>CP142127.1:0-5000000 GCA_036013995.1 Theobroma grandiflorum
AAACCCTAAACCCTAAACCCTAAACCCTAAACCCTAAACCCTAAACCCTAAACCCTAAACCCTAAACCCTAAACCCTAAACCCTAAACCCTAAACCCTAAACCCTAAACCCTAAACCCTAAACCCTAAACCCTAAACCCTAAACCCTAAACCCTAAACCCTAAACCCTAAACCCTAAACCCTAAACCCTAAACCCTAAACCCTAAACCCTAAACCCTAAACCCTAAACCCTAAACCCTAAACCCTAAACCCTAAACCCTAAACCCTAAACCCTAAACCCTAAACCCTAAACCCTAAACCCTAAACCCTAAACCCTAAACCCTAAACCCTAAACCCTAAACCCTAAACCCTAAACCCTAAACCCTAAACCCTAAACCCTAAACCCTAAACCCTAAACCCTAAACCCTAAACCCTAAACCCTAAACCCTAAACCCTAAACCCTAAACCCTAAACCCTAAACCCTAAACCCTAAACCCTAAACCCTAAACCCTAAACCCTAAACCCTAAACCCTAAACCCTAAACCCTAAACCCTAAACCCTAAACCCTAAACCCTAAACCCTAAACCCTAAACCCTAAACCCTAAACCCTAAACCCTAAACCCTAAACCCTAAACCCTAAACCCTAAACCCTAAACCCTAAACCCTAAACCCTAAACCCTAAACCCTAAACCCTAAACCCTAAACCCTAAACCCTAAACCCTAAACCCTAAACCCTAAACCCTAAACCCTAAACCCTAAACCCTAAACCCTAAACCCTAAACCCTAAACCCTAAACCCTAAACCCTAAACCCTAAACCCTAAACCCTAAACCCTAAACCCTAAACCCTAAACCCTAAACCCTAAACCCTAAACCCTAAACCCTAAACCCTAAACCCTAAACCCTAAACCCTAAACCCTAAACCCTAAACCCTAAACCCTAAACCCTAAACCCTAAACCCTAAACCCTAAACCCTAAACCCTAAACCCTAAACCCTAAACCCTAAACCCTAAACCCTAAACCCTAAACCCTAAACCCTAAACCCTAAACCCTAAACCCTAAACCCTAAACCCTAAACCCTAAACCCTAAACCCTAAACCCTAAACCCTAAACCCTAAACCCTAAACCCTAAACCCTAAACCCTAAACCCTAAACCCTAAACCCTAAACCCTAAACCCTAAACCCTAAACCCTAAACCCTAAACCCTAAACCCTAAACCCTAAACCCTAAACCCTAAACCCTAAACCCTAAACCCTAAACCCTAAACCCTAAACCCTAAACCCTAAACCCTAAACCCTAAACCCTAAACCCTAAACCCTAAACCCTAAACCCTAAACCCTAAACCCTAAACCCTAAACCCTAAACCCTAAACCCTAAACCCTAAACCCTAAACCCTAAACCCTAAACCCTAAACCCTAAACCCTAAACCCTAAACCCTAAACCCTAAACCCTAAACCCTAAACCCTAAACCCTAAACCCTAAACCCTAAACCCTAAACCCTAAACCCTAAACCCTAAACCCTAAACCCTAAACCCTAAACCCTAAACCCTAAACCCTAAACCCTAAACCCTAAACCCTAAACCCTAAACCCTAAACCCTAAACCCTAAACCCTAAACCCTAAACCCTAAACCCTAAACCCTAAACCCTAAACCCTAAACCCTAAACCCTAAACCCTAAACCCTAAACCCTAAACCCTAAACCCTAAACCCTAAACCCTAAACCCTAAACCCTAAACCCTAAACCCTAAACCCTAAACCCTAAACCCTAAACCCTAAACCCTAAACCCTAAACCCTAAACCCTAAACCCTAAACCCTAAACCCTAAACCCTAAACCCTAAACCCTAAACCCTAAACCCTAAACCCTAAACCCTAAACCCTAAACCCTAAACCCTAAACCCTAAACCCTAAACCCTAAACCCTAAACCCTAAACCCTAAACCCTAAACCCTAAACCCTAAACCCTAAACCCTAAACCCTAAACCCTAAACCCTAAACCCTAAACCCTAAACCCTAAACCCTAAACCCTAAACCCTAAACCCTAAACCCTAAACCCTAAACCCTAAACCCTAAACCCTAAACCCTAAACCCTAAACCCTAAACCCTAAACCCTAAACCCTAAACCCTAAACCCTAAACCCTAAACCCTAAACCCTAAACCCTAAACCCTAAACCCTAAACCCTAAACCCTAAACCCTAAACCCTAAACCCTAAACCCTAAACCCTAAACCCTAAACCCTAAACCCTAAACCCTAAACCCTAAACCCTAAACCCTAAACCCTAAACCCTAAACCCTAAACCCTAAACCCTAAACCCTAAACCCTAAACCCTAAACCCTAAACCCTAAACCCTAAACCCTAAACCCTAAACCCTAAACCCTAAACCCTAAACCCTAAACCCTAAACCCTAAACCCTAAACCCTAAACCCTAAACCCTAAACCCTAAACCCTAAACCCTAAACCCTAAACCCTAAACCCTAAACCCTAAACCCTAAACCCTAAACCCTAAACCCTAAACCCTAAACCCTAAACCCTAAACCCTAAACCCTAAACCCTAAACCCTAAACCCTAAACCCTAAACCCTAAACCCTAAACCCTAAACCCTAAACCCTAAACCCTAAACCCTAAACCCTAAACCCTAAACCCTAAACCCTAAACCCTAAACCCTAAACCCTAAACCCTAAACCCTAAACCCTAAACCCTAAACCCTAAACCCTAAACCCTAAACCCTAAACCCTAAACCCTAAACCCTAAACCCTAAACCCTAAACCCTAAACCCTAAACCCTAAACCCTAAACCCTAAACCCTAAACCCTAAACCCTAAACCCTAAACCCTAAACCCTAAACCCTAAACCCTAAACCCTAAACCCTAAACCCTAAACCCTAAACCCTAAACCCTAAACCCTAAACCCTAAACCCTAAACCCTAAACCCTAAACCCTAAACCCTAAACCCTAAACCCTAAACCCTAAACCCTAAACCCTAAACCCTAAACCCTAAACCCTAAACCCTAAACCCTAAACCCTAAACCCTAAACCCTAAACCCTAAACCCTAAACCCTAAACCCTAAACCCTAAACCCTAAACCCTAAACCCTAAACCCTAAACCCTAAACCCTAAACCCTAAACCCTAAACCCTAAACCCTAAACCCTAAACCCTAAACCCTAAACCCTAAACCCTAAACCCTAAACCCTAAACCCTAAACCCTAAACCCTAAACCCTAAACCCTAAACCCTAAACCCTAAACCCTAAACCCTAAACCCTAAACCCTAAACCCTAAACCCTAAACCCTAAACCCTAAACCCTAAACCCTAAACCCTAAACCCTAAACCCTAAACCCTAAACCCTAAACCCTAAACCCTAAACCCTAAACCCTAAACCCTAAACCCTAAACCCTAAACCCTAAACCCTAAACCCTAAACCCTAAACCCTAAACCCTAAACCCTAAACCCTAAACCCTAAACCCTAAACCCTAAACCCTAAACCCTAAACCCTAAACCCTAAACCCTAAACCCTAAACCCTAAACCCTAAACCCTAAACCCTAAACCCTAAACCCTAAACCCTAAACCCTAAACCCTAAACCCTAAACCCTAAACCCTAAACCCTAAACCCTAAACCCTAAACCCTAAACCCTAAACCCTAAACCCTAAACCCTAAACCCTAAACCCTAAACCCTAAACCCTAAACCCTAAACCCTAAACCCTAAACCCTAAACCCTAAACCCTAAACCCTAAACCCTAAACCCTAAACCCTAAACCCTAAACCCTAAACCCTAAACCCTAAACCCTAAACCCTAAACCCTAAACCCTAAACCCTAAACCCTAAACCCTAAACCCTAAACCCTAAACCCTAAACCCTAAACCCTAAACCCTAAACCCTAAACCCTAAACCCTAAACCCTAAACCCTAAACCCTAAACCCTAAACCCTAAACCCTAAACCCTAAACCCTAAACCCTAAACCCTAAACCCTAAACCCTAAACCCTAAACCCTAAACCCTAAACCCTAAACCCTAAACCCTAAACCCTAAACCCTAAACCCTAAACCCTAAACCCTAAACCCTAAACCCTAAACCCTAAACCCTAAACCCTAAACCCTAAACCCTAAACCCTAAACCCTAAACCCTAAACCCTAAACCCTAAACCCTAAACCCTAAACCCTAAACCCTAAACCCTAAACCCTAAACCCTAAACCCTAAACCCTAAACCCTAAACCCTAAACCCTAAACCCTAAACCCTAAACCCTAAACCCTAAACCCTAAACCCTAAACCCTAAACCCTAAACCCTAAACCCTAAACCCTAAACCCTAAACCCTAAACCCTAAACCCTAAACCCTAAACCCTAAACCCTAAACCCTAAACCCTAAACCCTAAACCCTAAACCCTAAACCCTAAACCCTAAACCCTAAACCCTAAACCCTAAACCCTAAACCCTAAACCCTAAACCCTAAACCCTAAACCCTAAACCCTAAACCCTAAACCCTAAACCCTAAACCCTAAACCCTAAACCCTAAACCCTAAACCCTAAACCCTAAACCCTAAACCCTAAACCCTAAACCCTAAACCCTAAACCCTAAACCCTAAACCCTAAACCCTAAACCCTAAACCCTAAACCCTAAACCCTAAACCCTAAACCCTAAACCCTAAACCCTAAACCCTAAACCCTAAACCCTAAACCCTAAACCCTAAACCCTAAACCCTAAACCCTAAACCCTAAACCCTAAACCCTAAACCCTAAACCCTAAACCCTAAACCCTAAACCCTAAACCCTAAACCCTAAACCCTAAACCCTAAACCCTAAACCCTAAACCCTAAACCCTAAACCCTAAACCCTAAACCCTAAACCCTAAACCCTAAACCCTAAACCCTAAACCCTAAACCCTAAACCCTAAACCCTAAACCCTAAACCCTAAACCCTAAACCCTAAACCCTAAACCCTAAACCCTAAACCCTAAACCCTAAACCCTAAACCCTAAACCCTAAACCCTAAACCCTAAACCCTAAACCCTAAACCCTAAACCCTAAACCCTAAACCCTAAACCCTAAACCCTAAACCCTAAACCCTAAACCCTAAACCCTAAACCCTAAACCCTAAACCCTAAACCCTAAACCCTAAACCCTAAACCCTAAACCCTAAACCCTAAACCCTAAACCCTAAACCCTAAACCCTAAACCCTAAACCCTAAACCCTAAACCCTAAACCCTAAACCCTAAACCCTAAACCCTAAACCCTAAACCCTAAACCCTAAACCCTAAACCCTAAACCCTAAACCCTAAACCCTAAACCCTAAACCCTAAACCCTAAACCCTAAACCCTAAACCCTAAACCCTAAACCCTAAACCCTAAACCCTAAACCCTAAACCCTAAACCCTAAACCCTAAACCCTAAACCCTAAACCCTAAACCCTAAACCCTAAACCCTAAACCCTAAACCCTAAACCCTAAACCCTAAACCCTAAACCCTAAACCCTAAACCCTAAACCCTAAACCCTAAACCCTAAACCCTAAACCCTAAACCCTAAACCCTAAACCCTAAACCCTAAACCCTAAACCCTAAACCCTAAACCCTAAACCCTAAACCCTAAACCCTAAACCCTAAACCCTAAACCCTAAACCCTAAACCCTAAACCCTAAACCCTAAACCCTAAACCCTAAACCCTAAACCCTAAACCCTAAACCCTAAACCCTAAACCCTAAACCCTAAACCCTAAACCCTAAACCCTAAACCCTAAACCCTAAACCCTAAACCCTAAACCCTAAACCCTAAACCCTAAACCCTAAACCCTAAACCCTAAACCCTAAACCCTAAACCCTAAACCCTAAACCCTAAACCCTAAACCCTAAACCCTAAACCCTAAACCCTAAACCCTAAACCCTAAACCCTAAACCCTAAACCCTAAACCCTAAACCCTAAACCCTAAACCCTAAACCCTAAACCCTAAACCCTAAACCCTAAACCCTAAACCCTAAACCCTAAACCCTAAACCCTAAACCCTAAACCCTAAACCCTAAACCCTAAACCCTAAACCCTAAACCCTAAACCCTAAACCCTAAACCCTAAACCCTAAACCCTAAACCCTAAACCCTAAACCCTAAACCCTAAACCCTAAACCCTAAACCCTAAACCCTAAACCCTAAACCCTAAACCCTAAACCCTAAACCCTAAACCCTAAACCCTAAACCCTAAACCCTAAACCCTAAACCCTAAACCCTAAACCCTAAACCCTAAACCCTAAACCCTAAACCCTAAACCCTAAACCCTAAACCCTAAACCCTAAACCCTAAACCCTAAACCCTAAACCCTAAACCCTAAACCCTAAACCCTAAACCCTAAACCCTAAACCCTAAACCCTAAACCCTAAACCCTAAACCCTAAACCCTAAACCCTAAACCCTAAACCCTAAACCCTAAACCCTAAACCCTAAACCCTAAACCCTAAACCCTAAACCCTAAACCCTAAACCCTAAACCCTAAACCCTAAACCCTAAACCCTAAACCCTAAACCCTAAACCCTAAACCCTAAACCCTAAACCCTAAACCCTAAACCCTAAACCCTAAACCCTAAACCCTAAACCCTAAACCCTAAACCCTAAACCCTAAACCCTAAACCCTAAACCCTAAACCCTAAACCCTAAACCCTAAACCCTAAACCCTAAACCCTAAACCCTAAACCCTAAACCCTAAACCCTAAACCCTAAACCCTAAACCCTGAACCCTAAACCCTAAACCCTAAACCCTAAACCCTAAACCCTAAACCCTAAACCCTAAACCCTAAACCCTAAACCCTAAACCCTAAACCCTAAACCCTAAACCCTAAACCCTAAACCCTAAACCCTAAACCCTAAACCCTAAACCCTAAACCCTAAACCCTAAACCCTAAACCCTAAACCCTAAACCCTAAACCCTAAACCCTAAACCCTAAACCCTAAACCCTAAACCCTAAACCCTAAACCCTAAACCCTAAACCCTAAACCCTAAACCCTAAACCCTAAACCCTAAACCCTAAACCCTAAACCCTAAACCCTAAACCCTAAACCCTAAACCCTAAACCCTAAACCCTAAACCCTAAACCCTAAACCCTAAACCCTAAACCCTAAACCCTAAACCCTAAACCCTAAACCCTAAACCCTAAACCCTAAACCCTAAACCCTAAACCCTAAACCCTAAACCCTAAACCCTAAACCCTAAACCCTAAACCCTAAACCCTAAACCCTAAACCCTAAACCCTAAACCCTAAACCCTAAACCCTAAACCCTAAACCCTAAACCCTAAACCCTAAACCCTAAACCCTAAACCCTAAACCCTAAACCCTAAACCCTAAACCCTAAACCCTAAACCCTAAACCCTAAACCCTAAACCCTAAACCCTAAACCCTAAACCCTAAACCCTAAACCCTAAACCCTAAACCCTAAACCCTAAACCCTAAACCCTAAACCCTAAACCCTAAACCCTAAACCCTAAACCCTAAACCCTAAACCCTAAACCCTAAACCCTAAACCCTAAACCCTAAACCCTAAACCCTAAACCCTAAACCCTAAACCCTAAACCCTAAACCCTAAACCCTAAACCCTAAACCCTAAACCCTAAACCCTAAACCCTAAACCCTAAACCCTAAACCCTAAACCCTAAACCCTAAACCCTAAACCCTAAACCCTAAACCCTAAACCCTAAACCCTAAACCCTAAACCCTAAACCCTAAACCCTAAACCCTAAACCCTAAACCCTAAACCCTAAACCCTAAACCCTAAACCCTAAACCCTAAACCCTAAACCCTAAACCCTAAACCCTAAACCCTAAACCCTAAACCCTAAACCCTAAACCCTAAACCCTAAACCCTAAACCCTAAACCCTAAACCCTAAACCCTAAACCCTAAACCCTAAACCCTAAACCCTAAACCCTAAACCCTAAACCCTAAACCCTAAACCCTAAACCCTAAACCCTAAACCCTAAACCCTAAACCCTAAACCCTAAACCCTAAACCCTAAACCCTAAACCCTAAACCCTAAACCCTAAACCCTAAACCCTAAACCCTAAACCCTAAACCCTAAACCCTAAACCCTAAACCCTAAACCCTAAACCCTAAACCCTAAACCCTAAACCCTAAACCCTAAACCCTAAACCCTAAACCCTAAACCCTAAACCCTAAACCCTAAACCCTAAACCCTAAACCCTAAACCCTAAACCCTAAACCCTAAACCCTAAACCCTAAACCCTAAACCCTAAACCCTAAACCCTAAACCCTAAACCCTAAACCCTAAACCCTAAACCCTAAACCCTAAACCCTAAACCCTAAACCCTAAACCCTAAACCCTAAACCCTAAACCCTAAACCCTAAACCCTAAACCCTAAACCCTAAACCCTAAACCCTAAACCCTAAACCCTAAACCCTAAACCCTAAACCCTAAACCCTAAACCCTAAACCCTAAACCCTAAACCCTAAACCCTAAACCCTAAACCCTAAACCCTAAACCCTAAACCCTAAACCCTAAACCCTAAACCCTAAACCCTAAACCCTAAACCCTAAACCCTAAACCCTAAACCCTAAACCCTAAACCCTAAACCCTAAACCCTAAACCCTAAACCCTAAACCCTAAACCCTAAACCCTAAACCCTAAACCCTAAACCCTAAACCCTAAACCCTAAACCCTAAACCCTAAACCCTAAACCCTAAACCCTAAACCCTAAACCCTAAACCCTAAACCCTAAACCCTAAACCCTAAACCCTAAACCCTAAACCCTAAACCCTAAACCCTAAACCCTAAACCCTAAACCCTAAACCCTAAACCCTAAACCCTAAACCCTAAACCCTAAACCCTAAACCCTAAACCCTAAACCCTAAACCCTAAACCCTAAACCCTAAACCCTAAACCCTAAACCCTAAACCCTAAACCCTAAACCCTAAACCCTAAACCCTAAACCCTAAACCCTAAACCCTAAACCCTAAACCCTAAACCCTAAACCCTAAACCCTAAACCCTAAACCCTAAACCCTAAACCCTAAACCCTAAACCCTAAACCCTAAACCCTAAACCCTAAACCCTAAACCCTAAACCCTAAACCCTAAACCCTAAACCCTAAACCCTAAACCCTAAACCCTAAACCCTAAACCCTAAACCCTAAACCCTAAACCCTAAACCCTAAACCCTAAACCCTAAACCCTAAACCCTAAACCCTAAACCCTAAACCCTAAACCCTAAACCCTAAACCCTAAACCCTAAACCCTAAACCCTAAACCCTAAACCCTAAACCCTAAACCCTAAACCCTTAAACCCTTAAAACCCTTAAAAACCCTTAAAAACCCTTAAAAACCCTTAAAAACCCTTAAAAACCCTTAAAAACCCTTAAAAACCCTTAAAAACCCTTAAAAACCCTTAAAAACCCTTAAAAACCCTTAAAAACCCTTAAAAACCCTTAAAAACCCTTAAAAACCCTTAAAAACCCTTAAAAACCCTTAAAAACCCTTAAAAACCCTTAAAAACCCTTAAAAACCCTTAAAAACCCTTAAAAACCCTTAAAAACCCTTAAAAACCCTTAAAAACCCTTAAAAACCCTTAAAAACCCTTAAAAACCCTTAAAAACCCTTAAAAACCCTTAAAAACCCTTAAAAACCCTTAAAAACCCTTAAAAACCCTTAAAAACCCTTAAAAACCCTTAAAAACCCTTAAAAACCCTTAAAAACCCTTAAAAACCCTTAAAAACCCTTAAAAACCCTTAAAAACCCTTAAAAACCCTTAAAAACCCTTAAAAACCCTTAAAAACCCTTAAAAACCCTTAAAAACCCTTAAAAACCCTTAAAAACCCTTAAAAACCCTTAAAAACCCTTAAAAACCCTTAAAAACCCTTAAAAACCCTTAAAAACCCTTAAAAACCCTTAAAAACCCTTAAAAACCCTTAAAAACCCTTAAAAACCCTTAAAAACCCTTAAAAACCCTTAAAAACCCTTAAAAACCCTTAAAAACCCTTAAAAACCCTTAAAAACCCTTAAAAACCCTTAAAAACCCTTAAAAACCCTTAAAAACCCTTAAAAACCCTTAAAAACCCTTAAAAACCCTTAAAAACCCTTAAAAACCCTTAAAAACCCTTAAAAACCCTTAAAAACCCTTAAAAACCCTTAAAAACCCTTAAAAACCCTTAAAAACCCTTAAAAACCCTTAAAAACCCTTAAAAACCCTTAAAAACCCTTAAAAACCCTTAAAAACCCTTAAAAACCCTTAAAAACCCTTAAAAACCCTTAAAAACCCTTAAAAACCCTTAAAAACCCTTAAAAACCCTTAAAAACCCTTAAAAACCCTTAAAAACCCTTAAAAACCCTTAAAAACCCTTAAAAACCCTTAAAAACCCTTAAAAACCCTTAAAAACCCTTAAAAACCCTTAAAAACCCTTAAAAACCCTTAAAAACCCTTAAAAACCCTTAAAAACCCTTAAAAACCCTTAAAAACCCTTAAAAACCCTTAAAAACCCTTAAAAACCCTTGTTTTAGTTTTAATTTTAATTTTAATTTTAATTTTAATCATGGGTCTTTATAATCATTTTCTTTTTAAAATTTTTATTTTGGAAATTTTTAAATTTTAAATTTTTCATTTTATTTGTTTTTTGAAAACTTTTTAGCTTTTTTTTTCACTTTTCCAATTTTTTCTAAACTTTTTGAAACTGTAAAATTCTTAAATTCTTTATTTTAAAATTTTTTCTGGTTTCCCAAAATATTTCATAAGATTTAAGCTAAACATTTAAAAATTAACTTAAATGGTTTAAGAGTATATAATAACACTAAGTTTAAGTTATCTACCTAAATAAAAACGAGAAAATACCATTCCTTATTAAAAAGCCTTGATGACAAAAAACCATAATAACAAAACCTTATCAAAGACTAAGCTGTCATGTAAGGCCTTAAAAAAAAGACCCTTATCAACTTACACCTAATCCGACAACCCTTCTCATTAAAAGGCCTCAAAGCCCTAAAGCCCTTTATAATATAAGACTTGTATAATTAAAGGCCTTTTTTTGTCTTTACAATAAGAGGTCTGATAAAAAGACCTTCTCCAATTGCCTCGATCAAATCCCGTATGTGTTTGACAGCCAAGGTTCATTATTGCTTTTCCCTTACATTTTTTATCTTTCATGCAAGGTCTGCTTATGTTTGTTAAACTCCACCTTTCTTAACTCATTCATTTAAATGTTGGTAATAAATGTTAAAAGATTCGTGCCGTTTGTTTGCTTGAGATGACGGATTTAATCCTTAATTCGATTTTAGTTCTTTCTTTCCCTTGAATCTTTTTAATTTTATATTCATTATTATTACATTTTCTATTTTTCTTCTAATAAAGTACTATTAAACTCTTCCTAATACTATATTTTACTATCTACATTGTTAACAATTATTATTAATTTTACTAATTTTCAATATACAAATTTTTATAACTATTAAAAATTTATTAGTTTCTCTATTTCCTAATATTTGAATTTTAGGATTTTCTGGTTCTTGGTATTTTGCTTTATTCTCTACTAATAACCACTTCTTGGGGTTTTTTTAATTTGCTCCTAATCCCTCATTCTTACTTGACTTCTTTAATTCTACTTTATTTCGAAACAATTTCTTATGATAGTTATTAAGTTAAACATCCTAACATGTGTCAATCTAAGGACCTTAGAAATTCCCTCGTGAAAAGGGTCTTTCGAGACCCTTAGAAACTTTTCATATGGCTCTCTTCTAATTTTATTTTTAAATATTTATATTCACTATAACTAACTATTAATTCTTATATTATTTTTCTTACTTTTCAAAATTTAGACACTTTGGTAAATTACTATTAATATATACATAATACACAATGAATACTAATTTCTAAGGTCTTAACTTTTAATTTAGATAATTTAGATACTTTGCAAGTATCTCATACTCCTAACTTTTAAAATATTATTAATTATTGTGATTTTAGGGTCTTAAAACTGTCATAAGAAATCCTTCGATTCAAACCCCTTACTATTAAATTAATTTTTACTCTACTTTATAAATTTTATTTCTTTTTAGGTTCTTTTAAATATTTATATTTTTTAGTACTTCTTATTCTAATATTATTCCTTTCAAGTGCTATTACTTCTTATTCTAATATTATTTTCTCTCAATTCTATATGTTTTAAGTGCTAATTCTAAAAAGCTATTATTGATAATCTATTTCTAATCCAATAATTCATTAGCTAAATAATTTTGTTTTACTTACTATCATTATCATATCTATTCATAATATTATAATTAAAGAACCCTAATTTATTATATAAATTATCAATTAATATTATTTTTCAACATCCTAGTTAATTATATCCAATACAAAACTTAAAATTATTTTGATTTAGTCTGCTGCTTATATTTATAGCTAATTATGATGTTGGTCACGTTCTTCCTTTATCTATAGTGCATGTGAATTAAAATTGCAATAAAATCATTGGCAAATTTCTCAACAAGTCTCAACATGGATATATAGCAAAACCATACTTCACAACGTGCAAATGATTTAAAATTATATTAAAAAACAAAGAACTTACAACTTAGCTGTGGTGTATTTCAACCTTCCACCTTGTTAATAAAAACATTCGGTTTTTTGCTTTACATGATTTGTCTGCTTCTCAGTTGCTTCAGACTGTACGTAAAAAATAAGATATCATACTTCTGGAAAAAAATAACAGCAGTAGCTCTAATTAATTGCAAACAAAACTTTATAAAATTGAGAGTCAAACTCACCCAGATAATGTTCATCCCGTCACAGGAAAACATCAATTATACCCTGCAATTTGAAAGGCACTAAAACAGGGTACAAGAACATAAACACACCCAGGAAAATTTAACCAGCTAAGAAACACACCTCAAAACGTAAAAATTCAAAACATCAACAGCAGACAGAATTTCAAACAATGACAAGCCATCCATTCTGATAAACAAATCGAAAGGCAACGAAAACATGAAAAATGAAACACATGGTAGAAGTTCAAAAATCACGCCACCAAATATTCCACTCTCAGATAAATGTCACACGAAACTATATCGCATTTTTCATGTTTACTTTCCATACGCCATGAAATAAAACAAAAAATGCTGTAGGATCAGAAAAAATATGTTGCGTGTTAAATGAGTATCTTCCTCACTATGTCAAACGAGTACAAGCAGTCATACTTCCTAACAAAATCCCTGCTAGTGTTAAAGTAATACAACCAACATCACCGTTACTAACCTCCTCTACGTCTCTTCTCCAATGACACCTCCTTTCTCACCACAAAAAATAGTGTATATTCTCTTAAGAAAAGCCAAAACAGACGAAAAAAATGCATCTCCAACACCATCTTCGGCAAAGAAACTAAGCAATATACCGCAACACATCATTCTCAAAGATATTTTGGTAGAGCCACCATATCAAACTAAACTTCTTAAGCTTAACGAACCCAAAACTGCCAAACGCATAAAAGACATATCAGCATAACATATACAAGAAAACAAAAACATACCCTATCAACCCAAAAAGGGTTCTTGACTTGACAATACCAACAGGACGAAAAAACCAATAAACATTCGTTTCTCATGCACAGCCAGAATCTCGTACCCAACGACATCATTAGCGCAAAACATAGCAAGAAACCAAATCAGTTAACCCAGAAAACACTGCTCATAACCAGAACATCATTGCTCCAACCAACAAACCAGATCTCTTATAATACTCAAGCAAGTAAATTAACTAATAAGAACACAAACCGATAACCTCATTATCTCAAAGCTTTTTACCAACAAGGAAAACACAATATCACTATAGCTAACAGAGAAAACACATCGGGAACAAACACAACATCACTTTAGCTAACAAGGCAAGAAGAAACGTTACACAAACTTAAATTCAACCCGCTAAATCAATAACAAACATCGTTCCACTCTCAAACCAAAACACGCCTTATATAGGGAATAGAAAACAGCTGCCCTCAAATTCCCATTACACGATATTTTTCGCGGGAAATTTTAGGGAAAGATACCGTGCAATGGATGTGAAACGTCAGTGAAGTGACTTGGAGGTGGACAAGGGGGAAGGCTCGAGGTGGAAGACGCAGTGTTCGAAGTGAACGGATCGTTTTAGCATGGGGAATAGGGGACAGGCTCCTGTATCAGCCTCAGCTGCACCGCCAAAAACTTTTTCTACTCTTAAGCCTATCAGATAGAGGGGAGTAATAATGTCAATCACTTAGAAGCCTCTGTAACTGAGCTTGATTCGTTCAAGAAATTAAAAAGGCCAGGGGAAAATAGTTAGGTGTCAAGAAACAGATAACGAATGGTGTTACGGCATTTTGCATGGGCTCTGCCCATATCAACCGATGAGCTTAGACGAGGACAAAAAACAAGCAAAAAATCAAACAAGAAATATAGCAGCCGGTTCAACAGTGAAAGTTTATTTCTTTCACACTTATATATAATTGATCCGAGAAGTGGAAAGCAGCTGGGCACAATTAGCATGCATACAATCATTTCTCAATATTTTTAACATGTAAATTCGATCACAACTCCTTTACCACACGTAAAGAGAAACAAGATAAGTGGTGATCAGGTGAGTAAGGAGAGATTAATGTGATAGGAGAGATACGATCTACCAAAGGACATTAAAAATGGCTGTGATGCGACATAGAGCTCCGTAAGAAAATTGACCTCCCCACCACAAGTACAAAAAGAAAAAATTTTGGCGTTAAGGCAACTTAGCGGATTTAATGTTTGGTGGGTATTGCAAAATTAATAAAGTCTGAGTATAATTTCCATACCTCTCATTGCTGCTAAAATCGCGCATGGGTTTGACCTTTCCCTTTCGATCGACTTCAACAGGGCACTTTAGTGGGTTTCCTCTCATCTCTGTCACTTCATCGTTGCGAACTGCTTTCAGTTCATCACAGCCGTCTGCTTACCTCGCCTTTCGCACTCTCTGGCTGTGTGAAGCAGTCCTCAGCAAGTTCGAGATGTTCAGCCATAATGACATCGTATATCCATGGATCTGCAGAGCCTAACCTTTCCCTTTGAAAAAGACATCCAAAAACATCAGATTAATGACGGAGGCCGTGACCTGTCGAAGGATATTGGTCTACAAGCCCAATCCTTCAGCAACGTTAGACCAGTCTTTCCTCTCGGATAAATAACTGTTAAAACTATATAATAATTTAACATCGAGTCCCATGCCCAAAAACATAGCTAACTTACTCCCTTCGGGCTGACCTATACGTTGCGTTTTGAACTAAAGAGTAGCATTGTGCCCTTATTCTAATAATAATTAATTTATTATGCTTTACATAATCTGCAAAAACATGCTAAAATTATGGATCTCAAAACAAAGAGGAAATTGCCTTTCTTATTTCGAATGTATTTTTATTGTTCTCAAATTATCTGAAACAAACATTCATCCTGTGCAAAAATATTACTGTTTAGATTTAATACCAAAGTTTTTTAAAAGGGTCTTTGTGTTTTTACTAAATCATATGTCTAATTAAACATACGTAATCTATGTCTGTGTCCTTCCATCCAACTTTCAATAACGTTATCCTACTTTCTCTGCCTTCAAGTTACTTGTCCATGTTTAAGGTCGGCTTCTAACTTTTTCAATTCTAGCACATAAAAAGTTTACTGAAACATATTACACAATTTATGACTATAATCGTAAAATAAAAAAATTGAGAAAAATTAAATATATTAAAAATACTTATTTAGAAATTACATAATTTATATAATAAATTTATTAAAATAAAATGAATATGAATTACATTTAATAAAATGAGTACGAATTACATTGTGTAATAAAAAATATTATGCTTGTATTTCCTACATTTTTGTCTTGACGAACACAAAATTATTCAATTCTAACAATATAGTTCCACAGGGTCACGTAAGCATCAAAACCATGTCAACTGTTTTATTAGTGTCCTAAGCGGTTTAGGGTCTTTCTATAATCAACTCAGCAAATACCAAGTACAGGCTAAAGCTTACCTTAGCCAATAGTTTAGGGTTTAGGCCTTAAAAGCACTAGAGCTGTAAGATGTCTCCCTTATTGATAAATTGTGTCTTTCAAGATGCTTCATCTCCTCATATGCCCACTCAAGACCGGGGCAGCAATGGAAGGGTGGATTAAATCTGCTATCGTTGATGTCATCTGTCAAAAATGCCCCATTCTCTCTCGAAAAATTGACTACTTTTTTTTTCTTTCTTTGCCTGCTGTGTGAAGTGATCTACACTAAAATTAAAGTAAATAACATCAACACCTTACATCTTGGTATGTCTTTACATCAAATCCTCAAGTTTCAATTTTTGCAATATCAAATACCATGATTCCATTCAACCAAATCATTGTGGCCCCACCAGGCCATCAATATTTATTATTGGGTACTCTGCTACCATATGATAAGCAGAATGAATGTGAAACAATCATCACTTAGCATGTCTTCTATACGTCAAATTCATTTTTGTCAATTATTCACAACAAGATGACAAAATTAAAAGTATATGTCAATCAATAATATTAATACAATCACCCACTTTTTTTAAACAAAATTCAATTTGTTTTTGTCACGACCCAAAACTTTCCATGGGCCCGCGACAACCGCTGCAACGTCTCGATAGGTATTCATACCCCGAATAACGACCGAAACCCCGCAAGGCTATCGTATCAGTTTTCTTACCCCTCTTGTGAGCGTCGATTTTCAAAAGTCATAATTTAAATAATTACTAGCCACTTTCAAGCCAAAATGATCAGAAAACGATTCTCGACTCACATGGGCATTTTCGTCATTTTATCAAAAATTTCAAATTTCAGTAATTTCGTTGCAAATACATGGGAACATATATTTTAAATGAAATAGAAATCATCGGATATAAATACAATAAAAATATTTAATAAAATACAGTAATTTCTTATAAAATAATATTTACAGAGTACTTAGTAAATAAGTTTTATAGCGTAAACACAAAATAAAATTTTACACTTTGAATTACAAATAAGCAAAGTACATAAGTATATTTACAATGACTCGTGGGCCCAAAATAAACATAAGTAAAGAAGACAGAAACCTACTGTAGATGAAGTTGCAAGGTCAACTATCGTTCTCAGCAAACACGACTATCTACAACAAGTCCGATCCTGAAATATTAGAAGGGAAAGTGGTGAGTTTACACAACTCAGTGAGTAAATAAATACCTTCTAAAATATTTAAAGACGAGTAATAGGAGATAAAGAAAATCTTTTTATATCAAGGGTTTCATAACATGAAACCATATTTAAATCAGTGTGAGTAATTTTAATGTACTCGCATAGTAATGAATATGATAATAATTATAATAATAAGGCTTATAATTTATCAAAATCGTGGCTCGCGTCATGAAATACATACTCGGGGATACCTTGGCCGAGGCATCTAACAGAGTCCGCTAAGGTCATTCAAATTTATAATTTTACTAAAAATATGGCCAATCCTTGGCGTTGGCTGAGTTCGTCTTCACGTGGTGGTTTGCGTGAAGTGACTCTGTCATATCTCAGGAAAATTAAATAATCTTGTACGCCTCTACAACTAAGATATCGGTATATATAGGGGTTTTACCGTGCCACCTTTAATTAGGCCGGTCCACGAAAACTCATCTACTGTAGCAGATATCAATCCACCAATCAATAAAATTTTAATAGCATGACTAGGCTATTTTATTACTAACCAGCCTACACGGCAAATAGCAGTTCACATAGATTTCAACACAATAAACCAGCAGCCAGTCATACCACATTTCATAAGCCAAATTGATTTAAAAATACAATTTATCATGTAACAAATAGTGGTCTCCCAGTACTCTATTTTTCAAAATCACAACAGATTTTCATACAATTTATGAAATGATTTTATTTAAATCTATTATTTTTAAAATATATAATTTTACCAGGAAAATCTAATTTTCATAAAATTCACCAGAAATAGACATAAATCACTTCAGATATTTTAAGTGATAATATGTTCACTCACTACTTTTGAAAATATGAATTTTCGGATGCACTCGCGCTAGTGGTCCTCAGGAGCGATCTCCTTGCCTTTTCCAGACATCTCACCACCTTGACAAATAATAAAATCGATGAATTTACTAATTCGTCTCTAAATTGATATAAACTAATTTAAATGACTAATGTATGATATGCAAATGCAAAACGCGTCCGAATTTCGCTAAAACGCGGTATTGACTAATTTCCACCAATTGCCCGATTAATTGACAATTATGTCCACATCACTTCTAAATTGATCCATTTCTCTTTTAAAACCTTAATTCACTATTCACATATCAATTAACTTAATTTCAGCTTTGAAATCCTCCAATTTCTTCACATAAAATTTCAGACATTACGGTGTACTAACACTGTAATTTTTCCTAGTCACATTTTTCACTTAATCTTTTATTTTTCCAATCCATTTTCCTTGAAATTCAAACAATTCCTCCTTGATATTCAACTCACATGGTTCAGCCAACAAAGAATCCTAGAGATATTGAATGTTTTTCTTAGATTTTTGTTTATAACTATGCTTAACTATCATCAAACAACAACATAACTAAAAATCACACAATTCCCATTATTAAATCTCTCTCATACCCATTTGGCCTCAATGAATTCAGCATGATTCCTCATCATTCAGCCATGAAAAATGAAAGCTAAAGCATGGGTAAGCTAGGGTTTGAGTAAATCTAAAGAAATATTACTTTTGTTTGACTTGAATCTTGAAAAAACTTGAATTTTTCTTGATTTTTGGCTTGTTTTTCTTGTTTTTCTCCTTTTTCTCTTTGGTTTTCCTTTGCTGCAGGTTTGTGCCAAATTTGGTGGGAGAATGTGAGGGTTATAGGCTGATTTTATTAGTTTAATCATAAAATAAATGGCTTTCCACATGGCAAAATGCCATTAGTCTTTTTTTTTTAACTTTTTCACTTTTTATTCCAATTTTTCCACCACAAATAAATTTCATATTTGTCCATACCCTAGTTAAACAAAATCCCTTGGTCTTGTCCATGCCCTAGTTAAACAAAATCCCTTGGTCTTGACCGATTTGCCTTGTAGTGAAAAACTACGATTTTACCTCTATACTCCGAAATGTACCAAAATTATATTATTTTTACTTTTCAACCTCAAATAACACTTTAATTGATCAATCTTAATCATATGGAGTCAAAATCTTTTCTAAAAATTTCTGTTTTGTCCTTTAATGGTAAAATTATCATTTTACCCTTATATCTCAAAAATATCAAGAATTATAATTTTTCACTGCTAAAATTCCTTCTATACTCCAATAATCATATTATATTTGATATAATTATTCTTGATCATTTGAAATCAAAATCTTTATTAAAAATCCTCATTTTGTCCTAAATATGAAAAATGCTCGTTTTATCCCTAATCAGTCAATTTTCCTGATTAACTCCAAATTGGCTTTCGAACTCCGAATTAATATTTCAAGTAATCCCTGAACTGTGAAATTCTTTATTTCACTTTAAAATTCCTATTTTATTAGTTCGAGGCATAAATCAACTTATTTGTACTTTTAAATACAATACCGGCTCTTTACCAACTCTACCGGGCTATTCAAATATGCAGACATGATGTCACATATATAAATGTCATGTCAGATAATTTAGGGTTGGGCTTGACAGTTTTCCTCTCTTATTAAATAGTTTTGTTTTTTTCTTTATTTTCCTCCCTACACTCTCAAAATTATTAATTTCCATAAATATATGTACACGCACATACCACATCCTTTGTGCTTTGCCATTTTCAAATACAAAATGTTAATGTAATCTTCCCCATATCTTAACATTTATGTTGTTGAATTAACTGCATACATGCTTCAATTGACGCCCCTCTAAAAAAATTCATATTTCATACAATGAAAAGACATCATAGTTTAAGGTTACCACATTAAAAATTAATTTTCATTGAAGATCCACCCACTCATTAGCAATTAGGCCTATTTTCACATTAAATTCCCTCTTTAAAAGATTTTTAAAATCTTTTTAAGTATTTTTAATATTTATTTTCATAAAATTTTAAACATTTTTAAGATGCATTTTAAGATATTTAAGGTTTTTAAATATTTTTTCAAGGAATTAGAAAGATTTTTTATATTTTGAAGGGATTTTTAATTTTTAAAAATTATTTATTACGAATTTTAAAGATTTTTTTTTAAAGATTTTTAGGATCTTTTTAAAGATATTTAAGGTCATTTTAAGCATATTTGAGATTTTTTTTATGGATTTCAAATGATTTTTAAGGTGTTTTCAAAGTATTTTAAAGATTTTTTAAAGATTTTTAAAAGCATCTTTTCAAGGTTTTTGAAGTCTTTTAAAACATTAAAAAAGAATTTTTAATAGATTTTTAAGCATTTTTAAGATCATTTTCAATATATTTAAGGTTTTTAGGAGCTTTTTCAAGGAATTTGAAAGATTTATTTCATGGATTTCAAAGGATTTTTAGGGAGCTTTTAGGGAATTTTAAAGAATATTAGGATTTTTAAATGCATTTTTTAAAGATTTTTGAAATCTTTTGAACCATTTTAAGGTTTCTTTCATATATTTCAAAGGGTTTTAAGGATTTTTCAATGAACTTTAAGAATTTTTAATGTTTTTTGGAGCATTTTGTAAAAATTTTTGAAGTTTTTTGAAACATTTTTAAAGCTTTTTTATGAATTTTTAAGCATTTTTAATGTCTTAAAAAAGATTTTAAAATTTTTAATTATTTATTATGAATTTAAAGTATTTTTTAAGGTTTTTTCAAGCTTTTTTTTGCTATTTTAAAGGATGTTTAAGGTCATTTTCAGCATTTTTAATATTTTTTAATGGATTTCAAAAGATTTTTAACGAGTTTTAAAGGAATTTTAATGATTTTTTAGGTTTTTCAAAGCATTTTTTAAAGATGTTTCAAATCTTTTGAAGCATATCTAAAGTTTTTTTTGGGTTTATTTCAAAGGATTTTTATAGATTTTTCAAGGAATTTTATGGATTTTTCAAGGAATTTTAAAGATTTTAAAGATTTTTTGAAACCTTTTTAAAAGATTTTAAAGTTGTTTTCAAGGATTTCAAAGGATTTTTATGAAATTGTGAGATTTTTTAAAGCATTTTTTTGAAAAGATGTTTTAGGTCTTATAAAGTATTTTTAAGGTTTTCTTCATTGATTTCAAAGGATTTTTAAGAATTTTCAAAGAAATTTTAAGGAAATTTTAAGTTTTTTAAAGCATCTTTTAAAGCTTTTTTTTATGTTTTTAAGTATTTTTTAAGGATTATTCAAGCTTTTTTGGCCCTTTCTAAAGATATTTAAGGTTATTTTAATAATTTTTTAAGGTTTTTTTCATGGATTTGAAAGGAATTTTTAACAAGTTTTAAAGAAATTTTAACGAATTTTTAGGTTTTCTAAAGCATTTTTTAAAGATGTTTGAAGTCTTTTTAAGATTTAAGGTTTTCTTCCTTGATTTCAAAGGATTCTTATGGATTTTTCAAGAAATTTAAAGCATTGCTTGAAACATTTTTAACGATTTGTAAAGAATTTGAAGCATTTTTAAGGCTTGTTTCGTGGTTTTTAAGTATTTTTAAGATTCTTTTACGCATATATAAGTTTTTTAAGAGATTTTTCATGAAATTTGAAAGACTTTTGATGTTTTCAAAGTATTTTAAAGTTCTTTAATTATTTATTATAAATTTTAATTATTTTTTAGAGTTTTTTAAGTTTTTTTTAGCTCTTTTTAAGGTCATTTTAAGTATTTTAAAGGTTTTTTTCATATATTTAAAAGGATTTTCAAGGAGTTTTTAAGGAATTTTAAGAAAGGATTTTTGAAGTCTTTTGATGCATTTTTAAAGTTTTCTTATTGATTTCAAAAGATTTTTAGGCTTTTTCAAGGAATTTTAAAACATTTTTTAAACATTTTTAAAGTATTTTCAAGCTTTTTAATGGCACTTTTCATAGATTTTTAAGGATTTTTAGTATCATTTTAAACATATTTAAGGTTTTTAAGTGATTTTTCATGAAATTTGAAAGATTTTTTATGTTTTTAAAGCATTTTCATTTTTTTTATTATTTATTGCGAATTTTAAGTACTTTTTAAAGGCTTTTTCAAGTTTTTTTTGCCATTTTAAAGACATTTAAGCTTTTTTTTTTGTCATTTTTTGGGTTTTTTTCAAGGATTTGAAAGGAATTTTTAACGAGTTTTACAGGAATTTTAGGAAATTTTTAGGTTTTTTAAAGTATTTTTTAAATATTTTTAAATCTTTTTAAGTATTTTAAAGTTTTTTTTATGGATTTCAAAGGAGTTACAAAGATTTTTCAATGAATTTTAAGGGTTTTTAAAGGTTTTTTAAGCATTTTTTAAAGATTTTTGATGTATTTTGAAGCATTTTAAAGGCATTGTTAATATCTTTTTAAGCATATTTAGGGTTTTTAAGAGGTTTTTCATAAAATTTGAAAAAACTTTTTATGTTTTTAAAGGATTTTAAATTTTTTTATAATTTATTATGAATTTTAAGCATTTTTAAAGGTTTTTTCAAGTTTTTTTTTACTCTTTTTTAGGATGTTTAGGGTTATTTTAAGTATTTTTTAAATTTTTTAATAGATTTCAGCGGTTTTTTAAGGAGTTTTTATAAAATTTTAAGGATTTTTAATATTTTTAAAGTATTTTTTAAAGATTTTTTAAGTCTTTTGAAGCATTTTAAGGTTTTCTTTATATATTTCAAAGGATTTTTAGGAATTTTTCAAGGAATTTTTAGGGTTTTAAAAGTTTTTTTATGTATTTTTTATGGACTTTTAAGTATTTTGAAGAATTTTTAACCTTTTTTTCATGGATTTTTAAGTATTTTTAATATCCTTTTATGGATACATAAGGTTTTTAAGGGATCCTTCGAGAGATTTTAAAGATCTTTCATGTTTTTAAAAGATCTTAAATTTCTTTAATTATTTATTACGTGTGGTAAACATTTTTGAAGGTTTTTTTCAGTTTTTTTTTGTTCTTTTTAAGTATGTTTAAAGTCATTTTAAGCATTTTAAAGTTTTTTTTAATAGATTTCAAAGGATTTTTAAGGAGTTTTTAAAGAATTTTATGGATTTTTAAAGTTTTTTTACGTATTTTTTAAAGATTGTTAAAATCTTTTGAAGCATTATCAGGTTTTTTTTTTTAATTTTAAAAGATTTTCAGGGATTATTCAAGGAATTTTAAGGATTTTTAAAGTTTTTTGATGCATTTTTTAAAGATTTTTGATGTATTTTGAACCATTTTAAAGGATTTTTTCAATGATTTTTAAGCATTTTAAAGATTTTTAAGCATATTTAAGGTTTTTAAGTGATTATTTATGAAATTTGTAAGATTTTTTTATGTGTTTAAAAGATTTTAATTTTTTAATTATTTATTATGAATTTTAAGTATTTTTTAAGGCTTTTTCGAGTTTTTTTTCCCCTTGTTGAGGATATTTGAGGTTATTTTAATCATTCTTATGATTTTTTATGGATTTCAAAGGATTTTTAAGAATTTTTTTAGGAATTTTAAGGTTTTTGAAAGTATTTTTTAAATATTTTTAAATCTTTTGAAGCATTTTAAGGTTTTTTTTATGGATTTTCAAGAATTTTTAAGGATTCATAAAGGTTTTTAAAACATTTTTTAAATATTATTGAAGTATTTTGAAGCAATTTTAAGGCATTTTAAGTATTTTTAAGCATTTTTAAGATCTTTTAAAAGCATATTTAAGGTTTTTAAGTGATTTTTCATGAAATTTGCAAGATTTTCAATATGTTTAAAAGATTTTAATTTTTTTAATTATTTATTACGAATATTAAGTATTTTTAAAGGCTTTTTCAAGTTTGTTTTGACCCTTTTTAAGGATATTTGAGGTTATTTTAATCTTTTTTACGATTTTGTTCATGGATTT
Source organism: Theobroma grandiflorum (assembly GCA_036013995.1). Classification (NCBI taxonomy): domain Eukaryota; kingdom Viridiplantae; phylum Streptophyta; class Magnoliopsida; order Malvales; family Malvaceae; genus Theobroma; species Theobroma grandiflorum. The sequence continues at coordinate 23,895 of CP142127.1, forward strand.
AAAAGGATTTTTAAGGGATTTTTAAGGAATTTTAAGGTTTTTAAAAGCATCTTTTTAAATAGTTTTAAGTCTTTTGAAGCATTTTAAGTTTTTTTTTTTTGCGGATTTTAAAAGCTTTTTAAAGATTTTTCAAGAACTTTTATGGATTTTTTAAATTTTTTAAAGATTTTTGAAGTATTTTGAAACATTTTTAACGCTTTTTTCAAGTATTTTTAAGCATTTTAAAGATCTTTTTAAACATATTTAGGGTTTTTAAGTTATATTTCATAAAATTTGAAAGATTTTTTTATGTTTTTAAGGTATTTTAATTTTTTTAATTATTTATTACGAATTTTAAGTATTTTTTAAGGATTTTTCAAGTTTTTTTTACCCTTTTTAAAGATATTTCAGGTTATTTCAATCATTTTTTAAAGGAACCTTTAAGGAATTTTTAGGTTTTTTGAAGCATTTTTAAAATATTTTTGAAGTCTTTTGAAAAATTTTTAAGGTTTTCTTCATTGGTTTTAAAGAATTTTTAAAGATTTTTAAAGGAATTTTATGAATTTTTAAAGTTTTTTGAAGCATGTTTTAAACATTTTTAAAGTATTTTGAAGCATTTTAATGACTTTTTTTGTGGAATTTTATGCATTTTTAGTATCTTTTAATCATATGTAAGACTTTTAAGTGATTTTTCATGAAATTTTAGAGATTTTTTAAATTATTTATTATGAATTTTTAGTATTTTTTAAGATTTTTCAAGTTTAGGTTATCCTTTTTAAGGATATTTAATGTTATTTTCATCATTTTTATGTTTTTTTTCATGGATTTCAAGGAATTTTATGGAATTTCAAGGTTTTTTAAAACATATTTCAAAGATTTTTGAAGACTTTTGCAATATTGTTAATGTTTTTCTTTTATGGATTTCAAAAGATTTTTAAAGAGTTTTCAAGGAATTTTAAGGATTTTGAAAGTTTTTTAAAATATTTTTTTAAGATTTTTGAAGTCTTTTGAAGTATTTTTAAAGTTTTTTTCAAGATTCTTAAGCATTTTTAACATCCTTTTAAGCATATTTAAGGTTTTTCAAAGACTTTTCATGAAATTTGCAAAAACATTGATGTTTATTAAAAATTTTTAATTTTTTTTAAATATTTTTTACGAATTGAAACATTTTTAAAGTTTTTTTCAAGTTTTTTTTGGGTCTTTTTAAAGATGTTTAAACTCATTTTAAGCATTCTTTAAGATTTTTTTAATGAATTTCAAAAGATTTTTAAAGGGTTTTAAAGAAATTTTAAGGTTTTTTAAAGATTTTTTAAGTCTTTTGAAGCATTTTTTAATTTTTTTTCGTAATTTTCAAAAAAATTTTAAGAAGTTTTGAAAGAATTTTAAAGAGTTTTAAGGTTTTTTAAAGTATTTTTTAAAGATTTTTTAAGTGTTTTGAAACATTTTTAGGGTTTTTTTCAAAGATTTTTAAGGTGTTTTAAGGTGTTTTCAAGGAATTTTAAAGATTTTGAAAATTTTCTAAAACATTTCTTAAAGATTTTTGAAGTCTTTTGAAACATTTTAAGGGTTTCTTTATGAATTTTTTAGCATTTTTCATATCCTTTTAAGCATATTTAAAGTTTTTAAGAGATTTTTCATGAAATTTGAAAATTTTTTGATGTTTTTAAGGCATTTTAAATTTCTTTAATTTTTATTATGAATTTTAAACATTTTTTAAAGTTTTTCAAGTTTTTTTTTGCTCTTTTTAAAAATGTTTAAGGTCATTTTAAGCATTTTAAAGATTTTTTTACTGAATTTCAATGAATTTTTAAGAAGTTTTTAAAGAATGTTAAGGTCTTTTAAAGCATTTTTTAAAGATTTTTGAAATTATTTGATGCATTTTCAAAGTTTTTTTCATGGATTTGAAAAAAATTTTAAGAACTTTTCAAAAAATTTTAAAGATTTTTAAAGTATTTTTAAATTTTTTTTTATTCTTTTAAAGCATTTTTAAGGTTTTTTAATAGATTTTTAAGATCTTTTTAAGCATATTTAAAGTTTTTAAGTTATTTTTCATGAAATTTGAAAGATTTTTTATGTTTTAAAAAGATTTTTAATTTGTTCATTATTTATTATGAATTTTAAGGATTTTAAAGATTTTTTAAAGTATTTTTGACTTTGTTTAAAGGTGTTTACAGTCATTTTATGCATTTTAAAGAGTTTTCAAGGAATTTTAAGGATTTTAAAGATTTTTTAAAGATTTTTAAAGTCTTTTAAAGTTTTTTTAAGTTTTTTTATGAATTTTTAAAGATTTTTAAGTAATTTTTAAAGAATTATAATAATTTTAAAGATTTTTTAAAACATTTTAAAAAATTTTTTATGTCTTTTGAAGCATTTTTAAAGTTTTTTTCTTAGATTTTTAAGCATTTTTTATATCCTTTTAAGCATATTTAAAGTTTTTAAGAGATTTTTCATGAAATTTAAAAGATTTTTTATGTTTTTAAAAAAAATTTAATTTTTTAATTATTTATTACGATTTATTTAAAAATCAAAACTATCAATGCAATAAAACTATCCAAAATTACATCTTATACTATCAATATGCATACAAACTCCCTTACAAACTCAACTATCAATGCATAACTAGTATGACCTATTATGGGATTTCCATCACCTCATACTCGTGAAATACCCTAAGAGGTGATTGTTTAGAAACAGGATGCCCTTCAGACCACAGCTCGAAGTTTACTGTCCTTGTCCCCTAGTGGATGAGGCACTTATAGACATCGCTCACATTAAATCGATTGATGAGCCCTAAACCAAGACATTAATCAACTAGCACCCATTCACCTGAAAGGCAAAAGGAATTTTAAGTTTCCAATGAAGTTTTCTTTTAACAAAAACAAAACAAAATAAAATAAAAAAGATGAAAGATCAATGAGCCCCAGATCATGGCAATTCTCATTCCAAATGATTTTAAGTCGTAAGTGACAATTTAATGTCGGAATACGAGAAGGATGCAAAGTAACGTAAAAACATGAAAGATAAATCTTTTGAACATGTGGGAATAATTGAGGATGATACCCCCATCTTCTCTTGGAGTTCGATAAGTGAAATTTTGAAGATAAAATTTTATTTAAAGGGGCGTAGTGTTGTCAAACCCTGCTTTATAAAGTAATTATGATGTTATTTACATGCTCAATAGAATGTTTTAATATTTGGGAAGTTCGAGAAATCGTTAAAAGATAATATTGCCCCTAATGATATCATTAAGTCGATTAAGCATCGAATGAGTTCAAATAAGGATTTTAAGAGTGAAACAGAAAATTTCACAGTCCAGAGATTACTCAAGATAGTGATTCGGAGTTCGAGGTCCGGTTTGAAGTCAATCGAGAATATTGATCGATTAGGGACAAAACGGTTATTTTATCATTTAAGGACAAAATGGGGATTTCTATAAAAGAATTTGATTACATTCGACCAAGATTTATCATTTGAAGTATAACATGATTATTTGGAGTATAATATGGGGTTTAGTAGTGAAAAATTGTAATTCTTGGTATTTCTGGAGCATAAGGATAAAATGGTAATTTTACCACTAAAGGATAAAACGAGAATTTTTAAAAAAGACTTTGGCCCCATTTGATTAAGATTGATCAATTAAAGTGTTATTTGAGGTTGAAAAGTGAACATAATATAATTTCGGTACTTTTCGGAGTATAGAGGTAAAATCGTAATTTTACCATCCAAAGACGAAATTTAAGTTCTCGAGAGAATTTGGATCAAATATGATTAATAGAAGTATGATATGAGTATGAGGAGTGAAAAATATGTGTATTGATAATTTTTCAGATTTTGGGACAAAAATGTAAATTCTCACTTTTACGAGGGTAAAAGTGTAATTTTTGAAAATTTACTCCACCAAGACTTTAAAAAAATCTAAAAACTTTATCTAAGACATGGATAAGTGAAGAGGAAAGTATGGTGGAAAAAGAAAGTCAAATGGATGGCTAGAAAAAAATAAATTAATAAAATATTTAATATGTAAATAAAATAATATTATTTTATTTAACTTTTAAAAAGCGATAAAAATCAGCCCATTCATCCCCTTGGTCAGCCAAAAACCAGAAAAGAGAGAGAGAAACTAAAAACAAACCCTAAAGGGAGAAAATTCAAAGAAAAAGTAAGAAAATTCAAGGAAATCAAGAACAAAAAGATATGATTTTTCATTTTTGCTTGAGATCTCTTATTTCTAAGTTGTTTTCCTTATTTTTCCATGCTTGAAATGCATGTTTTCATGGTGAATCAAGGGCTGGTCAAATGGGTTTAGAGAGAGAAAGATGTTAGATTGAATTAATTTTGAACTATGTTGGTGTTTAGAGTTAGTTAAGCATGTTTAGAAACAAAACAACAAGAAAAGAATCCATTTTCCCCACCAATTTTCCATGACCGAATGCCTTAGGATATGTGTGTGAAATGAAATGAATTCATTTCAAATGAAATGGTTTTGAAATTGATCAATTATGGAGAGAAAAAAATTAAATAGGAAAATTTCAGTATTAGTGCACCATTTTTAGCTGAATTTTCACAGAGAAATTGGGTTTAGAAAATTGAGGAAATTTATTAGATTTTAGAGCATTTTGGTAATATTTGATGAATTATGAAGGTAGGAATTAAATGGGACTTTTTGATGTAAAAATATGAATTTTGACCTAATAGGGATAAAAGCGTAATTTGTAGTCTAAGACTGATAAATTGACCATTGTTCGCTGTCATTGGGTAATGCGGATATAATTGGATGGTTAGAAATTGAAATGGGTCAAATCGGAGTTAAATTGAGAGTTGTAGCAAATTAGGTCGAGCTTAGGCAAATTGGTCGGACATCGTAATTAAATTACTATCCGGACCATTTTGATCTCATTTCCATGTATCATGTAGAGCCTGAAATAGCTTATGATTGTTGGACACAATTTAATTGGAATTTGTGTCATGGATTATGGCTAAGTGGTGAGCCATTGGATACAGGTAAAGGATTGTACCCGTGGACTAGAAATAGGAGTATCTCTACTCCTAGAACTGTGAGTGGACAATTTATTGTCTTAAATATCTAGAGTAATTATATTTGTTGATGCTTTTATTGAATGACGGATTTAAATCATAAAATATTATGTTTTCAAATTAAAATGTATTTTAATAAAAATGAGATTTATATTGGTTTTGAAATCAAATATTATTTTCGAGGAAATTTAGGGTTTATGGAGACTGGGTTGAATTTATAATTTTATATGCTATTGAAATTGTGGCCTATGACACTATGGTAGCATGATAGCTAAATTTTTGGAGTTTGGCATGAAATATATGAATAGTTTTGGTTTGGTCTTGGTAAACTGGATTAAATTTTATTCGCCATATTATGCTATTGGAAATTTTATGGGTCTGATGGTATATTAAATGGTCACTGCAGTGGTGGGGGTTTTCGTGGATTGCCTATGAGAGGGGCACGATAACCCAATCAATTATATACATACCTCCAGGGGGAGATGATGGATGAAGTATCTCTTGAGGTAATATTTGAGTGCACCTCACGTTCGGACCACCACGTGAAAGTGAGACGCAACCAACGCCAAGGAATGGCTGTGTGTATCAGGTGGGAAAACATGATTATGGGTATGGGACATTTAACAGCCTTGGTGATCTCAGTGGGATACCTTGATAAAGGTACTCACGAGAATGATTCTGGCAGGGGCCAAGTTTAAGAAATTGTTTGGCATAGATCGGAACAAATTTTGAGTTATGAATATTATTGTGATATAACATTTTTGTAACGTCTCCATCTACTCGGTTTTAGATGCTTTTGATGGTAATTGTTTACTCACTAGGATTTTATAATTTCACCCATCTTCCTATTCACATTTCAAGCTCATGATAAGCTGTAGATAGCCAGTTGCATCGAAGACTGCAATTAGATTGCATTCCCAGAAAAGCCGTAGGTTTTCAACTTTCAATGCATTTCGGTTAATTGTGGGCCCACGTGTCACTGTAATTTAAATTTCATACTTTGATTGTTTGTATTAAAATATGTCAAAATATATTTAGTCTTTATGCTGCGAAAATTATTTATTGATAGCATTATAAAAATTGTTTTAGAAGAAAATAAATTATTTTATCGAATATTTTTATTATATTATAATAGAAAAAAAAATTTGCTTCAAATTAATGCTTTAGACGTTTAAATTTATTTTCAAACTATGGAATTTGTGTCTTCTACACATTTATTACGATTTTGACCGAGTTTTGAGATTTTCAAGAAAGATGACGAAAATGCCCCTGTGAGCCAAAAAATAATATTTTATTGTTTTAATTTGAAAACGACTTATGAGTTCTTGAAATGCGAAATTTAATAACCGTCGCTCACGGGGGAAGTGCGGAAACTGATACGAAAGCTTTGAGGGGTTTCAGTAGTTATTGGGGGTGTGAATACCTATCGAGACTTCACGGCATTTGTCACGGGCCCGATGGGGAGTTCTGGGGCGTGACATCCCATTTCTAGATCGGGCATACAAGCCTTTTGGGCAAAGCAACGTCGTTTAAAATAGGCTCTCAAATGATGGAACAAAAAGGTATTTGGAGACATTTTTCACAACTTGAAAGTGGCAGAACAAAGGGCTGTAGATTGCAAATTAGTTTTTCAACAAGAACAGTCAATTAAGAATCGTGCAGCAATGAATAAAGCTTATGCTCAGCTCAATCATTGTCTTAGTGTTGAAGAATTATTCTGAAAGCAAAAATCTAGTATAAAATGGCTCATGGAGGGTGAGCGTAACACCAAGTTTTTTCACATGCGAGTCAAAAAGAAACGAATCAAAAGCCATATTTTTAAAATTCAAAACCCGAATGGCAGTTGGATAGAGGAACTAGATGTAGTAAAGCTCTTTGCAATGGAATTCTTTTCCTCCCTCATGCAAAAGGAACCATGTAATATGGCCAGGTTTGATGCTTTATTGATTCCTTCTATTGTTTCTAAGAATGATACTTTGAGTCTATGTGCAGTTCTATCTAGAGAAGAATCGAGAGAGGCAGTTTTTAATATCGATAAGGACAATGTGGCTGGCCCTGATGGATTCTCCTCATACTTTTATCAACAATGCTGGGATATTGTGGCTGATGACCTCTTAGATGCAATAGTTGACTTTTCTCATGAAGCTGATCTTTCGAGCGGAATCACGTCTACAACAATCGTGCTACTTCCCAAGGCTGACAATGCCTCGCAATGGAGCGATTTCAGACCGATAAGTCTTTGTAATGTTTTAAATAAAATCATTACTAATATTTTGGCCAACCGTCTCGCAATGGTGTTCCCGTCCATTATTACAGAGAATCAGAGTGGCTTCGTAAAAGGGGGATTGATTAGTGACAATATCCTTCTTGCACAGGAACTCATTGGGAGGATTGATAGAAAATCAAGGGGAGGAAATATAGTTCTTAAGTTGGATATGATGAAGGCATATGATAGGCTAGAATGGGATTTCCTATATAGAATGCTACAACAGTTTGAATTTAATTCCCAGTGGATCTATATGGTACACTGTTGCATTTCTAATTGCTGGTTTTCTTTATTGATTAATTGTGTGCCTGTGGGTTGCTTCAAGTCAAAAAGGGGACTCAGACAAAGTGACTTCATCTCCCCTTTATTGTTTATTTTAGCGGTGGAATATTTATCCTAAGGGTTGAATGCCCTGTTTGCCTAATATCTATCCTTTCATTATCTCTCTGATTGCTCCATGTCAATTAACCACTTGGCATTTACGGATGATATTATTATATTCACTAATGGTGCGAAATCTTCATTGGAAAAAATTTTAACTTTCTTGCACTAATATGAGGAGATTTTCGGGCAGCAAATAAACCAGTCTAAGAGCTGCTTCATAACTCATTGAACTATGGCAAGCGCATGGAAACAGATCATTTCCCAAACTATCGGCTTTGTTCAAAAGTGCCTACCTATAACTTACTTGGGGGTGCCACTCTACAAATGTCCAAAAAAGGTAATGCTATTCGATGAGCTGGTGGGAAAGATTCAAAAAAGAATAAAAGGATGAGATAACAAAATATTATCCCCGGGTGGAAGAATAACATTATTGCCGAGTGTATTGGCTTCTCTTCTTATCTATCTTCTGCAGGTCCTTAAACCCCATAGTTGTGTAGTTGAAAAAATTGACAAAATGTTCAACAATTTCTTGTGGGGAGGCTCAACAGGTACTCATGCCCCAGAACCACCCATCGGGCCCGTGACAACTGCCGCGACATTCCAATAAGCACTTAATTCTCGAGTACTCTATCGAGACTTCGCAAGGCATTTCGTATCAGTTTTTCATCTCTCCCTTAGGTATTAATTTCCAAAAACATTTATCTGAGAATGAAAATCTTGATTTTTATATTTAAAATAATTAAAACGCACAATTTACCATCCAAGGGCATTTTCGTCCTTTTTGTCAAAAGATTCCAAAATCAATAAAATGCAACACACATGTAGAATAAACAAAATTTACAATCCAAGGTAGGTTTTGATACTTAAAACCCTTACAAAAATTAAAATTTTAGATAATAGATTAAAATAAAAACATTAAATAAAATATTACAATTTATTATAAAACATTATTTTTGTAAATACCAAAAATCAAATTTGTGCGCATAAAAGCAAAATAAGTTATTACATATTGTTATGCAATTAAACCGAGTGTGTACAAGAATTTCAATGACATGTGGGCTCAACTATACATAACTATGTACCTTTGTGTATGCTAAGGACGCGGCTTCAATCGAGCCTCTATGTGCACTCCGAGTGCCACCAAAATCTCGAGCCTGAAAGAGGGAATAGAGGGTGCTGAGTTTTACAACCCAGTGAGTTAGATAATTACCATCTACGATATCTAAAGCCGAGTAGATGGAGACAAGAGAAAACCTTATACAAAATACCACAATTCATAATATTGAACTTGATTTTTATGCAAATCGAATATTTCCATTTTCACAAATTTTCTGTCCAAATCATCAAAATTATTATAGTCATTTGGCTTATAATTTTCTCTTAAAACCAAGCTTGTGCCAAATCCTTTACTCGATGATGCCTTGGCCCGAGACATCTAACCGAGTCCGCCAAGGCTGTTAAATATCGTATTTAGATAAAATATATTTTTTGTTTAGAAAACGACCGTCCTTTGGCGTTGGCTAAGGCCAACTTCACGTGGTGGTTCGGCGTGAAGTGAACTCAATCTTTACCTCAGGAGTTACCCTCATCGTCTCTCGTACCGAGGTAAAATAAAACTGAGTTACCGTGCCCCTCTAATAGGTTGGTCCACGAAAACCCGCCAGTGCAGCGACTCATCAACCCACCATTCTAGTAAAATCTTTAAGTAGCATACATGGGTAGTACAGTTCTAAATAGTACATTCAAATAAACAACAGTGCCTATATATTTCATAAAAACTCAGCCAGCATGCTAACATCATATCATAAGCCACAATTTTAATAGTACATAAGATTTACAAATTACTAGGTAAGTCTCTATATACTCAATTTTATAAAATCGGTATTTAATTTTAAAACAGTATTTCATCGAAATACATTTTAATCGAAAATCATAATATTTTATATTGTCAAAATTCATCATGCTTTAAAAGCATAAAACCATAATAAAATTTCTCTAGATATTATAGATGATAATTTATCCACTCACCTCGTCAGGGTGCCCAATACTCATGTTTTCGATTTCCATTATACAGGACTTTTCCCGTGTTCGAGGGACCCACCACTTATACATAATTTTTGACACAATCCTAATTATTTGTGTCAGACCACTGTAAATTATTTCAGGCTTTTCATGATGCATGAAATGCTATGCAACTGTCCGAATAACCGTCTAAACACGGTATTCGACTTAGTTCGCCTACACGCATCTAAATTGCTAAAATCTTCAATTTAATTTCGATTTCACCTATTTCAGTTTCTAATTGTTCGATTATATTCCAATTATCCAATGACAGCAACTATGGGTCAATTTACCATTCTGAGAATGAAAAATTATGATTTTACCCCTAGTAGGTAAAAATTCTAAATTTTATTCTAAAAATTCCTAATTAATTACTACCTTTACTATTCATCAAATTTACCTAAAATGCCATTTAGCCATATCAATTTGATGTATTTCCAGCAACCAAAAAGTCTCTGAAAATTCGGCTAAACTGGGTTTCTAACATGCAAAAATGTGATTTCTTGAAATTTATCACTATAATTCACTATTACCTCACTAATAACATCCATTTAACCTAAAAATCACCATATTCAAGCATCAAATCCACCCAAAAATATTTAGACAGCAAGGTGCAGCAATACCCATATTTTATTTGTGCATGAAAATGGAAAACGAAAGCTAAGGAAATGAAAATCACTAGGAAAAATCAAGAAATTCACCTTTTTCTAGCTTGTTTCCTTAATTTCTCTTAATTTTTCCTTCAAAATCAGCAAGGTTTCATGGCTTTTCTCCTTTCCCCTTTTGCTTTGCTTGGCCAACCATATTAGGGTTCATTGGCTGAAAAATCAGCCTATTTAAAGGCTTAATAAAATATATTATTTTAATGCCACATGTCACAATTTCATTGATTCATTTTTAAATTCTTATCTTTTTTACTTTCTTTCTCCACCATTCACTTTCTCTCACTTATCCATGGTCCACATGAAGTTTCTAGACTCATCCAAATTTTTGGTAGAGTAAATTTTTAAAATTACACTTTTACCCTCGAACTTTTCAAAAATTACATTTTTACCCAAAAATATGAAACTTTACCATAATGCATAATTTTCTCTCCTCATACTCACATCATACTCCAATTTTTCAAATTTGATCTAAATCCTTTCAAAATTTCAAATTTTGTTCTCGAGTGGTAAAATTACCATTTTGCCTTTAACTAGTCAATTTTTCTAATTGACTCCAAATTGATCCTCGAATTCTAAGTAGATTTTGGGGTTTTAGAATTCTCAAATTCGTTTTAAATTCTTCGTTTGAACTAGCTCGAAATATAATTCAACTTCGTAGCACCTTTAGGGGCAATATAGTCTTTTAACTAGTTTTTTGGGGCAATTCAATGTGCAAACATGCTATCCAATGCATGTGAATGACATGTCATAGATAATTTAGGGTTGGGTGTTACACAAGTACTAGACATATCCATTGGGGCTTTTGGCATAAGACCACTCTTGCAACTAGTGAGGTTGGACTAGACATCCGAGGCTTAGGTGATGTGTTTAAGGCCTTTAGCATGAAGCTTTTGTGGAGGTTTGCATCATGTGATAGCATTTGGACTCAATTTATGTGGATAAAATATTGTGTTGGCCAAATTCTGAGGTATGTTTAGCTGAAACTCCATGACTCACAAACATGGAAACGAATTTTAACCAGTTGCCCGGTAACAGAAAATCACATTAGATGGCGAATTGGTAATAGTGAACTATTTTTTTGGCATGATTGTTGGATAGCTGAAACACACTTGGCCAATCAGTTTCCATCACTTGCATCGTCCATGACGAGAGTGTTTTATTTTTGTAATGATGGTAGATGGAACATAGATAAACTGAATAATGTGTTGCTAGAGGATGTTGTGGCAGAAATTTTAAAATTTCGATAGATCTTTCCACTGATGATAAAGCATATTGGGCACCTACCTCGGATGGGTAATTCACTACTAAGTCCACTTGGGAGATTATTCGATAACGGCAACCGGTAAACCCAGGGTTTAACTTAATTTGGCATAAAAGTATTCCTTTAACTATCTCTTTATTTCTATGGAGATTGTTACAAGATTGGATCCCAAATGAAGAACGGTTGAAAAGAAAAGGTTTCCAGTTTGCTTCTAAATGCCAACACTGCAACTTAGAGGAGTCTCCCATGCATGTTATGTGAGAATGCCCAATTGCTGCACAGGTTTGGAATTATTTTACGAAATTTTTCCAAATCAACATCATTTACCCCTAGAATGTTCATCATATTATATGGACACGGTATTACTTTGGTGACTTCACGGAAAACGGACACATACGCACATTAATGCATTTATTTATTTTCTGGTTCTTATGGGTCAAAACGAATGATGCAAAGCATAGGGACTTGGGTATGTATCCTAACATAATGGAATGGAGAGTTTTAAAACTCATCCACCAATTATTCCATGGGAAGCAATTTCACCGGTGGCAACAGAAGGGTGATTTACAGATTGCTCAAGCGTGGGGGCTAACATTTCAAGAAGCAACCCCACATCCACCTAAAATCTTCTCTTGGCACAAACCATCAACAGGTGAGTTTAAGTTGAATGTTAATGGTAGCTCCAAACTTAAATCTCAGAATGCTGCAAGAGGTGGTCTTTTTCGAGATCATACAGGTACCATGATTTTTAGGTTCTCTAAAAATTTAAGATCTCATAATTCACTACAAGTAGAATTAATAGCATTATATAAGGGTTTAAGTTTATGCATGGAGCATAATGTTACTAGACTTTAGATTGAAATCGATGCAAAAATTATGGTCTAGATGATACAGAAGGGCCATTAGGGATTCTTAAGGACTCAATGCTTATCGGCTTCCATTTGTAACAGCTTGAGTGGTATCACTTTTCAGATTTCGCACATCCATAGAGAAGGCAACCAGGCAGCAGATCATCTCTCAAATCAAGGGCATACGCATCAGAACTTGCAGGTCTTTTCACAAACAGAAGGTCAACTCAAAGGAATTCTTAGGTTAGATAAAGTTAGCTTACCTTATGTTCGTTTTAAAAGAATGTAAAGGATTAGTACTCCTAATTTATTTTTATGCTCTTTATTTAACAAATCTTATAGATCTTTATAACATGGAAATTTTATGATGATAGTAAAGAATATGATCATGGAATGAAACACTTCATTTTAGGCACTCTTCTTTATCTTTCTCAAGCTCATGTAACTCTAAAGGTCAGGTTCATGTCCCCCTCCCCTCTGTACTTAATTTTCGTGATTATTAATAAAACTTTTACTAGATAGCTATGCCCTACGAGAACTTTCAGCATAAAAAAAAAACCTTAAACCCAAAACCCAAAACCCTAAACCCTAAACCTCAAACCTTAAACCTCGAACCCCAAACCCGAACCCGAACCCGAACCAAACCTTGAACCCTAAACCCTAAACCAAAGCCAAACCAAACAAACCAAAACTAAAAAAAAATTGAAAAATGCTTTAAATTTTATTCACTTTCCCCCCCTCCCCCAACCTCCTAGAATGGCTGCCGGTAGGCCACCAGACCCCCCCAACCAATTGTCACCGATCACCGCTGTCACCCCAAGCAGATCGAAGCAACCTAGAACCATTAGCCACCTCAAAACCTTTAGTTGCTAGTCACAAACGGAGTATTGCAAACACCTGTAGCAGAAAACCAACAGCAGCCCTCCCCTAGGGCTTTTAAAAAATCTTTCCTGTCGATGGCAACCAGTGAAATCAAATAGGTTTTAGAGGGATCGGTTTGACAGGAGCTTATGAAATCAAATGGCTGGATTATAAGCATGTCCTTATTCAATTGTCAAATGATCAAGATCTTAACTGCATCTGTACAAGATAGTTCTGATTTATTGCTAATCAAAATATACGGGTCTTCAAATGGTCTCTGGACTTTGAAGCAAAGAAGAAATCCCTGGTGGTGCTAGTTTGGGTCTCTTTTCTGAATTTGAGGGCGCACTTATATGAGAAATCAACGCTAATGTTGATTGCGAAGACAATTGGAAAGGCATTATTTATGGATGAAGCAACTGCAAAAGGGTTTAGGCCAAGTGTAGCTCGTGTGTGTGTGGAATATGATTGCTAGAAAGCCCCAGTGGAGTATGTGTGGATCGTAACAAAAGATTGAAACTCTGGTATGGTGACTAATGGTTTTTTACAAAATGTGGAGTTTGAATCAATGCCGGATTATTGTTTGCACTGTTGTCATGTCGGACATAGAGAGGTTGATTGTATCGTTCTGGGGAATAAACCAAAACCGTAGCCTTAGGGCAAAGGGAGGCAGCCTGATATGCCACCAGGCCGAATGGGTATGGAGAAGATCGAGAGAAAAAGTGGTAAGGAAAGAGATCTGGAATTAAAAAAAAATCTTGAAAAAGAAAAAAACTTGTGTCGGGAGGTACCAGCCTAATTAGTTTTACGTGATAAAGGGAAGGATCTGGTGATTCTGGACACAAAAAAGTAGAGTTTGAAGTGGGTGGAGGTTGAGAAGATTGGTAGAAGCAGGGCCAAAGATTCACAGGGTCGGGAAATCAGTTTTAGGGTAGTGGAGTAGATATCATTTGGATTTCCAATGCTTTTGAGGTTTTAGAAGTAATAGAGGAGGATGGAGAGATCATAACTGAAAAATAGGGGAAAACAGAGAAGGTGAACAGTGCCATGCAAATCCTAAAAAAAAATTTGAATGAGCAAGAAAAGCCACTGGTGAGGATAGGGTCAAATCAAAGGCAGCATATGGGTCGGGGAGTGTCAAAGGATAACTCGTGGGGTATAAAAGAGAAAAGGGTAAGGATAGGGATGTTCAGAAGCAGACTGTAGAGGGTATGGCATTTGGCATAAATTAGAAGGAAAATAGTGGTGATCGGAGTTCGGTGAGAGCAATGATGGGTGAGAGTTGGCAGACCAGAGCAAACACCAATAATAGTGTTTTGAGGGTTGAAGACTTTGATGATGTCCAATGGGCAGTAGATGCAGGCTAGGTGACGATCAGGACAACCAAAAAGAAGAAAAATTGTAAGTTAGAGGATCGATTATTAGTGGTGGACATGCATGGGGAATGCTTGAAGCCACTGGAGGAAAGCTGTCGTTCAAAAAGCCAAACCCGCTAGCCAGACCAAGAAGATTTAGAAGGTGATAAGGGGATGAATGATATTGAACATAGTCTTATGTGGGACAAGCAGTTAAGTCAGACTGCCAGTAATAGTGCTTGTCGAGAAAACAATCAAAAAGAAATAGACAGTACGATGCATGCATGCAAAGAAAATAAAGAACAGGTCTCGGTTCCATCTGTCACTATGTCAGGGAGACATTTGTAGGAGGTTCATCCAATAGAATCTAGACAGAGAAAATCGGATAGTGAGATTGCTTATTTTTTACTGATGATGAATCTTTAGAAAAGGAAGGGACAGAAGGAGCTAATGAATACTCCATCTCCAAGCAATTTACCTATCGTACGTATCCATGATCAGTGCATTAGTTTGGATTGTTAGAGGTTTAACGGATTAGTTTATCCAAAAAAGAGTGAAAAAGTTACAGTTAATGCATCATGTTAAGCTACTAGTTGTGTTGAAGCCAATGGTTGATAGTTCTAATGTAACAACCCCTCCTAGATCGCTATTGGTATTCGAGACTTTCGAGGTATCCCACCAAGTCCCGAACAAGCTTCATTTGAGTTTTCAACCATTCCCTGTATACTTGCAATAGATTGCATAAATTTTAAGTTAAGTATATATATATACACGTGTACTTGAATTCAAAATCAAGCATAATCAATTCATTTTTGACTTTAAGTCATGCTATCGTAATTAAACTACGTTGAATCCGAAATCTCAAATTTTCATTATCTCAAAAATCAATATTTGCCACATACAATTCCAGAGTATTGCAACCCGACCTCTATCAGCGGAGTGACTCTAAAATGAGTTAAGAATTGTCTTTGCCCAATCTGTGGTAGACCGTGCTCACTGATGGTTTCACGTTAGACTAGTCCTTGTCTGCAAAAAGGGAAAATAAGATGGTGTGAGTCTCATAAACTCAGTGATAATCATCGACTCGGTGAGCAAGCAAGAAGGGGAAACAACATAATGAGGGATTAGTTATAAACTCGAGAGTATGCGTAGAAAAATATTTCGTTAAACAAACAAATATTTTATACCTTGCAAGTCTAAAACAGTGTAATTCAATTAAATATATATAGATTTCACTTATCAATTATTAATAAAAATTTACGTGTCAATGACACGCGATGTATGCTAAGACAATAAACGAGTGAGTCTTGTCCTCGGATAAATTTAGTACAGTCCTTATGCTTATTCTCAGATGTCGTTATCTACTCGTGGGAACTGCCCACGACACCAATATAAATCGGAGCTTCAGGTCTCCCTTTTTACCTACTTATGGGAATCACCCACGTCACCAATGCAAATCGGAGCTTCAAGTCCCTCTTTTTCCTACTCGTGGAAACTACCCACGTCACCAATATAAATCAGGGCTTCAGGTCCCCCTTTACCTACTCGTGCACAAAGTATCTCAATCACGTGCAAATAAAAGTCATTCCAGTTCAAGGCATTTACCAAGCATGATAAAATAAAATGAGAATATTTCTCTCATGAATTGCACTTTATACATGAATCATTTAGAACATAACGTGTCTGCCAAATCAACGTATTAAAAGAAATAATCAATTTATTATCATATCTTGAAAGCAGTATAATGGTCATTGGCCTAGGCAGTATACAAATTGCAAAGCATTATTTTGAAGTAAAATCAGTCGAAGAGTTATTTCTCCATACTTAAAAATCATATATATATATATATGTACTACGTATAGTATAAAAAATTCAGATTTTTAGAACTCTGTCACATCCACAAACAACTTAAATTTTCTACCAGCTCATGCCATCCACAATTTCATCAACTATCAACACAATTTATATAATATTATAAGAATATAATATTTTAGAAATTAGCACCCACTCACCTCAAAATAATGGGATGCTACTTCGCTATTGGTTCGCGCATGTACCAAGTTATTTTTTTTTGGCACAGCTCTTTCTTTTTCTTGTTTTTTTCTTCTTCTTCTCTCCCCGGCGCTGCTCTCCCCCTTTTTCTTCTTCTCTTCCCGACGTTGCTCTCTCTCTCTCCTTTTTCTTTTTTATTTTCTTTTTCTTTCTTCTCCTTCTCCCGATCTACTTCTCTCTTTCTGCTTTCCTTTCCCTTTTCTTTCCCTTCTTCTTTCCTTTATTTTTTTTCTTTTTTCTTCTCTTTTTCTTTCTTCCTTTCTTCCTTCCTGGCGTTGCTCTCTCTCTTCTTTTTCTTCTTCTTCTCTTTTTCTTTCTCCTTCTTTCTTCCCTCCCGGTGTTGCTCTCTCTCTCTCTCTCATTTTTCTTCTTCTTCTCTTTTTCTTTCTCCTTCTTTCTTCTCTTTCTTTTTCTCTTTCTTCCTTTTTTTCTTTATTTCTTTTGTCTTTTTCTTCCTCCATTTGTTGACCAAGCCTCCCCCCATTTTTCCTTCTTTTTCTCTTTCTCTTTTTTCCTTTTTTTCTCTCTTGTCTTTTCTTATCTTTTTTTTCTTTTTCTTCTATCGACCCCTACATGGGGTGTTACAAACTCTCCCACTTATAATAAATTCGTCCTCAAATTTCAATAACATAGAAGCACTTATTCGCACCTTTAATCCTCAAATAGTTGTGGGTACCCTGCTTGCATTTCTTCTTCTAGTTCCCAAGTTGCTTCTTCCACTGGATGGTTTTGCCATAATACTTTCACTAAGGTGATGTCTTTATGGTGAAGCCTTTTGACTTGACGGACTAATATAGCTACAGGCTGCTCTTGGAATTCCAACCCATGTTCCAACAATACCGTATCATGTCTTATCATGTGCGAAGGGTCTCAGACATATTTTCTGAGCGTGGATGCATGAAACACTAAATGGACTCCTTCGAAATCCAATGGCAATGCCAACCGATAAGCAGCAATACCTTCACGTCCCAATATTTCAAACAGGCCAATATATCGAAGATTGAGTTTCCGTTTTTATCTTTCTTATTTCTGACATTTTTAATTATCCTTCTATTTCACTTCCATAGATCATATTTAGTCCATCAACATTATATCATAATCAACTTCCAAATTACCTTTGAACCCTTAAGTTATCATACCACACTTTATTCTTGATATATACCATATGAACTTGCATTATACCGATGTACAACTCTACGTACGTACAAACTTAAGGTATCATCTTATCATTTCCAACCATATATGTGAATTTCAATATATTATGTATCATTGTATCATAATGTCATAATCCCCATCTCAATCACTAAATATTGTTTTTATCCAATTATATTTCGATCACCATGTATGCTTTACAATCTTATTGACCTTTCAGGTTCATCATTTTCATTTTTCATTCATTTTTTTCTAGATCCTAACTTTCGCATTAGGAAATTTTCATTAACCAACATCATTATCGGCATTACCTTTAATTATCTTATACTATCCCTTTACACCAATATGCCATTACTTTCCCTTTTTATGTCAACACAATTAACTCTAATATTTATAAAACTTGATGTAGATTTTACTTAAACATCATCTGACTTCATTATCAATATCCAATTTCAATCTCACACCGAGTAACCTCATAACTTATGCTTTATCCATTAAATCCCTTTAAGAATTTTAAGTTCCACATTTCCTTATCTGTCACGACCCGGAACTTCCCTCGGGCCCATGACAACCGCCACGACGTCCCAATTGACACTCATTATCCGGAATGCCAACTAGAACCCCGTAAGGCTTACGTACCAGTTTCTAGCCTTTCCTGTGAGTAATTCTTTCCAAACATCCCCTTTTGAGGGTTTACCACTCATTTCTGACTTAAATAAATCAAAATATAAAATCTGACTCACAGGGGTATTTTGGTCATTTTTCGACGAAAATATTAAAATCTGGTAAAAATATAGTTTATGCATCCAGAAAATATAATCTGAAATCGGATTTGAAATCGGAAGTCCGAAACCTTCTTTTTAAAGGGTTTAAAGTCATAATTTACTATTCAAAAATATTGATAAAAATATTCTATTTTCTTATAAAATAATTTTTATAGACACGCATATAAGTAATTTCCATAGCGTGAAAGTAAAATAAATTTATACATACATTAAGTTACAAAGTCATAATGTACAATAATAATTACAATGATCGGTGGGCCCATAACTATACAAATACGACAATGGTAGTAAACCTACTATCTGTCGTGGGAAGACGATCTACGGTAGTCCTCGACAAAATCTGGTATCTACGAGCTACCACAGGCCTGAAATGTTTGGACAGGAGGTGGGTGAGATTTTGCAATCCCAATGAGTAAACAAACATTATCATAAACATCTAAAGGTAAGTAAAATGGAGGCAAATTTAAATAGCTATTACAAACCATTTCATAAAGTTTCATTTTATTTCTTAAATCAAGAAATATTTATGATTTATCAAAACAATTGTTAAGGCTTATGACTTTTATTAAAATCATGGCTCAAGCCAAAACTAGTCCTCGGGGATACCTTGGCCGAGGCATCTAACCGAGTCCGCCAAGGTTGTCAAACATTTACACATTAAACACGTTTTAGTTTTTAAAACAAGCCGTTCCTTGGCGTTGGCTGAGATACACATTCACGTGTGGGTTCTACGTGAAGTGAACTCTAACACTACCCCGGGAGTTACCCTCCTCGCCTCTACAACCGGAGTAACTATATAACCGGGTTTACTGTGCCCCTCTAATAGGCGGTCCACAGAAACCCGCCACTGCAGTGACTAAACCCACCAATTTAATAAAATTTCGACAGTATAACGTGGCTTTTATTTATTTACCCAGCCTGCATAGTAAAAATCCAACTTACATTTATTCCCAAGGCATTTCAAACATAGCCACATATATACACATACTCATAAGCCTATTGAATGAAAACATCATTTGTAATACAATTTATGGCCTCCAAACTACTCAATTTTTGACTAAAATCACATATTAACATTTAAATCTATTTATTTGCATATAGCAAAAATTTTCTTTTTAAAGTCATTTTTGCATAAAATTCACAAATAACAATTAAAATAGACTTTAGATAATTTACAATAATAATAAGTTTACTCACCGTTTGCACAAATTTAAGGCTTTTTAGGTGCCCCGATTACTGTTCGTCGGGCACGACTTCCTTGCCTTTACCGGAAGGCTCTCCTCCTAGACACATTGTAAAAATTACACAATTCAACACATTTATGCTAAATCACTATATAATTGATTTAAATCCTATATTGATGCATGGTATGAAATGCAACGGCCTAAAACGGCTTAAATGCGGTTCTA
Organism: Theobroma grandiflorum; assembly: GCA_036013995.1. Taxonomy (NCBI): domain Eukaryota; kingdom Viridiplantae; phylum Streptophyta; class Magnoliopsida; order Malvales; family Malvaceae; genus Theobroma; species Theobroma grandiflorum. The sequence continues at coordinate 44,007 of CP142127.1, forward strand.
GCCTATTTTCGGTACTTTACCGGATAAAGTGCTAACGCGCTCCATTTTTGCTCTAAATCGTCCCATTCTCTCTCCAACATTTCTAACCATTAAATACCAGCCAATTAACCCTCTGGAATCACTAAATTCAGGTCACTTTCTTCCTTGAAAAATTCGATTAAAATGGGACATTCACCCGGTAAATTTTCTACTTTGTTATTCTAGCACAATTAACCATTTTTCATCATTTTCCCTTCAATTCATTTGAATAAAAATCAATTCATCACCATTGGACAGCATTGAGGATTCAGCCTAAGTGGGTATTGTGAAAATTCCTTGCTTTCGAGTCTAATTTAATTTCTAAACAACTCTAACTAACCAAAACTACCGATTTAGCTAAGAATCGAAACTTGAAAAATCCAAAATCTCCCCCCTTAAATTCGGTCCAGCACTTAGATCTATTCTGTGATCTCTCTCTTGAAGCATGGAAAATGAAAACAAAAGCATGGGAAAGGTAGAAACCAAGCCAAAGTCGAAAAATCTTACCGTTAGGCGCGAAAACAGGCGAAAACCGCGAATCTTCCGTCAAATTTCAAGCTTTTCCTTGGTTTTTCTCCTTTCTTCCTTTTTTTCTCTATTTTCTCTCTTATTTCCTCCTTTGGGTCGTGCCCCTCATCAGCTGAAGCTTAAATGGGCTGTTTTGGATTAAAATATTATTATTTCATTTAAAACTATGCCACGTGTCACTTCCCGTGGGACCCGTTTTTAAAATTTCATCTTTTAAACTTCAAATTTTCACCACATGAAATACCATGATTATTCATACCAAAAATGTATAAATCCTAAGATTTTGACAAGTTTTGAGTGGTGAAAATTACGATTTTACCCCTGAGACGGTAAAATTACCGTTTTGCCCCTATATTTCGAAAACTGCCGAAATTGAAATTTTTCACTTCCTATCATCAAATTATACTCCAAATAGTCAATATTGATCAAAAATTTCACTCCATGGTCAATTTATTATCTCGGGTGGCAAAATGACGATTTTGCCCCTAGACATCAAAATTTTCAGTTTCATCCCAAATTAACCCTCGAACTCCAAAACATCATTTTAAGTCATTCCTGGACTGTGAAATATTAAATTTCATCTTAAAATTCCTATTTGAACTAGTTCGAGGTTAAATCAACTTAAGTGTACCATTTGGTACAATATCGGGTTTTAGCTATTCTTTGAGACTTTTCTAACATACAAACACGTTATTCATTGCATGTATGTCATGACATGTATTTATAGGGTCGGGTTTTACATTATCGGACAAAGGAATTAAACTGAAGTAATGTTAATCATCGTTTGATTTGTACTTATGATTGTGGAATGCAAAATAAGATTATACCTAAGTACTTCTCACCATTACTACAATTATCCACTTCTAACTTGCTTCTTTCCTCTTGAAACTACATAATTCAAAGCTTCATTCTTAAAATTCATAACGGATTCTTCTTGAATATTACCTTATGAATGTCCATCTCAAGTGTATATCTCTCAACCTATAACGACATAATCCATGGTTTAATCATCAGGTTTGGTAGCAAGTTACAACTACTACATTATATCAATGTGCATTTAAAACACACCAAAGTAATATCAGTCATCGTCCTTGGCACATATAGTTGGGAATATTACTTTCAAAACTTTTATGTATTTTCGATTATTTATGCACTTATTTGTTCCTTAGTCCTTTAAACAATTTGGTCTTTGAACATGTATTCACCCTCCAAGAAATTTAATAGTATTCACTTCTGTTCATACCTCCGATTATGTTCATAGATTTTAATACGCCACATAATTAACCTTGTCTTATCACCAGTCTCTTTCTCTTCGACTATATCATAATAAAATTGTAGATCTTCCCAACGATTCTATGAGTTCATTCTGTTGTTATGCCCACCTCAATTTCCTTCATTCACAATTTCCTCAATTGGTATTGGTGTTTCTTTAGTTCTTTGAGCATATCTTTAGTCCACTCAATATTCCTCTTAATTCATCACATTGCAGAATATCTTAGTAACTTTCCAACTCCCCACCCCCTCTGTTTTTTTTTACATGTCATGATATATATAAATCAATAAGGAAAACTTTCAATTCATGTATCGTTCTTCTAATCATTTAAATCTCCACATAACAACGTCCAATACCAAGATCAACGACCCGAATTATTTTGTATATTTATTCTTCATTCTTTCCACACCTTGCTCATGTGTCTAACGCATGAGACGTTCCTACTGCCGTGGTGCTAGATAGTTGACATTGTGGCAGTGCAACTATTGAAAATTTCTTCCCCCATGTTCATAATTATTTCCAATAATGTATATTATGTCCATTAGTATTTTATAGCACCTTCTATGCAACCTATCAAGGACATTGTGTTCAAATTGCTAAGAATGATTCTTTATTTCTACCGAAGACATGAGTAACTCCACATATACATAAATACATCCATTTAATTGTCAGCTTCTATTACCACGTGTAGAACCTCTTCTTACTTTCCTCAATTTTGACATATCTATTTCACATTTCACCTATTGTGGTATGCCTAGATTATCCACTTTATGCTTATATCTCTTAGTCTATAACCGTATATATTTCCAAAATTTTCAACTTCAAGTAATCTCAGGCATAACCAGTTCAATAAACCACTTGTAATACTGAAATAACCACCCAATTAAGTTTAAAATCATTTCTTCTCACATTTAATCAAATTACGCTCACCATCATGTGATACTCACATAAAGTCAATTTCGATGTTTTATTTCCATGCAAAAGTCAATCGTTAATTTGGCACTATCCCTGGACATCACATGTTATAAACTCAACTTTACTTAACCAAAATTCATATTCTAATATCATGCCTATAGGTTATGGCTCATAATCAAAGTCTTTATGCATACATAAGTACTTGAATTCTCAAATCATCATCTCGTTTCTAAGTATATCTATAATTCCTATGGCATATTTCTATTCCCTCGCCAAGGGTAGTATCATTTAATCAAACCATATCACTCTCATTCTCTAAGTATTGGTAACATAATTTAACCTTTGCCTACCCTTATCAGGCACTTTACTGGGTAATTACTCAAAATAAATTGAAACCGGTGAGGGCAACTCATTTCACAATTTATGCCTTGCATCTATCAGTATATCGAGACCACAACCTTATTAGGTTTACATAATGGCGAGATAATCGTTACTTTAAACCGGTATTTCCAAGCATCCTTATAATTGCAACACATCTTTATACCTACGTGACTTATCAGTCACGAGCCCGAACTTGACTGTATAGCCATTTGCTCTTAAGCTTCAATGTTTTCATATTGTGAGAACTCTTTCAAATTATCTCACAAAGGGGTTCACGAAGTGGATACAAGCCCATAACTTATAGTTTAATGCCTAAGGTAGTGTACATTTTCCCATCATTAAAGTTCTACTTTTATTTACCAATCATAGCTCCCTTGCACATTTATCAATACATGGCTTAGTTACTCACGAGCCTCTCATGGTCATCCCATTTCGACCCCTTACAACAATTTAACTAATATATTCTTTTATGCTTTTCAATGTACTTCCCAAAACACTTAAACACATCCTTTGATGGAATTCAGTTGAGGATTTAAACAATCAAAAGCTTACCTCAGAAGCCACTCATAACTTTAACAATTCAACGCATGCTTAATAACATTTTAGCTCCTTAACCCCATTGGACATTATTTTAAAATCTGCCAAGGTGTTCGTGTTCTCAATTCGGACCCTACCAACTAACTTAGTGTATTTTACATTGATTATCCTTAAGCTAATTTATATACTTATAATTATAAACCATAATAGTCTGAATCAAACCTTGGGATTTCACCGTCACTTAATTAAAATCCAAACCAGCTCCCTCAAAGCTGTTGTGCATATATTCAATACATATCCACATATAAATTATTTCAAAAGTTTGACACCATTCATATATGGGCAGGGTAAGTTAATTAACACTGTGCACTTACTTCCGTGCACTAAGTATCAGTTCCTCCTCCCTTAATGCTTAAATTTATAAACTTCGAGTGAATCTCAACAATCATTATTTATTCTAGTCAAATATACCTCTTATTACCATTATAATATGTTTTCCTTTATATTGACCTAAAATACATCATAGTCATCAATTTCTTCCCATTGACAATCATGGTTCAAATTTTAATTCTACCAATTGAATGAGTTGTTTACGAACCTATTAGTCCAACTTCACTTTCTTCCACCTTTAGTCGGAGGGATATATCATTGCATCAACTTTTTATCAAGAACATTTGCTTAAAATCTTTCCAACAGTAGCTTATGTCTCGAATGGCATCTCAAACCCAGACTACGGCACTACACATAACTTTTATTTAACGTTCATAGAAGGCAAGTTACTAAAAGTAAGAGTTTATCTAGCCTCGTGTCTATGACTTGTGCTACAGTCACAACCCATAAACAAGACTCTACATTAGCTCCAACAACTTCGTTGATTGACACAAGAATCACTATGACTCGACTAAACCTAGGGCTCTGATACCAACACTGTAACGACCCCTCCTAGATCGCTACTGGCGTTCGAGACTTTCGAGGTATCCCACCAAGTCCCGAACAAGCTTCATTTGACTTTTCAACAATTCCCTGTATACTTGCAATAGACTGCATAAATTTTAAGTCAAGTATATATATATATATACACGTGTACTTGAATTCAAAATCAAGCATAATCAATTCATTTTTGACTTTAAGTCATGCTATAGCAACTAAACTACGTTGAGTTCGAAATCTCAAATTTTCATTATCTCAAAAAATCAATATTTGCCACATACAAATCCAGAGTATTACAACCCGACCTCTATCAGCGGAGTGACTCTAAAACGAGTTAAGAATTGTCTTTGCCCAATCTATGGTAGACCGTGCTCACTGATGATTTCACGTTAGACTAGTCCCTGTCTGCAAAAAGGGAAAATAAGAGGGTGTGAGTCTCATAGACTCAATGATAATCATCGACTCGGTGAGCATGCGAGAAGGGGAAACAACATAAGAAGGGAATAGTTATAAACTCGAGAGTATACGTAGAAAAATATTTCATTAAATAGACAAATATTTTATGCCTTGCAAGTCTAAAACAGTGTAATTCAAGTAAATATATATAGATTTCACTTATCAATTATTAATAAAAATTTACGTGTCAATGACACGCGATGTATGCTAAGACAATAAACGAGTGAGTCTTATCCTCGGATAAATTTAGTACAGCCCTTAGGCTTATTCTCAGATGTCGTTATCTATTCGTGGGAACTGCCCACGACACCAATATAAATCGGGGCTTCATGTCCCCCTTTTTACCTACTCATGGGAATCACCCACGTCACCAATGCAAATCAAGGCTTCAGGTTCCCCTTTTTCTTACTCGTGGGAATCACCCACGTCACCAATACAAATCGGGGCTTCAGGTCTTCCTTTTCCCTACTCGTGGGAACTACCCACGTCACTAACATAAATCGGGGCTTCAAGTCCCTTTTTACCTACTCGTGCACAAAGTATCTCAATCACATGCAAATAAAAGTCATTCCAATTCAAGGCATTTACCAAGCATGATAAAATAAAATGAGAATATTTCTCTCATGAATTACACTTTATACATTAATCATTTAGAACATAACGTGTCTGTCAAATCAACGTATTAAAAGAAATAATCAATTTATTATCATATCTTGAAATCAGTATAATGGTCATTAGTCTAGGCAGTACACAAATTGCAAGACATTATTTTGAAGTAAAATCAGTCGAAGATTTGTTTCCCCATACTTAAAAATCATATATATATATATGTACTACGTATAGTATCAAAAATCCAGATTTTTAAAACTCTATCACATTCACAAACAACCTAAATTTTCTACCAACTCATGCCATCTACAATTTCATCAACTATCAACACAATTTATATTATATTATAAGAATATAATATTTTTAAAATTTAACACCCACTCACCTCAAAATAACGAGATGCTACTTCGCTATTGATTCGCGCATACCAAGTTATTTTTTTTTGGCACAACTCTTTCTTTTTCTTTTTTTTTCTTCTTCTTCTCTCCTTGGCGCTACTCTCCCCCTTTTTCTTCTTTTCTTCTCGACGTTGTTCTCTCTCTCTCTCTCTCTCTCTCCTTTTTCTTTTTTATTTTCTCTTTCTTTCTTCTCTTTCTCCCGATCTATTTCTCTCTTTCTACTTTCCTCTCCTTTCTCTTTCCCTTCTTCTTTCCTTTATTTTTTTTTCTTTCTTTTTCTCTTTTTCTTTCTTCCTTTCTTCCCTCCCGACGTTGCTCTCTCTCTCTCTCTTTTTTCTTCTTCTTTTCTTTTTCTTTCTCCTTCTTTCTTCCCTCCCGGCGTTGCTCTCACTCTCTCCTTTTTCTTCTTCTTCTTTTTTTTCTTCTCTTCTTTTTCTCTTTCTTCCTTTTTTTCTTTTTTTCTTTTATCTTTTTCTTCCTCCTTTTGTTGATCAAGCCTCCTATTTTTCCTTCTTTTTCTCTTTCTCCTTTTTCTTTCCTTTCTCTTTTATCTTTTCTTCTCTTTTTCTTCTTCTTCTTCTACTGACCCCTGCATGGGGTGTTACATCTAAATTTCCTTTTTATAGGAGAAAACTAGGTTTTAAAGGAGCGGTTTGCAACTATTCTAAAAAAATTTAGATTTTTTGGACACATGAGGCTTCTTGTTCGGTTCTACAGGATAATGGCCAATGCCTACATGTTTAACTTTCTTTTCCATGGCTTTCTTTTCCTACTTCCACATTCTTTATTTATGCTATTAGCACCTGGTTGAAAAGGAAAGAATTATGGGATTTTTTTAGATTTATAGTTGCAGGGATTCAACAAAATCAAAATGGCAAGCAACTGCAACCAGCGGCTGCGAATGGAGATAATGTGGAAAAGGAGATTCCGGTAACGATGTGGCCTAGTGTCGGTGGAATCTAAAACGGAGATGTAAAACAGCGACTTGCAATGGAAGATGAGGAGCAGCTAGGTCGTTGAGGTGTGCAGCTGGTGGGAGTTACAAAAATAAGCGTGAGAACCCTGAATGCAGAGGGTACAAATAATCCCTATGTGCAAGGTGAGTAGGGTCCGCAAGATAAAAGCTTGGAAGAAAGGATTGTGGAGCTGATGGTCCCTGTAGGGGGTGCAGAGGTGGGGGTAGAGGATGGGACATTAGTGCATAACGTGGTGCAGGTATGTGCAGGTAAAAATAAAATAGAAATTTTGGTTGTGCAATTGACCCGGTCAGTGGCACTCATTCAGGGAGACAACTAGCGATTTCTTAAGAATTTTAAAGAATTTTTTTATCAAATCATCACAACAGATAGTAACTTTTTGGCAGCAGGAAGGATAACAAAATTTAAATGAAAAACTTTATGGGACATTGTAGCAAAATTTTGAGTATATAGGTGCAGGTATTGCTGGTAAAAAAATATTTTTATTGAGCCCCAAGTACGGGCAGCAGCATTTCAGCAGGGGAATGGGCAGTCTTTTCCAGAAAGTGGGTCAGAGACTCAATGAATGTTAGAGGACGTGAACAGTAGCACCTTGGGAGAAAAAAATCCTTTTAAGGAGATACCAGTCGAGTTTCGCGAAATGCAGGTGGGCTGGAGAAAGCATAGTGAAGTGCTAAAAATGGTGCAGCAGCAGCAAATACCGAATGTGAATGATGGAGGGGAGGTGCTTGCTGCGAATAAGGCTGTTAATTGAACTTCGATACATGTAAAAATAGAAGAGATTAGGCAGACTGGTGCTGCTAGTAATGAAACTGTAGGAAATTTTGAAAGTATATCAAATAGTTGTAAAGATGGGGAAGATTTGGACGTACTACCCACAGTAGAAAGTACAGATTCGGTAATGAATGGTGTGAATCATGATGATGGCCCATTTAGACAGCAGAGACTTGAGCAGTTGAATAAGCATCATTTCGTTGAAGAATCTCCTACAACTAACAAAGGAAAGGATGTGCGGGAGCTATTAAAACTAAGGGCTGAGGGTAGTAAGTTGAATGGCCATGATTTTGTGTCGGGTGCGACATCTATATGCAATGAAATGGTGGAAGGCAATGGGGATAATAATCATGAGGTGAGTCAACTCGGCAATGAACACGAACTGAGCCCAAGTGGCTTTCTCTAACTCGGTACTATTCACCATACAGGCAGTAAGCATGCCGATTACAAAATGGTGGAAGACATTCAACGACAGGTGGGAATGTCCACTCCAATGATGTTGGTTGTATGCATACGTGAAAGCTCACCTTAGCCGCATGTCGCACATAGACCTGGCAATTTTGGACACAACACGTTAACACGACACGAGAAAATACGGGTTAAACAGGTTATGGGTTTACCTTTAACGTGTTTCGTATCTTAACGTGTCAAACATGCTAAACACGTTTAAATACGTTTACTTAAACGTGTTATCGTGTTTAAACGTGTATACGTAACACGTTTATTAATCTATTAAACATTAATAATTAAAGACTATTATAACCTTATCTAAATAATTTTAAATAATTATTTTAATTATTTTTTTTAATTTTATAAAGGGTATTAGGGTAATTATACATTAATATCCCTAATAATTTTTAAAATTTAAAATTTAGATTTTAGGGTTTAGCCTTTTAGAAATCGAGAATTTGGGATTGATAGCTCACGACGCACTACTGCACCTGCACCGCACAGACCGCCAATCTCCCTCCCCAGATCTTTCTTCACCCCTTCAGCCCTTTAGTCGCCCATCATTGCACCGCACCCCTTCAAGCTTCACCGAACCGCCACCCATCAGTCTCCAGATCCCCTTCAGGCTTCACGCTTCAGTCGCTTAGTCACCCATCACTTCACCGCACCCCTTCAGGCTTCATCGAACTGCCACTCACCAGTCTCCAGATCGTGTCGTCTTCACCGTTCACCCTTTCAAGCTTCAGTCACTCATTGCCCGTTTGTTGAAATAGAGGTAATTAATTTTTTTTTTTTTGAACTTGTTTCAATTAGTTTTATAGGTTGGATGAAGGTATGAGGAAATGGGCAGTAAGGGGGAAAGAGAAGGGCTTTTTGAGGGCATCAATTTGGGCTGCATATTCTGAGGTATATAGCTCAGATAGGTTGATGAAACGGTGGGGCAGTCAGATTCCATTAATGGAGGCTGTAACGGACAGTGTGGTAGAGCCATTTAGTTTGGCTGCTAAACCATTTGTGCAGCAGCTCTCTAGGCGTGAGTGCATGTGGCGTTTGCTCTTCTCTTTCTGTCATTGTTTATGCTTGAGAATAAAAATGAAATAGTCGCAGCTAGCTTCAAGGTTGAACTTTTAAAAGGATTCTTCAAAGCCTAAGTCTACGGCGTAGTTCTCATTTACGCTATTTATTCTTACCTTTCTACTTTGTTCTTGAGGACCACTACCGGTTTTACTTTCTCTGCAGAACTTTATTCAGTAATTCATTCATAGCCACAGGTTCCAAATGGCCAAAATTCAAACCCTAAGTTGCACCTGAGTAACCACTGTTTTCTTTTATGTATTTCTTAGCATCACAGGTCTCGACCTTTTCCCTTTTTTAGTCTAAAGAAATAATCAGTCAAGCTCTGGGTGTTTTAACTTTTTTCCTGCTTTGTTTAATGGTATTCTAACTAGTTTAAACTCTAGCTATAGCTTGTAACGAATAGTGTGGTAGAAGCTGTGGGAAGTAATGAGAGAGTATTGAAGGTTGTTGTGAAAGGATTGGAGAAGAATGGTGGTGGTGTGGTAGACTTTGAGAGAGTATTTGATATTATTATTTTTGTTTTGTTATAATTATTTTTTTATTTATAGATTTTAAATTTAAATAATAAAATTATATTTAATTGTAAATATTTTTATTTAAACGTGTTAATCGTGTAAACGTGTTAAACATGTTTTTAATCGTGTCGTGTCGTATATTAATATGTTTAATAAATGTGTTAACGTGTTAAACATGTTATCAATCGTGTCGTGTCGTATATTAACACGTTTAATAAATGTGTTAACGTGTTAAACGTGTTATCAATCGTGTCGTGTCGTATATTAACACGTTTAATAAACGTGTTAATCGTGTCGCGTCGTGCTACACGTTTATTAAACGTATTCGTGTACATGTTTTACACTTAAGACACATTTACTAAACGTGTCGTGTTCGTGTTTACCCTTAACGTGTTTTGTGTCTAATCGTGTCTGACACGTTTACGACACGAAAACACGTTTTGCTAGGTCTAGTCGCACACAACTCCCAGCACCCATGTGACAAGGATAGTATAGAGGCCAGGCATCAACAGGAACATGGCCAGTCTGTCGATGGAAGTATATGTCGAGCAAAAGAAAGCAACGTTGACAACTCTCTTAACTTGGTGACTGATCTAGGTAAGTGTTTTTATAATAAGTAAACAAGTGATGTTCCTTTTGCTGCAAGTCCTTGTTCTATAGAAGTGGATGTCCATCCTTTGGTGTGGTGTAGGCGGAAGTCAAATAGTGCTATATTGCTTAAACACGCCATAAGTTTAGCATCTGAGGAATCCATGGAGGAAGAAGTGATAGATGGAGCGTAGAATAAAGAATCCATCTCTGTAGATTTTACTGCTAACACTTATCCATGATTAATGCTTTGCTTTGGAATGTTCTTGGAATAGCTGGCGTAGTGATCCAACGAAGACTAAAAAAATTAAAAATGATGCACAATGTCAAGTTATTGGTGGTGCTAGAGCCTATAGTAACCGTCAACAAAATGCAGTATGTGAAACGGAGATCGGGTTTTGATAAGGCTTTTTCTAATTGTTCAAATAAAATATGGTTGTTTTGTACTAATGAAATCTACTGTGAAGTTGTGATGGACCCGATTCAAAGCTTACATGTATAGCTATCTTGTCCATGGCTATCTCATCCATTTTTTGCCACCTTTATATACGCTAAATGCAATCGACTTGAAAGAATAGAGCTTTGGAGCAGTTTACGGGTAATTTCTGATGGCATGAAGGCACCATGGCTGGTGGGAGGGGATTTTAACTCCATAATAAGCTGTGATGAACGTTTGCATGGTGCCATTCCACATAACAGAGCTATAGAGGATTTGGCTAATACTTTTTTTGACTGTGGGTTACTGGATACCGGGTATGAAGGGAATGCTTTTACTTGGACTAATAACCACATGTTTCAAAGGCTTGATCGGGTGGTTTACAATCATGAATGGGTAGAATTTTTTTCATCCGCAAGGGTTCAGCATCTTAACCGTGATGGCTCGGATCATTGCCCTCTCCTCATATCCTGCTCGTACACAAGTCAAAAGGGTCTTACTTCATTTCATTTTTTACGTGCTTTGATAAAGCATCACAATTTTCTTTCTTTTGTAGAACAAAGTTGGACCACTTCTATTCAAGCATCAAGATTGTTGGGTTTTTAAGCCAAACAACAGTGCTTGAAGAGAGATTTAAAATGGTGGAATAAATAGGTGTTTGGTGATATTTTCAAAAACCTCCAGTTGGCATAAGCTGAAGCTAAACAAAGGGAATTGATTTTCCAACAGAGTCCTTTTGATATTAATCGAAATTTGATGCAGAAGGCTTATGCCAAACTTAACAGGCAATTAAGTATTAAAGAACTCTTTTGGGAACAAAAATCTGGTGTCAAGTGGTTGGTGGAGGGGGAACAAAATACTAAATTTTTTCATATGAGGATGCGAAAAAAGAATGTGAGGAGTCATATATTCCGAATCCAATACTAATAGGGGAATGTTGTTGAAGATCCCCACTTAATCAAAAATTTGACCATTGAGTTTTTTCAAAATTTGTTGAAGGCAAAGCATTGTAATTTATCCAGGTTTGATTCTTCTTCCAGTCCTAGGCTTATCTCTACCGTTGATAATGCATATTTGTGTGGAGCCCCATTTCTACAGGAAATAAAGGAAATGGTTTTTAGTATTAATAAAGATATTTTTGCTGGCCCAGATGGTTTCTCATCACTTTTTTATCAACACTGTTGGGAAACAATTAAAAAAGACCTTCTTGAAGCAGTGCTGGATTTCTTTAATGGGACACCATTACCATGGGGTATAACATCCACGACATTAGTCCTATTGCCAAAAAAACTGAACGCATGCCAATGGAGTGATTTTGTCCTATTACCTTGTGCATCGTGTTAAACAAGATTGTTACTAAGCTTTTGGTGAACTAACTGTCCAAATTTCTCCCCTCAATAATCTCTGAAAACCAAAGTGGTTTTATGAATGTTCGTCTCATCAGTGATAATATTTTGCTTGCTCAAGAACTCGTTGGCAAGCTTGATGCTAAATCAAGTGGAGGTAATGTGGTGTTAGAACTTGATATGGCAAAAGCTTATGATCGATTGAATTGGGATTTTATTTATCTGATGTTGGAACATTTTGGTTTTAATATACAGTGGATAAATATGATCAAAGCATGCATCTCTAACTATTGGTTTTCCTTGCTTATCAATGGTTTTTTGGTGGGATACTTTAAATCTCATAGGGGGACAAGGACATTCTATCTCTCTTCTTTTATTTATTTTGGTAGCAGATTATTTATCTAGGGGGCTTAATCAATTGTTCAGTTGTTACAGCTCTTTGCAGTATTTATCTGGCTGTTTAATGCCTATTAGTCATTTGGCTTTTGTTGATGATATAGTTATCTTCACTAACGGATGTCGATCAGCCTTACAGAAGATCTTGAATTTTCTACAAGAATATGAGCAAGTGTCTGGGCAACAGGTCAACCATCAAAAAAGTTGTTTTATCACAGCTAAAGGTTGTGCACTTTCGAGGAGGCACATCATTTCTCATACCACGGGATTCCATCACAAAGCACTCTTCGTCATTTATCTTGGCGCTCCTTTTTATAAAGGCTCTAAGAAGGCATTTCTCTTTGATTCTTTAGTCAATAAAATTTGAGATTGTATTTTAGGATGGGAGAATAAAATTTTGTCACTATAGGGCCAAATCACATTATTGTGAAGTGTTTTATCCTCTCTACCTATGTATTTGTTGCAAGTTCTCAAACTTTTGGTAACTGTAATTGAGAAAATAGAGTGACTTTTTAATAGATTCTTGTGGGGTGATGTAAATGAAAATAAAAGGATGCATTGGGCGGCTTGGAGTAAGATCGCTTTTCCATGTTCGGAAGGTGGACTTGATATCAGGAGTTTGAATGATGTCTTTGGGGCATTTATATTGAAATTGTGGTGGAGATTTCATACATGTAATAGTCTCTAGACACGGTTTCTGCGAACAAAATACTGCCTTGGCCGAATACCTCATTACATACAACCAAAGCTACATGATTCCTCAATTTGGAAACGGATAGTGGGTGGTCGAGATATTGCACTGCAAAATATTTGTTGAAAGATAGGAAGAAGTGAGATCTTTTTCTAGCATGGTTGTTGGATGAGGGATCAACCTTTGGTAACTTCTTTTCTTTCATTTCAGAATAATATATCTTGTGTTAGTAATTTTTAAGTTGGTGATAATTGGGATGTGGATAAATTGAAATTATATCTGCCAATGAATTTAGTTAATGAGATACTGCAAATTCCTTTCGATAGAACACAAGAAGATGTTGCTTATTGGGTCCTTACTTCACATGGGGATTTTACTACCTGGAATGCATGGGAGGCAGTTAGGCAACGCTAATAATCTAATTCCTTGGGGGATTTAATTCGACATAGAAGCATTCCGTTGTCTATTTCTTTTTTCCTATGGAGGGTAGTAATAATTGGATTTCGATTGAACTTCAGATGAAGGAAAAATGTATTCATATGGCTTCTAAATGTGTTTGCTGCTGTTATGAGGAATCACTAATGCATGTTTTATGAGAGAATCCATTTTTAAAATTCACTTTATTTTATTAATCATATGTAATATGAGGAAATTTTTGTTTTATGATAACATTAATAGTTGTGCATGTAAAATGCAATTTCTTACTCTTAGATTCTTTTCGACTCTACTTCATACCCATGTAATTTTAGAAGTATGGTTTATGTCGTCCTCCCATCTATACTTAATTTTCTTTATTAATAAAATGATTACAAGGTAGTTGGGCCTTGTGAGAATTTTCAGTTTAAAAAAAATCCTAAACCCTGAACCTTAAACCCTAAAATCCTAAACCCTGAACCTCAAAACTCAAAACCCTAAACCCTAAACCCTAAACCCTAAACAAAAAACCAAACCAAAAAAACAAAAAAATGGAAAACGCTCCCAACTCTCATGCCTTCCTCCCATCCCCAACACTCATGGATTGGTGACTGGCCGACCACCGGACCCTCCCCCAGACTTGCCATCGTCCTCTACTACAACCTCATACCTTACGATGACCACCCATGACCCACAGAATAGCAAAAATTTTCAACCACCAACCATTCTTGACTTGCCACAAGAGGACAAGGGCACAAATGTTCTTCTTGTATCCCCACGTACACTCAAAAAATCTTTTTTGTCTGTTGCGACTGGGGCAAAGCCATCTATCATCCCTACCAATCAAGAAAGTTTTTAGTATAAGGATCGGCCTGTAGTTTCTTTTTTTAAGGATGAGTTGAAGGTCCTTGCTGAGCCTTTCAAGCACTCCATCATTGGAAAATTCTGTAAGATGCCGCGTATGAATGAAATTCGTTTAGCTTTCAAAGGTATAGGTTTGACCAATGCGTATGAAATACGCTGGCTTGACTACAAGCATCTTTTCATTCATCTCACGAATGAGTAGGATTTTAATCGAATCTAGATCCGCCAGTTTTGGTTCATAGCAAATCAGAAGATGAGAGTCTTCAAGTGGTCTCTTGAATTTCAATCGGAAAAAGAGTCTTCCATGGTTCCAGTTTGGATCTCCTTTCCAAATCTGAGAACTCATCTCCAAGAAAAATTCGCGTTAATGATGATTGCCAAGGTAGTCGGTAAGCCCCTCTTTGTCGATGAAGCAACAGCAAATGGTAGCCGACTTAGTGTGGCTAGGGTCTATTTGGAGTATGATTCCCAAAAGCCACCTTTAGATCAAATATGGATAGTGAGTCAGGATCGGAATATGGGTGCAGTAGTGGGAGGTTTCCTCCAACGGGTTGATTTCTCTTAGCTTCCATATTATTGTTTGCATTGCTGCCATGTCGGCCATGATGTTTCAAAATGCATGGTATTGGGGAATAAACAGAATCCAACAAACCTGAAAAAATTGCAGCTGCCACGATCGGGAAAGCAAACGGTGGATCGTCCTACAACCTAAGGTTTGAGATCTCATGAGCCGGAACCTGATGCACGTTTTGAAAGAAGGATTTAGCCTTGAAGGGTGCGAAAAAGAATGATGAGAATCGGGTTGATGTGCCAAAACAGAATAAGCGTTGGCAAGTTATCGGAACGAATGGAACTAAGGGCTCAAACGGAGTAAAAAATGTCCTTCGTGTGGTGGATAATGTGCATATGCAGGTTTCGAATTGTTTTGATGCTATCCAAGAAAAGGAGATGGAGGCGTAACAAAATCACGAAAAACAAAGGCAAACAATGGTGGTGAACAGTAACCATGCAAGGCAAAATGTTTCTTTGGGTGCGTCTCTCGGCGTGGCGTTACGGTGTGATAATGCGGCAGTCGAGTTCCACGAAAGGCAGAAGGTTCAGAGGATGGGAAATGACGTGTCTAAAGTTGTTCAACAGCAACAGTTTAAGGGTGAAATAAGAACAGGTGAATATCACCGAAGTGCAACTGCTGGAGCGAATAAGGAAGGAGAGCAGTCGAAGGCTGTTGTAACAAGCATGGAAAAAAGAAAAAACTTGGGCCTGAAGGTACCGCATCAGTAACTGGAAAAAAGGCAGAAAAGTCTGGTGGTTTTTTATTCAGAAAAAAGAAAAAATTTGAGTTTGGAGGTACCAAAGAAACAAATGGAAGTAGTGCAAGATAAACCGAGTGTGGAAAAAAGAAAAAATAAAAGCCAGGAGAAACCACTAAGACAACCGGTGGAATCTACAGTGGCGAAAGTTTTAATCGCCAAGGAGACGGGACCGTTGACTGGTGGTATCCAACACTCTTCTGGGCATGGTTTTGAAAATATTATACAAGTTTCTGGAGGCCAGGATAATATTCAGATGGGTACTAGAAATGGCCAACATATTACGGTTCGTAAACCCAAAATAAAGAAAAAAGCCAAACCAGTCTTAGCTAGTTTGGTCCCTGCGATGCATGTTGAAAATGCAGTGGAACCATCGATGCAATTATTGGTTTCATCAGCTGAATTTGCTGATGGGAACTGGGTGGTATAAGACGTGGAAAAGAATGGTCACGGTAATGTTTATGTTGTTTGTACGAAAAGAGACAAGGATGGACAGTTGTTGGAAAAAAAACATTGGATACTGTGGACAGCAACGCAGATTGCTCAAGTACCCCACGGTCAGAGCCAGGTACCTATTTTTTTAATATGAAAAATGACTCTATTCCTTCATGTGCAGATCTATGTACTGATCCAAAGCAAAATAAAAAGCTGGTAGACCACGGGCAATCCCCCATGCCTTTCTATGCAGAACCCGTGCATCACAATTTTACCACTCATCCGCACGTCTCCAAAAGACAAAAATAGGATAGCTCCCTTTGTTCTTCTAATAACTGGAATTCCATGAATGTAACAAAGTATTTGGTGGGAAATGATGGAGCAGATGACGATGACTCCATCCCTGCTTACCATTCCTTTCAAACCTACCCATGATAAGTTGCTTAATTTGGAATGTGAGAGGCATTGCAGGTGTTGTGATCCAAAGGCGTTTGAAAAAGTTGAAACTGATGCATAATATTAAGCTATCGGTAATCTTGGAGCCCATGGTAAAAACAAATAGAATAGAATATGTTAGAATGATACTTGGTTTCGACAAGGTAGTAAGTAATTGTTCACATAAGATATGGGTTTTCTCTTCTGCAGAAATTTATTGTGACGTTCTTCTCAATAATACTCAATGTCTGCATGTGAAGTTAACTTTACCTTGGCTACCTCAACCTCTATTTACTTCATTTGTTTATGCTAAGTGCACTAGACAGGAGAGATTAGAGCTGTGGAACAGTCTATGTCAGTTAAAAATTCACTACGTAAGTATACGTATCGAATAGACAGTATATTAGCAAGTAGAATATCGTTCCCACGGAGAATTGATCTAAAACTTTATTAATTACTAAAATTAAAACAATTTAATTTTATCTAAATAATTCAAATTAATTAATTAATTAAAACTAATAAACTAGAATTTAAAATAACAAGAAAAATAAAAATAATAACAACTGAAGAAAATATCAGATTAAACAAGGATTACAATATCTCTCACATTTCATCTAAATTTTACCTCTCCTCCTTAACTTATTTCAATGGGTTGAATTGCTAACCTAGAGTCCTAAATTATTTATAAGGGTCTCCCGACTCGTTCTATAAAAATATCTATTTTAACCAAAACACTATATCCCTATGTGATTTGAAATTAAAACAGACTCATTAAGTTCAGGCTCTAATCTGGCTACATATGGCCTATAGGTATATCCCTATCCTATACGCAAATCATTTAACATGATCATATGCTATCCCAATTTTAGTCTACTCTAAACTCCTTCTCCCAAGTTTGTTTAGGTTCCTAAATCAATTTAAGTGGTGGCCAAGCAATCAAAAGTATTAAGAACAAATTGGAATAAACAATTCAATTCCCATTGAAAATAAGTAAGAAAGAGATTAAAAACTTAAACTGCATGTGAGTTCAATTGCAATCTTAAAAAAAGAAAATTAGCTACTCATAATTGTAAAAATCAAATAACATTGTATAAAGTTCAACCATTGAAAGTAACAAGAAGAATAAAAGCTAAGGAAGAAAACAAAATAATTGTCGCTCTGATCTCCGGGTTTCCGCTTCAACTTCTAACTTCTTGAATCTCCAAAAGTTCTCTTCTTCTAATGGTCTTAAAATATCCTATTTATACTAACAAACTTAACCTAAACTTCCTTAAGTTGACCTAGGGTTTAATGGGGCTTAAAAACATAATGAGAGGCCCAAAAATCACTTGTCAATCTTTACAAATTTCTATTCCCGGTATAAGACATCCAGCTACTTTCCAACATAATTTTCTCTATCTTCAAGGCAGAACTGGGTAAAGTGATCTTCATGAAAGTTGTAGCTCTGTCTCTTAGCTTTCCAATGGTCTAAGAATCGTAGCAATTGAAGTTTTGTAGCCCGAGATATGACCAAAATACTGAAGCATATGCAAGCAGATTTCTAGATATTTTAACACTTTACTTTCCAAAATTAGACCCAATTACTTTAGGTTCTACCAAAAATATAAAAACTAATAAATATTAACCAAATTAAAGGAAATAACACAAAATTGAATAACTTACTTAAAAATAAACTAAATATAAAAATAACTAAAAATTAAGTAAATTATAATTAAAAACTGAGGACTTAACTAAGATTTAATAACAAAATTAGAATAAAATAATTCTATAAAATAGAATTATCACACCCCCAAACTTAAGATTTTGCTAGTCCTCGAGCAAAAGAAAAGAATCACAAAAAGAAAATACAAACATGAAAATCTTTGAACGAGAGATAGAAATACCAAATCATGATTTCTCAATTTTTCCACAGAAATTAACTCAAATTCTAGCTTAAGGTAACATACAATTAATCCTTAAATTCATGCATCAATTCAAGAGAAACTTTATTTTTCGAATGGACTTCCGTGTGTGTGTGAATGCTCTTTTACAAAGAATATCATGCAATTCAAATTAGTTTATGCCAAATCTAAGCATAGATTAGTACTTGGATCCCATAAGTTTGCTTTTCATCTCTCTCTCTACTAATGTAGATTAACATTTATTCAATGATCAATAGGTCTTTACCAAGCTTGTAATGTAAGGCTAGGGTCGAGGTATGATAAATGATATGTTTAAGCTCAAATTCACCCTAAACACTTAATCAATCTAGAACACATAAAGAGCTCAAAAAAAATATATATTTTTTTTACAACACCCCCAAACTTGAAGTAAACTTTCCTTTGTACCGCACTTTGCTTTCTTTTCTTTCTCTTTTTTTTTTAACCCCCAAACTTATTTTTGACAATTATAATAAGGGGTAATTTTTCCAACAACTTTCATCATTTTTTTTTTCAAACCTTCTTCCTCAATTCATTTTTAAAGCTCAAATCATTCCTTAGAAAGATTAAAATACTTAGAGGGTGAAAGGTTCAAATTGCTGGATTTAAATAGAAAGGTCATGGCTAACATAATTAGGTAATTACAAAAAAAAGGTAAATTAGGCTAAAAAGGGGTGACTAAGGATAAATATAATAAGGTAGGCTCAACAAGCTCAAACGGTCCAACGATGGCCTAAATCACTTCCTATCCTAAGTGTTATCTAAGATTTCGCCTCGAGAGAGAATCAAACAAATTCTAGAATTTTTGACTTCACTATACTTTTTCATCAACATAAATTTTCTCCGAATCACATAAAAATTCTAAGTAAAAGAGTATAGTGCTCAAATTATTGAAAGTCACACTCTAAAATAAAATTAACACAAGAATATCATATAAAATTAAATCATAACTATATGATTCCCAAAAGCTAAGAATTAAAAGATAATTAACATATCATCCTAGGATTGGGACAACCATGAGTAAGATGTAACTATCTCAATTTTTTTCTTTTTTTTTTCTGAAAACACAAATGAAACATGCAAAACATGCAAAATATAAATAAACATGCAAGACAAATTCTAAACCAAAGCTAACTAAACATAAACTAAATTCTAAACTACCCCCAACTTAGAATAAACATTGTCCTCAATGTGATAAAAGAAAATAAAGAAAAAGGACAAGAATACTCCCCTAACTCCGAAATGGAAGACTATGAATCCTCTGCATCGTCACCTCCAAGATCATCTTTAGAGTCAGAATCCGTAGGTAACGAGGGAAACGTAGTCATGTCCATCCCAATGTAGGCACCATAAGCTCCCATCATCTGTTCAATTGCTCGATTCTGCCTTTCGTGGCAATCTAATCGACGATCAATACGCTCCATCCATTGAGCGATACTGCGTGTGGGCACGGCTTGTGAGGTTGGAGGAACAGCTTGTGAAGACGAAGGGGCGACTTGAGAAGAACTACCAGCGATCGGTGCAGATTGCTCGAATCTCTGAAGAATGCTCATGGTGATTGGAAGCTTTGGTTGTTGCAATTCTTCTCTATCGCTCCAAGGCACACCAGCTTTCGCACATAAGGCAGTAATTAAGGAAGGAAAACCGATACCATCTCGTTTTGTGCGGCCCGTATGTAAGATGGCATGCGAGATAACTTTACCAATATCAATAGACTTATGTGTGACAATGGCATAGATAAGCACTGCACGATCCCTCGTGACATCACTGATATGAGTGGAAGGGGGCAACCGTGCCGCTACAAAATGCAACCAAGCCTTGGACTCTGTTTTCATGGCACTGCGTTTAAATAACACTGGCTCCCCATGTGATGTCTTCCATTGAGCTCCTTCAACACACAACGTCGATATAATCTCATTACAGTCTTGATGATCACCCAAATATTGCTCATATTCATCATTCTCGATATTTGGGGCCCCAAAAAATGCATTGATAGCTTGGCTGTGAAATGGTACTCGTTTACCACAGACAAATGCTACAGTATCAACATGCTCAACCGCATTGGCATAAAATTCTCGAACTACAGGTACAACTGCGGCTTCAGGTTGAGCAGTAAATTTGTGCCAATGTCTAGCAAAAAGCATGTCAAAAATCGCCTGGTAGGGTAAGGGAGGAATATCGATTCCTCGTTCAGGAATGGGCATTTTGTTGATCAAGGACATGTGATATCGCTCCGAGGCGTCAGCAGAGACAAATTTTGATCTATCAAAAGACCCACTGGAGCTTGATTTGGATCGTTTTAGTGCCATTCCTACAAAAGAATTTTAAATATCAAAGTGAATTTAGAGGAAAAAAAATGGCAAATAATGTTGTGTAAACAAACATGAAAAATCAACAAGCACTAATTTAATTAATTCCTGTCCAATGCAACAGTCCAAGGTCAATATTTCCATGGACAATCTCATTATGTAAGATGCAACAAAAATTTTCTATGTCTCACAACATTAAGACAGCCATCGCATAATAGTTTCCACAATGCCACAATCCACTGAAAAATAAGCATAAATCTATAACAATGTACTCAACTATGGCATGTATGGCACCAATAATTCCAAACTTTATTCTACTTGCTAATCCAAACATTAAGAATTAAACAAACCATTAAATCATCATGTCCCCCCACCAACCAAGAATTTATCAATTATATTGGCAGCAAATAAAACCCATGAATCCAGTAAATGGGTGACAAGAACTAAGCACCAATCATAAAAAAATTTCTACACTCAAAGCATAAATCATGAGGAAATTGAAGAACCCATTCAAAAACATGCATAATGGACTCATTTATATTTTTCTCACACTTAAAAAAAATCACATACATGGTAGAGAGAGAGAGAAAAAAAAAACTTACTTGGAGGAAGGAGTGCGTGAGTGATTTTAAGTGAAAATACAAAAAAATCTAAGTAGAAATAATGTGTAGAAAGTTTAAATGAAAAGGAGAGAGAGAGAGAGAGAGAAAAAAAAGAAAGTTGCAGAAGAAAGAAATAGAAAGAGTGGAGTTGGCGGCAGAAAAAGGAGAAAAGTGAAAAGAAGAGAAAAATAAAGAAAAAAAATAAGAAAGAAAAGAAAAAAAATAAAAAAAAATTGGAATTTCAAAGGGTTAGGGCTATGCCCTGACCCAGGCCGCGGCACGCAAAATTTTTTTCACCCGAAGCTGTACGCTTCGGGTTTGAGCGCCGCGGCGCTGAGCATTAAGTGTCGCGGCGCTCAATGCTTCTGTTTGTTGGCTTTTCATGCTTTTTTCAACGCCGCGGCACTCTATTTGAGGGCCGCGGCGCTCAACCTTACTGTTTGTGCTTCATATGCAGCATGTTTGAGGGCCGCAGCTCTTATGCTCTTTTTTTTTTTTTTGAAATTTTTTTTTAAACTTTTGTTTTTGAAATTTTTTTTTGAATTTTTTTTGAAACCAATTTCCTTCAAAAGAGACATGAAAAAGAAAAATTAGAATAAAAAATATAAAATAAAACTCATGAAATAAAATAATGATGAAAATAAATAAGGTTGAGGAACTTGGGTTGCCTCCCAAGAAGCGCTTCATTTATAGTCTTCGGCTGGACTGTAGCGGACTCTAGGTCATGTCAAGCAAGTGAATTAAGGACTTTTGACGATTAATTTCGCCTCCCCAATAATGCTTCAATCTTTGTCCGTTGACTTTAAATTTTCGACCATCTGTCCCTTGAACTTCAATTGCTCCATGTGGAAATACTTCATTGACAATAAACGGACCAGACCACCTTGATTTGAGCTTTCCCAGGAATAGCTTCAAACGAGAGTTATAAAGCAACACTGATTGTCTCGGTTCAAAACTTCTTTCCACTATCTTCTTATCATGCCATTGCTTTGTTTTCTCTTTGTAGAGTTTGGCATTCTCATAAGCTTGAAGGCGAAATTCATCAAGTTCATTTAATTGCAATAACCTTTTCTCACCTGCTGCGTGTAAATCGAAGTTCAACTTCTTCACGGCCCAAAAAGCATTATGCTCAAGTTCCACCGGTAAGTGACAAGCTTTGCCAAAAATCATTTTATAAGGAGACATGCCAATTGAAGTCTTGTAAGCTGTCCTATATGCCCACAGTGCATCATCCAATCTTTTTGACCAATCTTTTCTTGTGGGACATACAGTTTTTTGCAAAATCCTCTTGATTTCTCTGTTTGATACCTCCGCTTGGCCACTAGTTTGAGGATGGTACGCAGTTGCAACCTTGTGTTTAACTCCATACTTCGCTAAAAGTGCATCAAAATATTTATTTCAAAAGTGACTTCCCTCATCACTAATAATTGCCCTCGGAGTGCCAAATCGAGTGAAAATATTTTTCTTCATGAAATTGATCACCACCTTTGAATCATTATGCGGAAAAGCTGCCACTTCAACCCACTTGGAGATATAATCAACAGCAAGCAAAATGTATTTGTTGTTGTTTGAAGATATGAAATGACCCATGAAGTCAATACCCCATACATCAAAAATTTCAATCTCCATGATGTTGTTGAGAGGCATCTCATGTCGCCTTGAGATGTTGCCCACTCTTTAGCACTTGTCACAATGCAAAACAAAATTGTGAGCATCCTTAAATAATGTAAGCCAATACAAACCTGATTGGAGGACTTTAACAGCAGTCCTTGTTCCTCCAAAGTGTCCTCCATAATCTGAAGAATGGCAGTGGTGAAGCACACTTTGAATCTTTTCTTCTGGAACACATTTTCTGAAAATCTGGTCTTTACACTGCTTGAACAAGTAAGGCTCATCCCAAAAATAAAATTTGACATTATGCAAAAATTTCTTTTTCTGATGAAAATTTAACTCAGGGGGAATAATATTGCTTACCAAATAATTCACAAAATCAACATACCAAGGAAGGGATTTCTTACCAACTTGAAGGATTTATTCATCAGGAAAAGTCTCCTTGATTAAGGTGGAATCCTTACCTTGAGCTTCAATCTTCAATCGTGAGAGGTGGTCAGCCACTTGATTTTCTGTTCATTTTCTGTCACGAATCTCGAGATCAAATTCTTTAAGCAAGAGAATCCACCTTATCAATCTTGGTTTTGCATCCTTCTTGGCAATCAAATATTTGATAGCTGAATGGTCAGTGTACACTATCACCTTTGTCCCCACAAGATAGGAGCGAAATTTGTCAAAAGCGAAAACTACAGCCAAGAGCTCCTTTTCTGTTGTGGTATAATTTTTCTGGGCATCATTCAAAGTCTTGCTAGCATAATAGATGGAATGAAAGACTCTATCCTTCCTTTATCCCAAAATAGCTCCCACCGCATAATCACTCGCATCACACATTAGTTCAAAAGGGAGAGTCTAATCGGGACTAATTATAATAGGTGCAGATATTAATCTTTTCTTCAAATCATCAAAAGCAACAAGACACTCATTATCAAACTTAAATGGCACATCTTTCTCCAATAAATTGCAAAGTGGTTTAGAAATTTTTGAAAAGTCTTTAATAAATCTTCTATAAAAACCAGCATGACCAAGAAAACTTCTAATACCTTTGACATTTATTGGAGGTGGTAGTTTTTCAATTGCTTCAATTTTTGCTTTATCTACCTCAATGCCCTTACTAGAGATCTTGTGCCTAAGGACAATACCTTCTCGCACCATGAAGTGACATTTCTCCCAATTGAGCACCAAATTCGTTTTTTCACATCTCTTGAGTACCCTAGCAAGATTCAAAAGACAATCATTAAAATTATTCCCAAAAACAAAAAAATCATCCATAAATACCTCCAAGCATTTTTCCACCATGTCTGTGAATATGACCATCATACATCTCTGAAAGGTGGCAGGTGCATTACATAATCCAAATGGCATTCTTCTAAAAGCAAAGGTGCCATAAGGACATGTAAATGTAGTCTTCTCTTGATCCTCAGGAGCAATAGCAATTTGGTTGTAACCAGAATAACCATCAAGAAAATAATAATATTCCTTACCAGCCAAGCTGTCCAACATTTGATCAATGAATGGAAGAGGGAAGTGATCTTTCTTTGTAGCTTTGTTGAGCTTGCGGTAGTCCATGCACACTCTCCATCCAGTCACAGTTCTTGTTGGAATGAGCTCATTGTTATCATTGGCAACCACAGTCATTCCTCCTTTCTTAGGAACACATTGAACTGGACTTATCCATGACCTATCAGAGATAGGATAAACTATTCCAACATCCAACCACTTGATGATTTCCTTTTTAACTACTTCCTTCATGATAGGATTCAATCTTTTTTGCTGCTCAATTGTGGCTTTGTGATTTTCCTCAAGGAGAATTTCGTGCATGCAAATAAAAGGGCTAATTCCCTTTATATCAACTATGGTCCACCCAATTGCTTTCTTGAATTATCGAAGTGTCCTCAATAACTTCTCCTCCTGCATGTTAGTAAGAGTAGCCGAAATAATAACTAGAAGAGTAGAAGATTTTCCAAAAAAAACATACCTCAGATGATTAGGCAAAGGTTTAAGTTCTAAAGTAGTTGGTTCCTCAATGGAAGGCTTAGAAGCTGGCATCAAAGAAGCTGAAACATCTAAAGACTCAAATTGATGATTAATCTTAAACCTTGAATGAGCATTTAACAAATTAGAATATTCAACAAACTCATCATCATCCCTGTCACAATTAGCAACTAAACATGCTTCAAGAGGATCATTGGGATTTTCTTCTAAAAAAACATCATGAGTAAAGTTATTTACCATACTCAAAGCAAAACAGTCTTCAGATGTTACAAGCAATTTTAGAGCTTTGAAAATATTAAATGTTACCTGTTGGTCTTGAACTCTCTAAGTGAGCTCACCTTTTTCAACATCAATCAAAGCTCTAGCAGTTGCCAAGAATGGCCTCTCAAGGATGATTGGAATTTGCCTATCTTCTTCCATGTCAAGAATTATAAAATCAACTGAAAAAATAAATTTATCTACCTTGACAAGAACATCTTCAATGATTCCCCTTGGGTACACATCTTCAATAAATTTATCTTCAAATTAACATTTGAAGCTGATAAGTTCATCCTTACAAAAGGTGGACAATATATGGGAAGTGGATATTATTGTGAGAACATGTTCAAACTTAATATTAATAAGAAAAATGATAGTTCTACTTATATTGATGCCTTACTTAATGTTCATGATAGTAAAGTAATGTTGTCTAATCTATGGCATAATAGATTAGGTCATGTTTATTATAGAAGAATGCATGACATGGCTAAGTTAGAATTGATACCTACCATTGATGAAAATAATGATATGTGCAAAACATGCATGGTTACTAAAATCACAAGGAATTCATTTCCTAAGGTAGAAAGAAATACTAAATTGCTTGCATTAATACATTCTTATGTTTGTGACATGCATAGTACTCCTTCAATTAGTGGAAAGAAATACTTCGTAACATTTATTGACGACTTCTCTAGATATTGCTACGTTTACTTGTTGCATGCTAAAAATGAAGTTATAGAAAAGTTTGGAATATATAAAAGAGAAGTTGAATTGCATTGTGAATTGTTTATTAAATGTTTACGAAGTGATAGAGGAGGTGAATATTATGATCCCAAATATTTTGAGTCCACAGGTATTATTCACGAGACTACCGCTCCATACATACCGAAACAAAATGGTGTAGCGGAACGTAAGAATCAAGTTCTTACGGAAATGGTGAATGTTTTGCTTTCTAATTCGAGTTTGGGAAAAGGATTTTGGGGCGAAGCCTTATTAACGACTTGTCATATATTAAATAAAATCTCAAACAAAAGGAGCAAAATTACTCCTTATGAACTATGGAAAAGAAGGAAGCCAAACCTTAATTATTTAAGAGTTTGGGGATGCCAAGCCATAGTAAGGGTTCCGGAGCCAAAGAAAAAGAAATTGGGTGGAAAAGGAAATTGGGTGAAAAAGGAATTGAATGCATATTTATAGGATATGCTGAACATAGTAAGGCATATCGTTTCATGGTGATAGAGCCTAATGATTCATATTCCGTTAATACGGTCATAGAATCAAGGGACGCTATCTTTGATGAAACAAGATTCAACTCAATTCCTAGACCCAAGGAACAAATAACAAAAAACGATAGTTTATCGAAAAAAGATGAGAAAACTATCGAGCTTCGGAGAAGTAAAAGAGTTAGAAAAGCAAAGACATATGGATCGGATTTTCTCATGTACTTAGTTGAAGGTACAAGAGAAGAAATATGTGAATACCTACCTTACTGCTTTAATGTAGAAGGTGAGGGTGATCCTTAAACTTATGAAGAAACAATGAAGTCTTGAGATGCTTCTTTTTGTAGAGAAGCAATACAATATGAGATGGACTCAATAATGGGAAACAAGACATGAAAATTGGTAGACCTTCCACCGGGTTCCAAGCCAATAGGCTGTAAATGAATTTTCAAAAAGAAAATGAAAGTTGATGGAACCGTTGAAAAGTTTAAAGCAAGGCTAGTGGCAAAAGGCTTTAAACAAAAAGAAGGTATTGATTATTTTGATACATATGCACCGATAGCAAGAATAGCTACGATTAGAGTGCTTATAGCACTTGCATCTATTTATAAGATGGTATTTCATCAAATGGATGTTAAAACGGCATTCCTAAATGGTGAATTAGATGAAGAGGTGTATATGGATCAACCGAAAGGATTTGTCATTCCGGGTCAAGAAAAGAAAGTGTGCAAGCTTGTAAAATCCTTGTACGGATTAAAACAAGCACCTAAATAATGGCATAAAAAATTTGATGAGGTTGTGCTAGCTAATGGCTACAAAATAAATCAATCTGACAAGTGTGTCTGTAGTAAGTTCCAAAATGGAAAGGGTGTCATCATTTGCTTATATATGGATGACATGTTAATCTTTGAAACAGACTTAGAACAAGTGGAAGACACAAAGAGGTTCTTGTCAAAGAATTTTGACATGAAAGATATGGGTATGGCGGATGTTATTCTTGGCATACGAATAATAAGAGACAATAATAGCCTAACATTATCTCAATCTCATTAAATTGAAAAGATCGTAATGAAGTATGGCAAGTCAGATTGTAAACCGATGACAACGCCTTATGATTCTAATCAAAGGTTCATACCCAATATAGACAAGCCAATAGCACAACATGAATATGCAAGGGTGATTGGTTGCCTTATGTATGCAATGGTTTGTACAAGACCGGATATTGCATTTGCGGTTGGGATGCTAAGCTGATTTACTAGTAATCCGAGTAAAAAGCATTAGTATGTTGTTTATAAAGTTCTAAGGTATCTAAAGAATACCAAAAATTATGGTATTTGCTATTCCGGTTTTCTTCGATTTTAGAAGGATATACGGATGCTAGTTGGAACTCAAATAGATCGGATTACACATCCACGACTGGATGGATTTTTACAATTGGTGGGGGTGCTATTTCTTGAGGTTCCAAGAAACAATCTTCAAGCGGATTCCACCATGGTGGCTGAATTTATAGCCTTAGCATCTAGAACTCAAGAAGCGAAATGGTTGAGAGACTTACTCTATGAAATTTTGTTGTGGCCGAAACCGATGGCATCAATCTTGATACATTGTGACAATGAAGCAATTGTATTAAAAGCTTATAATCAAGCTTACAATGGGAAGAGTCGATATATTGGACTTCGACATAGCATTGTAAGGCAAAGGATTAGTGACGGTATAATCACTATAAATTATGTGAGGTTTGATGAAAATTGAGCGGATCCGTTTACGAAAGGTCTAAAAAGGGACCTTGTATTAAAGACCTCAAGAGGGATGGGGCTCAAGCCTATTAATTAAATTTCCAATGATGGGAGCTCACCCCGACACTTACAGCTGACCTGTAAGTCTTGGGTACTGACCATTCCAACACATGGAGATTGCAAGCACTAAAATTATATTTTCCATCCCAAGGTGTATAGTGCTTGGTTCCCGTAATGTGTTAAGTAAGGATGAACGAAAAGTTCTTAATAAACCCATAACATGTAAATGTTGAAGTACAATAATTACAGGGTACTTCCGATGGGGGCTACCTATATGAGTGGAAGTGCGATCGCTTCTAGGAGCTAAAGGCTTGACTCTGACAGCACTCATAAATGGATGCATAACACAAGGCCATAAACCATGTTGGGAAAACTAGATACAATGTGAGCAAGGAAACTTGTGTGTGTTTAGTGGCCCGACTAGTCAAATGCAAAATCGGTGGTTCAATGCTTGGTCAACCACTTTATTCAGACTAGAACCAACCACACTCACTTGGTGAAGGTTCAAATCTGCGGGATACCTTCATTGATGCACAGGATTTCCCAAAGTTGTTGGTATTTGGAAATTTTGAAAATGGTGGGGGATTGTTGGTGTATTTTCAAAATTAAAGGTTAAGTCACATGATGAAGAGCTATCATTAGCTCAATAGTTATGTCACAAAAAGTGACACAATATGTCTATTGTAATATAGACAAGTTTTCATGTGAATAATTATGTTTCTTGAAAATACATGTTGAAAAGACACCAACGGAAAGTTACATGTGAAAAGTTACAATTGTAAAGTAACATGTAAAAGGTTATATGTGAATAGATATTGTTTCAAGGTATAAATCAAAAAGTGTGATTTATGAAATGAATAGTTATCTATTCATTAGATGCTTATTGAAACAATATCTTTTGCTCAAAAGTTGTGTTGGCAAAAAGTGTAGATATACTTTTTGGACGAAAGAGATCTTTATGAAAAGGTTGTGACCTTGGAACATAAAGATACTTATTAGACAAAAAGATGTCTTTATGAAAGGAAGTGTCCTTGAAGAAGATACACTTTGAAGCCTATATAAAGGGCTTGTTGTCATCCATTTTGAACTACCAAATTTAGACACAACAAGTGTAGAGAACAAGAGAAAGTGTTTGTGTTAGAAGAACAAAACACTAAAGTTTCCACCATCTACAAAAGATTTCGAATTCTTTATTATCATCTTGCTGCAAAAAGTTAGTTCTAAAGCCAAACGACTTTGCAAAACTTTGGGTGTATCTAGCGGTCTAGTTTCGTAAAGTGCAATACGAAAGTTAGACATTGGCTTCATTGTGTCCTTGAGACTAGTCGCATCATTCCCCTTTGCATACCTAGTGGTGGGGGCGAATTAAGTCTTAAAGATAGACGCCTATTTAAAAGACTCGCCTTGAAGCTAATTTTGTTTATTCTTGAATACTTCATAAATCTCATAAACCCCACTCAACACCAACACCAAATGCTGCATTTATATTCCCAAAAAGAAATTATATTTCTTTTTGGCGTACAAGTTGTTTTGCTTTCCACTTTTTCCATTGCTTCATTCATTTCATTCACATACTTGAAGGCAAGTTAGTAGCCGAGACTCAAGGGTCGAATATATATAAAAGAAGTCACGGTTCTCAAGTCTTGAGTTTCGGATATATACACACACATATATATGTATATACATCCAAAATTTGAGTCTCAAATATATATATACTCATACATACACATACATATATATGTACATATAAGAAAAGTCTAGAGTCTCGTGTCTCAAGTATATATAAGAGCAGTCATGGGTCTTGGTTCTTGGATCTCATGTCTTAGGTATTATATATATATATATATATATGTGTGTGTGTGTGTGTGTGTGTGTGTGTAGGTCTTGGATCTTCAATCTCATGTCTCGAATCTCAAGTCTTGGATATATGTGTGTATGTATACACACAAAAAAAGTCACAAGTCTATCCGAAAAGGCCCAAACTCATGCCACTCCAACTCTTAGAAGTAGGGTTATGTAAATGCAAAACAAACCGAAGTGAAGTGAATTCAGTTTTTTTCGATTCAATTAGTTTAGTTCTTCAGATAGTTTGGTTATTAGAATTAATTCGATTATGTTTCAGTTGGGAATTTTTTTAACCAAATTAACTAAACTTAAATAAGGGTATAATAGGATTTTCGTATGGAAAATAAATCGTAAATTATTTGTTGTTGTTTTTATCTTTATTTTTTAATTATTTGTTATTTATATGAGTATCCATCTTATTTATTTTAATTGTTTATCATCATTTTTAATATTTTTATAATATTGATTTATAAAAAAAAAACATAAATAAATATATACAAAAAAAAACCTCAAGTTTAGTTTTCGAATATCAAACCAAACTAATCGAATTAATTCGATTTCGATTAGTTCGATTATCTATGGAATTCAATTTGATTTCGGTTATCTTTAAACATGAGTTTGATTAATTCAATTATAGATATCTAAAATTAAACTAATAAAAATAACCGTTTACTCTACCCTACCTTGTAAATTTAGAGCAGTCTACAATTTTTTAGTGCCGTTAAGTACTTTACTTTTTGGACTTAAACTATGTAGAATCCTTTGCAAAGAACCAGTCAATGATTGATATCACTTAATCAGGTATCTAACTAAGCTCTGTATATTACAATTACAGATTTTCTTCTGGGAACTGATACAAAAGCCTGAAATTTTCACTCTACCCACACAAGAGCCTAACACTGCGTCAAACCAGTTAACAAAAAATTGTGATTACTGAAGTTAAAACCTCTTGGACCAAGCTCGCTTTTATTAGAAGGTGATCTTCATCCTACATTCCAAACAAAGAGGTAGAAGTAAATCCAAAAACATAAGGCACCAGAAAAGATGTTTTATTCCTTGTCAATGGGACAACTAAATTCAAGACATTGGAATCACTTTTGGCTAAATGCACACCACAATGAATCATAAAACTATGAAGGATCTGTGAGCGATAACAGATTTACACAAAAATCCTATACTACCCACACTACAACCAGTAGCCTACCATGAACAAACAAAGGGAAGGAGACGCCAAAAAATAGGTGTGAGCTGAATAATTTCCGAATACATGAAGTGAACTTAAATAAGAATACTCATGGAATGGCCAGGTGGGAGAGAAAAAAAACTTGTATAAGTTGAAGGGAGTTAGGGCACATATTCATTCTCCAGAGTTGGTTGAGTCCGAGTCACTGTTGCAGCCGGTGCTTTTGTATCCCCAACCGAGGTCATATGTAGGGCTTCTCCTACTTCTGCTGCTTTCTCCATCTGATGCATTTTCTTCCTCTGCTTGTACTTCTGTGACCACAGTACCAAGAATGCCAACGAGACCAATAAGGCCAACCCACCCAGGACAGAACCAACAATTATCCAGACCTTTCTACTAGTCTTATTTTCTGGAGCACTTGGTGATGGCATATTTGAAGCTCCACCTCCACCTGATGGCAAAGGAGATATTGGGGCTGGAGAAGGGGCAATAGACTCAGAAACTATAGAAAAATGTCCCTGCTTGATCATTGAACACTCATTGCCTGAAGCTAAATTGCTGAATTGGACCAAACCATGTAGATCAAACCAAACACACTTTGCAACTGACGCATCTGGTGCCGATTGCACATCAGAGAATTTGATCTTGATGGGATCACCAGATGCCCTAATATCCAATTCTGGCAAATTTTTAGCAGATAAGTTAGAAGCGTCATAAGCAAGAAGACCCAGAACAGGAGCCAGGTAAGTGTAGTTGGGAAGTGAATAATACGCCATAGACCAATTGCCCAAGTTTTGGTAGACCAAAACCAGTCTCTCCACATAAGGCTGCTCTACAACTCCAGTGGGGATCTCAAACTCCTTGTACATCTTCACACCTCTGTTCTTCAAACTACCACTCCTAAGCCTCATTGCTGCAATCTTAATCCCAGTCAAATTTGATGGAACAACCCCATCATAGGGTAATCCTGTCCGTGGATGTGCAAAAGCCCTATAAGCATAGTCCTGGAGAAGAGCATCAAGAGCTCGCGCAGAGCTTGTTGAAGAGGCATTAATAGATTGAGCCATGAGATCCGGAAACCTGAGCAACCACATCAATAGGACAAGCATCGCGAGACTTCCAAGAAGTCCCATCAATGCTTCAATCTTCAAATTCAGCCCAATGCAACTCTGTTAGCCTTGTAAACTCCCCAGTCAAATACCCAGAAAGTCAATATTCAAAAAGAAGCCAACAATTAATTCCTCAGATTTCAAAATAGATATAGGTAATAACGGACGCTATGCAGTAAATTCTCGAGAGAAGCTTCAAAATCACAAGTCACAGATTAGCAAATTCATACTGGTGTCATGTCTACATCCTCAAATATGTCACAACGGATACTGTGTAAAGGAAAAAAATATTCTTCTCCATCCAAAAAGCAGCTTTGAAGGTTTCAAACGTTGCAGCCCTCCCAGGGTCGGACTACCTCTTTTCTCTTTTGCCCTCACTATAGAATCTTTGTAAAAGAAGTTCTCAGAGACTGAGGGATCTTTGCAGCATTTTAGTTAATGTCTCAAATGAAGAAAAACCCTGGAGCTCGTTCTTTTTCAGCATAGTTGCAGATAGCAGAAGTGATTTTTAAAGAAAATAAAAACAGTCGAATCTCGCAGAAAAGGAATGCCTAATCCAGCAATTATTACAGTTCCAAAATTGCACCCAGAGGAAGAGTAACGCAGATTCAGTAGCAATAATCGAATGGGAAAGAGAGACTTGAGATTTAGTACCTGATTGTTTATATTTCAGTTGAAACACACAGAATCTTGGGCAAATCTTGAAAGACCCGGTAATGCCAGCATTTTCCTTTTTATTTTTAGAAGCATGCAGCCGCATTAAATACTCAGCAACAATCACCCCAGCCCAAGAGACAGATCGTAAAACCCTAAAATCTTGAGGTAAATCATGATTATAGTGCCAGGATCACATAAAGTAGGTGCCAAAAAAGCAGTGGCATTTGACTAAATCAACAAAGAGAGAGACCGACGGGAGCTAAGCAAATTGTAGCTTTTGGGGGTTGATGAGACACAGATAGATCCTTACAGCAGCATCGAATATTATATTAGTTTTAATGTATTTTATATACTAGTGATTATATATATTTAGTATAATATGTAAGAGCGTATGTGGTACTAGTAATTTTTAAGAGAAAAATTGCAGAGGCTGACAGTAATCCTTTAGAGGAGGAGGAGATGAGATAAGCAGACACACTCTCTTTCACCCTCACTAAGCAGCAAAGTAGAGGTGGGAACCAAATAGAGAAAAAAAATAAAAAAGACTGCAAAAATTAAGAGAAAGAAAAAGCAAGGATATATAAATGCTTTGATCCACCAAGTTTTTAGTTTTTCTTTTCGCCGGAAGGGAGAGGTTTTTTAGTACGACGCAGGAGAGCGTTGATTTACAAGTAGTGAAAGTAAAACTCTCCTTACACCCACCCACATGGCCACAGCCCACATGCTTTTGTCCATTCTCCGCCTTTACAATATTGCCCTCGTCGCTTAAATCCTTAAGGTCTAATTTAGAAAATATAAAAAGATTGAATTACGAAGAATTTGATAAAGTTAGATTTTAAAATTGGAATCTAATTTTTTTAGTCATACAATGAAAGAGGATGAACATGACCGTCCTCAGGGACTATTTGGTCACAACCATTAAAAGCAAAAATAGAGGTGGAAATTCAAGTTATTATGGTGATGGTGATCCACACATTTCCATTTGCCACAACCTCTACTCTGCATATCGGATAAGCAACACCAAAAGAGTACAATACAAACAACATTACGAAGACTGAAGTGGAGAGAAAAAAAACCATGGTGACTCTTTCTCTGCCTATACGTCAAGCCCTTACCTTCCGCTCCTTTCCCATTTACTCTGCAATTTCTTCAAACAGTGAGTCTTTGAGAGCTTATGGATATGAACATCTTCGATTTGTGTTTTAGGCTAACAAATAATTGTATTCTTTTTTCAATAAATTTTCCAAGTCTGTGGACGACAGGGAGGAATCGGGTAGCTATATTTTCGTGTGCCAGTGGTGATGATGGGCAGCGGGAGAGGAACCTCCGGCGGAGACGGTTCTTTTCTTTTCATTTTTTTTTATTTCTTGCTTTGTTGTGTTAATGATGCGTTGCCTTGCTGGATGCCACTCTGCAGTCTGGACATTGAACGTGCCATCCGAATATCGACCAAACTTTCAATTTTGTCCCCTCTTATTTTATGTCTTCCCAAAAGTGCACAACCTTTGCTCTAATCCTTATTTTTTTCATGTCTTCAATTGAACTGTCAACATTTTTTACCATTAAATTCCTTTTATCTTATAATTTCCTTGTGGCATTGTCCCCCAAGTCATTTTTTTTTTTATTTGGTATATATATAGATATATGGCCATTTCCATTTATCTATCGCTTAGGCTTCAAATGCAAACTCCTGTGAAACAGTTGTGGTGATGATGGTTCTGATTTCTTTTCTAGAATGGTCCCTAAAATCTAAGCGTTGGCCCTTTGCACTATGTCTAAAGTCTTTTGTTTCACTTAACCCTTCAACTCTAGTGCATGTCGCTTTTTGTTTAAGCATCCACAATGAGGTTCTTTCTATCTTGCATGCTTTTGGATTAAATAATATTACCATTTCTTTCAGGAAGGTGGTGGAACACCTATGCCTGCTCAAAGCAAACAAGTATTTATCCTATGATCAAGAGAAGGATATGCTGGATTATCTTTACACATCTCAATATCTGATGCGTGGAATTGTTGCAGTATCTTTGGGTTAGAACACTCTCCACTCAGCTGCAACTAACTGCCTATGATTTCAAAAGGGCTAATTATATATTTCGTACTCACCTACACCGAACTGTCTATTTGGTACTTACAAAAGACTTACAATTAGGTATTCCAACATATATTCTGTGAAGCAGATCGCACCCCAGCTAACTTCATTAATAGAAAATCTGATGTGGCTTAAACGGCCAATGCTAACGCACCTGTCTATTTGGTGCTTGAAGGAAAAAAAAAAACTACAATTAGGTATTTCAATGTTCATTCTGTAAACCATATCACATCCATACTAACTCTGTTTTATAAAAAATCTGACGTGGCTTAAACAGCCAATGCTAATGCACCGTCTGTCATAGAAATGCCAAGTGAGATTACATTTCATTGTTGTTATTACCTATACAAGTTTGCATGTGGTAGTCCACCCATCTTCCTTGCGTTTTGTCTAGATCTTTCATTAAGTGCAAGTATAACAGAAAGCAAATATCTTTCACGTATGATCCAATAACTAATAAATCATCCCGTTTTAATGCTTGATTTAGGGTCAAGAGTTACTCAAGGATGAAACTTGTGCCTATATTCTGCAAAAGCACCATGCTTAATGTGGATATGCTATATTCATATATACAATTAAATCGAGCGTATCCTTCCCTTCATCATCAGATAATCCAGCTTATGTATATACTCTGAACCATCTTGTATGACCGATATTTTATCTACTCCTGTAGGCCAAATATCTGGTCAAACTAAAGAAGATTATACTCATGCTGTCTTCATGCGTTTCCAAAGTAAGGAAGACCTTACAAAATTCTATGAGAACCCTTTCTACCTGCAAGTTCTGAAGGAGCATGTAGTGCCTAACTGCCATGTATGCCCTGACATGTAAACACCAAACTTAATTTCTATGATTTTTTTTTCCTTTAACTTCATGATGAAATAATCTGAGCAGCAATGCATAATTTATTGTTCTGTTTATAGAGTTTAAGGTTGGATGCATCATTGCAGGGACTAATGAATGTAGATTATGAATCTGAAGTGGAAGACGATATACTTCCTATATTTCGTAAAGGAGAGGTTACATGCAACATACCCTCTGATCTCCATTGATATCATGAACTTTGCTTCTACGAGTTTCTTCTTTGAGTCAACGGAGAATAATACTTGTCCATCTTTTTCCTATACAGGTTTAGGATATCTAATCATTAAATGCTGAAAAATGAATAGATGTTCAGAATGGATTTGTTTTATTTAATTTACAGCTCGCAAGAAATACATTATGATTCTCACTTCCAATTTCTGAGTTCTTCTTATAACTTCTGAAATATATTAATTTGCTTTTGGTGACAGGACTTCAACTATGGTGTAGAGTTTGTGCTTCTGATTGCATTTGTTGAGGCTGCAATTGGTGGACCAGCAGAAGATGCATTGATATCTCTTCAAGAGCTTACTATGGAATTTCCATGCTTAATTGTCCAATGCACTCAAGGTGTGTGTAATGAAAAGAGCAATGTAGTTTCTGTATACTGCCTAATAATCTTCACTGACATTTGACCTTAAATTGGGAAGTCTGATTAAGTTGTGATTAGGTTATAGATTAGATCTGTATCTTTGCATTGCTGCTTCACTCAAGTCAATTTTGTCATATAATGTGAAGGTATCATGTTATACTTATGAGTTAGTGGTTGTGTTTTATTTCTTACTGGTATGTATTGTAGGTTCAAACTTCAATTTTAGCAGTGAGGATTATACACATGGAGTTGTGATACGGTTTCGATCTCGTAGGTTCCTTTTCATGTTCTCTACTATCTGATTTAGCATTTTGCTTCTGTTGACTGCTATTTATGGGGCATGCTTGCAGGTGAGGCCTTTGAGATATTTTTTACCAGCCTAGGATACAGAGATGTAAGAAGCCTCATGCTGTGGATTTGACAAATTTATATGATAATTTTACCTTTGTCTTCTTCATGTGGTTTCCATGAGTATGTTTGCACCCTTTCTACTTGGGGCTTGAGTATTTCAGATATTCTTAGAAATGGTGCAAGTTGCTGAAAAACTCTGTTTCTCTCTTGATATGTTTGCTATAGTTATTTTCAGCTTCTACTGATATCATTTAGTAAAGTTGTTCTTTTTTTTTAATCTTTTTCGAGCTTGTAGTGTTCTCAAATTCCTTCCTTAAACAATCACAGCTATTTTTGTATAAATTTTATCCCTTAAATTTGTCATCATTCTTGCCAATTTTGAGACTGGAACTTGAAATTTGAAACAGGCTTGTTAAAAAAAATTACTGTTTCTTTGCAAATTAAAATCTTTTTCAGAGTCCCAAACTAGATGTTTTTCTTTAATTTTTATGAAGAGATCAAGTTCGAAGAGATTAAATATACTTTTAATTTGTGAAAACAGGTGTGGAAATCTAAATTCCAACCAATAGCCAAGGAAACACTAGCCATTCATTTTTCTGTTGATCCAGTGGGCACTGAGATAATGTAGTAAGAATCCATTACTTTTACCTTTTGCATTCCTGATGATGCAGTTAGACATATACATGAGAATTAAATAGAATGGTTGCACAGGTTTGTAACACATCCCAACTTCTTTCTCCCTTCTCTCCTCACCTAACTAAACTGCTGGTCATTTTGTTTCTTCTTTCTCCCTTCCTTTACTATATCTTGAGTTGTATCTTGGGTGGGTGGTTGTCTTTTTTGGATCCCTTTGGTTCGAGGTGTGACTTTAGCTTGGTTTTTTCCTTTTGTTGGGAATTTTGTCATTAGATCTCTTTACTAAAATTGCTTTTTGCTTTTCAAAAAATATGTATTTTACTACTACAATATTATGAAAATATGTTTGTAGTTCACCGGTACTCTTTTAAATAGACCAATTGGTAGTTGATTAATGATATTAGTAAGATTTTACCAGTTCTTTAGCAAATTGATCTCCTACCTAAAATTGCCACGGATTTTGTATCATTTCATGACTGGCATAGTCCAAGATCTTTCCCGTGCACATTCTTATTCTGCTATTTTCTTCCATTAGATTAAATGACTTAGTTAGATATGAGTTCCAACACAATACTTGTCTAAAGTTTATTTGGTTAGAGACGATAGGGTAACAAGGACTTTCTTTGCAGGGTATTCTTGGAGAAATGATGCAAGTTTCAACCAACATTGCTTAAAGGGTATTATTCATGGTGATGAACCGCAAGAAATATTGCTTCAAGGGTACAAGACTTTAGTTTCACTATGACATTTTTATGTATTCTCGTAATTGCAGATGCAAAAAGTTAATTTATTTTATCGTTGTCCTTAACTAAACAATTTCTTGTGTTTCATGAATTGGTTGATGGGGCATTCGTTTATCTTGTTTATGCTTGCCGGTTTTAATATTACTGTATTTGAAAAGAGATGTGAAAAATCTTGGCAAATGGCAAATAGGTTTTGCGATTTTTATGTGGTTATGCATCTGAGGTTGAATAACACTTTGCATTAAAATGTTATGTGGTTCATGACTTTATTTTGGTTACAATGGAATATTTTAAATTTTTTGATGGGGAGATTATATATAATTGCTGTGGTGACTTTGCTACGTTGCAGGTTGTTATTTCCTAATATATTTTTCTTTATGTATGTCTCCCTTCTTACAATCAAAGTCAATTCAATGGCAAACATAAATTTAAACGTAAGGGGAAAGATGATTTAGCATCTAATCATATTACTCTATGATAGGTGTAATATACATATCTGATTTTATACCCTTATTTGATGGTGGCTAGCTTAAAAGGGACTATGATGATAAGAATTTTGGGTATGATGTTGAGAATTTTAATTAAAATGAGGTTATTTCGCAAGAATTTGCAAGAATTCACAAATATCTTTTTTTTTTTTTTGAAAAACACGAGTATCACTTTTCTCATATAGAGCACTTTCGACTTTTTTTTTTTATCTTTTCTATATGTTTTCAAAAAGCAATTGTTACTTTGATATATAATTGATTTAGTGTCTAAATATTGAAATTATGCGATTAAATTATTTAAAATTTTCTGTCTATTATCATTTGTTTTTAACATTAATTTCGCTAGCCAAATAAATAATGTATTTTTAAAAAAAAATACCATCTCATGGGGTCGATTTGAAAAGAAAGAAAAAAAAGATTGAGGAGAGAAAAGAGGTAGAAGAAATGAAAGGAAAGTGTTTTTTTTTTAAATTTTTAATTTAGGATTTCCTAATTTTTATCTTTTTTTCAACAATTAAAAGTTTTAAAATTTTCTAATTAATGAGATTATGCCACCTTTTTTATTCTTTTAACTTAAGAATATGTTAAACACGATAATTAAATATATATACAAAACTATTGAATAGTTTTAGTAATGGGGTGTTTTTTTTTTTAGCCATTAAAAATAAGGTGTGTTTCGAAATAACCCATAAGATAATTTTAATTGTTTTTAACCATTAAAGTACATTTTCGGACAAAAATGCTCTTAATGAGATATCTTTGTTGATGGACACTCTGAAACACCAAAACCGTTAAAAATTATGCAAAGAATATAGCGAACATCTATTTTTTTCGCCAAACATCTTTTTTTTTGGGAGAAACTTGTGCAAAAGAAAATAATGTTGCATGAGATGATTTTTCTGAATGTTCGGACATGGCATTCAGATAAACCAAACGAGGAGGGGGAGGTGGTCGTGATGAATTGAAAGCTTGGAGAACGATACGAAACCAGAAATCTCACTTACAGAGGTGAATCGAAAGGAGAAAAACGTGAATGCAAAGCACAAAATGGTCGTGCTACAGTAATCGGGACAAGCCATTGGGTTTAGAGTTTGTGAAAGGGGAAATGTGAAACGGCAGGGTGCAGAGTTGGTGACACGCCATTGAAAGAAGCAGTGACACAGTAGGGAGTTGGTGACACGCCATGGAAGGAAGCAATGACACGACAAGGTGTAGAGTTAGTGACACGTCATGGAGAGAAGCAGTGACACGGCAGGGTGCAGAGTTGGTGACACGCCATGGAGGGAAGCAATGACACGGTAGGGTTCAGAGTTTGTAACAGGGCATGGCGGGAATCTATGACATGGCAGGGTGCAGAATTGGTGACACGCCATGGAGGGAAGCAGTGACATGGCAGGGTGCAGAGTTGGTGACACGCCATGGAGGGAAGCAGTGACAAGGCAGGGTTTAGAGTGTGTGACAGGGCATGGCGGGAATCTGTGACACGCTATGGTTTTGAGTGTGTGACACGGCATTGCTTTAACATCTGGCAGGCCATGGTTTGCTTTGAAATATGTGACGCGACATTAATTGAAAAGCCGACACGCTGGATTGAAAAACGGGCAGTTTCGGAGGCAACCGTTTGGACTTGTCTTATATTTTATGAATATTAATTTTAATTTTTATTTATTCATTTTTCACAATAAATAGTTCATTTTTCCTTTTCCTCATTCGTAAACGTCTGTGTGTGTGAACCAAAGGCTATTCGATTCATTTCTCATTGCGAAAGGTAGAAGAGAGTTCAACTTTGTTGTTTAAAAGGTTAATGACACCACTGCAACAGGAAAAAGAATGTCAGATATCAGTGAAGAGGTAAGTGAGCCTGGAAAAAAAACCACAAAAAAAAACCTTCCTTGATTTTGGTAATTTTTTTGCTAGGTTTAGGGTGATAGATATGCTCGTGTTTTTTGCAAATGTTAAGTTTAAATTGTTTTTTTCTTGGTTTGATGGTTTTTGGTGTTAAAGTGGTGCTGGGTTGACTGGTCTTTGGGGTTTAGCATGTCAGGACATTAGGTGTCATATTTGTATGACGTGTGACAACATTTCACTTGATATGCATGGCGTGTGACAACATTTCACTTGATATGCATGGCGTGTGACAACATTTTTACTTGATATGCATGGCGTGTGACAACATTTCACTTGATATCTATGGCGTGTGACAACATTTTACTTGATATGCATGGCGTGTCAAAACAATTTTACGTTATATGCATGACATGTGACAACAACTATTTATTTAGTTAGTATACCTTTTGGGCACATTATTGGTTAATTGACTCCTACACGTGTGCCATGTGATGCAGATGTATCGTAGAGAATATGAGGATCTTGACAATATCCTTATTGTGCTGAGTGATAAGTGGGCGTTCAATGTCGCAATAAACACCCACTGTTAATGGTCTCAGCTCCATTACATCAACAAGACTCTCCAAGAGAAGGGGGAGTTCGATGCAGTGAAGCCACATGCTTCGGAATGCTCCTTGATGTTTATCCGCAAGGCTACTTCAGCACTGGTCTCCTTCACAACATAATGATTCGTCGAATCAATGAGAAGGAGGCAATGGAAGAGGAGCTATGGTTTGCTATCGGTAAAAGCAAGGCGCAAATATCAAAGCAAAAGCTCTGCCTTATAACCAAGCTGAAGTTTGGTCCAATGCCCGATGTGTTCGCACGTCCGTACAAGGTGGTTGCGGACAGAATTCATGAGAGATACTGAAACCACCAGGAGAGCATTAAGCTGCAAGCTTTACTTGATACGTTCCGCAGAGGAAACTTCCAACGAGAAGGAGACGCGACCAAGATGTCATTCATCTTGATTGCGAATAACATCCTATTTGGGCAAGACTACGGTAGACGGGTGACGCCTTGGTTACTGTCATTGGTTGAGGACCTTGACTCTTGGAACAGATTTTCGTGAGACCACTATGTTTGGAGGCTCACCTTGAACTACCTATTGAAAGTGTTCGAGGTGCCTACCTCAAGCTCAACAAAGGAAAACTGTTTACGGTACAACATCTACGGCTTCGTATGGGTGATACAGGTATGGTCACATTTACTGGTTCTGTTTAGTTTTGAGAAAATAATGTATTATTGCACTGTTTTATAATTTACGCCTAATAATGTTTACAATTGACTTGCAGTTCTGGGCATTGGAGGCAGTTCTGACCTTACGGAAAATAGTAGCCCCCTCTGCTCCAAAGGAAAACATCTACTCACGAATGTGCAGATGGCAATGCAATCAAAAGCCAAAAGACTTGCACAAGGCAGTTGAGAAGTTTAAGTCATCTAAGCATGTGAGTGAACAGCTACAAATTTTTCCTTCATATTTGTATAAGAAATTTACCTCAAATTTAATCAGAACATAATTTTTTTTATTTGCAATTGTGGGCACTGGAGACGTTGGAGATCACCCCGGAAGAGGTCAGTCGGGAGTATTTGGTGGACCTCGATGTGTCGTTATCGGATGACCACCAGTACGTGCCAATCGGGCACATGAAGGATCGTGTTGATCAGATTAGTGTCACTGCCAAGGAGAAAAGAAGAAGTTTGAAGGAGAAAAGATCCACTGCTTCCACTAAGCGGATATGCATCGCCTCTCTTGTTGTTGAGAAGCCGTCGACCCCTGAGTTAATAGAACAAGGGGACGACCATGGTCCAAGAAGTGAACAGCCAATAATTACGGTTCTAACATTTTTTCCATCCATTTGATATGTGATTATCTATTAACATTTATGTGTTTGCAGTTGGACCAAGCGATGGCAGCTCCACAACCACCCACCGGTCCTCCTCAGACGCACATTCGTATTGAGCCGTCGATAAGTTTGGTTCTAACAATTTATGTTTAAAGTTTTCACATATGTTTATTTAGTAACAAAGTAACTTATGTCATTGCAGTTCACGGAGGCGACGTCCGTTCCTCAACCAGCGATGGCTCCGACTCCGACTCAATCGCATATTGCCAATGAGCCACTGATAAGGATATTCAAGTTGTTATCTTGGTTTTTCACACATTTCGTTTATGATTATTGAATAATACCACTAATATATATGTTATTGCAATTGGCCCAGTCGGCAAGAGTCAATGACGGCATAGTCACAAAACGTCAGCTCCAACGGATCATGCGGCACATGTTGGAGCTGAAGGCATCAATTCAGTCATTGACTTTTGTGGTGGAAACGCTAAAGGACTATATCGTTTCACAGGTTCTAGATGGGCTGAAATCACAAGTACGTTAATCTTTTTACGTTTGTATTTTGCTATTTTAGGTCTTGAGTTTTATCAGGTTTAGGGTAATTTTTTAATGGAATTTAGGGTTTGTGGTTTTCTATTCACTATCGAATTTTTACATTTGTCTTGTTTTGTAGGTCGATCCTTCATTCAACAATACTGGTGTGGATCACGATGATCCTGATGATGGGCAGTATGATGAGCATGGTGTCAACCTTCAATCAGATGATGCTGAAGGAAACGAGGTTAGTGAGGCTGATCCGATTGTGGATACTTTCACCGGACGGGAGGGAGACCTTCAGTTAGTTGTGTCAGCCATAGAGCATCTTCCTCAGTCCGACGTGATCGTCACACTTCCAACAATAGGATCGAGCCAACTTCCTCAGAGCACTCCTAAAGTCATCAGGTCACCACAACCGTCATCACTATCCTCCGATTACCATCATCTTGCAACAGCAATTGCTGACCTTACTAAGAGGGTACGAGTGATAATGGCGAGCAAACACCTTGCAAGCATGTATGTTGACCCCTCATTAAGCCGTCGAGAGGTGAAGGACACGATGATGGAAGCCTACAAAGCCTTCAAGAAGAACCAGTCTGTGAGGTAAGCTTGTAAATATCAATTCATTATTGTTTTTTAATGAAATATTCATCCACCATCGCTTATCAAATTCATTTTGTTACATATTGTCAGTTAAAAATCCACTACGCAAGTATACGTATCAAATAGACAGTATATTAGCAAGTAGAGTATCGTTCCCACGGAGAATTGATCTAAAACTTTACTAATTACTAAAATTAAAACAATTTAATTTTATCCAAATAATCCAAATTAATTAATCAATTAAAACTAATAAACTAGAATTTAAAATAACAAGAAAAATCAAAACAATAAAAACTGGAGAATATATCAAATTAAACAAGCCTAGGATTACAATATCCCTCACACTTCATCTAAATTTTACTTCTCCTTCTTAACTTATTTCAATGGGTTGAATTGCTAACCTAGAGTCCTAAATTATTTATAAGGGTCTCCCGACTCGTCCTATAAAAATATCTATTTTAACCAAAACATCATATCCCTATGTGATTTGAAATTAAAACAAACTCATTAAGTTCAGGCTCTAATCTGGCTAAATATGGCCTATAGGTATATCCCTATCCTATACGCAAATCATTTAACATGATCATAT
Organism: Theobroma grandiflorum; assembly: GCA_036013995.1. Taxonomy (NCBI): domain Eukaryota; kingdom Viridiplantae; phylum Streptophyta; class Magnoliopsida; order Malvales; family Malvaceae; genus Theobroma; species Theobroma grandiflorum. Next base: position 88,484 of record CP142127.1, read on the forward strand.
GCTATCCCAATTTTAGTCTACTCTAAACTCCCTCTCCCAAGTTTGTTTAGGTTCCTAAATCAATTTAATTGGTGATCAGGCAATTAAAAGCATGAAGAACAAATTGAAATAAACAATTCAATTCCTATTGAAAATAAGTAAGAAAAAGATTAAAAACTTAGACTACATGTGAGTTCAATTGCAATCCTAGAAAAAGAAAATTAGCTACTCATAATTGTAAAATCAAATAACATTGTATAAAGTTCAACCATTGAAAATAACAAGAAGAATAAAAGCTAAAGAAGAAAACAAAACAATTGCCGCTTTGATCTCCGGGTTTCCGCTTCAACTTCTAGCTTCTTGAATCTCCAAAGGTTCTCTTTTTTTAGGTCTCCAAATATCCTATATATACTAACAAACTTAACCTAGATTTCTCCAAGTTGACCTAGGGTTTAATTGGGCTTAAAACATAATGAGAGGCCCAAAAAATCACTTAACAATCTTTACAAATTTCCATTCCCGGCACAATACGTCCAGTAACATTCCGATGCGATTTTCTCTATCTTTGAGGCAGAACTGGGCAAAGTGATCTCATGAAAGTTGTAGCTCTGTCTCTTAGCTTTCCAATGGTCTAAGAATCGCAGCAATTGGAGTTCTGTAACTCGAGATATAGCTAAAACACTGAAGCATATGCAAGTAGACTTCTGGGTCTTTTATCACCTTACTTTCCAAAATTAAACCCAATGACTTTAGTTCCTACCAAAAATATAAAAACTAATAAATATTAACCAAATTAAAGGAAATAACATAAAATTAAATAACTTACTTAAAAACAAACTAAATATAAAAATAACTAAAAATTAAAAAATTATAATTAAAAACTAAGGACTTAGTTAAAATTTAATAACAAAATTGGAATAAAATAATTCTATAAAATAGAATTATCACACCCCCAAACTTAAGATTTTGCTAGTCCTCGAGCAAAAGAAAAGAATCACAAAAAGAAAATGCAAACATGAAAATCCTTGAACGAGAGATAGAAATACCAACTTATGATTTCTCAATTGTTCCTCAGAAATTAACTCAAATTCTAACTTAAGGTAACATACAACTAATCCTTAAATTCATGCATCAATTCAAGCGAAACTTTATTTTTCGAATGGACTTCCGTGTGTGTGTGAATGCTCTTTTACAAAGAATATCATGCAATTCAAATTAGTTTATACCAAATTTAAGCATAGATTAGTATTTGGATCCCATAAGTTTGCTTTTCATCTCTCTCTCCACTAATGTAGATTAGCACTTATTCAAGAATCAATAGGTCTTTATCAAGCTTGTAATGTAAGGCTAGGGTCAAGGTATAATAAAAGATATATTTAGGCTAAAATTCACCCTAAGCACTTAATCAATCTAAGACACATAAAGAGCTCAATTTTTTTTTTTAGCACCCTTAAACTTGAAGTAAACTTTCCTTTGTAACACTCATTGCTTTCTTTTCTTTCTTCTTCTTTTTTTTTTTTTCAACCCCCAAACTTATTTTTGACAATTATAACAAGAGGTAATTTTTCCAACAACCTTCATCAAAATTTTTTTTTTCTTTCACCTTTCTCCTCAATTTATTCTTTAAGCTCAAATCATTCCTTAGAAAGATTAAAATACTTAGAGGGTGGAAGGTTCAAATTGTTGGATTTAAATAAACAGGCCATGGCTAACATAATTAGGTAATTACAAAGAAAAGGTAAATTAGGCTCAAAAAGGGTGACTAAGGATAAATATAACAAGGTAGGCTCAAAAAGGCTCAAACGGTCCAAAGATGGCCTAAATCACTTCCTATCCTAAGTGTTATCTAAGATTTCGCCTCGAGAGAGAATCAAACAAATTCTAGAATTCATGACTTCACTATACTTTTTCATCAACATAAATTTTATTTGAATCACATAAAAATTCTAAGTAAAATAGTATAGTGCTCAAATTATTGGAAGTCACATTCTAAAATAAAATTAACACAAGAATATCACATAAAATTAAATCATAACTATATGCTTCCCAAAAGCTAAGAATCAAAAGATAATTAAAATATCATCCTAGGATTGGGACATTCATGAATAAGGCGCATCTATCTCAAATTTTTTTTTTTTTTTGAAAATACAAATGAAACATGCAAAACATGCAAAATATAAACATGCAAAACAAATTCTAAACCAAAGCGAACTAAACATTAAAAATTGTGATGCTACCCCCAAACTTAGAATAAACATTGTCCTCAATGTGATAAAATAAAATAGAGAAAAAGGACAAGAATACTCCCCTAACTTCGAAGTGGTAGACTATGAATCCTCTGCATCGTCACCACGAAAATCATCCTCAGTGTCGGAATCCATAAGCAACGAAGGAAAAGTAGACATCCATCCCACTCTTTAAGATGCAGCCTAAATACTCTTGAGGGAAGACTGAATGTGGTGAGTGAAAAAAAAATAAAAAAAAATAAAATAAAAGTAGAATTAATGCAAAAAATTGAAAAGGTAAAGAGAGAAACAAAAATTTCAAGAGGAAGAAGTTGTAGAAGAAGAAAAAATAATAATAAAAAAAAATAATAAGAATGATGGTGTGGTGGAAGGAAAACAAAAGTGAAAAAAAAAATTAATAATAATAATAAAAAAAATGTGTGGCTGAAGACAAGAGAAAGAAGCAAAAAAATAATAATAATAATAATAAAAATAAAAAATAAAATGAAATTGTGCTGTTGAAAAAAAAAATTAAAAGGGTTGCGGCTGGGCCCCTACTGCACTGTGTCTACAGTGTTTCTACAGTACCCGCACTGTTTTCTACAGTGTTTTTTGCATTCTGCAGTATTTCTACAGTACCTGCACTGTTTCTACAGTGCCCCCGCACTGTTTTTACAGTAGTTTCTGCATGTTATGACACTGTTTCTACAGTATCCGCACTGTTTCTACAGTACCCGCACTGCAGTGTTTGCTCCATTCAGCGCCGCGGCGCTCACTGCTTCTGGTTTTGCTGCTTGGCCAGCACATTTGAGGGCCGCGGCTCTCAAGCTTTTTTTTTTTTCTTTCCTTTTTTTTTTGATTTTTTTTTTTTGAAATTTTTTTTTTGAATTTTTTTTTATTTTGATTTTTTTTTTGAAATTTTGTTTTGAGACCAATTTCCTGCAAAAGAGACATGAAAAAGAAAAATTAGAATAAATAATAAAAATAACTACTAAATAAATAAGTAGTAAAATAAAATAAAATAAAAACTCAAAAAAAAAAATAACGAAAATAATTAAAGTTAAGGAACTTGGGTTGCCTCCCAAGAAACGCTCGTTTACAGTCACTAGCTTGACTATAGCACCCCCTTTTTCAGTTCTTCATCCTCGAAATATGGTCTAAGGCTCAACCCATTAACCATGAATGTGCCCGTATCCTCACCATCAATCTCAATTATTCCACACGGATAAGCCTTGACCACTTTGAAAGGACCCCACCATCTTTCTTTGCGTTTCCATGGAAAAAGCTTGAAGTATGATCTAGAAAGCATCATTACTTGTTGTCCAATCTCAAAAGGACAATTAGATGGTGGTGGAGGAGGGTCAGGTGCTAATTGCTTGGGTCTCACAGGCGGAGGTGGTGGAATAGGCTTACCTTTACCTTTATTCACTGAATCCACTTTATAACAACTATCTGTATAGGGATACTGAATTGAATTGAACAAATTAAATACCACTTCCTCTTCTCCAACTCTAAAAGTTATTTTTCCATTCTTCACATCAATTATAGCTCCAGCTGTAGCTAAGAATGGTCTTCCCAAAATAAGAGGAATTTCAACATCATCTTCAATCTCAAGCACAATGAAGTCCACTGGAATGTATAAATGCCCAACTTTAAGCAAAACATCCTTTATAATCCCAACTGGGTGCCTAATTGTTCTGTCTGCTAATTGCAAGGTAACTGTAGTAGGTTGTATCTCTTGAAATCCAAGTTTCCTAGCAATAGAAAAAGGCATTATTGAAACACTAGCACCTAAATCACATAAAGCTTTAGAAATTTTAAAACTACCAATAGTGCAAGGAATAGAAAAACTCCCTGGATCTTTAAGCTTTGGTGGCAGCTTATTCTGGATTATAGCACTACACTCTTCAGTAAGTGCAACTGTCTCAAACTCTTCCAATTTCCTCTTCTTGGTCAAGATGTCTTTCAAGAATTTAAGGTAACTTGGCATTTGTTCTAAAGCTTCAGCAAAAGGAATATTAATGTGCAGTTTTTTAAATACCTCAAGAAATCTTTGGAATTGTTTGTCCAGTTTTTGCTTTTGAAAACGTTGAGGAAAAGGTGGTGGAGGTGTGGGAGTAGATTGTGATTTACCTTTAGAATTTTCAACAGATTTGTCAACCACAATTTCTTTTTTAGCTTCTTTTTCAATTTCTTTCTCATCAACTTGAATTGAAATCTCAGAATTTAAAGCTTGATTACTTACCTCTTTTCCATTGTGGAGAGAGATTGCCATACAATGTTCCTTACCTTCTCTTCTTGGGTTGCACTCAGTATCACTTGGTAAGGCACCTTGGGGTCTACTGTTGATGGAATTTGCAAGCTGTCCTACTTGGGTCTCAAGATTTCTCAAGGAGGCTGCTTGACTTTGAATCAAAGCTCCTTGACTTTGAATTAAAGCATCTTGACTTTGAATTAAAGCATCATTCTTGGACATATATTGCAAGAAAAGTTCTTCCAGGTGGGATTTCTTTTCAGGAACTGGTGGTCTAACTTGTTGCTGGAAACTAGGAGGCATGATGGGTTTTGGATTGGAAGGCCCTGCATTGTTATTCCATGAAAGGTTAGGGTGGTTTCTCCAACCAGGATTATAAGTATTGGAGTAAGGATTATTCTGCTGTCTATTGAAGTTCCCCACAAACTGGACTGATGCAGCATTATATGGACATTGATCATGTGAATGGCCATCTCCACACATCTCGCAAACCACTGATGAATTTTGAACCGCATGGACTCCTAGTGTGTCAAACTTTTTGGTCAATGCAGCTACTTGTGAAGCTAATTGAGCAGTTAAGTTGCCAAGTGCATCAATTTCATAGGCTCCAACCACTTTTCTTGATCCCGACCTTTCTGAAGGCCATTGATAATTATTGGAGGCCATCTCTTCCAACAAGTTATAGGCATCCGCAGCATTCTTACTCATCAATGCCCCACCAGCAGCAGCATCAATTGTAGTTTTAATTGACCCAACCAGCCCATTGTAGAATGTCTGAACTTGCAACCAATCAGGAATCCCATGATGTGGACATCTTCTCAATAATTCCTTAAACCTTTCCCAGGCTTCATACAAGGACTCACCATCAAATTGTGTGAAGGAGGTGATATCATTCCTCATCTTAGCAGTCTTAGCAGGTGGAAAAAATTTTGCAAGAAACTTTTGTGCCAAGTCTTCCCATGTAGTGATAGACCCATTAGGTAGTGAATTAAGCCAACTTTTTGCTTTATCTCTCAGAGAAAATGGAAACAGTCTCAATCTGATAGCATCGTCGGTTACTCCATTGTATTTAAAGGTATCGCAAATCTCCAAGAAATTCACTAAATGAGAATTAGGATCATCACTGGGTAACCCACCAAACTGGACTGAAGACTGAATCATCTGAATGTAAGCTGGTTTAATTTCAAAATTGTTGGCATTAATGGACGGTCTCCTAATACTTTGGTGCAAACCTTGCAATAGCGGAACAGCATAATCTCTGAGTGCTCTATTTGCTTCAGGAACCAGATTAATGGCATTATTGCCATCGTTATTGTTATCCTCAGCCATTGTCTGATCTAAAGGTGCAACTTGTGAATTCTCCCTTCGTCGCCTTCTGAAAGTTCTTTCTATCTCAGGATCAAAAGGAACAAGATTCAAGTTGTTTCTTCTTTGCATACAATGACTAAAGATACCTGTAAACAAACAAAAAAAAACTAATATTAAAACAAGAAAAATAAAATTTGAAGTAAGACTAAATTGCTTGGTATTAGTATTAATAAAAATTCTAGAAACAATTCCCCGGCAACGGCGCCAAAAACTTGTCAGTTAAAAATCCACTACGCAAGTATACGTATCAAATAGACAGTATATTAGCAAGTAGAGTATCGTTCCCACGGAGAATTGATCTAAAACTTTACTAATTACTAAAATTAAAACAATTTAATTTTATCCAAATAATCCAAATTAATTAATCAATTAAAACTAATAAATTAGAATTTAAAATAACAAGAAAAATCAAAACAATAAAAACTGGAGAATATATCAAATTAAACAAGCCTAGGATTACAATATCCCTCACACTTCATCTAAATTTTTCTTCTCCTTCTTAACTTATTTCAATGGGTTGAATTGCTAACCTAGAGTCCTAAATTATTTATAAGGGTCTCCCGACTCGTCCTATAAAAATATCTATTTTAACCAAAACATCATATCCCTATGTGATTTGAAATTAAAACAGACTCATTAAGTTCAGGCTCTAATCTGGCTAAATATGGCCTATAGGTATATCCCTATCCTATACGCAAATCATTTAACATGATCATATGCTATCCCAATTTTAGTCTACTCTAAACTCCCTCTCCCAAGTTTGTTTAGGTTCCTAAATCAATTTAATTGGTGATCAGGCAATTAAAAGCATGAAGAACAAATTGAAATAAACAATTCAATTCCTATTAAAAATAAGTAAGAAAAAGATTAAAAACTTAGACTACATGTGAGTTCAATTGCAATCCTAGAAAAAGAAAATTAGCTACTCATAATTGTAAAATCAAATAACATTGTATAAAGTTCAACCATTGAAAATAACAAGAAGAATAAAAGCTAAAGAAGAAAACAAAACAATTGCCGCTTTGATCTCCGGGTTTCCGCTTCAACTTCTAGCTTCTTGAATCTCCAAAGGTTCTCTTTTTTTAGGTCTCCAAATATCCTATATATACTAACAAACTTAACCTAGATTTCTCCAAGTTGACCTAGGGTTTAATTGGGCTTAAAACATAATGAGAGGCCCAAAAAATCACTTAACAATCTTTACAAATTTCCATTCCCGGCACAATACGTCCAGTAACATTCCGATGCGATTTTCTCTATCTTTGAGGCAGAACTGGGCAAAGTGATCTCATGAAAGTTGTAGCTCTGTCTCTTAACTTTCCAATGGTCTAAGAATCGCAGCAATTGGAGTTCTGTAACTCGAGATATAGCTAAAACACTGAAGCATATGCAAGTAGACTTCTGGGTCTTTTATCACCTTACTTTCCAAAATTAAACCCAATGACTTTAGTTCCTACCAAAAATATAAAAACTAATAAATATTAACCAAATTAAAGGAAATAACATAAAATTAAATAACTTACTTAAAAACAAACTAAATATAAAAATAACTAAAAATTAAAAAATTATAATTAAAAACTAAGGACTTAGTTAAAATTTAATAACAAAATTGGAATAAAATAATTCTATAAAATAGAATTATCACATATGCAGGCGTAACATCGGAATCTTAGGGGATCAAGGTGCTGAATTTTGCACATTATTAGAAGATCCCCGAGAAGAAATGACAAGTGAAGATATCGACGCATGCCTTAGTATTCTGTGTAAGCGGGCGACAGGGCCGAAATCAAAGCATTACACTACCCGTGCATGCGTTGTTGACACGATATTTTTTGTAAGTTTTTTACAAAAACTTTCAATTCTTTCTAAGCTTTTCAGTGCATTAAGTCTAAACCAATACAATTTTTTTTTTACAGGACACCATCCGTATGCTACAGTTAGCATATCAAATTGAAGATGCCAGATTGAGCATGCAAATTTCGGATGAGTTGCGGGGGTATGTGGAGGGTGAAAGGCTGACATACGGTAAGAAATGGGAAGAGGTCGATTTCATCCTCGCTCCTTGCAATGTGGGTGGGCATTGGGTGGTGGCAAAGATCGATTTGGGAAAGTGGATGATCAAGGTGGTGGACTTCGCAACAACTTCAACAGCTAAGGATAACGGAGTTCGTGCGGAGCAACTGAAGCCACTTATGACAATTTTCCCAATCATCTGTCACCAAGCCGGGTATTTCAACAAAACACGCAGAAAGAGACGAGATTTGACACCGATGCCATTGGAAACTTCTTTGCCCAAACCTTTAGTGCATTGACAGGAGGATCGTGTCAGTTGCGACATGTTCATGGTAAGCTACATTGACTCAATGTTGTAATTGGACCCGATAAGAGTTAAGCAGAATATGATTACAAAATTACGTCTCCAATACGTGTACTCAATTTTTTCTAACAGCTGTGCGAGCGAACCATGAATATATCGACAGTTAGTTGTACAATTTTTTTATACAGAATAAAATTTAAAGACAATTTTTTTTTGTATACACAATCATAGGAAATAAAAATTGTACAATGAGATCATTTTTGTATACTCACTTCATTATATTTTTATACATAATACAGTTTTTTATATAGACAATTAATTTTATATAGGAATACATTATTTTTGTTCAGTAATTTTGTATCCTTATATTTTTTTTGTATCGCAATTTTGTATAGACAATCTTATTTTGTTTTTATACACAGACTTATACACAAATATAAGAACTCAGCGTGTCACGTTGTTGAACTGGAAGCACTTGGCGTGTCATGCCATTGGTAATGTGTAATCGGCTTGTAACCCTAGTTGGGCCTTACCGTGTCAGTGACTAAACTGCAAGAAGTCAGTGTGTCACCACATTGACAATATGCACTCGACGTGTCATGAAAATTGAGGCGCAACCTGTAACGAATGGCAACACTTGGCGTTTCAGCATCAAAATCCATATGCTCGTGGCGTATCACCACTAATATCTACATGCACTTGGCGTGTCACCACCATGTCTACATGCACGTGACGTGTCACCACCAGTATGCATGCACTTGGCATGTCACCACTAATATCTACATGCACTTGGCATGTCACCACCATGTCTGCATGCACGTGGTGTGTCACCACCAATATCTGCATGTACTTGGCGTGTCACCACCATGTCTGCATACTCGTGGCGTGTCACCACTAATATGCATGCACGTGACGTGTCACCAACAATATCTGAATGGACTTGGCGTGTCACCACCATGTCTGCATGCACTTGGCGTGTCACCACCAGTATGCATGCACTTGACGTGTCACGACCAGGTTTGCCTTTGGTAGCCGAAACGTTTAAACTGGTAAAGTCGGTTTATATTTCTCTACTATATATAGTCCACAACTCCTCAGTTCTCATAGATAGACCGTACATCTCCTCTAAAGCAGTTTTGTCGATGCTTTCTCTGCAGTTCTTCCGAGCATTTTGGCAGTGGTAGGACCATTTTGGAGTGATTGTTAACATCCCGCCCTTGATGTATTCAACTTTAGAATTCTCCGCTAGTCTAATAATTAATCTGTTTCTCTTCACCTTCGACCTGTAAGCAATTGTCCAACCCTGGCTATTTAAAATCCAGAGTGTCTTTATAGGTATTCATTAGGCAAGAGTAAATTTCTATGAAGAGACTCTGGATTTCAAATAACCAGGGTTGGACAATTGCAAACAAGTCGGAGGTGAAGAGAAACAGATTAATTATTAGACTAGTGGAGAATTATAAAGTTGAATATATCAAGAGGGATGTTAACAACCACATGTGTAAGCGAGATTTCTAGTTTGTAAATTGATATATCAAACCATGGCATGTCAGATGTTAAAGCAATGTCGTGTCACACACTCTAAACCATGGCGTGTCACTGCTTCACTCCATGTCATGTCACTGCTTCCCTCTATGGTGTGTCACTGCTTCCCTCCATGGTGTGTCATTGCTTCCCTCCATGGCGTGTCACAAACTCTTCACCATGACGTGTCACTGCTTCCCTCTAAGACATGTCGCCAACTCTGCACCATGCCATCTCACATTTTTTCCCTTTCACAAACTATAAACTCAAATGGACAATTGATATAGTTTTGCAACGTCGTTTGTAAATTGACTAAAATTCCCTTATGTATATTGAAGCGATTTGCTTTAAGCAAAAATGTAATGAATGTATTGGCTTTACAATTTTCGAAATGTAAAATAACATTGTTGATTTTTTATTTATATATGCTGTCCAAAGATTAGACAATTTACATTCCAAACTATATGACCATGCATGGTGTGGCTAAAGACAATTATTTATTACTTCTATGCCTAAGCAATGCTATTATTATACATTGGTTTCTAGCAAATATCATAATTCAATGCAAATGTCAATGGCCAAGATCGAAACAGTTCGAAACAATTCTTAATAAAACAAGAGATAAATTGCAGTTAGTTAGGCTGACAATATGTCTTCGTCCACAACACACCTTACGTTTTTAGACATTATCCTTCGGATTGGACAGTTGTTGTGTGTGTGATCGGTTTCTCTGCAAATTGAACATGCTTTCGGTTAATGCACTCGTGGGGGCGCTGATTGACTTGAAGATGGTACCGAATTTGTTGATGGATTTGCAAATGGAGATAGGTAATTCTGTCTGTTATGCCCGTACATCTTGCATTACGAACATCTGCGTGCTCGACTACCTTTACCAACAGATGGAATCCTTCTCCTCCTAGGTTTTCCTACTTGGCCTCGCTAAAATAGTGGCAAGATGACAATTTGTTTCACATGCAGAGGGATGTCCCACTCACTAGGATGACCTACTGGACGAATGGACCCCACATAACCCTAAACCAAAACGGTTGTCTTGTAGTAGTCGGCGCAGAATTCAATGGCTTCACTTTTGCATTTACTGAAAAATACAATGAACCCAAAATTCAAGCAGAATCTAAATGCTATGTCAATTAAGAAAAAGATATTCTGACCTTATTGCTGTAATGGCATGGCTGCATGCTAGTAAATCTGTTTGGAGCTCACAGCATGAACACGTCTTCGTGGACAGGTTAACAAGTCCGTCCATCTTCTCGTCTTTAACTTCAAACTCCACTCGATTGATAAGCTTCACTACAAAGTGATGTGCATCATTGAAACGTTTGCTCAATTGCCTAAAAACCCAAGTGCTGAGAGGCATGGTCACCTTGACGGCCTCATCGTACCGATCATTGAACTAACGCTGGAACATGTCTCGTATGAATTCGATCAAAACAGTGATCGGCATTTGTCTTGCATGCTTCAAGCAGGAGTTAACACATTCGGCAATGTTCGAGGTTATCATTTAGTATCGCCTTGCTGGTGAACATGCACGTGCCCATCTCTCAAGGTCTATTCTCAAAAGATCAGCATGGGCTCCCGCATGAATCTGCTTGAGCTGGTTCATATGTCTGTTGAAATCAAAAATCTTATAGCAATCTCGAGCAAGGGTGAAAATCATAGAAATATCATCACGCTTGAACTTGTTTTTAAAGTTTTTCTTCAAATGGTAACCGCATAAACCGTGGTGCGCTTCTGGGTATGCATTTCGGATTGCTTTCTTAATGTCGAGATGCTAATAAAAAATGAACATTGTGTTTTCAGGACAACCAACCACATCATAAAGCTTGTTGAGAAACCACGTCCACGAGTCTTAGTCCTCAACATGACCGATGCCAAATGCAACTAGATATACACACTCGTTTGGGTTTTTGTATACAACGACAAACAGAACACCCTTGAACTTGCCTTTCAGATGTGTCACATCAATTGCAACCGTAGGACGCATTACATCCCTAAACCCCCGAATACACGCCCCGTATGACTATAAACAATATTGAATCTTTTAGCCTCATCAGACGCCATTGTAGTGACTGTGCCAAGATTTTCTTGTCCCAACATATAAAAATATGAGGGTAGTAGTTGAAATGACTCATCCGGGAGATCGAAAACAAGCCTCTTCGCATACTCCTTTGCTTGCCAAACCTTACCATACAAGCAATCCAATCCCCACTAAACCCTCTTCTCACCAATGATGTCCTTAGGTCTCAATGCTACTTCGTTAGCCTGAAGCTTGGGTGCCATAAGTTCACCAATTATCTTGGCACTCGCAGTTGGAAATCACCCTTGTAAACCATCAACAGTACATGTGTGTACTTTGTGGAACGTCTGAACTTGCCAATACCCTCTTCCGTCAGGTAACTTCGTTGAACGCACACTAAACTTGCATGCCTTGTCTTTGCAACCAACCTTGTAATGACTTTTATATGACCTTTTTACTCTTATCCCAAACTTCTTTTTTAGAGCCAACATGTTCAGAGTTCATTTCAACTTCACCTTCGAGGAAAACATTTTTCTTTTGTATAAGCGATTATTGGGACATGTCAACTCTTCAGTGCTAATTGTTTAGATAGAGAACCTTTTTGCACCTGCAATTCGCCACGTAGAAGATATCCCTGCATTTCCCCTTTCCTGATAACTATCATCGAGCATTGTATCAACAGAACGAATCTCGTCCTCATAAGTGATTGGGTTATTGTATATTGGGTCATCACACTGAACATTTCTTACATCAAAACCTTCAACAAGTTCCGTTTTGCCTTCAACATTATTGCAAATGAGAATGTCATTGTCATAAAGGCATCTATTGTCTGAACTATCATGATCCCATTTGTCAAGCCCATCATATGAATTATCATCAAATCTATTTTCACCAGCATCAAAACAAATCCTCATTTCCCTCATCACATGCAATATTATCCTCTAGCGTCGCAATGTTAACATCCAACGTCATAGTGTTATATTCAAATGTCGTATTCTCATTTGAAATAACCTTTACACACTCTACCGTTTCACCTGATCGTTGCATTCCTTTAATAGAAGCAACTAATTGGTTTGATGCACATCTTGATCGGAATTGTGCACCCAACTCTTCTATCAATGTCCTTTGTCTATCGGCCTGCACAAACTCCTGAGGATACCTCAATTGGGGGTTACAGACCGAATGCTTTAGCATATGTGAAGCATTGTAAATCTCATTCTGATTGAGCTGATTACCATGTTGTTTAGCTTCTTCATGTGGCATAACATTTGTTTCGCGTCTCTTAATGCTGACATACATAACCGAAACATTCCTCTGTTCTAGCAAAATTAATGCAACATCCTCATCGTCCTTGATAATTGGCCGTGATAGCTCCCCTGGTGTACTGATCAATGCATGTAACTCAATATTGTCAATTTCTGAGTTTACCCCAACAACATCTTCAACCCGCTTCATCAAGCCCGCAAACGACAAATCACTCCTAACCCTCCGCATTCGTGACTCACCATCCTTGTACATGACATTCACCCACTGATCACCGTGTCTTATTACAAGTCGCAGAATTAGAACCCCACTGAAATTTTGAAAACAAAAATAATTATTTAATTTACTTAATTATTTACTTAATTATATGCTGGTGACACGCCAATTGCAGGAAGACACTGGTGGTCACATGCTAAGTGCAGGTAGACATGCTGGTGACATGCCAAGTGCATGCAGTCTTATGTGGTCACACGCTGAGTAGATGCATGGCCTGTAACAACTCTGTGCAATATTTCTAATCCGTCTTCTAATTTACACAAAAAGTTTCACAAATTTATGTGTTGCAGCAATGAACCCAAAAACATACCTTGATGTCATATCTATTATGTGGTTTATTTTTCGAGGACAATATAGTCAGATGGTGAGAGATAGACGACGACACAATGACGATGGTGCTCAACAGAGAGTTGACAGAGCTCACATAGTTCAGAGAGCTAATGACGATGGTGCTTAACACAAAGTTGATACAATTCAGAGAGCTGAGAGAGAAAGATGAGCGAGCACAAACAGCTGAGCATTAATTTTTAATTTTTCTTAATGGTAGGAGACAGATATCAACAGCTTAATTTGCCACAATGTTTTTTAAGGCCATTTTCGTTTACTCATGCTGCTTGTTGGGTAGAAACAGACAACTTTATTTAGATGATTATTTTTGAAATCACCTTATAAATATAGTTATTTATCACAATTTCCTCTTTAGTAATTATATAATGTTTACATTCACACTCACAATTTATATAAAAATTAAACTAAATCTAGCTCTTCAAAAAAAAAAAAAACTAAATCCTTTAACTCTCTCTAAAAAATTATTTCCATCATGATTATATTAAAATTTATATTACTTTTGCATGCATACACGTGAGTACATTAAGCTTTATTACATTCCCATATAAATTTATATGTATAAGTTTTCTTATTTCGATTATGCTAACATTTAATCAAATAATTTGAAATAAGAATGTCATAGCCTTTTTATAAATACAAAGAAAGTTAAGAAAAAATCATATATATATGTATAATATTGTAATATTATTGAATAAAAAATGCTGATGTGTATGTTTACGTGGACAAATTATTTTCATGACATGTAGGAAAAAAATTAAAATATGTAACTTGCCAAATTCAAATAAAAGACTAAATTTTTATATTTAAAATTTGAAAATATCTAAAATTATACAATTTGCTGAATTTTTTGAATTACTAATAGAAATTTAATAATTAAAACATCTATGCAATATTTTTCACATATGTTATGTGTAGCAGCTAAATAACACATAAATTTAAAAAATGTTAAAAAGAAAGTATAGACAATAAGTGGTAATTCTAAAAATTAATTTGTAATTAGTGTATCGTTCTTCTAACATGAGACGAGAGTCGGGAGTCGAGAATGAGATAAAACGACAATTCCTATTTCCAGATTTTAGACTGATATTGACTCGTGTCCTGTGTAGTGTGCCCGTGCTCCTCTGCTCTGTACGGCTTAAACTTTCCACCACTCAACTAGCATAGCCGTGGATTCAGATTTCTCTCTCAGATCTTTCTCAACTTGCATCGATCCGTTGCCTTTCGGGTATTCCTTCTTCTCTCCTTTGCCAAAGTGCAGGGTTTTTGTTTCAGATCTGCCCACTACGCATTGCATTTTGGCTGGTTTCAACTTTTAAAGACTAAATTATCATGTAAAAATGCAGAATCTGGTGTAATGGATAACAACGTTTCTAGCAATGGCAACGGGGGCGGGGGTTATCGCTTTCGGAGAATACCTCGACACTTTCTCCCTCATCTCAAGCTGGATCCTTTGGTCACTTTTTCTTGCTTCTTTACTTGCTTCTAGCATTTATTTATTTTTATTTTGTATAGGAAAAAAAAAATAACTTTTCAAAATTTTGAAGTAGTAGTAGGGAAAAGCCCCTCATATTTGCTTGTTTATATATTTGTTAGATAATGTACGTAACAAAATTGGATTTTCTTATGCTAAAGCGAATTGTATGTTTTGTTGGACTCAGCTTGATGAAAATTTGGATCAGTGGCCACATCTAAATGAACTCGTTCAGTGCTATAGAAGCGATTGGGTTAAAGATGATAACAAATATGGCCACTATGAAACTATCAGCCCTGTTTCCTTCCAGAATCAGATATTTGAAGGCCCGGATACTGACATTGAGACGGGTGAGATTCTAGCTACCATCTACTTTTTCTTGAAAGAAAAAAAAAATGCTATTAATTTCTTACATCCTATTTGCTCTGGTATCTGCTATATTTATGCAGAAATGCAGCTTGCCAGTGTGAGGCAAATTAAAGCTGAAGAAGCTACCGATGATGACGTCCCAAGTTCCTCAGGAAGGCAATTTACCAACTCTGATATTACAAAGGTTGCTCTGGTTATACATTCACCTTGCTATTTTTCATTTTCTCCCACTTTATTAGCTTCTACAGTATATTCTCTTAATTTCCCATTAGTGGTAATTTCCTTCAAAATTTCATGATATATTTGTAGCATATTGGTCAGTCTCCCCTCCCAGCTTATGAACCAGCTTTTGACTGGGGAAATGAGAGGTCAATGATATTTGGCCAAAGGATTTCAGAAACCGCAACAACACAGTACGGCAGGTTTGAATCTTATTGCTTCAGTAAAATTTTTTGTTTGATGTTACTGGTTTGTTTTAGATTAATTTCTCATTGAATGACCCTTTGTCTCTTGGGATGGGTGACCATAGTGGATTGAAGATCTCAGTCAAAGTTCTGTCCCTTTCCTTTCAAGCTGGACTTGTTGGTTAGCATTCCGTCCCTATAACTGACAGGATACTCTGGCTTCTCATTACCATGTTGTTACTTCACTTTCATTCTTTTTACTGTTTCCAGGTTTCTGACTTAGATAACTTCTTTCTCTCACAGAGCCATTCGGTGGAACCATTTGCATATATAATAGGGAGAGAAGAGAAAAACTGTCGGAAGATTTCTATTTTTGTGTGCTACCAAGTGAAATGCAGGATGTAAGCAATAAGGCCAGTTATGCCCTTTCATCTTATCTAATAAGATTAATTTTCAATAAATGATGACTAAGCAGTATTTGTTTCTTTTACTCTTTTGACAGGCTAAAGTGCCTTTAGAACCTCGTGGAATATTCTATTTAGATGCTCCATCAGCGTCAATCTGTTTGCTAATCCAGTTAGAGAAGCCTGCAACAGAAGAAGGCGGTGTAACCCCTTCAGTTTATTCACGTAAAGAGCCGGTATTTGCATGGACATCCATCACACTGGCTTTCTTCTTGTTTTCAATCTCTCATTTAATTTGTCAGATTTTGATGTTTTATTTCTTTGTTTATTATCTGTTAACGGGATTGCTTGTGATCCCTCCTCATCACTTCTTCATTTTGGAGTAAATCCTGTTGACCTGTTGAAATCAAGGCCTTCGCATGTAGTATTTGAGTTTATCTAGGTTGTTGGTGCTTGATATTGGTTTGGGGCTAGAGTGATCAACTGTTATCCAAATCAATATTACAGTCTGTTGGGCTTGGTTGGAGCTTTTAAAAAAGTGCTGTTCTAATAAAGCTATTCCAGAAGTGCTATAAAGGAAAGTGGATATAGTGTTTGGCAAACTTGATTTAGAGGCATTATACAATGTAGAAAGCTGTTTGGTAGTAATTTTGTAAAAACTGCTTTGAAGTGGGGACAACAAAAGTTTCATTCAAGTTTAAATTTTAGCCTTTACTTGCTGTAGCTCTTTAAAGTTAAGCTACAAATTCTGGTTCAGTTTGTAATGGTCCAATAGTTGTCATCAGCTTCCTGTGTAAGTTTTTTCAATAGTTTCAAACTCCTTACTTCAGCATTTTTGTTAGAGAAGCCTTCTTAAAGGCTGGGCCAAACACCTGCTCACTCTAAACAGAATCAATTTGGTATTAGTACATGCTTCTAAAATCTGCTTGATCTGAGGACATAAATCTGACTTTTATGCTTAGATGGTGACTACATTAGGTCATTCTTCGGCTGCATGCTGTGTTACAGTAAAATGGCTGCTTGTTGATATTTTTTGCTGCAGAAAAACATTGGCAACTGGTAGGCTATCAGGTTGGTTGCTTAGAAGGAAAACTGTCGTAATATATGTGGTGGCCTAGGGTTTAAAGTATGAGAGAAGGTGATTTATTTATACTAAAAAGAAGGCTGAAAACAGCCTGACTGTTGATGATCTTCCAGAAAATGAATATTAGATATAAATAGCATGCGGTGTTTTTGTGCTTCTGTGATTAAGAGACGACTTATAGCCATCAAATTTTATAAATCTAGTATGAAGACTTTGTTAAGCTTTGACGTACCAATGACAATATGTCTTGGACTCTCTAAAATAAACTCTTCCTTATAACTATTTCTTTTCTCTATCCTCTGTCTAAACAGGTGCACTTGACTGAGAGAGAGAGGCAGAAGCTGCAGGTGTGGTCTCGTATAATGCCTTACAGAGAGTCCTTCGCCTGGGCTATTGTTCCATTATTTGATAACAGCATTGGTGCAGCTTCTGGTGGATCTGCTTCTCCTAGTAGCCCTCTTGCTTCGAACATTTCTGGGTCGAGTCCTCATGAGGGTGTGTTTGAGCCTATTGCAAAGATTACATCAGATGGAAAGCTGGGTTATTCTAGTGGAAGTTCTGTTATTGTTGAAATATCTAATCTAAATAAAGTGAAAGAAAGCTATACTGAGGAGTTACTTCAGGTATTGCTTAGTTGCTTTCTCGCCTTTTATCTGTGGTTTGTTAGTGAACAGGTTGGCTAGATATTTAATGGAAAAACTTGACCTCTTTTTGCTTCTCTCCCCATCAATATAACTTTAAGTGATTGTTAATGTTATATGAACTTCTATATGTCAGTATAAATTAGCTTAACTTTGCTTCATTTGTGGTAAGTGGTTAACTAACTTTGGTCTTCTTTGTCGGTTAACTTCAATATATATCCAATGTTCTTCCCAAGTTCCCTTGCTGAGCTTTTGTTGTTAATACGTTTTAAGTTCATTGTGGTCTAATTTGTCCACCAGAAAAGTATTATGTTATTCTCTCCTCACCCTTGTGTGTGTGAGAGAGTAGGGGAGGGAATCTTTACATTTTCTTTAGGCTTTTCTATCAACTTGTTTTACCTTCAGGATTATTATCTTATGCATCGGCAGTGGAGTTTTTATACTGCACAAGTGGGTATTATTACATGCCACATGTCCATGTGGTAAGGAAGTTATTAAGTTGAGATATGTACATGCATTGACATTTGGTGTTTATTTGAGCCTATGTATGGAATTTTAAAACTCCACTGCTGTTGTGTATGGTAATAATAATACTTTACCTTTGTGACTTGCTGTTAAAGCTTTTGAATATTCTTGCTTGATTAAAGTGGGTGGATGGGTGCGTGTGTGTGTGTGTTTGTGCATGTTCTGAGAATGTTTTCTTCTTACCATGCATGTTGGAAAAACTCAGAATTTGAAGCCAAGTGTTAGTTTATACACTTTTAAACTTAAGGAAAATTGATGTAATGTTATTTGACTTTTCTTTTTAAATACTTTATACAACAAATAAGTTATTTAAAATTTAATTCTGTTGAATTTGTTATTTTTGTCTTATTAAGCCTTGTTATGCTATTAACATGATATTTTTTTAAAAGATTGCAGCAAAAGATTTTATTAAAGCAGAAAATAAAATCCAACCATATATGCTAGAAGTTAGGTATATATTGTGGATAAATCATGCGGATCTTGTGAAAGGAGCTTTGCAAAAGCTTCAAAATCCATGCATTTGGATAAATGTTGAAAAATGTTGACAAATGAAGTGAAGAATATGGAAAAAGTTAAAGAATGTGAGGAAGTTAAGGGGGCTTAAGGGTAGGTAAGAAAATTGGAAAACAATGAAGGGGTTAAGGCTCCATTTGTTTCAATGGAAAATAACTTTTGGAAGTCATTTTCTGCATTTTCTTGTGTTTGGTAGGTAAAAAAGTTTTGGTTAACCAGAAAAGCCTTTCGAGTCAACAGATAAGGCGGCCTAAACTTGGAAATTGTCTTCCTTTCTTCTAAATGGAAGACATTTTCTGAACTTGCTCCCTTTCTACCAAAAACCCCGTAAATTCATTCACATTGAGCCATCCCCATTGCCACCACCACTGGCTGTCTCCCTCAGTCTCTTTCCTCATTCAATCTCCATATATTGTCTCTCTCTCCCTTCAATCCCTTCCTCTCCCTTTCTCCCTCAAATTCATTAACCTGTTAATGTTGAACCCACCTCCACTGCTACAACACATTGGTTACATTCCCAACCACCCTCACCTCTCCGTAGATCGTCTCTCTCCTTCAATCTCCCTTTTCCCCTCAAACGTGTAAATTAAGATTCACATTGAACCTACCTTCACCACCTCCATTGTCAGCTATCTACCTCAACCATCCTCACCTTTCACTCCCTAAAACTCTCTTCCTCCACAAACCCATGAACCCATAAGCCATTCACATTGAAGCCAAACTTCCTTTAGTCACACTTTTGCTTCACTCGTGATTTAATCTCTTCTTGGTGCTGTTTTGCTGCTACAATCCATCCTAAACATGTGTTTGTCAATGGATTTTGAACAATTTGAAATGGGTTTTTCAAGTTCTTGTATGAGTAGCACAAATTAAAATAGGTAGCATGAATTGAATTCTGTTTTGGGTAAAGAGATTGCCTTAATTTTGAAATGGTTTTTGCTTTTGCAATTTTATTTTACAAGAATCATTTAGTTGATGATAATTTTTTATCTACCTGAAGATTGACGAAAGTATTGAGATCTTTACTAGGTTTTTTAAAAGTTTCTATAAGGTGCCAAAAAACAGAAAATATTTTCTATTGTGTTATCCAAACAATAGAAAATATATATATAAATATATTTTATGAAGGATATTTTCCACATAATATATTTTCCTCCAACAAGACATTTTCTGTAAAACAAACAGATCCTAACTGAAAGTTTGGGAGAAATTAGAATGGGCCATGATGCCTCCTGGCCTCTCCATGTTTGAATGGATGTGGCAAGCTTCCTAACAAGCCTTATTATTCCTTTTGCTTTGCATTGTCCATTTCAAGCACAATGGGACTGCTTTCTAGGCTGTTTGATGACCAATTAAATTGAAGTCCTCTATGATCGTTTTAGTGTCCGTATACTCAAGGCTTGCTAAGCTGAGCCTTCAATTAAAGGTAATTTACATGCTTACAGCTGTTTTAGGCTATAAAGCATTGCACAGCTGTAAATTGCTGGCCAATCAAGTGGGATGCTTCTCTAATTTTCCGATTGAGCGCCATTCTGGAATGTGAACCATTAATAGTATTGTGAATATATCGACTGTCATTCTTATCATCAATAACCTGTTCATCAATTGATTGGTCCTTGTATTCTGTCAACATTTGTGTTTGCATGATGATATTACGTTAAACTAGCTTCCTGTTTTGGTCTTCTTTTTCCTTTATTCTGTATCTGCTATTTATAATAGTGTTTTCTTCTAATATTCTGTTTTCTTTTTGCCTTGTTTCTGATATAATAGGATCCTAAACGAAAGGTCCATAAACCTGTCAAAGGTGTTTTGAAATTGGAAATTGAGAAGCACCAGACTGTTCATACTGAGCTGGAAAATGTATCAGAAAGTGGCAGTGTGACAAATGATTTCCTGGATCCAGCGGATCCCATTTCTGATATGCTGTTTTCAAAGAGTCCTGGAAATGGTCTGGATGGACCTCAGAGTAGCAACTCCAAGTGGATTTCAAGTGATGGGAAAGATGTCTCCAGAAATGGATCTGACACTCAGGGAAATCCGGATTTCTGTGCTGATGATGTAAGCAGAACACCTTTGCACTGATTTTTGTCTTTGGGTTTACCTATGGCATGCCAACTAGCAATTACCTCTTTGCACAGCTGATAGGAAGATATTGGTGATCATACCATTGAGTATGGTGGCTCTAATAGTCTTTTTTTTTTTTTTCCATTTTATATATTAACTGACATCCAATCTCTAAGCATGGTTTGTGGCTTAATTGGCTGAGTGCATATTCAAAATTTCCTGTTTAATATTACGGTGCCAGCTACTCTGTCAGAATCTCTGACTAGGAAAATTATATTAACTGCAGGTATCAGAGAATGAATCAATCATAGAGATAGGTGTACAATTATTCAATTCTTAAAAGCTGTATTGATAGTAAAATTGCTATCCTTTTGCACTTGACCACTAACTCATTTATATTTCTTATTAGTTGACGCACATGGCGGTGTTATGCATTTTGTAACTTTTCTCAAATTCATGGTTGGAGCACCTTTTGGGTCCATTAATGATCAATGTGCTGTGTGGCCATGGAAAATTACTTAAGAAAAATGTGTGGGTGATCCTTATCAAGTTGCTGCTTCAATTAAGAGCATGCAATTTAGTTGTAGTCTTTAGTTTTTTAAGTAGCCTATACTTTGGGTTTGGGTTAAAAATTAAACTGAACCTAACCCAAGTAGGCTGTCTTCCAAATTACATGCTCCTTGTAATGTGATGATTGTGATCTGGCTGCTACTTTCCTGTGCATCTGAGAATCTTCTCATTGGGATTGGCATGTTATCAGCCATTTTATTTTATATTTTTTTTAAAATTCAATCAGCAGTGCTAATTGTTAATTGTCTGGAACTCATTTTATCTAAATTTCAATGTTAATTCATCTGACAGTTTCAGGCTTTTGACTTCCGTACAACAATGAGAAATGAGCCATTCTTGCAGCTCTTTCATTGTCTATATGTATATCCCTTAACTGTGAGTTTGAGTCGGAAAAGGAATCTATTCATACGGGTTGAGCTAAGAAAGGATGATGCAGATGCTCGTAGGCAGCCTTTAGAGGTAAATGTGTTGGTTGATGTTTTGCATCCAGTTTTCTAGATTTTATCTTACATGTTTCTGTGGTCCAATTATTACAACTAGGCAATGTATCCGAGGGAGCGTGGTTCATCATTCGAGAAATGTGCCCACACGCAAGTTGCTGTTGGTGCTAGGGTGGCCTGCTACCATGATGAGATTAAAGTTTCACTGCCTGCTGTCTGGACAACATCACATCACCTTTTATTTACTTTCTTCCATGTTGATCTTCAAACTAAACTTGAAGCTCCAAAACCAGTGAGTTCTGCATGAATTTATGTTCGGGAAATAATGATAGCTTGGACTTCATCTGTAATTTAGTTTTTATTTGTTTTTTTAAATAAATTTTATATTTCAGAGCTATTGTTGAGCTTTCTCTTCCTTCACTTTTTTTTCCCTTTTTATTTATCATATTAATATTGTAGGAAGTCATTCGGTTTGTTAACCTGGCAGGTAGTTATCGGATATGCATCACTTCCATTGTCCACCCATGCTCAGTATGTATTTCCTCAAATTGAACTTCCTCATTTTATCTTGAAATTGGAAATAACAAATCACTGCTTCATGCTTAAAAAACTTGATAATTAGTTATGAAATGGGACAACTGGTTTTTTTTTTTTTTTTTGCCAAGGACCACTGATTTAGTATGCTTATTTTTAGTTTAGCATTAGATGGTGTTAGGTGATAGGCCAATTATTATCAATTATTTTGGAGAAATTGGAGAAATGGTGGGTGCTTCATCTATGGGGTGAAAACAAATGCTCAGTTGCTTTACTAATTTTTATTCATCTCTGGGGCAAAGGTTTATTTTCAGCTTATTTATGTCGCACTTTCTTGTCTTTTTTCTATTATTATTAAAGATTTTAGAATATATGTTTCCTTAACATTAGTCCCATCATTGTTCAACAGGTGCATTAAATCCATAATTTGAATTTTTTTTTCTTAAATTCAGATTGCGGTCTGAAATTTCTTTACCAATAATGAGAGAACTGGTTCCACATTATCTCCAGGATTCTGGCAAGGTATGTTTGGCAGCATTAAGTATTTAATATGATAACCACTCTATTATTTTCTACACTGTAGTTTGATGAAATATTGTCATTCTGTTTATAATCCATCTATTTGTTGTATTTTTGTTTTGTATTGTTAAACAAACTTGTTACTTTGACTTAGTCTGGTGTTATTGGTGTTTATGAATGATATTCAAGGTCATATAGTTGGAAGCAAAGCTTTTTTATGCTTATATGAGATAGTTTAGTCCATTAGTGTTATGAGTTGTGTTTCCAGTCTGATGTGGCGAGTTGGATGCTTGGCTTTGAAACTTGACATTGCCAATTCATGTTTACTTTTCCTCTTTTCTGTAGGAGAGGTTGGATTATTTGGAAGATGGAAAAAGTATTTTCAAATTGCGCTTAAGACTATGTTCGTCTGTATACCCAATTAATGAGCGCATCAGGGATTTTTTTCTTGAATATGATAGACACACTCTTCGAACAAGCCCACCTTGGGGTTCTGAACTTTTGGAGGTACTTTTTTTTATGCTACTTGGTTCATCTCCATATTTCTCTATCTTTTAGATCCATTATGTTTTTCCCCTAATTATATCCTATTTTAGTTTTTATAATTTGAAATTTACTACTTTATTGAAAGATGAACATCATAAACTGAGATGAATAACTATACAAGTGGAGGCCTAGCTAGATACTTCAATTCAAATTTAATATCTACAGCAATGGACATAGATAGGTATTTGTATCTTTGCCCACACTCATACGTGGCTTGTGTAATACTTGCAAGTTTATCTGTCTCTAGAGCTTCCAAAAAGAAAAGGTTGCAATAGCCTCCCGACGTATTGGCATTCCAACGGGGCAAAATAGAGTTTATATGAGTCAAAGTTAGCCTGATTTGAGCTTATTAATTCTTGATACATCCTACAATTCAGAACTTTGGGGTCTTGGTGGAGGTCCCAAAATATGTTTGGAGTTCATATCACCTGCAATTCTTTTACTTACAATTTTATAATTTGATTAGTCGGACAAACCAAAGTCTGACATTTGAGCTCATTTATGTATTATATTCACATTTTGCAAAAAATGATATTTATATAGGTTTATTTGAAGTATTTATTTTTAAAAATTAATGAATGCCTATCTATATCTTTTTTAAAAATTTCCATCTTATAGCAACCAATTAAATTTAAGAACTATATATGTTTAATTTCCAAAAGTAACTGCCCTGAGCATTTGGTTCAATGGTAGGTGCATGTATCCCTTTGCTTAGAGAGCTTGGTTTCCCTCTTTCCCCAAATATAAAAAAAATCTAAAAGCAACTTAAAAGATAATGTCTTCATGAAAATGGCTCGTACATACCTTGCACATGCTGCCATAATGAGTAGTCTATGTTAGTTTCCCAGTTAGTACAATAAATAATAGAGAGCTGGGCATCTAGATTTTGTTGACACTTTATGTATACTTTCAATGTCAATTCTTTTTCTGGTTTTAACACTCTTTCATTCACTTGCAAAAGGCATTTCACATTTGAATTTGGATTTTGGTATTGAGTTGTAATAATAACAATTACAATCATAATGAGGAACAACCCCATTGAAGTTGTAGCGGGCTAGACAATAAGGATGAGTGGATATAGTATAACTGCCCATGCCTCTGTTCCATGACAGACACCCCCCCTCCTTGCAAGAAGAGAGAGAGAGAGGACAAAGTAGAAAGTGAAGGGTGTTTCAGGACTTTAAATCAGGCAGAGCCTGTTTTCATCCTTGCATCTTATGTTACCAAATACAGATATCCTGGATGTTCTCAAAATTGCATTGCACATTTATGTACGTATATGACATGAAACTCATAATGTGTTGCAGGCAATTAACAGCTTAAAGAATGTTGATTCCACTGCTTTGCTTCAGTTTCTTCACCCGATTCTGAATATGCTTCTCCATCTTATAGGGAATGGTGGAGAAACCCTTCAGGTTTAAACTAAAATTTTTCATTTTTTATGCACTTAAAAATTTGTGTTCCCCCTCTCCCTGTAAATGCCCTTATATCTTTCCTCTAGCATATGATAATTTAGCTTCTCCATGTTGTGCTGGCTTGCTTACCGTATATGCTGCTATCTCATTTTGGTTCATTGCTTCAGGTTGCTGCATTCAGAGCCATGGTCAATATCCTAACCAGGTTTGCTCTTTAGTTAATTGATTGACAGATGGTTACGTAATACATGTAATGCACTCATCATAACCATGAAAACGTCAAAAGCTTGTGCCTGCTTGGGTATTTGTTTTAATCAAAATTACCTTTGTCATGTTATTTATGTATGCAGTCTTTAATATGTTCTGGAATGCACATGTGCCCTAGCTCAGTAAACTTCCAATTTCTGCCATGTTGACTATTTTATTTTATGCTTATGAAGCAAACTTATCCTTCATCATTATTGTGCTTATGAACTGTTAGCATGTGCTTTATGAACTGGGTAAGGCAAAGAACATTGCCTTTTCTGGTTTTATCAAATTGGACATCAGTTTTTTCTTTTAGCATGTGTAATCTATTTTTCTTTTGCAGGGTGCAGCAAGAGTCAGTTGATGATGCTGAACGAAATCGCTCTCTAGTTAATTACGTAGATTATGCTTTTGATGACTTTGGTGGTCGTCAACCTCCAGTTTATCCGGGTTTGTCTACTGTGTGGGGTAGCTTGGCTCGTAGTAAGGTAATTTTCCCAGTAGTTACTATTATTAGTTGCCTTGTTTTTCCTTCCTGCTTTGATATCCTTTTTCTTGATTAAATTTAATGATGTGGTATGCTTTCTATATGTTACTACCTAGTAGATTCTTAATCAGAAAACGTCATGTCATAATTTCTAAATTCCTATATCACCCAAGCTATTCACTTTATTCTAATTTACCCAGGTTTTATACTTAAAAATTTCTAATAGTTGACTAGTGGAACCTCAGAATCATAACTAATTGGAATGCTGAAAATAAAATATTGAAGAGATTTTGTTTGAATATTTTTTCTAAATTATGATTGTGTAGGCATTTCACATTGAAGAAGAATTTTAAAAAACAAAATTACAGTATATAAAAAACTTTTAAGCAATATTGACTTAATGCATTGAGTAGGCTTTAACTTAACATGTTCAATATTTTTCATTGGAATTATGGTTTATCTTCAAAATGATTAGCCAAATGCACTGAAAAAATTAAATCATTGAAAATTAAAATTTTCAAAGAAGTCAAAACTTTTTATCAAATAGCAGCTGAGCTCTTGGTGCTCAAGTTACTTATAATGTTAGTCTAATGTGGACTTTGGTTAGTAATCATAGGGACTGAAATCATTGCATTGTTGATTCTGTATTTTATTAGTACTTTTTTCCTTTGATAGTTAATATATGATACTATTCTGCAGGCTAAGGGTTATCGTGTTGGACCGGTATATGATGATGTGCTGGCAATGGCTTGGTTTTTTCTTGAGCTAATTGTCAAGTCAATGGCATTGGAGCAAACACGTCTGTTCTATCATAGTCTTCCATTAGGTAGATTTACCTTACATGCCAGAAGAATTTCAATGCATGCAGACACACACACACACACACACATACACATGTAGGTATGTGAGTCTCTCTCATACTTAAACCAATGTAGCAATTGCCAACTGTTATATCTTTCTGTAACTTTCTCTACGGCTAATGTTTTAACAAGTTAAGTGTTGGAGTTAATTATATATTCATGTCTTTCATGTGCTTAAATTTTGAGTCAGTCTGATATCTATATCCTATTGGTAGAGTACTCTTTCTTTTAGAACATATATTTAATGGTTGAAAGTCTTATCATGTCAAAACTATGTATATTTAATTTACTTGAAATTTTGGTAAGAATGATTACATGAGTAGATCATGAAATTTAACATTGGATTAAAATGTGTATGTTACAGAAAAAGATATGAATTCTTAGATCAATAGAAATTGATCCCTCCTTATATATATATATATATATATATATATATATATATATGCACACATCCACACACATGCCCTCACACTGACATGATTCTGTTAATTCTACAATGAATGTAAGTTGGAGGAAGTTCTCACTAAAGCATGGAAGTAAAATTAAAAATAGCTTGTATTCTATCATCAATTTCATAAATCAGTTTTTGTTTTTTTTTAATATAGATGAGGATGTTCCGCCGATGCAGTTGAAAGAGGGTGTGTTCAGATGTATAATGCAGCTGTATGATTGCCTTCTAACTGAAGTTCATGAGCGTTGTAAGAAAGGGCTAAGCTTGGCGAAACGATTGAACAGCAGTTTGGCATTCTTTTGTTATGATCTTCTGTCTGTCATTGAGCCTCGCCAAGTTTTCGAATTGGTATGTTTTTTATTTGATTCATTAGTCTAAATACAGACTCTACTAACTCGGACATGATGTTCTTTACACTTAGTAGTGTCATATTCTGGTATTTGAATTGACCATTGCATGTTAAGAGACTCTTTGAATCGAAATTGCACCATTTCATTCCTGATTTTATGCCTGCAATTTTTTCTTCACCTTCTTCAGAAACAACCCCACTACCCAACAATATTAAAATTTTTAATTTAAGAAATCTGAAGCATACACTTGTTCTAAGAATCTGCAACAACAATTCTGAAAACTGTTACTTGAGGCTCTTTAGACTTATTAGTGTCATAATCTAGCATGAATTGACCATTGCATGTTAAGGGATCTTTTTGAATAGAAATTTAACTGTTTGGATCCCCTCTTTAAAGCCTACAAGTTGTTCTTCACTTTCTTCAGAAACAACCCAACTACCCACAATATTAAAATTTTTTAATTCAATAAATCTAAAGCATACTCTTGTTTTAGGAATCTGTGGCAAGAATTCTGAAAACATATACCTCGAGACTAAAACTGAGGTCCATTGACCACGATTACAGCCTTTTCTAGATATTGGGGACTTATTAAATGAATCCCAACCAAATAAACTCCATATATAGTATTACTAGGGTTTAGGGTATGCCTCCGCTATGTGGAGGTCGACTTTTTAAAACTTTGATATAAAACTGTGGGTCTATAACTAATATTTATAGTTATTATAGATTTATAACATTTTTAACAATATATTAATCATACTTTCAACCCAAAAAAAAGGGTAGAAGAAACATATTTTAAAATGTAACCTCTTTCATAAAAAAATCTAGAATTATGAGTTAATATATTCCATAACCAAGGGACAACACTCCAAATTAATTCTTTTTAAGAATTTTTTATAATAAATGTAGTACTTCTTAATCATTTTGGATTAATTCTTTTTCAATCATCTTATTTTGTTGGTATATAGACATATATTGATGACTGATCAATAAATAAAAGAGTAGGGTATGAAATTAATGAAAGTGAAAATAATACCATATCTGTCAAGTAGAAACAAAAACAGTAGTAAAATAATTATAAAGAGAAAGGGTTTTGCTATCGTATGTTATCATATTGAGTTATGTCTTCTCCAGTGAATTAGAATTCATAATGTTAACTGTCAACTACTACACTTAATACAAGAATATTACTATAAATAGTATCTTTTACGACCCTTGAGAGTGCCCTTAGGGCACTTCTTTAGCAAAACCTAAAAGAAAACTATTAAAAGTTACATGAAAGAAGATCATTATCAATACTAAAAACCTTAAACCTGATATAGGATAAAATGGTAATAGAATAAGGGAAAATGCTAATAACTCTTATTTTGAAGTTCTTTTAGAATTATTAGACAATGCTTTACTTACTGTGATTAAACATGTTTTAGGGAATAAAATGGTGTTCCAAACTTTGATTTCTGCTATTTATCTTCTAACAAAACCAATCTTCACTTGTTATTTCAATGAACTCTATAAAAAAAATTCTATCATGGTTAACTAAAATGGAATCTAATATCTGAAAGATCAAAAGAAGTCAAACAAAGGAACATGAGAATATTTTTGCCAAGCTCACTTAGATTTATACATCCATGGTATAAGATTGACAGTAGATGTTGAAAAGGTACTTAACATCCTTGAGCAAAAGGAGACTTATCAATCTATCAAACAAAGAAATTGGAGAAAGCAACAACAAAATTGATTATTATTATTGGCTGTCATCAATCACTCATCTAGCATCGTAATCATGGTTTACTTTTGCTTGCATTTGACCTAACCTAATCAGCACAATGACAAGCAAGCTATGAAGTACAGAAAACAAAAAAGCGGAAATAAAGCTAAGAAATGGCTTAATCCTACAGTACTTAAATATTTGTCCAAAAGCCATGCCCCAAAATGTATACCCTTAAAAATAAAAATTTACTAAAACATAAAACAGTGCACAACCATCCTCCACCATTGCAAACCTAAGCTTTTGCAGAGCAAGAACTGAAAGCACTCGAAGTATCACTTAGCTGAATACCTCATGAGCACAACAGAAAAACCCAATTTAAATATAGGGTGTGCAGGAAAAAAAAACCCAAAAGTTACTGTATCAAATTAGAGAACTTCTTCAAATATTGCAAGGAAAAAATATTTTAGATTGATGCTAAGAAAATTTCTTGATCTAACGAAAAGTGTACATATAAAATGAGAAATATGAAATCAAAAGGATAAATATAACTAATACCTTCTGATTGACAATCACAGTTTTGGTGACAATGGATCTCTCTATCTTTATGATGAAAAACATGTCAAGCCTACGGAATCCACTATTGATCTTCTGATCCTATCAAGCAAATCTCAGTTGATTGAGTGAAAAATGTAACAGTAGAAGGCTATTTATAGACAACACAAGTGTAATGGCATCAGAAGAATTGAGAAAGAAAAAAGGTTAGCATTATGGTCGAAACACACTAAATTCTAGTAAAAGCTTTAGCATAAAATCCATGTAAAACCAATTGAAGCACAATTAAGTTTAGATATGATGGCTGATTGGACACCGAAAAAATGAAGCAAAATTACCTAAACCTCTATGAGCAACCCCCTTAAAATGTCAATTAGTGACCATATTATTTCTGAGGGGGAGTTGAAAATAGATATACGTATTAGATAATCTAGGAATCTTAAGAGTCTATAGCTATCATGACACTTATCCGTAGAGTGAGAAATTCTTTGTTAATTTAGATCCCATGGCTCTGAGTTTAGGAATTAACAAGGTAGTTTCGGCTTTGGGAGACTTGGATGCAGTATGGCATATGTGTACAATGAGTCAACGTCTCAAAAAGTTCATCTAGTCTGCAATTTTGATGATTATATATCTTTCTAAATTCACTCTATGATTGCAAAAACAGATGTTATTTATTGCACGTCTGAGTTGAGTATCTTTGGTTTTCCACAACTGTTTACTATTTAAAAAGGTGAAGCGCAAGCAGTCATTCAAGTCCACATACAGCTGTAGACCTTTTTTTTTTTTTAATAAGTTACAGCAAATGTTGGAGGCCTGTCTCAATCTGATATTTGTACTTTTGGGTGAGAGGGTTCTTTTATGTACAAGGATGAAGGAAAGGAGAAATGATTTCTTCCAATAAACTGGTGGTGTACGGCCCTGAAAATATTGGATCATGTTGTTATTGCTGTTGTTCTGAGGTTAGTCACTTTCTAAATGAGTTTTACGTGCTGCAGGTGTCCTTGTATCTGGACAAGTTTTCTGGGGTATGTCAATCGGTTCTGCATGATTGCAAGCTAATATTTTTGCAGATAATATGTGATCATGATCTTTTTGTGGAAATGCCTGGGAGAGACCCTTCGGATAGGTACTTTATTCTTATTGTGTTCATATGCTTCACTCCTTCTCAACGTAGATTTCTGCTCAATGTTGTGCCTTTATGGAGAACATCCCTCTTTATAGGGGAGAACTTATAGAACTTGAATGTATTTTTAAATAACAATGTTGTGTTGTTGCTCTGACACTATCATCAGTTCTAATATGATAATTGGCATCAACTTTTCCTCATCGTTATTATCTTACACAATGAAAACTGTATTTCCTTAGTTATGAATGCAACCAAAATTTCATTATTGTAAAAGTTGGCATAAGGGGCTTCAACTTCTAATTGAATGATACACATGTTCATGAAGAAGGAATAATATAGCGTCTTCCACGTTTTAGAGTTTAGTGTTTACTGATACTTCATAACCCACCCAAACCTCTGATGTAGGAGAGCTTTAAAGGGGTCGGGGGGTTTGCATTAAATTATGAGAAATTAGTTGTTTTTGTAGGTGAGCATGAAAAGGTGTGTTTTCAGGTTCTTATTCAGGGTCAATTGAAGTCAGGTCAACAGAATGGGTGATCATGGGAAGAATTGGGGTTTTGATTAAGTTGCTATGGTATTAAATTGGCATACCAAGGGTTTGGGATGAAATATTGCTGGCTTGGTCTGTGAATGGATATATTGGGTTAGGGTTAAAATTAGATCGTAAAATGATGTGAGTTTGTATATGGTGTAATAAATGGCTGTTCAAAGAGACCGTGAGAGCTACCAAAATTCAAAACTAGTTCTTTACTTAATAAAATATGTTACATGACTGCTTGTAGAGTTCTAGCAATCCTATCTTTTAAGGACTTGAGATCCAAAATAAGAAAGTACCAAAATTGACTTAAAACAACTCCTAAAATATAAAGAATAAATGAAAGAAAAAAAAAATCTAAATCACAGTTGTTAAGATCCAAAAGCTGCAACATCTGAGAAACCTGGAAATTGTCTTTATACCTGGCATTATAAACCTTTCGTCCTAAAGAAACATAAAAACTACTTAATGGTATCATTTCCGCTTAAATGGGGCCCTAAAAATACCCAATAAAGGTCATATTTTTAGAGTATCTAGGTAATTAATCTTGGCTTGCTTTCACATGATTGTCGTCCATGTCACCTGTCCCTAATGGTCCAGAGGTCAATTAGTGATGCTACTTGATATGGAGTAATCTAATTAGTCTATCTTTTTATCAAAGGATTCACTAACAGTAGTTTTTTTTTCCTCTCTCTCTCTTTCTCTCTCTCTCTCTCTCCAGAGGTCAAAAACTGAATTGGTTAGTTTGGCCTTGTGTTGATCGCACAAGACCTCAAATAATTAGTATCTGACAATGCCAGTATCACTCACTTGACTATCTTAATATTATGCTGTAGGAACTATCTGTCATCTGTCTTGATTCAAGAGCTTTTCCTTACTTGGGATCATGATGATTTATCTCAGCGTGCTAAGGTGAGTTTCATTTCTGTCTCTCTTGATGTTGAACTTTCTTTTAATCTTTTATGTTTGGATGCATTCCATGCTTAGTATATGTGGCATACTTTATTGCTTTCTAATAACACATGCTTTTTGGTGTGATTAGGCAGCTAGAATTTTGGTAGTTCTTTTATGTAAGCATGAGTTTGACGGTCGGTATCAAAAGCCTGAAGACAAGCTATATATTGCCCAACTATATTTTCCTCTTATTGGCCAGGTAAATTGCATTATAGAAATCTTATTGCATGATGATTTATATTTCCAGTTTGTTAAGCATCCAACAAAAAACCAATTGGCAATACATGGGGAGGTTCCAACCTGAATATAAGGCCAGAGCAAACTCTAAAACCTCGCCTATGTCAGATAACACCACTTACTTTAATTAAATTCCTAAGTTAAAAACCTTTGTAACATGAACTAGGAATTTTGGACTCTATGATGGCATAGATTACAAGGATTAGCCAGTGGTACAACATTGCTGATTTTTTATTTTTGGGAAATTGCCTGAATGATATTACAATTTTCTAAACCCAAATGAACTAATTAGTTATGGATGACAAAATTACATGGCTGTTGGGTGTCACATTCACTTGTATGTTCATCTGAGAAGGTGAAGCAGTTATTGTCATTGGTATCATCTAAGAAAAACCTACATATGTGGAACTGCATTTTGTCTCTGGAACTTTTAGCATCCTTCCATCATAAGGGCTTTGCATAAAGCTTAGGTCAAATCTTTTCAATCCAGAATAGGACATAGGATGGGATATTGGAGTCTAAAATTTGGCATGGGATTGTATTAAAGATGACCTGGATGAGATAAGACTACATTTATGCCAGCAGGTAGGCCTGCCCAGTAGTAATGAGAACTTATGCTATACTTGTAATTTGCTGCTGCATAAATTTGTTGTTAGTAAGCTTCTCCTCTCTGCAGATTCTAGATGAAATGCCCGTATTTTACAACTTAAATGCTGCTGAAAAGCGGGAAGTTTTGATTATTATCTTGCAAATCGTGCGTAATCTGGATGACGCATCAGTTGTCAAGGCTTGGCAGCAAAGCATTGCTCGAACTAGATTATTCTTCAAACTCATGGAGGAATGCCTGGTTCTTTTTGAGGTTGCTATATAGCTGAATATTCAATTTCCTTTTTTGTTGTGCAAACTTGTTTGTTGATTCAGTTAATTTATTTGTTTAGGCAGGTCCATGATGTGATTAAGGTTTAATTTGTTTGTCTTTAGCTTATCTCCTATGCTTCTTGACAACAATAAATGATTAAACTTTTTCTTTTATGTTTCAGCCTAGGTTGTTGTCTTAGCCCTTGAACTTGGTAATGATTGGGTATAGAATATAGAGGAAACATTTGAGTGGCTTAAACACATTTGGCGGTTTAAATTGAGTTAATGGCATCATTCTCCAGAGCGTTCATCACATCATTCCAATAACCTTGATGATGCTGGATTGCCGCCAACCAATTTGTTTATAGGACAAAATTGCGCCTATTAAATGTGTGTATATGGAAAATAAATATTTGTATGCTTATATTCATATTGTTATATATATGCCTGAAAGTATCTGGGGTGAGAAAGTACACAATACATATACTCTATGCTAATTTTTCCCACAACATTAAAAGCTAATAATATTGCCGGATGATTTAATTTGATTTTTTTTTAAACACAAATAAACCGAAGCAAGCTGAATGTCAGCTTTTTCTATTATAACATTTATTAACTGTTATAAGAAGAAATATTCATGAAACAAATATGTTATAGAGAAAGGTAACCTTGTGCTCAAGCACATCTAGTATGTTTCAAATTTATTTCTCTAGCATTATCTTAGACTTTCGCTTCTATTCTGGTCAATACTTGTCAACATTATGTACTTTTTCATGCTGGATTTATGATTATTTTCCATGTAACATGGAAAATTGGTTTGCGGCAGAGGCTTTGTCACTTCTTACCCTTCCCATTATGCTAATTCTGCATGATGTACTTACAGCACAGAAAGCCTGCTGATGGTATGCTTATAGGCAGCAGTTCTCGCAATCCTGTAGGTGATGGACCTACTTCACCAAAATACTCTGATAAGCTTTCCCCTGCAATTAACAATTATCTATCTGAGGCATCAAGACAAGATGTTAGAGTGAGCTATTATTGTACTTTTTTTCTGTGGCTCTTAAATTTAGAAGTCAGTGTTTGCTTGTGGCAGTTGTTGATTTTGTAGATACAGAAAACTGCGTCTGCTAAATTTTTTATACATTGTTTGATTGCTCTAATGCAGCCGCAGGAAACACCTGACAATGGTTACTTGTGGCAGAGGGTGAATTCTCAGCTAAGCTCCCCGAGCCAGCCATATTCCTTGAGAGAAGCTCTGGCTCAGGCACAATCCTCTAGGATTGGAGCTTCAGCCCAAGCACTTAGAGAATCTTTGCACCCCATTTTGCGACAAAAGCTGGTACAGTTGTATAAGAATATCATGTTATCAAACAAATAAAAATGTTTTCAAAGTTACTTATTTGGTCTTGTTCTGAAATTGATTTAGGTTGCTCTTGATTTTTATGTTTGTTTCAGGAGCTTTGGGAAGAAAACTTGAGTGCTGCTGTTAGTCTTCAGGTTTTGGAAATGTCTGAGAAATTTTCTGTGATGGCAGCATCCCATAGCATTGCTACAGATTATGGAAAACTCGATTGTTTATCATCTATAATTATGAGCTTCTTTTCCCGAAATCAGTCACTGGCTTTCTGGAAAGCTTTCTTACCTGTTTTCAACCATGTCTTTGATCTTCATGGGGCAACCCTAATGGCTAGGGAGAATGATCGATTCTTAAAGCAAGTTGCTTTTCATCTTCTTCGGCTTGCAGTCTTCCGAAATGATAATATTAGGAAAAGAGCGGTTATTGGGCTTCAAATACTTGTGAAGGTAGGCCCTTTGGCATTTTAAGATTGATGTCCATTGGGCTGCTCTTTCTTTTTTTCAATCTGACATCAATTATTTCTTTCATTTTTGCAGAGTTCTTTCTACTTCATGCAGACTGCAAGGTTGAGGGTCATGCTGACTATCACATTATCCGAGCTAATGTCTGACATGCAGGTGACTCAGATGAAGTCTGATGGGACACTTGAAGAAAGCGGTGAAGCACGGCGGCTTCGAAAATCTTTGGAGGAAATGTCAGATGAGGTCAAGAGCTCTGGCCTATTGAAGGAGTGTGGACTGCCTGAGAATTCTCTATTGGTGACTCCAGAAAATTTTGAAGAGAATCGATGGTCCTGGTCAGAAGTGAAATCTCTCTCTGGCAGTCTTCTTCTGGCCCTTGATGCTAGTCTGGAGCATGCACTGCTGGTAAGTCCAAAAGATCTGTCAGATTTTGGTCAGACTAATTTTACAAACATTTTTTAGTTTTTTTTTTTTTTTGTGAGGTAGTTTCCTGTATGGTCTGTATGCAACCTTTATGGCATTAGGAATATGTCTCTTAAAAAGTACAATTCAACTGTCTAATAAGTGCTATGTTCTTAACACAAATAGTCAAGGAATTCTGCAGAATATGCAGTTAAGCATCATGACAGGACCATGCCACACCTTATGGTGGTAACAGAGACCTAATTTGATCTTTAAGTGACCAGGAGGGATGGGACTATAGCCGTTGAGGATTTGGTTGTTTAAATGTGAACTCATTCAGAGATGGGCTTGGGCTTGCCTAATGCAACCACTCCCTTTAAATGATTAAGCTAATTTTGTTTAAGATCAAATGAAGATTATGCTTGTTTATGGCTTAAATTTGTGAGTTTTGACAGCAGGAAGTGGTAATGGTTCTGTTTTCTTTTTCTGGCTTGTGATCTGGATGAATAAATGCTGTCGTACTAAGATCTCAATATTGACTGCTTTTTTGTTCGCAGGCCTCTGTGATGTCAATGGATAGATATGCAGCGGCAGAAAGCTTTTACAAGCTTGCAATGGCATTTGCCCCTGTCCCAGATCTTCACATAATGTGGTTGCTGCATTTGTGTGATGCACATCAAGAAATGCAGTCTTGGGCTGAAGCTGCGCAGTGTGCTGTGGCTGTTGCTGGTGTTGTAATGCAGGTAAGTCAGTTCGAGACATTTGTTTGCCTGCAACCTTCATAAGATTTCTAAGACCATTACTCTTTCTATTTTTTGGCCAAGAACAACATGACTATCTAATTTTGGCCATTTTCTCACTGCCAAGTATTTGTTGTCATGTTCTTAAATTTCAGAAATCATGAATTAATATGTTATGGAAGTGGAATGTCATGAACCAAAAGCAGGAACTGACTATTTTTCAGTAATTTTTAAAAATGGAAGGCTCACCTGCTAAATGGACATAAAGGCCTTGCTCCAAGGCAAACAGATAAAGAGGAAAAAAGGCTGCCAAGAATTTAGAAATAAAAAAAAAGGAAGAAAGAAGACTGCTAATTAATTGCAAATTTGTCCATATTTTGCCATCATCTATGAGTTTTTCTGTTGTAGGCCCTCGTTGCTAGAAATGACGGTGTTTGGAGCAAGGATCATGTGACAGCTCTACGTAAAATTTGTCCTATGGTCAGCAGTGAAATAACATCTGAGGCATCAGCAGCTGAGGTTGAGGGATATGGTGCTTCCAAGCTCACTGTTGACTCTGCTGTTAAGTACCTACAGCTTGCAAATAAGCTTTTCTCTCAAGCTGAGCTCTATCATTTCTGTGCAAGCATTTTGGAACTTGTAATTCCAGTTTATAAGAGCAGAAGGGCGTATGGACAGCTGGCTAAATGTCATACATTGCTCACAAATATCTATGAATCAATCCTTGAGCAGGAGTCAAGCCCTATTCCATTCACTGATGCTACTTATTATAGGGTTGGATTCTATGGGGAGAGATTTGGCAAGCTGGACCGGAAGGAATATGTTTACCGAGAACCTCGTGATGTACGCTTGGGTGACATAATGGAAAAACTTAGTCATATATATGAATCTAGGATGGATGGTAATCATACTTTGCACATTATTCCTGATTCAAGACAAGTGAAGGCAGAGGAGTTGCAGCCTGGAGTCTGTTACCTGCAAATAACAGCTGTTGATCCAGTCATGGAAGATGAAGATTTGGGAAGCAGAAGGGAGAGAATCTTTTCTCTTTCGACTGGAACTGTCCGTGCACGTGTCTTTGACCGCTTCTTGTTTGATACTCCATTCACAAAAAACGGCAAGACCCAAGGTGGATTGGAAGACCAATGGAAGAGGAGGACTGTTCTTCAGACTGAAGGCTCATTCCCTGCACTGGTCAATAGGCTCTTGGTCATAAAATCTGAATCACTTGAATTTTCCCCAGTAGAGAATGCAATTGGAATGATTGAAACTCGAACAGCTGCCTTACGAAATGAGCTTGAAGAGCCTCGTAGTTCTGAAGGAGATCAATTGCCACGTCTCCAGAGTCTGCAGAGAATTCTTCAAGGCAGTGTTGCAGTTCAAGTGAGCTCATCAAATATTCTATTTGCCTTTCAATTTCTTGTTCATTATTGTTTTCGCTTTAACGTAATTATCTAGGAGGGATTTGCCAGAAATCCATACTTAATACCGTTGTTCAACTGTGTTTTTGTGTGATTAAGCTTTTGTACCTTTCGTATCATCTGCCTAAACAAATTCTGCATGTATGCAGGTGAATAGTGGTGTTCTGAGTGTGTGCACCGCCTTCTTGTCAGGTGAACCTGCCACAAGGTTGCGTTCTCAGGAGCTGCAGCAGCTCATTGCTGCACTCCTTGAATTTATGGCTGTTTGCAAGCGTGCAATTCGAGTACACTTCAGATTGATTGGAGAAGAAGACCAGGATTTCCACACACAACTAGTGAATGGATTTCAGTCTCTCACAGCAGAGCTATCTCATTACATCCCTGCGATTCTCTCAGAACTCTGATAATGTTGTAAGCATTACTTGCTCCATTATTTCTGGTGCAAGCTGTTTATATAGATGGTGACATTTATTCTTTTGTAGATCTGTGCCCAGATGGCGATTGTTTATGTATGTAATAACCAATTTGTTTGTGGGCTATGGTAGTTTACTTATTCAAGCTCTCCCTCCTGCCTAAGCGATTGAGCAAGGCATTTTTGGTCCTAAGTGACATGATGATACATGTAGCTTTTGCTTGTCAGATGAAAATCAGGAGGAGCTCATCTGCCCACCGTCCCCTCCCCTGTAATATAAGCTTGTATTGTAGTTTAGAAATTGAAAACGAAAAAGACTCGCGCGCAGAGCTTGAATATATATGAATTGATCATACTAAAACCAGTAACTCTTTAAATGAACATACACAGACAAGTCTTGGAAATTGAATCGGCAAACAACCAGTTTTAAGCTTCACAACTAGGTGAATGCCTATGGTGGTGCGTCTTTTACCACCCACCAGCCAACCTGACCATTCCAAGCCCGACATGCAAAAAGCATCGAGCAAGGAGTGGCTATTGCTAGCAATAGCGATATTTAATTTGAGAGATCAACCGAATGGTAGGTTTAGAGAATAATCATCCATTCCATTTGCACACAAAGTAACCACCATCCAGCTCATTTTGCTTTCTTCAAGTTGACCAAGTAACCACCCATATACCATCAGAATCAGATTACAAAAGCTCAACACAAGCAGGACATTGGTGGAGATAGAAGTAACCCTCTATCTAAGCAACTTCAATGTTATCTGGGATCTTTGAACTTCTGATCCTGCCCATCTGAGCCATCAATACCTCATGCACCTTATTTGTCAGCTGCAGGGGAACACAAAGCAATTTGAAAGCAAATCAATGAGAATAACCAGCACAAATCTTCAAAGACACTTTTCGCTTAAATCATTTAACAACCTACCTAAAATATTCACAATCATAGAATACTTGAGTTGACGAACTGGCTACATATTCTTTGTAATAGGAAATTTGTTCTAAGGACTTTTCAAAATATCTCATCCCATTGTCACCTTAGCTCAAAATGTTTGCTTATGATCCATAACATTTTCAAATGGAAACTGAAAACTGTAAGACATATAACAAGGAATGCTTTTTGTTATGCACCTATGTCCAACAAGGACATGCTATGGAGAGGGCAGAGATGGGGAGATTCATCCCTATCCGTCTGTACTCCTAAAAATTGTATATGCAATGCTGTGAATGAAAATTAAATGACGATTTGAGGAAAATTGAGACTAACCTCATTGAGTCCCTCTTCACTTTTTACTGATACATGTATCGCACCTTCAGGGCCTATTTTCCGATACTTCGCCAATTCAAGATGATCAGTTTCTCCATCTTCTGTGATGAAAACCACAGGAGATTCTTGCAGAAGATCGCATTTTGAGACAACATCAAGCCACAGATGATTGTCAAACCTTTCCCTAATCTCTTTGTATATCACGAACTGAATAATCCAACATAAAGTGCACAGTGATGTAAGAAATTTTTCAATGGAAAAAGTGTATGAGAAATAATCATAATTTTCATCTTTAGAGAAAAAGATCTGGCCTTTTACATGGGAAACAAAGCGACCAGATCTCATATTGCTTATCAAAAAACCAGAATCTAGATAAATAAAAGAAAATTACCACAGGCTAAAATCCAAATCATGCAACCCAACTACTGTCCAAATTATAGATACTTAGGAGGTGGACACTTGTTGACACAGTCCCACCAGCAAACATAAATTCTGATACATGCATGAGGTAATGGGTTTACATATGCTCCAGCTACGGTAAATCTCAGACAATTGGCAGACCTTCTTTTCTGCTAAAATGGATCATGAGTTACCTGATCAGACGGAGACATTCCACACTCTCCTGATAGATCATGAACATAAAGAATTGCTGTTGGCAAATGCGAGAGCACAGCAAGTGTTAACTTTTCCAAATTATTCCTGTCTTCTGCAATGGGGGTGAGGGAGTGCATAAGAACTGTTGACATTATGCTGATGACAATATCAGAACTTGAGCTTAAAAGACAGGACTCAACCCGTTTAGCTGTCAACTAGCAGCTAAGAAAGGTGTTGGGTGTCCTGAAAACACTTAAAACAAATCAAATTTTATAGGGAAATAGCCTTGAAATAGGGCCATGAATACAGGAATTTTGAGCAATGATGATATCAAACCAATATATAATTATAACATAGCTAGTTTGGCTGTCCACAAACTGTTCATGCTCCTTTTCTTTCTCAACTTTGACAACCACTACCCCCCTATTGACTCAAAATTTCATATCTAAGTCCATCAAGTCAAAGTGATCTTTGGCAATCAAGGTCAACATTGAAGCATTTTCAAATCTAAGAAATATGGTCAAATTCAGGGGAAAAGGAAACAAAAAAAGTAAAAGAACCATTTGAAATCCACTTGCATGAACACTTGTACCTATCTGCCCAGCTTGCACATGCACAATCATAGCAAGATATAGAGCGAGAGAGAGAGATGCTGGCAAAAATAATTCTTCAGAATGTATAAAATCAATAAATTAGCAAAAAATACCAAACAGATTTCAAAAATTCCTTACCATCACATCTCTTCAACAGCCCAGGGGTGTCAGTCACCTGTAGTCGGGTTTTCGGTAAGCATATTATAAAAGGTAATATACAAGTTGAAATCACCCAAAATCTTATAGAAAAAGTAACCTGAAAATGCTGGTAGTTTATAGTAATATGACCCATCAGAATTCCTCTTGTTGTAAAAGGATAGTTGCACACCTAAGAGAGACATAAAAGAGAAACTGTCAACAAAAAGAGATAAAAAGCAAATTTGCTAATAGCGTTTCAGTATTAATGGTGGACCAAAGCCTATAACAGAATAGGCAAACATGGTGGCCCAAAGCCATAATAGTAATTTGTTATTTTTCTCTGGACATCTGGCTCTTCATTTGATGATGAATGAGATAAGAAAGAAAACTTTTTCTTCTTGAAATATGCCCCAAAAGTGATTGCACCAGAATCTTTCAAAAGCTTGAAACTTGCTTTTAATCTTTCAGGCTTGCAACTTTCTCAAGTATTTCTCACTTACAGTCTTCCGTTTATGCTTTGATAAAAGTTTTTCCCCCTATTAATCCTTTTCCTAGTAAGCTCTATTATTTTTCACAGATTTGCCTCCAATTTATTTCCTATTTGCCATTCTTTTTCTCCAGTTAAACTGTTTTATATCACTCACATATAATAATTTATTCAGACAGACTAATAGTTTGAATAGAAAGCAAAGTTGAAAGTAGTTGTGCAGACCTCAGGCTTTCCTGTTGAGAGCATACGAACCAATGATGACTTCCCCACATTTGGCGCTCCAACAAGACACAAAGTTGGCATTTCTAGATCCACAACTGGCATGGCCCGCAAAGTCTGGAAAACATATAATTTGAAGATAAACTATTTTACATATTCCACTTGCAATTAATTACAAGTTTAAAATTAACGATATTTAAGCACAAGCCATTACAAATAAGCTGAAACAGCATAAAATGCTACTACTTCAATAAAGCATAAACCCATTCATACAACATAAAATAAAACAATGAGAGGTATTTCCATTGACAAATAGAACAAAAAAAT
The DNA here is from genome assembly GCA_036013995.1 of Theobroma grandiflorum. Classification (NCBI taxonomy): domain Eukaryota; kingdom Viridiplantae; phylum Streptophyta; class Magnoliopsida; order Malvales; family Malvaceae; genus Theobroma; species Theobroma grandiflorum. The sequence continues at coordinate 130,366 of CP142127.1, forward strand.
GAGAAGACTTGACCTTAGACAAATAGCAAATTAATGTTCCAATATTCCAAACTTCAAAAGCAAAGTTTTGTTATTCCTAAACAGCCAAAATGCCAAATGGCAGCATTGACTTCCATGAATCATCACTTAAACTAAGGATTAAGATCATGATTCTGGATGTTTAAGATAAGCTTTGGTGCATATTCTACAAACTCAATTTAGAGTCATTGTTCATTGAAGAAGTCCATCCTTACCTTAGCAGATGCATATTATTGTATGTACTTTCAATGTAACAAAAACCATCCTTAAGTTAAATTTTGCATGATTCTGTTCCAGTAAATTGCTATATGCCAGCAAAGAAATTCATTTTCTAGGATGATGCATCTGTAGTTTACTTGTGACATGGTTTTCCAGCTGCTAAACGATGCTACGCATGAAACAACACTTGTACACATGCAAAAACACAGGCAACACCAATGCACATGCAAATCTATATAAATGTGCCCATCTACATGCCTATATTAGCAAAAGAACACATCAATTATGGAAAACACATGTCAAGAAAATTCAAGATTAAATAAAAAGAAACTCAGAATTTATACTATTCTTTGAAGTCAAGCTAAGTTTAAGAGCCATTGTTCAAACTCTGGTATAAATGTAGGATATGGGTATGCATCCCTATTCTTTCCTCTTTATAAAATTTTCCCCATATTGGGAGGCTCATACCCTCACATCCAACTGCACTTTGAGTTATTGGATACATGACATGAGTTCTTTAGGAAAAATAAATAGTCCGAGCAACATAGATTGTTCTATTTTTAGTTATTCCTTATGCTAAAATAGACATTTTTAATTCCTGCTTCCATACTGAAAAAGTTATTATTCTACATTTTTAGTTCTACATTTGAGTTAATTATTCCTTTCTGATAAAATAGATACTTTTAAAAGATTTCTACTTATACACCTTGGCAATGTACAATAAGTTATCAACAGCCTGCCCTTCATGTTTGAAGATTTCTTGAAGTTTCTCCAAACCCTGCACTAAGCAGAAAATATACTAAATTAATAATACTGATGAATATCAATAAAGATCTATATTGAAAGCAGATAATTACTTACCTCAGTCAGTTGTTCCTCTGCTTCCCTTTTCGATAAAGACTGCAAAGGAGAAAATTAGTAGATAATTGACTTACAAGGAACAAATTCATGCTACATAAATGTCAAGTTATTACGAATTTCAGACTGCTTCAAATAAGGGGAATATCAAATCTTTCTCAATTTTAGTCCAGCTAAAGTCAAAATCATCAAGATTTCCCATGCCTTATGATGTAAATTAAAACATACAAAAAGTTAGCGGATTCACATAGCTTATATTATACTGTCAATTGTTAAATTCAATTTGTGTTTGAATGTCACAGCCACATCAAATAAAAGAGAATAGGTGTTAAGGACCATCTCCTTCAAAAAAATTCCTTTAAACATAGTTTGAAGGGAAGAATATAACCTTGGCACAGAGAGAAGCATGTTCCTTTCCAATAGATACCACCTTCTTCCTTAGAGCATCTACATTTTTTAAGACCTGTTGAGACAATAATTATATTTTAATATGGCACTGAAAGAAAAGAGGGAAAGGTGAATGAACCTTCTAAATACTGTAATTGCAAAAAGCACACAAGGGTAAGACAATTATTATGTTTTAATATGGCACTGAAAGAAAGGACGGAAGGGTGAATGAACCTTCCACATACAGTAATAAAACTTACAAGGATACCATTTTGCTTACTTATAAGATGCTATTCCATAGGGACAGCACTTAAGTTGAACATTTCGCATCCAAAAGCCACCCATCAAGAGGGAGGGGAACAGAAGTGCTCACAGATTGACAGATAAAGAGCATCATAATTTGATCTATATATATATATATATATATAAGTCCAATCTATTCAATTAAGAACGCTTGAATATCAAGAGTGAGCTATTCATGAGTGTTACCTCTTCATAATTTCCATCCCCAAGTGTCAACTCAATAAGAGACCGTTCATAAGGATGCAAGTACATTCTTTTAGGGAAGTTTTCTATGTACCCTCTTAATGGAACTGCTAATTCCTGAAGATGGAGCAAATAAAAAAATGTTATATTCAAGCAATATAGTCATTAGTACAAGGTAGAAGTTGTCTTCTACTCTAAACGAATCAATAGACACTGGAATAATATCGTACTTTCATCAGTGCATCAAGTTGCTTTGCACCTCTGTTTCTTTCTTTCCTTGCAATGTTGGCAATCCCTAGGAAGGAAACAGAATGTCATGTTAGACCAACAATCTGACATTTTGCAACTGAATTTAAGATTGCCCAGATGAATGAATTTATTCAATTACCTTTTGTAGGTAAGACCCTCTTTGCCTTCTTCATCGCAGAACGGAAAATATCAACTGATGGCATCACCATGGGCAGCTTTTGAAATGCACCAATAGTTTCCACTTGTGGTGATCGTTTATCCTTAGAATCAAACAAAAAACCATCATAAAATCCATTTTTTCAGGTTAATGAATAATCATATGTGATGTGCATAACTTTAGACATGAGAATAATCATTTATCATATCATTAAGAAAGGACCCTTTGCATCAACTCACGGAGTAAAGATATGGACTTGGTCATACCACATAAGTCTACATATAGAATGAAGCAACGGTCATGAAAATGATAAATGGTCACTTGGCCTGTGAAACTCAATGTTTAGTGATAAACGGTCATATAGACATGAGAATAATCATTCACAGACTAATGTCTCATCTCTTGAAGAATTTCCAATAACATCCATGCAGATGCATATTTAGTCCTTAAAATAGAAGACACAAGAATGTATGAGCCATTAGTACATTTTGTGCCAGCTAGAAAGAAACGAAGATCATAATCTTATAGTATATGAATTTGCCAACATTTAGACTTTACCAAAGACAGTATCTTGCTCCAACAAGTTTCTAAAAATTACAAGCCTTTAATAGCTTAAGAGAAAAAAGCAGGATTACGCTGCTTTGCTTATTATAAAACAAATTTAGAAAAAAAATGCTTAAATCGCCAGAAACATAAGAGAACCTTGGGCTTATTTTGGGGAGTGGGTACATAGCTTGCATCGACGACCTCACAAGTTACGGTCCGCATGTTTCTACAGAAGCACAAGGCCTGACGCTTGATAGGCCTCTGCTTATCGTAGAAGCCTGCATTTGGAGAGCAAAGATGGGAATAATGGAATTTATTTATCTTTAACAAGAAGCAAATAAAAAGGAAGCTTCTTAACCTGTTGAAAATTGGAAGGTTCTTGAAAGAAATCTGGTACGAGGGATCTGCCATGACTCAAATAGACTAAAGGCACCGCTCATTCCCCCTACAAACGGGAAACGCCAATTGCAACAAACCCCAAAGATGTAAGTAAACGTACCAAACAACAGAGACCTGAGACGTCTCTCACAATCACACACACAGAGGAGAGAGACGGAAACCGTGGCTTAGAGAAGAGAGTTGAAAAGGAGGAGGAAAAGAAATAAATAACAAAAAAGAAAAGAAAAGGTGGTTCCTGCGCCACGGCAATGACGGAGACAGGAGTGAGATGCACTTGTTAAGGGACTAGGGAGGAAGATAGACATGGGAGACCTTCAGGTACCTTTGTAGTCTATTGCATAGCTACAGCAACATAGCAGAGACTTAAAAGACAAAAACCCCCTCAAGGTTTTTGTAATCTAGAGTTCACTTAGCCCCCGTGGCTTCAAATCAACCGCTTTGGTGTTGGACTCGGACAATCCAATGCCGTTAGTCGACAGTTAATTATAAGTACCAAAAATCTGTGTCCTTGCTCTTTTTAATCTTATTTGTCTTGGAAATAAGTTGACAAGAGAAACAATGGATATTCAATAGTTACTGTGAAACTATTTACTCACTTACGCTTATCTTGTTGATTATTAAATTGTCATTCCAATAATCACGACCCACGGTGCTTGGGTAAGAGCGCCACTGCTAGGACGGCTTTAGAGCCCAAGCGCCTCTGTTTTCTTTTACACACAAAATGTTACTGTTTACTACTACTACTACATCATTTGGATGTAAAGTCAGTAGGTGGGGCATTGGCCTTTTTCCAAGCCTTAAACACACAACTTATCCCATTTATGGCGGTACAAAGCTTTCTCAGTTTCGTATTATTTATTTTTATATTTAGTGATAACCACGGCCAGGTGCCAGCTCCTCTGCCCACTAAAATCTCTAACATCCTCATTAAAGAGCAATTTACATGTTTTTCTTTGCACCCGGTTCTGACAAACTTTGCTCAATTGACTCCAACTGATTTTGAAGATTCTGATTGTCCTCCAGCAAACGATCATACTCTAAAAGCAATCCTTCAGATTGTTTCCTAAGCGCCTCTGCTTCAGCTTGTGCTGCCTCGACCTCCTTCGATTTTGTCTCACATTCAGATTCTAACTTCTTGATCTTGGTCTTCAATATAACAGTCTCTTCCCCCAAGGCTTTAAGCTCCCCTGCGTTTTTCCTGTCCACGTAGCCTTGGCTTTGTTTTTTCGCGGTTTCCATGTTTTTCCTGAGGAACCTAAGTTCTCTTATGTAATGGTGCAATCTATCAATCATTAGTGCAAGGAATAACACGAAACCTGCAAATAAAGTATACATTCAAAAGAAAAGCAACAAGAAAATGACACTCCTGATATCTATATCCAATTAGAACACATAGTAGAAGGTAAGAGAGATGAGGATATACCATGGCGTCTGAAAACTTCAAAGTTTTGAGCCATTTAGCAACCAAGCAATCTAGACAATAACACATACTACTCAATCTTTACAATTCGTTCCTCGTAACTCATGAAAACAACATTAATACAAAAGCTCCCAGATATTTCGGCAAGAAAATTTTCCTAGAAATCAATTCCTAGTAATTATTTATTAAGAAATAAATATATTACGTGATGCATATGCTTATAGCGCAAAAAACTAGCAAGAGGATCTCCTCACCACACAGACTATCAGAAGCCAACTAAACAGTAGCCTACCTTATTAAAAGTTTTAAGGGACTAAAGCATTACCATGGTACCAAAAACATTGTTTCAATGGGATAAGTAACAAGCCACTGAGTCAACAAACATGAAGTAAGTAAAGTAAGCTACGTTGTATGTTAATTTTAAATAACCAGATCATAATATTATTACAAAAATCCACCGAACTCAAAGAAAAGCAAAAGAAACTGTCAGCTTTCATCATGTCTAACCTATATTTCTATCAAACCCTCTCCTGCAGAAGAAAGCAGCCATTCAAGAAATAATATACCAAGTATTTCAGATAGGGATGTAATACCAAGAGGGACATGGAAGCAAATGAAAACATAATGAAAATTACTAGTTCTTCAGAAGTCAACATAGTTTCAGGCATTAAAACTGAATGCATGCATCTAGTTCAGTCAATTCAGACTTATAAGCAAGTTTTAAAGAATATCATTAGTTAATGCACCAAGGAACAGACTTGAATTTACTTTTTCTCTATTAGCTATCAAAAAAAAAAAAGTTACTGACTAGGCATCTATAAGCCAAGAATTAAGCAACACTAAATCTGAGGGAATGCTATTTAAGAGGTTTACAAACACAAATAGATCATATATTTGCATATTCTATATTTTTGCAGGCCATTTATATAAATGGCATAATAGCATCAGCTCCTTGATGGAAGTTTCAAACTACGTTACAGAATGGTGATTATCCGCTAGCAGCATAATACTGCTTATTGCGACTTACTAGCGCTTAAATGAAAATGATACATACAGAAGGTGAAATAAGAATGTGGAATGCCATGCATGACTAAATGTGCTATGCTTTTACATGCTCTTGTTTGGAAATTGAAAGATGAATGGATAAATTTTGCATTTCTCATATGTAGCTACCAACAGCGGTTTTTGTTAACCACCAACCAGACCAGGCAACTGGACTGGAGCGATAAAGATCAAATTAGCTACGCCATCACTGAGATAATTAACTAACATAATCCAACCACAGGAAACCAATGCAATCAGAAATTTTGAAAGCAAAAGAAACAATAGAACAAAGGGGAAAGCTTTAAAATAAAATAGAACAGAGGAATACCCATGAGAGAAGCTTCAAGCATATGCTTGGACATAAGAACCTGGTCGGTGGGATTGAGGGCAGCAGCGTCGATGGTGCGGCGCTGGATCTTGAGCATGCTGTAAAGGGTGGATGCAAGCACCACCATGAGAGTGGCGGCGACGGTCGTGAGGACGACGGGGCCCCTTCCTCGCTTGACCCGATCCAACGCCATTATTAGGAGCTTTCTGAAAGGGGTCTTGAAGAGCAGGGTGATTATGAGACCCACCTGAAGCATTATCACAGAGTAGAGTAGCTGAATCATGCTCAAAGGAAAGGAGTTTTGAGTTTGTGTTGCTTGGAGTTTTTTTGCTCTTGAGTGTTGAATTGAAGTGGTACAGGTGCTTGGGGTGTATGTTTCCACCGACGAAAATCTATCTATCGCATTGCTGGGCAAGCAAAGCAATCATGCGCTTCCACGTTCCCTTTGCCCTTCGGTAGAGCGTAGACGATTGAACATCAAAATAATAATAATAATCGATTTGCGAATTGTGATGTAACTTCTCTGAGTTATTCGCCTGTTGCCCGTATACTACTAATGTAGTTGAAAAACAGCTTAGTATTCGACTTGATTTGTATTTTCTTTTTCAAATTCTGGTTTTAGTTTTTGGGTTTGGGAAACATAATTACCAAACAAGGTATGTATTTACAAAAACAAAAACAAAAATTTTCCTTTTCCTTTTTTCTCTTTTTCGTCCATCCCTTGACAGATTTAGAGCAAAATCATAACCTTCACATCCCTTGTAACAATTCGACTCTCCTGCAGTACTACATTAATTCATAATATAAAAACAAAATGAAAGAACCAAGGACACCCGGAGATACTTTTGCCTCTTCAATCTAGTCTTAAATCTTATCTTTACACAAAGAAAACCACTAGTTTTACTTGCTACATACATAGTCACCACAAACTGAAATTCTGACATCTGCTACTTTTACTTTTAAACAAACAACCCTCCTCAGAAAACCAACACTTGACAAGCAATATTCACATCACCACTGGAACAAGAGTTACAAGTTTACAGCCGCAACAACACAACTTCGCTTCATCCCAGCTCAAGTCACAAATAGAAATCTCATGTCTGCCTCTGTCAATTTTCCAAGAGCCTCTGTAGAGCCACCCACAGTCCTATAACCATTAAAAACAAAAAAAACAGCATTGATCAAATTGCCAAAATGTTCTATTTCAGTTTGACAAGTAGAGTTTGCTTCAAATTTAAATTAATCCATACCCTTCAAATACTAATTCCTTCTTCTCTTGCAGCTTTAAAATCCTCTCCTCTATTGTGTTCTCAATAACAAATCTCACAATCCTATACCAGAAGGATGCGTTAGTCCCATTAACGCAAAAGAGAAATGAACCTAGCTCATAATTCGATAGAATCTTTAAGGACCAAAGGGGAGAAGCTCAACCTTATCGGTTTACACTGGCCTATTCTGTGAATTCTATCTTGTGCTTGACGCTCCACAGCTGGGTTCCACCAAGGGTCCATCAAGAAAACCTAAACAGGTTCAAAGATGATGCCATTCTAAGAACATAGAAAATGTTTACAACCGAATACCATTCCAAACCACCTTCCCCAGCCCTCGGCTGTCCCTTCCTACCTTTTACCCAATCAATAAGATAAACAACATACATACCTCCAGACGAGAATGAAGTAGAAACCAAGACAAATTTAAATAAATCAAATAACAGAAATATCTGTGTGTTAAATAAATATGGACAGAAAACTGCCCTAGTCAATTTTCTCCCTATTCATAGATGGTGGAAGATGACTTGTATGGAAGAAAGGGTGTTAATATGAGGATTAATGAACGCTTGAAATGATAATTTATAAAGAGAACCAAAAACCAACCAAAAATTTGAGTTTTAATCAGCAAAGAAATGGAGCCTACGCAACTTAACAGTATTTCAAGCAATACTACTCTAGTATTCATTTTAGACCATAGTCAAGAACCTGAAAGTAGGAAATTATTTACTGCAAAAAATGCAATTCCAGCTAAGAGAAGGAAATTAAATAAATTGCTTTTGCAAATGGATCCCACCATATATCAGAGATATAATTGAATGACCAAAAGAGAAGATATTGCTTACATGTGATGCCACTGTGAGATTGAGGGCGACACCTCCAGCTTTCAAACTCATGAGAAAAATCTTGCAATCTGGATCCTCAGTAAATCTCTTTATTGCAGCATTTCTTGCAGCCATGGACATGCTCCCTACTAATTGAACACAGTTTATGCCAGACTGCAAAACAGGCCACTATATCACAATTACATCTTTTTAATCTACAGAAAGAACTAAAATAGAGTTTTTTCCATTCTCATTTTAGAAACCTTATGGAGGGAGTAATTTATGAGATCCAAGAAAGACGTGAATTGGCTGAAAACAATTCCTTTGGCAGAACCATCCCTTTCCACCATCAAACTAATTTCTTCCCTCTAAAATCAACCAAACCCAGTCAGCAGAGAGAATCAAGAGTTGGAACTATAAACAATATGGATATGCCACACAATACAGAGGCAAATTTCCAGTCCGCTCATGGTAATGATCACAGTCAAACGAAAAGCAATAACAATGACAACAACAATAATAATTCGGAAAGCATGTCTTCAAAATGCAGTGACCTAAATCAGTTTACATGATCAGACCAAGACACTTTACTACTATTATAGCTGCATCATTCATGCCATTGAAAATAGTATTACCTATTCCTTTCATGTATCTTTCTCATTGTTATCATCCATTCATCTTGACATAAGAATTCAGCTGCTTCTAGTTTCTAGAATGAGTAGCACATAGCATTGCAGTGAATTTATAAGTGATATATAGAATTCCTGAAGCATGACAAGACAGACCAGATTGATGCTCAAATACCAGCTTTGCAACTTCAATCAAAACATAGTTTACACATAAAGCCACTGGCAATTAGAATTTGCAGAAGAATTTTGAATTTCAAAAAGACAAGCCAAACAGGAACTCCAAACCTATTGTTGAAAGGCCTTAAAAGGATTTTTTTTTTTTAACCCCTTAACCAATCAGTAAAGTCATGCCAAAAAATGATAAACGACAGATATAAAATAGCCATAAACAACTCTTCTAGATAATGCAAACTGATGGTTAAGCGACATATAGTAGAATTCTAGCAACTTCTTTTTCAATTCAAGAAAATTCCAATTAATCATACCAAAGCCTCTATTTTTGTGCTTGTCTGAAAATCATTTAGTTGTATTCTGTTTAGAATACTTGAGGATTTAAACCCCTTCAGTGTTGTTCTGCTAGACTGCCCTCCAGCATCTGCTTTCGTGGTCAGATCAACAGTGAGTAATCTTGAGCACGATGGGCATGAGACTTGTCCCAAGGAGGCAGAAAAATCAATCAGACAAGCCTTGCAAAAGACATGTGCACATGTAGTAACCTGAAACAATTAGAACCAGGAACTTCAAACAAAAAGTAAAGGAAAGATACATCTTCTGCCAACTTTTTCACTTAATTGGATATTCAAAAGTATCACAGAGATGAAAAGTGTATAAATCAGTGTTATAGAAATAGAATCAATTTGTAGCAATTATTTTATTCCTATCCTTTAAAGTGACTTCTCATTCTTACGACTTGCTCAAACATGACCATGGATGGGTCAATTAGTACAACTGTTTTGAGCTTGTATAAAATTTACATGCTTTTAAAGCCAAGAAGAAGAACTACAGGAATAAAAGTACTAAAAAGAACAAACAGAAAGTATAACTCACCACTGGCTCTTCTGTAGAGTCATGGCAAATGCCACATACTTGTTCATCATTATTCTTATCACAGTTTACTATGCTTCCAGCCCTTTGTGAAGCAGTACTCGAATATACCACAAGGTAAGGATGATCAACAGCCTATAATTTTGCACAAGATATTATAAACATCAATTGGAAAGATCAGTATACAATTCTGACTGTTGTTTTCCTTTTTCTCTTTCATTTTCTAAAATATGAAGTCCTATTCTCTTAGGGGATTTTTGCTATGGGTAATAAGGGTGATAAAAGTGATGCAACTAGCAGTGATAGGATCATCAGTTTGGTATTGTCTAAGTGATAATACCTAGCAGTGACCCTCCATCACCCCTTTCAACAGTATCACTCCTTGAAAGGGTGACCATAACACCTTCAAAAATATCATTGATATAATATCACCCCTTCATAATAATTGTTAAACAAAATTTATCTTACTATATCAATAATTAAATATATAATTATAAAATAAAAAAAACTACTACAGCTTAATAAATATGATTATAATATTTATTTTTTTATATACAATAAAAATATCTCTTAATATTCACACATACAGACACACACACAATATACATAAACACAAAAATATTTAGGGAGAATACAAATAAATATATACATTGTACATTTGATTATTTGTTATATATATATATATATATATATATATATATATACACGTATGTATATGTTATTATGCACATTTTATTGGACTATCAGATCCAATATTCTATTCTTGTTGGTGATCATACCAAGTTTCAAGTTGATTCAATATGTATAAATGTTTCATTAACACCACAAAAAAATTGAATTGAAAATATACACAGTACAAGAAAGAATATTTCATCTATTGAAGTGATACAAATATGTTCACCTGCCGCAAGCGAGTGAGGAGATCAAAAATGTGAGCGTAATTATTCATTACAGTTCCTGCTTGAACATATCTGCAAAGAAGCGGCAGAAAAAAATACAGCCATTTTTCAGAAAGATCAGCAACTTCTTGAGTTGCTAGCAAAATGTAAAATGCAAAGCACAAAATATATTACCATGCAAAGAAAGCCATGTTCCAATGCTTAAATAGATAACATTAAAAGTGTAGCTTTTTCAGATCATTAATAAAAACATGAACTGGCCCAATTTTGAGGCAATGGAAAATTTAACGGCTATGGCCTATATCTTGAATAGATAGATGATACCTTAACAAAATAGTCAAAATTAAAGGCAAATCAAACATCCAACATCCAAATGAAAAACACCTATAACAACATAAGGCACAGTACAATAAAAGATGGACAGAAATGGTTCAGCAAAAAGCGAGCTTGCTACAGTTAATAAGCTAACAAATACAAATTATTTGTACCCCTCCCTCCCTTTAGAGAAAAAAGAATGAGTTAGTAGTCAAAACCTTGGAAAGTAGAGGTATCAGTAGACAACAAAGTTCAGTGGTGATATGAGCAACCCAATCCTAGTTAATTAGGGTTCCTTTATCTTATCTTTTCAACAGCATTTCAAGTATTTCTGAGAATTCAATATCTATATTTTCAACTACGAGCTTTGTGAAAAGTACTTATGTAGGTACTTCCTTCAACCAATTCAATAATCAAAAGCTAAAGAGTGATAAGGAACTCACGTGTTAAATTGTGCCTGACTCTCACTGTACAAGGATTCATAATAGTCAGTTTCTTTAATATCCATGGTATCCCGCCTCAATGAAACCTGCAGGAAGAGGGCATTGGCAGCAAAAGTATATCAGGAATTTTAAGAACTAACAGAACTTCATCAGATGCGTGTGTTTGGGTGCGTATTATTGCAATTCACAGGTGAGAGCATGCATGTATAAAGAACACTTACAATTCTAGGAGGAAGAGCAAGATCAGCAGCCCTGCCTTTCTTGGTACGTCTTAAGACAATGTTTTTCAAAATTTTGTGTTTTAGCAAAATCATAGCTCTTTTTCCAATCTCACCATTGCCGTACTGTTGTATTGGCGTAGCCACATACTAAGCAGATTTAAAGATATTTCAGAGTAAAAATGCCTGTAAGATATTATCATAACCAACACTATATGAAAATGTGAAGAGTTGCAGAGCTCACCTTATTCCACCAACAAAAGTGCCTCACAGAATTATGGGGGCAGTTCGAACATTGTGTCGAAGAACTGTAAAAATGTCATCAGATTCTTAATATTGTAAATAACAATCTAAAGAATTTAAGCGTTCCCATTGCAAAACTGAAACTGAATAACCAAGGGAAAATAGATAAAAGCCAACCAAAGTGGCACTACTATCCAAGATGCATCAAAAAGGAAACATCATACATGAGAATCGCTTATGTTGGCTTACCTAAGTAGGTACCTAAACTGAATGTGAAATGCTGCAAAGAAATGATATGTAAAAACCATCCCAGCAACTTCAAAAAGGACCATCTGAACAATGACAATCGACCTCTATAGCACCAGATCCTAGTATTAGAAAATGGACTATACGTACAATTCTTATCATAGACTGCTGGTTTAAAAAAGCTACATGTTAGAAGAAGAAAGCAAGAAATAGTCAAACCTACATATTTGGCCAAAAGTTCATAACTTCAACCATTTCAGAATTACCAAAACACAATTATATCTCATAAATAGCCAATTCAATCAATTAATCATGCACCATATTATAAGGTCACCAAAGTTATAGTCAATTCCTACTAGGGTCACCAATTTTTAATTTGTAACAATCACATAATCTAACTAAAAGATTGTATCTACTTGGGTCACTCCATCAATCACCATTAAAATCCATTGATGGAACACTGAAATGGATGCCATATCAGCATCGACATCAGGTCGTCTTAGGAACCACTTGTTTTTCTTTTTCTTCGGTTTTTCTCTCTTTGTTTTTCTTAACTTTTCCAGCAAGCTTTGAACATCTTTTCTTTCCAAACTTTCAACCTCCCTTCCTTTCTCCTCCTAACCTATGCTCACTGTTAGTGATATTCCGGCATTGATACTGGTTTTTGACCAACAAGTCCTCATATTTTCCCTTGGGCTGAAGGGTATTAGGAGAAACATCACTGTCGTGGATTTGAGTTTGGAGGAAGCTACTTTAAAGCTAAGGATTCAATTCGCCATACCTATAATCAAGAGTTCTGCAGTCACAATCTTTGCACAAGTAATAGGAGTATGGAACTATTTGCAAGAAGCGAACCTGTGGAAATGCAATAGAAAACTTATAAGATTCAAAACAGAAACTTGACATTACAATTCAATTTCTAGACAAATGTTACTTACCAGAGAGTACAGTTCTCCAACACGGTTCTGAAGTGGAGTGCCACTCAAAGCCCATTTGTATAAGGACTCCAAAGTAAGAACAGCCTTTGCAGTATTACAACGTCTATCTTTCACAAAATGAGCCTATGTGGGAAAAATTAAGAATAGTTGTTAATTAACAACATTAACGCTAAAATTAAAATTTTCTTCCCTCAATGGAAAGCTGCAATTGATATCAACCAGCAGAAGAAGTGTGTCACCCATTTCATGAGGTGGGTAAATCCACAAAAAAAAAGGGATCTGATATGTCAGGAATTCAGGTGGATTATTAATCTTGAGATGAAACTCCCATTATTTGATTTCAAAATGTTAGACAAAATCTAATAAAGAATGAAGAAAAAGATTAAATATATTCCTAATAACAAATAGATAATTATGCTATAATGACTGTGTAGTTCAATTAAATTTAGACAGAATCTCTCTCCATGACTCGTGTCAACTCACCTCATCCAAGATGATGCGTTCCCACTTCACAGAGTGTAGAAGTGATTTTCCTTGAGGCAAGCTATGTTCTACGCCTGCAAAAGTGTCATCAAACTCAAAGTCTAAGTCTTTGTCTTCCTTATTATGCTTGGACTTCTTCTTGCCAGCTCCCTTTCTCATATCAGTCTCATAATTACTAGTATGTTCTCTATCTGGCTTAAACACAGATTTCGATTTCTTCCTCTCTTGCTTAGACTGCTTTTCTGTTTTAACAGCATCAGGCCCACAATAATATTTCAGGTGAACTGAGAGCTTCTTTTGATAATATGACTTCCCACAGTATGGGCATTTCTCCTTAGGAGGCATCATGTATTTCCTATATTCAGCCTCAACAATAGAATATGTTGTTATAACAAAATCATAATCTAAGAACTGTTTAATATTTTTCCCTCTATTGGTGCCATGGTAAACCAGCACCTTGGTGCTTCCCCTTGAAGTAAACCGATCAATCTCACTTACCCACTGACTCACAGCAACCACGGGACAAATAACAAGGGTGCCTTGAATCATGGGCAAATCTGTTGATGAACTTGGGGTTAGTGATGATCCATTGGGTTCAGCGATGGTACGAAGGAGTTCCCGTTTGGCAAGGACAAGCGCTATCGCTTGAATGGTCTTCCCCATTCCCATTTCATCTGCAAGGATTCCCCCTTTGGTAGCAGAGTCTTCCTGTTTCAGAGCCCAGGCCAACCATTCCTTTTGGTACCTCAACAAAGGAATAATTAACTCAGGTGATGCCTCGGAAGTCTCAGTTATTACTGCATTCTGTTGATCCAAATCAACATCAGCTGTCAAATTCTCATCAATCCATTTTTCGTGTTCTTGTTCCCAAACTTCCCACATTAACAGTGGCCCAGACCTTGCCTTCTTCTTTTTCCTTTTTACATTATTTCTCTTTTTTCTGCTTGAAACATAAAAGTCATTATCGCCTTCATTTTGCTCGGTCGATTTCTGTTCCGCATTCCTTCTGTTTGTAGAAGGCTCGGCAAAATCAGAAACGATGATAGGAGCAAATGCCAGATGAGAGACGGCAGTGGCTGTCATTGGCTTATGATTTAAGTCAAAAATCTCCACTTCTCCTACAAAATGTACTCGTTTGATCGTATTTCACAAATACAATTCACTACAAAAACAACCAAAAGGGGAAAAGATTTCTTATCTGATTATCAGGCAAAGCAAGTACCTTGATCAGAGTCGGAAGAAGGCACATAGATTTCTTGGTCAGAGAGATCGTCCAACTGGATAAAATCATCGGCTTTGTCAGAGCTATCACTGGGTTCTTCTGTTTCAAAATTAACAAACATATCAAATAATAATAACAACTAATATAAAAGATGTTAGGCCCAAGAAACCAAAATGAATCGGCAAACCCTAAAAGAATTTGAAAGAAAGTGTTGAAAATTTTATCTTCACCATCGATTTCAGAAGCAAGATGAGGAAAATTATTAAAAGATAGAAACCATTAAAGTGTGCAAAAGCAGAATTGAGTTTCCCAGCAACCCTAACAAAGGAAAAAGAAAAAGTCGAGTGCAATTGTTTTACCATTGCTAGCGGGATTGGAGGTCCTTTTGCGCGGTCGAAGCTGCATTTTGCAACTTGCAGGGAATTGAAAGTGCAAGTGCAAGAGCAAGGGGAGGATCTGACTGAAGTCGATCAAGAAATTTGATCTTTACTCTTCGATATTTTGTTTGTATACTTAGGGAGCGTTTGGTATTGGGCGGCGGAAAAGTGGCCTGTCGTTAGCATAATAGCCAAACGGCGGGAAAGTCCTGGTCCTAGTCACCCTTGCATCTTTTTTCTTTCCCTCTTTTCTTTTCATTTGCCACGAAGGGAGCCTGCTCGCTGCAGACGAAACCCTTTATAAATTAATATTTTGGCATTATAAAAATTTATTAATTTAGAAAAATATTTTTTAAATATTAAATTTAATACATATATTATATATTATATATTGTGGTTATATAAATATTACTTAATTATTAAATTACGAATTATCATTATTTCACATACTTGATTAACAAAAAATAAATTTATGAATGTAATTAATCTTATTAAATAAAAATCATAACTCTATATACTTTTAAGATAAACTAAAATTAGATTCAATGTATATTTAATTAATATACTTTATAAACATTAAGTCAAACAAAAAAATCTATAAAAAAACACATTTAATATCACAAGTGGCAAAATTAAATATAATTACTGATCGTATCAAAGATGTAAAGAAATCAACAATGACGGATAAAATGCATAACGTATTATGCGAGTACAATATAAAAAATTGAAATTGCATCCAAAAGCAACAATCATATTGTATAATTTTCTCTTGTTATACTAAAACATTACACTATAACTTTTTAATGTACTAAGAAAAAATAGAGATGAGATTTAATGATCAATTTCAAAAAGAAACAAATAATATTAAAGTCATATTTTAGAAAAACCTCTAATTGAGTTATATATATATATATATATAATTTTGATATATAAGGAAATTATTAATTTACATATCAAGTAAAACTTATACGTTTTTTTTTTAAATATATTATCTTATAAATTTAATAAATTATTAATTTATCATATTAGTCTTAAGTCGAGACTGATCAAAAATACTATTTAATCAAAATTATTAATTTATCAAGTTTTTATTTATAAAAGTTTTACTGTAATTAGTTAATCACAATGTAAAATTTATTAAATATAAATAATTAAAAAAAAAATTTTTATAATTAAAATGAACTAATCACATTTATTAATTATGTAAAATCTTACAAAATATTATAGAAATGATAGATGTAACATAAATCTTTATTGTGATTTAATAATTGAAAGTTTGCCAATGAAATGTTCCAACCAAGTATTATTTTTTTTCGCATGAATACTTATTTTTATTTATATTAAATAATAAATATATATATTTTTACTATATAAATTTTTTAATCAATGAATTAAAATTTGTATATACAAATTGAATAAATCTTATTAATATTTATAATGAAAACATTTAAAATAATAATTTAGTGATATAATAAATGAAAATTTTTATCCATTTTCATTAATTAAAAGCTCTATCAACATACTTTTTATATATAATTTTTGATCACGTGCATTGCACATGTTATTAAAAATACAATTGATTTTATATAATAAAATAAACATAAAATAATTATATTCAAAAAAAGATAAAATTATTTTGAATTGTTATGAGAATATAACTTAAAAAAACAAATAAAGATAACTTTAAAAAATAATTAAAGAGAAGAAAAAAAGTATTTAGAGGGAGAGAAAAGATATTATTGAAGTGTGTGTTCATGAATAAACTGATAGACCCTATTTATAAACAAATAACTCTCTTATCTCAATAAAATTTACAAGATAAAAATAACACTTGGGAATTAGATGAATTAAATCCTAATTCAATCTAATTTACATCAAATTTAGATATAGATAACATAAATAGATATTTAAAAAAATGTTCATAAAACTCTTCCTTGAATATCTATTGTATTAAGACTATATCTCGCTAAAACCTTATAAGAAAAAAATCCGAATAAAGAAAAAAGAGTATATAATTCTTTTCAAGAATACACTTTTGAAATACTACCTCATTAAAAATCTTATAAAAAAAACTCAATAAGAAAAACTTTGATGAAAGGGAAAAGTACAGTGCGTATTTTACTTTCTTTCATGAGTGCATTATTTGATATCTTTAAAACAGCGCATTCTGATCTTTTAGTACTAACTTTTCAAATGTTACAATAAGAAGGCTTTAGTAAACAAATATGCTAGATTGTCATTTCAATGAATTTATTGAACTCTAATATCACATTTTTCATGGAGATCATGAGTGAAAAAGAATTTTGACGAAATATGTTTGTTCAATCACTTTTAATATATCTTTTTTTTAACTATGCTATGTAAGTAGTATTATCCTCATATAATATTGTTGGAATTTTTTTCTTAGTTGACAAGCTACACGTTTCTTGAATATATTGAGTTACAAATTTTAACCAAATACATTCACAACCTACCACATGAATTACTAAAATTTTTGCATGGATAGAAGAAGTAGCAACTATATTTTGTTTTACAGAACATCATAAAATAGTCGTACCTCCATATATGAATAAGTAATTTGTCTAGAATTGAGTTTTGTGTGGATCTGATAAATATCTTGCATCTACATAACTAATTAAATATAATTTTGATGTATTTGAATAATATAAGCTCATATCCATTATTCCTTGGAGATCTCAAAGTATATGTTTAATTACATTTCAATGGATGTGCTTTGTCCACATAAAATAGTTTTAGCACTTTTGCTATATAATTAGATTGATGGACAAAAATTTCATTTGTCAAGTGTTTAATCTAAAGACCCAAACAAAACTTTACTTTTCAAGGTCTTTCATCTCAAATTCTTTCTTTAAGTAATCCACGACTTTTGGTAACTTTTCAAGAGTTTCAATAATGTTTAGATTATCAACATAAACAACAATTATCACAAATTCATAACCGAATCTTTTTATAAAAACACATAGGCATATAAGATCATTTTTATAGCCTTTTTTGACAAATATTCACTGAGACGATTATACCTTATGTGTCTAGATTATTTTAATACATATAAAGATTTATTTAATTTGATCGAATAAATTTTTCAAGAATTCAAATTTTGTGCTTTAGGTAACTTAAATCCTTCGGGGATTTTCATATAGATATCATTATCAAGTGAGCTGTATAAATAAGCTGTAACTACATCCATCTGATGCATTTCAAGCTTTTCATGTATTGCCAAACTAATTAGATATCGAAATGTAATTGTATCCACTACATAAAAATATGTCTCTTCATAATCAATAACAGGTTTTTGAGTAAAACCTTAAGCGACAGGTAATGCTTTATATATCACAATCTCATCTTTTTCATTTCGTTTTCGCACAAACACTCATTTATATCCCACTGGTTTTATGCCATTTAGTGTAAGGACTATAGGTCTAAAAACTTCAAGTTTTGTAAGTAAATTCAATTCTACTTTGATTACGTCTTTCAACATTGACCAATCATTTCTATGTCTATATTCTTCAACAAATGTAGATTTAGCATCTTCATTTTTTTTTCATAATATTGACCACTACGTTGTATGCAAAACTATCATCAACGTTTTTTTCATTATGGTTTCATCTATTTTTCATCATGACATATTTTATTAAGATCTCTTCATTTTCACTAATTTCAAGTACTTAAATTTTTTCTAAAATTATGTAACTTCTAGAGTTTTTTGTTTTCTCTTCTTAACGATCTTGAATATTTTTTTTTTCAAAGATTTTTATATTTGGAACCAATTGGTTTCCCACGCTTCTGGTGTGTCTTAAACTCATTAACAATAGCAAATTGTCCTGCATCAATTCTGATTGGAGCATTTGCAGCTAATATATAATATTTAGTTACTCTTTTTAAGTTAGTAAATGTGTTTGGTACCTGATTTGTTATATTTTGCAAATGAATTATCTTTTGAACTTCTTATTCATATTAATTTGTGCGATAATCAAAACTAGATAATGATAATGTATTTCAAAATATTTCCTTTTCTAGTTGCTTATTTTCTCCATTTAATGTTGAAAAAATTATTTCATCAAAATGACAATCAATAAACCTTGCTGAATAAATCTCCTGTTAATGGTTCTAGATATTTAATTATAGATGGAGATTCATATCTAACATATATTCATGACCTCTTTTGAAGACTTAGTTTTGTACTTTGTGGTGGAGCAATTGGAACATATACTACACATCAAAAAAATTCTTAGATAGGAATATTTGGTTTCTGAATATAAACCAATTGTATAAGAGAGAATTTATGAGAACTTGTTGGTCTGATGAGTACAAATGTTGCTGCACGTAAAATGGCATGCCCCTAAACAGAAATTGAGAGTTTGGATTTCATAAGTAATTGTCTTGCAATCAATTTAACGCATTTGATAAACGATTCTACTATACTGTTTTGTGTATGAACATGACTAATAGATTGGTCAACATTTATTCCAATTGACATGCAATATTTTTTAAAAGCTTGAGATGTAAATTCACTAGCATTGTTAAGAAGAATTGTCTTGATTGCATAATCAGGAAAATGTGGTTACAAACGAATTATTTGTGCAAGTAATCTAGCAAATGCCAAGTTGCGAATTGATAATGAGTACATAAGTGACCATTTTATCAATGCATCGATTAAAATTATAAAATATCTAATTGGTTCATGGTGGATGTATGAATCACATATAATCCTAAATATGTTTCAAAAACGTAGAGAATTCAATCTTAACTTTAATTGGTGATAGCTTTATAATTTATTTATCTTGAGAGTATTTTATTAGATTTTCAAAATCTTTTGATTTTTTAATAAATGACCATATTAATTTTCAATAATTTTTCACATCATTATTGATTTATAATGGTCTAATTGGTTATGCTAAGCATTAAAATCATTAGTAAACTTTTAGTTTACTATAGTATAAATTTCAATCATTTTAATTTTTGTGTAGTACATTCCAAATGACAAAACAGGTAATTTTTTCAATTCACACTTTTTACCTAATATAATAGATATAATATAAAGGTATTTAGTGTTTCTTTCATTCGTTGTCTTAATATGATATCCATTCAAACGAATATCTTCAAAACTTAAAAGTTTCTTTGAGATCTAGTAGAAAATAATGCATCTTTTATTATAAACTTTGTTCCTTCATGTAGTAAAATATTGGCTCTTTCGGAGCCTTCAATTACTCTTGTACTACTAGATATTGTATTGACATTAGTTTCTTCCATTGTCAAGTAGGAAAAATATTTTTTGTCTTTAAATATAGTGTGCGTTATAGCAATGTCTATTAAACATATATTTACATCATAAATCTTGGATCCAACAATATAAATATTCATATTTTTCTTTAATAAAAAAAAAGTATATACAATAAGAAACTTGCAAGTTAATATAAAAGAACATTAAATATAGAATTAAAACACATAATGAGAACATACTAAAACATCTTCATAATATAGTTATACTAAAATATACTAATTACTATTAAATTCATTCTTGAATATTTTCATTACCTATCAAAAGATTAATTCCCTTTTTAGGACAAAAAATATCAACAATGGATATTTCTATTACTAATCATATAATCAATTCTTCTTTTATGGTGGACAAACATCTTGATGTGCTATATCAACTTGGCCATGGTTAAAATTATCATAAGATATTTTAGTTTTCAGTGATACTTGATAAAATTCAAGACGTAGAACAGGTACATGACCAATAGTCTTTCATGCTACATTAATGACAATACTTTTTCTATATTCTTTTTATTCTTTTCATTATTTATCCATTTCTGTTAGGTTAAAAGTATTCATCCATTTTTTGAGGGTATGATGAGTTATTCATTTCTAGTAAATTATCCATTTTTAGTGGATCAGTGGGTTAAGGCATCCATCCACTTTTGATGGTAAACTTATCCATATACTTGTAGTAGTAAAATTATCCATCCACTTCTTATGGTAAAATTATTATTAGAATTAAAATATTGCTAATGCAAATTATCCATGTCTATAATTATAATTATTAAATGATGCTACATTTATTTCAGGGAATGGATGGATTTATGACCATTACCATAATTATTAAATGAAGTTGCATTCATTTTAGGGAATAGACAGATTTATAATTTTTTATTAATAACTTGTTTGTTACATTCATGATTTTTCATTGATATAATAACAAATTCATTTTCTAATCAAGAGACAAAATATAAGTTGATTTTTAAAGAATGAAAATATTAAAGGGATATTAAGTCACTTACCTGATTTGTTACAAATAAAAATTAAAGATTAACCATTGGAATCTTTTTTAAATTTGAAGATGATGAAAACAAAATAATACAAATACTTACTTGATTTGTTAAAATTAAAAATCAAAACTCAATCATTGAAATCCTTTTAAAACTTGAAAATGATAAAAATTAAATATTAACACTTGGGAGATTAGAGAATCGAGTTGATAACGTGTTATAAAAATATGTCTTAAAGAACAAATAAAGAAAAGAACAATTAAAGAGAAAAAAGAAAGTATTTAGAAGGAGAGAAGATATTTTATTCAACTATGTGTTTATAAATGAACTAAAAGAGCCTATTTATAGACAAATAACCTTAAGATGAAGATAACATTTAGAGATTAGATAGATTAAATCTTAATCCTATCTAATTTATATCAAATTTAAATATAAATAACATAAATAGATATTCTTAAAAATATTCATAACATGAATCAAATTAAAAAATATAAAATAGTAAAAATATACTTGGTTTAAGGATAAATAATAAATTTAACGCGTCATGATAAGTAACTAAAATAGTATTTGACTCATCTCAATGATCAAAACCACATCAATACACAAAAAACAAAAATGATAAAAAGAAAAAAAAAAGAAAAAAGAGAAGACAATTACCATTATATCCTCAAATAGGGGAATACCATTGACACCCACCGAAAAGAGGCAGTGACACTGAATCCGAATCAAATACATGGGATGGCCATTGCTTGGTTACAATTTGCAAAGGATGGTTCGGCCAGGGAGACTATATTGCGAGTAGTGTTTTCTTTTGAGCTTAAACAACCATGACATCGCCAGGGGAAAGAAATTCTCCCACAATCTTACTAGTTGGAGCGAGGTTACACATGTAATCTTAGTAAATCCGGTTTTTTATTCATTATCTTGACCTGGCCGCCGCAAGTTGGTAATGAACATTGGAAGGGAACGAGGTTCACTTGGTAATCCTCTAGTCACATAGCTCAAGGGACGCGGTATTGGAGTGAGGACAGGACACATCGTTTTTCAAAGACACTGCAGCTGCGCAGAAGCAGTACAGCTCATACACCAGTGGCTTCTGCTTAAATAAAGAGTCATTAAACTCAGTTTCACTCATCTCACCAGCATCTTTTAACAGAGTGGGGGGAGGTTCTACAGTAGTACCAAAAAGAGTTTCCTTGCGAGAATCCTTTCAACTCTACCTTGGATCTTCTCTATCCCCACCGACAAAGCTTCAACTCTAAAGCAAAAGAGAAAAAGAGAACAACTAAAGTTCAGACAGACAGATAGATACCAGTAGTACATAAAATATATATAATAAATAAAGCCTTCCTTACAGGAACAAGGTAGGGAGTGTTCTTTTCCTGCCATTTTCTCCTCCTTCTCAAAAATCAATCCCACTGAACTTGCTGGCAAAGGAAAAAGAAATGGGAGATTATAGGGGAGCAAGAGTATCTTGTTTTATGTTGGTGATGCTGCTTGTAAGCTGCACCAATGGAGAAGACGCATACAGGTTCTTTACTTGGAATGTCACCTATGGTGATATCTACCCTCTTGGAGTGAAACAACAGGTTCTGTTTTTCCTTTTACTTTTTCTTATTGTTAATTTCTCTTTCTCAAATTTGTATACTGAAGTTGGGATACATGTGATGGCAGGGGATTCTGATAAACGGCCAAT
The DNA here is from genome assembly GCA_036013995.1 of Theobroma grandiflorum. Taxonomy (NCBI): domain Eukaryota; kingdom Viridiplantae; phylum Streptophyta; class Magnoliopsida; order Malvales; family Malvaceae; genus Theobroma; species Theobroma grandiflorum. Next base: position 153,612 of record CP142127.1, read on the forward strand.
TGCCTGGGCCACAAATTGAATCCGTGACCAACGAGAACTTGATCATTAATGTTTTCAATAGCTTGGATCAACCCTTTCTAATCTCTTGGTTGGTTTCCTAGATCTATTTTTTTTTCTGCAAGCAATGTTGCACTGCACAACAATGGTGCTGGCTCCTTTCCTTTTTCTTTCCGCTGTCGTGAATGACAAGCACAGCACATCACGCTTTCTTTATTTGATTTAGGGACAAGGAAACTCAAATCGCTCTCTCTCAACCCTTTCTGTTCTCTTGTTTGGTTTTCTGGATCTATTGCACTACACAAAAAAGCTACTTGTTCATTTCTTTTCTTTTTGTGTTTTTTCCTCTGTCACAGGTATAGGACATCACTCTTTGTTTCGTTTTTCTTTTTAAGAGAAATAAATTCCAATCTCTTTTAAAAAGGATATTGACCAAGATGCTAGCATGCGAAGAGTGCATTACTATTTAGTGATATACTAACTCTTTTTTCTTAATTGGGGGTATATTAGGCATCCAAACTTCTGGGCGTAAGGTGCCCAGGTTTATTCTGACAGATTAGCCCATGGCGTTGGGTTGGACCATGATTCAGCCTGGCCCATCCCCCCCAAGCCCCACCCCCCGATTTCTTTTCTCAGAGTATTTCTTTCTTTTATGACCGTTTTGAATCGTGCTTGTGAACGGAAATAGATGCTTTAACTGCTTTTGACTGCATTGCTATTATTAGGTGAACCATGTTTGTAGCACAGATTCAGCTGTAAAGATTGAGCTTGATGCCCTACAATTCTTGTTCAGGAATGGCGTGCAACAAAGAAGAAATTCATGGCAGGATGGAGTGTACGGTACCAACTGTCCCATCCCTCCTGGGGGGAACTTCACCTACACTCTTCAAGTCAAGGATCAGATAGGCAGCTACTTTTACTTCCCGTCTCTTGCCTTGCAAAAGGCAGCAGGAGGATATGGTGGCTTCAGAATTCTTAGCCGCTCTGTTATTCCTGTTCCTTTCCCGCCTCCTGCTGCTGATTACACCATTTTGGCAGGCGACTGGTACAAGAAAAACCATACTGTAAGTTTAAATTCTATTGCTCTTTTCACGATTTGACATTGTGCATTCATAACTAGTCCAGTAAGAACATGCACAAAACATAAACGATGAATGTCATGCTTATAATCTTAATTAGTTGCTTTGCTTGGAATTCTACAGGACTTGAAAGCAATTTTAGATAGCGGTAGTGATCTTCCCTTCCCTGATGGTCTACTTATCAATGGTCGTGGTGCAAATGGATACACATTTACTGTTGATCAAGGTAAGCGATCATGATAGTTCTTTAAGTTCATTATTCTTCACATAGTCCTACAACTTATAGAATGATTCTCTAAACTTGTGAGCAGGCAAGACTTACAGGTTTCGCATATCCAATGTTGGGCTTACAACATCCATCAATTTCAGAATACAGGGGCACAAATTGCTTTTAGTAGAGGTTGAAGGAACTCACACACTACAAAACACTTATGATTCCCTTGATATTCACTTGGGGCAATCCTACTCTGTGTTGGTTACTGCTGATCAACCGGCACAAGATTACTACATTGTTGCCTCAACCCGTTTCACCTCCCAGGTGCTTGCCACAACAGCAGTTCTTCATTACAGTAACTCAGCAGGACCCGTTTCTGGTCCTCTTCCCGGGGGCCCAACTACTCAAATTGATTGGTCTCTTGAACAAGCCCGTTCTATCAGGTATTGCACAACTTCAATTTTTTGTTTTCTATCAACCATTGCATTGCATCCAGGCAATACAGTATTAGGTGGTGTTTGTTTGCAGGATTGTAAAGTGACTTTACCTGTAATGTGCCTAATTAAATTACATTGCAGCGTTTGTTTTGTAATAGACCACTGCAATGTCAGATTGCAATGTAATCACATTGCAGCCCTTGGCTGCAATGTGATTGCAGCCCAAAACCAATGCAATGTACATTACATTGCAGGCTGCAATGTTTGCAATGTTATTAAAGACATTTTTATCCTTCAACTTTATTATTTTATTAAAAATATTTTATAATATTATAATTAAAATAAAAAATATTAAACTAAAATATATAATATAAAAATTAAAAAATAAAATATAAAATATAAAAAATTAAAATTTATATAATATAAGTAAAAGAAATTAAAATATAATATATAATATAAGAAATAAAAATTAAAAAAATAAAATATAAAAAATTAAAATTTATATAATATAGGTAAAAAATATTAAAATAAAATATATAATATAAGAAATAAAAATTAAAAAATAAAATATAAAAAATTAAAATTTATATAATATAGACAAAAGAAATTAAAATAAAATATATAATATAAAAATTATATTAAATAAATGAAATAAAATATACAAAATTATAATAAAAAATGAAAATAAAATATATGACATTAAAAATATATTTAAGAGATAATATTATATAAAAATTAATAATAAAGAATACAAGTATATTAAATTTACATTTTAATAAATAAGGGTAATTTTGTAAATTAATTACATTCCCTGTAAAGTACTTGTAAAACAAACACTGCAATGTTATCTTCCCTGCAATCACATTACCTGCAATCACATTCCCTGCAATCACATTACCTGTAATCACATTGCATTGTAAAGTACCAAACGCCACCTTAGAGTTGCTCGTCTCTCCCTTGCTGGTAATTCCTCTGTTACTATTGAGTTCCTTGAATGAGTAAGGCAAGAGTATCCATTCTTCTGGATACCGTGCCATTATAATAAAACCATATGATTTCTTCAGTCTTGGTAGGATAGCAAATCCATCTATTAATACTTGTTTAAGCTGATCAGTGATCAGAAGTTCTCATTAATTTAGTTATGGTATATATCAAACTAGGCGGAACCTCACAGCTAGTGGACCAAGACCGAATCCTCAAGGCTCATACCACTATGGACTGATCAACACCACACGTACAATTAGACTTGCAAGCTCTGCTTCCATTATCAATGGCAAGCAGAGGTACGCTGTCAACAGTGTTTCCTTCATCCCAGCTGACACCCCACTTAAACTTGCTGACTACTTCAACATCTCTGGAGTATTTTCCCCTGGAAGCATTCCAGTTGGTCCGACTGGAGGTGGCGCTTACCTCCAAACTTCTGTCATGGCTGCTGATTTTAGAGGTTATACTGAGATTGTTTTTGAGAATCCAGAAGACACTCTGCAATCATGGCACATTGATGGTCACAACTTCTTTGTTGTGGGGTAAGTATGTCAAGCTCAATAATTGCAATTTTGCTTCAGTGAACTGCTGATTTTGCTCTGTCCATGCACTAGACAAATTTTCCAAACAAACTTGTTTTGAACTGTAGTGAGGGGTAAGGTCATCTCTCTTTTACAGAACCTATAATTTTGTACATTTTAAGTCGTGCAGGATGGATGGGGGTCAGTGGACGCCTGCAAGCAGGTTAACTTACAACTTGAGAGACACAATTTCGCGTTGCACTGTTCAGGTGAAGTAAGGAATGTTAAATTAACTTTTAAAAGCACGTAAACTATACTTGCAATTTCATTTCGCTGACTCTAGAAAATAGAATTGGAACAGCATCCATCAGTTTCTTTTTGCTATAAATATATAACAACCACTGTTTCCTTTATCGGACTTTTTTTTCCCTTTCACCTAGGGGATAAAAAATTCAAGATAAGAGCTATTAGTTTCAGTAAGGCTCCATTGGTTTTTACTTCTTTTGCATCAAAACGTAAAAGCAAGAAAAAACCATCTAGCAGAAGCCAACAATATAATTGATATTGCAGCCTCCTGATCTATTATCAAGTAACACACCTTTTTAATTTCTCATTGTTCAGCATTCTCTTCGGAAGTTAAGTAACACCTTAAATTTGTTCTCAATCTTCGAATCTTGTCAAGATAGTTTCCTCATCTATTATCTTGTAACATGCAAGTTTACCATCGTTTCTTCAGCATTCTCTTCTGAATTCTAAACAATATTTTATAAATGTTGACAATGTTTGGATCTTGTCAAGATATATATATATATTTTATATAAAAGGAAGCATTCTCAAGTTCTTCCATGTAAACACAGGTGTATCCAAAGTCATGGACTGCAGTTTATATGCCTTTGGATAATGTGGGGATGTGGAACGTAAGATCAGAGAATTGGGCTCGCCAATACCTAGGCCAGCAATTCTATCTCCGCGTCTACTCCCCTGCAAATTCATGGAGGGATGAATACCCGATCCCAAGGAATGCTCTTCTATGCGGTCGGGCAGTAGGACGACGCACATGAAGCAAAAATGATTGATTGGAGAGGAACTGTCACAACTCATGATTCTGCAGTGGTTTGGCCGGAGGAGACAAGATATATCTGTAGACTGTATTGTATTGTATTGTATTGTTAACGGTGAGAATTAGGCGAGGCTTAACTCGAGCCATGCACCTTCATCTTATACTAGGCTGGTTCAGTTTTTTGGTTCGCATTAGGGAATTGTTGTCATTACAGAAATGATCATCGTCTTTGTTACGTGAATTTAAAACAACCTGAGTTCTATAACTTAGTCAAAGTAGTGCTTCATTTATTCCTCACACTCTATCGTTTGGAGATCCGATTTAACTTGCTACATGTTGTCCGTTTTCATCTAAAAAAACTCTTGAGTATTGTACACATCTATAAATATTCATTGCGGATCATCATGCATTCTTAATGTAAGATTTGGGGTGTCAGTACATATATAGCAGAAAAACCAACTGTCTGCTGTTTGCTATGTTGGTTTATTTGTAACTATTTCAACCGAGGAAACCCCTGTTTGTTCGCTCGGTGCACCGAATTGTTTGCAGCCATGCATATTCGATTTTCCCCCTTCTCAGCAACGACGTTGAGTTAAATACAGACTTGAGGAAAAACTCCATATAGCATCCATATTGACAAATATGGATGATAAGCGACATTTTCACTTCATTAATATTGTTCATTGTTAGGCAGAGTTATGCTTGGAGTCGTTGGAAATATATATATATTATTCGGTCCACTGAGTTAAATATTGCTTTCACGAGTCAAACATTTAAAATATTTTTTATTATTTCAATGTTAATTAAATTGAATGACCTAAATATTGTTGAACTATTAACTCGAAATCTTGAATAAGTCATTGTCGGGTATGATTTTGATAACTTTGATAAAGTTACCACATTATCAATCACCATCCTCTGCATCAACTAATTAAATTGGAAAAAAAATGGTTCTGAATTCCAATGTGCACTCACTTGCAGTGCTAAAACTTAAATTCTAGGTAGGAGTGCATAAATGCTGGTAGTTTTTAATTGTCGGCGGAGTTAACTAGCTGGCACTTGGACATATCTGCACCTCCTTGTACTTAATCACTGGATATTGCTTGCAATGCATTTCCACCTACGCGCATGCGTGCATGGTTAAATTTCTTCCCAAAGAGAATCAACAAAAAACTGATATATATTATATATATATATATATAGAGAGAGAGAGAGAGAGAGAGAGAGAGAGAGAGAGAGAGAGAGAAAAGAGCAGACATGTGATGGTATTAGTAAGTAGACCCTAATAATAACTATGAAAATGCTTAAACTATCCTTTAGCAGATAATTTATGAGTTTTTGCTCAACGTTTATGGTGGCGTCGTGCTGTAAAACCCTGAAAACATGAGTGGTTGCGCTCAAAAGTTACAGGACCTAGATATTATGTATGCAATTGCGATGCCAGACGACCTCCGGTCGGCTCTATCTGACCATTCAAGTAGTCTCTTTGACTTTGGTTTCGACATTAATGTTCTAGCCGGTCCCCCAACGGCTCCAACGCGTCGCAGAAATGTACCCATTACTGCCTGCTTGTGGGGCATTGCAACTTGTCTAGTGGATGAACCCTATATAAGCTCACTTTTTAAACAAGCGAGAGCAAGCTGAGGCATTAGCAGATCAGTCTCAAACAGATAGCAAGAAAGGAAAATGGCCATGGCAATCTCTGCGAAATGGTTTGCTTTCATTCTCCTTTCTTTCTGCATTGTGCTTCATATGAGTACAATTGCTCTTGGTGATGACAAGGTTGACAAAGCTAGATTTCGAGATGACAATTGTGGATGGGGTCCAAGGCGTTGTGGTGGCCGATTTAGTGGTCATGGCCCATCGTTTGGTGGTGGACGTGGAGGAGGTGGTGGTGGTGAGATTGGAGGTGGTTCAGGTCATGGTGGGGGATTCGGAGCAAGAGGTGGAGTAGGAGTTGGTGCTGGATGAGGTGTCGAGGGTGGTGGTGGTTTTGGTGGTGGTGGAGGTGGAGGTGTTGGGGGTGGTTCAGGGCATGGTGGAGGTTTTGGAGCTAGAGGTGGAGTAGGTGGTGGAGCAGCACGAGGTGTTGAAGCTAGTGGTGGTGGTGGAGGAGGAGGAGGAGGAGGAGGAGGTGGTGGTGGTGGTGGCAGCGGCGGCGGGCTAGGTGGTGGGTCTGGTCATGGTGGAGGTTTTGGAGTTGGTGGTGGTGCAAATGGTGGTCGAGGAGTAGGCGGTCAAGGTGGAGGATTCGGAGTTGGAATTGGAATTGGTGTTGGAGTTGGAGTTGGAGTTGGTGCTGGCGCTGGCCAAAGCTCAAGCATTGGTTCTGGTAGCGGCGGAGGTGGTGGTGGGAGAAGATGAGAGTGTTTTTCTTTGGGAATTAGGGTTTAGGCATGTGTACAACTTAGTTTGTTTTAAGGTTGTATGAGTTAGTATTCTTGAGATGCGAATAAAATATAATGGGTTTATTAACGTTGTTAAAGGTGAAAAAGAAATCCCAAAACAAGATAGGAGCAAAATAATTTAATTAAAGGTTGTTATTTTAATTTTCCTTTTCACTTTTATTGGGAACCAAGTCTTTGGCTTAGAGTAAAATTATAGAGGAAATTGTGAGAAATGGACACCAGAGTAACCGCACTTCAAAAATAACCCTCCATATAATTTTAACTGTTTGTAGATAATTTTTGGGTCGACTTGACAATAATACCCTTTAAACCAATTAATCCAAATGAATGAGGGGCGTCTAGGTCTCTTTCTCCTTTTCCGCCATTCAGATTAAAATTCTAAAATTAAATCTCGATTTAGCTATCCCTCCGTCCAGTTCTCCAAGGCCATTGAGGTATATATCTCGCCATCTAGCTGTCGCCATCGAGATTTATATAGCCAGCGAACTTTCTGAGGATCTCAAAGTGCGGAGATGGAATCAAGGTATGTGTTATGGGTTCTTGGTTTTATTTATGGTTATTCATAGAACGCAATAGCTGATGGGTAAATTGTATGAGTTTCGAAACTGAAATCTAGCTAGGAGTAGCGAAAATCAATCAGTTTATAGTTGATGTGTGAATATTTGTTAGGCATTGTGTCACTGGATATTAGGGTGTGTGATTGGATATTAGGAATCTTAACCTGTTTAATGGGTAAATTATATGAGTCTGGAAATCTAAATCTAGCTCCGAGTAGCGAAATCAATCAGTTTATAGCCGATGCGTAAATAGTTGTTTTGTATTGCGTCACTGGATATTAGGGTCTATGACTGGATTCTGGATATCAGTAATCGTAACTTGTTTATTTGGCATTAGGTGCCTGAATATAACGTGACTGAATATTTGTTGAGCATTGCGTGACTTGTCTGTACACATTACGTGACTGAATAATGCATGATTGGATATTACGTAATACTCAGTCACGTAATGGCTACAAACAAGTCACGCAATGCTCAACAAACATTCAGTCATGTTATATTCAGGCACCTAATGCCATATGTCAACATAACCAGTCACGTAGTGAAGTTACCCAATACATAACAACAGGTCACGCTATATGGAATACACCAATCACGGAAACCCTAAAAACTAGTGTCCAAAGGCCTCAAAAGTCAAAATTAGAGATAAATTGCAGAAGGCAGTCACGCAATGGCACTCTCGTAGTACCTAATAATAAGTCACTCGATGCCTAATATGCACCCACGTTATGCCAACATAACCATCCACCGATCCACGTACTGTCGCAACGTCCCACAATACATAACAACAGGTCACCATATACATACAATCTACTCACGCAATGTCTTGCATGAAGATTTGCATTGCACAATTCACGCAGCGCGTATAACCTAGTCTCACAATGGCTAATAATACTTCACGCAATGCCTAACATCCACTCACGCAGTTATTATGCATAATACTATAACTTAAACGAATATAAGACATAACCACAAGAAAATATATGCTCAAAGAAAATTTCATAAAATTTCATTAATATTAAGATTCTCCGAAATACAAGAGAAAGGAAATGATGCAAAATACTTTATTTTTTTCCATCGTCTCCTTCTCCTTCCTCTCACTGTATTTCCTCTTTTTTCCTCTTGTACTCCTTCTGCCATCCTCTTGTACTCCCTCCGCCCTCCTCCTATACTCCATTTTCCTCATCCTAACTGTATTAAGTTAGTGTATTCCAGCATACATTTTCTTATATGCTCAAATACACTAACTTAATACAGTTAGGAAGGGGAAGAGGGAGTACAGGAAGAGGAAGGAGGGAGTACAAGAGCAGGGCGGAGGGAGTACAGGAGGAGGAAGAGGAAGGAGAAGTGAGACGATGGAAAAAAATAATTATATAATGAACCGTTGTTAATTTCTTCTTGACATATATCTGGGTGAGAATCTTCCTGTCAAATCGTTGTAAATTTCTTCCTAGAATATCTCCAGTTGATCCCTGGGGGGGCACCTCCTCCTACTAGGAGGTTGCCCCTTCGCCAATATCCTGGGTTAGATCCGCGGAAGCCTTTAGACTTTCTAAATTATCCTAGATTGTTTAAGATAATTGATTAAAATACTTACTGGTTCCTTGTATTTATATGCATGAATGATGACTCTTTGTTTAGTACACCCATATCTCTATATAAGTGCAATTAATGGGGGCGGCATCTATTCGGCCTGACGTTTCATCTCCTTATCTGTATCTACCTCTTAAAATCAAAAGCCAAGCCAAACATCATAAAAGGCCGAACAGGTACAACCCCCCTAATGCAGCCCCCCATAATTGCACTTATACGGGGATATGTGTGTGGCAAACGAAGAGTCAGCATTGATGCCTATAAATAAAGGGAACCAGTAACCATTTGAGTCAAATTCAATTATCTTAACATTTTGAGATAATTGAAAATGGTGTTCAGAGAAGGTACAGAAGAGAATGGTCAGGGGGGGCAGCCTCCAAAGAGGATGTGAGGACCCTGATGGACAAGTTGGAGACATTTGAGCAGGAGGTGCGAGTCCTCTTTGACAGGTTGATGGATAGGGCTCATGACCTGGAGTGTTCCATCCTGTTCAATGAAAAGGCGCTTGCTGAGATCGATGAAAAAGTAGATGAACTTACGAAGAAATGAACTACGGTTCATTTTTTTGTTTTGTTTTATAATATCTTCGTTGTCGCATTCTAATTAATGAAAAAACATTTAAGAATTTTTCTATTGTGTTGCGGGTGCTGGTTTTGAAATATTGCGTCACTGGTTTTGACATAGTTCGTGACATGTTGTTAAGTATTGCGTGACATTAGTCAATTACGTGACTCTTTATGTTGGCATGAGTGAGTGGATATCACGCATTGAGTGACTTACGATTAGGTATTGCGAGACTGGTGCTGCTAGACTTGAAGTTATTTGCCTGTTGTATTGAGCATTTTGTTCACTACTTTTTAGGGTTTGCGTGATTGGTTTTTTAGAATTATGTGACATTGAGGCTGTACATGACTGCCCAATACCATTGATTGACTTATTCTTAAGGTTCAGCGAGACTTGCCGTTCGTGACTGACTTGTGCAATTTATCTCGTTTTGATGCTTTTGGTCACGAATATTTGGGCATTGCGTGATTGGTTTTTATATATAGCGTGATTGGTTTTTATATATAGCGTGACATGTTGTAATGCGTGACTGACTTGTGCAATTATCTCGTTTTGATGCTTTTGGTCACGAGTATTTAGGCATTGCGTGATTGGTTTTTATATATAGCGTGACTGGTTTTTGTATATAGCGTGACATATTGTAATACATGACTGACTTGTGCAATTTATCTCGTTTTGATGCTTTTGGTCACGAGTATTTGGGCATTGCATGATTGGTTTTTATATATAGCGTGACTGGTTTTTATATATAGCGTGACATGTTGTAATGCATGACTGACTTGTGCAATTTATCTTGTTTTGATGCTTTTGGTCATGAGTATTTGGGCATTGCGTGATTGGTTTTTATATATAACATGACATGTTGTAATGCGTGACTTATGCAATACACATCTTGTAACGAGGCTTATGTTAACTGGTTTTTAGGCGTGGCATGAATGTGTATTATACATTGCAACACTTATTCTGTTAAATTTCATCCGCCGGCCAAATGTGACTTAAACATTGCGTAAGTTGTTTTTTTTTTTTTTGCATTCTTGGGAACTTATGTTAAAAAAAATTGACTGATTGTGACACTTATTTTCTGACAAATTTCAGTAGCGTGTCAAATGTGAAGGTTATGATTACATACGGTGGTCAGTGGGTCGATGATATTTATAAGGGTGGTGGTACACGAGTTAGGGTTGTTGGGAGTGATTTGTCATTATCAGGCCTAGTGAAGCTGGTTGAAGAAGTTGTTGGGGTCGACGCACAGAAGAATGAAATTGATCTACATGCATCGCTGAGACATACTGTAGGGGTTTCCCGCATAGTTATCAGGGATGATGAAGATGTATTAAGTATTCTGCGAGATGAGAGGGCATTTGCTGTGTTTGTGACAGTTAAGGCAGGAAAAGGAAACAATATTCGACATGAACATGGTATCCAACATAGTCATTGCCTACAATAGAGTGGTAATTATTTTGACATACCACAGCATGCATTTCCTAATATACAACCATGACAATCACGTTTGACGTATCGTCAAGAGTTTGAGCAGGCCGGGACACACATGAGGTGTCTGCAAATGATGTCTGCACAATTCTGATCAGAATGTGCATCGAACGAATTTCATGGTATACTACAACAAACAAATCTGTCAAATGAAAATTCAGTTGGTCAATTGCCGTTCGTAAAGGACATTGTGATGGTTGTGAGCGATGTCGATGCATCTGATGAGATTGAAGATGATGTTGAAGAGGATGACACGGTGGATACGCATGATGACTTGCACGATGACTGTGAAAATGATTATGTACCCGAAGATTATGCATGTTCAGATGATGACGGGGGTGAGCACATTGACCTCTCGATTTTCAATCATGCAGATGGCAGCACAAGACATGCCATAATTATTGCGTTAGAAGATGTGCAGTTCGAAAACCATGGTACAACTATTGCGTTAAAAGGGGTTCAGTATGCAGACCATGCCACAACTGTTGCGTTAGAAGATGTTGAGGGTGCCTAGCCTATTTACGACGACGGCATCGCACTTGGGAACAGCATTCTTTCGCCAGTGGACAATAATGAAGAGAGGGTAAATACAGGGGTATCTCGTCAATTGGTCATTCCCGTGGTAGATATGATATCCTTCCAAACAGTTACGACAGAGGAATCTGGATCACACGTCGACCACTTATATCGCGGATAAGTGTTTCGATTGAAGGTCGATTTGAAACGTGTTTTGAGCATGTTGGCAATAAAAGAGCATTTTGAGGTAAGAGTTAAAAAGTCATGCCACGCTCGTTTTGAAGTGGGTTGTAAGGAGAAGGCATGCAAGTTTGCTTTGCATGCAACGAAGTTGCTTGAGGGAGATTACTGGCAAATTCGGACGTTGCATAAGGTACACACGTGTACTGTTGATGTTTTGCAATGTAGATATTGAACTGCGAGCGCGAGGGTTATTGGCGAGCTTATCTCGACTAGGCTGCAAGGAAATTATGTTGCCCCATTAAGACCTAAGGAAATAATGGAAGAGATGAATCGCACGTGGGGATTGCAATACCTTTATGGAAAGGCATGGCAAGCGAAGCAGTATGCTGAAAATCTTGTGTTTGGTCCCCCGGAAGAGTCATTCCAACTCATCCCTTCATATTTCCACATGTTGGAACATGAAAACCCTGGTACGCTCACGAGTGTCGCTATAGATCGGGAACGTCGATTCAAATATTACTTCTGGGCGTACGGGTCATGTATCTGGGGGTTTCGTTCTGTAATGCGGCCTGTACTTGCTATCGATGCCACACATCTAAAAGGTAGATTCAAAGGTATTTTGTTTGTTACGGTTTGCAAAGATGCGAACGAGCAGATATATCCAGTTGCATTCGGCATTGGCGACGTCGATGACGAAGAGTCTTGGTCGTGGTTTCTTAACCAATTGCGTCGTGCAATTGGTTGTCCCGAAAACCATATGTTAATTTCTGACCAGCATCTTGCGATTAAGAAGGCAGTTGAGAATGTGTACAACGATGCGCATCACGGTCTATGCAGTTACCACTTAGGAAAAAACATTAAAAACTTGTTCAAATGCATAGATGTTGCGGCCATTTTCACATTGGCTACAAACTGCTATAGGCTGTCCGATTTTACCAGACACATGACTGAGCTGGAACAGATTTGCAAACCTGCTTATGACTGCCTGATGAAAATAGGACCTGATAGATGGGCACGTGCACAGTCACCGGTAAGGCGATACAAGCTGATGACATCCAACATTGCAGAGTGTATTAACTGCTACCTCAGGCATGCAAGGAAAATGCCAATAACCATCTTGATCGAGTGCATCAGAGGCATGTTCCAATGTTGGTTCCATGATCGGCACAACGAGGTATTGAATATGACCACGCCACTCAGCCTTTGGGCTACCGATCTATTGAACAAACGGTTGAATGCAGCATGTCATTTTTCCATGCAACCAATCGATCTGGTGGAGTTTCAAGTTATAGGCGGGAATACAGACATAGTCGTCAACCTATGCACGAAGACTTGTTCATGCGGTGAGTTCCAGAGTGATCTACTCCCCTGTACGCATGCAATGGCGGCAATAAAGTGTGAATAATCATGTTTTCTTATTTAGGGTATTGCTCATTGAATTTTTTACATGTTTACATTGTTCCCCAACTGAGATTTCATTGCCTTCGCAGTAAGTGCAATCGTTCACCCATTGAATTATGCTCGCACTATTACATGACTAGCTTTTGGGTTGAGGGATATTCAGTTCCCATTCGCCCAGTTGGGCATCCCGGTGAATGGGACGTCCCCCATAAGGTTAAAGAAATCGTTGTTTTGCCACCAACATGGCGAGGTCAAGCGGGGAGACCTAGGAGGAAAAGGATTTCATCAGCTGGGGAAGGCATTCGCCGACGTAGATGTTCACAATGCAAGAGCTATGGTTATAATAGACAAAATTGTCGGACGCCGTTTACAGGTCCATCCACACCCGGGGAAACATCATCTACTCATCCTCCGGATGGACGACAACGACTACGGAAGGCATGTTCAATATGCAGACAACCTAAGCACACACGAAACACCTCTCCATTGCGGATAACAAACAGTGATAACATTACAGGTGTCGTACCTGAAGATTGTGGAACTTCACACCTCAGTTGTTAGGGATTCGTTCGAGCTAGTTCGAAATGGCCATTGACATTTCCACTGAATAATGATATTTGAATTTGAGTTTGCCAGAGTCTGAAGGTGATACTCTGACTGCTGCCTAGAGCCAGTGATAAGATGATACTGTCGGATTATCAAATGCCTTGTACTCCGTCATAATTGATGATAATTTCTGTCTCTTTGTAAACAATAAAATTCTTATTTGAAATATACCAATAATAATTATAATTATATTTGCCTTATTGATTTTGGCCTCCTACTTCGTATTTGAAGTATGAAACATTTTATAATAATATCATTGACTATTCACAGAACTAGTCAAATAACAATTATGTTTTTGCCACACAATGCATTACTTTCACAGTTAGAGTGCAAATTGTGTTCTCTTTCGAATGCCTATATGAATACATAAATCAACAAAAACTCTAAATTTCGAGAATTGTGAAGACAATACATTCATAGTCGTGTTGGTTAAAGCAAATAAATTCAATATACATAAGGGTATTATAGGCAATGTCTGAATTCTTGAGAATACCTGAACATGTGCTTTCACTTTCATGTTAGATGGTTTAGAGTGATGAAGATGATATTTTGATATAATGGTGCTTCTGGTTGGTTTATGGTTCAAGATTGTCCATCGTAATTTGCTGAAATGTCTGCATATAGCATGTCACACAATAAAGGGCATTATATAACCAAAAGACAATCGTTTGTTTGAAAATAACACAAATAAAAGCATGTCAAGTGGCAATAGGTCAATGTTTCCATTTCATCAATTCATATTTTACAGCAATTCCATACAAATATCGTTAACTTCATCCAAAATCTCATGCACAGTTCGTGTCCAATAGAGCATGCAGTCAGAATTATATCATGATGGTGGTACGAATTGAGAGCGAACTAGATCCTCCAATTGTTGTTGGCGCTGCAACAGCTGACGATTCTGCCCCTCTAACAATTCTAGTCGAGCATTCAACCTTGCATCTATTGTTTCCATAAATGAAAAGAGACGAGTGAATGCTGGATCAACATCGACTAGCCCCTTCCTAACCCAAGTGTTGTTCTTGAACTCAAAACCTAGCTGTTTAATACTATGCTCATTGATGTGATCGAACAAAGCATGGTTTATTGGCAGATCACAACGGTTGTCGACATTGAAGTAGTCTATTATCTCACTGATCAACATGCCGTAATGCAGGTTTCTGTTGCGATCGTCAATTGTCAAGAGCATGCCATCCATTATGAATTTAGCAAGGTCGATACGGTGGGACAATTTGATGTTATTTAATAACTAGAGCCCCTCTGTCCTGACATTCACATACATTGCTTGGCGAGGACGGATAGTGTGAGCGATGATGAGTTGCAACACTTCATCAAAGAAAGACATCCTTGTCCAATTAGCACTTTCACTCTGTCTTGAAGGAGGGCAGATAAATGCATACACAAGGTTCCCATTGCCACTGACACAGCACAGATTTGATTGCATCGAAGTCAGGTGAAAAACGCGTTTTATCAGTTCGCACGTAACAACGATACGTTGTCCCATGACGTGAGTGACAAACGAATCATCATGGTGCATAGCCCTAGATGTTTTCGACTCAGCATATTTTTGTTTTACATTGAAGTAAAAAATCTGGACCAAATTCTCGTAGTATGGCCTCTTCAGTTGCAAGTATCGTGTCCACCCTAAATTTTCAAAGTTCACAATGTATGGGAAATCAATTGACTTTAAATAATCAAAGTCAATTATACGCCCGGGCATTACCTTTCTTTTGGTGAATTTGGCGTTGAATTTCGCAACGTGCGACAGATAGGTGAAATTTTGTATAAAGAACTGACAGCTGATCTGGACGATGTTTTCGCATCAGTGGCGCCGCCTTCACCACTGCTGGAAGTCACCTTTGTGCGTTTGCTTATGTGACTCATCTTAGATATCTTTGAAGTTAGGATATTTGGAACTTGAAACAACAACTCAGAGGTCTTGATATCAACTAATAATAGCAATTGACGATTCCATACTAACCACACACGCGAGATTATACATTACATCTCTAATGCGGACATAAGGAAAAAAATTCACTGATGCGATTCCAATAACAAGTGACGCGACTTCATATCACTCACGCGATTATGGATCAACAAGTCACGCAACTCCATAACAACCACTAACGCAACTCCAGTTGTCCAATCACGCGATTCCAATGACAAGTGACGCGACTCCAGATAACTGACGCGATTATGGATCAACAAGTCACATAACTCCATAACAACCACTAACGCAACTCCAGTTTTCTAGTCACGGATTTCCATGACAAGTGACGCGACTCCAGATCACTGATGCGATTTTGGATCAACTAGTCACGTAACTCCATAACAACCATTAACGCCACTCCAGTTTTCTAGTCACGTGATTCCCACAACAAGTTACGCCACTCCATATCACTCACGCGAGTCAATATCAACTATTGACGCGATGCTAAATCTCAAAGGTTCACGCCATCCATATTTAGTAGTCACGACATCCAAGTCAATTACTTACCCGATTCCATAATAACTACTGTTTCTCAAATACTAACACGAATCAATATAAACTTGGGACTCGATTGTTAGTGCGTTGAGCAATGAAATTCAATATCAACTGGTTACAACCTTATGTCACGCAATGCAATTCAACATGTCATATATGCTGTAAACTATAAGGGGGTTGGCACATGCGGAGGCAATCACGATGGCATGTAAATACTGTAATAGACTAAAAGACTTTACGATACGAATAAGAAACAAAGGAAAGAAGAAACAATGTTGTTTTTATTGCAGTCGTATGCGTATAACAACAATGAATACATAACTGTTCTTGTTGTTAATTGAAACAATAAAGAATACAAAGAATAATATGTAAATGATAGAACAAAGAATAATATGGACATGATACGGAACAATGTTATTTGCAGATTGAAAAAGAATAAACAAATAAAAAAATTTAACAACTCGAGCAATTTGTAAAAATCTCTATGGCAAATTTATTTCGAATGCCTTCTATCGCGTTTGCCTTCAGCGCTGGAGGATCCGACTGGATGAACCACTCCAACGAGGCGATAACCCAATACCCGTAGCTCACTGAATCTTTCTGTACTGGGGTCTATGGTTTTAATTTATGCCTCATTGACGTCAAAGGTCGCGTTTGACGACGCGATCTGATAAAGTACCCCGACTAGTGGCATATAATGGGAAACAATGATGTTAGTGGACTCATCTGCTTATCACGCAAGCCAGACTTCTGTGCGTCGTCCTGACTGTACGATGCGTCCACTAACATCATAGACCAACTTTGCAAGTTGATGTGCACTACCACCTAGTGTCTATCAAAATAGCACGGTGCAAGAATTGAGTCAACCTTATCCCAGGCCAAACCCCACGGAGGACTGAAACCCCTTGCATAGTCCAGCAGATGGTCTGGCATTACCGCTTCACTCGGGTTGAATGTCTTATCGTTGGGGGAAGGCTCAATTTCTTTGCTTAAATCGAGCAAAATAAGTTGGCAATTACGTTACGCACAATAGTTAAATAAAACTAACTAATATACAGACCTTACATTTGAGTAATTACAACTCACTAAAATATGATATACGTACATAGAATGTGGTGTCAACGATGCATATTCTCCTCTTTTACTGTTGTCGACGGTGCTCGCGCGCTCGTTTACACAACACACCGATGCATGCATCAATATGTTGGCTGTCCATCAACTCTGTCGACGTCTCCAATCGTCGAAAAAAATCAGGGCCCTCTTGTCCTTCGATGCCCAGAATGTTAATCCCGTATATTTATTTCATAATAACACCAATGTCAAAAGACTATGAAATGAATACACTAGAACCGTAAACACAAAAGGCTTGATCGTTTACCTGGCTTGATCATTTTTTATGAAGGCCTCATATCTAGCCTTCAATTCGTCCTTCGATTTACGCTAGATCAACAGTGGGTTAACGTACGGGCTTCAAAGGTATTTGCTGGCTAAGGTCACACGTGCATCTTCGAGCTCAGGTTGAGGTGGAGCCTCCGTAAATACAGGTGTGATCTCATCTTGCTATACCACTAATTGTGTAGCCTCTGGTTGAGTTGGGACAGGAGCAGGAGCATGACTCGGGGAAGTTGTGGCTCCACTAATCGCACGAGAAGGTATGTCATGAGGAAGCTGGGCTGCCTCTGTTGGGGATGGGATAGCCACAAGCTGATGTTCAATTGGGCTAGCGAGAGGTGACATTCAAGCCGATGCAATTGACTGATTTATGGCACTCGCATCTTTGACATCAACCCCAATCCCACTGCCATCTTTCTCGCACGTACCATCATCTTCACCCATAAATTGAGCCTGAACGATTGAAAAAATTAAACACATTAGAACACGGTATACATTATACATGTTATAACCCATGTAATGAAAAACATAAACGCGCAGACCTCAAAATGATCGATCAGTCGACCAACAATCCGATCTTCCGCCCCTTACATTGACTGTTCGATATGCTGATACAGTGACTGGATCTCCAACTGCATTGCCTGCAGGATCTCCAACTGTATTGCCTGCATCTGCATATGCATATCGATTTTCAAGGACTGTAGGTCTTTCTTCCACTGTATCCGCATCCGTTGCAGCTCTCGCTTAATGCTCATAGTCTTTTGTGGACGCAGCGGTGGGTTGCGCGCCTCAACAGATGGGGAAGCAGCAGAAGCAGGATGAGGTGCAGCATGATGGGCAGCATGAAGACACGGATGAGGAGAATCAGGGGCCTCATCAGCACCGAAATGGGGAGGGACCTCATCGTCCACGCGACGTCTCCGCTTAACACCTCGTGCTTTTTTACTTTTATCTTTGCGGTCAATTATCCTCCTCCTTTGCTGGGGATCGAATTCAGGCCGACCTTCCAACTTCCATAATGGAACGTATTGCTACCCCTCAGAGATGTTGACCTCAATATCGACCCAATACGCGGTCAACATCTCTTCTGCAGTTGGTTTCAACGTCCTCAGCGTGCACAACTGCACCAAAACATGAATTGCCATTAGGTATAACCCTCGCTAGCCTATGTCAATCAAAATTAAATTTTATTAAATACAAAAATATGGTTTATTTACTCACCTTCCATTCTTCCTCCAGATTTGCAATGCTGACGTGGAAGCCTACAAGCCTTTCGTCACATTGTCATTTTAGCATTCTTGGCCAAACCTGTCCCGACTGGCGCTGCCTTCCAAATAGGCTTCGGATTATAGGAATTGCTTCCAACGCCCAAAATTGCACATCAAACGTAAAACATTTTTTACTCACCCTCTAAATTCTTATGCGAAAAGATTTAATCTCATAAAATCTTATGTGATAAGAATAATGATAAACAGTGTATGGCACACTACCTGAAATGCCCAAATAAATCCGTAGATGTGGTAGCGACTTTTCTCCGCTACTCTCGCAGTAGGAGGTTCGAAGCCCCTCGTCATGTAATCTACGGTCAGACTCCAAACATAAGTGCCCCATGGGAACGCGTTCCACTCCTCGATGTTCTCCACAAGCGACAACAACCATGGAACCACTGATCGTCTGTAGTCTTGACCGAATAAAACATTTTGGGCTATCAAAACGAGGGCTATCTTCGTCGCATCTCCCTCATGCTAAAACTGGCCTCCCTTGAATGTATCTAAAACTTTTTGAATCTTTACCTCGTTCCCCTTTCCCCAGTAACGCAGGTGAATTCCTCCAAGGACGGCCTCGTATCGATTGACAATAAGGGCCAGTAGGGCACCAAACTTAAGCCCTGTCACGAGGCAGAACTCCCTTTTTGAGAATCGGGCCTTTGTTCTCCCTATGACGAACCATAACTCGCCCTCGATAGCGTCCGGTTCATTTATTCTGGCAGCACTAGGTTGTGCACGATATTGGCGCAGAATAAACTCTTATCAACTTCGACGTCCATCATGTGCCCAAAACATGTTCCCTTCAACCTCTCCAACTCGTTGACTTTGGACATCATCACCCATATCATATGTAGCTGCGGCCACTTGCAGTGGATGTTAATGCCCGCGTTGAACCCCCACTTCTGCCTCGGCACACAAAGCATAGATTCTACATTATCATGCTCTGTTCTTGTGCTGGCCATCTGCAACATACAATAGATCACCTTCCATTTAGTCATGTTAATACCACATTGTAGATTAACAAAAAAACAAGAGGAATTTCTCGAAAATAGCCCTCCTCATAAGTTAACTCATAAAATAACTCTCTCAATACTTTTAACTGTTTTTAGACAGCCTTGGACCAGCATAATTAATGCAAGTGCCGTGCGTGGATTGTTAAGCAAATCAACATATACAAATTAAAGCATTACAGTTGATCCATAATAATACATAACGGTTCCAATTTCTTTCATGTAATGCCATACGGATAAATTTCATGCAGTTATGACACTTGTGCAATTCAATATAAAACAAGTCACGCAATGACTTTTAATTTAGTCATGCAATTACGAACATTAATCATGCAACCATCTATACACAAGTGACGCACTGATATAAACCCATCAACCATTCGCGCAATGTAAACCCTATTACAATCACGCACACCCTGACCCCATGCCATTTACTTGTGCTGTCACGCACTGACCTATCAGTATGTCATGCAAAGTTAAACCCTAATGCAATCACGCAAACCCTGACCCCATGCCATCCACTCGTGCTGTCACGCAATGACTTATCAATATGTCACGCAATGACCTATCAATATGTCACGCAATGTTAAACCCTAATGCAATCACGCACACCCTTAGTGATCCCATGCCAAAATCCAGTCACGCACAACGGGTAAGTAAGCCATCAGTCACCCTAAATGCCAATTCCTACCAAAGTATCTGGACGCATACATATGAACCAGTCACGCGACGTCGATCACCTTTCGTCCCCATCAACACCAACAATACCACATTCACCTCGCTATTCAACCATTTCAAACGACAACAATATCAATATGAACAACCAATATGTATAGGTTTATACTCAAAAACCAAAACCCTCAACATGAAGAATAAACATTTCGTCACACTGTTCAAAATTTAAAAAAAAAAAATACTTTCCTTAACTAAAATAAAATAAATATTATACATTTCTCCTCGTATTGTCAACTTCCTCTCACTGCTGAGTATGTGAAGTACCTTTATACTGATAACAACCACTCTAAAATGGTCCCACTGCGAAAATGCTCCGAACTTTAACTGCCGACTAAGTATCGACAAAACTGCTTTGGAGGAGATGTACAGTCTGTCTCTGAGAACTGAAGAGTGGTGGACCACATATAAACAGACTTTACCTGTTGAAACGTTTCGGGTTGAGGCGCAGACCCAAAAGGATGGGTCGGTTTCATTAAGGGCATTTTCGTCTAAATGTGACTTCTTGTGTCTAAAAATATTTAAAATTATGGAGAGGTCTATTCTCAAAAACGTCTTATGCATTTGGTCTATAAAAAAAAAGTCATCAAAATTGTATGTAGGCAATGTCGTTCACAGTCTAGAGTGTCTCAATATTCATTTCATTCATATATATATATGTATACCCTCCTCCCCCAATTATAAAATATATATATATATATATGTATATGTCCAATCCAACATTAAAAATTCATAATTTTCCTTCATATAAATCTCTATGTAGTATATACTAAACTAAACAATCTTTTTTTTTGTTGAATAATAAAAAGATGGAGTTAATTTATTATCATTCAAAAACTAAAAGTATATAAAAAATAAAAAATTAAATATGCGTTAGATTTCAATGCATGCATGCATGGTACGTAATTCCGTCATGTATCGTTCACCGTTTATCGTATTTGCTTTCTTATCTTTCATCTCCTGGTCCAGCCATATAACATTTTGCAAAATTAATTATTCATTTTAATTCGAGTGTTTGAGAGCAGCGGACGATGAAAACTAAAGTGACCCACATCAAAGGAAGGTTGTACTCAGAGCTTAAAAGGCATGCTGACCATCCATTTCTGTCGTGCCCCTTTTTTTTTCCTTTCCATTTTTATATTAAAAAAGAAATTAACACGTAACTTTAAAGGATTGTTCACCACGTTGTCCAGGTTCAATGAACCTCAAAATCCGAACTACACTAGTACTTGTTCTTTGTGATGGTATATAGCTACCCTTAGAGCCACCCAGCCCTTGTTCTCTCCATAGTATCATCCCATAAGTTTCCTAGAAGAAACGTAGAATAATGTAGGGAGTTTGTGTCTTTCTTTCTTTTTTTCTTTCCCTTTTCCCTGTTGTTTCTGGCTAGGAACAATTTGAGGTTTCTCTGGTGCCTGCCTTAGTTTTGGCTTTCGAGCTTCAAGTTGCACAATCGGCACTTTCAACGTCTTTCTATAGTAGGTATCGTTGTACTTACTTTTGCTTTTTTTTTTTTGGGCTAGAAGTTAAATCAATGTGAATTCTAGTCTTCATACATCTTTTTCTATTATTTTTCGTTCGAATGACCAGCTTTTATCTTTTAGAAAGAAAAACCAGAAAGGAATAAAAAACCAACAGAAAAGTAGTTTATTGAAGCCCAGTCGGATCTTTTATATATATTTATTTAATCGGTGCAAACTGAAAACTTTGATGATGAAGATCCAAAACAACTTGTTTGTATATTTGTTGATTTGTTCACGAATTGATTGATATATGATCTCTTATTTAAAGTGTAATTTAAAAATAGGGTTTGAATCTCTTTTCTCAATTCAAAAATAAAAAATTTATATAATAAGATTATGTGTGTACTTTACAGTTGGGGTCTTAATTTGCTAATAAACTTTTAGCAAATTGTAGACAAATTAGGGTGCTATCATCGTTACTTGTATAATGTATATAGTTGCTGAGTAGCAGACGTAATTATTCTCAATTAAAGAAGGAAGGAGTCACTACACTAGTCAGATCTATATAAAGTATTCGAGAACCAATATTATTGTGTATTTCCTTTAAGGTCATACCATTTCTTTCTTGGAACTTAATATGAATGTTCCTGCTATTACCTTCCATTTCCAGGTATATGCATCGTGTACGAGGTCATTAATTCATGCCCTAGAACCATGAGAGGAAACGGAGACGGGAGGAAGGTTGATGCCAAAGCCGAGGAGTTTGGCTTCGACAAATTAAGAGAGAGAATATCAAGGCAGGCACATATACAAATGGACCTATGGTACGTAGCTCCAAGCTACTGATTTCCAATTCCAATTCCATCCTAGCGTGCAAAGCGCTCGACACGACACAGATTCTACTTCTTTCATCGGAGTTCCCCTTTAAGACTTCAGTTTTCCAGCCCAGACTGTAAAATGATCAACACTTGTGCTTACCCATGCCCTCCTCCGGGGCTATTTCCTTTTGGAACTTGTCATCGAGGATGGTAATACGGGGTAAACACCAACGTTGTTTTCTGGTTTTCTTGAGTACACAACATATATTAATTATGTTTCGTTTCTCGAGTATTAAGTTATGCATCTCTATTCAATATTCGAAAGATTAAATATCCCTTTGCCAAATGAAAAAGTTAAATATGTTATGTGTATTGTGATTTTGTGCCAATGAAGAGTTCCCCCTTGAGCTTCAGAATTTTCTTTATTTTTCCATCTTCTGGGCCATGCTTTATGCAATTAATTCTATGTTGAATAAATTAAGGAAAAAGGAAGACATAATTTTTTGGTCTATATATCGACACTTAATGTGGTGAATATCATTGTCTCACAATTCAAATATATATATTTATTTATTTATCGAGAAACACTGATCAGCCGTTGCCACTATTTCCCTCAAGAGGGAACGTGAGGGCTTTTGATGAATTCTTTTCAGTCACCAAACATTTTGTTCACTGCATATGATCTGATATTGCTCAACAGACGGTTTTCTGGTGATACTCTGGCAATAACAACGAAAATAATACACGACGCTGAATTAGTGTTGGCATAACAACTATTGATCCCAAAATCTCCAGTACAATCTAGGTTGGAGGGTTTTTACACGTTATGGAATATGCAGGTAAAAAATTAACAAAGAAAAAAGTACCTATTATATATGTGGACTAACTGTGCCATCTTGTTGCAGAGTATGCTACAACATGTAGCTTGGTTTGAACTTTCTAACTGATAAGGATAATTTCCCTGTTGCTCACATGCTATGATCTTCAATTGATTGTATCGAATCCTACCTTGAATCTGACTTCAAAGCATTTTATATGTTCCCCTTGGGACCTCTCTTCAAAATGCATCCCCTATCACCACCTGTAAACTTGAGTTCTAATCCACTATATTGTGAGAGGTAATGCCAAAAGGTTTACAAGAACTTCTTATCGCTAACTCAAATAGGACATGGATATGAAAAGAGTGCATACGAGACAGCTACAAAGTCGTGTCCATGGGATAGCAACCAAGTACTCTAAGAAATGTTGCAAATTCCTGCAGTGCAATATTAAATTGTAATGCCCAAAAGGACTCCAAGACCAAGAACTACCATATCGTACGATAATGACATATCGCAATTGTTAAACATGTCATAAAGCAACTGTCTAAGCTCAAAGATGACTGCATGACATCCCAAGCAAACTCACAAATAAAGACGTGAAGCAATTAAATGTATGATGAACTACAAAATTTTTACCTATAAAGAATCAAATAAAACTGAAAGAAAAACCAATAACAAATAATCAGTCAAACACTCTTCATTTTCAGTTATGCATAGACCAACTTCAGAATTTCCTAAAACATGTAAAGCAAGCTTTGATACAATATTCTTGACCCCTAAAAATAAGAATCTAATCAGGAAGCCCGGTTAGTTCCAAAGGAGATATGGCAGGAATTAGGGAGTGCTTTCTCAAGCAATAGTCATGTACTGTAGGAGAAACATTACAATATAATAGACAAATTGACAGAAGGAAGGAAAAGTTCGTACTAGAATCGTATACAGAATTTGATAATTTAGAAGTCAGCAGGCACAAAAAAAACCATAATATGCATAGTTAAAAATGAGAAACCAAACCTGCAAATGCCCCAAAGCATTTTGTGCACGAGGCTCAGCCATAGAAGCTTCAAAATCAATATAGAAAAGATAATCAAAGTACCTGAAACCGTAAACTGGTCTGTCAAACAACAAAGTAGATGAGGTTGTACACATATTTACACAACTGTATGTTCATTGCAACTATCTCTTCTCTATCTCTGGTATTTTTTCTGATAAAATTCTACAACACGATGACAAAGGTGCTCAATGATCATTTGATCCAAGCATCACTCTGCTCGTGAATGCATAATGGACTTGGTTCAGTTCTGTTGGTGGCATCTTTAAAAGTTAATTAGTTAACATTATAACCTCATATACATGATTGGCTAGCTCCCAACCAGCTGCTTCTACTTATTTGTGATCATTTTAATTTGAATAAAGGTATAATCGTAAGACTATGTGATTTTAAATGACTCAGCTCTAAATATGGAGTTGTTACTATGGCATATTTGGGGGATATAGAGAATTATGCACATACACAAGTTTTTTCCATGTTTTCCATAATAGAAAAGGAAAAGAAAGAAAGAAACAAAGAAAATGCCTGTTCTGTGTTCAAGTTATAGTTCTTTTACTTATCCTGTCAGAACATCCACCAGCACTAGAAAGGTTTTAAACTTTTAATGGTCATTGAACTGAATCTTAAAAGATTATACTCACTTGGCTGCCCCAGTGTTGGAGTCATCAACTACTCTTAATGGCCGTTTTCTCTGGGGCCGACTTTCAATCTAAATTTGTGCAGAGAAGAAAGAGTAAGAAACAAAGGCTCTCTGACAGAGTAAACTAGACAAACAACCTTTAAGATACCTTTGTCAAATTTATGTCTCTCAGTGCAAACACTGCCAATGCTTTAAACAATATCCCAGGCCCTTCTTCCAAAGTAAATACAATACTTGTCTGGATTGAGGAACTATTATATTTGACACTGGAAAACTCTTGAGTGAACATAAAATAGTTATAAGTTAAAAGGATGAACAAAGTTTACCTTAAAGGGCTTATCAGTCCTTGAAATTATTGGATCCCTAGCAAGTACCAGAAACCGAGTGATATTGTCAGGTTCATCCTGCATAACACAAAATTTTAGCAAAGAAAGTAGCATTTCAGATTAATCACAGTAATTTTTTTTTTGAATGGTGATTAATCACAGTAATTCTCTGTATAATTGAGCACATATGGACAATTGACAAAACCATAAGCTGAGACATATCAAATTACATCAAATGAACGTCAACTTCCACCTAAACTTGCTTATCCAAAAGATATGAACTTCCACCCGAACTTCAAGAAATGATTGTAAATATTGCACTTTCACATTCTTAGGTTGAATAGTTTGTTTTCTACATTACCTAAATATTACAATAAAATCATAAAATTTCGAGGTAAAGAAATGAAGGTAAGATGATCAAATCAGCCAGAAAGACACCATGCTTATTTTTCCCTTGCAGGAGAGCAAGTTAGAACTACAAAGAACAATGGAGGTGAAAAGATACCTGAATTTTCTCAGCAAGTACATGAAGTCCATAGACTTGTGCAGCTCTAACACTTGCAACAACAGCAGCATCCCTCAGGCCATTTGAGGCTACGTACTAAAGCAAAGTGATTTAAGTTAAATACTCTGTTAGGTTAATCTAGGAAGAAGAGACATTCTGTCTCAAGCAACCCGATAGATGTTGGCGTATCAATCAAGATTCAAGTTAAGAAATCAAAGGGACTCTAAAAGAAATACCTGAGCAGCACTAGCTGTATCATCAACATTTTCCCTGGCTACACCCAACTTACTCAGGAAAATGTCACTCAGGGCAAGTGCCTGCATGTAAGAACATAACTTGTATAAGTTAAAAGTTAAAATTTTTGTTGGACATATTGAATGAGACAGTGTTCTATTACCAACATATACTACTCTTTGAGCACCAGAATAATGTGATCACAAAAGATCAGTTATTGTGCACAAAAGGAGGATTGAGCAGCAGACTGATTGACTGCACTATGCGAATGAGGCAAGTCCTATGTATGCCTATTGAAAATAAAAAATATAGAGAAACAAAATGAAAGGAGATTTGGTGAGAAAAGACTAACCTGGGGATGACTTAGCACTCGTTTCAACTGCTCAATTCTGACCCCTGGCAGAGCTAGTAGAGAGAAATTGACAGGCAGCTGCACCTCACCTACAATATGAAGCCTATGACGAAGGAGTAAATCATAGTTGCGATGGATGCTACCACCAGAAGAATTCTCAATTGGAAGAACTGCCTTTTCAGCTAGCCATAATTCAACTGCCTGCCCATATGTATGCCTCTTTATCAGAATAAAATAAAGAAAGAAGCATAGATTTGCATGTCAGAAATATTTTTCTCTTTTAGGTGTTTCGACACCAAACAGTTGCTAAAAGAATTCATTATTCAGGATTGAGTTAATGGCAGACAATCAGAGCTATTAAAGTAAAAGCTGAGATTACATGTTATGGTGACAATTAGATTTTCAAACATGAAGACATGGCAGAATTAGGCTTCTGTAAAGAATCCTCTTTTCCTTTACATACTAATACAACCACCAGATACCGAACCTTAAATGCATCTTCAAACTCATCACAGGGTACTGTTTTACATTTAGGGTAGGCTTTGAGTGCAGCATCCTCAGCGTAAGAACCTAGTGTCCCCTGCACCAATAATTTAATCAAAGTGAAAAAAAAAAAAGAGGTTCTTTGAGTGGCAATTCCCATTTATCCTTTTCCGGGAAGTGGAAGCAAGTGATTCTCATCATACCTTAAATGATATCCGCACCTTTGAAGAATCATAAGGAGTGACTGACAAATCAGCAACAGTTAATGGCTCTGCAATTAGTGGGAAAATTCAAAAGAGGATATTGCACAGAATTGGACAGTAGATGGGAATCTGACCAAGCTAATATTGGAGAAACCAAAGTAACACTCACAGAAATTATTATTTAGACAAACCTTAACTCTCAAATTGGATCTTGGGGGCGAATGATACTATGATAGAGACAGAAAGGGAAAGCTATTTCATTTCCTAGTTAGACGTAGAAGCAGGTAATATACCAGCGCACAAACATTCATTCAAGGCTAGTTAAACGCACCCAGATCCCATTCCCCGAAAACAATCAAAGAGCCTTAAACAGATGAACCTACTAAAGTTTGGTTTTAGTAGAAAATGAAAATTGTACAAATTGCAATAAGAATTCTAGCAATTAGCTCAGAGAAGAATTCAACAAAAACAATTAAGTAAGAGAGATAAACACCGACTTGGGAGAGAAGTCAAATCCTTGTGGAATCTCCTTCCTTGGTTATGAGTAGCAGATGCTTTGCCAACTTGAACGGAGGAGCTTATTGACCTGTGACCTGAAAACCATCCAACGGTAACAGGTGCCCGGTTAGAGGACTGATTCCACCCGGGAAATTCATATTGACTCCACCCCAACAGAGCAACACATTTCAAAGCCATCAATCTCTGAGTGTTTGAACTTAAAGTAGGTTATCTTATCAGAACAAGAAGCACTGGTTCGGACGCGTTGTGGGTTGGTTTGGTTGGTTGGTTGGTCGAGGAGTTTCGCCACCTGAAATTCAATTGAAAGATCGTTAGTAGGTGACTAGGTGGGTATGTGTATCAGTTGTTACTCACTTTCATTACTCTGCAAATGTTGTTGGGAATGGAAAGCCGGACCGGATGACACGCTCTTCTTGTCTTTGTTGGCAAGGGAATTCGTCAACTCTTCACCGTGCTCCATTTAAATTACCATTATGGATTTCTTTTATATATAATATTTAATACTAGTAGTACAAACTCTTTTAAGTTATTTCTGTATTTTGGTTTTACATGGTTGGTGTCACAAACTTTGATGTTAATGATTGAGCTTATATCATAATTAATGGGTGGTTATAGACTTGATGAAGGACACTTGAGATATTATTTTTTTCATTTAATGATTATTTTCACTAAATAAATTCAATCTATGAACAAGTCCAGACGGAACAATCAGACCATTTACGAAAACGAGAGGGTGGCATTTCGGCTTACTGAGTGGGGCATTTCCCCCCACACAGACCCCGAACCCAACAACTATGAGTTATCCTACTCTGCTTCTGTCTTTCGCCACACGATATTTTCTTCACTTTTCTCTTTAATCCCAACTCTTCCTTAAGGCCAACAAACCATGCTCATTAACTTCTCTTCTTCTTGTACTTGTCCGCCTTTCTCTTCTTCTTCTTCCTCTTATATCCTCGGCAGATTATCCAATTCGAAGCCACCTTACTTGGAGTTCCCCTTAAGATCCAGAACACACCTCTTTAAATCTCTTTCTCCTTCTGTTTCTTACTCTTCTTCCCCCTCAAGCAAGACCAAGTTTTTGTATTCGCCTGCCACAAGGGTTGATTTCAGGTCAAGGGCTCTTCCTGGGTTTGATCTTGGGAGTGTTGAATCTGTGTTGGAGGCAGCTGGTGTGTTGACTGCCATCATTGTTGTTCATGAGAGCGGTCACTTCCTCGCTGCTTCTCTCCAGGGAATCCATGTAAGTAAATTTGCTGTTGGTTTTGGTCCAATTTTAGCAAAGTTCAATGCCAACAATGTAGAATATTCTATTCGAGCTTTTCCATTAGGTGGATTTGTGGGGTTCCCTGATAATGATCCCAACAGTGATATTCCTGATGACGATGAGAATTTGCTTAAGAACAGACCCATATTAGACCGGGTTATTGTCATTTCAGCTGGTGTTGTCGCCAATATTATTTGTGCCTACGCTATAATATTTACTCAAGTCTTGTCAGTTGGGTTACCAGTGCAGGAGGCATTCTCCGGGGTGCTCGTTCCTGAAGTTAGAGCCTTTTCGGCTGCTTCCCGGGATGGTATTCTTCCCGGTGATGTTATCCTTGCCATTAATGGTATTGAATTGCCAAAGACTGGGCCCGGTGTAGTTTCTCAAGTTGTTGAGATTATAAAGCAAAATCCCAAAAGAAACGTGTTCCTAAAGGTTGAGAGGGGAAAGCAGGATTTTGAAATAGGGGTCACTCCAGATGAGAATCTTGATGGAACAGGAAAAATTGGAGTTCAGTTATCACCAAATGTAAAGATAACTAAAGTGAGACCAAATGATATCTTTGAGGCCTTCAATTATGCGGGAAAAGAGTTCTGGGGTCTCTCATATAATGTTGTGGATAGCTTGAGGCATACTTTTATGAATTTCTCACAATCGGCTAGCAAAGTTTCAGGTCCTGTAGCTATTATTGCTGTTGGGGCAGAAGTTGCAAGGTCAACTGTGGATGGGCTTTATGAGTTTGCAGCTCTCCTAAATCTTAATCTTGCGGTGATAAACCTTCTTCCTTTACCTGCTCTGGATGGGGGTTCGTTGGCTCTGATACTTTTAGAAGCAGCTAGAGGTGGAAGGAAGCTTCCTCTAGAACTGGAGCAGCTGATTATGTCATCTGGGATCATGCTTGTTATACTCCTTGGGTTGTTTCTTATTGTTAGAGACACACTTAACCTTGAGTTCATTAAAGATTTGTTATGAAAATTCTCGATGCCTTTGAAGTTTGGATGCGATGTGGATTGAAAAAACTTTCTTATAAAGATGGAATCAGATGAAACTGATGCATGCCTATGATGTCTTGTAAAGGAGATGAATTTGTTTTATGAGACGCTTGCCTGATTACTTGGTTCAAAAAAAGATGCTAGATTGCAGGTACTTGTAACTTGTTGGTCTGGTTCTGTTCCATCCAGATTTCTGTATTCCTCGTATTGTTGTAAACCACAAATTCTTTGGAGGTAGTGATAGAAAATGGGTAGTGGATTTGAATACCTTGTTTTCAATGCATAATATCACAATGACATTCTATTGTAATTGCATGTTATGAGTTGGCATTTGGTTTTAGTTCACATATTGTGTGTGCTATTGACTGCTGCTCATTTGAGTTTAAGGAGGAAGATAGGCTCATGTTTCACCAACTTCCTTTTTATGTGATGCCAGCATATGGAATAAGGGAGCTCTTTGACTAGTCTGTTTTAGGCTAGTTTGCACCCACTTTTTGATTTCCTAGTCATAACTATCAATTATCCACCTTTGTTTCTTTCTTGGGGCAAGCATAAAAGATTGATGCTTAGCATTGGAAGCCAGGTCCAGGAAGCACTCTGCTTCTACCGGGAGAATTGATGCCTACTGTTGAAAGGCAAGTTCAGTGGTGGTAATAATGAAAAAGAGGAGGGCATCTATTTAGATGAATCACTGTTGATGCGCTTTTTGTGGTAATGGTGAAATGAACTTCTTTTCCTGTTTTATGATTTCCGCGGACTCTGGTAGAGATTAGAGAAGGGAAATTACTGCAGGTTATCTCTTCTTTCTCCATTCCATAAAAAGACTTTGGAATTGTGTGGTCAAAGTGAATAAATAAAAGATTAAGATGAAACTTAATTTGGTCAAAGTGAATAATAGAGAAAACGGAAAGTCATTAAATTATATATTGGACAATGGAGGGGGGAATTAAGGATTTATCCCAAAAGATCAGTCATTTAATGTTGAATAACAGAAGAGAATTTGATGGCTTAGAGCAGAGTTTGGTAAATGGCTTTTGAAATCAGTGTTGAATATATATAATATGTTTTATTTGTATAATAAAAGAGAAAACAAGAAAAGGAAACTAGTTAGTAATAAGCAGAATTGTGATAGAAATAGAAAACGCGTCCAAGGACGTAGGACAAAGCATGCAAAGCGGAGCGAAACCCAAGCTCACACCAATTGAAGTTGTGTTTTCTGTTGTGTGCCAAACCCAATGCCAAAGCCCTTTGCTTTCTGTCCCTCTGGGTGTTGGGTGTGGGCTCTCAAAAGCTCTTCCTTTCTGGCCCCCACACTTCTCTCTCTCTCTCTCTCTCTCTCTCTCTCTCTCTCTCTCTACACGTCTCTCTTTCTCTCTCTAAGTCTACACTTTCTTTTTTCTTAATTTCTCCCAACACTACAATGCCTTAAAAACACAAAACTAGTAAGAAACAAGGTGTTATTACATACAACAGGAGGCAAAGACGAGCTTTCTTCCCCCCACCGTCCCCCCTCTCTCCTCTCTTTCATGCATTTCTCTCGCCTTGAGAGAGGAGAGAACTCTCAAACATACAAACAAAGCTCTTCCCTACTCTATGCCTCAATTTCTCAAAGAAAAAGCTGGATCAAATCTCAAAACAACATACAATTATTACGTAAAACAACTGCAGACTCCATCCCTCCTAATTAACATTTCCTCTTCTATTTTAAAGTTTAAAAGCTTTAAACTTCCAATCCAAACCAAGCCAACAGAAATAGGCAATAACTAATATAAGCATAGGATTTTTATTAGCTTATTGGCTTGGTGGTGGCCGATAGCCTGATACTGGTTTTAGCAAGCCCCATGAAGAGCAACAGCGGTGTGGGGTCTGATAGGATGATCAGCCATGGCCTCAAAAAGGGCCCATGGACCGCTGCGGAGGATGCCATCTTGATGGAGTACGTGAAGAAGCACGGAGAAGGGAATTGGAATGCTGTGCAGAAGAATTCCGGGTTGATGAGGTGTGGGAAGAGTTGCAGGTTGAGATGGGCTAATCATTTGAGGCCTAATCTCAAGAAAGGTTCCTTTTCTCCTGAAGAAGAGAGGATCATCATCGAACTTCACGCTAAACTTGGCAACAAATGGGCTCGTATGGCCGCCCAGGTATTTATATCATTACATATATGTCTGTGTGTATATATAAATATATATTTGCATGCACTTTTCCATATATACTAGTATATGTTTTCCATTGTTTTTGCATCTCTTTTATTTCTCCCCTCCATCCTTTAAATTCTTTATGGTATCATTTGATGTTGATTGTTACCTTTAATGTGGAGTTACAAGATTTTGAGATCATTCATACACATCATCAGATTTTCCTTTTCTTTTCTTTTGATTAAATGATGAAAGAGCCATATGCTCAGATAAGTCACCAGCGTTCTGCAAACGACTCATCCCAGCATTCATCTTTCATAGTATGTGCAACTCAATCATCCCCTACAAAAAATTGGGAGGGTTTTCCTTTTCTGTTAATAGTTCATTCATAAGCATCATCAGATTTTCCTTTCTGTTTTTTTTTTCTCTATGTTGATTGCTATCCCTTAATATGGAGTTGCAAGATTTCGAGATCATTCATTCATACACATCATCAGATTTTCCTTTTCTGCCAATAGTTCTTTAGGCCCACCTCTAGCCTTTTAATTCCTTTGTTGTGCTTTTCCTTATTCTCTCCCGCCCCTCCCTTTTCTAATTCATCCTTTTGGTTTCCCAAAGTTGCCCGGTAGAACTGACAATGAGATCAAGAATTACTGGAATACGAGAATGAAGAGACGCCAAAGAGCAGGGCTGCCCATTTACCCTAAAGAAGTAGGAGATGATGTCGCTGGGATTCTTCTCCAACAGCAGCAAGAACAAGAACATCAAATTCAACAATATCAAGGACGAAAGCGACCTAACTCTTCTTCGTTATCATCTTTCCTTTCCTCTTCTCAGGGTAGAAAGCACGATTATATTTCATCTTTCTCCTTCTTAGATTCCATGAATCTCTCATCAGCTGGACAGAATCAAGCCATCTCTTCATGTTACTCCAACCTCAGCCACCAGTTCAAGCTCTATCATAACACTGGCAATAACATTGGTTTTGCACTTCCTCTATCCCTGAATTCTGCATTTCTACCCTCATCCTCAGATTTGTATAACGAAAACATAACTGCCCAATTGTCAGCACCATCATTCCAGTTCATCGATTCCGGCAGTCTTGACAACACTTTAAGCTTCAGTTCATTGCTAATGGGAGCTCAAACTGAGCCAATCGACTTTGTTCCAGGATTGAAAGCAGACCCTGGTTCATCCCAAACACCACCACGACAAACAACTCCTGCTTCTTCTTACACAAGCAGTGGTGGTGTTTGTCTGGTTGCACCTTCAGCCAATACAAACAATTACTGTGAACTCAAGGGCAGTAGTGGCTTGTTGGATGCTCTCTTGGTGGAGTCTCGATCTTTGTCTCGCAATGAGAGAAACAAAAATGGTGAAGAATTTCCACAAGTGATTGATAAAGAGAAAGGCGTTATGGATGCAGCTAATGTGGAGAACGAGGAAGAGGAAGTTGACGCCAATAAGCGCGTTGCTGAAACGCACCGCGATGACTTTAGCTCCTGTCCATCGTCAATAGGTAAGTCATCATTCTTTGGTTTTGGCTACATCTAAGATTATAGGTGAATATTATTTGTTTAAATATTTTTATCATGTTTATTCATAGGATATAATAATAATAATTTATTGCTCGGATTTATAATATTTTGGTTACGAATTAATTGATTTATTCATGAATCATATGATTTTAAAAGATACTATATTTAAAGTTGCATTTGAAGTGAAATGTATAAAAGCATTGATCATTTAATTTGTGAAAGTGATCTATATATATAGGTAGATAGATGGTATATATCTATATGATCACAAGATAATTCGTTCAATTTTCTCAAATACCATTCACATGGACGGCAGGGCTGAAACCAGGTGATGAAAGCATAGAAGAGATGAATGCCATGGACGATGACTTGCACAGCTTACTCAACAATTTCCCCTCATCGACGCCACTGCCGGAGTGGTACACCAAGAGCACTCGTATATCTAATAACGGATCACCGTCTGGTAATATGGTGCTGGACGCTCAGCAAAACGTTTCACCAGCCCCCGCTACAACGGCTGACCTTGATTGGTCCTTGGGTTCTTGCACTTGGAAAAATATGCCTGGCATTTGCTAAATTAATCCATTGGATTACTAATTAGCAAGGAAATATATATGGGACTATCAGTTATACTTAAAAGGACTGGAAAGTTAATTAATTAGCACCGGTATTGAATGTTGATTGATGTAGTTAGGCCATGCTAGCTAGTTTCTGACAATATGATCTTAATCAGTCTTTTTTTCGTGGTTGAATTCCTACTTCCTATATATAGTAGCTATTCGGGTGTGGCTTACGCAGGTGGTGCACCGTCAGGCTTAGCCCCTAAAAGACGTAATCCTTGGTTCATGCTATCTAATGTTGTATATATATATGCATGATATATATACTTGTTTCATTGTAAGGGCTGTATGAATTATATATTAGACTAGAATATGAAATGCTTATCGATAAATATTCCAGAATGTTTTGGTGATTAATGTTTACGTGAAATTCTTGGACATGTAGCCCATGCATTGCTTTAGTCTTAAATTAACGCAGTGTATAGCATGCAACGAATATTGCTAATCGTGGAGGCAACTTTGTTATGTATGTATTGAATTGTCGTCTCCTTCACTAAGGTGATTAAATAAAGAGAGAAGAAATGATGGTATGGCGGATGTGGAAAGCTGAACAAATTCCCTTATCATCTAATTTTGGGCATTGAAACGTCTCTATTTTCAGAGAGAAAAAACAGGATTCACGCATACCATCTTTCCCTTATCATCGCCCAATTCCCTCTGATGTAGCTTGTAATACTCGCAATATAAAAATGATTCGTATGGCACCTGCACCAACAACAGCGGACCTGCTTGCATGATGGGTAAATGGAAACCTGTTTCTCTTGTTTTGCTACTCCAATTCCAATACTATAATATACATGTTACTTGATAAGCAACTATAACTTAAGAATACACACACACATATCAAATATGATCCGTTTATTGGCAGATATATATCATCAGATAAACAAACTAAATCATGAAAGGGTGGTCCTTGTTGAGAGGTTTCTTAATTCAAGGAAAGGTGTGTTATTATTTTAACCAGGATGGGATCGGGATCCATAGGGTTTGCATGAGTGAAGAAGCATGCATCGAGCATCAATGACATGTGTCCATGTATTTCCTGCACCCATAGCAGACATTTTCCCACACCAGTACCACCCACGCATCCCAGGCCTCATCATTTAATTCCTTCTTTTGTGCTCAAATCGATCATATCACATGCTTCTACATTCTAGTTAGTTTCATATTCTAGACTTCTATCACTACTCTACCCTCCAATTCCACACAATTTTTCTACCTCCTAATTATAATTCAACCCAATGCATTGCATTTTTCTCCGAAGATTAGTTTTGCTTGTTAATTGTGATCACCTAGATAGCTGTAGCTGCCAAAATTACAACAGAAAAAAAGGGAAAACATATTTGTAAATAACTACAGAAAGATTGGTTGACTTTGGTAGGAAATTTCTTACTTGTTTCTACCATTAGCTGTAGGTTTTTTGTTTTAACTAAATATTAACAGTATTTGGTCTACTAAATCCAATATTGTTATTAGTGATGATCTCATAAAGTAAATAAGTTATGTACTAGTGGGGAATCTCCTCTTCTCTTTTTTTTTTCTTTCCTTTCTTATGATCTCAATTATCATTTAAGGCTTTCTAATCGAAGATGAATACGAGTGTGAGAAAATACTAATAACTTACGGAAATAAAGATAAAAAAGCCCGAACTTGCCAAAGGTAAAGAATTGCAAACATGATGAAGGGATTGCTAAGGGATAAAATACATTAATCTTTTTAATCTTCCTTCATGTATCCCACGGGGAAAATGCACTGTGCCATAGTACCATTTAGTCATATTTGCAATTGGTTATATAGCAGTTAATCTTTTAAACCTGAAAGAAAGTGAGAATGCATCAGTAATTAGTTCCATCATCATCAATCATACATATAAATATGCATATTAGAAAAGCGCTAAGAGAAATTCAACTGTGACAATTGAATGGATATATTCGTCCATGTAAACAAACAATACATTAGACAGCAAGATGAGAGCAAAAAGATCCAAAGGTCAAGTTTCTGTAAGCCGTGTTTACTCCATAAAATCAGCACTTAAGATACTATCTGCTACTCTAAAATGTAATGTCACAGTAAGATTAACCAAGAATAAGAAACATAAAAGTCAGTTAACTGAAACCACCTATATATTGCCTTTGTGCATAGCTCATGGTTCTGTTGATTTCCTATGAGAAAGCAGTGTGTGTATGAATTGCCCTGAAGGTTCTCCACTTGAAGTAGAATGGCCCTCCATACATGCTCCAACTGCACTATCTACTGACGATGCATTCTATTGGAACTAGTCACTCTTCATCATGAGTTTTCTGATGATATTATTTGTTACCTGTGCCTGTAAAGGTACTTGGGATAAAAAATATGTAAAAGAATCTTAAATGATACACTTTTACACTCTATATGCAAAACAAGATATGGTAATAATCACTATAAATACTTCTCTGATGGTGATAGTAGATTTGATACATAATTTGAAATTATACCAATCATTGAGGCACAAATGCTTAGTTTGCTCACTTGCTCAATCTCCCTCTCACATTATGTCCAAATCAAAACATGTCAAAGCATGACACTCACGTCAGTGTCCAAAATCAGAGAGGAAAGCCCTTACAACATAAGGAATGGTCAAAAAATCAAAGTAACTACTTATTGTTCTGGCTTCAGCAGGATTTGATTCATAACTTGAAATTATCTCGGTCATTTAGGAACAACAGCTTAGGCTTTGTTCTCTCTCTCTCTGTTGATTCATAGATTGAAATTATCCCAGTCACGGAGCCACAAATGACTAGTATTTGCTCAATTACAACCCCAAAGACTCCTTAATGTAAAAATTTTCAGGAAATGTTTCAGATTTCTGGCATACTATAAGAAAACTGTCTAGCCCTAGTAAAGAGATTCAACCTACATGCAACAGAGAAGTTAAACCATATGTCCAAAGAAATATTACCTTTCTTTGCTTGTTTCCCTAGTTACTATCTCAGAACTATTAAACCTGATCCAATAGCTATTATGTAGCTTGACATGCTTGAGTTTAAACTTTTAGAGCAGAATTAGTGAGTTAAGAGAGCATCTTCAATCAGCAACTCAAAAATGCCATTGAATTGCTAAAACAAAGCAGAGAGCCTAGGACCAGCCAAATCAATAGCATTGGTCATGGAATGAGACAGAGAGATGTGACTCAAAAGATATACAACAGCAGAACTCTGTACTGTTCTGTTCCTAGATATGTCATGATAATTACATCAATTTAGTAATGATTTTCAAAAACACCCCTAAGACAGGAATTTCCAGTTTAGTGTAGTGAATACCAAATTGAGAATAGTAACTCTGGGCGGTAGACATGCACAAAATAAAATTAGCCGGCATCAAGTGGCAAACTAAAATGAGTTTGATGTTAAAAACTCACACTTAAGCAAAGGGGACTGAGATAACCAAGGGATACGGTCTAAAACTGTGTGGCGTCGAGTCAAAGAGAGTAACTTTGCAAACATGTTATAACAGAGAAAATAAGTACTATATACAACAGCAGCAATTGCTATAAGAAACAATATAAAGAATTGGAGAGAAGAATCATGCCACAAGTTGTTATCCCTTTTAATAATAATCTACAGCAATTTGGTCATACTTTCTAGAAAGTTGGAACTTTTGAGGATACCTTTGCGGGGGTGGAAAAACCGAATGTAAAATCTTTCAAAACCATCCCAAATAGAACCAGTGTGGGGACGCAACATGCTTGACAATCTTCCAGTGGCATCTCTTTGAAGGACAGAGACGTGAGTTGCAAAAGTATTCCACCCAAGACCAGGTGCAATTTTGGAAGAGGAAAGACCGCTGGATCGGGCAAGATCTAGTGCCCCAGTTGTGGTTGTTACAAAAGCTGGAACAGAAGCAACATGTCAATTTGGAAGAGAAGTACACCAACACAAATTAAGATTGCTGTAGTCTTTATACGCAAAGCGAAAGGATATAGTCAGTTAGATAGAAAGAGAAGAGAGTATACCATTGTAAGGAACTTGAAAGAGGAAATTTGCAGGAAGACCAATGCCAATACCAGCAAGCGTTATGCCCACACTAAATCCAATCCCGCAGCCAGCTCCGACATAACCGATGACCTCAGGGCCAAACCCAGGACCCCATCCGACACCACATCCAATGCCTATTCCCATACCCCAAAAGGCACCGCACGTCGGATGCACTGGGTTCCATCTTTCATATCTTCTGAAGAGTCCTTTTATAATCATTGGGCCCTGACCAATTAGCAAACCGAAAATTGTTTCAACAGTGGTGACCAACAAGTAAAACAGGAAATAGCAGCAGTACTGTATAAACTTTTGTCAGCAGCTACGAATGGAAGGCCACAATTAAAAGAAGAAGAAGAAGCAGAGTGTAAATCCTAGTAAGAACCAATACCATCCATCGCAAATTATGTGGCTCCTAGCTTTCACTCTTCCTTGCTTTTGCCTTGTTGTCATTGGGACTTGACTTGATTCTACTTTGAATACACTCACACTTTGCTCTGAGTCCGGTTCGGCTAAGAGGATCCACATATTCGGGCTCCTGTAATGTGAGGTTCGCACTCAAGACTCTTTATTATTATTTCTTTTTCTTTTTTAAGGATAAAAGAGTTCGAGTAAGTCACATAAATTTTTTTTATAATTTTAGTTTTTTCGTTAGTCCCCAAGGGATCTCTGTTATTTATATTACGACTAATAACAATAATATAAAAGCACTGCACTTTGTAAATAATTGTACACAATAACATATATACTTAAATATATACACAATAATAATTGTGCAAATCTTTTATTTAGAAATTTAAATTTTAATTATTTTTCGAATCCATACTAATTACTTTTTTATAAATATCTTCTTTAATTCATTTTTACCTGATTTACATGTGTTTTCTTTAACATAATCTTTGTCAAAACAATTTTATTCATTATTTTCTTAACATATAAAAAACAAATTATATCCCAATACCTAACCTTTGCATTGTAAATACAAAAACAAAACAAAGGTCAAACTAATTTCAGAAATTATTCATCTATATATGTATCAAATTTAATTATTATTTATTTCCTTAATCTCTTATTATTTACCTACTTATATATATATATATATTAAAATTGCTAATCGTAAAAAATATATTATACATCAATGCTTTTGAGTTTTTAAACTTTGTAAAAGAGATTAGACAAAATGAACATGAAAAACCATATTAACTTTATTTGTAGAGTTTAAAATATCCATCGCGAGCTATAGTCTATAGCATGTAGATAGATTAACACTAATTAATCCCTTGTGGAATAAGCAATAAGGGCATGCAGTGAAATGGTGAAAGGAATTGAAAACAATATGCAGTGAAATGGTGAAAGGAATTAAAAACAATCTCCTTCTTCATCATTAAACACAATAATATTTCCCAAAAGAAGAAAAGGACAAGCACACGATGTGTATTATTTATTTCTTAGAACAAACCCTCTTTTATTCAATATTGTTGCTGGCCATTAATTAATTAGGAGCAAGGACAAAAGGAAACACTGGCCATATATATTTAGGGCTTAACTTGGATTATGACTTTCCCAATATTTGAGCTTGAGAAAAGGGATCCTATACTCTCCGCAAAGCTCTCAATCCCTGGATACAACTTGAGTTTGGATCTTATTTTGCCTTGTTTTATGTAGCTCTCCATCTCATTGGCAAAATCTGCAAATCTGTCCAAATACGAATGCACCAGATAGCCCTCCATTCTTACCTGCTTACCCACAATATTCAGCAGGTTTCGGACTCCCTCTCTCTCAGTCCAAGTCTGCATGCATGCAAATCAGAGTTTCCATCAGTGTATTTACCAACCTTCCAACCATGTATAATCCGTACATGAATATATATATATATATATATATATATATATAGAGAGAGAGAGAGAGAGAGAGAGACCTGGTTATACTGAGAAATCATTCCGCAAACTGGAATCCTTGCGTGAAGGTTCACGTGGTTGAGGACAGCCTCAAGCATCTTACCACCCACATTGTCAAGGTAAATGTCAATGCCATTAGGAAAGTACCTGCATACCATTGATCAAGACTGTTACAGGAGAGATGTCGATTCATTTCTCAAAAATCTACACAGAAAGTAATATGGATGAATTAATTACTTGCTCAAAGCAGCATCAAGATCAGTTTCTTTGTTGTAGTTGAATGCGTCGTCATACCCGAATTCCTCCATTAAGAGCTTTACCTTAATATATATATATATATATATAAAACAAAACAAAAAGATATTAGGCCATCTGTCTTGACTCAGTTACTTGCATGCATATTCCCAAATTTCCAACTAAAAATTCATTTATAGCTAGGTTACTCTAATGGTTGTTATACACAAGTCATTGCATCTCAAGTTAATGTGGCTTAAAATATTGCATCAAAAAATTTAAAACTACAATACCTTTGTTTGTTTCTTAAAAATTTAATCACCGTTATATCGTTCCTCTCTCTCTCTCTATATGAAATAAATAGTCAACCACTAAGATAGCTAAAACATCTATAGAATCACTGGATCGTTCTTGTTGTCTATCATCTTTGTGCCAATTTCTTTGGATTGCAAAGTGCTAAATCTTTGACAATATTAATGTCTCCCGCTTCCCAACTCATAATTATGCTCCTTGCATGTAATGATTTCCACTTGGTATATCCTCAAATATCTCTAACAAAGTTTTCAAAGTTTAGTCTGCTTGCTTCAGAAAATATACATAGAGTAACACTATCACCTTCTCCAACCCCATTGCAGCCTAAACAAAAAAAAGAAGAAAAAAGTAACACCAAAATCATGTTTGCATATCTCCTATCCTCTCATTTCTTCTCTCCTTATATGAAACAAATATTCAAGCACTAAGATAGCTAAAACATCTATGGAATCACTAGATCGTTCTGGTTGTCTATCATCTTTGTGCCAATTTCTTTGGATTGCAAAGTGCTAAATCTTTGACAATATTAATGTCTCCCGCTTCCCAACTCATAATTATGCGCCTTGCATGTAATGATTTCCACTTGGTATATCCTCAAATATCTCTAACAAAGTTTTCAAAGTTTTGTCTGCTTGCTTCAAGAAATATACATAGAGTAACACTATCACCTTCTCCAACCCCATTGCGGCCTAAACAAAAAGAAGAAGAAAAAAGTAACACCAAAATCATGTTTGCATATCTCCTATCCTCTCATTTCTTCTCCCCCTATATGAAACAAATATTCAAGCACTAAGATAGCTAAAACATCTATGGAATCACTAGATCGTCCTGGTTGTCTATCATCTTTGTGCCAATTTCTTTGGATTGCAAAGTGCTAAATCTTTGACAATATTAATGTCTCCTGCTTCCCTACTCATAATTATGCTCCTTGCATGTAATGATTTCCACTTGGTATATCCTCAAATATCTCAAACAAAGTTTTCAAAGTTTTGTCTGCTTGCTTTAGAAAATATACATAGAGTAACACTATCACCTTTTCCAACCCCATTGCGGCCTAAACAAAAAGAAGAAGAAAAAAGTAACACCAAAATCATGTTTGCATATCTCCTATCCTCTCATTTCTTCTCTCCCTATATGAAATAAATAGTCAAGCACTAAGATAGCTAAAACATCTATAGAATCACTGGATTGTTCTGGTTGTCTATCATCTTTGTGCCAATTTCTTTGAATTGCAAAGTGCTAAATCTTTGACAATATTAATGTCTCCCGCTTCCCAACTCATAATTAAGCTCCTTGCATGTAATGATTTCCACTTGGTATATCCTCAAATATCTCTAACAAAGTTTTCAAAGTTTTGTCTGCTTGCTTTAGGAAATATACATAGAGTAACACTATCACCTTCTCCAACCCCATTGTGGCCTAAACAAAAAAAAGAAGAAAAAAGTAACACCAAAATCATGTTTGCATATCTCCTATCCTCTCATTTCTTCTCTCCCTACATGAAATAAATAGTCA
This sequence comes from Theobroma grandiflorum, assembly GCA_036013995.1. Classification (NCBI taxonomy): domain Eukaryota; kingdom Viridiplantae; phylum Streptophyta; class Magnoliopsida; order Malvales; family Malvaceae; genus Theobroma; species Theobroma grandiflorum. The sequence continues at coordinate 196,043 of CP142127.1, forward strand.
ACCACTAAGATAGCTAAAACATCTATGGAATCACTGGATCGTTCTGATTGTCTATCATCTTTGTGCCAATTTCTTTGGATTGCAAAGTGCTAAATCTTTGACAATATTAATGTCTCTCGCTTCCCAACTCATAATTATGCTCCTTGCATGTAATGATTTCCACTTGGTATATCCTCAAATATCTCAAACAAAGTTTTCAAAGTTTTGTCTGCTTGCTTCAAGAAATATACATAGAGTAACACTATCACCTTCTCCAACCCCATTGTGGCCTAAACAAAAAGAAAAAGAAAAAAGTAACACCAAAATCATGTTTGCATATCTCCTATCCTCTCATTTCTTCTCTCCCTATATGAAATAAATAGTCAAGCACTAAGATAGCTAAAACATCTATGGGATCACTGGATTGTTCTGGTTGTCTATCATCTTTGTGCCAATTTCTTTGGATTGCAAAGTGCTAAATCTTTGACAATATTAATGTCTCCCGCTTCCCAACTCATAATCATGCTCCTTGCATGTAATGATCTCCACTTGGTATATCCTCAAATATCTCTAACAAAGTTTTCAAAGTTTTGTGTGCTTGCTTCAGGAAATATATATAGAGTAACAGTATCACCTTCTCCAACCCCATTATGGCCTAAACAAAAAGAAGAAGAAAAAAGTAACACCAAAATCATGTTTGCATATCTCCTATCCTTTCATTTCTTTTTCCCCTAAACGACGGCCAACCAGGGGCGGAGCGCCTCTTTGTAATGACCTTTTTAAAATTTTTAAAATTTTTAATATATTATATATTTTTAATATTTTTTAAAAATAATTAATATAATTAAAAAATAATAAAATGACCTTACAAGTCTTATTCAATTTTACTCAAAGTCTTAAAAATTTTTAATTTTTTAAGTTTTTTCACCCATCTTTCATTCTTCTCTTTTCTGTCGTTATATTATGAAATTATAAAGAGATAAAGTTTTTATTTAATTTTTTCTATTTATATTATTATTATTATTATTATTATTTAGTTTTTTCAATTATATTTTTTTTACTCATATATTTTAAGTTTTTATAGATTTTTTTTAAAATTTCTACGAATCATCAATTATATTCTTTTTTTTTGTTATATAGGTTATATCTCCTACTTGTCATGTTTTTTTTCTGTTATGTAGATTTTTTTTAATGATTTTAATTTTTAAAAATTAAAAATTATTGTATATGTAATTCTCAAATATAAGTTCAAATGTTGCATTATTGGTTGTTGTTTAAAATTTCACTAATATATTATTTTTTATTAATCCTAATTATACAAGAAAAAATTATCTTGAGTATATATTTTTAATGTGCTTTACATTTTATATTTAGTTGAAAGGAAATTATCTTGAGTATAAGAATAAATTATTAATTCTGTATATCATATTTAACTATTTATATTATATGTATTATAGTTTAATATATTGTATTATAAACTTAAATATAATAAAATAAGAATATTAGATGTCGACTACATTAATTTTTTAGTCGTTTATATCCAAAAAGATAAGATTTTGAAATAAAATAGATGATAAGGTTCTTACAAATAATTTAATTGTTTATATTAAAAAATATATTACCATTGTCGAATAAAATTTTTCTAAAGCACTATTATAAGTTTTTTTCTTTTTGTTTCTTTTGATTTACATGTTGTATAAAATTAGTCCATTATAAATCTTTTAATTATTAATAATTAAGTTCAATATATTAATTTTAAAAATTTTTAATTTTTATTCCTTTTAACCTTTAACCCCTCAAAAAAATTATCTAGCTCCGTCCTGCGACCAACCTTTCCTTTTCCATCATAGGTGAAGAGTAACACTCTACTACTAGGAAAAGCATTCCACGTACGCCACTAAAATACTACCCTTCTTCTATATTCCATGGTCAAATTGTTGGTGTATTTTCAAAATTAAAGAATAGTTCACATGATGGAGAGCTATCATTAGCTCAATAGTTATGTCACAAAAGTGACACAATATGTCTATTGGAATATAGACAAGTTTTCGTGTGAATAATTATGTTTATTGAAAATACATGTTGAAAAGACACCAACTAAAAGGTACATGTGAAAAGTTACCATTGTAAAGTAACATGTGAAAAGCTACATGTGAAAAGTTACAATTGTAAAGTAACATGTAAAAGGTTATATGTGAATAGATATTGTTTCAAGGTATAAATCAAAGAGTATGACTTATGGAATGAATAGTTATCTATTCATTAGATGTTTATTGAAACAATATCTTTTGCTCAAAAGTTGTGTTGGTAAAAAGTGTAGAGACACTTTTTGGATGAAAGAGATCTTTATGAAAAGGTTGTGACCTTGGAACATAAAGATACTTATTAGACATAAAAGATGTCTTTATGAAAAGGAAGTGTCCTTGAAGAAGAGACACTTTGAAGCCTATATAAAGGGCTTGTTGTCATACATTTTGACACACCAAATTTTAGACACAACAAGCAAGTGCAAAGGAGCAAGAGAAAGTGTTTGTGTTAGAAAAACAAAACACTAAAGTTTCCACCATCTACAAAAGATTTCGAATTCCTTATTATCATTTTGCTGCAGAAAATTGGTTTTAAGGCCAAACGACTTTGCAAACCCTCGGGTGTATCTAGCGGTCTAGTTTCGTAAAGTGCAATACGAAAGTTAGACGTTGGCTTCATTGTATCCTTGAGACTAGTCGCATAATACCCCTTTGCATACCTAGTGGTGGGGGCGAATTAAGTCTTAAAGATAGACGCCTATTTAAAGACTCGCCTTGAAGCCAATTTTGCCATTCTTGAATATCTATATAAACCCCTCAACACCAACACAAATTCCCATTGCAAAGAACACAGCCTGTGTCATCAACTCATCATCATTCTGATTGCATTCGGTGATAATTGGTTGTTGATAAATGACACATTAATTTGTCAATGATTGTCACTGGTAAATATATGACGGTGCTGGTGCTACTTTTTGACATTATTGTCGAGAAATAACCCTTTTTAATGACAATAAAATACAAACCAAAGTTTTGTGCTACTTAAGATTCAGCCATATAATAAACTCATCATTGAGAAGAAAATATATACCATTTGCATGGACTACGTACCTTGTCATCAGATCCAGTGCTTCCAATGACTCTACAACCCCTGAGCTTGGCCAATTGTCCTGCAAACATTCCTACACCACCTGCAGCCGCTGATATGAAGACGTTTGAGCCTGGCTTTGGGTCTCCCAGCACTTGTATCCCCAACCATGCTGCAAAACCAGGAACCCCTGTGTTTTAATTGCACGTACACCCATAATTAGTAGTAATAACCATGATCATATATATATATATATATATATATATCAGTACTGAGAAAACTAAATCAAATACAAAACCCCAAGAATTGAAATGATTAATCACCAAGACAACTGAGATATTCTGGCAAGGGCACTCCCGCCGCTGGATCAATCTTTCTTATCAGGACATCGGAAGGCACGACACAATATTCAGCTACAGGGAAGAAAGCATTCAGCACAATGTCACCCTCGTTATACTTATCATCCTTGGATCTGATTACTCTTCCAATTCCAAAAGCAGTTATCACCTGCACGGTATTTAGTAAACTAGTGCATTTTTACAAACCGATTGACACTAGTAATTCTTGGATTAAAAGACGGTACGCAAGCAGAGCATGAAACGAACCTGATTAAGGGGGAACTGCGGAAAATATAAACCATCATCGTGGCCGCTCATCCTGGTACGAAGATAAGGATCAATAGAGATGAAGAGGAGTTGAATGGCAACATGGGCCTGGGGTATGGGATCAAGGGCAAGGGAAAGCGGGACACTGCGGAGCTTCAGATGATCAGAGGTTGGAACGCCTTGAGGTGCATAGCCTGCTAAATACCATTCTTTGCTCTCAACAATATTCACCGCCTCCATCTTCTCACCTTTATTCATTTTCTTCCTCTCTTTGGACTACAGAGAGTTCTGATTGATTTTGGCTTGTCGCACGGCAGCTAGCGGAGAGTGAGGTTTGAATTTATAATTGCATTGGCCATAATCTAGCCAACTCACACTTTAATTGTCACTGTTAAGAAGATGTATTCCACCCAACATGCTCAGACTGACAGTGAGTCGATACCATAATTTCCTACGCAATAATGAGGCATCGCTTACGGAAAGGATCGGTAGGTGCCCTGCCCCAGCCCAGACAAACTAAGGGGCTCCTGCCCGGCCTACATCCATATCCGGCCCGGTTCATCCTACTCATATAATAGTTTTTTCTTAAACAAAAAATCATTTTAATTGCAAATTATTGTAACTTACCCTGATCAGACAAAATTGTTAGGGGATCATAATTTATTATTTTATTTTTAATAAAATAGAATTTAAGATCGATTTAAATCATCTTATCTTATGTTATATAGATAAAAACAATATTAAGATTATTGAATGATTCTATTCATGATCTAAATTTTTATAAATCAATTTTACATAAGTGATTCATGGATGAAAGATTTTTTTTTAATTTTTAAATCATGAATCATTTTTAATAATTTATGAAACATACCTTAAACCGTAATCATTTATACATTAACTCGTTAAAAAAAAAAAGCAACAAAATAAGTCATGTGGTGAATTACGTAGTAGAGCGAAAAACGCCTGATTTTTTCGCGTTAAGGCCAAAGTTAATCGGCAGCCCAACCAAATCGGGCCCCCGTTTCTCGTATCCATTAAAAAGGCAAGAAAAGAAAGCAAACTTCTCAATCTCCGGCGTACAAAATGGCGGTGAATACGTCAGTCAACTGCGCGCCTCCATTGCATCGGATCAGACGTTGCCGCTCGCCGATCGCTTTCATCGGCCACGCTTCTTCCTCCTCCTCTCGACCGATTTGCTTTACCGGAGCTCCCACTCTAAGGCTCGTCTCTGTCCATTCTCATAAACCCGGCTCCGAGAGCTCGGCCATTATGTCGAATACCGGAGTTCCCTCCAGGTTGTCCAGTTCGTCGACGGCCTCCGCTATTGATTTTCTCACACTGTGCCATCGTCTCAAGGTATAAAAGACGCTTTCAGGTTAATTCCTTCCTTTGTGTTTCCCTAATTCTTTGTTTAGATTGAGGGGCCAGTACTCCTTAAATTTAAGACTTTGTGAATACTATACTAATAAAAGGAGTTTTCAATGAAATTTTTGAAAGATACTCACTATCTTGCTGTTTAGATACCAAGTAAACAGCATGCTCGAAGAATTAAAAGGATAGCGAACGAAATGATCTTTACTTGAATGAATAATAAGTATAATTTATCCATTTTGTCATTTTTATCAAGCATGATGATTCCTTTTACATTTTTGTTTTTACTTTCATGACAACGTTCAAGTGAGAAAAGGTATGTAACAGGGAATTCTAGTATTCTGATTGATTCCATTAAGATGCTCAGCTTTAGTTGGAGGATGAGATGAAGTCATACTGGTGTATTTGAATTCCACAATTTGTTAGATAATGAGATGAGCTTATACCTGCGTATTTGAACTCCACAACAAGGATAACTGCACAAAAGTTTAAGCACCTTTTTCCATTTAGTTTGTTGGGTCATAGATCTGAACCGATATGCATAAAATCTATTCCCTACTTCTTTAACGTTAGTAGTGTGACAATCTACAGCATGAGACCGTATGCCAATGTTGCCTTGTACAGACATTGGGCATAAGGTATATGTACTTTGATTTTGCTAGCAATACTCTAGCTTGTAGTTATCTCTCTGGTCAGTTAGGCTGTTAAGTCGAAACAGAAAAACTTATGGTAGAGCTTTAGAGATCTAACTTTCAAGAAAAAAAAAAAAAGAGCTTTAGAGATCTACTTCTTTATTTTGGTTTTATAAATTTGTGGAGGCTTGGAGGTGTATTTTATTATTGACATAGCATGCAGAACAAGTTTTGACCTTAACAAAGGGGTTTTTAATCATTCATGGAAGACTTGGAAGCATTACAGATTTTAGAAGGATATGGTAGCTCTTATTTATTGCTATTTTATTTGGTTTTTAGTTCTTGTTTTCAATTTTTTTCCATATAATTCTAAGTGTGCATTTTACACGGTAATTTTTTTTAGAGTTGTATTCTCTTTGTTTAAACTGTAAGTATCCCCCACCCACCTTTCTCTCCTACAGTTATTGGCTGAATTTTGCAACTGAGGAAATGTGAGCCTCACTGCCAAAAATACGTGTTTTATTTCATTTTTAGCATTGCATCATGCCTTTTTAATACACTATTGTATAAACTGGCTTGGAAAGGAAAGATTGTAATTATTGATTTCGTTCTGTATCTTGTAGACCACAAAAAGGAAGGGTTGGATCAATCATGGGATAAAGGGTCCTGAATCAATTGCTGACCACATGTACCGCATGGCTTTGATGGCTTTGATTGCTGGTGACCTTCCTGGTGTGAATAGAGAAAGGTTGACTCTTGTCATATCGTATGAAGGCTTTTGTCTTTATTAATATATCAACTTCCAAGTTTTTCATTTGATTTGTTTTTTTTTTTCATTCATGGTGATTGATGAAAATTTTGGGAGAGTTAGCTGTTAGCTTCATGTCTTGTCTTATTTTCTCTGACTAGATTTAGCTTGGAAAAGAGGCTAGAGACGAGTTTAGTGATAGACATGATTTTTTATGCTTACTTTTTCTTTCTTTCAAAACTTTTATTTCCTATGTGCTTTTGCTGGGTGTTACTTAGGGGTCTTTTTGCATCTAACCTTTTACAGGTGTATTAAGATAGCAATTGTCCATGATATTGCAGAAGGTACTTTTCTATGTCCTTATTTTCAAACATTATCAATAATGTACTTCAAATTTAGATGTGCATGTCACCTGCACTGACGTACATAACATGAGATTTATGGTTTGAGTCTTTAGGTTTTCTTTTGGGGCCAAATTTGAGTCTTGAGTTCAGATATTGAATTTTGACAGCTATTGTTGGAGATATAACACCATCAGATGGTGTGCCTAAAGAAGAAAAAAGCAGACGTGAGCAAGCAGCGTTAACTGAAATGTGCAAAATTCTGGGTGGGGGAATGAGGGGTACTTCTTAAACCATGTTTTATGTGGAAATTTTGGATTGTTAAATTGCTTACTAACTGCATCTACTTGTCTTAATTGGGTATTTCGTTATCTGCAGCTGAGGAGATTCAAGAACTGTGGGCAGAATATGAAAGTAATGCTTCTCTGGAGGCTAATCTTGTGAAAGATTTTGACAAGGTATGTTCTGTGATGGCATTCATTTGTGTGTGCATGCTCTCACACACACGCAGAGAAAGGTTTTTCTCCTGGAAGAGCATTTTGTATTGAAAATGAGATATCTTAGGTTGTTGGTTGTTAGAAGTGGTAACCATGGTTGAATTGTGGATATTCTACACCAATGAAGTAGCCCTCTCTCTCTTTCTCACTTATATTTGGCATAGTTTTGTATGCTATATTTCTGATAAGAAGCATTTGGAACCTAGTAATGTATTGTGCTGTAAAGAACTTATGTTGTATATATTATTAATGGGTTTGGTTTTCGACAACCTTTTTGTGGATAAAGGAGAATGGGGTACAGGGATTAACAAAACAGTAGATACATCATACATGGCACTAGGACTTTTCCATAGAATTCTATTGACATTACCTTGTAATGTTTCTGTAATGTAAACTCATTGTGATTTACTGATTTTCACTTTCTGTGTTAGTCCTGCAGTAGAATATTTGTATTTGTTGTCTCACCCTCCTGGATAAATATAGAAGTATTACTTTTTCCTCACTTTAATTGAGTTATGTGCTTTCACAATCCAGGTTGAAATGATTCTGCAAGCTCTGGAATATGAAATGGGTAAGGGTCGTTATGTATTTGTGGCTGAAAATGGGAAAGGGTTTGTGAATTTAAATTTTTGGGTAAAATACCCTTACTTTTTAAGTTTTAATCGAAATTATACAAAAATCTATTAGTTTTCGAAATAAATACTTTTCCCCAAAAGTGCAAACACTATTAATAGAGACTATAAAAAGACTAAAATACTTTTTCTTTCTTTATTAATTTAAAAAATTATTGTTATATTTTTTTAAAAAATAGGGAGCAATAGCCGATGCTCGGGTTCCCTAAGAGGAGCACCAGTGCTCCCTTAGGGAGCTTGATCGGGGCTCCTTAAGGGAGCTCCGATGCTCTCCAAATGGGAACTTTGTTTTTAATTAATAAAAAATAATAATAAATAATAAAATTATAAAATAGTAATTTTAAAAATTAATTAAGAGTAAAATTGTTTTTTACCCTTGCTATGTCAGCAAGTCGAAAGAAACACTAATGGTTGATTAACAGCTGGACCTACATGTTCAGTGGAAAATATTGCTTGGGATGAAGTGTCCATTTCAAAACTCATAAACCTCTGTGTAATTTTGATCAAAACTTAGGAGAGTAAGGGTATTTTACTCCAAATTTTTTGATATAATTATCCAAGTTTGTTTGTTTGATATTATCATATCATGGCAGAACATGGAAAGGTGCTGGATGAGTTTTTCCTTTCAACTGCAGGTAGAGTAGATTATTTGTTTCAAGCAGGATGTAATAAGTGAAACCATTGACATCTTTTTATATTACTTACTCCTAAACTGATAGTGATATTCACTTTTTCTCATTACTTCCTTCTGATTTTCAGGAAAGTTTCAGACCGAAATAGGAAAAAGTTGGGCTGCAGAGATTAATTCAAGGAGAAATTCACAATTGGCAGACAAAGCTAATTGATCTGATGGATTAGGATCAATTTTCAATTTTTTTTTTAGTTGCTTAGAGAGGAGCGTTTTGGAATGGAAAACGGTATGTGGCAAAATTTAAACCGGATACACCTGGTGTAGCCACCTTCTTCTCTGGCACATGAGGAGGATGTCCAATTGTTCTGTCTCTGGAAGCAAGCAAACGGCTCCGTCATTTGTTAACATAACCACCAAGGCTGCAGAACCCCGGAAGGCTAGCTTAATATGGTTAGTGTATCCTGTGATGCGTAGAGTCTAATGTTACCAGAAAGTTTTTTGTTGTAAGAATGGAAAGTCATTTACCAATGCTAGAAATAGACAGAAGAAACTACAATCTGCTGCCTTTAATACAGTCGTTTATAATAATTTCTTTGAACGTGAATTGCATTTTACTATTATCCAAACACACTTGTTTGATTTTGAAACTAAAATGAAAGGAAGAATGTGGAGGCTAAAGAAGTCAAATCGTGGCGCTGTGTTCTAGAAGTCGAACCTCTCAAACATGTCATTGTCATTTTATTACAACCTGTTTTTCTTGTACTAAGGAAGATATGAGGCGAGAGAAGGATGCTTCCTTTTTCTTGCCCTAACTGAAGTTGGAATGGAGGGATGACAAATGAAAGCGTGGGCACCGTGTGGTGTGGCCCTGAAATGTTGACGGAGTCAACAACTTTTTAGGTAATGAATCGTGCAAATATTTTGCCTCCAGTGTTTCTACATAAATCAGTTAATGAAATTCCAAATAAAGGGTGTTGATTAGAATCTAAGGCACTATCAATTTCACGTAGATCATAACTTGGTTGAAGCTCAGTTTCCCTTACTCCCAACCCCCAAGCTTCATGTAGAATTTAATGTAGCAAACACTAACTTGGTTGACCTGGGCGGGACGTGAGAAACCCTAGACCCCTCTCTTTGACCGTATAAAAGGGAAAAAGCTAAAATAAATTCAATTGCAGATGCAGTAAACCCTGAATGCTTGGCATTTGGGCTGGAAGAAGAGTTAATTCAATTGCAGATGGAGTCAACCCCTGAATGCTTGAGATTTGGGCTGGAAGAAGAGTTCCTACAGGACAAAGTTTTATGTAGTTCAACGTTGGAGGCTAGGCTAGGCTTGGAGCGTTGGCGAGTGACACACGATCGGTTCATGTGGCTTGACCTTGAGTAATTTTATGGAGAGATAACAAAAGCTACCGCATTAATTGATGTACTCTTTACCAATAATAAAAAGAAATAGAAATAGAAAGCAATGTTTGAACTTAAAATTTGGTCAACTGTTAAATAGAGTACTCAATTTGAATGAATAATATTAATAATAAGAATGAACTACATACTTTAAGCAGAGAAGGCATGGTACAATTTCACGGGTTGGGGTTAACTTCGATTGTGCCAATGATTTTGACAAGTTTGCCCCACAGCCCACCACCAGCAGCGCACACCTCTCTCACTTTCACCTCACAGCCTCCATTCCATGCATTATCATACCTCTACCAGTATTTATTTCTTTCCAACAAAAAAAAAGCCTTGATTTATCTAATCTAGTCTAGTCTATACATTATTATTATTATTCAATTTCTATATGCTTTTAGATTTATTAATTATAGCATCACTGTCAAAATTGCTGGATTAGTTTGTCGTATCAAAGGGAATTTGCAGACAAAATCAGCATTTAAGCAGTAAATGGGGATTTTATTATTTTAATAAAACTTTGGGGTTTGGTTGGTATTCTAAAGTTTTCGTATGATGTCATGCCAAAGGAAAATGAAAGAAAAAGTCCATGGTTTTTTGTAGAATAGAGATCACAAAAGTTAGAACAGCTGTGCTTTTACGTTCAGCACTTGGTTTTGAATAAATCAAAAATAAGGAAAAATATTACCTTAACGTGATCTGACGTTACAATAAAAGCAAGGATTGTTGAAGATCATTAGGATCAATCATCATATTATCATTATTATTTTAGATTAAATCTCGATGACTTTTAAACCCTTATTCTCTTTGTCCTACGTACTCCCAAGTATGAACTTGAAAGAGATGATTAGAAAAAAAAAAAAAACCAAACGCAACCAGCGGATTAGATCAGTCTTGTTTGTTAATTTTGCTTAGGATTTGTGACCCACAATCCGTGTCCCAGGGGTGTGCTCGTTGCAAACATATTTCACCACGGAGACCAACAGTTGTTGAATAGAAACTAGAAAGGCAAGGTCTTTTGAATTCTGGGATTTGTGTTTCCTCTGCAAAGCAGCCAGCTTGCTTTGCTGCATTTGCTCAATCAAGGATCTGGGTTTTGCTTTCTAAGTGTTTTCTGACCTGAGTTTTAGTTCAAAACAGTGTTCCTGTGATCGTGCTGGTGAAGCCCATATCATCAACGGTTAGCCTGTTGTGGCTACGGGAAGCTTTCTGTGTTTTGAAGCAAGAGTGGTCTGTTTGGTAAAGTTTGGTGCTTGAATAAGCTGGCACTTGAAAGTTGGGAAGTTTGGATTTGCCTAGAATTTCAATTTGATCAGCGACAATTAGTGGGATTATTGTTTTTTCTTTTGTTAAATATGGATCATGTATATCTTGTGAAGCTTTCGTTACAGGATTCTTCTTTTTTTCTATGGGGTTGAACAAGAATGTTGGTATATGTGAAGTTATAGGAATTGATAGTGAACCATCATTTTGATTGAGTAACTAGATTGATGGCAACCACATCACCCCCTCCAAATTCCTCTCCTCCTGCTGTGTCACCAACTTCTGCTACCAATCCGCCGCCTCCACCAAGTACTCCTACTCCTGCGCCTTCTGCCAGTGCTCCACCACCTCAAAACTCTCCTCCTCCTCCTGCACCTTCTACACGTGCCACGCCTCCTCTGTCCAATGCTAATCCACTTCCACCTCTACCTCAACCCCCAGCGTCGCCTCCAGTCACCTCGTCACCACCACCTCCAGCTGAAACTCCACCTCCACCCCCACTGGCCCCTGCATCACCCCCTCCTCGCCCTGCTGTTTCACCCACTTCCCCTCCGTCCAATTCCACTTCTCCGCCGCCAGCATCACCACCACCAACTCCACCACGTCGTCCTCCACCACCTGCACCCAGGCCATCACCTGGACCACCACAAAATTTATCACCACCGCCATCCACTCAACCACCTGACGCTTCACCATCACCACAACCACCACCACCTCGACAACCACCATCACCTCCGCCACCTACGTATTCATCATCGCCACCACCTGTTAATACACCAACATCATCACAACCACCCAAAATTTCACCGCCACCACTATCTCAATCTCCACCGACAGTACATCCAAATTCACCTCCACCATCTTCTATATCTCCTACTCCAACACCTCCCCCCTCAAAGCTTACACCAGCCAGTTCTCAACCAACACCTTCACCTTCAAATTCTACTTCAAGATCATCTGCATCACCACCTGTATTAAGACTATCACCTCCTCCTCCATCCGATAATCCGACTGTAAATGCTCCCAGTCCCAGTGCGCCAGAAAGCTCAGACTCAGGTAATGATGGCATTGGTGTGGGGGGTGTAGTTGCTATTGGTGTAGCTGTAGGGATCATAGTGCTTAGCCTCATTGGGCTGGCTGTATGGTGCTTGACGAAGCAGAAGAAGAAGCTTACTCGACTTAATGGTGGTTATGTTATGCCGTCGCCACTAGGCTCTTCCCCCAGATCAGGTAGGTTTTTTAATAGCTGCGTTGTTGTTTCCTTGGCATGTTATTGCTTACCGTCCTCTAAAACTAGGAACCTCCTATTCAAGTCGGGATCTTTCAGTTAACCTTCAAGCTTTGATTCCCTCCATCCATAATATGATAAATCCAGATCCATTTCCCAATTGCGAATTCAGATGCTGCTTATTATGTGAAAAGAAAGGGAAAAAGGGGAAAAAGAATACAGCAAATGATAGATTTGTTACGATTTTAACTTGATGAATGCTGAATAAAATAAAAGATACTTGGCACTAGGATACTATCCAGTTATTGCACAAATAAGAAAAAGGTTGCATTGGATCTAGATGCTTATTTATTTAAAGTCCTTTTATTTATTCATTTGCTTAGATTATTGTTGGTAAAATTTTAGATTTGAGCATATCAACTTAAATTCATGTTTTGATTGTTGATATTACCATGCTTTTAGATTCATTCTTTACAAAGACACACTCCTCGGCTCCTCTTATTGGAAGTAGTTCTGGAAGTGATTTTGTGCATTCACCAACTCTGATGCCAGAACCTGGTGGTTTAGGCAATTCAAGGTCATTGTATACATATGAAGAATTAGCTAACGCCACAAATGGATTTTCAGAGCAAAATCTTTTGGGTGAAGGTGGATTTGGAGCTGTTTATAAAGGATTCTTACTAGATGGAAGAGAGGTGGCAGTAAAGCAGCTAAAAATTGGTGGGGGGCAGGGCGAGCGGGAATTTAAAGCTGAGGTTGCAATTATTAGTCGCATACACCATCGTCATTTGGTTTCACTTGTGGGTTACTGCATCTCTGAGAATCGAAGATTGCTCATATATGAATATGTCCCTAATAATACCCTTTATTTCCATCTTCATGGTAAGGCCATAACTGAGCTTCGAAGAATTGATTCACTGCACTGGACCGCTAATCTGACATGTCTTGCTCCTCATTTTGGCAGGAGAAGGTAGGCCTGTTCTGGATTGGGCAACACGTGTTAAAATTGCTGCAGGCGCTGCTCGTGGGATAGCTTATCTCCATGAGGACTGTAAGCATTTCCTTTCACAGATTGATTGCCAAGAAGTAATCACCTTTAACACTGGAATCTTCCAAAATACTTAAAAAGGGAATATCTAGTTTTCCAGAATTATGTACTTATCATTTTGCAACAGATTAATGTCTTCATTTTTTAACTTAATCTCTAAAAATTTTTGTGAGGGAATACACTATGGTATCTTGACATAATGGCATGTTAGGTTGGCCGCAGATCAGCATCTGTTATACATAGTGAGATCAAACAGGCTTTTATCACACACCAAAAGAAAAAGAAAAAAGGAAGCAATTATTCTTTAACATATTCCAAGCAAGAAGTAGATGGCAAATTCATCACCAACCATCTTCTTCTTTTAAGTAAACGATATGTTCTTTCGGCTTGGTTTAGAAAAGGAAGGATCAGTCATCCATCCTTGATTCTTTTGCAGTCCATGATGTAACCTTTATGGAGAGTGTACTCTTTCCAACTGTCCCTTGCAGCACAGAACTTTCTTTGTAGTAGTGCATATACAGAATTTACCTTGCTCAACATTTGCAGAAACATCTTTCTTTTCTCCTTCTAATCTTTGTTTTCCAAATGAACAGTCAAATGCTTTGTTGGTTGATTAAATTGTCAAGGTTTGTTATTTATATTTTTTCGCATGTTCAATGTCAGGTCATCCTCGTATTATTCACAGGGATATCAAGTCATCAAACATTCTTTTAGATAACAACTTTGAAGCTCGGGTATGCATGTTTTTCTTTTTCCCACGTCATCTCAAGCTACGTTCAGCTGTTATTGCCTTAATTTAGGTTATGGTCTTACAGTTTCTAATCTACCTTACAGGTTTCGGACTTTGGACTTGCCAAGTTAGCTCTGGATGCAAATACACATGTAACTACACGTGTTATGGGAACTTTCGGGTAGGCTCTTAACCATTGACAATATTAATGTTTAAGGAGGGCTCATAGGTCATTTCCACTAGTTTTTGAGATATAGTAGCCAAAGGTATAACTTTTCATTCTTATTAACAATATATACATCAACCATTTTTACATTGGTTGTTCAGATACATGGCCCCTGAATATGCATCAAGTGGCAAATTGACTGAGAAATCCGATGTGTTTTCTTTTGGAGTTGTGCTTTTGGAGCTAATTACTGGACGGAAGCCTGTAGATGCATCTCAACCCCTTGGAGATGAAAGTCTAGTTGAATGGGTACTTTTATTGATTTAACCATTCATTAATGTCCTGTCCCAATATTCTAAAATAATTCATCATACGTTCTAGTGTAAATCAATGAGTGTCAAATTATTTTTGGTAAAGCTTGTTGCTTCTCTAGTAACAGATTAAGGGGGTTGATTTTGAATGTGGTTCTTTTTTGTGTTGCATTATATGGATTCTTATGACCTAGAAGAAGGGCAAAAGGAAAAGATTTTCTTCTATTTGTTATTGTTTACAAGGATGATGAATGCTGTGGATTCTTTTAAACCTTAGTTGCGGGCTTTTGAAATTGAAGTGCCTTTTTACTCCATCCTAACAAATTGATTCCGAAGCTCTTGTCCTGAATTCTCAATCACAAATGCTAGAGAAAATCTTTTCATAATTCATCATTAGTTGAAACAAAAGATTTGTCTTTTCACTAAGAGAGTCATGGATAACAAATGGAGTTGTTCACTACTTATCTACTTGAAGTTTGCTTTTTATTCTAGTTTGATGCATATACACATGCGTGCATGTAATAGACATGAGAACAAGAAAAATAGTGAAAGACATCTGAGTATGATAAAGAAATAACTAGAACTTTGCTCATGAAAAATCCACTTTATGCTTCAGGCCCGGCCTTTGCTGAATCATGCGCTGGATAGTGAGGAATTTGATGGTTTGTCAGATCCAAAGCTTGGCAGAAACTATGTTGAAAGTGAAATGTTTCGGATGATTGAGGCTGCTGCAGCTTGTGTGCGGCATTCATCTGCGAAAAGACCACGAATGGGACAGGTAGTAAAAGTTTGGTACTGAACAAGTAAATAGTCTTTCTTCTCTTCTTCTTTTTCCCAACTCTGAGTCTGAATATAACTTAAAAGGGTCGGTTGGCTAAATATGCCACGCTCGCCCTTGTCTGGTGGGTGCCGTATGGCTATCAAGACATATGGCCGACATAATATGTGGAACCCTAATAGGGTTGGCTCGCTTGGCCGACCCTCTATAAAAAAAAAAAAAAAACTGAGTCTGAATATTAGAACTATATGGAGTTATTGTCAGTGTCACATCTGTCTTACTCTAGTTATGTTTCTCAGGTTGTGAGAGCTTTTGATAGTTTAGCCACATCAGATCTAACCAATGGAATGAGAGTGGGTGAAAGCGAGGTGTATAACTCTGCGCAGCAATCTGAAGAAATCAGATGGTTTCAGAGGATGGCTTTTGGTAGTCAAAATTACAGTACAGATTATTTTAGCGAGAATAGCAGGGGTAGTTGAGGAAGAACATGGTAAATATTGAGAGGCCATTGCATCTCAAACCCGGAGGGTTTGCAAGCTGAGCTGGACTTCAATTCAAATTAACTACGGAGGTTTTCAGCTGAAACATACTAATTTGTCCATCTCTGGAATTTGACAACACCAGATGAGAGACAGTTTTTAGACCCTCCAAAAGTTTTCGACATGTATCATTTATGTATTTTCTTCCCCATTCAGCCATTCTACTGAAATTCTTTTGCCTTGTAATTAGTCCATGCCAGTTTTGTTCCAACCAATGGACGTTGTAGTTATAATAAAGCTTGTATTCAAATTTTCCCTCAAAATACCAGCAGATAACATTGTGAGCAGTTAGTTATAGTGTTGTACTCCTGTATTCCCTTATCTCTTGTAAAATCCTCTTTCTAAAAAACCAAAAAAAAAAAAAAAAGAGAGGGAAAAAAGCATGTAAACCCATCTATTCCCTTATCTCCAAGCTTAATTTCTCCTTCCTGGCTACAATAAATGAGATCATATACATGTATGTCTGCTGACAATTAGACATATATATATTTCACAGGAAGCATGGAAAAACTGAATTGACTGATGATTACAAGAAATGGAGGACATATATAAGATATTGCAGTTTAGAGCCTTTAGGCCCCTTTCGGTTGTATCAGAAACAAGCGAAAGCGCCTTTCTTTATAACAGCTTCGCAGTAGAATTCAAGGAATCTGATTTGGACAGCCACGGTTTCCTTAACGCCTAATTCTAAATATTATATTTGATCGCGTCATTGTTGGTTTCTTGTTCCCTGTTTTTTTGGGAAAGCGATGATTGCCTCTTTTGAGATTGAGAACTTGTCTATGCTTCTGGTAATGCAAAAATATGTAATCTTAAGTCATGGCCGATTGCCTCCCTTTTTAAATTGGCCACAGCCACACATCATTTTTTGTTGCTTTACCTTTCGTAAAACATCCCGTGAGGAGAAGGACCTGACTCCTTATCAAGTCATGACTTACTCTGTGCAGGCATTTTATTTCCTTCACCACCTTCTTCCTTATTCTTCCACCTTTCACAGCAATGGAGGACTGCAACATGCTGGTAGCTGATTGTATTGTCATATGTTGCTGTAGCCAATGCTTGATTCTCCAAATGGTCATCTTCGTCTTGCTCAAACTTCCCTGCAAACTAAGTCGGAAAACGAAAGGATATGCTAAGAAGAAACTTGGACGGGGGAGAAAGGGGAGGACCAGGACTGAGAGCGTAAAGGGTGGATTCCACGATGAGGCTGTAGAAATACACAGGAGTTCCATACGTATAGAAATACTAGAAGGTCTTGCCAGTACTGGTGGTGAAGGCCATGGCTGTCGATGTTGTATAGAGGAAGCTGAGAAGGTGTTGGGAGAGTTGTCTGAGAAAGGAGAGTTTGCATTCGGAAGCTTTTGGGGCAGATGAGAGACATCATCAGGGAATGTCCTCGTCATGCGTAGCCAATCAATCAATCAGGGATTTGATTGATAGTATTAATTTTGTACAGGATGATGAATCAACCGAAAATGGTTCTTTGGGGTGCATGAGACCGAAAAATGTGCTCTAGATTTTGATTCAGGCGGGCGCGCGGCGCCATGGCCTGGGGTAATACTACGACTAGCAACGTGTGCTAAAAACCAAAAAACCTGTTTCGAGGATGCAATTTTACCTCAAGCAAGCAGTACCCCTTCACTCGCTTGAGGATGCAATTTGGTTAACCAGGCCTAATCTGGTAAGATGAGATAAAAGCATTTCTTCATCTTTTGACTCGATGAAACATATTTTAGGACTAAAGTTATTCATAAGTAGAACAATGAATGTTGCATGTTGTTTGAGAAGCAAGGGTGATAAAATAATTAAACAAGATTATGAGACCATAAACTTAATTAAAGGAAGACATTAAAGTTAAGTTTGAAAGGGAGACGCAGGTGGGGTCCAATGATTGTCCCAGCACATGCATGCGCTCCGACCAGTTGAAAGACAAAACAGACAGCAAGAGTATGGATTGGATCCCCTTCCCTGCCCTTTCCTTGTCTTTTCAAAACAAAAACGCGCTTTCCATTTTGAACCATTCCAAATTGGAATTGTCCCACCCCACGCCACGTCTTCCCCTTCTCTTGACAAACCAACCACCACGTATGTATATCGCTCCTCCTCTCCTTTTTGTCTTCTCTCCTCTTCTTCTTCTTCTTCTTCTTCTTCTTCATCCTCTTCCGCTTCCTCTTAATAATTTCTCCTTCTCATCCCCTCCCTAATATCTCTAACCCTCATGCCCACCATGACCACCAACCAATCACAGCACCAACTCAAGCAACTCAAAGACATATTCACGCGGTTCGACATGGATTCCGATGGCAGCCTCACGCATCTTGAGCTCGCCGCTCTCTTGCGCTCCTTGGGCCTCAAGCCTAGCGGTGACCAACTCCACATTTTGCTACACAACATGGATGCTAACCGGAATGGCTTTGTCGAGTTCGATGAATTGGTCAATGCCATAATGCCCGACATGAGCGAGCAGGTTTTGATCAACCAGGCGCAGTTGTTGGAGGTTTTCCGATCATTTGACCGGGACGGCAATGGATTCATTACCGCGGCTGAGCTTGCAGGGTCCATGTCCAAGATGGGGCATCCCTTGACTTACCGTGAACTTACGGAGATGATGAGGGAGGCCGATACCAATGGAGATGGCGTCATAAGTTTCAGCGAGTTTGCAACCATCATGGCAAAATCGGCTGCCGATTTTCTTGGCATGAAAGTCAATTGATTCATCGTCCGGATCCCATGGTGCATCATTAATCTTTTTGTTCCTGTGAATACCTGTAGCTATTTAGATCAACGAGGATGATGGATAGGAATTGTGTTCATGGTTTGATGATTTACGTGATTATTCCAAACCAATTGACTTGAAATTAGTTTCAATATTCTCTTTCTCTTTTGCTTTTTGCGTTTTTTTTTTTTTTTTGTTCTTTGATCATTACATGTACCATTAGTGATGTAGATGAGACACGATTGATTTGGAGGGAGGAGGACTTGGGAGTTGGGTCATCGTCTCAAATTAAATATCTGGTTGATCACAGAAAGAAACAAATTGCAATATGGGAATTATTGGTCTGACTTAAGTCTGGGGTATTTAATTGTCAAGATGTGGCCATGAAAACTAGGTTTTGTCCACCCACCCATTGCCCACTTGCTACTACAATAATATATAAATTTGTTTTGTTTTTTTGTCAGCTTGGGACAGTTGAATAGTATATAATTGGTCTAAATTGATGTGCACAAAACAGGATTAAATTATCCAACACTGTTTATGTTTATCCTTGGATAAAAAAGGTGGATGCTTTTTTAAATGCAATTGCTAAAATGAATGGTAATACAGATGGCATCTCTGAGAAACCAACAAAGATGGAAGAATACAATCGAATTTGAGACAATTTTTCATTGAAAAAAGAACCTTACACTTATTTAATTGCAAAAAAGAATTGATTTATTAAACATATGAACGAAAATTGAGCCTGAAACAGCTGCACTATTTCTAACTCTAAAACTATCACCGCTCTTCTAACTCATGCAATGCCTACAATTTTGTCTAAAATACAAGAGTTATGGTACAAAAGTGGGGGAAAATGGTAAGTTGCCCCCACGGCAAAGACTCAAAATATACAATATCCGGGATGCAGATGCTCTATGTTTCTGCCATCCACATGTAAAATACTGATTTTTGCTTCTGTACATTGCCTGCCTGTGATTGATCCCACTTGTGCAGCCTTCTAGTTGAACAGACTGACAGCCCCCTATCGTATAATTCATGTCCTGCAGGCAGAATTTCAGGTTTGGGCATATTTTCATCATCCACAGGAATCATACAGCTAACATCATCTGTGTTCATGTGATTCTTCTCTTTGGTACATGCTTGCTGCTCTACGAGCTGTGAAACCCACAGTTGTTGGCCGGATGGACCTTTGGCGGACCATATCACAGTAGTCCGGATCATTTGACCGCCCCTCATGCCTTATCCACTGTATCATTTCATGATACATGGGAAAGAAGCGCATCTGAATTGCTGAGTATAAGAAGTATGGGATCAGGGTTGCAATCACAACGAAAAGTGTGATGAGCCAGTATGAAGGAGCTGGGGCAAGAGCTTCAATGAAGACTTTGTAAGCATTAGATGAAAACCCGGGAGGCAAGGCACCATATACCAACTGAAACAGATACCAGAATGCGATTGAGCCCCAGATGACTATATGTTGTATTAAGGTGAAGTAACTAATTGAAAGGGCCATCTGCAGGTTCACAGCCCAGACTACGCATGTGTACATTGTTCCCCCTAAAATTTCTCTACCAGCAGTTTTTCCTGCATGATTGAATGCTTCATGCTCCAATGCTTTCGAGCACAAGAAGAAAATGGTTATGGCACTGTAAAACCCATTAAACATCCAGCTGACTATGCGGCGCCAGCTGAAGAGAACATTCTGCACCCCTTCTTGGTATAACAGAGGAAACTGCCATAAAACAGCACAAAACAGTTAACAAAGGTTTCATAATAATTTGCTAAGAAAACCAAATATGTTGAATAAAGCCCAGAAAACAGAAATTAAAGACCCACCTTGAGACAGAAGCGTGCAGATACATCCTGGTCAAAAACTCCCATTGCAATTACTGGAATTGATGAGAAGAATACATTATACAGTGACAAATACCAATCATTGTAGGCAGGTTGCGCTGAAAATGATGCATATGCCTCGTATAAAAAGATTGTGAAACCGAATGTAATATTCTTGTAGAAAAAGTAACATATCTGGCAACAGAAGAATAAAAGCAGTCAGGCTTTGAAGGAATAACCTTTTCATGCAAGTCAAAGTAGTCTGTCAATCGATAACCTCTAGTTTTATTAAATTGTTTTAATAATTTAAAGAATGACTAGTGACTAAAGCAAGAAATGAACACATTATTACCATTGATGAAATTCTCCTGTAACACCAATGTCCATGCACAAGTAGCAAGCGTTCCAAATATCGAAACTGAGCAATTGCAACATCACTTGACATCACTGCCTGCATTAGAAGAAAGAAAATGATAAGAAAAGAGGAGTTTGTAAGCACAAAAAATCATTTAAGAGATTCTAATATTCTTCAATAGTTACAAATTACAATGCTTTCAGTATTTTTCTTAGCATCCCTGTCAAATTAAAAGTGAATATTAAATTATAAATACCTGCATTCCTTCCACACCACTGATTCCAATTCCAATATCTGCTTCTTGAAGCATTCCCACATCATTAGCCCCATCACCGATAGCTAACGTTGTTTTCCCAGTTCCTGATTTAACTAGTCTTGTAACCTATGAATTTCAGTTTTGTCATTAAAAATAGATAATTACTTGACGCATAGACTAACTGATGAAAGGGAAAGGGAAAGAAGAATGAACTCAAAATTGACTTGTTAACAGTAAAATCACAGAAAAGTTGTAATCCTACCAGTGCCTTCTGTTTTGGTGAAGAGCGGCAGCAAATTACAGATGCACATCCAATGGCAAGCTCCAGAAAGATATTCTTTATATCATCCTCTAGAGCATAAGCAAGTGATTTCCCATCAATGATCAAAGCAAAAGCCTCAGAGCTTGCACTTGATGCAGTGACCTGAGCCTTCCCTTGAATTATCTGTTCAAGGACAATTTTCCTTGAAGCCTAAAAGAAAATCATCCCATTAATATATTACATATATTATACACACACATATACAGACACACAAAGCACAAAATTCATAAAATGGTACTAGCACCTCACAATTTCCCTGCACCATAAAATATTAATAACAATAATAGAGAAAAAACAAATAAACAGAAGCATGAGGAACATATAATACTCGACACACCAGTCATGATATAAATTCCTGCTTTTCTTTAGGCCTACTTCGTACGACAAATTCAGAGATTAATGAGAATTAACCCATCTTCCGCGAGAGGGAGATGGGATGGGAGATTATAAGAATTTGCTCTGTTCTTTCAGGAGATGGTATTGATTCAACAATGCCTTCACTCTATAGTATATTGTCCTTTCTCTACCTCAGTAGTTTTGCAGAGACAAACTTTTTCTTTTCTTTTAAAATGTATATATCAATTGAATTTAGTTGTCAATTCTTGTAGATTTAGTAAGCATTGTATATAAAATCCATCTCCTTATAATTTTTTATAAAGAAGGACATAAAAAAAAGCCGGCACTTGGTACAATTTAACCAAGTTATGTTGGAAAGGCAGACTCAGAATTCAACTTGTCCGCATAATCTAGTTATAAGAAAAGCTAATAATTTCTTTAAAAGCAGCCAAAGTTAGCATGGCTGTTAATTATTCAACAAATATACAGGCCTAATAGGTTCATTAGAGTGAATGATGTCAACAGTTATGCAAGCTAACTACTCATGCTTTGCAGCATTATATCATACAAAAGAAGTTGCTCATGTCATTGCCATATAGATATAAGAGAAGCTCTAAGAACTACAATTTTAAGTCATTTTACCTTGGTGACGGCATTGTTTTGTCCAGTTTTTTCCAATGACTGGATTTCTGGAGTGTCTAAATTGATTATAATCTGCTTCATTCCTTGTCTAAGCAAACTACAAGCATAGCTGCAAATTTATAAATTCAGGTTAGCAATCAAAATGAGCAAATTAAAGAATATTTTACCATTAGCAGAAACAGATAAAGTCATACCCAGAAAGCATACCCAATATTGATGGCAGTTTCCATCTTGTCTCCAGTCAACACCCATAGCTTAATCCCTGCTTGAGCAAGCTTGTCAATGCAGTCAGGAACCTGTTAAGTAGAACAAAAGAAATATATCAGTCCCCCACCCTCGCTCCGAGAAGATTAAATTATACTCTATATATTCCACCCTACCCCATTTTGGAGTTTGTCCTCAACAGCTGTAGCACCTAAGAGAATTAGCTCCCTCTCAATTTTGTCTGCAACTTCATCAATTAATGTTTCACAATCTGCACTTACTGAATTTTTTGCCCCAGTGAATTTCTCATTAAACATGTTGTATTCATTGTCAGAAAGTTCACGATAGGCCAGTAGTAGTGTCCTCAGGCCTGCATCTGCATACTCATTAATGTGCTCCCTAGTATCCTCTTCAAAGTCACGACCATTCTTGGCCAGCCTTTCAAACATGACACTGCATAGGGTAAAACATTATGATGATATTGTAGTGCAACTTAAAGGGAAATAAATGTTATTGATGTGCTCAAAATTTTGGTTTAGTTTATACTAACCTGTCAGCACCTTTGCAAAGTAGTAGAAGTTTTCCCTCCTCATCTCTCACAATTACAGACATCCGTTTTCTGGAGCTGTTAAACTCTAGAACATTCAAAAGTGTATACAACCTGCAAAATGGAAATTATGCACTCAAAATATTCTTAAACAAGTGAAGCATCATTTTAAGGATGCAAAGAGTAACATATAAACCATTCTGTCTCCCTTCTTTTTTTAATTAGCCAATTATATTTGAGGGAACACAAAACAGTGAAAGCAAGTTAAGAGGATCAACTGGATCTTTCTGAACATGAAGCTCATATTTAGTTTAGTAGCCCCATGCAATCAAGTTTCTAATTTCAAAGAAAATGAATCCATCTTTCGGCGAGCATTGCCTAAAAAATAATGCTCTAAGATAACCAAGAAAGCTATACAGCATTCATTTCTTGTTTGATCTGTTTTCTACTAAGATTAAACAGACAAATATGTTCCTATTAAGCTTATAAATGGTTCAGGGGCCAGGTGAACTTGACATCAAGATATTCCCACAACGTTAGCCAATGGCATAAAATAAGCATAAGATGATTATATAGCAACATAACGTGCAGTTAGTTAAGGCATGAAACGATATTCTCACCTGTCAACTTTCTTTCCAGACACAGGATCCAACTCAAGTATGGAGATGCTTGTTTGTGTCCTTTTGTAGAATTCAAAGCCGAGTTCTCTTGCTGCAATCACAAATGCTGCTTCATCAGGTGATTCAGCCTCATACATAACTTTCCCTGTATCTTCATCCACTTCAGGTATTGCAGTATGACAGATTGCTAATAGACGAAAAAACTTCTGGATGACATCTGCACAAGGCTCATTAACCCAGTTTCCATTCATGATCCTTTCATCCTGAAAGTTAAACCCTTTAATGGTTGGCTTTATATCAGTAGAACCATGAATATGATTCAGACCATTTAGTTTTTCATGAACCAAGGGTGAACCTTTCTTTCTATTTATAGCCCTCTCAACCTCTGTAACACCACGGCCATAAGCTGTACCAGCTACAGAACACTTGATGAACTCCATCGAATTGCAGGTTAATGTTCCTGTCTTATCAGATAGTATTGTATCAACTTGGCCAAGCTCTTCAATCAAATTAGAGGTACGGGCATGTGCTGGTTTGTCAGCCTCCTCGTAATACATGTGAATATCTTGATTGATGAAGATGCTCTGAAGAACTTTAACAATTTCTATTGACACATACAAGGAGATGGGGATGAAGTAGCTATAAAGAAGAAGAGCCGTTAGGAAGTGATACATTGCTGCAGCTGGGGCTCTTTTAGGATCAAAGAAAATGACAGAACTATCAGGTCTAAGATACCATCTGTCTTTGATCCTTCCATTTTCCAGGTCCTTTCTAGTTGCAACTCCAAAGAAGATGGAACCAACAAACCCCATTATAAATACAATAAAAAACATTAAGTAGATAATACGATCCATCTTCTTCTCAATTTTGCTTCTCTTAGAAGGAGGGCTTGTAGAATTTTGCATGACCTTGGTGTCATGACCAGTGAAGACAACAGCCCCATATATGTAATCTGTGTTCCGGAGTTTCGAGTCTCGTAGGAGAAGTTGTTGAGGAGAAAGGGGGTACTGTTGCTCTTCAAACTCCATACTTCCAACAAAAGAGTACAAATTTGCATTTGGGTCCTCACATTTAATAGTAGCCTTAAAGTCCTGAAAGTTATAGTCTTCCTGTAAGGATGAAGTTACCTCTAGTGCTTGTTTCAATTTCAAATTGGTTTCCCCATCAAGGTTCATGGTCTCAACATAGCAGACCGCATCCTCATAACTGGATGCAAGCAAGATGAGGTCTGTTGGAAAAAATTCATCTTTTTGCACCTTTACAATGTCTCCCACTCTCAGATTCTTCCATTCAGAATACTGAAAGTTTCCATCACGTTGATGAACTTTTACCTTTCTGTTGTTCACCTCAATATCCTGAAGACATTGCAGATTGAACCATCAATTTTTGAACATAAAAAAGAAACAACCAAGTTATGGGAATTTAAATTTTGCAGTTCTAGAAAGTATCTGGACCTCGAGCTAACTAGCAGCAAGACAATCCCGTAATGAAAGAAGTACAAGCATTTAGGTATTAATAAAACTCAATCAATTTCTTTGATTACGCATACAGTCCAGCTAAAAACAACTTGATATACTGAGAAAGCAGAGCGGATGTATTTTATGGCAATCAAGATGGTCCATGCATACAGCAAAAGGATGATGCAATTGAGGAATGATGTGCTGTTCTGATCCTATTTACAGCCAGAATGACCTTTACATCTACAACAAAAACACAAGGCAAATGCCAACATCTCCAATCAAATAAACATTTTAACAAATTTTGCCTTTCTATATATGGAATATAAATTGTATGTACTCCACTAGAAGGAAACGATTCCCATATTCCAGTACTGTGTCCTCTTGCCCGCCTATTAAAATTAGGAGGCTTCTTCAAAAATTCCCCCAAATTTACAAATAAATAAAAAAATTAGAGAGAAATGAGATCAGAAATAAAAATGTGCAGTGCAAAGGGGAACGTGGAAAATCCTCTAGAACTAATAATTATCTCCTAGCTGAAGAGCTAATTAAACAGAAGTCGACAATCCAAAAAATAAAAGAAAAAGAAACGAAAGGAAACTAACGAGTAGTGAGAAAATAATAAAGTGAAAAAGTAGAAAGCAGAAAAAAGAGTGAAACCTGCTGATTTCGGCGCCAATCTTCGACACCTTCTTTGACCATAGTTGCGCCAATAACGATGATGAGAGGGAAGATAGCACTAATGGCAGAATAAGGTGCGAGAGGAGTGAGAGAGAGTATACCAGTGACCAAAAAGTAAAAGTTAGCAACCCTCCTGAATTGCTCGAACAATGACTTTGGCAAGAACGTAGCAACTGTATACTTGGCAGTCCTGACATAATTATCACAGTAACTGCGGATTCCCGCTTCCAAGCAATCTGGTTCGTTGCAAAAAACTACCCTGGAGAATCCTGGCCCCCCAATCTGCGAATGGTCTTCCTTGAATGATGCTTTACCACATGCAAATCCATAGATCTTGCTCAACACCAGCTTCCTCCTTCTACCACCACCCATTCTCTTTCTTTCTTTTATCAAAACTAACAACAATTAATTCTTCGCTGCTAAATTAATGCAGCTTTTCCCCACAAATACTTCTCCTTTGAATCTTAATTTCTCATTTAACAATATATGTACATGTTGTGTAAATGTACAGTCTAGTCTGTATGTATATTCAACTGGATATATAAAAGAAGAAAAAAAAAACAGAGCTTGTTTAAGGGCAACAACTGTCAACAAACCCCAAAATATTCGAAAGAAAAAACAAAAGCAGAGACCCCAGAACGAAAATGATAAAATAAGAGGAATTCCAGTTTACAAAAACCAAAACACAAAGCTAGATAAAGTTTGAGGTGTGGAGCTCAAAACCCCAGAGAATGAATAAAGAAATAGTATTTCGCAGCCAGAAATGAAACTTTTTTGCGAATGAAAAAATTTAGACTTTAGACACAGAGAGGAAAGCAGAGGACTTATATATGGAAAGGATTGGCTTTGAAAGAGAAAGTACTCAGAAACAGAGGAAGAATTTTACAAGATAGTACAATTAAACTAATAGGAAGAAAGGATGTCATTTGATGCTCCCATATATAATATGAGAAGGAAATGGATGAAGAAGCTGGGAAAAAAAAAGGGGGGCTAAGGGTCTTGAAAATTCAGATAAATGAAATTTCTTTGGTTTATTTTTGGTTTGTCCGTTCCTAGGATATAGCTGTGATTAGCCGAAGCTTTGAACGAAGACTTGGATGGGATGACTGACTTTTGATTACGGACGCGCATTGCCCCTTTTTATATTCCCAACATCTGTTTTTCATTTTTCTTGGAAAAACAGATGGGGATATTGAGAGATTCTAGAATATTACTTGGCATCCCTCAACATATCATAAATTATCGCGGGCAAACTTCCTTTGCCCTTTACAAATTCATCCATGCCAACGGTGACCGTTGCTTTCCGTTTTTCATTTAGCCGTCTTCTTCTTCTTCTCCTCTCTCTTTCTCTCTCTCTCTCTCTCTTTAACAAGTTTCCTAGAAATTGTAATAATATTACCCAATTTTGTACGTAATTAATTAAAAGGTAATGAACAAGAGATGCGCCGCCGTCGTCGTCGTGGCGGAGAAGGAAGGAGGCAACGTGTAGGAGGGGTGATTGGTTCACAAAATAAGTGAGATTTTTGGACAAAGGAAAAAGACAAGACGAACGGAGGTTTCGATTTGTAACTTGTAAGACAAAAACTAAGAACAAGCAAAGTGAGTTGAGCACACGAGGCAGGTGTCCCAATTCTAAGTAGACCCAGTGGAAGAAGAGCCAAGGTAATGAGGACTGGGGACGGGGATGGGTCAACTATTCCGAATTATAATTACAATGCCGTCACCTCCTATGTCATAACAAACCATATATCAACTATTTTATTTCAAACTTATATATATTTTATATTAATAACAAACACATTATTTTCTCTCTAAAATTACACATTTATTCAATTTTCAATTGTTAATTGCCTTATGTAATTTTTTCGAGAGTAAATAACTATGTTTGATTACGATTACGGAATCTTAATTTGTATTTAAAAATCAAAATACGCTACATTTAATACTATCAAACATTTCAAAAATTCAAAAATATATTGCAATTTTATATCGTAACGAGTTCTTAATAAGTTAAGTTTATAGGCATGACATAACTCTAGTCATCTCATGAAATAAGCATTTTGAGAAGCGGAGAATAATTGGGGCTCACCAAACTAAGGTGTGTAGAAGCGAAAGCAATGCAACGTGCGAAGCACATACACCAAGTTTGTACCTCAAAGTAGACTTTTGGGGTTTGCCCGTTTAGGGGGTTAGATGTGAGACAAACATGGATGTACTTCTCCTTCTAGAAACAAGTTCCAAGTTTAAAGACACGTTAGGTGCCTCTGGCTATCATATCTTAATTAGTGTTTGGTAGAATCTCATCTCCGCAAACTTCGCCTTGATTATATTATCACGTTTCATAGAAATTTTCATAATTTTGTGTTAATTAATTTTAATCACAATACATATACATCTATATATGTCAAATATTATTTTAATAATTATGTGTTTTATTTCTTCGTCCCAAAATTTACCATGGTCTTAGAAGTAAGTTTATTAGTAATATAAATTAATACGAGACTCGATTGAGTAGTACTATAATGACATTACTCAATAAATATTTCTTTCAATACTTATATATAGTTGAAATTTGTCGTGTACGTGTAGCTCTTACTTGTTTGCTTGTTTTTTTATTTAGGCACACAATTCCAATTTTGAAGTATCCTAATTTTAGATCACCAACCATTCAATATAATGCAATGATTCAATCATTAATGATAAATGAGATCATCTTGGTGAATGGTGATAGAATCAAACTTTAGTCATTAAATTACTACAATATCCTAAATAAGATGCCAAATGCTATAAGATAGGCTTAGCTTGTTATCGTTATGGCTCATCTTGGTTCCCATAATTAAGGCTCTTAATTAGGCTTCCCCAACTTCAATCTTCAACCGCATAGATTATTTTCTTTATCGTATAAATAGAAGAGGTCTTGTGTTTTAATTTTATAATATTTTAATAATACACACACACATATATATATATATATATAAATGAACAAACAAATACTTTCTTTAATATTTTCATATGTATTATCTCTCTTTATATATATATATATATATTAAAATTCAATTTGACAGGTTTTATTAATTGTAACTCACCACCCATACAGGCCACCAGTGATTCGGCCTACCCAAGACCAAATCTTATAATAATTTTCTCTTAATGGCTTCACGTGGAAAACTTGATTACTTTTTTTGATTTGCAATACTTTTTTACTGATTTATCCACGTGATACTACTTGAAAATTTCATCAAAACTTCCTTTTATATATATAGTGAATTAGTCATGGACCTCATTGGGACGAGAAACAATTGGCAGATTGGACAAGACATAAGCAAATTAGGGCCAAAATAAAGTTTGGCAAAGTAAATAAGTAGATTTGGCATTAATTGGAGCAAGACATGTTCCTAACTTAATTTTTACTATGTTTATGTGTAACGGAGGGGATCAACAATTATTTCCAATCAAATATGCAATTATAGATTAATATACATTTGATGAATTTGACGATACTGATATTGTTTGTACTTAAGTAGATGGTCGTTAGGGATATCAATGGATACTCTATTATAAGGTATCTGCGGATACTCGATCCGATTACACAAGGTTAGGATACTCCATAAACGAGTTAAAGTAGGATTAGAAATAGTGATTTCATTACTCGAATTTTAATAGAGTAGGGTTCTAGTACCATCTTTTGGGTACCCATTACTAAAACCCGATTATTATTTATAAATAATTTGAATATTATATTATATTATAAAAGAATATAATTACTATTATATATACTTTTAATATAAATATATTTATTTTTTATTTTGGGTTAACATTACAAAAATTATGACTTATAAAATTATTAATTATAATATATATACTCTTATTTATATAATCTTATAATATATATACTTAAAGAAAGCTTCTGAGATTAGAATAGTTTTGAAATCTAAATGTTGTTTTAAATTTCATGAAATTAAGAATAAATCTTTATAATTAATTAAATTAATTCATGAAACTATTATTATTAATTAACTTGTAATGTCTTTTAATATATATAGTTTATATATTGTGTTAACTTATAAAGAATATAATTACTATTTTATGTATACATATGTGTATACATATATGTACTTCAAATATATATATTTATATTTTATTTTGTATTAACATTGTAAAAATTATAACTTATAAAATTATTAATTATAGTGTATATATATTTTTTATATAAATTTATAACATATAAATTTAAAAGGAAGTTATGATATTAGAAAAGTTAATTGGGTAATTAAGTACTCATGAAAAAGATTTTAATAATTTTTTTATTTAATCAGGTATTTAAACGAGTTATGGTAGTTATAGGGTAATAAAAATGAATTAAGATTAAGATTAAAATTAAAGTTAAGATAATAATGTTTAAATTATTTAAATAATTAATAAAATTAAAATATTTAATTTTTAATAAAATTAAAATTCAAATACCTTGAAATCAACTAACATCCTATCCGTGGACATCTCTAATAATCGCCTTTTGAGACCAATGCAGTTTTGTCTGACTAATCAAAACTATAATTTGGGTTGGTAACATGTAACAATTTTGAAAATGTAGGTCGTGTTTGATTGGATGGTGGAGCGTAGGGTCCTTGATGAATAATATATATAATATAATTTAATCATCATCACAGCGAACGCATAATACTGTGTGAGTGGGACACCCCTGAAAGAAATGAATGAAAATGTCACTAGCTAGCTAGCTAGGAAGATTAACATACCATGCAATGCCTGCCAAACCAATCAAATAGCTTACAGAAGTCAAAGGATATATATTCATCCTCAGGTTCCCCTTGGAATTTGGATGAAATTTAAAGCCCATCAGGATGAAACAGTGAGTGATGGATACATACATACATCGTTTTTATATTGAAAAATTCACGTGAATCAAGCAGCTCCACCAATAACGGCAAACCCGCTGCCGGGGGCTGGGGTCATCACCTTGATAGCTATATAATTACATACATTATATCAAATTTTCAGATTGGTAAGTCGTGAGTCACTCTTTTGGAATTTTTCCTCCTATAAGTTACATCCATAGATGTATATCTATATACATGGATTGTACCTCCTGAGATATGTTTACAAGATCAGCCACTAGATAGGCATATTTGGCATCGGTTGTACGTTGGTGATGGGCTGATGGCATTATGTATTTATGGGAAACGATTGTTGACTTTTGTTTGTTAGTAGTATTGGAAACTTGAGAGGGCGTAGCTATCAGAGTGGATAGGTGGCTCTGCCTCTTTCTGTATGTTTCTACCTGGTTTGTTATAATATTGAGAAGGAAATTCCCTTAACCTCTACAGGTTGATGGGAATGACTATTCCTCTTGCTGACAAGGGAATTAATGAAGTGATCGGTTATGTACGACTTGTATATATGAAATCCAAGTGATACATGTGCATGTGGCTTGGAAAACACATTATGATCAAATTTTATCAGCTCGTTTTCTGATCAGATTTCGGAGGTGTGTACTGCATGAGATTGATTTTGATACACAATTCCTGTTCCATTTTTTCTTCTTCTGGATAATTGAAAAGTATATATAATTGTTTGAATAATTAAGGTTTCATTTTCCATGATCTGATTTATCTCTAAAACACGTGGGAAATGATTATTCAGTCCCAAAACGTGAATCAGGCTGTTCCTATATATACCAAGATGTGAAATGATCGATCCTACTTAATTTACATGCTATCTACATGTGGTAATTCTAGTTGTTTTTTTTTTTTTTTTATTTATTTCAAAAGGTGGTCATGAACCTTGGACGTTTAGGCGATGTTAACATATATAGCAATTAATTTAATTTTGGTCAAATGGCACCACAAAAGTTAATGCTTACCTAAGAAAAGGAGAAATTAGAGATGGCAAAGGACTTGAGAATTCTTGGGTGACCTAATCAAGCATCAGTGATCTTATCCCAACTGAGATTTCAAACCATTAATTGTTTTATTAGCATCCCCAACTAACCCCACTAATTAATTACAGCAGTTAATTTGTTACCAAGATTCAAGAGCAGGCAAATCCCAAAGACATGTTACAGAGGTGGTGAATGGAGAAAGGATATCATTGCATGCAAAGGCGGTCTGGTTCATTTGCTTTGAATGCCGTATGCAATTACATTATCATGCCCAACAGGAGTTGACAATCAACATAAATATATATATATATATACAAAACCCAAAACCCAGTCATCAAAGGCAACAGAGATTTTGGAAAGCACATTTTCATGGAGGAGAGAATTAGTAGGACATGGACAGCTAGTTGTTGCCCATCAAAACCACATGGGTGTATACTAGTATACGGTCATCATTTTGCACTTGAAAATTACAACAAACTTGGTAATGTTTTTTTTTTTTCCTTTAATGGCAAATGGAAATTCAACTAAATTCGTTGAAAGAGAATTCCATAATTTTTTTATTGGTTCATATATATACAACGAAATTAATAATTTTGTTTCAGAGTTGGTCAGGTTTTTGAAAAATTCTATGTTCAAACCTAAGTGAAAACTGTTTGTCAAAGCAGCAGCAAGCAGGGTGGAATGAGGATATGGGAGTTGAAGAAATGCAAAGTAAACATATGTATATATATAAAAAATAAAACTATGGAGCTTTCCTTTCCGTGTTAACATCAGCCAGCATTTTGTCTTGTAGTAATCAGTATGGTATGTTTGAACGGCTCTAGGCTATGGAAGCGCACTCACGCATCTTAGAGTAGAGACAGCAAACATTGGATTGGTCAACACCCTTTGGGCTGAAACAATCCAACAAACCCATTGCTTTCTTCATTTTTAATCGAGCCAGATATTTCTAATCCTTTTTTTGTCTTGTTTCTTTTATAAAAAATTCTATTACATTTTCAATCATTCTTCTGATCTCTCTTTTTCCAAGAATAATCATTTTTTACTTTTTCTTTTATATTGAAATCGATAATGACTTTGCTTAACAACATTTTAAATTATTAGCCGAATATCAATATTTTTCAATAAATTTATTTAATTATTCTCCTTCCTTCCTTCCTTCCTTCCGTCTGTCTTTAAATATTTGTCACGTTCTAATTTATAAGCTTGGAGGCACAATCTGTGCAGACCTTCCAAGGCCTCAATTGTAGCCCAATCACAGGTTTGCTGGACAACAACCCAACTTCGAGCTTGAATTTTCAAGTCTGAGTTGGGTCTAACATGTAAATGCCAAGGCCATTAAAGCCCACAAAATGGCAAAGAAAAAACACTTAGAAAATCCAACTGGAACTGAGTCTCCCGAGTTTGGCCAACACAACATGGGTCAACTCAGCGATTATGCGCCGCTAACTCTATCATTATCATCCTTCTTTCTCCATCACCTTAAGTCCATTTGGGTTTAAATTTGAAATCTTTTCTAATCAAATAAAAAGTCCTTTCTTTTCTTTCTTTTATTTTATTTTTGGTATAATCTGATGAGTGATGAGGAGAATCTGATCTATACATGCCTAAAATGGATGCAGGCCAGATTTAGTCCGAATTCCAGCAGCTCCAAAATGCAGAATTCCATTTCATCAAGGTGTAAAAGGTAAAATCTTAAAAGCTTGATATCAAGGAGACATGTACAACTCTTGTAGTATTAGTTCAAGTGTGTTGTCACTTAGGAGTAATGGGTCTGTTTCGTTTTCATTCAATAACTATTCTTCCAACTTGTTGAATTCATCACTTGAGAAAACCACATCACCTTGTTCTTCATGTTGCTTATGTTGTGGTTGTTGCTGTGCCACATTTGCCACCTATACACTACCCATTTCCTCTAGTTTTTTATATGGATTAAGGCAATCTTCCCTTGTTCACTGCTCACCTTCTAGGAGGCTCATCTTGCCTGCTCGACACCGCTACTTTTTGCGGTTTCCTAGTTGTGATTTTGATCATGCTCCTTCTGAGGTTTCCACTGCCAGTTTTGTTATGAGGAAAACTAAGGGGAGGTTTAGATGTATGGTTTCCGAGGAAAATAGTACTAGGCATTGGTTAGGTGGAGTAGATGCCGCAGAGGCCATGCTCAGCTTATTGAGTGAGGAAGTGGAGGCGGATTGTTTTTCTGCAGAGAAAAATAGGACTTCATATAAGATAGTGGAAGTGGAGAAGAGAAAGAATTATGATAGTGAGTGCTCTAGCCAGAAGAAAGAAAGAGAACAGATGGAGAAGACAAGGAGTTATGGTAGTCAATGCAACAGTGGAAATAAGAAAAGGATGCAAGTGGAGGAGAGAGGGAGCCATGTCAATGAACATTATTGGGAGAAGAATGAAAATGTTGGGTCAGGTTTGTTAGGGAGTGATTCTAAGCATGAACATGAGTCCATCACTATTGAGTCAAGGGAAGAGAGTAAAAGGAAAACAGAGAGCGCTTCATCTTTGAGAGCTGAGAATAGTAGGGGAAGGACAAAGAGTTCTAGTTGTTCATCTTATTACTCTTTGTCATCTTCAGGGGACTTAGAGAGTGATACTGATCTCCTAGGCCAGGAGGAGCAATTTGTGGAAGAATCATTAAGTAGGCATGTGACAGAATCAATAAGAAATGAGAATAGCAGAACTGAGGGACGGGTGGTGGAAGGCTTCAAGAGGGATAATGTGGGAGGGAGTACTGTTGATTGGGATTTGAGAAAAAAGTCAGAGAAGAAGCTCGCTGAAGTATCTACTGAAGAAATACAATCTGGAGCAAAATCCTCACAAGAATATTCAAGAAGGGTGAAGAATGATGAAAGTGCCTATAAGAAAAGATCTAGTTCCCATGAGCAACTTGATGACAAGGGCTGGGAAATAAGAAAGCAGCATGCTCAGACGGACAATCAAGTTATTGGACAGTCTGAATCAAGAAAGAAAAGCCAGGACGTTGCAGAAATATCAAAGATCCATGTTAGTAATGCTGGGGCAACTTCTCAAAAATTGCAGTTCACAGGCAGAGAAGCAAATGTGAAAGTGTCAGAAATCCGAGACAGTCAGAGGCTGACTGAATCTAGAATGAAGATTGAGGAAGAAGAGACAGCCCTGGTTCAGAGTCGGTCTGAATCTAGAAAGAAGATTTGGGAGGAAGATACAACCATGTCTCAGAGTTCATTCCAGCAGACAAGAAAGCAACACCAGCAAAAAGGTGAAAGGATCATTGGGCAACTTGAATTGAGAAGAAAATCAGAATGCTTAAGTGAAATTAATGAAGCCAAGAACAAGAAGACCTCAGTATTACAGTCTGAAACACATAAGAAGAAACAGGATGATACTTCAAGTTTATATTTCACTTCTAATCCTGAAACAAAGAAGCAGGGAAAGGATCAAAAACCTCCTCAGAGAATTGAGTCAGGGAAAGGATTGCAAGCTGTTACAAATATATCTGTTATTCATGCTGACAATATTGAGATAGTTACCAATTCTCAAACAAGTTCTGGAGAAAGATTGATTGAACATGAAAGTAATTTGACATCAGGTTTGGGATTGATTAGTGAGAGAAGCGAAAGAAATAATGGTAGAGTTGAGCAAATAAAATCAAGAAAAGAGAATGAGAAAAGTGTATCAAGTTCTTGGGAAGAGGCTGAAGAGGCCTCTAGTTTTCAAGCATCTTTGAGTTTAGTTTCAGAAGCACGAGAACAACAGTTGGATGTTGATGTAATGGGACCAGAAAAGAGAACTACACAGGCAGTTTTGATGCCTCCCGAGTCTCAAGTGATAGCTGGAGGTCTCCAGAGCGATGACTCAATGACTAGGATTTCCACTCAGAAGGCTTCCTTTGAAACTTCGGAAAGTGGCTCTACTTCCTTTTATCTGCATTCACCTGGAAAGACTACATTTGCACCCCATGAACCATATACAAGAGAAATGAGTGAGACTTATGGGGAGTCTATAAGCTTGACAATGCGTGAAGATTCTCTGGGTTCTGCTCAACGATTAGAGGAATCATCCTTGCAGTTTGTTGGGGAGTTTGTTGAGAAGGCAAGGCATGATGTCCTGACTTCTGAGGTGCAACAGGGGAAGAGAAGTTCTGACTTTAATTCAGCATATGATGCTAATAAGCAAGGGCAAGATATGTCAGGTCAATACAGCAAGGAAGAACTTAAGATGAAAAAGCATGACTCGAGACAGTCATCGAAGGGCTCTGGAGCAAAGGGGCCCTCTGATGAAATGTGGGATGTAACAGATCCATCTGTTCAGGATCTGCCTGAAGCGGAAATCCCACAAAGGACTTCCACATCAGAGCATGCTGTCGTGAAGAGAACTGGCAGGTCCTTGTGGAGCCTTATGGCAGATATCATTCGATTACGATGGGGTTCACGTGCTCAGACCCCTAGCTCAGGTGCAAGATCTGGAGGAAGGACTTCACCAAATGAGTCTGCTGGCAGCGAGACATGGTTTTCTGGTCGTGAACCAGATGAAAACAGTGAAGAGAATCTGAGAAGGGAAAGAAGCAGCGTGGCTTCAGAGGTCATATCTTATCAGCTGGGACCAGGGACTCAAGGTGAAGGAGATATCTCTGACTCAAAGAGGTCAACTGACAAAATAACACAGCTTGAAGGGAATATTTCACCATCTTCAAATATGTTGGAAACTGGGTCTGCATCAGAAGGTACTTCCTTGACTTCACAGAAGGAAAAACATGATGGAAGTAGCTTTGTGATGGCCTCTTCAGGCAAGGAGATGGCACAGTCATCTATACAACCATTACCAGCTAGAAGCATAAGAAGATCTCCTGTTGTAGAGGGGATTTCAGAAACTGATAGAACTGAAATCCTTGGAAATGGTTCAATTGGGGTGATGGAAGAGCCTCTTGGTGCAAGATTAACTGAAGCATCAGGGTCTCAGGTTAAGGATGGGGAATTGAAACAAAGAAAGCTTCAACGGATCAAGCAAGTCCCTAGAGATAAATTTGATGAATGGGAAGAAGCATATACACTTGAACGTGAGCAGCGAAAAATGGATGAAATGTTTATGAAAGAAGCACTGCTGGAAGCCAAGAAAGCCTCTGATTCTTGGGAGGTGCCTGTTGGGGCCGTACTAGTGCAGCACGGAAAGATAATTGCCCGTGGGCGCAACTTGTGAGTTTGATAAACAGACATGCTTGTTGTTTGATTGCTGCTTATTATTTTATAGCATTGTTTATGCAATTTTTATTTCAGGGTAGAGGAATTACGGGATTCAACTGCCCATGCAGAAATGATCTGCATACGAGAAGCTTCAAGCACAATACGTTCATGGAGGCTTGCGGTACTATTTCTTCTTTTTGCTCTTAAGTCTATTAACCCTTTTTTTTATGGAGGGGGATGCCAATATGTCTAAAGATGTGGTTCCTCAAAGATTCATAGATTCACCTATAACCAGGACATGGGTGGGACAACATCTAAAATATGTGTGCACCTAAATTTCTGATTATATGTATGATAATTTACATATGTTCGACTATGATTCATTGACAAAAGAGAAATAGCCCTAGCAAAATGTTTGTGCCTGCCTGTTTCTCTTGGAGTGCAGTAATTAGCAAGGCAGTCTTCTCACACGCAATGGACTTAATTGTCTAAAGAGTGTTAGCTTTGTAGTTATAGCTGGAAGGTTTGATGAACTTGCTAATCAATATCTGCTACTATTTTCTAAGGGTGCATAAATTTTAATGCAAATGATGATTTTTCATGAAGGTTCACTTGATATTTATCTTGGAAATTATTAATTCTCCTGACTCCTGAGTCAACCCATTTGGTGGTGCATTTTTGTAATTGAATAATTTGCTCCTCTAGGATACAACACTTTATGTCACACTTGAACCATGTCCTATGTGTGCTGGAGCAATACTTCAGGCAAGAGTCGATACTCTCGTGTGGGGAGCTCCCAATAAGCTTCTAGGAGCAGATGGCAGCTGGATTAGGTATGACAATGAATTCTTTACCTGTTACTAGCCCCTGTGAATTTTATAACTGTA
Source organism: Theobroma grandiflorum (assembly GCA_036013995.1). NCBI lineage: Eukaryota > Viridiplantae > Streptophyta > Magnoliopsida > Malvales > Malvaceae > Theobroma > Theobroma grandiflorum. Next base: position 233,989 of record CP142127.1, read on the forward strand.
AGATTCAACTGTTTTTTTTGGCAGAGTTCTTGTCTTTGAATGCTTCACTGTTGTGAATGCCAGTGCCTCAAAACTAAAAGATGCATCATTGGTCCTTTCTATTGGAATACTGACTGAATGTTTGGAGCATGAGTTGTGTAATCTCATATGAGAGCAAATATAATTCTGCCTTATTATCAATATCATTTTATGCCTTGTGGAGAGTGTTTCTCTTTTTTGGGCCAAGAATGGAGTAGTGTTCGCTTATCACTTATCAAGAATGGAGTGTTTCTCATGTCAGTAGAATATGAAGACACTATATTTCCAGCTAGAAATGGCCTGAATAGCTTGTAATGTGTCACTGTCACATATAAAGCTGTTATATATGATTTCTGCTTTCCCTAATCCCTAATTTTTATTAATTGCAACATAACAATTTTTCCAATAAAAAAGAAAAGGAAAAAAGTGCTGCTTATTGTAATATTTGGTCTTCATATGAAGGGCGGCTAGAGAAGTAGAGGAGGAATTTTTCTGAGGTAATTCCCTTATATTTGCAGACTTTTCCCTGATGGGAGAGGAGGAAATGGCTCAGAACCGACAGACAAGCCAGCAGCTCCAGTCCATCCATTCCACCCGAAAATGACAATCAGACGTGGGATATTGGCATCAGAATGTGCAGACACAATGCAGCAATTTTTCCAGCTTAGGAGAAAGAATAAGGAAAAGAATGCCGAGCGGCTGCCATCACCATCGTGTCTTCCCATAACAAGCCATCCATCAAAAATCATTACCAAGATGCATGATATCTTCCACGTGATGTTCTGTTTGTAAGAGACAGTAGGAAAACAACGAACTCTTTTAGATTCTATGAAGTATTTAAGAAACTCTAATTCTAATTGCCCTCAAACCAAATTTGAGTAATAGTGTGTGGTTCACAAAGATCTGGTGCCGTCTGCTACATGAACATGGAAGATACGAGGGTTTGAAAGAAATGATAATTACGGCTGAGCAGGTTTATTCTGGCCTTTGCTGTTTCAGGTCTTCAACATGGAGCGGGGCAATTGGCAAAGCTGCATCATTGCTGGCTCATCTTACATGTTCATATTTCCTTCAGGGACTTCTGATAGTGGAAAAAATGAGGTTAACTTTGTGGAGGAGTCCTACCATGGTCACATGTTTACTTCAGTTCCTTCACAATAATTATTTTTATCAAATTCAATTCCTCTTATTTAATTGAGCAAATAAGGAAAGATGATGACAGGATTTGTAAGGTGTAATGACTAAGGAGTTAGAAATGTTATAGAATTGAGTGTCGTGACAGATGACCATAAGGCTGATATGATGCAGATATGCTATGCCAACCTGGTGGATGATAATGTGTTTGCATCAAAACAAAATGGTTCAGATGTGTTGCACTTGCATGTCAACATTAGCAATCTTGGCCAGGCCAGCTTGATGTTAACCAAAATGAGGCCTCCAACAAATGAGGTACTCCCAAATCTCAATGCCTCTCGGAAGCTTTTCTTTAACACCCATTGCTTCATTAACAGAGCAAAAATTCAAGTGCAAACTGAAAAAAAGAGTAAGGGATACCAATGGAAAGTTCTTGACTTTTAAACCTGTTCTCTGCACTTAAACTTGATGGAGACAGTTGACCAGTGTTTAGGTTCCTGGTACATGAGTGGTAGGTGCAGGTTTGTTAAGATTGCCATTTCCGTCCTTTCCCTCTCATTTCACTCCATTTCTTAGCGAACACTTTCCCCAGATATCTCCCAATCATCACGTCATAGAGATCAGAGAATAACACACGCACCTAAATCATAAAAACTTGCTCTTCAAAGAAGAAAAACAACAAAAATTAAACCAGTCTATTGAGCAAGCAGATGACTGCTTCCAACCATGGTAACTGATGAAGCAAAACAAAATTTATATCCCTGCCTACTCATCGGGTAATAAGAATAGCCATACTAGCAAGCAAGAATTTAGACCAACCAAGCCGCCAGCCTGTTTTGCAAAATTTTGCAATCAATTATCTGGCCAAATCAGATAGTAGAAGGGACGTAACATTCAAATGAAGCCTACGTCTCTCCCTCCGACATTTCACCAAACATTTTCTACTTCCAAAACTTTGATTCGTCTCTGTTTATATATTACAACCTATTCTGTGCTGCAATTCCCATCCCAAACAAAATGGCTCCAATGTCTTGGGCACTCATTTTGACTTGTCTCAGCTTTCAACTAGCCATTACAAATGCACAGGGACCGGCTGCCTCACCTTCCACTACACCAACCACCATAACTCCACCTTCAACTTCACCACCACCTCCAACAGCAACACCTCCACCTTCCACAACACCTCCGCCTTCAACTGCAACACCTCCACCAACCACAACACCCCCACCTTCTACCACACCAACCGCACCAGCACAGCCACCTGCAACTACACCCCCACCTGTGACAACCCCAGCTCCAAAAGTTGCACCAGCTACAAGCCCAACAGTCCCACCTCCTCAAATTCCACCACCACAACCACCACAAACTCCTCCAACCACAGCTCCAGTGCAACCACCAGCATCACCACCACCAGTATCTCCTGCACCGGCCCAAGCACCACCAGCACCTGCACCAGCCAAGGAAGCACCAGTCCCTGCACCAGCAAAGTTGCCACCAGCACCTGCACCCATTATTTTGCCACCAGCACCAGCACCAGCTCCTAGCAAGCACAGGAGAAGGCACAGGCACAGGCACAGGAGGCACCATGCACCAGCTCCAGCACCAACTGTCCCAAGCCCCCCAGCACCACCAACAGTACCAACTACAGATGACACAACGCCAGCACCATCACCAAGTCTCAACTTGGTAATGCCTTCTATCAATAAATAAAATTACTTTTCTTCTTATTTATCATAAAAAGATAAGGATGAATCAAGGATTTTATAGCATAGACTAACATTTTTTTTTCTGGCATACAGAATGGAGGAGATTCTTTGTTTCTGGCAGGAGGAAAGTCTTTGTGGGCAAGGACAGGATTAACCATTGCCATTTTGATTGCTATTACAGGCTATAGTTTCTAGGAACCTTATAAAATGAGGCGTGTTTCCTTGTCATACTTTTCCTTTTTCTCATTTCCTTTTTCTGTCATATCTGACAGAGAATATTATTTCATTTGTATAACAAAAAGTAATATAAACTGAAATTTTAATAGAAATAGATATGAATAAGACCAAAGCTGAAAAACCAAAATATTGGTAGCATTTTCTAATTGCTTATCCTATTATTACACGGTTGATTAACAATGAAGATTAATTTGAATCATAACTGTCATTATGACATTATCTAGTAGGAAAAAAATGTGGACTACGTACATTCAGTGTTGCTGGTTGAACTTGATCCGTCTTTACATTTCATCCCTTAAGTCATACTCAACCACAAGGCCAAGATTGTCTGCTAATTTGTGATATTGGAGACATCCTGCACACTGACGAGAAGCACTGCTTTTTGGTCACATCAAAAACATTTTTCTTAAGTAAAAGAATTATGATAAATTTTTTTGCCAACAGACACAATTATTACTTCACTCCTAAAGTGCTTAGACAAAAAGCTTTGTTTTCATGAAGCAAAATCTTAAAATCAATTCTAGAGGTTTCTAGATAAAAGTTATGTATCTATTTTGCACATGCAAACAATCAATGCAGCACCTAACATGGTGCATTCAATTTCAAGATTAGACATACTGCATAATGTCAAATCTGAACTTTGTTTTCTACATAGGGGGCCACCACACTCACAGGTTATTGCAGGACAACGTAAATTGTTAAATTTTTTGCCTAACTCTTACTGAGGTATGTAACAGCTTTGATCTAGTAGAAATCAGGTGTTGCTAATAGTCATGTTAAATAACACACAAAGCACCATAACAGGAACCAGTAATATACTAACCTATAAATTGGAAAACAAATTGAACTACAACAAAACTGAAAGCCTAATATTGCAATGGAGAATGATAATGTAAACCAGATCAAATATGAGTCTTACATCGCCATCCCTTATATTGCTATAGGAAGTCTTCTGTCTTCTAAATAAAGTTATACCGAAAATTTTGACAGTTTCAATCCTAAGGGTTCCCCACAGAAAGTGCTAGGTTAACCCTTTACTAGATGTAAAAAAAAAATCAAATATATGTATGCAAACCTAACACTGATACAAATCTTCAATTTTTTATAAAATATAAACAAACATCAATCTGAGCAATAAAAAATCCTACTTAAACAATTCAATTGGATGGATATTTCAATATCTTTTTCATCATCCAGAAACATACAACAAGAATCTCTTGCGAAGGAAAAAGAGAACAAAAACAGAAAGAAATAAGTACCTGTACATAAACAAGTCCCCGTTCATATGCCAAGCGGTTTATGAGTCTTTCTGTTCTTTCACCACATTTGCCACAAGTGAACTGAACTAACAAACTTCTTCTTGGCAGTTTTATGTCAATAGTTGCATCCTGCACAAAGATCAAACATAACAAAGCACACACTGTTGAACAATTAGGAATGTATATGTTGCTTGACCTCTAGCAACATAATGTACAAACCCACTCTAATTCACCTGCAACGAGAACACTAGCACAACATGCTTTCTTGAATCTTAAAATCCACTTGAAAACATCCCACTCCCCTTCTGCCACAGACAATTGCCACTCTCAACAAGCACAAATATTCCAAGAACTGTTAAAAATGTCTGAAATTACAACAGTCTTCCTAAAACTGCATATACGTTGTGCCCAAACATCTGCAACCTATCATCTACAATCTGATCCTCTGCTAATTTAAATTGCAAATTACAATCAAACCAGATACCATAACGCAATATTGAAGAGAATGAAAGACTGTAGTTGAAGAAAGAGAATCACATTGAGTTTATCCCAAGGGGATTGCTATGATTATCCATGGAATTATTCTATGGATTGATTGGTTTCCATATTTACTCTGCTATGTTTCTACATAAAAAAGAATGAGACGAGATGGTTGTAGTAAACGTAAAATCAATAAAATTATCTTCTTCTACATTCTCCCCGTTCCAAACTTAATCGTCTAAAAAGTATCCTCTTTCCAAAAGATATCATCTTTCAACAATTCACCTCACTTCAAATTCACTTTCCAAATTGCAAAACAGATTAATCTTTCTGAAATTTGTCTACCTATTTGAAAATTCACATACCAAGAGCAATAATATATTTCCAAGATATATATATATATATATATATATATATATATATAAGAAAAAGACTAGTATGAATATGGAAGCTCAAAAATTGACCACAGGAAAATTAAGCTAAGCTCAAAAACTTAAATTGGCATACCGAGTTCGAATTTTTCATATTTTCATGCGGGTCCATTGTAGAATCACAAGCCAAAACCCGAAATGCTCGTTTTGGTGGCACCGCCAACGCACGCGCAACTTTCGGGCTGTGAAAAGCAGAAAAGAAAAGGCGAAGTAACATAAAAAGAATGAAATTTGAAGGTGAGAGAGAAGAGAAAGAAACACCCAGACAGGATTACCTGGAAATTGGGTTGAAGGAGTTGGAGTATGGAAGGGAAACGATGGGTTTGTGATTGTGAGAGGTAAGTTTTGGACAGGAAAGAGAGAAGAAGAAGATATTACACATTGTTGAAGCCATTGTGTTGTGTAGCTGTAGCTGTTGGAGTTGGACTCTCAGTAAGTATGAATTAGCTTACCCTGTGCCAGTATGTACCGTAATTAATAGTAGAAGAACCAGGTTTTCTTTTTTCTTATCTATTTATTGTTTTTATATTCTTATTTAGTTATTTACCGTGCAGCCACGAGGTCGATTTTGTTTTTCAATTTTAACATCTCAGGAGAACAATTCCTCCCCTTTTATTAGAAAAGGTAATGAAATGATCATTTCCATTTGCCAGTTGGTTCGAATTTGGATTCGATCTAGCATCTATGAATACGGACCTAGAATCTGTCTGCTTCACAGTTGTATGTAACATGGTATCAACTAACCACTCTGTTATGTAGCACATTAATGATCAAACGTGCCACTGAGGAAGAGTTTGTCTAATAAGCTGCTAACAGGTTGATAACAGAAAGTGATTTGCATCAATTTCTATTCCTTGTTGAAGAATTTGTATACAAGTATAAACTGTTTTCCAATGTCCTAGGGACAATAACAAGCAAGTTGATGTCTTCTTAGTCACCTAGAACAAGAACAACATGGTTCCACCTGGGAAATTTCTGCTGATAAAAGAATTCCATTGACCCCAATCGAATTCTGAGAGCAACCTTTGCCAATGGGCATCAGTCTTCCTCATCTACTTCATGAAAGGGAAGTGGTACTGTCTTGACTGCCCTGAACTTGCCAGCATTATTTAGATGCTCATTCTCCAACCTGGACCATTGATAGATTTGTTTATTAGAGCTAGTGAAGATGCTATGGTCTGGTCAAAGTAACTGCACATGTTGATGGGAATAAATAGCTACACTTGCATAGGTTCAAGAATTAAGGAAATACTAAAGACCAATCAGTATTTTACCTGAAAAAATTCCACAATCCTCTTCTAATGACTTCAAGTGCCGCCAAAAACAGGCCTGTTACTCTGTAATCAACATGTCCAAAACTTGAATGGAGAACACTTTGCAGCCAAGCAAGCCTGAGGAAGAGGTTCAATCCCTGCATGTCATGCAAAGTTTTGTTCAGGACAAGTTAGATTATTTTAGATAATCTGTTTTCTAATTCAAAAAGATAGTGAGCTCTGTTCACTATGTGCATTTTAATTCTGACAATATCTATTTCTTCGGTCAGAAAACTGCAACATCTATTTCTTTGTTTTCAGAGTGAGACTAAGAATCTCGCTTTTGTTTGTGAAACGGCATTATCAGTATTTATTTAAGAATATGTTTGTTCTCCTCCTTGCGACTTATCTTGAATTCTTAATCATATAAAATGGACAAGTTGGTTGTGAGCCTGTCTAATCAGAACCGCAAACTAGTGCTTGCATCCACCAGTTTGATTCTCGATCAAACTAAGTGTAATATTAGCTCGTATGCCAGTTGTATGCCAATGCCCCACAAATCTAAGGGGTATTAATTTTCTTCTTGCAGGGAGAGAGTGAGAGGAGGCCATAACATATACCATGGAGAAGTAGTAAATGTACTTTCGACGTAGCATTAGTTCATTCCTTAGCCAAGGGTTTTTGGAATGCATTTGAAGCAAGCCCCAATCCTTTACAAAGTCCCAATACAATTGGTACACTGTTGCAGCACTTGACATGACCACAACCAGACACAGCCATCCGATACTCCTTTCTTTCTCATAGGCCACTTTGGCCCCTGCTGCTAACATTGCTGATACATATTTACCTAGATTGACAAGGTGATGTGTCTGTCCTTCATCAAACCACCGCCTAGCGCACTGCAAGCCGATGAAAAGGCATTTTTGTCAGATAAAACTGATTTCAAAAGACAGTGCGTTAGTTGAACCAAAAATAAATTAACTTTCCGTGGAAAAGGAAATCTTGGTACTACCTACATGCAAAGTTCTGAGGAGCAAAAATATACCTGCATAGCTCTCCAGTAATAGGGTAGAAAGGACACTGCATAAGCAAGATCTCTGTAATGCTTGGCTCTCATGCAGTATCCGTAGTCTTGCGTTTTGAAGCTTCCAGTTATGTAGTAACAAGCCACATACTCGAGGTTCCTAAGCATCGGTACCTGCAGTTTTAATTAAGTGATCCAGTTAGATTTCAGGTATCTGATTCGCTAGTTACCAGGACTCTCTATCCTTTCACAGAAGAGGGTATTTATTACTACTTAATCAGCAGTTAAACCAACCTGACTACAAAGCTGATCTGCCATGAAGAAATCCAACATGACAACCTGCAGGCAAGTAATTGTAATTTATTAGGAAACTAGTTTTGTCCTTACATTAAGAGTTAGATTTTCATATTTCTCAAACTTGAAACGGTTTGGTTTCACTACCCTAACAAAAAAGTACCTTGTAGAGAGGTGATAAAATTATGTTCCGTATCACCCGAAGGAAGCAATATCGACTTGATTGGTAGAAGATATTGAAGGGGCAGACTAGCAACAATAAGAACATCTGCACATAGAAAAAAAAGTTAGAAACTTCTGCAACATGACTGGCCCATCATATCGGCCTCCACAGAAGTGCCATAAGTTTGGTAATTACCAATAACAGGAGACCTGGGATTGCTTGAACCTGGGTGAATGAATACCCTTTTGTAAGCAGTGACAAGTGAACAAACATGATTCCCACAACCGCTGTCAATGAAGTGGTACAGATTAAGAAAACATCTCTATACTTAAGCTCCTTGGTGGGAGCTAACTCAAAGATGAAGCTGTAATTGATGCGAGCTTTTCTCCACATGAAAATGTTGCAACCATACAGAAAGAAGTGTAGGAACAATAGGCTGAACATGCTGCAGAGAGAGAATTGAACAGATGAACTGCCGCTGTACAGTTTATGGGAGTGATAAGAACTCTTTATCATAAAATATGTTGCCCAGAATGAAACTCAGTGCTACTTGCCTAAATACAGGGTAGGCTGTTTCCATATAGATTGAATCTGGTTGTCTTCTGTACATCCCGGTGAGATGAGCCATAATGATATATCCAGCAAGAAGGGCAACGAAACAGCCAGTGAAGAGTCCTGAGTACGTTTAAACGCATTAATTCAATTCTAATTCGGCCTAGGTAATCTGGGATAAGAAGTGTTGCATTAAAACTACAGAACGTAAAGGGTAAAGAATTTGTTCCATTGATATTTAAGCTCTTCAGTGTAACTGGGGATGTCTGGATCTGGTATAGTGGAAATATACTTGATGTAATCGAGATTCTAGTCTTTACGCACAAAGAAATGCACTTGTCAATGTTGGATCTTCACTAGAAACATGCAAATGGATGTCGAAACCTTATGGATTTCTGGACAAAGTAAAGGGCAAATTTAGTATGAAATATTTTTGGGACTAGCTGTTCTGTACAACATGATCATAGAGATCAGTCCAAGATTTAGAAGTGTCCAAGCAAGATGCGATGTACATTGCTAGGCACACTGGAAACTGAATAGTGCTTGCTGCAGGTGTTAATGGTCTCGTTTAAAGGTTGAATCCCTGTACGGTCAAATTTGTCGGAAGCGTGATTATGGTCTAGCATGAAACTATGCATTTTTTGTCCACCCAAAAAAGTGACACTGCCTTCATTTTGATCTAGTGCCCTAATGGGTCCATGGCCATGCTTTTGCTTCTCAAAAACCTATATTTTCGCAAAGTGAGCATGCTAGAAAGCTTTCCACCAAAAGGATTGGTTAATGGAAAATATCACTTTACAGTTTTGTTTGTTATTCTCCTTTTTATAGAGAAACTACTTTATTAGCTGTTAATCCTAGTTTTGCAGAAGTTGCAAGGAACTCACCAATGAAGAAGGTTACAGCATGTGATTCTTTCCGTTGATGTGGTCTAAGATATTTCATGCCCTTTCTGCGATCTTCCTCAGCAAAATGTTTGATAAATAGATCCTCAACTTCATCTGCTAAGTTCATTACCTGTCATTTCCGAGACCAATAAGCAAATTTAACAGGTGAACAAAGTTGTACTGATCAGGTATAAATGCCAGACAAGAATATCCATGTTTGATTTTACATAAATCTCAGATATGCATTGCATAGACACACGTTACAGGATCAATAGCCACTTAACATTGTCGGCAAATAATCAGATGAACGGATAGCTAGTGGCGAACATCAAAACATTCATGAGAATATTTTCCGCAACAGACCTATGCCTAATAGGCATCTGATACTTTTACTTGGTAGTTTTTCTGCTTCAGTTATTTACCTTGTCTGAGCTGTTGAAATATGAACTCTCAACAACTTTAAGATAAATGGGAAGAACTTGTTTTCCAGTAACCTGAAAGCGCCATTCAGAGACAAGAGAATTCGTCTTTAGTTACGCAAATTGAAATGGGATATCTGTAGAACTCTAAAATGTCCTTTACTTACTTTGTCAAACTTCTTCAGAATTTTTATGAAAGCAAGCATGTTCAACTGCCTGAAAATCATAGTTACAGAAAAGAAAAAGTAAGAATCTCGTTCTCATTTTGATCTCAGTAATACAATAGGAGTGTCTTCGAAATGTTGAGTTCTGATGATAATACCTGTAAGTTTTGAGATAACCCAATGCTTTATAGAGCTCTACGAAAGCTCCTTTTATCATCTTCTCTGCATGATGCAACTTTGTCTTGTTGATATGCAGCTTACTTCCTTCAGGTCCACATTTCTTTGAAGACTGGTTCACTAAATCGTCCCAAAGTAAGTAAGTGATAGCTGAGAAGGTACGAGATGGTGTTGTCAGAGGAATGTTTATTCTTAAGTTCTTTCCCTGGCAACTGAAAACACGACCTGAGAGTGTTCTTAATTTTCCATCCTCTCTTTTCATTCTTATGGATTTTCCCATCTCATCTGATCTCGGAGAGTCTGAAAAGGACACATCATTTCTATCCAATTCATCTGTGCTGCTGTCTTGCAATTGTTCTGGGTCTGTTCTGTCCTTAACAGAATCCTCCTCTGCATACAGGGAAACAGAGACGAGTTATACATTTAAAAGGTCATGAATCAATGATAAATTCACTAATTTTTTATTGGTTCAGTCCTGTCTAAAGCTACTCACTTACTGCACATCATTTCTGTAAACAGGATTCAAAGAAATTGTAGGACTCGAAAACTTTTTCTAGTTTTGATCTTTTTTCTGTTGTTGTCCTTTCCATACAGTCTAGCATTCATGAAAAAGCATGCGAAACCAATAGATGCAGTATTACGTGGATGGATGCGAGGAAAAGGAAATGTGTTTCTCTTATAAACGAAAGTCATTCGAACCAAATGAATTTTTTTGGTATAACAGGTCAAAGCTGAAGTGAATGGTAGTAGTATTTTGCTTCACATTTCAGATGCATCGAATTAGAGAGAATGAGTCAAATATGATATACCATATGAGATAGTGCATGAAATGGAGGCGTCCTCCTTGGAGTCCTGTGCAGAAGCTCCTTTGCTGCGCTGCTGTTGCTGGAGAATAGTTTTGAGCTCAATGAGAATCTCCATTTGTTTCTTCAGAGACTCTCCTCTTTCCAGGAACTCTTTCTCCTTTGGTTTATAAAACTGATTCACTTTGTTAAGCTGCATGTCCAAACATGCAAAGAATTCTTTCGCAGCATCAGTATCAGCAAACTGCTCTAGCAACTCTGTCTCATAGAGATCTCCTTTGCTAGCGGAAGCTGCGAGTCTTTTATGAACCTGTCCACATCGAAATGCCACATTAATTAATTCTCGCCTGTCACCTTGATTATTAGCATTGAAAAGATAGGAAAACCAGAAACAGAAACTGTCATGTGAAAAGAGAGATCAGGGAGGGAAAGAGTACTTGAATGACACCATGGTCTCTACGTTGGCGACCAAATAACGAGAAGTTCCCTATGGAAGATAAGAGGTTATTGGCTAAAGAAGTAGTTTGAGTATTGGAGGCAGTGTTGTTATTAGTGGTGTTAAGGAGATGGATTTTCTTGAGGTCCTTTTTGAGTTGCCAGTAATCAACAAAAGCTTCCTTCCATTCGGGGACAAGCTGCCCTTCGAACTGCTTAGAGAACTTGACCATCTTTCTCTCTTGAAGCAAATCTTGTGAGAGCAGAGAAAGTGGTGGCAGAAGATGTAGGGAGCCGAGTGAGTGTTTAATGGAAGCCCTTGAAGACATTATTTATGGAGAGGAAAAGGAATATGGCTGAGGTGCCCGTACCGATGCTTGAGAGCACATTCTAAAATATCCTTTGCCCTTATATCCTATGCCTCCTCCACTTGATATTGTAGGTTGAAAGGTGTAGGGGTGGTCAGCTTCGCCGGAAAATGACCAAACCGCCACCAGATGAAATCAATTGTTGCTTTGGCCAGCATCTTCTTATGAAGATATAGACAGAGTGGGAAGTTAAAGTGGATGGCAGTGGGACCATACAGAATTCAAAAACATTCGTGAACAGTGATCCTGTACAAGCCATAATTTGTCATTTATAAGAATCAGGGTCTCTTTGGTAAGTCAAGAACTGCTCATTTGTGAATATGAAGCTTACACAAAGGAGACTTCTCATTAGACCAACCTGATTTCCACTAATTCAGGATAACTAAAAGTTTCAATTATTTCCAGGCACCACTCGAATAAGAAATTGGTGATTCCAGACTGAAATATTAAAATGAGACAACTTAGGATGTATTAAACTTATACGAACTAATCTGTCACACATGGATTACTGATCAATATAGATGTCACTGTCAGTCTTTGACTGCTTGATTTGTAGGCTTATTGCTACAATGCCAATGCCTTTATTTTTTTCCTTTCTTTTCTTTTGCTTTGTCAGTAAAGATGCAGCAGTGACGATATACCAGACGCAGACAGCGTGGTAGGACGTTTTCCATCGACATCATTGTTTGGGAAGAAAGGTTATAGTTGGATTAACCTGCAGTGCTTGTTAATTTATTTCTAGGTTTAGGATGCTTGTGTTTCAGACATCGTGATCAATTACCTCTAATTAACTAGTACCGGAAACCAATCAACTTTACGTACGCGGTTTTGTGAACTCAATTCTGGGTGATACTATTCCTCAGGATAAAGTAAATGGATATCATTCCCATTTAAGATGTACTTAGGATGAGCTAGGAGAGTGTATAACATTCCTTTGAGTCCATTATTGCAGAAATAATGTACCCAAAAGCGTATGGCATAATTTGATTTTGCCAGGCTGCTATTAATTCTAGCGGCAGTTGGTGGTTCTTGTGAAAGAAGAAGAAAGGTTCCATTGTTCTATTCCCATTCTCCGCACAACTTGTCAAAATGAGACCTCCCATCGCACCAGAAACTACAATTTCCAAAATCTCTAGCCATTCTTCTCTCTCTCTCTCTTTACTTTCTTTGTTTGCAGACATGGATTGCAAAATCAACATCGCAGTCGTGGAAAATTGACAGCGTGCCCAAGGTGGGTGACTCAAAGATACGCTTCTCCATTCCATCTCTCTCTTCTTTTGATACATCTTTTCAAGTTTTCACTTCACACATTCTTAGTTTTCCGTAAGGCAGCAATAATATTTTAGCTAAGCCATGTTAAGAATCCTTTGTACCTGATATTAATTCAACAGAATCATTCAAACCACGAGTTTTCTTTCCTAAAGCAGCCCGAAAACAAGTTGTGTCAGGGTGGAACAGAATTTTGAACTGAGCCCACGAGTCATGAATGTGGAGATGAAAGCAGTGTGATGTTGGTGAAAATAGAAAGCTCCCATGGTTAAAATTAGAAAAAAGCATGCATGTGTTCACTTTACAACACATTTGAGTTAAAAGGGGAAAGAAAAGGTCGACAGGAAATCTAAAGCCTTAAGGTCAACCGAGCCAATGACAAGCCATGAAAATGATGGTCTGATTCAGATTAGCATTTTTGGGTGCGCCCTTGCAGCTACCCAACCCAAGCCCACCTCACACCCTCCTTTCCTCTTCATATTAATTACATTATCATCTCATTTTCTCTGTTGCACACAATCCTTTGACCCCACAATCTATGACCAATGACCATGTTTAATCATAAGCCTCTAATAGGCCTCAATGCCACGTTATTGATTTCTATCGCTTTTACTTTTGTTGTTACTCCTCTCCTCTCTTTTTTCATCAATTTTTTTTAAAATTTGTCTAAATTGTTTGGAAAGAGAATTAAGTTTGAAACTTAATTTACTTAATTTCGTTCTAATTAAAAGTCTATAAGGTTTGCATGAGCACTACCTCAACCATCATCGCTTCTTTTGCATGCATATGGTTTCGAGAATAAGATGCCTGTCTTGAATTATACACTCTGATTAGCATGCATCCATCGTTCATTATATACCTGCTAATTCTCCAACTGCTTTCTTTCCTTCTTCTGTATTTTTATTTCCCCTTTAATTTTAGTGTACAATGTTTGGTTCAACCTTCCAAAGCATGTGAAGATGATTCCAAGCATACGATTCTGGACTGCTATAACGCCAGAAAAACCTAAACTTTGATGGTAAATGCAAGAACAAAGGAGCTAGCTAGGGAATATCCTATACTTTAACGGAAAATTCCCATCTTGTCTACTTTAAGAATTGGATTGATATCCAATCCCTTCCATATGATTCATTGATGGGGTGGGCGGCATATACTTGAGAAAGAATACTTTTAAAAGATCATCAAAAATTCTAGCCTTTGTTCTACCTTCACATATCACGCTCGGTACAACAAAGTAGACCCAGGCCACCAGGGGTGGGTATTTGCCAAGTATATGCTCTTGCTTTGCATCTTTCATGTATACAGTCACCTCCACCATCGTCATCCCCTTGGTTTTGAAACGGCTGGTTGATTCCAATTCTATCAAACGTGTTGGTAACCAAAAATGCTGAGGAAGAATCTGGAAAGGGAATAGAAATAAATGGAAACGATTGATGCAGATGTATATATAAATGATATGTAACTAAACGAATGAATTCGATATGTCGAGTGTTGATCCATGAATTTTTTATTAACATATTCAAGTATACATTGCTCTCTAATTTTCGGATCATTAATAGTAAGTGATTGAGATTCTTCTTACCTAGATGTCTAAGAATCACAATCTTAGAAAGAATATTATGGTACAAATGGCTAAATCTAATCTAATCCTATTTATTGCCATGTACATATGATTCCTTTCAACTAATTGTTTTGTGTGGTCTCAGTTAGCTCTTTTTTGTTTATTGGAAAGTCAAGGGGCTGTTTTTGTTTGGAGGAGGGCAACTGGCAGGAAATAGGGAGGCAAGTGAATACAAGTGAATTGTATATTTTTTTTTTTTTTGGATCTTTGAGGATCGGTACTTTCGAAATCGAGAATATCATATCTCAATTAAATTGTAATTTGATTTTTTATGTGATGAATATATGATATAGAGTTATCATAAACTATTTTGGGATATGAAATATGCTAAGTCTTTGAGTTTTTAGTGCAAACTTTAAGAAATTTTTATGCTTTTTAGTGATAATTAACTTAGATGTCATCAATTTCAATTTATGCACTTTTAGTTTAATTTCTTGTCAAGCTCTTTATCTCAGTCTTTGATCATTTAATCCTTGAATATTGAAGGTAATGCAAGAGAGTGGACCACAATTCCAAAGGATGATGCAAGTGAGTTTAAATGGCAACTGAACATGCTGAAAGTTTTAAGGCATAAATTGAGCTGTGGAAGTCCGAACGAGGTGAAGCTTGAATCAATGGAAAGCCGAGACAATGAGCTTCAACTTTGGTGTTCAACACTTCGCCCAAATCTGAATGGATCATGATCAATTATGGAGCTAAAGATTGAGGACTGCAACAGCTTATACAGAGCAAGCAGAAAGTTTCTGGCTACAGCCAGAATGCAAGTTGGCTGCAGTGAGAAAAAGGGACAGAGTTCAACTGCCAAGTCAAAAAGCTTCTGACTGCAGCGAGAACCAATTCTCGCTGCAGCCAAAATGCTGCTGTTAACAAAGCCCAAACAGAAAGTTTCTGGCTGCAGCCAGAACTTAATCTCGCTGCAGCTAGAACACGTCAGACAGAAATTTTTGACATGGGATTTTAGGTTAAGCTGAGATAGGAGGGGATATAAATAGATAATTTTGCACTGAAAAAAAGAAGATTTTGGAGATGCTACTTTGGGCAAACTGAGGCAAGAACAAAAAGGAAAAAGAGAAGAAAAATTAAAGACTGGAAATCAACAAAAAGACTGCTTCAGAACATTTTCTCTCTTTTCAGATTTGATTGTCTCTCTATCTCATCTTGTGAAACAATGCTTTTGTTTGCTGAAATGTGTACTCTCCTTCTTAGTATGTTGAGCTAAACTTTTTGCACTAGGATTATGGTTGATTTTAATATATAATTGGGATATTTGGTTGGTTTATTGCTTATTTTCAATGGAAAGACTGATGTTTACTCAAATTAGTGTTTATTGTCCATTTATTTGCTTGATCACCATTTAAATGTGTTTAGGTATTTAGATGACACTTGAAAGAGTTAGTCTAAATTATGCTTTGGTTTGGGTAATGTGTGTTTAATACACTTAGAAAGAAATTTCAGTGTATTGATTTGCAATTAGAGTAGACATACATTTAATTGCCATACATAGTCACTTTGTAAAACCTTGGCTTAAAGAACTTAAGCTAGTTGTCTCCTATAGATATATAGTGATTTAATTAGACTAAGTAAATGTGTAATATCTCGACGGAGCATTATACATGTTTTTGGATTCTAAACTAACATCAATTTTCATTGAACTTAAGTAATTGAGCCAACCAAAGTTCAAGTGAAATATTAAATGATACCATAAACCTAGATTATTATATTATAGTTCTCACCTTAATTTATTGATTGCATCATTTAGGTTAGAATTAGATAATTAGGTTACATTTTAATTATTATTCAAAAATTGGTACTTGGATAAAATTAGTTTGTGTTAATTTTGGTACTTAGCAACAATTAATAGATCAATTCCTGGAGGAACGATACTCAACTCACTACTTTATTACTTGTTGCGATCGTGTTCACTTGCTCTTAATCTTTGCTTGTACCTTGCATTAAATTTTGAACATATCTCATATTGCTCAAGCCAAAGATAAAATTTTCATAAAAGCAAGCAACAATATATTATTTAATTTTTTTTAAAAAAATTAGCTTCTTTATTATCATATTACAAAGATAATAATATACCATTTACTGTATGCAATTTTCAGGTGTAAAGGATTCAACATTGCCTGCGTAGAATCATGCACCTAATTCCCATGGCACGATGCAAAATGTTTATCCAAAAGACAAAAGAATGGTAAGTCACAAGGCTTTTGGCATCCAATGGTATTTTACTTCAGCCATCCTCTAAATTAACAAGGGAAAAGAATTGAAACAAGGAATTAATGTTTGGTTGTTTTCCATTTGTTCAATATTTAATCCTAAAGATTATCCCCCAAGATGTGGATAACTTATGGCCTAACCTTTCCTTTATCCATCTCTTTTATGGTCCATAAACATCCAGGGTGGTCAAAAGTGTTCATTAATTCTCATCAATATGTTGAGTAATTGCAGTACTATTATCTATCTTTTTGGCTATGAAAATAAAATATTATAAAAAATCATTGTCCAAGGTGTAGGAATATTAAACAAGCAGAGCAGAGGATGATGAACTGCATTTGATCATTACAAGTCATAATTTAAAGTAATCGCTTATTCTACGTTTCCCATCATCCAACAAAGTTTTCGACGACCCAGCATTGCATATCAGATACGCAGAATGGCATTCAACGTGAACTGCTAGAGGAGGGTGGAAACTTGGACAAGCAAGGTGTAGCAGCGAATTAAAACCTTATCTCATGGCTTAATGGCATGCAGACTAAGCATGCATTAGCCCAAAGGCAATGCCATGATTAATTAATTAATTAATTCATTAATTATACCTTATCTTTTCTCTCTTCTAATTCCTCCAATAATATATCTCCCCGCCCGACAGGTAATTAACACATGGATGGCTTTCATCATTTTAATTACTTGATGATCCACTGGATTTGGCAAGCGCATACAATAGTTTCATCATTTTAATTACTTGAAGTGTATAGTTAATTATCTCGGTGACTATCATTAATTTTAATAAACATTTTGAGAGAAATGAAAAATGTGAAAATAATGAGAGTATCAAAATTAACAATTTTCATATACAATTGAGAAAGATGTTATATTATAATTTAAATTAACCTCATTTAATAGTCTCTAATTTTAAACTTTTAAAAAATATCGAGTTCAAGTTGGGATTCTAATACGATAGAAAAGGTGGGATTTGGAATATGGGAAAAATTAATATGAACAAATAAAAGCAGCAAAAGGGTGCAGGCCAAGTTCGAAAAGAAACAAATGAAGGGAGATGATTCATGAAGGTCTGGATACCTTGTATATTTATTCATTCGCTTGCGTGGAAGCAGAAGCCATCAACAACCCTTGCTCATGCTTCGGTGAATATTGGCCTTTTTCCACCTCAACCTTCTCACTGTAGGCAAGCCCAACTTCAAGGAGGCCTAAGAAATTGAATCCCGACATTAAGGACGATCCATCCCCACATTATTTGCTCCTAAATCCAAAGAAACCACCCCCACCTCCCATCCTTTGCCCGCCGACGATCATTTCACGACAAACCAATCCTTGCGTGCAAGGGCGGAGTTAAAACAATTTCGAAAGGGACCAAACAAAAAGAGATATTAAATATTTTTAAAAAATTTTATATATTATTTAATTATTATTAATTTAAAAAATTAAATAAAATTTAAAAGATATTCAATATATAGAAAAATACATATTAACAATAATAATGATACCATTTATATATATATATATATATAGTTGAATAGAATTATAAAAGAAGTTTTTTTTTTGCCTTTTGCGTTTTGTATGTAAAAGTTGAAGAAAAAATCATTTTTTAAATTTAAATGAATTATCTTTTTACTTTGTGTGTTTTAACTCTCATCTTGTTTTTATTTGTTTCTTAAATTGTTAATTAACATATTAAGTTATTAGATTTAACTTTTGAGATATAATATGTTATGATAAATTATTAGGTTAGATTATTAAGATATAATATGTTATGATAGGTTTAGATTTATATTAAAATTTAATGGGTTTTGATTTGTAGACTCACTTTTATTTTTTTTAAATTTGATAGGCTTAACGTATTAGTTTAGAATTTATTTGTTAGATTTAACTAACAAATATGCTAATCATAATGACTCTAATTTTATCCAATAGTTTGAAGAATAAAACTAATTATTAAATAAAAAATTATTTTGAGAGTCATTAAAAATATATATAATAAATAAAATTGTATTGAAAGAAATACAATTATTTCATTCTATCAATTTGTATGTATATCTTTGTTACTTAAAATTGATAATATACATACTAGAATGAATTGATTATTTTGAATAAGAAATGATATATTGATGAAATTCTAAATAATAGTACAATATTATAACTAATATTTGAAAATTATATAATAATTTATTTATTTTTAAAGATTAAAATTATAAAAAATAAAATCCACATAGTAAAAAAAAACATGATAAATAAAAGATAAAATCTACATATGACATAATGAAAAATATATATGATTGATGGTTCATACAAATTTGTGAAAGAAAATTTATAGAGATTTAGAATATATGAGTAAATAACATACAAATAAATAAATAAATAAATAAAAATAATATAAATTAAAAAATAAAACAAACTTTAAAATTGAATCAAATATACAAAATTATTTTGTTATTTTTTTATTTATATTAATTATTAAATAAAAAATTATTTTAAAAGTTCATTAAGAAAACTTAGAAAAAATTTTAAAAAATTTTTAAAATGTTCGGGGCGATGGCCCCCCCATCCTATAAGGAGGCTCGGCCTCTGCCTACATGCCGTCTAATAATTTGTATACCACATTTTGTGAAACTACTAGTAATTTTGTATACAACTTAAGCTTAAAAAGTAAGTTTGAAATTTAGAACAATCTTGTCCACATTGTTTAGACATAAAAAATTCACATCTTCAATGTATCTAATTTGTTTAACTTATTTGAAATACATTTATTTAATTAATAGAGTATTCTTATAATTCATGACTCATTTAATTAATTATATTTAATAAACATTTTAGAGGTAAATATATTCATCATAATTATATTTAATATTTTAATTTTAATTAATAGAGAAGAGTTTGGGGCGTGGAATTCTAAAAGAGCAAATAAAGACGAGGACCAATTCCAACTTCCAATTTTTCAACTCGTACGAGATCAAATTCCAAAAACTACTACTGATAAAACCGGTTATTAATAATGGAAGCGTCCATGTGGCAAACCAGAGTTGGCCTGAAACCAGCAACCCCCCTGCTCTTTGCCCCTCCGTCTGTCCTTTTATCATTCCTCCCTCCGACCCATTTCTCTCCGCCGGGGGACTGCCCTGCCCAGCCCAGGTTTTGGTCAACATATCTCCTGTTCAATCTTGATTGGTACTAGTAGTATTGTCGAATCCCATGTTTTCCCAATTTTCTGGGACACCGAAGTCTTTGCTTCTTGCAACAACCTCATGAACAAGTAAACAAACAAACAGTTTGTATTGGACAGCGAAAGACAGCGCTAGGTTCGCTACCGGAAACGAATCCAAGATTAATCCTCAAACTTCCCAAAAACCAAAGTAAAGAAACAAAAATCCAACAAGAAGGAGAAATATAATGCCATCTTCAATCTTGCCCATATCAAACCATCCGTCCTCTTCATCGGCAGCCACAATGCTGCTGAAAGCTGAGATCGATCCTGACCCATCAACGAGCCTCCTCATTTCTTCACAATTCGACACGGAAAAGGCTATTCCCATTAAGCCTCTTCTACCTAGAGCTTCAAGTTACAACAGCACAAGCAACATTAACAACTCTACTGCCTTCATCAACTATCAGCAGAGGAGGCGCCGGACTGCCAGCGATAGCTCGCTTGCTTTGCTAGCTGATGAGAGTCCCCGCCAGTCTATAAGCCGGGAAGTCGGCCATGCTGCTGCCGAGACGTTTCTCATCACTCGCTTAAGTTTGAAACTTCTAAGATATCTCGGGTACCATTCTTTTGTTGTGAAATTGCTCTCTTTTTAATGATATTTTTCATTTTTCTTTGGACTGCTTGTATGTTTATGTTAAACGAATGTTGTTTTGATGGATTGACAGTCAAGTAGTATTTCTTGTTTTCGTGGATTAATCTTTCTTATATTGGGAGAGTTGATATTTGATTGATTGAGAGGCACGGATGTTTGTTCCATATGTTCCAGGAAATGCTTTTTTGTTGTGCTTAAGGATTGTTTCCTGAGATCCATCTTTAGCTTTCAAAAGAGTGGTTTAATGTGGTAAATTGTGTTGGTGTCCAAAAAATTAATAAGAATGGGATGATGTGATGATAGGGAATGGTGCCAAAATCGTTTGCTACTCCTATTTTGACTTAAAAATGGGGAAAGAAGGAACATATATTCGGTTTTAATGGCCCCCTTGCTTTTCATAACTTTCTTGGATTATGTTGCTGTTTTCCTTTTACTTACTCATTGGGGTTGGGAATGTGCTGCAGCCAATTCCTTGAGCAGTAAAGGATGTAACTTATTGGATGGGGAGTCAATAGCTTATCTGTGAGATTTTATGATGTTGATTGATGACCATTTATGTAGAGGTCTCTGTACTATGACCCTGAGACAAAATTCTGAAGTTGGTTTTGCTCCTGATGCATTCAGCTATCCTACGTTGAGAAATCTAAAGCTAATGATTATTAAAGAAGCTTTAAATCTACTTTATTAATTAAGAACCATTCAAAGTTTTCAATGATAAATTTAGCATCTTCATCTAACAGAAACCTTACATTCTTTAGCTAATAATGCATGCAGCAAGAATCATTTATATATATACTACTAATTTGATAAATAAAATTACAGAATAATATTCATTTTACCACCCACTTACTCAACAATAGCCCATTCACTAGTTTCCTTTTTTGTTTTCTAAAAAAATGGAATTTATTTTATATTTTCAGAAACACTTTCCATTTCTTTTTACACACATACACACATACACACATACACACAAATGTGTGGATGTTGCTAGTGAATTGTGAAACACATGGTTAGAGATTGGAAATCAATGTCTTCTTACCCCCCCCAAAAGAAAAGAATCTGTCTTTTGGTATGGTAATGTTTAGCAAGGGCAAAAGTGAATTGGGATCAATAAGCTGAAATTCAACTTAAAATAGTTTTAATGGTAAATTCATTGGGAATATTTAAAAATGAATTTGTTGGCTGACTAGAGAAGATCTAGGAACAGAAATTCATGAGTTGTAGGCTGTGCAAGGTATTTGTTGGACTGCAAATAGAATTTTGATTAATTTGAAAAGAATATTAATGAGTTCCCTAAGAAGAGATAATTATGTAACAAACTCAATTAATTAGAGTTAGTAAAAAGAGTAGAGAAGAAGTATCAATTTGTGAGGCTTTAAACTTTAAAATCAGTATCCTTTTATTGTCTATATGTTGCTCAAGGACTCAGAGTTTTCTTTTTGTATTCTATTGTTATTTGAGATGCTTATGTCACTTTTACGTTTAACTTTTCTGCAAGATTTTTCCTGATCGTTGATTATTTTCAGGGTAGGCTACAGATGGATCACAAGATTTCTTGCCCTTGGTTGTTATGCACTGTTACTCCTGCCGGGTTTTATTCAAGGTCCATGGTGTTAACTGGATCATTGGAAAAAGTCAACCATATATTTCCTATTCATCTATTACTGAGTGCCATTTGATTGTTGCTTTGGCTACTTGCTTTTTGCTTCAATTAGCAAAAAGCAAAAAATTCATTTGGCCGCAAAAGTAAACAATATTTTTGATGAATTAAAAACTAAAATTGTAAATATTTTGAATAAAGAATGCATGATTTTACATATATATAGAATGATCGTGTTAGAATTAATGTTTTATTTTAGTCATTTGGTCATTTCTAATCAATTATGATTTTGCTTTATAGCAATATTTTTGGAAGCAAAAGGAAATGGCAAAAAGCAAGCGGCAAAAGTAACAACCAAACAAAGTCTTAATTTTTGACACTGTCTTGTATGACATCTGGCATCAGTTTATATTTAACTTATGGATCTGAAATAGCATAAGCTTACTCGTATTTTGCAGTTGGTTATTACTACTTCTTCTCCAGACAGGTCCGTAGGAGCATAATATATGGTGAACAGCCAAGAAATAGGTAAAGTTGGCGGTCTTTGTCAATTTCTTGTGCATTCCAAGCAATTTATATGTATATCATTGCAATTATATTAGAATTTCGGCCATGAGAGCTTAAATTTTGTTTGCAGGCTTGATCTTTATTTACCTAAAGACAGCCAAGGGCCAAAACCAGTGGTAGCTTTCATAACTGGTGGAGCCTGGATAATTGGGTGAGTGATTTGTTGTATTTTGACATTGTATGTTTGGACATGTCATAGAAATTTTTGATGTACCAGCAGCTAGCCCCCTTTTAGTTTTATTGGAAGATTAAAGCTTCTATTTTGTTGTGTGATCGGACTGAAAGATACCTGAACTATTCGTACATGATAAGTAATTGACATAAACAGATGGGGAAGTACATACTAATCACTTCTCCTTTTCCTTTACCGTTTCCAAAGCAGGCTCTGATCACTTTTATGGCTACTCTTTCTGTTGTTATATTTATACCCTTTTTGGCTCCTCTTTTGATATATGCTTGCTATCCTTGATCTGTTTCATGGAGTTTTTTTTTTTTCTTGATGCAGCTATAAAGCATGGGGTTCTCTTTTAGGTCAACAGTTGTCAGAAAGAGACATCATAGTGGCATGCATAGACTACAGGTGAAATATATCCCTTTAAGGCAACGTTCTGTCGTAGAACATGACAGTACTTTGCTGGATCAATACTTAATTATAATTCTTGATTAAGTTCTCTGATTGACACACTGCTACTTGCATTAAATTGTATTTTGACCTCCATATCATATGCTAAAGAGAATTTATAACTGTATCAGAACTTCTGTTATAAGCTAGCCTTTTAAGCATTTCAACAATTACATGTAGAAACCTTCGTGATTTGGTAACTGCAAAATGTAACCTGTTCTCATCTTTTATCACCAGCGGGGCTCATGTCTTAGTAGATGTTATTTACTGATTTTTTCTTGGTTTGTTTAGTTTTAAAGTTCTTGGTGGGGCAGTTATTTGTCTATTTGGGCATGCGATGATCTTATAATACTATTTCATTATCTTATTTTCACTTGGTCCCACCTCAAACTTCTTGCGAATGCCTTACCTGTAATTCATTTTTATTGACTTTACTGTTGCCTTTCGTCTTCCTTTACAAATATCTTTTGTTCTCAAATTTGAGTTTAACTTTTCTTGACCAGCTATCATCTTCATATGAATCATTGGATTTCATTGGATCTGGAGAAAGTCTGTTGAAAATTGAAAGAAGATATGCCTGTTTTTTCTCTTTCATTTCTTTTCCCTTTCCCCCTTCTTTACTCCTTTGCTCTTTCCTAGTTTCTTTCTTTTGAAAACTTGAAGGTGGTTAGGGTACCATTTAGCAAGGAAAATATCTAACTCAGGACTGTTACACTTACTTTGTAATGGTATTGGCATCTGAAAGAATTTTGATGCACTCTGAACACATTTAAAAGGCTGCATTTGTTTTTTATTGTTCATGGTAAGTAGCATTTGTGTTTTTATCTCTAAAATGACTATAATCTCCATTTTTCATCCAAGTTGGCAAGTTTTCGATGAAGGATTTTGAACTAAAAATTTATGTATTGCACAATATGTAATTACTTGGATAATAATTTTTTACTGTTGGATTAGTTACAATGTGACCACTTTATGTGGTGTGATGATATTTGGCTGTTATAAGAATCAGTCCCTTGATACTGCTCTGGGATGACAGCTCTCTGTAGCTAATTTTTGTTTGAATTTATGCTTCAAGTGTGTAACCTTCCTACTTCTGATAATTGGAATCTGCATGCAGAAATTTTCCACAAGGCACAATAAGTGACATGGTGAAGGACGCTTCTCAAGGTATCTCATTTGTTTGCAATAATATTGCTGAATATGGAGGTGATCCCAACAGGTATGGGTCATGGGATTAGTAACATTTCCTTTTTAATTCAGTTCATTATATTTAATATTCTGTTCATGCTTTGTCTTGCCAGGATTTATCTTATGGGACAGTCAGCTGGTGCACATATTGCTGCTTGTTCACTTGTTGAGCAGGCAATCAAAGAGGCTGGTGAAGGCGACAGTGTTTCTTGGAGTGTGTCCCAGATTAACGCTTATTTTGGTTTGTCTGGAGGGTAAATATTTATTAAAAATTTCATACCATTGGAAATTTTCTTTTCAGCACGTAATGGACATGGGCATTCTAGCAATACAGCTCAATTTTTTTCCTTCTGTTCCTGAAATTTAAGTTGATGATGAATATAACTTTAGTAGTAAAAATTGAATAGTTTTTGGTTTCAAAATTTCACTTTTAATATATATTCAAGCAAATTTTTATGTAGTAAAAGCAGTTCCCTTTTTGTGCTTATTCTGTGATGCTCAATTATCATTAACATTCCCCAACAGGTACAATCTTTTTAACCTTATAGATCACTTCCATAGTCGGGGTTTATACCGTTCAATTTTTTTAAGGTTAGTAGTTTCATTATAAAGTTATATACATGAAAACTTGTTTTGTCCTATTATCTGCTTTTTCCCTAAGTTGAACAAATGTCTTTGCATTTTCATATAGCATAATGGAGGGGGAAGATTCTATGCGTCGATTCTCTCCTGAAGTATTTTTACAGGACTCGAACATTAAGCATGCTGTTTCTCTCCTTCCTCCTATCTTTCTTTTTCATGGTACTGGAGATTATTCCATTCCTTCAGATGCCAGGTTTAAATCTCCTCTTTGATGAATTACATGATTGCATAATTAATTATCAATTTTGTGGATTATGAATGTTAGATCAGGTTTCTGTTTTGTCATTCTCAGCGGTATTGAGATGCTTTTGGGGTAATAATTGTTGCATGGTTAGGCCATAACTTATTCAAATGTTCCAAGTGATTTATACAAACTTCTTATAGCAAGTTTCCCATGCAGTAAAAATTTTGCTGATACTCTTCAAAGACTTGGAGGGAAAGCAGAATCCATATTGTATGATGGAAAGACTCACACGGATTTGTTTCTTCAGGTAATGGAAGATGTAACAATGCTTTGTGTGTTAGATGTACCAGTGCGGTTTCTCTGCAGACTTTGCTGACGTTAGATGTATACCCTCTTGATATGTTTGGTCCTTTAAACTAAGTAAAACCCGTTTAGTTTTAAAATATGTTTGAGGTTCTTTGGTTTCTAGTAAAATGTTCTGGAGTTTAGGAATGAGGGTTTTAAGGATGGGGAAGACCTGTTTACCCTAGACCTAAGAGCAGAAAGGAATGCATGATTTGTATGTTTTCTTCTATTGAGCACCAACTTGTCTTGTTAAGTTTGCAATTGTCTATACACATAAGCCTCAGATCTCAGGATCTTTTGCCATTGATATGTCACCTTCACTGAGGAGAAATATTTACATGTTATATATTTGGCCAACATATTATTCAGGATCCCATGAGAGGTGGCAGAGATGAGATGTTTGAAGACCTTGTTGCCATCATACATGCTGGTGATGAAGATGCCCTTGCAAGAGATGCAGTGGCTCCTCCAAGAAGACGCCTTGTACCTGAATTCATGTTGAAATTGGCTCATAGTGTCAGCCCTTTCTAGCCATTTGACCATTGCTCATCTGTCAGCCCCGAAAGGCATAAACTACCAAATGTACCCATTTGCATATCACAATGGAAACATATTTACTTTATAGATAATCTTTACCAGGCTTATTTTCCCCCTTTTTCTCTTGTCCTTGTTGAAGAGGTTACTTGGCATCAATTGTGGGAGAATGGGTATATTACCATCGAATGTAGGCAAGTAGCTATCTCTTAAAAATTTGGGACTAAAATGGTGGGAAACTCAACATTGTATCGCATTGCTATAGTTTTGAAGGCCCATATGTAATATTCGGCTAGGCCTGTACCATTTGTAATATTCTGTTTTAAAGGTGAGGTTATCATGCTGGAGGCTAAAGTTGTATAAGGTCCAGCACCACGTCTGTTTCTTCCTTGTTTTGCTCAAGGAAGAAGTGTCGAGATGAAACCCACTAACAATATAATATGTTAGATTGTAGATACGCCGTCCTATTATGCTTCTCTCTTTCTTTTTGTTCCAGTTTTAACTCTATATATATCTATATATATAACAGCAAGGTGAAACTTGAAAATTGACGAAATGGAAGCAAGATGAGAGACGGAGAAAGTAGTGGGAGAGACATGAGGCATGCATCAAAGGTTACATAAATGTCCCAATCATATATATATCAATAAAAGATGAAATGGATTTAAGGTATATGAATAAGAGTCTTTTTTACTTATTAAGCATGATTTTTGAATTAAAAATGTAAGTCCATGATGTATACACGTTGAAACAATTCCATAATGGCCTTTCAAATAGATTTAAGTCTCATTTTTTAATTAAAATTTAAATCTTTAATTAGTTGAATTGTTCCAAAAAAATAAAAAAGTTGATGGTGCTACTATAAATTCATTCCCTTCCCGATGCTATATTATTTCATTAGTGCAATCTTGTCAAATTGTAACATACAAGAAACCTAATTATCAACTTCCCCAGCTCATAAGTCATAACATAAATAAGTAGTAATAATATCTAGATATCCAGGATCTCTAATCATAAGAAAATCTGCACTTGAGTTGCCAGGCAGCTAGTTCTTGCTTGCTGCTTTCCCACCTTTGCCCTGCAGATGAAGCATAAATCAAGCATAGGATGATTAATGGTAACACAATGGCATGTGTGAATGCATTATTTATTTATTCATTCATGAAAAGGGATAGATAGTATAAAATAAAATAAAAGGGTGTTTTTTTATGGCCTGATAATTACTATATATACCTTCTTCTTCTTACTAGGTTGCTGAGGCTTTTGAGCACCACCCTTTTTGCCTGCGGGTTTGGAGGCGCCATCACTGGGCTTGGCAGGTTCCTTCTTGACCTGGCCGAAGAGTTGCGTGCCAACGGGTTTCTCAGCCTTGAGTGATGCCATTGCTAGAGTACTAGTAAAAGAAACAAACTAGATATATATTGCTGTTTTCTTCCCTAATTCTGTGGTCTGTATATATAGAAGACTTGTACTTAAAAGTGCAGCGAAGGAATTAGAATCGCTGAGCAGAAGGTGATAAGTGGATGGTGGAAGTTGAAGCCAAGAAATGGAATAATTAACCAACCTGGACAGCAACTTCAAGTCTTATTGTTTTACAGAATCAGATGCTTTGCTTAGAATATTTTTGGGCTGATGTCACTAGTATATATATCATCCTAACTCAATTCTACGCAAGAATATGAAGATTATGATTTGTAAAGGAATAATTAGGTTAATATCAAGATGAAGCCATTGACAACAACAAAAGGCACGCATTCAAAATTTTGAATGAATATTGATTGGATTAAAGCTGTTATTATTATTTGTACATCTATTAGTGATAAAAAGTTTCCCTGGGCGGCCGGGGAGGGCAGGGGGATTTCCATTCGGGAGGAACGGAAATCTCCTGCCCCTAGCTAGTGTCCCCATTGGTACCCTTTCTCTAATTTAATACTTAATGGTGGTACACCTAAACGGTACTAGGCTAACTAACAGTGTCATAAAACCCTCGCGGCTTGTCGTTGGGCTGTTGGAATACTTCAGGGTAGCCAAAGCGGCACTGCTTTTATGAAGGATTCGATTGTTGGAAGAGAGAACCTAGATTTGGTCATTTATGGAGGCTGATTTGCTTTATTATCATCGTTAGGCTATCGTTGTTTTTCATTTACTTTCATAATACAATTAACAATAAAAAATAAATTAAAAATGGATAAAAGAATTTATATTTTGTAAAAATTTTGATAATAAAATGAAAGATTATTGTAAAACGTGATCTTCAAATGATTTGGAAAATTAACTAAATTAATTTATGGGTCTTTAAATGTGACTCTCGTACAAAGGATGCCACACCTTTTTTTTAATTTTTTTCTCATCAATTTTCTTGAAATAAATAATAGTATTTTGAATCGTTTTCTTCTTTTATTTTTTTTATTTGCTATAAAAGATCTGTTTCATTCCTCAATAACACCTTCTTGATCATGGGTGATGCATTGAACTCTCTGTGTTAAGAACTTTTAATAATTTTCTTTTGAACCAAGTATTTTATAGAGCATTTGCTTGGTCTTGAAAACACCATATATGTTGTAACATGGAAGGTGTAAGTGACCTTCCTTGTTTTTACTATTTAGGTAAAGTCACATTTTCAGAATCAAGACTCTAATTTTTTTTTTAAGGATTTACATCAGCCTAGTGCTATAAACGACCAAATCTAGATTATCTTTTCCAACAATTCAATCCTTCTTTGTTTTCTTTAAGCAACAATGTTATCGTCGTAGATGAGTTTTCCGATTGTAAAAGTAGTGTCTTTGTGACCAGCTCGAGGTATTCCAACAGCACAACAGCAAGCGGTGAGAGTTTTATAACACTATTAGCTAACCTAGTACCTCTTTAAGGTTTAACACAGTTACCTAACTAACTTTTATCATTCAATTAAAACTTAAAAGACACTTGGCATTAAATTAAAGAAAGGGCACCAAGGGGGGCACTAACAGGGGATTTCCAATCGGGAGGGGAGGGGAGGGGAGGGGAGGGGGAGCTAGCAATTAATAATGGGCGATTTTCGGTTCTTTTAAAGTGACCTACGTACCTAGGTAGCTATATATCTTAATTTGGGTCTTTCTCCATCATATCCTCTTCTTTTTTCTTCAAATCTATCTTGATTTGTTTGTTTTGCTAAGTTTCAATCAAGGCCTTTTGATTGCTTAATTTCGTAGAGATGGAAACTGACGCATTCTCAACTTGTGTTTCTGTCGTTAGAACAGATGATGGCATTGTTAATGATTACTAGTAGCCATCTTGTTCCTACTTCACTTCCACATCATATTAGTAAAAGGTACTCAACTCAAGCACTGCCCCGCTGCTGGTGGGCGACAAACGTGAGTGTGACATTTGGGTCTTTTTTTGTTTTCAATTTCAATTATTATTTTATTATAATTTAAATTTTGATTATTTTATATGTAAATGTATCTCAACATTTGATTAATTAGTTAATGCATGTTTTTCTTAAAGAGTAGAGTATGAATATTTTTTTTAAAATTCAAAAATAAAAATATGTAAATATATATATATATATTTATATATGTGCCACATAGTTGGAGAGTTTATTTTGTCATTGTTTTTTTTTTTTTTGAAAAGCAATGAAAAAGAAGAAGACTTTTTTGATTGCTTTCTAGATATTTTCAATGATTCAATTAAATGTTTCTAGTTATGAATAATTATAATTTTAATAAAATTGAATACCAAATTCAATTTATAATGATTAAAGAGGAAACTAGGAGACCCTTTGGAAATTACATATATATATATATATATATGTATGGAGTAACTTTTTATTGATTAGGTAAAGCTTAAAAAGAGATACATATTCATGCATATATATAAAAATAATTACAAGGCAAGAGCTTTGCAATATTTTTTGTAATTCCAACAATGATCACCATCCTGACCCCTTAAGTTCCAGCCCCCTGGCCTGTTCATGAAGCTCTTGTCTTCCTATTCCTACTTGGCTACTTAGCTGCTGACTTTGCTCCCGATGCCTGCCAATTCATCCATAGGAGAGGTTGAGACACATCAGTCACACAAAAATAATAATTAAAGCAACAAATTTAGTATCAATTAACTGTGGAAAATTTATTGATTAATGCATGTGTCCCGTGCAACTAATTATTAAAAGTGCATTAATTGGAACTAAGCTCCCAAAGGCTTGGAAAAGTCGATACATCAATTTGCTATGGGAAGTGAATAAACAGAATAATACGTACCTTCTTTTTAGGCTCCCGAGGCTTCTGCTCTGTCTTCTTAGGGGCCGGCTTGGAGATCGGAGCTTTGGGTGCACTGCCGCTGGGTTTGGTGGGCTCCTTCTTGGCCTGCCCCGCCCCCGAGGGTTGAGTGCCAACAGGTTTCTCAGCCTTGAGTGATGCCATTCTTCTTTCCTGTCCTGCTAGCTACCACAGAAATGAACCAGAGGTGCCTCTACCTTAATTTGTTGGACTCCGGTTGTTGCACAAATTAACCAAGAGAAACTCAGATTTATAGTTGAGATTTAGGAACCAATATCAGTGATGAGTGAGTTCAACTTGGTGGAGGCATAGTGGATTGGTGGTGGGAGCTTACAGAATAGAATAACCTTGCGCTGGAGAGCTAGGTGTTGGGGAGATGCTCATGCTTGTATCAGATACCCTTGCTTTGGCATATTTCACTCTCATTGTTCAATAATAATGGATGCTTATTCTAACTTCTAAAACAAGGCCAAGTAGCTCTCAATCAGGACGTGAGGGCATCATTTAACCATCTACTTGACATGACTAACTAAGATTTTGTTCTGCATTTTTTATTGGTACCTGCATGATCATTAAAATTTTAAGGCTCCTTTTGTTTCTCATTTTTAATTTTTTTTTAATCTTTTGCTTTTGAAGTAGAAAAACAAAAAATCTGTATAGTTAAAGATCAAAACCTAATGTGTAGTATTTCTTAATAAATGTGAATCCTCATTGAATTGGGAAGCAACAATAATCTGGGATAAGTTTTTCTCATCTCAAAAATCTCATGCTCGATGACATGATAGGCCTCTTATAATTGATCATTCCTTGGGATGTCTTGGTTTTGTTTCTTTCTGATTTTTCTATGGCCTGTTCTGCTATCTGGTTTTAGGCTAATATATATAGTTCGTATTAGAAGAAATAGTTATCAAGTGTCTTGATTCTATTCCATCTTAGCCAATTGCTGCTGTTTCGCAATTTCCATTATGAAAAGAATCATTTCATTCATTAAATTATTCAAAGAATCAAATCAATTTTTACTAGTACAGTAAGCAGCAACTTTGGTGAATAATTAGCATGTTTCACCCCTTTTAGGGAGCTTAATCTTTCAGAGCAGGGAGTTATCCAAGCACTGGTTAACTTAACTCTCTCTTTTGAGAGAATGTTTTCTGTCTTACCGTTAATTACCCAATTCTCCTCTGATAATGCGACATTAAGACCATGAAAAAAGCTTAAGAAAGCAGATTCTTATAATAATTAACCCACTTTACCAGCACAAGTTCCATGTAAATAGACAACAAAATTTCCAATCTTTAATTAATTAGGATGACCTGAATCTTATAATAATTTGACAAGAGATGTCTTGAATGATCACACATTCTGTCAGAATTCATAATTATGCAATCAAATTGCAGGACATCTTCATCAATTTCTCGACTTTCAACAAGTAAATTGCTGGAGGAGTCATTGACAGATATATACGGTCAGTGAGGTTGCCCAATTCTCAGAGCCACATAAGCCAGGAGCCTATATCCCACTAACATTATTGTCAAAGCAGCGACATCCCACAACTTATTGTCAAGACCAAGATACTTGATTGCAGGAAAATCCATTACCTTGCAATGCATCCCAATGTCACACTCGTACACCTCATTTACTGAGTACTGCACCCCCACCAGCAGCTTATAGCAGTAGTGACTAAAAGAAATGTACTTCAACCAAGCTATGAAAGGAGGAATGTGCTGAATGTAGTATCCACCGGCTAATAAAAACACCAGCATTGTCACAGAAGCTAAGGTTGTACCCTGTTTTACGTCCATCAGAATGGCTCCCAGTGCCAGTCCCAGCCCTTGAGAGACCAGCACGTTGAACAATATGATTAAGAGGGTTAGTACAAATGTGACTAGTGATGGCTTGAGGCCGCCCATCCAATATGTGACGGTAACAAATATTGTTGGAAGAACAAGCTCCATTGGCAAGTCACCGGCTGTTCGGGCAAAGTAATATGGGGACAGACGGTACATCCCCGAGGCTCGCTCTTTGATTAGCATTGGCCGCTCTTGAGGGAATGCGAATATGGCATTGAACAGAGGGAAAAAACCCCAGAATATTGAAAAGAAAAACAGCAGTCCCACCTGTAAAAATATTTATTTTGTTATCAATGTTTTTTGATCCTGATATTCAGCCTAATTGAAAATATAAATTCAGTAGATCCTTTAATTTCATAACGTCCAGGTAAAATTTCCTTGGGTCTGTTTCTGGGAAAATAGTGACTATAATTTACTACCAGTACCAAACGCCCAACACAAGCCAAATTTCATGCTTTGGAGAGCTTGAAGGAAAGAATTCAGGATCATGATATCGATACCTGGTCTTGTATGTGTGAAACGTCAGAATGCCACCACAGAAGGCCTGAAAGAATCGAAACTGACATGACCTGAAATATTCTTAGGCCTGAATAGGATTCATGCTTCCTCTCCTGTAAACCCCTTCTCAGTAAGACCTTAAATTGTTCCCACCAGGTGGTGTTCCATCGGACCTCACACCCTGCAAGAAAACTAATGATCACTGCCAAATAAATACAAAGCAGCTGCATGCAAGCAGAGAACTTTCACATTTTGACACAAGCACTGATGGTAATCGCATACAGCTGCACCTGTTGGGAGATATACAATTTTTTTACTTACTTGATTTTGATGATATTGCTGTTGACAAAGACGAATCTAGCAAGTTTCGGTCAATCTCAGCCTTCAATACAGGGAATATATTCTTCTTGTAAGTCGATATTAGGTACTGTTTAGTGGAATTTTGATCATCATGGTGGTCTACTCTGCCATGGAACTCTAGTTGCTCATCCAGTTTTACGTCGGGGGCTATACCTGCTTGTCCAAAACAGTCTTCTAATTAGCAGGAAACAGAGAGGACTCACACAAGATAAATTATTAGACCTCTGAATAGCTAAAAATCTTTAGATCATTCCATATGAATTATTTCGCATACCAAAAGAGCTTCGTGTTCATTATTTTTCTGATTGAACAACCACTTCTAAAATAATAATGTGCTTATGTTGACTTTTTAGACTATTCAAATCCAATCGGTGTATATATATATATATATATATATATATAATTAAAGCTAAATAATTGCAAAGCGGGGAAGGGCCAGAAAGATGAAAAAGTTATTATTAGAAATCAAGTGGATGGTAGAGCTCCAATTATCAGCAAACAAATCCCAGTCAAAAAGAAGAAGAAGAAGAAGAAGAAGAAAGATATAAAAGACAAAGAAACAAAATAAATACCCCGAATTAAATAATTAATTGACTACCTTTTTGACTTAAATTATTGGCCCTGCGTTGCTCAAAGCTA
Organism: Theobroma grandiflorum; assembly: GCA_036013995.1. Classification (NCBI taxonomy): domain Eukaryota; kingdom Viridiplantae; phylum Streptophyta; class Magnoliopsida; order Malvales; family Malvaceae; genus Theobroma; species Theobroma grandiflorum. The sequence goes on from CP142127.1 coordinate 268,000, forward strand.
AAATATGACTGATTATTCAATTAGAGAGCATCCTGGTTAACATGCTGCCGGCTTCTCTTGCAAAAGGGAGAAAAAACCTATCTTAATTAGTTACCTCACCAATACGGTAGCTTTCGGTTCAGAAATGCTGAAAATCGTTGAGCCGAAGGGACCATTAATTTCCTATTTACACATATAAATGCTAAAAGGTTATTTACTTTAATGGTTGGCTGTGTGTGTGGTCGAAAATGGATTAAATCCCAAGCCAACGCAACAGTGATATCTTAAATTAGAGTTGTCTTTGTCATATCTCATGTTATATATGATACTTTTGTTGCTGGGGCTTTAGCATTTTTCTTTTCTGATATTAACAGCACATAAGCATCGTGACAGTGATTGAAAACATAAAATATGAAGAAGGATTTAGTTTGAACTTAAATTAATATATTCAATGACCTTAAAATAGAAAAGAAAATAAAATATGCATGTCAGGTTGCAGCAATGGATTTAATGATCAATTAAATAAGTTGAAAGATAATAATTCTTTCAAGTTCTGGGTTTGGTCATTCCAACTTCTAATCCCTCCCCCGCTTTGCAATTTCTTTTATCAATTAAAAGAATAAGTTGGAAGATTTGCTTACCATTAGCTAGATCAAGCAGAAAATCAGCAGGGTTCAAGAAATTGAAACCGGGTGTGAAACCAATGGAACTGAAATACTCCATGGCCTGATCGGCACGCCCGCAGTAAATGGGACACCCTTCGTATAGCACCAACACCTTATCAAACATCCTGTACAACCTACTTGAGGGCTGGTGAATGGTGGTGATCACGGTCCGGCCACCGCGTGCTAAATGGCGTAAGGTGGCCACAATTCGCTGCGCTGTGGTGGAGTCGAGTCCTGAAGTGGGCTCATCCAGCAACAACAGACTCGGGTTCACTAACATCTCCAGGCCAATACTGACACGTTTACGTTCCCCACCCGACACGCCCCGAAGAAGAGGCCCACCAACTATATTGTTCCTGCATCTTGTTAAGCCAAGTTCCACTATGATCAATTCAGCCTGCTCAATTTTCTCTTCCCTGGTGAGCTCTTTTGGCAATTTCAACAAAGCAGCATAAGTCAGCGTTTCTAACACTGTGAGGTGGGGATACAACACGTCATCTTGGGAGACAAAGCCTGTGTTGCGCTTCATGGAGCTAGAAAATGGCCGCCCATTGTATGTTATGGTGCCGGATAGCTTTCCAGCTAAACGACCTCCAAGGGCTGTCAGGAGGGTGGTTTTACCGCTACCGGACGGGCCAAGCATTGCCAGTAGCTCACCAGGTCGAACATCACCGCTAACACCGTTGAGTACACTTCTTCTGGGTTTCGGCTCTTGCGAGGAAAAACAACTTCTCGCCGTGGTATTCGAGTAGATGCTGTAGGCTACTTCTTCAAACTGCAATGTGATTAACAAGTTGTAAACACATAATTAATCACTGTTACACGTAATTAGACAAATGTGCAAGAGACTAGAGAGTGTACAGAACCTTAAGAGTTACAGGACGTAAGAATTCGCGTAGAACTGAAATCCGAAGTGGAGTTTGTTGTTCATGTTGTTGTTGGGCTGGGATTGGCTCTTGAGAACATGGGACAACGTTGATGGATGAAGCGGATGGTTCAGCATGGACAGAAACGTTGTTCTCGGTTCTGTTTGTGAGGATGATGCTGGCCGGACTATTATGGGTGGTGATATTGCTAGTTTCTTGCTCAGGGGGCATCATGGTTCTTTAGAGGAATTAAGAAGATGGTAGGAGGAGAGTAATGGCGATCGAGAGTTGGGTGGAGAGGTGAAGAGTAGGAGGAGGATCGGAGAGGGCTGATCACGACTCACATGCAAGAACAAGTCATGTGAGTTAATAAAGTGAGGAAAGCACACGAGAAATAGAGTCTGAGGTATGGCTGATGGTGTAAGGGCAAAGCCTTAGGAAACTATATACTAAGCCAAGAGGGTTTGTTTTGGGGGGTCCAAGGGAGATGCATTCGTGGATTGCTATGCCCATTCCACTTGTCTACGTGTTTGGAGAGCATTTCTTCCATCTCAAATGATGTCATCGCCCATAATTTAAGAAAACAAAAATCAATTTATGAAACATTTCATAATTTCTTAGAAATAGAATTTTTAATTGAAAATAAATTGTTTTGTGATTGATATGAGTGCAATGTAAAATCTAATGAGTTAACGTAGATCCATATATACCTATAAAATTACTTGAACGTTTATATAATTTGATGTTGTTCAATTGATTATTTTAATATCAATTTCCTTTTCGTCCATAAAATAGACGCATAATAAACACATTTAAATTTATTTTTTGAAAAAGTTTTACGTTGAAGCAATTCAAGATTTAAGTTTTTTTTTTTTAATGAGGTGCGCCAGGCCCGAGCTGTTGTTCAATTGATTATTTTAATATCATGTGAGGTGTTGGGAGCGAAATAGACTATAATAGAACCCCAACCAACCAACCAACTTACCCACCCTTTGTTTTAGGTTTTATTTTTTATTTTGCTTTTGGGTTTTTGTTAGCTTTCAATTTCATGGAGCACGGAATGAACAGGGGCCAGGGGGAGGTATCTATCTCCTTTCTCTTTCCTGGGGCTCTGGGGTGTTCATCCAAGGAGAAAAAGGGCCAGGTGCTTGCAGGTGGCAGCCTCCCATTCAGAGAGAGAGGTCGTGCGCCAGATTGTGTCGTGTCGTGTTTCCTGTAAAAGACTTTTGCTGGCTATCCCTTCTTGAACGACCTGTCAGCTCTCCATCATCCTCCAAACCTCTACGCTATCTTATTCATGTCACACTAATCACTCAACAACACACGTGCTAAATGATCATCCTCAACCTCAATAACTGTACTGGCTATTCTATATACAGTAGCTCCCTTCGCATTGCATCATCTACAAAAGGTAAAAATGGATAGAAGAAACCAAACTGCACCAATGGTTTTGAATACAGCTCAAGGAAAGAAATGGGATTCCTGGAATAATTAATTTGGAGATATTGGATATGAAATCAGCATCCTGCAGGAGAGCCTTGACATTGAGAAAAGTATTCATTTCTTTCCATAACTATTCCAACCTCATTCATTCTCCTTTTATTGTTTGCTTCAAAATCAACCAGGTATCCTCATAGACTCTCCAATTACCAAGCTTAGATGCTTACTTTACATCCTCATTTTCAATCCCAACTCTGATCTCCACCTTCCAACTAGGACCATCCACTTTGCTTTATACCAAATTCAACTCAAATTTTCATGTCAACATTAATGAATTTATATCTTAAATTGTAAACCCTTCATTAACTTGTACGGTAAAAAGATTTTATGTGATAATTTCTTCGAATATTCTTCTTTCTTTCAGGTTTCTAAGTATCAAGACTTTTCAATACATATCCCATCCTGTGACTACTGTAAAAAAATCTTTTTAACAATTCAAGATTAGGCATATACACCTTTCACTGATTCAATGAATAATTAAGAGCACTTACTTAGATGAATATCTAATAATAACCTTTATTACTACACTAATTAAAGAACAATCCAGGGTTACTCCCAAATCCCATGCACACTTTGGATTCTATATAGAAATATCTGGTAGCTATAGCTAGTACATGACCTTTCTCCACTTTGAATTACTTTAATGTTTTGAACTTTTTACTGTAGATTACAGCAAATTTGATTCTCTGGCACCTCACCAGGGTCTGGTACATTTGCCAAGTGTCTTTGCTTTGCAGCAACCCCTTCTCCTTTTTATATCTTTTTCCACTTTGCCATCAAATTAAGGAAGACGCGTTGCAACTTTTACACCTCTCCACTGATAGTGTCTTAGTGCCTTGCTTTTCTCAATTATCTCCAATTCTTCCCTTTGCTAATTAAATAACATTTATTAAATTATCATCTCTTTTCTCTTGTTGGTTTGATTGGCTTAATTCTTCCATCCTTTACTCAATGGGATTTTTCTAATTCTATTAGCATGATTACTTATCTAATTAATGAATGTTTTACAACTATTATTATATGCCAGAGAACAAGGATATTGTAATTTTAATACCAAAAATTGCATTCTTTGGATTTTAACAACTATACAAGAATCTAAAGTGGTTAAGCGCCAGGCTGCCAGCACAGCTTTGTTGCCACTTTCTTTGTCAAAAACTCAATAGATTATATTGTTTTAATTACTCAATATAGATTTCCTCTTTAAAAAAAATAAATTAAAGTAGAGACTAGATTCTAATCATCATTTGATCACTACACGTGGCAAGACAAATCCCAATAAAGAAGAATACCTTAGCAGGAGTCGACAGTTGTGGGTCTCTTATGCATCATGACTTTGGCATATTGCAATATTTCATCTTGTCCACTTGAATATTGTAATTAGTATCAACCTTTTCTATTTACATCATAAATAATTATTATTGTACATATTTATCTTTTTGTGATTTTGATCATCTGTTTAATTTCTAATATTAAATGTGAAATATGTTCGTAAAATTTAAATATTATAAAAAATTGTGCATAAAGAAGACTTTGTTAAAAAATATAATATACATAGTATTAGTGGTAAGTAAATCAATAAAGAAGGTTTGAGGCAAAGCAAAGGCCAGGAACCATCCATCATTGATTAATGAGTAATTGATTGTGTGTATGAGGAAGAGATGTTAAATCGCAGTCTGCTTCTATTGCCATCCAAAAAAGCTAGGTGATCATGATAGGCCAATAAAAGCAAAGAGCATTTAATGTTTAAACTTGGATGAGACTGTAAAAAGTGGATATGTTCTCTCAATAATGTTTATCAACAAATTGAGGTCTGACCTCACCCCATCACTTTGAGCTACCTTCTACCCCCAGTCATTTTCATCAAGGCAATAGCTGGCCACCTCAGTCTATATCTATTAGTAGCAGTATACGGATGGTCTTGGCCCCTCCTAAAGGAGAAAAACATTTTTTAAAAAAAAAACCAGACAAATCGCTTTTTGAATGGATGTAGTTGTCTCCAGGAGAGAGAGATTTTCCATCAAAAATTGGCAACAACCAGGTTTTGATGTGCGGTGCCATTGTAGGATCATTCATGTATATGCAAAGAATACAAGTGGGGAATTAATCACCAGAGAAAAGGACACAAATGCAATGCAAAAAAAAAATATTCATTGATATGTAGACTCGGAGAGAGAGAGAAGTACAGTAGTACAAGAAGCAATCTTACTTTCTTTATTTGATCACCTTGTTTTGCCTACTTTCACTAATTTTTTGACTGTCTCCTGGAACGTTTCCAGCTTTTGTTTAAAAATTCTTAGTGGCCATTCAGAGCAAACGCCTTCTTTAACCTGGTATCTGTTGTGGTTTTTGTCTCTTTTGAGTAACCTGGCGACCACATTTTTATCTCAATGTTATTAAGTGTTTTCCATGTTTATGTTCATGCAATTTAATATCCATGAAGAACACATTTGGCCTCTGCAGCCAAATTTTGGGGGAGATGAAGAGATCATTAGGGAATGGAGCTTGATGAAGTAAGATTGTGTAAGTAGTGTTTTATTTTAATGGAATTCTTAGTATAAATTGCCAATACAATAAGTTGATATATAGTGCTCCATAACTTTAAAGTCAAGGACGTATCTAGCTATTGGTGAGACCACATTATTATATATGTTCGTACTTATCCTATTTTAAAAGTGCATTCAAGTTCAAGCATTTGATTTAATTAAAATTTAATTTAACCTTAACTAAATATATATATATATATATATTCTACCCTCTTATATGTTGGGGAAATTAGACAAATTAAGTGATAAAAGCTTATATATAAATTACGTTCCAACAGTTTAATCCTACTAATCTTAGTCAAAAGTTGTCATACATATCAAATGGAAAAAAGCAAAACCCAAGAAGGTAGAAAGGGCCTTGCCAAAATGCTTTCAATTAGGACACAATTAATAAAGAGGCAGCAGGCCGAATGTCCATTGCCAAGGGCATGCCCCCAGCGCTGCCTCCACTGAAATCCCAAGCAATAGAACCATCGAAATGCCAAAAATAATTAGTCATTGTTGCACTAAAGTGAAGCATCACTACTTATTTCATGTGTTAAGATATGAGATTCCATGTATCTTTAGTGCATCTCAGCGTCTTGTCCCGGTTCTTGTCACACCATAAAACACTACTGCTTCATTATCAACTACTCCTTCCAATAACAATGCATCCGCAATACCATTTCCATTCCGTATGATTATCTTGTCGTGCATAGAAAAAAAGGCAAAACTAAAATCCTTAGCTTCCTAATGCGCACTACTCCAACACAACGAAAATGCTCATTCGTATCAGTACTCAACTTTGTTTTTTATAGGTATCGATCTTTTTCAAGCAAAGACATCGACCCTGTTCCAAGAGTTTTACTCACAACTCACAAGAAATGGGGAGACGTGGGAATATTATTGGTCATAGTTTGAATATCAGTTTTATTAGCACGGCTGGATATGGATGACCAGTCAATGGTCGTCTAAGCATGCAAGTTTGAGATTATCAGATACATATAATATGGTCTCAAAGCCCGGAAAATTAATTCGATACCTTCTCTAAATCGTGTTGCGTTTGCCTTGCGGAAATAGAATTGTCAAATTTTCCTTTCTAACACTAATACACGATGATCAGTTGGAAAATATTGTAAGTTGGCACCCAAGGGAAAGAAGAGAATACGTACATGATCAGGTTGATGCATGGTCCCTGTCATGGGAAAGGTAATGAATTTAACAGTGGATGACAGCGCCACCAATGGCAATGCTGGTAGCCATACAATCTCTACGGGACAAGTGTATCGGCTACCACACAACTTATTAACCGGCGTACTATCCTTTTTGTCAACAAGCAAAAAGGTCGAATTTCTTGTGTGTGATATGTTTCTTCAGCTTATTTAATATGACATTGATTTTATGCTCTAGCATGCCGTCATGCATTCAGATTTCAGACACATGATAGGGTACATTTGAATGGAAAATCCTCTCGAATTTGACTCATACAGAGAAGGATTAATTAGCTGTTATTATACTTAACTTTGCAAACGTTTAATCAAATATTCGATTACTAAATACGTCATCAATTTAATTATTCTCGTTCAAATCAAACAAGTTTTAAAGTAACTTTTTAATATCTTTCATTAATGTGTTTCCACTATAAATCGTCTTGATGAGATTCGTTTCTCTTTCCACTGTCATTATTTGTCATCTCAATTTGCTAAAGTTCATATGAAAACGTTGCCTTTTCGTTGAAAAAGTTGAAGATTGTTACCCCTAATTGAATTGTTTGGTGGCATAGAACTGTTTGACGGCTTTAATTTATAGGAACCAAATCGATCGTCAAACATGAAAGGCATTCAGCCTATTAATTGCTTGCAGACTCGTAATGGAGTTTGCTAACGATCAAGTTCAACATAATTTGTTTTGCTCTCTCCTTGTGTAGTTCAAAATTGGCATTATTATATCGAAAAGAATACTTGCTAACAGTTAAGCTATGTCTAGACGTAGGAGCTGCATTATTAATGGAGTTAGAGAGGTGAGGCTTCCTCATTTCAGGGACGGAAAGGCAAATTGGATAAGATTTATATTAACGTCAGTCTTACGACTTCAAGATTCAGGATTTAAAGACACATTTTTTAATTAATTAAAATTAAATATGTTTTACTGGAATTTGAAACCACCCTCTTTGATAATTATTAGGACAACAAAACGGCAATAGTTGATGTAGGTAGTTGGAAATCAAATCAAATCGAATGAATGAACACAACGGAAGAAGTGCTCATGCAAGTGGCTTTCACAGTAACAACTTTCTGTAGTTGACAGAACATGTTCTTTGGGCTTAAGGTATTGAAAACATGCATTCCAACACAGGCTTCTGTTAACGATTATGACCGGGGATGGAAGTTTTAGAGTCAAATATAGGTAGGTGGCTAGGTTACAGAGAGAAGAAATTGTTGAGCTCCATGCTTGTTGCTCGAAAAAAGTAGGAGAATTTGGCACTAATTAATCATTGGTTTTCAGCAGCATCGGAAGCGAAATGGAATGGAATGGAACCTGGCTTTGTAAAAGTAAACAGCAAATAAAAAAGTTAGGCAAGATTGCATTAGTTGGGAGTGCCACAGATTAAGAATGTTGAGTTAATCGTGCATTTACACCTAAAAAGATGAAGGAAATGAGATATATATTTAAGAGTTGTCAATGGAAGTCAGAATCCAGGAAAAGAAATGAAGTGACTCCCCACTCAAATTACATACAAGGCAGGCAGTGTAGTACAAGCAAGCTAGCTAGCTAGCTATATAATATAAGTCACCATAAGATGGATCAGTAGGCAGCAGCACTAAAATGAAGATCGATCTTTGAATCAAGGGATTCAGAAATAAAAATTAGCTGGACAGCACTACACCTAAGAGAAAGGGAGGAAGGTTTTCTGTGGCTCTGATCTGGTTGCTTGGTGTTGCAGGCCGACTTGATTGAACCTCACTTCCATAACTGCAAGGATGGTATCTCCTTTAAACAACATTTGGCATCTTGGTTATCGAAAAGAAAACTGGGGAAAAAGAGGGAACACCAAAAACATAAAGCCAGGCAATTATATATGTATAATGAATTAGACGTTAGATTCCACGCACGGTGGAGAGTGTACGCACAAAGGGTATCTTCTTAAAAAGGAGTGGAAGAGCAAACGAATTCAGGGATGACTGACCAAGAGAAGTGAGACAGCTTAATGCATTCATTTTCCCAAAAGACATGTAAAAGATGAAAATGAATGCAGGAATTTGCAGCGGGACAAGCTGTTGCACGTTAAGACATTGGTGATGAAGCCTCCAATAATTTGCCAGTATGGGTGCAGCTTTATTTGACACAAAGTAATGGTACTGGTCACGGCAAAATAAAGATACTGCCGGGTTCAAGCTAGGTCCATCCTAGAGGCCCTTAGACATTGAATCTTAAATTGGACTATTCGTGTTTAGGAGTCTTAATTATTAACAATTATAAGTTAATACAAATAAAATATGATTAATTAAACATATCAAAATCTCAAATATATTAAATAAATAACATGACATGAAGTGTTTAATATTTTCATTAAAACGATCAAATTAAACTCGATAGTGAATTTAATATAATTTTATTTATAAAGTTCAATTTTGGGAAAAGCAAATCATCTATAACTAATTATAAACTTTCAGCAATTCGATAGCAAGAAGTAGCCAACAGAGAAAGGCAGGAGGCATCGTGAGATAGGAAAGCCGTTTATTGGCGATCTCTATTCGATGCAAACCGCAAACTCTCAGATTAGGCGCCATTGCAGTAATATAAAGCAACTCTCACATAAACCATATGATAGAGATTCAAGCTGAAAGGTGGAAAAGCGTTCACCATTGCACTGACCAAAAGCACGTTGCTATCTGAATTTAGTTTTCACAAAAACATAGCCCCAAGCACAGTCATTAACTCAGCTACCAAGACAAAAGATTACTACCACTCAAGAGAGTTAAGTTAACCGGTGTTCCTCATCCCTGCTGCAATTCCATTTATGGTAATTAGCAATGCATCTCTTAGTTGTTTGTTATCATCATCACATCTAAGCCTCCTAAGAACCTCCACTTGCAACATGTTCATGGGGTTGAGATACGGGAGCCTGCTCTCTATCAGCCTTCTCAAGCTCCGATTGTTCTCAGACAGTTTCTCATGTCCACTAACCACCAATACATACTTTTCTGTTATCATCAGCTCCCTCCTAAGTTCCGCACCCAGTTCCCGCCTGCTCTCAGACACTAGCACTTCATCGTAATGCTTGGCTATTGGAATATCGGCCTTTCCTAAAACCATCTCTATAAGGTCGATTGTAGATTGGAAAAATGGCCATTCTTTGTACATAGCTTTCAAGTCCTCTGTGTGACCCTTCTCACAAACACCCTTTAAACCAGCTCCAACACCAAGCCAAGCTGGAAGAACAAATCTGGTCTGGGTCCATGCAAATACCCATGGAATTGCTCGAAGATGTCCGATTCCTGTTGAGGCCTTTCTTCTTGTGGGCCGGCTTCCTATGTTAAGAAAGCCCAGTTCAGCCTGGGGTGTAGCCTCATGGAAGTAGGCAAGGAAATCTGGATTTTCATACACTGTGCTTCGATAATTCTGGCAACTGATTTTTGAGATCTCCTCCATGAGATTACACCATTTTTGTTCTCGAGGTGGTTGCGGGGGACGCAGAGTTGCCAGGAGCACAGCAGTTGTGTATATTTCTAGCTGTCTAATGGCAGTCTGTGGCAAACCAAATTTCGCCTGTACCATCTCCCCTTGCTCTGTGGAGCGAAGTGTCCCCTGCCAATTCAACAATAGCATTATCAATCACAGACCACAGAAAATATGCCTAATAGCAAAGATATCCCAATGCAACATAAGTTTAGCTCAGAAAGGCTTTGCTACAACGTGCAACGTCATTAAAGTTAATGGTAGACCACAAGTGTTAGTTTATGAAATCAATGAAACACAATGCGTAATACATAAGTTCTGCCTTGGGACAATAGAACAACAGGACTTGGAAACTCAAGAATTCAACTTTCCAAGTTAACAAAAAGTAGCAAGCTGTAAATTGAAGGGACAGAGTAACTTCATCACAATTCACAACAAGAGACAATCAAATAAGTTATTGTAATTTATTACCTTTCAATTGTTCGAACAAAATCTGATCTCCAAAAATATGGAGTATTAAGTTAATAGTTCAATCACAATACCAAATTTCTGGGATATAAACTAAGTTGACAACTCACCATTACAGAACCAGGTGGTTGGGACTGAATGGCAAGGTATGTTGGACCACCACCACGACCAATACTCCCTCCTCGGCCATGGAAAAGAGTAACTTTGATTCCAAACTCATTGCAAGCAGCAACAACATCCTCTTGGGCTTTGTAAAGCTCCCATGCAGCAGTGAAGCGCCCAGCATCTTTACCCGAATCAGAATATCCAACCATCACCTGTTTAAAATAACTTTGTAAACACAAGAGATCAATGAGAACTTCAAAATAGACCTTACAAATGACCATAGAAACAACATACTTCTTGATGCCCATTATGGTTCTTTATAATGTGCTCCCGATACCAGTCAATTGATAATAATTTTCTGATCACCGAACCTGCTCCTCTGAGGTCCTTCGCAGTTTCAAACAGGGGAACCACACGCAACCTTCTCAAAAGATATAGATAGAGAAATGTAGTAAGTATGTATACATGTCTAAAATAAACAGCGCCAGAGTTGTGCTAGATCATTTTACCCATTACTGAACGTGTCATACCGCAATGAAGATGAGGTCTCATTTTTCCCCTTCAATAATGCTTTATTATTATTCTATTATTCTTTCCACAGTAAATATCTACGGGCGATTAGATAGTGATTTAATAGGTTCTGATTTCTTCTGAAACAAAAATATCTTGTAATTTAAAGCTTCCCATCCCACTCCAAATCTCCAGGCCCCTCTTCTCAATCAAAAAAAAAAAAAAGATGTAAAGGGACAACCTCCAGCTATGCATTCAGCCACTCCTCTACATGAGCATATAGGATCATCCATGATAAAAGAGTAGCCCAGAATTTTAATCATATTTAGAGAAAGTGGATGCAAAAAACGAGAACCAGTTCGAGATAAAAGAACTTTAAATCCCAGGGGAAATCATAGTTATCCATTCAGACAAACATATTATCGTGCAATCCTCCTTCTAAAATATGATATCATTGAATATATCTAAAGAGCATATGAGTATCAACTTCTACTTTCAAAAAAAAAATATGAGTATCAACTTCCAAGAGGTGCAAACTTACGTTCCACCAGGACATGGTCTCCCTAATTCCCCGCTAACAGCAAGTCGAGCATCTTTCTGCAGAAGCTCCACAGCAAGGACATCGCTCGCCTGCCAATCAGGAGGTATGGTAGCAGTGTTTCTTTTTGTCCCATATAAGAATATAGGAAAAGTTCTTCAAAAGAAATTAAATGACGAAAGGAAAAATAAAAAAGTTCTGCTATCAACTGCAGATCTTAGAAAATACTTTAAAAGATAGAATTGTTTTAGTAAGTCATACATTGGATGCCATAGATATCACATATGCCCCAAGAGAATCACTTCCTAGTTCGGCAGCAACGCGGAAGGTATCCAACACTTCTTTAACATCAGGAGCAACCTGGAAAATATCCAGTTGAAAGAAGAGCTACACGTTAATTAAAGCAATTAAACGAAAGGGAAAATATAAGAAAGGAAAGACTTTGTTCTACCATTTGATTGGAATATTGCAGGAAAGAAGGCACCATCTTCTAAACTCAAATAATGCGCCCCTAAGAGGCATGCACCAATGCAAAAACCACCAAGGCCTTAAGGAGAGGCGGTGCATGATATTTGCAAGACATGTGGATCAGTGTAGCTGCTTTCACATTCTCATCAATTAAGGTTTATAAAGACTAACCAACCTCCCACAACCCTTTTTTATTCTTAAATTTGAAACTAGATTGAGGGTTGTCTAAGGAACTATAACCATGCAAGTTTGCTTGGCCATGTGTCCCAAGTTTGGCTTGTTCAAGGAATTCGACATAGCAGGCATCTTGGGTTCCCTTGGCATATTATGTTCCCACAAAAAATGAGAATCTAAGAACATATATTGCTATCGTAATCTGATATTACCATGCTAATCTGACTTTTGTAACAAAATGTGTCCTTATTGTTCACATTTTTGGGACAAAAAATGCCTTAGAATCAAGATTATTCCGGTTTCCTTCAACCAACCAACAGCCTAACCTTTTGCACAAGTTTGTTTTCAGCCACCCTACGACCTCGACAATCAAAACTTCGCAACCACCTATAGTTGATTTTGAGGCATTATGCAATATATTTTTGTTCTTATGCTTAAGGACTACTGATTTTAGGCAGGTTATTTAAATTCTCTTTACTATTGTTATTATTTGTGATGATTACACGTGGCAATCAAGCAGGTCAAATTGGATTCGGGTCCTAGGCTGTCTCAAGTTAGTTACTTCTAGATTTGAGTTGTTTAATTTTGAATCATTTCAAGTTCACGTCAACTCACATATCCAATCATTTTTATTTAGTTATTTCGGGTTTGGGTTACTTTATTTATTTAGTCACAATGATGCTGTTGTGAAAAGTATGTACGTATATATGCATTTTGCACATGCCTCGGCCCCTGCTATCAAAGTTCCTGGCTAGCCACTATACATACCAATATACTTTGGAACACCTTACCTCTATAGTAGGAGGAACTAGTGGTCGCTTCCCCTTCAGCTCTTTTGTCAAAAACTCAAGTTTCTTTTCTTCATCCCACTCACTATAAGTACCCATATCCAAATATCTGGTAATTGCATCAAGGGTTTCAGCGTGCCTACCAGATTCCTGTACATTAACAAAAGTTTAGCTAGAACACAAAACATGAGTAGGTCCCAGAATATAACTGAAACTAAAATGCACCTGACGCAAATCAAGCTTCATTAACACCATTCCAAAGGTGACAACTCTCCGAATCAGGTCAGCAAGCCGACCATCCGCTAATATCCCGGCCCCGCATGATTGCTGTGAATTTTAATTAAAGCACATTAATACATATTAACAGCAGCATGACCTTTCTTCCTACAGCAGGACATGGGAAACTGGAGTAATTACCAGAGACTCATAACATAGAAGCAGTGGTTCCAGAAGTTGATCTGTTGTTTCATAGTAATCCCAAGGATCATATTCACAGGGAAGATCCTCCAGAAGAAGTTCCAGCCGTCTTCGTGTTTTCATGAGCTGAAATTACAGGTCATCGAACACAAACACACTATCTTACTATGGATATTAAAGACCGATTTGCCAAACAAATAAATTCCACAGCCCATGTTTCAATAACTACAACTAATTGATCACCAGTTGTGAAAATAAATTATCAATAGAAAGATTACAAACCTTCAATGAAATCCATTTCATTTTCTGTCAATATTATCTTACATGTAATGAGCATAATCATTTTTTCACACCTTCTGAACATGACTCCAGCACTAATTTTACATGCAAAACTAGTTCTGCAGAATAAGCATGACACTTAATTATAATTTGTTTCGTTCCATACTCAAAATAATCTTGAAATTCCAGATAAGCTTTTCCTTTACGGTGCCAGTCGAGGCAATTGTCTGCCCCAACAGCTATTGTAGTAACGGTCCTAAAATATAAGATTTTTCAAAGATCATTTTCACAAAAATATCAAATTTTGCAGCCTAACCTACAAACCTGGCAAAAAGTGTTAAATATCTATTGCCTTACGGTTTCAAATGATAGATGTAACCCTATCATAGCCTAATTAATTGAAGTCCAAAACTGTCAAATTATTTTTCAGTCATTTAGCGATAACCATCAGCACATTTTGCCAAATGCATCTCCATAAGAGTTTCCATTTCCTTAAAACTAAAATTGACACAATCATAAACATTTTAAATCTTCCAGGTTTTCGGATTTTATTTAACACCATTTCCAACATACATAGAACAGGTAATATCATTTCTTATCCATCTTGTTATTGATGCCTTTAGCTCAATTCTAAGAGAAAGACCATATGCCAGACCAAAATAAAAATCTAAATACCCCCTATAAGAACTAAATCAGCATTTCCAAAACAGAACAAGGACATGCTCTCTTTGAGCAAGCCATAAATACTTGTGGTTCATGCTCCATGAACCAGCATTTTACTTTGGCTATTACATATTTTAACTCATAGAGGCAGCCCAAAAAGAAGCAATACCTTTTCCTTGACATCTCCAAGAACAATTCGATAGGGAGCAATTCCAGGACGTAGAGACGAACTTGGCTCAAGAAGTTTATGGAAGCTGGACCTTCCTATCTGAGATTCTGCAAATAATTTCCTCTGAGCTAGAAGCTGACCAGAGGAGAAAGAACCCCGTGGCGTGACAGCTGATTGTAACCCGTTGGAGCTAGAAACACTTCCATTTGCCAATAATTTGCGTAGATTTTCACTAGAATCCTTCGATGAAATTTCTGAACTAGAAGAGCCCTGACCATCCTAAAAGTTAATTTTAAAATTTTAAACTAATTGTTAGCTATGATGATAAACAAAGAACCATTTAAACAGCCAAGAGCTATGAGGGATGACCTCACCTGACGACTTAACGGCATGTAATCAGTCCCGGGAAATTCTAGTTTTG
This sequence comes from Theobroma grandiflorum, assembly GCA_036013995.1. Taxonomy (NCBI): domain Eukaryota; kingdom Viridiplantae; phylum Streptophyta; class Magnoliopsida; order Malvales; family Malvaceae; genus Theobroma; species Theobroma grandiflorum. Next base: position 283,212 of record CP142127.1, read on the forward strand.
GATACTGAGATCCACCATCATTGTAATCTGTATGAATAACCGGTCAGATAAAATTATTCAATGAAAGAGTATCAGTGGTAAACAAAGGAATAGATTAATGGCATGACCAAAGAAAAAGAAAAGATATATGTAGGCTCATAGCTGTGGATGGATTGTGTAGGACTAGATATAGCATGAAATGTTACTGACAAAAATTGAACTTTGTTAGTCCCCATATCCCATGTGAATATTTATCTCAATTCTGAGAAGAAAGATAAATCTTATAAAAGCATCCTAAACCACCACGATACCAGCAGCACAAACACAAAATTTATATCACCAGCTACACAAATCCTTTGTGATTGATTAATCATTTTCCATCTTAGAGCAGCAGAGCCAGAGACAAGCAAAAAGTATTGTTCCTTTTCTAATTTTGTATATCATCCTCATCTAAATTCTACACATATAATCATAATAGCACATGAAATCCTTTAGACAACTTTAGAGACAAGTAAAAATGGTAAAGAGAGAAATGGACAAGGTCTAGTGCTATGGTAATCTTCTCTTGTAGCAAAAAGTAACTAAATAAATATACTTGTTCATTCATTGAAGTTAAGAAATATGTATATAATTAAAAGTTCTCATGAATAATTAATTCATTTCTATTAGGCTTATGATTGTCACGGTCAACTAGTAATTCAATACCATATATTCTTGTGCTCATACTTGAAAACGATGATAGTTAGATAATATTCTATTACTTCCAAAAGACAGATTATGATTCAATCTAAAAGAAATAGCTTCCAAACATATACCACTTCTAATCCAAAAATAACTATCTCCTATTTGAAGTTTTGACTTTTCATTATTTCTAACAATGTACTTTGGCACTGCCTATGAAAACTTCTGGCTTCACTCCTAACAAATAATTCGTTACATTGTAGGACAGTTCGACAGCAATTCATTCATCTGATCAAAACAAAAAAAAAAGGACAACGTTTCACATGTTTAATGAAGGGCTCCTCAAATATCATAATAATTAGAGAGACCAAAAACTCTTCAACAGTATACACAAAAATAAGGGTGCAAAAGCATTTCCCAAAGTGAAAAAGGACCAAAACTACATGCTTTTCTATTTATGTATATACCAGTGCAGGCGGGTAGATCTGCTCTAGCTGGAAGTTGGGTAGGAAGGGACGGAGCTTGTTGGCCATGAAGCTTGAATTGACTTCGGCTTAAAGGTTGGTTCCGACTCTCATGCAGGTCCTCCGATGAGGTTTCTGAAGATAAAACAAACATACTCTCAGATTTCAGAAGAAGTAAAAGGATTGAGATTTAGAAAATTAAAACAGATTATAATCCAAAATCTAATAGAATCAAAAGCATCCTAGAAATGACCAAGTAGATCACGAATAGAATCAAAAGCATGTTCCTAACATCAGTTATATCTTCAAGTTTAGGTTTCTTTCAATGAATTTGAAAAATAATCTTCAAAACAATGTGCCGAATTGACATATTTGGTTATTAAGGCCAACTAGATTTATGCTCATCTTAACACTTTCTAAGCTACATGTGCATGACTTTAGCCCCCTAAGAGTAGGTAGTCTTCAATTAGCATAAGAAGGGATCAAACAGATATAATAACCATAAAATTCTAGAATACTTGTTTTGAGGTTGAAAAGAACATAAACCTGCCAAACAGTCCACACCTTTTTCTAGAATTTCATGAGCCAATCTGGATAACCTATCATTGCATTGGTTCATGGATAGTTCAAATCTAAGGCTATCAACTTCACGGATGTACAGATCAATGGCCATCCACCTAGACAAAAGTGAGACATCCCTCGTTACCTGAAACAATGAGAAGAAGAGCAAAAAAAATGAAGGCATCAGGTACTTGGTAAGAGTAGAAGAAAATAGAAATTCTGGATGAAATTATAAAGATAGTTACTTCTTCAGCGAATGCTAGGAATCAATAGTTGTAACATAGACAAGGTGGGAAGAGGAACATGAAATCTCAACAAAAAAGAAAAGAATAAGTATCAATCTAGAAATTCCAAAACCAAGGTTCCAAAGAGCATTCCCAAAATGAAAGAGTCGTTCAATTTTTAGAGTATAAACCAGTTTTAAAGCAGCCATGAAAGAGTTAGAAAGTAAAAGGATGCAAAGAGCGTCACCTTTGCTGTGACATTAGGATTTCCATCTCTATCACCCCCCATCCAAGAGCCAAACTTTATTGGGGTGCATGTTAGTGGAAGTGGCTTTCCTGTATGCTGTAACAGAAATTGATGAAGAAAAGAAATAATGAGACTGAGAAAACCAAGAAAGATCGTGTATATATTCAAAGAGCCTAGTAGCTTCAAAACAAAAATTGATATCCCACTTTCTTTAGAGCATTGCTAACACGACGTAAGTAATGAGGTATAGCTTTCCAAAGGGATTGCTCCACAATGTTCAAACCTGATCAAAAATAATATTATTGTCATATAGAATCTTTTACAAGAAATAAAGCATGCGATTTCTAATATATGTAAAGTGATATACCAGCCCTGGCTTCATCTACAGGAGTAGGTTTGTGGCGTCTAAGTTCATCAGTCTGCCATATAGATGTTATCTCTCTCATCTACAAATGACAAAAGCAACCGTGGTAACAAAAATAAACAAATAAACAAAAACTGGAAGACATTTTTTCACATTATCACCACAATAGTAGAAAGACCAACCCCCCACCCCCCTTTCCCTTTATTTTCCTGGAGAGGGGTCAAAAAACAATGCATTGAGGAAATATACCAGATCTTCAATTAGCATTTCTCGATCTTCATGACCAAGATCAGGTCGGTCATTGTATTCTAACAGATGCTGCAAGGAAGGATAGGCAGAAATTCAGATAAATAGCTCTAACATAATTTCAAGACTCAAGTAATTAACTATTTCCGGCATAGCCATTTAAGGAACTTACAGCAATTCTTATATGTTTATATTGCAAGGTACGTCGGTTAATTTGGGTGGGATGTGCAGTAAGAACAATCTCAACCTCCTGCAGCAAAAAGAATTTAGAGTTTAAGATAAAAAATAAAGAAGTGAACAACTTTTTGGCATCACTGGACTTAATATTGCAGTTATGTTTCTTCAATAGTTTGCACCAAAATGAGGGGAAAGTGGTAAACTTGATAACTTTTAGTTAAGGTTGTAAGACAAGCTCACGATTGTTTGGCTTCGCTGAGGTGAGTTTCACACTTCTCTCAGAAACACACTGAGAAGTTAAAGCTTCTAATACTTAATATTCTTTGCTAATTGGTATTGTTGGATTTGGCAACTGAACAAGGAAATTTTTTTCTTTGGATAAATTACTGAACAAGGCTTTGAAGAAAACCAAACCAAAAGCAATGATAAGAAAATACACCTGCTTGCAAACAGTGTTATAAAGGTCATTTGGAGAAATGCCACCCTGAACCAACTGGTTGAAAATGTCATCACAAGATCTTGATAGATGTGTAACATTTCGCCCCTTACGAACCCTACAAAAATATTACGTCTTAAGTTATTCCAGTTTTCTGATTAAATATAAATTATTATAAAGTTGTTTTGCATAAGCAAAAACTAAAAGAAATAATAATATCACATTAAAAGGAAAACGCAGGACACCTTATATATAGTATGTCTCCAGATTTGTTTGCATTACTTTTACCGGAAATCCGAAATGCAAAGCATGCTTTTGCAAGTAGGCACTTAGAAATTAACATGGCCTATTCCTTTATAGTTCATCCACCACTGATTCACAGAATAAATGAGGAAGGCAGAGGAAAAATGCTTGAGAAAGGAAACCATTTCCAGAGTTTCAATTAGAAACGACAAGCTAACAAAAAAAATTTTTCGCAGCACTCAGAGTTGTTGAAATAGAAAATCTACCTGAAGTTACATACATAAAACTTTAAAATAATTCAAGTGCAACAGAGGGTCTACAATTCTACATGCATTATTCCTTAGAAATTAACAAGTGAAATGAACTCATGAAATGTCAACAGTTGATAACCTACATCCCACTACCTGTGATGGGTCTCAGCAATTCCCATCAAATTGAGGTAATGGCTAAAAGCACGAGCCAATGTCAAGGCTTCCTCTAATGTCATCTTCGATATCTCAGATGCTAGCTGCTTCTCTAGCAACTCTGCCATATCCTCTATCCCGGACAACCGCATATTAGAAGCACTCTACAACATCAAAAAACTAGGAAAAAATCATTCTCAACAAATCTTTTCCCTTTGTTTGCTTTGTAGAAAATGGTAGGAAAGAAAATGTAAAGTCAAATTCTAACATGCACTTGCAAATACACACAAAGAAAATAGACAATCAAGCTTTGATTCAGTTAATTTATCTTTTATCCGGAAACAAGTAAATAAATATAGTATCATAAAAGTACAAAATACAATTTGTCATCTTCCTTTCTTTTCCACTTCTCGTTTGAGTATAATTTCTCAGCAATCAAACAGAATCAAATAACATCTCCAAAAAAGAAAAACTATAAAGGAAAAAGCTAACAAAAAGATATACTAGTAAAGAATTTTTTTAGGAAGCAAAACAAATTAGCTATTTGTCTGAGTTGATTTATCGGTTCTATTTTCAAACTGAATCATCGTCAACCATAACTTTGGCACACCTTCCTTCCACAGTTACGTTTCTTTTCCACCACTTTCTAAGCAACCAAACAGAAGCATTAGCAAAATTAAAAAAAAAAAAAGCAGAAATAAATAATTAAACAGGAAAGAAATCTGCAGAAGAAACACTCAAAAGGACACCATCGATAAGATGAAAAAGAAAAAAGCAACCACAAAAATAAACACAGTATTCTTTTTTTTTTTTTTGCTTTTCCATTTTTAAACAATTATTTTGTTCGGACGGTAACCTTGGTCTCTCTGTTTTATTTCATAAACAGCAAAAGAGAAATGAGAAAACACGCAACGAAATCAAATAAACGAATGAATGAGAGAAAAAGAAAAAGGCAAAGATGGTACAGATCAGCGGAACCAGACCTGAGCGAGGAGCCGATTCCTCTCGAGCTTGTCCATAAACTGGCCGCCTACTTCTCTCTGCAAGACATCGTTGAGCAGATTCCCCAGCAGCTTACAGTCATCCTCGAAGCTCTGGAATGAGATTTCCTCCGCTATATCGTCCGTCGTGTCCGTCATTGCTTTGCCGCCAAATCGAAACCGAGAAAAACAAAAAAGTGAGTGGAAGCAGCAGAGACAGAGGGAGGGGGAGAGATGAATGTATATGAGCTACTATGAATTATCATAGTATGAGTCAGCAGTGAGCAACAGCATCTCCGTTATAAAAACTTGAAATGGGCAGTAGTAGTACGAATATTTCTGTTATTGTGGGGCCTATAATTTTTACCCGCATACGATACCAAGTATTCCTGACACGTGGCTGTCTCTTGCGACGTAAACGGCCTGTTTTTCTCAGGTCCTCTTGGTAGCACTGAAACCGTGCCCATCTTCCGGGCCACGTCACCAATGTTCGCTTTTTCATTTTTCTTTTCATTTGGGTTTTATTATGTCAATGGGAATTATACTTCCATCAGATTCGCTCATAAACGGAAGATTCCCGGAGTATCTTCTTATTTTATGATTATACTTCTCCTATAGAATCCAAATTAAATTTTTATTTTTAATTTATATCCAAATAAATCTTTGACTCTAACCGAATATTAATTATTATTAAATTTAATATTTTTTATTTAGGTGACATGTGACTCGAGAAGTTGGGGTGATAATTTGATTATATTATCAAATTAAATATATCCATAAACTGTTATCTGAATATATCATATATCATGAAAATATAAAATATTAAATAATTTTAAATTAAACTTAAGAGTTTATTTGAATAAAAATGAAAATGAAATACTCATTTAAATGAGAAGAAACTTTTTTGTTATATTAAACTTTATTATTTGTCAGATAATTAATTATGCAAATGACGTTTAACAACAACGAAAACAAATAAGTAAAGATTAGATAAGCATTGATCGCTTATGAAACTTTTTGGTGACAATGAGCGGTTCCTTTTCCTAATTCATATTCATTGTATACAATAAAAATAATAAATAAATATGGTGGGATCACGTCATGTGGTCCCTGTTGGATTTAACATCATTATCGCAAGAGTCCAAAATTAAAATTAGTGGTGTTAAAACCAACCCAAGTTTTAATAATCCCACCATTTTCATTAATAATAATAATAATAATAAATTGGAATGGTTGGAGTGTCATTATGGATAGGATGCCTTTAAGCATCATTAAGCCCCAAGATGCAAAGGACTCGCGGATCCATTTTTTACCCACAAACTCAGCTTTCTTCTACTATAATCTAAACATTCCCATCGACTTGCTCTATTGTCTCGCTCAAATGCTATGAGCAATCAAAATTACTCATAATGCAAGAATGCTAGTTTTGCATAAGCTAATTAGCAAGCCCTTTTTCCAACTTGTCATGCTGAATTAAAACGGACAAATGCGTGCTGAGCTAGATGATCTGATCCCGCTTTGATTGAAATTCAATGGTCCCAATACTTTTTGTGCAACAAAATGTCAAATCAATCAAGCACCACGTTCCAATGGTCCAGCCCATTTGGCCAAAATGGTATGTAGAATATGGCCAAAATGACATTGCATTTACTGTTGTAAAGATATGATCATCATTTTCCAGTGGGTTCCACTAAGTTTTGATTTATTATCAACTTTTGCTACTTCCCACGATCAATCGTGTATGGTCGTGACTCGTTTGTTCAACATTTTGCCTTTTTGTTCGTGTGTTAATGTGATCGGGTACCGGCGGGCGTGGCTATGAATTTTACTCTTTGGGATTCACAGAGAACCAAGTTTTTCCCCACCATTAAATGTTTGTGGGCAAGATAAAGAGTCATAGAGATATGGTTCTTGTAATTTTGTTTTGTATTGTATTGTAGTAAACGTAGCACATATGTTAGATGTCATGAGTCAATTTTATATTGAATTATAATAAGTTAGAGTTGTATAAAAGATTGAGTTTTTAATATTTGTGAGGAAAATGTTTCTCTTTTAAACATTGTAACTGTTTGTGGTGATATTTTTAAAAATACTTATTAAGTTTTTAAGAGAAATATCTTGTAGGAAAAAAAATATCTTTTATTTCAAACATTGCAATAGTTATTGATAAAATACTTGTAAAATTTTGTAAACTTTTTATAAAATTGAGCAGTCTGTAAATTATTGAGTTGTCTCACTATTATAGGTATATTTGTAGCGAATCCTTTAGGATTACCTTTATAACTTAACAATGACCTGTCTTAATCCATTGGTATTCATTTTCGTATTAATAAAATATTTTCTTTTATTCAATTCTAATGATTGTATAAATGACATTTGATATGCTTTATGATTTCAATATACGTTGTCTTAATCTAATTTGCTATTAATATTAATGTTTGATAAAATATAAATGAGTTATTAGTTGATTTATATGAAATCATTCACTCAAATATCATGTGGACTATCACATATTTAAACGAAAGAGTGTAACTCGTGACACCATTCTTTGCACATGGCAAAATGCAATTGCGTTTCTTTAGCTATGTTTGCAAATAGTAATTCAAAATTTTTTTTTTGTAAAGATCAAAGATCTCAAGATTTATATACAATGACAAGTGTAGAGTATGCTTATAACTTATACTTAGGGACAAGCCATAGGTCCATTACAATTGATCAATTGATTGGTGTCGATAGGTAAGCAATGATCGATTTAAACAATTCCATTTTAAAGCACTTACCAATGAAACCGATCAATGCACTTTCTTACTTGTCCTCACTTATATTTTAAACACTCAATTTTTTACTTTTATATCTAAATTTTTTATTATAATTTTAATATTCTTTTATCATTTTATTAATTAAAGGCTATTTTGAAATAATAAAAAATGATTCTATTAATTAATAAAAAATAAAGTTGTTTTATGAAAACAATCAATTATTTTCAAGAAAATTTATCCCTACAATTTTCTTGAATTTTTTTTCCAATTTTTTTTTTAAAAATTCAAAATTCATATAAAATACTAATTTAAAACTAATAATGAAATTAAAATGGGATAATTGTGATGACATCAAACAATCAATCAATAAATCATGGATGAAAAATGTTGAAAAATTTCCTCATTTTCTCTTGTTTTGGATGGACATTGGGTCTTGGGCTGGATTCGGACTTCTAAAATTTGGACCTACTAGCATAAGCCCATTCTGCCTGTTTCTATTCTGATTTGGTCTCAAAATCAAAGACCCGTCCACTAGAAACAGTTCAAAGAAAAAAAAGAAGTGATAAATCTACTCTCAAAACAGAGTACGACGTCACCTCTGTGCCCATGGTTTATTCCAAGTGAGAAAACAATGAGGTCTCATCACTCTCACAAGAAACCCGCGCTTCTCCCTCTCCTTTGCGCTGCTGCGTTTTTTTCTCTTCTTGTTTTCGGAATCCAATCTTCTTTCTTCGCAGGTTATTTTCTTGGAAAATTGTTAACTGTTGATTCTTCCTTTATTACTTCTTTCCGAATCTTGGCCTAATCGATGTTTCCTTCTCAGGTCCTAGTGACAAAAAATTAGATCTCAGTAAAGAACAAGTGCGGGTATCCGATCTCGACACCGATGAAGTGAGGATTTTATCAGACTTTCAGAGCAGCATTCAACAATGCGTGGTTTGTTCTTTTGCCCGGTTCTTTTCATGCTTCATTCTTCGATAGTAGTTTGATATTTTGACTTTTGTTGTTAAGTTTATGTTGCTGAAAATGGAACGAAAGAAGAAGAAGAAGAAGAAGAATCTTGGATTAGTTTTGTTGAATCTAAATGCTACTTGATCTAGAATTAGCTCGATTGAATCATTAGCTAACAGAAGGAAATTACTTTGAATTTTTGTATGTTTTGCTGTTTAGTTAATGATAATTGTAAATTGTTACTGAAATGTGCATTTGTTGATTATATTACTGAGCTTGAATTGGTGTAGGCGAACAGAGGACTTGGACTCACTGCACATATTATCGATCATTGCAAATTGGTTCTTAAGTTTCCTCCCGGCACAAATAGCACCTGGGTCTGGCTCTCTTTACTTTCTCTTCACGATTCAATTTTCTTCCCAATTCAAATGTCCTTGAATGCTGATTGTTATGCTTTTCTGGTTGCAGTATAATGCGCAGTTTAAGGTTTTTGAACCATTGGAGTACAGTTATGATGTTTGCGATACCATTCTATTGTGGGAACAGGTTAATGTCCAATCCTTCTTCTTGTTATATTTGCCTCCTGAGGGGATCATTTGTACTGATGTGTCTTTATGAATGCAGTACCGTAACATGACGACAGTGTTAACTAGAGAATATCTAGATGCTCGGCCAGATGGATGGTTGGACTATGCTGCAAAAAGGATTGCACAATTGTATGATTTTCTAGACACATGCTCTATGGTTTATCGTTTCTGATTCTTAGATTTGGTTTTACAGAATTTGGTGCAATATATGCTTTTCTGAATTAGGTAAGTTTGTGAACTTTGTTTGTTGTGGCTTGTAGGGGAGCTGATAAGTGCTTCAATCAAACTCTTTGTGAAGAACATCTTAATTTGCTTCTACCAGCAAAAGCCCCTTTCCATCCACGGCAGTTTCGCACATGTGCGGTTGTTGGGAACTCAGGTGATCTCTTAAAGACAAGGTTTGGGAAAGAAATTGATAGTCATGATGCTGTTATTCGAGACAATGAGGCTCCTGTCAATGAGGTAAACTGAAAATCTAACACTAAAACCAAATGAGTAATCCAATTCTCTGATAACTCCAATATTGTTTCTTGCCGTATATTTACTTTTCCCCTATGTCACTTCAAGGAATGGAATAGTACATGAACAATTCTCCCTTGAAGCAATTTCTTCTGTAAATGCATGTTCTACTAGGCATTCCTTTGGGTCTTTGTTCTTCTGGTTTCGGTTTGTATTTAATCTAAAAAAATGCTTATCTCCCTTAACACTCACCCAACAGAAATATGCCAAATATGTTGGTCTGAAGAGGGATTTCCGCCTTGTAGTACGGGGTGCTGCTCGAAACATGGTTAAGATTGTCAATGGATCTGGTGAGTGTGTCTAGTTTAATGTTACTGATAAAGTCTTGGATGCTTATCTTGCATACTCTTATTTTCATTTCCCTTTCTACATATTCGGGAAAAAGAAAGCTACCCTTCTCTCCGGTGGTGTGTTATTTGTGTTCTTTGGGAGAGTCATAGGGTCTGTTATTTTCCTATTTCATTGTGGATGCATTATGTAATTTGCTATCCTTTGTGGCTCCATCAGTTCAATATGAAACTTGAATTACTTGTTGGTGTCATGATAAGCTTTGTAGTTTTGTCTAAATGAGCCTCTACTTTGTTCTCAGTGTTGTAGTGCGGGAAAAGGTAAGGCTAACCTGGTTGACTTTGTTGGTTTTCTCTATCTCCTGTATCTCTTTTATGTTATTTGTTGCTATTGCTCTCATCAGCAAACATCTTTTCATGCATGCATGCATGTATTGGCGTCTATGATGTTGAAACAAATACTCACATACTTGTTTTTTCATGCAGATGATGAGGTACTTATAATCAAGAGTGTAACCCATAGGGATTTTAATGCAATGATTAAGGTGAGGGTCCATATCTCAGGAAATAAAAAATGTTTATTTGTATTCAGTAGCTGGTTGAGTGAAAAAAGAACTGAATTTGAAGTTGGCTGCTATGATGGCGTATGCGATTTTGGAGTGCTAATACCAGTTATCAGATCAAACGCCAGCAATTCTTAGAGTGCTACCTTCAGTGTTATTTATAATTGTTTGCTGTTGGTTTTGTTTCTTGCTAGGGTAGCTTTTAGTAATACTATCATTTCTTGTGATGATTGCACAAAATAATACTCAATTTATGAGCTGGTTTTTCCATGTCACAATTAAAATATTTTGTTTGATTTGCATCACAGAGCATTCCGAATCCTGTTTATCTCTTTCAAGGAATCGTTCTACGTAGGGGTGCAAAAGGAACTGGAATGAAATCTATAGAGCTAGCACTTTCTATGTGTGACATTGTTGATATATATGGTTTCACTGTCGATCCAGGCTACACTGAATGGTCAGTTAATTCTTCTATTATTTCTCCTTAGCTCTGTTGGATTTATTTTTTCTTCTGAATCTAGTGCCCCGCATTAAGATTTTCGTATAAAATTACTTGTTACTTTTATCAGTTTGTCTCCAATTGTTTTGAATTTGAGGCTTAAATGTATTAAATATGGTATTGTAGACAAATTTTTGTCTTTAATTCTGTGAGTTCAATCTGAGAAGAATGCTTAACGTTTTCTAGTTTGCATTCTGAAAAACAGAAATTAGTTATGTAGTGTTGCCGTCCATAAGTTTGTATTGCTGGTTAATTTTTGAAGAAGATGAAAGTTGACTTTGAAATATTACAAGTATGTGGTAGAAAAACAGTGATATGTTCTCCAACACTTTTAACTGAATCATTATTATTGTTATTTTTTCCTTGGTGAATTTGAGTCTTTTTTCTTGTACATATGATGGTATTCTATTGCTTTTTCCCCCAACTTCTTGCTTATGGTTTTCACAATGTTTTTTGTAGGACAAGGTACTTCTCTACACCGAGGAAAGGGCATAATCCACTTCAAGGAAGAGCATACTACCAACTGCTAGAGTGCCTTGGTGTATGATATTTGCCCCTACAAAATACTGTGAAGGCTTTAAATTCCAATTTTTATCACCGTATGCCTCAAAACAATATCCCATCCAGTGACATTCATGGTATATGCTTTCCAGGTTATCAGGATTCATTCTCCTATGAGAGCCCAGAGGAAGCAAGACTGGTCAGATGTGCCAAGTCGAGAAATGATAAGCAGAGCTCATGCAGCTGCCTTGCACTTAAAAAGGGGTGCAGCTGGTCTGTTGGGACAGTTTGGTAGTTGTAAGGTTTGGGGCAACGTGGACCCTGACAAAAGTGGGCCCATTTCAGGGTCTTCAGACATGAGTCGGGTTAGGAAACTTTCAAATTACAGCAAATGGGAAATCATGCCTTTTGAGAGTCTTAGAAAGGAAGCCCAAGATCATTATACCCAAATGGAAGGTGTTTCTCTGTACAAAATGGATGGCAACAAATTGGACGATCTGGTATGCGTGAGGCATTCCTCAAAATCTGAGGTATAAGAAATGCTACATGTTGGTGCCCCTTCTGCATTCTTTCGGGTTTGATTGGGAGAACCCATATCTTATCACCAGCAATCAGGTGGCCTTTTTGGCCTAGAGATCTGCCAAGTCGAGAGCTCTAGTGCTCTCCCATTTCCAAAATCTTACAGTAATCCGAATGCATCCCCTGAAGCAATGTGTGTTATAAGTTTCTTGACTCTTAAGTGGGAAAAAAGAATCATAGAAGACAACCGTGGTCACTGCTCTGACAAAATATGATTACAGGTTTTTGTTTTGTTCACTCCGCTCTCTTTTTTTCTGATATGAAATGTGTAATTCTCCTACTAATTATATCAGAATATCTCCATAGGGGTAGTCTTGCAAACTTGAAATGGCGCAATTGCCGGCTGTAGTACTAGGTAGGCACTCGAATCTTGTCATCAATTTAAACCGGTTTCTTCTTGATAATGTATTATTTATGGAGAGCACAGTTAAAACTCGTTCTTCCCAATTGAAATCTTTTATACTGTCATTCCAATTACTATGATAACTAAATTTGTTTCTATTCTTCTCTGTTTCTTGCTAAAAAAGAAAAGGAATTTTCCACGAAACTTTATGGCGCTCTTTCCTTACGCCTTGCTGTCCAATTGCATCTGCCACTTCAGAAAATGTCCCCGGGGAGGGGGTAAGTACAGTTAGCCGAGTAAAACGACGTCGTCCCTTCCTCGCCTTGGGCATTTAGTTTAAAATATTTATTTTCCCCTTATAAAAGGCCACTTTCACTTTCCGCCGCCAATGGTGGAAATCGGATTGGAGGAGAAGCAAACGGGGAGGCTTTGACCTGTTGAATAGCAAAGAGAATATGCAAAACAGTGTCGTGATCATGGCGGAAACGAAGCCCGTACCACGAGTAGGGGTGGCATTGTTCGTGTTAAAAGGAAAATCGGTCCTGTTGGGGCGCCGCCGCTCCTCCATCGGTGACTCCACCTTTGCCCTCCCCGGCGGCCACCTCGAGTTTGGTCCGTAACTCACAACATATTTAAATGAATAAATTGTTTTCCTTTTTTAATTTAATTTGGTTCTCTTGTATTTGAGAAATTGTTAGTAGTAACTAAAAGAATTGCTTGCAGGAGAGAGCTTTGAGGAGTGCGGTGCTAGAGAGCTGAAGGAGGAGACCGGGTTGGAAATGGGTAAAGCAGACTTCTTAACAGTGACCAACAGCCTCTTCCTGGAGGAACCCAAGCCAGCCCATTACGTCACCATCTTCCTGCGTGCGGTGTTGGCGGACCCTAATCAAGTGCCACAAAACCTGGAGCCAAACAAGTGCCATGGCTGGGATTGGTATGATTGGGATAATCTTCCCCAGCCTTTGTTTTGGCCATTGGAGAAGATGGTACGATCTGGCTTCAATCCCTTTCCGTCGGAATGCGTTTTAGGATTGGATAGTCAATGAGTCATGTAAGGTGGACTGATAATATATAATATTGAAATACCTACCGCCATACGAGTATGGTGAAGAACCCTGGGTAAGATTTGAGTAAATGTATTCCAAGCTGAGTTGGCTTTTTTTGAGTTAGTTTTCATGGAGCTTGGTTGCTCTGTCAACATATCTACATTGTATTCACCAGTAATTGATCAAAGTTATTTTGGCTGATTCCTGTATCTCTTTTGAACATCTTACAAATGAATCCAGGTTTCCTGAGTATGAATGACTAGAGTGTTTTTAATTAGAAGGACTTAGCAAAATGGCTTTAGGGATACGGATTTTGTGAATCTCAATCTAAAGTTTCATTTCTCTTGGTGATTACGTCGTATATTCCTAGGTGATTTTTGTAAGAGCAACACCTTATTCCAAATTTGCTTTGGAAAGGAACAACCAAAAAACAGATGATCCCCTACCTTGAAAAGCTTGTGCACAGTGTAAGGCAAAGCTGTATAACATAAACACATTAATTAGAAAGTCCAAAGCCAGAGAAGAAAAGAAGTGGTAAAACTCTGGGGATTTAAAACACCAGTTCCAGAAAACAGGGAGGAAAGCTTTTTGGATTGGAATTATTGGTCAGTTGCGGGTGGGGTGTAGATCCAAGCATATCGACTTTCCTCTCTTTCTGCTTGGTTTTTTAACTATTATTAAACAGTGGTCTGTCACTTTCGGTTTGTGAACTCTTTTCTCCTGCTTCATCTTTCGGCGGGACCAATAACCGTGTTTTATTGTAAATAAGTTTTGGTTGGTTATCTATACATCACTCACGGACGAAATTTTGCAAATCTTCTTTCTGCGCTAATTTCTTAGTCGCTGCTTTATTGTTCTTTTAATGCCTTCTTTCTTGCTTAATCTTGACCTGAATATGCTTTTATGTTCTGCTCGAGCTGTCCAGGGCGATCCATGCATGATACAAAGTGGTTGGTACACAAGAAATTATATATTTTGTTGTTGTAGTGTTAGTTAAACATCAGCTTCCAGTCATTGGATCCTGGTTAGTTGATCTGTGAATTTGGGTTGGTCCCATGAATTGGAAAAAACAAAGCTTAGGCGTCCGGTTTTCTAACTATTTTCATGTGGATGGGACTCAATAATGGTGATCAGAAATTCAACCAGGTTTGACCCTAAGGATTGTCTGCAGCACATGTGGAGCATATGCAATGGAGTGAGACAAAATTCTCAATCAGTCCTTGACCTGGGGATCTATACTAAGCTCAAAATTTCAAGCATATACCATAAAAAAGATAATTGCCGCCCATCCTAGCTCATTCTTTTCACAGGAAGGAGGTTTTTTGGCTCAATGGTTTTATTAGTCAAATTACGCGTAGATAGTGAATTTTTGACATAGATGCTCCACCGTATACAACTGATAACAAATCATACGAAGTTACTTCGTCAGTTTTCTGCAGGTAGTCCCTGTGACCTGGTATCTGCGAGTTGCAAAATTGTAAATGGATAATGGTTTGGCAGCATCAAGTTCCTTCATTTTCCCTTTTTACTTATAATGAAGGAATTTGTGGTATATTACCTGCTTGTAGTATTAAAATGAAGGGAAAGGAGTGAGATGAGAATGTTCTCAGAACCTCAGTATGGAACAAAGTAAAAAGAGGGGCTAGCTTTAACCCTGAATCTTGTGAATCTATAAGGCGGGCAACCATATTTTGCAACAGTCACACTAATCATTCTCTGGAAGTCAGAAAGAAGAATTCTAGTCCTCCATGGTAAAAAGATGCTAAGGATTACAAAACACGAAGGGGGCTAATGTTGGGTCATAGGTAGAAGCATAGAAGCGAAATTGGGGCTGCCGTGGGTGTTGTGAGCTCGTGATACGAAGCATGAAAGGACTGAAGGGCAGAATAGGGGTGGTGGTGGGTACGGTTGGTGTGGCTTTTCCACCTTTAAAACTGTTTCCAATGCGAGTCAGAATCGGCAGTCAATCCTCCCTATCACTCTCTACCCCACATGATAAAGAAATCACACAAGCTATTGTCTCCTCAGATTCCCACTATTTTTCAATAATCTCAAATCCATCCCCTTCTTCCCTCTCTCTTGTCTCTTTCTCTCTCAGCTATTGTCTCTGTAAGCTTCCCCATTTCTTTGCTCCTGTTACAGTTAGGTGCGGCTGCTCAACTTCCTTTTGTCAGGATTCTCTTGCAGGTCCCCCCCTTAGACCCACAAGGCTGACAAAAAAGGCAATCCGAAGGAAAGAATAAATCCACCCCACACAACCACTCTCCAAATCTCATCTCTTTATTTATCTTTACTTCCTTCTCTCTTCACTCACCGAAACTTGTTGTCTATAAGGAGTTTACTTGTTGTCTAAATATTGTTTCTTTCCTTTCCCCATATGAAGACAATCACAGCTAAGAGCCCCCACGATTCTTCCTTCTCTTTCTCCAGGAGATATTTCAACTGGAAAAAGAAGGTCGAAGATGATGATGAGGAGGAAGAAATCCTAACCTTCAGCTCTTCCTCGCATTTTTGTGAGGAAGCAGAGGAGCTCCGAGTCCCAGTGCCTAGTCAAGTTTCTTTAGTTCCAGCACCAAGAAAGAAGCTGCCAATTGTGGCAGTCTCCAAGCTTCGCTCAGCTCTCGCTGTGTTTGGTAAGAACCGATCAGCCTACCGTTCAGGTTTAGGCACCAGAGTTGTAGGAACCCTGTTCGGATATCGGCGTGGTCACGTCCATTTTGCATTTCAAGAAGAAGCAAAGTCGAGTCCAGCATTTTTAATCGAACTTGCAACACCAACCACTGTTTTAGTTCGGGAAATGGCTTCTGGATTGGTGAGAATTGCCTTGGAGTGTGAAAAGAAAACAGGGAAGAAAGGGGTGAAGTTGCTAGAGGAGCCTGTTTGGAGGACTTACTGCAATGGTAAGAAATGTGGGTTCGCAATGAGGCGTGCATGCGGACCGGGGGAGTGGAAAGTCTTGAAGGCGGTGGAGCCAATATCAATGGGAGCTGGTGTGCTACCAGGAAATTGCGATGGGAATGGAGCTGGGTCCGAGGGTGAGCTGATGTACATGAGAGCTAGGTTCGAGAGGGTTGTGGGGTCTAAAGACTCGGAAGCCTTTTACATGATGAATCCTGATGGTACCGGTGGCCCTGAACTCAGTGTTTATCTGCTTAGAGTTTAGTTTTCAGTTTTGATGACGCTATCCCATGATCCACTACACTTTAGATTTTGCTGTTAAGCCATGAAGTCAGTGGAGGTTTGGTTTGGTTCTCCATGTTTTTTGCCTTGTTCCTCATAATCATGGAAAAAATGGGATGTTTTTGTAGGATCATGCTAATATAAATCAACCGTTTTGGTAGTGGAAGGTACTGGCGTGATAGTGTGATAGATGGTGTGGCTATGGCGGGGTATATCAATGTATAGCTTCTTTCTCTTTCTTAGGAAGCGGAAACAAAGTTGCAAATGTTTCTCCTCTTAAAGTTATATTTGATTTGATCGTCCATTTCGGACTAATCCTCTGGTTTTAGGATGAACATTCCAGTTTTCACTTGAATGGCAACGAGAAAGGTTTCCTGTTTTCATGGTATTCGAAGTTAAATTGCATAGTTTTAAACTTGTAAATCCCTGCTCGCCAACATGAATGATGAAAAACACAAAAAGAAGAAGAGTAATGATAGTAGTAGGATAAATGAACAGAAGATGCTACTTTCATATAAGCTTTTCGACAGAAATGTCAATGCCAACACAACCTTGGAGGTGCTAACTATTTGAGGAGGAGACAATTTTTTATTCCATTCTCTGTCCAGCGAAGTCAAAATCATGAATTGCAATTGATTCACCTCCATTTACATTTACATAATCATTATGAAACAGGTAAAATAGAGTGAGACAGAGCCATCCTCCCTGGAAACATATGCCTCCACTTCCACACGTGCCCCTTTGTCATCATCAAATACTTGAACCGGACGCCTGCCCTTACAATTACTAACATGTGGCAATGATTGTTCTAGGAATCAAATAATGTCTTTTCCTCCACTTAATCCTATTAGCTTTGATGGCACTAAACTTTGGCCTTGATGCAATGAATGAAACCCAGAAATCTGATGACTGTTTCCTTGCAAAGTTGTCATCAAGTAGAAACTTCGCAGCAGATTCATAGCAGACAGCAACCTCAAAAGTTGTTAAGAATAGGAGAACATTTTGCTGTAATTTTAGCCTGTTGGTTATTAGGTAATGGTACACATGGTATCTTTCTTGCAATTCAAATTTTGAACCGAAGAGAGTGAATCAGACGTTGTTTGCTTACAGCAACAGCAAAACCAAAATCCATTGGGATTCTCAAATGGTCAAGACTCAGGAGCAGTCTTGATTGACTCGCAGTTTTCATACAGAAAGAAAAGGTCAGGTTTTTGCTTTATTCTCTGGCTCGAGTTCTTCTCCAATTGATGCCTGCACAACTTATTATATTACCCCATGTCGTATCATGTTTTATGGAATTTGCTGTATTTGTTGGTTATTCTAATGGTGGAAGTGACGATTGTGCTTCACATCTCCAGAAAAATTGTGTTGTCCCAAGGTATAAATGCCACTTCCAATGCAAAATGACTTTATGCTTTTGTCTTTTCTAATTCTCTCTAAGCTAAACCAAAATACTCCTTTTGTTGAAAGATGCACTCACTATTCCTTTTTCACTTGGGGAAGAACATGTGTTGTATCAAACAAATATGAATAAAAGAAAGAAGCAACCAATGACAAATTGGGGTCTAGTCGTCTAAGAATGTGCTCCTGGGCCCTTGTCTTGGGAGCTGAGCTCGAGTCCATGAACACATGTCAGCTCAGTACATCTGGGCTGCCTACTAAAAGTTCATTTATTAGCCCAAAAGATAGCTACTTACTTTCACGTTTCAAGTTCCACTGAATCAGCCCATCATCACCCATCAGCATTTCGTACACATTTGCTTTCCAATGAGGAAGATATCCAATTCCGGAAACAGGCAATTTCCCACATCTTCATCCAAAAGGTTTTGGTACAATTGCCCAAAAAGAAATAGTTTTGTTGAAAATGAAGGATGAATCTTACAAGTTACACCAAAGAAAATAGCTGCATCCTTTTCAAGTTTTGCCAACTAAAGGATGTATAGTTTGTTGTGCAGCATTGTAGCAGGATGCTGATCCGAGGAAAAAGACATTTTGTGGGAGAGGAGAGGAGAGGAGAGGAGAGGAATACCGCAATCCAAAACTTTCACATGCATCCTTCAATTACAAGCTTCTCAAAGATATGCCTTGATGAAACTATTCCAAGCTTTGATTGAAGGGTGAGTGATAATTGTATCAATTATTTGAGGGTTTGATTCATGTCAAACTTTTCCACATGATTTAACGAGAAAAGGCAGAAGCAGAACCTCCACGTGGGAAGACTAGTTGCCAATGTGATCATCTCCACAGGACAATGGGATTCTACTTTCCCGAAATGAGAAGGAAAAAAAGTTGACAGCATTCGGATTCATTTCAATACAATAATAATAACAAGCGTGGAAATCCTAGTTCCCAGCTTTTTGAGAATTGGATTTTTCCCATCGAAGCCGCAAACTGCACGCACCTTACATAACCCTTTGCCTAAATAGTTGCTTTCATGCTGTTTCTTCTGTTCTGTCAATGGTACATGTATATATATCCACGTACACATACGTGTTAGTACTAAGTTAGTATTAACAGAGAAAGTTCTGGTTAATAACACACTTGAAATAGAGATAAAATAAAGATTAAATAAGTTAGCTAGGAGGTACGAAGTGTGAATATAGATTTGGGCCAAAATCTGGCAACAGCTCACCAAATATTTGACCTTTCTTTGCCTTTGTTAATATAATTGCCAGGCCTGCCTGTAAATTACAGCTAAAATCTAGTAGTTAGCTAGTAGAGAAATATGATGACAAGCGCCCCTGCGCCCCTGCTTGCTTTTCCTAATGTGTTTTGGAGCTTTCCCAGAGAACATATCCAGTTATTGCAAAATGAGACCAGAACAGAGCAACAAATGTTAAAAATAGATTATTATTTTTCTAGCAGCCAGCTAGTGTCTGGCAAGAAAAAGGATAATTAAAATTAAATTGGGTACTGAACAAACGTTTTGACTCCATCATTATTTCTTTTTATCATGGCATTGACACGAGCTACCTCTGTGCATGAATTTGGAATTTTGGACCCACCATTTAACAAAAAGGAATTTAGACCAAAAGTCAGTTCAAAGATACTCCATCAGTAATGAGAATCATGTTTCTTGCTATTTTAGCCTACCCTTCTCTCTCTTATTCATAACAATTTAAGGTAAGATAACTCCAACTTAGTATGAAATTATTGAGAGAAGTATGGGTTCAACACTACTACTCAAACTTAACTCAAATGAAAAGTGAAAGACAGACTGATTCGTTATCTGCCAATTTAAGTTAAGCTCACCAAGCCTACAAACTTAAAAATCATCCGTCGATCCCACTCATGACATTTAACATAAAATCATTTGACCATAGGTGGAGTGTCTAAAATTTGATAGAGTTTACATTGGTATTACTGGTTTGCAAGAGTGGTTGAAATGTGTCTCCAAATTCAAGCAAATGTGTGTGGCATGAACCATGGAGGTCCATATTCTTACCTGTTCCCTTAAACAAAGGTGAAGCATTCCGTGCTCTTCTTTATTTTATTGATATTTTCCTTTATAGGATTCGAGTTAGTTAGGCAATTTTCAAGATATCTGATGGTGGTCAGACGTGACAAATATGCCCAACGGAAGAGAAAGTTAAAGAGTAGGCAGCATTTGAGAATCAATGGAGATAGTTTATCTTATCAATTATCATCCTCCTTAATTCCTTCTTCTTTTTCTTTATGCTTTTCTCATTCTGTTTTTGGACAAACTCCAAGTTTTCAATGAAGGAAAGT
Source organism: Theobroma grandiflorum (assembly GCA_036013995.1). NCBI lineage: Eukaryota > Viridiplantae > Streptophyta > Magnoliopsida > Malvales > Malvaceae > Theobroma > Theobroma grandiflorum. Next base: position 303,761 of record CP142127.1, read on the forward strand.
GCCCATCAGAATTCTTGAATTTGCAGTCATCAGGCTTCCATTCCATGTAGGTTCAGAAGCTCTGCTTTTTGTCCAAAACAGAGGTTCTGGTCTAAAATGAAACACACACAACCCAAGGATGTTAGGCGCAGACAAAGTCTCATTGATCAAAAGGTAATTAGCCTGAATAAACCTCATTGAAGGGAAGACTCAGAAGAAGTGCGGGCCAAAGGCGCCCAGGTCTACTCTAAAAGGATGGCAAAGTTGATTGAGTTTGAATGGTAATTACTGAGCTTTCTCACCTACAGTATTGGAAGTAGATCCAAATGCTGGCTTTTCTTGACCCAAAGTCAAAACCAAAAACAGGGAGAAAGAGAGGGAGAGAGAGATAGCAGAAAGGCAGATTACCGTGATTTGATCCATACCTACTGTACGTATGCAAAACCTTCTTGCAAAGAACATGTGAAAACAGATTCAGATCATATCCAAAATTTGATCATCATTCAATCCCAAAATTTCAATTCATTTCAACAAATGTATACAGCTGCATTCATACTGAAATGAATATACTAGAAGTGAATTTCAACAAACAAATCTTTCTATACAGTATAGCTAAGCAACCCCGGAATGCCCACAAGGAAATCAGCTCTGTTTTTTGATCCGATCTCATTAGGCTTCACATTCAATCCACCCCCCAAAAAAGAACTCTTTGCTACAGATAATCCTAATAACTAAAGAAAAAAAAAAGAGGACTATATATGGAAAGATTTAAAGAAGAAGAAAAAAACTTATAAACTACAAAAGGGTCTGTTTGTACTCAGTTTTCAGTAGAATCGACGACAGAGTTGTGTCTTTTCGAAGGACCAGAAGGTGGTATAGGTGTCCCCTTGGGGAAGAAGTTGAACATCTGTCCTTGGAATTGAAAACTCGTCTCATGCCTTCTAAGCAAAGTGGTCATAGAAACTTTTTCCTCGACGATCATGGTTGCGCCGGGCCTTGTGGCAAAACTAGAGCCAGCAAGAAGCATAATTAGGAAGCTGACATAGATGATATTGGAAAGCTGCCTCGTGCATGAAATTTTTTTGGATTGAAAAGAAAGTGACGATGTCATAGGAGGAGCCATTGAAGAAGAGAGAAAACAAAAATGCTTCGTACTAGGCCTAGAGGCTAGAGGCAGTAGGGTTTTAGATGAAGAGTTTTCAAGGCTTTTTTTCTCTAGTTTTTTACCGGGAGCGGGGAGACAAGTTATGTGTGTGTATGTGTGTGTGTGTGTGTGTGTGTGTGTGTATATATATATATATATATATGGTGAAGGAGTACGGGGAGAAAGGAAAAAGGGTGGCAAATGGGGAAGCAAAGGGTAGGAAATTGAGGGAGGAGGGAAGAGAGTGAAATACACGCCAACGACTGTTGAAATTTGATATTTTAAGATTGTCAACGGTTTGGAAAATTATTATTGAAAGAAATTTGGTGCCGGCATGGACTTTATTTTATGTATTTTTTTTTCTCTCTTCCTCTTCTCATCTCTTTCAATTTCTTATTTCTTGCTACTCAAGTTTTTATATCTAATTGTTACTGCTTGTATTTTCTCTTTAAAGGATCAGCATTGCAGGGTAGACTTTCCTGGAAACTGTGGCAGATTGAACTGGAAAAGAACTGGAAGATCAGGAGGATTGCAAAGCCGGCTATGTGCCCTAACCATCCTGTTCATATATATTTTCCATTATTAATGTTATTTGTTGACAAGAGATAGCCTATTTGCACACGCAGAAAAATGGGATTTTCTTAGACGGCAAGTATAGTGGAAAAATAGATATACAATGGACTTTAGATATAGGTGATGAATTTAATCTGCATGGCATCAGATGACATTCATCTTTTACTTGTTTTTAACTGTTGTATATTTTTGTTCATATTCACAAAAAATTCAAGAACCCCAAGGAAAAGATTTGTGATTTGATGTGGGGAAAGACAATGAATTGAATGGTTTAGGAGGACACTGTTCATGCCAACTCCCATGAAGAGTACGTGATGGAGGCGTCTGAATCCAGAATTCAATGGCATCCTGCCTTTGCCCTCTTCCTTATGATAGTGAAAGGAGAACCACTAACACTGTACCGATTGCTTTCTCTTTCACTTGTAATTATGAAATTAATTCAAGTAATAATGATAAAAAAAAATTACAAGAGCGATTATTATGAGCACTTGGTAGCCAATGTTACTGAAACAGACCCTTCAGAGCTTGTCTAACAGGAACTAGTTTTACAGCACATGAGAAAAAGCAAGGGGGGGAAAGGGTTGGTGTCGTTCTGGTACTGTGTTTGGCCATGTAGATTGTAGAGTAGATTGGGCCATGAGGGTCAGTCGATCAGGAGATTTTTAACCCCATGATGATGATGATGATGATGAAAGTCAAAGGAAAATATTAGAAAAAACACATTAGAAAATTTTCTACTTGAAAATTCGTGGATGGAATGGATTTGCTGCAATTCTAAAAATTCTGACCTTGAATTCAATTTGTTATATCTTTTGCAATTATGAAGGAAAATATGCAGTTGATCAATGAGGAAAATGAAGGCGAAAAATGAATGCAAGTGGGGGAGGGGGATCTTTTGCGTGGGAAGCTCTTACAAGAAATCAAGACCTGATGGTGAAGCTGACATTGATAAGACATCAAAATTGGCATACAATTCGCAGTTAGTAATGGTTTCTTGTCTTCATGAGTTTCCAATTAGCCTGTTAAAAATCAAAGAAAGTCTCCTCCATGAGTAAGCATCCTCAGCATCCCAAATCAAGCTGCGGTGCGCAACACGAATTCGTGAAGTGCAACTATGTTAACTTGACCATGTCATTCAGGGAATAAGACCACGTAAAAGTAAACCAATGAAAGATCCGTGTCAAGACTTTGAACTAGCCCCGGGGTGTTGAACATGTGGCGAATGGCCAAGTGGGGTAGGTACCCTATTTCAAGATGAGATTGTCCTGTGTCAATTGTCAAATGTCAACGTGATTGGCATGATCACGACCGTTGGATTAACCTAAACCCGGCAGCAAAATTAGGCAAATATTAGGAAATTGAAGACCCAATGAGACCGACATTCACCTTTCACAGAGAGAGAGAGGCTAAAACCGGGGATCAAGGCTTCTCTTATTAAGTTTTCATTTAAAAAGAGTGTATTAGCAGACTCTTCTTGGGGTGTACTGAAAAACTCCTAATTTTGTCAACTTTTGTGGGTTTTTCTTGAGACTTTGAGATATGGTGATGCATTTGCCTAAGCATGCAATGCACGACGCCTTATGTTATGTTGACACTTGAAAGAATACTTTGCCATATGGCACGACCTTCTTGTGAAAGAAAACCGATACCACAACTAAAGATTTTTTTTCTTCTTTTAATTTCTTCCCATTTGTCGTCCTTAGGGTTGTTGCTTCGCTAATTCACCATATGATCGTCCATTTCACCAACCCTGGCTGAACCCAGATCGAGGATGGTCTACTTGTCGAAGGTCCCTTCAGCCAACTCATGCTTCAAGTTGTGGCACTTTCTGGTCCTTGTCAGCTTAGCCATATCTGTGTCAAGACTACAAGGCAGTTTTCTCATGCCTGTTTCCCAAATCTCCAAAAGGGACCTCGGGCTGCATTTATTAATGGAGATAACATTCGATTCTTGGTTGTCAGTACAACTATTTTCAATTTCTAATGTTAATAAGACTCTTCTTATTTTTAAAATTTTTTAATTTAAAGAATCAAAAAGAATAGTACTATAATCAATATTGACAACAGTAACACTAAATAATTATTTGATTTTTGTTTTGTTTTTTTTAACTCGTGTAACAACACGTAAAACCAAATATGAACGAGTTCAAGTTTGTAAAGAAATTTCTTTACGTTGAAATAACCACTATAGTCGTCCGTAGGTGTGTGGCACCTATAGATGAGGAATAATGGAAAAAGTGCAGTAACAAGAGGTAGCAGTACCTTATAGTCCTCTAGCCTCGTGTTTAACATGTAAATCTACATTGTCTGAGGGTTGAGGGGGAGGTGGGAGGGCAGAGCAGTAACAGCTGTTACTGGTTTGATCTTTTGCCCTTGGGAGCAGCTAATTAATTAACATGTTCCTAGTTCAGGATACCAACATAAATGAGGAATTGCTTGCCACAAATGTAAACGGTAGTTTGATGCTGACCTAAGCCTTAGGAATTCAATGGGGAAGAAAATCAAGTACCATAAGTATGTAATCGGATGTGACAGCCTTTGAAATACTGGTAGATAGTCAGATTATTATGCCTATTTGAGGCGTATGTCCAAGGTTGATATGATAAAGCTAACATATAATGCACATAATTAAAATTAAGAGTAGAGCTTTCAAGATTTTGCTTTAGAATATCAATACCTGTTGCAACATTTAGGGGAGGCTTGGGCTTGAAACCAAGACAGGTTCCACATTCTGTGCTTTCTCTCACATGCAATGCGAAAAAAAAACAAAAAAACAAAAGGCAATGCTAGTCAGTAAGCTTTTCATGGGATCTCAACATAGAGAGAAAGAAAGGAATAAAAAGATAATTAAGTGGAAAATATATAGTGGCAAATAATGAAGGTTAGTAGACTAAACATGAAGAAATCTGCAGCACTGCAAAATCTGAAATGTCTCAATATATTTTGCTGTCATGAAGGGTTTGTCAATATATAGTATCATCTATTGAGGTTCAAAAGATATGTCTTCAATAATCACAATTGAAAACACAAATTACTTAATTGAATAACCAGCAATGGAAGAGATATGTCTTTTGGAGAAATTCTTTTCAAAAATCCAAAGTAGTAGAGATCAATTCAACACACAAGAAAAGACAGCTAGTTCTGATGTCAAGAAAAATTATCCCAGTAAGTATTTACTATATATAGGGTGGATTACAAAGAGTGTTCAAAGGGAAACCTTGTTCTGTCCTAAACCTATTCGATTCAACCTGTTGTATACCATAGTTGGCGAAACCAAAATAAACATAAAGAAAAAGTAACATCTGCAGCACGCGTTGAAGACATTTCTTTCATTCTCTGTGTTTCCATACTCACGCCAATGGCCCCCCAAAAGAGAAATGCAGCACAGCGCCAGCATCAGGCTGTGATTCCATGGTGGCTAAACACAACCCTTGTATGAACAACAGTTAATTCAGCATCAAGAACAAAGCACAGCAAAAACAATTACGACAACAGAAGCACAGGTTCTTTATATATAGTTTATCCCCTCCCAATCCCAATTATAAAAAATGTAGTAACAAATAAGAGAGGCTGGCGTAAGGTGAACGAATGTTGTTGTAGTCGAATTAATGACATGAGAACTGAGGCAAAAGTCATGTGCGTGCAAGGTTTACGAGTCAATTCTTCTGACCCCTGTGGACAAAGCGTGTAAAAGAAAAGTTCTACTTTTCTTTCCTTAAGACTTGTTCAAATTTTGGTACACCCAGATTAGTTTGTTCAATGAGGAAGGAGGCTCAGCCGACCACAGACCACAGCTCCAAGAAAAATTGATATATTTCGTCACAGCATATTGTCAATACTACAGATAGAGACAATTATGTTTTCTTTTCTTTTTTATTGCTTGGATTAAAATACATTTACAGTCATTTGTCTTGACTTTATTATGTTTGCTGAATAAATCTGAAAATGAATTTGGAATAGTGATGACTGCTGACTTGGTGACTCTATGTATCTATGGACCACTTCAAGCCCAGTCCATTTTCTGCTTCAATGGACAAAGACACAAGGTTGTTCTGTTCTGTAGAGCTTTGATGGAATATTGGGCTTCAGTCTTGTCCATACAACATAAGTCACCTCATGCAAACCCAACTCCAAACTCCCTGCAGTTTAGTATTGGGGCAGCTGCTACACGTAGTCCTGCACAATTCTTCTTTTTTTTTTTTTTTGCCAAATACTGTTCATGCAAGGTTTGAATCTCTACCCTTAATCCTAAAATCTGTACACAATCAGTAAATTGAAATTTTACTTATGATTTGAATGTGGAGTGAAGTGTATGAATGAAAATAAGAGCCTTAGATTAGATGAAATAGTCTTCAAACAGATCATAACAGAACAGAACAGAACAGAATTCTCGTGGGGATCAGTCCAAGGAACTAAAACAAGTGAAGGAACATTCAATTTGGGTCAGAGCTTCAGATTGCCCTATGAACAATAGAAGAAAGCAACCTAGATCCAAGAGAGCTCAGCTGGCCATTTGTCTAACTTTTTTTATTGGGAGCTGTAACCGGTCGCAGTTCTCATCTCATCATCATTATCATCTTTAAACATAAGAGCCGCAGACCACTGCATTGTTTACGGGCTACAAGTCTACCCAAAGCCACACACAACCAAAGCACTGACCTTGTTGCAGCTGATCAGTTGCAGGTCACAGCCTACAAGCCTCCGTTATCCCCATACAGCCATACTTCACTTTCAATGTATTAAAGTCATAACTGCCATGCATTGAAAATCCAACTAAAAACGCAAAAAATGAATCCCAGATCCTAATTTCATATTTATCTTCTGCTTACAGAAGTTCCCTGCATTTAAAGTCTGTTACTTAGGTTGGCCATCAGGAACCAAAATCAGAATTGCTGGTTAAGGTCGACAAGTAGAAGGCTATGACAGAACTGTTCAGGGAGAAGTTATATTCGTAACTTAAAGAAATAGTATTAATTCTTCAACAAGTACCATACTTTACCCTACTTGACAACTAAGGCATGGAGCAAAACTGTGCATGTAATTAGGGGATTTTTAGCAAGCAATAGTGGACAATGAAAGATTTGTAATACAGAAAAGATACTTGCTCGATGTTAGGTTACAAAAGAGAGCGAGAACATAGCTGTTGCATGTGGAAGGGTCAATTACCAGGCCTAGCATCTCTTTTTCTAAATAGGACCTATACGAAAAGATTCAAGAGTAGTACTGTTGTCAATGTATCTACCAAGAACAACCGCCAAAGCCCATGAATGCCATAGCTTGAGAATCCCGATGAGGCAATAAAATGGGAATTCTGATTCAAATTCCCATCCCCCAACTTTGCCCTGGAATTGGGCTCAGGCAAAGTGACACCTCCTTGGCATGGCTTTACTCCATATGGAGCATTAGTTGCTGTCATTAACCCAACTGGGCAGCAGAGATTTGGGTTATTCCAAGCCCCAAAGCGCCTCCCCATTTTCCCATAAAACTCTTCAGAGAATTTAAGAATTCCTGTCAGATTGTTCCCATTTAGATAAAGCGCTCTAAGACTAGGCAGAGATGCTAGCTTTGATGGGAGATCGCCTGTAAGATTGTTGTCACGAAGACCCAGAAATCTCAGCCTCTTCAATCCACAAAGGGACTCAGGAATATCACCTGTCAAGCCCACATTAGAGAGTTCCAAAACGACCAGATTTTGTAAGCTTTGCCACTCTAGGCTCATTAGATCTCCACCTAATGGGTTGTTAGATAATACCAACTCTTCCAAAGAATGCATCTCTACAATTGACTGGGTTAATCCACCTGAAAACCTGTTGTTTCTCAAATCCAAAAGGGTCAAGTTCTTCAGGTACGCAATCTCGCCAAGCAGCTTCCCCTGCAGTTGATTATTACTCAAATCAAGCATCAAGAGTGAAGTCAGGCCGCCAAGAGCAAAAGGCATATGGCCTGAGAGTGAATTTCTACTTAAATCCAAGATTAACAGCTCCTTTAAACTTCCAAAACTATCTGGAATTTGACCAGTGAACCTATTTCCAGCCAGGACTAGTCGATTCAAGTTACTTAAGTTGCCAATATTTATTGGTAATTCTCCTGTTAATCCATTTTCTAGTAAGACTAAAGATTGGAGCCCAGTAAGGTAACCAAAGCCAGTAGGAACTTGCCCAATGAGACCTGGGTTGGATCGAAACTCTAATGACTCTAAGCTGCCAACAAGTTTTTCCCAATTACCGCCAGGGATGGTAATTGGATGTCTGCCAGGTGAGATGAAACAATTGAAAAAGCTGAGAGATTTTAGGTGCTTAAGCTGGAATAGCTGTTGCCTAAATTCCACATGAGTGGCACAACCAAGAGAGTTGTCATGAACTGGACCAATGCTCAAAGCAGTAACATACCATAGGCCACCAACGATATCACAAGAGACCCCCTGCAGAAAAATTCAAAGCAAGATATTACCACTTAATCAAATCTGTCACACAGTTTATGGTACCAATTAAGAATACTAATCATTTCTAACAACATCAATCGATTTACTGAAAGGTAAGTGATATACTTTTACAGGATAGTTACAGAATATAGAGAATATAACAAAAAATTGACTGGAAAGTGTTTCTGCACGCGGTTTGACTCTGACTAGTTACAATATGCTGTTCGGTTTCTTTTGAATGCAAAATACAGTAGTTCTTTGGTACAATCAACAGCCTGGTGGCAGCTGGAGTTTTCCAGCTGTCTTGAATGGTAATGGGCTGATACAACATACCATGTCCTCGCAGATTCTTCAACCAGGATGGAGAAACATCCCCCGTGCTACATTTTAACTGTAATGCCTAAAGTAATCATTTCGGTTCACACATAAAGGAAACTGCTATAACAAAGAGATCATTGAATCAGATACCCGAATGTATATCTGCCTATACAAAAATGTATGTTTATAAATATTCTTGAATGAAAAAACTTGGAAGTGCAAAAAAAGCTTCATCTCAAGCACAATTAATGAAGGAGAAAAAAGAGAAGGGGCAATTAGTAAATGGGAAACTAGCTATGAAACAGTAAATTCCACCAAGAAAGGTTAAAACTAAAAAGTATTACCTGTATAGGAGTCCAACCACAAGGATCTGGATAGAGATCTGAGCCATTCCACCAATTACCTACAAAGCCTTGTATGGCAGAGTACAGAGCATTTTGCTCAGCTTTCTCCATGGGAGCTGCTTCAATGTCTGCTTGGCCACAGCACCAAACACCCAAACACAAAATGCAGACAGCCAAAGTAAAATGATTGCTTCTGATAAGCATCCCCATGACTGGATACCGTTAAAAGCACAATCTTTTCAACCTTAGGAAGCGAAAAACAAGTACAGATAGGCTTAAACGAACCGAAACGTGTCGGTCGTTGAAAAAGAGCAAGGAAGAAAGATATAGATGTTACTACAAGCTTAAAAAAGAAAAGCACAAGGCTTTCGAAAGGTCAAGGAGTTTCCAGTGCCAAAACAAGGCAAAGAAGAGAGACAGAAGAAGAAGGGAAAAAGGCAATTCGAGCCATCAACATAGCTGCAAAGGTCTTGAGTATCAGTATGGGACCCCTTCGAAAGCCACTTGTGTGTGTTTGAGAAAGCTTGTTGGATACTGTTGAGAGGGAAAGGTACAAAAAGGTGGTTTATTGAAAAAGGAAAAGGAAAATGGAGAGAGCATTAGAAGCAAAGGAATAAGTTGAGCACTTTGCTTCCTTGTGTGTTTTAGGTAAGTAATATAGCAGAGCAGAAAGAACACAAAGATGTAAGCACAGTTCTCAAAGCCAAGAAAGTAATAACAGTAATGACAATAATAGCAAGATCAAAAGCAGTAGAAAGTAGAAACTGAAGGGGCTTTTAGTGCTGAAAGCGAAAGGAAGAGTGACCCTTTACACGGCTCTACTTTGCCAGCCCCTTGTGATTCTTCCCCGTAGACTCCTTTTGGGTTTACTGGTACTGGTTTTACTACTAATAATTACTGATAATTATTACTTTTTCATTTAATGTATCGCCAGAGATGGTTAAAGAGAGTGGTGGTTGAGGGATTTATCATTTATTGTTGGAGAGAGTGGTTTAGGTTGTAGGATTAGTTAGGGGTTCAGGAAGGAGGGGACCAGTGTCCGCTAAAACAAGAAGAGCATGAAAATGCATGCAAGACAAAGTTGGGTTTTTATCTCTTTGCTTTTCTGAGCTGGTTGGTTTCTGAAACAGTATTGTTCAGACGCAGACAGACGTATGAAAGGACAAAACAGCATCGAACTGTGTTAAAAACAGTGGGGATTCTGCCTAGACTTCAAATATAGATTCAGAGCTTTCTTGGGAAGAAATGGCAACTGGAGATTGGGACGGTAAATTAAGCATGCATGATACACTCTATGTGCTGGAATGGAAACCTTGGTTTGTAACAACATAATGGAGTGAACAACTTGGTTTAGTTCGGAGATTACTTCAAACCTTTGATAGTTTAAATGACCTTCAATCATTAAACCAGTTCATTATGTGCCAAACAAAAAGCTGGCTTACTGGTGGAAAGACAATTTTGCGAAATGAAACCTTCAAGGAACCAAATGGATTTCCTTATCAGAAAACGACAAGAGAGAAATGTCGGTGAATGTAAAACTTAAGAGCGACATGTCACAATCATACTTTGACTAATTTGGAAAATCTGCTGTCTCTCTCTCTCCTACGAGTACGACCTCCATGCTAACGAGGTCCCGGCCATGCAAAGGTCGGTTTAGGATAGATGATGAGATGCACCGCACCCATCAAAGCCTACGTTGGCACTGGCATTGCTCTCTGGTCAGTGAGTCCTTTAGGTGTTTGAGGAGAACCAAAGAAAGTAAACCAGAAGTTACAGTAATTAAAATTGAGGGAGTTTTTGGAGGCTTTGTGGTTCGGGGTCTGGAGTCTGGACCACAATTTGTGAGCTTCTTGCTTTGTTTGGGGCTAGGTAGGCACAGCCTAGACTGTACTGCTTGTTTTATTTTTGCACTCCGTTGGCAGACCTAATGGCTAATTCAAGCTGACGAGTCCATTTCCATCTTTCTTTCTGGTGATGCCTCCCTTTTAAGACAGTGATTCATAGATTCAGGGTGCCCACCACCTTTGTTCTGCTCTGCTCTGTCTCATTTAACTCACTTCTTTTGCCCTGGTCATACCCTATTCCTCTCCTCCATTTTCAAACCCAGAGCTGAGCTGATCCCCACCCCTTTCATATCTTGCTTTCTGAAATAATCTTTTCTTTTGGACCATTATGATACCCTACTAAACTCTACATCCACCTACCATTCTCGAGGATCTGCATCAGCTACACCCACAACAACACAGCACGTCGCCTCCTTTAATCACAGGTACACTTCAATTTAACAAATTGAAAAAAAAAAAAAAACCAGAACATTGAGATTCTAAGAAAGACATTGGCCTTTGGGGTTGTTTTTCTTATCCCATTTCATTTGAGGGTCCGGAGATCAGTTCAAACACCAAGAAGCACGCATCCCATCCCTCAGAACCTGACCAAGTTACCTTAGAGAACACACACACGACAAACAGACAAACCAAACAAGCTGGAGAGAGAAAAGCTATACTCCATGCACAACAACCTTTTCTAGGATATAATTTCTAGTAAAGGGAGAAAGGCAAAAGCAGGCTTTGCACTAATTTCATAACATGGAATGGTCAAAAATGAAACAAAGATTCGGCAGCTAATACTTGCAAGTGGAGACATAATAAAGAATCTAGTATACAAAGTGAACTAGGAATTGTTGAAACCACTTGCACATCAACTTCCTAGCTAGACACGTAACACTCCTATCCAACCAATAGGTGAAAAAAAAGTTAAGACACAAGGCAAAGCTCTGAAGCTGAAGCATGTCTTGCAGAGCCAATGAGTGAGCCACCTCCAGTCTCAGAAGAAAGAAAAGAAAAAAAAAAGAAAAAGCCTTCATGAGGTAAAAAAGGTCCAGATTTTCTTTCCTATTGAGACTTCACCCGGATGTTCTATCTCATCATCAGAGTCATCCTCATCTTCATAGATCGAGCTCACACTCTGATCTTCATTGCCATTTTCAGCTGTACCAACTTCTTCACTCAAATCGACACTCCCAACTGGCTTTGTAGCATTGGCATTGTCATCGACATCCACACTTGTTTTGAACTGCATGACAACAAGGGAGGGGAGGGGGGGTTGCTTAGAAATTTCTTAGAATCAGAAAAACCAGATGAAACTCATAACGTAGCATCTCAACACATATGATATGGGGAGGATTTTACCCTAACAACCTTCTCTTCTACGATCTCCACATTTTTCAATGTTGTGACCTGCACTAAATTAGAACTTCTGTTCTCAGTATCAGAAACTCCTCCCTCCACGACACCACCATCAGGCTCCTGCCTAGTCTTCAGCACATCGGATGAGGCTTGGGCTACCTTGGTTGTAACTGTACTGCAAAAACATTTAAATAAAACCTTAGAATGATCAAATGTTTTCCTCTTAATAAAGTTTGATAATATTCAAAACAATCACGTAAGACCACATAGGAAAACAAGACCAATCCAATTAAAGCGAAACCTGGTTAAATAGAGCATTATATCTTCTACAAACGATACTTTCTATGTTACACAATTAAAGATACAAAAACAGTACCCTGTTATATGATGAAGCTTACAATATCTGTTAACATTCTCTGACACCTAAAAAAACCCATATATTAAAAATAGAAGTATGCAAAATTATTGCAACCTTCTATGTTGTGGGTGCATTTTTTTCTTTCTTCTTTTATTTTTCAGCATGTGCTGTATCAAAAATCTGAACAATAATAATTGTCCTTCTACCATAATCCAACACAAACAAAAAAAAAAAAAAACTGACCTTCGAACATTTACTTACAAGGCCAGAAAACACTACATCTTTAAAATGGAACTTAATTTTTGGCAACATTTTTCTTTCTGTTTTTCTAGTAAACTGTCATTGAAAAACAAAAACAAACATGTTTTTTTCAAAAATTAAAAGAAAAAAGATAATGCAAACAAAAAATTTTCTTGTTTCACCATTTTTTTAATACAATATTTCCACTTCTAACACTATTCATATGCAGATGAATAGTGTGAGTAAAATGCAGTGTGAGTGAATTGAACTACCTGAAGCAAATTAAGAGAAATATTGGAGTGCATTTCAGGCCTAGATATGATTTTATCCTATCTTTTGTACAGCTAACACATTTCTTGAGTCTACTTTGCATTCCATGCAGACATGAATTTTGATGCCCAAGAAACATGAGTGGTAGTTGTAGCATCTGATCTGCAGAAGGCCCTTAAAGGCTGATCAAACCATGTTCATTTCAAAATTAATTAACAGCCACTTCAACACGGGCTCAGCCAACACTCTAAAGCCGATTTAGCAACCTAGAAAAATAAAAAATAAAAAAAAAACTTTTCAAAGAATATTCTACAAATTAAAGGTCGTCGCTCCTTCCCTTCCTATCAATTAAACAGGGTGAGATGCTGGAATCTAGTTGAAGCACCTAACAATGTTAAAAGCAACGTTGTACAACATATAGAATGCCAAAACTAGCAATCATTAAGACAATTATATATATAACAAATGGAACTTACGGCTTGGGTCGCCTGAGATTGTATCTTTTTTCCCCTGGGGTTTGGAGGCCTTGAGCAACTGTCTGTTGCCTCTTCCTTCGCCCACCAGTCGTGACACTATCAGAACGTCCTTCACTATCCGCAGCATCCAACTCGGTATCTGTAATTTTGGAATCTTCTGGTTGTCGCCGCTTTCTTGCATTATTGCGTGCCCTGTTCTCAGTATGAGTAGAAACACCAGCACTTTCTTCATTAGCATGGCTGATATCATCTGGCTGCACACTCTCACTAGGTTCAGGTTCTTCTGGACTTTCACCAAGAAATAGTTTTGCATCTTCAACTACAGCCTTCACTGAGCGTGTCCGATTCAGTCCAGATCTAGGTTTTCTTCCAGGTTTGCGGCGACCACTCTTCCTCTCGGACTGCTGAGAATCTTCAGGAACTTCTTGCACTTTATTGTCAGTGTAGCTACGGTCAAGGGATGGACCAGATTGATCATCCACCTTTCCAGTTTTATCAGATTGGAGCAATTGGTTATTGATAGAGTCACCTGGAATCCTTAAAGATGGCTCTCCTGCCTTTTCATGAATATTTCCTCCTGCTTCCTTACTGTTAAGCTCTCCAGGCCCTTCGGCTTTACTTTCTTTTCTCTTTGTTGGTGAAATGCTAAAAATCTTTGTAGTGCATTTGCGAAGCCAAGACATGTGACCAGCAGATTCGGGATATTGTGAATGAGCTTCAGGAGACCTCTTGATATTTTTAACACCAGAACCATCTAAAAAACCTTGACGATTCCTTATGAGTTCATCAGCTAGCCGTGGAAGAGGAAGGATTTCCTTATCCTCCACATCAGGTAGTTGGAAGTTAGAGAGTACGAAGTCCCTCGTTATTTCTCCGCAGGTCTTACAAGACTTGAGCTTCTCAACAAATTCAAGGAAGCTATGTCTTTCACGGATAAAATGTTCCCGCTGGTCCTTAAGCCTGCTGCTAAGTATACCCAGTTCATCAATATCCTTTCGCATTTCTTGCTGCTGCTCGTTCAGCTTATCCCTGTTAATTGCAACTTCCCCTTTTTCCCTTTCTACAGCACGCCTTGCAGACATTATTTCTTCCATTTCCCTCTCAACATCTCCTTTCGAGCATCTCATATTAGCAAGTTCTCTCTCTTTCACCTCTTCAAATGCAACAATCCTTTCCTGCAGATCTTTCTGCTTTTGATCAAACCTATTCTGCATATCAGTTTCAAGATTCATTTTCTGCAGTTCAAAATCCTGAAGCATTTTAATGTGCTCATTCTGAGCTTCTTCCAATAGAACTGACTTCTCATGCTTCATTGAGGCTTCAAATGATTCTTTCTGCAGCCTGATTGATTCCATCTCCCTACAAATATAATCTCGCATAGCAGATTCCTCTTTCTTCAACCTTTCTTCTTCAGAATGTTGAAACTTTTCAAACTTTTCCTTTTCTTCAACAATTTCCTTTTGTTGCATACTAATTTCAGCTCTTTTTTCATCCAAAACTTCCCACTCTTTCTCAAAATTTTCCCTTTGCTGTTTCAGATCTTCATGTTCCTTCAAAAGCAACTCCTCCTGATGTCTGTAGCTGTCTATCTGCTGTTTCAATTCTGACTGCAAACGGATGTGTTCCGACCTCTCCTCTTCAGTTATTTTAAGCTTTTGAGACTCTTCACGTATCCGTAACTCCTGCTGACTAGTTTCAGCCCCTATCTTATCAATCTCATCTTTGAGAGCCTGCAAGCTCTCTTTAGCAGAGTACAGTTGCTGCTTTTCCAACTCCAACTTTTTGTCCTCAGTTTTCACAAACTTATCTCTGTCCTGGACAGTTTTCAACCTCGCCTCAAGGTCCTTTTCTCTCTCTTTCACTCTCTCCAACTTCTTATCCAATGCTTGTTCTTGCTTTCTCAATTTTTCTTCCTTGTGGTGAAGTTCGGCTTCCTGCTGGTTCACTTCATTTACCTTGCTTTCAAGTTCCTCATTAACAGACTTCCTCTTTTCTTCCAGTTCCAACTCAAACTCCTGCATTTTAGCATCAAGAATAACCCTTTGCTCATTAACAAGTTTCTGAATCTCCACCTACAAAGACCCAAGGAATAAAAAACAGTTTAGGCTGCTACATAACCAGTTCATGCTCACAAAAAGGGGAACGCAAAGAGATTACTTTCACCCAAGTCATTGCAGTCATGTCTAGTGCCCATACACATAGATTTCTACCAACAAAACAAGAGCAATCTGCATTAAGCACACACAAGGGGCATACCTATCGATAAGGGACAAGCTCTCATACTTTATATAGAAGCAGCACTTTACCACACAAAGAAGTTGGGAACCGTACTTGGGTAAATTATAACCAAAACCAAGCTCAGCAATTTATTTGGTCGAAATTAATATGGACGGAGAAGGAGAAGGGTGCCAATGAGTGTTCAGACATGCACGCATCATACACATATAGAGAGAAAAAGGTTATGAAATTTGTATTTGGTGCCAATTTCTTTGTGCCTTCGCATAATGATCTGTGTATTTATGGTGCGTTTCCTTTATGGAAAAGTATAATACAAGACAAGGTGCCAAGAAAAATGGTAAAGCACCACAGTTATTGAAGCAAAAATAGAACAAGGAAAGATGCCATAAAACAGAATATTAAGACTCATTTAATCCAGGGCATAGAGCATTTTTTTGTTTTTTTGCAACATTTTATGAGCCAAGCACAAATAGCACGTGTTGTGACTCACCCTTTCTCTAGCAGCAAGCATTTCTTCCAAGGCAGCTAGATCCTTCTCTTTTGCCTGTAGAGTACTTCTCATGGACTCAGCTTCCTAAAACACTTAACAGAATGCAACAATTAGGATGGGAATCATAATAAACTAATGCATTAACTTAGGCAAGAAACCCACCTTCTCTTTTGAAACCAAGTCTGCAAATCGTTTGCTTACATCATCTTCCATCTCCTTTAACTTCAAGGTAGACAAATCAATCTTATTTTGTACCTCTTCAAGACTCCTCTCTTTCTGCTTGAGAAGTCTATCATTCTCATTTGCCTTTTCCTCCCTCTGATTAAGTGTTCTTCTAAGCTCAGACAGCCTCTCTTCTCCTTTGTTAAGTTTCCTCTCCCACTCATTCAAGTCTTCCCTCTGTTTGTAAAAGGTTGCCTGATGTGCTTCTCGTCTAAAAGCAGTAAAACAAATGCATAAAATAAGAGAATGTCATGAGATGAGCATGATCCAAGAAAGTTGAAGGAAAAACAATCATAACATATACTAGTAAGCCTTTAAAAAAAAAACATATATAGTAAAAGGTTAAAGGGGAATACTCGGTAATTAAGGAGAGGTGCTCTCTTTGAAGCAGACTTTCACGGGCCTCCATCTCTCGCAGTTTCATTTCCAATTCTGAACTTTTTCGATTTACCTCTGCAAGCTTAGCATCAACAGCATGCATCTTTTCTTCCACCTCCAAGGATTTACCTTCAATTCCAGCAACCATTGCACTCGCATTAGCCAACTTTGTGTCAGAACTAAGCTTGACCTGGGCATGTTCTTCTTGAATATCACGTAATGTCTTTTCAAGCTGTACCAACATATATGGCCAAAATATCAATATCAAAGTACAACCTTCACTGAAGACAACAAACAAATGTTACAAGCAAATAAAAGATGCTAAATGATACTAAGAGATAACAATGAGAAGAAATATAGATCAAATCCCTTGCAGTCATAGTAATAAAGCTAAAACTGTGGTGTGCCACAATTGTGCTAGAGCCTGGAATGCCCATCAAGCTAACAGGAAAAGATGCTAAAAGAGATTGCTTCTAAAAGCTCAACAGACTACATTCTCATTTACCAATGAGTTAGAAACACAAAAGATATGACTGGAAAATAAATAATGAACGCTAAGGATGCTACTAAGTAGAAACATTGTACAAAATCCTATAAAGAACAAAAAAAAGGGAGAAAGTGCATACATCTGCCACACAGTGTTTTTCAACATCTAAGGCTTTTGCCAAGTTCTCCTCTCGCTTTTGAACTTCAGAATAGGCAATCAAGTGTGCAGCCTGCTCACGTCTGAGGATCTCCTCAGCTTCAGCAAGCTCTTGCGTCAATTCTTCACACTTTGATGTCCATTCTTTTTTCTCGATGAGGAGAAGCCCCATATTATACTGGTAGTCAAAAAGCTGCACAAAAGTAGAGGCATCAAACAATGAAAAACTGATTAGCAATTCTACAAGTGCAGCTTCAATAGGGAACTTCACATAATCTCACAACAGATTAAAAGAAATGAAGCTCAACCATACAAAGCAATCTGCATAAGCAATCAGGAGATGACAGACATGATCATGCACAACTACACAACTAACAAAATCAACAACAAAAAGGATTCATGTTTCACCAGTATTGCAATGAAGCATCATCACATAATTCACCCATTCATTTCACTAAAGTAGACAGCCTAGTGCATCAGACTCCCACATCGCAGAAAAGTTCAAATATATGCAGCCTTACCTTGCTTTGCAGATAGACTGATTCCACAAGTTGAACAAGTGACCTCCTGGTCACCACGGAGCAACCTAAATGTTGCACCAAGGCTTACCAATTCAAACCACTAAATGATATCAACATTTTTTATTTAGGATTAAAAAAAAAAGAACAAAAAGTTCAAATAAGAACTGAAATGGTAAGGCAACTAACAGCTGACCACTTGAGTGGTGATTAAATGGCCCTGAAAAAATCCTTCTACTTTACAAATACTGGAATAACTAGTTCTGAACAGCAAATGATGGCAAAGGGCACACAACCAAATAGGAGCAGCAGACACCAAAGGCCAACACGAATAAAGCCCAGCACAAAGTCAGTGTTGTACTGAACTTGACACATTTGATTGATTCTCATAGAAGTAGTCCAAGCTCCCAACCAAATTTCAATTTTAACCAACATCATACAGCACCTTACACACAGATGAATTAAATTTTAAATTTAAATATAAATTTTTGCCGCAGCTCTTGAGTTTATTTGGATTAAAAGTTAAAAAGTCAAATTAAAATTTCTAGAAAGAAAAGTTTATCATTCAATCAGACCTTGGTCTGATGCAAAGAAAGAAAAAAAAAATCAGACCTTGGTTAAGCTTCATATGATTCCACGAAGACATTTAAATTATTTAGCAATATCTATAAAACATAAGCTACCATTTATCAGAATCTAAAAACAAAAGCTTTAAAAGGAAGGGGTAGAAATGGCTGACCTCTCTTTCAAGCTTGGAGAGCCTTTCGACAAGGGCCTCATGGTCCCTCCTTTCCAAGGCCGCTTCGTCCAACAAACCAGCTTCCTTGAACCGCCTCCAATCCTCCATGCCCTCCTCTTCCCATCCTACATTCAGCGGGCCTTTGCCGCTAAGAGAACCAACAGGCGGTGGTGGCAGTTTCCTCGTATCGTCGACGAATGCAACGGCTTTTCCCTTCCCGCCAATGCCTCCACTCCTAGTGTTCGAAACCCCCGCTCTTTGCGGCTCCGTAGAGGGGGTCTGCGGTAGTCCCGGCCACGCCTTCCTCTGCGGCGTGAACATATCACCAAGAACACAAAACAAAACCAGAATATTCCACAAAAGAAGAAAACTCAACTTTCTTGGAAAAGCCCTAGAGACCTCCCAATCGGCACAGTTTTGCAAATTCAAGGAGTTCAGCACCGGTAACTGAAAATCTAATTTTTTATTTTTTAAAAAATAAAGAAATGGAAAGTGTTGGTGCTGTATGTATTATTGGGCGAGAGATGAGGGCAAATGTGAAGGAAACCGCTCGCGTGGAGCGGCGTGGTGATGGACCTGTCGGGGCGCGGGGGCTTCTGAATGACCAAATCGTCCCTCATGGGCCTTGTTGTCTGTTTGGGCTTTCTTGGGCCGGGTTATCTTTTTGTGAGTATTTTTTTCTTTTTTGCAATTTTTAAAGATTAATACTTGTCTTTGTCAAAGGGAATAACTCTTGGCAATTTTTGAATAATTATTATTATTTTTAAATTTTTTAAATAGATAAAATTAAAAAAATATATTTTAATTTGAACAAATAATAAATTGTATCTTAAATAAAATTTTTTATACAATGAAAAAAGTTGTATTAAACAACATATTTACATGGAAATTATTTACCTATTTTAATTAATATAATTTCACAAACACTGTATTTTAATGTGTATTTTAGTTTCTTTAGGACATATACACACAATAATCATTATAATTTATTAAATTGATGACATCATAAAATAATAAATTATTTATAATGGTATTAGTTAGTGACTTATTACTTGTAGAGATGCAACGAGATAAAGATGACGATTTTTAACCCCAAATCCGATTAAACTATTTAACACCTTCACCCAAAATCATATCATCTTAAAATCAAATTATTATTTTTAAGACTTGACTTTGACTTGAAATATTTATTTTAAACTCGCATCTTATTCGATTCAACCCCAAATTTATTTTAATTGTCTTTCTCTAGCATAATGTTTTTAAATTGTTTTTATATAAATCACATCTTAATTGCATATATAATGCATTATATGATTAAGTTAATTTCCTAATTAAACATTAAATAGCAAATTTATCAATACACATACATATATATAATTTAATAAAAATTGAAATATATTAGTTTTACCTTAAACTCATCTTGTGCAACTATTTTAACATAAAAATTCTAACTCAATCCATATTAATTATTGATTTTCAAATAAAAAATTTACTCTTGTCAAGTTGAGGAAGTTAAAAGCCGAAAAGAGATAAGTGTTTGTCAAAATTATTTTACATTATTAAGTATAACAAAATATTATTATAGTATTAAAACCTACTCTTATTATTCAATTATCATTAAACAATGTTTTTTATATTAATTAAAAAAACAATATTTCCTTTAGAAACAATTTAAGAAAACGCTAGTAATCATTAGTAGCTACTAATTGCGAATCCAATGAACTGTCACCTGACGTGGTGGTAGCTGATTGGTTGCAACTGCAATAACGTATGTTGGAATATGGTAGTCCCCTCGAATTGGACCGAAAAGACCAACAAGCCCGAATGAGGAACGTGGCATCGTCCTATTGGCTTTGCCGTCAACGTCGAAAAGCATCCCACAAAACGCAAATCCGTATTTAGACGTTCAGGAACCGAACATAAATCTTGTGCACAAAGAAGGAAAAGAGGGAAACCAAAGGCCCCCAATCTAAAGCCTAAAAAACCCTAATTTCTCTCTTTTTGAGTTCAGTTTCACTATCCTTCTGTCTCCTTCTTTCTATTTACATTTATAGATAAATATTATATGTTCTATGTTTTAGCGAGGAAGAAGAGATCGGGTAATGGCGACGGAGAATTCGAGTTCGAAATCGGGTGCAACGGCCGATTCCTACATAGGGAGCTTAATAAGCTTGACTTCCAAGAGTGAGATCAGATACGAGGGTGTTCTGTATAACATCAACCCTGACGAGTCCAGTATTGGATTAAGAAACGGTAATTTCTTTCACTTGAGCTTGATTTCTCTGTTTTCACTTTGTTGTTTTTTTGTTTTTATTTTTTGGTTGTTCACTAATTTTTATTATAAAAGTGATTTCTTGGTTGGTATAAACGAACTTATCGACTTTTAGGCGCAGCTCTAAATAGAACAATTTCATGGTATTTTTTGCTTGGACTCTTTATTGACTAGAAGTCAAGCACCTTGCTTTCGCTGGAATTTGTTGCTTTTACAGGCAAATTGAACTGGATTACTAATTGTGAATCCATTCATTCTTGGCAGATTGAACTATTTATTGGTTGTTCTGGTCTAATGTGTTTACTTTGTTGAAATTGGCTACTATTTCTTTAATACAAATTTGTGGAGTGTTGCTTTGAATTCATAGTATTTGATTATTCATTTTTTTTTTTTGTGTGGGCAGTACGATCATTTGGAACGGAAGGAAGGAAAAAGGATGGTCCGCAAGTGCCCCCAATTGACAAAGTCTATGAATACATATTGTTCCGTGGAAGTGACATTAAGGTATTGTGCTTATACATTCGACTGCTTTCACAAATTATAATTGCCTCAGAACTTAATTTGCTTAGTGTTGAGATTTACAGGGTAAATCTTTCTTCAATTGATAGTTAATCAAATTCATCAAGATGTTAATGTATTTACTGTAACTAATGCAACTTCTTGGCATTACAGGATTTGCAGGTTAAATCTTCACCACCTGCGCAGCCTACCCCTCCCATAAACAATGATCCTGCAATTATCCAGGTTAAGAAAAAAAAAGAAATGAAATAGTAATTTAAGTCTGACACATTAAATCCTGAAGGTTTTCATATCCTTGCAGTCTCACTATCCTCGTCCAGTTTCCACATCTACAAGTATGCCTTCTGCTGCTAGTGGACCTTTGACTGATCTTACTTCACACAATGCTCAAATGGGACTACCAGGGTCAAATTTTCAAGCTCCGCTACCTTTATATCAACCCGGAGGGAACTTAGGGTCATGGGGGGCAGCACCTCCACCTCCAAGTGCTAATGGTACTGGGCTTGCTATGCCAATGTATTGGCAAGGATACTATGGCCCTCCGAATGGGCTTCCACATTTGCACCAGCAATCTTTGCTCCGACCACCACCAGGACTGTCAATGCCTCCTTCCATGCAGCAACCAATGCAATATCCTAATTTTAATGCCCCTTTGCCTGCTGGCCCTGCCAATTTACATAGTTCAAGCTTGCCTGAAGTTACTTCTCCTTTGCTTCCTGCCAGTACAGGTTCCCTTAATTTAACCTCTACTACTTTATCATCCTCTACTTTGCCATCTGCTCTGCCTCCTGCACCGTTTGCTACACTAGCATCAGAAACCTTGCCTAGTTCATTGCCTATAAAAGCTCCCAATCCTGTACTTCCTCCAGCCACTCTAGGTGCTAGCTTGCCAGCTCTTTCTCCTTTGACGACTTCTAGTCCAGAATTAAATTCCATTGTACCACCAATTGCCAACAAGCCAAATGCAATTCCTACTTTGCCATATCAAAGTGCTTCTCAGGCTGCATCCACTGTTATTGGGGTATCAAATTCCATTTGCATGGAAACATCTACACCATCACTGGTAACCCCTGGTCAGCTCTTGCAGTCAGGATCTACTGTTGTTCCTTTGCCTCAGCCGGCAGCAACTGCCCATAAAGATGTGGAAGTGGTTCAAGTATCCTCCTCCTCATCAACTGAACCATCAGCACCTGTTGTCTCAGAAGCTCAGCCTCCAATATTGCCATTACCTGTTCCTTCACAGGCTGCCCAAAAGGTACTTGGCAGTTTCTATTTCACTTTTTTCTTTCTGTGGGCAGTAGGCTAAGGGAAATTTGGTATTGCATCTTTCTTTAAGATGTAGCTGCATTTTCTTGTGAACTGTAATGCTTTGTTGGTCTATAATAAAAGCCTCTAATGAGTATAAATTTTATATGAGTTTCATTTACTGTAATTTGCTTAAGTGGATGCTGTGAGGACCCTAACAAGTTTCTTTCTATTTTTTTTTTCCTAGCCTAATGGAGCTTCTTTCCAACCTCGCCATGGTTATAGAGGACGTGAAAGAGGAAGAGGAACTGGGGTAAACTTCATATACATTTGTAGTCCAAAATTTTTAATTTTCATAAATTTGAAAAGATGTAGCAAACTGAATATGAAGTTGAAGCTATGTGATAGATTAAACCATTCATTTGAGTCGGTAATGGATTGGGTGGAAAAGATTGGGTCAGTTTGTAATAGTTTAGTGCCCTTTCTAATATTTTTGGAGTTGAATTGTTGGCAGATTCAGTTTCTTTTTGATAAATTTAAATACATTTTGTTTATGGTTATAATTATTCATCAAGGCTTTGACATTGCGTTATTGAAAACTCTTTTTGGTAGAGTTCACGTCCGGTGACAAAATTTACTGAGGACTTTGATTTCATAGCAATGAATGAGAAATTCAAAAAGGATGAAGTATGGGGTCATATTGGTAAGAGTAGTAAATCTCATTCTAAGGATAAAGAAGGGGATGCCACTGATGAAGATGGTTCTCAAGATGAAGATGATGCTGAAATATCAAAGATTCAAGTCAAGGTTATATTGCTACCTTGTATTAAACTCTTGTACTAAATTTGATTACTATTAAAGGCTCCTACTCACTCTATGAGTTTGCTTTTGTATTATAGGCTGTTTACAATAAGGATGACTTTTTTGATACTCTTTCCTGCAATGCACTTGATAATGACTCACAAAATGGAAGGCCCAGATTCTCTGAGCAAATGAAAATAGACACAGAGGTGATGCATTTCACTCTTTCTTCCTATTGGCTCCCCAAAATATGTGGACCTCGTTTGATATTGTTGTAGGTTTGGTGTTGCAGACTTTTGGTGATTTTTCAAGATATCGAGGTGGTCGAGGTGGACGAGGACCCGGACGTGGTGGTCGTTTTCGTGGTGGTTATTACGGGAGAGGGTATGGATATGTGGGGAGGGGTCGTGGGAGAACCATGTCTATGCGTGCTCCATAGTGGCTCTTGATGTTTCAAAAAGTTTACAGCTGCTGGCAGGCCATGTCTAGTTGTTTTCTTTTGTTTGAAATGTTACAGTGGGTAGACAGTGAAGCCCAGCCTGCCCAGCAATCAGATGAATCTATGGCTGTGCTCAAGATTTGTCTCTTAATTCTCCAGAAATAAAAACTAGGGACTAGGGAAGTTGCTTTATGTTATTTCACCTTGTCCTATTATGTTTCTTGTTGTTGATAGTTCTTTTATGGATCTAATCTAATGAAGAAGCATTCAGTTTCAATTAAAGGATGTGCTTTTTTTGCCATTTAGCAGAACTTTTTATATGGTGGTTGATTTGTTATATTCATTTTTGGAAATTGCATATGGAAAGCAAAAATATTGGAAGGAAACTGCCTTATTCACCGGGGAATGGCTCGGTCGTGGGATTCATGCAGGTCCTTCAATGATACAGTTTGAAATGCATCTCTAGCCACTCCCAGCATGAAAATAGACTATAACTGATTGTGTATATGGATGGGAGTTTAGAGGTACGCTACGTGAGGGCTGGTTTAGTCTATTTGAGTAATTACAAGGTTGTTAGTTGTTAAACTTCTAGTTGAATGTGAATTCAATTATAAAGTTGTAAGAGTAATATCTTTCTGTATAAGAGTCTGGTGAAGTGAAGCAATTAATTTATCTATTTAGGAGATCAGTACATTATGCCTTTTATCTGTACTTCTGGAGCTTGGGGCAATGCTTTAATTATATATTGGTCATTGTACTCGAGGTGCGAAAATGCACTTGGCCGACTGGCTTAAAACTCCGGGGAGACCCTAAATGGATAGATGAATGGGATGCTAGAATCCTGATGGATTTTAATCACTAAGGGGAATGGCGTACATCATGCACTGTCTACATCTATAAAACATCCTCCGGAACCCAGTTTGGAGAGAGAACCCCACAGTTCTTACTTCTCAGGTATCATTTTCTTCCCAGAAGATGGTGGTCGGAGAACAAAACTTGCAGTGACAAGGAACCCAAGGAGAGCTTGTTACTCCAGGCCTCCGTCATTAATATATTTATGCAAGAAACTGGTTCTCCTCTGGCCCTTGAAGGTTAGCTGGGTGCCTGATATTTACCTTCAAGAGCAAGATTCGAGAGCCAGTAAGGAAGGGAAACTAAAAATGTTACTGCTATATGTTTATGCAAGAATAAAAGTGTTCCCAAAAGTTTTATTATCTATTATAAAGAAACATTCCACGGGATAGTGATTCCCTATTCGATATGGAATCGTTGTATAGTATCAAAGCAAACCAAACCTGGTAAGTTATGACATGTCTTGGATAAGTTGTTACGAGGAAGGATAATATTATTAGACAAAATACCATTTATTAAGCAAACGGTAAACTACTTGCAAGTGGCAACGAGGACTCTCCTTGGGGGCTTAGCAGGCCTCCGTCCGTGGAGCAAAGCCAAGTTGTCAAAGAAGAGAACATCACCCTTCTCCCACTTGAATTGAATGCTTTCTTCTTCAATGATCTCTTCACATCTCTTAACTACTTTTTCTGGTATCTCTGTTCCGTCTGCCAAATAGGCTGAGCTAAGCTCTTTTCCATGCATACCAACTACGGTGTTAAACCACATTCTCCTCCCCTTTCTTCCATCGAATACCTTTGTTAGAGAACGAGGTCCCAGTATAGTCTTCACCCCACCATTTGGTAGCCACTCCATGTCCATTCCCAGTGCTTTGGCTCTGTAACAAATTTTGCTATGCGATCAGGCTTCTAGTGATCTGTCTCAGAAAGAATATATGTATGATTGTATGTGTTTTAGTTTGGTAAAGCCTATAAATGTTCCAACCTTCTCTCGGCCTCTGCGCGGTCCGAAGTTCCAAAAGCATCTTCCCAGCCTCGACCCCTCATTGATGATGTATCATCCTTGCTGAGAGCTATGAATGTGTAGTTTAACCCCTTGGCATCTATTTCCTCCACAGCTTCTGGGAACTCCTTTAGCATCCTTTCTGTTACTCGAAAGCTAGGAACGAAGGGTGTCTCCCCACCTTCCGGTGGTGGCACCTCGCAGAATAGCAGTAATTTCTTTGGAAATTCCTTTATCTGGTAAATGAGGACATCGCAATTAAGATATAATTAGCAGCTATACAAGATGACTAAGATCAGGGGAGAAACTATGTCAATGTTTATAAGTTGTTTCAACTTCGTTGCATCTGATCGATCAAGCCGCCAGCCATAGATGAATGTAACCAGACTTACCAGAACCATTTCATGATGGTAATATATGAACTCAGAGAGAGGTCCTTCATTAGCCGTCCAAACACGTTTATACACATGCGTCCGAGGTGCTGGTCCGACATAACGAATATCTTCCCAACCAAAAGCTTCCACGATGTCGTTGAAGTCTTGCGCATCCTTGACATTGAAACCTCGGAGGAGGACTGCACTGTTTTTGATGATCAATTTCTCGAACCAATCCTTGTTTGTCTTTAAAGCCAACACAAGTGACTCTACATCAGCCTTGTCTGCCTCTGAGGGTTGCAGAACCAATGGCATGGTTTCACCATCCACCAGCTTTTGGCCTTGGCATTTTCCTACCTTGAAGTCCTTGCAAGAAAATTCCATATCTTTTCTTTCCTGCTTGTAAGTTGTATAATTTTTGTTGTTCTGATGCAGATGTTTGCAGCGAAATGGGGGCTCCTAAATAGTGGTGGCATTGGCATTTACTAGGCAGGGATTAAGGAATCTGATCGTAATTGTGGCTAGCAATTTAATGGGCGGCTTTTAGATTCTTTTATGTCGTGTTGTGGTCAGCCGGTTGTGGTCTTTTTTTATTGTAATTTGCCCTTTGGCAATCTAAGTTAAAGAACAACATAAAGGGAGAGTAAGGATTGGTCTGAAGTGAATCAATGCATACTCTCGATGCATCCCAAGCTGGGAGTGCCTGGTATAGTAGCTAGAAACAAGAACATGCCATGAAATGTTGTTCAAGTTTGTCCCCGGCGACCAAACTTTTAGCAGTTATGGGCTTATAGCTTGTTCTAGCAAGTATCCAAGTTTTTGCCATTTTCGTAGAATGAAGAAAAGTTTCAGGGACAAGGTTTTAGCACGAGAAGTTTCACCCCAGACAGCGTCTCTATCCTATTCTCATTGGATACCTAATTGTTAATTTCATTCGAATCAGTCCAACATAAAAGAGGGTAAAGTCAAACAAGCTAAGCCACAACTTGACAAACTGGTGGCCCCATCTTTCAGAAGAAAGCATACAAATGATAAGTTGGAATAATTAATAATATAAATGAATCCATTTCCTTGAAGTTTCCACGTTGGGGTGTTAGTCATGCAAGTCAGGTTTTAATCAGGGAGCTCCATTCGCAAAGCCATGTAGATTAACTACAAAACAGAATAGCCAAATGCAGAAAGAATGTTTCAACGTTGCCGTCCCTTCCACTGATCAGAAATCACAATGCATGTTTGCAAATTACACCGCCCAGGGCCAGGCCAGGTTTATATATACTGTGACTTGTGACTGCCACTGTTTTGAGGTTGCATGCAGTTCTGTTGAATCCAATGCAATCCCTTGTAAAAAGAACAGAAAAAAAAAGAAGATGAACTATGAAATCATCTTATCTTAAGGCTTGAGTGCTTCACTTACAAGCTTGGAAGAGGTGTTGTTTTATGTTACTATCAAATTTAATATTTAAATCAAGATAACTCTCTTGATAATCATAATTAACTCAACACACCCACACTGAATTCTGTAATTATCTTTAATCCCCTTGAATAAAAAATAATTCTTTCCATCCATATACCGGCCAAATTCACAAAGTAGATATTGATCATTTCATCTGTCTTTATCTTATTTTGTTTTGTTTGATTTTTTAACATCCACATCCAACTTATACGATTATTCCAAGGTAATTAGAATCACAACTCTCTTTTTATTTATAATAACTAAGTTCAGTCACAAATTTATAGATAAGTTTAAAAACTCAATGAAGCCGCTATATCTTTAAAAATTTTGATCTGTTTCATGATCATAATATATAAAATAAATGACAAGGTGTTAGCACCCGACTTACATATAGTCCAGGCAATTCCCTAATTTATAATAATGTTTAGATTAGGATATGATGGTTTATTTATATTGCAATTAGAGTATAAAAAGACAATCACAAACTATGTTGTCAAATCAAATAAAAACTGAAAAAACACAAACAACCACAAAGAAAATCTTTTTACAATTACCCTGGTGAGACAGCCACCAATTGAGAATCAAATAACCTTCAAAACAGTTTATTTATCATAATAAATATCACGAAAACAAAATAAATGTTCATCCATAATAATAAGAAAATATCAAATGGAACATGTAGAGATAGAAGCACAGTAAAATAATAATTAATCCATATTAGAATTACATAAAACAAAATAACTTGGAAGATGTATATAGAATCAGATGTTATATGCAAATAATTGCAGTGCAGGGTTCATTGGTACAGGAAGGAGTGCATCAAATCATGATGCAGCACTGCCCCACTATTGGTCCATAGTCCTTAATCCTCCCAAATTCTCAACAGTTTAATTTAATCTAGTGGTTTTTTCTTTCAGCCTAATCAACATGTAAATTATTGAATTGTAGTTAAATAATAGTAGTAATAGGATTTCAGCACAGCGAATCTAAGGCAGTAAATCTGGAAGTATGGACGGTTTCCAAATAAAGAAATTTTTTGAAAAAGTAGTGCCTTTGGTTCTTGACTTTCTGCACCCTGGTAGATCTAAGACAAGGAGCTCAGCTGTCTGTCGGTAGCACTCGTCACTTCACTCAGTTGTACTACTGTCTGAAACTGAAAAAGTGGAAGAAGGCTGCATGTCGTTAAACAAGCCCATGGCTGCAATTTCTCCTTCTTGGGTTCCACTTCTCTTCTTTGCTCGAATATCAGGGCTGGTTGTTGCAGCTTTGGTCCTCTCTTGGGCTCTTCTTTTCAAGTCTAGCTTCGTTCCTCGCTCTTCTTTTTCCTTCCAAGAAGACCTTATCTATGCAGTGAGTATATGTGTATACCTCAGCCATTCTCTTAGTTTACATTGATTTCCTCCTGCAGAGTTTGAGGTTACGTCTGTGTTGACAGGTTCTTCATCCTTTGCTGATGGTGATCGGCTTCATTCTCATAAGTGGAGAAGGTAGTCACTAGTCACTAGTGAAAATAGATTCTGCCTTGTTGAAACAACAGTTTTCGAGAAAATGGGGTTCGAGTGGTGATTTTATTTTGCTTTTGTTTTCAGCTATTTTGATACACAGATGGTTGCCTGGTTCAAGGAATTTGAAGAAATCTGTGCACTTGTGCCTTCAAGGGCTGGCTTTGGGTTCTGGGGTATTTGGGATTTGGACAAAGTTCCAAGGAAAAGATGGCATTGTGGCTAATTTTTACAGCCTGCATTCTTGGATGGGTTTGATCTGTGTCTGCTTGTTTGCAGCTCAGGTTCTACTCTTCAATCCCTCATATTTTACTGAATTCATATTACTAGTACAAAATTTTCCTTCAAAAAGGTCCCCTCAACTTTTCTTTACCTCTATGTTCAATTAATTTTCTTGGGGCAAGTTAATTAATATGGTAACTTTTAGAAGCTTATAGGAAACTGAGTTATCACATAAAAAAGATAAAGTTTTTTTTCATATTATGACACTAGTTTCAATAACAAGTTTCAAAAATGTATTTACCCTTCTTTTTAATTACTTTTTTTTTTTGCTGAAATAATGTATTCTAGCGTTACAAATACGCCTCCTTTGGCTTTATCTGCTAACAATTTGATGAAAACATCACAACATCAATTTCTATTTCGATAAAATGATTAAGCAAAACTTTTGGATGTTTATTGAAGTAAGGTGGCAACAGCCAACTTGCAGTAATGTAGGTCCCTCTCTTGATATCTCCTGCAAAACTCTTGAGCCTGGAGCAGCACGAATGGACTTATCAACTAACTCAGACCTAGATTTAGCACCCGAGCCTCATCTGGAACCTGTAATGCACCTTATGTTGTCAGTTGAGTTGTGTATGTTAATAATCCTGAAAATTTTCAAAGAAAAACTGTGATACATTGGCATACTCTCACATGGTCAAAATAATTATTACAATTAGAGCAAGCCAGCAACTTTGGCTTTGGCTTGCTGGTGATATGTAGTCACTATGGAAAAAACATTTTTTGATTCAGTCTGATAATATGGAGATTAGCATTTTGGTATGCTTACTGTTGTGGTTGTCTATGTCAATGCAGTGGTTGGTGGGGTTTCTAAGCTTCTGGCACCGGGGTGAGGTGAGGATAACAAGAGCAAAGATCTTGCCATGGCATATCTTCCTTGGTCTCTACACCTATGGCTTGGCAGTGGCCACTGCAGAAACCGGGCTATTAGAGAAATTGACTTTCTTGCAAACCAGGAGGAACGTGTCGAGACACTGTCCTGAGTCCATGATTGTTAACAGTCTAGGTCTGGGGCTGGTTCTCCTCTGCGGCATTGTCATATTCACGGCTGTTTCGCCTAAAAATCATGCTGTTCAAAGCAAACTCATGTATTCATGAGATACAAAGTGTTTGAGTTCTTGAGGGAGTAAATACAAGTAAAAAACAAAATATGATAAGTCATTCCTCGATTGTTGTATATATCATAATGATCTTTCTGCTGCATGGGAGGAATGAAATGTTTTCAGAAATGAAAAAGCCTTTGTCATCAGTCTTGCTTCTGATGCAACTAGAGAGAAGAGCAACATGGCCAAAGAATTGTTATAAAGAATTGTTGATTTATAACAAAATTCCCGACTGAATATCCCTTACTGGTACTGATTCACCTTGGGTATAATGGATTTACTTAAAAGTTGAACTTTGATGTGCAAATAAATGGCTAAAGCAAACTGTGGCTTATTGTTCATCATCTGCTCGGAAGTTGAAAATTAGCCTCCCCAAAGAGTGTTCTTTTCTAGTTTTCTTTAACTAGAAAACAGAGATGAAGCATGCCTCTTTTGGAAATAAGCCTCCCCAAAGAGTGTACTAACATAAAATTAGTGTTTTTCTTGTATAACATACAGTTAATTACCAAATGATCCTTTGTGAAGGAAAATGAATACCAAATTTTACTTTATCAGAGGAAGTTTTCTTATTTTGGTGAAATTGTCACATGACCAAAGTAACTTATACATACATATATATATATAAAGAAACTAGTAAATGTTTTTAATGGTTAATGAACCCTGGCAAACAGAAGAAACAAGGTGGAGTTGTTATGAGTTAAAGTGACTAGTGGTGCAGCTGAGGGAGAATCGTAAGCCCCAAAGCTTTGCTCTTTCGAGTTCCGATGCTTGCTGTTGATTCATCTCTGTTTTCAATCCAATCCCCTGATTTTATTAGTTAATCAAGGAAGAATATGGGGTCATCCACCGCATCTCCATTGTCTCTCTTCATCTCACCTGACACTGAAAGCCCCTCCTTTCTACGACGACTTCGACGCCGTGGCAGCAACCTTTCATTCCTCACATCTCCGACCGCATTTCTCTGTTATCCCAGATCCTCAACCTCCCGAACTCTGCGTCTCTCTGCATCTCTTCTTCACTCTAACGTCGACCTCTCCTGGTCCCCTCTCGACCCCAATTCACTACCCAACGACTATGGTGGTTGGGCCGTTGGTGAAGCTCCTCCGAATCCAAGCACAAAAGAAAAAGGTCTCTAATTTCTTTTTTTTAACAAATGAATTTTTTCTTAATATAGAGAAAATTTGGTCAAATCAGAAATTGGTTTTTGCTGTTGCGCAGGATTCTCTAGCGTTTTTGTTGGGGTTTTAATTGGGTCTTCAGCCGCTGTTGCAATTGCCGCCATTGCATACTTTTCGCTCAGTAGAAATGGTTTGTTCGTTTCTTATTTCAATCATTAATATGATTTATCAACAATTGTAATTTCTTAATATAAAAGTGCTTTTGGATTTTCTTCAATGAACACAATGGTACATTTAAAGTCATGTTTAGTGCATTTCTGCTGAGATTTGCAGGGTTTAAGTTTCAGTTTAGCAGTCCATTGAATACTTTAGACGGGATCTTTAGCTGGACTGAGATGAAAGGTGATCGAACCACAGCTACGGACTATCTTGAAGCTGATGAAAAGGTTGCTAAGGCACCTGAAGCTATACCAGACTGTTTACCTCCTGCAACTACTGAAACTTTTGCTTCAGGTGCAGTCAATTGTAAACTTTATGTTTCTGTTTTTTTGTAGTTCAATGCTTTAGGTTGCTTTTTGGTGGAGAGACGCAAGGTTAATTGATGAAACCAAAGTTCTTAACTTTTACATTTCAATAAGACAGTATTTGGAACTGCAATAGAATGTTTAATCTATTGATGCTTTGACAACTACAGATAAGCGTCAACGTATCGTGGTACCAGTTGCTGTGGACTCTACTCAACAGGAAGCTTTATTGGTTCTAAAAAAGCTGAAGGTTTGTTTTTAGAAGCTTCTTTTGTGTAAAAATCATCTCACCACCTTTTCAAATGAACTGCATCATGATTGTAATTTGAGTAATTAAGGCATGCAGATCATTGAAGATGATGTCAGAGCTGATGAATTATGCACAAGAAGGGAATATGCGAGATGGCTTGTCCGTATGAGTTCCTTATTAGAAAGGTAGTAACTTTCTTGTGCTTGTGTTTTGGGAATAGTTTGGAATTGAAAATTTGAAGTGCCAAGCATGTCTTTTGCATGATCTGATCTGACTTGGCAACTTATTTGTCTTCTAGGAACCCTAAGCACAGGATTGCTCCATCCATTGCACTTTCTGGATCAAAAACTGAAGCATTTGATGATGTTGGTGCTAATGACCCAGATTTTGAGTTCATTCAAGGTAAAGCTCAATTTGATATTGTGCATGTAACTTCAGGCTTGTATATTTTATAAAGATGACAATTAATAGTTTTCTCCTTGGAACTTTTGATTTAGCCTTGGCAGAGGCAGGCATCATTCCCAGCAAGCTCTCAGGGAGGATTACTAGTTCTGATAGTTCAAAAGGCCAAGAAGGAATCAACTTTTCTCCTGACCGGTACAGCTGCACAGCCCTTCATGAATTTTGTCAATATTTTAATAAGTACTCTTTGACTCAGTGAAACATATCTGGTGTTCTAGATTCATTTCTCGACAGGATCTTATAAACTGGAAAGCCCTGGTAGAGTATGACTTTGAGCCAGGAGTAGTAGAGCAGGTACAATAAATATCGCTCATCATTTGATGTACTTTCTTGTACTATTTGTTAGGAACTATTAGACTGATGCTTCAGCAGTCTTTTCATAGCTCTTAAAACCTGACTTGTTTACAGTCCAGATATCAAGGACAAAGATAGATTATATGGATTTGAAGGAGATCAGTCCAGATTTGTCGCCCGGACTCTTTATAGACATGTTGGCTGGGGAAAAGAGCATACTTAGAAAAGTTTTTGGTACAATTCTTGTCTTGGTTTCTTACTTACATATGTATGCACTAGCTCCCTTCCCTTTTTCTCTCCCCACTGATTTATTTCCCTTCCTCTCAAATAATTATTTAATATGTAAATAGCGGGAGTTTTCTTGACTAGTACCATTTCTACAATAGAAGTACTCGAAACTGACTACTATGTCAATATGTTAGAAGTTAAATTTAGGAAATCAAGAGTTGTTTTGGCCGAGAAATTGCTACGATCAAATGCTGAACTAATGCATAGATGAAAATTAGTAGAATGTGCCGAGTTGTTCTTGCAATTGTCATTGGAAAGGAGATGTGCTAAATTGCACATTCTTTCTTTTTTTATCGAAAAAAATGAACCTTTGTGCTATTCTCCTTTCTAAGGGCCAAATCTCATGTAAGTCTATTTCTAAATTTTGTAGGACAAAGCAAGCGATTTCAATCAAATAAACCTTCATCAAAAGCACAAGCAGCAGTGGCATTGACAAGTGGCCGGATGGCAGAAGCAATTTCTAATGAGTTGTTGAAATTAGAAACTGAGAGTTCTTTGAGAAGAGCTGAGATGAAAGAAATCAAGTCTGAGTTGCTTGAAAAGGGAGACATACAGAGGTTTTGGGATGAAAAGCTTAATGAAGAAAGAACCCATGGTATTGAGGTGGAGAAGCTTTATTTTTCTGCAGCTCAGGACCTGGAACTGGAGAAGATTTTTCTGGAGAAGTGGGCTGCTGAGTCTCTTAAGGAAAAGGCGGCAATGGACTGCCAGAGGCAATTGCTTTCTAGTCTGAAAGAAGAGGTTGCTGAGATGTCAGGAAGGCTTGCATCTGAGAGGACCATGTATGAGGCTGAGCAGAGTAAGTTGCATGCTATGCTCAGTGGTTTACAGTCCAAGCAAGAACGAATACTTGATGCAAAATCCATATTGGAAGCTGAGATTGAAGCTCTTCGAATTCTCAGGTAAATGCTGGAATTGCATGCTTCCCTCCACTCCTTGCCCCACCATACTCATTTATTGTTAATGCTTGTCGCAAAAGCTGGTTTAGCACTGATTCATTAGGCTTATCCCATACTATAATGTAATATTGATTTGGAAAGACTCCTTGGGTCCTGAGCAATATTGCTACCTTGCATTGTTTAAGTAGTGATTCATGGTTCTCATTAATGAAAGCAATGGCTGCAGATCTTGGGTAGAGGATGAAGCAAGAAAAAGCCAAGCCCGAGCTAAGGTTCTTGAGGAGGTTGGACGAAGATGGAAATGCAATGACCAAGCTTGATTGTCAATCAGCTGGAAGTAGAGTCGGCACTGACAGCTTCAAAATATTAACATCAGAAGGCTAAATAAAAAATCTGATGGAGGGCAATATAAGAAATCTTTATTATTTTGTTGAGCATGCTCAGGATGGGGGAATTTGGTCAAAGTGTTGATATCTGGATTATAATACTCATTTTTGCATGATGTTACATATAAGGTTTCATTTTTTTCATTGCCCTTTTATACCAGTTTACAGTTGAAGAATCAAAGGGGACGAAGGAAGTCGAGAATCAATATTATTCATGTGCGGGCACATGTCCTTTTCTTTATTGAATTTTGTTCAGCTAAAGAGCTCTTAGCCAATACAAAGATGGACTTGAACATCACCAGCAATCATAATTTCCTGGAAGGGGAGAAAGGTAGTCTAGGATAGCAGTACTCTATCCTGGAATTGCCACCTTGGGTTGAATAAGGGTGGTAATTTGAGATGCTGATGAGGTTGCCATTGCAACAGAGTCACAATTTATGGCAGTAGGAATGCTTAATTGAAGTAATCTTAATCTCATATATGACATTTTATTATAAAAAACTCTTGAATTATGTCATGTTGGGATCATTTCATGTATCATCTTAACGATTAGAATATAAAATCTAATTTGAGAATTTCGGATTGGAATATCGAAATGAGAACAAGACTCCTAACCAAAAAGGGAAAAAGAAAAGAGCAAATCCCATTGTTTTGTGAGAAAATATAATAATAATAATAATAATAAAAAAGATGCCTTGGTAGGTGCTATTAAGGGGAGAGTGTTCAAAAAGTGATTCCCGCCCGACCATTGGACAACATAGGCACTTTCCCCTTCTCCATCAAGCCCTTCTGTTTCTCTGTAAGCTATGTAATGTTCCCTAACTGTACCAGGTATGCTCTATATTTTATTTGTACTTCACTTTCTGTTTCCTGTTCATGTCTTTTCTGTTTTTTAGTGTGTTATATATATATATATATATATATTTCTATATATATTCTTCGACCATGAATTTGCTGAAAATTTTGGGTTTCCTGCAAACAAAAAAAAATCCCCACTGTACTAAAAAACAAGGGCAGAAAATTTCAATCCAGGAAAGTTAAAACCGATAATGAATCATGGGAGAGCTGTGAACCACCGGCTGCTTTGGATAATATATTGGCTGCTATTGCCCACTTGAGCCCACTCAGTTTTTGACAATGAAAATGACTTTTCTTCTTCAGCTTTTATTTTTCCCATAAATTTTTTCGGTTTATTTTTCTTTTTTAGCTTTTTTTCCCCTGAGAAAAATGGCATTGATAAGTTAGCGCCAACAAATTCCTCAGCCAGAAGAAGGAATGTTCAGGGTTTGATTAATACCATCTATCAAGTTGTCTGCCGTTGCACTTCCCATTGTCACCATCTTGACGGAATTAAATTGCTACCCCCCCCCCCCCCCCCCCCCCTTTTTTTTTTTAACCAATGGAGCTAAGTGCATAAGTTAATTTTCAGTTCTACAAGTTTCACCCAAAACCCACCACTTGTCTTAGAACATAATGAATGATTCAAGCACATTTAGTCTGGTATAATTGAGACATATTTTGATGTATATTAGTTATATGTAATTAGAGCTGCCGGTTATTCTGTTTTGTTGGCCCAGAAAGAGAGAGAGAAAGGGAGATGTCTTTCCATCAGATAAAACCCACCAAATCCCAAAGAAAAGCCAAAAGGATGAACATGTGATTGGGGGGTCAATCACCAGGAAAGTTGGGTTTACATTGGTTTTTGCTTGGATGTACCTATGCATATGCTTCAGTCCATTAAGCAAACGGCTGGGAATTAAATTTTCAGCCTTTACTTATCTGCTTTGGTTTATCTTGTTGGGTGGGGGTTCCAAGGCTGCTGTGGTGCATGGTTGATCAGACGGTTGCAATTGGTCCATCGTTACTCTTTGATCTACAAAAGCTTGATTAGAGAAGTTTATTTGGACAAACACCTACCAATTAGTTGGAACTGAAACATTCAATTAAATGCATTAGAGACAAAACAGTCTCTCCCCACATCTTATCTTAATTGCTAATAAAATATATACGTAGTCCTTAATCAAAAAGGGGAGATACTTTGGCACACTTGCTTTTTGTTCAAATTTACAGTTTCTGGTGTCTCTTTCAGCTTTGGGTTTGGCCTTGTTTTCACTGTACAATATCTTTCTCAGGAAAATGGTAAGGTTTTAGTCCTACCCATATGTTAATTGTCAATCTTTTCGGAGCAAAACTGGCCACTAGTTATTGGTGGTTGCTGTAGCTCTTAGCATGACAGTTGTTTTGGATTCTACTTATCAAAGAAAATTGTGTATACTAGAAAGATTTTCTTTGAAAGGTCTAGAAGTCTGATAACATGATAATGCTAGTGGAATAAAAACATTTATATGTGGATATGGCTTTTATAGTTGAGCATATTTTCTACTTCTCTAACTTGTGTTCTGCTTGAAGTTGCACCAGGATTGCATTTATACAAGCCTTGCAGGCGACCTCTTACATTCTCAGTTGCTGGTTTTGCACTTGAAAGGTCATAATGGTTTGAGTTATTAGTGATGGGGGATGAGGAGAAATGGACTGGGGGATGTCTTTCGATTTTTTCTTTTCTATAGATGAGTGGAGGAAGAGGATTTTCCTATCAACAATTCCTACATGATAGTCAGGGTAGGATTTGTTGTTGCTGCTTCAATTGCAGCTTTTGCAGTTAAGCAGCTCAATGTCAAAAACTCAAAGTCATCAACTTCTTTGGTAAAACCTTCAGGTACTCAAGTTTGTAATTTCTCAGTAATTCAATATTTAGCGATCCTAATCGATAAAAGAAAGATTGCACTTTTCACTAATTGATGTTTTCCCATAATAGAACTCTGCAATTCATGGTTTATGTAATTGCTAAACTTATATCTATTCAAAACGAGGATGTCATTCTTTTACTCCTATGGGCTTCATTGTGTTATGCTAACTTCTGCCCTGGTAACACTGAAACTCAGAAAATGGAGAAGCAAGCCTTGAGGAACATCCAAATGAGGGGGACAACAAAAAACAGTTTGCATATTCTAATGATAGCCTCAAAAAGAAGGATGTAAGTGTATATCTAACTCCTTCAATCAAATTTTCATATCCTATTGACAATATACTTCTCACCAGATATTACTTGCTCTTATTGACTTATTGTCTAAGAATATTAGCTAGTCTTTATTATTTCCTATCAATTATTGAGATGTGATCCATTATTACAGGGTGAGGAAGAAGAGGAGGAAGAAAAGGTTAAATTGATTAGTAGCATATTTAATCGAGTTAATGGTAGGCAACCAGATATTGGTGATGAAGATATCCTACCTGAATTTGAAGACCTTCTGTCAGGGGAGATTGAATATCCATTATCCGCTGACAAGTTTGCAAGGGCAGAGAAAGAAAAAATTTATGAAACTGAGATGGCAAACAATGCAAGTGAACTGGAACGGTTGTGCAATTTAGTAAAGGAACTGGAGGAGAGGGAAGTGAAGCTCGAGGGTGAATTGCTGGAGTACTATGGTTTAAAGGAGCAGGAATCAGATATTTTTGAATTTCAAAGGCAGCTCAAGATCAAGACAGTTGAAATTGACATGCTGAATATTACCATCAGCTCTTTGCAGTCTGAGAGGAAGAAGCTCCAAGAAGACATTGCACATGGAGCTTCTGTAAAGAAGGAGCTGGAGGTTGCAAGGAACAAAATCAAGGAGCTACAAAGGCAAATTCAGCTCGATGCTAACCAGACAAAAGCCCAGTTATTGTTTCTCAAGCAACAAGTTTCTGGTCTTCAAGCAAAAGAGCAAGAAGCCATCAAGAATGATGCTGAGGTTGAGAAGAAGCTGAAAGCCGTGAAGGAGTTAGAAATGGAAGTTATGGAGCTTAGAAGGAAGAATAAAGAGCTTCAACATGAAAAGAGGGAGTTAACTGTTAAATTGGATGCTGCTGAAGCAAAAATTGCTGCCCTTTCCAACATGACAGAGGTAATTGCCATGATACTCCCCTATTTATCATACTCTCAACTCAGGTAGATAGTTAAGGGCCCTTTAATCCTACCTATATAATCATATGCTGAGCAAGATAATTATTAGTCAAATACCTTAATGAACTTTCTCTGCAAAATTCAGAAGCATAAATCAAATTTTAAAGAAAGAGAATACCAACAAGCTAGGAGTATGGTAGGAAACGCTTAGATACAGATTTTGGAAAATGATTTGACAAATTAAACAAATCAGGCCTAGGCTGTGTGATTAGTAGTAGTGTATAAGTTCTAATTTATGCGTGTACATGATTTTCTTCTTCTCTTTGTCTGATGCTGT
The DNA here is from genome assembly GCA_036013995.1 of Theobroma grandiflorum. Lineage (NCBI taxonomy): Eukaryota > Viridiplantae > Streptophyta > Magnoliopsida > Malvales > Malvaceae > Theobroma > Theobroma grandiflorum. The sequence continues at coordinate 342,641 of CP142127.1, forward strand.
TGCAGACTGAAATTGATGCCAGGGCAAGAGAAGTCGTCAGTAATTTAAGACATGCAAATGAAGATCTGCTAAAGCAAGTGGAAGGGCTTCAGATGAACAGATTTAGTGAGGTTGAAGAGCTAGTGTACCTTCGTTGGGTCAATGCATGCTTGAGATATGAACTCCGAAACTACCAGACTCCTGAAGGAAAAATGTCAGCTCGTGATCTCAACAAAAGTCTGAGCCCCAAGTCCCAAGAGAGGGCTAAACAGTTGCTATTGGAATATGCAGGATCAGAGCGTGGGCAAGGGGACACAGATCTTGAAAGCAACTTGTCTCATCCATCCTCTCCTGGAAGTGAGGATTTGGATAATGCTTCTATTTATAGTTCCAACAGTAGATATAGCAGTCTCAGTAAGAAACCTAGCTTAATCCAAAAGCTGAAGAAGTGGGGCAGGAGCAAAGATGATTCAAGTGCTGTTTCATCACCAGCCAGATCCCTCTCTGGAGGCTCTCCAAGCAGAATTAGCATGAGCCAACATCCTCGGGGTCCATTAGAAGCACTGATGCTGAGGAATGCTGGTGATGGTGTGGCAATCACTACTTTTGGTAAAAATGAGCAGGAATTTACTGACTCCCCTGAAACCCCAACTATTCCAAACATTAGAACACGAGCGTCTTCTGGTGACTCTCCGAATTCTGTTGCAACATCATTCCACTTAATGTCTAGATCGGTGGATGGAATTCTAGGGGAAAAATATCCTGCTTATAAGGACCGTCATAAGTTGGCCTTGGAGAGGGAGAAACAAATTAAGCAAAAAGCACGGCAAGCAAGGGCAGAGAGGTTTGGAGACAAGTCGAATTTCAGTTCAAAAACAGAAAGAGAGAAACCTGTAATTTTACCTCCAAAACTTGCTCAAATAAAGGAGAGGACGGTTTTTTCTGGTGACTCAAGTGAGCAATCCAATGACGACAAGGCTGTAGATTCTCAAACAATAAGCAAGATGAAACTTGCCCACATTGAAAAGAGACCACCTAGGGTGCCCAGGCCACCACCTAAGCCAGCCCGTGGTACTTCTGCTGGTGTGAACACCACTACAACTGGACAACCTCCAGCTCCAGCTCCACTACCTGGTGCCCTGCCGCTGCCGCTGCTGCCGCCTCCTCCTGGTGGACCACCACCTCCGCCCCCTCCTCCAGGAAGCCTACCTAGAGGGGCAGGCAGTGGTGATAAAGTTCACCGAGCTCCCGAACTTGTTGAATTTTATCAAACATTGATGAAACGAGAGGCAAAGAAGGACATGTCAAGTTTGATTTCTCCAACATCTAATCCATCAGATGCTAGGAGCAACATGATTGGAGAGATTGAGAACAGATCGTCATTCCTCTTAGCTGTGTGTTAAAATTTTCCTTTCCTTTCATTTATCTGCTTATCTTGAGATAAACCATTGGTGTTCTTTAATCAAACTTAACAGCATGAAATTTTGTGGAATGGATCCAGGTAAAAGCTGATGTGGAAACTCAAGGTGACTTTGTCCAGTCCTTGGCAACCGAAATTCGAGCAGCTTCCTTCACCAACATAGAAGACCTGGTGGCTTTTGTAAATTGGCTAGATGAGGAACTTTCCTTCTTGGTATGCAATAATAATTTTCACAAGCTAAAATATGCATTTCATCTGTCAGAGGCACTCATGGTTTAAATTTAAAGAGATCTTATTGCATAAAAGTTATATAGATATTTTGAGCTATATGGCAGAAAGATGTATCTTGAAACTAAACCCTGGGTCTAATCACGAGCCATGTTGCTCTTCATAGTCAGCTCGCTTGTTCTACCAATCATAAAGAAAGACCTTATGGCATTGCTTTAACTCATATTGCGGCAAGTTATATTGTTTATGAACCTCATAATTTTCAATAAATATTTGCTTATCTGTTTGACAGATTCACTAGAAATTGTCTGTCTACTATTGACCTAATTATCTTCCTGCACCTGTCTAGGTTGATGAAAGAGCAGTTCTCAAGCACTTTGATTGGCCTGAAGGAAAAGCTGATGCATTAAGAGAGGCAGCCTTTGAATACCAGGACCTAGTGAAGTTGGAAAAGCAGATCTCATCCTTTGTTGATGATCCCAGCCTCCCTTGTGAAGCTGCTCTGAAGAAGATGTACAAGTTGCTGGAAAAGTATGTCAGTTTGGATTTCATTTAGTTTACCGTCTGAACTCTTGGGCAATAATCTTTTTAAATCCCAAATAAAATGCTACTATTTTCCTTTAGGAGCATTTCAATATTAGTTAAGTAGAGGTGCAGCTTCTCTTGTCATAAACTGTCAGTAGGTCAGTTTTTTACATCAATTCTGATTTGCTATTTCATTTTTTTGTTTCTCAGAGTGGAACAAAATGTATATGCACTTTTACGTACAAGAGACATGGCTGTTTCACGATACAAGGACTTTGGAATTCCAGTTAATTGGTTATTGGATTCTGGGGTTGTTGGAAAGGTATGAATTAAAAGGTTTGGTTTGGTCATTTTATGCAATGTGTTGTTTTATTTGTGAAACTCCCCTTCTCTCTAGTTGCAAATAATATGATATATGGAACATAGCTCACAGATTGGCACCCTGTTATAGTGATGTAATAGCTTTTTGATCAACACTAGTACATTATGCGAATGGTTTCAATAATGTCAATGATAAGGATATGGATTGTTAGAAGGGCCACACTGAAAATTTCATATTCTGTGTCAGTTTGGAATACTTCTTTAGATTTTATATTGAAGTGTTCTTATGATTCAGAAGTTGCATAAATTTTCTATATGTAATTAAGTATAGATAAAACCACCACTACAAATGTAAACGTGTATGTAATTTGTCCTACTATATAATTGTCAATTTCTGCTTTCTTTCCCCTATTGCAGATCAAGCTTTCATCTGTACAATTGGCAAGGAAATACATGAAACGTGTTGCATCAGAACTTGATGTATTGGCTGGACCTGAGAAAGAACCAAACAGAGAGTTTATACTTCTGCAAGGCATCCGTTTTGCTTTCCGTGTTCATCAGGTATTTTGCTTTGCACTTGGTTCTCTTCATCTTTAGCATCCATGCTAAAGGTTACAGAATTGATCCCTCGTCAATCAAAGGAATTCCTTGTACTGCTTAAGTAATGCTCTCTTCATTTCTACTTGAAAACTAAAACTACAATTGTGTTTTGAGGAAGAAACTTCTTTGAAATGTTCAAATAAATGATGACTTGATTTCCTCCTACCCCAGTTTGCGGGCGGTTTTGATGCAGAAAGCATGAAGGCTTTTGAAGAACTTAGGAGCCGTGTGCATTCACAAATGGGAGAAGACAATGAGCCAGAAGCATGATGTACTATTTTTGGCCTTATTCTTTTCCTTAGTCTTCCACTGCTCTACTGTATATTGCTTTTATACTTGACAATGTATTAGAAATTACTCCATATAGTTTGAATATTGTACAATGACCTGTCCAGTTAAATTAGACATGAGAGAAAAAGAAAAAAGAAATGCATCTAAAAATAGTGTTCAAATTTCTACTTTCCCAAAATCCTTGTTGCACTTTGAATTTGTTAAATATGCTTCCTGCTCTTTGTTTAACTCACGGGTCCTCTAAATCTTGTACTGTCTCGGACTTGGGTCTATATTGGCTTCTGTGAGCCACTTGCATAGGAGTGTGCTCCGGTCGGTTGCAACGGATCATAAACCCATAAGGGTTATTCCCCCCCTCACTCCCCTTTTGGCTTTTCTGCTGAAAACCCCAACCCGTCCCCCCCTAAATCTTCTCCTTCTCCTTCTTTGAGTTATTTCTGCCGCTCCAAACTCCATTTCGACCGAAACCGCCTACCGTAAAAACCAACCGAAATCGACGAGTGGCAAGTGCGGTTCGGTCAGTTAGAATGGGGAAAAATTTCAGTCAGTTTCTCAAAACCAACCGAAACCGACACTTGCACACCCCTACTTGCACCACCCAAATCCCAAGCAGAAAGCTTGCTTCCCTTTGGGATGGTTGCCATCACTTATATTTTTGTTGTTCTCTGGGTTCCTAACAAGCCAAATTTGAAGTCCAGTGCTTTTCTGTTGATTTAAAGGACACTTATCACATCTATACCAATTGCCACAGCAAAATCTTATCACTGTTGTTTCAAGAAGGACATCCAATATGGAAAGGAAAATTATTAAAACAATGGTTCAAAACCATATTATCGAATTGTGATTACAAGACTTCTGTCTGTGAACTTGGCGCCTCCAACCTTCCCTTGAATTTCAGGCGGCAGAAATATGACCCGTCTTTGGTCCCCTGCTTCCACCAACAACTCAGATCCTCCTCTATACTGCAGTTGTCACATATTAAAGAGTCATCAGCATTATCGACCAGATGGCAGTCTTAATTTTTAAAAAATGTGAAGAGGTACAACAAGATGTGAGTAACCGAGCGAGTTAAATACACCTAAAAAAGGTTTCCAAGAAGACAGTTGAATTCTTAGTTGTTATCTGACAAACTAAGCTAATTCTACATAAAACTTAATGTATCAATTCCTTAGTACAAAGTGGTATCTCTATCAGCTCTTGCAGCACTAGCAAGCAAACATAATATCCCTCTCCAGGCACAGCTTTATTTTTGCTAATTGGGAAGATTAATTTAACCAAAAAAAAAAAAAGCGGGAAAGAGATTTCTATTAAGTAGCATTTTCAAGATAGGAAAGTAAAATTTCTGCCAGCATCTCAGAAAACCTTCAGAACTATCAGAGAACATAGAAGAATTGGAGAGTTCAGAACTGAACATACTTGATATAGCTTGATCTCTGACTTGTCAAAACCTGGCATGAGAAGGGTTACTGATTTTCTTGCCACATCAAAATTTATAGATGACACTATGCTATACTTCTGGCCTGCTGGCAAAGAAAGAAGATCCCTTGCACCTTCACTGGTATCGCTCAGCATGATGGCATTCCAATCTTGAGGGGAACCCATTGAAAGATTTGGGATGAAAGCAAAAGGCAAGGGCAAAAAACTCTTCTTGACATTTTCCATTGACTCTACATCCAAATCAGGGGAAGCAATGGCGAATGCACCAGAAACCTGAGTACCAGCTTGAATTGTACAACCCCAATAACGCAAAGCAGAACTGATAGATGTTGGAATGTTTGGGTTCATCACAAGAAAGCAGCCAAATTGATGAGGTTCTGAAAAGGTAGAAGATCCTACCTGCATAGCTTACAGTCATTGGCAGTCCTATTGGATCTACTTAAAATTTTGTAATTGATAAAATGAAATTCATGGTTACCTTAAGAATTCGTTCCAGACTGTCCCATATTTCTGCACTCATTGTCCCATTGAGTTGGGATGGCTTCCCACTTATGCCCATGGCTTCATCTACAAGTCTCAGGAGTGAAGGACCAGCCAATCTCCCAAGATCCGTCTTCTCAGCAACACTCCGCATGTATTTCAAGTAGAGTCTGTGCATAGTCAAATGGTTGTATATTGATCATTTTGAACAACAAATAATTTCTTCTTTCTTTTGTCCAACAGGGGCTAGGGGAAGAGAAAACATTATTTCCAAACCTTGCTTTACTGCTTGCACCTATCATTCGTAGGGTTTCCTCAGTGCTGATGCCATCATATATTATCACATCAAATTTATCTTTTTGATGGTTCCTTCGAGCCCATCTCCCAAATAATCCCAGAAGCCTCACAAGTGCAAGTGCTGAAAAGATAGAATCCATCCCAGGAAGCACCCCAAGCTCTTCTCCCACAACCTACAATGTGTCAAATAAAGATACATAGTGAAGTACCGTGCAGACAAAACATCCAAGGCAAGGAAGTCAAAACTAAAAAAATTCAAGAGATATTACATACCCACCCCTTCGAGAACTCCTTGTGTCAAATTAAGACGAGCATCTGCTTGCTTCAACTCATCGAGGGGTTCAAGAAGCATCTGCAGTTTAACAAATAATCCATTCTCAGCCAAAAGCCATTTGACCCAACATTTTCTCACTGGCATAGATACAATATGGAAAAGAAAGTAAAGAAACATACTTCAGTTGTTTCCAGCCTAACAACTGAAAGGTTGTCACGGTATACAATGGGAGAGGACTCAATCTTACAATTCAGAAGATACTCAGCGGTGCGATCCTGGCCGTGTAACACTAAGCACGTACTCAGTCCAGCCATTGCATAATGCTAAGCAGCAGCAAAGAAAGTCAAAATGGAGAGAAGACAGGGGAACGGGAAGGAAAACGAAAAAAGCAGGTGAGCCTGAATGCTAAAACTTGAAAGGGGTTTCAGCACATTCACCAAATAGTACGCAGTAAATAAATGATGCTAAAATTCTCGGCCAACAAATAAGAATTTACTAAAGCTAATTCGTCCGGTTGAAAAATTTAGTACTAGAAAACAACATTTGCTTGCAGCGTGATATTAAATCTGTCATGAGTTCTGGAATTGCCCATTCCTTATTTATCCTGTCAGTTTAGGCTTCGGGCACCAAACTATCCGTGTAACGGAGACAAAGGGGCATCTAAGAAGGCATTGATGTTTCAAGTAACAAAGAAAAATCAGATAAAATGCAAAGAGATAAAAGAAGGAACCTGGGCAGCAAAAACAGCGGAGGTGGTCTTGCCGGAGCCACCTTTTCCTAAGAAAGTGATCAACCTGGTACTTGAGGAAGACGAATCAACGTTGTCATTTTTATCGTTAACAGAAGAAACCGCCTTAACAAGAATTACTTGAGATATTCTTCTTCTTAAAGGACTAAAAAGACTGGAATTGGAATTGGAATTGGAGCGAGGGAAGAGGACAGGGGAAGACAGAAGAAAAGCGGACATCCTTTCTTTTTTTTTTTTTTGGTTCTGAAAATGGTTTTCAGGCAGACTGGAGTAAATAGCGGATAGATAGAGGTTGGAAGCTGTTCATGTTTAGGGGCCATCTCTGGCCCAATCGGACATACCTTGAAAAATTCAAGCCCAGCCGGGCCCGTTATCTACAATATTTTCATAACTAAAAGCATGAAGAGAATTAATGTTAGAAAGGATATATAGTAAGGTACTCTGCAGGAGATCTTATTGTGTGGATATCCAGACTAACGACTTTGTCGACTCTCTTGCTAAATTTGGTGTGATGGTAGCGCAAAACCGATGCAAGTGTCATCATACACGGTTTCTACTTTTGAAAAATGTCGATTTCTTATATCTATTAGATGTTTGAGCGTTGCCATGTTATTAATCTTTCTCGTGAAGATGATAAGCATGCATGCATGCGTCATTTCATCATATTTAATACATCTCTTTTGATTGAGAAGAGAAAAACTCAGCAAGGTGCTTGCCCCTGCTGCAGGTGACCTTGGTGGTGGCTCGGAAAAGCTGATTTCCATATGTAACTATCATGGAATATTACACTTGCAAAATTCTGGTGGCCTGCGTGCATTTCTCGCCCACCAAAGTTGCCTACTGCCACAAATTTAACCATCTCCTGCTCTTTAGCTCCATTTTCAGTCGTCTGCTGATCAATATCGTGACTTCCTCTTTTCTTGTAGATGAACCAAATTGCTTTGTCACCAATGTTTGTGACAAGTTGCTTGGGCTTCAGTAAGGGTGACTTTCGGTGCAAATTTTGTATCAATTGCTTCGTCCTTAAACTTGGGATGAGCACGGCCATGGCGTGCGTGCTTAGCACTTTAGGCTACCAGGGCTGATGCTGAGAGAAACAAGGCGAGAGGAATGGATCCCAGTACTGCTGGTTGCCAGCGTTTTCATTGATTACAAGGACCATCTGGGGGCCCTGATGCTTGTGAATGAATATTTCAATTTTGGTTAGAATCAATTGTAAATGTAAGAAGGTAGTCAATTTGTTCGAAATATTATAAGGAGCAGTTGAGTCAAGGCAAAGGGTGTCTGATCAAGTAGAAATTCTTGGTCTTTGCAGGTCTCTAGTCTGCTCAGTTTTAATCTTTTTCTTCTTAATGGGGGTTGAACGTCGACTGATTCCAGATTTGCAGCTTATGATATTTTCCTTTCCTAGCTGTACTCCAGCTGCTAATGAACTCCAGTCGACTTAATCCTCCAACCACTTCCTAGAACTAATCCAAGACGTGTTTGTTACGGCTAATTTGGCAGGTTTTAGTCCAATAATAAATTAATTTGATTGAAAATCATGCTCAATCCTTTCCATTAATAAATCTCCCTTTGACTTCTTCAGCTTAATCTTTCCGGCTTCATGCATTATTCCATGATTCATTTATCATGTATTGCCAAATTCCAAGCTCCCCTTGTTTCAATTTTCTGCCAAATTTATTACGAAACACACAAGTTGTTGTCAGTATACATCGGTCACAATCCAACAATAAAAAACTTTGTTAGATTAGATCAGATTAACACAAACCGTTGGGAAATATAGTCATGGAATAGTTTCTTTTATTTACAATTAATGCTCAACATCCAAGTGAAGTGTGTTCAATCTTTCCACTGAATTAAGGTCTGAAGTATCCTTTTTCATTAGGTGGCCTATCACTGCATTGATCTCTGATGCACTGTGCAATGAGACAGGGATGAGATCTCTCTCAATCGCAAATTGTTTAAACCCATGAAGGATAGGCAACAATATCAAGCTCTCACGCATACCAACTTGGCCTCTATGTTCTCCAAATGTTGCTGTCATATACAAGTTGTAAAAGCAATCACCAATTAGAGTGATGTTGTAATCAAACTTAAAGATGATTAGACGTACTACGTCAAGGTAATTAATCTGGGCCGGGGAACTAAGTCGGCCAATCCTTCCTATGGTTAGGCTCTAATTCTCAACTAGCTAGCTAGCTAGCTAGGTTGTAGCTTTGACAGAAGACGTTTTTACCATCAAGAAGTTAATTTTTGTTGTAGAAATTTATAATATTTGTTGATGAATGATCCCCGCCCTAACCTCCATCTCCTCAAATTTTGCTTTTAGTAAAATAACTTATCATAAACACAATACTTTCAATCCATAATCATGATGATGGCTATCATTAGAACATTGATCTTTAAGGATAAATGTATTCTCCTCTGCCTCTGACCGAATATCTTTTCCTCTCTTTTATGCCCATCGAGAAGAGATAATCATGTCATGATCTAATTCCACCACAACCATATATAGCCACATGGATACTTTGTTCATAGGAGTAAATTACATCATACATATACATGTGCATATATAATAGTTACAATTCATATCACATATAACCTCATTATTCCCACATGTAACTTAAAAGTTTATTGCTTTAATTAGCATGTAGTCGTTAATTTTCCAATAACTATTATTATATATTATATACTATTTTAGATACATGGTGTATCTTATAAATATAAAATGATATTTTCAAACTATTCCATAGATTAAATATTCATCATCTATATATATAAACATGGTCAACGCTTAAAACTACATTATAACAAAAGTTAAAACTTTGTCTAACTCAAATTATGTGAAACTCAAAAACCCTCTTAATCATAAAAGAAAACAAAAATCAATCTTTAAGATTGTCAAAAGAGATTAAATCATAATAAATTAATTACTTTGTATCGTCTGCCTCTCTCACTTTCTTATCCTCTTTGATTTTATTCTGTTTAAGTTTAAAGTTGCATTTTATTAATTTATAAATGTGATATTCATCTTCTTTTAACATGTTGGCCTAAATTTAGAACATCCAAACACATTCCATGAACAAAAAGAAAAGAGAAAAAAAAAACACTTTGGAGATGTTAGTACTTTCTTGAAATCAAGTGGAGTGACCCATAGGGCATAGCCATAAAATAAAAAGGACTAGCTAGTAATGATAGAAACAGCACATGCATACCAAAATTAAATGAGTGGCCATCACTAAAATCCTCACCAATTGGACCAATTTTCCACACCAGAGCTTGGCTACAAAAATTGGGGTAATTAAAATTTAATTCTACATGATCTATGGGCATCACCAATGGGGGATGAATGCAACCATAACCATCATTTACAATTCCGCCACGTGGCACCAAACCATCACGTGAAGTCAGAACAAAACACACATATATACCTTGATCTTCAACACAAAGCAATTAATCCTTATTACACTAATCATATATTCTTTTTACTTTCTTAGCCAAAGTAAAAATGATTATTAATTATGGTGTGTGTTAGCTTGGTTTTGTTCTATCGTGCCGTCACAGCTACTCATGTTTCCTTTGAAATCCCACCAAAAAAAAAAGGGAAATTAAAATCAAGTAGTATGTAAAATAATCATTGTTAATAATCATGAAAACCAATCTCTAGAACCCTAAAATTAATGTATAGAATGTATGTATCATTTCTGTGATCTTGGGATTGTAATATTTGTCCTTTAGTACATATACAAGCTCAAACTCACAAGAATATATTATACAGATATAATCATCAAAATGATCTAAAAGCAATTAAGGTTTCATATATAGAGAGCTAAAGTAAAGGATCGATGACTAAGAAAAAAAAAATTCAGAAAGTAAGAAACAAAATCACCATCATAGAATATACTAGCCGTGTTTTTTCTTTTTTCTGTAATTCCTTCACCTGAGAAATAATCATCATCAATGGTGCAATGGGTTCGGACCAGTAGGTACAAGTCGCTTCTCGACACCATAACGCGGATCAATCTCGGTATCAGCTGCCTGGGATTGTCTTTTCATTTCTGGAGAGTGTTTATCCTGCTGCTCCTGTTGATGATGCTTTTGAAACGGGGTGAAGTCAAATTTGCTAGCAACAACTTTCCTACTGATCAAAGGGTTACGAGAAAGCGATGAGAAGGTTATGGAGCTGGTTTGTCTGCCATTGATCTTGAACTTGAAACCGTGGAATTCATGAAGCAATAAGAAGAGGAGAGAGAGCCAAAGGATGGTGAAGAAGACAAAGTAGGAAACTTTCCAGGCCATGGAGGATGAGTAGTAGCAGAAAGGTTACAAAGGGAAGCATGGAGCAGAAAGTAAAGAGGAACCACAAGGCAGAGATTTTTGAAGTTTGACAAAATATAGGGAATGTGAAGCAAGGGTTGAAATGTGTGTAGATTTGGCCTTTCATGTGAGACCCGAGGGCACCTTTAAATGCTAACAAGAGAAAATAGAGAAAGGGGGAGCGGTAGACCCTTTCCCAATGAAAGTTCCTTAGAAATCAAGGGAAAAAAGGGCAATGATTAAAAGATTGTCAAAGCTTGAATAATACTAAGTTTGATAATGGTTATTATTAGTAATCTTTTGAATATCTTTGACGCATAGGAATAATGAATAAATGACAATATATTCTCTCTCTCTCTCTCTCTCTCTCTCTCTCTCTCTCTCTCTCTCTCTCTCTTTCTTTTAGAAATACATATATATCTCTAAGAGTGCATGATCATATGATGGGGTGCAAGGGAAGAAGATCCATGCTGGTTTTGAGTGAATTGCAACTAATGGAAAAATGGGTGGGGAATGTGCAATCCACATTTTCTATGGACAAAGCAATCTATGAATAGTTTCACAAGGAAAACAAAAATAACAATAATAATAAAATAAAAGTTGGTGACAGAGAAATGTATATATGAACAGTTTCCAAAAGTGAAGATGATTGCCATGTATAGTTTTTTAGGCTTACCTCAAATAATATCACCTTTCTTTCTTCTTCCTAATAATACCAAAAATTGTGACTTGATCTGAATTGATCACTAATTCCTTACATGATTCCCTTTAAACCTAAAGTCCAACCATGCTTATAATATAAATATTTATATTTATATGTTATTGGATCTATACAATAGGGTACCTCTTTTTCCTATTAAGACAATATTTTAGGTACCAATTAAAAAAAAAAAACCATTGACATTGGTATAAGAGGACAGATAATTGTGACACTAAATTTAAAGTAATTATTTTAGTCTCATTAATTATATCTTTATCATAAGTTCACATCTTGATTAGTTTGAAGACTCAATATTACTTTTTTATTACCTTTTACAGTTCAATATTATTGGTTCATTATTTAAAAAATATAAATATTAAAAGTAATTAATCAATTTCAATAATATTACGGAATGTTTTAGTCTAAAATCGCGCATAAAATTAAAAGAAATCGACCAACATCACCCCTATCAAAAACGAATATGTATATTTCCCATATGCTCCAATTAATTATATGAATTGCTTGTCATCTTTTAATATTAGTTGTGAAGGATTTATCACTCATTAAATTTACTTGTTAAACAACTTGTCTCTCTTTATGCATTTAATAAAGACCCATCAACTGTATTATTTGGGGGGGAATGATATATTAATTTTTTTTTTGTTATTATTCCTTTTGTATTTAAAGAAAGCAATTAAAAAAAATTGCATTCGACGAAACAAATTATTTGAAGACCTTTTATTTATTTATTTTTAGATATAATAAAACAAAAGCAAAGGGAAATCCTTTTCATAAATCATCATTTTTAATAAAAATATTCTGTTTGCATTAAGTGTCTCATTTAATATCTTTTTCATCATTTTTATGTTGTGCGTCTAATAAAATTTTATATTAATATCACAGTTATGTTATTATTTTCCGTTAAAATTTAACCACAGAGAATTTTTTATTCAAGCTTTTCTTAATACTACTAACTAAAATTTATTTTTTTATATATTACCAAAAAAAAAAAAGAATGCATGGAAAAGCCGTAGCCCAAAATAGAAAATGGGCCTCAACTTAATTACGGCCCATATCCCAAGATGGGCCCACAATGGAAACACTATGTATATTGCAAACAATTAGATAAAGGCCAATAAAAGGCAAAGGAAATTCCCAGTCTCCAGGATCGTAATCGGAAGAAAGGGGAGAAGAACGACAAGAATCGAGAACGAGAGGAAACGATGGTATGCAAATTATTGAATCTAATTTTTTGGTTTTCCCTCTCGATTTTTACCCTAGAAGTAGAGTTTCGTGTTATTCCGATGGTTTGATATAGATGTTAGAATCCCTAGATAGTGATTTAGGTAAACTAATGTCGGTTTCGCTTGTATTTACTATTCGTAATCGTGCTTAAGATCGTGCCCCATGAAATGCAACTTTTATGCCAATTTAGGAGTTTTAATTGCAGAATTTTGATGCTGTTATGTCGATTTCATTGATTTCAAGCTTTAGTTTCATATGGCTGGATAGATTGCATGAAATTCCTAAAAGATGTTTTAGAGCAATGTTCGAAGGGAAATATGTTTTAGGCTGATTGCTAATATAAGTTTTATTATGTTGTTTTTCATAAGAGTTGAAGGGTTGCGATGTGAATTAATGCTTTTTTAAGTTTTTCTGCTGTTCAACTTTTGTCTGAAGCTAGGGTTTTTTTTTTTTTTTGCTCCCTTAATTGCAATTAATTTAACAATGCTTAACCTGCTTTCTTTGTGCTTCTGCAGTCTTCACTTGCAGCTGCTAGAGCGGATAACTTTTACTATCCTCCGGAATGGGACCCAAGTCAGGTATGTAGAGTTTACAATGATTTTCTTTCTGTAATTTTTGATTGCAAGGAAATCTTTTGCTAAATGTAACTTATGATATATGACGTTTTTGAACTGTGGGGTTGCGTTCATTTTCAGGGCTCTTTGAACAAGTTTCATGGTCAACATGCTTTGAGAGAGAGGGCAAGGAAAATAGATCAAGGCATTTTGATCATAAGGTAATGAATCGCACTCCTTTTGGAGTTTTGATGCTATCCTTTTTCTTTTGTTTTTCCACAAAAAGGAAGCACGAAGATTTATACTTCTCTTTGATTTTATAGCCATTACGATCTATGTTAAGATGTGGGTGCGTAGAGGTGTCCTAAGGTTAAATTTTCAAGCATGAAATTCTGAAGCTATATGTGATATCTGGGTGATTGTTTAAGAGCTTTCTAATCTTCTAAGTGACATAGGTCTTCAGCCGACTTGTTAAGACCAAGTCTTTCAACTATAAATTACTTAATTTTCTTAATTGCTTTTGTTTTAAATAATCCTTGCACATTTTGTTGTTTTGGGAAGTTTCTTTCTAAATGGTAATTATAGTGTCTGGTTCTCATTATTGTTAATCTTTTCAGGTTTGAAATGCCTTTCAATGTTTGGTGTGGTGGATGCAATTCCATGATTGCAAAAGGTGTACGGTTCAACGCTGAAAAGAAGCAAGTGGGAAATTATTATTCTACAAAGGTATCTTTTCTTACTGGTTGCATTAGCAATTATGTATAATTTATTTTAATCTGAACTAGTGGAAGAGTGTTTCTCTGTGCTTTGGATTTGGTTAATGGAAACTTAATCTTTGAATTAACATTAGCTCAGGGATGATCAGGTTTTCCTTACAATTTCCTGTTTCTTTCAGATATGGAGCTTTACCATGAAGTCTGCATGCTGCAAACATGAGATCGTCATTCAGACAGACCCAAAAAATTGTGAGTATGTGATCATTAGTGGAGCTCAGAGGAAAACTGAAGTGTTTGATGTTGAGGATGCAGAGACATTAGAACTCCCTGCAGATGAAGGTATATAATGAGTTACATGTATTTATACTTTGCTTTGCATTGAAATATTGTATTGTGGCACACTTTGCACCAATAGTTTGGGAAGTGTGAATCTCTCTTGCACTTGCAATCAAAGGCACGGGTTGACTCACAATGAGGTTAACCCATAGTGCCATGTATGACACTTAATGACTTTTTGTAAGCATCTTTTTTTTTTTTCCTGTGTCCATTGGGATTATTCTTACATTAATGTGCCTTAGAGAGGCCCTTCATCATGAACTTTAAGACTAGCAATTTGGTCATAACATTTCTGTGCCATTAGCAGGCTTACTCATTTTGCGTCTGATTATCTTTTCAAAGTTCTGTTGGGTTTTGACAGTTAAGTTTGTTGTCACGCAGAAAGAGGCAAGCTTGCAGATCCATTTTACCGCCTTGAACATCAGGAAGAGGATTTGAAGAAGAAGAAAGAAGCTGAGCCAGTACTAGTGCGCCTCCAGCGAGTGTCTGATGCCAGGCATTCAGATGACTATGCCCTCAACAAAGCTCTCCGTGCCAAACTTAGAGTAGGTTGCTAATTTCAGATGGTTACATATTCTTCTGGACTTCCTTCTAAGTTATACTCACTCAGTTTATGTTCTCAGAGTCAAAAGAAGAGGGTTGTTGAAGAGGAATCTGCTTCGAGGAAAATGGGCCTAAGCATTCGACTCCTTCCGGCAACCAAAGAAGATGCCGCTGCTGCTTCCGAGGTCAAGTTTTCTTCCAAGTTTGACAGAAATAGGAAAGATAAGCGAGCATTGATTAAAGCTGCTTCAATCTTCCCTGGATCATCTGGGTCCTCCATGTCCTCTAATAAGAAAAGGTTGGAGCTAGAGTCCAAGAGAAGAAAAATCTCTGCAGCTGCGGCTTCTAACTTGCTGACAGGGGGATTCAAGCCATCGTCATGGTCACAAAATGGTGTGAAGAAGAGTGCTTCAATGACTGCACGAAAGTTTTAGCTTGAATATTGGGACTGCTTGTATATAAAATATATCTACTGCTTGTGAACGACCAGAGATCTCTGTGGTCATAACATATCAATCTAGATGTGTAATAGGTGTTCCATGTGATACAATTATTATATTTTGAAAATGGAATGAGTAGATAGTTTTGTTTCCCGCTTCAACATGTTGTGTTTTCATTTCCTTTGGGCAAGACTTCAACACCGGATGTACGGATTGCCTGTTGTCTGATTAAGAAATTTGTAAAGGTCTACAGCAACGGCAATGTGAAACCTTTGTGAATGCCGTTTCTTCTATAGTTGTTCGGGTTACTCAAAATCTAAAGTCTGTCTATTTTGGGCTAGGGAACCATAGATCAAGGTGGGTCTTGGGTCTTGAATGTGGTCCTCGAGTAAATGGGTTTGGCCCAGCACAAGCCCATTAAGGTCGGCTTCTTACTAACGTAGTTTTAAGTTGATCAAATTTCCATTTATCAAAAGTTACATGAAGTGCAAGACTTGGGTATAATTGATGAGGTTCTTGATTAAATAATGCCCTTTTTTCTTGAAGCAATATGCCTTTATATCTAAAGACTTTGTGAAAAATTTAATGAATCGGGTTTATCTGCACCCTCTTTCTTCTTTAAAAGAAATTTCATGGTATGAGAGTTGCATTCATGCACAGGAATTAAACCACTGGCCATAAGATGAGAAAGAATTTGAGTGAGTTTCTAATACCTGCTAGGCAATAACAGGCAGGAAGAGAAGTTTGAAATGGCTCAAAGGAGAATCTTGAGCCACATGCAACGAGGGAACCAACTGAATCTGATCACTGGTCTTGAAACTCTCTCTCTCTCTCTGTGCGGATCGCAATAAATTGGTTTGCTGTAATTCTTCCCAACAGCGCGTGGCTCCATAAGTATGGTATTATATTATATTAAATACATAGAAATGGTTGCACAGCTTCCGTATACATTATCTTTGTAGTGAAAGTGAATGAATTATAAGAAAACCCCAAAGAGGAAAAGATGTTGCAGCTAGCAGTTGAGTCGTCCTGATGAGCAGTAGTACGTACACTTTGCAGCAAAGGGACTGACTGAGAGGCTTAAATTCCGGCTCATGATACAGGCTAATTATCATCGCACTGTCACAGTACATACACTATAAGATGTAAAGATCTTCATGTCTTTGTTGTTTTATAGCCTTCCCAAATTCACTTTTTCTTTTTTGGATCTGCAGGGCAGTGTTAATTAGATGATGAGCAAGTGTGTACATATCTATATTTTAGTTTTAGCAGCAAAGGAGCAGCTCCCCGTACTGAGCCTTGTAGGCCATATTGTTCATCTTTCTCACAGTCTGTAACACCTAACACTGCCATAAGATCACGCAACTGACTTAAAACAAGCAAATCCTACTAACTAACCCTTATAAAATACATTAAAGATGAGAGGCAGAGATGTTTCAGCTCTTTGTCAGTGTCTACTACTATTTTTCTGTCAATAAATAAATACAAGAAAAAACAAAAAAACTTTCAGTCTCAGCACAAAAGACATCATTCGTATCCATATATCTTATATAACAGTATCTGGGGGTTTCCTTCTTTTTCTTTCCCTCTCCAAACCCATCCATTCCTCTATTCTATACCATGCTCTCTCTCTCTCTGTCTCAAAAAAAAAAAAAAAAAAAGAAAAAGGGAAAACTTGTGTTTCTGATTGCAGATAGAGACTGATCTCTTTTCCGGGTTTGTCGCTAAAAATAGTTCAGCTCTTCATTATTATTTGCTCCCTCTGAGCAGTCTCTTTCTTTGGCTTTTCTTTTCTCTACTCTCATCTTTATTTATGTTTGGCGTTTTAATGTAGTTATCCTTGGCTGCTTTCGAGTGTCTTCTAGTGCGCTCAGGCCTTAGCTAGAGTAAGAGATATTGGTCTTAAAAACTGAAAAATGTTTTGGCAATCTGTTGTTGGTATTCCAGGGCTATTCCACACGATTTTGCACTTGCTTGCTGCTTCCGTACTTTGATAGTATCATTCTTGTTCGAGCAATCAAAGAAACCATGCCGGGTCTAGAAATATATCACTGCAAGCCCTTTCAGGTTAGTTGGTTAGTTAGCTATGAGTCCTTTTCTTTCGTTCTTTGTTTGCTCTCTTACTCTCTTAACACTGAGAGAAAATGGTGTGAGAAAGTGGGGTGTTGCCTCAGAGCAAACATCTGGCTCTGCTTCCATTCTTTCGAATCTTCTTTGTTTCACGCTCAATTGCATGAAAAAATGTTGGCTTCAAGATTAGGACACTTGGTTTTGTTTATGGGGGTTGCATGTTAAGCATTGACATGGATGATGGACCCACATCACTCCTTCGGGGTCCCACTTTGATGAGTTAATGATCTCTTTTTGATCTACAGGACCCACGTCCCAAAACGAATGGATGTAATGATGCAATCATGAAATGATGGGGTTAAGTTGAAGATCGAAAGGGCAGAACCCCATCATCTTTCTCTTGCTTGTTCGATCATTCTTTCTCTGGGTTATAGCTAAGCTCTCTCGCTAGCTGTTTAAAAGAGAGAGTGAAAGCTTAAAAAGTCACAAGAAAAGGAATAATAATGGTCTGCTTTTTACTCTCAAATACCATACTCTGAGTCCATTAAACAAGCAAAAGCCTAAAGTTGCTAGCTTTAGTATAAATACAAGCATCGTACCATTCCTACTTTTAACGTTTTGACTGAGGGACTACAGTTCACTTTCATTACTCCCTGCCGCCCGCTGCCCACTTTAGTATAAACCATCTTTCCTTCCTTTATTTTTCCTTAAATAATTTTAGTACGTCCAGATCGAGTTAGTCCCCCTCCTGTCTATCTGCTTTGTTTCTCTTCCTTCTTCTTTACCTTCTCCTCTTTCATTGCATGTGTTGAACCATAATTCTATCTCTGCATGTAAACTAAGACTAAGAATTATAAAATGTTTAATTTTAGAATTGCAAAATAAGCATCAGGCCTTGGACAGAAGATTGAGTCATTTCTTTGGATGCTACTGAATGCTAATCCCATAAATTGAGATGATCGTAAGTAATTAACAATGACAGACAAAGTGGAAGAAGCCCATTGTCCTTCAACAGTGATAAATCCAAAAGGGCCCCCCAAATATATATAAATACAAATACAAACACAAGCTCTGCCCACTTCAATCACTTGCTATTTTTTCTCAATTAAAATAAAATTTGTTTTATCAACTTCATAAATCTGATATAATTAAAATAGTCTAATATAATTGAGGTAAACAGACAATTAAAGAAAACAAAATGCTTATTATAATAAAAAACAACATATTTTAGTTTGGATTTTTGAGTTTTGAGCGAGTTTTTGTGTATAAATATCATAGTATGATAGTATCTGATTATAGCCACTAGCTAGCATAGGAGGAGGCTATTTTTCTTTGTCTGAGTTCAAACACTTTGGGTAATGTAGATGTTAGTAGCTATGCAGCTTAGGGGGGGTCTTGAATTTTATGATATTTGTGTCAGTTTGGGCCATTTCATTTTGAACCTAATTTTGTTTAGGTCTACTTTTTTGACTATAGGGTTGGAATCACAGTTAAGCCGTAGCTTTACCAATAAAGAAGCAAATATATATAATATCTATGCATCCATATCCATTAGTGTTTTGTTCATGAACCATTTCTTTTTCCTGCAAGAAAATGAGAAATTGATATGTCTATGCTTGAAACATGGCAGGGCATGGCAGATCATGTGGCAATTAATGTGTGAGCTTATGGATTCGATAACATATATACTTGCCATTAGTTCATCATAAATCCTCAACATGGTGTAGGAAACTCAGGTTTGCTTGTTATAATTACAAGGAAAACTCAAGAATTAACATATGGTGTTTCTGACTTATGGAGCGCGACTTATGAAAGCTTTCATTTTCTTTTTCTTTCAAGGTTTTGGTTTCTCCATCACTTTCCTAAGGCCAAGGGCTAAGGGCATTGAAGTTTTGGCGTTATGCATTTATCAGCATTAGTTAGCAGATAAAAGCACTACCACAGGGCAGCTCTCATGTGTTCCCCTCTACCCCAACAAAACTGGAATCTGATGAAAGATAGTTTTCTTTGGGCAAGGTGCGGTATGTTTTAATTTTCTCTTGACCCAACTTTTCCGCCATTCCCGTCTTTTGTATGACCAATTTGGACCACCATTAATTTCAACTTGCTTCAAGCTGATGCGGACAAGCATCCAACGATCTTGAGTCTAAATGAGCTAGATATATATAGATATTTAAATATACATATATATATATATATACATAGCTGCATGTGGTTGGTATCGTGTACCAATTACTGCATGCTTATGTGGTAGTCTGATTTTGGTACGATTAGTTTCTGATTAAATTTTGTATTGTTTTTAATATATTGAGTACGAATACAACACATTTTTGCATACCGTTTTTATTCCTTTGCTTGAAGCTGTTTATAATTTTGAATAAACCCATGAACAGCACAGTCATAACATCTGTTTATGGTCCTCTAGGAGCTGCACATGCTGTTGCAGTTCCATGCATGGAAGTAATTACCAGATCAGTTACACGCTGCATGTTGTTTGTTTAATCATCTTAACAGCTAATTGTTGCTTGTACCTATTGACCTTAGGGCCAATTCTCACTGTAGTGTTTCACTGTTTGGCTGAGAAAAAAAAAAACAGAAATCTGTATGCAGATGATCTGTATAATCAGTTAATTACAGAATCCTAAATTTTTGTGAATCAGAACTTAAAAATGATGTTTTTCTCTTGACTGTATCCTTCAGCTCTTGATTCCTGTTTTCTTTATAAATAGTCTTCGGCTTGATATTAAAGATCAGAACATAAAGATATAGCTGACATGATGCTTGGTGAGCTGAATGCATTAGAGATCTGATAAAAAAAGTTCTGTCATCTGTTACTGACCTGACTAATAACACAACAAGTTTAGATGCTTCTCCATGAGTAGTTCCTTTTAACATGATACATGAGGTGGGGATCATAAAATGCGATGTGCCCAGAGCTTTAATTTCCAAGAATCCAAGTTATACTTGCTTCTGATTCTTGTGCAAATAATGGAAGACAGAAATTGTACTATAGTATACCATATATATACATATATATATATATATATATTCAGGTTTCAATGAGGCTATGATTGAAGATTGAGGCATCATGGTCCACCTTGGTAGTCTGGGAAACATTAAAAGAAAAAATGATGTGATGCCTTAAGATAAGATAATGAAGAGACAAGCTGGAAAGTTCACTAACTTGACATATATAAGGACAGAGCAGCTGAGCATTATGACAAGATCAAATCATGAAAGCAAGGTAGCCTACCTTGTGGCCTGTACATATACATAGAGGTTGCATAGAAACTGAAGCATGAAAATTTAGTCTTTACAATCATATCAGGGAAGATATGAACAATGTGATTTGTCAAGAAAGTGTGTTCAAGCAGTAGCAATAAGACTGTTAAACATTAAGGATTGATGTGGATTTGCAGTAAAATCATCTACAATGGGTTTTTTTTTCTTCAGACTTCTACAAGAGATTGATTTATTAAGGTTGAAACCAATAGAAATGTACTGTTTTCCATAACCTATCGTTATCAGTTAACTTTACAGCATGATATACTTTATTTCTTCTTAGATCAGGAAATATGATGCATGCTTGACATAATTGTTTATGCAAAGTAGGAAAGGATATATGACTTGAAATTTCAACTTCATTCATGGTTAATCTATATTCTTTCTTGAGCAATCAAGAGCTAAGAAGAGAGACAGAGAGAAGATCAAGGGAGACCAACTGCTTTAACTCCTTTAAGAAAGCAGTTTTGATAGGAATTGAATGAATTCATGGGTTAGCCAAAATAAATGCATACCTGCCTTGCAGTCTTCAGTGGAATTGATGCATATGCTCCCCACCCCAACCAGCCAAAGCTTCTTCTAATAATTTTGAAATGTCCTCAATTGCTTTCTTGCTATGCCTACTTAGGGATGGGTTGTGTTTTCCATTTTAGAAAGACACAAATATTAAAAGACAAGTACCTGATTTGATTTTATAGGTTTATATATAAGTGCAATATGTTTATTGCTATGGTCATAAGGCTACATGCAGTTGGTCAGCAGACCAAAGAAATAAAGTTTGAAGCAGAGGGAGCATTAAGATTTGGCAGACAAGGTATGGAAATTAAACTCCAGTAATTTATTGTGTTGACAATTCAAAAAGAAAAAAAAAATCATCTGCTTGCTAAAGCATACAATAGTAAGTGCAATGTCTTCCAAAGTATAGACCAGCATTAATATAAGTCACCTTGGGGAATCTTTATGGAAACGTTTTAACTGATAATTTTCATTAAAAATGTAAGCAAATCCTAAGTTTAATTTCCACTAGCATGTTCCTGACTTGATATTAACAATTTTTCTCCTCAGAATTTATTTCTAGTTCTGATTTATTTATTTTTGTTGCTGTAAAACATTCTTCACCTGCACCAGAAAACCATGTCTTGACACTTATCAGTAACTCCTTGTGATCAATATCCATTACCTGGTAGATTTGCTTAAGATTGAAGAGGGGAATATCCAGACTCAATTGTTTAAGTTTACAATTATAGATTAACTAGTCAAGGTTAATCCTTTAATCACCTCTGTTGTATTCTGCCACTATTCATGATATAGAAACATAGAATTCATCATCATGACCAAAGAAGAATAATTTTGAGAAATGAAAATATTTGTACCTGAGATCAGTAACAGCCCGCCCTTGCATGGTTGAATTCTTGTTGCCACCTGCAGTTGAGATGGTGAAGTCTCTAAATATGAATATATATATATATATATATATAAAATCAATCAAGTCTGTCAGTGCTTGTTCACCTCCAATCCACTATGAGTCTCCAAGAATTTTTGGTGATAACAGTGGAAATTAGCTCACTCTTTTATTTCTCTTAGTTTCTTCCTAAATCATAATTATAACATGAACATTTGTCTTCCTCATCCGTACTGGAAGACAACACAGTTCATAACTGTATATTGAGTAAATGCTCTTAATTATTGTCAATGATAAGTTCTCATAACAGTAGAAGAAATGTATCAAAACAGTAATTTATTTGAAGTAATATTTCCTGTAGCAACATTGTGTCTTGGGAGTAAGAAAGAACAAAGTCAAAAATAGGAGACTGGCAAAACACAAAGTCAAATTCTGATAAACTTCATAGAAGAAATACAACAACACTCAATGCATTCCCACCATTAAGCAGAGAGGATTCACCACACAGAAAATCAAGTTGAAAAAAGCCGTACAGTTGTTGTTTGACATAATTAGGAAAGCAGGAAGGGATTTATCAGCATCTTCGTCCATAAAAATTGTGGTATTTGCTGGCAACAATAGGATTTTCTTGGTAATGTGAATGCAAACCAATGTCTGAGCAGGGCACGAGGATTGAAGTAGGGCTTCCTTCATGGGCATTTGAGGGGGTCATCAAGTCTGGATTATGGCTCACTGTTTTAGCATACGAGTTGACCACGAGATTTGAACTAGGGTTTTCCTCTTGGGTCTTTGCATTTGGGTCCGTCATGAAAATTATACTAGGGTTTTGTTCTTGGGCATTACCTGTGGAATCCTTGATGTTTGCCAGTGCACAGTAACCGTATCGGATCCTGTCACTGTTCATGCCCCAATTTCCAGAAAAAATTGGACAATTTTCCTCTGAATTTTCTTCGCTTGAGCCTGCGAAGTTGTGAGAGTAATTAAACATGGATGACGATCTTGGTGCTCTAGTGAGGCCGAGAAATTTCTCAATGACGCTTACAGAATCAATTTGATGTTCTAGCAAGTGTACAGTGCTTTGGTGCGGTTGTTCTAGTTCCTCAGCCACTACCTTGAGAGTAGAGTTCGTTTGAGTCGAGAGACCCAAATTTTCACCAGCTTCAAGGGGACTCGAGGACTGCAAGCGCTCCAATTCATTAGGGTTCGATTCATCTGAACACTTTTTGGATTTTTCCAGCCCTCTCATCTTCATTTTCTCTCTAGTTCTCTCCCTTGCTCTTGCTCTCGCCTTGTCCCTGGATTCTCTTGCAACAGGATTGAATGAAGCTTTACGTGATTTTCTTTCCTTTGTCGCTCTAGCTGTACTCCTTATAGATTCACCTCTCGCTATAACACCTTGCAGGTCTCCCATATTGTCCTCATACTCTTTAGCTGCTGATACTACTTCGCTTTCAGATGTAGATGACACGCTCTTTCCACCTCCGCTGCAGCTGTGCTTCACCCCGGGGAAGTTGTCAGTGAGTTCCTTGATAGCAGCCTTGGATTTAGAGAAGAGCCATTCAATAGTTTTGCTTGCTTTGTCGAAGCCTAACATGTCCTGAAGATCAAAAAACTTGCGTGCAATTTGAAGTGACAACCTCATACGCCGATCTCTTGGACCATGAGCTGTATAGATCTTGCTGTGTCTGTCTTTCTTTCCAGTTCTCTTTCGAGGAATCCCCTGCTTGGCTCCGCTACCGGCACTTCTCTTCCTTTTGGTGGTGACTTTTTTGGTTTCCTTCATTGGAGAAGCTGCGTTAATCTCAGAATCCGGTGGCGCCACGTTGCTACCGGAGCCCAAGATTTGTTGTTGTGCTTGTGATAACAGGTGACTCATAAGCAACACATCATCATCGTCATCAATAAAGGATGCGGGGAAGTGCCAGAAGGAAGGATTAGGATCCTCCTGTGATGAGCCTGCAGAGTTTCTATCGCCTGTAAAAGAGCTTCCAGGCATAGTATGGGTGGTTAAGGGAAAAGGGTTGTAATTATTGCTTGAAGGAAACATGGCTGCAACAGAAGAAACACTGTTGTCTAGCTGAACCTGAAATATTACGCTAGAAGCGGGTATTTATGGGAGACAAGAGCTTTTTTCTTCATCTGTTTGGAAGGGAAAAAAGGTGAACTCTAGGCAGCTTAAGCTTGGGGGAAAGAACAAGAGAGAGAATGGGAACTGTGGAAGTGAGTGGATACTAAACACAGGTCGTGGGAAGCAGAGAAGCTGTGAAAGTGAGGGAAGTGAATATGAATATGAATATGAATATGAATTGAGCCCCAAGCTTGTGTTGTGGCACTTCACGTGGGTGCAGGTAGTTGCTTGATAGCAACCCTTCCTATTTATTTCTTTCTTTCTCTCTTTCTTTCTTTTCAGACAGAAAGATAGATAGGAAGAAAGAAGAACGAGGATGAGAGAGAGATTGTCGAGAATTACAACGAGGAGAGAGTAGACATGGCCACCTCTAGAAAACCTAGCTAGGGAGGAGAGGAGAGGAGAGAAAGAGAAAGAGATAACACAAGGACAATAATTAATGATAGCACAACTGAAGAGAGAGAGAGAGAGGGCCATTGTATGTACATGTAGAGGTAGAGCTAGCCAGAGCCTGCTTTTACCGCCCATGGATGGGCAAAGGCTTTCTTTGACTGGGGAGACCAAATGTCGCTTTCCTGGCTTCATTTCCCTCTGACTACTGCCTTTGTATTTGATTATTCATGGGGATCCTTCATTTTCCCTAATCTAACCTCCTAATTATTTCCAAAAGAGGTTAACTCTATGACCTAACTTCATTTGTGTCTTCCTTCGTCCCTGGAACTCCAGCCACGCAAGTACTCATCTCGCCTCCCTTTCTCTTGTCGTCCCTGTGTTCATCTGTACACAACATCTATCATAACATTTTTGGAACACCAATTCCATTATGTCATCATCGAAGCAGCTGCAAAGGACATGCAGATCAGCAAAAATACTCAGTTTTTCACCCATCTAATCATTTAAATGAAGTTGGTCAGGCATTCAATTAGAAACTGATCACGTGCTAGAATGTACTATTACAAAACTTTCATCCATCTCAACAAATTTCACACCATTATCAATTTCCCATATTAAAATTAATCTCAAATAGACTACAATCAATTTAACTCATTCACACTTTCAGATTTTGTTTATGTCAAAAATTAGTGAAAATTTTTAAGACATGGATTAGCAAAATCAAGTGTTTCCCTACTACATTGTAACGTCTTTAGAAAGCTTGACGTCCATCTTTTTAATAAAGATGAACAACTTTCCTCATGAATTCTGAATAAAAATCCTTGTTTTTCCACTATTCTCTGTATTTTGCTAAATTTTACCATGCGCCTAACTTTTCCTATTCATTCGTGATTATGTACTTATCGCAGATATTCACAGTTGAACTTTTGAACATAGCGGTTCCCGTGCTCATCTTCTTGCTTACCATTGCAGTTGCAGCTTTCGCTAGCACACATGCACCCACCAATTCAGAAAAGAGAAAAAAGAAAAACAGATAATTTATGTCAGCATGTTCCATTACTAGCTATAGTAACAGTACAACCCTTGTCATATCCATATCCATAGGAGAGTTTCTAAAAACCCTAACGTCTGCCCCTACTCTTTTTTCTTGTTCTTTAATTTATACTTAGCATGGTTTTGGATCCAAATTCTATTACCAGCCAGCCTGAAAATTAACCAGTGTTGCATTTCTCATGTTTACTTAAGATATCCCCTGCATTCATGCCATTTTTCACATGAAGCCGTTTGCAAATTAAGAATCAAATAGCTAGCTGGCTTAGTTAGTTCATCTCCCATGGCCCCCTTCCAAGTTCCATTCCTGTTTAATTTCTTTTTCATTCACTAGATACGTACAACTTGTGAGGACCACATGTCACCGTGTCAATGCCTTTCAACTTTTTCCTTTTTCTCGAGCCAAAATAGATATATTCATTCAAGAATAAAGAATTTAATTCTGATCACATTTTATTAAGACACACAAAGATATTTAAAATTGACAAGAAAACACAATACCAAACTCAATTTAAGTCTATTCGCATAAATTTTAAAAACTGATACACTTTGTTGACCATATGTCACAAGCATTTCGCTTCTAATCACTCTCATTTTAATAAAAATATCAATACAAAGATTCGCTTCTCTCATTATATCTTAGAAGTGAACATTTCCAATTACTTCTCGGAATTCCGTAACCTCCAAAGTCTTTTATGGCCTTTAGCTAATCGGGGGCATTTTTCCTTTGTCGGGGATAAGTAATACTAAAGGTCATTCTCATCTGAAGCAATAAGAGAGCATCACAGCAAAATTAATTAAGAAAAGTAAGGTTTATCAGATAATATATGGTATAATAAATGGTGATAGTGTCCAGGCAAAGGTCATAATCATTTACTACTAGTACGTTTTCTTTTGCTTGCAAACCGTAGGGTGAAACGTGGCCTCTTATTGTCTGGACTGCGGATGCTTTCGGAAAATGGGACAAGGTTGGTTAATGATCATGACCAGAGTCGAAAGATGTAGGCAAAGATATAAACTAGTTTGTCAAAGATACAAAGCTAAAAAAGGTCTACGATTTTGGATACATATATTAGCAGCAGGACTCCCCATCTCATTCCTTTTATGTTCCGAATGTATATTCTTTCCTTCATTTGCATACACTTACGAACACTGTTGCAAGTTAATCCAAGCACTAATTCTTGGCTCACTTTACTTTTATCTTTGTTAGTTTCTTGGGAGTCATTGACATTCGTTCATTTTAGGTTGGTCTTTGATGAAAATGTACAGATATAGAGATAAATATACAGCAGGAAACTGCATGCAAGAAGTACCAAGCAAGAGCAGCTTGAAATTAAGCAGTCATTACAGATACAACATTGGCCGGTCTGGTCCCTTTGTGAGCGATCTTTTTCTGTTTACACTACTGAAAGTTTGAAGCTCTAGCTCTTTTTGCTATACAGATCCCACCAAAAGGAGAATGTTACATCCTGTCTGCAATGTACAAGGATGAAGATCCAAAAATTATGTGCATACATGGCCTTATCATATGTAGTATGTAGTTGCTTAGATTGAATTTAAACAAATTACTTGTAACCTTTTTGCTTTTGGGGGGGGTCCTTTCGATGCTGCCTTCTGTCACAAAAATTGTTTCCCAAAAGCTAAACACATGTACAAGTGATGCACTGGCTTGTCTTAATCCAAGTTGAAGAGAAATTAAACCCCAATTAAAGTTTTCCACTAAATAATACAAATGTTTGTGTATATATATGTATGTTTATGTCTTTCATGGTGTCTTTTGTTCTAGTTTTACTTTGCCGGATTTCTCTCTTTTAACCCCACTCTGCCAAGGAAGTGGCCCTGGATTGCGGAATCTGATGGCAATTGAATAAGACTGAACAGCAGATGGTTATCACCTGAAACATTACTTACTGCCCATTTGTGGTGATGGCAATAACTCGTGCGTTTGGGCTGTGTTACTTCCCCATCATGGGATCACCCGCCAAATGCCAATACATGTAAATCACTTGGTTTGTAAAGGTTGTACACGGAGTGCACTTCTACCAATGATAAGCTAAGCAGGAAGCAAACCATTTTCACTTTGGCTTATTGGATGACCAAAACTATACATATATGCAAGTAAGATTGTGCCCCTCAGGTGCCCCAAATATGACAACCAAGGCAATTGATAGATGACCATTCCTTCCTTAATTTGTGTGGAGCATCCAGCTTCCTGCTAGCGTGTCGCCAGCCGAAGTACTGTTTTTACCTCACTGCCAGACATAAGTAATTAATGTTTCTGAAAACCTGTGAGGGACCAAGTAAATCGGCTAAACAATTCGCTCCATTTAGAGATTTATACATTCAAAGTACCAATTGCCTAATATTCCACTACTCTTTGTTGCCAACAGTACTAATGATAGTACATACGGATTTTTGGAATTGGGATCCTCAGATAATTATATTTCTGTGGCATATAAAAGTAGGCCATGCTTGAAGGAAGCATGTATATCAGAATTCTTTCTTCTTTTTCTTCTTAAGATGATGATACAATGGCTACATAACTATTATGAGAATAATTCTTCTCCAATTTCCCTAAGCCTAGCTTGGTAATTAAGCAATATTCTAAACGGTCTGCTTCTGTATCATTTGCATATGAACGCTTTCTCAGATGCCCTTACTTGGGTATCATTACCATGTCTATGTAGGAAGAAAAAAGTGTAAAAGATGCCTGCCATGGGGACAGATAAAATTGCCTTCTACAATTATCAGTTTCGGAATTTCTCTAAGGGATATGGAATATTGATTGATGGAACTGATCTCCTTTTTCCACAATGACCCCATATAGACATAGTTACGTCCCCTCTATCGGCTTAATTATTCACAATTGGCGTAACAAATTTCAAAGGGATCCATTGTGTGCAGATGCATGCATGCTATGCTTGGGATGGAGCTGCTGATGTAACAAGTAAAGCTGGCCAGCTGTGCATGCATGCTTAAGCATCATCAAATTAAAAGGTAAATAAAAAGGCAAATCATGCCCCTAAAAGACTTGCTGAAAGAACTGCTCGATGCGATGGCATTAACTTAACCTCATCAGCTTGGCTTAATTCATCACTGAGGAAGCTTTAGAGCCGTTAACAAACCAACGTTTGCTTTATAGCCACAAATCATTACGTAACGATAAGTTAATTTGACAGTAAGTGCTCAAGAGTCAAGAGTACTACTGTGCTGTCTGATCTATAATTTCTCTCATTCACTTCACCTGTGTCTTATGATGCTAAAGTTTAAAGTTTCTCCTTAAATTTCATCAAACACCCAATAATTAATTTTTAGAATAAAACCCAACTATATATTCTGTATGTTAATTATATTTTCTATCGTTGCATATAAGCATTTGAACTTGTAACTCTCTTCTCACTGTGCAAATAAAAATTCTATTGTCAATGCCAAGAACTCGAACAATGAAGAGAAGAAAAAACCAAAAGATCAATGGAAATTAAACAGAAAGGGGAAAGGAATTTACGACCGTCGGCATGGTAATCCTTCATTGATTACTATTAATGGCCCTTTCCTCACCATAAACAAAACCCATTGATCAGTGCAAGGGGAATTTAGAACCCATTGCCCTACAACTTACTTTCAGTATTCCTTTCGGTCACAAGCCCAGCCTGCAATGCTCTGTGATTAATGCCTACAATGGAGCACCCATCATCGTTTGAAGGAAACAGGCTGGGCTATGGAAGTTAAGGTAACTCTTGGACTCTCGGCCCTAACTAAAATTGAAGTTTTAATAGGCTAATAACACATATAAATGGCCCAACTCAACCTTTACCATATTATAAACACTAAGCTGTAAAGACACCCAAAACAAATACTCAACAAATCAATATTAAGAGAAAAATATATATCCAGCCAGGCCTCACCTTGAAGGTAGCTTTGCCTTAATGTGGCAAGATGAAACCCTCCAGAGTTCTGCATCTTGGGTTTTAGTCCTACTTTGGATGCATCTAAAGAGAGATATTTGTTAATAAACGAAAAATACAACAATTTACAAATAAATTAAACAATTACCGGTGTCGTTAATCAACTGAACATTGACAGGAGATCCTTGATGAATCCGTCTATCATCAATTCATTTGTAGTTCAAGAATACGTTGGATTTTCTAGTTGCTCAACTCATCTCGGAACAAGTATAATCTCGTTATTATATAAAATATATATATATATAAATCAAATGGTGTCTCCTTTGTTCACATTTTGCGTGCTCCACTGAGTTCTTGATAACCAAGTTGAACTTGCCTTGTTTTTTTGTCTGGCATGTTATGAATATATATGATATTGAGTTACTTTTAAGCGTGCTAATGAAAAGGCACAGTGTTGATCATATATATATATATATATATATTTGTAGGCATTTTAAAATGATCATTAATCAAAGGTATTCGAAATTGCTTTCCCCAACTTCGACTGCAGATCACAATGATGCATATACATGTGAAGTGTCTTAGCGTTTTGTTCAAGCATTCGTCTTGGTGATGAAAAACAGCTCTTCTTCTGTTGCACTCGCATGCATTCACTTTTTCTGCATGATGACTTTATACAATATCTCCATCTCCCCCATCCTTGTTTTCTGCTTAATTATATCGCCAGCCTATGAGTTATCATCAGGAGCTACCATCTTTGCAATCATATTTTGATCTATATATATACAAACATATATATTCCACGTTACTTGTTCCATACTCAAGCCAAACTTGGTATTATAGTTACCATTAATGCAATAAAACATTATGATGGCAATAGTAAAAACAACATCTTCATATTTAAGTTTATATGTTGTTAATTATTTACATTGCTTACTATGGTCACATCTGTCACCAAATCTTTGTGGATAAAAACATATGTAAAAATAATAAATTCGACATATCTCTCGAGCTATTAATGAATTAATGAATAATCTCATCAAAATTGATGTTTCAAGATATGACAGGATATAATTCTGACAATTAATTAAATAGATTTTGTAGGAAATCTAGTTATAATTTAACTGTAAACGCTAAGGCAGAGCACAAAGGCAAAAGTAATAATGCAAAAGCTTGGTAATCAATGGCAGTAGTTAGACATAATTGCCTATTAACAATTCCCTGACATTTTCGGCTCATTTTGATTTAGAGACAAAGCTAGGTAGTGGGGACTCACTTTCGGCTTTGGAAAGAAACTGAATCGATAAGAAGCATATATTTGTACTTGCAAATTGTCATTGAAAGAGACGTGTTGATGAGGGGTGGGGAAGTGTAATTGGTTATGCAGAAAGCCCACTGTCCCACTTTGAGGACACATTCCATGGAAATTTGGGGCATATTTCTTTGACTCTTCTTGTATACTAAGATATCAAAGAGAGCTGCCTCCCTCCAGCTGCAGCCAGGCAGAGAATATAGTTGGCTTAATCCCTTTTGAATGGGACAACTCGGCAATCGAAAACATAATAATCCCAGTCAAGCACCAAGGACGGCTTTTGCTGAGAGTGGAGAAGTTGAACACTGTGGAAAATTTGTTTTGGGATTCAAGACGAGGTACAGTTTGGGCCCACCAACACATCTCCTCCATTTCGAAAAGCCTAATCCGTTAATTGGGACCGTCCAAGCTTGTTTCCTCACTGAATTCTTAATTTCTATGCCTTGCCTTTTAAGATTCAGATTGAGATACTTCTCAACAACTAATTTTCTATGCCTTTTAACATGATTACTTGACTCTTCAATAGCTGCAAGCAGACACAGAGCAGAGTTTAATGAACTCAAATGGCTGAACTGCACACAATTACCGGGTAGACTGTAACATGATGACCAGCCAAGTTGGTTCATAAGTGCAATCCTAGACCTTAGGCACACCTTTAAACGACCTTGTCTTGATATTTGTCAATGCACTGGTTGGACCAGGAGTTATGTTTTTTGTTGACCTATATACAATAGCAGATAGTTTAAATCGAAATCTCAATTAATTCTTATTAACCGAAAGTCTCTATGTAGGATCATAGACCAATTTAGTTATTATGTTTTAGGGATGCATGCCTATAGATATAAACATATCAGAAAGACAAGTTACACTGATGCAAACAGGGGTCCTAATCATATACCATCTGTTTTGGTCCAAACCAGCTGATACCTCTTGTGGCTCATGACCTGGAAAAAAAAAATGGAAGGGGGAAGCCTAGATTTATGTATAGAAACCATTGAAGTTCCTGCAAAAGTAAACTTTATTGACATATTTAGTGGACGCCATGAGTGAATGTCCTACCAGCTCTGGACTCGAAGAAAATATATACAGAAAAAGAAGCCGCGCGCACCAGTTAAGTGTGTATAAAGAAAGAAAACTCGAAGAAAAAGGTGGAGATTGATTCATGAATAGAAGATGCACTGTATATCTTTAATTTCCCATACGAGACTATATATACTTAATTTACAGCCTTCACTTTTTTATAATAACATCATTGAAAGATAAGCAGAATTCGACGAGTTGAGTTCATCCTTACATTATGATCCCTTTACTTATATTTAATAAAAAAATTTATTCTTCGATTGTTCCCAAAAATGTATAGGTAGGATTGAAAATTTCCAATTCAGAGATGGTGATTCCGGTGCCGACAAGAAGCTCCAAGGTGGAAGCATTTATCTAGCTAGGAGACAAGTACCAATAGGCGAATCTTTTGTTTAGTGGTACTGAGACTTATACCTTAATTGTATATCATTTTTTTTTTAATCTGAGTTGATCTTTACAGCCCAATGAAATAGGCAGCACGGTGATGAAGTTTGATTGTTGTACAAGTGTGTTTAATTTTAATGGATAAAAGAAGTGGGGAGGAGCAGCCACCTACCCTTCATCTTCATTCCTCTACGTCAGGGCAGAGACGGCGGGGAGGGGGGCTAGTGGAACCCCCGTCCTCCAACAATTTTTAAATTTTTATAATTTATTTGTATTTTTTAAAAATTTTATAATTTCATCCTTTCAATAAGTTTTAAATTTTTATATCTTATTTTTGTTTTTAAAAATTTTATAATTTCGTCTTTAAAAATTGAGATTATTGTTATTATTAAATTATTTATTATTATACTAATTAATTCTTTTAAGTAAATTATTAAGATTGATTCTTTTGAATAATTTTTAAAATTTATATGTATAATTTTCATATGAATTTTTTTTTTGTCTAAATTGTTTTATATTGTTGTCAAACATTGAATTTCTAACATGATTGTTTAATTTATAAATATTATTTTTTATTTTTTGCCTCCTCAAACGTAAAATCTTGACTCCGATACTACGTCAGGAATCCTCATCTTGCAGCATAACCCTTGGATCATCACCTTGATCTGGATCGCACTCTGCTCTCAATTTTTTTAGTTAAACATCATTAGTGCTTAACTTAAAAAGCAAGATGTACTTGTAAGATTTTTCTGGTAAGAAAAGTGGAACCATGTGGACCTCCTTCGCTTCAGCTTATGACCAAGTTTTATAACATATATATGTTTACTCTTAGCTTTCCAATTACTCAAATTCTCTCATGTATTTTCGAGTTCAAAATATCACTACATATATACATGCCATGATCATCTATTAGTCCAATTTGTTCCTATTAATACAATTTTCTTTTTACAGAATTAATCATCATTATCAAACACTTAGATTCCATGCATCACCGACTAATTATTTCTCAAGTATTAATTTAATTTAATGATTTTTCCTCTTATTTGTTTTAGTGACAATTCTATAAATTTGGACCATGCATGTTTTCATTCAATGTATTTTGCTTGTAAGGAGTGTGTTATAACCATTCATGTGTGTTTATTACCATGCATGCAAAGGATTATATTGAAGACGACCTTTTTTTTTTTTTTTTTGCCTGAAAGAAAGTTGGAGAGAGTTTTAATTTCCATTAACTCAAGCAATTAATTACAATTAGCTAGCTATAAGTATGGAGTACATTCAGATATATACATACATAGGACGAGCTTCAGATCAGCCTAGTTAGGTTTTCCTTCAATTGAAATCTCTTGAATTCAAACCCAATACTCATCACGAGGCAGAAGCCAAAACTAAGTTGCTGCTTCTCTAATTAATCTCGGTTTAAGATAGGCAAGAATTGATCAAAGAAGAAAAGAAAATGAGAAGCCCTCAGCAGGAAGTGGAATATTGGGGCTTTGAAAAAACAAAGGGAAGAAATGAACGTCATGACAGGGTGGGATAGATGTCATCATAAACCCCACAACAATGGGGGACTTGTCGTGGGTTTAAGTTAGTGCTGCTGCAGCTATCATAAAATGTTTGAATATTTTTGTCTTCTTAAAAACAAAGAGAAAAAGGAAAATATATATATATATATCCCACAAACTTGACAAAAGTTAGCACAGAAAAGAAGAAAAGATAAAACATTGGGGGACCAAAGCAGCCATGCGTGTGACCACAAAAAGACCCCTAAAAAATATAAACCAGCCCCTTCTCTAACCAAGTAGTAGCACAGCAGAGGAACAAGTCTAGACCCACTGCCCTTTGAGTCACTGCATACCCCTCAGAAGGTAAAAGGAAGCAGAAGCACGCACTAGGAGGGGGCTGATGAACTTGCTGCTGCTTGACAATTTTCTCCTTTAATTTGCTTATTACTCATGATATACATGGACAGTCAATATATAACAAAACCCAATTCCATTTGAAATATGCTTAAGACAAAGAAAAAATGGGGTCTTGCCCCCCTCTTGAAAGAATTATGGTGTTGAAAAGGTAAGTTGGTTGGAATGATTTTTGCTTTGCTTTTTCTTGGCCAAGCTGCTTGTATAACTGTGTAATTACGCAGAGTTTGCTGCTTCATCCGCCCCCGCCCCTTTTTTTTTAGCCTTTTTACCATAAAAAACATTGCATATCGAGACTTGTATTGAACCTCTTCAGGGCAACCAATTAACCAGCAAGTTGGTGGCAGCATAAAATAGAGCTCGTGGTAAAAGTGGATATTGGAAGAAAATAGAGAATAATTGGAAGCTCGGGATACCGTGCCATTTGTCAAAAGTTAATGGAAACATCTATTATTCCTTTTAGTGTCTTGGTCCATAAGTTTTATTATACGCATATGGGACATTGAATTTCGCCAAGCAAGCAAAGGGTAATCTTTTTTCCTTCACAATAACGTGTCAAAACAAAATGGAGGAAGATATTTTTCCACCTTCATTTTCTTTTAAATCTTTCTTATAACATATGGTATATGATTATATAATGTTCTTAATTTAAATTATATAAATAGATATATATTGATCAACTTTAATGTATATATATATACAAGTATATTCCAATTAAGATCCTTTAACCTAGAAACTAACATGCATGGTTGCCATGGGGGAAACACCTTTCTCACAATTTCAATTGAGGCTTCATTACTTTCGGTACTAGAATGCCACTATGACAGTGAGTTTCCCAATTAAGCTGAACATTCTACAATGGAGACAATAATGCATGTGGTGCCTTCATTGTTGATGATGCATTGGGAATTAACCTTCCTAACGGAAAAAAGCAAAGCTGCCCCGCCAATCCATGCCAATGCTTTACATGTGTCATGTGAAAACGAAGAGCACACCATTTTTTTTATCGAATTAATGCTCGCAAGCATAGCCATTCATTCACAATGAATTAGCATAATTATGAAGTACCCAAATTCCCCTTGAAGTATGAACCAATTCCACTCGAAAAAAGGCCAAAATTATTCTAGTGGGATATAGCAGAAGGAGGGAAGCCATGAATGAACCAACCTCATGGAGAGTGAAGAGGAGCAGAGAGAGAGAAAGGGGGAAGGTGGAGTGTGTTCCAAGACACAATGATTACATAGTCTTGGGGAAGCAGAAAGGGTGGCGTGGAAATAGCCAAGAGTGTGGAAGAACGTGGGGGCTTGACCGAGGTAGGAAAAGGAGGAGGCGAGGCTATGCATACTTTTTATTCTTATTTTAAAAAGAGGAAAAAAAGAAGAAGAAGAAGAACAAGAAGAAGAAAAGTGATAAATTAAGGTGAAAAAATAAAAGAAATGAAAAGGGTTTAGCTAAGCCTTTTATCATGATGATACTATCAGCCTTTTTGGTCTTTGGTCGGTCGACAATCTGTGTGTTGTGTGTTCACTGTGTTTTGTTTTTGTGTTTCCCATCCCCCACTGTCTCTCTCCTACTGCACTCACAGAGCGTAATTATACACTTTGAACCAATCACAAAGCAACAAATATTATTATTTTTATAAGGCGAAGAGAGAGAGAGAGAGAGAGATACTTTGGTGTATAAACTCGGACTAGCACAGAATAAAATAAAAATAAAAAAAAAAAGAAACAGGATCCTCCCCCCAAACCTGATAGCTACAGGGATGGATAGAGAATGCCGTAAGAAGAAAGGAAAGGAGACTAGCAGTACTTGCAGACTCTATAAATTTAGTGTGGTGGGAGAGGAAGGAAGGGCGCAGATCAACAGAGAGAAAGAGAGGAAGAAAAAAACAAAGAAACCAAAAAGACACCAACAAAGCACGGAGGAAAAGGAAAGCTTATTTTGAAGCAAAGGGATAAAAAAGGGTCATCACCCACAAAGGCGTGGCAGAAAATAACCTACCCAAGTGAAAGAGATTGCGTGATCATTCATAAGACAAGTCCAATCCTTTTTGGCTTTGGCTTTGGCTTTGCTTTTCTTTTTGCCGCCACCCTCCACCACCACAAAGCGATAGAGAAGAAGAAGAAGAAGAAGAAGAAGAATAGAGAGCGTGGTGTCTGAAAAGTCCATCTATATATGTAACATATCAGCGGAAGGTCTGTCTCTTTTATCTATTCTTTTTTGCTTCTTTCTTTTCACAGCACCTTCTTCCTATTTCTTTCCCCTTTCCTCTAGGAAACTGTAGGCCAACTTCCATATATCCGTTTCTTCGAATCATCCTTTTCATTCCTATCAGAGAAGGAAGTGATCAATATGAAAACAACTTCATATCCGTATAGAATTTGAATCTCTTTTGTCTGCTTTTGTAATATATTGAGGCAGAGTCGAGAGAGCAAGGGCAGAGGGAGAGGAAGGGAGAGATACGAGGGGATGTGTGGGAAGAAAGAGGAAGACCAAGGAGAGTGTTCTCAAGCTATCCATAACATACAAGGTTACCAAGAACAGTTACTTATTCAACAACACCAACAGATGCAACAACAACACCACCAACAGCAGAACAATGATTTATTTGGAGGAACTAGGGGGGGATTGATATTCCCTGAAGTATCACCCATCCTGCCATGGTCTCTCCCTCCTGTTCACAGTTTCAATCCAGCCCACTTCAATGGAAACCAGGTTCGAGACCATGACCCTTTTCTAGTCCCTCCTCCGCCATCATCATATGGGGCTTTATTCAACAGAAGAGCTCCTGCCCTACAGTTTGCATATGATGGCCCATCAGCTGACCATCTAAGGATCTTATCTGACACCCTCGGACCGGTCGTTCAACCAGGTTCAGCTCCTTTCGGACTACAGGCTGAGCTGGGTAAGATGACTGCTCAAGAAATCATGGATGCTAAGGCTCTCGCTGCTTCTAAAAGCCACAGTGAAGCTGAGAGGAGAAGAAGAGAACGAATCAACAACCATCTCGCCAAGCTACGCAGCTTACTCCCAAGCACCACGAAAGTAAGTTGTAGTCATTGCATATCAGTCATGGAAAAATTATTCACAAACAAAACAAAAATTTCTTATAAAATTGTCAAAAAGAAACCATTATAAATCATCACGCGTACAACATGTCCTAGTATATTATATGGAAGTGTCATACACCTTTTGTGCACCCTTTTTGTTTTGTATTATAATGAGCTTTTTCCCCTTCAAAGATATCTGGTAGATCTTCCTAAGATTCTACTTAGATGGTTGGTCTGATAATAAGCTATCAAAACCTACCCATTTAGACGTTAAAGGTCGTCACATTTCTTTCTTGGCCCTTCTTTTCTCCATCTGGTTTCGATCTTTTCACCAGCAAAAAAGAAAAATGCTTGTCTTTTGGTTTATTCTTATCAGACTTGTGGTAGTTCCAAGAAGAAGGAAAGGAAAATAAAACGAAAAGGGTATGAGCGTTAATGTCGCTGGGTTGATATGATAAAGAGAAACCAAGGGGCAGCTGAAAAGCTTCCATGGAAATTTCTTGCCGGATCATCAGTCAAATTAAGTAGGGAATGAAAAGAAATAAAGAGAGACAAACTAGCATCCTTTGTCAGTCACACTATTAAGCCTGTGCCGTTCCCTTGAGGAAAAAACAATAGAAAAATACCCACCATCACCATTAACAACCTATTTTTTGAGCTACTTTCAAGTTTGAATCATCAAAGCAGAGAGAAAACAGCAAAATCCATCTATTCTTTTCACACACTAAAACCACTTCAACATACCATTTCCTGTCTATTTGAATTTTTTCATGTCACTTTAATTTAAACTTGTCTTCTGGTTTTCTTCTTTTGGTTATTCCTTGTGATGCATTGATGGGACAAAGCTTCATCGCTAGCAGAAGTAACCTAGTATGCATGTTAATCAATTTAATAAGTAAAACTACTACATTCTTATTTTTTGAACTACATTTTAATGTGTTTGTAGAGTTTGATACAAAGATATTGAAATGCTGCTCCTTTACGTAATGTTCACTTGTTTTGATTATCACTTGTGACATAGACGGACAAGGCTTCACTGCTTGCAGAAGTCATCCAACACGTCAAGGAGCTGAAACGGCAAACTTCTTTGATAGCAGAAACGAGTCCTGTACCGACCGAAATCGATGAACTAACAGTGGACACATCGGATGAAGATGGTAAGTTCGTGATCAAAGCTTCACTTTGCTGTGAAGATAGGTCCGATCTTTTGCCTGACCTAATCAAGACCTTGAAAGCATTACGTCTAAAAACACTAAAAGCTGAGATCACAACGCTTGGTGGGCGTGTAAAGAATGTTCTGTTTATCACTGGAGAAGAAGACTCAAGCAGCAGTGGTGACCAGCAACAACAGCAGCAGCCATATTCTATTAGTTCAATACAAGAAGCATTGAAAGCAGTGATGGAGAAGACTTCTGGGGATGAGTCTTCTGCCGGGAGTGTTAAGAGACAAAGAACCAACATCAGTATTCTTGAACACAGGTCTCTTTAACTTACAAAAGGCCTTAATTCTTCTTCTCTTCTACTTGTTTTTTTTTTTTTTTTTGTGTTTTCTGGTATTCATGAGGGTGTTCATTTGTCTTTCTTTTCTTTTCTGAGTGTGTTTTTGTGTGTTTCTTCTACCAGTGGACAAAATAGGTAATGATGGTGTGCTTTGTGTACTTAAAAATCGGTTCAATTAAAGAAGAGGGAGGGGAAGAGAAAGAGAGAGAGAGAGAGAGAGAGAAGGGGCATGGCATCATGATCATGCATGATCATCAGCTGGTTGGTTTTTTGGAATGGTGATGCAGAGAAAGAGAAGGAGAGAAAAAAGGAATAGTTTTAGTGGTAAACAGGCAAGAAAACACTGGAGGATCTTTTTCGTGGGAAGAGAAACCTTATATCGAAACCCAACATGGAAAACGTGAAGTTTGATTGCTCTGAGTAGAACCCAGTTTGGACAAAAAACACAAACTCGATCTGTGGGCATTTCCTTTTGTTTGTTTTCGAGCACAAGTACTGCCTTTTTCCTTCTCTCTCTCTCTCCTCACTTTGGGTGAAATTTATGATCATATCATAAGCAATTAAGAATGGTGACGACGTTGTTCTTGTCATGTACTCTGAAACCACACGTCCCCACCCCCCCCCATCATCCACCATCTCCATTGTCCAACGTTGTAATTTCGGGCTTCTCACTTTCTTTCTTGTTTGCTTTTATCTTTTCTTAACAAAATGAGTGGTGTGGAAGGTTTATGAGAGAGAGAGAGAGAGAGAGAGAGAGAGAGAGAAAGGGAGGGGAATGGAGAGAAAAAACCCTAACGAGGCAGGCATGTTCTATGCACGAGGGAAAGAGAAAGAAAACAGACTGTTTTTAGGCAATGTACATATATATATTGATATTGTATTTGACTTTGTTGATTTTCCCCCCTCTTTCTTCTTCTTCTTGATCATTAAAGGTTTCTTTTTCTTCTTTTTTTGAATTTTGCTTTTTGTGCATATATAATTTCATGCTTAATACGTACCTACATTTTGCTTATTTTTTCTTACATTAAACATTAAGTAATTGTTCAACATATATATTTATATATATATATATAGAGAGAGAGAGAGAGAGAGATTGTAAAAAGAATGTGAATGATATGAAGGGTTGTTATTTTATATGCATTGATATAGATTTTACAAATTCTAATATCAGTTTACATACCTATATATAATTATCACGTATTCATTTAATAATATAATATTGACTCTTTTTTTTTTGCTCAGCATTATAATAGTCTTAGTGTATATGATAATCTTTTATATATGTCGATAGTCTATGATATTCCTAAAAAAAATACTTGGACTGTTGAAATATTTTAGATGCATACCTCTGAAAAAATCATTGCATGGAAATGGTTGCTTAGCATGGAGGTGATCATCTATCTATGTTCAAGGATGATTATTACATCTGGCAGGATAATTCTTATATCAAGAAAATTGCTTGGAATCTCCCATCCATCTTGTTCTACCATTAATCACACATAAACATGCAATTACTTAACAGTCACCCTACATTTGTAATTCAATAATTTACATTTACAAGGTATGGGAGTGCCAAGACTTTTAAAATGCAAGAGAATATATCAAAGTACAAAATTAATCCTTTAACTTCTTAATTAATTAATCATCTTGCAAGATTTTAAGTGCACTAATTTTTCTTCCTTATATTTGGTTTTTAGGTAAAGTTCTTTAATCCAAGTATATGTATTTAAATACATTTAAATTAGATAAAAAAAATGCAACATGATTGAGTGATTGATGATAGACCTTGTTAAATAGCTTAAGTATATACAAGATTTTAAATATTTTAATTTCATCGGCTATGATCAAACAGTTGAACTTGACCAATCAAGCTTTGATTAAAATATATTTACAAAGAGAAAATTATAATAATTTAGAGTTAATCTAAAAGTTATTATCTTTTTTTAAAAAATATATAAAGTTGAAGTTGAATTTGAATCCTTTCTTTTTTCAATGGATTTCCTCGTTTGTATATTAAAAATTAAAAATAAACATAAAATTGTAAATATTATAAAAAAAAGTACTTATGTATGTCCATTCTTTGTATATATATTCTATTACAAATAAATCTAAAAACAATTGAAGTTAAATCAAAATCGTGAGCTCCTAAAGTGAAGTATATTGAAAATGGCTCAAATTTCAATTAATTTGCTACTATTAATGATACTTGAACTCGATTTTGGACTTAACTCTACATTGATATATACAAAATTCATCTTTCAAGAAAAAAAAAAAACAAAAATGCCCAAACTTTCCATTCAAGAAGAAGTGGATCAACCCAGAGCATGCAATGAGTTAAATCCAAGAAAATAACTCATGATTTCACTCACAACCCTAACCATGATGAGTTGAGGCACGATCTCTAACTTAACAAGACAAAAAAAAAAAAAAGAAACTAAAAAATGGTAAAAAAAAAAAAGATAAAGAGGCATAATCTCTATCTAGCTAGCTTCCAACATCAAATTTCGTGGAAGAAAATGATGATGAGATATCATCAGAAAGATTTTATATATACTTTAAACAGTGACTAGAAGCTATGCAGAACCCTTGAGTGAACAGGGCTGCATCATATATACTTTTGTAGAGCATAGGGTACAGCTGAAGAATCTAACAAGTGCCATTAGAAGCATAGGCAGTTGGCCTGTTTTCGGGGGGAATCAAGCAGCTTTTTCTCATGCTAGCTGATAAAGGAGACTGTTGTGGTCAACCAAAATTAAGACAAAGTTTAAGTAGAATCGAAGCTGAAGTGCTGTGAAAATTGAAGACAAGCCGCTGATGAACATGTACTATAACAACTGTTACACGATGTTATAGTTCGAAAACAGGAGCCTGGTGCCCTGGCTTTTCCCTTGTATCTTGAGTCTGATCAGTCTGACTAAAAGAGTAGGCAGGCAGGATTAGTATGCAACTTGAAGTTACTAATATATCCCAATTTAGTCATTCCTGTTGGCATTTAAAGGTGGGGCGTTGTAACTTGCTCTTGGTGTTATAAATTAGTCATTGTTCATTTTGTTTAGGTGATTATCTTGTTTTTAACTTATGCTTAGGTGTTTAATTTTATTTTGGATCCTTTAAAATTGCAATATGAAATAATCGGACAATTAATTTTTTTAAAAACGAAAACATAATAAGAAATAAGATAACGATACATAAAATGTTGATCTCAAGTCTATTGTCATGAATAAACCGTTTTCAAACTCAAGTACGATATTAAAACAAATAGAATTACATTTTAAGTAGTTTGATTTTTGTAGATATCGTGTACCATATTTTAATTAAATCTTTGGTTAATAAGACTGTGTGATACATTGTCCAAAACCCACACGCAAATGTATGTGGAATGTGGGATAAATGAAATGAATATGGCTTGAGAGTGGGAAAGGGGGAGCAACAACAGGGAATGGATAGATGGTGGCCAAAGAAAGTGGATTTGTGGGTGCTTATAGATATTTTTTGTTTTTTTATCTAGCTACTAGTATATTTATCTTTTCGTACGTACAGATATAACTTTGTTTTTGTGTGAATATATAGTACATTTATTTTATCAAATATTTTATAAGAATAGTAGAGAAAAGATCAGGACTAAATATTGCAGCCTCTCTCCATTACTTTAAGTCAAGATACTTGCCAGATTGTGCCGGACTATATACGAATATGCTCTGGCACACTTGCCAAGCAATGGCTCCTTTTGACTTATGTTTGCAACCAATTAAATCCTTCAACAAGGGGAGTCCCATTTCAGCTCACAAATCATCAGGTAGTGAGGAAAATTGGGTATTGATCGGGGAGTCCAAAACTGTAAGCCCAACCTGCTTGAGGGCAGGCCTTGCTTGAAAGAAGCTGCAGGTTTGGCATGCCTGGCTGTGAGGCTGTGCAGAGGTAAAAGCTTGGGCATGAATTGGGTCCTTTCATTGTCCTTTCCAAGGGGAATGAAGCTTCCAGCTGTGGCCTTGCACTTGGAGTAACCATCACAACACAGTTGTCCCAACAATGAATAAGAGAAATGAGAAAGCAGGCCAACATTTGAGAATGTCAATGTCAAGGGTGGATGAAGAAATAAACTATTGGCAAAACTAAATGCATTATTGTTAGGTACCTTATTCTATGATGGTAATGCAAACTACCAGATAATCATCAACACATCATCATAATTTTATATATTTATTTATTTATATCATATTCATTCTACACTTCAACCATAACATGTGATGGATAGATTTAGAATGAAGATTCTAAGTTAGAATCTGATTTTTGAAATTTAATTAAAAAAACTTGAACCTATAATTTTTTTTAAAAAAAAAACATTCAATCCAAACATAGCCTTTGTAGCAAGACCTGCATGCATGTACACAACATTCCCTGGTTTTAAAGAGAGACAAAGAAAAACCTAGCTAGCAACTGCCTAGTTGAACTGTCATGTGAGCTGGGGACTTAAGCCATTATGAATTTTAGTACAGAGAAGATGCAATATTCAGATAGTTTAAGGGAAAAAAAACAGAAAAAGTTATGAAAGCTCTTCACATTAATTCTTAATTAATATATGGAAAAAGATAGTTTTAAATTTAAATCTGTTTAAGTCTGTATGCCTTAAGCCACCAAAACTCTTTGAAATCATATGCTGACATTAATTCCTAATGAATGAAAAACTGAAAGTAAGAACAATGGAAATCTGCTTATGTCTGAAATCTATGCAGTCAGAATGGATTCATTTCATGGTACTAAAGAAATGGCAATGGAACCGAACATGGATTCACTCTTTGCCCACAAAATCTTTGCCCCCTGTTTTACAAGTTTAACACACAAACCCAAATAGTGTCCCAAGCATTCCCCTTCCCACTATGGAAAGTAAATCCACACGAAATTATCTCCAAATCAAGAACACTTCCAATCTGACTGCCACGTGGCCTATATGAAATCCATGTCACTATATCCACTTTTTTAAAATCCGCCTTAAAAGGATAAATATCTGAGCTTTAACTTTCCTATGTAACTTTCATGTGGGAACCACCTGATGCCTTCTTCACTTGTTCTTCTTGCCCACATTACCCTCCCCATTTCTCCAAAACTATCATCCCAGCCTAGCCGCCTCCTTGTCCAAAGGTGAGGGGTAATTTCGTCCGGAAAAAGTTCTCCCACCAAAAACAATGGACCTTGCTTTGGCGTTAAAGTCAAGTTGCCACTATTGTTGAGTTAGAATGCTCTTCTTTTCTGGGTGTCTTGAGAATCCCGTCAAAATTTTGATATTTTCCTTTCTTTTTTTTTCTGGAAATTGAGGGAGGGGGCAGGGTATGTTGGTAGAGAGAAGGAGAGTGATGAGCTGGAGGAGAGTGGGGAAGTCGTTGCAGGCGCTGGTAGCCCACGCCTTGCTCTTCTCTTTCACCCTTTTACTCGCTCTCAAGCTCCACCATGCCGTCTCTCGTTCTTGGTGGTTCGTCTCTGTCTCTCGATGAATGATGTTAAAATTGATTCGATTTGTTTCACAATTGTTGGGTTTTATGTAAAAAGCAATTGTTTTTGCTTTGTCATGTT
This sequence comes from Theobroma grandiflorum, assembly GCA_036013995.1. Lineage (NCBI taxonomy): Eukaryota > Viridiplantae > Streptophyta > Magnoliopsida > Malvales > Malvaceae > Theobroma > Theobroma grandiflorum. The sequence continues at coordinate 387,138 of CP142127.1, forward strand.
GTTGCCTGCATTGACAATATTCACTGTGTTGCTTGCTTCCTTTCTCAATATTATTAATTAAATAAAGTTTAAATCTTTCGTGTATAATTTCTTATGCAATCGAAGGTTCTTTTTTTTTTTTTTTTGTGATTTGAATTTTGTAGCTGTAAGTTTATTTTTTAGTGATATTTTACTGGATTTTAGAAGTTCGAGTGAAATGCTACGTAAATCACAACAGGCAGTCAAGTTTCTATCAGATAATTCATCAAGGCTGGGGGTTTTCATTGGCAACTTGGGATATACACATGGTTTTGAGACGGAAAAGAATACTAAAGGGGAAATTTTTTCCTTTCTGAGATGGAAAATGTGAAAGTTTTGTGTGCTTAATCAGTAGAATTTTAAATATTGATTGTGGGATTAACATGTTCTCTGCGGTGAAATATTGATTGGTTTGGCTTGTCTTTGGGGTAGCCATGAAAATCAAACATATGGTAAGTGTCATAAAATCTCATAATTAGGGGCTTAGCTGATGGCTTTTTTTCTTCATTCTCATTGGTAACATGGCGGGTACTTGATCTGTTGACTCAGATACTTGTGATCATATATAAAGTTAACGGTTTGAATACATTTAGCTATCAAACATGCATAGAGGTTTATGTGAAACTGCTAGTTATACACTTACACTTTATAGGTGAATAGTGCAGAAGAGAACACATAAGTATTTTGTTGCTGGTCAATGTAGATTCAGTAGCTATCTTCAGTAGGTAAGCAGGGAGATGAGAAAATGTAATCATCTTACACTAGTAAAAATTATACTGCTTTTTCTCTGGCTTTCTATTTGGTTAAGACTGCTTGTTTTTTTCTTTTATTGCGCAGGGTTGTATTTGTGCCATTATGGCTATTTCATGCAGTTGTAGCACGTGGAAGGTTTTCTTTGCCTGCTCCATCAATGCCTCATGATCGCCATGTATGACAGATAATCTCTATCTAAGTTTGGATGCTAGCTTTAGCTGTGTCAAAATATTTTATGACTTTTATACCTCTTTCATTTGACTTCTTAAGTTTGATTGTATAATCAATTGGATTATTGTTCAATACAATGAAGTGGAAGACTCCACAAGTTTGTTTATATTTGTGCCTCATGTATGTTTTACCATAGATAAGGACATTAACTATCAATTGTGACGTTAAAATGTTGCTTAAACGGCCCATTACACACATACACACACACACACACACACACATATATATATATATAAAATCCCACTTGTGAAGTCTTTGAATCATATTGGCATGTATTTGATAATAATCCAAATAATAATAATGTGTTTCTCATGCACAGTGGGCCCCCTTTCACGCGGTCATGGCTATGCCATTGCTTGTCGCTTTTGAGCTACTTTTGTGTATACGTCTTGACAACAGCTATGGTACACAGGCAACATTCCTTGAACATAATAATCTGTTGATACACTTGCTCCTACTTATAAATTTTTATCTTTTGCTTTAATGCTAATCTTTTCATCTTAGTTGTGCCTTGGTGGAATGTGAATATTTGCATTAATGATTTCATAAATTACTTTATATGTTCAGAGTCAGCATGTTAATAACTGATACGTGTTTGATGCTTCAAAAGCTTACCATATCTCTAAGCAGCTGATTAGAGATTATGAGCATTTAATTTGCTCATCATATTAATTTTGTTTGTTTGTGAAAATGTATGTGTTGCAGTTGTTAATTTGAAGATTGTCTTTCTGCCCTTGCTTGCATTTGAAATAGCTATTTTGATTGATAACATCAGGTACTTCTTCTCCCCGTTTATGTTTATCATTATGTTTTGTTGATTAAGTATTTAATGTGTACTCTAAAATCTTATTCCTATCTAAATAACTTGATTTCCTACACCTTTTGGATCCAGCCGACAGGAATCTGTATGAAATCTTACAAATTATTGACACCCTTATGGCTTTTATTAATCCTCTAGGTGATTATATGTATCGTGTGTTGTGGACTGTCTGCCTCATGCCAACTCTCATCTGTTGACTTATTCCAACAAGATTGTAAACATATAATTTCTATTCCAACCCATTCTCACCGATCCTATCCTGTATTTATGTTGGGAAAAATCTGTTGGATTGAATTGTTTTGACTTATCCAATTCCACTAACTATAGTATTTAAGCAAAGCACTAAGTCAGTTGTAGGCAGGTGTGGGATTGTGGTTTGAAGTGTTACTGTTGTTTAATCCCATCTTATCTTATCAAATGTTTCCAGATGCAATAATGATTTTTCTGTAATATTTTTTCAGGATGTGCAGGGCTTTAATGCCTGGAGATGAGGAAAGCATGAGTGATGAAGTGATATGGGAGACCCTTCCTGTAAGTTTGTAATTACTAGTAAATAAAGATTCATTATGGAGATATCACATGATGCATGAAAAAATTTTCTTGGACATGTGCACCTTAGTGCTTATAATTCCACCTAGTCATAAATTTTATAACTGATAATATCTCCCGTGGCTTTCTGCACTTATCATCTTGTAGTTTTCATTGCATCATAATACAACATTTTGTTATATTCCTTACAAGGCAAGAAATATGAAGTTATATTACTGGTAAACTAATGGTTGCTGTGATCATTCTCTCAACTTTTGTTCTAATATGCATCTAGATTGTAACAATCTCATAAGTTTACATTTATAACAGCGTGTTTTTACGGCATGATACTTTAAAAGTACTCATACTAAACCACAGCATATGCTCAGATGTGATGATAGTGATGATACATATGGTCTCTGGGATGATCTAATTGTCTATATCATATGATTCTAAGCAATTGTGCCCTGATAATTGGTCAGATAACTGATGCTAAATTTCTCATATTTGATCTGTAGCATTTTTGGGTTGCAATATCTATGGTCTTCTTCATTGCTGCCACAACTTTCACTCTTTTAAAGTTATGTGGTAAGTATTTTGTTTCTTAGATTAAATGCAAGTGGTAGTAGTTGCTTGTACAGTCATTCAAGTTTATTGTGACCTAGTTTTGTTTGTGTAACTATTTGGTGGCTACATTTATTTTACTTGTTTATAAATGTGAATTCTCTGAAGACTGATTTGTCTGTGAATATTCTATCTTCTCTGTGCTCATTATATTGATAATCTCTGAATTACTCTCCACAAGAATAATGATCACCTCAAAAAGTAATATTTTTTGCAACCATCCAACATATGTGATGCTAATGGTTGATCATCAATGACATGCAGGTGATGTTGCGGCTTTAGGCTGGTGGGATTTATTCATAAATTTTGGGTACAATACATTCATTTTCCTGTGATGAGTTTTTGCTTCTTCCTGTGGCATTTTCCTGTTGGAATAACCTTTTATATTGTGTTGCAGTATTGCAGAGTGCTTTGCCTTTCTTGTTTGTACGAAGTGGTATAATCCAGCAATTCACCGAAATTCCCACCTTGGAGAATCCACTGCATCTTCGATGACTATTAGATACCTTGACTGGAACCGAGGTTTGGTAGTATCTTCTGATGAAGACAGGCACCAGAACAGCAGAATGTGCAACCTGCAAGATATTGGAGGACATGTTATGAAAATTCCATTTATTGGTTTTCAAATCATGCTTTTCATGCACTTAGAGGTATAATTATTATTGTTGAGAAGGGCCTTTCTTTGGTAGTTTTTACAAATGTTCAAGTTGTATCTGCATTACACATTAAACTGCAATGTCAGGGCACACCGCCTAGTGCAAGAAATATATCACCTCCAGTCCTTTTTTCTCCCCTTCTGCTGCTGCAAGGAGCTGGGGTTATTCTTGCTGCGTATAGATTGATTGAGAAAATTGTTATTTTAGTACATGGTGGAGCTGGCTCTGGAAGATACTTTGATGTATCATCAAAAGTTCTTGAATTTTTTGGGTTCTTGCACCGTGGGTCAAGGTAGTGTATATCAGGACTATTTTTTAAATTTTGATTAATTTTTTCTCAAGTACTACTGAGCCTGTATCAATTGGAGACAAAATGCAAGCACTGTCAAGTAATAGTCATCATTTTATCTTTCTTTTCTTTCAACAGGTTGTTGGGTTGGTGGTCAATTGATGAAGGAAGCCGAGAGGAACAGGCTAGACTTTACTGTGCAGAGGGATCTGGGTCTGTTTTCTATTGCACTCTACTTCCTCTATGCATGTAATCATATAGCACAATGTCTACACATCCCCTCTGCCCTTTAATTTTCTCTTTGCTGATCTTATCTCTCATCCTCTATCATTCAGGTATAATACTTTCTCACCCGATGTTGTGAAGCAAATGCCAAAATCAGATCTTGTTGAGGAGGTAAACACAGTGTTTGTTATGTTCAAATTATGAAAGTATAAGATTCTCCTTTACTTTAAGTCGCTTTACTATTGCAACTGTTTTCATCTGACTTGGAGATTACAATGTTATACTAATATTTCCAATTCTTTTAAGTATAGATTTGGAGATTACGAGCTGCACTCTGTGAGCAGACGGAAATCACCAAGTTTAGCCAGCAGGAGTTTGAAAGACTTCAAAATGTAATTTCAGGAGCAAGCTTAAGTTATTTCCAAGTTATTCTTTTTGTTGGACTACTATCTACTGTAGTGCATACTTATTAATTTAACGGATCTGTCAGGAAAAGATTCTGTGTAGAGTTTGCTTTGAGGAACAAATCAACATAGTCCTACTCCCATGTAGGCATCATGTCCTCTGCAGGTATTTGCATCTACCCTTCAATGTGGCTAATGTTCTTTTATTCTGTTTATTCACGTTGTCTAGCAGTATTGGTTAATGCAGAGATTTATCTCTGAAATTCTTTGGCTTAGGCATCATAAATATATGTTTATAGAAAATAGATGAAGGCAACATGGATAGTAGCGTACCATTTTTTTTCCCATGGCACATGCCTGATGTCTGATACTTTGGATATATCATTTCTTATCAAAAGAAGTTGAACCTGATTTCACTAGTTATTAATTATGCTGTTTTTTCTACTAATTTCATCTCAGCACTTGCTGTGAGAAGTGTAAAAGGTGTCCAATCTGCCGTGTTTCTATTGAGAAGCGACTGCCGGTGTATGATGTGTAGTCCCAATTTACCTGTAGACAGATTCATGTAAAAATTTTCAAACTGTTAACCAATTGCTTGTGATTTTAGATGAAGCAAGCGTTGAGAAGCTGGCCATTCTGGTTTCACTGAACATGATATAGTTGTGTAATGTCATTCAAGAAATGTAAATAACTTGGTGCATTATGGAAATGAAATGAAATTCGTGATTTTTACATGTTTCGAGTGCCCCCACTCTTCCCTTTCCTTCCCCACTTCCCAGCCCCCAAATTCTTCAAATAACAAGAATATGCTTGTTTCTTGCAGGAACAAAAGAGGAAGTGATAAAAAATTATACTACTACTTCATTATCTAGCACTTCTTGTAGGAACAAAAGAGGAAGCAATAAAACTTCATTGTTCTGTTGAAGAGGAAAGCCAACTCTCCGACTCAATCGAGCTACAACCTGGTACCTTAGATACATTCTTCTCCTTCATGAATTCCCTTACTTTCTCAGCTTCATCAAACTTACCAGCAGCAGCATATATATTTGATAACAGAACATAATATCCAGAGTTCTCTGGCTCTAGACTAATAAGTTTCCTTGCAATTCGTTCACCGACCTGAACGTTATTATGAACTCGACAGCCAGCTAGAATAGCTCCTAGGATGGCTGCATCAGGTTCCATAGGCATTCGTTTAATAAAATCCTCTGCTTGCTCCAAAAGCCCAGCTCTTGCCAAACAATCAACCATGCTAGCGTAGTGTTTCAGTTCCGGCGTCACCCCATAATCACCCATCATTTCAAAACAGGAAAGCGCTCTTTCTGCTAGTCCACCATGGGCACAAGCTAATAATATACCAAGAAATGTAACTTGATTGGGTTCAACCCCTTTGGCAAGCATATTATCAAAAAGCTGCAACGCAATACTCACATTGCCACTCAACCCATATCCCAATATAAGAGAGCTCCAAGAAATGACGTCTCTTTGGTTCATCATATTGAAAACCCTATGAGCATAAGCCAGTGTAGCACATTTTAAGTACATATCAACAATGGCATTCCCTAAATTCAACTCCATCCCCAAACACCTTCTCACACACCATCCATGAACACTCTTCCCTTGCTTTAACCACCCCAGTTGTCCACACACCAAAAGCAAGCTCAACATGACCACCCAATCGGGGCCAACCCCAGCATCAACCATTTGTCTAAACAATTCCAAACCCAACATGGGTTCCTCATGCTTCGCGTATCCATCCAACATGGCCGTCCACAACACTGCGTCTTTCTTCGGCATTTCATCAAACAAAACTCTCGCATCATAAACCCTCCCAGAACTAACATACAGAAAAACCAAAGCAGAAGCAACAAATAGACTACTTTCCAATCCCATTTTCACGCACAACCCATGGAAAGAAACAGCTAGGTCCACCAGTCCACAACTCACGCACGACCTTAAAATGAGTGGGAGAGTGAAGTCATCGGGCCTGACATCAGAACTCTGCCACATTCGAAGAAACAAATCTATGGCTTTAAGGGGGAAATTTGAGCGGGAGAACTCGCCGATTATGTTGTTCCAAGAATAGATATTCTTTTGGGGCATGTGAAAGAAGACAGAGAGAGAGTCAGAGATGAGCTTGTTGTGTTGGGAGTAGGCCAAAACAAGCTTAGAACTGAGGATAACATTGTCGTAAAGAGAGGTTCTGAGCAAGCGAGCGTGAAGGTGGCGCAAATGCCTGCAGTTTGGTGAAGAGTTAACGAGGGAAAAGTAGTAGGAGACGATGTTTAAATTGGTCGGATTCGAACGAGCGAGTGTTGAATAAAGCTTGTTGAACAGAGTCTTCATGGTGCTCTGTCTTGTATCATTCTAAAATCGAAGATTGTTTCTTTTTACTTTTTTGGGAAAGAAATCATCTTTATTACTAAATGCAGGGAGTTTCACAAATCAAAGAAAATCATTTTTTGGTACGACAACCAAGTAGGTGTCTGCTCCTTCTTCCACCTTCGAATAATATTTTGTTTTTCACTAATTTGAGCCGTAGACCAAAGATCCAATCCCCTTATTCAATTACATTGTTGCAATGTCCCTATCCCCTAATAAATCAATTGGGAAACAAGAATACATTCACACCAACATGGAATCATCTTTGCAACTTAGACAAATAGCAGTACTTCGATACGGAAGGATAGTTTGTGTTTGGAAATTTTGATGTCAAGCACATGTTGCTGTGATGGCCAATGCTTCGACCACTGGCTTTGTGGCAGGGATTTCATTACTTTGCTTAATGTTTTCATCCTTCATTTTTACCAGGAAGTCGTTGAAGCAGTCATCCAATGTCCTGAATGGCTCGTTCGGATACAGGCTGTCCACTTCAATTTCATTTTGGCCATCGATTGAAAAATTGACTTGACAACCCTTTATGAAGATGTCATGGGTGAATGATGCAACAATACTTTGTGGGATACGATTCTCTGCAGATTCAACGTACCAGAATGGGAAATTAGTGATTGTTGATTTTAGATTGAAAACTGATAGTAATAATTATAAATGGTTGCTTTCTGGTCAAATTACCGGCGGCAGCTGAGAGAAGGTCATTTTCAGTGACTGTCACCCTGGGGAGGGTTCGTCCGATTTTCCTTTCCCACAAAGTTGCAAGCTCGTTCATGTTGTAGAAATTGCAGGCTGGCCTGAAATGAACTGACTTGTTCAGGGTCCTGATGTCATCGACGGTTTTCATGGTGAATTTCCCTATGTCGGTGCCCGCGACGAAGTACGCTGCACCAGGAGGAAACACAGAAATTTACTGAAAATCACCATCAGATTCAGCGTTAACTAAGAAAACACTTTAAAACTTCAGAAAGATACATGGATCATGGTACAATCCAGACATTAACTGGTGATAAAGAGTAGCCCCAAGCCCACATGCAAGGATAAGCCGCCGACAGTTTTGGGACCAGACATAAACTAGGTTTCCCAGGTCACGGATGTGATGTGACAACAGAACGAAATCTTGGCAATCTACTCTATCGTCGTGCCTCAAGTAACTCTTCCTAGTAGAAAAATAAGTCTCTGAAATAAGAGACTGTTAAGTCTGTGACTGTAACTGTAAAACCATAAGAATTTACATACCAATCTAATTGCACAGATCATTAATTATTGGGAAAGTTCTTACGGTAGAAGTGAGTGTAAGAAACCAAAGAAATGTTTTCTCAGGAACACAACACAACTAACATTGTGTATTGTATGTGTCTATGTCACAAGAAAAACCATTTTGAGTTTGGACTTTTCAGTTACTTTAAAAAGAACACCAAGTGGCCACATGTGAGCTGGCAACAGTTAATAATTTGCATTATAGTACTATTTTATGATTGATTCTCCAAAGGAATAGTGTTTACTTTTTCCTCTAAAGGAAATAGCATTAACTAACCAAAAATCAAATACTAGTTGGAGAGGTGTAATGAATGCATGGCCATCTCATTTATTGAAAAGAATACCAACTTCTTTCTCTACCTTCATAGTTTTCTTGGGCGAGAAAAGAAAAGAAAATAAAATTTACCAAATGTAGGGTTTAATTAATTTAATGGAATCGAGGGGGCATGCTTTTGTTGACTGACCTTTTATCTTGTTGCACGTAGAAATTCAGCAAGTAAAATATTACCTTTGACGCTACCATCCCCATAGATTTGAAACTGATCTAAGGGTGGAATGACCTCCGAAGGGTGCCTGTTGTCGTAGTAGGGCCAGGAAGCAATTGAATTACAGCAAATGTGGGTGAAAGGGATGGCCAACTTTTCAATCAGACGCCTGACCTGGCGCTTCTCTTTGTACATGGTCAGCCCTGGCTCTACCGGATCAGCCCTGTCCACGTCGTGTCCGAACTCCGATGGCAAGAACCTCTGCATTAATTTTGGTTTTTTTTTTTTGAAAACTTAGGGAAAAAGTAATACCATACAACTAGTAGTTTAGTCAGCTGAAAAAATGAATGCCGCCTCTACCTTGACTGTACCAGCAGCTTTGATTGCTTCAATTAAATTGAGCTGGTCTAGAATTTTTTCACCACCCACAGCTGATATCACTATCTCAATCTGGTGCTCTTTCAGCAGTTTCTCCATGGATTCCTTGTCATGCGCCGACCCCTGGAAAAAAACATGCAACCCATCAGAAGAAATTCATCTCTACAAAGAAAGGAATAATTAACAACTCATAAAAGTATTACATGCAACACTGTGGCGCCTCTGTCCTGAAGGGCTTTGGCTACTTTGTTCTTGGAACTTGGCCTGACCAGAACGTAGGTGGGTCGACCAGCATCTAAGCTGGCCTCTGCCACAAACTGACCAATAAAGCCGGTTGCTCCGACGATGAGGACACGGCCGTTAGCTGTGGAGGCAGTCATGCTTGGTGGCCTTTAATTAATTTTTCCTTTCTTCCAAGCAAAGCAAAAGCACCAAGAAAAATTCTAACAGCTTTTAGGGTTCTTGGCGTTATTGCAAGATTTAGCAAACAGAGAAGAGTTGTTGAGACTTAAGAAATTGACCACAAGAACCTTGGGGGTGTTGCTCTATATATAGGGAGGCTAAGGCCCGAGGGGTGCCCAAAATGTAAATCAAAGACCAAGGCTTTCAGCTACCGTTCAGGCTTCAACAACTTCAGCCTTGAGCCCCTTGTTAAACTCTGATCCCTATACAATTTGCATTAAAACATTCCAAGCCAATTGGTTCACACAATTATATTTGTTTAGTCTGATTGTAAAATGGCTAACATGGAACGTGGTCTAGATCCTTTAATTCGCATGCCTCTCAAGGATTCTTGCTTTTTTTTTGTTTTCCTTTTGTTTTTGCCAAAAAAGGGGTAGCTATATATCCTATACTTACTTTACAAGATATTATTATTATAATTTTTCTCTAATTAAACTTAGTAATTAAACAAAGAAATGGATAAAGATGGTGTTTGACCCCTTGACTGATAGCTAAGAAACTCGTGCCCGTGATGAGAAGGACAAGAAATTAAAATCGATCGCCCGGTCTTTTGGAGAATAATTGCCAGGGCAATTGCTTCTGACATGGAGTTGTCATGCAATCATGGGACTTTCTCTTAATTTCTTTAAAAGATTTGAGATTAATACCATTTCTATAAGTTTTTGATAAAATATTCTGATAACCCATTAAGTAGCAGAAGAAAAATCGATTACCGACGTTGCTATGTATTAGATGTTGATTGTTGATTGGTTATCCCTAATCCCTCTCGATCTATCACTAATAAAAAAATCACTCTCAACCATTTTAAGGTATCTTTGGTTCAGAATTCAGATAGAAAATTGATGAAGTATGAAGTTTGAACCAATGAACTGAGCTATCAAGTAAAGCTATCCATGGCGGCTAGTGGACTTCAACAATTTGTTATTGACTTTAAGGCTTCTGCTTCCCAATCTGAAGGGGTGGTTAAACTGCAAAGAATAATTTCTTTCTTGTACCATTAAAATCAAACCCTTTGCCTACAAGACACTGCAACGAAAAATTTTAATGAATATTGGTTTTTTTTTTACGAAAATTAAGATTTTTTATATATTTTTTCTGGATTCATATCGAATAAGTTAAATAAAATATTATTATTGTTATCATCCTATGCCTACCGAAAGTACCAGCAGACAAATCTAGTAAAAAAGTGATCTTGTGATTAATCTCAAGAACTGTACTAATCATTGTTTAGAAAAGATTAAATTAAGTCATTTCCCAATAATGTTTACCGTTTCCAAGTACCAACCATCCCATTGTGTTTTAATATATAATTTATTTCTCAAATTGTGTAGTCTTTTAAACTAATTGCCTTTTATCTTGTCGTTTTCGCCAATTCATTGTCACATGATCATGCTCTTCTTTCTTTTTTTTTTTAACTAAAAATAATAATAAAGCCAGAAAAAAAATATAAAACCTATAATATTCTCTCCCTCTCTTTGTTTCTTCTTTTACTGTTTTCTTCCCATGCTATGTACACTATTACATTTTATATATATATATATATAAATTTTGTTTTCTATTAGTATTTAAAAAACCCATTAAATTTTATTTTATTCTTAGTATGGGATTCCCTGTTTTGTTCTCCCCTTCTTCTTTGTCCTTGTCTCACAATTCTGTCAAATTGAATATTTTCCATTAACCCCAAGACAACAGAAAAACATATAAGCATGTTAATATTCAAACAAAATTAGATCAAAAGGGAGGAAAACTCTATTATTAGATAGCTGGCTTGGTTATATTGCAAGCACATAGATTTAGAACATAAGTTCTGAATTACAAGATCTCGAAAAGTAAGGTAACTTATATAATAGATCAAAGCATGTCCAAGAACTATTGATAGTCAAATGTTTCTTCATCTTTTTGAATTTATCCATTAAAATATTTAAACTAATTGATTTAGTCCATCCGTACTGCTAGCCGTATGATTTCTTCAAACGGAAGTAGGATTACTTGATGCTAATATTTCACGTTGTGAATTTCTTAATTTGGCAACACAATATCTCCGTAAAGTGAGATATAAGGAAAAAAAAAATTGAAATACATATGATTTCACTATAAAATCAAAAAGACAAGTTTCAAGATAGATCATTGGTCAATTGATACGATACGAAATCAATTCATCGAAATAAATTCTTTTGATTTTGAGTTCATTAATCAGAATCTACCCATCTATCCACGAAGCTAGTAAGGAGAAAATTACATTAAAGTAGTCCAAAGACAACGATATACTTCTAACAGTTAGACATACTTTGAAAAGTTTGAAGGTTGCTTCCTCACCTAACGGATCATGGAACTCACCTAACTTCATCTTGTTAATGTTATTGGTAGCATGCACGCACAAGTACAAGTCTCTGCGGTAGTTTTTTCCGTTGTGTCTGTGAATCTAGAAAGTTATAGGTAGGTAATAACGGCATGAGTGAGCCAGATGTCTGGCGTCACTAGACATATTCCTGTTTGCGCCAATGTTAGCCCAGCTGTCTACTTATATTTTTTTGTTTGTCTACAGCGGATGGCTATTTTGGTGCGGTTGTCTTGGTGCCTAAAGGCATGCGTGAAATGATTCCACTTTAGACTTTTAGGCCCTAATTAATTGCTTCAGGGCAAAGGTTTCTTTCGTTTTCAAAGAAAAAGACACACGGTAATCATGGCAGTTTAGTTTGCACGCTTGTAAGGGTAGAAATTAAAGTAAATATGCAAGGAAATGGGAATGGCGGAAAGCATTGTGAAGCCTAAGCCCCCTCTTACCTCATTTAATTACCAATCGTGCATTAGGAGGAAGAATGAAAAATTTTGCAGACCGTTTTCCCATTTTGAACCGACCCAATGATTAAAACATGTTGATGAAGCATTTGATATAATCATCCTCAATTTTGAAATCAATTCGATGAATGATTATTTTTCATAATGTATGTATATATTTTGAAAAGTAAAAACACATAAGCATGTGCCTTTGATATTAATCTCACCTAACAACTCGTATTCTTTTAGGTTGAGTCGATATCTTTTAAAAATAACACTAGATAGGATAAGGTTCCAAGCTGGAACCGGGCCATTGTACAAGGAAAGAAGGAAAGGGCGGAGCTGCTGCAAGGACCGGAAGATAAGAAGAGTGACAGTCGGCTAGCTATGTGGTTGTTGACAGCAAAATGAACGATGTTCACGTTGGCAAATTTATGGCTCGTTGCCTGTCCATTTGGCACCTAGTGCATGTGCATTTAAATAGCAAAATCTGGTGGCCGCAAACCACCAAGAATATGTCAGGGGGGATGTTATGAATTTTACAGAATTGTGGTGATTGTTGAAAATAATTAAGAACCATCATCCTTGGTGCCTAGTCATTTTGGCAACACACTCATTGCTTTTAAGTGGTCTAATAATGTCAAATTTGTTTTCTTCTTCCTTCACACTTGTTCACTAATTTCCAACCTAAAATCATCATCTCATCACCTTATCATTAATCTCGCAAATATGGTCAGCATATCACCTCTGAAAATACACCCACCATGGTACTTTTAAATTTAAATTATTTCATTTCAATCACATGGGATGCCAGATGATGATCCAACAAAGTCAAATAATTTTATGAACGTGTGGTTTAACGTGCGCGGTTAATATAAGTATATTTTCATGTTAAATATTATTATTGATAATTGATGTGACATTATGTAAAAGTATTGTTACAAACCTAAAAATAGTAGGTAAGGGGGTTGGGTAATAATTACCCAAGTTTCTCTTCTCCGGTGCCGCCCCTACCCTTTCGGGAAGGAAATGAGATGGCACCAGCGCGACAAAAGGACAACTTCAAGATCTGAGGTATTCCGTGAAGATATTGTCCATCTCGTTGATAATTAAGAATTATAGGAAAATGAGACAAATATTTTTCATCACTGATTGGTCTGACACTATTAGTCATGTCACCTCTTATACAAATGCGTATGAAATTAAGATTGAGTATTTAAATATTTAAATATTCATGTCAATGATGTAATTAAAATTTCACATTCGAAAAGACAAAGACAATGTATGTAAAATAATTATACTAGAAAATTTAATATTTTATAAAAATATAAAATTGTTTAAATAAAAAAAATTTATATAAAAATTATATAAATAATTCAAATTATGTGTTAAGTACAAATTAAAAATATTTTTTAATAATTATTATATGATAAGATCAGAGCTCTTCAATTGAATTTGACAATCTTTTCAAAGAGTTGAAACCATTTATTATTAAATCAATGTTAAAACCTTGAATGGTTTTTTTTTTCAATAACAATGATTGATGGATTTTGAAAAAAATCATATAATATTTTATTATGAGTCTTGTTTTTAATGAGTTTCATTACATAAAATGCATATTTTAATGTTGTAACAAAAACCAAAAAAATAAAGACAAGTCAAACCAATTTGTTAATAAAAAAGTAACCTTTTGATATTTTCATATTCTTCAATACTTAACATAACTTAAAAAAGTGTAAATATATGTTTCAAAACCTGATTATGGAGAATGTCAAATTTAAATAAATTCAATTGATAGCTTAAATGTATTTTATTATACTTAATAAAAGCATCATGAATGTAATAGTGATTTGGAAGATTGCAAAGACTTTTAACATCAAACTATTTAAAATTAAATTCTTGTGAAAGTGAACCTATTAAAATTATTATGAAAACGAAATTACAAAATATTTTAAAAAATAAAAATAAATTAGAAAAATTTTAAAATTTGTATAGAAATGAAATTATAAAATTTTAAACAAATAAAGATAAATCATAAAATTTTAAAATTATGAAGGGCGGGGGCCGCTAGCCATCCTTTCCCTACGCCTTTTATTCACATCATCTTTACGAGATATCTTCGATATGACGTTTTTAGTACAATCAAATGAATTAAAAAAGTAATAATACTTTACAAGTTTATGTGACGGATAGATGGCGTAAAACAGACAGAGGCAAGTGGCGACGCAAGTAAGAGCCAGGAAACATTTACCTTGCAGGGGCCCTCGACCCTCGTGGCTCGTGATTGAATTGTCTGACGAAAATGAATCACCCCATAGATTTGATTACCGGACTTTATTAACAAGGCAAAAACTAGTACAATTTTTTGTTTTGTTTTGTGTCGTTTCGAGTCAATGAATCAAAAGTTAGATGTTTATCTCAAGTTGCCAGTTTGCTTCGGATACTATCGTTTGAGTCTCTCGATGTTTGGGAGTTGGAGTCCCAGCCCAATGAAGTGGAGAATGGAGATGGAGATGGTATTGGTAGGGCACTCCATTTTCAGTTCATGGGCTGCCAAGGAGCCCAAACAACTTTACAATCCATGGGTTGTGATGGATTTTATCCTTTTGGAATGATGAATAATGAATCAACACAGTTACATATGTTATGCGTCGAAATTTAAAGTTTAAATAAATTTATAAATTTGGAATGATAATAATAGTGGCCGTTGATGAAATGGGATGCAGATGATGAAGGCGAGTCAACGCCAGTGCTTTTTTGACTGAGTCGCGTGGAATCCTGCACCATCCTCAATGGAAGTGGCGCCATTTTCCTTTTTCTTTTTTTTTTTGCATTAAAAAACAAACCCTCCATTAAATTATCTTCTTAACCATTATAGTACCACTGAGTGCTGCTACCATTTTTATGATAAAAAATATATAATTTTTCTTTCTTTAATTACTAAAAAAGGGTCTTTTTGATAGTAGTTTCTGGGTCTTTTCTCATCCCCTTTCCCACGGAGAAACAGTAGTAGTAAATAGTAATCCACTAATCTGGTTTCAAATTTCAAAATCCAAAAAAAAAGTTAAAGGCACTACATAAAGGAAATTGAGAAGCAGATACCCTTGTTTTGTTTGCATTCAAAATCCATTTTTAAGAAGGAAACGGGAGAGAGAGAGAAGACAAAATCGATGCTTTGATCCTTTGATTTTTATTTTCATGGCTGGGTGAGTGTAAACCCTCTCTTTCTCTTGCTTGGGCATTTGCATTTTTTGCTTAATATCATAAGGAAAATTATCCCTTTGGGTACTTAGAGGCAGAGCAGTTGCTGATGTTTCTGTTCCTCGTATTTTGATGGGTCTGTATTATGTTTGCGTTTCCGTCTCTCTCTGTTGGCTTAAAAAATATTTATTAATTGATTTTCTGTAAATTTGCTAGAAAATGAAAAGACCGTTTGGGCAGTTATTAATTCGTTTATTTTCTTGTTTATGATTAGTTTTTTTTTTTTGGGGATTTATGTAGCAGGTATAGATGATGTTGGAATTTCTGGGTTTTGGATTTAATGAAATGTTTGATGACTTCACCACTAGAATAGAGAAATAAGAGAACGTGCACTGTGAACTGACTTGGCTTCTTTAGTGCTTTTATTGTGAACTGACATTGCTTCTTTTAAAAGTGTACTTTGATTAGGTTATGGATTCTTTGTCGTTTCAATGTTCTTTCTTTGCTTGTTTGATGGATAATCTGGGAAAAGAAACAACTTTTAATAATCTCTGATACTGACTCCCGAAGATGGTGAAGGCTACTTATCCATAACGGTGCTAATGTTTTCTTTTTATTTATGATGTTCTGAGTTGAGACCTTGAATCTTATTAGATGGTAAAACATGATGGATAGTTTCTAGAAATTACTTTTTGTTAGTAGACTTTGCTTTTTCTTGTCATTATTTTGTTTACCCTACCAATTGATAGACTATAATCTTCCTGTCCTTGCAACTTGGACAAACTGATTTCTGATTTCTTTTTGACACTTTCTCAACATTGTTGCTTTATGCAGAACATGGTTGGTTGACGGTAACAGAATTGCAACAAAAATCAGGAGTGCATCTAATCCTGAAAGGGTGACATGGAAAAGCAATCCAACCAGATCTTGTCCTAATTGCCATCATACTATTGACAACAGTGATGTAAAAATTCTATCTTTGCTAATGCTTCAAGTTCAAGTTATATGCTTTCGATACCTAAAACAGATTAGTTGAATAAGCATATTGTGGTCTGTGCAGATCATAATATAATTTGAACTTATCTCTCAAAGCTAAATGCAATCAAGAATTACCAATGTAAATATGTAGCATTTTCATATTTTGCGCTTATTTCTGGGAATGTAGTAGTTTCATTCGATTTCTTTACCTTTTATCCTTCTCTAGTTTCTAAGGGCAATATAAATTGTAATCCTAAGGGGAAAAAAAAGAAGGAAGCTGGATTATCAAAATTTTAGTTTAAACTATCATGTTTTAGTGAATGAAAGTTATGTGTGAACCAACTCTGTGTATACCATAACTTTAGATAAATAAAACTGGGCACCTTTTTCCCATGTGTTCACTCTTGAACTTTCTGCCAAGGTGTAATGATTTATTTATTGATAGAAAATTGTTCACACCATGGTTTGATCATGAAGCCTATGCATCATCCAGTATCTAAGTTCTAGTGGATTCCTTTTAGGCACTGAGTTTGCACATGCTTCAATGGCATAAATCAGTTTATATGGTTAGAAATAAGAAATGCTTCTTGCTAAGTTGCTTCCTCCCATTGGACATCTCTGATATCACTATATGTATGCATCTAAAGATTATATTTTAATAGCACAAAACTTTTTTTTGAGTTCTCTATTTGTGACGTGAGCATCTTCTATGATATAAACAGTAAAACGCAATGTTCAACTGCTATGCCTTAACTTATAATCAGAGTTATGTTACTGCTACTTGATAGAAGCTAAGATTTTTACCATATGGTATCTGAAATCATGACCATATGCACATCTGTACACTATCTTTTTACATGCTTCTATCTGTCAAACTAGGTAGTCTGTATAGCAAATACTTCCCTCTACTCTAACCTGTAAAATCCCCATCTCACCTGAACCAAGTTGTCTTACAAGAATTTATCCCTGGTATAGGAGCAAGATAACTGCCTATGATTATACATGGTTGTTTAGGTGTATTTGATTTTACATCTTCTTGCTTCAAATGACTGGATTTATTGTTAATATACCAATTATCTTCAATATAATTTGAAGATGTTTCACATTTTTATGGTTTTGACAGCCGCAAACCCAAGTATCCGTTTTTTCATAGAGATGTAACCAAAATGATATTTCTGATTTCACTTGTAACATGTATAGCTTGAGTTAGTAATAACTATGAATATTAGGGCAATGGTTAATATTCCTATGAACAGTAGGGCATTGGTAAATGTAGAGAGCAACTGAAAGGTGTCTGTTTCCAGGTTACTCAAGCCTGGCCAGGATTACCACGAGGTGTCAAATTTGATCCATCTGATCAAGAGATCATATGGCATTTACTTATGAAAGTTGGTGTGGACGATTCAAAACCCCATCCATTCATTAATGAGTTCATTCCAACCATTGAAAATGATGATGGTATCTGTTATACACATCCCCAAAAATTACCAGGTTGGTGAGGTTTAAGGGTGTTTTCCTACATCTTTAAGCATCTTTATTTATATTAATTCAAAAAATTGAAACTTTAGGTGTTAAGCAAGATGGAAGTGTGTCCCACTTCTTTCATCAAGCTATCAAAGCTTACAATACTGGAACTCGGAAGCGTCGAAAGATCCACGGTGATGATTTTGGTGATGTCCGCTGGCACAAAACTGGTAGGACAAAACCAGTGTTGTTGGATGGTGTTCAAAGAGGATGCAAGAAGATTATGGTTCTATATATGACCATGGTCAAAGGTGGAAAACCTGAGAAGACCAATTGGGTGATGCACCAATATCACCTAGGAACCGAGGAGGATGAAAAGGATGGGGAATATGTTATATCTAAAATATTTCATCAGCAGCAGCAAATCAAACAGGGCGATAAATGTGAGCAAGATTTACCTGAAATGACTGACACAACTGTTGTCAAAGTAGATCCAGTCACTCCCAAGTCTGTGACACCTGATCCTCCGCGTACAGGGAGGCAATGTCATGAATATGACCAAGGGCAGCAGTATACTATTACTTGCATCAATCCCTCTGCTCAGGTTAATTTCTTATTTTTGTTTTCTTAGCAGCCATGGGATTGTCTATAGATTGGTTTTTATCTGCTTCATGCAGTAGTTGCATTTGGGACCATATCCTTCTGCATCTACCTTCTCGCAACCGATAAACATATGTTAGGGCTTTTGGATTATTTTCATTTCCCTATAATATAAAAAGAATTGTTTTCAAGGAGATTGTCATGGAATGAATTGTGGCTAATAACTAGTTACAGGCTATGTATTTCATATGCACTGTAATGTAAGTGTTCAATTAGAAAGTGGCCCTGATATTTGCCTTCTCGCAGGTTCTTTCACCAAAGCATCCTACAGTGCAGAATGTAGAAGATGAAGTTCAAGCTGAATGTGAAAGTTCCAGTCACAATGATCTACCTGATCCGGAAAATCATCTTAATCAGATGTTAGACAATAATAATGATTATCATGCTGAGGAAGACCCTAAATGGTGGGATGGTGAGTCACAGTATTTGTTGGATTCACAACAGCTAGTGGAAGGGCTGTCCCTTTGTGATGAGCTTCTTCAAAGCCAGTCACCAAATAGGGATGCTAATGTTGATGATGGAGCACTGGACAGCAAACCCCGTCTTTCTGATTATGCTCAGTTAGGAGCAGAACATCTTAAGAAGGATTTGGAGGAGTGTCAGAACCTGGAAGGTGATCCTGCAAACATAGAGCTTGATACACCACCAGAGTTCCGACTGAGTCAGCTTGTATGTACTATCCTTTACTGACTTGTTTTACTATATACTGACTATATCAAATTTTGCTGTTTCCCTATAATGAACTTGTGAAATGGTGTTGCAGGAATTTGGATCACAAGATAGCTTTATTGCTTGGGGTGGGAGCAAGGTGATCGACTAAATACGTTTGTCATGGATTGTGGAGTACTTAGTAAAACATTTTGTTAAAACTGTGCCTGATCAATCATCATCCTCAGGATTTATGTCAACTGTAAATTTTGCTGGGACGCTGGAACTATGTTTAATGATGGTGAAGATACTCTTTTACGTTTTGTTGGTAATGAATTGAAGATACGTAGAGCAAGGATTACTAATGCCCCTACGATCTGTATTCTTAATCACAGTAATGAAGCTTTGTGTTTAGTTATATAAATCTATCCATGACACGCTTTTGAAAGATATTCACCAGCCTAGTGTAATATAACAAGCTTCATTATAAACGATGATTCCTTTGCTTTGGACTTTGGAACACGATGCTGCCTGATAAAGATCCATGACTAAGGCTGCTATAATGCACAGTTCATTTACTAGAATCCTTAGCAAAGAGCTAAAGCAGATTACTCGCGGAACTTAGGGCAATCGGAGGTACATTGTACTTATACAACAAAACGAAAATATCCTTGGCTATCGACCCGTAGCAACCTATTAAGGTATGTTGGTGGAAGCTTGTCTGACAATTTTCATTTCTTCTGAGCTTATCAGGTCAAAAAGGTAGTGTTCTAGGATAGAGAAAACAGCTCCTCGGGAAAATTCAATGCCGTGTGGACCATCTAATTAAAAGGGGAATTCATGGTCTGTCAGCATCAAGGAGACATCAACGGATCGATTGAACAAACCGATGAAGGCAGCACACTCACATAGCTGAAACGTTCATGAACCTGTTGAGCCTTGCAGATCATAGAAGTTGGCTCGAATATGGATGGAGAGACCACGGGGACGGCCCGCCAGGCCACACAAACTGATCAAAAAGGTCCCAAGGGCTTTATTGCATTGTTCATTAGGGAAGGGAACATGATTGCCTCTCGGGAGGCTGGGATATGAGCCCCACACAGCACCACAACCCCCCCACCCCCCCCCCCCGCCCCCCCCCCCACAAGTGTCCATAATTGGCAGGCAGCTTGGCAGCTTGGAAGCTTGTTGCAGGGAAGCGCAGTTGCTGAGTGATTGTAGGGCACTTACTTAGGTGTCTGACTGAGGCAGGTCTGCCCTTGAGATTTTCTGAGCTATCGAAGGAGGTTTGGAAAAATGGGCCACAGGGTGTTGTTGAGGAGTTTGAATAGTCACAGTCTTGTGTCTCGTTGGATGCCATGATGCAAACTGGAGAAGAGACATAAAGGACCTCAACACTCTGGCCAGTATGGCCACAACAAAGACGCATGCTGATATTGGCTAGCAAGGTCAATGCAGAGGCCATGCACGCCATTGTTCTATCATTTCTAACCAACAGAAACTTTCATTGACTGTACCTGGTAGGAGGAGACTGCCTGACGACACAGAAGGAATTGTTTTATCATGGAACAAACAAATTACCCAAGGTTGGTGCTCTGAACATAATCCGGGTTTTACTGGATATACAAAGGAATCTTAATCCATGTTTTCGTCGCTCAAAACCGTCAGAAAACCTGCTTTCATGTTCTCATAACCGAAATTAATGATTGGCAATGACAACAAAACCATTAAATTATAAACTCTATTAAACTTTATCAGCATATACACCTACACCTGTTGTGCCATGAGAATAATTTAATTTCATTTTTATAATATAAATATTTAAAGGAGACAAGAAATTATCGAGCTCCACAATTGTCTATTTCCTGTAGACACAGACTTGACATATCAAGCACCCCCCAAGAAACATATATAGCTTATCTTTCTTTTAATTAATTGCACACCTAATTAAACCAATTAATTTGTATTAGTTCGTCGCAAGGAACATAGGGACATAACTTAAGGAATTATCGACAATTTCTCGAAGAAGAAACTTTGGGTTTAACACCTTCATGCAATTATTTGGAAAGATTAATGATTACATTATAAAAAAAAACTTGCAGTTTTCTAATATTATATGATCATATTGCAACAAATTCATAGATGGATTATAGCATGTGTTGACCAGAATTCTCCCAAGACTTAAGAAAGCTATAAACTTCTTGTTATAAGTATCAGTCTTGTTTTACAAAGTGGAGGCAACTGAGATATTCAGAGGGAGGATTGGATTTGGTTTAAATAATATTTAAATGTTTTGTTTTTTGGTACAATTTTAAAAAAGTTTCTTTAGCTTCTTATCCATTTGATCCCACTGAAGACTAAGATGCAATAATGCATGGGGTACTGATAAGGAAAAGAAATTTACAAAATAAATAAATAATTGATTTAAATTAATGGTTATTATTTCTCGAATTTAGATTTAAACTATACTTCCTCCTACCTTGAGTTACCATGCAAGATCACGAGAGAAAAAGTAAGTCATCATGCAGAACATGATTATACAATTCAAATAATTCAAGATTGTGACATGTAACTATTAGAGATAGCAATTTATAACATGACTCGTGTTTAGATATAATTAAATTTTGCATATCCTGCCGGTGTCCTAATTGTGTCGATCTAATTATATTACAATAAATTTACACGTTTATCATATTTAAAAAAGTTAATCGAATAATGTGATGTCGAATAATATACATGAATTGTTTAAATGAAACATATTATTTCATGTTTCAAGAAAAATTATATTAAGTATACTGAATTTTGACATAATTAATTAATTAATTAATTAATTAATCGTATTCCTGTCAACTATTTTTTCTTACAAAACACAAGAATTATAACATGATCAAACCAATTGTTACTTCGTGATCATATGTTCACATTTCAGTTCTATCCTTAAATGTGCTGGGAGGAACAGAAAGAGGGTAGCTTGTAAGAAAACCTGAAGTTGCTGAAAGCAGGATGTGAGAAGCGAATAGGAAAGGGAAAGGTTGAAGCCTGCCATTGCATAGCATTCATTCATGCATGAGAATAGAATAACGAAGAGAGCATAGAGGGGTTTGGGACCCCATTGTTTTTCTTTGATTGAAAAAGAGTCGGACATGCATGTGTGGTGGTGGGGAGGGGTTGGGGATTGGGAGGCGCACGTGGGCTTGGCCAACCCCTCCCTCTTTTTTGACCATTCACCTTTTCTTTGGCTTTTGCCTGTCCGCTCCCTGTTCATTCACACACGCGCAGTCTGACAAGGTGGCACCTTCCTATGTGGCCGACAACAGAATATTACATTGCAATTTCAGCTCCTGTTTGCTG
This sequence comes from Theobroma grandiflorum, assembly GCA_036013995.1. Classification (NCBI taxonomy): domain Eukaryota; kingdom Viridiplantae; phylum Streptophyta; class Magnoliopsida; order Malvales; family Malvaceae; genus Theobroma; species Theobroma grandiflorum. The sequence goes on from CP142127.1 coordinate 409,742, forward strand.
CTGAAACCCATGACTCACCACATCTCTCCTACCTACATCCACCTGCACAAGTCAAAAACACACACAACTATAATGAGATTACATTCATGCCCCTGGCGTTACACGTGTCTTCGTTGCAGAGGATGGGGTGTAGCCTTTTTGCGTGAGGCTGAAAGTGTTGGAACACTGCTAGATTGACCCGAAAGTCACAAACCTGTGGTCAGTCTCTTTTCTCCCCGCTTATGTTCCATCAGAAGAAGAGGAGCAACTGAGGAGAGACAAAGAACAAACAAAAGGGGGTACTGTTAAAGATGCAGAGGGAATAGGGTAGGGGAGTGGGGGCCATCTTTGCCGTACACGTGGCGCACGTGAATGTGGGTTGTGAACCAATAATTCAACTGCCCCACCACATGCAGCTTTGACCGCAAAACCCACAAACGGCTAAAAGTTGATCCACCATGGAAATAAGTAAAGCCCCTGTGTCTGTTTTGGATGCTCTCATTATTTTAACTTAAGCCATTTGGTTTAAAATGATATCGCTTGCAATGATAATGGGCTGATGCTGTTCGGTCCAAGGACAAAGAAAACTAAAACCAGGACTTATGCTGATGATTGAGACCGCTTAACAACCTTAATTACTTTAGTTTTACATGCATGGTGTTTGATTTTCACAAGAGTTCGTTTTGGTTTCGTGGTGAATTGACCTACAGTTGATTTGATCAAATACGTTGACTTTTTTAAAGTTTATTATGTCAATTTTTTAGGTCATATGTCACATGAGTCAAGAGAAAAGCCTATTGATATTAGGTTTAATGATGATTAGATTACTGTTAAGATTAAGAGTTTATTTGGACTGAAAATAAACTTTCATAGGGTTTATCCATTTTTTTTTACCAACAAATATAGTCAAATGGAGAAGGAAAAACAGGAGACAATCAGTCATGGGAATTGCCGAGTGAAAATTTTAAGCACTTTTGAAGCTGGATTTTGGGAATTTGGGAGTGGAAAGAAGGAAATAATTGGAGAATTAAACAAACTTGTATGCATTGCACCATTATTAGTTCTTAGTTCATATGATTAAAGGGCCTACGTGATGACCATAAATAGGGGGATCTAATCAATATCTCCTAACCACTTTAGTTGGTTGATTCCTCCTTTATTAGAATTTTGGAGCCCCCCCTCGAAAAAAGCTACTTACCTTGGATTGGTCAAAACTTTTATCATGTACTCGTACAATTTTGGGATTAAGCTAGAACATGACAAAAGCCACCTGTTTTCTTCCTTCTTTTTTTTTCCCCTTAATAATTTTGGAACTAGAAACAGCATCGTAACTCCTATCTCAAATTCATGATGAAGTTAACAATTTCAATGAAAACCCATAGCAGAAAGTACCCTCGCTTGCCAATTAAAAGTGAGTAAAAATGGCAAGAAATAATGTTGCCAGGACAGTTTGATCCTTATCATGCATTAACTCGTGCAACTAAGCCCAGAGAGTCAACAACCTGGAGCAGTTCATGAAAAAGGCAGCCCCAACAACTTTGCAAGATATGCTTCTTTCCCCTGGATTCATCCTCCATAACCAAAACTCATGGAGTCATGGTTGATTTGATATATCTTCCGCAGTAACATATGGTTGGTAATAGTAACTGGAAATAATTTGAGTTTGCATTCTATTTTGAGATCCTTGAATCCTATGAATCTCTACTTCAATTTCAATTATCCAAAACCAGAAAAAAAGAAAGAATGATGAAGCTAAAGATCAGTGCTTTGACCTTTCTGATGCAGGGCTCTAATCCCAGCCAATCCAATTATGGATCAATCTTCACATCTTGCAGATAGTAGGGGAAGCATCATAGTCCAAGCATAATCAAAAATGGAAAATTCAGAGCAGAATTAAAAGAATAAACGACCATATTCTTTGTTGAATAACTATCAAAGATTTAATTCAAGCTATGTAATTTACATCTAGGCCATAAGGCCAAAGGCATACAAAATTGGGTTCTTAACTCGCCGATAATATCCGCCGCCACTATTTACACTCCACCAAAAGAAGAAGAGAGAAAGAAGGAAAGAAAGAAAGAAGGGAAAAAGAAAGACCCCCAAAATCACCCATGACTATTGGCATGGCTAGGAGTTTCAATCATGCCAGCAAAGGAGCATAACCACGCATCTCCTTATTATGTAAAGCCTTGCCCTTTGCTCCCTGAGGACCCCTCCAAGCCCTCTGCTTGATAGCCTTCTCTTTGAGGCTCCCATGGTGGCACTGCTCATCTTCATCTTTGCTTGTGCTGATGATGAATACTGTGATGAATGTGGATGTGGGAAGGATCAGAAAGTAGAGTTAAGAGTTTGAGAGTTAGAGGAGTTAATGACTTTGGTTGAAGTGAAAGAGGAAACGTCTGGGGGGGGTCTTCTTATAGGCAGGAAAAGGAGGGGTGTGGTCCTGGCTTACATTGGTCTAGTAAAGAGCCAACGATGGGGCATGAAAGGGCGTGCAGTGCCCCCTAACCCACCAGACAACAGCGCTTGGACCCCACCCCACTTGGGAATCCATGCTCCATACTCCCTACCGCTAACACCCAAAGGAAAATGATACACGATTTCAATCAAGCCCCTATCCCTTTCTCTCTCTCACTCTCATTGCCAAGTCATACTCTATATCCTAGCTTCTGTAGGCATCACCAAACAGCACAATGGGTCGGCCATAAATTTTCAATGAGCTTTTAGCATATTTTCTCTTGTTTATGCCTTTGCCTTTCAATATGTGGATGAGTAGTAGGAGGTGATTAGTAATGGATGATGAGGAAAGACACCATATTTTTTATTTAACAAAAAAATATAAAAAATTTCCCTTTCTGTTGTTTCTTTCTTATTTTCTGTTGGAACCAACTCGTTTAAAAAGAAAAAGCTAGTTGAATCCTACATAACAATTCATATTAACTTCCCACTCAACTTGTTTAATTAGAGACTTGACATTTGATAATGAGCTCATCTTATCATCTTTTTTTACCCTAATTTAAGATCATCTATGTGGGGACATGCTGTCATGGATGATTAATTTTTACTTTCTTAAAGTAATCAAACAATAAAGTACTAGGGTTAATGACTTAATGATGTGACAACAAACTGAGGTCTTTGGAGACACCGTGCAGCTGCTACAGACAATTAATTAAAATTTCATGGCTTGGCTGCATGTTTGTGTCTGGGGAGGAGATGCCAAATATAATCTCAATATCAGAGAATTATATATAATTAATTTCTTCGTAGGTATTTCTTTATAGTTGTTATGATTTAACATAATCTTGATTGTTTCTTTCTTTTTTCTGATTTCTGGAGATTGATGTTCTTGAGTTTGGACCATTTCTTTTAAAATTTTACTTGTGAGTTTTGAGTGGATGATGCATCAGTCTGTGGTGTTACATATAGCTTAATCATGTAACTATGTAAAGTTGGCAGCGGACACAAATAAGAATAAGATCCCACCGACATTGTAATTCTTGAGATTTGCTAGGAATTAGACTTTCAATTCACATCAGGATGAAATCCTGGTGGAGCATTTGACAGAGTGGTCACATTGGAGATGAGATAATAAATAGGAAATATTATAATATAAAAGGAATGAAATATTTGCATGCATTTCCGAAATCCAAATCATAGGGTTCTTCCTGTGCTTTGCTAGTTGGCAAGCTCTGGCAAATATTGAGGTCTGGCATTGCAGGAGTTCGAAGCCACTTTGCAATAAAAATTTTATCAGAAGTACAAAAAAATCCCCCGAAGACCAGTAACCCCACATGCCAAATTCCAGGAAAAACGAAAAGCAAAGAAGCCATGGAAGTAAGAATCTCAAGGTCTCAAGGTTATGACCAAAGATTCCATTATATTAGTACAATAATAAGATTTGATAAAAGCAAGGTAAGAAGCTCAAAACCCAACTAGGTGATTGATTAAAATACAGTAAACTTAAAGCAAAGCAAGGGCACCCACTTGCTTGGTCTCGTGTTCCTCCCAATTTTCTCATATTGGACGTCAACTTGCATTAACCCTCTCTGTCTCTGTAAACAATTAATCATTTTCTATTTTATCTTTGAACAATATCTTTAGGCTGTCAGTATCGGTTTAAGAGCTCTCCTATTCTTTTTATGAGTCTTAAGACAAGATTTTAAGATGCTGTTTGTAGTGCCCGCTAACTTATACATAGTAACATATAGTCTCAGGTTTTTCTATTGATTTGGAGTGTTCAAAGCTGCTTAATTATAACATTACAACCTTTGAAGACAAAGAACAGATAACATGTTATGCAATAATTTATGCTTTCGATAAAGGGTTAGTTCTTCTGTGGTCAAATTCAGCGGTTGTTTCCTGGCAGAACATCACAAGAATTATGATATATAGAGAGTGTTAGACACACCCAAAAAAGCATTGGAAATTTCAACTAGATTATAGAGACAATGTTACATAAACAAATCCATCAAATGCACTGCAATCAAGGTGTTACAGGCTTAGATTAAAGTGGCTGCTGCTGCATTTTACATTTATAAACAATGGGTTTTGGCTTGGTTGTATCGCAGTGAACAAGGAGGTCAGAGTTGCACGTGAAGTTATCGTGATTTGCAAATGGCATTGCCTCTACTAGACTCAACATGATTATATATAATTGATATTCTCTCTTCACGTACTGATAAAATAGTTTATTATTAGTTAGTCCCATCACCATGTCATTGTTCTTTGCCGCTTCTTTATTATGCAACTTTCTTTCCCACATGTCGTGCTCCCATCGCTCTCTCCCTTAATTGCAGTTTAACTCTTCAATCATTCAAATGGCGAACGGTTGCCAATGGCCTTGACCCCTTTGCAGTAAAAAGGTTACCCAATTCTCATAGCTGGGGCACTTGTGGGAACCATTAGAGATGAGCAAGGCATAACTCTTCAATTCTTTTTTCTGAGAGATCTTAAGTTCATCTCACTATATATAAAAAGAAAAAGGGAAAAAAAAGAAAACTCTGATTACAGTTGTCTCCTTTATTACATATAAATTTTAATGGACTTTGCTTGGGGAGAAAGCTTGCTTGAGAGTTCATTTAGTACTTTATTAATCACGTACGGATGGGTTTTTTTTCTTTTAAAAGATGATCATGGCCGGCAAGGTCGTTGCTGGTCACTGTACAATAATAGGTTCTAGCATGTTACTCGATTTAATTTTCCTGCCTGGCCTAGCCAATAAATGTGCTAGTTAATATTGCAGATGGGTTTGTTGAAATTTGGAAAAACCATTCTTTATCTGAGAGCTCTCCATATTTCTTGATAGGGCAGGATGCTCGACTGACAACTCCATTCAACATTATGTTGAAAAGAAAAACAAAAGATGGAGATGTTTAGGTTCTAGGAAGTTGGTTGCCTTAAGTCTCTAGTGTTCTTGATTTAATATCATGTTAAATTTTTAAGATGGATATGTAATCTAATTCTCGGTTTTATTTGAAAAACTTCGAGGTACTTGCCTTGTTTTGATTCCCAAAAATTAAAAACAATTTTTCTTCCGAATTCCTTACTTTTTGGAATGGCATAGAAGTATCTCCAAGATTAAGCAGTGTATAACTCTTGGCAGCTGGCATAGGAACCTCTGGGGAAAACGGCATGGGAATTGTTTATAGTCTTCAGAAAAATTATACAAAGACACAGCAGGCTTCATGGCAGTTTCAGTTTAATTCAGAACTGTACTAAACCTTTTATTATTCACAATAGCACTCACACGTGCATTCGAAAGATTCCTGGTATGTTCCTATAGAATTCCAGCTAAATTCCTTTACCATCATTACTGTGTTTCAAAGAGGACGGTCAGCTGTCATTAATACACAAAATTTACATCCAAAAAAGAACAAAAAAGAAATTGTTTGTGTATATACAACTCTATTCCTCTCTGGGGATCCACCTGCTCCACCATAACCGTTTACTGCGTCTGCTAAGCTCATCCATGCTCTCATTCAATGTTCTAACAATCTTCATCTGAAGCCGAAGAGCTGACGCAAGAGCATTTCTTTGTGGACTCGCCTTCTTCTTTGGCTTTATATCCTGCACAATAAGGAGAAGACTCAGTTAAAGATTTATCCGGTTTATGATGCTTGCAAGAATGCATTGGGACTATAGTTTGATACAGACTCTGAGTTCCTGAAGCTGTGCTTCTGTGAAGCCACCTTCTTTCTCTGTCCCAGATTTTGCCATTAAATTGATTACCCATTTGGCAGCTTCCCCGTAATCCTGCTGTGTAGCCCTGATGAATTGCAGCTTCAGATTCTGTATGAAGGACAAAGCTAGTAGTCCTTCCCTATCGAAGTAAGGGTGAGCCAAAGCTGCTTTTGCGCTCATTCTTTGCCTTGCTTTGTATCGAACCATTGATGTCAGAAGTTCCCATCCTATCCCATTGTCTAAATCCAGCAGCTCAAAGCCCTTCCTGACATCAGGGCTAGCGCGAGGCTCTACGGTTTTCCTCCATGCATTCAAGTCATAATCACACCTCTTTAGCTGACGGTTGAATTGAATCAAGCTATTGTCCGTCCTTAACGATGGAAATGCCTGTTTGAAGAAGACTATTTCGAGTTTAATAGAGCTAGTGCTTCAATTCTAGCATAATGATTGCAACCAGGGTATCAATATAAGACAATGGTATTATTATTCACAGATGTTACACCTAGAAATACACATTGACAGGAACAGCATACGTTACAGATTCTGCTACTTTAAAAAAACATAACCAAAGATGTTAAAGCTTAGCTATAGGCATCAGAAGCTATATAAGATTGTTGATGCTTAACTATTCTCGGTATAATGATTTTTGTCTCAAGCAAACCTAACTTTTGACTATTGAGGATGTCATCTTGAAACTTCCCACATCTTCTCTATTTGATTTTTCATGCACTATGAAATTTTCAGTTTTAAATTTTGACAATGTTTGCAATGGATGCAGGAGAAAATCAGCTTGAAGAATTGGGATATTTTGTCTTTATATTATCTGAACTAATTCCACTAGTCACAAGAATATACACTTAGTTCAGAATTTAACTTTGGAACAACTCATTCACTACTTGGTGTTTAAGCTTCTCATATCCACTAAAGCTATTTTGTGCAGTATCTGTTATGTTTAAGTTGATTTATCACTCAAATATGTAATCTCAAAAGTGATGTTAATTTCGATAAGGTTAACTTTTTATCTGCTTTCAGTGTCATCTGTTGTGTCAATTTAGCATTAACATTCAAAAAACAATATTAAAGGTGACTGTAAGCATCATCTTCCACTCACCATTTGTAGGAAAATGAGACCAGCACTGTAGATATCAAATCTATCTGGCAGATTCATCTGTTTGGGAATAACAACAAAAGGTTTGCCAACAGAAGCAAAAGAGCAAGGTGATCATAAACTTGGGGGGAATCTACTGAGATACAAACCTGCCACAGAACAGGAGAAAGTGCAGCTGCCACTGGTGCCGAGGGTGCAGATGGAGTTTGTGTACTCATGATATATTGCTCTGGTGCAGCATATCTAAGAAACAAAAAAAAAAAAAAATTGTACCCCTAATAAATCAAGAAGAAATTATATGGAGCTGGATGCTATGTTCTGAAGTATCAATCAAAGATGTGAATTTGAGCAGTGGCTTGCAGAAAACTGCAATACTCCAAACAGAAATTTGTCTCACTTCACTCATTCCAAGCACAAAACTCTTACCTCCCCATTGCCCAGCCACTCTTATGTCTCACTACCCTGTAATTAATTTCTGCTTCAATACTGATCAAGCACTGCTTCAGGACTGAGTAATACGGATGATTATTACTGAGAAAGTGTTCTAGAGAGAAATTATTTTCAAAGTTCATGGATAGTTCTATGCAAATGTTAAATATGGGAATAATTTTGTTAAATTTTGGGTGCAAAATTTGTTGACTTGAGCCGAACGAAGTTCTTGAGCTATTGACATTGATGATTTGTCTAGGCAAGTGATACGAGAAGAACATTATTCATGCCATGGACCAAGTCTATTCCTAGGTTAAAGACCTAACAGACATGAAATGTGATGATAGCCATTTTGGATAATACTTGAACATCAGTCTACAATCAGATATCTGTGTTGCTTTCAGATAAGAAATTACCTTGGATCCAAAAGAAATTCCTTTGGTATATAGTTGATGCCCACTCTCAAATCTGCTGCAGCTCCGAGATCAATGATTTTAAATATACGAGACCCTGCTCAAGTTTTAAAACAGCAAACAATTAATCTAAGAATGGCTGGAACTGGAAAATCTTTATTGGCTAAGTAAAGCTCGCTACCATTACCTTCAGAGAAAATAATATTTTGCGGCTTGATATCCCTGTGCACAATTCCTGTTGAATGAAGACCGTCCAAGGCAAATAAGATCTGTCTCATAATAGTTTGAATGATTTGATTTTCCCTTTCCAAGCCCTTTGGCAAATTCTGGACCTCTCCAAGTATCATGGTTTCTACCTGGTATCATATGAAACAGTCACTAGAGTTGGCAATTAAAAGCTAAACTGAGGCAAGATAAACTGCTGATTAGTGAGAACTTTTTGAATTTCTAAGCCAGTCCTTAACAAAAAAAAACCTGCTAAGATTCAATAATTATTTCAACCATGGCCTAATGATCTAGCTATCCACCTACAGCATTACATCCATACAGGCAGAGAAAGTACCCTATATAAATATATAAAATTAAATTTTTTAAAAAAAAAACTGATGAGAGAAAGTACCGACATTGTAGGGAAACTCTTTGCTCTGCATCAAATCTGAAAGTGTGGCCTCCCCCTCGAAACGCCATACAAGCCAATATTCTTCTCCTCCTTTCTTTGAGGAATTCTGAAGGATGTTTCAAAGATAACAATTTCAAGTGAGAAAACCAAGAAATGGACAAAAAAAGAAAGAGTAAATGATCAAGACTCAGCAATCAAACTAAACTTTATCTATTGAGATACTGGTACCCTTAATTCATATGGTAGTAGTAGTCATAAAGATGAACACCTCAAGAAAGCCGTATACAAAATTAGCACAGCTGTTTGCACAAGCTCTTCGCACACGCTCATTCATCCAGATTTCGACTGCACCATATTCAGTGGCCTTTTTCAAGACCAAGTCACCCTCTTTCTGATAATGAACAAAACACCCAAAATTAGTTAACGGCTGACATCTCATATCTATTTCCACCATTGCAGACTTACAAAGAGCCTCTTCAATTACCTCTCAAGAGCCACATACCAAATAAAACATATCATCAATCTCTTTGCTTTGTAAAATCGAACAATCCTAAACCACTTACTGATAAAAGCAACTAAATTCAACAGCTTAACATCCCAATTCGGATACCAAATGCAAGTTAAAGAAATGCTGAAATAAATACAGAATTTTTTACAAAGTGGATTTCTCAAACACGCCATACCTTTGAATTAGGCTTCTTAGCCAATGAAACTCTATAAACCACACCAAAAGCACCCTCGCCTATCTTCTTTCCCAAAACAAAATCATCCTGCAGAACCAGAAAACAAACGCTTTTAACCACAAAACAAATCTCACAAGGAAATGTAACAGAAATCCAAAATTGGCCATGAGTTCAGGTGTTCACTCACCTTCTTGAAAGTTGGTCTAAACAGCCTCTCAACAAAGGCAAGAACAAACATGTCAAAAAACCCAGGAGCCACACCGGGAGTAGCCCAGAGATAAGACAAAGCACCCAAAGCCAACATCGCACCAGGTACAGTGAGGGTTAACCCATCAGGCCTGGGCAAAGTGCTTCTATATATGATGTCCCCACACTCCATGACAGTGCATGGCAGCCCCACTCCCACTCCCACAAAGAGATCCCGAACTGCATCAATTAGTTCACCTTTCAAGGACAAAGCTCCAAGCGTTTTGGGAATTGAGGGGTTGGTCTTTGTAGAGAGTTTGAGTTTGACTTTCTTGCCAAGAAATGGAGATGGAGATGGGTGTTTTATCAGTTTCCGGATGTTGCATGGATTGATAAGACCGATGTTAGCTCCACCGGCCGCAACCGTCGCCATGCCTGTGGAGAGGTACGCTAATTTGGGAGGCTTGGCGCCGCAGAGGAAGTATAGAAACAGAGGAAGAGACACTGTAGTTTACACGAATCTGCTTCAAATTTAGTCCACTAGTTGCTTTGTCTTTAGTCTATGATTTTTTATTTTTTTCATTTTAGGATTGGGCTTATAGTGACAGTTATTTCCGGTATTTTTTGTGGAAGAGGGAACTAATTGGATTGAAGAGTCCCGCGCACCACATGTTGCACGTTGACAGAAATCAGGGAACGAGGCTTTTTTCTCTTAATATCAGTTGTGAGTAATATCCACTGTTGATGGGCTACAACAGGCTTTTCCGCCTGATGAGGCCCTCTCTCTTTTCGAATCAGGAATCAGCTATACCCTATGACAATACTTAATCCTTACCCATTCATGGGCCGGAATAGATGAATGTAGAGATGATACGGAATATCCTATAATGTGGTATTACAGCTTCCTTCACTGCCCGTTGATAGGAAATTTCATCTCTAGAATCTCATCCACCGAGGACAGACGGGCCTAGGGTCCCAAAACCTAACCTGTCCGAACCCATCCTGCCCCAACCACAACTTATCATTTCTAGAGCTCGATCCTCATCCGAAAAAATGGACAATTATAACTCAGAATTTCTATTTGATGCAGTTCTCAGAACAAGCACATCTGCCACTTGGTCAGCTTTCCTATAAACAAAACGTATAGGGGGTCAGTCTGCCACTTGTAGTCATGGATTATCACCTCCTTGGAGTAGTGGAGGAACCTGCATCCTGTGAAACACATGAAAGTTGACCTGAGAGATTCATGCAAATCCAATGAGTAAACACTTTATTAGATTCTGCAGGGCCAATTGAATTCCAGAACGAATTAATTGTCTGCAATTCTGCAAAACTTTTACTAGTGATGATGATACCAAGATACACGGAGTAACCTAGAGCAAACTTATTCTGTGCGTCCGTTATATATACGAGTTATGACACCACCACAGCCGGCATGTTCGAGGTTACGATTTGCCTGAGCTGAAGCTTGATCTTCTGCTCGATTCTGCTGAGATTGGACAAGCAAAGATTCTCTTGCAGTTCCAATCTTGTTGTCAGAGAAAACAACAAAGTGAACGAGACCTCAAAGCGCGCATGTCACGGGTGAAACTCGAGATTGAGGCTGTCATACTACTTTGTCACTGGAAAGTTCAAAACCTACTAGTTCCACCAAAGACAACGACTTCACACACCACCGACTCTTTACGAATTAGTTATCAGTTATGGAAATAAACACTCCCCCCAGTCCCCAAGGCTTCAAGTGAGGCATATTCAACGGAACCAGTAGAATATGGCTATCATCATGTTGACTGTGAATCCTGGTATCTCCATTCCAATGTTTCTTTTATGAAGGAGAGAGATTTACATTTATTTCCGATGGAGAATGGAGGCAACAAAATTTTGCAAGCTTCTTGATTAATTTGTTGTCTCAATTGATTTGCCTTTATTGGTGTCGTTGAAGGGTGAGTTAACAATGCCTTCAACGCACCACGTGGAAATTATCAAAGACAATTTATGATCAAAGACATGTAAAGTTTGCTTCTATGTTCCTCAATCTGGGGTTATATCCAAAATTAGGCATCTTAATTTTGGTGGTCCTAATTTTTTTTTTAATAAAATTTTTGATTTTTTGTATCAAGAGGATATTCGCAGACATTCAATCCAATCCGATTATGAGAGACAAATACTCAATTTGAGATAAGTTCGGGTTAATTATTATTTGTTTTATAAGTTTGTATTTTAAATTTTAAATTTGCTAATAAAATTATTTTTTTATGATAAAGTAATTATTATTATTTCAATTAATTACTAGATACCAACAATTAATGAAGGTGATGTTTATTTAAAAAATATTATAATTAATGTAGAGCAAAATATATGTGTTGGAGGCATGGATGCCACGTCTAGGGAAAAGGCTTTCCCAAGGACAGTTTATAAAAAAGGGGTTCAGCTGTGAGCCATTTTCTCGCTAAATGCCGCTGACGTGTGTATTTCTATTTTGTCCCGTCATTTTCCAAGTCCAAATTCCCTCTTTTGGACCCCACCAATACTAAATACAAAAGAAAACAACCACCCTTTGATTTTTCATCAGTTGTGGGGCTCATCACAAAAAGCTTATGATATACAATAGATTGGTTGGATTGATGGATGCCAATTCATATGTTACATCATATTTTGTTGGATCAGGTGTATAATTTTTTTAAAAAAAAGTAAGAAACTTTAATAATCCAATTAATAATGCACTAAAAAGGTGGGAAACAGTGCTTTCGATTTTACTGGCCCAAACTTGTGATCAAATCAAAGATTAACAGTCTTGAAGCTTGATTTCAGCAGTCCCACCAGCTCTGGCGAGCGAGAACCAAACCCCTCTCCTCCCGCTAATCTCGGCCCCTTTTCTTCCGCATTCCCACTATCTCTCTCGGCCTTTTTATGTCAGAAAACCCAATCTTGGGCTAATCCTTCAGAGCCTGGAAACCCGGCTCCCATTCTCACCATGTCTGTCCTCTTCCTCCTCCTTTTCTTCCCTTTGCTCCTCCCTACTTCCTCTTCGCTCCCTTACCCTTACAGTAAGGACTTTTCACTTTCTCGACAGGCTTTCAAGTTTGGACTAACGTTTTCAACTCTCACGCTAACTGCATTGCTTTCACTTTTGCAGATACCAGCTACCACATTGACTGCGGGGGCCTCACTCCTTCCACCGACTCCTACAACACCTCCTGGTTGGCCGACGAGTTCTTCACGGGTGGTTCCACCGCCGTGGTCTCCGAGCCACTCCACTTCCATCTCCCGCAGGAGAAGACTCTCCGTTACTTCCCGCTTTCCTCGGGCAAGAAGAATTGCTACAACATCCCGGTCCCGCCTGGTCGTTACTACGTCCGGACGTTCACTGTTTATGACAACTACGACGGTAAATCCCATTCCCCTTCCTTCGACGCTTCCGTCGAGGGCACTCTCGTTTTTTCCTGGCGCTCGCCTTGGGTCGAAAATCTAGCTCGCGATGGCGCTTATTCCGATCTCTTCGCTTTCGTCAAAGACGGTCAGCTGGATTTCTGTTTTTACAGCATTGCCACTGACGCTCCCGTCATCGGCTCCCTCGAAGTCGTCCAGATCGATCCTTTGTCTTACAACTCCTCCGAAACCGGAGACAGTTACATTCTAGTCAACTACGGGAGACTCTCTCCCGGGTCACCACAATGGGGACCCGGTTTCACCTCCGACCCGGACCCCTTCGGCCGCTCCTGGCAATCCGATGCTGATTACAGAAACGCGAATTCAGCGTCAGCTAGAGTTATAACCACTAAAGAAAAAATAACCGGTACCGAGCAAGCACCGAATTACTTTCCGATGAAATTGTACCAATCGGCGGTGACAATTGGTGGCGGTTTGGAATACGAGTTAGATGTGGATGCGAAGCTTGATTACTTGGTGTGGTTTCATTTTGCGGAGATTGACTCGACGGTTAAAAAAGCAGGGGAGAGGGTATTCGATGTGCTGGTCAACGAGAAGAATGTGAGTAGAGTGGATATATACAAGGAAGTGGGGAGCTTTGCAGCCTACAGCTTGAATTATACAGAGAAGAATTTGAGTAGTTCTGTTTTGAGTGTGAAGTTGGTGCCTGTGATAGGGGCTCCGTTGATCAGTGGACTTGAGAATTACGCCATGGTTCCAGCTGATTTGTCCACGGTTCCCGAGCAAGGTAAAAATGTGGAATTTATTTATTTTTATGGACTTTCTTTTCGTTGATAATAATGATAATGCTATGCATGTAGAGCTGAAAGTCAATTATGTGAGTTTGGTTGGTCCTTGAAGTGATTGATTTCCTCTTCGGGAAAATTAGACCTTTTGGGTAGTTTTAGAAGCAACAATTGACAGCGTTATATTTTAATGATTATAATGGTAACTATTACTATGTTAAAGTGGGTGGGGGAGAGACAGGAGTTCTCAGAATGGAAAGTTTGATGTTTTAAGTAAATGTTACAAATTGCTCTTAGGTTATTTTTAATAGTTTTTACCATTAATTTAAGCGACTTAAAAACAAGCTGTGGCACATTCATGTTTTTGATTTGAGTCTAGGTTTGGTTCAAGGAAATTTCTTAGAGAAATGTTATAATCACTCACAAGGGTTGGTCATCCTTTCACAGCCATTCATCAAGTGGGCCTGACAGCTGATAGATGGCTGTGATAAATGTTTGAGTTTGGCAAGCGAAAATGGTGAATATGCGTGTCATTGTTCTAATTTCTGTGGAAACTGGAACAGACCCCTCTATTTGAAGTTGGTGTTAAGGATTAGGGCTAAGTTGAAGGACAAAGCACAGATGCTTGGAAGGCATACTGTATTTTTTTTCCTTCAAATGCATGTGGTGCTTATGCGGCATTCTGTCTTGTAGTGATTGCAATGAGAGCATTGAAAGATTCGCTCCGTGTTCCTGATCGAATGGGTTGGAATGGTGATCCTTGTGCTCCTACTGATTGGGATGCTTGGGAGGGAGTTACATGTCATGCTGACAAGAATGGAACAGGCCTTGTCATAACTCAAATGTAAGTGCTGTCTTTGCTTCTATTCTACAGACCAAAACTCTTTCACTCAAATGTAATAAAAATAAATAAATAAATATGTTAAAAGTATAAACCTGTAAGTCTGAAATTGAATGTCTTGTCAACTTTGTGTTATTTATGCTTATATCTATATTTATTGCCTATGCATATACTGCAGAGATCTTGGAAGTCAAGGCTTGAAGGGGTATATCAGTGACCAAATTAGTCTTTTGTCAAACTTGATCAACTTGTAAGTATCGGCTGCCGATCTTTTTATGTCCTCAACTCGTCATCATAGATATTGTATAGCGAAGATACGGGGGATAAAGGGTTTTCTTTGTGATAAACAGATATTTATTAAGCATGATTCCTTTCTAACTCATCACACTTGGAGCATTTATCACATAAGTTATAGACCTTTATTGTTACTTTGTTCTGGTTAGTGTAAGTTCTAATTCTTTTTAACTGTTCAGGAACTTAAGTACTAATGCTTTAGAGGGCACTCTGCCGATCAGGCTTGGTCAAAAATCCCTTGCACGACTGTAAGTAGTACATATTTCTTTCCCATTTGTAAACTATTGAAGTGATAATTTTTGGTTTACATATTAAATTATGAATGACAGGCTATGGTTAATGTCCAATTGCTTTTCCATAAACTATGAATCAATTTTCATAAATTTAATAATTTAATGTATTGCTTTTGGATTGTATTTTGCAGGGATTTGTCAAACAATCAATTCTCAGGTTCCATACCAGAAAGTTTAACGTCTTCAAATCTGCAGCTTGTGTATGTGTTGTGCCCATACTTTTCACAAACTTTAACACAAATTTTCATTTTTGGATAACATCATTGTTTTGCACAAGCTTCTTATAATTCCTTTATTCATAAAAACTAAACCTTTTTGCTAATTGCAATTATCTCTATGTTTTGTTTAATTATTATGATGACATGCGAAGCCTTTGCCAACTATATGATCTTATTGCTTTAGTGTTCCCTATGTAAGGTGATATCTTCAGTAAGCTAAGTAAAAACGAGGTCCAATGTTTATAGTTTCTATTCCATGTCATTTTTGGTCTAGATATCCCCCATTAAATCACATACTATCATGGGGGCATTTGGAAGTCTCCTATTTAGATGTTCAAACCACCTTAAAGATATTTCTCCAATTTTGTTCCCAATTGGTGCAAGTCCCACCTTTTCCCTTGTATAGTCATTTGCATTATTATTTCTCATTGTCTGTACACATCCAGTGTAGCATTTTCATCTCAGCCTTATTGCATGAGTAGGATTTGTGGACCTTATGAGTGACAGTTCTATATATTTCTCTATCCTTTTAGAAACTTGAGACAAGATACCAAAATTGCTCCTTTGTCTTATGTATCTAAACTCTCTCACTCTCACTATGTCTGTGCTTGTATGTGTCTGTATATTTTCTATGCCATGGTTCTTTGCTTTTAACAATACAACTTGCTTGTGCATTTGTCAGGCGACTTAATAATAACTTATTGGAAGGGCGAGTACCTGAAGAACTTTATTCTGTTGGTGTGCATGGTGGAACCATTGAGTATGTTACACTTCTTAATTTCATCTTCATTAAGTTTTTATTTTGAATTTCAAGTAAACTTTTAGAGCTTTATAATTCAGTTCCATGCATGATTGCTTTTGTCTGCTTTACATGCATGCATATAGATGTAGATTGTTTGCATTTGCCAACTTTTTCCCCTTTATGTAACTTTTCATCACTCTATTCAACTTGTTTGATGCCTTAGAGGAGATATGACTCTTTCTTGGCTTCATTTATTAATCATAATTTGTGGAAAAATTGATTTCCCTCTTTTTGCCTTGATCGTAACTGTTGAATCTCATGACTACCTCTCCTATTCCTTTGTCCAGTTGTTTCATGTCCTAATTTTTCATGAAATTGCTTGAAACAACATTTTTGGAGCCTTATATGACTACTTTGACATTGCCCCACCCAAAAAAATAAAATGAAAAAGCCTCTTGGATCAAGATAAATGAATGGGTTTCCATGGCTATTTTAACTTGCTTGCAAAGTGCTGTCTTGTCTTAGAAAGGATTTCTGTCACTAAATGGCATAGAATGAGCTTGGGGATTTCTATCTGATTTCCACCAATCTTCACTGAAGTATGTAGATTTCTCTTATTTCATCTTTGAAGTAATTTCGCCTTCTATTGGTTTCTCAAAGCTAATGCCTCGGAGATGCATTGCAGTTACACAGATTACATTATTTTCCTTCCATGTCTTGTTACCTCCCATGTCTTATCTTGGACTATTCATCAATTAAACTGTCCTTTATGTTTAATCTTATAGCCATCTTTTAGAGTTGACTTTGCTAATGAATACTTATGATGCATAACACTACATTTTGAAAATTGTTGAAATTGTTTTAGTTTCTATGAAGGTTTCAAAGTGACACTTAGGGTATGGACACCAAGTTGACAAATATACATCAGTGCAGAATCCCTTTTGATACTGTCGGAAAATAAAATTTTTCACAGTTATAACTGTTATCAACATTTATTATTCTGTTAAAAGAATAATTATACAGAGAGTAGTGGTGTAATAGAGCAGAGCTGACACGAGGCTGTAGCTCAGCTTGAAAAAAATAATTAAGCTACACAAGCTCTCTTGATTCCATTCAAATATCATAAACTCAAACAGGGGCAGCTCAAAACTTGTCTGACTCAAACTCACGTAAAATATGTAAATAAGTGTTATATATTATTTTTAGACATGTATTTTATACGAAAAGATACTACCGAAAGTTTAAAAGCTCAATTAGGTGCATGAGTTGCTTGAGTTGAGTTTAACATTTTCGAACTTGGCTCAACTTGGTGCTCAAGCTTAGGTTTGTCTTTGATACTAAACGAGTCGAGCTATAGCATACATTGAAGTAGCTCCTAATTGACTTGACTTATTACACTTATATCTAGGAGTTGCATATAACGGCATGACAGGAGCCATATGGTTGATTAATTTATTTGTACTTGCCAAATACATGCCTAAAATTGCTAACTTCAATTTTATAAATAGCTACAAATTATACAACTTTTTTATTCAATTAACTTTGATGTGTTTTCTCCAGTCTCTCTGGTAACAAAGGCTTGTGTGGGGTACCTCCTTTACCGGATTGTCCTCTGTTTTGGGAGAATGGCCACTTATCTAAGGGTGGCAAAATTGCAATAGGCTTATCATGCTTCCTTTTCGTTTTTCTGCTCCTATTGGTGATCTACATATTTTGTATCAGGAGGGGTAAAAATGATTATGATTTTGGTCTACCTTCAGATTTAATGTGTAAGTATTATATCAGAATTTCAATTTTATTGGTTCTCTGTTTGATTTGTTCATTAACATTAAAATATGCTATACATTTTATGCTGTTGAAACCTCGAATCTCTGTTCAGGGGGAAACCCTCAAATTTGATTTGCAGTTTTATATATTAGTTTGAAATTATTCAGACTATTCTATTTGCAATCTAACATTCAAATGAGGTTTTAATTTTATGTAGATCTTTTGTTTTAACAGCTAATTGGGTAGTATGCAATGTTCCTTAATTCCTCTATTGCCATTTTGGTATTACCTTTGTATGATGACTTTTTTTTCCAGCACTTGCTGCAAAGAGGAACCGGTATCAAAGGCAAAAGTCCTTGATGCTTCTTGAAATGGAGAGCCAACATGCCAAAGGATTGCCATCACTTCCTCTCAATCCTCATTAGTAGAGTCTTCTTGAAAAGGAGAGTACTGATTTTGATAGTTGTCCACTCACCAAGAGGGCATAGAGGGGACCATGAATGCAATTATAGAGAATACGATTAAAGATGTCAAATGCTGTGCTTCATAAAAAAGAGTTCCTGAGTTGGGCTTCATTCAACAATTTGAACCAAATGGGGCCTTCGAAAGTCGCGTTCTACGGTAAAATGCAATGTATCTCAATTCTTTTTTTTTTTCTCACTGATAAACAAAGGGATAAGGTCACTGATGTACCATAACCCATTTTGTGACATTTGGTGAGCATAGAACATAAATCCACTCTTCAATTATGTAAATGACACCACTAATGTATACCATGAGGTCCCAGGTTTGTTACTGCTGCCTGATCAACTGTTAGCTGATTCTTATCACAATACTATACATCAACTCTCTCACCTTTGGATATGTATTGTTTCATAAGCTGAATGTTTTGTGCATTCATTGTAAAGTATCAACAAACTTCTACATGTTGTTTCGCTTCTGCTGCAATCTTGTGTCTATGGATTAAGTGTGACCAGGCTATGTGGATGAGTGTGGTTTATACCCTCATTATGCATCTTATTACTCATGAGTTCTGCCAATTCAAGGCAGATAAATTGTTGGGATAGACTTTTTATCACTAGGATAGAATGAAAGAGACATCCCTCTGCCAACAATTACGCACTAAATGGGGAGCGAAAACGGAAACTCATATTAACCATTTGACAAGCAAGCGAAGTCAAAAGCGTGGCATGCGGTAATAAGAGACTGGTGGGCAGTTGGTAGCAGTACAGATCAGTTTTTAAGGTCCAAGGTCTGAAGAAACCTCATTGGCAGTACGGTTGTCACGATGAAGATAAATATCCCGGGCTGGGAAAGGGAATCTGCGATGGTTTCACATATTGGTTTCAGCCAAAAATGTCAAGACCCCAAAAGCAAAAGGAAGGACTTTGAACATTCTGAACGTACAATGGGGAGAAAATGGATGGTGGAGGTAACAGTATGCAGGACCCCACGTTCCTATTGCCTTTGTCTGTTAGTTTCTCCTTCCATCATGGTCCTCGTTCATTGACTCAGTCTCCTTCTACCTTTCTGAAATGAATTTGATCCTTAATTCCTCAATCCTCATCTTCTCCAATAAGTCTTCCAAACTCTGTAAACTAAATGATAGTCCTAATTATTACACCATGTGTTATAGTCTCATCATTCTTCTAACGTTGTGTCCTTGTTAACTAACCCCACCTTTGATTTCACCTAGTCCCACTCTATATAAGATACTACTACCCCCTTATCTTTCTTTGATTTTTCAGAAATTAAAATCAAAACATATATCTCATTTCAAAAAATAAAAGACCGAAGGAGTATGTGTTATACTGAACAAACGATTGATGGTAAAATTAAGAAATATAATCTAATATAAATATATATAGTTAACCCAACATCCTTTAATAAGTTTGACATCAAAGCTCAAAGGAGATCTCTATGATTTCACACGAATTATGGACTGTCAAATTCATATCATTATCGAAATGTCACCCTTAATTAAATTTAATTTATCCAATTCTTAGAACCCCAGTTTTGTCATTGAATAAAAACAGCTTTTGATTGATCAAAAACTTGGTGAGGAAGTAGGCAAACCTAATAAAGAGGGGGGGGTCACATTAAAACCCTGGATGCAGGCATTGACTTCACCTTCCAAACCATTAATCCAAGTCAACCCACAAACTAAAGCTTTTTTTTTTAATTTTCGTAAAAATTAAAAAAAAAAAAACAAACAATAGTGATAGATGAAAAGAGTAAATCTCACTAATACGACTTTGCCGAGTATTTATTGTACACGTTAAGAATTATTTTTCTGTCGCTTTTCGAGGTCAGATTTCACCAGCTATGCCAACTGCAACTATGAATATGCAACTTTGACCATGAGCCATAGCAATCTGCATCCAATCAATTTTTATTTATTTTTATTTATGAATCAAACCCAATATAAAAACTCCGCACAGCTTGATGCCTTGTTTCATACGAAGAAGAAGAAGAAGAAGAAGAAAAAATGAAGTATACTCCATGTTGTGGTGCATATTTTGCAAAGATTTTTCAAACCGGTTTGTTTAATGTTAATATTACTTGGGAGAAACAAGGCCACGTCGTCTGGTCTGATACAAGGAACAGAAATTATTTTTGCACTGCACAATCAACCTTTTGACAGATAATATTATCATTGCAAAACTAAAACCTCTGGCTTTGGACTCTATTAGGTTTCTTTCACTTCTTTTTTGTTTTCTCTCTGTTTGTTGGTTTCTGCAAAGAAAATGGGATCAAAACAGGTGTTAGGTAGCACATGTTTTTCCCCAAATTTAATATCTTTTTGCCCTCCCATTTTGGAGCCATTTGATATTAAGCACTGACTTTTCTTCCTCAAGGTGTCTGTCTGAATAACAGGAAATATATGAGAAGAAACACTGCATGATTGACATTATTAGGTTATGTAGGTTTCAATCTTTTCTTGCCTCTCTCACCCTTGGGCACTCAAAACGTTTACTTAATCTAAAGTTCCTGCAAACATCGATCGAAACGTTCTAATCGTTTTATTTTACGTATCAATATAAAATATTCGTATTTAAAGTATTCGTTGATATTTGATGATTTTATGGATCACTGTAATCAGAATATATATATATATATATATTATTCATAATTTAAGTGAAAATGTAATTAAAAATTTAATTGATATTATAGTTGTACATGTTCGAAGAATGGGCGTCTCCATGTCCTTATTCAAAGATGGGAGATACGACTAGTCACCATCGCCCATCCCACTTGTTTTCTTCTTCAGTCTTGGCATACCTTCCCTTCCCTTGATTTAATTTGGATCTAATTTTGTTGACTTCTCTCTTAAAACTCCTCGTAATCTTAATTAAGCAACAAGCAATGGCTCCCTAAACCTAATTTAATACTCCCCATGACTTAGCTTAACTCCCAAAACAGTAATTTTTTGCGTACAGAAAACTCTAGTCCACCACCCTATACCTATTTGGAAAATTCAAAAATTATTTGGCAATTTGTTGACTTGGTTGACCTCGATATTTGCATAAGTCCTCTTCTGCATTAAATAAAACAATAAATGAGGAATTATTAAAATTAGACTCCTGAATTTTTTTTAATATAAATAATAATAATAAATTTATTTTACAAACAGGATGATATATAATATTTAATTTAATGATAATATACAGGGCTTACAAGTTGACGGTGATGAAATATAAAATCGAAAATAATAGGGGAAAAAAAAAAGCAAAATATATTTAAGAAATGGCAAGTAGTGCAGCAAGTAGTAACAGCGGAGATGACGATTGATTAAGAAATATGAGTGCTTATCTGCAACAGAAGAAAACAAAAGGATGATTTCAAATGCCAGATTGCCAGCCAACCGTAGCTCCCAAGTTGCCAAATTTTATTTGACTTTTGGAACATTTTGGGTTTATGCGTGCCATGTCGGCAACATAATTTCATTTCCTTTCTCCCTCAAAAGCCAGGCTGCTTGAATTTTTTCCGCCCAGCAGTAAAGGCCAACACTGTCGACTCGACTTTGGACACACTCTGATTCCCATTTATCTAATTCTACAATTAGGCATGTGACTTTTTCAGCTATTTCAGTAACTTTAGTTTCTGTATTGGGTTTATCATAATTTTATATTTGGTATACTGTTAATATATAGTATTTACATGTAATCATTTAATTATGAAACATTATCTCATAAATACGTAATGAAAATCAAATATATTTTTTGATAGTTATACAATCGTTGAATCCTGTTTTGTAATTTGCTTGATAAGAATCCAGCAGGCTGAAAAAGATATTTGGTATATGAATTGGGTAATTGATTTGGCGGAAATTGAATGGTCCTCCATTTGGAGACTTAGAAAAACAAAAATCATACAAGAAAGTAACTTGAGACAGCTAATTTGTTTGATCGTTGGACCCATTATTGAGACAGTCATGGAAAGATCAAAAGGTGTTTCGTTCCATTTACTTTATGTAGTCAAAATTGAATGAGGTCCCCCGTGGGTGATCAAAGTCATTAGACTCTCTAGAAGGTTAATCAAATTAGAAATCTTGCTCAATTTTCTTTTCATTGCTGTAAATTCTAGAACATCCAGGTCAGATGTTTCCTCTCCATTTCGTTTCCATGACAGTAATTTCTAGAATGCATGCTAGTTAGTGGAAAGCAATAGGAGTGGAATATTTTTCAGGGGGGGGGGGAGGGGACTAGCTTTCCCTCTATAGCATGTATCATCATCAAGTCCAGTTTCAAAAGTCCGGTGTGAACCAAGAAACAGGAGCAGAAAAGGAGAGACAAAGACTAAGACAACTGTTACCTCATCTCCTCTTCAGTTCTCACCTTCCCCTGTTCAGGGGTCTCTCTGACAAACCTCTCAGCCAATGGGAAGACTTCTGTGGCAAATGCCATACAGGGGTGATGGTGGGTCCCGCTCCTTCCAGACCAATGGCTTCTGATATGATTCCTTTCTTTAGTCAACAAAAGCAACTTCCAGTTACATGAAACAGTCAGCCCTATATGCCTGTCTATCCTCCCCGGCCCCCTTCTACCCCATTTATTAGCCTTTCTTTTCTTTTTCCCCCCATGCTAGTAACAAATATGTTGGCTGCCTTGCCTGTCGCCTTGATTTTGCTTCAACTAGTAACTTTAATACTAACTATAGTATTACAATATATTCCTACTAGTACCACACAAAATATAACCTGTTTTTGACCAAAATTTCCTGCTGGACACTTCCATCCAAAGTTAGGCAATATTCTGGTTTGGTTTCCATCACCACCCCCAAGCTTGGTTAATTATTAACCACGATAGCATCATCCTAAAGTTAACAAACCCCGTTTCGTTTATTCTATTCTATTCTTATCACTAATTAAGATAATTCGATATATGAACATAATTGAATTTATAGACTCTTTGTGCCACGACAAGACAATGATCAGAAATGAATTTATAGATGGTTTGCATAACGATTATAAATCCTAATTATACGTTAATCGATTACGATAAGAATATCATCACGTGGGTTGACTCCAAAAGTTGGGTCGTTGTCCACGTCGGTAGAGGATGAAGCAACAGTCAAAGAGTTCAGGATTCACTCCGGGTTTGTACTCTATTGGCTCTTAATTTAGATTAAAGCAACGAATAATTTTACTTTTTTTCAGGGCCGGCTTTGGGGAATGGTTGCGTGTGTGAACAGTGTGAAGAAAGCAAGTTGGAAAAGATGAAGAAAAACAAAAACAAAAGGGGCAAGGGAGAGAAGAGGGGGAGGGGGGGGGGGGGGGGGGGGGGGGGGGGGAGCATGGAATCATGCGTGTAGTTGACGAGGCAGAAAGTTCCAACAAATCCCAAATTCACTTTTTTTCTCCCATATTATACTGTATGGTACATAGTTTATTTGTGGGGTACTTACTAACTTTATAATGATAATATTAAATAAAATCATATATATATAGTTTCTTTTGATATGGTTGCCAAATTGCTAAAGTAAAATTTAGGATTGAGTTACTTTTCATCACTATATGATGTGGCATTATCCCTCGACAAAGTTATCTTTTCCTTTTGAGGTTCTTTATTTTTTTATTTTCGAATTTAGTAGTACATATCCTCTAATCTCTTTCTTTTTTATTCATTTTTAATGAAAATTTATATTCTGGATGGGCAATACATCCATCAATTATAAAGTAACTCCCATAAAATAATTTGTTTTGATGATCATATGAAACTTCCTAAAGATATTGATTTTTCTATTATTTATTGCAAGTAATAATTTATTATTAATCGATGCCCCTTCATCTTTCTTGTCCAATTAATTATCAAAATTCTAGATACCATGAGATGAGATCATAAAACAAAAACACACAAAAAAGACATACACACACTTAGTCAAGTGCTTTTGGTATTATGTATGATTATCTTTGTCATGTATTAATTTTAAGATGTTTGCTTTATACTATCAATAGCAGCTAAAAAAACATGCTTAAACCCAAAATTTTATTTTTCCTTAAAGCATGCATCCAAATCCAAGATTCCATAGACATATATTTCTATTATTTCATCACTAACTGGAGAATTACATCTTTTTTTTTTATTTCTTTTTAATACTAACGTGGCATGGGACCGGCGTCGGGCGTCTTGAGTCATATATTAAGTGAGCTACAACCACAAATGTCCTAAATAGTGAAAAAAGAAAAGTGGGTGTGTACTCACACATAAAAAAAGAGTTTATAATTCCTTTTGAGATAATCACAATGGTCTTATTTTAATGGAAAAGTTAATTAAAAGAAGTAGATGAACACATGGATTTTCTTTTGAAGCATACTAGGCACTAACTAAATGTAATTAAATTGGGAAGATGGGATTGATGACATTTGAAATATGGTTAGACAAAATTCGTCATGATCCCCTCTCTCAATATAGGAAAAACCCAACCTCATCAAAACAAAATTTGTTTGGTTGTTTTATGATGAGGAACTTAAGTGTGTAAGTGATAGCATGTGTTTGAAAGGAAAGGAGCCATATCTTTATGTAAATTAAACTAAGGTTTCTGTTGTTGACAAAAGTGAAAATACCTTAGTACTCTAACCCAATAGGGGTTTACCTAAACTTGAAAATGAGTTTTTTAGTTATATTAAAAAAGGGAAAAAGAAGAAAGGATATAAGGTTAATAATCAATCTGAAAAGGATAGGTATGGGGAGGCAAAACACAAAGAGATAAAGCACAAGAGATGATGGATGGTCCATCCATTCAGGGAGTTACTCAAAACCCATTATGAAAAAACCAAAAAAAAATATGGAGATGAAGAAGATGATGATTAAAGGGAGGAAAGGAAAGGAAGCCAATGGAAAGTGCAAGAAACAGTTGTTTATAATGAACTTTATCCCCATGTGAACTTCAAGGAGATTTTTTTCCTTTCTGTTAAACCAGTTAACCCATTGTTTAGTGGAATCAAACATGTGGTAACCAGGAAGATAATGTAGATTAATCCTTACACCAACAAACAAACTTTAGGTTTTGGTAAGTTTAGATTAAGGCAAAAGGAGAGAGGGGAGGGGATTGTACTTGTTGATTTCATTGTCATGTTCGATAGAATTTGACGTCTAAAGCACTTCATGCATAAGAGATAATAAGGTAGGTAATGGGGAGGGAAGAGTCGTGGCCCCTACCATTTGGATGGATTCAGCCAGCCGACCTAAATGTGGAAAGCTGATAATGTAAAAAAAGAGAATCCCAAACGAAATCAACAGACAAAATCAATCTGGGATTTCTTTCCTGGGAAGGGAAAGCAGGCAAGGGAATCTTTCATTTCTCATGGGAATTCAGATTTCGTTGACACAAGGCACAAACAGAGAGAGAAAACACAAAGAGAAAAGAGAATCCTACCCTCCTAAATTAATAAAACAGGCTACACCTACACCTACATACATACATAATATGCTATAATTTGCTTTATTTTTTGACAGCAGGCTATTTTCAATCACAGATTTTGATGTTCATGTGAAAATGAATGCATGGGCATCTCGTGAGATTGAAATGATTCGGTGTGTCTGTGTTTTGCATGGAAATTCAATGCCTTTTAACAATTTTTATTTCTCCTATATATGGAAAATCTTATCTCTTTCTGTACCAAAACAAAACAAAACAAATCTTATCCTATTTTTTGGAGGTGGAGAGCAAGTCTTTTTCCCCCACAATTATGCGTCAAAGGATGCATATATATGATTAATATAAAGTTATTTCAATTTTTACTCACCTCAAAAAACACACAAAGGAAACTAAGTTTTATCCTCTAGTCAATGTGTACCATGGATCAACATAATTCCCTTTTGCTATCATAATGGCCTCGATATATTCTTAAACAAAATCATCTTTTTATCATTCTGGATTATAAATCATTTAACAAGTTGAATAACTTTACTTTTGAAATTCTTAATATTCTCCGAAAACCTTAAAAGAGATACTCTAATGGTAAAAATTTAAAACTTTAATCGTATATCTTATAATAATGCATACTGTATTTATAGAATAAAGAGTTATTTTGTCTTAAAAAAGAATATATGTGATGAGAGGTAAGGAGTTACATGATGCACGTTCCAACTTGCAAGGAACAAAGGAGTGGCCACAAACAGAAAGACAGCTTTTCCGTATCAAAATACAAAAAAATACCCTACATCTACTGTCTTTATATAAATACATATATATATATAAAACTAATTTCTTTAATTAAATAAATTTATTAATTAAAAAAACATGCAAAATCCCAAACTAAACCAGATTTCCCACGTAAAGGACAGTCCCACCATTTCCATGTCAATCAGCAATCCCCTCGGTCTATAAGGGAAAAATCAAAGCGGAATCTCCAAGCAAGACCCCACCCAAACCATAACCAAAACCAAACCAAACCAAACCAAACCAAACCATGACCAAATACCAGAGACCAGCGCTCGGTTTTTTATCAACTTGCTATGTGGGTCCTTATCCTCTTATGGACCAAGGACTACATCCGTACACTTTCCTCTCATTTTAATACTAATTAATACTTGTATTGTCTTAGCATTTGGTTATTGTTTGCTCATTTTCCATGAAAATTAACGTATTTGAATCAATAAGATAATAAGCAATGAGACTGTTAATCATGGTCGGTTCGATCGGATGAATCGATGGTGTAGGGTTTTTTCGTTTTGTTTATAATGAGAATTGATAAGGTACACAAACTGTATAGATGTAAGCAGATTGGGTATGGGAAGGATGTTATTGAATTATTGGAGTGCATGAACTAAGGAAAGGGTAAAAGAGACAAGGGGAAACCCACTTGGGAGCCAGAAGATGTCCAATGTTGGTTGGAAATAATGGAATGATGAAAATAATAATAGGGGAGATGGGGTTTGGGGTTTGGGGAGAAACTAAGGTGAAAGAACCTAGCCAATAAGACAAACCAAAGCTTGGAGAGTTAGAACGAATCAAATCAAGCCAGGTAATACTTTTATGGGAATTTTCTTGTTGGATGAGCCTTTGTCTTCAATGTCTATCCATCCATCCCCCCTTTTACTAATCCCCCTCCCAAAGGCCCACTACCCCATCCTAGTGGAACTCCAAACCTCAATGTTTATCTAGATTCCAATTGGTTGTAATAAAAGCCAACGGCAAATAATACAACTGATTTTGGTGAAGCAGCAGCTGCAGCAGTAGTATCAGATAAGATTATCATTCATTCCAAGTGTTTGTATATATATATATATATATATATAAAGAACAGATAAATGTTTTAACAGAGAGAGAGAGAGAGGCCATGCTGGTGGTCAGCAGCAAAGCTCAGGGGGGATGAACTAAACTAATACAAGGTCCACAGTCATGTGAACCCCATCAACTTGCTGAATTGGGTCCCACCTCACGTACACAGCCCACAACACTCACATACTATTTGACTCTTTCCTTTCTTTTCTCTCCCAAGAAAATTTAACCATAGCCTACTAGTACAACTATTATTTTCCCCCTTTTTTTTTTTGGCCAAATATCTGTTTTTCTCCTTTCTGTCCCCATTCTCTCTCTCTCTATGAATCTTCCTAGTTCCTTACCATCCCTTCCCCTCACCTTGGGTTGACCCACCGCAGCCCACATCCCCATATCTCAATACTCTCTTACCATAAAAACCCAAGGAAAAAAATATATAATCTTTTTTATTTGTCAAATATATTTAATAAATGTACTTATTAGATTATTAATTGAATTTAGAGCAATTGCCCATCCCCCTATATATACTCAACACATCACCACACAACCCTTCAAACAAACCCAACTCACACCTCTCTTTTCTTGCACCATTTTTAGTGTAAAAAAAAAAAAAGGCACAACAATAATAAACAAAACAAACCTTGTTCTACTACTGCATCCTCTCCATATCTCTCTGTCTATCTCTTTTTTCCTGGTTGTACAACCCAAAAGCAAGAAAGAAGAAGAAAAACATGGATGGAAGCTGCATAGATGAAAGCACAACTAGTGGTGATTCCATTTCCATTTCTCCATCAAATCTTTCACCTTTGCCTCCCGCTACCAAATCTCCTGACTCTCTCTGCCGAGTTGGGAGTGGAACCAGCGTGATTGTGGATTCTGAAGCTGGGGTCGAAGCTGAATCGAGAAAGCTCCCTTCTTCCAAGTACAAAGGCGTTGTTCCTCAACCCAACGGCCGCTGGGGTGCTCAGATATACGAGAAACACCAGCGTGTCTGGCTTGGAACCTTCAATGAAGAAGACGAGGCTGCCAAAGCCTATGACATAGCTGCACAAAGGTTCCGGGGTCGTGATGCCGTGACTAACTTCAAACACCTCCGAGAAACAGAAGAGGACGACATCGAAATGGCCTTCCTCAATTCACATTCCAAGGCTGAAATCGTTGACATGTTGCGTAAGCATACTTACAATGATGAGCTTGAGCAGAGTCGGAGAAGCTATGGCTTTGACGGGAATGGGAAGCGTGTGGTCAGACACGACGGTGGATTCGGTTCCTTTGGTCTCGAGCTGAAAGCGCGTGAACAGCTCTTCGAAAAAGCTGTGACCCCAAGCGATGTGGGCAAGTTGAACCGGCTTGTTATACCTAAGCAGCATGCGGAGAAGTACTTCCCTTTGCAAAGCGGAAGTGCTTCTTCCAAAGGAGTTCTCTTGAATTTCGAAGACGTGACTGGCAAAGTCTGGAGGTTCAGGTATTCATATTGGAACAGTAGCCAAAGTTATGTCTTAACAAAAGGATGGAGCCGGTTCGTTAAGGAGAAGAACCTTAAAGCCGGTGACATTGTTAGCTTCCAGAGATCAACAGGGCCGGAGAAGCAGCTTTACATTGACTGGAAGTTAAGAACAGGGTTGGGTTCGGGGTTGGAGAACCCGGTTGGGCCGGTTCAAATGGTCAGGCTCTTCGGGGTCAACATATTTAAAATACCTGGAAGTGAAAATGTTGGTATCGTTGGATGTAATGGGAAAAGGACTAGAGAAATGGAGCTGTTGGAATTGGAGTGTAGCAAGAAACAAAGGGTAATCGATGCTTTGTAACATTTCCTAATTTTCCTTTCTTTTGTAACTTTTTTGGGAATTTTGTGAATGTTTAGAGGGTGTAGGAAGGTAAAGCAAAGGGAGCGGGGGAAAGGGGACGTGGGGAGGTGTAGTTGCAAGTTGTAAAAGTTGAATTGTATATTACCAGACAAAAAGCTGAAGAAAGCTGAAATTAGGTGTAATACATTTCTTCCGAGAAAAAGAAGGGAAAAACAAAACAAAACAAAAAAAAATTTTAAATGGATAACTGTCAATTTGTTCTGTTCAACCCTTTTTGTACTGTTTTAATATTGATCTCATCTCATGTCAGCACTTAGTAGCTTCTTGTGGATTTGTTGCTTTCCAGAAAATATCTCTATCTTGGTTTGTTAAACAAAATATGCCTTCATTTCTCAGAGAAAGTAATTTGGTATGCACAAGAAGAACCTTTGTCCTCAAAAATGTTGGCTAAGCTAACTGGTTACTGTGTGCCATGATTTGTCTCGTAATAAAGATCTAGTTTGGCCCTTCATGACATGTTCCTATCACTTTCTGCTTGCCTTAAATCCATTTTTAGGCCTAGATGGAAAATGGATGAAGATTTGGGTAAATATCTTTAAACTCTTATACTAATAAATAACCAATAAAAGAGTCTCAATATGTTACAGTCAGATTTAGATGATGATCAAAGGCTGGTGGCAAGTAGAAATGATGTAAGGAATCTTTGGAGAAGCATACTGCAAATCAACAATTAGGTCTTGGTCCATAAAGTTTGTAGAAGGATGTAGTGGCAGAGATTTGATATCTTTTTTTTTTTTTTTGGTGGTGGTAGTGCTGAGCAGAGATTTAACCAGATTAGTTTAGGTCTAGTTACATAGTCTAAGTAAAAATGCCTTTCTTGCCATCAGCAAGCAACTTGGAAATGGAAAAACTATATATTCTTAATCAGGATGTAATCTCTTTCCACCCAGAAAGAGAGCTCAAAAACCATGGAAACCCATGAATGTAGTAATAGTACTTGGCTCTGATCTGATACAAAATGCAGCACCTAATTAATCCTGAATCACTAAGTCGTCAATGCAAAATTTTCATCTCCATATTTCATCATGAATTTCACCTAATAGTAAGGCTTTACAGTATAACGTAAAACATATTTTATCATAATATTTTTCCTTTTTTACTAAAAACCATGGTCGAGTGACAAATTTCTCTTTGTAATATTAATGATTGTTCTTTTAATAAATTGGACATATAAAGTAGTCCAAGTGTTCATTCCAGTAGTTTAAGTTCTTGTATCTAGATAATTGAGAAGATCTGATGAATATCAGGTTTTATATGATGATATAATACACTAAAACAAATTCGATCTTGGAATCTTTTGACTGAAAAGGCTTTCCCCATAGACACTTAATTGTTTTGCATTCCCAGTTTTTCAAATACAAGCAAATTCCTAATTGAAAAATGGTCTCATTTACAGTGGAATACTGCAAGCATGCCACATTTTATAATTAACAAGCAATGGGTTTGTGCCCTATTGCAGAATTAAAATGCTTTTGACATTGTTTTTCGACTGAAAATTTTTTTTTTTTTGTCAAACCCATGGTTTAATGTCAACATAATTGCAGTCAAATCAAATGAAATTCGTAATAATCCAATTCTTAATCACTGCACACATCCACATGAGATCATTGACATTTTTTTATTACCCTCTCTCCCTTAATAATTACTCAACAAGCTCTGGGTGGAAACATGTATGAATTTTAAAGCATACAAAGATTTGATTCCAATTGGACTTTGTTTACAAGACTTGGAGTAGATACAGAAAGATCTATTCATGATTTCGTCCGTATGAGTTAAGAATTTTCCATGAATGTTCCTCCTAACTTCCAAATAATTTCTGCACATGATTCTTGGTTCAGGTCTCTTCCTCTGAAGTTCATCACCCTCAAGTATTTGACTATTTTTTTTTTGTAAACATCTAGATTATGAGAAAAAACTTGTTACGATTTGTTGACTTTAAAGCAAAATATAATTTGAAGTATTAACAGGTAACAAATGTATCAAATTATAAATAGTAAGAACTTTAATTTTAATTTAATTTATGAGATAAGAAAGAATTAATTACGATTCTATAACAACATACTATATTGCACGAAAGAAATGATAAATAAATTCATTGCTTTTTACCTAATTGAACAATGAACTTGAAGAAATCACGTGTTAAACCTGACAGATCGTCGGCTCAATTCGTCCATGATCTATTTTGATGCAATGTACCTAACACTGCCTACTGTCCTCCACAGCTAGCTCGATCTGCCTGCTGTTTTATTATTTTTAAGACATGAACAAGTACTAAAAGTGGGAATAGTTTCATCATTCATGGAACTTGTTAAAGGCTAACTGTGGACATGCTTTGATTCTCCTTGCAAGTTAAACGAGGCTCTTATGACATAGAATCTTTGCAAGCTAAACATTAATTGAATGATCTTTCGAGAAAAGAACACAACCCACTTGAAATATAGAACCCAATTCCAAAGTACTAGAATGTCTTGTTGGAGGCCCATAGGCTCAATTGAGGGGCTACATAAACATGTCCTGATCTTCAAGTCTCATATTCTCACATCAAACATGAAACAGAAAGAACAGGAGAAGCCCAATTGAGAGGGAACCTTATTAAACAGAATCGAACTCCCCTCTAATCCATAACTATGGAGATCAAAGATCTTTAATTAGAATTACAATAATGGGATAAAACAAACAATAGTTTCAGGTTTCAACAAATGATCATTACAAGAGTCAAGAGAATGGCTCATGTACGAAAAAAATATGATTGTATATAACGAAAGGGAGCTATGGTATGGGATGTTTTCATGTTTAAAATGTTAATTCGTATTCTATTAGAGTATATTCAATTATGAAATTAATAAATTAATTAGTTAATAAAATAAGGAGTCGAGTATCATGATTTTTTAAATTTTAGTTATAATTCTATACGAGTCCATTAGTATTCGAAATTAAATGAAAAGTGCATTTTGAAATAATATCTTTTGCTGGACATATAAATCATATAGTTAATCAACTATCAATGTTTCCATTAGGATGATAACATGGTAATATTTTTAAAATAATTTTATTTTTTATTAATTTAAAAAATTATCACTATATAAAATACAATTTCTAAATTTTTACCATTTCTTTCTCTCTTTACCCAAGCATTCTCTTTCCTTCTCTCATTAAATTTTTTCCATGGTAGACGGCGATGGTGGATGACGGTGATGGTAGATGGCATGACAAGCGTCGATTAGACGTTCCCCGACCAAATTTGATCTCAAGAATGCCAAATCGAACGATCCCCGACAAGATTCGACTGCAATAAGACTGGATGTGGTGCTCTCATGGCTAAATTTGGTCGAGGAGGGTCGACAAGCACAAGATCGTGCTGGTAGAGTATGATTTGGCATTCGACTAGCGTAAAGGAGTATCGTTGACCAACTTGAGAGAAAAGAAAAAAGTAGAAAAAGAAAAAAAAGATATTTTAGATATTTCATGTTTACCCGTTAACGTCGTTTACGCGTTTGAGACAAACTATTTATTTCGAAGATAGTAATAAACTAAGGCATAGCTCATTTCAGTTGTGGTAAAGAACAAACTTGTAGCTGGGGTAATTTTATTGAAGAAATAGAGGGTCCTGATCTTCAATTATTGTAGCATATATATAATTTGAACATTGACTGCAATAAAACATGTCACTCGAACCATGTTCAAGCAAGCAGGGATGACATGATATACCTACAAGACATTCATTAATTTCAAATTTTGTAATGGCTTCAAGGACCAAGATCATCAGTCTTCCATTGCTTGGCCACAAAAGAGAGTGAATCATTAGAGGACCCGTTGATATCCAGTGCTTTGGCAGCACTTTCTTTCAGTTCCTTAACCCTCTTCCTAATAGTCTTCCCTTCTTCACCGTCCATCACCATCCTCACCATTCTCTCTACCTCTTGTCGTCCAACAATGGTCCGTCCTGGCTCCGCTTTTGGCTTAACAGCAACTCCAACATCCTCCACCAGCATTGCGGCGTTCATTCTTTGCTCAGCATAAAGGGGCATTGCGATCATTGGCACGCCGTGAGCTATGCTTTCCAGGGAAGAGTTCCATCCGCAGTGAGATAGGAATCCGCCTGTTGATGGATGGCGAAGTATGGCAACTTGTGAAGCCCATGATGGCACCACTAATCCCACACCTTGAGTCCTGCTCAAGAACCCTTCGGGCAAATAAGCTTTGGGGTCATTCTCTTCACTCCCTACGTTGAAATATGAGCCTGCACCGGTAGCATCCGTTGGCTTCCTTACCACCCATATGAATCTTTGTTGGCTCAGCTCTAGACCCCAAGCCAACTCAGTCTGCTGCTCCAGTGACAAAGTCCCACCGCTGCCGAGTGTCACGTAGAGAACTGAATCAGGTGGTTGCTTGTCCAGCCACTCCAGACACTCAACATCTGATGTGCTTAGTGTTTCTTCTTGCTTGATCAAGGGTCCAACCGGATGGACAGGAGGTGTTGGTATCTGCCTGAAAAAGGGGTTCTCTTTTATGGCTTTCAGTGACACAGGTTCAAGATCCTCCCAGGAATTGAGAAATACCCCAGAGGCTAAAGGCAACCGACTAATATGAAAGAAGAACCATTTGTACTCGTCAATCTTCCTGTTGCGAACCGGGTCTAGCAGGTCTTCAGTCCGAACAGCAGCACAACCTGGGACCTGAATCGGTTCCGGAAGATCAACGAATTCACCCTCAACATCACTGTCAAGCTTCGGCAGGTATAGTGCGAAGGCGGAGAAGGCAACAGATGTAGTAGAAAACAAGTAGGCAGGAATTGAAAGTTCACTGCAAACGTCAAAAGCTTGCGTAGTGAACAAGTCCGTAACGAGAGCTCTTGGTTTGCCCAAAGCAACGAGGACCGACTTCAGGGACCGAAGGCCCTCCTCTGTAATGAGACAGAGACGGGTTAGGACAAGCACGTTATCCATGTCGCTGCTGATCACCTTGTCAACATCAACAGGGGGAAGTTTGACGATGCTGAGGTCGGGAGGGAGGTTGGGAGAGCAAAGGAGTTGCTCCTGTGCAGCTGAGGTTGCATTGGTGGTAATGACGAGGAAGCTGACACGCATGCCATGTTCAACCACCAGGCGCTTAGCTAGCTCAAGGAGGGGAATCAGATGGCCCATGCCAACGCTTGGCAGGACTGCAACATGGGGCTTTATATGAGTTTCATTGGCTACCACCATAGCTGCAACAAACGGCTGCTACAATCAGTCTTGGAGATTGCAGCAGCTGATGAGAATTGGGATCTAGAGAGTAGAATGCTAATGCCCTAAAACATCTCCAGAAGATCCCAATATATATTGTGTGAGTGTGTGCCTTTGCTGCCTAGCAGGCAGACGCCACTATAAATAAGGCAAATGAAGTAATTTTCTGGTCTCTTATCAACAAAGAGTGGGCATACGTCTGGTACTCTTGAGACAATGTTGTGGCCATTATACTATTTTTATTAATTTCGAGTGGTTGCCATTGCCATCGCCTTTTTTACAATTGTTTTGTGATGTCAATTTCCGAATCAGGTTCACCATCTTTCTCAACCCCATTAAAAGAATTATACTACTAAACAAAAGATACATAAAAGATCACTAAAAAAGAAGTTTCTCTCTTCTCTCTTCAATCCATACCCTGGACTGTGTTTACCCTTTTGTTTTGAACAAGTTTTAGTGTATAACTTGTAAAGGCCCGAGCGTACCAAACTATTAAACAAACTTACTAGAATTGTTGACATGCAAATATAAAGCTTAAAACATTTCTAAGATGTTTCCCAACTTTTTATATTATTCTTAAATTAATTCATTTATCATTATTTGATTATTACAAATCTATAACATATTTAAAAGAAAATCTCAAAGAGATTTTGAAACTTAACCATGTGTCGACTTCAAAAGATGTTAAGAAAAGTTAAATAGTATTTTCAAAAAAAGTCTAAACTTATTAAGGTGGGTTGTAAATTATGAATTCTATATGAGTTGCATATGTGAATGTCTTATATTTGACCTATGTATAACGCACGGATGCTACTCTAATGATAATAATAATAATAAAACTTTGTTCTTATACCTTGTGCCTAGGGACCAAATTCTTCTCTTCTACAGAATAAGCATAGTATTCTTCTCTTTTTCATTAATAAATGGGGGTCCCCTTTAAGTCGTAACCCTCCAGTTCCCTATACAACGACCCATGGCTATGGAAATCAAAGATCTTTAATTAGAATTACAATAATGGGATAAAACAAACAATACTTTCAGGTTTTAACAAATGATCATTACAAGAGTCAAGAGAATGGCTCATGTACGAAAAAAATATGATTGTATATAATGTAAGGGAGCTATGGTATGGGATATTTTCATGTTTAAAATGTTAATTTGTATTCTATTCGAGTAGATTTAATTATGAAATTAATAAGTTAATTACTTAATAAAATAAAAAGTCACATACCATGATTTTTTAAATTTTAGTTATAATTTCACATGAGTCCATTAGTATTCAAAATGAAGAGTACGTTTTAAAACATACTACAAGAAAATTAGTTTTTTCCGACAGAAAAAATTTCGTTGAAAATTTTTAACGAAATTCCGATGGAAATTTCTTGTGACTTTTTACAATGGATTTTTAACGAATTTCTAACAAAAAAATTCTAATGGACAAATTCCGTTGAAAATTCATCAGAAAATTTTTTGGCACAAAAAACAATTATTGGCTCCAAAGGTTCCAGCGGAATTTCTGACGAATTTTCGTTGAAAATTTTTAACGAAAAATAATTCATTAGAAATCTGTTGGAAAGTCTAAGGCACAAAAAATATTAACTTTATTAGTAATTATTATTAACTTTATTAGTAACTTTATTAACTTTATTTATATGATTATATTTTAATAACTTTATTAGTAATTATTATCTTAATTTTTATAACATATTAATTTTTATAACACATATATAATAATAAAGTAATACATTTAAATATATATTATATAAAATTAGCATATTAGTGATTAGTGATGGATAAGGACTATAGATATCAGAATTCGGGTTAAGTTTAATTATCTTGAGTAAAATCCTGACTAGAACTTTTTGGTTTAACTAGAAAAAAGTCTTAAGTTAATTGGATCACTAGAGTTTACTATTGAATAGGATATAAGCAATAAGGAAATACTTTAAATGGCTGTGGGCTGTGAATGGTTTTTTTTTTATTATTATTTTTTAACTGTGAATGGTTAGCTTCTGGAAATAGACAAAAAATCATGGATTGAGAGTTGCTATAAATGCTTTAAATGGTTAGCTTCTGGTAATAGACTGTGAATGGTTAGCTTCTATTTGCATTAGTGATAATTGGTGATTGTAAATCAAAGATGGTTTCATAATCCTTTAATTGTACTATAGGATGGGGAGTTATTATATTAGATACTTAATATCTTTAAATTGGATTTTTTGAGTGCTTTGCGGTTATTTCATGTTTTTATTTTTATATGTAATTTATAAAATCCAAATTAAGTTATTTTGACGTTGGTGTCAGGTAATAAAATTACTTATGCTTATTATAAATAAGTAATTAATATTTTACAAAATGATAAATTTAGTTAATAATTAATAAATATTATATTATAAATAAATAATAATATAATATTAATTTTGTTTATAATTTAATAATAATAATAAATATGTTACATTGTACATTAATGTCTAATATGCTATGAATATCTAAAGATATTATTATTATTATTATTATTATTATTATTAATTATTCATTACATAATAAGTTTAATATAAATATATTAAAATTGATTTATATTTAAATTTTATTTATTTATTAATAAAATATAAATTATTTAAACTTTTGTTGATATAGAGACTATAAAGACTCAAGCCTGTGTGTGGATGAAAATGAAATTGGCTAAAAAATATAAAAGGGGTCCAAAGACTTATTCAATAGGTTGGATTTAAGCCCAACACCTTTGGACTTTCCCTAATGGGCATTCATGAGCTAGAGCCCTACTCCTTTTTACAGGACATTCTTTCTACTAAACGGTGTGCCAGTTTCTTTTTCTTCCCGCACGTATGGTACACGGAATAGCTAAGCTATTCCCCGTCTATTCTCACGTTTTAGTTTCACTTCCATTTGGTACAATAATAGTATAAGGAATAGCTATTACTTAGTAATAGTTATTCTTTAAAATAGGGTAAAACTCAAACATAAATATACCTGAGTTTTTTTTTTTTGGGTTTTGCTATTTCATGATTGAGGGAATAGCTCAAAAAAATGATAAGATTAAAATGGCCTTTAAAACTTAAAAATATTACAACCTTTGGCTATATAAATATTTTTTCCTTCTCATTTTCCCCTCTTCTTTATCTCTCTTCTTACGTTCTTTCCTTTCTCATTCTCTCTCTAATTGGCACTTAACACCGAAGATGGCGGCAACGGCGACAGCGGAAAGTGTCGATTTGGCACTCAATGGTTAAATTCAACCGAACTCTAGCCAGATCTGGCACTCAACAGCCAAATCTAGTCGTGAGAAGCACCAGATCTGGTGCTTCCTGGCAAGATATCGCGGTTGGATTTAGCACTATACGGCCAGATCTAATTGTGGAAAACACCGATCTGGCGTCCTAGTGGCTAAATTCGACCACATGGTGTGCCAAATTGGCGTTTCATGACACTGGTCGCCTTTCCGGTGTTCAGCCCAGAGAGAAGAAGAAAGAAAAAAGAAAAAATAATAATTTATAAATATTAAAATATTAATATTTTATATATAATTTAAACATTATTAATATTAATATGATTAAAATATTAATTATTTACTTATTAAATTATTAATATATTAAAATTTTAATGATTATAAATAAAAATAAAAAATAAAAAATTATTAATATTTTAATCATAATAATATTAAATTGTACATAAAATATTAATATTTAAAATATTAAACATTAAATTATACTAAAATATTAATATTTAAATTATTAATTATTAATATTTTAATTTCATTATAAATTATTAATATTTAAAATAAAAATAAAAATAAATAATTATATTTATAATAAAAGATATTTTAATTATTTTATTTTCTATTCTTTTCTTATTTCAAAGTTATTATTACTAACTAAACATTACAATAAATCATAATAATTATTCATACTCTATTTTATTCATTGTACCAAATTACATAATACCCTATTCTTACCTCCATTTTCTTACCTCTTACCTCCATTTTCTTGCAATAAAGCAGTTCTTTTTCATGTCACTTCATCTTTTCTGAACAGTTAAGGTTGTCTTTAACCGTTTCTTGCTTTACCGTAAATTTTTGTGATAAGCTTGGATTTAATGCAAAGGCATGAAATTACCCCCTTGCTTTTGCTTACATGTGAAAACCAGTGTTGTGTCCAGATC
The DNA here is from genome assembly GCA_036013995.1 of Theobroma grandiflorum. Taxonomy (NCBI): domain Eukaryota; kingdom Viridiplantae; phylum Streptophyta; class Magnoliopsida; order Malvales; family Malvaceae; genus Theobroma; species Theobroma grandiflorum. Next base: position 448,667 of record CP142127.1, read on the forward strand.
CTAAGAACCCTGGGTGTCAATTCTGGAGTGTAATAACTTGCCAAAAATCTGTAATTATAGTTAAAATAACAGTAACTTGGTTGGGTAGATGTAATGAAAATCTGAGAAGTCATCATGTGCATGGTATAGAGGAAAATTATCATTTTACATCATTTATGATATGATTTCGTTTTCTCTTTTTCTTTCTTGAACTTGCATAACGAGTGAAAGTTTCAGTAGGCGATATTTGTATATATCACACATATTCCATTTTTTGTCTTCACATTTCTTGTTTGTCCTTGTTCACTATGACTGTGAATATACAGTCATATGTTCTAGTTAAGAAGTTTCCAAACAAATCATTTGATTAATAGTAATTGTTAAAGGTTAGAGAGAACATGCATGATCATAAACCATGATGATAATTCCTTTGAAGTCCTTGATGAAATTAGAGATCATATGTATGTTCAAATTCAGGTATGTGCTATAGTAGCTAGCTAGGTTTGATAAAATGGAATAGAAAACAAAATATAGGTATAAACCGTCATTGATGTTTAGCTCATCAGTAGCAGTAAGAAAGTCTGTCTGACATGATTCCCATCCATGCGGTCCTTGTGACAAATAGAAGAATATTTTTGCAAGTTTCCAAGTTGGGCAAAAGAAAAGGTAGCCGTACATCAGCTTATGGAAATAGTGTCATATATACGTAGTAAGAGGTTATGGGTTACCTAAGGTGGAAGGTTGGGGGGGCCACTGCAGCACTGCTGCCATTCTAATATTCTGCTGACCACGCAGAAGCAAAGATAAAGCTCATGTACAGAGCTTGCATGAGTACCCTTTAGGATCTGTAAAAGTGCCATAAAAAAAATAAAAGTAGATGCTTTTCATCTATTAAAAGAGATCGACGTGATTGATGAGTAATATTTAAAACAAAAACTAAAAGTAAGTTTTACCGTCTTAGTAGTAGAGATAGAGATAATAAAATTGATTTGAATGAAGAAGTGTATCAAAAAAATGATATGTCTATTCTAATTAATTTTACTCTCTCAGAAAAATTATGGTATGGGATATTTTCATGTTTAAAATGTTAATTTGAATTCTATTCGAGTATATTTAATTATGAAATTAATAAATTAATTAGTTAATAAAATAAAGAGTCAAATGCCATGATTTTTTAAATTTTAGTTTTAAGGTTTAGGGATCTATTAGTATTCAAAATGAAAAATACGTTTCAAAACAATATTTTTCGTTGAACACATAAATCAAATAATTAATCAATTATCAATATTCCTATTAAAGTGATAACATGATAATATTTTTAAAATAATTTTATTCTTTATTAATTTAAAAAATTATCACTATACAAAATATAATTTTTTCATTTTTACCATTTCTTTCTTTCTTTGCGCAAGCATTCTCTCTCCTTCTCTCGTTAAATTTTCTCCATCGCAGATGACGATAATGGACGTCGATGATGGCAGATGGCATGACAGGCGCCGATTAGATGTTCCTCAACCAAATTCGATCTCAAGAATGTCGAATCGAACGATCCCCGGCCAGATTTGACTGCAATAAGACTGGATTTGGTGCTTTCGTGGCTCAACTTGGTCGAGGAGGGTCTATAAGCACAAGATCGTGCTGGAAGGGTGTGATCTGGCATTCAGCTGGCATAAAGGGGCATTGCCAGCCAACTTGAGAGAAAGGAAAAGAGTGAAGAAAAAAAAAACATTTTAGATATTTCACATTTACCTTTCAACGTTTTTTTCGAAAATACTAATAAATTAAGGCATAGCTCATTTCAGTTGTGGTAAAGTACAAACCTGTAGCGGGGGTAATTTTATTGAAGAAATAGAAGGTCCCGATCTTCAATTATTGTAGCATATATATATATATATAATTTGAACATTGACTTCGACAAAACATGTCACTCGAACCATGTCAGAGCTAGCAGGGATGACATGAAACACCTACAAGACATTTATTAATTTCAAATTTTGTAATGGCTTCAAGGACCAAGATCATCAGTCTTCCATTGCTTGGCCACAAAAGACAGTGAATCATAAGAGGACCCGTTGATGTCCAGTACTTTGACAGCACTTTCTTTCAGTTCCTTAACCCTCTTCCGAATGGTCTTCCCTTCTTCACCGTCCATCACCACCCTCACCGTTCTCTCTACCTCTTGTCGTCCAACAATGGTCCGTCCTGGCTCCACTTTTGGCTTAACAGCAACTCCAACATCCTCCACCAGCATTGCGGCGTTCATTCTTTGCTCAGCATAAAGAGGCCATGCGATCATTGGCACGCCGTGAGCTATGCTTTCCAGGGAAGAGTTCCATCCGCAGTGAGATAGGAATCCGCCTGTTGATGGATGGCGAAGTATGGCAACTTGTGAAGCCCATGATGGCACCACTAGTCCCACACCTTGAGTCCTGCTCAAGAACCCTTCGGGCAAATAAGCTTTGGGGTCATTCTCTTCACTCCCTACGTTGAAAAATGAGCCTGCACCTGTAGCATCCGTTGGCATCCTTACCACCCATATGAATCTTTGTTGGCTCAGCTCTAGACCCCAAGCCAACTCAGTCTGCTGCTCCAGTGATAAAGTCCCACCGCTGCCGAGCGTCACGAAGAGAACTGAATCAGGTGGTTGCTTGTCCAGCCACTCCAGACACTCAACATCTGCTGTGCGTAGTGTTTCTTCTTGCTTGATCAAGGGTCCAACCGGATGGACAGGAGGTGTTGGTATCTGCCTGAAGAAGGGGTTCTCTTTTATGGCTTTCAGTGACACGGGTTCAAGATCCTCCCAGGAATTGAGAAATACCCCAGAGGCTAAAGGCAACCGACTAATATGAAAGAAGAACCATTTGTACTCGTCAATCTTCCTGTTGCGAACCTGGTCTAGCAGGTCTTCAGTCCGAATAGGAGTACAACCTGGGACCTGAATCGGTTCCGGAAGATCAATGAATTCACACTCAACATCACTGTCAAGCTTGGGCAGGTATAGTGCGAAGGCGGAGAAGGCAACAGATGCAGTGGAAAACAAGTAGGCAGGAATTGAAAGTTCATTGCAAACGTCAAAAGCTTGTGTAGTGAACAAGTCCGTAACGAGAGCTCTTGGTTTGCCCAAAGCAACGAGGACCGACTTCAGGGACCGAAGGCCCTCCTCTGTAATGAGACAGAGCCGGGTTAGGACAAGCACGTTATCCATGTCGCTGCTGATCACCTTGTCAACATCAACAGGGGGAAGTTTGACGATGTGGAGATCGGGAGGGAGGTCGGGAGAGCAAAGGAGTTGCTCCTGTGCAGCTGAGGGTGCATTGGTGGTAACGACGAGGAAGCTGACACGCATGCCATGTTCAACCACAAGGCGCTTAGCTAGCTCAAGGAGGGGAATCAGATGGCCGATGCCAACGCTTGGCAGGACTGCAACATGGGGCTTTATATGAGTTTCATTGGCTACCAACATAGCTGCAACAAACGGCTTCTACTATCAGTACTTGGAGATTGCAGCTGCTGATGAGAATTGGGATCTAGGGAGTAGAATGCTAATGCCCTAAAACATCTCTAGAAGATCCCAATATATATTGTGTGAGTGTGTGCCTTTGCTGCCTAACAGTCAGACGCCACTATAAATAAGCCAAATGAAGTAAATTTCTTTTAACCATTCTTCTTTGGTCTCTCATCAATAAAGAGTGGGCCTACGTCTGGTACAAGGGAGACAAATAATGTGGCCATTATAATATTTTATTAATTTCTAGAGGTTGCCATTGCCTTTTTACAATTGTTTTGTGATGCCAATTTCCGAATCAGGTTCAGAATCTTTCTCAACCCCATTAGCAGTGTAACATCCCATGCGGGAAAGACAAAAAAAAAAAGAAAAAGGGAGGGAGACTCGGTCAACAAAGGGAGGAAGGATAAAGACAAAAGAAAGAAAAAGACAAAATGAAGGAAAGGAAGAAAAAGAGGGAAGAAGAAGAATAAGGAGAGAAAAAAAAAGGCAGCGTCGAGGGAAAGGAGGAAGAAAGAAGAAAGAAAGAGAAGAAAAAGAGGGAAGAAGAAGAAAAATGGGAGAAAGAGCAGCACCGGGAGAAAACAAAGGAAGAAAAAAAAAGAGAGAGAGAAGCAGATCGAGAGAAAGGAGGAAGGAAGAAGAAAGAAAAAGAAGAAAAAGAGGGAAAAAGAAGAAAAAGGGGAGAAAGAGCAGCGCCGAGAGGAAAGAAAGGAAGAAAAAAAAAAAGAGAAAGAGAGAGAAAGAAGCAGATTGAGAGAAAGGAAGAAGGAAGTAGAAGAAAAGGAAGGAACGAAGCAGAAAAAAAAAAAGAAAAAAAAAGAAAAAAAAAATTATTATTAAAAATTAAATTAAATTAGGTGCAGGCACGAATCAATAGCGAAGAGCATCCCGCTATTTTGAGGTGAGTGGGTGCTAAATTTTAAAAATATTATATTTTTATAATATTGTATAAATTGTGTTGATAGTTGATGATATTGTGGATGGCATGAGTTGGTAGAAAATTTAAGTTGTTTGTGAGTGTGACAGAGTTTTAAAAATTCGGGTTTTGATATTATACGTAGTACATATGTATATATGATTTTTAAGTATGGGGAAACAAATCTTCGACTGATTTCACTTCAAATAACGCCTTGCAATTTGTGTACTGCTTAGGCCAGTGGTCATTATACTGTTTTCAAGATATGATAATAATTGATTATTTATTTTTATACGTTGATTTAGCAGACATATTATGATTTGAATGATTCACATATAAAGTGCAATTCATGAAAGGAATATTCTCATTTTGTTTAGTATGCTTGGTAAATGCTTTTAATTGGAATGATTTTTATTTACACGTGATTGAGATATTTTGTGCACGAGTAAGTAAAGGGGGACCTGAAGCCCGATTTTTATTGGTGACGTGGGTAGTTCCCACGAGTAGGTAATGGGGGACCTGAAGCTCCGATTTATATTGGTGACGTGGGTAGTTCCCACGAGTAGATAAAAGGGGGGGCCTGAAGAGTTCCCACGAGTAGGTAAAGGGGGACCTGAAGCCCCGATTTATATTGGTGACGTGGGTAGTTCCCGCGAGTAGGTAAAGGGGGACCTGAAGCCCCGATTTTTATTGGTGACGTGAGTAGTTCCCACGAGTAGGTAAAGGGGGACCTGAAGCCCCGATTTATATTGGTGACGTGGGCAGTTCCCACGGGTAGATAACGACATCCGAGAATAAGCCTAAGGGCTGTACTAATTTATCCGAGAACGAGATTCGCTCGTTTATTGTCTTAGCATACATCACGTGTCTTTGACACGTAAATTTTTATTAATAAGTGATAAGTGAAATATATATATATATTCTTGAATTATACTGTTTTAGATTTGCAAGGCATAAAATATCTCTCCATTTAATGAAATATTTTCTACGCATGCTCTTGGATTTAGAACTAATCTATCCGTATGTTGTTTCCCCTTATCGTCTGCTCACTGAGTCGATGATTATCACTGAATCTATGAGACTCACACCCTCTTATTTTTCCCTTTTGCTGACAGGGACTAGTCTAACGTGAAACTATCAGTGAGCACGGTCTACCACAGATTTGGGTAAAGATAATTCTCAACTCGTTTAAGAGTCACTCCGTGGATAGAGGTCGAGTTGTAATACTCTGGATTTGTATGTGGCAAATATTGATTTTTGAATTAATGAAAGTTTGAGATTTCGAACTCAACGTAGTTAATTGTAATAGCATGCCTTAAAGTCAAAATTAAATGGATTGTGCTTGATTTTGAGTTCAAGTACACGTGTATATATATGTTTGACTTAAAATTTATGCAGTCTATTGCAAGTGTACAGGGAATGGTTGAAAAGTCATATGAGGCTTGTTCGGGACTTGTTGGGACACCTCGAAAGTCTCGAATGCCGGTAGCGATCTAGGGGGGGTCGTTACAGTGTTGGTATCAGAGCTCTAGGTTTAGTCGAGTCCTAGGGATTCTTGTGTTAATTAGCGGAGTTGTTGGAGCTAATGTAGAGTCTTGTTTATGGGTTGTGACTGCAGCACAAGTCATAGACAGGAGGCTATATAAACTCCTATTCTTAGTAACTTGCCTTCTATTAACGTTAAATAAAAGTTATATGTAGCGTCGTAGTCTGGGTTTGAGATGTCACTCGAGACATAAGCTACTGTTGGAAAGATTTTAAGCAAATGCTCTTGATAAAAAGTTGATGTAATGATATATCCCTCCGACTAAAGGTGGAAGAAAGTGAAGTTGGACTAATAGGTTCGTAAACAACTCATTCAATTGGTAAAATTAAAATTTGAACCATGATTGTCAATGGGAAGAAATTGATGACTATGAGGTATTTTAGGTCAATATAAAAGAGTACATATGATAATGGTAATAAGAGGTATATTTGATTGGAATAAATAATGATTGTTGAGATTCACTCGAAGTTTATAAATTTAAGCATTAAGAAAGGAGTAACTGATACTTACGTGCACGAAAGTGAGTGCACGGTGTTAATTAACTTACCCTGCCCATATATGAATGGTGTCAAACTTCTGAAATAGATTATATGTGGATATGTATTGAATATATGCACAACAACTTACAGGAAGCTGGTTTGGATTTTAATTAAGTGATGGTGAAATCCCAAGGTTTTATTCAGACTATTATGGTTTATAATTATAAGTATACAAATTAGCTTAAGGATAATCAATGTAAATACACTAAGCTAGTTGGTAGGGTCCGAATTGAGAACATGGACACCTTGGCAGATTTTAAAATAATGTCCAATGGGGTTAAGGAGCTAAAATGTTATTGAGCATGCGTTGAATTGTTAAAGTTATGAGTGGCTTCGGAGGTAAGCTTTTGATTGTTTAAGTCCTCAACTGAATTTCATCAAATTATGTGTTTAAGTGTTTTGGGAGGTACATTGAAAAGCATAAGAGAATATATTAGTTAAATTGCTATAAGGGGTCAAAATGGGATGACCATGAGAGGCTCGTGAGTAACTAAGCCATGTATTGATGAAAGTGCAAGGGAGCTATGATTGGTAAATAAAAGTAGAACTTTAATGATGGGAAAGAATTCACTACTTTAGGCATTAAACTATAAGTTATGAGCTTGTATCCACTTCGTGAACCCCTTTGTGAGAAAATTTGAAAGAGTTCTCACAATGTGAAAGCATTGAAGCTTAAGAGCAAATGGCTATACAGTCAAGTTCAGGCTCATGACTGATAAGTCATGTAGGTATAAAAATGTATTGCAATTATAAGGATGCTTGGAAATACCAATTTAAAGCAATGATTATCTCGCCATTATGTAAACCCGATAAGGTTGTGGTCTCGATATACTGATAGATGCAAGGCATAAATTGGGAAACGAGTTGTCCTCACCAGTTTTAATTTATTTTGAGTAATTACTCAGTAAAGTGCCTGATAAGGGTAGGCAAAGGTTGAATTATGTTACCAATACTTAGAGAACGAGGGTGATATGGTTTGATTAAATGTGAGAAGAAATGATTTTAAACTTAATTGGGTGGTTATTTCAGTATTATAAGTGATTTATTGAACTGGTTATGCCTGAGATTACTTGAAGTTGAAAATTTTGGAAATATATACGGTTATAGACTAAGAGATATAAGCATAAAGTGGATAATCTAAGCATACCACAATAGGTGAAATGTGAAATAGATATGTCAAAATTGAGGAAAGTAAGAAGAGGTTCTACACGTGGTAATAGAAACTGACAATTAAATGGATGTATTTATGTATATGTGGAGTTACTCATGTCTTCGGTGGAAATAAAGAATCATTCTTAGCAATTTGAACACAATGTGCTTGATAGGTTGCATAGATGGTGCTATAAAATACTAATGGACATAACATACATTATTGGAAATAATTATGAATATGGGGGAAGAAATTTTCAATAGTTGCACTGCCACAATGTCAATTATCTAGTACCACGACAGTAGGAACGTCTTATGCGCTAGACACATGAGCAAGGTGTGGAAAGTATGAAGAATGAATATACAAAATAATTCAGGTCGTTGATCTTGGTATTGGACGTTGTTATGTGGAGATTTAAATGATTAGAAGAACGATACATGAATTGAAAGTTTTCCTAATTTATTTATATATATCATGACATGTAAAAAAAAAAAAAGAGTTGGAAAGTTACTAAGATATTCTGCAATGTGATGAATTAAGAGGAATATTGAGTGGATTAAATATGCGCTCAAAGATCTAAAGAAACACCAATACCAATAGAGGAAATTGTGAATGAAGGAAATTGAGGTGGGCATAACAACAAAATGAACTCATAGAATCGTTAGGAAGATCTATAATTTTATTATGATATAGTCGAAGAGAAAGAGACTGGTGATAAGACAAGATTAATTATGTGACGTATTAAAATCTATGAACATAATCGGAAGTATAAACAGAAGTGAATGCTATTAAATTTTTTGGAGGATGAATACATGTTTATAGACCAAATTGTTTAAAGGGCTAAGGAACAAATAAGTGCACAAATAATCGAAAATGCATAAAAGTTTTGAAAGTAATATACCCAACTATATGTGCCAAGGACGATGACTGATATTACTTTGGTGTATTTTAAATGCACATTGATATAATGTAGTAGTGGTAACTTGCTACCAAACCTGATGATTAAATCATGGATTATGTAGTTACAAGAGGAAAGAAACAGGTTAGAAGTGGATAATTGTAGTGATGGTGAGAAGTACTTAGGTATAATCTTATTTTGCATTCCACAATCATAAGTACAAATCAAACGATGATTAACATTACTTCAGTTTAATTCCTTTGTCCGATAAGGAAATGTGGAACTTAAAATTCTTAAAGGGATTTAATGGATAAAGCATAAGTTATGGAGTTACTCGGTGTGAGATTGAAATTGGATATTGACAATGAAGTCAGAGGATGTTTAAGTAAAATCTATATCGAGTTTTATAATATTATAGTTAATCGTGTTGGGATAAAAAGGGAAAGTAATGGCATATTGGCGTAAAAGGGATAGTATAAGATAATTGAAGGTAATCCCGATAATGATGTTGGTTAATGAAAAATGAAAATGATGAACTTGAAAGGTCAATAAGATTGTAAAGCATACATGGAGATCGAAATATAATTGGATAAAAACAATATTTAGTGATAGACATGAGGATTATGACACTATGATACAATGATACATAATATATTGAAATTCACATATATGGTTGGAAATGATAAGATAATAGCTTAAGTTTGTACGTACGTAGAGTTGTACATCGATATAATGCAAGTTCTTATGGTATATATCAAGAATAAAGTGTGGTAGGATGTAAGCGAATGATAACTTAAGGGTTCAAAAATAATTTGGAAGTTGATTATGATCTAATGTTCATGGACTAAATATGATCTATGAAAATGAAATAGAAAGATAATTAAAAATGTCAGAAATAAGAAAGACAAAAAGGAAACTCAGTCTTCGATATATTGGCTCGTTTGAAATATTGGGACAGGAAGGTATTGCTGCTTATCGGTTGGCATTGCTATCGGATCTCGAAGGAGTCAATTCAGTGTTTCATGTATCCACGCTAAGAAAATATGTCCGAGACTTTTCGCACGTGATAAGACATGATATGGTATTGTTAGAACATGAGTTGGAATTCCAAGAGAAGCTTGTAGCTATATTAAACTGTCAAGTCAAATGGCTTCGCCATGAATACATCACCTTAGTGAAAGTATTATGGCAAAAACCATCCAGTGGAAGAAGAAACTTGAGAACTAGAAGAAGAAATGCAAACATGGTACCCATAACTGTTTGAGGATTGAATGTGTGGATAAGTGCTTCTATGCTATTGAAATTCGAGGACGAATTTATTACAAGTGGGGGAGTTTGTAACATCCCATGCGGGAAAGACAAAAAAAAAAGAAAAAGGGAGGGAGACTCGGTCAACAAAGGGAGGAAGGATAAAGACAAAAGAAAGAAAAAGACAAAATGAAGGAAAGGAAGAAAAAGAGGGAAGAAGAAGAATAAGGAGAGAAAAAAAAAAGGCAGCGTTGAGGGAAAGGAGGAAGAAAGAAGAAAGAAAGAGAAGAAAAAGAGGGAAGAAGAAGAAAAATGGGAGAAAGAGCAGCACCGGGAGGAAACAAAGGAAGAAAAAAAAAAGAGAGAGAGAAGCAGATCGAGAGAAAGGAGGAAAGAAGAAGAAAGAAAAAGAAGAAAAAGAGGGAAAAAGAAGAAAAAGGGGAGAAAGAGCAGCGCCGAGAGGAAAGAAAGGAAGAAAAAAAAAAGAGAGAGAGAGAGAAAGAAGCAGATCGAGAGAAAGGAAGAAGGAAGAAGAAGAAAAGGAAGGAACGAAGCAGAAAAAAAAAAGGAAAAAAAAAGAAAAAAAAATTATTATTAAAAATTAAATTAAATTAGGTGCACGCACGAATCAATAACGAAGAGCATCCCGTTATTTTGAGGTGAGTGGGTGCTAAATTTTAAAAATATTATATTTTTATAATATTGTATAAATTGTGTTGATAGTTGATGATATTGTGGATGGCATGAGTTGGTAGAAAATTTAAGTTGTTTGTGAGTGTGACAGAGTTTTAAAAATCCGGGTTTTGATAATATACGTAGTACATATGTATATATGATTTTTAAGTATGGGGAAACAAATCTTCGACATATTTCACTTCAAATAACGCCTTGCAATTTGTGTACTGCTTAGGCCAGTGGTCATTATACTGTTTTCAAGATATGATAATAATTGATTATTTATTTTTATACGTTGATTTAGCAGACATATTATGATTTGAATGATTCACATATAAAGTGCAATTCATGAGAGGAATATTCTCATTTTGTTTAGTATGCTTGGTAAATGCCTTTAATTGGAATGATTTTTATTTACACGTGATTGAGATATTTTGTGCACGAGTAGGTAAAGGGGGACCTGAAGCTCGATTTTTATTGGTGACGTGGGTAGTTCCCACGAGTAGGTAATGGGGGACCTGAAGCCCCGATTTATATTGGTGACGTGGGTAGTTCCCACGAGTAGATAAAAGGGGGGGCCTGAAGAGTTCCCACGAGTAGGTAAAGGGGGACCTGAAGCCCCGATTTATATTGGTGACGTGGGTAGTTCCCGCGAGTAGGTAAAGGGGGACCTGAAGCCCCGATTTTTATTGGTGACGTGAGTAGTTCCCACGAGTAGGTAAAGGGGGACCTAAAGCCCCGATTTATATTGGTAACGTGGGCAGTTCCCACGGGTAGATAACGACATCCGAGAATAAGCCTAAGGGCTGTACTAATTTATCCGAGAACGAGATTCGCTCGTTTATTGTCTTAGCATACATCACGTGTCTTTGACACGTAAATTTTTATTAATAAGTGATAAGTGAAATATATATATATATTCTTGAATTATACTGTTTTAGATTTGCAAGGCATAAAATATCTCTCCATTTAATGAAATATTTTCTACGCATGCTCTTGGATTTAGAACTAATCTATCCGTATGTTGTTTCCCCTTCTCGCCTGCTCACTGAGTCGATGATTATCACTGAGTCTATGAGACTCACACCCTCTTATTTTTCCCTTTTGCTGACAGGGACTAGTCTAACGTGAAACTATCAGTGAGCACGGTCTACCACAGATTTGGGTAAAGATAATTCTCAACTCGTTTAAGAGTCACTCCGCGGATAGAGGTCGAGTTGTAATACTCTGGATTTGTATGTGGCAAATATTGATTTTTGAATTAATGAAAGTTTGAGATTTCGAACTCAACGTAGTTAATTGTAATAGCATGCCTTAAAGTCAAAATTAAATGGATTGTGCTTGATTTTGAATTCAAGTACACGTGTATATATATGTTTGACTTAAAATTTATGCAGTCTATTGCAAGTGTACAGGGAATGGTTGAAAAGTCATATGAGGCTTGTTCGGGACTTGTTGGGACACCTCGAAAGTCTCGAATGCCGGTAGCGATCTAGGGGGGGGTCGTTACAAGCAGAATTATACCACTAAAGGATACATAAAAGATCACTAAACAAGAAGTTTCCTTCTTCTCTCTTCAATCCATGCCCTGGACTGTGTTAACGCTTTCGTTTTTGAACAAGTTTTAGTGTATAACTTGCGAAAACAAACTTATTGGAATTGTTGACATGCAATTTAAAGCTTAAAAGATTTCTAAAACGTTTTCCTATTCTTAAATTAGTTTATCTATTATTATTTGATCATCACAAATCTATAACATATTTTAAAAAAATTTCTTAAAGGGATTTTTTTGCTTAATCACATGTCGACTTAAAAAAATGTCTATGAAAGTAAAATGGTATTTTCAAAAAGCATTTGAAATTGTTAACGTGAGTTGTAAAAGTATAAATGTGTGAATGTCTTATATTTTATCTGTGTACAACGTACGGAAAATGCTCTGATAATAATAATAATAAAACTTTGTTCCCATGCCTCGTGCCCAGGGACCATATTCTTCTAATCTAAAGAATAAGCATCGTATTCTTCTCTTTTTCATTAATAAATGGGGGTTCCCTTTAAGTCGCAACCCTCCAGTTCCCTGTACAACGAAGCTCCATTAATAGATAGATTCGCCCTTGTTCTTCTTCTTATTCTAACTTTACCCTATGGATGAAGCTCCATGATGGATTGCATATCACCTTATCCTTAATTAGTCATGATCCTAATGAAAGAGAAATAAAAAATGAATAATAGTGAAAGACAATGAATTGACTGGTCAGGGTCCAAAATCAATCCCCATCAATTGAAATAAATGTCCTTATCCGACAATACATCATCATATTGAAATAAATATATGGTTGTGGTGCTATATATAACGAATCTATCACAATGTTCAATGTGTACTAAAAAAATATATATATATATTGCACATTTTCAATAATAATGAATAATGGATAAAATTTTATATTAGAAAAAGAAAAGAAAAATGAGTCATTCAAATAGAGAAGTGTACAAATTCATTATAATTGGACTTTAATAAGCAACGGATCATGATTGGACTTTAATAAGCAACGGATCATGAATGGACTTTTTGGGTTTGGGTAGGTTTGAAATTAATTAATTTAATATTTAATTATTTATAATGACACTTGGCATGTGTAGAAAAAACAGAAATAAAAAGAAACCGTTTTTGTCTGAAACAGACAAAATTATATCTGTTGGAAAATTACCTCAGTTGTCTATAAATAATACCTTCCTCTAAAAAAGACATAAAATAACAAAAACAGTTGGAAAATTATAACCGTTTTTTTCTTTCTTGTCTTTATTTTCTTTTATATTTTTTATTTTTTTCCGTCGTTATTTACATATTCGATATCTTTATTTACTGATGTAAAATTTTCATCTAATTAAACCTATATGGGTAAAACATTAAGTATAAATTATAAATTATGATTACGGATTTATTTATGTTAATATAAAAAATTAATTAACTTTTGTACGATTTCATATCTTTTTATATTTGCACGAATTAATTTCTTTGCTAATGCCGACGACGAAGTATTGGATGTGCTTGTATGTTGGCCCAGCCCATACAAAAGCCCAAAAAATTTTGAAAAATATTTTCTACTTTTATTTATTTATTTATTTATTTTAATTTTAGAAAGAAAAATAGAAATAGTAAAACCCATTTTAAACCACTGGCGGCTTGCGAGCGACCGTGGAGGAGCATTATCTTGAAAGCCTTTTAAACACTCTGGGAAATGGGTTTCTCTGTTTCAGTCTCCCATGGCCTCTCTTCACAACTCTCATCTTCCTTACACGGCCAACACCTGTCATCATCATCGTCAAAATCAACTTTATTCATGGGGTTCCCGCTCACTTCCTCTGCTTCTACTCTCTCTGGTTTGCCACTCCTCAATTTCTGTTAATTTCAATTTCGTACAACTGAAATGATGGGTTGGTCTATCCTTATTTCCGCAACATGTTAATGTTTTAACCATTCAGGGAAACAGCGTTGTTTTCAACATAAGCTGTTTGTTTATTCCAAGAAGGTGTCGGGTTTGGATGAAGCAATGAGAATAAGGAGGTTTGGTACTGATGCGTTAAAAAGCTTTCACCTTTTTATTCAAAGTTTTCATCTCGTGGTAGATTTTGATACTATGAACAACAGTAAAATTGGTTATGCTGGATATGAATTTGATGTGGAGTTGTTGAAAGGTAGATATACGTTATAAGAAATCATGCATTTGCTATAACATAATGTATGGTGAAAAGGTTTGGTTGATCATCACATGAAGAGGAGATATGGCAATTTTATGTTATCATTTCAATTAAAATCTACTAAGGGGCTGTTGGATGACTTCATTTCAATCTGATGCTCTGCTGCCTCCAAGCAGAGAAAATTGTGGGTAGAGGGTTATTTGAGGACTTGTTGAATATTTGGGTATAATTTGGCTGCTTGGTTACATTGAAAGGAGAAAGGAAACTGCCTTCATTACATCTTGCTGGCACTTCCAATACAAAGCGATGTGCATGGAGTATGCAGCGTTTTAGTTCTTGAAATTCTCAAATATTGTGGTTTGTAAACGTATACATAAAAATTTAGGGACTTTAGATATCCATCCCATATGTCGCCATGGTTTATTAAAGTTGCCCTAGTTGATTGTCTTGGTGCTGTAAGGTTAAAGCCAGAAATTTTGGCTCCCCTTGCCCCAGTATTCACTTTGGTTCACTCTCTAATTAAGAACAAGGTCACAAGTGAATTAGTGCTGCAATAGGAGATAAGAATTCATACCATTTGCTTGTTGCATGAAATTTGAAATGCTTCATAGATCATACTATTATCATTCTTAGTATATAAGTTTGAAGTGGATTCATTTTGCTTACTTAATTGACTATGAGATTGTTTGAACTTATGCAGGGAGCGTGAACTTCAGAGTACGACAAAGTTTAGAAGAAGGCCTCCTTTGAGGCGTGGGAAGGTGTCATCACGTCTTCCTGTTCCTGACCATATACCAAAGCCTCCTTATTTAAGTTCAAATACATTGCCCGAAATTTCTAGTGAGCATCAGATTCATGATGCCGAAGGCATTGCTCATATGAGGACTGCATGTGAGCTTGCTGCTCAAGTCTTAGACTATGCGGGAACATTAGTTAGGGTGAGAAGTTACAATTTTTTTGTTTTGTTCTACCCCATTAATTTCTTTTTTCAACGGCAGAAGATTAAGTTTTCCTGTTTATCTGAAGTTGTTCTAGCCTGCTGGCCATGGGTTGTCACTAGAGTAAGCTTTGATCATCCTCTTTGCTGATTATTATTTTAATTAGAGAATAATTGAGGGTGAGAAATTTTTTTTTTCTCTTTTTTTCCATCTTTTGTCTAATTGGAGAGATAGGATTCCTTTTATTTTTTCTTGATTATTTTATGTATTAGATTTTGCTTATTAATAAATATAATAATTATCGTTTGGGTCGATATCTTTTAAGCACTTTATATACTTTGAAGTCATTTAACTGCCAACCATGTATATGTGTGTGCACATGCATGTTTGTGTGTGTATACAAATGTATGTATGTATGTATATTATTTATATAACATTGACATTTTGTATTTTCTTCAAAAATCTTATCAGCCATCAGTGACAACAGATCAAATTGACAAAGCTGTGCATGAGATGATAATTGAGGCGGGTGCTTATCCTTCACCTCTTGGCTATGGTGGGTTTCCCAAGAGTGTATGTACTTCAGTTAATGAGTGCATGTGCCATGGAATACCTGATTCTCGGCAGCTACAGGTTTGGTGTGCAGTCATTCATGTTTGTACATTGTTGCTAATATATCTTATCACTAATGGTCATCTTTGACACTTTGGTGCAGAATGGAGACATAATAAACATTGACGTGACTGTGTACCTAAATGTATGTCCTTAATTTAAACTCATATGGCTGATGCTCTTTGAAATCAATCTCATCATTTCTTTGTTTCAGTTCACCTGTCATTTTTATCATAGTTGCCAACTTTCCAGAATCTAGAACAGGTTAAAGTATGATGAGTTGGGATCAAATCAGGACATGGTTCTGGATTTTTTGACCTGTTATCTGTCACATGGCATCTCTAGGAATTTATTTACTTTTATTGGCCAGACATATGGTCATCAATTTCTTGACCTTTAGTTGAACTGCACTATCTGATGATGAAAAGCTGCATGGCATATCCTTTGGTTCTTAGGGTTATCATGGAGACACCTCAAAGACATTTCTCTGTGGAGATGTTAGTGGTGCACTTAAGCGCCTTGTAACAGTAAGTTTTACTATGATTTATAAGGACATCTAGAATTCTATTTCTACTATTATTTGAAGAGCTTGTAATATGTATTTGCACTTGTGTATAGAAATCTTGATTTGCTGCTTTTGGACTTTATGAATTAGCCAACTTACTATGGAATTTGATTAGTTTTAAAGGACAGCTGATTAACAATATTATTGATATAATCGACTACTTGTATTCATTCTTACCTTTTTTGAAGGTAACTGAGGAGTGCATGAAGAAAGGCATAGCTGTTTGCAAAGATGGTGCTAGTTTCAAGAAAATTGGAAAAAGAATAAGGTGTCGTATCTCTCCATCTTTCCTCTTTATTATTTTGGACAAGGAAGAAATAAAGATTTCTAAATATAAAATTATACAATAATCTTACAAAGAGAATTGCTGATGCACAGATGTGGTTAAACTGTGAGAAATGGTCAAGAGTCATCTGTTAGTGTTACAACTTAATCAACTAGATGGAAAACTTAAACTCATTATGACTTAGGGTTTATGTAACATAATTGAAGCAATAATGTTCTAATAATTAGCATTGACAAGTGATAAATTTTTGTTACTCCTTGTCCCCTGTATTTATAATTATTTGGCATGAAGAACAAGCTTACTCTGATATAGCTTAAGTCTACTTGTTGCCTAATGCTCTGGATAAAGTGACATGATGGTGAACATGTCATTAACCTCATTCTCTGATTATATTTAGCATGTTGAATGGTTTCCTGAACCTTTATGTCCATTTTAACAACATATTCTTACTATCATCTCAGTGAGCATGCTGAAAAATATGGTTATGGAGTGGTGGAGCGTTTTGTTGGGCATGGTGTCGGGACTGTTTTTCATTCTGAACCAATTATATTGCATCACCGTAAGTATTTTTCAGATGCATAAGGATCTTTTATCTTTTTTGAAGTATTGCCAAATTTGGCACTGTTATGGGTTAAAGAAACGCCAAAACTATTCTCAATTGCTCTGCATTGAACTGCTCTGTAATTTGGCTTATATTGAATGCATGAATATAAACTTGAGACAGTGTGAAACCTTTTTGCTATCAAGCAGCTTCTTTGGAGATATCTTCTGCTATATATTTTGCAATTGCTTCTCACGTATGCATATACATTGCATTGATCTTTTATTCTTTTGGTTGAGATTGACAATATATATTTTATCTGATTATTTTTTTGTCTAAAACTTTTCTAAATGTAATTATTGATTATCTGACAGGTAACGAAAATCCTGGCGTCATGGTTGAAGGTCAAACATTTACCATTGGTGAGCATGATTCTAACTTTGCTTACATGTTAGGTCTTGTATGGTCAATAGCTCTAATTCAAAGCATGTCTAGGAGATATTTAGATCAGTTGATCAAGCAATGTCTCTGAACTTTCTGGTTTATTTTGGTTACTTATGTAAGGATGGAGAAGCGGAGAATGAAACATCCATCGTTCTAAAGTTCATATAGCAGAACACAAATGCACAGCAATTTGCAACTACTTGTTACCATGTCCAAGTAATTGTCTTTTAGTATGGCACCCCTGAAGCACATATTAAGAATTTTAAATCTATTTGTGGCAACCTCTATAACAGTACAAGATGCTTTGGAATGCACCATCTTTGTGCTTCTACTGCATCTAATTATTATTCTATCTGCTTCTCCATTAATAGCTGTGAGACAGCGGTGTAAAATTTAGTTAGTAAGCAGATTGTTAAATAAAGTGAGTGTTCAGTAACCAAATTATCAGGGAGAAGTCTAATGTTAATTATTTTACCTGTGACATATAGATCACATGCTTCTTCATGGCTCTTTAAACATACTTTTGATGGTTTTTCTTAACATTTAGACGCTGAGTAGGAAGCTTGGCTTTTCTTCTGAAAGTATCATAGAATATCAGTGGTTGTTATTTTCTTTCTTTAACAATGTTCTTGTATGTATATTGACCCATATCCCACATTTTCACTGCAGAACCAATTCTTACATTGGGAGGCATCGAGTGTGTCACATGGCCTGACAACTGGACAACTTTGACTGCTGATGGCAGCCCTGCTGCACAATTTGAACATACCATCCTAATTACTAGAACCGGTGCCGAAATTTTGACAAAATGTTGACACGCAAATCATTTAATTGATTATATTTTCTTGCCACCATCATGTTTTTCTATATCATGCATATATAGAAAAGGTAAAAATTGGCTGCCTTCATAGGATTCCTGTAAAGTGACATAATGTTAAGGTTGTTGGAAAATGGAAATGATATTTTAGCCAAAGGCAATTCTGATGCACAGTTTAGTGTGAAGAAAGAATGATAGTTCGTTTTTCCAAGCAATTCATGCATGACTCATCCATAACCACTCCCTTTTTCCTTCTAGTTGAAATGTGGCTGGCGGTATATTCTTGCTAATCACCGCTGAGTTTGTTGAGACACGAGAAACTTCGTCTAGCTTTCTCCTGAGTGTTTTTGGTTGACCCGTAAATGCCGCTTGATAGTGATTGGATTCATGGTAGAAAAGTCCATTTCTAATTAGTCCTTCCCACCTCATAAACTCTTCACCATCTAGATCTTTGCCTTGAACCAGAGAAGAAGGGCACTGCATCTAGCAGTCGGTCAAACATAGAAAATCCATGCCTTGCTGTTTTGTGCGTTGTAGTTTTGGCCCATACGGCTGATCCTATTTAAAAGAAAAAAAAATAATGGTTGTCCTGCAGCGAGGAGCATATCGACAAAATGCCATGGCAGTGAACTATCCTGTGCTTTGCTGTTTTAACTTTTAAGCTAATCATAGAGGCACGATGAAACTAGAGTCTTTCTCCATAAACGAGTCGGTGAAGTTTGGGTCTGAATCAAATGAGATATAGGAGTATGCATTTCGTCCCCACAGAGCAGCACATACCGACCAGTCTGCACCGTCCATTTTTCCTAAAACCCCACGTTTTCATCCATAAAATACGTAATTACTAAATATAAACAAATACCCTGTTGAGTTATAATTAAAAACCCCATTTCATTTTCATTTTCTAAGCTGCCCTGGCCCTGCCCATCTCTCCTCTCCCACCCACCAACCTCGTTGGATCTCGCTACTGTCTTCTCCCACTTTTCCTACAAAGTCAATGGCATCCACCGGCTCTCTGCAAGCAATCTCTTCTGTCAGGTTGGTTGATCGCAGCTCACTTTCCCAACCTCACAGTCTTTTAGGTTCCAGCCTCTCGTATTCACAGCCTTTTCCCTCCCATGACCTCAAGATCTCATCAACCCATAATAGTTCCTTCACCTCGAGAAGCTCCAGGCCTTTCTCTACCACAGCCTTCTTCTTCAACAAGTCAAAGGACTGCACACCAGACACTTCCAAGCCCAGTAAGTCTTTAAAACAACGTTCTCTACTTTTGACCAAAATTAACTGTAAGATTTGTGCTGAAACCAAATTTTTAATGCTTTGTTTCAGCAAAAGTGCAAGAACTATGCGTTTATGAAATCAACGAGCGAGACAGGAGCAGCCCTGCAGTTCTAAAACTAAGCCAAAAAACTGTCAACTCTCTTGGTGACCTGGTTCCTTTCACCAACAAGCTCTACACTGGCGACCTGCAGAAAAGGTTGGGCATCACAGCTGGACTGTGCGTGCTAATTCAACACGTTCCGGAGAAAAAGGGTGACCGATACGAGGCCATTTACAGCTTCTACTTTGGTGAATATGGCCATATATCTGTCCAGGGACCATATCTAACGTACCAGGATTCTTACTTGGCTGTGACCGGAGGTTCCGGGATCTTCCAGGGAGTGTACGGACAGGTCAAGTTGCAGCAGATAGTCTTTCCAATCAAGCTGTTTTATACTTTCTACTTGAAAGGGATACCTGATTTGCCAGCTGAGATTCTAGGAAAGCCGGTAGCACCATCGCCTGCCGTCGAGCCCTCTGCGGCTGCTAAAGCCACTGAGCCTCGTGGAACTATCCCAAACTTTACCAATTGACTCGATCCCAATTCGTACCTTGAGTTGTTGAGCTAGTTCTTTTTTCCTATTATCTGCGGGTAGATGATCTTTTTCTTTATATATATGGAGTAATTTCTTTTCTTCTTTTACAATTGTGAGAGATTATCTGTCTGTCTAATCTTCCAGAGCATTTTCAGTCAGATGCATGCACCTATGAAATTCCAGAAGCACCTCCTCTATATAACCATGGATGTCCAATTTTCCAAGAACTAAAGTAGTCTTAGATTGGGCGAGCAATTTTTTATTAAAATCGAATTAAAGTAAGATAGAATCAAAGACTAAAAGATAGAATCCAAGTCCAAGTCCCTGGAGCTATCCTGAAAATTGCTTTAGTGACTAATATTCATCACTGTGAGGTTTATTGTGATTTCCTTGCGGTGTATGATTAGATTCTAAGCATGCAAACTTATCAAAGTATGACCCGCACTCCACTAGCATTTAAAAGCAATTTCATTATGTCATCAATCAGGCACCAAATTATGAAAGTAAACAATCGACATGAAAAGGATTTTTCCAAGCTTTCAGCAATAAAATGATGAACTTCTATTGTGGCAATAGCTGTCTGATTTGATGGATGTAAGAAACACAGAAACCATCCAGGCAGCCTCATTCTTTGGTAGTGGCTGGATCATTGCAACAAGGTCTGCCTCAGTCAGGCTAAGGGATGCAGGCTATAACATTTGGACCTTCTCGATGTTAATTGGACCTCACTCATGTAAAGGCGAAACGACCCAAACCTCAACAAATATAAAAATAAACTCTAAACAAAACCCAAAATCAGAATCGAGACCCTTGACACCATAAGGTCAGAAATGACCTCGACACCCAAGCCGAAGAAGTATTAAACAAGAATTGCACGTTAGACCCAAAGCAAGCAATCAGAAAGAAGACACTGGTGAAGAAATTCTTAAAGCTATTTCCATAGCAATGATGGTTTTTTAAGTTTGTTTTTTTTTTTCCATTCTTCTGGCATTGCTAATAAATTAATATTCCGAAAGCAGGTTCAAATTGGTTCAAAGAACAACACATAAGAATGAAAGCAGTAATATCAATTGTCTTTTTAGCAGCTGGAATCTGATGATTTGAGATTGGTACAAGGAATAATAGCTCTCTCTTCAAGCTGAATGATGTGAGTTGTGGAAGTATCTATCTGAATCCTAGTAAATATGAAGTATTTTCACTGGCATTGGGGGCTTCATGTGATTGATGCCACATCAAATTGGTTCAACAATTTCCAAGTAGAAAACGAAAAGGATAAAGTCCCTACTCCAAGTTCGAATCCTTTGACGTATTCTGCTTTTGCTTTTAGCTACCAGCCGGGCAGATACCCCCAAAATGTCCTGGGCCTAGTTACAGGTTTTACAACTGGAAATTCAACTGGAAGAAAAGAAAAAAGAAAAAAAAAACTCGAAGTTGGTGCAGAAATCATCTGCTCGTGTTGGGGTTCTGATGCCTTAGCTTTGATTATTACAGAGAGGGAGCTAGAAAAGTAGAGACTACTTTATTTTTTTGGTCCCAAAAAGCTTCTTTTAGCCTACATATGTAGTAGAGTGGAGGACCATGTAATTGTGCCAAGAGCTAATTGATTTTGTAGTCATTGTCTAAAACTGGTAAGCTTGATTTTTGAAGGATAGAAAGTTTTTTGTTTTTGAAGTACATATATAAGCCATTAATTAAGACAACTGAAAATTAATAATCGTTTAACGTCCCAAATTTCATATCTAGAATTTATAAAAAACCGTTATGATATATTCGTACAGATTTAGATCGTAAATTCTTTGACTTTGCAGGACAAAATCCGATCAATTAATTAACTATGCAGCAACAACTTAATTAGTGTTTTAAATTAAACTCCATGCAAATTAATGATTAAGTTTTCATGGATCTTTCTCCACTGTATATCATGTAGTAAATAGAGAAACCATGCATCAATGAACAAAAGGGCAAGGGCTCCTTCCAGAAACTAGCTAGTTGATATAGAAGCTGTTACTGTGCGCCTGGGATCTTACACTTTCTTACTGCTTCTGCACATTTCCATATCAATATCATACTCGTGAGGACTGAGGAGATCATCAATTAAGAAACAAAGGTTTATTTTTATTTATTTCTTGTTCCAGTTAATCTTAAATGTTTATTTCTTTTAACTTTCACGAAAATTAAGATAAAAAATTAAAAAATATTTTTTTTTTGCCTGAAAAAAAATTAAATGTATAGTATTAACAGTATCGGGATTGCAGCACTAGAAAAGAAAGGGAAGAAAATCGCGATATCAATAACATATAATATCGGTAACTGTATAAACCATAGGCATGTCTGCCTGCCTGCCTGCGTGCTTGGCTATATGTATATCATATATTTAAATTTGTAATCAGTCTAAAGACAAAAAATGGAGGATTAATTCAAAGAAGAAGAACAACAAACCATGCATGCCATGGCTATGCACATGTATGTAATTAATTAGGAAAGTATTTATAACATGGTTAACGTTAGCCAGGGCTGAAGGGCAAGAAGGAACAGGAGACTGAAAAGGGCAAAAGGAGAAAAGCAGGATTCTGGGTGAAACCCCAAAAGCAGTAAAAAGAATATATTAATATATATATATCAGTGGTCCCTCTCTCGCTCTCAGTGTCTGATATTGCTGAGACTGACACAAGAGGCTCGATCAAAGTGTTTGTAGTGGTAGTCGAAGCTGAGAGAGACTGATAAAAACAATGACTCACTCCCACTCTCCTACATGTGAGAGAGTGTGTCACTGAGTCAGAGTTAAACCATAAAAAAGAAGAAGGCACTAAAGAGAGTGAGTCCGGGATTTCTATGGCATTTTTTGTTTTTCAAACGCCATCAACAGTAGAATCTGTGACTCCCACTGCTACTTGTCTCCCTGCTCTCTTTCCTGCACTCCTGAATTTACTTGACCACCTTCCATAAGTAATAAAATACAATGCTCTTCTCTCTCTCTCTGTCTCTCTCTTTCTCTTATAGTATACTTGTGTGTATACTATAAGTATTTATACAACTCTACCCACTAGATCTCAAATTCAACTCCAAGCTTGTGTAGGGTTTTTCTTGTTCCAATTCTAGGCTTTGTTATTTTAATTGGTTTGCTTTACCAATTTTTGGATTTAAATGTTTTTAGGAGTTTGGGTAGAAGATTGTGATCAGCATTGAATACTAATTGGTATGTGTTTAGAGGCATTAAGAAATCAGCCACGAAGTATATATAACTGGTTTTTGATCAAATTATGTATTATTTTTCATGATTCAATATATATATATATATATTTGGTTTAATGAAAAAATGTATTTTCTAATTATGTCATATTGTTAGTCGTATATATTAGTAGTCAATTATAACTTGTCATCTCATTGAAATTAGTATTAATGAATAAATAATTTTCATTACATGGTGAACTATGATTAGGGTGGGTGATTGTTACCTAAAAAAAGATGCATGGAGAAATTAAAAGATACTTGGATTAGATGATTGAAACACCACATTGAACATTAAATGCATAGGAAAATAAGCTTGGTTTGCACTATATAAATTGGTTGTCATCATCCTTCCTCTTCTATAGATTGAAACATGCATTTACTAAGCATGCAAAAGGAATCTTAAACCATAATTAGTCACGATCAAAACTTGATTACTTAAAAAGTTAGAAGTACTCCACTATAATTAATTAGAAAAGAAAAGAGGACCATGACTCCCATCTTCATTGTCTTCATCATTATCATCATCATCATCATCATCTTCTTCTTCTTCTTCTTCTTCAACCTCACAGTATTCCACGGTATGTGGAGCGTGGCCATCTCCAAAGGCTCGAACATGGTCTTTGAGGGACCTCTTGTGCTTGAAATCAGACCCACAAATGCAAAACCAGAGCTTCCCGCAGTTCTTCTCGTGAGTCCTCCAATCCCCTCTGACTGCAAAAGGCTTACCGCATTTCCGGCACCCAAACGGCTTTGCCCCGTGCTTCCGCTTGTAATGTGTCTGCAAAGTTCTGAAATCCTTCAATGGCCTGGACCTGGGGTGATCTATATTGTTCTTGCAACCCTCAGCACAGCAGTAACAAGGAAGTCTCAGCATCGAGGAAGCTGGTTTCGTCCCTCTTAAGGAGTCTGGGCCTTTTCGGTACTGAGAACCATGCCCCCACATATGCATCTAAGTATAAAATCAAGAAGAAACAAATGGCACAAAGAATATCACAACGCATTCTCATACATGCATGGGGAAAAAGATAAACAAAAAAATAAAATATAGGAAAAAGAGGAAACACCAAGAAATTCCTTGATGTCATAGAATAATCTAATCAATGCTTATGATTTGTCATATAATAATTAATCAGTACTCT
This sequence comes from Theobroma grandiflorum, assembly GCA_036013995.1. Taxonomy (NCBI): domain Eukaryota; kingdom Viridiplantae; phylum Streptophyta; class Magnoliopsida; order Malvales; family Malvaceae; genus Theobroma; species Theobroma grandiflorum. Next base: position 473,254 of record CP142127.1, read on the forward strand.
CTGTAATTTGGAACCTGCATGTTGTTGTATCGATTGAAGGTTTTGTTGCAGACAGCGCAAGAGAACTGAGTGGGACCAACGAGGATCTGCGCGGGTGAAGGAATCCAGTACTGTCCTTCAACAAGTTTATTACTACGAAGGTCATTAGAGTTGCTGGAGCTGGTTTCAATGGCTGGTGGACCAATGTGAAGGGCAACTGTCACACCACTTTGATCAGTGCTAGTAGGGTTTGGACAGTTGGGGGCCTTGTTTGAGGCAGGATATGATAAAGGGTATCTGGAAATGTCTTGACCTTGTCCTGGAGGACCCAGAGACAAGATTATGGAATCTTCATCTTCTACATCATCAGCTTCGTAGCAGGCGCTCTCCCTGGAGGATATATTGTTGTAGGTGAAGGAAGAAGATTGCATGATGATGATGATTGCTAATTACATGAAAAAGAGAGAATGATATATATATATATATATACACTCTTATTGAGCGTATAAATAATAATATTATATATGTAACAAGAGAAAAGCTTGAGTAAGCTGCTAGAAACACTTTCTAGAATCACTTTCACTACATGCTCTCAAATCATTAATCGTTCATTTTATGAGAACTTGACGTTATGGATGAAGGAACGCCTTAGAAAGTGAGGAGTATATATCGATAAAGGAGGGAGAGAGAGAGAGAGAGAGAGAGACAGGGAGAAAGTACGTGGAGGAGAGGAAATTGATAGATTGGGTTTTGGCGTGTTTGGGAATGGGGGAGACAAGGAACCGGCAAAGAAGGAGAGAGGGGCGGGGAAAAGATGCATAGAACAGCGTACCAACAGTCACTAACACTCCTTTCACTCTCTCTGCAGCTTGCTCAAACGCTCGATTATCGAGCTCCTAATCCATCCCTCTTTCTGCCTTCTCTTTTGAGTCCTCTTCCTGCCCGCATTTACTCTTTTCTCTCTTCTTTCTCAGCCAAAAAGTGAGAGGGGGTGATGATAGATGAATGTACATCATGCAGCAGATATTATGAAGCAATTTTAACTGTAGAAATGGAAGGCGTGAGCACCTCTCTCTCCCACTTTTGTTATTTAAAGAGATAGTGATAGTGATAAAGGCGTTTAGGTGTTCCTGCTGTGTGAAGGTAATTGAGACTAGAGAGAAAGGACTACTTTGCAGAAAAGCAATCAATGAATATATATGTACATGAATGGAAACCAATAACCACAACTTCAAAAACACACAAAATAAATAAATAAAGAAGAAAGTACTCCTATGAGTCCTTCCTACTCTCATATAACAACATATCATCAACTCCTCTAAATTATCCCTTACAATTACAATACTAAATATGTTGATTTAGCCAAATTTATCATGTCGGGATAAGAACAAAAATCTCTTGCTTTTATTTGGTGTTTCGTTTAATGTCTCTTTTTATAGTATAAAACTAAATACGTGATTGAATACGTAAAAACAAAATGATGAAAAGATGAGGACACCTACCAAACTGTATACCAAGTGAAGACAAAAGACTTTCATTTGGCAGGAAAGAGCTCTATAGCTTGCAGCAATCCATAAAATGTCTTTAGAAGAAAAGGGTAACATGATTCACGATCAATTTGGACAAAAACCAGCAACAGAGAGAGAGAGAGAGAGAGAGAGAGAGAGAGAGTTCCAGTTTGCTCTGCGAGATTCATAATCTTTCAATCCATGCATATGTCTATCATGGCATAGAAATGTGAAGATTCTTCACTGTAGAGGAAAAAGTGAAGGAAAATTTTGATGATTCTGTCTTTTACCTACTAGAATTCAATGAGATATAGAAACAGTTGTTTCTCATGATTCAACCCCTGGATTTCAACATTGAATGGTCCAAACTGAAAATTGTTTTGTGGGCCATTCCTTTGATTGAAAAAGGATCAAACACACAAACATACATACTCCTTATCTTAAACCTTTAATGGTGTAATTACATTGTTCCAGCCAATCCCAACAAATCTATGCCATTCAGCTAAATTCTTACTGATCGTTGGGTCACCGTAGTCCATGAAATGTTTGGTCTAAGATACGTACTAGGTTTAGCCTAAGGTTCCTGGTGGCTTTACAGGAACCCCGTCTGTTTGCTCCATATGTGCCTAAAGTGGCTATTTAATTAGATAAAGAAATAGAATTACATATTATTCTTTATAAAAGAGAAAGTGATACCATTCATACAAATAAATAAATAATAATTTATCTTTTACGATAAGATTTTAAATTCAAAATCTCAAATTTTAATTCATTGAAATATACATTTAAAATTGTATAAATTTTATTACGGTACCACATTGAATACACAATTGAAAAGTGAGACAAAAGAATAATAAAAAGAAAATATAAAAGAGATAATATTATACAATCATGGAAGTAAGGTCGGTTCCTTTTAAAGAACAAACATCAATGAATTCACTAGATTAGAAACTCTAAATTCTTTCAGATAAGGTTCTTCACAGAAAAGCCAAAAGGTGGAATCAACATTTGCTACATGAGTGAGAGTGAGAAAATAAGGACCAACATCAGAAAACAGTCATTTTCGTATATAATAGCTAGTAACCAAACGAGAACTGACATTTTCTTTTCTTTTCTGATATCATCATTTGTTTCAAAGCTACATGATAATGCATGCATTTATATGCACTCCAAGAGTTAATGCTACGCTAGAATTTGGAACCGCCGGGAGGATCATGTGATTGGAACAGCAACTTTGTGTATTATCTCCACGTGAAAAGCTGGAACCAGAAGTTTAGAACACAATTCTAGGAGTAGGCTGCAGGACCACTAGTTGTGCCATCTAGCTTTGCTTGTAAATCATGTAAGAAAGTAAAGTTTCGCAGCAAATGCTGACAGAGAAAACAAGATAGACTTGGCTGCTCTCTGATCCCTTCCAATTGCAGAGATTAATTCACACATTGATTCCTTGCCTTTCGGTTGAGGCAATCTATGCAACCTCTGAATGATTTACATGTATATGTTCTTCACTAATTCCTCTGCTTCTCTTTTTGCATTATAAGAAGAAGTGATTAATTACAATATACAATGTTGGACGGAGCTCTAATGAGAATTCCAACAGTAAAACATATATGATGTGACTCCATTCTTATCAAGGCTCACTAACCTAGAGATCTCCCTCTTCTTTTCTCTTGTCTTTCTTCACTTTGCTTATTGGATTCCGAATTTTGTTTGAATGGGCACGAGCCAAGAAAGTACAAAACAAAAACTGCAGCTCACGCATGGCTTTTGCTTTGTAATATTAGTACATTTTTTACATGAATGAGGCGAAAGATAAAGTAAAGATTGCCCATTCTTCGTCTTGTATGAGAAAGGAAACTTGGGAAAGGTAACAGTGAGTGATTGTATTGATATTCAGGCTTTCATGGCCGCGCCCCCTCCCCCTCTCCCCCCCCCCCCCCCCCCCCCTCTTTTCATGTGTCACAGTGTACTTTCCCATCTGCCCCACTGCCACCCCAAAACCATAACTCTTCTACTTTTAATTTGCTTTTGTCTTTTTCCGTTCAACTTCCTAGCTATCCATGATTAATATCTCTTTGACCTAGATGGCAGGGAAGAACGCAAGACTATAAACCCTAATGAGGAAAGAAATAAGAGAAAACGCATGGTTACTTTTCATTTATTAATGGATATAGCAAATTCAAGTTATTTCTTTCTAGAAAACATAACGAATTTTGGACCACTGCTCAAGAAGCTTTATATTTAATTAAATATTGAGTCTTAGATACTCCTTTTATTATATATCTACCCGGATTTCGAACTTAATATCTTTATTTCAAAATCTCTTTAAATTTCAACATTTATATATTAATTGAGAAATTTAAATGTATATATATGTATAGTCTCATGATCTTATGTGCAGATAGCAATTCAAGAGGATCTAAATCAGATCGATTCCAAATTTTCTCAAAAAATTGAAGTTCAATAAAAATTTCTGAAAAAAAATATATATAATATGGAAATTTAAGCATAAAATTATGGTTATTTTAAATTTAAGGCTAACATAGTCGAAGCTCATAACCCCAACAGCCTATATACATCAAACAAAGAAAAAAAAATACTTGAAGATGAAAACATATCCATTAATTAAACATTATTCTAAATAGTCTGAAAATAAAAAACGGGAGATAAAAATAATGACAATATTATGTAAATAATACAAACAATATGATGAAAATTTTCATAGGTCTTGTCCCGATTATTCATGCTATATTTCTTATTCATTAATAATCCCTATATTTATTTCTTTATGTATATCCTTCATGAGGGTGTAAGCCACATTGTTAAAAATTAAAAAAGAAAAAAAAATTAAAGTTGCATGTTTAATTTGTTAGCCACCACGGAATAAACCTTTTGTCATATGTGTTGTTGTACCCAAAGAGAACCTTTGGAGGGCCCAACACAAGCCTATTTGAAAACTGGTTTGATTTCTGGACAGATTTTAACTGTATAAAGGGCCCATTGACTAATTTAATGCCTTTGATCTCCCATACACTCCATAGACACAAACTCGAAACTTTCGAAGGCCATGTGATTTAATTATGATATAAATTTGATAATTCGTGTAATGGTTTCATCGAGATTTGGCATTCGATACGTTGCGAATGAATTGATAGATGATTTTGTCAATACGAGAGTTTAATGAACATAAGACTTAGGGTTGGATAATGGACATGTTTGTTTTATGCAATGTAATTGTACTATTTTCTTTTATCTTCTCATATTTATCAATGAAATGATTTTTGCTCTTCAAAATGATTGACATAACTATACATGATATATGGTTCAATAATTGTTTCAAGAAATCCTAATATTAACTCAATTTAATTTGTTTTATAATCCATATATATCACAAAACATGATGCAAAATATCTTGTATAATTCAATAAGTCAAGTTAAATATCTGAAACAGATTTAAATATAAACAATCTATTATTTTAAAAATTCTTGAATATGAAGAACTTAATAAATGGATTTAAAATTGCTGGATTTGTTAAGATAATGTTGATTAACTTACTAATATGGTTAATAAAATATGTCAATCTATGGCTTGCTTGCAAATTAGGTAAATCGATCTGTACTAGTTATATATCAGTTTTTTTTTAATCATACTTAATCGAGTCGGCACAATTATATATGATAAAATATGATTATCCATTATCTCTCTCTAATTTAATATAGAATTCTTAACTGTACACAGATTGTCGATCTTATCTATAATTTTATATATCCAAAGAAAAATGTTAAGACTTCGTCCGATCGATTATTTTTATTCTTTAATAAAAGTATGAATCTAATGAAACCAAAACGATCCAAAAGAAATAGCAGTTTAAATCAGTCTGATGTACTAATGGTGGGAGTCCAAATCAATGAAATAAAATTTTGATAGATTAACTAATAGCTACCAAAGAAAAAAGTAATTTTGTCATTAATTATAAGGACTAAGTGAAGAATATTCTGATTAGCTTCCTTATAGTGGACCTCTGGTCATGTCGAGAGTTAGTTTTTGTGCTTGCCATTTAAGCACTCATTTGTTTTGTTTTGGTATAAAGATAAAGATTAATGGTATATTCGCAGTTCAATGATAATTGTATGTATTTTTAATGTAAAATTATTTTAAATTATTTAATAATTTTTTTTACACCTTTAATTACAACGATTGATAAAAGCACAAGATATTTTTATAAAGACTATATAATATTATTCGGACGTGTAATTGAGAACATGAGAATTTGTTAAATATAATATAATAATCTTTAAATAAAATATGTATATGTAGAAATTATTAAAAAATGAATTATTTTATATGTAATTTATCAAAAATTTCGCTTGCTTTTAAAAAAAAATAATCTGTTACCCTTTCTTCTCTGTTCAATTTTGCTTGAAAATTACTACATTTTCTTGCCCCACAAGTCAATATCAATATCATAGTGAGAAATTGGGAAATACTTATCCCAATTTCTACAGTTGAAAATGATTGAGATTTTTCTATGCAAAGTCTCTAATCATAATCCATTAGTTGGTATGACATGGACATTAGGATCTAAATACAGAAATGGAATCAAAATTTTATATTTTAAAAAATGAAATAAAAAATTTAATATTTAAAAGAATGAAATTATAAAATTTTTTTAAAAATAAAAATAAAATTTTAAAATAAAACAAAAAAATAATATAAATATTTAAAACTTTGGGAAAGGAGGGCAAGGGCCCTTATGAACCCTGCCTCCCTCTACCTCTGAGCCTAATCCTAGTCTCAGTTGGCCAGCTGTCATTGGATCATGAAATCGATTAGTTCGCTTGAAAATTTTTTTATTATTTAATTATAATAAAAAATTATATAAAAACTTATGACTTATGATTTATAATTATAATTTTTATGTAATATTTGTACGAATTTTATATAATTTAAAATTGTGATGGATTAATTATAATGTATTAGGAGATATGGTTTGATAAAATGGCCCTTGAAGGAGTTGAAAGGGCAGAATGAGCAGAAGGACGAGGGGGGAAGAGGCAGAAGGGTGATGGATACGCGGCGTGCGAAAGCGTGAGTGCACGCTCACAAGATTCCCCGTCCCTGCCGCAACGCCTCTCGTGATTCCTCACCCTCCCCGGGTATATTCCCTTCTGAATTTCAAATTAAAAGCTTGAAAAAGATAAAGAGGACATAATAGGCTGCGAGCGTTCCTATAGATAATCAACTTCCTATTTTTCTTAACTGTCCACTGTTCGTTTGATTGAAATACCTATTTAAAAGACGACAGTTATTAAACATTTTTTATTAGAAAACTGTGATTAAATTTTCACTCACATAGTCATATACTTAGGATATTCTTCTACAGTTCAGTGATCGATAAATTTGTCCTGTAAACAAAATGTCAAATCGAACATACAAAAATTTATTTATGATAAAAAAGAGAAAGATAAAATGCAAGAGGAAGTGTGTTAGAGTTAGTTTAGGATAGAAAAAATTGATTAATTCAAAAAAAAATTTTTAATTAATAGGTAAAAGAGAACGTAGCATGTATCGTGTTTGTATTTATTTTTAAAATTATTAATATTTTATTTAATTATGACATGTAACACGTACAAGGATACAATTAGTAGAAACATGAGAGAGTACACAAAACAATCATAGGAACGATCAACACACTCCCAAAAACAGGAATGAAAAGAAAAGAGAAAGAGGAGAAAGTTCCCGTGTTCTAAAAGTAAAAAGCCATTGATCTTATCTGAAAACAAAATGAGGAAAGGAAGGGAGGTGATGTCAATGCCAGCTTAGCCCCAAGAAACGACGAAAAGCGAATCACCCATTGGAATATTCAAACTCTCTTCTCTCTTTCTATCTCTTCTACCCTTTATATATCACTAACTCTCTCTCTAACAAAAGAGCATCAAAGATTCGTCTTGGTACGCGACGCCCCGACCTCGAAGTATATTTTTCTCTTCCATTTTCTGTATTAATTTCCTCTCTAATTCTTTCCCTTACTAATCCATAAATATCCTTGCTTTATACATGGTTTTTTTTTTCTTGGTACCCAAGTTTATTCTCTTCTGGATTCTGTTTAGATCCCTTTGTTCTTTTATAATTTTTTTGTGTTCAAAGCATCCTTGCCTTTCTCATCTTCGTCGGATCTATCTATGCTATTTGGTCTGAAAACCAACCCTTTTTCCCATATAACTATCCTCCACTGTCGCTGTAATTTGGGTGTGGAGAAAAGGAGAAGAAGGAGGGGGAGAAGAAAGAATTGAAGTGAAGAGAGAAGAAGTTTCCTGGGTTAAAAAGAGGCCATGATAAACATGGATTATGCTAAAAAGATGCGTAGATGTCATGAGTATGTGGAAGCTTTAGAAGAAGAAAGACGTAAAATTCAAGTCTTTCAACGCGAGCTTCCTTTGTGTTTAGAGCTTGTTACCCAAGGTTTGTCTAGGAAATTATTTCATCTCCTAGTTATTTTTTTTTCTTTTTTGTTCTTTTGGGTGCTAAACTTTGTGGGCTTTTTGTTTTTGGTGTGTGTGTGTTGTTTGTAGCGATTGAGGCATGCAAGAAAGAGATATCGGGGGGTTCAACGACGACGGATTACATGCAAGGGCAATCGGAGTGTTCGGAGCAGACATCGAGTGATGGACCTGTTTTGGAAGAATTTATTCCAATTAAAAGAAGCTCCGATTGCTCTGAGGAAGACGATGAACAAGAATCACATAAATCCAAAGACCACGATACCAACACCAAAGAGAAGAATGTTGCTGCTGCTGATAGAAAGAAATCAGATTGGCTTAGATCTGTTCAGCTGTGGAATAATAATCAATCCCCAGATCCACCCTTGAAAGAGGTAACCAGTTTTTTCTTTCTCATGTTTCATTCATAATTTCCCAACAAGAAAAAAGTTTTAACAATTTCTGGGATTTATTTTTTTATTTTTTGAATTGTAGGGTGCGGGTAAAAGTGGAAGTGCGGTGGAAGTGAAGAGACATGGAGGAGCATTCCAGCCGTTCCACAGAGAGAAAACTGTAGAGAAGAGTGTCCAATCAGTAGGAAAAGCCAATGCCTCAGCTACAAGTACTTCTACAACAGAAAGTGGAAGTAGAGGAGGAGGAGGAGGAGAGGCCAATAATGGAAACACCAATATTAAAAAAGAAGAAAAGGAAGGGCAGCCTCAGAGAAAGCAAAGGCGGTGTTGGTCACCGGAGTTGCATCGGCGCTTCTTGCATGCCCTCCAGCAGCTTGGTGGTTCACATGGTGAGTTGTTAATTTGTCAAATTATTTCTTTTTTGTTGCAGTGGAATTTATTTAAAATTATTGATGTCAGGATTTTAATTTGGAATTTGTTTGCAGTTGCTACTCCAAAGCAAATCAGGGAGCTGATGAAGGTTGATGGACTTACAAATGATGAAGTTAAAAGCCATTTGCAGGTTTGTAGTACTGATTAGTTAATCTTCCTGAATCAGTAATTACTTTCTGCAGTACATTAAAAAGGGTATTGTGATTTTTGGTTTATTGTAATTTCTTTGGTAATCTTTCTTTAACATTCTGTTAGATTTTGATGGTTTGATCTATCAGGATAGATTCGTCTTTGTCAAATTTCTGCTTTTGAGCAAACACTGCAATTAGACTAGTGAATTCTCTACTATCTTTAGCAATGTTGACACGGCTTTCCTTAGATGTAGATTTGGTCTGAGTCTGTGGGATATCAATTTTTAAGATGGTTTTCTAGTTATCGTAGGGAACCATGTTTCTTCATTTATCCAAATAGTAAATATTAGGCAGCAGCTTTGAACTTCTTGTTCAACTTTGACTTACAATGTAAATGCAACTTAGAATCTCTTTCTGCAGAATTAAACATCGAGGTCTAGCATAGCATAGCCTAAATTTTTCTTGTGTTTTATCTGTTTCAGAAATATAGATTGCACACGAGAAGACCAAGCCCAACCGTCCACAACAGTGCCAACCCACAAGCACCCCAATTTGTGGTGGTTGGAGGCATATGGGTACCTCCAGCAGAATATGCCCCAATGGCTGCAACAACAGCAGCAGGGGAAACAGCAAGTGTGGCTCCAACCAATGGAATCTACACCCCGGCAGCTGCCCCATTGCCTAAGCTTCCCCAACCATCAGGAGCGATTGTGCAAAGACCGCAACGATCACAATCTGAAGAAAGGGGCAGCCATAGTGAAGGGAGAGTTCATTCAAATTCGCCATCAACATCTTCCTCTACTCATACCACTACATATTCTCCCTTGTTTTAGTTCTCATGGCATGAGAATGGTGTACAATTTTTGTAAGGAAACCTCAGTAGAAACGTTCTATATGATATAGAGACAGAGCTCTTCGGTTTTTTTTTTTTTCTTTTTTTCCTTATTTTTTGTGCCCCTTCTTAACCTCCCGCTGTTGTTGTTGAGTGTAAACATGGATAGTGACAGTCAGCCTTGAATAAAAGCATCCTTGTAGTTCTACCTCACTTCTGTTTCCAGAATCTGGAATAGTTAAACGAATAAATTGGAATCTTGGTTTTGGAATCATCAGCTAACTTCCTTGCACATGGTCTGATACCCCATTCGTTGATACAATGAATACTTTTCATGCAAGGGTTTCTTTCCCAGGATTTTCAGGTCCCTAACTTTTCAAGACCCCCAAACGCTGTATTTATCAGATTTTCCATTAGCAATCCGAATTCCAGATTGTCCCATGGTGATGTTTATCCAAATGTTCCAGACAGACCTGGACAATCAGGGACAGTGTTTGGTAACCTGGAAAAAGAAAAGGTCAATTTATAGTTGAAATACATTATGTTAGTGGGCACCACAGTAACTTTATGAAGAAGATATATCAGAATCTTATTAATTACTTCTCTAAACGGAATAACTCTTTCTTGTTTTTCCTAGCAATAGAAAACGTCAACAAATGACACATGAGAACACAAGAATCTTGACTTGGTGAGAAATCTTGTAATTCAAGAAAATAGGCAATCCGAATTGGATAGCTATACAAGTCTTTTCTGTCAGTCCAACAGATGCCCGTATCCTAGAAACTATGTGGTTGCGTGGAAGCCATTTTACCTCCCCCATGACTTTAAAAAAACGATGAGGCCATATGATTCTTCCCTGTCCTTTCCTCCCAGAAAGTAATATATATGATGGAAAATTGCACCAGATTAACTTAAAAGTTTCAGTAATGGCAGCGATAAAGTTTGACTTAACGGTTATTATTTTTTTAAAAAAAAGATTAAATTTGAGATTAAAATCTCTTTTTAAAAAAAACCCTTTCACCTTTACTCCAAATTCGAATGATAATCAATCTTTTTCCATGTTTCAGATACTCAAGATTGCATCAGGGTTTACTGTTCTTCTTCATATTAATGTTAATTTAGCTTCATTTAGAGGTCGAGTTATTAGAAGGTCAAGTCGTGTAAGGCATAGCAAAAGCTTTCAACAAAACTTTTGCTCACTGAAATGGTAAGTCAACCATGCTCGATCGATAATCAGATTCACGGGGAAGAAGAGAAAATGCAAATAAGCTTATATAAAATGTGAAAATGGTGCCATAAACATCAAACTCAACCTTTCCATTTCAACTCGTAGTTTAATAATTTTATATCCCCAAAAAGAACTTCGTCAAACTAATTTAAGGTATTTGAAGATCTGATTCACGATTTTTGTAAACGTCATCTCTGTTACGGTTTATCGTCATAGATGACATAGGAAGACTCAGAAAGTTTCAACCAAAGGAAATAAAGATGGAAACCCAATTTAGTTATGGTATCAGCACCTCCATTAGCAAAGTGGCATCCATGAAGGTTCCATATATTGTGGTACAACAATGCTGGCATTTACGACAGGGCCCACGACAACAAGCCAAAGATGTTCTTGCATGGCGGTGATCTGCTGCTGCCTTTCATTATGAACGTGTCCCCCATGGGAAAAGAATCTAACTCCAACGAGGCTCATTGGCTCCAAAGAATAGTATATTCATTTACTCGAATTCCACATTCGGACAAAGGCCATTTGGCCTTATTGCCATGACTTTTCCTCCCTCTTGGCCAGCCCCAGTCAGTTCTGATGATCAGGAAAGAAAGAGAAACAATAATCAAAGTAAAAATTGATTTATACTTGTGTTTGTGGAGTTCTCTCTAGGGGTCCACTTCCGAATATTCTGGTTCTTGGAAGAATATTTTTCTTTTGTTTAATGCTCACATTTTCAATGCAATTTGGACATGTTATCATCTCATTGTCCTAAGTATATTCTCTGTTTCTTTAACTTATCTTCTTGGTGAGGAACACAAAAGAGAAAGATATTCCGATCCCAAGAATCTTACCTTGTCCAAGATTCCTTACCAATTTCCCATTTTAATTATCAAAACCAATCAAACTTAACTAATCAATTATCCTAAAGTATCCGGTGTAGGTTTTTCCAAACCAACATATTTATCCTCATTCGTATCAATGAAATTCCTACTAAATTTTTGATACATAAACTCAAACCCAAATTTTAATTTTTGAAAAAAAGAGAAATTCGAATATGATTCTTTACTATTACAATAATGATCAATAATCGCAGGAGAATAGATATTATTTAATAATCCAAATGGGGATGATTTGGGGAGTATGGGAACATGTGGGCAAATTGTGGGCAAGAAAAACCAAATTTGAAAGGAATTTAAAAATGGAAGAAGGTATGGAGATAGACATGGATCCATGGAACGTGGAGTTGGAGTAGGGATTCTTTTATATGTATATATATATATATATATATATAATTCCTTAATTTGTTTGAGTTTTGTTGTTTTCCTAGGGAGGAGAGGAATTTAAGGAAAGGTGTCGATTCAATGAATTCAAAGGCCAAATGACTCTTTGCAATCTCATAAAAACTACTCATAAAAATATAAATAACGATAAACGAGATATACTTCATACAAAAGTCGTTTCTTGGTTTATTGTTTGATCAAAGTGTCACATGGGGTTTGAGTTGAGAATATTCGACTGACCAAACTTAGGTCGAAAAATTTATGACATGCTTATCATCTAGGTCAACACTTTCATACTATATTACGTGAACTCGTCATGCACCAATAAGCTTTCTTTCTTTTTTTCTTTCTTTTTTTTTTGTGTGTGATTACAGCTAAGATCACGTTTTTAGTGACAAAAACAAAAAAAAATGCAAGATTAAAATAATTATTTCATAAATATATAGTATTATGTTTTTCATAAATATTATCAAGAATAGAAAAATAAAAAATTTTCAAATTATGTATTTTTTGATTAATTTATTATTATATAAATGAGTTTCAAAAACCCTATTAATTAATTTTTTTCATTAATTAAATTTCATGTCTACTATAAAATTTGAGAGAGAGGGGGGAAGGAGGAGGAACATAGATAGTGTGAATAACTGATTATATTGCTTTGCTAAGTCATTGCCAACTGATACACCATGTGTTGTAGACCACATTTGTTGGTTTAATTTGACATCGACTTGAGTGAAATTGGCTAAGTGGCCAATTTGGGTATTTGAATTCTAATAAACTTTAATTAAATATGTATTTTCTTCGTTTTTAAATATTTATCTCTCTTCAATTTTTATGGAGATTAAAGAAAAAAAGTACGGAAAGAGTACTACTTTTATATCTCTTTGGTTGCTGTTTGTAGGGTTGGTATACCTTGAAGAACAGAATGCTACCAAACCCAGTCTTGACTCTCTCTCTCTCACATTAGATTTCAGCTGCAAATTTTCTTAGTACAGTACTGGTCCTAAGTTCTTGCCGCAAAATTTGATTATAGAACTAGAAAGTCAAGACCCTAGGTTCAACTAGCTAATTTATGTTAAATTTTGCACGACAAGTTGCTAGAAGAACGAATTAACACATAGCAGTACAGCAAGATTCAGTGAGAAAGTCAGAAGAGATATTTTTTTTTTAATATGGTTTGATATTGGGAGAATGACGACAAAGCAACCACCCCCACAGGGAAGAGATCCAGCCTGTTTGAATGGTAGACAAAGTCCATGGTTATCTTCTTCAGGGGGCATGGTTCGGTTTGAATTCTTGTAAGGAGTGGGTGGAATGATCATCCATTGCTTATTAAGCTTCCCATCAAAGTGAATTTCCAAATTTGGGTTAGTGCCATACTATCCAAACCATTCCCTTTTAGTCCAGAGTTTCACAAACAGGCCAGTACCCAGGCCCAGATACCAATTTTTCTTCTTTTTTTTGAAAAAAGACAAGGTATTGTCCTTCTTCCGCTTTTATGAAAATCAAGAAAAAAATTTTAATGTATTTAAGATATTCAGAGGACTTCATTTTGGAACATCTCATAAGGGAAATATGGATAGTGAAAGAGGGACAGAGAGAGAGTAGCAGAAATACGCAACTGTCATATATAATATCTGATATATGCAGTTTCATTAGCAAAGCGTATGAAGGTTTATGAGAAATTTTAAGGGGCAGGAATTTGTAATGGTACACCAGGGGTGGGCTCTAATGCCTGTGCATCTGGTAGTTCCTTTGACAAGAGCTCCTGCATTTTTGAGAAAGGAAAACACAAACTCAATCATTGGAAACATAATTAACTTCCTCAGGGCAAAATAGTTGTGGAGTAAATCAGTGAGAAGGACACTTCTTCCTCCTACAATGCTAATATGTTCTAGTCTTAAGAGGGGCCTTGGCTCGTTTATTTTTCGTAAAGGGTAAGAAATATGACCTTGAATGATTCAACTGTTCCTTCAGATTGAATTATGCTAGCGAGAAGCCCCTTGCTATCGAGATCTCCATTTTTCATTGGCACAATGTACCTACAAAAGAAGAAAGGGAATGACCAATGCATAAGCACGATAGAGTGTTGTTTGATTCGACTTAGCTTCCAGGAATGAGGTCAAACACTGTACTTGGCACGCAGCAGTTTAGCTAGTTGCACTGCATCTTCTTGCCCTGAAACCAAAGTAAAATTAGGAAGAAGCTGCTTGATGACTGGGGTAATAACAATGTCAGCCTGCTCTTTCTTGAGAAAATTTTTGTTGTATACGCAATGAGGTTCATAATAAAGAGTCAATTGGCCCTGTGGAGAAATAACGAGGTACCTGAAATACATCATGCCAAGACATTGAAGCAAAAACCTTAGATGTGAATTCAATCATAAGAAAATAACAGAGGCCATGCAAAGCATTAAACTTAAAGTCACATTGGCAAGTTGAAGCTTGGAAAGCTTTACCCATTCTCAGGTCGTTGCCATGGAGGACCTAGAACTGGCCCGGCAGTAGCTTGAATTCTGACTTTGGAACCGTTTCCCGCTTCAACTTCAGCGTCTTGACCAGGTTCTAGATATGTCACCTGAAAGATTCTAATGTTAAGGGTTTCACATGGTAGAGTTGGCGAATTGATGTTAAATCATATGCATGGATTGTAGAAATGATAGCACATGAGGCTCAAACTAGTTTAGTTCCAGAGAAAGTCTGAGTAATTGTGCTCTACTACAGAATCCCATAATTAAGTGACAAGTTTTGTTTTGCATTACATTTTGACTCTAGCATCTATACGATAATATATGCCATGAACAAAATCACAAAAATGCAGTGGAGAGGAAAACTAGGAGCAAATACCTACAAAAACCTCCGAAAACTAAATTACAGGGAATGAGCTGAAAAACTTTCCCCACTTCACTTTACAACTGCAGATGTGTCTTCATACACGTGCGTAAATGCACACACATAAGAGAAAGTCGCATTCAACTTGAGTTGGAAAAACTTACAGTAGTCTACACATCAGCCACTATCAGGACCTATGAGGACAAGCTATCTCTGATTACTGCAATTAGTTGAGATTTAGTTGTTATCTACAAGTAAATTGGCAGGGTCAACATTCTTTCACTATCTTGTAAAGTTCAACAATGTTGGACACAAATTTTACTGCAAATAAGAAGAAAATGTTCACACCACTAATGCTTTAATACAAATTGACATTCATGTCTCTCATGGGTTATATTTACTTAGACTAAAACAAATTTTTGCAACTTGTCAATGTATTACCTTGACATCGGGCAAGAATCTATTAGTCCAGATCAAGTGTATCACCTACTTCATTTACCATTCAAGTTTCATATGCCGATATTCATATGTGAATGGCTATCAACCATGTACCGTAGCCATTAAACAAAAGACAGGCAGAAAACCATAAAAATTAAAATCTTAACTCACATTTTTGAAAAGAGGATGCAGCAAAGGCTTGGCATTGGGAGTTGCAATGACTTTAAGTTCTGGAGACATTTCTGAGAGCGGTTTCAAGGTTTTCAAATGGCAGTGATCATCTAGGCTTTGTGTAATCAGTAAGCAATCAACTTGAGGAAGATCAGCAAGCTGAAACAAAGTTTTGCATTCCAATTAAAATAAACTCATCCATTAAAAAGAACAAAACTGTGCTATGAAGATCAGCTACATTACATGGATAAATTACCTTGAAATTCTTCAAAAATTTCTTGGCAGCATCATAAAGCCATGGAATACCAAAATCCAAGCTACCCACCAAAATTGGATCAACCAAAATTCTCACCCCACTTACATCCCACAGCCAACTATTCCCCTAAAAACCAAAATTTTGAAAACCATCTCAAAATCCAATAACAAAGGGTCTAAATTAACTGAATTTATAAAACACCCAGATTAAACCTCTAAGTAAGTGAGCTTGAACACATCAATGCCAGAGGAGCTGGACCCAACTGCACTTTCCTCAGAAACAACAGCAGAAACCACCCTATCCCACCTGTAGAAACCAAAATATTTCTTTTCAAACATTTAAACGAACAGAAAGAATCATATTTCTTCAGTTACGTTTATTTGTACCCGCATGTTGAAAGCTTCAACCCATCTGAATGGAAGCTAAATAGGGTTTGAGGAACAGAGAAGAGACGGGTCGGTAAGATTGTAGATATGGGTTTGGTATCCCTGTTTCGCCATGTTTTGCAAGAGAACAGAACGGAGTTGCAATGAACTGCCATGGTAGTTTGTGCTTGGGAATGTTCCCGCGAACTGGGAGTTAACTCTGTGTTGTGTCTTGGCGATCCTTAAACCAACCGAAAACGGCCCAAAAAAGTGGTTTCGGCTCCGCCACTTGGCACACTCGCGACCATTTTCTTTCTATAAGTAATTAAAAATATTGATTATATTTATAAGTAATTTACTCAATTAAAATTTGATTATTAGGATGTGAAATATAAGGAAAAAAAAGAAGCTGAGTATTGATCATTTACAGCAAAAATATAAAAATAAAAATAAAAAATTATTTATTTTATATTATAATGAATAATTATACACTTATACATAGATAATCAAATTTAGATTTTAGCTATATTAATTCGGTTTGACATATATTTAGTTGCACCATTTACAGAAGAGTTAGATAAAACTGTAGTCCTTGCTAATGTATGTAATCTTTATAGCCGCAGCGCGGTTAAATGAAAAAGAAAAAGAAGAAATTAAAGCAAACTCTTAGCAATTATCAGCTACCAACTGATAAGAATTAATGAAAAAGAGGATTACAAACTGGAGAGTTTAAGCCTTAACTCAGGGGCCTCTGCTTTGCTAGCCATAATGCAACTCTTAATTCTATTACAATGAGAGACTTGCTGCTTAAATCAATATTGAAGATGAAAAAGCAAAAGAGAGGTCCAGCTGAAATGTGCTGTTAGGAAATGAAAAACAAGGCAGATCTTAAATGAACATTTATCACAGAAATTTTTCTGCCATGGCTATTCTGTTTTTATGTCACTACTCACTACTACAATAGTGGTATAATCTACCAAATATTACAAAAGCCTTCAAAAATACAGTTCAAAAACTCAGCAAAACCTTGGCCCTTTCAGTATTTAACAAACCGTAATCTCTTGTTTAGATGGACTGTTTAATTACTAAAATAAAGAAGAAAAAGAATTTGCTTGTAGTGGTTTAAAAAACAATGCATCTCTCCTTCTGGCACTTTAGGAAGGAGAGGAAGCTCAAGAAGCTAGTGACAGTTCCTCCCTTAAAACCAATATGAGGTTTATTGTACAAAAGGTGTGCACATCTATATGTTGAAGATAAGTTCTTTCTCCAATCTTTTGGGATTATAAGGTTTAGCATTGACAATCTTCTTACCTTGTGGCAGTGGCAACTCATCACCACAGGGGATCTTCTCCTGCCAGACAATATCATTCTCACGTTCGAGTTTGCGTAGCATATCAGCGGCATCATCAATTTCTTTTCTAAATATGGATCTCCATGATTCTTCTCCTGGAACTTTCTTTTTCACATTGTTTAATGCATCACGAAGAACTCCAACAGCAACCCCAACTTGGTCAGCTATCTTTAGCTCTTCTGCAAGGTATTTCAAACTTCTTAACTCATGTAGAGCTTTGCAGGTCGATAGAAATTCCTGAACAGTTCACAGAGAACACTATCATATCAGCTCCTTCACAGAGGGTAAAATGTCTTAATGCAAGGATAAGCAACGGCAAAGAAGAGTTTCTCTCAGCAAATAGAAGTAGTGTATTTGCATTCAATTCACTCTATAATTAGGAATAATAAAATGGTGCAACACGTTAGGTGAAGACTGTAGACTTTCCGGAGAATGGAGATCAACAATGAATGAGTGCAAAGAAAGGATCATATGTAGGCCAAGCTCATACTTGTTGAAGGAATAAATTATCCAAAGATTTATATTAATATAAAAAATAATTAAACATAGTATGATTTATCATTAAAATATTAAAAAGACTATATGGTTAAAATAGAATAGCAGCCATAAAGTATAAAATATAATTACTAATTATTAAATTATAATTATCAGAGTGTATACATACCAAGAAGCGTGATGAAATATCTTTGCACTCTCCAGCATTTGAATATAGAATCACAGTGGCTTCACCAAGTAACTCTGTAATACCGTAGTGCAGCTTTGTCAAAAGACTAGCAGTAGTTCCTTTCTCTTCAGCCTTCCTTATGGTTGCAGCCTGTTATATTTTTATAAAAGAATAATTATCAGAGACAATGAAATTACTAAAGAAGCAAATAAAAATAAACACTTCCAAAACACTTGCATATTAAAAGATTTTTGCAATGAATTTCAGGCCAAGACACCAGGACCCTGGGATAAATCCCACTACATTGAAATATGAAAGCCTTAACACTAACCTGGGCCTCAGCCAAGCAAATTAGGCTCATAACAGTAGACATGGATGGAGTGGCTTCTGGTGGCCTTTCTACAGACTGTGCAGATTGTAATGAGGGGAAAACCTCATGAGCAAGATGCTGAAAAATACCAGCTGCTTCTCTGAAAAGAGTGGCAGATTGCACCAAATCTAGCACAATGCACAGTAAATAGCAATGTTACAAACACAAAATTCATATAATTGAAGCTGCCGTGAGAATGTCCGAGCCTACCTGTTGAAAGAATTTCTACAGCCCTCTCCTGAAGCAATGCAGCATAAAGGTGAAGGGTCATACCAAGCTCATAATGTAGATTATCAATTTGAAAAAGCTTTGGACCCCTAAGGTTAAAAAAAGATGATGAGCTAAGAGCGCTGCTCCAACGGATCTTCAGTTCTGAAATCCAACAAACAACATGGTGGTTGCTGCAGACCAAATCGACATGAAAAATCAACGTTTCCAACCATGGCAGATATTGGTCCAGTTTCTTAAGGTCCTGAGACATTCATAATAAAAAAAGAAATTCAACCAGAATAAACTTCTGTCTCCTCATTCAAATTTGATTAAATAAGTACAAATCAAACTAAATCGATTGATAATAAAACTAGTCAAACTTAATATGTGCTTGCCCTTGGGGAAAAAAATAACCAGAGAGTCAAAAGCAGGTTTCTGCCTTCAATAATTTATGCATTACAGCAATGGAGATATTGGAGTGCAAAAGGAAATGTTTATACAGAAATTAAAATGTGAAATTAGCCCCCATTAACAAATTACCCTTAGACATTGAGAAGTCAAGCCTCCAGACATTTCTCTTGCAATAGCCTCAGTAATGAAGCTGCTCTGATTAATGGACTCCTCAATTAATCTACGCCTGGAGCTCAACTCTTTCAGATGTTCAAGTGTGGAACAATCACGTGCTGAAAAAACATCCTCAAAAACAAGCTGCCAATATTGCAAACACATGAATAGCAGCCAAGATGTCATCAAATTGGAAAATCATCATCTACCATGAATTATACACTCATAAAAAATTACATTTCTCCAACCCCAAAAGATCTCCTTTGAGAAAAGAGATAAATAAATTGGTACAATCAATGAGTGAAGGTGCCCTGTAAATTCGTGAAATCAACAATAACAACAACAACAAAGTTTTTTTAATCCGCTAAATGAGCATCCTTTGGAAAATCACATCATTTGGTCCTCAACTGAAACTTATTTTGATTTCAGTTTTATGATCAATCTACCAAAATTATGCTGAATACTATGACTATCCCATACAAATGTCTTCAGGTGAGGTAGTCAAAAATAAAAGTGTTCATTTCGTATAAGACAGAATGCACCTTGATCCGATTTAGTTTCTTTGTACACTTAGTAATTGTTTAACTGTCTGTCAAGCATTCTTTCCTTCCCCATCAAAAGGGTTAAATTGAAGATCACTACCATGAACCATTTCCAATCAAAATCCAAACTTTATTTGAAGAACAATCAAAAGGGATCACAAAAAGAACACTCAGAGGGAGAGCGAGAGAGAAACACTACCTTCTTGGTTTGGAGCTTCGCGGGCTGAAGATAATGCAGCATCATCTTTTCCAATGCGCAAAACAAAACCCAAAGCCAGCTAAGAATATAAAACACTTGTCTTCTTCCGTAGACCTTCAAATTAACCCAGATAAAATGGGGGGAAAATACAGGTGAAACCAAATTCCAGCACAAAAACAAGACCAAAAACTTCCGAGAATATGATAGAGAAAAGACAAGTGGAGTGAAACTGATGAAATGGGTGTTCTGTTTTTTTCCTTCGCTCTAGTTAGTTAGAAGCAGCGAAGAGATATAAATGCGGAAAAGGCCATAAACCAATCATTTTTGATCCAGGTCGTTGTCGATGCATATTCTTCTTGGCTTCGATTCCTTCGCCCCCAAGATTACAGCAAGGAGGCCGTAAACGCGGGAGTCTTCATCCAACGAATTGGGTCCCTATGGTTCCCGCTGGGCTCCCGCGGAAACCCAAGACTCATTTTTGGGTTGGACTTCACAACTAATTTAGGTTTTTTTTTTTTTTTTTTATCTTTGGTTATTTAAAAAAAAACACTAAAATAATAACAACTCAGGTTCCGGTAAAGGCGAGGACTTCCGAGTCCTAAATATTAAATAGAACTTCTTTTTGTCGGGCAAAGAACAAAAATTAAACTTCAAACTCTTTTCTTTTTCGCTCCTAGTTAGTTCATTTCCTATCTCCGTAGCATTTCCTCGCTATGTTGAGCTGCCATTTCCAATAACAATTGTAACGCAGAGCAGCAGATGGCGGAGAAGCAGCTGATCGTGGCCGTCGAAGGCACCGCGGCCATGGGTCCCTACTGGCAAACCGTCGTCTCTGATTACCTCGACAAGATCATCAGGTCCCACCTTTTCTTTCCCTCTTTCTTCAGTTTACATTTTTCTCCGCTCAATTTGTGTTTATAGTTTAATTCGATTAATACTAGGTACGAAAGTTGCAATTTTTGTTAGAAAATAGATGTTTTGAATTTCCAGTCTATGTGAACCTTGATGCCAATGTTTGTGAAATACTCTAGTCAAAATTTGAGGATGATTGTTTTGCTTATTAATTCATGCGCTTAGTTTTTCGTTTGTTTTCTTTTCCCCTCTAAATGGTCATTATTTTAAGTATTCTGTGCGTTTATGGTCACATTTAATTGAATTGTTAGTTTAAGAATGAAAATTTATGCTTTAATGTAGTGCAAGAGCAACAGATAGTTCTAGGAGTAAAAATTGATGGTGATTATTTTGCCGTCGGAGTTGCTTTTATTGGCTTTTTGTTGCTTGAAACGCTTTTCTGAGGTGAAGGAGAAGGGTTTTCATGTGAACTACTTAATTATTTGATAGAAGTGCAAGTTTAGCTCATCCAAACTATGCCTATTCAGTTTGTGTTTTTGTGCTTTTCTTTTTACCTATACCAATAGTTCTGAGTGGTTCTTAAGAATGTATCAATATTGATTACTTGAGGCTGTACGTTAGATTTTTTGGACTCTGTGATCTCGAATCTAAGCAGCTCGATTGTTTATGATCATTTGCACTTACGACTTGATGAATGAGGAATTGACTATTTGCACTTACTGCTTGATGAATGAGTAATTGACTTGTAAAAGCCATTGGTAACGTCAAACCCCTTAGACTAGGGATTTTGATCTATAAATGTAAGGTCCATATGTATGGATTATTTTGTTAATTTCAAAAGTGAGTTGGAAAAGATTATATTCAGTAGAGACCAACTTGGCCATTATGTTATATGGTAGAATATGTATGTATGGTTGTAGACTGTCAGTTCCATGTTGAATTTTTTCAAAATTGAGATATTTTGAAATCTTTATTACCAAAATAGATGATTTTAATCTTATTTCTTGAAGGAAGGCATTTTAAGCCCACCAAATTGTCTTTTGTAATTGATATAAAAGTTTAAAAAATATGAATTTATCCCACATTTAGTTGAAGTTTCCATACAAATAACATTATGAGAAGCTTGTCATATCCTACAAAGTTTGTTAAAATGAGAATGTTTGCTTCAGCTTAAATTAAGGATCTGAGGTTCAATGGGGAGAATGACCATACTGCATGTCTCAAAACCCTGCATCGGATTTATGGCTGTTAAACATTGTTATTATTTGTATGTTTTGTACTTAAATAAATTTTGGGCATGTATGTTTTTCCTGTCTGATGGATTGCTGTAATTCCACAGGTGTTTCAGTGGTAGCGAGTTGACTGGACAGGTAAAAAAGCTTTTCTCCTCCCTCTTCCTTTCTGATAAGCTACTTTTGTAAATGTATGATCATCCTCTGGTTATACAGCATCAACTGTTACAATGTTGTTAGAGGCATTTTCAGTTGTATTAGGTACTTGTTTTTTTTTATGAAAATTAGTTGTATTAGGTACTTGGCAGGCATCTGATAATTACTTGAATATTTATTGTAGATAATTTAGCAAAAGACAATATCATTTTTTTACCATTGCATTTACAAATAACTGATTGTAAGACTACGTTTATAGGCAACCGAGTGCGGGCCTCTAAATTTTACATGAGGGAATTAGCATGCATTTGTGTGAATATAGAGAGCCATTTAAGTTTCAATTTTTTGTTTGTAACTTTATAACTTTTCTTTTGTTTTGACATTTCAGTAAAAGATAGCATATCATTCTTTACAGTCAGTTTAAGGTCTCTAGTTTGCTTGATATTGCCTTTTACATGCACATATATTAATTCAGTCATCTTGTCTAAATACAGAAGACTTCTACATCTAATGTTGAGCTTGCATTGGTCACATTCAACACTCATGGATCATACTGTGGTACGCTCTTTGCTCTATTTTTCAACGTGCAGTGTGTTATTACTGTCAATACTTAATTTTTGTGGAAAATAATGTTGTGCCTTATGCAGCTTGCCTAGTACAACGTAGTGGGTGGACAAAAGATGTTGATATTTTCTTACAATGGCTGTCAGCGATACCTTTTTCTGGTGGTGGTTTCAATGATGCTGCAATTGCTGAAGGGCTTTCTGAAGCGCTGATGGTATGGAGTATCAATCTTTTATGTGATTTTAAGTGCATTTGTGCTTTGATTTATGCATCCCAATTGATAATTATTTGTGCAAGTCTTCTTTAATTAGATTGCTTTATGATTTATCTCCTTAAATTAGATGCTTCTTCCTACAAGTTAAGGGCATTTACTTAGTTGATTTTTCTTAAGATATAAGTTTCACCTAAAAGCTGGTTTGCTTGAAGATATGTTTTGGTTATGAAGATGCTGTGACTCTGCATATTGTCACAGATGCCATCAAATTTTTGGGAGAGCAATTGAGTGAAACCCTAGATATGAGCATCATTGGAGCCTGAATACAGGTTTTTATTTAACCTCTCATTACCGACTCCGTGTCAATAGAAAAGAGGGAAAGAAGTGCATATGTGGATTCTGCCTAACATTCTCCTGAGGTAGAACCATGATGTGCCAGTTTAATGTTTTGCTGGAGGTAATGTCAACTTGAAATAGAAAATTTTTGAGTACATTGTACCAGTGGTCCAAAACCTTTTAGGTTGGTTCAGTTTTGGGACCTGGTGTCAATGTTGTCCTTCGATCTATTTAGTCAATTAAAGTTGACAGATTTTGTTTATGTAGGCCTGACATGTTATATGACACATCACAACATTTATCATTTGTAACGATTTGATGTACTGGTCAGATGTTTCCAATTGCACCAAATGGAAACCAAACTCAACAAAATGTGGATGGACAAAGACATTGCATTCTTGTTGCTGCTAGTAATCCTTATCCATTGCCTACACCAGTCTATCGACCACAAATTCCAAACTTGGAGCAGACTGAAAATATTGAAGCCCAGACAGAGAGTCGTCTGTCTGATGCTGAAACAGTAGCTAAATCATTTGCTCAGGTAGTTCTACAGTATTTATCTTATTGTGTCTCGTAGTTCTGGCTTTCCCTTTTAGGATGTTAACTGACTCTTTGTTTTCATTGCAGTGTTCTGTTTCTTTATCTGTCATCTGTCCGAAGCAGCTTTCAAAGCTAAAAACAATATACAGTGCTGTAAGGAATAATGATGATAACATTTCTTTATCTATTTTCCTTGTGACTCTTTTGGGTGTTTTCCCTCTAACATTGGATATATTGGCCATGTCTTCCAACATCTACTACTCTCTTCTCTTGAACATTTGATAAAAAATTTATACTACAGTGATTGTTCCATAGGCCCTTTTTTGAACTTGGTCCTGATACATATGAAGCAATGTCTAAGTACAGAGCAGCTTTGGAAGAATATTCATATAAATAAACATCTGGAAAACTATTTACTTAGTAGATTCTACCAGACTTTATTCTAAATTATGTTTTCTTTACATAGTCACTAACATTTCTCTGCTAACTGGAAATACAGGGAAAGCGAAACCTGCGAGCACCAGATCCACCCGTCGACAATGTTAGAAACCCCCCATTTCTTGTTATGATTTCGGAGAACTTTATGGAGGGCCGTGCTGCTTTAAGTCGCCCTGGAGTACCAAGTTTGGCATCCAATCAGAGTCCTGTGAAAATGGACATGGCTTCTGTCACTTCGGTTACAGGGCCACCTCCAACTTCTGTTCCGTCAGGTGGTTTAATGCAGAATTTGTTGATCCCTTCTGATTGAATGCTGTTTTTAACTGTATACTGACAATCACATGTGACTGACTGATTTGTGTACTTGTTTAGTCAATTTCGTCACTCTGCTTTCTTAAACACATTAGCAAATAGAAAAGCAGGGAGCTAACAGATAGTATGCTGGATGCTAAACCTCTCAGTTGTAACCTTGAATTTTCTGATCCTAGTTTTGTAAGGTCTGATTTCATTCAGATCCACAATATTGCCTTTTCAGGTTTCATTATTAGAGAAGGCTTCTTTTAAGATTGCCAAGTTGTAGAAGCTTTTGGCTATATTGATTGATTCATTCCCTCTTCAGCATCTAAGAAGTAAAATAACTATTACCAGAAAAACCTAGACGTATCCCCAATCACAACTTAAGGATATCTGTGAATTGGAAAGTTTCGCCTTTTATTGCAGAACTTAATAACAGAAAAGAATACCTGTTCTATATCTGTAACCTTGTTGTGCACCCTGTTTCTTTTAATAATACTAATCTGTAGACAGTGCAACAGATATAGATAGACACACATCATTTGGAAATATAAAAATTGAGCATTAGACAATTAGTCAGGTGTGATTAATTGTAGATTTATTATGTTATTGTTGTGATCAATTCTTGCTTAAGCTTTGTTTTGTTTTGATTTTTAGTGAATGGATCTATGATGAGCCGGCAACCAGTTTCTGTTGGAAATGTTCCCACTGCTACCGTAAAAGTTGTAAGGCTCATGTACTTGGTTAATTAAAGGTTGTATCTGTTGTTTGGATATATAAGTTGTTGTAGACTCATAATTCTTATTGTTCAGGAGCCAACAACAATAACATCCATGGGAACTGGACCTGCTTTTCCACATATTCCATCTGTTCCACGTGCTCCTTCTCCAGCAGTCCCAACCTTGCAAACTTCTTCACCATCAACGACTACTCAAGAGGTGATGAACAGTGGTGACAATGTGCAAGAACTAAAACCTTCTGTAAGTGGTATGACACAACCTTTACGTCCTGTGCCTCCTGCTGCAAATGTGAACATATTAAACAATCTTTCTCAAGCACGGGTGATGAACTCTGCCGCTCTCACTGGAGGAACTTCTATAGGACTTCCGTCAATGGGTCAAACTCCAGTGGCCATGCATATGTCCAATATGATATCTAGTGGAATGGCATCTTCTGTGCCTCCAGCTCAAACTGTATTTTCATCTGGGCAATCGGGTATGACTTCATTAACTGGCTCAGGAGCTCTTACAGGGACTGTACAGGTCCCACCAAACTCAGGTCTTAGTTCATTTGCTTCTGCAACTTCTAATGTGACTGGAAATTCAAACATTGGAATGTCACAACCGATGGGTAATGTTCAAGGTGGAGTGAGTATGGGCCAATCAGTACCTGGCATGAGCCAAGGAAACCATTCAGGTGCACAAATGGTGCAAAGTGGAGTTGGCATGAGTCAGAACATGAGTGGTCTTGGTCCATCAACTGTCTCTTCTGGAACTGGCACAATGATTCCTACTCCAGGAATGCCTCAACAAGTGCAGTCTGGAATGCAGACACTTGGAGTGAGCAACAGTTCAGCTGCTAGTATGCCGCTATCACAACAGACATCAAGCGCTTTGCAATCAGCACAATCCAAATATGTTAAAGTCTGGGAGGTAATCTACGGCTTGATTTTAGACAATAATGACAATTGATTTTCTGTTTTTGGTGGAAAAATCTTCCTAAAATTAGTAGATGTTGAAACTTCATGTGTGAATTCCTTCTAAAATATAGCCATAGTTTATTTATTTATTGTTTTTACACATGCATCGTCCTAGCAGATTCTATAGTACTTTCGGCTCTTGTAATCTTCTGTGATTTTAGAATCTCCCAATCAACCATATCCTTACCGAGAGCTATTTTTTGCCTTTTGCCTGAGGGATACATATGTGCTATGTACAGTCACTTAGGGATATTCTTGCTTGGACGTTTGCTGGTATATCATTTTTTTTCCTGTAATCTTTTGATCCCTCCTTGACCTTTTGTCCTCCTTGAATCAAACGGGATGTTATTTTTAATGACAATTAGAATTCTCTTAAGGCCCTATATTTGTTGCAAGGCATGTGATGATTTCTGGATGGATGTTGTTGATGCTTGTGCAAAAGTGTTCCATGCTTTGCCGTTTACTTGAGAGGCCCTCAAACCTTTGTTGTCTCCTCCATAAGACACTGCCTCCACTTAAATTAGTAATAAAATGAGAGGCTTTGTTAGTTCCACCAAAGTAAGTGTCTGAAAGGGTGATCAAGACAGGAAATTGCCATTCTTTTGACTTTATTTTTCTCCTTGCTTATCTTAATATATGCTATACAAATAAATAAATAATAAATATATATTGTGATTATTTATTTTTTTCCCAGTCCCTTTTAATTATCTTGAAATATCATTGATGATTTTTATGTTTTATACTAAATCTCTTGGTACTATTTGCCCCTTCATTGTTGTAGTTGTGGGATTACTAATATCTCTTGAATGGTCAATATGGTTACAGGGAAATTTATCTGGCCAGAGACAAGGGCAGCCAGTGTTTATCACCAGATTGGAAGTATGTTCTCAAGCATCTGATGATTATGTTATTTCTAATATAACACACTTTCAATTTTTTCACCTTATTTTATTCGCTATTTTTGTTTGTGATGTTTTTAATGAATGACTTGCATACCGTGCTTCCAACACACTTTTGACATTGGAACTATTTCATCGGCATTCTCTAATTTGATGCATAAAGCTTATGCTTTAATTTGTTGTTGCAGGGTTATCGGAGTGCCTCAGCTTCTGAGACGTAAGTCTATGGTTAATTCATGTAACTTTTGAATTTTTTTCTCTGCTCTTTTTCAGATACACTAGCCCCTAGGGGAAATAATAAATGGTAAAAATGCTTTCATTCTGTTTGTTTTAGAGGTGGCCCTACTTTTTCTTGCACGATTTTGAGTTTCTTTCATGGTCACCATACAGAGTAAATATTTTTTATGTATATATTTAATGCCAATCTAGTTTATAGAACCTGAGGATTTTGGTTTTCGTATTTTCAGACTCGCAGCACACTGGCCGCAAACCATGCAAATAGTTCGTCTTATTTCTCAGGATCACATGAATAACAAGTAAGTTTTAGTTTGTGAAAACATTTTCCTATATCTTTCAATCTTCTTATTAACTTTGTTTTATTTAACATCAGGCAATATGTTGGGAAGGCAGATTTTTTAGTTTTCAGGGCAATGAATCAGCATGGATTTCTTGGACAGCTACAAGAGAAGAAGCTTGTAAGTGATTGCAGGATAATTTTCCCTTTGAAGCAATGCAAAATTTCTTGTTTGAATGTCTTGTCAAAATTGATTGTTGAATTACTTGCCATTTTTTCTTTATTGTTTTCTTTTATGGACATCTATTTTGGCATGCTAATTTTCATTTTTAAGTAATTGTAGAATTGCCGTAAACTTGATTGTCTTTGATGGGATATAGGATACTATTTATTCAAAAGAAAAAGGGAATATAGGTACACCTTTTGCCATTGCACTGGGTGAGTATTGAGTAGTGCTCAGTTGACAGAATATTACTTGTTTGTCATTACCATTTGTTCACATGTCATATGTCAAGTGAATTTCTGTTTTAACTATGTTAAATGCATGTGGCGAGGATAGTTAAATTTCAATTTGGTTAACCAGGTGATTTGACAAACACTGAAATATTTTCCAAATGGATATTCTCTATTTTTAACTGGAAACCAGTCAAGGAAGTATTTATGTTGTGTTTTCCCGGAATGGTTCACTAGACTGCTCTCTCTCACAATAACTTAGCTAACATTACAGACATTGTATGTAAAAATATTATGTTTGGCAGTACATTTATCCCTAGATTAGCGCAACTTGGATGAGATCACAACCCTTACCAGTCTCATGTTAGTTCTGCTACTTGGTATTCGAGTAATTCTTGATCCACATACACTAAATCTGATCAAGTTCAATCCCCCTAGGTCAAAGCTGACTTGAGGAATTGAGCCTTTTGACCTTTTTCAACATCAACCTGAAAACACCAACTAACAAGAAGCATCTTCTGTCTTGTAGACCCTCAAATAAGCGAAAGTAGTGCTCAGAGTTTTCTTGATACTTACAGATAAAGCTTGAGACTTTGTAATTGTATATGAATCTCTTTTGAGTGGTTCTAGGAACCGTGTTAATTTGTGAGTTTAGAATTTCTTAAAATTTTATCCTATCAATTATTTGCAATTGTGTTTTTTTTTTTGAAAGGCTTTGCAATTGTGTTATTATGGAATTACAGCTGGATTATTTTGACATAGTTTCTCACTTCTTATTTCTGTAGTGTGCTGTAATCCAATTGCCGTCACAGACGTTGCTGCTTTCAGTTTCTGACAAAGCATGCCGCTTGATAGGAATGCTTTTCCCTGGGGTGAGAGTTTTCTGACCTTCAATCCCAGCTTTAGTTCGTTGAGTGTGCAATACATATCGACACCAGTTTAACCTTCCACCTTCATTATAAAATTGTGGACTGAATAAAAACAACCTCCAATCATTCCCTACTACACACTTCCAACACCCCACCAGGCCATCATTCCAGTCTCCACAAGACCAAAAAAAAAAAGAAGAATGGAAAAAGCTGCAAACTAGATGAGTAACTTGTGGCTTTTATTTGAATATTCTGTAGGCTCCGTTTGGTTCTTGCTTATGCTATTTGCTTTTAGCCTTTGCTTTTGCTTCCATAGAAGTTGCTAAAATGCAAAATGATATTTGATTAACAATGAAAAAAAAAAAAAAAAACTAAAATGCATATCAATACTAACATAACTATTTAATATAGAAGTACTATCATTCTTTTTTTTCAAAAATATTACAATTTTTAACTTTTAATTGTTTGAAGATATTACCTGCTTTTATATCTGAATGTGCTTTTGCCCTTTTTCTCCAAAATTAAAAAGTAAGTGGTAAAAGCAACAACCAAATGGAATCCTAATTCTAATCTTTCTCTATCCATTAACTTTGAGCTTTGCATTTTATTTTGAGCTAAGCTATTTGTCGAATCAGGATATGGTTGTCTTTAAACCACAAATATCTAGCCAGCATCAACAACAGCAACAATTGCAACAGCAGCAACACCAGCAGATGCAACCACAGCTACAGCAGCAACAGCTGCCGCAACTGCAACAGCAGCAGCAGCAGCTTCCGCAGCTGCAACAGCAGCAGCAGCTTCCACAGCTGCAACAACAGCAGCAGCAGCAGCAGCTTCCACAGTTGCAACCTCAACAGCTCCCTCACTTGCAGCAGCAACAGCTCCCTCAGCTGCAGCAGCAGCAGCAGCAGCTTCCACAGCTACAGCAGCAGCAGCTATCCCAGCTGCAACAACAACAGCAGTTGCCCCAGATGCAGCAACAACTGCAGCAACAGCCGCAGCTTCCCCAGCTGCAGCAACAGCAATTACCTCAGCAACAACAAATGGTGGGATCAGGAATGGGTCCAGCTTATGTTCAAGGTCCAGGCCGTTCACAATTGGTTTCACAGGGGCAAGTTTCATCCCAGGCCCCACCTAATATGCCTGGGGGAGGCTTTATGGGTTAATCAGCTTTGGAATTTGCTGGCTATTAGAGCTTTATAGTTGTGTAGGGCTTCTAGAAATTAGAAACCACCAGTCTGTTTTTTAGTCCATAGAAACCACCCGTCTATCAGTGTCTTTAGTCTCTTAACATGATCAAAAGTTATGTAACATCTAGGAGAATGTATTTTACCATCTAATTATCATGTTCCATTTAGCATTTTATTTTACCATATAATCATCATGTTCCATTTAGCATTTGCTGTCATTCATGTTTCCATTAATTTTTCCATATATCATCTATAGTAACTGATGAGGTCAGAACAAAGGCTTCGTTGATGAAGATGAATCAACAATGATGTGAATTTAAAAGGAGATTTGCTGATATTGAATGATATCATGTGTTACACATGCTCACCTATCATAGGATCAATCCATGCTCAGGTACTCAACAAAGTGATTGATGTTTACAGCTAAAGTAAAGCATTAACCTTTTGCCAAACCATGAACATGAAGTAGTCAGAAGACAAAGCATTCAAGAATTTGAAATCACACAACAGCAGAGCTTTGAAAGCTTTATGAGATTTTGGGTATCAACACCCCATACCCCGGCCTCTTTGAAGAAGACTTTTGCCTCAGAGATCTTAGGTTGTAAGTTTGGAATAACCCCTCTATCTAACCCCACTTAAAAGAAAGTAAATAGGAAAGAAATATCCTGTCCCAGTGAAGTAGACAATGAATAAGCTAGCAAAGCTAGCTTAAATTTTAACATAAAGCTGCTGCAAGGTTGGGGACTTGGGGCAAAGGGCCAGATGAACAATTATTAACTTTGACTTAGCAAATCCCATTTTTTTTTCGTAGATTGAACCATTAGAAGAGCCATAGGTCCAAATTCATTGATCACGAGTCCATGATCACTGTGATGTAAACCTGACGATAATGTTAATATGGAAGATTAGTGCAAATCTTTATTTTTATTATTTTATGGTAAGCAGTGGTTTGCAGTCGGCTTTCGGCCTCCAAAGCCAATGGGGACACCTCAAAAATGAAGACGATGACCCGCACCAACTTTGCATAAACAAGGAGCCTCCTCGCTTTAATCATTTTTCCCAGAAACTATGGCCTTTGTATAAAGCAAGAAAAGAAGTATAATGATTTTAGGATTGATCCAAAGCACCAACCAACAAAACTTGCCATCATTGGCGCTGGGTCCAATCCTTGGAAAAGCAGAAATGCCAACAATGTCCTTTTGCTCCAAGCAGGAAGTTTTTAGTTGAGTTAATGCTGTTGCCTGAAAAAGTCATATGGTTCCTATACTTAGATCATGGAGGGGTAGACCATATCACCAAGTTCTGTTGTCATGAGTCCAAAGCTGTCTTATTCCTTTGAAACTCCACATGTTTTGGTTCTTATTTATTTTTGTTTTACTGAGTTACTCTAGCAAGTGAAATAAGGATCCTATTATATTTCAAATGAGATTTTCCAACTAACCATTTTTGCATGGTTTGCTACTTTATTAAGCTAATTATCTATCACCCCTAATTCTTTACTAGTAAAGGTTTTTGGACAAATGGAAAAAGAAATATGTCTCAAAATGGAAAAGGTTTAAACAAACTGGACAATTGCCTTAATTTTTCCTATGACATCATGAGGGATAAAGGGTTATTGGGAGATGGCAGAAGAAATTTTCAAAAATAGGAAAGGGTTAACCAAAGTAAATGGTATGTCATTTTCTTACCTTTGTTCCATCAAGCAACGCAATCATCAACCACTAGTCCACTACTTAAACACATGATGATGATGACTGAACCCTCACATTCATTGAGGAGGTTATCTCTATCTTACTTTGAAAAAATGGTTTCAACTTCTCAACCGAAGGTGAGCATGGATATAATTCAGCTAGCTAGCCAACACTAGTTAATTACTTTTCACTAAAGCCTGTCTTGCCATTGAATCTAACAGGAAGTTCAATCCAACGGCAAATGGGCAGAAGGAGATCCCGCTCGCCGAGCCAAATGGTGGTACTCAACTTTTCACACTGTCACGGCCATGATAGGTGCAGGCGTCCTCAGCCTGCCCTATGCCATGGCTTACCTGGGATGGTATATATGTTGGAACTCAACTCAGTTCAACAAAAGCCTTAAATCTCAACTGCTTTGAGTTATATGTGTGGAAGAACTTTCGGAAACTTAACTTTCTCTTTTCTCTTAGGGGTCCAGGAACAATGGTTTTGGTGTTATCTTGGTGCATGACCTTGAATACAATGTGGCAGATGATACAACTCCATGAGTGTGTCCCTGGAACTCGATTTGATCGATACATTGACCTTGGTCGATATGCTTTCGGACCAAAACTTGGAGGATGGATTGTGCTGCCTCAGCAGCTAGTTGTTCAAGTTGGATGTGACATTGTGTACATGGTTACCGGAGGGAAGTGCCTCAAAAAGTTCATGGAGATAGCCTGCTCCAGCTGCACACAGCTTAGGCAGTCTTACTGGATCTTGATTTTTGGTGGCATCCATTTCTTCCTGTCTCAGCTTCCCAATTTCAACTCAGTTGCTAGCGTTTCATTAGCTGCAGCAATCATGTCTCTAAGGTCATGTCCAATGACCCTAATCTTTTACCCTTACTAATTAAGCTTCTGCATAGATGAGATGGGACAGGAAAAAAATGGTTTCTAGATCTAGATCGGTTTCACCACTTGTTCATTGCAGATTAGAGTTCCCCATCCAGAGCCAGAAACTAATCCAAGTTTTTGCAAAGAAGATAATCTTTTAAGTTACAATATATAGTAATTACTAGTTCTATTTATGTTCTCAAGTTGAGAAAACAAGTCTGTCGAACTCAAAGCTAGCTAGCCGCAGAAAGCAATATGGTTAATCTTGATGAAAGGCTTAATCACCAGCCAGACCAGGCAGCGCGGCCCCACTGCTTTAATTATGTTTGCTGTATGCTCGTGAGCATATATATAATAATCTTTTCTTTCCCTCTAGTTACTGATGGTAAAGTAAGGGAGGGTCATTTGAGAGGCTTTTACGTGTTCTATAGTTTCTCCAATAGCAGCTGAAGACAAAATATATATGAAGCTGCAGTTCAAGGAAAAGGAAGCGAACAAGAAGCATCTGAGAGTTACATTACATGAAATACTCTTTCCTAGTGTATCTCTAGAGTCTTTTGATAATGATTTTGCACAAAAATCACAACCATGCAAGCGAAATCCAGCAAACCAAGATGCATTTATCATTGATTTGTAATGTTTCTTCTTAATTGCAGTTACTCAACCATAGCCTGGGCGGGTAGTCTGAGTCATGGTCGGATCGATAATGTCAGCTATGAGTACAAGAACACGAGTCCAACTGATTTCATGTTTCGCGTCTTTAATGCACTGGGTCAAATTTCATTTGCATTTGCTGGCCATGCAGTTGCCCTTGAAATCCAGGCCACAATTCCATCCACTCCGGAAAGGCCTTCAAAAATTCCCATGTGGAAAGGTGCAGTCGGAGCCTATTTCATAAATGCTATATGCTATTTCCCTGTAGCCATGATAGGGTACTGGGCATTCGGGCAAGATGTTGATGATAACGTGCTCATGGCTCTCAAGAAACCTGCATGGCTCATTGCCTCTGCAAACTTGATGGTGGTTGTTCATGTTATTGGAAGCTACCAGGTAAACAAATATAGCAGTTAATTTGATCCTAGGAGTTTCAACTTGGAAAGTATCAGGTTCAAACTGCTGGATAAGAAAATTAAGGCTGTTCGATCCTGTTTGCAGCCCAAAAACTTACGGTGAAACGAAGTCTTTTGCAGGTTTATGCTATGCCTGTGTTTGACTTGCTGGAGAGGATGATGATGAAAAGGCTGAACTTCCCACCAGGAATTGCACTGAGACTCATAACTCGATCTGCTTATGTAGGTGAGTTTTCCTCCGTTCTTATCCTTGGAAAATGGAACCATAATTACTAAAACACTAGTTAAGTATAACCACGACCTTGATTCTAGATAGTAACTTCAACCACTGTCTGCTAATGATTGAAACCTACCTGCCTGTCGGAATCTTTGCAGCATTCACCCTGTTCGTAGGAGTTACTTTCCCCTTCTTCGGAGATCTTCTGGGTTTCTTTGGTGGATTTGGTTTCGCTCCCACTTCATATTTTGTAAGCCTCCCCTCTCATTGCCATTCAATGTTTTTTTCTCATAATCTCCCTCCTGACTGCGCCTTCTGCTATAAAATAACTCAATTTATCCTGAAATGTTGTTCTTCCAGCTTCCCAGCATAATGTGGTTGATCATCAAGAAACCAAAGAGATTCAGCCTCAAATGGTTCACCAATTGGGTAATCAAAATTATAAACACCAGCTTCAAACCAACTGCTCAGATAAAAAGCTATAATCTGCTGATAAATTTCAATTTTTTTACTATATTTTTCAGAGCAGCATATTCATTGGACTGTTCATCATGATGGCATCAGCAATTGGTGGCTTAAGGAATATCATCACTGATGCTTCAACATATAGTTTTTATACATGAATGTAATCAAACTCAATTAGCAGAGACTTACTTTTCCTAGTGATTTATTATCTTGTAAGGGTATGCAATTATCTTGAGCAAGCAGTAGCATATAAAGATGGAAACAATATTCCAAATGTACCTTCACCCAATTTCTCTTCAAACTTCAATGCCCTCTCATCAGTTATCTTTGGATGTGGAATTGTAAGTAAATGAAAGAAAGTGGTTGAAGACAATGACAGATTGTTTCTTGTGGCAAACACATTCATGGATACACCATTTGTTAAAAAGTGATAAAACCCTGAGAGCATGAGGCTTCAGCTCATCATTGGGTGGCCTTTTTACTATGTTATCATTCCCAATCAGTTGATTGTTGCATGGTAATTGGAAGGATTTTTTTAAAAAAAAAAATGAATAATCACTTATCACAAACTTTTATTATTAATTGTTTTAAATAGTTAAAATCGAAAAATTATATTTTAAATTAGTATTATTTAATTTTTAATTTCGAGTTTGCACGCACAAACTGTGATTAAAAATGAATCGAAAAAAAACAGACAAAAAAACATAATGAAAAATGCCAAAATTTAGGGAAGAAGACATCTTTTTTCTTTTTTTTCTTTTATTTTATTTGAATGAATTGTGTGCCTTCATGCTGTTACAAGGCCATAAATGAACCACTAGTTCAAGTTTTAATTTTTCCATTTCCCTTTGAGGCCAACAAAAATTTAAAAAAAAAAAATCATTTTTCCCAAATATTATTAAAAAAAAAACAGTGGTTGGAAAACAGTTTTCATTGGAGAGAGAAGAGAGAGAGTGTCTGTGCAGAGAGATAGAGATACAGAGAGAGAGAGAGGCATGGAGACTGCGATACGCGGGAGATTAACTCTCTCACCAAACACTGTCTTTAATCCTAAACCAGGTTCTTCTTTCTCCTCTCTTTTCAATTCCCCCCCACCCCACTTTTTTTAAATTCTTGTTCTTGATTTTGGGTTATAAAGTTTGTAACTTTTCTTGATTGATTGATGAAAACTCAATGAAACGATCATAAACTCATCTGGGTAGTCGTTGTTACTTAGCTCAGTTGGCAATTACTATATCTGTTCTGCTTAATTTTTCTCTTGATAATTCTTCGAACAATCCAAGTTGCACATGCACGAATGCTTTGTTAACGATTCGGATTTAGAAGGATGGAGTTGTGGGGTGCAAGCTCTAGCTTTCTGCGGATTCATTTGCTGAAAATGGGTGTTTTTGCAGATAGTTTCTTGATTATATCGCGGGAATTAAGAGATAATTTAGTTTTGTAATTACAAGCTTATCAGCTGGGATTGTTTGAAAAGCTTTCAGCTTTCGCCTTGTAATTTTTAAAGGTCTTACAGATTGATGATTGCTAACTTGTTAAGTGCAAGGTTTCGAGTTTCACTGCTATGATTAGGGGGGAATTTAAGCGTTTGCAGGTGAAGCAAAGCAAAATTTGTTGGTATGGATGGAAACTGTTGTAAAAGAACTCACTTTTTTTGAATTTACTGAGGATAAGTTCTTAAATAGGGTAACAGTAGCGCGATATGGTCCTTCTGGCAGCTTAGTTTGCTGTTGTTTGTTGGTGGGAAAGAGTTCTAGACTCTCTGAGGAATAGGAATGCTTACATTTAATGATGCTTTAGCTCATCGATCCCTAGTTAGAGATTTTCTGTTCCATGTATTGGTTCTATTGTTTTGAGGTTAACACATTTGGTTGTTGATGATTGGATCCCTTTTGAAGTACTTACTTCTTCATCCAAGAAAACGGGAGAGAAAAAAAAAATGGAGGAAGCCTGCCATTTCTTTGAATATCTGAATCGGTCACTTGAATCTCTGTCTCAATTTCCTAAATCTTTCTTTGATTCCCTGTTAGTCAAACTTACTTCTTTCATTGGTATCACTAGAGCATATAGATGGATGCTTGCATGATTTTCATTAATTATAATAAATTTAATACTACGTAAAACAGGGGAGAAACAATCTCTTTGCAAAGGACCATGCACCAATCGTGGCATTCTCATGGCTATATCAACCACCGGACCAGGTAAAGGAGCAGGAGTGTTGGAGAAGCCAGTTATAGAGAGAACCGCTCCTGGTCGTGAATCTGAGTTTGATTTGAGGTGTGTGCACTAATTCAAGTTTCTTTTGTAGCTTTTGATATGTTGTTGTGAAAATATTATGCATTAATATTTTTTTTTATGAGCATTCTTCTCATAATTATGTTGGCATGTTTCCCACTTCTCAGACCATTTTTTAAAGCATCTACCATTTTTTTGGTTTGTCCTATAAAATTAACTTGCTTAATCTACGAAGTAATACAATTTTGCATCTTATGAGCAACAGTGACGGGTGCATCTTCCATGGGACATTTCAAATTCCAGAAACCAATTGCAAACCGAGGAGATTTCCATGTTCATGTCCTGTGTCCATTTTGTGTTGGCTTTTGTCTCATATGTCTACCATTTAATTGGAGTTCTTCAATAATTCATATAGCATTCGTTTTCATTAGGTTTATTTTGCTTGAATAATGAATAAACTCACGTTTCTTCTAATTGGCACAATTAGGTCTAGCTTTATTTGTTTTCTTATACTTCTTCTCCATAAAGTCAACTTTTTAGAACATTTTTGTGGTTACAACTTGCATAGGAAATCAAGGAAAATAGCTCCACCTTATCGAGTCATACTGCACAACGACAACTTCAATAAACGAGAATATGTAGTCCAAGTACTGATGAAAGTCATCCCTGGGATGACCCTTGACAATGCTGTTAACATCATGCAAGAAGCACACTACAATGGCTTGGCGGTGGTGATTATTTGTGCTCAGGCTGATGCTGAAGAACACTGCATGCAACTAAGAGGGAATGGGCTTCTGAGTTCAATTGAACCCGCGAGTGGCGGTTGCTAGAGACAGACAACCTAGTAGACCGTTTTGGTATTGTTCACTGTTAAATATACCCTTTTTAGAAATGTTAGATGGTGTATATTTCAGTAGTGCTCTTATTGTATGAACCCTGCGCATCCCCTATGGTCAAAATTAAAAGACAAGAGGATGGTACTGATTTTGAATAAACCCGGTTCCATTTATACTACCCAATCAAGGGTTGTTTCTATCTTCTCTCCCTGAGGCTTTGTCTTTGTATATACTGATCAATCTGGAATGAGTTCACAACCTGATAAAAAATCAAGAAAAGAACAAAAATGTGGATAGGGCGAAATGAACCTGAAGAAAGACCAGGAACAGGACACGTCTCAGATGATTCCAATCCAAAGCAAGGGACCAGCTGCCGTAGAATTATTTAGATCTTTTGTTTTACAAATTTCAACTGTCAACCGCAACTGACAGGAAAGACTACCCCAACTTAAACAAGAAAAATAATGGGAAAGGCACTGAATGGCATGAAGGTCACCATGATTGTTGATCATAGCTAGATTTACTTGTTGAATATCTCAACTTTAACAGATACGAGATTTTTTTTTCAAGGGTCAGACGATTGACAGTAATTGTTACTTTCCATTTTATCAGATCATGAACAGCAATTGAACCAGCTTGCCTGATTTGACCGGGGTTGTTCAAGTATATTACCCTGCATCATATTAGTTCCAAAGATTGTAAAAAGATCCCATTAAGTAATGAAATGTATAAAAGAATCCCATTTGGTTAGGTATCCAAAGATGGTTAAAAAGTTAAGAAAGAATACAGCAATGAGAGTCAGATAAAATACAAAGTAGAAACGAATGGCATGGCCAAAGGTGCTGCCAATATCACATAGGTTTCAATCCTTTGAATATTATTTTTTTAACTCCTCATAGAAGTTCACTTCAAAATTCGCCCGTACGCAATCATACTCCATGAATTTGGAAAATGAGAATGTCAACATGTGAAATTTGTTAGCTGACCTGCTTGCGATCCCTGTTTGCAACACAACGGGCACAAAGCAAAGTGATTATTGCAGACTATACACTACGAAGCATTCAACAACAGGATATGCTTGTATGAGCATGCGGTAGTGCTTGTGGGTAGGGAAAAACACTATAATTCCTAGACAATACTAGTCATTTCTAAATAGGCTCCCATACTCTGCTCTCAACGATATTGGTACATTTGCATGTGTGGGTACTACAAGGGGAGAGTGAGAAGGATGAGGGGTGGTTGACGTGTGTGCTGTCATGCATCAGTCTCTGTGTGTGTGTGTGTGTGTGAGTGAGAGAGAGAGAGAGAGAATGCCATGCCTGGCCTGGAATGAGAATATTAGAGGTATAAAACCATTATCTATGACATACCAAAACAGCGGATCAGATTTCAGAATATTCAATTGCCTTATGAGAATGTGAAATATCAAAGCATTCGTTGGAAGCCTTCCCCTAAGTGTTAAAACAATAAAGGGCATCCCCCACACCCCTACTCTAATGAACATATTTCTGGACATCAAAATAGGCACTAACCATTGGTAAGTCATCAAGACTCTACAGTTGAGAGGAAGGATTGGATTCCGAAAACAATGAAAAGAACTCCACCGGAGAGCGCAACCTGCATCAAAATGATAAAAACTTGGCTTTACAAGTTGCTCAAGAGATTAATGTGCAAACCATCGTGGCATGCGGGTAAAAAGAAAAGTATGGATCAGGATTACAATTTTCTCAGATATTTGAGATGCCAAGCTCTTTCCTCCAAGGACAGCAGCAGTGGTGCACAACGCTTGTCCTCTGGAAGAAGGGAAACAATACTAATCAGTATAATACAAAAGAAACCAATTACGAGAACACATATACAGAGTGGCTTCAAAATAGGAAGGAAATAGCATTGCTTCAGTAAATACATGGAGATATCAAAAGCTATAACTTACACAATGCCACCAATAACCACACCGAATGGGTTCTCATCTGCAGCCAAACCAATGGTAGCAAGCTGACAAGACATTTAACTACTCAGTCCAAAATAATGAACACGCAATAGTGACTTGTTTCCAAAGAGAGAGAAATATGCAGTTCATGAGTTAAAATTTACCTGGCTCTTGTCACCCCATTCACCAAAAAATGTGATGGAAAATGCCTGCAAAATAGGTACTATCAAATTGATTGAGTAAATGCAGGCTTATCAAGTTTCAGTTTAAAAAGTTTTAGAAATTATAACCTTCAGAAATATTGGAGAGAAGAACTGTGTGAGAAATGGCCGCCTCTCCTTCTTCAATTCATCATCAGCCTGGGAACATAGAAAACAGTTGAATATCTTCAGAATCTTAATTATTGAAAACTATAACCTGAAAATATCAAATATAATGCCAGCCGTGAATTCAGAAGCACATGACAAATAAAACTATCACCACTAACATGAGCAAATAATGACTTATCATGGAACAGATATGCTAATTCATGAAACAACACCTATAAAGTATACAATCGTTAATTAGGGTCGGTTTGATTCTATTAAGCTTCAGACCACTTGGGGTTTGGGTTGTTGACTTTTAGAGTCAATTCACGTTGGGTCAAGTTTGATAGGTCTTTCAGGCTCAGTAATGTTTGTGAGCTCTAATTGTATGCCTGATACACCCACAAGGAATGTAGTAAGAAATTTATGTCCCATTAGTAAATCAAATGTGTTTTGATATTCTAACCAAATAAGTTCAACATTGAAAGAAAACATGTCTATGGAGATAACACTATCTCATTATGTGAAACATGCTGTTGTTGCTGTACCTTACTGCCCTTCTTGACTGTTCCTGGGTTAGCCATCCAGTCAGCATTCTAATGACACCAACAAAGCAAAGTTTAAATAATGTTTTTTTTTTTTTTTGGTAAAAAAATTGTCAACTTAATCATCAGGAAATTCATTAGAAGGGAAAAACCTACCAGTTTTGCTTCAACTTCAGCCAATTCTTCAGCCTCCCTGTTGTGGAAACATAGATCACAAAATGATCAATTTAAAGTAAAACAAAAGCTTAACCTACCTAAGCATGATAAATTGAAGTCACACCCTTGCATATGATAATAAGAGTAATGGAAAGGACTAAAGAGATAAGAGAAAGCATTACCCATTCTCCATAAATCCATCCCATAAAGACCACAGCCCAAATACAAAGAACAGCACTGTTGTTATGTGATGAGTCCATTTCCTAGAGATCTGCATAATTTGAAATCATACAAGAGAATGAGAGCCTGTTTCACACAAGTTTAAAATTGTTACATGTATAGGACTGTGTGGTACGTAATTAAATTCGATTAAATTAATCATCCAAGCAGACTGAGCTTTAATGTATGTTCAGAACAAAGGGCCTCACACTTTTGCACACTAGAGTTCAACAAAATCACAGTTACTGATAAAAGTAAACACTATAGCAGCTATCACAGGGTTCACTTAGACTAAGAATTTAAACAGTATGCACTGCATAAGAATTTAAACAGTATGGATGCCAGGAGGACTATATTGTATCACGGATAGCAGCAGTACCAATATTAAGGCATTTCATATAGCTATAAGTAGCAAAACTAATTCCACGCTGAAGTATCTCCAGTACATTTCATGAGATGTAACTTTACAAAATTGGAATGAATCACGTTGAATTCAATTCAGCTCTCATCCTAACACATAGTTACCCTCCTTTCTTCCTAGTTGGCAATTTTTCCAAGCAAAAATGACCAAAAACAGCTTAGTTCACTAGATATTGCTTGGAATTACCAAAAACAAGCCTTTAGTGTGATTGTTCAGGTCCTTTAAAAGAAATTAAAATCAACCCACAAACAGAAGAAGCCTTTCTCAAACAGCAATCAGACCACTTACAAGATTTGGAGCAGCCCAGCCAACAACAGCAGAAAGAATAGTCATCACCTAAAGATCAGAAATATTTCAAATAACGGTAAGGCTAAAGAAGAACAATAAAAAAAGTTAATATAATGAACCTGAATGAAAAGGATGAGTGGAAAAAGAAGTAAAAGAAAATCACTTACAATTAAAGATGCCAGGCATCCTGACAAGACAAGTCTCCTTGGATGACGCATTGCCAAGATCTTGAAACAAGTTAAATGAAAGAATTTAAAATATAAAGTGTCCAAGCTATAGCAGGAAAAATGCAGTCAAACTGGTATTAAAGGGATAATATATTATTTAACTAAAAGTATGAAAAACAGTATATCCTAAAGAAGAAGCATAAAAACATGATATATTAAATCTACAAAATGAAACAGGTTCTTTCTGACAAATAAAAGATATATTTGTGAAAAATTCACACTCTCCTAACATCATGTGTTTGAACAAAATATCTGTCCAGTCCAAGAATCAGAAAAAGACTCATTAGCTTTCTACAGCTTAAACCACGTGCAAAGTTGTCAGTTTCAAAACAATCTATGCTCTCTTTCTGCTTTCATATACAAGGCTTGCTTAGGTTAAAGCAGTAACTTTGAGTTACGATGATAAACACATGAATAATCACCACAGTTAAAGTAAAAGAAGCTGCACTAAATACCAGTATCAAAGTTATTAACCTCATGAATGAGAATAACCATGTATTGTCATTTAAGAAATTCATCCACAAATTTATTCTAAAAAAACCACTTGATTATTAGGATCCATAAATTCAACACTCGTACGGGAGAAACGTTTTACCACAAAACATTCAGCTAATGATAACATCGTTGCTTAGAAAAGGTTATTCCTGCGAGTCTAAACAAAGACTTCATGTCCTGACTGATCAATGCAGGGTGATACAAGAATGTGGGTACCTCATGTAAAGCCACAGAACCTAACCAGCCAGGTAATTTTTGGGCCAAATTTAAGAAAGAAACAGGATTCAGCATGACATGGTGGAATATTAAACAATAAAAAGGAGAATTTATTCCTATGCAAGTGGGTCATCTGGGGAATCCCCTATCAAGTAGCTGAACTCCAGTTTTTCATTCAAAATTCATCCATATAAATATAATCTCTTTTTGTCTTCTTCTTCTGCTTTTAAATAAACTAATCAAAACATAAAACAACATTTCGTTTTTCTTTTAGAAGCCTTTCAAAAATTTATAATCCAATCAAATTTGTGATAAGCAGATGTTTAAAATCTCTAGCTAACTAGTTTTAACTTCCCTTTAGAACATGATCAATTGAAAAAAAAAAGAAAAATGGATTTGTAAACAAGATCAATTGAAGTTGAAGTAGGGTAATTGTTCATTATTGACACCATCTACAATTCAATTTTAATTTCCAGTCCTTTTCAAATCAATATCCAATAAACTAAACTTCCAGTCTCATAAACATTATTTAACCAACCCAAAAAGAAAGAAAATCAATATCAAAATATAAGCTTTGACTAACCGCTGCAGCGAAGAACGTCTTGTCGCCAATCTCCGATAGCACGGTCATCGCCAGAGATTTGGAAAAGCCCTTTAAAAAACCAATAAAAACAATTGATGATCAATTAACGCGAATCAAAACTAAATCAGAACAAAAGAGAAAGTCTTTAATTTGTCCTAATCAAATTTCTTACTTGCACAAGCGAGCTCATGATTGCAGAGAGAGATGAAAAGAGAGATCCTATGTTCCCGCAGAAAATACAAAGTGTTTGTTTTTTCTTCTTTTGGTATTGACTTTCTACGCTCTCTCTCTCTCTCTCTCCCTCTGAGTCAAATTGAAGCTTCTGAGTTTGCGACTCGTCCTCAAGTGGATGGGATTTCTGAATCAGCCACTCAACAGAGACGACGATAACACGAGCATAAATACGTAGCTCAAATCTCGATAAAAAAATTAAAAAATACAAAATTACATAAAAAAAACGCGTCGTAGAAAGAGAGTTTGTTTTTTGGTGCGTGTTGCTCACTTCCTAGACTAAGGGAATCATGGTCGTGGAGAGAGCAAAGATCTGATTGGATGGGGAGGCTTTTAGATTCAGCGGCACGTTGTGATGGCGTTCAGCTCACG
The DNA here is from genome assembly GCA_036013995.1 of Theobroma grandiflorum. Lineage (NCBI taxonomy): Eukaryota > Viridiplantae > Streptophyta > Magnoliopsida > Malvales > Malvaceae > Theobroma > Theobroma grandiflorum. The sequence goes on from CP142127.1 coordinate 517,113, forward strand.
CTGGGTTTTTGTCGCGTACCCCACCACTCCGATTCGCTTTTGCTTTTATGCATGCCGACTTGGCTTTTTAGTAAATTTCATTTAAAAAAGATTTTATTTATTTTTTCTTTTAGGGTACAAAAAATCACAATATTTGTGAAAATATTTCTTTAAATACATGTTAGTTGAAGTGTATACAATTCGATTTCGTATTTATTTAATGAGATTTTAATTTTTTTAAACAAATATCTAATAATACCGATAATCTCATATATTTGATATTTTGGACCCAACTCCATGCTCAAATCTTTATGTTAAAGATAAATTAAATTCAATAAACCAAGTAATTATTTATTTGTTTTATCATCTATTTATTGTTTTAAAAGAAAACACAATTTTTTTAGAATATATTTCAATATCCATAACAAATGTGCCATAAACAAATCTCTTAATACTTACATAAATTAATTGGGCTAGAAATAGAAAGCCCAAGGCAGCAAAGAAGTGTTGGGAATTGGTGGACCTGGACCCTGACCCTGTAAACCTCTCAAGTATAGACAGGTCGGCCATTTATGTAAAGAATAAATGTTGTGTGCGTTTTAACTCATCTGGCCTGGGCTTAAATTTTGTAAATTAAGTTTAAGTAAATCTTAAAATTTACAAAAAATAGTTTAGAGAAACGGAAAAGATTCTTAATTATTAACTTGGTGTCTTAGAAATGGAGTGGTTTAATTTGATTTGGAGGATAATATGCAAATTAAAATTTAATCTACTCTAATTTAATATAAATCTAGATATAAATTAGCAAATCCAATCTAAGAGTTTTAATCAAATTATATTCTAAGTATGTAATTATCATGTTGATATCATATTATGGTATCGTACCTGAAATTATCCGGTTTAGTATATGCTGATAATGTGGTAAGATTGATTATTGTTCATAGTCAGACAAGCTAGAGGAATTCACAGCATAGCAGTTAGCAGTCGACGAGGAAGAGTCACCATGGTGCATGAAACCATGGCGAAACCTGCGGGGGTTTTCTTATTTAGTCTCTTGTTCTTCATGTCGTCCGAAGTGTTTGGTGTTGACCAACTGCACTTCCTCAAGTCCATGTTGGTCCTGAACTAGCTGCTGTTCTCCTCTGGCTCTCGCTGGACAATCAAACAGTGTCACAGCCGTGACCTGCGGCTTGAGTTTGGGGTCTCTCTGAAAATGCCGACAAAGCTAGCCAGTTGATTGGGATACTGCAACAAGTTCCTTGTTTGCTTTCAACTTTGGTTAAATTTGGCTCGTGGGTCTAGCTTCAAGTTGTTTGGGATCGTTTATTTATTATATGTACTAATTAAAAAGGCTAAGTTTGGTTTTTGCCTTGAGCCTTTAGCCCTTTACCCCACGCTCAAATCATTGCCAATTTTCCCATGTGACCCCCGCCAACTTGCTACCGTAATCAGGGCCACGAAAATGCATGGGAAAATTGTCACAATTCAACTTGTTGTGTGGACCCCCAGGTCTATGGCTTTTAGCTATCAATTTTCACGGACCTGATGATGCATTCTGACAAAGAAACAAAGAGAAACAGTGGTCCAACAAAGCAAAATGGATTCCATGTATGGTCAAAAGAGCAGATCAGCAAAAGCAAGTTTAACAAAGGAAAGCCTCTAAATCCTGCTTATTAACCGGATGGTTTGGATAAAAATCCAACATTGACAACCACTCAAAGAAAATGACCCCCTCCCAGCCCCAAGAACAAATCACCTTGTAAAGAGAATCAAGCTTTGCGTTGGTAACATAAATACGTACTTGCTCTACTTTTTTCTTTTTTAGATCCCATTCAAAGCTTCCCCACTCTCTACCCTCGATAAAGCCAACCAAAGTTTTCCCCTAGCTTCCTCACACTTCCTCTCTTGCTTAAAAAAAATGGGGTTTTTTTTCTGGGTTCTCTTCGCTGGTTTCTTCTTTACAGCTCCATTTGTTGGCTGCTCTCGAAGCTTGCCGCAGAGCCACCTGCCGACGACGGTTCTTGATGTTGCTGAAGCACTTGAGAAAACCAGAAATGTCTTCTCATTTGACCCCACAAAGAAACCAGCGTTTAGCCCAGTAGACCAAAGCCTCTCGGCTTCATCTTCCTCTTTGCTTTCCCTTCAGGTTCATTCGAGAGCTTCTGTTCATAAAAGCTCCGACCTTGATTACAAATCATTAACTTTATCACGACTTAAGCGTGACTCGGCCCGAGTCAGGTCACTCACCACTCGGTTAGATCTGGCTGTCAATGGCATTTCAAGGTCGGATCTTGAACCGCTTGATATTGGCTCGGAGTTCAGCGCACAGGAAATAGAAGGTCCGATTGTGTCGGGTTCGAGCCAAGGGAGTGGTGAGTACTTTTCCCGAGTTGGAATCGGGAAACCACCGAGTCAAGTCTATATGGTACTCGATACCGGCAGTGACGTCAACTGGGTACAATGCGCTCCCTGTGCCGATTGTTACCAACAAGCTGACCCAATTTTCGAGCCGTCTTCATCGTCTACTTACTCGCCTCTGTCATGCGAAACTCAACAATGCAAGTACCTTGACACGTCCGAATGTCGAAACGACACCTGTCTCTACGAGGTTTCCTACGGTGACGGCTCTTACACCGTCGGTGACTTCGTCACAGAAACCATCACCCTCGGCTCGGCTTCTGTGGATAATGTAGCCATCGGTTGCGGCCATAATAACGAAGGTTTGTTCGTTGGGGCCGCTGGCTTACTTGGTCTCGGCGGCGGCCCGCTATCCTTTTCTTCTCAGCTTAATGCAAGTAGTTTCTCTTACTGTCTGGTGGATCGTGATTCTGACTCAGCGTCGACTCTCGATTTCGACTCGGCTCTCCCACCCAACGCCGTTAAAGCTCCGCTGCTTCGTAATCACCAATTGGACACGTTTTATTATCTCGGTTTAACCGGAATCAGTGTGGGTGGCGAGTTGCTCCCGATTCCTCAGTCAGCTTTCCAAATGGATGAGTCAGGTAATGGCGGGACTATCATCGACTCGGGGACCGCCGTGACTCGGTTGCAGAGCGACACCTACGATATTCTCCGTGACGCCTTCGTTAAGGGGACAAAGAACCTGCCGTCAACAGACAGCGTATCGTTGTTTGACACGTGTTACGATTTGTCGAAGAGGAGCAGCGTGGATGTGCCGACGGTGTCGTTTCATTTCCCCGATGGACAAGTTTTACCGTTACCGGCTAAGAATTACCTGATACCGGTCGACTCCGAGGGAACCTTCTGCTTCGCGTTTGCGCCAACGTCCTCGTCGCTATCTATCATTGGGAACGTGCAGCAGCAGGGAACACGTGTCGGTTTCGATCTCGGTAACTCCCTCGTAGGATTCGTGCCCGACAAATGTTAAAAAAAAAAAAAACTGGAAAACCTTTTTAACTTTTTGACCATTTCTTTTTTTACGGTTTTCACCTTGGTGAAAAGGAACTTTTACCGTTTGGGGAAATCGGCGTGGGCCCATTTCATATATATTCAATAATTGTCAAGATTTAGCCATCTAGTGTCGTGACGAGGTGGGACCAGGCAAGTGGTGACGGTGTCTGTTTATAGTAAATTAATTGGATGTACGAGGAGAACAGTGGACAAACCTTGGAGGAAGAGGTTGTTGACAGTATTACCGTTACAAATAGGTTTTTTTTTTATTTAATGAAAGATAATTTAGTATGGGTCTCAGTGCTTGCATGTCTGCATCAGATTCTTTGTTTTTTTTTAAATTATTATTCTTATATATTTGTTAAAATTAGATAAATCTACGTGTAAGCAAATCAAGAATTCATGTTTACATGTTTTTATTATGTCATATAAATATAAAGATAATAATAATCATACAGATAAATATGAATTCAACATGATTGATAATTTGTTAAAATTTAGATTAAATGAGTTATTCGAGTCGGATATATATGGATTGGCACCATAACTTGATTCACTAAATGAGTTTAATTAGTTTTAAACAAGTTAAGAGAGTTTTAACACATTTAAAACACATAATTATCATTTATGAAATTTGAATCGTTTAATTTTGTATAATATTTGAAAGAATACGTGAATAAAATTTAGATCTTAGATTTATTGTTATATGCCAATGGTTTGATTTAAGCTTTCTCTCAACAATTCATTCTCTGAGGGAGAAGAGTTTTCTATGTGTGTACATTAATTACTCGTTTCCGTTGTCCTTAGCCTTATTCATTCTAGGCTTGAACTTACTTTCATTTATTTTTATTGATAATTATGTATATAATTATTTATTTTCCTTTTTTGCTGTCTATGGTTTCTATGAAGACAAATATTGGACTATTCGATGGGAACAATGTTCACGTGTTCTTTCATGGCATTTGGCCTAAAGTGGAAAGAATTTTCACCCATACAAATTCAATGTATTAGGTTGAATTTTAAAATAAAAAATAATAGTTTTCTATGGTTAATCACGGGCTTCAATGTTCATTAGTAATGTGAACCCAAGGCTATTACATACATGGGAACAAGCTAATGAAAAACAATAAATAAATTGTACGTGGATTAGGTCAATAAGATATAATTATATTAATATACCATTGTTATCTTAATACAATTACGTTCAAAATTAATTGATTTGTAAGATTACGATGGATTCGAGTTGTTTGCTTTCCGTATTCATTGTTTGTTATTAGATGTTCAATTGTTGACTAAATTCAATTGTGTAATGTGATTGTTATTATTTTTTACTTTTTTAAAATAAAATATCATTTGAAAGTTTGATTTAATAATAAATTAAAAAACAAATTTGTGTATTTTTTTTAAAATATTTAAGTGGCAAGCGTATTTTAGAATTAAAAGGTCACGCTCTTTTCTATGGAATCAAGACTTGGAATCGAGTGGGCTTAATGCCTTAATCAATGTGTGGAACTAGCACCAACTTGTATTAATCAAAATCCCAATTCATTTTCAAGATTCAATCCAAATTTATAAAAAGAGTAATCAATATTAGGCTGTCGGAAGAATTTCGAATCCAAAACAAATTATTTTGTAGGAAGAGAATATAGAGAGGGTTGAGGAAGGAAAAGATCGAGAGATGAAGACAAAGGAAAAGAGGATGACAGATTGAATTTTAAGAAATTATTTTACGTTCATTTTTTCAAAATGTAAGATAATTGTTTTGAAATAAAGAATTTAATTTCATTGATCCGAATTTGTATTTTTACATTAATGGTTGAAAATTTTCCCCTTTCAAACTTTAATTTTGAGTTCGTTCTCACCAAAAAGGGTCGACAGAGAGAATCAATTTAAGTCGAGACATAGATTCGGTTAAAAGCCGAAAAGAAGAGGGACATGTTGCGACAGCACAGCTAAATTCCCCTGTAAGAACAGAGCGCGGGTGGAACAGAACACCCCAGTTGGACAGGCATGTTCGCAACTGCCACGTGGAATGAGCACGATCTCTGTCGTGTGGAATCCTAAACTCTCAATGAATAGTACCTTTGAATCGGACAGCCAATGGAGAAAATGGACAAAGGACAACCGGTATAAACGGATAAAATACAAAATCAGCAACAACGATAGCTTCGAATGATTGAATTTCCCCCCACCAGCACCCGCGGAGCGTGCAAGACACTTGCCACCAACGAAGGTGTCGCTGCCCCTGGCTGCTGCTGGGATCCAAACGTTTTACCTTTTACCCATTTGGGCGACGGTCCAATTTAAATTACTACTAAGAATTTGACGATGATTTGCATTTGTTAACTATATATATATAGACTTAGGGACTACAGCCATACCGGCGGCTCAATTAGTAGGAAACTTTAATTAAAGTTAATATATACATAGCTAGCTTATATGCTTCAAAATTAAAAATATAATGATAAAATTTAATAAAATTTATTTTTTAAAAACATTTATCATAAATATTTAATATCATATCTTTACTAAACGAATCAATGATAAATAAATCAGTATAATAGTAATATATAGGGTTGAAATCCTCACATACTTACTTAATTGTTTTGTTCTTCTAATGCAACCCTAAGTAAATCAAAATTTACATAATTAAATTAAGTAAAATAACAAAACAAAAAAAAATGGGATATCTTATATTATTTAATTCGATTAAAAAATTAAAATATTTTCTAATTGAATTTATAAAAATTTTAAATAGTAAAATAATTACTTATTACGAGTTGAATGGTAGTTATAAAATGCTTTAAAATTAACGAATAGTTACTGGTCATTATTTCTATGGAATAATCCATGAATCAAGGAATTCAACACTATAATTGAAGTGAGATATGGTGTAAAGAAAGTCTAGAAGAGCGTGGCCCCCACCGCCCCAAGACCCTTTGCCCCCCTCCAATGAAAACAACCCAAAGACAAACAACAAACCCGCGAATCACCCACCAAACTTCCTTGTTTCTTCACTTTTCTTAACCGTTCTCTTTGAGTTTCAGTTATGAGTAATTATTAATAAATTAATTAAAATTCATAAATCCTCCCAAAATTTCCCCCTTTCTTTCTACCGAATTTCTTCTTGGAAAGAGAAAATAAGAACCCTAATCCATCCACGCCATTGACCCTTCCTCTTTTCCCTGTTAGTCTCAGGGCTTGTTCTTGTTGTTCAACTTTGAAAAATCTCGAGTTTTGATTTTGAATTTGACTGAAGAAAGGAAAATGAAAAGCAATGCTTTGATCCAATTGAATGAAGTGCGTCTCCTCTCTCGGCCATGAGCGACTCCAACGTCTCTTCCTCTTCCTCTGATTCTGCTTCCACCGCCACCGTCGATCGGGTAAAATGCCGGCCAACTTCTGTACCGGTTCTTCTTCACTTCATTTCTAGTCAAATTACCATCTTTTAGTCAAACACTCCAACTCTTGGTTCCCCCCCCCCCCCCCCCCCCCCCGCCCCCCGAAGTTATATATCTTGTTGACTTCAATTTAACTGATAATCCGAATTTCCCAGTTTTTGTTTTTTCTGGGATAAAATCACGATCTTCAGTTGTTCAATTACATTGTCGTCTACTTCTTCCTATGATTATCGTTTTCGTTTTGGTGTCGATTTTTAATTTATAATAATAACTAATGGTTTAAAGCTGCAACTTTTATCAATTAATTGCTTCCTTAACACTAGTTTTAACAGGCTAGTATTAGCATGAAATTGTCAATGCATAATTATTTTCCGTGCACTTTGTTCTTTTGAAAGTGAATGGCTGAATCTCTCTCATGAATTCGCTTTTTTTTTTTTTTGTAATAAATTTATTGTTTTATTTCAGAATGTAGGGGGGAGTCAGAGAATTATAGATGGTGGGCAAACGTTTTCTCCAGAGCTGCGTCATTGGCGTGATGTTTTCTGGTTAGCCATATTTATAATTCATTTGATTGGGTTAGGATTTGTGCTCGCGGTTCTTGGGCTCAATAGGTTTAAGAAATTAGATAGGCTAAACATTGATAGATACACCAACCGAGTTTGGGAGAATAATAATGGATTGACGGAGAATTATTGGCCCAAGTATGCTGTTGCTGGTGGGGTTGGGACCGCTCTTGGATGGACTTGGTTGTTGTTGCTCGGTTCTCGTGCCAACCAAATGATGAAGGTTTCGGTTCACATTTTGACGACTTACCTCGCTGTGATTAGTGTCTTATGTTTTTGGTGCGAACAGTTTTTCTGGGGTGTGGCATTTGCAACTGGTGCCGCACTGCAGTTCTTGTATGTTATATCAGTTATAGACAGGTATGAACTCGGGCTAAAGTTGGTTCGTTTTCCGGGTAAAGTGACGATGAGACATGTCATTTAGCATTTATTCATCAATAGATGTTGTTAAGAGATTAAACAACAGGTTACTAACTGTTTAGTTGATCACAGAACCTTAACTTTGGATTACAACTTTTAATGAGCCTTTGTCCGTTAAATCACTGTTTGAAATTTCTTTTCTTGACTGAAAGATTACCTTGTTTAGTTATCGTAGGATTTATACCATTGTTATAGAATTGAATCGGCACATACTATATCAACTCAACGTGGATCAGTTTACTACATAGAAATTGAAATTATGAGTCACGTTGGCTCATGATTTGTTGAGTAGTCAACCCTTAGTAGGTGGATTTTTAATGTCTAGTCAACCAAGAGTTCTATATTAATTTTCTGTTTACGTTTATCAGATTGATTTCTCAAGTTATCCATTCCATTCAACAACCTTGCGATGCAAACGCTATCTTTTCTGGAGCCATGATACTGGCGAAATCATATGCATGCTTATATCATGCCAAGCCACATATATCTCTGTTCATTGCAATATGGTTCTGGTTCAGAATAATCAGATCTCATGCAGTCCACCTTGACCAGATTTTTTTTGTTGTTGACAGACTTCCATTCACAATGCTGGTCTTGCAAAAAGCTGTAAAGATGGTATGGAGTCTTCCTGAAGTTATGAGAGTAGCATATGCATTCATGGTAGTCATGCTTTTATGGATGGGTATATGGTCCTTCGGAGCAGCCGGTGTTGTGGCTTCAAGCAGGGGTGACCTTGGACGCTGGTGGCTTCTTGTGGTGAGCTGGCAAGTTTTGCCCTGAATTCCATCTGTTGTTACTGCAATGAGAATTGCAGGAGATTGCTGTTAGAAAAATGGTCAATTAAGTTAACACTAGTAATGATGCCATCTCTACTGGCAGGTTCTCTCTGTGAGCTTATTTTGGACAGGTGCTGTTCTCTGCAATACTGTACATGTTATAGTGTCTGGTTTGGTGTTTCTCATTCTTATTCATGGTGGCCGAAATGCTTCATCAATGCCTCCCAACTCTTTGATGAAATCTCTACGATATGCTGTGACAACATCTTTCGGAAGCATTTGCTATGGGTCACTTTTCACAGCTGCTATCCGGACTCTGCGGTGGGAGGTAAGCACACCAGCATTTGCTTTTCTTTAACTGGTTCAATAATTTTGTTTTTAAGATTCAAATAACTGCTCTCTGTTTTCAATATTTAACTTTTCAAAATGCATTTCAGATCAGGGGATTCCGGTCAAAGATAGGCAACAACGAGTGTTTGCTGTGCTGTGTTGATTTTTTGTTTCAACTTGTGGAGACCCTTGTTCGATTTTTCAACAAGTATGCCTATGTCCAGGTAGTATGCATTTGAATTGGTAATCCCTCTAATGTACTATTATCGAAGAACTTCTTCTTCATAGCACATGAATCAATATTACATCAATGATGATCCTGAAAAGCACAATATCTGGGGAGAGAAATCCTCAAGTATGTTAGCTTTTTCATATTAGCATCTCCAGTGGCTTGTCTTTATCAGTCACTAATGTTTTAATTTTGAAGCAACCCTTTTTGGCTTATCATTGCATTGCCTGTCATTAATACATAGGGACCTCTGTTAAATGTATGTGTTCTGCTCAAGTATGAGGTTGCATTCATTTTACAGATCTCAGGAAATATTTAACATCTTGTACATATTTTATGTTCTGCTTCATGCTTTGCTCTCTATTTCCTCACAAGAAGTTGTTTGAAAATGCACACTGATGAAGAAAAGTCACAATTGCACATTTATAGACACAAAAGGATGACATGTTTAGCCGCGAAGAAGACTTCTTTTTTAAACTTGAATAGTTGGTGTCTTGCATTTTCTCAAAGCAATCTATAAGGCTCCTTCTGCTATAAACTCCTATAATATTGCATAACTATAGTATGGTTTTGCATGCTCTGTTCCTACCAGATAGCTATTCATGGCAAAGGTTTTAACCGATCAGCGAGGGATGCCTGGGAGTTATTCCAGTCAACTGGAGTTGAAGCCCTAGTTGCCTATGATTGTTCTGGTGCTGTTCTGCTGATGGGTACTGTTTTGGGTGGGCTTATCACTGGAACTTGTGCTGGTGTTTGGACATGGATTAATTGGCGGGACAGGGTGATCATGGTGGGGTCGACTGCAATGTTGATGGGAATGGTCTTGGTTAGTGTATTTTCTATTCTTCAACCATGTTTATCCCCATTGCTAATCAATCTGGAAATCCTTGTTTCCCAATTTGTTTTGGGCTTCATGTGCAGTAATGTTTTGTTGAGGTTTTCTTGTTTTGCAGTGCTGGATCTATTGACCCCTTAGTTTTCCCTCTATCTTCTTCTAAAATAGACTCTTTGGTTTTCTAAACTCAATCTTTTGTCAGTTTGTCTGTAATCTTATGAGATAGCAGAGCTCTCGTTTGATTATCCTGCCATATTTTTCTTATTATTGTAGTAGCAAGTACCAATAGACTCATGTGAGCAGAGCACAGTTAAAAACTAGTTTCACAGACTCGGCAGAAACCTATATTACTGCTCATAGTCTATCTTTGTGATCAGGCTTATTGCCACACTTCTTTTCTTACTTGAACATTAAAATATGGAAAATGCTTGCTGCAGGTGGGTCTTGCAATGGTCGTTGTGGAAAGCGCCGTGACATCTATATACGTCTGTTATGCAGAAGACCCTTCCTTGATCCAAAGATGGGATCCTCAGTTCTTTAACCAAATGTCGGAGACACTGCACCAGCGTCTTCAACATAGGAGTGCACGAGCCAGGGAAGTATTGTCTCACAACCAGCTCGATGGCCACATGCAAGATACATGCCCTCTTTAAATTATTCTTCCAGGTTCCAAATATGTTTTCTCTTTTGTCTTTGTTACAAGTTACAACAGGTAATTTGGGTTTTGTAGAGGGATACTTGTATTGTTTGGAAATGGATTGTAACATTCACATGCCTAATAAAAATGCAAAGAAGTTTTTACTTGTTCAAAGATTTATTTCATGTCTAGACCTTTTTTGTTAATTATTTTCTTGATAGTGACTAGTCAGAATGTCATGGCTCGTCGTGGGCCAAAGGGGGAGGCTGGAGCCAGCTAGGAATTAGATTGGAAGAGCTGGAAACCCTGGATGTGCAGATTGGGCTTGAAACAGAACTCACCATTTGTAACTAGAAAATGAATTGTATGATGGTCCATGACTAAAAAAAGTTGACTCTAACATTACAATATGTGGTGGCAACATGAATGATGGTTGCAGGTGAGTTATGAGAAAAGGATTCAAGTGTCAATAATCATTCAGACGGAGGGGAAACCAACCGAGTAGCAGATATCTGCTTCTGCTCAAGCAACTAATGCATGTTCCATTCCTTTGCCTTTACGTGTCTTTTTCTTTGTATGTATGATAATTATTGCTCAATGTGCTTGCTTCCTATCTCAGCCTAAACCTTTGCCAGTCACACCATGATTGTTTTTTTTGCTAATTGTGGTGCAGTGGAACGAATATTGAACTAGAATTAGCAAACTTCTGAACCCGCAGAAGAAAACGGGAACTTTATATTCGCAAAGAGCAAGAGAAAGAAGGATTGGCAATGTAAGATACAGCAGGCAAAGGCAACAGAGAAAAAGGAAACAAAAAGCCAACCCCATTTTCTCTATCACTCTCTCTGCCTTTCCTTTCCCTTCCCTTCCAGTCCAAGCCTTACACATACCGTACATAACCCCATAAACAAACACCCCAAAAAAGACATAGCCAGAGAAACCCTGGCACGTCATTACGTGTACGATTGCCGTATGGGATGCGTCATAATCTTTTTTCCTCTTCAATGTCTGTCAGAAATCTCCATTAATCAAAAACCCATTTTTTTTATTTTTTATTACATTTATTGTTACTTTAGTACAACGTAGTAAATGTTTTACCATACTATTTTAAACCAGTAAGACAGCAAAGTCTAATTAATAGAAACAATTAATAAAAGGCCTGCTCTGTCTCTGCCTTCTTCCGCTGCTGGTGCTGCTAGAACTCTCTCCCCTTGGCAGTTGGCTCCTTCCATACCCTAGCGGTTGCTTTCAAGCAAACCCTTTATATTAAATGACGTGAAATGAATCATGAATGGGATTCTCATTAAAGTTCATGATGGTCTTTTTTTTTTACAAGGAAGTACTGTTTTGGGATTAAATTATAGATGACATCTCATCACCATCACATCAGCAGGCCGCGCAGACACTCTTCCCCAGGGCTATATTTAAGAATCAAGTGCAACAGTACACCAAAGTTTTAGAGAGGGAGAGGGAGAGGGAGAGGGAGAGAGAGAGATGGCCAGAACAGGAAAAAAGAAGTAAAAAAAATGAAAAAGGAATCAAAAGATAGAAGCAGCTCTTTTCTGAGCCTACTACCAAAAACAGCCAGTAGCAGTATTCTGCTCTAGAACTCTAAAGAGAAGAAGGGAATCATCCCATCTTCCATATCATCATATCTCTCATATCTAGCTGTGAAATCTGTGCGTGTGTGAGAGAGAGAGAGAGAGAGAGAGAGAGAGAGAGAGAGAGAGAGAGAGAGAGATGGAGATGGAGGAGAAAGACAAGGGTTGAAGGTTTCTTGTCTTGGGGAGTGGGCTCTTTGCTACTCACTCGCCTGCACAGAGCGTGCACGTGAAAAATCGCCCACATGAGCAAATTCCATATTACTGTTATACTCTGCGCATGCATGCATGTATATTCTCAAGGAGATTAAGCTTAGCTCTGACGAAAAAAAATGGATGGTTAATTTCCAACATCAAGAGGAGAAATATTAGCTTTTCTTTTACCTATTCCTTAGCATTTGCTTTTACAATAACGAGTTGAGTAATTAATAGTTTAAAGTCATCATAATTGAGAGTCAAGGTTTTGTTCCGATGGCTCATATCCTTTCCAATGGGTCTAAACTTGCAGCTTTAGGAATCCAGTTGAATGGCTTTGAACCATGTTCTTGATCGACATTGCTAGGGGTCACTCTTGTTAATCTATAAGTGATTGTCAAACTTGTTACTACTTACAGTACCAAACCATTTTTACAAAGCAAATCTCTTATCTTTCTCACCGTAAGTGTGATAATTAATCCCATTTGGGCAACCTTTTCCACTGTAACCCAACAACCCATACTCGTAATATTACTTTACTGCACATTCATATTTGATGTTGACATGAAATTCATCGATCATTAGCATCTTTTGGAGTTTGAAACCTTTATTCCAACACAAGCTGAATTAATTACTTTATTCTCAACATGCATGAATTCCTACTGATGCCCATATGATATGATTCTTATATTAAGACATGCATTTACACCAAAAGCTTGGAACTTGAAATTCGGACACTCTCTCTTCCATCATCAGCCACTTATATATATATATTTATATATTATGCATGTTCATGAAGTTCCAAACTTTCCTTAGCATTTCACTCTTCTTAGTATGTTATTGTTGGGGTTTTATGAACTCAACTCAAAAATTAACATGTAAGGTGAAAGATTATTGTATTTTTTAAGAAATTTGTCAAAAATTTATTGATAAAGATATACTATTTATAAGTAAATTCTTTTAACAGAATTAATTTTGTAAAATTTTTTTTAATATTTATTTTGATCATATTAATATGTTTCATGTTAATACGTGTTATTGTCTAAAGTTATGATTATGTCGACATAAGGGATAGAAATTTTTATTCATTGTAAACAATCTAAATGAACAAAATTTGAGATTTCAATTTAAGAATTTTGAATTAAATCTTAAAAAAGAAAATCATGCCGTGAACACTTCCATGAATTCAACAATTAAAGTCCTCTCTTTTTTCTCAGGGCCGTACAGGCAATGTACGAGTTACAAGCTTTATGAATGGAAGATGAAACATTGGAAAAAAGAAACTTTTTTGCCTTCGAGTTTCTGGCTTTTCTAGTTACTAAGCAGAGCAAAAATGAACTGAATTTGAGATATAGATGTTGCTGCTACAATCTTCTAGCATGCAAGACAAGTATTTTGGCAGAGAAGAAGCAAATTTAATAGAGAAAGTTGACAGTAAAGAAGGGGGAGAGTGAGACAAACGCACAGCAAAGAGAGAATGAGGGAAGTGATATGCAGGAAAACAGTGGGGTTTCATTGGGAAACTAAAATCCCAAGTCTGAACGCAATAACAAAAAAGCCTGGTGTGTTTTTTAAAGCTCATATAAACAGAAAAGGACCCCTACTGATACGCTATCCTTCCTCCATTAAAGATCCTTCCCCAAGGATTCTTCTCACACTTCTCTGTCTCTTTCTCTCAACCTTCCCTTTTCTTCCCTTCCTTTCTTTCTTAGGAACGCAACAGACTCTCACTTTATAGGAAAAAGAGGAAAAAAGAAAAAATGCAGAGCTTCAAAGCTGCAGCTCCTACTAACCCAGATATGTTTTGCCACTCTTCTTTTTTTCTCAGGTACATTTACTTACTTTGTCATTAAGCTATCATTTTCGTTTTTGTTTTGTTGAAAGTGCATGTCTTTGATTACAAGGCAATAGTTATACTTTTATATATATGTATATATGTGAAGGAAAAGTAAACAAGAAAGAAAGTTGGCTGTTGTTTCTGTTGTAGTACAAAGAAAGAAATATGCTTTGTTCTGATCCTTTTGGTATCTCTGTTTCCTTTCTGTTTGAGTTGAAAACAGAGGAGAGGATTGTAATAGCCGTCACCAGACGCGTTTCTCGGATCTTGGAGAGCTTGATCATCCCGCTCCTGCTTTTCAGCACGATGATGCTGTTGATTTAAGCCCAAGTATTCTTTCTTTTCTTTTCTTAACTGCTCTCTGGAAATTTCAGTTTCTCTAACTACTTTCTCTGCTTATAAAATTCCTTGTAGGCTCCATTTTTAGTTTAAAATCCAGCAATGTTGCTGTTGTTGCTAATAGCTTAAACTATGGCGCCTTGAACACGGTACTCAACCCCCCACCAACCTCTTTTTACGTAAGAGACATAAGCTTGTTTTTTTGTACATATATTTTGCACTGTTTTGATGCTCTATGCAAATGGTTTCTGCTGTGGTGTAGAGCATTGGGGCAACAGAGATAGTTTCAAGTGGAACGGGGTGTTTGGACACAGGGCAGTTCATGTACCAGAAAGGGACAACGTTTGGTGCCTCGTTGGGAAATGGCCATATTGAAAACTGGGCTGACTCTGGCCTTGCAGATAATAGCCAACAGACTGACACTTCTACTGATGTCGACACTGACGATAAAAACCAGGTTTTGACCCTGTTTCTTTTATGCCCGTACTCTTTTTATGCTGTTTTCTTCTTTCATGTGTTGTCCAGTGGGAACACCATTAGGCTAGAAATTTTGCTCCACGGTAGAATCATGTTTTGTTCTAAAATTCTGCTAGTTGTAGTAGAAAATTCTCTTCCTTTTTGAGTGATTGTGATGGTGACTTCTTCATTAATAGGACTGCCTAGCTTGCCAAAGGCCATCTTTTAAATTGATTTTGAAAATTTGCTGGCTGACAGTTAATTGTTGTTAACTGACCAAAGAAGTTTGATAAACGAATTGTTGCAGATCATAAAAATTTTTAACAACTAGTTTGATGGTGAATCGTTGCTTAAATCTGAGTACTGTTAAAGTATTACTTAAAATTATTTGGCTTGGTTGGGTTTTATTAACTTATGATAGTGGTTCTTGATCGTGTTGTAGCTTAATGGTGTTCAACATGGAGCTATCATAACTGTGGATTCTGTGGATCAGTTCAAGCCAAAAACTGGTGACCAAAAGGTTGTTAACATTATTGGAAAGCCCTTGCGGAATCAATTTTAATATATGAAAGCTAACTATGTGGCGTCTTGCTTTCTGTTCTTCAGACACTTCGTAGGCTGGCACAAAATCGAGAAGCTGCGAGGAAGAGTAGATTGAGGAAAAAAGTAATGTGTATATCGCTTGTTTATTATGTTTTTCTTTCTGTGGTGGATAAATGGGATTCTTGGGCTCTGTCTGGCATCCTTTCTTTTTTTTTTTTTTTTGTTTTTCTCCACTTATAAGTAGATTCAAATGATCTGATAGGCCTCAAATTGTTATTTATGGAATTTGGAGACAGCGTGGTCATTTGATAGTGATTAGCCTTCTGCAAGTTTAGGATTTGTTGTTATGGTCAGTTTTAGTGAGTTGAGAAATTTATGCTTGGTTCATGTATGGGAAAAGGTAGTACTAGGAGGCACTGCAGTGGGTTTTAGTGCTTTATTTGCATTAGGTCTGAAAGCGAGGACAATTCTGAAGTGCAGTGCTACTCAGGTATGATAGAGATCGATCTTTGGGGACAGATATTTTATCTGCTATGCCTTTATGGAATGTTACTGATAATAGTTGTGTAAGGTATTTGAAGCAAAAGCTCAGTGACTTTTTAAGTGACGGTATTGATTTATCTTTTGCTGGAAATGTTTAATCTCACATTAGAAATATTTATGAAAGTGGTAGGTTAACAGAGATGGTTGACTACACACCCCTGTGGCTTAAGCCCTTGGGTGAATATTCTCTGAATTGAAGTTATCAGATGCATTTTTTACTCTACAGGATGGTCCTCTACTTGTCCTGCAAGGTCATTGTTCTTCTGTACAAATATATGAGGGTTCTCTTTGATATGCTAGTTGTTCTATGTCTTGGTTAGAATGTGGCAAAAGAAAGGAAGAAGTGTATTGGTTTCCTAGTCTCTTATCAATGCTTTTCACTAATGCATGACTCTAGTGATGTGTATGAAAAAGTACTAGTTTATTTCCTGTGGTTATTTATTTATTTATTTTTGCCTTCTGGTATATAAATAAATTGGTTTTGTCATCTGCCTTCTATTTGTTAGTATAATTTAATCAATAAAGCATGCTTGGATCATTTATAGGTTTTGGTTTTTACATAGGCATATGTCCAGCAGCTTGAGAATAGTCGACTTAGGCTTACACAACTAGAGCAGGAGCTTCAAAGAGCACGACAGCAGGTATGAGAATTAGTTCTGTTTATTGTAGGGTGGGGCTTAAGGGAGGGAATTCACAATCTCTAGTTCACAATGCACTTTCTCTTACTTTATTCTTTTGTCCTTATTGATTTAATGCCATAAATTGAAAGGCTATCATATTAATTGTTGGTGTATTAACCAAAGTTATTTTTGTCCCTCATTAGATTGATGTTTTAATGCAGGGTATTTTTATCTCGTCTGGACTTTCTGGGGACCATGGCCATTCAGCTGCTGGAAATGGTGAGGAAATTTTAAGTACTGATTTGGGTGGCTGTTCAGTGTTGTTTGATCATTCACAGTGGCATCATGATGGGACTGAGGGTGATGGGACAGAGATATTATAGTAGATAAAGAAAATAGCTGATAAAATATATTGTAGTACTTGATAATTATGAACAACATATCTGGCAAGCCAAGTTTTCATCTTGCATAAAGAGGCTCATATACCTCTACTATCGTACAGGTGCATGGAATTAGTGGCTTGCTTCTATATGCTAAGGGTCAAAACCTTTTCTGTATCTTAGGTGGTGGTGGTGTTTATTGTTTGGGTAGGAGATCTACTGATTGCTGAAAGCTAGTGTATGGATCACTATAGATAGAACTCGTTCATTTTTATTATTTAAAAGATGATTTTTTTTTCCACATGGTTTATTTGTTTCTTATGCTTCCAGGGGCCTTGGCCTTTGACATGGACTATGCTCACTGGCTTGACGATCATCAGCGGTTGATAAATGACCTAAGATCTGCTGTAAATTCTCACATGGGAGATAATGAATTGCGCATTCTTGTTGAGAGTGTCATGGCACATTATGATGAGGTTTTCAGGCTAAAAAGCATTGGTGCTAAGGCTGATGTATTTCACATGCTTTCTGGTATGTGGAAAACACCCGCAGAGAGGTGTTTCATGTGGTTGGGAGGATTTCGTTCATCTGAACTTCTCAAGGTGCTATACTGTTTGATGTTTTAATTCTATTATCTAAATCTGATTTCTTTTGAATTACTTTAAATATCTGTTTTGGTTGACAAATCCTTGATCTTGGAATTTTAGATCCTTGGAAACCACCTTGAGCCTTTGACAGACCAACAATTAATGGGCATATGTAATCTGCAGCAGTCCTCCCAACAGGCTGAAGATGCCTTATCACAAGGAATGGAAGCGCTGCAACAATCTCTAGTAGACACCCTTTCATCTGCATGTTTGGGTCCTACTGGTTCTGGAAATGTTGCAGACTATATGGGACAGATGGCAATTGCCATGGGCAAGCTAGCCACATTGGAGAACTTCCTTCACCAGGTAAATAACTTTTACCTCACCCATCTCAAGTACTATGGACTGAACAGCTTGTCATTGTATTAACGAGTGCCACTTCAATTTCCAGGCTGACCTCTTGAGACAACAAACCCTGCAACAAATGCATCGAATTTTGACTACTCGCCAAGCAGCCCGTGCCCTGCTAGTTATTAGTGATTACACTTCTCGTCTCCGGGCACTTAGCTCTTTATGGTTAGCCCGCCCTAGAAATTGATATTCTTTCATTCCATGAAGCTCTTCTTGATTTCATTAATGCTTTGCACAGAATAGTTCAGCTATTTCACCTACTTTTGGAACCCATTGAAGGTGCTTGGAAGGGGATGGTGAAGCATGATGTCATATGTCCCAAAGATAACTGTTGGTTGCTTTGGTTGTAATTTTGTCAGCAATCCTAGGAAAAAAAATTCTGCCTATTCGCCTACAGAAATGGCAGTATTGGGAAGAGCGCTGTATATTAAGTAGGATCTGAAAATGTATTGTGATTGTCAGTAGTAATCTCACATGTGAGGCGTATCATCCAAGGCATTGATGGTGGTAGTAATCGCCTTGGTGCATTGCTAACTTAGCTCAATGCTCCAAAGCATTTAACGGTATAGATTATACTAACATGTCTGTTGTTCCATGTACTGGCTGTATCCCAAATTATGGTAATGTTTCAAATCGGAATGGACCAGTGCTTTTAGCAATTTACATGTTGATTCTTGTTATCATGATATTCTGGTGTAGTAAAAGCCCCTATTACATATTCTAATGTAGTCAATGATAGGCAAAAGTTATTTACAGCATCTTATTTTTATAAAATAAGATTGTACAATTCCCAGCCTGTTGAAACCACATCAGGTTTCTGCTTGTTCATGATTGTTTGGTCTCCACCGGCCTGTACAGTTTTCTCGTGTTCATCCTTCCTGCAGGTTACCAGGTCTATATTAGTCATTGCAGAACAGTCCATTTTGATTACCAAAACTGAAACCAGAAGATAAAGAGAAATTGATGTTTCTTCGAATGAAATCTTGCCCTTATAATCTAGAAATGTGCATACCTGGCCTGTGGCGTCTTCTGGATTTGACGATGTGGGGGATAAAAACTCCAGTTCCATTGCCATTTCTCCACAGATTTGCAAGCCAAGTCGGTACCGAGTCTGTGTTCTCGCTTTCCCACGAGCTGAAATATCCTCCGTATTGTAACGAAGAAGATATATTACCAACTGCTCTGTTTGATCCTGGTTTGCCATAGCCGACGGGGTGGAAGCTTTTTGTTTCTTGACAATCTTCGTCATCATCTGCTGTCAAAAGCAGAATCCGTCTTCTGATATCAGCATAGAAAACATCGTCTTCATCAATCCCTTCATATTCATAACCAGGGTCCATGTTCCTGTTCATGTCCGTAGTAGGCTGGAGTCTGTCCTGAAATTCCCTTATGGAAAAACTTGGTTTCCAAATGGCACGGTTTGGACATTCTTATAGGAGAATCTGGAGCAAATTAATTGCATTAGGGTCAACGTTGCAGGTCCAAAGAAACCTGGTGGTTTGAGTTCTCTCCAAATGGATCTTGATCCAGGGAATGTCTCTCTTTTTGTACGTTAGTTCATGTTCCTGTCTTAATCCCCTTTATTCAATATTAAAGCCTTAGAGGACTGGTTTGTTGAACCAAGTGGATTAGAATGGACTTGGGACCTTTACTTTTCAAGCACTTCACGTCCAAATGCAGTCAATTTTGACTAAGGAAATGATTTTAAGTTCATGGAATCTGAGTCTTTTTTTATTGCTTAAACAAGAGGTTGAAAATAATTTGGGGTATCAAATCAAATATGCCCTGGTTGACTGCTATAGCAGATAACTCTATCAGTTGAGTGGTTAGACCATAAAAACATGAATATTTGGGGATGGGAAGTTGATCAACCCACCTAGCAACCTACCCTTTGAATTTGGAACTTTTGGGATTCTCTGTTTCTTTGAAACAAAACAAAAAACTTGGTTCGAAGAATGGACTGCGTTATTAACATTTCTCAGGAGTTGGACTTAATTTAGCTATGGAGAAATCATAGACCCAGGCATTTCCTTTTGCAGCCCAATCCATTATACAACAATAGGTTACGATTAGATTGTGTGATCTTTATTTTTAATTGAATTTTAATTTTTTTAACATAAATATCAATTATCATATCATACATGTAAAGAGACATGATTAATTTGTATCAAAAAAATTAAAAGTGCATATAAATATAAAGTCATTTTATAAAATTTTCTCCTATGAGCTTTTGTTTTTTTATTCTTAAAGATTATTGAAATAAATAGATTGTTTGGTCAATTAATACTTGAAAGTTGGAACCAAATTAGTTCATCTATCTTAACAATGTAAATCCACCTAATGTAAGGACAACTTCTAGCTAAATATAGAACTTTCTATGTTTATAAACAACTTCATTGCCATACCTTTTCTCTAAAAACAGATGTCTTTTTGGTATGTAAAGGGCTTTTTAATTTATGGAAGGATGAGTTTGGGGTGGGATTTACAAAACCAGACGATGAAGAAGATGAGAATTTCACACGCACACATAACACAGAAAGAAAATGTCATTTCTGAGTTCTATACAAACACTGCCTGTTCCGCTAGGGTACCATGCGAGGTACCACAATGGGGGGAGTCATTGCTTCCTCTTTCCACTTGTTCACATTCCCTTCCCAACCTTAAAAAGGGCCATTCAATTGCAAATTGCAACTTATAGTTAGCTTCATGAAATTTGAGACAAATACTATTAAATATTAATAAAATATAACTATAGAGATTGCATATATTGGTAAAGACGGACAGGGCTTCAAGAAGAAAAATGTTTAAATGAGAGTTATTGGGATCAAATTTGGGCATAATCTGCTCTGACCGAGTAGAATATCACAACAAAGAATAATAGGAATTCAGGGTGATAGATTTACCTAAGCTTGGATCAGCTCCGCGGGTTCGGAGTTCCCTGTGCTCTTGACAAAGAGCGCACCACATGCACAGAAGGTGAGTGGACCAATCCGGTAATGGTGACTCTGGCAACGAGAAGTGTTGCCTCAAGCTTGTACGGTTTGTCGAACCAAATATCCACCCAAACAGCACAACCCCGGTAGCAACGTGAAGGAGGCTTGCCCATCTGCAAGCTGCTCATGCAACTTATAAGGGAAATCGGTTGCAATAATTAGATGGTAGTAACAACAATTTCAACTGTGTTTCAATTCGGGGAAGTTCTTGATAATCCTATAACAAGAGTTTTGCTTACATATTTCTCCTCTGTTGACGATCTCGGAGTTTTGTCCCATGGTGATGCATGGACACAAGCAGGTAAAGAAACCTTCACCAGGACAGGTAAATTACAACAAACTTTGCATTAATTACTAGAAGAAAAAGAAAATGTAAAGGGAAAAAAAGGACAAAGAGATTGAATGGAAGCAAATTACAATTAGAAAGATCCTCGTAACACTCGCAAATACTAGTTGTCCACAGTCCTTCTGGCAACTGCTTCATCATGTATGCTTGATATGAAGCTTCAGGGTCCGGAACGAACACCGGATTTGCTGTTTCAGTTTTAGGTAGAAACATTGCAGCTAGCTCTCTGCTCGAAAAACAGAACATAAATAGGTAAAAAACCAATGACTTTCGTACAAAAAACAAGAACTCCCTTATTGCATTATGTCAATGTGTTTCTTCCATTAAAAAAACAAAAAAAAAAAAATTCTGGGTTTTGGCTCTAATTAGGTCAACTGTTCATGCCACTGCAGATAGATACATTGTAAATAATTGGTGCAATCGGAACATGCTTGAACTAGCCAACGGCTAAATATGGAACCAATTTCGCAGAAGAGAAGACCCCTTTTGTTCCCTTTTTTTCCTCCCTAAACATAGTGCTTATAATCTAGTACTAGGATTAAAGATTGCTTCCGTCAAAACAGTACCATTGTTGGCCCTGGATTATAGGAAAAATTGAAGGGACAATTTACCTAGTTTATAGAGATTAATATCATTGTGCCCCTTAAAAGACAGAGACGATGGTAATCGGCTGTATTCTTTTTAGTACATGTTATCTTAAGATATACTCATCCAACTTATTTGAAGGCTAGAAAATCGAATGTATAACCCTTTATATCTAGTTTTTTGTTTTGAAAAGATGGGGTGAGGTCCGGAAGGAATAGTGAACAATTGATTGTATCAAAAAGAATTAATGATTACAATTTAATTTTGACTTGATTCTATGTGATTTTTTTTAACGATATTCCTTAAATATTCAATAAAATTTTATTTAAACGAGTAAATAAAATATGTGCAAGTTAATTGGAACTGGAGAGAGTAATAAAGTTCATTAGAATTCTTACCTTCAACTTGTTTTATTTTGTCCTTCGCCCTGGAAATCACGGTTTGAGATGTTTCACCTCCCTTGTTCCAATCCTCCAATTATGACTGATTGTTTTCGCATTCAAATGATGCTTGGAACTCCTTATGGTTATACCCTCATGAGGAAAGTCTCTTTCCTTACACTTTGTTGTAGAAATTTAAAGGGCTTTGTAGTTGGGATAGATGAGAGAAATCATAAAGAATTTCAGGATTCTTTTTGGATAACCAAAAGAGATAATACTTCCGCATATGCTTGAACCGGAGTTAGATTCATTTGGATTGGATATTATATATATATATATGTAGTTATATTTGGATTAAAGGCTTCTTTAAGCGATTTTAATTAGGCTAATTAATAAGCAAAAAAACCTTAGAGATCCTGAGGTAATGCGAAGAATTTGCATGACCCGGTACGCTATATGAGTAGATCTAAAAGTAGCTTCCAAAGTGAAGGGTAGATAATCAGGGTACTCGATCCTTGGATTGAGATCCAATAGTAGGTTAATTTCTATTTCAAGCTATTAATTATTGTTTACGAGTGTGGAGACATCAAAACTATTACGTCAATATAAATTTCACGTATAAAGATAATAAGTCTAATTCGATATTTACTTGATAAATATATTTATTTTACTGATAATTAATGCATGTTGAGATGTATACAGAGAAGAATTTTGGGATGATAGATGACAAGCAACATCTTTCTCTTTATAGGACTATGGAAACTGTTTCAGTATAATTTAGAGTTTAAACAATACAAAAGGGTACAAAGATCAAACTACAAGGCAATCCAAAGTAACATTAAGTACTATAAAGTTTCAAAGCAACTCTGAACAAAAGAACCAAACGACTCTGGACAAATCAGGATACAAATGGACTAGAATTTCATACATGTAATGATGAAACAACCATGTTTAAGATATGCTGAAAAGAATCGCGATCAAGCACCCTTTCTGTAGTTGCAGATACCCAACCAAGTCAACGGTCCATTCCTGGTGGGGCAATTGGTGGTTTGAGTCCATCCCGTTTCCACTTCTCAACATTAGCTTGCCAACCTTCAGAAATCAGTCACCAGTACTTGTTAAGTTTATATATGGCATCCAGTGTGTTTTAATGATTTGGATGAGGATAGGATGAATTACCTATGGAGGGATCGACCCCTCGGTTCTTGAGCTCTCTGTACTCTTGAGAGAGGGAGCAGGGGCAGCAGAAGCAATGAACCAGCTTATCTCCGCATGGAGTCTCAGGAAGTGAAAAGAGTTGTCGTAGTTGGGTTCGGTATATGCCGCCGTAGAGCCATGCACAATGGATGGAGTTCATAGCATAGTAGACGAGGCACGAGAGTCCACTTGCTGCTCATGCAATGTCGAAAATTTCAATCCAATGTATAATTGTAATTTTACAATATCATAATCGTATGGTAATATAACAAAATCTCATTGATTTAATTAATCCCTCAAATATATATGGAGATAAAGTTGATAAGAGCTTACATCTATCCCCTCTGTCAATTATCTCAGCTATCCGGCCGAAGGTGATGCATGGACAGAAACAGGTGGTTAAGCCTTCAGAAAAAATAAAATTGACTTCTTGATTAGTGACAAGGAGATAGAAAAAAGCAGCAATAAGAAACAGCAAACTTGCATATGAGTAAAGCTGCAATTACAATTAGAGGGATCATCGCAACAATCATAGAGACCAGTCGTCCATTGCCCTTCGGAATACTGCTCCGGATGTGGAGCAGATTTTGGACTGGCGGCTTCGAGATTTTTGGGATGCATTACAGATAATTGTCCTTCCAGATACAAATTAACAAGGGTGTTGATGATCTACGGGGGAGGTTAGTGTGTATGAGCCATGTCATTGATTTCTCAGATATTTATAGGATGTCTGGCTTCAGATTAAATTATTACCATAAGTAAAGTGATTGACCGTCCACACTGCTATTGCTTTGAACAAAGCAGGTTTCATATTCCTGATAATTAAATTATGGCTTGAGATCTGTCAAAGGAAACTAACTAAGATAACGTACGAATCAAAATTTACATGAGATTCCAGGAAAATTCCTAAACTCAAAGCAGATAGAACAAAGTCTCAGTCAGAAACGCAAATAGCAGAGTGACACTCAACCCCATTTTTAATAAAAATTTGCTGCCATTGTTTATGTTGATTGGGACCTTTATTTTTTTTCTCAGTCAATCCAGATTCATGTCATTAATTGATAAAAATATATACAAGCTTGGCAAGGTTAAGCTAGGACAGGCCTATGGCCAGAAGGCCCATAATACACCTGTCCAGACGAAATTGGGATCTTTTAAGATTAGGTGTAATGGATATGCTGACATTGTCCTCCAATTTGGCCTTTGACAAAGGCTTTTTTTAATTAGTCAGTGACTTCAGCCATGAGAAGGACTAAAGAAATTCTACTCCGAGAAACTTCATTCCAGTTACATGCTGGTAAGCAAATTTGCGTTCTCACTTTCCTTGAATACATCTACTATATATATTATCATACATGGTTGAAGAATTCAAGTCTTTTTAAATTAATGTGCAAATTTCTGTCCTTGGCATGGCAGTGATTCTGGTTCTCAAGGTTGTGTCTAGCTGATTCTGTTTCAGAACCAACATGACATTGATGACAATATAAATGTCAGAAGCAAAGGCTAGCAATACCATTCTTTTCCCAGAATGGATGATTTCTTGATCTTTTTCCTGAACAATATTTGTATGCTTGTTCTTTGATTGTTTCATACACTTTTAGATTTACATTTTCCATTAGCTGACTCTCATCACAGTTAAAGTTTTTTCATTAAAAAAGTAAAAGAGGTTAGAATATTTTCCCATTTGTGTAAGCAATTCCCTGTCCTGTAGCCGATGCCCAGCAGAATGAATGGATCAATCAATGGAGAAATCATGCAATAGAATATCTCGAAAGACATTTCCTCCATATTTTAAGATTTTGTAATTTAAATAAGTTGTTTTCAAAGTCTATCACGAAGATATATATTTATCGTAATCAAATTTTAATATAAGAACATATATTCATACATATATACGGTTAAATTTTATGTTAACCAGTTGATAAGCTAATTGCATCATGTTTCTATCTCAATTTTCCAATTTTAGCTTAGCTAGCTTAAATGAAATGGCTCCTCATAAAGTCAATTCTCTGCTAATCAAATAAAGTCAATGCCAGCTTCATGCCCCTGGTACTGCTGAAATCTTTCTGTGGTTGGTGCAATATCATTAGTATAATTACTTGATTCCATGGTTTTACATTCTGTTATTACAAGTCAACTAAACAAACCTAGTTGATCACAATTGATTAAGCTTTTGGTACCCTTAGTCAACCAAGCCAGGAATCAAGTGTGTCAACCCTAAACCCTTACACTCCAAGAAACAGAAGGAGAAGCAAGCCTGAGCCTGATTGCCCAAGATCAGGAAGATGGGGAGAATACAGGTGGAATCCCAGCTCCGGCCAGAGCAATTTCCTCAGCCTCAACCCCATGGCTATTATTCCTACTCGCCACACCCACAGTAAGCCGCCATTCACCCGCAGCCTCAAAATATTGTTAATCATGTTGTTCAGGTTCCACCATAGCAACAAAGCATTCGTCCAATGCCGATGCCACAAAATCAACCTGTCACTACTATTCCCTCCAATGGCTCATTGCAAAGCAATGCAGGTGGTGCGGCCGCCGCTGGAATGTCCGTGCCACTCATGCCAATGCCTTCGCCACCAGTCAAAGTCGTTCCCACTGGTCCTTGGGCCACCGGGCTCTTTGATTGCATGGAAGACCCAACCAACGGTGAGTTCCTTCCTATGCTCATATTCGTAATTAAATTTGCACTTCCCAGCAGCTCACTTTGTCTAATTTTTAGTTTCATGTTTGATAAATTAGTAACATTGAGGTTGATTTAGAGTAACATTCATTAGATAGTAATAAAGATAATTTCACATTACTCCAAACAATAAGATTTGAAATTTTATCTCGAGATTTTAATACTTATCATAATACATGATTATTTTGTCATTTTTGTACATGACGGCTTTCGAAAAAAATTTAAATTTAATCCGACGATTGTTATTTGAATGTCCTCTCTCTCTTCGGATTTTGAAATGAAATGAGATTTTACTTTTAAAAAATATTCAATAAAATCAAACCCGTTTTCATTTATATTAGCCCTATGGTATCAAACACTTTACCAGGATTATTGATGGGTTTAATTTCTTGTAATGTTCTTGCAGCTCTCATCACAGCTAGCATTGTTCCCTTGTGTGACTTTTGGGCAGATAGCAGATGCCCTACACAACGGCCACACAAGTAATAACAGTATATACCATTAATTAAAACTTTGGTTTATTTTTCGAATAAGAATTTCCCATTTGAAACCACTTGGTTTGCAGCTCGTTGACTGATAATTTGTGCAACGAATAAAAATGCAGCTTGTGCCACTAGTGGAATTATCTATGCTTTTGGTCCTTGCTTGGTGTCTGGCCCCTATCGTAAAAACCTGAGGCGGCGTTTTGGGTTGGTGGAGGCCCCTGCCTCAGATTGGATTACTCACACCATGTTCGAGCCATATGCTCTCCGTCAAGGATATCGAGAACTCAACAACCGAGGGATCAACCCTGCACTTGGTAATTTTATACAAACATACGAAGGATTGTATTTCATATTTTGATCATAGCATATTGTATTCATATGCTAAACATCATATGGCTTGGGAGACCCTTTCTCCTGTCACATTTGATTTCGTCAATACCAATCATTTTTATTTAGCTGCATTCGGCGAGTTGATGCCCCTACGGTGCCGATATCTTAAAAAAAAACTATTAAAAAAATCATTTTTATTTATTTATACATAAATTTCATCCGTCTATTCACATGATAATTGATATTTACAATGAAAAACTAAAACATGCTTAATCATTTTTTGGTTGGTGCAAATAGGACACCATGGAAATCTGAATAAACAACAAATTTCAACCATGATGGTGCCCCCAAGGAATCAAATGATGACCTAAAAAATGTTGACATTGGGTTTCTAAAGTTATATATACATGTGGTTTTTTTTTTTCAAGTGGTTTGGATTGAGATAAACAATATATATTCTATCTGTATTATTCTCCAATTTTGTGGAAAAAGTAGAAAATGACCAAGAATAAATAATAAGGTCCCTTGGCTGACCAAATTGATTTCTATTTTATAATGGAATATGCGCATA
This sequence comes from Theobroma grandiflorum, assembly GCA_036013995.1. Lineage (NCBI taxonomy): Eukaryota > Viridiplantae > Streptophyta > Magnoliopsida > Malvales > Malvaceae > Theobroma > Theobroma grandiflorum. The sequence continues at coordinate 544,776 of CP142127.1, forward strand.
TATAATAGATTGTTCTTTCTATCTTTTTTTTCTTGCATGGCAGATTAATTTATAAGTTATTTCAATGGTGTTCATGGACTATCTTTCTATTTATTTATTTGAACTTAATTTTCCCTAAAATCAATAATTATAATACTTTTAACGGTTTCCCAACTGTTTTTCTTTGAAACGACATGTTCCTCCTCAATGCAATATTAATTTGGAAAACCGAACACTTTTGAATATAGAAACCAATTCTTCGATCTTTCCCTGTCAATTGATAAACATAATGTATATTCCTAGTTCCATGGAGTTTGGAAAAGAGTCACCATTTCCAACACCCTCAGCGCCTCTATATCCACCGTCGCCTCCGGTGGCGTCCCTTCCTTCTCACGTGGAGCATTCAACGGTTACAACCACTGGTATACCATTGAACAAAACTAAGCCATCGAATCCTCCAACTGCTCCTAATCCTGATTCTCATTCTCCAGTGCCATGGTCCACTGGCCTTTGTGATTGTTGCGACGATTGTAACAGTTGTAAGTTGCACTTTGATCATGGCCTCTTCGATTTAAAAATTGGTTGAATATGATTGAATTTTATATTTCTTTGACAGAATTACCAATGTGATTGAATATGGCAGGTTGCTTGACTTGCTGGTGTCCATGTGTAACATTTGGTCGAATTGCAGAAATGGTCGACAGAGGATCTACCTGTAATTTTTTTTTTTAAAAAAATAGAAATTACCCTTTTAATCACTGAGAATTTCCCTTTAATTGCCAATAAAATAGAAGTTTTTTAATCCAAAAATGGTGTGTTGGTGCAGCATGTGGAGTGAGCGGAGCACTTTACATGTTGATACTGTGCGTGACGGGTTGCTCCTGCTTGTACTCATGCTTCTATCGATCCAAGTTGAGAGGGCAATATTTTTTGAAGGAAAGCCCTTGCACCGATTGTTGCATCCATTGTTGCTGTGAAGAATGTGCACTGTGCCAAGAGTACAGAGAACTCAAAAACCGCGGTTTTGACATGTCGATAGGTCTGTATACACATTTAGAGATCAAATATCTTCTTTATCAGACTCTCTGGATCTGATAAAAAGACATAAAATACTCACAAATGACATTGTTTCGAGTTAAACTCATTATTAGATTGCGAGAGTCGGACCAGTAATGAATATGTTTTGTGTTTAATTATATTTACTTTTTGTTTTGTTTATGATGATGGAATAGGGTGGCATGGAAACATGGAAAGGAAGAAACGAATGGCTGCATTGCCTCCATCAATACAAGTCGGCATGTTTCGATAGAGCTAATAACTAATGAAGGATTTGATTTAATTTTAGTTATTTTTCCATTTTTTTTCCTGTTAATCTACACTGTATACAAATATGGTCAAACTTTAGCATGCATGAACCACATTTTTTTTCCCACTGTCTCTCTCTCTCTCTCTCGAAATCCATAGATTTCTAAAGGCCGACATAAGGCAGCAAATTGTCAACAAGAAAAGTGGGTTGGTGTGCAAACAGAGTAACAGTGAGACTTATGTATGGTTTATATAAGTTTTTCTGATTGATATAATAAATTATAGACAATAATTATACTATTCTATTACTTAATGATTGATGTTATTAAGAATGAATATATATTTATATATATACTTCCTGGGGGAAGGCAGGAGAGAAAGAAGAACCTATCAAAATTGGTCCCCCTGACCTAAAGCTAAGAGGGGATTATCTAAAATTTATAAATAAAAAAAAACAATAATAAAACAAAACATTCTAGAAATTAAGGATTCAAATTGTTGGCATTTAAGAATTTGAATATTCGGATTGTATTCTTTTTATTTTTTCTATAGGGATAATTGGTGATATTTATTCTATTGTTCCATGCCATGTGAACATCACCTGATTTTCTCTTTCTTTTTCTTTCATTTTGTTTCTTATCTACTATGAAGTACCGTGTAAGTAGTCTAAGAGGAACAAAGGGAAAAGAGAATGTTTGAAGAATAATTAAAAGATAGCTGCCCATTTGCATGTACTTAAAAAGAATTCATCCTCACCAATTACCCTAATCGCACTTTTTTTTGTTTTTCTCTTCTTTTTCTTCCCCATATATACTTGGAATCAATTATTGAGGAAACAAACGCATCAAAAAACAGAAACATATCAAAACTCAATCGCAAAGATTTTCATTACTTTAGTTTCTATTAAGAGTTTAATATGTAAAAATTTTTATCCGAATATTTGACTCAATGATAAATATATATACATAAAATGAAATCCCAAATTTTATTAGGTAGACTCTTGGTCATTTGTATTCATACAAATATAACTATATATTGAATATTGAGATTAATTTATTAATGAGATATTTTTGACCATTTGAAAACACCCAATTCAATGCCATGCATGAATGTGAATCAATGACACCATGACTATCCTAAGCCTTTATCGACAAAACTAAAGTACCTTTTTGCGTATGAAAGAACAAGTCCATTAGTTGAACAGCATTTTCCATGGTAGTCCTCAAAACATGGAAGAGGGTATCATAGTTATCATCTAGTTTTCCTTTCCTTTTTGTATACATAATCTCTAATTAGTTCAAAATTGTTCAGATCACTTATAATAATTTTTATTATAAATCCGAGAAATTATTCAATAATGTGAACAATTTATAGTAAGAGGATTATTAGTGTGATCTTTTAATTACCTAGAGCTCACCTAAATTCTCCAATCTATTTACTTAAAATTGTATAATTAAGACTTTTCCAATCCTAAAGGTTCTCATGTGTGTCAGTAAGTGGCAGAGAAATTGAGAATAGCTTCTCCTCTAATTTGATAGAAAAATGACCCAAACAGTCCTTTGAAAAGATGGTATTGGGAGGCAACCTATAAAGTTTGGGCCAATGGTGTTTTGACGCCACTACATGACTTGTCTCTCAAGTCGTCAACATTATCAGGCCACATATTCTAAAGCGAAACTTTCTTTCTACTGCTGCAAAACTATCTGGTGCAATATATAATGCTTGAATATCTCTTCCTTGACCTTCAAACTTAAGCCTTTAACTAAAGGAAAATTATACGTCCAGAACGCAGGTTGAAAGAAGAAAGAGAGACCCTTCAAGTAGAGAAATTTTTTGTACACGGAATCTCAACTTTTGTCGGTCAATAAATTATACGAGTGAGTTAATTTTTCTTAAAACGTGAGGAAGGAAATTGAAACGTAAGATCTAAAAGATTCAACCTGGTCAGCATGATGAATATATCTTAATCCCTGAATTGTGGCATAAGTTCATTGTTTTTGTTCTTTGTCATACATTAGTGGGGATGGCGGCTTTAAGGCTATTGCAATGGTGGCGGAGATGAGATAAGTGGAATTACCTAGAGGGTTATAAACTTGAAAAAACTAATCATAGTTAAAGCCTGGACCTGGTGGAGAGCTTGAGAAACGTGTAATACCAAATTTAAAAGTCAGACTTCCAGGGCCTCGATTGACTTCTTGGTATTTTAATCTTAAGGGAAGACCTCTGTTTTCATAACTCAAAAATGTCATGTTAATTTTTCCTTTGCAATTAAGCCGACCAAAATTTGCTCCAACATGACAGTGGACCATAATAAAAACTTAAACCCATCAAAGCTTCAAAGTGCTTGCCAACAAAGATCAAAGGCATAACCATAATAATTCAGCAAAAGCGCTAGACCCCCTTGCCTTGATTCCATGTGAAGACATGTGGCTTCTACCCAATTGCCCACTTGGCAGCCAAGGATATTCTAAGCACCTCTCTTTCTCTAGTCCTTATCGTCTTGTTTCCTATATAAGCTGTCTTAAGCAACCGTAGTATTCCTATCTCCGATTAACTTGTTTAATTTGATTTTCATTCTATGTTAAGAAGAAGAATGGCTACCATTGCTGTGGATCATCAAAGTCTAGGCATGCAGATAGGGAGAGGCTCAAATCAACATGGTGCTGTGGTAGAAGAGATTCCAGGGCTGATCAAAGTGTACAAAGATGGACATGTGGAAAGACCACAAATCGTTCCGGATGTAAGCACTGCATTGGCTCCAGAGCTTGGTGTGACATCGAAAGACATGGTTATTGACGAGTTCACAAATGTTTGGGCACGTTTTTACGTCCCCAAGTCCAATCGGAAGCTCCCTTTAGTCGTTTACTTCCACGGGGGAGGGTTCTGCGTCGGCTCAGCTGCTTGGAGTTGCTACCACGAATTTCTAGCAAAGCTAGCAGCCAAAGCTGGTTGCTTGATCATGTCTGTTAACTATCGTTTAGCCCCAGAAAACCCTCTTCCTGCTGCTTATGAAGATGGGCTCAAGTGTGTTACGTGGTTAAAACAGGAAGCAAGTAATGGATCCGGTGAATGGTGGTCAAACCACTGCAATTTCTCTAGTGTCTTCTTAGCCGGTGACAGCGCCGGTGCCAATATCGCCCATAATGTGGCCGCGAGACTTGGCTCTCACAACCCATACCCTTTAACTCTCAAGGGTACTATCTTAATACAACCTTTTGTCGGAGGAGAAACACGTACGAATTCCGAAGGGAATATGGTCCAATCGCCTCGCTCTGCCCTCAGCCTAGCAGCTTCGGATACATATTGGCGATTAGCTTTGCCATGTGGCTCCAACCGTGACCATCCATGGTGCAATCCTTTGGGAAAAGGGTCAGCAAAAATGGAGGAGATGAGGCTCTTGCCCACCCTAGTGTGCATATCAGAGATGGATATATTGAAAGACAGGAACCTGGAGTTCTGCGCTGCCTTGGGTAGAGCAGGGACGAAGGTGGAGCATGTGTTGTATGGAGGTGTTGGTCATGCATTTCAGGTCCTTAGCAAGTCTCAGCTCTCACAAACTCGAACCCATGAAATGATAGGCCGTGTCCAGGCCTTCATCTATCAGTGATTATCATCTTCCTTAAATTTTGATTTTCCAAACATCTAAGTGTAATTTGTGTGTCATAGGCAATACCTAGTGCTGAGGAAAAGTGAAATGTACATCTCTAAATTCAGAAATTCTGTGCATGGACAAGTGTAATTCCATTTATATCTCTAGTTTTTTAAGTGGTGGAAAGGGTCCTTTTTTTGTCATTTGATTGATTGATATGCGCTTCCGTATATGGAGCGATAAGAACAGCAAAGAAAGGCCTATGCAGTATGCGCTGTAATGGGCACTAACATATAGTTTTCTTTAGAGTGGACCCTAACTCCATATATAACTCGTTCCAATCCTTCAAAAGATCTTGAAAATTATGAAAACTCTTTCATTAAATGGATACCATGCTTAATTTTACTGCATGTGTTTTCTTTAGAGAAGTTAATCATTATATCAATTTTTTATAAAAAGCAAAATAAACTATAATGATATGTGAGTCGCAAGATGTTGATTTTGATCTTATATTGTTTTTGTTCATGTTTTTATATTGTGATTTTGAATATGTGAAAAAAAATTCCAAGATTTGTATTTTTTTTTTATGTGACATCTGTTTTTCTCTTACATGACATCTTTGCTTGGGGGCTTTCTTCCAATGAATGTTACTAGAGGAAGACTAAAATTTAAGTACTTGTTTATATAATTAAACATATATTATAAATTATACGCATGGTTCGAAGTTATATTCTTTATTTGAAAAGCTAGTTCAAATTTTTCTTTTAAAATAATTAAAATAAGTAATTAATATGTATAAAGGTGTTCTTTTTGTTCTTTTTTTGTGTGTAATAGATGAAAATAGTTATTCTTCATGGAAAAAATGTAACTCGTCTTACCCATTGGACATGGAGAAACTCCCTACTTACCCAAAAATTGGATTTATTTCAATTGGTCGTTATTGTCTTAAGGTCATCTGCCTACTAGAAACCTTTTGACTTGTGCATTATAGGCAATGGCATCTGCCCCGTTGTTGCAATGAGACCTAGAGGAAACAATCGAACCTGGCCATTGGCCCCCACGCTGATCTGATTGCTATCTGGAATCAGCTTAATGCTCAAGGATTTCATCAATAGAACTCGACAAGTTGCCTGGACTTCGATGCTTGGAATATGGAACCATCCTTTGTAGGGGATTCCCCTGGATAATATTTTCTTCTTGATAATATATACCAAACTTGAAGCGAATCATCACCAAAGTAAAGCACTAACATCAAATAGGGATCGTCTCCTAGCTTCTAATGGTTTTTCTCAAGCTTACCATGGATGTCTGTTTGGGCAATTTAGGGTGAAGCTGGTATTTAAGTATTTGGCTTATTAGTTGGTACGTGATCTTTTTATTTAAAAAGCAACATTCAAATCCCTTTTTTCAAATTCAAAAAAAAAAAAAAAAAAAGTGAAACTGCTACTGAAGCATAATTAGACATAAAAAATGTGAAGTTTATTGCTTCTTTCTCATCTAAGTTAGGTGCCTCACGAAGTCTTGGTGTTGAGTTATTATGAACTAATAATTACTATAAATACAATAATTGAAAGATAACAACCAAAATAATAAAAACTTCATTAAAAGAGAGTAAGAACTTGTAGTGCAATTTACTCGAAATGACTCATGCAATGGCATATTGATTACCTTAAAAATAAAAAAAAAATTAACATGTCGATCATTCATAAGTCTAAATTTGTCTCGAGTCTAGAGTTTGAGAATAACCATAATTAGTCGGAATGTCCATATGGGGAGGTTGCATATGCACTTTTGACTAAGGAAAGGTACCACAACAACCCTAAACCTTTGATAAGGTCCGAGGTCGAGGTTCTTTACAACCTCGTTGTTAATACCTTCATGTTTTCCTGCCTTGATATTCTTGCGCAAATGAATGTTCCATGTATATCTAACATGTCCAAAAGAAATGATCTATAAGTACATTTTCAAAGAGAAAAGATCAAGATTACTTTTATATATGAAAATAAAAAAGATGGTGAGTACCTGTCGAATTTCAAAACAAATTAAAATCGTTTGAGATTTTTTGTTGTTCTTCATCTTGGGTTGCTTCTATTTTATCGAGAGAATTAAATCTATCGGTAAAATTTCGTCGACAATTATCGATAGAAGAGCATGTGTTTCTTGCAAGGAAATGACGAAGGGACTGTCATTATGAGTTCACGAATGAATTAATATTTCATTGTGGTAGGTCTTCTAGGGGTGCAATGTGTATGTATATATATAATTATTTATTGTAATGAATGGAGAGATTTGGTGGTTGGGCTCAATGTGGCTGAGCCACCAGTCCGAGATGAAAAACGCTTCAACCACCAAAATCTACTCATTATAGAAGCCTTCAGTAGCACTCGCCTTTGTCAATGAAGACTTCTCATTTTAGTGTATTTTATATTAAAATTTGATATATTTTTTAGATGTTTAATATTTAATGTTTTTTTAGATGGAGTAATGTTATTTAAATGTACTATTTTACAAAATTATATAAACTATACATTAAATACGTTTTCTTTTTACATAAATATATAACATTTCAATAAATCAATGTCTATAAACATAAGTTACAAACATAAGTTACAATGTTTTCTTAAAAATACAAGAAATAAATTATATTCGGTCCATTGATCCCTAATTAACCAGTCGATACATCATTACATGAAACGATAGAAAATAAAAATTCCCTCAATAATTTGATTTGAAATTTGACAAACAAAAATTAAAAGAAATTATTTAAAAAAAAAGAATACTGATTTTTTGTTTTGAAATTGAGAAAGAAAATTTTAAATTTCATTTTTTAAATAAAAAGACCATGTACTAATGCTAAATGATCGAATGTAAAAAAAAAAAAAAAGAATAGTAGATAATACACGTGCTGTGACAAGTATGCATGGTCTGCTGCCAGTTGACAAACTTAGCTCCAAACATTTATTACACTTGGGCAAAATCATTCCCAAGTTCAACTTGATGTCTTACACATTTCAATTTTAATATCGTACTTATAAGTAGTAACGTAGGTACTCTTTTTCAATTTTATAGAAAAATTTACTGTTTTTGGGTACATACGAAAGAGAAACGAACCGAGAATTCGAATCTTGAACTTCAAGATACTTTTATGAAGTTAATAATTAATGGGTCAAAAATCAAATTTTTTTTATTTTTTATTCTTTTACAATTTTATAGAACAACTTTATCCTCGTTCAAAAAATGCGGACTTAATTTTTATTTTAAGTTTCAGATTACATATACTGTATATCTTAATTTTAAATATACAGTATCGGATTACATAATAAGAAAAATAATCAATTTTGATCTTTTTAATTTAAGATTTAAACTCGAGATCTAAAGTTTAAATTTTAACTATTATTTATATTTTTAAACTACATAATTTAGTATTTAAAAAAAAAGCATCTGAAAATTTTACATACTCGAAGATTTATTTTGTTATTTTCTCATCGGAGAAAACAAACACTTTCTTTTTTATTCAAACTCTAAAGTCCAAATTATTCTTTTACATAAAAGACTAGTCTTTTTTGTATGGGGTTTAGGCACAACTTCCTTTCAAATTCAAATGCCCCCCACCACAGCAACACAAATTGAGATTCACGTGGTGGCCGCCACTCCGCAGCTGACCTTCATTTTTCATTTCTCTTTTTATATGCAACAAAATCAAAGCACTACTCTGTTTTTTTTCTCTACGAGAAATCCGAAGAGGTATGTTTCTATCTTTTACTTGGCCCAAAGCTAACACGTACCAATCACTACGTGTCCGTGGGTTGGGCCGGGTCAAGTTTGGGTTAAGTCTATCGGATATACTTTTTAAAGTCAAACCGAAGTTCAACCCGGCTAACTTTTTTAATTATTATTTTATATTTATACTTTTAAATAGATTGTAGGAAAAAATATAATATTAAAAGAAATAAGAAACCAAAAAATAAAAATAAAAATCAATAGAATATAAACAACAAAAATCACATATATCAAAAATTAATTAGGGATATGTCTCTCAAGCTTGAGCACATTTTCAGTAGCCAAAAATAGCTTGAGCATACGGTCAGCCACAATGATACAACAAAGCTACCAATCAGAGCATTAGGAAAGAGAAGAACCAACCTAGTGAGGAAGAAAAAAGTACCTCTGGCGAAGAGGTCATTGATGATTGGGTGAAACAGGTCTATCCTAGCTGGACATCATGACATGGTCGATAGACTGAAGTGCTTGGTTAGCGAAATAGCGGACATCAACATCTGGATCCTCGCTGAGCTCCACCAAGCATGGACGGATTGTCTTCTCCACCACCTATGGCAACAAACGGTAGGCCAATGCAAACCAATTAGAAAAGAAAATGGTGGAAACAAGAGGGGGGAAAACATACAAAATGGAAAAAGGTGGGAAAGTATGATTGAAATCGGAATACTTACAGACTGATCAACTATGGGAATGAGAGACTGCAAAACCTTTGCCACATTAAACTTAATGTTGGGGACCCTGCAGAAAGCAAAAACGCAGTCAGTCAATTATGCATTGCTCTTATCAGAACACTACACTTTTCCCATTGATTTTGCAAATTTTGCAAACCTGTCCTTTGATGCATTGATGACTACTGGCAACAGTTTAGAACATGTTATTTCTGACTCCATAACAGGAGCCAGGAGAGAAATGGCACGTAGAATGGTCATCCGATACAGATAGTGCGAATTGTTAATCATCTCTAATACCTGCTCAGAAAACACCCGACTTCCATGTTAAACAAAACTGTAAACTGAATAATAAGTAAATTAAACAGGGCAAAACAACTACCAAAACACAATGCAAAGGTCAAACAAAATGACAAGAACATATGCATTGGGATTATCAACAAGCCAAAGGATGAAAAAACTATTCAAAAATCCACACGAAAGTTATGAAATCATTTCTCACTAAACCATAGTGTGGTAGTGCACAGCTTAAAAAAAAAAAAGGTCAGTACAGACCTAGCAGGACTTTATGCAAAAACTATGTAAAGCATAAAACTGCCACTCATAATTCTCATAAAAACTAAGCAAAGCTTGAACGACTAGCACAAACATCTATTTACTTTCAGCAGTAAAACTGTCATGGTTTTTTTTCTTTTACTTTACTATCCATTTTCCTTTTTTTACCGAAGATCAATTGTAAAAATAATTGGACAGACCTGTGGAATAATGTGCTGCATAGCCCATTCTGGGCCAAATTCTTCAGCAAGACGCTTTAAATTGTTAGCAGCTGCATCTCGAATAGAATAAACCTGCAACAATACCATGCAAAATAGAGCTTGGATTAAAATCATATCATTGTTTGCCATCAGTAAGTAAATATTAACAATGCAGTGAGCAAAGTCTTCACATATTAAAAATAGACTTTTAGAATTTTACTCCCTCCTTGCCAGCAATAGAGTCCTTCTGCTATCTAGCTGCCCTAAATATGTTCCCCTTTCAACATACAGGCCGATCATAGCCTTCAATATTATAGTACAAATCACAAGCCAAGAGCATTCTGAAATAACTAAGGATAAATACGGAACTAAACCAACGAAAGATGTGGATGGATTTAATACACTTTTTTTTTAACTCATACATTATCAAACCAGACAATCTTAGAAAGGCAGAATATTTCATAATTAATAAACAGTATCAGGAATCCCATCGTTTAATTATTTAAAAATTTAAATTTTCTTATCCCATCATGAAGCCTTCCATGGCAATATAACCTGAAAATCCCATTTTGGGTCTTTTCTCAATGCATAGTCCCCAAAAATATCGGTCTACTTAAAGCAAATATTAAACAATCAAGAGAGAAACATACATATACATAAAAGGTTCTAAGGAGATTAAATTAAAAATAAAAGAAAATAACATATGAAAACATAAAGAGTACAGCAAAATGCAAACAAAACATTTGTATGCAAAGGTGAATACAGAAAAGCAACAAGTCCTTTAAACTTATAGCTATTACACATGCAAGATAGGACGGCACCAACCTTATCCTGCATCCATTGCATGCAAAGGGCACCAAGTTTATCATCAAAAAACCCAACACCTAACTGACTTGCCAATAATGGTATATACTCAATTATTGCAAGCCGAACCCTCCAATGTCTATCCTCTGCAAGCTCAACAATGGCTGGTAATAAGGATTGGGACAATAGATCAATTCCAATAACCTGCCAGAAAAAGTTTATTTAACAACTTGAGAGCTGCTTGAGAGAATGCAGTTAACTTGAATATAATGGTTACACATAGAATGCACTGATAGCATGTACACCAAGTAATAAGTTGTGATTAAAACTTAATTCTATTCACTGTTAGTAGCCACTTCTGAGACCCTGGTGCCATTTTGCTTCGACTGTTTTTATTTGTTTGATAAAAGTAGCAATCTCAAGCAAAAGCCAAACAACCAAGGCAGCAAAAAATAAGCAGATCAGCACACACAGAAAACAGCAGTGAAGCTTTAAATGGTGCCAAACCTGATTAACTTGATCAAGCTTGCTGATTATGTTGAGGCGCACATCAGGAAATTCATCCTTCAGAAGGGAGAGAAATATTGGAAGAAGCTGCTCAATAGTTGCATCCTGCAAGGACCATCAAATGAAGTTCAATAATCCCATAAAAGCAATTTAAACCAGTATCTTGATGCATCCAGCAAGAACATTGAGAAATCAACTAAAACAAACACGACTTAACAATAACAATAAAAAGACCTCATATCAGCCCAAATCCACTTGTAGGAGAAAATTTATGTTGTTACTTTTTTGTAAAATCAATCATTTCTAGCTTGTATCAGCATAAAACGAACCTTGAAATTTTCTTGCATACTTCCTCATCAAGGAATTACTTTATGTTCTTACCTTACCAAGGACAGGAGCCATTCCCATTATAACTGAAGCCAAAGCAGAGCGGACATGTTGGGAAGAATCTGATGACAGGTCCTGTAAAGGGCGTTTGCAATGCATCGAGATGAGTAGATGACCAATATTTAACATCACTTGAAACAAATACAAGTTTCTTCTCTAACATAAAGTCATACAGGATCAGAAGCTTCTAAGTAATCATAAACGTCTGTACCTTCACACAAGGAAGAATGTGTTGGATTGCAAGCTCTGGACTCAAAATTCGACAAAATTTAGTTACTTTTCCAGCAGCTGCTATGCGGACTTCAGCCTCATTATCACGAAGTAACCGCACGTATGCAGGCACCAAGTCCGTCCTTAAACATAAGTAAAATGTTACAAACAAAGACCACCTTAGGTTAGTGTGACTGATAATCAAGAGAAAATAACATAAAGAATCATAATTACTGGCCAAAACACAATAAAAAACCTCTGAACCATTGATCATGTAACCTTGTAAGATAGTGATACATATGGTTACATCCTCGTTTGGTAAGGGGCAAAAGTGCATCTATATAGCATCAGCAATAAATAAATACCTAGTAGGCTCCGGCCCCACAGCTTCACAAAGCTCATATAATTGATTTGCAACCATATAACGCACACGCCAAGATTTATCCTGTTAGATACAAGAATAGAACAAATATAAGAGCATGTGGTATCAACAAAACTATTTGCAGGCTAAAGATGCCTGAAACCATTCATAGAAATTGTTTCATATGCAACAGAATACTCAGGACACCCAATTGCATTCCTTCCCCCACACCCTTTAAAAAATGTTTAATAAATCATGAAAATAGATCAAATCAGCAGTATAACTACATGATAAATATTGCTAATGCAATAGAATGAAGTCTTTTAGTCACTACTTAAAGACTGACTTCTAAACTTCAACCTCAACAAAAGTTAGTTAGGGCTAAAATTTAATATACATAAACAGGCCCCATGCCTTCTCTTACAGTTTTTATCCATATCATCTTAATCTGCAGCACATTAACTTGATCAACTCGAACAAACCCCTAAGTGGCACAAAAATCGATTTATATTGTTCCTCATGGCATATAAATTAATTTATTTTGCATGATCAAACCAACTTAGCTGATTATTCTTGCATGTCCTTTCATGCTTCATGCTGACTAAATGAAGCTTTAAAGAAAAGGATATTGATCACGCCAAAACTTTCTTCAAATTCCAAACACCTTACTCGCAAAAGAGTGCCAGTATGCACTTCTAGGCCCTTGCAACTGACATCGTATTCCTACTCATTTAAAACATATTTCAAACCCCAAATTCCTTAAGAACTTGTAACATCACTCCAGGCCATGAGGGAAATAACAGAATAGCACCCAAGACACAACGAACTATGAATAGGTGAACCCTGCAAGGCTTCTATAGAAGAACCCTTGTCATGGCTAAAGGATAGGCTTCAATACAGTCAAAAGTCAGTAAGGCTTTAAAGAAAATATTAGAATAACTAATAGCAGACTAACAATACAGTCAACACTAAAAATTCATCACGCCCGGTAATATCCTTCCTCATAACCTCTATCGCATTCTTCTTGGACTTCCTCTCACTCTCTCGCACTACCTTTGCCAAATTAAGTCAGTTAGTCCCTCCATGGGCTGGTTTGGAGTGGACAGAAAGGTGGAGGGCAGCAGGGAAGGTTTCATTCATCCTTCGCTCTTCAAAGCTATTTTGATTTTTGAAAATCTCATCCTACCCTCATCTACCTTCGGATTATTTTAAAGGTAAGTACATAGGTGCAATCCCACCATTCTCATAACCTCATTCTCATTAGTTGTAAAACTCCAAAACTTTGTCTTCAATTAAATCAACCGAATCACTCTTGGATTACTTCTCCCCAATCTTTAAACTGTTTTCTCCTACTATTCCACAAACCTTCCATTTTTACTCAATATCTTGTTAAATTCCATCATTGACCAACCCTTTTACTCCTCTAAGTCTTTGGCTTGTAGACAATCTCAAGTACAATTTCTGTCACTGGTGTTACCATGAACCATAGCTTATGTGTTTTGAATAAGGTGCCCATAGATCATGCAAAACAACAAAAACTATTACATTATTACTAAAAAAAGTACAAATAACCAGCCACAAAACTATGCTAATACATGGCAACAAGTAACACAAGGTTATCAACAGTTTAACTATTCCATAACACATGCCCTACTAAATTATCAGAAACAAAGACAAGCAAGAAACAAAATTGCAAAATTCACAAAAAATTAATGTAACCGGGAGAAATATACGTCAGCTATGCATATACCTGAGAGAAATTGACAATAACAGGGAGAATGTGTGCAACGCAATCCTGGGACTCTAACAACTTTCCAAGAGCAGCGCATCCCTCAACAGCCAATAATCGAACTGAATCTTGATCTGACATACAAATTTAATAAAAGCTTCTAGTGTAAATTCACAACAAATGAATGCAAGATATAAAAACAGTTCAGCTATTACTAATACTACTTTTATCACGAACCTATCATTGAACAATTCCTGCATAATTAATCCAAGATTTGTAAAATGTATTGAATTTGAAAATCAACACCCTGTTCTCATAATTGCAGGGTTTCTTTGGCCTTGGGTGTAAGACTAGCTATTAAACCTGTAAGTTATATAGTGCCAAACTAATCGAGGAGACAATTAAAGTTCCCCTGGAATTAAAAGAGCATCTTCAAGAGAAGAGACATCTGGTCAATCTTCCAATACGCCAAAAGAAAGGCTCTAAGAAGAATCTTTTTTCTTTTTTTGTTTATTGCCTAATTGAACAAACAGCACATTTGATCCATCTCAATTTAAGAAGTTTGACATTTCTGTTGCTGAGACTTGTCTGCCAAGCTATCAGGTGTCTTCACCTATGCCCATACCCTTGCAGGTTGCAGCAGCCATGGGAAGATGACCAACCTTTTATCTGTTGCTAGATTTACACCCAACAATATTCTACTTTTTTCAGCTAACACAAAATAACTTTGATGTAGAATGCTAAGAAGCCCTACATCAAATCTTCTATGAAACACTAGTCTATTTCCAAATAGAAAAACACTATCTAAGCTTACTACATTCCACTATTTAAGCAACAAATTCATTTACTTTAAACATGGAGGAGGGGCAGGGAAGGAGAAGAAGCACCTAAAGCAGTATCCATCTGTGGAAAGATACATAATGTAACCAAACCTAACAAGTAGAGAGATTTTTAAATCAAGTCTTAAATATTCAAATTACCATCTTGTGTCAGATCCTCAAAGATTTGCATGATGTCAGCCTTCAAATGAGCAGATTCCACTGTTGCAGCAAATTTCCCCAGATTTGATGCAGCAGACCTCCTTACCATAGGCATGTCATCTTGACACAACTGATTGTATATTGACCGTAATTCTGTTTTCAACATCTCAGGGGCACTTGGATAAGCAATATGAAACAGCCCGCAAGCTGAAACTCGAGCTGTAAACCATTCACCAGCAGCCAGCCTCTGAACATTTCAAAATAAATTATAAAAAAAAATGGCAGTTACGGAGAATAATGTGAATATGAACTAGCATGACACATGAAAATTGAAGGAAATACATTCATGTAGGACGCAAATACAAGTAATGTCCGCATGCAAGTTAATCCAGTATATAAGATGAGATTGTTTTCCTTTTTCCCTTTCATTGTTATCCACTCTCTCTACCTTCTGTCCGTGAATGTCTGCAAACATGCTTAAGAGAGGGGGAGGGAATAGAAGGAAACTTCTAACCAGAAGAATAGCAATATTAGCTGTAGATAGGTGTTTGATAACATTATAAAGTGTTAAAATTAACAGTTGTAGTGATTTGATCTTTTAAGCATGTTTGGTTGTGCAAGTAAATAATAATTGGAAAGGATATTTTTAAGTGACAAAGTGAAAGTATTGAGTATGGATGAGCCTACTTCTTACTTAAGGGAAAATGCATTTATTCAGTACCATTTTAAAAACTTTTAATCACAAATCATGTTACTCCTTATTATTATTTAAAATTCCTTAGTATTATTGTTTAAATTGTCCTTCACATTAGCAATGTTTCACAAATAGTTAGTGTATTATGATCATAAAGTAGTAGTTGAAAGGCTTTTTAAAATTCATTGTATGCAGTTACTAAATAGCTTGCTTAACTAAATTCAGCACCTCAATCTAAGACCTGTACCAAACAGTTTTTGGCATGTAATTAGCTCCTAAGAAAACCTTAAAACTTTTTTTCACTGCTAAAATTTATAGTTGCATCAAAAACAGCAGCTAAATCTCACTAACCAGTAGGAAGAAATAGCATTAAAACAAATAATAGAAAATTAAGAAAAAAAAAGTCTAACCTTTCCTAGAGGAATAAACCATTCAACCAAGTCATTCTCCCTCATTTGAGACCCAATTCTACACAATGATTCGACAGCTTTGTCCCTCACACAGGTTTCCTCAACAGTGCAAAGGGTTTCCAAAGGTGGCAGCAAAACATGTGCATGCTCAACACCCCCAACATAGGGAATAAACACTCCCAACTCCTCAGCCATTGCAAGAAGCACCTCGTCATCATCATCATTGTTTTCACTCAGAAATGGAATTAATTCCTTCCTGGTTCGCTCTTCCCCAAGAGCACGTGCAATCGTTGATAGCCTACGGATTGAGTTCAAACGTAGTTGAATGTCATCATTTTTTAGCTCATCTATAAGGACAGCTATCGGATACAATGGTTCTTCAGCCATAGACATCCTAAATCGATTTCTGGCAGCTTCAATCGGCTAGTTATATCTGCATAAGTACAGAAAAATAAAAAAAAAATCCATAACCAATCGTTAATCACGAGTCATGTCAAATTATGTTATAACAGTGTTCATCTTTGATCCTTAAATCTCATAATTCCATCCACAATAATTCTAACTATATTCATCGCATTCTTCTTAGAACTTCTCAACAATTAAAACATATAAAATTTGATAAATAGATAAATTCCAAACAGCATGATCCAAAACAAGCCCTAGAATTCAAATCCAGGTAGTGAAAAAATGTTATAACGAAAAATAAACAAGAATGAAAAAAGAAATGCTGAAAACACCGATTCCAAGCTAAAGTCCCACTGCCTTGTTTGGCTTCCGAGGAGAAAAAAAAAAAAGCAAGGAGAATGGAATAGGAAATTTGAGAATTGAAAATACCAGGAACTGTAAGATCGGGAGAATCACAACATGAGAGCACCGGAGGTTGACACAAGTCAAAGATTAATAAATAAATAAATCAATATTTATTTATAATAATAAATTGAAAAACGTTAGAGAAGGGCGATAAAACTGAGAAATGGAAGTGGTTCTTACCGATCTTGACGCCTTCCCGCCGGCGGTCTCTCGAGAAAAAACAAAGAACGAAAGAGAAATGAAATATTTTCGTTCGTATATATTTATTGTTTTATTTGCAAATTTGAATTTTTTTTGTAATAGTTGGATTTCGGGGCCCATAATGATGGGCCTATTTGGATTAAAGGCCCATCATGTATTTGGTCAACGGTCAATGAGCTTACATACCCAAATGTTATTGGGTAATTTACATCTACATCTCTTGTAATTTTAATTTTTTCATATAACACCTTGTAATTTCATTTTTCTGGATTAATAAGTTTTTCCTCCATTTGCTTCTCGAGAATAACTTCTCTATTCCTACAAAAGGTTAAACTGCTAATTTTATCCAGTAAATTAATAATTTAATCTTTTACTGTAACAAAAGTTATCCACATAATTTTGATAAGGAAAAAAAATCGTGAGATATCATGTAAATAAAATTAAAATTATAAGGGATGGAGATAAAATTTACTCCAAATTAATTTGACCCTCTATAAGATTCTTAATGTGATTCCTTTGGTGAACTTTGTGATTGATATGATAAACATTTTAATTTGTTAACATTTTTATAATTTTAAATTCTCTTATATTTAAACATAATATCTAAAAAAATTTCTATAACTATTTAGAAAAATTAAAATAAATTTTTATTTTTTTATTATGTTAAATTAAGGTTTTTATATTTTTATTTGAAGTTAAATAAACTCTTATAATTAATAATTGATTAGATATTATTAATTAAAATATCATTTACCATTCTATATCATGTAACGTTAATGTAACAAATAGGCTTATTAAAATAGATGATAACGTAGTATGTTAATGTGACATATAATCAGGGGCGGAGCCTCCTTATGTGATGGGGGGGCCATGGCCCCCCCAAAACTTTTAACATTTTTATCATACCATATAAAAATTTTTAAATTTTTTTCAATATTCTATTACTAACTCCTCAAAATAATGTTTTATTTAATAATTAATATAAATAAAAAATAATAAAATGATTTCATTTATGTCACTCAACTTTAATTTTTTTAAATTTATATTATTATTTTTATTTATATTTATTTTTTTTCATTTCTATTTTATTTGTTCATATGTTATAAGTTTTTATAAACATTCTTTCTCAAATTTCTTCAAACCATTAATTATATTATTTTTCTTTCTCTTTTGTTATGTAATATGTGATATCTACCTTTTACTTACCATGTTTTTCTTTTTTATGTTACATAAATTTTATTTTTTTATGATTTTAATTTTTAAAAATTAATAAATTATTATATAGTTCCCAAATATAAATTGTAGTGTTACATTGTTACTTAAAATTTCATCAATGTAAGAGAAAATTAACTTGAGTATATCTTTTTTATATGCTTTACGTTTTATGTCTAGTTAAAATAAAATTATCTTAAATATATAATATTTAAATAATTATGATTATATAAAAAAAAATTATTAATCTTATATATCGTTTTTAACTATTTATATTTTATAAATTATAGTTTTATAATTTATTTTTATATTTCTATTATCAATATTTTTATTATTGATTGAATTTAACATATTAATTTTTTAAAATTTTTAATTCTTATTCAATTGTGTTCGGTCCCCCCAATAAAATTAGGCTAACTCCACCCCTGCACATAATCATATTAGCTTCACGTTAATGTTACATGAATAAAGATGACAAATCACATTTTGACTAATGATAATTAATTTATTATTAAAAGATTTATTTAACACAAAATAAAAATATAATTATTTAATTAAATAAAATAATAAAATAAGAGTTTTTTTTATTTTTTTAATAGAGTTCAAGCTTCAGCTGAAATGAAATGAAACAACACGCAGCAAAAAAACAGAAACTCTTTATCTCGCCTTAAACTTTTATTACTATCAGAAAGGAAAGTATGTTGACAGAACCCAACTTGATCATCATCCTTGATTTTACCCTTCTTTCAGTTTCTCATGCATTTACCTCTGAATTTTGATTACTGTGCTTCACCATCAACAATATAAAGTAATAACCTCACGAAAGAAGCTGATCAGAGCAATTTCGGTAGCTAGGCTCACCCCTTTACATGAAGGTTCTTCCCAACTGCATTACTATATTTGCATAGGCAAGCTACAAGAAAGCCGAAAACAATGTAAACCCTCACTTGCTTACTGTATTCGAATCAATTTAGTTCCATGGTTGGAGCCCAAAGTATGATCCTTGACCAAGTTTTCAAGAATTCAGTTCTTTGAGTTAAAGCAACTTCTTAGTCTGTTCCAAAAGCCTACCACCTCTTTTCCAGCTGGTTGGTCGATGGGTACCTTGAAATTTGCTTTCTCACTGAGCTCTTGAAATGCGTCGACAAGGTTTTGAAGCCTTGCAACAAACTCAATCAAGAGTGATGCAAATGTTGCTAAGGATAAAGAGCTAGCACTTTCATATATTTTGGATTCCTGTTGGTTCAGCAAGGCATCTGCAGTGAATGACAGACGCGGCCATGATGGTTTCTTGAGCATACTGTCTGAGGAAATTAAATCCGGAATGCGAGAGTCCATGCCCATGTTTGGGTTCTGAACATCAAACATATCACTCAGGGATTTGATCACTTTGTTCTCATCATCTTTAACGTCGATTATGCTCATCATAGGTTCTTCATATTCCTTGAACTGCGGTGCAGTTGCCCAGCTTTCTGAATTGACTAGGAGGTATGATTTGTCGTCTATCTTCATTTGCAAATCCTCTCCTGCCTCATGTATTTCCTTGAGTATCTCTGCAGAGCTTAACTTTTCCATCTTTTCAATCTTGTCTCCAAGTTCACGGAGCACTTTAGCGCCTGCATTACCAACCCTCTGAAGCTCGCTGGCAAACGCTTGTCTCTTCTCCGGTGGTGCCTGCAGGTACAAATTTACAAAATCTGATTATAGCTTTGAGAAAGTTGTCCAAACTGTTAATAGCAAAATATGTGCTAGCATAAAGTTGTAGCTACAAGTGAAACAGCATTAGCCTTGTGGCCGATTGGGATTCTTGTTGCAAGATTGCATAGATTTTACCTTCTTGGCAAACGAAAAATTAAGCATTAAGTGCAGCCTATGATGAACAGATCATTAAAATTTTCAAAAGAATAATCCATTATCGATGAACAGTGTTGGCCAATACGTGCCAATGCACCATTGTATCTGCAAAGGAAAGGAGACAGGTTTGATTTTGTGGCTAATTCGGACTCTTATGCAAGATTGCATACTTCTTACCTTCTTGTCAAAAAATGGAGTGTTAAGTGCAATCTATGGTAAAAAGATAAAAGTCGAAACAGTCTCCCATTGTCCATGAATGCTGCTTGTGGCATCCTAACTACTGTCGCATTTTATATCAGAGGAAACTGCAAATCTTAGCTACACCTAGTCTTTCCACTACAAGCCCCTGATTGCTAAGAGAAGGGAAGATAATTTCTAGTAATGAGTACCACATGTTTGTTAGATTAGACTAAAGCTTGAAACTTTTCAGGTTATACCGATTAAAACTACAAGATGATAAATCGAAAATCTTCTGTTTGATTGTATCTCCATATGAACAGCCAAAGTGAATCATAGATCCTGCACCCTTATTTGTGCCTATAAGCAGCTTCAATAAACCCCGATTTTCTGTCAGGATTGATGCGAAATGGCTCGTACAGATTAGAAACTTTACCAGCATAGCACAAACAAGTGAACATATTTAGCAGTAGATACCATGATATCCAAAACCATGAGACTGTTACGAAGATTAGAGGTTTCTGCTCTGCTATCATCCTGGATATACAAGCACCTTTTATGCCCTTCAGGAACTGTTTTTCATTTACGATTAAACATCACCATTTTGCTTCTTATCATCAAGTTGAGGACATAAAATGATGAATGCCACTGTAATAGTTGAAATAAACAGGAAAAGTATAATAAAGGAAGGTTTGTATCACTGCGTAAGTGGAAAGCACATGATTTTGTTGGAAATTCCTAAGCTTTGCCAGATTGATGGGGTCTTGTAGTTTTCCTTTGATGAGGACCTATCATAAACAAATAAGGGCCCGCAACAAGCACAGATTACGTTTCTGCTTAAAGTATATAACCCTTCTTCTGATTGCTTTATAACTCAATGAAGTGACATGTGACGAGCAATAAATTAATAGAAGGCGGTTTTTCTTGAAATTAAACGAAACTATGGGCACTTTACAGCTGTAGGATATGGGTGTCCATAACTCTGGCGTGGCATCCTAGAGAGGTAGGGAATCATAAACAAGTGACTTATGCTGGAGCCTGGAAGGCATGGTCTACCAACCTTGCTTACTGCTTTGAAAAAGACAGGTCTAGCAGAAGTCAAAACAGAGAAGTTTGAAATATATACTTTATAAAAGGATCTGCTAAATATGTGGTAAAGCTATAATCTCTGCGGATCTTTCAATAAATGTACCAGGGGATTGAAAATGTTGCTATTTGAAACAATGCAATGAGATAGGTCTTCTCACCTGGATTTCTGAAAGTATGCACCCATGCATTGCCATCACCATGAAAGCACAATGCCTCAGTGCACCACTTACTTTGACATAATTTCTCCAAGGGTAGTTGAATGTTCTGTAAGGACCATGCGGAGGCTCCCATAAGGCAAAATCCAGCTGGAAAAAGACAATGGTACTAAAAATAAATGAACAATTCCTTCATTCTTGGCCTGATAATGAAGACAGGATGGAAAGCTGACATAAGAGAACATACCAGAGATTCCTCCTGGCTTGAAGACTGCACAACTGATCTATAACCACTATACAATGGATCATCAGATGCTTGGTATGTGAGAATTTTGGAAGGGATCCTCTCATATTCAACACATTGCAGGTATCCATTAACACAGCCTAGAAAAGAAAAATCAAGGGTATGAATCAAGCAAGTCATCACAGTAAGTAGTAAAACTTCAAAAGGGAAAAAAAAAAGGATAATTTGACAAAGAAACTACTCAAGCAGTTCTCAGAAAAGCATAAAATGGAGCTGGATCAAACCTTCCAACGAAGTAGCAACACTCTTGAAATTTTTAACCACCAATTTATGTAAATCCTCCCCTGACCATATAGGGTATATACATATATTTACAACCAAGCAAATGCCAGCACCAACCCCAATAAGCAGCAATCGATAAAAAGCAGTGTCGAAGAAGGTTCTTGTGTTGTTTCCAGACACCAGTACGATACAATATGTCAACAAGAATACCCGAAAACCATATTCATATGTCTTCATGGGAGGGTACAATTTCGCATAACTTGCACAAAATCCTAAAGCAGAAGGAAATTTTAAGAGTTATAAAAGCAGAATGAAACTTCTCATGTGGAATTATAATTCATACTATTAGTTGCTAGAACTCCAACCTGCTATGAAAATGCTAATCACAATGACAACTTCTTCAAACTTTCCAGCCAATATTGATAATTCAGCAATGCCTAAAGCAAGGGTTCCAGCAGAGAAAGTCCCCAAAGCTCGATTGAATCCTTTGTTAAGTGTTGCACCTACAATAGAGAAAGTGATTTCATCACGACAGTCCACGAACAAAAGCAAAGAAAAAAGTCAAGCCACAAAATTTGGATTGGCAGAAATGGGGCATGAATATTGAAGCAAATACCTACGCTGAATTCGAAAACCACGACAACAGTAAGAATTGCCCATATCGAGTATTGACTAGCATTCCTTAGAGGCTCTTTGAAAAATATAAGCAGTGACACCATAGCTAGCGAAAACCCCATTTTCGCAGCGAAAAAGACCTTCCGAGGATCTGATCGACCCATTTCATATAACTTGACAGAGATTTCTTGCAAACCATTCCAGAATTTATTAATTGAATCAGAACATGATCGAAAACACCTGCATTTAACTCCATCCTCACTACCACCAGAGCTGTTCAAACCGAATTCCGAGTACCCTTTCCTTGAAAGCAATCTTTCTTTACTCTCATCTGTTGAACTCCGCAGAAAAGATCTCCCTGCCATCTCTGCATCAACATACAACAGAACCAAAAACAAAATCAGAAACAGTAATTCAGAAGACCCCACGAATCTTTTTTCTTTTCTTAATCATAAATCGAACTTCTCCAAACATACCTGGTAAAGGGTAAGTAACAGATCAGATGAAAGTTATCGATGGAACTACAATCTCGAAGAAGATATGAGTCTATACATCTAGATTCCAGAGAGACAACGAAGGTGGTGGGAGGCGGGAATCTTTCAAACGATGTCGTTTGCTTACGTGACGATGCTATACATGGAAGCTTGAATAGTAGTTGGCAATTGTCAGAGGAAAGGGAGAGATGTAAACAACTATCCAAATTTAGGAGAGAGGCTTGGACTGGTAGTAGAGATCATCAGGTGTCCTAATCATCATTCCCTCCACGCGTCACCTGCCATTTGGTTTCGATTAAATAATTTTAGTTGGATAAATTGTTGACTTTGAGAGAAGCCCGTCGAACCTCAAAAAACCATTAATCCCACCTCCTCCCTTCCCCTGTTTTTGTTTTTTCGTTATCTGCAAAATAACAGCTTGAACGTAAACACAGCACATTCAAGGGAAGACTTTCAATCTAAGGAAAATGATTTTCCGTTTCATGCTTGGCATCATTGAAGAAAGTGACACTCACCATGTTGAAACAATTATTAGGAAGATAAGAACAAATTTTCTCTACTCGTCTTTTGTTTTGCAATGGATTACTGTTCTCCTCTGCTACATATCAGTTGGAACTGTTCCTTTCTTTTTCGGTTTCGAGATTGGTTTTTCGTCCTTAATCATGTGAGGATTAACAAGGATTATTACCAATAAAAATGGTTGGAATCCGATCTAAATCAGATTCATGCGACTTCCTTTAATCTGTTCCATGTTCGTAATTACAATCACTGCCCTGACCCTCATGTCTTTATGCTTTATTTTATTGCATAATCGAGATTTGATGCCTGGTGTGGGGTCTGAACTCTAACTACAATCTCATCTAGTCTAGTCTAGAAAATAAAACTGGCATGGAATCATTGACCCTTTCTTTCTTGAACTCGAAAGCATGACTTTCATCCTACTCAGAAACCAAGATGCCTGCAGCTAAGTGATTCCTGGAAGAAATGAAGAAACTCCATGGTGGTTTAGCTTTTTCTACTGAGATTTTCAGAGAATATTTAGTTTTGTATCAGATTCTGAAAAAAAGAATTGCTCCTTCCTTACTTCAATAGACCATCTCTGCCAAATCCCGCCGCATTACAGATCATACCATTATTTGCTAATGGCTTGATACCATGTGAATGAATATAACCAATCCATAACAAAGACAAAGTATTTTCAAAAGCAAACAAATTTGAGACAATTGGTTTTTTTTTTTTTTTTTTGGCTCTTAATTATATTTTTTTTATATAGAAAAAGTATAATATTCAAAAAAAAGTTTATAAATTATTTTAAAAAATTTAAATAAATTATTAATTTTCAATTGTATTCAATCGAGTTTTATTTATTTTTATTTTGAGTCAAATAAATATTTATAATTAAATTGAAAGATAAAAATATTATATGATCATGTCATTATATCATATCAGTATATCATGTTATATTAACATATCATGTAAGATCGTTTAACATATAGCATTTTGATTGAGTCAATCATTATTTGATTTAAAATAAAAATAAAAATATTATTTAATTCAAAATAAAAATATAAAAACTTAAGTAAACACAATAAAAAAATAAAAATTTATTTCATTTTTTTTGAATAATTTAGGGACTTTTTTAATTATTATACCTAAAAAAATATGTATTTACATAGAAAAATAATTGAGTTTTTAAGACTAATATCCTTTATAAGAACTTTTTTTTTTATTGTAGTAACCAAATTTTGGATTAATTAATTCTTCAAATCTTTCCTTTTCTTTTGCAATCTAATGCTTGTTTTTATTGGCATATGGTGGATTACACTTGGTAGTATAAAGAAGAGCAAAACATTGAAAAGGACAATTTTATGCCTTGCAAATTTGCAGTTGTTTTTTTATTTTTTATGGTAATTATATAAGAGTCTTTCCACTTTAGGCTTGGGACAACTATTATTCTTTTTGGTAAATTATATTTTTTTGGAAAATGCATTGTACACTTTTAGGTCTTATTATCTTTTCGGACTAGATGTCTTTTACAAGTATCTCAAGGTCCGATTATTTGCTTAAACTCATAAACTCGGTCACTGAGCCAACCTCGGGTTGAGTTTGAGAATAAAGTTTTACTCTTGAGCCCAACTTCAATTCTATCTATGAAATATTATTATTACTTAATGAGAAAGTTACTAATTCTCACTCTAATTCGATCCATTGATACCTCATACTTTAAAACAACATTAAAGCATAACTTATTCAACTTTTTTAACTAAGATGAAAGATTTGTAGCCCCTAATTTTACATATTCATAAAAAATGTGAAATAATTAGTCCTTCATTGAATTGTGAATTTAATTTCAATTAAAATTAATTTAAATTTCATATTCAAAATTTAAGTTTCCATATAAGTGAATAACTTTTTTTGGTATGATTGTGATCCTAGCAATGAAACATAATGTTAGCCCAAAATGTCTATATATATTCGGCTTAATCCAACTATTTAACATCAATCTTTATTGTAATTCTTCCATGGCTGCCGCTTTCCAAATCAATCCATGGCCATCTCCTACTTCTCCTCGGGGACCATGGCAACCTAAGATAATGCAGGGGGTGGTTAAGGGAGAAAGAGTCTCGTGAAGAGATAGCTGCCTAGATAGGAAAGATCATATTATTTGTGTGAACATAAGTCCAAGGGCTTCAACCCAATCACGGATTTGATTGAATATTTTGAACCAACTTTCACATGCTTAACAGTCAACAGTACCAGTAAGTCCACTGATTGAGCTGGGTAGTTGCTTTGGAGTGAGTACTTTTGGCTCTTGACCGAATTATTATCGATTTGACAATCGGATGGGACACAAGATCTATCACCAAATCCAATGGAAATTCCTGTAAATAAGGTGGTCGTTGGACCAAGAGTGACCCCACTACCCTGTAATAATGAATGACATGATCATCCTAGACAAGCCAAGTGCCGACCCTTTTCTTAACCGTTGGCATGTTGATGACAGGCTCCTTGAAGTTGGCTTTCTGACTCAGTTCTTCAAAGGAGTCCACCAGATTGCCTAGTCTAGCAACAAATTCTATCAGAAGCGAAGCAAATGTTGCCAAGGACAGAGCACTGGCGCTTTCGTATGTTTTGCTTTCGTCTCCCTTGACGAATGGCTCAGCCTTAGATGAGAGGTTCGAGGGCCATCTCCTGGACATATTTTGTGCAGCCACGGATGGAGGTAGAGAAGCTGTCCTGGCAGGAATTGACCTCACGTCCAGCACAGCTTCACTCAATGATTTAAAGCCCAACTGCATGTTCTCATCTTCCTGTGCGTCCACGAGGTTTTTAAGGTCTTCGAATTCCTTGGGCCTTGCCCGAATTTCCCAGCTCTCAGAATTCACTAGAAGGTAAGACTTCTGGTCTATCTTTTTCTGCAACTGCTCGGCTGCCTCGTGGACATTTCGAAGTATGTCACCAGGACTCAGTTTCTCCATCCTCTCTATTTTGATTCCGAGCTCTCGTAACACTTTAGCACCTTCTGTCCCAACCCTCTGAAGCTCGCTAGAGAATACTTTTCTTCTTTCGGGGAAGGCCTGCATTGTCAACATCATGACAGGAATCATGTGAAGAAAAAAAGGATAAGTGAGTTGTGGCCTGTCAGCTGTGGCCTACACCATAAAGTTACATAGCCTCCGTAATGCAAATTTTTGTCGAAACTCTCAACCATACATTTAAATTTAATGATGATCTTAAGCACATGCAGTTCATATTGTAAAAGTATACATAATTCTTCAAAAATACACATTGAACCAACCAGGACGAAACCAATTTCAGAATGCTGAGAATCATTCAAATAGAACGACCATATTTTCCTTACTACTGAACTAAATTGAAGGGCTCCTGTTTTGGGAAATTGAGGAGCAGGTTTCCTAGGTGTTGCTCTGCATTGAGAAATCAGAAGGCAGCAGTCTGCAGCCTATTTTTAGAGTCATAAAACTGTAAAGATTTTTGTGTGTTAAATTCATCAATGCATCTAATCGGCTACTTTCAGTTGATTTTCCAGCATTATTGTGCTTCCATGTAACAGTATCAAAGGGAGAAATATGGGCAGAATTGTGGATATAGTCACCTGTATTTCTGAACGGATGCACCCATGCAGTGCCATAACCATGAATGCACAATGCCTCACTGCACCACTTACTTTGACATAGTTCTGCCAGGGATAATTATGCATTCTGTAACGGCCATGGGGTGGTTCCCAAACTGCAAATCCAAGCTGCAAAAGATTCGAAAATCCTTACAATCCCCGGAATCATTTGCCCAACAAGCCAAACTGTTGCATAAACCTATTATGGGAATTGCAACGTACCAAAGTATCTTCTTGGCTTGTGGACTGCACCACTGATCGATAACAATTATAAAGTGGATCATCAGAAGCCTGGTACGTAAGAATTTTCGAGGGAATTCTCTCATATTCAACACACTTCAAGTATCCATTAACACAGCCTGGAAAATACAAGATGGTGAACAAAGAAATGTAAGATTGATGCACCTATTGGTAGATTAAAGAACTTTCTGAAAGAGAAAAAAAATCAACCTTCCAAAGAAGTGGCAAGATCCTTAAAATTTTTCACAACTAAGTTATGCAGAGATTCACCAGCCCAAATCGGATATATACATATATTTACAACAAAACAAGCACCAGCCCCAACTGCAATGAGCACCAATCGAGTCAAAATTGCCTCAGTATATGCCCTAGTCCTGTTACCGGCTAGCATAAGGATGCAATATGTTAATACAAATACTCGGAATCCATAATCATAAGGCTTCATGGTCGGATACAGCCTCAAATAGGATGCACAGAATCCTATCCACAGCAAAGAAACACAGTTAAAAATGGAGGAAATGAGTTTGTTTTATCTTCAAGCTGAACAGTTTATTAACCTTTCCAATCACACTGACCTGCTATGAAAATACTTATAACAATAACAACTTCCTCGAACTTGCCAGCCACCAATGATAGCTCAGCAAAGCAAAATGCAAGTATTCCAGCACAGAGTGTTCCCAACCCGCGATTGAATCCTTTGATAAAGGTTGCACCTGCTTAAAAGAAATAAATGAACATTTTCTGGGAATTCAGCAAAACTGATTTTGAAACAGAAAAGACAGTCAAAAATTAATCTAGGGTAATGTTGAATCGATGAGG
This sequence comes from Theobroma grandiflorum, assembly GCA_036013995.1. Classification (NCBI taxonomy): domain Eukaryota; kingdom Viridiplantae; phylum Streptophyta; class Magnoliopsida; order Malvales; family Malvaceae; genus Theobroma; species Theobroma grandiflorum. The sequence goes on from CP142127.1 coordinate 573,258, forward strand.
ATGTTAATACCTATACTGAATTCAAACATCACGATGACTGTTAGTATTGCCCAAATCGAATACTGTGCAATATCCTCATATGATCCTTTCCAGAATATGAGCAAAGACACAATTGACAACGCCAGTCCCATTTTCATTGCAAATATGACTTTCCTGGGGTCAGAACGACCCATTTCCAATGCTTTCCTTGCAAATTCTTTCAAATCATCCCAAGAGTTTTTGATTTTTGCTCTCATAATTTTCAGATACGTCCATCTGCTACCTGTATCTTCATCTCCCCTAAAGCTGACCAAAAGAGGCAGCCTTGCCTGACTGTTATCTGCCCAATCATGCTTTAGTGACCCCATTTTTATCACCCTTTTCCCCCCTTCTCTTCTTCACCGGACAACAAATCTGCATGTTCCATCCCAGAAGTTTGCAAGAGAAAGATCAAAGTCAAAACAATTAAAACAAGTTCTTGACAGATAATGCTCCCAAATCATTAAACAAGCACCATACACCAGTCAACTTAACCAAAAAAAAATCTGCATTAAAGCTATCACAGCATATTTAAGTCTTGTTTCGGATAAGAATATTACTTTGGAAGCCATTGATTTAGTAACTGGCACAGTTGAGGAACAAAGAAAAAGGCAACTTACAGAAGTACAATCGATCGGGACTAAATTTGTAGGGCGTACCAACGATGGAAGCTTCAGTTTCCTGCCTACAAAAGCTTGCTATAGACTACCATTTTCCTAACAAAAAACAGCATCCATGTACAGCTGATGAAGACCGTTTCTATAGTAAAACCTCAGACCAACAATCCTTTTCCCCTTTAGCCAATTCTATAACACATGCACTTCCAGCCAAGAATGTAACTTTCTTTTCCAATTGCTAGCAACATTGCTCTTTTTCCTTTTTGACCTTGTTCTTTCCTGCTTGAGCTTTCAGGATTCAAGCATGCTTTCAACATATACCATTCTCTGATTTGAATAAAACGGCGCTTTAACTATCCTATTTATACACCAGGATTATTTTATGTTGATTAAACTGTCACATGGAGGTTTAGCTAATACTGTTACAAAAACACATGTGAAACCAAAAGGAATTTGGTTGCAGTATATTTCTTTTATATATCAGAGTCTAGATCCCAATACGGAGGAACTATGTCATTTTTTCTTTCTTTCTTTTTCTTTTTCTTTTTCATGGTGGGGTCGTATAATTCCACTGATCTTCCATGACTGTGACTTTTCCATGCGAAATTACATTGCTTTTTGGTGTATAGGATGAGTTACCAACGCACAGTGACGTGGAGGATCTTCTGTCATCATCATCTACAAGCGGACCATGCTCATTGCAAGTTTAGAATTTATCCCCACAATCCAATCAAAATTAGATGAGACAATGAGAGGGTCTACCAACCATAATCTTCATGCTATACCTTATCTGTGGCTCTCAAGTTTGAGACAATTGTTCCCCTTTGTTATCCAGGTACCAACTGTTTCGACTATGGAAAGAATCCATGTGCAATGTTGGATGTCCACTTAGCCCCAATCATGTGAAGGCATGAAATCTTTGGTCATGCTTACGTTTCCTGACTTTCCTTTGCTTTTCCTCCCCTTTTAATGAATCTAAGTGTACATGCTTTTCAGTACATATGATAGATTATACAATAAAAATAATTCACTCATCGCATCATAAATTTCGATCTTTTTTCAAAATAAATAGTACGATTCATATTTATGCCTGCAATACAATATTTTTATATATTTTATTCACAATTTTAAATTTTGATCAAAAATAATATTTTATTTTGTAGACAAAGGACTTTGTCAAGTGAATTGATGTCCTAATGTACAAATTTCACTTTCAAAGAAAAGGAAGAAGAGCCAATAATTAGTGCCTAGCATCCACTTGAATCCCCAAGAATCCCCCCACCAATAGGTCCAACACCATACCTTCTCTTTGGCTTAGGCACTTAAAAAAACCTTTGTATTATGTCTATTTCATGCAATTAATTAAATTTCTGTTCTTTTATTGTATCTAAAAACATTATTATCTTTCGATTAATAATTACATAAATCCTTAATTTTAACAAAAAATTATTTACTCATTAACCCATCAAATCTAATACTTGTTGAAATATTTTATTTACATGGTAACATACATATCGTATATCACGCGAAAGACATTGCAATTAAGTGTAGTTAATTTTTTTTTGTTAAAATTAAAAGTTTATATAAGTATAAATAAAAAGATAAGAGTCTGTTTTAAGTTTAGCCTATGATTCAAAGAATTTTTTAATGATTTAAGTCATTTTCTTGTTTCTTTTCTAATGAAGACAAATAATCCACAGATAAAATCCGGAAGGGTTGGGGCAGGAAGGTTCCTATCAAAAGGCTACCCAGTAATGGTCCTATCATGTCACCATTGCTTTATACATAAATAAGATGTGAACCAATAAATTGAAATCTCTTCAATTATTCAAAGCAATATAAAGCCTAAGAATTTTTAAATTCTTATAGTGATACAAAATAATTCCCTTAAATTATTAAAGTATGGGGCATGCACTCGAATTAAGTGTTCATTATTTGGATGAATGGTATATAATTTATATCACATGCTAAAATAAGGAAATATTACAATTAATTTTAGCGAAAACAGAAAAAAAAAAAGGCAGTTTAACTTAAAACCACATAATTGTTTGGTTCATAATTATGAATTATGACTTTTTTTAAATTAATTAAGCTTGAAAGAAAGATATAAAAAAGTAATCTAAGGATAAAAGTAAGTAAAATTGAACCAAACCAATGATTCAACTAAATCTATTGGTCCAAAAATTTGATCCAATTGGTTAATTTCATCAATTTTTTATTTTAAAATTTCAAAACCGAACTGAGCAAAAGATAAAATTAACTATATATATTATTTTAAATTTATATAAAATATATATTTTCATTATTAATTTTTATTTCATATTTCATAATTATGGATGAAATTTATAAATTTTAATATTATAATTTATAAAAAAATAAAAAAATTTTAATTTTTTAATCTTAAGCTAAACCAATTCCATATTTAATTAATTTTTTAAAAATATTTAATCTATAAATACGACGGATCAAACCGTAAACGTAAGAGGTTAAGAATTTGCCAGGGTTAATCTGTTTTGGGGAGTTGAATGGACCTTGGGAAATGGCCCAAGCCTGGTCAAAAGCCCATAAACCTCTTCCTACCCAGAGAGGAAAGCCCCACTGCCACTGCCCCATATCCCTTATCCAATCCCAAACTGTTTCTGATCAGTGGGAAAGACACGATGGAGTAACTTGAGACATAAACACACTCTTTCTCTCTCTGCGTCTCTCTTGCTGCTGTAGAAAATGTTATTCATGGCAACTCAATCTAGTGTTAATAGTACTTTCACTTGGCATTCACTTCCTTATCAGAAACCCGCCTTGAAATCATGCAACACCGCCATTTTCTTTAAGACAAAGGCCGGTTTGAGACAGTCATCGACCAGTCTGGCAAAAAGAATCACACCCACTTCAAGAATTGAAAGACTAACTGCTTCAGCAGCCCCTGAGACACTCACAGCTGAGACATCCACAGAAACTGAAATACCATCTGTCACGACCTCTCCAGAAACTGAGGTTCAAATCCCCTGCTTTCTCTTACTACAGCTACCTGCTACACCTGCAGATGCTTTCTTGCGTTTATGTGTTTTGCTTGATTTAACGAGTTGTTGTCTATTTTGCAGAAGGTGGTAGTGAAGCAGGTTGAGAAGCGGAGGCTGGTTTTGAAATTCATATGGATGGAAAAGAACATCGGGCTTGGTCTTGATCAGGTGATACCCAGGCATGGCACTGTTCCTCTAAGTCCATACTTCTTTTGGCCAAGGAAAGATGCATGGGAAGAGCTCAAGGCCACTCTGGAAAGTAAGCCATGGATATCTCAGAAGCAGATGATTATCCTTCTTAATCAGGCCACTGACATCATCAATCTATGGCAGCAAAGTGGTGGCAACCTCTCCTAGACGTGCAATGTGGGATATACTCTGGCTTTTCTTCTTTTTGGCCTGCTTGTTATATTTCAGCTATTAGATTTTGATTTACAATTGAGATCTCGTTATGCCTGCATTTGTTGCATTTCAATCAGCTCTGTAGAATGGCCTCATTGGGCAGCATTGATCAGCTTCTTAATCTTGTATTTTAGCTAAACTTTCCTGTCACTCTTATTTTCTCAATTTGCTTTTGTCTCTGTTTGATTTTATTTTTCTTAATCAATATATGAGGAAGCCCATAATGGCTACATTACACCATTCCAACAATGAGACTTCTCTCCTTCTTTGAATTAACTACTTAACAAAGTGAAACAGATGCAAGGAAAGCTTCATCTCTTATCAGAACTTCATTGTCAATTACATATCTCTGTTCAAGAATTCTCACCATGGAAAAAAATTGGGACAGTTTTCATTTGCTCCCTTTTACAGTAAAGATAGCTACAAACTTCTCCTCTTCATGCATCAAGATTCATAAGGCTTGTCTAGACTCGAATCCGTCAGAAATCGCACAGTATATAGCATCAAACTATTTTTCGCTGCAGTATATAGCATCAAACTATTTTTCCTCCTCCAGCTCCAAAAAGAGAAGATAGGCAACTAAGCCAACCACAGGGATAAATTTAAGGTAATTTACTAGAGGTAACCTGCTTTTCTGAACATTTTGTAAGTTCTCACCTATCAACCAAGGCTGGAAGATTATGTAAAAGCATATATCCCAAACGAAGGCATATGCCAGCCTTTCTGATCCCAAATAACTTATCAGGAACTGCCATCTATCTGTTATGCTTCCAAAATCACCAGCCATTCGCCCAAAGAGAGCCCATATTGCAGATAACAGGCATACAGCACCACCAATCAATCCCACCACGGGTGCACCATTTGTCATCACAGAGCCTAGTGGAGAGCGCTTGCTAGGAGGGCCGTCTGCATCAGCTTCATTCAGCCGTATTGCCATGTAAGGAATTAAGAATGCTGGCATCACATAATGGAGGAATTAAGCATTTGCTTCAAAAATAAACTATAATATCCTGTTGATGTACCATTGTATAATCGCAAAAGTGATGCAAAAGCAACAGTAAAACATTTTAATTGCTAATCAAATGTGAAGTGATCGGATTAACATAAGCTTGAGGGTTTGGAAGGAAGCATACTGTTTGTGAGAAACATCTGCAGACCCCAAAGAACATCAAGGGAACCTTTGTATCTGTCTCTCTTACAATCCGTGTACAACAATGGAGCAAACATTAGCGTCCACCCAATAACAAAGTTGAACAATCCCTCTGACATCTGACATATATTGGATTGAATAAGCCTTCATGGGAAAGAAAAAAACTTTCACTTCACCTAAATATGATGTGATGCTTACCGGGTGAAGAACTGGGGCATCAATCAGACGAATACCAACTACTCTGCCAAAAAAGGTTTATTGTTTGTATTGATAATCATATCATGGAAAGAAAACAATAAAAAAAGATTATTTTTTTGTTCAAATCCGAGTAGAAATGTAAACAAAATTTTGCTTTGCAAAACCAAATACTATAGCAATCCAAGGAGCTGTCGACTGTACCAGCATTCGTCAAAGGCAAGATGAAGAAGAAATTGAGAGAAAGGCCAATGAGAGCGTTAATTGTCTCTGAACTGATTGCCCATACGGGATCTCCCTGGTAAACTCCAAAAAAGAAGAAGAGAAATTGATCATCAATATTTTGTTTGTAAGAAATGAAGAGAAGCTGAGAAAAGAAAAAGAAGCAGCAATGCATACAGGAGCATAAGGCAGCAAAAAGAGCCACGAGATGTAAACAGCCTCAGCGGTCCAGAGAGCCACCTGAAAGACTCGCCGCAGACTATCACTGTCGCCTTCTTCCGAGGCTGGACTCACGGCAGTGAACTTGCGGCGAGACGCGCGGCATACGGGGGCCTTCGAATGGAGGGGCGTTGGGTTCGTGGGGATAGAAAAGGAGATTGCTGGCCATGTTTCTCCGGGATGTTTGCGATAATAGAGGTAGTGATGAGAGAGTGAAGAAGGTTCGGAGTCGAAAGGTCTAGGTCTGGGTCCTGGAAGAAACGTACCATGGGTGTTGCACAGCAAAGCTTGAGTTGCTATCAAAGCCATGTCCTTCACCGTTTCACTTCCTCTTCATCTCCTTGCTTAGCTGATGAAATTGGGGCTCTGTTTGTCATACGTGGTTCACTCATCTTCCACACTGAACGGCCAAATTTCCGCCTTTGGTGTAATTTTTTTTATTCAAGAATGTCATGCGGCGTCGTTTTGAATCCTACTACTACCTTATTTTGCCCAACGTTCCTCCATTTCGAGGGAAAACAAATTTCTCAGAGGAAATCGACTTTCCCGCGCATTTGAATTGAAAATTCTCCGATCGATGGCTCCGAAATCCGATAGCACCGAAGGTACCACCGCCCACTCTCTCTATCTCCGTCGAAAGCTTCTTTGCTGATTTCCGACGCCGATTTTTAATTATAATTTCTCCCCTAATATTATCCTCATTGATCAAAGTTTGCCTCTTACGTTTATCTTTTTTCTAATTTTAATATGCAGCAATCGTGCTCAACTACTTGAACGAGGTAAGCTTCTTCTTTTTCTTCTTTCGTTTGCAGATTCCTATTCAAAATCTTGCGTTACTTGTTCTGGTTTCAATTAGGTTTAAATTAAACTGATTGCCAGAGGCAACCGATTAAAGCTTAGATTTCTCTAACAAGATTGCATTGAGGTCATTGTTTTCGTGATTTTTTCCGGCCTCACTCACCTCTTCTTTTCTTCTTCTTGTTTCATTTTCTTGGCAACCAAACGGAGAATTTTTCTGTTTTTTTATATTTAGGTCCTTCAGCTGTAGTAAACCTAACTTGGGTTTGTTATTATTATTATTATTTTTTTTTTTTTTGGTTTTTCTCAACTAGCAAAATCGGCCTTTAAATTCTCAAAATGTGGCTGATTCTTTGCAAAAGTTTAACCTCAAAAAGGCATCCATTCAAAAAGCACTGGATACACTTGCTGATAGCGGGAAGATTTCATTCAAAGAGTATGGTAAGCAGAAGATATACATTGCCCGTCAAGACCAGTTCAATATCCCCAACAATGAAGAGCTTGTTTCTATGAAGGAAGAGAATGCCAAACTGCAGGAACAGCTCGAAAAACAAAAGAAAGCAGTCACTGGGGTTGAGGGAGGTAATAATCCTTGAACATCAGATTGTTGTTCCTGCCGAAGGGGTAGCAGATACCCTTTCAACATGTCAGCATTGGTCTTAAGATTCTAATCCTTTTGGTTATGGGAATGTTCTCGAATTGAATTATGCAAACACGGATGTACACTGTTGTTGCAGAAATTAAAATTTTGCAGTCAAATTTAACACTGGAACAGATATATGACAAGGAAGAAAAACTGAGGAAAGAGGTAAGGGTTATGGCTAAATTCTGGAAGCTTTTCGTTTCACTTTGTAAAGATTAGCTGCAGAGATGTTTTAACCCAAACAAGTGGGAAAATTTTTGCGTTATTTATTATGCATCAGGTCAAGGAAATGGAGGACAAATTAGTTAAATTGCGTGGAGGAGTTACCCTGGTTAGGCCAGAGGAAAAAAGGGCAGTTGAATCCATATATTCTGAGAAAATGAGCCAGTGGAGAAGGCGAAAAAGGATGTTCAAGGATCTCTGGGATGCAATCACTGAGAACTCACCTAAGGATCTAAAGGAATTCAAGGTTCGAAAATGTCATTCTGTTGGCAAGAACCCACATCTGGCGTCATAAAGGTTCTCTCTGACAGTGTTTAATGTTTGCAGGAGGAACTGGGAATTGAATATGATGAAGATGTTGGTGTGAATTTGCAATCATTTTCGGAGCTCCTTCCGCATGGGAAGAAGCGGGCCAGAGGCCAGTAAGTCAACTCATGCAGCAACTCAGACATAGATTTTGGCATTTCTCTGGAGATAAATCTGTTCCAGATATTTGTAGATTCTTCATCCTTGTTAGATCTAAATCTCTACTTCTGGATCCTACAGAGTAAGTTTCACATTTCATGAGCATTATATGCCAATGTTTTGTCATGATATAAAATGGTGGATGATGCTTGTTTTTATAGAATTACCTTTGAATAATATTACAAGCCAAAGCATTGTTCTTTGAGCTGCATATTAGATCACAGTTAATAAGCATAACCCTTCATTGAGCTACTTGTTTGCCTGTGCATGCATATACATTTGCCTATATAGATGAATGATGTTTTTAACTTACATTAAAGATAAATAAATTAATGTTTCCCGCTAAGTAAATCGACAATTTTTATCACATAAGTTGAGGCTGCAAATTCATTCCCATGAAATGCACCTTTATTCCTTTGTGCCTTTTTCCTGCTATATTCATTAAGCTTGTTCAAGTAGTGTTTGAATTCTGGTTTTAGGGAGTCTATGCCTCGAGGATAATCCATATATTGATTGTACGTAGTATTATCTTTAGGAACTTCACAAGTTACTCCAAAATTTTTCGCTTTGCAAAAACTTTCAAAATCATTACAAAACAATTACATTGAGTTTACATCTTACAAAAATTAACAAAAACAAATCAAAGAACAAAAACTGAAAAAAACCAACCTGTAGACTCAACCAATGCTATCACGCAACTCACCAAACTTACAAACATTTAATATACCTATGCTCTTCAGTACCCCCGCACTTGTCTGGTCCTCACAGAAAAAGGCCCCTTGTTAATGGTAAATTGTTCTTTACCTTCATCTCAGAACTTTCGGCTGCATGTGCTGTGGGGTTCTTAGTTTCAGTCTCCAACTTCACTCCAGCACGAAGGCTTGAAGGGATTTGCTTATTTGATGAGTACTGAAATGTCAGTCCAGTTTTTTCTGAGGGCTCATCATCCTTATCTGTATCTTGGACCTTGTCTTTAAGCTTCCTTTTATTCATATCAAAACTCGAACCATGGGAATCATAGGTTTCATCGTCACTCTCATGAATAACTACTTCCTTTTCCAGTAGTTTGATTGGGTCCACTTCGTCCAAAGACATTGTCCTAAGGTCCCAGGTTCCTTCTGTGGAACCTTCACTTGAAGGACTTGAGATTTCTGGTGTCTTCTTGCTCTGATTCAACTCCTCTGCTTGACCACCAGGATGAGTTTGCTTATCTTTAGAATTAGATTCATGTCTGTCAGACAATCTTTTTCCTCGACTATTGGGACTGTTCTGATCGTCAGGATCATGGGAATCAGACCGAGAGAGTTCCACAGCTGCTCTTGCAGCTGCTGCTGCATACGCGGCTGACTCAAATGCTGCTTGAGCTGCATCAGCCACATCCCTGTACTTTTTCCTTGCTTTCATTGAATCAGAGAACTCATCATCATCTCCTCCAATGCCACCTGCCTTAGCTGATGTGTCTAGCTTGGGCTGGCTTTGCTTCTTACTTCCGTCCAAATTTTCCTGTATCAATAACACAATTGGCATGCCCGAGTTTTCATTTCTATATTTTCAGCATATAACAAAAACTGATTTTTCTCAAACCCTGTTGATCCTCAATAGTAAATTGCTTACCTCACTGGAAACAGAGGTCTCCTCAAACTGTAGAGCACTGCCATTCTCAGCAGCAATCTCCTTGAGCATATCCCTTCTACTCTGCAAGTCTGGTTGTCTGGTTGACAGCTTTTGTATAATCTGTATGACCCAAAGATCATGTTATTTCATACTGCAGAATTCAACTAAACACAATTCACAAAGAATAGCTAGGAGATTTTTATTACCATGTTCATTTACGCACATATATGCACATATCTTGTATCCTTATTCTGTGAAAACCATTCATAACTCAAATTAATCATTTTAGCGTCTTCAGTTAGCAACAGAAGTGGTTCCCTCTACTATTCTGGTTCATCTGACTAACCTAGTACTTCTTCACCAATACATACACTATGTCTTGCCACCGAGTGCAATGATATCAGTACTAGAACTTTAAAAAACTGGCTCATCTCAGGAATGTTAACATATCTAATAATCGAACTATAAGTTCCAGTTTGGTATTAGTTCCTGATACTAGGAGGATAAAAAACTTTCAGGTCTTATCAGAGGGGACTGTTAGAATTTTCTTTTCTTGTTGGGGTGATGGGGGGTTGGGTGGGAGATTGACTAAGCATACAACATCTGTTCCTATACAATTTGATGGCCCGAATCAAGATTCTTTTACCTTAGTGTTCACGCCACAGTTGTTGCGCAACTCGATGGCACGAGCAGCGAATTCTTTGCCATAGCGAGACATGAAAACCCCACGAATCTCTTGAAGCTCGGGGAAATCCCCACACCTCGAAGATGCAAAGAGCAAGCCAGATATTGCCTCCTTAAGCTCGTCAGGGCATACTCTGCAACAAAAATACAATCCCAGGGTTATCAAGAACTCTGACAGGGAAAAACAGGAAAAATGATCAAAGACACTAACCTGTCTTGTTCAATGAGATGGACCCTTTCGATGACGAGATTAGAATACCCTTCCAGCATAACAAACACGTCCAACATGTTTTGCTCCTTGATCACCTGCTCAACCTGTCCCAAAATAAAACCCAGAGTTTAGCTCCAAACTAGAAAACAGAAAAAACAAAGAATGTCGATCAAATCTTACTCGAAGAAGAGCCCGATCATGTTGGCCAAGTTCAAGCATCTGCACGACATCAGAGCGAGCCTGGTTGCAACGGGACTGATGCTTGTTCTTGAGAACAGCAAGACGAGAAATGGCAAGGCTGATAAGTGACTTGAACTTGGAGGGTTTGAAGGCTCTTCCAAGCAGGGCATCAAGCTTCTTCCCCATAAGCCTGCTCCTTTAGTGACCGATAGATGAACAAATTGTTGAATCAGTCTCTCTCTCTCTCTCTCTTTCCCTCTCTGTCTGAGGCTTCAAACAGACAGAAGAGAACAAACAAGGCAAGGCTTGTTTCAACCTTTCTGTGCTGACGCGAGACAGACAGACGAACAGACAGCGTGGCCTTTATGGTATTGGTTACGTGTTTAGGTGGGATTTCTTACATGCTAAGTCTTTTTGAAAGAATAGCATAAGGGTGGTGATTTGCCAGGAAAAACCAAATGAGAAACCAAGATACACAAAAAGTAGAGACACGGTTGGGCCGTCAATTTCCAGGAAGTGGGCCGCAGCAATTGACTCTTTATGCCCCATTTTTTGTTAGAACAGACGCAGGTCAGGGACGTGACGATTAATCGGCATTGACCCCAAATGTTGCTACAGGTGCCATTAACGGGCTTACTAGAGTTAAAACCAAAGCGAGCGGGGCACAAGGGGCTGGGGAGCGTGGGATGCCTATGGGACCACGTGAAGTTTCTTAATGATTTCCCAGGGGGAACGAAGTAAGAAACGTACAAAATAAAATATGTGCTCCGTCCCGTCATAGTCTCATAAACCATAATGACCTTTATTTGCTTTGATGATCTAAGACAAGTTCATATGGTAGGAATACTGCTTGATGTCTCCATCTCCATCCAGCTTTCTTAACATTATTATTATTATTAAGCCCATGCCGTGGAGAGCAGGGTTTCATTGTCCTTCTCAATTTTGGCGGTCTTCAAGTTAGTGAACGAGAAACACCATAAACCATAGATTTTGCATCGAGTCACAGGTGATTAATCTCCATTTAAAATATCATTTGATGTAAGAACAGTCAAAGCGCGTTTCGTATAAAATACTTAATTAAATTACATTGTAATGTTTACTTTACAATAAACCACTACAATATAAAATTACATTACAATCAAAAGCTATAATACAATTACAATACAAAATTAATACAATCAAATTACATTATACTCTATAATGTTAACAAAAACACTTTAACCCTTCAACTTTGTTATATACATTTTGTAACGTTTTAATTTATTTTTTCATATATAAATTTTCAGAAATTTCCCTTTATTACTCCCCATATCCCTTCTTTGTTGAATAATGAATAATGATTGTCAATAAATTTATTTTACCCTTTTAAAAAGATTAAAATATATATATATAATATAAAAAATTAAATTAAAAATAAAAATAAAATATATAACATTAAAAATAATATGATCCAGAATTAATAATAAAAAATATAAATATATTAAATTTACATTTTAATAAATATAAATATTTGTAAATCTTGTAAATCAAACCTTACAATATCATCTTCATATTTTTAAATCTTGTAAATCAATCGTTTTAATATTATCTTCACTATATTTTAATTTTACTTACATACTATAAACCACAATATTATCTTTACATTACTTGTAGTTAAGAGTACCAAACATCACCTTAAAAGTCGTTGAACCTAGCAATTAATTTCAGTTTTGACCCTACTCCTAAGAAACCATAAATCCAAATAAACAAAAAAAAAGGTGGTTTTTTAACATGGTCTAGAAACTACATATCAAAATTTTAGACACAACACGACTATTAGGTAAATTCAAATTTAAGATTACAGTTAATTATGCATTTAACTTAATAATTAATTATATTATTATATCAATCCATATAATATAATTTATTTAACTCGAACAAATTTATCATGTTGCAATAATATCTTCCATCCGTTTTCGATAGTCATATCGTATTCATGTTTATTTAATACAATACGATTACGTTATGATTGGACAGGCAACCACAAAGCTATGCAAATTAAAAGCCTTAAAGGTTTTAAGAAAATGACTTTTAAGCTTGATGTGCTAAACCAGAGTTATGCATTGATTAACAGTTGGGTTAAGAAAAAACAAACAAACAATAAAATAGGATTGTGATGAACTCATGCTAACAGTATGACTTACAACATCATTATTGCTTCCAAAACAATTAAGATATTAATGATCTAGAACGTATACAAGTACAAAATTGTAAACTTATACGCAACAACACAAAGGCACTTAGCCATAATGACAGGATTTAATCAATTCAGCAACCTTTTCTCAAAGGAGAGAGCCATGAATGGGAGGGTGGGATGAATTTCAGCTCATTCAGGTTGGCATACATCACAACCTCACAGCAGCATGAACTCCAACTAGTATAAGCCAAGCTACTTCTCAAAGTTTAAACTAAACTAAAACCACCCTACACCCACCATGTATCCTGATTCCACACCCACCCCACCTAAACAGATTATCCTAATAGTCAAATTATCCATTGGACACCCAAAACATGTAATCGAACCAAGAACAATATAATGACACTTTTAATAGTGCACTTATCCAAATTTTTAATTATTAATTCAACATATTAAAGCATAAAGTAAGACTAGATATGATGGACTCACACTTGGATTCAACTTAAAAATAGTTAAAGACACAAATCAATGTCATACGAATTATCATCATATAATTGGAAACAGGTAATCATGGTACACACTGGTCAATCTAAACTATCAGGCACCATACAGAACAGAAAGAAATTGCGTTTCCCAACCAGCCAACCCGGAACACCATTGTCAAATTAAAAACCAATCATAGATTTAGCTTCCATCTCACAAGTTTACAAGATAAACAAAGTACAGAAAATAATTTTTTTTTTAAAAAAAGGTACCCAAACCACAGGTAAGACAAGCAAGATAAAAACAGGGATAGAGGAAAACAAGAATAATAAAGAACAAGAAATCAAAGAGGGATACAAGAAATGAAGGTTAGATTCCATTAAAGTGACAAAGACGAAAATGGCGATTCCCCCTTCCCATTGAAATAGGGAGGGCCTCGTAAAAAGCCAGCCTGTGTGCTTTACCCAACCCATCATATCACAACACTATATGCATACCTGATTGTATAGCAATCCTACATAATAATAATATATTGCAATACTGTTCCTTACAAAATAATAAAGAGAATATGTAAATAAAATTTCCTTTTCAATTTTTTTTGCAACAGAAACAAAAAAGTCTATTTGTTTTAAAAAGCTTTTCAGCAATCAAATTGAACCTTAACTATTATTACCTTCCCTTGTGGTGCACCACGGTACCTCAGCAAGACATCTACGTTCAATTTGAGAATTCTCTTGCCCTTAGGCTCTTAGGATTCTAAGCAGCTTTTCCAGAAGGTAGAAAAAATCCCCAGCAACACATTCAAGAAGATCACGCACTTAAAAACTCAACAATAATACTCTAAATGACAACCTTTGAAAATAAAAAGGTCCCAAGCAGAAAAAGATTGAACATATCATAGACTAAAATTAACAAGTACCAGAAACATTATGATAAAATTGAAAGACACATTTCCTTGATCACTTATAAACTAAAATTAAAATCAATAAACTAAAACCAGATCTATCCAAGCCTAATGAGTAAAAAATAAGACCTTACAAGGAATAAAGCTACAATAAGTTTATCAGCCTCTTGTGACTTTGCAGCACTAATTTTATTGGTCCACCACCTAAGTTTTACAGAAGGATTTTCAGCCATGAGTAACAAACTGGCTCAAGCCTATTCATGGAAATTCGAGGGCAAATAAGACAGGTACAAAGTTAAAATATCAAGTCATGAAGAGATGAGTCTGGCTTTGAGAATTAATAAGACAGATTTTAAGAGCATGAGTCACACCAAGTTTCCAGAACATTTAAGAAAGGAACGCCACTGAAGCATTCCTGAAAACGCACAATATAGACGATGCTGAGATAATGATATTGAAAAATACTTACAAGATGTGGGAGGCACAGGTTTTGCACCCTAAAAACAAAATAACAAAATAAAATCACATTAACACATTTACGGTTTCAACAAGATATGATTGCAAATTAATTCAGAGGAACTAGGAACAGGATTACTCACTGAGATGGACTTTCCCTTCAAGCTGACTCCTAGACGACCAGTGCAAGTGCCCCGAGAATAATTGAACCATGGATCAGATGTAATGCAATTTCATTAGGACATGCATATCTCTAGGAAAAGTAAAACTAACTTAAACAAAAAAAACATAAAATGCACTCAAATATAGGCTACCTAAATGAGCAGAACCCAACCACAACAGAAAAGTATCACTGAGGCACCATTAAAGCATACACAAGGTACAAAACAAAAAAATTGGGTGAAAGCAGACTACAGAAGAATAGAAGCAAGCATTCCTCATCATGCATTAAAACCCAATCATCCTTATAGAAGCATGTCAGTAGGAACACATTCAGAAGCTATCAAAATACATCTCTCTTGCAAATCACAACAAAAAAGAATCAAGATAATCAATTTTTAGGGTGTCAAAACAGCTCCTAATAAACAAACCAAGGTACCTTCTCCTGGGTGCCTTTTAAGCATTTAAGCACTGGAGGGTTGCCTCAAAGCAGTAGCAGATATCCTGAATGAAAAATCAAATTAGACTTCCCAGGGCCCAAACAATTCTGATTAAATAGAAAAAAAAAAAAAACTACTGGCAACAAGAAAAGAAATGGGACCAGCAAGCATTACAAATAATTAATGCAAAGGCAACCAACAACCGTAAAAGATCAGTAAAACTAAAATAAAAGGCAAAAAGGAAAAAGGAAGAGTCACCTTGCCTAGTTTAAAGAACAAATTTTGTTCTATAAACCCATAGTAAACTGAATATATATTTTTGTCATTATTTTCCAACAAGTACGGCAGGAGAAAATATAAGAACAAATTTTCACAATGGCCATAATCAAGAATGATTACAAGAGAGAAAAACGCCTTTGGCTAGTTGTCTTACAATAGAAAAAGTACATTCCACTGAAAGAATCGCCAGTAAAGAGTACTCCTGACCAAACATCACCCTTTTGACTTCAACCACGCCAGAAACTGTGTCCAAAGCTCTTAGTCCAGCACAGAGAAGATAAAGACAGACAATTCCCAATGATTAGATATCTAAATATCAGTTAGGTCATAATGTACAAATATCTAGCGCAACACATTTCTGGAGTCATAAAATCAGCAACATGTTTCACTTGCCCGTGATGAATGGATGAGCCAAGGCCTGTGTTACTGTAACTCTCTTCTCTGGGTCCAACACAAAAATTTTTTCTAGGAGGTCTTTGAAGTTGGCTACCATCTTGGGATCCTCACCAGGAAAGCCAACAATAATTGAATTGATATCTTTTGGCTTTATGTTAAGAATCATCCTCTTTATAGTCTGCAAGCAGGATTAGAATTTTGGTCAACACAACAGCAACCATGTCAATTTCTATCCAAGTTTCAAACATGTGACATTGATAGATGTTAAACATGTTAAAAAAAAAAAGAAAGAAAAGAATAACACCTTTTTAGTAACAGGATCCTCTTCTGTAGCATGAAAATTCAGATCTTGATCAAAGTGTTGTTCAGTAAATGCTCCCTGAAAAAAAAAAATTAGAATGAAAAACTATCAGCACAAGCCAAGAAAGTTATATAATACAAGTGAAGGTTAAATAGCAAATATTAAACAAAAAAGGTATAAAGGCAATGTACGATATATGTCTCAGAAAATAAATATCACTAACACAAATTAGTAATGTACCTTACGCAGCATCTTCTTCGGAAAAGGGCCTTTTAGTTCCATGTGAAGGCGTAGCATGTCATTGTTTGTAGGACCAGGGAAAAGAACCTTTCCGGTATAAAGCTCATACAAACAGCAACCAACAGACCAAATATCCATTGGATGATCATAAGGCAAACCAAGAACTGCACCATGGAGAAATATGCATCAAAAACTATTACCATAGATATAATCATGTAAAGATTATCAAACAAAATACAAAATCCTCCATCCACACTATAAACTATCAGCTTCATGTTACAACTTACTTATTTCTGGGGCACGATAAAAGCGGCTTACAAGATATGGTGTAATTTCATTTTTACCAGCAAACATGGCATTACCAAAATCACAAAGCTTCAGCACATTTTTTGCCTCATTTACCTGAAAAGAGGAGCAATAAGTTGAAGGGAGAAATCAATTCAAAAAATAAATTACAACAATGAATAAATAAAAAAGACATACCAGCATATTATCAGGCTTTATATCACAATGAAGAACACCACAGTTTTTGAGATGCTTAAGCGCAATAAAAAGTTGCTTAGCATATGCTCTGACAGCAGTTAGTTTAAGACCAATATTGCGACCAAACTTCTTGAGAACTTCACGCAGGTTCATATGAAGCGACTCAAAAACTAAACAGAGATGATTCCTGTACTTGAAACTTGAAAGAAAACAAACACAATGGCGCTTATTGTCTGGATCTGCACCTGCCAATTTTTTCAATATTTGAACCTCCAGCTGACCAGCCTTGTGCCTGCAACAATCCATTATTAATACAAGCAAGTAGTAAAATCAAAAAAATCAGAGAACTTGATATAATAAAATAAAAAAATTTACAAACATAAGCATCAATAAGCAGGCAACTGATCACTCACATTGTTTCATTATTACGAATGATCTTTATAGCCACTTCTTCAGGATCACTAGTACCAGCCTTAAGATCCTTTGCACGTACAACAGTTGAAAAAACACCTTTGCCATGAGTAGCAGTCACTTCATATCGGCTGTCAAGTAGCTCACCAAACCGATAGCCTGGACAGGAAAACCACAGTTCTATGAATACAGACATATATCTGAGAATTTGGTTTGAATATATACAAGTGTGTATTTATATTACAACAATAAATCTAGAAACTTACTATAATATCCTTCTGCATCATCCCAATTGTCATGAAGACCACTCCTTATAACCAGCAAGCCATCACCTTTACCCTGCAAATACACCATTTACAGACATTCTCAGCCATATCATCCTAGCTCTCAATTTACATACGCTAAAACAAAACAAGTGAACTTATTTTCCACCAGAAGCACCTTCTTAAGACTTGCTAACCCATCCAAAAAGTCAATTATGTTACAAAAGCTTCTCCAAGGCAAAAAATACAAGAAAAGCAAATGACAAACCAAATTGCAAACATGGTTAGACCAGCACACAGTTATTTATCAGGCTTGCCTTTA
Organism: Theobroma grandiflorum; assembly: GCA_036013995.1. Lineage (NCBI taxonomy): Eukaryota > Viridiplantae > Streptophyta > Magnoliopsida > Malvales > Malvaceae > Theobroma > Theobroma grandiflorum. The sequence goes on from CP142127.1 coordinate 591,231, forward strand.
GCAATCAACTTTATGCAAAAGATTAATTCACTTCATACCCTTGTAGCATATCATCATCAGAATCATTATATAATGTCAAGAGAACTGATTTAAGGTAAACAAGAAATCATGGAGCGGAAACCATGTTGTTCAACTCATAATTATATAGAGATACAACACATAAAAGCAAATAGCCAAATGTGATTCATACCAATTTACGAACTCCAGTAGGTGTTTCCCCAAATATATCATCACAGAAAATATCATCTGATCTCTCACTCTGCACAAAAAATTAAATAAAAATTATACATCTCAATAACCTAAGAAAGCAAAGGCCAAACTACGGCACATCCAATTTAAGATATTAAAAAAAGAATGCAGGTTGAGGAAAAAATAGTAAGTTTAGATGATATAAGATTCAAATGTAATAGAATAGAAACCCAACGCACCTTCGGGGTACCCTCACCAAGCCCAGCACCATCAGATGCCCTCTCAGTAGCAGCATGCCCATTTTCTGGAGGTGACTTCCTAACTGACAGTGATGGGTCAGCAACAATAAGATCTTCATGTCCACCACCAAGAACATCTGGACCAGCATTACCACCATCGACTGTTTGCCCGCGGTTCTCTACAGGCTCATTATCTGGTTTAGATTACGAAATTTTTAGCCTATTTAACAGCATCAAAAACAGGTAACACAGAATATAAACATAGCATTAGCCTAGATCAAAGCTCAATTACAACTTACAATTAAGGCTAAACAATTAAGTCAGCAAAATAAAATAAACAAATAATAAAAACCTTTATTCACATCCTCTGAATGAGACAGAGTCTGCTGCTGTAAATGCTGATTCTTATATTTCTCTAAAATGGCTTGTCTTCGCTTCCTACTTTCCTCTTTAATCCTACCGAGTTCATCCTCTTCTTGTTCAGCAAGTTTTAATGAAATCCTTTCTTCAAAATCATCTTGCTCCTCTTCATCTCTGCATCAATAAAAAATATACAAAATAGTAAGCTAATGAGAGAACAAAATAACATGAAAAACATCTTTTTCTGATAAGCAATACCTTTTTATTTTATCTGCATCTCCTTCCGATGGATCATTGTTAGAACCATAAACCTTCTCTGTTTCATTCTTCCTTACTCTGTCCCGATAAGTTTCAGTTTCATCCCGTTTCGGGTGCTTATAATTCTTATACCTATCTCGATCACTATAGCCATCATTTTCAACCTCCATGTCCCTCCCTTTATCCCTACTCCAGTCACTTCTCCTCTCCCTCTCTCGCTCTTGGTTCCATTCTTCATTTTTTTCCTTTTTCCTATGTCTTTCTCTGTCATTAGCTTTACTACGATCCCTGCTCCAATCCCTTTCCTTCTTCCTGTTCCTATCTCTATCCGATTCCCTATCCCAGCTCCTATCAAGCACCTTCTCCCTTATCCTTCCACTCCCTAGATCCCTATCCCTGCTTTTCCCTCGCTCCTTTTCCCTTCTCCTTTCATCCTCCAGTTCTCTATCCCTACTCCTTTCTCGCTCCTTCTCCCTTCTCCTTTCACCACTCATGTCTCTATCTCTGCTCCTTGCTCGCTCTTTCTCCCTTCTCCTCTCACTATCAATATCTTTGTCCTTGTCCCGGTCCCTTCTCCATTCAATATCCATCTCCCTCTCTCTGCTTCTTTCACGCTCCTTCTCCCTTCTTCGTTCCCTGTCTATCTCCCTCTCCCTACTCCTTTCGCTACCCCGTGTCTCCATACTCTGATGCCTTTTTTTGCCTACACATCTGCCATAACTGACACTTTGTTCCCTATCATCACCCCTTACAGGGTTTCTACTACAATGTCGTCCATCCCGACTAGGATCTCGTTCATGGTGGCCGCTTCTTTTCAAAAGAGCCTCCTCATCTGCAATGCTTTGGGAACGTGACCTTTCTCTAGCAAGATCATCTGACTCAGATCTACTCCTAGTATAATCATGGTCTCTCAAATCAAAAGGTGAGCGAGCTGATTTCTTGTACTTTTCCCCAGAACTTTCAGAGGAAAATGACTTTTTCATGTCACTTGGCTTCCTGTCATTAGTCTCTTTAACATCCTCATGGTAACTTATTTTCTTGCCACTTCTTAAAGGAGACCTAGACCGCTGATGCCGCCTTCCATCCTCTACATTATATTTAGAAGGAAAATCCCCATTGATATGACCATCAGGGATAACTCTAGAGGCTAATTCTCCTTGAGACTCAACACTTAAATTTCTAGACAAACCAACCTGATTTTGATTCCTCTCACCACTGCTGTCACCACTCTTCCTTACTTGCTCATCCACAAAATTACTATTTTCACCAACTCCCTGCCGAAAAGGATAATGCAAACAAAAATACTGAGTGCACAAGTTCACTATGCATCATTCTGAAAAGTTGAAAGAACAGTAATTACAAGCATATATATGCAATAACTGTAACTAGCTCTTACAAATGAATAGTAAGCCACCAGTCTCCATTGAAACGCCTAGGGATACTTCTTTTTGCAATTCACACATGTTCTTTGTGCAGTAGTGCATATGCATGGGATATCACTCAGTAATCTAACAAGCTCTCACAAGCCAAAGATTCATTATCCCAATTCCACAAAAAAAAAAGTAAAATTAAATCCAATGATAATTTCCAACAAAGGTCCTCCTTCAGGCCACTGAGAAACAAGGGTTCAATGAAAAAAGTCGTATTTTTCAAACTTAGTCAGCAACAAAACTTTTTTCAAGCACTTCCCAACATTCAAATTTCAAAATTTGCTTGATAAAATTTAAACCAAGCAAGGGGAGAAACGATTTAAATTCTTTTCCAATAAACTAAAGACAAGCCCAAATTATTTTTCCCCATTTCCTCAGTACCAAATGACAATAGGTAATACAATAATATTAACCACGAAGAGAAAAGCCGTGACGAATTAAAACAAGCAAAGGGTAAACAAAACACACCGGATTGGGAACACCAAGGCCTTCACGAGATTCAACGACCTTGATTTCAGCCGTCGGTTCCTCATCAAGAATCTCTCCTTCCTCGACGTCATCATCAGGTCGAGGAACTGAAGGGGGAAGAGGGAGGGGATCTTCGACACCATCTTTGCCGTCGTCTTCGTGCTTCTTGCAGCGGTGGCGGTGGTGACGGTGTTTGTGGTGGCGATGCTTGTGACGCTTCGAGGATTTATCAGTTTCCTCGTCGTCGGACTGAGAACGACGGTGCTTTCGGCGATGAGAATCCGTGGTGTCGCTAGCCATCGAAAATTAATTGGAAGAAAATCTAGGTTTAGGGTTAGGGTTTTTCAGCGTCTGATTTTTCTTTTATTTTTCTTCAAACTTCTTCTGGAGCGAAAGGAAAGGGAGTTTACTGGTGAAATTATATTTCCTTCGGTTTTTGAGTTGCCTGGTTTGGGGGGATCGCAACTCGCGCCGCACGTGCCGGGTTAAAACGCGTCGGCGGCTCAGCTTTTCACTGGTGGATTAAAGTTCCGGCGATCGAAATTTTCAGTTAGCGGTGAAATTTGCTTTCACCGAATTTGAGGCCTCTCCAGAATATAACGAAAAGGGCTTCCTTTTGTTTATATGAAGTGAGGCAGACCATATTCAGGGTTGGGTTTGAGGCAAGCCCAAGCCTGAAAGGCCACTAGGCTTAGTTCCTTATGGAAATGGGCAATCGTTAACTGGGCCTGAGGCCCAACCCAATCTAATTTGGATCAAGACAAGTCACTGACAGTAACAATATCAGCCTCATTATCTGACTAACAAGTGAACAAATAATTAAGTCAGTCGGTTCGATTTTAAAATATTAAAAATCGAGTTAATTATATTATTGTAAAAAAATAATTAAAATCAATTCATTATAATAAAAAATTAAAAACAATTGAAATCGATTTATTTTTATTTAATTAGATTATTATTTCGGTTTGAATAGAAATACTTTAGAATATATTTTAATATTTTTATATGTAATTTATTTAATACATATATTATTAATGATTAGTTTTTTAATCATTTCGGTTGTAAATTTTAGATATTAAAAATTGATCGAAATAATTAAATAAATTACTACTCTTAACCGATTAATCGAATTCAATTAATTTCGATTTAAACCGATTAATACTTATGTTAATCCTATTAGCATTCCTATCTTTTTCCCGTAGGATACTGATATGACTTGTTATTAAGTTTTAACGAAGTGGAAGGCATTGCCATCAAAGAAAGCGTAGGAAAACTTACAGAAAGAGAATCAAAATTAGACTTTCCCATTTGCAATTCATGATTTGTTAGAATGAGAAAGTGTTGTGAGAGCGCAATTTCAGCAATGCGCGATAGAGGGACATCATGAAAAGTTGGAAAAAAATGCATCATTCCCTGGATCTTTGCCTGCCTCCAAAACGAATCAATGATTAAGCACCAAGACCCAAGGACAAAAGCAAGTTTGTTTAATCCACTCTGAGGGGATGAATAGCAGTATGGAAATCTGAGATAATGCTACACATTTTCTATGTTCGGAGTCATCTGCTGAAAGTGTCCATTGTTCTTGACAAGTGGCAAGAGTTTTGGGAGCAGATAGCTAGAATCCCAGTTTTTACTGAACATTGAATTATGGTAACATTCTATCATAATCCTGCAGAACCCTTTTCTGTCAAAAGCTTTTCAAGGTGTGATACGCACTGGCTTTCATTGTTCCTGACAAGAAACAAGAGTTTTGGTAGCAGATAGCTAGAATCCCAGTTTTTACTGAACATTGAATTATGGTAACAATCTATAATAATCCGGGAGAACCCTTTTCTGTTTTCATGGCTTTGATAAACCTGACATAAAACTTGAAAGAGTTGAGCACAATCACTGGCTGACCATCGGCGTTTGGTCTGTTTGTTCTTCGCTGATCTCCTGGATTTCCAGTATCTCTACTCTACGGTTCATCTTCTTTCTTATCTTTATTGCCACATCTGAGGGTCTAAACCTCCCGCATACGCTTACCCTGCATTGCTGCTTCTCGATCACATGTGTCTCTACTTCTTCAATGTGAAATGACAGAAAAGATTTTCAAGTTCATGAACGCAGAAAAACTGAAACTTGTCCAAATGGAGGGGACATTTTGAAGTTTGTTAAACGAGAACTTACCTTTTATATTAAGAAGGATTCTTCTCATTTTCCTGTAACAGCCATTGCAGTCTATGTTAACTCTCATCACCATGCAACAGAGCTGATACCATACAAAGAAAAAAACAGGAAGTGTCATTAGTGTTGAACTCTTCTGAAATTTAGTGAAAAAAGATCAGTGTTAGCTAATATCTAGCTTTGAATAAGCAGGGAAATGAGAAGAAATGGCTCATGAAGATGCTGTCTTAAACTTGCCCTTCCTGACATGAACTGGGGAACTGAAAAGAATTGAAGATCAATGATTAGAATTGATTTTGATAGTGTTTCGAAAAAGTTTTAGAAAAGGAAATGAGGAAATTAGAGAATTCAAGGGATCAAGGACCAAGAATATCTCTACTTTTGGCTCTATCATAGGAATTCCTTTTCTGCATTGTGGAATCTGATTCTGCCTCGACCAGTAGAAAAGCTGCAAACTTGGTTAATTAACCCATAACTTGAATACCGGGTTTTCTTTACTTCCTAACAGAAAATTAAGAGGGAGCATCCTTTCATGAAAATGCTGCGTTACCCTGCACAAGATTGTGAAGTATCCTTTTCTTATTGACAAAGATTTCTGTTTGCATTAAATTTTAAGCAACAGTTACCTTGGATTTTGGTTTTCCTGAAAGACAAGTATCAGAAATAGGTTTCTTCAATTAGGAAAGATCAAGAACTTGGCTGATCAATTCAAACACATCCAACCATTCACTGTGTTTCTATACATTGCCATTCAAGTAAGACATTACCCAAAACCAGAACATAACTGCATGTATTATTCATTTTTTTTGTACAACAGCAGGTATATATACACAGAATTAAGTCTACAACAAACAGTGTTTATACGAAAAATTCTGTAGCATGTTCGATGTTTCTTGATAGGTATTCACCTCCGGGAAGAGCGGAAAATCCTCTTGATCATGGCCATTGTGCTTACAGGATTCCTGTAAATAACAGGCACCTGCCTTGAAGCTAAGTTAACAAGACCAGGGTATCTACTAGTGAGTGTTACCTTCTTCTCCAACACATTAACCAAAACAGAATCTGTGTCTGCCAATCCAAAAGAAGAGATACAAATTCATGAAATTTTCTAATTCTGGGTTAAGACCATGATCCTGGCTAAATCTGATGCAACTAACTATGATGTAATATGTCATTATATAAACTTCACTGTCATACAAGTTGTTTTGTTTTTCTTTCTTTTCCTTTTGTTGGATTAACAGTGTCGAGAGCCGTCTTTACCTTACTAAAGACAAACAAAAAGGCATCAAGCATAATTTTAAAGAGACTTTTACAAAATCAACAGTTACCCTTCCCAATTTCCTGACATTTTCGACTCGTTTCTGTTTCCTTAAAGAAAGTTCTACCAATATGACTTCTTTGAAACTAGATACTCCATGCGGTACTTCACCATTGTTCAAACTCCCCTTGTCATATAAAGTTCCTCGGAATCGAATTTTATGAAGCTGAAATATATCTAATTAGCACAGTTAAGATATTGAAGAACACTTACCATTCATTCTTGACATTATGTCTGCTATTCTTCTTTGACACTCTGCACATCGGATATCTGCTGAGAGAACAACTTCGTGGACCTGTTCGTCAGCAAAGAAGCAAAGAAATACCAAAATCTCTTAGGAACTTCACTCAACAGGGAATAAAAAAAGAATACAGAGAGAGAGAGAGAGTACAAACAAGAGGCATCGATAAGGATTCAACAGAGGCAAGGCAAGTTCCAGGAAGCAACAAGCTCTTTGGCTTGTTGAGTTCAACTCTCGGGACCTCCTTCTTAGCCTGACCAGGAAAAACCATAGCTTCTCTATGCCTTATGTAAACACTGAAAAGGTCTTCATATAGAAGAAGAAGGTGGTACCAGGGTTCAATCTCAAGACTGCAACAAGGAACGGAAAAAGGGAGAATGGAAAAGGATCTAAGAACACAGCACCTCTTGCCTCCTGTTGTAGCTGCTGAACTACTGATGGAGCAACCCCATCTCTTTGAGATGCTTCAGTTTGGAGGGTGAAGAAAGATCATCTCAAGCTGGTAACAGGAAAGTAGAAAGGGTCTTTCTTATGCTTAGTTGAAAAAGATGCTTCAAGGTGACCCACACCCTGCTTTTTCCTGTAATATTTTCTCATCCACAATAATTCTTCAAAGAGGTTGCTTATTGCACCAAACTCATATCCTATGTCCAACTTTTAGTTCATTTAATCCATCATGTCATAGTTAGTTTAGGTACGACCCCCCACAAAGAACCCACTAGTGAGATTTGCCTTAGAATCTGACAGGAACTCTTCAGAATTTCAAGAGGATCTTCCCTAAATTGCCCCAACTCCTTTATACACTTAAAAGTGATCGTTTTTTTAGCGAAATTAAAAGAAGAAAACTGGCTGGTTCTTTGTTTCCAATTGAAATAAATTCCCAATTTAATAGAAAACAAGAACTCCTTTATTAAAAGCGTAATCTTTTAGTTTCTAATCAACAGATAGGATGGCCCAACAATGGAAAGTGATAATGACAGGGATTGAACTCCTTAACATTGATATTTACACGACAACTACTAGACCTGCAATGGTTTTTCCTAAACGATGTCGTTTACTGGAAGGTGGGAACCACTGCCATTATTCTGCATATGGACTGATGCTCTCTTGTACGAAACATAAGATCAGAAACAAAGTTTAAACAGTCCTGGAATTGGCAGCTAAGACCAAACAAAATTCCAAACAACCAAACAGAGTTGCTGCACAGGGGAACCAAAGTTCACAAAACAAGACATTAAATGTTATCAACTGTCAAGAATCCATGCAATGCTGTTCGCAAGTTACGATTTGAGACCATTTAACCCAAAGAGCTCGCAGTTGAAACATGCAACAGAAGGAAAGTGTAAATTTTTATTACCAGACAAATGATATACAGATTACATGAAAGCAGGAATCCTCCTGCAAACATCCTAAACAAATCAGGCTGAGTATGTTAGAGATCTACGAGGTTATTTGTGCTGCATCCAAAATTGTGGCCTGAAATCTGTAAGACTCTAAGTTAGATCCCCAAAGGGTAAGGTTACATACAAGTACATAAACGAGGAGATGGACACCATGGACCTCTCAAATGAACATTTCCAACACAACATTGCATCCAGTAGGAGCACTATATGAAGGAAAAGCAAAATCGACCTAAAAAACTGAGAGCAACACCTACAAATCTCCAATGAGAAAAGTCAATCACCTAGTCATAACCAAGCTTGTTAGAGGCGGCACTACTGAAGAACTGAATAACGGATCACCCCTGTACTTGCAGTTATCATTATCAAGTTTTAAAGATGCAGGGATCAAAAATCTTTCGCAAGTAACAGACCGAGTAACTTCTGCAGTGCTTTTGATAAGTTTACGGCCGCAATTCTGCTTCTGTACAGAGGTCCCAGTCCCACGTCTTCTCTTCCTAGATGACTTCCACTTCAACTGGGAAAGCAGATCATCCTTCAAAAGATCTGGAACAAGACCCTCATCTTTTGCCCTGTCATTGCCAGGTTCAACAGGAGAATCATTACAACCAGTGGTGGCACCCTTAGCAAACTGTCCACCATCACCAACGGTGGTTTTGACCAAATTGCAATCATAGGATTTGCCTGCATCTTGCTTTCCTCCCCCAAGTATGGAACTCACAAGATCATGCCTCTCCTTTATATTTATCCACCGGTTTCCCAGCCATTCCTGAGAATGTCTTACATCACCACTGTCAAAGACTGATTCCCGCTTTTCTCCTGCAAATAATGTGATAAATCAGAGCTGGAAAAAAAAAAACTAAAAAACAATACAATATACTTGACATTTCGTGCCCATGAAAACCATCAAACATTTACATTTAGATTTGAACTATTTTACAAACCTGGGAAATAAACATGAAGTTTATCTTCTGAATCCTTCTTAAAGACAATGCCTTCCCACCACCCACCATGCCACCAGACATCAACAACTGACCCAACATCAATACATGAAGCACTGCCTTTAGGGTTTTGTGGAGATGGACGTATAGTTGTTCTTCCACAAAAGCGGATACCCATTTGATCAGGAACAGCAACCCTAGATGCCAAAATCCATTCCTACAACATAAAACCATGAACCATTTAGCAACTTCAGAAGAAGGGGTCAATAATATGAGTTTCATTATTACTACATCCTGTTAAGTCCGTAAATTAAAAACAATAAAAATATATACCTCTAATTTATTAGCTTCATCAGCTGCATCCTGAATGTCTTGGTATTGCACCTTCACCTTATCTTTGTGCTTCTTGATTATCAGAGCTCTAAACCAACACCCTCTAATACCACTATCTTGAGCTAGTATTTCAACCTGGGAATCTACTTTTAAATGCTGAGAAGAATTTTGCTTAGCCCCATCAGCGGACAAGAATGCAGAACTCCCTCCGCTTAAACTGAATGATTCAGTTCCATTTTTTCCATTCCCCATATCTAGCACATCTGCACATGATGCATCCATTGACTCTCTGCTGCCACTGAAATGCAAGCGCACATCATCATCGTTTGACTGACGATATTTCTTTCTAGGCCTGATCCCAACACCATCATCAACATTCCAATCTGCTTTCTGGTCATCAGCACGTTGCTGATGACTCACACAATCATTCGAGAGAGAAAGACTATACATATATCTAAGTATATCTTGTTTCCAATAACCCTTAACTTGAGTCACATCAAAAGGCTTGACATCATCATTTTCGAACTGCTTCAAGCATACAAATGGCTCCAGCTGAGTATGCGTTGCCTCGTTCAAATATCTCCTGAAATGCTCAGGACTAAGGACAGTAGCCAATCCATCTATGCATTCGATACTGAGATCTTGAAGACAAAGAGAAGAGAAAATCTCTTTGGAATTGTAATTGTGAGGCAAAACAATACCAACCTCATCAATTTTGTGAAACCATCGTACCACAACCATATTGTTGCCTTTAGAGTCCTCATACATATCTTCCAAGTACGCAACAAGTCGTTTATCCTCCTCAGCTAAGACATAGACAAAGTCGTGAATCTGAGAAGATTTTAGGAGAATGGGACGGAAAAGGCCAAAAATGAGTTAGATAATGAAGCCATAGAATGCACAAAACCTTAAATGACAAAGCACAAGAAAAACAGGATTAGTAAAGACAATTACACTCACCGAAATTATTATACCATTCCTACGGAAGGACTGATAATGTTTTCTTTTTTTCCTGCATGTAAACGAAGAACCTAACCAAAAAAATTCTTTAGTATATTGTCCCAGTTTCCGTGATTGAAAATCCTGTAGGAGGAGAAAATTCAACTATTATCACATGAATTTTATAAAGGCCAGAAGAAATCCACAAACTCGTAAAAGCATCCATACCTTGAGGGCTCCCAAATCCAAATTGTTCACATCTTTGCCATAACGAAAGCCATCAACCGAACAGTATGGCTCATGAGAAGATGAATCTGTAAATTTTAAACAACAATCAGCAAAAACAAAGGTGTATATTCCGCGCCATGAGATTACTCGCAAAAGAAGAAAATCACAGAAAGACCAGACGACAAAAGACACTGATACTCCAGAGAGGACCCAAGCAAAAACCAGATGCACACAATAACAACAGGTAATATATGTCTTAACAGGATTTTTTTTAGCATTCAAAACGAATTAACAGCTGATTTTGTGGAGATGAAACTTTGTTTATTGAAAGATGTTAACCTAGATATTTGAGGGCGGTGACGCTTTCACTCAGCTCTTAAAAATTGAATTAGCATTCCTGCAGCCCAGATCATAATCAGTTAACATTTACCACGGTCAAGGGTTGAACCAAATGGAACAACCCACGCCAATCACAGAAATACTCGACCCCAGCTAAATCGAAACCCCCCAAAAAACCCAAAAAAAAAAAAAAAAGGGAGGGGGAAGGAGAAAAGAAAAGCCCCAGCTTACTTGAGAACAAGAAAACAAAAAAAATCTTCAGTGTAAAGGTCAACATAAGCAATCAAGATAAAGGGAAAAATTTTTAAAAAGAAGAAATTTTACACATCTTCCAATTGGTAAATATAAAGAAAAAAAACCCAATAAAATATCTCAGGCCGGCCGACGCAAAAAGAACCAGCCAACTTGCAAAGAAAATAATATATAAAAATTAAAAAAAAAACCATCCTGGGAAAAGCAAACAAAAAACTTGATAATATTCATCAACCCGTCTACCAAATTATATTTTAAAGAAATATCGAAATTTGAAACTGAATTAAAGCGGAGGAGTTCAAAAATCCAACAGAGAAAAACTGCTTGTTTAAAAGAGAAAGAGAAAGCCATAATAAAATCAAATCCCAACACAATCCTATCAATAATCACCAGAAACGCTCAGATCTAGCAAAAACCCTAAATATTTGAGCTCGCCGCCCCTGAATCTCCAAAACCTCAAAATCCGATACCGAAAGAAAAAAAAAACAGAAAACAATAACAACAGTAACAATAATTACCTGCAACGACAGAATTAAGCCAATCGACGACCTCCCTGCGAGACTTGAGCTTGTAAAAGGACGTCGAAGAGAAGAAAAGGGAACGATTCTTAATAGCGAAATGATAAGACATATGCCTCACGCTTTTCTCTTTCCCAACCACAGCCAGATCCGAAACCCCATCCCTTTTCTTCAAATAATAATGAACCTCCCTCATTCCTTTATCGCTCGAAACATTCACCTCCTCCCAGCTTACATACGCCGCCGTGCTCGACGACGGCGACGCGGCCGACGCCACCGACACTCTCTCCATCTCTAACTCCAAGAAAGAAGAAGTTTCGAGGGGAAGATGAGAATTTTCAGATAAAGGTGCTTCAAATTCGTGCTAAAAAGAAAATAAAAATAAAATTTTCGTGCGCGTTGAGAGGGAATTTGAAAATTTATATGCGGGAGGGTTTTGGGAGATTGGAAATCAACGGTGAGGATTACATATACTAGGATGGCACGGGAGGGAAATCAATAGGAAATTTCGGGGGATTGCCCAAAGCAGGGGGAATATTGGATTCCTAAAATACCCTCGATAAGGCTTTGGATTTACTTTTCCCTTTATTGTTTATTTCATTCGTCACATGTCGTATTGGGGAGAACAGGACAAAACACAAGTTGAGGGAAAAGAAAGAGAAGTGGAGCCCGTAATCAGCGGTCTAGGAAAAGGTCGACTCGCTCAGTTTGATCGCCAGCTGTCAGATTCGATGTATTTTCTATTTTATATTTTCAATTAATTATTTATATATAACTCAGTAAACAAATTTTGAAATTTCCCATTTTTATCTCAATTTTTTGTCAAGGATAAGATAAGTCAAAAATTATAAAATTAGCACATTTCTTAATTTTTAGAACAAAATTTGAAAACAGAAAAAAAAATTAAGGATTGAATTGAAAAAATTGAAAATCGAATCAAGGATTTGGCTCTTCTTCATTATTTTTTGTTTTCTTAAATAAGTAAATATTTCTTTGTCATCCTACAATCCCATTATTTCATTACCAAAATTTAAATTTTAAAGTTTTTAAAGATAAATTTCAAAATTTAATTGTTAAGATATTAAAATTAATACCCTTTTAGTGTGCTTATCATCATCTATCATTTACAATTGAGGCATAAATAGTGAATTTGTGTTATACAAAATATAGTCCAAATAAAGATAAAGTTAAATGCTTTCAAAGTTCAGTTTCAGTTTTTTTATAAAAAAAATTCAGTTTTTTCGATTTTAAAATTTTCAAAATTAATTTCACCAAATTAATAAATTACACACCTTATTTAGAAAAAAGCATTTCATTTATAATTATTTTTATTATTATCTTATATTTTTTCAATTACGATAAAAATTTATGTAGAGATCCATCACACAAACATGACATATGTTTAGTTTTACACTCAAAAATAAATTTCTTTTATTAAATTGAAATAATAAAATAAAATATTAATCAACTTTAACTATTTTTTAATTGAAAAAAATAGAATGCATTAAAGAAAAGGTCGAATCTTTTTATTTATCCCACACAAAAAAAAATATTAATCAAAATAAAACGTTGAGTACAAAATGTAAATATATCATTAAAAAAAGTTTTATAATCTTCTAATTCCCTTTATTTTTTATATATGCTATTTAACTCCCTTTTGTATTTACCATATAATATATATTTTTGAAGGCATTAGTGAGACGCACGTTTGAACTGCGCCCACATGCAAGGCATGCTTGCAACTAATATGGCGTTTTGTACAAAATAATATTATTGCTTCTTTTTTTTTTTTTTTTGGTTAAAGAAAGCTTGGAAGATTCACTTGTATTTTATATTATTATATAAAAAAAAAGTATGGAATTTAGTGTCACTAATCAAGTGACACGAGGTCAACTAATCGCTTCATTTAAAAATTATTTTATATTATAATAATAAATATAAAATTAATGTTACCGAAAATAAAAATGGATATAGGTGAATTAGATAGTAAAATTTTAAAAAATGAATTAATCAATATATATTTTTTAAAATCAAAATAATTAAAATTGACTTATATTTGATCGTTTAATCTGTTTAATATGTTTTAATTTTAGTATATATTAGTAACATTTATATAATATCTATCATGTGTAAAAAAATTGAAAAATATTTATTAATAATGATTAGGTTTTGATCAATTTAATTACAAATTTTAAATATTAAAAATCATCTAATAAATAGAATCAAATTTTAAATTAAAATGACAAATCGAAAATTTATTCGGTCGGATCCGAATTACTATTCACCGTTGAAGTGAAAACGGCAGCATTAACCGTTGATAGCCGTTTCTTACTGTAACGTTATCGAGGCCCTTTTGATATTAAAGGTAACAAAAAAAAAAGCTAAAAATAGAGGGGGACAAGTCCCATCACGGCCGTCCTGCTGATATTCTTTTCTTTTGTTCCCTTCCTTGAGCAGCCACAATGGAATACGGAGAGAGAAACAAAATTTAATACGGCAGATGGTACTCTCCACCGCGCGATTCCATCTGACGCGGCAAATTAAGTGGTTGCGGCGCAGCATCAGCATCGTCATGCTTGGTTTTCAATGGCAGCCTTAACAATGCCCACCGAATGAAAGCAAAGGGAATGACGTGGTCTATCCGGCATGGTGCCAAAATGACAGCTAAGCCGGCCCACGTATGTGGGACTTATCGTATTTTCTCATGGCGGGAGGTTTGAAAACAAAGTCTGACCGGTCGGCTTCGGTCAAAAGGACGGGTTGTTTCCACAGGCATTTGCCGGTAAACAAGAGACATAATGCTCTTCATCCAATTTTAACGGGCCAGTTCTCCAGTCAAATCGGATCCACTTGTTTTACGGCCCGAGGCATCGATCTGCAGATCAAAAATTGGGTTTAAGCAACAGAGGTTAAAAGCCCAAGGCTCTAATGGCTACCCCTGCAATTAAGATTGGTAAGAAAAAGTGGGTTAGGTTGCTTGGTTTGGACTGACAGTGGTTAGCCCAACCACCTATCTCCTCTTCATCTTTTTAAAAAATATTTAATACGTCATAAATATATAAATTTTATACATTAGCGGTAAATCAAATATTATTACCTCATCAATACATAAATCATTGATAATGTATAACTCCTAATCATATAGATCTATTGAATTGAAAATGTAAAATCGTGACAAGTGATATCAGAATTATCCAAATCTTCATTAATATTGATATCGTAAAAAAAATATTAAGAACGAGGTAAATTCAAACCAAAATATATCTTTTTCTTCATGAGTATTTTCTTTTAAAACACTTATTTTTTATTAAAAATGTGATCCGTCTTTGACATTTTCCCATCTAAATTAGAAGCATCAATGAGTAATTAGCCAAAGTCCATGGCTCTTTTCTATACTTTAAGAAAATTATCTTATTATATAATATTTATAGGATAAAAGAATATTTTGCAAAAACCTAGTTTCCTTCATCGTCCTTCGTATAATCATCTTAAAATATGCTATGAACCATTGAGTTGAAAATCTCAAACGATCCTAATTAGAGATACAAAAGATGTATTTTTTTGCACTAACCTTCATAATATAGAAAAAGCCCGAGTTTTATAACATAAAGATTAACTCCACTTACCGAACCATTTAATAATTAATGATATTAAATCGAATATAATCACTTCTCGAATAATAATTTGTATTTTCAAACTCAACATTTTGTGTTCGTATTTTTTTTTATATTTTTAAATTAATCTTTAAATAAAAAAAATTATACATCAATCATTATATCGAATGTTATTATACTTAAATTCTTTCATCCCAAATCAATATATATATATATATATATATAGAATTTTAATTTTCAAAGGTAATAGCAAATTTCAAATTAAGCCTTAAAAAAAGCAAAAATAATTTCGATCCAAGATTTCCAATTTCCAAATATATTGGAAAAAGAAGGGGTCCAATTGAAAAGGAGAAAAAAGTTTTTAGCCTATACTGTGAAATTAAAAAAACTAAAATCCAGTTAACGAACTCTAGTAATGGGCGATGGAAACACAGTTGGGTAGTTCATAGCTCCCAACCAACTTCTCCTCGTCTTCTCCGCCGCTCTCTCCCTTCTCTCTGTTATTTTCCCTCCATTCATTTCCCTCATCAATCATTTCCTTCCTCTCTGTTTATCTCCGAATCATCTCCAGAGACAAAGAAACGAGAAAACAATGGCTTCTCCTTTCCTCTCCAACAACACCATCTCTTTCTCTTCTTCCCTCTCTTCCTCCCAGCTCCCTCGTCTTCTCCCATCCATTTCTTTGTCTCCGATTCTTTTCAAATCAAACCCAAGACGAATCCTGACCGTCCGATCCAAGATCAGGGAGATTTTCATGCCTGCACTCAGTTCCACCATGACTGAGGGCAAGATCGTCTCATGGGTTAAATCCGAAGGCGATAAGCTCTCCAAGGGCGAAAGCGTCGTCGTTGTCGAATCCGATAAGGCCGACATGGATGTTGAGACTTTCTATGACGGCATTCTCGCTGCCATCGTTGTTGGGGAAGGCGAAACTGCCCCTGTTGGCGCCGCCATTGGTATCCTTGCTGAGACTGAAGATGAAATTGCCGAGGCTAAAGCCAAAGCTGCCTCGAAATCAGGTGCTTCAACCCCATCTGCTCCTCCTCCTTCTCCAGCTCCGGCTGCTACTTCAACTCCAGCTCCCCCGAAGCCAGCGCCGGCTCCCGCGCCTGCGCCAGTTGCAGAGGGACCGAGGAAGACCGTTGCGACACCACTCGCAAAGAAGTTAGCGAAGCAGCACAAGGTGGATGTTGAATCCGTGGTGGGAACAGGGCCGTATGGTAGGATTACCTCTGCGGATATCGAGGCAGCCGCCGGGATCGCGCCTTCGAAGACAAATGTGGGACCTGCAGTGGTCGTTGAAACTACGCCTGCTGCTCCACCGAAAGCTACAGCTGCTGCTGCCGCCCCTTCTAGCCTGCCTCCTCAAGTTCCGGGGTCTACGGTAGTGCCATTTACGACAATGCAGGCTGCCGTTTCGAAGAACATGGTGGAGAGTCTTTCAGTGCCCACATTTCGAGTGGGGTATCCGGTGACTACAGATGCGCTTGATGCCTTGTATGAGAAGGTATATTGAGTTGGATTCTTTGATTTATCGAATTGGATTATTTTTGTTTTGGGATGGCAAACTCGTTTTAATACATTGGTGTGTTTTTGTTTTTTTTTTTACTTATAGGTGAAGCCTAAGGGTGTGACAATGACTGCTCTGTTAGCGAAAGCTGCTGCAATGGCACTTGCGCAGCACCCTGTTGTGAATGCAAGTTGCAAAGATGGCAGGAGTTTTACTTACAATAGTAACATCAACATAGCGGTAGCTGTGGCTATCAATGGTGGCTTGATTACCCCTGTTCTTCAAGATGCAGATAAGGTTAGTGATTATATGCATTGATCTTTAATTATTGGAATCAAGTATATAAATTGCTTGTTTTAAATGATTATATGGTTGGTTTTTCTATTGGTTTCTTATAGATTCTAATATCTTGACTGACTGGAATTGTTTCGGCTCAGTTGGATTTGTATCTATTGTCTCAAAAATGGAAAGAGCTGGTGGAAAAAGCCCGGGCAAAGCAGCTTCAGCCCCAAGAGTATAATTCAGGTTCTTACTGCTTAATGGCTTTACTTCTGGTTGTAGTTTGAGTAGGTAATTGAGATTTGACGTGTAGTTAATATAGAGTAAATCATAATTGACTTGCTTGCAGGGACATTCACTCTGTCCAATCTGGGCATGTTTGGGGTGGACAGGTTTGATGCCATTCTTCCCCCAGGACAGGTGAGTGTTGTGGATGGACTTTCGGCCTCCCCTGATGGGTTTGATTTCTCTACAGTTGCTAATTATTTTTTGGAATGATGATCAGGGAGCTATCATGGCTGTTGGAGCATCAAAGCCAACTGTTGTAGCTGATGCTGATGGATTCTTCAGCGTGAAAAACAAAATGCTGGTGAGTCCAGTTTCTATTTCAGTGCCAAATACAATCCCTTTTGGATAAAATTATCTTCTGAACTTTAGGAAAATATATAAAATTGGACAACTGATTTCACATCTATCACGAAAGACATATTATTATTTAGTGTTAATACTTTTAAAGTTACTGTGTTCTGGCAGAATTGCATATTTCATTCATAATTTTAGTCCATACAAATATAACAGTAAAAAAAATGTAAGGATCTGAGTCTATCTCAGCAAAGTACATTTTAGGTACTAGTACTCTAATTTTGTGGAGTAATCATCATGCTGTGTTGAAGAGTTCACCTGTTATTAGTCTTCATAATGTATAAGTTATAGCTCTTTAATTGATATAGAAACTTTTGAGGATGATACAGGATACAAATCACAAGAAAATGAAATCAATGGACTAAAAGGGAATTACTGGTAGGAGGAAAAGATTCTTACCAACAATGGCTCCCTCCCAAACTAGATAATTTTCGTTCCATCTTCTCACATTTTCTTCATTGGTTTTAGCCCTTTCAAATTCCAAGTTCACTTTCTTCCTTATGAAAAACAATGGCCAGCTCTAGACGTGCAGCCTTCAACACTTTGTTAGTTATGATTGATTGCTATCTTGACCTCATACTTCTTTGCTGTTAAGTTAAATTAACTTGTTAGAAAATTCATGTAGTCAAGAAATCTGCCACTGAAAAAAAAAGTAAGGGCCCATTAAATTTTGGAAATGTGTTCTGTTTTCCATCTCAACTTTTGCCCTAAATATGATCAATAAAATGAGGTAAACAACCAATTGGAAGACAAGGTTTCCAAACTTAGCTAAAAAGTTGAAAAACAACTTAAAATACTTGTCCATTTTTCTATCAAATTGGAAAGCAGGAGTTTGCAAATTTAATTGCTTACTTTATTTCATTGATCATATACGGAGGAAATATTTTTCCAAAGCTGAATGGGCTCTAATATTTCTTTCTGGCATTGCATACTTTTATTTTCCCAAATAAATCATCTGTTACATGAGAGTGGTTAGAACTCTTCTTTATCACCATAATCATATTACTGTTAAAGGTATCTGCTACAAATGTTATCATGAAGTTTGGAAGAATATTAATCAGAAATAATTAGTTTAATTGTTACATTAGGTCCTTCCGTATACTGGTGAATATTGTATGCCTTTCATTTTTAATAATTAATATAGAGGAGTCCTTTCCAAATTTTTGTCATAGCTAAATATTTCTAAAGAACAACTTAAACTTGGTTGGAATGTGATTCTTCGATTTCAGGTGAATGTAACTGCCGATCACCGTATTGTCTATGGTGCTGATTTGGCTGCCTTCCTTCAGACCTTCTCAAAGATTGTTGAGAACCCAGAAAGCCTGACTTTGTAGATGATGCCGAGGTGTTTATGCAATGAAGTCACACTGAGTATTCTAATTTGGCCACTATGCAGAGATGATTTTCTCTCTATTTAAACAGATTACCTAGCTAAGGAGCCTGTTTTTTTCCTTTTTGTAGCAGTCCATTGTGTTTGTATTCCATTTTGTTTTCTTTTTAAGGATTTCAGGTGCCATTTCAGATACAGTTGAGTTAGATTTTGAAGGAAAGGAATAACAACTTGGAAGTTTTTGACAGAATGAAATGAAAATTGTTTGGTAAGAGCTGTGGTTTCAAATTTTATTTTTAAGTGTTACTGGATTTGGCAATGAACATTGAGTATTTAGCCCACCATCATAGATTCACAGGTAATGATGACATTGTGTAAAACTTAAATTTAACTTTTGGAAATATGAAATGTTTGTAGATCCTAGAGGTATAGAAATGTGAATATCATAGATCTTGATTAACTATTTCAGAACAAGGAAGAAGTTATCGTAATGGAACTGATTCGGAGTTAGATGTCGTATGATCTTCTGTTTCAGAACTAGGAAGAAGAATTTGAACAAAAACCGAAAAATGAAGAACAAGAACATATGATTCCGAAGAAAAACGAATCAGTATAATGAAACATTGTTGTAATAGAGTTTCTTGTTTGCTGTCAGCTGTTCATAACCAGTAATATTTGGAGTCAGTTGTTTGTCTACAAATAACCTGAGCTTCTTTCTTACATGAATAATTAAAAAATATTGGTTAAAACTTCTTCTCTTGATCTCAAGAACATAATCCAACAATCGCAGCAAAACTGATATAATGTGACTACTTCAATAGAAATAAGCAGAATGAAAATTGAAAATGAAGGATGGTGTCATAGACTGTTGCAGTAAAATGTTAAGATGCTTCCAGGCCGGTGCAAAGGATTCAACTTTGGCAACAGGCAACTAGATAGAACAATGAGATGCATGAAGGATTTTGTTGCTACTTGAATGGAAGATTCTGTGCATTTTTCTCTGACACACTCTTAGCTGATATAATTCACCAGTCCAAGGTGATGTTCCTAGAAATATAAAGCTTGTCAATGTACTCTATTACAGGGCGTGAAGCTTTGATATACCTTCTCATTTTCTTCTCTGCTGTATGATCTGCAACAAATGTTGATTAATACATATAAAGGAAAGGATCATGTCAGCTGAATCTTAGATTTCTCATTTTCTTCTCTGCTATTAGAAGATGATAATTTCTGAATGGCTTAAAATCTGTCATAGGAAGTGCATCATATCTTGTTGAAGATTAATTCTCAGCCTCTGGCAACATCTGATGTAAATCATAGTTTAAGCTTCCAACCCAGATATTATTGATGGCTTTTTCCTCTTGCCAGTTAGAAGAGGAAAAAGTGAGATAGGGTGTGTGCACCAGCAAAGTTTTCATAGATGCCAATTCAAGGAAAACAAAAGCTTGAGAAAGCATAAGCAGGTTAAACCCTTTCCCCTTTGTCTGGTTAAATAGTTATATGCTGTTATTATAATTTATGTATAGATATATGTAGGCAGGTGTTAATTAGTATCCATATGCTATCTTGCTCTCTCCTGAATCGGACAAATATGCAGGCATTGATCAAGATTCAAGACAAAATGTTATGAGGAGAGCACAGCTACTTCTTACTTCTGAAATACATTGTTTCTTCAAAGTTGCAGAATTTCGTAAAACATTTATCCATTGGACTCTATTGGCTAGCCAAGAACTTCATGCATAAATTTCATTCAAACTCACCTGTCTCATTGAGATTCAGCAAAAGCTGTTCCCTTGTTGGAAGAGTATACATTCCAGCAGAAACAGCAGTCCTGATAGCCCATGTGTGGTATGGGGCACACACTTGAGCATAAGCTGTTGAAGCTGCTTCCCTTAAAGAGTAATCCCTAGAATTCAGAAAGAAAAACCGATGCATTAGATAACAGGATTACAAGGAGAATTACTTGCTTGTAACAAAAGAACATGTAGCTCTCCAAGGAGAAGACCTAACCTAATGAGGCAAACAGAAAACAGACTTTTCTTTTCGACTACATTGATTAGGTTACAATCAATGCTACAAACAGTTGCATCACAGCTAGAATATGAAATTACAATGAAAGAAAAGCAGTCACAGAGAGATCATCCATGGTGCATGAAAATCAGTCATTGATGTTTAAGAAATGCATGTTCTTGTATGCTAAACCAGAGCAAGCAACAAGCATTGCAAGACTCAGAAGTCTAAACTCTCTGCCTCTAGTTTCTTTTCCTCAGTTTCAGGTGTTATTCTGTCAGAGAAAGCACTGGGAATCATTTTGCATCTTTGGAATTTCAGTGCATGAAAAAGGGGAAAAAAATGCAAAAACATACTCAGATGACAGAAATTCCTTAAATAAAGCCCGGATGAGGTCAAGACCCTGTCTAACTCGACGCAGATTACGCGAATGGCTTCCTGGTTTTTTCACTGTGTCATGTGCAACATCTAGATCAAGTACATTTTCTAGAGTGGCAAATCTCTTCGATGCTTCCACAAGATCATGTACCTGAAAACATTAAATCATTTGTCAGATCAAGGTAATGGGTATTCATAAAGAATGCAAGAGCACAAAGTAGATGAGATTTGGGAGAGCGTCAGCTCATGCAAATAACAGAAGAACTCCCTGACTTTGATCAAATGGTGGGGTGCAAATGAAACCCAAAATGAACATCGAATTCATTGATGCAAATCCTAGGAAACTGGACCTTGACAAAGTGGAAGAAGTTCCTCATTATGTAACATGTAAGGTTTGCATTGATTGGCACCAATCACAGGTTCAATGGATTCCAAAAGGAGATTTCAAAATGCTATCAATGTTCATAGTCCAACGTACAAGGAATCAAGATTAAAGAATAAAAAAAAATAGGGCAATGCACCTTGGCGACGTACTCCATCTCGGCAAACTTGAAAGCAAGGCCGAGGCAGCTGAAAAGAACAGAAACTAGAGAACATGCGTCACAGAATTTATCCAACCGAAGCTCTTCATCCTTCATCTGACACTCCAAGAACTCCGACAGCTCCTCAAATGCCTCCACTATAGCCGACAAAGGCGTTTTCGTTGTCATTGCCATCTTCGTTCGAGAGTCATCAAAATCATTGTCTGCTTCATCCATGGCTATATATGACTTTTTTTGGTTTTACAATTTCATGTTCTAAAGATTAACCATTCACTCTGGGAATCATCATAAGATCAAGAAAAGGTTGAGAAAGACGTCAAAGGTTAATTTGGACTAGAGCTTTTACGTGTTGGGATTGATTCACATCTCTTCCTGTTGTCGAAAAACATGAAAACTTGACAAGTGTATGGGAATATGTTAAAGGTCATACTAGAAACACGGTCCGCCTGAGGAAAGAACATGGGGCATTGGGTTAGGAAAAAGCTTCACAGACACATGGTCCTCGATTCCATGTCGTTTCCCTTTTCGGTCGTTACTCGTTGCGTTCTTGCCTGTTCGATGAGATGGAAGGAAAATTTTGGGTCACAATTAATTTTGGCCTAAAATGCAAGTAGACTCCCTTAAGTAATTATCATCATTATTGTTTAATTGAATCAGTTGGGAACTTGGGATGGACAATTGCCCTTCTGCCATCAATTTGCCATAACTAATACCAGCCAAATTTGAAAATCAAAACACCCCACTTTTCCTCCTAGTTTAAGGCAAAAACGAAAGAAGCTATTGATTGTTTAGTATTAAGGAATATTCTTGTCAAGATATTGATTGTTTAGTATTAAGGAATATTCTTGTCTCTCTTGCTTTTGCTTTATTTGCTTGCTAAACCAAAATTAATAGAAAAAAAAAAAGAAAGAAAAAACAGAGTGGTTTCGAAATTCTTTATGATTCATCTATCAGAAAATGTAATTCTTGCAGTGCCTTTTTTTATTTTTTTTTTTGCTATTATTTAGTAGTTTACATGCTTATGATTCAGATTAAAATCTCCTAAACTTACTCTACAAGATGTATCACTAACTAGTTAGGTAGACCTGGAAATGCAGACTAAACCTTGCTTGCAAGCTCTACTCCATCTTTTTCAGGTTCACTGTCTTTGCTATGGATTTGAATCGGCTTGTAAGTATAGAGCTTGGCGCAACAGATGTAGTAAAGAAGATTAACAACCTGCAATCCGGTGAGCAACCAGTAAAAATACTCCAACTTTCCCTTGTTTAAGTTATTATCCGGAAGCCAATTTGATCCATCAGGTCCAGCACTGAATTTGTGCACTAAAGTAACCAGCAGCGTGCTCACGTAGTTCCCAACTGAAATTGAAGTCCAAAACAGTGCAGTAGCAGTGCTCCTCATGCTTTCAGGTGCCTGATCATAAAAGAATTCCAGGTGTCCGATCGACATGAAAGCTTCAGCTATTCCATGGAGGGCGTACTGCGGCACGAGCCAGAAAACTGAGATGGGGATGATACCGTGAGCCTTGTCTTGAAGCCCGTGAGCGAAAGCTGCTTGTTTACGCTTTATTTCGATGAAGCCTGCTACAAGAGTGGCTAACACTGATATCACGAATCCGATTCCCATGCGGTGCAAGAAGGTGATACCCCGGTCAAGCCCCGTGAATCTGCGGGCAATGCGGACTAGAACCCGGTCGTAAAGGGCTATGGTGGAGAGCATGAAGACCATGGTGAAGACAGACATGGAACCAGCAGGGATTTCGAAGGATTTTGTCAGGTGCCTGTCCATGGTTTTGGCTTGTTGGAGGGAGAATGTGCTCTGCTGAGCATAAGCCGTGATGAGAAGGATGCCTGCTGCCCATATTGGTCCCATTCGAATCACAGATTTCAGTTCCTCGATTCGATGCACAGTGTTTAGTCTCCACAGATTAGGAGATTTCACATTATCTTCCTCAGTCACAATGGCTGCCTTGTCAAGAAATCTGCAATTCACCCATATACATTACTTAAACCCATATCATTGCTTTCAATCTAAAACCATGTTATTGCAAGCAAGTTTAAGCTTTAATAACATACTATTTGTTTTTGGTATCAATCAATGTTTGTTCTAATACACATGCAAACAAAAGACAATTCAACTTTTTCAACTTATTTCGGCATTATCGGGGGGCAGATATTCATAATTTCCATGGCTTTCCTTCCCCAGGCCAGGCCTGCCAGGGGCCAGCTAAGGAGCAGATAAGCCCACAATTTGCACTCAGTGTCTGCTGGAATTTGCAGGTGTATTAGTTTATGATAAAGACACTAGAGCCCTTTGGCTTAACTTTTTTTTAATTTAAAAGCTATTATGAAATTTTTATGAAAAATAATAATTTTTAAAATTAAGTTAAATCTGTTTGGTAAATTTATTTTTATAAATTTTTTTTATAAATAAATTGTTTGACAATATAATTTATATAAGTTCTAATTTTTATTAAAATTATCATAAAAGAGTATTTAATAAATAATTTTCTATTAATCATAAATTTCTTTGTTTATAATGAAAAAAGTTAATTTTATTTTTCTATTTATAAAAAGTATAAAAATTATTTTTTTATAATATAAAATTTATAATTAATAATAAACTATATAAAAATAAAAATAGATAATATTGAAATTATTTTTAATAGATAGGGATATTTTTGAAATAAAAAGAAAAATTCTCCTAAAGCATAGGCATGTTTTTAAAAAAAAAGGAGAGAAAGCTTCTGGAGCTTTTCAAAGTTCTTTTTTTTTTTAAATTTTATTCTTTAAAAAAAGTTACTTATTTTTTTAAAAGCTTCTCTAAATTTTTATTTGGCCTAGGTTTTGCTTTTAAGAAATGGATAAATTGAAAAAAAGTCAAGTCAAACATGCAGTAAAAGTCTATTTAGTTTAACTTTTTTCTAACTTAAAAACTATTATGAAATTCTTATAAAAAATAATAATTTTTAAAATTAAGTAAAAATTGTTTAGTATATTTTTTTTATAATTTTGATTAAAATTATTATAGAGGGTATTTTTTTTAAAGAATAATTTTTTAATTATTTTTAATAAATGAGAATATTTTTAGAACAAAAGTAAAATTTTTTTATATTTTTAAAATAAAAGAAGAGAAAGTTCCTTACAAGAGCTTTTTTTTAAAAATTTTATTTTTAAAAAAAATTACTTTTTTTTAATTTTTAAAATTTATGTTTAACTTAATTTTTACTTTTAAAAAATAAATAAATTTTAAAAAATAAGATCAAACAAGCACTAAAAAAGATGATCTGTTTTCTTTGCTAACATGCAATTATGGTAGAGATAAAGTGTGTGTATGTGTATGTGTGTGGTGGTGCTGAAAGGATTTGAGGGTTGTGGCCCCAGCTCCCAATTATTGTACAATTCACAAATTATTGACTCTCTTTTCCCCCCCTAACAATTAAAACTGACTGTGGCCAATAAAGAAAAGTGGTTAACAATCAAATCCTTGAAGCAGATCTTATCCACTTCCAGTTTCCATTTAAGAAAACTGAAAAGAAGATATAAGAAGGCCTGATCAATTGAAAAGTGAGAAGACTTACATTATTGAAATTCTATCATTAATTTGCATTTACTGCATCAGTCGTTCATGTTAGACTTTGACATGGAAAAAAATTAATGCCCTTTTTTTTATTTTTAGTATTAAAAATTAATATGAACTATAAAAAAGTAAGAGTTATAAATGGTTACAAAAAAGAGTAAACTACAAATAATTAAAGAATTTTCGGTTTTTTTAGTTTTTATTTTATATCATTAATATTAATTTAATAAAATAAGATAAGATAGATATTTTATTATTTTATTTTATGTCTCAAATCATAAGATACTATTCTCTTTAAGCAACATGGTCTGAATCTGATGTTACTATGCTATTTATGGTATTACGGTCGGTTTCTAGACCGATTGGATTCCATTGATGAGTAGCCTGTTTTTCCTCTTAATTATGACAATGAACTGATGCAAATTTGTCTGTTTGTCGGAGGAGACAAAGGAAGGAAAAGACACAACTCACGTCATTTGTTTCGTGTGAACAAGTTTTCCACCTAAAGAAATTGGCGCATCAAGCTCTTCATTCCGGTACAGCAACTGTGGATCAGCAACCATGGTCAATTTCCTCTTCTTGAAAGCTGCCACCGAAACCTGTAACAAGCGGGTGAACGGACTCCCCGCAGGGTCCATGTGCCGGTAAAGTGGGTAACCGGCGATGAATGGGATGATCGAAAGGAACATGGCAATGGTAGGGATTCCGAGGCCCCATCCCCACCCGAAGTTGTCCTGAATGTAGACAAGAACTGTGACAGCCACCAGGATTGATGCCCCCATGACAAAGTAGTACCAATTGAAGTACTTCCATGTCTTGGTTGATTGCTTTGGGTCGGTGTCATCGAACTGATCTGCCCCAAATGCAACCACACAAGGTCTGATCCCTCCTGACCCCAAGGCTCCTAGTAGAAGAGATCCATACAGGATTGCCAACTGTCCTGCCGTAGCTTGCTGGCACACTTCCTCGCCTTTACATGGTGGCGGCCTGAATTGTGGAAGTATGGCTGATAGAGTTAAAGATGTCATCCCCTGATTCAAAAGCAAAGCTTTTGTTAATAATTACGACTTCAGAAACCCAAAAAGGAGAGGAAAGGGTAGGCTTGCTTGATGTTGACATAAAGCAACACAGAATCTTGGATCCTTCCTCTAGCGAGAATTCTCGACAACAAGCCAAAGGTTAAGTATCTCTTTCACGGATCTTACTATTTGGTATATGATGGAAGCGACTGTTAGAGTCCAGAAACGTCCGGCATATGCATCGGCTATGAAGGCACCAAGCAGCGGTGTTAAGCTAGCAGTTCCACCGAAGTTCGTCAGAGTGTTGGCAGCTTTGGTTAATGGCATATGAAGCTGTGTCGTTAAGTAGCTAATCATATTAGCATTGAATCCTACCACAGCCAATTTCTCACAGACCTCATTTGCTGCACCCATAAACAAAACCAGCAATAAATTAAACCAAAGTCGAAAATACAATAAGAAATTTCATAATTCATTATACACACGTAATTACACATAAACCCATGCACGTACACACATGCATATACACATAAAATTAACAAAACTTACAAAAAATGAAAGGCATGGTGATCATTCCTCCCTTCTGCCTTTTAAGATTGGTTTCTTTTTTATTACTCTCCTCCATTTTCTCCATTTTTGTGCTCTAGAGCTAGCTAGTGTGCCTGGAATGAAATGGTGTCCATGGAAGCCTATTTATAAGGGCTAATCGAAGTGGGTTTTTTACCTCTTGTAAACAGAGAATTTACTGCAAATATCCTTGCCCACGGATTGAGCAGTGTCAAGAGTTGGATGGTTGACAGTGAACTTTCACAAATATTAAATATTAAAGTGACATATGGACAGGCAAGGGACAACGAAATTTTGTTATTTTAATAATTTTTGTTGGTTTGCATATAGATTATTCTCAATTGCTACTTGTGGGGAATGGACTTGACCCAACCTCTCTTAATAATTGTATGAGAAAGATTGCTCAAAAACCATAAAGAGATAAGATATCAGACAATTTAATTTCGTCATCTTTTGTATGGTGGGTTATGGGGAGCTACCAGTTCTTGAAGCATTGAAAAATAAAAATAAAAATGTGAAGAATGAGGAAAAAAACAGATGAATGGGTGAAATTTTTAGCTCCAACTTGACTAAAGGATATTAAATTCAATTCCCACATAGCAATAATTCTTGTACAATTTAATGTTAATTTTCTTCTATAAAAAAATTACAAATACAAAATAATCAATTTTGTCGAAAAAAAATAATTTATTTTTTATTTTTTATTGAGAGGGACTAGTGGACTGAATATTCTATGTAGGATACATTACTTGGCTAACCATGCCTACATGGCCGACTCTTTTCCCCCTTAGCATGTCAACTTCTCCATGGCATCCATGTTGTTTGTGTTTTGGCCATAAATCACCACAAAAATCATTGCACTCTTCTATTTTGATTCAAACTTTAAATGAAAAAAAAAAATAAAAAGTTGTATAAGAACAATTGTTTAAAGCATTGGACCTTCAGTGACGAAAAAATTACTTTATTCCTAATTCGATTTGAGCCAAATAAAAGCTCAATATATTTAAAATATGTACAAATTTTAAAAAATTTGATGACTAAATCCTGCTTTGTCCCTTGTTTAAATTAATAAAATATTTTTTATCTAATGCATTAAAAATTATCTAATGAGAAAACATTTTCCTCTATGGTATATATAATATCTTAACAATTCCTTGATTTACAAACACTCATTATCATTGGCCTAACCACATTTTTAGGTCCAAATTAAAGGGAAACAATTTGGTATGATCAATGCAAACATTTTTACAAGTAATCTAACCAAAAATGCTTGCAATTCTTGATTTTACATTTAAAAGAAAAGATTATTATTCTATATACCAATACTTGTGTATAAGATATTTCTTTAAGATTTTTTTTTTTTTGGATTTAGGATAAGGGGATTCAAACCCTGTTTTCTAAATAGAGAAAGTATGTACCAACAAATAAACCAAAAGGTCGAATGCCATTAAAAATTTTCAATTGAGTATATGGTACATAAAAATGGTTTGCAGTGGGGGGTTATTCCTTTGTGTGAACACAGGTTTGGTGCTTAGCATAAAGCTTGCTTCAGCATTATTCATAGAAAATGATGGAAAAACCTACTAATTAAGAGGTTGAAGGGTTTGATAATCTTCTAGATGACTCCTTTATTAACCTTTTTTCACAGCAATTAACAAAGGAAAACTCTCAAGGACTTGACGTGTGAGATGATGCAAGCACAATCAAGGAGAGGATGCTTGTTGATCAGAACGAAATGGAAAGAAAAAAAAAATCTCTTACCAAAACAGAGAAATACCAATAGGACTTCATTTTTGTTCTTTGATGAAAGTAGCATGAATGGTATGGTTTGTCTCTACCACGTGTTGCTACTCTTCTTAGTCTCCCATGATTTGAATCAGGTCATAATCAAATCGATTGTTTCATCATTATTTTCATTTCTTGTCCTTTCCTTTTTGTTTTAAACTTTGCTAATAATTTGTCTGCTCCTTGGTTAATCTGGGTAACTCGCCAAGTAGGGTGGCTCATGGCTATGAAGTCTAGACATGGACCCTTCTCGAAGTGCTTAGCCGACCAAGTGGACCTTAAGAGTTTTGGGTTTTTTATAGATAAGACCAACCCCATTGCCTGTGAACCAATTTGATCTGTTTCAGTTTATAGAATTCTAGAAAGGGATGTTAATTTCTGAGTTTGTGTATGTTGCACCTGCTTTCTTTTTGCATAAACATGGCGGGGCAAATGGAAACGAAAAAGAGCACGTAACCATGAGAAAGGGGGGGCCGGTGACAGCATATGTGTGTCCTTTAGAAAGGGCACGTAGCCCTTAGGGTCTCTTTCAGCGTGCGTTGTGCTCATTGATTTAGTGAAAAAAGATATGAACCCAGAACCGACACTAGGTCGTTTGAGTCATTTCACAAGAGAAAACTCGATCTTTCTTCCATGATTTTGTTGGCTGGAACTGTGGAGGAATCTTTGATCACTACTCTGAATTTCGATTCTCCATGCCGAAAGGTAGATTTTCTGCATCACATGTAAGGTCTTGGATCATTGCAACACCTTACGAACCAGAACCACAGAACAAAAATGAAACAGCATTCCAACAAATGGAATTATTTCGTCACTTAAAATACCTTATACGAACTAGTACAGAATATAAACAAATGAAGACCACAACACCCCCGGCACTAAACAGTATAAAAATACAGTTAATGCGTATCTACACCGGATCAACCAGAGCAGGGCTGAGGAGAATAGCCATAGAAGCACAGCAATCACCTAGCTTATAAATGAACATGAACCTAGTAAAGAAAACGGAGTGCCAATGCCTATTTGCTATACTGGAAAAAAAAAGAATCCAAGCCAAGAAAGTCTCAATCCATGGGGAAAAATGGAGCTGGTTTGGAAGATTAGTTGTGACCTTCCCTGGGATGATCACTCTATAAAAATTCATTATGCTTTTTCGGTTCAAATGATGAATTAATTTAATGTAAAATGCTTAATTTAATTAATTTAGAAAATTTGTTCAAAACTGCCTTTATGACACTTACGTTAAGGCTTTTTCAGAAAGAGACCATACGAAACTTAATCGGCACCCACATGATAGATGACAAGATTGTACTAATTAATGGCAATGTTTTTCCTTTTTTCTCTCTTCTTTTTTGTTTTTTGTTTTTGTTATTTATTCTTTTAATTAAGGATTTTTTGTTACTTCACCATGGAGACCATATGAATTATTTAGATGAAAATTTCCATTTAGGAATATTTTGATGAAATTTTAGTCAAGAGAGACGTTTCTAATGATATGTACCTTAATCACATAGTTAAGCTATATAAGACAATTAATTAAATTATTGTAAACTCATTTAGATGAATTTTAAGAAATTTTTCATGGAGAATTAGTAACTTAAATGAGGAAAAAATGTCAATTGTTGAAAATCCAGGGGGGAGTCATTGCCTCCTTAGCTTCTTCTTATGTTGTATATATGTTAATTCAAGCATATCACAAATACTTAAAGGAGATTTGATCCCTAAGGAATCATGCATTGAAGGTGTTATTTTATAGAAAGAATTTTGTAATTCATGTATTGTTTTCACTTCATATATGATTAAAACAATGCATTAAATAGGAAAAAGACATCTTTACGTCTAAAGATATATTGTATTAGAATTTATTGAATTTATAATCGATAAAATATAAATGTAATGATTTAGGTTCAAGTATACGTCTTAATTGTTATACATTTATATTCAATTAAGGATGAGATACGTACACGTCTTAATCTTCTTATTCACACATTCATGTCGGATTTAAAATGGGATATGCATACGTCATAATCTTTTAATTCACACATTCAAAACCAATCTAGGATGGGTGATGTAGTGAGTTAATGTGAAAACAAAGACTTGCACTCGATAGAGCCTTTAAGATTGATAAACAAGTTTCTAACACAGAAACTTACGCATACGTCGTAATCTTTTAATTCACACATTCAAAACCAATCTAGGATGGGTGATGTAGTGAGTTAATGTGAAAACAAAGACTTGCACTCAATAGAGCCTTTAAGATTGATAAACAAGTTTCTAACACAGAAACTTACACTTAAAATTTGAGAGAAAATATAATATCATTCAATAATTCATAAAAGATAAGTTTAAGTTGTTTAAAATTAAGCCTAAAGGTGCTAGTTACAAGAGTCTAATTCTATTTAACCTAAACTTGGAATACAAATAAAGTAAATTAAAGTAAAAAAATATTCTACCCTAGACTTCTTAGAAGTACAAGAAAAATAAATTTCTAAATCCATATTTACTTGTCGTCCAAGTAAAACAAAATAAAATAAATCTATTATACTTATAATTTCTATGTAAGACTTCTAACTAAATAAGAAAAATATTAAAATTATGAATATGCCTATTTATAATTTTTGAATTTTTGTATTGACCTGCTTTAAAAGATTATCTGCTAAACATTTTAAGCCAATAGGATACGTTTTATTCTTTTTATTCATATTTGATCTAAGATAAGATTTGTAAAGAGGACATTACACCGTAATTCTCTTGCTTTGGACCACATAACGCAAAAATGCCAAGAATGGTTTTAGATCGCGTTGCGATGAGATGCAAAAAGAACAGATAAAAGCAGGTTTCTTATGCACGCGCATTTGAAAAAATAATCAAAAGGGTATTGTTTTTGAGGCTGAAAAGAAAGGAGGGAGGCATTTCTGTTCAACTCACATGAACAGCACGGTATAGTTTTGGTCCCTAGTGTTACCAAATGCCAAAATTGTGGTCCTCAATTTCATCCCACAAGTTGCTTTCACTATGATTTTGGCTAAGCCACAGCTCTGATTCTGGAAAAGTAATGAAGAAAGTGGGAAAGCTTTGACAGACACAAGAGAACACATCACGAAAACTAAGGTTGATATATGCGCAAACGTCGGCAAATTGCAACCTTTTTTTTGTTTTTTTTAGATTATACAATTTGAAGTAATCATTTTCGAGACAATAATTTAAGAATTTTAAGATAATATGGGGCTTTTTTTTTTTTTTTTTGATGAGTTGAGGTTGTCTTCTTCTGTCACAATAGCTGCCATGTCCACAAAAACTGAATTCTCGTACAAATTAGTATATGTTGGAACACCCCATGCATCTTTGGAAATCGAGGCATCAAGTTTGAATCAGAATCCAAGAGTGCCTCTCTCTTCCTGAATCAGATTTCGATAAAGTGAGTAACCAATAAAAAACAGGATTACGGATACTGTTTGGTGCAATGCCTGCCTGTTCTTTGTACTGGTGCGTTTCATTTGCTTTTGTTCCTCGGTTGCTGTAATTTGTCTGTAGCTTGACTGGTTTTCACTGGTCTCTCCCTTACATCGTGCGTGTTCAATACCTTAATAAAATTGTCGGCAATATATGTCAAGATTGGTGGTGTCTTCCAATAACTTGTTTTCATGCTCGATGTTAAGATAAATATTGATAATTTTTCTAACCGTTAAGATAAATATACGAATTATTTAATTAAAATTATTATATAATACTATAACGTAATTAGATTATAATATTTTATTAAAGTTATATTATAATACTATTAATTAATTAGAATTAAATTATGAATAAATTTGTATTAATCTTTATATATATCTACATATAATTTACAGTTTTATATTGTTGAGGTTAGGTTGCAGCTTGTGGGGTGAGGAAAGCTCGAGTTAAAATGGATAAAAGAAAGAAGCTGACTAACCATGGGAACAAAAGATGGATTCACATGGATCTAAAAGATATAGTAGGGGAGATTGCTCTTCGTTACCTTCCTGCTAAATCGCTTTTTCGGTGCGCTGGAGTTTGTCGGGGAATGGAAGCATCAAATATCAACACCTTTCTTTGCTCACAATCAGTCAATTTATTTCCATTCTTCCTCTGGCTTCTTTTATCGAACACAAGCAGGCGAGCCATCATTCATGTCTCTTGATCCCATGGCTTATGGTGTTCCAGACCCATCTTTAACGTTTCTGGCTGAACCTGTTGATATTCGGACCTCCTGCAATGGGCTATTGTGTTGCCACGGACGTACTGGGTACCAGGCTTACTATATCTGCAACCTTGTTACCAAGCAATGGAAGAAACTTCCAAAACCAGATGCTGATCATGGGCCTGACCCTGCTGTAGTGCTACTATTTGAACCGTCATTTCTGAACTTCATTGCTGATTATAAGCTGGTTTGTGCGTTTCCATCTGAACTTGGTGGATATGAGTTTGACATATATTCCTCTGAAAAAGGATCATGGAGAACTTCTGGTGAGATTTACTTTGGTGATAGGAAGCTCCTGCCGAAGTCGGGTGTTCATGTGAATGGCTGTCGAGTCAAGGAGTAATTATTGCATTTGATCTCATATCAGAGCGGTCTCAGATCCTCTCTTTTGCATCTCTGGGCATGATGAATGGCAAGCTTTGTGCAGCTTATGTACCTGGTCGGAGCTTATATGTGAGTGTGCTGTCTAATACTCACTCGAATACCATGCGATGGCACAGCGATGCCAGGACCTGGGTAAAAATCCGATCAGACATCAATCTACATACTTCCTATCAATTTTCCAGTAGGTATGGTCATGGTCTTGGAAGTGTGGTGTTTTAAGTGGTGACATGGTGTTGCTTCGGAATGGGAACACATTTTATTCTTACGACATGAAGAAAAAGGCCCCTAATTCTTTGGGTGAAATTAACATTGATAGCAAAGCGGGTGTTGTTGTTTATGTGAATAGCCTTGTTGAGCTCTAGTTGGTCTGTTTTCTCTTGCTAATGCTATATTGTCTGGCTTTGAGAAGAACACCAAACAATCTCTGATTCTTTTAGATATATATAAATTTA
Source organism: Theobroma grandiflorum (assembly GCA_036013995.1). Classification (NCBI taxonomy): domain Eukaryota; kingdom Viridiplantae; phylum Streptophyta; class Magnoliopsida; order Malvales; family Malvaceae; genus Theobroma; species Theobroma grandiflorum. The sequence continues at coordinate 625,163 of CP142127.1, forward strand.
GTGCAAATTTTTGGTATATGTTTCTATGTCTTCATTCTTTTCTTTTCTTTTCTTTTTGGGTCATTGTCCTATACTCCCAACGTGCGGTAATTTTTGTTCTTACTATTAAAAGATAATAGTATTGTATATTAACTTTAGTTAAATAATTTGTATATTTATCTTAACACTAGAGATTGAATAAAAAGATAAATAAAAATCACATACAAGAATATAGATATAAATATAGGTATATGGGATGAATATAAAAACAACGCATCGAATATAAATCCTTTTAATAATTTGATAATTAAGAAAACGAAAGGTAATCTAATTTATTTCTTTTTTATTGTTATTAACATAATTGTTAGTTGTTACTTGTATGAATATTTAATCTATTAATGCATCGTTTTCGTTAATAATGACAACAGTATGAAATATTAATGTTTGTAATAAAACTTATGCATTCATATAAATTATTAACGATCATCAATCATTAAATCCAAATAGTAGAGAAAATATTTAATTAAATACAAATGGTGTATAGAGATAAAGACTTGTTTGCATATATTCAGTCAAGGGTCAATATTCAATATGGTTTGGTAGCTTATAATTATGAGGGTTTGAAAGTCATGGCAAATCAATAAACATAGTCAAATCACTTGTTCAATTATAAAGTATATTAAACAGAAAATACAGGTTGGACTCTTTTTTTATGGTATCATTACATTAAACTACATGTCAATGGAGTTCGACATTATGCATGAGCTTGACTTAATTTTACAATTATATATGTCAGATCCAAGTACAACTTGGGCTTAAGTATTAGAACAATTTATTGGTTTGAGTCAAGCACAAAGTTCAGAACTACTGACAAATTATATACGAGGAAACAAGGTCATCATATATAGCTAGCAATATGTTCTAGCCAAGTGTACATTAACCATGTTATTTTTTTGTGTACAAAGCTACGCTTGGTGCTCTTAATCATGGTGTTTGAGCAAGTGCATGAAGCTAAACCTGGCTAGCGAGCTCAACCCCTTCACCGGAATCTTCTGTTTTCTTACTCTGGAGGGGCTTGAAAGTATAAAATTTAGCACACATTAAGTAGTATACAATATTTAGAACTTGCAAAACAGTGAGTAACCAGTAAAAATACTCTAACTTTCCCTTATTCAAGTTCCTATTAGGAAGCCAGTCGGTGAACTTGTGCACTAGGGTAACCAGGAGAGTGCTTGTGTAGTCCCCAGCCGAGATTGATGTCCAGAACAAAGCTGAAGCTGTGCTCCTCATGCTCTCCGGGGCTTGGTTATAGAAAAATTCTAGGTGACCAATCATCATGAAAGCCTCAGCAATACCATGGAGGCTATGTTGTGGCACAAGCCAGAAAACTGAGATGGGAATTGTGGATTTTGGGCTGTTAATAAGACCATTCACTGAGGCTGCATGTTTCCTCTTCACTTCAATGAATCCAGCAACTAGAGTTGCTAGTATTGAAATGAAAAAGCCTATAGCCATCCGATGCAGGAAATTTATGCCTCGGTCGAGCCCTGTAAACCTGCGGGCAACAGGGACCAGCAGGCGGTCGTATAAGACTATTGTGATGAGCATGGAGAACATGGCGAAGACGGACATGGAGGCGGAAGGGATTTCAAAGGACTTCGTGAGGTGTCTGTCCATTGAGTTGGCTTGTTGAAGTGAAAACGTGCTTTGTTGAGCAGAGGATGTTGCAAAGAGAATACCAGCTGCCCAAATAGGCAACGTTCTTAATATAGACTTCAACTCTTCAACTCTATGAACGGTGTTCAGCCTCCAAAAATTCGGTTTTTCTGAAGATTTGAGGGTATCAGCTTCAGTCACGATGGCAGCCTTGTCCAAAAATCTGCAGTACAAGATGAGTTAGAGACAGCTTAACTTTCATCATTATGAAATTCGGCTGGTTAACAACTTGACAACTATTCATTTTTAAAGTGTGCAACTTACTTGAATTGTTTTGTATGAAGAAGCAGACCATCAGTGGAAATGGAGGCATCAAGCTCCTCGTTCACATACAAAAGTTTAGGATCAGAAATCAAGGGAATCTTTCTCTTCTTTAATGCGGAAACAAGGACTTGTAACATACGAGTGTACGGAGAGCCGGCAGGATCCAGATTTCGGTATAGAGGGTAACCAATCAGAAAAACGATTATCGACAAGGCCATGGCAATGGTAGGAATCCCGAGGCCCCAGCTCCATCCAACATTGTCTTGAACATAGACAAGCACAGTTGATGCCAGTAGTATTGAGGCTCCCAATACAAAGTAGTACCAATTGAAGAACACCCATGTTTTCTTAGGATGCCTAGGGTCCTCCTCAACAAATTGGTCCGCGCCAAACGCCGCAACGCATGGCCGGATCCCGCCTGATCCTATGGCTGCAAGTAGAAGAGACAGGTAGAGAACAGCCAATTGTCTGCCACTGGCTTCTTGGCAAACTTGGTTACCATCACATGGTGGTGGCCTTAGCTGTGGCAGCGCTGCTGAGAGTGTTAGGCTTATCATTCCCTGCTCAGATGGAAAAAAATTTTAACACTCGGTTTTGTTAAACTGATTGAACCAAATTTTAGCAGCCTATCTTGGAAAGTTCAACTGTGTTTTGGCTACGATTCGATGCTTCTTCCCAACTATAAAAACAATGGAATCGCTCTCACTAATGAAAGTAACATGCATTCCAGGAAAATCTCTAAAAACAATAAATGGGAAAATGAATCTATCTCTTACAAGAAGGTATATAGCTGTTGCAAGAGTGATAGTCCAGAATTTCCCAGCATATGAATCAGCAATGAAAGCCCCAAGCAATGGCGTTAAGCTGGAGGTACCATTGAAGTTAGTGACAGTGTTGGCTGCTTTTGTTAGTGGCATATGAAGCTGCACTGTCAGGTAGTTAACCATGTTCTTAATGAATCCCACCATTGCGAATTTCTCGCATATTTCATTCACTGCATCAAGTAATTTCAGCTTAAAAAAAAACAATCTTAGATTTCAACCGCTATCAACTATAAAGGAAGCTTACCTAAGATGAAGGGCATTGTCTTAATCCCACCCTTAGTCTCATCGACAAGTCTGTCACTCTGCTGATCAGCCACATTTTCAGAACCACCAAAGCTATCTTTCTTCTCCATAATTCCACTCTCTCCCCTCTTTCTCCAATGTGCCAAATCTTGAGCTCTATTTTCGGTACTTTCCACTCAACTCTTTGATCATCAATGGGAGTGGGGATGCCATAAATGCAATTTCTGGCAGGAAAACTTAGTCCAAAAGGAAGAAACAATCAGTTAGACTTAAACCTGTAAGGGACAAAAACAAATGAACTTTTCTCCTACCTTACCTGCTTTTTCTGTTCCTATAATCAAAGCTTATATATCTATATATCTTTCCTCCCTCTTTTTTTTCTTTTGTTTGTTTTTGGGTGGTTTTCACATTGAATTATTGAGGGGTAGATATAGGAAATGAAGATTGGGGACGTGAGGAATCGGTTCACGAAACAGGGAATTGGACTTTCCCTCATCATTGTTGGAAGACAGACGGTACTGTTACAGTGTGAGTGGCCTTAAAAATATCGTTAAAACAAGAAAAGGTTGGGAATATTTGGGGATTGAGACTATTACAACCATCCAAATCCTTACACGTTGCACTCTGACAGCACCTCCTCAGCGGTAGGCCTTATTGATAATGGCCAACAAGAAAATTTTCATTTTTTGGTACAGCGGTAACAAGAATATAATTATTCAATAATTAATTAAACTTTTTTTTAATATGCAATTATTGAGCTAGAATTGAGTTGCTTAAGTAGTTAGCATTTTAATTAAAGACTCAAAACCTTAATTAGATTTTAAAATATTAAAATTCGATTCAACCCATTACATTACTTTCATTCAAACTAATCGGTTTAATGTCTATATCAACACATGAAACCATACTTTTTAGAATAACTTAAACATAAACTCATTCGAAAAGCCTTGATCTTATCAATAACTTTTGAAGTTAAACCATGCGTTTCACAGCATGATTTCATAGATGCAGCACCCGCAACACATGTTGAGAACAAAAGGGTTAAATTGTTGTTCTTTTAGTATTAACAAAATAAACAATAATTTTGTATATATAACATTGCTTGACCAGGGTACATAGGGTTATCCTTTTTCTTTTTTTTTCCCTTAAGAAATCTTGTGGAAGCATGCACATTGAAGATCGTTCAATGCTATAATTATCATAGCCGATTCCAAACTGCTGAAGTCCAGAAGGAAAGCAATAAAAGAGATGACATAAGAGATGACTAAGGCAGAGAGAACGAAGAGAAACAGATAGACAATAACACTCTTAACATATGCTATGATCCTCTTCTCCTTTTTGTTTTGTTGCCCTGCATGCGTTTCATCCCGAAGAAACCGAAAGCTTGGATAACTCCAAACCTAAAACCCGAAACCAGTGTTTTTTCCCAGATTAGTGCTGCACCGCAAATACACCATGGCCATGCATTTGTCTCTGGCACGATAAAGGAGAGTCAATCCGATTGTGACCACCAGGACCTATCCGTTCTGCCACCAACTTTTGACCAGAAAAGTTGGATATGATTGATATTTTCAACCCAACTTTCCATTTGGGTCACTTTCACAAATCTTGTAGGTCTTCACGCGGAGGAAAAAGTGGGAGAGTAATGTGGACTCCTTCGCACTTACCTACGTTTGTTCCATCATTTCCTCACTGATCGAAATGAATTGAGTCTAACGTGTTAAGTGTACTGTTCTTTCATTTTTCAAGAAAAAAATGATTGCAATAAAAGCGTGATTGCAAAGGATAAAGGTTAATCAAAAGGGTTGACGATGTCAAATCTGGATCAAGTCATTTCGAGTTCTGAATAATTTGACATTCAGAAGAATGAGTGCTCGGCCTCGTGACATTTTATCATGCTTCTAATCTTATCCGCACATGGCGAATGAACAATAAAACTAATGGAGTTCTAACATTGGCACACAGCCTCTTCGCATTTTGGAATATACATAATGATTTCATGAATTTTTCTTTTTAATGACAATTCCATGAATATAGAATAAAGCTTTAATATTAAAAAAATTATTGAAATAAAGACGGGTTACAAGAAATTTTCAAAAATTAAAATTCAACCACATCAAGTCAAATTCAAATCATATCGAGTTCGGATAAATAGTGGTATGACCTCTTCACATATTATTGTGCTTCTAGTCTCATCCGCATAACAGCACGAAGGAACAATAACAATAGGGGATCCCCTACTAAATGACCAACATTTCTTGCCCTGCTACATTTGTTTGATCATTGTCATATTGATCGATAACAATTTAATCATACGTGTTAGATATTCAAGTCAATGATATCAAATCAAATTCAGATCGTATCAAGTTAAGATAAATGAGCGCACGATCAATCGACCTTTTCACATTTTATTATGCTTTTTATCTTATCCTGCGCAACAGCACAAATGAGCAGAAACAGTGATGGGAGTTCCAACACGGGCGCATGGTCTCTTCGCATTTTGGAAAGAAGTGCTCATTGAAAGAACATTTCAATCTCTCCTAAGTGACCGTCATCCCCCTTGATAAATAGGAGTAATCAATTATTTTCTGCCGTCATTGCACTGTTGTTAATGGGTGTTCGTCATTTGTTCAGTCGACTAATGGCATTGGAGAGCAAGACTCGGAGAGGCAATGTACTACCGAGTCCTCAGCAAAGATTCGTATGTTAATTTGAAACCTTTCTTTATTGCAATTTATCACCAAGGGCCATTGCAGAAGTAGTGCTGTCATTGGTTTTTCCTGTATACTTTCGAAGCCCTAAAACACTTCAATAACATTAAAAGGAGCTACCATGATCAATCTATCTCGTCTGTGTTATCGAGACGATAACATTTGATAACACAGATAGCATATAAATGACAATACATCAAATATAAACGATGTAGATGATGAAAAACTACTATAACTGAGACTGCAAGGATGAGGAAATGATTATGGAACTTGGAAGGCAAACAAATGCATGCAAATCTCTTCTTAAATATACACAAAATTACCAAGACACTTTTTATATAAACGTTATAATGGGTTCCTAAAAAGAAAGTTACATCTTGATATCCCTTGTGTCTGCACCAAACACTTCACAATCACTTGATTAAGAAATAAAAGTCAAGACGGGTACGGAGATGAATAACAAGAGACAGAAAAAAAAAATGTACTTTCGTCTACACATTTTCTTTACCAACTCAATCCTCGAACTCGTGCATATGATCTAAAAGGTAGTTGGCAGCCAGTTCTTCATTCTTGTTGCAGGCAAAGAAAACCTGGAGCACAGTCGCTCGATCGAAGCCCATTGCTTCAAGCTGAAAAAGATGGTGAGTAAAGGAGATTATAAAATATATTATTGTAGGCACAAGATCAAAGCAACAAAAAGAAAAGAAGCAAGGCCATAGGAACGGAAAGAGGTAATTAAATTTTGACATGCAATGGAGAAGATAGGTAAATAATCCATAATTGCAGGGAATCATGCACACATCCAAGTAAGTGTGTATGCAAAAGATGACTTACCCGTTCTATGGCTTCACGTTCCTCAGGCGTCACTTGTACAGCTTGTGGCATCGCCTCAGCTAATTGCCCCAAAATGTTCCTAAGACACATAATATGGAAAATAAGTATGATATGCATGCCCAATTAGGTTCAAGAAATGAGCAACTGAAAATGACAAGACTCACCCCTCTCCACCTTCAGCAGGTTCATTGATCAGGCGAAGAAAGTCAGCCTGATGCTCTTGAATAAGCCTCATTAAATGAGGATTTTGTTTCCCCAACTCCTGAAGCATAGGCTGCACATATAAATAAACAAAAACTCTTCAGAAAAGGTGGGAATAAAAACAAAAAACACATATAACCAGCAGAAACAGGGGATCAGCGAATAACCTGCAATATTTGTGGGTTGGCCTGCACCATCGCTCGCAAAGCTTGGAACTGAAACAGAGAAAGGTAAAATGAGTGTAGTTCTAGGTAGGTCTTTACATGTCAGTCATACCCACAAGTGCATATACATCATATGAACAGAGAAACAGCGAGAGACCTGTTGACTGTTACGTAAAAAATCAAGAGTGCCTGCCCCAGCACCACCACCTGCACCCATATTGGGAAGGCCCTGTACCAATAAAAGACAACAAGTTGATGTTTAAGTTCTCCACCATTAGTTTATCAAATACTTACCGCATAGCAGTTACCTGAGGAAACAGGTCTAATGGATTTGCATTAGGTCCACTTGTAGGAACAGGTGCCGCTTGTGCAGGCTGTTGAGGCTGTGCTGGAGGGTTAGTGGCTTGCCCAACTACAGGGGCACGGGCCACAGGTGGAGCTTCAGCTTGCTCAGGGATACCCTAATATTCGCAATAAAATTTTAAAATCAAATGAGAAGAAGAAAGCTGAATTATAGGAAACAAAATGAATGCTTGTTCTAATAAAAGAAAGACTGTTTTGAGTAAAGCAAAGACTCAAGTACATGAACTCAACAAATTCACAGAAGACAGTGTAACACCATAGAACAGTGACAAGAAATCCCAATAGAACGGTATAAAATGTCATTTAGAACCCACCATGGTTTACAAGTCCAACTTTCCTGCTCCTTTTTTCTTTTCTTCTCTTTTTTTTTTTTTTTGGTTTGGAACAAAAATGAATATCACTTTTCTTGATGTAAGGCATATGATTTAAAGATTTTTAGAATTCTTTTCATCAAAGAAAGATTTTACAAATTTCTACACATAGCAGACTTTTTGCACCAAAAAATGAAAACTAACCACCAAGTTGAAAAGGACTAGCAAAATGGATCAAAGGAAGTATCTTTCAGTGTCTGGAAATTTAATCATCATCCACCAATAGATCACAGCAGGGAAAAAACCAAGTGGCAAGTAGAATCACATCTAATTATAAATGATAAAAATAATAGAATGACTGTACCCAGGAAACCTCTCAGGAAGAGCTCAGCCTATTATGCTATTACCAAATCTACATTAAGGAAAGAACAACAAAACAAGGGCAGTAACAAAATGTCAATGCGTAAGTTGGCAACTGGATGCACTCGTCAAGAAAGCACTCACTTCACCGTCTTTAAGTAAGACCTCAGGAAAGTACTTACAGAATACAAATATTCAACAGCTCTTTCAGGGTTATTATATGCAGCACGAAGGGCACGTACAACAATATCCCTATCCCAGGTCCCTCCACCCATATCAAGAATTTGCTGAATTGCTCCCTCTAAGTTACTTCCTGCAACCAGATTGGATGCTGCCTGGCCATAAACATCAGGTTCTGACCTGTTTCCAGAGACATTATTCAAAATGTTGTAAAAATACAAAGCAAAAAGAGGAAAAGCAGGAGCTCTCCTATTTAAAGCAATTGAAGACAGATTAAATCAAAAGCATGCCTTCCATCCTTCAAACAAGAAGCATGAAGTTACTATCTGAGAATTAGACACTTACGCAGGAGTACTTGAAGCAACAGGAGCAGATTCAGTGACAGGTGCAGCCCTAAAAAACAGTTAAACACTTAAAACTTAGTGGAGCCATTGTATCTTAACAGAAATGTGGAAGAATTGGACTTACGGAGCTGTAGTTGCAACAGGTGCAGTAGAAGCCGGTGATGGGGCTGGCGGTGGTGCAATTGCCAGGGGAGCCTACAAAGAAAATATATTATCTACCATGAGAAAAGTGTTATAAAATATTTCCATCCAAAATCACAACTTACACTCAACAACATAGGCATTGTGCATTTTATATTTACCTTGTATAGTGTATACTGTGCACACTCAACTCACCCTAAATCATTGTATAGTGCATAGTAGAATGAAATGAAAACAAATATTTACATTCTTACTGAAAAAGAAATTTAAAGATCAAAATTCACAAACTGATTGTCTCCAAGACTCCAAGTAATAGCTAAGTTTCTGCACATTCACATATTATTGTGAAATTAAATATATCAATAAAAATTGTCAGTTGAAAGTTAATCTGCTCTAGATGGAGTCAATGAGCAGAGAATAAGATAGTGGCCATTAGCCATATTCATATGTTATTGGAAGGGAAAAGGAGAAAATAATTGAGAAATTATTCACAATCAATTATGCATGCATGCATGTAAGTAATATTTAGAAAAAGAATGACAAACACCAGTAAGGGAAGTGACAAAATTCTGTTCTTACTTTACTTGTAGGAGCTGTTGAAGCAGTTGAACCCTCACCAGATGAACTCTTATTCTAGTATTAGTGTAGGCATAAAGCACAAAATTAGTATCAAAAGTTATGGTGTCACAATAATGAAAAATTAACGAGGACACAATTAGGTTGAAGGCCAACATCTAACAAAAAGAAGTCATATTTCTGGTTTAGCAACAAATTGACATTTTGTAAGATGCCAATATTAAAATAAGGCCACAAGTGTTATTTAGCCTTAAACAAATAAATATATATTTCTTATCATATTTGCAAAAAGAACCCCTAAGTATGAAAGGAAAAGAAAAGAAAATTATACAATGATTCAACAGAAGCTAAGAACAAAGTAACAGACTTTCAGTAAGTATGGCTTGCTGATCCAATATGATAGCCTTGTCCTGTATGGTTTTCTTACTTATATGCAAAATAAAGACTTCCTGCGTAGTTAAAAATCTAAAGCACAATCTTAGGCATCTTTCCTTAGCACTTTTGCATGCAATGCCATCTCTAACTTCATGAATGTAACAATTTTTTCTCAATTATCTTCAAATTCCAACCATATTTCTCTCTACCATCAGGCAAATTCCACAACAAGAGTAATCCAAACCATATAATGTACAGTTTCTTCATAAGCAGGATGATTTTTTAAGTTCACACAACAAAATGACCAAAGGGCGCTACAAAACAAAAAATAGTATACAGTATTTGGAATATTTAAATTTTGCACCAAAGAATCCAAGTGGAAACAATGGCCATCCTTTCTATTTTTCAATGAAAGAAATCAAGTAGCTATCTTCCTAAAGACGAGTCTAGGGCGATCTCATTTAAATTTCGAAAGCTTCACATCTATAAAATCATAGCACAATCCACAAATTAAAACTTTGAATCATCTTCCTTCCTCACTTTCGTTAACTTGTTTGCAATGCACCTTTGAAATGAATGTTTCAAAAGAAATTATCCTTTCTGATCTTAAATTTCAAGACATACTAATCTTATCATCAATTAGTTTCAAGCTTAAATGAAAGAGTTCAAGGCAATGTTAGGCCATCATAAACTTTAATCAAGAACCTTTTAAATTCAACAGCCACGTGAAAAATTTGTCAGTTTAGGCATCAATAAGGACAAAGAAAGTATACTTTGGTAAGCAAGGTTAGAAGAGTTAGATGAAAATTTACAAACATGAGAGAGAGAAAACAAAGGGAGCGGGGGCAGAGAACTTAAGGACCTTGATGTTCTAACCAATCTTACCTTTGTTAACATGATGACAATAAAGCTATTTTCAGTGACACTGTTCTCAGCCAGTGTCGTGTCATCTTTAAGAACTTTCCCCTTATGTATAAGCATTTGTTGTGCAGCAGGATAAACATCTGCTCCTTGAACAGTTTCTATGTTCTTTTTTACATCAGAAATCTGGTAGAAAATTCATAAGCATTAATAGCAGAATTGCATAATATACCACAGTGAGGAAGTAAAGGCAGCTGCATCATGCATATTATCCCGCAAACATTCATGCACATGAATATTATCACTTAAAACTCAAAACGAAAAAAAAAAAAAAAAACAGGAACAAGAATAATGAAAAATACAATCTACTAAATAATTAGAATATCCACATCCTCAACGACAACACAACGCATGATTTGAGCTAGCCTCATAATGCAGAACTTTATTGTGAATTTGTCTCACAAAAGTAACCTATCTATAGAAGATTTCTTAAAAAGAACCTCCATACCTTGATGTTGTATACTCACACTGACTTACAAGAAAATTCAGCCCCAATGAAGAGCGTTTAGAAAAAATGGGCAAATAAAAGAAATTTTGGTCCCAATGGACACAGTATAGATCATCAAATGCTCACAACATTCATTTACAGATATAAGTTATTAGCACATATCACTGCTCAAATCTCATGTATTCTCCACTTGAGCCTTAATGTTTTTGTACACTGCTACTAGCATTGATATAGCAATCTATACATTCATATTAAATAGATACAAGTTAATCAAATACTCATGCAATAATAAAGCCCAGAAAAACAGCATTATCCACTACTGTCAGTGAATTACTAGCACATTCCCCTCTTCCTTCACTAAACACATTGCAAACTATTTATCGCGTCGCTCACAGCAAGGAAATAGATAAATTACAGGTACTTGTTAATTTCCCCTCAATGAATTCACACTGCCTTTGATACTATGCAAAAGTACCACTCCAATCAAACTCAATTGAAGTAGGTAAAACATCGATTAAAGACTGAAATATGACAAATCATTCATGATCTTGAATTCAAATTTCACGTATGCTAATTAAATCACGAACACAAAAAATCCAAATAACAGCACGAGATTGTTAATTTGCACAGTCCTAGATGAACCCTAATTAATGTTCAAAAATTGGGGCAAAACAAAAGGGAAAGCAGAAAAACCCCAGTGGAATAACAAGCAATCTGAAAACCATAAAAATTTCATAGGATAAATCTAAAAAAAAAACCAATAAATAAAACAAAGATCAATTATTAATGAAAATTAATTCAAAAAATTCCCAAAAAAAAAAGAAAAAAGAGGAGAAGAAGCGAACCACATCTTCGGGTTTGACTTCGACATCGAAGTGAGTGCCTTTGAGAGTTTTGACGAAAATCTTCATCTTCGGCTAAATCGATCTCTGTTTCGTGGCCGTCTTCTTTCACTCTGTGTTTTCTTTTCTTTTCTTTTTTTAAATTTATTAAAATCCGCCGATCTTATTTATATCTGAATAAAGAGAGGGCAATGAAATGATCGCAAGTAAGGAATATCTACTAGAGTACTCCAAGCCTATGGTAGAACCGACATGAGCGGTTTTTCTCTGGTTTTTAATCAACAATTTGATCTGATTATTTGCTTGCACGTGGACAGCAGTTGAATCTGGCGGTACTCTTACAAGGGTTCATCTACCCACTTTCTTTTTCGGAATTTTTTTTTCCTTTGGGTTTTACATGTTTGGTTTGTTTTTTTTTCTATTTATCTACTTTTTAAAAATAAAAATCAAGTCAAACAAAAATTTAGATAAACTCTTAAAAAAATAAATAATTTTTTTCTAACTGAAAAACTATTATGAAATTTTTATAAAAAATAATAACTTTTAAAATTAAGTAAAAATTGTTTGATAAATTTTTTTTATAATTTTTTATTTATATAAGTTATAATTTTAATTAAAATTATCGTAGATGGTATTTTTAAAAAAAAAATTAATATTGTAATTATTTTAATAGATAAGGATTTTTTTGAAATAAAAATAAAAAATTATTTTATATTTTTAAAAAAAGAGAAGAAATAGCTCATCACATGAGCTTTTTTTGAAGCTTTTTTTAAAAAAATTTTACTCTTTAAAAAAAATTACTTTTTTTAAGAGTTTTTTAAAATTTATATTTGGCTTGGCTTTTAATTTTAAGGGGTAGCTAAGTTGAAAAAAAGCCAATATAAACACTAAAATAAAATTTTGAAAAAAAAACTTTAAAAAAAGCTCTAGAAATAAGCTCTCTCTTTTTTTTAAAAAACACGCCTATTGTTTAGGAAAACTTTTTTTTTGTTTTAAAAACATCCTCATCTATTAAAAATAATTACAACATTATCTATTTTCATTTTTATATGATTTATTAATTATAAAATTTATGTTATATAAAAATATTTTTTATATTTTTATAAATAAAAAAAATAAAACTGCTTAATATATAAAAATAATATAAAATAAAATAAAAATATTTTATTTTGAGACATCTCATAAAAAAAGGATGAAAATATTTGATTATTTAATAATATGCTAGTCACAGTTGAGTTATCGAAGCTAATTAAGTAATTACATATCTCGATCGTCAAATGAGATTAAAAATTAATTCGAATGCATTATTATATTATATAGCAATTATTATTATCATCGTAATTCAATAATCAAACTTCCATTTCTCCTACTTATTGTCCTCTTTGTTTGGACCTTTCTCTAAGTGGTTGGTGTGTATCAAGTGCATAATGTCCACCAAAACATCAATATATTTTATCATCAACTTGATGAATTAATTGCAAGATGTAAGGTTTTCTTATTACATCAAATTGTTCAAAAGAATCCCCATTCCTCCATAAAATATTTTGTTTTTTTTTTAGATATTCGAGTTTAAATATCCATAGATTTGTTGTTTATTTACCGGTTTCATATAATTCAAAAAACACTAATTTTCTCAAAATCTCTTATTCATATATCTCATCAAATTAGTGTTATTCGATAATGTCTATCTAACAAGTCCCTTCCAACCCAAGTGAGCATTCAAGGTACTCCTAATGAATAATGGTGAATCTAAAATCTTATACGCAGAATGATTAAAAAATAATTATAAAATTAATTGTATTATATATATATATTAAATTTTATATATATAATAACAAAAAAATTAAAAATAAAAACGTAAAAGTAGCCGCCACCGGTAACCTGTTGGCTCCACCCCTGCTCATGGGTTGAAGGCCATATCAATTAAGGCATTGTTGGATTCCATTCGTGTAGAAGATGAATTTGGTTAGGCTAAAAGGTAGAATATTAGGGCACGATATGTGCTAAGGTAAAGTAAAGGACCCAAAAGTTTCAATCTGCCCGTTTTCCTTAACTTCCGAACCCACATACGACGATGCGGCTAGGCTCGAATCTTTGGGCCTACTATGCCTCGAGACGTAATCCCGTGTGCTAGCCGGCCCAAGCTTGGTTGGTTGCATTCGCTTTGACCTGAAGTCCAGCCTCGCTTAATTAAAACTAGGTTAATTATCGACATCACCGACCGTTAGCCTATTAATTTATATCTTTCTTAATTTGATAAGGAACGTTCTTAAAAAATTAATCAAATTGATTGAAAAATAAAATACTCATCAATTAATTTATTAATTGACTTTAATTCGATCAAAATTTTAAAATCATAAATCTTAATTTACTCAAGATTAATTTTCTTAATTGCATTGCTCGACTTAATTATATAGTATATAAATTACTTATATGCTATAATATACTGATATGTTCTGATATACTTAATATATATTTTGCATTAATTTTGATTGATTCAATTTTAACTGAGCCTTTTTAACTTGATAAGTTATTTAATTTAATTTTAAATAAATCATTTTACTCATTTAACCGAATTAATTCAATTAATTAGACTTTAACCGAAAATTTATCATCCCTTGGCCAGTGGCAGCACAGGTGGACGTTAGACCAAACTTCCAAGCTTGCAATTTGCTCATTTCCCTTAACTTCCCGTCCCATTCCCTGATTACCACGTGCTGACTGCCGTGCTGGCATTCGAGACGGCAACCCAGGCTTGCGTTTTGGCAACAAAAGAACAAAGAAAACAATTGAGAAACAGAGAGTAATAAAACAATTCTAACAATAAAAAAGAAAGTTCCCGTCTGAACAGGAAAAAACCACTACCGGATTGGCGTACAAGGTTTTTCTTGCACCGACCAATGTTAATCGGCGGGCGACATCAGGGCGTTTACATTTGCGGAGTGGAAATCTGAGTCTGATATGGGAAGAACAGATTCGTGCGAAAAGGCCAGGGAAAAGAGGAAAGAATCGAATTTGTCACTTGGTGTTATGGAGGAGGGATTTTTCATTTTTCATTTCAAATTTCTAATCCTACCTATATCTTTGACTCCTTTCAATAAAAAAATTACTAAGAGAGAATACAAAAAAAGAAAAGGAAAAAAAGATTTACAGATCTGGCTATGCCTCGGTGTTCCAATTTGAAACCTATTTATATTTGGTTTCGCTTGGTTTAGTTTTTTTTTTTAAGTTTAAATTTATAATTTTTACTCCGCCGACAGAGTTTCCGGCCGCCATAACGAGCCAGAAAACTCGGCGGAATCATAATAGACATCCAAGTCGGGATACTCGAATAATCCGCCATACGCCACGTGGTCTCCATTGAAATGGTCTCCAATTCCAAACTCGAACGAGTCATAGGTAGGGATCGGATCCTCAAACCTCCAGAGCTCACCGATTCCCGACGAAGAGTCAGAGTCGACACGCACCAGCTCAGTCACCTCGCTGCTCAACTCCTCACTACCAGTCGTAGTAGCGGCAGGAGGAGGCAAACCAAGCTCATCATCGGAAGCCTCCAGAAGGTAACCGAGATCTGGTTGAGACTCGCCGGAATCCGATGTCAGATCCACCACCGGCACCGGTACCGTCGAGGTCGATGCCGCCGCGGATATCTCCTCTTCGAAACTCTTCATTACGGATGCGAGGTCTTGATTAGCAGGCAAAGAATCCGAATCATCGAGAAAATCTAATAAATCATCTCTAAGCCTCTTGACCTCAGGTGAGTCCAGCTCCGAGTCGGCCGAGTCATCTCTAACTCGCTTCTTGCTGATTAACTCTTCCATGATAATAATAAACAAAACAAACTGCTCCTCTTTCCTAGTCGAGCGATTTTCCGATATTGAACAGACGCGAATCAGCTAGTTCGTGGTGATGAGAGAAGAGGAGGGGGAGGGGGGACAAGAGTTTATATAGCGAGACCAAAGTAGAGAGAGAAAGTGGAGAGAGAATGAGAGAGAGCAGAGAGAGAGTGAGCAATGATGGAGACGCAGGCGCGTGGGGAAGATAATTCTTTGGTCTTCACGGAGCCCTTGCCCCCACCTTTCTTTTTTTCGGGGGGTTTAAAAAATTAAATGGGATTTGAATTCTTTGGTGAGGTCCGGTCAGATGGGACCCAGTAGCTTAGTCAATCACGGCCTGGCCTGCGTGAGGGGTTGGCTCTTTCTTTGTTGGCGTGGCTCGGCTGAATTCAGGGGTTGCCGGTTGTGGACAGAAAGAGGATTTGTTGGTTTGGTGGGAAAGCGGTGGAAGGAGAGTAAGTTGGTTGGATGCTTTCAAATTGGATTTTAGATTTTAGATTAGATTTGGGAAGCTCTTTGAAGGGTAATTACGCTGTCCCCATTTGATAAGAATGTTGAGGTGGATAACTTTACTTTTAATTGTACTGTTATAAATCAGTTTAAATTTTTTAATTACATTCAATTTATAATATTGTTAAAAATATATAAAAATAAGTTTGATACGTTAATTATAATTATTTTTTTTAATTATCATTAGTTAACATGTACCACCTAAGATATCTGGTTAATTGGTGATGATGATAATAATAATGACGAGAATTTTAAAATCAATACTCCCTTGGTGTGACATGAAAGCAAACATAATTTCCTGTTCACAACCTTTTTTCAAAAAGGTCTACATGCTTTTCAATACATCTTGTCTAATTAAGGATTTCTTGAAACTATTGAAAAGGGAAACTAAAGATTTCACATTACATCTTTGTCTAAAAATGAATTTGGATTTCATTTTTTTTTATATAATTTTTTTATTTAAAACGTATTTAACTTTAAACCCTTTTTTATTAATCTAGCAAATGAATCAATAATTCGTTTATTTTATTAATCATGTAATTTGACTTTGTACTTTTTTATGGATAACTTCTTATTCATTTTTCTTCTAGAACGTCTAAGACTAAAAATGGGAAATTTTGTATTTATTTTGCAAAATTGAATTAGCAAATGGTTGGAGATTATTATTCGACAGGTATGATATTAATTTCAATGTACTAAATTTGTCTTCTTGATTTGCCTAAGGAAACCTTGCTCCTCGTTTAAAGAACAAGATGAGATCAATGGAAAATGAATGAATGGGGTGGTCACATCACTTTCCCCGAAAACAAATATTAAATAGGCCCACAACCAACTCTCTTCGCTGCACTGGTTTCATGTTTCAATAATAAAAAAACAATGGGTGAAGGATTGGTGAACCGAAAGGCAGGGGACCCCCACCTAAAGAAACTTGCACTGAAAATACATGTAAACAAACCCGAAGCCGCAAGCCACGTGAAATTGCAAATCCAAAACAGGAGATCCACTTGCCATTCTCATCATGAAAAAGATTCGTCAAGTTCAGCAACTACACAAGAAGTTTATATATTATACTATTTTGTTCAATTTAACCATTATTTTTATTATTTAAGATAATTTGATAGATAATAATTCAATGTAAATTTAATATAAAAATATCGATATGTCAGACATTGATATGAAACTATGGGGACACTAATGGACAAATTCACATGATAATGGATTAAACATGTTATATTTAATTTGACATCGTAGGTAAAAATATTATTTAAAAAAAAATCTAATTTTCATTCCACATTACGTGGACCCCACCGTTTCACCAACGTCCACGCCTCCAACACAACTAAGTCGCTTTAGCCAGCTTTAGCCGACACGTTTCCAGAAGCAAAACTAAGCAAAAATATAGATGCAGTCGAGAAAAGTCAAGCGACAGGCTCCAACGTCAGCCTTTGCCGCTGATTTCACGGTCAAGTTGGCTGCCGTGTCAGCTGTTACTTGTTCGAAAGCTGATCCTCGAAAAAATCAAAACCTTCACCCCTTTTCTTTCCAACTTGCCCTTCCTTGCACGTTTTCTTCCACGTGTCAGTTTCTTGAATTTCTCCTATTATTTCATTTTTTGGTTTATTAATTTGATTTAAAATTTTAAAAAAAAGGAGTACGGGGGGTATCTAGAAAGATTGATACGTTTTCCAAAGTAGGGCCCACGTGTTGTGCAGTGGTGGGGGATTCGGAAAAAGCAATCACATGATACAAATGGATGGTTCTGGTTGTTGTGGTTCATTCATGTACTGTGTCGTGGTTTTTCACCAATCACGAGGGCTATCGCGGTCCTGTCGGGTAGATCTCACGGTATCCAAGCAATCAATAAGTGTGGGTACCCGCCTTGTGATCATCGCTGATTAATAACTGACAATTCGATGCAAATCCTACGGCCATGATTCTTTCACATACAGATACTAAACAAAACCTCCAATTTAAAGACATTTTTTCCTGAATTGTTATTTTAAAAAAAAAAAAAAGTTTACAAGATTAAACATTATCTCTATTTTTTAAGTATTTGACATAATATTCTTCTCAACTGATTCATAAACATTTTCATAATTGACCATGAAATTAACGGATATGGATTAGATCTGATTTAATATAAAATTATCACAAAATTATCATTCTACTAATTTAATAATATAAACAATAGTAAGGTTTGTAATTTTTTCGAAATATTTTACTTGGCTTGGTTTGAAGTATCTTGCTTTTTTAGCTTAAAATGTTTGACGTGAAATTAGATTAAGAATAAATTAATAACAAATAAAGTGATTCTTAAATATTTGTATATTTGAAATACTCTAAACTAATATATGATTTATTTTTATCATCATTTTAATACATCTTAAATAATATGAGTTAGTGATCAGAAATGGTTATATAATGAGATAGTATTTACTGTAATATCATGTTAAATTTTAAAATTACTTAATATAAATAATTATTTTTACAATATACTTAACTTAAGAAATGTCAAAAAAATATAAAAAAGGACCTTACATCGGAAAAAGGATCCAACGGGCGGTTTTAGTTAGGGGGAATTAAATGAGAACAATGAGAAAAGTACGGTGGATATTTAGGTGGGACTTGTTGGCGGGAAAAATAATGAACGGTGGAGATGATGGATCCAGGATCGCTTTTTGGGGCACGTAAATGTACAGATTGGTCAGTCCATTCTTTATTGTGGCCGTTGGATTTGGTGTCAGCTGTGTCTGGCTGGTTTATTTATTTATTTATTTTGATATTAGTCGAACATTGTTTGCCCTGTCTATCATATTAATAGAAGAAGTACTCTTTTAGTTTATTTAATAAAAATTAAAAAGTTTGATGAAAGCTTTAAATGCAGAGGCCCCTACTTCTTTATTAAACCGCCAGTGATTTAAGGAGTTCAGCCTTTTTTTTTTTGCTTTTGTTTTTGGACTGCCAACAAGGTAAAGAAATTATTCTTTCATATCCATAAAGTCTTGCCGTAGTGTTTATGAGTAAAAGCTTCTTCATTAGAAAAATAAAAGTTTAATTACAATAATGTTTTCCCATATGCAAATTTAATTATGTAAATTTTATTTGAAATCAATTAGAATTTAATATTTATTACTTGAATTTTATTATTAATACTCGTTAAAAAAAACCCAAAATTAAATTCAAATTCAAAATTTGGAATAATAAAATAAAATCCTTAAAATTGTTATTCAAAATTTTTTTGGTTCATTGAATAATAATAAATGAGGTTCCCGCATTTCCATGTTGAATGAGGTAGAAAAATCTAAATTCTTTCCATAATTACCACAAAAAGAAAGAAAAAGTGTACTAAAACGAATCTAGAAACTTTGATTTATTCTTGGTAAAAAAATCAAAAAATAAAAAAAAAATTATTCCATAATGCACATTCAATGGTATGCACTCAAACCTAGTGGCACATTCAAATCGTACAAACCCATCACATGATTTCACATTAGATACTTTACATGAAATTGGTTCAATGACGTCGATCTTCCTAACGTATATTTATTTAAAGAATAATTAATTCAAAACCCGAACTTTGTCAAAATACCACAAAACATTCTCATTATATTCGAATAGACAATCGCGAGTCTAATAATGTTTTTTAATGTATATTGCTAATCTTTACTATTAGAAAGTCTTTTTCCGACGTTGGGTGAAATCATTTTATTTTTTTATTTATTTATGTAAAATATTCCAAGTCATCACTTTTGTGGGAATAAATCTGACATTTTAGTACATGTTAGGGACATGTTCAAGTGGGGGAAGATTGACTAGCAAAAAGGTCCATTCAATCCACATTTTCTTCATGATATGCTTAGCTTTCAAGGAATTCGGAATCACCATCCAACTTGGAAAGACAAGTTCCAAAGATAAGGTATTGGAGTGGACCCATGAATTGTTTTTGCCCTTTTCACGATTTTTGAATCCAGGAAATTTCCCAATCGGAAAGCAATTTCCACCCAACTTCCCCCATAGTCTTCTCTTTTTTACTTTAGGTGGCTAATGGCCTTGACCCAGTGATATTCAAGTTGCTGGCCAATTGGTATTTCAGATTATTGAGAAATTTCCATTAAGACTTTTTGGTACCAAACTACTTTTCTCCATCATATTTGATTTTTTTTTTTGCATGTTTTAAATCAAATACCATCATTTTCCATGTATTAGAAAGAAAAATGGCATTATGTCACATAAGTTCCAAATTAATAGTCATTATTAACCTCATTTAATGAAGTAACACATCTTAATTGAAAATCAATAGTAGAATTCGAAATAAAATCCTTATTTTGTTAAACAAATTTATTAAAATAAAATATAATATCTAAAATATTTTATAAATTATTCAAAAAAATTAAATTAATAATTAATTTTTTATTACATTTAATCAAATTTGTATACGTTTTTTTTGAATCGTATAAACCTTTAATTTACACTTATCATTATATTTCATGTAACACTGATCTAACATGTTGGCATATTATAATAAATAATAACGTGATATACAATCTAACACAATGACATGATCATGTTATACTTTTCATCTTTTATATCATATTAATGTCATTTCATGAGTATAAAACAATAAACAATATTTTGAATAAAAAATTATTTAATTTAAAATAAAAATATATTTAAAATATTTTAAAATATTTTATCTTAAAATAATTCATATCCTTACTTTTAAATAATATCACGTGAAAAATTTCTTTTTAATTCATAAATACTATTAGATTCAATTTCGAAACAATAATTAAATAATATCAAATGAGAAATTGGGCCAATTTCTCTCCCTTTCCCTCTCATCCATTTTTTGTAAGAAACGTGTGAAAAAGACTAATGTCTTCGTCAAAGCCGGTCGTGACAACAAAAACAAAAATAAAATGTGAAACCTATGCATCCCTAAAAAAACAAAAAGAAAACAAATGTGAAAAGGGGCAGATGGCCTAACCCCTCAATCAACTCCATTACGATGGCTACCACTACCCACTTGCCTTGGAATAGAAAAAGAGCAGCATGCCTGCCACCACCAAAGCATCAAAATCTCTTTAGCCCTCCACCGTATGCTCCATCCCAACTTTTACAGTAGACAAAAGTTAGACAGCTTATGGATTTGTCCTAACCCAAAGCTGAAATTAGCTGTGACTTCAACTTCAACTTTGTCGGTAAAAGTTTAATTCTTTAATTTAACTCTTTTAAAAAACATGTTTGTTATGGGAAACCTTACTTAGGTTTCTTAACAGAATTAATTTCATTGGGAAATTTCGTCGAGAATAGTATATTTTCGATGACGAAATTTGATTATCTACTGCCGTTTGTTTTTATCATGTTTTTATTATTATTGTTTAATAGTGTGGGAAGGGGTTATGTCATATGGGGCTTAGTCAAAAGTTAAGTGACCAAATGTCAAATTTGTTTAGCAATTTGCAAATATCTTAGCTTGATCTTTTGCTCACGGCTGTCCAAGGAGACAACATGATTTGGAAATAGTTCTAGAAAATTTGGAATCAATCAGTGCTAAAGGTTGTTTATTGGTTTTATTATTTTTTTTCTTCTTCTCGTGGGGACAAATTGGAATATTTGATTAGAACTAATCAAGATGGTTCATGATTCACGCTTTTTAAAAAGGACAAACTAGGGTTTTTGTCGGCGGGCGGATTCGTCTCATTGTTTAGGGTTTTCGTTCGAAAAGTTGTGGTAATTTCTTATTCATACGGAAGTTGCAAATTAATATCCATAAGAAAAATATTCAAGGAATCACTCCACCTACTCAAAATTTTCTCCGCATATTATATTCTAATGCAATTATATTCAAAAGGAATAATTTAAAAAGAAAATATCAGATAAAATCAAATACACTTAGATCAATAAACTGTTATCCTCATTTCAAACTTAGATAAAATAACTCAATAAAATATTTATTTATGTAACAATATGTCTAATACTATACTTGTATTATAAATATATTGGAATTGAATTCAAATTTTTGTTAATATGTTTTTTAATTGAGGATTTGGTCTAGGCATGATAAGCTCTTCATTAATGTTACATAATTATTTGTATAAAAATAAGCCTTTCCAACTTTACTTGTTCCTATCCATATTGATGTAGGAATCTTTTAGCTTGGTTTGTTTGTATCTAGATGATTTGGTTTTTGTCCTCAAATACAGCACCTTGTTATTTTGTTTTGGGGTATACTCTTATATCAACTAATTGTTTTAATTAATGAGCACATGTATCTATAATTGGATTTATTATGCATTATTCTCTAGCTTTAGATGCTTCTTTTAGACCTCACCTATGTCAATATTAATTAATTTATCTACAATTTGTAATATATAAAAATACGAATGTTAAAACTTTTTTCCTTGAGGGAAATGGTTATATTTCTTTATTTATATGTCTAATTATAATTTTAAATATTTTTTATTATCAGTATTAACAAAATTTATCCAATTTGTAAAGAAATATAAAATTCTAATTGCATCAAATGATTTCCATTGAAAGTATAATTTTATCATAAATATGGCTTTCATTAGAAAGATGTTTTTCTTAATTCTAATAGTATTAAATAATTTACTGATTAATATTATAAAATTTCAATTTTGTACAATTAAAACATTAATCATCTTTTATTCAGAGATGATTAATTTTATTATTTTAAAAATATTTGTATTTTATATATAATGATTATTTAAAAATAAATAAATAAATAAATATTGACAATACATACGACGATAAATATTAATACAGTTAAAAAACACACACAAGCAAAAATTCCTTTTATCCACACAAATTTTCATGGGACGGCCCAAAAATACAACAGGAGAAAAGTTAGAATAAAGAAAATTTGGGCCGAAGCACTCCTAGTGGCCTATATGCCCATTTGCTTTCCCTTTGCCAAGCATGGCTAAAACCTATGGGGCCAACCATTTTTGCTCTATGGAATTCAAGCATATTCCATCTTGCTTTTATTTAAAAACTAGAGTATGACCCGTGTGCAACACACGGGCCTCTTTACACCCCATCTCTTTGCTTCGACATCTTCCCTCTCTATCTGTCCTGCACGTGGTTTACCCTGACCTCTTTGCACCCTTCTCTTTCTCTCTCTTTGCTTCAACATCTTTTCTCTCTCACCTTCTCTGCCCTCTACGTCGTTAACTTTGGAAGCCTCGTCGGGCTTCCTTTTAAATATGGTTAAGGTGATCCATAATTTAAATATTTAATAATTTTAATTTATATTTATTTTTTTTGTAATTATAAAAAAAAAGATTAAAACTCTATTATTTAAATTAAAATATCATGCACCAACTAATAAATTAAATATTAGAGTGCTTATATTTATTTATCATTTAATTTTATTTATGAATAATCTAATAGTTCAAAATTAGATAAGATAAAATTCTTCTTTGAATATTTTACAACATAGTGACTCATGCATTGTAAAAACGAATTTGTTTTGGCCATATATCAACCTTTTCATCTCTACTTATTCGATACTCGACATTGACATTTTTCTTTAAAATTTTGATTATGTAAGTAAGCAAAGTCGGTTAAATGAATTTATAACCTCGAGAAAAGAAAAAAAAAAAAAGAAACTTTGAAAGTTGCATGAGGATCGAATCCCGATATCACTCAAGTTGCTCGGGTTGAATGACGTTTGTAAAAAGAGTAACAAGGAACCCTTCCCTGATTTCCTGCCCAGTATGATTCATGCATCATGTTTTTTTTTTTTTATTTCGATTTTAATCAGTTTAATTATTGAATCAAAATGTTCGCGTATTTAATTGATTTTTAAAAATAAAAGAAATTTCGTTAATTGTTAATAATACTATTTTCTAATCAATAATGATTTTTATATACTTTTAATAATTTTATTAAACATTGTTATCTATCAATAATTAATTGCATCAAAACCCATTTCAATCAAAATTTTCTTCTTAAAAAGCAAAGGAAAAATGAAAAAAAAGGGTTAGAAATAATTATTTTGCATGTTATGGTTTCAAAGATTACAATTACAAATTTTTCTTCTTTAAAAGCAAAGAAGATATAAAGGACAGACTGATCAGTGGTAGGTTAATTAAGAAGCTTAGGAAGCAGGCTCCAAATTAAGATCCAAACCCGAATCCTCTTCGGAATCCCCCCGCTTTCCTTCAATCTTAACGTCGAGATCTCCCCCGAAATCCTCCAACAGAAAACTCGGCCTCCATTCATCTTCACCCCTCAACGTACGTCCCCCGCCTTTAGCCTTCTCGAAATACTTAACCGCCACGTGTATCCTTTTCAGAATTGCGAAGAATTCCTCCACCTCCTCCTCCTCCGTCACCTTCGCCTCCCCTTCCTTGGCTCTCTGTCCCTCCGCCTCGCCGTCATCCCCCCGCTTCCTCTTCTCCGATTCCATGGAAAGAAACCGACGACGTATGGCTGACGATAATGAGAATTAACTAATCCAGCTTCTGCATTATATTTATAGAGCAATTTCATTTTGGGACGTGACGGATGGGGTGTCGTAATGACTTTGCGTCATCGAAACGACGACGGATGACATTAGAAACGTGGAGCAGCCGCTGTGGGAATCCCATTCTTCTAATATTAATTTGGTTTTTGAATAGACTACCCACAAATTCTTGCCGTTTCTTTTGGTCAAAGTGCCACTAATTCTTTGCTTTTTTTATTTTTTAAAACATTTTTATTATTTTTTCTCAAACAAAGAATTTTTTTAATATCAAATAAATAATATTATACTAATATCTCTATATAATACAGAATATTTATCGATTATAAAGATGGAACAAAATGCAAAGAATTTTAAACCGAATACAATAATCAAAACACACACTTACACCCAGTTTATGCTACCATTAAATAGACCTCACACCGTCTTACTTCGTCAAGAAATATGATCCTAACGCAATAAAATATAACCAAAATATAATTGAATAGAATTTGAAATACAATCAGACCTTTGAAATAAAAGAATTTCTTTTTCTGGAAAAATATTTCTCTTTCAATTAGAAAACAAAATTAGGGTTCCGAATGAGGTAAGCCAAGCATCTTTTTCGCCGAGAACGTGTTAAAAACGACAATTGGAATATGTTGATATGTCTTTTGATAAAAAATCGTAATCAGGACCTTAAACTCGTGCCCGAGGTGGCGAGCATGCAGTGGTCTGACGACTTGAATAGAATTAACACGACCTTACTCGAATGGGATGTCAGGTGCATTTCCTTGTTCTTTTGTTGAAGGAATTAAATTTCTTATAGAGACTGTCTAGTAGACTTTACTCCATTAATGTAATAATTTTAATTTATTTTCTTTTTGTATACTACAAGTATAGGCCACAGTTGTAGTTAGGGGTGCAACTACTACTTAATTTTATTTCATTGCTTGTAAAAATCATATAGCTCAATGGCTCATTAATAAAGAAATTTATTTTTTGATAAAAAAAATTCGCTGTCTTATTTTTTATTCATTTTTTAAACAATATCTCAAAATCTTTTTTTCTCTAATTATAAACGTTTAATTCCTTTATTTTTTTTATAGTATAAATTTTTTAATATAAAAATAAATCAAACTCAACTTTTTTTTTTGTTTTCAATCTTTTTAAAAGTTAAAAATGAATAAATATTTAGAGTATGAAAAACAAATAATTAAAATGAAACAATGAAGCAGTTGGAAGGGCAATCGACATGTATTAAATGAGTTTAAAAGAAAGGTTAAAAATAGCAAAAAAGGCTACACAATAATTTCTGCATAAATATATAATTAAATAGCATTAAAAATTAGAAGGACCGAGATGAGATCCATCCTTCATCCTACATCCGTGCATAACAACCATTATCGTAAGTAAATGGCTAATTAAAACGGGTCTGAACCTGTACCCGGATCCGCATTCAAGTCCAAGCCCACATTCTCCACCTTTTCACCGCCGTCAACTTCAGCGTTCCGCCCCGAATTCAGCGACTCAGCCTTTCCCAGCTCCGTCAAGCTACGAACGTCGCCGTTAACCTTCTTGAAATAATTTACCGCCACGTGCATACGCTTGAGGATCGCAAAGAATTCCTCCACCTCCTCGTCCGTCACCGTCGTCGTCTCCTCCTTTCCGTTTTCATCCCATCTCGCCCTCTTCTGAGACTCTTTCAAAACGGCATCGTTGAACTCCGACTTTCGCTTCTCCCCCTCCATCTCCTTCCCCGTCTGACACCTGTCACCGTCGTCCTCTTCTCGATTTTCCACTTTTGTCAAAGTACCTAAAACAGAAGGCAAACATTCGAGTGGCAGTAGTGATTTGATTTATATATACGGAAAGAGTGGATGTTAGCGTGACAAGCCTCGAGTTGCATTTTGCTAACGTGGCGGGATTTGAGTGGGGTGATGAATTTTTTCTGGGACACAAGGTGTAAGAACTGAAAGGAGTTCGAAGCTATTATGTACGACGGTCGAAGTGACGCCATGTTAGTAGGTAGATGACGACAGGAGTGTGGCGACATGTTTGTACGTGCTGAGTGACTTTCTGAAGTGGGCGGTGATGGTTGGACGGACGCTGACTCAAGCGTTCGATCGATTTGATCCAACGGATCTTAAAATTACGAAATTTAAATTAATTAAAATGTTATAGCATTAATAATAATCGATAATATTTTTTACTAATATATCATTAATAATCGATTTTTCCAGCGATTCAGTTGTGAATTTTAGATATCGAAATTCAAATTAAATAACTAGATAAATTGAATCAAATAATTTATTAAAATCGAAATGGAATTATCATATTAAAAGAATTATATTCTATTGATCTCTATATATTTATATGATTGGATTTGATTAATACTCACCATATTTGTAATTTTAAGCAATTAAGGATAGCAAGCAATATTAAAAGTAAATTGGCATGAATTTATTTAGTTAGAGCACTTGAAAAGAAAATAATAATATAAAAAACCTGAGTCAATCAATTATTCATTTTAATTCAATCAACAACAATTGATTATAAATTTTAAAATATTACTATATCTTATTCGCATTAATATTAACTGCATAACTTCAAATTCAAGAAATTGAACAAGTTAGATGCTTTCATTGTATTTTTCTTTTGACAAAACAAGATAAAAAGAAAAAGATCAAGAATAACATATGTTATATTGTTTATAAAACAAAAAGAATCATGATAATATTTTATATATGTTTGTGTGTTTGTCACTTCTGACCAAGTTGTTTGAGTAAAATAAATTTTTTTAAAGTTGGTTAAATCTTACCAATTACGTTAAAAAATCATATCATGAGCATAATATAATCGACTCAATATAAATGTATGTATTTCAAACTTAAAACTTGATTTGAACCCTCTTTAATTATTTCCATTTAATAGGAAAGGAACAACCAACCTTTTCTTCGGGGCCACTCTATGTTTACCCAAAAAAAGAAGACATAGTATCCATCAAAGCATATATAGTGCTTAGTGCTTTGTTGGGACTTACCTTATTGTGATGTTTCATCGAGTCATGCGAATAAAGTGAAATTCATCAAAGATCCTTTGATATTTTGTCCGATCCTTTGTTCAATACGATAAGACATTCTGCCTATGATGTGTGACACGTTCCTTTAACAATTAGATGTTAAATCCACCCTAGCTATTACTATCAAATTCATTGACAAAATACCATCGTCGGCAGGTTCAAGGGATGAACTTCAGGCTTCATACTCAACTACTTGTAAGTAATAGGCAAGCCCAATGAGCCCATTACTCTGTGTTTTCCTTCTGTTAATGGACATTGGGAGGGGAGGGATTGTCATTACTTTTCAAACTATGGGACCATACGAGCACATACAAGAGTGATTGATCAGAATGGGACCAAAAACCCAATGTCAAAGTATCATTTCTGTTGGGAAAAAGTAAATGCTGAGGGTTGCAAACTTGCAATGGAACCAATTCGTGGCCCGCTGTTGCTTTCACCCATGCCCTTTCGGTCAGCCCGGAGGATCATTTTCATGGAGATGAAGACCGAGGTGCCCTGTTCTGATGAATCCTGACAATGCTAAACGGGCCAATTCCCTTGTCAGGTAGCCCAGTCTAGCCCTTCTAGCTGCGGTGGTGCTGTTGAAATGTGCCCACAGTTGAGGCCGACTGTTTATTCCTTAACACCCACCCCCAAAACGTAATCTTGGGCTGATTTTGGTCTGAAATATGGCCCATTCCCTGGCCATTTTCCACCATTCAACAACCAGCATGAATGCCAAAATTCGCATGAGTTTACCTAAGATATGACGTTGATTTTGCCACTTCACAGCTACAGGAAAGAGGAGGGGATATATGGCATGATCATTGCTGAGAAAGAGAGGCAAAGGCATAAATGATAGGTGTCTAAACGAGATTTGGAAGGAAACCAAGGCAAACGGCTTGGATCACCGACATCCATTCAATTTCCATCGCATAGAACAAGAAAGATATCTTCTAAGCCATCTGTGGAGTGGAGAGATCGTATGCAGAAAGCTGTATTTGATCGAGTTGTATAGAAGAATTAATTGAAGTTAGAGCTAGCACGTATACATACGCTCTGTTTGCCTTTCCACAAACTGACAAAACCATGCACTAACATCTTCAACTTGCTACATATAGCAATTGTTTTCTTCAATTTCTTCATATTAATCTTGCTTACTAATTATTAGGAATTATATATGCATATATGAATATTTAACCTAAATTGATCGTATTATATTTATATATTTAAAATATTTTATACTTAATTTTTTTATATAATCATTTCAACATTATGTAAAACTTATTATGTGATATGAATTTTATATTTATACATATTTTTTATATTTTTATGTATTTTGATAACTAACTTATCAAGTTGTGAATTTTATGTGTAAAGATAACAAATATATAACAAAAGGGTTAACTAAATAGGGAATAACACCTGCCCTAATTCCATATTAAATTAGTTGAGAACAGATTATCCGTCGGATCTAAGGTAATGTTTACTAATCTAACGTGGGAGACACCTGAAGCTGTTCGGCTATGTGGCTGGATCTTGATCAGTGTGGACTGGTGAATATTACAAGACCAATAACCGTGGTCTTGTTTGGAGATGATTCCAAACAGATAGCATTCGTCTTGCAAAGAAGATCTGGCATCCACTAGGCAGATAGTCTCGTATCCCAATCCTTAAGGCGCGGGCCACACAGCGTGATTTGCGCTTTGAATAAAAAAAAAAAAAGCACACCTTGTCTCAGCCTCTTACGAATACATTGGCAGACGTAGCCCTTACAACAAGCTACAGATCGGAACAGTTATGTCTATGTTTATGTTCACGAAGATTTGCTATACGTTCAATACGGTTTAAACTTCACAAACCGTTATAGAACCGTTATGTTATACGTGAAATCTTTCACTTGAATAACCCACTCAAAAAAAAACCGTTATGTTATACGAATGATCGAATAATTTAATTAATTTCTTTTTATATTTAAAATACAATATAATTTAAATATTCATTTTGTCACACACAATTCCCTATAATTCGTGTCTTGCTATAAACTTTATTAGTTTAGGTTAATATAATTTTTATTTGTACGGATAATCGCTTCAAAAGACAGTTTTACTCGTTAAATGCAGGATTAACAGCGCATAATCCAAAGAAGATATTTGTCGCCACGTTCAAGCATCTTTGTTAATTTCAATTAAGCTAATATCCTATGCTTTGCATTGTATGCTTGATTCTCGCTGACGTTACATATATTAAAATTTACAAACACATATCTGTGGGAATAACGCTTTATAAGCATAATATAATCTTGGCATATAATTGGATCAACTTAAATAAAATAATAATGAATCAAATCTTGGATTATTCCATTTGATTAGTACTAATTAACTTATTGAGAACCAACATCGTGTGCAAGGGTTTGGATACATACGAAATATATTATATCTTTTAGATTTTTTGATGGGTAAAGTTTAGGGTTTAGAGTCAATTTGAGTCGTTTTAAAATAATAATAGAGATTAAGACAAAGCAAATACCATCTATTGAGATTCTAATCTCAATTAGTTTGCATGGGACAACCTACATGTTTCATGGGGAGCATTGGCTCTTTCCTTGAGCTCAGATTAATACCTACTTTTGGCTAGCAGAATTTTATGATTCTAATTAATAAATACCACAAATTATTATTTATTGAGATTCTAATCTCAAACTGTTTAACGTAATCCTTAATCAATATCTTACGATATTAACTAATAATTACCAATAATTTCAAACTTGCTTAAGTAAAAAAAGAATAATAGTATTATTATTAGAATATTAACAAAAAACCATCATAAGTTAATAAATGTAAATAATTGATTTTATAGATGCATGATCAATAATTTTTTTTTAAATTCTAATTTCAGCCCTAACAGTTCAAACTAATGCAAAACATTCACAAAATTTATCAACCCATAGAGAAAAAAAATTGTTTATTAAATCTTCTTAAGAAAATTGATGAAAATACCAATGGTTCGATCTCTTGGATAGCAGTATTGAACATCCTTGTCGATATACATCAAAACACAAAAAAAAAAAAAAAAATTTTGAGAACAAAAGTTTAATGGTATTTATATGCAAAATAGCCAATTTTGAAAGCGAAAGATCCAAAAGCAAGCATCCAAGGTTAATTTATTCAATTCGAAGTATTGAATTTTTCAATATACTATCTCGATCATTTATATTTTTTGTCTTAAATTGAAATATATGATGTAAAAATCAAAATATATGAGGTCAAAAGACAGTAGAAATTATCATTTTTTTTTATCAATTGAAGATATATATATATATATATATATTAAAGAACAATTTCAATGAATTTTTATTTGAAAAATTTGGGACCACCGCCATTGTTGGATCTTTTCCAAGGTTTCTTCAAGACGAACTCTTGCATCCTTGTCTCCCCTGATTCAGGCATACCTTAATTTATAAAAAAGAATTATTTATTGATCGTGCGTGATGGGACAAATAGATAGTCAAATTATCGAATATTTTAATAATTATTGCCACCGACATTTTAATTGAGATGAAGTGTAGATGAATTAAGAGATTGGAGAGTTAATTTTTGGATATGTTGATAAGTATATAAAATATATAAATTAATTAATGGTAAAGTCCTCCGCATATCATTCTGAAATCATCTTGTTCGCAAGAGAATAGGGATTTCAAATCTGCTAACTCTTGATTTCTTACTTATAATTTTGTTCATCATCTAATCTTATTGAAGAACTTCCTATACAAGAAATTAGATATACCGAAAGATACATGGATAGATAAAAATATATCGATAAACATAGTAAAATAAAAAAAAAGAAAATTATGATAAATATTAAAAATTTAAATGACATTTTAACATCGTAGTCATCTTGAAAAAATGCTACACATAGCATATTAATAAATATTTATATTATCAAAAATGTAAATAAATAACCGTCCTACCGACTATTAGTACTTGATCTTATTCTTGTTACATAATCATTTGAATATACTCATAAAGCTAAAATCATTAATAAGATTACTCATTAGTGTTACTTATTAATCTAAATTTTCATGGATATGTTTCAATATATATATATATATATATCACTGCATGGATAATTATTTAATTTTATTTTACTATATCTATAAACTAAGTTACCTGTTTAAACCTCCTCTAACATTGGTTTGTTAGGGGATACTCAACTTTTAAAGTGTTGTCACAACTGGTTCACAACTGTTCATTCACTTTTTTTTTATTAGAGAAAGCTAAAGAAAATTGGCTGAAAAGTGCTGCTTCCCCCCTTTTCTTTTGCCATGGAAAAGGCAGTGAAGAAAAAGACCTTAAAACATTCTTTGTATTTGTTGGCACTTGGGGGTGGGGAGTTAACCCTTGAAGGCCCGAGAATCATGGGTTTTAAGTCTTGAGATCTTTCCTATAATATATTTGGTCACTCATGGTTTTTTCATGGAAAGTGAATCTGAACTGAACAAGCTAGGATTCCTTCTGTTTATGAATTGGATTTGCATTGGATTCTACCTCATCCAACGTCTATCATAAATTTTCTACCTCTATCTGATACTTACCGAGAGCTGATAATCTTGCAAAAAGTCATTTCTTGGGGTGGTACCATTGCATACCGAACGAGATACACCCAAAGATATTATGTGAAGTATCAATCCAAAGTTTAGCACAATCAAAGCCAGTGATGGCAGTAGGACCACTCTAAATAGAAAAAAGATTATCAAAATGGGAACGGGGGACTTTGGCCCCACAGGCCATCATCATCACGTGTCTAAGGCCACCCTCCCTCATGCCGCATCCAATGACTTAAGTCCTTTTTAACTCTCTTTGCTTTTCCGAAACTCAATTCATTCTGCTCCACTCCCGCTTCCTGTAAGCAATGTCCTCTCCAAGTTCATTACTTTCTTTGAGTTCCCTCTATGTTCTTCTCGTTTTGATATCATGTTTCTATGGAGGGTACTCTTCTTCGTCTTCCACCCCTACTAAGATTGGCAAAGGCTACCGTTTGATCGCCATTGAAGAGACCCCTGATGGTGGCTTTCTGGGTCACCTTCAGGTCAAGCAAAAGAACGAAATTTATGGCCCTGATATTCCTCTCTTACAGCTCTATGTCAAGTGAGTTGAAATCAGTAGTCATTTTTAATGTTTGCCTGTTTTGCGTGTGCATTCCTCTTGATGTTTCTCACTGTTAAAACCAACTGTTTCTTAATCAAAAACTTTTTTTTTTGGGACTCTTTTACAGGCATGAGACTCAAGATCGTTTGAGGGTATACATAACAGATGCAGAGAAGCAGAGATGGGAAGTTCCATACAATCTTTTACCAAGAGAGAAACCACCTTCATCGAAACAAACGATTGGGAGATCAAGAAAGAACCCTATATCAGTCTCAGAGCTGTCAGGGTCCGAGCTCATATTCTGCTACACAGCTGACCCTTTTAGCTTTGCAGTGAAAAGGAAATCAAATGGGCAGACCCTTTTCAACTCCAGTTCAGGTGGATCAGCCTCATTCGGAGAAATGGTGTTCAAAGACCAGTACTTGGAGATTTCAACTCAGTTGCCCAAAGATGCTTCACTGTATGGACTTGGGGAGAACACTCAACCTCATGGAATCAAGCTGTATCCAAATGACCCTTACACATTGTACACAACCGATGTGTCGGCTATCAATCTGAACACTGATTTGTACGGGTCCCACCCTGTTTGCATGGACTTGAGGAATGTGGGTGGTGAGCCTTTTGCACATGCTGTTCTCTTGCTGAACAGCAATGGCATGGATGTGGTTTACACAGGGACTTCATTGACTTACAAGGTTATTGGTGGTGTTTTCGACTTTTACTTCTTTGCTGGGCCCACTCCCCTTGGCGTTGTCGATCAGTACACCTCTTTCATCGGCAGGCCTGCTCCCATGCCTTACTGGTCTCTAGGTACGCCTTCCACTTTCTCAAGTCTGTTTTCTGGCATTGCGGTTTATGTTTCTGCATTTTGTTTTAGTGTTTGTTTTATGTTCTTCACTTTGTTTCTGCATTTTGGGTTTTGTGTTGGGTTTAACTTGCTACTAAATGTGATCCTAAGGAAATTGATTGAATTAGGTGCCACTTGCAGTCCTATGTCACTAGGGCGATTTCGAATCTGTTCTTTTTACAAAGGCTAAATAGGCAAAGGACTGAAGCTAAAACCAATGGAATTGACAAATAAATATTTGGTGATATGACTATATTCTTTATTGAAAAGCAAAAGGTTAGATTTTGATGATAGATGGTGCATTATTGAACCTTATGCTGCATAATTTGGTATCATAACAGGCAATCTGCCGGTGTATGATCATATAGGCATAGGTAAGATCTAGGGGATATAGTGTCGTCCGACTTATGTCTTGTTGGCAAATGTAGACTACTGATATGATCTCTTAATCAGCTGGATGCATGATTTAGGATGGAGATATTTTGTTCCTATTTTAATATGGGTAGGTGGATTGGTCCCATATCTGTTTTACTTTATTGTCTTTGTTTAAAGCTCCATCTATCTATGTCTTGGCATATTAATTCTCCAGAAGCAACCTTTTAGATCTACAAAATCTTGTTTCTTTGATTGATGATGGAATGACTTTTGGCGTTTTTTAGGTAATAGGCCATAACATCATGCCATTAAGTTCACGGTACTCATTTTATTTTACTGTTAGATATTTCATTTTAGAAACAGAATATCTTTGACCTGATAATCCAATTAGTAAAAGGCAACTTGTTGAATCCCCATGAAGACACTCCCTTTCTCAGTCTTGACCTGTCTCCTCCTAAAAATCATCTTCCCTACATGAGGTGGAAATGGGATGGCCACTCTTACATCGTTATCACAATGTTGTGATAATTGCTTAGTAGGCCCTAACTTGATGCTAACCTTAGATGTGTGCACCACCTCAGGCATTTGTTTATGACATATGGTCCAAAGCTCTGTTTAGAGCACTTAGCATGTGGGGTATCTAAAGTGAACTAGTATGTGCTGCCTTCATATTATAGCACCTTTTGTGTCGGTAGATGCATGATCAAAGAAAAAAACTACTACTTCTGCACCTTTTTACCTCAGCAAAGGCACCATGTGTGAATACTAAAGAGTAAGACTCTCATGTGACTCTGAGGCTTGTTAGCGACAATTGCTTTCTCATGTACTATCACACAGCTTGCAAGTGATAAATATCACAAGATAAAATTGATTAATGTGTTTGTATGCTGGCACTAGCATGTGGAGTTGCCACTGCTTGTCATGAATTATGGGAAAAATGGTAACATCTGTACTTGAGTTACAGAAAATCCTTTGCAGTCGTGTCACTTAGATGTCGTTAGAAATTTCCTGAATCCTGATGCCATTACAATCTTTTACTGCAAATTATTACCCCAACACATGATATGAACTTGTTTCTTCATTGTGAAAAATGGAACTAAGTTAAGGAGATGAGAGAACAACAAATATATTTGGTCATTAGATTTTCATTTTCGTGTTAATTGATGCTTGCACCGTCACTTTAGAGTAATTCAACTAACTCCTCAAGTATTTTCTTCTCCTACTGTACTGTTGCTAATTCTGATAATTAAACAGTAGGTGCTTGATGGCCTTTTTTTATTTGTAGTCGAGATGAATAAAATATATTCATAATTTTGTTTGTATGTATTTGATGTACAGGGTTTCACCAATGTCGATGGGGATACCATAACCTCTCTGTAGTTGAAGATGTTGTTGAGAACTACAAAAAGGCTAAGATCCCGCTTGATGTGATCTGGAATGATGATGATCATATGGATGGCCATAAGGACTTCACCCTCAACCCCAACAACTACCCTCGTCCAAAGCTTCTGGCATTCCTTGAAAAAATACATAACACAGGCATGAAATACATTGTCATTATTGATCCTGGAATTGCTGTTAATTCTAGTTATGGTGTTTATCAAAGAGGCATTGCCAATGATGTTTTTATAAAGTATGAGGGTGAGCCTTACTTGGCCCAGGTTTGGCCTGGGGCTGTTAATTTCCCAGACTTCCTCAACCCTAAAACAGTTGCATGGTGGGGCGATGAAATTAGACGCTTTCATGAACTTGTCCCTGTTGATGGGCTCTGGATTGACATGAATGAAGCTTCAAATTTCTGTAGTGGGAAGTGTGAAATTCCAAAGGGCAAGCAGTGTCCCAGTGGGACTGGACCTGGTTGGATCTGTTGCTTGGACTGCAAGAACATAACAAATACAAGATGGGATGATCCACCATACAAGATAAATGCTTCAGGGTTGCAGGTGCCAATAGGATTCAAAACTATTGCCACTAGTGCAGTTCACTACAATGGTGTTTTAGAGTATGATGCTCATAGTCTTTATGGCTTTTCTCAATCCATTGCAACTCACAAGGCTCTCCAAGGGCTTGAGGGCAAACGACCATTTATATTGTCACGCTCTACATATGTTGGTTCAGGAAAGTATGCTGCGCACTGGACAGGTGATAACAAGGGCACTTGGGAAGATTTGAAGTATTCAATATCTACTATGCTGAATTTTGGTATATTTGGGGTTCCAATGGTTGGTTCAGATATATGTGGGTTCTATCCTGCTCCAACAGAAGAGCTGTGTAACCGTTGGATCGAAGTCGGTGCTTTTTACCCCTTCTCTAGAGATCATGCAAATTACTACTCCCCGAGACAGGAGCTGTATCAATGGGACACTGTAGCCAAATCTGCTCAAAATGCTCTGGGTATGAGGTATAAACTTCTCCCTTACCTCTACACGCTGACCTATGAGGCTCATATAAGTGGAGCACCAATAGCCAGGCCCCTTTTCTTCTCGTTCCCTACTTACAAAGAGTGCTACGGGCTGAGCACCCAATTTTTGCTAGGAAACAGTCTCATGGTGTCTCCAGTGCTTGAGCAGGGCAAAACAG
The DNA here is from genome assembly GCA_036013995.1 of Theobroma grandiflorum. NCBI lineage: Eukaryota > Viridiplantae > Streptophyta > Magnoliopsida > Malvales > Malvaceae > Theobroma > Theobroma grandiflorum. The sequence continues at coordinate 661,786 of CP142127.1, forward strand.
AGGTTAAAGCACTCTTCCCCCCAGGTTCTTGGTACAGTATGTTTGATATGACACAAACCATTGTGTCAAAGGGACAGTACTTTATCCTCGATGCACCTTTGAATGTGGTTAATGTACATTTGTATCAAAATACCATATTACCAATGCAGCAAGGTGGGATGATCTCTAAGGAAGCTAGAATGACGCCATTCGGTCTCATAGTGACCTTCCCTGCTGGGGCTAACGAAGGACAAGCCAAAGGAACCATTTATCTCGACAACGATGAACTTCCAGAAATGAAACTGGGAAACGGGTATTCAACGTATGTCGAATTATACGCAACCATGAATCAGGGTTCCGTGAAGGTCTGGTCAGAAGTTCAGGAGGGCAAATTTGCTTTAGAGAAGGGCTGGAAAATTGAGAAGATTACTGTGTTGGGATTGGGAGGAAGTGTAGACACATCTGCTCTCGAAATCAATGGAATTCCTGTTGCCCCCGGTACTTCCAATGTAGAGCTGAGCTCAGTGGAACAGAAGCACCTGCAAGACCTTGAAGAAGACAAGAAGACGACTTTGAAGGTAGAGATTGCAGGTTTGGATTTACCTTTTGGAAAGAACTTCGCCATGTCCTGGAAAATGGGGGTATAAGGTTGATGATCAAGATTTTCTCCAGACCAAGTGGTACTTTTTTGTTTTTTCCCTTTTCATTGTTGATGATTTCCTGTTCCTTAATTGAGGATTCTTCATTGAGAGGAGATGAGCTTTAAAGTCTGTTCATCCTTTTCCATGCAACCAAGCCAAAAAAAACCCAGAAAAACTGAGGTTTAAATCTTCATTGCATGCTTAGAGGCTCTTCCATTGATGTTGTAGTTTAAAATGCAGCAATGCAAATTTGAGGTCTCCTACATTAATATAATAATACCTTCAAAACTAAGTTGGATTTATATTCCAATATCTCTCAATTTATATTAAATTTCAAAGATCGTCGCCAAAACTTTAATTCGTCCTAATTAAGTGATTAAACATTTTTAAACGACATAATTGTTTAAATAGTTATGAAATAATCATTTCATTATTTATTTAAACATAATTCATAAAGTGATTATATTTGATTCAATTTAACAAACTGAAATTTGATTAAAAAAGTGAGAAATATATATAAATTTAATGAATATTCATAAAATTGACTTGAACATTTACGACAATATGATAATAATTCGGACATAAGTTAATTTTGAATAATCGAATATGCAAGTTTTTTATCAAATTAAATATTTTAAAGAAACCCCAAATCAGTTGCAAATAGAAATCTAATACCTATAATTATTTAATAAAAACATGCTAATTATCTAAATTAAGTTAAATATGTCTAAGTTAACCTTTACTCATTGCAGGTGATCTAGCTATATATATATATATATATTTTCGTCACTAAAAAGTATAATGCAATTCTAGTACTAGTACTAGTACCAGTACCACCAACGTCTAGTAACAAAAGCAGAAAGAGCCGGGAGCTTTGAACTGGGGGCAGTCGAGGTACGTGGCCATGTTCACATCGAAAGGAGCAGCAGTGAAATCCAACGGATGATACGTCGCCAACTAGCTGCAAAGCAAATAAATAAATGAACACACTGAGATCTTGTCCGACATCGGCATCAACCGCAACGCCTCCCCCCATGCTTGCGAAAAAGGAAAAGTCCAGTCAGCTGCCAGCAGTAGCAAGCACGTTACCTTTCTGTCCACTGGATATTTGTCCACGCAAGTCACGTGACCTTCCTCTTTAGTATTTAATGTACCATGATTTTGATGATGATGAAGACAACAGCATCGCATATATGATGATGGATTGGCATGCATGCAAACTTATCCATGTTGACTTTGAAAGAAAGTGGGGTTTTTGGGGAGCAGGCCAAGTGGGTTACGCAAGTGAAGATGAGTGGACCGAGGAGAGAGGAGGTGTTGGAGGGAAAGGGAGAGGGTAGCTTCCGTTTCCCGCCAAAGGAGCTGACGTGGAGCCCACCGCCTTCTCCATCCCGCCAAAACGCCTATTATTTCGGTCTTACCCCAAAGCATCCATCGACACGTGCAGACACGAGGGACAAGTGTCTGCCAGCTGTTGGGTTTGCCGATGATGCTAAGGATTATTAAGTGGGGGCACCTAACCCCTCTTCCCATGCAATTTGAGGTGTTTGTCTGCAATTGCGCGGAAAGTGCTTTGTTCTGCAGCTACTTTGTTTTCTTTTTCCTTTTACATTTTTTTTATTTGTTTTTTTAATTCCCTCGTCACCATTTTCAAGAATGGGGGAGTGGTTCCTGTCATCCAGAGGTTGCTGACGTGGCTCTGAGCCCTTGTTCTACTATGTAACAACTGGCAACTCAGCCTTGTCAATTTAAAACCGGAAATGTATATTTCATTTAATTTTCTTAAAAAAAATATAACTGTAATTATTAAATCGATAAATATTTATCATGTCTTTTGTTGACGTCCAACATATCGAGCACTACTTACTGTGTGCCATACAATATTAATTATTGTATTTATATAAAATTCCGAGATAATATGATAATTTTAAAAAGTTTAATGCTCTTAGTATAAAATAAGTAAAATTTAAGTAAAATCTAAAATTCTTATAATTGACATTTGACATAACTTATTGTTGGAAAAACACATGATAGATAGAAAGTCAAGATATGCCAAAAACTTTTATTGCACTCTCACACCTTTTTTTTTTTCTTTTTATTCAATTTTTGTATTTTTTTCTTTTTAATATTTCTAATTTGAACATGAGTATATAATCTACGGTTTGAGGCATTTGTTAGTACATCCAATCATTCTTAATTCTCAACTATTAAGGAGATAATTAGTTAAAATCTCAAACATACTCAACGATAGTCGTACATACATTCTACACACGGTTTAATCAAGAAACTTAAATTAATAGTTCTCGAGTTGAACTCAATTTTTGAAATATAAAAATTCACATATTTATAGTTAAATTAAACACTTGATTAATTATGATAATTAAAATATGTTATAATTAATATGCAATCCAAATTCAATCCGAATACCGAACACTTAACCACTTGTCAAGTACATAATTCAATAAATAAATGAATGAATAAATAAATAAATAAAAATCCACATAGAATTCAAGCGTTGAATAATGGTATTGTGAGTAATTGCCGAAGTTGTTGATTGTCCATTCAAGTGTGTGTGTGTGTGTAATAATTGAGCATAGCTGCATAGTTAATGTAAAATTTTCGGCTGTTGGTTGTCGTAACTCTTGGGTGTTGGATTCCTACAACATGGAGTTATGGAAAAAACAGCAAAACAGATAGGGTGCCCATTTATTTAATTATTGCTTCTAATTTTCCAAAGCAATAACAAAAATATATTATAATATTAAAATTTATTATTTTATATTATAAATTAAATATAATAAAATTTTACTCGTAAAAGAGACATGTTAGATTAATTGTTACTTTAAATATCGTTTGTCATTCATAAAATTTTTACAATTGTAGACCTTAACGAGTGTTTTTATTTAAAAAATTATGTAAACGTTAAAATAATTAACAAATCAAGATGCAATTTATCAAATATGTAATGAAAATTTTATTCAAAAATATATTTTCATGCATGTATTACCCCTAATGCATGGGGCTTATTGATCTGATTTTATTTGTAGTTAGAATAAGTTAGGTATGGATAATTATTATAAAAAATACTCCTATTTAATAAAAAATTGTCTAATATGTAATGGTGAAGTGTTAATTGTTAAAGGATGTTTTATTTGATTATAATTTTAATTTCGTAAAGTAAAAGAGTTTGTGAGAAATAAAATTGTCGGAAAAATAGATAATTTAAGTAAATGGAGCTCTCTTGATTTTGAAGTTTGCACAAATTGAAAATGGATCTAGATTTTGATCAAGTGTTTTGTCCCAATCACACCACCAGGGACTAAATTGCAAGCCAAAAAGATTTTCTTCCCTTTTGTCTAAAATACAATAATATTGCCTTGTGCAAAACATTTTAAAAAACTAATAAAGTGGAGCACAAGCAACATATTTGAACATAGTAATAAATGTCCAAAATATCTTGTATAAATATATTTCAAAATTGATTTGATTACCATAAATTGGATTTTTTAAAATTTTATTTTTGTTATTAAAATATTTATAATTTAAAATTAAATTTATCAATAAAATTTACTAATTATTAATTGTAAAAAAAAACCGAAATTTTCTTAAAAATTAATAAAAAGAAGAGAGAAACGGAATCAAGAAATCTAAAAGCGAATGACTCGCCACTCGTAATGGCGACATCGTAATTTACGAAACTCCTAGACCCAAATGACTACGAGAATCCAGCGGTAAGAGAAACCCTTCCCTATACGACGCCGACTAGCGGCGCCTTACGTTATACCAAAATAAAAAGCGGCAGAAGCCAGACACTCTATCCCCAACCTCTAACTCCACGCGTGCAAGAACACCCCAACGAGCCGGTCCTTACCACAAGGCCCCAAAGTTAAGGTGACCGTCGGATTCGAGAGTGGAAAACACGATCGTGAGTGAGGTGGAGTCTTAGTTAAAAAAAGGCAGGGCAGTTAAACATGATATGCATGACATGGTAAGATTGGTAATGGTATGGTCATGCATGGTTGGTGGATGTGCATGACAGCTCATAATAAATATTCATATCCGTAAATAAAAAAAATGATCTTTTTTTTTAACTATTTTACTATTTTTATATGAATAAATTTCTCCTTAATGCCGGTTTTTTTAATGCTAGGGAAAAGTTGAATGGCCTTAGGAGTAGGAGTGGGCAGAGAAAGAGCCGTCGAGAATAGAATAAAAGGAAGAAGAAAATCCTGAGTCAGTCTACACCCACTACTGAGAGAAAGAAAAAGAAACGACTGGTAAAAATATTTTTTTAATTTATTTCTAGATTTTTTTGAAGGGAATTGGACTTTTGGGTTTTCATTAAATAATAAAAACATTTGATTTATGATGTTTTTTTAATAATGTTTCTTCCATAGAGATTTGTGTATGTTTTAACACTATATTTCACTCTGGTTTCCACCAGACATATTACTGCTCAAAGGAAGACGATAATAACTATTTTAGCTGATTTTTGTCATGTTATAGAAGATAGAGAGAGAAATCAGAGCCATAGATTTGTAATCTTTTTTTTCTTTTTTCTTCTCCTTTTCACCTGCTATATTTAGCAGTATCTAAGGCGGTTATTTGGTTTTGGTTTTCTCTTTGAAGGCTGAAACGCAGAGAGGGTGGGGGTTTTGCTGATAGTGTGTTGCTGTGGTTCTCTGGTTTTGCTGGCTTTCTGTGTTGCGCTTTCGAAGAGTTGAGGGAGGCTGATTAGTGGATTTATGTCGGCTGAGTTTGATTTGGCTTTGATTGGGGCTCAGTTGCAGCTCTGGCTTTCATCTTCTACTACTGTTTGTTGTCTCTTGTTTACTACTGCTTTGTTGGTTGTTTCTTGCATGATTCTCTGCTTCTACAGGCAGAGACTGAATCTCGTGTTCTCGACTGTTTCGATGCGTTTGAGACCAAAAAGGTATGTCATCAAGTAAATCCTGCGTTTAGATTAAAAACCCATGTTTTAAATCTTTGTATCATTTATGTTTTTGCTCTAAATCTTGGTGCTTTTGTTTTTTCTTCAGTTTTTTTATATGGATTTCGATTTGGTTTATATTTGCAGGACTTGTTCTGGAGTAGTGTGTTTCGGGGGCTTTCACATAAAGCAAAGATTTTTCTATCTGTTCTTGTTTCTGAGAGGGGCTCATACTTGATACTGCTTTGATAGTCCCAGATTTTGTTCTCTCTTATTGTGTTCTTGATTTTGTTTTCCATACTTTTTGACAATTTTCCGGGTATTTTGAGGGGGGTTTTAGGTGAGATTTAACCAGTTTTTGCTGCCAAAAATGCCAGAGCCGCGAAAACAATCCATGGATCTCAGTAAATCCAGCAAAAAAACCAAGAAAATCCAATCAATCTTGACTGAAGAAGAAACTCAAATGACTAGAAAAGTTCGTGTTATCTTTCATGATCCTTATGCTACTGATTCATCTTCAAGTGAAGATGAATCTGAGGGAAGTGTTGCTAGAAAGGCTCAAAGGGGAAAGCGTGTTGTTCGTGAAATTAAAGTTCCTGCTTTTGGTCTTCCTCAGTTAAAACCTCTTGAATCTGAGACTTCTTCCCAAGATAGTAACACCAAAACCCCTGCTCGCAAGAAGAGGGTTTGGAGTAAAACCCTGGAAGGCAAAGCTCCCCTGTCTAAAACCAAAAAACCTGTTGGCGTTCGTCAACGGAAATGGGGCAAATGGGCTGCTGAGATCAGGCACCCTCTGAAGAAAACCAGGATTTGGTTGGGAACTTATGATACTCTTGAAGAAGCAGCCAAGGCTTATGATGCTAAAAAGCTCGAATTTGATGCTTTGGCTGCTGCTGCTGCCGCCTCTGCTTCATCTGATAAAACCAATGAAGCTTCATGTTCTGCTGTTGCTTCTCACAACATCAACTCTGTTCCGTCTACTTCTGAAGAGTCCGGGAGCCTTTTATCACGTACTTCGCCGTCATCAGTGCTCGAACTGGATACCTCTGCATCTGTTTCAGTCTCAAACAACAATGGTGATTTTGAGGATGAAAACAATGAAGGGTTGGATGTAAACTTTGCCAATCTACCGATACCCGATTTCTGTTTCATTGATGATCCTCTGCTGTCTGGTTCAGTCGGACAAGAGCTTAACTTAGATGCAGAGCCTGCTGATTATCTGTTAGTCAATGATTTTGGGATGATGCTGGAGGAATATTGCAGCATTGAAGACCTCAGTATTTGTGGGATTGAAGCCGATGGGCCTAGTGAGCTACCAGATTGTGATTTCAGCACTGATGACTTCCTTTTTGGCGAAGAAGTAGCCCCCCTCAACATTGCGTGCCCATAAGTTTTGCAGTTAGGAATTAGTACTACATATTTAATATTATAAGCCTTATTAGTTGGAGATATCTAAGTTTTTTAAATCAATGTTGAAAGTAGAAGCGAGAGATCTCTGGGACTCTCCAAGAGGAGTTCTTGGGGTAGTGCTTTTTGTGAGTGAGTTTAATTTATTTGTTTTTGCTGAAAGAGAGAGACAGAGAGATGTGTTTAAAGTGGAATGAGCTTCTGCTTCTGAGGAATGAAAAGAAACAAATCCTTTGGGTTTTCTTGTGCTACAGAGCCGTCCAAGGGATTCCAGCTGTCTGGAAAAAGTGCTTGATCTGTTGAACAAATTTTGATTGATAGTCTTTGTGTTTTTTTGGCTCATCCTCACATGTTTAAGATACTACTATCTTTGGTAAATGAAAGTTTTATTTTTCAATAAATTGTCATTTGCATCTTAGTTGATTCCCTGTTAATATGCTTATTTCTCCTTGGTAGTGGTGACCTGGTGGGTTTGCCATTTCCCTGCTGAATAAGCAGAAGACTACAGGTATATATTCCCAGGTCCATTCCATTATATTCGAAAGGGGGAGGGAGGATCTTTCTAGTTGAGATTGAAATCTACATGTACCTCATAATCCTTTTGATTCCATGGGAGAGTGGCTGGTTCTCATTCTGTTCTTTTGGCTGCTAATTCTCTGTAAATTTGGGAAAAATAGCAAAGTTGGACTTGTTCAACATTCCTACTGAGACCAGTTGCAGCAGCAGTGTCTAAAGTCCCTAAAGTTGTATGCATTAAAATTGTACCAGATCCTACCAAGGGGGCCAAAGGTTAATTTCTTTTGTTGTTTTTTCTCTCTTTTCTCCTTTCTTTTCCCTTTGGCCAAGCAAAGTATATCTGCAAGTAGAGGCTGAAAATGATGTTATCTTGCTTCCCTAGGAGTTGCCTTTTAGGCCTAGCTGGGTTGCAGTTCTTATCTTCCACCCCCCACCAAGTCCTCCAACAACATATTCATTGTCTCAATGCCTACAGTTCTTAGACTTTTAATTTTGTATTTAATTTTTTAAGTGTTGCTTTCTGATAATATCTGTCTAATCCAATCCAAGTCAGAAATAAAAAACAACAAAAATTGGATTTTATGTGAAACTATTTATCAACTTGATAAGTGCTAAGTCACTCACAAGAAAACCTTCTCTTTCCAATTATTTGGTATCTCTCTGTTTTTCCTTTCTTGTTATCTACTTTTGACCTTTGGATTTTATCTCTTATCCATACTTAATCATGTTTATAAATCTTTAAATATTTTATTTTAATTCAATTATAAGATATTTTAATCACTATAAAATTTTAAGTCACTTATAATTCGGAGATTTTATTGACTTAAAAATTATTCATATTAATTTAATAAATTAATATCATTTGGAACATGGAAGCCTAAAATGAGCAAAAAATATTGTTAATAAAGAAAATGGCAAATCTTGCGATTTCAATCCTTGCATTTAATTTCTCGAAAACTCGATTAATTAATTAAATATCTACACAATCGAATCAGATGGTAACTTTGATATTATTATCTTATTTTTTTTTTTTTGAAAGGCATGAAGGGAATTCATTCATAAAATTCTTTACATAAGCTACCAGCCCTGCGGATTATTATCTTATACATTATTCATAAATTTGAAAATAACTTTTAATAGAAATTTTAATTTGGACAACATGCTTGTTGTACATGATCCTGTCAAAGAATCTGATTGAGACGTGAACATGTTCTTCTTTTTGATAATTTGGACTTAATTATTTGTTTGGAAATTGAGTTTGATAATGCCTGATAGCAGCCCCCTTCGTGGGTCTACAGTACAGGCAAGTGGGGATTGGTCATTTGCTGCACATTGCTTGAGGTTTGACCAAGTCAATGTTGCCATAATTTTTCTAAACCTCACATCCAAATCTCAGATTAAATTTACATCCAAGTAATTAATTAATTAATTAATTAATATATAAATTTTTTATTTAAAAAGTAAAATTCGAATTTCCTTTTTTCAAATTAAAAAAAAATCTCAAATTGAATTTTATTTTTCCTTAATTTGTTATTTTCATCAAACTCATAAAATTATTGGATTTTTATGAGAACCCAAAGGAGAAATTATGCTGAATTTTGGCTTTAAATGCTTGGTCAGCTAATGGGGTATGGCATCATTAAGATTAATTTAATTAAACTTGAATGATCCTTGGGCTGACTTTCTTTTTATTGGTTCAATGTTTTAAAAACCACATTCACCAGACGAAACAAAAGAAACAACAAGTTAGAGACCAAAAGAGTATCATCTCGTTGGAGCATCTTTTCTAAAGGCACGACAATTGGGTACTCTACTTTTCCTTGGATCTAAGTTTGAGGTATCTATTTTCCCATTTGTCTCCATCTCCATTAGCAATGGCTAAGTCAAAAAAGGTTTTGTTGATTTGTCCTAAGGATTTGAACAAAGTGAACTTGGGGTGTATGGACATTGGAATATTATTACAATTGAACATCAAATTCACTTATAAGAACCCAAATTTTCTAATTCAAAGATTTCGAGTTTGAATATCGAAGAAAATCGAAATAAACTTTATAAGACATTGCATAGCTCAAAAAAAAAAAAAATGTTACCTATAAGACAAAAACAATTGGAAATCCACTGCCTTATTGACTATTCTTCATCAAATTTCTACCTACTTTCCACCGGATTTCAATTTTATATAGTTCAAAGCTCCTATTATTAAAGCAATTCATCGGATGGGTGACCTGTACTGCAGAAGGAGAGTATGATATGACTTTAAAAAAGCTAGGTTGCTGGGGATTGAAACATTTATACTAGAAAATTGCAGTTGATGGATGATTGTTGATTGATTATATCTGGGTAGCTGATAATTAATCATGTTAGTCACCAAGGATGTATTGCTTTGATTGCTTTGATTAGCTTGTAAGCAATCCCACATGCGTTCCTAGGTATTATTAACTGTGCTTCACTGAAAGAACTGAGGCCGATGCCCATCATTCTCGCCCTGCCCTTAGGATGTCGCCTCCATCATTATCATCAACACCAACACACATTTCCCAAAAGAAAAGTTTAGCCTAATCGATCCAGGCTTCATAATTTTAAAAAATGGAACAAAAGATCAAATTTCAATAATCTTTTAAATATACAATTGACTCTGATATCATTTTAATTAGAAAAATTATCTTGGCTCATTAAGATATAGAAATTTTTTTATGTAATTAGTTGGATAATAAGTCTTCTCTGTTGTAGACCAGGGGAATAGGCTTTTTAAATGTGAGTAGGATTTAGGTAGGGGAAAGGTTTTTCTTCTATTGTTGTATGGTCGGCTTTATTCCAAGAAGACAGATTAAAGACTGAATATTTTTAGTCATACTAAATCTTTCTTTATAACTTTTGAATTTGGGTTTTTTCTTTTAATTTTTTAGTTAATAAGACAAAAAACTTGAATCTAACCAAACCAAATACATTATATTAATATCAAGATTTGAATAAAATGTTTTATATAATTCAATTAATCTCTTCAAATATATTGTTTAGTTGGGTGCTGTTGATATGGATCAGGCTTTTCAGTAATGGTTTGTGGGCATGTATCAGTCAATTGGGTAACTTGGATAAAGGGAGATGGGCTCATTCTTGGGTTCAAACCGAAGCAGTCCCTTTCCTTCATCCCCAATACTCCTCCTCCATGGACCAATAGAAAGAATACACAGCTCGAGTTGACAATATCACATGTTTATATCACGATTAATTAAGTCAATTGGGTAACTTGGATAAAGGGTGATGGGCTCATTCTTGGGTTCAAACCGAAGCAGTCCCTTTCCTTCATCCCCAATACTCCTCCTCCATGGACCAATAGAAAGACTACACAGTTCGAGTTGACAATATCACATGTTTATATCACTATTAATTAAGTTGTAAATCTGATACAGAGAATCAAACAAAGATGTCATGACAAGAAAATACATTGTGTATATCCAATTAATCATATCTATCATTGACTAAAGAGTTACAATCAAATTACGCTTATTGATCTCATTGAATGAATGTATGTAATGACGAAAAAAGTTTATTTATCATTCTAGATTATTTTTGAAAATCTGGGTTCTTTTAATCTAACCAAATTATATTCCAAATCGAATTAACTTGTAAAAGTGACTTGAACAGACTGTATTAGTCTTTGAATCACTCCTTTATCTCGATGAAGTATGTGAAAAGCAACAAAGGAGAAGCCTCCACGCAAATATCAACTGAATACATCAATGAAATTAGGCAAGAAGCCTACCCCTTTGCAGATGTAGAAAGAACCACAGAAAAGAACTGTAAACCAAAGGACAAAGAGTATTTATCTTTGAAAAGTAAAAGCTTTGGGGATTAATTAAGGTTCATTCATATACTTGGTTGGTTCTCTTTAATTTGTTCTTTGAATAACATATATAAGACCAAAAGGTTTCTGCATAGTGGAAGTTTGGATTCCCTTGTCGAGAAAGATCCCCAGCAGTGTGAATTGCATTGTTGCTGTTAGGTCCCCCTATTAAACCTTAAAAGAAAAGCAGCAGAATTGGCCCTGTTTTGGCATACAATTACTGAACTATATCCTCCCAAACAAATCCACCGGAATCCCACTTCCTCCTCCCATGACATTTTCAAGACTTCGTTCAATTGACAAGTTCTAAGCTAGCTACCCCACGTGAGGGAATTGCTTAAAGAGTTAGAGAGTTTGAAACTTGGAAGTTTGCTGTAAATGGACCCATGAAAGACCCTTCATACCTAACCTCAGAAAAGAAAAAGAACAGAATATCATAGGCTTTTTGACAAGAGTAAAAATATCTAGTTCAACCCCATCTTTTTCCTAGCATAAACTTAAGAATCAAAGCAGTTTTCCAACAAAACTCTTCTACCCTTCTTCTCCTTTGTTGCAGTCAAATCAAAACTAATGCCAAAGCCAAATTGGATTCTAGAAAAGATGGATTCTTCTTGCCATGATCCATACCTTGTGGCAATATCGCTAGTTAGGGTTTAGTGTTTTTGTCCTCGGTCTCGAAATGTTTTCACCCGTAACGGGAAAAACACTACAATAAATTTAATACGTATTTTTTTCTCTCGTAATGTTGTTAAGATTCTTGTTAATTACATTCTTTTTACCTTTTAATAGCAATCTTATAAATTTGATTATGTCATGAAAGTTTTTAACCGTATTTTGAATAGAATATGATTATAGAAGTTGCATACAGTAATGATAACTACACTTTATTAATTACAATTAAAGATGAAAAAAATACATTTGAAAATTTAAATAAGTGTAATTTAAGCCCGAGTTTATTATTTGTAATAATATCCTGAGTCGAAAACTCAAAAACAAGATGATATTATTAATATTGTAAAATTGAAATCTAATGCTGCCAAAGGAAATGGGCTATATTTCAGTACTGAAAACTTCATTGTCATAGAAGAGTAAGCAATAAATCAAGGAAAAAAACAAATAAGGACAGAGGTAATCTGAAAACACATGCAAATTAAGTCAATGTTCAAAGATCTTGAACATCACTATTGCTTACATTTCCAAGTTTCTGCCAATTGGGATTTTCAGTAAGATTAATCCTTGCACGTCTAAAATATATACATACATACATATATATATATATATATATATAATCAACAAAATTGTAACTTAATTCAATAGTTCTTTATTAGTATGGTTTACTTCTGCACTGGCTGCTTTGAATTAATTAACATTAGAGATAGGAACCCTTTTCTTCTTTAATCAGACCCCCAATTTTTAATTTGGAGGTTTGCAATTGAAATTTTCTATAGAAAATGTCAAGAGGTTAGGTCTTTGCTGACCCTTCATTTGGATAGCTAATTAAGGATCATAATAAATGTGAAAATTTATTATGAAAATATACATAAGAAAATCATAAAGTGTGTAAATGCAATTCAAGCTATATATCGTTCAATAGAATAACTATATTCTATATTTAATTAATTAAGAAGCATCAATGTTTATCACCTAGTCCTTTGGATCATTAAGGAAATAATTACTTTATAATTAAAATTAATGACCATATTATTAGATGAATTTGCATTGGATTTAGGCAAAGCATCACCGAGTTTCTGGGGGAGAAGTGAGGTATTCTTTTCTTGGGAATTGAAGAGTAAATAATACTATTACAAAGCATTGTAATTTATTTCCTCCATTTTTTAAAATTGTTTAAAGATTTAATTAAATCCATAAAAAGAAAAAATTGCATTTAATATTTGCTAAATTCTTGACATCAACACATATGGTTTTATGGTGCATTTGCATGTTAATTAACTTAGCTAGGTTTTTATCATTATTAGACAATAAAAAAGGCAGAAAAAAAATTTGTTTTTGGACTAAATGGATTCTATAATTCTAAGATTCTTAATTGTTGACTTCCATACATTTTGGCGTGGCACATTATGAAAATGTTTTCTATTACAAATTATACAGAAATATGGTTAATTGTCCTAGGTTTCTAACCTTAACAGCTATATACTATTTAATTTGAAGGTGTGTTGTGCACATATATATTAATTCGTACCGAAAAAGGTCAAATGGAAAAAAGAAATATTCTTGCTGTCTCTAAATGTTTATATTTTAATTTTCACATAAATTAAGATAAAAGTTTTAATTTTGATATACTTTATATTAAAATTTGAAATTTTTTTGCAATATAGATCTTCAATGATTTTTAATATGGAAAAATAAAAAAAATTATGAAAAATAAATTTATAATATAGAAAATGGAAAAAGTATTGAGTATCTAAAAAAAAATTATTTTAAGACATTTCAAAAAGAAAAGATGGACAAAGAAATATAGACGGAAAGAATAATTAAGTTGGAATTCGAGAATTAACATGATAACAATATTAATTATTTTGAGCAAATCTTAATGCTGCCAAAAGTCATTGGCAATGCTTAAAACATAGTTAAGCATCTCTGGCCATGATTAGGATAATCAATTAGCAAGAATCTAGGAATATTTAGAGTCAACTAACCTGAGATCCACACAAAGTCAATGCATCACCTTTGCTTAAGCTTTAAATTAACATCAACCAATTAGATTTAAGTAAAGATTGATCTTTGCTTTGCTTAGTTGCTTGCAATAAATTATTAATAAAAATAGGAAAATTTTATACTTAGATCAAACTCATTAATAGAACCAAGACCAAATATTAAAAGCGTTTAGGGTAGGCATATATTATAAAGTTTTTTTTCTCCTTTTTTTGTCAAGCATATTTCAAGGTTTGTCATGATGACAATACTTATGCAAAATTAATGCTGAAGAATTAGAATTTTTTTTTGTGAAATTATCCCTCTTTGAGTATTGGCCAATTAATCCAATACGATGAACTATTTGTACGCCATTTTTAGTTTGCTTTTTGAATCAAGTTCCATTTTTATTCTCTCATCATGGTGTGAAAACTTAGCAAATGAGCTTGTCTTAACTAGAATCTTCTCCAACTATATGAAGTATACATCGAATTTTGTACATTCAGCTTGATTTATACATCGAACAATTCAAATTTGATTTAACGATTATTATCTTTTTTTCTTTATTGAAAAATTAAAATTACGCACGTTTTCAAATATCCTTACCCTTTTTATTCTCTCACCATGGTGTGAAAACTTAGCAAATGAGCTTGTCTTAACTAGAATCTTCTCCAACTATATGAAGTATACATCGAATTTTGTACATTCAGCTTGATTTATACATCGAACAATTCAGATTTGATTTAACGATTATTGTCTTTTTTTCTTTATTGAAAAGTTAAAATTACGCACGTTTTCAAATATCCCTACCCTTTTTATTCTCTCACCATGGTGTGAAAACTTAGCAAATGAGCTTGTCTTAACTAGAATCTTCTCCAACTATATGAAGTATACATCGAATTTTGTACATTCAGCTTGATTTATACATCGAATAATTCAGATTTGATTTAACGATTATTGTCTTTTTTTCTTTATTGAAAAGTTAAAATTACGCACGTTTTCAAATATCCCTACCCTTAAATTTTCCAATCACATAATGAAAAAAAAAAAAAGAGTTGGCTAAAACATTGTTCTACTGTCTTCTCTTCCTGTCATAGAGATGCTCTTTTTGTTTATCTATAGGGAATAAGATTTCTCTAGCTAGGTGCTGAGTATTTGATTGTAATATCCTTTGAAGTTTTTTAGCTAAGAATTTCCAGACTATTTGATTCCGACATGAGCCACATACGGAGAATATATAGACTGTTGATTTCATCCACCATTCAGTTAACATTCTCAGTATTCTCATTATCTGCTTGTTTATTCATCCTAAGAATATCTCATCCTTATTCTATCCATGACTACGTAACTTCCTAGCCTCTACTTTGGCATCTTTCCTTGTCATGATTAATGAGAATGTACATTGTTTTAAGCTTGCCTTCGTGATGGAAGGCATGGAATTGACTAAGCAGGGGGAGTGATAAGATAAAATGGAGAAATAATGTTTCATTACTAACTGTTATAATGTACGGGTCTAAGAATTCGATAATTCAATGTGAAATAAAATCATGATCAATCTTACAAATAAATAAATAAACTAAATCGAATATATTATTTTAAAATTTCAGTAAAAAATTCGGACAAAAAAAGATATCTACGTTAACATATTCACAAGGCAAACGTGACTTTCTAGTCAAAGAATTTATAATTCCCAGCCGCAATGTAAAAATTAGGTCTGTGTTACATGCACGACAACGTTTGAAACTGTAGAAGGAATAAATTGAGATGGCGACTCCGCCCACGGGCGCACACCTCACGCTCACATGGGTGCAGAAAAATGCCGTTTGTCGCAGGAAATTGGTATGTTTTTAAGGATAAGCCCCTCTTAGCCCACAGTTTCATTGGATATGCTCAGCTCAAGGGCATGATCACTTGAACATAAATCGACTTCGTAATTAATTACATAAATACTGAGGGGAAGAGATGAGCTGAGCTGACTGAGCTGTTTGCTCCACACAGTGACGTGCATTTTGGGGTGGGCATCAGTGTCACCTTCACGAGTGAGAAGGTGTAGACTTTGGCTTGTTTTGGGTCGTCGTTTTCTTCGATGTTCAAAGCACCCTTTCCCTCCCTTGTTTCACTGCATAGTTCCATGCATTCCAACCTTAGCTTATTAAATTCTTAGCTTATATAATTTGTTGTCTTATATATACATGTGGCCCCCTCTACTTTAATTTCTTTTCTGCGCAAAATATCTCATATTTCCTTTTTGACTCGACGAGGAAAAAGATATATATATTTAATTCAATGAGAAAACGGTTTTTTTTTTTAACGTGTTTTTAAGAATACTTATAAAGATTATTACATATATTAAGTGATAACTTCGTTTAATACATTGAAATCAATAATTTTATCTATATATCAACTAATTTTATCAATAATTGTAAACGTAGTACTCGATATTCAATAATTAACTGTGTTTAGGATTAATGAATGACAGATTAAGTTTCTGCTTTGCTGATTTATTTATGTGGGATTGTATGTTGTTGTTGTTTGATCTCATAACTACTGGACTGGTTTTTATTTTGTTCCTATACACAAGTCTTGCATGGAAAGGAGTTCTTATGTCCATTCTTTTACGATCCTGCATCACTACTGTTTTACAGGATAGTTTTTGTAATACTTGTACTGAATGAAACTTTTAATTACCTTTAAAAGAAACTTATACATTAGAATTTGAATTCAAAGTTTTATTTAAAAAATTCAAGAAGCACAACAAAACTCTATTATTATTATTAATTAGAAATCTGTAGACCTATATGTCGAAAACAACAAAATTAGTTCTTAACCTAAGCAAAATAAGGAAGCATGCATGCCTAACAATCCATGGACTTTGATTAAAAATCGTTTTCAGCTACCAACCATTGTATATGTGTAGCAGTGTAAGTGCTTCACGCAAATGCAGGCAATTAGCTGCTTTGGGTCATAACTTCTGCACGTTTCAAGGTAATTGCCCAGGCAGTTGTATGCAACGAATTCTTTCATTTCTTTAATTTTTGCAGTCAAATGAAGATGATGCAACGTGGAAGTCTATCTTCGCTTGTAACATTACTTTCGAATTCCTAAAACTTGTCAAGCATGTGCATGGAATAGACTCATCAGCATCAAGCTTTAACAAAATTGCAGTCACTGATCATGAAAAAACATGTTCATAGAGACAATCTCAAGCGGTCATAATCCTGTCTGTCATGAACAGGGACCTTTCTGACATGGATTTGATCACATGTCATACTCTGATTGGATGCAAGTTGAGGAATTGCTATCAAAATCTTTGGTAGAATCGAAAGGGAAAAACCAGCCTCTCGGCCCCCGTGATCCTCATGGCTAATAGTTCCTCTCTAGTTTTTGTCTGTTTTGCAGTGAAAGATTAGCCAGCAGATAAAACAGTATGTGGGCGAGCTTTGATTGGACAAATCAGGGTGCCAAAGCAAAAATCTGGGTAAAACCAGGATAACCATAATCTTTTTATTGGTCTATAGGACCCAAGTTTCTCCTCAGCATGTTACCATTAGTGGTGAATGCTGCAAAGGGAAGTCTTGTCACACTCTGAGTGGGAATGTGTGAACGTTCTTAATGATGCTTTTTTAACTAACTGCAACTTGCATTTTAGCTTTGAATCCTTTTGATTTGTGAGATCAAAATGCTCTCCCTTTATCATTGTGATTATAGCTATCAGCACAGATTCTGCAGAAAAAAATTGTGGCTTAAAGAGCTCTAAAATTAAATTTAACTGCCAATTTGTTTGTTCTTTTCTAAAGAAACTTTCTGATTAGTCCATCAATAATGTTCGAAAGCAAAACAAAAATTATTCAAATCTCAATCGAATATTAACATCATATCCTATTGACGTTAAACACAAATTTTTATAATTTATTTTTTAAAAATATGTTGGATTTGTTACTTTTACTGTTGTAATTTTAAGTTTTCAATCTGCCTGTTGAGGAAAATTGACATGCTTTGCACCAGGTTTTACTCTATGATCAAAAACTATATAACATATGTTAGAAGAATGTTAGAAAAGATTTAGGCTAGCAATTTCCATTGACTTTCAACACGAATCAGCCAATGAGTTTTTGTGGTCAATTTGGCTTAGTCAACTGATACTTGAGCTTCAAGATTTGTCAAAACAAACGTTTTTGGGACCCCATGCACTGGTTCAACACAGCAAGACATCACACGATGGGCATGAAAAACATGATTTATGTACATTGTTGACAATTGAATTCCATCGATAAAATGATTCACGAGTTCAGCAGTCAGTTCCTATATCCATTGGCTTAGGCTATTCCTGGGATTGGTCGAAGAAGATGATAAGAACTGTGAAACATGCGGGAGGGGTTTCTTTAAAATGAGAGAGACACAGTGATAGAATTTGTCTTATAAACTAAAGGGATGATAATCAAATTTTACCAAGAAAAAATTATGGCACACACAAAATAAGTATAAATCTCATATTTCTCAATACCAATCATCGATTTATCTTTCAAGTACATATTCAAAGAGACAAATTTCATTGCAGATAAGTTGATAAAAGTAAGAATTTTCCGAAATAGATATCTCTATTAAAATTTTCATACTTATACAAAAAATTGACGTGAATAGCACTTACATAATATTGAGAGTAAGTGACCGATTGAGTAAGTTTATGTGCTATATATTATTGTAAGATCATCAAGCAGAAGTGCTTTGATTTTAGTAGTTTGACTTCAACCAAATTGTACAAAAAAAAAAAATCTTATCATTTCCCTAACTGTAAACCTTATAACACAAATTTGAAATAAGGTCATGGAAACAATATAATAATCCTCCATTGTGCTAATAAAATTCCATCATGTCAAGCTATTGTTAGCTTTCAAAGCCCCCCAAGAATTCTTTTATTGTGGGTAGGAAGAATTCTTGCTCTAATTAAGGTCATACATAGCTTTAGAAGATCACCGTCCGTGGTCGTACCACTAGCCAGGCTAAGTGGATGATGGTGGGTATGTCCTTCAAAAAGCTACCATAATTTTGACTCACTTTCTATCCTTTATGACACATACCCTCTTTCAACCCACAAGAAAAGACTTTGCTTCCTTTTTAGAAAAAAAAAAAAATCAAATCATTGGGAAATTATCAAGAAGCACCAGCCATGGTTCAAAATTAACTAAGAGGTTGTTTGGTCTGACTTTTTTCTGGTTTAAAAGTTATTATAAAATTCTTATAAAAAATAATAATTTTTAAAATTAAGCTAAAATTGTTTGGTAAATTTTTTTTATAAGTTTTTTTATATAAGTTATAATTTTGGTTAAAATTATCTTAGAGGGTATTTTTTTTTAAAAGGATAATATTGTAATTATTTTTAATAGATAAAGATATTTTTAAAATAAAAATAAAAAATTTTCTTGTATTTTTAAAAGAAGAGAAGAAAAAGCTCCGAAACTTTTTTTGATGCTCTTTTTTTTAAAATTTTATTTTTTAAAAAAAACTCATTTTTTTATTAAGAGTTTTTCAAAATTTATATTTGGCCTGACTTTTGTTTTTAAATGATAGATAAGTTGAAAAAAAACCAGGCCAAACATGCACTAAGTAACAATAACAAATTCTGATTACATAAATCTTTTCTTTTATAGATTTATCAATCGAATCGTTAGTTGTTCAAAAAATATGATGAATATTCTATCGCTTTCTTGATGATGTTGGGGAGATAAAAATATTTAAAAATCAGACGGTCACAAATGGATTTGTACAAAGCTGCTACAACCAGTGTTTATATCGTCACCCACGTAAATAAATTGCTGAGTTGATAAGTCAAAGGTTGAGCTTAAAGGATCATGTTGGCTACGTGTGTAACGCTGATTAAAGAATCAATTCTTTATCTTAATTATATTCTAATCAAACAATATACATAGTTTAACAAAAGTAGGTAGAAGAAGATTAAAGATTGCCTCCTTTTAACATTACTATTTTGTGAAAGCAAACAGACTATATGTAATTAAGAGGGTGGGGCATCAACAACTTTATGATTTAATATAAGTTATTTGGGTTTTGTTATTGAGAGTCAAAGAAAGGAAGAAAGAAAGAAAGAGAGGAAGGGTGCCTTGATTTCTGTTTAATTTCTCTTTTTACTTTGGGTGGAAAGGGTTTTTTTTTTTTTTTTATACTTCTCTCCTCCTTTTGGGGAGATATATTCATTTTTAATCTTTGTATAATGATGCTAGCACTGTTTGATTAGAACCTAGCCCTTTTGTTTTTTGTGTTTTTTGTTCTTACCTCACAATGTTTTCACATGGAGTTCTGAATGCATAAAGAAAGAATTGTGAAAGAAAGAAAAAAAGAAAAAGAAAGGATTCTTAGTAATGGAAAAGTTCCAAGGGGGATCCATCAAAGTCATTTTCTAAAGGGTCTAAGACCATTCTCTCCTCCCCAGTTGAACTCAATGCCCTTCCCTCCCCCACTCTTTAAATACCCCCCCCGCCAGTCATCTCCTTGCTTTTGTAATCAAAGTTCTTCTCTCACCTGAGATCCAATACAACTTACCCAAGTTGAAAAAGGGAGGGTGAGACAGAGAAAGAGCAATGGTGGGTTCCCCTTTTTTTCTATTTTTTTTGGTTCTCTTTTTATGTTGTCCTCTCACTCACTCTCCTTGTTCTTGCTTTTGCTTTATCAAACAACAGATAAGAAACCTGTATTGCTTTCTTACTACTAATTCTAGAGTTTTTTTTTTTTTTTTTGCTTTTGTGTTTTCCCACAGGAAGGAGGACACCAGGATAGCAGGTGGGAAGGCTATGTGGATTGGAGGAATCGACCTGCCTTGAGAGGCCAACATGGTGGCATGCTTGCTGCTTCCTTTGTCTTGGGTAATTAACAACCAAATTCCCCCAAAGCGTTCCTATTGCTTCTTGCTTTTCAGTTTTGACACAATTCAAATATCAGTCAGCTTCCGCAGGCTGTTTTTGTTTATTCTCTCTCTGTCTGATGTGTTTCAATTGTACTGTATAGTTGCGGAAGTGCTGGAGAACCTGGCTTACTTGGCAAATGCCAGCAACCTGGTGCTGTATCTGTCAAAGTACATGCA
The DNA here is from genome assembly GCA_036013995.1 of Theobroma grandiflorum. NCBI lineage: Eukaryota > Viridiplantae > Streptophyta > Magnoliopsida > Malvales > Malvaceae > Theobroma > Theobroma grandiflorum. Next base: position 682,848 of record CP142127.1, read on the forward strand.
CTTATCTCCCTCCAAATCGGCAAACAATGTTACCAATTTCATGGGGACAGCCTTCCTCCTGGCTCTGCTTGGAGGCTTCTTATCTGACGCTTTCTTCACTACTTATTACATCTACCTGATAAGCGCACTCATCGAATTCCTGGTAATCATTCAACACCAAACCTTAACATTTCTTTCTTTTTTGTTACTTCAAATTGTGTAAATTCTTGTTCCATTCTTGTATTTATTCCGCATTGTGATTTTTTGAGAAACCAAAAAGGGGTAGACTTTGCATGAAGGATAATTTTAAATGCAAAAAACACGAAAAAAAAATAACAGACACGGGCAAAAATCTGAGTGTGCAAGCATTAAAGGTTGGGGTCGTCACCCCCCTAAGACTTTGGTACATATATCCTAGGAACATCGTCTGTCTAGGTACAACTATCGAGGCCTTGTGATAAATGTTCATAAATTTCTCTCTGTCTCTCTCTATCTGCTGTCAAACCCCAAGAAGAATCCAAACCCAATTACCATCATTCAAAAAAAGTCAGAAAGAAGAAGAAAAACAAACAAAAAGGGTCTGTTTCAATCTCTCATCACATGGTAAAAAACATACAGAAACTAGTGGTTGTGTTAGTTAAAGTTAGGTTTTGAAATGTTCATATTCCTCAGAAAAGCATCAAATTATCATTTGATGTAGGCAAATAAATGGTAAGTTCAGACGGGGAGCGGAAAGGGGTCCCCAGGGATAGTAGTCATGGAAAACGTATCCAATCAGAGCCAACGCCTTGGGGCTGGGGGTGCTTAAGGGGGTGAGGTGGAGGGAAGTGGGGACCCGTTTTTTAAATATTTGTGTCGAGTCTTACGACAAGAGAAACTTCGTTTTCTCAATTTTAGCAAGATAGCAATATCTCTCTTGCCTTGTTGCTTTGAAAATCTTGTCCCTGTTTTGAAGCACACGATTAAGGCACAGCATGGCAGGTGCTAAGAGATTTTGCTGGACACGTGCCATCATTGACTGCCAAAATGGTTGCACCCTTTGGGTGCTGGAGGGCACGTTTTGTCCCACGACCTGGTATTGTCTACGTCTGAGATACGGTAATTTTGATCTACCAATGTCCGTACAGCAGGTGGAGAAAGAGAGGAAAATCAAATCCATGCCTTTCTTTTAAATAGGATTTTCATCCAAATGTACCAAAAACCATATATAGGAATTGTTTCTAATTTGATGCAGGTTCATGAACCACGTGTGTGGCTACTACTTAGACAAACTCGAGTGAAACTTGGGAGCTTACTGAATTGAGAACCATTACCCACATGCACCCTTCCAAGCCGAGTTGCCAACAGCCCATCTTCTTTACAATGACGTTTCAGAGTAGTGCAGTCCAAAACTGTGTGTCTGTGTCTGTGTGGCTTACCACGAGATGAAGGGACCCACTCTTTGTTGAGTTCTTGATCTTAATTGGATGATTTTAAGTGACCCCAATGATCTATTTGGACCTTTTCTTTGAGTCTTTAGGCAAACGCTGCAGGCTTTCGGATGTGGAAATCAGATAGGGAAATTGGGGAATTTGGTTTGGTCCAGGCTGATCCTGGCCTATCTAACAAGGCCTTCTTAGTTGAGTTTGATATTGTTAATCCACACTTTCACAAGAGCCCAAAGTTGGGTGTTTGAGAAACACTTGAAAAGAGGTTTAACCTTGTCGAAAAAAGAAATTGGAATGGAAGTTTCAATTCTTCATTTGCATGACTTGAAGAACTTTTTATGGTTTAATAATTATTACATATACTTGCTAATTTCACAAGCCTAACCAATACCGGCCATTGAAACAGGGCTTGATCATTCTTACCATACAAGCTCGGACACCTTCCTTAAAGCCTCCGGAGTGCAATCCATCGTCCAACCCCCCCATTCCATGCCAAGAAGTTGGGGGTGGGAAAGCAGCTATGCTGTTCATAGGCCTCTATCTTGTGGCGCTTGGCGTTGGAGGGATAAAAGGGTCTTTACCAACGCATGGCGCTGAGCAGTTTGACGAGAACACCCCGCAGGGAAGGAAGCAAAGATCGACCTTCTTCAACTATTTTGTCTTCTGTCTTTCATGTGGTGCCCTTATTGCTGTCACGTTTGTTGTGTGGGTTGAGGATAACAAGGGCTGGGAGTGGGGTTTCGCCATCGCCACCATTGCAATATTGTTGTCGATCCCAATCTTCCTCGCTGGCTCAACATTTTACAGGAACAAAATACCCTATGGCAGCCCAATTACAACCATTTGCAAGGTAAACTTCGGATGCTAATGCAACTTTTATTTTCCAGTAAACACTCTACCTTGTTTCCATTCCTGAAAGGAAGAAATAAGTGTGTGTGCGATTTACTTGAACAGGTTTTGGTTGCTGCTATGCTGAACAGTTGCATGAGCAGAAGTCCAAGCAATGCCATTGCGAACCTGGCAACAAGCCCTTGTCATCAAACTGAAGCCAGCAAGGAAGCAGAACAAAATGCCAAACAAAGTGAGCAGCAGCCGGATCAACTCCCAACAGAAAGCCTTAAATTCCTAAACAGAGCAGTGGTGAACAAGCCAGCCCACCCAACACTTGAATGCTCAGTGCAGCAAGTAGAAGAAGTGAAGATTGTGCTAAAAATCCTTCCCATATTTGCTTGCACCATTATTCTCAACTGCTGCTTAGCTCAGCTTTCCACATTTTCTGTCGAACAAGCGGCTACCATGAACACCAAGCTTGGTTCATTGAAAATCCCACCAGCTTCCCTGCCAGTTTTTCCCGTAGTCTTCATCATGATCCTTGCCCCAGTTTACGATCACTTCATCATCCCATTTGCTCGGAGAGTGACCAAAACCGAGATGGGGATTACTCATCTGCAACGAATTGGAATCGGTTTATTTCTTTCCATAATAGCCATGGCTGTGGCAGCTCTTGTCGAAATCAAGCGAAAGAGAGCGGCAACTGACTCAGGCCTACTCGACTCAACCAACCCATTACCCATTACATTTTTCTGGATTGCTTTGCAGTACTTGTTCCTTGGGTCAGCAGATCTTTTCACCTTGGCAGGGTTGCTCGAATTTTTCTTCACTGAGGCGCCCTCAAGCATGAGATCGTTGGCCACATCTCTTTCCTGGGCATCACTGGCAATGGGGTATTATTTGAGCTCCGTGATTGTATCGATGGTAAACAATGTCACGGATGACTCAGGCCACAAGCCATGGCTCTCTGGTCATACGATCAACCACTACCATCTGGAAAGATTCTACTGGCTTATGTGCATGCTTAGCTCATTTAATTTCTTGCATTACCTTTTCTGGGCGATGCGCTACAAGTACAGATCAGCAGGAGCTAGCAAGTAGAAACAAACCGGAGGTTAATTCTGAATCCTTATGTTAAAAACAGACTCGGTTGCTGTGATCGGCTTGATCCAGTTAAATGTACACATTTCGGTAAAGAGAGAGAATTTAGACAAATGCACTGTGCCCAAAAGAAGGAAACTACTCAGCCTGATGCTATCAAAATCCAGACACATTGCTTGTCCGATACTGTCAGCATGATAAGCCTGTAAATGGTCAAAACTGGGGGTTTCAAGGGTGGATACTGTCAGCTTTCTCTGTTGAGCTTTGCTGCTCTTTGTTCACTCTACTGTTCTTGTTTTCTTATGTTTTGTTTAGCCTTTTATTGTCTTTAAATTCCCTGTATATCAGCCTTGGTTGTCAATGAAGAAAATTCAATTATCCCAAAACTAGAACCGAATACTAGAAGCTTTGGAGACAAAAACCTGATCAATTAAGTAAAAAATATATGCATAAGCTTGCAAAAAACCCAATTATTTATGCAACCAAGCTCGAGTTCTTAACCTATAATTTAAGTTCAAACGAACCCTTAACCTGAATTGTACAAATATAAACATGATAAACATAATCTAAACAAATTCAACAGATTCTAGAGAAATCAAACATGTACTGTTTGTTGTCAGACCAGTTCATGTTTTATTGTGTATTTTGGTGTTTTCTGCATTATTGGGCTAGGCCTCTGACCTTTGCACCATTCAAAACCCCTGACCAGGTTTCGGTTTTGTTTAGTTTGGACTTAGTCCGTGTGAAACCTTATCGTAATTATTATATACTATAATTCATAAAAAAAAAAATGTAAGCTCAAATTTAAACAAAATAACCAATCGAAGTCCAATAATTTCGGTTAATTAGATTTATTTTTTCGGTTTTAGTGTTAATAGGTCCAAAGGAATAATTTTCGGTCAATTTTTAATATTTAAAATTTATGATTAAATTAATAAAAAACCAATCATTAATAATATATTTTAACTATTATATGTTATTAATATTGTTAAAATATACCTTAAAATACCTTATTCAATGTGAAATAAATCAATTTCCATGATTTTTTATTTTTTATTATAATTCGAGTATTTCAATTTTTCATTAGAATTTTATTAATTCAATATTAAAATTGAACCGATCAAAAATTGATCAAATGTTGGTCGAGCTTGAATGTAGTAAACTAACTGACTAACCTGATTTTGCTATGTCAATGCAGTGGTACTTCAATTTTTCCTAAAAAGAATCATCATATAAGAAACTTAAAAAAAAAAAAAAAGAATATCTAAGTAATTGTACATGATCAATCACTATCGTATAACCACACAAAGATCACATCAACTTCACCCAAACCGCGTGACTAGGAATCCCGGAGTGTACCACGAACAGCATATAATAACCCGGAGGTGCCACGTTGGAGTTGGTGGGCCCACCTACTACTAGCTTGTGATTAAACATGGACAATTGAACCACGCTGGCCGTGTTCAAAATGACCACGCGTTGGTTCATCCCGATCGCATGCGTCGTGAACGACGGCGCCACCAGAGCTGCGTAGGCGGCTCCCTGCTTGTAAAGCGGCAGCGAAAACGAAACCCCGAACATCTGCCCGTACACCAGCGTATTCCCCGGCTCCACCGATAAAACCGAGGGCCTTAACGAGTTGAATTTAGGATCCATGTAGTACGGGTTATAAGCCTCCAAACTCAGATCGGTCGGGTACGGTCCAGTGAAAACGTACCTAGTATGCGGATTGCTGCCACCCACTAATATCCTGCCATCTGGCAGAAGCAATGCCACGGAGTGGTACATTCTCGGGATCTTCGAGGGCTCCAAAACCGTGAATCTCCGAAGTGGAACCTCATTAACCGAGTAAAGAACCGGGTTGAAAACCGGGTTTACGGCATCCTCCCAACCAGCAGTGCCATTAGCAGCGCCGTTAACAATGATCACATCACCGGTAGGTAACAGTATCATGTCAGACATGACACGTGGCATAGGCATGAACTCTATGAGCCATTGCGGATTTGGTTCGTTCACTTTCAGCCTGCCACAAGTCCTTGACGCCTCTACGAAAACCTTCATCTTATCCGCTTTCAAGAACGCCCCCGCAGGTGCACCGCCGCACACGAGCACCTCCACCACCGGAGGTCCCGTCCAAGACAACCTCAAAGGAAGCATAACCGAAGAGCCAGTACTAGGATAGTTTCTCTTATCATCTCCAGGAATAAGAGGGAACTGTCTCAGAACAATGCCTTTTTTATAATCAAACAAGATTGATTTTTGGTTGGCGAAGATGAAGAGATTTCCATCTGGTAGTAAATGCAAGAAAGGGTAAAGATTGTTCTCTTCGGGGTCCCTAGTTTCCACCAAGAAACGAAGGTAAAAGCTCTTGTTGTTACTGACGAAGTCGTTTTTAGGATAAAACTCGTAGGTAAAAACCCTTCTACCGCCAAGGATTATGATTCTTCCATCGGGCAAAACTTGGTTAGTAGCGTACCAACGACGGTCGATAAGATGAGTAGCCGTGAGTTCGTACCAGTCGCAGGCATAAGTGTCACACGGGCTGAAAATGCGGATCACGTGGTCGCCGTCGTTGTATCCGCCAGTTTGGATAAGGGTACCGTTGGGGTCGAGGGAACCGGAGGAGCACCAGGTGTCAGTTAGGACGTGGAGGGGACGGAAAGTGTTGGAAACGACGTCGTAGAGGAGAGAGTGGGCTGTGCAGTCATTCTTAGGACAGAAGCTACCGGCGGGTAAAGATAGGTTGGAAGGGCCGAAGTCAGTGCGGTCAAAGATGATAACTTTGTTGTTCGGGAGGAGTTGCACGTGCATGGCGGAGATGCCTACGCTCGGTTGCAGGAGCTGCCAGTAACCCCCCGATACTACAGACAAAGATGAAGTTGGGGTCACGAAAACTGATGGGTTTGCTTCACTTAGCTCCAAGAACGAGAAAAGAAAGAATAAAGAGAAGAAGTTAACGAAAAAAGATTGGTTCTTGAACGTCATTTGGATAATGACGATGGTTCTTGATGGGGTTAGCTAGAGCTAGAAGACGATAGAGGATAGGACTCAACCAGGTTGGTTGGTGTATATAGAATGTTTATATTTTTGTTGGTTTGTCACTACTAGTATTATTTTAGTATGGAACAAGAGATCTCGGCACGTGAATTCCTAGTAGAAAACTTGATGAAATGAGAAAAGGAGAGATCAAAGGACATGATGCTGCTGTCCATGTTGGGAGGAGATTTATATGAGATTCTGATGCATGGATGGTGGGTTTGGTTCATCGTGGACAAGTCACAAGTGTGATCTTGTTTGTAATAGCTGAGGAGTGCGGGCTTTACTATCTTCAGAGAAAGACGACGCTTTTGGTTATTCCTTTGAAGAAAAGGGCAATGGAAAAAAGAAGATAGATTGGGATTGCGAATGAATTTGATCTTTTTGCGTGGATATCAGCATTTTCATAGGGCTAACCTTTTAAGCTCGTGAATCTTTGTCAGATTGATCGGGGTTGAATTTTGTGGCAGTGCTGCTGATGCCTGGGAAGCTGACATGGTCTGCCAGGCTGTCCGAATCTCACAAGTTGCATGGGGGGACCCGACATGCTTGAACTGTTGTTTAGTGTCTTTCACATGATTTAATCAGTTTCTTAATAATATATACTTTTGGTTAAGAAAATCTTGAGCTTAACACTGCTCCATCAGACAACTTAAGAGTTAAGGTTCAGGCCTTGTCATGCTTTTTCGGTCTGTCTTCGATTTCATACCTGGTTAAGGATGAAATGTGAACTCTGTTTTCCCATTAGCTTTGCTGATTCAGTACTGCTGTTTTTACCCATTGAAGATCTCCTCTCCTTCATTCTCTTTTTGTTACTTTCTGCCGAATTATGCAGAATCTGAAATCCCAAACCTTAAAATAATTCTTGAAAACTTTATCATTCATTGGTAGCTTCAACCGACATGATTTACAAAGTGACATGTTCCGTCCATTAAGTAAAACATGCACCCAATCCTTAGGATTTTACATTAGGATCATTGCATTTTCTTTGTAATGACAAAGCTGATCTTAGTGCCAAGACAACTAATTCACCAAAGCTATTATACCGAGGAAACCCCTGTAACAATCCCACTTTGATTATTCCCTTTCTTTTTTTTTTTTTTTTCTAAATTTAGCTTTTTCTCCCATTTTACATCTTGATATTTCGGCTACTAGATGAGATTACAGACAGTATTCTCAGCTAGTATGAGATTACAAGCACTGTGAGACTGGATTGTCAAGAGTTTGGTAAGTGATATATGACAGCCGCAAAGAATACAGAAGCCATCTATGACTTGGAGGAGCCAGCAGGGGCAGCAGAGATTGATAAAGTCCTTACTGCAACCTTCACTGCACCAACAACACTAAGTTGCCTCATCTCAGGACTCAGCCCACGCCCATCCCGGTTCTTACAGTCATCCTCTATCTGAACGCCCACAAAGTAAGCTATCTGCACAGATATAATCAGTGTAAGAGAGGGCAAATCAAGCTGCAAAGAGATATTCCATGATTCTTAGCATTGATCCATTCCAAGCGGGCTTTAGATTAATATGCAATCAATCACAAAAGACAACAACTAAAACAACTATAATCCACAACTTTTAAGCCATTTAAGGATTGATAATTGACAATAATCAAATGTTAAAAGTTTTAGCATCAACAATTGCAATATGATATTTGTTTTTCTTTTTGGACTCCATTTTTAACACTCAATTAGGGGATGAAAGATGCATCATATTTCAGCAATATCTGAAACGTCTACCAATAATAGATAGATAGCATTTCAATGATCATAGAACACCAAGAAATCATTCAAGCATGCATGAAAAGCTTCTGTTCTGTCTAATCAGTTTTTTAATCATAGGCTATGGGTGAAATTAATTAACTTGGAGAAAGAATAAGCTGCAGCTATCATGCTTAATAAGCTGTTTTATAATGCAAAGCAATATTTAAAACACAAGTTTTGAAACAATGACTTATAGCCCCTCAGAATGTTAAAGCCTCTTTACCCACACATTCTAGTGTCAGTTACTCTGTTTAGAATAATAAACCAAAAGTCAGACATCTCCAAAGTAAAGATAGAATGGAACAGCAAACATGCCAAGTACTAAAAATCCAGGCTCTCAAATTTGACTGCTCGTATGCTACTAAGAATACTTAGATATACATGTTATATCTAAAATGTATTCTTCACCTAGTTTCTATCAAGTTTCAGAATGTATAATGAAAGATTTATGCTACAAAGGCTTATTCCGTACATACTGCATCAGCAATGGCAAATTTACTGACAAAGGCAGTCCTCTATTCTTTACACCGCTGCACAGATATTAGTCTGTATAATTCAAAGACCGTGTATGTAAATCACTGATGCACAGATATTAGTCCTCTATCCTTGACTGCACTGAATGAAGCTGAAGGTATGCTAAGTTGACTAACAACAAGATCTAATATTCATCTCATCAACAGAAAACAAACAACTAAGATCAGAAAATTTATCTGAACTTACAAAAGTTTATGCATAACCAATTATACATTACCTTGCCAGAGGCATTACGAACAGGAGATAAGTGAAGACAGTTCCAAAATGAACTTTTGTCCTTCCTGGTACAGTAATAAGACATGCATACTTAGACCTTATGGACATAATGCCATTCTTCAATGAACATTGGAAGTGAGAAAGTATCAACCTGTAACTTAAGATACGTACTGTGCATGCTTGTTCTGTTTGAATGCTTTCCTTTAACTGGCAAACGGTAGGCAAAAATGTTAACCGTGCACCCAGAATAGTTTAAAAGTTATATTGGATAAACAAAGCACCTGATGTAGAGTTGAAGTATCTGTCTCAACACCATTCAAGACTCTAAAATTATGCCCCAACACTTCATGTCTATCATAGCCTATAAAGGCAAAGAAGTATGTTAAGCAGCTATATAAACTGCATCTTTAAATAAATTTATAAACTGTTTGCTTTAGATCTTTCAATTGTGACTGGTGAAATAATTATATGAGATTAAATCCATGATGCTTAGTATTGGAAATTAGATAAGCATATTGAAGCACCTGTCAATCTTAAGAAGGCATCACTTGCATAAACTATAGGCATGTCCGGTAAATGTGGATCAATTCTGCAAGCCCACGGAAATGTGTTGCCAATAACAAAAAGCAAAGACATCAGAAATCCAGATAAAGCTGGTTATCTACTATAAAGTAAGAAAATTAAGAATTTGCAAACAACTCACAGTACAAAGCTTTGTTTGATTCTACCAAGTGATATATTTAGTGATGAACTGACGTAGCCTGCCCCAGGTACACTGCATCTCTTCCCACAGACCAATCTGCCGGTCACCTCACTACAGTGGGTTAGCACAGACAGGATGTTGTTAAATGCTGTTGCAGCCCTTCGCTCCTCAAAATCACCTGCCTTGCATGTCTCTTCGATATCTAATACTGTAATATAGACTTGATAGATGAGAACTCAATTAAGTAAATCCAAAAACAATAATGGAAGATGAGGATATAGTGTCAACTTTTGTCGTCTAAACAAAGAGTGAAACATCAATTAACAGCAGATATTGGATGACAAGCTCTAAAGCAAATAAACATTGTTGATGGAGTTGTTAAAATGCTGTTTATGATTATATTTTCACATTAAATGTGCAGTTGATCAATCGATAATGGCTACACACAAAAAGTATAGCTTAAGAAACGAACCTTTACTACCCGAATCCAAGGACAAAACGCGACGCAATTCCAGCAAAGAATCGGAATCAACTTCCTTCCTGCAAGACCCAAACACAATCTCATTCAAACCCGACCCATCCTCACTCAAACTCATCCCTCCGTTCCTCCTCTGTTTCGTCGAAATAGGGACCTGAACCGCCACGAAATGAATCACCCTCCCGTCTTCTTTTCCAAAAACCGGTCTCATGTGAAACAACATCCAAAACGGCGTACCATCTTTACGGTAATTCAACAAATTGACCTCAACACCCCTTTCTTCTCGAATCGCTTCCCTTATTTCCATCACCGTCCTTGGATTAGTTTTCGGCCCCTGAAATATCTTCCCATTTTGCCCAATCACTTCTTCTCGTGAGTAACCCGACATTTTCAAGAAGCCGCGGCTGGCGAAAACAATTGGGTGGCCTGAAATCGAAGGATCCGTGATGGTGAAATTGTCGGGTAATTCATCGAGAGCTTCGCGGACCCATTCGGAGTAACGGGTGTTGAAAGATTGTTGGATTAAACGCAACTTTGAATCCATTTTCGTTGTTGTTGTTTTTCCAGTTCTGTGATTCTGGGTTTTCCAATTGGAACCAATCCCATGTGGGTAACAGTTATTTTCTTTTCTAGAGCTTTGCAAGAATTCCCAGACTGAAAAATATCAAAGGAAAAGCAAACAACAGAGGAATCCCAGAACAGAGCACCTTGAAAATCTAACAAATTACTACGAGAAGGTTGAAGGGTGTCTTAACTTTAACTTAATTACTCGTACTAATTCCTGACAAGCTATATCTCAGTGAGGTGAAAATGGAGAGGACAGACTGTAGAGAGATGTGGCTGTGAGAAGTGGGAAATTGGGAAAATATCTTTGAAAGTGGAAGTTGGAAGCGAATGAACAACGATGACTGAGCAATGCCCATCAACCGTTTGTCGAGTGGATGATTCGAAAACGAAGGCTTGAAAATATTTTGTGATGGTTGGGAGTAGCCAATTGGTGAAGCTTCTACTGCTACAGAAGTGAAGAGATTGGTGACCATCAGTCGAAGTTAAAAGAGCAACATATTATATTGTACTAGATTTTCAAGGTTTCTTGCTTTTACTACTCTATCCATTACTTTGGCTTTTGATAAATTTTAAGTGAAATTTATTATTGCTGTATTATTTTTTTAATTATTTTTAATCTGGATATATACATACCCATAAATAAATTTTTTAAAAAATTGTTTCAATAAATTGACATGTCATATTTTTTATAATTGAATCGAATGTTCAAGTATTCTAACATATGAAATTATGAAAATTAAAACTAGTAGTATGATTTTTTTCTTTTATGTTTAATATAAAAATAGTAAATATATATTAATATGTATAAAGTATTGATTTTGTAACTTACTCTTAGATGGTGTCTGAGTCTTACAATGTAATATGATAGTTGAAAAAATATATTATAATATTTGGTATATAAGAGAAAGTATATATATAAGGTAATCAAAATTTACATTAGTTAACATAATAAGTTAATTTAATCATGTCCTTAATCAAGATCATCTCTTTTTTAAAACACATCTTAACACTTTATTATTAACTATAATTGATGTTAAATGTTAAGGTGTGGTTAAATAATTGAATCTATCAAATAATTTTAATGTAATTTTCTTCGCGAGGGTCACTTGTATTATAATAAAACAAAGAAAAAAACAAAGATACTATGTATTTAATGAAAAAAAGAAAAAAGAAAAGTAAAGTAAGTTTTTAACAAAATGGTGTTTAAAAAAATGACTTTGAATTGATGCATTACGAAATTTATAAATAATTATTTAATAAATTAGAGTAAATTATCATAATCATAATAATAATAATAATAATAATAATAATATCGATAAAAATAAATAAAAAAAGATAAATAATTATGAATTATTTTGACAATTGCTTTAAAGACTTTCTTTTTATAGTGATAATTTAAAATTGAAAATTGGTCGACCAATTGACAAGTAATCATACAAATGAATTGTATTCGTATTTTTTATATAAAAAATACAATAATCATATAATAAAAATTTGAATAAAATATACTAACTTTCTCATTTTTAATCATAATGACATGTGGATCAATTAATTTTTAAAATAAACACTTCATTTCAAAAAAATATTTTCGCTGGACACATTAATCAATAGTTTTCAAAATAAATATTCATTCTCAAAAAAATATTTTCTAATTACATGTGAATTAATTAATTTTCAAAATAAACACTCATTTAAAAAAAATTTGTTGAACACGTTAATTATAAAATTTATAAAAATTATGATTATATAAATTGTAATTCTTATTTAAAAATTTATCTCTCTTTTTCAAAAAAAAAAATATTTCCACCAATCACTTGCACCTTGTGGCATTCTCCAAGGGAGCTTACACTGCTCGCCAAGGGAGCCTAAGAGATCCAATTGGATCTAACATTTCATGGTCAAATTTAATAACGAGGTGATTCACAGATATAAAAAAACATTATCCATCGACTTGAAAGAAAAAAAAAATGAAAGAAAGAAAGATGTCATTTTATATATTTCACATTTAGATAATATCATTATTTATATATTTAAAATGAAATATTTATTTTAAAAATTAATAAATTTATGTATAATTATAATTAAAAATTAAATAAATTTATGTATTTTATCTTCAAAATTTTGCCTTTTAACTATTTTATGCGCGAAGCTTTTCAGGGAAAGGCCATCCACGACAAAGTAGAAAAGTTGGAAGGTTCCTAGCCAATTTACGCAACAATTCAAGCAAATCGCTTTCAACCTCAATCTACTACAAACCCAATTTTGTACACAAAGGTATGGACCCCCGAGACCTGGCTCAATTATTGATTCTAGTATTCAACAAAAATTTTCCTCACGGTATTTGACAAAAACAAATATTCCCTAATTTTGAATTTAAAAATTATTAAAGTAAATTTACCTCGCGGTGGATATTGAGTTTCAAATGATACCGACAAATATTTACAATCTATCTGAACCCCCGAATAATAATATTTTATTATTTTATTTTAATCTTAATGTATTAACTCAAATATTAATTTATTCGAGTAAACAAATGAGTGATTTAATTGATAAATTCATTTGTTTATTATTAAAAAAAATAAATGATTTTAAATAAAATATATAGTAAATAAGATAACATATATTTTATTTTTAATATTTGTTTAGCTTTTTTTTAATTTATTTATTTTTTAAAAGTAAAAATTAGACCAATTATTAAATTTAAAAAGCTTTTTAAAAAGTAATTTTTTTTAAAAAATAAAACTTTTAAAAAAATTTAAAAAAAGCTCATATGAAGAGTGTTTTTTAAATATAAGAAAATTTTTATTTTTATTTTAAAAATATTTTTATCTATTAAATATAATTATGATATTACCCTCTTAAAAAATATCTTTTACAATAATTTTAAATAAAATTAAAATTTATAAAAAATAACTTATAAAAAAAATCAAATAACTTCAATTTAATTCTAAAAACTATATTTTTTATAAAAACTTTATAATAACTTTTAAATTAAAACAAATTAAACTAAACAGGCTCTTAATTTTAAAAATCAAACAAACTTATTTTATCTTAAATATTCTTATTAGCAACGACAAGATAAAATAGAAAGACAGGACGGCAAAAGATCCTACTTTGATACTTATCCTTTGGATGGCGTCATTTCAATGTCGTCGTGTTTTTTGACCTTTATTCTGGTACGGTCGCGTGACAAGTGTAACGGATTGGTTAGCGTGATTTTTGTCCTCAAGTGGCTGCCGTCAAAACTGAGGGTAGGAGCCGCTGAATTTTTTTAGTTTTTGGATAATTAAGACTCAGACCATCTCGTGTTGGTACCCGTCGCCGCGTCTCCACGTGTCCCATGTCGAGTCACGAGCTCGTAATCTGGTAGTGTATAACTTAGATTGCTTGTAGTAATACTTGGGGCCTACGGAATAATTTCTCGATTTAGGTCCAATCCAAAATTACCACGTGTATTAGCCTGAGGGAGTTTGATCTTTAAAAGAAAAGTGGTGTAATTTAAAAAAAATATGTAAATTTATATAATAATACACTAATATAACACACGATTAACCTGTTTAAATAAGTATCATAAATTGATTAAATATGTTAAGTTATATAAATTGACACCATAACATCATTAATTAAACGGATAAAATGTATTATATGTGGATTAAGCAGTTTTAACTCGTTTAAGATACGAAATACAATAACTTAAATTTAAATTCGCTTATTTTTATATCATTTTCTTGTTATGCTAATAGGTTTTATTTAAAAAATATTGATTAAAAATAGTTAAAATAGTATTTTAAAAAAATATGTGCACCAATGTATAAGATAAAATAATTAAAAAGGAAAATAAAATTTGAAGTAAAAGGAGTGAACAAATAAGAAAAAAAGGGTTATAGTTATAGATTAATTTAATAATTATGTTGATATCTTTTTACTATATATATTTGGTACAATGTTAAAAAAGTCTCTAAACTATTTAAAAAATTTTAAATAAGTTTTTATTATTTTATTACATTTAATCAAATTTTTATCTTTTTATTTTAAATTAAATAAATCATTATAATTAATAATTGACTAATTGTAATTAATCAAAATCACAATTGTTATTTTATATCCATATGATAATAACATAAAATTTATATGAAAGGTGAAAAATATTATATAATTATGTTATTATGATAAATTAACATGTCACATTATCATTAATTATGACATGATACTGATATCAATATATTACATCATCATTAATTATGATATGTTATTATTTTATATTAACCTATCACGACATAGAATGATAAATATTATTTTAATTAAATTAATAATTAATTATAAAAATTTATTTGACTCAAAATGAAATTATAAAAATTTGATTGAATGTAATAATCGTATAAAGATTTATTTAAAAATTTTTGAATAGTTTAAAATTTTTTAAAATATTATGTTTTATATTTATTTTTTTATAATTTTTATGGGCTCTAGCAAACAACTCTTGAGCCAGATGGAAATGGGCTCTAGCAAACTGCTCTTAGCCTAGCAGCTGAGGCCCATTCCACTGCTAACCAGGCCCGAACTGAAAGCGGATCAAAACGCAAAGCAATAAGCCTAAGCCGCGAAAGTAATCGACCCCAACCCGAAACCAGAAAATCTGACGGTCGAAAATACCAGATCGAACAAAAACGATCTTAGCTAAAATGTCCCGTCAGGAAATTGGATCTCCCATTTTCCAGGCACCAAACAATTAAAATACAGACGGAAAAGAACTTCACAGCCTTTGATTTCCGATCAGGTAAACCTCTCACGGTTTTCTTTTTCTCATCATCTCATTCCTTTACCTTCTATGATCAAAAGCAAATCGTTCAATCACATTTTTGTTCTTGAATTTCATCTTTGCTTTTTTTTTTTTTAAATTTTCATCTTGCTTTTGATTTATTTCAGTGATTTTATTTAGCTAGAATTATTAGTTTGTTTTTCTTTTACTTGAACTTTATTTTGAACTTAGAAAGCTAAAATTGGAGGTGATTTATAGAATTAAGGGTAAGGGCAAGGGCAAGGAATTCGGTTAAAGGAAAATGGTGTAGTTTAGGTTGTTGTAGGAAGGGAAATGCTTGAGAGTGATTTTGTTAACTCAGCTTTCTGTACATTTAACATTCACTTTTGTTTGAGAATCGAGCCAAGTGAGGAACATGATGGATTCTGAAAGAGAAACAAACCTGGGACATGGCGTGTCTTACTGGCATTCTTGTTTTAACTTGGTACTTCCAGTATTCTGAGTTGTAAAGTATTTTGTTTGATTTTGCAGAAGCTGATCGTGGTGTAAAACAATGAATTTTCTGCTGCCTTTGCGGTCCAATCAACAGGGAACGCCAGAACCACCTCCAGTACCAGAGGAAGTGGCGGAGTTGCCTTACGTTTCTAAATCTGGGACAACTTTGGAAGGGCTTATAGCTGAAGATCCATATCTGGAGTACGCCACAGTTGAAAATCATGATGGAGAAACCAATGGATTTGAAGGCGAGAGTGCTGATGTTGTGAGTGAAAAGAATGCTTCTGTCCTGGAGAATCACACTGATGTTTCTGAAGAAGATGGATGGATCACTATTCCATATAGTACGTGCACCCTAACCACTAAAGCTAACTAATCTACACATTTTGTTTCGCAATCCTTGATTCTTTTAGTTTTTACCGTCTTTAGTTGTGGTTTTGACTTTTGATGATTGGCTTTTACGCATTTTCTTTCCTTTTTCTCCTGTCCTCACACCTTTTAAAAAATTTAAATTTGTAATGTAATGATTTGTTTATATAGGTCCTTGTTTTGAGTGTTTGACCCTATTATATTCATTGAATCAATCTGGTTTTAACACCAGTTGTGTAGGAAGCCCTCTGGCCTGATTTTTGTATAACATTTTGATTGCTGATTTTTACAGCATCGGGAATCTAGACTGAGTCCAGAGAGGTAAATGCTGTAATCATTGATTCATAAAAGTTTAATATTACCAATTTTGATGGTACAAGAAGTTAAATTTGGTCATCTGGTTGTTTAGTAAGGTAATCTTTTGGTAGGCTACGGTTTTAACTGTAGGAGTCATTCGTATGACATAGAATTGTGGTTGTGATGGCTTGTTACATTTCTTAAGGTTCGCGATGTTGGTGGAATTATATTGGGTATATTTTAACTTGATAAGAATTTCCTGACATGATTGAATGAAATCTTATGTACAAATTTTATCTTCCTGAAGTTTGTATTTGGTGTGTGCTCTTGAGTCTTGATCTACTTCCTGAATTTATACACAGTTTATTTGATATTTCTTTATTGTATATCTAATCTTGATATGCTTTTGTAGAGGATCTCCCTGATGATTGGAATCAGGCACCAGACATACATTCTTTACGTTCCCTGGATCGTTCTTTTGTTTTTCCTGGTACCTTTTTCTTTTGTGAACCTCCTGCTTCATTCAGATTTTTTATGCAGTTGATTCATTTTCACATAGGAGATATTGAGCTTGTAACATGAAACTTGATCTTGGTTTCTTCTCCAGGTGAACAAGTTCATATTCTAGTGTGCTTATCAGCGTGTAATCAGGAAACAGAAATTATTACCCCATTTAAAGTTGCTGCAGTGATGAGCAAAAATGGCATGCGAAAGGGTGTTGAGAAACAAAATGGAAACATGGAGGTTGAGACAAATTCAGTGCCTGGAGGAGTGGAAGTGGGTCCTAATGGCACAGTAATGGATCAGAATGGTGAAAACTTGGAGAAAGAGAGGATTGATGCTGCAAAGGATGTTTCTGCTAGTGAATCATTTCTTAGGATGGAAGATCACAGAAGACAGACTGAAATACTATTGAAAAGGTTTAAGAACTCTCATTTTTTTGTCAGGATTGCAGAGTCAGGTGAGCCTCTATGGTCAAAAAAAGGTGCTTCTGATTCGTCTCAGATGGATAGTCAACAGTCTATTGCAAATGACACCAAAAACACTGCCAAGAACATATCTAGTCTAAATGCAGTTATTGATAGGGGAAATTTTGATGCTAATGTTTCTGGTGGAGTAGCTAGAGATACTGTTAAGTGTTGCTCTCTTTCCAATGGAGACATAGTGGTTAGTACCATAGAACTTCTACATTGTTAATGACATTGTTTTCTCCTTCTCTTTGACTTGGATAAATGCTGCAGAAGTATTTGCACTTAATTTTTTTAGCTGACAGATATCATGTTAATTGTTTCTATTTTATACGCAAAATTGATGTTATTGTAACTTTTACTTGATATTTTTGCCCGGATTATGCTGGATGTGTTATGGTGAACCTAAACATCCATTTGGTGTAGTAATTGCAGTGTGTTTAAAATCGCTGACTTGCATAGGGATGACAATGGCAGGGGGCGGGGACACAGGCAAGGAATGCCCTCTCTGCTACTGTCTTTGCCTCTTGCTCGAACTATCATTTTTTGTTCTTACCTCCAATTAGAGGCTAAACCGTTCTCCCAACTGTCACTGTCAAAGACTGGAAAGAATGCACCTCCTCCTTTTCCAAAACCATCTCCTTTTCCTGACAGGAAATTCTTTAATTACAAAGGGCTACATTCATCTGGATTTTCTGGGGAAGCAAACAGAAAATATAAAATGAAAAAGGAGGAGAATACATAGATATTTTGGAGCCAAGTTGCTGGAAAGAAAAATTGGACATTTTGATGATGAGATGGGGGTACTATTGGTTAGTACCTTGATGTCATGTAGAGCTCCTTGCCTCCGTCTTCCATGGATCTTTGCTAGTGAGACCTTGCTGCATGATTTAAAATTTGGTTTGCTGGTGCAATTTGGGAAATTTGAATATGCAGATGATTCTGATGGAAAAGAATGATTAGACTATGTTGTTTGCAACTGCCAGAAGAAACCTACTTGATTAAGTTTTGGCCAAGGGAACCAATCAGTTGTTAACGATCTGAGTAGAGAAAAGGTAGGTAACTTGGAGAAGTACAAAGATAATTGCAGGTAGGATAAAAAATTTGATAACATTACTGGAGAGAAGAGAAGATGGAAAATGGTTAGTTCTGTTTAGGACTATGTTTTTCCACACTTTGTATCTTGGTAGAAATCTGGGGTATTCAGCAAGGAAATTCCTACCATTTCATTTGGAGGCTTCCTTATGAGGGCTTCTGATAGCCAACTTAAAAGACATTGCTACTTATGTAAACTGAATTTGATGGAATGATATTTTCAGTGTACTACATATTGCAACCTCACCACTGCCTTGTTCTTCTTCCTATGCGTTTTTTAAAAATTTACTGTAGGAAGCTTATTCTGATTCCAAACTGCTTTCAATTAACTGTTATCTTGCTCTGGTTCTGCAAACTGATTTGCAGAAGCTCTCGGGTGCAATTCTTCTGTTTTGTTTCCTAATTGTTTGTTTTATTGGCCATATTGACTTGAATATTATTTTGCTAGTTGCTAGGTGACTTCTTGATGTCGACTACTGATTCTCATACTACTTCTTTGTTTGGAAGGATGCAGGTACTTTTACAAGTGAATGTTGGTGTTGATTTTCTAAGAGATCCTGTCATTGAAATTCTTCAGTTTGAGAAATATCAGGACAAAAATCTGTCTTCTGAGAATCAGGAAAACTTAGTTTATGAAAATCAAGACCCATGTGGAGAACTGTTGAAATGGTTGCTCCCTCTGGATAACACTCTTCCTCCACCTCGTACTTTATCTCCTCCTCCTTTAGGTTCTGGTTCTGGAATTGGTAACACATCTCAGAGGTCTGCCTTTCCTGCCTCCTCTGGTTCTCAGCTCTTTTCTTTTGGTCATTTTAGAAGTTACTCTATGTCATCACTTCCTCAAAATGTTGCAACTCCTCCTGGACCTGTTAAAGCCCAGAGTTCTAAACCATCATTTGACCTTGATGAGTTGGATCATTACTCTTCTCAGAAGATTTTGAAGAGTCAAAGAACAGGGACTGAAGGGCTTTTATCTTTCCGGGGTGTGTCACTAGAGCGAGAAAGATTTTCTGTCCGTTGTGGATTAGAAGGGATCCATATCCCAGGAAGAAGATGGAGGAGGAAACTTGAAATAATTCAACCTGTTGAGATCCGTTCTTATGCTGCTGACTGCAACACGGATGACCTTCTTTGTGTTCAGATAAAGGTAAACCTTAAGGTTCAGTTTTCTGATAAATCATAAATACTTTCTCTCCAATCTCTATGGACATAGTCACTAGGTTCTTTTATTCACTCATGAAGCTATTTTGCAGAATGTTGCTCCAGCACATATACCAGATATTGTAGTTTTCATAGATGCTATAACAGTTGTTCTGGAAGAGGCTTCAAAAGGCGGACCACCTACTTCCCTACCAATTGCATGTATTGAAGCTGGTGATGACCATAGTTTGCCAAATCTAGCTCTCAGGTTGTTTTTTACTCTAGGTACCTTAATTTACTTCTAATCATCCTTTAACTTCTAGCATTTTAGCATAATGACCAGGTATCCTCCAAGAAAAAGAAAAATATGTTCATCTTTTGTTGCTGTATGTAGCCATGCTTGCTTAGAATGTATGGCATAATGTTGCTAGTACATTTTTAATGAGCAACAAACCCAAATGGTTGCAGAATATTAATGAGTAAAATAGTAATAAACACTAGCACACACAAGGACTGCCTTTTGGTGTATATGTATATGGCCATTATCTAATATCTTGAAGTGTGTTTGGAATTAAGGTTTAGTTGAGTTGTATTTACTGTCTTATGGTGCTGTAAAAGTAGGAAGAGTTGTCTATTCCCCTGAGCTTATTAATGGTTTTTGTTGCAGGCAGGGTGAAGAGCACTCTTTTATTTTAAAACCAGCTACTTCTATGTGGAAGGACCTCAAAACTTATGGAGAAAAGTCTAAGTTGTCCAGTTTACGACCCCCTTCCAAGACTTTTGATAGAAAGGGAAGTGCTTCAACTGTTAACCAGTATGCAATTATGGTATCATGCCGTTGCAACTACACTGGTATGTACATTTCTCTTAGTTTACAGTATCATCTGGCAAATTTCGTGTTAATTACATGTTCTAACTTTTAACATGTCATTTTTTTTTTGTGTTGAATGCAGAGTCAAGATTGTTTTTCAAGCAGCCAACAAGTTGGAGACCACGTATCTCTAGGGATCTTATGATCTCAGTCTCATCTGAAATGTCAGGACAATATTGTGGGCCCAATGAAAGAGTCACTCAGCTTCCAGTTCAGGTTTTATACAATTTGATTCTCTCACTTTCTTGCTCGCTGGCTCTATCTATCTATCTAACTACGACAATTCTCATTCAACTGGTGTGATTGTCAGGTCTTAACTCTCCAGGCTTCAAATTTGACAGCTGAAGATCTAACCATGACAGTTCTTGCTCCAGCCTCCTTTACCTCACCTCCTTCCGTGGTATCATTGAATTCTTCTCCGACATCACCAATGAGCCCATTTGTTGGTTTTTCTGAGCTTGCAGGGAAAGCAAGTAGTGTGCACAAGCTGAGCTCAATGTCCACTGCATCAGAGAATCTGAAACAGAATGGTGATGCTGGGGCTAGGTTTACTTCTTTCAATGAGCAGTTGACTCCAATAGCTGATGTCATTCCAACTTCTGGTTTGGGATGTACTCATCTCTGGCTGCAGAGTAGAGTACCATTAGGGTAATGCATCAACTTTTCTAATATTGTTTAAAATTGTGGATATAGAATTGGTATTTTTTTTTTTTTTTTGAAAATTAAGTGGGTTTCATTATCAGAAACCAGGAATAGGGTCCCTGGAAAACAAAAGAGCACATGATTTTAAGATGCTATGCCTTGATCAGCATATCATCTCAAAATCTTGTTATCTTGCCTAAAGAAAGCCAGCTTGCAAAGAACCTCATAAAAACCCCTATCATCAGAATATAGAATTGGTATTAATTCACATTGATTGCTTCAGATGTGTTCCTGCTCAATCTATGGCTACCATCAAGCTTGAGCTACTTCCGTTGACCGATGGCATAATCACTCTTGACACTTTACAGATTGATGTTAAGGAGAAAGGTATCCATCCATTTGTTTTCCCCTCTTATGATTTGCCTTACCCATATAATTGAACTATGTTAGAAGAAATGTGTGGTTTATGCGTCTTTTCTGGATCAATTGTATTTAACAGTCTCTCTTTACCAGCCATTAAGGTAGATTTATGTTTACATTGTTGCTAGCACGTTTTGCAGGTTTTATTCATTTCCTTCTAGTTCTTCATTCAGTAAAATGTTTACACTTTTGTATTAAATATCATCAAATGTAATGCTTAAGGTCTATCCTCAAAGCTAAAGTTCTTATGGAGAATCCGTTTATGGTGCAACAGGTCTTACATATATCCCTGAGCACTCACTGAAGATAAATGCGACTTCTAGTGTCTCCACAGGGATTATTTAGGGTGGATTGCAACTTGTGTTTCTTACATCATGTTATCTTTAGCCATCAAGGATTTCAAAGCATCATTCATTTTGTTACTCGGTATTGGGCTTCTATTGCCATATTGTGCAGAATCTTTGGTACCAAGGTAGATTTCTTCCTGTGTTTAGCAGAAAAGGGATTGTCTTGCTAATTCGTCTGAAAACTACAGCCACAAATGATTTCTTGTAAACTGCGATCTTGAGAATGACATTTGTTATATACCCCCTTTGATGGGAAAGAAATGTTTGTTGTAGATGAAACTAGAGGCGTGAAAGTGTATCAGTTGCAAAGAAATCACGAGAACTTGAGTGCTTTATAGATATTCAGGCCACACAAAAACTTGTTAGTATTCAAAGACAACCACGTTACCCTTCCAAAATAGTGAATTTATAATTTTCTGTTGAGATTGTATCATCCCTGGTTCATGTGTAGCCCAAATGGCTGGAATTTGCAGGTCAAGAAGGCTGGCCCTGGTTGTGACTATAAGAGATAAGCCAGGCGTTGTTTCTGTTCTCTATCTATATGATTTTGATTACCAGTCATTAGAATTCAGACTTCAAACTTCTGTATTTACACTGTTGTGTTTTGCATTTTTCGTCTTACACTGCCTTTTGAATATGTAGGCATTTCTGCATATGGTTTGTTGCAGGTGAGTATTATTAACATCAAGCTTAGGTTGAGGTTGTCGAGCATGGATTTTCGATCCAGGCTTGTAGCTGATACCAGTGAGCTGCTGAGTGTGAACTGTGAACGGTAATCTTGATTTTTGACATAAAATACAGAATTGTTTTTAGATGCACACGGCCAGGGTAGCATTTGAAAGCCATTAGAAAGCACAGGTCTACCTTCACTTGGGAACTAGCTTTCCTTCACGAACAAAATAGCCTATAAGAAGTAGGATATAGGAAGAGGATAGGTAAGATAAGTCGTAAGAATAAGAAAATCCTTGTTGAAAATCTTGACAAAAATAAATGCTGTTAGGTGGCTTCACCTGCCAACCTTGATGTTGCAATGTTGAATTGTTGTGTGTGTGTGTGTGTGTGTGTGTTTGTGTATATGTATATATATATATATATATATATATATATATATATATTCTAAGTCAAAAGAAAAGAGCAATTCCTTGAACAGGAGGAGTTCGTCAAGTGTGCTTGGGCTACCTATACCCTATTAAATCTTTTAAATTCCTTTTAAGTAGTATTCATTTTCAGGTCTGGACTAAAGAGTATAGGACAGTTGTTGGGGTTTTGATGATTTTCTGGTATATTTCAACTCATTCTTAATTTCTCTTTGTTTTTTATGCCCTACCATTACTTCTACTGGTTTGAGAAAGAAAAGGTAGTAAAATTGACAACCAATTGAATACCTTTAGATTTGTCAATAAAAAGACTGTAAACGTCATAATCTTTCAAATTCTTTTTTTAATCTTTTTACAGAAATTTTTGGACTGAGGATGGGCGCTTTAGAACTTGAAGTTGGTTGTAATGTCAAATTACAAGACCCGTTTACTACCACAATTAAAAAGTGAATGGCAATTTCAATGTGTTAAAACTTGTAGGAATGTAACTTTTTTACTATGGGATGACCTAAGAAAAATGACAATTGGTGTTGAAATTTTCCTTAAAGCTTGCTTGCCCCCATATCATCACTCCTAGCCAAAGTGCTTTTGTTGAAGGGAGAAACTTGGTTTGAGGAATTTATTTGCTTGCCCAGGAATTGGTCAAGGGGTACACTAGGAAGAATTTTGTCAACCTAGATGTGCTCTGAAAATTGATTTCAGGAAACCTTTTGACTCTTTGGATTGAAACTCCTATGTTCTCATTGTCTATCAATGGGGGTTTGGTTGGATATTTGCTAGGAGCCCAAGGGGTAACACGAGGAGATCCACTTCCTTCTTACTTTTTTGTCATTGCTATGGATGTTCTGTCTAAGCTTCTTAATGAAGAAACTGCACAAGGTGTGATCAAAATATTATCCCAAAAATGCCATAAAGTAGGTCTCAAGCACTGCAGGACTTTTATTAGTCTTTGTCTTTAATAAACAGCTCAGAAAGTGAGATGTTCCCTTCAGGAATTAGTCAGCATGCTGTTACAGATATTCAGTCTTCTATCTGGTTTCCTATTAGTCAGCAGCCAGTGAGATATTTGGGTGTGCCTCTTGTTCCTAGGAGGTTCATCAAGAAAGTTACTCAACTATGCTATTCTTTCTTCTGGAAAGGTAATGACAGTCCTATCAGTTGGGATTTCATCTGTCATCCCAAATCTGAAGGTCTTGGGGCTGAAAAATTTAAAGGAGTGGAACAAACCATGTATTCTGAAGAATACTTGGCTAATTCTTATCAAGTCTGGTTCTTTAGTGGTGGCTTGGACTTCAGCCTATATCTTGATCTGGAGTGAACTTTGGCTAGGACTGTTATCTGTCAGGGGCATTCTAAATTTCATGTCAGGACTGTTTGCCAAGGTTATTAGGGGGGAAACAAATGAAGGTCTGACTGGCAAAACTTATTTGGTTCCCTTCTCAAAATCCCAAAGGCACTCCCTCATTGCTTGGATGACTGTTTTTAAACAGACTACCAACTACTAATAGACTGCACAACTGGGGCATTTCATGTTACTAGCAGAAGCCGTGCCTGCTTTGCAGGAGTGGAAAGGACTCTTTGTCAGAATATTTTGCACATGCCTGGTTTACAGAAGCAGACTGGAGATTGACATCAAGAATGCTGTTACCTACTTCACTTGGAGGGAAAGGAACTGCAGATATTTCTTGGGTCAGAAAGCTAATACGGTTTCAGGAAATCCTGGTAGATCATTGCAGAAACTATCAGAGGGGAAGCCGAGCAGTTTTACTGGCATTGCAAAGGAATAGTGTGAACAAATGCTCTCTGTAACTGTTTTTACTGCTTATGTGCACGTTTTTTGGCTGTGAATTTTGGTTGCTGCTTCTCAGTATTCAATTGTCGCAGGCCTCCTGGTTCGAGTCACCGTAATTGTAAAGTATTTATACTTATAAATATCTAAAAGTATACATATTAAAAAATATTATATATTATCGCTTAGACACGAGTATTATTTATAAATCTTTTAAATGTGTAAAATAAGTGAAAATACTTATTAAAAACAAAAAGGAATGAATTTTTCAATGTCGACGCGCGCGTTGGTCCGCCCACCGAAGTCGGACACGTCACCATCCAAGTAGGTCCCACTTCTTTTTTTTTATATTTTTTAATCTATGCCCGCACTGCCCGCGTTTTTTCACCCCATCCCAGCAGCCCGAACTACCCGCCTCTCGTCTTTCTCAACGTACAATCCTTCCAAAGCCAGTACGGGGTAAAATCTCTCTCTCTCACCGGGCACCCCCTGCCCCCTTTTTCTCCGGGCAGCCCGATTGTGCTTTTTCTCTAGTCTATGATTCGATTTAGCATTAAAAAAGAAAAAATAAAATAAGAGAATCAATAATAGTAAGTGAAGAAGAGAAGTGAATATTTTTCCATTTTTTTATTTTTTATTTTTTTGCTTTAAAAACTTTTAAACTATTCAGCTCAGCATTTCAGCTTGTGAGTACATTTTCTTGCTTTCAGCTGAGATTTATTAATCCCATCTTCTAATAATAAAGAACCCAAAATAGAAAAGAAGAAAAGAACCGAACTTTGTTTTGTTCTTAAGCATTTTCCGAGCTCCATCAACATCCTGCTTTGTTTTTTTTCTTGTTTTAAATTTGGGTTTTTGTTTTTGGGTCTGGTTAATTTGATCTGGCTCTTTCCTCAACTGGGTTTCTCTTTTTGTTAGCT
The DNA here is from genome assembly GCA_036013995.1 of Theobroma grandiflorum. Taxonomy (NCBI): domain Eukaryota; kingdom Viridiplantae; phylum Streptophyta; class Magnoliopsida; order Malvales; family Malvaceae; genus Theobroma; species Theobroma grandiflorum. The sequence continues at coordinate 708,694 of CP142127.1, forward strand.
TTCTCTACCTTTTTTTTGAAAAAGTGGGGTTTTGGGTTAGAACATTACTAAATTTGGGTACTTTTAGTTTTTGTGGGGGGTTTTGATGGTATGAGAAATTGTTAGGGCTAGAAGAAGAGAGAAGATGGGATTAGGTTTGGAGGGAGGAAAGGTGAAGTCTTGGGATATGTGCAAATCAAAGGGAAGGAAGAAGAAGAAAAACAGTGAAAAAGAAGATCTTGATGATGAAGCTGTGGTAGAAGAAACAGGGTGTTGGGTTAAGTTGAGGTTTATTGGAAGCTGCATTTCTGCAAGATCCAAAGTTGATAGTTCTGTTAGTGGGACCAGTACTCATTATGGTAATTTTTTCTTTTTTTTCTTGCTAAATGTTACTTTTCTTTTTGTGCTTTGCTATTAAATTGTAGAACTTGTTTCTTTGTTTTTGGTTACCTGGAATTACTTTGAATCATGTTCTCTTTGGCATGTTTTGCTGGATGGAAATGATATGTTTATTGTCATGATCATTTATTGATGTGAATGTGCTTTTGGTAGTTTGTAAGTAGCTTGGAGATGATAACGATGAAGCCGAGCCAAATGCTAGCTTTTTCTTTTGGCTTGGTGCAGCCTTTAAGATGCTGCATCAAGCTTACGAAGTAATTATTCAAGCAGTGTGTTTTCACTAATATGATTGGTGCCAATTAGTAGATTTTAACTAGCTAATTCCTTTTTGAAAGTGGGGATTTTATTTTTTTTGAAATTTTTTGCATCAAATGAGAGTTTAACCAAAACCTTGAGCTACTTAAATATATTATGAAATTTGGAAGTTACTGTCTTGTTCTCATGGATGATCTTGAAATTTGGAATGAGTTTGTTAACGTGAAGACAGAAGAATGGATGACAAAGGACTGAAGATTTATTTACTTGCCATGATGCCTTGTGTCAACCAATAACTCAGTTGCTCAACTTGTTGCCGGTTTCATTTTCTCTTGCATTCTGTTTTGCTTTCATGGCAGAATCCTTTTAACTTGTAATGTGTTCATTTCTTGTAAATTTTACAATCTTCGGTCTTGTTGCATGGAAAGATAGGTCTGGGAACATTCTGAAAACTCTCGTTCTTAGCCCTAGAGCTGATTGTCTGCGACAAGCAATTTCTTTCTACATGGTGTTTGTTATTGTTTTAGAGGCGAGGGAAGGAAATCAGTTGCTAGTTGGAGAATTTGATATAAATCTTTTGTTCCCAGACTGATTATAGAATGTGAATTTAGGTGGTCTGAGTTAGATGTTAATGCTGAACTCTCGTGGATGATAGCAGCAAATCCATGTTTAAATGAAGAAACGAACACAGTGAGAATAAGAAGTGAAGGAAACTGCAGTCTGTGACCAATCTTTTAGAGAATTAATTAATAACTGGATGACTAATTTAGGAAACAAAAGTATTAAGATTTGCAAGTATGCATTTTAATAATTTCCATTTAAGCAAGGTTAGTGGAAATCCAGAATTTCTTAAATGAGAAAGAGGCTTTTTCTCTGGCCTAAAATGAATAGTAGATCGTTTTTATTTGGGAGCAGTTACGGGCTACGGTGGTGACAATAGGCTGCTAAAAACTTTTGGGATGATATAATGGCATGTTTGAAGCAGGGTTAATGGAATATTCTTTGTTTGATGGTATTTTGAAAGAAGGTTTTTCTGCCAAACTTAGCAGCAATTTGTCTAAGTAGTTGTATTTGAATGGTGGTAGCAGAATTTAGGTTTGTCAGTGCTGGTGTGCCTCAGTTTGGGTGTTTCAGCGCTAAATCGTTTTTGTATGAATATAGTTTTAACTTTTACGGTCTCCTGTCTCTATTTCTCTCTCAAAAGTTTTACAGTCCATTTTGATTTGTTCTTAGTAATGGTTGAAACCATCCTCTTTGGCGGTTTGTATTTACTGCTCCATTTTAAATGAATTTGAGAAACTCAAAGAAGTTTTACAAGATATATATACTAAAAAATGGACTATATTATAACTGTATCAGCATTCTAATCATGGTGGAACTCATTTGGAAAATGGTAGAAGGTGTGGCAACTCAAATTCCACAAATATGTGTTTTTCCTTGTAGAGACCCATATAATTTTATCTTCTAACATGTTAATCTATGCATTGATGAACAGATAGCAAATCTGCAAATGATGCCAGCAGAGATCAACCAACAGCTCCAGTTGTCTCGTCTACAACCACTAGCAATGCAGAAAGTAATGCATCTACTTCCAAACTTGAAGAAGAGCTTAAAGTTGCATCCCGGTTACGGAAGTTCACATTTAATGATTTAAAGTTGGCAACTAGAAACTTCAGACCTGAGAGTCTCCTTGGTGAAGGTGGTTTTGGTTGTGTTTTCAAAGGGTGGATTGAAGAAAATGGAACAGCTCCTGTAAAACCAGGCACTGGGCTTACTGTTGCTGTTAAAACACTCAACCATGATGGCCTCCAGGGTCATAAAGAATGGCTGGTTTGCACCTTTCCTCAGCATTTTCACTGTACAGATTATGTCATACCAGTGCCTCATTTTCTTCCTGTTTTCATTAGAACCATTTAGTCTTTTGTTGATTCTTCGATCATCAATGTGGCAGGCCGAAGTTAATTTTCTTGGTGATCTCGTCCATCCTAACTTGGTTAAACTTATTGGTTATTGCATTGAAGATGATCAGAGATTGCTAGTGTATGAGTTTATGCCTCGCGGAAGCTTGGAAAACCACCTTTTCAGAAGTACGTAGTTGTTTTTTCATCTTTAAGACCAGTTTTTTGATCAATGTATTTTACTTTAAAATGTTCATTTTTTTAGGACATCAGGAATGTTCATTCACAACCTATAAATAGGTGGATTTCAATCACTTCCTATATATAATTTCTTGTGAAAATTGAGTGAACGAATTTCATCCCTTTCACATGTGTCTGCTTTTTAGATTGAAGTTTCAGAAATAATGGATCCCCAATCTACTTCAGAAAATGCTGACCTCTTAGATAGTCTGTTGTATTACTGCTCAACCATGATAGCTTACATATTTATTATAGCTATATTCTCTAGTTGGGAGTTTTATGTTCTTAGATAACATTGTGACTCTCTGTTGTTTATTGCAAATTATGATTTATGCAGGATCCTTGCCTCTTCCGTGGTCCATACGGATGAAAATTGCACTAGGTGCTGCAAAGGGTCTTGCCTTTCTTCATGAAGAGGCAGAAAGGCCAGTAATATATCGGGATTTCAAAACCTCTAATATCCTACTAGATGCAGTATGTGGTGAAAACTTTAACCTCAATAAAAATTTTCTGTTTAAACAAAAAAAAAAAGAATTATTTCTTTGGTATGGTTTACTCATTATAGTAATTTGCCATTGCAGGACTATAATGCAAAGCTTTCTGATTTTGGACTTGCCAAAGATGGTCCAGAGGGAGACAAAACCCACGTATCAACCCGTGTGATGGGAACATATGGATATGCAGCCCCAGAATACGTAATGACTGGTAAGCTTTAATTAAAAGGAGATGCTTCGTTAAGTTTGCCGCCTTACATCCCCCTTCCCCATTATTTATTCCCTCAACCTTATCCTTGAAAGTAACAAGATGTGCAAGTTAGCTTTTAACTTCGATTGCCTGCAATTTTCTGTATGTATTTCCTTGTTTTCAATAACATTCGTGCTTATACCTATGAAAAGCAATGCTCTGTTTTTCTATTTCCTCCTTATTGAGTCTAATCAGATGAACATAATTGTGTCTCAGGACATCTTACATCAAGAAGTGATGTCTACAGTTTTGGTGTGGTTCTACTCGAAATGTTAACTGGTAGAAGATCCATGGACAAAAACCGACCTAATGGAGAACACAATCTTGTGGAATGGGCTCGGCCTCATCTAGGGGAGAGAAGAAGGTTCTATAGGTTGATAGATCCTAGGCTTGAAGGTCACTTCTCCATTAAAGGTGCTCAGAAAGCTGCACAGCTGGCTGCTCACTGTCTTAGCCGTGATCCAAAAGCCAGACCTTTAATGAGCGAAGTGGTGGAAGCCTTGAAGCCTCTACCGAATCTCAAGGACATGGCAAGCTCATCGTATTATTTCCAGACCATGCAAGCAGAACGCATAGGGTCCAGTCCAAATGCTAGAAATGGTATCCGAACTCAGGCTGGATTGCTTTCAAGGAATGGGCAGAGGAGCCTTTCCATTCCAAACGGTACCCATGCTTCTCCCTATCACCATCAGTATCCCTATCGGTCGCCGAAACCCAATGGTAAACCATAATGTTGGGTAGTTAATTATCCTTTTTTTCCTCAACCTCTTCTTATCATTTTGCTTCCTTTTCCCCTTCTTTTTCCTTGGTATAGATGTATTCTGTCAAAGCATTTGTTCCCAGACAATGGAAAAAGCAACAGTGAAAACATGTTTGCCTCATGTTGTGTTTAGGATGATAGCCTCCCCAGCAGGATAGTCAGGGCAGGTGAAAGCTTGTAGAGCACAATGCCATGTTAACCATCTGTTGCTTTAATCTATTTGGAAATATTAAAGATTTGCTCTCTCTCCTTTCTGTTCTTTCTTCCTTGATGTACACAAAGTGCTTGTTTCTTGGTAGCATCCGCTTGGCTGTAAGAGTTGCCTGTAGCAAACATTTGTCTCTCTCGATGAGTAGCCTTTTATCCTGATCAAACACTGTTTGGCAATGAGTTGTTAGATCATTGGCAACTAGTCAATCAATCATTTTGAAGAATTCCTTGAAGGAATTTAGAACAAGTCTATAACATATGATTAGTGATTAAATGTAGAATTATGGTTTGTGATATAGCAACGGTTCAAACTCAAATGGACTCTTTAACTCCTTTAATTATACTACAGGCAATTATTTTTAGCACTTTGGACATCTACGACACTAGTTGATTTACATTTAGATCTATGATAAGAAGGCTAACTTATTATGGGACCTCTGGCTAGATTTACCCAGAGTTCCAGCCATGATCCTGATATGGATGTTGGTGTGCACTCCATCAAGCTCTCCTTGTAAGCTGCTCTTTGGATGTGCTCTCAAAGATCTTGTCAGCATTTCCAACCTCAAATCCATCTCGCCTGTGGAACTCTTGAACCTGTGCAATTGGGTTCATAATACAAGTAGTCAGTACCTGTGAAGCATTTATAGTAGTACGTATTTTTAGCAGATTAATACATAATCAGAAGATTGTGTCTACAGAGAAGCAATGACATTAAAACCATTCTTAGGCTAACACTGTGAGCTAATATGCACAATGGATCCGTGTAAATAGTAGATTTTTTGTACATTCACTTAAGTATCTTATTGAAATTAATATCTCTATCAACAACCAAAACGTTGTTAATACCTCATTCTCAGGCAAGTTTTTATATTGAGGCAGCACAAGGCGCTCTGCGAACTCGATGTATGAACAGGGAACAGACTCATTGACACCGTCAGAAAAACAGAAAGGGATTGAATCTGCCACCGTTGAACTTTGCAGCAGAAGACCATCTGGACTCACTGAAATGGAGGAAATAAAGCCATTAAAATGTCAACTTCATTTTCCAACGAATAACATGGGCAATAATTGATTGTTGACAATATTCAACATGGTCAGAAGCAGCATATCTAACTAACAGAAAAATTAGTATACACATAAAAGCTGTTACTAGAACAGCAAAAGGGGTTGAAGGAGGAAGGAAAAAGACAACAACCCCTAAATAAGCTAAATAGCTATTGCAATATGAAATGTTCTGAACAATTGCTAATCTTGCAGAAAGGTTCAATAGCTTACTTGTATAACGGAGTAATAACCCCAGCTGTGCCAAGTGCATGTTCATTCAAGATTTCTTATTCATTGATGATTAGAAGGAAGCATTCAGAAAAGAATACATTTAACCCCTAAAGTTGGAGCTATTCACTTGACATTTATGCAAAACACCATATGCATATTTTATTGTTAAGTTTTAAAGTTAAGAAAGAAATACAGAGAAGCATCTAATCTTAGCCTCTTAATGGCTGGAGAAATCCAGAGTGACTATGAAAAGCTTGAGAGCTCCTCAAAAAGCTTTAATTATTTCTTATTATCTGGTTGGCACCAAGTATTTCCCAGGTTATAAAGACCCTTAACTCAAGCATGATTACAGAAAACACACACACACTCACAAAGATACATAGCATTTTTACAGCTTAATCCATTAAACTCTCTTCGTCATGCCAGAATGCCAAAGGAACTTTTCACTCTCTAAAATTAAAATTAGAGCAGCCAAAAGCTACAATTTCATACTTTGAAAGACCTGCTTTTATGAGTATTTACTGTATTCCATTCATCTCATATCCTTCGTATTCCATTCTATAACATTTGGCATTGAGAGGGGAGTCTGCTTGATATAACTATCAGCAATTTCCATGTACGACTAATATAAAACAGCGTGAAGTGTTTCAAAAAGTTGCAAACCTTTTAAAACTCCTCCTTCAGAATTCAACTTGAACCCATTCTGCTCGATGAACTGGTTGAGACTTTTGATATTCCTCAAGTTAGATTTCAGCCGATGAGTGGAGATAGTGACATGATTGAGTGCATAGCCATTGACAAGGGTCCAAGCAGCATATTCACTTTCCCTGAGCATTAGACAAATGTAAGTAACCATTTGTAAATGGAGGCTTGTCCATAATCAAAGTCAATCACCTTAGTTCGTATAGCACTAAGATGCCAAAAGGTAAAGTCAGCTCAAATTATTTTGTTAAATGTTCTATCTTCCTAGAGAAAATGTGTTTGCTCAAATAAAGAAAGACAATCCGGTAAATACCCTGCCAGTTGTTGAAATTCAGAATACAAGGGCTTCTCCCATGTTAAAGATCCCAGAGAACTTGCAAGAGCTGCATATTTATTCCCACTACCAGATTTTTCAGTGTATTTTCTGATTATTTCCTGAAATATCATTGTCACTAAAATGAGCAGATGAGAAACAGAAACAAGATGCAAAGACGATGTCAGATGCAAATTATGGTCTCCCCATTATAGCATCTTTATCTAGATTTCTGTACAAATAACTGAGGGATCTTTCTATATTAGAGAAGAAGAAAGGCATAGGTTTTTATATTAGGGCTTTCCCACATTAATTATCAACCTTGAACATCATCTGTAAAACAGTTGAAATGAAATTGTAGAATATAAAAAAAAAAAAAATCTGCTAAAACAACTATCAGTTTAATCCAACTCTAGGCAAGAAAATTCATGAATTCTACTAGTCTTACAAACATTTGGAGGCCTGATAGCCGCAATTCGCATTTTTTAACTAGTTTCACTTGAGATAAATAAAATTTAGGAACCAATTGTGATACCCCATATCCACATCTGATGTAAATATGATTGTTAAGACCCATATAATAATCACGTTCATTACTACTAGTAATTTGAGCTTGAATTTTTTAAGATGAAATGGTTTAGGTCCGAAAAGTTATTGAGCCGGTGCTTAAACTTGAGTCGTTATAAATAGTATTAAAACCTACACCAGTCTGATGTGGGTTTCCATGTTGCAAGAGCACATGGTTCACCAACCACGGCAAAAAAATAACATTGACTTAAACTGCACAAGTACAGACATACCTGAGTTTTGGGGCTCATTTGATCCACGAGAAGCTCTGAAATGAATATTCTTGGCAAGGGCCCCTTAATACCATTACCACCATCTTGAGAGGAACTACGGGGAGGAGAAAACCACAAGGCTTTCAATTTTTTAGCAGGAAATCTTAGTTCCTCCTGTTGTGTATACCCATAGTCCAGAAAAAAGCTTGCGATGGAGTTAATCCCATAACCATTTACCTAAATTATCAAATGAGATAGAATTCAGAGCTCAATATAATTAATTAAGAACAACTGATTCTCAAACAATTTGAAAGCAAAGGCAGCTTACCCCAAAAGTCCTGAAAGCCAAATGATCATAGCAGATTTGTTCGTCATCAACAGAGTGGACAAGTTCCAAGATGGCTTTTGCAGTGGGGTTTCTATTTAAATAAACTGTTTCCATACTTGTCAAGACATCTCTGAAAAATGATTCACCTCCCTGCAACAAAGATAACATATAAGAAATAAATAGTTGAGATACAAATATTGGACAAAAGTAAAGTAAAAAATTTGAAGATATTCACATTGAGAAGGCCAGAGATTGGCTTTGCCAGCTTCCGGAGACCAAGTTAAAGAACTCTGCAACATCTTTTTCCCCTTCTTTTTTTTCCTAGGGAGGGATGAGTCTTAACAAATCCTTGGTTTTAAGAAGTTCAGTTTTATCTTAGCTCTGTTTTCTCCTACTTATAGGGCAGAAACTATCATGCTGGACGCCAATATAGTAAACTAAAACGTGAAGAACCAACACCTGCTTATTAAATTACCCTGCTGGATCTCTCTAGAAAGTGTAAAGTAAAAAGACTCCCTTATTTTTGTAATAATTTTCACTGCTTTAGTCACACATACAATGCATAATACAAATTTTTTTTCTAGTTATATTGATCAAAAAAGATTTATCTTTTCGGCTTTAAATTTCAAAATTATCATGCACTTCTTACAATATAAGTTAAAAAAAAACCATTTTCACACAAAAATATTGAATATATCTATAAATTACTTAAATTTTATCAAATAAAATCACACAAAAATCTCCATAATTTTGTGTTCTTTTAGTACTGTAATTGATCACTTACCATTCACTAATTACTTTATAATGTAGAATTTAAATAATTTAGATATTAAATTAATCATATAATCTATCACTTAAGCTTAACTCAAACACTGAGAAAGCGATAAAATTTAGATAAAAATCTTAAATTTGAGCATTTTATTTAAAAAAAAAGAAGATGAACTATATATCATATGAAAGCATAACTTAAAATTATTAATTTAAAATACGTAAAATCGGTGAAGTTCTTGTTAATACTTTACGTGTTCAGTCATCTAGCAGGCACGTATACAAGAAAAACAAGAACTGTAGGCTGAAACAGCTCCACAATGAAACATTATTTCAAGAAAGATTATCATTTTTTTTCACTAAGAACAAGAGGAGGATCACCTCGAGACGAGAAGAGTGAGATTGAACATCTGATTTAGAGGCGAAAACGGTGCAAAACTTTAGATTCTCGGACGAAACTGAGTTCGGGGGAAATGAAAGGTGGCTGAAGGAAACGAAAGCACGTCGTAGCGGTGGAAAGGAGAAGGCGGCCAGAGACGGTACCGGAGAGGCGGTTTTAGTAATCGCCGACGCACAACGACACGAGGAAAACATCGTTGATACTAGTCTCATAAGATTCCTCGACTGTAAAAGTATCAACTTTACTGACGGGGTACCGATCAGAAAGTACTTCTCGCTTTTTTTTTTTTTTTTTTATGAAATTCCTAGAACTAGAATTCCTTTCTGCTTATAATTATTAATTTATTATCACTTACTTTTTTTCCAATTTATGACGTCATTATAGCTAAGCAATATTTTTAAAAATAAAAAGAAGAAAGAGTTACAGTGGTAATTTTGCGCGTAATTACTGTGGTAATGAACGTGATTACCCAGAGTTAATTTCTTTTGAAGGGAATAACGTGCCAGTTAGGAAGTCTGTTTGCGTGGCAGGATGAGAGTGGCTAGTTGGACTTGCGTCCAATTCCAGCCATAGGCCCATTCCAAGCCGGCGTGCACTATTAAAAGGTTGGAGAGACCTTGTCTGGATAGAGATTGTACGTGGACGTGTCCTGGCAAACTCCAGATAACCATTTTGACTTTTATTTTGTAGGGGCAATCGGGTACTCTCGACACTAGCTTAAGAGCAGGCATATTAGACCGGTTAGATGTTAACTAAATGGCCGTGGATTCGCTTGGCCCACGCAAACGGTCCATATTGGATAGGCCCTCTCTTTAGGAGAACGACGTCCATTACACTATGGCAATGTCTACTTATGTACCCAAAACAAATTTGGTGTGAACGACTCCATTTCTCCATAAAAAAAGGCTTTTATTTTTATATCAGAATAAAAAATTCTTATTTTTTTAATTTATATTCACAAATAAATTTAAAACTCTTAATAAAAAATTAATAATTGTCAAATTTAATGAAAACGTGTATTTTTATTTACGAAATATATAATATATTCACGTAACAATGTATGTATATTTAAAAAAAATCTTATTTATTCTACACCAATTATGATCAATTCATTTTATATAAAATAAAATATTTGAGAAATTAGATCCTAGTTCATTCCACGCGGGGGTTTATAAAGCGACGGCGCAAAATATCTTCGACGCGCTGAAACAGACAAAACGATTATGGGATAGACAGACTTGTCTTTTCCCACTACTTCCCTGCCCTATTCCAATTCTTCGCACTTTCTCATACGTCGTCGTCTTTCCGCGAAATTGCTTTAGTTCTATTTCAGAACAATTAAATTCTCATCGAGGGGTATCAGGCTTCGCGACTCGTGAGCGAAGAGCAGACTGTGTTTTCACGATTTGTTTGCCTCTTTCTCTGAATCTTGAATTCCTTCTTGTTAAGGTAAGCCAAGATCTTCTTATGTTTCTTCTTGTAGTAATGCAATTTTCGTAATGATAGATTGGGTTTTCCAGCTTTTTTGCTTTCTTTTTACGTTTTTGATTTCCCTCTGTAGTTTTGTTCACTGACTGTTGTTTTTGTCCTTGGTTCTTTGAAATCATGGAAACACCGAAGGAAGAAACTTGGGTTCTTTTTTTCTCATTATTTTGACCTGAACTTTTCTTGGAAAGCTTCGAGTTTCTTTATGAGTTGACACGGTTTTCACGTTTTGCGCTGTTGATTTTTGAATCAACTGTAAACGAACCTTGATTTTCTTATTTCAATGAAGATTTGTTTTTGTCTTACCTGGATACAATAATACAGTATTTTAATGACAAAGGTGTCTCTCTTTTTGCTTTGTTTTTTTATTTCTTTTTTATTTTTTAATGGTGGTATCGCTTACTTTCTCTGGCCTGAGCTGTATAAACAAATAAAGTTCTCTTAGGTCTAAGAAACACAACGTTTGCTGACTGTTTCCATCTTTTGAAAAGGATTTGTTGTGGTTTTATTTGGTGGGGTCGTTTGTCTGCATCCTTAATTATTATATATTAAGAAGGCTTGAATCGTATTTGCTTTGTAGTTGAGTATATATCAGAGAACCCGTCACGATCAAGGTTGAAAGATTCAACGAAAGTTTCTTTCTTTTGTTCTTATCTTTTCGATTTTATGTTTGTAGATGTATTCGTGCTTGTTGGTATCTAAAACCGCTGCTATAACCGGTAACAACTGTCTTGATTCTAAACGTGGGTGTTATTTATTTGTTTATTACGTTAGGTGTGATACATTAGTATGAGTTTCTTGTGTCTTAGTTGAGTATTTAAAGGAATTATCGGAACAGTTTGTTTGGTATTCTACAAATCGGACGCAAACTGTGTGTGAAAGAAAGATTGCTTTGTTGTGCGTTTGTTTTTCTGTTTATGTGAGTTTAATGTTTTGATTGGAGGCTGTGTATGCTTATTGATGTTGGAATAATTGATTTTTATCAGAAAAATGGGGCAAGCTCTTGGGTGTATTCAAGTGGAGCAGTCAACTGTAGCTATTACAGAAACCTTTGGGAAGTTTGATGAAGTGCTTGAGCCTGGTTGTCATTGTTTGCCTTGGTGTTTCGGAAAACAGGCAGCTGGTATTCTGTCCTTGCGTGTGCAGCAACTGGATGTTAGATGCGAAACAAAAACCAAGGTTTGTTGCATAATTGATATCCACATGACTGGTGCATTATTTTGAATTTTCAATCCAAAATAGCTGTTATTGTTTTAGAATTCATAATATGGTTTGATTGGATATAATGCTTCTCATAAGATAAAAGGAACGAGTTATTGATAATGGAAGTTTAAATTTTATTCTTTGGAAAATATAAAGAGAAAGGTAATAATGAGTTTGATAAGGCAGTCAGAGCACATAGTTATTTTTCTCAAAATTTCTGAGCGTTAGGTTCTTTTTCCAACTGTTTTTTCGATCTAATTTGTACTTTTATTTATTTGCTGAGGGGTTGAAAGAGAAACAGTTATTACAAATTGATTTGAGAGATTTTATTGTAAAATGCTGTGAGAAACAGTGTTGGATGGAGTTGATGCATGGTTGTTTATGTGCTCTTTTTAAGTGAAAAGCATTTGCTGATCTGTCTAGAGTGTGGACCTCCATCTATTACTCCCACTGACTCTGATATTTTATAATGTCTTCAGGATAATGTGTTTGTGAATGTGGTTGCTTCAATTCAATACCGAGCCTTAGCAGACAAGGCTCAAGATGCTTTCTATAAGCTCAGCAATACCAGAGCCCAGATCCAATCATATGTCTTTGATGGTATGTATGTTCTAACTTTATCTTACTTTGTCTAGGAACATGAATCACAGCTGCTCTGCTCCATCGTCTTCTATGTCTAATATCTTTTGATCAAGTCTATGTCTAATATCTGATCTGTGCTTGTTTTAAATTTGAACAATTATTGCTACTTACGCCTCAAAAAGGATTTCCTCGTTTTTTGAAACCTTTCATATGATTTTTCCCTTGAACTGTCTCAGGAATCATCTGAACCTCATTCCATTTCTCGCCTTAGAGAGGATGTGAATCATTTGAATTCTCTCTCTCTAAAGTTTTCTCAGCTTTTTGCTCTCAAAGATTATGAATGTTTTGAATAATTATTCTGTGCTTTGAACCCTATGCAATCTGTGTTTATATAAATCAAGTCTACTCATACTTTACCTGGCCAAAATTCAAGTCATTATGTTTTTAGATCATAGTTCTGAGGATGAACTAATGGAATATTTTTTTTATTTAGTTATTAGGGCAAGTGTTCCAAAGTTGGATCTGGATTCAGTATTTGAACAGAAGAATGATATTGCCAAAGCTGTGGAAGAAGAACTTGAAAAGGTATTGCTCTGTCTACCATGTTGTTTTAGGACTAACCAAAGTTGTTCAGACTAAAACAGACCTGTTATTGTGGATCTTTAGGCCATGTCACATTATGGGTTCGAGATAGTTCAGACCCTTATTGTGGATATTGAACCAGATGATCATGTGAAGAGGGCAATGAATGAGATAAATGCAGGTATATTTTGCAGAACTTTATGAATACTTGTATTTATTTTGCTGTTTTATTGGCTTCCTTGCCCTTAATTTATCAAAACTTTACCTTTTTAGTCAATGTTCGTATACTTGCTAGCCTTGGAATATTCAGAAGAGCTACCTGTGCATCGGATGAAGAAATTATGTTAGGATAGTATAGCTTGTTTAACCATTAATATTGTCTATCCTGATATATGTTTACTTGCCATAAATAGCTGCTAGATTGAGGGTTGCTGCCAATGAGAAGGCTGAAGCAGAGAAGATACTGCAAATCAAGCGAGCTGAAGGAGATGCCGAGTCAAAGTATCTGGCTGGACTTGGTGTAGCTCGGCAGCGCCAGGCTATTGTAGACGGACTTAGGGACAGTGTGCTGGCCTTCTCTGTGAATGTACCTGGGACAACATCTAAGGATGTGATGGACATGGTTCTTGTGACCCAATACTTCGACACAATGAAGGAGATTGGTGCATCATCAAAATCCAACTCTGTTTTCATCCCACATGGACCAGGTGCTGTAAGAGACATTGCTAGTCAAATCAGGGATGGCCTTCTCCAAGGCAGAACCATTGAGTAGCCCCAAATCTTGCATAGCATTTTGGTTAAGTACAGTAGGGATTGGCAATCTGAATTTGGCCTAAGCAACGATACCCCTCAATAAGATTGAGATTTATGGTTCAAGTTTCCTTTCTAAGTCTTTGGCCTTTCTCAATATGTGCAAAAAACAATACAGTAGGAGTAATACATGCGTGTTAATAGATTGGGTGTTGAGCTTTGTTATTGTATCTAAATATACGACAGCTTTTGGTTGTGGATAAAAGATTTAATGGCTTTTCATCTGTTGCTACCACTTGCGTATCATATTTATAAATTATATTTGATACACTGTCAATGAATAATTTCTATCCGTTATCATTTAGCATTGATTTATTTACGAGATAGTCATATTTGATTCATTATCGTCAAATATAAACCCTAAACCCTATTTGGATTGGATGATTCTGTTTATGATATAGGTGAAAAATAACCAACACGGTCACTAGTCGCTACCAAATACTGGAATCCAGATGAAAGAACTCATCTAAAATCCAACACTCTGGACTGAATTACCTCAAACAGCAACTCATCTGAAAATGAAGCAAGTACTGACCGAGAATACCCTGCCTGCGATATTAGTGACTGAAATTAAGTAAAGCGAGTGAACTAATAGCATGTAAGCAACACTTGATTTCACAGATGAATAGACAAAATGAAACTTGTCCAACAAATTGCTGATTTCAGTTCGCGAATCGCAATTATTTTTTACAATCCATGACCATCAAATCCGTAAAAACTACATTATTTCTCTCCAGTCTCCACCAATCAAAATCAAGGCCTGCCTTACTTCAGACAATGGTAATAGCTTTGCCTATGGCTTGAGAACCAAGGCCATCCCAACCTTAGCACTCTTTTCAATTGCTCTGGTGTCCACCTCCCCAGAGATAGTTAAGAGAGATTTTGGGCGCCACTCATGCTGGATTAAAGCACTTGCTCGGCCAAAGTTGTTCACCCGAGCCTTCACTGTGGTCAATGGGTCAAGGGCGTGCTGCGTACCAAATGTGAGGGTATTCTCATTGCTTGAAAAGCTATGGGTAAGCTCCGCACCAACTGCTGTGTTAGTCAATGGGCTAACAATGTGGTAGTAGGAAGCCGTAAGATTTTCACATTTATCATTGCTGTAGTTATTCACAAAAATAACAACATCAAAACCAGAAAGAATAATGAATTACATGCACAAGTAGCAAAAACGACTCAGCCTAAGTAATGATCAGGATCATATAAAACAATTGGCTTCTTAAGGGAACAATTCCATGTATGAAAAAAACTAGATATGCAGACCTAAAACCTTAGCCCCAACTCTGGAGAAAGGACTACTTACACAGTCACGGAAGCAATGAGATCAGAATGGGTGAAACTCAATCCAGCATTCAATTTGGTGAAGTTCCCACTAGCAGTGTCAAATGAAAGATCAGTTCCAACAGAGACACAATTGTTTCCCACCACACCAGAGAAGTTAACAAGAGGATTTGCAGTCAATCCAATGCTAGTGCTAATTCCAGCATATTCATGCAGGTATTGCAGTTCCACCTGTTAAGAACAATAGAGACCTAGTCATGCCCATGTGAAGCCAATAAGAGTACAGACAGGAAAGGCTAAGATAGCCACAACTCATTAGTTAAACCAGCATGTTAAAATGGAATTAGCAACATAAACTTTAATGAGAGGAGTAAGGAAGTCTCTGTTACCTTTCCGGACCTTTGATCAGGGACAACAAAACTAAAGATAGTCTTCAACCCAGGTGCCGGTTCATCAACAGTGACAGTGGTGAAAAGCTACAAATATTTAAAAAATTCAAAACATCACAATGAGATCATATCTAAGCCTAAACCAAATTGACTGCCTCAAAAAGTATAAAAGCAAAGAAAGCTCGTTGCCACAATTTTTAAGGGGCGATACCACTTTGCACAACAATACAGGACAATAACATCAACTGTATTTGTATTCATGAGAATGAAATATGCATGTATGCATGCAGAAACTATATGATTATGGCCTTAGAGAGACAAGCTCTTATTGAATTGTAAGAACATTGAATAACTCACTTTCGAACTAGTGTCGACTTTCACATCAGTTGTGATGTTCTTGTTCTTCAGCTGAGTGCTTACATCAGCCAAAAGCAATTCACCTTTCTTAATCCCAGTTGATGTGATTGCCTGACATGTATACCGAATTAAAGAATCAAAATATCAACTAGATAAGAAATTAGCATATAAAAAAGGAAACAATGAGCCCAAAACACCAACTCTCTAGATCAATCATTAAATCAGGCAAATAAATTTTTCATGCAAACATATCAAATAAAGATAAAATGTAGAAAAATCATACAAAATTTTATAATTAAGCAAAAACATTAAAATCTTAAACATAATAACATGCTTCCATCCACATTATACATAATAAATTTTGACTCAATCAACACAATCATTAATAACTGAAATCAAATAGTAAATACGAAATCAGGCTCCTATAACAACGTATATATAAATATATATGTAATAATCTTAGAAGAGTTAATTAAAGTTAAAAGTCAAATTAAAATAATCGAAAATGAACAGCTTAAGTTTCATGAAATCAGCTGAAAAAATTAAGAAGAAAAACTCACGACTCCATTGGAAGTGTAAGTAGTGACAGTGAACTTGTGGTCGCCCTGGTAATCCTTGTAAAGAAGATCTGAATTTAAAAAAAAAAACAAAAATTAATTAAAAGCAGTTAAAATGAAAAAAAGAAATGAAACTAAAGTACGAAACAATAAAATTTTTCACCTCTAGCCTTTTTGCCGATATCGGAGTAGAGACCAGGACCTTTCCCCATGCTTTCTGTTTTTTTCCCGAGAAAATGGAGAGGAAAATGAGAGAAGCGAGGGCTGTTTCGGGTTACTGACTTTTGCCTGTTTTTGCGAAAGACGGGGAAGAAAATGCATAAATCAATAAAACCCTAATTTCTAAATATTTCATGTTTACAGCGAGGAGTGATTTGGACCGTTGATCTTGCGTTGAGAAAAACATTCGCTGTTCTTGGCCGTTGATATCAACCCCAGGGTTGTTGCCACCTCGAGAATCGAGGATTGGGCATATTCGCTTAATCTATTTTTCGGTTCCGGACCTCCCGTTTTAGAATGGAGTTAGATAATATCCGGTTTTATATTTCTTATATTTTTAATTTTTTCATATAATATCTTATATTTATTAATTAATAAATAAGTTATATTTTTAAAATAAATAATATTTTTAATTCCGTTTAACAAAATTATTAAAATATTTTCAATTAAAAATTTAATTTGTTTGTAACACTTTGAAGTATTTTGATAGTTTTATTTTAAAAAATTAAACGATATAACATGTTTTTCAACAAAAATAAATTTATTGAACAAGAGTTAATTAAAAAAAAAGAGATATTATGTAAGAAAAATTGAAACTATAAAGATGTAATGAAATTTATTGAGTGAGAGTTAATTTGAAAAAAAATATATAATATACTAAATCAGAAAATCTAAATTAGAAGGATATAATGAAATTTCCTGAGCGAGAGTCAATTGAAAACGAGATAAATAAAAGCATAAGATATTATATAAGGAAAATATATAAGTAAAATTTAAATGTAATGAAATTTATCAAATGAGAGTTAATTTAAAAAAAATTAAGATACTATATAAGAAAAATCGAAATTATAAAGATGTAATGAAATTTTTCGAATGAGAGTTAATTGAAAAAAAAATATAAGATACAATATAGAAGGATCGAGACTATAAGAGTGTAATGAAACTTATTATTGAAAAAAATGTTATATGAGAAAAAATTTGAAATAATAATGACGTAAATAAGATTTATGGACAATTTCATAAAATGGGTTTGGGCCTTTAGCAAGGCTTTTCTGTTTTTAAAAGTTTGAAAATTGGGTCAAATGACATTTTGCTTTTAGTAGAGAAGCCCACCATTTCAATGCTGCTAGGTCCAAGCCCACAATCTTTTCTTTATTAGATGGGTTCAGATTGGCCCAATAAATTTTATTCTAAAAAATTTTTTGGGTCGGGTTAGAAAATGGGGCTTAACAACTACTTCTTCCGTTCAATATATATTATTTTATTTTAATTTTTTTAATTAAAATTTTCAATTTTGATTCAAATATATTAAATATTTTATCCAATTAAAATTTAATAATTATACATTAAAAACTAATTTATTGAAAATGATCATCTGAAAATAAAATGAAATTAAAGTTAAAAAATTTGACAAGAAAATATTCATAAATCTAGAGTCATAGAGAAGTACAATATAAGAGCTACTTTTTATGACTTTTTTCCTTAGATATGTCTTACTTTCAAAAATTCTCTTCATATTGGATATCTGGATAAGTTATATATAGTAGTATTATCCTTTATAATTATCCTTTCTTTCTTTTTAAAATTATTACTTTTACGTGCAAGTATTAAATTAAGCAATCCAATTAAATATTTATTTATTTCTTAAAAAGAAAATAAAACTTCCTTGCCGTCCACGGATCTATAGATAAACATGTCGGTACAATGATAGACATGGAAGAACTGGTTTTCCCACACTCCATGATAAGATTTTGGAATTAACATCTTAATCAAGTAAATATATATTTTTAATTTATTTAATTATTTGGTCTCAAATGAATTCCAATATATTTATAAATTAAAAAGTTTTAATCTCGAGATTTTAATTTTTTAGTTTATTGATTGTTGACTCTTGTGATAAACGTAAAGATGAAATGGGCGCATGCAGATTTCCGAATATTATCTTATGGTCAAAGTTAATTTGTTGAATTATTTATTATTTTGATTGAAATGTCACATTTTAATCATTGAAATATATATTTAATAATAAATATTTACTTGAATAATACATCACTATATATTTAAATATTTTCACTAAGAATCTCAATTGTTATTCCTTCTTTATTCTCCTTTCTTTTTTGAGAATAAACGTGTAAAGTGTTATTAACGAAAAAAATACAGAAAGTGATGTTTCTTTTTAGAATTTATTCAGCGATTAATGGGTGTTTTGGCGAAAAGAAAAAACAATTTGTGAGTGTAAATCTTTTTTAGTGAAAATAAAAAATATTAATTTTTTTAAGAAATTGATTTTAATATTAATAATAATGAAGAAATATTTTCCAATATTTTTTTATTTCGAAAATGGGAAAGTTGCTGGACCTTTTTACTATTTTTAGAAGTCTTTTTCCTACTACGTAAAGCCAGTTTAATTATCGAAGTGGATAAAAATCGGATAAAACTCGGCGATTGAATTATTATCAAAATCCGAAACTCGTGGGGGATCTCAATGATATTTTTCGTAAAAGAGATACCAAATTACCGATTCTCATTTAATGGAAAAAAATAAAAAAATAAAAAAATAAAATCTAGAATCCATCATCGCCTTCTATGCTTTCTCTTTTTCGAGTTTCTGCAAATAAAGAAAAATAAAAATATCAGAGAATCTACGTCTTTTCCATTTCCATTGGCGACGAACCATGACGACCGTTGCTATAGATTCTGTTCTCCAAAACCCGGGGCTAGCGTTTCGTCCCAAGGTCAAGGTGTTACTCAAGCCGTCTCGCTCGTTGAATTGCTATCGAAATCCAAAGCTTCTCTTCTCCCGCGGCGCTTGCTCCTGTAGCTTCAAGCCTTGTCGGAGGATTCATGTCGTCGAAGCCAGCTCCACTGATGCAGCTGTTATTGAGACCTTCGACGCTTTCTCTTCCGATGACGTCCTGTACAAAGAGACTTTTCCCGTCAAGCGAATTGAAAAGGTTTTTCAATCTTGAGCCTCATACGTGTATGCTTATTTTTGAATTTAGTTGCTTGATGTGTATTGCGTGTTGTTTGTGTATAGGTTTGATTTTGCTTTTGGTTTCTGATTGGTTCCCTGGAAAAACGAAACTTATTGAAT
The DNA here is from genome assembly GCA_036013995.1 of Theobroma grandiflorum. NCBI lineage: Eukaryota > Viridiplantae > Streptophyta > Magnoliopsida > Malvales > Malvaceae > Theobroma > Theobroma grandiflorum. The sequence continues at coordinate 728,303 of CP142127.1, forward strand.
TCAAGTTGAGAAACTATATGGGGGAAAAGATGGATAATTTAAAATTGCGATTTTAGTTTTATAATTTAGTTGATCAACGTGTATATACAGTAATAACTTCTGGAAATGCTCTGTTTTTGACTATTCTGTTGTTAGTATGAGTTTAACTTAAAAAACAAGAAAGAACTAAAAATTTGAATAGAGATTTGCAGATTAGGTTCGGTTTGATTAAATGTTTTCTTATTTTCAAGTGGATATTAATTTCTTTGATTTGGAATGGTAGGTGGAAGGAAAAATTTACATCAGGTTAGATCAATCAAAAGATCAGCGGAATTGGCAGCTTGCAGTAGGATGTAGTCTTCCAGGAAAGTGGATTCTTCATTGGGGAGTTTCTTATGTTGGTGACAGTGGCTGGTTAGCTTTGATTTTGACATTTCCTTGGATATGTTTTTCGATTTTGGAATTGAATATTATTTGTGCACAAAAAAATATTTCTTTGGGATTGGGTTTGAAATCCGTCTGAATATAAAAAAGAATTATCTTTCAAATTTTTTTGCAGTGAATGGGATCAACCTCCTAAAGACATGAGACCTCCTGGTTCAATTCCCATTAGAGTATGTATTGGCTTCTAAGTTTTTGTGTAGAAGGCTGCCTTTTCATTTTAAGCATAAATACACGGAGTAAGTGAAATCTTTTCAGGACTATGCAATTGAGACTCCCTTGAAGAAACTCTCTGAAGGAGATATGTTTCATGAAGTAAAGATTGATATAAGTCCCAGCAGTGCAATTGCAGCTATACATTTTGTCCTGAAGGTTTGTATTTCCAATAACTAGTGATTGAGCAAATGTTTTTTATATTAGATATGCGAATCATTTAGTCATTAGTCAATCTTTTATCTTCCTTTTTCCCCTCTCTCATTTGCGGGATTATGGTGTTGCAGGATGAAGAAACTGGAGCCTGGTATCAGCACAGAGGCAGAGATTTTATGGTGCCTCTTGTGGATTACCTTGAGGATGACGGCAATATGGTTGGAGCAAAAAGAGGCTTTGGTATATGGCCAGGTTGCAGAAAATGTTATATTCTGTTTTTTGCTTGACTTGATGCTTTTAATTCCAGAAGTCAGTTTCTGTTATTAATTTATGTTCATTTAGGATAAAATTTTGTGTTTATACCAATTTCTGGTGTGATAATGCATGCTGGTCACTCCTATTGCAATATATTATACAACATGAAATTTAGTGGTTTTGTTCTGACTATTTATTTGCATCGACAGAGAGGCTATTTCTTAGGTTACTAAGAAGATGAATAGGAGTACCATCAATAAAATCACTTTATATTGATTCTACCTCGTGTTATTTTAGATGCTGTTAGTGTTTGCAAAATTTCTTTCTTTTCTTACCTTTTATGATGGTGTGTGCTCTGTGCAATCATGACTTGTGGTTAGTGTCTCAAAGGTAGAAATCTGGTTTTTTCCCTAAAATCACTTTGGTCCAGTGAGAAGTCAAAATAGAAAGATGAGTCAAGTGGCCTACTTGCAGATATCTTATAGTATCCCATCTGAGCCTAGTTTATGGATAGGGATGTAGTGGGTCAGGGTGGGGTAACACAATGGACTAGTTTTCCCACCATAGCTTTTCCTATCCTCTCTGTTAGTGTTGAATGAGATTTTGACACATTTCTTTGGTTTCTCCTGAATCCTAGGTGCACTGGGGCAGTTCTCTAACATGCTACTGAAATCAGAAACATCACAAGCTAATGCTCAAAGCAGTAGCAATGAGTCCAAAGACTCTAAGAAAGAGAATAGGCAGCTTGAAGGGTTCTATGAGGAGCAGTCTATTGTAAAAGAAGTTCCTATGGGTAACTTAGTGAGTGTTGCTGTTAGAAAGTGTTCGAAGACATCCAAGGATATTCTGTATTTAGAAACTGATGTACCCGGAGATGTTGTAGTTCACTGGGGAGTTTGCAGAGATGATGTGAAAACATGGGAAATTCCTGCTGCCCCATATCCACCAGAAACAACTGTATTCAAGAACAAGGCTTTACGCACTCAATTGCAGGTGTGAATTATAAATATATTTCCTAGTGAGAGCTTAAATGACATAGACTAAGTTGTTACTATTGTTAATATTTTGCTAATTAAGTTTATGCATTCTTATTTTAGATTTCAACAAATACTGTTAACGAGTTTGATGCAGTTGCTTTCTTTTCATTAGTACTTCTTTTGATGAAACAAAGAATTTAATTGTATGTGGCACAGATGTGGAAATTTCAGTTAGATTATTCTGGAACAGTTTCTGTAATCACTAAAGGATGAAAAGAACTTAAGAGATTACTTATCAAAGAAATGAAGAGTGTAATTTTATTTTTTCAAACTAGAATGCATATAGTTTTCTCTCTGGTAGTTTAGTAGCTTGCATGTTGAAATAACCATAAGTTCTTTGACTGAAAGTAATTAATCATTTGATGTACTCAGATAATTTTGAAATGATTTTACGGTCTATGGTTAACAGCAATTAATCTGTTGGTGCACTGAAGTTAAGTTTGTCTATGAAGTAGGCAGATAGGATATTGCATTTGCAAACACGCCATTTATTAAGGGGGGAAAGTTTAAAGTGTCAATTTGCTGTGACCATGTTTTAGGGTTTTTGTCTTGTATTTTTCTCCTCTTGATCCTCTTCATTAGATACTTTTACTGGATGTCTGACATAAGGGTTTTTTTTTTTTTTTTTTTTTTATAAAAACTTTAATTTGATTTAGAATTTTTATTTATTGTTATTACATGAAAATCCTGTTTTGCAGCCAAAAGGTATAGGAAATGTATCAAGAGCATCATTCACTTTAGATGAAGACCTTGTTGGATTTCTCTTTGTCCTCAAGCTGGAAGATAATTCTTGGTTGAATTTTAAAGGAAATGACTTCTTCATTCCCCTCTCTGGTGCGACTAGTGTTGTGGGTCAACATGCTCAATCTGATAGTGTAAGTGAAGAAATCTCGAGTAAATCATATACCGACGGTATCATCAGTGACATTAGGAGCTTGGTTACTGGCCTTAACTCTGAGAAGAGTCAGAAGACCAAAACAAAGGAAGCACAAGAAAGCATTCTTCAAGAAATTGAAAAGCTAGCTGCTGAAGCCTATAGCATCTTCCGGAGCTCCATTACTACTTTTTCAGAGGAGGCTATTTTGGAAATTGAGGCACCGAAACCTGCTGTTAAGATAACCTCTGGAACAGGCACAGGGTTTGAAATATTGTGCCAAGGTTTCAACTGGGAATCTCATAAATCAGGAAGATGGTATATGGAACTCAAAGAAAAAGCTTCTGAAATATCCTCACTTGGCTTTACTGTGATTTGGCTACCACCACCAACAGAGTCTGTGTCACCTGAAGGATACATGCCAAAGGACTTGTATAATTTAAATTCCAGGTACATACTATAAGCTTGTAGTTCGTGTAACAAATCTTTCATTGTCTAAATTTACATAATTTGGTGCTTGGAATTGGTCATAGAGACTGAAACTTGCAAAGATGAAGTCTCAACTTCTTTTACACTTTTTTTCTCTTCATATGTATTTTTCTTTGTCTTCCCCCTTATTTTGTTCATTTTTTTTAATTATAATTGGGAATCTTGTTGTGGAAAAAGGATGGGACTGTATGTTTTTTGATGTTTGCTTTAGTCTGCTTATCAATGATTGGTAGCAAAGTATCAGATTTTGGACCTTCTCTTTTATTTTTTGTTGTTTACTTGAATTTAACCTCCTGTCATTGTAAAATGAGATTCTTTACTCTTATTAATCTAAAAGGTAGCATGGAAATGCCCCTTGGACATCCAGAGTAAAAGAAAGTGAATATTTGTTTCTTGTATTTGAAAGAGATCATGTGTTGCATGCTCTTTAAAGGGCCTAGGGGCTAAGACAAACCGTTGTGTGAATTTTCTTGATTTATCAGATATGGAACTATTGATGAGTTGAAGGAACTTGTAAAGAGCCTCCATGAAGTCGGTTTGAAAGTTCTTGGTGATGCTGTATTGAACCATCGCTGTGCACACTATCAAAATCAAAATGGTGTATGGAATATATTTGGTGGTCGCTTAGATTGGGATGATAGGGCAGTGGTTCGAGATGATCCTCATTTTCAGGTATTGGTTTTTTCTTTGATTTTCAAAGCTTGAGAAATGTAGATTATTCTTAGAGGTGCATGGGTAGCATGGTTAAATTCCTGTTTTATCATACAACTCAGATGTTGCACAAGACTATAGCTCATATTTTTATTATGGAAAATGTTATAATTATTTGTGTGCATTGCATTTTGATTGTATAAGTGTGTAACAGGGTATTTAAGATGCAAATCATAGATTTTTGTTAAAAAAGATGCTCATGATGTGTAAGGAGCTTGTGCAGTTCAACTTTAGGCCAGTATAGTTTTAGGCCAATATAACTATAACATGACATTGCATTATTTGGTATTTCTTGGATTTTTCCTGGCAGTGAGAGGCTAAGAGCAGTAGCAAGACAAAGTTGCACTAGCATTGTAAGTAAGTGCTGCTGCAAGCTTTTCTGAGATTGATTAGTAGCATTTAGCAGTGCTAGTGGTTTTAACTTTGTAGCATAAATAAAAATTAGTTTATGATTTATCATCTGGAGTTATATTTCATGTTTGTTAAGATGTATTTGTTGAAACCTGATTATGAGATCCATGCACACAAAGCAATTATCTTACAACGTTGCATTATTTGCATGCTTAGGATGTATCTATCTGAATTTCAGTGCAGGTAGGGTGGTGTTAGCTGAGCTACTAAATCCTATATGGCTTAGCCAAAACTTTTTCAGATTGCTTCATACCTGTATATATGCATGTTCTCCAGTTATTTGATTTAGACTTGAACAATGTTGATTATTTTATGCTTAGTGTGGTGCAAGCTTTTGATTCAGGTCTATGCATCTGTATTATTTATGTTCTGGAAGATATGAACTCCTCCTTTCTGTCATTCAGGGCAGGGGCAACAAAAGTAGTGGAGATAATTTCCATGCTGCTCCCAACATTGATCATTCACAAGAGTTTGTGAGGAAGGATCTCAAAGATTGGCTATGCTGGCTGAGGTTGAAACTTGAACTTTATTTCCTTCCTCCATCCAATGATTTTTGTCTGCATGAAAGGATTACAAAAACTCCTAGTTTCTTAGTATGTGGTCATGCCTGTGACTTCCTCTCTATCCCTGCACAAAGTTCTTGCCTGGACACAGGGATGGATACATACCCACTGAATTTCTAAATTGGTTTGGAAACTATGGCAAAAGTGTCTGTGAAAAATTTGGAGTGGAAAGGTTCAATGAAAACTAATGACTATTTGTCATTAATTGGATTTATCATGCACCTTGAGTATGAATTCAACCTATAAATTTCATACCTGATTGTGATATTATTTTAGATGCTGGAATAGGATGATACATAACTGAACTAGATCTAAGTCACTGTAGTTTGTATTCATTAATAATTTGTCTCATGTTCTTATACCAGTTAAAGTGTATGGCCATTCAGAAAAAGGATGTATTGGTGGAAAATTTACATTTCTTAGCCAAACTAGCTGCAGCATAGTGGTTCATGGTCACAAATTCAAGCTGAAAGCTCTGAAATTTTGAATTATGTACCTCTATGCTGGTTATATTGCCTAGTTTTCCTCAAGGTTTTCAGAAAATGTAACAATCTCTGATTGGGTTTATGGGTTCTTGTCTTGGCCTAGCCATTCAATTGTTTACTGGACTTTAAAGGTACCACATTCATATATTTACTGGTTCAATTGCTTAAGCTAAGGTTATGTTAACTTTTGGTTATAGTGCCTCTATTGGTGTAAAAGCTGATGGAAGCAACTGGATATGTAAGATCTATCGTGTGACCCATCCTCCTTTGTGGCTGCAGTCATATTTCAATCACTATATATTTGGCTTTTCTTGTGGAGACTTATACTCAAACTTTAGAACCTTTATTTTTCTTTGTATTTTGAATTTCCTGACCATTGGATTGGTGATAACTTTTACTTTAAGGAAACTGAGCTAAATATAGCTTTAATAGTCAGGAATTAATTCTTTCATAAATATTTCTTACCACATCATGTTCTGTCATGAATTTTTTTTTTTTTGCGTGCTTCCACATAATGTGAGAGATTCACTTCTTGTGAGTTTCTCCTGATGCATACTTCAAATGCAATATGTTGTGTATGTAATATTTTGCTGGCTTTTTGTTACATGTAGAGAAGAAATTGGTTATGATGGATGGAGGCTAGATTTTGTCAGAGGATTCTGGGGTGGTTATGTAAAGGACTACTTGGATGCAAGCGAACCTTACTTTGCTGTGGGTGAGTATTGGGATTCCCTCAATTACACATATGGTGAAATGGACCACGACCAAGATACCCATAGACAGAGAATTGTCGACTGGATTAATGCTACTAATGGAACTGCTGGTGCATTTGATGTCACAACCAAGGGAATTCTTCATTCAGTAAGCATTCATCTAAATTTATCATGTTGAGTGTTTCCATGTACACAGTTTTACAGGATATTTTTATAAAGAAAAGTGCAACCTTGTTTGTATTTTTTGTCCCTATCCCTCTACCCATAGATTGAGAACCATTATTGGTGTTTCCTAGTGTATATCTCCTAGCCTTTGTGGCATGCATGATGTTCTGGTACCTTGGGTTGTGGCATAATTTAAACATTTAGACGTATGGCAAACTTAATTGAGAAATGATTTTGCCCTTAAACTGCTCTTGCTCTTGCTCCTCTATTCTGGTCATTATTTTTATTATTTTCTTTTCTATAGTCATAAGGCACAGGATATGTTAACAGTATAATTATTTCACTTAGGCACTTGAAAGATGTGAATATTGGCGATTATCGGACCAGAAAGGGAAGCCTCCTGGGGTTGTTGGATGGTGGCCATCTCGTGCTGTTACCTTCATAGAGAATCATGACACTGGTTCTACCCAGGTTTGAATATCCCTTGAATCCTTCAATCTGTGCCATTTTTTTTTCTAAACTGAAGTAATCCAAAGAAACTGTAATGCACACCAAATCAAGTATTGCATTAGATTAATACTTTTACTGAAATTAAGGCTTCATTTAATATTGTTGGGGTGTTCTCTCTTCTCTTCCTCGTCCTTTTACTCATCTATGAAAGTTAATTTTCCTTTTTTAGGTTTCATGTGCATAATTATTTCACTAAGTTAACACTTTACAAAGTTTCTAAATGATTTGTTCAAGAGAGCAGTGTTCATACACGTAAACATGACATTTCAGAAGACAGTCATATGAATTTTTTTATATGTAAAAAGTAAAGGCTAAAGAGTAGATGATTCTTCTTTGTAAATCTGTTTTGCAAATGTTGAACAATTCTGCAGTTGTTTCAATGCTTTTGGCAAGTGATTGTTATTTCTTTAAACTACAGTAAGTTAGCTATTAATGTTAAGTCAAGCTGAGAAGTATTCATCTTAATAGATGATGTCATGTATATCCACTGTAGTTTTTCTTTGGGAGACAATGTTTTTTCATTATTCCCCTTCCTCAAAGTATAACAAGTTTTCCTAGTGTAGCCAAAACTTAAAGTAGAGAAAAGAATTCCTGCTTAGACCTCGTTATAATGCTGTTTCTATGGTTTATTATTGCGATTATTTTTTAATCCATTTTTGTATCGCCCTGAAGGGTCATTGGAGGTTTCCAGGTGGAAAGGAAATGCAAGGATATGCTTATATATTGACTCACCCAGGAACCCCGGCTGTGTTCTATGATCACGTTTTCTCTCATTATCGATCTGAAATTGCTGCTCTTATCTCTGTCAGAAACAGAAACAAAATCCATTGTCGGAGTACAGTGAGTATCCAAAAACTCTGCTTCATATTTAGGGACTAAGGTTCACGTTGATAGCTCTTCCAGATAAATTTTCAGTTCTTTTTATATTTGAGAGCTAGGGCAAGCTGGTAGGCATCTACTCTATGATCAGAAAATTTTGAGTATTATAGAAACATAATTTATTATATTTCCGCTATGGGACCTGAAAAATTAGAATGTTGCTTGACTGATCCCGGTGCACCTAGCTTGCCTCTAGTGACAGCTTTTTACTGTTCAAAACTCAAGTGTAGGAGAAAAAAAGAATCTCATTTACTTCTGATTCCCAGTCTCCTCCACTATGCTACTCTCTATTCATCAGTCCTGTGGACAGAGTCTGGGCTGTTGTTCTTGTTGGACAAATCAACGATCAGGTCAAATATCTACCAGCAGATCATGAAACTAACATATTCACTTCATATTTTGATTTCTATATGGTAGGTTAAAATTGTAAAGGCCGAGAGGGATGTATATGCAGCCATTATTGATGACAAAGTAGCAATGAAGATTGGACCGGGTTCTTATGAGCCTCCAAGTGGATCCCAGAGATGGTCCTCAGCTCTCGAGGGGAACAATTACAAGGTCTGGGAATTATCATAATGTAAACCACAGGCATTATTTATGTTCCCGAGTGTAATAATCATATAGAACCCTCCACCATGAAGCTCTCTCTCATTCTATCTTAAATAGCAAGTTGAAGAATGTCGAACCGGTGTAGTCTACTTGTTCTGTACAATGGACCGATGTTCATGCCATTCTTGTGTGTACCATTTTTTACCTGAAACACATGGGGTACTCGACTAAGGGGTGGGGCTAGACTAGGTGACAATTTGAGCCAGTTAGCTAATGTTGAAGTGGGAAATATGGTATTAGACCTAGGAAAGGAGATGTGTACCCTTATACACTATAGTTTACATTATAATGCATTGCGAGTCTTGAGAATAATATTGGAAGGGCAGTTTCTTAATTACCTCCTGCCAAATCTGCACCTTTCTTGCAAGAAAATGGCTTCTTGCAAATTGGGATGCTTGTTGTATTATTATTGGTTTCTTATGAAATAAAATACTGTTTATTTCATTCCAAATTCTACTTGCCCTGTGTTCCTCTCTTTGAATACCCTGGTTTCTGTATCTAGTTGACGGGAAGCAACCAAAGTCACCTGTCGCATTCAGATTCGATCACGCCGATGACGATGTCTGAGATTCGACAAATGAGATTGGTCCCGCACATATACATTAAAAAAGAAACACACAATTGTAGCTTCTGGAAAAGTGGAAACCTTTATATTAGATACGGATTGGATACTGTCTCCGACCGGTTTCACCACCATCGATTGTTCGAGAATTGAAAGGTTTCAATTTTCAATTTCCAAGTTGAGACGCTGATTTTCTTATTTTAAACTGAAACACGACCAAGTATTAGGTGAAAATTGAAGGTCTTCAAGGTCTTTTCCTGTCTTTTTCTCTTAATTTATTTATTGAACAACTTAGGAGAATGTGAACTTTCCTGACCAACGATTCAAAATCATTTAACCTCGAATATACCCCGTACTTAAATTAATCTAAATTGAAGTCTACTTTATTTGAATATAACCCATATTCAACCTGCTTAATTGGTACTTATCTTGAGTAACTTACATGGTCAAATTTCTTTAACATAGTGTAGCTTTCCTCTTTAATGGACTTTACCCATGCTTGGATATTGGTACTTTTAATGTTACTTTTTTTTTTGTAATATTTTAAAAAAAATTAAATTATTAAATAAAATTTTATTTTTTATTATATTTAATTAAATCATTATATTTTTGTTTCAAATCAAATAAATTTTTAAAATCTATGAATGATTAATTGTCATTATTTATAATATTCTTATTATTTTTTACCTATGCTAAGATGAAGGGTGAAAAATATTAATCATGTCATCATATCACATTTATATGTTACGTTAAGATCTATTATGACATGTTAACATGTTATATCAGGATCATATGACTTATAATAATAAGTTACATTTTGATTAAGTCAATCATTAGTCAAATAATGATTTATTTAACTTAAGATAAAAATATAATGACTTATTTAACTTAAAATAAAAATACAAATATTGATTGAACATAATAAAAAATATAATATCTTAAAAGGCTCATAAATTATTTAAAAAAATTTAAATAAATTTTTATATTTTTATTATATTTAATTAAACCATTATACCTTTATTTTGAGTTAAATAAATTATTATATTTTTATTTTGAGTCAAATAAAATGTTATAACTAAAAAATGATTTAATCAAAATATCACTTGTCATTTTTTTTATATTACGGGATATTAATATGATATGTTAATATATCATAATAGATGCTAATATAGTCATATGATATTTTTCACCATCTACAAAAACACATGGATATAAAATGACAACAGATATTTTGATTAATGATAATTAGTGAACTATTAATTGTAAATATTTATTTACCTCAAAATAAAAGTATGAGCCTTAATTAATTATAATAAAAAATAAAAATTTATTTAAGATTTTTGAATATTTTAAGGACTTTTTTTGAGTATTACATCAAACAAATAATATTTATTTGAATTTTTCTGTTTAGTTTGAAAACTTTTTTATATATTATATTTTTCTTTTTTATGACATAATAGATACAAATTTAATAACAATATTAATGAAAAAGAAAAAGAAAAATGACTGCATAAAATAGAATAATCTGAAAGATAATCCTGATTTATTTATTGGAAAAAAATAACTAGACATATTATGTAATGACCATAAAGCTCTAACACATAAATTTATCTCATTGAGAGCATGGAACATGGAATTTGCAAAGACAAAAACAACTCCAATGATAAATATAATCTCATTAGTTTTTGTTCTAGTGTCATCATTTATCAACCTTAATCAGGTGGTGGTTGAGATAAGAACAAGAAGGCACTCTATAAATTAAGAGGCATTCACAGGTGGTGGTTGAATTAAATTTAATTTGTTAATATAATTTTCATTAATAATATATGAAAAGTGATCTTAAATTTATTTTAACTAAATATTTACCGAGTAGTTTTTAAGATATATAAGTACGAATTTAAAAAATATATACTAATTTTAAAATTCAATAAGATATTTTATCAAGTAACAAAGTTAGAGATCAAGTACTTTAAAACTAACAAGTAATCTAACTGCTGACATTCTTAATGCTAAAACATGATTATAACACTTTAGGCTGTCAAGATGGTAGACTAAATGATGAAACATTAACTTCTTTTCAATATATACTTCTCTGTTGGATATGGTTCCATTTTGATCAAGTAAAAGGGACGAAGGGAGTAGAGAGGTTATGATTTTTTCAACTAATGTCTTCCAATGACAGTTATAAATATATGCCATTGATTGGTAATTAAGTAGAGATACATGCATGCGAGATTCTCACCACAAAATTAATTAACGAGGAAAAGTCTTTAACGGTTTTCCAAGAATTGAAATGCTAGCGGTTCCCCTTCCTTCCCGCCGCCGGAAAGAACTCCTACTCACACCATGCATGTTCAACGTCTTGTTTTAGGGTCTGTCTTGTTGTATTTAACCGGTCCCATGTAATGATTCCAACAAGACTTTCCTCTTCTTAACAAGCCAAGCGAAGTGATTTCGCTTGTTTTTTATTTTGTATGTTCGAACTGTTGGCTTAGGTTGTCCTTCGGGGTCTTTGGTCCTGTCTGAAAATAGGCAAATTATTTGCAGGACCTCGGCCTTTGCCAACAGATTGAACCACAGAGCTGAAATTTTCAAAGCCTGAAGAGAAGAGAGTAAGAACAACAACACCAAAAAAAAAAGGGTCGAATCAATGGCTGCGAGCAATAGAAGTTTTGGGTTATTTTTCTTTTCTTTGTTCTTTGTTGTCATAATCCCAACCCTGCATGCTCACATCGCTGAATATGATGATTACTGGAGGCAACGAGAAGCCGAAGCAAAAGAACATTTGAACAAGGCATATAACCCCAATCCTGAGGAAGTCACCCAGCATTTCAATCACCATGTTGCCAGGTATAAGATCAGTGTGAAATTGTTCATTGCCATTTTCAATATAATGCTTATTGGTTTACGTATTTTTCTCTTGCATGAAGGACCTTGATGGGGTTTAATAGCACAAGAAGGAGCTTGAGGGGAAAGAGAAGAGCCGGTCCCTGCCAGGCAACCAACCCCATCGACCAATGCTGGCGATGTGATCCTAACTGGCACAGAAACAGGAAGAGGCTCGCTGATTGCGCCCTTGGCTTTGGCCGTGGTACTATTGGTGGAAAGAACGGGAGATACTACATTGTGACAGATCCTTCGGACAATGACATGGTTAACCCTAAGCCCGGAACCCTACGTCATGCTGTGATCCAAAAGAGGCCTCTCTGGATCATCTTTGCACGAAGCATGATCATCAAGCTCAACCAGGAGCTCATTATGACAAGCGACAAAACCATCGATGCTAGGGGAGCCAACGTGCATGTGGCTTATGGGGCTGGCATTACCATCCAGTTTGTCAGGAACATCATCATCCACGGCCTCCACATTCATGACATCGTTCAGGGCAGTGGTGGCATGATCAGGGATTCTGTAGACCACTATGGCTTCAGGACGAAGAGCGATGGTGATGGGGTTTCTCTTTTCGGAGCAACCAACGTTTGGCTTGACCATCTTTCCATGTCTAATTGCTATGATGGTCTCATTGATGCCGTCCAGGGTTCAACTGCCATTACCATCTCCAACTGCCATTTCACCAACCATAATGAGGTAATCAAAAGTTTGCTGCTAAAACTCCGGGAAATTAAACTTTTTTTTTTAACTATTTATTGAACAAAGCTAGCTCTGGTGACAAATAATTTCACCTGATGTGGTGATGCAGGTGATGTTGTTCGGGGCAAGTGACAGCTACTCCGAGGATCAGAAGATGCAGATCACAGTTGCTTTCACCCACTTCGGCCAAGGATTGGTACAAAGGATGCCAAGGTGTCGATGGGGGTTTATCCATGTGGTGAACAATGACTACACTCACTGGCTCATGTATGCCATTGGAGGTAGCAGCCACCCTACCATCATCAGCCAGGGCAACCGATTTGTTGCTCCACCAAACATGGCAGCTAAGGAGGTAGCTAGTCACATTTCCATTTGTCAATTTTCCTAGTGATAAGTACATTGATCATCCATCATTTTTCTTGCTAAACTAATGTGCAATTGTTCATGGTTGGTGAATACTCTGTGAAGGTGACCAAGAGGGACTATGCATCACCAGCAGTTTGGAAGAATTGGTCATGGAGATCAGAGGGTGACCTGATGCTTAATGGGGCCTTCTTCACTCAATCCGGAGATCCAAGAGCCAGTAGGAGGTTCTTAGGCAACTTCATGATGTCGGCTAAGCCTGGTCAAATGGTGTCCATTCTCACTAGATATTCTGGATCACTTGACTGCGTTCGTGGCCGGCCTTGCTAAATCTTTTAATGTTTCCATTACTAGATGTGGACATAAATACTTAAAAATGGCCTAGCTACTCTCATCACTGCACTAGAGGAAAGCACAGGGATGAAAGTGGTGAATGGGAATATACTTCTCTATATTCCATTTTTCTTTCTTGTATTCAGATTGAATGTTGGGGAAATTGAGGAAAGGGTAAGGGAAAATTTTGAATGTGGGGATTGTTGCAAGGACAATGGAAGAAAATTTGAAGATCTTAAGTTTCTGTTGCTGATGTAGGAAGCAGGAAGCTAATTTTGTTTTCTTTTGTTCTTTATTCCCATGAAGCAATACATCTTGCTTTTTGTCTCAACAAAAAAGACTTTATTGTACAAGTACCAAGTATATATAATCCCTCCTATACACATATTATATATAAAAATAAAAATTAAATATATATTTTTATTATTAGCTCAAGTCTTTTAATCTTTTTTTTTTTCATGAATTTTTTCTCTTTTGACATATTCAAAATCAATAAAAAGTAACACTATATAAAAAAAAATTAATTAAGCATTTAATAATGTAAAAACATTTAATTAATATGAAAAAAGTCAAATTTTATTTCTTAAGTTTCCCTAACATGTACAATTGACATCAAATGGAGGAAGAATAAAAAATAGGATAGTGGTATGCGTAAATTTCTTTCTTCGACGGGAGTAGTATGCATAAATTTAATTAAATGAATAAATAACCAAAATTATCTACACACCAATTGTTAACTAAATTATGGGTATTAGTTTTAACTTTTAAATATATATACTTATATATATATATATGTGTGTGTGTATATGTACGTGCGCATACATGTATATGTATATTGTGTTATAATTTACTTATAATTTCTTATATTAAAATTTTCATATTGTTTATTTTGAATTTTTGTATAATCATTGAACTATTTACTTGATTGTTGATATCATATGCATATTTTTAATACATTACCGGTTAATTTTATGAACACAAATAACACATGAAATTAACTTTATCATTGGGTTAAATTTTATATATAAAAGTCTTAATATCTTAGCAAATTAAAAAAAAGAAAAAAGAAAAAACCAGCCCATTATTTAGTTGGAAGTATATTGAAAAAATAAATAATTTTAGATGATTATGAAATATTATAATTAACAGATAACATTATAGGTTCTCTTCTTTATTTTTCATAGCAAAGATCGCCCTCTACCTCAAGAGCTCCGTGGTGGACACAAACTTCATTTTTGCCTCTTACAAGAACCAGTCAAATTTTCAATTGGAATCTTAAAATATAAACAAAAAACAAGCCGCAGATTGTTAAATGAATTTCTTTCTTTCCATGACGAAGAATCCTAAGCGAAAACCAGACACCATTGCGCAGAGGACAAGTTCCCTTTTAGACATAACTCATCCCAAGTGACAAGAACTTGAATTTTGTTGTCAAAATAAGCCAAATTTGATTTTGTCATTGGAAACTTGTCGGCTTGGCTCCTTCTCCCCAAAACGCCCATTGTATTCTTCCACTTCGTCTGTCTGAATTGTGCAAACAGCAGTTGAAATATTTGGATAATTGTTACTTAGCTGGTTTAACCTTGGGCAGGTTTCCATGAATGTAAACTCCTGGTAGAGTGAATAGAATCCATTCTGAAAAGATAGAACTCGAGTTTACTGAGGTGAAAAAATGGGGGAGAAAGACCGAGAGACTATCAGAAGCACTGGTACTTAGTCCTATATCATTATGATATCAAAGCAGACGTTGCCCACATTCGTTAAACTAAACAAATTCCAGGAAAATAATATATCCACTGTCTAGTTTTGAGCATCCTTAACATGGTAAAACTCTATGGGAGTCTGAAAACATGTCAAAGTCGTCTAGAACCTTGAAAACTCCGAGGAACAGGGTGAGGTCAAATTCTGACACACTAGAGATCAGTTACGAAGATGGATAATTCTCTAAATCCTTCGTTGCAGTCCAGACACTGTAGTTCCTGCTTGGCTGGATATGGTAGAGTATAGACACTTCAATTTGTCCTGGCTGATATCGTGTGCATCGACAAGGTTTGTCTCAATACCGATTAAGACAATCTCAACAGCAAAGAAACAGAATACGTAAACGACCAAGTTGCGGCGCCTATATATCTAAACACTGCTTTTCAGTTTCTCATTGTCCAGCCACCAAAAGTCAATTTTCTTATAGCTCCTTGATAGCGAGGTCAGAACCATGGAAATAGTTTCTGCAAAATCTGAAATGGGCCCTGGAAGGCGTCGTTTGTGCATGGCAGAAGGTGACAATATTGAGATTAAGTGTATTAAGAGACGTCGAAGAGACCCCTCCACTGGTTCACTAGGCTGCAACAATCAACAAGGAGAACAACAGCAGCAACAAGGTAATCAACCTACTGCCACCACAGTGAAGAGAAGTTCAAGATTCCGGGGCGTCAGCAGGTTTTATATAATCTCTTGGTTTTGCTGTTACATGTTAATTATGCTTTCAATATCAAGATAACGAGCATGATTATTTCTCTGCTGCAACAGACATAGATGGACTGGAAGGTTCGAAGCTCACTTATGGGATAAAGCTTCCTGGAATCCAACACAAAGGAAGAAGGGAAAACAAGGTATGCAACTTAGATAAACTCATTTCTTATCAGATATATATTGCGAAAGTTTTTGCGCGTCAATTTGTTTCTTATGCTAGATTTGCTAATGCCATCTTGATTGTTTGATTTGTCATCTGGTTGTACCTTGGACGAAATTGATGGATGGAGCAGTTTATCTTGGTGAGTTAGTATTTAAAGTGATGAAAAGCCATATTTGCTTAGGGAAAACTCACTGTCTTTTGGGATTGCTATTTCATCAGGAGCTTATGATGAAGAAGAATCTGCAGCAAGAGCCTATGATTTGGCTGCTATTAAGTACTGGGGAACATCAACTTTCACAAATTTTCCGGTATAATTAACTCTGTGTTAATCTGAGAGTGAGTTTTCTTCATTGGGTGGCATGGGCTCTAATATTTGATCAAATGCGTATATAATATATTTTGCAGGTATCTGATTATGAGAAGGAAATTGAGATAATGAAAGCGGTAACAAAAGAGGAATACTTAGCCTCTTTAAGAAGGTAATAATTTTCCCAAGATGTCATTGTCTTCTCATTTAAAATTTGTGATTTAATTGAATTTTTTTTTACCTTTTGTTTATAGGAGAAGCAGTGGTTTCTCAAGGGGTGTTTCCAGGTATAGAGGTGTTGCAAGGTAAGCAGTAAGGAGACAGAGTCTGACCTTATCTCGATGTTAAGGAAACAGTTTATACTTAAGACCTTTACTAAATGCACTGCAGGCATCATCACAATGGGAGATGGGAGGCAAGAATAGGGAGGGTGTTTGGAAACAAGTATCTTTATCTTGGCACTTACAGTTAGTTTTCTTACTTTGAATCTCTTGTTCACTTACTGAAACTTTTACTGTTCTTTCCTAGGTGTAGGCTCATGTCCTTCTATTTTACAATCGAAACCCAACTGGCTTAAGAGGCATTTCTTTATCTTACTATAGGTACACAAGAGGAGGCTGCTCATGCTTATGATATTGCAGCAATTGAGTACAGAGGGATCAATGCAGTAACCAACTTTGACCTAAGCACATATATCAGATGGCTAAAACCTGAAGCCAATCAAACAACCTTAGTTTCTCAGCTCATGACAGCATCTAACCCTTTTCAAACCGAGCAGACATCTGACGTACCCCTCGTCAACTCCAATCCTTTCACAGTAGAAGCCTTTGACAGCCCAAGGAAGCAAGATGTTTTGCAAAAGAAGGCCCCTGTTAGTCCTTGTCCCAAGTCATCTTCCCCCACTGCACTGAGCCTCCTGCTTAGGTCTTCAATGTTTAACAAATTAGTAGAGCAAAACTTGAATGCTGACTTTGATGAAACTGAAGAGAACGACACAAAAGAGCTACTGGAGATAGTCGATAACAATGGAGCGGGAGATATGTTCTATAATGAAATTGATAATGTCCCAAACGTCCTTCCTGGTTTAGAATCAGAAGATAGTAAACTGCCATTGTATAACAAAACTGGGCAGTTTACATGGAATGGTGCCTTAAACCTACCTTTATTACATTAACTAACAACTGCAACTGTTTTCCAATTGAGTAGACTAAGTTAGTTGTTTCTTCTCTGATAACGTTGGGCGTTGACATACAAACGTCAACCGATCCCTGGTTTTGTTTTGTATCATAAATTGTACTCATGTATATGGGATGCAAAGTTAAGTGGGATCATCTCTGAGCTACGAAAGAATTGAAAACTTGTAATCTATGTGGGAAGGAGAATGGCTGAATGCACCAAGTGATTAATCGACTGATAATGAATCCTTGCATTTGGCAACACAGTAGTGCCACGTTTAATTCTCATATCTTCCTAGGAAAGCTGCTGCATCTTTCCCTCACTTTCTCTAGGTGAAGAAATGCTGTCATTTTACAGTCTCCACATAACTTTCTCTAGAAGGACAGATTCAAGCATCCTAAGAAGTTGAGAGTCTACGAAATTAGTGTTTCCGATCATTGGAAACAGTAATGGAACACTGCACGTACAATCATGAAGCCAAAAAAAAAAAAGATAATTCCAACCCCCCACCCCAGATGAATTTTGTAAGTTTATTCAGCATATAATAATGACAGCAATGGATGAGAAGACTTCAACTCTCTTTCAAGAACATGACCAGGAAATATCACTATAATTTTATCTAAAACGGCCACCTAGTGGTAAACCTGGTAAAAGAAGACAGTTTAAAACATACATCTGCAACCTGCATGGTAAACACCTGATCCTTTTCAGTCCTAAATCGCTTTCTGAAATTTCCTATTTTTCAAAACATAATGGTGTGTTAGGCTTCACATAAGCTATCAGTTTCTTTCCCAATACAAGCTATTGCATCTCCCTTATACTCTTGAAAGAAAATGGAAATGGTTTTATTTTCTCTAAAAGGTGGCATGTTGCAGGCAGTCATATATTGGGTCCATTGGCAAAAGGCCTACCTCGAAAGAAAGTGGCCAGATCTCTTTTATGGAAGAGTACAAGATATCTATCCGAAGTGCCATCCGTTGAACTCATCTAAGCTGAGATGGCTTACATCAAAACAAGTCATCATAGAGCAAATAAAGCTGAATAAGTGAAAATAATGGACAACAGGTTTACATCTCTGTTCAAGGTTTTGGCCATTAGAATAGCAACCCCTGCATGTTAGGAAATTAGTGGATAAAGCAAAGTCGACTAGCAGATAAATCAAAAGGGAAAGTAGGATGCTTTCCTTAAATCCAGCCAAAGAAAGACTAGGAAATAGAGATGCCAGAGCTTTCTGTTGTTTTGTCTGCAGTCCAGCACAATTATTGAAGATCAAGTTGCTGGCTTCCTTCTTCTAATTGAAGATTAGAATTTTGATGGCTCTTCCCTTTACTAGGACATGTCCTTATATTGTGCCCTTTTTCTCGGCATAACCTGCAGGTGTGTATTCTACTTCCAGAAGTCAAATTGTCTCTCACCCCTATCACTTGAGGACACGTACGACGATTATGACCACTTTTACGACAGATCTTGCAACGGTGACGCCTGCTTTTATAATTGCTCAACCTAGACATTGGACAGGTTCTTCTGTTATGGCCCTTTTCTCCACATAATTGACATTTGAACCTCTTATCTATTGAACTATCTCTGATTTCAGGGCAGTAGTGTTTTCTATGCCCTTCACGGCCACAATTTCCACAGTAAAATTTAACTCCTGCATCACAAGAAGAAAGAAAATAATTGTGTCATTATAATCTTAAAAGATAGGAGAAAAGAAATCCCACACTGCAATAGAGCATTTTAAGTATGTTCCAATGGCTGGCATATAAAGCAATGACACTGGAATACCAGAAAAAATGTGGTGGAGAAGCCAATATCATAGCATATGTTACAGCTCATTATTAACAATCATCAAGAATACCAGAAACAACATAGCACAAGTATCTGGAAAAGGTTGATCAAAACAATTTAGATGTGGAATTTAGACCAAGATAAAAGTTGACACTGGAGTTTTCCTCCACTGTGATGGAATGTAGAATATATCAATAGTTTAGAAGACAAACATATAAAATACTGAGAAAAGAAGGCCTGCAATTCCAGGCATTGGTTCAAATCACAGAAGCACATACCATTAACCGGTAAAACTGTAAAAGGTGAAATTTTTTGTATGGCCGGAAAACCAAAATAAAGTATTCTGACTTCACGAAAACCTGTCAGCACCAAACTTTTAATGGAACATGTGAGAAGACCTTTCATAGAAATGCTCCGCTTGCGACGGTTCTCTGGATCACTAAAAAAGGCTTTCAAAGCTTCAGAAACACGCTTCCTCGCTGCAGCAGTTCCTTTTGCTTTCTGCATTATGTATAGTATTACTACCAAAGCATTAGATACACTTAATCAATTTGCAAGAAGAAAAGCACAAGTTCTAATTGCATAGAGAAAGTTGCAAGCTGTGACGCCCCCAATCCAACATTGAGAATTTGTGAGGATCCACTATGGTGTATATGTATAGACTTGAACCTATACTGTGAGCCGCCTTTTATGGACAAAACTGTGAGACCCTTAGGTCAAAGCAGACAATACCTTACTTTTTGTCCCTGGTTTCTAATCAGGAATTGGCTCTTACAGTAAAACGTCATGAAATGAAGAGGTATTATGGAAGTCCAACTTTTCCATATTTGACGGTTTGCTTATATATCATAAAGTCCTCGACATGAAAGCAATAGACAGATGTTGATTTATTAAAAAAGTAAAAAGAAAAAAAGGCAAAATAGTACCATCATCATGTATGATGTAATCAATTCCTCACCACTCTCCCGCAAAACAATGTGACTACCTCCATATTTCAAATGGTCAAAACTCAAAACCACCAAAAAGTTACGCAAACTTGAAGTGACAAAGTTAAAAGCTAAAGTTTCGAACCTTAATGGCAGCCACCCTTTGCGCTTGAAGCATAGGATCACGATGGATGATCTTCATTCTTTTACTAAATAGTCCGGTTTTTGCATTGAGACTCTGCAATCATTCAACTAAACAAACAAGATTAAATTCATGAACATATAGATATTTCTCCATTTAAATATTCAAGAAGAGAGTGGAACCTATATGTGTATTCAAACCTAGCATAGATAGCAAGACGCAGTTTCTTAAAATTTATATAAGCATCTCAGATGAAACCAGATGCGATTCTTGATTTATGTCTATTATAAATTGTACGATCTAATTACCGTAAAGGAGCAAAAGCTAAAGGATACTTCACCTTTAGAACCAAAGATCAAACTAAGATAGCTTCACCAAGGTACCTATATTGCTATCAAGCCCCTCTAAAGCATTGAGATATAACATTTGAGGCATTGATGTGGCAGCATGAAGAGATTATGACTCTAGCCTAACTTCATTAAGAAGTGATGCCACAAGTTTATTTAAAACAAATGCATGAACAATTCAATATTTCAATTATGAGTTGCATAAAACATAGGTCTACAAAATGTCTTGAATAAAAAGATGCCAGTAAGATTCAAGCAGCCAACTAACTTTTAGTGATCGGCTGATCTTCAATCCAACTTCAGGAGAAGGTGATCGGTAGACACGCTTTGATTTTTTCTTCACATCCAGATTTAGTTCAAGGTTGTCTACCTCATCATCCTCTTTTACTCTGAGTGGAGAACTGAACAAGAGGAACACAGGAGAAAAAGAACTTAAAGGAACAGTTATATTATGATGCATAATCAATAAACTCAGAAATCTAATATACACAATGATGATCAAGAGCATTTCCAAAACCTAGTGTATTATCAAGTAAGTCAAGTAGAAGAATATCATGTAAAGGTTTCCCTTCCATCTATACTATAATTAAGTAAAAAGAATTCATGATGACAAAGAAGGCCAAACTTCATGCCTCAGGACATAAATATGGACTCCATATAAATGTAGGAAAATATGAAGGGTCAAAAAATCTTTCTCCCCATGTCAAATATTTCTATTGCAAGGTTTTGAATTTTCAATAGAATAAGCATGGCTCATTGTTTAAAAAGGAATTACAATAAAAATATATACAACCAGACCGTAGAAGCAGCCAGGCTGCATCTTTAATGAGTACCTTGAGCAAATTATAATTGACAAAGTATATACACATTTTTTGCGTTACAAAATATTGAATGATTATAGTTGACATTATAATAATATTCAATCTAGGAGGAAGCCAAAGAGAAAATGAATTTATGGTAGGACATCCCAAGTTGAGATCACATCAGAAAAAAGGCAAAAATGTCAGTATAGAAAAGCATTGGCAACAGGTAATCAAGTAGAGAAAATGACTTATCTGAAATGATTTTTGCATAAAAGAGAAAGCAGAATAATGAGATTACACTGAACGAGCTTTCTCCCATGGTTGCTCATCAATTGACTCTTCCCATATCACACGATCCCCCGAGCACTGACGACAAGTCATTATACCCTGCCATTGTTGGGAAGCCAAAATTAGGTGAATGGCTAGAAATGATTCTCTTAGACTTGTTTTATGGATTCCCTTAATTACTTAACAATAATTTACCTTCATAAGAACATGGAAATTTCAAAGCATGTCATGTTCCACTCTTTGTTCAAAGAGCAGTCATCAACTGCAAATGCATTGGCTCCTCTTCTCGTGTTTATATTGTTTTTTTATTTAACTAAGTAAGGGACATGTACCTTTCCACTACATTGAGAACAGTCGGACCTTGATCTTTCTATTCCGCACTCTGTACATGGTGTATAACCTCTCCCCCTGCAACTTGGACAAGGAAGCTCTCTGATGTACTGACCACTTGGACCAAACCACGATCTTGGTTTTGGTGTCCCAGGAAGAGCATTGCTGAAACCAAATTCAATAAAGATGTCAGCTCTGTACTCAAGCTATGAAGGTTTTTTGGTCATGAGGGAGTAAAGCAAACGCTTTATAGACAGATATTCCCTTTCAGAATCAAACAGAGAGGTTAAAATGATACTGAAAATAATTTAAAAAAAATATGATACTGAAAATAAACATGAAAGGAGCAGATACAAACCCTTTGAATTCAAACATCTTAACACAACGATGGTAATTCAGATTTTAGACCATGTTACCTGCTAGGAATTACGTGATCTCAATAATTCTTTATTAAGAGGGGAGGCTGCTCAGCAATATTTTTTTCTTTAAACAAGAACATTGTCACTACGAGAAAGCAGACCATGCATGTAAAGCAACAATTGACAACATACAAAATCAAGGTTCTCAAAGCAATAAAAGTAACAGATCAAGACCAAATCAAAGAAACACTATAGAGACACAGAAAGCGTGAGAGTAAAAGCGCTAAAACCTTGGTTTTGGATCAACTGAGAGTCCAAATAGCTCCTCTGAAGGATCATAACCCAACTGTCACCACAGAGGCCAAAAAAGCATTAGAAAAAAAAAAAAAACCCACCAAAAGAGCAAAGAGAAGTGAACCAAGAAATAAAAACAAAAAAATAGAGAGAGTACTTGGCTTTGTCTAGGCAGTGAAACTGAATCATCATTGGAGGAAGAGGAAAACACCCACGGTTTGAAGCAAATCTTTGTTTTAGAGTGGAGAATAACCAAAAAACGTGCACTCTTGTACCTCCATTGAGGAAGGAGTGGTCGAAAGCAGGGACAAAGTGAAGACATTTACATATGTAAGATTCAGAGTAGAATGCAAAAGGAAAAAGAAAGACGAAAGAAAATCAATCTATCAGCTAAATGACATTGCAGTGACAACTGATGTTCAAGAACACCGTGTGGTTGCCAAAACGACATGGGGCCGCGCCTTCTGTTTTTCTAGTCTTGACATGTGGCCTAGGATAAGCCTTAAGCCCACGACCTGACAACTCTTTCAAATTCCACCTAGTGGTAAATAAAGACCATATTTTTTCACCAAAAAAGAGCCCTTTCTCTAAATTTTTACTGTACTCTAAAAGAGTTAGCAGTATCCATTGATGGGATTTTTCTTTTTCATTTTCTTGTGAAATTTTAAAAAAGAGAACTGCTAAAAGCGTCAGTGGCTAATAAACATAGCAGAGAAGTGACTAAATCAAAGAAAGAGAAAGAAAAAGGGGAAGAATGCTGCAACTCCAATTCTTATCTTCTCCGCCACTCTCAGCCCAAAACTTAAACCCCAACTCCAACGCCAAGCTTTTATCTTCTTTCTCTTTCCTCAAGTCTACCCAAACCCATGCCTTTAAACTTAATCCTCTGTCTTTAACCCCAAAACCCTCCAAGTTTTCTCTCAAATGCCGCCAATCAGAGTACTTTGATCAACAACAGAGGTTCAGTAACTCTTCTTCCACTGAATCGCCGCCAGCCTCAGGTAAAGCAATAGCCACCCATGGTGTGGTAGCTTTTATCAGTAGATTTTCAAGTGTTGAGAGTGGTTTTGCTTGACGGCAGGGTTGCCGCCGAGGTTTTATGTCGGTCATTCAGTTTACAAAGGGAAGGCTGCTCTTACTGTGGAGCCGAGGGCCCCTGAGTTTGTGCCTTTAGATGTAAGTTTCATTCAAAGTTTTTCTTTTTCTTCTTTTTTTTCCAAGTTATAACTGTACTTATGGTTCGGAATTTTGGAAATTTTGATAGTTTTTCTTTGTTTTGTGTTCTTTTTTTGGGGGGTGGGTGGGTTTCGCTATGCAGTCTGGGGCATTTAAACTTTCTAGGGAAGGTTTTGTGCTGCTACAGTTTGCACCTGCCGCTGGTGTTAGACAATATGATTGGAGCAGGAAGCAGGTGATCTCAAGCTAATATGGCTTTGGTTTCAATGTTTCTTTAGAAAATTAACTAGAACTTTTGAGATGTTGATCTTTCTAATATTTAAAGAAATGCATGGTTCAGGATAGAACAAAGGACAGCTTTGTTTCAAAATCTTGTTCTAAATTACAGAATGGTACTAATTCCAGTAAGTTGCCTAAATAATATATCTGTTTGGTTTCCACTCAAAATTTGTTAGTGTTTTATAGCTAATAGCTGCAGCGAATGGATAACCGAACCAATTAAAAAGAAGTCAGCTTCCTTTGAGTCTTTCCTACTCTCTATTAAGCACTTTACGCTTTTAAAGTATTCATGCTGGGGGTGCTCAAAGTCAATTTACATTTTCTCTAAAACACTTGACAGATTTATATGTGCATGAACATGCATAATTTTCGTTGTTCATATTTTAAAGAACAAGGAGCTTGTATAACGTTGAATGGATATATGTTAAAAATCTTCATTAATTAGGTTTCTCATTTCTCATTTTTATATTTGATATGTCTACTATGCATCAAATGTTAAGTCTTCATCATATAAAAGGATGAATATAGACTAGAGACATGATATACATCCATTGCTGATTTGCATCTCTCCAGGTGTTCTCATTATCAGTGACAGAAATTGGAACTCTGATTAGCCTTGGTGCAAGGGAATCGTGTGAATTTTTCCATGATCCTTTTAAGGGAAAAAGGTACTATTCTCTCCTGCCTGACTGCCTATGTGTGTGTTGGACATTGGTCCATGTAGATTGGTTACTTAAGTTGCTGATTGAACTCTTCGTGATACATTATGTGTGTGCTGGCAACCTAAATATTTTATATCCCCAGTCCCATTTTAGCTTTGTGGGTTCTTGTACTTTCATATGCTATTTGAAAGCAGATGTTTAAAGGGTCTAGATTGACAATCAATGACTTTGAAGGCAAGCAATAGATTTTTCCTTAATAAAGATTTTTCTTCAATAGCAGCGAGTCATTTGTAAGTCTTTGTACAATCTAAAAGTAAAGCAATACTTGGGATTGAATCCACTTATAAGGATGAAGTTTTGAGGGATGAGAAACTAGAGGGCCAGAATCCATTGTGAAATTGTCCAAAAAAATTGGTAGAACATATTTTATGTTATCTACAAGTCAAAATACAGCCAAAGAGTTTTCTTGTTTGTTTCTCCTGGAGGAATGGTTATGTATGTATGATATCGTGTTTACTTATGCAGCAATTGACATTATTTTTTTTTTAAATTAGCAATTACCATTATTAATCTCAGGTTTTGTTTCTGAATGCTTGTAATTAGTTAATTCCATTAATCATGGAAAATTCGTTCTTTTTTATTATTGCTTTGTGGAGGAAGTGGATAAGGTGTTGTGATAGAAATTTCACTACTTGCTCTTTGCAAAGATCTCGGAGTATTGGCTTATATTTTGTATCACAGCAACTATCAGTAACTGTTAACAGTATGTGTGTAAAGATAGAGTTGCTTCCTGTACTTTTGGACAGTAAGTTTAGTTTAAATTCTTCTAATGTTTTAGTGTTGGCCCTACCACAATTTGTCATGCAAAGTTGTCACTGTTGTTGTTACATTGAGATGAATTTAATTGACATTGTATTATTATGCAGTGAGGAAGGTAAGGTTAGGAAGGTCTTGAAGGTAGAGCCACTTCCTGATGGGTCTGGCCACTTCTTTAATCTTGGTAATGCACTTTTCCCTTGAATCCTTTCCAGGAAATAAGAATGATGCCATGATATCTGAATGTAATGCAGCAGTGTCAGTATTGTTCTTGTGCAATGCTATCTTCTGAAGAACAATTATACATTGCTAGTATATCCTTGTCAATTTGAAGTTTGGTGTATTTATCACCCTAGGAAAATATGCTTGCATTCAAGTGTTGTTTGGTATTGATACATTTCATTGTCCTACAACGTTAATGATATGCTTGAGGAATTTGTATCCATGCTTTTGTTGGTGGATCAAATTTTCATGTTGCTCCTCACTTAGATCTTCTAACCAAAATCCATATAACGGTCATTTACATTAAAATTAGAAGGGGAAAGATAGACATATATTTATGCCCCCCATCCCCTCTAATTCTCTTTCCTGTCTTGCTGCATGTGCTTAATATATTAGTTCCATGCTTGAATTAAAAAGAGATTGTAATCAATCCATGTGGCATATTGAGACCTAACATTTTCTCTGATTCAGTTTGTTTGTTATGGCTTCTTTTGAAGGTGTTCAAAACAAACTTCTAAACTTGGATGAAAATATTTTCATTCCAATCACCCGAGCAGAGTTCACTGTCCTCAACTCAGCATTCAGTGTATGATATCCCTCTCCATCTTTTTCTTATTTCATTTTAGATTTTCCGTCTATGGTGTTAGGATGTATCTGAAGATTTATGAGATCCTGGTCATCTTGGTGGATTGAATGATTTTCTCTTTTTCTCTTTTATCTTCTGCAAAATGTTCGACAAATCACACAGTAGCATGCATAAATTCACAAGGGTCGAGATGTTTGAAGATGGAAAAAAATGTTAGGAAATGAAATCCCACACCCCCAACTTGCCTTTCCCCTTTTGATATCTTTTCCAAGCAAATAGGATGCTTGAACTTTTGAACAGGGACTTTTATGATTAAAACTGTTGTTTATGGCATTTGAAGCCGATTTCCTATTTCTGACCATAGTTGATTTCTTTGGTCTATTAAGTTGTTAACATCATTAACTGTTTTCTCATATGCTTCATCTCAAAGTCTAAGTTATTAGCATCATTAACTGTTTTCTCATATACTCGGAATTTGTTTCCTCGTTATCTATGCAGTTTATCTTGCCGTATCTGTTAGGTTGGCATGCCTTTGCTAATTCCATCAAACCAGAAGATGCAAGTCGTGCCAACAATGCAAGTCCCAGATATGGAGGAGACTACGAGTGGAGCAGGTAGTTAATAATGGAGATTTTTCTAAATTTTTGTCATAGGATGACCTTTCTAATCTTCATTGTCAATTATTCTGTATGATAGCTAGCTTAGGGAAAACTCTCCCCAAAGAATTTTGTCTATGCCTAGTGCTTTGACGCTGATGTTAGCAGTTCTAATTAACTATGCCTTCTGCATAACATGGTTGAGCGATTCAAGTTTGGCTGGTTTTAGTCTTGTGATAAATATGGAGAAGTATTTGCCAAACCAATTGTGGACGACCACATGGCATCCACCAAAAAATTGTACAAAAATATTCATTTTTTTAAAATTTTTGTCTTGATCAACGGCGTAAACAATTGAAAAAAAAAAAAACTCATTCACAATTTGATATTAATTTATGTATTTAATTATAATTTGGATATTAAATGTGTAATTAAAATCGATCTCGATTTTAATGACTAACTCATGTTCATATATGATAGAAATCAACCATTTCTTATTTTGCATAAATCCGATGATAAATAGCACCTTTAAAAGTGCACAAGATCATAGAAATAAACAAGACCATTACATAACTTGTTATCATGTAATGTTTTTGTATAATAATGTTTTTGTATAATTACCTTTAAAAAAACATTTATTTCTTTTTTTTTTCCGGTTTTGTTTCCAGAAAAAAGAATAATACGCAAAAATTAACATCTTATTTTTATAATTTTTTTACATAATTCCAAATATTAAAAATGGGAGAAAAAAGAAACAAAAGGATGAAAAGATATCATATTTGCCAAACTTATGAGGATTCCACAGAATCAACTACTGTTATAAGTACATCACAAACGGGTAAAATAACCAATAGAAAGCTAATCCTTTGTACTTCGGTTTACTCTAAATCTTCTGTACGTGAAATTATGTTATCGGTAAATGCTCTCAACTGCCACACTGAAAATGATTATCGTGAACATGTGATCATCATATAGCTGAAATGCTCCTGCAAATATTAAATTGTGTTAAACGAACGGGACTGAAAGCTGCATTACCGGGTTTTTCAAATGACCGCTAAGCTCAGGCATATGATTGCTTAAGAAGAACATAGCATTGCTTTTTTTCTTTGGTCTCTAGTATAACAACTTTGCTCTCCAAAAATGTTCCCTACTTCACAAACTAGGTTCAACTTAGATGAACTGAATAAAGCAAACCTTAAAGATATCCAAATCTATGAAACAAACCTCTGCAGGCTTCTTGGCTCTTCATCCAAATTATCAATACCATCTTGCGCGATAGCATCTGTTCGTGAATTATTCACACTTCCAGGAAAAATATCTGCAACGTCTTTCAGACCCTGAAACAAACCACATGTCAAATTTAGACATTATCAACATTTTAAATTCCATGACGTCCTTAGTTTAACCAAATAAAGGGTCTAAATTGAAATTTTTATGGCAGAATAAACAACATGAATTGGGTTGACCCATGAAACTTTATGCTAGCGCATCCAACTAACATTGATACCTGGTCAATTCGCTTCATCTGACAAGAGCAGATTTAACTATAATGCATATGTGCATGTGTACTTGCTTATTTTTAAACTTCCTCTATAGATACAGAAAGTTACCTTTGGAGTCGGAGTTCCTGAATTTGTGAGTAAATTACGAGATTTCGCAGAAAGTTTAAGTTGGTCCTGCAAGAAAATGTCAAATCAGCCACTTAGATTATGGTCATGGAAAAATTTTCAGAGAAGGAATGCCTGGTGTGCAGAAAAATGCATCATATAATCTTTTACACACAAGCAGGATTACCACCAGGTTAATAAGAAAAAGTGATCCATATGGAAAGAGAAAAGACAAAAACAATCTGCCCCCCACCCCCCATTTTTTATCCTTTTTCAATTTTAAATATGATTAAATATGATAGAATCAATATATTATTATATTGTAAACTCAAAAGGTGAAAACAAACTAAATAGTCATCTTCCCACTAGTACCTGCAGAGCTTCAGGCATTTTTGTTTTCTTGCCACCAACCACGTTGCAAAGGTACCACACACCAGCAGTGGCAAGATCCTGCCAGAAAAAAAACTGTTTAGGTAAATTCTGTTGATAAAATCAATAAAAATACTGCAAAGGTGAAAAACTTTACTACAAGATGTGCAAGAAACTAAATATTATATTCATTCTCGTCAGTACAACCACCAGACCTTGCAACAATCACAGGGAAAGTGGGCAACGGAGAAATACATAATTCAAAAATATTAGTCAAGTATGGCAAATTTAAGAGTTACAACCTACATTTAGATGCAATTTCCTGCCCAGAATCACACATTCGACTTCTATATTGCAAAGTACAAGAAAGGTAAAAAACTATTTACCTGCTTATATTCCAATGACCCTATTTTTCCATCCTGCAAGTGGGCAAAGTTGTAAAAAATTATCACAGAAGCAAAACAAATCAGATACACATGCATAAATAGATATGACCTTGAAGTATTCTTAAGGCCTGTGTGGCATTTTAATTTTACTCTTAGTAGAACAAGAAAGAGACATGAAAAAGAAGAATAAAAAATGCTCCTCTTTTATGTTTCTAGAAAAAGCAGTTGACATCAGTAATAAGTTTAACGGCTTCTAAAGTGGGAAAAGAAGAAAGATAGAAAGAAGAGATGCACAACCACTATGGCACCATATAACAGCCACTTCTCAAGAAATGCAACAATTATTAGAGAAGAAAAAAAATCCTCACCAAACCAGATATCATTCTCTGCAGTGCATCCAAATCATATTCAATGTTAGATAGATTCATACGAGCGTCTTCTACCTGTTTCACAAATATGAACAACATTAGAGATGGTAAACATTAATTCATTGATCAATCTAATTAGTTCTCTAATGACCCCAAAACCAAGTACATCAATCCAATGCCCAGAATCAAAGAGCAACAAAATGCATTGCAAGCTTGATAGTCTAACATCAAGTTTCAAATGTTTCAACTAAAATTTTTGAACCTACTTATCATCTTCAAAATCATAGCTAATTAATCTCCACAAATGGAAGCATTTGAAACAATCATGTTGGACCACGTTATACTCTCTTCACTCCTTTCTTAGAACTAAAAATCATAACAAATACAAGAAGAAACAAGAGGGAAGGTTGATAGGGAAGTGGGCCTTTTTGAAAAAGGTCGTGCAGAGTATGCAATCCTCAAAGGTCAGATAAAAGAAAAGGAAAAACATATTCACTTACACTTTCTTGAATGTTCTTTGAGATTTCCTTCTGTGTTTCCATTTTGTCATCCAGATTCTGAATACGTTGTGTCAAATGCTTCTTTGCAGCCTGCCCACATAATAATTTGTTAAGTAATCATAGGCTGTATGCATATCTCTTAATGTGCCATATTAATGTCAAAAGTGATCTGAAAACTAATTAAATCTACTCATATTGGAAGATGCATACTTCTTATGGACACTTTAGCACCAAAACAGGTGCAAACAAGCACAAATTGCCTGACTATACTAATTTGACAGAAAATTTCCAAGACAACACTTCATCAAATAATAACTTCAGTGAACCTAAAAATGAGCACTGGAGGAGTAATAAAAAATGAATACTTTTACTTAATTAATGAAAGGAAAAATTTCCATGAAAATGAAACACAATAGCTTATACCAGCCAATTCATTTTTAAATTAAAAATAAACAAAATATTGTAACATGCAACATAATTTCAGTTTGTTACTATGCTAAGAAATTGCAATCAAGAGAACATAAACTTACAGAGAGAGCATCTGACACAGAATCCAGATGTTTTGTTAAGTTCTCCACAGCAATTGCCATACTTCGTTTTGTTACCCAGAAAAGATCAGAGAATGAAATGCCCTAATAATTAGATAAGGAAAACAAAATAGAAAGAGACCCAATCAGTCAAATAACAAGCAGTCAGCAAGGATGAAGAGAATGAGAGAAAGTTGCAGAAAAAGTCGATGATAGTATGCAAAAGTATCAGTGTTGTTTCCCTCACAAGGCATTAAAAATTTGGATGCAAATAAATCAAATGGGACAGGGCAGGCATTCGGGTGATCTTATTCTGTACAAAAAAGATAGGTAATTCTACCTAAGCACTAGATTCTGAAAAAGAAACCATATCAATAATTCATGAAAAGATGCCAATATCTATCTAACATACCTTCCACCACATGTAACCATAACTCAATGCCCCCAACGTAGCGGCTGGGACTACTAGAGAGGTTAACTTACCTGCTAAATCAGGAAAAACAAACAAGTAAAACACAACTATTTAAAATGCTTCATGTAATATCGCTAATACAAACAGGTTTCACATATTTTTTCTATTTTAACGCATCTAAGCAAACTACTATATAAACAAATATAATAAAAAAATACCGCCGGAATCCCCATTCAAAACATGTATCTGCCGTGCTGAGGCCAGTTGCCTAATCTCAGTTGACAAGCGACGGACCTATAAATTAATGCAAAACAATCAAAATAACAACCAAAAAGTTCAAAAACTAAGCTCAATTTTATTATAATGACCTGAGCTAGAAGGGCATCTGAATCATCCGATTGCTCCCCAGAATTTTCCAGTCCCTTCACCAGTGACTGCCAAATCACAACAACACAAAAAAAAAAAAAGGAAAATAAAAAAAAAAGAAAGTTAAAAGCCAGAAACAAACCTAGTCAAGAAAACAAAAATTCGAAAGGATCCAAATTCCATCGAGAAAACGGAGAGAAAACGAACAATTTGAAATAAACGAAACGGTTAAAAACTAACCTGCAATTCGCCTATTATATCCGATAGTTTACCGTTCTTGACGAGAATCGTACCGGTGTAACCTGAAGAGAAATTACGACACGACAAAAGTCAAAATTGAAATCAAAGATAAGAAAAGAGCATACAGAGAAGGATTGAAGTAAGAAAGTGAGTTTGAAGCAGTGCCTGCGCCGGCTAGGATCAAGATCTTAGACAAGCTCACTCCGGTTTGCATAGCCATGGCGGTGTTTGTTGATAGATTACCAAAGAGAGTTTGGCTGAGACTAAGAAATTTTTGGGAGGGAGAGGGGAGCTAGAATCACAAGATCACGGTGGTCTAGCTGAATGCAGAAATAAAAGTTTCATTTTCACTCTGTTTCTAGTTAGTAAACGACGCCGTATTAAGCAGCCACCTAACCGCCTTACATGGGGAAGGAACGGCGGCGTTTTTGATTAGTTGATGTGTGTTGGGCCATTCGGATTGGGCTTTTTAAAGCTTTATTTAAGAACAAGCCAACCGGGCCTGTTTAAAAGATATGTTCAACCGTGGGCCTATGTATGGCAGCGTGTACCCTATCAAATCTTTTAATTATCTGAATTCGAATAAAACATAATTTAAAAACAAATTTTGTGTATATTATTAATGAAAATTAAATTAATAAATTATATATAGCTTATGAAAAATAAATTAAAATTTAAAATCATATTTAAAACCATTGATAAATTTTAATACATATTGTATTAATTATATAAAATTAAAATTTAATATTAAAAATTATTGTTTATAATTGAATTCGAATAATTTACCCTATGACCATTACTGATAATAGTTTTACTTTTCAAATTTTATTTGAATTTGATTATAGGATTCTTTGTTCTTACATACTTAAATGTGCACCTTAATTAAAAGTTGGAATTTAAAAATATGAATTATGTTATAAAAAAAAACTTGAAATATGAGCATAGAGGCAATTAAATTGCACAATGTTCAGTACGGGATAAAAGAATAGTTAAAGTATTTAAATAGTCCCTATATTTATGTTTTTTGGTCAATTTAGTCATTAAATTCAAAATCTGATCAATTTAGTCATTTAGTTTTAAAAATTTGAATAATTTAATCCTTTTCTTTTATGCCGTCTAATTTTACTATTAGAGGTAATGACGTTAATGCTAATATGACAAATTTTACTAATGTGGTAGTGTCAAATCACTCTGACATGCTAATGTTGTAGTACTATGTGGCAATGATATGATAATGTGACAATGTTCATGTGATAGATTGATAAAAAAAAAAATCTAAGCCACATCATAATAATTAAATTGAATAAAAATATACAATATAGAGACTAAACCGAACAAAATTGAGATGTTAAAAACTAAATTGAACAAAAAAAATTGAAAAGTACAAATCAATGAGTAAATTATACATATACTTATTAATAAGTCAAATGTTTAAGAATAAAAGATTTATAGTGTTAAGGAATAAATATAAATATTTTTTACTTAATTATTTGATTTCATAATAGATACATTAATTTATCTTATTTACAAAAATTAAGTTTGAATTATCTTTTTATAAACAAAATCAATATCTTATAAATATCATGATTAAAATCATTATCATTTAAAATTTTCCCTTTTTTCATTAAACTCGATATTATTTTTAATGAGATTATTTCATAATCCATTTATAAAAAGAAACAAAAAGCTTTAATTGGTTTTTTAATATATGTATGAAAAGCAAAGTAAACTCATTAAATACTTTAACGACAAAATAATTTACCAATCATCACATTTAATATTGTGATTTTGAGTACTCAACAAAATATTACTTTCCTTCTAAAATAAAAATTTAAATGCAATTTAAAAAGTAGTAAAATGCGATTTAAAGAGCAGGTTAATAGTTTATTTTTCAAACGTTTAAATTGATGCTTTATATATTACTGTATGTTTTTTTTTTTAATTTTTTTTTTATAATTGAGAGATATGAGATTCGAATTCTGCTTTTTAGACAGGAGATAATGCACCAACCAATAAATCAAATACTCGGATGCTACTGTTTGTTATGGAATCATAACATATGAAAGTTGTGATGAATGATTCTTGCGCCATCAACGTTGATGTATATTTCCTTAATTCCTTTTGCTTCACTTGTAATAAGAATCACAGCTCTGCATAATCATTATAAGATTACCAAGCCTGATGGCATTGAAAAGTGGGACGAAAAAAGGTTAATTAATTCTCTTTAAAAAACCAATGAAAAATACGTAACAATAAAATATATAAACTAATTAGTTTATGAGAATAAAATAGTTATTACTTCGGTGTACGTTAAACAAGTTTGAGAAGGCTTCATGCAGCTGGTTGCATGTTCAGAACGTGAAACTGAAACCCAGGTACTCATCAGATCAGCATGGAAACTGCTTTTGCTTTGTCCAACTGCCCATGATTGAGTTTACTACTGTACAAATCCTTCCCAAGGAGAACGAGATTTAGAACATAACAGAGTTCATTTTTTTTACCCTAATGGGATGCTAATAAAGGGGAAAAAAGTCAAACCAATGAAAAGTATTACAGCCATACGAGATGTTAGGTGGGATGGCCATGCTTGCAAGGAATGTCACCCATGCTCTCGTGATTCCCATCATAAGGCAATTTTCCAGATTCTTTTCAGACTTACATTGTTGACTTCAACTAATCTGCTATTCTGCTATGGTCCTACTTATCTGATAAACAACTCTGGCGTACACAGACTGGAGATTATGAATTCACGGTTCTCTGTTTTTGGACGGATTGAGTTCTTAATTATTTCTCGGACTTTTCGAAGCAACTTGCGTTATTGGACTATATATGTAACTTTTCAGAAAAATTTCTCGGGCCCCAAACTCTTCTCTTCTCCATGCGGAAAAGAATGAGGTTTCTCCTCGCTTTTCCTGTTATTTCTTGCTTCTTCCTCTTCTTCTTCCTTTGCAATGCTTCTGCTGAGCTGATAAAAGCCCTGCCAGGTCAACCTGCCAATGTTACTTTCAAGCAATACTCTGGTTACATCGTTACTGAACCGAAACATGGCCGAGCTTTATTCTACTACTTTGTGGAAGTCGATTCCGCCAACCCACGGTTACATCCCCTGACATTGTGGCTTAATGGAGGTAAGAATCTGCGGCCTAGTTTGGTGCTGCTGTTTGCGGTTGAATTCCACCAGGGTGTTTCTGCTTGGCTTAACTTCTGTCTGTTTGCTTTTTGTTTTCTTTTCAGGCCCCGGTTGTTCATCTCTGGGCTTTGGTGCATTTGCAGAGCATGGTCCTTTCCAGCCAGGGGAAAATGGACACTTGATCAAGAATGAGTATTCATGGAACTTGGGTAAAGCTTTAGTATTTGTTCCGTAACATGGAAATCTAATTGTGAAATTAAGTTACTCCATGGATCTGATATTTCTCTATGAACAGAATCAAACATGTTGTATCTCGAGAGTCCGATAGGTGTTGGATTTTCTTACTCAAATACAAGCTCGGATTACCTCGGAGTGAATGATACCATAACAGGTAGATATGATTAATGCTAAATGTCATCAGGCACATTGTTAATTGTTAAACTCAGAGCACTGATAGTGAGTGTTTTCAGCTGAGGAGAATCTGATATTCATTCTTAATTGGTTCAAAAAATTCCCACAATATAGAGACTCGGATTTTTATCTTTCTGGGGAAAGCTATGCAGGTCAGGTTTCATTTTGACCTCTGTGCTTACTGCTTATATTAATCTTATTTGAATGGAGTTACTGCCTTGGCCTGGCATCAAGATTGTGGACATACTCTAATCTTTTTTCTGCATAAATATAGGTCACTACATTCCTCAGCTGGCAGCCTTAATCCTGAATTACAATAAACGTTTCAGGGACAGACCCATCAAGCTTAAAGCCATTGCAGTTAATCTTTCATTGCTACTAATATGCTATTCATGTTTTAGCTTTGCATTTGAGTTTTAGCAGTTTTCAACTTTACTTTTTTGATCTTCTGCAGTTGGGAAATCCCCTTTTAGATCTGGAGATTAGTGTCCACAATGCTGAGTTTTTATGGTCACATGGAGTCATTTCAGATGAAATGCTGATGCTAAGAAAGACTGTATGTAATGAATCAAGAAGCCTTAAGGAGTCCCTTCATCGTAACCTGTCCAAACAATGCATCGATGTGCTGAACAAGGAGCAAGAAGAAATGGGTTCATATACTGACACCGGAGACCTGATTTTGCCTATTTGCCTGTCACCAACTGTACTTGGGCAGACCGTTTATCAGGAAGCTCTCAATATGTTACATACTAAGGTAAGTAACAGCATTACCGCTGAGGCGATGCAAGTGAATCTCTGTAAATATTTAATGAAAAATGTACAGGTTCTTCCTAACTAGCAATAGCCTTTGATTGTTCTTGCAGCTTGCTATGAGATCAGCTGTCGCCAGTGATCCATGTCTTGGAGATAGGATACATCAATATCTTAACATGCCTAGAGTACAAGAAGCACTTCATGCAAACACCACTCACCTCCCTTCAGATTGGGAATTCTGTGGAGGGTCTGATCTCTTTCTCCCAATTGGCAAATCTGATGTGCCTATTTAACTAGTTCTTAACTCAGGTTTTTGCAAGTGTGCAAACAAATTAAACAAACCTATTTCTGTTACAGGGATCTTGACTATCAAAGACAGAATCTTGGAATTAATACAATACCTCTTCTGTCAATATTGCTTCTACTATGCCTATTTAACTAGTTCTTAACTCATGTTAACATGCAAACAAATTAAATCAAACTTTTTTTCTGTTACAGGCCTCTTGTATATCAAAGAGAGAGTCTAGAAATCAACATCATACCTCTTCTGTCAAAGCTTCTCAGGAGAAGCATACCAATTCTCCTGTTCAAGTGAGTAATTCTACAACTCAATATTGTTCTTTCAAGCTCCATTGTTCCCTTAACTGACAGAAAGCCTCCGCTACTTCACTGCAGCGGAGATCAAGATTCAAAAATCCCATTAACACAAACAAGGATAATTGCGAATATGCTCGCAGAAGAATTGAAGCTTGTGCCGTTTGGGAGTTATGCTCCTTGGTACGACAAGATGCAGGTATGCATTTGCAATTCCACAATAAACGTGTTGCACATAACTTCACATCAATTGTCAAATCATGTCTGCTGCTGATCTATTCTGTCTACATTCAGGTTGGTGGGTGGACTCGGTCATTTGGCCAAGCAAGGAAAGGAAAAAATGTAACGTATTTAACATTTGCTACAGTCAGAGGTGCAGCCCATGAGGTCCCATACACTTCACCTTCACAAGCTCTCACCCTATTCCGGGCATTTCTTAGAGGATCTCCTTTGCCTAGAATTCCATCAGAAAAGAAACCATAGAGTATGAGGATTAATAACTTGGCTTTGCTGTTGCGTTTTAATTATGATTTTCTTCTGCAGTTTAACCAGTGTAGGGAGAAATCCATCAGAAAAAGAAAACAAAAAATGAGTAGAAGAAAGCTCCATTTCTTTCTAATTACAATTTTAGTTTTGTTATCTTCTTTCTCTTGTTGTACTTGATCAAATATGGTGAAAAGTCTTGGCAGGATTTGGAAATTTTCATAACTGAGAAAGAGCCATAACTGAGAAATAATACAATTTTCAACTAAAATTTTCATGTAATTTGGGTTTATAAACAAATACAGTAACATTTTTAAAATAAAAAAGTAATGTTTATGGTATAATTTATAATCATTTCAGTCAGTCAATTATCGGCAAAATATATATAAGTAATATATATCAACAAAACTATCAATTATTCACCAAATAAACTACAATTTGGCCACTTCCACCACTTAAACTTCCTTTTTTTTTCCTAAAAAATATTCGATCAAATTTGTCGACTGATAGTGAAATAGGTATCAAAATTGTCCACTCCAATGATATTTACATATTCTGACAAATTAATCTTCAGAGTCATTGATAAGAAGTAGAGAAATTGGGTTGAATCCATCAAATTTTCACTGATTTTCATAAAGTTCGACCCATGATTTTATCTTTGTAATTTCATCTCTTTTTCTTCCATGTCAATCAATCAATCAACAAATCAAAACAAATCCAACGTAATGTAGAGCCAAATCTGTTCTATGAACCTGGTACCAATGCTTCATCCCCCCTTCGATTGCTTTTGAATTTGCTTTTTTGACTACAAGTGTTTGCTATGGGCCTACACATGTGATGCAGAATTTTGACCCCGAGCAGGAGCTTTTTGGTTTTTATGGAAAAAGCGAAAGCTACGTTCATCATTGGACCATATAAGTACGTTACATGATCCATCCTAGAAGCTACTCCCACTTTGATTTTCTACTTCAATTCTTCTTTATCTGGAAAAAAAGATGCAGTTGTTGGTTTACTTCACTGCTATTTCTTGCTTGTTTTTCTCTTCCAGGGCTTCTGCTGAGCTGATAACAAGACTCCCGAGTCAACCTGCCAATGTTGGTTTCAAGCAATACTCTGGTTACATTGTCACTGATGCTAAACATGGTCGAGCTTTATTCTACTACTTCGTGGAAGTGGATGCCGCCGATCCACTGTTGCATCCTTTAACATTATGGCTAAATGGAGGTATGAATCTATGTTTCGTCAGTGTTTTAAACTTTAGTCTTGAATATAGTTGCAGCCTAGCTTACTTGTGTCTGTTTGCACATTGTTTTTCTGGGGTTTGAATTAGGCCCTGGTTGTTCATCTCTGGGCTATGGCGCATTCATGGAACATGGTCCTTTCCAGCCAGGGGAAGATGGATACTTGGTCAAGAATCAATATTCATGGAATTTGGGTAAAGCTTTGGTACATGATCACATACATCTTAAGATGGAAATCTAAACTGATTTGGAATTTTCCGAATGAACAGAATCAAACATGCTGTATGTCGAGAGTCCAATTGGAGTTGGATTTTCATACTCAAATACTAGCTCGGATTACATAGGTGTTAATGATACTTTTACAGGTAGATACAGTTAGTTTAACATGTGATCAGGCACATTGGTGAAGTGTTCAATTCGAACCACTGATATTTTTAGCCTTTTCCAGCTGAGGAGAATCTGCAATTTCTTGTTAATTGGTTCAAAGAATTCCCGCAATATAGAAACTCGGATTTGTACCTTACCGGAGAGAGCTATGCAGGTAAATTTTCATTTATGGCAACTTCTGTTTTTTGCCTTTCTTGACCCTGTTTCTGTTCTGCACTTTTGCTTGTCTCCTGACAGTCAAACGAAGGGTATGTAACATTCTGCTGCCAATGGTAATCATTTGATTTGAATGGAATTATCTTGTTTGGAAAATATTTCTGCAAAGCATAATTGTTTTCTGTTACCTGCACAATTACAAATGCAGGTCACTACATACCACAGCTCGCTGCCTTAGTGCTGGATTACAACAAACATTCCAATGGCAAACCAATCAGGCTCAAAGCAGTTGCAGTTAATCTCTGATTGCTTCCATCCTGTTTTCAGCTTCATGTTACCTAGCTATCAGTTATCTTTCAGCTTTATCAATTTTCAACATTTCTTTCGCTTTTCCTATTCCTGCAGTTGGGGAATCCTCTTCTAGATTGGGAGATTAGTATTGATAACACTCAGTTTTTCTGGTCACATGGACTCATTTCGGATGAAATGCTCATGCTGAGAAAGACAGTCTGCAGTCGCCCGAGAGAGGCCAAAGAATCCCTTCATCAGAATTTGTCCAAAGAATGCGCTGATGTGATCCACAAACAAAGTGCGGAAATAGGTGGGTATACTCGCTACGGAGATGTGACTTTGCCTATTTGCACATCAAAAAGTCTGCTAGGGCAGACTGTTTATCTGGGAAATTTTGATACATTACATGCAGAGGTAAGTGGTGCTTTGTCCCTAAGCCATCTGAGTAAAATATAAATGATGCAAATGTCCAAATGTCCGGGTTCTTTCTAGCCTGTTAGCTTTTGTCTTTGATTGTTCTGGCAGCTTCCGATGAGATCAGTTATCCCCGGTGATCCATGTATCGAAGATAGGATACATAAATACCTCAACAAACCCGAGGTCCAAGAAGCACTTCATGCAAACACAACTCACCTTCCTTATCGTTGGGAATTCTGTACAGGGTCGCTCTTTCTCTTTTTCTAAACAAACTACATCCGATACATTTTGACCCGCTGCTACTGAACATACTGTTTCTGTTGCAGGACTAGTCTTGTCTATGAAAGAAAAAATCTAGAAACCAATATCATACCTCTTCTGTTGAATCTTCTCAGAAGTGGTATTCCAATCCTCCTGTACAAGTAAGTTACCACCTCAATAAGTCACTTCCAAGCTCCATTCGCTCCTATAATCCACTGAAAAAATTGAGCTAATTCACTGCAGTGGGGATCAAGATGCAAAAATCCCACTAACACAAACAAGGATAATTGCTAACATGCTTGCGAAAGAGATGAACCTTGTGTCATTTGGGAACTTTGGGAACTTTGTGAACTATGCTCCCTGGTTTGACAACATGCAGGTTATCATGATCTGCTTCCAATTCCATTCCCTGTATTTGATTTCTGATTCCTAGTCTTAATGAAGTTTCTTCAAACATTACGTTCAGGTTGGTGGGTGGACTCAATCGTTTGGCCAAGCAAAGGAAGGAAAAAATGTAACTTTTTTGACGTTTGCCACAGTTCGGGGTGCGGCACATGAAGTCCCATATACTTCTCCCTCGCCAGGCCTGACTCTATTCCGGGCATTCGTCAAGGGATCTCCTTTACCTAGAACAATAGCAAGTTAATTAGCAAATCCAGACTTGGTTTGCAGAATAATGGATTCACTTGGTGCTTCTGTCTGTTTCAATAATAATGATAATGTTTGGCAGTTTTAATTTTGAAATGAGAATGCTCCATTTCATAGCAAATCTCTTCTCCTTACTTCTTTTCCATTAGTAAATTTTTTTCTCAGATTATCTCTAATCAATCCTATGAATTAGGGGAAAATTAATGAACGATTTGGAAGATATTAAAAGAAAAAACTAGCAATTCTCCAAATGCAAACTAATGTTGCTGACGAAGGTGGAGGTGATCCTGGTAACCCTAAGGGAGAGAATGGTGCTATTGCAGGTGAGGAAGGAGTTACCGCTGCTGAAGAAGGCGGCGGTAATGTTGGTGACCCTGAGGGAGAGAGAATGGTGATAATGAAGGAAAGAATCGCATTATTGCGGTTGAGGAAGGGGAGGTAATGCTAGTGAGGTAATTGTTTGCTGATGAGGAATATGATAGGGACTAGAGGTGTCAATCTAGACCGACTAGGTCTAATTTGACCCAAAATATTGTGAGTTGAGAAAACATGGATTGGATCGGGTCAATCCATTTTTTACGTAGGTTGTCAAAATCTAAACCCAGCTCACTCTTTGTCAACTTATTGGGTCAGCCCACCTCTTTTTTGAAAAAAAATAAATTCATTTTCACAATTCTACCTAATAAATTTTTTATCAATAAAAATTGTTTAATGATTTAATTCATAAATTGAATAATAAAAAAATTAAATGGTAAAATAGTAAATACTTGAAAACACATTTTTCAACTATTAAACACTTAATTTGGTGGAGAACGAGCGTGTTTTTTTCATGAGTTATGTTACTGAAATATGAAAAACAAAAAATGAGAGCTTAGGTGATTGAGTATACTGGGTAATAAGTTATAAGTTCTAGTTTGCTCTGTTTAGTCATTCAAGCTTCATACAAATTAGACAAAGTTACTTCCTGTTGTGATAAACTGATAATTGTTGTTAATATCAAAGGAAGAAAGAGACATGGGGAAGGGAGGGAGGAATGGAACAAATATTCCTCATCATGCCTTTGTAGGGTTGTCCACTACTTTTCTCGTAAACCATATTTTCCTTAACACTTTTGCTTTGTATTTTTTTTTCTTTATAGGTGCAAAAATAAAAAGATTTTCCTTAAAGAAGCAATGAGTCAATGAGAAAACAGAGAATTCGAAAACTATTTTTTCATTTTAGATTATTAAGAAGAAAAAAAAAGTGTCTATCAACTTAAAAGCAAAATTGCTGTATGCATGAAACTAGACTTTCACCTAAAAGAGGGTTGGCCTCTCATGTTAACTATAACTCTCTCACTAAAATTTCCATCAACAAGGATCTTCAATTTTTTAAAAAATCAAAAACTGTTTGACGTAACAATACAAAGTCTAAAATGTCTAGTGGTAAAAGTAGAAAATCTTGAAATTCTTCTTCAGTTTAGACTTTCAATATTGGATTGAATATAAACAGGTCACAATATATAGAGGTTTCCTATGCCTAATAGTTTTTTTTATCTCTCTTCTGGCTGGCAGGGTTAACCCACACTAATCCTAGACAACCTATTGATCAAAAGGACTGGCTCATTTAGGCATTTTTTTTAATATGAGCCTAAATTTTCATATCCCAACCCACCCTACTTTTAGTAAAAAATGAGTCAGTCCAATAAACCAAACTCATTTTGACAAGTCTAATAGGGACATTGAAGGCACTCTTCCAAGTGGCAGTGGGTTAGCAGTAAGGTTGGAGAAAATCTATACGAACAAGAGTTGATATTATTATCTATTTTTAAAATAATTTTTATTTAATTTTTTATGTAATGAATGTATTTAGTTTTTTTCAATTGATTTTTTTTATTATTATTATTATTAATTCAATGACAAAGCTTTGTTTTTATTTTTTATTATTTTGAAAATCAACAAAAGCAATGCTAATGGTACTACCATCTTCTTGATACGAAAAACCATAACAATGGCTTTTAGTTCTACAATAGGGTTCAGACTTAAATCCAAATACAAGAAATACAAAAGCCCATAGATGATTAGAATTCAACAATGGGCTCTTTGTTTTTCTTATGCCTTGGACTGTGGCTTTAGTAATGGGTAAACACTCTTTCCTCTTTACAAACGCTTACGTTATAATATAGAATTAAATCCAACATCAAGTCTATTGATTAGCTCTTTTTGCCAATTTTAGCTTTATTAAGAGAATAGCAGAATCTTCGTCACTTTAAGTAACTAAACCGCATCCACCACAGCAACCAAACGTGAGACTTAAGCACTTATGTACCTTTTGAATCGGTTTCCAACAATAAACATATACTTAGCCGCAATAGCCAGCAAATTTTCTGAAATAGGTGCAAGTGCAAACCATGCACCAATAAGATGCATTCACGAGGTGAGAATGTTCCTTCTCCTATTAACTTGTTGTAAGACAACAGTGAAAAAATATGGAATTTCATTAGGAAAGGAATTTTCGTTAGGAAAGGGTTGCTCTTGCAGTATTGCTCAAAACTAGTGCTCATAAGTGAGACCTTACTCACAACTTCAAAGAGTGCAGATGAAGAAATGGCAAGTTCGGAAAGCACTTTGTTGACTCTTAATATTGTAAGGAATGTGACCACATAAGAATTAAAAATTATATTTGATTAGTTTAGACACTCATGAATTCTAATTCTAATTTGAAAAGAATAAATGCTTTATTTAATGGAAATATGTGCTTTTTCAATTGTCATTGCAACATTGTAATTAACTTATCCAAATGCCATTGTGATATCCTCGTTAATTTATTCATTTAATACAATTGCATCATTAAAGGAATTAAAAATTATCATTTATTTAAATAAATCAAACAAAATAT
This sequence comes from Theobroma grandiflorum, assembly GCA_036013995.1. Lineage (NCBI taxonomy): Eukaryota > Viridiplantae > Streptophyta > Magnoliopsida > Malvales > Malvaceae > Theobroma > Theobroma grandiflorum. The sequence continues at coordinate 771,795 of CP142127.1, forward strand.
CTAATTCTTTTACGATATGATCTTTGCATTATTGAGTTTCAAATTCATGAGTTCTGAAGGGAATATTGGAAGAAACAATCATATTCATAATTCAACAACGATTATATTTTGTTTTATTTTAACAATTTATTATTATTTTTATATATGATTCTGTAAAATAGTAATGTTTGATCATGTTAAGTAAAACAAAGGATGATATGGTTGAAGAATTAAATATTATGTATGTTTTGTTATAAAATATTCCGTAAAATGTTACACTTGCTTTTGACACATAATATATTCTATTAAATTAAAAATTTATTTCTTTTTATTTTGCCTTGTCTTTTTTTCATTTTAATAAAAATAGTTTATTGTATTTCAATAAATTAAATGATATTTTTTTATTATAATTAATTTAGACATCTACACATCTTTAGAAAAATTATAATTTTTTTAAAAAAATTATTAAAATTTCTATGCTCTAAAATACAACTACAACATTTATACTTACTTTTTGCTAACTAACCTATAGAAACATAAATAATAAATGAAACTTTTTATTATAATTAATTTAAACACCCGCACACCTTTAGAAAAATTATAATTTCTTTTAAATCAATTTTTGTATCAAAATTTTTACTATCTTAAATGTAATTGCAACATTTGTTCCCACTTTTTTGTTAACTAACGTATAGAAACATAAGCAAAAAATATTTTTTTTATCATAATCAATTTTAAATACTTGCACACCTATAGAAAAATTATAACTTTTTTAAATAAATTTTTACATCAAAATTTCCACTCTGGCAACTACAACATTTATACATCCACCTAAATCAACTGTTTAATTAAAAAAATTAAATTGAATGATGAAATAAAACAAATTAAAGAGAAGATTTAATTTTGATATTGTAACACCCTTTACTTCATTAAATTGAGTCAAAATATAATATCTTTGTCAAACTTTTGTTAAATTATAGACAAAAAATTAAATAAATAATAAATTATTTAAAAAAAGAATTATATTTAACGATATCAGGTTTTTTAAATTGTTTATTATTATCCAATTTATTGAGATCAAGTGTTATCATCCATCATTAATGCCGGAACTCATTCAAATCAATATCCTCAACTCCTTCAACATTTACTTTTAATCCTTCACCAACATTATAACTAATCTCTTTAACACTATCAGTATCTCCTACATTTACTTCCCTTATATCATTATCAGCATGAAAGTTATCTTGGTAACTATGATGGCTTGTTATGTGTAGGTATACAATGTGTCAAATCTTGGTTGTGCACCATAATCTTATGGAATACATCTATCTCGAGCTCATGCAAATTCCAATTCCATGATCTTGAAAGATTAGTTAATGGAGAATTTTGAAATTTGATTTGTGATTTCTCTAGATACAAACTCATACGAGGGCTTACTAATAATTAAAAAATGGAATTTTCGAATATTTGAACAACATTGAAATTTTGAGCCAAAAAAACAATTCAATCAAAACAATTGAAAAAGGGCTTACCTTTTTTTTTTTTTTACTGGAATTTCTCGCAGGGCGCAGCTACCCTGTTATAATTTTATTAATTATAAGGTCAAAGGACAAAGGAGGGGGACATAAACCGTACCTCCAATATTACATGCCTAAAATGCAAAATCGTAAAAGCACCTAGGTGGCGTTTGGTACTTTACAATGCAATGTGATTACAGGTAATGTGATTGCAGGGAATGTGATTACAGGTAATGTGATTGCAGGGAAGATAACATTGCAGTGTTTGGTATATGAGTAATGTAATGATTAAAATGCAGGGAAGATAACATTGCAGTGTTTGTTTTTCAAGTACTTTACAGAGAATGTAATGTTAATTTACAAAATTACCCTTATTTATTAAAATGTAAATTTAATATACTTGTATTCTTTATTATTAATTTTTATATAATATTATCTCTTAAATATATTTTTAATGTCATATATTTTATTTTCATTTTTTATTATAATTTTGTATATTTTATTTCATTTATTTAATATAATTTTTATATTATATATTTTATTTTAATTTCTTTTGTCTATATTATATAAATTTTAATTTTTTATATTTTATTTTTTAATTTTTATTTCTTATATTATATATTTTATTTTAATATTTTTTACCTATATTATATAAATTTTAATTTTTTATATATATATTTTAATTTTTATTTCTTATATTATATATTATATTTTAATTTTTTTTACCTATATTATATAAATTTTAATTTTTTATATTTTATTTTTTAATTTTTATTTCTTATATTATATATTTTATTTTAATATTTTTTACTTATATTATATAAATTTTAATTTTTTATATTTTATTTTTTTAATTTTTATTTCTTATATTATATATTATATTTTAGTTTCTTTTATCTATATTATATAAATTTTAATTTTTTATATTTTATTTTTTAATTTTTAATTTTTATATTATATATTTTAGTTTAATATTTTTTATTTTAATTATAATATTATAAAATATTTTTAATAAAATAATAAAGTTGAAGGGTAAAAATGTCTTTAATAATATTACAAACATTGCAGCCTGTAATGTAATGTACATTGCATTGGTTTTGGGCTGCAATCACATTGCAGCCAAGGGCTGCAATGTGATTACATTGCATTATGACATTGCAGCGGTTTGTTGCAAAACAAACGCTGCAATGTAATTTAATTAAGCACTTTGCAGGGAATGCAACTTTACATCCCTGCAAACAAACGCACCCCTAGAGTAAGGATAGCCATCCTAAGTGCATAACTTTTGATGCTACAGAAGGATGGATATTCCTTACTATTACATTGAGATACTAAGCAAATTTGGATTTTATAACAGCAAATGTAAACGAGGAGTACTACTCCTTTACAGTTATCAAAAACGGACATAAGGTAAATTCAATCTGTCTAACTTGAGCATTCCATACAACTTACCTTGTGTTTCGTTGAACACACAAAGGTTTGAATGATTGTGTCCTTCATTTGACAGGAAATCCGCTGCTTGGTTGCCTTCTCGAAAAATGTGTGAAATGCGATAGGAGAAGTTGCTCAAACATTGCCTTATGGACTTTAACAAATATCTTATGTCATGAGATCCTTTTTGGGACTTTTGGATTAGTTGAATCGCCACCAATGCGTCCATTTCGATCCACAGCTTTTCAACATTACCATCAACCTCTCTAACACCATCATTACCTTCAATATTTACTTACCTCCCACCCATAACATTACCACCATGAAAATTATCTTAACCACCAACCCTTCCACTAGCCACACCACCATCCCTTAATGTAAACTCATCTAGATCAATGTCCTCGGCTCCTTTAATAGCCCCTTTAACATTTACTCCTTCCCTTATCAACATTAACACCAACCCCTCTAACACCATCATTACCATCGACATTTACTTCCTTTCCCTTCCCCCATATAACATTAGCACCATGCACATTATCTTAGCTACCTGTCCCACCACCAACTTTATAAGGAAATTCATCCAAATCAATTTTCTTAACCCCTTCAAAATTTACTTCCGCTCTTTCACAAACATTACCAACAACATTTACTCCGTCTCCCCCACCAGAATTACCACCATTTTCATTCTCTCCTTAGTCCAAGGACAAGTACTTTAAAAGTTTTGTTGGGGAAGACTCCACTGCAACCCCTGTCTTGACCTTAACCCTTCTCGACCATGACCACAACTCTCGCCTACACCGTTGGTTCTTTCTTCTCTTGCTATTAGCAAGATTCCTTGTTGAAAGACATGAAAATCGCCATCCATCATTAGATTTTGTATTAGACGAACCGCTAAAATAGTGACATTAACTACTTCGAGCATGACATTTCTACATTGATGGTATAGAACCAGCAACTCAACTAGATTGGTTAAATGAGGTTGGGTGTATTCAATTGCAAGATTTGAGGCAATTATGAGGAAAAGGTAATAGATTTTTTAAAAAACAAAATAAAGGTTTTCTACAAACTTTCTGATTGAAATGGCTGTGGAGTTCGTTTGAAAATCGTTAGATTACATGTATTAAGATGATTTTCAACCCATAAATTACGAATGTCAATGAAAATTTATTTTCACTTAAACTGCATATGAAATTCAAATTTTCCCTTGATGCTCTCATTCATCTCCCTTTACCCACTCTCAAGGTTTCAACTATATATAAATTCCATATTCACAAGATAAATTTAGCTTGTGACAATTTTTTTTAATAAAAATAATAAGGTAAAAATGACTAACATCGATTTATGTTCATATGATAAATATACCAAATCCTAACGGAGTATACACTTATTATTAAATTAAATATTAATCCTTTAGTTCTTTTTATAGAATTACGAAACAAACAAATCAATCAACAAATTAAAATCATACTTTTAGGTATTTTTCCTGTTTGTTTAGGTGATGTCATTCAAGTTTTTTTTTTTATATATATTTTGCTAATTGTGTAGTTAGTAAAAACATTAGCTATATGATACTTTAACCAATCTACTTTAATTTGCTGTTTTGGCTTAAGCATGACGATCTAACAAATTGACTAAAGATATTGTTTTCAATTATTGATCCATAAAAACGTCTTGAGATTGCGATAACCAAATAGACTTCCTTATACATAATGACTTAGGTGGAGCAATAAAAAAAAATCTTGATTTCCTTTCTGTCGTATGTCAACAAAGAGTTATATTACGTTAGTTTAATTTTTGCATAAGTATCACACATTTTCATATAGTATTCATTTTTAATTGCAGATTAGTTACCAAATTTATATTATAAGATGGGAGAGGGTTATCTTATATACTAAAAATTAAATAATAATAAATTTTTCATACTCAATAAACATATAAGACTTTCCGATGATTAAAACTTAAGATTCCAATTTAATTCAAGGTCTAATTAATAAATTTTCATATATGCAATAAACTAATAATATCAAGAATCCTAATTGGATTCTTGAAATATTTAATTTAAATTTAGAGATTAAAGTAACTATTGTTTCACACTAAAATATTCATGATATCTTGATTTATTTATTTATTTTTAAAATCAAAATTATATGATGTCTTTCAACGTCGAAATCAATCTCTTCAACTCAGCATTTTCCTTTATCATATACAAAAAGTAAACTTTTGGAAAGTTTCTGCATCAAGAATAAAGCTAAAACTTACACGAAAATAAAACAATGAATGACAGCTAAAAATGATCCATTGATGTTCATCAAGTGGGAAATATATATTAAAATTATAATTTTATATACACTGGTTGAGGTCAATCTAATTAATAGGAAATTAAGCATAAGAGAGAAGAGAAAAAAAAATTACCAGTTTCAACTACTTAAATCAGCATCCATTGACTTCATTTTTATTATAATCACAACTTGATTTTTTGTTTAATTAATTTTTCTCTTGCATTTTGATTGAGATTTGAGTATATGATTACTTTTTAAATGTATGTAGACCTTCATATATATTATTTGCTGATTGAGCTGTCAACACCATCTCTCCTCTTTTCTTTATGACTAGTTGAACCCTTAGATTTTGCAAGCCAAAAGAAAAAAAAAAGATTATACTATTTCTTGTTTTAATTGGACTTTGAGGTAATAATGCTTATAAAAAATTAATGCAACATGTTAGAATTAAATATAGATTAATAATGAACTATCTAAGGAAGAGTCAGGGTTGAATCAAAACTAGAGATGACCAAAAAGAATGACCCAATCCTTTGGATAAAAGCCTTTTGGGTCTTTATTCTTTCAATTTTTGAACTACAAAAGATGGATGGAATTAATGGAAGGTTTTTCAAATTAAAAAAAATCCAGGAGAGGAGGTCAAGGTGGGTTTAGGTTTACTTCAATATAATAAAAAGATATATCTATATATATAAATATATATACCTAAATTAATAACAATATTTGTATATGTGTGATACTATCAAATTATACCTAAATAACAATATTTAGGTAGGAATATGATATTTGCAAAATTTTTAATCGAATTACATAAGAAAATATATTCTTCTTTTATTGGTTTTTTTAACCTTTAAAAAACTAATTTGATTATAAAAATTAATACTATCTAAAAACTCCTTTAAAAAATACTATTAATTCGGTATAAGATCATTGACATTCTTCCAACACAAAATATTTGATCAAATTTGCTACACCATATATATATATATATATATATATATATCTCTATCGAAAGTGGTTCTTCATTAAAGACAAATAACCTATGGTATCCTCATGGAATGAATAGGTTTGGCAGAACAAATTAATCAAAAAACTAAACCTTTCTCTATTTGTCTTTTTCGAGGACAGCTACAATAAATATTGATTAATTAATCTAATTAGCTATTGATAGGCAATTAATTATATATTTGTCTATTTAAAATGCCAAGACCAATTATATATCAACAACTAAATATATATATATAGAGATTGACAAAAATTTCACAATAATATTATATGTAGTCATTCTCAACCCTATTAAAAATTATCTAAAATTATCTCATCGTTCTTGCTGATCACATTTTTGTAAATTATTTTTCATAAAAAATTTATATAACGTCTTAAATCTTACCGTTCATTTATTTATAAAGGTTTTTGGGATAATTTAATAACATTATATTTATGATTTATATATGTCTATCAGTAATTAATTAAAGAAGCAAAAATAATAAAATAGATTTTCAAAATCATTTATTTAAACTATTGATAAATTCCATGAATATGAACATATAGCCTAACTTATAAGCTCGGATCATTACATGTGGGTGTGTGTATGTATGATATCACCATTCATTAAAATCGTTATTGTTTTATTTTTTTCAAATTTTTTTAATTAAAACAATAATACTAAAAAAAAACCATTGACGTTGAATTTGGTCACTTATTTTCAGCCAAAATTCCATTGTGGATTTGTTGTAATGCTCCTTGTAATTGCTTCATTGACATTCAGGTTCATTGAATTTTTCTTTTTCATAATTCTATATCCTTGTGAAAGGCATACTAGTTGTCGGTATAGATATATCATAATTAATTGAGAACAAGTCCAACCTTTGACGGTCCATTCTTTTCCTTTCAATAGAAACTTTCATTTTCTTTTGATAAATATATTACGACGGGGGATGGCCCCATGACTTTAATGTTGAATTATTGGATTAAAATTTTAAAATAAAAAAAATGTGACTTATAAGATTGAAAATAATTATTTTTCATAATTAGATAATTCACGATATATCCGAGTTCTTTCTCTTCTTAATTTCTCTATTTGTTTCAATTTTTCTTCTTCACATTCAAAATTTTCAACCTAACGAAATTGCAAACTTCACTTTATTTCTTCGACGAATATATAATTTCCATTGATATAAAAAATCAAAGTTGACACTTGACTACATCTATCCAATGACTATCTCGATTTTTTAGTTTCAAATTCAACTATTTGAACTTTAAACTTTACACGAAACTACCGAGTAAAACTTTAATTTCAATATTAACAAATAAATCATATATCATATGCACCCGAGCATTTGATTCATTGGTTGGTGCATAATCCCCCTGTCTAAAGAGTATGATTCGAATCCTCGTCCCCCAATTAAAAATAAATAAATCATATATAATTAAAATAAAAAATCGTATATCATATTTTAAATACACAAATAACTTAATTTATCTTTATCGATCTTAATTTTAATGATTGTTTTAAATTAGGACAGGAAACATAAACCTACCAAAAATTGCATCCAAACGGAAGCAACCCTAGTTTTATTTATCTAATTCAACCTAAAAATAATTAGCTAGTACCATATGTCAACTGCTGCATCCAGGAACATCCAGAGTGTATATTTGTAATGTGGTCAGGTCAAGCCATAACAAGGGAGCGCATTTTTAGCGTGATTGAATGACGTGGCAGTCCATGATTGGCTAATAGCGCAAGAACATTTAAGGTTTCGTTTGCCCCCAGTTGTCTCGACCCACATGATCACCACAGTCAAAATGACGGCGGCTGAATTCGGTGGTCGCATGACATTTTGTGCAGCGCACGTACGAAGTTTTGGATTTTACATTAAAACGTTGAAAATTGAACAATTGTTTTTCTTCTTCTCAATCAAAAATAAATTTAATTAGAATTAGCAAATTGATACAATTTTCTTCGTTATGTCGAAAATTTAACATAACTAAAATTTATAAAAGAATTCATTTTTATAAAAATATATAAAAATTAAATAAATTTTCCTACTATAATAATCTTTAACTTATTAATTTCATTAAATAGTTTTTATTTATCTTACGGTTTTAAATCCAAACTACTTACCCCGGATATAACTACCGTAAAGTCGGACTTTATAATAAGAGATTGCTTATCAAACCGAGTAAAATGATTTATTTAGAGAAACCAATAAAAAAAAGAGTATTGAAAATGAAAGGAAGAGTTGCTTCTCGGATTGTACAAGAGAAGATATCAAGCCGCTAGCATGTTTGACCTTTCTCAATGAGTAGCAAGAGACAGAAAGATAAGAACCGTGGTTTGAATTATTTTATTTCGTTTTTTGATTTTTGTCTAGTCAAAATCTGGGGCTGCTTCTCCGCCTTATAATATAAGATGTCCCTTGTTCTTTCATTTTTGGAGATTGAAAAGCTAGAGAAACCATTGAAGAATTAATGGAGAACAATTTGGAGAAGTCTGCTCTTGGGAATAATGTTGTGTTTGAAGAGAAGATAACCAAATCCGGCAGCAGCCCCGGTGGAGAAGGTGATCATGTTTCTGTTGAGACCAACGAGGTGAGCTTGTGGCTGCCTAGCTAGCTATGCTTGAATAAGGCTTGTCTGGAGAAAAAATAGTCTTGCCCTTTTAACTGAAACTCCATCTTTAAGCCTGGTTTCTCAATCAATCAAAGAACTGAACTTTTTGATTTAAGATATGTACTGGGTTTTGTATGCTGTTCATAGTTTTGGCAGTACAAATTAAATTCAAAATTAATGGGACATTTCCTAGTCTTTTTCTGGGTTTTTAGATTGTTTGACTCTGAGGAATTTGAAATGATCAGAAAGTTGACACCAAATCTTTCTTCTGTATGTATGTAAAATACATCATTTGTTCCTTAATAACTCAGTATTCATGCGTGGAGATTAATTTATTGTACGTGAATGTGTGCAGGGAGAACATCAAAGGGAAATCAAGCAAGAAGATGACAGATCCAAGCCTCCTTCACCAAACAAAAAGGATTCAACCATCATCAAGGAGGTATAAAAGGAACCTAAGAACTTCATAAAATAAAGCAACTACACAGAAATTGGTTTATTTTATACTGAATTTTGTTGAGCAATTAATATATGCTCAACCACTTCCATGCACCTTCATTCAGGAAATTGATTTATCTTCCTTATTCTCTGTCAGCAAGTTGCTTGGCTGACCATCATGCTTATTCTTTTATTCCATAGGGGAAACAAAACAATATGTTTAAATTAACAATGACTGCATCTCTGATTGATTCCTAATGCAAATTCATTGATCATATATCATCTCAGCATGCATGCATCAGGTCAAGATTAGATTAAGCTTGGGAAAAAATTTTCTCAATTTGTCTGCCTGCAGCAATGTTTGTTCACATGATTGAAACCCAAGCCATGTGGTAGACCTGATCAAACATGCATGAGTCGCCGCTACCAAGTCATATTCATATATGGATGGTGTTCCTCGTCTTCTCTTGAACCAAGTGTTTCCTTTTATTCTTTTTGTGCCATTGATCCTTACAAAAGAAAAATGAAAAATCGACTTTGTTGTTCAAATTTGTGTATAGAATTCTACATAATTTACTCCCTCGTCTCTTTTTCTTTGTCAATTATCTTTCTTTTTTTGGATGTCTCAATTTCATATTATAAATTTATTTTTCATGATTTTTAAATTTTTTATAATAAAAAGTATTGAACATCTATATTATAAAGAAATTTCATATTTTAAACAAAATATATCAAAATCAAAGTTTTTATCTTAATTTCTATGAAAATCAAAGAGAGGAAAAAAACCCCAAAAAGGAATGGTTGTTGATCCGCCCAAAGGCAAACTCAATGTATTGCTAGGTCATAAACATGGGCGGATGGACATACAAACCAGTGTCAAAAATCTCTATTAATTATATTATTTATATTAGAGTTTTATATAATTGATGATATTAAAAAATTCATTAATTTTTTAATTATTATTATTTATTTAGTTATAATACCACTTAAAAAAAATTGACTTCGTTTAAGCTATAGAAATATTATTACATCTAGTAAATATAGCTAACGGTACAAAAGTTAAAGTATAGGAACATTAATAATTCTCTATGATTATGAATTAATAGTTGAGAAGCATAATAATTTGTGTCCCTGCAGGTGGATCAACTCGAATCAGCCAAAGCCAAGATGGGAGAGGTTAAAGAAGAGAATGAAAAGTTAAAACTGTTACTATCCCAAATCATGAAGGAATACCAGTCTTTGCATATGCGTTTCCTTGACACTCTTCGGCAAGAAGAAGCGAAGAAGTCCACCGAGACATCCCCAAGACATCAAGGAAATGAAGAACCTGATCTTGTCTCCCTTAGCCTGGGGAGAAGTTCGGATACTGAGCGTAAGAAAGACGAGAAAAAGAGCAGCAACCTGAGTAACAATGGCAAAGAAGATGAGAAACGGAATGGTAATGAAGGACTTGCACTTGGCTTGGAATGCAAATTTGAGCCCGCTGGTTCAACCGAGAAGAACCCAAGCCCTGAAACTAGCTTCGGGAAACAGGAGGAAGAGGAACCAACTGAGACATGGCCACCAAGTAAGATTCTCAAAACGGTGAGAAGTGGGGATGAAGATGCAGCAGAGCAAATGCAGTTCAAGAAAGCAGCTAGAGTTTCTGTCAGAGCTAGATGTGATACTCCGACGGTATAATACAAACTTTCTATTGCTAAAAGCAATGAAAACATGGAAAATGCTGTTTTACCAAATTGTGTTTCCTTGGATTTCGTGTATGCAGATGAACGATGGGTGTCAGTGGAGAAAATATGGACAGAAAATAGCAAAAGGAAATCCATGTCCCCGAGCATACTACCGTTGCACGGTCTCACCGACTTGTCCTGTGAGGAAACAGGTATCAGCTGCCTGCCTTAGTTGAAAAATCTGATCCCCAAGCAATCAGTATGATTATTTTTTTTTATTTACACAACTTAAATCTGAGTGCTAAGAATAGCATGCATGGAGTTTCAAATGCCATCATTTCACACAAGAAAATGGACCCATAACCTTCAGTTAATATTCGTACTGTACGTGACAGCTCAAAAGCAAATTGACATTGGCATGTAGCCTTTTTGATCATGGAAATTGGAAATAAAAGATCATAATGTAAATGTGAAAGATATGTTAATGTCGTGATTTGTTTTTCTTTGAAAGTGCTGTTTTCGTTGATGAGATAATTATGTTAAAATAATAGAACGTTTATATTTTAAATTTATCTTTTTAATATAATTTTAGAGAAGCGAATTCAATTATTAATACGTTGACAAAAATTGAAATATGATCAGCTCATGAACTTTTTCTTATATTGTAATATTCTTTTATTATAAAAAATTATTTCATAATTATGAAACTTATAATTCAAATTACAAACAACAAACAAAAAATTTATTCAAATTTTATCATGAGATAAAATTTCAGCACTTATTTCATTGTTATGATATGATCATCAGCCTCCTAATCAGTTTCCTTCAACTTAAATTTGTCAAACGCCAGGTACAAAGATGTGCTGAGGATATGTCCATCTTGATCACAACATATGAAGGGAACCACAACCATCCTTTACCCCTAAGTGCAACAGCCATGGCTTCCACCACTTCTGCAGCAGCTTCCATGTTGCAGTCTCAATCATCAAGCTCACAACCGGGCCTTGGGACCTCAGTTTCTGCCCCCAACTCCACATCTTCTGCTGCTAACCTCCATGGTCTAAACTTCAACTTCTCCCAAAATTCAAGGCCATATCAACACTATTTCCCTAACTCTTCAATCTCAACTACCAATTCTCACCCCACTATCACTCTTGATCTTACTGCACCAGCCAACTCCTCATATTTCACTAGACTTTCAAATGCACCCAGATATTCATCGACATGTCTCAACTTCTCCGCTTCACCATCTTCTTCTTTAGAAGGCGCCATTAATAACCCACAAACATCTTGGAACACTGGCCACTTAAACTTTGGCGCACTTTCTAACCATAAAAATAGCTTTTTTGGGCCATTGAATAATCTAGGAAGGCAACCAGCTCAAGAACACTTGTACCAATCATACATGCAAATGACCAACCAGACTCCTTCTCATCAACAGTCTTTATCAGAGACAATAACAGCTGCAACCAAGGCGATTACATCAAATCCAAGCTTTCGATCTGCCTTAGCGGCCGCCCTCACCTCCTTCGTTGGAAATGGAGGAGAAGGTGTGCCAATATTAGACAATCATAGTGAAAATGAAGCGAAGTGGGGTGAGTCACTTCCTCTGAATACAGCCCAGCACCATGCAGCTGTGGACAAGGAAGTAGGGTGTGCATCAAGCTACTTGGGAAAGTCTTCATCCATGAATTCCCAGCAACAACAACAACAAAAGCAAGGAAGCTTACTACTGTTCCCAACTAATTCATTGCCATTTCCAACGTCCAAGAGTGCTCCAGGTCCCCCTGCAGATACTAGCAATCAAATTAAGTGATGGGCTATTGGAAAAGCTAATGTATGTTTGACTTTCCACAAGCTAATGTAGGGGAGACGAGGGAGAGTAGATTAAAGAGTAAAAAGATTCTTACTATTTGTTTTTTAACTTTTGCACAAAGAATCAACTTTTTGTTTCTTACTATTTGTTCTTTACATTTTACTTTACCTCAAATTATCGAGAAAAAGAAGAGCAAAACGTCTTTGACCAGTAACAAGCAATTAGCAACAGTAACAAGTACTAACAAGAACTTCATATACCAGATTAGAGAGATAAATTCAAGCCCAGGAACCCAGTAGTGTCAGGCCCAGAAGTCCATGCAACAGTGCCCAGTAATGGTAAAACCCGAGGCCCACCATGTTTGCCCCATCAGACCAGTTCAAACAACACGTGGTAACCTACAAAATATGCCATGTGTCAACTGGTTACACGTGGCGTTACAAGACCCATGCATAACTCAATCTAATAATTCCACCACAGAATATGAACAGAGAACTTCCCTGCTCTCAAAAGTGGAATTCCGATCCCAATTTCCCGAGCAATTTTTCTGCAGGTATATCATGTCAAATCCTCTTTTGGGTGTTATTTTGTTTATCTAGCTTTGATATCCAAACCATTTTCTTGTGTAAATATTGTCACTGCAGATATCAGATCATAGTTTTTACAGTTTTATCATAGATTCAGTATCAAGCTTCTATATTTACCCCTGTTAGATTTTTATGGTACTAATGATTCTTGATGGTCTTTTGGTTCAAGAATATAATGGCTCTCCAAAAGCAAATTACATGAATGATTTTATAAATTTCGATGTTAATCAAGCCATTTAGAGATATAAAAGAATGTAGATACATGGATTCTAAACAGTGAAAGGTACAAATTGGGATAGTGAGTTAATCTTGCTGCACATTGATGTAGAGATGGCACAGGCACAAGAAGCCGATGAAAGTTCAGCACTTTCAAGCTGTGATGCTTATTTTGAGAAAATAAAGTCCAGGAAGAAATTACCACAACCGTTGCAGGAGACTTTAACAGCTGCATTTGCCAAGATTCCTGTTTCATCTTTCCCACAAGTTCCTGGTGGCAAAGGTGATGATAAAAGCTTTGTTGAATCCGGAAGTTAAGCAATTTTAAGCTCATGTACTTTGTATCAGTAATGGAAAATGGCTCAGTTTCTAATAGTTGTGCGGTGACAATACTTTTTCTAGTGATTGAAATTGAAGCAGAAGCTACAATTGCTGATGCCGTTAAGATTCTATCAGAATGCAACATTCTGTCTGCTCCTGTGAGAAACCCAGATGCAGCGACTAGCTTGGACTGGAGAGAAAGGTACTTAGGAATTATAGATTACTCAGCAATCATTCTCTGGGTACTAGAGAGTGCAGAACTTGCAGCTGTTACTTTATCAGCCAGCACTGCTACAGCCGCTGGTTTGGGTGCTGGAGCCCTTGGAGCTCTTGGAGCAATAGCAATGGGTGTGACAGGTCCTGCTGCAGTTGCTGGACTAACTGTTGCTGCAGTAGGAGCTGCTGTGGCTGGTGGCGTGGCAGCTGATCAAGGTGTAGGAAAAGATGCTCCGTCAGCTGCTGACAACTTGGGCGAGGATTTTTACAAAGTTATCCTTAAAGAAGAACCCTTCAAGTCAACCACTGTAAGTTTTATGGTGAAATGCTGATTATGTATACAAAAATTTTGGTTCAATCTACCATTATATATTCATTTTTACTGGCTCTGCAGGTGCAGTAGGCCATGTTTGTCAATCTTTAATCCTTAGTTTCCCTTCTCTATGAATGATAATATTTATTGGGTCCAAGTAAAACACAAATTAGACACCAGAATGATGATGTAGTCTTCTTTTTACATCATCATGAAAGGTACTCAACGCATGATATTGTATTTTTTTTCAGGTAAGGTCAATAGTTAAATCATACAGGTGGGCTCCTTTCGTTCCAGTTGCAACAGACAGTTCCATGTTGAGTGTCCTACTGCTACTCTCTAAGTATAAGCTGAGAAATGTGCCTGTAATTGAGCCAGGCAATCCCGATATCAAGAACTACATCACTCAATCTGCAGTTGTTGGAGGTCTGGAAGGATGCAGAGGGAGGGACTGGTTCGACTGCATTTCTTCACGGCCTATTTCTGATTTGGGACTCCCTTTCATGTCTCCTGATGAGGTGAAACTTTATTGGTTGCTTCAAAATAACTGATAAGTATTTGTCAAGCTCCCTTAAATATGAAACTTAAATTATTTCTGTGTACTTTGCCAGGTTATTAGCATCCAAAGTGATGACCTGGTTCTTGAAGCATTCAAGAGAATGAGAGACAACCGAGTTGGTGGTCTTCCGGTTGTAGAGGGGCCAAGCAAAAAGATTGTTGGGAATATAAGCATAAGAGACATCAGACACTTGCTGCTCAAACCTGAACTTTTCTCCAATTTCAGGTACGGCAAGGCAAAGGCATAAAGCTTTAAAACTACATAGCCTACCTCATATTTTAAGGCTGATATTTCAATCACTCCCATCCAAAAACTACTCTTTACCAACAAGTGATAATCAGCAAACCAAGCCAAAAGATAAGTTGTGTTATTTATCTATTACAGCCCATTCGAATATTACATATGCTGAATTGCTGAAGAAACGTGACTTAGATCACTTCAGAATATACTTACCTAATCTCTCCCTCCTAGAAATTATTATTTAGTAACCTTGCAAAGAATATTCCACGCAACCCTTGTTGGTTTAACAATGCTTTCATCTGCTTGATTCTTGATTTCAGGCAGCTTACTGTGAAGGATTTCATGAATACTGTTGTCTCAATGGGCCAAGAATTTGGCAGACTCACCCCACCAATAACATGCAAGGTAGATTCAACTCTTGGTAGTGTGATCGAGAGACTTGCCACCAAATTGGTGCACAGGATCTACGTAGTAGCTGAGAATGAATATGAAGTTATCGGTGTAATTACTCTTAGAGATGTGATCTCTTGCTTCATATTTGAGCCCCCAAACTTTTTCGATAGCTACTTTGGGTTTTCAGTGAAAGAAATGTTGAATCATTGAAGTTTCTGTTGTAATCGCAACCCTTGGAGATGCAGAGATGCAATTGAATTTGATTCAGTTCACAATCTATTCTGTATATGCAGCATCTCTTCATGTAATGTCAATGGAAATAAATCCAGTGAATTTTGCTGTTTCCTTTCATGCGCTTGCAACTGAGCAAAATTGAGGGAGTTTTTTCCATGTCACATAGCTATCCAGTTTCCACAGAAACAAATGTTGAAGAGTGAAACTTCTTTTCTGGTAACCTGGAAAAATCCAAGAAAATGCAGAAATGTAATTGAATAAGGTGGGATCAAAGCATTTTTCAGAAGATGTTCCTTTTCATGTTGCTGCTATTGAACTAAATCCAGGGAATTTTCTCAATCCTCTGTCATCTATCACTTGTCTTATTCTTTCCGCATCTCCCCACCTTCCTACTGCGGCGAATATGTCGGACAGTATGACAAAAGGAGCTGGATTCTCTGGCTCTAACTCCGAAAGCTTCATAGCCATTTCTTCTCCTAGCTCATAATTCAAGTGACACCTACAAGCACCAAGCAGAGAAGCAAAAACCACAGCAGGAGGGTCGGACATTTCTTGTATTATTTCTTTGGCTTCTTCTAGTCTGCCACATCTACCCAAAAGATCAATTATGCAACCAAAATGCTCAAGATTTGGGCTCAAGTCACAATCTTCAACCATCATTCTGAAAACTTGCAATCCTCTGTCAACTTGACCGGTGTGACTACATGAAGATAAAACGCAAATGAATGTTGCAGAATTCGGTTTTACCTTGTCCTCCTGCATCAAGTCAAAAATTTCCAATCCTGATTCGTTTTCTCCATTTCTTCCATAACCAGAAATCATTGCATTCCAAAATGCTGGATCATCAGGCTTTGATTCAAAGTGATCAAAAATTTTACGTGCACAAGAGGAATGCCCACATTTCATATACATGTCAATTAATGCAGTAGCCATGAACTCCTCTTTACTAATGCCACTCCTTATAGCATGCCCGTGAATCTCTTTTCCCTGCTTTAAAGCAGACAAAACTGAACAAGCGGGCAAAACACTGGTAAAGCATTTTAAACTCGGTTCTACACCAGCAGACTGCATCTTCTCAAAATACTTAAAAGCATCAAATCCCTTCCCTAACTGCGAAAACCCACTTATCATCGAATTCCATGTTGCTGAATCAGGTTTCATTCCTTCAAATTCCAACTCCTCAAACAGTGCAACAGCGATCGCACTTTGATTGTTCAACATCAACCCTGCAATCATTGAATTCCAAGTTATCAAGTTCCTGTTTCCATCCATCTCCTTGAAAACATCATAGCCCCACAGCCATGCCCGACATTTTGAATACATATCAACAAGTGCAGTTCCAATCATTGTATCAAACTGCATCTCAGCTTTCATAACAACCCCATGAACCTGCCTGCCAAACTGTAGATACAAAAGACTTGCACAGGCAGATATGACAGAAACCAAAGTAACAGTATTGGGCTGCTCTTCTTGTGAACTGTCCCTCATTTCCTTAAACACGTTCAACACCATACGTGGAACCCCATTCTGCAAAAGCCCTGAAACAAGAGCATTGTAGCTGACAACATTCTTATTAGTCATCTTCACGAACATTTTTGTGGCTAAAACTATCTCTTCACACTTAGAATACATAGTCAGCAATGAAGTTGCCACGTAAACATCCAATTCAACCCCCAACTTAACTGCCAGAGAATGAATTTGCATGCCAAGTTCAAGACTTTGACAAGCTGGCAAAACAGTAGCTATAGTGAGTGAATTAGGCCTCGACAATCCAAAAATCATCTCCTTAAATACTAACAAAGCTTCTTCCCAATACCCATTCCTCCAAAATCCGGTAATCATCGTGTTTAACGAGGCCAAGTTCCGGTCAGGCATCTCAGCAAACACCTTGAGAGCATACTCAAAGCGGTGCAGTTTCATGTACATGTCAGTGAGAGCTGTGGCAGCGTAAATGTCATGGGAAAACCCGGTTTTGATAAGATGGGTATGGAGGATTTGGCCCTGGATTGGCGAGTTGAGCTTGGCACAGGCTTTGAACAGAGGAGGAAACGTGAATTTGTTGGGAAGCAATGAATCTTTGTGCTGTTGTGTGTGTAGATGGAGTGCTTCTTTGTACAATCCCTTTGTCACCAGTTTTAATATCTGCTGTTTCATGAGATTATACCAAAATCAAGAAAATAGGAAAAAAAAATTACATATGAAGATTGAAGCGAAGGATGAAATTCAAGATTTAAACAATGGTGAAGACAAAATATTTTCTTATTAAATTAAAAATACACTCTTAATAGAGTTTAATACTCTCTGATTGAATTAGTTGAATCATATTTTTTTTTATAAATTAATTCTTTAAAAATAAACAATTGGAATTATTTCTTTGAATAAAGAATAACATTAAGATAAGAAATTAGCTTATTAAGCTAAAAAAAAAGAAAAATTAAGGAAAAAGATTATGAAAATTTCATACACCTTTCATTATTTATTTTTCTTTGAATGGATGAAAGCAGAAGATTGGGAATATCCCAAAAAATAGAAAAAAGAAAAAAAAATCATTACTTTTTCTTTTATCGACTTTATACTTTGAAATTGACCCAAAATGTAAATAACTCATGAAAAGAATCTAAATTATAAATTATTCAATAAACAAATAATTATAAAAATATTTTAATTTTTTATAAAAAATAAAATAAAATTTCCCCGGCGTGAGATTTACGCAAGACTATCAAAAGTGGCAAACAAGTGAAATATTACCAAAATTTTTATTATATATAAAATAAAAATTATATTCAAAAAATTTAACTTGTTTTGAGTATAAATGGAAAAACCCACTATGATAGTGAAGCCCATGATTTAATTTTTCTTTTAAGTAATGAAATTGATTTGGTGGCAAGATTTCCTTATCAAAGTTGGTAATAAAGTTTTTTCACTAATAAAATATAATATGCTCCAATAGTAAAAACAATCGTGTCACGATCAATCATATATATTTTCGACCGCCCATGTGCATAATTCCTGTTTGGAAAAACTTTTCCACGTGTCGACATCGAAAAATTTAATTATATAAGTATTTACTATAGTGAAAAATGAACATTCTAGAAAAATAAAATTTAATTAAATTATGTATCTTATTATATAAAAATAAATAAAGGTACACATGGGAATATTTATGCATGGCGTCGCTTAGCTAGCAACTTGGCAACCAGGGTCCCCCAAATAAAATAAAGGAAAATTAGAAATTAAAATTAAAATTTTTATCTTAATTTTGTGAAATTAAGAAAAGATGAATATTAAAATTGGAAAAATAATTCTTTTTTATTTTTTTTTAAAGAAAGAAAGACTTATATATAAAGGACCGCTGACCCTGAGTGAGCCATCATCGTCTTGGTCTGTTCTAAAGAAAGAAGAAAAAAAATAAATCTGGGAAAATAAGATCTTTTCTTTTGGATCGGTCGGTTTATAATTAATTAAAAAGGAGATGATTCTCTGATAGGCTTTTCCGTTTGTTTCCTGACGAAATCTTGGGAAGGGAAAATTTTGTTTTTTTTTTTAGTTCTTTTGTTAACTCGTTGTGATTCTGTTAGCTTGCTTTGGGAGAATCCTAGTTAACTCGCCGCGTTTACTCAGAAAGTAAGACCCTGTTTTGTTTTTTTTTTTTTGTTTCTTTTCTTTAATTTTGCTTCGATTTGCGTTTGGTTATTATATATCCAAGGGAAACTCTTTTGATTGCTAGATATGTTGACGCTTCAAGGTTTTTGATCGTTCTTGTTGTAGTTATGGATCTAGGGTTATGTAAGATTTGGGGATTCAAGATTGATTCTTTTGGGTATTAATTAGATGTGTTTTTTTAGCTTATTTTTATGGTGATTTTAACTCTTTATGGTTAGATTCTCTGAGATTTTTCATTTCTAAATGTATTAATTTGTTGTGATAATTCTAGAAATGAATGAACTGCAATCTTGGTTTTATTTGTTTAATTATTGTCATCTGCTGAATCAGTGTCTAGAACAAAAGTTAAAAGCAAAAGTCCGCTCATGTTACCTTTGGTTTCTTCTCTTTATTGCTTTATATTTAACCAAATTATGTTATCAATGTTTTTTTATATGATGGGTAGTAAATTGAGGTTTTGTAGCCCCCAGTGGACATCCCAACGATTAGAGGTTGTGATTCCGGGGTGGAAGTGTTTAGTTTGAATCATGGGGATGTTGGGTAGAGTTTATGGCATGGAAGAGAGCTGCCTCCCGTTCTGTTTGATGTTTATGTTAAAGAACTCCGGTTTGTTCTTTCTTTTATTGTGTGCATCTTGGTATTGATTTTGAATTGGCTTCCTCTTGAATTTGCAGGCGGTGAGGATGTCGACTCCAGCAAGGAAAAGACTGATGAGGGATTTTAAGAGGTTGCAACAAGATCCTCCTGCAGGAATTAGTGGTGCTCCTCAAGATAACAATATTATGCTCTGGAATGCTGTTATTTTTGGGTATGTGACAAGACAAGGCTGGATTGTCTTTTCCTTCTTTGTTTACTTGTTTTTCCTGTGATGTTTTTAGATAAAGATCCAATGAAGTTGTGCTCATGTCTTTACTTGATCGATTTGCAGGCCTGATGACACCCCATGGGATGGAGGTAAAGTATATTCTTTTGCATTTTTCAGTTTCAATTATCAATTTGTCTATAGTTGTTTGGTGGATTTGTTTGCCTGTCTCCTTTTACCTCTTTAAAAGATTGCTATGCACTCTATATATTGATAAAACTTATCCAATTGGAGACAAATTTCCCTGTAATTGTACAATGCCTTAATGATATTATCAATTTCCCATACATTAATTGGTTAAATGCTTCATCTACACCTAGCTTTTTTGAATAGTTTTGTGAATTTGTTTGCTATAATTGAGTGAGTTTTTCCCCAAAAACAGAACAGAGCTTACATGAGACCTATGTTGATACTTACATAATGCTGAAGGTTAGGATTTGTTTGACCGGAGTGGCACTGATAATGGTTCCTTAAGACATATTTTTCATGTGAATAATGGAGCAGAAGATGTCAAACAATCTTGTGGGGATGTTAATGCCCATTCAGCCTCTGCCTTTTAACCAAAATGAAAAGGCTGATACACTTTGAGTATATGAATCCTTTACTTTCTATCATGTCTAGTAACTCTCTAAAACAAAACAAGCCTTTCAAAAAAAAAAAAAACTCTCTAAAACAAAACAAAACACAATGGTCATTCTTATTTAAGCTATATCTTTGGATAATTTATCATAGAACGTAGGTATACTGCTAAGAACTATAAATTCATCTGTGTTTTGATATTTTTGAGTCTTTCAGGTACGTTTAAACTGACTCTTCAGTTTACGGAGGATTATCCAAACAAGCCACCAACAGTTCGTTTTGTTTCTCGAATGTTCCATCCAAACAGTAAGCTCTATACTAACTTTATTTTCTAACTGCATCCACTTTTTCAGTTTACATTTTGATTTTTTCTCGCATATGTGGCAGTTTCTTAATTGTTGTATTCAACATTTGACATATTTGTGTAGGATAAACTTCTACTTTCTTGCATGAAGATGTAATATATACAGGGTGAAACTGTGCTGTTTATGTTTGTCCATTACTATATCACATAACGAGTAGACCTTTAGTTGTAATATATAGGGTGAAACTATACTATGCTGTGATTATACTGTGATCTTTTATTGACTATACTTGTGAATGAGTAGACCTCTAGTTGTAAAGTGGGTGCTCAGAAGAGGACTACATTTGTTAATGAATCAAACATGAGCTAATGTTCCAGAAGTTCAAGGCTATCATGTGCTAGTTCGTTGTGTCATTGGCACCTCTTAGGCCAGAACGGAGCAGCATTCCACTGTCCATTTCATGTGAATTGTATGCCTCATGCGACTGATATTCCAAGTTCCAACCATTCCTGGAGTTCCAAAATTTCTATGGCCATCCGCTAACATCTATTCATACGATTGAGGCTTCTAAGCTGATGTTGACATAACAAGTTTACATGTTCGGCATCAGTTTCTTGTTTTCTTCCATTAAAACCTAACTTTCTCACGATATTGGATTTTATTTGTTATGAATAAGTTTTATCTGTTGATTTCAAAGAAAAAAATGTTTTATCTGTGTGCTCTGGCATATTTGTTAGGCAATAATGTTTAGCTGTTCTGGTTCTGATCCCAATTTTATCATGCTATTTTTACAGTTTATGCAGATGGAAGCATCTGCTTGGACATTCTACAAAATCAGTGGAGTCCAATTTATGATGTAGCAGCGATACTGACATCTATTCAGGTACTCTATAATCCTTCAGGCATTGAGTTGCAGCTAAGGTCCATGGAATAAAATATGATTTCATTCCAATTCAAGTATGTTATAGTCTTTGCTTCTAAACTACCTACGTCATTTTGTCAACTTTCATATGAAAGTTGTGGAAGCAGAAACATTGGTTGTCATTCCAAAGCTGTACAGACGACCACCAGCTGGCTGTTTTTGATTGGAAGATCTTTTATTAAGATGATGATAGTATCAAATATGTTTGTGTTAACCTGGAATATTGTGCCTTAGACAAATATTATTTGGACCTGTCAGGCATGCATGTGAAGAAATCAGACTTTCCTCCTAATATCTTTGCAGAAATCATTAATGAGATTGCTTTTGTGTGTGTGTGTTTTTAATATATCCAAAAGTTAGGCCTTGGGCTAAACAATCCAAGGTTACCCTTCCCAGACCCAAACTTAATAGTTGATACCTCTAATTAAGTGCCCTAGGATCTAATGGTACACAGGTATTATGTTATAACTCTATGTGCTCTCTTTCTATCTCTGTCCTGTTGTTTTAATCCATATTATTTTTTATGTGCAGTCATTGCTCTGTGATCCGAATCCAAATTCTCCTGCAAATTCAGAAGCTGCTAGGATGTTTAGTGAGAACAAGCGTGAATACAATAGGAGAGTACGTGAGATTGTCGAGCAGAGCTGGACTGCTGATTAATAGCTCATGGTTTGGTTCTATGGAACGTCAAAAAAAACAGTCCAATGGCCTGTCTAAATAACATTGACACTGAAAATGTGTTGCAAACTATTTTGACTTGATGTGGTGTTTGTTTTATGTGGATGGATGGTGCTCCCTTAATTGAAATGATTGTTTTATCTTCTTGTGCTTCATTTGTTTAAAGTTGGTTTAAACTTTCTCTTTTAGGTGAAAAGACCGTTGATGCCCAGGATCGTGCCAGAATTGTCTTTCCTTTCTCTCCACCCTTTTCCGGTGGGGAGGAAGGCAGGGAGTCTGGGGGCGCTAGCCGCTAGTATGATTTGAATGTAAAGCAATATTGCCCTTCCTTGTTCTTTCCTTGCGGCAGCACTTTGGGTTAAGTCTCAAAGCATGTAGAAACCATAACTCAGCTCCCAGCAAAATGTAAAACAAACTTCCATGTGGAAACTTTATTATGAGAATTTGCGACAAAAAATCTTATATAAATACAAGTGGAAATCCCAACGTTTATTTTTGCTTACAGTTGAGAAAATGTAATGAAGTATTACATATATGTGGCAAGGTTTCCGCTACTGGTCCATCCCTCCTGAATTTGGATTGAGTACTGCAAATTCCAAAGAACATCTTCTATGGAGGGGCGCTTGGTCGAATCTTTGGACAGGCAATTGAGAGCGAATTCGACTGTGGTTCTCATTGATTCATATGCAAAAGTGCCCCGAATGGAGGGATCTATGACACCTCTTAACTTTGATGGCCCTTCAGCTAAGCTCTGTTCCAGCTGCAAAGAGAAACAGGCAATTTCATGCACTGCCTTGGGGCTTTTTTTTATTTAACGGTTTTGCCTGGAGAAATGGAACAAATGAACTACATACCTGAAGCTTAAGCTCATCCAGTTCACTTGTGAATGTGGCCGGTTTACCGGTAATAACTTGAAGTAGAAGAATTCCCAGCTGATAAATGTCTTCCTTCTCTGCATTTTCATCACTGCAAAAAGGAGTAGGTGTAAGTTCATAGCCTTGAAGGAATGAAAATTGCAGTGGACAAGGTGGGAGAAAAGGCTGCTACCTTCTAGGACGACTGGCCAAGGGGCTTTCCGAACCCGCCTGCAATTTCATCAGGGAAACAGAAAAACAAAAATAAGAAAGAGAATGAACAGATCAAATTCAGAAATAAATTTGAATTTTCCTCTGTTTCCTATACCTTAAGTGGCAAGGGGATGTTGTAATTACTGATTTTGGCTGTAAGAGTCTCATCCAACAAGATATTATCAATCTGCAAATCGTTTCCGTATATGCCAGGTGCAATTCCTGTGTGCAAGAACTGGATTCCCCTTGCAGCACCAATGGTGATTGCCATTCTCTGTGGCCATTTCAGTATTTCCTTCTTTCTCCAATCTGCCAATAATCACATCGAAAGTAAATCAAAATTCTTAAAACATTTGCTTTTGCCCCTGTTGTCTGAGTTATATTTTGGGGGTTAGCTTTTTTACCAGTAAGATAGTCCCGCAATGATCCATTTGAAATGTGTTCAAAGACAACGAACACTGTACTTGCTGTGTTGGGATGATCCTGGTAAGTAACAATACAGTGTCCCAGAACGCTAACCAAATGCCGATGTCTAAGCTTGGACAGAACTTCCGTGTGTTGCATGAGGTTTTGAGGTAAATGCCTCCGCTTTAGTTTCAGATATTTCACCACCACCACTGAGCCGTCTACGAGCCAACCTTTATAGAGCTGCAAACGTCAGAGTAACCATTTTTCAATCTTTTATTCTTGTTTCATGTCTCAGGGGACTAATGAGTAATGGGATTTGAACACAAATGTTTTACCTGTCCTTGAGATCCTTCCCCCATAAAATTTGATGGGTCAAAGTTGTTTGTTGCATCTTCAATTTCCTCCAAGTTGAAAACACGATATCGAGGAAGCCCAATTGCAGCTGATCTCATTGTCTGAGGCACACGCCCTGCAATGTTGCAAAATCGAGCAAATTTAGTAGGTTGAATGATGACAATTTTGAAACGATGTTTGCATGAACGGTTTTGAATAGTCTTACTTGAATCAATGGCCGGTTTTGGGGAGCTACGAACAGACATTTTGTCTGCAATGGATCTTTCATAGTTTGCATCTTCAGTTCTTTCTGATCTTCTGACAATGACCAAAATTAACAAAGCAATAGCTCCTGCAATGCCCAGAACGCCTCCAATGATACCGAGCAATAGGCCTATTTTGATCCCAGACTCCTGCTCTTTCCTTCTGACTGGAGGCTTGACAGCCAATGCTGCTTTGTTGCAAAATGAATGTGGATGCTGACGATTTGAATTTCCACCAGACAGACAATTCCATGAGCTAATGACTGTTCTGTTTGTCGAACTTGATCCTATGCATGGAGGGAGTTTTCCTATCAAACGGTTATTTGAGATATCTACAAACATGAGGTTCTTGCTACAGGATGTACTCACTGCAAGGGCCCCGCTTAGCTGGTTTTGGGCCAGATTAAGATACTGAATTGACCGCAGGGAGAACAGAAAAGATGGGACTGGTCCGACAAATCCATTAGAAGAGATATCCAGCATCCGAAGCTGATAGAATTTCGTCAATCCTGAAGGGATTTCAGATCTAAAAGAATTGTTGCTCACTATTAAACTTACAAGACTCTGGCTTAATGAAGGAAATTGTGGACCAAGGTGGTTGCCACCCAAATTCAGCTCTTCAAGTTGTGCCAAGCCTGTAAGATCTGGGACACTCCCATTGAACAGATTGTCAGCCAAAACAAGACTGGTTAGATTCTTGAACGATGCAATCTGCTTAGGAATCTCCCCGGAAATGAAATTTGAGCTCATGTTAAGAACTTCAAGTGAACGAAACCTGTTAACCTTAGCAGGCAAGGGACCCCATAACCCCAGGGACACCAGGGACAGTACTTTCAAATTCGAAAGCTTTGTCAGGACAGTGAATAATGCATCAATGGAGAATTTCCCAGACAAAGCCTGTTGAGAACCTGCAACAACATTCCCTGAAGCTGCCGTTGTGCTGTGAGCCGGAGAGCTCTTGTTTCCAACGATAGTTAATTCTGTTACTCGACTGTTTGTACAGACAATCTTAAGAGAAGCAGAAGGAGGGAGGTAACAGAAGTTGGTCCAATTTGTCCACCCTTGAAGAACTTCAGGATATTCAAGAAGCCTTTGAACTTGGAAAAAAATCCTGGTTTCACTTGGAGTAAGCTGCCCCATTGAAACTGGAACAAGCATGAAAATCACAGAAAGCAATGAACAGAAACCAACTCTGAAAGTCTCCATTCCTCTCTTTCCACTTACAACTCAAAAAAAAAAAAGAAAAGCAAAACCTTAAAACGTTGAAGAAAACATTTCTTGGGAATCGAGAAATCACATTTATTTCATCATGTGTTCAGTTGCATAATGTTCATAGCCCTTTTAGCATACAGCACCAGCACCCCAATAAATAGAGTTTTGTCTGAAAAAAAAGACAAATTTGTGACCTGGGTTTTGCTCACTACTTTAATTAAAGGTTGAATATAGATACAAAATGACAGAATAGGAGCCACACAGCTTAGGATCAAGCTATTACTACATTTCACTACTGAATTAAATAGTTAGCAAACTTTTCTGAGACCAAGTAGATGAAAGCTAATAATTGAGAAAGTGAAAGAACTTTTAAAAAACTAAAAGAAAAATGAAAATCAAATAATTTTTCTAAATCCGGTTATAAGGTACCCGCTTTTTATACAATCGAGACGAATAGACTCGAGTACTTCGTTGGTGAATATCCATTGAATGGCATGCAAATGCAAAGGAAATCTTGATCCTAAGATACGCGATCTATTATATTAAATTGCAAATGGGATTTTCAAGAATAAATAGAGGGTAAAAGTCAACTTTTTGGCTCTGAATTCAAACCCTTCCCGTTTGCGAGAGCCTCGGGTTTTGTGTTGGCCACCCTTGTTACGGTACGCCCGCGGGGACCGGGGCGAAGTAACTGAGAGCCACGCGCCAAAATGGAACGTGGGGGATTCTCGAAAACAAAGTTCAGTGGAGTCACGAGGCGATCACGTGCGTTCATGACCGAAATACCCTCTTACGTCGGTATCATGTTATAAAGCACTGCTGTAACGGTCCCCATGAGAATTGTCAGCGGAAATGACGACAATGGCCCCCGTTGGTCAGTGTCTGAAATGCCGTTGTGTCGGTGAGGTGTAAAGAAAAAGAAAGGAAAAAATGGGGTAAGGTTGTCAGTTGCCAAACACGGATTTAAAGGATGTATCAGTTCTACCTAATTCCGTTATTATCTTCTTGTAATTCGGTGGATGCTTTATTTTTCTTCTTAGCTTTAGCTGCCTTCCTCGATTATGTTATTTTGGCCCCTTTTCATGGATCCAACCTCGTAAAATTTTATTTTACTATTCAAGATTGAATCGTTGCTTGTCATTAGATTTGTGGATTCATGTTTTAATTGTATCATGGATAAAATATAATTAATTAAATATATTAAAATTTTAAATAAATAAATATATTTATTTATTGAATGTGTTACATAAAATAATACGATACATTTAACATGTTTATTAAATAAATTTAATTAAAATTTATATGACACGATATAATTAATAATTTATTTAAATATGATTAATTTGTTTAAATTTATGTTAAATAAGTTTATAAATGAGTTATATTGATCAACATGATAAGTTGATTAATCAAATACATTTTAAATGATTTAAACACATTTTATTTATTTAAACGTATTATCATGATTAACATACGAAACATAATAACTTTAAACTAAAATCTACTTAACTTTGTGTTGTTCTTGTATAAAAAATTTAACCGTGTTCAAAATTCCCTGTTCTAGTTATGATGGAGCTAGTTGACTATAGAGAGAAAAAACAAAAAAATAGTGAAAGACATACTAATGTGGGGAAGGGTAGTTTTCTATAATAATGCACATGGAATGCCTTTAAAGAAGATGCATTTTTGTAATTTTAAAAAGCTCCCACAAACCTAACTTATATATATATATATATAGAAAAGATTGTGAGCAGATACTTGGATTGTGTTGAGAATACTTGATTGGAAAGTGATTCCACCTTCGAGGAAGAATCCTATCAACTCTATCGAATAAAATCTAAAAGTAGGAGTACTTATATTTTTTTAATTAATATTTTTTATTTTAATTTAAATATAATATTTAAAAATGTATTTAAATTATTTAAAAAAATTCATATAAATTTTTATGTTTCTATTATGTTTAATCAAATTTTTATACTTTTTATTTTAAATCAAATAAGTTTTCATAATTAATGATTTATTAATTACTATTAGTTAAAATTTTACTTATCTTACATACACATGGTATTGATGTAGAGTATGAAAAATGTTACATGATCATGTCATCGTATTATATTAGTATGTTATGTTATTATTTATTATAATATATTAACATGTTATATTAACGTCATATAGTACAGAATAATAAGTGACATTTTAACTAAGTTAATAATTAGTTATAAATATTATACTTTAAAAGTATTAATCAAACATAGCAGTAAATTTTTTAAAATGAAATAAAAGTGTGAACAAATAATCATTTAATTGGAGGGGCTTGTGCATTCATGGCTCAAAATTACAACATTTGCCATCTTTTCTCCCCTTATTGATATGGCTAACGTAAAATGTTCTGTAATTTGAAGGAAGTGACTAATGAGGCTTTTTCTCATTGTGAATCATGTTGGGCTGGGCTAACCTTTAACCTTGATTCCCCTAATTGCTCAAATCTCACAAGCCACCCGGCCCAGAGTTAGGTACATAATTAAATAGCATGCGGCCCAGTTTCAAGCCCACCATTAATAACTCGCAATGTGTGGGTCAGTGGCTCATCGTCCAAGAGACATTATGTCTTTGTTGATTAAAACGGATAAACTCGACTTACACTTAAATGGTTTTAATTTTTTTTCTAACATTTTATGTTTTTCTTTTCTGATTAATTTTTAAGAATAAAATCTATTTTTATTTATGCCGTTCATTTTACCTAATAAAATCATCAAAATATTCTCAATTCAAAAATTAATTTATTTATTCAAATTTAAAAATATTTTTTAATAATTTTATTATTAAAAATACAACTTCTTTCAATAACAGATCTTATCCATAAAGAGCTAATTGAAAAGAAAAAAAAAACAAAAGTATTATGTCGGAAAAGTTAAAATAGAAGGAACTGTAGGTAAAGTTTACCTAATTAAAAATGATTATTTTTGTCTAATCTCACTTATTGGCTTAACAACAGTCCACTTGATTTGATTGTAGACTTAAAATCACAATTAATCAGTTGAAAATTGCATGTAACCACCATTAGTAGTTTTAACTATTTTATTCAAAGAAAAAAATAATAATTTCCATTAGTCATTAGTAACTACCGGCCAGCCAGCCGGCAACCACCATGTATTTTAATTGTTGTAAGTTGTTTGTTTATTTAAGGAATCTTAGAAACTCCTCTAGACAACGGACCACACTACTTGTCTTAAAACAGGTTTAATTGAGTTTAAGTACATTTAATTTTGTTTTGTACCAAAAGAATCTTTAGTTTTATTGATGCCCTAATTAAAAATTAACATGCAAGACATAAAGGCCTTTTATTAAAAGTTAATGCGTTTCTTTGGTCTTCAAATATACTACTAAATATAGAATTTGTTTCTCTATTAAATGTAAGACTTTATAAAATTAAATGTAACAACCACATTAACTTTTATACTAAAAGTTCCTTTCATGGCATCTTCTTAAACAAGTCACATTAAATTTACAATAATTAAAAATAATTAATTTATGTGAATATTTGATTGAATGGGCATATAAGAATTTGTAAAATTAAATGGAACTACCACATTAAAATTTACACTAAAAATCCTTTCATGGCATCTTTCTAAACAAGTCACATTGAATTTACAATCATTTCAAAATAATTAATTTATTTGAATATTTGATTAAATGGGTAAAGTACACCTCATTCTTTTTGTGGTTTTAACTTTTTCTAATTGATGTGTTATCATTTTTCTCTCAATTAATGTTGTGTGAATATATATTTTAATTAGCACATTGTGAATAGTTTTGGTTTTCATAAAAGATTAAGCTGTCAATTTTGTTCAATAAAATTAAAATACTTGCAAATTAAAATTAAGTTATTTGTTACTATTTAAAATATTTTTAAATTTTACAAAATAAAATTAATAATATAATCTTTACGGAAACAAAAGTTATCTATATGATATTAATTGAGGAAAAAAATAACAAGATATTATATAAGAAAAATTGAAATTATAAAAAAGGTAAGTAAAATTTATATAATAATAAATATATATTATATTTAAAAAATTAAATTTTAATTTTAATTTTTAAAATAAAATAATAAATTATTAAGAGATTTTTTTGAAGTAATGAATTTAACTAGGATTTGATATTTGCAGACTTTTTTTTTAATTAAAGTTTTAAAGAAAAAGACAAAAAACAAAGTAAATAGGAAATTGACGCAAATTGAGACAGGTCACCAGCAAGGGCAGAGGGACCATGTTATCTCTCCATCGCCACTTTTATGGGGACTTGAAAGGGGCCCACTTTCCAGGGCCACTGAAGCATTAAACGCCGTCGTTTTCTTGATTTTTGTCAAATTGCTAAAGCCTAACGCTTCCTCTTTCCCCTTTTTCTTTTCGGTTTATCTTTTAAATTCTTTTTTTCGGAGGCTGTTTTCCTCTCTTTCTCCAGTATTTATTTAATTCCAGTCTCCCCAGCAAACCAAAAAATACAAAAAAAAAAAGAAAAAAAAGAAAAACACTGCTCAAGATTCTCTTCCGAGGATTCCTGTTCGATCTTCAATGGTGCATTTCTTTCTTCTTCATTACTACCATTGCATTTGCTTCTGTTCATCTTCTTAAGCTTGCCAAATGAAGTTGTAAGGAAAAAAAAGGAAGAAAAATTGTTCTTCAGATCTCTGAAAATTTACTGTTTATTTTTCTTTTTGCAGTAATGGAAACTTGCTAAGGCTTTCAAGTTTGCGGCGTTTTCAGGTAAAAAGCTTTTGATACTCTTTTTTTTAAAAATCTTTTTCTGTTTTGCCGACACGCTTGCTTCTTGTACGGACCAGATCTCTTTGTCGTTCTTTTTTTTTTTGTCTTGATTTACTGGCTTTGGTTATATTATTTTGTTTAACTTAAAGTAGATGTGGGCTTTCGTTATTAATCTGTTGTTTTTTTACTTGAGACTGTGAAGTAAAGCTGAAAATAACTGTAAAATTGTCGAACTTTGTTTTTGGTTTTTTGTATTTTATTTGTCTAGGATTTTCGGTTTCAGCTTCAGTTGATATCGGTTTTATAGATTTTTGTTTTTTTAAAGTAAGAATTTAGTTTTTCATCTTACAAGGAAGTAATAATGAGTATGTTGTGTAGTAGAATTGTAACTGCCATTAATTGCAAGCTGTACTAAGATATTGAGAAGGGTGGTTTTGTTTTTTTAATGCTATGTTTCTACTTTTATTTATTTTTTAATTTAATGCTTACATGCTATGCTGGAACTTGGATAATATTAGGTTTTTGTTGTGTATGACTTTCGCAGATTTCCAGATTTAGAAACTTGGGATTTTAGTTATTTTTGGTTTTAACGAAGATGGGAAAATCCCCTGCAAAATGGATCAAGACCTTGCTTCTTGGGAAGAAATCTTCAAAGTCCAATATGTCAAAAGGAAGAGAGAGGCTGGTAAGAGAGTACTGGTTATCGCCAAATATTTAAATAGTATTTGAAGATTGAAAATGCTACATATCCTAATTTTTATTTGATTATTATGTGCAGAATTCTGCAAATAAGGGAGAGATATTGGTTTCTTCAAAGGTAACTGTGTCTGACCTATCAGTGGATCCTCCATCAATTTCAGCACCTATTTTGGTGACAAGTGCTAGGAATGTAAGGGAGTCCGCGATGGATATACCTACCAAATTGCCAAATTATGGGGGAGATATTCCTTCTGTAAAAGAGGATGGAAGTGATAACGCAATCAGTAACTTGGGTAACCTGGAAGATCCTGAGAGGATTAGGCTTGACCAAGCTGCTGCAAAGGCACAGGCTGCTTTCAGAGGTTATCTGGTAGCTTACTCTCTCTTTGATGGTTACTGTTATTCTTAAAGAGGCATGTATGTTATGAACATGTGTAAGCCATTTACTGCTATAGTCTTCATTTAGTTGTGGGTAAACTCTGCTGATTATCTATGGTACTATCTTAATTTGTATGTAATGAGATAGTATTCTGCTTATGTTGCTTGAGTTGGCATTTGGGTGGTAATATTAGATCCTTCTCACTCTACATCATACCTTATATTGCTGATGATTGGCCTTATTTAAAGGTAAATTTTATGTGAAGATTGAATAAAATATAATTGTGTCTACTATTTTCATGGTATGATCTAGACCTTTCTTTCCACTGGGTGGTAAAATTTTGATCAGTTCTTGGTTTTACATGGAGAGCAAATTGTTTTTGATGATATTGAGATATTTAAGCTTTGAAATTTAAATGCTTATGTAAGTCGGACTGTACAAGTGGGTGCTGTCTCTATATTTTACAGTAGTTTCATACTGCGCGTTTGAACGTAAGAGTGCAAACTCTGGCATTAACGGCGCTTCTCATATGTCCTCATTTTGTGTGTGTGTGTGTGTGAGTAGAGGCAATGAAAGTGAGAGTGCAAAACTCTTTGGGGGCATTAATGAAGCTTCTCACATGTCATCATTTTGCATAAGCACCTTTTTATTTAAAAATATTCTACTACATACTGATTTTTATTACTCAAATGACTTCTAACTGTAAATTTTGGGTAAGTATGGGTTTGCACAAAGTGTAATGAGAATACAGAATCTGCATTCAACCATTCTATTGTTTGAATGACCTTATATTTGGATTATTATTAACCCTAAAATCATGCAGTTTTATTGATTGATAAAAATTCTTTGCTCTGCTGTTTTACTTTACTGATGACAACATTATATGTTGGAAGGCTCGCCGGGCATTTCGAACCCTCAAGGGCATTATAAGGCTGCAAGCACTTATTCGTGGTCACTTGGTTAGAAGACAAGCTGTTGCTACTTTGTGCTGTACCTGGGGAATTGTTAAGTTCCAGGCACTAGCTCGTGGTCAAAAGGTCAGATGTTCAGATATTGGGGTTGAACTGCAGAAAAAACATCTGCTTCTGGTAATTTATTAGATGGACCACTGGATGATGGCTTATCTGTTCTTGCTATTCTGACAAAAATTACTAGAAGCATGTTGTTGCATGTCATAGTTCTTTTTTTCAATGTGAAAGTGCCTACGAGAATAAAGGTGTTTTTATGATTATATCATGCTTCTAAGCTAGCTGTTATTTATTTATTTATTGATTTTTTGAAACAGGGTTCTAAAAGCTCTGATTCTTTCGGAGTAAGCACATCTGCTCAGGTGAAGAATTTATCAAATAATGCTTTTGTTCAAAAGGTATGGTCCTTTGTTTTTTTTTGTTATTGTATATAGATATCTGTGGCTTTCTGATACTACTATTGGATTCAACTTAGATTTATGCCATAAAGCTATCTAAAAGAGAACTTCTGTGCTGATAGAGAGTCCACGTTGTTTAGAACATGTTCATGCCTCTTAAATTTCCTGCATGTGCGCATTAGTTGTCTGACTTCTTTTGTACATTGTTAAGATTTGCTCCTGTTTCCAGTGCTTCAAGCTTACACTCGTGCTTCTTGATTCTTAAAAATGTTTTTTTACAAGGTTATACTTTTCTGTTGCAGACATTCTTACTCTTTATTAGTCGTAGTTCGTTTGCTCTATATGGTAGTTCATGTTTATAACATCAGTACTGTACAGACATTATTCCAATTTTAACTCAACTGTCATGTGTAATTAGCTCTATGCCCCATCTTATAGGTAGTTTCTAGATTCCTCCTGTTTGTATCAAAATTTGACCACTGACATTCACATCTATTGTTTTGGGTCTCCAGCCCCCTCCTCTTTGTTCTGAAGATTGTTTATCTGTTGATTTTCCTTATAAAGTAGTTAATACTCATCATTCTTGTTACAAGTTACTACCTTAAAATGTTCTTTAAGAGGACTTAAATCTTAGGAATTGAATTTAATTTGCTTAGGAGGTGTGACTTGTATTGGTAATACACATGAGCTATCTATACAAGCCAAGGTTGCATTGCCTTGTGTTCGGACTTTGTGAAATGGTATACCATAAACAAAGGATTCTTATTATTCCAAGTGCTTGAACCTTAGAACATGAGCATAAAAAAGTATTTCATATTGAACATGTAATCCAGCCCTCGGCTTCTTTCTCCAAAATATGGAGAAACTTTGTAAGTGGTGAATGTTTTTGATGCATGCTGCTACTTAATTAACTGTTCCAAGCTGAGGGTATATTGTGAATGACAAGAATTATGATGTCTTAACTTCTGGCCATTTTGCTATGTTCTTTTCACTGCCGTTCCAAACTGCATATGTGATCATGCAATTCAACCACTCTCAGCTTCTGGCTTCATCACCTGCTGCATTACCTCTACGACTTCAGTATGGCCCAGAGGAACCTAACTCGTCCTGGCAGTGGCTTCAACGCTGGACAAGGTCACACTTTTGGGAAGCCCCTTCACAACCAATTAAGAGTCTGGCCTCAAAGTCTCAGACAAAGGGTGATGCAAATGGGCAAGGAAAGACAAGGAGAAGTGTTCGGAAACTGTCCAATGCAAAAGTTGAAAATGGATCTAGTCGTTCTAATTTGGAGTATGAAAAACCCAAACGTGGTCCGAGGAGAGTTTTTGGAAACACAGCAGATTCAGCTCGGGAACATTCTCAAAATGAGCTTGAGAAGGTTAAGCGCAATTTAAGAAAACTTTCTGACTCTGCAAAGGAGGTTTTTGATAAGTCTGAGGTTGTTAATGAGAAAACAAAGCAGACTCTGAAGAAAACTTCTAGTTCTAATGCTCCTGATGTTTCAGAGCAGGAATCTACTGAGAAGATGATAGATGTGACTGCAACACTCTCAGAACCATCAAATCTTGAGGCAGATCTGAAATTGTCGACATTAGATGCTTCTCCTGATGAGTCTAATATCTCTCCTGCAGTTGACTTGCAACCTACAGAAAATAATGGTGAAATTGAGAACATGCAGGTAACAGAGGAATTAAGCTCTAAGGATGAGCAGGTCAGCGACGAGAGCTCAAAATCAAACCAAAGAAGAGCTTCTTTCCCTGCAAAAATTGATAATCAAGAAAATGGGTTAAATAGCATGCCAAAAGTGCCCAGTTATATGGCACCAACTGAATCTGCAAAAGCAAGACTCAGAGGTCAAGGCTCCCCACGGTTTACCCGTGATGTGGTTGAGAAAAATGGGTTAAACAGGCGATATTCTTTGCCATCTTCAACTACTAACAATCTAAGTTCATTGTCACCACGTGCTCAAAGACTGGTTCAAGTGGCTGGCAAAGGAGCTATCCGCAATGAGAAATCTCTATCATCCTCTAGAGATGCTAATGGTAAGAACAATTCAACACTAGATGTTTTATGCCTTTCATCTGTGTTTTTGGTTTGCTATATCTGTGTTATCTATATGGATATGCCACTTAGTACTTCCCATGCTTTCAGTAAAATATGAGAATTCATTCCTGTTGCTGTACTTACATTCATGTCTCCAGTTAAGCATGCTCATATGCCACTTAGTGTCTTTGCTGATTATTTCTGATTTATGAATCCTTCTTTTAAGGTGCGCTTTTGATCACACCTAACTTTCCTGCTTGTACAAGATTTATTTCTGCTACATTCTAAGAAATATATTTGTTTGTTCACGTCATTTTCATCTCTGATCCTAGTATGAGAGCAAAACTCTCCTGCCACCCATGTGTGTCAGATTTACTTTGATAATTTATGTTATTTAGCTTATTTTCATCAATATTTTTTTTCTCATAGTCAAATGACTATTCTGCACCATGACTATCCATTATGGTTGGCTTGGCAATTTCAGATAAGGTTGTCAGAGCTGAGTGGAAGAGGTAACTTTGCACTAGGAAGCATTTTCATAGGAATTGTCATGGAGTTCAAGCAAAGATGCAACCTAATACAAGGTTCTCTGTATGTTGTTGATTCTGATGTGTGGTTGTAGAACCAGGAGAATTAATCATCTAATCTTTCGTTTGCTTGGTTGTACTTTCAAGTTTCTTTAGCACTTTCAGGAGTGTAGGTGGGTAAATATTCATAGATGTTACAGTTAGTTATTTGGTTTCTTTTGGTTTTTTGTGTTGTATAATTCTTTAGCTCCCCTTTTCACCCTTTTGTATCAGAGTTCAAACATGACAATCTCTTTCCATTTAATATCATGATGAATACAGTGTGCTGATCTGCATATGGAATGCTTTGCTTTTGTCGATGATCCATTATAATCAGTCGATTAATAGGTTTGTTGTATGCCTAACCTATTGGTGTGAGCACTGCCATTGTTATCATGCATTCTCACCTTGACATTGTAGGATGTTATGGCAGCTTCAGTGTGATCATAACTGTCAAAGGATCCTTGATGAGAGGTTGGTACTTTTGTTAGCAAAGTTTCACATATTGTCTGTATTACCTAAGACCTAGTCAAATACACACAGATTCATGCTTACTTAGGCTGATTGGTTGGATGAATTTGATAAGTTTATTTAATAGTACGGCCACAGGTTGAAATATATGTCGGTAGATTTCAGTGGCTTTGCCCCAGGTCATCCCTTAGCCAATGCAAAATGCGTAAAGTGAAGTTCCTGGAGTCCAAGTGGGGTGAAACCTTGCCAGGCCAACTGTATATCCATTTCCCACGTAAACGCACCCATAGCTGGCCGATATACCACCGTATTCTGCAGCACCAGTGTTATATGTCCACAATATATTCCCTGTGCCAGTGTCGATGGCGTATGTAGGCCCATTAGCGGCTACCAACCCAGCAAAAAGGACGCCATCGGCCACCATAACAGGCCCCTGGGCAGTGTCAGTGGGGTTTGCCGTTGACCACACGATTTCTCCTGTATTTGCATCCAAAGCTACCCGTGCTCCTGCTATTGATGTTTGGTTGGATGGTGTGAGCATGATGCTTTGGCGGTCGCTGTTAGCAATATTGGTGTAAACCCTTCTCCCATCTCTGGCTGCACCCCACTGCCCTCCTCCTTCCTTGCCACCTGGTCCCGCTAACTGTGTGGTTTTCCTGTGAAAGAGAATCTCTTTAAATTCCCTTCTGACAGTTACTGCCAACTTTAATGTTTTGCATCAGAAAGGCAAAAAGAGTAATCATACTTACATTGAACCAGACTACGTCACCATTGTCGCTGTCTAAGGCCCAGGCAAACCCACTCTTTTGCACTGCAACAGCTACATCACGAATTGTCCCATTAGAATTGATGGTGAGGAGCATGGGAGCCCCGCCAAAGTCTGCATCTAAATTAGGTCCCGGAGGGCAGTCAGGATTGTTAGGAACCAAACATGCGAAGTAAAAAATGTCATAGCCCCCCAATTGCCTGGACCATCTGATCCTTCCAGAATCATTATCGATGGCGAGGATCGAATTGTAGTTGATGTCAGGGCCTATGCACTGATCAGGATGACTTGGTTTAGCTGTCTGATTGTTTTGCTCCTCTTGACATTTTAGCACTTCCGCAGGAGCTGCGTAGAGGTCCCCTGTCGCCTCATAAACCAACCTCCTGTTTACATCAATAGCAGGGATGCTTCCCCATACTGCTGGTCCCGCATAACCTCCCAGTCTGCGTCCATTGTCTGGAAGCATATAGGTCTTCCATAGGATTGCCCTGGTTCGGAGAGCCAGCCTTACGACACTGCCTCTGAAAGTGCAGCATTGCTCTGGTTGTAATCCCTCCTCCAGGGATTATACTCCGACATAGAACGCCCTACAGGAAAATCGAATATGTAAATAGATAATAAACTTTAACAAATAAGAAACACTGGAAGGGCAGATTTCTAAAGGTGACTAACCCCATGTAAACTGTTCCGGATCCTGTGATCAGAACCAGGGGTCGAGGGTCTAGTATAGTAGACCAAACAAGTCTCCCATCTGATGGGAAACAGCAATCACTACTGCTGGTCCGTATATCCCTACAATCAAGAGGTCCCCATCAATTGTGGGGGTTGATCTTGAGACTGTAACATTTGCAACAACTGGAGTGCCGGTTAGACCAGTTAGCTGACCAAGATTCTGCTTCCGTATTAGAGCGCCATTGAATGCATTGACTGCATACAAATATCCATTCCATGACGGGAAGTAGACAACTCCATTGGCAACTGCTGGAGTTGCTGATATGTCTTTGCCAGCATAGAATGCCCATCTTAATGCCAAATTCCTGACCATCGCCGGATTGAGTAAAAATTCTCGAGAAGCAAACCTCCGGTTAGTTAAGTCACCCCCATGATTTAGCCACTGAGAAATATACGGTAGAATCTTATGTTAGTAAATTAAACATTTGTTGCAGTGCCAAATGTAATGAGATGAATAAAGATGATATAACAATGGAGATTGAGAAGAATGATCAGACTTACAGCAGCATCCGTGGAATCCATAGCTGCAAAAGATCACATAGCCACGAGAAGAAAGACAATGATGCCATTATTTCTGGGAGTCTGGGGACAGTGCATGGCAATGAAAAAAATGTTTTATTGCAGGGATGGGAACTAAGAAGGCTGGTTAAAGGTAGGAAGCAAGATTCAAATAGAAAGGACTTCTATTTATTTATTTCATTTCAGAGTGCTATACTAGAAAATTTTGGATTGTTACAGCAAATATAGCATGTCAATGGTCACGTTTAAAAGTAAACTGTTCTAGACTGAAGGAAGACATTCTTAGGCGTTAAAGTGGCTGATCTCTGCTTGGCTGGTAAACAGTTACTCAGTCGAAATTGGTTAAAAATTCTTTCAGAAAGAACCTCCATCTATGAATGTCATGTCTCTCGTTTCTTATTGGAAATGTAATTTTTTCCCTTGACTTAGATCATCCATGGCATTTTCTGCCATGGTATGGGGCCCCCATCTGCATGCGTTACATGCAGATTCTGAAACTGATCATTTGGTCAAATTACCTGGACATAAAATCACTCTGAACGTTTTGAAAGCAAGGAAAGCAAGGGAAGAAGATAAGATTTTGTTCATGGCACGAACATTCGTAGATTGTAAATGGGAAAATAAGCTTATCAACGGTGGAGAAAAACT
This sequence comes from Theobroma grandiflorum, assembly GCA_036013995.1. Classification (NCBI taxonomy): domain Eukaryota; kingdom Viridiplantae; phylum Streptophyta; class Magnoliopsida; order Malvales; family Malvaceae; genus Theobroma; species Theobroma grandiflorum. The sequence goes on from CP142127.1 coordinate 810,860, forward strand.
TCAAGAACTCTACCACTAAATCGTGTGTTGTTAGATTCAAGTTCAAGTCTATCTTCCCTTTTTACCCCAAATGGAAGTAAAACAATGCAAAAATTTTGAGCTGGCGGGCTTAAAAGCCTGGTCCCATGGACATTCTACTTGGGAAGTACCCAATCCTAAGTTAGCTTCTTAATTAAGCATAATTCCTTGGCAATATCGATCCATTTCTCTCTTCTACTGTTGGCTTAAAGTTGCAGCACCATCATCAGCAAACCGCTGATGGAGGGAGACCCATCAAAGAAAATCAACACTAGAATCAATGATGATCGCATCATCCAACTTCCTGATGGTATTTCTAGGCATCATCTGGTCATTTCTCCCTCTAAGGGATGCAGTGAGGAGTAAGGACTAGTATCCTCTCAGCTTGGTGGAGGTTTACATGGACTGCATTAATTTGATCTCTCAAATCTCAACTTTATGTAAACATGCTAAGGGACACCTGCTTCCCAGGTTATGATTTGTAGTTATCCTTACATGGATGCTTTCAAACAAACTATCAAATTTGATGGAAAGAAGCCAAACTTTCTTAAACTGTGTCAAAATCAATTTTTGCTCCATCTCAGCTCTGACCATAAGTTAGAAAACTAAAAGTTTGCCTCAAACAAAGTCATTGGCACGCTAAAAATCTTGACAATTGGATCAGCTGTGTTGCTGCAAGAGGGGTTCAGGAAATTGAACTTTGTTTATCAGAACAGAAGTATACTGCCTCCAATGATGATGACATGGATGGAAACCACACTAGAGGAAAATACTATACCTTTAAATTCACTTCTTGATTGATACCAAGCAATGCCAGGCAAACTGACAATCATTAGGGAAAAAAAAACAAATTACAGCTCACATCAGTATGAACTGTCTAGGCAGCAACATAGTAGAATTGATGTTGATTCATCTGAACTTAAAGTACGAAGTCCAATTTTGACAGTAAGCATTAGCATCCATTGATTTATCTCAAAAATGATAAGAATGTATAATGATATTATGGCAGCATTCATTGGTGTTAGAGTGGAGTTGTCAAGCTTGTGCCATAAGGGCTACTAAGAGAATGCAGAGGTTCTTCGAACATCTTAAAGGTGAAGACCGTCCACCTGCGGAACTGCTGATTCTATAAACACCACATATAGTAAAAAACTGTCAACTTGATTCTTGTTAAGTGGTCAATTCTCAATGGATGAGATATTGGATGCAAAATGCAAGTTTAGTAAAATGTGACTAGGAAGAGGAAGTGTCAAAGCCAATGGCATGGCATTTCCTCTCCCCTTATAATTCCATGAAAAACAGCAATGCGTGACTTAGTGTAAGAAATCCTGAATTCCTGATGGCTGATGCTTGGGATGTAAAGATGATGGCAAAAGCTGAAGACAGAAGATTATCTGCCAGCCCTGGTCTTTCTAAACATTGTCAGGTGCCAACAGGAGTTCCCCCAAACACTTCAGTAGGTCAGGTTTCTTCCTGTTAGGGGTCCAGGAAACCTCTCGTGAAGTGGTCAGGGGAACTCCAGAGGACAGCTGACTCTTTTTTGTTGTGGTTAATTAGGCAATCTGAAGCCAACCTACTATTTATATAAAAGACTCTGCATGTTCATCTAGTTTAGAAAAACTGTGGCTTTTTGACAGGTTGGGCAGCCGCTAGATATGAAAGAAATCAACATGTGTGGAAATCACTGAAATTGAATCTGGTCAGAATAGTGGGAATTGGGGGAAGATGATAAGGCAGAGAATGTTCTTGAGGTGAGTGGCCATGAGCTCTTCCCATCTTTTCCACACTGTAATCTTGCAAACATCCCCATCTATCATTTTCAGAGACAAAAAGGTGTTGTTTTTCAGGAACAAAGGTTTTAATCCAATTTAAAAGGTTGAAGGATTCTTTACATATTGCCAAGAAAAAATCACTACATCCATATATATCTCCAATTATTTCATATCTGATCGAGCCGTCTCCATGTTTCTGAAGATAAGCAGAAAAGGTCATTGCGGATACCAAATGTTGAACGGTGATAGATGAAAGAGCTGACAGAGAATCTAACTTTATGGGCTAAGATTTCATGCGGAATCTGACCACAAAATTCTTCCAAATGATCCATCTTTGCCTGTAAAACTGTCTGGGTTCACTACCAGGGTGTTTCTCATTGCAAATATTTTGGTATACAAATAAAATATATACTCCTTGGTTCCAGTTCCTTGACGATCTTGGTTCTCGAGTGGGTGGATTTGGAATCAGTTGAACATTTTTAGAATTTGTTATCTAATTACCATCTTCTAGAATGCTTGAATTTACATAAATGCTGTCACATATTATCACTCTAAGCTAGAGCATCCTTTTTGTCGAGCTCAGGTGCTTAAAGGTGTATAGACGGGATGAACTGACAGAGTTGCAGATCAATGGTATTGGTCTTGAGACATTGGACTACAAGGGACATGTAAAAAATTCTCATTTCATTGAGTCCCATATCTAAAACCTGCATTTATCCACTTCACCAATATGACAGTTGGAGACAATGCTCCTTGTCCTACCAATAAGTATTGGTTTCCTATTGATCTTCTACAGCTTGAGACATTGTACTTAAACTACTTCTTCGACTGGAAGGTCAACACTTGAAAACATCTTTCTTGTAGTTTCACATAATTGAACTCACTTCCTTTTTCATATTTGATTCGGTGTGTGTTTTCCATTCCTGACTTGATTTCACAGCTTGAGTTGATTCTGGGAGGTTACCAACACATTATGATCCTAGACATTTATTGATCTTAAAAGTTTTCCTACCCCAACTTGACCTTTTGTGGATAGCAGATGTTCCAAAGGTTTGTCCATTGACGCAAAAGTTGGAATTACATGTAAGATTTGCCATCAGCTTGCCTTTGTTAGCACAGTTGTTAATTTCTGCGTCCTTACTTACCATAAGTTGATCTGTAGTGTTAAAAAGGGCTAAGGCATTGTTTCATCAAACATAACGTTTTGTGCAAGTTGGATTCATTCATTTAGATGTAGTTCAGACCATATTCAAAAAGTTGTTTAGAAAACTGTGTAAGATTAGGCCTACGAAAGCTGTAGTTTTGAACCAGTTTTTTAGTAGTTATTGATCTCAGTAGCTATTCTAAGCTTAACATTCAATATTAGTGAGTATTACAAGCGTAAAGCAGTAACAGTTTGCCATGCAGTCATTAATGCAGAAAAACAGAAGAGAAGAGAAGAACAAAACAGTAATAGAAGGCAACTGAACCTGATATTGCATTAACTGAACCATATATACAATGATAGTTAAGTGAACAACATTAAGAAACATAACTTTGAATCTGCATTACTTTCACTAAGAAGAGTCTAGATATCAAATCTAAACATGCATTGGAGCATGTCTGACATTAACCAAGACAGTTAGAAAACCGTCAGAATACAAATCAGCAAAGCATGATAATATTGACTTGTGATGAGGCTTGGTCTTCAATGCAAGTCCCAATTCAACAGATTAGCCCAATGTAAACATTTGAGTTATCAGCAAATTGGATGATCATTCTATATAGGAACAAAGTTTTGGAGAAACAAATTATGGAATCTTCAAATCTAAGGTCCATACTCACTACAAGTCCTAGCTAGCCTCTATTGGGTTATTTTCTGAAATTATAAGAATGTAGCCAATTTATGGAGGCATTCAGGTTTTAATGTCTCATCCTTCCTTGACTGTTTTATTTTGGAATGCATTGCAGCTAAGACACTGTGATTATATTGATAGAAATAGAGAAACCGGTTTCCAGCTGCCCTCGTGATCATCTCAAGGAATTTCTTATTACTGGTACATATGGTTACATGACTGAGATTGAGATTACTGTGTATCTACTGAAAAATGCGATAGTGCTTCAGAAGATGGCATTGGACCCATGTATCAGATCTTATAATGGTCATGGCACTACCGAAGCTAGAGAAGCTTGTGCCAGATGGGCTGCAATGGGAAGGCAGAGGGTCTTTGAGCATCTGATAGGTGAAGTTCGTCCCAGTGTAGAGCTGCTGCTTCTGTGAATACCAATTAGTGAGATTCTGTGTTCATAGATTCTGGTTAATTACTCAATTCTCAATTTGAAAGCATAGACGTGTAAAATGAAAGTTACTATAATGTACCAGTTAATATCAAGTGTCAAAGCTGATGACTTTTTCAGCCAATAACATTTCCTCTTGTATGACGTCCGAAAAAAAATGCAAATATCCTGATATAAGATACTGCATCCTGTGTCTCCTCTGAGATGAGCGACTAAACACTCAAAGGCTTGGAGAGCAACCATTCCCGATGTTTTGAAATGTGAAAGGAGTTATTGATCAAAAGCTAAAGACTAATAAGACTACCAGCCTTGCCTTTCTAATCAGTGTCAGTTGTCAGCAAGACTTCCTTCAAATACTGGCAGAATGGTAGAGTCAACCTGATCAAGGGTCAATATAAGGCCAAATGACCTCCATGTGACAGTTGATTCATTTCTCTTTCTTGTTACTCACATAACACAAGGCAAGCATATTATTATGAACGCTCGATATGTTCTGAAAGCAGTTTGGAATTCTGGCATTTCGACTGTACGTGGACCATTAGAAATGAGAATAAATCACACATCAAAAGTTACTGAAACAGAATCTAGCAAGAAATGTGGTCAGAAGTTCTTCCATACCTTTTCCATTAGCATTATGTTGCATACTACTCTTCTGTCTATTCAATAAAAAAAAAAAAACATTGCATATCAGCCACAAATGTTGATATTCAAGCACTCTAGCAGAAAGACTATTCTGAGAACCTACATAGGGGATAACAAAGATGGGAGCTTTAATACCTGATCCGACATCAAGACTTTACAAGAAGAAGAATCTAGTGTAAATGGAGAGATCTCGAACCAACATCATGAAGTGCCTTCTAAGGATTAAAAGCAATGAATCAAAGTGAAAAAAAAAAAGGCTTCCTAGGTTGGACTAGGTGCTTACAGTAGCTATCATGTAGCCCTTTCTGAGGCAAACACCCTAGTCGTCAAGTGTGGTTTTGGTAATAATAAAAACGTTAAAACTTGCATATGATGGAGTGATGAACATAAAGCATCAAAGCTGAGGATGCAAGTTTTGATGCTCTAGCTGCAATTCTTTCTGGAAACTAGTGGCGCAAACAGAAGCTTAAGAAATTTCTTCTGGGGAGTTTATATGGCACGTGTATGAGTGTGTGTGAGCATCAGGGTCTTACACTTGTATTAAAGACATTGTTGGACTGGGACATGAAACTTGCATCTATCTTGCTGGCTAGCAAGTAAAATTGCATTTGCCGGTAATCCTGATGCATGGAATATTGTGAATAAAGAATCTGTAGAGTAACTTGAAGCTGAAGATCAATGAAAACATCTGCCAAAATTGTCTTTCCAAAACATTGTCAGGCGCCAGCCAGAGTTCCCCCAAACACTTCAGTGGGGCAGGGACCATCCCTATTATTAAGGGTCCAGAGAAGATCAGCCCCCAGTGAAGTGCTCAGGGGAACTCAAGAGGACAGCTGACTCTCTATATTTCTTCTGTTGTGGTTTGATGATTAGGCAATAAGCAGCCAACCTCGCTATTTATAGTGAAGGCTCTCTATGTTGCATGTAGTTCAGTAGTTCAGTAGTTCTGCCCCTTTGGCCGGTTTTGGGTGGCATTAGATATGGAAACAAAATGCAGATATGCATGGGAAGTTACTGAAACTGAATCTAGTCAGAATTGCGGGGATTGGGAACTAAAGATGACGAGATGGAGAATATTCTCTTGAGGTGAGTGGACTTGAGCTCTCCCCACACCTTTCCACACTTCTATACTGCCTTCTCTTCTATCCTTTTCATAGTTAGAAAAGTGTTATTCACAGGTAAATGAGCAAAAGGACTCCTGAAGGTTGCCCTTAATCCACTTCGATTTATGTGTCATTAATTGTCCATAAGCTGTCTTTATTAGGAGTTGTCTCTATGTATGTTTTGAGAAGACAAGACAGAAAACGTTTGTTGTGAATACTAGATTTTAATTTACAGCTGCTCTGATTCTATGGAGATGGAAAATGATAAGTAGAGAATAAAAGTATGGCCAGAATTTTATGTGACTTTAGACCTCAAAATCTTCACAAGAATCCATCTTGCCTGGCATTGTGTCTAGATTCATTTTTCCCAGAAGAGTTATGCTTGCACATTTCTTCCATTTGCATCAAACCAAACAACCAGCGATACTGAAACTAATTGCAAGTCTAACTGAATAATTCAGGTGAGTCTGCAGATATTTCATGAAGCAACCAGGAAAAGGAAGCTAAAAAAAGGTAGATACTATTTGACAGTACTCCTTCAATACTAAGGGTTCCAACTGAAGTCTTTTGCAGATAGTCCTGACATAGTTTGATACGCTCAAATAAAATGAGAAGTAGTACTGATGGTTGTTTAAGAGTGTCTAAGTGGTCTTGTTTGCAGCCATAAGCTATCTCAGTAATACATATCATTTTGGAAGGAGGATTAATTGTTCCAAAAGGGAAGAAAGGCTTTGCTTTTAGCAAATTCTTTTTCGGGGAGGGTACAAGGGGAAGAACAACAGCTCGAAACCTACGGTCTCTTCAAATCCCATTCCACCCTTACCACTAAGCCAAAGTGGTTGCTTTTAGCAATTTGATCATAGAAGACACTCTGGTGGAGATTATGGACACAAAATCTTCATTCTCCCATGGAAAGTGAATAAGCTGACTGAGAAAAACTTACTACTGTCCTTTGGAAAGGAAACAGCTCTAAAGCTAGTGGAGATAAGGTTAATTAGAATTTGCCAAAAATGTACTGTTTTCTGTATCTAATTTTCTGGCCAGATTTGATGACAAAGCTAGCATTCAAGCAGCATAGTGTGGGCTTGTTAATATATGTATCCATGCAAACCAGGTAGAGTTGTTTAGGTGCCTACTAAAACTGTTTTCTTTTTTCTTTGCTCAGTAACTAAAGCAACCTAGCTAGTGCAAATTGGCAGGAAATTATGTTTCGCTTTGCTAGTTCTATCATTAAGTTCAGTTTCATGGCTAGTTATCAATCCTTGATAGGTTTTCTAGTAAAGTAAGGCTATTGTCATAGAATCATTTCAGCAATGCCTCTTGACAGATTGAAAAAGTAGAGATTGTTTCTTTCTTACTTGCTCCAAACAAAATAGGTGGAGATTTTCTAGCCTTTAATATCCACAAGAAGGTTGGCAACTGGAAGAATGAGTTTTCCTTTGCAGACAAGCTGACCTTTCTTCCTCTTTTAAAAGGCCATAAGAAGTTTTACTAGTGAGAGTTTAAGCAAGATCTGTCTTGTTTATCTTAACCCAGGGCAAGATCCAAGACAAAAAATGAAGATGTTTTTTCGGATTATTCTTTTTTTTTATGTTAAAATGGAGTTCTTGTTGGACCAATGTCATTGATAATGTTTTTATCAGATAACTGTGTCCTGTTCTTTTGAGCCAATTAGCTTTGGGTTTTAACAGAGCTCCATGCTGTATATTTCAGATGAAGCACACAGTTTTACTATTATAGTCAGTTGTCTTTGCTTTCAGACCATTAACAACAAATGATGATCATCCATCTGTTTCAAAGTTCCTCAATATACTGCTTAAGCCTAACTGTAGGGGACATTGGCTGAGAGATTACTTCAATTTGGTTGCTTGCTAAGATAACGGCAATATAACCACACCTTTTATTCGGTGGATGTGCTGCATTCATTTCATTCCCAAAGAGAGAAGTCTGTGGCAAAGTGAACCTGGACGCAACTGTGGGATAAATTGGAGGTAAAGGAATGCAAGTGGTGCCAGTTTCCTGTTGCTGTACTCTCTTCTTGCTTTTTCAGTCAAAATCTCTTTTTCCAGCCTTTCCTTTTCAGCTTACTCATACCCAGAATCTGGTGCATAAACCCATCAGGAACATGATTTTTTTTTAGTGCAGATGTTACAAGAGATTTTCACTAAAATAAACAAACCTGACAAAATTTCTTATTTCTTCTTACTACCTCAAATAGCTGGCTTACCTGTTAGAATAGCTACTACTTAATGACTTAATCTTCATGCCAAGGGAAATAATTCGAGTTAATGTTGCCAGGTGTAAAGGAGGTACTTGAGATAGGAAAAGATAGCGTTGCAAACAAGTAAAGGACGTACTAGAACCAATAGAGAGAAAGATCGGAACAGTTCTTGAAATATTGAGTATGGTTGAGCATCCGAGTGGTTGAAATCGTCTAATCGATGTTTTTCAACGGTTTCAGTTATAAAAGGTTTAGGGTTTCAGTTGTTTTATTTATATTAGTTGTTTTACATAGAGTAGTACTCTACTTATTCTGATTGTTTCGTATGAAAGTAGTAATTTACTTCTTTTAATTGTTTTATGTAAAGTAATGTTTCAATTGTAATAATTGCTTTCATTATTTTTTGTATAATATTATGTTATAAAGTAATTTTTCAGATAATAAGGATTAACCAAAATTCAGTATATACATCAGGCATGAGGTATGGTCTGATAAAGTTGAAAAGGTTTTTTTCATGTTGAAAAGTGATAAGAAAAAGTTGAAAAGTATAAGCCTCAGAGATGAAAGAGTTGGAGAAAGCCAGAAAGCTTTCTGTCCACTAGCTACTATTGTTCTACTTCTATACCCTCCACTTTCCCTCAATTATTGACCAGGTTCAATTCCAGCGACATGGACGCTGTGAATTTCACTCACACCCCAATCATTTTTCCAACAACAGATCACCACTTTTAACTGTGTCAGCACCTAAGGTTAGTGAACCTTGCCTATATATACAGTGTAAACCTTCTGTGCATTAACAAACCAGAAAAACTGTAACATGAGAAAGGGAATGTCAGCTGTTCCCTGGAGTTCCCCTGACCACTTCACCGGGGCTATTTTAAAGACCCTTTAACTGAGGGAAACTTCTTGCCCTACTGAAGTGTTTGGGGGAACTCTGGGTGATAGTTGGTACTAGTTTAGCAGGAAATGTTGGAAACACATTTCGTCTTTTGGCAGGTTTTTCCAGTACCATGTAAGCGACTTCATCCTTTTATGTAATTCAATGTCCCGTTCGATGAAACCATCATTGTCACACATGTTCATGCAACATAGTTTGTCTTTCTCTCTCCCTCTCCTTCCATTTCCCTCTTCTGTGCCTTCCCATCTACTGACAACATTGTAATCTGGAATATCGTGTTTGGTTTCTTTCTGCTTCGTTGTTCTGTGCCTTCTTTTTTGCTTATTGTTATTTTTCTTGATTTTCTTTTTTCATAGGCTTGCCAGATACTGTGCTTTAAGTTTTATCTTGCATAATTATTACGTGCTGCTTCAATATTGCCTACATTGAGAATGGATATCTTCCCAGGGGGACTTTAGGCCCGCTGTCCATTTCTATTACGACCATGTTTCTGGGTGATTTTTCTTTTGTCCCCTATTCTGTCTGCTGCCGTTCTTCCTTTTGGTGGTATCTACTTCAAATCAGAGTCTACAACTGCTCATTTCTCTTTGCATTTGACCTTGGAGGTATAATACATTGTTTTCCCTTGAGCTTAGCTTTTCCCTTCCTCTCTCTCTCTCTGGTTGGGAAGAATGCGCTTAACCTTTAGACATTTACTCCATGAAAACATACATACTACACGATTTTGTTTTATATGGAAGCAATTTCTATTGCCTAATAAATAATTCATTCTGAAGCATATGATGAATAAAAAGATGATTCCATGTGACTTGTAAGCAGTCAGCTTTGATACCATATGAATCAGGAAGAAACTTACAGCAAATGATAGTACATGAGACTTTTCTGAAAATATCTTAATCTATGTTGTGTAGCTATTGAGTTACTTGGTACTAAGGTCTCATGAAACTCCTTCAAAAAGATAAGGATGATTTTGTCTTTGTAAAGGATTTTGTTGAATACTAAAGTTACTTCTTTCCTTTCTGCTTGCTTTCAGATGATTGCACAGAAGAATTGGGTACACCAGCAAATTAAAACTAGCTGATAAGATAACATTAACTTTCCAGAAATATGGAGGCTAGGCTGCATATTATGCAGGATTCCCAGAAACTACAGCATAAATACTGAATAATGCTGGTGTGTAGCAAATTTCAAGTGTAAAATGAATATAGGCATTGCAATAAACAAGCTGACTAAAGCCTAAATGTAGGAATTCTGATGCAGAATGTGAAGAACATATGTTTCGTCCTCTCACACAAGCAAAGCACCATTTTGATTTCTACCAATTCAAGCTACTTCAAGAACCAGGTATTGTTCAAGACTTCAAGTTGGACAGGCGAAAAAAGGAATTAGGTTAAAAGAACTCAGCTTAAATGCAACCCTTGGGACAGAACAACTTGACCATAACCCATCAGAAATCTAAGCTGTTAAATGCAAGCTCCCAGTGTGAAGAAAGTTACTAGCTATAAGATATTCCTCCATCATACCAGTCTAAATATTCTGTTGTATTTCAAATTGTACATATTAGCCGATAAAACAAAAAAGTTTTGTTTGTCATGTTAGAAGCTAATTTGCCTCACTACAAATAACCAATGATTCAGCAGGAGCTTTAGGCTACAGGCAGACATAATCTATATAGAACATGGATGATTTACAATGCCATGTTAAATGTTTCTGGAATTTTCATAGCATCTATTTCATTGGTACAAGGCATTGATTTCAGCATTTCCTCCCGAGCTTACGCCTAACTGGAATACAATTTAATTAGATACGAAAGAGATGGAGAAAATAACAGACCACAATAATATTTATCAGTTTAGTAATGCATCAGAGAAGTACAAGAAAATATATAAAAAAACAGACCAAAGCTAGATACAACCGTTGAAATAACTAAAAAGCAAACACACAAAACCAGAAAAAAGTAATCTATATTCATTCCATGTACTGCAAACTTCCATCATGTACACTCAGCTTAAATTCAAAAGCTAATGAAAAGAAAAGAAAAGACAACCTCTTCAAAAGCAAGTAACAAGTTATCCAACATGAGAAGAGGTTTATCTCATCGACTAGAAGCAAGAAAAATAAACAAACAAAAGCTCTTTACTCTGTCGGCATCTCAAACCGACATACAGGGCAATAGTGGCTTTGCTTCAGCCACTTTTCGATACAGTCACCATGAAAAATATGAGAACATGGCATCCGAGAAGCATCTGATCCAACCTTGAGTTCCTCCAAACAAATAACACAGTTTTCAGCTTCCAAACGCCGTTTCTTGATTTTTTCTTCACCTTTTTTATCACACTCTGCAGCTTCCACTCGAACCCTCTTCAGCATCTTCTTGACTGATGACTTCTTGGCTGGAACCATGTTATAGTTGCTTGATTCAAAGTCCGATGCCGATTCTTCTAGAGCTCTTTCGATCAAAACCTCCTCTTCCTCGTTTACGTGCTCCACAAGCGTTCCCCATAGCAGTGCTTGCAAAGGCAAGACTTGACGTCCCTTGTTGGACTCCAAGGTTCCGATGCTAACTCCTTTTCGGATGATTTCTTCGATGATAGCATGGTACGAGCGACCGTTGGGGTTGATTCTGAGTCTTACTAGCATGGGACCAAGGATTTGGTAAATCCGATCATAGCTTTTCAAAGCCCGGAGATTAAAACGAATGGTTTCATGAGAGAATAACATACCTTCATTGTCAAGATGGACAAACTGATCGGTTAAGCAATGATATCGCCCGAATCCAAATTGAACGGCCATGTTTAATTCAATTTGGACAAATGGGGGAGTGGGGTAAAAGATTTCAAGTTCAGACTCAGGTTGATAAACAATATGTTGCAGATTATTACAGTAGTAAACAGCGGAAGCCATTGGTTGAGGGGAAGAGTTTTCTTTTGAGCAATCAAGTGAAAATCTCAGTGGGATTTATAGTAATAGGCAATGGCGGTAGCAAATGCTTACTAATATTAATGAAATATCAGTTGGTAATTATGAAGGGGAGGTAGTTGCTTCTCGTAAGGAAACAAATACGAGTTTCCTAAATTTCTTTTTAAAAGATGGGAGTTTCCTAAAATATGTCTAACAGCTCAAAAGTAAACTTGTAATTTTATTAATTTTTATGTAAAATTCAATTTTGTTATTACATATTAAAGAAAATGGAATCATAATTAAAATAAATTTCACATTTATGAAAAAACTAATAGAATAATCCTAATTTTTGACATTAAGATCCACCTCTATCTAATAGTATTTTATTGTAATAAAAACAAATTATATATATTTGATAAAAATAAAAATAAATTATATTTGGTAAAATTTATTATGTTGGTGATATTTTATAATTTTGTCAAGTTATATATGTGTCATTTTTCAATAATTGACATGGGCTTCCGCATCTATCTTGTCAAGCCCGATCCTAAATTATCTGACATGACATTTACATATGTGACATCATGCTTGCATATCTGAATAGCTCGGTAGAGTGGATAAAAAGCCGATATTGTACTTAGAAGTACAAATAAGTTGATTTATACCTCGAACTAATAAAATAGAGATTTTAAAGTGAAATAAGGAATTTCACAGTCCAGAGATTACTCGAAATAGTAATTCAGAGTTCGAGGGTAAATTTGGAGTCAATCGGAAAAATTGACCGATTATGGAGAAAACGGTCATTTTTCAATTTCAAGACAAAATGGAGATTTTTAATAAAAATTTTGATCTCAAATGACCAAAAATAGTTATATGAAATATAATATAATTATTGGAGCATAAAATGAAGTTTAGCAGTGAAAAAGTGTAATTCTCTGTATTTTTGAGATACAAAGGTAAAATAGTAATTTTATCACTAAAGGTCAAAATGTGAATTTTTAAAAAAGATTTTAGCCTCATTTGATTTAGATTGATTATTTAGACTAGTTAAAATATAATTTGAGGTTGAAAAGTGAAAAGGAAATGCAATTTCGGTACATTTTGGAGTATAGGGGTAAAATTGTAATTTTACCACTGGAGGATCAAATTTAATTTTTCAAGAGGATTTGGATCAAATTTAATAAATTGAAGTGTGGTATGAGTTTGAGGAGTGAAAAATATGCCTTGTGGCAATTTTTTAATTTTTGAGGTAAAAATGTAATTTTACACTTTTTCGGGGGCAAAAGTGTAATTTCGTAAAATTACACTATAAAAATTTTTGGGATTTGTCCAGAACTTCAAGAAAGTTGAGGATAAGGGAAGAAAATTTTTGTGGCTGAAAAGAAAGTCAAAAGAAAATAAATAAATAATAAAATAATAAAAAATTAATAAACATGTGAATAAATTGAATATTTAATTATTTAAGTTATATAAAGCCATAAAAATCAGCCAATAACCATTGAGAGGTTCGGCCTTGACCAGCAAGAAGAGGAAAGGAAGAAAACTCAAAACTCTAGCCTAAAATCAAGGGGAAAGTAAGGAAAAATAAAAAATTCAACCGATTAAAAGGTAAAATTTATGAATTTTCCTATTTATTTCTATTACCCATGCTTTCTTTTCTTTCTTCCATACATGAAACCCTAGTGGGTATGATGAATCCTTGCTGACCGAATGCCTATGGAGAGATTTGAACAATTTTTAGGTTGATTTTAGGTTAGTTTAATGTTGTTTAGTTAGGTTATAGTTAAATATATCCAAACCTAGCTAGAAAAATAATTTTTTTCCATTGAAACCCATTTAAACTAAATTTCCAGGAGTGAAATTGCTACTGAAAATGATGAGATTTCATGTTATTTAAGTGAATTATGATGAATTATGGCTAGAGGAAAATTTTGAGAATTTTCAGAGTAAAAATCAAAATTTTTACCCGCTAGGGGTAAAATCGTAAATTTTAATCTAAAACTAGTAAATTGACCCGTAGATGCTGCCATTGAGAAATTGGAATGTAATCGAACAATTAGAAACTGGAACGGGTCAAATCGGAGTTAAAATGAGGATTTTAGCAATTTAGACGCGTGTAGGCGAGTTGGTCGGATACCGTAAGAAAACGACTGTTCGAACCATTTTTACCTCATTTCGTGCATCACATAGAGCCTGAAATTGATTATGGTTAATTGACATAATTTATTGAAATTGGTGTCACGCGTAACACAGAGGTGGTGAGTCCCCCGAACGCGGGAAAGATTAAAGTGTAGTGGAAATTAAAACAGGAGTATCGTGCACTCCTGTGGCGAGGTGAGTGGACAATTTATCGTCTTAATTATCTGGAGTAGATTTTATTAAATTTAATGATTTTATGAAAAATTATTGTATTGGGTGAATTATGAATTTTACAAGACAAATGTGAAATTTATAAAATAAATTGGATTTACTAAATAAATTGAACTTTTATAAATTGATTTGAAAAATGGAACAATTGGTTTTGAAATTAGAGTAATTAGAGACGGTTTGATTATGTTATAAATTGTGTTTTAAATTATATGGCTTATAGCATTATATGAGCATGAATAGTTAAAATAGTTATGCAAAAATTATATATACTGTGTTTTCAGCCTTAAGAGGCTAGACTATGATAAATTGTCATATCATGCTAGTTAAGATTTTATAAATGAGGTGGTAGATAAAATAATCGCTGCAGTAACACCAGTTCTGTGGGCCAGCCTAAGAGAGAGGGCACAGAATTATACTTATCTTACCTCTATTGGAGAGCCAAGTGTGGAGGGGGTTTCTCTGGAGGTAAAGTTTGAGTGCACCTCACGCGGACCATCGCGTGAGAGTGAGACTCAGCCAACGTCAAGGCATGGCTAGATATTATTTTTAATGTAAAAATATGTTTGGTTGTATACTACACTGAATAGTCTTGGCGGTCTCGGTCAGATACCTCTGCAGGGGTATCCCCGAGAATGATTTTTGGCAAGAGTCAAGTTAAGATTTTGAGAAATACATAAACCATACTAAATATTAATTTAATCGAGTAAAATAATTCTATTTTGCTCGATAGAATGTTTTATTTGTCTCTACTCAATCGAATTGAGTTGAGATAAAACGAATGGTAGTACAAAGAAAGAAATTTGAAATTTTGTCTCATTTTACTCGACTTTAGATAATTTAGCTGGTATTTGTTTACTTACTGGGATTTTATAATCTCACCATCCTCTCTTCCACCCATTTCAGGCTTGAGATAAGCACTAGATAGCTATGGCATCAAGAACTAGGCGGAGTCGGAATCTAGTGCATTTAAGGTACATAGTTGTACATGGTGGGCCCACGTGTCATTGTAAAAGTAATTTTATACCTTAATTACTTGCATTTTAGTATGTATAAATATATTCAATTTTTACGTTATAAAAATTATGTACCGATGTTTTTATAAATATTGTTTTATAAAAAAATTAGTTATTTTATTGAATATTTTTATTATGTTCATATATTCAAAATTTTGCTTCAAACTAATGTTTTAAATGTTTAAATTTATTTTCAAACTATGAAAATTGTGTCTTCTACACATTTATTACGTTTTTGGCTGGATTTTGAGATTTTCAAGAAAGATGACGAAAATGCCTTGTAAGTCGAACAATAATATTTTATTGTTTTAATTTGAAAACGACTTATAATTTTTTTGAAATGTGGTATTTAATAATCATTGCTCACCGGGGAAGTGCGAGAACTGATACGAAAGCTTTGCGGGTTTCGATCGGCATTCGGGGTAGGAATGCCTGTCGAGACGTCGCGGCGGTTGTCATGGGCCCGATTGGGAGTTTCGGGTTGTGACATATCCAATTAAATTTTGTCTATGGCTGAAAATTATATATATATATATATGTATGTATGTATATATATATACTTATATATGATACAAATGAAGACAAATCAAATTTTTTAAAATAAAATTATTTCGGTAATTAAAATAAAAATTTAAAATTATCAAAATTGCTGGCATTTGAATTAGGTATTTTGGAGGGTATAACTTCTCATTAGTTGGAAATTGTGCATTTATTGATTTTTCATGATATATAAATATATATAGATTGTGTATCTTCTTAATATTTAATCTTCATTTATAATTATTTTTGTGTATCATCAAGTTCTAATACCCAAATTTTCATTTTAAAAAAATATATGTTATCCAAATAATGTAATTACTAATGCTATTGTTTAAATTGATACTTTGAAAAATGTCAAAATTCACTGATGAGATATGAAAGAAAAGCATCATCCAGGTAATAGGTTAATGTGCAGAAAGAATTACTTACTATGTTACAGAACCAATGATATCATAAAGCGAGTCCCTACTTCTAAACTAATATTTAATACATATGATTAAGGACTAAGGCATTTGTATTCCATATCTGACAATTATGAAAAGGATAGCAATTTTTGGCTCATGGAAGAAATGGATGCATAAGAAGAGTGCAGAAAGAATTACTTGTTAAGTTGCAGAACCAATCATATCATTGCTTTATAGAAGCAAAGCAAACATATAGCAACTTCTCAACACTTGAAAGCAGAATATCGAATTACATTCCATGAATCTGATTTGATTTCTGCAACAGAACATTTTTTCTGTCTAGTATAGAAGATAGTTTGTCTTCTGCATATTGGGCTGAATTTCTTTGTTCATTGGCACAGATAAAATAGTTGACTTCTTTTCGCACAGCATCCCACTTCATCTCGTAGATTTCATCGTTTTCTCAAACAAAAGACAAAGAAATCGTCAAATGCAGCAACAACAAATAAATATTTTTACATTCAAATCGTAGGGTTGGATCAAACAAAACATATGAGTACTCAGACAGGAGTAAGAGAAAGCCTGGTAATGCATCATAGAAGTAAAACAAAATATATCAAACAACAGACCAAAGCTAAATACAACAATTAAAATAAATAAAAAGAAAAGAAACAATCTATTTTCATTCCATGAACTGCACAATGCCACCATGCACAAAACCAATGGAAAGAAAACCTCCTCAAAAGCAATTTACAAGTTATCCAAATCTAGAAGAGGTTCATCTCTTAAACTAGAAGCAAGAAAAACAGAAAAGAAAAGCTCTTCACTCTGTGGGCATCTCAAACCGACAGACAGGGCAATAGTGGCTTTGCTTCAACCACTTTTCGATGCAGTCACGATGAAAAGTATGAGAACATGGCATCTGAGAAGCATCTGATCCAACTTTAAGTTCTTCCAAACATATCACGCAGTCATCAGCTTTCACGCGTCTTTCCTCGATATTTTCTCCACCCTTTTGATCGCAGTCTCCACCTTCGACCCTAAACCTCTTCAGCATCTTCTTCACCGATGACTCCTTCGCTGGAACCATGTTATAGTTACTTGCTTCAAACTCCGACGCCGATTCTTCTAAAGCTCTTCGGATCAAATCCTCGTCTTCCTCGTGGTTTACGTGTTGCACAATCGTTCTCGATATCTCTGTGTGTAAAGCCAAGACTTGACGTCCCTTGTTGGACCCCAAGTTTCCGAGTGTACGTACGTGTCGGATGATATCATCAATGATAGCATCGAACGAGGGAGAGTTGTGCATGTGATGTCTTCTTAGCGCTGGACCAAGAATTTGGGAAACCTGATCACGGTTTCTCAAAACACGGAGATCGAAACCAAGAGTTTCTTGGGAGAATAAAGGGCCCTCTTCGTTGAGATCGATGACTTGATCTGTTGAGCAATAATGGAGCTGGAAGTTGAGTCGAAAGGTGATGGTTAGCTCAACTTGAACGAAACTGGGAGTAGGTAGGTCACTACATTGGTAAGTAGCGGAAGCCATTAGGGAAAATTTCGAAGTGAAAACTGCTCTTTGGAAAATCACAGAGAAACTGGAAATTTCAGTTGGTAGTTATAAAGGGGACGGGAGGTAGTTGCATGCCGCCACGGTAATCCTATTTGTAATAAAAGGGAGGTAGTTGCTTCCTGTTAGGAAACAAATAGGAGTTTCCTAAAACATATCAAATAGCTGCAAATCAATTTGTCTAATTAAAATTGTAATTTTGTTAATTTTTATGTTAAATTCAATTTTGTTATTACACATTAATGAAATTGGAATCATAATTAAAATAAATTTCATATTTATGAAAGAATAATAAGAAATTCTCAATTTTTGACATTAAGATCCACCATTATCTAATAATATTTTATGGTAATAAAAAAAATTATATAATTGATGCAAATAAAAATAAATTATATTTGGTAAGATTTATTCCTATTTGTAAAAGGGTTGCTGTAAGGCCTGGATAACTTGCTACTGTTGTGGCAATCTGCAGCCCACTTTGCTTTTGATACGTTTGTAACTCTTTATGGGCCGAGATTGGGCCCAGAACAATCAGTGAGTGTTTAGCATGCCACGTGGCAAATACATGACCAGCAACGGATCAACTTAACTACCTCTCGTTTCCCTCCCTCTCCCTCTCCCTCTCCCACAAACGGATAAACCTTCATGGCCACCACTTCTCTTCTTTCGCCGGCGGCCGCCGCCGCCGCCGCTGCCGCTTCTTCCATCAACCACCAGCCCCGCCACGTCTCTGCCAAGCTCCCCTTCCCTAACCTCCTCTTCAAACCCACCTCCAAAACCAACAGACCGATATTATCCACCAAGCTCCACGTTTCCTCCCCAACTAACCCGCCGGCCACGACCAGCACTCCCTCCAAATCTTCCCCCAAAAACCCCAAAGAAGAAACCATCTTCTTCGATGGTGGAGCCCACTACGGTGACCTCATAGCTAATCTGCTTCTGGGTTTCACTCTTCTGTGGCTGCCTTTGACACTGGCCGCAGTTTCGAGAGCTTTTTTCTTGAGGTACAGGTTCACCAACCTGCGGGTGACGGTCATTTCAGGACTGACGGGTCAGGACAGGAGTGACTTCTCTTACAAGGTGATTAAGGACGTGCAAGTGGTGCCACGTTTCATCGGTGAGTGGGGTGATGTTGTCATTACCTTGAAAGATGGGACAAAGGTTGATCTTAGGAGTGTGCCTAGGTTTAGGGAGATTGCAAAGTACTGTCTCTCCATGGCTGACAAGCCTGTTGTTTTGAAAGAAACTGGACCTAAAGGGTTCTAGAGCTTAAGCTTCCTCTTTCTTGGAAAGGTATGTAAATTTTGGTTTTTTGGTTTTGATTTTGATAGAATGTTGGTGTCACGTTTTATAGTTTTATTGGCAAGATGATGCAATCGAAGATAATTTGTTCTTGTTTCACTTTCTATTTGATTATATGTGTACAATTGGTGGGTTATTGAGTTACGAATTTCAGTAAGAAAGTGATATTTTGCTGCAAATCAATTCACTGGCTCGTGGGGAAATACTATTAGTATATCTTAATTCTTGCAAAAGGAAAAGGAAAAGGAAAATACCAATGAGAAATATTAGCATTGCGATCACACATAGTCTAGGTATACTCGTTTAATGATTTAAACGGTTGGCAGTCCTTAAGACAATTTTGATTGTTATATTTTGGAAGTGTAAAGAGAACTTGATGTTACTTATCTCTGAAATGATCTTCACAGAAGACTCAAGGTAAGGCAAAGATCTTAGGCTTCTTGCATTGCATTTTTCAGCAGTTGAACTTATCCCTAAAATGATCTCTGCTGCTTTATTACACTTGACAGAACATGATTATGTTCACAGGGGGCATGTACCAGCATATAGTTGAGGTTCTGTGTTTCGGATTATGCATTTTGACTTTACTGCAGATATTTCCTGTGAAATTTAGAGTATTAAAAAGTAGTTGAAGTACCCTGACCAATTTCTCTTGTACTGTTGATTTCTGAGGGAGATTTTCTTTCCAGTTGAGAAGACAGATCATTGGCTGAGGACTTAATGAAATGAAATTGGGGCACCAGAAGATAGGGTTATGCAAATTGAAAGCTCTGTTGAAACAAGAAGCAAGTTGCAAGAAAGAAGAGGAGGTCTTGGATGGTACTTTCGTTGTTCAATCAATCAATTTTTCAAGTGAATTTCTCTGAAAATTTGTGAAGCAGATGATTTACAGGAACTTAAATATAGATCAAAAAGGTTTTGGATTAATATGCTTTACTATTTCTTGAAAAATATTCAAGTAGCTAGCTAGCTAGTTCAAATCCCCTTTCCTGAAATAGATCCTGAATAGCTTTGAGTCAATACTCCAATTTTCCGGATTTCTCTGGATATGACATCGATCTTGATACAACAATGTGGCATATGATCAGTCTGATGGTACCTGTTTCGATCTTAACTAAAAACCATTCTTGATGGATTTTACCAATGTGCACATCTAGTTACATAATCCATCCAAAAGTATTTGATTGTTCCTTCTGAGCAACAAAAAACTGATGATTCAATATGTATATGGATAACTTTATAAAACACTGGGAACTTGTTTAAAGTGGGAGATTTGCTTTTCCTCTGCATATGTTTGTATGAAGATTGCTGTTGTATGAAATGAAAGAACAAAACTTCAGCAACTGTTTAAGGTGTACAAGAATCTTCAGGATTCTACTATTGCTTCTGTTCTGTTTCTGCCATTGGTCGGATCACTCTCATCGTGAGCAATCTTGATCTTAAAAAAAGGGGTATCTGATTCCTGTTTGAAGCCCGTTGCATCACCAGTAGCAGTATGGACTGAAGTCGGGCAGGGGAAGCCTACAAGCCTTTGTAAAGGACTGTAAATGTGATGGAATTTTCGAAGAACATAGGCAGCCTGCAAGCAAGATTGCGGCTAGACATAGGGGAGAGACAAAACAAATTTGCAGCGACCATAGCTTTGTTTACCAAAAGATGAAGCGAAATAAACTGTTTAAGAATGCAAAAAAAAAGGGCAAATTCGAAGTAATTTCCCATTAGCTGCTAGAGTAAGAAACTGTTTCACGGTGAAAATTAGAAAACAGTACAAGGTTGTTCCATTTTGATCACCATTTCCCCCACACAGACAAAAGAAAATGTTATTATTAGAGTAACCAGCTTTTGTTTCTCCTTTTTTGTTAGCTCATGTGTGGGATGGTACCCACCATTTACTCATGGTGAACACACTAGAAAAATGCTCCAATTCCACCACCCACCTGACCAGCCCTGCCAATGGTGACAAGAAAAAGTATTGGCATTTTCTCAAATGTTGACGGGTCACAACAACAGTTAAATGCTCAGGAAAAAAATTTAGGTGATTTTCATTTATTTTTCTTTTTAACAACAATTAGGTCTTTTGTTTTGCCAGATAAAAAGGTCATTTTGTGCCATTATCAAGAGACACCCTTCCCTTGTGTATGTCATTTGGGACTCTAGCAATGACCCCACAAGGAGAGTTCAGTGCACTTTTTTGATTTGTAATCAAACTTTAACCT
Source organism: Theobroma grandiflorum (assembly GCA_036013995.1). Taxonomy (NCBI): domain Eukaryota; kingdom Viridiplantae; phylum Streptophyta; class Magnoliopsida; order Malvales; family Malvaceae; genus Theobroma; species Theobroma grandiflorum. Next base: position 832,104 of record CP142127.1, read on the forward strand.
TCCATGATTAACTTCTTAACCTTGAATTTATAACACATTAACATGCTAAATAAGGAAGGTCAAACTGCTGACTTGACTTGGGCTCAACAAGTCCAAAGCCCATGAAAGAAAAGTGGAAGATAGGCCCAGATATATACAGGTGGAGTTGAATCCAAAGAGGAAGCAAAGTGGTTTTGAGGATTAGACTTGATTAGACCAACGCTGGCCCATCTGCATCTCAGTGAAACGAAAAAAGGGAGCCCAGGCGCACTGTGATCATGACAAGTGACAGATGGGGTTGCCCTGGCTCCATTCCAGTTAAGCTTCAGAACCAATATTGAATGGGAAATCTCATTATTTCAAGCAGGGGAGGTGCGGGAAAAGTGGCCTTCACAAAAACAAAAAACAAGCTCCTCCCCAACTTGTGTTCTGTCATTGAGTGGTGGTAGGGGGTCCCCATAAGGCTTTGAAAGTGAATCAGTCATTTGACAGACATGAACTTCAGTTAAAAAAAAAAAACAACCTTTGAAAAGCCCAATCAAAACATCCTTGCTGTTTCAATGATATATCTGTGGTGTGGAACTAATGGGATTTTACTCATTAGAATCTGACAGATAGTGTGAAAAGAGGTTCACTGTTAAAAAAGTGAGCAATCATGTACGAGTAAGACAATTGATTTTCCTCATCCTTGTGAGACCAGCACCGAGCTAAAAGAGTTATGCCTGCCTGTTCTTAAAACTCTGCTCAAATTTCTCTGCTGCTACAGTTCACTATGGTAGGGTGGTAACAATTGCAAGTGTACAAATCAAAGCTTTAGAGCTGGAGAGTATAAATGTACATCAAGTGGGGATGGACTTTCATCAACTGAGGCTTGGAAGAGAGCTTCCCAGAAGTTTCTCAACACAATCATGGGATTTTTTCTTTTCTTTTTTTGTCATATTATCAATCTTAGATTGTAACTTAATCATAATCCTTTGTCTTTTAATTCTTTTGGAAAATACATCTTGGAATGTTCAATGTCCACCGATGCAATTTTCATACACTGATAGAGGAGAGTGCTCCAATCAAAGAGCAAAGCAGTGCTAAGAGATAATTCAGAAGCATCAATTTAAAATGACAAAGACCATCCACCCAACTTAAACATATTTCCTGTCTACATCTCATAAAAATGATTTTATTACTCCATGTATATGGAGAATTGTAGATGGAAAGTCCATGCCTAGCTCCATATCTTTGGTTATCAAAATGTAGAGTGATCCCTACTCACTCGGGCAGAGTTAAAGAAAAGGAAGAAAATGGCCCAACCTCAAGGCATAGAAAAGAGAAACTGTGAAGCAGCTAGCATTATCAATTCATTTCAGGGGGAGAGAGGAATATACTTTTGACCAAGTTTCAGCAGTCACCTTCTTACTTTATTATTTTTTTTATCAGTTACTGTTTGTTTATTTAGTTTGGTCAGGAAAAAAGCAGGAACAAAGAAGGCAAGAATATTTTGGCTTGAGGCTGATGACAGATTGAGGGGAGGGATCACAGAGTACAGAAAGATGTGTCAAGTCATAGTTTTGATATAAGAGTAAGGGGAATGAATGGGAGGGGGGGGTGGGACTTGCATCTTTGCACCCTCTGCCTCTGTAGTGTGTTAGGTGAGCTCTTCCATGAACACATCTTTATTGAAAGTTGCTAAAGAGTGAGACCCATCGCCAGAGTGACAGAATGTAAATTCATCTTCAAATTCCCCTTTGCCAGATGCCACTTTGCAGGTTTCTGCTACAAGGACAATATATATGTATAAATAAATGATTAATCCCTTTGAGAATTTTTTTCCCTTATTGGTTCTCTGAGCAGTGTTACCGACTTATGAATGTAACAGTGCAAAAGGAACTTTGTATGATTAGACAATTGACCCTTAGCTCTTTCAAGATCATGGACTTAATATTTTTATGTCCCTTTCTAATTGAAAGTTGGAACTCCTCTAAATTGCCATCACAATTCTATAATTTACAAGAATTTGGAGCATATACTTAATTTTTATACCGGCGGGAAAATAAGATAAGATTTGAATCATCCCTTTGATTAATAAATTAGAATCCTAATCTCAATGATAAAATCTTTCATGGGACCATCAATTTAATCAAATTCAATAAATTCTTTTGGTTTGTTTTAGCATATGGACATGGAAGTAGGTAGTGTATTATCTCATGCAGTCATAAATTAATCAGTCAAATCATTTCATTAAAAATTTTGCAATCTGGCATGTTGAACAACAGTATAAAGATAATTTTATTATACACTAGGGAAGCTCACTTCCAAGTTCTTTTTGTTCAAAAAACCATGAAACTAATTCTAATTTCCATGTTGACAGTCCACAGAGAATCATGCATGATTAAGTCAAAACCTCGAACTTGAAACTCTAAAAAGATTTCAAAACCCTCTTCCATGCCATTCAAACAAGGTCTTAATTATTGTGAATTAAGCTTTTTCTGGGTCCTAATACGAAGTTCAAAGGGGGCAAAAATATACCTGAGAGTGATGATAACATGTGGGAAGACTATCTAGCTAGTCATGGCAAAAAGGGGGATATAGCAAACAGGAAGCAAGTGATAGGAATATACATGGAGAGTGAAGAGGGGCATAGGATTCCCAAGAACCCTTTTCCTTTAACAAGAGCGTGCTTTGTAGAAAAGATGGGGTGGGGGTGGGAAAGGGAGGGAAGTGAAGTGAAGTGAAGATATCCCGGCCTAGCTAGTCTTGAAAAGGTGGCTCAACTATCAAAAGAGGGTGCCCACAAAAATGTAGGAATCCCAAGCAAAGAGAGCCCCAACATGCACATAAAGCTAAATATGGATAAAAATAGCATTGCATATGCTCCAATTTTTGTTCCACACGTGGGACCTTTCTCTCCCTCTCTCTCTGTTTCCTTTTCTACATGGGATCGGGGAATATTTTCTCCCACTCAAAGAAAATATATATATATATATATATATGTATATGGGTTCAATAAGAACAAGATTTGTCATTTCACAGAAAGGAAAAGGGAGGAAGAAAGAACAAGATTGTACCTTCATTATGGTACATTTTTAATTTATTCTTCAATTTTTTGCATTTGAAGAATATCTTGACCAACAAAGCTGATATTCGATGCACTTTTTTGGTTATCAAGCCTGTGTTTCCATTCAATTTGGTCAAATACATGATTGAATTTTGTTTTAACGAGTAACATGATTGCTTGTTTGCATATCATAGGTATAAGAGGGAAACACCGTGTTTTTCTTATTGTTTTGTAGACTAGGTGTACACATAGCAGAATTCTTCTAAAACAGACAGGAATCAAGATACACGTAGTCAACAAGAATAAGTACCACAAGAGACGTTACAGGATAACATAGAATGGTTAGATAGTTAAAGAGATTGATCGATAAAAGAATGACCATGACTTGATTAATGGGGGTACTATACACCTTTAACAATGAAAATTAAAATTAAGATACAAGAGGAAAAGTATCTAACAAAATCGTAAGAAAGTGGTCTGTACTCTTCCTCTAGCTACAGGTTAGTTGCTTAATGCATAGCTTTAATTGTGTAGGGTAAAACACACTCTCTTTTCCTGCCTTCTTTTTCGACCTTCTTGTCTACTTTATGCTCACAAAGTCTTAAGCTTTGATCAGGTGATGAATGAAAACAAATAATGAGGGTGGTGGAGCGGCCAAACAAATCCCAAATTGGGGGCCCTTCAAAAGGAAAGTTGAGATTAATTTTAGTGAATAGGGGCTTATCAATTGGCATATTATGGGACAGTGCACAAACTACAAGACAAATTAATCTGTACTTAAGCAAAAATTAAACAGGACTTTTGCATTGTATTCTATCCAAAAAGGCAGCCTCGCCGGCTAAAGTTGTCCCCAGACAAATTGCTTTTCTTTCCAAAAAACAGTAAAGACCAAGTAACAAAAGGAGAACACATGTTTACACAATTACAAATAGTCTACATAGTTTGAGTATCTTAATTTCTTTCCAATGGATGAATACCCAAAAAATAAAATAAGGTAATCCCGGAAGAAAAATTCGTATTCGATTTTTTGAGTAATTAACATATACATATACTTATCATTAAGCTAAAAAAACGATTGTCTCAAAGTTTTAGTTAAAGAGGTTCTACTTCTAGACCATCTTTTTCTTTCTTTCTTTATTCTTCCTTTAACTTTTAAATTCCGTCTCTCTTTTAATTTTTTTTTCTATTCAGTTATGCCTTTTAAAATAAAAATTGAAACTAAAAGGATGAACATGGACCCTTTCAATTGGAAAAAAATTGCTTGTAAAGTTTAACTTTTTTCCATTGATGTATAAGGCAAAAAGAGGTATTAATTAGGAGATGTACCTGAATTTGATTATTCAAAAACATGGCCCCCAAAGTAAACCAAACTTATCAACAATGTAGGCTCAAAGCTTTTGAAATGTTCACTACTCAAAGCTAGTAAAGCCTCAAAGCTTTATTTCCTTTAAATTTTTTTTTCATGAGCAATATTTGATGATAGTGTGCTTTGATAATTTAGAATTGGAAATTAAAATCAAATCAAAGACCTAGATAAAGTGCATTGATTAAGCAGTACTTAGCTTAATAGGATAAAAGCAAAGGTGGAGAAAGAAAAACCATGTTATGATAAGCTCATTGAATATTTAGTACTTAATCATTCTTATATTTCCTTTATGTTGAGAAATGGGAGCTTGCAAAAGGCCCACGTGTTCTTTTTAAATCTTACCCTGTTTGGGTTGAAAGAAAAATAAAAAGGAAAAGGAAAGGAAAGGGCAGGGAGAGCGGAGGAGACACATGGCTAGCAGCAATTGATGGGGTGAACGCTCTACTTGGCATGATGAGGAGTTTCATCAAAAGAAGATGAAGACCCACCCCCCATCGCATCAAATATCAATCCCTTTGGGAAATTGGGCCTCTCCTACCAAAGCTCCACTACCACCATCATTCCTTTGTATCTTGTTTAAGATTTTCCTCAAGGGATTAGTGGAAAATATCATTACATCTTGAACTATATCCATGGTAATGTTTTAGTATTCCATCCCTCCGCCCTCTTTGCCCTAGAAATAGCATAATGCCATGGTTCTGGGGATAGCTTGCCCTTGTCCTCTCCTTGATCACTTATATAAATTGTTATTAAAATCAAACACGTTACGAAGACGAATTCAGCTGTTGATAGAATAGAAAACTCGAAATTTATAATATTAGAAACTTTTATGTTATTTTGTAAAGTCTAATCCAAAGGTTTTGTGTTTTTGTAAATTTATTAACAATGCTATAATAATCAAGCCATGGTTTTTGCTTAGACCAAAACAACAATAATAACAATGAAACAAAGAACAGTAGGTGGCCAACCCTATCATGAATCTATTCTTTAATTTTCGTTTTATGTTGTTTAATTTTGTATTATTAGAGGAATCCACCATGGTTAGACCAGTCAAATTATTCCTGCAAAGTCCCTTCAAGGGGCTGGCCAGCAATGGCCATAGCATTTGCAAAAAACACATTTTATCAATCAGCCTTCTTTGTTAGGGACCCCTTATTGCCTTTAGCTGTGCCAATATCTTTGACACCCTACTAATAATTCCCCCCTATGGCCGATAGTTTTATTACACTATTACTAATATCAGTACTCATCAAGTTTGATAGCGAAAAATCTCTAGCATGATCTCTGTGGGATTGGGAAAAAAAAATTCAATTGATTGAAACTTTGGGGTTGGCCTAGGCCCTCTTCCCCCTCCCCCCCTCTGCCAAATTCCATAAACCATGATCACCATGCCCTCGCCCTTTTGGTAGCTTAATTAATCACATCTGTTTCAAAGAAAATAATCAAAATGATATGGCCTACACGTACATATATAGTAGAAAATTAATCTAGGAGGAGGGCTAAGGGAAAAGAAAATGTCCAATGTTCCAGCTATGTTTGAAGTAATTGTAAAACGTAACAACACGTTTTCTGGGACCCTGGGGGAAGAAAAAATTGCTGCAGGGAGGTCCAAGATCATCTTTATGACAAACCCAAATTGTCAAAGATTGGGATAATGCAGCCAAGAATATTTACAATTACCTTGTTATAGTATAAACAATAGGGTGATAAAGTGAAAGATGTATAGGGATAGGGGTCGAGCCAAGACAAGAGAAGATGACCAAAAGTTTAGTGTACATTCACTCTCAATCAAAAGCCGAAAACTGACAAAATTAAGGCATAATGGGAGGAGAAAGGAGGGAGGGAGAGGTTTTCCTTTTCTTCCTTTTGAATATAAGGAGGATCTGTAATGCTTTGTGAGAGGTTTTTTTTTCTTTGTTAATTTTTTTTTTTTGAAAGCTTTTAAAAGTTTTATTTTTTAAAAAGATGGTTTTAAGCAATTGAGACTTTTGCATAGGGTTCCACGGAGTCGGTCTTTTTCTGGGTCTTCTTGCTCTTTGATGGCTGCTTGTGGGACAAATACATCACCGACTCTCCTCCATGTCTATTTTTTCTACTATCTCTCCACTTCCCCTTTTTACATAGTGCCATGTTTTTTCAGTTTCCCTCTCCATATAAAAGTTTGTCTTTATACATCTTTATCAAATGAGTATTTTTTTTTTAACTTTTAACTGTTCAATTATATAACAATTTCAAATTTAATCTTTCTTTATCAATAACTCTTTGTAAATAATACGAATGTAATAAATAGTTGAATCTTCGAATATTTGTTTTAAGATTTCGTTTTTTATATATTATATGTGATTTCTTTTATTTATTTTGTAATGTTATACAAAGAACCAATAATATAGACTTGCATTTTTTGAAATATGAACTTAGATCAATCGTTTGAGTAAAAAACCCAATTCCTTTCCATCGATGAAAAGGAGTTTAATCTATTAATTTTTTCACAAGATAAATTTCAATATTTTTTATATTTGATAAGATGCATGAAAATCACTATCAATTGACAACAATATATCTAAATACCTCAAACTTGATCGATATGAGATTTCTTTTATTATCATTTTAATAAAATTAATTCAAATTAATCCTATTTAATGAAGTATTCGAATATCTAATATTTATCAAAAGACTTTATTATAAAATATTATGTATATATATAAAATATTTGAAATGTGGTATCTTACATATCATCCTTTGGCTTCAAAATCGTCCATGTATGTAAAGATAAACACAAACTAACATAAGGAGCATTTGTTACTTGAATCAATACCTCCTTTTTGGCGGGAGATATTGCTGTCAAGAAAGAGACCCATGACATTTGCCATTTGTAGGGTTTTTGTCTTCTCCCACCAATTTTCCATCAACTTTGATTTTAAAAAAAGTTAGAAATATAATATATGGTTCATTCCCCCACACCCCTTTTTAGCCACGTGTCATAATCTTTCTTTTTCCACGTGGCTCTCCACAACAGGTAGGTAAAACCGTTTTTAAGTTTCTAGGGTTTGCATAGGCTTTGGACTACAACAAGTGGCTTAGGGTTTGGTAGATTAATTACATTGAAAAATTGATAGTTTATTTTTATTTTTATTTTTATTTTTGGTGGGTTTTAATAATAAGGGTGGCCGGCTAAGGTAAGCCCCACATTTATTTTCAAAAGATTTTAACGTTTAAAGGATTGAATGTAGTTAGGTTTAGGTCACTTCAATGCGAAAAAGCTTTGTCATGCATGTGTGTTGCAAGTGGAAGTCATGTTTTTCCTTGTACAGCATGATTGTCGGTTGCATGGTTTGAAACTATGCGATATGTATTGTACCATATGATGATAAATATCATAAAATGATATATTATATGTATATATATATAGCTTCCTATGAAGAAACATGGCAAACTATTTCATGTGTTTTCTGAATTTTTCAATTTTGTCTTTTTTTGTGAATAGTAGGTTTCATAGAATGTTTTTTTTTAGATGATCAGTGAAAGCATGTGATTTTGTTATAAAATACGTAATATGTGACGGTTTTCTATTAATATTGTGATATTGTGAAATTTATGGTTATTAATTTAAATCATATGTTTAAAATTGATTAGAGACGGAGTCAATTTTTGATTTTTTTATTATTACAAGTATAAAACTTAATTATATAGTATGATTATTTTTATAATTATTCTTTAACCACCCTTCATTCAAAATTCTGAATTCGTCACTGAAATCGACTGAATTTTGTATTCTATAAACTTTTTCTTTGATTTTTTAATCTCAATTGGATGAATGAACAGGAAAAAAAAAAGACTGTTTCTAGATGGATTATAATAGCAAATTTGCTTCACTTGGTTTGAAACTTCCTTTGAAGGTGTAATTTTCTTATCAAAAGAATGTATTAGCCAAAAAATTTGACTTTTTGTGGGAAAACTTGGACTTTGAAATGCCTAACAATATTTGACATCCCTTCCAAATTCCATTCCAGAGAAAACTGAAAATTATGGTTTAAATATTTTACTAGTAATTACAAATTATTACACCTATTTTTTAAATATTTAATTCAATAATGTGATTTGGGTGATGTAAATGCATTAATTGATCAAGCAAAAAAGTGGTCAACCTCTTAGCATTTGGGACAAAACTTAGATAAAGTTTTTTAAGTCAAGTTTTCTTTTAAAAAATGATCAAATGAATATTAATTTTGAATATCAAAATCGATAGAATTCAACGAAAATAGTAATAATACTTAAAAAGTTAATTACAAATATTGTTTATATAAAAAATTTGATCATTATTTTATTGAACAATGACAATTTCGTCGTAATTTTTAAATAAAGTACCAAAACTTAATCAATTTTTTTTTTCAAATTTTGTATACTTGATCTATGTAATAAACCATTTCAATCTAACGCATCTAATTTTCAATTTTAAGTTTTATTTAATCACTTTAAAAAAAAAAACCGACACAAACTTAATATAAGAAACCTTAATTTTGAAAGTCAAACTCTCAAAATATAAGTCTAAAATCTTCGAAATTTAGTAAGAGATAGAACATCAACATATAAGCGATAAATGTCACTTATATTTTAAAAAGAAAAAATTAGTAAGTAACAATTGGGACTGCAAAAAATTTAATCCATTTCCCTCTAAATTACATTTTCGTTTATCGATAATTTTTTGCTCAGATATCGAATAATGCAAACGATGATTAGATGTCGAAACTTAAATTTCGAAAAACAAATTTATTTCATCTCGAAGTATAAGATATTTTTCTCCTATTTACTCGAACCTAAAATGATTCATATGCTTCACATGAGAAACAAACAAAGAAGGAAGTGAGAAAGAAAACAAGTCGCAATCAATGATTCCTTCAAAACACACACAAACAAAATACATTTCAAAAATTTTGATCCAAACAAAACAACATTTATATTTTCCACTCCAATTAAATGAAACCGATTAAAACCAAAAAAGGTTCACGTGAGCTCACGCACCAACGAGAGCCTGCCACGTCGACTGACATCGCCAGGGCTTCCCATCCAATCAACCCACGCGTTGCTCTTGCGTGAATGTCGCGTCGAGTGGGGATTGTTGTGAAGAAATTTTGAAAGTAAAAAATTTAACCCTCCAAAAATACAAGTGAAAGAGCTGTGAAGAATTGAAGGTTAGGTCACGAAGATCGTCGAGTTATTTAATTATTAAAAATAAAAAAAAATTAAAATAATAAAATAATTAAAAATGGGGTTGCTTTAGGGGCGGAGTGGGGTTAGTCTCGGAGGGCATTCATTGAGAGCACAGCATCATGAAATTCAGCGTTATTTATTTATTGTATTTATTTATTTATTTTGGATTTTCAAACTCTCCTTCATACCCGCGCACTAGAGCAAGAATCCGTTGATTTAAATTAATATTTTATTTATTTTTCCATTTTTTTTAAATTAGGAAATAAAATACAAAATCCTTGTAAGAAAGAGAAAGTATATTTCAAAAAGTTTCTTTCTTTGAGAGAGAAACCAACCAAGAAATTCATTGCAGACAGAACAGATCATCACTCTCTCCCCATGTTTTCTCTTTTTCCTCTTCAAAGTTTCAATCTTTTTTCCATTTTAGATCTACCCTTTTCGGTTCTACGTACGTACATGTAAATTTGAATCGCAAAGTCCAAGCTTTAGTAGCGTTTTAAAAATGGGGTGGTGAAGGGTGGTGGAGGTTATGTGATACTTTTTTCTAAGTATAAACAGAAAGAGAAGGAAAAACAAAAAAAGGTTAGAATCCGAGGAATGGAGTAGAAGGGGAGGGGGACAAAGCATAGAGTTATCGAGAGGTATATGGATTCCGTTTGAACCCAACAGTGACCTTTGTTGTAAAAGAGAAAGAGAGGGAAGTGGAAGTGTGTTGTTGGTTCCTTTTTGCAGGGTTTTTTTTGGGATTTAAGTTTTTTTTTTTTTTTAATAAAAGGTAGCCAAAGGGGTTGGCTTTTCAGCATGCCACTTGGGTTTAATAAAAGGGAAGGAGCGTCAAGGAAGGCCAGAGACTGAGTGAAAGACAGAGATAAGAGGAGAAATAAGAGAGTAGTGAAGGAGGGACCAAAAAAAAAATGCAGGAAACAAAGAAGAAGAATGGTGGAGCTGGCAATGAAGATTCCAAGAAGAAGGAGCGTCATATAGTGACGTGGACTCAAGAGGTTTGTCTTTTTTATTATTAAAAATATCTCTTCTTTGTTTTCCTCTGTTGTATTTATTTGTTTATTCATTGATTGATTCTTTGTTTTGGGGGGTTTCTTTCTTATTTGATGCAGGAAGATGATATACTTCGTGAACAAATCAGTTTACATGGCACTGAAAAGTGAGCCCTTTGTTCTTCATTCAGTGCTCCTTCTTTTCTTTCATTAAAACCATTTTTGCTATTGTTTTATGGTGAATGGCATTGAAAGGGTTGTGTTTTGGTCTTATTTGAGTGCAGCTGGGCGATCATTGCCTCAAAATTCAAGGATAAAACCACAAGGCAGTGCAGGAGAAGGTTGGTGAAAAACCATGATGATGATGATGATATTGCTTTCAAAGAGTTTGCCTGATGATCTTCCATTTTGATCATTTCTTGATTACTGGTTTTAATCCTAATTTAATGTCTTTCCACAGATGGTACACATACTTGAATTCCGATTTCAAGAAAGGAGGATGGTCACCAGAGGAAGATATACTCTTATGTGAGGTAATAATAATAAATTTCTGTCCCCTATCTTCGTTCAAGCTAAATGTGGTGTCACTCTTTTTTTAACAAAGCTTATCTTCTGGGGAGGAAATGTTACTTTCATTGATCAGTTTGTACCAGCTATTGCATGTTACTGGTACAGTAGGTGTTGAGTTTTCAAAGCTAAAAAAGGGATGTATTAGAGGTAGGCCAGACCTTAAACTGATTGACACAGTGTTTTGTCTTTGAAAAGTTGGGCAAACAACAACCACTTGAATTTCCAGTTTGGATAAGTGTTATTCTTGATCATTGAATGTGGTTTCTGAGCTGATGCCCCAAGGTGAATCTGCAGGCTCAAAAGGTATTTGGCAATAGATGGACAGAAATAGCAAAGGTGGTTTCAGGCAGGTATATATGTTTTTAACCATAAAAAAAAAAAAAATCCTTTGTCGAAAAAGTGATCTCTTTCCTTGCAACCATTTCTTGATTTTCTGTTTTTAGATTATCGATTTTTACTGATATTATGTTATTAATGCAGAACGGATAACGCTGTTAAAAATCGGTTCTCCACACTATGCAAGAAGAGAGCTAAGTATGAAGCCTTGGCAAAAGAGAACACAACTACATGTATAAACCCGAATAACAAAAGAATTTTATTCCAAAATGGGTTCAATACAGATGGAACGACAGAATGTACTGCTCCTGTTAAGAGAATGAGGTACACCATGGACCTAGAAATGTATATACACAGTGATGATTAAGAAATATTGTCACTTTACAAATTAAAACCTTCCCTTTTTCCAATCCAGGAGATCCCACATCTCTGATGTCATGGGAAATTGTGATTTCGGAGATAGAGCACATAAAGTATCCGGAACAATAATCAATCAGCAGCTAAGGCATCCATTTGCTGTTTTGGGTCAAAATCTCCACAATGTTAACAATGTGGTGGTGCAATCTCAAATCAACAATGTTAAGGAGGTCTCTAATGATGGTAAATCTCCTCAAGCAAAAACTTCTTGGCATCGGCACTTGATCCTGTTGCTCTTACTCTTACCAGACCTGCAAAGAGAAATTTTGACAATAGCAAATCACTCCTTTGAAGTTGTTCATAATATAACACTCATATTCTCTTTCTCCTTTATTCATTAGCAGCTCAGAATAATAGAACTCAAGGAACATTTCTCAAAAAGGATGATCCGAAGATAACTGCTTTGATGCAGCAAGCAGAGCTACTCAGCTCACTTGCATTGAAAGTTAACACAGATAATACAGAACAGAGTCTGGAAAATGCTTGGAAGGTGAGAAGTAATTTTGTATTTCCTATATGTTTTTGTGTTATCAATATCAAATATGATCATCACAGTACCTTCAAAATTAGTAAAGTGCTAAGCCTTAAATACTCTGGGGCTAACAGTCCATTTTATGCATTACATGTCCCTAACCTTCATCCTATGTTATATTCAGGTTCTCCAAGACTTTTTGAATCAGAGTAAAGAAAATGACATCTTCAGATATACAATCTCTGATATTGATTTTCAACTTGAAGATTTCAAAGACTTGCTAGAGGATTTAAGGAGTAGTAATGAGGGAAGTCGACCATCTTGGAGGTAACAGAAAAATCAGTTGACTTACATTCAGATTTAGAAAAATTTCTTACTTAACACTAACTAGTGATTACTATGTTCTAGGCAACCTGATCTGTATGAGGCATCTCCAGCCAGCTCTGAATACAGTACAGGGTCAACGCTGATGCCTCATCCGGCTGGGGAAAAAGGAGAAGAAACTCAAGTTAAGCTAGATGCACTGCACCAGGATATACTGTCAAGTCATATTGGAGAGCAAAATTGTGGGAGTGAACAGGAGAAATGTGCTCTTTCCAGTGCAAACACAGATCATGGTAATGAAATTCTATATCTGTTATAAAGGCCTAGGATACCTTGTTTATTGACTATAAAGTGGATAAATAAGATAATGCTTCTGATGAAATGTCTTATATTACCACAGTCGAGATAATCCCATCTTGTGATGACCAAACAAACATTGTAGTTGCTTCTACCTCATCAAGTGCAGACTTCAGTTCCCCAGTCCAAGTCACCCCACTTTTCAGATCTCTAGCAGCAGGAATTCCCAGCCCAAAATTTTCAGAAAGTGTAAGTTATCTTGAATTGTTGATTCTACCAACCACAGATCCATTTTATAAGAAATTGGAGCTCTAGCAGATAATATAATTTGCAGTAGCAGGTAGTAGTTCTTGTTTTATCTTTCTTAAGACTTTAATTCCATCTGCACATATACTTGTAGTGGAGTTGTGAGCTTATCAGTGCCTAGCCTACCAAGAACAATACCAGTGTGGATTAATAGTTATGAATCTATTTATACCAGCGGTAGCAGCAGAACTTTCATATACTTTTCAGCCACCATTAAGAGGTTGTTTGAACCATTGCTAGGACTTTGAACTCGTTAGTCAAACAGTGTTAGGAGCACTTTGAGTTAACAAACTGGCTAGGCAATAGTAACTTTTGTGGCTAGTGATGAAAGCATTTGTGGAAATGATAACGGCGAAGCTGTAAGTAGATTCTTGTCTGAAATTGAAGTGGCCCAAAATTTTAAACCAGAGTCAAATTGAAGTTCCTGCTATCACAAATTAAAACACTATCAATAAGAAAAAAACAAACAACCAGGCAAATCAGAGAGTAACATTTCATTTCTAAATACAATATACAGCTATATTTCCAGAAACTGCCATACCAAATATTAAGAAATAAACTTAATAAACAAAAAAAAAATGTAGATTACAGAGTGAAAAGGGAGAAAAAAAGGTAGATTAGAGAATAACAAGGACTGCAGAGTGCTTTCTGAAAACCAAATTCCATTAAGCTTTGTTTCTTGTGCTGTGTCTCTCTATCTCTCTTTTCCCTCACACATTTATACTATAGGCTTTTCCCATTTCTTCATCAATGGTTTACCACTCATATTTTTCTCATTATTTGTAGTTATCCACTTTTTCTGCATTTAAGTGAAGAAACCACCAATTGACCATGGTGTATGTGCAAGATATTTTAAGTATTAGTAACTAATCACTAAATTAATAGTCAGATGAGTATGTATAATTCAACTACATGTCTACACCCCAAAATTTCTGTGAGTTATTGCCTAGGTGTCATCATCTCAAGACAACAGCCCATCTAAGCTCTAAGAAAAATGCTAAGAAACATAGTGAGGCCAACTAGGATTCCGGTTTTTCCCTAAGTGAGCTTTGATCATAGTGCTCCTAGATAGTAAAAAAGAAGTTACTTAACTGAATCATACTTTCCTCCATAGTGCTAGAAAGTCTAGTCTGGATGACAAATTTCTAACTAATCCAATAAGGATTTTTTAAACTGGAAATTTTTATTTTGAAAAACATTTTAGGATTTTATTCATGCTCAAGTGGTAATACTGGTTCAGTCCATGCTGCAATTCCATTTACTAATAAATTTCCTCCAGTCTGTTCCCCTGTTATATATGGTTTTGCTCTAAAAGTGTGAGCATGTGAAACTCAAAATAGAGTTCTGCACTACTTGTATTGTTTTTTCCTTTTCTTAATCCAATCTAGAAATGCTGGCGTACACACCTGCAGGAACATTATCTCAAACTTTCATATGAGACTGACCACTATGTTTTTGTTTCTTTTTCAGGAAAGGAACTTCCTACTTAAGACACTTGGAATGGAGTCCCCTTCCCCTAATCCAGGCAACAATCTTTCACAACCACCACCTTGCAAACGAGTCCTCCTCCATAGTCTATAGCAAACCTCTGATCATCTCTTATACTGAAAACAGCATTGGTCTATAGTCAATATATCTCATCATTCGTTCCCTTGAGCAACATAGCTCATGTTGAGTTTTCATCCATTTTTTTTCATCCTAGGATTGCAGCCATCTTGGCCTGGAATTTTACAACAAGGCATTTAATGATCTGCATTCCCAGCTACCTGGCTTAGAATGTTTTGGTGCATTCTAGCATCTCAGACACATCCAATAAGATGTCCTGAGCCCCATTAATTTTTCTCTTCTAATTTCCCTTTTTTCCTACTAGAGAGTACTACCTTAATACTCACATTAAAAACAGTGTGTGCTTGTTAGTGTGTGTCATTCTTTTGTTTGTCATCTCATCCGGAGCGGTTTCGGGTATCTCTTCTTCCATCCTTCTGATCCAGTTTTTCTCCTTGATTTGTAATTTTGTACAGAACCTTCTATATAAAATCCTTAGAGTGTAATTATACATTGGCCGCTTGCCTACATATGATAAAAGAAACAGAGGAAGAAAAAAAAAGTCATAGTAAAGGAGGATTAACCACTTGATTCGAATCCTATTTGATGTTGTCCAGTGTGCACAGGGTATAGAATAAGTTTTTTGTGGTTTTCTATCCTGATTTCTAATGTAATGATACTCCATGTGATTTGAGTGAAAATGTGTTTTGGCTTTGGTGTGCATTATTAGCTCTCTCTGACTCTTTTCTTATAAAATTTTCCCAATTTGAGTTCATCCATTATGAAATATAATTAGACAGGAGATGTGACGGTTTGTTACAGATGAAAAACATGATGCAGGTAGCCAGGTAGCAATGGAATCATGAACTTGAATCGTTTTGGATCTTTGGAAAAACCGTGCACTGAAAAGAACAGACAAAAAAAAATGCAGAGAACACTTGAGATAGCAAGCCATTTTTAGTGCAATATTTCCATTACTTCCAGAAATCGGAGCGTTATCAAACTGATGTTTTCTCTTTCTTTCGAAGAGGAGAAAACCAAAGGGAACATGAGAAAAACAAGAATGTAAATAGCAGCATACTTACAGAGAATGTAAAAGAGCATCCATTTGGTCTGGCTAAGCATTGAAATGGAATCACCCCTTTCCTTCCCTTCCTCTCTTTCTAACCAAACCTGTCTCTGATCTCTGTTGTGCTGCAGAGAAGAAGAGTGTTGGAAAACTCTGTTATTAAGGAAGATCATCCGTGGGGAGGGTAGCAGGTATAGTGGTGGACAAGTGTAATTATGACCAAAGCAAAAGCAAAAGGGTTAAAAGAAGGGAGGGAACCTCATACAAATTAAAGTGACACTTACTAGCCATAAACTTTCTCGAGGGAATGGTGCGGTTTGACTGTTTTGACCCCCGAGATCCCACGCAAATAATGCAGAGCTTTGGCCCAAATATCACTCCCAAACCCACTTCGGAAATTCTGTAGAGAGGCTTCCAAAATTGGAATAGTGAAAAAACTGAAGGGAGAAGCCTTGGGCTGGCTTGTCTATCGAAGTTTGGCGAAGCATAAACGTTCAAATTCATCTTAACTGCCAGAAATATTGAGAGTTTGTAGGGCCTGAGAAGTGAAAGTGAACCAAATAATGAACTTACAGCTGTATCCTGGATATCAAAGCCCTGTTTCATACCTTGATATGACAAGTTCACAACAAGTTTTTCAAATAGAACACTTAAAGCTTACAGCTTATCGATACAGATGGTTCTTTTTTCCTCGAATGAAGATCTATTCAATTACATCTACCAATTTCTAAGTATTGATTAAAATTTGGGATCATTGAACCTTAGGGCACAATGATGGGGAGAGGTTAAAAAATACAAAAAAAAAAAAATAAAAGGGGTTATTCCTAAAGCTCAAAACTAGGCCTCTTTCAGGCCTTTCTCTTCTTCTGCAGCCTCTGCAGCTTCCTCCACTTCAGGTAGATTTGGTATGACAACCCAGAGAAGACCATGAGTACACAACCCCATTGCTTTGCAGACAGGGGATTGCCACTCAGCAGAGAAGACACCACGATGCTGACAAACTTCCGTGTGGTGGTAATCGTTGTGTTCGCCAAGGAGCCAAATCGACTTATGGTCAGGAAAATGAAATTCTGGCCAACAGCACCGCAGAGGCAATAGAGGAAAATATCCCAGGCAGCTTCTGGATGCTGCCTGCAAAACTGGACTGCCTCAAAGCCACTACCATGAGGCCATCCGAACATGTAAATCATGTTGTATATGGTACCCCATAGGTTCATTCCCAACATGATATCCCAAGCGCTTGTCTTTGGATACCTAAGCAAAGGAAACCAAAAAAGATTGAGTGAGAAAATCAGTTCTGATGAAAATATCTACGATACTGGAAATGGAAACAACTTATGCACATTTTAAAGGCCATAGCAAGAAAATGGGGGAACATAAGTTTGATGTGTCAGCAAGCTGGTTTGTTTAATTCCCGTGTATCTTGCTTGTCCAAAATTTGTTCTTTAAAATCTACATGAGCTGACATCTCAGTGAGAAAGTGATTGAGAGAGTGAGAAAAAGCCTTTAAATTAAAATATCTATAAGCATATTTATTGGTTAATTTGATTATACATTGACACTAACAAAGGTATATGGGGGATAAAACAGCAATCCTGTCACATCATGCATGCATAATTAGTCTTCATGAAAAAAGCCAAGCACAAAAGATAAAAGTGGGAAAATGTTTCCACAAACATACCTCGCAGTTATTGAATCCTGAGTGGCATTTGTAAAGCCGTCAAAAGCAAGGTTCAAAAAGCAGAGCCCATATCCAAGAGGTGCATTGGGATGTGCCAACTTGCTAATTGTTTTTGAGCTAGTCTGGAATAAAATTAAAGCAGACACAAGTGCAACATAAGACTCAGAAATGAAATGATATAGGGGGTTAGTCATGACATTTAGTCCTCCAATACGCGTTGTGAAGAAGCAAGACGACAAATAAAATTCACAAAAATAGAAGTAGCATTGTTATAACAGTCTAACAAATAAACACATTTCTCACCTTCATAAGTGCAAATGTAGATACCCCTCCAGCCACAAGGAAAGTACAGATATACTCGGGTAAAGTGTATCTAATACCATAAACTAGAGTTCCCATCAGCATGACTGCATAAAGGTAAAAATGCACTATTAGCTACTGCTAAAAATTCATGATACACAATTCTTTAATGTAAAAAAAATAAGAATAGTAACACGTCCCTTGCAGCTGGAATACACTACCAACTCAAAAATTACTAATGCTTTACATGATACTATTAACATACCAATCAACAAAGATCCATGAGATAAAGAGTTTATAGAAAATAAAGTATATCTTACCTGGAATCATTTTTGAGGATTTTGCCAGCACCTGCAAGTAAGAAGAGCAACATCAAATGCTAAAACAAATCAACTAAGCTGTCACTGAAAAATCAACAGTACTAAGGAATAAAGCCCCCGTCACTAGAGAGAAAACATTTGGGTTCAACTATATTCATGGCATTAAATTAAGAAATGTTAATTGTTTAATCACATACATATAGAAGTATTGTACTAAATAAGAAAACCAGAGTAGAAAAGGCATCATTAATTAAGAATTTAACACCAAAAGACTCCAATAGAACTTGTCTCCCTACACTAGCACCCAAACTCGAGATCTAGACCATTTGCCAATTCATGTTAAATCTTAATGATCAACACAGAGAATTACTAAAAGTCTAGAAACCAGTAAAAATAAAATGCAAAAAACATCTACAAGTATGGAGAATGTTAGACATGCCTGAGCAGGGTAACTGATGTATTTCAATGCTTCTATACCCATGGCCGGACCAATTGTATTCGTGATTCCAGCACTCCAGTAAGTCCACCAGGGAGCTCCGCCACTGCTGCTACTGGACCAAAGCTTTATCACTGCATAGGAATCACAAGAACAAACACATTATTAACCCTACTCATCGTGAGTCAACAGACGAGTCATGGTAGAGGGAATGGAGAAGCTTACTTATGTATGACCAAACTAAGCAGACCACATTTTGCGCCAAGTTAAGGAACGCAAGATGCTCAAACCTCTTCCCATCGGGACCAAATCGCTTGGTGGACCTAAATGCCAAGACATGTCATAGTTCAATTAATCACCTTTCTATCCATTTTGAGAAAAAAAAATTTGAAGTTTCTCGATAAACAGCACTTTGGGAAAGTGAAATCTTGAAAATGCCAACGGAAAATTAATGAAAATTATTTAAATGAACACTTTGCAATTTTCAAGATATAGATTCGATTAAAACGAATGGAATAATTCACTAAAAATTATCCTAATTCAAGCCAACTAAAACAACGGTAAAGTATTCACTAATAAGATCCAAGTTTTTCTCTTCTTTGCATCTAAATCAACTTTGAAATTAACTCAAAAAATACGAATAATTTGTCGCGCATTGAAATCAAATGAATAACTCAGACACTTTCAACAACAGATCAAACAAAGCAACGCCTAAGCGAAAAATATCCAATAAGAAATTCAAAAAGAGAAAAAGAATATAAACTAAAAATACTTACAGAGTTTCCTGAAGAACACCCTGATAAATATAGGCAGACCAAATCCCGGCCACGCAAAATGCCAACACAAACACTCGCCGGAGTCCGGCGCCGTGTACTTCCATTTACGACGCCGTTTGATAACTGTTCCTCTTTTTTATATTTGTCAAAAAAAAGCGAAAATTATTAAAATCAAAATAAGGAGATCGAACAGCACCAACGAACGGGGCGATTGTTATAAGAGGGAAAAAGGAGCGCCAAGTTACGTGGGTTGTCCACGTGGGGTTTTTTCATTGGATGAGTGACTTCAAGACTCCTCTTTGATTGGTTAAAGAAACGCGGACTTCGTAGGTCCCTCCGAGAACAACATCAAGAACCCATTGACTTTTGAAGGCACCTAATAAATAAAATAGAAACGGTTAGGCTAATGACTTGGACCTGGCTGGGCCCATAGGCCTTTAGGGTCCAAGAATAAGGATTCTTATGGATCGGGCTTGGGCTTATATTTGAATCCACAATGCAGGTTTAGTTTTTTAATTCAAAAACATTGTTATATTATCTCAAAAAACTCTTGAACTATTTAAACAAAATTTAAATAAGTTATTGTTTTTTGTTACGATCAATTAATTTTTTTTATTTTAAATCAAATAAATATTAATAATTGATTAATTATTATTAATTAAAATATCACTTGTTATTTTATACCACGTGATATTAAAATAATATAATATTATATTATAATTGATGATGATGTGATATATTAATATGATATTTTTCACCTCTCATATATCAGTGTTACGTGGACATTAAATGACACGCTTTTGATAGAAAGCTTGAACCTATTAGCAAGCTTCGATACGCTTTTAACAGTTTTGAGTTTTTTTTTTTTTAACATATGCACCTTTAATAGAATTTTAATCAAAAATAAATTGAAATTAAGAGAAAATTAAAATTAGTCATAGATTATTAGAACTTAGTAAAGAATTAATTGCACATCGTAAAGTTGCAAAGAATAAAAGACACTCGTCTCTTGATCACATCAATCGTTTTCTATGCCCTAATATGAGGTCACAAACACCAATTAATTATGTTTTACCTTTAATCATTTCTCTTTTTCTTGAATAAATGTATTTTTAAGTAAAAGAATTTCAATACTCAAGTGCGACGAAATTAATATTTATTCATAATGTGTTCATTTCATAATAACAATAAACTTTTAAAAAAATTATTTCATCTCGAAATTAAATGTACTTATTATTAAATCGAATATTTGAATACAACGAATTAATATGCCAAGGACTGCCGGCATGCATGAGTCATGGACTCGTAGCTTAGTGTTTTGGTGACCATGAACCCTTAGAAGAGGATATTTCATTTGCCTGATTTGATAACGATAAGGCTACGATGAAGGCCTTTCATTGTTGGCTCTCGTGTAGGGTGAAGTGAAAACAAAAATGGCCCATGACCTTGCCAGGCACGACCACCACGCTACAAAATGACACGAATATGCTGGGTCATGGCCTGGATAAGGCACCATCTATTTCTGAATACGATTGTAGAGCATGAGCTATATGTTCCTTCTTCAGCAATGAAATTTCACTATATTTCTGCAGATGCCACCTACTTGGGCCTCCCTTCTTCACTCAATAATTTCATTGGATGAGATATGGTACAGTAATTTTAGTATAAGAAAATTGCAGTGTCATAGACTCACTTTTTTAACTCGAAAAGCATTACTAATAAATAGTATAATGATTATATTTATATCACTTGTCATAAGTTCACATTTTAACCCGAAAGATATGTTAAATGGTAAAAAAATCCTGTTTATATAATTAAAACTCACTCTATTTCTTATGGACATGAAATTCATGACAAACAATTTTAATATGAACAAAAAAGTTAATTTTAAATTAAACTATGAATAAAAATTATTAATAAAGTAATCATAGAAAAAAAAAATATCTATTAGATGTTAATTAAAATAATAATTATCACAAACTACCACGTGAAAAATTTGAAATCTTAAGAGAAGTAGATTTCAACTTATAATTTTTGTCAAGTCTTGACAACAAGATATATGGTTTTGATGGCTAAGTAGGAATGGTCATCCTCATCTTACAACTTGATGCAAGGCAAACCCAAGTCCAAGCAGAAAAGGTCAAGGCCCTGCTCAAACTGCTGCAGAAAAGTCTGCAGAGGTTCCCTTCTGGACCCCATGCTCATTCAGATTCCAAACTGTATAAAATCCATGGCTATAACTACTCGTGCCTTTCCGCATTGAAGAAGGTAGGTTGATAAGCTGATAAATGTAGGTAGAAGAAGAGATTTAGACTGAAAACCTCACTGTCGAACTTGTATTTATCAATACTTTAATTGTATACATTGAATAAAGATTTGGGAATTGTAGCCAAGGGATTGAGCAGCAAGGCAAAACCTGGATCAGAAATTGCCTGGAAACAGAAGACTTTTATGAGACAAAAGCAAAGGGATTTAAGGAAAGGTTTTCACACGTCTCTTGCAACGTTGAAACAACAGGTTTGGACTTAGCACTTGGAATTCTTCCGTGATAGAGGGGAGGAGGAGCTCCTTGGGGCACCTGCTTCGGTCAATCGATTTGTCATATCAGAAAGGGACTAGCCGTGACCCACACCAACCATCCGGTCGATCCCACCCCCGGGACAGTATCAAACCCCCGCAACGCGGCTTTGTGTTAACTTCATGAGGCTGGGAATTATTGCTGTGAAACCGTAAAGTCAACCATTTTGACACATATCTCACGGTTCTCATGTCAATAAATAAAAGACGTACTAAAAATAATTTTTCCTTTAATAAATATATTGTTTAAATTAAAAATGTGAATCAACAATAAATAGTATCAAAATAAATTCAATTTTTCAATAACATAAGGTATACCAAAATCAAGATAAGTTCAAATCAAAATATAGTTTTTCTCCTCTACAAGTAATGAGTAAAGGTGAATAAAACCAAACTAAACTAATTATCTATCCAAATCAAATGTGATTTTAGTAAAACGATTCGATCTAATTGATCTATTAGATCAATTAATCGAAAATGTTTAGTTTAACAGATTTTTTTGTTGGTTTTCTATTTTAAAGTTTTTAGATCAATCCATCCTAAAAATTAAACTAATTTTTTATTTTTTTATAATTAATATATATAATGTTTTTTATATATATTAAGAAGATTTGATAGTAAACTTAATTAATAATATACGTAAAATATATTAATTTATAAAGTAATATATATATATATTTAATTTATACATAAGTATTACTATAAATTATAATAGATTTTATTTATATTATTACACTTAATAATTTTATTAGTTAACGTCTTAATTTTTATAACATATTGTTTATAATTAATTATTATTTATACAAATTTTGATATAAAAATTAAAATATTATAACATATAAGTTATGTCATTAATTTCATATATATCATAAAGTAATATATTATATGTATACATATATTTAATTTATACGTAATTTGTATTTTGTATAATTATGAATGAAGTTTATAAAATTTTAATATCATAATTTATAAAAAAATGATAAAATTTTGATCCATGAATCCAAAATCAAATCGATCAAATTAATTTTATATTTAATTGATTTTATTATTTTTATATTTAGTTAATTTTGATCAATTTTATAAAATTTTTTTATTTATTTGATCTTTAAATATGACGAATCAAATTACCCAATTCACTCATTTATTCACTCTAATAATAAGGGTATTACACAATTCGATAAGTTAGAATATTATGAACCCTACACCTGTAAAAACTTGAGAGATGCATAGTAATTTTCCTTCTGTGTTTCTTCTTTCTTTGGGTTTTCTCACTTTGTGCCTTTTCTCAGAGTCATTTCATTTCTTTCGGAAATTTCAAAGACAGCTGTAGCAGTGCATGATTTATTTGGAAGTTTCCAGCCAAGGACTAAGCCAAACCCCCCACCCCCATGGAAACGAATGTTACAATGTCAACTCGTGTTTTGGATTAATAATGAAACTTCCGAAAATTAGGATCTTTCAAGATAAAGATCAAGAAATATGCATTGACAGGACTTTTTGTACCTTGTCAAAACGTGAAACCAAATTAGGGTGGGGGGCAGATCAGACAATACGGTCATTAGCCCCTCACACAATGCTCTTTCCTGTTTTCATTCGCTGACAAGAAATTAAATAAAATTAAATTAAACCGTGATAATCATATTTAAATGAATTTTTTATATCATATCATGTATAAAAATCATAATAAACCGGTTTACATAAGCATTTGAAATTATAATCCGTCTAATTAATGATATTTTATGAAATTTATTTAAATACGGCACGATTATAATACCATAACATAAATTGCCAAGGATACTAAAACAAAACATGAATGAGCTAAGCATGGACTTTCGACCCATCCTATCCATGGTAACGACAAAAGGATTTTGACCTTTATGTTATCCTCACAATGAAGCTTTGTTCAATGTAATAAATTTTTTTTCCAAAAGAAAAAGATCCTCCAGGAAAGAATTGTCAACAATGGAGGACTTTGGAATAAATACAAACTACATAGATTCATAGAAATATAAGCCCAGAAAAGAAGGGGAAGACAAATCAAAGGAGTCATAGAATTAAAAATATATATATGTGGGAAAACTTCAAGGAAGTCCAAACCCCAAACAGCTGCTGCTTTACTTTTCAGCAAGATATGCCATTGGATTAGTCACATTGCATTACTATATGTCCCCACATGGCCAGATAAGAGTCAAAGATCACTCTCAACAGTAACCTTTCCACCCACATTTTACAGTAGAAAAAAATCTATTGAAACAGGCAAGAAATCAGGAGGATTTGGATACAGAATCCTTTCCCAATATTCCAAGAAGATGCAATCATGCAAACCAAAGGTAAAACCCAGAAAATAAAAGCATCAATCAAACAAAAACGGATATAATTCGATAAATTATCGATAAAATTATTACTTAAAAGTTATAATATGGTATTTAAGTTTTTTATCTGATCATGACAAAATTGACCATCGTCTTTATTACAATGGCTTTGTTTATCCATCATAGTTGTCTTTATTAAAAACTTGAAGGTTTGGGAAGAGTTCATGGGCAATTCAATGAGGTTTTCTTATGTAAATTTAAAGTTAAATGCAGATTCTATAATGCTGGATATAAGCTGTTCAGTCAGCTCATGTGTAAAGTATAAAGAAAGAAAGTGAGAGATATTTAATAAGGCCTTGTTCCGAGTTAGAAGCTTGGAAAATATTCCAAATGGTCGAGTCCAAAATGTGAACAGAAACTGCACATGGAAAAGAATTTTGGTCAAATCTGATCAAAATTTTCTACAGAATGAATATTTTATATTCCCCACACTCTTTATCTTCTTCTGTAGTTGATTTTTACAAAAATTAAGATAAAAAGTTTGATTTTAAAACATTGTATATTATAATATGAAATTTTTTTATAATATAAAAATAAAAATTTATGTAAAATAAATTTATATAATAATATAAAATATTTTAAAAAATAGATGCAAAAAATAAAAAAACTAAAAAATATAATGAAATTATATGGACGTTGGCCATGCGGGGAAGGGCCGGAGGGCATTTTAGAATTTTGATGCCTTTACGTCAATGGACATTACTTGCTTAGCTAATTCTGACGTTGCTTTTTTTCTTTTATTAACAAAATAATTTCCTCTCACACCCTACGTGAATTTTTTTTAATTTAAAATGAAAAAACAATAAAAAAATAAAAAAAATTAGTCTTATGTCATTGTATTTGTTAATTAAATACTACTAGTTCAATATATATTTACTTTTTTCTTATAAATATCTTTTATTTATGTATGTTTAAAAATAACACATGTGCAATTTTTTCTTATAAATATTGTAAATTAGATATTTGCCGTGTAGATTTTTTTATGTATGTTTAAAACTAGCACGTGTGCAATTTTTTTAAATAAAAATTACTCTTGACGAGAAAAAAAAATTTATGAAAAAAGATTAAGAAGAAAAAATTTTACTCTTATGTTATTGTATTTGTTAATTAAATACTACTAGTTCAATATTTATTTACTTTTTTCTTATAAATATCTTTTATGCTTTTACACACATTTATTTGCAATTGATAAAATTATGATATAATGTTTTAAAAATTTTTAAATTATTTAAAAAAATTTAAATAAATAATTATTTTTTATTATATTAAATGAAGTCCTTATAATTATTTTAGACCAAATAGTTACTCATGACTAATGATTGATTAATCTTATGACTCATGATTAATTAATTGTTATTAATTAAAATTATCACTTGTCATTTTATAACAACGTGGCATTGAAGTGACACTGATGTAAATAGTAAAAAATATTACGTAATCATATCTATCATATTATATCACCATTCATTATAACATATCAACGTACCATAGCAACACTATATAACATAAATCAAAAAAAGGTGTTTTGATTAGCGATAATTAATCAATTATTAATTATAAAAATTTATTTAACTTAAAATAAAAATAAAAAACTTAATTAAATATATAAAAATTTATTTAAAATTTTTAAATAATTCAAGATTTTTTAAAATATTATGTATTTAAAATTATCATAAATATACATATGAAAAAATAATATCTCTAAATTAGATATTTGCCCTACATGTAGATTTTTTTATGTATGTTTAAAAATAACACATGTGCAATTTTTTTTTTCAAAATTACTTTTGACGAGAGAAAATATGAACAGAGATTGCACATGAAAAAGATTTTTGGTCAAATGAGATCAAATTCTTCTACATAATGAATATTTTATATTCCCTCACTCTTTATCTTTTTCTGTGGCTGATTTTTATAGAAATTAAGATAAAAAATTTGATTTTAAAATGTTATATATTATAATATCAAATTTTTTTATAATATAAAGATAAAAATTTATATGAAATAAATTTATATAATAATATAAAATATTTTAAAAAATAAACAAAAAATAAAAAAAGTAAAAAATGCAATGAGATTATATGGACATTGGCCATGTGGAGAAGGGCCGAAGGGCCTTTAGATGCCTTTACGTCAATGACCGTTACTTGCTTAGCTAATTCTGACATTACTTTTTTCTTTCATTAACAAAATAATTTTCTCCCACGCACTACGTGAACTTTTTTTTTTCATTTAAAATGAAAAAAAAATGTACTCTTATATTATTGTATTTGTTAATTAAATACTACTAGTTCAATATTTATTGACTTTTTACTTACAAATATCTTTTATGCTTTTACACACGTTTATGTGCAATTGATAAAATTATGATATAATGTTTTAAAAAGTTTTTAAATTATTTAAAAATTTAAATAAATAATTATTTTTTATTATATTTAATGAAGTCTTTATAATTAGTTTAGATCGAATAGTTAGTCATGATTAATAATTGATTAATTGTTATTAGTCAAAATTATCACTTATCGTTTTATGACAATGTGATATTGAAGTGAATGATGAAAAATGTCTAGTAATCGTATTATCATATTATATCACCATCTATTATGACATATTAACATATCATATCAATATCATATAATATAAATCAATAAAGGCTGTTTTGATTAAAGACAATTAATTAATTATTACTTATAAAGACTTATTTAACTTAAAAAAAACTTAATTAGATGTATAAAAATTTATTTAAAATTTTTAAATAATTCAAGATTTTTTTAAATATTATATACTTAAAATCATCATAAATATATATGAAAAAAAATAATATCTCTAAATTAGATATTTGCTCTACATGTAGATTTTTTTATGTATGAATAACACATGTTCAATTTTTTTAAATAAAAATTACTTTGGATGAGAGAAAAAAATTTACCAGAAAAGATTAAGAAGAAAAAAGTAAAAATAATGTCCCGAACATATAGTACGAATATTTTAATGAAATAATTAATAAAACAATAGCTAGATTTTAATAAAAACATGAGGGACATAATTGAAAACTTGAATAGTTGTTAGTGGAAAGCTGGCAAGAGGTGAATTAGAAGTAAAGCAAAATTTCTAATTATACGTAGCATGTGCAACATGATTTTAGAAAAATTTTCGGCATATGCCTTCACATTTATATGGTTTCCATTTATGTTTCCCAGACCAAATTTGATATCAAAGAAGTAGAAGTTTAACTAACATTTTACCAACCGGTTTCAATTTTCAAGCCAACCTGTCTGTCCATTATTAAAAGTTCTATATGAGTAAATGCTCACCCAAAAATGATATCATCTTTATCCATCCAAAATTACTAAAAAAGGATCCCACCAAATGGTAATTTTCATTTTAACAAAATAAAAACAATAATAAATTTCATCTCATAATATAAAAAATATAAATTAAATTTCATTTCAATGATTTACACGTATATAGTATATTATTAAGTATAAAGTTATTTGATAAGGATAAAGACATATGCCTAATTAATCTATTTTCATGACACGTAATATAATGTTTAAATTTATACAAATGATCATATTTAAAGAAAAAAATAAAAAAGTTATATTTAAAATTTAAAATTATTTAAATTTATATGACTTATAAAAAATAAAATAAAATAAAAATAAATCTTTTTACCATTAAATTACATTTGTTTTTTGAATCTTTTTAACTTCAAAATCGTATATATATATTTATCTCTTTTAATTTAATTATAAACTCTTTCTAAAGTAAATAATGATATCTGTTTATTTTATTTTAATTTCCCATCAAACTAAGTCAAAGGGAATTATTACCATCAGAAGAGATAACATTAATTATTTATTAAAAAATAAAAAATAAAAAAAATTCCATTGGGATAATTCAGGCAAGTAAATTAAAAAAAAAACAAGACATCAATTGAGGTTGACTTTTAGACGTAAAAAGCAGGTGGACTTAAATCAAAAAAGGGAGAATTTAGTCATTTTACGTAACGGATGAATTTCTTACAGAAGATATAAAAGAAAAGAGGTGGCAATGAAGTGGAATTCATTCTTCCACCAGCACCAAGCCAAAGCCAAGCCGAGTCGATTTGCCTGTTGTGGGGTATACAAGTAGTCGCTGAGGCCAAGTCCCCGCTCACGCGTTTGTCGTGTCGTGTCTTGTCTCTCTCCCACATCCTCCTCAGTCCTCAAAGCCAAAAGAGAACCCAACTCCAGTTTCTTCTCTGTGCTTTCCTTCTCACTGTTTCTTTTTCTTAAAATTGTTTTTTTTCTGCTTATTTTCAGCTAAGAATTTAGTTCTCTTTCCAACTTGAAACTTTTCAAACAGCTTAACCGACAAAACCAAACCAGAGCTCCACGTAAGGGAAACAAAATTCCAATCCAACCAGAGCCGTTTTCAAGTTCCCTTTCTTCTTTTAGGATCTGAGAAATTATCATGGCTGGCTAAATTTGATAGCTCATATAAAAGAAAAGAAAGAAGAAAGAGAGTGGTATTGGATTTTTTTTTATCTTTGGGTTTCATTTTCGTGAAGTATTAGTCTCTCTCTCTGATGGGCAACTGCTTATTTTCTTCTACTAGAGTTGATTCCAGCCAAAGCCCCCATGCGACTTCTGGTAACCATTTCTTTCCTTTACAACTTTCTTTTGATGGGTGTCTGTTGTTTTGGTGGATTCTTGTTTTTTGCTGAATTTTTTTGATGGTTTTTTTAGATATACAGGTTCTATGTTTATGTTGGATTTGACTTTCTTTTTTGGTATTCTTTAGGGGTTTTATTTTGTTTTTTCCTTGTGAAACGCTTATCCTTATTAATTACATTCATTTTATCCTTTCTGGTTTCGTTGTCCCCGGGCTTTAGTTCTGGTTCAAGGTATAGAGAGTGCTGCTCAAGTTAGATTCTTGAGACTGTTCTTAAATTTCTTGAGTTTGAGTGTGAGGCTTTGTGTTGGGACTAGATCCAATTCACTTGAAACTATTTGATTCTGGATGGTGCTCTGTTTTCGATGAATTTTTAATGAGTTTCATTGTGCAAACTAAAAGAAAGTGTAAGATTGGCTGACAAATTTTCTATTATAATTTTTGGAGACTTCAGGTCAATATGAATATGTACGCAAACTAAGAGAAAGTGTAAGCTTGGCTGACAAATTTTCTATTATAATTTTTGGAGACTTCATGTCAATATGAATATGTACGGTTCATACAGAGAAAAGATATACAAATCTATGTTTTGAAGAAAATGGAAATGGTACGCACAATAACATGTAGGTGCTTGGAGTTCTATGACTTATGCATAATCTGTGAATTTTTTGCCTAATGATTGTTGCAGGGTTTTAAAGCAG
This sequence comes from Theobroma grandiflorum, assembly GCA_036013995.1. NCBI lineage: Eukaryota > Viridiplantae > Streptophyta > Magnoliopsida > Malvales > Malvaceae > Theobroma > Theobroma grandiflorum. The sequence goes on from CP142127.1 coordinate 861,856, forward strand.
GGATGTCTATGTGGCAAACCTCTATTGAAATAAATTTGTTTGGTTAACCAGGTCTATTGTGAATTCACCATCACCATGTAGTGAGGATCAACAAATTAATATCTAAGCCCCCAATGATATTTGATGATCTATATTAAGCTAGATGGAAAAGAAGTTTGCTTCTTAAAAAGAGGCAAAGTCCCATATGGAAATAAAATAATGTGCTTTGCCATATTACATGTTCCATATATGAAAATGCATACAGTACTCTGTTCTCCATTTAATAACCAGAGCTCGGGAATTTGTTTTTTCTTTCCAGCATCTGGTGGCTCAAGAATTTCCAGCAAAACCAGTCGTTCTTCAGCTCCTTCAAGCCTGACAATCCCATCTTTCAGTGATAGAAGCAGTTCTGGATGTCTTCCTACACCAAGGACTGAAGGAGAAATCTTGTCATCCCCCAATTTGAAACCTTTCTCCTTCAATGAGTTGAAGAATGCCACCAGAAACTTTCGTCCTGACAGTCTTCTTGGTGAAGGTGGTTTTGGTTATGTTTTTAAAGGATGGATTGATGAACACACATTATCTGCTGCAAAGCCGGGATCAGGAATGGTTGTTGCTGTCAAGAAGCTTAAACCTGAAGGGTTTCAAGGCCACAAAGAGTGGTTGGTAGGTTTTGTTTCTACAACATCTTTATCTTTTTATTGATTCTTTTGCTTTTTCTTGATCTTTTTTTTGGGGCAATATTTACTGATAGTCAGTTGATTTCAGACGGAAGTTGATTATCTTGGCCAACTTCATCATCCAAATCTGGTTAAGTTGATTGGATATTGCTTGGAGGGTGAGAACCGACTTTTGGTCTATGAGTTCATGCCGAAAGGAAGCTTAGAGAATCATCTTTTTAGAAGTAAGTATCACATCTGATGGATTTTTTTTCAGAGAATCATCTTTTTGAAAGTATTTTGTCCCATTAATTGATGAGGTTTTTGGAATCCAATTCCATTGTATTTTATGTAGTTACTCTCTGGAAATTTATTTTTACCCTCAAATAGTTGTGTTGAAACATAAAAAAGGAAGCCTCCATATTGTGGAAAACGGTCCAACAATAGAAGATCTGCATATTGTGGAACTATGTGAGTATTTTGTAACCTTTGATGTTATGTCTTCTTTTACAGGGGGGCCACAGCCAATTTCTTGGGCAGTAAGGCTTAAGGTTGCCATAGGTGCTGCTAGAGGGCTTTCTTTCCTTCATGATTTAAAATCCCAAGTCATATATCGTGATTTCAAAGCTTCTAATATTCTACTAGATGCGGTATGCTGAGTAAAGAAAAAGGAATAATTTTTGTCTTTCAATAATATGTCTAATTTATATGTATTATAAATTTTGTATACGTTACTGATGCTAATAATCCATTGGATGCAGGAATTCAATGCTAAACTTTCTGATTTTGGATTGGCCAAGGCAGGTCCTACTGGTGATAGGACTCATGTGTCCACTCAGGTCATGGGTACTCATGGCTATGCAGCACCTGAATATGTTGCTACAGGTATGAGATTTAGTGAAATTCCCATATTAATGCTTGCTGTTTTTGAAGCGTGCTCATATGTTTATAGTTATCTTAATTTGTTATTGGAGATATTTGTTGCTGAACAAAATTTATCTTATCATAAATCTGAGAAGGTGCTTGCTTTACATAGTTCTTAAAAATAAGAAGGTTCAAAATCACTGAGAAGGAAACTTATCCTGGTTGAACTTGAAAGTTCATATGTTTTTATCTGCAGCTACTTCTGATAACTTTCTTTCTTGACTCTTTCTTTCAATATTTCATCTTTATTAGTGGGGGAAAGATGTACCAGATAACAAAAGTTAGAGTCAGATAGTGGGTCCTTCTAATCATCTAATAATTTCTCTAATTGCCATGAAGGTGTCTAAAGTGAAGGCCACATATTGTCTGCTTCTGTCTTTTATATGCAGTGCCTTGGGTCCAAAAGTATGATACTTAGTCAAGTCAAAGCAACTTTTTTCTGGGTTCTATCTTTCATATGCGAACTGTTTGTCCTAAAAAAAGTATGCACTAAGATACAATATGTTTTCTGTGAGATGGTACTCCACTAAATGAAGCTTCCAAATTTATATTGTCAGAAGTTACACATAATGAAGTTTTGATTGTTGAACAGGTCGATTAACTGCTAAGAGTGATGTATACAGCTTTGGAGTTGTGCTGCTTGAACTATTGTCTGGACGACGTGCTGTTGATAAAACAAAAGTTGGTGTGGAGCAGAATCTAGTAGACTGGGCAAAACCATATTTGGGTGACAAAAGAAAATTATTTCGAATTATGGACACTAAGTTGGGGGGCCAGTACCCCCAGAAAGGTGCTTATACAGCTGCTACCCTTGCTTTACAGTGCCTAAGTAGTGAAGCTAAACTCAGGCCTCGAATGTCAGAAGTTTTGGCAGCACTGGAGCAGCTTGAAGCCCCTAAAAATGTATCCAAACACTCTCATTCAGAACAGCAGCCTGTTCCACTTCCTGTTCGAAAATCTCCAATGAGACATCATCGTTCTCCTATGAATCTTACACCCAGTGCATCTCCATTACCGGCTCATAGGCAATCTCCACGGGTATATTGATTCCATCTGTAAATTTCCTATGTGTATGTATATTTTTTTGTTGCTGATAAAAATATAATTTTGAGCTTGCTTTTTTTATGCAATTTTTGCATTTCATATAACACCACCTCCTTTTGTTTCGTGAGGATTAGAGTTTCTCATTGTGGTAGTCAGCTTCTTTCATTATTGTATCAGTACCTTCCTTTCAGTGATGCATATTAATCTTAATCTTCTTCCATTCCATGAATTCTGATCCTTATCTTTATGTGTTTATGAAATTTGATGCAGATGCATGTCAGTCATATCTAGAATATGAATTTGCTTAGTGATTAGCTTTCATGTAATATGAGTTGGGCTATCTTCATGAAACAAATATTTCAAAAACGAAGAAGATAACTCTAAGAAATTGCAGAACTTGCTATACAGCTTAATAAATGAAGTTTTTAAGGATGGCTTTGGGAGCTCAGCAATTTGACCAAAAAAGAAAATTACACAAGACATCTGCTTAACAACTTGGTAACTTTGTTAAAAGATGAGTGCCCTTCTACTTCTATGGTACTTGGATAATCCAATTGAGTTCAAATTGCTTAATAACATGTCTTGCTGCAATTGTTCTAAATCTGCTAGTACTTCTGACATTGTGGGTCGATCCTTGGGGTCTGAGCTAAGGCATTGCCGGATGATTGTGGCAAATTTATGAGCTTCGTCCATCTCGATGTTCCTTGCTATTCTCGTGTCGATGATGTTATGCAGTTCCATTTGGTTGCTTAGATGTGGTTTAGCCCACACAGGCAGATCCCTGGTAATGCCGTCGGCATATTTCTTGACCGCAACACAGCCAGACAGTATTTCCAGGAGTACAACCCCAAAACTGTATACATCAGTTTTCACTGTCAAATGCCCTGTGCAGTGCATAAAATTTAGCTCAATATGAAACTCTCTGCCTTTAGGATGGTAAGCTGAGAAACGTACCTGTTTTAAAGTATTCAGGAGCGAAGTATCCTCTCGTGCCAAGGATCCTTGTGCTAACGTATGATTGGTCGTCGAGGGGTCCGAACCTAGCCAGTCCAAAATCTGACAGTTTGGGATTGAAATCCTGCAATGTGACCCTCATAGCTTCTCATATTTACAAAAATGAATACTTTGTTCAGTGAGGATCCATGCAACGGTTTGAGGATAAAATGCTAGTTAGTGCATGTGTAAATATCAGAAGCATAAGAAATCAGAATCATGGTAGAAACTAACAGCATCAAGAAGGATATTGGAAGCTTTGAGGTCACGGTGAATGACTGGTTTGGCACGAGTGTGAAGGTAATCTACCGCCCTTGCTGCTCCAACAGCTATCTTGATTCTTCTACTCCAGTTTAGCTCTGTATCATTTTCTGCATGGCATCACAGCTTGTTCATGTTAGTTACATTATTATTTGTCTTTGGCGGAGGAATTACAGTGTTGTGCTTTACCACTTGAGAGATGGGCATCCAAGCTTCCCTTGCACATGTACTCATAAACCAAAAGTCTGTTATCTCTCTCGTAGCAATACCCCACGAGCGTCACGACGTTTGGATGATTGAATGTGCTCAAAAATCTCAGCTCATTCTGCACTCTCAACAAAAGTATAGTTCTCAGATTGCAGAGAAAACAGAGGAAGTGAGAGAAATTTGATCAGAACAAGACCTTCCATTGTTCATCACCCTGCACCCCTCTCCTTCCAAGCTTCTTGATAGCAACTGCCCTGCCAGTGTTTGGTTTTGCTGCATCCATACTGCTTAGATTTATGTACCCTAAATACACACCTCCAAAACCACCTTCTCCAATTAAATTCTCATCACTGAATTTCTGGGTGGCAGCCCTCAAGACACTGTAGCAAAAGCTGTTGATGTTTCGGGCAGGAACCCATCCGACCTTTTTCACCTTTGAAACTGGCCAATATCTCGGATTTGCTGGAAAACACTGCTTTCTATTCTTCCTTCGCACTTCTACAAAGGAAATGGAGCATGTTGTTGTTACTACATGCCCTTAAGCCAATTGGATTGATAAAGGAATATAGATTGTTATTCAATGCATACTTAATCACATATTTATATGTGATAATGGTTTTCTTTCATGTTAGTATGATAATAAAGAATTATTAAGTACTAATTGGATGAAGTCCGTACAACATAAAAACTTTACAAAGGAATTGTAAAGTTATTATAATTATGAGATCATTATGTATCAAAGTAATGTTTTTAAAATTGTTACTGGTCATTGTATTGTCAAGACAGAGTATTGATTATACTCAAAAACTGATACATGTTAAGTATCCTTATTTGGGAAGTAAACAATCGATCTCATAAATTGAAGTACATGAAATACTTGAGGATAACATGTAGGTGTTTGTTAAAAACAAGTTCACTGAATATGACCTGCTATGACAACTTTATTTGGTATTTCACTTAAGTGTCTATGGAATATATTCTTATGTAATAGTCATGTAACTAGTCTTTAGATTTGAGACATTAAGTCATCTTGTATAGGAAAGAACATATTTTGATTTCACATTTATAAATTTGGACGTGACTAGATGCCTAAACATGATGTTTTTGTGTATGCCATGAAGTATGTGAAGGTAAATGAGTAGTCAATAGAGGATTAATGACCTATGTAATATGAGAGGATATATCTCACTTGTTCTCAATTTTTGATTAACTTATATAAAGTTTTTGACCAAAGCATAATAAATTTGAGAAAAGTTAATTTTTTAAATTCATAAAATTAGTCATGAATTATGAGAACTAGTACAAAATGTCACAAGTAGACATCGAGTTATACTTAATGACATATCTGAGATATTTGATGAAAATACCGTATTATACTGAGAGACTTATTACTGAAGGATTTTGTTAAATTTTTTAATTGACTCTCTAATATTTAGGTAGTCATAATATATTGGTTGATGTCGCTCACAATTTATAAATATAAACCAACTATCAAATTGATATTTGATTAGGATTTATATTTATTGTTAACATGTTAGAAACTTGAATCACACACATTAAGTGACATGATTGAGTTTAAGTAAAGATAATCAATTAAGTTAGACTTAATTGAAATATATCAAAATAAAGTGAGAAATTAATTAAGTTCACAAGAACTTAATTAGTTTGATTATATAAATATGTTATATTAACAAATTAAAACTCTAAACCTCTAACCACTTCTCAACCGGTTTATAAAATAAAGAAAAAAAATAGTTCTTTGTGTCTGGCAAAATAAGATTTGACAAGAGTTTTTTTTTTCTTTTTTGTTTTAGAAATAAAATTTGTTAGTACAAGTAAAAAATTTTACTTCTTATTCTATCATTATGTGAATTACTGTTAAAAGTAAAACATTTAGATGATTGAAGGTTTGACAAATCCTAAAGGTGAAAAAGTAAAAATTTTGATTTAATTGGTTATTGATTACGATATCTAGAGTAAGGTATATAATTTTTAAATTTATAAGTATTCATAATTAATTTAAAAATTACATAAAAAATATAAATTATTTCTTTAATTAAATATTAATTTATTATTCTACTATATTATATTTTTAATTTTTTAATTATTTTTATATTTAAACATGAGTTCAAATCTCAGCAATTGCGGTAGATAAGAAACTCATATTACATTATAGTGACGGGGAATTCAAGAGTTTATACCTTTACGTGAACACGAAGAAACATGCCTGCTTCTCTCTTGGAGTGCTGCACCACATTGTTCATCTTTACTAGGCTTTGCTGCATCAGGAATGAAAAACAATAAGAACGGATCGTTCATGGTTAAAAACAGCTCTAAAGAAGAAGAAAGACGCAATGACAGATTAGAAATTGCATAACCAGACGAAGTCCGTTGTTGAACTGATGATGTAGAGATCTTCTTGGCACGAGAAATATGAATGGCATCAACTCCTGGAAAAGAAATGAAAACACAGAATCAATATTTCAAATTTGCAAAAAAAAAAAAAAATTCATCTTCAAGTCTACAATATTTTCCAATCGAAAATTTTTTACAGACAAAAGAAAAAACGAGAGACAAAACCAGTTGGTGGATGAGCTGGTTCAGGTTGTGGATAGTTGAGGTCCTGAGTTTTCTTCCTGAGGCAATTTCCCATGATCAACCTCAACTGATGGAAGATTGAACTTAGAAGAAGCCTTGGTTGATGAAAGGCATTGGAACCATGGAATCTGTATCAATGCTGTTGTAATGAACAATGGGCGTTAGCAGACATGGTAATCTTAGCGCCTAGTTAAAGCAGGTCTGATGACACAACCTATGAACATTGTTTAGAACTGTACAAGTTTCAATCAGAACAACAAAACAGTTTCAGCGGTACTTTCAAAGCTTTGGAATGGGGGATCACATCTATCCAAAACTAGATAGAAACCAGTGCGTGATCCAAACAGAAAAGAACAAAAAATGAGTTGTTAGATCAAATTCACATCATTATCAAATTAACTATTTGTTTTTTTATTTCTTTTTAAGTAAATACAATGAAGAAGTTATCCTTTTCTCTCCCAGATAAAGAAATTGTTGTAGCAAAAGAAAAAAAGGGTCTTCACATTTTCATTTTTAATAATGCATTTCCCTTGACTAAAAGGAGTGGGAAATGGGGACATCGTCATAGCTCGGGATTAAGAGCAGCCCAGCCCACTATCTAAAGTTCCCAACACCCACTTTGGGAAAGTTGTGCTAATAAGGAAAAAGTTTAAAACAGAAAGAAAAATCCATTAATATTTCCGGTTTTTAGTTTAACAGCATCGACTTGGCGCGACGGGCTAGAAGGAATCAGTCTGGGTTTTCTTCTTCATTTAGGCGTTGCTATTTGCTAATGATCGCTTTTTTCTTTCATTTAAAGGGTAATTAACGATACTTCCTTTAGAATTTCTTCTCATAATTGATACTTGATTCCTGTTGTTGATTTGTAGTTTGTTGGACTGTTGTTTTTCTCCTTTAAGAATCTTTCTGGGTTTAAAAGCTGATCATTTCCATGTGAAATTTCAAGTTATATTTTTTGATGTGGGCAGTCTTGTTTCATCAATGAATTGCTGAGAAACGATCTGGGTTTCTGCAGGTTTTGAGGATGGCTGAGTATTGAGAGAGAAAGAAAGACTTTTTTTTTTCCTTCTTTTTTTAGTGTAGAATTGAGGAAAGCTGTTGGTTGTAGAAGGATGGTGTTGGTGTTAGCAATAGGGGACCTTCATATTCCTCACAGGGCGCCTGATCTGCCTCCAAAGTTCAAGTCCATGCTTGTTCCTGGCAAGATTCAGCACATCATTTGCACTGGCAATCTCTGTGTCAAAGTAACCTTACCACTTTTTACTTGAGTCTTTCTTCTTGTTTTCTGGCCATGATGTTAAATGTTTAGAATTCCTTTTGGTTCTATCTAATTATATTTATTTTTGAAAGATTTTTATTCCTGTTTATGCTATTGGGCTTCATTGCATTATCAGTGGTATTCTAGAAAGAACATCTATGCTCTCTTGAGTTTCCTTTGGCTTTTGGTTTTTGGTTTTACATGCTTATGCTTGTGAGTGATTACCAAATGATGTCCATGTTGAAGCTGGATGATGAAATAGGGTGGTGACACAATGAAGATCAGCTGCTGTAATTATCTGATGTGTATCATCGGTTGCCCTTCTGTGCTTTTGTGCAGATTGTAGCTAAAAAATTTAGCCATAGTTTATCTTATGTAGATGAGTAATGAATTTCTTATTAAAAGCACCAGTCCTTAGCATCCATGTTTAATTACAGAACAGAGAAGGCATTAATGTACAAATCACCTAGTATACTTCCTTTTTGTGCTGGAAACTTATTCTGTTAGAAATTTTTAGTAGTGGAAGTAGATTGTTTATCACTTTCATAACATCTTGAGCAATTTCATTAAGTCTACCAGAAATAATTTCAGTCGCTCTAGTTTACATGTTTTCATTTTGTGGCCTGAGTTTAACTCTTTTGCATGAGGGTTGATGATTTTTCCTTTTATTTTGCCTGCTTTCAGGATTAAACTTCCATTTAACTATCAAATCTCAAAATTTCGATCCAACAAGATATTTTCATTATAGTATTGTAGAATTGTTTCTAACATTTTCCTTGTATTTCCTTTCTTGTAAGTGCCTGAGATTGTAAGTAAAGTTATTCTTGTGCACACTTTTTATGAGCAGGAAGTTCATGATTACTTCAAGAGTCTTTGCCCTGATTTGCATGTTACTCGAGGTGAATTTGATGAAGATTCCCGTTTTCCAGAGAACAAAACACTGACAATTGGTCAGTTCAAGCTTGGGATATGCCATGGTCACCAGGTTTTATCTTCCTTATGTCTGTGTACTTTTATGTTTTGTTTGATCCAACCCTACATTTGAATGTTATTTTTTAGGTTTGCAATATTGAAATATATGATGAATTTAGATCCTGATTTCCTCTATGTGTAGTGGCAGTACAGAATTTATTTGGTTCCCTAGTTTTTAACATTTACAAACATATTGAATTTCTTAAATTTTTATTATTACTTCATTTTAATAAAGTGGACAACAAAATTATATCCACTTGAGCATTTGTTTAATCATAGAGTGATAACGCAATGAAAAATGTGAAGAGCTTTCCAACGTTCCCTTGTTGATGTCATTTCATGCTGGATGCAAGAATAATGTTGGGATTGAGGGGGCATCTTAGAGTGTGTGTGATGCTATTTTACTGTGTCATTGACTTGCCTGAACTTTGTTTTATAACGTCGAGTGTATGTGTTTAACAGACTGCTAGGTCCTTTCTCTGCAGAGAGAATGTAGGATCCATGTGTTCCATGGGCAATCTGAGATGTGGGAACTTTTCCTAGCTGGTTTTAGATACCCTTTTCCAGTATTAGATAGCAGATTTCCACCCACTGCTTTCAGTCTCCCTGTGAGTGGATGAGCTCCCTGTCCAAAAGCAAAAAAAGAAAAAGCTTTATGCTAGGCAGCATTCTCAGTTGACCATAGGAGATTATCCTGAATTCGTTTAATAACTAGCTGTTATCGGCCAGTCCATCTTATTGTTAACAGCGCTTCTTATGATTATACAGAAGTTAGTAATAATTAATTCATTTTTCTTTTTGTTTTCCTTTTAACTTTCAACAGGTCATTCCTTGGGGGGATTTGGATTCACTAGCAATGCTTCAAAGGCAATTGGACGTCGATATCCTTGTAACTGGTCACACCCATCAGTTCAAAGCATACAAGCATGAGGGTGGTGTTGTCATAAACCCTGGCTCAGCCACTGGTGCATATAGTAGTTTCACATACGATGTAAACCCAAGTTTTGTGCTCATGGACATCGATGGCCTGCGCGTTGTGGTATACGTGTATGAACTAATTGATGGTGAAGTTAAGGTTGACAAAATTGATTTTAAGAAGACAGCCACCACTCGCTCAGCGCATTGACCTGTTACTTTGATGATGCTTTAGCTGTATGGGCTTTGCCCTGGTCTATTTGAACCAACTGTGAGAAGTTCCTGGTCTGTTTGAACCAATTGTAGTTAATATGGTAGAGAGGCTTAATTTCTTTTGTATCTCAAAGGGGAAACATGTTAAAAGATTATAGTTTCAGATCTAGTGAAGAATATATCTCTCTTTTTACCTACTTTTGTTGCTCTTATATATATATATATATATATATATATAATGTATTAATGTTACATTGTTTTGACAAATATTATTTTAAAATAAAAAATTGAGTTTTAAAATTTGATGATATAAAAAAATTATTTATAAAAGAAAAACAATGATGTTAAGGATATAAAAAAAATGAAGAAAATGTGTAATAATATGTAGGTGTCATTAGAGTTGTTAAAAAAGTATAGATATAATGAAAAATAATTGGGTTTGGATTTTCTTGATTTATTTTTTTTCTGTTTTTATCTTCTTTTCAATTTACATATATATAACTTATCACATTACCGATATTATAAAATATCTACTACATAATAATTCTCATAAAATATAATTTGTTTTTATTACCTAAACATATTAGATAGAGATGGATCTTAGAGCCAAAAATTTGGATTTTTTTAAAATTCATTAGTTATTTTTCATAAATCCCAAACCTAATTTTATTTTATTATTTTCATGTTCCAATTTTTTTAATGTGTAATAACAAAATTGTAAATAAAAATTATTAAAATTACTAGACAAAGTGATAATAAGATTCTTTTGGTTGCATTTAAATTTTATTTTTGTGTTAATACTTATAAATAATAGTTTTGATATAATTTTATGAAAATAAAAATAGAAACTATTTTCGTCTCCTGTTACTTGCATGTAGGATTTACTTCTCCTACTACATAGAGGATTTCACCGCTAAGCAACCGCCGCCATTGCCCCCATCAGTATAACTTGGACTGATAATTCCAGTTTCCATTGTGATCCTCCAAAGAAACCTTTTCCTTTCGAAACTTTTCTCCAATGGCTTCCAATAGTTACCAGTGTGATGACCTTCATCACATCTTTTACCAACCTCTGATTGAACCAGAACGCCGTTATCCCACTCCCCGTTTCGTCCAAGTTGAAGTAACCATCACCCTTCAACTCGGGGTCATCCGTCATTATTGCTTAATCGATCAATTCACCTACCTTGAAGATACAGAACCTTTGCAAGAAACTCTTCGTTTTGATCTCCGTGTTTTGAAAAACCATGACCTAGCTTACCAGATTCTTGCTCCCATGTTAAGAAGCCTCGGAGTCAACCCCAGTTCTCCTGTATTCAATGCTGTCATTGATGATATCATCCAACATGGACAAAGAATCGAAAGCTCGATGTCCGACATGGGAAGTGAGGTCTTGCCTTTGTATGTAGACTTATCGGGAACACTTGTGCAAAACGTGAACCAGGACGAAGAGTATGAGGAAGAGATAGAAAGAGCGTTGGAAGAATCGACATCGGAGTTTGAAACAGGCAACTATAACATGGTTCCAGCGAAGGCTTCATCGGTCAAGAAGATGCTGAAGAGGGTTCGAGTTGAAGCTGGAGAGTTTGATCAAAGAGGTGGAGAAAATATCAAGAAAAGACGCGTGAAAGGTGATGACTGCGTGATATGTATGGAAGAACTTAAAGTTGGATCAGATGCTTCTCAGATGCCTTGTTCTCATACTTTTCATGGTGACTAAATTGAAAAGTGGTTGAAGCAGAGCCATTATTGTCCTGTTTGCCCGTTTGAGATGCCGATTTGAGAGAGGGATGTGTGTTTTTTTCTTTCTTTTTGCTCCTAGTCGAAGAGAAAAAGCTCTTCTAATTTTGGGGAACTTGTAAATTATCATTTCAAGAGGTTTTTCTCTTTCATTAGTTTTGCTTATTCTAGTTGTTGTGCTTCAGGATGTGCAATACATGAATATTATTCTTTCTTTTCATTGATTTTTTGTGTTTACTGTTTTGTTGATATATTTCTTTTACTTCCCTGAAGCATTACAATAATTCTGAGGATTACTATGGTCTGTTATGTTATATCAAATCAAATGGGAGATTGAATCTTATGAACAAGAAGAAGCACTGCAATCACAGAGATCATTGCTATGAGAAGCGTTCAAAACCTGCCATGGTTAAATTTAAACAACTTGGATCACAAGGTTTATCTCAATTTCTTGATTGAGACCAATTCCTTTAAACGACTTGGAACACAAGGTTTATCTCGAATTCTTGCTTGAGATCAATTCCATCTGCTATCAGTTACAGTTAAGCTTTCTTCCCTTATTTTGCTAAGCAGAATTTGGATTTTGGGTGTTATCAGGAACCAGGCATTCAAGCATGACACCCAGAGTCTGGTTAATGAAGTGAGAAATTCAGCCCCAATATGCAGAAGACAAACTAGATTCTGTACAAGACATGAACAAATGTTCTGTTGCAGAATTCAAATCAGATTCACTGAATGTAATTTGACATATATTCTGCTTTCGAGAGTTGAGAAGTTCGTATATTTGCTTTGCTTCTATAAAGCAATGATATCATAAGAAAGCTGACAAGGTCTCAATCCTTGTTGTAATGGCTAACAGTTGGAAACTGTTATCAGAGGCATGCACTAGCATTGGGTTCAATATATCCAGTTGAGGATTGAGGATAATGCTTTTGTTGTTGGTATGTTCGAACCAATTGTGAGAATTAGTTCCAATTTAATTAGTTAATCTGATTGAGTATGATACAAAAAAGTAATTCTAATTCCATATGTAGGTTTGGTTAGATTTGTAATAATGTATGGATATTATTAGTATTATGGAAAAATGAAAAATCAATAAATATACAGTTTCCAACTAATGAGAAGTTAAACCCCTCCAAAATACCTAATTCAAATGCCAACAATTTTGATAATTTCAAATTTTTTATTTTAATTACCAAACTAATTTTATTTTAAAAATTTTGATTTGTCAAGCATATAGCTTACCAAAGCCTGATAGGAGAAATTTTTGTTATCAAGCATATAGCTTATCTTAACCTTACTCCTATTTCAATTAGGACTTCCCTGGCGGCAAGCAAGCAACTACCGCCATTGCCCATCACTATAAATTCCACTGAGATTTTCAGTTCTTATTCTGATCGTTCAAAACAGGACTTTTCCTCTCAGAGTTTTTCTCCAATGGCTTTCCCTACTTACCACAGCACCAACCTCAACCTGCAAAATATCATTCTTTATCAACCTTTGGTTGAACCAGAAATCTTTTACCCCACTCCCCCTTTTATCCAAATTGAATTAACCATCATCGTTCAACTCCGACTCAGGCGCCATTATTGCTTAACTGATCAGTTCGTCAATCTTGAGGATGGCGACTCTTTATTCTTCCAAGAAACCATTCGTTGTGATCTCCAGGCTTTGAGAAGATATGACCGGACTTACCAAATCCTTGCTCCCATGCTACTAAGACTCAGACTCAACCCCAACGCTACTTCTTCCCATGCTATCATGGATGAGATCATCCGACAAGGACTTAGCATCGGAGCCTCGGAGTCCAACCGGGGACGTCAAGTCTTGCCTTTGCATGCACTGCTGTGGGGAACGCTTGTGGAACACGTAAACGAGGAAGAGGAAGAGGAGGTTTTGATCGACAGAACTGTGGAAGAATCGGCATTGGAGTTTGAATCGAGCAACTATAACATGGTTCCAGCCAAAGAGTCATCAGTCAAGAAGATGCTGAAGAGGCTTCGAGTGGAAGCTGTAGAGTGTGATAAAAAAGGTGAAGAAAAAATCAAGAAAAGGAGTTTGGAAGCTGAAAACTGTGTTATATGTTTGGAGGAACTCAAGGTTGGATCATATGCTTCTCGGATGCCGTGTTCTCACACTTTTCATGGTGACTGCATGGAAGAGTGGTTGAAGCAAAGCCACTACTGCCCTATTTGCCGGTTTGAGATGTCAACAGAGTGAAGAGCTTTTCTTTTTTGTTGTTCGTCGAAGAGATAAACCTCTTCTAATTTTGAATAACATGTAAATTACTGTTGAAGAGGTTTTCCTTTTCAGTTGTTTTGCTTATATAAAAAATTAGCAGATGCATCAACCTTAACTATGTATTAACCCTCATCATATATAAATTAAAATAATAATTATAAATGCAGAATATATAATGATGTTAATAATAGAAACAAACATGAAGAACATATGCAATATAAGTTTCCTTTGATTTTTACATATTAATATTATTAATATAACAAAACAAAGTATTTTATATTCAAGGGTAAGAAAATATATCACTCACTTAAAAAGTAAATTTAAATCTCATTCTCCAAATAAAAAAAATTGATAATTTATTTTCTTTTCAATTGTTGAAAAATGATACATACATTACTTGTCAATATTATAAAAAAATCATAAATCTTGCCAAATATAATTTATTTTTATTTTTATCAAATATATATAATTTGTTTTTATTACTATAAAAATGCTATTAAATAGGGGTGGATCTTAATGCCAAAAATTGAGAATTTTTCTTTTTTTTTCATAAATCTGAAATTTATTTTAATTATGATTCTATTTTCTTTAATGTTTAATAACAAAATTAAATTTTACACAAAAATTAATAAAATTATAATTTTACTTTTGAGCTATTTGATATATTGCAGGAAACTCGTATTTATTTACCGATGGAAAGCAGCTACTCATCACTATAAATTCCACTGAGATTTTCAATTGATTGTTCAAAGGAAAACTCTTCCCCTCAACATTCTTCTCTAATGGCCTCGGTTACTACTTACCACTTCGATGATCTACAGCACGTCGTTTATCAACCTCGGCTTGAACCAGTACCCTGTTACCCCACTCCCCGTTTCGTTCAAGTTGAACTAACCATCAGCTTTCGAGCCGACCGCAGACGCTACTATTGCTCAACTGACCATTTCATCGATCTAACGGACCAGGGCCCTTTCTTCTCGTCGGAAACTCTTCGTTTCGGCGTCCATGTTTTGAGAGACCATCATCAGGCTTACCAAGTTTTTGCTCCCGTGGTAAGAAGACTCTTGGGCATCATCAACGTCTCTATTACGTCGGATCCTATCATTGATGATATCTTTCGACATGGGCTTAAAATCAGTAATTGGCGATCCAACATGGGACGTGAAGTATTGATTTTACGTGCAGAGATATGGGGAACAGTTGCGGAACACGTAGAGCACAAGCAAGAGGCGGTTTTGAGGGGAAGAGCTTTGGAAGAATCGGCGTCGGGTTTTGGAAAGGGTGGAGAACACATCAAGACAAAACACGTAAAAATCATAAAAAGATGCGTGAAATCTGAAGATTGCGTGATATGTTGGAAGCACTTAACGTTGGGTCAAGGGTTTCTCGGATGCATGGGAAAGTGGTTGAAGCAGAGCCACAATTGCCCTGTCTGCCGGTTTCAGATACCGACAGAGTGAAGAGTGAAGACCTTTTCTTTTTGTTTTGTTTTTCAGCTTCCAGTCAAAGACATAAACCTCTTCTACCTTTGGATAACATGTAAATTGCTGTTGATGGGGTTTTTCTCTTCATTAGTTTTGCTTATTTTAGTTGTTCTGCTTCGGGTTGTGCAATACATGGAAATTACTCCTCCGATGCATTACTATAATTCTGATGATCATTGTGGTCTGTTATGTTATATTGAATCAAATGGAAGATTGAATCTTATGAACAAGAAGAATCACTGCAATAAACCTTTTTAATATAAAATCAATTAGTAAGGGAACTGCAGGGATCCCGATGCTAAGAACACTTGTTCAAACTGTTGTGCTTGTTATCATAACCTGGAAAACAGACTGGGATAAACAGGTTAGAAGAGCTATTCTTTCCAATTTTTTCCCTCCATCTATATGTTTATATAGGTGGAAGGACAGTGGTGGGGGTTAAAAATGTTTTGTACAGAAGGTGTGGGAACCAGAACTAAATCTAGGCTTTGTCAAGATGACTTGTGAAATTTGCTGAGACTGGCTCTGGTAAGAAAATTTTGTTGCCATTAGCTGTAGCAGCTCAGCCAAAAACTTATTGTGGCTTTTGATATTGATGTATTTATATCATACTGGCAGCAAATTGATAAATTCTAATTTGACTTTTATTTACTTTCCAAAAAGAAAATGAGAAATTGATTAGCCATACTGAAGCAATGATCATTATCTCCTATCTTCACAATGGTAGCACCCAAGACTCGAAAAAAAGAAAAGGAAAAATGGGGCAGTTGCCTGGCATTTAACATATTTGCTTGTGAGAGAAGACCAAACATATATTATTCTTCACATTCTGCATCAGAGTTCTTACGTTTAGGCTTTAGCCAGTTTGTTTTTTGCAATGCCTATATTCATTTTACACTTGAAATTTGCTACACATCAGCATTATTCTGTATTTATACTGTAGTTTCTGGGAATTCTATATAATATGTAGCCTCCATATTTCTGGGAATTTATTGTTAACAATATCAGCTACTTTTAATTTGCTGCTGTACCCAATTCTTGTCTGCAATCATCTGAAAGCAAGCAGAAAGGACAGACGTAACTTCAGCATTCAACAAAATCCTTAACAGTGAAATTCATCCTCTTGTGACTAATTCACTGCCTGGAAATTTGATTAACTATTCTTTTGAATTCTTCGGTGTCAACTATGCATATACCAAAATGAGATAGCTGCAGTTTTCCATCAGCATATTCACCTCTTGGCTCTTGGTATAATTACATGTTACTGCTATATGTTTTCTGCAATGTCCAAAGGGTAGATTGAAACTGCCAATCAGTTGTAGCAAGCCTTCTGCAATCATATTTTAAATCAAATGCTTTTAAGCATTAGAAGTTTACTTCACCTTTGACAACATTAAATTGATTATTTTCTTTGTTGTGCATAGTTAACTCATTGAAGGAAGTAACCTGAATTGGTTGTTATCTGCACAAGGAATCCTGTTTGCTATGCCATTGTTAGGTGTATATGCCAGATGGCCAGTTAGGAGTAAGCTCAGGACAAAAGGCTAATATCACTGCTTTGTACCAATGAAATAGATGTTATGAAAATACCACAAACATTTAACATGACATTGTAAATCATCCATGTTCTACATAGGTTACACCTGTCTGTAATCTAACCTTCTGCTATATTTCCAGAACAAGTCCTCAGAATGATTGTCTGGAGTACACGACAAACAAAACTTTTTGTTGTTTTATAATGGTTGTAAAGATAATGGTGATTGCTGACTGACATTTTGTTTTTGTTGAATTTAGAAGGGCATACAGTTTGTTGACGAACGGGTTTAATGTTGTTTTATAAACGGTTGCTTCGACAGTATAATTTCCCAGGTTTTATCCTGTTTCAGCTTTCTGCAAACTAGGACATGCCAGTTAACAGCTTAGATATCTTATCATGCCAGAGTGTCAAGTTGTTCTGTCCCAAGGGTCGCATTTGAGCTGTGTTGTTCCAACCTGGTTCCAATTTGTCCAGTCCAACTTGAACAACATCTGGTTTTTGAAGTAGCTTCTATTGGTGGAAAACACATTGGTGCTTTGCTTATTATGAGAAGACAAGTCTTCAGGTGGAGGAAGGGGGGCTAACCACAAGAAGCAGGTCTTCACCCTCCAGCTGTAATCTAAACAGATTATATTCTTCATATTCTGCATCAGAAATTTCCTGCTTCTAGGCTTTGCTCAGCATATTTACTGCAGTTTCCTATATTCATTTTTAGACTTGAAATCTGCTACACACCAGCATTGTCATGTATTGAAACTTTAGTTTCTGGAAATTCTATATAATCTGTAACAATAATAATGTTTAAGATGAAGCAATGAATGCACCAGTGAGCAGTGAGGAAGCAAACAATGTTACAGAGATAAAAACACCAGAAGAGGCAATATCAGGCAGCCCTGAAGCTCTTGATTCATCATCTTCTTCCTTCTGGTAAATTCTCTTTTGAGTACAACTATATATTTATGGTGTAGATAATAGGTAAGAGTAACATTGATATGTTTTTTTATGTGTTTTAAGGAAGTGATGATAAGAAGAAGCAAAGGAAGGGTGACAACAAAGGTTTTTGAATCCATTTACGATATTGGTGAAGCCTGGAGGGATTGAAGGCGACATGACCCTAAACCACTTTAACCAAGTGAAAATCATAGCGTCCATGTCGCGGGAATTGAACCTGGTCAATACTTGAGGGAAAGTAAAGGGTAAAGAACAAATGGTTACTTAATTAGTGGATAGAAAGCTGTTTCCATTAAATAGTGGAAATTAATAAGCAAATGTATCAACCTTAACAATCTATTAACCTCATCATGTATAAATAATAATGATAATTATAAATGAAGAATATATAATGATGTTAATAATAGAAAAAAAATATGAAAAACATATGCAATATAAGGTTTGTTTGATTTTTATATGTAGAAATATATTGTTAATATTATTAATATAACAAAACAAAGTTTTTTTTTTTATTTCAAGTTTATAAGTTTAGGAGGTAAGATAATATATCGCTCACTAAAAGTAAATTTAAATCTCATTCTCCAAAAAATATATATATATTTTTTAATTATTGAAAAATAATACGTATGTAACTTGTCAATATTATGACAAATCTACAACGTAATAAATCATATCAAATATAATTTATTTTTATTTGTATCAAATATATATATATATATATAATTTTATTACCATAAAATACTATTAGATAGAGGTGGATCTTGTAAAAAAAATGGGAAGTTTTTAATTATTTTTTCATAAATCTGAAATTTATTTTAATTATGATTCCAATTTCTTTCATGTGTAATAACAAAAATGAATTTTACATAAAAGTTAATAAAATTACAATTTTAATTAGACAAATTGATTTGCAGCTATTTGATATGTTTTAGGAAACTCCTATTTGTTTCCTGGCGGGAAGCAACTACCTCCCTTTTATTACAAATAAGATTACCCGCGGCAAGCAACTACTTCCCTTCCTCTTTATAACTACCAACTGAAATTTCCAGTTCCTCTGTGATTCTCCAAACTAAGAGAAGTTTTCCCCTCGAAATTTTCCCTAATGGCTTCCCCTAATTACCAATGTAGCGACCTGCGACACGTTGTTTTCCATCGCCCGCAACCAGAATCCCCTTCCCCTACTCCCAATTCCGTTCAAGACATTGAAGTAACCATCACTCTTCAACTCGACCTCAAGCGCCATTATTGCTTAACCAACCAATTCATCGATCTCGACGAAGAGGGTCCTTTGTTCTTCCAAGAAACTGTTCGTTTCGATCTCCGTGTTTTGAGAAACCCTTATCGAGCTTCCCTAATTCTTGGTCCCGTGCTTCGAAGACATTACATCACCGACAACTCTCCCTCCTACGACGCCATCATTGATGATATCATCCGACAGGGACGTAGAATCGGAAACTGGAAGTCCAACAAGGGACGTCAAGTCTTGCCTTTACTCGTAGAGATATCGGGAACACTTGTGCAACACGTATACAACGAGGAAGACGAAGGTTTGATCGGAAGAGCTTTAGAAGAATCAGCCTCGGAGTTGGAAACAAGCAACTATAACATGGTTCCAGCAAAGGAGTCATCGGTGAAGAAGATGCTGAAGAGGGTTAGGGTCGAAGATGGAGACTGTGATGGAGAAAATATCAAGAAAAGACGCGTGATAGCTGATGAGTGCGTGATATGTTTGGAAGAACTTAAAGTTGGATCAGATGCTTCTCAGATGCCATGTTCTCATGCATTTCATGGTGACTGCATTGAAGAGTGGTTGAAGCAGAGCCATTATTGTCCTATTTGCCGGTTTGAGATGCCGATTTGAGAGAGTGAAGTGTTTTTTTTTTTTTGTTCTTTTTGCTTCTAGTCGAAGAGAAAGAGCTCCCCTAATTTTGGAGAAGTTGTAAATTATCTTTTGAAGAGGCCTTTCTCTTTCATTAGTTTAGTTTATTTTAGTTTTTATGCTTCAGGATGTGCAATACATGATAGATATTATTCTTCCCCTATTTTGCTTGACTATTTTTTTTTCTTTTTTATGCTGATCAGAGTTTGGATTTTGGTTATTTTTTATTTTGCTTGACCAAATAGCTGCAGTTTTTCATCAGCATATTCACCTCTTGGCTCTTGGTATAATTACTTGTTACTGCTCTATATATGTTTTCTTATATGTCCAAAGGGTAGATTGAAACTGCCAATCAGTTGTAAATTTTAGCAAGCCTTCTGCACAATCACATTTTAAATCAAAATTGATACAGGAGTATATTATTAGATTATTATTATTTAAGAATTATAGGTATAATAAAATTCTTCTTTTATTTGTATTAGGATTTTAAGCTAGTCATGTTCTATTTAGGAATAGAACATCTATTTTATTTAAATTTCTTATTAATTATTTGAATTGTATTAGATAACTAGAAATAGAGTTTTATTAGGATTTGGGCCTATAATAGTATAAATAGGACCCTTAGGCTTGGTTATTATACACATTCAAGTTGAGAGTTAATAAAGAATATTTTCTTAAGCAGGAGTGCTTATTTCTCTAGACTCTTTTTAAGAGTAAGAGGTTTTAATATCTTTGGCCTAATCAACCAAAGTGGGATTTTGGCTACTCTTCACCTTAGTGGGGTTTTCTAACCTTACCAAGATTGGTGATTCACCTTAGTGGAGTTTTCAACCTCGCCACGATTGGTGTCTTTCACAACGCTCAGGTGTCTTCACAACGCCCCGGCGTAAAAAATGCTTCCCATAACTCAAGGGAGAGCTACAAACAGACGAAAATTTTAGCTGGCTATCAATCAGAAAGGTCATTAGTTATACTGAAACAATGATCATTATCTCCCAAGCAATTAAACAACAGTATTAATTCCCAAGGTTTTTTTCCTGTTTCAGCTTTCTGCAAACTAGGACCTGGCAATTAACTGCTTAGATATCTGATCATGCCTTACTGTCCAGTTGTTCTGTCCCAAGGGTTGCATTTGAGCTGAGTTCTGATTTTTCCTGTCCAACTCAAACAAT
This sequence comes from Theobroma grandiflorum, assembly GCA_036013995.1. Classification (NCBI taxonomy): domain Eukaryota; kingdom Viridiplantae; phylum Streptophyta; class Magnoliopsida; order Malvales; family Malvaceae; genus Theobroma; species Theobroma grandiflorum. Next base: position 882,883 of record CP142127.1, read on the forward strand.
GCCTGGTTTTTGAAGTAGCTTCAATTGGTGGGAAAAACAGTGGTGCTTTGCTTCTTGTGAGAAGACAATTGAATCATCTTTAACAGCGAAAACAAAACAAAACAAAAATTCTCTTGTATCATATGGTATCAATGATCTAAACAAATTCTGCTAGGACTGATCCTAAAAATAATGGCACAGTCCTTCAGCAAAGCTATATCAGATAAAACGTATATACAACTGAGGCTGATGGGCTGCTTCACAGGGTTGCAACCTTAATTAAGTAAAGAATTCCTTAATCTAATGCAACTTTGTCAATGTTTCTCTCATTGATAAACAATCTTTTGCTAAGGGAGCTGCACAAGACAATCCAACTCTAATTATAGCTGATAAACACTCTCCATATTTGCCAGGCCAATAACTGTCCTTCTTGGTTAAGTATTGAGTGAGCTCTTCTTTAAATTTCCATAATCGTTGAAAAGCCTCGGATCAGCAATCTCATTGCAACGCTGGGCTCTAGCCGGGCTAGCTCGGCTCTTAAATGGTGGAAATAAGCATATAATGATATAAATGAAGAATAATGATTTTAAGGATAGAAAATTAATATAAAGAAAAATTTTATATTTCATAAATCCCAAAACTAAATTTATTTTATTATTTTTATGATTCCATTGTTTAATGTGTAATAAAAAAATAAATTTTAAATAAAAATTACAAAAATTACAACTTACAATTGAACAAAATGATAATAAGATTTTTTTTCATGCATCTAATATTTGATTTTTGTGTTAATAATTAATAATTTTATTTTTACATGAGATTAGGGGAATAAATAATCAAAATAAATTAAGAATAGTTTTATTTTTGTAGTAATTGTGCTGTTAATTAATCAAAATAAATTAAGAGTTTGGTCTGTCTTTTAACTGTGTTGGCTTCCCACTCAGGCAGGGTAAACCGACAACTGTGGCTGAGAAACACTGCCCCTCAGGCTGACTTGGGAACCGAGTCAAGTCAATAGGATTTAATGTCCTATCCTATTGCAAATAGGATTTCCTGGCCCCATTCACTATATATATTAATATAAATTCTAATAATGGTTTTCACTTCTTATTCGGATTGTTCAAAGCAAGACCTTTCCTCTCAAAGTTTTTCTCTATTGGCTTCCGTTACTTACCACTGCAGTGACGTGCGACACATTGTGTTTCAACCGCTGGTTGGTTGAACCACAACTCTTTTGCCCTGCTGCCCCTTTTGTTCAAATTAAATTAACCATCATCCTCAGGGCGACCCTTGGATAAAACCATCCAAGCAGGATTTAGGTTTCAAATTTAAAAAGATTTTATAATTTTATAATATAATTAATTATATTAAAAATATATAAAATTAATTAATTAAATTATTTATTTTCTCATTTCTCTAACCATGTGTTTAATAAATTTTAATTTTTGATTACTTCTTAATTTCTAAAATGTTATTAATTATCAATTATTTCTTTTATTTTCAATCAACAAATGGTCATGTGTATTTTATCATCTCCAATAGCTTTCTTTTTCTCACTTATTTTTCTTATTTTCAATCAACATATTTAATAATTTTTAATAACTATTTTTTTCTTATATATAAAATCAATTATTTTTTTCAATACATAATATCTACTTTTAAATTTTTTCTTCATTTGCTTTTTCTTTTTTTTCTTTTTAATTTTAATTTTTTTAAAAAAATAAATAAGAAATCTGTTATATTATTACTTTTATAAACCTTATTTACCGTTTGTAATAAATATTTAACAATTAAGTACTATTATTTTAATATTTATAATTTTTTTATTTTAATTTAAATTTTATAATATATTATTATATTATTTTTATTTTATATAATAATTGATTTATTTGAATTAAAAAATTTGGTTTTTTATTTATATTTGTTATTTAAAAAATATATAATAGTTGCTTTAACCCTTTAAACTTGTTGAGCCGCCCTTGATCATCCTTCAACTCCGACGCAGGTGCCATTATTGCTTAACCGATGAGTTCATTGATTTTTACGACCACTACTCCGAAGAAACCACTCGTTTTGATCTCCATGCTTTGAAAAACAATGACCGGACTTACCAAATCCTTGGTCCCCTGCTAGTAAGACTCGGACTCAACCCCAAGGCTCCTCCGTCCCATGCTATCATCCATGAAATCATCCGACAAGGACTTTGCATCTCAACCTCGAAGTCCAACAAGAGAGGTCAAGTCTTGCCTTTGCATGCAATGCTACGGGGAACGTTTGTGCAGCATGTAAACAACGAGGAAGGGGAAGAGTGCGAAGAAGAATGGGCATCGGAGTTTGAATCAAGCAACTATAACATGGTTCCGGCCAAGAAGCCATCAGTCAAGAAGATGCTGAAGAAGCTGCAGAGTGTGATAAAAAAGGTGAAGAAAAATTCAAGAAAAGGCGTTTGGAAGCTGAAAACTGTGTTATTTGTTTGGAGGAACTCAAGGTTGGATCAGATGCTTCGCGGATGCCATGTTCTCATATTTTTCATGGTGACTGTATCGAAAAGTGGCTGAAGCAAAGCCACTATTGCCCTGTATGTCGGTTTGAGATGCCGACAGAGTGAAGAGCTTTACTTTTTTTGTTTTTCTTGCTTCTAGTCTATGAGATAAACCTCTTCTCATGTTGGATAACTTGTTAATTGCTTTTGAAGAGGTTGTCTTTTCTTTTCTTTTCATTAGGTTTTGAATTTAAGTTCAGTGTACATGATGGAAGTTTGCAGTACATGGAATGAATATAGATTAACTTTTTCTGGTTTTGTGTGTTTGCTTTTTAGTTATTTTAATGATTGTATCCAGCTTTGGTCTGTTTTTTTATATATTTTCTTGTACTTCTCTGATGCATTACTAAACTGATAAATATTATTGTGGTCTGTTATTTTCTCCATCTCTTTCGTATCTAATTAACTTGTATTCCAGTTAGGAGTAAGCTCGGGAGGAAAGGCTGAAATCAATGCCTTGTACCAATGAAATAGATGCTATGAAAATTCCAGAAACATTTAACATGGCATTGTAAATCATCCATGTTCTATATAGATTATGTCTGTCTGTCTGTTTGCCTGCAGCCTAAGCTCCTGCTGAATGATTGGTTATATGTAGTAAGGCAAATTAGCTTCTAACATGACAAACAAAACTTTTTGTTTTGTCGGCTAATATGTACATTTTGAAATACAACAGAATATTTGTACTGGTATCTTAGATTTCTGATGAGTTTATTGTCAAGTTTTTCTGTCCCAAGGGTTGCATTTAAACTGTGGTCTTTCAACCTGATTCCAATTTTTCCTGCCCAACTTGAAATCTTGAACAATACCTGGCATTTAATAGCTTTGCTTGTGTGAGAAGACCAAACATATATTATTCTTCACATTCTGCATCAGAATCCCTACATTTAGGCTTTGCTCAGTTTGTTTATTGCAATGAGAAAGGTGATTAGTCATACTGAAGCATTGATCGTGATTAGTCATACTGAAGCATTGATCATTAACTCCCAATCTTTACCATGGCACCACCCAAGAGACTCATTCTACCACAAAAGTGATTCCACATGCCTAAATGGCTGAATTCTCAGTGGAGAATGGAATCAGTTTGCTCCGAATGCTGAAAATAATATGGTTGGGTTCAAATTCTTGCTGGAAGAGTAACTTATAGACATCTCTTTGCTGGGCGCAAAGAGATCATTGGTAAAAATGAGAAGTGTTCAAGATTTGCATGGCACCTAAAGTTTTATTCATTTTATTTGTTCTTTAATCTAAACATGTTTTTTCCTTTTAAAAATAAATAAATATATATAATAATAAGAATATCAATCAAATGAGATCTTAATTTTTTTTGTTTTTAATCTTAACCTTCTCGACTGAATGAGAATCTCATGCGATTAGTAATGGCTCGAAAAGTTTGCAAGATACCAACAATTAGGAGATAAACGCCCCCTAATTTTTCAAACATGGAAAGAAAATGGAATTTGCTGTCATCAAAGAGCAAAGAGAATCAGACTAGGGATATGTCAACCCTGAGGAATCCAATTTGATGTATTAACAGTTGAAGCAATGTTTAAATATATTAACATTTTCCTTGTTTTCGAAGTAGTTCTCAAACTTATATCTCGAGAAGAACATTTGCCTGACCTATATCAAACACATAGACACTTTAAGATCGACAAGATCATCTTACAAAACTGCATTTCTTGTGATAACTAATAACTTAACTGATGCAGTTCTTTAATCCATTTCTACCCATGTGAACTTCTAGATATCTTTTTCTCCTAAAATGAATTTCAGCGGGATCAGCTCAAACAACTTGAAAACTAGAAATGAAGGCATACATGTCTCCTATACAGCCTTCAACTCCTGTGTATCAGGAACTTCCTTCAGAAAGTTGAGACTGGTTTGAGTGGTCCGCTTGCAGGGCACTGAAGAAAAAACACATACAGATATGTGAAAGATCAGCTATGCTGAGTTTCCTTTGATTGCATCAGTGCATTATAAAGGAAATTAAAAGGGAAATTCTTTCATTACCTTTTGTGCTTTTTTTACTAGATGATAGAACAGATGACTTCCACTCATCATAAGCAACTTTCTCCATTTTCTTATGCCGCTTGTAACTTGAAAGCTGCAAGAGGATTGTGTTAGTGCTATTGCTATAGAAATTTTGTGTTTACTCTAAGATATAAATGGAATTGCACCAACCATAAAATGAGATTTTTGTTTTTGAAGAAGAATATCACAAACTTCTAGCTTTTATCCCTAAAATGATTGAGTCTAATATCAATGATTGCTCTAATTCTGTTAAAAAATGTAAATGCCAGCCTTACTGCTCATCGGACATCAAATATTTAGAATCACTAAGAAAGACTTGCAAGACAACAGATGAATAATCCATGCAAAGCTTTGGCATTAGAGATTTTTAACCTCTTGAATGACACAAACGGAAGACAGACCAGGAAGCAAAAATTTCATAGAATCATCAAAGTTGTGCATACGCAACCAGTCATAGTCAGAAAATGTTACATACAATGAAACAGAAGACTTCATATCTAGAATAAAGAAATCCAGCTTTCATCAGACAAATAATAAACTAAAATTCCAAATGCTATAGCAGTACCTCTGGTCCATCATCAGATAAATAACCACCATCATCAAATTTTCTTTTCTCAGGTAACGCATCTAGCAGGTCTGCATGCACCAAATAGCAAAGTTTAGACTTAGAGAATAATTCCCTATGTGTGAACATTCATGGAGATTGAAAACCAACTCATGGTATTAAAATACAGCAAAAATGCAAATGTTAGGAACAATGTCAAAATGGCAACAAATGCATACATGCATACAAATGCCAATCTTAAGGTAAATGGAAATGAACAGATACCTCGGTTGCCTTTCACCTCCTTGGAATCTTTCTTTTCCTTTGAGATTCCAAAAGCATCATGACATAGATCCTTCATGGAGGTAGAAACCTGAATTTAAAGTTCCAAATCAACACTCAGCACATTAAACACACATTAAGCATTTACAAGTTACCATATTAAATGATCATATGTAGTGAGGAACTATGATACTTACACAAGAAAACTCAGATTCAGAGGTGCCACAAACCTCAATCAACCTAACCTTGTCTATCTTAAGCTGTAAAGCAGAGAATTTATGTCAAAAACAGGTAAACACAGGGGAAAAGAACATTTGATAGAGGATTATGCATATCCACCTTGTGTTTTTTCGCACACAAGTAAAATGCCACAGCAGTAAACACTGGCCTAGTGAAATCTGCACTCGCCTGTCTAGAAGCAGGCAATGATGCTGTAAACCGCTCCTTGTAGCTGACATAAACATCATATAAGTCATCAACTATTCAATTCACCAATTTCACAAAATGGAAAAAAAGAAAAAGAAAGAGGAACCCACACCACTTCATCTGATAATCAAATGGAAAAAAGGTCAACAAAGTGCTGAGGATTGCAATCTTAACAAATTTGAGTACAGAAAAGATAGTTTAAATTAGGGATTTACCCTTTCAGGCATTCTCTCAAACACAAAGCAATCTTGAAGGAAACAGATTTAAAGAGACCAAAATCAAAGAACACGTAAAAAGGAACAGGGTCTTACAGAGACAAGCTCTTCTTCACAAAGGGAATGAGCCTAACACATCCAAATTGAATCCCCAATTCTCTAATATCCAGCGTCGTCCTGAAACATCATTGTTTTTCCAAATTAAAATCTGAATTTACTAATACTTTAATCTACAATGCAAATTCAAAAGGAAGAAAGGAAGAAACTCACTTGATATTTAGACCATTCTGCAGGGAATTAAAAGATCTATTGTAAGCCTTCTCTGACATTCCACTTAACCTGATAGCTTTCTGTCTATCAAATATAACCTCCCCAAACCTACAAATTTCATAAAAATTACATCAAACAAAACATAATTAAAAACTTAGAACATATTCAATAACAAAGGAAAAAAGAAGGATAATGTATGTTACCTTGTAGCAGCAATTTCCAAGCAGATTATAGCTTTACAAACCTCCCCCTACAAACAGGAAAAATAAAGAATAGAATTAATGCTTCAACGTTTGACTTCTTATCGGGGGTCTAAAGTAAATGACTAGAGTATGAAAGTACTTACGACGCCGATAATGGAGGAATCAAACTGAACATCGCAGAGGCGGCGGAGCTCCGCCGCTTTTCGAACCAGCAGCTTCTGTTCTGAGAGACCGAGCTTTCTCGCTATGTCTGACAGATCCATATTGGCTCTCTGGAGAAATGGGTTATCGGATTTTCTTTGCTTTTCTTTATTCTTTTCCCACTAATTCTCTCTGGGAAGACGAAAGCTGCCTTTTGAAGAAAATGGAGAAACGCTCGAGGAAAGATAACTGACAGAGTTGGCGGGAGAAGCCCGGAATTTCCGCCCTTTTGCATTTGGCATCTTTAGTTTTTTGAATTTAACGCGCGCTAACAGAAATATTTGCTTCTTCACCGGGAACTCTTTGGCGCCTAAAGTGAATTTTGGGATTTTTTTACCGCTTTCTTTTAGAATTTATTACGTATTTACCAATTAATCAATTACTAAGCCAAAGTTATTATTTATTCAATGAAACAATTTTTTATTATTCAACAAAAATTATAAGCATTTCGTGTAATAAACTCATATAATGCTTTAATATTTCATCGAGGTTTTTTTATGAAAATTAAAATTAAAATTTTGATTTTAAAATATTTTATATTAATATTTTTAAAGAATTATAACATATTTTTTATATTAAAAAGTTATAAAAATAAATTTATAATATAAAAAATATACATCATATTAGAAAAAATTCTAAAAACTTTAAAATTTAAATAAATTTTTATAAATAATAACTAATTACGTGTTTATAATCTTTTTAAAAAAAAAACTAACGATTAATAATTAAAATATTATTTATCATTATTTAATTACGTAATAGTAACTTATTGACATGTTCTAATAAATAACAACATAACATACTAATATAATATAATGACATAACCAAATCATTTTTTATCGTCTACATTATCATTATGTCAACACCATTCGATATAAAACAATAATTAATAATTAATTATAAATTATTATTTAACTCAAATAATAAGATTATTAACTAGAGCAAGAATTTTTTTTTTTTGGGAGAAGTCTAGATCCAGATATCAGTATCCACCTAGACATCTATACTCTAGAGGTATATTTTCAAATGAAACACAAGATTAATAAATAATTCAAAAATGGTATATGATCCAAGATTTACCCATAAATTATACAGTAAACAAATTGTATTTTTCTTATATTTGATCACATTTTTCAGAATACATTCCACATTGCAAAAACCATAAACTTGCCTATTGAGAGCCTAGCTTCTGTAATTGAAGCTTGAGCTAAAACCAGAACAATTTGCACCGAAAACACACGGTCTTGATCTGTAACTCCAGTTCCAATATCTCCTGAAAAGAATCTGCAGAAACCCATGAACATACAAGTAAATGGCTATTTCGATGAAGTTGTTGATGGTTCTTCTGTCCCGCTGCCATGAACAAGCTGGTAACGAGTAAAAACAAGTCAACATCAGATTCATGATTAATGTGAATTAGAAAGATGATGTACTACAATTCTCAAAGTGATGGAAACATACCAAGGAGCCAATTTGCTCGTATGCTTCCATTACTTTTGGATCTTCTTCATCTTCATACCCCACTTGTAATATTCTTGGTCCATTGACAGACCAAAAGGCTCTTCGGCCAGCCTCCTGCAGAGAAGGAAAAAAAAAATTTGTGATGCTTGGTATCATGGTGCAATACCTTTCTCAAAGAAGATGAATAAAAATTCATATAAGAGCGAAGAATACTAATATAACAAGAAAAAACAATGAGTCATGTCACAACTAATCCTATAGCAAAATGTTATAGGTGGAGACTTGAAGGCAAACCCCGGAAGATTTTCGATGTAAAAGCAACAACTTCACAGTCTAACAAACTTTCTGCTAATACTTGAGTGGTCTCACCACGAAACTTTTTAATTGATTAAAGGACATAGAATATTAGTTAACAGATCTAACAGCGTGTTACACTTAAAATAGGAACAAAAGAAGTATCACGGATTTTGACCTGTAAAGTAATCAAGTAAATAGCTTCCAGTGCTTGAACACAAATCTCAGGATCCTTAACTGGTTCACGCTCAATGGAGAGTGCACTTCTAAGCTCAAGTGGCATTTTTGATGTGTCTTGTTCACTATATATCTGAGCAGAGGCAATGAGACAAATGGGGAAAAAGATTAAGGCATGAGCTTTTGCCGGATTAAACAAGAAGCTAATGAAAGACATGTCATGAGCTTTTGCCAGATTAAACGAGAAACTAATAAAAGACATGTAACAACATCAAGAAATGATGTCATAACACTATTTTTTCAGGTGCATAAACAATGCATTGGTCTATTAGTGGCTATCCTCTTGAACATAGAACTAAAATTTAAGAGACAAGTATACACAGCCAATAATGATACGATTTCTTAAGACTACACTCTTGTTATAAGCCAACAGAAGATAAATGCTTTAATCTACCAAGAAGCTGTACAAAAGGTTACCTTGTTTCCAGCAACTGGCAGAAGCAGAGCTGGCCAAAGAAACTCTGATATCAAGAGTAAATTCTGTAGCTGATTCTCTGCTTCAAAGCAGCAGTTCCTAATAGTTCCAGACACCTGTAACCACACAAACAACCTGCTAATCTCTTGACAAGCTAAATGAATAGGTGTAGTCAGGAGCGAATTGGTTATATTTGCATAAGCTTGGCTACTTAAGCTTGATTAGAGCAACCTTTGTATTTGAATACATGGTTGAACAGAAACTATTCACAAGCCTAATCAAATTCATCTACCAAACTCTATGCAAGCCTACTATTGATCCCTCTGTTTTGTGTATCAGCTCTTTCAATTTCCTCTTTGGATTAATTTCTCACTCATTAAGCTCTTATAACAGTGTGATGCCTGTCTCAACTTAAGCTTAGGTTGTATTATAGGCAGGCTAGCTTCCAAGAAGCCTACCATTAGCCCCCTTCAAATGGTTCATTTATCAAAGACCTCTACCAATAAACAACTGTGAACAAGCAGACCTTGTCCCATTAATATCAATTTGGTTAATGCACCAATCTTTTTTCTCTCTCCTAGCTTAGCAAGAGTAGCAAATTATCTGAAAGAACTAATATGTCCGTCCCAATAATAAATTAAAGAAAATGTTCGAACCACAGGATCCTAGAAAGGGCTATAAATAACTTTTCAAAAGGTTAGAAAATGCTTTCAAATTTTTTTGGGCCAAGCATAATGCAAAAATGAAAGAAGTAGAAAATTAAAAGAAAAAAAAACTATTGTCAATGATATAAGAGTAATACTAAAGAGACTTACTGCTTCATTAATCACTTTTACGTACCCCTTTCTTTCTCAATGGACTAGATGAATCAAACTGTCTAATAATCTGCTTCAGCAAGCCACGCTTAGGATCCAATAACATCTTTCTCCCCGCTTCTTTCTTTGAGATGTTTACCAGTATTGAACCAACATGATCAAAAGAATCATCTGGTTAATGTGTAACAAAACAATGTGAGGCCAATATTTGAAGGAGATAAATACAAGTACAAATATTCTTGAGTGCAAACCAACAACTATTAAGGAATAAAAGAAGGGTGAGAAGGGGAACTAAAATATCATTTCTTAAAGAGCTAAACTTAAGAATTCTAAGTCAGGTGACCTTTTACTGCACCATAGAGGGAGTCTCAACTAATCAAGCACATATTTTGAAGTTTTTTGACACATTATGGAGGACTCACTGACAAAGATCCTAATGCTGTTGCTTTAAGACACAACCTGAAATCCTTTGCAGCCTGGTTATATAACAGGCTCACAGGCAGAGTGCTTTTTATCTTTTAAGTATTTACATGATTAGACTGTCTGAGGCCACAAGCAAACTTAGGAAAGAAGATGTAAACACACCACCGGCTTCACTGGATCTACAGAATGATCTCACGAGCTTCATTACATAAAGTCCTTGCATCTTCTCATCTCCAATCTAATAAGCACATAAAGTCTCCCAATAAGTCATTAATCTTCCCCAAGGATAAGACATAAATAGAATGATAAAGAGATAAGAAACTATATAAACACAGACCATTTACTATAAATGTTGCAATTTTTTAAAAAATTTTGACTTTACAGATGTCAAAGAGGATTGGTAAGAGTCATAGGACATGAAGAAAAGCACCTGAAGCAAGGAAGAAATACCATCATCCAACTGTGTTAGATTAACTAGGAGCATAACCAGCAATCGAGTAATGCTAGAGCCTGGCTTATACAACAAATCCATGACTATTTTAACCATCCCAATTTCAACCATCTTAGCAGCCAGTTCTGCATTTTGTGACAGATTTACAAGAGCTTCAGCAGCCGGTCCCGAAACTTCCTGCAACATTTTTGCAATGAGAGAACAACTACAAAAAAAATGCACTTCAAATCAAAATTTTAGATGCTTGTGTTAATAGATTCAAACATTCTTCAATAGGATGCGCTAATGATTAATCTAAACACGGGTTTGTGAAAAATACACCTTATCCTCACTCAAAAGCCGAGACAACGATGGAAGCACAGTGTTGGCGTAATTGGAAAGGGAGTGCAAGCCATCCTCAGACCCCGTCAATCCCCGTACAATATCGACTGCCGCCTTCTTCACCTAAGCAGTTCACATCAATAAATATTACTATAGGTATTTAAAAACAAAAGGGTATAGTTAAAAACTCACTTAATTAAACTTAAAAACAACAACAACCCTTTATTGACAAACTTCTATGTAAGAGATACATGACACCATAATTTCTAATAGTTCAAAAAAAAACTAAAGCTATGAAGTAAATGGGATTTTCATATATGAAATGGCCCAAAAATTTAATGTTTAGCTTTGTTTGGATGCTGACAGATAAATAAACATAGAACAGAACTTGAAATCTAGTTAAAAGGCAACGTGAACTAAAAGCAAAACTCAGTTCCATGAATTTTGCATCAAATTTCTATAGGCGGGCAAATGGAGGGTTAAGGAGAATAGGCGGGAACTTACTGGAGGAGAGGGGGCAGAGAGGAAGTCTATCAGTTCTTCTAGTTCGGTCGCCATTGCCGTTCTTCCGTTGATGCTCGCGAAGCAGCGCACAAATTACAAACGAGTCACCCTCGAAGACTAACAAATTTGATGGTTCAAAACGACTTCGTTCGTGAATGCTTATGACTGAAAAGGCGAAACGCTACGTTTTGTCATCGAACATAAATACTGGATATCCAATTGTTATAATCTTTTTTATAATATTTTCAATAACTTTGATTTGCAAAATCAATATCATCAAAATACATTATTATTAAATTAAATATCAAAAAATAAATTATTATGTTTCGTAATCTTATCTATTTTTTAGTTACATCAATAGGATATTTAATAGCATAAGATTACTGAAATATTAAATACATAGTTATTGAATTTTAAATAGTTTTTATTATGAAATATTAGTCGAAAATATCAAATTGTTATATAAATTTTTCAATAACTCCGTTTACATGATTCATAGTTATTGAAATATTAAATACAAAATTATTCAATATCATATTCTTTAATTATTGAAATATCATAAACTTAAATTTCATGTAGTAACTTTAAAGCACATATCATGGGCTCATTACCTTTTTTTTCAAAAAGACTAATTAAGTTAAATTCAACTTCGTATAACTTATAAATCACGAGACTATAGTTTCAACTTGAAAAATTTATCTCATTTTTTATGAGATCCATGGCATTTTACTCTACTCAATTGTATAACACTTCTGTTACACTACCTCTTTAAAAAGATAAACTTTTACACAAATTCCAAGCTTACCTCGACCTCAACCGTTGTATCTCATAAGATCTCGCATCAGTAAAAATTCAAATTTACTTTGATACTATTATACGAGTCATTACCTTATTTTAAAATATTAACTTGATAAAGTGTGCAACATCAATACTTATAAATCATCAAAAACTTTCTTACTTGCTCAATATAAGATTTTTGAAAGTATCTTACCTTCTTCCTTCTAGAAGTGCTAGGTGTGACATATTATACATATTTTATTAATTAATATTATGAATATGTAGTAGTATAAAAATAATGAAATATTAAATAAAAATTTATCAAGTATCAAACAGGTTTAATTATTGAAGTATTACATATTTAATAACTAAAATGTTAAATAATCTTAATCAACAAAAATAATAATCTCAAAATATATGATTTCGTTATCTATTATTTTAATATCAACAGATATACTTTGTTAATAAATTATATGGATATTTAAAAACATAATCAAATATTAAATATCAAGTTATTAAACATTTGAAATTTTTAATTAATAAAATATTAGATATTAGATTGCTAAAATATGGGATAATTCATAATAAATTTTTCAATAATTTTAGTTTGTAAAATTAATAATCTTCAAAATCATGATTTTTTGTAATATTTATATATTTTAATAAATAGGACATTCTTTATATATATTAATAAAATAAAAACGACTAAAATAATAAATATAAAGTAAGTTTGAAACATGAGAAAATGTGACACTATGGAAAGCATTCCTTATGACAGGGAAAAAGCCTCGAATGTCGGCAAGGACATGCAACGTGTGACTTAGTCACCGCCGGTTATTAAATTCCGAGAAGAAAATAACAAAAAAAAAAGAAATCAAATGATCATCTTCTTCGATTTTCACTTCTTGCTCGCGCTCAGGTAAATCGGATTCTCCATTCTTGAAACAATGGCGGATTCATAGATCTGATGATCTGTTTTTTGTTTTTGGTGACAGATGAGATGACGAGGTGCTGGTTGTTATTGGCAATTTCTCCGAAGCTTTGTTTAAGATGGTTTTGAGCAAGCACAATGGCGAATGGTTGCAAGAGAGAAGATGCGGCATAATCGGTGCGATTTTGAACTCGGTGGCTCGAAGCGAGCAGGGATTTCGTGTCGGTCGTCGAGGAAGGAGGTTTCCTCGTAATTTTAAGTTTAGATTCTTCCATTGGCTGGTGGCGCTTCTTCTAGCTGCGCTCTTCTTGCTCTATTTCGCTACCTTTGACCTTAAATTACTCTCCCATGGTCAGATTCGCACCTCTCCTTTTCGCTGGTTGATTTATTCTTGACGCTACATTTTATTCATTTTCAATGACGTATCCAAGTTTTCTGATTTTTTATAAATTAATTTAATTTGTTTTGGTCAAGTGCAGGTAATGAGGAAGAAAGTAACCTTTCCTTATCACAAGAAGTACATAAAAAAATTTCCATCCACGATGCCGCCCTGACGCCACCCAAAAGCAAGCGTCGTAAGCAGCGTAAGAGAAGTTTTTTCCTTCATTTTTGTACTTTCTTTGTTGTTTAAGAGCATTGAAAACATTTTTAATTGTTCAATGAGTGGTAGAAAAATGTTTGTGAAGGAGCAGAAAAGGAAAATCTTATTTATTATTCGTTTGCCCTTGCTTACATTACAGTTGTCACATTGTTTCCCTTTTGGACAATGCTGTGAGAGAACTAACATGATTGATTACTTCCCCATCTTTATTACGATATGAACATGGAAGCTGCATTTTGCATATTAATGTATTAAACCTTGACATAACTGCATCTTACAAAACTAGAACAAACCTCAATAAAAACATGAAGGAATGTTTGTGCAGACTGATAAGTTTCCATGCATTTTCTTGTTCATGGCATGAGTAGTGAGCTATTCTACATAGTAATGAATTGCTAAATCATATACAAACTCGTAGATAGAACATAACTTGTCAGTTGTGATTATTTTTGCTTTGTGTGAATGCTTTATCTTGATTGAACGTTGACTAAATTGTCAATTTGTCATTGATAATCATTGATTTATCTTACTGATATGGTTAATTAAGTCCTTTTTCTTCCCTTTTTTCCTTGACTGAAGATCTATATCCTTAAAACCACACTTATCTTTTACAAATTATTCTATGTCTAACACTATTTAGTTTTGTTTTTGCTCCACGTATTATCTCTCAGATTTTCCTTGTGAAGTTGGGCTTGCAGCAGCAGTTGATAATATTTTGGAGCCCAAGAATTATATGAATTTCACGCAGTTCTCACTAGAATATGTAGAGAGGGAGGAGAATCCTTTGCCTGCCAATTCACTTGAGAGTAGATTTGGAGGTTATCAAACTCTTAAGGAAAGAGAGAAATCCTTTGTTGCAAGGAATCAAACTATTCACTGTGGTTTTGTCGAAGGCCCGCCGAGATTTTCAAGCACTGGTTTTGAGTTCAGTGAAAATGATAAGGCATACATGAGTACTTGTCGGGTTGCAGTATCTTCTTGCATTTTTGGGAGCTCTGACTTTCTGAGGAGACCTACTAGCAGATTGGTAAATGAGACATTTCTTCTCAAATCTCATTGTTTGCCATGTTTCCATGTCTGAAAGATATGATAATGAGCATCTTTATTTCAGATGTCTTTTGTCTTACAGTGAATTGATAGTTCTTTTATGCATTCATGATTCATATAGCTATTTTAATAAGAAGCATAACATTTTCTAAAGAAAAATAGAAACAGTATTACATATCACCTGTTTCAACCAACAAGAGTAGCGAGGATGCAAACTTGAAGATTTTGAGTCAGCAGAAAAGAGGGATTTCCTCTAAGTATTGTTGGTTATGATAAATTTAAATGCATTTTAAAGGCTTTAGAGGGATAGACATGCAAAACAATTTTATTGAAAACTTCACCGTCAGGGTACTTCAGTCTGATGTATGAAATGCATGCAAGGTATGATTGACTTTCTAGTTTGATTTTGGTCTCTGTTTCCATCTCATTTGTTGCGAATCATATCCTGGATGATATCCTATTCTTCACTGCCTAGCTATGCTTGAGTTGACATGTCTAGTTGGGCATAGTTTCTGTGACTTTTAACTAAATGTTGATACATTAATATATTGGAAGAAGCAAAGACGTAATCGGTTTGTAGTGTTGCTTTAATTTTAGGATGATTTCCACAACTTTCTATTCCATCAGTAATGTGCCATATCTTTTTGTTTGTTTCAGATTAGTGAATTTTCCAAGAAAAATGCGTGTTTTGTTATGTTTGTGGATGAGCAAACGCTATCAAAACTGTCTTCAGAAGGACATATTCCAGATGAGAGAGGATATGTTGGTCTGTGGAAAATTGTTGTTGTGAGGAACTTACCATATTTGGACATGCGGAAAACTGGAAAGGTGCCAAAGTTTTTGTCACATCGCCTCTTTCCTTCTTCTCGGTAAGGTTACATCTCTAGTTTGTAAGCTTCATGCTTATCCTTCTAAGTCTGACAGAGTTTTTAACTTAAATACTATAATTTAATGTTTATTTTCAGGTATTCAATTTGGATTGACAGTAAGATGCGACTTAATACTGACCCAATGCTAATCATTGAATTCTTTTTGTGGCGAATGAGAGCAGAGTATGCCATTTCCAACCACTATGATCGCCACTGTGTTTGGGAGGAGGTACTGCAAAATAAGCGTCTAAATAAGTACAACCACACAGCCATTGATGAACAGTTTATGTTTTACCAATCTGATGGCCTCACGAAGTTTAATCCTTCGGACCCAAATACTCCTCTTCCAAGTTGTGCGTATCTTGGTGTCTTTTTATGTTAGGACATCAGCCTTCTCTTTTTATCTTAGCTCCCATTTATACCAGGTACTGATTTGTGCTCAATGTACTCTGCAGATGTGCCCGAAGGTTCCTTTATTATCCGGGCTCATACACCAATGTCAAATTTATTTTCATGCCTGTGGTTCAATGAAGTTGATCG
The DNA here is from genome assembly GCA_036013995.1 of Theobroma grandiflorum. NCBI lineage: Eukaryota > Viridiplantae > Streptophyta > Magnoliopsida > Malvales > Malvaceae > Theobroma > Theobroma grandiflorum. The sequence goes on from CP142127.1 coordinate 899,265, forward strand.
ATTTACCTCGCGTGACCAACTAAGCTTTGCCTATACTTACTTGAAGTTGAGGAGAATGAATCCAGATAGACCGTTCCATCTAAATATGTTTAAGGTGATTTTTACTTTTGCAGAGAACTGTAATCTGTTATAGTACATCTGTCACCATGCTGTTTGGCGCAGTGGCATACTGTTGCTGAAGTATGCTTTCTACATAGAGATTTGGTCGATTTCCTTTCTAAAGCTTTTTGAATATTATGATTGAATTGTTCACTATGTGTTAGCAAACTCTTGTCTATCAAATGGTTTATGTGGCATCTGAGATTTGTAAAACAAGCTTCACATTGATGACTGCTGATAGCCATTGAATCTAATTGCTTCTCAAATGCAATTGTTAGAAAACACTAATTTGCAGGTTGCCCTGATACATATGGTTTGCTTTGAGATTTGACATATCCATCTGACAAGTGACTTCCAGTTCTTGTAAAATCTTCCTGAAAGTAGCTCTGTCGCTGATTTTCAATGGTTTCTGAGTCGATTGCACGCAGCTTAACAATTTTCAGAAACGTGGAGCCTTTGAAACCTTCATGTATGTGGGATTTCCGTGGGTGGGAGGAGAGAAAATTAAGACCAATTGCCCAATTGAAGCAACTTTTTTTCCTGAGTCATTGTTCCAATGACATATTACCATGCTAGCACTGAAATTCAGAAATAGAAAATCTTCTATTAAGTGTTTATCTCCTTGTGCTGTATACGAGATGGTTCCATGCTATGCATGAATGACACATTACTCATAATAAAGGTTACTATTTTAAGGATTAATATTTGTGTAAATTAACTCTATGCAGGACTGTCAGCGCAGAACGTTAGCAAAGCTATTCAGGCATCGGACAGTGCCTTCTCCGCCACCTCCTTGATTAATCAGGTATGATGAATGGCTAATTTTCCATGTATAATTTGTATCTAAATGCCTGCTTATATCGATGAAAAAAGTTCTTGATATTAACTCCAAGTTTAGAAATTAATGGGTCTGCCTTAGCACCTTTTATACTTGTAGGAACTCTCATCCAACTGTAGCTGGTGATGGCAAGTTCCACCTGCAATAGTTTTCCTCAATCTTGACATTCATCTGATACCAAGTAGAGTATTTCTATGGGTAAGGTCTATGGTGAATTAAGTTGAATTTGAGTCTATCATAGTACTTGATCTTATTACTTGGACTGTATCTTTCAGTCAAGAAAATAATGGGCATGGAACCACTGCTGATGGTAGATGTTTAAAGATTGCATTATCTTCAACTTTTGACTTGTGAACCTATGACATGCTGCATGTACTTTTAGGTCAAAGCTAATGTAATCTGCTTCAATAGTAAGAATATAGTTTGTTCAGTGGAAATCTCTTAAATTAGACTGCAAACTGGATCATACTATCATTTGATTAGGCATCAATATAATCTATTGGTGACATATGAGCAAATTGTTTAAATATGATGGAGTTCAAACCAGCAAGTTGCAGGTCGGGGTAGGATCCATTGCATTTAAAATTAAACAAACTCAACAGGAGCATATTAGTTAGACTAGTTACGTGGATCATGGATGACTCAGTGCAAAGATACTTGAGTTCAGAGAACTTGTATTGCAATTAGACTTTTAAACTACTACAGATAAAATTGTAATCCTGAACTTCTCGAATTTTTATTTACAGAAAATTATGCTAGTTTTCTGGGGGCACAAATGCAGTCTATGCAGGGATATCCACTCTGAAAGTGAAAAACAGGAGTTATCTATGAAGTATACCTACAACCTTTCTCATCCAGGAATCTTTACTCATGGACTTTCAAGCTTGGCAGGAATTAACGTTAGGCCAGTTTCTTCAGATATTTGTAAGTGCATAATACTATCAGAAGAGTAGCCTTTTGCTGAAGGAATGGAGCTTTTTGGTGGCCTAACAAAATGGTTCAATGTGACTCCAAGCTAATAAAGATCTATTGCTAAAGCTTAATTATCGTGGGTTGTATCGAGAATTTGAGGCTACACATCAGGTGGAGTGAGGCTTAAGTTTATAGAATTTTTCCATAATCATGGGTGTGTGAATCATTTGGAGATGAGACCAGACAGTGTTACTTGTGTGCAGGGGAAAATCCCATTGGGATTATTACTCTGCCCTGTTGTGTCTTAGTTCCAAGTCGACTCCCAAATCCCCATCCAGAAGGAAAAAGAAGAAAGAACAAGAAAATATAGTTAAAAAAAAAGATGCTTAGTGCTTTCAGAGCTTCCCATAATGCTTTGTAATTTCCTTATATTCTTTCAATTTTGAATAGATGAGAAAGTAGCAGTTGGTAGGCATCTCCTTCTACCCCTGTTGTAGTTACTTTGATGGATTCTGTTTATAGCTTTGTTTTTTTTTTTTTGTTTAGTTTTGGGAAGCAACCAAAACTGTTGGTTTCTATTGTATTTCTCAGCATCTGAAGACTTGACTGTCTTTGTGCATGCCAGTCATGCTGCTGCTGTCTTGTTTGCTAGAGAGGGGATATGCTGTTCTCTCTTGGTAAGAAAGAAAGGTAATAAAACTATGTGAACATGCAAATTCTGTTGATGAAGATTTCCTACCGCCTGCAGCGAAATATGTGCTGTTCAGTTACAGAGTAAGCCAAGTTCTGCTCTGTTATGGTTTTTTACTTACCAATTCTCATGAATTTTGTGTTGTTTCAGCTTCTTGTAACTCTATAAATATAGCCTTGTCTTAGCCTGCTGAGCCAATAAACTTGCCCAATGCTGCTGTTACTAACTTACGCTTTGATCTAGTTTGGAGCTGTCAAGGCTGAAAGTGAGTATTGGAGGGAACTTAAAAACAAAATGGACTTCCTTGTTTCCATTTTGTTAAGTTTTCTCCAATATCTCATTTACAACCTTCACTCTTTGAGACAAGCATGTTTGGTCAACAGGTACTATAAGGATTTATAGAGCTTTTCTCTTTTGGATTTGAAAAAAAAAAAAAGATTTGAATCCACTCGTAGATCGAGTATGAGTCTATTATTGAATTAAATGTTCAAATAAAATTTTATTAAAATAATTTGTTGGTACAACGTTATATAGTAATTAGTAAGTGATTTAAGCTTTTTTCTGTAAAGATCTCTTCGTTCTATTTTTTCAAGAATCTCTGTTACATATTCAATTAAAAGTAGCTACAATTAAATTTCTTGCATTGCGATAATGAGGATTAAGGCAAATCACCATCATCAATGATCAAAGCCATAATTTAAAGGATAAATAATAAAAAAATCCAATGATTTGAGACGAGATAAATTTATTTTTTTCGAAGTTTAAAATATGATATTTAATCATCTAGGCATTTTTTTTGGTTAAAATTTTTTTGATATTTTTAAGAATAAAATAATTAAAATGTTTTTTACTTCGTAAAACTAATATTAATATTTTCCATTTGAAAATGGGCACTGAAAACAAGAAGGAAAATTGTAGTGTGAGTGAACCAACTACATTAACACGCACGCATAGATGGCTAACTTGCGTGCAATTTTGGGTAAAATATGGTGTAAAATGTAAAAACAGGGAGAGAGAGAGAGGGTGTTCTGTCTTGGCATTGATCACCCAAGTAGAAGAGACAAGAGAGCAGTCTGGTTCCAAAAAATGGAAGCTTGCTTGACGAAATGTTGCAATAGCAACTCTCTCTTGAAAGCCCTTAATCCCTTTCGCAGCTCTTCCATGTCTATCCACTTCCACTCTGGTTTTTCCACTCACCCTTTCCTTCTCTTTCAGGAAACCAAAAACTTTGTTCTTTTGGTTTAATTTTATTGATTTGGAATCTTTTGCAGTTAGAAATTCGGTTAAAAAGGCATACGATGGGCTGCTGTTGGACGCCGCGGGCACTCTCTTGCAATTGCCGAAGCCCGTGGAGGAGACTTACGCTGCCACTGGGGCTAAATACGGTCACTTTCCCGCTTTTTATTATTTTTGTTGTTGTTTTTTTTAATGAATTTAGATATGTTTTGAATGTGGGTTTTGCATTGTCTCTTGTTTGCTCTGGTTTTGAGGTGGCGTTTCTTGATTTAACGCGTGAAATTATATTAATCCCCGTGTTTAGTTTTCTTTAAATTTGACAAGTTTTGACTTCCTTTCAGGTCTGAAAGTGAGTTCAGCTGAAATAAAGCAAGGATTTAAGAGGGCTTTCGCTGCTCCCTGGCCAGAGAAGCTCCGTTATGAGGTTCCTTGTTCTCTTTTGGTGCTCTTTTTATTGTCATGGCGTGACTAGATTGTTGCTTTCTCAAGTCAATGCTGGGAACTGGATGTGTAATTATGTTAATGTTCTTGATATTAGTTAGGAGAATGAATCTGTCATGAGCTGTTCAACAACGAATTTCATAGTCCGTGCTCTGTTAATATATTGAATTTTCTGAACTCTTTTCTTTAAAAGGAATGCATGGTATTAATCAGGGAGGATCTTTGATGCGCTTGCACGTGTGCATGCATCACTGCCAGTAAGTATTGGCTATGATGCATGCTATTCTAGCCATTTGCACTGACCTGAAAACTTGCTACCTTTTGAGATCCACTTCTTTACAAAGGTGGTGGACTTTGATTCCGTGTTATTGGTAATTTATGAACTGAAAAGCGAAAAAAATGTTTGCTACCTGTCAGTTTTTATTAATACCCTCTTTAGGGAATAACTTCCTTTGTAGTGGACTAGCAGCTTTTACTCTTCCTTGTCATCCATTCAGTTTGATGTAATGTTGCAGACTTAGGTTTCCTACCTACTTGCTAGAACTTGGTAGAACCAACTTCTGATAAAGTATCGTGACTCCTAATTTGTAACTGAACACCAATTCCACCTTTTGTGTGTTGTGTTATTGACAGGGAGATGGGAAGCCTTTCTGGAAACTTGTTGTTTCTGAAGCCACTGGTTGTTCCAATGATGATTACTTCGAGGAAGTCTATGAGGTGATGGTCTGAGACCTACTTTTTTCTGTTTTCTTGCTCCTTGGTCCAACTATATTGTAGTAATGAAAAGAATTTCAAGAAATTAGGGGGCTGCTAATAATTACCCACAATTCCAAACTACAAATAATGGTGTCAGCAGTTCATTTACGATGAATTGTTTAATCTGAAGCCTCATTTACTTCCTTTTTCAGCATTATGCAAATGGCGATGCATGGCATCTTCCAGATGGAGCTTATGATACGATATTCGCTCTCAAAAATGCTGGAGGTCATATTCATCAAGTATTCCTCTACTTTGTCTTTCATAACTAACACTAGTAATACAGAGTGGTGAGAATGGACTCTTTTTCCTCCTATTTATTTCTCATATGGTGAGTGATGGCACAGTTAAAGTGGCTGTCGTGTCCAATTTTGACACCCGATTAAGGAGGGTATTGAAGGACCTCAATGTCATAGATCTGTAAGTATCAGTACTTTGTTTATGCTGTTGTTTTGCAGTTTTGAACATTAAGCAACTTCTTTTAATGTATTAATTATTCATGACATAGTAACAAATGTTTGCCACTCTAGTCAGAAAAGAACTCAAGTTTCAACTTCTGTTTTTTCTCTTAATTAGGAGTGCCCGTGTCTGCTGAAACTTGGGTTACCTTTTTTCTTATACTTGAGATCGATTTATTTATTTTGTGTACCTAGTTTAGGTCCTCTTTGCTCAGTATATGTTGGTTCATGCAGAGAAAAAAGAAATGAAACTTTGGTTTCATATCTCCATCTTGTTTGCCACTTCTATTTTGATGTAGCTGCCTCAAAGGAAAGAAAGGGCATGGGTTAGTTTGAGTTGTAACCATATATAGTTTCTTTTCAGGTTGGATGCTCTAATCATATCTTCAGAGGTTGGTTATGAAAAACCAGATGCAAGGATATTCAAAGCTGCCTTAGGTTTGTCTTGAAGCACCGAAGTATTTTCTTGGGTTCATTGCTAAATAATATATTTACTACCGTGTTGTGCTTGCCTAAATTTTCCATCTCAGTACTAGTTGGCTATCAGTTTGTATAACATGTTGTCTCTGTTTAGACACTCGAGGATGATGGGTGTTATATCTCTTGCTGTGTTTAAAAACTTGAGGACTCTGAGTGTTATAACTCTTGCTGTCTACTGCAACGGTCTGTCTACATATTTCACTAATGATGTATTTGGATGTTTCCATGTGATATGGGATTATAGATGCATTCACTGTTTCGTATGTTCTCAGGTGCAGGAATATTTGGAGTAATAACCATATAGAATAGCATTAGATTTCTCTGCATAGCACTAAGCATTGAGAATTTCCAATTTAATTGGTCATGGTGATTGCTAGTTTCACTTAGAGCCCATCACCCTGCCCACCTTTTTAATATATAAAAAATACTTGTCCAATTATATATTCAAGACATTAGCTAATAAATTCACATTTTCTCACAATAATCCAAAGACAAAAAATGAAGGTAAAAAACCCTTTCGAAGCATTCCTTAAAAGTTGTTTGGAATTATTGTAGATCAAATTGGCCTGGACGCTAGCAAGGTGGTGCATGTTGGGGATGATCAAAAGGCAGATAAGGTGGGAGCCAATGCTGTCGGGATCGATTGCTGGTAAGGTCTACTTTCTGCTTGTCTTGTATAATGACTTTCTTTCTGAATGTATAGATACATACAGTATTCCCATGGCATCGCTACCGAACTATTAACATTACAAACATCCGTTCCCATATAAGTGCATCATATTTGAAACCTATGGCTACTCACTCGAGTGTAGGTAGTAGTACATGTAAGTATAAAAAATAACGATTTATGTAGGTTATACTCACCCATTGATCCTAATGACCAGGTTGTGGGGTAAAGATGTTAAAACATTTGCAGATATACAGAAGTTCCTCCTCATCTCCGATTCTTCATAGCTTCCAATACCTTTTTAACTCCGCAAATGGAAAATAAAGTCTTGTTACGATGGGGTAGGCCATTGATTTGACCTCCATGATTGTTCCACATAGTAGCAATGGTGCGTTTACCTCCTAGTCGGATTGAACTGTCACGCGTATTCACATACTTTGTATTTATTTGGATTTTGGAATAAGGGATTCATGAATGCATCCGAAGCTTTGACGGTTGTTAAGCATATTGAAAAATTTTCAATATTGGAAAAACCCATAGTGGTTTACTTATTTGACTAAAAATGGATATATGGTTGTGACGAATATTTCCAGGTTGTACATCCAACCAACCAACCAACCAATATTCGAGATTACGTGCACTGCTTACGAATCCATTACATTTCTCAGTATGAACTTTGGATTTTGGTAGCTTATTCTTAATGCTTTTGAAATATCATATGGCTCAATGATATGACGTTCGCCATATTTTCAGAGACGAAAGCATGAGTAGAAATAGCCAGGGCCATACCGAATGCTACTACAAAAGAAACTCATAAAGCAAAGAAACGAGGGAATGTGTCAGCTGCCGGTAGACAGAGTCTCCGATAATGATGGCGGCTGGCTGAACCCACCAAATATGGAAGGGTGCAGGAGAGTGGATATCGGGAGAGAGAGGAGGGGTGAAATAGGAAAAGCAGAGATAAATCGATATCCATTCAAACATATGGAGATATTGCATAGTATGTAAAAACAAATTTTTCACTTACCAACTAGGGGTACAATTTCAATTGTCAAACACTAACCTTTCCAAGGGAAACATGTGATGATCTGTTGAAGCCACGTCTTTAGGCTAGATACCGATACAATTTCCGATCATTGTTGTCCCTTTCCAAGAAATCCCGCTCGATAAGAGACTCAATCCGTTTCTTAATCTCCGTAGGATTGGCCAGGAACCGCGACTGCAACTGCTTTGTAACCTCGGCTATGATATTGTTGTGATCCAGCACCCTCCTCGATTTCATGATCCTAACTATTGCAGCTTCAATCTGCGGCTTCCTGTCCTCCTCCACTCTTTGTCGCGTCTCCTGCTTTTCGGGTTCTGATTCCTTTTGTGCAACAACAGTTCCTATCTTCACTTTGTAGAATTTGCTTGTGAACTTATCATTGACAAAAAAAGCATCATCCTCACCAATGTCTTTACTCATAGGTTCTTTCCGAAGAACATTCTTTCCCTTCACACATGCCATCGATTGCAAGCACCTTTTCAAGTCTGAAGCAGGGATCTCAGTGGCTTGCTCAATCTCCTTGTAGCTAAGCCTATCAGCATTGTTAAAAAGCATCAATACACACATTTGATAAGTTGAAACATTCAACTCATGCTTCTGACCCTTCCCAAAAACTGCTTTTATATCTGCTGTCCCCATGTTAGTTTGCCAGGACAACCTCCGACCAGTATGGGTTCCAAGATAATATGACCGAAACTTATCACACAGCGCTAACATTTCAGCGGGCAGGTTGCAAGTAATACTAGGCTGAGTGGGCCAAGACCCTGTTGTTAGAACCTGAACAACTAGCGTAGGGCCATCTGCTAGCTCTGGATGGCATCCGTAAAACCCTTGCATTGTGTCCTGGGAGGTCTTCATGTCTGTAAACATGCCCTCTAATTTCGAAGTAAATTGATATCCACATTCTGTCTTAAGCTTGACTATCAGACTTCTCTCTGCATCATCAGATACAGTTTTGCCTGACAAAAGCCGCTTAGCTAAGTGCTGTTTGTAGTACTTTTCAAACACATCCTTCTCCTGCAGGTAGCGGAACAGCATCATAACTTTGTCAAGAATAATCTCCACATCCTCCTCACTGACTCCTTTCAAACCTTTTCGAAGTTTGTCATCCACAAACAAAGAAATGAACTCAGGAGAACGAGGATTCAAATTAATGAAATATTCAAAAGAGGAGTTCAGAGCATTCTGGAATGTCTTGTCATTGCTAAACGCCAAGCTAATGATATTATCATATTTGTCCTTTTCATCCAAGAGCCGCTGGACAAATTCAACAGGATCTTTCAGCCTTTCTGGATCAGTAACTAGCTGTTTACCCGTTTCCCTGAGGTGAGAAGTCATCACATCTCGTATTGTTAAGAGACCGTTAGGAACTCTTCTAAATAAATTGTACATTCTTCCCAAGTCTTCATACTTGTCATCAAGAAGCATATTTACCAAGCCTGAATTCTCCATGTGAACTAGTCTCAACATGTGGTTAGCAATCATCTCCTTCTCCACCACATTAGTTATCTTGGTTTCACTCTTGGCATCCAAGTAGTGGGTAACTCTCTCAATTTCTTCATTCAGACGTCTCTCTGCTTTCTTCAGATAGTCCCCACAATCACAGCACTCGATAAATTTCTGAGATTCGCCCTTATAAAACTCAGCAGAAACCTCAAGAAATGGCTTCTCAAAATCCTCCTGGTAAACAGAAGAACCCAAATCCATAAGCATCTTGATTACATTCCTCATCAGCCCCCGGTCTATAACTTCACCAGTTCGCTCTCTATGTACTAGTTCAAGAAGAGTGCTCAGAAGCCTTGTATGTATTTTGCTGGAATGTATAATATTATCCCTCCACAAGTTAAGTCCCAGCTCATGAACAGGGGTTTTACGGCTAGTTGGAATATAAGTCCGGTCCATGTACATCAATATGTCTCGAATCATTTGCAATGCCTTGTTGTGGTCATTCCATTTTCTGTTCAGCTCTTCAAGAAACAAACCACCTTGAGCAGCCTCTATGGCTTTTGATATTTCTTTCAGGTGTGCAGTCATAGTTGTAACAAGTCCAGAGTACAGCTTATCACCAAATTTGTGCAAAACCATATTGTATGCATTCCTGAATTCACGGCAAAAAGCCAATATTATAAAGAAAAAATCTAAAATAAGATGAGTTCGCATGCAACTCACTTAGAAAAGTTCGCAATGAGAGAGATCTATTGAGAGCACATAATCACTGGCCATTTCAAGAGCAAGATTTTAAGATTTCTAGAAGATATCATTATTATCTGAAACCAAATAGACAATGCCAACTCCAGTTGAAGACTCTCAGCAGCAAAAGGATGACTTCTGAGTCGTCCATTCTTATCAAATGTGTGTGATAAATCCACTTGGACAAAATGTGAAAATAGATGGCACATAATATAAAAAACCAGAAAGGCTCAAGATAGATTGCACTTAAATCATCTTTAGTTTGCTTGCACAGAAGAGCAAGAAAGAAGCATAAAAGAAAAGACTCCAATAAGCTGCTTTCTAACCAAAATTCATATCAATAACAAATTTCTAGAAAACCTCTTGTTTTTCATCAGTGTTCATCGAAGCGGTACAAGAATCTTTTTTCCTATCCCCCTTCTATTATGCTTTTTATTCTTTTTTTTTTTTTTGGAAAGGATTCAGTTTGGAGTTTCAATGGTTTGATTCTGAACTAACTTTCCCTCTTTCTAATGAAGACATGCATTCCCATGTCTAATCTGTTGTACATCTTCACTCATAACATTAATGTTCTATCACAGAAGGGCCACTGTAATCCAATGAAGCCATTGCTGGCAAAAATGAAATCCATGAACCCAGCAAAAGAATTGGCAATCAACCCAGGAAACTTTGCTCTGGCATAACATATAACTAACATATATAATAGATAATCTTGAACATGCAGAGCAATGCGCTTAGTTCAAAAGTAATCTGAAAACTAGATACAAGTGAAACCATTACTACGATAGAAAACAAACATTGTACCTCATGTAGTGATCCCTATTAAAAACCATACCCTGAATCATTGTTATCAAAACCGATAAGAACAATACAGATAAACATGTTAAACTTTTTGCAGCTTATCACACCCGGGACCAACAGATCTTTCCTGCCAATCACACCGGCATAAATAGTCTACCTTTATCATGAGATCAACCACACGTGTCCAATACAAAAACATTATCAGCTCTAAAATTATCCACGGAGGGACAATTCAATCGTTTGCAACATGTCAGTTGCTAAACCACTCTGAGCACAATTCGATTAAATCTCTCTGAGCTGATTACCTCCATGTTCTTTTTTTGGAACCATTTTCAACAACTTAATAACCTAAATATTGTGCTGGAGATCCATAATTCCATATACAATCTTACGGATGAGAAACTCTTCATATTTATAAATTATTTAAACAGCAAACCCTAATTAAACTTGCATCCGCAACTTCTCCATAAAATTCAAGAAAAGTTTCAATAATCTAAACACAAAATTATTTCTTGCAAAAACATATCCATTTCTGCATCGAATTTACAACAATAACCAACGTAAACAAAAAAAAACAAGGTAAAAATATTAAATACTGAGATCGAAAATTTCAAAAATAACATAACCTATTAGGCAGCTACAAACAATCAGACACTAAAATTACATAAATTAATTGAAAAATTTTAAGATAAACTAATTAAAAGAAATAGCGAAAAAAACCTGTAAAGCTCTTCAAAACTGAGGCCACTAGCGTTATGATTGTAAATCTCGTGGATTGCATGTTCGAGAATGTTCCAGGTCTTCTCTGAGTATTTTGGATCCACCACGACCCGGTGCTTGAACGCTTCTATCTGGAAATTCCTTTTCTTTTGATTGCTCATTCCTTTCCTTTCCTTTCTTTTTCCCTTTCTTTCTTTTTCTCCAAATCCGAAACCCGAATCCAACCAAAACGAGCCCCCAAAAAAAGAAAAACAAAGAAGCGATCAAAAATTAAAACGATCTATAAAATCGTCCGATTAAAACCACTTTCAGCGAAAACTAGCCGATTCACCGAGAAGAAAAGGGGGAGGCGCAGGGTTAGGGTTTGAAAATGGAAAGATTGTTTTCCCGATTATCTGGTTCAGATATACAAGAAAAAAGAAAAAGAGGGGGAGATTTGAGCAGCAGACAGCAGACCTAAAAATGAAAATTTGGAATTTATTTAAATTAAAAACGAAAAAAAAAAAGAAAGGGAAAAAATATAATTAAAATAATTATTATTTAAAGACTATTTATTTACTTACTAAGAGGAAGTTTGAAAATAAAAATTATTTTTTAAAAATAAAAATATTTTAAAGAGAGGGAGGAGAAGGTAACGAAGATTTCGCCCTTTTCGGTTGGGTTTTGGATGCCGTTTGGTGGAAAGATGAAGAAATTCTTTAACCCTCTTTAAATCAAAACGTCTCGATGGGGGGCCGACGGGCCGACCTTTTACTATTAATCTTTTATTCCTCTTTTAGGCTTTTTGATTGGGCCCGGTTCTGGCCATATCTATTGAAAATTTTTCCTCCAAAACTTTAGAAAAAAAAAATCATTTTATCCAAATTTAATTAGCACAATTATTATTATTAAATTTGATGATTGGTTCTTTTAAAAGTTTTAATTGAAATACATACTTAAATTTCTACATTCATGTTTAATAGTACAAAAAAATTAAAAAAAAACACACATAACTAGTATTAAATCAATTTGTAAGTGATAATGGTCCCTCAAAAATAATTTGTACTTATTAATAGTATATGTGTCATTGATTTCATATCAATAAGAGATGAGTTGAGTTTTCGATATATAAATATGAATATTTCACTACATATCAGACATGTCTTTTGGATTAAAAACGTGAATTTATGATTTATACATTTACTTAAATTTTATTTTCAAAATTTAAGATCGCATGAGATTACGTTTAAGTTCCAACTTGTGACAACATGTTATTAACATAATTCATTAAAAAAAGTTATTTTTATATTGTACTATTAGATTTGACAATAAAATTTAATTTAAATATGTATTTAGATTTTGACATTCACGTTTAATTATATCAAAAATCATAAAAACACACAATTGGTATTAAATCAAATTGTTATTGATAATGGCTCTTTAAAACTAATACCATCTCAAAAAATTGATAATACTAATATATATATATATATATCATAATTTCTTAAATAAGAAAAAGCATCACTACATATATTATGTTTGTGGAAAAAAATATTACTATATAGTGTTTTATCATTGTAGAAAAGAAAAATACTATCTTGTTACCTTTTAGATTTTCACTTTTACATTTTCGCATTTAGGAATGAAAGTAATATTAAATGTATTTATGGCATGTTTGGTACGGGTAATAGCTTTTTCTATTTTTATATATTATTTCTTCTCTCGCTTGGTTGGAAAATGACTAAAAAAAGAAACTAGCTATTTGATTTTGTTTTTTAATAATTTGATAAGTAAACATTTGAAATTGAGACTTTTCTAATAGAGATATTTGATACGGAAACCACATTTTTTAAAAATTAAAATTCATAATATATTATAAGGTAAAATTGTACATACAATTTTTAAACATTAAAACTCAAAGTCTTGTGTGTAATATCTTGTTTCCCCCCCTCAATTAGCACATTGTGCATATTTTTATTATCAATTAGTATATTATGGATAACATTTGTTTTCGTAAGATATTGATATGTTAATTTTACTCAATAAAAATTACAAAAATATTATGAATAAATAGACTAAATTTCAATTAAGAGTATTATCGTAATTTTGTTAAACAAAATTAATAGTCTACCTCTTATGAGAAGAGAAGTTATCTTAATATATTGTGAGAATAGAAATTATTCATGGGATGTTAATTTAGAATAAAAATATTTATAAGGTGTTAATTGAGAATAAAAAAACTATAGGGGTATAAGTGAATTTTACCCTAACTGAATGGTGAAAGTTTGTTAAGAAAAAAAAAATATAACTTTAAAGTTATATATATATGATTTAACGTAATAAACCAGAGTCGTGCAGCGGAAGCGTTGTGAGCTTATAATCCACAGGTCCCAGCATCAAAACCTGGCTCTGATATAGATGGCAGCTTCCCGTGTCCACTTTTTTATTTTTTTATATGTTTCCCACCAAGCGACGTCGTTTACGCCTTCAACACAAACCGTTTTAATCCAAATTCCCCTTTCTATCCCTATCATTTAGCTTAAATTCAAAGCAGAGATGGCGTTATCTAAACGGTCCTCCCCAAAACAGCCCTTTAATAACCGTACCAAAACCCCGCGCCTTTTGCAGAATCTTTGAAGAAAAAACGAGACTCTTCCCTTTTGGTCTTCGGCTTTGTCTTCGTCAGTCAAAATCAATTCTCTGCCGTTCCAATTTTTATTTTCCGTTCAGTAAAAGAGTTATCGTTGACGGAGAGTTGCCGGTTTCTGTCTTGGTCTGGTAAACATGTCGGCGGATTTGTACTCCGAAAGGCCTTTGTTCGGTGGAGCGATCTCAACTACATTTCCTCTTAGGTTTCAGGTTACTTTCTTTTCTCTTCTTCATTTTCCTCAATGTCATGTGTTATAGTAATAATTATAACTAATACCCGTGTATTTGATATTGTACGTTGTTTTAGGATGTTAGTAACATCAGGCAAGTTCCCGATCATCAGGTTAGTTTTCCAACCCCCCCATTCCCTTTTATTTATTTGTTGAATTTTTATTTCCTTTTTTCTTCTGAAATGTTGGTCTTGTTTGGGATGGAAGGAGGTGTTTGTGGACCCTGCGCGTGATGAGAGCTTGATCTTTGAGTTACTAGATTACAAGCATGAAGTTGGAGATGATGGAAGTGCTGTCTGGTTTCTTCAAGACCTTGCTGTTGAACAAGATGGTGAAGGATTCACGGTAACCTCATGCAATTTTTTATGGCTTTGTATTGATTTTTATTAGGGATGTCACCGGGTCAGCTATTCTATAATTTTGAGATACTTAAATTTTAATTTTATAAAAAATTAATTATCTTAATCTTATTAACTATTTATTTAATTTTAAAATTATTATCTTAACTTTAATCTTAATATATTCTCATTATCTTATAATTATCCTAACTCGTTTAAATACTCGATTAAATAAAAAAATTATTAAAATTTTCTTCATGAAAATTCAATTACTCAATTAACTTTTTTAATCTCATAACTTACTTTTAAATTTATATATTATATGTTTATATAAATAAACATATATATTGTAATTAATAATTTTATGAGTTATAATTTTTTTAATTTTAAAACAAAATAAAAAATAAATATATTTATATTTAAAATACATAATATATACACACACGTATTTATAAAAGTATTAATGTCATCATATTAATAATTAAAGTAATTATACTTAAACATAAATAACAATATAATAATTTGTTAATTTAAATATATTAATGTCATCACATTAATAATTAAAGTAATCATACTTTTTATATATTTGTTAGTTTTTAACAAAAAAATTTACTTATAAAGTTGGTAAAAATTATAAAATTTTAATTTAATTATTAAAATAATAATAAAATATTTATAAATAATAATCGGATTCGGATAACGGGTACCCAAAGGGTGGTACCCTAACCCTACCCTATTAAAATTTGGGTAGTGAAATCACTACCTTAACTCTACCCAAACACGTTTATGAATACTCTAACCTTGTATAAATGGGTCGGATACTCACGGGTACCTTATAATAGGGTACCCGTTGACATTCTTAATTTTTATGGTGGTTGTCCTTTTATGGAAAGGAAAGAGTAATTTATGAAGCAATTATGTATTTGAATTAGCTTCCTTCTAGTACTTGCTAGTATTGTGGGTTTTATGTTTATCATATCCTTTGAGAATTTTTAATTTGGAGAAGCTTTAATCTTATTTTATGAATAACAGAATTATAGGTTTATGGCATTATCATGTAGCTAAGATCCTTGTAAACTTTTTATCGGGTCTATCTAACTCAGTGTGCTGCTTGGTTTCCCCTTTTTCTCCTGGGGCTCTCAACACTTTTAAGTTAGTTTTTTCTGTTCTCTTTATTTTTTTTTATTTCCCAGTTTATTTTCTTTTAATTATGAAGTATACCCCGCTAAAGAATATGTTCCTTCTTGCTTATATGGCTAAACCATTAATAAAATAAGAACTGCAAGTCCTACATGCCCTTTGGTAATTAGGATTGAATTTCTCTAAGCATTGCCCTTTGGTACTTAGGTTCTGTTGATGTTATAGACATCCAGAACAATTGTTTCTACACTTTAAAGAGCTCTTTCCCCTGCACCAGAAGATGGAAAGGAGAAAAGGAGAGAAATAGGTGTGGGAAAGAAAAAGTTTTAAAGGAATTGGATTTATTTGGCAGTTGTTTGAGACTCGATATGTTGTAGATATAACGTACTCCTTTTTGCTCTGTGTTTCAGCTGCTTGAGCAGTCAGCAGTTGTTGAGGCCCCTGGATTGCGTTACAGAAACAACCCAGCTGTTGTTACAACTGCAGTTGGCCAAATGGTATGAGTCATATTGATAGCATGTGACTAGAGTTTCATTCTTACTAGGTTCAACTTTCAGTATTATGCTTGCCTACAGATCCCTGCCAAATCAATCATCATGTCATTAGATTGTGCTCTTCCTTGAGTCTCAATGTTTTTTAAATCAGCAATTTATTGTGTTATTTTACATGCTAGGTATGGTAACCTTTAACTTCTGCCAAATGTTGCATTTCCTCTGTACTATTATTCGTTATATGTAGGACTTTTCTCATTGAAAATACCACCAGTTTATGATTTTTCCTGTGAAAGACAATTGAAGTATTAGGCTTATTGAAGTGAAAACAAATTTGTGTTCTGTTTTTGCCTGTACTTGTATGTGTATGGATGTGCTTGGGATAAAAGCTAAAATTAAGGTTGCAATTTGAATTTTTTCTTTAGAATAATTTTTCTTCTGATTGTTGGGCTACCATATACTTGTATTTTAACTTGGAGTAATTTTATGATTTCAGCTGTGGCCATTCTGTTTTCCTAGTTTAGGCAGTTTTTAAATTGAAAAGTATGAGGTGTTTCTGATATTTTGTGACATTAAATAGCCTTAGTTGCACATGTTGAGATCATTTTTTCTGTTCTGTTAATGAAATGGCATTATATTTAACTGAGATTGTAAGATTAGATAATTTTGGCAAGCCAAAGCTCTGCTGGTTTAAAAATTTTCTGAACTTGTTGTTTTGAGTTAATTCAAAGTGAAGAATCTGAGATTTTGGAAAGAGTGTATGAATCATTGATATCATGTGTGCTTGTCCTTTATCTTCAATGTTCATGAGCTTTTCAGTTCTGATTGATCTGCCCCTAGATCAGACACTCTTTTTCTTGGTTAGAGCAGAACAAAAAGGTTTTCTTTATTGTTCTTCGAGTGTAATACCATGGCTGTTAGATGGTTGTAATTTAGACCTGCTGGGATAGTAATATGTGTCTTACTTGTAAATTTTCCCCTAAATTTCCGTCTCTGTGAATTTTCTGGGATGTGATTGTAGAAGTTGGAAACTTGCGCTGAGTTATGTGCTTCAGTACGTGGTTAGAAAAACATTGGTTGGATTTCTCATTTTTCTTCCTTCTATTTCTCTAAGGCAGCAACCTTGCTAACATTTTGGTGTGTTTTTATGCAGCACAAAAAATCTATGAATGTATAAAGATATGCTTTTAAAGCATTTACTAGTTGGATAATAAATTTTTTATGAACACAGTTTCTATGTAAAAGATCAGCATATTGAAGATGGTTTCTAATACCCTTGCTTTATGAATTCAACAAGTTCACTGGACTCTCCCTTCCCTTCTCCCCCATCGTTGCCTTATATCTGTTAATGTCTTCTATCTCTAATTTTGTTACTTATGCATAGGCTGTTTCTAAGGGAAGGCAAGGAAGAGAAGCACAAAATATAATCAAGGTGCTTTTGCTTTCTGTTTTCAGTTTTCTCTGTTTTTATTTAGTTGTTTTAAATTGCTAAGTGGGGTTTTGATGAATACACATGCAGGTCTATCTTGCCAACCTACGTCTTGAGGAAGTTGGGACAGATGTTCTGATAACTGCATATGAGCCCATCTTGATACAGTAAGTGTCAGCGCTTCATTGTCCTTTTGCCATTTAAATAGTCGTGAAGGTGAATGTATGGTATTCAAAAATTTTCCCAGTAGCCATTTCTTTTTTACTCAAAAATTGATTTGCCAACTCTTCCAAGGTGAAGCTTTACGTGTTGGCAAACAATTTGGCTGAAAGCAATAACTAGGGATCCATTCATCTGATTGCTCAGCCAACTATGGAAATATGTCTCGATATTCTGTAACTTGTTTGCAATTATGTTGTTATGATTGGCAGCCCTTTGAGCCAGAGTGCGAGTGCAGTTGGTGCTGGATTAGCTGTTCCTGCTATGCAATCTGGGTTTGTGCCGATGGTTGAAGTCTTTAAACTAGCTGTTACAAGCTTCAAGGTGAATGACTGGAGCCTTTTTACTCCTGTTTGATTGGGCGCCGCCGAAAATCCTGATTTTCGCTTTGTTAGTATTATGTAATTATTTAATTTCATTTCCTTTTTTTTTTTGGAAGTTTCAATTTGTATTATCATCAAGCATAGAATATCTCAAATCTTTAAATATCATATTTAGTAAGAGAATCGACAAAAACATTATTGGACTGATACTTCCCTTGGCCTTATTGCTCAGTTCGTGTTTTCCATGATGCTGTCTTATGAAATGGAGGCTACCTGCTTCTAAACCAACAAGAATGCGATGGACAAGGGAGTCTAAGCATGTGTTTGATTGAATTGGGTTCTCCTCAGCCACGCAAAATGGTTGGTTTGACTTTGGAATCTGAAGGGGACCAAGTGAGTGTTCATTTTCATGACTGCCTTTTAGAGCTTAAATGTCAGGATTCCCAATTATCTTATAATACAAAATTAAAATACTAGAGAAGTGAAATCTATTAGATTGAATCAAATAGAATAAGTTTGTTCCATCTCAAAGGGAAAAAAAAAAATGTAAACTAAGCTGACTACCAAGGTTGGTGGTCAGTAAGATCGGTTAAAATCAGCTTATTCGATAAAATTAAATCGATTAAGTTGATTCTATTCAATTAAAAAAATTTTAATAGAGTGACTAAATTAACCGTCTTGAGTAATCAAATTATTCTCTTCTGGTGTACATTCTTTCCACTGTCTGATTGATAGGATAGAGTTTAAACCCATACCTTAAAAACTTTCTCAGTTCCCAAATGCATAGCATGTCGGCACATTAAACACAATTCATGTACACAGAAAGTAGAGGAGAGAATTTTCCACACCCAAATGATTCATTCACAGAAAGATGGGAGATACAGCAATGTCTTTGAAAGGACTTATCATATCGAAATCCTCATTCCTCTCTCCATATCTAAACAAATGATACAACTCTTGTGCCAAGTTTAATGCTCTAGCAGTGTTTGTTTCTCATGCAACTGCTTCATCAATCATGCACATGGAATTTCATACAACTGTCTCTTGCACTCTGAAAACTACTCTTAAGCTACCATTTCCCAAAAAGAACTCACACTTCATTCTCTCTGACTTATTTCCTAAATTCACTGGTGGTTTCCATATGGCTATCTAGTCTATCCATTTTCATCGTTGTACAACTTTTAACAAGAAAAAGCAAAATCCCCAGAAAATAAGATATTATAAAATGATAAAAGAGTCTTTTTCAAGCAAAAAATTCTTTCATTCAACCCATCAGTTATAGATATGCGTGTTCATCTTTGACCTATTTTTAACAAGAAAAGAAAGATAAAATCATCTTGGATTCAATTTCTGATATAGAATGATTTGAATGATAACTTTATCTTTTAAGACAATGATGTTATTTGGAATTTACTCAAGAAAAGTTTCTTGATTAGTAATTCAAAAAGACAAAAAAAAAAAAAAAAAACACTAGAAAAGAGAAAGAAAAATGAGTGCCTGGAGACGTCTAGGTAGGGCTGGAAAATTGTTGAAGATTCCATGAATTATTCCATAGTCTATCACGTGACAATCAGCAAGTTTGAAATTAAGAGGTTTAGTGGGGGCCAATGTAATTAATATTATGTATATATACATTGGTTTTTATCATAGATCCACGTTTTGACACCAATGTTGAATTTTCTTTCGGTGGGGGCAATTCACATCAAAATGATAGCCAAAATCTAGATGATAATAATCAAAATCATGATTCATTGACAATGACATATAGAAATTTAAAGGTTTCTTTGCAAGCATCCTCACCATAACTGACAAATATATTCTAAAATCTTTCTTATCATTCATATATATATATATATATATATATATGCATATAAAACTCATTTTCATCTTCATGGAAATCGAATAATGATTGTACAAATCGTTTTCACAAGTCAATAATTTAACGAACCCCCCCAAGTGTGTGTGTGTGGATGTGGTTATTAGGGTTTTGTTAATGGTAAACTTTTGCTGCTGGGAGCCTTTTCATGAGCAGTAACCTTGTTCAATCATCATAGTGTTCACATATAGTACAAAATGAGAATTGAAATATCCATGAAAAGTTTTTAGCCCGTGTGTGTCATTAAGAATGTATACAACATGGCATCCGAACATTTGACTCAGTGTTAAGTGTATCTATGTCTTACACTAGTGTGTCTGATTAAATATTGTGCATGTTCTTTTTCTGTATGTGTATTGTACATATCGGACTAAATTTAAGCCATTTAAATGAAATAATATACATGTATGCTTGTAGTTTTAGTTTTCAGGTAAATTTCATCCATGTATTTCTAATTTCTTATTCTAACTTCACTTTGATCTATAATCTCTAAACTAATATGTTTGGATACTTAATCTTTTAAAGTGATTTCATATTGGTCCTTTCGTTACATTAGTGTTTTAATAATTGAGAAAAATATCCATGTGAAATATCAAGAGAATATTCATGTGGTGTGTCACGTAATTCGCAATGTGAACATTACATCAACTTTAATAGAATGATTTGACGAAATGATCAAAATAAAGCCATTTTCAAAACTTAGAAATTCAAATGAAATAATTAAGAGATAAGGGGCTAAAGTTAAATTGAGATAAAAGATCAAGGACTATAGGTGAAATTTACCCACAAAACTTCACAACAAGTTATTTATGAAAACTTTATTATTAATAGAAAAAATATATTATATATACAAACTTTATTTAATGGAAAATAAGTATCATACAAACTTATTACAAGTCTTCTCAATCATCTTTTCCATAGTCAAATTTCATCCCATTTATATATATATATATATATATTTAAAGAAAATGTGACATGCATGGTGAAATAGAGTAAGAACAATGATGAGTTAGCCATTAACGCGATGGTGAAAAGACCTAGGGCGCTCTGAGGCAGCTAGTCCAGCCTAGCCCAGCCCGGACATGCACAACTGAATCCCCTGTAAAGGCACCACCGGCTCGAAAACTAAAAGTCATACATGATGTGACCCAACTGCTTCAAATTTCTTTTCTTTTTTCCTTTGTCGTTTGTGTTGACATCAGCCCTAGGATTTTGGAGGGAAGGGATAAGATTGGTGGTGCCACTGCAACAGTGCCACGTGGTAAGAATTGGATATGATGACGTCAGCCCTTCGGGGTGAGAAGATTCCAACTGTCGAGAGTGACATGGCACTGTCATCCCACCCACCAACTCTGCCAGACAGACTGGAGAAGGACATCCCAATAAGTGAGCTGGAGGGTAGGTCCCACACTCTTTAAAAAAAAAATCTATTTTTTTCTTTTTTATAAATTTATTTTACAATTTAAGAAATAATAATTACATCGAGACCACTTATGATTGTTTTATTACTTCATAATTTTAATATAACGTAATTATTGAAAATGTGATAAACGATAAAGAGAGGGGGAAATAAAGACTTATCATCGACTCTGACTGGATTTATTAGAAGCAAGTGCAATTACGCAAAGGGTACTTTTCCAAAGCCTCCTCCGACCTTAACTAGCTTCTTGTTTCGTCTCCATCATTTGCTTGGCTTCACGTTGTTGTGATTTGTCATCCAAGTTTAACCCACTTGTTTTTATTATTGTACCCTTCCCTAATTTTCTCTCTCTCTCTCTCTTCATTGGATGTTTGCAAAAATGCAATCTTTCGAGATCCGACAAAATATAATTTGATCGAATTGTTTGAATCAACGTTGAGATTTATAAAAGTTATTTTGAATGTGTATAATGCGCTCATGATCATATAAAATCATTCATCAAACACAATTTATCATATTTTATAAAAAAAATTCAAGTAATTACACGTCGTTTATATAATAGCTTAAATAAACTTTTTCCGACATAAATCAAATTACTAAAAAAAAAAACAAAAGAATACCGACATAATTCAAAGATGGTTATCTTTGGACTGGTCAATTCTTTTTCCAAATGCCATGGTCAACAGGCAGGAATGCACATCAAAAGAAAATGACCCTCCCCCCAATAGGGAAACTTTTTCAATTTTGTCCAATAAAATCACCGTCACATTTACTAAAATTTTACGGCAAATTCCATGATAATTCCAACTTGGGATTTATTTTCGGATTTATAAAGTCCGAGAATGCAACTGTACTTCAGCACACTTCCACTGACTTAAACCTTACGGTGTCTTAAGGGTTGGCTTTTCGATTCAACATTTTTTCTTCTCATCTACATTTAATTGCGTTGATTTTTCCACATATGAAAAGCTTCTTTTTTTTTTCTTTTTTATTTTCTAAGTTTCTCTCTATTAAGTTGACTTGAAAATTGCCTTTTTGGACTTCAAACCTTTGGAATTAATTTAGCAGCCTTTTTTTCATTTTGCAAAGCGTATATATTCATATAAATGTTTAGTAAAAGAAGAGCAAACATTTATTAGAGTCTGCCGTCATGAAATTCCAGTGACAGACTCGATGCGACATAACAGTTTATGACTTAAAAGGCATTTTAGCTAGATGGAAGTGCTAACAAGTTTCCGAACAGAGAAAAATTTTGTATTTAAGATTTTGGGTTTTTGTAAATTTTTACGATATGTATATTAAATTTTAGAATCATCTTCGATCCTTAATCAATAGTTTAAGGATAACATAAACTAACTACAATGTTTAAACTTGTTGACTTAGCATAAACCTGGTGTCATAAATCTGACAAATTTAAATTTTTCTTTTTGCGTTATAGGATTTCTCGAACACTATGAATATTATAAATATATGTAGCTAATTTACACTTATGCTACAATTTTAAATTTTATGTTGCATAAAATGTGACTAAA
Source organism: Theobroma grandiflorum (assembly GCA_036013995.1). Lineage (NCBI taxonomy): Eukaryota > Viridiplantae > Streptophyta > Magnoliopsida > Malvales > Malvaceae > Theobroma > Theobroma grandiflorum. Next base: position 922,225 of record CP142127.1, read on the forward strand.
AAAGGATTAAAAACATAGAGATGAGCTTACTCTTATGATCTAACGATAGTAAATGACAAATTAGCTAATTAATTTGAAGAAGCTAAGCATGCAGAGAGAAACAATCAAAGGAAAGGAAGAAAACAGGCCTTTTTCCGAACAGTAAAATAGAGCAAGGGGACAGAATAGCTGATGAGAAACATCAGAAAGCATCATCTCTTCAATCAGATAACAATGGCTGGTAAAAAAGGAAAGAAAGTGGAAATGAAAGGGTTGAGGAAGAAGGTACAAAGGAAAAAATGACTACGAGGTAAGGTCAGTGTAGCAAAGGAGAAAAGACCCACTCTCTCTCGGCCATAAAAACATCTTTTTCTAGTGCTGTGGGTACGGAAAGTGATGTGGATTTTCTGATTGGCTTTGCCAGCTTTTCCAAATGGTGCAGTTGACAATCTCTCTCTCTCTCTCTCTCTCTCTCTCTCTCTCTGTTAATCTGTCAATTCTTTTAAGCAAGTCTTTTTGTGCATGCCAACCTGTCATTCCTTCTAATTTTCTCTTCTTATACAGCAGTAATCTTCCTAATCATTGACAGGAATCTATAGCCTAAGGTGAAGCTTTCTTAAGCTATAGATTGATCTTTTGTTCTTGTACAAGTCAAGGATTTCTTTATTTTATCATTCTCTTATCTTGCTAAAGAGATGTAGGACATTGTTTTAATGATTGGATTCATTGGACTTGCCTAGGATTTTCTCCTTGGTATATATAGGTCTTGATACATTTTTATAATTAGGGCAATGGTGCAAAAATTAATAAGCATGGTACATGCATCATGACCTCTATAGTTTAGTACACCCATACATATATATTAAAAATATCATATGTTATGTAAATTAGCTAATAAATAAAAAGACATGGCATGTACTTAGAAGTTGTATATTGATTAATTATATTCCCGAGCCGTAAATATTGATAATTTTATCAAATTTGATGTTCAAAAATCTCGTGATTTCATGTTTTTAGTTAATTAATCTAGAAAGACACAGTGTCGGGATAAAAATTTCGTGTTACATGTCGTTTGTTATGTAATTTGCTTATATATTTAAACACTGAAAAAGAAGTATATACATTCTCTGGGTGAAATACTGGATTGAGATATTAGATCTGTAACTTTCAAAAGCAAGCAGCCAGCTTGACCAAAAATAGGACGAAAAAAGAAGACTCAAATTTTCTTTTAACTCAGAAACCGCCAACATTCCGACAAATTTGTTTGAATAATTAGCTCAAGTGGAGGGTAAGCCATCAGCATCACCAGCAAAGATCGATGTCAAGGCACGTGATTTTCCACATAGTTGAAGCCATTTCCGAGAGGGTTGATCCAATGGGGGCTACACAACATCACTTCAAGAACAGAGCTGGTGGCTTTCATTGTTTCCTGGTGTGCTAGATAGTACTGCTGGGACCATGACGGAAACTCTAGCTAGCATGGCTTGATGAAAGTTGTAAAATGTTGATTTTCATTTCCCTTTCTTTTTGCGTAAACATGTTTGTAAATCTCTCAAACAAAAAGTAATTAATCGATAAAATTTGATAAAGATGATTTTATCTGATAAAATTACAGATTATTCAGTTTTAGATACAGAATGATATTTGGAATTCTTATATTTAATTTAGAGTTTTTGCAGGGAATGTGATTATGTCGTTGACATTATCAAGAGTACTTCATTCAGAGACAACCTTGACATTGTTGGTCTCAAACCAAGAATCATTAGTTTTGTAAAAGAAACCAGAAACGAGATACATAATTCCAATCATATTGAAAGTTACAAAACCAAAATTCACTCGCAGATAGTCTGATTAAACCAGAAAAGAGACTTCTCTCTTGTCTTGTGTAATGTTGTGATACAAAGGGTCTTTCTTTAATATCCTTAGTCTTGATTTTGGATCTGTAACTATGAAACTATGGTTTCATAATCCAAGCTGTGCTGTGAAATTGAGACAAGAAAGTCATGGTTCAATGTTGGGGGGTGAAAAGGTGTAGGGAAGTGAAAGATATGACAAAGCGGCACAGATCTAAATCAGAAGATTATAGTACAAAATCAACATTAATCCCAAGGTTCACGACAGTCTTAGGAAGGGTCATTATCGAGATCAAATTCCCATTAGTGCTGTTTTAGAGCAAAAATGATTACAGTACTCGAAAAAAAATTTGGGTTTTATCATTAGTTAGGTATGTTGGTTGTTGAAATATATTTGAAAAGTTGCCATATTTTGCCAATGTGTTTGTTTTTTGTTCCCTTTTAAGCTACACTTTGGCCTGTTAGGCACATGGGGTGGACGTGCAAATGCTTTCTATCTTTTTCTTTCTCTCTCATGGGTGGTGTTTGCTTGTTTCTTTTCATTCTTAATTATATATATGTGTGTTTCTGCATATATATTTCACTTGTGTCGTATATATACTAAAAGTATTTCAAAAAAGGACAAAGAGCTAGAAAGAAGAAGATTGTTTGATAGGAAAACAAAAATTTCAGGTTCAAATTAAAGAGTTAGATGCATGCTTTCTGGTCTAGGGCTAGAATTTTGTGCTCTCTACCAATTTTTTTTTCTTGATCGAAAGAGATTTATTTGATATCGTGCAGTTATACATGCCGATACACATAACACTTTATTACAAGCAAATTAAAAACCCAAAAATTAACATGAAAAATTAAGTTTTCCATGCATCAATTTACACTATAATCTCAGTTATAACCCTTTTTCAAGAGACGATACGGTATAATGTAAACAGTACTATCTCGTAACATTTCTGTTTATGTGAATATGCCTGTAAGGGAAAAAATAAATTTAAAAATTAGAGTCGTAAATAGATACATATATCAAAATTGTAACACAAAAGGGTTTTGAAACCTACATATTTCTTTCACTTCATGAACAACATATTTCCTATGGCAAGTCAATTGGTCCGAAGATTAAGATTAGTGGTCTCACGAAATATTGGCTCTCTTTCTCTCCTACAAAGGTGTGTAAAAAATTATTGAGTTGGGATCCTTTTATGGCAATTTGGATAAAAGGCAATATTTGGGAATATGAGCTTTAAAATAAAACTTGTAAGGACCACACATGTATATATCTTGCAGACTGTGTGTGGCTCACATGTCCAAAGATGGAGACCTGAAAAGTGTTGGGTATTGACTCAGAAATCTACTGAAAGATTTGTCCATCAAGTATGATATCCTACCACAAATATGTTTGAGATTTCTTCGATTAAGATGATTTTGCTGGTCAATGACCATCCTTGGATGGTAGGATCCAAAAGAGAAAGAGATTTAATTTTCAAAAAAAAAAAAATTCCAAAAGAGATGGGACTTCTTGTATGTTGATTAGTGATCATTACCCCTAGAAAAAGCTTGGTTACATATGGATGTTTGAAGGGTTAAGCCATAGATTTTGTTCTTGTAACTTTCTATATGGTTGCAAACGTTTGAAGCTAGAAGCAATGGATAATGATTTATTCAAGATAAATGTGGTAATTCAAGCAAATAGAGCAATTCAAGTACTATACAGTTAAAAAGAATCATCTTTATCAGCTGAAATAACATTACCCATTTTGAAAATCTTGTTGATGAAGACATTGAGAAAGAAAAGGAAATGAAGAAATTCTAAAAGGAAAATTTAGTCCATATATGCATGGTTAGTAGCATTTTGATTGAGATATAACCAAACATAATATACTCCTATCATTTTCATATATACTCAGTAGTTTGTTAGTTTGATCGGGTGTTTTAGAGTTCAAAGTTGGTACCAAATTTATAGTTAGATCGTTCATGGTGGTAGACTCGAATTGACATTTATATAATAATTATTATTAAATTAATTGAATTATACTTTTTAAAAAATATATAAATATATAAACAATGATGTCAAAAAATTGCATACATAAAAGAGAATTTGAAAAAAAAAATTGTCAAAGGACATCATTATAATATTAACAGAGCAAAAAAGCATTGAATTGAATGCTACAATATTCAAAAATTTAATTGAATAAAGATGAAGAATATACTTTTCATGAATTGAGAACACTAGAGGGGCAGCAAAACCAGGGTATAATCCTCATCTTAAACATAGACAAGGGAATTGTTTTTGTGGGAAAGGAAAGGTATATTGGCTAAGTGGAAAGCATGGTTTATTTTAAATATAAGAGCAAAGGCAAAAAGGCAATGATTACAAGAATGGGATGGGAGCCACTTGATTATCTCTTTTTTTTTTTCTTTTCTTTTCTTTAATTTTAACAAGAGAAAGAAAGAGAGGGAGGGTTCTTTCCTTGAGGTTTTTTGACTTAAGGGATGGGGTCCCAAACTCAGGCCACCACTGTCTTAATGGATTGAATGATAAAGAGCACCGCACGTGGAGTCTGAATCAAGGGACTGTCCAACCACAAAAAAAAAAGGGGCTACCACTCCCCAAAAGAGAAAAATTACAATTACTATATAATATAAGCTAAGGGTTTTTATTTTTATTTTTAGTTTTAGTTTTAGTTTTATAGATAATAATAAAAACCAAAGACATGAAAGAAGAAAACCCAAAATTACATACACATCCTCAATGAAACAAAATATTTCCAATCCCAAAAAATGATTGCTTTTCTTAGCCCACCCTTATAATTCTCACTCATTGTATTTGTTGCTTAAAGCTTGCCCTCTTCCCTTATCCCCTCTCTCTCTCTATCTCTCTCTTTGCCGAGAGAAAAGCAAAGAAAACAACGCAGGTGCCAGCTCCCATCAGAAGGGAATTCCAAGCTAAACAACATATTGCAAGAAAGAGAAATGGATAGAGAAAGAGAGACCCACTAGGCCACCAAAGTCACTGAATTGAGGGTCACCTACAGATGTACTAGGAGAAGGGGAAAAAAAAGAAAAACAAAACAAAGAAAAGGGAAAAAAAAAAAAAAAGGGGGAGCGGGGAGGGGGCTGGGGAAGAGAAAAACATATAATCCCACACATTATCATGGATGGTGAGAATGGGATCCGCAGGCCAAACTTTCCTTTACAGCTCCTAGAAAAGAAGGAACACCAACAAGACCCGCCTTTTTCCAGCTCCGGCAACGAGGAGCCTAGCTCCAAAACAGCATCCGAAGCACCCAAGAAGCCTCCCCCTAAGAGGACTTCAACCAAGGACAGGCACACCAAGGTGGAAGGGCGTGGCCGCCGCATCCGCATGCCAGCAACTTGCGCTGCTAGGGTTTTCCAGTTGACAAGAGAGCTTGGTCACAAATCGGATGGTGAAACCATCGAGTGGCTGCTTCAACAAGCCGAGCCCTCGGTCATTGCTGCAACGGGGACAGGTACTATTCCTGCAAACTTTACGTCCCTCAATATTTCACTCAGGAGTTCGGGTTCCAGCATGTCGGCTTCTCACTTGAGAAACACTTACTTCAACCCAAATTTTTCTACACAACAATTGAGGATGAGAAGCGAGTGGGAGAGGAACGTGCTTGACGACTCACCATCTCAGCAACAACATAGGAGGATTTTATTTCCGGGTGTTGCTTTATCATCAGACGATTCATTAAACTTTCCTAGTAGTAGTAGCATGAACGCTTTCTTGCAAGCTAAGCAAGAGTTGCGGGACACTAGCGTGGATGTGGCGGAGGACGCGGAAACTAGTATGGGGAAGAAGAGAAGGCCTGATCAGCATCCAGACTTGTCACAGAATCAGGTGGGGAGTTACTTGTTACAATCAACTACAGGTTCAATTCCGGCGAGTCATAATCCGAATCCGGCAACATTTTGGATGGTGACCAATCCTAGCAACCAAGTCATCGGCGGGAGTGGCGCTGGGGATCCCATGTGGACATTGCCTTCAGCTAGTAATACTAACATGTATAGGGGCACTATGTCTAGCGGGGTGCATTTCATGAATTTCGCTACTCCAATGGCTCTCCTGCCTGGACAACAATTTGGCTCAGGAATTGGTGCCGGCGGTTCAGTTACCGACAGTCATTTAGGCGTGCTCGCGGCACTGAACGCGTATAGGCCCATTCCTGGCAGCAACGTTTCTGACTCTCCAGCCAGCGGATCACATCAACACCATGGTGGAGGAGATAGGCATGATTCAACTAGCTAGTCCCGTCCGCCATGCCCTTGGAGCAAAAATTTTACAAGTGTATGGCTTGATCATGCTTTAATTCTTTTTCCACTTATTTTTAGTAGTACATATATTTCCAATTTGCAACACAGGCAGCAAAGTTTGAATGATATTGAAGTTGAGTGTGATATATTCGATTTTGGTGTGCGTAATGAGAAAAAATTAATTAGGGTTTGATCATGAGAGAATTAATTTGTTATCTGTGTTGGTTAATTTGTTTAATATCTTCACATTACTTAACAAAAGATTAATCTTTAGGTACAAGGGAAAGAGACTGGCTACACATGCAATACTGCATACCTTCCTGTTAACATTAAAGCTTTCCTTGATTAATCCTTCACTAAAATGGTGAGAGTGATGGGGGGTTTCGGTTGTTTTTAGTGCATTGCTTACCGTCCATATGCTTCCCTAATTTCTGCATTATTTCAAGCTTCCAAGGGGAAAATTTGTGATTCTGTGGTGCCATTTACATCACCAGCAAAAAATTGAATCATGTTCAACAATTAGGGAGGGAGCCCACACGAGATCACATTTCAGCCTTTGAGGTTTACTATTTCAGGTGGGTGAGCCCCCTGGCCTGTGGGTGTTGCAGGCCACGAAAAGCAGTAAGCAATCACTAACTAACAAGAGGATCATTCCTCATCTTATTCATATAAGGAAGTTTGCTGGTTATATATATGTATAAGACACTGAATGGTTGGTCTTTCAATGTCCCTACCGCATACCTGTCTCCCATATGTTTATTCATCTCCCTGAACCGTTCACCAAGTGGGTCATCCTTTTGATGGATTCCTCTTACAACCCTTTAACTCGGTGCACCGCGTAACAGGTAATTATCTAAGATGTGGGTCTTCCAGGCATTTAAGGTAATCAGTTGTTTCTTTTCTGTTAGTGTTAGATCGTTGCATTTGCTTCTTCTTCCTCTTCTTCTCTGGTACAACTTAGATTCCCAAGGGCAGGCTTTGCTGCAAGTTGCAATGGCGATATCTCTTTGGTGTTGAAGGTTTTCTGCATTGGGAACCTTTTTCCACTGGGGCAGCATTTCCATGAAGCATACCAGTCACAGTGATTTCTACTTGCATTGCATTGTTGTTGGTACAAAGGGAAATAGTTCTAGATTGGTATCAGCTTCTTTTTCCAAGAAAAAGGAGATGATGCTTTCTGAGAGTAGATGTGCCTAGCCCTAACATCTACATGAAAAGAACATTCAATCAATCTTGCACGGCAATGATGACTACCGTTTAGGATGAATCCTTGTTTATTTGTCCTGGACTGATTTGCATAGGTCAGCCTAAGGTACATATTGTTAGGATTAATTTAGTTTTAAGTAGAAAATTAGAGTCAGGTACCTACTTTGTACTCTAACTAGGAAGAAAACAAAGGAAGGTTGTGTTTTTAATTAATTACTCAGACAGGCAATGCTTATCTCAGATCTAATCGGTAGAATCCCAAGCTTTTCTTTTTAAGCATATCGTTAGGATCAAGCTCTATGACAGACGAATTGACAAAATCAGAGCTTGTTTCGTAAAAAAACTTTCTTTCCTTATTTATCCTCGGCAGGACAAAATCATTTGTGCTGATTGTCCTTTCTCTCCACGAATGAAATCACTTAGAGCTACCATTAAATTAAAAAAAAAAAGAAAAGAAACGAAAAGAAAAGAAAATGATGCTCTTCATCATGGTCCAACAACTGCTGAATTACAGTCAGAGAGAGGATGCATGCTCAGTGATAACACATTTTCTCTCAAAGTTGCAATGTCATGACTTTTCACATGCTGTTAATTAATCAAGTGGTACCCGGCTGGTGGCCACACTATTCATTATTCACTAAGATGATCTTGCTTGCCATAACTGCAGGAATCCTTCGATCAGAGTTAATCAATCTGCTAGCTTTATCTTGTTCCAAAGAACCGTACAAAAATTCACCCTCATGCATTCCATGGCCCTCGATTGCTGATCAGTCATGGTAGTTTTTTTTCTCTGTTACTAGTTGTCATCTAAACCAATAACATTGAAGAACATTAAATGCTCTTCCGTAGCTTTCTGATGAGTCATACTTGATCTACCAGGAATCAAAGTCAATTTTAATGACCCCATGAGTCTCATCCAAATCTGGGGTCAGCCAATATGTTTTTCTAAATCGAGGCTGCTGATCATATCAAAAGGCATAAGAGCAAAATCCCAAATTTATCTTTCAATCACATTTTCAAAGGGACATTCACTTGTAATATTACGTTACAAAGAGTCTCGTATTCGTTATTAATCTTGATTTTGAAAATTGTAAGTCTTCTTTCGTAATCTAAATAAAAATCTCACTGCCCCGATGCTGTGGGGTTTAGTAGTTTAATTATCATTAAATAGCATGCATTTAGGTCCCCATATTACAGACTGCAAGCCTTGTGTTTCCTTCATTATTCCTGTATGCAACTTGTCCTTTATATGTCCATGAAAAATAAATCTGAAATTGGTTGGAATGTATAAGGGGAGTAGTAATAATCAGATCGACCAGAAAGTGGGCCTAGAGTTTAAATTCAAATGTCATGATCATGTATTGTTCAGTTTTCTATTTCAGACCAATCAACAGAAAAATTTTGTGCTGAGCTGGTTCTGCTCAAACCGAAGAAAATAACAGTACGTACTATCAAAATCTGATGCAAATTTTGTTCTTTTAAGTCACACCCCAATGTTTCCTACGTGAAAAATGGTCCTTAAAGGGGCCAATATTTGGTACAAATATCAATTAAAACTGAAGCATATCAGTTAAAATACTTGTTGCAAAACCATGGGGTGCCATTATGCCTGTTGATCAGAAAGCCTTTATACGTACACCCTGGCATGGCATCAATCTCTTCTAGCTAGCTAGCTAGCCTTACATATTTCAGGACTCAACATTGATCTCCCTCTCTCTCTCTCTCTCTCTCTCTCTCTCTCTCTCTCTCTCTCTCTCTCTCTCTCTTCTTTTTATTACGAAGCAGGATAAGAAAATTTGATCAGAAACCGATCATGCTTTCAAAGTAACATCGGCAAAGCAATCTCTCAATAAACGAATCTCTTGATTCACAAAACCGATCACATTTTATACGAAAACAATTCGTAAACATCAAAATAATACAAAGGAAAATCATGGTCTCTCTCTCTCTCTTCTTTTCTTCACAAGTACTATTTCTTTATCTCAAGGAAACAACTGTACATTTCCACATGGGGCTTGAACTACACGGTTTAATCATGCTGCATGGTCTTTATTATTAAACACACCACGTTTCTTTTTCTCCTCTTTATTTTGTTAGTTCTGCCAAGGAAAAAAAAATCTGACCAATGAATGCCATGTGACTGGTTTGGTGCAGTGATGGAATTTATCACTGAGTCAAGTGACACTAACTCCATCGACAACATTATCTAGAAATTATTTAATATTATAGTTCGATGGGGAGGATATGGAATTAATGTGCATATGTATCTCTTTAAACAAAATGCTTGTGCCTCAACATCCATTAAAGCTTCTCTATAACTAAATATTAAATTATTTTTATTTTTTTTCCTTTTTCCAAGTAATATATACATATATATATATGAATAAAAATTATAATTATCATGAAAGGATATTCTTCGACATGTTTCATAAATTCATTTACAAAAACATATAGAGCCGACATATCCGACATGTATGAAACTTTTTTTATTTTTCCGAATTCGAATAATTGAGTTATGCATAATATCTATATACTCATTGCACAACTCAATAATTGGATGGAAATTATTTTTTTTCCTCCTTTCTATGAAAGCACATTCTACAAATTTGTAAATGCGAAAAATAAATATGTCGGGACTCACTCAAAAAGACCTAAAAACCTAATTGGTCCATATATGTCATTCTTTTACAATTATGTGACAAGATATCACCAACGTTTTGAAATTATTTAGACAAAGAAAGTAAAAAACAAATATTTCTAGCACGTGTTACATTGTCTTTCAGTCACAATAATAATTTAATATTATTTTTCATAATTCATGATTGGACAACGTTGTATTCGAACATTTGATTTTGTAATAATTTTATTTATCTTTTTTTAAAAACAAAAAACCCAAACACCCAATATTAAAATCTTGTCAAACCCAAACATAGAGGGCCCAAGATATTGGGCTATTGGCTATTGCATTAGTAAGCATGATCCATACGTGGCACAGTGTAATTGGTGCTTCATGTGTGAGATGATATTTACAACCACACATGATTGTATTCTAAAGTATTCGGTGCCTCTTTTCTTGTGCAGCATAAGATTCTCTGGGGAAAAATCTGTCTTCCAACCAAAAAGAAGCCAACCTTTACCCCACATTCCCACTGTTATTCCGTTCTTCACGTTCAAAGCTTAATCTTCAACCCTTTCACATTTGACACTTTGCCATGCTCTCTGCTTTTTTAACAACCTGAGAAAGGATAACCAAGCCAATCCCTCAGGGACAAAAGTTAAACTCAGTAAGCAGAAACAAGGGAGTGATGGGTTCCCAGAACTTTCTCCAAGTTGTTGCCAAGAACTTTGATGTTCTTGCTTTGTATGTCTCCTTTTCTTTTTGCGACCTTAGCTTTTGCTTTTAATATGTTGAGTTCTCTTTTCTGAGTGAGTTTGTTTTCTTTCTGGTTTACAGGCCTCTGGTCACTCTTGTTTACCCTCTGTAAGTAGGACAGTACAGATTACGTGAAGTTCTGTTAGATTACGATAACAGTACTGTTAGCTTGATTCTTGTATATCTAACACTTTGGAGATTCTGTGGTGTTGATAGATATGCTTCAATTAAGGCTATCGAGACGAGGTCTAGCAACGATGATCAGCAATGGCTGACATATTGGGTCCTCTACTCTATGCTTACACTTTTCGAACTTACATTTGCCAAAGTCCTTGAATTGTAAGCAAGCTTGCTTAGCTACCTTCGATGCAGTTCTTAAATCAGTTTTAGTTTGATATGTTTGCTTTTTGCTATGCCCTTTTTCTCAAATGGGCTATTTGATTTGCAGCTCCTTTGGCTTCCACCTATGTATAAGCACTTGATTTTAGCAGTAGATTCATTAATGTTGCTGTCTAAGAACTCAAACACTGCTAAAAATGATTGATTCGTTATCAGAAGAATCAAACCAAACATCCGAACATTTAACTCATTGATAAGAGTACGAATTTTGGACACTAGTAGCACAGTAAATCGAGCAACTTTTTCATGTTGTTCATCCTTGAATGATCCTGCAGGTTCCCCATCTGGCCTTATGCTAAGCTAATCGTGACATGCTGGTTGGTCTTACCTCACTTCAACGGAGCAGCATATGTTTATCGTCGCTTCATTCGACCATTTTACATGAACCCTCAAGGTGCCAGTACGATCTGGTATGTCCCGCGCAAGAAAAACATTTTCAGCAAGCAAGACGATATCCTGACTGCTGCTGAGAAGTACATCGAAGAGCACGGGACCGAAGAATTCGCAAGGCTTGTAACTAAGGTATGCCCTGCCTCATACTGTAGTTACAGCTTGTTTGGTTCGTAAAATAAAATAATTATTTTATAATAAATAAAATAAAATAATTATTATACAGTTTACGTTCATCGTCTTATTATGTTGTTATTGCAGGCAGAAAGGGAAGAAAGATACAAGCGCAGCAACAGTTACATGGTCTTTGATGATGATTATATCTATTGAATATCCTTCTTTAACAAAATTCAGCTGATTATCTATGTAAAATGTCAATCATATTTGTGACATGGGCATGAAATATATAAGGATTCTTCTTCTGCTTAGTTTTTGTATTGTACGATATGCACAATACCTTTTCTTTTTTCACTTATGGAAAAAATAAAATGGGAAATGTTACACTACAAAAATTATGTTAATCGTTATTAAACAAACAAAAATTATTTTTACAAAGAAGGAAAAACTTTTGAAAAATAAAATCATATTATACCGGTAAAGGATGTAAATGACAATAAATAGTAATAGTAACATGTTTGAGAAAATTAAATGTGGTAAATATTTCATAGTATTTCCATATTCTTCTGTTTCTATGAAAGATAAAATCACTTTATATTGATTAAAAAAAAAAGAAAAAGAGAAAGAAAGCATGCACTACTTTACTAATGCTTAAAAGTATTTGGGCTTTGGTGAGGCCCAATTATTTTGGGAAAAATTTTTTCTCAACACTAGGCCAAGTTTGGATTTGGGTCAAGCCCAATTTTATGGTAGTACTGCCTTTTTTTAAGACAAAATAATTCTAAAGCCAATAGTGCTTTTTCTTTATTGAGAAAAGAAAAAATAAACTTTTTTCTTCTTTTTCCTTTTTTTTTTGACTTGAAGGCTTAACAATTATAATTTTTGTTAATGTCAATTTAATCAAACCAAAGCCTTTTGTATTGTTACTCAATGTATAATTAAATGAATAAATTACATTCAAACTTGGTCCCAAAAAAAAAAATAAAGATAACTTTCAAAAAGATTAAATTATTAAAGGTTAACACATCAATCATCCAAAAGGTAAAGAACAAAAATTAACAAAAAAAAAGTTTTAACTTTAATTTATTTTATATTAAAATTTAATTTACTTTTTAATATAAAAGATAAAAATTATGAAAAAATATATATATATAAAAAAGGACTGAGTGATGATAATCAAGGGTGTGAAGGAGAGTAAATACCATGGTCCGTGACGCAGGGGATGATTGCCCTGGAGGGACGTAAGTCACGTAACGAACCCAAGAGGCGCCAAACGGCGGAACCGAACAACGGAACTAACAAAAGACAAGAAACAAACAATCCCTATCACGGAGATTTTCAGTTGCTGACGTGGCAGATCAACCCCGGGGCTCCAAAACCGAAGCTTTCATCGACAAACAGACAGTTTAAAAAGCTTCCCCCTCGTCGGACACAGAGAACGAGAGAGAGAGAGACAAAAAGGAGAAAAGGAAAATCGAAACTTTTCCTTTTTTGGTATTTTTTGATTCAAATGACAAATTCCTAAATAAAAAGAAAAGCTTCAGAATCTCAGAATTTTGTTCGGTTCCTCACCTTCAGAAGATCTGCGATACATATATGTCCTTTCTACAGTTGTCGGAAGCTCAACGGCCTCGGAATTCGTCCAAGAAAAGAGGGGAAATTTTGGCGCTGTTTCTGGCATTGTAGGTGGAAATTACATCGGCATCGTCGAAAAAGATCGAAGCTTATCTTCGAAATGTGGAATAAATGAGGAGTTTGTTGCTTTGTTTGAGCATAAATGCATGAAATTCTAGGGTTCGGAGTGAAATTTGAGCTGTTTTTGAGAGCAGGAATTATCGGATTATGGGTTAGATAAAAAAAAGAAAAGGAAGAAAGAAAGGGGGGAATTCGGAATCTTTTTTGTTTGTAAAAATTACAGAAATGGTAGCTCTGTGAAGTGTAAGGTGTTTCATGGAGCAAAGTTGGAAAGCAATAAGGGTGGATTGGTGGTCAAATGGCTGCACCTTGAATGGCTGATCCCCAGAGAAGTGGTCTTGCCGAGAGGGATATCGACCAGGTTTTCTTTCTCATCTTTTAATCATATTTTTCTTATTTGCTTACTGTTGGAGATTGATAAAGGTAACAATTTTTTGTTTTTCAAGTGTTTGTATTTCATCTAGGATTCATTTTACAGGCCATTACAGCGCTTAAGAAAGGGGCGTATTTGCTCAAGTATGGACGTAGAGGGAAACCCAAGTTTTGTCCTTTCCATCTCTCTAATGTACGTTTGCCTTCACACATTTTTCCATTTTGAAGTTTGAAGGCTGCTTGCTGTTTTCGTCTCATTTTCACTTGTCTATTGCTTCAATATATGAATGCTTCTATTAGTCCTTTACTGACATTTTATATTTTTGGCATTGTTGATGAAAAAATTTGCTATAAAAACATTGACTCTAAAACCTTGGATTGAGTTCTAATGATCAGTAAAAGGAGCACGATTTGTCATTTGAAAGGTTCTTCATTTTGCTGTTCTTTGTGATCAGATACTTGATGTTGTGTTCAGGATGAATCTAAATTGATATGGTACTCTGGAAAAGAAGAGAAGCATCTTAAGCTTAGTCAAGTTTCCAGGATCATTCCTGGACAGCGCACTGTGAGTTTGTAACTTTTTGTTTATTCTTTGATTCCCAAAACTTCAATAATTATAATGGTTTATTTTCCTTGCAGGCGATCTTTCAACGATATCCTCGGCCTGAAAAGGAGTATCAATCATTTTCACTGATATACAGTGACAGGTCATTGGATTTGGTGAGTGCATGTTTATGGATGCTATTGTAGCATACAGAGTTGTTAAATGTACCGATCTCAGTAAAATTTACCAGAGCTACTTTGCTGTGTGAATATTTTGGTTTGATGCCATACTTCACTATGGACAGATATGTAAAGATAAGGATGAAGCTGAAGTTTGGTTCGTTGGTCTTAAGGGATTGATTTCTCGTGGTACCACTCGGAAGTGGAGAATCGAAGTAAAAAGTGACAGTGCATCATTGGATAGTCCTCAATTACGCAACCGAAGGACTTCTCCAATTACACCATTTGTATGTTGCATTATCTTTGTCTGTTTTTAATTTTATGGAAGGCATGATGACCTTTAAGTTCCTAATTTTTGTTTTAATCTTTTCTCATTATTAAAGGATCCAGGAGATGCTCAAGGAATTCAAGCATCTTATGAGGCACAAAATAGATTGGGAAAGGCATTTGCTGACATAATAACACATATTGCTGTAACCAAGACTGCCAGTAAGCCTGATTTAGTTGATTTTGGCTTATCATCATCTGGGTCTGTAGAGAACTTAAATAGTCGAAGTTCTGGGGCTGATGCAATTAGGGTCAGTTTATCAAGTGCTGTAAGTTCATCAAGCCATGGTTCTTGTCATGAAGAGTTTGATGCCTTGGGTGATGTTTTCATATGGGGACAAGGTGTTGGTGATGGAGTATTGGGTGGTGGTGTGCACAACGTTGGCAATTCATTTAATTCAAAGATTGACGCACTTCTGCCAAAGGAATTGGAATCAACAGTGGTTCTAGATGTGCATAATATTGCTTGTGGAGGCAGGCATGCAATTTTAGTCACAAAGCAAGGAGAGATTTTTAGTTGGGGGGAGGAATTGGGGGGCAGGCTTGGGCATGGCGTGGAAGCAGATGTTCCCCACCCTAAGCTCATAGATACTCTCAGTGGCATGAATTTTGAATCAGTAGCATGCGGGGAGTATCACTCTTGTGCTGTTACAGTCTCCGGTGATCTTTTTACATGGGGTGATGGAACACACAACTCAGGTCTGCTTGGGCATGGAAGTGAAGTCAGTCACTGGATCCCCAAAAAGGTAAGCAATATGGAGGGTATAAATGTCACATACGTATCCTGTGGACCTTGGCATACAGCTCTTGTGACATCTGGTGGCCAGTTGTTCACATTTGGAGATGGATCTTTTGGTGCCCTAGGCCACGGAGATCATACTAGCACAACTATCCCACGGGAAGTGGAGACTTTGAGTGGACTACGGACGACTAGGGTTGGCTGTGGTGTTTGGCACACTGCTGCAGTTGTTGAGGTTGTGACTGAATCATCTGATTCTGGATTTCCAGATAGCTCTACTTCTGCAAAACTGTTTACTTGGGGGGATGGAGATAAAGGCCAACTTGGACATGGTGATAAAGAACCTAGACTTTTTCCCGAATGTGTAGCTGCTCTGGTTGATGACAATATCTGTCGGGTTGCCTGTGGACATAATCTCACAGTTGCTCTTACAACCTCAGGACGAGTCTATACTATGGGGAGTTCGGCATATGGTCAGTTGGGGAGTCCTACAGCTCACGGCAAGGTTCCAGCTCGGGTTGAAGGTAAACTAGCAGACAGCTTTGTGGAAGAGATTGCCTGTGGATCATATCATGTTGCTATTTTGACTTCCCAAACTGAGGTTTATACTTGGGGAAAGGGCGCAAATGGGCAATTAGGTCATGGAGATACCGATGACAGAAATACACCAACTCTTGTTGATTTTCTGAAAGACAAGCAAGTGAAGAGTGTAGTTTGTGGTTCAAACTTTACTGCTATTATATGTCTTCATAAATGGGTATCCAGTGCTGATCATTCTATGTGCTCTGGTTGTCGAAATCCATTTGGATTCAGAAGAAAACGTCACAACTGTTACAATTGTGGATTAGTCTTCTGCAAAGCATGCACTAGTAAAAAGTCTCTGAAGGCTTCTTTGGCTCCAACTATGAACAAACCTTATAGAGTGTGTGATGATTGTTTCACTAAATTGAGAAAAGGTGCAGAATCTTGTTCTGCTGTCTGGACTCCTAAAGCCAGAAATGGAATTTTGCCTCGTAAATCCAATGAGATGATAGATAGAGAGGCTTTTGCTCCCAGGTTACAAACACAACTCTCCAGACTTTCTTCTGCTGACTCAAGTAATCAGGCTGAAAGCCGGATTTTCAAGCGTGAGCTAAAGCTAGAAGTACAAAATCGTTCCCTCTTCCCATCTCAGAATGGAAATTTTCATCTTGGAGGATTTTATTCACCAAAGGTATCAATTTCTCCAGTCGGAGAATCTAAGAAAATTTTACCAGTTTCAATACCTAGTTCCAGAAAGTCTTCTCGGGCAACATCTCCTGGCTCAGAAAAGTCAAGCCCGCAACGATCTTCTGAAGTAACTGTTGATGATTCAAGGCAAATGAATGACAGTATCAACCAAGAGATCATAAATTTAAGAGCACAGGTAGCCTGTTGAAATCTTGTTTACGAATCACAACTTTGTTACTTATTTTGTTCAATGTGAGTCATTGGCATTACTGAGCAATGAGCATGCATTGTCGTTTGCCTTGCTTTCAAAAAGAAATGGAGAACTTATCTGTTCTATATAGAAGTTACTTTGGGATTTACTTCAATAGAAAAGAGGATGATGTTGATGGAAGAACTATGTGAGTTTGGAATTCTTTTTGTTAATTCTATATATTTTATGGGCTCAATTGTAATCAGTCATATATTTAGGATTTTGGAAGGTTTTTCAGGTTATTTATACCAAGTGATTTTGTTTGTTGACCAAGTACTAGGGTTAGAGACTAGTCTATAAGACCCATGTTATTCCATTGAAGGCAGCCTATGATGATGATGTGAAATATTATTGAGACTTGTTTATCTATTTCTCCCACTTTCTCTCTTTTTCTTCCACTTTTCCCTCTAGTTGCTGTCTCCTTTCCCCTGTTGCCTCTCTCTTTTTCAGTAAAACGGTGACACATTGCTGTTGACTTTTGATTAATTTATTTATTTAACTCTTTCACTTATCTTAATTGATTAAAGGATGGGAAGATAAACCTGCTGGACAATTTTTGCAGGTAGAAGATCTTACTTTCAAATCCCAACGTCTTGAAGCTGAACTTGGAAAAACATTAAAGCAATTAAAGGAGGTCACTGCAATAGCAGAAAATGAAGCAGAAAAATGCAAATCAGCAAAGGAAGTTATTAGGTCTCTTACTGCTCAGGTTCGATTTCTCTGCTCAAGATTTTGCTTTTCAGAATTAGGAAAATAGATGAACACAGTTTCAATTGTTTGAAGAGAGTAAAAGTATATGTATTTCAAATCCTAAGACATTTAATGAGGTTATATACAAATTATAGAGATATACTAAAGACAGATGTGCTTGGGGTTGCAAACTGGATGGTATAATCTTGGTTTTGCAGATATGGGACTAAAAGTTTCAAAGCTATAACGAAGAAATCTAGAGAAGAGTGGAAAGAGGGAAAGAAAATCCTATTAATTACACATGCATAATCATTTGTGAAATAGCCACTAAAGATCATTGCTAAAGGAATTTTTTTCAAAGACTATGACCAATTAGTATTACTTTCAATGTTTAAAGAGGTGAAATCATACATCCAGCAGTGTGCTATAAATTCAAGGTTTACCTTTTTAGCTGATGTTAATATTCTCAAGCTGAGCACTGAGATGATAGTGAATGTGAGAGTTTCATGAGTAATATTTAAATTTCCATGGTCAAGAGAACTGGCATTCTTGGTGAAATACTTGCTGTGTCCTTCTTTTCCTTCAGGGCTGGAGGTTCTATTGCTTCTTATGCTATCGCCTGCAACTTAACTTTACTATTCTCTGATATTTTTAATGCGAATTAATCTTGCAGTTGAAGGAGGTGGTTGATCTACTTCCTGCAGGGCAGAATGCCCACATCAATTCCAGTTTCACCTCAAACATCGACAACTTGTTCTCCAATGAAAGCCATGCAACCAGCATGATGTCTACCGGAAGCGAAGTAAATGGCAATTCAGAAACCATTTCTCATGGAACTAAAGGAAAAACTGAAAAGTCAGAATCGGTGGTACAAGATGAACCAGGAGTGTACATAACCTTGTCACCCTTGCCCAATGGCAGCAATGAACTGAAGCGTGTTCGCTTTAGGTATGTATTTATATCCTCTCTTTGTATTCAAGATATGTAAGAAACCAACACAATTGAATTCCATTACTGAACCTTCTTGCATGACCATACTTCAATATGCTTTTCACATTTGCTGATTTTCTTCCACTGGATGTATACAATTCTCTGAAAGAAAATTTTGAGTCTGATTGTTCTGAAGGATTTTATGCTCTTTTACAGTCGAAAACATTTCACAGAAGATCAAGCAGAAAAGTGGTGGGCTGAAAATGGGGCTAAAGTATGTGAACGGCATAACATCTTTAATGCGTGACAGTATGAAGCTTGAACACCACTGTTTTCTCCTGAACATTGGGTTGGGTACCGGCATTGCCATTTTTACATGGCCCTCTTCCTTTCCACTGGAAACTGTAGAGTTCTTGTCCAATTTACACAAAAGGAGCTTTGATCAAGGATAATGGGTCAGAAATCAGCAGGTAGAGTGAGAAAGAGACTAAGAATGTAGGAAAGGAAGTGAAAGGATACAAGAAATTACATTTTGAGGAATCACTATTAACTTTTTTTCTTTTTCTTTTTCTTGGATCTTGAGATTAGTTAACACATCATTTTCTTCTTTGGAGCATTTTGTTGCCTTTTCTTGTACACTACTTGAAAGAAAATCAGGTATGCTCTTCATTTTTTCATTCACCAACTGCATCTTATAGATTGTTCGATCTGAATTGTCCCACTATTTTGTAATTGTAATTAGTTACAGTCTGTGAGCAAGCAGGCATCATCTGGCTAGCCTGTAGGCAAATGGAATTCATATCCTTTTGCCTGCCTGGAGTTTTATCAACTTATTCAATCTGTATATGCATTCTTAAAAAAAAAAATTCTCAGAGGCCATGTAAACTCATTTTGGAACGCATGAAATTGGTATGGGGGACTACTAAACATGCTTTACAAGGAACTTTAGCCCCAAAATAAGAGGATAAATAGCCTTTCAAACTTTCAAAAGAAGCTGCATTTGTCAGGAACTCACTTGATCAAATATCCTTCTTCACTTTTGACAAAAAATTTAGAAAAAAAATAAATAAATGGAGGGTAACAAAACGCTCAAGATAGGCATCTTGACCATCAGATATGCAGTAATTGGGTAAACTAGTAACTAAATTTAAGTAGCAAACTAACACTGCTGGGCAATCTGCAGAATTAGTCTAGAAAAGACCTGAAACATTCCAGGTTAAGCCAGGCTAATGGTGAGAGGTCTGTCAGCAACTAGAGTTCAAACCCCTCACTGTCCATCTCGATTGTGCTATATCCAGCTTGCTTCATAATCTTATCCTCTTTTCCTGCTGGCCTGATCCCAGCCCTTTTAAACATATCTTTTTCCAGCACCTGCATCCTTGTCTGATCCGGTGATCTTCCAGCAATGGCATAAGTAGTAGAAAGAAGGATTGAATCCGTGGGATGTTGTTCATTATCGAATCCAACCAATACACTCTTCACACATTCCCCCAACTTAACATTTCCATAGACTCGGCAAGCTGAGAGCAGCGCACGCCATGCAGTAGCATCGCTTTTGATGGGCAACCTTTTGATAAAATTGTGTGCTTCCTCCAGCAATCCGGCGCGACCTAAAAGATCAATTATACTTCCATAGTGTTCAATATTCGGCATAATACCATACTCTTGAACCATCCTCTCAAAACATTTCATCCCCTCTATGACCAGCCCTCCATGACTGCAAGCACTCAAAACCGTCAAAAATGAGACTTCGTTAGGTCTACATCCTGCTTCCTCCATTCTGTAGAATACTCTGATGGCATTGAGTGCCCAACCATGAACCCCATAACCTGCAATCATCGCTGTCCATGATTTCACATCTTTGCTCTCCATCCTCTCAAAAATATCAATGGCCTTGTCTAAAACCCCACATTTAGCATACATATCAACCAGAGCTGTCCCAATAACAGCATCCAACGGTAATCCTGACTCTTCCACATAACTACCAATGCTCTCTCCTAGACTTGTAGCTCCAGAAGCAGCACAAGCCGAAAGCAATCCTACTAATGTAGCCGAATTAGGCTTTACTTGCTTAACTTTCATGAGCCGTAGTAACGCTAAAGATTCTTCAAGCAGGCCATTCTCAGCATACCTACTAATCATACAATTCCACAATACAACATCCTTCACAACAACCTCATCAAAAACCCTACGCCCTGAATAAACGTTTCCAGTTTTTGCATACATATCAATCAAAGCAGACACCAGATTTGAATCAAAACAAAATCCAACTTTCAAACAATGCCCGTGAAGTGATTGCCCCCCAAGTGAATCCCCTGCTTCACCAACAGCAGACAAAACAGTCAAAAATGTAGTAACACTCGCTGTCAAACAACTGCAACATATTTCTCTGAACAAAGCTATAACAACATCAGGCTTAGAAACATGAAGGTAACCACCCATCAAACTGTTCCAAGAAACGACATCGTTCGCTTCAGGAATTTCATCAAACAACTTATGGGCAAAAAAAATTCTTCCACAAACACTATAGAAATGCAAAAGCGCATTCTTAACATTGATGAAAAACACATGCCCAGATCTCAAAGCAAGGCCGTGAATAGTTTGACCATTAAAGATTGCAAATTCACGGCTACAGGCTTTAAGAGTTGTAATGAAGGAGAATTGGTCTAGCAAAATCCCATCTTTAGCCCTCAAGTTATTGAAAACACTAAAAGCTTGGTTTGGGTCATCGCTAATTGAGTAGCCTCTAAGGATAGAATTGTACATGAAAAGATTTGGGTTTTGAATTTGCTTGAAAATGGAGGCTGCATATTCTACGTCTAGCAGTGAAGAAGCAACAAGAAGCTTACTTAAAATGAAAGGATCATGGTCAAGGCCAGTTCTGATAACATAGCCATGGATTTGAGAGATTTCAGAGGTTTGTTTGCATGATCTTAATACAGGAATGATGGTTTGATATTGTCGAGGATTGAGGGACTTGGGCCAAATTTTCAGGGTTTGAGTTAGGCGGGTAGCATTGGCTAAGTTCATGAGCCAGCGTCAGGACTCTCTGGCGCACAATTTTTGAATCGATACGAGCCGTCGACTTGTTTCTTTTTGATTCGAGATTTTTGTTCACGGTAGTTCGGGGTCAATAAAGGAGAGGAATAAGGTTACGTTTGGATAGGAGGAAAGACCCAAAGACTTGTTTCCAGTTGCAGAGTAGGATTGCTAGTTATTGGCAGGAAAGATAGAGTTTATATTGTAAAATACATTAAATTCATTGTGTAGCTAAAATCATTGAATCAAAAGTATATTGTAGGAGCTCAGCTACAAAATCTCATGTTACAATTTACATTCAGAACTTTGTGCTTGCAAGAGAGTTCACACATAACCCATCTTGCCTTTTGGAACTCAGCTACAAAATCTCATGTTACACAAGAATGTGATTTTGAATTGAGAATGCTCGATGCAACAATCTGTTGCACCCAGCAGTGAAGAATATGTTATGATCTTTGGATACAAAGGAGAATGTTTGGAGTTAGGCAGGAACCAAACTACCTCCCCTTCCAGGGTGTCAGACTGCTTCTAATTTGTATCTTATCCTCCTTGAATGGTTGTGTTGATGCATCTGACAAACTTGGCAGCCTAGAAACGCTGCCCTTGCCTTTCCTCGCGTTAGGGCCTATCTCCTCTATCATGTATCTCCACCCATCAATAGGTCTCCTCCGGCTAAATATGTGAGTCTTTATGAAACTAGCTATCTGTATAATTTCAGAAAATCAAAAACAAGCATTGAGATTAGCAGCTATAACATCAGGGTTAGAAGACCAAAGCACTTGGTGACAAAAATGTTCATAAGTAACTACACACACCTGGAATTTACAGTAAGCAGTTCGGCGATCAAATTCTTGGAGGAGAATATCTTCTTCCCTCTGTGACATCTCCCACACATTTCCATCAGGTGCTTTTGATGTTGTTTCCCACCCATCAGGCTTATTTTTGAACTCAGAAGAGCTTGGAAGTTTCGAATTCCCCATGTCAGCATTGGCAGAGTCAAAAATCCTGCCATTATTCATGTGTTAAACCCAACAAGTACAACTAAAAAACAGTGGACAACCTCCCTGGCATGTAGAACAAACTTGGTGAAAAACAGTAAAACCTTAAAATAATGTAGCTGAGATGATACGAAAATAAGCAACTTCTTTGACAGACATGTAAAGATCTTCAGAAGATCATATAGAGAATATAAAAATATATCATACCACAGGATAAGGTGGGATCTTGTCAATGGAATTACAACTTCTGCTAAAAGAATGGCAAAGCACACTCCTATAAGTCAATAGTATTAAGTGTCTGACACAGCAAAAAATCCCCCTGTTATTATTGTGTTTTACCAAGGAGCCTTGGAGACAAACTCTAACTTGTTTTCATACATAGGAATATCTAATTTGAAGTAAACCATGTTTTATCTATTGAACTTTGGTCTTTCAAGGTTTGATAAATCAAACAATCCTGAGTAGATTAAACCAGGAGAATATTTCGTGAACCAACATATATCCAACAATTCCTATAACAGATTACACTTTGTTAAGCAATCGAACCACAACAATTCAAGTGTACTTTGTCAACAAAAAGGTGAACACTAGCATTCTCGTTTCAAGAATGTATCTTTAAGTTTAACCAATTCACAAACCTACCAAGATAACCCATTAAATCAACAAATCATGTATAAACATAGCTGGAAAAGGAAAATGGTAAAAAAAGATAGACATACTCAGAGCAGCTATCAAGCAATTTATCAATGTCATCAGCAGAATCCCCCAACTTAGCTTCCTCCAACTTATCAATCTCCTTCATCCACAACCCAGCATGGATCCTCTGTTTCTTCAACCTATAATCTTTCTTCATATTCTCCAAACTATACAATCCACCACCCTCTCCTTTCCTTTCCTTTTCTGCTTCCTCTTTCTGCTTCTGTTTAGGCGACTTCCGTCTCTCATTCCAATTCTCATTCATGTCCTCCACAAACGCCTTGGTCTCTGCATCAACGTCCGACGAAAGCACCATCTTTGTGGCTGACTCTTCAAAATTAGAAGGGAAGTTGACGTCGGCTTCCCAAGGAGCCCTGTTCTTGGGTGAAATGTCATCAGGGAGCCAAGCTGTTTCCCAGGCGTCGTTCCAAGAGTCGTCTTTGTCGTTTTGAGGGGGTTTAGTGGAGAAGGTCTTGAAAAGGGTAGTTGGATTAAACTGGGGTTTACCCAATTTTGAGTGAATTGAATCGATCGTTGGCTTTGTGAGGAATTGGGCTATGCGATTAAAGGAATGCATGTTTTTGGGGTTTTTAGAAATTGAGTTCTCAGCTTTTTAGTGAATGATGGAGTAGCAAAAGCTAGCCACGATCATTCTTTTTCCTGTGAACCAGGGCGAAGAAACACTCCAATGCTGGCTATAGCTTAACCCTATGCAGGAGTTTCAGAGGCCTTTAAGCTGGACCATACCTGGGCCTGGGGCCATAAACAAGTTTCGTTTAATATAGAATTAGGCTTACGCTTGAAATCTGTATTCATGGACTCTGAGAAACAGATAGCCCAAGTTATCATGCAGAAAGCCAGAGCTTTCTTTCTGGGCCAATCAAATCTGTATTCATGGACTCTGAGAAACAGATAAATATTCTATATTTGCGGTTGTTGTAATGTTGATAGCAATTTTTCAGTGTAGGAAATGGAATTCCTTTGCAGAATTTGTGGTATTGCAAGGAATTTTATGGTGCCAGCCAGCTGGTAAAACTTTAAACCAACAGTAAAGCTCCCCAATTATGATCATAGGTGTTGGTATGCACTATGCTAAGTTCCACTTTTCCTTTATTAGGAATCTCTTGAGAGATTGCAATTTAGACTTGGAAAGGAGGAATAATTTTTAAGAGCATTCTTTTGACAGAAATAGATCAGCAAATTCCATATTTTTTCCATCTAAGGAAAGGGATTCTGGCACTGTTTTTTATGCTGAATGTCCTACATTTTGTGGCTTTGGGAAGACAAAATTATGTCAAGATGGTGGTTTAATCTGAGATCATGATGAGTCACAAGATTTTGGGTGGCAAAATTTCACATCAGCTGAACTGATTTTGCTCTGTTACCAGAGTGTTTTGTGGTGCAATGAATGGCATGAAATGAAACAATGAAAGAAAAGAAAAGAAGACAGCACCCACCATTTTACTTGAATGATCTCCCAAAGAGTAACATCGAATGATTTGAGTAAGAATCAATTGTTTGGAACCAAAGACAATTTTGCTAAATGTAAAAGATCAGATAGCTTCCAAAGTTGAAGAAAAGGCGAAACTTTTAACCCAGTTTCCATTGGCTCAGCATTGAGGCTTAAATTTTAACACCCATGACGGCTTCTTGGGAATCCATTGCAAAATTTCCAAACCAAAAGGACTGGTTTTCCCACATTTAATAAACTGTAAGGGAAGCTTGCCATTAGGCCTTTGTTCACCGCATACTTTCAACGGCTTAAATCTTGTTTCACAGGTTCCTGCTAGAACAAGATTTCTTTTCTTCCCCTGAAGGACTCAGGGCCCCCAGGAAAATCTTTGGCTTTTGCAATCTCTGATTTGATGAGACATGTGACCATAATTCTGCATTTTTGAGCGCCCTCCATGATTGATTCAGTGTTACAGTCATAAAATCCAAGGTACTGGTCAGTGTCAAACTGATAATCAAATGAATAATTGGCTGATTAAATCGAAAAAACTGATGATCTGGTTTGCCTAATTCTGGTTCAAACGTTAAGAAATATCAGAGGGGAAAAACGAAAAAATATTCTTCTCTTTCCCTCTCTAAAACCAAACCATAATTTGATAGAAACGAAAGATCAGATAGAGAGGGTCCAGATACACATGGAAACTTGCAACCAGCTACCATTGGTGGGGTGTTTTTTGTATTCATCTGGGATATTTTTTATGCATGTGCAGATGTGTTTGCTGCAAGTTGAAACGCCCAACAACAATTCGATGTTCTAGAAAGCAAAGCCACGAGAGAAGAAAAACCAAAGGCAAATAACCATCAAAGCCAGGCTGTACATCTCTTGAAAAACCACAGCACTGTCGTACACGTACTTGGCTTCTTTTCTTCCTGTGGTTTTTTGAGGAGGGGGTATCTGATTTGGACGGCCCAACCAACCAACCACTTTCCTTTCCAGTGTTTTTATCCGTTTATGGTTTGCTTTACACCAATTTGCCAATTGCACCCCACATTTCTTTTATCTGATGATTGCAGCATGCTGCAATCACCTGCTCAGCATCAGCTTCCACACCTACGAACATGGGTTTTGGCTTTGATTCCCCTCTCCCTCTCCCTCTCCCTCTCCCTAGTCCCTACTCCCACCCCTTCCCCCAATTGGTAAATTCAAATACGTTTCAACTCTGTGATTAGTCCTTGTTTGGGTCATCGAAACAAAAGCAGAGTTGTTTGTTTGATCACAATGAGAAGAAAAAACAAAAGTTAAACGAAGCACAAATTCAAACTAGTGTAGTTGGGAGTTGGGGAAAGAACAACCTTAATTTGACCGAAGTGATGGCAAGGAAAACATAATGCACAAACGTGACAATGGGGGGATATCTTTCATTGTCTCCCCACCAATGAGTATTATTAGATGCCCAATTTGTGGTGCAACTTTGCCTTTCATTCTTGGTCTATACTCCCAAAAAACAGTTGAAAAATCATTGATTTAGCAGTACTCAGTGACACACGCATCTAAATTTTTATATGATTGATGATTAAATTGTAGTTATATAAATAGATTACCCCGTTAAAATTAACACCAACTTGAATTGTAATAATGCAAATAGGAGAATCGCAAAAATTAAATTTGTTATCCGAATTCTTTTTAAACTCGAATATAAATTACTCATGCTTTATATAATCGAGTCAAATATCTATAAATATCTAGTTAAAAATACCTATTATCGTCGTTATCAAAAATCGAGAAAATCGGGTGGCTTGCTTGCCTCCTCTTTTGAAAAGTATACAAAATAGTTTTCTAATTCTTTGTTCAGAGTCAAGGAATGTGGACAACATTGAATTGAAAACTTATCATGCTAGACTCTTTCAATCTGCACTTCATTGTGGAAAATTCCAATCTCTACGAAATTTGGGAGATATCAATATCATTGTTGAATATCCATGTTACGGCGTAAAAAAAATTTAAAAAATATTAATTTTTTTTTATATTTGTATAATTTTATCAAACTTGAATTATACAAGAAAAAAAATAATTTTCTCTTATCTAGATTCAAAAAAAAAAATTTAACATTCAAAGTTAATTTATTAAGACAAATCATTTTCGACTTTTCGAATTACATATAATTTGATATTCTTATATCCGAAATTACGGGTATTATTTGAAAAATCTAAATTATCTGATTATGATCCTATTGCTAGTCTTTGTAATTTCACAGTTTGATTTGAGAACCACAGAATGAAATCTTTTGACTTGAACTTGTCATCAACTGCTTAGAAAATGTCTGATCAAAAAGCTCAAGCCACAAGGAAGAATCATGGCGGATACGGCACGGCCCTTCAAAAAAACTTCGTCAAAAGTCGAAAAAATTGAAAATAAAAATAAAAAATAATTATAATTTTCCAGGTTTTACAAGTCAAATTTCAACATAATTTGCTTTATCAAATAGCTTGACGGCTTTGAATTTCAATGAGAATTTTAATTCGAAGAAATTTGTTCTCCCCTTTGAATCGGACAGCTGCCGTATTAACACGCCACCTTTTCTTTGGAAAATCGTTCTTGACTTTGTCTCAAATATTTAATATTAAATAAATAAATAAATAAGAAAGAAAAAGTGGCTCTTCTAAGTAATAATTCTTCTTTGTTAAAAAGTGAAAACGAAATTTCCATTGGATGACACGTGTTTGTCTTTTTTAAAGTAATTTTATCACAAAAATTAATTATCATCATAATATTTTAAAAGATTTATGAATTATTTTAAAAAAATTTAATAAATTTTTCTTCTTTTTTTATATTTTATTAAGTTTTTATATTTTTATTTCTGATCAAATAAACTCTTATATTAAAAAATCACTTATTATTTCATATCACATGTTTTCATTATATAATTAATAGGACTTGACATGTTGATGTAGTATTTTTTCATAATCCATTTCAACGCCATGTGAATATAAAAAATAATAAAATAGTATTTTGATTAATAACAAATAGTTATTCGTTAATAATACATGAAATTAAAAGTAATAAAAAATAAAAATTTATTTAAATTTTTATTCAATAATTTAGTGATTTTTTCAAAACAATATACCTTAATTATTCATCTGAAAATTTAACTTTATAGAAATATGTTAATTGAATAAAAATTTCGAGATGATTCTATCAAAAATTAAAATATACCATTGAATTATTACTCGGTGAAAAGCAATATTGAATTTAAATTTCTCTCACAACACAATTATTGAAAATTTAAAAAAAAAGTTAAATTATATTTGCAGATGAACTCAAAAATAGGTCCTTATATTCTCTATTCAAAAATTTGAAATTGAATTTTTAAAATAAAAATAAAAAGAAAAGTTGTGAAAATCTAGTTCTAATTTAAAGGAATATCTAAGTTAAGTACATGTGGGCAAGGTTGTTTTGGCAAGAAATCTGCGTAGAAGCATATATCCAACACATGCATTTCTTTCAAACCCAAAGTGCTTCCAACCGACAATTTGCTTATTAAAATTCCTTTCACAGTTCTTCCAACATGGTACTGGTAGGGAACTTAAAGTACAGTTCAGGTGTTACTTATCCCTTTTTTTCTTTTCAATTGGAAATGTAAATAAGCCTAATTATAAATTAAATTTTAATTTTAAAATATTCAAACCCTAATCTAATTGGAATTAAATAACTCATATTTTACCCAAACCGAATTAAAATCAACACTTGATATTCGAATTTGATTATTAATATTTGAAAAAAAATAAGAAAAAATCAAATTCTAAATAAAATATAAGTTTTAACATAACCCTAACCCTAACCCACTATTCAAACTCTATTTAAATTTGTAATAAATAATAATTTTATTACCTTAGCTTTATCCAAAATTTAATTATAAAACGTCTTAATCTCATTTAATTGGATCAGAATAATCTTTTGTCTTTAGAGAGAAGCCGGCATCTATGTAGAGTATAATCTCCCCCATTTTTCTTACATTATAACTCTCCACGTTATTAAAGGGTCCAAATTACACAAAAACATCATGTGACCTTTTGTTTTTGTGGCTAATCAAAGCCGGCGGGCATCTCATTCTTCATGATCTTAAGCATCATCAAACACCGCAGCTGTCCCCATCTAAACGCATCCATGATGATATGATCGTACGGTTTACGCATGTCTGCATTCCATGCCAAATATGTCCGTCCATCATCCATCATCATCATCATTATTTGATTTTGATCATCCAAGTATGTGAACGACATGGCGGACAACGCATAGTCCCCCGGCCCATCAGCATCTCACATCACAAAAAGGTAGGGTCCACCTTACTGTCCGAAAACCGACAGGGAGAGTTTTTTCCTCTGTCCCCGTGCGGTCCCACTGGTCCCTAAAGTTGCCTAGTTGCACTCGATTTTTTTTATTATTTTATTATATATATTTTTTTCTTCCTTCATGCAGAAGCCTCGGCTTTTCTCAATTCTTATCATCACCCCGTCACGCTTCACGCCAAGTCACGGACCAATTATAGGTTAAATGTGGAGAAGAGTGACTGTGATAGCTACTCCAATCAAAGAGGAGTGAGATTATCTTGATGCTTATTAACTATTTACCAATGTCCTTGGAGCGTGTTCCTGAGCCATGGGTTGGCGAGTAAGAATACAATAAAAGTGAAATATCGAAGGGGTATCCAAAGAAGGCTTTTCCTTTCACGATCATTGCCAACCCTCTTTTTTACCTTTATTACCGTTTAGAGTAAAAGATGCTAATAGCAGTGAAAAGTTAAAGTCGAAAAAGAAAAGTGAGAAATAATAGCTTAATACCGTACAAATTTCTTTTATTCTTTAAATTATTTCCCTTTTCTGGACCAATGAATCATGAATATTGAGGAAATTTGAGGCAAAATAATATGAATTATCTTCTTCTTCCTTTTTTTTCTACAATTTCAATTTTCTAAAGAAGAAAAGAAACAGAGGGGAATTTTTGGCATTTTCAAAGCGTGGGGGGTTCCAAAATGAATTAACCCAAAAAAACGCCTTCATTTTTTCAATTTTCTCCCACACTCCCCAAACTTTTCCTCTTTTCTACTTTTTTACCCTACCATTTCTCTCTGCTTCCTAATTTCAATTCCTTTTTTTTTTGCTACATGAAAAGTTCAGACTGCAACAAAGTATAGTAATTAGCAGCCTCATCTTCAAGCTCCCATAACCCATCACAGAGAGCAAAACCGTTTCCAACATTGTTAAAACGTTCTTCATATTCAACTTCAACACCAAGACCATCGCCATCTTCTCTGTTTGGGATCCCGAGCTCATCATCAGAAGCTTCACGCAAATGCCTAATGACCCTCTCTTTATCATCCTGGTCCTCGTCTTCTTTCAAGGAAGATGTTGCCGAAGTGTAGTCTTCCAAGGTGGTGGTGGTGGTGGTGGTGTTCGTGCCTGCTGCTCTCGTGAGCTGGTTTTCTCGGTCAGCTTCTAAAGTGGTTGTTGCCGTTGGGCAAGGAAGAGGGTCATCTAAGACAGAGTCAGAAGAGAGTTCCTGTTGAAGAGTTGTGATAAGAGAAGACAAGTCTTGGTTTGGCTCGTCCTCTTCCGCTTCGAGCAAGGAGAGTATGTGATTGTATGACTTGTGGCGTTTCGACTCTTCGACTACATTTTCTTCCGAGCCCTGGTAACTCTGGGTTTCATCTCTTTGGCGCTTTAATGGTGTCTGCTGCTCAGCCATTGCAGAAAACAGAGGAAAACAGAGAAAAGAACCGAGCTTTTGAGGAACAGAAGACGGACAAAGTTAACCAGAGAGATAGGATAGGATGAGGAGAGAGAGAGAGGGTGGAAAGAGTTATATAGAGGGGAAAGCAAAGTGGAGTTCCGGTCAAAGTAAGTGAACAAATGAAAGCTAAGAATATTTTATTTATTGCAAAGAGAAAAAAGAAATACTTGTTCTCGTATCAGTTCTTGAGAGAGACAAGTATTGGCTTCCATGAGTTGGTCTCCCTTTATTCTAAACCGTTGGATTAACTTTTCGTGCTTCCCGAGGGACATATCAAAGGTTGAAAATGAAGGTAAACGTTTAGCCTGAAAAGAAAGATATCATAGCTCAAAGATAAAGACAAAAGCCATTGAGAAAAGAGAGAGAGAGAGAGTTGTGTCTGTACAATGAAGCATAGTTTGCCCCAAGTGGGAAGGATCTCTTTTAAAAGTAATATTTTTCTTCAATGGTGCCCTTTTGTTTTCTTTTTTTTCTTTGTTTTTACTAAAATAATTAATTAATATTATAATTTGTTTATATTAATTATTTTTTAAAATAATTAAATATATAACCAACGGCTACAGTATTTATTGATTGATTGATTGCGGTGGGTGCATGCTAGGCTAATGTGTACCTGAGCTAGAGCCTTGTCATTGTCGCTGACAAAGGGCAAAAAACAATCAAAAGAAAAAATTGGCTGATTTCTTTGATTGACATCGGACGGTGGAGATTGGTTTGTGAGTGGCTATCAACGTGGATGGTGATGCAGTGTATATCATTCTTGAATCTAATGAGATTCATTTCTAGGGAACCAGGACAACAAACTTTTTTCTCCCCCAATCAAAAAACAAAAATGTAAAAAGGAAAGGGGTTGAGGGGTAAAAGAGTAAAGTGCATGGGAAATGACAACAACATGGTGGAAAGAAGAGTGGTTTTTTCATTTCATGGGATATGTGTCCACTTGTCTTATGG
Source organism: Theobroma grandiflorum (assembly GCA_036013995.1). Lineage (NCBI taxonomy): Eukaryota > Viridiplantae > Streptophyta > Magnoliopsida > Malvales > Malvaceae > Theobroma > Theobroma grandiflorum. The sequence goes on from CP142127.1 coordinate 953,670, forward strand.
CAGCTAGTCCCCGATTTATTATCTCTAGGTGATACTCAGATTGAAGAGGAAAAAAAAGGGGGAAGTTAAGGGTGTTTTGGTCATTTTCCGTAAAAGGATTTCCCCCCCAAATATGGATAAGATTTTGGTTTTCTGGTTGGATTTGGGGAAAGCCTCCCCATGCTAATGCAACAGAAAGCAGAGCATTTTGGTTCCTAAATACAATTTATGTGGAAGTGGAACCCTACATGAACATGAACATGTGCTTTTACATGCGTTGGACCTTTTCATTGAGGGGAAGTTTGTGAATTTGGGAAAATTTTCGGTTGGTTTGTATTAATAAACTCTGTGGACCGATTAAGTTTCTGATTTTTTTATCGAGAAAGAAAATTCAAAATAATTACTTTTTCTAACATAAAAATATATGTATTTGTAGTTCAAATGCCGTTCTTCTTTTAAGTATAAATGATTAATTTATTTGTTTCCATAATAACATGTTTGAAATTCGAGTATTAGTTATTATTTGAGATGGCATTAAATTAACTAATATTACTTGACGTTGTCTTTTGATTAATTCGTTCATTTCGATAACAAGATGTTTTGAATTCGAGTATTGATGGTTAAATTAGTTAATATGATAAAAAACAAGGTCATGTAAGATAGAATAACTAATTAAGAGAAGTTTGGGTTGTCAATTTTACGATCATGGAGGGGAATAAGGAGGTTTGTCACGACAATAGATCATAGCCCATAGAGCACTTTATCTTTTTGTCGGATGAGGAGTTTAGGAGGACCATACATGCAAAAGGATCCTTAGCCTTTTCACTCTTATTTGAAAAACTTATCTTTTAACTCACTATAATATATATATATATTATTAATAATAATAGAAGAGTATGACATTTACAATAAAAGAAGATTTTAAATTCGAATTTGACTCTCGAAACCACTAAATAAATAAACAAAAGAAAAGAAGGTTTATCCATATTTGGATAATTTGTTTTTTCATTTCTTTTCCATTGTGGGCAAAGAATGTATCCAACTTTAATCCATATTGTTCACACTATAGTTGTTTGGATTATGTTACTTAGTGAATTGTCTTTACTATAAGGTTTTTTATTTTTGGGAGGAAGAGATATAAGTGGAATTCATTAGGTAATTTTCTTTTCTTTTGTTTTTCAAATTGAATAAGAAATTTAATTGGGTCACAAATAATAAAAAATTTAAAATTCAATATTGTAGCATGGTCAGGCATTAGCTAGGCAGCTAGTAGCCCCAAAGAAAGGGAAAGCAATAAATATATATATATATATATAGTGTAATTTTAGCTGAATTTCTCTCAAGAAAAAGTCATAATAAAACAAAAACCAAGTCAGCCGGTGTTTACTATCTCTAAATATAGAGGAAGCTTCGACAGATGCTTGTGCCCCATGCAATACTGCAAAGACTCGTTTACTAAGATATAAAATAAATATAAATTAATTGTTGCAAAATATTTAATTAGAAAAATGAAAAAATACATAATTTTGTAAAAATTTTAAATAAATTATTATTATTGCATTACATTTAATTAAGTTTTTATTTTTTTATTTTAAATTAAATACATTTTTATGAAAACAATATTTATCGGTTTACATCACATGTTATAATATATTAATATATTATAATAGACGATGATATGTTATATTATCTAGTCACAATGATTTTTTTTCCATTTAACGTTACATTCATATCACTTGATATAATAATAATAATTAATATTTAATTAATAATAATAATAAAATAATAATAACGTCATATCAAACTAATGAAATTTTCCCTTTTGATACTCCAAAAAAGAGAATGACTTTGAACAAAGTGTTTACTTTAATTAAAGAAAGAAAAGAAAGCACTCATTTGACTGAATTGCATATGTTCCCCGCCCCCATCAAGATATTAATTCTTAAGTTATAATTAAGCAAGACAAAGTGTTTTACTTTTTTTTTTAATTGCGTGTCTTTAGGGGGGAAAATTTTTCTTTTTTGAGTTTTTTTTTTCCCACATGTATTAGTTTAAATTTAAAACAAATAACCAAAGGGGAAGTTCATTGTTGAGTGCAAGACTAAATTAATTAACTTTTCAATAAAGCAAATCCCATTTTTCATCATGGAGTTTTGGGATCAAAATCACATGTTTTTACTCATATTAACGAATTAATAAAAAATCCGGTTTATGTCAAGATAGGTATTAATAATTAAAAAAAGATTTTTTTAATATTAATTTCTTGTTGAAATAAGGATCATCGAGATGGAGTGTACTAACCGAAAATTAAAGAATTTTTTTAATCACTCAAATGTTTTGATTTGCTTAGGTTTTCGTACAAATTAAGAACCCTAATCTGTCTGGCAATGTTTTTATTGAATTAAGAATTAGGGTTCTTAAAATATTTTTTATCACAAGGCATCGCAAGTAGGGAATTGTAATCAATATTGAGAAATGAGAACAATCCCCCGCTGTGGAAGCTGCACTGTCTTGATTATGCTGGATCTTGCCAAATCTCGGTGCTATTATTTTTTTTAAGTATTAAAAAAAAATTAGGGTTTGACTGGAGAATAGGAAAACTTGTGATGATCATCAAGTTCCATAAAAACTTGATTTACTTAACTTAATTAATACGAGAGACATCTAATTAACTAACTTAGGCTTTAATGCGTATCGCAGCATACTTTTTTTTTTGAGTTTATATTTAATATATTATTGATGTATAGATTTTATACATTAACTTGTTTAATTTTTATGGTCACACATTTATGAGATAAATAATATTGTATAAACACTATACATTGACATTGCTGAAATATAAACATTTTGTTTAGGTCTATACACATTTATAGTGAACTTGACATATACCAACAGGTACTTATACTGGACCACATTTTGCATACTACTCCAATAAATGAAAAAAAAAAGGGGGGTTATATCAAATCACCAAATCTAAGCCAATTCATCAAATTTGGGGGACCTAGTGTTTTAAAAAGGCCCCAATATTGGGGCTATAATCATTTTTATGAAGAAAAAATAGGGTTGTCAAAAATCAATTATTTCTCCAAAAATACAAAACAAATTAGCTAGCAAATGTACAAAATGTATACCCATTCTCTAAAGATGAAGAAATCACAACATAAACTCAACCCCCATGTGCTAATTCACCTAACATGATGGGAAAAAGAGGTCGATGTGGGTGTTAGGAGTGGGGGGTTTGCTTTGAAAGTGCCATGCACGTGGTTCTCTGGACCTAATATTCAAGTGTTTTTTTTTTTTCCTTTCTTTCCATGCAACATGGATCTTTTGGCCTCATAGGGGGTGCTGCAAAACAATTAGTACTAACACTCTCTTGCCTCAAATGTTTGAGCTGGCACCACCACCACCACCATGATTAGGTTTTTTAACAACAAAAAAAGAAAGAAGAAGCTTAATATGAAGTCATGCCAAAGGCAATGTGCTATAAGTTTCCATCATGTTATGTGCCTCAACCACTAGGCAGATTGGACCATTCCATCCTGTTTTGGTTGCCTTGGCTTTAGGGTTTCTATTTATGTTTGCTTCGATTTATTAACGCCCGAGTAATGGATTACCCGATCATAATTGAATATATTATTAAATATTTTAAACTACAATCTTACGATCTCTTATTAAGTAAATCAGAAAAAAGTATTAGGATGATGATAAAGCAACAAAGTAAAAGACATAATTAGCTTTCTAAATGTTCAATTTTTTTGGTAATAGATGATGTCAATTGCATTAGCATTGATAGTTGATAGGTGCACACATCTAACTTTTGTTTTTTCTCAAATTCATTTGGCAAAATTAATACTAATAATGTATGCTTAATATGTATGCAAACCTGCCTACCCTATGCCTTTTCTTCATTTTCTTTTTGCTTAGCTAAAATAGAATGGACTTTATCACCTGACAATATTATAAAACGATTGATAGCAACATCCCAACACATTTTTCCCATAATCAAAAATATCTAAAACCAAATCAAAAATAAAATAAAATAAAATAAACAAATACAAGATTTTGGACACATCGTTCATTTGATGTGATGTTAAAATTATGTTCGAGTTAATTTTAAAATGAGAAAAATTAAATGATAAATTTCTCATTCGAAAGCTTTGGAGCAAAGTACACGTCACAATGTACACCAGAAAAAAAAAAAAAAAGAAACCTTAATGGCTAAGTATGGAGAGTTGACCTCTTCATTAATCTCCCATTGGCTTATGATTAAGAGATATTATTCACATTGTCAAATGTTAAAAATATGACTATTTGGATATTAGTACACTTCATTAGGAAAATTTTTTATTGTAAATTTGGGTTGATTTTGATTGTTGATTAGTTTTAAAATCTACGACCAATCGCAAATTGACTTAGTATCTCTGACCACTAAAACAAGTATAATAATATAATAATTATAAATTACATATAAGTAAATTAATAATTTTTTAAATTTTTTCTTTTCTTTACGAGGCGCGTCACCAATCAAATAATCAATTTAAAATTTTTACCCATATCCAACTTTATCTTTACAACTTAAGTTAAGTTCAAATCGATATATAGATTTTTTTAATTTTTGCTCAAAATTATAATTGGTGAAGTGCACATAAATTTTCTTCCACGAACTTACTCTATCATTCTAGTCATGTTCATTACATTTGAAATTTGTTTTCATTCTTTTCATTTGGTTTAAATATATATATTTTTTGATAAACAAATGGGAAGCTTTGAATATTTGATAATATATATTTAATTCATAATCATTACTCCAAGGTACCGATGATCCACTAATCAGATCTTTGCATAACAACATAAAAATATAGAGAAAACAAAAACAAAAGGATGAAAGTTGAGAGGTGGAATATGCACTTTCCATTGCAATGGAAAATCATAGATGAGAGAATCTTTGGCTAAGGGTGCCAATGGCATTCTTTAAAAATTCTAAGGTATATTATATTTTCAAAGTTGAAGGATCAAATTTAAAGAACGGAATTTTTACGCTAATATATATGTAAAACCCATTTTTCTTTAAAAAAAATGCTGGATTAATTTAAAATTTGAATGAACAGATCATGTATTTTAGTTTATGGGAATTAATTTTTAATATTTTCTAGGGTTTAAAGGGGAGACAAAGAAAAGGAGAAATGAAATGTACCATTCTTTTTTGTTGTTGCAATAATTAGTGGAAGATGGACATAATTCATAGCCCATTGTTTTGTTATAAAGGGCTTGAGGCATCAAAAGGAATTTTCAATCCCCCACTAGTCACCACTAAAGTTTTAGCTGGCAATGCACTTTATGCTGGTTTGGGGCCACCAAGCAAAAAATATGCACTAAAAAAAAATACCCTTTTAAATTATTGTATGAAATAATATATTCTTTCAATGCATTGAAAATCGACACATATACAGTCAATTACTGCATATTAATACAAAAATATTATTATAAATAGTTCTAATTTAAAGACACTCCTTAGCAAAATTCAATGTTTGATTAAGGGTCAATAGGGATTGTTAGTGGTGCATTGATTACAAGACATGCTCCAAACTAATCAATGGAATGCAATTGGGCAGTTTGAGATTCTTAGGAGATATGATTTGAGATATAATTTGACACTTTGAGTTGGATTTATACCCAAAAAACAAGGTGTTTATCTCATGTGTTTATAGAATAATAGATAGTGGAGACCACGTACAAAAAATAAATCTCTCAAGATTGGGATTTTAGGGTTTTGGGGGGGTGTATACATTGATGGGTTCCTAATGATTCCTATCTTAATAATAGATTTGGGGTCAAGGAATTGATCAAGCAATAGCCAAAATAGTTCCATAGGATAGCAAAGGAAAAAGTTGATGGAGACAGATATTGGTTGTGATAAGCCTTGGAGAGTGTAGGAATGATCAATTGCATCAAGGAATAAATTGAAACTACTTTTCAAAGCTTTGCTCAACTTTGAAACTTATAAGACAAGGTACAAAGGGTATGAAAATAATTAGGTAGAACTTGGTAGAATGATTGGATTTTTTTTTTCTCTTATTAGAGATGTCATTTTCTCATTTGATATTAAAAATACACTTATTTAGGTAATATAAGATTTACATTTTAAACTAATTATGTGAGTTTTGAAAGAACTGAACGATTGTAGTAAAAGATAAAAATTAAAATAAATGTTAAAAAAATTGAAAAAATAATAACTCCAACATATAATTTAAAATAATTATACTTTAATTTTGATCTTTTCATTTTCTAAATGGATCGTTTTTAAATGAAACCTATAATTTGAATATATTTTCCTGTCGGCTATGGTTTTATATATATATATATATATATGTGTGTGTGTGTGTGTGTGTGTGTGTGTGTATAGCACTTCACCTGTCCTATGTTAAGGACAACTGTCCCACCAACCCTTGGGTGCAGGCAATTAATTTGAAAACAGAAACCTTAAAACCCTGGACACTCTTCTTTGGTTACGAACCTTTTCCAACCCTCATAGGTGAGGAGATGCCATGCCATGCCATGCACCCCTGGTCCATGGCTCATTGGCAGCTTTGTCAAATTGTCAATGCTTACTTGTTGAAGTACAGCCACTCAATCCAGCCGGAAACAAAACAAAATAGATCAAAGGCTTGGAAAATGGATAGGATTCTTTATCTGCAAAAGGTTGAAAGACAAAGTTGGGGTTTGCAAGAGGGAAATTTCCTGGAAACCCCATTTGCTGTCCTGACATTTCCTGCTTTTCCAATCCAAGAAAATGGGCTGGGTTGCGTCCTGGTAGCCCTGGATTTCAGCCCCTAGGGAATAAAAATGGATTCGATTTTGTAGTTGGAAAAAGACATTTCCTAGGCCTCCAACCCAAATTATTGGACCCAAAGGTTTCACCCCCAGGGAACAGCATGCTTTTTCCCCCAAAAAGTGCAGTGAAAAACCAAAGGAAAAACGTAACAAAGTCTGACCTGGCCGTACCTTTTAGAGCCCCCATCCATCCTATATCTAAAGCAACATAAACAAAAATATTACAGCATGACAAGAAGCAGTAAGTAAAAACCATTATTGCAACAAAAGTGGGCATAAGATTTGTTTTCTCAGTTGAGCGTTTTTGTTTTTTTGGGGTGGGGGGGTGGGGGAGGGGGGAAGTAGAGAAGGATCTGAATTTGTTGTGGGGTTTGATTCAGTGGCCAGATAACCAATTCATTTTCAAAGCATCCTCTGCCAGGACCACCCACCACCCACTTGGAATATATATATATATATATATATATATATGCATTTTTCCACTTTTTCTAAATTTGGGTTTTGATTGAACCTAGTTTTCAAATGGTTTAAATTGCAAATTTAATTGATAAAATTGTCCATTTGCATGTTGATTTTTAAAGTTTTTTTACTCTAAAAAAAAGGGGTTGAATCTAAACATTATGATCAATACTTTTCATACCACTTTTGATTCGATATTTGATTTGAAACTCAAAACACTTTTTTTCATAAAATAAACATTTTATCACCTGTATCTGAATATTTAACTTAATAATAAATATATTTATATTTATACTTAGGATTAGATTTAAATATTCCATCTTTAAATAAAAATGAAATAGGTTCTATAATTGACTTGGAGCAAAGAAAATAGTACTAATCGTCTATATTTCGAATATTTATTCAATAATATACACATTGATCTCCATTGATACTTAAAAGAGTTAAATTCAAATCTTAATCTCGGAATTAAAAAAAAAAAATCAAATGCCTATCATGACTATCTTTCATTAAATAGGTTGCGAGATTTTAGTAGTCGTAGTAAATTTTAAGCATTGTACCGTCAAATCAGACACGTGTGTTAGCTGATGTTCTGCAGTATTTTTGTTGCGCTATAAGACAAACTTGTCTTTTGCATATTCATCAGATTTCACAATTTGATATGCTCACCTCGGGTAGTACAGTACGTTTATTTATTTATTTATTTATTTTTCTTTTCTCAACCGATTCGTCCACAGCAAAATTTACCTGGCCTACCCAATAATGAAAAAGATAGTGGTAGGCCTGACTGCTGTGTCCTGAGGAAGGCCAACGGCTTTCATGATCATGAGCCAATCAAAGATTACGAGCCCACATGGTCCAGCCAAGTTCTAAGGGTCAAACTTGCAAGCATAAACCAAGGGTTGCACCCACAGTACCCAAAAGGAAAGAATGAGAGAGTAAATTGCAAAATAAATAAATAAATAAATAAATGCACATAATTAACCTGCCATTGACTCCGCCAGTTCTTTCTAACCACTGGTTCACAACTGCTGCTACTAGTTACAAAAATTAATACCAAACAGAGTTCTAACATTAAAACAAACTGAACCAAAAATTCTTCAGTGGCATCTCTCACCAAACCTCTTAAATCAAAAATTGAATTCTAATATGTACTACATCTCTAATCAGCCCTAGCTAGTACTAGTAACAATTCCGAAGACATTCTTTCACTGAGTCACAAGGCATGCAACCCCCGGAATGGAATCACTATACTATAACTTGGCATGCCAACCGAAAATCCAGTCCTACGAGCATCAGATTTATCCCATGCAATGTTCAAATCTTCTTAAAAGCGAATCCTATGAAACAGAGAAACGAGGAGGAGCAAAGAACGGGATTTCGAGATTGATAAACACAGGTATCGCCACAGCACACTCAAAGGGTGCACTACTGAACAGGGCAAGGCAAACCAGCTGCAGCACTTTCCCCTTCCACATTAAGCAAATCAAATAAAAAAGAAGCTGTCCACTCTATAGTTTCAGATACTCAGCAGCTAGTTTAAATTCTAGCCTGAGTAGAACCCGTGTGCTGAAGCATACAGACATAAGCTCGTCCTTAATAGTAACTTGCCTTGCAGCAGGGGTTGCTTTTTCTAGCTTACCAAACATCTCTATGCCGTCCCTATTTGTCACGCTGTAGTGTTATTTTAATAAATGGACATCTATACTTGCTTCATAAGCCTACAGTTACATGGCCTTATGATATTCATAACTAAATGAAAGTTGCAATGTCCATGAATTTCCTATTCCATGCCTACAAATAATTGGAAACCTTTTTAAAGTATAATTTCTGATTGTTTTTATATTCTTCCCAACTAATTAAAAAAGAAAACCATACACCATTGAGGCACAACACCAAACATCCCCAATGATAAAGATGACAAAAGCATTAAAGAATTGCATAGAAAAAGTAGAACTTGTGGTACAGGACCACCTAACTGATTTTAGTATGTGTCAGCACACAGACAACAGCAACAGGAGCAAGAAAATTTAATAGAATTTCGTCAGACTGATTGAAGTCGGTTCGTGAATTGGATATAAATATAGCGGCAGAAAAATGGTAAAGAGAAACTGTTATAAAAACACAGCCCAAACTGTATAGCAAAAACATTTTTGCAAGACTTTCCGAATCTAAGTTCTCTGGTTTCCAAAGACATAACTAAACGTATATATAATCACATTCATAAAAAATAAAGAAAAAAAGATAAAGAAAACTAATATACAAAGTAAACTAATACAAATAAGATAGGCCATTATTCCCAAGTATAGAGGAGAAAATAAGAAAACACAGATAGAGAGAGAGAAAGAGAAAGCAAGAGAGATTAAGTATGTTATTCTCTTTATCTCTCTACACTGAAATCTTAAAAAAAAAAACAAACCATTGCATCCCCATGCTGTAAGGAAAAAGTACATGTACATCCTATAAGGCCAGACAATTCTATGAGACCTCCAATATCCAGCTTCAACCACACAAAAGTCAAGGGTTAGATACTATGAGCCTGTCTATGTTAAGGAAGAATACTTTTTCAACAATGCCCTCAAATACATACATACATACATGCATACATACATATACATATATGTATATGTATGTTTGTATGTATATAATATCTTGTTGAAACATGGCTTCTAAAAGAAAAACTTCCTTTGCAGCGAAAATGTCATATTAGCTGTACATCACACTGTTTCTTATGCTATTATTGCTGGTTTACTTGTAGTTTCACACACTAAGTGAAACCTTGATATTCACTTTATGACATATTCTTTGACAGATACATGGTCTTCCTAAAACCATGAAAACTGAGATTTCCATCATCACAGAACATGCTCTGAACTACTCCAAAGATATATTTCATAAAATAGACGGTGGCCATGCTATCAATAAATTTGCAAAGATCAAGGCTGGAGCATCCACTGAGAAATAGAATACGAAAATTGTCCGACCCTAAGCATGTATGGATATTTATCATTAACAACATCAGACTGACTGGCCGAGGCTTTCAACTTTATATGCAGAGTGATCTTTAAAAGGAATAATTTAATATTTCAAATCCGATTTATTGCACAGTTGCATTCTTAAAACTTTAAAAAACTATCTTGCACTTCTGTATTCAGGATTGCCTTAAGAAATGGAACATATAAACGAGACTGAATTGCTAATTTGCAGAGTGAATATCAAAGTTTTCAAATAGTAATTATATATGAATCAAAGTGGAAACAAATTTTATATCTGCAACCCAATGTAAAATTCCCATGCTTGTGAAATAATTGAAAGGAATAAGAGTCATCACCACCATTCAATACATCAGAATAATTAAGGAAAAACATGGGGAAATTAAAACAACTTATGGATTGGCAAGTAGTGCAAATAGAGAAACTAACACCATCAGCTGAACAAAAGAAATTAAAAACAATAAAGAATTCCAAAGTGTACATAAGAAAAATTCTGGGAATATATAGCCCATCAATTGTAATGATCAATGTAATCAGTACATCAGCCAACATCCAAGATAACAACCTCCAGAACTTATTTCCTCCCTTAAAGACAATTCCAAGAAAATTAAGGATGAAGAAACCCATATGACTAGTTCTGTGTTCTTAAAAAAGCTTCAACAAACTCTAATGGCAACCTACCAATGTGTTGGTACTTCAAATTATTAAACCTATTCCTGTGCTACATGACACCAACCTTTGCAGTTCTCATGTCACTGAAAACGGGGGAAGACACAAATTTAATGGAAGAAATTTTGAATGAAGTTTGAAAAATGAAATAAAAACTCAAGACGTCCTATCAATAAAACATTCTATTGAATCTTGAGTAAAATCTGAAACTCTTCCCCATCCTCCCCCATCCAAAAGGGAAAAGATATAAAAAAGAAAGAAGGCGAAATTACCATTAGCAAGAATTCTGTGTTGGAGGAGAAACCAATCATGTAAACCCCAGTGGCAGTGTAGCACCATTCAACTGCACATAATGCCACCAAAGTTCATCTCTCAGCATCCCATCACAGCACAATTATACACAAAGTTACCCGATTGCTTTCTGGCTAGCAAGTTCCATTGCGGTGGCCCTTCGCTTGGAACCCACGAATTGAGCTCTATAAAACCTTCACCCAAATTCCTAGGTCCACCAATCACTATAAGGTGATCTCCACATGCTCTGAATGCAAGACCCCAACCATTCATTGAAACTGCTCTTTCAGGCAATCTTCCAACAGTCAACCATGTTCTACTCTCCTTATCATACTTTTTTACCTCCATGTCAGCATGATCAGCAGCATACAGTTCATTATTTACTACTGCAACAAGCGGGGGTGCCCCAGTTGCTGCAGGCATCTCAGCCTCACCAGCCGCTGCATTACTTCCAGGAGACATGTTAGGAATTTCAGTCCACCTTCTTGTCTCTAAATCATACTCCTCACCACAAGTAAGAACCCTTGCATCATTTCCCAATCCACCAGTTCCCCCAATTACATAGAATTTCTTATCCATAAATACCCCACTACACATCTTCCTTGGCTTATTCATGCTTGGGAGAGTCTCCCACCTCTGTGTCTCAGAATTGTACATTTCAGCAGAGCTCAGGATATTTCCCTGAGAATCACAACCACCAGCTAAAATCGCAATCTCACCAAGACTAGCTGATCCAAACAAGCACCTCGGAGCATTCATGCTGGTCCCAGAAGTCCATGAGTTTGTCAAAATACTATATCTATATATAACCTGAGACGTTACCTCCTTTCCAAATACAAGCAACTCAGTTCCCACAGCCAAGGATTCCTTGTCCGAGTAAATGAAACATTCATTAGGAGGCATCCTTGGCAAATGCATCCACCTGAGTCGAATCGGATCAAATGCCTCCCACTGAAAGAGGTCACAAGAAAAGTAAACCCAATGTTCAACCACACCAGTCTCCCTCCTCAACCTATAGATATCTCCACTCCTAATTAAGGACCGAAAACTCCGGTTCAACGAGGCAATGGAACCATAATCAGACCTTGAGCACCTAATTAGACAACTGATTGAGATGTCTCTCCCAATTGGTTGGATTAATTGATCCAAATCCTCACCAGCATGTCTCTGGTCACCATCCTCCTCCTCCTCCTCCTCCTCCTCAGGATTATCTGAAAAGCCATTATCATCACCATCTTCCTCAGACTGTTCCTCCGGTGAGTCCTCCACCGAATCTGACAGACTGTCGTCCTCTGATTGGTTTTTCGAATCTGTTCTGTCTAGTCCAATGGGATGGTGGTGGCTAAGCGACGAATCCAAATCCCAAGAAGAATCAGATTGCCTACTATCGTCGTCGGATTGCTCACGTGAATCAGGCAAGAGGAGGTCACGCGAGTCTTGTGGGGAAGACGTATTACTATTATTATTATTATTATTATTATCGTCGCCGGAGGAATCATCGGAAGAGAGCTTAGACATCTTGGTTTCCCGAGAACAACCGTTGGATTCGTCCAAATCCACCGGACGCTTCCCATGGTACATGTAAGCCCACTTGTTTTCCTCTTGACAAGAGCTTGCAAACACCAAACACGACTCGCAGGACCGGTTCTCCAACATGACTATTCCGCCCCACCCGAATTCAAACGGGGGAAAACCGAAAACAACAATGGGAGAAGAAAATATATATATATATATATATATATATGTATTCAAATCACTGTGACACCAGAAGCTTTAGTCCGTCCCCCCCGCTCCCCCCTCCGAAAAAAAAGAACCGCAGTCAAGATTAACAAATTCAACCTATTCAGAAACGGAAAAAAAAAACGAACAGTTTCCATTAAAATTCGAAAAGAAAAAACAAACTGAAATCTAAAACGAACGAAATACAGAAATTTGAATCCAATAACAAGACGATCCAAATTGAGGTTCATAAAACCAAAAACAAAAATAAAAAGTCAAACAAGAAGTAACAGAAACAAATTCTATCTAAACGAGAAACGAGAATTCACGATCAAACGAGCCGGAGAAAAGAGAAGTTACCAGATCTCAAAATTTTCAAACGAACACAAACGAGAAACCAAACCAAATAAAAAAAAATTAAAACTGCTAGATTCAAAAATTAGATCTGTTTATCATTTCATTAATCACGAAAAAGAAAAATTAAAGCCAAGTGATTAAAAGCTAAAACATAAAGAAAGAAGTGACAGAGAAAGAGAATGAATTAGAAATAATAATGTCGTAAGAAACTTACTGATTGGATAAGAAGGAAGAATTGTGAAGAAAAAGGAAATGGAAATGAATTTCTTCTCTTTTTCTTTTCTTTTCTGTTCTTTTCTTCTTCTTCTTCTTTTTTTTGCCTTTGCTTTGCTTTCACTTTGCTCTTTCTGTTCTTCGCGTTCTCGTTCTTTTCTTCGTTTAATCCTTTTTTTTCTCTGTTTTTTGTTTTGGTTTTGGTTTCTCTTTCGCTATAGGCTGGCTGTGCTTGTCCTTTGGATTCTCTCTGCAAATCAGAGCGAGGGAGCTTTGGTTTTGGCTTTGCGAGAGCAAAATCTTTAAGAGGACCCCTTTATCTCTCTTAAACTTCCTCTCCGCCCCGTCCTCCCTTCTCTCTCTCTCTCTCTCTCTCTCTCTCTCTCTCCCAAAAACACTTTTTTTTTATTTTGTTTTCCGTAAAAAAATAAAATAATTAAGAAAATTGTTTTCGGAGTTATTTTTAAAAGAAAAAAAAATGGGGGGGGGGAAGCGGGGTGGTGGTGCTGAGAAAGGGAGGGGGCGGGGTGGCGGTGGTGGTGGTGGGGCCAAAAAAGGGAAGAAAACCACCGGTAACCGGTTAGCGCCGGTTGAGACACGTGTTGACTAGTGTTATAGAACAAAAACTGTCAGTCTCTTTTGTTTCTTTCTTTTCTTTTCCGCTTTTTTGTTTCTTTATATTAATTTTCGAAAGACTCCGTTACCCTTACGTCTTTATTTGCTATTCTAATTTCTCGGGGGCTGGGGGTCAATTTTTCGTTTCCCTTTGCCAGCTTCCGTTAGTGGAGTTTTGATTCCCTGCGGTACGGTAAGCGAGGAGGCTTTGATTGCAGTCGTAATTTTTTTTGGGGAGGGAAAAAAATATTAAGCTTAAGATTAATTTAAGCAATTAATTATCTAAATTGACCAGTCAATTAGACATTATCCATCATCATAATCATAATAATCATAATAATTGTCCCTAGACTTTGATAATCTTGACTAGTCAATTTGCTAAGTTACATTTTAGCTCATTTAAATCCAAGAATAAATAAAAAGAAACGTTTTTATCTTAATTTTTATCAATTTAAAAATTTAATTCAAAATAGTCTAAAAATAATATGTTTAATTTTTTAATTTTTAAAATTTTGTACTATTATATATTTACAAAGTGATATTTTATGATTATGTAATAATGTATAAATATTATACACGAAAAACATATTAAATATAAATCCTTAATTTTATATGATATTATGATTTATATTTTTTTATTTTCAAATTCGGTTCATTTAATATGTCTAGGAGCTAAACATAGAAAATCTCGACAATAAAACTAGATTATTGATATAGTAAATTACTATTCAATACTTGAAATTTTCAACCTAATTTTCATGTTGACACAATGTATATTTTCTTTCTTGGTTCTTACATAATTTGGATAGGGGGATTGATTGGATTGATATTGATGTATGTGGACTTATAACTTTCAAATTTTCTCGCATCCAAGAGAATTAATATTTTGATAATTAAGTTAGAACAATGATATTAGTAGTTGATAATAATAGAATATATATATATATATATACATATATAAGTTGACGACATTCGATATAGTCAACATGAAATTTCAAAATAAAACCATGGACAATATATCATGTTTTTCCAATGTAAATCAACGTTTTTTTAATATAAAATTTGAAACTATATATAATTAATTTACTCGATATGATTAAAAAAATATTTTTCTTCTTACAAACTATTATAATATTTGTTTATATATGAAATAGCTTTTACAATATTCATATATATATATATATATAATAATCAATCAAAACATATATCTAACACTCAAATATTTAATTCATTGATTGATATATAATTTTTATTTAAAAAATAGGGTTGAAATCTATTTTTTTCAATTGAAAAAAAAATCAAAACATATATCCTACCGAATACTATTGATGTGTAAATTCATATCACCTCATTGTATAAATATCACACACGTACATGAAATAAAAATCTAATCATTAATATTAAATATCAAATATTATACTTTATAAAATATGATAAATCTTATCATGCTGTGAGAAATTAAATAATTTATTTACGTCAAATTTTAAATATAAATACTGTCTCCTTTTTATTTCCAGAAATGACCTTTTCGGCTGGCAGTAAATAAAATTTAATGACCGTCACGTTTTGAACACTTTGCAAAGGGCTCAAGTAACATTCAGGTGGCAACACGCCCTGGCAAAGCTGGCAATTGCGTTTGGTATACGTTCTTTCTTTCTTTTTTTTCCCTTCCCTCTTAGGGATGGAGAGAGAGGGACAAAGAGAAAGACAGCAAAAATCCTCAATTAATAACCAGAGATATTGATAAACTTTTTCACTGTGCCAAGATTCTCAATAATCATTTCGACTTTTAATTATGCATACTATAATTTATAGGTTAGATATATAGGGGGTCGGCCTCGCACTTTCTTGCCTGCATCCTTCAAATATAATCATCACCATCCACCCCCCCACCCCCCACACCTCCTTTTCTTTATTTCCCCTAATCACTTTTCCCCTTCTTTTCCCAGTGTGTCTTAAACACCGGTTTTAAGGTTTATACTCGATGTATTATCGATTTATCGTGATTGACATATGTATTTATATAGTTATATTATATCAAATATTGATATTATTGATTTATAATATATTAAATAAATAAAATAATAAGATGGAGAAAAAATCGATGACGAGCATATGCATATGCGGAGAAAAAAATTTTAAAAGAAGGTAGAGCAAACAATAAGTAAAACTTTCTTTATTTTAAATTTTTCGATGGTGTTATAATTTTAGAAATAAATATTTATTTTAAGTGTCGTTTTATTAGATTCGTTGATGAATTTTGTCGGTGATGTATGGAATAATTTAAAAAAAAAAAAGTAAATCACAATTTTTTTAATATGGAAAAAATGAATTAGATTTGTGGTCAAACCCTAAAAAAAACACAAACCAAAGCAGCAGTCAGTTAGATAAAAAAAGGCAAAAACAACAACCACCTTTGGTTTTGGTCGTATACGATAATATCATCATTTGACCCCCGTTTGGTCCTAGAACGCTGTTTTCCATGTTCTGATTAATGAATGCTTATTCAAAAAAGAAAGGCACTTTCGCCTACCCAAAACAACCCTTGTCAAATCATAGCCACCCGACATTTCTCATAGGGGCAATAAAGTAATTTGGAATTGTCGACCGCCGCGTTTTGGAAGTCGGCCCAGTTGGGGTAATGAGACCAGGTCAATGTTAATCCCGTTTTTGATTAATCCCATTAATTTAATTTATCTTCTTTGGCTATATAAGAATTTAGTGACCCTCTTTTTCCCTTTGGTGAATAGGATGTTTGGTTGTGTCAAAAATCAGATAATGAAAGTGACCACTTCCCTCGTGCCATCTCCTCCCAGGCCGCTTATCAAACGAGAAAAAATAATTTAATAAATATTTATATTTAATGCTCTATTAACATATCATGATTTGTCATTTCATAAATGTATGACGATTACATTTGATTCATTAATAATATATAAAATTTATATATTGACAATTACATGTATTAAATATAAATTTAAATATCACGTCAAACATTTTAAAGATATAAATATAATATTTTAATTTTGTATTGTATAGATAGAAAATATTAAAAAATTTATAAACATGGATACTACGTATCTCATAGTGTTAATCTTTTCAAAATGATATTAAAACAAACTCGATCTTTATATCAAACACCTCAAAATAGGATACAAGTAGGGTGGGCAACGAGGATGAAATCGTCTTTAAATTAAGTGTAAGAGACTATGATATTTAGAAAATATATTTTAATCACATAACGAACAAGTAACAATATTTTAAAAAATTTATAAATGTCGACCTTACACACAATTTTTTTTCAAAAGTAATGAAAAAAAGTTTTTATAATTATATTAAAACAAATAAAAGGCCAAAAAACAAATGTTATTTAAAAATGAAATAGGAAAAGCAAAATCTAGCTGTAATAGTTTCTGAGTCAGCTCCTTTGGTGGATGTGGTTCTAAACCGTCAAGGTTGGTTTTAAGTGGTCCCACACCGACTTTTGTCTTTATTTTTTTTTCTCTTTCTTTTGTTATCTCATATACGTCTCTCAGTATTCACATCGGACGGCTCAAAATCACCCGCTAGTATCACGAGATTTTGACCAATTGAGAATTTCTAACAAGATAATATTTTTTATTTTATTTTTTAATTTCTAAAACTTATCTCCCCAGCCAAATAAAGATTTTAATCATTTTTTGTTGATAGAAATGGCAAGTGTCAAAATTGTGTTCCTCCTAATTATGGCCAATGTGATTCGGCAGCGCCCAAAAAGACTGTTTTACCCATGGAATTAAGGGATAAGGCTGATTTTTGACTCGTTAATGAAGGGTTGGTTTCGGGTTTTTAAAAAATTTTTCTTTTTCTTTTTTAGTTACGAATTTTGGATCGTTGTGGTTTTGCGTGTATGACCTGACGGCGTCGTCGAGGAGGACCGAGGAGACTGACGAATGGACTCGTGCGGCGCACGTGACTGAAAAATAAAAAAAAAAGGAAACAGACTAGCTAAAACACGCACACACGTGTACACACGTGCCACAAGGGAAAGATTTTTACGGGGTAAACGCGCAACCATCGAAAGGCAAAGACATCGGTCTGGGAGAACGAGCCACGTGTCGGCGCACGTGGGGAGCTCTAAGTGGATGATGGCGTTTTTTAATTTTGAGTGCAAAAAGATAAATAAATAAAATAAAAGCCCCTGTACTTTTGTTTTTTTGCAATTTTTAATGCTGAATTTGTTTTTTTAATAAAGGGGCCGCCTCTACACTTGCCTATAATATCGGTTAAAAAGGCATTAAGGGGCAGAAATATGAGAGCAGTACACATGGGAGAATGTCCGTCTGTGCCGGCTTTTGCTTCCAACTTAAAACATAATTAATTGTAAGACGATAATGATGATGATGATTCATATGTTTATCATTATAATCACTTTAATAATAATTATTATAATTATAGTATAAGTTTTGATTTTTAGTAGTAAAACTAGGTGGAGCATGATCAATGGTATAAAATAAAGTTTGTGTCTTGGATGGGGTTGATTAAAAAAAAAATCTATTGGGTTGATTTTGGCTGATATTTCTGTTGAATTAATTAATCAACAATCTAAATTTTACATGTTCTTGAGCCGGTTTTCATATTAAAAAAAATTAACGGTCCATATACTTCTTAAATATTTAATATCAATTTGAACGAAATGTAACTGAAATCAATATGCTTTAAAATATAGTGTACTTCCTTTTTCTGATCACTGCAATAAAAAATTTATTGACAATATTCAATATGTACTATTACAAATATTTTTTAAATTCCACATTATTAATGTAGAGTACAATTAGAATTTCCCCTGGATAAGATAGTTTATTAATTTTCTTGTTTTTTTGGCACTTTTGTACTTGACATTTATAACCATTAATGAATTTTTGAATAATTAATGTACGTGACTATTAAAAAAAAAAATTCAATCTGAACTTAATTTATTCGGCATTTTTTATTTGATCTTATTAATTGTTAAAATCAATAAGATTTAATGGTCTATCACAAAATTTGATATAAATTGGAATGATAACTTACATCATCTTGGTCTCTCCTCATGGCAATTTCCATTGAGGTAAAAGTTAGACATAAAAGAAAAGGCTTCATAGTAAAAATTTTAAAAAATATATTAAAAATTCTATTAATTTTTAAAAATAAATATAAAAATTAAAATAGGTAAACATGGCCACGTGCATACATCATCTCTAAAGACTTAAAAAAATCATAATGAAGATATAAATAAATGTGTACAATACACAATAATAAAACAAACTTCAAAACCAAGCAACTCCACTATCCCCCAAAACCCACACCCAACCAACAACAACCGAAAAAAAAAAAGAAAAAGAAAAAGTAAAAGAAAAAAAATAAATTAATAAATAAATAAAAAGATTCTGGCGTGCACTAACCACTTATAATAATCCCCCCCTTCATGAACCGAGGCAACCCTTCCAACCAATGCTTCACGGCCACGTGTGGCTCACTTGTGTAAAGACGTGTGCTCATGTGAAGCATTATTGGACGGTGAGAAAGGTGTTTGAATGAGTAAATCCCACCTCACTCAAAAACTTTGATTTTATACTCAAAAAGTAAGAAAAAAAAAATCAACACCGTTCTCTTAATTTGACTTCAAATTTATGTTGAAATCTCTTGATTTACATATGTTTCGTGTTTATAGTTGAATTATTGTTGAGTGTGTCGTGTTTTTTTTCTTTTAGACTTTTTCTCAAAGATGATAAGATAGTACACAACGATTAAATAAGGAGTCGTGGCGATTGTTAATACGCAATTTAATATGTGGAAGACAAATGGTGGGCGTAATTTGTCCAATGTGTCATACACATAATTGCTATTTTAGTAGTAATAAATTTTTTTATTCTCTAAGGAGTGTGTGAGATGGGTTTGGAGTTTTGCCTTTTTAAAGTTTATGTGTGCGTGTGCGGACGAGTGTCGTGAGAGTTGAGTTAGGAGGAAACGCAAAGGCAAACAAAGGGATAATGATTATTGAAAGGGAAGAGAAGGGGGTGATACCAACAATGACAATTGGAGGGGGAAGGGGATGATTAGTATAAACAATGTAAATGAAGAAAACGTCTCTTTCGTACAACTAAGGTGTTTTCTTTTTCTTCCTTCTTTTCTTTCTCCCTATGGTTTGCCTTTAATTCTCCCTCTTTGCCATTGTTGGTGGTATTGTTCCTTGTTTTGGAGTGTAAGAGAAGTGAAATTGGGGGGAGAGAGAGAGGGCGTGGGGGGGCTACCCATGTGACATGTATGGTGGTTTACATGACATAGATTGCATATTAGTTTGGGGTTTATCTGGCAAAGGGCCCATTCCAATACCATAAAGTGGGTTTAAAACCAATGCACCCACATCAATTAAAAAAAAAAGATTCTCCTCTAACATTAACTTTATAACTTGGATTTTAGGTTACTGATCTTACAAAGGAAAAAAAATAAATAAAATAAATAAATAAGCATAGATGTTAGAAGAGCCTTAAAAGAATGGTTATCTCAACCACTTCTTTTATTATATTTCCAATTAATTATCTCCCCAAATCTTGCTCTTCCTTTTTTTCTCATTGATCTCTTTTCTATTAGCATAGTTGATAATATTAAGAATGGGGAAACAAGAGGCCAAATTACTTTGGCAATTAGCATTGAAGTTTGTTGTTTGATGTGGCAACTTTTCATGCATACTTTTCCAACCATCGAGATGTATGTGTACACACACAAATATATATATATGTCTGATTTTTATTTATAATTGTTCGAATATGATTTGATTGTGTTTGATTATTTTATATTTTTTAAAAAGAATATATTTTATGTTATAAATTTTTAATGTTGGTATTGTTGATTTTTCTGATTTTTTTCAGTATTTTTTTTAAAAAATTTATATATTAAGATAATTACAAACTATTGTACATACACTTTTACATGATCAACAACCAATTTGAAGGGTTTCAACTACATCTAAAATGGACGGCTTGTGGGTTTTGAATTTTTCCTGGGAAATTTTTGGATATGCATAAAAAAAAAATGAGATGGACGAAAAAAATCTAAAAAGGTTGACGGTATACAAAGATATGATGTAGATTTATACACATGTATATCTTGGGCTTGAAGTTTGGTATTGATTAGGAAGTCATAGGGGTTGGAGTTTTTGAGAGAGAAAGGTAACAAAGGAGGGGTGGAATGGGACACTTTGATTGGAGCAATTTAAGTCAATAAGCACAAAAGGCCAAGTGGGAAAAGGTCAGCAAAGGAAGAGACGTATTCCCTGTGCCCTCCCTTCCTTTTGCTTCCATCCCATTTCCACAAGAAAGAATGTTAATCCCCCCAAATAAAACACATTGTTAGGCAAACGTCACCTTCAAACACAAACACACACCCCCCCCCCCCCCCCCCCCCCCCCCCCAATCTCTCTTCCTTCCTTCTTTGAAAGAAGAAATTTCTTTTTTGATATGTGCCACCTTCTCTCTTCCTTCTACCAGATGATAATGTCTCACCTTTATGTCGTCTTCACTCGTAATAAAGAGGGGAACAAGAAATCCGTGAATTTCGCCTACTCAAAACCCCAAAAAAAAAAAAAAAAAAAACCTGAGTACCCATCTAAGCAACTAATATGTCCATGACAATGACTTTGCTACATAAAAATTATACGATTCTGATTTTTATTTATTTATTTTCTCGAATTTTCAATCTCAGCTTACATTTTTTTTCTCTCTCATCGTCGACCTTTCTAAAAAGTCGAGGATTAGATGCTTTTTTTTTTCCCTATTAATGACATGACTTGGAACATTTTTGGCTAATCACCCGAAGAAAAAAAATTCCAATCTTGCAGCCAAAAATGAGTGACCTCTCTTAATCATAGGTAGTAATAATAATTTATAAGTGGGAAAGAATCTTTAACAAAAATGAATTCTTTTTTTTTTTTGGGTTATTAATATTCCTCCATAGCTTATGCTAGCTACGGCAAAGAATATTGCGTATTTTGCATGTTCGATCTAGGACACCCGTCGGTCCATATTGATTTGTTTGTTTGTTTATTTTTTTTTCTATTAAAAAATAGAAATTAATTCCTCAATTAACAACGCGTGGATGAATTATAGACGTAAAAGATTAGTTAGAGGGATCGGTTAGTGGAAAGGGGCCCCTTTTCTCTATATGGGATTTGATGTATCAGGCAAAAGCATTATGAGGAGAGAGATGTAGTCAGCATAATCACTGATCAAAGGGATTGAAATCTTTCCATCAATTAAAATAAATAAATAATTAATTTTTCTTTTTGCAATTTTTTTTTCTGTAATTCCCCTATCATATGATGCCATCTCATGTATTCACATAGCCCCCCCCCCCCCCCCCCCCCTCTTTTTAATTTTTCTTTAATTTATTTTTAATGCTTTAAATTAGCATTTGCAATATTTTTTCTACCCCAAAGGCTATGATTTGAATTCCTTTATTCCCATTTTGCTAAATGCCAGAATCCTAAGCTGAAAAACTTTGGTAGGAGCATTCCTCATATTTGTCTTGTTCACATGTAGTTGAAATATATATATTCTTGAATTACATAAAACGAAATAATTCTCATTTATCCTATAACTCAAACATTTCGTTATTCAAATTTAAATTTAAAATATTTATTTATATATTTACGAGATAATATTTTGCAGTTAAATGATCAAAAGCCCCCACAAGTTCTATACATCAAATCCTCTGCAGTGCGAATTGAATCAAAAGCCCCTACAAGTTCTATACATCCCCATTGCAGGAGGTTAGCATGATCTCCCCACAATCATCTAAAGTAAGAGCAATCATGACAAAAAATCCTCATGATAACAATAAATACTATATATTAACAGAGCATCAAATATAAATTTAAAAAATATTTTTTTTTTGTTATTAAAAACTTCAAGTACAAGAGATCACGGGATACATATGAATCAAATTTATTTAGTTCAAAGTTAGGACAAAATTAATTTTCAACACATGAAAAGCTTAAAAAAGTTACATATAAATGAGTAATTATGTTTGAAAATTTACAAAATAATTATATAATAAACCTTGCGCCGAAATCATAATTAGATTAATTAATCATGTTCACACAAATTAAATCGACAACCACAAAGATTTTGAAAGAAATGGAAAAGATGGAGTTGAGGTCGGCTGATTAGATAGATACAAGGGTCATGAATTGTGTTTGTCGTCAGCAGCAGCAGCTCGTGTTTTGGTGATGAAACCTTTTCCAAATCAGCGTGCTGCTCCCCTCCCCTCCCCTCCCGGCCTACCCTCTTAATCCCTGTAGAGAGTTGAATACTTTGGTTTCTTTTCTTTTATGGGTGCATCCATGTTCTTCTCCCTTCCAGAAAAGAAGTGGTAGAGATGCAATTAATGTAAATAGTATTGCAAACACATTTTGACTTTTGATGTTGATAGCCCAACAATAAATAAAAAAAGATTGTGCAAATACAATATCAGGCTACGCTACAACCCTCCCTAGGGTTTAGTATTGCTGTAGCCATGTCCATCGTCTACTCTAGGAATTGTTTCCATTGTCGGATTAAGATGTAAATGTATAGTTCTTTTCACTCGTTTAATCATATTTTTAATATTTTAAACAGCATCAATAAAAAGTTACTGTATTTGAATAAAAAAACTTTTTATTATCAAACCGAAGGAGTTAATCAATTGAATTAATACTTGCTCTATTATCATAAGTATATATTTTTAATTATTAAAATTCAAGATAGATAAATTGTTTTAATTTTCAAATTAAAATGTAAATGTGTCATTTTTTTTTTATAAATCGATAATTGAACTGAAAACTTTTTACAGGTCGAGATGAATTAACCGATCGAATCAATCTCTTTGTGCTAACAAGATTCATGAAACTATGACATTGGACGTATATAATTTTGTCCGGGGGACCAAGGTTTCCCCCATTGGAATCAGGTTCTGTGAGGAGAGAACGCAAACTCAAGATTTGACTGACATGGTAATGGGGGCATGCATGGCTCATTACAGGGTTGGATCTGTTGCAATGGAACGGAATCAATGCTGCCTTTTCCGGTCACGAAAATGGGATTCACTCCCTCGTCCCAAAAGCTTGCTTTCCATTTGGACCCGTCGCTTTGTTGTGTCTGAAAGAAATCTTCTTCTAATCTTCTTTGACAAGCAATGTGTCGTCATGGAAGTCTGTCTAGCTGTTTCTTTTTATTGGTAGAATCTCAGCCATAATAATATTAATAAATAAAATTTTAATTAGAAAGTGCAAGCTTGATATAACATGCGCAGGGCAACTGATCATAACCGACTTTTGTAACTATGTTGAGGAACCCTGTATTTTCCTTAGCTCAATCATGGGCGATTGGCCAGTGGTTGGTGTGTGTCCCATATCTTAAAAGAGCTAGGTTGTTTTCCTCTACCCCTTTTTACAATTGCAAAAAAGATCACTTTTAATCTAAACTCACTTGATAAATCTAAATACGGAATAATCAAATCGTTTGAGATAACGTTATATAAATTTAAATATAAATTTATATAATGAACTTTGCATCTTGCTTTTTTACAGAAGAGAGAACGATCATTAGGTTAACTTTGACTTTTATTTGGAAAAATTATGTTCATTGAAAAAAAAAAAATCGAAAACTCTCTATTAAAGAGATAATAATAATTAGATAAAGTCTAAGTTATATTGATGTGAATTGTTATTAGTCAAGAAAGATGCTTAGAGTTCATGATCAATATAGTCCCAAAATGGTACTCAAACCCTTAGGGCCATTAGGGGTGTTGTATTATTATAAGTATTATAACCTTCCAAAGTTCAAACCAATAAGCCAATAAAACATTATATCTTAGAAACATTAATATTATGATAATCATTTCTTTACATGATTTCAAACATACTTTCTAAGCACTTCTTGTAAAATTCACTAGAAAAAAAAAAGGGTATAGCTTTTTGACAAACACTTCATCGGCATAAATTTAATCAAAATTTTAAATTATTCGTATATGTTGATAACACGATTTTAATGCTGTCGAAAATAAACATGATCTTTAAAGTTTTGACAACACTACAATCATTATTGAATTGGTGTTTGATTCAAAGAAAAAAAAGAATTTGAATAAAGTTCTTCGAATAATTAAAAAATACATACATCTACTATTGAATCAAATTAGGGGAATCATTCACCATTGTTAGGGTGAAGAATTGATGATTGTCCTGTCAAAACTTAAAAGAAGTAATAAAAAACTCATGAGGGAAACTATAAATTAATTAGTAGGGCCCATGATTGGGCCTATTAAACATGGGAAGGGCTTTTGATGAAAAGACTGAACCATGGGTCAATTGGTGAAGCCGAAGCCGGGGGCCCCTTGTTCTAGCAAGAGGCTGACAGTTTCCGGCGACCGTGGCTTTTGTTTTTTTAATGGGAGAGGGGGAAGTTATTGACTCACTGATCATCTCAATTTAATTCATTTATTTCAAAAACATATATATAAATAAAATTAAATATCTTCCGTACCCCGGTTGTTATATTTACATTTAATTTTATTTAAAAAAGTGCATTTTCATTTAAAAAAATGTATTAATTGGGACTAATTATGGGCCCATATTGGATTTTTTCTGCATTAGCATATCGGGCTAATTCAGTCAGCCTGAGACCCGGCCCAAAAGAATAAAAAAGGAAACTTTATTTTTTTTTTCTTCATTAGAAGAAAAATGTATTTTGCGTAGTTGCAAAAACGGCACAAGTAGGAGAGTTTGGGAGTTGACAAAACCCAAGTTTAGATCAGGTGCCAAAAAGGGGGAAGAACAGATGAAGATCATTTGTTGGGTGTGTTTAGTGTTTGTGATTACTAAAGTTGGTGCTTTGTCTGAAGAACCCCAGCTTAGTTCTGCTCGTGTTGTTTTCCAGGTTCTTTCTTTTTGTAGTAATTGATTCCATTTCATTTGCTCTTTTTGGTTTCTGGGACTTGGGTCAAAAAGGGTTTTTGTCTTTTTCATTACTTGACTTGTTTCATATATGTTATGTTGTGAATTATGGAGAAAAATGGGGTCTTTTTTATTGGTTGTTAATGGTAGTAGTGAAAATGTTTCTAACTCTTATGAGTTTGTTTGAAGTTTTCTAAAGCATTGCTTGTTGTAATGCAGACAAATTATGGAGACATGGAATTTGGATTCTTTCCAAGTGTTGCACCCAAAACTGTTGATCACATTTTTAAGCTTGTTCGTCTTGGTTGCTATAACACCAATCACTTCTTCAGGGTACGTGGTAGAACTGGAAAAAAAAAAGCATCTTGGTTGCTAAGTTAGTTGATTAATGCGATTTTGTGATGTGGGTTAGAATTATTATTATTTTAAATCTGTTGCAGGTGGATAGGGGCTTTGTTGCCCAAGTGGCAGATGTTGCAGGTGGAAGATCAGCTCCCATGAATGAGGAGCAAAGAAGGGAGGCTGAAAAGACTATTGTTGGTGAATTTAGTAGTGTAAAGCATGTGAGAGGTATTCTTTCTATGGGGAGGTAAAAACACTTTATTATTTTGTGAGTTCGTGTTTAATTTAACACTTTTACCAAATTTGTTGCATAGGAGTTCTCGGTTTGATGGTGTTAAAGGGATTTGAGCTGTAAATGATTAAGCATCTAGAAATGTATCTGAGTCTTGTATATACTGTTCAAAGTATCAGAGATATTTAGTAGTCTAATGAGCTTGAGTATACGTGTGAATTTTCTTTCAAGCTATATGCTAAGCTATGAGATTGATTTATTGATTTCTTTTAGAACTAATGCCTCTGAAATTGTGCACTGATTGGGTGCTCCCTTAGATAAAATGATCTCATATGATATCCTAATAAGCACCACATTTTATGAATGAGACTTGGCATGATCTCAGGGATCTTGTTGATTAACTTATGATTGTAAATTATTTCATGGGGTATAAAGTGACCAGCTTTTACATTAACAGAAAATAATGATGGTTAGATATCTGTTCAGGATTTCCGCCCTGAATTATGAACCATGTTGGAGGAGTTGTTTGTGTAATCATTACTCTTCTCATATTTCACATGGAACTCCTGAACCATGTGTTAGGACAGTAGACTAGCTTGCTACTTATATTGAACTTTTCTAGCCATAATCTTTCTGAACTTTCTCTGTTTCTATAAACTTTTGATGTAGTAATATGGCAACATGTTTTGCTTTGGTGTAGGTATTCTGATCCAGACAGTGCACAATCCTCATTTTCAATGCTACTTGGAGATGCCCCTCATCTTGATGGGCAGGTATTCTAGTCACACATGTTGAGCATCATTGCAAATGATTATATGACAAGATGGCATACTTAACTGCTTCTGTTTATCTTTTCAGTATACAATTTTTGGTAAAGTCACTAAAGGTGATGAGACTTTGAGAAAGCTTGAGGAACTTCCTACCCGTCGTGAGGGGATCTTTGTAATGGTATACATCTGATACTTCTGTTTTTCTTTGTAATGCAAAGAAAATTTTGGATTTTTTTTTACATTTGATAATGATTGTCAAGTTGGATGCATCTCTAACGACCTTTAACATCATATTGTATGTTCAGCTTCCTTGGCGGTTAGATATTTTTTGTTATAGCTTTATGGCACCATTTCATTCGTTTTGCAAAGAGGGACTTGCCCTTTTTTATTTTTGTGTTTTACTAAATAATCTACTTACCCGTATAAAGAGGGAAAATGAAAAAGAAAAACCAAGAGGGGAGACACTGAATCTGTGAGTCATGCAAGTTCCTCTTGTAATCATATGACTTTCACCATGTGAAGTAGATCTTGATGTATCTAGTTAAGTGGTCTGTTATGAATTTTATTATCTTCTTAATTAACACCGATAAAGCTGAATGTAGGATGGAAAGCCGTCCTCTCCAGGTATCTCTGTCTTTATCATTCTTTTGTAACTATGCCTGTAAGTTATATCTACAAAATTTACCCCTTGCTCTAAGCCTCTAACTAATTAGTCTGATATAGCAATTTTGGATAAATGTAATGGTTATTTCAGTTTGTGACTGATTTAATCCATGTCACTTCTTTCTATGCTGTGAATACTAATTTTTGTCTACTTATCTTCTTCCAGCCTAAAGAGCGCATCACAATTCTGTCATCCTACTATTATGGTGAGAATTAAGCAGCCTCTTATGGCTTTCTTGTTCTAGGAACCCTGCATTTTCTATATTGATGTCAAGGATGGACAAGGATGCACTCATATTTTTAGTCATCAATTCAACATTTTCTTGCATGTGTTCTTTACAGTTACATAAACTATTCCAGAGACAAGAATTTAATCACTACATTGCCTTTGAAAATGCTTGCGTGGATATTGTCAAGCAGGTGATATGATATTGTTATCTGGTAGTTCTCCCAAGATGTGAAATTAGTAATTGTGTTATACAGCATCAACAAAATATTAGGTAGAAAGAATGCATTATGACTGCGTGTAGTTTTTTCTTGTTTTGGGTTTTCTTGATGTCATGAGCACTTAATATACAACAAAATTACTGAGCTCAGTCCCTTTTTTTTCCCCAGTATATATTTGGATGAGGTTTGGAAGGTTGCATTTACACCATTCAATTGTACTACCCCTCCACCAGGAAAAGAACCGAAAATCTTCAGATTACGAAAACTTATCCTAGTATCATAAGATAAACCATTATGGGATCTTGGAACAACCCACTGACCCTTTTATCACCCAAAGAAAAATCAATCACATCCTACTTCTGGAAAACCCATATTTGGTTGCTAATATTTGACATTGGTTTCCAAACAAATGGAGAGAAGTATAGCAAGTAAATGAAAGAAATAGAACATGTTGTTGTTCTATTAAGAAAACTTTTTGGGATCACAAGGTCAAAATTTTGGGTGATCTGTGATGACTAGAGAGATAAATTCTTGATGGCATCAAAATGGTTCTGATAGAGGATGATGGTTAGATTGATGACAATCTGGTGTAATGGAGTTTTCACTTTCCAATCTAAAAATTCCTTGGACAAGGGCTTCGTATCGGCATGGTATAATTGGATGGTGTAATGATGGGTTTTAGACCTCAATCCAAATAGAATTCAAAGACACACAGACGTGTTCAGAATAGTTTTCATTTTCACCTTCTTACAAAAACTTTTATCCTGTTTAAATATTTAGAGCTATTGCATGATGCATTTTAATATTAATTCCATATCTTGTTTTCAAAGTAGTAGTCCTTAGGATCTGAGAAGCTATGCCTGGGAGAATCATTCTAGTAACTAGGTTCACTGTGCTGCTGCTAGAAGAATCCTAACACATGAAATCGCTTAACCTGGTTGATTCAGTGCATCTGTCATGAAACTTTTATTTTGGAACTTGACTAAGTGGTTTCTAGAAGAATACTTTAATTCATGGATCAAGGCAATCAACTTGCTGGTTTTTTATGATGATAATTCTTAGCCTAGAAGTGTGAGATCAACTTAAACACAATTCATATGTTTGCTTGGCATGAGGTCTTGTCTTTGTCCTTTTATTTGTTCCTCAACTGAACAATTAATTACTGGCCAAAAGAAAAACCAAACAATTTATTGTATATGACTCAAATTGTCTAATAACATGCAGTATTACCATATGGAGATGACAACCTAATTGCTATTTGAATCATTGGTATATACTGTTAATTTATTGTATATGACTGAAATTGTCTAATAACATGTAGCATTACCATATGGAGATGACAACCTAATTGCTATTTGAATCATTGGTATATACTGTTGTTATTCTGTCATTTTGGATACCTTTCAGCTCATTTATTCAACTAGGAGCTAGTGGGCATATAAGAGCAGTATTGTGTGTGAGTATATACATGCTTTTAAAAGAGGGGGTAAGAGGGGGAGTAACCTTCTTGAATGCAAAATTTTATGAGCCTCACCTGATAATAGAGGGTTGTGACATCAAAGAGGCAGCATACTGCATGTGGCTTCCGCATTTTTGATCTGGGATTTCTGGATATACTCAGTCTTATGTCACTTGTAGACTGGCTGTTCCACCACTTGAGCCTGCGACTTCTAGGTCACAATGGAGTAACCTTAGCTTTGCACAGGGGCTCGTTCTCCTTGTCAGACATTGTGGCCTGTGTAATAATCTATGACAGTTAATAGCATTGGGTGTGTCTGCTTGGAGAGCAGGAAGATTAAAGTTATTACTTATAACTAATTGACAACAATACCACATGCCAATGCACAATGTTCGTACAATTTAACATAGCCAATTCATAATGTTCTTTCTACTTAATTTTTAAATGAAAACGGGAAAACTAATAACAACGAAATTATGTCATCTACACATTGTAAATTTTGCTGTTACTCTTTTGATTTTAGATACTGAGATGGAGAGCTGCGAAAAAGAGAGGGGTATCTTGAAGCGAAGGCTTGCTGCATCTGCTGTTGAAATTGAAAGACAGGTGATTTTAAGCCTGATTAACATGTAATTAAAATTGATACCATAGGATATTCTCTTGGCAAGCTTGGACTAATCCTGTTCCATTGCAGCGAATGAAATGCTTCCCTTGAATTTCTAAGCAACAGCTGGATCAGCAAGGGAGAAGGCTATGATTCACATAGGTTGCAAAGACGTTCTTGGTGTTGTATAAAGTCAGAGACAGCATCGCAGATGTGGAATTCTGGTAGAAAACGGTGACCAACATGCGGTCTATACTCTGTACCTAGCCGTTCCAAACAAAGGATGGA
Organism: Theobroma grandiflorum; assembly: GCA_036013995.1. Taxonomy (NCBI): domain Eukaryota; kingdom Viridiplantae; phylum Streptophyta; class Magnoliopsida; order Malvales; family Malvaceae; genus Theobroma; species Theobroma grandiflorum. The sequence goes on from CP142127.1 coordinate 984,548, forward strand.
AAAAGAAAGAAAGAAAGTGTATCTTGACCTTAATCTGTTTTTAGTTTCTTCTTGTGCCGAGGATTGGCTTTTGTGATAATGATGGTTGACCTAGTGAAGTTCTGTCCCTTTCTGGTCCTAAAAATAACCCTATGAAACTAAGAGAGTGGTGTACATTGTATTAGCCCGGATGAATGAAAGCAACTCATTGGTATCTGGGGAAATTTCAAAATTTGTAAATCAGGTTCATATCTTTTCCTTGAATAAAACGGTTCTGAGAGTGAGTAATTCCCACTGGCAAGGAATGTGCAGGCAGTCTCTTGAGAATGGTTGTCATTTGTTATTGCAGAGAAGATTGAAACCCAATTTTGTTGCAAAACCAAGTAGTATATTGCTCTATTTTCTACTTACTGAGGGCAGAAATCCCTCTTCACCATTCCAGACAGAGCAAGGTTCATTACCGTAGTTGTTTCGTGGTAACTTCACATTGAATTTTTTTACTGCTATACCAACATCCAAGCAGATAAGATATGGTAATGCAATCAGAGGCAAAGCACAGAAGAAGATGAAAGGGAGGAAGAACAGTTTTGAGTGATTGAATTCACCTTGTCAAGATCAAACATTGACTTTTGATATGTCTATGGCCCTACAACAATATGGGGATCATTTCATAATCACATGTATGATTGAGGAAGCTATAATTTTGAGACAGCGACTGTGACTCTCCATGTATTAACCGTTTCTGTTGTCTCTCTGCACTTTCACTTGTGCCACATTTCCATCAGCACGACAATCTCGAATGTTCATAGAGAAAACATTACATGTGCTGCCTCCTGCTGTTTTCTGAGAAACCCAAACTAACTTTTTTCACTTCATTGACAAATTTGGATCCTCTCGTCCCCATTTTTCTGCCTAGAACATGCAGTCCCCATTCTTCATCCTTCATCAGGTTTTGAAAGCTTCATCATCATTGTCACCAGCTGAAGCAAAATGCCGGAAAAAAAAACACCCGAAAAGAGTTGCTGAAGCACACAGCATTTGTCACTCGCCATCATGAACAGGTTCAGTTTGTTGTCTTTGTCTTAGATTATATGATACATGTGCTCGGGTTAGGGTGCTCAGGCACGGCTTTGTTATGTATTTTTATAATTTTTTACAATATTTTTAGAAATTGAAATGTCATATCCATATGAACAATGAAATGTTTTAAAAAATATAGAATCCGAATAAGTAAGTTGTAAATAGATCACATGGTATGAAAATGACAATTTCCCACAAAATTTGACATCAAGAGATGGAAGCGGGGGGAGGTCTAGAATGTGATGGTTAGTCCCATATGAAAGCAGTCTTGCCAACTTTCGGGCAGCTGCAGTCTTAGGATGCATCACTTTAAGGCTTCAAGATGTCTCAAACAAGGCAGAAGGGAACATCCCACATGGGTGAATAGCAAAGACAGTAGCACAAGGGTTTGATTTCCGAAAAATCAATTTCGGACCACATAGTCCTTTCTCTTTGGCTGTTGGGGTTGGTTCCTTCTTAGGTCAATTTTCAAGGGGATTGACTATCTTCAGACAACAAGGCTAACAGTCACATGAAATATGAAAGCCAAAGCATTCACATTTTAATGTCTGGTTACCCATATCGGTCCAAATACATCATGGGCTATTGTAATGTTGGCTGATCATAGCTTCAAAGCCATGGAAAAACAACATAAAGAAGGAAAAAAATAACCTATGGAACTAGGAAAGAAAGGAAGTTATACTCAATTTTTATTTATTATTTGTTTTTTTAATTTCATTATTTCGAAATTATCTTGTATTAAAAATTAGATGTTATAAGTTAATATTTTATTTTATTTTCAAATTATCATCTACATAGCACTTTTACATTTTAATTATTTATATCGAAGTAGATCTTATATAATGACTCAATTAGCCTGACGTTATGTTGATGTAAGGCTTTTTTTTCTATACGCAGAATTTAGAGGAAGAAGGATAGAATTAGAACTATTTCACCAGCAGTTGGAGGGCAAAGTTTTTGTGGTGGTCGGCAATGCATGAGGACTAGGAAATACAAAGATTTAAAAGAGGAACAGAGGCTGCTTGTCTGGGGTTTGAACTACATCAATTGGTCAGCCGTTTGGGCTGCAACTGGCCAGTCTCGTGGCTTGCCATGCTACTCATTGACAGCATCGGGCCAACATAAATTTGTCACATGGCTGGCTACGCCATTATTGCTGCTTGCGGTCATCCATGAACCAAAGCATATACCCAAAGTTTTACTTTTGTCATGCTTCTAAAAACCCTTTTGCTTTGATCTCTCGAACATGGTCTAAAACTGTCATGGTTTCTCCTCGGCGGGGACGCCATGGGAAAAGAGTTTAAAAAGTTTTTTCAAGTTCCAGGTTTTGACAGCAAGATCTCCTTACCTAAAAGGGTTGAAAGAATTGAGTATAGACAGCTGCCATTTACCTGCAAGACCTCGCCTTGACATGAATGAATATTCTTTTGCTAATATTGTCGGGTTTCTAGGGAGTTTTAATATCGAAATTCGAAAAAAATTTACTCAAAAAATTAGATTTGAATTTCTTTTAATAAAAAAATTCAATTCTATTTAAGTATTGCGTATAGTGCTTTTATTTTTATATAATTGAATTCACAACAGATAGTGTAATAGATTTAGATATCAAGACTTACGTCTTAATACTTTAACTCTTGTATCGATTTTAGTATTTTAAAAAAAGTTTTTATGGTTTAGAGAGATGAAAAAAGGGTTGGTGGGAAGTAGGAACTGCTAGGTAAATGAATGGTAGAAAGTGTGTATATATGTTTAAACGTTTGGTTTCTTCTCAAAGGAAACCTGGCCAAAGCAAATAGTTAGAACATTCTACCAATTTTTATCAAAGTGTGAGCAGTAGCTCTCGATCTAGGTGGACCATTACTTGGACAAATTAAGCAGCTATTTCAACAAGAAAAACATGTTCGGAGAACAAAGAATAAGATAAAAAACCTACCTGTCTGTTTTTTTCGTATGCCTCTTGGGACTATGCAAAGGGTTAGATTAACTTTCCATATTTTCCGCTCTAACAATTTCGGGTATCTTATATAATTGATGAATGTTTTGAAAAATGGATCATGATGGAAGGTTTTTCATACGACAAGTTAATTTTCGATTACTAAATAGATCGGAAATCAATTCAACTTTCATGCTGTTGTTGTGATCCTCCCCTATAGGAAAATTAGGTCATTGCTAGTCGTCCTCCATTTCAAAAGAGATTACGTGTAACATGTGCAAAGGGCAACTAGAATATTTGCAAATTCCACACAAGAATGAATACCTCTTTCTCTCTCTCTCTCTCTCTCTCTCTATATATATATATATATATATATATCATTTGAACAAGTATTAAAGAAAACCATAAACTAATTTTATTTCTATTTTTAAAAATCTTGTAATAAACCTGAGAGAGAGAGAGAGAGAGAGAGAGAGAGAGAGAGAGAGAGAGATCAGTGAGCTAGATGGATAGTACAATTTCCAGCTCTCTTTCTTGGTTTCTTCTCGTTGACATGCTTTCGCATTCAATTCTAGATAGTGGAACTCAACTCTTCGAGATCTTGAAAAATCTGATCCTCAGTTGCAACTTGGTCACTAAATTAAATATTTTGCTCGAACTCTGAGGATGATTATATATTTCTTCAAAGATCTTTCAGGAATCTAATAAATTAATAATATTTCATTATCAACTGTCTGATTCTACTTGTAATTTGGACAATTCCCAACACCACCAAGTTACCTAATTAATCAGAATTTAATATATATATATATATACATACATGTCGATATGGGTAAGCTTAAAAGTGCAAAATCAACTAGCATCCTGTAAGGGATGGCAGTTTTTCTTCACACACATGATGCTGTCAGCAGAAAATTGATATAAAAATATAGATGAGATCATGTGGTGAAGAAAGAAATTGTGGGTTCTATTGCTTGTTCGTACTGGTATCTTGCTAGTTGCTACTGACAACTGAAAATGCTTTACAACTTCATCATCCCAATTTTAAAATGTAGATAATTAACTGAACAAGGTATATATCTTGTCAGTGGAACTTTCACAGAGAGGAATTCTTTAGCAGACGGCTTGAATTTTTTTTATAACATATGAAGAAATGTCTACCCAATTTCTTGGCAATTGATCATTTATTTGATTAGAGTATAAAACTTTCATTAACTTAAATAACTTGTATCTATGAGATCATCACTCAAAATGAAGGAAAACATATTGTTGATTTGACTAATACATGAAGATTTGCCCACCCATTTTCAATAAGCAGTCATTTGTTGATTTTGACTATTGAACTTTTTTTTTTTAACTTATAGTAACATAATTTGACATCTCTAATTCTGTTATTTATTATCTTTTCCATATTGTTTCTATCATATATTATGAATATCAATTAAATAAAAAATAATTCAGATTTGATTAAACGGTTATTAGTTTTTAAAAAAATTATTTATTATAAAAAAATATCGATTAAGATAAAAAAAATGCTCAAACTTGACTTGACGGTTATTATTTCATTTAAGAGAATTGAATTCTATGGTTTAATCTCTTCACCTCCTTAAGTTTTCCTCAAATGTATCACTCTAGAAGAATGAACAATGAAGACATTGATTTGTTTCTTTGACCTTATTGATTGCACATTCAATAGCTATAATGAGCTGAAACTATAGTTCTCATGAAACCTTGTCATTAAAGATATTGGACATTAATCAAAATTGTCAACTATATTAGTATCAGAATTCAATATATACCAACAAGCAGTCCTAAACTATTTGGTCTGGAAAAGCTGGTGTCATTCCTCCATGGTTGGCCTAGTTGTATGCCGATCCCCATGCAGAGAAAAGATGGTAAATTGAAAGACCCAAACTCAAAAGTGTTGCAAGTACTTTTCAAGTCTGGTACTCCTCCACCAGCCATAAGAACGATTGGGAAGAACTAGCTTTTCTTGATCAAACAAATTAAGTACTTTCGGTGATCATCGATCTTTTTGAGATTTACTCACCAACACTAAACAGTTTGCAAATCATTTTATCTGTATCGTATCATGTTCATGTTTATCTTTACGACCTTCAATGATTTGTAACATGCATGAATTTTAGAGGTCACATGGGAAGGAGGGGGTTTTTAGATGCATAGCCCTTCAATCATTCACCAGTACAGCAACAAAACTTTGACTAAGGAAAATTGCGGTACTGTAGATCAGCATGAAGGATACCCTGTCAAAGCCCGTTAATCAGGTTATGAATGAGTTTAAGTTGCTATTTATCTCTGAATCAACATTGAATTAGGTCCAAATTTGAGGTTGTTAGTCATGTTTCATGGTTCAACAAGTGCCAAACCGACGACTCTCTGACCAATCTAACTTTCTACCCGCAGGAATCTAGCCGGGAAAACGTGCAACATATGGTATCACGTGCGGACATGAAAACACACCTAGCTCCTTTTTTTACTACTAATTCACTTCATCGTTATAAAATAAAATTATATATTCTTTCCGTCTCATTTTATTTATCCGTCTTTTTCTTCTAAGATATCAGAGAATGAAGTCTTTTTTCAGTTTTAGATATTATTTTTATAACGAAAAGCATTGAACATTTATATTATAAAAAATTAAAAAAATTGTAAGAGATAACCTTCCTCATAAATCTAATTTAAAAATATCATTTATTATAATTTTAATTATTTTTAGTTAATTTTTAGTATGACTTGACAACAATGCTTTTAAACAATTTCAGACAAATTCAAATAGTTTCAGTTTTCTTTATCCTGCCATCTAGACAAAAATTTCAAAATTAAATCTCTATTCCTCTCTCTTATCAAATACTATCTATCTAGCCATCCAGTTCTTTCTCGCTATCTTAATGAGCAAAGATGACATCAAAGTATGTGTTTTAGGTTCTTAGGTTTATTAGTTTACATTCATAAAACCCCAAAGTTAAGGGGTTAAAATTGATTAAACATATCTATAAATTAAAACACTGTATGACTTTGATAACTTAAATCCAATTATGAGTAAGCAAATCAATTAGTTATTAAATATTGCATTACTAGCTACTAGACATTGTGTCATTGGTTTTTAGGTATTGTAAGATTAGTTTTTAAGTATTGCGTGACTTAATTATTACGTTTTTTATTTTTAGGTATTACGTGATTGACTTTTAAGTATTGGGTGATTGATTTTTAGATACTGTCTAAGTCATACAATGCCTAAAAACTAGTTACGTAATGCATTACTAACTAGTCATGCAATGCCTATCAACTAGTCACGCAATGCCTTTCTAACTAGTCACGCAATACCTAAAATTAATCACGTAATACCTAAAAATTAGCCACACAATATTTAAAAACTAGTCATGCAATGTTCAAAAACTGGTTACGTAATATTTAAAAACCATCAAAATTACTGAATTCTATTTAGTAAAATCAACAACTTCAAACAACACACTATATTTCATTTAACAATATAATCAACGAGTATGCCTACTTAGCAAAAAATGCTTAAAATACTCAAAGGTTTTTCTTCGTGTATAAAAAACTACTCTAAAATATTTAAATACTTAAAACACTTAAAGGTTTTTCTTCATTTATCAAAAATCATTCCAAATGCTCCAAATGTTTAAAATTTTTTCTTTTTGGTAAAAAATACTCTAGAGATGAATACTCTGGCAAGGAAAGCTCAAAAAACATGGGTCAATTTGAGACACGGACCTAAACATATTGGTCGGTTCTATTAAGGGTAATTTTGTTTAAAATTAATTTTTTTTGACTAAAAATAATTAAAATTATAGAGAGAACTATTTCAAAAAACATTTTATTTATGAGGGGTATTTTTGAAAAAAAATCTTAAAAAATTTTTAAATTTTAATATAAAATACATCAAAATCGAAATTTTTACCTTAACTTTCGTAAAAGTTAAAAAAAGATAAATATTTAAAAACGAAAAAGAGAGTAATTATTATATAGTCTGAAATCTAATCTCCGTGACAATCAAATGGGAAGAATATATAAAAAAGGAAGGAAATAATTATTTTATACTGTTCAATCTTAGTGAGGTATGATCATTCCCTAGATAAACAAAAACTAGGAAACTTTTTGAACTGAGATAATATATTCTATAATGCCTAAAACGATGTGCTTTTAAGGACTATACTTTAACCCCCTCCAAAGCTTACTCCACCCGAAGAATTATTTATTTTCTCTTGTCTAAGAAAGAACCAAACTTATATAATATAATAAAATAATATAAAAATAATATGAAATACAAGAAAAACGTTGCCGAGGAATAGGGTAGGGTGTAACGCAGAGGTTACGAGACGACACGTGCCATGTCGTAACCAAAATTATGGAAGAGATCATGGGGAGAAGGAGAAAGGATGATAAAAAGCTGACTGGTCAACAATGTCGATTGCCTTCTACCTTCCCAATTTGCTCTCTCTCTCTCTCTCTCTCTCTCGCTCTCTCTATCTCTCACTCTCTGGTTACGCATTGGCTGAAGAGAATAGAGATAAAATAATTAAAAAAATGAACAAAGAAAGAAAACAAAGGGAGGGTGTTGGGTTTTTGTTTTGGTATGAAATGAAAATGAAAATGAATATATAATATATACATACAGTGATATTTATAGGTATATAATTCAAATGACAGGAAGTAGTAAGATAACGTGGGCTTGCGTGCTAAACTGACAGAAGGGAGGCCCGCTGAGTTGGGTGATTATCGAGCACATTTGCCCTTAACCCACTTGGGCACTAACCCCAGTTCGGGGACACACAAGAGAAGGACAGTATGGCGTATCTCTCTCCTTTCTTTTGATTCCTCTCTTTCACTGTTTCTTCTCTCCTCTGTACATTCATGCGCATACATACATACATATACAGTAGCAAAAGAAAGAAAAAAAAAAAACACTACTTAGAGGAGAAACCCTATTTAATAAGCAGCATAGCCCACTGCTTTCTTCCATGCAATTGTCTCTTGTTCACTATCCAGCATCAGTTCTCTAGCATTCTTGCTCTCTCTCTCTCTTTTTCTTTTTTTTTCCACTTGGTTTACCTTATCTCCTCTAGTCCATAACTTGTGTCTTTTAGCATTTCTCTTTTGCTCTCATCAGCTTGTTATTCCATTCCCATACCTCCATTTTTGTTAGGTATTTCTTTCTCTGACAAAACACCACCCCATTTGTGTCTAATCAAGTCCTTCATTACCTTTTTTTTTTAGCTGTTTCTCCCTCTTTGTCCTTAAACCTTCATTTTGTTTTCTGACAAGATATACTAGTTTTTAACCACAATGTCAAGCAGAAGATCACGTTCCAGGCAGTCAGGTGTTTCCAGGATCACAGATGATCAGATCACCGATCTTGTTTCCAAGTTGCAACAGCTTATCCCTGAGCTTCGAGGAAGGCGCTCCGACAAGGTACCAAACCAGTGGTCTTTCTTTTACATTTCTCTCCTTTTTCTCCAAAACCCCCATCCTCTCTCTCTCTTTCTACTTGGAATTCAATTTCTTTTCTCTCTGCCTTCCTTTCTTTTGTGTGGCCTGCGTTTCACTTTTGTAGATAAGTCATATTCACCGCCTCATTTATTTTCATGTGGTGCATAGCAACAAGTTGAAGGTGTGGGACTCAATCTGTTCCCTTTTAGCATGCATCATGTTTTGCCATCACACTCAGAAAACGTATCAACAAACATTTCATGCTATCTAACCTCAACAAACCAAAAAACAAAAAAAAACCAAAACAAAGCCCATCATTATTCTTAAACTCCCATGTTGTTTTTCTTAATCTTCCCTCTAAATTCTCTCCAGGTATCAGCTTCCAAGGTCTTACAGGAGACTTGCAACTATATCAGAAGCTTACACAGAGAGGTGGACGACCTCAGTGACCGGTTATCTGAGCTACTAGCTTCCTCAGACACCGATAGCGACCAAGCAGCCATCATCAGGAGTTTACTTATGTAATCAGCCTTTGTTTTGTCACTATATTTACTTACCTTCCATATATCTAGGGTTTGGTGATGACTAGTAGCAATGCAGAACAAGTGTTTAATCCTTGTCAAAGACTTGTTTTAATCAAGTCTATCGTCATATATTATAAAATAATAATAATAAAAAGACTTTTAGAGTTTCTAAATGTGTTGATTTACAGCTATGGTTTTCCAAGGAAATCACTGCCCCATTTCAATGCACCCAAGATAGAAATTTCAAGCATAATTTTTTAAGATTATCTTCGGTTCTTCTGATGGTGACGCTCCTCATGGAATATAACATGAATATGGCAGTTTTTCAACGTATAGAGGCTACTCCCTTTGGCTAGATATATGCACACACACACACACGTTAATCTTGTCTGTTAATTTGGGTTTTAAGGCTATGATTAAGAGCGATCGTTAGGAGTGGACCCCCGAAAGGGTCAACCGGCGGAAGCTGACAGTCTGCTGACACGTGATTTACCGCACACCAATTCTATGGCTTGTAATAACATTAAATGAACACGAACCCGTGAACCGTGACACTTGTTTTTCTTTTGCCTTTTTTTCGTTACGAAACAGTTTTAAGTCTATGCCGACGACTATGATCTGATTTCAGTCTTACCGTCATTTTATATGCCTTATTGCTGACGAGCAAAGAGAGAGCACTGTGGGTCGAGATTAATTTATATGGCGTGTTGCATGAGCATGCACGACTTTGATCATTAAGCCCTTCAATTAGGAACTGGTAAATAGGGTTATTATCGTCTTATCATTAAGCTTTTAGGGTTCTTCGAGTTCGGGTCCATTTATTTATTTATATATATATATATATATATATCTTAGCTTTTGTCCTTTGAAGATTTCACTATGCTCGTTATTATATCAAATATTATCATATTATAAGTTTCCCTATATTGCAAAATGCAAAGGAAATACTACCGTAAACTAAGAACGTAGGTTATATACATATTTCTTGCAAGGCAAATTACTTGTCAAAGATACTTACTTATAAATTACTCGAGCTTGAAATAATTATATATCCATTTTTTAAAAATATATATTTTTCTAGAGAAAGAGCTTAAAGAATGATTAAAAAAAATAAACAAATATTGATACAGGTGATTACAATATAAATCTAGTAGAGTTTTTATACTTCCATGGTTAGGCAATAATGCTTCGAAATTTAGGATAAAATATTTAACATATTGATAACATGTTAAGATATACACGTGAGTTGAGTAAAAACAAGTACAAATAAGAGATTTATACATAGGACACTAATAACTTAAAAGACATGTGGTAAGTGTGAAACTAAACTAAATAGGTCGAATTTTTCGTATGCCGACTTTTTCCACACGTCATTTTAATCGTGATATTATGTGTATATTATGATACTATGTGGTAAAAAAAAAATTTATAAACTCACTTGTAAAATTTAGCAGCGTGAAAAAAGGTCGGTAAGGTTCGAGAGAACATGACAGTTTGTACGATTCGACACAATTAATAATGGGCTGATGCTTTCTGTGCAATTCGGATAGAAAACAACTCTGATGGATCAGTTTGGTCTCCAGAAACAGTTGGTCAGGAAACAAGTTTGTGTACGCATTCTTTTTGTTCAGAGGGGGTGGGGGTGTGGTTTCCATTGCTTGCTTTCACTACACAGATTCTTTCTGTAATTTGTCTCCCCACATATGTTTTTCCACTAGTTAGCAAGCATTTACCCTGTTGTGCCTGTGGTTAAATATCAAAATCTAGGCTCCCACTAAGCCCAAAAGATAACTTGGACTTCTCTTTCTCTTTATCTGAAAGGCTGAAAATTGGATTGTTTGGGTTGGGTAATAGAACCTTTTGGACAGTGTCAGAGTTTTAGGGTCTGGGTGGACGGTGTCGGTAGCCAGGGTTGGAATGTCATCGAGTTGAGTAGAGGAAGTCGATGGAGTGTCAGGCTTAAGCTTGGTTGGATTAAAGAACTCGAAGCTCAAGCTCGGTTCAGTTTTATATTTTTTGTGCTCGAGCTTGGTTCGAAAAACAAATCGCGCTATTCGAGCTCAACTTGATTAGGCTCGATGTTCATTTAATTATATTAGAATTGCGAAACATTGCTCGGCTCAAGTTTGAGTTTGAAATAAAAATTAAATAAAATTTTAATATACGTAAAAATATTATATTATACTAGGATGATACCCGTAGCTGCGTTATGAAAAATGTTAAAAGAAATATAAATTATATTGTCTTAGATTTCAATTTGATATTTTTAAAACATAAATTGTTTATAGAGAAAAAAATAAATTGATTTTAATTACAAAATTAAATATATAGAGAGGGATTCTAATTGAATGACACTTGTCATTCAATTAGATACTCAATTGGAATTCAATTAGACACTCAATTGAAAGAAATTGATAAATCAAATTATATTATTTTTATATATAGTAGAGAAAAAAATAAATTGATTTTAATTACAAAATTAAATATATAGGGAGGGATTCTAATTGAATGACATTTGTCATTCAATTAGATACTCAATTGGAATTCAATTAGACACTCAATTGAAAGAAATTGAGAAATCAAATTATGCTATTTTTATATATAGTAGAGAAAAAGATAAATTGATTTTAATTACAAAATTAAATATATAGGGAGGGATTCTAATTGAATGATATTTGTCATTTAATTAGACATTCAATTGAAATTCAATTAGACACTCAATTGAAAGAAATTGAGAAATCAAATTATGTTACTTTTATATATAGTAGATATATAATATTAAAATTAAATATTATAAAATTCGAACTGAGTTCAACTTGTTACTAAAGTTGTTCCAATGCGAGTTCGGCTTGATAATAAACGAGTTGAATTCAAGTCCATCTAGTTTAACTTGTTCGCACCTCTATTTATAGATAAATGGATTATATATTTGAAAATTTTTAAAATATTTTAATGGTATAATATTCAAATAAAATTTTAAATTATTTAAAAAAATTAAATAAATTTTTATTTTTTATTATATTCAATTAAATTCTAAGACTTTTATTTTTGATCAAATAAACTCTTATAATTAATAATTGATTAATTACCATTAAGTCAAATGTTATTTATCATTTTATATCCATATTTACTGACATGGTGTTGATGTTATGGGTAAAAAATGTCATATAATCATGTTCTCATATCACATTATTATCAGTGATGATATATTAGCTTGTCATATTATCATCAATTATGATATTTTAATATATCACACTAATTTCACGAACCATAAAATGATAACTGATATTTTGACTAAGTTAATTATTAGTTATAAAGATTTATTTGATTAAAAATAAAAATACAAGAGTTTATTTTGCTTAAAATAAAAGTATAACACCTTATTTGGCTTAAAATAAAAATATAAGAGTTTATTTGAATGTAATCAAATAATAAGAATTTATTTAAATTTTTTTAGTTAATATACCTATTTTAATTTAGAATTCAAACAAACGGATGAGTTCTTCCATCCTTTCTTTGACATTGTAAGAATTAGAATAAAAAAGAGTTTAGTGAGACACAATAAACTATAAGAAAAATGGTTTTTTGTAATAGAAAAAATTTCGTTGAAAAATTTCGTTGAAAATTTTCAATGGATTTCCAACGGAAATGAATGAAAAATTGTGTTTAATTTTTCTGACGGATTTCCAATGGAAAAATTTTCAACAGAATATTTCTGTTGAAAATCTGTTAGAAAAATAGAAAAAAGCAAAAAAAATTTCTCCCAGCAAAATTTCTAACAAAAAATTTTTTGTTGGAAAGTTGAAGGACTCAAAAATTTTGAAATTCAGCTAATGTTTCTAACGGAATTTTCTATTGGAAAATACTATTACCAACGGAATTAATTTCCCATCCCTTTGAGTTAAAAAAACTTTTAAACCTATTTCATATTACATCATGTATACCAAACCATTTGTTTTAAGATCTAAAACTAATACCCATTAAGACTTTAAACTTTTTCTAGTCTTTCAACTTATTATTATTATTATTTTGGGTCTAAGCAAATCATAGTCAAATGAGCTTTTTCTTTTTCCCAACATCCTATGATATAACTATAATTAATTGACATAATAGCTAAAAAAAATTTATAAATTATTCAAGAAACTCTAAATAAGTTTTTATAATTTTGTTACGTTAAATCAAACCCTTATATTTTTATTTGACTTAAATAAGTTTTTTAAAATATCACTTATCATCTTACATCAAATGATGCTAATGTGGCATATGAATGTGACGTAACATAATAGCAAAATCATTTGACATTTTTTACTATTCATATTAGTACTATATGGATATAAAATGATAAATAATATTTTAACTAATGATAGTTAGTCTAAGAATTTATTTAGTTCAAAATAAAAAATACAAAAGTTAAAATCAAATTCTATTTAATTATAGTATCATAAGAAAATATAAATACAATGAATAAATAACTTTCGTAATAAAATGAAAAATAAAAGAAGAAAAAGAGATGAATTCAAAATATAAAAAAAAAATTATTACTACTAGGCTATAATTTTTTTTACAAATATTACTACTATATTATGCTATGCTCTTGAAATGTTATTGCGATCAACATCACGATTACAAAAATAAATATAAAAAAATTATGTACTTTTTCAATTGAATGTTCATTTTTTAATTTATACTAAAATTATGATTATTTTTCATATCATTATCTTTTTTTAGCCATAATTTTTGACTAAAATTTTGGCTTTTTTTATATTATGATTTATTCTATTTCTGTCGGGTCAAAAAATACCCGAACTCGATCCCAAAATAAAAGCGGGTCAAATAACCGCCTTCTAAAGAAATATGAGAGTAACCAACAAACCGGTTTTCTTCAAGCTCCAGGTAAACCGACAGTCCACGCGCGTCCGCCAGGTGTTCTTCCCGATTCTCCCTCTTTGATCCCAAGAATTTAATATCAAATTAATCTTTATTTTGCTATTATTCGTAAATTTCTTTCTCGCCTGCGCGTGTTTTAGTTATTCACTGATTCTTGAATTTTCCGTCAATTTAATTTCTGTTCATGCTCATGATTCTTGAATTTTTTTTTTTAATTTAAGCTCAATATTCGTTAATCCTTCGCGTAGGTGAAGAAATTTTTGAAGAAAAATGAATGATTTTGGATATGCAGTGGAAGTAACTGGTCTGTCTCCGAAAGCTACGGAGAAAGATGTTTATGATTTTTTCGCCTTCTCTGGTGCCATCAAACATGTCGAAATTGTTCGGTACTTTGAATTTTTAACAAAATTTCGATAATTTTTATGTTTATCCTTCATATTAGTTTCTTGTTTGGGATGAAGCAGGTCTGGTGATTATGCGTGTACTGCCTATGTGACATTTGAGAATGCTTATTCTCAGGAGACTGCCGCCTTGCTTAGCGTATGCGTTCGATTGTTTCATTTAAAAGTTTTCAGTTTCTGTTTAGAATCTTGTGATTGATGCATCCCTAAATTTCAACCTGTTTATCAGGCAATCTGTTGCCTACAACATTTTACTGGTACAAGGATCTTGAGTTTTATGTCAATGGCTGTTGTAGGTTAATTGGTTTCTTTATGCAAACCTTTTGAGTACTCTTGAATGGGTAGGTAGGTCGGATGTAGAAGATTTTTTAGACTCCATTTGATTGATACTTTTACCATTTGAACCAAAATGAGCCGTAGTTACAAGATAGAAAAAGTTCCATAGCAAAGGGAGAATGAGTGAAGACAAACAGTTAAAAGGAGTATTCTACTTTGGTTCAAGTGTAAGAACATAACCTTGAACCCAGACTCAGAATATGGGCATGTTTTGAGGAAATTGGATATGGAGGTTCATATTGGAGGGGTGCAAGTATAAAGCTTTTCCTGCAGTTATGATCATGATTTTGTTGTTAAAACTGATTATTATCTTGTTGATTGAACTTCTGCATTTTTATCTCTCTATCTCTTTCTTGTGTCGTTATATCAAACTTTTGGTTAGATTGACTTTTGAGTGAAGTATATCTTGTTGCTCTATTTAGTTTCATTCCTTTATTTTTCTGTGTTCTAAGTTGATGTTTTCACATTGTGTCACAATTTGTAATCAGGATTACGCGTAATCGGAGCTGTGAATTGTGATTTTTCCATGATAATTGTGTAATCTGTTTGTATTTGCTCTTAAAAAATCTTAACAATGTAGGGTGCGACAATTTTAGATCAACGTGTATGCATAGCACGCTGGGGGCAATGTGAAGAGGAGTTTCATTTTTGGAACCCTTCAAGAAGCCATGAAGATGAAACAAGTTCAAATGTATGTGACTTTTAATCTTTTTTGTGCTCATGAATTGATCCTTTTGGGCAATTTTTCTTTAGTAATTGTGTTCCATCTTCTTCACATTTTTTTTTCTGTCTTGTATTGTAGCAACCTCCATTGAGAAGCCAATTTGCATCTCATGCTGGAGAAGCTGTTTCATTTGCTCAGGATGTTGTCAAAGCCATGCTGGCCAAGGGATATGTATTAGGCAAAGATGCTTTAACCAAGGCCAAAGCCTTTGACGAATCTCATCAAGTTTCGGCCACTGCTGCAGCTAAAGTTGCTGAACTAAGCGAGAGGATTGGCCTCACTGATAAATTTTGTGCCAGTGTTGAGGCTGTGAGATCTGTGGACGAGAGATACCACGTATCAGAGAACACCAAATCAGCCATTTCCGCAGCAGGAAGAACAGCTGCAGCTGCTGCAAACACCGTGATCAGCAGCAGCTACTTCTCCAGGGGAGCTCTCTGGGTTTCAGGCGCATTAGATAGGGCAGCTAAAGCTGCAGCTGACTTAGGTAATCGTGGTGTTCATCAGTAATATTTTGGTACTCTGACAGTTCCTGGTGTTGTGCATGAGCACCTCTTTCTGTATATGTGGTTAGCAGTTTGATGCTTATGTAGAGCAAATATTCAGCAGTATACAGTGTCAAAATAGGAAAGAACAAAGAACTACGAATGCATACGTTAATGAACATATGATTGGGTTGGAATAGAAGAGCAGCGTCTGATTTCCTTTTATCATGCAGAAGTTTCCATCTTCTCTTCTGTGCCTGTGGCAATTTTGAGATTTGCATTTTTCTTATGGAATGCTACATATTAAAAGCATAATGTGGTGGTGTCATTTTCATGGAATTGAACTTCCATTTCCAGTTAATGATTATCTGGATAATCTGCTTTGACTATCTTCCTCTTAATGCTTTAGCTAATCTGAAGAAATATATATATATATATATATATGTCTGTGTGTGTGTGTGTATGTGTATAGAAATTTATGAATTTTATTAAATATTGATGATCATAAGCATATGATTAAAATCCATTGTATTATGGATCGACTAATTAAACCGAAGGTGAATTAAGATCGATCCCTCCATTTAGATATTGATGTAAGTTAATTAAGAGGGATATATTACCCACGTACGAAATTATCTAATTAATTATTTAAATGTTATGACATGATCTATAAACTCAACCTATCAATAAAAGTAAAGTAAATATATTTTTATTAAATGTTATTTAATTACTTCAATTTTATAAGATTTGGTGTTATTAGAAATCGATATTTTACAAATTTGTTTAATTTATTTCTGTTTCTGTCGTTGTAATATAATAATTTCGATTATTTATTGATATTTATATATCTAATTTCTTGGTTGCTATTTAGCCATAGGCTCCGGCATTCCACTTGTCGGTGGGCGAGGCCATTTCCCTTGTCTTAAAAGCATCCCTTAAATCACAAAAGTCCTTTAAGCCAACGGTCCTGATCGACGATTGATCTTGCCCCCCGATTCAACATTCGATTCGTCGCTTTGTATTTTTTTCCATGATGTCAACTTTTGTACTCACAACCTGACACGTTGGTATCACCGGTCAAAACAAGAAAATGGACCCAGCACCTAAACTCTTCGAAACGCATCCGCATATTTCTTGATGCAGATGCGACGTACCGAACAACACAGCCACAAATGCGAGCCAGGCCCGTCAAGTCTTTGGCAATCTCTCTTCCACACCCGCCCAAATTTAACCTGGTTGGATTTTCCTTTTCTCTAACCCTAACAATCAGATCCAGATTAGAAAAAAAGAAAAAAGATAGAGAGATTCTCATTTTTTAGTAAAAAATTTTTTAATGTGAAGGTTTAAATTGAGTTAACTCGTGGAGGGTAATCAGCGGCTGAGTCAAAGAGGCCATGGCAGGAACGAGTGACTCAGTGTCGATCAGGGTTCCGTACAGGAACTTAAAGAAGCAATCGGAGGTTGAAATGATTGACGAGCCTCATCATCGGATCGAGCTAAATTCGTCTCCGAACTCTCCTTCAACTTCTTCCTCGTCTCCTTCGGCGAGGATTCCCAATGGAAAATCTAACGTATCGTTGCCGATCGGCGTCAGATCTAAGGATTGTAGCTTGATGACTCTAGTTCTTAGTTGTACTGTCGCTGCCGGGGTTCAATTCGGTTGGGCTTTGCAACTATCGCTCCTGACTCCTTACATTCAGGTTCCTTCAATGCTTTTCTCATTTTAGACTTGTAATTTGATCTTAGTTTAAGTAAAATTTAACAAAAAAAAAAAAAAAATTACGTTCATGATTATGGATATGTTGAAATTTAAATATGATGCCATTTGTCTTAATTAAAATTTTGGTGTTCTTTGTTTATTATTTTTAGGAAATTAAAAAAATCACAGCACGGTGTAATTTTGTTGGCATTCCTGAATCACTTAACTAATAGTCATCTGAAAACTTTTTTAGCATTGTTTAATTATTAATTTACTTAATTTTCATGGATTTTAGAAAGAATTTTGGGTGTATTTACAAGTTGGAAAAGATAGATCATGCTGTTGAGAGACAAATATTTCTTTGTTATCCTTTTCAAGAAATTCTTCTAATAATTTGTAGCATTTTTAACAATATCATGCAAGGTGGCCCTTTCAGAATTTGAAAAAAATAAAAATAAAAATATGGAGGCTAGTTTTTACTACTAGGTAGATAGCTGATTCTTTCTGCATGTTGATTATTGACATGCAGGTGTGTTTGCGAGGGAGAGAAGAATATTATGTGCATGTTTCGAAGAACATTTTTGGATCATATATTCTCAAAATCTTTTATCAAAATGCTTGTGCAACTGTATCTCTTTATTTGTTGTGTTGCTTATGTTTTCATTTTTATTTTATTTTATTCTTTCTGCATGTTGATTATTAACATGCAGGTGTGTTTGCGCGGGAAAGAAGAATATTATGTCCATGTTTCGAAGAACATTTTTGGATCATATATTCTCAAAATCTTTTATCAAAATGCTTGTGCAACTGTTTCTCTTTATTTGTTGTGTTGCTCATGTTTTCATTTTTATTTTATTTTATTTTCCTTAGCCATGATTTCTTTCCAGTTGTCTGAGCTTCTCTTGAGCTTATGATGCTTTCCCTTTTGTTTGACTGATTCATGCAGACACTTGGAATAGGGCATGCTTTTTCTTCATTTATTTGGCTCTGCGGTCCGATAACTGGTCTTGTGGTAGGTGATGGAAACCATGTTACATATAACTTTATATTTATGGCTCTTTTCATTATTATGGAATCCTTATGGGTGTAACAGGATTTTTTAATTTGGTACCTTGATAAATCTGATATAGCAGCTTGTGCTGCATTTGGAACTGAATTTAGTTACTCATAACAAGGCTGGGGCTGGGTATTATGTATTGTGTGCCCTTATAGAAGGGAGGGGATGGGTGTACCCTAGAAGATTTAATTATTTGATTGCATAATAGTGCATTACTTTGTTTATTCATAGTTTCATTTTCTCCCTTCATACCCCAGGGATCGTGTGGTACTTTTATCCACTGAGGCAGTTGATCTGCTTAATGTTCTCTCTCTCTCTCTCTCTCTCTCTCTCTCTCTCTCTCTCTCTCTCTCTCCATGTGTGTATGTGGGTGTGTACAAATTAGGAGGCAGAGACGTTTGTGATTGCAATGCCTCTTGGCTATAGATGTGGTGGTTCATAAGAGAAGTAAACGACTACAGCTAAAAGAAATAAGAGAAATAATGTCTATTTGTATCTATGATTTAGTGAGTTGCTTTGCATTTTGATCTCAGGTTCAACCTTGTGTGGGTATTTGGAGTGATAAATGCACTTCAAAATATGGAAGGAGACGGCCTTTTATCCTTGCTGGGTCGCTAATGATCTCCGTTGCTGTAAGCATCGAAGAACATGTTAAATAATTCACTCTTACATTCGGCCTTTTATACCTGCTAAACAAAGTTTTGCAATTTAGGTGACAATAATCGGGTTTTCTGCAGACGTTGGATACCAATTAGGTGATACAAAGGAGCATTGCAGGTTTCATTTCTGCTTTTGATTCCTTCTCTTCTCTTATACCCCCTCCCACCCCAAGAAAAAAAAATATTAAGAAATAGATTGACTGAATAATATATGCAATGCAGTACATTTAAGGGTACACGAACAAGGGCAGCCTTTGTCTTTGTTATTGGGTTCTGGATGTTGGATCTTGCTAACAATACAGTGCAGGTAAGCCTTCCATGGCAATTATTTTGCTGTTTTCTGTTTGCCTTTGTAAATGTATGTAAGCTAATAATAGAAATTTTATTTGTTTAGGGACCAGCTCGTGCCCTTTTGGCTGATCTATCAGGTGAACTCCTTTCTTCTTAAGAAAAATGGCAAAAATTTTATTCTATACGTAGTAACTTTGTGATGTTTAGGTTTGATGCCTCTTCATTTACGATGTCCTAATACCACACATGTTTGAATACTGTGCTTGACAAGATTCTGGGTGGCTATGTTTTAGGTCCTGATCAACACAATTCTGCAAATGCTATCTTTTGTCTATGGATGGCTGTTGGAAACATCTTGGGATTTTCAGCTGGTGCTAGTGGGAGTTGGCACAGGTGAAAATTTTTCCATGTGTTTTTATTGTGATGAAACAAACATTTTTGGACATGTGTTTTACAGTTATTTGTTTCTTTGTTTACTGCATTTTGATATTGATCTATTGCAAATTATCTTGAAACAGATGGTTTCCTTTCTTGATGAGTAGAGCTTGCTGTGAAGCCTGTGCCAATCTTAAAGCAGCATTTCTGGCTGCTGTGGTAAGTGTCATTATCCATTGAAGTTTCACACTGATAAAGCTTTCGAGGATGTTAAACTCAAATTCTCCTCCTAACTGCTACTTCTGTACATTTGATTTGTCAATTTATGGCTTGAATTATGGTATGTCACTTTGACATACTTAGTGTGCATTCAGATGAAGTGTGTAAAGAAAATGAGCATGACATTTACTGAGATTTTGATTGAAATTGTTGATCTGAAATGCCTTATGCATTGCATATGTTGTGTGGACCATTCTTTGCTCTTATTATTGTCCTGCCTATGAAAATCATTTTCTTTGTTGTTGGGCCATATATTCTCATGAGGTGACCTAGAATTAGTTGTTTCTGCTACTGTCTGAGATTAACTATGAAGACTTGTAGTATAGCTTCTCTAAACTTTGACTGCCTTTTCAATAGTTAGGTACTGTGTTTGAAGGCCAAGTTTGTGTGTTTGTGGTCAGATGGATTTTCCAACATTTTTTTTTTGATGCCATCCTGTATATGTTGAAAATTTGTTTGGCATGTGCAGGTTTTTCTCTCATTTTGTACTGTTGTTACTATACGTTTTGCTAAGGAGGTTCCACTTTCACCACCAGCAAATCAGCCAACTCGTTTATCAGATTCTGCTCCTTTGTTGGATGATTCCACACAAAATGGCTTTCAACACTCAAAATCAAAAGCTGATGCGTCGATTGTTGCCAATACGAATAGGACCAATGCCGAAAATGGATATGAACGAGTGTCAAACTCCAAGTATGCTGACTCAAAAGATACAACTGTTAAAGGTGAAGTTTTCAATGATGGGCCTGGAGCAGTATTGGTCAATTTATTGACCAGTTTAAGGCATTTACCACCTGCAATGCACTCAGTGCTTATCGTTATGGCTCTCAGTTGGGTAAGTCTCAACAATCTTATCCCTATACTTTGATTCCTTGAAATTGGCATTGAGCCAATTATCTGTTGATAGATATTAGACAGTTAAGGACTGTTAACATTTTCATCTGATGGTTGGCTACAACTCACGGTTATTGTTTTCATGTGTATTTGGGTCTTATTTGCAGCTGTCCTGGTTCCCGTTCTTTCTATTTGATACGGATTGGATGGGAAGAGAAGTATATCATGGAGATCCAAACGGGAATGCTTCCAAAATAAAGTTGTATGATCAAGGTGTCAGAGAAGGTGCATTTGGTTTGCTATTAAATTCTGTAAGAACTCAAAATTGAGCACCAATTGCTAGTCTTTCTTAGATTTTCTTTTTTCCTCCCTCAACTGAAGTTAATGTGAAGGTATTATTCCGATTTCATTTTTATTAATTTCAGTAGTTGTTATATTCTGTTAATTTTTCATGTAGGTTGTTCTGGGTGTTAGTTCTTTCTTTATTGACCCAATGTGTCAACGGATGGGGTCAAGACTTGTTTGGGCAATGAGCAACTATACTGTGTTTGCCTGTATGGCAGTCACAGCTATCATTAGTTTGGTTTCTGTCAGAGAATATTCTCAAGGGATTGAACATGTAATTGGAGGAAGTGCAGCAATCAGGATTGCAGCCTTGGTTGTATTTGCTCTTCTTGGCTTTCCCCTAGCTGTATGTATCAGATGACTTGCAGAAAATTTCTATATCCTTAAGTTTTTGTTAAAAAAAAGTACTTATTTTCAC
Source organism: Theobroma grandiflorum (assembly GCA_036013995.1). Lineage (NCBI taxonomy): Eukaryota > Viridiplantae > Streptophyta > Magnoliopsida > Malvales > Malvaceae > Theobroma > Theobroma grandiflorum. The sequence continues at coordinate 1,006,326 of CP142127.1, forward strand.
ACATTAATTGTTTTGTTCTTGCAGATTACCTATAGTGTTCCATTTTCTGTTACCGCAGAGTTGACTGCTGATTCTGGCGGTGGCCAAGGTTTATATTACAATTATCTTCTCTAGCATCTGCTTTATACAGTTGCCAAATTTGGCAAAATTGTAATAATTTGTAATGTTTGTGCAGGATTGGCAATTGGAGTTTTGAACCTCGCGATTGTTATTCCACAGGTACAAAAATTGGATTCTTTGTCACGTTTAATTTTACTTTTTACTATTTTAAAAGAAAATTTTCTTACAATTTGAGAACAAAGGTCTCACCTTTCATGGTTCATTAGACATACTTCATTTTGAGCTCCAAATATATAAGTATTTTAGGTACCTTGTACCTAACAAAATTTTGTACTTGGGTAATTTTTTAGGCATGTAAATAAAATGTTGATTATATTGTAAATTCAATGAAAAAGTGTTATCTTTTGTCCTTTTATCAACTATCTGGTCATATGCACTTGCAATAGTTTATTCTCAAATGTTTTAGTCAAATTTAGTTAAAGCTGAATTTTAATGCATTGTTGGTTTCAACAGATGATTGTATCTCTCGGTGCGGGTCCATGGGATGCTCTATTTGGTGGAGGAAATATACCAGCCTTTATTTTGGCTTCCTTCTGTGCCCTGGCTGCGGGGGTTATTGCAACTCTCAAGCTGCCTGATCTGTCAAGTTCCTTCAGGTCATCTGGTTTTCATTTTGGCTAATGACCAAAATTCCCTTAATAAGATGACAACCACTCTGTCTATGATGCTTGGCAACCATGGAAATGCTGTCATTTGCTTTTGGAGGATGGATCCACTATCATTCGTACGTATAATTTTCATCAAAAGATATGCCTATTACATATCCAAATTCATTCATTTTTTTCCCCACTTCATGGGTACATGTACCTTATATAGAGTGTAAATTGCCAATTATACTATATTGAAACGATTATACATGCACAGGATGATTAGGGTCTTTTTTAATTTTGAAAGCTCTAATTATTGTAATTCTCACATTATAAAGATTATTTCGCTAAGTTCTCATTTGCCATGGTCATTTTCTATTTTATAGATTTGTAGCTGATATAATGTTTATAGGTCCCCATTACAATCAAGCATTTTCCATTTATGATGTTTGTGGATGATTTAGCAGCATTTATATATAGATTGATTGGTGCTGTGCCTGTTGTCCCTGGATTCATTGTCATGACATTACTCTCTTGCGCATCTGTTTTGCTTCGAAGATTAGCTGTAGCTCTTGTTTCTGTCTAAACTGCACAGCGTGCAGCAGCTATTTCGGGCCAGGCATTTTGTCGATGGCATGTGATGATGTGCAGACCTGAGATTGTTACCTAACAGAAAAACCCTGGCTTGATGCTGTAAAGGTGGAATGTCTTCTTCCTGACTGCCAGTTAACTCTGACCCGGTTTCTAGACACACGTCCTTATTCATCGTTTGGTGCACACTTCTCATTTAATTCCTTGTAACTTATAACTACATTCCTTCTATATCTGTTGCAGGAATTCTTTGATAAGCCATACGGTGTGCTTTTCTACTCTCTTTCTTTTAAATGTTTAAGCTATTTTACATGCCTGAAATTACTGGAAAAATGATTTTAGAGCTTCCAATCGAGATCTGGAATGCATATGGCCAGTTTCCAAACTAAAATAGCTTTAAATTATTTATTTATATATATGTTTATATTATAGAGCTTCCAATCGAGATCTGGAATGCATATGGCCAGTTTCCAAACTAAAATAGCTTTAAATTATTTATTTATATATATGTTTATATTATAATGATGGCCTGGGATCTTAAAGAAAGGGAGGTATATAAATAGGAGCAAGTAATAGAAAACTAGTATTGTTTCTGGAAAGAAGCACGTCGAGTCATAGAAATAGATGCGAGCAATCTCTGACGGTTGGTGGGTCAATTCTTAGTTCCCAATTCCGTGCTTTTGGCTTTTAAAAAAAGATCCCGCTCCTCTCAACCGCAATATGCAAATTGGCATATAGATTAGTATACAGTGCAAAATGCACTGTATCTGGAAAAATATATATATAAATATTTTATATATTTTGTATATAATATGGACAAAATTTATGAAATGAAAAAGTCCAGCTATGGCGAAATGTTTTTCTCTTTTTTTTTAAAATTTTTATATATTTTCTCTCTCTCTCTACATCTATAATGATATTTTATTCTGATTTGTGACGTAGTTCGAGAAGTACGCAGTTTGATGATCATGTCTCGAGAGGTAAAGATAAGGATGGCCACGAGGGAAAACATTGTTCTTATTTGATTTTTACGGAACTTAAAAAAGATTCGATGTAAAATATTAAAAAATATATAATAATTTTGAGGTGTTTAAAAATATAATTAAAGGAAAATGAGGGAGTAAATAATAAAAACAAAAAAACTGGAGTAGTGGTTGGCAAATCGCTGTCAAATTGTAATATCCCAAATTTAGAGGAAAGAAAAAATAAAATTAAAATAAAAACAGAAAAAAAAAAGAAAAGAAATCACCCGAAAGGAGAAACAGAGAGGGCAGTGACGTCAAGCAAAGATTAGCACATGGGATTGCAAGCTGCTGACCCTTCCCCCCCCAGAAGAGAAGGAAGATGGCATGTGGACAGTGGAAGATTCAGCTCTTCTGTTTTATTTATTTTTAGCAAATTTTTTTAATTCTTTTTTTAATATAATTATTTTTATTATTATAAATAAAATAAAGTAGTCAGTTAAAAGAAAAAAAAAGGGAAAAAAAAAGAAATGTGGGATAACAAGTTGAGAACATGGATCCACCCCCATGGAAATGGGGTAGTGGGGAGCTTCCAACTAATAAAGTCATGTGAAAGGCAGTGAGGGGGAGAGAGAGAGAGAGAGAGAGAGAGAGAGAGAGTAGCCTTGGCTTGTCTTTTGGCCAAGTTATATATTTTTTTTAAAAAAGCAGTATTTAGATGGGACCCAGAGGGACTTAGTGGGACCAAATGGGACCCTACCATCAACCACTATGCAGATTGGTGGGTCCCAATCCCCATTTTTCCACCTCTCTTCTCTTTAGATACATCCCCAGCTGTTAGAATAAAGCAGCTAATCATTTTTCCAATAAAAAAAACACACTCTAGACAAAAAAACCCATAGAAGCCTTTCCCTTCACCCCCATGCATGCAATACATGTTCCTATCTGCATATCACCAAAAATCTATGGCCCTGAAACCTAACCTCTTTTGCTTTTCTAGTTTCATAAACTTTAATCAAAAGTTGGGTTTCATTAACTTTGTGGGTTATCTTTTCTTTTCTTCTTCTTTTTTAATACATATTTGGAAGAGTAAATAATTCTTGATGTTTATGTCACCAAATATGTTAAAATGATTATATCATCATTAAACAGTTTGATTACGATACTCTTAATAATGCAATTAGATTACGATACTATTAACTATGTATATATATAATTCAGAATGTAAAATCCTTCTTATAGTGATAATATAAATGCCATTTGTATCTATGTTTATGTCATTATGGAATCAAATTTGAAAAAAAATGTAAAATCTTCGTGTCACATCAAGTTAATCTTTTTATCATAAGATTGGACTTGTGTATATAAGTCAAGATTGGTTATGAGTCTTAATGAAAACAATGGTAATCATCTTAATTACTTATATTATTATGCAATAAGTGCAAATTGACAATAAATGGTAGTATATTTGGCATTGAAACTTCAACTAGATTTCCTACATGAACATCAATTAACATAGATATAGTCGAAGAAAATTGAATATAGAAAATTTAATTAAATTCATACACGATGAGATTTAAATTAGTATTCGATCAAAATATTTCACTGTAACATTTTAATAAAATTTATATAATCGGAACTGCAATGACTTAAATTGAATGTAATCGATGTTATCTAGGGTTTAAGGCATGTTTTACATGAGTACTATTGTGTGGGGGGACATTGTTAACAGAACAAGAAAAGAAGAAAGAAGTTAAACTTGGTGAGTGAATGACATTAGCTTCTTTTTCTTTTCGTTTCTTTTCTTTTATCTCAACGTCAAGATCAAACCTTTCAATTCTAAGCTTCAATCACTTGAAAGACTAAATGGAAAAATTGGCAGCCTCGTTGCATCATCTATGAATTTTGTGGCAGTGTACGCTTGTGGCTAAGTTTTACCTCTTTTGGGGCCAGATGTTGGATACTTCATTCCTTTCATGGGTCCTATCTGTCCCATTTTTCTTTCCTAGCCGTGACAAACAATCAAAGCGAGGGAAAAAGGGTAAGAACAATTCAAAAGAAAAACAGTGAAAACTTGAGTAGATTCACCACTGAATAGAATGGCAATATGCTTTCAATATTCTGCATGCAGATGGGTAAATTTTTTACAGTTTATTTTACATCTTTACATCTTTCTGCAATGATCACAAAGGCAGCAAATTTACTACAATGGTACTTTCAGGTTCAGATTTTTCTTTTAGGGTCATCAGCTGCCAAAAGATTGTAGTAATTCTCTGTAGCATTGATAGATTCTGTTTTGTGCTAGAATGGGTAAAAAACTTTGTGGGTTGCTGGCCTTTGCAGAAAGACAAGCTCCTTTTTTTCCACTTTCTGCTCCTAACCCCATTATTGGTGTAGTACTGTGGTCAAAGGAGAAATTCACTGTATGGGTATTTTTATTCACCCCTTTCCATTGTCCTTTTTACAAACTTTGGTAACTAAATAGTTTTGTTTTTCTTTTTTTTTTTTTGTTTCTAACTTGTATGAATAACATGTTAGATTCTTCCAAGTAGACATGTTCCATGTTTGAGTAACAGGAAAAAAGGGTTTCTCTCTTTTCTTATAGTAAAATCATTTGTCAAGATCATATGTACTTTCATCAAATGCAATCACCTTGATTCTAAACAAATTCAATTTCAGCTCTCTTACTCTTACAGGGCTAGGGTCTGTATATAGTTAACATGTTAGATTCATAAAGGTCTGTTTTAGCTAGTTCAGAATTACAGATTCAATGAATATAGTCAATATGCAAAGGAAACAATGAACTGTAAAATCACATATATGTATATATATATTGTTTGGGTTTGTGTGCAAGGGAGAGAAGGGGGTCGGTGAATAGTTGATGATCGTGGTAGGAGCCATAAATGGAAGCTAAGCAAAAGAATAATTATAAAACCAGAAAACAGAAAAGCGAGCCAGAGAAAGCAAAACTATTACACAACAGTATCTTCAGATGTAAGTCCAACAGTTCAGCAAGGTTAAAAAAATGAAGGATCGAAGAGAACATTCGAGCAAAGTCATACGATTTTTTTGAAAGGGGAGGGGGGGACAGTCTTGTGACGGTATGAAAATAACATATTTGACTTTTTCTGGTAGGTTATGATCATATAAAGCAGTGATATATGAAACATGAGCAGTAGAAGTATGAATGAAAGTTTTGATGATGGGGGAGGGGGGTAAAAAGAAGAAATTCTCCAGCAGATTTGGATGCAAAAGAAGTTAAAAAAAGTTGGTTTTCTAAAGGGGGATGACCCGCCTCTTAATCCAAATCCAACTCCCCGGAGCAAGAAATGATAAGTGGAAGCATCTATGTCTAATCAGAAACCTGTATGAGTTTGTTAAGTTTAGGGGAAGTTCAGATTTCGTATTTGATCATCATGCAGAAGAATCTTGCTTTAGCATGGATTTACAGGCAAGAATTTTCCTTTCTTCCCTTTTTTTTTAAAAATAAATAAATAAATTGAATAGAGTTCAGAGGGGGAAAAAGAGAGGATAGGACATGAGCTGTGATTGCATGAGTCGTATGATGGTGTGGCAGAAGAGAGAGGAGCAGTGGGATAGAGATGGACAGATGGGGCTCAAAGACAAAAAAGACCAGCTCTTGTAGGGTTCCTAGCAACAGGAGTTTTGCTTGGGCTTTTCAAACCCACCCCCCGCCCTCTCTCTCTCTCTCTCTCTCTCTTTTTCTTTCAAATACGCACAGAGCCATTTGCACAGAGGACTGAAACTGATGAAAGGATAATGGATGGGAAAGAGGCTTGGTCCTAATGCACGATACCTGTTGGTGGGTTAGGTAGCAACCCCTGCCCCCCTCATTGGACCCATCCCTAGATTCCTGCCTCTTCTCTCTCTCCCCTCAAATGCAATACCCTTTAGACCCTAAAGATACATCCAACTCATTTCTCTTTTCTCTTAAGTAACCTTTCTTTTCTTCACAGAACCAAGACAACATAAAATATCACCCACATCACAAAAGGTCCTTTCTCTCGAGAAAACCCTACACTCTTTTCACCCATCTGATCACACTCTGGGATTTTCTTAATTTGTTTTAAGGTACATGTTAATCAATGCATAGTGGTATTGGTTGATGTAATATGAATTCTATGCAAATAGTGTATTAAATACAAAAAAAATCTTATTCTTAACTATTTGTTTATTTTAATAATCATAATATAATTGTTTCTTCTTTAAAAGTCACCCACTTCACATTGAAGAGGAATATTAAAATATGAAGTATACATTGTCTATCCTTTTAGCTATATGGAATCAAGCTTCTTGAAAAGGGCTTGCTTCCCATCCTGAAAATTTTATTTATGTCTAGAGACAACTGTCTTTATTGAGAAAACACCACTATTTGTCTCTCAAGTGTGGAAAAAGACTAATACAATGAAAATGACCCTAAATTATTGGACTTGGATTGGAATTACTACTCCCATCAAATGTTCTTTAAGAGTCACCAAATTACCAGGTTTAGTTTATTAGGCTCCTTCTTCAATTTTTTTTTCCCAATTTTGCCATTCAATTTTATAGCTATCTGTCAAACTGTTCCAATTATTCAAACAAAATTTCATGAAATGTTATTTATTGTTAATCAATTTTTCTTTTTTCTTTTTTAAAAGAACCCTTTTTTTTTGTTAATGAAATAAAGCCCTCCTCATATAAAGAGAAGTGGAACTATAGAGACTTATCATGTATCTCTCTTTCTCTCTACCTCTCTCAGAATAGATATATATATTTTGCTCAGCAATTCAAATAGAGACCTATTCTGCATCAATATATATAGTATAAAGAAAAAAGTAGTTTCTTCCTGGAAGTTGATAAGGTATATAAGCTATCCATTTTACACAAATCTCTGCATCACCTTCCAATTCAAGAAATTCTTAATATTTTCCTTATAGTCTGATATATCAAAATCTCTCTTTTGCTTTTCTTAAAATTAAAACTCTGTGTCTTACTCCGAGGATCTGCTGCATATCCTTTCTTTTTCTTTTGAACATGACAGCCATCAGAGTATGAATAGAGAGTTTTCTTGATATAATATCATGTTGGAGGATTGTTAAGAAAAACCTGCTGGGTCATGTCTTGCAATGGGATGGCTTTCTTCCAAGCAAATTTCATGCTTCAAACTCCCCATGAGGAAGACCATCAACCCCCCACTTCTATCAATCAACTGCTACCTTCATGCACACCCCAAGACTTTCATGGTTTGTATCTTTCTTTTCTCCCTCTTATCTCTCTATTTTCTCTGGGTGAAAAGGGTTTATTTATCACTTTATCTAATCTATGGTGGGTGTTTTAGGTGTTGCATCATTTCTAGGGAAGAGATCAATGTCATTTTCAGGGATAGATGTGTGTGAAGAAGCAAATGGGGAGGATGATTTATCAGATGATGGTTCACAAGCAGGAGAAAAGAAGAGAAGGCTTAACATGGAACAGGTAAAGACTCTTGAGAAGAACTTCGAGTTGGGTAACAAGCTTGAACCTGAGAGAAAAATGCAACTTGCTAGGGCTCTTGGTTTGCAACCAAGGCAGGTTGCTATTTGGTTTCAAAACAGGAGAGCTAGGTGGAAAACCAAGCAACTAGAGAAAGACTATGATCTCCTTAAGAGACAGTACGAAGCAATCAAAGCAGATAATGATGCACTCCAAGCTCAGAACCAAAAGCTTCATACAGAGGTAATCTTAAGTAATGATTTTCCTTTTTTCATTCTCCTTTCTGGGTTTTCTTTTTTCTTTTTTTTCTCTTATCAATAAGTCTGTAAAGGAAAAACTTGAAAGTTTCTATTGCATTAATCGAGTATGATGTTGAATAATTGAGTTTGAAGATTATGATCTCTTCTTCTTATTAATCAAGCTTTATTGACTTTCCAGGGAATCATGATTTTCAGAACCATATTTTCTGCCAGTACTTTCTTGAACCAATTGGCTTTGAACATCATCTTTTCTTTTGTCGCATGTTTGCTTTCTGATCATGATGGGTTGGTTAATCAAAGATTCAAGCTCAGGGTCATCATGACCATGAATGAGAGATCTTTCTTACAAGCAACCAAAAACCTGACAATGATCCCATTATTTTATTCTGAAGCTGACAGTATCAAATTATCAATTCCAACCCTTTCAAATTGACAGCAGCTAGGGGAATATGGGGTTATACTTAGTATTCTTGTGTAACATGCTTCATGTTTGATTGGGTCAAATCAAATTTGTGGGTTGCAGATAATGGCGCTGAAAAGCAGAGAACCAACTGAATCCATCAATCTCAATAAAGAAACTGAAGGTTCTTGCAGTAACAGAAGTGAAAACAGCTCAGATATCAAGTTGGATATCTCAAGGACGCCAGCAATCGACAGCCCTCTAACCACTCATCCAACGAGCAGAACCCTCTTCCCAACATCAGTGAGGCCGACAGGTACCGTCGCCCAACTATTCCAAAGCGCTTCATCAAGGCCAGACCTTCAACCCCAAAAGATGGATCAAATCCAAATGGTTAAAGAGGAAAGCCTCAGCAACATGTTCTGCACTATAGAGGATCAATCCGGGTTTTGGCCATGGCTTGAGCAACAGCATTTCAATTGATTAATTTTGAACTCATTATCATGATCATCATCACGGTGTCCAGAATTTGGAAAGAGTTCCCCCCATTTCCCCCAAGTTACAACAAGTTTTTTGATATCCACCTGGAGAGTGGTGTATAAAAGTAGAACTATATCAAGTGAAGAACCGCATCATGGAGGGGCATAAAGAGATCTTCTATGGAGGAAATAAGAAGAGCTATGTCTTTGGGTTATATAATATAAATAAATATATATATGTCAGGTTTCTTAGGCTTGAGAGAGAAAGAGAGAGAGAGAGAGAGAGAGAGGAGATGTTTGCTTAGGTTGGATCATGCGAGAAGAATTTCCAAAGTTTAAATTATGATTTGCTAGTGATGGCTAGTTGGTTTGCAGCTCTCAAGCTAGCATGGGCCATGAAAAAAATAAAAAGGGGAATCTCTCTCTCGCTACATATTTTATTATTCTTTCTTTTTCTTTTCCTTTTTTCTTTCTTGCTTTGAAATCATGTCTTTTGTACTGTTGAAGCAAAAATGGTTGCCGAGTGCATTGAAGAGAGTCCTTGTAATGATTTTTTTTTTTTGCTGATTTCATCATTCAGAACTAAAAGGTAAAACAAAATCTACTCGAAGTTAATAAATTATTCCATCCTTTCCTTTGTAAAATTGGAGAGAGAGAGAGAGAGAGTATCCAACACACATTCCAAGAGGAGAAGATGACAAACAGATGAAGAGCAGAAGAAAACAAGGAGAGTTGGAAATGGTCATTCTCGTGAACGGGACGTTGGCAATCTTGTGCTGACAAACAAGGAATGGCATCAAAAGCCAATGTACCCACCTTTTAGCACTAGGCAGAGGGTCTTACACTCTTACTACACTCACTGCACCCTCTCCTTTAATCTTTCGATTGCAGAAGAAAATTCATGTGACCCACTGTCACCCACTCCCTAGCAACCAACACAGTCCTCTTATTTGCCCCACTTGCCATGCGTCTGCTTTTCTCTGTCTCTCTTTTTCTTTCTTTTCCCTCCCTCATCTTCTCCTCCTCCTCCCCCTTCTTCTACTCCTTTCCCACTTCGTCAAAACATATCTTTCAAATTTTGGTCCATTTCTTCCTTACTACGTCGGATACAAAGTCACTGTCATCAATTGCATCAGTTCTTTTTGCAAGTTTGATCCAAAGTACTGATGTTCATCCATATTCTTGTACATGTGTTAGGCACCTAATTCTCATAGTGTGGTAGCTAACCTAAGTGGTAGGCATTCTTGTTTAATCATCATAATTCAATTCATATCTCAAGTCTCATCTAATTAAGTGAAGCTTACTGTTATCGAAAAGGGTCATTTAAATAAAATTTTATCGATTTACATATATTATTCTGTTTTTGTGCAAAACACTTTTATATTTGTGGATAAGATCCAGTTTTGCGTTGTAATCATTACTTTTATTTTGTAATTTTGACTTTATTTTTATGATTTAGTACCGAATAGAGATGCACATGATCTATGCATCATATTGATAGTACGGTAAAAGTAAAACAAACCATTTTTGATCACTTGGCCATCAAAATGTGTAACACATGGAAAGAAAGAAGCAACTAGGGTTTATTTGAATTGATGAACCAACCCTGTATTCCTTCATCTCTGCAGCATAGGATTCTTTCCTGTAGAGAAAATTAAGCCTAAAATAATCAATAAACAAGATTAATTAGCCAATAATCAATGTAATTTCTTCTGGTTGATCTATGGATTAATCCACTAATCAATGTCTGAAAGGAAAGGCTTGTTCATGACAAATAAACTCTAGACTTTCTATTACCCAAAAGAACCCAAATTGAATATATACAAAACAAGCATGTGATCAAATCAGCATATCTTGATATTTAAGTTACCATAACAATAATTCTTGCAAAAGATTAAGCATGTAATTAAATTAATTGTGCCGTCATACACTTGGGGTTTAGGTTTTAATCACTTCTTAATTATTTATTTAATTATTATACTTATTATGGGATCATGTGAAGAGATTTGAGACAATCTTTTAGGCAACATGTTTAGTTTCAAGGTGCCAACATGGGTTCATCGTTTTTCCTTATAAACAAATATTTAGTGCCAAAATTAAGAAAAATTGCTGGTTTAGTGGCCACATGCATGCTGGTTTTAAATTCCTTTGAAGTAAGAATTTATATAAGAAAATTAATATTGGTTTTGTCAAATAAAAAAAATTAAATAAGAGGATTTCCAGCATGTCTGTTATTATTGCTACCAAAATTTAAAAAAAATAAAAAACAATTGAAGATAACATGTGAGCAGCAATAGCATACATGATCTTGAATTAATTATATTGCATTTCTTAATGTTTGTAACATGAAGTTTGGTGTTGTGTCAACGACCCTGAACAATATTATAAGGAGACAACTTTTTGGGTTAAATCAATTGGAAGAACAACTAGATTTGGAAAGTTTTGTCTACCTAGTTGATCAATTCATACACAACCAACAGATACTTTTTTTTTTTTAATTTATCAAAGGTCGAGGTTGATGCTGATTAATTCTTGTTTCATGCATTTGATCCCATGTTTTACATGAACTTATTTACTAATAATATATATTTAAGGTTGATGCATTTGCTTATTTCCACCATTTGAGAGCTGAGCTAGCCTGGCTACATGCAAGCCCACAACTAAAAACTGGAGCCCAGAATTGCAACGAGGCCTATGTAAAATCCAACCTGTTGCTGCTGCTGACAATCTTCAGCCCATTTTCTTTTTGATTACGTTTGTTAATCCTGAGAGAGGGGGCTACAAATTATATAGAATTTCCTGAAACTACAGTTTTAATACATGACAGTGGTGGTGTATAGCAGGTTTCAAGTGTAAAACTGAATATAGGGAATTGCAGTAAATGAACTGAGCAAAGCCTTGATGCAGGAAATTTCTGATGCAGAATGTGAAGAATATAATCTGTTGAAGTTGCAGCTACTTCAAGAACCAGGTGTTGTTCGAGTTGGACAGGAAAAAGTAGAACCAGGTTGAAAGCACTCAGCTCAAATGCAACCCTTGGGACAGAACAACTTGAGAGTAAAGGCATCAGATATTTAAGTTGTTAATTGCCAGGTCCTAGTTTGCAGAAGATGAAAGAGGAAAAAATTTGGGAATTAATACTGTCTAAGTAACAGTTTATTGTCAGAGGTTTATAAACAACGTTAAACCCATTCTTCAACAAACTGTATGCCCTTGGGAATTCAATAGAACAGAAAAATTTGTCAGTCAGCAATCACCGTTATACATATAATGGTTGTAAAACAACAAAAAGTTTTGTTTGTCATATACACCAGATAATCATTCTGTGGACTTGTTCAGGAAATATAGATCAGACTCAAAGCAGAAGCTTAGATTACAGACAGGTGTGTAATCTATATAGGACATGGATGATTTACAATGTCATGTTAAATGTTTGTGGTATTTTCATAGCATCTAGTTCATTGGTACAAGGCACTGATATTAGCCTTTCGTCCTGAGCTTACTCCTAACCGGCCATCTGGCATATACACCTAACAATGGCAGAACAAACAGGATTCTTTGTGCAAAAAACCAATAGAATACCAATTCAGGTTACTTCCTTCAATGAGTTAATTATGCACAACAAATAAAATAATCAATTTAATGTTGTGAAAGGTGAAGTAAACTTCTGATATCTAAAAGCAATTCTTTTTGTGTAAAGAAAAAAGGAGATGGTTTGGAAGATCACTAAAGTTCACCAGGTTCAGTTCTTAGCAGAGAATTCACTGTTTTGAAGATCACTCACTTCCAATCATATCTCTCCAACCAAATGCCATCATGTCATGAAACTGAAGAAAGGTGATAAGTACAGTAGGGTAATATGAACTGCTCCCAGGAGAGAAATACAGAGGAGAAAAGAGAAAATTTGCTGGTATATACGATGATCTTTATTCATCAGTTAACATAAGCATTTATACAAGCAACATAAGGTTAACACCTGTTAACGTAGAGGACAAGTGTTATTAACCAAAACATGCACAAAGACACATCATAAACACTGGTATATTACTCCTAATAACCAGTACAACAAAGCAAAATACATATTAAGTCAATAGATTAAAGTCAATGCATGCTTTAACTCTAATACATCATAGTTTCAAATGTGTCATTATAATTGTAAAGCCTGACCTTAATTTATGCTTGACATGACATTTACATGCATTGGATAGCATGTTGGTATATTGAAATGCCCTAGAAACGTAATAAAAGACGATAGTATACCGAGTTGTACAATTAAGCAGATCAAACCTCGAATTAGTTTAAATAGAGATTTGAGGATGAAATTGAAGATTTTAGAACCCTAGAATGCCTTATAATGGTGATTAGGAGTTTGAGGGTGAATTTGGAGTCAATTGGACAATTTCGGGTCCTAGGGGTAAAATGATCATTTTGCCACTCGGGGACAAAAATTGAATTTTTGAGAGAATTTTGATCAAATTTAAATATTTGGAGTGTGATATGAGTATAAGGAGTGAAAATTATGCATTTTGGCAAATTTTTAGATTTTGGGACAAAAATGTAATTTTTGAAAAGTTTAGGGGCAAAAACGTAATTTTTAAAAATTTACTCCACCAAAAATTTGGATGAGTCTAGAAACTTCATGTGGACCATGGATAAGTGAGAAAAATTGAATGGTGGAGATTAAAAGTTAAAAAGAAAATTATTTAAAAATGAACCAATGAAAAGTAGACAAGTGTCATTAAAAATATAATATTTTATTTGACTATAAAAAGCCTTAAATTTTCAGCCCTTCTTCCTCACATGGCCGGCCACTCAAAAGGGAAAGAAGAGAAAGAAAAACCCTAAGACCTTGCTGGAAATTGAAGGGAAAATCAAGAGGAAACAAGGAAAAGTCTTGGAAAAAGGTAAAATTTTTAGTTTTTCTTAGTGATTTTCACTTTCCCACCATTCTTTTTCCATTTTCTTGCAAAAATGAGAAGTGGGTATGACACCCACATGCTGGCTGAACCACTATGGGAGGAATTTGAACAATTTAAATGATGAATTTAGGTTGATTTAATATAGTTTAGCTAGGTTATGTTGTTAGATAACAAGTTAGCATGAAAACTCATTTTTCCCACATTGAACCCACCCTAACTGAATATTTTTGGGTGTGAAATGCTGCTGATTTTAGTGTTATCTAGAGGCATTTAGATGAATTATTATTAATTATGGTGCAAGGAAAATTATAGGAATTTTCGATGCAAAAATACGGCTTTTTGCCTAATAGGGGTATTTTCGTAAATTATCGTTCGGATCGGAAATTTACACCACATTCAGTGGCATTAAATCAATTTGGGTATAATTAAGGCATAGAAATTGAAAGAACTCGATTCGGACTTAAATCGGAGGTTTTAGCGAATTAAATCGCGTCCCGTGCGTATTAGGCCGAATACTGCATTTCAAAGGTTATTCGGACACTTTTTGCATCACATTTCATGCATTCATATAGAATTTAGAGCCTGAAATCAATTTTGATAAATTGGCATCAATCATTGAAATTCGTGCCACGTGTGTCGTATAGGTGGTGAATCGTCCGACAAAGGTAAACAAATCGCGTCGGACCAGTAGGACTAGGAGTATATCTGACTTCTAAAAACGGTGAGTGGATAAACTATCTTCCTCAAGATCTAGAGTGATTTTATCTATTTTTGTATCTTTAAAGAATTGAATTTTTGTAAATAGTTTATAAATTGAAAAACTGATTTTTTTAACACTGAGTGTATGAAGATGGGTTTTTAACCTATGTTATGTGTTTAAATTAATGTTTATTGCTTATGAATCTTGGGATGCATGATGGCTGGAATTATTTTGTATGAAATGTGTAAATTGTTTTTTTTGTCTAACAGGCTGGGTAATGTTTTAATTGCCATGTCATGCTGCCAAAATTTTTATTTATTATTTGTTGGGTCATTTAGTCGCTACAGTGGTGGGTTTTCGTGGACCAGCCTACTAGAGGGGCACGGTAACCTAGTTTCATTTTACCTCGATATGAGAGGCGAGGAGGGTAACTCCTGAGGTAAAGATCGAGTTCACTTCACGCCGAACCACCACGTGAAGTTGAACTTAGCCAACGCCAAGGAACGGCGGTTTTCTAAACGAAAAACGTGTTTTATTTGTACATGGTTTTTAATAGCCTTAGCGGGCTCGATTGGACGCTCTGATCAAGTGTCCACGAGTATGAGATTTGGCTAAGCCTAGTTTTTAAGAAAACAATCATAAGCCTTCTTATTTTGATGTATCAATATTTGTTTTGTATGAATGTACTAAAATGATGTTATGAACTACCTTATGGTATCACGTTTTTATATTGTCTCCATCTACTCGACTTTAGATGTCGGGGATGGTATTTATTTACTTATTGAGTTGTCAAACTCACCACCTCAATTTCCTCCTTTCAGGCTCACAGACACCTGTAGATATTAGCATTTTGTCGAGGAGACAGTTGGAGTGACGACATTGGTTACCAAAGGTTTACTCCTATTTTCATGTTTTTCTCTGTTGTGGGCACACTTAGCAATGTAAATTAAATTTCATACTCCAGTCAGTTGTATTACAATATGTAATAATATATTTTGCTTTTACGCTATAAAAATTATTTCCTAAGTTGTCTAAAAATATTGTACAAAAGAAAAATAGAATATTTTTATTGAATATTTTTGAATAGTAAAATAAATATTTAAATCCTTTAAAACGCATGTTTCAGACTTCCGATTTCAATTTTGACTGCAAATCATGTATTCTCTACACGTGTGCTATGTTTTTACTAAATTTCGAGATTTTAGTCGAAAATGACCAAAATGCCCATGTGTAGCAAATTTCACTTTATGACGGTTTTCGACTCAAAATAAATTTATATTCATTTGAATATGATATTTAATAATCAATACTCACAGGGAAGTGAAAAACTGGTACGAGATGCCTTGCGGAGTCTCGGTTTGCTCTCGTGGGATGAGTGCCTATCGAGACCTCGCGGCAGTTGTCACGAGCTCGATGGGAGTTTCAGGTCGTGACAATAATCAAGGGTAAATTTGAAGAAGAATAGAATTGTAGCTACTTCAGGCCATACCAAACTTGCAACTGCAACTTTTCTCTTTTTCGTTTTCTTTTTTTTTTGTTTTTTGAGTCTTGGATGCTCTCATTAATCATTATAGAGATTATTCTGTTTAAAAGGGTCCTCTGTTATGTTGTTTAATTGCTTGGGAGACAATGATCATTGCTTCAGTATAACTCATTACCTTTCACATTGATAGTCAACTAAAATTTTCTTCTGTTTGGAGCTCTCCCTTGAGTTATGGGAATCATTTGATTTAAAATATGGTTGCAGAATTCTTGCAAAAACTTTTTGGCACTTGCAATTGATTGGCAGTTTCAATCTACCATTTGGACACTGCAGAAAACATAAAACAGTAACATGTAATCATACCAAGAGCAAAGAGGTAAATATGCTCACAAAAAACTGCAGCTATTTCTTTTTGGTATATGCATAGTTGAGACCAAGGAATTCCAAAATATCGTTAATCAAATTCCCAGCAGTGAACTAGTCACTGGCTTCAAGAACTGATAGCAACAAAAATCTAAATCCAACTAGGAAGAAAAGAAGCTTGCTCCTCAGGCACCATTATCTTTGATGCTGTTTTCTTCCCTGGAATCTAGTACCAGCTAAGATCTCCTGCAGATGTTAAGTGAAATTTCATAGAACAAAAAGTTTAAACATTACCAACCAGATTACCTGTTCATCCCAGTCAGTTTTCCAGGTTATGAACAAGTACAATGGTTTGAACAAGTGGTCCAGGCGTTGTCACCCCTGGAGTTACCTTACTGATTGATTTATATTAGAAAGGTTTATTGCAGTGCTTCTTCTTGTTCATAAGATTCAATGTAATACCCCGTACCCTCGTTAGACATAAATAAGATTCTATTGATAAAAGGAATGATCATTTAATACGAATTAGCATGCTAAGGAATGCTTAAGAATAAAATGTATCGCACGCGCAGAACTTACAATTAAATAATAATATTTTTGTCGAAGACAAATTAGTGAGTTAAAGGATGATTCGGAGGTAAACCGACACATAATAATGTGTTTCGGGACCAAAGAAGGCAAGTGAAAATTTTTAGAATAAAATAACATTTTATTAATAAAATAATATTAAAATATTAATATTTTATTGGAGGTCAAAATTAGTCATGAAAAATGAAATATGACTAATTTAAGTGGAAGAGAAGAATTAAGAATGAATTTTTGGAAGGAAATGCCGTAAGTGAGATCGCGCGATTTTTATTAAATCGAGTTAACGCGATAAGTAAATATTTAAATATTATGGTGACATCGCGTTGGAATGCGATCTTAATAATTTGATTTTATATATGTGAAAGAAGAATAATTTTGAAGGAAATTGAAATTTAATAAGTGTGGATAGGAATTAAAAATATTGGACTTAATTTTTGGAGAGCAAAGTGTTGAAGAACACAGAAATTTTTTTGTATATACTTGAGTGTTTTGGCCATATCTCGGGCTACAGAACTCCAATTGAAGAAATTCTTGGACCATTGGAAATCTAAGAGATAGAGCTATAACTTTGATGAAGATCACTTTACTTAGTTCTGTCTCTAAAATAGAGAAAATCACGTTGTAAAATAACGAGACGTCATATCTCGGGAATAAAAATTTCAAGGATTAACAATTAAATTTTTGGAGTGCCTTAGTACACTTTTAAGCTTAATTAAATCTTAGATTAATTAAAAGCTTAAATGAATATTTAAGAGGGTGAAAACAGGAAAAAGATGTTGAAAAGTCAAAATAAAATTTTATTTGATCAATTATCACATGAGAAAAAGAAGAAATGAAGAAAGAAAAGTCAAAGCAAATTTTGGGTTGTATAGAAGTGGGGGTCGGCCACAAAGCAAATGAAAGGAGAGGAAAAGACAAGACAAAGAAATGGGAGAAAGGAATGAAGTGGGGGCCGGCCATACAAAGAAAAATCAAAAGAAGAAAAGTCAAGAGAAGGGTGAAGAAAAGCTTGTGGCGAGTGGCAAAGTAGAAGTCAAATTTTTATGTGATTCTATCCCTTTCAAACAAGTGTAAAAGAAGTCAAAAAGGGGATGACCTTGGGCAGTCCGCCCATGATGAACAAAGAAGAAAAAAATTTAAATAAATAATGAAAAGAATAGAAACGTGTGGAACCTGCCCATGTAAGCTCATAAACAAATATGAATAGCAGGTGAAGGCCAAGCACTCGGCCATTGAAGATTGAAGGTGCAGACAAAGTCGAGAGAAAAGAGAAAAAAGATAGAGGTCGGTCATGTACGATGAGAGTGAAGAAATAGAGTTGAAAAGAGAGAGAGAGAGCTTGGTTTTGGTGATAAAATTTCTGAATAAAAAGAGAGAAAAATCTGATTTTTTTTAGGTAAATTGCTGTCCAAATCTTTGTGAATTTTATTGCTAGAAATGGAACTAAAAATCTGCTGGAATTTTGGAGCAGAAATTGAGTTGAGTTTGCTGCCAATTAAGTGTAGAAAATAGTGCAGAAATGTGCAGAAAATTGGAATTAAAAAAATACAGAAAAATGAGCAGAAAATAATGCAAAAATATGAGCAGAAAATGTGCAGAAATTGGTGCAGGAAATTGGGGCAAAAAGGTACGAAAATTTCTATCAATTTGTGCAGAAATTGAAGGCTGTTTTGCTGCCATCCAGGAGGAAAAATGAGCAGCTTTAGTTACTGATTTTTGAATCTAAAAAGGAGCTGAAAATGGCAACCAAGACGAGGGAGGAGATGAGGTTTTAGTGACCGGTTTTGAGAGGAAGAAAGGGAGGAGAAAGGAGGAGGAAATGATGGGTTGCCACCACCGGTGGAGGAGGAAGGCCACAGTGGTGATAAGGAAGCCACGGCTGGAGGAAGAGAGAAAGGAAGAAAAAAAATGTGGAAGAGAAAGAAAGAAAAAAAGGGGGGGGGGGGGGGGAAAGAGAATAGGAAAAAAAATAATATTTAAATGGGCATGGCTCAATGGTAATTAGATGGGCAAGGCCCAATAGAAAGATGAAATTGGGCAAGGCCCAAGTGGAAAATATAATTGGACTTGGCCCAATAGGAAAATTGGAGAGGTTTTTAGACAAGGTCTAATAGTTAGGAGGAATGGAAAAGGCTCAATGGCACGTTTATCAAAGAGGTGTACTGAACGAGACACGCGACCGAGAAATATAAATAAATATATACGCGTACAAAAACAACGATGTAAAATCTCGCTATTTAGAGGTGAGTATGGGGTGTCAATTTCAAAAATATTCCGTATATAGATATGCTTCTACGTGTATTTTACGTGCAATGTAATTTTTACGAAAAACATGTGTTGAATAAATTTTAAAGAATTGTAAGTGCAAACTACTTTAAAAATCATTTGAAAAATATATATATATATATTATACGTACAGTATTTTAAATCGGGAAACAAGCGTTTTGAAATGATTTGCATCAAAATGAAAAATGTGCCTTAATGTTTGTGTGATGTGCATTTCATGAAATATTTAAATATTCACCATACTAGTTTGATAGAAAATATCAAGCAAATGTTTACAACGAACATTTCGTGAAACAAGAATTTCAACGTGACACGAGGATTGATAATTAAAAAAAAAAATTTAAAATATCCCCTTAAAAATCATTTTGAAATCGAATGATGATTTTAGAAAATTTGCATAATTTGAGAATACATATTTGTGTTATATAAATTATGTTTTGAAATTTATGGCTTATGACGGTGTGATGGCATGATTGGCTAATTGACATTTGTATTAAAATTTCTTGAACTGATTGTTTTGCCTGGATTGACTCGGTAATAATTTGATTTCCATATCATGCTATTTAAATTTTATTGATTGGTGGGTTATAGGATAGTCACTGCAGTGGCGGGTTTCTGTGGACTGCCTTCAGGAGGGGTACGGTAAACTCAGGTATATTCATACCTCGGTTGTAGAGGTACGGAGGGTATCTGTTGAGGTATGGTTAGAGTTCCCTTCGGTCGACCCATCACGGGAAGGTGAACTCCGCTAACGCTAATGAATGGCTGTGTTTTCTAAAATAAAAGTATGTTTTACATGTAAATGAGATTTTAACAACCTTGGTGGATTCGGTTGGATACCCCAGCGGAAGATATCATCGAATGTGAGTTTTTATAGCACGAGCCATGTTTTTTAAGAATATCATAAGCCTTACTAATTATTTTTGATAAAATGCAATCATTTTACATGGATTGAAATAAGTTTTAATATTATGAGTTGTATTTCCTTGCATGATGAAATTTGATTTAAACAGATTTTTGCAGCTCCTTTATTTATTTTTTATGAAATGTATTTGAAATTCCTCGCGGAAAGGCGAGCTATAATTTGTATATGAATTTGAATAATATTTGGTTTCATAGGAGCTGGTTTGATTTTATTGATTTGATGCGAAAAATGGTTATAAGGCACAAAACCCCTATTTGAAATAACTTGCTTTTATGATCCTGTGTTTTTATCTTCAACTGATCTGCCGTATGCTTGTTTCCTATCTACGCCCTACTCACTGGGTCGATGATATTCACTGAGTCTATGAGACTCATATCTCGTTTTATTCTCTTTTTGCAGACAGGGATCAATTTGGCGTGAAGTCATCGACATGTTGATCTACCGTGAATAGGTAAAGGCATCTCCTAGTGTACTACCCTGAGTCGCTCCGCTGTATCTGTTTCTATTAAAGGTCGAGTCATAATATTTTATTTGTTAAATCGTAAACGAGTTCAAATTTCTTTTTATATACAACATGAATTTGAAAATTTTATATTTTTCGTGTATATGTTTGTGAACAAATAAAAAAGAAAAACTTTATAGTGATTTTTATATTTATGATTTAATTCAGTATATGAAAGTAATAATACTATTTGATGAGTGAATGTAATAGATTAACAAGCAATTTTGGTCAGGCTTATTCGGGACTTGACGGGTCTTTCCCGAAAGTTTCGGACGCCGGCATCGACCAGGGAGCGGTCGTTGCATTCAATCTTCCATTTTATTTGATATAAAATAATAGACCACAATAATCATCAGAGTTTTAGTAATGCATCAGATAAGTAAAACAAGTATACAAATCGATCAAAACTAAATGGAACAATTAAAATGTCTAAAAAGAAAATATATATATATATATATATATATATTTCTTCCCATGTATTGCAGATTTCGACCACCATGTGCAAATAACTTAAGTTCATTAAACCATGAACTACTGCAAAAAATAAAACAACTAAAATAAGTAAACCTAATGAAAAGAAAACCTCTTCAAAAGCAATTAACAAGTTATCCAACATGAGAAGAGGTTTATATATAAGTCGACTAGAAGCAAGAAAAACACAAAAAGAAAAGCTCTTCACCCTGTCGGCATCTCAAACCGGCAAATAGAGCAATAGTGGCTTTGCTTCAACCACTTTTCGATGCAGTCACCATGGAAAGTATGAGAACATGGCATCCGAGAAGCATCTGATCCAACCTTGAGTTCCTCCAAACAAATAGCACAATTTTCAGTTTCCAAACGCCTGTCCATGATTCTTTCTTCACCTTTTTGATCACACTCTACAGCTTCCACTCGAACGCTTTTCAGCATGTTCTTGATGGATAACTCCTTGGCTGGAACCATGTTATAGTTGCTTGATTCAAATTCCGATGCGGATTCTTCTAGAGCTCTTTCGATCAAATCCTCAGCTTTCTTTTCCTCGTTCACATGTTGCACAATCGTTAGACATAGCATTGCATGCAAAGGCCAGACTTGACGTTCCTTGTTGGACTTCGAGGTTTCGATGCTACATCCTTGTCGAATGATTTCATGGATGATAGCACGGGGCCGACGACCGTTGGGGTTGACTTTGAGTCTTACTAGCATAGGAGCAAGGATTTGGTAAGTTCGATCATAGCTTTGCAAAACATCGAGATCAAAACGCATGGTTTCTTGGGAGAACAAAGTGTACTCGTCGTCAAGATCGACGAAGTGATCGGTTAAGCGATAATGGCGCCTGAGTTAGAGTAGAATGAAGAAGATTAATTCAATTTGGAGAGAAGGGGGAGTGGGGTAAAAAATTTCTGGTTCAACCAGAGGTTGAAAAACAATATGTTGCTCGTTAGTGCAGTTGTAAGTAGCAGAAGCCATTGGAGAAAAATGTTGAGGGGAAGAGCATTCTTTTGATCAGTCAGGGGAAAACCTCAGTGGAATTTATAGTAATGGGCAATGGCCGTAGGAATTCCTATATGTAAAACCCGACCCTATAAATACATGACATGACATACATGTGGTAAATAGTATATTAATACGCTAGGAAAGCTTTTAAGAATAGACGAAACTCGGTATTGTACCTAATGGTACACTTGAGTTGATTTAACCTCGAACTAGTTCAAATATGAATCTTAGGATGAAATTTAATATTCTACAGTTCAGGAATGACAAAAAATGATTGTTCGGAGTTCGAAGGTTAATTTGGGGTAAAATTGAAAATTTTGATATTCAGGGGTAAAATCGTCATTTTTCCACCTAAGATAATAATTTGATCATGGAGTGAAATTTTTGACCAAAATTAACTATTTGGAGTATAATTTAATGATAGGAAGTGAAAAATTTCAATTATGGCAATTTTTGAAACATAGGGGTAAAACGATAATTTTATCACCTACGGATAAAATCGTAAATTTCACCACCCAAAACTTGTTAAAATCATAGGATTTTTTTATTTTTGGTATGAATAACTATGGTACTTTAAGTGGTGAAAAATTGAAGTTTAAAGGAAGAAATTTTAAAAACAGGCCAATGGGAAAGTGACATATGGTATTTTTTAATGATTCAATATTATTTTAAAGGAAAGTCAGCCCACTTAAACCCCACATCAGGTGATGGTCAGCCATAAGGAGAAAATAAGAGAGAAAATAGAGAGGAAAGGAAGAAAAGAGAAAAACCAAAGGAAAATTCAAGAGAAAAAGTGTAGATTTCAACCGATTAAGCTGAAAAAGGTGGAATTCTTTAACTTTGGCTTGATTTCTACCTTATCCATGCTTTTGTTTTCATTTTCCATGGTTGAGGAAAGAGATTGAAAATGGGTATCAAGGGCTGGACAAATTTAGAGGGAGAGTTTTTGATTTTTATTTGATTTGATTTTAGGTCATTTTGATAGTTTTGGTTAGATAGTTGTGTTTGGAAACAAAATTGAGCAAGAAAGCAAGATGTTTTCACCTTACCCACTCAAGGCCGAATGTTCAATGTTGGGTATTGATGATGAACTGATTTTTATTCTAAGAGAAATGAAGAGAAAATGATGAAAAATAGTTAAATGTGATAGAAAAACAAAGTGGAAAATTAACTAGGTTAATGTCTCATTTTTGGCCGAATTTTTCAAAGAGGAAAGTGAGCTAATTTTGGTGATTTTAAAGGGTTATTGGTTGATATTTAATGGTTAGAAATGTTGGAGAGAGAATGTTACAATTTAGAGCTAAAATGGAGCGCGTTAGCAATTTATCGGGTAAAGTGCCAAAAAATAGGTTAATACCGCATTTAGGCTGTTTTAGACCATTGAATTTCATATCATGCATTAGTATAGGATTTAAGTCAATTATATAGTGATTTAGCATCAATGTGGTGAATTGTGTAATTTTTGCAATGTGTCTAGGAGGAGAGCCCTTCGGTAAAGGCAAGGAAGTCGTACCCGACGAACAGTGATCGGGGCACCTAGAAAGCATTTAATTTGTACAAACGGTGAGTAAACTTATTATTATTGTAAATTATCTAGAGTTTATTTTTAAATGCTCTTTATGAATTTTATGAAATGAAAATGAGATTAAAACGGGACTTTTGATGTTTTAGAAATAAATGTGACAAATAAATATACTGTGTTGATTATCTGAAATAAGAAACTTTTGATTATGAAATTGAGTAATTAGAGGCTGCCAGTTGTCTTGAAAAATATATTTTTCTATGAATGGCTTAAGGTATATGAGTATATGTGGCTATATTTTATAATTGTATTGGGGATTTATGTAAGCTGTGTTTTTACTATGCAGGCTGAGTAAGTAAATAAAAGCCATGTTATGCTGTCGAAATTTTAGTAAATTGGTGGGTTTAGTCACTGCAGTGATAGGTTTTCGTGGATTGCTTATTAGAGGGGCACGGTAAACCCGGTTATATAGTTACTCCGGTTGTAGAGGCGTGGAGGGTAACTCTTGGGGTAGCATTAGAGTTCACTTCACGTCGAACCCTAACATGAATGTGTAACTCGGCCAACGCCAAGGAACGGCTTGTTTTCAAAACTAAAATGTGTTTAACATGTAAATATCTTAACAACCTTGGCGGACTCGGTTAGATGCCTCGGTCAAGGTATCCCCGATGACTAGTTTTGGCTTGAGCCAGATTTTTAATAAAAGTCATAAACCTTAACAACTGTTTTGATAAATTACAAATATTTTACGGTTTAAGAAATAAATTGAAAACCTTATGAAATGGTTTAAGATTTGTTGTTTAAACTTGCCTCAATTTTACTCGTCTTTAGATATTTATAATAATGTATGTTTACTCATTGGGATTGCAAAATCTCACCCATCTCCTTTCCAGACATTTCAGGCTTGTGATAGCTTGTAGATACCCGATTTTGTCGAGGATTTCAGTTGATCCCTCTATCTCACAGACAGTAAGTTACTATCACCAACACTTGGTGTATTTATGGGCCACTTGTCATTGTAATTATCATTGTTCATTATAACTCTATAAATTATTGTATGTATGAATTTATTTTATTTCCACGATACAAAAATTACTTATACGTGTTTCTATAAATAATGTTTTATATAAAAATGTAATATTTTAATCAAGATTTTTAAATAGTGAAAAATTATCTTTAAATCCTTTAAAGAGCAAGATTCAGACTTCCGATTTCAAATTCGATTTTGAATTATGTATTCTCGATGTATAAACTATATTTTTATCAAATTTTGATATTTTCGTCAAAAAATAACCAAAATGCCCTTGTGAGGAAAAAAATTATCTTTTGATTTACTTGAGTCGGAAACAACTAGTAATTGTTTAAAATGAGTTGTTTGGTAAAAATTACTCACAGGGAAGGCGAGAAACTGATACGTAAGCCTTGCGGGGTTCTGATTGGCATTCTGGATAATGAGTATCGATCGGGACGTCGAGGCGGTTGTTAGGGGCCCGAGGGAGGTTCCGGGTCGTGACACTATATGTACTAGGAATTTCTATTTCGTAAGACTTATTACGTTGTAGATATTTTATAATATTGACAAATTATATATGTATTATTTTTTAATAATTTAAAAGAAAATAAATATCAGTTTTTTTATTTGGAGAATGAGATTTAAATTTACTTTAAGTGAGTGATATATGATTTTACCCGTTAAACTTATAAACTTGAAGTAAAAAAAAAAAAAAACTTTGTTTTGTTATATTAATCATTTTAATAATATATGTATAAATCAAAGGAAACTTATGTTGCATATGTTCTTTGTCAAACCCTGCCCTATAAAGTGATTGCAATGTCATTTACATATTCGATAGAATATTTACATATTGAGGAAGTCCAGGGAAATTGTTAAAAGACGATATTGCCCTTATGGTACAAATAAGCCGATTTAAACCTTGAACAAGTTAAAATAGGAATTTTAAGGTGAAATTTAAGATTTCACAGTCCAGGGATGACTGAAAATGGTAATTCGGAGTTCGAGGTCTGATTTGGAGTCAATTCAAAAAATTGACCGGTTAGGGGCAAAATGATCATTCTACAATTTGAGGACAAAATGAAAATTTTTACAAAAGACTTTCTTAGCCCCATTTGACATGTTTGAGTATGATATAAGTATTGAAGTACAATTGAAAGATTTAGCAGTGAAAAATATGAGTTTTCGGTATTTTTGGAGTATATGGGCAAAATGATAATTTTGCCACCCGGAACTAAAAATTGAATTTTTGAAAGGATTTTGATCAAATTTAATTATTTGGAGTGTGGTATGAGTTTGAGGAGTGAAAAATATGCCTTGTGGTAATTTTTTAATTTTTAAGGTAAAAATGTAATTTTACACTTTTTCGGGGTAAAAGTGTAATTTTACAAAATTACACCATAAAAATCTTTGAGATTTGTCCAGAACCTTCTTGAAGGCTGAGGATAAGGGAAGGAAAATTGGTGGTTGAAAATAAAGTCAAAAGATAAAAAAAAAATAAACATAATAAATTAATAAAAAAATTAAAAAAATATAATAAAATAATATTATTTTATTTAATGGCTTAAAAAGGCCAAATTTCAGTCTTCTTCCCAAAAAATTTCGTTCTAACCTGAAGGAAGAGAGAGAAAACACAAAAATAAACCCTAGGTGGAAGAAAATCAAAGAAAAAGTGTGATTTTTCAAGGATTCAAGTGTTTAAAGGTATGATTTTTCAAGTTTAGCTTATGATCTATCATTTTCATGTATTTTTCATTATTTTTCATGGTTAAATTGCATATTTTCATGGTGATTTCATGGCTGGTCCAATGGGTTTAGAGAGAGAAAGTTGATGGAATTATTTGATTTTTAACTATGTTAGTGTTTGTAGTTAGTTAGTCATGTGTAGGAAGAAAATTAAGTGAGAAAATCACCTATTCCATGGGAATTCATTTAGGCTGAATTTCATAGTGAGTTTATTGAAAATGAAATGATTTCATTTCAAGTGAATTTGTTGAGAATTGATGAATTTTGGGATGAAAATCAAATAGGAAAAATTTTAGAGAAATTCCACCTAGTATAGCTGAAATTCCCATAAATAATTTTGAAGGTAATTAAGCTGAATTTTAGGTTATTTGGCATGTATTTGGTGATATTTGATGAATTATGGAGTTAGAAAATTAAATGAGAATTTTCGGTGTAAAAATTAGAATTTTTACCCGCTAGGGGTAAAAACGTAATTTTTGATCCGCACTGATAAATTGGACCAAATTCACAGTCATTGAGGTATTGTGGATATGATTGGATAATTGAAATTGAAATTGATGGAACTGGAGTTGAATTGGGGATTTTAGAAATTTATACCGTGTATAGGCGAATTAGGTCGGACACCGCAATTGAGCAATTGTCTAGACATTTCACACCCTATCTAGTGCATACGCATGGATAAGAGCCTGAAATAATTTATGATAAATTGACACAATTTATTGAATTTTGTGTCATAGATTGTGGATAGGTGGTGAGCCAATTGTTTTGGGTAAGAGACTGCACCCGAAGACGGAGGATAGGAGTATTTCTACTCCTAATACTGTGAGTATTCATATATCGTCTTAATTATCTAGAGTAGATTTATTAAACTCTGTGATTTTATGAAAAATGGTTTAAATGGAAAATTATTGTATTTATAGGAAAATATGATTTTATAAAATGATTTTATAAATTTTCTAGAAATTAAATGATAATTTTGGAAAAAAGGAGTAATTGGAGACTGATTGGTTATATTTGCAAATGGAATTGTTTAAATTGGATGGCTTATGATAAATGTGGGTATGACTGGCTATTTTTATAATGTGTTGAATATATGAACTACTTTGATTTACTTTGAATGTGTTATGTGGGCCATGTCATACTATTGTAATTTTATTGACTGGTGGGATATATATATATGTGTATACATATATATATAGAGAGGGCACTGCAGTGACGGGGGTTCCGTGGGCCGCCTATTGGAGGGGCACGGTTCTCATTTATTGAGCTTACCTTAATTGGAGAGGCGCGTAGGATAACTCTCGAGGTAGGATTTGAGTACACTTCACGCTAGCCACCACGTGAAAGTGAGACTCAGCCAACGCCAAGGAACGGCTGTGTTTTCAGAGGTTAAATATGTTTGTGTGTGTGTGTGACAATAAACAGCCTTGGCGGTCTCGGTTAGATGCCTCGGCCGGGGTATCCCCGAGAATGGATTTTTGGCATAGGCCAAGTGGCAGGAGCTTGGAAGAGGGCAGGCGAGAGCCTCTAATTAAGGTTTCTTGGTACGCCTCTTGCCGAGTACTCTGATAAGCCAAGTGTTGAAAAGTGCATAAGCCATATTGAGAAATTAATTGAAAAATAATTGTTTATATGGGTTGGGATGAATTTCCAAGTTGTGAAATGTGATTTGCGAAGGGATATTTTTATTGTCTCCTATTACTCGGCTTTAGATTATTTTGATGATGTCTGTCTACTCACTAGAATTATATAATCTCACCCATTCTTCCTAAACATTTTTCAGGCTCAGAGTAGGTAATAGACCATCAGTTGCATCGAGAAGAAAATCTTGGAGTGGCATATGAGAAAGTAAGGGTTCGTAGTCCTATACTTTCGTAGTCAATTGGTGGGCCCACGTGTCAATGTAAATGAAATCTTATACTTTGGTTATTTATATTACAGTTTATAAGAATTTATTTTGATTTTACACTGCAAAAATTATTTATGGACTTCTCTATAAAAAATTGTTTATTAAAATAATAAAATATTTTATTCAATATTTTTATTATAAACAAATAGTTACATTTTTGTTTTAAATACCAGTTTTAGATAGTAAAACTTATTTTTTATTTTGAAATATGTGTTTTCTACTCACTTACTACGATTTTTGTAAATTTTGAAATTTTTGACAAAAATGACGAAAATGCTCCTGTGAGGTGAAATTTATTTTCTATGGTTTTGAGTTAAAAAAAAAAGTTAGAATTTTCTAAAACATGATTTCAGTAATAGTTGCTCACAGGGGAAGTGAAAAAGCTGATGCGAAAGCCTTGCGGGGTTCCGGTTGGCATTCGGGGCGATGAATGCTCATCGGAACGTCGCGGCGGTTGTCACAGGCTCGAGGAGGGTACCGGGTCGTGACATTCTTCGTATTTTTTTCTATTATTAACATCATTATATATTCTTCATTTATAATTATTATTTTTATTTATATATGATGAGGTTAATAGATAGTTAAGGTTGATGCATCTGCTTATTAATTTCCACCATTTAATGGAAACAGCTTTGTCTCCACTAATTAAGTAACCATTTGTTCTTTACCCTTTACTTTCCCTCAAGTATTGACCAGGTTCAATTCCAGCGACATGGACGCTGGGATTTTCTCTTGGTTGAAGTGGTTTAGGGTCATGTCGCGTTCAATCCCTCCAGGCTTCACCTATATTGTAAATGGATACACAAACCTTTGTTATCACCCTTCCTTTGCTTCTTCTTATCATCACTTAAAACACATAAAAGACATATCAATGTTACTCTTAACTATTATCTACACCATAAATACGATATAGTTATATGCATACACTTTCAAAAGAGAATTTACAGAAAGAAGAAGATGATGAATGAAGAGCTTCAGGGCTGCCTGATATTGCCTCTTCTGGTGTTTTTATCACTGCAACTTTGTTTGCTTCCTCACTGCTCACTGATCTGCTGATTGGTTCATCTAAAGTATATGCTGATAGAACAAAAAAGCATATAAAGGGAAAAAGAATAGTTAATTCTCATTACCTGAAACTCCATTACTGCTTGTTATCTGCCTCATGCAGCTGAAATTCTCCGAGAGGTCCCGGTTGCAGCTAGAATTCCAGTAGCTCTGCATAAAGAACAGTAAAACCAGTCAGTATTAATCTATGGAATGATTTATTTAAGCTAGCTAGCCAAGTTCAGAAACATTATATTATGAAAAACACAAACAAAGATTCCAAATTAATACTGTTGTTTAATTGCTTGGGAGATAATGATCATTGCTTCAGTATAACTAATCACCATTCTCATTGACAGCCAGCTAAACTTTTCTCCTGTTTGTAGCTCTCCCTTCAGTCATGGGAAGCATTTTGATTTAAAATATGACTGTGCAGAAGGCTTCCTAAAATGTACAACTGATTGGCAGTTTCAATCTACCCTTTGGACATTGCAGAAAACATATATAGAGCAGTAACAAGTAATTATACCAAGAGCCAAGAGGTGAATATGCTGATGAAAAACTGCAGCTATTTGGTCAAGCAAAATAAAAAATAACAAAAATCCAAATTCTGATCAGCATAAAAAAGAAAAAAAAAAATGCTCAAGCAAAATAAGGGAAGAATAATATCTATCATGTATTGCACATCCTGAAGCACAAAAACTAAAATAAACAAAACTAATGAAAGAGAAAAACCTCTTCAAAAGATAATTTACAACTTCTCCAAAATTAGGAGAGCTCTTTCTCTTCGACTAGAAGCAAAAAGAACAAAAAATACACTTTACTCTCTCAAATCGGCATCTCAAACCGGCAAATAGGACAATAATGGCTCTGCTTCAACCACTTTTCAATGCAGTCACCATGAAATGTATGAGAACAAGGCATCTGAGAAGCATCTGCTCCAACTTTAAGTTCTTCCAAACATACCACGCACTCATCAGCTATCACGCGTCTTTTCTTGATGTTTTCTCCATCACTGTCTCCATCTTCGACCCTAACCCTCTTCAGCATCTTCTTCACCGATGACTCCTTCGCTGGAACCATGTTATAGTTGCTTGTTTCCAACTCCAAGGCTGATTCTTCTAAAGCTCTTCCCATCAAAACTTCGTCTTCCTCGTCGTTTACGTGTTGCACAAGTGTACCCGATATCTCTACGATTAAAGGCAAGACTTGACGTCCCTTGTTGGACTTCGAGTTTCCGATTCTACGTCCGTGTCGGATGATATCATCAATGATAGCGTCGTAGGAGGGAGAGTGGTGGGTGATGTAATGTCTTCGCAGCACGGGACCAAGAATTAGGGAAGCTCGATAAGGGTTTCTCAAAACACGGAGATCGAAACGAACAGTTTCTTGGAGGAATAAAGGACCCTCTTCGTCCAGATCGATGAATTGGTTTGTTAAGCAATAATGGCGCTTGAGGTCGAGTTGAAGAGTGATGGTTACTTCAATGTCTTGGACGGAATTGGGAGTAGGGGAAGGGGATTCTGGTTCAAGGCGATGGAAAACAACGTGTCGCAGGTCACTACATTCGTAAGTAGGGGAAGCCATTAGGGAAAATTTCAAGGGGAAAGCTTCTCTTAATTTGGAGAATCACAGAGAAGCTGGAAATTTCAGTTGGTAGTTATAAAGGGGAAGGGAGGTAGTTGCTTGCCGCCAGGGTAATCCTATTCGTAATAAAAGGGAGGCAGTTGCTTCCCGCCGGGAAACAAATAGGAGTTTCCTAAAACAAATCAAATAGCTGCAAATTAATTTGTCTAATTAAAAATTGTAATTTTATTAATTTTATGTAAAATTATTTTTTGTTATTACACATTAAAGAAATTGAAATCATAATTAAAATAAATTTCATATTTATGAACAAATAATAAAAAACTTCCCATTTTTTGACATTAAGATCCACCTCTATCTACTAGTATTTTATGGTAATAAAAAAAATTTATTTATATATATTTGATACAAATAATAATAAATTATATTTGGTAAGATTTATTACATTGTAGATATTTTATAATATATATTGACAAGTTATATATGTATCTTTTTTCAATAATTGAAAAGAAAATGAATATTAATTTTTTTATTTAAAGAATTAGATTTCAATTTACTTTAAGTGAGTGATATATTATCTTACCTATTAAACTTATAAACTTGAAGTAAAAAAAAACTTTGTTTTGTTATATTAATCATATTAATAATATATATATAAATATAAATCAAAGAAAACTTATATTGCATATGTTCTTCACATTTTTTTCTATTATTAACATCATTATATAATTTTTATTTTTATTTATATACGATGAGGTTAATAGATAGTTAAGGTTGATGCTTCTGCTTATTTCCACCATTTAATGGAAACAGCTTTCTGTCCACTAATTAAGTAACCGTTTGTTCTTTACCCTGTACTTTCCCTCGAGTATTGACCAGGTTCAATTCCAGCAACATGGACGCTGGGATTTTCTCTTGGTTAAAGCGGTATAGGGTCATGTAGCCTTCAATCCCTCCAGGATTCACCTATATTGTAAATGGATAAACAAACCTTTGTTATCACCCTTCCTTTGCTTCTTCTTATCATCACTTCCTTAAAACACATAAAAAAACATATCAATGTTACTCTTAACATTGATATATAGTTATACTCAAAGGAGAATTAACCAGAAAGAAGAAGATGATGAATCAAGAGCTTCAGGGCTGCCTGATATTGCCTCTTCTGGTGTTTTTATCTCTGTAACATTGTTTGCTTCCTCACTGCTCACTGGTTCATTCATTGCTTCATCTTAAATATTATTATTGTTACAGATTATATAGAATTTCCAGAAACTAAAGTTTCAATACATGACAATGCTGGTGTGTAGTAGATTTCAAGTGTAAAAATGAATATAGGGAATTGCAGTAAATGAGCTGAGCAAAGCCTTGATGCAGCAAATGTCTGATATAGAATATGAAGAATATAATCTGTTGAGATTGCAGCTGGAGAGTGAAGACCTCCTTCTTGTGGTTAACCCCCCTTCCTCCACCTTAAGACTTGTGATTGCTGACTGACATTTTGTTTTTGTTGAATTTAGGAGGGCATACAGACAAAAACCATTATAAAACAACAAAAAGTTTTGTTTGCCATGTACTCCAGATAATCATTCTGTGGACTTGTTCAGGACATATAGCAGAAGGTTAGATTACAGACAGGTGTAATCTATATAGAACATGGATGATTTACAATGTCGTGTGACATGTTTGTGGTATTTTCATAGCCTCTATTTCATTGGTACAAAGCAGTGATATTAGCCTTTCGTCCTGAGCTTACTCTTAACTGGTCATCTGGCAAATTCACCTAACAATGGCATAACAAAGAAGATTCCTTGTGCAGATAACAACCAATTCAGGTTAGTTCCGTCAATGAGATAATTATGCACAGCAAAGAAAATAATCAATTTAATGTTGTCAAAGGTGAAGTAAACTTCTAAGACTTAAAAGCATTTGATTTAAAATATGATTGCAGAAGGCTTGCTACAACTGATTGGCAGTTTCAATCTACCCTTTGGACATTGCAGAAAATATAAAGCAGTAACATGTAATTATACCAAGAGCCAAGAGGTGAATATGCTGATGGAAAACTGCAGCTATTTCATTTTGGTATATGCATAGTTGACACCAAAGAATTCCAAAAAATAGTTAATCAAATTCCCTGCAGTGAATTAGTCACAAGAGGATGATTTTGACTGTGAAGTATTGTGTTGAATACTGAAGTTACTTCTTTCCTGTCTGCTTGCTTTCAGATGATTGCAGAGAAGAATTGGGTACACCAGTAAATTAAAACTAGCTAATATTGTTAACAATAAATTCCCAGAAATATGGAGGCTACATATTATATAGAATTCCCAGAAACTATGGTATAAAATACAGAATAATGCTGATGTGTAGCAAATTTCAAGTGTAAAATGAATATAGGCATTGCAATTAACAAACTGACTAAAGCCTAAATGTAGGAATTCTGATGCAGAATGTGAAGAATAGTATATGTTTGGTCTTCTCACACAAGCAAAGCTGTTAAGTGCCAGGTATTATTCAAGACTTCAAGTTGGGCAGGAAAAATTGGAATCAGGTTAATTGGAATCAGGTTAATTGGAATCAGGTTGAAAGAACTCAGCTTAAATACAACCCTTGGGACAGAACAACTTGTCAATAACTCATCAGAAATCTAAGCTGTTAAATGCCAGCTCCTAGTGTGGAGAAAGTTACTAGCTATAAAATATTCCTCCATCATACCAGTCTAAATATTCCGTTGTATTTCAAAATGTACATATTATCCGAAAATTCAAAAGGTTTTGTTTGTCATGTTAGAAGCTAACCTGTCTCACTCCAAATAACCAATCATTCTGCAGAAGCTTAGACTACAAACAGATAGACAAGATCTATATAGAACATGTTAAATGTTTGTGGCATTTTCATAGCATCTATTTCGTTGGTACAAGGCATTGGTTTCAACTTTTCCTCCCGAGCTTCCTCCCGACTGGAATCCGGCATATACACCCAACAATGGCATAACAAACAGGATTCTTTATGCAGATAACCAATAGAATACCGGGTTACATCTTTCAATGAGTTAATTATGCACAGCAGAGAAAATTATCAATGTAATGTTGTGAAATGTGAAGTACACTTCTGATACCTGAAAAGCAATCCTTTTTTTGACAAGAAGCAAGAAGGAGAAGGAAAGAATAGAACTTAGATATGAAAGAGATGGAGAAAATACCAGACCTCAATAATATCTATCAGTTTAGTAATGCATCAGAGAAGTACAAGAAAATATATCAAAAAGCAGGCCAAAGGTGTATACAACCATTAAAATAACTAAAATGCAAACACTCAAAACCAATCAAAAGAAGAAAATAATCTATATTCATTACATGTACTGCAGACTTCCATCATGTACACACAGCTTAAATTCAAAACCTAATGAAAAGAAAACCTCTTCAAAAGCAATTAACAAGTTATCCAAAATGAGAAGAGGCTTATCTCATAGACTAGAAGCAAGAAAACAAAAAAGAAAAGCTCTTCACTCTGTCGGCATCTCAAACCGACATACAGGGCAATAGTGGCTTTGCTTCAGCCACTTTTCGATACAGTCACCATGAAAAATATGAGAACATGGCATCCGAGAAGCATCTGATCCAACCTTGAGTTCCTCCAAACAAATAACACAGTTTTCAGCTTCCAAACGCCCTTTCTTGATTTTTTCTTCAACTTTTTGATCGCATTCAACATCTTCCACTCGAACACTCTTCAGCATCTTCTTGACGGATGACTCCTTGGCTGGAACCATGTTATAGTTGCTTGATTCAAACTCCGATGCCGATTCTTCTATAGTTCTTTCGATCAAAACCTCTTCATCCTCTTCCTCGTTTACGTGTTCCACAAACGTTCCCCATAGCACCGCTTGCAAAGGTAAGACTTGACGTCCCTTGTTGGACTCCGAGTTTCCGATGCTAAGTCCTTGTGTGATGATTTCTTTAATGATAGCACGGGACGGACGAGCGTTGGGGTTGAGTCTGAGTCTTACTAGCATGGGACCAAGGATTTGGTAAATCCGATCATGGTTTTCCAAAGCACGGAGATCAAAACGAATGGTTTCTTGAGAGAATAAAGAGCCTTCATCGTCAAGATCAACAAACTGATCGGTTAAGCAATAATGTCGCCTGAATCGGAATTGAAGGGTGATGGTTAATTCAATTTGAACAAAAGGGGGAGTAGGGTAAAAGATTTCGGGCTCAACCAACGGTTGATAAACAATATGTTGCAGGTCATCGTTGTAGTAGTAAGTAACGGAAGCCATGGGAAGAGTTTTCTTTTGAACGATCGGAACAATAACTGAAAATCTCGTGGTTGCTTGCTCACTAAGGAAATCCTGGTCTGATATATAAAGATTTCAGCAGCATTCGAACTTGGTTATGTTCTAATGCTATTCGAACTTGGTTATGTTCTAATGCTATTCGAACTTGGTTTTGTTCTAATGCTATTGGTTAATGGAGTTCTTAATTATTTTTAAAAAATAAAATAAAATTGTCCTCTTATTATACTCAAACAAGGGAAGTTTCAGATCAAATACTGAAACAAGAAGGAAATACAAGGTGGTCGTTATAAGGGGGAAGGGAGGTAGTTGCTTACCGCCAGGGAAACAAATACGCGTTTCATAAAAGTAAAACTAAAATATTTATGCTCAATTTGTCTAATTAAAATTTAAATTTTAGTAATTTGTATGTAAAATCCAATTTTGTTATTACACATTTAAAGAAATTAATGAATCATAAAAATAATCAAATTAAAATAAATTTCAGATTTATGAAAAAATAGTAAAAAATTCCAAAATTTTGACGTTAAAAATAAATTATATTTGGTAAGATTTTTTACTTTGTTGATATTTTATAATATTGACAAGTTATATATGTATCATTTTTTTAATAATTAAAAAGAAAATAAATATTAATTTTTTTTATTTGGAGAATGGGATTTAAATTTATTTTAAGTAAGTGATATATTATCGCGCCAATAAACTTAATATTTAAAGTCAAAAAAACACTTTGTTTTGTTATACAAATCAAAGGAAACTTATATTGTATATTTTCTCCATATTTTTTTTTGCTATTATTAACATCATTATTCTGCATTTATAATTACTATTTTTATTTATATATGATGAGGTTAATACATAGTTAAGGTTGATCCATCTGCTTATTTCCACCATTTAATGGAAGCTGCTTTCTGTCCACTGGGTAACCATTGCTCTATACCCTTTACCAGAAGAGGATAAGGGGTCGGTGGAAAATTGGGTGTCTTTGTTAAACAATGACTTAGTCTTGACTGATTCTTTGTAGGAAGAAGATGATGAATGAAGTGCTTCAGGGCTGCCTGATATTGCCTCTTCTGGTGTTTTTATCGCTGTAACAATGTTTGCTTCCTCACTGCTCATTGATCTACTCATGGGTTCATCTAAAGTATATAAAGAATAGTAAAAGAATAGTTAATTCCCATTACCTGAAACTCCATTACTGCTTGTTATCTGCCTCATGCAGCTGAAATTCTCAGAGAGGTCCCAGTTGCAGCTAGAATTCCAGTAGCTCTGCATAAAGAATAGTAAAACCATTCAGTATTAATCCATGGAATGATTTATTTAAGCTAGCTAGCCAAGTTCAGAAACATTATATTATTAAAAGAGAGAATAAAACCAAAAATTCCAAATTGAATTATCTTGGCATTGGAAACTGCAGTAATCACCTTTCTCATAGATAGCCAACTAAAATTTTCTTCTGTTTGGAGCTCTCCCTTGAGTTATGGGAAGCATTTTGATTTAAAATATGACTGCAGCAGGCTTGCTATAATTTACAACTGATTGGCAGTTTCAATCTACCCTTTGGACATTGTAGAAAACATAAAGCAGTAACATGTAACTATACCAAGAGGTGAATATGCTGATGAAAAACTGCAGCTATTTCATTTTGGTATATGCATAGTTGACACCAAAGAATTCCAAAAGATAGTTAATCAAATTCCCAGCAGTGAATTAGTCACTGGCTTCAACTTCAAGAAACGATAGCAACAAAAAATCTGAATCCAGTAGGAAGAAAAAGAAGCTTGCCCCTCAGGCACCATTTTCTGTGTTTCTGTTTTCTTACTTGGATTCTGGTACAAGATAAGATCACATGCAGATAATGTACATAAATCTGCAAGTTGGATATTAAGTGAATTTCATACAACAAAGAGTTTAAACATTGCGAACCAGATTATCTGTCTATCCCAGTCAATTTTCCAGGTTATGATAACAAGGACAAAAGTTTGAACAAGTGTTCCTAGCATCGTGACCCCTGCAGTTGCCTTATTAAGTGAAATTTTATTAAGCTTCCATTAAGCTGGATAAATAAAGGGCTGGCATGAGCCAGATAAAAGTAAAAGAAGCAGGTCCATATGGACCTGGCTAAGAAACAGAACAAAGGCCTGGTAAGATTCACACTATAGTCACGGCAAAAGTACGGAAAAAAAAAACAACTACATGCAGGGGACTCTATATAACACACAAAGTTTTAAACATCAATTTATCAGAATCAGCACCAGGAGAAATCAAACACCAGACCACCAGCATCAACCCATCACTGAATATCAACAGAAAACCACAATTGCAGTGCAGAACAAAACAATCCTCAGAATTTTAGTAATGCATCAAAGAAGTCATATTTATTTATTGCACAAGCTGAAGCAGAATAACTAAAATAAGCAAGACTAATGAAAAGAAAAACCTCTTCCAACAGCAATTTACATGTTATCCAAAATTAGAAGAGATTTATCTGTTTGACTAGAGGCAAGAAAAACTAAAAAAAAAAGAAAAGGTCTTCACTCTGTCGGCATCTCAAACCGGCAGACAGGGCAATAGTGGCTTTGCTTCAACCACTTTTCAATGCAATCGCCATGAAAAGTATGAGAACAAGGCATCTGCAAAGCCACTGATCCAACTTTAAATTCTTCCATACATATCACGCAATCTTCAACTTTCACGGGCCTTGTCTTGACATTTTGTCCAACCTTTTGATCACACTCTCCAGCTTCAACTCGAACCCTCTTCAGCATCCTCTTGACCGATGACTCCTTAGCGGGAACCATTCCAGACTCCGACGCCGATCCTTCCAAAACTGTTCCCAGCAAAACCGCCTCTTCCTGGTATTCTATGTGTTCCACAACTGTTCCCCATAACTCTGCACATAAAACCAATACTTCACGTCCCCTGTTGGATGCCCAGTTTTCAATTTTAAGCCCATGTCGGATGATATCATCAATGATAGGATCGAACGTAAGGAAGACGTTGCCGGTGACCAAGAGTCTTCTTAGCACGGGAGCAAGAACTTGGTAAGCCCGATGATGGTCTCTCAAAACATCGAGATCGAAACGAAGAGTTTCTTGCGAGGAGAAGGGGCCCTCGTCCTCGAGATCGATGAACTGGTCGTTTAAGCAATAATGGCGACTGCGGTCGACTCGAAGGCTGATGGTTAGTTCAACTCGAACGAAACGGTGAGTGGGGTAACGGGCTACTGGTTCAAGCCGAGGTTGGTAAACGACGTGCTGTAGATCATCGCAGCAGTAAGTACTAACGAAAGCCATTAGAGAAACTTTTCGAGAGCAAAACTTCTGTTTGCACAATCAGTGAATCACAGTAGGAATGGGAAAGCCAAAAATCTCAGCGGAACGAACTTATATAGGCAATGGCGGTTAGTTGCTGTCCGCCATAGATGAATACTTGAAACAGGCCCATGAAGCCCACTTACATACGGCAAATCCGCCCGATGTTCTTTTAATTATTTGAGCCTATTTTCACTAAAAAGGCTTGACATGGGCTTCTGCATCTACTCAAATTTGAGCCGATTTTCACTAAAAAATTAGGTATAACGTTCAAATAAGTTTTTAAATTATTTAAAAAAATTTAAAATTTTTTAATTTTTTATTACATTCAATCAAATTTTTATATTTTTATTTTTAATCAAAGAAGCCTTTATTACTAATGCTTGATTAATTACGATTAGTCAAAATGCTACTTATTATTTATATTTACATGATACTGATATATGATATTAATATAGAAGGTAAAAAATACTATATGATTATGTTAGCATACTAAATTAGTATATTATGTTACCATCAATTATAATATTTTACTATACCACATCAACGTCACGTAGTATAAAATGACAAATAACATTTTTATTAATTCAATTATTAGTAATAAGGGTTTATTTAACTCAAAATAAAAATACAATGGCTTATTTGGTTTAAAATAAAAGTATAAAGGCTTGATTGAACATAATAAAAGTATAAAGACTTATTTGATTTTTTTTGAACAATTTAAACATTTTTTTAAATATTATGTCAAAAAATTATAAAAATTCTTAGCATTTTTAATTAGGGACTTTGTATGGTTTTAAATTCTCCTTAGTTAAAAATTGGGATATTCCTTAATTTTTTAAATTAATGAGATATAAATATTTGTTATGTTTCTTTTTGATCCAATTTTTCAATTTTCTTCAACTCAAAAAACAAAACTT
Organism: Theobroma grandiflorum; assembly: GCA_036013995.1. NCBI lineage: Eukaryota > Viridiplantae > Streptophyta > Magnoliopsida > Malvales > Malvaceae > Theobroma > Theobroma grandiflorum. Next base: position 1,045,790 of record CP142127.1, read on the forward strand.
TGGTTTTAAATATATTGAAAAAATAGTAAAATTAACCATGATCGGAAATAATGAGCTTTTTAATCATTAATAACCTATTTATAATAGGTTTTCTGAAGAAAGACAAACTTACCTAACTCTTATTCATCACGTAAGGTTGTCATTCGATCAAGAAAGTTAAGATGAAAAGGAAAAAAAATTAAAATTTCGTTTTATTGATATTATTATTATTATTATTATATACATATTTTTATTTACTTTTAAAAAGAAAAAAAACATGTTTAGATTAAGGACCAAATAAATGAATAAAACTTTTAAACGATTATTATGGATAAAAAAATTAATTGTTTTAAAAAAGCAAAATACATGATTTTATTTTTATATAAACTAATTAAAACTTTATGATTAATGTTGTATTTTTTAATTATTTATTCTATTTTAATCAATTATGCCTTTTAATGATATTTATTATCGTTAATAACCCCCTTTTTTTTTTAGCTCAATAAAGATGTTGAAGTTAATAACCTATTAATGGTAGGATTTTGGAAAAATTTATGCATGCCTAACCCCCACTCCCTTTTGGCAAAATATTAAAGAAAAAGCTTCAGTGAGATTAATTGATTTGAATGTACTTGGTTTACGTTTTTACCAAACTAAGTGGACTTTGAAAGATTAGTCCTTTTATTGGTTAAGAATATTATTATTATTATTATTATTATTACAATTGATATAATTATTATACGATTAAAATAGCAAAAGATCTTCTTAAATAATTATAACATGTTATTGTAATTAATTTTTTATATTTTTTCATATCCAATTAATTTTTTATTTGTATCTTATAACGAAAATACAAAGGATGTTATTCTAAATGATAGTTGTTAATTCATTGAATACATAAAATTTGATGTGACATAAGTAACTCTTGTTTTTTATATCAACATGTTTTGTTAAATTTTACGTATATTCAGTATGTGATAATTATAATTGAGAATAATATCTACTATATTTCTTGAAAATGACTCAATGTAATAATTAAATAAAACAAACTGTACGTAAAACTTTTAACATTTATTATTTTTTTGGTTAAATATCCAAATAAGTCCCTGAACTATGTTAAAAAAAATCAATTCAGTCCTTATCCTTTTATTGTATTCAAATAAATCCTTGAACTTTTATTTCGGATCAAATAAGGCCTTCTCCACAGCTATTGACTAACTTTCATAATCAACAGTACGTGTGGCACTTTTATACCATGTCATCTACCATGTGGTAGATGATGTAGCATTAAATATTGTTGATTAGGATTAAGTAAATGGGAAAAAAGTAAGCACACAAATCTTAATCAATAATATTTAATGCCACTTCATTTGTCTCATGGCAAATGTCATGGTATAAAAGTGTCATATGTATCATTGACTAATGAAAGTTAGTCAATGGTTAGGGAGAGGGGCTTATTTGACTTGAAATAGAAGTTCAGGAGCTTATTTGAACGTAATAAAATCATCAATAAAGAAAAGACATCAGATTTAAATTTCAATGGATAGAACCAGATATATCTAGTATAATGATCAACAAAAGATATATAATATCTATAACCATCAATGCTAGGGACTCTGGCTGGCCCCCAAACATCAGTGTATATGATATCAAGAGGTCCTCTACTAACTAAACTAGACTTATGAAAAGGAAGTCTGTGAATTTTATTACAGCAACAAGCATCACAAGATGTAAATTTATTGGTTTGGGAGCATGGTAGAGAAAAAGCCTTGATGACTGACTGCAAAGTTTGAGAGGAAAGGTGACCAAGTCTTTGATGCCATGTATAAGTGTTTGTCTTGAGTCTAAGATTTGCAAGGCATATTGTTTAATCAAAAGCTTGGTTTTTCGAAAAGCATAGACCCCACCTCTATTCAGGCCTTGAGCAAGTGGCTTCCTTGTTTGGAGATCCTTTACCAAGAAAAAAGATGGAAAAAATTCAACAGAGACATTATTAGTGGCAGTAAATTTTGAAATAGATTTGTTTTTGCTTGAGGAACACATAAAACATTATTTAAAGAAAAAGTCTGAGAGGAAGGATGAATGAAAGTTGAACTAGTATGAGAAATTGGTAAACTTGTGCCATCACCAATCAGAAGTTCATCAGGACCACCATACTTAGATGCAAACTGTAAGTTGTGTAACTGATTAGTGACATGATGAGAGGCACCGAAGTCAACTAACCATTGGGGGGATGATGCTTCTGTTCGAGCATGATTAGCAATTGGAGTAGAAGACTTAAGTCGAATTTTGAAGCAATGCTTAGCAGAATGTCTTGGTTTATCACAAAACTGACAAACAACCTTGAATTTGGTAGATGATGAATGTTTAGTAGAAGTAAATGGTGATGCAAACTTGGTATTGTGAGAAGGCTTAGAATGCTTTGGTCGAGCAGACTGAGAAAAAATAAGTTTGGTAGCAAGATGTGCAGAAGGGATAATAATATCAATTGATGACTATTGTTTCTTGATAACCTCTTCATAATCGATGAACTTATCTAATAGTTCTTCAAAGGTAATGGAGGAGTCTCGAGCTCTTACACCAACAACAATTTCTTTGAAGTCAGATCCAATTCCGTTAAGAGCATGGATAATAAGGTTATCTTCACTTACAAGTGAATTCACCAGTGCAAGTTCATCAGCAACACTTCTGAGATTTTGAAAATATTCGGAGACTGTCTTGGTGCCTTTGGGTTTCGTAAATTTTTCTCGTAGTGTCATCATATGAGATCTGGACTTGTTAGCATACAACTTATTGATTTTGGTCCAAGCATTAAAGGAAGATTCAGCAGAAGCAAAAAAAGGTACAACATTTTTAGTAGCTGAAGAAATAATACCATGAAGCAGTAGTTGATCTTGTTGTATCCAATGATCATATGTTGGATTATCAATAAGAATTGGGGGGGAGGGGAGGTCGGAGCCTTCTTGTGGGATCATAGCTGGAGGGCAAATAGTGGAACCTTCCACATACCCGAGTAATTTATATCCAACTAGGAGAGATTTGAATTGAGTCCCCCAAGAGGAAAAATTTGTGGGTGTGAGTTTTATAGGTAGGTGGGCAGTAGCATTAATAATGATTAAGGGAGTTTGTAAATTGGAGAAAAGACGTGCAGGATTAGAATGTGTTGTTGGAAGGCAGTTGGTGTTGTCTGAGCTTGAAGATGACATGGTGGTTGAGAAGACTCGATGGAGCTTTTATCAGCTTTGATACCATAAAGAAATTCAATATCTCGTATTGAATATGAAGAAAAAAACTGTCCGCTGTTCTTATTTACACTCATATATTTATAATACAAATTAGTTTACAAGATAGTTATCACAAGTCAACATATCTCATCTACAAGTTTAAATATGCTTGCCCCGTGAGCTTAACTGCTGTGAGCTTATCTGCACCACTAAGCTTATTTGCTGTGGCTGTAACAGAGGTGCTTATCTGCTGTGACTAGCTTATCTGCTGTTGCTATGGCTTATTTGTTATCTGCTGTTGCTGTGACTTATCTGCTGCACTAATACCACCAGTGGCTGCCAAAAGACAATAAGGCGTGGGGTAGGGGTTTGTGTTTAGAGTAGGCCTGTCAATATGGGCCAGCCCGACCCCAGCCCTTGTGGGTTGACAAAATATGGGGTGGGTCGGGCTAGCCCATTTTTTATATGGGCCATCAAAACCTCAACCCAGCCCACCCCTTGGTAACCCATGGGCTGGGTTGGGCCAGCCCATTTTTTAAAAAAAATTATTTTTATAATTTTTACTTAATAAATTTTATATTAATAAAATTATTTTATGATTTAATTCATAAATTAAAATTATTAATTTGATAAGTCAAGATTAAACATATTAAAATATATAATATAAGTAATATTATTGGTAATTAAATTATTAATTTTATATAATTAAGCATGTAAAACTATTAAATTAATTAAAATAATTAATTTTATTGACCCATGGGCTGGCCCGTCCCAACCCACCTCAACCCACTGATTTGGTGAGCTGGCCCATTTATGTCCGGTTTTAATATGAGCCATTAAAACCTCAACCCAACCCACCTCATATTCAATACAAAATGAGCTGACCCGATGGGTCAAGCCCATTTTGACAGGTATAGTTTAGAGAGAATATGAGGCTCTAACCACCAATCATGGTCATTAATGGAAGAATCACCTCCACTTGCACAGATCCGAATAAGAGATCACATTTTAGTAAGGAAGAAAATCTCGCTAGCATGCCATGATTTGTTCGAAAAGACCGTCTTATTCCGTGCAAGCCAAAGGGACCAAAAAGTGGCAGCACAGACAATGAGCCAATGCCTACGCAGACCACCCATGAAAGCAATGTCTGCACATGATTGGATGAAAGCAGAGACGGATTGTGGCACGGACAAAAAAGTCCCCCACCATTGAAAAACAAGGCCCCATAACAACCAAGAGAGTTAAAGAAAATGAATAACAATTTTAGAGAGTTATTATAGATAAAATATGTAATTATTTTAAAGAAATTAACGAAATACATGATTTTATTTTTATATAAACTAATTATTACTTTATGATTAGTGTTGCATTTTTTAATTATCAATTGTACCTTTTCCTTTGTTTTCTTATTTTATTATAATTTTTTCAAGAACAAAAAATAAATAATTAAATATAAATCAAATGGAGTCTAAAGTTTTTTGGTGGAGGGTAATGGGTGCTTGACTTCTCCAAATTCTAAATTAGTTATTGTAATGATATTTACTATAATTAATAACCTATTAATGATAGGGTTTTCGAAAAATTTATGCATGCCTAACCTTTCTTATAGAAAGTTTCAATGAGATTAATGGATTTTAATGCACCTGATTTAAGTTTATCAAACTAAGTGGACTTAAAATATATTTGATATATTTTTATATAAATTAATTATTATTACATGGTTGGTGCTGTATTATAATTATTTATTCCTTTTTAATCAATTATAACTTTAGTTTTTTACTTTTCTTCTTGTTTCATAATAATTTTTTAAGAAACAAAAATTGAATAATAAAAGTACAAATCAAATGGAGTCTAAATTTTTCTCGTGACGGAAGAAAACATTTCCTTACCCGACCATGGAGAGTAGTGGGTGTTTTTTTTGCTTCTCTAAATTATAAATTAATATTTGTAATGATATTTATTATCATTAAAAACTTATTAATCATAGGGTTTAGGTAAAAATTTATACATGCCTAACCTTACTTAAAACCTCTTCTCCCATTTTGGGAAATATTTCAGAAAAAAGTTTCAATGAGTTCCTTCTCTTAAAACAAAAATTTATTAGCTTGGGTGAAAAACTAAAGAAGTATTGAAATATACAATGAGAAGTTGAGAAATGGGAATTGGCTACCCTTGAACAAGCAGGAGCCTCCCCAAGGAATTGATCTGAATCTTATCCTATCAGTGCTGAGGCAGCTGGATTTGCTTTCCCACCTTTTATTTCCCCAAAGAGGAAAATAATTATTACTATTCATTGTTGCTCACCGAGTAAGGTGCAGCTTATTAATGATAAGCTTATTATAAGATAGAAGAGCTAAGTAGAATGTACTAAAAAAGAAAAAGAGAAATATAGTTTAAAAATGAGCATTTTAAAATTATGATTATTTATTTATTATAAAAATACGTGTAATTTGACGTGACATGTTAATTAAATATAATAAAATTAATCGATGATGTAACATATTATGTTAACAATTCTTTATTTTTTTGTAAATTTCATGTACATAAGAAATGATAGTTGATATTGAAAATAATATCAAATATATATTTGAAATAAGAACTCAATTAAATAAAATAAAAGAATAAGAATTCAATAGGGTACACATAAAAAAATAACTTAATTAAATACTATAAAAATATAAGAGTTTAATAACAAAAATGTATATGGTTAAGAGATTTTTTTTTTTATTATTTAGACCTTATTATATTCAAGAAGAAAATGAATGACATAACTAAACAAAACAATTTTTCATTTTTTGAGACCTCTTACCTTGAGAATAATAATCTTGATGAGGAATATTGTAAAATAAGCCACATTAATAGCTCTTTAAAAGGGTTTGGCCTTCAAGGTCATCTCCATTCTGTAAGAGGCAGTTCCAAGATTTTTCAAGTGCTTTAATTCCTTCGGCTGGGGGTTGTTGACATTGTGCAGAAGAAAGATGGCTTTCCCAATTTCGGATGAATTGCTGGCAACTTTTGTTCCGATTGCTGTTTATTGGATTTATTCAGGGATTTGCATGGCATTAGGGTCCTTCGAGAATTACAGATTGCATCCTAAGAAAGATGAGGAGGAGAAGAATTTGGTGACTAAACAGACTGTCATAAACAATGTTCTTCTTCTGCAAACCCTTCAGGCTACTGTAGCCGTCTTTTTATTTAAGGTATTTGCTTGTTATTTTTTTTCATGCATGTTTGGTTATTCTTGCTTTATTTCTATCCTCACAGAATAATTATTCAATTCTTTTCTATTTTCATTTTCTGAACCAAACGTGCTGCAAGAATTATAGTGTAACAATTCTGGTTGAAAATTTGGGATTCTTGCATGAGTTCCATGGTCTGTTTCAAGCTTCCATTTTCTATTGCAGGTGACAGGAAATGATGCTGGGGCTTCTTCTAAAAGCCAGTCATCGACTTCCCTTGTTGTTTCTGCGGGACAGTTTGTGATGGCAATGTTGGTATTGGATACTTGGCACTATTTCATGCATAGATATTTCCACCGCAACAAGTTCTTGTACAGACACATCCATGCCCAACATCACAGGCTTGTGGTTCCCTATGCATTTGGAGCATTCTACAATCATCCGCTGGAGGCATTTGTACTTGACATAATGGGCAGTGGCTTGTCCTATTTGCTGTCCGGTATGTCCCCTCGAACTTCGATATTTTTCTTCTGTTTCACCACCATCAAATCGGTGGATGACCATTGCGGGCTATGGCTTCCAGCTGGAAACCTCTTCCACATCTTCTTCAGCAACAATTCTGCCTACCACGACGTCCACCATTATTTTCATGGCGGCAAGTACAACTTCTCCCAACCATTCTTCCCCCTGTGGGATAGGATTATGGGAACGTATTTGCCTTATACAATTGCGGAGAGAGCCCAAGGAGGCTTTCAAGTTAGGCCTGTATATAAACTAAAAGAGTACAGGAATTAATGGTGAATTAGTAAAAGAGCGCAAGGAATTCACTTGCATTCTGGGCTACCAAAAAAGTTCAGTACATAATATATATAGGGATTTAAAATAGTTGTACTGATGTAATAATTATTAATTATTACATCTTTTTTAATTTTATATGATTAATATTTTAATAAATTAATTATTAGGTTTTACAAATATATTCATACATGTCTTACATGCAAATATTCAAATCATTATGATATCTACATTAAATTAATCGAGATTGTTATCTTGTAAAACATATAATTACTAATTAAAATTTTTACCATATCAAAAATGACTATACAATTTTAACTGATTTGAAATTTATTATACATTATCTATATGAATAGAATATTAAATATGAATTATGAAATAAAACTTTATATTTTAATTTTCGTAAAAGTAAAAAAAAAAGAAAAGAACATGAGAAGAAAAGAGAATATTTTATATTAAGTGTATTCTATTTTTTTTTGTTTGGTAGTTAATACGAATTCTCTCAAAAATTTTTAAGTTTTACAAATATATTCATACATACATTTAATTCAATCACATATCTATTACTATATACTGATGGATAAGACTATGTTTAGTTCAACACAATTATGTAGATTAAAAAAATTTAAGTTATATAATAATAACGGAACATCGTAATAATTAATAATTATTATTATATCATTTTATATCCACATAATACTGACATGACATTGATGCGGAGAGTGAAAAATACTACATTGTCATATTATTATATTAAGTTAGTATGACACGTCATCATTAATTATGATATATTAGCATATCATGTCATCATCAATTATGATATTTTAATACTCTAGGTTAGTGTCACGTAGTATAAAATAATAAATGACATGACTAAGTCAATCATTAGTTATAAGAGCATATTTGATTCAAAATAAAAATATAAGTGATTATTTAACTCAAAATAAAAATATAAGAGTCTAATTGAACGTAATAAAAATATAAATGTTTTTTTGAATTTTCTTGAATAGTTTATGGATTTTTTTGATATTATGTCAAAAAACTATAAAATTCTTGGCATTTGAATTAGAGACTTTGGAGGGTTTTAAATTCTCATAAGTTAAAAATGGAGATATTCCTTTATTTTTTTTAATTAATGAGATATCTATATTTGTTATGTTTCTTTTTTATCCAATTTTTTTGTTATTTTTTTCAACTTGAAAAACAAAAACTCGATTTTAAATATATTGAAAAAATAGTAAAATTAACCATTATTAGACATAATGAGCTTTTTAATCATTAATAACCTATTTATAATACGTTTTCTAAAGAACATAAACTTGCCTAACCCTTATATATTCATCATGTAAGGTTGTCATTCGATCGAGAAAATTAAGATGAAAAGAAAAGAAATTAAAATTTTTGTTTTATTGATATTTTTATTATTATATATTTATTTACTTTTAAAAAGAAAAAAAACATGTTCAGATTAAGGAACAAATAAACGAATAAATTAGTTTTTGTAATGATATTTTTTCATGGAGGGTAATGGGTACTTGACTTCTCCAAATTCTAAATTAGTTTTTGTAATGATATTTATTATCATTAATAACCTATAAAAGGATAGGATTTTGGAAAAATTTATGCGTGCCTAACCTTTCTTATAAAAAGTTTCAGTGAGATTAATCGATTTTAATACACCTAGTTTTAAGTTTATCAAACTAGGTGGACTTAAAATATATTTTAGGTATTTTTATATAAATTAATTTTTAGTAGTATATGATTGGTGTTGTACTTTAATTATTTATTCTTTTTTAATCAATTATAACTTTACTTTTTTCAATTTCTTCTTGTTTTATAATAACTTTTTAAGAAACAAAAATTGAATAATAAAAGTATAAATCAAATAATGGAGTCAAAATTTTTTTTTGTGATAGGAGAAAACATTTCGTTACCCGTCCATGGAGGGTAATGGGTGTTTTTTTTTGCTTTTCTGAATTATAAATTAATATTTGTAATGATATTTATTATCATTAGAAACTTATTAATCATATGGTTTAAGTAGAAATTTATACATGCCTAACCTTACTTAAAACCTCTTCTCCCATTTTGGGAAATATTTAAGAAAAAAGTTTCAATGAGTTCCTTCTCTTAAAACAAAAATTTATTAGCTTGGGTGAAAAACTAAAGAAGTATTGAAATATACAATGAGAAGTTGAGAATTGGGAATTGGCTACCCTTGAACAAGCATACAGGAGCCTATCCAAGGAACTGATCTGAATCTTATTTATTCAGTGCTGAGGCAGCTGGATTTGCTTTCCCACCTTTTATTTCCCTAAAGAGGAAAATAATTATTGCTATTCATTGTTGCTCACCGAGTAAGGTGCAGCTCTTTATAAGATAGAAGAGCTATGTAGAATGTATCTCAAAAACATATATAAATACAGTTTAAAAATGAATACTTCCAAAATTATGATTATTTTTTATTATAAAAAGACATGTAATTTAATATAACGTGTTGATTAGATATAATAAAATCAGTCAATGACGTGATATGTTATGTTCATAACTTTTTCCCTACATTGATATTGTTTATAAATTTCATATATATAGGAAGTGATAGTTGACATTGAAAATAATATCCATTATATTTTTGAAATAAGGACTCAATTAAGTAAAACAAAAGAATAAGAATTTAATTGGATACAAATAAAAAATATAGCTTAATTAAATATGATAGAAATAAAAGAGTTTAATTACAAAAATGCATATAGTTCAAAGTTTTTTTTTTTGTTATTTAGACCTTATCATATTTAAGAAGAAAATGAATGACATAACTAAACTAAACAATTTTTCATTTTTTTTGAGACCTCTTACCTTGAGAATAATAATCTAGATGAGGAATATTGTAAATAAGCCACATTTAATAGCTCTTTAAAAGGGTTTGACCTCAAGGTCATCTTCATTGTATAAGAGGCAGTTCCATGATTTTTCTAGTGCTTTAATTCCTTCGGCTGGGGGTTCTTGACATTGTGTAGAAGAAAGATGGCTTTCCCAATATCGGATGAATTGTTGGCAACTTTTGCTCCGATTGCTGTTTATTGGATTTATTCAGGGATTTGCATGGCTTTAGGGACCTTCGAGAATTACAGATTGCATCCAAAGAAAGATCAGGACGAGAAGAATTTGGTGTCCAAACAGACTGTCATAAAAAATGTTTTTTGTATACAAACCCTTCAGGCTACTGCGGTCATCTTTTTATACAAAGTATTTGATTGTAGTTTTCTTTCATACATGCTGCGTTATTCCTGCTTTATTCTATTCCGTAAATCGAATGTTCTGTAAGAGTTATGGTGTAATAATTCTGGTTGAAAATTTGGGATTCTTGCATGAGTTCCATGGTCTGTTTCAAGCTTTCATTTTCTATTGCAGGTGACAAGAAATGATGCTGGGGCTTCTTCTAGAAGCCAGTCATCGACTTCCCTTGTTGTTTCTGCAAGACAGTTTGTGATGGTAATGTTAGTCTTGGATGCTTGGCAATATTTCATGCATAGATATTTCCACCGCAACAAGTTCTTGTACGGACACATCCATTCCCAACATCACAGGCTTGTGGTTCCCTATGCATTTGGAACATTCTACAATCATCCGCTGGAGGCATTTGTTATTGGCATAATGGGTGGTGTCTTGTCCTACTTCCTCTCCGACATATCCCCTCGAACTTCGATATTTTTCTTCTGTTTCATCACCATCAAATCGTTGGATGACCATTGCGGGCTATAGCTTCCAGCCTTAAACCTCTTCCACATCCTCTTCAGCAACAATTCTGCCTACCACGACGTCCACCATCATTTTCATGGCGGCAAATACAACTTCTCCCAACCATTCTTCCCTCTCTGGGATAGGATTATGGGAACCTATTTGCCTTATTCAATTGAGGAGAGAGCCCAAGGAGGCTTTTCAAGTTAGGCCTGTATATAAACTAAAAAAGCACACAGGAATTAATGATGAATTAGTAAATTGAGAGCACAAGGAATTCACTTGCATTATGGGCAGGGGCGGCTCAACAAGTTTAAAAGCCTAAAGTGAAATATTCAAATGAGGTTTTTTTTTATTAAAATTAAAAAAAATTATTAAAATTTTATTCTTCTAGTTTTTTGAGATGTAAAATTTTTAATTAAACTTTTATCTTATATTTTAAACTATTATAATTATCTTATATTTTCTAAATGGCTAATATAAAATCAATAATCAAAATTTCTAATTCAAACAAATCAACTATCACATGAAATAAAAATACTATAACAATATAATACAAACTCTAAATTAAAATAAAAAAATCTGTAAAGATTAGAACAATAGTACCTAATTGTTAAATGCTTATTACCAATAGCAAATGAGGCTCACAGTTTTATGAAGATAATAAAAGAACAAACTTCTTATGTATTCTTTAGAGAAAAATTGAAGTTAAAAGAAGAAAAAGCAAATAAAAAAGGAAGAAAGAGCAAATAAAAAAGAAAGATTTTAAAAGTAGATATTATACATTGAAAAAAAAATAGTTTTATATATAAGAAAAAAATAGCTGTTGGAAATAATTAAATACATTGATTGGAAATAAGAAAAATAAGTGAGAAAAAAAAAACTGTTGGAAATGAGTAAATACATATGATTGTTGATTTATTGGAAATAAGAAAATATAATTGATAATTAATAACATTCTAGAAAGAAAGAAGTAATAGAAAATTGAAATTATTAAGCGCTTAATTAAAAAAGTGAAAAAATTAATTTTAATAATTATTTTTTACTTTTATATATATTTTTTAATTTTTTATATTTTTAATATAATTAATTATATTATAATTATTGTAAAATTATAATTTTTTTCTAAAATTGAGGCCTCCCCAAATTGGGGGCCTAAAGCCATTGCTTGGGTGGCTTCACCCAAGGGCCGGCACTGATTATGGGGTACCAAAAAAGTTCAACACATAATATATAGGGATTTAAATATAGTTACACTAATGTAATAATTAATAACTATTACATCTTTTTATATTTTTTATACAGTTAATATTTTAATAAATTAATTATTACAATCATACATGTCTTACATGCAAATATTCAAATTATTAAGATATCTATATTATATTGATCAAGAATATTATCTTGTATAACATATAATTAGTAATTAAAATTGTTACGAGATAAAAAACGACTATACAATTTTAGTTGATTTGAAATTTATTGTACATTATTTATATGAATAGAATAATAAATATGAATTATGAAATAAAAAATTTGTATCTTAATTTTCATGAAAGTAAAAAAAAGAAAAAACCATCGAGAAGTAAAGAGAATATATTATATTAAGTGTATTTATTTTTTTTTGATAAATACCACTTCTCTCGAACTTTTTATTTGTTTGTTTAATTTTAACAAATTAATCCTCAAGTTTCACAGATATATTGGTACATATATCTAAATCAATCACATATCTATTACTATATATTGATGGATGATACCACGTTTTGCACAACACAATTATGTGAATTAAACAAATATAAGTTATATAATAATAACGGAACATCATAATAATCGATCATTATTATTGTATCAAATGTAATTAATTTGTATATATAGAAATATAAAAAACATCATGTTAAAAAAAATTCATGATTATTAAGATAATTCAAATAAGTCGTTATTTTTTTATTGCATTCAATTAAGTCTTTGTATTTTTATTTTACATCAAATAAGTTTTTATAATTAATAGTTGATTAATTATCATTAATTAAAATGTCATATTCTATTATGATATGTTTGTATGTCACGTTAATGTCACATAATATATATAAAATGACTAATAATATTTTGACTTAATCAAATATTAATTGTAAAAACATTAATTGAAGTAATTTTCTAAGTCAACTTGGATCGGCCAAAAAGCTCTAGTGGCGGAGTCGGAGTCAAAAGTTGCTATCTCATGGGTCCTAAGTCTGTTGAAAAGATCATAAAAATTTTGGAAGAGCTTCCAACATATTGATTTATTATGTGATCATGCAATTGGGATAGAATTATGATTTCGCCACTGATATCCAAAATCATCTATATGGTGGAAAACACGACTTCTCTAAACTATTCTTTGTCATGTGGGATAGAATTATGGGAAAATACATGCCTTATTCACTTGAGAAGACAGCCGAAGGTTGCTTTGAACCACGACCTATTTAAAGAGCAAACAAGCATGGTTAAACAGTAAAAATTGAGACCATCCTATTGTTTTCTTGTTTAAATTTTTTCTCCCTCAATCACGAGACCTTTTTTCCTTCATGCCATTGAGTATGATGGAATTTGGAAGTCGATGGATCAAGTGAATTGGTGAATGTATTTCAATGGTGGTGGAAGAAGAATTAGACAAAGAGATCCACTTTCTCTTTTCTTTATATCTAATGGTGCTGGAGTCATCAGGCAAGAGTTTGCTAAGCTGAAAAAGGAGAATTAATCTTGAAGTGATACTGAATTATGGATTTTTGCTAGTTTTGTCATCAATATTTTGCAAGTTGTTCTTTTGGACTGGCCTTTTGTCTGTTTATCTATTAAGTCAGGATTACTATCAGTTGAGGCACTTTCTTTGCTATCTGACAGGTTTTTGTAGTGAGTTTATTGCGAGATATTGCTTGTCAAATGTGGTTGCTTGTTTCAGTTTTCTTTTCAAAAAAAAAAAAATGGTGGTGGAAGAATTGCATTTTCTAACAACTAAAACATTTTAAAAACCAGTAATTATTATTATGTCAAGTATAATTAATTGATATATATATAGATATATAAAATCGTATATATATACTTTCACATATGTGTCTATGTTTTTTTTTCAAGTAATACAAATTTTATTTAGGAAAAAAAAAATATAAGAATGAAAAGGGGTCTTACCATGGTAGCTATTGTCCCAGATCAACCTTGCCAGGATATAGATTGACGCCGTCTTTGTTTCTTTCTTCTTTTGGTCAAACGCCATTAATAAATCCGACAGCAGTTAATTCCTGATTCGACAATTTCTCTGCTCCTGACCTGGGGTAGGTTCGGTGGTTCGATGCAGACCTGGGGTAGCTTCGATGGAATCCTGGCCATTTTTCCAAGCTCCAACCAAGCAAAGTGAGACACCGTGGGCTTTCTCATTCATTTGTCCACTTCGGGATTCTCAAATCTTCATCCGAAACCAATAACTATTTGTATTAATTAATTTTATTTACACGGCACACCTCTTTAATGGGTACACTTAAGTTTTGTTAATTTATTGTACCGTGATCAATGACGACAATTGAAGAATTAGCTCCCCTCAGGCTCTCCTTCGAATGTTCTTTGTTATAAATGGAAGAACAAAGGAGGCAGGGTTTTGACATTGTCACGTGCTTTGGGTTTTACTTCGAAATCTTTTGTGTAGCTTGCTATGGCTGCTTTGGGGTTATCAGATGAATTGCTGGGGGCTTTCATGCCGGTGGTTGTGTATTGGGTTTATTCAGGGATGTACATGGCTTTTGGGTCTTGTGACAATTACAGATTGCATCCCAAGCACGAGGAGGATGAGAAGAATTTGGTCTCTAAAAAGACAGTCATCAAAGGTGTCCTTCTGATACAATTCCTTCAAGTCACGGCGGCCATTCTTTTGTACATGGTATGTGTAGTGATGGGTTTCTCTTTTTTCCTTCTTTAAACTTTGTTCCTGAATTTGATTTTGACTTGTTTCTATGCATCTGCAGGTAATTGGAGGAAATGACGCAGGGGCATCTGCAGGGCAGCCATCTTCCTTTATTGTTATAGCTAGACAATTGATCGTGGCCATGGTGGTTTTGGATACTTACCAATATTTTCTTCATAGATACGTACACCACAACAAGTTCTTGTACCGCCACCTCCATTCCCGGCACCACCGCCTCATCGTTCCCTACACATTCGGTGCCATCTATAACCATCCACTCGAAGCGTTTATCTTTGACACAGTGGGTGGGGCATTAGCCTTCGTCGTCTCCGGCATGTCCCCTCGAGCTTCCATCTTTTTCTTCTCCTTCGGCACCATCAAATCAGTGGACGACCACTGCGGGATCTTGCTCCCGGGAAATCCGTTTCACATCTTCTTCAGAAACAACACCGCGTTCCATGATCTCCACCACCAGCTTTACGGTGGCAAATACAACTTCTCGCAACCGTTCTTCGTCATGTGGGATAGAATTTTGGGGACCTACATGCCGTATTCACTTGAGAAAAGACAAGGCGGGGGCTTCCAATTGCGGCCTGGTAACAACTGCAAGGATAATTAGTCTAAATTGTTACAAGTATTTAGTACACAAGATATACATATATTTACATTTATTCTCACTAAATGTTCATGTGTTGTATAAGAAAACATTAAGAATTAATGTTGATGTCATCAAAAAATTTTTATATACATCTGTATTTTTGAGAGAATGCGTAAGAATAGAAATAAAAAAAATCATTAAATTTAATAAGAATTTAACAAATTTGTATCTTCATGTATAAGTATAAACATAAAATTCTAAAGGCAAACAGAATATATATGCAGAGATTATGATCGTGCTCGATTAATATATTGTTATTTATTTTTGTCCATGAAACAAATGAGGACATTCATAAGTCTTGACGTAATTGGATCACCCGATTTTGGATGGACAATTGGAGTAGGCTTCAGTTGGACCTTGGAGACCAGTACCACGATGACACCTGGAAGGCCTTTTCTCCTAAATTGGGCTTGTGAAGGAAATATGGTGTCTGGAAATTTTAACGAAGTTTTCAATTTTCGTGTACCTTGGTATCAATTAGTCTGACACAAAACAGCTTGGCAGAGCCAAGGAAGAACATCAAAAATGGTCAGGAGACCCGAAACCAGATAGGGTCAGTCAAGAGCTAACACCTTACAATGCAGCAATCAAATATGAACAGCATTAGGATATTAAATTCCTTGCCCCTAACAACCTGGTCCCATTACATCGTATAATAAACTAGACTTCAAAAGCAACACAGCAATGTCAACAGACCCAAACAGATGGGGCGTACATTCCAATATCTGATTGCGACTCCCCATTCAATTCACCAATTAAGGCATAACTGCCCACTCTGCGGCCGGTGAAACACATCATTACATTTGCAGCCAACCTTGACGTGTTCAACAAATCCATAATGCACCGAATACCAGGAGCAAGGGGATATACCCGAAGGAGGAGAGAGTAGCTAAAAAGTTCACCACGATGGATAGAGAACATCTCACTCCGGTGAACACCAAATTTAGCCAAAACAGCAGCAATTGAATTGGCTTCCCTCTATGTTTGGGGGAAGAAAATATCACCGATCACGTTACACAAAGCATAAATTTCATTAAAAAACTGTCTAAGATTCCAAGGTCTTGAGGTAATCTCCTTTGTCCAAGCAATGGCTACATTGAAATCCGATTCAATGATGAGTTTGTGTAAGTCAACCTATGTTGAGGTTGAGAATAATTTAACTGTATAAAAGATTATCATAATTTCAACATAATTAAAATCTATGACTCTAAACAAGCCATATATAGAACACTCCACAGACATATCTATGAAAATTCTATAATACACATAATTTATTGGATCCAACGTTTCTTTCGTCGAGTCATTCACATTAAATTTAAACTCAAAAAATGCAATCTCAACCAAAAAGTTACACCACAAATGACCATCCACCAATTTTTTGGACAGTCTCTATGACAATTACCATCCCACCCCTGGATAAACTTCTCGACTGTACGTAGGGTTACCCAAGGAAGATTCCACCATTTGAAAATCAAACACCATATCCTTCAATTATGATAGCATGACATGTCTCCTCGTTAACACACCAAGTGCACAAGACATTACTATCACTAAATGATAGCTCCTAGTCCTGAAACCCTGCACACTTTCGTAAGAAAGAATAGCTAATCTCCAAATTGATCAAAACCACAGCCTATCCCCATTATTAATTATTAGTGGAAGAAACATATGCCACAGGTGTTAAATTAAACATGTGAATCTCACAAACATTCAACTGAAGCTAAATTTTACATCGATATAATTGATATAGAAGGGACCACCTCGAATAGAAAACAAAAAGTACAATCACTGCATTGGATGAAGAGATGGAATTGTCATGAAATGAAATAATTGTGAGGAGGGAAAACACCACTACTTTTGATACTAATTGCCAAACATAAAAAAGGAAAATAAACGTTTTCATGTCTTAGAACAGAATAAGTGATTTGGTCAAGACTATTGGCTTGTGTGTTAGATATTTTTGTTAATGTTGGTATATTTGGACTCTTGAATTAAAATATTAATAAGTGATTAATTTTATTGTTTTAATTTTGAAATTAAAGAATAAAAAATATTTACGAAAAGTGTTTATTGATGAAAAATATTAATTTATGCATTCAAAGTCATACTTTTCTTTTTTGAACAAATTTCTTCTTTCTTTTCAAATATTTCTAACAATCTTAAAGTATTTTCTCAAAACCTTTTTCACAATTGTTTCGTGATGGAGACTGGGCTGCATTCAAATGTGAAGGTTCACTTCCAAAATTAGGAAGTGATCAAATTCGACAAATTCAATGGAACGAATTTCACTAGATGGAGGGATAAGATGGTATTCCTATTAACCACATTGAAGATTCATTATGTTCTTGAGACAAATGAACCATCAAATCCAAAAGAGATCACATTAGCAGAAGCAACACCTTTTGAAAATATTACTGCAACAACAACTGTTGCCGTAACCGGTTAACATGAAAAAAACGAAAACATGACAAGTCTATATGTCGTGGATTCATTTTCAATTCTCTCACTAATTGATTTTATGATCTTTTCAAACATAAAACTTTAGTACAGGAAATTTGGACTGCACTTGAGCAAATGTACAAAAAGGAAAAAAATATATGGATAAATTTCTTATATTGAGATGCTTCGAGTTTACCATAATGGATACCAAACCAATTATGGATCAAGTACATGAGTTACGAATATTGGCCTTTAAATTAAGTGAATTGGAATCAAAATTCCTGATTCACTTCAAGTAGGAGCAATTCTATCCAAACTTCCACATTCTTGGAATAGATATAGGAAGAAAATTTTGCATTCTCTAGAAAGCCTTACTATTGAAGAGTTTTAAACTCGTTTGCATATTGAGGTATAAAATTGTGTTAGAGATGCACTCATTCTTGGATCAAATGTAAACCTTGTCCGTGAAAAAAAAACAGTTCTAGAAAATGAAAAGAAATAGAGTTTAGAAAAATAACTTCAAGAAATCCAAAAAATTTAAGAGTGATATAATGTGTTATCATTGTGGAAAGAAATGACATGTTAGCAAGGAGTGCAAGTTTAGAAATTTTGAAAATCTTGTTGCGTCTAGTTCTAGAAACAAGGTAAACTTTATTGAACGTGATGGTGATTGAAATACGTATTGGAATGGTTACCAAAGCACATATGACTACTGTAGCACAACGTTCAAAATGGTGGCTAGATTCTAGTGCTAATATTCATGTTTGCAATGACAAAAAGACAATTCAAGAGTTATAAAGAACTTAAGAGACCAAAAGGTGCTTGGCAAAAAAACTGTTGAGTTAAAATTTACCGTAGGGCAAAAATTAACTTTACTTAACATATTTCATATTTTTGAAATTAGATAAAATATTGTATCAACACATCTATTGTGTAAGAATGGTTTTAAGATTATACTAAAATCCGATAAGGTTGTAGTAACAAAAATGTTGTATTGGTTGGAAAAAGATATTCCTATGACATAATATTCAAACTCAATATCAATAAAATGAATAATTCTTTTGCTTATATTGTTGAGCATTTTTTTGATTTATAATATGCTAAACTAGGTCATTTAAATTTGCAATCTTTAAAGTTAATGTCAAAGATAGTTATATATCATGTCAAAAAAATAATTTTGAAAAATGTGAAATTTGTATTGAAGAAAAAATTACTAAGAAACCTTTTTCAAAAGTTAAAAGAAAATAAGAATTATTAGAACTTGTACATTATGATATTTGTGAACTAAATTGTTTACTAACAAGGAGAGGGAAATGTATTTTATAACGTTCATTGATGATTATTCTCACTTCACTCATGTTTATTTAATGAAAACAAAAGATGAAGCATTTGACAAATTCAAAGAATTTAAAACTGTTGTTAAAAATAAAAAAGAAAAGAAGATTAAAATTCTTCGAAGTGATAGAAAAAGAGAATATTTTCTAGAGTCGTTTTCTTTATTTTGTAAAGAGATTGGAATAATTAATCAAATAACAACTTATTATACACCCCAACATAATGGATTAGCCGAAAGAAAAAATAAAACATTGGTAAATATGATAAATAGGGTAAATAGTATATTGTTAAATGCAAAGGCGTCTTTTAATTTTTGGGGAGAAACACTTTTAACAGTATGTCATATAAGTAATAGAGTTCCTTTAAAGAAATTACTTATGACATCATATGAATTATGGAATAATGGCAGAAAACTAAACTTGAATTATTTTAAAGTGCCGGAGTGTATAGCTTATTATAAAGTCACTTATCTTCATAAGACAAAATTAGGATCTAGAGGCATCTAAAGTATTTTTTTTGTTTATGCACAAAATTCTAAATCATATAGATTACTTGATTTAAATTCTAATGTTATAGTTGAATATATATATGTTGATTTCTTTGAAAATAAATTTGTTTACAATTCTGTTAAATTTGAAAAAGAAAAGCAAGTTGAAATGGCTCTAATAATTGATGAAAAAAGAAAAAAATTAATGAATCTACCGAGGTTAGAAGGAGTCAAAGATTGAGAAAAGAGAAACATTTAGATTCTAATGATGTTTCTCCATATTCAATTGTTTTTCTAGTTGAAGGAAATAAAACCAATATACTAAATAAAACACCAAATTTATTAAGTGTATATGAAGATCCCAAAACTTTTCGTAAAGCAATGTCTTTAAGAGATGCAACTTTTTGGAAAGATGTTTTAAGTGACATTGGAGTTGGAGATTTTGGGGAGAGATTATGAAATGGTGGGGGATGTTAGGGTGCATGCCAAGGGCGGTGACCTTTTTCATGGAACAGTAGGAGACTTTAGGAAATAATGAGGAAAAGAGAAATAGAGGAATGACCATATGGGGGGTTGCTATGTGGACACTATGGGGAGTAAGGAACAAAATAGTGTTTGAGAAAAAAGAATGGAAATTGGAGGATTTGATTGGATTAGTGAAGAAAAGGACATTTTATTGGGCAAAGGCATTATAGGGTGATGAACAAATCATGGAGGTTGAATAGTGGTGCAACTCGAAAATGGGCATAGTGACGAAAGAAAGGAGAAAGAAAGAAGAGAGGAAAAAGGTGGTATGGCAACCACCAAATAAAAATGTTTTGAAGTTCAACGTTAACAGGGCAACGAAAAGCAAACTAGGACCAACAAGAATTGGAAAGGTGTTGAGGGATGAGATGGGTGGGATGCTTGTATTGTTCTCAGGTCCAATAAGAGTGGCAGATTCAAATTATGAAAAACTTTATGGGATACGCACAACAATGGAGATTTTCTAGCCATTGGAATGGCTAGGTAATAAATCTTTGATTATTGAAACTAACTCAAAAATTGCTGCTTCTTGGTTTGAAAACTTGCAAGTGAGACCATGGAAATGGTGGAAAGACTACCAAATTATTGATGAACTAAAAGAGCTGATCGGGATAGTAAAAGTAACTCAATTTTTACTTAAGGCAAATGATACACAGATCATTTAGCAAAGACAAGGATGACAAAAGAAGAAATGTTGGTGGCTTGGATTTGAGACATTGTTTTTGTCTTCTCTAAATGAACCTTTGTGCATTGATTGTTTAGGAGTGAAAGTTGTTTATTGGGCCTTTTTGGGAGACATTATAGCAATGAAACTTTGATAGTACATAGGTGATTGGTTTCAAACTAGGGAGGTTTGAGAACTAGTGGGAGTTTGGCTCCCAAGGATATGTTTTTTGCTTAGCATTAACTTTTTGGGTGTGACATGTACAGGGATACCAAGTTCTATAGAACTTATGTCTAGAAAATTCTTTTGTTCTCTATTTGGTGAGTTACAATTGTAGTAACCCCAAACATTTATTCAATGAAATATTGAAAGGCTTGTAAAAAATGACAAAATGGATTCAATAATGTCTAATAATACATGGGTTTTATTCAATAATGTCTAAGATTTGAATGATAGTGATACCATTTTAGGTATTACAGTTAAGAAACATAATAATGGTTATACTATTAATCAAAGTCATTATATTAAGAAATTGATCAATAAATTTAAATATCTCAATATAAAAGATTTTAGTACTCCATATGATTTAAGTATGAAAATGAATGAGAACGGTGACTAAAAAATTGCACAATTTGAATATGCTAGTTCTATTGGAAGCATTATGTATGTTATGAATTGCACTAGGTCAAATATTGCATTTGCAGTTTATAAATTATCAAGATATATAAGTAGCTCTAGTAAAATTCATTGGAAAGCCATTAGGATAATTCTTGGATATCTTAAAAGAACAAAAAATTTTGACTTATATTATTCAAACTATCCAGGAGTATTAAAAGGATACTCTAATGCAAGTCTAGAGCGTATAGTGATGTCTATAATAAAAAATCTAGACATGTAAGTTTAAGACATGATTATATTAGAGAATTAATCTTTAATGGGATAACTATCATAGCATAGTTAAATCTGTAAGTAATTTGACAGATCTTGTGACAAAGAGTTGACTAAGGGATTTGTAAGTAGTATTAAAAAAGGAATGGGTTTAAGACCCTTATTAGATACCAATAACTAGAACCCAACTTTTAATTAGTAACCTCTAATTACAAAGATTGATGAGTAAAAACAGTTATATTTTTGTGTCTATAATGCACTATGGGAACCCATTCCTTAAAATATTGTTTGAAAATAGTGCGGTCCGCTGCGTATAGAGATTGAGTTTATACTCTTAATGGAGTTTGAATATTATATTATGGAAAGAAAATGTCTAAAGCAATGGAGATATTAATAATAAAAACTCCACCTACATAAACATAAGGAGTGGTGCCGCTTCAACAAAAAGAATTTGTAGAATTCTCTTGTAAATGTTTATTATGAAACAGGATAAGTACATGGCTATTATGGTGCTAAAAGTGACAGCTAGTTATAGAAATATAAATGAATATTATGTGTGGTGTATCTTCAATTCTACCACTAGGTGTCGAGATTCAATTGTAGATGCCAACTACTTTGATAGAGTTTTAATTAAGATGCATTCGTTAATTGATGGTTTAAATCAAGAGATGCCTTTTTATATTCGTAATATTCATTTGTATGAAAGGTAAAAATAAATAAATATATATTATAGAAAAAAACCAATATTTCAAACTAATGGGGGATTGTTAATTAGATAGTTTGCTAATGTTGGTATGTGGACTCTTGCACTAAAACATTAATACGCAATTAATTTTATTATTCTAACTTTTAAATTAAATAATAAAAGGTTATTTATGTAATAAAAAAATAAAAAATTATTTATGAAAAGTGCTTTTTGATGAAAAGTCGTGATTGAAGAGTTATGAAAAAGTTACCTTATTAAATATAACTTTTGAGTAGTTAGATTATAAAAGGAAACTACTGTTTGAAGGATTATATTACGAAATGAAACAAGTCTTTACATTGAAAGACATACACGTTGGCTTATAATATAAACAATATTATTATATTACCATTTTCACTATTTTGATAAGTGTGTATTATATCTTGGAGATTAAAAAAATAACTTAAAGAAAATATTAATTCACACCTTCAAAGCCATACTCTTCTTTCTTTTAAATTTTTTTTCTTTCTTCTCAAATATTTCTAACATTGTGCACAAATTATAATTTTATATAAAAGAAATTAACCTTCTCATTTGTAATTGAATCTTGGTTTGTACAGGTGACACTGTGACTGGAAATGATGCATGCTGGGGCTTGTAGAAGGCAGTCATCTTCTTTCCCTTATTGTTCTAGCAAAGACTGGTTTTTGATAGAGCAATGTTGCTTTCATTTTTCCACCACAACAAGTTCTTAGGCAAACACTTTGATTCTCAGCCTCACATACTCATTAAAAAGCTTTGTGGTTCCATATGCATGTGGAGCTACTTGCATTTGGCTTTGACAGATCAATAGCTGGGTCCTCTTTCCCCATTTCGACATGGAATCTCTTCCGGATGTTTCTTCGTCTCATTATATTTGTTTTTTATTGCTTTTTTATGAAATAAATTCAATTTATATTCTTAATAAAGTTTTTTTGAAAAAAAATTGTAAATTTTGAATTTCAAAATTTTCAAAACATATTATTTTGAGATTTTAATTTTATATAATATTTTAAAGAATAATAATCAAAATTGAATTTATTTAATAAAAAATTCAATTTTTTTTAATTGGTACTGTCGACTCCCGATATTTGGTGCATGCCCTACGATTCGAGGACACGAATTCTTGTCTCCTCCTCCAATTTCAAATATTAATTATTAACTAGAAAATAGTGACCATCTTTTTCTTTGTCTTTCTTTTTATTTTATTTTTGGAAGAATTTGTTTGTATTTCCTTTTTCCTCAACGATATATGAACCTCACATTGTTTATACATGTGATTCTTACA
Organism: Theobroma grandiflorum; assembly: GCA_036013995.1. Lineage (NCBI taxonomy): Eukaryota > Viridiplantae > Streptophyta > Magnoliopsida > Malvales > Malvaceae > Theobroma > Theobroma grandiflorum. Next base: position 1,069,647 of record CP142127.1, read on the forward strand.
TGTCCTATATGCTTGTTTTTAGTTCCCAACAAACTTGGAAGGGTGAATTTCGATTGTGAATTTGTCATACAACTTTCTAATATGATAAAATTCCTATTATGCAATTCAACAAATTTAAATATTATACATATATACAAATTAAGAGCGATCATATTGTATAAAAAAATATAACAATTGTTAATTATTTTTTTAAAATTTTAGCCAATTATTGATTAAATTTAACAATATATTCGCACGTAACATGCATGTAAAAATTTTTAGAATACGATAAATCGAAAATACCATATAATTAATTTATTATCCGGGACAATTTTGGCAGAGGGTATAGACAAACCTTCTTTATTTTTTTCCCTAAATCTGGGTCAGTAGCCATCAATGAATTGATCAATTATTTGCTGACAAATCCGTGCAATCCACAAAAATAGCATTTGCTTAATTGGATGTTTGCAATTTTGCATAGCCTCTAGTATTTTCTATGGTGAATTGTGTACCTCTTAGCTTCTGTACCAGCTTTCCATTGGTGTAAAGGAGAGTGGAATTGGACTTATTTTAATAGAAAATACATGTATTTATTAATGAATTAAATATTTAATTATATTTTTTATTTTTATTAATTTATAATTTGCATGTAAATGATATTCTTTCATCTTAATTGGTTTAATCAAAATAATACTAATTTATCCTATACTGATTGTGTGGCGTTATGTTCGAGTAAACACAATGACATAACTTGTAAAATAAGAAATAAATGTCAAGAACAATTATCTTTTATTTACGTGGACACGATATAGAACAATATCACCCAATTGCTTTAACATTTTTTAAATAATAATTTTATAGATTGATTGGACTAGATAAAAATTTAGTGGTCGAAAATAGGCATATCAACTAGAAAAGTTCAATGGCCAAAATGTGCATTATTTCCCCGAAATTATTCATAGCTTCGTGGACCCCTTGGGCAACTCTCTCTTAGTTATAAGTTGAAGAGGGGGAGGTTCAAAATTTTTATGTGTGCTTTTTGTTTTGGTTTTCCAAAGATTGTGTAGTGTGATAATATGGCTTTTTTGGGGATATCTTATGACATGGTGCTGGGCAGTTTGATGCCAGTTGTTGTGTATTGGGTTTATGGGGGAATGTACATGGCTTTTGGGTCTTGTGACAATTATAGATTGCATCCCAAGGAAGACGAGGATGAGAAGAATTTTGCTTCCAAAGAGACAGTCATCAAAGGCGTCCTTTGGCAACAATTCCGTCAGTTCATTGCGACCAACCTCCTGTATATGGTATGAGTAGCTAGTCAGACCAACCTCTTGATGCATTCATAACTTTATTTTTCACTTAACAAGAAATGAAAAGAGGTTTCTTTTCTTTCCTACTTGAGCAAACTCTCATATTCTTATCAACTGAATTAACCCGTATATACATTCTCTTTGATAAAACACAACACTAGACTTTGTATTTAACTTCAATAGCTAATGTATACATATAACAAAAGGGCTAGCTAGGTTCAAAATCTCTCTCATAAAAAGATTGTACATTGATATTAAAAAAAGCCAAAATATATTTACATTATGGGAAAAAGTCTAATGTCAAATTAAGTAATCAAAGCATTAAAATCGAATAATAAAGATAAGGGAATGATCCAGATTTTCGAGATTATATGAGCTGTTGTATGAAATTTGAGCTCATTCTTTTGCTAAGCAATCGATAATTCTTGGATAAACTTTGAAATTTTCCAGTTCCAAAAGCTGGACCTTGTTTCCTTTACGTTTTAGATTAATCATGATTTTATGTTGTACTGGAACCTTACTTGGTGCAGATGACAGGAGGAAGTCATGCCGGGGCTTCGTCAGGCCAGCCACCTTCCCTTACTGTTATAGCTAGACAGTTTGTTGTAGCCATGCTGGTTTTCGATACTTACCAATATTTTCTTCACAGATACCTGCACCACAACAAGTTCTTGTACCGTCACCTCCACTCCAAGCATCATCGGCTGGTTGTTCCGTACCCATTCGGTGCTATCTACAGTCATCCGATCGAAGGGTTTCTCTTTGACATCCTCGGTGGGTCGTTGGCTATTTTCCTCTCTGGCATGTCTCCTCGAACCTCAGCCTTTTTCTCCTCCTTCGCTGCCATGAAATCAGTGGACGACCACTGCGGGTTGATGCTCCCTGGGAATCCCTTCCACATCTTCTTTGAGAACAACACCGCCTACCATGATCTCCACCATCAGCTTTACGGTGGCAAATACAACTTCTCCCAACCGTTCTTCGCCATGTGGGATAGAATTCTGGGGACACACATGCCTTATTCGCTTGAGAAAAGAGAAGAAAGGGGCTTCGAGTTGCGCCCTGCCAAAGACTGCAAGGACCATTGATTGAGAAATTGCCATCTGTACTTCCCTAGCCTTTACTACTTTTTTGTTTGTTGCGAAGATTAGCTTCATTTGGGATATAAACTCTGATTTGTCATGAAAATTGCAAGGAGAATAAATGGTTGGTTTTTTATGCAAAAAATCACTGTCTGTTCGAGAGTATGTGTACAATGTAAGGACCGGATGTGAAACTATGAATTTACTACTTTTTTATGAACATTGTTTTGCTCTGAAATTGTTTATTTTTTTTAAGTAATTTAACCAAGATTATCCATCAGTTTGTGCAAAAGTTTCCCATTGAACCTCCGATTCAGGCTTGAAGGCCTACATGCCTAATTCGAGTAGCTTTTATTGGGCTGTGAGATGAGTACAAATATGACCAGGAAGGCCTTTTGTCCTGGCTTGGGCCTGTATAGGATTTTTTTCTGGGTCTTGCTTAAGTTTTTTAGAAAGGCCTCAATTTTCAAGAACCTTACTCAAACTCTTCAGGCGATGGTGCCTTCCTTTTTGTTTCTGGTAACCAGCAGTGAAGGGTTTTTTTTTTTTCTTCTTCTTCTTCTTTCTTCCATGTAAATTGTTGATAAATTAGAGGATTCCATGATGAATTATTCATAAGATATTTTTTTTATTTTTTTTCTCAGCATAAATATATTTTATATTTGATTCACTATTAATGTATAATACTTACATATAGAGAGAGATTATCAAACTTGTCTGTTCCAATTTGTGCATGACATATATAATCAGCCCATCCAAAAATTATAAATGGATTAGCAAATTATCATTAGGTGAAGTAATTGGTGCGTTTGGCGAGAGAGAACGGGATTCATCTTTTAAAGAGTAAGGATACCTTTTAATAATATAGATTTAGTGTAGATTCTCATTACTTATCTCTAATTTTAATCAATGATTCTTTTTGTCATCTCTATGATTGTTTAAAACCATCTTCCATCTTTTAAAAAATGAATAATTGTAGATAAAACACCCTTTTGAATTTGCAAGTAGAGGGATAGATCTTTGTACCGCAAATTGAGACTTTATCCTTTGTTAAAGTTAATTGCTTTGCTTAAATTCCTCCATGTGAGAAATAATGTGCCTACCATGGTTAGGCTTATACACAATTTATATAGAAAATTATGATTTTAATTTGAAGTAGAACTAGATCCTTGTTGCTTGGTGCAGGTGACTGGAGGAAGTGATAACGCTGGGGATTCTCCAAGGCAACCATCTTCCCCTATTGTCATAGCTAGACAGTTTGTTGTAGCCATGCAGCTTATGGATACTTGGATGTATTTTACGTACAGACACCTGCACCACAACAAGTTCTTGTACCGGCACCTTCATTCCCTGCATCACCGGACTGTTGTTTCCTATGCATTTGGAGCTCAATACACTCATCCCCTGGAGGGGTTTCTCGTCGACATTGTGGGCGGGGCTCTGTCTTTTATTTTCTCCGGCAGGTCTCCTCGAACCTCCATCTTTTTCTTCTCTTTTGTCTCCCTCAAAACAGTGGATGACCACTGCGGGAGGAGGCTTCCTGGAAACCTCTTTCAAATCTTGTTTAGGAACAATTCTGCATACCATGATGTCCACCATCAGCTCAATGGTGGCAAGTACAACTTTGCACAACCATTCTTCGTCATGTGGGATAGAATTCTAGGAACCTATATGCCTTATAATTAATTCACTTGAGAAGAGGGCCGAAGGAGGCTTTGAAGTACGACCTGCTAAAGAATGCAAGGATGATTGATTGGTAAATTACGAATTGTAAATTTGTATTTTGATCCGTTATATATGACTTATGTATATATTTCGATGGTATATGAATAAATAAATTCAATAAATTTATCGAATCGAAATTCAATCACTAATCTCAAATTTGAATTTCAAATACAATTAATATATTATCGTGCCTTATTATTAGTACTATTTATTTTTCATAAACATAAGTAACAATTATAAGATCAAATGGTACTCTATGCTCAACTCACTTAAATGGCTAAAGTATGATAAGAATCATTTTATTTCAAGCTCTTGATATTTACTTTATTAGAATAATAATAATAATAATAATATAACTAAAATAAGATGAGTCATTCTTTTGATATTTTAATTTTTAGTGAGATAGAATTGAATATATATTTTTTTATAATTTTTTTACACATTTTTATATATATGCGTGCAATATATGTATGTATGTTTTGCATATATAAAAATCAGATTTTTATTTTACCTATAAATTGAATGTGGAATATAATCCAGGTCAAGTACTATAATCTTTATAATGAAATAACAATTATATTTTATTTAAAATTAATTATGGAATTATAGTATAATGATTCGAATTCTCTCTTTTCTTCTTGACATTAATTTTTCAAAAGCTAATAATCAATTGAGCAATTGTTGGCTTGTAATTTGACAGGTTCCTTCCATCTACCAAGAAGATAAAGCCATTATTATATCAACTAACCAATATTTAATAGTATCGATTTATTATACTGCAGGGGCCAAGCCTCCTTAATTGATGGGGGGCCAAAATTTTTATTTTTTTTTCATTACATATAAAAATTTTAAAATTTTTTATATATCTATTATACAAGTAAAAGAGAGGTTGTTTGGTTTGACTTTTTTCTAGCTTAAAAGCTATTATGAAACTTTTATAAAAAATAATAGCTTTTAAAATTAAGTTAAAGTTGTTTAGTAAATTTTTTTTATAAGTTTTTTTATATAAATTATAATTTTAGTTAAAATTATCTTAGAAGGTATTTCTTTTTTTTAAAAAAAAAGATAATATTGTAATTATTTTTAATAGATAAGGATATTTTTGAAACAAAAATAAAAAATTTTCTTGTATTTTTTAAAGAAGAGAAAAAAAAGCTCCTCATAAGAGCTTTTTTTGAAGCTCTTTTTTTAAAAATTTTACTCTTTAAAAAAAATTATTTTTTTAAGAGCTTTTCAAAATTTATGTTTGACTTGACTTTTACTTTTAAGAGATAAATAAGCTGAAAAAAAATTAGACCAAACATGCACGAAGTCTCAAAAGGGTTTTCTTCTCTAGCCACATCGAGGTCATAGAAAAGAAAAAAAAAGTATTGAAGAAAGAGAAAAAGAGGTAAAAAGAGAAAAAAAAAAAAACAAATAGAAAGAGGTCCATATGCAACGTATGGGCTATAATCTAGTTCTTTTAATGATTTCTTCAAAATAATTTTTTATTTAATAATTAATGTAAAAAAATAGTAAAATGATTTTACATATCTCACTCAACTTTAATTTTTTTTCATTTTTTTAATTATATTATTTTTGTTTTTTTATTTTTTTATTTTTATTTTATTTGCTCATACGTTTTAAGTTTCTATAGATCTTTTTTTCTCAAATTTCTAAAACCCATCAACTATATATATTTTTTTTATTATGTCATATGTAATAACTTCTACTTACCATGTTTTTCTTTTTATTATTATGTAAATTTTATTTTTTATGATTTTAATTTTTAAAAATTAATAAATTATTATGTAGTTTTCAAATATAAATTGTAATGTTATATTGTTATTTAAAATTTCATCAATGCATTATTTCTTATTAATCTTAATTCTGTAAGAGGAAATTAACTTGAATATATTTTTTTATATACTTTACATTTTATATTTAGTTCAAATGAAATTATCTTGAATATATAATCTTTAAACAATCTTGATTATACAAGAAGAAATTATTAATCTTATGTATCAAATTTAATTATTTATATTTTACACATTATAGTTTTTTATTTAATTATATATTTTCATTATCAATCTTTTAATTTTTAATTGAATTTAACATATTAGTTTTTAAAATTTTTAATTCTTATTCTTCTATGTTTGGTCATCCAACAAAAATTGGTAAGTTTTGTTCCTGTTATATTGTGATAAGAGAAAATGTTTTAAAGAAAACTATAGCTTTCACAAGCTCTTGTGACCCTCCAACGTCTCTGCTGATCTTTCCCTCTATAATTTAACTTGAGAAATTAAGGGGCAGCCAGCTGCTTCCAGTAATTTTCATGGGCCATTTTGGTTTTAGGATTCTCGCAATTGTGTAGTCAGATATGGCTTTGGCAACATCAGATGTACTGAGAAGTTCAAGTTGCAGTCAAAGAAAGAAGAGGACCATTCAGGCTATCGTCGTCTTCCTTTTGTTTAAGGTATGAGTAGTGTTTAAAGGGTTTCTTTTCTCTTTTGTTTTATGTAATTGCAAACATAATTTTGTTGGAGAATTTGGTTTGTCTTGATTTATGTTTTTATATGTTTAATAAATTAATTTCGAGTTTATTTGTTTTATAAACTAAAGATATAGTTACAGCAGTCGATCAGGCTTATGACCTCAAATTTTATCAATATTGTAATATCTTTATCTTATTAATATTAACAATTTAAATTTAAATTTTTAAAAATTATGTGATTTAAATTTAAAAAATTATTAAATCGGTAGTGTTTAAACTCGAGTGGTTACAAAAATTTTAAACTTATGCATTTGCAGCTCCCTTACAATCATAAAGTTGACGGGCTCCTCTGCGACACCATGGGCGGAGCCCTGTCCATTTCCGTCTCCGGCATGTCTCGTCGAACTTCCATGCAATGTTATATTTGGGAAAGTCAATTTGGGTTTGTCAAAGAGCTGGCATTGTCCTTCCCAGGGTGCAAAATGAACCTTGTTGAATCAAACCTGGCATTTTTTTTCTTTTTTATTTTTTATTTTTTTATTTTTTTTATTCGTTTTACTTTTCAGAGTATTTTAGAGCTTAATTAATTCTGATCTTGATTTGTTGGTTTTAGTTCCTTTTAACTTGTTTGATCATTGTAATTCCAGAATAACTACTTAAATCTGTTTTTGCTAATAGGTTTAAGCATTTAATTTGCTAGATCCAGTAAAACTCAAATTCATTAAATACCAACAAAACTCAATTTTAAATTTAAACTTAGTAATTAAAAATAAAAAATAACAAATAATAAAAAATTATCAATAATGAAAATAAAATAGTGTCTACACTCTCATATAACAATCGAATCTCCCTAAACTCCCTTGGAGAGCGTCGTTTGTCGCCAGTGACCGAATGGAAAGAATATTTTTTAAAAAGGTCAAAAAATAAAATAAAAAATTATTATTTATATAATAATAATATTTAAAATTAATAAAAAATAAATTATTTAAAAAATATTATCACATTATTAAATTAATAATCCTATTGACTGTTATGTGTAATGACGGTCGATATTGGAAACAGTTGGTGCATTCTACGCGTTTTTCATATAACTTCTAGACTTTTGCTTTGGCCCCAAAGTTGACTCTTCCGTCGTCGTTTCGACCTACCGCAGCCAACCCCAAAAAACCCACGGGCCTATGTGTATCGCCATTGTCAAGGGTTTAGGATAGAACTGCATGCATCAGATCATATCCTAGGATATTTCTTGGTTCAAAGTCGATCTTTTTCTCCAGCTTTTAATTCCGACGAATTTTCTTTTTTCAATTTCGAATCTTCCACCAATCTTTCTAATATATATTTTCTTTTTTTTTTTATAAATTTGTTATTATTTTCCCTATCCAATTCCCAGTTTTGAAAGCATTCGTGCTATTACTTTGACCATTTCCATCTCTCTTCGTTTAAATTTTGAAGGGAGACAGAGCAACCAGGACTTTCAAAAGTGGTGTGGGGTGTTTTTCTTTTCTTGGAATTTCATGTGATTTTGGTGGAAATCTGAGGAGCAAAAGGAGAAATGGGTTTCACGGTATCCGATGAATTGTTGGGAACTTTTGTTCCGATTGTTGTTTATTGGATTTATTCAGGAATATACATGTGTTTAGGGTCGTTCGAGGATTATAGATTGCATTCGAAGAAGGACGAGGATGAGAAGAATTTGGTTTCCAAACAAACTGTCGTGAAAGGCGTTCTTTTGCAACAAACTGTCCAGGCTGTTGTCGCCATCCTTTTGTTCACGGTAACCCCAGAAACAGAATTAAGGCTTGTTACTTTGATGATTTAAGTTATTTTTATTATCCTTAGTAATTGTATTTGAAATTTTTAATGATGGGCGATCATCATGTTTTAATTTGGTTTTTAGGAGGATCTGATGGTTCTTGATGTTGGGTTTCCATTAAATTTATATCTTTTTTTAGTTATTGCAGAAATTTTTTGTGTTATTTTCGAAGAGGAAAGTTGGGATTTTTTTTTTGGGGGGTTCTGTTTGGGCACTTAGAACTTTACTTCCTTAGTTCTGATATTGAGGTTAAGCTCAGGAGGAACTGGGGTTTTTTTTTTTTTTTTTAATATTGAATTTCCTTTGTTAGAGAAGAAGTTTATGTTAGACTATGGCTAGGGTCTTTTCTTTGTTACCTTCATTTGTTCTGCTCGGATTGTCAGGAACTTAAGAAGTAAGCCCATAAAAGTTGACCAAATTCTCTAGGCAGGGGTTCTTAATTCTTACCCTTGATTACTTTGCAAAGATAATAGCAAGAATTTGGAGTTAATTGTTGGCATCAGTCCATTGCATACAATATATTTGTCTACAATATATTTGTCCAGGCTGCTTGCAAAAATGGGTTGAGCAATTTAGCTATTATCAGCCATGAGTTTCAACTTGATATCTTTTGACCCGACTGAGATTATAAATAGGATAGGAGGTACTTTGTCAGGGTGCATATAAGGTTTGGTGTAGGAGATTAGGTAATTTACTTATTTATATAGATAATCAATTATGGCAAGTCCCAAATAGCTTATCTAGTAGCCTTTTTTAGTTGCAATTGTCACTGTTACTTTGAAGTTTCCAGCTATAATCATGCTGTAATGTTGTGTGCCTTTCCTTCTGCATATATACCTAATAATACGTCCGTCAACTTGTGATTTATTAGGTATGAATGACGAACAGGGCATAGTAAATGTGGAAATTTACTTTGTCATGGATTGTGTTTGTGATCATTAGTTTAGTAGTAGAAATTTTACTTCAACAGCAAGTGCAACCTCGTCAAAGTTCTTTTATTTTAGCAGGGGTTTCATAGCATTCTTCATATCTTGCCACATGATGAAAGATGAACAAGCTAGGTGCTGTTCCTGTTTCTTGATTTCAGAAGTGTTTTCATTGTACATAATTTGTCGCTGTTTGGTTTTCAGTTTTCATTTGCCTTTTTCCTTTTTATCTTAGTCCACATTTGATTTTGTTGTTAATTGAACCAAAAATTCCATGCCTTCATCAGCATACATAATGTGCCATGTACTCAATTTATAATGTGAAATTATATGACCATGTTGTAGATTTTTATGTGTAAAACTTGCTTTGTGCAGGTCACAGGGAGTGATGCGGGGTCTTCTGCAGGACAGCCATCTTCCCTTATTGTTCTAGCTAGACAGTTTGTTACAGCAATGTTGGTTATGGATACTTGGCAATATTTTCTGCATAGATATTTCCACCACAACAAGTTCTTATACCGGCACCTCCATTCTCAGCACCACCGTCTTGTTGTTCCCTACGCATTTGGAGCTCTGTACAATCATCCACTGGAGGGGCTTCTCCTTGACACAGTAGGTGGGGCCTTATCATTCCTCCTCTCCGGCATGTCTCCTCGAACTTCCATCTTCTTCTTCTCTTTTGCCACCATTAAAACGGTTGATGACCATTGCGGGCTATTGCTTCCTGGAAACCTCTTTCATATTTTCTTCAGAAACAATTCTGCATACCATGATGTCCACCATCAGCTTTATGGTAGCAAATACAACTTCTCGCAACCGTTCTTCATCATGTGGGATAGAATTCTGGGAACCTATATGCCTTATTCACTTGAGAAGAGAGCAGATGGTGGCTTCGAAGCACGACCAACTAAAGAGTACAAAGATGATTAATTAGTAGATTGTAAGCATCCTTTACAAGAAGATGTACCACCAGTATTTTTCTTGTTTTTCCTCATCAACGAACCACGCTGCTTTTTGATTTGTATATACTTGTAATCTTGTGCTCTATACCTATAAGACTTGTCTTTGTTTATAGAAGTAACAAGCAGCGGTTTATGACTAATAAATTATCGCTAGAGTTGGGGATAAGTTTAAAAATTCATTGATAACCTGGATATCTCATGTGTCGGCCATGGAAGCAACCTTATGTGTTGATGATACATTCTTACTTTGATCAGGTCGAGCACCAATGATTGGTATTGCCACCAAAGTTTTCTTTGGATTCACCAAAAGGGTAAGAAAGAAACCGGTTTCATGTGTAGACAATGATTTTGTTTCGAAGTCTGGTCCTGAAGAATCAATCTATGCCATGGGTTCAAAGATATTTCCATTGCTTGTTGGCACTGGCCTTCCATGCAAGTAAAACTTCCCTTCCATTGCTTGTTGGCAATAGGGGATGATAATTATTGCCAAATAATGATGTTGTCTTATTTAACTAAGGAAAGCCAAAAGAAATGTATATGATCATGGTTTGGTGGATGAAGCATCCTTAGAACTCCTTGACTGCTATGATCAGAGTTGGCGAAAAGAGATCTTCTCCCCACTGTCGGCCAAAAATGTGAAGCAGAGATGAGGGACCATGGGAGTCCTTTTCATCTTCTCATTAAGGAACCAACATGCCTGTTTTGTGTTCGTCAGGTTCATGGAATTGTTTTGGATTGACCAATAGATACATGATTGTAGAGTCATTTGGTCCATTTCTTTCATCAAAAATGCCTTTTTGGTCTATGATCAGCCTCATCCTGATCTTCCCCACCCCCCCTGACCACCCCCACTCCCACCCCACCCGCCCCCCCCCCCCCCCCCCCCCCCAACACACGCACACACACACAAGGCTATTCGTTTCTGTAAAAAAGCCTAATTTGAGTTTGAAATGCCAGTCCCCTTTCATGTGGTCCAGATGGAAAGGCACAACTATTATTGTCACGAGGTTTTCAGTGCTGATAGATACCTACACCCAACCAATCCATCACATTCCACAAATTTCGAATAATCTCACAGCAGAACTTTTTCCTGTGCTTACTGTGCTGTCTGTGAATTGTGACCACAAAAGAAGTTTCTTTCCAGCATTAGGCTCTTTGCAGTCCGGATAGTCAGTCATGTTTCTTGATCTGTTTCATTTATGGTTACATCTACCTTTGCCTTTCCAATTCATTTCTTGATCTCGTTTTGCACATGGATGACTCCTTTCTGCTGTTATTCCCTGATGGTCCCAAGGGCCGAGGACAGTGAAAATCTTGGTTTCCTGGCATGGTTGTTTTAATCCATCAAATTCATGGTAGGAAAAACGAGGGTGTCCCTCAAGTTATATTCCCGTTAATTGCTCAGCTGGCAAATTTGGTTATCTCAGATGGACAAGTTTTGAAGGAATTGCACTGTGCTCTTTCACTGCTTTATGGTTTACACATACATGTCATTGCTTCAGAAATCTTGTTCTGCCCAAAAAAGAACTGTCAAAGCTCTTCTTTGATGGACACAACAGGAATCTTATCTGGATTTCTAGGAAAGTGGATGTGAAATGTTGGAAAGGATGACAGTATATTATGGACCAATTTATTTATGAGGTGGTTGCGGAATTAAAACACATTCCTCCTGCACAATATAGCTGTGACAATCATGATTTTAACCTGTCATTCATGCTTTGAAAACTTCACTGTTTCCATGGCTGGGATTGAAGAGCTTCTCCACTAAAAACCATGCAGAGTTGAATGCAACAGCAACTAATTTGACAGCATTTACTCTCTGATGAACTAACCTATGCTGAAAGCTTCACCCTTCAAAGTCAGAAACAGTTTCACCTTTCTATTCTCCAGGGTTGTGGAGGGTATTGGACATTGTAAACAGAATGGAACCAAAATGAAGTTAAATCCCTTTGCCTGTTTCTCACTTTTGTGGTGGTAATCAAAGCACTGGTATCTTTCAAGCTTTAGAGTTCTCTTTTATCTTCTGCAGGTGGTCCACACTGAAACTATCGACAAAAGCACAGGATATCAATTATTGGAAAAGTCCAGGTCATAGCACTTTCTAATAAAGTTGGAAAGATACTGGTTATGGTCCTAATATATTGATCAGGTCTTGATTAACAGAATTAGCTGAGCAAAATGCTAGTCTTGTAAGTCTGTAATTCTGCCATAGAAGAGGAGGCAAGCCAAAAGTAACTGGGAGACAGCTCCATGGACCCAAATATCTGGCTGCAAACACAATTACATTCATCTTCATCCTTCAGCATCCGTGCATTTCAAGTTTATATATGTATATATATTCATCTGTCAAATAAATGACACTCCCTGTGATTTTTGGATTAACTTTCCAGATGATTAGGTTCATTTTATGGAATTCAACACTAGTACTAGTAGAAGCATAAAAGTTTTTTAATAACAAGTTTTACACCAAATATAACTAATGAAAACAAACTCCAGACAAGCTATTCCAACCTACTGAATATACAAGAGAGGCGAAGCTAGTGCTGATGAATGTGGATGGGGAAGGGAGTGAGTGGCAAGAATCCGTGGCGTTTGTATAGGTTCAAAACCAGCAAGTTTAGTCTCAGCTCGAAACCTTGTGGCAGGCATGTAGGAGTCAGACACACGGCGCATTCTTGGGTCTACACCTGCCTTGTCATTTGTTTTGTATGCATCTTCAGCAACTTTGACAGCTTTCTGGCTATTGCAGCCCAATAGACCACCTGAACGGCGCCTATGAAAGTCCTTGTCACTGTTAGTTTTGGCATCTATAGTTGTTGAAAATGTTTTAATTGGGCTTGGTAAGGTTGTTGTTGATGACCTTCGCTCTTCATAGTCAGACATCCCTGAGAAATCTGCTGCGCTGGCTGTGACCACACTCCACTCTATGCTGGCCTCGCTTGGTGCATAACAAGTTGTTGGGGTGACACAGCCAGATGCTGCTTCAGATGCTTGTCTTGCAAGAAAGGGATAGGCTTTGCCTGTGAGGCTCTCTATCTCAAACAAATCTGAACTCGCATCACTCTCTGTATCATTGGAGTTACCTTTAGGATTTTCAGGTTCTTCTGCTTTTGGAGTTGCATCCCAAGACAACATTTTTACCCTCCTCTCAAGGTTCAAAGGCTTGTTTCTCCTTCCAAGCACAGGGGAGCCAAAAACCTCTAGTGATTTCCGTCCGAATTCATCTACTTCTCCTTGCAATGGAACTTTAACAGGCCGAATTCCCACGGTAGAATTCATAGTCGGGAAAGTAAAAAGGTCCTCCTTGATCCAGGGCTCTGCCGGTGGTTTATTGACCTGTAGACTAGCCTTACTGGCTGCTGCTTTGTTTTGCCCGCCTTGAACCACCCCACCGTTAGCAGTTCTCTTGAAACTTATTTCACCAACTTGTTCTTCAATATCAACAGAATCCCTATCAGAACAGTAGCATTTGCAGGCAACAAGACCAGAAAGAAAAGTCTTTCCATTCACCTTGTTAGCTTTCGGCCGTGGAGGATTCCTCATAGCACTCTGGAGCAATGCACTTTGGCTGTTCCAGCTTGATTCAGAGCGAACACTAGGAGTTCCCTGGTGTATCACAGGCTTGATAGGCTCTAGATTGACTCCTTTACGTTTCACACATTCGAGCTTCATTGCATCTATCTTGGTTAATCTAGGACTATCCGCATCTATCCCTCCATTGAAATACTTTTCAGCACCAAACACTCCAATCTCCCCATCTTCTTCTTTCTTCCTTCCTGAACAATGATGATCACCTTGGTTGCTGATCTTGGGGCCGAGGTCTCGGGCTGACTCTGAAAGTTGTTTTCGCACATACTTTTCCTCAGCACCGCTCAGGAAAGTAGAGAAAGAAGCATCACAAGGGCTGCCATTGTTTTTCTCCAAGGCCAACGCTTGTGAGAGGTTTGTGTTGTAAGTTGATTTTAATGTAAGCATAGCCATGGATGGAGCTCCTGAAACTTCAGACAGAATATTTGCTACAACAAAACAAAACACAAAAAGAAAATGACCCCCAAGAAAATCGTTTCCACTTTCTAGAGGCTAGAAAGAAAAGCTGTACAGGAAGCACAAAACTACAAAAAGAAGACGAAAAAGACCTAACAAAAGGCAAACCTGGGACTAGGAGAAGAATATTGAAAAGTGATGAGGCAAAGTACAACTTCCTCTGAGTTTCAGGAACCCTGGGATTAATTCCCTCAAAGCTACCAAAGCCCGAAAACAAACACTACAACAAGGAAATTAGTACCGTGAAAGAATGAATCAAAGGCTGAAATTGGCTGAGAGAAGAAATGAGTCATAAAGAAGAGAGGTTTCCAGGGCTGGTTGGCTTGTTGAGAAAGTACTCCTATCTATAAGTAAGGTGATAACAACATTGCAAGATGTTAAAAAGCGTAGGGCCAAATGCTAGTGGCCTGACGCAATCTTTGGGTTAAATTTCTTTGCAACCGGAAGATCTGCTGCAAGTCTTTCAAAACGTTATCCTTTGCAATGAATACCCTTTGATAATTACTTGTACATATTCTTTTTTGATTAATGGTGGATCAGCTTTAATCTTGCTTGGATTTCTATGTCGAGTCGTCTCGACATGTTGATCCATGGGTTTTTGGCTACTTGCGAAGGACTTTTGACAAGTTCCATATCAAACAATTGTTGGATTTGGATATCATTTCATTTTTTGTTTGGTTCCTTTGTTAAGACAGTTCGGAAAATGATGCAGTTCATCCATGATTGCTCTTCAATAAAAAAGAACCAAAACCCTTCATATATAACAATAGAGTAGAACACACCAACACTGTCAACTTTTAATCATACCACTAGTTTTCAAAATGAACATTAAACCCAAATGCATAAATGACGTTAACCGTAAACATGAAATATCTAAAATATATTTTTTATCTTTTTTTAAGCCAGTCAACTAGTTCCTTCACACCGATCGACCACCCATCTCCTTGAACACCCTTAGAGAGTCTCAAATTAAGCTCTCCAAGGAACCCTAAGTCGAGCTCTCCAAGAGAGCATCTAGGCTCCCAAGGGAGCACGAAGACCGATTCTCCTCGAGAAACACCAAATCGCGATGTTTCCAAATTTACGTGATTTGGTCAAATTTGACACTCATCGATTAAATCCGACTACAAAGTAATCGATTGACAAGAAAATTATTTTTTTAAAAAAAATTATGATTTGATATTTTTTAAAATTAATGAATGATAAAAAAAAATTTTTTAATAAAACCTCAACATCAAAGTAACAGAATATTAATAATTAATTAACGACTAAATTTATATATTCAGATATCCTTTTAAAAAAGAGTATTTATTTTGAAAATGGATGGACCCGCTTTATGTCTTACCTATAATAATATCATCCTCATGTAAGACCATAGGTGATCACACATTTATCTTAAAAATTATTTACAAGGAATCAAAATCCTTTTTCTAATAATCCAAACCAATCCCCTAACTTTGTTCCCCTAACCACAATACAAAGTACTTGAAAGAGATTTGGTAGAACCAACTATGAAACATAAATCATCCACACAAGATTCTTTTTTTTGCAATTGTTGTCTCTTAAACCCATCACTATCCAAAGTGTTAGAATTCAGAGATTGATGCATGAAAAAAACCCTAATAAACATTAAAGTGAAGATGATCAGGTTTTAGACTGCAAAAAATTGCAAATTTTTCCTCTTTTAGTTTGGCAGGGATGATACTTTGATCATATATTTATATACGGATAGAATCCAAATTTGTTTGCGTCATATTTCAAGAGAATTAAACAGGAAAAATGAGTAGAGGAATTCAACACGAATGCGTCTTATTTATGCTGACCCTACAAATACAATTCATTGCTAACTAACTTAATCATTTGGTCACAATCTTCTTCATCAATGCCATTCAGTCCACACAATTTCTTTCTTTTACCACAAATTGAAAACCAAGCCCTACAATCAGTACGACATTCATCTCAGCTAGCCAAGTCCATACCATCCACATCCTCTAAGAAAAGATTCCAATACATATAACTATGGGAGCATGGGTAGATCTAAACATTCAACTTGTAAGTAAAAAAAGAAGTGCATTATATGCACCCGTTAACCGGATCCTTCTTTTTATTCCGTCACAAGGTTATCGTTTTGGAGTATACAAAGATAGAAAGAAAATAGGATTAGTGTAATTCAATAAACTTGGGGCACCATTTTTATGAAGAAGTTGACAACTCATTGACAGTCAGAATGTGCATTAACTTCTTAACATTTCGATACCAAACAATAGTGAAGGCCAAAATTCAATAATCATAAAACTTTGGAAGCATAGCTTCGATAGATGTCTACTCATAAATCAATACAAATGAACAAAAGATGGGCTGATAGTTAGTTTTTACTGGAATCGTGAGTAACCCGCCTCCCCACACGGAAATGATTCGCACGGCAAAATTTTCAGGGCTGAAATTAATCAATTCATGTGATACAAACCTGTATAACAGAGGGCATTGCCAGCCCTGTTCATGTCAAGGTTTCTAGTTGCTCTTTCGCTGTTTCACTGCGTGGATGTCGTGTTCCCACCTACAACCCAATATTGCTTAACAGCAACCAATATCTTCTCAGGAACCAAAGGGCCATCTTCATGGTCAATCATCTTAGTGTCCCACCTCATTCGTGCTGCTATCTTCTTCACTTTAGTTAGAACATCAACTTCATCACGGAATATAACTGCACCTTCTGGACGCAAAATTCGGTCCATCTCCAGTAGAATGTCCTCCAGATTACATCTGCATAGATTCAATTAAATATATAGAAGTTCTAAAGCATAACAAATAGAATGCCACATAGCTCCGCAAATGGCAAGCTCGGATCAAACAACAGATGATAAGTGGATTTCATGTAGGATGATTGTTAAACCCTTGAAAGTCCTGATGCACCATTAACTGAATTTTCCAGTATTGCACAAATTTTATATATATATATATATATATATATATATATTCTTTGTCATTGTCAGATAGCCGACATCCAAAATTCTTTACAGAATCATTTAATGCACATAGTTCCTTCAAACTACTTTCGCTTGGTTTTGAGTTTAATTGCAGAACAAACACATTGAACTGTTCAAATGAATCGCTTATGAGACACAGGGACATAGGTTTTTGTGTGGTGGTTATGATTAAAGATATTTCTAACTTTTGCTAAAAATGATGTTTAGCATTTAAACAAATATCTTTAAAATTTACATAAAACAACATTACCACAAGTTAGACTGCTCAAAAGCAATGAAATGCACATTTAACTATCGATACTTACTTGTCCTTGTACAAACTGAAAAGACCATAGGCATGAATGAGATCATATGTCCTAGGGTATGTGGAGAAAGCCTCGCACCTGAACCAGAAATGACAACAAATCGAACAAGATCAATAATATATGCCATCATAAATAGGGAGCTAAGTAGTCTACAGTATAAAGTCTTGAGCTAGTTTCTTATCTAACTTAAGATTCTGCTCTCCTTAATTTTCCCTTTTCGCCCCCATGATTTAAAATAGATAACTTCCATATTTCCTCTCTTTTTCTCTCTTTACCTAAAAGCTTTGTCATAGCCAAAAGAATATAGCTTAACAATTCTAATATTAAAAATTGACAAACAAAAATCTTTTACTGATTTTTCAAAGCATTGAAAGATGAACATGAACCATATAAAATAACTTAACTGCACCCAGGCAAATCAATATGCAGAGTCTACAAAATGCTAATAAGATATTCTTTTAGTTTCGACTTGGCAACTCCAAATATCATAATTCCACAAACTTAGGTTTTATCTTGATCATCATTTAGAGTTCTAAGAGGCACTTATTTTGTTGGTTAGTTTGATACTAGGAAAGAATTTACCAGACATTATAGAGCCATCACAAGGGAAGGCAAGTAGGAGAAAGTTGGTTAGTATGTTCACACTAGTATAACAAAACAGAACACTTTAGAACAGCAAAACTACAAATAAAGCCAAAGTTTAGAAAGTCTTACCAGTCATGATAGATGCCAATCAATCCTCGCTCATAGATGACACCCAGGGTGTCTTTCTTTGCTATAGTGGGCATGACATTCATAACCCATAATTTGGGAGAGTCAAGAGCTGCAGCAAATCCTCCCAAGCCAGCATTCATATCCAAAATGTTGCGATATCTCCCAGAGTCAATAAGTCTATTGATTTTATTATAAGCTTTTACATGCTTCTTCCACTTATGGTTGTCCTCTTGGAATGTCTCAACAGAAAACCCAGGAACACTTCCACTAGCAATTCTAGGAGGAACAGCATATAACCTCTCTGGGAATGGCTTCAGTTCCCCACCAGCAACTTCATCTGGACTATTAACATCTGGATATGGAGTAATGCATGCATCCATTTTCTTGTACCTAGCAACCACCACAAGAGAAGATGATTAAATGAAATGAAATTTAACATCTGAAAAGAGTTAAAAGTACTGTGATCCAATGTTATGCTCAAGCAACATGAACTGTAAAAACATATCTGAAATTGGTTTAAAAATCCCAAAAGCAATGTAAAGATAATAACTCTGAAACTTATAGGTTTCAGATCCCACACTGGATCAGAGGATTGCTCATACCAGACATCATCAGCTTCTCCAGCTTTGCAGAAACTAGCTTGAGAATCATCTTGTCTACCACGACAAGAACCATCATTGACTCTCTTTTGCCAAACGGCAATTTCACCCTTCTCGTGCTTCTTCTCCCAGCAAAGAAGTTTGGCAGTGTCCTCAATCTTTTGTTGTTCCTCCTCAAGTTCCTTCTTGGGACGCTGCCATGCTTTGTAATTGTTCCTCCAATTGATTGGTGGACCTGAAAGTACCCAGTAGCCACCAGGTCTAAGAACACGATCAACCTCCTTCAGGTACATTCCATCTGCAAATAGACAAACACATAATGATTCATCAATCACTACTTCTGCAACAAAAAATCTTCACTAAACAACGCCAAAACAGACAAAATCTACTTAAAATACCAAAAATGTTCGTGAGCAAACATAGGAACACTTTTTCAATATATGACTCACCATTTGCTCCCCATGGAATTAAGCAACGAGAACAGTGAGCCATATCAAAAGCTCTAGATGGATATGGCATCTTAATGGTCCCAAGAACACCAATAACAGCAGGTACACCTCTCTCAAGAGCAAATTGAACCTGTGCTTCATGTGAATCTCTTGGTGCAAAAGACATGGCAATAACATTTCTACTCCAAAGGTACGCACCCCAACTTGCAACCTATACAAAATAAACCAAACAAATTATAAGATTCAGTACCTACATAGATTCACAAAGATACAACGACAAGTGCATCCTTCCAGTATAAATAGATAGATCAACAGAAAAAATTTTGCAGAGCATGACGTACCCCACAACCGGTATCAAGTGCAGTCCTAACCGTCCCGTTAGTAATTGGTATCACCGAAGCAAGCTGATCAATATACTTATCCGCCCCTTGCGGAAACTGGGTTCCTCCACCAGGAAATCTAAATACATTACCTTCATATTGGATCCAATTCTGAATAGCCTTCTCAACCGTCAAGGCCTTGTACGGGGCATTAGCATAAGGCACATAATCCCGACTCTTAGGCCAAGAAAAAGGGGTCACATATCCTTTAGGTGCCGGGATAAGACAATGCAACTTCTCCTCCTCCCTCGGGCAATGCCTCTCGCGGTAAATCATATTGTCCCTAGGGAAAGTCATGGCACGCTTTTGATCCTGGCAAGGGGTGTAATCAACGTAACGAGGACGACAGGGCTCGAAAGATTTCCACTTTTCGGATTCATCCACGTTCCCGACTTCACCGGCGTGATGGGTTTCAAAGTTCAAGCTCGGTACGATGTTGCAATCTGCACCATGTTTAGTCATCTCTAAAGCTATACTGTCCCCTTTACCAAAACCACTCCTTTGCCATGCTCCCAATATGTAGAAAAAACAACATAATCCGACAACAATAAATATTTGAATCGAACTCCTCGTTCTACCATCAGCTGAATTCGGTTTCAGCGCCATAATTTTAAATAATAGCCTGCCAATCAATTCCCAGCATTTTAGATCAATCAAGAAAGCAAAAGGATCTAATTATCAGAAACAGAAATCAGTCGATTTTAACGTCAACTTCACTCCACCAGCTAAAGAGCTCAGTTGAGTAAATTCTGAAAATCATGATGATTCAAAACAGAGAAACCAAAATATGTCAGACGACTTACCAATCGCATCAATATGGCCAAATCAGTGGTTTCAAGATCTCCAAAAATAAAAAATAAAAAACAACAAAAAATTCTTTTCCAATTTTGAAATTTGTTTTTAAAATTTCATTTAATGATGACGGAAGCGAAAGATCCTTCAGAGACGTGTCGATGAATCACTGAAAAAGACTGAAAACCCTAATCCCTCTCGATTATAGCTAATCAAAGCAGAAGAAGATGATGATCGAAATCGAAAGGAAAACGTGACGGACGGGGCACAAAACCAAAGCGCACTTACTACGCAGCTTTATCGATGGGGGATAAGCGATAAAACCCTTTATTTAATTAAATAAAAGAAAATTGAAAATCGGAAAACGCACGTCGTTCTCTATCTTTATCTGTCGTATCGGTATTTCGGTCGATGTGAGATATTTTTCAGCTTTTTAAAGAAACGACGTGGGATAAGATAGGATAGATACCTTATAGGAGTCCAGACCTTATATTATTAAACTCGATTAATTAAAATTAAAATATCTAAATTCGAGTGAAGTAATTATTATCAATTAAAAATAAAAAATAGTAATAAAAATTTATAATTGATTACTTTATATTATTGATTTGATTAAAAACTTTAAAAATTTTATTATCGAATTTAGATATGATAAATAATATTAATTATTCAAAATTTGATTGTAAATAGTAATTAAATTATATTTTATAAATAATGTACTTTATTAAAATTTAATTTGTTTAGAACATAGTTTTAAACTAATTTTGATTTTTATTAATATAAATTAATTAATTAAATTTAAATTTTACTCCGCGTTTGTCAGAGAATTGTAAAACGGGGTGTGCAATGCGCACACAGAGTCAGGGGGGGACCCACGCGCCAAAGGACAGGTGAAAAATTGACTGGAAAAATATAAGCGGGTGGGTCCCCAACCCATGAGAGGAGGAGGGGGATTTTAGATCTAAAGCTTAAATGTTTTGAAAAGGCGGTGATTGATGGTGGATGGATGGTGATATGATGAAGATGATGATGATGATGGAGATTTAAGAGGGGGAAGAAGAGGGACGGCTGTGGACCGTCCGATGGTAGGTAAAAGTGCATAAAATGGGGTTGGGTCTAAAAACATGAAAGATGTGTGACGTGGCAGGCAGCAGTTCAATCCAAGACAACTGTGTGAAAACGCTGTAGCCATGGGAAGCTAGGAAAATGGCTTTGGTTTGGTTTGTCAAAGGGGCTTAAATTCAGGCAATGACTTATGAAGTAATTTGAAAAAAAGGTGTGTGATGGGAAACAGATTCCATTTGTTTTCCAAACTCTTTATAGTAAGCTATATGTGTAGAGATTATTGTTCATTAACACATGACATTTAATTGGACATTTTGGGGACCCTCACTTTGCAAAAAAAAAAAAAAACAAAGGGGTCTTGGGACACCCAAATAATAGGACCACTTACACTAATGCTATCTTCTTAAAGTTTATATTTTTTTTATTTTTCCAAGTAATCTTTATTCATTTCTTGGCCTCTCACTATCAATGCTCATTTATGAACCAATTTTTATTTCTAAATAGTGCAAAAATACATATGAGATGAGATCTTAAAACTATACAAGTCAATCGAACATTTTCATTGTTTCTTAAGTTTCACATCTAGTACTAAAAATACCATCTTATGAATAAAGTTTTTAATTAATAGACTTACCGTATTAATTCGGTTCAATCGGTTAATTTAGTTTTATTTAAGTTATACACAATTTTAAATAATTCATAAATTCGATCTCTTTTTTTAAAAAAAAATTTAAATACAATACGAACTCAAATAACATCTCAATCTCACTAGCATAACTTCGTTATCTTAACCTAATTTTTCTATACTATTCGACCAATATCTAATTAATTCAGATGACCATAAAAAAAAATTAGTGTAGTTTCCATGAACATGAAGTACCAAACAGACAGGACGGCAAGATGATGATGAATCATGGCATTAACAATAGAACATGTCAAAGGTCTATTTAATAAATGATTAAGGTTTGGATCAACTTTCCCTATTTCAACCAGCATCATGGGCCATTCCAAGGATTGCATTGCTGACCGTGCTGTCTCTTGCAAGAACCAAACTCCTTTTATTTTATGATTGGACCCCATCTTGTTTAATAATTAATTAATTCTTTGGGTTGTGTTCTTGTTGCTTTGCATGATGATGGAAGGGTAGCTTGTTTTTAATTAGGCATCTTTATAGAATTATAGAGATAGAAAAAGGGTTTTTTTCCATTAGATATTGTTTTGATTTGTTCCCCCTGGTTTTAATAGAATTTGGCAGGCTTTGCAGGATTAAGGTAACTAGGTAAGGAACAAATCACAAACAATCTGACTTTTAGAATATATAAATATAGTTGGAAAAATCAGCTTTTCAGACTTAACATTTTGTAATTAAAACTATTTACAATGTCTATCATATGAATAGAAAATATCAATTAATACAAATAGGGATGAGCATCAATCGGCCGAAATTAATTGAATCGATCGAACGCCGTTTGATTTGTTCGATTATTAATTAATTAGTTTAATTCAATTTGACAGTGGTGAGATTATAAATTAAAAGTTAAAAACTTAATTAGGGTTTAATTAAGGAAATAGCTTTAGTTAATGAACTCTTTTACTATTTAAGCCATACATAAATATAGTTGGAGAAGCCAGCCTTTTAGGGTATTGTTTTGGATAAATTACAAATATACAATAGAGAAAATGGTGAGCCTTTTGCAAATAGAGGTATTTGGACCACATATGTGATCCCATACTTAGCACATTTGGCAGTGAGATAATGTCTCCCACCCAACTACAAAATGACATATTGCTATTTGTTTTTTTCCCAATAACATGACTTTGACTCTCAATTTTTATTTTTTTATTTTGTATTTTTTGCTTTTAATAGAGAAAATCAAGAGAGTGTTGGTGGCATTAATATTGCTTTAAAGTTTAGTACACATATGTACAAAATTTTATAGCTGGAAAGGGGAGGAAAAAGGGTTGGCATTATGATCGGTAGACATTTGATTGCCTTAAATGAATTGTATCTTCACGTGAGAAACCCTCCGGATTTGGACTTAAAATATTAAAAATTAGGGAACAATATTATTAAATGAATTTTTTTTAATCAAATAAAAAAGAAAAATAAATACGCGTATCCATAAATTTTAAATAAGTGAGAATTAAAAATTCATGAAAGGTTATTGAAACAAAATGAAAAAGAAATGAATTAAAAATAATTATTAATCATGATTTTATTAATTTAATAACTTTAATTAAATAATTTATATAATTATCTTAACAGAATATACATTCGATAAAGTTCTCGCCCTGGTAATAGATAACCCCATTCCGATGACAATGGCTCACTAGCTCTTTTCATATCTTCTAATCTTCAAGATTAGGGTTTTGTATGGAATTCGCTTTGATATTAATTGTTGAGTGTTTGACATGAGTTGAGAAATCCACCAAGCAAAAACTTGAATATGTAACTTAAGATCATACTCAAACTTAAGCTATCAAGTCGTGAATACATGCACCAACCATCACAAAATCAATCATCGAGACAAATATTCGGATACAATTTTCTATTTTCTTTAAATACATTCGGATTCGAAAAAAACCCATATAGGGTCCATCCTTAATGATGAATGACGGACCATTGGAGCTGGACCCCCTACCCAATTATTCCAGGCCTATGAATTTCTATGTCATGCATGAACAATATCTGTTTTTGACCTTGAGCTGTTCTGCACTTACCTACTTCCCCACACTCAGCAAACTCCAATGGGATTGCTAGCCAGATGACCCTTATGAATGTCAGGTTTTCATGTGCATTCCAGGGTCCACGCGTATTAGTACTAAATGGAAAATGATTCATGCCTAACTGTTTTTTTTACTGTATCAAGTGTGGTAAAGTCTAAAGGGAGACAGATTGGTCTAATTGCATTACATTTCCAAACCATGGGCAATTGCAACCAGAAGTAAGCAGATTTGGTTTCTTAGCACCTTGGTTCATGTATTGGAATTGCCTTGTCAAGTACCAGCAGTCATCAACTAGAGATCTTTCATGTTCATGTCATGTTTATTCAATTTCTGTATTATGATAAAACGTCATGTCAATTTACATGAATTATTATATAAGAATTAAATTCATATTTTTTTATAAAGTATAAGGGATAATTGTATAATTTTATTAAAGTAAAAATATGTGGATCGAATCATAATTTAGAAAACTTCAGGGACCTTTTTTATTATTACCAAATTTTCTCTTTTTCTGTCCAATCTTTCGGACTGTACCTCGTAAGGGCCGGAAGCCTTATCCCGAAATCGTAAACTTGAAAACTTCTTCCATCGAACAAAGAATGGTTGCGACGATGATTTCATGTCTAGCTCAAAGCTACCTCTCTGCTTCGCCCGAAACCTTAACCAAACGAACTCGGGTCAATCTTCTCAACAGACCAAACACTCTTTTAAGGTTCCCTAACAGTGCGAGGCTAACGCCGCTTCCTCGGAGAACGCTGCTTCGCCTTTGCTTTTTCAATGCTGGCGAAGACCCTGATTCCAATTTCCAAGAAAGGGTACAAAATTTGGTTCCTGAAACTTGTAAAACTGTGGGGTGATTAGCAGACTGATTTTGTGTTTTTTCTCAAGTCCCAGGAAGAGACTAATTTGGAGTGGCCTATACTCAAGCGATGGGAGGTTCCCTGGGAGTGGCAAACAGTTTCATTAACTTCACTTGCTTGTGGAATAAGGTGTGTTCCTTCTCTTTCTCTCACTCTTTTAAGTTGAAGATGCTAAAATGATACTGTTTCTTGGGAAATCTATGCAGTTATTAGTTATAAACTGTGTGTGATTGTTTGTGTGTGGTATATTTGGTTAAGAATGAAATTAAAATTTTCCCAGGCAGTTTTATTTTGACAGGATTGATAGAGACAGCAGCTATGCCGTATCTAGGACTTAAAATTGAAGAATTGAGTTTGGATGAGAAGGCTGAGATACTGTTTGTGGATCAGAGGTATGCAACTATGCATCACTGCAGTTAAGTTCTAACTAAAGATGGTGTCCCAAAATGTTTATGAAATTGATGGTAATCCGAATTTCCAGTTTAAGTTTGCCAGACTGGATAGATGATGCTTTGTGTTCTTCAGTGTCAGTCTTTACTTGATTTTATGGATAAGTTATGTTGAAACTTCGATTCTCCTCATATAACAGAAGTGTAAAACTTGCTTTATTGGTTTAGACTTTTTCAGTTTCTGTTATGTTGTAGTTACAGATCATACTGTTCAGATAGATTTTCCTTGATTGGTCATGGATTATGCACCTTTGGAATTAGATTGCAGGGCTTTTTTAAGGTATAAAAATGGGTCTAATTCTTGTTTGATATTGTTTTGGCAGCATTACAACTTTAGTTGTACTTGGAGTTTTATATGGTGTAGCCAACACCTTTCAGCCCCTTCCTGAAGACCTATTTCGCTATGGTATCTATTATGCAGAACCCTTTAATTGCTTTATCCTCTATGCACCTTATCAAATTTTGTCTTATTCAGTTAGGCCACATTGAAAATAGGCATTATCTCATTCTTATAGTGTATATGAGCATTTGCATGAAAGACTGTCTATCAAGCTTTTTGATTGTTTAAATGGTAAATTGAAATTAATATGTTGATGTTAATTAAAGATTTAAAAAAAAAAAAATTTAAAGCCATACTTGACTGGTAATGTTGTGTCCAGATTGTCAACCTCATGTTGTGTAATACTCTTTCAGATTTGAAGGAACCTTTCAATCTACAGAAAGGATGGGTCTTGTGGGCAGTGATTGGTCTTGTTGGTGCTATTATTGCAATTGCTTTAACAGGGGCTGCTATGTCCTTGTTTCGTGGGGAGGATCCGCAAAGAGAGGTTAGAAATGATTTGGAACTATTTGTCCTTAAGAAAGGATAATCAAGTGGATTCCACTTCCTTTTGCTGGATTTAATGCTTAAGAGCATTTATTTTGAAATTGTGTACGAGCCTTACACTCTGGGGGATTTAGATTTGGTTACTGTCTTCTTGGAGCTATGATCAAGTTATCTAAAATTCATTTGCTTTCCGAAATGTAATGAATTCTTTATTGACTACTAGAACCTTTTTTTCAGACTGATGCTCTAGTTCGCTTGCTTCCATTAATTGGGTCATCAAGTATAAGGTATTCTTCATATTTTGGTTGTGGAATTGATTAGAATTATTTGTATCTTATAGGTTCTAAATGTTATGGATTTCACTAGAAGTGGAATTCAAGTTCAATTGATCATTTTGATTTCTACTGTAGCACTGCTTGCTTGGTGGGCATCACAGGTGTTCTGGCTCCAATTCTTGAGGAGACTGTGTTTCGAGGGTTTTTTATGACTTCCCTGACAAAGTGGTATTTTTACTTATCTAGATCTTAGTATTTTATAAGAAGCTCTCTTGGCTGTGTTGCCTTGATGAAATGTGGGAACATGCATTTGTTACAGGTCAACTATCCTAGTGCTAACTTCTTTTTCCTTTGTTGAGAATGGACAATTTTTAAAGACTTGAAGCATGTTGAGCAAACTCCTATACCTTTAGTTTAGTTCTATGTACTTTTAAAGATGTGATTCACCCTGTAAAGCAAATTGCTGATACAGAAAACAGTTCTTAGAAAAGAATAGTGGAAAATGTAATTTGGGTTAGGTAGTGGAAGCAAAGGAAGTGATTTTATGATGAAGATTTGATCTAACATATGTATCAAAAACAGGGAATTATGTGATGAACAGGCCGTGATTATGACATAAATGGTATCGTGTTAAGAGTCAGTGTACTAATTATAAAAGAATAGTGTAACAAGTATGCAACTAAAAGGGCTTAAATAAGGGAAATGCAATTAGGAAGCCTTACTTTAGGTAAATAGGACTGTGATAGTAATTTTTTTGTTCACAAAGACAAATGGCTCCAGTAATAAGCATAATATGGCCCCAGTTGTTGGCTCTATAAAGGCCGGGGAAACTCAAGAAGTAGGTGGATCTAGACAGTAAGACACACATACTTACCAAAGTGTAGATGTGGCCATTTAAATTAGATGCAGACTAAGATTTGTAGATTCAAACGTAAACAGTTTAAAATGAGGCTTGATTGGGTACATCAGATTATTAATTGCAAGATAGTGAACTGTCTATATGTTTATCTTTAAGTGCTACTTGTTCTTTTAAGTGCTATAGATAGTGAACTGTCTATATTTGACCTTGTTATAGATTCTCAATCAATTCACAACATGGTTTGATGTTTTCTGCAATTCCTCATTCAGGGTTCCTACACCAGTTTCTGTAATCATCAGTGCTGCTGTATTTGCCCTTGCACATCTCACTCCTGGAGAGTTTCCGCAGCTATTTGTACTAGGTAATACATGACCCTGTAAGCTACTAGGTGGAGGATTTATTGAAAACAAATAATCAGTCAAGTTCCCCCCTCACAGTCCCAATCTGTTAAGATATATCTGAATAGACTTTTCAGTGGACATTGGACATTTCCATCTATCTTGTAGAAACCAACAGACTTCATGGTCTATGTAGGAACTGCTTTGGGATTTTCATATGCTCAAACTCGCAATCTGGTGACCCCCATCACAATCCATGCTTTTTGGAACTCAGGAGTGATTTTGCTTCTTACCTTGCTTCAGGTAAAATTTTCACTTCCACTGGTTAAATAGAAGTTTTCTCTGTATGACTTTGATTTTGACTTGGTATTCTTGGAATCTTCTGTCGCAAGGAAATGTAGTATCACGAAACTGATTTATCTCCTGGTTTTTGTGTATGTGTGTGCAGTTGCAAGGTTATGATATCAAGGAATTGTTACAGGCAGCCTCATGAGGTTAAAAGTTTCATTCCAGCATATGATAAAATTGAGTTTTTCTCCCTGCTGGTGGCCATGATAATGGAGCTTTGTGTGGGTTTGCTTCTTAGCTATTACTCTTTGTGCTTCAAAATCATTTTTTAGTGTCATTGTGTAAAAAAAATGAGCCAAAGAAGCACGAGTGTTGGAAGCATATGCCTGTATAAAGTTGATCAGTTAACTCCCAATCAAATTATGAGCATAGATTCTTCAGCACAACTGGTATGCATTATTAGAACTGTAAAGAATTGCTGTTCTTTTTCTAAGTGGTTTCTAACTTTGACAAAGGCAAGCTCATGGAGCCTATAGAATGCTGGTTAATTTGCTCTGGCTGTTTCGCCTGGTACATTGACTTACTCTAACATTAGTAGTACAAATGTCATTGGGCCAAGCTGATGATATCTGGACTGCAACCTAAGGAGCACATTAAATTTTTGCTCGCATCTCAAAGCAACATGTGAGTAAGATGTCTTCTAAACCAAGATTTGCCCTTTCATTATTAAGGAAAAGATACAGCTCGCGTGCTCACCTGCTGCCCACTTGCAAGTTTGGAATGCTTCCATGCATTAATAATGGATCATTGATCTTTATTGCTAGTCTTCTTCGAAACAACTCAATGTAGTTTGATTTTTACTATGTTTTTGGAATTTTAACAAGCTTAAACACAAAGTTGGTGGGAGATTTGAAATGAGCCAAAACAATGATCAGGCTACCATGACTGTTGCAAGACTAGGGTAGAAGCAAGGAAAGAATAAAATTGATTCCGAATTTTTTTATATAGGAGAGAAAGATTCAAATTTAACTCTTTAAATATAAAGTATGAGATATATTTATTAATAAATTAAATATTTGAATACGTCTTAGATTCGGGTTTTTTGTGAACTTTGAATTCTTCGTGGGTTTTATGAAAATAGACAAATTTCATAAAAAGAAAAGAAAACTCATTATGATCTACTTAAATGTGAATTTGGATTGGGTGAACAAGAAAACCAATGGGATTTGAAATTGTTTTTTCAACAAAAGTGGGCTTTTCCATTTCCATGATTGTAATTAAGGGGTTTAATGTTTCACGTAGAAAGAGGCATAGAAGCTTGGGTTTGAAGAGTTTGACTCCTTTTTTTTATCGATAAACTATGGTTACACGTTTGGGAAGCAAGCCCTAGGTCAAGGAACAGACAAAAAGGGTTCCAACCGAGGGCTAGATTTGGGGAGTTTCACTGAATTTGGAGTCCCAAGTTTGGCATTTGACTCAGTGAACTCAACCCCCAATTAAATTCATGGTACTAAACTTGCCAGCCAACTAGTAGACAATTTTTTTTTACCAAGTTCTTAAGTATCTAAGGCAAAATTCAAACTTGGGTTTAAGTTTCACTTTGTTGTCACTTAATTGCCATTACCAAAAAGCAAGAAAAATTTGAGGAATTCTATAGTACTTGGTTTTCCAATGCCCCCACCATACATACATATAGACTCTCTTTCACCTTGTATTTAACTAACATAAAACCATGAAATTTTATTGGAGTTAATCACATGGCTGTAGGTCATTTCTAAAATGAAATTAAGCGACTTGGTCATTGACTCATTGCTCATCCCTAATGTATACTAATGCAGACTTGATACTTTCTTCTTTTTTAAGTTAGAGGTAATATCTAATCTACAGTTGAAGCACCAGTCTCACTATGGAAAAACAAGAGTATGATCACAGAACGAGTAGCGTGGATAGAAATGAAATGTTAGTGGCGTCGTTATGATCACAGAGCGAAGAACATGAATAAAAATGAAATTTTTGTATCATGATGTCATGATGTTGATTAGATAAAATTTTTCTCCTCCGAAAAAGGGTTTTTTGTAAGTTAAACAGATGAGAAGTCTAAGAGGATAGCCCTTGAGCCTGGTAATGGTGGTTGTTGATCCTGTGTTGGTATTACTAACTTGGTTGGGTTTGAATAGTTTCTGCTGTGCTATTTTCTTCTGTAGCAGAAGAATGGAGGTTAATTGTTTAAGCCT
This sequence comes from Theobroma grandiflorum, assembly GCA_036013995.1. NCBI lineage: Eukaryota > Viridiplantae > Streptophyta > Magnoliopsida > Malvales > Malvaceae > Theobroma > Theobroma grandiflorum. Next base: position 1,100,108 of record CP142127.1, read on the forward strand.
TTGGGTCATAATTTGCCCTACACCTAGGATTCCAGAAAGTCAAAATGATTTGGTTTAAGAAGTTTGAATTTGGTAACTCTGAAAGATAGGTGAGTTTTTCACAAAATCTGGTCAACAAAGATACTCTTCCTAAGCCTATATGTTTCATCACACAGTTATGGCAAGTGGTCCTACAATTAATTGCTTGCATTAAACTTGATCATTCATCACTCACGTTCATTGACTTGTAGCTATCCCTGAAGTCTGAACTGATACAAAGAAAAAAAATAGTATTATAAACCTGACAGAGTCAGTGGAATAGAAGCTGTGGGAATGGAATAGAAGCTGAATTTTTTCGGATTCTGAGAAAACTAAACAAATATCATTAGATTAAATCCTGAATGCTCACATTGGAATTTCACAGTTGAATATAAATTTCAGGTTTGGGGTGTTGGGAGTTGGGTTCGGGTCCATGCTTCCATATAATAATTCAAACAAAGACGATGGAAGTATCTGTTATTTCTTTTGTCGTGATTTGTAATGGACAGGCAGAAAAAAAATATGATGGGATTTGGATTAAAAAATTGCAGGGTTAACAGCCATGTTATTATCCCCAGATGCTGCTGATTTGGTAGATTTTCTTGAGATTCTTCCATTTGGATTAAAGAAATAACCTATGAATGGGGTTCATTAAGGTCTACAAGTAAGAAATAAGAGTCTCTTGTACAAAGACTTGGGTTTCTTGGTAGTTGTTCTTTTTCTTTCTTTTAAGACCCTTTGCCAATTCGCTTCTTTGGTGAGCCAACGCGATCCTCGCAAAACACACACTCCTTTAAAAGTCACCAGAAAAGGCGGCTGATCCTTCGGGGGCAGACCCCTCCTCAGGAAGCATATATTGGCTTCAAATTAAGTGAACTTTCACTCTCAACTTGGTGTCTTTCATAGTTCATATCCCTTTTTTTTTTTTATAAGTTTGCTTCATTGTCAAGCTGTTCTTCTGTCAGGAAAGTTTCTTGCTCTTTCGGTTTTCCTCTAGGGTTTAACATATAGTTCCTGGTCAGAAACTTTCCATCTATTTGCTTTTGGATTCAACTTTCAGTTTGAGGAAAGAAAATAGAGAAAAGGAGAGCTTGGGATCTCGTCCATATATTTGTTTTGTTTTCTTCTGGTATCTGTAAATCCTAGCTAGGTAGGGAAGCAGAGAAAAGAATGGATGAGAGAAGTGATACTGAAAAAATGGAAGAAGTCATGCTTCCTGGGTTCAGGTTTCATCCAACTGATGAAGAACTTGTTGGGTTTTATCTGAAAAGAAAGATTCAGCAGCGCCCTCTCTCGATAGAGCTGATTAAGCAACTAGACATCTATAAACATGATCCATGGGATCTTCCTAGTAAGTTAATCCTATATATATATATATATATATATATATATATGCATGTCTCAGTGTTTGAAACTCTTACATAAAGAATGGAAACTGACAGTTGCTGTTTCTTTTCATGTAGAGCTGGCAACCACTGGAGAGAAAGAGTGGTATTTCTACTGTCCCAGGGACAGAAAATACAGAAACAGTGCGAGGCCAAACCGAGTAACTGGAGCAGGGTTTTGGAAAGCCACAGGAACTGACCGCCCCATCTATTCCTCGGATGGCACCAAGTGTATTGGCTTGAAGAAATCTCTTGTTTTCTACAAAGGCAGAGCAGCCAAAGGGGTCAAAACTGATTGGATGATGCATGAGTTTAGGTTACCTTCTCTCACTGACTCTGCACCACCAAAGAGATTCTTGGACAAAAGCCTCCCTGCCAATGTAAAGAATCTAAACAGAAAACCACTTCTTTCAAACACCCTTTTCCTCTTTTTAATGTAAACTTACTGATTGGTCGATCATTGTACTTGCAGGACTCATGGGCGATATGCAGGATATTCAAGAAAACTAACTCCACAGCTCAAAGAGCTCTTTCTCAATCCTGGGTTTCTCCAATACCTGAAACTTCATCAATGTCTGATATGCCTAGTAGAGGTTCAAACAGTTCTCAACTTTCTTCAGAGAACATACTGCTGACAACAAAAACCAGCTCCTCAGCGGTCCAGTTTAACCATGACGGTGACATACTACGAACATCTGCTGCTGCATTTTCCCCTCTAGACCACTTCCTCTCTTACAAGCCCATCACCCAGATGGCTGGGAAGCCTCCTCAGCTTCCGGCCATCTCCAGCACTGGAGACCTAACCAGCCTTATTTTTGCACCTCTTGAAACCTCATCATTCCCTGCCAAATCCGCCTTTGACGTAACTTCCATGTTGCTAAACATGTCATCTTCCATGCTTGGAGATTACGGTAAGGCAGCCTCAGATAGTACTGTACATTTTGGTGGAGGATCACAGGATCATTGCAATGGAAGCTTCCCAGGGACTTTGCCCCACGAGATGCAAGGCAACATCAACAACAACGGAGATCACGAAAGTTCCCTATTAAAAAACCTGAACGTGATGACCCATGTTGATGATCAGTGGGAACCCGTCCGATCCATTGGATTCCCCTTCAGCTTGCCCATGAGTATGGGAGATGCTTGGAAGCCAAGCATGCCATGGGATTCTTCATGTCCCAGTGAGATGTCAACAAGTTTTTCCACCACGACCAAGTGCTATACTTGATGTAATTGATACACGGTGAAAAACAATATATCCCCATATCAGAAATTAGCTAGGCAACAAGTTTTTCTGTTTTTTAACATTAACTTGTAGAATCCTTTGTCTAGGGATCAAATCATTTCATTATTTTGATAAAGGAAATTTTACAGTTAATTAAGGTATTTCATCTAAGTAAATAATTGAAAACACATAAAATATATGCATGCAGTCATATATGTTTAAACAATATATATAGTCACATAAAGTAATTATATATGTTTATTTGACCATTTTCACCTTAATTAGTTGTTTCATTATTTAGATAATTAAATTCCCATGTGAAGCTTACAATTCCATTGGTAGGATTTGAATGATAAATTCAACCATTGCCGGAAAACGTCACCTAGCTTATGAAAATTGATGGCACAAAAACACATTGTTTTGCTTCTTGGCATACAACGTGTGGGTGACATTTTCCGACACGTCTAGGTGACGTTTTCCGGCGATGGTTTTCTTGCTGATCACATTGTTGGTGACCAAACCCAAAGAATCCTGAAACCTGAATCAATCGGTAATGGACGAGTAGTTTGGTAGGATGCTGATGTGCTGGTCTTCAACACTTGGAATGAGGGGCTTCAACCTGCAAAGAAACAATCGTCAGATCAATGTGACTTTCTACTATTATATTGATTGATTACATTTCTTATATCACTACTTTGATGCATTGGAAAAATTTTTGGTGGTGGCAACTGCACCAGATGGGATATTATACATTCAATAAGCCAACGTCAGGTATTAGGACATGGATCGATCGGTTGTTTATGAGAAAGCTTTTCATGCATTTTAGAAAAGTAAAGTGTTTCAATCTCAAATTGAGTAAGGGTTTCGAAAAATTTATAAATGTGGATACTACGTTTTCTATTATGTTAGCTTTTTTAAAAAAAGATAATGATATTGTGATAACTCATCGTCGAATTAAATGAAAGAAAATATTATATTAAGCGTTTTAAAAAAAAAATAAGTAAGATGCTTCAATCTTATATCAAGCAAGTAAGAAAATCTTAAAAAACTTGTAAGCGTAAGCGCTACACATATATATCCCATTAGATTAGCCTTTTAGAAAGAGGATAATGATTCCATGACACGATCAGCTGAGCTATGTGAGTATACTCCACCATCAATACCAAGAAAACCAAGATTATCTTCCAGGATGTTTCCCCGTATCATTTCAAGTAACCTGTTAATGTTTGTTCTAAGCAAAACAAAACAAAATGCCATCACCTTCTCTGTATCCGAATCTTTTCAAAGTTCTTTCAAATACTAGTCCAAGAGATTGGGAAGACCTGAATGCAAAGAATTGTAAAAGGGAAACGAGGGAGCAGTCCCAGGGCATAAATATCCAGGAGGTCCACATCCAGCAGAAGCTGTGCTGGTGAAAGTTTTAGAACAGGATATCTAAATCAGTTCATTTGCTTAATGTAACTGCCCTGTCATAGCTAAGCAAAGATGGGCATCCTTCGATCTATGGTACCCAGGGCGTCGATTGCTCCCGTTGGTGTCTTCCCTGGAGTACCAGATGCTTGGAATGAACTCTTATATGCAAGTCTGTCAGGCTACGAGACATCCTTTGGCAATGTCTTGCTCATGAAGAAATTTACACTACCTCCATGCACAACCATCTAATTTACATGGCTGTATTCAGAATATAAACAAATGAAATACTACTACTTATAATACAAGTAAGTAAGAGCATAATAAGAAGATTTTGCAGTCTCGTGTTGCAACGATCGCTCCCCGGTCGATGCCGACGTCCGAAACTATCGGGAAAGACCCGTCAAGTCCCGAACAAGTCTGACCAAAATTCCTCTATGATTCACCACATTCAATAATCATATAATATTTATAATTTCATATATCAAATTAATTTATAAATATAAAAATTAATAATAACTTTTTCCTTATTTATCCACAATTATATATACGTCAAAATCTATAATTTTCAAACTAATGCTTATATATAAATTTAAAATTTATTTACAACTTAATAAGTAAAATACTACGACTTGACTTCTAACATAACAGGTACAGGACACAGCGGAACGACTCGAAATAGTGTGCTGGGAAATGCCTTTACCTATTATCGGTAGACCACAAGCGAACATGTAGATGACTTCACACTAAAATGATCCCTGTCTGTAAAAAGGGAAATAAAATAAGGTGTGAGTCTCATAGACTCAATGAATATCATCGACCCAGTGAGCAGGGCGTAGATAGGAAATAAGCATATGGTAGATCAGTTGAAGATAAAAATACAGGATCATAAAAGAAAGTTATTTCAAACAGGGATTTTGTGCCTTATAACCATTTTTCGCATCAAATCAATAAAATCAAGCCAGCTCCTGTGAAATCAAATATTATTCAAAATCATATGCAAATCATAGCTCGCCTATACGCGAGGAATTTCAAATCCGTTTCATAGAAAACAAACAAGAGAGCTGTAAAAATCCCTTAATTCTATTCTCACAATACAGAGAAATATAATTCGTAATATTAAAACTTATTTCAATCCATGTAAAACAATTACATTTTATAAAAAATGTTCAATAAGGCTTATGATTTTAATAAAACTTAGCTCGTGCCAAAAACTCATATTCAGTGGTACATTACGCCGGGGCACCAGGCTGTTAAAAATTTTATGTACTTATAAAACATATTTTTCTGTTTAGAAACCACAGCCGTTCCTTGACGTTAGCGGAGTTCACCTTCTCGTGATGGGTCGACCGAAGGGAACTCTAATCATACCTCAAGAGATGCCCTCCACGCCTCTACTACCGAGGTATGAATATAACCGGGTAACCGTGCCCTTCCTAAAGGCTATCTAGGGCACCTGCCATTGCAGTGACTATCCTATAACCCACCAATCAATAAAATTTAAATAACATGATATGGCAATCACAGTATTACTGGGTCAATCCAGGCAAAACAATCAGTTCAAGAAATTTTAATACGATTGCCAATCAATTCAAAACAAATTAAAAATCTCATTTCGTTTATAAAAATTGTTTTAAAAATCATTTATGCCCTTAAAGTCTCATTCTAATTTATTGCTAAATATTCGATATAAAAGTCATAAAAATTCATCATATGTCCATAAAAATAAATCTTAACATATGATTCATAAATTACCGTACATAGAGAATTTAAATCTCTAATCACATATGCATATCACACAATTATATAAGGCACGATTTCGAGACTAAATCATATTGAAAAGCTTGTTTCCCATTTCTTTTAAAACCCTTTACATATATATATCTTATATATATTTTCCAAACGATTTCTAAAAGCAATTTACATTCACAATTTTATAAATTTCTACTAATTCATGCTCTTCACAATTCATTAGCAAATTAAATCATATATATTCATACATATATATAATTATGAATATTTTAAAATCGACACCCTATACTCATCTCGAAATAGCGAGATTTTTTTTCACTATTTATTCGCTCGCGTATCAACAATTATTGCAATTTATCGATGATCACGTACTTCGCTCGACAGACCTCTACGACAATTTTCCTAACATCAATTTAAATTCAACACGCTTAATCGCACATTTATATGGATAGCAGCTTAATTAAATTTCCTTAAGCTACTTGCATATTTTTCATATAAAATATGCATAACATTAAACTACCCATAAAACTTGAATTATAATATAATCTTACCAATAGACCTTTGCCATCTCTTGTGACCTTGGGCCTCTCCATGACTTTTCAAATTTTTTTTTTCCATTGGGCTAAGCCCATTCACTTTTCTCCTATTGGGTCATGTCCAAGTTTAATTCTTATTGGGTCATGCTCAATTAATTTTTTCATTGGGTCATGCCTACCCATTTTTTTCCTTTTCTTTTTCTTTTTTTTTTCTCTTTCCTCTTTTCTTCTACGTTTCTTTCTTCTTCATTTTCAGCCCATTTCTCTTTCTTCCTCCTCCTCCCTTCACCACCGTGGCCTCCTCCCTTCACCACCGTGGTCTCCTCTATTTTTTCCTCCCAAAATTGGTCACCACATAGCTCATATTTCATGGCATGAAACCTGAAAATTTTCAGCAACTATACTGTCTTCTTTAACTCCAATTTGCAACAGCCAAACATCACCATTTTCAGCCACCAAAACTCTCAAAATTTCAGCAACTTAAAGCTCAATTTCCAGCATCAATAACTTGAAATTTTCAGCACCTAAATCCCCCTCAAAAGGCATCAAAACAGCCTCTAAACAAAGTGTAAAATTTTCAGATTTTCTCACCTTCTTCAATAATCGGATTTTCTTCTCTTTTTGCTACCTATTTTCTGCACTTGTACCAACCTTTTTCCTCCTCCACAAGTGTAGCAAAATCAGCTCCTTCCTCCCTTCAAAAATGGCTGAATTTTTTCTCTTTCTTTTTCCCTCCATCACGCCATTTCTTCTCTTCCTTTGTCTCTCGGTTTTGTCTAGCTTTTCCTCTTCTTTTTCTTTCTCGATTCTTCTTTTATTTTCTTCTTCTTTGACCAACTTTGCTTCTAGACCTTTCCTTTTTCTTTTATTTCTTTCTTTGCCTCCTTATTTGACCGGTCTTCTCTCCTTATCTCTTTTACCTATCATTTCTCTCTTCATTTCTTTTGTTTTCCTTTTTCCATTTTGTATGGTCGGCCCTTGCTCCTCTCTCCCTTGATTTCCTTTATTTGCTTTTGTCTTTTATTGATTTTTCCTTCTTCCTTTTACTTTACATGTCATGCCACTCCTCCATATAAAAATATTTGTTTGACTATCATTTTGCGTGCTTAGCCAACCATGGCTACTTTCTTTCTTTTTATCTTGATTTCATGTTTATTTCTTTTATTTTTTTTTATCTTATTCTCTCATTTCACCTTCTAAATATTCATTTAAACCTTAATTAACCTAGGATTTAATTAGGCTTAAAATTGTACTAAGAGACTCAAAAAATTTAATTGTCAATCCTTGAAATTTTCATTCCCGAGATATGACGCCTCATCATTTACCAACGAAATTTTCTCTATTGTAGAGACAGAACTGGGTGAAGTGATCTACACCAAAGTTGTAGTTCTGTCTCTTAACTTTTCAATGGTCCAAGAATTGCTTCAATTGGAGTTCTGTAACTTGAGATATAGCCAAAATACTTAAGCATATACAAAAAAATTTCTGTGTTCTTCAACACTTTGCTCTCAAAAAATTAAGTCTAATATTTTTAATTCCTATCCACACTTATTAAATTTTTAATTTCTTTCAAAATTATTCTTTATTACTTCTCCCCCACTTGAATTAGTCATAATCTCATTTTTCATGACTAATTTTGACCTCCAATAAAATATTAATATTTTAATATTATTTTATTAATAAAATATTATTTTATTTCAAAAGTTTTTACTTGTCTTCTTTAGTTTCGAAATGCATTATTATGCATCGATTTACTTCCGAATCATCTTTTAACTCACTAATTTGTCTTCAACAAAAATATTATTATTTAATTGTGAGTTTTGCGCGTGCAATACATTTTATTCTTAAGCGTTCTTTAGCACTTTAATTCGCATCAAATGATCATTCTTTTTATCAATAAAGTCTTATTTGTGTCTAATGAGGGTACGAGGTATTACACGTGTGAATGCTTTACTGTATAATTTTATTTAGACTATATAATTAGTCAATTCAAACAGCTAATACTATATAATCAATTGATTCAGTGTAATTTATTCTTCAAAATATGCACTTGTTGAAATTTAAACGCAAGACTTCTAGTAAATAAATCAATGTTTTTACCATCACACTTAAACTTGAGAGATTTTTTTTTTAGCCATTAAAAATAAGGTGTGTTTAAAAATAGCCAGCAAGATAACTTTAACTGTTTTTAGCCAATAAAGTACATTTTCGGACAAAAATGCCCTTAATGAGACATCTTTGTTGTGGGCACTCTGAAACACCCGGACGGCGGAAAATTATGCAAAGAAATTAGCGAACATCTATTTTTTGCGCAAAACATCCTTTTTTTTTTTGGAGAAGCTTGTGCAAAAGAAAATAATGTTGCATGAGATGGTTTTTCTGAATGTTCGGACATGGCATTCAGATAAACCGAACGAGGAGGGGGAGGTGGTCGTGATGAATCGAAAGCTTGGAGCACGATGTTAAACCGGAAATCCTGCTTAAGGAGGTGAATCGAAAGGAGAAAGACGTGAATGCAAAGCACGAAATGGTCACGCTACAGCAATAGGGACAGGCCATTGGGTTTAGGGTTTGTGAAAGGGAAAATGTGACACGGCAGGGTGCAGAGTTGGTGACACGCCAGGGTGCAGAGTTGGTGACATCCCCCCCTTGATATAGTAAACTTTAGAATTGTCACTAGCCTAATAATAAATAAATTTGTTTCTCTTGGCCTCCGACCTGTTTGCAATGTCCAACCCAGGATATTTGAAATTCAGAGTCTCTGGATTTTAAATAGCCAGGGTTGGATAATTGCTTACAGGTCGGAGGTGAAGAGAAATAGATTCATTATTCGACTAGTGGACAACTCTAAAGTTGAATACATCAAGGGCGGGATGGAAACAACTGCAAAAAATACTCGAAAGAACTGCCGATGAAGCATCGACAAAGTCTGCTTTAGAGGCAACGTACGGTCTGTCTATGAGAACTGAGGAGTTTTGGACTATATATAGTAGAGGAATATAAACCGACCTAAACCGACTTTACCAGTTTAAACGTTTCGGCTACCACTGCGGACCTGGTCGTGACACGCCAAGTGCATGCAGATATTGGTGGTGACACGGCATGGAGCTGAGTTGGTGACACGGCATAGAGCTGAGTTTGTGACACGCCATGGTGACACGGTTTTGAGTGTGTGACACGGTATTGCTTTAACATCTGACAGGCCATGGTTTGCTTTGAAATATGTGACACGGCATTAATAGAAAGGCTGACACGACGGATTGAAAAGCGGGCAGTTTCATGAATATCCCTTAATTTTAAATTTTATTTATTCATTTTTCACAGTAAACAGTTCATTTTCCCTTTTCCTCATTCGTAAACGTCTGTGTGTGTGAACCAAGGGCTGTTCGATTCATTTCTCATTGCGAAAGGTCGAAGGGAGTTCAACTTCGCTGTTTAGAAGGTTAACGACACCACTGCAACGGAAGAAGAATGTCAGATATCGGTGAAGAGGTACGTGAGACTGAAAAAAAAAACCACAAAAAAAACCTTCATTGATTTCGGTAATTTTTTTTAAGGGTTTAGGGTGATACATATGGTCGTCTTTTTTGCAAATGTTAAGTTTTAAACTGTTTGAGTCCTGGTTTGGTGCTGTGTTGACTGGACTTTGGGGTTTAGTGTGTGACAACATTTCACCTCATATGCATGGCGTGTCACAACATTTCACCTCATATGCATGGCGTGTGACGGGCGTGTGACAGGCGTGTGACAGAATTTCACCTCATATGCATGGCGTCATGTGACATCATTTCACCTCATATGCATGGCGTGTGACAGCATTTCACCTCATATGCATGGCGTGTGATAGGCGTGTGACAGGCGTGTGACAGAATTTCACCTCATATGCGTGGCGTCGTGTGACATCATTGCACCTCATATGCATGGCGTGTGACAGCATTTCACCTCATATGCATGGCGTGTCACAGCATTTCACCTCATATGCATGACGTGTGACAGCATTTCACCTCATATGCATGGCGTGTCACAGCATTTCACCTCATATGCATGGCGTGTCAGAACAATTATTTATATAGTTAGTATACCTTTTGGGCACATTATTGGTTAACTGACTCCTGCACGTGTGCCATGTGATGCAGATACATCGTAGAGAATATGAGGATCTTAACAATGTCCTCATTGTGCCTGTAATACCCCACTTAAAATATATATATATAAGGGGGACAAGACCACATGGGCAGCCGCCCATGTGGTCAATTGAAGCTTAGAAATGAGTAAGCAAGGGGGGGCCGGATGGATACATAAAAAGAAGAAAAGAAGAAATGACAAAAAGCAATGAAGAGAAGGAAGAAAGTAAGAAGAATGTCAGAGGGGTTGGCTGAAAAAAAAATGATGAATGAAAGAAATAGAAGCAAAGGGTGATGGGACGGGACAACAAAGAAGCAAAAGAGCAAGAAAAAAAAAAAGAAGGAACCGGGAAAGGCATTAAAGCAACGGTGGTGATTGAGTGAGTGGAGAAGGATAGATGAGTTGTCCACGGTTACACTATCTGAAACCCAAACCACAGCTCTTTCCTTCCCCATTTTCTTTTAGCCATTATTTGTTCTTCATTCCAGCGGGTAAGGAATGAAAAAGAAGAGAAAAAGAGCCAAGTTTGAGGGGGCTAATTTCGATCATTTTAGAGAGGAGAAAGAGAGTGGTTTTGCTATCATTTTAAGGGAGAGGATGGAGCAGCTTTGACTGAAAATTTTTTAGGGAGAAAGGGAAGAACTTGTTGCTGGTTTGAGTGAGAAAGAAAGCTGATCTTGCTGCTGTTTTTGGAGTGAAAAATATGTTGATTTGGATGCTTGAAGGTGTGGTTTTGAGGGCTGGAAACTTCTGAAAATCTGGGCAGAAATGGAGCTGGAAATTAAGCTAGAATCTAGCTGGTTTGAGGGCTGAATATTTGCTACCCAAACGGTGAGAAAAAGAAGAGGAAAAAGGTGACCGGCGGTGGAGAAGAAAGGGACCACCACCGGCGGAGGAGGAGGCCACGGTGGAGAGAAGCCACGGGCTGGGAAGAAAAATAGAAAGAAAGAACGTGGAAGAGAGAAAAAAAAAAGAAAGAAAAAGAAAGAAAATAAAAGAATAAAAAATAAAATAAAAGTGAGCCCAAAGTAGAAATAAATTAAGCAAGGCCCAATAGGAAAAATAAAATTGGGCTTGGCCCAATATGAAAATTGGAGAGATTTTTGGATAAGGCCCAATAGCTAGGAGGGATGGAAAAGGCTCAATGGCACGTTTATCGAGAAGATGTACTGAACGAGACACACGACTGAGAAATAGAAATAAATACATATGCGTACAAAAATAGCGATGTAATATCTCGCTATTTCGAGGTGAGTAGGGGGTGTCAATTTTAAAATTTTCATATTATCTATAAATATATATTTACACATGATTTATCGAATGCACATAATTGTGAAAAGCATGCGTTGATAGAATTCTAAGAAATTGTGAATGTAAGTTATTTTTGGAAATTGTTTTGAATATATATATATATATTTAATCATATGTAAAGTGTTTTAAAAATGGGAAACAAGCCTTTCAATCTGATTTACGTTCTAAATTGTGCCTTATATATCTGTGTAATGTGCATATATGATTATGATGTGTAATTACCCGATGTTTGACGTTTTATAAATTATGCATCAAACTTTATTTTATGAATATATTGATAAAATTTTATTACGTTTATATTGAATGTTTGACAATAAATTTGGAACAATATTTCAAGAGAATAAATGATTTTAAGATGGTTACGTAAATTAAGAGATTCGAGAGTAGGCCGGATGTCACATCGGTTAAGTGTGACCCTCGTGCACGAGTGAGCTCTAGCTAGAGACATTTTCGGGTCGCCGACGGGCTGTTAGACATGGCTGGGGCCATGGTCTGTGATATACGTGGCAAGGCCACAGATGATTTACGCGGTTACGACCGCTTGATATCTCCGATGTCGGCCAACATCGTTGAGATTGCCATGGCATTATGTGGGGATCCGGTGGAAGCGATGCTCCCGGATGATATTACGTGGTAGCGGGACCACGAGTTTTTATCTTATTTCCTACTCGAGAGTAAAGTCTCTTTGGATTTTCGAATTATATTTGTTTGTGCATGATGAGAGTTAAAAAGTTTTCAACAACTCCCTGTTTATGAAATGATTTGACTTAACGCCTCATTCAAGAGGTGACTTGTTGATTCTTCTGAGTTTTCAGACTCATATTTCGTGTATGGTGAAAATGAATTTAAAATGGCTTTTCCGCAGCTCTCCATTTTTATGGAAAAATAAATTTTAACTCCTCGAGTACGAGGCGATTTGTGGTTTACGTATATATTTGACAAATATATGATTTTACGAGAGCTTGCCCGATTTAAGGAAATTGATTTGAATAAATTATTCTAAATGATTTCTACATGAAATTACTATTCACACTATATTTGGCGTGTATTTATTTATATACCTTTGGTTTGGTTATATCATAAACGAATTCTTGATATTTTCTTTATATATAAGGCACAAATGTCCGTTTGAAATAAATTGTTTTATCATTCGGTAGTTTGATATTCAAAGGATCAGCTATTTGCTTGTTTCCCATCTACGCCCTACTCGCTGAGCCGATGATCACTGAGTCTGTGAGACTCACACCCCTCTTATTTCTCTTTTTTGCAGACAGGGATCGGCCTAGCGCGTAACTATTGGCGTATTCAGTCTACTGCGAATAGGTAAAGGCATCTCTTAGCCCGCTTCGAGTCGCTCCGCTGTCTAGAGTTCATTCACATGAAATTTCTACATATTATTATGCATTGTTGAAAACTTTGTATTTTAAATTTAATTACTATTACTGGAAACGAAATACCAATAGTGTATTATTATTATCATTAATTATTTACATACGTGTTAGTATATTTAATAAATGTCTCAGAAAAATTTACAAAGGCTTGTTCGGGACTTGACGGGATCTCCCGGAGGTCTCGGACGCCGGTAGCGACCGGGGATGGGTCGTTACAGTGCCGAGGGAGAAGTGGGCCTTCAATGTCTCAATAAACACCCACTGTAAGTGGTCCCAGCTCCATTACATCAACAAGACTCTCCAAGAGAAGGGGGAGTTGGATGCAGTGAAGCGTACATGCTTCGGAATGCTCCTGGATGTCTATCCGCAAGGCTACTTCAGCGCTGGTCTCCTTCATAACATAATGATTCGTCGAATCAATGAAAGGGAGGCAACGGAGGAGGAGCTCTGGTTTGCTATCGACAAGAGCAAGGCGCTGATATCGAAGCAGGAGTTCTGCCTTATAACCGGACTGAAGTTCGGTCCAATACCCGATGTGTTCACACGTTCGTACGAGATGGTTGCGGACGGAATTCATGCAAGATACTGGAGCGGCCAGGATAGCATAAAGCTGCAGGCTTTGCTTGACACGTTCCGCGGAGGAAACTTCCAGCGGGAAGGAGACGCGACCAAGATGGCACTCGTCTTGTTCGCAAATAACATTTTATTTGGGCAAGACTACCGTAGACGGGTGACACCTTGGTTGCTGTCATTGGTTGAAGACCTTGACGCTTGGAACGCATTTCCGTGGGGCCACTATGTTTGGAGGCTCACCTTGGACTACCTATTGAAAGGGTTCGAGGTGCCTACCTCAAGCGAAGCAAAGGAAAGCCGTTTACGGTACAACATCTACGGCTTCGTATGGGTGATACAGGTATTGTCACATTTACCGCTTTTGTTTGGTTTCGAGAAAATAATTTATTGTTGCACTGTTTAATAATTTACGTTTGATAATGTTTACAATTGACTTGCAGTTCTGGGCATTGGAGGCAATTTCGGTCTTGCGAAAAATAGTAGCCCCCTCTGCTCCGAAGGATAACGTGTACCCGCGAATGTGCAGATGGCAATGTAATTAGAAGCCAAAAGACCTGCACAAGGCGGTTGAGAAGTTCGAGTCATCTAAGCAAGTGAGTGAACAGCTACAAATTGATCGATCCTTCATATTTGTATAAGAAATTTACCTCAAATTTAAACGTTTGATAAATATTTTTCTTTTGTAGTTATGGGCCCTGGAGACGTTGGAGATCACCCCGGCGGAGGCCAACCGGGAGTATTTGGTGGACCTCGATATGCCGTTATCGGAGGGCCACCAGTACGTGCCAATCGGGCAGACGAAGGATCGGGGTGATCACATTGGTGTCGCTGCCAGGTCGAAGAGGAGAAGCTTGAAGGAGAAAAGATCCACCGCTTCAACTAAGCGGATGTGCACCGACTCTCCCAGTGTTGATGAGCCGTTGACCCCAGAGTTGATGGAACAAGGAGACGACCATGGTGCAGGAAGTGAACAGCCGGTATTTACGGTTCTAACATTTTTTTTACATCCATTTTGATATGTGATTATCTACTAACATTTATGTGCGTGCAGTTGGATCAACCTACGGCAGCTCCACAACCACCCACCGGTCTTCCTCAGACACACATTCGTATTGAGCCGTCGGTAAGTTTGGTTATAACGATTTCTGTTCAAAGTTTCCACATATGTTGAGCTAGCAACAAAGTAACTTATGTCATTGCAGTTCACGGAGGCCACGTCCAGTCCGCAACCAGCAATGGCTCCGACTCCGATTCAACCGCATACTGCCCATGAGCCGCCGGTAAGAATATTAAAGTTGTTATATTGGTTTTCCACACGTTTCCTATATGATTTTATTTTAACACCACTAATATATATGTTATTGCAGTTGACCCAGTCGAGAAGAGTCAATGACGGCATAGGCACAAAACGTCAGCTCCGACATATCATGCGGGAAATGTCGAAGCTGAAGGCATCAATTAAGTCCTTGACTTTTGCGGTTGAAACGCTAGAGGACCGCATCGTTTCACGGGTTCTAGCTGGGCTGAAATCACAAGTACGTTAATCTTTCTGCACTTGTATTTTGCTATTTTAGGTCAATTCGCTATCGAATTTTCACAGTTGTCTCGTTCTGTAGGCCGGTCCTTCATCCGACAATGCTGCTGCGGGTCACGATGATCCTGATGATGGGCAGCGTGAGGAGCATGGTGCCAGCCTTCAATCAGAAGATGCTGAAGGAGCGGAGGTTGGTGAGGTCGATCCTACTGAGCATACTTTCGCCAGACAGGAGGGAGCCCTTCAGTTATTTGAGTCAGCCATAGAGCATCTTCCTCCATCCGAGGCGATCGTCGCGCTTCCAGCAGCAGGATCGGGCGAGCTTGCTCTGACCACTCCTGAAGCCACCAGCTCACCACTATCCTCTGATTACCATCATCTTGCAGCAGCAATTGCCGACCCTACTGAGCGGGCACGGGTGATTATGGCGAGCAAATACCTTGCAAGTCCGTATGTCGACCCTTCATTGACTCGTCGGGCGGTGAAGGACACAATGATGGAAGCATACGAAGCCTTCAAGAAGAACCAGTCCGCGAGGTCAGCTTCTAAATATCAATTCATTGTTGTTTTCTATAGAAACATTAATCCACCATCGCTTATCAAATTCATTTTGTGACATATGCAGGCGTAACGTCGGAATCTTAGGGGATCAAGGTCTTGACTTCTTCACATCGTTAGAGGATCCCCGAGAAGAAATGACAAGTGAACACATCGACGCATGCCTCAGCGTTATCTGTAAACGGGCGACAGGCCCAAAATCGAAGCATTACACTGTCCGTGCATGCGTGGTTGACACGATATTCTTTGTAAGTTTTTTGCAAAAAATTTTATTTTTTTCGAAGCTTTTCAGTGCATTAAGTCTAAACCAATGCAAATTTTTTTTTCCAGGACACCATCCGTATACTACACTTGACATATAAAACCGAAGATGCCCTGTCAAACATGCAAATTCTGACTGATTTACGGGGGTATGTGGAGGGTGAAAGGCCGACATACGGCAAGAAATGGGAAGAGGTCGATTTCATCCTCGCTCCTTGCAATGTTGATGGGCATTGGGTGGTGGCAAAGATCGATTTGGGTAAGTGGAAGATCAAGGTGATCGACTCCGCAACAACTTCGACAGCGAAGGATAACGGAGTTCGTGCGGAGCAGATGAAGCCACTTACAACAATTTTTCCATTCATCTGTCACCAAGCCGGGTATTTCAATAAAACCCGTCGGAAGAGACGGGATTTGACGCCGATGCCATTGGAAATTTCTTTGCCCAACCCTTCAGTGCATCGGCAGGAGGATAGTCTCAACTGCGGCATGTTCATGGTAAGCTACATTGACGCAATGTTGCAATCGGAGCCGATAAGAGTTAAGCAGAAAATGATTGCAAAATTACGTATCCAATACGCACACGAAATTTTTTCCAACAGCTGTGCGAGCGAACCATGAACATATCGGCAGTTAGTTGTATAATTTTTTTTCTACACAATACAATTTAGAGATAAATTTTTTGTTGTATACACAATCATAGGAAATAGAATCATTTTTTTATTAATCACTTCATTATATTTTTATACAGAATAAAATTTTTTTGTATAGACAATTTTATACAGGAATACATTATCTTTAAGTAATTTTGTATCCAGTGTTGTATCCAGTGAACATATTTTTTTGTATCGCAATTTAGTAATAAGTCAGCGTCTGACAACATTGACAATATGCAGGTGGCGTGTCACCACCATGTCTGCATGCTCCTGGCGTGTCACCCCCAGTATCCGCACTAGCTGCACTAGGCGTGTCACAACCATGTCTGCATGCTCCTGACGTGTCACAGCCAGTATGCATGCAGGTGGCGTGTCACCACCAATATACCCGAATGCAGGTGGCGTGTCACCACTATGTCTGCATGCGCCTGGCGTGTCACCCCCAGTATCCGCACTAGCTGCACTAGGCGTGTCACAACCATGTCTGCATGCTCCTGGCGTGTCACAGCCAGTATGCATGCAGGTGGCGTGTCACCACCAATATACCCGAATGTAGGTGGCATGTCACCACTATGTCTGCATGCGCCTGGCGTGTCACCCCCAGTATGCATGCAGGTGGCGTGTCACAACCAATATCTGCATGCACTTGGCGTGTCAACAGCACGTCTGCATGCACTTTAATAATTAAAGTAAAAATTTATAATTTTTACAAACTTTACCCTAAATTTTTTTATTAAAAACTAACAAATATATGAAAAGTATGATTACTTTAATTATTAATGTGATGACATTAATATATTTAAATTAAAAAATTATTATATTGTTATTTATGTTTAAGTATGATTACTCTAATTATTAATATGATGACATCAATACTTTTATGAATGCGTGTGTGTATATATTATGTATTTTAAATATAAATATATTTACTTTTTATTTTGTTTTAAAATTGTAAAAATTATAACTCATAAAATTATTAATTACAGTGTATATATGTTTATTTATATAAACATATAACATATAAATCTAAAGGTAAGTTATGAGATTAGAAAAGTTAATTGGGTAATTGGGTTCTCATGAAGAAAATTTTAATAATTTTTTTATTTAATCGCGTATTTAAACGGGTTAAGATAATTATAGGGTAGCGGGAATGTATTAGGGTTAGGGTTTAGGGTAGTAATTTTACCCTATCACAAACTCTAAACCAAAGTGGACAATTGATATAGTTTTGCAACGTCGTTTGTAAAATGAGTAAAATTCCCTTATGTATATTGAAGCGATTTGCTTGCAACCCTAAATAACATAATGAATGTATTGGCTTTACAATTGTCGAAATGTAGAGTAACATTGTTGATTTTTTATTTATATATGCTGTCCAAAGATTAGACAATTTACATTCCATACTATACCACCATGCATGGTGTGGCTAAAGTCAATTATTGACAACTTCTATGCCTAGGCAATGCTATTATTATACACTGGTTTATAGCAAATATCATTATTCAATGCAAATGTCAATGGCCAAGATCGAAACAGTTCGAATCAAACCCTAACAAAGCAACAGATAAATTGCAATTAGTTAGGCCCCGATAATATGTCATCCTCCACACCACACACTACGTTTTCAGACATTGTCCTTCGGATTGGACAGCTGTCGTGTGTGTGACCAGTTTCTCTGCAAATTGAACATGCTTTCGGTCGGTGCACTCGTTGGGGTGCTAATTGACTTGGAGATGGTGCCGGATTTGTAGATGGATTTGCAAATGGAGATGGGCAATTCTGTCTGTTGTGCCCGTACATCTTGCATTGTGAACATCTCCGTGCTCGACTGCCTTCACCAGCGGATAGAATCCTTCTCCTCCTAGGTCTTCCTGCTTGGCCTCGCCAAGGTGGTGGCAAGACGACAATTTGTTTTACATGCGGGGGGATGTCCCATTCACTAGGATGCCCTACTGGGCGAATGGACCCCACATAACCCTCCACCCAAACGGTTGTCTTGTAGTAGTCAGCACAGAAATCAAAGGCTTCACGTTTGCATTTACTGAAAAATACAATGAACCCAATATTCAAGCAGAATATAATGCTATGTTATGTCAAATTAAGGATCAAATAAGAAATAAAGAAAATATAATCTGACCTTATTGCTGCAATGGCATGGCTGCATGACAGCAAATCTTTTTGGAACTCACAGCATGAACACGTCTTCGTGGACAGGTTAACAAGTCCGTCCATCTTTCCGTCTTTAACTTCAAACTCCACTCGATTGATAGGCTTCACTACAAAGCGATGTGCATCATTGAAGCGTTTGCTCAATTGCCTAGCAACCCAAGGGCTGAGGGGTGTGGTCACCTTAACAGCCTCCTCGTACCGATCATAGAACCAACGCTGGAACATGTCTCATATGAACTCGATCAAAACAGTGATTGGCATTTGTCTGGCATGCTTTAAGCAGGAGTTAACACATTCGGCAATGTTCGAGGTCATCATTTGGTATCGCCTTGTCGGTGAACATGCACGTGCCCATCTCTCAGGGCTTATTCTCAAAAGATCAGCATAGGCTCCCGCATGAATCTGCTTGAGCTGGTTCATATGTCTGTTGAATTCGGAAACCTTATAGCAATCTCGAGCAAGGGTGAAAATCATAGAAACGTCATCACGCTTGAACTTATTTTTTAAGTTTTTCTTCAAATGGTAACCGCATAAACCGTGGTGCGCTTCTGGGTATGCATTTTGGATTGCTTTCTTAATGCCGAGATGCTGATCAGAAATGAACATGGTGTTTTCAGGACAACCAACCGCATCACGTAGCTTGATGAGAAACCACGTCCATGAGTCTTCGTCCTCAACATGGCCGATGCCAAACGCAACTGGATATACACACTCGTTCGCGTCTTTGCATACAGCAACAAACAGAACACCCTTGAACCTGCCTTTCAGATGTGTTGCATCAATTGCGACCGTAGGACGCATTACATCCCTAAACCCCCGAATACAAGCCCCGTATGACCAGAAACAATATTTGAATCTTTCAGCCTTGTCAGTAGCCACTGCTGTGACTGTGCCAGGATTTTCTTGTTCCAACATATAAAAATATGAGGGTAGTAGTTGAAATGACTCCTCCGAGGGACCGAAAACAAGCGTCTCCGCATACTCCTTTGCTTGCCAAGCCTTACCATACAAGCATTCCAATCCCCACTGAACCCTCATCTCACCAATTATGTCCTTAGGTCTCAACGCTACTCCATTAGCCTGAAGCTTGGGTGCCATAAGTTCACCAATTATCTTGGCACTCGCAGATGCAAATCGCCCTTGCAAACCATCAACAGTACATGTGTGTACTTTGTGGAACTTCTGAACTTCCCAATACCCTCCTCCGTCAAGTAACTTCCTTGAACGGACACTGAACTTGCATGCCTTGTCTTTGCAACTAACCTCATAACGACTTTTGCATGACCTTTTCACTCTTATCCCAAATTGCTCTTTTAGAGCCAACATGTTCAGAGCTCGTTTCAACTCCGCCTTCGAGGAAAACATTCTTCCTTTGTATAAGCGATCATTGGGACATGTCGACTCCTCAGTGCTAATTGTTTGGAAGGCGAACCTTTCTGCACCTGCAATTCGCCACGTAGAAGATATCCCTTCATTTCGCCTTTCTTGATAACTATCATCGACCATTGTATCAACGGAACGATTTCCGTCCTCACCAGCGATGGGGTTATTGTATATGGGATCATCACACTGAACATTTCCTACATCAAAACCTTCAACAGGTTCTGTTTCACCTTCAACATTATTGCAAATTGGAATGTCACTGTCATAAAGCCAGTCATTGTCTGAAATGTCATGATCCCATTCGTCAAGCCCATCACTCGAACTGTCATCAAATCTATCTTCACTGCCAGCAAACAAATCCTCATTTCCCTCATAACATGCAGCATTATCCTCCAGCGTCGCAGTGTTAACATCCAACGTCACAGTGTTGTACTCACGTGTCGTATTCTCATTTGAAATTGGAATTACACACTCTACCGTTTCACCCGATCGATGCATTCCTTTAGCAGCAGACCCTAATTGGTTTGATGCACATCCCGATCGGAATTGTTCACCCAACTCTTCTATCAATGTCCTCTGGTTACCGGGCTGTACAAACTCCTGAGGATACCCCAACTGCGGGTTACGGACCGAATGCTCTGGCATATGTGAAGCATTGTAAATCTGATTCTGATTGAGCTGATTACCATGTTTTTCAGCTTCTTCATGTGACATAACATTTGTTTCGGGTCTTTTAATGCTGACGTACACAGCCGGAACATTCCTCTGTTCTAGCAGAATTAATGCAACATCCTCATCATCCTTGATAATTGGCCGTGATAGCTCCCCGGGTGTACTGATCAATGCATGCAACTCAATGTCTTTAATTTCTGAGTTTACCCCAACAACATCTTCAACCAGCTTCATCAAGCCCGCAAACGACAAATCACTCCTAACCCCCCGCATTCGTGACTCACCACCCTTGTACATGCCATCCACCCACTGACCACCGTGTCTTATCACAAGTCGCAGAATTGGAACCCCACTGAAATTTTGAAAACAAAAATACTTATTTATTTTACTTAATTACATGGTGGTGACAGTCCAAGTGCATGCATGCATGCTGGTGACACGCCAATTGCAGGCAGACATGCTGGTGACACGACAAGTGCATGCAGACATGCTGGTGACACGACAAGTGCATGCAGACATGCTGGTGACACGCCTTTATGTTTCTAATCCGTCTTCTGATTTACAAAAAAAGTTTCACAAATTTATGTGTTGCAGCAATGAACCCAAAAACATACCTTGATGTCATCTCCGCAATGGGGTTTATTTTTCGAGGACAATATGGCCAAATGGCGAGAGATAGACCACGGCACGAAGACGATGGTGCTCAACAGAGAGTTGACAGAGCTCACACAGTTCAGAGAGCAGAGAGAGCTGATGACGATGGTGCTGAACACAGAGTTGATATAGTTCAGAGAGCTGAGAGAGAAAGATGAACGAGCACAAACAACTGAGCATTAATTTCTAATTTGTGGAAGATGGCGGGAGGCAGATATCGGCAGCTTAATTTGCTACAGTGTTTTTTAAGGGCATTTTCGTCTGCTCATGCTTCTTTTTGGGTAGAAACAGATAACTTTATTTTGGTGGTTACTTTTGAAATCACCTTATACGGATGGTTATTTCTCACAATTTCCTCCTTAAACTTTTACATTTAATAATCTCTTACTTAATTTCTTTTCTCTTTTTTTATTTTTTTCTTTTTTTTATAAAATTACATCTTTTTAGAGTTTTTTTCTCTTTTTTATTTTTTTTCTTTCTTTTCATAAAACTACGTTGTTTTAAGAAAAAAGTTCCAAAGGGTTTTTATGGTTATGGTTTTTAAAAGTATAATAAGGTTCCAAAATGATGTAGCTTTATAGAAAAAAAAACTAAAAAAGAAAAAGAAAAAAAATTCAAGTAAAATAATATTAAATGTAAGAGTTCATGTGTAATGGTAAAAACACAAATTTGTTTGCTATATGTTTTGGATTCAAATTTCAACAAGTGCATCTTTTGAAAAATAAATTATTATGTGTCAATGTGTGCCGCATGGTAATCTCTTGACGTGCCATGTAACAACTTAAACCCATTAATGCTATGTCAGCAACCCAATCTTGAAGTGTAACATAGCAACACCATGTTATCATTGGCATGTTGATGTGACATTGCCATATCAACAATCAAAACTCTTTTTATATGCCACGTCAGCACTGAAGTGGTTAATTTGAATGAAAAATATTAAAGAAAGACATGGTTAATTTGAAAGAAAAATTAAAAGATTAAAATATTACAATTTTAAATAAAAAAACTAAATTAAAAAAAATATCATAATACAAAAACTTCTCAAATATTTTGATAAAAAAATAGGCTAAACTTGTTCATTTGCCACAAAACTAGTCAATCAGAATATATAAGCTTTGGATAAAAAAGAGGTTCCAGCCGCTATCTTTTCAGCCAAGAAAACATTTTGTTTAGGAACAATTAAAAATTTAAAACATCTTTGAACTTCTTGCCCAAATCTTTGACTTGCTGTTCAAGGTTGGTACTCTTTGACTTGCTGTTCAAAGTTGGTACTTTCTCCCCTTCTCTACTCATCCTTCTCTGACATAGCTGCAATTATATAAATGCCTTAAGCCGTCCCAAGATGCATCACACCAATTGAAGAGGTATAAGCAACATATAGATACTGAGAATGGAAGGTAAACAAAGCCAGGTTGTGCTGATTGGGACATGGGCTAGCGGCTATTGCAAGAGAGTTGAATTGGCCCTCAAGCTTAAGGGCAAACCCTACGAATACATAGAGGAAGACCTGGAAAACAAGAGCTCGCTGCTCCGCCACTCCAATCCTGTCCACAACAAGGTGCCTGTGCTGTTGCACGATGGTATACCCATTGCTGAATCACTTGTAATACTTGAATACATCGATGAGTACTGGAGCAATGTTGCTCCCAAACTCTTACCGGAGGATCCTTACCAGAGAGCCAAAATTCGCTTTTGGGCTAATTATCATGACCAGAAGGTACCTGATCACTCTTTGCTTTTATGTTATTATTGCGCATTATTTTCATCTTTGGATGTTAATAAAATTGCTCTTGATTACCAGATCATGCCGGCTATTATGTGTGTCGCCTTGTCTCAAGGCGAAGAACATGACAAAGCCGTTGAGGACTACCATGAATTGCTGAAGGTGTTTGAAGAAGGCATCGAGAAGGACTTTCCGGCCAAATCTCCTTTCTTCAACGGTGACAGCCTGGGATTTCTTGATGTGATCATTGGGACAGTCGCATGCAACTACCAGGCCTTTCATGAAGTGGTTACTGTGATTTTTGATCCAGCAAAACACCCTTCGTTTTTCTCATGGGTGACTGCTCTGAAAGAACACCCTCTGATCAAAGAGGTTCTACCTCCTCATGACAAACTGGTTGCCTTGATGAGAAAGAAGTATTGCCAATCTCCTAAAGCTTAGATTCAGTTACATAAACAGCCTATCACTACCATGTTATATGCCTGCCAATATGAATATCATGTACTCAATGTTTGCACCTGAATTAAAAGTCTAACTAGTCTGTTTTCCGAACTCAACCATCAAGTTCATAGAAAAAGATGATGGCTAAAGCATAATGTAATTCAGAAAATATTGAAACTGCTCATCAGCTCAGATCATTCTGCAAGAGCTCCTATAACGTAAACCATGTATTACTCAGACCACATACAACATTTGACTGAAAAAAGCTATCAAGATGTAGTTACATATGGCTCTTCCTCTTAAGTGGTCAAATATACGCACATTGCAGAATCAATAAGAATAAGGTGCAACATATGTCATATTGAGGCAATCAGATAACTAGTTTAATGATAATAGCAAAAACCAATAATCTGCAAATACATAGATCTTCCAAATCCAGTTCCAACAGGAAATTTCAGTGACCAGCTAACAACTGAATAAACAAAACAAAATTTTTAACACAAGTAGATTTGTCGACAAAGATAAAGAAGTAGAACACGTTTCAGAGCTGCCAAGCTAAAATATAGAAATCCCAATCTTGATCACCTCAAAATACTATTCCAAGATTCGCTATCAGCAATCCATAGCCAAATTTACTCTACTGAAATTCTAGCTCTTGGATGATTGCTTTTCCTTGGCCTTCTGAATCTTCAGGACCTTCTTCACAATCTTTTGCTCTTCCACCAAAAAGGCCCGGATAATCCTGGAATAATAAACAATCATGAAAATAAGTCTTCCCATATGCTACCAAATAGAAACAAGAGAGGACCAACAAGTCTAAGTCTTAAAGTACAAACCTTTCCCTGACAGCACCTCCAGACAAAACACCACCGTAAGCACGGTTCACTGTCCTACGGTTCCTTGGCAATCTAGACCTCTTGTACTCAGCAGGCCTCAAGTGAGGAATCTACAAGATGTAGCCCACATTTAACCTCAAAACTACACTCAAACTAAAATAACAACCAGGCTTCTAATAACCACTCAATATACCCACATTGTATTTCAATTAAAAAGCCATGAAACACTGATCAAAATCAATCAAATGCATTAAAGAAAGATTAAATTAGCCTAAAATCATAATCAGCATAGCATGAGTCTAAAATGTTGTCCAGATAAAAGCTTCATGGAAGCTTTAAGAAAAAACAAATCAATCTCCAATAAAGTTACATTTCTCCACTACCTAAAATCATAACCAAGAAACAAATTTATTCTAAATTTTAGAGTCAATAAATTCAATCAAAATATTTAAAATAAAAAGGGGGGAGGGGGTAACATACTCCTTGAATTCTCTTGCCAGTAACAGGACATTTAGGCCCACTAGCTCTCTTCTTTGTGGTCTGATAAACAAGCTTCCCTCCTACACCAACAAGAAAAATAACACCATCACCACCATGAATCCATGAGTGCAGCATTAATCATAGACCGCCGTTCCCATCAGATAACAACAAAAAACATATTCAGAAACGGATCTCCGTTCGGGAGAGAGGTGGGGGAGGAAGTTACCAGGGGTTTTGACGATGCGGTGCTGGTTGGACTTGGTGGCGTAGCTGTGGCGCGTGCGGTAGGTGAGCCGCTGAACCATTTTGGAGTCGCTCTGCTCTGTTCGTCTCTGCTTCGTCTAGGGTTTTTGAGGCGATTCGCTCCCTTAAGGCCTATGTTTATGTCTTAAAAGAGAACCGAGAGAGGTTCTTCGGTTTTTTTGGCCCTAGATCCGACGGCTGAAATAAGATCATGACTTTAGGGTCAAAATGGAGTTCATTGGGCTTGTCTGGGTTTACATTAAGGCCCAAATCTCAGCCCAATACTATTTCATGAATTTAAAAATGATTTATTTATTTGAAAATTTATATATCCAATTTTAAGTTTGAAGGTAAAAGATTGAGTGTGACCATTTTTTTTAATTTTTTATTTCACATTTTTACCCTTTTACGACATGTCATAATTAATAATTTCATTTTAATCGTAATATGTGGTTTCATAAGAAAATTTTTATGTATAATATGAAAATTTTAATTACATCTTCATTTTTTTATATATGTCAATCGAACTCTATACTTATTATTTGATATCAAATTAACTAAATTTGAATGAAAATATTGACGTGACATATTTCGATATAAATGAATTAACTGAATCAGTTTCAAGTGAGTTAACCCAATCCGTTTTAACATTCAAATTGGATTGATCTGATACTAATTAACTGAGAATTCTTGGCAAAGAAAAAAGCTGGAGACCAACTTGGAAAAAGAGAAATTTTTTCTTCTTGTGTCAAAATGCCAATATCTTTGCATTACTTTATCTGTTCATGTGTATATTCACAACTGACGTCAAGTATAGTGGCAATGGCCTGGGGTGGTCACCATGTTTAACATGGGAAAAGTGTAAATGAGGCCTCTAACTCTATCTTTCTGCTACTAAAGTTAATCCTGCATAACTTCTCATGACACCAAACTAACTGATCTGTGGTTATTTTCAACATGTTTAGCACTCTTGAGACCAATTTCAGCTCAACTTGGGCTATGAAAAGTGCATGGTCTAACAGATTCCCATGGTGTTGCCTCTGCAACTTCTTGATTATGCAGTTTGTACTTCTCTGAATTTCTTTCAGCCTTTTCTCCCTCTGTATGGAAAGGAAAAATCAAGAACATGGCTAATCTCAGAGCTTTGAGTTGCAAAAGCAAGATGAGTGTATGTTCAAAGAGGTTTAAGGAAGTAAAATTACCTTTTGAAGATCTGTTCTAACATCCATCAATAGCTCTAAATCAATGGGGTCATGTGGAGCAACCTGGGCTTGCTGGGGAGTCTTGGAGGTCGCATTTGCTTCATCTTTATCAGCACGAAGGAATTCCCAGAAAACCTGCATTGATTCCTCGATGATATCTGTCAACATTTCACTTGACACTGCATCTTCCTCTCCAGCTCCATTCTTGTATCTTGAACCATCATCTGCAAGGACATTGTGCTTTGGATTAACCACTTTTTTCAAGGACTAAAACCATGTTTTGGAATACATAGATCAGTGGTCCAAGCTGTTTACCTTTAACCACTGGAACTTGAAGAAGATGCCGAAGTGCACATCTGTTCTTGACATAATTTTCAACTCTTGGTCTGCCTTGAAAGGGTTCGTTCTCCAAAAATCTTTGCACAAGCACTTGAAAAAGTTGGAACTCCCCAGCAACTTGGTTATACTGACGAATTCCATGGCTGTCACATCCCAACAACTCTTTTGCTTTTCCATATTGCCAATTTAGTATTTCCCAGGAAAGGCAGACTTGTCCAACATAGACTGTCTCAAAGTCCCTTTGCAAATCTCTAATCAACTTCATTGCTGGGTCAATTTCAGGCTTCCGTTGCTTGAATTGCCATACGTTCTGTGAGAGAACTGACTTAACTGCTGGAGCTGATGATTTTCCACCTCTACTTAATCGAACAGGATTTTTTAGTTGAAGTAAACCTAGAGATGTATGGATAATCACCAAAAAAAGTCAATGCAGTTCATTCAACAAGAAATTTAGAATCTTATACATCTTTGTTAGGATACTTTCGAACCATAAAGAGAAATGGAAGTGGGGTAATCACAATCTCCCATTGACATGAATGAGTTGATAGACATTAGGATACTTTTGGACCATAACTCTCATATGAGACATGGAAGTGGGGTAATACCAATCTTCCATTGATATGAATGTGTCGATAGAAATCCAGGGAAGGGGGACGGGTAGGTCAGATGGCATTAAAGAATACTGATATGTACTTCCACCTGGTAGTAGCATCATGGATTTGAGAAATGAAAAGGCAATTGGCTGCACATTTGTTAGTAATATAGTGATGGGAATAAAGATGATGGAGACCCACCAAGCAATTGAGTTCTTCCAAAGGATCTCTTTTATGGAAAGGAGGGAAAAAAAATCTTCAACAGGTTAAAAGCCAGATGGCAGCTTCTGGTATTTACATAGAGAAAGAAGCTGAGAAGATAGAATGAGACAAGATGGGGCCCGAAATCCTTTCATCAATGTCCTACAATGATGGCTAAATTTACCATAGAAAGGATTGTTTAACTGACAGATAAATCAAATTTCAACCGAAGAATAGAAGAAAATTGCAGGGTTCTTGTGGTGACTTACTGATTGCATGCATGGTCTGGGAATTCAGAATGTCCAGCTTCCTCATTCTGTCAGAGTAGCTCCTGTAAACCTTTTGAATTTCAGCGATATGATGTTTGTGATCATATTTTTCATCAATTTGCAGTGGCCCCAGCTCTTGTACCATCCTTGGAGACTCGGATTCTTCCAAAATTGTAGGAAGTCCCCCAGTTCTGGCGATTTTCAGTTCCGTTTTCAGCCGCTCTATCAAGTCATCATGCTCTGAATCATCTTGATCCTCATAATTTGAGTCGGATTCCTCCTCCTGCATGGTTGGTTCCATGGTTTTTTCTGGGGGAATTATTGACTCTTCTGGGTCATCTTCATGCTCAATGGTTAAACCTTCTCTAGACTCTGTTTCTCCCATTACACACAGTTTGTCAGACCAGGGTTCCAGTTCTATAAATTCATCATCAGAATCATTGCTTGGACCTGTTAGAATTGCTGCCTCGTGATCTGTGATACTTGTATTGCGTTCATGAGTTTCGTGGCCATCAGTTACCAGGAGACTTTCAGGTCTCGAGTCCACCCTGTTGGCCAAAACTTCATGAGTAATTGACTCAACGTCAACCTTGCTTCTTGGGCCAAAAACTTCTCTATCCTCGTTAGATTCCCTTTTTTCCTGTTTCCGTTTCTCTAAGTACATGTCAATTACTGGACTCTCCAAAAAGTCCTCGAATTTCGGTTCAGAATGGTCATTGTCTTCTATTTCACTTTTGCGTTTCTCTAGATTCTTTTCTAAAAAGTGATTCTCAGCAGCTACCTCCGATTTTTCTTCGAAAGTATCTTCCGTTTCAATCCCCTGTTTTGGTTTCTCCAAAAGTTTTTCAACAATGAAATTCTCAACAGAGTCCTGTGCTTGCTCCTTAACAGCAACTTCTGTTTCTATAGCCTCTGCTTCCGCGACGGTAACCTCTGCTTCAACTAACTGTTCTTGTTTGATTTGTTTCTGGAAAACAAAGCTAAACCTCAGAGCAGATTCCTCTGTTTTATTTTCAAAAACATCATTTGACTCTACCACCTGCGGTTTTGTCTCTACTACCTGCGGTTCTTCTTCTACATCCAAAAGCTTTTCAATCATGAAACTTTCGTTAGAGTCCTCTGCTTTCTCTTCGACAGAACTCTCTGTTTTCCTGTCAATTTCCTCGTCAATAACATCCTCCACTTTGAACTCGACATTCCCAACATCACCATCGGCAGAGTCCCTTGAATCAGGAATTCCACCATTGCAATCGGCATAGTCATTTGAACCCGTGTAGAACTCGTGCACGGTATGGCTCTCGGTTTTCGGTTCTTCAACGAATCCACTGATACCTTTCCTGTACAAAAACTCATACTTGCTTGTGCCTGCCACCAGGGCGGAATCCTCTCCTCCACAATTTCCATGATCAACACAATCACTACTCTGTCTTTCCTTCAACCCATCAAAGTTTGAATCCAAACAAGCCCCAGAGTCATTCTCCTCAAGGCAACTATTGCTGCCTGGAAACCTGCAAAAGACCCTAAACTTTAATCGAAAACCATAAACCATAAGGAAACCAAGAACCGATATAAAAACAGAGCGCCATACCTGAAGAGCAATCCAACGATTGATCCAAAAACATAAACAATGAACTTGGAGAGAAAAACCCACAAAGAATCAACAGCTGGAAACATAATTCTACACAAAAACCCATGCATAAAACCCAAAACGAAATCAAAATGGGTTTTCTTCAATGTGAAAAACCTGTTGGTACCCATCGATTCAATCGACCTCTCTCATTTCTCAATCCTAAGCAAAGCTAGACAAAAGGGTCACCAGGAAAATTAAATTCTCTCCCCGTCAGAGAGTAATACTTCATTGGAGAAAGTGGGGGCCGTCCACTTGCTAGCAAAGAGTGAAATCTTTGGAGTCAAGTTGATTGACGAAAGGCGAGATTTAAGGGGGAGGAGATTCAGAGAAGGAAAGCTACGTACTCAACTTTGGAAAGAACATTTACGACAATTAAAGAAAAGGGGGAAATCATAAAGGAGCAACTTGGATTTCGAGGAAGATTTTAACTAGGTTTCAACAGTTAAAAAAGGAGTTCTCTGTTTCAGTTTTTGGAAGATTCCAAGACTGGACTGACACGTTTCGAGCTGAGAGTCAAATTCTCGTTAATGTCTGAAGAAGGAAGGAAGACTCTTTCCTTTGTGAAAGGGTATTTCCCCGCCTTTCCTCCGTGTGAAAGGGTATTTCCCGCGGGAATTAATTAACTTAATTAATTAAGCCTTTTAACCTTTTTCATTTCCTTTAAATTATTTTACTTTTTTGCCCTTTAAAATACACAACCTAACCGACATTGTGTGTTTAAAAAAAAAAGAAAAGAAAAAGGTACCGACTTTTGATAAGTCGGGAATTTGATTTAATTGTAAATTTATATTTTTAATTTTAAAATTAAGTTTGAATCTTTTTTTTAATTGAAATAATTGAATTTAATAAATTTATATTATTATTATTATTATTATTATTATTATTGTTGTTTTTGTTGTTGTTGTTGGGTGTAACTTTTTTTATTGTCTTGTTACCCATAGTATTACAATAAAATAATGATATGCTTTTGTAATTGGCAGGATTGGCTTTTCTCCTTATTTTTATTTTTCCCTATTTTGGCTGGGTTTATTAAAAAAATCTGAGTTTTAAAAGCTTTTTCTTGTTAATATCCAAAAATAAATAAATAAAAACTGTCATTGTTACGTGTGATATCATTGCAAAGAACAAATTCATTCTCAAAATGTCAATGTTGGTAACCTAAAATATGTTACTTTTATTTTTTTTAATATTTATTTTCATATAATCATTTATTGTTTCATGTCATGTGTATACATCTATATATACAAATATCCTAAAAATTTTTAAAAAAAATTCTATTAATCTTTACGACAATGACTTTATGATTTATAATTAGATTATATTCTGGAATAACCTCTATAAAGAATACTTGTGCATAAGGTTTTGATTAAGAGATTCATTACCTATTAGTTTTTTCTTTGTTAGACTTCTCTTACTATAATTGACAAGAATAATTAATTAATTAATTAATTATATTTTTTTTATATGTGTGTATGCGTGCGCGTGTAATAGACTTGTTCATGAGTAGAGTTATTTACCAAGTTCGTGGTCTTGGCTTGACTTGGGTTTGCTTTGAAGAGAAATTTTACACTTTAGAATCAATCAAAAAATTTATTATATTAAATAAATAATATATTTTAATTAAAATTTAATATTAAAATATACCTCGGCTAAACCTACAAAATTTTAAACCAAATTAATACAAAACTATTGTTGGGAAGGCGACTCCCACCATGTGTATTGAAAACAAATGGCATTAAGGAAGAGATCGGGAGAACTTGAAGAAGGCAACCATTCGAAGAATCAGCACATTCCTTTGCTGTATAAGCCTGCGAAGTTAGGAAGGATTTGTTCTTCCTGTTGAGTCATTATAGCAACAGCTAGCCAAAGGAACAATTGGCCTTTTGGTAATGGAAGCTTGATGCCAATCTAAAAACACCGTATAGTTCCGAAATACACTTTCGGATTTATATTTGACGTATTGTCAATATATAATATTTATATATTATTATTTAATCATAAAACGTTATTTTTATAAACACATAAAAATAAAATTTTAAAAATTTTTTTAAAATAAATACTTTTAAAATTATGAGTATTTATTTTTAGATCAATAAATATATTGTTTACCTTACAATGCCAACAATCTTGTTTGCCTATTATAACATGCTAAAGTAATCTATTTTAAGTATTTTTTTTAGAAATTTAAAGAGTTAATTTTCTTTTCATTTAACTTTGCAATATCAATTTGTTAAGGAAAAAACAAAACTTAGCAAGAACTCTTAATTAAGAATATCGGAAGTAAAAACAAAATTTCAACACCTAAAAAAACTCGAAAATAAAAATTAAACATATTTTATATTTCTTTCGGTTGAATAATGGTCAAGAACCTATCATAAAATTTGGAGAAAAAAAAAAGAAAGTATAATTCTAATAAATACTATTAAGTAATATACATATATATATATATATCAAAAAAATTATGCTCCTCTTTTAATTAAGAAAATTCCCAATGCAAGCTTAAAATTTGGCCACAAGCTCCATTACCATAGCTTGCTAGGCCACAAACTCTTATCTCCATCACTTTCAATGGAGAAAAGTCTCACAAACTAAGCATGATTAATTGGACAAAAAAAGGGTTTGGCTCTAGTCAATAACATCATTCGATATTAGTCATTATTCCCCATCCAATGCCGCCTTCATTTCTTCAGCTTAAACTGGACGGTAATGGCCGGTGTTGCTTGTCATTTTCTTAACCAACAAAAAATAAAAATTAAATAGTAAAAGAATTTTAATCATAGCAAAAATTAGTGGTTATAAAATTCAATACCTAATGTTTTTTATGCGTACGTGACGTA
Source organism: Theobroma grandiflorum (assembly GCA_036013995.1). NCBI lineage: Eukaryota > Viridiplantae > Streptophyta > Magnoliopsida > Malvales > Malvaceae > Theobroma > Theobroma grandiflorum. Next base: position 1,132,518 of record CP142127.1, read on the forward strand.
TATCAAACTGACATGATCACGTGATATTAACGTAATTAAAAATAATAATTATGTCAATTCCTCATAAAGATAGAAAATGCTAATTGACATCGAGTTTTATGACAATTGATTTTTCGTTTAGGTTATGAACTTATGCTACATATGACAATTAATTTGTGTTGATTAATCATTGGACTGCACATAAAGCAAAATAAAAGTAGATTCTGATTGGGAAACTTTGCTAAATTTTTTCTTCTTTCCTCCTCCAATGACAAAATTTCAAAGGGTGAATAAATTTCTTGATGACTGAGGGGTGTCAATTTGCAAGGGAAATTGGAAAGCGATATATGCTAATTTGCTGCCATTGGATCAAAGTGACCACTTTGTTTCTGCACCAGGAAATTTGTTCATCCATTCCTTATTCCACTAGTTAGACATTTCCAGGCAATATCCTTGAAAGGACTGATTCAATGGGGCAAGAATTGTTAGCCTATAATGAAATTCTTGGTAAGTTTGTTCATTGTACTTAGGAGCAAAAAGATTGAAAGCTAAATACAAGCACACAGAAATCTTTTGTCTTTACTTGGTGTTTCTTCTTTGTTTTTGTTATTTTTCATAATTTTACGATACGCTAAACCTTAATATGAGAAATTTAAAGAGATTTATTTTTTATTTTTTTAAAAACGTTTGATGTGATTTTTTTTAATACTCTCGTTATTGTCAATCACTTTGATTGTTTTTCCTTTGAAGATACTTGGCATGAGTTAACCTAATCAGGTGTGTACAGGGACGGATTTAGAATTTTTTTTTAATAATGTCATAATTAAAATAATTATAATAATAATTAAAAAATATAAATATGTCAAAATTCATGAACCAAAAATTTTAATATTAAATTAAAGAAAATGTAAATTTAGTCTATTCATTTAATATTTAAAAGTAAAAATATCTAAAATGACTATAATTGTTTACTACCATTTTTCATATTTTGAAAATGATGAATAACATCATCAGTAGAAATACTATCAAATACATTTTTTTTTTCAATATATGTCGCAAAGCAATCATTCATCTAAAATTACTACTCATTAGCATACACTAAGATATTAGAATTAAATAAAATATGATTTTACATAATAAATCATCAAATTCAATAGATAATTTTTTATTTATTAATCAAAACTAAATATAAGCATCCACAAACTATATAAAATTAAATATAAAAATTAAATAATTAAATAATTTATCTATAAAATAAATAAAAAAAGAATCATAATTTTAATATAGTATTTTCTATGCAATACTATTTTTTATTAGTTAGATTATAATTTTAAACTCAAACTATTAAATTAATAAAAAAATATTTAAACATGAAACATTTAAAAACTTAATTTTGATTGAATATTACTTACAATTGAAACCTAAATAAGTTGCTTTTAAGAGAGTAAAAAACACAGCCAATGACCAAAAACAAGGAAGGACTTGAATTTTTGACTAAGAAAAATAGTTTAGGTTTTGATTTTTCTAATAAAATCTTAAATTATAAAAAAAATCTTTTTACTTTTTCATGTAATATTTAACTATTAATATATAAATTAATTTTTCATAAATCACTTTAATTTGAAGTTATTGACTCACTTCTTATAAAATTATAAAAAAATAAATTCATTTGTATATTAATTACCTTAAACTATAAATAAATATTATAAAAATTAAATTTTTTAGAAAGTGACTGATGTCACATGTGACACTACTCTCTTCTAAATGGATCCACCCATGGGTGTGCAATAGCGATGCTTATAAATTTTTAAAAATTTTTATATTTGTTCGATATGAGATTGAAATATTTTAGGTAGTCTTTTAGTATTAATTTTTTGATTATTTTGGGCTCTTTGGGTGGGAAGTGTTTGGGCTAAGGCTTTGGTGGCCTTATTCTCCTTTCTTTGGGCTGACATGTTTTATTAATATAAAAATTAACAACAAACTTGGCTGGAGGCAACACGTGACCAATAGGATCCGGTTGGACTTCTTTAAGTTTCTGAGGTTATTTTGGACCAAAGGAACTTGAGATAAAAGTAAGGAGGGCTGCAGGGGAGTGAAACGAAAGGGGGAGGGACAGGGGAAGGGAGCGAAGAGAGTGGAAAGAAGGGCGGAGGACACCGATTCCGACGGCGGAGAGAGAGAGAGAGAGAGAGAGAGAGAGAGTGCGTTCTAAATAAACACACAGATTACATATGAGAAAAGAGAGAGGGAGTATAAAACGAATTGAGGCTGACGAACAATCCAACTCCGACCGGCAACTGAGTGGCACTCGGTTTCTCTGCAATTGGTTAAACAAGTCGTCTATGGGTCAGCCCTCTATCGATCTTTTAACCCTTTAATTCATTGCTCTGGAGCTTGTACTTGGCTCTTCAGTTTGCTTATTTTCCTTGTAGTTTCTTCTCTGTTCTCAACTCTATCCTACCTTTTGTAATTCATGCAGTTTTCCTTTGTTTATCCGATGCTAATTTTCTTTGAACTATGAATTATTTTCTTTTTCCAAAGCTGGTTATGTATTGGGCTTAGAAAAAGCTGTCTTTTTGGTAAGTAGTTTCCGCATTGCAGCTTAAATATGTTTGCAAAGGTTACAATTTGGTAAAAAATGGTTTTCTCTTCACTGGTACTTGAATGGGTTATGAGAATTAGATGCCTGTTATCTCATTTTATGTTTTGATGCTTGTTCAACAGTTTGTATGTGTTCACAGCAGCGCAGCACTAAGTTTGGCAATGAAGACAAGCTTGCTGTAATAATCCCCTGCAAGTTGTCAAAATTCATTCTGACCAATCAATAGATGGACCAGGAATGCTCCAAATGGACGTGCAACACGTGTGGGAATGTTGGAATGGCTGATGGATCGGATGGCTACTATTACTGCTTTAGGTGCGGGTCTCAGGCTGATGATGTCATCGATACGGGTGTTGCTGACGAGGATTTCGTTGAAAAGGGTTCTCAGGGTGGTGCCCTTTACTTGGCCAGCCATACACGCCATGCTCGCCAACCTGTTACCCCAGCCCAACCAATCTCGCAATTCGACTCGCAATCTCAGCAGTTTTGGTCTCATTTGACCCAAGAACGCGGAGATCATGATGATAATCAGGATGGAATGGGAGATGATGCTGGTTTGGATGGTATGGGGCCCACAGGCACAAGTGATTTTGGGGCATACTCTATGGGTGTATATAGTTGTGAAGATTATTACAAGGAGGTTAGGAACAGGTATGTGATGGGGTTGCAGATGATGATACAGGCTCAATGTGAGGCTCTAGTGGAGAAGTTTAAGGTGACACCTTTGATTTGTGGGATAGTTGGACCTATTTGGTTGAGGTTTGTGGCTAGCACTAGAGTTTTTGATGATAATTGGGCTGATGAGGCTATTCGTCAGTCTGAGATTGAAAAATCAGGTATTGGCTGTATTTATTTTTAAACCTTTTCTGTTATTTACCTTTTCAGTTGCAGAATTATGAGTAGATGAAAAACTTGTCAATGTCAATAAGGTACTATGTGGGGCATGTGTAGTGATATTGGAGTATTAAGGGTAATATTAGTTCTTTAGTTATTCTGATCCTGCAAAGAAAAAGAAAAAGATTGTTGTTGTTTGTTTTTTATTTTGTATAGCTATTTGATTGCATACAACAGATTAGTGCTGCTCTTAATGGTTTAGTAGGTCTGGGTTATAGTTAAGGAGGATTTGTCATATGCTGATCTTGGCATTGTTGTCATTTGGAAAAGAGAGTAGAAGTTTAATTTTGGCTTTAGCTGAAAATATGAATATATGAATAAAAATATCTCAGTTTGGTGAAAACCATTTTCCAAAATTTGGTTGGTGCTGTAGTATCATGGCAGTTTGAAAATTTTCTTATCATTCAATTTTTGATGATGAATAAGAAAATTATTCTGATCAAAGGTGGTTCAACTTACTGGATGAGAAGGTGATAAATGTTTTATTCCTTACTCTTTACATGCAATTCTTTATGTTGTTTTCTTCTCTCTCTCTCTCTCTCTCTCTCTCTCTCTCTCCCTTTAGATAGTCAGTATTAATAATGTTACTTCGTTCAAATTTCAAAAAAAAAAAAAATAATGTTACTTTGTCGTCACTATGTGCATTTTTCCCCTCCTCTTAGGAGAAGCTGTTGATTTTAAGCAACCGGCTTCTTACAAGGCGGAACCTCACAACAGACATGGTCAGAGAGCAGTATTTATATGGTTTAAGGACTTAAGAAGAAGGATTCCACTATCTTGTTCTTTAGCTGTTTCTTTTCTAGGATGTCATGTTGCAAGGGAAGCAATTTTACCAACAGACATCATTAAGTGGTCAGTTGAAGGGGAGCTTACCTATTTTGATGCTTTTGTTGAAATTGAAAAACGCATTGGACGATCTCTGCCTCCATTTCCTTTAAGTCTTAGGAGTATGTTTAGGCCTAAGCATGCTGTTCCTGCTCAAAAGTTGGAATCACTGGCGGCTAAAATTGCTCAGTGCATAGGCTTGAGTTTACCACCAGTGAATTTCTATGCAATTGCTTCCAGATATCTAAAGGAGTTATCTCTTCCAGTGGAGAAGATTCTACCGCATGCATGCCGCATACATGAGTGGGCGTTGCCTCCAGAATTAAGGTTGTCAACTAATAATAGTGGACTTTCTAGTCGTGTCTATGTGATGTCAATACTGGTAGTAGCAATACGGATTCTATATAACATAAATGGATTTGGGGTGTGGGAAAAGAGTTTATCTTGTTATAATCCCCCTAGTAAATCTAATGAAACTGTGAGTAAGGACCCCAAAAGTAGTCCCAAAGTGAGGGACTATGCAGAGGATTGTTCTGGTTCTCCACATGTGAATGATATGGGTACTAGTTCCACTAGAAACTCATTACATGATCATGAATCCAAGTTTGATGCCGTGGAGCTTTTGTGCAACCTTGAAGCAAGATACAATGAGATTAATTATGCAGACGGTGATGTTAAATGTATGATACTGTCACTGGCTCCTTGGATTATGAATTTAGCTAGCTTAACCAATTTAGAATTTCCTTTTTTGTGAGCCATCCCCCTCCTCCCTCCCTTTTTCCCTTGTCCTTTACTTGACTTGTTTCTTTTACCATGCAGTGACAGATCTTTCTAAAAGCATGCCAACGTATCTACAATTCTGTCAGGACGTGATCTTTGCTGGATCAGAGCTGCCTCTGGACTTTTATCACGAGGAGAAAGGTTTAATTGACAAGTTTTGGGATTTTTATCAGAGAGAAAAGGTAACTCATAAGCTTTGGCTTAATTTTTATTGGACTTGTTGAAGTTAATGCAGACGGATTCATGCTTAATATGGTTTGTGACCTTGCCTGTAACTTAGAATTCTTTTGTTAACATGGTCTGTGACCTTGCCTTTAATTTGGAATTCTGTTGTTCCATTTTGGCTGATTTTAATTTGCATGTATTGTATGTTATGTTGCAAGTTGGAAGAAGACTGAATATTGTTGGATTTTTATTTTGTCTTAAATCACAAATATTCTGTTAATATCCTTTCATTTTCCTTTACATTTTTCTGCCTCTCAAATTATAAGGTTGTCATGTTGTGTTCGCTGTCTATCTGGAGGCTTATCGGGGCCCATTCTTACCTGGTTGTGATATCTTTTTTAGCCTTCCCATCACATTTGGAAGAATTTGCTGGTCATCTCTTTGGGTGGTCTTTCATAAATGTACCATAAGCTTCTCGTGAATGTATGTTTCAAGTTAGCAAATAGCAAATTCTTGTATATTCCAATTATTATTACCTATGTCGATTGCAGGGTTCTGAGCCAGCAGAAGACCTGGGAGAGTGTTATAGAAGTGCCGATGACATTGTCTGCAAAGTGGACAAAAGGATCAGAGATAGCGAATGTCATAGTAGTCCCTCCAAAGACGGAAGGACTTCCCTGGATGATTTATCCTCACAGAAACACATGGAGGATTTTGAGCATTCTTCCCTGACTTCAGGGGAACATGAAAGTTCAGAAACCAGCGACAAAGTTCCAGCAGAGAACTTCAAACATAGAGCAATAAGACTGATGAAGAAAAACATGGAGGAGAACAGGTTCCTTTATATCCCACCAAGGGTCAAGCTGAAGAGACTCAGTTACCTTCACTACGTAAGGAAGAAGGATGAAGGTGCCATGATTTACGTTGCTCATGCCGACTATTACATCTTACTTCGTTCTTGTGCCAGGGTCGCCGAGGTTGACATGCGGATCATGCATGTCGGAGTATTGAGCATGGAGAGGAGATTAGCTTGGTTGGAAAATAGAACTGATCACTGCTTGCATTTGACTCCTCCTAGTTCTACATGTAAATTTTGTACTGATGAGACACAGCAAGCCGCAGATGATCCTACAACTGGACTTTCAAATCTGAATTTATAAATTTTCTCCAACTCCCATCTGAGCTTTCTTTCCTATTCCCTTTCATGCATAATTTAGATTATTGATAATACTAAAAGAGTATCAGATTAAAATGTACAACAAAATGATTATATATTTAGGTTTAAATTTAAAAAAAGAGAATATTTTATACTAGATGTCTCTTTCTTTATTAAGGGAAAGTTGGGATTTTAAATTCATATTTAAGCATATTTAAACTCACTTAAATATTTAAAGAAAGCTGACACAAAGTCTAAGTTGGGGTCAAAACCGGCCAGAAAAAGGAGCAAAGTATATATTAAAAAATGGAGCTGAAAATTGAACCACCATCTTTGAGCTTTGAAGGCTACCAAAGACCATTAAGAAAAAGGAAAAAAGAAATGTTAAAGAAATGTAACAGGTCAAAACTTAGCGACGGATCAGACAAGTGGATCAATTATTAAAGTATTAAGCTAAAACTAAACTAAGCAACTTCGATTTTGCTGCTTATCATTGGGCACTTACAAAAAAGGGGAGGGTGGCTATGTTCAAAGTAATATTTTTATTGTCACCTAACCTTTTCAATTAAAAAACAAGAGCCTGCATGCTTGCCTTGAAAGATTAGATAAGAAGAGATGACATGCAAAAATAGACATGTTCAAAGCCAGAATATTGAACAAGATAATGGAAAAATGACAAATATAGAAAGGGGTAGAGACTGTTTCATGGTAGGGTCATAGGGTATGTTTGATGATGTTTTTGTTGGGAATAAACAATGGAAAAAGATTTGGGGTTTAATTCAGTCTAAGGTGTACCAAACCCAAAGTAGAGGCAGAGCCATTATCTTTGAATAATACAAATGTGGTGAACATTTTTGCTGCAAAATCGGGGATTCTTCATGAATGAATAAAAAACAAAACGTGATTTGCAAAAGGACATCTCCTAACTGATCATATACCCAGAATTTGAGCAAAACCCAGTTTTTTGGACACATTAAAGGAATTAGAGGATGTTAGGGAAGTGGATAATACCAAAGAGAACTCAGCAAGGAAAGCAACACAAACAAGAGAATGGGAAAAGAAAGGCAACTATCAAGTCTGAGCTAGAAGACAAAAGAATTATGCTATATGTCTAAACATCAATTAGCAGATAGAATTAACAATGACAAAGTAATTCCCTTTAATTGTTATCCCCAAAAGTCATATCCTCAGTTCTCTTCCTCTTGCACCTCCAAACCACTAATTAGATTTACTAATCAGCCAAAAGAGAAAAAAAAAAAAAAAGATAAAACAACTCTAAGGCCATAAACAAAGGTTAAAAAGGTCCAAAAAATAGAAAAAAAAAAAGCAACAAAAATACCCACTAAAGCCTGCTGCTTTCTATCAAAGTTTTCAGCATCTTTTCTAAATTAAGATGCAGTTGAAGACCCATTAATAGTAGAAACATGAAGCTGAATACTACACTCATTGTTGTGGATGTTGTTATTGGAATCAAAGCTAACTCCAGCATTGCCATTTCCATTACCTTCATTGCTGCCACTGTTGTTGTTGCTGTCAATATTGAGATTACCAACTGCTAATATCTCTTTCTTGCTAAAAGTGTTCTTGTTGTTGTGCATCCAAACCTTGAGAACTCCTCTATCAACCCCAACTTCGTTGCAAAACTCCTCTATCAATCTTTCCTCACTCTTTGGCATCCTCCAACCTAGCCTCTCAGCAAAAGCATGCATCTTTTCTTTCTGTTCCTTGCTAAACTTTGTTCTTGACCTCTTCCTCCCACCTGGGTTGCTGTTGTTGTGGTTCTCTATCCTTCCCACCGTTGGATTTGAGTGGTTGAGGTGATGGTGGTACTCATCCAACGGCCCTGAGTAGCCTGTGCTCAAGGCCAGCAGCATGTGGGGTGCAGAAGAGTAGTAAGAGTATGGGACTGGTGAGGATGGGGTATGGGTTGGGCTGGGGCTCGGACCCGGGCTATGGGTTGGGCTTGGACTTGAGCTGGGGTTAGTCGGTGGTGGCAGGTGGTGGATGAAAGCAGGGCCATCATAAGGGTCACGGCGGTGGAAGTTGCGGTGGCAGCCACAGGCAGCACACTTGAGGGAGGCAGGGTCAGTTGGGGTAGCAGTAGGGCTAGGCATGAACTCCCCACAGCCATCCAGGGCATGTCCACCCAAGGTCGCTGCATGGTTTTTGAGGCACTCTTTGTAGGAAACCACCATTTCCTGGTGATGTTGTTGGTAGATGATGTTGCTGGTACAGTTCCTGAGGAGCAATAAAGACTTGCTCTTGGCGTTGGTGGGTTGTGTCTCTGATGAGGACTCAGCTCGTGCGTACGGGAAGGTTTTCGTGTTGATTAGCTCCATGGCTTAAAAGAATTTTAAAACATAAAAATAAGGTGAGGCCGAATGGGGTTATGGGTTATGGGAGGGGGGGTGGGGTGTAGGGGGGACCTTTTTGTGGGGTTAGGGTTTAGCTAAGCTTGAGAGCATTTCTTTGTTGGTTTACTAGGTGTGAACATAAGCCATGAAGTTTTCTGATGATGTGATAAATGGCAAAAACATGAGGGTGATGATGATGGTTATAACGTAAACTGATTGCTCTCTCTCAGCCCAAATTAAAAAAAAAATTAGTGTAAAACAAAAGAGTATCAGAGAAAAAGAAACTGAGAGGATAATAATATAAAAGATTAGATGCAGGAGGGGACCCTGCAGAAAATTTTACAGAAGATTTCAACCACCCACGTTTTGTTTACCTTTACTTTCCCCCGAATGATTTCCACCTAGGTTAGTTTTCAGCAGTAAATATGTTTCAGGATCCTGCTCGGGAGGGTCAGAATATATTACTTTTGATTTTTAATATTTAGCAGTGCCCTGCAGATTCAACCCGTACCAAAAGCATGTGTACGTGGCTGATGAAATTGATGCACAGTTTGCATAAGGACAGTGTATTCGACCTCCCTAAACCAGCCCTAAACCCTCCCCCTTTCTGCAAATGAGATTTGCTACAGGTTTTGTTGCTTCCTCGGCTGAGACTGTCCCTCCACTCTCCTCTCTCTCTCTCGCCACTACCCTTTTGAAAGACAGAGAGAGAGAGAGAGTCCCATTTTGTCAGCTCTCAGCTGCCTCAGATTCCGAATTTTATACTTGTTTTGCAAGCAACTGATGGGGTGATTCCTTCCAAGCTTTTTTGGCCAGAGAATTATGTGAGTAAATTCGTTTTCCAAAGGAATTGTTATATGCTTGTAAAAATTGGAGAGAAACCCCAATCCCAAGAGGCCAAGAGGAAAGAAGGGTCTTCCCTTATTTTGCAACGCAAGCAAAGCCTCGCACAGGGAATTTCATCTTTGACTGTTGAGGCACATTGAGGGCTTGGTTTATCATGACTGTCCTTTCTGGGGAGGACACACCCACCTACTTAATCACCCAAGCATGATCATAAAATTGACCCCTACCTTCCAGTTAACTTAATCTTTCAGGAATTTAATCAGGGCTATTGATGAAGAAGACAGGAAACACAGATTAAAGCAAAGAGATTAATTCGAGCATAGAAATTTTTTATATCCATTTAATATTCGACACGATCTTAAACAATTAGGCACCGACCATATTTACAAAAAATAATGGTAAAATTTAAGAGTGAGGGGCCATGGCCATCCCTTAATCACAATTCTCCCATGCTTCCACGTGTTGTTCCAAAAGCAAAAAGCAAAACATGATGCGGCGACAAGCCATGTTTTTCTTTCTTAATAAAAACCCTTTTGTGTGTATGTTTCCCTTACAAAGTCATACATAGCATGCATCGTGTATTGCTTCATGCCATTGCCAACAAGTTGTTTTGTTCCTCTGATTCACGTTATCAAACTTTGATTGAAATTCCCCGACCTAACTCAATGTACTAATCCAATACAATGGAATTATCGAAGATCTTATCTTAATAATATTAAGATTTTTAAAATTTATTAAAATCACCAATTAAAAAACGTGTGACGAACTATTTGTTTAATTTTATATGTTAATTCACATTAATATTCATTTTAAATTTTAAATTTGGATTATAAAAATGTTTTAAATTCTATTTATTTTTATATAAAGCAACCATTTTTAGTATTAGTGAAATGAATCATACTCGACATAAATAGAGTTCATGAACCTAGACTCACCATAGCTGTGAGCAGTAAGTTAAAACGTCAGTATACAAATTAATTGAAGGAAAAGGGATGGCTGTACAAAACCTTACCCCCTTGCCTGTTTGGATTTCAGATGTGATATTTTGTCTTTTATGTTTTGCGACTGAGGTTAATCCTTTGTTCCTCAATCATGCTTTATTAGAATCCAAGGAACAAATCTAGCTAAGATATAATTCAATAGGGAGGAGGTATCAAATCTCTCCTTTGGAAAAAAGTTTCAATAAGATATCATTTCGTGTTCAATTTTAAGATTGGTATTCTCTAAGTGATATTTCAATATTTCTTTTCACGTGTAAAGATTATAAATTTATATATAAAAACGGTGATAAAAAAGCTTAATCACATCTGCTGTAGGATCGAAAAACGACAGGATTAAGGTATTGGAATGAATTGAGGACACTTAAGTGAGCTAGGAAGGGAAAAAGGCTGAAAAGGGTATAGAATTAGAGTCAAGAAACCTCTTAATGGATTAGAACAATGTCCTGACAATCAAGTCATCATCAAGGAAGCACGCGCATTGGGTGCACAATTTGACACAAAGTAATGGCTCTACTACTGAAACAAGGATTGACCAATTCTTCCATTTTCCAGGGCCGAAAAGCAATATGTTATAAAGTTTTTTTTTCCTTTTCAAATCCTTCTCAAGTTTGCAGAGGAGCTGGACCGGGGGAGAGACCTCACAGTATTTTTCCTCCTGGGAAATTTGAAATTTCAACTTTAGTTATTATCACTTCCAATACTACAAATCTCCCACTCAGCACCACCACCACCACCACCACCAAATTTATTGTATATTTCCAAGTACAAAACTACTTTGCTTTTTAAGTATTTCAGAGCGTAATACGTATACTTGTTGTTGAGTCAAATGCAATACGACTTTATTGAACAGGCATATATATATATATATATATATATATATCGATGAATGAGACTAAAATCTATGGTCGTGATTGCCAGAGTTGTATGTGTAGCTGCAATCACTTTCTTTGAAGGAAAATGATTTGGATAAGTAGGAATAAAGTAACTGTAATTTGATGTTCATCCGAACAAACCAGGTAGAGGGGTTATTGTGCCAATAATTGAGGATTTGTTAGGGGGAAGCACATGTCCTACTGGTCAGAGCCTAATGGCAAATGTGGGAGTGGCTTTCACTTAAGGACACAAAAGTGCCTAAATACAATGGTAAGAGAGAGAGAGAGAGAGAGAGAGAGAGAGAGAGAGAGAGAGCAACAGGTAGGACTAGGAAGAAATGGTCCTTCTGCCTTTAATTTCCCTGCAGAAACCTCCCCCCCAACAACTTGAGATGTGTCGACAGTCACCACCCTTTACTCTTTTTTTTTTTTATCAATCTACAGAACCAGATTCCATGGTTCACTGCCCCTCTTTTAAGTGATTGGGACCCCCATAAACAAAATATTGAAGAGATGACCCAAGAAAGAGGTTTTATTTTTGGAGATATGGGTGGATCATCAGCATCCACCTAAATGCATTTATGTGCTTCTATGGAAACATAAATCAAGAAGATAAGATTATCAAAGTGAAAAAGAGAGGAAACAAAAAAAGAAAAAATTATCTTCTCAGCCTGCCAAAAGAGGGTATGGATGAGGGAAAAGAAAACGAAATCCTTCATTATAGAGTATAAGAATATTGCTCTATCCTCTGATCATCTATTGGATTTTGCTTTCAACATTCCTTTATCAACTTCCCTCTGATCTACTCTCTTGATAAAGTGTCTCAAATCTTTGTAACATTAGTCAATTTGTTCCTTTTGATCAACCAGCAACTCAAATTCCAACTTCTCATAGATATTTTCAAGTGAATTATGACAGGGATTTGATAAGAAAGTATTTTGTAAGTTTTAAGGAGGAATATCATGTCTGCTCACATCTTTCCATTGGATTGAGGCACGCAAATTCTCTAACCCCCAAAAAGCTTGGAAACACAAGTGGGCCTGACCTGCCAACCTGATCAATTTAGACTTGGGTTTAATGGTCTAGGGCAAGCTCAGCTATATTGGGCTAGCAGCTCATATTGGATCCTGTAAATCAATTTTTGTATGAGATGGGATTTCAAGTTATATATGTAGTTTACGTCTTATGCACATGTTCTATAATTTTATTATGTCTGAAAAGTTGAAATCACAGGAGATACACCTAGAGAGTTTGCAGCAAACCCTGTGTGACTGGGTTTTGTTATAAGAAGCTGAGGACCAAAACTCCATTACTTCTCAAACAATTACCATGAAGGAGCAAGCCTGATTGGCATTTACTTCTCCTATTAAAATTGGTAGAGTTTTGAGGTTTACTGGCTACAAGCATTTCTCCTATTAAACTCATAGCTTGCATACACTTCTGAAGCACAAACAGTTTGAAGATGCAAACTGGAGTTCTGATAATTATGGTGAAACTTTTTCATAGAATCCTGTCTCCTAACCTTTTTTCTAGTAATCTCTCTGCTTTCCAAATCCCAGTAGTTCACTTTCTGAAAAGTTTGGTTACAAACAACCTCGATGTTTAACTTGGTAAAACTGTAATCTTTTTATTTCATTTTATCACTGTTAACACCATTCATAGTCATTTGCAGTGAGGCAGTAATGTGATTGTTCATCCAGAACTTGTTTCCGTGTCGAAGATGGAAAAGGGTGCCTGCTTCATCCAGCTACGTTCAAGTTACTCAATTGGGATCGAACTTCTTCAGTAACATTGCAAAAATGTGATTTCTGATTGTTGTATAGTTATATCTTCCTTGCTAGGTGCTGTTTTTCCCATTTTAATTATAATTTACCTTTGCCTTCCTCTTGTCAGCTAGTGTAGAATTTGCTTAACCCCTGACTGTCAGAAACGGTGACTTAGTGAAAAAAAGATTGATATCCCATCGAAATTATGCAGGTGTTTGATCCTGAACCATGACAAGAATTGGATATTGGTGGTAGTAGTACCCTGTTTCACCCATATTGTTAAAGTTTCAAAGTAGTACTCTGTTTTGATGCTAGGAAATGAACCTTTAGGTAAACATAATGCAAATTATATGTATTTCTGTATGTATGAAGTGGTACTTTTGTTCAGCTTCTTTCTGAAACTGGACTGCAATTAATTTGTATGTGTACTAGTTGGGGAAACAGTAGTACAACTTTAAGTGTAATAATTTGCTAGAAGCTGTTAGGATACAAAAGAATTTGAGTGTATTCTGCAGGAAACTTACTACTGATGCAAATCCTGAAAGGAAAGATGGAAAAAGAAAAAGAAGCTATAAATGTTACTATGATTTTGGAAACCCACACCATAATCTATACTTTTTGCTTTCTTTCTTGGTCACCTATCAGGATGTCAGCTTACAATCCAGGATGATCCTGGCTTACTAAAATTGTCTTCAAGGACAAAGGCTTCCTCTAGTAACTTTACTATACACATCTCTTTATAACAAAAAAAAAAAAAGAAAGAAGAAAAAAGCTCTCAAAAACAAAGATAAAGAAGAAAAACCAATCAACCAAGTTCTCTTGAGAAAGCATGATACAGTTTTTACCACCTTCTAGTTTTCTCTGCAACACTGTGTGCAGTTGTTTACTCTTCCCTTGTTGAAGAAACCATTCTCGAAAAATTTGTCAAGACCTGTTATGGATAGGATCTGATCCTCTTCGAACTCTTCTTTTGCTTGATTGGTTCGGATCAAATGTATTGTTTACAGGTACTGCTGCTGGTTTTTTCTCTGTGCTCATTCCCTTCGTGTCAACAGCCATAAGACTACGTTGATTCCTGGTAGCTATTCCATTTTCCTCTCGACTATGTCTGAAGACAAGGTCTATACTTGTCAAGCCAGAGACTTTATCTGGTTGAACTGCTAATAACCCAAAAAGGATGAGAAACATAAGCACCCTTTGAGCACTGCAAACCATCTTTTTTTTTTTTTTTGCGCTTGCACTCAGTAACTCAAAACAAACAAGAAGAATAGAGGTATCTTGCTTTTGTTTTAGAGTAATGAGAGGATAAGCAGGTATGAGATTGTAATCCCTCTATTCCTATGTTCCATTCCTGTAGATAGCCTGTTATTTATCTCTCATTGGATTTGGAAAGGAATTTAAAGCGTTAAAGCAGGGAGGGACCCAACACTAGCAGAGGAATTTTAGATTCACCCACAAAATCATAAGTCTGCAATCTAAGCAAAACTAAGGCTGTTATGGAAGAATCTGACATGGATGAATAAAGGGGTTGGAATAATACCCTTGAGAAGCCAAGTATCTTTTTTCTTTTTTCTTCCATTTGTTTCCTCCTTCCATCTCTATCATTTGCACTGCTTTTGTCTGCCAAAACTAGGCCAACCACGCCCTCTGGGACTCTCTCTCAGCCATCTTTGCTGCCACATCATCCGACCATTCTTATGTGTACAATTCAGCCAGGGACCCCACTTATCCCAGCCTGGTCAGCCTCTTGCAACTTTTGCAGAACTCACAAGTTTTGATCAAAATTCCCCTTCGGTTTGCCTGATGTTTTTGATCACTGTTTCATAAAGAATTTGTTAGTAACTAAGCAAAGGGGTACTAAAGTGTAATGCCCATTCCTTTGTCATTAAGCAAAAGGGAGTTTTTGTTTTTCTTTAATGGCAGTGACTGGGCTTACAGACAGAAGCCATGGACCACCTACAACTGCTAGATTGCTACAGCAGCAAGGTAAGTTGTTTTGAAAAAAGAATAAAAAATTTGGAACAGAACAGCCCCCAAAAAGAAACAAACACTTGCTTTATGTCCATTTTAAGATCTCCCCCCCTCTTCACTTTAGACTTCCAAGCTCTCTTCCCCATGCAACAACAATAAAACAGTTCTTGGGGGGTTTCTTTTGCTAAATGTGTTTTCTTTATGCCCTTTTCTTTTCCCTTCTCTTCTTTGGGCAGCCAACAAAATTCTTAATCCCCATCCAATGATTCAGATAAGACCCACTTCCCTTAATCTGTTTAAACTCAAATTTTTATTTTATTTTTTTCTCGTTTATTCATGGTAGACTATCTTTTCCTTTATTTCTTTTTCTTTTTGGTTGCCATTGTTGTTAAAAAATATGCAACAACATCACATGCAACTTGGAACATTCTTAAAGCATAACATTCTTGAGCACTCTACCCTAAGTTCTGTGATGGGGTTTCCATGGTGAAGGTGAAAGGGGTGACTGGTCATAGTCCAAGCATTCCACCTCAGTTTCAACCCTGTTGTTAAACAAGTTTGATGGATGTCATCTTAGGAATAGAATCAATGCCTTGTGTGACATGTGATTCATACTCTGGATAAGTTAGGAATGTTTTTCATTATCTGTGATTTTATTATAAATTTCTATCTCATTATTTTAAAAAATTTAATTTTTAAATTTATGTCAACATAAATAATCACGAAAAGCTAAAACAGATTACAATCTATTGAGTTCTTCTAGTTCTTGGGATTAGTGGTTAAGCAAATCTTTGTCGATAACTTGCCAACAAATTTGACTCTCAAGTTAAGATTTTTTTGTAAATAACTTCTTGTTAAATGTATAAAATTAGATGTGTTTATAAAAGTGACATACAAATAGCATGCTTAATTGATTTTGAAATATTCATAAAAAATTATGATCAAATCCCCTTTCTTTCGATATTTCGATAATAGAATACACAATTTAATCGACTTTTATATTATTCATTATTATATATATATATAAAAAGTGGGACCTGATTTTTCCTTATATTTTGGTACGGGTGAGTACTTGGTTAAGGTTAGATGTACTTGATTAGATACGCCGTCTGTTCTAGCTGTTAAAGGTGGTTTTCCATGACCAAAATCAATTGAATCCAGGCCAGGACCCTGTCCACTTTGGAATATTGTTATTACTTACTAGTAAAAGGAAAACCCCAAAATTAAAAAAAGGGTGAAAAAAAATGGCCAAATTACGGCTTTTGTAGATTCCTTCAAGGGTTTGGTCTTAAAGTTGTCACTTTTCAGTACTCTGATTCAAAACCAAAGGGCCCAATTCGTCGAGCAGCCTCCCTTCGACGGTCTCCTCTGTGGTGCAATGAGTCCATCCGCAGTCAGCCTGGACCAAGCCACCATGCAAAGAATATATATAAAGACAAAGAAGTGTAACAAAGCAAAGTTAAAGAAGATAAAAGTGACTGAGTTCCTAATTTGATACACATCATTCCTAACTCTTTGAACTATTCCCTGTTTTGATTCTTTTCTTTTCTTTTTAAACCTAAAATACGACTCGAATCCATTAGATTTTAAAATCAACATCGACGTCTCGACACAATCAACTTGGATACTGTTTCCTTTTCCGTTCATGAAATTATGTGAATATCTTGTCGTGCAAATCGAGTCAATAACGTATCTGTGTGCATGAATAAGTTTTTTACTCGCGGACACAAACCAGAAAGGGGGAAGGACTACAGAACGGGATGTCACCCAAAAACATATGTTAAAGGCAGATGCTCTCGACTGCCTTTACTTTAAGGATTGTTCCTATAGATCATGATGAGAATATATGCTTGCAACTTTTTTCTCCCCTCCCAAAAGCATCTCAAACTTACCATGGTACATGAATTATGAATTTCTCATTCTTTTGTTGCATCCCAGTCCCCTTTGGATGGTATTCTACGACAGGCACAAATGACGCTACTACAGAAGAGTTTTAACTGAAAACAGTAATGACCGGAAAAGAAAGCACACTACGACATTGGAACTGAAGATGGAGAGAATTCTGCATTTCACAAGACCTGGGTAGCTCAAGCTTAAGTGCTTTGAAGCTCATATATACATATACACAATGATGGGTACATGACATGGAAATGACTGAAGGCTACCCTAACTTTCTCCGAATCTTTCTCAACCATCTATTTTGGAGATAAAAAATAAAAAGCTTTTCAGGTTTATTGATAGGGGAACCGTTCTCATTTACCCTTCAACTACCAATATAATGTTAGTGCCAGACCTTCATGTATTCCTCTTAAGTCAAACACTTTCCTGGTGTGGAGTCACCGCTGGTCCTGATGCAATGGTAAACTGCATACCCCTACGTTGCCCAGATTGTAACACGAAGGCAACCTGTGTTGCGGCCAATGCTGCTGCTTCCTGAAACATATAATGGTACAAGCTTCAATATCAAATCAAATACAAACTATGTCTATGATGTATGGTTTCAAGATCTGAAGAAAAGCCAGAACATATATATGTATATAAAGAATCTTTGTTTAGCTTGCTGCTTTTCCCTTCTAGCTTCCTCTGGAAGAGAAACAAACACGGGATTTCAAATTAAAGTAGAAGTAAAGAGACAATAACCTGTCTTTGCCTTCGGCGCTGTAATATACTGATGGCCCAAGCCATTATGTAGCATGGCAAGAGAAATCCAGCAGCTCGAAGCAAGAAAAGCTGCAAGAAACCAAGCACTTAAGAAAAATGGCTCAATGGTATAATGCCGGTAATGCTAATTGCTAAATGCTTAAGAAGTGCATAGGTGAATAACAGCAACAAATGCAGCTTTAGGTAAAACTTACAGAGAAAAAAGTAGACACATCATCATCTCCATCAGCATCTGGAACAGTCAATGCATGCCGCAATAACAGAAGCGCCATTAACTGACAAAAATGCAAAGAAAAAAAACATCAATCATTTTAAAATCAAATCTTAATTACATGGTTCATGTAAGAAAATAAACTATTTTAAATTAAGAAAAAAAGACAAAAATAAAAGAATCAAAAGAAAGTTGTTGGCATGAAAATTTTCAACTGAGATGCTTGTGGCCCAGGCAGAATCTGGGTGGTTTTCCATCAGACAGCAAAGTTGGGAGCTGAAGCTCCTAAAAGGATGGTATAACGTCTGTCCACTGTTTATGCAAAACATGCCCAACTATAGGGAGAAAAAGGAAGGAACCAAAAGCAAAGTTGTTGGCATGAAATAATAACTGAGATGACCACTGCCATTGTGGCCCAAGTGGAATCGCATCACTGCTCTTGTGGCCCAAGCATCCCTTGAGATGGAGGGAAGTTGGGAGCTAAAACCCAAAAATTAAGTAAAAAGTAGGTTCCTCCACTGTATGCAATAACTATGCCCAAATAAGGAAAAATAGAGAGCAAAACCATGTACTATGAACATAAAGATCTTCAAGTTGAAAGCTCAAACATCTAAGCAAACTCTTTTCTCCAAATCAATTTGTCAAAATGTTCCCTTGACACATGGCTAATATATTACCATGTAGAATTGATAATGGTCCAATTTCAGGGAATTAAACTTACTACAACAAGGATGTTCAGCAGTACATGTAAAACATGATTAGAAATTCAAAATGTCCAGAAGATTCATAACTAAAATCTTACAATTAGAGCAGCTGAACGGCAAAATGCAGCTCCACTGGCATTTGATGCTGCATATTCATCATACTCTGCTTCCAAAAATTGGCGTTCTGCCTCTGCAATGGCCAAGAGGCGAGGATCACGCAAATCCAGAGGGGTACCAGAGATTGTCCAGCCTCCACTATAAGACAGTTACACAAATGATTACAATGGAATCCTCCGAACAGATCATACAGACTAATATTTCTACTGCACATTTAGAGCAAAGGTTTTCATGGACATCATGCTTTACAAATCAAACAGCATACACTCAATTTTGTCAATAGAAAAAGTCACCAACCACCAACGATTGCATAGAGCATTAGTTACATGCCAGAAAATCAAACTTACCCAATATCTATAGCGGTTTCTTCAGTATGGGGACGAGGTAGAGCAGTATAACCAGGCTGGTAAGGCTGCACAGCAGATAAAAATAAAGAATATATCAGCAAGGAGCCATGAGAACCAAATATCAATAGCCACTAAACATAAATTAATAATACAACAACATATGTGAACAGAGATAATAATGCCTAAAAGATGGCACATTGAACCACTCTTGTGATAAATGCTGAGGAGTAAAACAACATTGAAAAGCGCAACATGATAAGCCGAGGCTTGTAACACAAGAGCTCTTCTCATCAATCAAAAGTTAATATTCTTCCTAAAAGCAGTTGATTGAACTTCTTCCCCAATCATGTTCAACTCCTTACTTCAAAATCCACAAACTTTCCATTCTTTACTGACACAAAAGGCCTAAAAGTGCTAGTTCAAAATCTTCTAACAACCTAAAAGGAGGACATAAGAATTGCACGAAGGCGATGCATGTTTCTCAAAAAAAAAGAAAATGACAACTTTTTATAAAGGATTAAGGCAAGAGGATACCTGATGACATATCTCGCAGATTATATCTCCTTTCTCATTGCACCAATGCTGCACGCACTTCCTATGTGCATACTGCAATTGAAAACATATAGAATTTCAGCAAAATGCATATAAAAAAAAATCATTTCATATAGCATTTGAAATTCCAAAGCAAGTATTAAGTTCGTTCGAAAGCTTTAGAAAAAAAAATGCACTTTACATTTCCGAAAGGAAACATCTTCTTGATCAAGTTATCATGAAAAACTAAAAATAAACGAAAATTACAAAATATATATATATATATATATATTTTAAATGAAATTACCTTGAGGCTGCCACTGCAGGCACAAGGAGTCTCAAGATTCTTAATAGAATCTTCCTCCTGGCAAATGCGGCACTCCGCCGGCTGAATCAGCGGCTCCTCCTCGTCGTCGTCGTCCTCCTCCTCGCCTCCTCGGACGACCTCCTTCTCCTTATCCTCCGCGGAGCACGACGGTCCCGAAATCTCCGTGGAAGGACCAGCCTCCGACTCCAACGGCTGTACGGGAACCGGCCTTACCAGACGGTCCACATACAACACCAGGTGATCACTCATAATTTCTACAAGTTTTAAAAAAAATCAGAACTTTTCTTTTTTAAAAATTCCTTTAAGTTAAATAAAAAAAATCACCAAAATGATATAAAAAAAATAAAAACAAGAAACCCGGGATCGCGCTGCGTAACAGCAGCGGATCGGAGGTTTCCGAACAAATGAGAGAATGGCGAAAGAAAAAAAAAATCAAAAGGAATCTAATAACAGAGAAGAAGAAAAATTTTAACGAAATTCTTGAAAATATTTTACCTTTTAGCAGAGAAAATGGGGAGGGGGTGGGATTTGTGTTTGATTAAGGAAAACGAAGAAATAGGAGAGTAATTTTCTAATTAAGCTTTTTCCCTTCCAACGCGTTTTTCCTTTCTAAATTTTCCATACTCCGACATTTTATACTTTTTTTTATAAAATTCAAAATATTTCCGAATTAATAAATATATGTATAATCGTATTTAAAATTTTGATACTTTTAATTAATTATATCGGATTCGATTTATAAAATAAGATTAAGACAGACGAATAATACGAATAATAAAATCATGATAAAATTAGATTAATAATTTATATTTATAATATAAAATTAAGATACGAAAATACGAATAATTAATATGATTAGGGATCAATGGTCGAGAAACATTGGTGACGTCAATTCAAACGGCTCCGAGGGTATTTTCGGGATTTTGAATTTGCCATCGACGCGTCTAGCTGGCTGACCCCTTCTTCTCTTTCGGTGCTTTGTCTGGTTTGGCAGTTGCCGCCCGGCGTCAAGCATTAACTCCATTATTATACCTTTTTCTTTTTCTTTTTTTCATTTTTAATTGCTTTTTTGCTATTTATTTTTAATTACCTAATAAATATATTTGTTGGGACTTAGAAGGGTTCTTTTTTGTACTCTTTCTACTATGAATTTTTAAAGATAAATTATATTTATATGAAAATTTATCATAGTTAAATTTATGAAAGAATAATTGAATGGTAACCAATTTAATTATTTAGTTTTTTTTTAAATTTTTATATGTATGTACTAAAATCAAATTCCTAATTTTGAATTTTGGGTATCTTTTTTTTAACTCAATTTTCATTTCCTACCCTTAATTCTATTTTTTTTTTCCATTTATTAAACATCAAAGCATTGAGCTTTATTCTCTCTTTGTCTCTTTCTACAACAATAGATGTATATGCTTATAATTGTTGTATTAATTAATATAAATATTAAGGGTTTGTTAATCATAGGAAAAGGGTATTTGACCCAATTGATCTAGGGCAGACATGCATGTCACTTTCCTTATTATGAAGGTAGGCTAGGACAATGGCCTAATCAAAATGAAATTTGGGTGAATTCTCTTTTGGATGATCATTTAAAAAAAGGGTTTGGTCAAAGTGAAGCAATCCAAATGGTGGATATTTTAAAAATATTTTTTCTAAAATTATTATATTAAACAATATATTTTTTTAATATTAATTATTTTTAAAAAATATGATTAAAGCACCAGTCAAGAAAACCCGTAACGAAAATGATATTTTTCTAGTTTAACAAATGCAACTTCATTTTCATTTGCACCAAAAAAATAAATGCAATTTGAATTCTTCATGCAAATTGATGAAACAAGGGACAAAATGTTTTTGATTTAGTACCTAACTAGCAAAAAGACATTTAATAGCCCATTTCTCATCCAAGTGAGTGGTCAAAGGTTTATGTAGACTCAATAAATAATGATATTATGTTGGTTTTAAATCAACTTGTTTTCACTTTTAATAAACACTTCTATAGGATGGTACATTTGGGATCCTATGATATAGAGAAGATGGTTGACTTGTACAGTGTGTTTACTTCATCTAAAATAAAAACTTATACATGATAAATCTCGAATTTTTATACATTAATTAGTAAGTATAATAGATTTTAGATAATATATACGAAATTTGTTTCGAGTTATTATACAATACAATAATACAGTTGGTTGAATTTTTAAATTTTATAAACTTTATTAATTTTTAAATTTTACAACCTTTTAACCTGATTTAGCGCTACCCTGGATGGAACTTTTGATCGAATATGGCAAATGATTTGATCACGATAACCAAATGAGTCCAACTATAATCAAGCTGTCAAGATTTAGACATCAATCCAACCCAGATACAGCAACTTTTCCATGTCCATTTCTTTTGCTTTTCTTCTTTGCTTTACATTAAATTTTCAGCTTTATTTGTTGGTTACCAAAGGAATGAATGAACAAAGAAGAGTACTGGAAGATACATAAAAGAGCAAACATTTGAGAAAGGAACAATATTTTTTCCATACCAAAACAACAACAAAGCCTTAAGATCACACCTTAGGCACATTTCATGAAGCGGTGATACCACAGCTCTGAGAATACCCCCCACAACTAATCCATGATACACTCCTTATCTATATCCTGTAGTATATAGGTAAAATAAAAAGGGATGTGGTATAATAAACTAAGGGTTTCGGTTCCTGGTAAATACAAAAATGGGAATCTTAATCTTCTATCCTAGTTCCCAATGAAATTGTTACACTAAATCCTATGTCGAAACTCAATGATATACAATCTTACATTTCCCACTGACATGGTGGTTTTAAGAGGGTGCAGTAAAGCAAGGAAGCATAAAGATGATACGATGCGTTCAATCTCCTTTTGACAATGCTATCAACTTCTACCTATACGAGTAACTATATATCGCCCTTTCTCTAGATCATACACTGTCTTTAACTGGGGCTTCCTCCATTTTGATATAGACCAAGCTATGAACGTCAATATTGCAGAAATTGCAATGATGGAAAGCAGTGTGGGTGAATCTTTGCTGATAATGGTAGTTATCCAGTCAGGTTGCTGCACATCTGAGTTGGTTGTGCTCTGCAATATGAAAGCTCCCAAGGCCCAATCTAGTGGTATATTTTCCACCTGGTTAGCAAAGGTGATCCTGTTTAAGATTAAATTCCCATTAGTGAAATTTCAGTTCAGAGAACGAATAATCTATTGATGAACTGCCCAAAATACAAGACACTTATTCAATATTTTCATATGGAGGAAAGCCACAATGCCCTATTAATTCATTGAATTGAACTAATCTAGCCTGTTTGCTTTTGAGGACACTTAACCAGTAAAGAATGAAACATACCTTTCATCATCCAAAGCAATTTCAAGGCTATCATGAAGCAAGGCCACAATATACGCTGAAGAAAAACAATAGCGCAACAGATCTTCCTCATCGAGTGACTGGTGTTTCTTCTTCAATTTTGACCAATCCTCTCCACAGAAATGTTGCCCCGCTATCATTAGATCAGAAAGAAAGGCCCTTTGGCGCAACCTAAAGAACTATCACAGCAGGAGGCAGACAAAGAAATGGAAGACTTACATAAACAGAAACTCAGTGCATTTCAAGCATTAAATACGTGGGTTTAGTCTGTGTGCTTATTTTTCCTAAAAAATCCATGCAAGGCATATAAAAAGAGGCAAAAGTTAAGCATGCATAAGCCAGTAAGAAAGACAGATTATAATTATACCTTTGATGTATAGAAGAAATTTTCTGTAGCCAAAAATTTCCCTTGAAGCTTAGGCATGAAAACTGACCCCAAATAACAGCGATCATAGGAACATTTCTCTGCATCTCAGAATATATAATGATTATCATCCTGTGGCACAACGTGATGCAATACATGTGGTGGTTCTAAGAGAGTTTCTAACCTTTTTCTTTCTGTAACAGCATTAGTGCAGCAGATCTGCACTCCGAGAAGTTACCCCTAGCTTGAAGTTCAGAAATATATTTACTTTTTTCAGCCATAGAGACTAGCGAAAGCTTCGATGACTCAGGAAAGTACCCTTTAGGTGTACAAGGATCGATATACATTTCCTTAGGAAGAGAGTCAGCAGCTGTGTTGAGATAAGGAACAAAAAATGAGCAAAATAAACATAATAACTTAACCAACTCCATGCCATCTCTATCAAAAGTAACAAAGATCCTATGAAAATATGCAATACAAAAACTTTACTTCTAACAACCTTTTCCATAATGTCCATTCTGAATAGCCATAAATGACCAAAGGTAAAAGAAAACAACTTTCAGAGTTAAACAGTCAAACCCAGCCTAAATAGTCAAAACTGTAATATATAAATAGTGCTCATATCAAATTTAGATCTCTTCCTCAAGCTTTAACATTGCAAGACTCACAAAGATGATTAGAGTAAACCTCAGCATGACTGAATTTCCTACTTTGAATTCAAGGCACTATAAGTACCTTTTAAGACTTCTTCAAGCACTTTTAAGCCTGCAAAACCTTGGCAGAAAGCAAAGGCATTGAAACATACCTGGACTGAAATCTCGTTTAATGAGTGATTCCCTCAATGATTCATGTGCAACATTCTGCAAAAAAGACAAAAGTTAAAAGCTCCTAGATCAAGTTTGAATTTCTGACAGAATTGGTAATAAAATACTACAAAAATCACAATGCAAAACCATATTGAAACAATACTAACATTAGTTAGAACTTAGATATGCAATTATCATTATTGTTTTAAAAGGATGAAGAAAAACACTTGGCAGAAGGACAGTCAATCAGTCATATCTACTTCCACAATTTATAAACAAAAATATCTTCTCAGTCCATTTAATTTTAACCGTGCAAAGCATACCAAAGCATCTCATTAGCAACAAAGTTCGTTAAAAAACTAAACCATAATATTTGTGGAATAAGATGCCTACACTTGGAACACACCTGCATACCAACTATAACCAGCCTAAAAGTAGAAGAATAGCTAATGCATGCAAAAATTACCTGGCCAAAACGAAGAAAGCTGTGGCTGTAGAGATCGTAAGTGAAATTCCCAAACTTGATGGAGCGTAAGAACTCAGAAGGCATAGGCTCACTAGGGATAAAGGTTACCTGAAATATAAGCATAGCAGCGAAGTTAATCATGAACTTATATGAGCTTCTCTAACTTATACATTTTAAGAGCATCAAGCCAAGGACACATATGCTAAATTGTTTACAAGCCAGGGCATCAGATGCACTTGCAAATTAGTTGATAAGTTATAGCTTCTTGTTTTTTAACCTTCTTTTCCCCCTTTCTGACAATACAGAGTTTTGTTGCTTTAAGCAAGTCATGTCTTTCCCAACCATAAATTTTTGCATGTTAATTCTTGTTTCTTGAAATGACATCAACTTGTAGTCTTTCAGGAATATCAACAAAATGCAGTTCATGGCTCACACTCACCACCTGCTTCATAGTATAAGCTCAATAAATAAATTTTTCCAGTGGATTACAAACTAATTTGAGATGTAATTTCTCAATACACAAGAAATAGCTTCAAGGAACTCTCGTACTTGGTGTCAATAATTAGAAGCTTGAATGACTTGCTAATTCTGGTGTGGAAGAATCCAATTTAACTCTATCAAAACACTATAGAAATATTCCAAATTAAAGAGTCAAGAAGCAGCAAAGAATTATAGATGAAAAAAACCTGAGCAGATGCCCCTCCAAGTTCAATAATCCCAGTTGTATGCAGAGGATTACCTCCAAGAGTACCGAGCGCATAGTTTGCAACAACCCAAGCATACATGCCTTCATCAGAGCCTAAGACAATAGCATCCAAACTTAGCTTCAAAAATGTGGATCAGCGATTAGAAATTATAATACAAACACAAGGATTGTAAGATTTCCAGCATTGACTACAAGAGCTGATCCTTATTTAAGCTTTGGATACATAGCAAATTGTATACTAATATAGCCACCAGACAAAAAGATGGAATGCCAACATCTATTATATCCCAAGAAGTTATTGCTATCATTTTTGTTGGTTCTCCCTGTGATACGTGTCGTTAGTTCAAAATGGACCAAGACAGACACCCACTCTTACATAAGAATCTACAATGTGACATCATTTAAGGTCTCACCTAAAGAAAATGACAATAGTGGTCTATTTCTCAATTACTGCCTAAACTATAGCATGGGGAGGCCAAAAGCACTCCAACCGAAGGCAAATTAAAAATATTGCGCTACCAGATCTCAACCATCTTTGCTAAATTGCTTGCAAACAGTCAAAGATCTTTTTGCAGTAGGTTAGAAGTTGACTACTAAATCATAAACTCCAGCCACATTTTGGCTTTTGGCATTTGTTTAGTTACTTCTCCTATGAGCCTGAAGAAGTTAACTACCCAAATAAGAACATCACAAAATATTGCAAAGTCAATAGCTTTAATTGGCATTTATTAATAGGCCTATTGACAAGAGATTATCAAGTTCAAATTCTATTAAATCAATAAGCTTCATCATTAACCATAAACTATTATCCTAAACCGTAGATTAACCACTCTTACTACTCTTCCACTTATCACATTTCCCTTTTAAAACAAAATCAAAGTTTTCCCACACTGGTTTACAAAATTCACTCAAAACAAGGCCAAATACTCAAATGGCCTTGTCATTTCCACCATTTAAGCGCCTCAGAAGAAGTCTAGTGCTCAAAATTAAAACATCATATAACATTGACAATCCCATAGCTTTAGCCATTGCTCATTTATAAGAGCAGTTCAATCTGCATTCATAGGTCTATCGACATAGTATCATGTTTTATCATCCAAATAATTTCTATCACTAAAGATGAACTTAGACCTCTCACTACTCTTCTATTCCTTACATGTCCCAAACAGAAACACAGCAAAATTTTCCAACATTGTCTCACAAAACTCACTCGAAACAATCCACATTATATTACCTGTGATAACTGAAGCCCAGTCGTCGTGAAACTTAAACCCAGACACCCTAAGCACCTTCCTGCACTCCTCCAAAGTCCTCTCTTGCACCTCAATATCCAACAATCTCAAACCGGCCGTCGCCATTAGCCTAATCTCCGTCTCTTCCCACAGTTTTCTCGGAACCTTCCTCCTCCCAAACTCCAAAAGCTCTCTCAACGAATCCGCAGCTCCTTCCGGGTCCTCCGCGTACGCCGACAATCCCGGGTTCACCCTCAAGCTCTCCAACCCTTCTTTAAAATCGAAAACCGGGTTTTTAGTTTTACCTTCGACTCTGTACCCAAACACGTGAATCCTCGTCCCCGTGCTGCCGCCGTCGATTATGATTCCGTACTTTTTGGAATCTTTCGTGGAGAGAAGGAAAATGTAAACAAAAATCACTAAAGCAAGAGACGTGGCGATTGAGATTGCGATGAAAGACGGCGTTGGCTTGGTTTGACGAGGGTTTCTGGAAAACAGAGCGGTGGATCGGGTGTTGGGTCGGATTTGGAGCCTAACTGGGTCCATTTTAGGTGTACTGGTATTTGATTTGGATTTCGATTCAACCCGATTTCGGGCATGCGATCGTCGCATCAACCTATCAACAAATATTGTTGTGGAGGAAGGAGCATGTGATTATCAAACACTACCCAAATCCTTTTTTAATGAAAAGAATTGAAATTTTAATCGAAATTGAAGAAAAAAAAGAGATAATAGAAAGAATCAGAATTTTTTTAGGGTTTTTCTTCAAATTGGGATTGATTTGGAGAAGGAGAGAGCTTTGATTCAAAGGATTCAGCCCTCTCTCTCTCCTATCTGATTTTTTTTTTTTTTTGAGTTTGTGTTTCAACTTTCCACAGCTTATTTACGCACAGGGAAACACTTCCGGTTCGGTCCGATCTTGGACCAAACTGCCGGTTTGGATAGATCGCTCCCTTTTTTTTTCCACAGCTTTTTTTTTTTAATTGTAAATTGTCCTTTAATCTTTTGGTTTAACTGCAGAAACGCCCTTATTTTTTTTCTAATTATTAAAATAATCATAAAAAATTAGTATTTTCTATTTGAGTCGTTTTAATTAATTACTCATTTTGAATATGCACTTTACATTAAGAAGGATTGGGTTTTTGAATTTTCATTTTTGGATTTTATTTTGATTTTGAATTATTAATAGTTAAATTATTTTGAATTAAATTGAGTTAGATCAAGTTTTCTCATTAATGAATCGGAAAATTTAATTCCTTAATTATCATGAAGATATATAATATAAGAAAGAAAAAAATTTATAAAATATTTAGTTCATATGTTGTTTATTCATCGAGATAAAATTAAAAAAAATATAATTTATTATAATTTATATAAAATTAATACATGTTTGATATAACTATTTTTATATAATTTTATTTTAAAGTATCAATGTGTTTTAATTTTATATCAAACAAATAAGAAAATTACTCATTGATGTAATGGTTCGGTGACAATACTTTTTTGTCATTCTTTAATATGAAGTAAATAATTCATGTATTATAAATTATAATTCATAAATTTCTCATACAAGCGTGGACTATATGTCTAATAGAAAATTGAGAATGATCTCTTCAAGGTGGGGGAACTAGTCCACAGGAAGAGCATGCTTCACCTGCTCATAACCCACATGTGTTAGAAACCAGATTTTGCTCCTAAATCCCCAAAAAAATGATACAAGATTGCTTTTATGTTTTGGGGTTCAAGAGTGGCACAACATGAACTGCTTTGAAAGCAAAGCAACTGCAGCAACCAGGCAGGGGGATCAGCTTTCTAGGAACTTGCTTCAATGGGGGCTCAATGCCTTGTCAGGTTCCTCTCTCCCTCTAAAATTTGATGTGCAACTTTACATTCATAAGGTAACTTTAGAAGAAAGATAAGGCTTTGAGCCCATAGAAAACAGCTTCTTCGGAAGGTGGTACCTCTACCTGGTTGCTGTGGTTGTTTGCTTCTGATCCATGGTGTATATAGAAAATATTAGAAGACGAGGCTGATTTTTGGGTGAAAGGTATGTACACAAGAAAATTGCTCAAGCTGTTAAACTTAAAAGCTGTATGCCTCCTGCTTAAAAATTGCTCAAGCTTATTCGAGGAAGTAAGGTTTGAATCTTATTCTTTTTAGTAAAGATTATACACTAATCATGGAATCAAATACTCCGATGAGCATCAGTAACTTAAGTATGATTTATTTGAGCTCAAGCTAAAATCAAACTTTGTTAAACAAGTTCAATTATATTCTTTCCAGGCCCTTGTAAGAACCATGTTCTCTCGGTTATCCAACCATCTTGTACAAAAAATACAAAGAAGCTGATATTTATGAGGTAACATGACAAGCACAGTCTTCTTTATCACTATATTTGGTGGATGATTAGTTTTTTCAACATTTTAGCTTCCATTCATGTGCTATGGTGGAACCCAGGACATGCCATTTTATCTGTCATATATGTTTCAAAATCAAATTTTAGACTATGTATTAGAATCAAAATAGAAAATTTCCAACAATTGAAAGTCTAAGGAATGCTGGCCACAGGCCATCATAAAATGCTTTGAGGCATTAATATTTGGAGTCATGTAATGTAGGGATGACTAGATTTACACAAACTAAACTTACCAATTATCATGACATGAAACAGAGACTGTAAGCAACACCATTGTTTTTATGTCATAGTCTTTTGTAACATGTTGGGTCCATCTGATATTTTATATCCAGGCAAATTTTGTTTAAGAGGATGATAAAAGGGAAAAGGTATATGGATAAAGGTGTAATAAACTATTAGCAAGATATTGCTGAAATGATTTCAATTTTTTATTTAGTTGAACACCCCATTAATCCATTTCAAATGTTCTGAATAATCTACTGGATACCTGGGTGTTAGGGTTGCTCCAGCACCTGAAACTTAGGCATGCAACTGAAGTTCCTCAGATAATAAAATGAAAAGAGAATGCATGTGGGTGACCTTAGGGCCACAATCCACTATCCTGGTAATGACTTGTGGCCTCAATATATGGAGTGAAATTCATGGGACGACCAGGGTTGACATTACCACTTACCCTAGTGGACAACAAAGGTCAAAACCATGCATGTGCTGCTTTCTTTGCTTCCCTCAATCCAATTTATCTTCACAGAGCAACACGGTTCAGCTCGAAGATAATTTTTATAGGACTGTTTGTGAAACGAAAAAAGTATCTGTTGACACTCCAATTTGTCCAGATGTAGCAATTTGAGGAAATAAATAAAAAAAATGAAAATCAAGAAAATAAAAAAAAATGAGATAAATATGAAAGATAAGATACGTTTATACTAATCTTACTTTTAGATTAAATCCAAAAAAATTTAAGTTCAAATCGAAACTTAGAAACCAATTCAAATAAAAATACAACACATTGATTATAAATATAGCCAAGTCTCGTATTAAAAGAATTTCTTGAGAATTTCTAGACGAGAGAATTTCTCAAAATTTTATCATTAGTGTTTGAGAGATTTTAGAAAATTTTAATTATCAAGAATTTTTATTTCTTTCGGAAAACTAAACCTATTTTTATTTTATTAGTTTTCAACAATTCACCAATAAGATGAAGCACCTGCTCCACAAGGAATGCACTTAAACTTTTTTTTTTCCAATTTATTTGCCTCTTTTTTAAAATCTGGCAAAATAATTATCTTATGATCTTATGAGTAATGGAAAAAGGGTGAAGGGTAGTTTCGTGGCTTTCACATCACAAAAGGTTGATGTAGGGTTGTTTTGGCATGGTAGTTATGTTCCCATAAAGATAAGAATATTGGATATCACACTGTTGTAAGGTTGTTCATTGTATTTGAATGATGCAAGACTTGGGAAAAGGTTTGATTCAGCCTTGTCAGTAAATCCTCTTAAGGAAGTTTTCGACTGCTATATATCTGAGCCGAAGGGTTCATTTGGAGCAGGCAAATTTGCAGCCTGCATTCACTACACAAGCTATCCTAGGCTTTTATTTTTATCCTGATTCAGTCCATAAAGCTATATATAACCTTGACTGAGTCTTTTTACTGGTACAGAAATATATTCTACCACTAGTTGATTTGGTCCTTCATTTTTTTTTGGCAAGTTTTTAACATTATAATATTTTGTTTCCTAATTTTTCTCAACAAACCTCTTTTGTATATGCAACATACATTGTGGGTTGACGAGTGGCAAAAGATGGACATCTCGAGGCAAAATGAGCTTCCACAGTCACAGCAACAAGGCAGAGACAGCAGCTTCCTTAAAACATGTTTCAATGGGCTCAATGCCTTGGGTTAACTGCAGAAAAGAAAGCACCCAAATCACCCTAAACTATACCAGTTCATCTGGATAACTAGGTCCATATATCAGGTTCCCCAATCGTATATTAGCTCCCAAGGGCCAAGGTCATTTGTTACAACCTGTCCAGGTCTTCATAGAAGTGCTGTGTTCATGTGTTTATGCTAATATTCTCTCCTCATGTTGCAAGAAAATTTATACCTGGTCTTGATTTCTGTTTCTTTACAGTTTATGAATAAACCAAAGAATTTGAGTTATCATTTTCATTGGTCAATATTTAAAAGCCAATATTTTGCATCAGAGAATTTTGTATTTAACAACTGATAGGGTTGATCTTTATCTGGGTTTTTCTATTTTGAAATTTATCAATGCTCCATTTTCCCATGGCTAACATCAAGCTCATTACTCTGTCTCACAGGCGTAGGAATACTTTCAATTCCATATGCACTTTCTCAAGGAGGATGGTTAAGCTTATTGCTTTTTTTCCTGGTAGCTGTTCTCTGTTGGTACACGGGACTACTTCTTCGACGCTGCATGGATTTGAACCCGCTCATCAAAACCTATCCGGACATAGGTGAGCAAGCTTTTGGATACAAAGGGAGAGCAGTTGTATCCCTGTTCATGTATCTTGAGCTGTTTCTGGTTGCAGTTGAGTTTCTGATATTAGAAGGTGACAATCTAGACAAGCTGTTTCCAAACATGGGGTTCAAAGTTGCCCGGCTGAAAATTGGAGGAAAGCAAGCCTTTGTTCTACTGACTTCCTTCGTGATTCTGCCAACTACATGGTTGAAGAGTTTGGGTATGCTTTCTGCAGGTGGCGTTTTGGCTTCTTTTTTTCTTGTTGTTTGCATCTTTTGGATTGGAGCAGTGGACGGAGTGGGGTTCCATAAAAGCAATGTGCTTTTGAATTGGAGAGGAATGCCTACTGCCATAAGCATGTTTACCTTTTGTAACGACCCAAGTCCAACCACTGACCCAGCAGTTATTTGGACCGGGACCTAAATCACGTGGTCTTCAAAAACTTAAGTTCAAGTTACTAGTAGTGATGGACTTGGATTGTTATATAGGTCTTAACAAGTTACTAGTAGTGATGGACTTGGATTGTTATATAGGTCTTAACAATTACATTCACACCAGATGTGAGATGTTGAGTATCACAATCCCACCCACTCAAATCCTTGATGTTCTCATCAAGACCACATATCACATCCACAGGGTCAAGATCTTACTAGAACAATGTGAAAGCTCACATCGGACTGGTCCAAGCTCTGATACCATTTGTAACGACCCAAGTCTAACCACTGGTCCAGCAACTTTTTGGGCCTAAATCACGTGACCCTCAAAAGCTTAAGCTCAAGTTACTAGTAGTGATGGACTTGGATTGTTATATAGGTCTTAACAATCATATTCACACCAGATATGGGATGTTGGGTATCACACTTTTTGTTATTGTGGGCATCCAGTTT
Organism: Theobroma grandiflorum; assembly: GCA_036013995.1. Taxonomy (NCBI): domain Eukaryota; kingdom Viridiplantae; phylum Streptophyta; class Magnoliopsida; order Malvales; family Malvaceae; genus Theobroma; species Theobroma grandiflorum. The sequence goes on from CP142127.1 coordinate 1,165,391, forward strand.
TCCCCACATTATGCAGCTCAATGAGAGACAGAAGTCGGTTCTCTAAGGTAAGAAACAATATTCTAGACTTCTACTTAGAGATGCAAGGGGAAAGAGACCATTTCCTGCAAAATCTGTCATGGATTTTATCTGAATGAACTACACAAGATCTTGTTCTGTATTAACATCATATCTTTCGTGTTGTGTTTTATCTTGTTGCAGGTTTTACTTGTCTGCTTCGTCGCAAGCACCATCAACTATGGATCAATGGCTGTTCTAGGCTACCTGATGTATGGAGAACATCTGAAGTCTCAAGTGACATTAAACCTCCCTATCAAAAAGATCAGCACAAAAATAGCGATCTATACAACTTTAATCAATCCCCTCACAAAATATGCTATCATAACTGCTCCAATTGCTATAGCCATTGAAGAAAAATCACTCTTCCGCAATAGGAGGTCTCTAAGCATCTTCGTTAGAACAGCTCTTGTAATCAGCACGGTTATTGTTGCCTTAACCTTCCCATTTTTCGGCTACGTAATGGCATTTCGTCGGATCATTCTTAAGTGTCATCCTCTCAATATTACTACCATGTCTCTGCTGCCTTAAAATTAACAAAACTACTCGAAAATTTGGGTTCGTGTTGGTAATAATTGTTGCCATTTTGGTAGCTGGGTCTTTTATAGGTGTTGTCGGAACCTTCACCTCCATAAAAGAAATTGTTAACCATCTATGAATCACTTGACATGGATAGTAACATCTATGAATCACTTGACATGGATAGTAACCCAAGCTTTTTATTAGTAAGGTGAGAGATATCAGAATAAAAGTCAGATAAACAATTCTATACGTTTATGGATCAAGAAAGATCAACCCTTGTTAGGAGTCTATGCAATAAGCAATGAGACAAGAAGAACATTTCTGTCTGATATTAACAAAGCTGTTCAAAACTTTTGAGTTCGAGCTTATAACACTTGCTGGGATTTTGGTAGCTGACAAGGAGATGTTGCAAGAACAATTATAACACTTGCTGGGATTTTGGTAGCTGGCAAGGAGATATTGCAAGAACAATCCTTGGAAAGAGTTCGTGCAAGAATTGAAAGAAAGTCAAGATAGTAAAACAGGTATCTGAGTTTCATTCCATCCAGTTTTGTGCAAATCAAACTTCAGCAGATAGGAAAGGAGAAAAAGAGCATACTTGGTTATCGATCAGAGATCAAACAAAAAGTTACTATACCAACCACAGCATGGAAATGAAGCTGAAAAATGCAGAGGAAGTAAAAAGGAAAGAGAAATTTATGTTCCGTATATAAACAAAGTAATAACAAATATCTTAGCTGTACAGAGAGAGGGAAAGGTCATTATGATTGAATGTATTTCTATTTCAAAATGTATTGCGAATTTCCCTTTGATATCTGTCAATGTTAAAATCTAATAAGCATAGTGTATGCAGTATAGCCTAAGGACACAGCTTGAAGCCCCTTGATCTTCTAACCTCAAACTTCAGACACAAAGGCAATGTCTTCTTTACAAGTTTCTTCTGCATCCAAATCAAACTGAAAGTTTTAAGGCACATGATGTAATGTAATAGACATTAGATGGTAAGTTTATGTAGCTGAAATTGTCTGCATGTACTTTTGATGTTAGATGCTTCGATGTAGATTTTATAGGCAGTAAATACTGAAAGCTTGGTCAAGAAAACCGAAGCAGATGGCATTAAGATTAATGCGCAGTGGAATTTAAGAGTAAAAAAGTGCCTTGTATATACAACTTAAGGAAAGAAAAAGTTTTCAAAATTTCTCAATTTGGAAGCATGAATAAATAAAAAGTTGCAGGCTGAAAATAATGGAGTAAACCAAGCCCTCAGTTCTACTCGCTTCCCTCCTAGTTTTGGCTCGAAGTGCTATAGAATAGGTTGCTTTAAGGTGCCTACCATTTTTCAGTTACCTTACGAATTTACACTGCACTTTCAATATCAGAGGGAGAAAGTAACCTGATAAGGCTTGAAGCTCATAGAAAACAGCTTCTTCGGAAGGTGGTGCCTCTACCTGGTTGCTGTGGTTGTTTGCTTCCGATCCATGTTATATATATATATATATATATATATATATGACGAGGCTGATTTTTCCTCTGGATGGGTGAAAGGTATGTATACAAGACAATTGATCAAGCTGTTTAACTTAAAAACTGTATGCCTACTGCTATAAGCTTATTCGAGGAAGTGAGGTCTGAATGCCTGTTTTTTTTTAACAGAGACCATACATTAATCACTGAGTTAAATGTTTATATGTAACTTGTTTACCTTCAGTTATTGTGGGCGGGCAGTTTCCCATCATTCTTGAATATTATGGGTAAGAAATGATATTTCATCTTTTTTAAAAAAAGCAGAAATGATATTTCATTATAAGCAAATCTAATGACAGGCAGAGACACCAACATATAGACATTACTTATTTGATAGGCTCTAGAAGTGGTGAATTTATATTTGCTCAAGCATGAGTAATTTGAGCTCAAGCCAAAATCAAACTCTGGTAAACAAGTTCAATTATATTCTTTCCAGGCCCTTGTCAGAATTGCAACGAAGTCTGATGCCAGGTTCTCTCTGTTATCCAACCATCATGTACAAAAATTTACAAAGAAACTGATATTTATGAGGTAACATGACAAGCACAGTCTTCTTTATCACTATATTTGGTGGATGATTAGATTTTTCCAACATTTTAGCTTACATTCATGTGCTATGGTGGAACCCAGGACATGCCATTTATCTGTCATATGTTTCAAAATCAAATTTTAGACTATGTATTAGAATCAAAATAGAAAATTTCCAACAATTGAAGTCTAAGGAATGCTGGCCACAGGTCATCATAAAATGCTTTGAGGCATTAATATTTGGAATCATGTAATGTAGGGATGACTAGATTTAGACAAACGCTCACTCTAGCGGAGTGGAAAACAGGTGGTGAGAAAATATTGACTGAACTCCTTACCTGCCACATGGAAAGTTCATTCATCTGCTTTTTGAGCATATCAAATGTCAAGAAGTGTTTCATTGAATGCAACCTGAAAATCCTGCTAGGTGAAATATGTTAAGTTAATACTTGCATGATTATGTACACTTGTCAAGCTTTTGTTACTTTGCTTCATTGTACTGGTCATTAGTCATGCATGTTTGCTGTATATACCATCTCCTACGTGTATAGCTGCATGAGGTTGTTGTCTTTATGCCATAACACTTGTGTCTGCAGCTTGTTACAGGTGTTGATCATGCCCACTGCATATTTAACTTGTATTCCAATATGGAAATGAAGTACCTTTTGCAGTTTTCTTGTAACCATCGACAGTCTTTCTTTCAAGTATTGCAAGCCCCTGTTCTTAGTTTTTATAACAGAGCATATTTGCATTTTTGCTCTCTGTTATAAACTAGAAATATAACAAAATAGTGTTTGATTATTCAAGATGGAGATGCGAAGTCAATGCTCAGACCAGATGGAAGAGAGTCCTTGAAATTGAACCACAACTCTATTGGTATATCTGGATAATAACACTAAGGATTCAAAACTTTAGTACATAATCTGGCTTTTGCTTTTGATTGATATTCGAAGCCAGAAATTTGGTAAAATCATCTGTATATAAATAACTTATCTTTCGTAATTGTTCTTGGAAACCACCCACTTACCCTTAAAAAGAGCAAACTGATCTGGATCTCCTACTGCAGAAGAATACTCAACTATGATAATAATTGCAGATGCTTTTCTTACACTCAGGTTTCTAAACAAAAGCCAAGGAAAAAGTGCTTGAGATCATCACAATGCTGTTGTTGCAGAAATACTGACGTTCTAAGTTTATCTCTTTCCAAATTCCAAGTACTTCTATCATTTTTTTTTTGTCTGCTTAAAGTTTGTTGCTGATATAAAAGGCTTTGTCCACTAATGTTATGATTGTTTTCACTTTATGATTAGTGCTATCCATAAGTTGTGGTATCATTTCCATGCTTCTCCATGTCCAGTATTCTGTTTCTCCATTGGCTTTCTTTACCTCAGTGAAGCAACATCATTGTTTTTATATCATAGTTTTTTGTAACATGCTTGGTCCACCTGATATATATATATATATATATATATATATATATTTGAAAGTTAAGAGTTCATTCATAAAAGAGAGGGTATTCATGTACATACAAAGGAGTCTTTGACTGGAAAGAAAGCAGTCTTAACCCTCTGATCACAAGTGATAAGATAAAGAGTCCATCTGATATTTTGTATTCAGGCAAATTTTGTTTTAAAGGATGATAAAAAGGAAAAGGTACATGGATCCTTATCATACCAATTAGAAAGATTAAAGGTGTTATAAACTATTAGCAAGATATTGCTCAAATGAGTTCAATTTTTTATTTGGTTGAACACCCCATTAATCCATTTCAAATGTTTTGAATAATCTACTGGATACCTGGGCGTTAGGGTTGCTCCTACACCTGAAACTTAGGATGCAACTGAAGTTCCTCAGATAATAAAATGAAAAACGAGTGCATGTGGGAGACTTTAGAGTATTCTGGGAATGAACCTTGTGGCCTCACTATATGGAGTGAAATTCATGGGACGACCACGGTTGACATTACCACTGACCCTCGTGGACAACGAAGGTGAAAACCATGCATGTGCGGCTTTCTTTGCTGCCCTCAATCTAAGATATGTTCACTGTGCAACACGGTTCAGCTCGAAGATTATTTTTATAGGACCATTTGTTAAATGAAAGAAATCTTATATCTATTAAATCAAGATTATCTTAATTAGAGATATTCTAGACATACATACATAGACAAGACATTATCAAATGGTTTTATATTGAATGTTTTTTGTAAAATTTAACATGGTATCAAAGCAGCCATTACTCTCATTGGTTGGCGTCTTTATGGGTCTCTTCCGTTGATTCATGGCATATCATAGGTTTGTGTTGCCTACATGTGAACATAAAAATATAACAAAAATCTCTCTGTTTATTGATAATTGGTTTTAGGTTAGATACATGTCCTAAAATTTCAATAATAATTGACAGAGTGGGTCATCTTCAAAAGGGAAACAAAAAACCAATAAAAAATTGTGGCGGATCTTTGTTTACTTTCCTTTATACACATTATGATTTGTGCATTAAAATTTGTTAGTGGATCTTTGCTACTTACATGATGGAGATACAGTAGGGTAAAGTATATCAAAAAGTACTTCTACTAGTATTATTAGACAAGCATGATGAAGCCCTCTTTACTCTGTAGGTGAACTTTTATGTTGAATATCCCTTTCCACCAAGCAAAATTAATACAAAAGGCAACACAATCGTCCCTCATGTTAGAATACCAAAGCTTGCTTTCTCTTTTTTTTTTAAAAAAAAAAAATTATTCAGCCTTTTTGGGTTGCTTGAGATGCTGCCATTCTTCCAAAGTTTTCAACAATTCAGCAATCAGAAACAGCACCTGATCCACAAAGAATACTCTCAACTTTTTTTCCAATTTATTTGCCTTTTTTTAAAAGCTGGCAAAATAGTTATGTTATGATCTTATCAGCAATGGAAAAAGGGGAAGGGTAGTTTTTTTGGCTTTCACATCACAAAAGATTGATGTAGGATTGTTTTGGCATGGTAGTTATGCTACCATAAAGATAAGAATATTGGATCACACCGTTTTACCTAGTCAGGTTGTTCATTGTAGTTGAATGATAAGAGTGGATTGTGTGATCTTTTCCTTTCTTTCCCCTTGGGAAAATATCAGAAGATGAAAGACTTGGGAAAAAGGTTTGATTCAGCCTTGTCAGTAAATCATCTTAATGAAGCTTTTGATGGGGACATCCCTGAGCCGAAGGGTTCATCTTAATGAAGTTTTATTTCATCCTGATTCAACCCATAAAGCTAGAGTTATTGTTGTCATCTTTGTTTTCTGTCATCAAAATTGTGATTTAAAGTCAATAAAATGCTTTGAATTGAATTCAACTTTTTTCTGGTATATTCCATCCTTTGATGCACATGCTTTTCCTGGTAAGTCATTTCAGATACTTTTTTCAGAATCATTCTTTCCAGGAGTAAGGTAGTCCAAAAAACTTGCATGACAGTTACTGGGAGAGTTGTTTGCAAGCAGTGTGAAAAGAAAATGCAGAAAAGTACAGCATTGTGGGGCTAAATTTTTAGTGCTTGAGGCTGAAATAGTTTAATCATCTTTTAGAATTCACCAGGGGAAAACATTAGTCTGGTAGGAATTAAATTATGATGACGAGGACTAGTCTTTCTGCAGTGTCCTCCCAACTCAATTCTCTGATAGATTCAGATTCTACCACATAATCCTGGAAAGACTGGAACAAAAATGTATATCCCTTCTGCATTATGAATTCATGTGTGAAGCACCCAATTATAGCTAAAATTGGCTGATGGAGAAATGTTTAAGTTCTATAAACAGCTGCTTCATTTAATGGAACAGCAGATAGAGGTTACCATTAAGGACTAATCTTTTCAACATATAGGTTGGGACGCATGAAAGTTGCATGAGTCAAAAAGGAAAGGCCTTATCTCCTCCTCCAACAACAACAACCCTCAAAGAAAAGGAACTAAGATATATAAAATATTAAATGAGGCATGTGAGTGGGTTTTCCTTTTGAAAGCTGAGTTGTAATTATCACCCTAAGCCAAGGATATTACCCCCCATTTCTGATGCTTTTTCCTGTTAAAGTTGAATGGGCATCTACTCATCTTCACTTCTCCACAAACCAAGCAATTTATTGTAATAAAAGACAATAATGGAGGTGCATACTTGTCAACATCAAAACAACAAACATCGCCCTATTCCTTTTATATATATATGCAACATTGTGGGTTCATGAGTGGCACAAGATGGACATCTCGAAAGCTGAGAAATTAGAGAGTCAAAATGAGCTTCCACAGCCACAGCAACAAGGCAGAGGCACAAGCTCCCTTAGAACTTGTTTCAATGGGCTCAATGCCTTATCAGGTTTCTCTCTTCCTCTGATATTAAATGTGCAGGACAAATTCATAGGGTAAATTGCAGAAACGTAAGCATTCAAAGGCACTCTAAACTATACCACTTGACCTGGATGACTAGGTCCAGCTATCAGGTTCCCCAATCATGTATTAGCTCCCAAGGGTCGAGGTCATTTGTCACAACCTTTCCAGGTCTTCACAGAAGTGCTGTGTTCATGTCTTGATGCTAATATTCTCTTCCTCATGTTGTAAGAAAATTTATACATGGTCTTGATTAAACAAGGTTAATTTCTGTTTCTTTACAGTAATTGAAGAAACCAAAAAATTTGAATTACCATCTTTAGAATAGGAATCGAGGAAGTGATAGAACAGCTTCATCAAATAAAGACATAGTTCCAATAATTATGTCTACCGCATGAATCCTTTACTTCTATTTTCTTTGGTCAAAATTTAGAAATACTGTAATGATCAAGCTCATTACTCTGTCTCTCAGGCGTAGGAATACTGTCAATTCCTTATGCACTTGCTCAAGGAGGATGGTTAAGCTTATTGCTTCTTTTCCTGGTAGCTGTTCTCTGTTGGTACACAGGACTACTTCTTCGACGCTGCATGGATTTGAATCCCCTCATCAAAACCTATCCGGATATAGGTGAGCATGCTTTTGGATACAAAGGAAGAGCAATTGTATCGCTGTTCATGTGTCTTGAGCTGTACCTGGTTGCAGTTGAGTTTCTGATATTAGAAGGTGACAACCTAGACAAGCTGTTTCCAAATGTGGGGTTCAAAGTTGCCGGGCTGAAAATTGGAGGAAGGCAAGCCTTTGTTCTACTGACTTCCCTCGTGGTTCTGCCAACTACATGGTTGAAGAGTTTGGGTATGCTTGCCTATGTTTCTGCAGGTGGGGTTTTGGCTTCTTTTATCCTCGTTTTTTGCATCTTTTGGGTTGGAGCAGTGGACGGAGTGGCTTTCCATGAAAGCAATATACTTTTGAATTGGAGAGGAATGCCTACTGCTATAAGCATGTTTACCTTCTGTTATTGTGGGCATTCAGTTTTCCCCACATTATGCAGCTCAATGAAAGACAGAAGCCGATTCTCTAAGGTAAGAACCAATAATCCGGACTTCCTACTTAGAGATGCAAGGGGAAAGAGACTATTTCCTGCAAAATCTGTCCTGGATTCTATCAGTATGAACTACGCGAGATCTTGTTCTTTGTTAACATCATCTTGTCTTTCATGTTGTGTTTTATCTTGTTGCAGGTTTTACTTGTCTGCTTCATCACAAGCACCATCAACTATGGATCAATGGCCGTTCTAGGCTATTTGATGTATGGAGAACATTTGAAGTCTCAAGTGACATTAAACCTCCCTATCAAAAAGATCAGCACAAAAATAGCAATCTATACAACTCTAATCAATCCCCTCACAAAATATGCTATCATAACTGCTCCAATTGCTACTACCATTGAAGAAAAATCACTCTTCCGCAAGAGCAGGTCTCTAAGCATCATCATTAGAACAGCTCTTGTGATAAGCACTGTCATTGTTGCCTTAACTGTCCCATTTTTTGGCTACATTATGGCATTCATCGGATCGTTCTTGAGCGTCACCTCCTCGATATTACTGCCATGCCTGTGCTACCTTAAAACTAACAAAACTGCTCAAAAATTTGGGTTCGAGTTGGTAATAATTGTTACCATTTTGGTGGCCGGGTCTTTTATAGGTGTAGTGGGAACCTTCACTTCCATAAAACAAATTGTTAGCCATCTATGAATCATTTGAAGTGGATAGTAACCCAAGCTATTTATTAGTAAGATGAGAGATATAAGAACAAAAGTCAGATAAGTAAAACTATATGTATATGGATCAAGAAAGATCAATCCTTGTTAGGAGTACATGCAATAAGCAATGAGACAAGCAGAACATTTATGTCTGATATTAACAAAGGTGCTCAAAACTTTGGGTTCTTGCTGATAATACTTGTTGGGACCTTGGTAGCTGCCTTATTCATAGCTGAAATAAATGTATACAAGGAGATGTTGCAACAACAATCCTTGAAAGAAAGTTAAGATAGTAAAAACAGGTATCTGAGTTTCATTCCATCCAGTTTTGTGCAGATCGAGGTTCAGCAGATATAAAAGGGGGAAAAGCGCATAACTATACCAACCACAGCATGGCAAACATAGAAGCCAAAAAAAGCAGAGGAAGTAAAAGGAAAAGGAAATATAACATCCATATATAAATCAAGTATTGACAAATATCTTAGCTGTACAGAGAGAGGGAAAGATCATCAGGATTGAATGTATTTCTATTTCAAAATGTATCGCGAATTTCCCTATAATATCTGTCGATGTTAAAATCGAATACGCATAGTATACGCTCCCCAGTTCCTTCTTACAGTGAGCAATTGTTTGTAGACCGAGCTTGACGCCGAATCTGACTCAGGCGATTTATCCTTCCTGGCAACTTGCCATGTGAACATCCTGCAGTACCCTCTTTCCAATTTCCGGATTGAGCTAGACGGCGAATTTGAGTCAGGCGAGTTGTATGCAATTCTTTGCATGCACCCACAAGTGTCCTCTTGGATGCTCTGTTGCATGAATGATTGGTTTTGAAGGCAAGCTTGACGCTGAATTTGACTTAAGCGGGGCACTTTTCCTTCATAATAAGATCCTTCCTTCTAGTTTCTCTCATGAGCAAATAAGGGTACTTCATCAACTTTATTCCAATTCCTATCTAAAAAACAAACCAGATACCTCTAGAAGAAGTTGTGAAAATGTGTTTCTGGATGAACATGTCACAAAACCCATGAACTGTGGATTATGGTTTCAGAAGGAGGCTGACTAGAAAAGGAACTCTGCGTCTACATGGTGGCGGTGGACAATGAGTGAAGTCTATCTTAATTTGGACACTGGAGGCAGGAATTTATGTACATTCTTGATCTGTTTTGCATTGACGGCTGTAGTGAGTTGCTTAAGACACGATCAATCTACGAGGGAAATGTGGGCAGGATTCGTTTAAAGCATGATTAAAGTGTGCAGGAGGCTGTTTGTTGCGGCATTATGTAGACAAGAAGCTTTGTAATGCTTTAACTCATTGAAAGCCTCTCAAGTTTGAGCTTGGATATCCTTAAATTCAGGCCTTTAATCGTATGGGGAACGTTAAAATATTTTGTTTCCTGATTTTTCTTAACACACGTCTTATATGTATATATATGCAACATACATTGTGGGTTCATGAGTGGCACAAGATGAACATCTCGAAAGCTGATGAGAAATTTTTTTTTTAAAAGAATTTATCCTGCACATTCAATATAAGAGGAAGCGAGAAACGTGTTAGGGCATTGAGCCCATGGAAACAAGTTCCAAGGAAGCTTGTGCCTCTGCCTTGTTGCTGTGGCTGATGAGAAATTAGAGAGCCAAAATGAGCTTCCACAGCCACAGCAACAAGGCAGAGGCACAGGCTTCCTTAGAACTTGTTTCAATGGGCTCAATTCCTTATCAGGTTTCTCTCTTACTCTGATTTTGCCTTATCAGGTTTCTCTCTTACTCTGATTTTAAATGTGTAGGATAAATTCATAGGGTAAGTTGCAGAAAAGTTAGCATTCAAAGGCACCCTAAACTATGCCAGTTTACCTGGATGACTAGTCCATATATCACGGTCCCCATTCCTATATTAGCTCGTAAGGGCCAGGGTCATTTGTCACAACCTTTCCAGGTCTTCACAGAAGTGCTGTGTTCATGTCTTTATCCTAACATTAATACCGTAATGATCAAGCTCATTACTCTGTCTCTCAGGCGTAGGAATACTGTCAATTCCATATGCACTTGCTCAAGGAGGATGGTTAAGCTTATTGCTTCTTTTCCTGGTAGCCGTTCTCTGTTGGTACACAGGACTACTTCTTCGACGCTGCATGGATTTGAATCCCCTCATCAAACCCTATCCGGATATAGGTGAGCATGCTTTTGGATACAAAGGAAGAGCAATTGTATCGCTGTTCATGTATCTTGAGCTGTACCTGGTTGCAGTTGAGTTTCTGATATTAGAAGGTGACAATCTAGACAAGCTGTTTCCAAACATGGGGTTCAAAGTTGCCGGGCTGAAAATTGGAGGAAGGCAAGCCTTTGTTCTACTGACTTCCCTCGTGGTTCTGCCAACTACATGGTTGAAGAGTTGGGGTATGCTTGCCTATGTTTTTGCAGGTGGGGTTTTAGCTTCTTTTGTCCTTGTTGTTTGCATCTTTTGGGTTGGAGCGGTGAACGGAGTGGGGTTCCATGAAAGCAATGTGCTTTTGAATTGGAGAGAAATGCCTATTGCTATATGCATGTTTGCCTTCTGTTATTATGGGCATTCAGTTTTCCAAACATTATGCAATTCAATGAAAGACAGAAGCCGGTTCTTTAAGGTAAGAAACAATATTCTAGACTTCTACCTGGAGACTATTTCCTGCAAAATCTGTCTTGGATTCTATCTGCATGAACTACACAAGATCTTGTTTTGTATTAACATCATCTCATCTTTCAAGTTGTGCTTTATCTTGTTGCAGGTTTTACTTGTCTGCTTCATCACAAGCACCATCAGCTATGGATCAATGGCTGTTCCACGCTACTCGATGTATGGAGAACATCCGATCAAAAAGATCAGCACAAAAAAAACAATATAAACTACTCTAATCAATCACCTCACAAAATATGCTATTATAACCATTCCAATTGCTACTACCATTGAAGAAAAATCACTCTTCCGCAACAACAGGCTCTAAGTATCATCATTAGAACAGCTCTTGTGATCAGCACTGTCATTGTTGCCTTAACCAAACCATTTTTTGACTACGTGATGGCATTCATCGGATCATTCTTGAGTGTCACTGCCTCTATATTACTACCATGCCTGTGCTACCTTAAAACTGACAAAACCGCTTGAAAATTTAAGTTCAAGTTGGTAATAATTGTTACCATTTTGGTGGCTAGGTCTTTTATAAGTGTAGTGGGAACCTTCACTTCTGTAAAGTAAATTGTTAACCATTTATGAATCATTTGAAATGGATAGTAGCCCAAGCTTTTTATTAATAAGATGAGAGATATCAGAACAAAAGTCAGACAAACAATAGTATATGTATAAGGACCAATAAGGATCAATCCTTGTTAGGTGTCTATGCAATAAGCAATGAGACAAGCAGAACATTTATGCCTGATATTAACAAAGCTGCTCGAAACTTTGGGTTCAAACTGATAACACTTGTCGGGATTTTGGTAGCTGCCTCATTCATAGCAGTAATAAATGCATACAAGGAGATGTTGCAAGAACAATCCTTGGAAAGAGTTCATGTAAGAATTGAAAGAAAGTTAAGATGATTAGTTATTGATCCGAGATCAAACAAAAAGTTACTATACCAACCACAGCATGGAAAAACATAGAAGCTAAAAAATGCAGAGCAAGTAAAAGGAAAGAGAAATATATGTTCCATATATAAACAAAGTACTAACAAATATCTTAGCTGTACAGAGAGAGGGAAAGGCCATTATGATTGAATGTATTTCTATTTCAAAATGTTCAAAATGTATTGCGAATTTCCCTATGATATCTGTCAATGTTAAATCTAATAAGCATAGTGTATGCGGTATAGCCTAAGGACACAGCTTGAAGCCCCTTGATCTTCTAACCTCAAACTTCAGACACAAAGGCAATGTCTTCTTTACAGGTTTCTTCTGCATCCAAATAAAACTTAAATTTTTAAGGCACATGATGTAATGTAATAGACATTAGATTGTAAGTTTACATAGCTAAAATTGTCTGCATGTACTTTTGATGTTAGATGCTTCAATGTAGATTTTATAGCCAGTAAATACTTAAAGCTTGGTCGAGAAAACCGAAGCAGATGGCATTAAAATTAATGCTGGCAGTGGAATTTAAGAGTAAAAAAGTGCCTTCTATATACAACTTCAGGAAAGAAAAAGTTTTCAAAATTTCTCAATTTGGAAGCATGAATAAATATAAAGTTCTTGTAGGCTGGCCACTGTATCATCTTCACTTGCTAACCTGCTCAAATAGTCAACTTAAGGATCATACAACCTTAACGTAACACAACTATCTTAACTGCTTTCAACTCAAGGAACTCCCTATCTAGAACTGACCTCCAGTTTCCCCTCCTTTTGATGCAAATGTGCACCAGCTTAGATTGGCAAGGCCTAGCATCAGACAATTCAAACAACTAAATATCTAACGAATTTAACTTTGATCCAACTCATTAGCTAATTCCATCACACTGCAATAGATATTTCATTGGGATGCATTTCTTCATTAATATATGTCTGAGCTTAGCCCATGTTGAAAGTGAATCTTAGTTTCAGAGCATGCCAATGACAACTATAGCATTGAGTTAACTAGCCATGATTCCATGTCAAACCACCATGCGGAACACGAGTTATAAAGACGAAAAGCGAACGGGGAAAGTTAGAACCCTTTCCAAATGGAAGCTGAAGGATTTACCTCTACTTTCTTAGCCAAAAAATCCAGGTTGAACTCGCATATTAATTCTTTCTGCAAATGACGCATTCAAAGTATTGCTATTAATGACTTAGAATAAGAAAATGATGTTTATTGCATTAAAAGCTAAAAATATATGCATACGTTACAGCTATCCAGTATTTCTCTTTGCAACCAAATCAGCATTTCCCAAACGAGCTTTGCGTCTTAATTGGCTTAAGCGTAGTGCTCCTTTCTCAATTATCATCTTGTCCACATTTTCTGCATCTACCGTTAATGACCTTGAAATGTTAGTGCCAACATTGTTTACACCTAAAAAGGAAACTATGAAAGTAACAAGAATCATTAAGTCATTAACTATTGGTGGTTTAATGGTGCAAGATTTTGTCAAAAAGATGGCAGTGTTGCTTGCAGAACTAGCAATACCTACAGGATGCTTTTTCAAAGCAGTGGGGAATGACACACTTTTCTACTAATATCATATTAAGGGAGATAATATATATTTTTTAATTTTGAAATGTCTAAAGTTTTCAGGTCAGTGAAATTATCTCTTTTCAACAGAAATTATCAGGTTATGGAATAAAGAATCAACAGGTTATAGATATTATTCCCTTTGAGCAAAGAGTGATCATCATCCAGCTCCCTGCTACCAGCTCAGGGTGCATAACTTGGCACGACTTTGTAAATTATAAGTGTCTATGCTCATTCTTCAAACCAAGATAACAAAATCCACAATTTCAAGGCCTGAACCTACTTCTCTATTTAAATTTCCTTTCTACTTCTTGAAACCAAATCCACAACCAATAATTCAAAGATTACAAAAACCACTCATAAATTTCAGGCATATAGGAACTATTGGATGAAAAGCTCTGGAACTTGTTACCAGAACAAGAGGAGGAAGAAGTTCCAATCACTTGGCAGCTGTCTAGCTTTGCACATTGTTCTGCAGCTGCATCTACCTTCTGGAGATCTGATGGAAATACAGAGGAACCAGGAAAAATAAGCAAGCAGCTAACATGAAATCTAAAACTTGATCATACACCTGCTCTGCCTGGAGAAACTTTGGATATGGTTTGTAAGTGCAAGGTGATACAAGGTAGAAGGTGACCAGAGGTATATTTTTCTATATTGCTAAGTGCCTACCACTAAGCACCAGTTTCTGCCTAGCAGCATCCATTGTTGAAAAAGAATTGCTATCCCAAAATTAAAAACACTTAATTCATGCATGCCTTCCTAGTCCTATCTATATCTCCTAATAAATTACCTTCATGATATTGGCAGTCTAAATGCCTGTGCATATGCTCCTCAGTTCGTTCTTGCAGTGAGCAATTGTTTGTAGACCGAGCTTGACGCCGAATCTGACTCAGGCGAGTTATCCCTCCTGGCAACTTGCCATGTGAATATCCTGCACTATCCTCCTTCCCTAGAACATGATTTCCCAAGCGAGCTAGACGGCGAATTTGAGTCAGGCGAGTTTTACTTCTTTGCATGCACCCACAAGTGTCCTCTTGGATGCTTTGTTGCAATGATTGGCTTTTAAGGCAAGCTTGATGCTGAATTTGACTTAAGCGGAGCACTTTTCCTTCACAATGAGATCCTCCCTTCTTGTTTCTCTCATGAGCAATTAGGGGTACTTCATCAATTTTATCCCAATTTTTATCTGAAAAAAAAATCCCAGATACTTTTAGAAGAAGTTGTGAAAATGTGTTACTAGATAAACATGTCACAAAAGCCATGAATTTTTTTGCTGGGTCAAAAGCCATGAATTGTTGGAGAGCTGTACCATTATATGTACCCATAACATCATTAACATTTTCTTCCAAATGTTGAGCCTCCATGGTAGAATCTAACATTGATGATGGATATGTTGAAATAGGACTTGCATTGAAAACCACATCAGGGCATGCTATTAACCTTAGGACCATATGTGACCATTTTGTATTAAGACAGCTAGCCCTCTGTCAAATTATGATAGCTTTGCATCAGGTGAATGACTTATGTGATGATTAGTGTGTATTCCTGTGCCTAGCTACTGTTCAAGGCTTACTTGTTAAGTTTTGCTATATGTATAAACTAAGTCAATGCATATCAGAAATATGTAGCCTACTGTTATAACAAAACTCTCTTCACTTGCTCTGTTTCGTACTTATCCTACATCTACTAAAACACAACAGGATAATTAGCGACATAACATGAGTCATATACCCGATAAAATTGAAACTAACCAGAAAATTTTCCAAATTTTTGAGGTACTAACCTTCATAACCTTGACGATTTACATGTACTCTGCGTAAACTATCCTCAGATTCTGACATTAATTCAGCAGAGTTCGCAAGGATCAACAGACGATTATTGTCTCCCTCAACCAATAACCTTTCTTCACTACGACAAACTCTTTCATCTTCAACTTGTCTCCCTACCTCACACCCTTGAGGAGAAAGCTCAGCAGTTTGGCTACCATTTGCACGAAGTGCATCATCCCATTGATGTGCAGTTCCATTCCATTGTTTCTTCCTCCGACCTCCCTGCACAAGCTGCTCTTCTGGGGCAGCCTCAATCAACTTTTCTTTCTGAGATTCGAACACCACGATCTTCTTCTTTTGTGAAACATTTTGACAATATTGCCTCTCCTTGATGGTCATTTCGAATTATTTACAGTAAAGCACGGAACAATGAGGAATTGAGTCTATAGCTAGTAACTACGTATTATCATCTGTTTTTCCAGGAAAGATTAAACATAGTTATAAATAAATAAACTCTAACAGTAAAGAACAATTAGCAGAAAAAAAAAACCAGACATCAATGTTAAAGTAAATGATTAAACAAATGATGAAACAATCATTGAGTTACAGTTATCAGAACCCAGCATCAGTTCCCAGTGACATGAATCAAGAACTTGAAATAAAAATAAAAAATGAATCTGAAGATGCAATGAAACACAACCCACTAACATTTGCAACCATCTGAATCAAGAAAAAGCATTGAAACACCATTGCCAAGTTTAAAATTGGGAAAAAAAAGGTTGATACCCAGAAAAGATAAAGTGACAAATATAAACAAATGGTAAGAAGAGAATAAAAATATAAGCCCTGGGAATTACCAGAAAGCACATGTTTTTAAGAATGGAGGAGACAAAGTGACGACGAAATATCGAGAATATCTGAGGGGAAGAGAGAAAAAAAAACACAAGTGAACCCTAAAAACGGAGTCTCCGAGGAATCTAAAACCACTCAACTCAGGGACCATGTTCGCATGTTTGCCTTGCCTTTCTCAGTTCAATTTCTTTGCACAATTTAGAGTACGTTGACTTGTACCAAAGGAATGTACAAATCAGTTACGTGGCAGAACTCGAATGGTCAGAAGGTTTTAACTTAATATCCATGAATGTATCGGATTTTTTCATTAAAAAAGGGGTAAAGTTCTTATCTTTACTTCTTTAGGCTTCCCTCCGCAAAACCTTTAAAACAAAAAGATTTCTGCTTTTTAGCATAGCATATCTGTTGCTATGGCAGCAGCCGCAACTCCGATAACTTCAATTCCTCCTTCAAAACCCAGTGGAAAAATCTCAACGATTGAGCATATAAACCCACCACAAAACCGTCTTTCTCTTCTACCCAAATGCGCCTCTTTGAGAGAAGTGAAGCAAATCCAAGCCTTTGCAATCAAAACCCATCTCCAAAATGACATCACTTTCCTTACCAAACTCATCAATTTCTGTACCAAGAGCCCAACTTTTACCTCCATGGAATATGCCCACAAAGTATTTGACAAAGTTTCCCAACCTGATATTGTCCTTTTCAACACCATGGCTCGTGGCTATTCCCGTTCAAATACCCCAATCCAAGCCATCCCCCTCGTTTGTCAGCTTCTTTCCTTTGGTTTCCTGCCTGATGACTACACTTTCCCATCTGTTCTTAAAGCTTGTTCGAGTTCTAAAGCCTTGGAAGAAGGTAAACAAATTCATTGCCTTGTGATTAAGCTTGGGCTTAATCATAACATTTACATATGTCCAAGCCTTATTAGTATGTATACTGAGTGTAATGATTTGGATTCGGCTCGGAGAGTCTTTGATAAGATGTTGGATCCTTGTGTTATTTCTTATAATGCTATTATTACTGGTTATGCTAAATGTAGCAGACCGAATGAGGCCTTGTCGTTGTTTCGTGAATTGCAAGTTAAGAGTTTGAAGCCTACTGATGTTACCATGTTAAGTGTTCTATCTTGCTGTGCTTTATTAGGAGCGTTGGATTTGGGGAAGTGGATACATGAATATGTTAAGAAACACGGGTTTGATAAATATATTAAAGTAAGCACCGCGATTATTGATATGTATGCAAAGTGTGGGAGCTTGGAGGACGCAGTTTGTGTGTTTGAGAACATTACTTTCAGAGATACACCAGCTTGGTCAGCGATGATCGTGGCATTTGCAACTCATGGGAAGGGTTATAAAGCCATAGAAACGTTTGAAGAGATGAGAAAGGCAGGGGTGCAACCTGATGAGATCACATTTTTGGGCCTCTTATATGCTTGTACTCATAATGGACTAGTGGAGGAAGGTTGGGGGTATTTTTCTAGTATGAGCAATAAGTATGGCATTGTTCCTGGTATTAAGCATTATGGGTGTATGGTGGATTTACTTGGTCGAACAGGACGCATAGATGAGGCCTATAAGTTCATTGATGAATTGCCTATCAAGCCTACACCAATACTATGGCGAACATTGTTAGCTGCTTGTAGTAGTCATGGTGATGTGGAATTGGGGAAGAGGGTGATTGAACGAATTTTTGAATTAGATGACTCTCATGGTGGAGATTATGTAATCTTGTCCAACTTGTGTGCAAGAGCTGGGAGATGGGAAGATGTGGATTTCCTTAGGAAATTGATGAAAGGTAGAGGGGTGGTCAAGGTTCCTGGTTGTAGCTCTATAGAGGTGGACAATGTAGTGCATGAATTCTTCTCTGGGGATGGGGTGAATACTGTTTCAACGTCTCTGCATACGGTGCTCGATGATTTAATGAAGGAATTGAAGATGGTTGGCTATGTACCTGATACTTCTCTAGTTTTTCATCCAGAAATGGGAGAGGAAGAGAAAGAAATTTCACTTAGATATCATAGTGAAAAACTGGCCATTGCGTATGGACTGTTAAACACTCCCCCCGGATCAACAATTCGTGTGGTGAAGAACCTCCGGGTCTGTGGGGATTGCCATGCTGCTGCTAAACTCATATCGCACATCTTCGATAGGCAGATAATTCTCAGAGATGTCCAACGATTCCATCACTTCAGAGAAGGAAAGTGCTCTTGTGGCGATTTCTGGTAACACAGATCATAAAACTCAAATGTGTAATCATCACTAGTGAAGGACAACCTCCCAGTGTTGCCTTGTTAGAGAACTACTACCAACTACTACAATGTTCCAGCAGAAGATTCATTGGCCATGATTTGTGTCATCCAAGGACTAAAGAGCTGCCTAGGTTGATTCCAGTTATTTGTCTTCCATAAGCCATTTTTGGTCAGTGGCAAACTTAGCTACTGTTGTACAGCATTCCTGATGTTGAGCTGTATTAGTAACTAATTAGACTCTTTTTTTTTTTTCCTTGTAATAATAAGGAAAAGTTATAATACATAATCTCAAGAAAATTCAAATAAATTTTTATTTATTTATTCTTTTATTACGTTTAATTAAGTTTTATTTTATTTTGAATCAAATAAGTTGTTGTAGATAAAACAAATTATTATATTACTTTTATTTGTATCATGAATTAGATTTAAAAGACATCTCATATGGTATATATTGAAATAATTAGTTCGCCATATATATCCACATTAAAACTAGAAAAATTGCTAAATTATCATTAATTATGCATGTAGCCAATGGCCATAACAAGAATTATGAACTACATGCATGCATTCTCTGTTTTCTAAAGTTGATTAATCGACCACAGTATTAAAATTTTACAACTGAATTCAGCCCCATGTCAGCTAATCATCAAAATGGCATATAATCAAAGTTGGAAGGTAAAATTTTCACAACCTTACCAATTGTTTGTAACTCTTATTTTAATGAAAATGTAAAGACTAAATGTAACAAAATTGAGTTTAAGTAATTAAAACTATTAAATCAAAATAGTAAAAGATTATAGATGAAATATAATTAAATAATAATAATAATAATAATATAATTATGAATAAAATAAAATTTAATATTACAATTTATAAAAGATAAAAGTGACAAAATTTCGATTCTTTTTGTGCAAAATCGAATTAACTGAAATAATTTAATATTTGACCGGTTCAATCTTTTTTTAAGTTTAATCGATTCTAATCGATTTTTAAAAATATTTAATCTATTTTATCTCTAATTATAATGGACCGAATAGATTGAACCGAGTAATTACTCACCCCTGTTAAACACTTAACATTTTTGTAAATTGATTGAATATTCCTATTTGCTACAATCTAAAATACATGAATCTTTGATAATCCATTGAATTCATTCAGCATATATGCATAGTATTTCCCATGAAACTCGAGTAAATGTTCATTTATGGATTCTTTCCCTTTGGGGTTATGATCAAGTTCACAAAGGGCCTCCTCAGCCCGCCCCGGTGAGGGAAAATTTGTAGGTAAATGTGATGGATGAAGACGAAGACGAGGAGAAGTGAAAAACCCTTACCGCATATAGTGTGAACGGTGGTCTTGTTTGATCCATGTCTGACAACAGCAACCGCAGGTGTTGATGCTGCGGAAGGAGAAATAAAAATGGTATACTCTCAAACTAATAATTTGATTGGCAGCTTTGCCAGGACCACACAATTCTCAAAGCCTCAAATAAAATATGAACCCCAGACTTTTATTTTGACTTTATTGATTGAGATAAATCATGAATGTGGTAGCTTACATGTTCCAATCATGGAAGTGACGATTTTGAGTTCAGGGTTTACGAGCTAGAGGTTTTTTATTGACAATATAAGACAGGATTATGTGATACAGAATTATAAACGGGATATCGCGTAAGGTAGTAAAGGAGGATAAAGAAATTTTATTGGCCAACCAGATTCTGAAAATTTGAGCAGAAGGTGTGAAAACAAAGAGACGTGAATCAAAATGGCGAGTGTATGTTTACATGCCATAAACTTTGTAGAATGGGGTTTAATATGAACATAGGACAGATTGAGGCATTGAGCCGACACAGGCCAATCGAATGAGAAATGTTACACACATAACGCAATCTTGTACTTTATTAGGATCAGACAACAACCTCAGCATATCCGGCTCCCGATTCCTTGTCTGCAACCTTCCACTTTTGCCTATAAAAACAGCTTCATTATCAACGTTACATATCATCAAATCAATCAACCATTAATTAGTTGAGAGAAAGAGAAAGCAGGCTGTGAGTGGAGGGAGGAAAAAAAGATGAAGTCCAAGTGTTCAGTGTTGATCAATCTTTTGGTTTTACAGTACCTGGCAGTTCTTTGTGTTTCTCAGGATTTTGATTTTTACTACCTTGTTCAACAAGTGAGTGCATGGTTTTGATTGTTTATTTCTTCTTCTTTTTTTGTCCGGGTTTCTTTTGATTTTCCTTTGTTCATCTCTCATTGTAATTTACTCTCTGCATGCAGTGGCCAGGATCGTTCTGTGACTCAGACAAGGGCAGTTGTTGCTACCCTACAACAGGGAAGCCTGCAGCCGATTTTGGCATTCATGGGCTTTGGCCTAACTACAACGATGGATCATACCCTCAAAATTGTGATTCTAACAATCCCTTTAATGAATCCGAGGTACTTAGAACATCCTAACAATCTTGATCATATGATTCCAGTTTTGTCTCCCTGTGATTTGTTCGGATTATGACAGACCAAAGAGTCCAAGCCGGCCATAAGTTTATGACAGATTAGAGAATATTTAATGCATATACAACTCATCAATCACAGAATTTAATGCATATGCATATACAACTCATCAATCACAGAATAAACGTTTTGCCTTCCATTTTTTGGCATAAATTTGGCAGGAAACTTGCTTATTTCCTGCTGTTTCTTCTTTTATTATGTGATAGTTTTTTCTTTACTGGAACAGTACATAGTCAAACCTGTTTGACAATGTGCAGATTTCGGACCTCATCAGTAGCATGAGGAAGAATTGGCCATCACTGTCTTGTCCTAGCAGCGATGGAGAAAACTTCTGGACTCATGAATGGGAGAAACATGGTACCTGTTCGGAGTCTGTCCTTGATCAACACGACTACTTCGAAACAACTCTGGGCTTAAAGCAACAAACCAAACTCCTTCAAAGTCTTCAAAGTGCAGGTAATCCATACCTTACAACATCTCCCAATTCACTTCTGCACTTTGATCTGAGAGTTCTTTCTAAGAAAAACAAATGTGGGTGTCGCAGGAATCAATCCAAATGGGAAATTTTACAGCCTGGCAGACATTAAAGATGCTATAAAAAAAGGAACAGGGTATACGCCATGGATAGAGTGCAATGAAGACTCAACAGGGAACAGCCAGCTTTACCAGGTGTATCTGTGCGTGGACAAATCGGGGTCAAACCTCATCGAATGCCCTGTTTTTCCTAAAGGAAAATGTGGATCACAGATTGAATTTCCCACCTTTTAGATTCTGAAATATATAGGATCTGTATTTCTTTAAATTCCTCATTTTACTAGTTATCAGCTTATCCTTGCATCTGCTAGTGCTTGGAATTTGATTTCTAAAATTTCATTAATGTGAAATCGATTTAGTTTCATCAACAGCTCTCTTAATTTTAATTAAATACTGCTAGCTTTGGTGATGGTTTTACAAGACTCAGTCTTCCAGTAACTTGAATGAAGAATTCGGAATGAGAAAATCAATCTGGAAATATGAACAGCATAGCAGGAAAATTGCTAATTTCCTCATTCTCTCCTGGCATTAGTTTGATAAGGATGCAATTATTTATACAATGTTAGTAGACAATGCTCAAGCAGCAATTATGTAATGACAAAGAGAAACTACACAACTCTAATTTAATTGCCCATGCAAATTGATCCACCCTTCTGCACTCTTCCTAACAGTATCAAGAAAGCCAAAACTGATGTGATAGCCGTACAGCTGGAACAAAGCCAGTGTGGTTCCTTAGTTTCATACAGCTTGGAGAGCATTAAAGACGCTGTCAATGAAGGAAACTGGGTACAGTTAGGGTAGATAAACTAAGAGTATCAAATCAGATTAATCAGGCAAACAGCCAACTTTACTAGGATCGAGTTTATTTCCTTAAGGAGGGGAAAGAACAAAATGTTCATCAGTATCATAAAACAGACGTTTGATTCCAGTTTGGGTCCATCCTGCCTCCTTTTTCTTTGTTTTTGGTCAGTTTATTTAGGCAAATTCTATCTCGAGAAACAAAGGACAAGGGTAAAGATATAGGAAGCTTTCAGGCAGTTAAGAGTCAGGCAAGGGTAGGTAGAGGCCATGTTACCCTGGAAAAGTTCCTTCTTCTATACCTTTCTAACATTAATGTGAACATTTATCAACTCTTTTTCTCCTTTTCTTTTAATAAAATTACTAGTATAGTTCTTTCTTCTTCTTCTTCTTCTTCTTCTTCTATCACACCTTATTTTCATGTTAGACCTAGAATTCATCGAAACAAAGTTTTTAAAGAGTCAACGAGATCAAGGACCGCATCGATTCATTAGTTCTTGAATGAATAAATTAGATATATGATGTAAAATTACGAAAAAACATCAAATAAGATACTAAAAAAAAACTATTGACAACAAGAAATAAAAAGAATTAGCATTTATTATTTGAAATGTTAGGCACGCGATGGAGAGTACGGTGGATTGAGTTTGGACCTGAGAAGCAAACAAGTGAAAAAACAAGGCTTGCCATGTAGATCAATGACAACAATGCAAGCAAAGAGATCAGCTAGCCTTTTAGAGCTCAAAATCAGGGGTAATATAGTTATAGAGCTGGCATGGTATTTGGACCTTGCTTCCTTGGTCTAGTTTACGCAATTATTGGCAATTATATGTAATATATTTCTTTAAGCCAAGTATTCCATTTGCTTCATGAACTTCTACAAACAAAAATATAAAAGAGAACATGTACCGCAAGATAAAGCAAGGTCCAATAACCATCTCAGTAGAAGTAAAATAATCACCATTACGAGTTCTATAAGGCTCTTTGGTGATTGGTACATACCGTTTCTCAATGTGAACTTATCCAAGAGAGAAACAAAAAAAGAAAATAATAGAAAAGGGGAGAAATGGCATAATAATTCCAATTTATTTTCTCTTGGCCTCTTGGCCATGACAGGCCACGTGTTGTGTTATCAGACTGTTGACTTGCACGTAATAGGACTACAACGGTACAACCCTCGAATTATTTCGTCCAAACCGATAAACTAAGCACCAAAATAACAACCTAATAACACGACTGAAACCTTTTAGCTGTTACCATTTCTTGCACATCAATCCAAACTGCTAAATCCTGACAGGTACATTGCTTAGCTTCTTTTCTCATGGATTAGTGCTTAATTTATTAAAATAAAGAGCGGCTTCCTGGCCAAGACCAGATCAGGGAAACATATCAAAATCCGAATGGGAAAAGGGCAAAAACAAAGACCTGGAAGAGGGGCCATCGTGCAAAAAAAATGTGTTGAAGACAAGTTTAAAACAAGTAAGCAATGCATTAAAGTAACATACATTGAGAAGCATATGCTGTCTTGGATATTCCTCTGTCCTAAACCTATCCTTTTTGGCCTATAAATTCAATCTACCAGCAAACACTTTCAATTTCATTCTTAACTCCAAAGCTAATCGTTACAAAGTTGTTGTCTATTACTTGTGTGTGCGTGAGAGAGAGAGAGAAACAAAAAGATCATCAAGAACATCCCAAGAAAGATGAAACCCAACTCATGTTCAATCTTTATCAAGCTTTTGGTACTGCAATATCTATCAGTTCTTTGTGTTTCACAAGATTTTGATTTCTTCTACTTCGTTCAGCAGGTAAGTGATGGTTTCAATTTGTTTGCAATGGGATATCAATATTTTCCTTTGTTCATATTCTTGTATTTTTCGTCAAGCTCATGTTTTTGGATATTGGGATCATCATGCAGTGGCCTGGATCTTATTGTGATACGAACCAACATAGTTGTTGCTACCCCAAGACAGGAAAGCCTGCAGCAGATTTTGGCATCCATGGACTTTGGCCTAATTACAAGGACGGTGGCTACCCTTCCAATTGTGATCCCGACAGTCGTTTCGACAAATCTGAGGTATATTAGTGTTAAATTTTTAGAACGAATATTTAACTTTAAATTAAAACATACTGAAGAATTAAGATCTTCATAATTTAACTGATACGTGATTTTTTTTATCATCATTTCGTAATTAAATCAAAGAAAGTGATGGAAGTTTCATCTAGAAATAATGTGAGCTCTTGAAAAATACATCAAAGCTATGAATGGATAACGCAACCAAGTAACAATGCATGTAGAGTTGTGTGGAAGAAGGAAGATTTTGCGTGTGCAAAAGCAAAAGTGTTGATTCTTTTCTCTCTTTTTCTTGGGTGGTTTGAAGGATTTTCATTTATTAACACCAAAGCTAGAAAACTTTGTAAGGGTAAAGTTTTGACATTGCCATTATCAAAAATTAAAACACAGTAATTGAGGTCGGGTAGAAATTTAAATAATTAACTCTATGATTAAGAATATGATTATGACAAAAATTAAGAGAAAAAATCTTCATTGACTAATTTCTTTCGGATTTAAGTTGAATTATCAATTTGATTAAGACTAAGATTACAATTACAAAATCGAGAAAAAAAATATAAATTCAAGTTTACAAATATATCTATTTGTATCTTTGATTCAATGAAAAATCATGGAATCAATTCTATATCTAACTCTTTATCTCATTGATTTTATCTATATTTTCCTTGCGTTGAATAATCTTTACATTAAATAACAAGTTGCTAACTAATTTAATCCTCATTTATTACATATAAATATAGTAGATGGGGTGTTCAAGATTCTTATAACCCCACAAAAAAATCAACATTTTTGGTGAGAGAAAGTTAAATTTTCATACAAAAATTATCAATAATTAGATAAGAATTTATCGAAAAAATTTAATCAATTCTTTTCAACCAAAACTTTTTTCGGTCAAAAAAATAATCTTTTGTAATGAAAAAAAAAGGAGAAAATTTCACATATTAATTACTTATTATTCACTGATAAAAAAAGTTTCCGAACCAAATTCTCGTTCTTATTTAGCTTTTGGTAGGATATAAAGGAAAGACTTCGCTTTTTAAGTTTTAAGAGCAATTTTAAGGACCCACTACTTGCTCAAGAAACTGAGAAAAAGAGCAAGAATTCTGTTTGAAATCTACTTGGAGGGGAAAAAAGGTGAACCCCAGGCTTGATTTGATGTAAGAAAAGAATATTCTTTGTTAGTTTTCTTTAGTGGGGGAGATGGGTGCTTGCATGCCTGCCGGCCTTGGGTGGTGCACGTTGTCTTTATGGTGAAATCAGATCGTTAGTGTTATAAGTCAAGCTTCAGATCTGCAAACGATGATAATGTAAGATTAGATTAATGTTTAAGACACTAGACAACAGCTATAAATACGCATTTGGTCACCCTCCATGTTGCTTGGGACCACCAAACCTGTCATGTTTCAGTGTTTCACCACGAGGAAGCAGCACGTTTTCGACTTTGGATTTGAACTGTTCTTGCTTCGATTTGGTCAAATGTCTTTCGTAGCCTTAAAGATTACTGCTTACTGTTTTGATCACCCTATTTCTTCACAGATTTCAGACCTGATTGGCTCCCTGGAAAAGGAATGGCCGACCCTTTCCTGTCCTAGCAACGATGGAACCAAGTTCTGGACACATGAATGGGTAAAACATGGGACATGCTCAGAGTCTGAGCTTGACCAACGTGAGTACTTCCAAGCAGCTCTCAAATTGAAACAGAAGGCTAACCTCCTCCAAGCCCTGACCAATGCAGGTACAGGCTTGATTTCAGAGATATCCTGGAGCTTTGGAAACAATTCATGAGGCTGTTTCTAACACTGGTTCGTGTTGCAGGAATCAAACCAAACGATGAATTCTATGAATTGCAGGACATCGAGGATGCTATAAAAGAAGCTGTTGGCTTTACTCCTGGCATAGAATGCAACACTGATTCATCCCGAAACAGCCAGCTTTATCAGATTTACTTGTGTGTGGACACTTCAGGCTCAGATTTCATCAAATGCCCATTGCTACCAAGGTCTAGATGTGGTTCAAGCATCCAGTTTCCCAAGTTTTAGTCTTATCAATCCCATTTTCCTTTAACTAATTTATTCAGCAATTTATTTCCATCCAGCTTGTTGGCAATAAAAGGGTTGGGCCCAATTGTGACAGGGGCTGTATTTTTTCAGGTTAATTACCATAATTTTTAACTGGGAAATAAAAAAGAAAACTGTTGTCTTCTTCTTCTTCGTCTTCTTCTTCTTCTTTTTCTGCTCCCCAGCAGAGTCAGATACAGCACAAAGAAAATGTCACGCACCAGTATTGAGTCATGACACGGCCATATTTCCTTGAGTCTTGAGATTAGATCTCAAAGTAATACAAAGCCTTTCCTTTCATCATATTTATAGTAATCCAAAATTTAAATCATAATAATAATTTTGTTTCAACATATTTACATAATTAATGATTAAGATCCGACTAATCTCTTTAAAAAAAATAAACATTTAGAAACTGAAATACTTAATACATATAATATGCATTTCTAAGTAGCTAACAATGTCTTGACACTAAGACAAATTTCTCAATTTATTCTCTTAGCTTCCATGATCTTAATGTTCTTATCTTTAGTTATATGCAAAATATAATAAAAGAAAGAACCAACCACAACTCGGCAAGTATAGCCACACACACCCCATCGGATCAAGCATTGTTTTCTATATAACATATAGATCATTCAAGGGCATTTATTAAATCATGCTTTCAAATAGTTAAAAGAATCATTATATACAAAAATGGATAATATCGTGAATTCTTAAATTATTGATCATCATATATCATTTTTGAAATATCATTCTAGTAAATCATAAATTCAATTTTTCAAACTCATAAAGTTTCATCATCTTAATTACTGTCACTATTATATTCCGTGATAAAAGACATATCAACTAATTATTTTCATGATCGTTACTAACTATTATATCCCATTTGTAGGGCCGTAGAACTAGTTATGGTGTCGATTATCCCACTTACCAGGGATTATTTTGTAGCTCTTAAAACATTCTTTAAAAGTGATCAAGGTTTCCTTTCATTCACAAATCATTCATCACATAAATCAACCAAAGCATTTATAGAACAATGGTCATTATATATATAACTCAAATCATTTGAAAATTCAATTTTCCATCATATGAGTAAACCAAATCATTCATTAATCAATATACATCATATTATTAAGCTCAAAAGAAAAAAATAATCATATGTTTGACCCTATTTTTAATATATTGAAATAATAAAATAAAACATTTGATTCATTTAAGAAATATATATATATACGGTAGTTTTGAAACAAGCAAGGTGTACGAAGATATATTTACCTCCCTTCATTCTAATAACCTCGCTTCCTTCTAAAATAATCAAAAGCTTAATAATAATCATTTAATCATATTAGCAACCATCTAACTCTCTAAAATCTATTTATCATCTGAAATTGCACAAAATAATCAAAACTCTCCTAAATTAGAAATTAGGACAACTTACATATCATTCACTAAAATAATCATATATTAAGCTATAAAACTCAAAAACAAGATTTGTTTAGTGCGTTGGATACTAGACTTGATAAGCTTTCTATTCATATAAACCTCAAAAGTTAGTTCACTGTAGGAAAGTGCAGAAAATTTTTGAAATGGCCCCTGGCATTGTTGCCAAGCAGTTTGCACCATCTTTACAAAAAAAAATCATATCTTTGCATAAAAAAATCGGAATCCACTTCCATTTAGTTCGTTAGAAAATACACTCATGTAACTTTTCAACCATATATAACTCAACTAATGAAACTCCATAAATCATTTCATAATAAAACTCAAAGAGACAACACAGTACATAATACTTGATGCTACAAACAGATTTTCCTTTTTAATTTCAATTCAAATTCTTGTAAATCAATCACATATTTTTCTACGATTTAAAAAAAGGTTTTACTCACCTTGTAATGATCGAACCAAAGGTAGCCTTTGAATGCTTATTCTTTAAGCTATTTTTGAAAATCCCCAAATCCTGCACCAAAATATATAATTTTAAATTTTCTTTGTTAAGATGACTGTTTATGTTTAAATAATATATTTATATAAATCTTAATTGTATTTTAATAACTTCATTATAAGACAGTAACTTAGGCCCAATAATTTGTAAAGGGCTATTCCTCTTTTTTTTTTTTTTTTTTTTGTTAATACTTCAGTCCAAATAGTATTTGGGCTGGGTTATTACAAAAACAGTTGCAAAATGTGATAGAACGTCTAGAAATCAACCTAAACAACAAAAAACCTGCTGACTTGTACTGAATGATCATCCTGTAGTTTATAAAATAATCTCTATTCCAGGCAGGCTCTCAAGTGTTGACAGAGTCTAATCAAGTAACTAGAAATCACCAAGCTTTTAGAATTTGGCATATTAAACAATAGAAGGAAATTAGAGTACTTCATTGAGTAATAAGTTTACCAATTTAAATTTTATCCAAATCTAATTATAAAATATTTTATTCTTACTTAATCAAATCAAATAATTATACAAAATATCCGGATATAAAGTACTTAATGAGATCTCTTATAAATTTCATACATAACTTGAAGCAGCTCTCAAATTGAAAAAAAGAAAAAAAAAATTGTAATTATAGCAAGCTTGGTTGGGGAATATATGGTTTGCAGGAATCAAACCAGATGGCAGTGTATTTACATGTTAGAAGAGGTACCAAGTAGTTGAGATCCCAATCCCACCATCTTGATTTACAGATCAGGGATCAAAGGAAGTGGTGATCGATTCGATTTCTTGCAATGTTAACTCCGCCATTGAATCTTTAACATGAATTGAAAAATCGTCAAATTAAATGTTAATTAATATTTTATGCTAATTTGATATATTACCTGACAAGTATGCCTAATGAGTACGATGATTATTAATTTTTTGTGAAAATTAAGGTTTCATATGCAATGTGAAGATAAAAAATTAGGTACTAAAGCTGTTTTTGGCTGTTTAAACCTAATTAAAGAAAGTGGAAGCAATAATATTTGGTACTGTCCAACATACAGAGAAGGTAGACTATTCCTTTCACATTGATTAAGCTACCTCTTTACGTTATTAAATTCCTCAATCCTTGTTTACATTTCACGCTATTTTCTTCTCCTATGATTGCCATTGAACGCCTTGACGAACACTCTCCTCTTTTCTTTACTCCCTCTACTTTCTTTGTTCTTTTTTTTTTTTTTTTTTACTTTTTTTCCTAATTTTATTTTAAAAGTAAAAATTATTTTTAAAAAAATCAATTTAATTATAACAGAAAATTAACAATTATCGGATTTAATGCTGACTGATATAAGTATGTGATATGTATGTCATATGAAGAGAAAATGTTAGTCGATAATAGATCGGATAATTTTTTTAATTTTTTATTGAGATTGGGGATTTGTTTAGGTAAAAATTTATTTAAGTATAATAAAAAATAAAAATTTAATTATAATTTTATTTTATTTAAAAAAAGAAAAGAAAAAGGAAAAAAAAGGAGAAGAGACAGGAAAGAGAAATATTATGCGGTACAATTTTATTAGTCCAACGACGGCGGGACACGTAACGGATCAGCCGACAAATGCCACGTGGTTCTCTAGCATTAGTGTTTCTAGTCAAGGCGGAATCGGCCGACCCCAGAAAAAAGGCCAGCTCCGACTGACGTCGAAAGAAAGAAAAATAAAATAAAAATTAAAAAAAAAAAAAGACAAGTCAACAACGTAAATCTCTGTAGTTTATTTTACTTTGAAGGCCCGGAAAACGGTTTTATTTCCCACCGTTGCGCTCAAACGACTTGAGAGCTCGGATAAGAAAGACCAAAACGACAGAGATCCGGACGCTATCTCTCTCTCTCTCTCTGAATTCTCTTCTCTTCGCCGGTAAGTTTCCGTCGCTGACTTGACTGGAACCAGTTTTTCTTCTTTATCTTTGCTTAAAACGTTCTTTTTGGTTTTCTTTTTGAAAGTTTTAAATTTAGAAATGTTTTGTTTTTAGTGTTTTTTTTCTCAATTTTTTTCGTTTTAGTTTTGGCATTTAGATTGTTTTAAGTTTGGATTTAGTGCAATGCGCTTGGATCTGTCTAGAAACTGCTTTGCTTTTGGTTTGCTGAAATTATTTTTATTTTAGTTTGGTTTCCGAGAAAAGTTGAGGTAATTAGGAAGCTGATGGAAGATTTGAATCTTGATTTTTATTTTTGGTTTTCTTCTTTTTCAAGATTTAAAGTTTTAAACTCATCTCAATTATTTGAAGTTTTAAACTCTTCTGAATTAAGTTAAGGTAGTAATCAAGCTAAGTTCCAGTGAGGAAAAGATCATGTTGTTGAATTAGAGATTTAATTAACTGTAAATTCGGGATTTATTTCTATTTAGATTTTCTTTCTTTCCCTACATTTTCTCGCCTACCAATCAGAGTTGTAATGATTTTTCAACTGTTCTCTTTTTTTTTTTCTTTCCGCCTGCCTTAGCGAATTCTATAGTCAGATACAGCAATGACATTTCCTGTACCATAAACAAGAGATTTTTTGCTGAATTGGTGAATTTTTTTTATGAATTTGATGCAAAGTGAGATCAAATTCAATTTTATTTATAGTTTGAATTAAAAGCACTAGATAATTGCCTGATTCCCCGGTCCAGACATCATTATTTTGCATCTTTATTACAGTACTTTACCAAAATAATAATTATTGTTTGAACTAGGGTTTTGGTTCATGTCTATGAAGTATGAAGGATAAGCTGTTTGTTTTTTATGTTGTGGTCCCTACTACCATAGCATTGGTCATCTGACTTGTTTTCTCATAAGCTTTAGTTCTACCTGCTTGCTACAGGTGTCTTCTAGTTGTATGCAGTCATACTACAGAATTTTATATGGCTAAAATTTCTTGTCCGTTTGAGTCAACAAAAGATATAATATGATCTTTGAAAGAGTTAATCTAACAACTCCCCCCAAATTGAGCAACTGGAATGGCACAGCTTGATGCATTTGACTCATCCATCTTGGTCAGCTACGGAAACTCTTGCTAATTGATTATTGTGTGCTTCACAAAAGATTCTGTTGTAGTGTTCTGTAAATTTTAACGGTGACACTGATGTATTTTGAGATGAATGGCACTTGCCTAGGAATGAACTTGGTAATTGGTATAGCTTATCAAAGTTGATTAGGGTGGTGGCAACAGCAAAAGTAGATATCCTGGTTTGCATTTTCATTTGCTTCTTTGCTTGGAGTTGTGTGCGAGATATGTTGGACTGTTTTTCTCTTGGTTAGTATTATGAATATTTTACTTATTTCAGTGGAAAATTTTGATTCCTTTTCTAATGGACTAATTTGTTTCAAATTCTGTCACAGCATGATAGTCTTATGCCAGATGCATGACAAAGAATCTTTCAGGCAATTGCTGCATGGTTACAGAACACTTGAGTTTTTGTGCATCAAGCCAGAAGGTCATGCTTGCAAATTTTGGTAGTTGGCTCAGCCAGACAGCAGGTTGAGAATGATGGCTGATACTCTCCATCTGAAAAGGTAAAATGAGCCTTCAACATTTAATTTTAGGCTGTTGACGGTCTGTTGTAACTCTTAAGTGCAAACCACTGTATGTCCTCGTCTTTAACAACTTGACTTTATTGAATTGCCCACACATTAGAATTTTAAAAATCAATTTATGTACTGATTAACAGTTACTGGCACACGGTTTCTTTAAATTTGATCATTATGAAAATAAGTTGCATAGCTTTTTAATGGGATTGTGTAATCGGCAGAATGAAGAAATGGTATGGTGGTGCTTTAGTTGCATCCTTATTTATGTTGCTGGTCCTGAGATATGGTGTCATGAAAAATGCTGTTGAAGAAAGCTACTTCACAAATCCCTTCTCCTCCAATGGAACGAATCCACTTGAATGGGTGCGTTTTACAGGTCCGCCTGTAGTTCAAAATCCAGGGACTGCTTCTCAAGTGATTTCCATTGATACCATAGCCTTCAGTCTCTTTGCTCAAAGGAACCTCTCCAAGGGAGAGCAAGGATCTTTGCTCACCTGGGATTTGTTGAAGCACTTAATTAACCATTCTCAAGCCTTGCCAAATGGAGTAGAGGCTATAAAGGAAGCTGGAAGTGCATGGAATAGCCTGATGGCTTTGATTGAAGAGAAAAAACTTGGTTATGCTGATGATAATTCAACTAGGAAAACAAAAGAGAAGCAGTGTCCCCATTTTCTTAATAAAGTGAACGCAACAGAATCAGATAAAAGTCATTATAAATTGAGAGTTCCATGTGGCCTCACTCAAGGTTCTTCCATTACAATCATTGGTATTCCAAACGGTCTTCTTGGTAATTTTCGCATTGACTTAACAGGGGAAGCACTTCCAGGGGAGCCTGATCCACCAATAATTTTGCATTACAATGTTAGGCTCCATGGGGATAAGGTAACTGAGGACCCTGTAATTGTCCAAAACACTTGGACTTTAGCTCACGATTGGGGTGAAGAGGAGCGTTGTCCACCACCTACTCCTGACAAGAATAAAAAAGGTAGAAAGACTTCTCACATCTTTTTGGTTTGTTTAGTGCAAAAGGAATTAGAATCTATCTTGGTAGCTTGTGTTATATTAATTTAAGGTCTGTATACCACTTTTACATTTTACAGTCCTTAGGTAGATATGCACATTTTCTTCATATTGAAGTACTCTTTTGACTCTGTTCAATATCAATCATGCAATTTTGTCATCTCCTTTCGATAACACATTAATAGAGACTAAATAGGTCATCAACATAGAAGCTTCTTCAACCTATTGGTGACATCATTAGGCTTTGTCTCCCAAGAAACTCTATTGCATAATGAAGTCATCAACAGCTAGCTGTCCTAGCTTCAGCTACAGAAATGCTTTGCCTTCATTAGGTGCTGTGGATGACAATATTTCAACCTCATGTAAATTTCTAATTGCTTCCTCTTCTTCTTCTTCTTCTCTTTTTTTTTTCTTTTTTAACTTGTTTGCATCCATGAGGCGTGTGTTACTGCATCTATTTTTATGTTCTTTTTTTGTGAGGTAACTCTAGTAGTTGCTTTTTCCAGTGGATGAGTTGGACCAATGTAACAAGTTGGTGGGTAAAGATAATAACAGGACGGTTAGCATGCATTCCCATGGTTCAAGGAGGTCCTCCTCAGTGGGGCTGCAAGGGGTTAAATCTGGAAAATATTTTCCTTTTAAGCAGGGTTCACTTTTTGTTGCAACTCTTAGAGTAGGATCAGAGGGAATACAGATGACAGTTGATGGAAAGCACGCAACATCCTTTGCTTATCGAGAAGTAATTTCTGTCATCCTCCTTCTACTTACAGAATTTGTTAAATAATTAATAGTTTCAATGAACTTAATTGGTTATTGGCTGCTTTTATGTTCAGACATTGGAGCCATGGCTTGTTAGTGAGGTCAGAATTTTTGGAGACATAAAATTAATTTCTGTCCTGGCTAGTGGTTTACCCACTTCAGAGGATTCAGATCATACAGTTGATCTAGAAGAACTTAAATCAGTTCCTCTCTCCCGTCATAGACCAGTGGAGCTCTTTATTGGTGTTTTCTCTACCGCCAACAATTTTAAACGAAGAATGGCTGTGAGAAGAACATGGATGCAGTATCCTGAAGTTCGATCTGGGACAGTTTCAGTGCGCTTTTTTGTTGGTTTGGTATGGTTTCCAAGTGAATTCTCTCAAACAGAATTGCTATAATTTTGATCTTGGTAGTTGTACTTCTACCATAGAAAAGGAAAAACCATTATCTTCAAGCAATACATGATTTTGATGCCACAAATGCTACGCTTCAATGATAAATAGTTCATCATTCATGTTTTCAAGCTACTGTTACACCACTAAATCGCTTATGATTTTGTGCCAGCAGTAGTACATGTTGTTAGAGGTCCCAGTGCTGGGGGCAATATTCATTATGTTTCTCTGTTTTTGGTCATTGTCGTACCAATAGATTGCTTATGATGCTCTACGGTGGTATAAGTTGCTTCAGCACTAATACAGCATTTATTTGTATTCATATCAGACACCTAAATACTGTCATATGCTCATTGTTGAGCTGCAATGGGCACCAATCTTATCTTTTTAAATATAAATAGTTAGACAGCTGAAAGTTTCGGTGCTAAATTCTGTAGTTGTATCTCTCTCAGAACTCCTGTCGAGTTTCTGGTTTTAAGTCCTATAGTTATGTAAGCCTCTCACAGAATTACTTACCAACTTTGAGATGTTCTGCAGCATAAAAACCAAATAGTGAATGAGGAACTCTGGAATGAAGCACAGACATATGGAGACATACAGCTGATGCCTTTTGTTGATTACTACAACCTGATCACCTGGAAAACTTTGGCCATTTGCACCTTTGGGGTAAAGTCTTGTCCCTTTCTTTGAATAAGGAAAATTGTTCCTTCCCTTATAGAATTCATCTCTTCAACAGACAGAAGTTGTTTCCGCAAAGTTTGTCATGAAAACAGATGATGATGCATTTGTTCGTGTGGATGAAGTACTTGCTTCGTTAAGCAGGATAAATGTGACTCGTGGATTGCTTTATGGACTCATTAACTTAGATTCCCAGCCTCATCGCAGTACAGAAAGCAAGTGGTTTATTAGCCCTGAGGTATTATTTCGCTGAATTTACTCAAATGGTTTCGGCAATGCTGACTTGCCACAATGTCATTGTTAATTGGAAATGATTTTTATGAGCAATAATTGGAAAAAAATCCGTGTTAGCTTTTCTTAATTTGGATTAGCTCCATCTTGTGTTTGTTCAATCAATTTTTATTTTGTCTTGCAATCATGGTCATAAAACCAACATTCATTATGATCACAATAAAGAAAGAGAAAGCAAGATCTGCTGCATAATAGTTCTTATATAACTCACCTTTATGGTAAGGGTCGTAGATGGGCCCCTCAAACTCAAGTTAAAGTACTACGAACAATTAGTTTTTTCGTAATGTTATTCTAGGCTGCACAGGTATTCCATTCATTGTTATCGATAAATCACCATTATTAACTGTAAGGGGATAAAAATTGTCTTCTGCTTCTTAATATCTTCTCCCAATGTTGTGTTCAATGAAGGAATGGTCGGAAGATAAGTACCCCCCTTGGGCACATGGTCCTGGTTATGTGGTGTCCCATGACATAGCGGAGGCTGTTTATAAGAGGTTCAATGAGGGGCATTTAAAGGTACATTGAAATTATTACTTCTCTTTCTTTTTCCTAGTTTTGTTTTGGAATATGCAACTTACCTTGACTGTTAAAAATATAGAAGCATGGTAATTGGAATAGGATTTGTTCATTCCTTCCCTCGTGTCAATAATTCTCAATGTTAAATAAATGTCTTGTCTAGCAGATGTTTAAGCTAGAAGATGTGGCAATGGGTATTTGGATTGCGGACATTAAGAAAGAAGGTTTAGAAGTTAGGTATGAGAAGGAAGAGAGGATCTTTAATGTGGGTTGCAAGGACGGGTATGTTATTGCCCACTATCAAGGTCCAAGAGAGATGATGTGTTTGTGGCAGAAACTCCAGGAGACTAAAAGAGCTAGATGCTGTGGTGATCCATAAGCATAGGCTGACACTTGAGGGTTTGACAATCAAATATCGACAGTCACGTTTCATAACCAGCACTTTCCCGAGTGCTAACTTTAACATGACGAGAGAAGGAATCAGTCCTTACTGATCTGATTGATCTGGTTGGAGAAAATTCAGACAAAGGGAGAGGTATTTTTTATCTTTCTTTTTTTCCTTTTATTTCGTATAAACTTTTTTAACTATAGGTGGATGGGGTTAATAATTGTTGTTGTATAATTAGCAATATTTTTGTAGTGCATACATGTTTAGTTGAGATAAACTGAAATTCTTAGCAGAAATGGTAGACCGATGCCTTATATAGAGAATAGCCATAGTGGTAGGAAATTGCAGGGTTTACCCAAGTCTGATCTGATGTACACTCCACTCTTCTCTTTTAACACCGTTCTATGTGTTCCTATTGTATTTTGTCTCAGGGTACTATGCTGGCCAGCCGAATATCAGCTGTGCCAGAATTTTTGTTTATGATAAATATAGCAAATTTCGACATTCATTACAAGTAGCAATGTTCTTTCAACTATTGCATTTGTCTATGTGTATGATTTCATGGGCTTTCAGATTGTTCTTTTCGGTGAAAGGTAATCAGATATAATTCGTTTAAACTTAACTGATAAGGATATCATAGAACAGCGAAGGCAATCGACTTCACCAAGATCAGTACAATATGTGCTAACAGTTGACAAATCTTGCAAAAGGTAAGCTCAGTTTTCTACATTTGAGAAACATTGCTTGATTACTGATAACCCTAACAAGAGTTTAACAGAAAACCTGGATTCATTTCTACCGCGGCAAGAACCCATGTTGAGCTACTGCAATCTCGAAGGCTTGCATTCTTTCGCCACGTGCAAATCCGTTGCGATCATAATATGATATTTCATTTATGTTAAGATCAACACAAGCTTTGACAAGCTCTTCGCCAACACGTTTAGCAGCTTCCTGAAAAATACAAGAGGAAACAGAAATATACTTGTAAGCCCTAGACAGTGATCTAAAGCCAAGATTTCTCTCTGGAAGTACTAAGTTTCAAATCCCTGAAAACCTTAGAAGAGTTACTTACAATGGTGGTGCAAGGGGGATTGTCGCGAATAGATTTCTGCAAGGTGCTCCCGTAAAACAAACACTTCTTGTTTTTGTCATCCACCAACATAGCATATAACTGCTTGTCTGAACAGAATACCGACAGTCTTGGTCTTCTAGGGTTGCCATTAAACTAGCAATAACATTGGAAATATTATGACTCTGATAAGCATGCAAAAAAACTCATGAAATTCGTTTCAAGAAACGTAGACAATGATTCAACGACCTTTATTGGGCCTTGAATGTATTATAAAAGAATGAATACTATCACGACTCGAACCTAAATACCGTTGACCTAATAATTTTTTGGATTTAAATTACGTCATCCTAAAAAACTTGTAGATACTTACACCAAACTCACATATAACATTTTATCAATTATAACGATTTAGATTTACATCACATAACTCTTAAAAGTTTAAATTTAAATTATTGATTGACTTAAATGGTAATATAAATCTTAACAATCACATTCATATCCGATATAAATCAAGAGTCTTAACCATTGCATGTAATAGGAAAAAAAGGCATACCTTCTTTCGCATTCTTCTGTTCCTAATCTTCGCGCTTTCTGTTCTGGTATTTGCCTTTGCTTCAACGACTAAAGTCTTCACGAAAAGATCTGTGCACAAATCACTTGATTTTACATTCAACCCAGAACTCGAAAATGCATGCAAAAATTAGAAATGATAATCCATTCTTGCAGAACATTGAGTGAACCACATGGCCACATCATCAGAACCAGATGAAGAAAAAATAGTAACATAATTAAGTGGGAATTTTGTTTGAACTTACTTCTGTTCTGTAAGGGAAGGAAGTTTAAACATATTGAATTGGAACCAAAAACATCACAGGTCTTGAACTGTAGTGCAGAAACATTTACAAAAGCCATTCTTTTTAGGTGTTGAATCATGTCAGTCCCCCAGTCCCCCAGATGCAAACAAGAACCTGATTGAAAACCTGATAGATACCTGATAGCCTTACATTACCCAGCTCACCTGCAAATAAAACTGAATCATGCTATGAAAAAGGTGTCATAAATCCCATCCTTATCAGTTCTTGCCCCAGGAGCAAACAAGAAACTGAGTTGAAAACCTGATAGACTTATAATCACCCAGCTCACCTGCAAGTATAACTGAATCATGTTATGGAAAAGGTGACAAAAATCCCATCGAGGAATATTTGACCAACAAGGTTAGTGCAGGTTGCATCACATGTTTCAGCTACACATTTCCACAAACAATTAGCGTTCATGAAAACATTTTACTAAACCAGCAAATGGTTTAGCTTTCAACTCAGTTTCTGTAGCTTCAAGAAACAAATCCCTGACAATGATTATGCAATGAGAAAGGTTCTTTCTTGCACCAAAAGAAGAAAAAACCCTCCAATTACGGCTTGAAAAACCACTTTTTTAAAGCGACTTTGGTTTTGTGCTGAAAATGAGCCTCCTTTTCTTACCTTACTCCCAAAGGCTTATTAGTATATACCCATCATTTCTTTGACACTAACCCCAATCACGTGGTAGCACACAATAATTTAATTACTAAGAATTTATGATCTTCATGCAAGTACAATTTTAGGCTTGAACTATTGAAAGGGTCAAAGTAAAACAAAACAAAGAAAAGTTTAGGAAACTCTATAATCAACGTGCCATACCAGCCATACCAATAACTTAAAATCTGGATCATTCAAGAAAAATCTTTTATAATTTCTCAAAAGCAAAACTTTACTGCAGGCTCAATCAGGAAAGTGTCAAAATTGCTTCACAAACACAAAAACTTTCCTTTTGTCAAAGGATGATAACAAAGGGAAGTAGGGAACGTGGACAACCAGACAAGTGGCACAAAGACATCGTTTGGTATCAGCACATCAGTTGCATCGAAATCTGCTCCCCCTATAAAAATATCTTCTCCCAACTGACAATGACTCTTCTTTAGTCGGTGTGAAGGGATAAACATTGTTAAAAAAAAAACAATTTAGTCATCAACTGATAATTCACTCAACATGTCTTGTAAGAGAAATATTGAGACAGTATTTGCATAATCAACATTCCAGATCCTTCTACAACCTTCACCAATCTCAATTCTGTGGGCTCACGAGGCCACTTCCAGCAACATCCTTATTATATCTCCCAGGCCAATCTCTTCTTTTTCATTCATTGATTTATTTTAGGGCTTGAAAGGTTTTGTTTTTTTTTTTTTGCTTTCTTCAAGGTCTTTACTACCTCCAAAGCTTCTCCTTTTGTCCTGAGACTCTAAAGTTTGCATGGCTTCTGACACTGAAGCACCTGAAATTTCTTCTTTGTTCGAAAGGTTGTTGAGGCACAGGGACCTCTATTTGTTTCTACCTCTTATCTTGGGATTCTCCACCAACAACTCTAATAACAATGTTTCAAGAGAAAACCCTGAAGACCCAGATCAAGAATCACCCCAAGAAACAACTTCCCAACGTGAAAGAATAATCCTCATAAATCCATTCACTCAAGGCATGGTGGTGATTGAAGGAGCTTCAAATTTGGAAGCTTTGCTACGAAGCTGGGCAAACAAGGATGGCCAGCCACCTGCTTCAAAGACATCCATAGAGGCCATGCCAAGTGTGGAAATCGGTGAAAGTGAAGATGGAGAGTGTGGGGTTTGCTTGGAAGAGTGGAGCCCTGGTGAAGTGGCAAAGGAGATGCCCTGTAAGCACAAGTTTCACGGAGAGTGTATAGAAAAGTGGCTTGGGATTCATGGGTCTTGCCCTATTTGCAGGTACAACATGCCTGTTGATGAAGAAGAGATGGGCAAGAAGAGAGATGAGGAAAGGAGAAGATTTGAGAGGGAGGTTTGGGTTAGTTTTTCTTTTAATAGTGATAGGAGAAGTGGAGATTCTAATCAAGTTCCTTCAACTGATTCTAATGATGTCTCCTCTGTAAGTCCTAGGCGTGATGATCATGAAATGGAGGTTTAGAAGAATTGTGTAAGATTTTTTTTTTTTTTTTTTTTGTGTTCTCATTCATTTCAGTTTTCTCTTATTTTTTTCATCTTTGTGGGAAAATCATGTACATAGAGACACTTGTCTTTTCCTAAGATCTGCTGAAGAGAATAAATAAATTATATTTTTATCAGTACAATCCCATGCAAATCTGTTCTCACATAGATTCTAGTTTCTTGCATCTTAGAATCATCCAGGGAAAAAAATGTGATTCAAGGTGATTGTGTAATAAAAGAAGTAAGCATGATAAATAACTTTGTTTAGTTAAGTATGCATTTGTTGTCAGTATTACAAATATAGAATT
The DNA here is from genome assembly GCA_036013995.1 of Theobroma grandiflorum. Classification (NCBI taxonomy): domain Eukaryota; kingdom Viridiplantae; phylum Streptophyta; class Magnoliopsida; order Malvales; family Malvaceae; genus Theobroma; species Theobroma grandiflorum. Next base: position 1,206,053 of record CP142127.1, read on the forward strand.
GTTAAGGGCCTTGTTGAGTATTGAATGAAGAAGAAAAATTTTCCCTTTCTCTCAGGATTTTAATCCCCTGATATCTTCCTAGCATTAAGAGGGTCGCCATTGGATTTGTGCCTGGTGATTCCAGGAAAGTTGAGCCATCTACAACTCTCAATCCCTTAACTCCATAAACCTTATAGTCATCGTCCACAACCGATCCAACTGTGCAACCCCCATGGTAGTGGAAGTAGGTCCTCACATTCTCTTTGCAGAATTTTCTTTGCTCATCGGTGCTAGCCATCAAGTTATTTTGATGTTTAACACCAAGGTAAAAGGCAACTGATTGAGACTTTGCTACTCGTTCAAGCAAACTTACCATGTTTGCGCAGTCCTCCAAGTCCTTTTCTTCTGCAAGATAGTTGAATTTCACTGAAGGGTTTTGCCTAGGGTCAGTGCTATTTAGTGTAAGCTTCCCTTCTGATACTGGAAAAGCAATCTTGGCAGCTATTGGCATTCTTGTTGCGTTGAAGCTAGTAGGTATAATTCCTCCTTCAACTATGTATTTGAAGTCTTTTGCAATCCCTGTAACTTGAGGGGGCTCTGGTTGCCGACTTTGTGGATCTGTGTCTACCAAAACAGCAATGCAAGGATTATCTTTCATTCCTTTTCCAACTCCGTTCAAGCTTAGAACATGTGGGATGTTGAAGGTCTTGAGGTGTTTATGGGGTCCAATACCACTCAATAATAGGATTTGGGGGCTACCTAATGCCCCAGCTGACAAAATCACATCGCCTGATGAAGTAGAATTCTTTGGTTGATTGAGATAGGCTTCATATGTTTGATCTGTGCTGCCATCACTCTTTATGAACCTTATGCCATGGACTGCTGTCTCAGTTGCATTGCCTGCATATATTTAAAGGAGTCAGATATATGCAATAGTTGAAGGTAGTGATAGCCCTATATCTATGTTGAAAGAGCTGTTACCCACCTAATTTTCCCGTACCATTGCTATGGAAGATGATGCTTTTCACTGTTGCATTCAAAAGAACTACTATGTTTTTGGGATTTGCCGCCTTTAGAAGGTCAGCTGAGGTGTGTCTTGTGCCCCATATATCGAATATACTTCCACCAATCTTTGTACCCTCAATGTGTTCTAAGCTAAATCCATTGTAAGGTAGAATTCCAGCTTCAAGAAGGGCAAATTCAACAACAGTCTGCCATGGTGTCAACTCAGGTGTGGAGACTATTCTAGATTCCACCCATGCATAAGCATCCTTAACTAACTCCCCATCCCAGCCGGCACTGTTGACAAAATCCTTGCTAGCTCGACTGTAAAACCCGCCATTTATAGCTGAAGATCCTCCAAGTACTCTTCCTCTGCAGTTCCTAACACCGTCGGCAGATATGAAGTCTTGTGCAACTGATGAAAATTCATCTGTCTGAATCAATGAGAAACCATAAAACCTCTTATCCAACACCAAGGGATTGCCATAAGGTGATCCGCCTCGTTCTACCAACAGCACTGAGAATTTCTCGGACAGGGTTGCCGCCAGAGGGCAGCCAGCACTGCCTCCACCTACAACAATGTAATCAAAGGATTTACCTGCGACTTCTTTCACATCTGAGGTCATGTAAGGAAGTTCTCCTACAATGAAGAAAATAACATCAATGTTTAAGCCTTTAAGGCTTCCAAAAATGGAAATGCTGATAGTAAAAGAAACACCCCTTTGGGCAGCGGCATACCTTGAGGCTCTGAGGAATAACACAAAGACATGTCAATAAGCAGAAAGATAAAGGCTTTGAGAAGCCTTTGGCTTCCAACAGTTCTTTGAAACCAAGTTTTTGATGCTTCCATTTCTTATCTCTGGCTTAAGAAGGATTGGTGGATAATTTATATTAAACCTGTCCGGACTCCATAATCATTTGAGACTCTCGGGCCTAACGGTATAAATTGAGTGGAAGTTGGTTAGCACTATGAGCATGGTTTGCCTAATGATTTGCTCTTGCTTTGTTGGAAATTTGAAAAATAATTTTGCGGTTATGATGATTTCTGGTCCTTCAAGTTTTGTTTAGCCATTTGCTTTTTCTCTTTCAATATGAAACATTAAATGGGAAAAAAAAAAAAAAGAAGGGCTTAAAGTACCCTTGCCTGACAATCTGTCAGCAAATATAATTAACACTTCAGAGAAATTACATGATTCATGGTAACTTGATGTTCACTAGTAGCCATTTTCCCTGGAAGACACTGTTTTTTTTTTTTTATTCAAAAATTGCTACCTATACCTGGAAGACACTGTTGATTGACTTGATCACCAGAAATTTAAGTGTTGGAACCAACTTCAACTAATTTTAGTAGGGACCTTTGCTATTAGCATCAGTCAGTTTCAAAACTTAGAGAGAGAGAGAGAGAGAGAGAGAGAGAGAGGATAAAGGAAGAGTTGTATCTGCAAAATATACATTATACGTTCTTTTGATATCAATATTTCTTTCAAAAGTTCTTGGAGTTCGATACATATAACAATATACATAGTTTATGAACAAAATATTGGTTCTAAACAATCAAGTTTGCAGCTTAGACTAGATTACTGACAGCCACCAAGGATAAAGGTTCCAAACCATGCCCGTTTAGCTGATCTATTCCCTGCAGTTCAAGTCTATTGCTTTTGGACCCAATTCAATGTCACTTTGGCATTGGCTGTTGAGATCAAATGATCCCAACAATCCAGACTTTCTTAACCAATGACCAGTTTCCTCCTCGGGAAGTTCTAATCTCTTAGCTAGTGGTTGCTCAACACATGTACCATCAGAAATGTTACTCCCACTTCTTTTCTTTCCTTTAGCTTGATTGCTTGAACCACCTATCAGTGGCTTCTTTTCTGGGTGAATGTCCAGTAAGGAAAGTTCAACAGAAGCATTAGACTTCGGAGTGCTAATGTTCTCATTTTTTGGTGGCTCCTCATCCTTTCGGCCAGAGCTCTCAGAAGATGTCAATGAGCTCTCCATGGAACATATAGTACCTCTCATTGGCTTTCTTTCTATTTTTAAGCTTGAACCTCCTCCTTCTGTCAATTCTGAGAATGAAGAACTTGTGCAGCCGGTGTTAACCATTGAGACTAGGTGAGAGAGCTCAGCCTTAGCAAGTTCCACACCAACAGAAGAGGAGCTATACCCAGCCAGTGTCTCTTGTGCCCTTTTTAATACTGATTGTAAGTACTTTCCTTGAGCTTCAATTCTTAGCTGTAAATGTCTCTGGACCTGAAAATGGAGAAATAGCCTGATTGATATGCATTGATGCACCAACACAAAAAAGGCTTTAAAATTAGGATCCTTTAATAGGCCATACCTCAATCTGTTCATGAAGTTTTCTCTGTACCTCCATCTGCATTTGGAGAGCCTGAGCAATCTGCAAGCTTCTGATGAACACAACAATTAGACAGTCAATACAATCTGTTTTATTAGCATTTTCACCCAAATATTAAATAAAAAAAAAAGATATAGGATCCATGTGTAACTATTACTCATTCATCTGCTTGTGAGTTTCATCACTTATATCACTATGGAAATCCCCATTACTGCTCTGTATCTCTCTGTAATCTATATCACAAGAATGAAAAGGAAAGAGAGAAAAAGATTATATTGTGGTTAAAACCCAACACAAGAATTTAAATGCAACAAGCAATGAGTTCTTAATCTCACCATCTTGTTTATTGCTAAAGCAGATTTCTGCTTGTTGGCTTTTCCCCAGCCTGTATTTCTGCTAGAGTAAAATACAGTTAAAGCTTGTTTTTTTTTTTTTTTCTATTTGGTTAGAGTAGAGAAAGTTGATACAATTACATAGTGAAGAGTAATTGCCTGTAAATGGCTTTTAAGATGATACAAAGTGAGTCCAGAAATTCCCATGACCCTCATCAGACTCTTGGGTGTTGCTTCTGTCAACAAATAAAACACAAAGAAACATGGAAAAATGTTAACATACACTAATAACAATATGATTAAGATGAAAATGATCATGATTATGTTTTATCTAAATGTATTACTTAACTGTCTGCCCCTCCAAGTTGATTGACAGCTTCAACAAATCTTTGATGAAGTTCAGGAGTCCACTTCAGCCTAGGCTTTGCATCAGTTGACAGAACCAAACTCATGTTTTGATTTTGCAAATTTTGCAGACCCATGTTTTTCTGTGTTGTGTAAGAGAGACAGGCAGAGAAGTGAAACTCATGTGGGTTGTGATCCCCTCTTTTTTTTTTTTTTTTTTGAGCTATGAGGCTGCTGTAGTTCTCTTTATAATTTTGGAGTTGTTGGGCTGTCCTATGATCTCACTCCATATCTGGAAACATAGGTGGGGTTGTATTGGGGTGGGAATATATGCCATGAGCTGTGGCTCCTCCTTTCTCTCTTCTCCCATTTCATACTAACTTTTTCTTTTCTTTTTTTCTTTTTTTTTATTAAATATCTTCTTTCTTCTTTGACTTGAAAGGGGGGGGTTGGAGAGAATCTCTGATGCAGCAAAAACAGAGAAAGCAACACAGTTCAATTTTCAGTCTCAAAAGGAGAGAAAAGAGGAAAAGTGCATGGTTTGTTTTTATCTTGCTGTTTTCCCATTCCCCCTCTCCCTTCACAGTTCAGACACAACACATTTCTCTTCTCTCTCTCTCTCTCTCTCTCTCTCTCTCTCTCTCCCTCTCCCTGTTTGATTCCCTTGCTGAGTTAGGTAGCCCCACCATGATGAATAATGGATGCAACTTTCCTATCACTATGAGAGAGTGAGAAAAACTAAATTGACAGGGAAGGCTAGAATGGATACTAATATCCTTTTGGTGACTGAAAGGGAAAACCAAATGGCTGTTTCTTTTAATTTTTCTTTTCTTTCCTTTATTTTTAAATTTTCTTTTTTGAGGAGGGTGTGGTGTGACTGGCAGATTCTTTTTGTTCTTTGTATAGATGAAGGAATCAAAGAATCTAATATTAGATTTTTGGACCCAGCTGACCCTATTTTGCTTATAAAGAAAGTACTCTAGAAAAAGTGAATCAAATCAGGCCATCTTGTAGATAACAGAAACACAACTAGGGTGTGAAAACAACCCCATACTATAAATCCTTTCCCTGGAAATTGAACCAAAAGGAGACACTGTTCTGTAAGGTTATCCCATTACAGGAGAATCTCAGGTCCCTGGTCTTTTTATACAGACTGTCATTAAGGCAGACAGCTTGACTCTATTTGCAACTTGAGTTTTTACCTCATCAAGAGATCTATCAATACGATCCAAGTGGCATCTCAAGTAAAATTCAATATTTTCAGATCAGGTGTAGGCCAGGCACACAGACATAATAACTTCTAGACATAATCTTTTGGGACAGAGTAGTTTTCTGTATTCTATGTGTGTGTGTGTGTGTTTTTTTTTTTTTTTTTTTGAAAAGTGAAGTTTATTAAGCATTAACTGGTATACCATTGATAGTCTCGAACTGAAGCTGCCAGAGACTCTCATTGGTATGAAATGAAAACCGGCTTGGCAAGAAAGCCTGAACAAAAAGATTTACCACTGCTTACATAAACCAACAGTATGCCCTCATCAATCAGTAACCTCACAAAATAAACTCGATCCTGCCTTAAATCAACAACAACAGCAGGAAACAAGGAGGCTATACAACAAAGCCATAATTCCTAAAAATCAACTTCAAACAGCAATACCCTAAGACCACAAAACAAAAATGATCCAAAAACAGAGTAGTGGCTTCAAGATCCCTTGAAGCCCTTGATCATCAAAGCCAAGATCCAATCGGAATCAAAAAGGTTGGCAGGGCATTGACAGATCCGAGCAAAGAAGGATCAACATAATCAGCTTGATTACACCCCCCCCCCCCCCCCCCCCCCCCCAAAAAAAAAAGTTTTGAACCCTGTCCAAAAATTTTTGCATCAGGTTTTTGCTTGCTTTCCCCATGATGATGATAAGCTCAAACAGAAAGTGGGAAAAGGCTTATTCCAAGTGACTGCGCAAGATACAACTTCAGCAGACCTGAAGTTTACCCTCAGGTTGTGGTAAGCTAAAAAATAAACCTGAAATTTTAGACAAGGATTCCATAATCATTAACACAATGGCTAAACTTGAATCAGGGTATCTTGGAGTGGTTGTACAAAGGAATAGAGCTAGCATCCCATGGCACATGTCACACGAGAGACAATGAAATCAAACCCTCCTCTTTTCTTATCTCTGGCAAATGCAAACACAATGAAATGACAAAAAGCTCCACCTAGTTTATTAACGCACACTTTCTCTTAGTATGAAAGCAATCAACAGGACTCATTCTGCTCAAAGTCCTATAAAGAAACATATTCCCAAAGATAATGTTAGCTTTAAATCTTTGATCCATATCCAAGCAAACTTGAAGGAAAGAAGTTCCATGCAAAGAAAAAGGGAAGCCACAATGGCCAACAACAAATCATAAAAGTCAATTGAATCAGATTAATCTTTCAGATTTCTTGGGCTGCGGTCATGAGTTAAAATTACTGGGAATCAAACCCAATGATTGAACCTCCAAAGTATTGCCATCTGAGTGCCATACATTCAGCTGGTCTGCTAAATTGATAAACCATTTTCCAGGATTCAAAGGTTAAGGAAGATTAGATGCCAAGTGTTATTTTAATCAGGCAACTAGAAAAGCAATAAGGCTGCTCCAATTAATTAAAGAAGTAAGGGGATATGTCCAACGTTTTCTCCAGGATTTGCTTGAATTCATGCCTTTACCAATCAAAAGATCCCAAGCAGTTGACTCACTACAATTTTAATATACAGTTAGTTGGATACAAATCAGTAAGCATAGAGTGGAAGGTCCACTGATCAGATTATTACAGTCATCCTTCTGCTCAACAAAAGCAATTTAACAATGAAATCAACATGGTGGACCAACAAGTGGTGGGGTCCATCTTCACACCAAAGAAGGCTTCTTCCTAAGCAAGCATCAGCTTCTTCCCTCCGGAACTATAATTCCTCAGTGGCAAGCTCATAGTTCATATTCATAAGAAAGGAATAAAAATTTATCAGACAGGTTTTTATGATATGTGGCCCGAATTTTTGAAAAACAAGGAAAGAAAGAAGAGTTATTGAAGTACCTTTCTCTTTAACCAGCTGCTGTACTTGAACCTCCTTTCTTGCTTTAATATATTCCATAACAAGTAAAGGAGATTCTGGGATGATGCCAACCGGCCCCCTGGTATTTTTAGGTCAGTAGCAGAAGGTCCAGTGAATCAAAAGTCACACAGACAAAGGTGCTCTCATCAATTATTATTCTTTTAGGGGACCCATCAGAAGAGATCTCATAAATCCTAAAGCATGGAAGAAGATGAGAAGAATGTGGCCTCTGGAATCTAGAAAAGAGAAACAAAAGGAACTAGTCGCCATCCAACTAAAGAATAATGGAAAATTTTTCAGCTGAAATATCATGTCAAGCACAGTATCACAAACCTGAAAATGATGTTGGCAATATGTCACAGATCAAATTTATCTTCTCCTCATATCATCTGGGGTGATTGATTATAGTCTTTTATGATGAGAGAATAACAAGCATGAAACATCACATGTTCAAATGACAGTTGAATGTTGTTCCCAACATATCAATCAGTAAATTGCATCAGTAAAGTAAAGGAGTGAAACAAAAAAAAAAGGAAAAAGAAGCTACAAAGACAAGCACACACAGTCATACATATTTACTTGATTAAGACCTTCCACTAAATCACTGTTTGTAGCCTGGGAGCTGGACTTCTTGTTTTGGTTGAGTTCAGTGGTAATTCATGTAGCTATTGCCATCTCCACAACTATTTCGAGCCCTGTTGATGCTTATTTTATTGTAATTTTTCCACCAGCAAATTTTCGAATATAAATTACTATCTTCAAAAATTGGTAAGCCACTACTGCTTGGAGTGAAGTGAATGTTGGAACAGATTTGAGTTTGATTCAATCAAAGTTTGAAAAAGTTTAAAAAAAATTAAAGCCAACCCAAGGCACAAAAATTCTTCAAAAATTGGTAAATCACTAATGCTTAGAGTGAACTGAATGTTACACCAAATAAGGTGAATATTGCAGCAGATTTGAGTTTGATTCAATCAAAAGCTAAAAAAGCTTGAAAAAATATTAAAGTTGTCGCACCAAATAAGGTGAATATTGCAGTAAATTTGAGTTTGATTTAATCAAAGGCTAGTAGATTTTAGTTTGATTCAATCAAAGGCAAAAAGCTTAAAATAAAAAATTAAACTGTTACATCAAATAAGGTGTGTTGAAGTTGGAATGCATCTCTTTAATTATTGATAGTGTGTATCTGAGCAGCCAGCAGATACTACATGCTGGTGCATAATACTCAGTTAAGTTCAGTTTTATTTTTTATGTTGCAGTCAGTTATTATTGATTATCCTACTTGGCACATGTTAGTCTACCACTAAGAATCATGGATCAGTTACCTATTGAGTTCACTTAGTGGGTAGTTGTCAGTTTTTTAATTTCATGTCTTATGGTCTGTTTTCTATTTCCTGTATTTAAGCTTTATGTAGCAAACTGATATGATATTGAAGAAGTTCTGTTTTTTCTTCATTTTTAGCTGCTCTTAATCATTCTCTTTACTCTCCTTCATTTTTCTTCACTTTTTTTTTGAAAGTTCATCATGGTATCAGAGCTTTTAGGATCTTGAGGGACCTAGAGTGCTAGAAACAGTGGAGTGTTTTCCATAAAAAAAAAAATTCTGTCTTTCATTCTTCTTTCACAAAAAAATTGTCTATCATGGCTTCATCCGGGTTTAGTGTCACAGCACCTCCTGTTTTTTCAGGAGAAAATTATGTTATATGGGCTGTGAAGATGAAAGCCTATCTTAGGGCTTTTGATTTATGGGAGATGGTGGAAATGGGAGGTGATCCTCCGGTGATGAGACATGCTAATCCCACTGTTGCTCAAATTAAACAGCATAGTGAGGATGTAGCAAAGAGATACAAAGCACTTTCTTGCATCCAATCTGCTATGTCAGATGCCATTTTCACAATAATTATGACTTGTGATAGCCCAAAGGAAGCATGGGATCGGCTCAAGGATGAGTTCCATGGAAGTGAGAGGACAAGACAGATGCAAGCTCTCAATCTTCACAGGGAGTTCAAGATTCTGAGGATGAAGGAAGATGAAACAATCAAGGAATATTCAGACAAGATTATGAAGCTTGTCAATCAATTAAGACTACTTGGAGAGGACTTAACCGAACGGAGAATTGTTAACAAGGTTCTTGTAAGTCTTCCAGAGAAATTTGAAGCTAAAATATCGTCTTTGGAAGACTCAAAGGACCTCTCTCAACTCACTGTTACAAAGTTGGTGAATGCCTTACAAGCCCAAGAGCAAAGAAGAGCTATAAGGCATGAGGATAGTGTGGAAGGAGCTTTGTTGGTTAAGAATAAAAGCAAGAATCCAAGTAGTAGCAGCAGAAGAAATGAAGGTGAAAAGAAAGATAAAGAGAGGAGAATGAATGATGGTAAACAAAAGAAAAATAGAGGTAAGTTTCCTCCTTGTAGTCATTGTAAAAAGATTGGCCATGCTGATCGTTTTTGTTGGTATAGACCAGATGTGAGATGCAAGTTTTGTAATCAGTTGGGTCATATAGAAAAAGTTTGCAAAGCCAAAGGAACCCGAGGAGAAGAAAAGGCAGTTGTAATAGAAGAAAAGGAGGCTGCAGAGGAAACGTTGTTTATGATAAAAAACACTGATTTGGGAGATAGAAAAGCCGAGTGGTTGATAGACAGTGGCTGTTCTAACCACATAACAAGTAATGAAGAAAATTTCTTGAAACTAAATAGAGACTTCAAGACTCAAATGGAAATTGGTGATGGCAAGTACTTGAAGATACAAGGGAAAGGAACTATGGGAGTTCAAACACCAACAGGTATCAAAACTATTTCTCGTGTATTTTATTCTTCTCAAGTTAGCCATAATCTCTTGAGTGTTGGTCAGCTCTTGGAAGACAATTATTCCTTGTGGTTTAAAGATAAGTCTTGTACAATTTTTGATCCCTTGGGTAAGGAGGTGATTACTGTTGGAATGAGGAATAAATGTTTTCCTCTTGACTTCATGAAGGATAGACATCAAGCTTATCAATGTATCTCCAGTGATGCTGAACTATGGCACAGACGTTTGGGACATGTTCATTATAATTCCTTAAAGTTGATGGCCTCATCACAGATTGTAGAAGGGCTTCCAAGCATTGAGCACACTGAACGTGTTTGTCGAATATGTCAGATGGGAAAGCAAAGCAGGACTCCATTCCCAAAGCAGAGCTTGTCAAGAGCTAATAAGAAATTGGAGCTTGTTCACTCAGACGTTGAGGGACCAATGAAAACCGAATCACTAAATGGAAGCTTATACTATTTGATCTTCATTGATGACTTTACCAGGTACAGTTGGGTATTTTTTCTCAAACATAAGTCAGAAGTTTATGCCAAGTTTCTGATTTTTAAAGCTCTTGTGGAAAAAGAATCTGGTCTAGTTATGAAGATGTTGAGAACTGATAATGGTGCTGAGTATCTATCCAATGAGTTCAAGAATTTCTTAGCTCAGAATGGTATAAAGCATCAGTTAACAGTACCCTATTGTCCCTAACAAAATGAGGTTAGTGAGAGAAAGAATCGAACCATAATTGAGATGGCTCGATGTCTTCTTTTTGAGAAAGGATTACCAAAAAGCTTCTGGGCAGAAGCTATCAATGCTGCTGTAAATTTGCTAAATATTCTGTCAACTCGAAGCCTGAATGCAAAGACTCCTCATGAAGCTTGGTTTGGATACAAGCCTTCGATCTCTCACATAAGAGTGTTCGGTTGTATAGGTTATGCCCAAATTCCTGATGAAAAGAGATCAAAGCTGGATGCTAAGTCGCAGGTTGTTATTAATCTTGGCTTCAGTGAAATTTCCAAAGGATATCGGCTATATGATGTTGAAACCAAGAAGGTTCGAGTTAGTAGGGATGTTGCATTTGATGAATTCAGCAGGTGGAATTGGGGGACAAATTCGGTTGAAAGCTCAGAAGACTTGAGTATTATCAATGATGTTCCAGCTCAATTGGAGAATCAGCTTGAAGATGGAAATATTGATGATTATCCAGTGAGAGGCACAAGATCTCTGCACGATGTGTATGAGCGTTGCAATGTTGTTATCTTGGAGCCAACAAGTTATATAGAGGCAGCTAAACATCAACACTGGATTAAAGCTATGTGTGATGAGATTGAGATGATTAAGAAGAGCCAAACTTGGCATCTTGTAGACAGACCAGCAAACCAGAAAGTGATTGGGGTTAAGTGGGTTTTCAAAACTAAACTTAATGTTGATGGAACAGTTAATAAATACAAGGCACGTTTGGTAGCTAAAAGGTATGCTCAAGAATATGGGGTAGACTTTTCTGAGACGTTTGCACCAGTGGCTAGACACGATACCATTCAACTTCTAACAGCCTTGGCAGCCAAAGAAAGTTGGAAGATCTGGCACTTAGATGTGAAATCTGCATTCTTGAATGGTTTCATAACAGAAGATGTCTACATCGAGCAACCTGAAGGTTTTGTAGAGAAAGGAAATGAGAACAAAGTTTGTAGGCTTGTTAAAGCTCTATATGGTCTTAAACAGGCACCAAGGGCCTGGTATGAACAAATTGACAGTCACTTGAGGAGTAAAGGATTCGATCGAAGCATAAATGAGCCAACTTTGTATGTGTTGAAATCAAATGGCTTTGTAAATTTGTTGGTCTCATTGTATGTTGATGACTTACTGGTCACAGGTCCAGATAGTTATGTTGTGGATGATTTTAAAATGAAGGTGAAGCAGGAGTTTGAAATGACAGATCTTGGTGAGATGACTTTCTTTCTGGGCATGGAATTTGTTCAAAAACCAGATTCTATATGTATCCGTCAAACCAAGTATGCAAGGGAGTTGCTGCAACGATTCAACATGGAAGCTTGTAAGTCAGTGGACACTCCATTAGTCTCAAACAATAAGTTTTGCAAGAATGATGGTAGTGGAGATGCTAATGGTGCAGTTTACAGAAGTCTAGTTGGATGTTTATTGTATCTGACAGCCTCTCGGCCTGATATATTGTATGCTGCCAGTGTTCTTTCAAGGTATATGCAAGAGCCATCAGAGTTTCACTTTGTTGCAGCCAAAAGGGTGTTACGGTATGTGAAAGGGACAATGAATTTTGGTCTCAAATTCAGCAAAAAATCCAACAATAATCTGTTGGGGTATTGCGACAGTGACTGGGCTGGAAGTCTTGAGGATTCTCGAAGCACCACAGGTTTTTGTTTTTCTTTCGGTAGTGCTGTGTTTACATGGAATTGCAAGAAACAAGATGTAGTTGCACAGTCCACAGCAGAGGCCGAGAATATAGCTGCTGCTACTGCTACTAATCATGCCTTGTGGTTGAGGAAAATGCTTGAAGATATTGGTTTTAAGCAAAGAGAAGAAACAGCTCTTTGGATTGACAATCAATCTGCAATTGATATTGCCAACAATCCAGTGCATCATGGGAGAACAAAACACATAAGGGTGAAATATCATGCTATTCGAGATGCCATCAAAGAAAAAGAAATTGCTGTGTATCACTGCAATTCTTCTGAACAGCTAGCAGATATTTTGACCAAGAGTTTGAGTAAGGAAAGATTTATTTATCTCAGGACTATGCTTGGTGTGTGTGAGATACATTCCAAGGAGGTGTGTTGAAGTTGGAATGCATCTCTTTAATTGTTGATAGTGTGTATCTGAGCAGCCAGCAGATACTACATGCTGGTGCATAAGACTCAGTTAAGTTCAGTTTTATTTTTTATGTTGCAGTAAGTTATTATTAGTTATCCTACTTGGCACATGTTAGTCTACCACTAAGAATCATGGATCAGTTACCTATTGAGTTCACTTAGTGGGTAGTTGTCAATTTTTTAATTTCATGTCTTATGGTCTGTTTTCTATTTCCTGTATTTAAGCTTTATGTAGCAAACTGATATGATATTGAAGAAGTTCTGTTTTTTCTTCATTTTTAGCTGCTCTTAATCATTCTCTTTACTCTCCTTCATTTTTCTTCACTTTATTTTTGAAAGTTCATCAAGGTGAACGTTGTAGATATAAAAATTCACTTGGCACAACTCAGTGTATATTTGCACGCAAGGAGAATTTGAAATTTCTCAAGATTTGGCTTAATCTTGTATGCACTCGAACTCATTCCGTTTTCCTTGCTTACAATATGTTCATAGTGAATTTACATACGTAAAGTATTCAATTTTCATGTATCTTGACAATGTAAGATATTTAAATATTATAAAATATATTATTTTTCAACAATCAAAAAGTTGGCCGTTCAGTGCCTAGGTGGAATCATATATTAATCAAAGAGTTTGATTGGCTACCCATCCATCGAGGTTGGGGGTCCCTTTTCCCAAGGGCAGGGGCGGAGCCCAAGATCTTCACAGAACCGAAGGTTAACTCCAGCTCTTTGAGGCATCCGTTTGCAACATTCGACCACTTTAATGCGCCTCTTGGTTACAAGCCCACGTTACCGAGCTCGCCAAAATCATAATCCCGCTTACTCAAAGTCTTGATATTCTCATCAGGATTACCCGTCACAATCACAATGAAGACCAGACATCCCACAATCTACCACATTTACAAAGGTTGAGGAAGTAAGAAGCCTTGCTGGTTAAAGAGCTGAAGAAACTAATATGTAGAACTACAAACTTGTTGCATTTATTGTTCTTTTTTATTCTCTAAAACGAATAAGGGCTTGTAAATACATTAATGGAGCAAATTCTAGGTTCATCTTGCAGCTAAGAGTTCACAAAGTTCTCCACCTATCTGGTTTATAATGCAGCACATGGCTTAGAAGTGGTAGACATGATTGCTTTCTTCACCAGGACAGTAAATGTCGAAATTGCCTCATTAAATGAAGCCCAATTTCTAGAAATCTAAGTATGGCACAACATCTTTGTCCAAGACCCCACAGCATGATTGATGGAGACAAAGTAAAATCATGCAGAAATATTCCTTCAAATAATTCAAGCAACGTCATTTCTGATGAAATGGTACATCCAACACCAAGCCGTCCACTTGGTTGACATGACTTAACCCAGTGCGTAGCATTGCCAAGCAATATGGAAAGGGGAAAACACAGGGGATTGGAAGCAGAAAATGCTTCACCAAGCTACACCGGTGAGAAAAGATAGTTTTCATGGTGAATTTATCATATGGAAAACTTGGTTTCTGTTTTAATTGCTGGCCTTGAATTACTTACAGGTTACATTTCTAATGATAACAAAAGCATTAAGTCCGAAGAAAAAACTTGCTTGATTGACTAAAGTGATGGTCAGTGCACAAACAGCTCCAAAGTGTAGGTCAGATTTCATCCCACTCTTGTTTCCCTTGAGGCAATTGCCCCCTCTTTGATAATCATCCCTTCTGAGAATATTATTACTACTTAAGTATAATCAGTGGGATCATGATGGTGCCCGAACAACAACAGAATGGTTCTTTGCCGATCCATGGGAAAGAGGTAGCATAGTTCCTCTGGTAAACAAGGTAACTCAAGAGGATAAGGTGAGTGACTACACAGAGATTCACTGACTCAAACTAGCAGGGAAAAACAGATTATCAACATCAGGGTTTTTCCTATTGATACCGTAGCTTCATGGCTTGTGCAGAAAAAGACAGTTATCACAGAAAGTGCCAAGATGGAAGGGGAAAAGAGAATCTAAAATTTGAAAACCTTGCAACTACTTGGGTTTGGAATTGTTGTCGTTTGTATTTGTTTTTCTTTCCTTCATCTTCTTGGAAACTGGAAGGAACATGGGGAAACACGTACTTGTCGAAGTAATAGAATAATAAGAGCATCCTAAATGGGATTTTCAACAGTTCTGTTCTATATATAGTAGCCCACGTTTTACCCACACATGTTTTCCAATGAAATCCAAATGAAGGCCCTTGGGTTTTCCAAAGCAAGGTGTGGGTAGGAGATTCTTGGACTTCCCAATGAGCAAAACAAGCCTGGAAGCAACTCCAGAAGGCTCAGCATAAATGAGCCCAAGCTATTCTAGACAACAGGACTTCTTTTTAAAATTTTTATGAACTTATTCAACCTTGGACGGATGCAAGGGTTGGTCTTGTAATTTCCTGCTGCAAAGGGGCAAAAGGAAGAAAGAGAGGGAGGGAGAGACTAAAATTAGAAAAGGAATTAGTGCTACAGAAGGGTTTTGTTTAAGTATTCTCTTGCTTACCAGCCTTATCTTCCTGACACTTAGACAAGGGAAAACTCATTTTGCAGTAAAGCGAAGAAAAACCTTTTATCATTCAGTTGGATGCAGTCATCTACCAGGCTCTCATTCTCAGCTATTTTGAAATTTTAAGACACTTGGGTAAATATTCAAAGACTAATGTCTATGTTGAATCAGGTGACTCAGTAACAAGTGGCAATTCAAAAAGTTGTCAAAACCAGGAATTTAAGGTAAGATTTGCTGCTTTACAGATCAACATCCTCAACCCTAACAAGGGACTAGGCTCTACAGGAGAAAACATAAACCAAAGTACTAGGCATATCTTCTCCTGAAAGGAGAGACTTCTGAATTTCATTATCCTTTAATGACATATACACCAGAAGGTACTCATGCAATGGATTTCTTTTATTTATTCTGGTTTGGTTCAACCAGCTAGCATGGTCTGCCAACAGAAGATAAGAACTTTGAGACATAGCTGCCTTTAGATCCAAAAGTGCATTGTCCGGGAATGGTTTGAACATGGTCAAGGACAAATCTTATCGTTATTCTCAGTGACACAGCTTCAATATCTTCACCTTGATCATCATCTAATCCAAGGTTTGAAGCAAACTTATGCTAGTAAAGTTCATATTCTACAATAGTTATATGGAAACAATGAACAGGAATTTTCCTCAGCTTTCATTTCTGCAAATCATGGAAGGAAGTAGAATTCTTTCTGATACTTCAAACCTCAGCAAATTTTCTTTCCAAAATCTAGTTGAAAATCATGTTGCTCAGTTGCTCTTACTACCACAAAGAGATCATAAATATCAAAGTGGGATGACATGATCTTTCCATCTCCAAGGTATCTTCTGGTGGTGACCATAGCCTTTTGATTTTGGTACACTAGCAGCCTAGTATCAAGACATGGACATCAGATTTCAGGTATTCAATTCATATGAACAAACAAAAGGTAGCTAATATAGGAATAGGATAAAAATATCTTGTCTGCTCCCCATGATTCTTCTTCAGGTTATCAATCAGCTAGTGAAGCCCCAAAACTTTATATCCACAAATGGTAACCACTCATTTCACCCCACAACGAAAATCTTTCCAGAAATAGGAGATACAGCATTGCTATACTTAGTTCCCTATAGCTCCTTTTATATTAAGCAAGGGGAAACCAAAAGCTTGTATTTGATTATACACTCAACATTTATTGGGAATATAAATGATTTGGCCCCTTAAGTGTATAGATGTACATTTTGCATATGTTTGGATTCCTTCATTGTCAATTCACTACAACTACAAACAATCGGGCCCCTCAAGTGAGAACACAATATTATCATGAAGGATAAGAAACTTGTAAAGCATCTTCCAATAAATGGAAGGAGCATAAAAATATATATCAATGTTGATTTCCTAATTGCTTTGGCATCAATCTGATGTACAATTCACTTTATGGGGGGCACTTACCTTTTGTCCATTTCCATTTATTATCAGGTTCGTATAAAGATCAAAAATTCCAAACCACCGTTCCGATAAAACAATCTGAAAAATAAAAAAGTATCTTTAATTTTTTTGATACTATAGTTCAAGCTTGAAATACCATTTTTATAAATAAGAATACCCTTTCTTTACATTATTTCTTCTTCATATAGATATGAATATAGGATCTAAGGAGCAACTAGCTAGTTAGAAGTATTAGCACAAGATACCAATAAGAAAACATAAGAGAAGAAGGATTGATGGAGATGGGATGAGGAAGAAAAAGTGATAGCAAAGTGATCAACAACTCACCCCACTTTCTCCACTCCACTAGTATGTCTTTCTCTATGATTTTTTGATAAAGACTCCAAGTTGTTAACCTACATTGACTTTAAACTAGCATGTAGAATGTTAGAGGAAAAAAAACAGCTTCTTAAGTCACCCATTAGTGTTCTTTTTATAAGCATGTTTCTCTTATCAATAAAATTAAAATCTAATTAATTAAAATGAAATTCATTGTCCAAATGATATGATGACTTAATTGATAAAGTCGTCCGCATCAACTTAAATGATCAAAGATTCAAATTTAATTTAGTGATAATTCGTTTTCATGTTATTCAATTATACTAATTTTTAATATCTACGTCTTAATTTCGAAGTATTGCGTAGTGTATAGATAATAAGAAAGACTAAAAATCACGTGGAAACCCTTGGAAAGTCGAAGCCCCACAAGTAGTAGTGGAGGAAACAAGTCTTCCAAGTCAACTCAATTCTTTCATTCCCTCCTAGAACTTGCTCTATTTTTTTTTTTTTTTGGTTTGTGAAGATTAATGAGATTAGGGTACATATAGAAATTCAATGGCCATGAAGATTTAGCCCATCTCATCACCTAAGATTTTTACAGTCAGATATCCATAAACATTTTTGGTCGGCCAAGAATGAAAATTTCTCCCATTCTAAGCAATTGGTTTCCTTTGTATTTTATTCAGAGTACTTCGTACACACCCCATTAAATAGATCTTTCTTGTATTGTTATACCATAACACAAGCATTATCTCTTCTTCCTTTTTATCCCTCCACATTATGAGTGATGACTGATTGAAAAGGGTTTTTCCCCCACTTTCCTTTTTCCCAACTGATTAGAAGTTTTCCTAGCAAGCTTTTTAATTGGAGATGTCTATGGATATTTTATATTTAGGTAATTGGTGTAATTCAACTCGATTAAATCAAATTAAACTGTTATTCTGCACCCGAACATTTGGCTCATTGGTTAGTGCATTATTCCCCTGCTTAAAGAGCATGGTTCGAATCCCCCCTCCCTCAATTATAAAAAAAAAAATTAAACTGTTATTCTTAAATCTTTACAGGATGACATTATAATATTTTACATGTCTCGTCTCAATGGCAAGAAAAAGACTTAGAACTTCAATATTTCATATTCAAATCTCATTATGGATGAGTTTATTTATAATGAACATAATGATAATAGTGTCATATTTATATATATGAATACAATATCATTGTAATCACTTGAGTTTAACCGTCACTAAATTCATTAAGTTTTCAAATTTAAATCACGAGTCTTTCAATAGTAATCAACTTAGACCTTTATGGAAGTTTTAATAATCGCATTCACATCTCGATATTAAGATAAAATATTACACTCGAGATAAAAGAAAACAATGATATTTCACATGCCAATTCTTTGTCAAAAAATTAATGATATGAAATTGGTGTGGGGTAGTGAAAATTCACACCTTCATATCCCATCCCATAATTTGCATTTGATATCTCTGTCAATCATGCTAAGACTTCAAAATACCTCTACAAATAGAAACTGATTGAAAATTTAGCTTTAAGTTTGATAAAATTAGAAAGTATGAATGTTTGTTTTGAGTGATGATTGAACCTTTATGATGACCAATTGTCTATATTTAGTAAACATATGATATTAATTTTAAAAAAAAATTAATGTAAAATCTCCACAAGTTCAAAAGTCAAAACTTACCCTAATTTATTTAATAACTTTTATGATATTGAAGTAAACTCCAATTAATCACAATCTCAATTCAATAATGTATTTATTTTTATAAAAATATCAATCAATATTTATAGGTATTGTTTAAGATGGATATTTATTGAAAAAAATTAGGAATAATGCTAAAAGAAGTTCATGAACTATTTAAGAAACTTTAAATAAATTGTTATTCTTTTATTGTGTTTGACCAAACTCTTATATTTTTATTTTGAATTAAATAAATTTTTATAACAAATTATTGACTAATTGTCATTAATCAAAATATTTATTGTCATTTTATGTCCATATGGTATTAATATAATACTAACATAGAAGGTGAAAAATGTTATATAGTCATGTCAAAACATGTCATGATTTTATGTTATCATCCTTTATGACATGTTAACATACCACATTAGTATCACATCAACATCATATGGTATATAATAACAACGAACATTTTAATTAAAATCAATTATTAATCATTAAAGTTTATTTGACTCAAAATAAAAAAATAAAAACTTGACTAAATGCAATAAAAATGTTAAATTTTATTTAATTTTTTTTACATAATTTAATAATTTTTTAAATATTATGTAAAAAAATTATGTAATTAATGTATTATTTCTTTGGTTAATATCTACTATATATAAAAGTAGTATAATTTGATTTCTCAATTTCTTTCAATTGGGTGTCTAATTAAATTCCAATTGAGTGTCTAATTGAATGACAGAATTCTTTTTTATTTTTTTAACTTTTTGTTCTTTATAATAATTTTCAATTGAATTAATTGTTTTTGACATTTGAAGGGTTTTGTTTTCTTTTATTTTTATTTATTTCAATAAAAAATACTTGAAAATAATAATTTCTAACATTTAATGCTTAGAAGATAAATAACATTTGTCATTCTTAATTGAATTAATTTTTTTTACATCTTATGTTAAAACTACATTGTTTTTGACATTTGAAGATTTTTTTTCTTTTTTACTTTTATTTACTTTAGTAAAAAATATTTGAAAACACTAATTTTTAACTTTTAATGCTTATAAGACAGATTTATTTAATATTTATCAATTAAAATTTAATATAATTTTTTATCTATATTCTCTTATTCTACATGAACTTAAATCCGTAATATATAGATATTTTTTTTATACATGAATGTTTAAATTTCAATAAATATCTATAATATATATATATAAGTAGAATGTTCAATTTCTTTCAATTTCTTTTAATTGAGTATCCAATTGAATGACAAGTGTCATTCTATATATAAAAGTAGAATGTTCAATTTCTTTCAATTTCTTTTAATTGAGTATCCAATTGAATGACAAGTGTCATTTAATTAGAATTCGTTTTTATTTTTTTAACTTTTTGTTCTCTATAATAATTTTCAATTGAATTAATTGTTTTTGACATTTGAAGGGTTTTTTTTTATTTTTTTACTTTATTTATTTCAATAAAAAATACTTGAAAATAATAATTTCTAACATTTAATACTTAGAAGATAAATGACATTTGTCATTCTTAATTAAATTAATTTTTTTTACACCTTATGTTAAAACTACATTGTTTTTGACATTTGAAGGTTTTTTTTCTTTTTTACTTTTATTTATTTTAGTAAAAAATATTTGAAAACAATAATTTTTAACTTTTAATGCTTATAAGATATATTTATTTAATATTAATCAATTAAAATTTAATATAATTTTTTATCTATATTCTCTTATTTTGTATGAACTTGAATTTGTAATAGATAGATTTTTTTTAAACATGAATGTTTAAATTTCAATAAATATCTATTTAATTAATTATATAAAAATAGGATAATTGATTGGGTCAATTAATTGACATTTGACATTCTTAATTGAATTATTTTTTTTTTACACCTTATGTCAAAACTACATTGTTTTTGACATTTGAAGGTTTTTTTTTCTTTTTTACTTTTATTTATTTTAGTAAAAAGTATTTGAAAACAATAAATTTTAACTTTTAAAGCTTATAAGATAGACTCATTTAATATTTATCAATTGTAATTTAATATTATTTTTTGTTTATATTCTCTTATTCTGCACCAACTTGAATTTATAGTATATAAACATCTTTTTTATACATGAATATATAAATTCTTATAAACATCCATCCAATTCATTGAACAAAATAAAAAAATCAAAAAAGTCTACTCATTTCTCAATATACATGACACACGATCATCATTGAATAAATAAATTAATTGAATTTGATAACATTTAGCCATTTATTTTATATATAAAAGACAGATGATACTAGAATTATTACTAATTTTATATTAATAGGATCTTTACATTATACTATTACCTTATATTCTGTAACTGTTTATTTTAATCTATTAATAGTATAGCTTATATACTTTTTTATTTTTTAATAGTTTATTTTATATATATAATAATCTTTGATAGGATTATTATTATTTTTGGATAAATTCTGTTTTAAATAGGATAACTAATTGGGTCAATTTGTTGTCATTTTCAATTAAATTAAAATTTTTTTTACACTTTTATCAAAGCTGTGTTGTTTTTTTACATTTGAAGGGTTTTTTTTATTTTTATTTATTTCATTAAAAAAATACTTGAAAATAATAATTTTTAATTTTTAATGTTTAGAATATAGATTCATTTAATATTTATCAATTGCAATTTAATATTATTTTCTGTTTATATCCTCTTATTCTATATGAACTTGAATCTATAGTATTTGACATATTTTTTATACATGAATGTTTAAATTTCAATAAATTTTCATTCAATTCATTGAACAAAATAAAAAAATTAAAAAGGTTTATTCATTTCTTAATATACATAGCATATAGTCATCATTGAATAAATAAATCAACTAAATTTGACAACCTTTAGCCATTCATTTTATATATAAAAGATATATTATTAAAAATCAGTAACTATTTTATATTGATAGGATTTTTACATTATATAATTCTCTTATATTATACAATTGTTTATCTTAATCTAGCAATAGTACATGTTATATGCTCTTTCATTTTTTAATATTTTATTATACATCTAACAATTTTTTATAAGATTATTGTATTCTTTAAATAAGTACTGTTTTATAATCATATATGTAGGTATAAATTTTCAGTAATTGAAACCATTCATGCAGTTGATTAATACAATATAGCTTTCTCTATAAACTTTTTTAAAAGTACCAAATTAAAATTTATTTCAGTATAATCAATATTTTCTGTAATTTTTTTTGTAGCGTAGCTACGGGCACCACCTTAGTTAAGAATAAAAAGAATAAAACAAAAAACACTAACGGTCCAGTGTCTTTACCTCTAACCTGAACCGGACACGTGGCGATCACCGAGAATTTCTATATCTGCCCCTGATTGCCAAGAAAGAACAGCCACTAGAAAAAGAAGAATCTTTTCGCAATTTCACCAACCCCCGGGGTGGGGGAAAAAACGGAAGATGCCGGTCGTCGGTCGTCACCACGTGGCGAGATACTATTCGCTCAAATCAATCAACGGCAGGGATGACGTGTTGTAAAACGAAACTTTTCTCGTGGTTTCACTTTTCGCAGGTGGGACCTACGTGAGAATAGATGCTGAGCTGTACATGACCGGCCAGGTGGGTCACTTGCCACGTGGTTTTGTTGCATGTTGGCGTTGACAGGTTGTATAAGATATGGTTGTAGTTTTTTCTTTTTAGAAAACAAAAGCAAAACATCGGCAACTCGCCCAAAAACAAGTTGTATTTGCAAATTGCAACTAATAAAAGCATTTATTACCAAAATTTACTGTTAAAAAAATAGTTTTATGTTCGACAAGGGACAAAATCTTCCATTTTCGAATGAAAAAGAAAGGAAAATAATTAAAATAGGTCACTTTTTCCTTTTTTTTTTTTTGAAATATCACAAAATGACAGTTATTTTTTTCTTTTTTAAACATCTAATACTCTTATTTTTTATATGATAAATTTATTTTTTAAAATTAAAAAATATTATATAAAATATATCAAAGTAAAAATTTTTGTTTTAATCTTGGTGAAAGTCAAAGAGAGATTTAAAAAAAAATGAAAAAAGTAATTTATGAGTCATTTCATTGTGTTTGTTTAAATACTATGTTAAACAATAAACTATAGAGTTAGAGGTTATTTGGCCTAACTTTTTTGTAGCTTCAAAACTATTATGAAGCTTTTATGAAAAATAATAGTTTTTAAAATTAAGTTAAAGTTGTTTGGTAAATTTTTTTTATAAGTTTTTTTATATAAGTTATAATTTTGATTAAAATTATCTTAGAGGGTATTTTTTTTAAAAAGGGTAATATTGTAATTATTTTTAATAGATAAGGATATTTTTGAAATAAAAATAAAAAATTTTTTTGTTTTTTTAAAAGAAGAGAAGAAAAAACTCATCACATGAGCTTTTTTTGAAGTTTTATTTTTAATTTTACTCTTTAAAAAAAATATTTTTTTAAGAGCTTTTCAAAATTTATGTTTGGTTTGACTTTTACTTTTAAGAGATAGATAAGTTAAAAAAAAACCAGGCAAAACTAACACTTAGAACTATTAAAGAACTTTGCATGTATTTAAAACCTCCATTTATTTACTAATTAGTTGTTAGTTTTACAATTTATTTATTTGTTTTTCCAATTTTGTTAAATAGTAATAACAAATTAGCAAAAAAAAAAAATGCAACCAAAGTTTGTTTAAGTCAATACCAATTAAAAGTTAAACACAAATTGAGATATATTGATATAATACTCTTTTAGCAATTTCATCTTCTAATATCTTTTTAATATATTATATAGATTAAACATTAACCAAAGCTTAAATGGATGACAAATTTTACTTTGGAAAATTGTAAATATTAAGAAAAAATTTCAAGTCATGTCACGTTTTCTGGTTCACCAGGTGACAAATTTCGAGGATATGATGAAGTTAGAATCGATCCATTCCATTGTTTTGTATAGATGGATGATGTGTAAATTTCCACATTTATGAGTGAAATCAAGAAAGAAAGGGGAGAGCTTTTAGTTTGTTGGGTTAGTCAAGAAGATTTTAAGCTAAGATAAGTTCATCAAGTCAAGGCAATGATTTGATGGAAGAAAGGGAAAAGAAAGCGAGTATTTGAGAAGAGATGGTCAAGTACTCGGAAGAAGAAAAGGAGGAAGGTGAGGGCATCCGACATGGCGAAAAAAGAGGGGTGGGGGCAGACAAAGCACTATCTTTTTGAGCAATGTGGAGGAATATAACAGCATGAAAGATCTTGAAGACCAGAAAATTTGTGGCTCTCGATGGTTTGCCTCTTGCTTATGTGGCATTCCCCAGCTTTGTTTAAACCCACCCCAACACCCATGGCCGGCTTCTCCCCTCGATTATAACCAGCAACAGAATCCTGAGAGACTGTCACTGAGGCAAACAAGCCAGGGAGAGAATCATTGGTTAAAGTAGAAAAGCTATCGTGTTTAGAAATATGTCTAAACTCAACGACTCTGCTGCTATAAAGCTGTTTGGCAAGACGATTCCATTGCCAACATTGAACCAGGAGGAAGCTTTGGCTGATCAGGGGATACCCTTTAGAGGAGCTACTAGGGAGGACTGCTGTGATGGAAATCTTGTTTCTTCATCCAGTTCTTTAGGTGGAGTGAATTCTAATGATGGGGTTCAGGCTTGGGTTACCAGGGAGGAGCAGGTATACATGCTGACTGAGTTTGAGTTCTTAAAGCACAATCTACGAACTGTTTTTCACAACCTGGAAATTTTTGAACTTTCAGGACTTGAGAAAGTCGTTGACTCTGTTGTGGTTTTTTGGTTTCCTTGCAATTCTTAATGGCTTAGGCTTTTGGGAATTCCAAGAGCAACCCATTTTCTAGAAAAGTCAAAACTGTTGATGGGTTGATTCAAACTCTCTCAACCTTTTGCATCTTTATTGGCTTTTCAATTTCTAATCAAAGAACCATTGGTTTTGGGTTTGATCAAACATTCAAACTAAGTTCAGCCACTGGAATTAGGATCGTGCTTCTTTTCTCTATTTGCTTGACCTGATTGTTTTGAGTACTCTGTGAGAAATGTTATGAATACTTTCTTTCAGTTTCAAACAATCATTTCAGGTTAAGGTTGATTGCTTGGACACAACTGAGCAAACACTATTTATGTTTATTGAACTTCAAGTAAGTTGCCTTGCTGAAATCTAGTTCTACTGTTAGTATACTTCCTTTTTTTTTTTAATCTTTTCCGACAGCCTTGAATGAGCTTGCTCTGTTTTGAGCTGGAGATATCTCTTAACTCGAGGGCTCGGTTTCAATGATTCGCCATCTATGACTTTTTAAAGCTTTCCGATGGATTCTCTTGTCAGAGGAATTACTGAGTTGAAAGCCTCCCTGCCAGAGTCTCTCAGAAACAGATCAAGATTTCTCCTTTTTGGGTTTTCCTTTTGTTGAGGGTAAACCCGGAGCACCTGCAGATCGCAAGTTAACCCTTAAACAGCCAGGCTGAACCAGTGGTCGTTTTTCTAGGGGTGTTTCAATTTTTTTTTTTTTTGATCCCTTTTCTTCCTGATTTCATCCTTCTTGTTAATTTGAAGGAAGCTGCCAAGCTAATACAATAGAGACTTATGCTTGAATTTGAGTTTCCAATTTACTCCTAGCCTCTATGCTTTTTACTTCATGACAGTAGACAAGCGGGTTATCTCATTTATTTTAATAATTTCTCATTAAAATTCTGAATTTTAGGAGTCTACAGAGAAAGAATTCCCCAAGGATAAACAGAAAGACAGCACATCAGATCAGATCAGAGATGATTTAAAAGATCCTACTGCATTGTCGGGCAATGATAGGAGTCCTTTAGCTGAAAGAAACACTTCATCCCTTAAAAGCTCTAAGAACGAAGGAACAAGTGAGACAACTTCCTCGCAGGAAAAGACTTTGAAGAAGCCTGATAAGATACTTCCATGTCCCCGATGTAATAGCAAGGAAACCAAGTTTTGCTATTATAACAATTACAATGTGAACCAACCCCGTCATTTCTGCAAAAACTGTCAAAGATACTGGACTGCTGGAGGAACCATGAGGAACGTGCCTGTTGGTGCGGGCCGCCGCAAAACCAAGAGCTGTTCTGCTCTGCATTACCATCAGATCATGATTTCCGAAGCTATCCGAGCAGCTAAAGCTAGCGCTGCAAATGGAATTCACCGAAACCTCTCTTGTGAAAACAATAATGGCCATGTCCTCACATTTGGCTCAGATTCTTCTATACCTGTAGCTTCAGTATTCAATCTTTCAGGAAAAACACAGATTAATGTTCAGAATGGGTTTCGCAAGACTGAGCAAAGGTATCTTGTTGAGGATAATCACTCGGGTGAATCTTTGATTACTGCTTCTTATTCCTTAGAGAAGGAAGGCAACGCTAGTTTAAATCAAGCAGAGGTTAAGAATCGTCACTGGTTTACTTCTACAACACCCTGTTTCTCAAGGCCTTCTTGGCCTTATTCACGGGACTCAATCCCTGCAATGCTTCCACCACCACCGCCTCTCTGCCCTCCTGGTTTTCCAGTGTCCTTCCATCTGGCACCACCGACATATAGCGGTTGTAGTGTACCAAGCCCTTGGGATGTTCCAGTTGCCTCCCCATCACCTTCTTCTGTTAACCAATGCGCTCCAAGCTCTAGCCCAACTTCTCCAACTCTGGGGAAACATTCCAGGGATGAAAACTTTCTCAGTCCAGCCAACTTGGAGAAAGAAAAGCCCTCAGGAGTGGGTAATAAGTCGGAAGGAAGAGCTTTGATTTCAAAAACTTTGAGGATAGATGATCCTGGTGAGACTGCAAAAAGCTCTATGCTTGCAACACTTGTGATTAAAGCCAAGAAGACCAATTCTATCAATTCAGGAGGTCTATTTGATGGCTTTCAATCAAAAAGCAGGGATGAAAAAAATTACAGACTTGAAACATTGTCTGTGTTGCGAGCCAACCCTGCAGCCTTGTCTCGGTCACTCAACTTCCATGAGAATTCATGAAAGAGAGATGATGCCAGTAGCATACTCTATATGCTATGTCAGCAATGGATCCAGTGAGCTCACATCATGCAACCACTTTGCAGTTGACAGATGTTTTTCCACCTTCAACCATATATAAGGTTATCTTGCTAGCCAACCTCGGTGAAGCAATCCAATGCAGTGGAAGAATATGACAAGTTAATTATAAAAAAAAAAAAAAAGGGTTAACATTCAAGTTATCTACTTCTACCTAAGCTATCCCTGACCAGCTCATTTAGCTACCTTTTATATCTGCTGTGACAATGTACCTTTACCACAAATGGTCAGGTAGGTTTCCATGTAGAAAATTTCATGAGGGACTGATATATATATAGCTTGAAAGGTCTGAAAGATACTTGGATGGGGCAACTTTCAGAGATGTCCTGAAATGAAGTTGTAAATTAATCACAATCTGTAACTAATTTTCATCACTTTTCACTCTTGCACGGTTGTACTTTACCAGCAATATTCAGTTTTCCAATCATGTACTCATCTATCTCTTTGCTGCTGCAATAAATATCTTACTTGTCCTTCTAGAAGGCCCTCTACTGCTCTTGTTGCTAGGAGATATATATGTATAATGGGTGCCTAGCTGCGCGCATCAGGGCCCGTTCGGCAGAACAGTTCTAGACTGTAAAACAGTTTTTCTCCTTGGTTATAAGGTAAAATCACCTCGATAACATTAGGCATAATGTGAAATTCCTTTCTTAAAAAGGTTGATATACTGATATTCCTAATCGGATTGGAAAGAGGCAGATTCAAATGACAGAAAAAGGTGATGTAGGCCCTCATCAGGTTGAGCAGATAACCATGAATTATTTGTGTTATGCAAAGGCCCAGCAGCTTTCCCTTTCAAACCCCAAAGAATCCAGCCAACCAGTGTCCATAAAGCAGAAAAGATGAGAATAAAGTTCCCCTCTTCTCTTTTCCCTTTTCTCCAACCCCCATGCTTTTGTTTTCTTCCTTTTTTTAAGTGTTACTACATTTTTTGTCCACTAACCAACCATGATTATTCAATGCTCATAGCATCAAAGTGATGGATGGTGACCTTTTCTCTTGTTTTGGGTTTTAGCTTGTGATCGAATATATGGAAGAAGTATAGAATCACAAAAATGGCAGATGGAAATCCGTTCTTTGCTTCCAAATCTATCAGCCAAAACCTGAAACATTTCAGATATTTCATTAACATCAAGAGAAAACCACATAAAGCTGTCAAGGGACCTACTCCACGTGATGCCATCCTACGTTGTTTCTAAGAGATTTCCTGTTCTTTCCATACAGGATATGGTCGGGTCAGCTATGGGAGAGGCAACTGAGAGCACAACCAACATCCAAGGTGAATATTAATGCACCGTAAGTATATATATATATAGAGGCGGTTCATTTAGTTCAAATGTCTAAAACGAAATATTTAAATGAGATTTTTTTTTATTGAAATTAAAAAAATATTAAAATTTTATTCTTTTAACTTTTTTACATGTAAAATTTTTAATTAAACTTTTATAATCAAGTTCTTTTAATATTTATTTTTCAATTGATAATATAGTCAATCCATTTAAATTTTCTTGAGACATTATTGATCTTAAATAAAATTTTATTAATTTTAGTTTTGAAAAATTTCTTTCTTTTGAAGCAACACTTATTGTAATTATTAACATTATTCTAAAAGCAATATATTCATTTGAAAAAAGATCGAGTCTTCTTATATGATTAAGTATATCAATTGGACTGTTTTCTTTTTATATAATTTCTTTTAAAATTTTTAACTTTGAAAATAAATATAAACCATCAATATTAAAATAGTTATTATATTTTAATAAACATTCAAGATTCAGACAATATTCTTTCAAACTATTATTATCTAATGACTTCAACTTTTTACCGCTATATAGAAAATCAAAAAAATAATTAGTTTTATGTATAAGAAAAAAAATAGTTGTTGGAAATCATTAAATGAGTTGATTGGAAATAAGAGAAATAAATGAGAAAAAAATAACTGATAGAGATAATTAAATACATATGATTGTTAGTTGATTGAAAATAAGATAATATAGTTGAGAATTAATAGTATTCTAGAAATAAGTAAGTGATAGAAAATTGAGATTTATTAGGGAAAAGTGAAAGAACAAATAATTTTGTTAATTATTTTTTACTTCTATATATTTTTTAATTTTTATATATTTTTAATATAATTAATTATATTATAATTATTATAAAATTATAAATTCTCCTTAAATTTGAGGCCTTCTCAAATTAGGGACCTAAAGCCCTTGCTTGGATGGCTTCACCCAAGGGCCGGCTTTGTGTATATATATATATATATAGCTTTATGCATTTTTTTTTTTTTTTGGTTTCTATCTAGTGGGATGATAATTTTATGTTACTCTTACTTTAGCATATGTAAATATATACATGCATAGATAGAGGAGCTTGTGGGTTAATTAGGTCAGTTCTATCAAGTCTTCCCTTCTGAATGTCAAATCCGAACTCAACCCGACTCGTTATTTTAGTTATTATTTTATTAATATTATTGTATATTAATATATTAAAAAAGTAAATGAAACTATATTATTTATAAATAAACCAAACTCGAATTTCAAAATTTATATTCAAACTCATCTTGAATCAAGTAGAGTTTACAAATCTAGACAGCTGATAAGAGAATACCATTATGCATAAGTTACTTGTTACTTATTACGTGACAGAAATTTTAAAAGCATTTAATGACTATGACATTAAGTATAGTAAACCTTGCATGATTGGAACCCTAGCAATAGTTTATATCATAGGAGGAAACCCCATAAGCAAAGATATTTATAATTAGGTACCATCATTAACCTTTCATCAAATTATTTAATTATTGTTTGATAACACTAATTGAGTAGCATTTTTGTTTATTTAGTAATAATTTTCCTTTAAAAGGATCAGGGAAAGTAGGTGGGAAAAACACTTAATCCCACTATGCTTTGGAGATATTGACCTCTTTTTTTTTTTAATTTTTTTCATTCTTTAATTCCATTTGCACCAAGTCTAAGTCAAACTATTCTTTATCCTTTGTTTATTGCAAATTGCTTCACAAACTCTTTAACATGAGAGGGGTCTGACTTCACTTAATTAGTTGTTTAAGCATAGCAATTTCCATGTTGATTCAGGGTATATTATAATATTGTAAGTGTCTTAAATTTGTGATATGAACTTATTTAGTGACTTTATATATTGATATATAAATACTAAAACAATTCTCGCAACATACGGATTTCAAAAAACTTGATGGTTTGGTGTGCAATAGAATCGTCATCAATTTTTTTTTTATAAGTGTAATTAAATTTTTTAAATAAGATCCTAAACTCAACTTAAATTTATTTTAAAAAATAAATTTCGATTTACGAAAAAATTTAGAGTCCGGGAGTAGAAAGAAAACAATTTTTCTTCATCTTTTTATCATTTTTTCCTTCCTCACCTTGTTCTCTTCCCTTCCTTCTTACCAATACCAAACATAGTACAAATATATTGTAAAAAATCAATTGGATAATTAAGAAAGAGGTCGACGAGTCAAGCATATAGAAAGAAAACAGGTTTCTTTTTGGGGTGGAAATTGAGCAGGCAATCTGCTTTACACCCCAAAAGAAGGGCAAGACCAAGACCTAAAGGACAGAACTGAAAGAACTTGTCATTTACCATGTTTAATATTAAAAGAAAGCGAAAATACCTGGAAAGTTACCTAAGAGTTAAGATAAGATTGTTGTCTACTTTCAATCTATTTTTTTATTGCTAAATCTTTGATAGTTACACTTGTCCTATGGGCCTAAATCATGTTAATAATTAATGTTACTGAACCTTCTCAGAAACCTTCTAAATGAAAATTAACTACCGACCATGGAAAAATTAACACCTTTTTTCTAAATAAAGATTTTTAAATAATTAAATTGTGGACTTACATTATTTGGTTTATATTTTTTATCAAAATCAAATTAAGTTAACAATTTGATTTTAACAAAGAGATAATATTATAGCTTATACTATGATCTAAAGTAGGTTATGCTCCAATATCATATATGAACTTTTACAAGAAACTTTAAATTCTATGATGGATGGGATTAGAAATACACTATATATATATATATATATAAACCTCTTAATCCTATGACGAGTGAAATTAGAAATACAATACATAATATAAAAAACCCAATCTTATGACGAATGGAAATACGAATACACTATATAAAATATGATCAATTAGTCTAATCTTTTATAAAAAATATTAAAAATCTCACTCATTAAAAAATTATAGATCAAGAAGGAGAACACCGAATTTAGTTAAGCTGTTTCCGTTATCAAATCATAGATTAAAAAATTAGGTACATTTTTATATTTTAAAGTATAAATATATATGATGATTCTCGAGTTAATTGTAATTTAATATGAATAGAGTTTGAGAATATCTGTTTTTTTTCCTTTACCGTCATCAAGTGATTAATTAAGTAATTATTACAATAGTGAGTAGCGTGTAGGGTTTCTTTTTATAAATAAAGATTTTCGAATTAAAATTTGAATAAAATAAATCTCACGTCATTTATCTCGAAATTTATCAGAAATAGAGCTTTGAACTTCCATAAAAGAAAACACAGCTCCCAAGCTTCCCTGACACAATATATGTATTTCCTTTCCACCTGCCCTTTGCAGGAAATTTCTTGTAGCATGCAAGAGGGTTGGAATTTCCCATGCGAGAAGGTAAAGTGTAATTAATGACAGAAAAGCGTGCATGAGCAATCAAGGAATCCAATACTTTTCGTTTTGTTGAGAGAACTACTTGGAAGCTGCCTGGTATTACTGATTAGAACTTTGTTGTGAAGATCCTGGACAAAATTTTTAGTGCATATATAGCATTCACCAACATGAACCTGATTGTTGATCCTTGATGGATGAGATGCTAACCAAAGTTTTTTTTTTTTGTTTCACTTTCAGTCTGATTCCAACATTGGGACATGAAAATTCATAACGTTCTGTCAAAGCTCCTTCTCCACGTCCAAGCCTGGCTGCTTCCACCCTTCTTTTCCATGCTGAAAATTTGGAAAACACCCCGAGGTTTGAACATGGACATCAGTCCCATTCGGGGTGACAAGTGGTGTGAAAAGCTAAGCGTGGGAGAGATAAAGGTGGTGATGGACAGGCTAGGAATGAGTTACGAGGGGGATGATTTGGGAGCAGATGAGCTTGCTGAGACGTTCGATCAGGAAGCGCCTTACTTGGAGGAGTTTAAGGAGGCTTTCGACGTTTTCGATGAGAACAAAGACGGGTTCATTGATGCAACAGAGCTGCAGAGAGTGCTGCGTTGCCTAGGCGTGAAGGAAAGCTTGCTGCTGTTGGAGGAGTGCAGAAGGATGATAAGGTTTGCTGATGAAGATGAAGATGGAAGAATCGATTTTATCGAGTTTGTGAAGTTTATGGAGACTTGCTTTCTATGAAAATTAATGTAATTTTTAATTTTCCTAATGTGTGATTTGACTTTTTTTCTTTTCGGAAATTTTCTACTAGTTTTGCTATGTTCGTAGCAGAGACCGTACCCGTTATTATCTTTTTAAAAAATTAACTTAACGAGAAGTGCACCGTCCAAACTTACAAACCTTTCAAGATTGCTTATTTCTCCATCATGAATACGAGAGGGTTGCAATCGACCGCAACCATTGGTTAGTTCAACCGACGCTTGCTGTTGCAACCGATGGTGGTGTGACCTCATCGATCGATTGGCTCAGTTGTCAGGGGGACTTCCTCCCCCCAAACCAACTGATAAACCAACACGTGTATATATATATATATATATATATATATTTAATTCTGTCAATTTGTATATATATCTTTGTTACTTAAAGTTAACAATATACATGTCAAAACGCATTGGTTATTCTGAATAAAAAATGATACATTAATAAAACTCTAAATAATAGTATAATATTACAATTTATATTTAAAAATTATATAATAATTTATTAATTTTTAAATATTAAAATTTTAAAAAAATAAAATCTACATAACAGAAGAAAAAGAACATGATAAATAAAAGATAGAACCAAAATATGACAGAATAAAAAAGAAAGAAAAAGAATATGGATGATAGTCCGTAGAAATTTATGAAAAAATATCGATAAAGATTTAGAATATATTAATAAGTAAAATAAAAATAAAATAAATAAATAAATTAAAAAAAACTTTAAATTTGAGTCAAACATATAAAATCATTTTTTTTTATTTTTTTTTTGTATTAATTATTAAATAAAAAATTATTTTACGAATGCCATTAAGAGAATTTATAAAAAAAAATAAAAAATTTTATATAATATAGAAAAAAAATTTAAAAATTTTGAAATGGCTCATTCCTTAAGGAGGTTCCGACTCTGATTGATACATGACTCTTTACTTAAAAAGTATAATTCGAATTTCCTTTTCAAATCAAAAGAAAAAAAAATATCATCAAAGAGCCATCAGAGATAAAATATGATTCTTGTAGTCCAAATAAAGGCCCAATATTTTACAAAGGAATAAGAAAGAAGAAGAAACAACTGAAATGGATATTGGGCTAAGCAGAAGCACACATGGATCCATGCTGTTAGTTTCCTTTCTGTGTTTCTTCTTTGGAAAAATCATTGGGCTAACAGGCACTTAAAAATACTCTAGGGGTGAGCTTCTACATTACTGTTATTTGAGAATTGGAGAATTCAATTTTTTTTAAGTCTAAAGATCATATATTAATTATTGAATTAAATACTCGAATATTACTTTAGGATGAGTTTTAGTATAAGCTATACAAGTGGACCAATAATAAAACAACTAACTCATTGAGAAGAATCATTTTTCTATGATTTTGATGAGAAAGATACGTATACTTATTATTAAATCAAATATTAATGTAAAAATACAATGCATAACGTTTGGGAACTTTTTAGGCAGTCGAAAAACAAACAGCTTATGCTATACATTCCCATGTGAATGGCATGACTGCCTAGAAAGATTCTGCTGATGATGGAAGGAAAAGATGTTCAACAGTAATTCCATCATGGGTGCAAATGCAGATAGAGGGAGGTTGTTTCTGTTTGCATTATTTGTGCCTGAATTATGCAGGCCCATGAGAAAAGGATGTCTTCTAGTTCAAAGTTTCAGTTTCTTGTTTTGTCTTTAATGTTTTTCTTTCACCATCATCATGTTCACGCCCATCATATGATGCTCCATCTAATAACTATTTCTCTCAATATTTTTATGATTTTACCCTGGAATTCAGGAACCATATATGAAGCAGTGAATGAGAAAACAAAAATGACTTGTTGGCTGGATGACTTCCATTTGTTTGATTAATGTGTCCTCATCTGGGGGGTTTCAATCTGTCTGATTTCTGTGTCTTATCCTCATTGCTTTTCACTTCCATAAATCCCACTCAGAAATCTTAAACTTATTGCCTTTTGAAGTTTTGTTCACATAGAAATTTACCAAATATTATATAAAAATCAGGATGGGGGGGTATGTCCATTCCAGGTACTAGGCCAATGGCTCTGGTTCATATGCCATGGTGATTATTATTCATATTTTTAAAAAGA
This sequence comes from Theobroma grandiflorum, assembly GCA_036013995.1. Lineage (NCBI taxonomy): Eukaryota > Viridiplantae > Streptophyta > Magnoliopsida > Malvales > Malvaceae > Theobroma > Theobroma grandiflorum. The sequence continues at coordinate 1,240,387 of CP142127.1, forward strand.
ACAAAAAAAGGGGGGAAATAATAAGAGAAGGCGGCATGGTTATTTGGGAGAATAATATAGAATTTATTTTGTTTAAACTTTTGGAAAAAGTCTCAGGAGAGAAAAGGAGGGGGGGGGGGGGGGGGGGGGGGGGGAGGGGATAACAGGAAAAAGATGCTGGGGGATATGACTTGGGACAGACTGATGCAGAGATGAATCTACTGTCACCCATCTGAAAAAACAAATCCTTTCTCTTTACCTCTAATGGCCTCTCAGTTATCTTGGAGCACTTCCACATTAAGGCGGAAAACTTTTCCAGGCCATTTATTTTTAGGCGGGGGTGTGGGGGGGGGGGGGGGCGGGTTAGCTAAACTTCATGTGGCTCCTACCCCAAGAAAGTCAATGAATGGTGGTTCAACGGTCTCATAGTGGCTATGGCTGTGGCTGCTGGCTGCTGCTCTGCTACCTGCCACTGATGATGAAGGTTCACTGGCTGAAACTTGGGGTGTTGATGCTGTGCAATCTGTGAGGCTTTGGGAGCTGAGGAATTCTGACTGTTGCATTGCCATCATGTATGAAGAAGGCTGCTGCTGCTGCTGCTGCTGGTGGGGATAGAAACCACAGATTTGGGGTTCATCAATTGGCCTGCTACCCCAAGATCTGGTCTGGCTGAACATGCCCACCATGTCATTGCTATTAACACCTGTGTTAATCTAATGCGTTAGTCACAAAGGAGCGGCAACAAACTAAATTTAACAAGGCAAAAAATGTGACAAAACATAAAAAAGAACGGTAGGAGTGGGTTGGATTGGACTTAAAGCGGCATAAAGGCAAAGCAAATGGTTACATCAGTCAATGTCTATACAGCAAAAGAACAAATGACCACAAAAATCATCAAAATTGTTCAGCTGTAAAGAGAGCCAATCACAAAAGAGTAGAAAGAAATTCGAGGTCGGTTTCCAAAAAGGAAACCAATGAGAAGCAGCACAGAAACCCAAACACAACAAAAAAAAAACTGCATAAACAGAAAAGAAGCTTGGAAGCAAAGTAGGAAGATAGCTACCAGGGAAGAAATCAAAAGGTGCCTGGTGTGCACAGAACCCACTGTGAGGGACCTCGCTGCTTGAGATTGCTTCTCTCCCACTGGTCATGCGGGGTGAAACAGTTGAGACACCAGCATCAACCCCACCATCAGAACAGTTGAAGGTTCCAAACTGATATTGGGAGATAATGCCTAGTCTTCTATTGGGGATATTGAGACAGTATGGGGGTGGTTCTGCTTTCGTGGCTGCATCTCTGCAGACAAAGGTTGGAGTTTCTTCCATCCTTCTATAAACAGATTGACTCAGCTTCCGCCTCCTGTAAGCACTTGATTGTTCTCTATACTTCCTAGCCATGATGACGTGCCAGTGGTTTTTCACTGCATTGTCAGTTCTTCCAGGGAACAGCCTCGCTATCATTGCCCACTTGTTACCGTAAAGTCTATGAGCTTGCATTAGCCTCTCTTCTTCTTCTTCAGTGAAAGCTCTTCTATTGATCCTAGGGTCCAACTGGTTAAACCATCTTAGACGGCAGCTCTTACCTTCAAAACCCAAAGAGACAAGAATCATACAAGGTGTGAACCTTAGCTTAGCGCCGTGATTCTAATACTACATAAGATGCCACGAAAAGAGATGGAACAACAAAATGGAAAGTTGGGAAAAGTTTTAATGAAATGAATAATAAAATAATACTGCTTTTGCCACACTTTTTGGCCACTATCTTACCTGATCTTCCTTCCAACTTCTCGGCTATAAGGTTCCAGTTCTGAGGGCCGTAAAGAGCTACAAGTTCCTTGAGCTTAGTATCTTCTGCAGGCCTCCAGTGGCCTCTAGCACAAAGCTTTGACTGCCCACTATCTGTTTCCTTGCCACTTACCCCATTCTCATTGGAGTTCTCTTCATTTAAGTTGGCATTGAGATTTATGGACCTATTATCTCCGAACCCATCACTGCAATCAGAGTCCTTACCCTCCACAACATCAGAGCTGTGGTTTTCCTCAAAGCTCCTTGCTTTGCAGTTCCCCATGAAATGAAAACCCCAAGAAGAAGCTCTTTCATTTTCCATCTCTGAGCCCTTGCAGGCATAGCTATCCTGTGAGGAAGAAACACTTGAGCCTACGATACCATAGTTGGGACCAAGAGACAGAGAACCCACGTCTGGGTAAACCATCCCCATTGAGGAACCAGGAGAAGAAGAGGAAGAAGAAGGAGTGGAAGAGTGACAGCTAAGTCTATTCATGTCGTCTGGTGCATATATAACACACTTGTTAACCATGCCTTCATTTCCTCCCTGACAAATACTGTTATACAACTGTTACAAAGTCATCTTCATGCGCAGATAATTAAAATAATACTATAAAAAAAAGGGGGGGAAAAAGAAACTAAAATGAGAAGCAAGTTTGACAAACAGTGAAAGACTGGAAAGAAAGTGAAGTTATGCAGTGGCTGGGAAAGATTAAACTTGAAACAGCAAAAACAGCTAGGGTGTGTAAGAGAAACCTGCACTGCTGGGCTTCCCTTTTTTGTTTACTCAACTCCTACGAAGAAAGGGACTAAAAAAGAGTGATTGAAGTAGTTAACCACCCTGACTGACCCTGACCCCCTTAATTTAACTAGTTCCCGTTGTTAAATTTGTTATTGTTTCCTTCTCTTCTCTTCTGTTCAACAAATCCAACCTCACTCGCACGTGTGTAAGCTCCCCCTCTTCTCTCTCTCTCTTTCCTTCTCTGATGGGTATGAGGGTTCTTAGGCTGTCCCTCTCTACATTGACAAGAAAGTCTCATAATGTGATGTGTGTAAGCTTGGGGTTGTGCAGGTCTAGACACCTTTCTTTTCAAGGCAGAAATTGAGAGCTTGACACAACAGGCCCTGTCAACACACTAGTAATTAACCTAGCCCTCCGTCTCTATCAGGATCAGTCCTATTTTCAATTTCTTTTTCTCCCTTCCTCTTTTTCACTGTTCCTTTTTTTAACTTGAGGATTGGGTTTAACCTGGGTTTCAGTTAACCACCTGAAGTTGACCCAGCAACCAAACCCCACGACCAAGAATTTACCGGATACATGTCCCTTCCATGCCAACTAATAATAACAAGCACAAACAGGCCATTTGCATTAACGTCACCCTAATGACTTAATCCCGCCTCTCCCCCTATCTCCCCCACCTGTTCTTCTTGTCTCTTTCATCTTAGCCTTATGTCTGAATTCCATTATTAAAAACAAAGATTCTACTTAATCGCATATTGATTTAGTCCATAGTCCATCACCTAGACATGGCTAAAGATGCTGCACCTGTCGACCATGAGCTAGAATATCTCCAAGCTGATTTTACCTTTTCTTTTCACAATTACAAGATTGAAACCGTAAACACACCAAGAAGAGAATAAAAGAAAGGTAAAGAGATTTCCCAAGGTGAAACCTGATCCAGGGTTTGGGGTTAGATTCAAGTTACCTTCCTCTCAAATCTCTAAAACCCATAACTCCTTTTCTGGCATTCCTGATGTATGCAGGTGCACACATGTTACTGTGTCAGCAATCTGATGCATCAGAACACAAAAATTAGATAAACCAACACGAGTTTTAACCAAATTAAATAAGATAAGTGAACATCAATTATTGCAAAGAACTTAAAACAGTACAATTCAATCTTGTCATTGTTTGAGAACTTCTCTTTACAGTTTGCAACGTTGCCCTACACAATTATCAGCTATATGCTGCCCGCCAGCCAGCCTCTGTCATGCGTCATGGCCTATGGAAAGTAGTATGCAAAGAAATAATAAAAAAGAAACAAGAAGAAGCTTTATACCATAGAATTCCAGAATCCAGCTCCTATTGCTTTTACTCTCAGTCATTTTTTTGCCATTAATAGTTCGAAGGATGACTTTGTGGAACCTAAAAATGGGAAACAACTTTTCGATAGTTTCTGATAAGTTGAAAAAGGAGGATGATGATAATGATGACGATGAGTCAGGTCAGTGAAGTAACTTCACAAATAGTAAAACATTGGGCATGTTCACAAACATCAAAGCCCAAATTAAACCAGTTAAAAGCATGAGCATATTTGCATGTAAGGAATGTCCTTAACCTTTAACCAGAAAATGTGAAAAGACTGATAATTTTCTCTTTCATTACATGACTTTGGAATTGTAATTTGCAAGAAAGGGATGGTCCCATTTTTCACTAACCGGAAACCTAATGACAGAGGTTACATTTAATGTGATACAGGGTTAACAAGAATGTACCATCGTTGCTGATGGTGGAAGAATTGGACAAGTCCTTGGTCAAAAACTTTGAAAAACAAAAAACACAATCCTGACTTCATTTGGGAAAACAAAGCAGCCAACCCTAAAAATAGATATATAAAAAGGAAAAAGAAAAGAGTTAGACCCTCCACATATATATATATATATATATATATATATATACGCATATAAGTTTACCTGTTAGCTCTGTTCTTTGTTAAACTCTTACCAGAGGCCCATGGGGTCCCAAACCAAAGAACGCATCTTGGTGTCCCTAACTCTGTGTTTTCCCTGCACTGCTCATTAATGGTGGGTTTTTTTTCTTCTTCTTCTTTTCAAACTTACTTCTTTGCATGTGAACATGCCCATAAGATCATAGGGTTGTCTTGATGTCATCATGACATTGGGAACTGGCAAGACAGTTCATTTTATTTTTGTCATATTTATCAAACATCATTGAACAAAATATTTTACACTGTCAATCTGAATTCTGAATACTAACAAACTGCTTTCTTTTTTTCCCATTTTTCTTCAGACTTGTGTAATGCCATCTATCCTCCATATGCGACAACAACAACAGAATGTTATCACCCCACATACAATTCTTGAAAATTGATTGTCTTTGTGCTGACTGCTGGAAACCAATGATTCATTACTGTTTAAGTTGTTAATTAAAAAAATAATAATTTTGGTACATTTACAGCATGTAGATATATGGAAAAACTGACAAATTGAAGATATATAAACCTGTAAGTTGGTGCCTGACAGCATTTGCAAGGAAGCAAAAATGACAAGATTGGACAGTTAGTGATCCTTTTTTTTACTAGGTGAGCTGGACAGTATAAGATAATTTAGTGTTTTACCTAACAATAGACATTTTCATAATTTCTTTTCTCTCTTTTTTATTATATCCTTATTTCATATCTTATTTGATATATTTTTATAATTTTACGTCAAATATTCAATATCATGATATCAATAAAAAATTTTTAACTTTAAATCTTAACGGTAAAATCAAATAATCCAAGGATAAGAATTTAATGGAGCTGCAATACTTGAACAAAGCCACAAAATTGGAAGAACCTTGATGGGTTTCAAAGATTTTGAAAGGTTGTTTCCTACTGGCCATATATGAAAAATTTACAGAACATAATTTTTGATGTGCTTGAAGAGGTAACTTCTTCTTCATTAGTCAGCAGCTGCTTCAAAACAGATGATGAGAAAAAGGTTAGTTGTGACATGTGAGACAGGACAAAGGAAATTTGGGTTCTTGGGGGGAAAGGAGGCTTAGGCAATTGAAAGCACTTATTACCAAATTGAAAAAACAAAGGACCATGTAGTTACATTTTCAGGCAAAGGACAAAAGTTTCACTCGGTCTCCAACTTTTCAGACACCATTGTGTATGTTAAAACAGTGTCAGGGTAAAAAAACATATAATAATGTCTCCTTTTTTTTATTTTTTTGCAGTATTTGGACAATATATTGCTATCATCATGCATATCAGCTGATCAGCAAATATGGGATATCTTTGCCCGAAATCAAAGCAGTGAAGCTTTGTCCACTTTTCTTCTGCGATATTTCCACGTGTGGCCCTTTCTCGCACGTGTGGAGAAGCGCCATGCATGGCTCTCTCTCTCTCTCTCTCTCTCTCTCTCTCAAAGGCAGAAGGAGGTTTTTAAGACATAAACATAGGATGCTTCTCTTGCCTTCTATAGTTCTTTTGTCTTGGTGTCGTGACGCCACTCGCGTTCAGAGCCAAAAGACCAAACCAGGAAGATGTTTTCACACCCTCCCACTCTCTCCTCGTTTGGATTTTGGGGATGGGCAATGTTGTTAGTTATTGTTCTAACACTGCCTCCCAAGCACTGGAAACCGCGAGGACAATAATGAAAGCTTGAATAAATTATCACCATAAACAGACAAGGGTTAGTTAATTGCAACCAGCAGAAGGAAAACGATTGATTTTGAGCTGATGGGATTTTTAAGAAAAACTATGCTCTTTTTTTGTTTTTCTCTTCTTCCTGTCAAATGCGTACGTTATCATAAATGTGTAACGTTTATGTTTATAACTGTCTAACGTAACTGACATTGACATTGAAATGTATATGGAAACCGAGTTCATGCTTGCTTAGCAAAAGATTTAAATCTTTGTAAGAGTTTGGATTGTTGATTACTCATCAATGATATATAAATAAGTTTATAAATATTTATCTGTTATGAATAGTCGAGCAATCAATGGTACTGTGATGATCTTAAATGTTGTATACCCTTCTGTGGGTGTGTCGTCTGTTAGAGATGAACTCTTCTCTTTCACCATAAATGATATCTGAATCAATACTATTTTTTATATACCTACTTCACCCTTCATGATCATTTTGCCGAGGGCAGGTTTTAGTTTACTCCACCAGGTTTAAGTCCATCGTCATGAAATTTGTTCCATTTCTGGCTTAGTTTGGTCATTCACTAAACCAGTAAAACACAAGGGGTATTTCAATCTTCGAGCAGCCTAGCTAGTTTCCCAGCGGAAATTAAAAGACAAGTTGTGAAGAGTTGGAAAGCTCGTGGCCTGCAGAAAAGCCTAAAATTTCTGAATGGAACTATAAATCAAACAGGGGTTCTTGTCACATGATGTGAAACTTGTGATGAAAATGTTGTTGAATTACCAAACCAAGAAGCAAAATTGTTGGATAAAAGTAGTTGGGGCAGTGTGTGGTTGGGGGGGGAGCCTCAAGTCTTAAGTAAAGAGTAGGTTTCTTGGTAAAGAAGGGAGGGATGGGGGGATGGGCTCCCACAACATCATCCTCTCGCCAAGCACATGTGCTTCAGTTGGTTAATACCGACCATAAATGAAGAAACATGCTTTTGGAATGAGCCATGTAGGATGTGAAACAGCTTTGGTAATCAATATTTTCTGCTGGGGTGAGGGGGTTGGGGGAGCCACAATGCATGAAAAGAAAAAAGAGGGGCACATTGGTGATATGGATGACCCACCATATAAATAGTAGGGCTGATCCATAAGATTCTGTTGGGGCTGTTCCCTTGGAACCATATGGAAAAGCGAGGGCAAGATGGTGCCCCTGCTCCGGAAGGAGTTGAAGGGTACCCCCCTTTCATAGCCCCCAAGAACAAGACAAATCCAACCAGTAGAAATGATATTGCAATTTGCAAAGGCAAAGCAAAGGAAAAAGAAAAGTAAAAAGGAGGGTGGAGAGAGCCAACAAGGTACACAACAGCAGACATCATATGCTTGGGGCTCTCGCTTCCTTTTAACATTTGTTGGATATCAAGCATGGAAGTCAGTTCACTTTGTCTGAGGTCTCAACAGCAATTGCAGCACCTTAGGCTGCTTTGCCCATACTTTGTGAGAGATGTGCCTCACTCAATTCCCCACTGGATTAACTCCGGGGGGTTTCTGCAAGAAGTTATTGGCCACCGTAACCCAACGAAGAAAAAGAAAAAGAGGAAAAACCCCAAAATTTTATATTATTTATCTGCTGAAAACGTGATTTGCTAGTATTGATTAAGAAAAAATGATGTACTTTTCTTTTTCTTTGTATTTCCTGGCTAGAACTTTTCCGGGAAAGTTCAATAATATAACTACAGACCTCATTATCACAAGTCATGACGAGACTATAAGATATGTCTTTGGAGACAATTTCCAAGGCCAACTAAGACCTGATCAGTTAGTCTAAGGATAGCTGTGACTTCTTAAGACCCACTCCTTAAATTTGAGCGACGGATGCCTGCACCACATTAATGCTTCTCTCACCGCAACTAGGCATTGCCACATGAACTGATTGTACCTTGAAAGATGACTGGAAGCGCAAAATGTGCTTTGATCACAAAATTTCTTCTTCCATGACAGGATTGACAGCAAAACCTGAAGTCAGCATAGCTTATCAATGGATTAAAGTTGACCACGTAGTAGGCATTAGAGCCATTGGGGCTTGGAAACGATGGAAGGTTGAACATGCATGATGCAAAAAATTCAAACGAAATTGGATTTAGCAAGATTCTTTGGCATTTAAGTTTTAGCAGGATTCTACTACATGTGAGACAGCAATGAAGACTACATAATAAACAGTTATCAGATATGGCGAGATACTGTAGTAGTAATAATTTCATACCCGGTAAGTGGACACTGATAAAGTTACATAACTCAAAAACCAAACACCAATAAAGTAGAAAACAAGCTGAAGTCAGCAGGCATAGGGGTTGGGTTAAACAGGGTTTTCATAGACTGAACTCGGTGAATTTATCCATTCAGGGAGAGGGATATAAAGGACTGGTAATGCCAAAAAAATGATAATAAAAGGTGAGGAGTTAGACTGTCCCAAGCCTTAACGGTCAGTAACCATTCTGAAACAGAAGGATCAGAAACCAAAGAGCTTTAAAAAGATATGACCTCATTGAGTCATTGTCAAAATTAATACTACATATAGTAAATATAGGTTTTGTTTCCCGACTCTTTTTTTAATGATTTGCAGGTATGCAGGTCATAGTGAACTGAATGGTCTAGGAAGTGAGGATGGGGGGTTTTATTTGTGTTTTTTTTAAAGCCCATCATCAACAAGAAAATCTTTTGACAGAAAGTGAGAAAGACCCACCAGGCCACCGCCCTCCTCTCTCTCTCTCTCTCACTGTTACTCTCCTTGGAGACCTGACTTGAAGAGTAATCCGTACCAAGTAAAAAAAAAAGGCCAAGGACCTAGGGGCAGGGCTGGGGAAAAACAAAATAAGCTATTGCTTATTTTGTACAGTATTGATAGAGCTGTAAGAAGTTAAGTAACTGTGCATATGGGAAGAAGGGAGGGGGAAAGGACAGGGAGCTGATTTTGTTTGAGATTTTCTTTCATTGATTGGGGAAGAGACACAGCTTTACTAACATAGAGGAATTGTCTGCACCTGATGGTTTTGAATAGTTTACAGAGCTTATTTGCTACACTGTTTAAACTCTTATCTCTCTTTCTCTCTCTCTCTCTGAGCAAAGAGGAACAAGTGATTGTACCTGTCCACGTGCGTAGACCCGCTATCGTGCTGTTCCAAACAAACAAAGCAGGCCCAACGGTTCATGGTCCTTTGGACACCGTACAATAAAGGCTTGTGTGTTGTTGTCCATCCTTGCTACATGTATAATTTTCAGACCTGGTACAGTGACATTGACATAAGGATATATGTTATCGAAGCCTTGGTAAAAATAAAACAACAACAATGCAAGGTTTTCAAAAGCATCCTAAAGATTCAACTCTCTAACTAAAGGGCCCCCTCCCCGCCCCGCCCCCCCCCCCCCCCCCCCCCCCCTCTTGCTTGGTCCAAGATAAACATCTTCATCCTCATGCAGTCTCATGACTCCCAACATTTTCTCTCCCTTCTTCCTTGACTAATTTTATGAACTTGTGATGCTAAAGCTGAATTCTGGGCCAAAGTTCTGCACAGAATCACCCTAGCAGCATGAAAACAGCAGTGACAAACAGCCTTTCAAAAAAAAAAAAACAGCAGTGACAAACCAAAAAAACTAACTGACAATGGGGTCAATGTTCCTCTTTGCTCTGCAGGGAAATGTGGGATCAGAACTGATAAAATTGCTCTCCCTACGCATAAGCAGCTTGTACATGGTGATGTGACACTTTATTAATGATAATTGGCCGTCTGTAGGGTCCTTGACCGTTCTCGTTGGAGAGATGAATGCCTCTATGCCATCCCCCCCAACACCCAAAAAACATATAGTAAACGTAACCAGTACGTTATCGGATGGTCATTTTCTTAAATGTTTCCCTAGCTGCTTCCCTGTCGACTATGGCATCAGCTCACTTTAAATCCTATGGGAAAAATCTCGGCATTAATCAGTGACGACAATTTTGTTCTAAGATTCAATTTTAGTAAAACAAAAAATTAAGACTGTAATAATGTTTATTCATAGAATCCTTTTACGAGTTTATGTATTATGGATTTAGTTCAAAAATGAATAAATATATTTACCATTTAAAGAACATGTTAATATCTCTTTTCTTTGAGAATCAAGGGAAAAAGGAACACCTGAGCCATCATTTAGCAGTAACAGTAAAAATTTCTTGGCTGAGGATACGACTTGTCCTCATTGAACATTGATTCCCACATTTACATCGCAATCTTGCTAAAAGAATAGCAGAAGGTTGAGTGACTAAATGTTTGGGTATTTGTTTCTATGGACAGTTCAACTCTGGAAGCAATAATGATTTCAGTTTTGTGCTCTGTAACCCCATGACTGATGACACTATGAAGTGTGATGGTTGTGCAGGGAGCTGGACTATACAAAGATTCTCCTGACACAGGAACGAAAACTGAAACGAAACACTCATGAATGCCCGAGGAGAGATGACTTGTTTTCATGGAAGCGAAGATATCGATGGCAGATACATTTCTCAGAACAGAAACAAGACGGGGAATTCATGTTACAACTGATTTGGCCCAATTACACAAGAAACAACAAAAACTACATGAAATAGGGGGAGCACGACAAGGATACGGAACACAGAGTCATGTGGCTCTCCCGAACTGTAGCTAGTTCGAGTTCCCCACCACTAGGAGACAGAATATCATCATGTCAATACCAATAGCAATAGAAAACTACAGCAGACATGTAGGGATTAGTAACATTTTTATGCATCAATGCATGCATCTGGCAGTTACATAAGTAGAGCTTTCGTTTCATATGGGCAATAAGCATGGGAGAACCAATTTATATTGCAGATGCTAGGTTATGGTGGCTCCAATGGCGAGCATATCATACATGCTTTCATATGCTTCACATAAACTAAGCAAATGACTATCTAACCAATAGATTTCATTATGGTCAAAGTTCAGATGCCCATATCACTCAGAGTGGTGTCCTTGATACAAAGTTTCGAAGATACAATATATGAAAGCAGATTAAATTATACAGGCACCAAGATCCAGAGTTCCGCAAACAGTCTATCTATGATGCATAACCAACAAGGGCTGAAAAGATGAACTAAGTAGAAAAATTAAAAGCTTTGATTTTTTTTTTTTTTTTGGATATGTGGGGGGTGTGGTGGGGGGAGGGGATGGCGATGAGAGAAGGGAATACAGAAAATAAAGATGGATGAAAAGCATTACTAAGATGAGAGGAGAGGACAGAACATAATGATGGATAAAAAGCATTACTAAGATGAGAGAAGGAAGGACAGAAAGTAAAGATGGATGAAAAGCATTACTAGCTAAGAAAAGAAATGATCTGTTGATTTCAAAGAGAAAAAAGAGGGGAGGGAGAAATGTGTCTATGCATTTAAAAGACAGGCAGTTCAACTTCGCATAAAGGCGTAGGCCATCTTTGGTGCTTTTAGAAGCCATCAAATTAATAGTCCAAAGATGCCTTAAAATTATGAGAAGTACATGGCATGAAAATTCCAAAAACTGTCTACAACAACTCACATTCAAACTAAAAGATAAGAACCAATTTAAATTCACTTCCCAAAAAGCATGTTCAGCTATAAACCAATTTAACTCTTTCCTTAGAGTATGCGTATCTTTTTATCCTTCTTCCTAATGCACAAAAATGGAGCAAAAGATAAAGGCACCTCTCTCATAATTTTCAGTTTTTCCATAATTCAAAGAAATTCCAAAAACATCATGATTTCATTGGCTTTTTACACGAATATGACTATTGTTTTTTTTTTTGCATATGAACAAGGCCAAGAGGAGAAGAAAAGATAAACTGTGGACCTTAATCCTCCGTTGGAGGGATAATAACCACTGGCAAAACCTGGTCTGCTATTACACATGTTGAGAATGATCTGTGCTGCTTCCTTCAGAAAATAGTTGACAGAACTTTCAACAGATTTCACCATTTTGACATACTGCAAGTATTTTAACTACATTGGTTCTCATAATCCCACAAGTCCAAGTATCCTCTTAGCAGCATTTCTTATTTCCAGCATGCTATATTGGTTCTCATAATCCCTGAAGTCCAAGTATCCTCTTAGCAGCATTCTCTTACTTCCAGCATGCTAAAACCCTCGAGTTGATAAATTAGAGTATAGGCCACCTTACCATGAATAGAAATAATACTAATCTGTTGGACTAAGGGGATCTCCACATCAATTACAATCAAGTCCTGTATTAAAACCCCATGAAGCATCCAAGGCACCACCTTCAATGTATACCAAGTTGCCCTCCAAGTAGAGAGCATTATAATGACACGAGCCAAAATTCCTAGCAATGATAAAAATGAAGCTAATAAATAAAAGTTAAAACCAAACTATAAGTCATTTTACTTATCCCTGTCAAGTTACTGAGTATCATATGTCACTCACAAAATAATTCTTTGTAAATTAATCATGTGTAATAGTATTTTACATTATACCTAAAGCAACTCGACTACCAAGTGTCAAAAACCATACCTTTCTGTCCTTTACACTCTTAAAAGGACAAGTCCCTAGCTCCTAAGAAGAAAACATATATGAAATAGAAATAATAAGAGTGAGACAGCTGCCAAATAATGAATTTGTTAGTTTCTTCGGCATGGGGGAGGGAGTGGGGGAAAGAGAAAAAGAGAACTTCCCAACATGCAGACACACCCCCACACAAAAAGGTGGAGAGCCAGGGGAACCTCCACCACTATGACATAAGTAAGTACTGAAAAACAAAGATTAAATTAAAACATGATGATGAAATCTCCTATAAGGACAAGAAGTGCCTACTTGTAACCAAGATATCCCTCAGCTCAGTAGACACCTCATACCTCCTAGAACAGAAAGGGTCTAAACCATAAAATACATAACAAAAAATATAGTAAGAGTAGGATTTGGAAAAGAGAGAGAGACTTTATTTAACAAGCTACTCTTATGCAGATTACCAGTAATCACTGGTTTACCACTTAGGGCCCATTATAGGGATGGCAGTGACAAGTGTAAGAAATTTTGGAGGCAGGGGAGGTGCAATATGATATCACCTAAGTTTTTTGGTATAGAATAAGGGAGGACTATGGGAGGGGGATGCGAGGAATATATTAACATTCTAGGTCCCAAATCTGGCAACCTTTAAGTTCTACTCTTTGCTTCTAACAGGTTTCAATACCTACATTTTTGTTTCTATTTGAACATTGCAAAGGGTAAATAAGACGCTTTACAGGCACCCCAGCTTCAGAAAATTTTCAGTTCTCAAAATCTTCTTGCAGCTTCTGTTCTTGCTTATACCTTTGCTCACACTTTTTATGACTTAGCAATCCCACCCAGCTAAAAGCTAGTTTCAGCCTCATAAACAACATCAATAGACCCAATATGGTAAAGCGACGGTTGAATCTAAAGAGGGACAATATAAAAGTGTTAAGGAGATGGTTAAAGTACATTTTTGAGCACCCTTTGAGTGCTTAGCACCATTGCATTTATGCCAAAAAAAGAGCAAAAATGTTACAAACGTAGCACTAGCCCTTGAAACAAATTTCAATTCAATCTCAGCAATGGAAACTACATATCAAAATGCTTCTTATGCTTTATCAATCCTTGGGTGTCTCGAGAGTTAATATAGTCACAGTACAACCATTTTCCTTCTTCATCTCATTACTCTATATGTTACTAAAAGATTTCAATTCATTCTATGACTATTTCCTTCAAAGTGGACACCGTTGGAGCAGCCAAATTTTGAAAATTGGAACCAGAGTCAAATTACCTTCTCAACTCATTGTTGGATTGCAGAATCCTACAATGCTAGGACACTAAACTGATCAAGCTGTACAAGATAAAAACATGATAGACAGAGTTTACCCTCCAAAAAAAAGAGTTTATCAGCAAATGGCTGAACTGTCATCACAATAGTTTCCACTCTCTACAAATTAAAAACTTACACATGGAGAGCCTCTTAGAATTCCATAAATTTTGCCAAAACACAGCGAGACATGTTCTCTATAATATCTTGAATATTGGGGAAATGTAAAAACACTGAACCTCAACTATTCATGCATAAACAACTTAATTGACTTAAAAGGTCCCAATGCAAACATAAAATCTTACTTCCCTTACCATATCTCAAGCAAGAAAATATTCCAGCATAAGATTCCAATCTACTCAGTTTGTAACCTTTAAAAAGGCTTCTTATTTTTATTTTTTGGATCAAATTAAGCTTACCTTGCACCTTTCCATGGCTGCATAAGATTTAACCTCCTCTATCACACAAATATCACAAAAACTATACATTCTTCCATGAGAAACGTAGTAATTATGAACAATTACCCAAATTTGACTATCAAATTAGTAACAAAAAGAACTGAATAAAAAAAACTTACAACAAAAAGGTCTATCTCCTTTGAACTCTTTGCAACCGCATCTCAATCAATCTAGCATTGAACTCTCCATCACTAACCTTTAACATCTTCGACAAAGGCAACTTAAACCCATGTTCCATCAAAGCTCTATGCCTTGGCTTAATCTTTTTTTCTAAACTAAACGAAAAATACTGAGGAAACCTTTTCAATTCCTCGAAGTCACCTTCCATTTCCTCCAAGAAAAAGCTAACTTTAGGCCTCATATTATTCTCCACACTCAAAGTCAGCAACCCGGGTGACCTCACCACCATCCGGTTCACCTCCGGCTCGTCAAAACCCAGAGACTGAAGGAAGCTAATTTTCGGTTTCAAGGTGTTTTCCACGTTGGAAACCAAGAGAAGGGTAGTATGGTAATTCAAAAAAAGGCCGAGGGAAGTAAGGAAGCGTAGGGCCGGACGGAGTTGGGTGGTGACGGAGGAGAGCAAGAGGCGAGGGCAGCGGGAGAGGGAGAGAGGAAGGTGTGGGAGAGGGAGAGGGACTTCGTGGAGGAGGAAGTTGATGGGAGGGAGAGGGTCGGAGGTGAGGAGGAGAGGGCACATGTCGATGATACGGCCGATGGAAGTGCGCGAGAGGCCGAAGGAAGACAGGAAGTGTTCGAGGGAAAGGAAAGAGGAAAGAGGGGTGGAACGGAGGGAAGGATTCAGGCGGAGAGCTTTGTGAGGGTCGATGTTTAAGGATTGGAGGTAGAGGAGTTTCTGGCGGAAGAGGAGGCCGCCGTCTTTGGCCGTTGGCGGTGCGGTTGGTGGGATTTTAAGGAGCGGTTGAGGAGCGAGTTGGACTCTGCAACCGCAAGTTAGCATTTTTGTTATCCCCGGTGTGGAGAAAGGGGAAAGCTTTACGCGGATTGACCTATCTACACATATTAAAATTGGATAAATTCCATCTACAACCATTAGACTTTCAACTTTTTCAATTGCATCCGAACATTTCTTTTTTTTTTTTCAATTCACATAATTCAATATCTTTTTTCTCAATTAATATTTTGCAGATAACTTATGTTATTAATTTTATTCAGTAAAATTATAAAATTCATCAATTAAAAATTATTTAATTAATTTATATTTAATAATATTTTATTATTTATTTAAAAATTAATAATTTAATCTTTCATAGAATTGAAATTATTCATAAAATATTAATCAAGAAAAGAAAATATTCAAGCTGAATTATAGATTGTTTCTTTCAAAATTTAAGTGTAAATTCAACTTGACTCGTTCGCTTAAATAGTATTTTATTTGTTATAATTTTATAAATATTTTTTAATATTCAAAAGTATTTAAATAAAAATAAAATATATATATTTATTTATTAATAGGATAATATTCTAGAACTTTAAACACCTAAAACTGGTAAATTTCTTTATATAAATATATAAAAAGAGAGAGGGTTGAATTTTTAATTATTTTTTATGTATTAAAAAATATTTAATTATACATTTGATATTTGACATATAATGACATTATTGATATAGTATTCGAAAAAAAAATTATAATTAGATACTCTTACTTTCCCATGTTCCCTTGTTCCTCTTTCTCCTCGATTTTTCTTTTTTCCGATTTTTATTTATATTTTATGTTTTTAATTTTAAAAATAAAAAACTTTAAAAATAAAAAATGAAATAGTATTTTAAATACGTGGTGATGCGATTGTTTGTGGTTTGATCGAAAAAGTACAAAATACTCAATAAAATTAAAATTTTATGGAAATAATTGTAAATTCTTTAAGTTGAGTTACCAAATCAATAATTTTACCATATTTCAAGTCTCAGATAAGTAATTAACTTAGTTTTGGGTTAACAAATGCTTCTCCCTTCTGAATGACGTTCGAAACCATACTTTCTAGACATGCAAAGAGGATTAACCAACAAACATATGACAGAACAGCAGTTTGATCTCCAAGCAAATGTGAAATTCGCACGTTTTAAGTTTTTAGTTTGATAGTTTTGCTGGCGCAAAGTGGGGTTTGGGTTTGGGGGGTATTGGAGTTGGTTGGTTGTCCTGACGATCCCTATTCTCTAGCTCGTTTCCCACTACCGCTTTTGCCGCTCACCCGGTCGTGTAAATGCAACCCTATTTCTATGCTCACCATTTCACACCCTGCTTTCAACCCCTCTCTCTCTCTCTCTCTCTCTCTCGCTCTCTCTCTCTCTTTGTGCCCGTTGGTTCTCTCTTCTTTGGCTCAATAATCAAACCTGTTCCCCCTCCTTCAAGACGTTTGGATCATGCACTTTCAACTCGTCGTTTGATTTTGCTCGTTGGGTATGCCTTTGTTTTTCTTTTTTTGATTCATGCAAATGAACCCAGCTTGATATTTACATGAATCTTAAAGACGTTTTGATCATGTTTCTTTTTAGCTTTTTATAGTTATATGATATAAAGTCACAAAGAGATATTTCTGATAGCCCCATTTCTAGTTGAGCCAAAGAAAGTGTTTTTGTGGTGTTTATGACATAAATTTCATTAGTTTAAGGATATTTTTTTTTTCCTCTGTCTTTGCAAGCCTGTGGTGACTTGATTCTCGGGCAATAAATTCTTCTAGTTTCAATTTTACAGGCGTTGGTTGATGAGGAATGTGAAAAGGATATTAGTTGTAGCATATTGGTATTTGGTAGCCCTTGTGCATTCCGTTCTGAGTATTTGAATATATATGCAGGATGGGAAGGGTTAAGCTAAAGATAAAGAAGTTAGAGAATACAAATGGCCGTCAGGCGACCTATGCCAAAAGGAAACATGGCATCATGAAGAAGGCTAATGAGCTATCTATCCTATGTGATATAGAGATTATCCTCCTTATGTTCTCCCCGACTGGCAAGCCTTCTTTATGCAGTGGGAAGCGCAGGTAATTCGATTTTTATTGGTGAAATTTTAGGGGCATGCACCTCATACTTAGCTTTAAATAGGATTTGATAGAAAGCATCAAATTGGGTTTAGTGGTGTAGAGGATGCTCCAACAATTTTCAAAGATATATTCTCTGATTTGCTGCATACAATGGTGATGTCGGTAAAGCACTGCAATAATCCGCTTAGTATAGTAATAATATCAATGTCAATGTTTGTGACAGGGAATGAAACATCCAGGAAATTTACTTATATGCCGGAGGTTCTTTTACCATTTTCTTCTTTTGGAAAGGAGATCTTTCAGAGGAACTACATGGTTGAACATTTTCAGGATCAACTTATAAGATATTGATATATGTTTTTGCATTAACAGTTTTTCCAAGACTTTAGGTAGCTTGATAAATTTGATTACCTAAGCAATGATGATTAGTACAAGAATTTGATCTTAAGAAATACCATATTCTAATGGGCATGTGGGTTTTACTTTTTTTCTTAGATAGCATTTCAGAACTTGAATTTGAAAGAAGGGATTTGGATGCTTCATTTTGGAACAATAATTGTTTTTGTTCTTGGCAAGTTTTCATATTCATAGAAGCAACTGATTGCTGTAAATTAGTTTTGGCTCTGAGAGACACATGATAGTTGCAAAATCTGCTAAGGTGTCTGCAAGATATTATCAGTGAAGTAGGCAATGCGGATCCATACGTGGTACTGATGTGGAGGAACTCAAGAGACACCTTAAGATTTGCATGCACATCAGTTATTTTGATTCAGTTTTCATAGGTTTTTTTTTTTCACCTGCCAAAGTGGTTTTGGCAGGGTAAATTTATGCAGAAGGCTAGCTATTATCTATGATAGTAACATTTTTTTTTTTTATTCTGCTGTGGGAATTCAGTAGCATTGAGGAAATCATTGCAAAGTTTGCTCAACTCACTCCACAGGAACGGGCAAAAAGGTATGGTCAAATTTTCTGTGCTGGAAAATCACATTACTGATTTTTATGCTTAAAAGTTTAATATTATATACTTATTCAAGTTGAATTGACTCACGTTTTCATTCCTCTGGAACAGGAAGTTGGAAAGCCTTGAAGTAAGTCCTTCCTACTATCCATTGATCTCCTTTAGTAATGTTACTATCTTTGTTTATCAAATGTGTTTGGTGTCTGAAATGTCATCACTCTTATCAATTACATAATTTCTTTTATCTTTGAGAGTCTAGGCACTGAAAAAAACATTCAAGAAGTTGGACCATGATGTAAATGTCCATGAATTTCTGGGTACAAGGTATATGAGAGTCTTCTTCTTGGCACAATGCCTCTCAGTAAAATTTATTCTACAAAATATTTTTCATAGGATTATGACTTTTTCTTTTTTTTTTCTTTTTCCCCAGTACACAAACAATAGAGGTATGTATGGCATGATGACCTGTTACCTTAATGTATTATGATAATTTATTCTGTTCAATCATTCTAACATGCTTTCTGTATCTCCAAAATTGCTATTGGCAGGACCTGACTAACCAAGTAAGGTTATTGCAGACTCAGCTTTCTGAAATACACAGGAGACTGAGGTGAAGACCAACTAATTTTTTGACTGTAGAGTTTTAGTTTTGTGTCTTTGCTGTTAATATCCTTCAGTATGCTATCTTTGGTCTTAACTTGTTCTAATATTAACATTGGCTACTCAGCTGTTGGACTAACCTAGACAAGATCAACAATGTAGAACATTTGGGGCAAATGGAAGATACACTCAAGGAATATCTAAATCAAATTCGAGCCCATAAGGTGTGCCCCTCATTTCCCTAAGTACTTAGATCTTTTGTAATGCCCTGCCAGGGGGCATGTGCTGGAGTTTGTTTATTTAACCAAGTAAAAAACAAATTAGTTATTTGCTGCAAGAAGTGAAATGATGGAAATTTCATAGCAGTGTGCAGATTGAAAACTACATGACTTTTAATCTTCTTTCTAAATGCTTAAAGACTGAGTGCCGCATATGTTCTTACACTTAAGACTCTAACTTATCTACCTTCCTTTTGGCAGGAAAATTTAGGAAAGCAACAGCTTCTATCATTAGAATGCACAAGTCAGGTAAGAATGTGAGATGTCTTTGGGAATATTTTCCTGCTCAGTTTACTCAATGTCAAGAGAAAATAGTATCTTAACCAGCCTTTTCTTGCAGTTCCAAAATGAAATGCATGTACCCTTTAGAATGGGCACTGAGCAACAGCTCCAACCTCTCGCGTGGATACCTAATAATGACAGTAGACACATGGCCTTACCCGAGGACCCAAATTTGATTACCCACAGGTTGGGTGAACTTTCTAGAAATCTTAATACTACTAAATTTTCACTGATCTGTATTACTATCCCTACTTTGGATGGCATATTTGTTTTACATGAATCTTTTGTAAAACTTGACATGCATATGTTTGTATATAAAAGAGTGCACAAAATGCACGTAAATAGTTTATATTTTTTACAATTTATTACGTGCATAAGATGATGAAAAAGGCCTTCTGGAATATATTATGATGTTGATATGTAATTCCCCAGGGATGTGGAGTGCTCTGCAAGTTCTTCTTTTGGAAGTTATTCCGGTTACTTTGGCGCTGGTAAAAGTTCTGAACTGTCTAGTTCTGGACAAGAAAATGGCATCCTCAACGATTTGAGTGGAAATGCATCATTGCAGCTGCAACTGGGTGGACAATACCCCTACTTCTCATACAATCTCAATATACTTAATGATGCCAAATTCCCACCGGTGGCAGAGATGAACTTTCGGGAAACTCCTGCAGATTATAATGTTAATGGAGTCCTAGAGGGTCCTAGACCTGGATATGACACAACCCAAGGTAGTTGGGCTTCCACTTCTGGGCCTTGTGCTGTTACCATGTTTGATGAGCCTTTGTATTCCCGAGTAAGTATTTCCCCATTACTCCCACTATGCTTTTGATTTCTTAAGCAACGTTCCATGTTTCACCGACTGTTTTATCTGCAGCTTCAAAATGATTGAGCAATCTATTCGTAAGTATGTGACTCTGTGTGCATGCAAATATATGTGAACAATATTGGAATTATCACAATATTGTTCTAGAATAATATATAGGCTGTAAGCTTGTATTAATTTTCTTCATTCAAAGAAAATTTATGGAAAAAAGAAGGATTGTATCCAAGTATGCTTTTTCTTACTATAAATCTATCTTCTATGTCAATGTTTATTCTCCTAGCATGATAAGAAGATTACATGGGATTTTTGCTAGATGGCAAGCTACTAGATTAAGAGATGGCATAATTGACTACCCTTCTTGCTCTCCAGTTGTTCCTCTGTTCAGGTTTTTTAACCTGACTATAGGATTTTAATTTCTTGTTTCTTATACATATACTGATTGTTTTTGTTGCAGCAACTAAACTGAGATTCAGGAAGAGTGATGCTACCATTCCATCCCATCCAACTGAGCAGGCTATGGAGAACCTGGTAATGTGTGCATGTGAAAAAATTTACCCAATCCATGGAAATTTGTCTACTTGTCTCAAAAACGGTTTTCACCGCCATGCAAAAACTTGGAATCAGCCAATGAGATGTATAGCACGACTACAACAACATAGGAATTTGCCTTTTAATATTGATGAACCTCAGAATTGAGTGGTGCTGATTCCCTATCCAATGAGGCACCACATGATCTGTTATAATTTCTGTATACAACAAATCATATTTTAGTACTAGGTTTTCCTGACCTATTTTTGCCTTTCACCTTTTGATTTATAGACAGGCTACTTACTGCCTTCCCCTCCTTCCTGTCAATTTTTAAGCTGTAAATAAAACACATGTAGCAGAAGACATTGATTGTAAATCAAAACAAACAAACAAGCAAACAAAAAAACTATTATTTTGGTTTCTTCAATATCAAAAACCCATTCTGTTGTTGCCCCATGAATGCATGCAGAACTCTTGCACTCTTCTCCTCATTAATAACAACTTTAGCCAAGCATTCATCTTTGCTCTTTTGGGTTTAACTCTTTGATCTTACCCTTGCATTCTATCCGTATGAAACACTGTTCTCGACCATAAGGAAACTAGACTTCAGAGAGAGAAACTATGTTGTGTTGGCTTACACATTCGGAAGTTGATACCAGGTGGCATTAACCATAGCATCTTGGAAGGCATGCATGACAGCAACTCCTGCACTGAGTCCATATTGACATTGACATTAAAAAATTGTAGGGTTTTGATGCCTACTTCTTACACGGTAGAATGGGGACTGGATGTCCAGAGATTGGGACATCCATCTCCCTTTTCCCCTAGGCCAAGCTGGATCACACTACTTTAAGATGCTCTTCTAATTTATGAAATCATATCATTACTATTAGTCTTCTAGAATCTTAGACAAGACTCGTATCACGTGCTTTCTGTGAAAATAACGAAATAATATTTAAAAAACATTATTTAAGATCTTACAAACAATAAAATAAAAAAAAAGAAATTAAACATACTTCCAAAAATATAAAAAATTTACGTTATTTAGTCTTTGATGATAATTTACGTTCACACGAAATACAGTAATAAAGAAAGATTCATTAAAAGAAATTAAGAGAAAGTATAAGATGAATTATGAGCTTACAACCCCTTATCCGACTTACGCCCAAAACTTTTCTTTTAAATCTAGACATTCATTGAATTTTCTCCTTGACTTATTTATAAGATTAAGTAGAAGAATTTTATCGTTAAGATTTTGATATCTTAATTTAATTAGAATTAAGACTATCTCAACAAAATATGCTAATCTAACTGAAATTCAAGATTATCCCAATTAGTGATGGCAATGCATACTCTCAACCTGAAAAGTCTCACCCCTTGAATATTCCCATGACAAGAAAAAGTTTTGACATGCTAGCCACCTGGATATTTGGCTAAAGAAGCATCTCCACAGCTCAGCTGGATATTTGATATGGTGGTGACTTTTGAATGAAAAGGACATCCAGAAGCCATGGCTTTAAGGTCCCCAGCTAACACAAATCAAACTTTATGATGAAGCTCAAAAGTTACAAGGAGATCGATGGACCCTTCTTTGATTCATCAATGAGATGATGGAAAAGTCAGTGTATCAATTAATTTCCATGGATACTGTTTGTTGTAGGGTTTATTTTTCTTTGTTGAGGGGAAGGTTGAGATTTGATGTTAAGAGACAAGAAAGGCACATTACACTTTTGCAAATGGTCCTTAATCCTTAATAGCTGTATTGTTTTTAGAACATGGGATGTTTCCAAACAAAAACACCATAGAAATTGGGAAGTTTGTCTTTGTAGTGACCAAATGTCTTTTGTTTTTGAAAAGAAAGATATAAAGATTTAGGATTGTTTCCACAAACAATTAACAATATAATCAAAATTACTATTCTAATAATTCACTATAAACAGCAATAACATGATTAGTACTGGTTCCAAGAGACATTATAATACAAGTAATCCATAACATTAAGCATATATCAAGGTATTCTAATCGATTCTAAACTTTCACCCTTTTAGCAACACTATCAAATCAAAACTTGACTTTTATGAAATTATGTCATTGTGCTATACTAACCTATCATAGAGCATATAATTCATAATATTGATTTCATACTTACAAGTACATTATTACATATTTATTCCATATTCACTCAACTAATAATGCCGTCTCACTGTATAATACTTATACACTATCATTTAATCACATAATATCATTTTGTAAATATGTAAATCTAAAAGTTCAAAAACTTTGTAAAATAAATATTTTTAAAATTCTTAATCTTTTATTTATTAAAAATTTAAATTTTGGTGAAAATTGAGAAATGGGCTTCCGAAAAGCCCGGGTTCAAAGCCCAATTTGAAAGAAATTTAAATTTCAAAATTTAATGCAAAAGAGAGGAAAAAAAAAGGAAAAAGAAAAGTAAAAGGTGAAAGCATTAGCTTTTTTGTTTTGTTATAAGCTGAAAAAAAAGAAAAAGATCTGGTACGTCGGGACTCGACCAATAACAAAGATACACGTAATAAAGCATAAGATGCGGCGACTCACATGGGCAACTGTCCGAAGATTCGTGCCCAGGACTTTGATTGTCAGACAGAAACATAGAAAAAAATATCGTATTCGTATCGTTGTCTCATGAAACGGGAAGACCACACACAAAGCACGAACCGTAAGCGTAGGGGGAATACCAACCGTAGATACGGTCTGAAGGCCACGTAAGCCAGTGGTCGTGGAGACCGAGAAAATCGACGATTTAATCAACTTTCACGTGGCTCGAGATTGTGTCAGGTCAGCCTCACAGTCACAGTATGCACCAGGGAGAGGCAGAGAGAGAGAGAAAGAGAGTTGACCCATCAATCACCATTGTCTACATGATATTTTTTTTTCTCTTTTTTTAAAATTAATTATAATAATATTTTTTACAAAATATGATTAACTTTTTTTCTTTATTTCTTTCAATTTCAGACCAAAAAAAAAAACAATTGATGGGAAATAAATGAAATTTCCAAGAAACTTCGTGGTTGATTCTTCTCTAAAATTATTATTTTCAGTCAAAATTAAATTATAACTATAGAAAATGAAATTTCTAGAGACATTTACATGTCCAAAAAATTATCTAAAATGTTAATTAATTATATTTTTAAATTTGAAATTCCAATATAATAATAATAATTAAATAAGAAATAATTGCAAAAATACGAATAAAAGCAAAGATATTTGTTTTTTTCTTTTTTTGGTTAGAATAGATTCTCTTTGTAGGAGTTACGTTAGGGAGCAGATTTGAAACTTGGAAGCAAAGCTGTATTGAAAGAGATGGCCAGGGAAGAGACAAGCCTAATGCAAAGAAACACTGATACGAGATGTCATCCATTTTTTTTTTTTTTTGCCAATATTTCATGGTCCAAGCAAAGTACAGTGGGACAAACACTAATTTGTTCTTTTATTAGTAAATTTTGTTCACATATTATTATTTATGTTGGCTAAGGATAGAGTTTCAAAACAAAATTCAAGTTTTAATTTTCACATCAAAATGGGGGGATTTTTATAGATTTCTATGTGTGAGAAATTCAATGCATGTCACTTTCCCTAGAAAAATGCCAAGAAAATATTAGGAATTTAACCATGGTAGACCAGACAAATTTTTCGAATTTAATTGATTCTCTTTTTGACATGTCACCCAAATTCCAGTTAGATTTTTATCATATGAAGAAAAAGAAGGATGCAATTATGTTTATATTGTCGATTTTATTTTTGTGATAGTGTATTAAATATAAATTCTATCATACAAAAATTACAAGTTGAAATGCCTTTAGAAATGGAAATTCCAAGAAATTGTTTGCAGGGTTTCCCTAACTTGTGAACTCCAAATTATGGCTTTTACGTGGCTTCAAAAGCCATGTCCTGTCCCTGAATGTGAACTTTTTATGGATAATATCAGTTCTTGAAAAACTGTGAAGCTTTGCGTGGATTGGCATTTTGGGTTTTCCTCCTTCACTTCAATTGTGAATGGTATTGCATCTATGGCGGTGAGCAAAGACTGCAATTTGAAAGAGCAAGCACAGCCAAGCTTTGTTGTCTAGGAGCTAGGAATTTCAGGAATATCAGTTCTTGGAACAACTGTGAACCTTGCATGGATTGGCATTATGGGTTTTCTTCCATCACTTCAATTGTGAATGGTATTTGCACCCTTTGGTGGTGTGAGCGAGGATTGCAATCTGAAAGAGCAAACACAGCCAGCTTTGCGTGGCTGCTAGGTACTACAAGAGTTCTCCAATTATGGTATAAAATTATAGGCTAAAGACCCATGAACTTGTAAAGTTGGATAGACCTAATTGACATGGAAGCTCCCATGTAGTGATGAATCTTTCTTTCAGTGATTGGCACAATCATGAGCAGTGAAGAACAGAAATGATAGAATACGGAGAATTATAAATCGAGAGTTTTACTTTCCAATACCAGATGGAAATTGCTAATTTACAAATTACTCTCATACATATATATATATAAAAAAAAAAAAGCCCCAGAACCACAATTCGGCCAAAGCTGATCAAAATGACCTTACAAAGCCAAAACAATTGCTTCTACATTCTCACCATCATCCCAAGGTGGCTAAAAATGAAAAAAGACTACCTATTACTAGTTGGCGGGTGGTAAAAGACCACCTCTGCCATCTCCTGCTTTACAAACAGGAGGAAAAATGACCCTTAAAATACCAAAAAAAGACAAAGACAGGGTCCCCTGAAATAGGACATACCCCTCTCCATAGTAAAGCTAATTAAAACCCAAAGTGAAAAAAGGGCTATTTTAAAAAAAGCCCTTTCTCACTTCTGACCCAAGAAGCCCAAGACATGGCCTCTTCATAAATATAGTATAATCCCTAGCTAGGTGTACTAAAAGTCAAGCTAGTTAATGCTTGGTATATGCTAGTATTTAAAAAAGGATGAAAAAGAGGGGCGTTGGGTCTAGCGGAATTGGGCGCCAGTGAAGGTCTGCCCGAAGGACCAGCCAGCTGGGGCAACATTGTAGGCGACCACAGTACGGCCGTCGCTTGTTGTGACTTTAAATGAGAGGCTTTGGCCGTTGAGATAGTTGTTGCTTTGCCAGTTCTGGCCCCAGTTCCTGGACATAGGCTGCCAGCCAGTCCTTGAGCCTTTGATGGCCACGGCATGCACGTCACCTGCACCGCCAACGTTGGTGATGAGGACTAGGTTGAAGTAGGAGTGGCCATTGATTGTGAACCTGATCCCTCCCCTTCTCCTGCATGGTACCCTAAACAAAAGAAAAAACCAAAGGTAGGTGAGTGATGTGAACTGAAGAGTAACAACCTTTTCAAGATAAAAACAAAGTATTCATTGGAGGAACGTCCCGTCCTCGTTTTACTGCCTTAATACAGGACATTGGACCACAAGATATGGGGAGCAGAGTTAAGGATTTGTGTCAACTGCAGTTAATTTTGAAATTGCTGAGAACATTGGAAAGTAAAAGCTCATTCAAAGACTGGTTGGAGATCTAACTAAACCTCTTTAGAAAGCTCAGTTAACAGGGGAGAAAAGGCAAATAGTGACAAAAGATTAGAAAAAAAAAAAAACTTCAAGAAGACGACTAAGCATACCTTTTGTATGCAACAGGCACAATTCCAGCTCTGTATTGAGCAATGTGTTGGAAGACAGGCTGAGAGAGGTCAAAGTGATGCAGAGGAGGGTTGCACCAGCCTCCTGCATTGTTAGGGAGAGCATTGTTTGGAGGGCAGAAATTGGTGGCAGTGACCACAATGGAGCCAGGCAGGCACCATTTCCCATCATTCACGCACTTAATCTCATAGCAAGACCCACAGCTCAGCCCATTGTTGAACAGAGCTGTGCTCAAAGCTGCAGTGTTTGTCCCATAACCCTGGCTATACAGGTTTCCATAACCACAAGCTCCACCTGCAAATAAGTTTAAGAAATCAGTCACATGAGAGGGTCCTGTTTAGCTGCTGTACGTTGTACCAAAAAAGTTGCTTCATTTGGTGCATACCCATTGTTCCTGAAGCATCACTCCCACCATAGAAGGTCGCATGCGCATTAATCCAACCACCACCATCGCCATGAACAGCTGAGACCATTGCAAGAAAACCCACCAAGAAAACCACAGCAAAAGCCATTTTCCTGCACACAAGTAAGTGAACTCTTATAAGCACTTTGCTCAAAATGGTAAAACTTGCTCTGTTCTCTTTAAACCATAAGAGTATATGTTTCAAAAAGGAAAATGTGGGAAGGATAAGAGGATTACGTGAAGATTAGAGTGTGAGAAACAAGAGGTGAAAGAATAATGTGAGGCAGTTGAGTGAAGCAAATGGGGATGGGGTGAGGGGGATTTATAGAAATTTTGGGGAGGTGGGGTGGGAGGAGGGGCTGAAGGCTATTTAGCCACCGTTACAAGTTACAACTTACACTAACTAACACTTTTGAGATATTGGGACCAAAAATTAATAGCCCAAATTTTAAAAATAAAAATAAAAAGAAAGAATTAAAAGTACAAAAAGTAGAGTCTTGTGACAGTGAAAAACTTGAAGGCACATGCTTGGGCGCTTAGAGAGAGGGACACTGGCTGTTTTTTGTGGCTTTGAAACCGCGTTGTTTTGTAGCTTTCTAAATCGGAAATTGCCCTCAAATCTAAGTGGGCCATGCCGGTTTCTTGATGCCCTGAGCAACTTCCAAACCCACATGCAAAAGAAAGCATTGACCATTTGCGGCAAAATACCCCTTTTCTCCCTTTTGTTCGCTCTGCAGCTCCTGCTCTGTTTTTCACCCCACCCTCTGTTTTTTTCCCCGCCCTTTTCTCTCTCTCTCTCTCTCTCCTGTCCCTATCTGTCTTTTACTATTTACTATTTAATATATTTTTACAGCTACAGCTTGGGTTTCTTTTACTTTTTTTTTTTTATTAATTGGGTCCTGCCATGGCACATGCTCCATTTGTATGAACATCAACATTGAAGAACAGGGACAGAAATTTCTCTTTGGTGGTACAGACTGCGGCCGTTAAGTAGGACTCGAGCGAGGTGGTGGGTGAATTTAATAAACCAAATCTTTTCTGGTATACGAATTTAAGCTGATTTATTGACTTCGCTACTTTCTCCTCTGCTTTCCCAAATTCCATTCCATCCCCTTCATTTACTCGCCCATGGGACAATCCATTTGCAATTCCATGTGCAAATTTGACCATGTTGTCAAGAAAACGTTTGAAAGTCCAGAGTCAGTTAGAATATCTTAATCTATGCTTAGTGTAACGGATCACTTGTTTATGGTAATCCTTGTATTGGTACAGGGTTAGAGGTTAAGTGCACGTGGGCTGCTGACTTTTCATTTGAGCTACCCAGGGACTGATTAAACAGCAGAATCTCATCTCATTAAGAGCTGATTATCCATAAATTTCCCAAATTTCCATCAACTGCACTATCGTTTATTAAATTAATCACAACGGATTTTCCTCATTGACGTTTTCATAAGCAGACAGCAGCCGTGCTTGCTGCGTCAGCAATGGGGGGGGGGGGGGGGGGGGGAGAGGCATAAAGCAAGCCAGCTAGCCGGATCATCGTAGGCAAATCATGATCTTCATAACAAGACACGATCTTGCATGTTGACAAAAGGATTAAAAACCTGGGTTTTGTTCATTGGCTGCCGAAACAAGAGGACCGTGATTCTCGGTGCTCATTAGTGAACCAAATCAGACCAAGCTGGTGGGAAGTATCAAGGATGGTGTGCTGTTGCGTGGCTTGACTTAATTGGATTCTCCATGGGTTTAATTACCATTTTAATTCTCTTTTCAGTCACTGTTGAAATTTTTGTTCTTGGTTTTATTCTCTGTCTTCTTTCTTCTTGTTGGTTTATTCCATGGAAATGAAAATGGATAGTGTGACTCACCTAGGTATTTGTACTTAGAATAATAAAGAAAATTTTTAATAAATGTGTGCATTTAATTCATTGATTAATGTAAGTATATTCGAATCTTCTTTTTTGATACATTTTTTTATTAAATAAATTTAATCTTGACCAAATTTTTTACTTAATAAATCACCATTTAACAACTTTAGTCGGTTATCAACTCTTTTTAACAATTTTTTCTTTGTTTTTTTTTTTTTCCATTCAACCTTACTTAAAAGGAAAGGTACCCTTTGACTAGCATAACAATCTCTAGTTGTTGCTAGTATCACATTTCCAATTGTTGTAAGTATAGTTTACTTCTTCTTTCTTAAACAATGCTAATTATGAGCCGAGCTAGAACACCAAAAAAAGAGAGGCCAGAGCCAGCCCCCCATCATGGGTTTAGCCCCATTTGTAACCAGTCAAGGGATTAGGCGTGGAGCAGTTTTGCCTCAAACATCAAGTCAAGCTCCTGGTAACAACTCCAAACCATATTGGCTCCTCTCTCTAGAAGGGTCAAACTCACTTCCCAAGCATTAAAATATATATATACATGTCTCGCTAATAAATTGAGATAATTTAATTTATTGATTATTGTATAATTTAATAATATTGCTTCAAAGTTGAAAATTTGAAGAGTTTAGTTCTCTTAGGTTGTCATGTTTTTTTGACCATTTTAGTTTGCCTGTTTTTCGCAGGGGGAACACTGGCCAGGCAGGGAGTGGGAGAAAAGAAGGAATTGGTTTGCGGTTCTGGTCGTCTCGTACAAGTAAAAAGACTTAAGGAGCTTGTCGGGGGAAGGTAATAAGGAAGAATTAAGTAAACTGTGAAACCTAACAGTTTGAAACTTGGAATAGTATTTTGGCATCCGTTTGAAAGCGACTTTAGGGTTTACTTTAACGATGCCAATGTTAGCGGGTGCACATGCAATACTTTTGGCTCTATTCTTGCTATTCCAAAACTCAATTTGGCTTCCCATTCATATCTATCTTTTTAAAATTTCTTTTACCCATTTTTTTTAATTTTCCATTTTAAATTTTTATTTTTAATTGAAAATTTTCCGAATATCGAAAAATTTAAAAACTGCATCTCTAGAAGGGAGGCAAATAGAACGACCGACAATAACAAATCGAACAAATAAAAAGATCTTGAAAATTCATGAACGTAATCGTAATCTCTATATACCCCATCAACATATTTTATTAAATTAACTTTTTAAAACGAAAATAATGATATTTTCACATTTCAAAATCATTTAAAATAATTAGATCAGGTAATATCACAAAATTGAATTTGACGTAATCTCTCATAAAATAAAAAAGACCAGAAAATTCAAAGGTGCAATTTTGAAGAAAAACCCTTTTAAAAAGACTCTTTTATCCCTTTTTGGCCGGCGGAAAAACCACAACTTAAAAGTAATATTAGATGAAAAGAAAGGAGATATTAGTCATTTCGGAAATTAGGGCAAATAAGATATCCTCATGAAAACTTTAACGGCCAATAACCAACTTGTCGTTTGGACATGTGAAAAGATCCCAACAGCCTTTTCCAACTCAAACTGTTCTGTTCTTCTTCTCTTTTTTGTTGTTTTGTCTGAAAGTGTTCTTTTTTTAAAAAAGATTTGATCTGGACCGTCCATTTCCACTGTTATCTTTACTGACTACTCCATGCCCTATTAGATATTTTTCTTTTCCTTTTTCCTGTTTCCCCACACATTTCACTGTTGCTTGGGATTCACTGGTCAGCCCTTTACTGCCCCAAATTCAGGATTTTGATACTCTGCAACTAAAAGTCCAGTGGCCAAATCATGGCAAATTTTGACCCAACAAGCTAAGCTAACTTTATGTGTTTGGTATTCTTTTTTGGTGATCATTAGCAGGTAATCTAATGTTTGTTTGTTTATAATCAAATTTTGGGTCATTGCGGATTAGGGTTTTTTAATTGACGGAATTTTTCCTTGTCGAGTTTACGTTTGTAATCATGTTTAACGATTAAGATTAAATACAATTTCAACCCTAATATCAAACAAATAAGAGTCAATCGTACCACTTAAACTAAGGTCAGGGGTAAAATGAATGAGGTTTTAGCTACGATCTTTCCAGTCATAATCCTACTTTCAAAACCCTCTCTCTCTCTCTCTCTCTAGCAACAAGACGTTGCTCGTGTGGTTAATCATGTTTAATGGAGACTTCAAGCTCACATCAAATCGAATCCTCACGGTTGGAGAATTGAGAAAAAGATAATCAAATCTTCTTAAGCGAAATGTCTCATTCCCTCTTCTCTTTTTTCTCTCTCTACCTTTATCTCTCTACCTGTCTCTTCAACCCCCATGTGGTATGTTGTTAAAAGTGGTCATCGTATGCTTAATCATATCTTCTTAGGACTCTAAACCCACACCAAATATCCCCATACCAATTGCGAATTGTCTTTACTCCACCATGACTCACACCCTTCGTTTCAAATTAAAAGAGTAAACAGTTTTGTGTTTTTGGGGGGAAGAAAGACAACCCTTACCTCGCCAGGCCAAGAAAAGCTGGTAAGAATCAGACAAGAACCAGTTCCAAGATGGTGAATTGTCAACATATGTTTTTTCTTTTTTTTTCACTGGGCGTGAAGCTCAATTGTCCCAGCAGCAACTGCCAAGGCCATTGCTCACCTGTGCTCAGGCACTGCGGACCACGAATTCTATCTTACAATTCCCGAGTTATTGGAGAGCATCAACCACTCGCCTGCAGAGGGGCGTGGTTCATGCCCGTGATCAATGGAGTTTTTGCCTGGAAAAGAGTGACAGTTTGAAATCTTTAAGACTAGATATGCACTCCATTGTCTTTTAACTCTTTTAACTGCCATGTGGGGGTAGCTAACCTAACTACCTTAGGATTCTTTAAACAAAAACCCCCCAATTGCTCTAAAAGCATGTCTAACTACCTATTGGATTTGGTGCGGAACACTTTGAATAAACTTCTGGTCTCTCATAATTAGCTTAAGCTTTTAGAGGGTTCCAACGATGAACCCTTTTCTTTTCCAGCATTAACTCATCGAACGGTAAAGAATAAACAACTTGTCCAGGGATTTTGTTGTGCCTTTGGTTCAATGACGGCCGTCTGATTGGGAAGGGCCATCATTGTGGGGCTAACTACAGAGAATGTGCCTACCGACACCAATGCCTGCTGCTGAGTGATTTTCAATGCTATTTTTTCTTCCCTCCAACTGTTTCTTTCTTCAAAGTGCAGCATTTGATTTTTAAATTTACATTGATTCTGCTATTGGATATTGCTTTGAATCTTGCTTTTTAATTTTAAATTTGTTCAATCAACTGAACAAATCCCACTCACACCATGTTGAAAAAAGAATAATGGGGCTACTTTTACTTTAATATATCTATATGCAAATGCAAGGGCAAGATTAAATGCATGAAACCCAGATTTTTCTTTCACTTTTTCTTCTTATTTGCTGTCCACAAGATCTTCAGTTTCATCTTGGCAGAAGTCCTCTAGAAAAGGAAAAGTCACAACTCCACAGAGGAAGGAACATGTGGTGAACATGTAAACAGTAATCCTTTGCACAACAATATCATAAAATTTGAAGAAGAATAAACATTTAGAGATGAACAATTTTACATTTCAATTTAAGTAAAACTATGTATAAATGAGTTTAAATGTTGGAGGTACAGTTGGTTTGGAATTAAATGGTATAGCATTTAGAACCAAAAATTGCATTCAAGCTGGCATGGTACCATATAAAAAATGCTGATTCCATTTTTAAATTCTAAGTAGGATAAATTTGATGTGATTGCTACCTGCATTGGTTGATAAACCATCAAACCCCCAATTTCCAATTTATTTTTCTTCAATGAATATGTGCCATGAGAGCAAATGGCTTTGTTCACAGCCTTGGTGTCAAATTTGGATCATAAAAAAGATTAGGTCAAAGATTCGATGAAGTAAATATGTGAAACTGCATTGATGTTGAGAGCAACCGACCAAGATTGAAAAGAGAAACCAGAGCAATATCTATATATTAATGTGATTCAAATATTTTCATCACCATTTAGGACCTTTGTCATTTGTTTTGGTAAGATAATTTAATGAGCAATTCTGTATGGGTTCATGGATTCAGGGTCATTGATGTTGGTATAGTGCTTAACCCTGCAATAACTTGCAGGATTTTTAATTAGGGTTTAAGGAAAGTTAATTCAATCAGTTAATTCATCTGTTAGCTTTAAAAATTAAAAAAAAAATTGGGTTTTAAACATCAAAATGTACATTCTTTCATAAAATAAAGAAACTGCACTTCTGCGTTTTAATTTGAGTTAAAAAAATCTATCGATCAAGCATTTTACATTAATTTGTTTGTACAAATATCATTATTTTAGATGGAGGTTGATTAATGAACAAGTTAGAAGGACTTCAAATCAAATGATAATCCAAATTATGAACAAGTTGACGATCGGAGATTAGACAAAAATAACCTAATTATTTTGTGATCTATCGAAATGTTTCGTCAATTAATTATCTGTATCCAAAGTTCTTAAGTAAACCAAATCTAGATGCTTAATTAAGCAATGGTTTAACTTTTTTTAGCCACAGTGCAAAATCTATGCAACCCATCATAGTAGTAGTAGCATCTAAATGTCTAGGGTGATTAGATAGAAGAACTTTTCTTTGGGGGAAAAAAAAAGGTATCATCTTCTCATAAAGTAAAGAAAAATTTGATCTTCTTGTCTTGTACCTAACAAAGGACATAATCCTCTTGTCTGCCATAAATGGGCAATAATTCTGAGCTGCATCCTTGTGGTTAACTCCTCTGAAGGAGTGTTTCCTTGTGATTAAAACACTAATCACCCGATTAATTATTTGTCTTGCCATCATATCTCTTTCCTATATCTAACAACAACACCTGATACTTGACCAAACTAGTCTAATCCAACCCATGATAAAGTTGGATAATAATTCCTTTCAGCAAAATTTTGAATCTATTACAAATTTTATGAGGTTTAAAGTTCAATCAAAGTTTCTCTTTTTGTCACAAGGACAATGTACCATATGCCATTTGCATCACGAGGAATTGACTCGGAACAAGTTTGAAGTGGCAAACAGATGGTCTGAGTAAGTTTATTCATTTCGATATCAAAATATACATAAAAATATAACTATTTTAACATGATTTTTAAGTTTGGGTTTGATTTTTTTATAGTTTAAATTATTTCGAATTCGGGTTTTTGATTTTTTGTTTCGACTTTGGTTCAAGCTAATATTATGTTTTATTTCACCCCAAATTGATGTTGAACACCACGTGCAAATGTAGTACAGCAACAGGGAGTGGCCCAGATTAATCCGAGGCCCAGTTTTCGATGAGTTTGGGTTGAATGTTCTGTGCCCATCACACAGTTAATTCAGCCTCCGGCGGGGGGTTAGCTGAGTTTTTTTTTCACCTCCTCCCTCTTTCTCCCCTCCTATGGAGCTAGCTAACAAAAATGGTCCAATGCTCTCTGACTAGGAAAGTTACAGAGAGGAAAGGCTAAAAGCTAAAAGCATAAATGCATGGAAGGGGAAAGCTCTGTACAGGAAAAAGAGAGTGTGTTGTTCTGCAAATGATGCTAGCATTTTGTTTTCTCCTTCCAATGTAAAACAATTCATGGATTTTAACTTACCTGTCAAAAGCATATGTTCTTGTTTCCCTTAATAAATTTCCTGGCCAAAATTTTCTTCCATGAAAGTGATGTGAAAAAAACTGGATGTAATATTAGAAGATAAGCACAAAATGTTATTATTGTTATGTTTGTAAATGAAAAAGAAATGATGTTACTGCAATTTTCCTCCATGTTCATTTCCTATCATGAGCACTTTGTGTAGTTATCCATTTGAAGATCCCCTTGTGTCTCCACCTCAAAACTGGAATCTTTGCATATTCAGCTAGCAATCTAAGAAGAAAGAAAGGATAAGATCAAAAGAAAAAAAACCCAAGTCTTTGTCTAGCTAATTGAATCCAGCTCTGCAATCGCAATAAGGAGAGGCTAGATGTGCCTTAATGGCGGTGTCATGATGTTGTGAAAAGCACTAAATCTAAAAAAGGGAGTTCCTTAAATACAAAGCAAAACCCACGTTCATCAATACTTCTGTTTTAACAACCCTACTAATCTTCTGCACTTTTCAATGACCCTCAGCATAAATGCTGGGGCTTCTCTTCTCCATAAGAGAAGTAATATGCAAAATCTGTGTATCAGAAAGCTTAGTGCTGCTAATTAAGAGAACCAGTTTCATTAATACTTTTGCTTGGGATTAGTCTCACATGTAGGGGCCTACATGTTTGTGCTCCTCTGATATTTATTTTTTCTTTCTGATTTGGACTTCACTTCATAGGACTGATGAATGAGGAAGCAACTGTACATGCATGGACCCTCCTCCTTCACATGGGGTTACTTTAGATTTATGGCTTACCATAAAAATTGGGTTTCCTTCAGCTTTTAGCTCTTTCTCTTTTTGGCCTTCTTTTTGCATGTGGAGGGAGCAGCCAATTTGAATTCAAACTTCATGTTTGATATGTTATCAGGTTCATTTTGGGTGTAGCTAGCCATAGAGCTGATCCCCATGTTTCTTCAGAGCCAATCGGAAGAAAGAAAATTCTTCTGCCTTTGACTCAAAAAGATTACTAGGAATATGTTTATCTTGAAGCTACTCAGATTGTCTCACCATTTTTATTTCCTGAACTATAAATTGGTGAATGGATTAAAACATTCCAAACTTCTGCCTAACTTTGCTGCTGAATTTTTCCATTAAGGAGCCCAAATACTCTTCACCACCATGTCCATGTCACCCTTTTTCCACAGTCAAAAGTAATTAACACAAAAGGAAGCAAAGGGTTTGACTACAAATCAATTGATCTTTTTGGATACAAAATTTCTCATTTCTTATGATGAGGATTCCACATCACATGCACATATTCAAATAAAAGCCTGCAAGTGTTTGACATTTGTCATGATGGGTAAGGAGGCTGTGACACGACACTGACCAATTGTGATGTGAATCTGAACCTTAATCTCAATGATAGTCATAACAATTTAACTACATTGTAAATCAGGGTTTCTTTACACTGTATTCACATTATCAGATGGTGGGAGCCAGAAGCATGTATGTGCTAGTAAGCTTATGCCTGTACCCACTTATGAGTTGAAATGACCTTTTCATTGATTGTTTCCTATAGAAAAAAATAATGGTTTTCATTCCAAGTAATCTTTTAGGGAGAGGATTTTGTTTTTCTTTCTTTTGGCATTCAATGATTGGGGATACACAATGGGACTTGGGAAGAACATTTCGTGCGTTTTAAGTCTAAACTCTTTCTTCATTTCCTGGTTTTTGTGTGTCATTTTTGCCAAATCGACAGAAAATGACAAGGGTTTTTGAACATGGCTAACATGGCTAGTGGGAAAGGGAACCCCTAGTCATGATCCAACATGGTCCAATGGGGGAATTAAAGATTGGTCTTGGCCTGAAAGGAATGGCCAACATCAAAAACCAACCATTAAGGATCCGGGGCTGTGTCATGTTGTAGTAGCAATGTGCACTTGTCCAGGGTGACGCCAACAGGCCACATGAAAAGATGGTCCCCAAGAATAGACCCTGACTTCCAAGTGTTCCATTGAAAACCACTGTAAAAAGCTTCAATGGCTAGGGAAATTGGGCCATGCCGGCCAGGAGCTTTCGTCATTGTAAAAGTGTGGAAGAAGGTGAACTTCATCAGTCATCACCCCACCACATGGAATTATACAAGTTGGGTTCATAAATAGGGTATGGCATTGACAACTGACCACTACTGTGCTGACAAGAACCCTTCACTGCAAATGTTTGAAACATACTCACATTCCTAGCCTTTTTTTTTGTTTCTTTCTCTACATGAGACGTAGAGGACCACTCTTGGTATTGAGCTTTGGTAGTAAGTGTTATAAAATTTTATATCAGGTTAATGATTTCGTCACAAATTGATATCAGAACTAGTCCGAAGTCGACTCTAATGTTATGTTAATCATTTTAACAGGTGAAATAAACAACGAAAACGTCACAGATGAACGGGGTGTGATGAGAGATGATGTGTTGAACATATCTCTCTCACTGTTTTTCTGTAGCAGTGGTGGTGAACAGAGATGAGAATCTTTTTTCACCGAGTCGCTTTTAATCTCCGATGGGGACTCATTCCCCACTAATCACTATCCACCGCCACCCCCACATCCTACCCTATTGCAGATATGTACATCATCACCACGTCAACCCTTGGGCCCTTGCAAGGACTATCAGTAGAAGGAAAAGCAAGATATTTCCTGGTTGTTTTGTCCTCTAGCTTCTCTTCGGATTAGGATTTCAGGGTCAAGTATTTCCAACCACAGGCCGAACAATCTTGGGCCGAGAATGTGGTGGCATTCCTTGTTCGTAAATGTAGATGTAAGGGATCGAGAGACCGTGAAGTAAGCCACACTCGGGCCACAGAGTTGTACATAACTTTGGTTTGTTGGGGGAGCAAACCGAAGTTGTATTCAAGAGCTTAAAAGCCGAGGAATGAGACAGTTTTCAAGCCCAGCAAACAGGTTTATACTGGAGTTACTAGAAAGAAAAGAAAGTTGTTTTCATTGAAAAAGGAATAATAAAGGGAAAGAAAGAAACTAAAGATTAAATTATAAATAGATCCATCAAGGAAACATAGATAGAAGGAATTTGGTTTCAACATTCAACACGTGCACCATCATAGACAAATAGTATAAACAGTTTACAGATCGAAATTTGACAAATTTCAACTATGATTTCAACCGTAGTTCCCACAAAATCTTATCTATACAACATCTCCTACTTTCCAATCTCAT
Source organism: Theobroma grandiflorum (assembly GCA_036013995.1). NCBI lineage: Eukaryota > Viridiplantae > Streptophyta > Magnoliopsida > Malvales > Malvaceae > Theobroma > Theobroma grandiflorum. The sequence continues at coordinate 1,278,057 of CP142127.1, forward strand.
TTACCGGAAATTTGCTTAGTCAATGGCCTCCAGCAACTACCCAACCTTAATAGATTTGCACAGTTTCGACCAACACAAAAACTAATCTCACCTCTTCACACTTGGGCCGGCAATTGTCTTTGAGCACCCAACCGCACCCTGATCAATTGACTTCCCACCAAAAAGTTGCAAAGAGGTTGAACCACTTTTCCTTAGCTTACCTGGAAATTCTTTACTCGAATTACCCTTCACGAAGAGATTTTTCTTCATGCGACTCCGGTTAAGCAATAACATAGTACTACGTGGGGGTGCATGCAAAGCCCCTTCAACACAATCTCCCACCTGTGCACAGCCCCAAGTCCTTGATGGTCCATCCTCAGAAAATGGTCTAAGCCTTGGCAAACCATTCCTAAGCCTAGAGATAACTTGTTTCTCTGGGGAATTTTGCTCTTCCAGTCTGACACATATAGGACAAGGAGGGTCATTTTTACGAGTCTTTGGTGTTGTCTGCTCCAAACATTCTGCATGAAAAACATGTCGACATGAAAGAACACCAGCAACAGGCATGTCACTACTTCTTACAATCCTACGAGAACTCCAAGGTGACCTCTGTGAGAGAAATCTCTCACACAACCCGCATTTGAAACCATCAGTTGGGATAAATGACCGATTAAAAATCTCAGACTCCAATGGCTCAGAAACATCTGCAAAGTCATTGCTGCTGCTAGCACTGCTCCAGCGATGGGCATCTCTTGGTGGTGTGGCAGCATCATCTGAAAACCCAGCAACTGCAGAGTCAGAGGCTTCTGCAGTAGGAGTCCCCTTGGGAAAGGACAAGGGGTGAATAGGTTTGGACATAAAGTAACGTCGATTTGAAAAGTTGCGATGAGATGACAAGCATGGCTTGACCATGGCCTCAGACTCGCTACTGTCTGAATGGGATGAAGCGGAGACCCCACTATCTGCAGTTGATAAAATTCCCTGCAAATTCAATCAAAGTAAGGAACAGAAATTCAAGGGGAAAACTTCTCAACTTAACACCAATGCGAAGATGAGAATAGGGTACCTCAACAATAGAAGCAAAGGGTAATTGTCCAACAACTTGATCTAACAAGGAAAATAAGGCAACAGTTGTTTCAGTCAAAGCAAAGAGAAATGACTCAATTTTTTATCAGAATAAGATATCTCCAAAATTCCATTTCTAAATTTCAAATGCATTAAGTATCAAAAACATATTTGGTGATCATTGTGATAGAGTAGCTAACAGAAATTCCTTAAAGTGTTTATGCAAACCGCCTAAGATGTTATTATGAATCCAATTGTCCTATAGGTTCACTTTTGCCATAGAAATTGGCTTTAATTCTAACCACAACACAGACAAAATATATCCAAATAGTATCATAGGATCCAAAATACAGACAGATAAACATACTAAAACTCCAGAACACTACAATTCTCTTTAATTAGAATTGCCAATGGATACCAACTGACTAGGATGTTGACACCAGGTATAGATAACTGAAAAACAATATCAAGAAGGCAATGGATAAAGTGACAATTTTATCACAGAAGAAAGCAAAGCCTTTTTCTTTCGCATAATGATCTTTTAACGTGATGCATCCAAGGAAAAATGTCAACAATTACAAACTTATGTCTGCAAGGCTACAGATATAAATCAATAAAGGAACAAAGAAATTATGTTATGGAAATTGAAGACAGTTGTGACGGCAATAGGTTGAAGAAAAACCAACCAAGATAGATGACACAAGCCTGTCTGAAAATGTAATCAATTAATCAACTGTAGGTTCAATAGCTTGCCATCCTACAAAGAACATACAGGAAGAGAGCTACGAGTTTCACCACTGGCAATTTTATTCAACTCTTCAACACTAAGGTCACAGCTCCTAATATTCATGGTTGGACAATTAAAGGTTATGCAAATAAAATAGATGAAAATCACATGCATAAGAAAATAGCAAATTGCAATTAGAATTGCAAGCATACATCATAAGAAGACATTATAACATTAGAATGGCTGGAGACATGCCTACATGCTTATTTATTCATAAGCCTCTGCTTGAATGTTTCATGTCAATACAAATTAACAGTCAAAGTAACACTCTTAACTGTATTACCTCTTCTCGTTGTAGTTTCATAATCATCAGCAGTGATTTCTTGTATTGCTGGGGGTGTCCACTGTGGACCCTGAGAAAGGTCAGATGGACTACTTAAAAACAGCCCAGCACCATCAGATGTAGAATACTGATGATTGTAAAGAAGATTTCCCCTCACCCAGCCCCTACTTTCTTTGCTGTTTGAAGATGTAGCAGACCCATACAATTGAATCCCATCATGTGAACCATATGACAGTCCCTCGGGTTGAAAATGGAAATCCCATCTTGGTGGGGGTGGCGAGAAGCTTGTATTAGTTCGCCAATAAGGCTCATGGGGACCCATGGACCAGTCTCTACTGGCTGTATTTGACCCATGTGGCCTTGCAGCCACACAACACAACGACCCCGTCTTAGCTATTTTTTGTAAACCTCACAAGCACTAACTCAACAAGCTTTTAACTATTATAAAGCTTGCTTCTGAATAACTCAGAGAATTACAACATTTTGAACAAATTTTACACTCTCTACAACTATTTTGACATTATAATCCAATTTCAATAAATATAAACAGCATGGAACACACCATTTTTATTAGTGAATTATGTTAAAAAGGTATCTCCTTGCACAAGCATGACCCTTTACCATCTTCCTTTAGAAGTCACTAGCAACAAAACAGAAACCTGGCAAGAAAAAGTTGAAATAAATCAAATTTGATGTTAGAATCATGCATATACCTGACAAAAACAAACAAACCCTTTTTGAAAACTTCCCCAAAAAAAAAAAAAAAAATCCCGCCAAGTTCATAGTCAAATTCACCGTCATCATCTCATTTTCCAAACATATACTAGTCAACTTTCTCACAGTTACTCCTAAATGGAAAATGGCAGCAAATAAAGTTCAATAATTTCAGAAAAACTAAGTAAAACTATCATACCCCAAAACTAAAAATCAATCCTTTCTTTCCCAAATGTCAACTTGACATACAGTCATTGATTTAAAAACCAACCAGCCTTAAAAATGCAACATTTTTCACAATCTCCGACAAAAACAAAACCAAAAAATTATTAAAAAAAATTCCCGAAATTTCAAAAAAAATAGTAACTAACAGGTACCAAACTGAACCAAAAGCAAAACTTAGAACAGGTAATCCCAGAAAAATAACTGTAAAGAACAGTTTAGTGAGGCTTCGAAGTACAGCTGTGATTATAGAAAAGTGATTAAACCCTAAACCCTAAACCCCAAATTAATTAATCAAAACATAGAGAAAGAGGAGAAAGATAGAGTGTCAGACTTACCAATTTCTTCAGGCGAAATGCAATCGAGAGGAAATGCGAGGGATTTTTAGGAACTGAAGCACAAACCCTAATTTATCGGGGAAAGGAGGATTAATTTATTAATGTTATATTGTTTTTGGTTTTTCAAATTAGGGCCTTTGTTCTTTGTGTATTTCTAAAACTAACCAGCAGATTTTTTCTATTTTTCATTTTCATCTTTCCCAAAGGTCACTGATAATATTTTCGACAACTATATGAAATTATATATGTATTCATGCACAAATAAAATAAGATAAGAATAAGATTAAATAGGATTATATAATTATAGTATTAATATTTTTTCTGAAATTATTTAATATGATATCATATTAATTATTAACATCAATCATTAAATTTAATATCATGACATTAATGATTGGTGAAATTATTTGAAATTTAAATAGTAATAAACTAATGATTTAAGGTATGGTATGAAAATAATAATTTCATGCTACCATGTAAGCATAAGTGTATAACTAATTGTACTTATAAAATTAATCATTATAGTATTATAAATAAATTAATTCATTGGTTATTGACGAGGTATGTGTTTTAATTAATTGATTGCGTCTTATTTTAATGACATCAATTTGTCTTTGATAATCAAGTCATGACCCAACTCCAATTTCGTACTCCAGTTTAATTGTAATCATATTGTTATTATTATACTTTGTCCATTTTTTTTCCGATGCCTATCATTTTATATTAAAAAACGTTGAACATCGATATTATAAAAAATTTTTAAATTTTAATATAAAATACATTAAAATCAAAATTTTTGTCTTAAATCTCTGTGAAAGTTAAATCGGGATTATCATTATTTTTTGCTTTAACTAAGGCTGTGGTTTAAGCAGACAGCATTATGAGAGAGTGATTATAAAAAGTGAATATATATATATATATATATAAAATTGAAACCTGCCTACTTTAAAGTATATTTCATCATAATATTCTTTTGCATTGGCTGGTTAGCATTATTTAATGTCAATAATAACAAGACTCTTTTGGCAAAGCCACCAAAATGTTCCCACATGTTTTATCTAATTATATATTTGCCCCCAAAAGTTTTCACTGCCTGCATCTGCCTCTGCAGGACATGTTTTGGCATATGGGGATTGGATTGGGAAAGGACAAAAAAAGGAATGAATACTATGTAAGATCACATCCCTAACAACCCAATCCTTCGGAATTAAGCTCAGGTTAATCTTTATGAATCCTCAGATTCATCTGCAGAAGAGGTATAAGAGTTACAAACTTGGTGTAATGGGAGGGAATGCCTTCAAGCCAGATGTGCAATCCAATTTGGGCACTTGAAAAGGAGGATCATCATGAGTTAAAACCAATCAAAAGCTGCAATTTTTGTTGTTGAAGTTGCTGATAAGCAAGCACAACTTGATTGATGCCTGATGAGTTTGATCAAGTTCTGGTTTTTTTAGTTGCAAGCTACTCCATAAACATGTGGGCTTATTAGTGCGCAGGGAGCATTGGACAAGGAGGTCATGCTTAGTTCCAAACTCGAAAACCCTGCTGCGGATATGTACTTCCCTGTTTCTCTGGTAAGGTGACATCCATCAGCAACTATCTGTTGCAAAGGGTCAAGAGCACTTTGCAAGAGCTTTAGAATTGTTCCATCTGCAAATACCATCAATACAGCATGAATGACTAGAGATGAAACTGTTTGCTGTATTTGTATGTCAGGAAATTCAGCTTAGCACCTTTGGCAGCCGTGTGTTCGACAAACAGGAAAAGGCCTCTTGGTTTCAGCACCCTCTTCACCTCTGAACAAAGAGATAAGAAGTTAAAAATTCATTGGAACTTTCTCATTGCTGTAGATCAAATAAAAGTTGATGTTGAAATTGTTCAGGCTGTGGAATAACATAGCTCATGAATGAGCTAAAAACTAGTTCTGAAATGAACAAAGCAATACTGGAGGACTTGAATGCTGAACTAGGAAATACATGGAGAAGAAAGCATATATAATCATTTGCAAATAGCTTGAATATTATTCATCATGAGACAGGAGTTCCATTGTTTTTTCCATGTACAAATCCTTGAAGAGTCTTCCCAAAGCAATAAAGCTCCTAATGAAAAGGATATGATTCTTGACATAAATGAATTAAAGGAAATATTTTTCATTGAATAACTGCTGCAAAAATTATACTGGCAAAACATATAAGAAGAAAAAGCCTGGAGTGCTGAAGTACCTTTTAGTGCCATATTTACATCTTTAACAGAGCATAATACAAGTGTCCCAACAACTGCATCAACAGAAGCATCATCTAGAGGAACAGCCTCTGCAACCTGCATAAAGTCGACATCTTCGAATTCAGAAAATGAAAAGAAAAACGGCTTGAAATTCTATCTCTCTAGAATAATGATCCAAAATCTGGTATTCTCAATTGCCAGTGAAGGACTAATATTACAATTTACACATGAATAGCAACTTAACAACACAGTTGATGAAGCATGCTATCAGTCTCAATGCTGCAACATAAACCTGGGGATAACATCTCCCCTGCCTTTCCTTCAGAAGGTTAAAAGAAGTTAAAGCCCGGATATTTGTTTTCTCAATTTTAAACATTGCATAGAAACATTAGCATGGCATTGGAGGTGTGAAGGAGGGAGGTGGTGGTCTTGATAAACTCAGGAGCTACCTAACACAATGCGCTTGTTATGAATAAGAATGCTATCAATTTTCAATTCCTAAACATTTCCTGCAATAAACCCTCCAAAGCATCCATTTCTCATTCCTGCTGCCTTTTTCTTTTTTTATATAATTGGAAGAGGGGGGATTTGAACCCTACTCTTTAGGCAGGGGATCATGCATCAACTAATGAGCCAAATGCTCGGGTGCTCATTACTGCTGCCTTTGATTACAGCTGCTTCAGAAATTGGATTTGTTTTTCAATTATCCTAGGCAGCAGATATAGCAATATGGTAAACACAAATTTCAGGAACAAGTCACACCGGGAACATATACATACAGCTTCTATGAAATGAAAATTCTTCGGTGGTAAACCAACGGCTGCTGCTGCTGCCCGAGCATACTTCTCCATCTTCCTGTTAGGATCCACACCAAATACTTGGACCTCACTATTATCAGCATAGTACTCAAGATTAGGGCCTGTGCCAATGCCAATTTCCAGTACCGTTTTGGCCTTTCCCCTTAGTTCCCCAAAGAGCTGTGACTTGTAACCTGCAACCTTTGACATATAACAAAAGAGTTGTCACTGCCATGACCCATCACAATCAAAATTCTAAAGATGAAGACTTGATTCTTCAACTAATTAACAAACCTCTGCCTCATAAGATTTCATGCTCGAGTCCATGAACGAGGCATAGAACTCCTCGTACCAATCCGGCCTTGGAGGGTGAATCCTGTTCAGCAAACCCTGCAATTTGAAATTTTCTCTACAATAATCTACACTTACATATGTAAAGAGAAATAAAGAATTGACCAGTTTGTGTTCTTAGAGACGAAGAAGGGGTACCAAGTAATCATCAGAGTGTAAACTAGAGGCATTGGAGGAGCAAACCGGAAGAAAAGCTGCGGTGGCAGCTTCAATGAAATGCCTTCTTCCACAGGAACAGAATCTGGGTGCAGGTAATGCCTGTTTGTGGGGAAGAGGAGCTGCAGCAACCGAGCTGTTCTTCTGGGTAGTTTTTAACGAGGAGGCAAGAGGCTGAAGGTGGGAACTAGGAGATTGATGGAGGAGAACCATTTGTAACATCTTTGCTTTGGAATTAATGGCAGTTTTTTCAGTTGGTGGAGTTAGATAAAGAGCTGACTTGCTGAAAGTAGTAATATTTTCATTTCTCCCCATGATTTCTAAAGATATTTTTAGTAATTGGTGATTCTTTTTTTCATTCATTACATGCCATAATTGTAAATGCAAAATGAAAAGAAGAATATTTATTAATTTTATTCAAATTGTTATGGATTTAAAATTTTAAATTAAATGTATTTACTTGAAAAAAAATTATTAGCATAATACTTAAAACAATTTATAAACTATTCAAAAGAATTTAAATCTACACTTATTTTTTTATTATATTTAATTAAATTCTTATAACTAATAATTTATAAATTATTGTTAATTAAATATCATTTATCATTATAACATACTCATATTATATTTTTCATCTCCACAATAATATAACGTGATCGTCACATGAATTTAAAAAAATTAATGATGTTTTGATTAATTGTAATTAATCAATCAGTAGTAATAATAAAAATTTATTTAATTTAAAATAAAAATATAAAATTTGATTGAATTTAATATAAAAATAAAAATTTAAAATTTTTATAAATAATTCATAAACATTTTTAAATATTATGTAAAAAATTCTTTAAATTTCATAATATTAAAAAACCAACAAATATTTTAAAATTATTTATAAAAATTAATAAATAAACACATGTGTAATTCTTTCATTTCACCGACAAAACTCCTCACATATTCTACTTTTAGTCTACCAATAAAAGAGTCAACACACACAAAACGTAAAACGACATCGTTTAAGAGGGTACATCGCTCAAATGGGTAGAAAAGTAAGGTATATTCTCTTCAGCCTCGCACGTGAACATGCTGTCACGCTTCGAACCCTAAAAACAAGGGAAAAGATCCGTCACCGAAGATATTTTTCCCTCGAAGAACCATCGCCCAGTCCGTTATTATATTAAATCACTGACGTTTACACCGTTTCTGTTCTCCCGTTCCTTTCTTTCTCGGTAATTTTCCCTTCCATTATTCAATTTATATCTTGTTTTCTTTCAATTATTGTTATTATTGGATCTATGCTTATAAATTGTTACTTGTTTGTTCAATTTTTGTACGTCTGATTATTATTTTGCATTCAGTTTAGGAAATTGGTGAAATTTGTTCCTTTTTTCTGAATTTTGATGATTTTTTTTTTTTGGTTTTGGTTTGGGTTTGTTGCAGTTAATTGAAGTTGTTGTAAGATCCGGAAATTCGAAACTAAAGGCGGGTTATTTCTGTTATGGCTGGTCAAAGAAACGATCACGGTAAAAGATCCCATTTTCAATCTGATTACGTTGGGAATGGAGGAGGAGGGGGTAAAAGAAGGAATGCTGGGGAGGAAAGTGAACAGCGTGGGATTGGCTCCGAAGACACGGTTTACCGATATCTGTGTCATGTGAAGAGGATTGGGAGTATTATAGGGAGAGGTGGTGAGATTGTGAAGCAGTTGAGGTCAGATAGTAAGTCGAACATTAGGATTACCGAGGCTATGCCGGGTTGCGAGGAGAGGATTGTTATGATTTACAGTTCGAGTGAGGAAACGAATCCGTTTGGTGACGGGGATGAGCTTGTTTCGCCTGCTCAGGATGCTTTGTTTAGGGTACACGATAGGGTTGTTGCGGATGAGTTGCCTGGTGATGAGGATTTGGAAGAGCAGACTCAAGTGGTTACTGTGAGGATGCTTGTGGCGTCTGATCAGATTGGTTGTGTAATTGGGAAAGGTGGTCAAGTGATTCAGAATATAAGGAGCGAAACGCATGCTCAGATTCGGGTTTTAAGTAATGAGCATTTGCCTCCATGTGCTTTGAGCTCTGATGAGCTTCTTCAGGTGAAATGTTTTGTTTTGTATGTATTTTGAACTTGTTTAGTAATAAATAAGAGCTGCAAATGTTGGTTTAAAATTTAATATGTAGATTTAATCTCTTAGTATACTTCAAAACTTAAAATGATAGTGATATACTTGAATATCAGAAGCGTTTGAGTGGAAACTCCTTTATTCAGTAAATTTAACATCTGAAATTTGGTTTTTGTAAACTACTTTTTTGCCTTAGACTGTTGCAAAGTTGAGAGGAAACAGTATGAAGTGTATCTTGGTGACACTTCACACCCACAATTTTAACTTTTCTTCATAGAAATTGGAAGAATTTTTTATTGCAAAATTTTAGGGTCTTCTGTTGTGAATGGTGGGATTTGGAAGATCTGCAGTTTGATCTCCTTGAGGCTTCTGACCAAGTAGATCTTAACTAAAAATGTGCACTCCAGGTGTATTTTGATGTCCTTAAACGTTCTTGTATGAGTTGCCTGCATATTAGGGGATTTTGATTTATCTCATGTTTCCTTCTTATTTATTCATTCAGTTTCTCTGTTGGGATTTCAGATTATTGGAGAGCCCTCAGTTGTGAGGAGGGCTCTTTATCATGTGGCGTCTCGTCTTCATGACAATCCTTCAAGATCCCAGCATCTGCTTCTCTCCTCTCTATCTAACGTGAATCAACCTGGTGGGATGTACATGAATGCCCCCCTTATTGGTTCTTACGGCAACTACTCTTCTAGAAGAGATGATGCTTCTGCAAGGGAATTTTCTCTTCGTTTGGTATGCCCAGTTGGAAATATTGGAGGTGTGATAGGAAAAGGCGGTGGTATTATCAAACAGATTAGGCAGGAGTCTGGGGCGTCTATTAAAGTTGATAGTGCTGCAGCTGAAGGAGATGATTGCATTATATTCATATCTACAAAAGAGGTAAGAATACATTCATTTTTAGAATTATCTACAGTTTTATTGTGGAATTTATGATAAATTTAGATGTCGTGCTGAATTATTTATATCGCTGCAGTTTTTTGAAGACCCATCTCCTACCATCAATGCTGCTTTGCGCTTGCAATCACGATGCAGTGAAAAAACTGAAAGAGAATCAGGTGATTCTGTAATAACCACCCGTCTACTTGTGCCGAGCTCACAGGTTGGGTGCCTTATTGGTAAAGGTGGGGCAATAATATCTGAGATGAGGAGTGCTACTAGGGCAAGTATTCGCATACTTTCAAAGGAAAACCTTCCCAAAGTTGCATTTGAAGATGAAGAGATGGTGCAGGTGAAAAAAACATATTCTTGGGTGTGCACATGCATAGTTGCTTTTATTGTTCACTGCTTCTCTTGATCAGACTTTTCTAGCATGATGGAAATTTTATGTTTTAATGTTGTACAGATAACTGGAGGTCTTGATGTTGCTAGCAATGCCCTTTCACAAATAATATCACGGTTGAGAGCTAATATTTTTGAAAGAGAGGGAGCACCAGCCACATTTTTGCCTGTTCTTCCCTACATTCCCATGTCATTAGAGATGTCAGATGGTTCAAAATACGGGAACAAAGATGGTCAACCACGTAATCGTGGATACTCTTCTTACTCAGGGGGATACAGCTCTGGTGATTTGTCTGCAAGCGACAGTTATGGAATATATAGCGGTTCACTTGTAAGCTTATCTTGGGATCCATTTACTAGCATTTCTTTGCAAAGATGTGTAAGCATACAATTATTGGGATTCATCTGGTTATTCTGGGTGCTTTTTGAGGTGCAGTGTCTGCATGTTAGAATGATCCATCAATTGCATATTTCTGATGGGCTGCATGCATAATTCCTCTCACTTGTTGTTGTACTTCCTCTGAATGTTTAATGTTGTCATTTTTCAGAGTGGAGGTGACATCTATGGATCTCATGGGGGTCGTAATTCTGGCCGGGGGTAATGTTTGACTATCAAGTTGGACTCTTTTCATTGTTTTTTAATATAAATTCTAACTATTTGGCCTGATTTTTCCTCCTATGACCAGGTTGTCCAGTCAAAACCCAGTTTCGCATAGGAAGCATGGGTATTAGTCCCAGACTCTGCAGGTAAATATGTTTTTTATTTCATTTACGTACTTTGGGTATTGATAAGCAAGTTCTTTTGATACTTTTGAGTGAAGAAGTTACTGCAGAATGATTTATTGAACCCTGCCAGCCATCCTCTGCCAAGGATTCTAATGCACCTTCCCCACTTGTTGCCTTTTCTCCCCCATCTAAACAGTTGTCGTCAACAAACATAGAAGCCAGACCTTTGTCCCTTTCGATGAAGCCAGCCTAGATCAGAAGACCAGACAAATTGGATTTGAGAAACTTATGTTTCACTTTGGCCCACCCTTGCGCTTGTCTTGTGTGACCAAGATCATTTGATGATGCAAATCACCACTCAAATCACTTTTGGCCTGGACTTCATGATTTTCAGGCTCTGTAATGTGTTTCAAATAATTTGCTTTTCATGTAAAAACCTTACATTTGTAGCCTTGACTTTTGGCACTTTGGCTCATGAAATGTTTTTAATGTTTTATAATGGAATTCAGGTAGCATCTGTTTGTTTAGGTTTTTTCTTGTATCCATGTGGTTTGAGAGCAGTGTCATAGGAAAGTTTAGGTTTCTGTAATCCTAAGTGTAAATGTAGCGGTATCTTTTATTGGGTTTAAATACCTTCGTATTCTGGTTTCTTGATAATGTTTTACATGTAGCTCAAATGGCTGGTGTATTTTGGAGTTTGCAGGGGTATAATGGTTCCTTTTCTCTTGAAGAAGAGAGGTTATATGTCCTTCTAAATGAATTGCATTAAAAAATTATTCCTTTGTTGCATGATCTGAATTTGAGCTTTGTATAAAATGAGTTGGAAGTGATATAAGAGTGTTATGAAATTGTAAATCGCTTAAAGTCAGAAATATTTGGTTATGGTATGTGTTCAGGTAAGTTTTGGAGGCTGTGTTGTGAAGAGAAAGCTAGAGAGGGAGATAAGGTTAACCTGAAATGGAATCAATTGAAGGGGTAGGTTTATTCTTGGTATTGCTTCCTCGTGCTCATATTTCATCTTGCAGTAAGCAGCTTTAGTTATTTGTGCACATGGCAGGTGGTTTTTTCGTTGACTTCCTCTGGCATTGGGAGCAGGTAAGTTATATGTAGTAACTGGTAAGTGACTTTTGTAGTCAATTGGAATCTGGTTGTACTTGTGATATACAGTGAACAGAATTAGAGTAATATAACAGAAATAGAAAGATGAAATGTGAAATCATTTTTTAATTTGAAGTGAAAAAAATGATAGCCATTTTTAACCTAAAAATGTAAAAACAAATGATTGAAAAGGTAATTCATTAATATTTTTCTAATTTTCTTTTAAAACCGATGAGAAATAGGTTGATATGTCCCATAATTGTAGCATAAACAGCTTTAGTTTCTAAGACAACAGTCAGGTAGTGATTTTAGGGAAATGATTGCCACAACTAGGGAGTTTCCAATGATCCTTTGGCAGTGAGAAAGTTCTAAAAGAAAATAATGATAACAATAGTTTCAGACCTGATGATTTGTCTGGTTGTTGAATATTACAATTACTGTTCCAGGGTTATATGTTTGCTTAATATTCCCAGACAAGTCTCCTTCTGACCTTGCCTTTCTTCATCACGACAAACACATGCTGAGGAGATTGCTCTTTACTTAATTTTCAGAATAATAGAAAGTGTAGATACTTATATCTGTGCAAAAGAATGCTTGAATCGTACAATTTGAATATATTTCTTATTACTGTTAATGCTTTGTTGCTGATTTTCTCTGTGTCTATTTATCTTTTTAACTGCTATTTTTCAGTTACTAATTCTCGTGTGTGGTATCTCCCATGCACAAACCTGTTTGTGGCTGTTAAAAATTCACCCAGACATTTACTCATATGAATGTATATGCATGGATATTTGATTTACATGGGAGTTTTGTTAACAACCATCAGAACACTTTCTACTATACTGAGAAATAGAATAATCTTAGAACTTTCTAAATATTGGAGAGTCGTTATGTCTAGCTCCCATATATGGCTAGTTTTATACACTGAACTGTTGTTTTTATTACACTAGCAAGTAGCAAGCTTTCTTTTTATAGTTATTCTGAAGATGATACTCGATAGAAATCACTTGTTTATTTTTTTGACCTTATGTATATACATGATGCATTACTCTCTTAAGGATAATGCTTGCTGACAGGTTTTTCTATCCGAGTTGGAATATTATTGGCACTTGTGCAAAATGTCTTCCTGCATTCTCAGCTTTGGTCACAATGTTTAACATGTGCATCATGGTTTATCAAGCTGTTAATCAATGCAGTCAAGCAGTTCATATTGTCTCATTGATCTCATCAGTCATCGTTCAAAACCCTTGAACCCTTGTTATCAGACAATTATATATATATATGTCGTGAGCTGTTTGTGTACTGAGTTTCTGACATCTAAATGCGGTTGATGTATCATAGATTGGATCTGATGATCGTAAATTTACAGTGTAGTATATATTGAATCCGATGATTGTTAAATTGTTGTAAAGATTAAGAGTTTGTGTTAATACAAATTAAGAGATGAGGGTTTTTTTGAATAATAAAAGAATAAAGATGTAAGAAATAACAAAAATATGAATTTTATATATAAGAATTCAAGTCATATATAAAATGAATCAGTAACTCCTTCATTTATCACTCCAACAAGAAAGGTTTGAACGAATGTTGTTATGCTTATGATGAGAAAGCTCGATGCTGTCATCGTTTGCTTATCAAGAAAAAGACCAAAAAGGGAAGTTGTATCAATTGGAGTACATAAATATGCAGGGTTTACCAACCCCCACTTTCTACCAGGAAGAAAGTTCTCAAAAAACAAACATTTTGCATGTTCATGAGGTTCATCAAAAGCACCACTGAATCTGAAAGTGAACCAAGCTCTCTCACACCATCACGTCATGTGTCTCATCTTCCTTTGAAATGTTGTTGCCACCGTCACCTTCCAATCTGCAGCTTTGATCCTCGGAAGATGAAGTTGTGTTATTGCCATCATCTCCTGTCAGAAAAATGGAGCATGAGTCGGACCCAGTTTGAGAATTGAGAATTATAACATTGTCAATATTTGGGTAGGTGGGTGGGTGGGTGATGCTGCTCTTTGAAATAAGATGGATCCTCTCTTTTACCTTCACTATCATCTGCAGGTGCATAAGCTGAGCGTCTTGAACGCATCTGCTGGTGTGGGGTGGGCTGGGAATCAACAAAACAAAATAGTATTTAACATATTCAATCTCAGGTTACATTATTGTATCTTGACAGGTTGAACTCAGAAAATGACAGGTTTTTCTAACTTTGGTCTGTTAGCAGGAAAGAGAAGATCATTATCAATACCTGTAATTTTGGGCGCAATGCTTCAAGTGGTCCCTTAGGGTTTGGTGCTCCTTGCTGTTCAACAAGTTTGAAGATGTCACCAACAACATTAGCATTTTAAACTATGAATGAATCCCCATTCAAGATCATAGGCTAAAACAGATGGGATTGGGATCTTAGAGCCAAAGAGAAATTCAAAGGAGTACTACTACCTTTCCTAATGCCCAATCAGCAGAATCAAAGAATGCATGTTCATGGTCCTAGGCATAGAATTCAAGTATTGTTCTGGTCAGCAACCTTCCAATTAAAAAATATTAAGGAAAAGAAAAAAACAAGAGAGTCAAAAGCATAAAAACCTTGGATATTAGAGGAGGTTTTCTAGGTACTAGTCCTCCATACTTTTTCTTGATTGCTTCTTCCTGTAAAAGTCAAAACAAATCAAGATTTCACTATTGAATGTTCATAACCATGCAAAATCAAGTCAGCACAGCTTATGTAACATTTATGATTTACCTCCTGCAGGGCTGAGGGCATGGGACTTCTGTTTTTTTCATGTGAATCTTTCACCTCTTCTTGTATGACAGCACCACCCTCATCACCCAAAATTTGATCCTTTTTATCATCAGCCTTGTCATCATCAACTTGATTCTTTTCACTGTCATCCGCCACCTCCTTCTGCTTTACATCCTCAACATTATTTGCTTGTGACATTTTTGCTTTAAGTAAATACCTGCATGACAGTAAAAGCAAAGATTCCATTTGAGGTGCAAAGTTGGAAGGCCAGATTGAAACCAAATGAAGGGAATCAAAAGATGAACTAAACCCCATGAAATATCAAGCATATGTGCCACGTTTAGTGTATACTATAAAGTAAACAATACCCAGTTTATAAAATTTAACAGGTAGATGACAGGCTGAATTTCCTTGGTATGTGTATAATAAATTCCTGCCTGTAAGCTTGCTGAAATATTTAATGGAGAATTCAGAACAGGGAAGAAAACATTAGTACCGAAATCCAAAAAAACAAGGTGACATCTTGACAGGTGAAAGGAAATGATTACCTGATGAAAGAGATCGGAGCAGACTGCTTGACGGAGGAGTGACAGGTCCGGTTGATAAAGACACGCCTTACCGACTTCAATCTCCTACTATATCATCAACACGAAGCCTCAAAAATACGCATGGAGCATTTCTTCCATGGTGGGGTAGGGGCAGTCAGGGCCCCATGGGCTAGTTTCTTGTCTTGGGTTTGGGTTAGAACCTGAACAAGTTTGGAACATAGGCCCAAAGTTGTGCTGATTGATCCTTTGTCATTGCTTGTGGGATCTGTTTAGTTTCCTGCTCAAGGTAGTGGTTGTCAAAGCTTTAGGACAATCCCTCAGGAATGTTAAAGCATTTTGCATGTGTAATGTGTTTTTCACTTTTGTGTCTGCATGAGAGAAAGATGAATCAGCAAAAAAGTATTCAAAGATCTTGAAATTGAAGCACTTTGGCAGAGTGGGGAGTATTATTGCAAGATGAAATTTCAAGGGGGGGTGAGGAGGTGAAGTAATCTTTGCAACAGAAAAGCAAGTGGGAGAGTCATGTACAGTTGTACCTGAATAGCAGACAGGAAAAAAGGGGGGTGGGTGGGTGGTGGGCTGATATCAGAGAAAATGTTATCTGGTATCTGCTCCATTAGGATTTAGGATTGAAACTTTGGTAGACAAAAACGCCATCCTCAGCCCATATGTCACGCCATAACCATATTCATGGATTCACGAGGTCCCCCCAAACTCCCATCCCTGTTACATCATAGACCAGAATCAGTCTTCCCTCCCTTTGTAATCTCATCCATAACTTTGGGGTACTTTCATTTATCCATCTTAACAACTTTAGCATGATCAATTGAGCAAATGATCTGTCAATTTGTTAATATTGGATAGGCATCAAAAAACTTTCCCTAGGCGTTGAAATAGATTAGCATTTTCTCCTCTCACAAGCTAATAGTTTGCCCACATATTCCTAGCCAAAACATTTCAGATTCTCATCAGTCGTGTAAATTTCTCCAAATAGTGGATCAGCTTCTAATCCCTTATCCTAAACTTAGAACTTGGAAAGTGATAAGGTTTGTTTCCAAAACAACCTCAAAAAACTAGATTGAGTGTCTGACTAGGATTGCAGATTGCGAAATATATGCTTTGTTAACATAAATATTTGAACCAGGAGGAAAGAAAATCACAAACATAAATATGAGGCAAGGACAACATGGCAAATAGACTACTCTGAGCTTATTAGGTGATTAATAATAACTTTCAGGGCTTGAGTATGCTGACTTCAGGACCCATGCAGTTGCAGTTGTCACATTCACTCCACAATGCCTTCATGAATGTATATGTTAACCTCATTCTTGGTTATATGCACCCACTGCTTTTTCAGAGTACTCCTCTCTTCAGGAATACATCATCAAACCTCCATTTGCATAGGTCCTCAAAGCAACAACCAACTCTCTGATGAAAACATTGCTGTTTTTTTCAGCAGAACAAAGCTAAAACTTTTAGCTTTGCTGCCTGAAAACATGCTCCATACATATCTGGTCCTCCTTTTAGTTCCATAAGTTCACTCCTCAGACTTATTCAGTTGTTTCTCCATTGCTGAATATCCATGCTGGCTTTCTTCATCTAAGGTCTTGTATGCGGAAATGAGGTAAAGTAGTGCAGCCAAGGATGACTTGCCGGCTAGGCTCTCTCTCGCTCTCTCTTCCATATATATCATAGCTATAGCTTATTTTCAGATAATACATTTATATATAGATGGCATTTTTTTTCTTTTTTGGAACATCTGGATTAATCTGTTCAATGAAATACTATTGGGAGATGGAGCATATTTTTGGTGGAGATAACCGGCAAGTTGTCTTTGGCTACAATTCTGCCTGATTTTTGCATGTTAGATCTCTGATGATAATAAAACTTGGAAATGCTGAAGATGGAGCAGCACTCTGACATGACAGTAATGGAGGAGAGGTTCAAACTATATGTGGCAGTGTCAAAATCATCATGAAGTAAGTTCCCATCCTTGTATATATGATCTAGATATAACATTTCATTCCTTTTGGCACCTTTGAATGTGAATAATGTATCAGACAATTGCCTTGTGTTCCTATAAATGGAAGCTTCATCATCATAGCATGACTATCCAAGAATTGCTAGTTAACCAAAAGTTTAAAGAATCAGAAGAAAACATAGATGGCATTCTCCCTTAGGTTAGAGGTTAATTCTGCAGTTCCAGAATGTTTCTTTATTGTATTCACAGAATAAAAGGTGCCAATGATTAAACCTTCAACAGGAAATATGTTTACCTTTCTGTGGAACTGCAGTGTTAGAATTAAAATCAAGGCTCAAGCTGTAGAGACTTACTTTGATCCATGCTAACTGTTTCCAAGTGTATGGAAGGAAAGAGGCACGCGCATAATTCAAAGGAATCAGTCATTGCTTTTGGTACAAGGACATAATTGCATCAAGTCATGCCCTACCCCACCTTTTTTCTTATTAATGCTGATACAGCTCGGACATATCATTCTCAATCATCTTTTTGTTCTTTGGTAAGGGAATAATTAAAGCAATTAGCTAGGCTGAGGGTCATTGCAACAAGTTATAAGATTGCAAGATTTTAGCTTACTAAATATAGAATCTCTTGCCACAAACCGAAAGAGGTTTGCTAGAAGCATGAATGACATGACCCTTTTCACTTTGAATGCCCTTGTTACATCTTTGTTGTATGCTTTGCTGTAACACATCATGACTGTGGTTGTGAATGTTTAGGACGTGAAGTCAAAAAATGAACCCAAATAATACAGGGAAAAATGGCTTCTGGATTTTGACGATTATTGTTGGGCATGATTCATCGCTGTCGGTCCTGATATCCTTACAGAAGTTGCAGTAAAAGCTGTTAAAAAAATAGGACAGCTGACTGCTAAGCACATATAGATTGCAATCGCATTCTCAAATTTAGCTGGCTACACACGTGACATTTGGGTCTGATGGTACTGGGAGTCGAGACTTGATAGAGGGTCCATCCCCGTGTACAACCTGCACAACAATCATTCATTATTATTGGGCTGAGATTGGGCCAAGTTTCCCTATAGTTGGGTTGCAGCCATTCAGTCATATACAGCTACAGAAGTCCCACGACAT
Source organism: Theobroma grandiflorum (assembly GCA_036013995.1). Lineage (NCBI taxonomy): Eukaryota > Viridiplantae > Streptophyta > Magnoliopsida > Malvales > Malvaceae > Theobroma > Theobroma grandiflorum. Next base: position 1,296,588 of record CP142127.1, read on the forward strand.
AAAGATTCATCTTCCTTGCGTGTCTGCTTTAGTTTAGCACACCATAAATGTGAATATATGGGAAATTTTAGGTCTCATTGGTGTGACATTAACATATTAGAGTAGTTAATAATGATGGGGACTACAAGTAGTTTTAGACAACAACATTGATTTAACTGATTAAATGTGTATCTATCCCTCCTTCATTTGTGCAAATCACAGTGACTCTAGCATCCTTATGCGTCACTTGTAGTTGGTGTTGGGATCCACAGATTAAATTGCTTTCTGCACCAAATTGGACATGGCAGTATGCAGGAGGAGCTTGTTTTCCAACAACAGTACCGAATTAGCCAAGCATTATGCTGCTTGTCTTGGTATGCCACTGTCCTGACTTTGCTTCAGTCTTTCGTAGACGCAAGTTTGAGGCAAGTGGGAGCAGGTAGGAATAGGATTTAAGAAATTAATGATTTCATCATCCTAGCTAGTTTATTGAAGTGAGGATCATGCATCCTATCATAAAATGACATGTGACATGTTACAGAAGCAAATGCCAATTATCTCAAGGTCAGCAAATTAACCTAATTCCCACTTTGATTGTTTTTTACTGGTGGATAATTCTAAGAGAAAAATCCAGATTTGCAATGGCCTTTGAAGTTTGTATAAATGTGCATATCTTTCACCCTGCTCTGTCTAGCAACCAGTTCCAGCCAAAATTATTCTAAATTTTGGAGATTTTCAAAGAAGGAAACACAAATCACCAAGGGAATGAAGACAGGACCACTTGAGTCTGGTGAATCATCCAGTGATGCAACCCCGGCAAAATTGATGATCAGTGTGGTTGCTGTACTAGACTTCATGCTGAGAATCCTTGCTGCTGCAGGAACACTAGGGAGTGCTATGGCCATGGGGACTACTGAAGAAACAGTTCCATTATTCCCTCAATCCATCCTATTGAATGCCGAATATAGTGATCTTCCCATGTTCACGTGAGTTATTACAGACATGATGTGCCCCATACATGACTATATGACACTTGAATTCAATTGCAATATAAACGAAAGTTACCTAATATACTTGGTTGCCATGTCTATATTTGACAGGTTCTTTGTGATCGCCAATTCAGTTGCCTGTGCCTATCTTGTGCTTTCTCTTCCCCTATCTTTCTACCACAATATCAGGAGAGCAGCCAAAAGCAGTCGGATCATCTTGGTCATGTTTGACACGGTGAGGATAATGAGCATTGATTTGGGGCATCATATTTGTTTCCGTGCTAAGCATATAGGCAAAAAGCAAATCATATGATTCAACAAAGCTTATTTGATTTGATAATATGCTCCTCAGTGATAAAAATCAACTGAAAATTAACTAGGATAAAACTACCATTTCATTTCACAGTTTTTCGCTGTTCAACCTAAACAACTTACACAGCTCATCAGAAGCTGCTGTTTCTTAAGATGTTCAAAAAGCACACAAAGCAAATGCTCAGAGCATTTCCTTTTTTTCTGGGAATTTAAAGAAAAAATTAAAATAATTATATGTGTACTGGAGGAATCTAACTTCAAATGAAACACGTTCAATCTAATTGTACAGGCAATGCTGGCCCTGGTCACTGCTGGAGCTTCTACTGCTGCAGCCATTGTCTATTTAGCACACAAGGGGAATGCTAATGCCAATTGGTTTGCAATTTGCCAACAATTCAACTCCTTCTGCGAACGCACTTCTGGATCGTTGATAGGCTCTTTTGCTGCAGCATTTGTGCTCATACTGATAATCATTACATCAGTCATTGCTATCTCTCAATGCTGATCCCAAATAACAGTGAAAGAGTGCATCTGTATGTATATATGTATATATTTCCTAGTTTGAGTCTGTATTCGTCTTGCTGGTTTGAGGGCTTTTATTTAATCTAATATTCAAACTTAGTCTGCAACCAATCCAACTTTAAATCATAACAAATACCAAAGCAATTCCCAACTCTCATTGATCATCAATTTTATATGAAGAACAGCTGCAAAAGAATAAATACATGTCCTAAAGAGTTGAAAATTTGCTTGCTGAAAGTATATTGAACGAAACTCTACAGTTCCTGATCTTACTGCGAATCAAAGTTATGGTCACATGGAAGCAACTTGCCAATTGCTTATCATATGCTCCATCAGGGCCCCAGTACCTTTGTACTACCCCAATAATGCCACTAAATCATCTATGGATTTCAATGTCTTCTCGTAGTACAAGTATGATTCGTATACTTTTGGTGTGCGAACGTAATAATCAAACTAGGAGAATTAAGAAAAAGAAAAAATCACCCATCAATTCAGATTAAAGGTATATGTATAGTTTCACTAATTCAGATTATTGAATGCAAATGAAAGAATAGCTAGATGTATACCTCAGCCATGTTATCCACCAATTCATTGGCTGTTTTCACATATTCTTCCTTCCGAGCTTGGGGCAATGTGCTCATAGCATTCTTCAAATCCTGAGAAAGATAAGCCTGCTTTAGTCGAATGTAAAACATGACATACCTCCATGACATGTTGTCCAACATCTCTCTCATGCTATGCAACCCCTCAGCAGTTTGCTTAATCCTGGCAGCAGCATCTTCCGGCGACAGCCCGCGCTCGAAAAACCGTTCCCTGAGAAACGAACGCGTGCCCCAATTCTCTGCTACTGCCACCGGGGTGCCATGCAGCCCCAGTGCTGCTAGTGAAGTAGCCAGAATTGTTGTGACAAGTTTTCTCCGGTTGGTACTGACGGTCATCACATCATCATTTGGCTGGGATGGAAACGATACTCGGATTATGGGGATGGAGGGTTTGTTGTAAAGGTGAGTTTGGGGCACGGTGAAGCTCTGGCTGAAATGGAAGAGAGCTGTAGAATTAGTGAAGGTGCTCATGGTTTTTGGATAAAGTGCAAGATCATCTAGTATAGGTTGCTTTGCAAATGGAGGAAAGTGTGAGGGAATGGATTTTTGGGGCAGGTTTTGGTGCTGACTGAGTTGCCCCTCGATCCAACTTCGACCTTAGCTTTTTGGGGACGTGGCACTTGTTATCTTGTAGGAAGTGACCAAACTCAAAACAGAGTGAGTGGGCTTTGTTATTAGGTTTTTGTCCGTCAAATTTAAATGATTGGGTATGGGCCTCCCGTCACACCCTTGTTCTATAACATGTAGTTGCATGTATTATGAACGGTCCAATCTCCATAATACCTTTTTCATGACAAACACTATTGTTTACATCAATGTTGCATAAACGTCATAGACACCATTAAATGTGATCCATCTAGTTGCATGAGCATGAAGAAATACCATCGACTGTGATCTAATTTTCCGATTTAGAGTCATTTATCTTAGTTGGTATCCATCCATATCTTTGGCAAGATGTTGGTGTAGGTGTTGGTGTAGGTCATTATCTAAGTAGTGCATTAGTTGTTTCAAATAATAATGCCTAATTATGACCAAATTAAAGAAAATAGAACTTTTACCAAATGCTTGAATTTGGATGCCAAATGGCAGCCACCCACGTCCACTCTGATTTGGCCCCTTGTAAAACAGCTAACTTCATTGAGAGAACCCAACTTTGGGTTCCTTTGTATCCAAAGCGAATTAGCTTCCAAGTCGTCGACTTTAACAACAAACCCAGTAATTTTCTCGGGAAAAATCTGCAAAGAAAAGAATATGGGGATCAAGATTAAATTATTTGATCTGGAAAAGCACTTTGCTTTCTACGGTGCATACCACAGCAACCCAATAAACATAGCAATCCACATGTTATTCGTTTGGCCAATCTTCTTCACTGCTATCCTCATTCTTGACTTTACTCCTCCTCTGTTTCATCTCCCTCACATCGATTTCTCTCTGTTTGGGAGCCACGTTGCGTTGGTTTTGAATTTTGGGTTCTTGTTTTCTTTGATCTATGCTGTCTTTTACGTGTGTTTGGACGTCAAAGCCGGGACCTTGGCTGCTCTGCTTTGTGGGGTTTGTTGGATTGGTAGCAGCTTTCTTGCAACTCGACTTGGGTTTGCTCTTGCTTGGAAGGTACAAAATTTTCTCCCTTTTTTTTTTTGGTCTTATGGATTTTGACAAAGCTTTGGCCTTTCAAAAAACAAGAATCCCTTTTTGTGTTTTCCTTGTAGAGAGCTTCCTATGATTGAAAGAGAATTTTTCTTTGGAATTTTGCACGGAATTTTTTATTGGAAATGCTTATGATTTTGTTTTTGCTCAAGTTCCTGATCGGTTCAGTCATACAATGCATTCTTTTCATTTAGATTTTCATGGAGGATTCTCCAGAGTCCAAAGTCCAAACTCCACAGTCTTAGCATTTGACAAGCACAACTTTGCTTCCAAGAAGAGTACATAGCCGGCCTTTGAAATTTCCTGCAATATTGGAGCACCTTTATTCTAAAAGAACCAGGCCTTCTAATGCGTCTGTTTCTGGAACTATCCTTCACAATATTTTCAATGATGGCTTGACAATTTGGATCACTCTTGTGGATTACAATGTGAATTGGGGTTTAGAATTTATTCCCAAACATAAAAGTTTGCCCTTTTCACATGCTAATGGATTCTTTTGTTCCTGTTTATTCCTATACATGATATTTTGGACTTAAAGAATATTGCAATTTGGCTTTATTGGCCTCTCTGCTTGACTTGGTAAAGTATACAAGAAAGATGAGAAGATAATGAGTTATATCACTGCTGGATAGTCTTAATCCATTTACCATTCACTTAAGAAAAGCTTTTGAATCCTTGCTTAGTGTGTGAGAGAGAGAGATGGGTAGGGGTGAATACAGAAGTATGATCTAACTTTCAGATAGCAGCATTCTAGAAAAGTAAAAGATGTATAAAAGGGTGTTAAACTGTCATTAACCTTGGATTGCATTGAATTCTGTTATTTTTCCAAATCCCCTTGTAAAACAAACATTTCCAAACAATTATAAATTAGTTGATCATTTTGACTAAATGTGGATTGGCTGTTACTTTTTCATTCTGCCCCCCTCTATGGTTGAAGGGCCATGTTCTTGTTGCTTTATAGCAAAAGCAATTCACATCTACTCTTGTTTCAATCCATTTGTTGTTTAGAACCATCCTTCCTTGATAGTTGAAATTTTGGCACTTGCAGTTTCATTTTATCTTGTTTTTGCTCTGATTGGGTTGAAACTAATTTTAGGTTGTTCTGGTGGTTCAATTAGTCTGTTGGGCTGGACAGTTCATCGGCCATGGGGTCTTTGAGGTAATGAGTTCTGCTCATTGTATCTATTATACAAACATATGTAAGCACATACATACACACAGAGAAAGTTAATGGTTTTCAATCATATTCATACTCCTAAAATTCAATTTATATGCTACAGAAACGGGCACCAGCTTTATTGGACAACCTTGTTCAAGCCCTTATAATGGCTCCCTTCTTTGTGCTATTGGAGGTAATTTCATTTTTTTTTTCTTTAAAAATAAAGAAAAATAGCTGAAAAAAACTATTGATCTTCACAAATGGTCTAAGTTATTGTCATCTTGTTCCTCAGGCTCTTCAAACCTTCTTTGGTTATGAGCCATACCCAGGGTTTCATGCTATTGTTCAAACAAAGATTGAGACTCAAATCAATGACTGGCAAGAAAAGAAGCAGAACTTGATTTCTTAGATTCTGCTTCCATTGACATTAGCATGCAGGGGATTTCAGTGAGAATAGAAGACACAAACAAACTTATAAATATGCACACTTTATCTGTCATCATGTAAAATCTGATGCAAAGCACTTTAAGTGGAATGTACATAAGCTTGTAGCAAGGACCAGATATGTTCACAGTAAACAGTTTTCTCAATATTTGTAGCTGAAATAAACTGTTGCACTAGTTTTTTCTTGATGCTCATGGATTAAGCTCCAACTGGGGAATGCATAAACTAAAAGGTGTGCAAAATGTTTTCTCACTGTATCTAATATTTTAACTCTATATTTCACCAAGAAAGGAGGGGAACTTTTGAGCAGTTACCTCCCCAATCTGGATTAATGGAAAACATACTAGGCTATCTTTTTCCATTTGCAAAAAAATATGAGCTTCGTTTTCATATCATTTTCTTTCTTTTCACACTTTGATTTTTCCTTCTTTCTTTTTCTTTTGTCAATCTGCTAGGAGATATCAAATGTTTAATCTCTGATTTGCCAGAGTTGGAAGGATTTGCATGTTGAAACCATTGCTTTATTTTTCACTTAGTCTTTTGGTTTTGACATTTATTGTTACATGGAGCTTGTTCCTTATAGACCATTACTGCAACATGTGTTCTCCATCTCTCATAAATGATTGAGCAGTTTAATAATGCATCTGGTCCCAGAAGGGATAATAACCTTTTGCTCTTATCAGAAGAGTTTAGAGGAGTCCAGGAGCACATATCCCCTGTTTTATCTTTGTACGAAAATCAGATTGTTAACTGTCTTAGTTGATTGCTGATTGCTTGCAAAATCCAAGTAAATTTTGTACATTATTTGGACACTATATAATGGTTAACTTTTAACCGGAAGTAACCATTAGCCACCTCAAGATTGTCTGGCTATTGTGAGCTTCAAACCATGCTCCATTGATAGAATAGTCATCATCCTGTAGTTTACTGGATGATCTGGCACCAAACGGAATTTGAAAAATCTACACGCAATGGCCAATGCCATCTTCATTTGGAGATAGGCAGAGTCCTTTCCAAGGCATATTCTTGGCCCTGCCTGCATTGCACCAGAAAACAAGAACCAATGAGCCACCCTGATCTAATGTACACTCACAGCATTCTTTGATAGATTTGAGAACTCCCATAGTTGAATTCTATGTAAAGAAACAAGAAGTTCCCAGAGTATTAGTTCAATCTGCATTTTCCCTGGTTGGGTGCATGAGGATTCATCCAAAGATGAAGATCTTTTGCATTATACCTGAAATGCAGTAAACTTGAATGGAGATGCATTCTGGAAGAAACCTTCTTTGAGCCATCTCTCAGGCTTGAATGAAGCTGCATCAGGGCCCCAATTGTACTCCATCCGGCCCATTGAGTAGGGAACATAAGTAACCATTCCTCCTGCTTTTACTCTGGTTCCATCAGGCAAGACATCATCCTCCAAGATGCCCTTGGGATCCTGTAATCATCCAACTATATTTACTGAGTTATAAAACCCAAAATAAAAAAGATCATCTGCTTTCTCCTGGGCACAATTTTTTGGTTGTTGGAATCGGAGAACTGCTCTTGTTTAAATCATCATTGAACCTTCAAAAGACCTTTCCCAAACGTTTTTCATTGTTTATCAGCTGAATTGGAGAAAAATTCCCATACCTGAGGAACTGCCGGGTATAAGCGGAGTGTCTCTGTGATCACTGCATGCAGATAATACAGTCTCCCTAGTGAATCATAATTCAACAGACCTGCAAATTGTGCTGCTCTTCGATTGAATGATTCAGGGTCTTCGACATCAAACGGAAGCAATGAAATCTTCTCCTCTCTTGCTTGCTCTTCTTCAAAAGCTTTGAGCTCTGAGTAAAGCCTTTCAGCTACATGAGCATGTCTCATTATCATGTATATGGCCCATGTCAGAGTTGTAGCTGTTGTGTCACGGCCAGCGATCACAAAGTTCAGGACAACATCCCTGAGACTCTTGTCGGTTAAATTGCTTTCTGGGTCTTCACTTAGCTCAATAAATCTTGACAGTATGTCATGCTTCATCTGATTCTTCCGTCAATAACAAAAGTTGCTAGGATAAGAATACTGGGAGAAGAAAAAAAAAAGAAACCTGAACGTAACTTAACTTCAGTTTACCTTGCTAGTTTTGCAGGTGTCCCGAGTTTCATTTATCTCTGCTTTCCTTTTCCTTATGACATTGTATGTGAACTCGTCAATGACTTTGATGCTCTTGCCGAGCAGAGCTTCGGAGCGCACATTGAGAAATCTTTTCAATCTCCACAGTGGGTCAACGAACCGAAGTGTCACAATGATGTTTGCAGTATCAAAAGCCTGAGCAAAGCGGTTATCTGGTAAACTGGGAGCCAGGGTTCCAATTTCTACGCCAAACCCAACTTTGCATATGGAATCCAAAGTCATCCTCATCAACAAGTCCTGAAAAACGGTGTCATTTGTCAAAGCATATGAAAAGAAAACCCTGGCAGCATTTTGGAGAATCCTCTAAATGTGGACAGAAATATTGTGATAGTCACCTGCATGTCTATTTCTAGGTTGGAGAAAGAAGCTTGATTTAGAATAGAATGGAGCTTTAGACTATATTCCCTGAAGACTACAGTGCTGAAATCCCTCAAATTCTTGGAGGCAAACTCAAAGCTAGCTGTCTTCCTTTGTTTTTTCCATAGCTCACCATCGACATTGAAAATCCCATCTCCAAGCAGCACTTCCATGTAAGAATGATACGTTTCACCCTTTCAATTTAAGAAACAAACAGGATACCAAACTTTATATCTGTTAACGAATATACAGAGAGAATGCAGTCCAACAAACCATGCAGAATGAGTTACTCGTTGAGTAATGAGAGCTTTACCTTGGGGTAATTGGCAAAGTTGGTCTTAAGGACATGTTCGACATTAGCAGGATCAGCAATGTAAGTATAAGTTGTAAATGGCATTGGAACTACTACAGTTTTGGATTCGGACAGGTATTTGACAAGCCAATCATGCATTCGATCATAGTTCATTAGTTGTTCGATCGATGCTCCAATGAGCGGCCATGTTTTCGGGCCTTTTCTATTCCTCTGGTTCCACCTGTAGGTGAAGATCCATGAAACAACCATGCAAGCTAGCATCAACATCCCCATGTTGCAACCATCTGGGGAAGAAAAAACTGAGAAAATACTCTTTTCTTCTTCCATTTTAAATTAAAAATGAACAGAAAAATAGAAATGTAATTTGTTGATGAAATGACTTGGGGGAAAAATATTGTTTCTTATAAGGAGTAAAGCAAACAGGAGCCAGGTTTGCTAAAATGTAGATAAGCTGCCAAGCTCATGAATTAACTACTACTTTGTCAACAATCTTTGCATGCTATAGCTTTTAAAAAATGTTTCACTTCTTTTGCATCCTTACCCTTAATCTACCCAAAGTAATTCCTTCATTCTTAATATGAGGACGAGTACATAAGATACATACGCTTATCAAAGCACATAAAACCAAGATGTCAACAACATAAGAACTGTGCTGATCACTTGCCAATGAAACTAATCTCCTGTGGTTACTACGTGTACCTAAACATTTAATTCAATGATAAGTGACACCTCGTTCAAAATAGAGTTAAAATCTCCTTTTCGCGGATAAAAGAAAGCATACAAGGACAGCAATGCCTAAGCTGTAAAGATATAGTTAATGAGCAATAAATGGCAATGCTATTCCTATGTCTATGATGCTGACTCATTCAAAGAATTCAGCAGTCGGATTAAGCTTGTTCAAACAGAATTCTCTTTGTCAAGATGACACTGTGTGACGGCAGAATCTGAAAGTCTTATAAGGAAATATCAGCATCAGTGTGCAACGACAAAATAACCCATGCATGCAGCAATTCTAGACGCAATCATCCACACATTGCTTTCCCACAAGGGTCTTTTGACCGTCCCACCAACTCTCCAATCAATTGCTTTCTTTTTGGATAAGTGATGCATAACCCAGCCTCAAAAAGTCTGCCAATCGTTTCAGATCAAAGTTTTTTATCTTGAAAAAATATCTTCTTATTCTCATCATCATCGATGCTCTATGCCTATCTTTGCCTCCCTAACTTCTTTCTTTCTTCCTTGCCAGGGCCTAAAGGGCCTTACTTTAGGATAGATTAGAGGAAATAAAGCAAGGGATTATGACTTTATCAGCAAAAGTACTGCTTGGAATATTCAATATTCATCTGATTTGCCTCTTTGACATTGTCTTTGGTCTTAATCAAAATCATCAATACTCATTCAATACAAATACTTATATTAATCATTCTGAATTTATAATTCTTGAATATTGAGATGGCTGCAACCTATATCACAAATTTAATCATCTAAAAAGATATAATCTCTCAGGCAAACATTTCTTTCTTTTTTTTTTTTTTACAATTTTTTTAATGGAAAAGGGTGGTCCATTGTCTTATGTGTCTAGCCAATCCAATATTTTCTTTAAGGTGAAAAACAATCTAATGTAAATCTCATTGCTGGAACTGATACACCATGGGATTCATGTATACTTGCGGGTATAGGTTCCCACTCAGATTTACTTGAAACTTCCCGGAATCAGAGTATTCGTAAGGTATTTCTCCTAGCTGAAGTTTCTCAACATGGTGGTCAGTCCCGGTATTGCCTGTGTTGTTAGGGAAATCAAAGCTGGAATTGTATGTGTGTTCACTCAAAAGATGGGAAATTGGACCCATGTAGTCCAGTTCCAGTAGATGAGTAAGTGAACATGTCCTCGGAAATTTCAACATTTGTTGGCTTTCTCTAGCATCATTTGAGTACTCTATCATGTCAATTGGGGTATTTGATTCTTCCATTTTTTGATCCAAAACTTTCCCTGAATGCTTCTTCTTGTAGATTCTGCACAGGACCCAATCATCCAGCTAAAAGAAACACACAAAAAAAAGCAAAGCCATATGGTTAGCTTACACACACCAACAACATGATCGGAATCCTGGAAACAACCAAGAGATAAGAATCTTACTCTCATGGATCCATTTTGCTTGCTGATTTGCTTTCGGGAATCGTTCAATCGATATTCATGCATAATCCAGTCAGTCTTGATACCCTTCGGTGGCCTGCCCTTGTAGAACACGAGAGCTTTCTTCACCCCTACGTATTTCGAACCACTGTAGATCGCTTTGTCTGTCCCGGTAGCCTTCCAATACCCTGAGACAGTAGCCCTGTTGGGACGAACCCCGTTAGGGTACTTCCTCTCTCGAGGGCTGAAGAAGTACCATTCGTTTTCACCAAATCCTGCTTTGTCTGCAAACCATGAAACCAAAGAAGGAAACAACATCGTTCAGCAACAAGGGGAAACAGACATGATTGAGCAAAATACACAGCAAACCAAAGGGTATGTTTTTTTTAACTAACCAGGCAATTGCCATGGATCAAATTTGTAAATATCAACTTCTGGGATTATCGAAACAGGACACGGCCTTGATTTGGCCTGGTTTCTGAGGTAATATATGATCAACTCTTCGTCCGTGGGGTGGAACCTGAAACCAGGAGGAAGGTCAGAGCTGGCTTTTCCCTCCATTCTATTGCTTCTAGTCAAAGCAAAGGGTATTTGATATTATTGTTTATACTCAAGCTAAAACAGGATAAGGATTGGTAAAAGAAGGGGAGGAGAAGATGAGAGGAGGACAGAGAGACAGAAGGGTGTTTGAAATGTTTGCAAAGAGAGGGCTAGGCCTTTTATCTTTGAAGGATTTTGTCTTATTATTCTGGCCCATAATGGAGTTCGATTGGCGGGTGACTTGACTTTCAGACATAACCTCGTATCGTATTCAGACTGCCAACACTAGCAGGGCCCGTGGCCGCACATGCCACTCTCTCTCTCTCTCTCTCTGCATAGTTCCTACCATTGACTTCTTATGCTCGGTTCGTTGCACCACCCAAGGAAAAAGTCGAATAAAATTCTTCCGTCTTTAGTACAGTTTCGTTAATTCTTATATTTTAATAATAAAAAATATTATTATAAAACATTTATTAAATATATAACATAAAATTAAAAAAAAAACGAGACAATAAAAAAATTTTATTCAAAAAAAGAAAAGACTTTTACTTCTTTGGGATATCTAATAGTATAATGTTAGATCTCTTGTATCTAATTTTTTTCTCTATTAATTAGTTTTATTTTTTATATAATACGCTGTCAAAACAAAAAAGATTTCAATGAAATTGATAAAAAAAATTAATATAAGATATGACTTTATTAATAAGGACTTTTTCTAATCATATATTTTTTTTAATTTTAAATTTTTGGTGAAGTAAATTGGTCATCTACCAAATGGTTTTAAAAAATTTGTATTAAATGTTTATATATAAATTATGATTTTACATTACCTTTTCAAATACTATAATTTATTAAATTATTTTTTAATTAAAATTAATGTACAATCAATACTATATGTTCGAAACACTACTTTTTTTTTAACATAATCTCTCATCGATTATCTTTCAATTCTTTCTTTTCTTTTCGTATTGTTTTGTCATAAACTCTTTTCATCAAATTAATCTTTTATCGAAATTTATTTTTGTTGTTAAAATTAAATTAGGCATATGTAATTTTAATTACATATAAAAAAATTCATATTTATAGTTTTATATATTTAGGAAAATTATTATATATTTAAGAAGTTATCTTATATATTTATGCAAAAAATGGGGATTTGAGTTTTTTTTAAAAAAAAAAAACAATTCATGGAAGCAAAGTAAAGCGAGTATGCTGTTTTTTCTACTCGAGCAATGGAGATGGGAAACACTTGGGCGGAATGAGGCATCAAAAGAACGCTATCAAAACACTTAACAGAGCGACACGTGTTCCTTTCCAAAAGTAGTAGACCAGGATAAGCATCGCAGAATTTGTAGAAACGTAGGGCGAGATTTTTTAACTTGTGGATCTTATCTTTGCCACGTCATCAATAGGTCCTAACTGGTGCCAAGCCCTTTTTTCTGATTGCCACGTATTCAATGGGACCTAATTTAATGTCACGTGGTGAAATCTTGATCCTAGAGTGTTTTTTTTTATTTTAAGATCAAGCCACCACGTGGCAAGTTGACCTTGAATCGTGGGTTTTGAGATCTTGGAGGGAATATTCTGTGAATCTCAGCCGTTGATTGGGGGCTTTTTTATGCATTAGGCATGCGCAGTAGTTGTCTTTGTCGTTTTTTTTGACCTTTGCTTGTTTTGTTTTTAACTATGTGGATAAATTAGAATCAATGTCCAATAAAGAAGGATTTAAATTTAATTTTTTTAATATAAAAAGTTAAGAAAATCGAAAATTGACTTTTTAATCTTCCTTTTTTCTAAATAGTAATTATTTATTTTTTAAATAAAAGATAGATGTGAATCCACGTAATATTAATCATGGATAATTTTAAAAATTTTATTATTATGATGTTCGATAACGTCACGTATTTAATATTTAAATACAATACTTTATTTTATACATTGGACTTAATTTTGTGGTCCCGTCAAAGAGATTCAAATTATGAAAAGAGTTACATTTAGGGGTGAGTAATTAGGTAGTTTGGTCCATCATAGTTAAAGATTAAATAAATCAAATATTTTTAGAAAATTAATTAAAATCGACCAAACATCAAGAAAGATCAAATCGACCAAACATCGAATTAATTCAATTTTGTACCAATGAATTAAAATTTTATCAAATTTTTTATAAATTACAATATTAAAACTTATAAACTTCATCTATAATTATAAAATATACAAATAATTTAAAAATAAAAAAAAACATAGCATTTGTTCATTCACTCACATAATTATGTCTTTTTATATAATTTATCAAATTAACATTCAATATTCAACATAACAAAAAGTCAAATATAATAAAATTAATATCCACAAAATAAAAATATCTAACGCGAGACTATTAACTATCGTAAATTATCAACTTGAATCTCCTCTATGACTTGGTTCTTCACATTCACTCATATAGGCTATCTAACAATTAAAAAAATAAAAAAACTTAATTAAAATAAATTTTAAAAAAACAAAGTAAAAAAAATTAAAATGAAAATTATGTAAATAGTAATAAAATTTAACATTTATCTCAATTGAAATGTGAAGAATACATTTCTAGCTTCTTCACTCATCAATCGTTAACAATGGAAATGGAATCTACAATCCCAATATTTAACATCTCTAAAATGCATAAACAAAAAAACTTAAAAGAAATAAAGAAATAAAAATCAAAAAAATAAAAATAAAAAAGTGAAAATATTAAATGTACATTATATTTTTTATAAATTTAAAAATAATATATATAATGTTATATATATTACTATATGTGTATAAATTAGTTTGCTTTCTTGGTTGGTTTGGTCTAAAAATTTTAAAATAGAGAATCGACAAAAAAATCAATTGAACCAAACATTTTAGACTAATTGACCTAATGGATCAATTAGATTGAACTATTTTACCTAAATTGTATTTGATTTGGATGAATAATTAGTCTGGTCTAATTTTACTTGCTCATAATTAGATGATGCACACTAATTTTGGGTTTGAGAAAGGTGATAAAAGGGAAATTGACAAAGACACTTACTGAATAACCAATATCAAAAACAAAAACTCTAGATTTTGAGCATTTTTTTCTTTTTAAGAGAGAAAATGAAAAGAAAGAAAGAGAGAGAGTCAATCTAGTTTGAGTGGTTCTTTTGCAATTTTTAGTAAACAATAGAGAAAAGAGAGATCGCAATTTGTTTTAAAGATGAGTGATTTGCAAAGAAAGAGAAGAGGTAGATCCATTGAGAGAGGGGTTTTTTTTTAAAGGTAATGTTGGGATTATTTATAATAGATGAGAATATTTTTGAAATGAAAAAAATTCATAAAAAGCTAATGTGTTTTTAAAAGAAAGAAAAAAAGAGAAAACTCTTCTTTAAGGCTTTTTTAGAGTTTTTTTTTTTTAGATTTTGTTATTAAAAAAAAATTTTAAGAGCTTTTCAACATCTTGTTTGGTTTAGTTTCTGCTTTTAAGAGGTAAATAAGGGTTTAGGGTTTTTGTCATCTTGTGAGCTATGACCCTAGTGATTTCGAAGGCTCTCTCTCTCACACATATAGACCCCAGCAATCGCTGACTTTCATCTTTCTTGTGGTTTTTTCCCTGTCTCAATCAGTAAGCCATAACGACTCTCAATTTTGATTTCTGTAATAATATTTAAATGTGAAAAACCGAAATGTGTAGCACTGAAATTAACAAATCCTGATTTCTTTTATTTAAAAACTTAAAGGCTTAATTAATTTGTCCATTTAAATATTTTCTGTAATAATATTATGCTTGAATCTGATTTTAAATTTGGAGTTCACATGGTACGGGTGAAAGAAAATTCCAAGGACTAAACATAGGATCGATTGCAATATATAAAGGCACTGAGATGTATTTGTCCAAGAATACTTAATATGTTATTGTAAATCTCTTTCAAACATAATGTTTAATTCATTTAATTCCCTTATTCTAGACAAAGTTCTTATGGATTATCATGTATTCTTCCATGCAATAGCCTATTAATTTTATCAAAATAGGATGATTTGTTTTTTTTAAATAGAACCTATGATTAAGAAGAGAAGAGACATTCGTTTATTTAAAATTTTTGTGACATTCAGAAAAGAAGATGGGGGTGCTATTGCATGCTAGACTGCTAGAGCATATATTGGTTCTTATTTCTAAAATGAGTGTTTCTGGTGTTAATGTTAGTAATGTTTATTTTTGCTAATATGTATTTTTCAGGATTTGATTTAAGGGTACAATCTATTTGTTTAAGATTATTTGTTGTTGTTTTTTATGTAGTTAAATACTGTTAATGATTGGTTATTATTTGTTCAAGACTATTTATTGTTGTTTTTATCTATGTTTTTAATTATTTATTGTTGTTTAGATCATATAACTTATATGAGTATTATTTTATTTATTATAATTTCTTATCATATCAAATTATATCATATAATTTTATTTATCATATAAATCATATATGCAACGACCACTCCCCGATCAATGCCGGCGTCCAAGACTTCCGAAAAAAACTCGCCAAGTCTCGAACAAGCCTGTCTCGAATCCCTCGTTAATCCATTACATTCACTCATCAAATAGTATTATTACTTTCATATACTGAATTAAATCATAAATATAAAAATCACTATAAACATTTTTTCCTTTTTATTTGTTCACAAACATATACACAAAAATATAATTTTTTTTAATTCATGCTGTATATAAAAAGAAATTTGAACTCGTTTACAATTTGACAAATAAAATATTATGACTCGACCTCTAACAGAAACAGATACAGCGAAGCGACTCTAGGTAGTACACAAGGAGATGCCTTTACCTATTCACGGTAGATCAACATGTCGATGACTTCACGTCAAATTGATCCCTGTCTGCAAAAGGGAAATAAAATGAGAGATGAGTCTCATAGACTCAGTGAATATCATCGATCCAGTGAGTAAGGCGTATATAGGAAACAAGCAAGCTGAAGATCAGTTGAATATAAAACATAGGATCATAAAAGTAATTTATTTCAAACAGGGATTTTGTGCCTTATAACCATTTTTCGCATCAAATCAATAAAATCAAGCTAGCTCCCGTGAAACCAAATATTATTCAAAATCATATGCAAATCATAGCTCGCCTATACGCGAGGAATTTCAAATCCGTTTCATAGAAAACAAATAAAGGAGCTGCAAAAATCCGTTTAAATCAAATTTCACCATGCAAGGAAATATAATTCATAATATTAAAATTTATTTCAATCCATGTAAAATGATTACATTTTATAAAAAATAATTAGTAAGGCTTATGATATTTTTAAAAAACATGACTCGTGCCATAAAACTCATATTCGGTGATACCTTGCGCTGGGGTATCCAACTGAAACCGTTAAGGCTGTTAAAAATCTTATATGCTCATAAAACGTATTTTCATTTTGAAAAGTAACCGTTCCTTGGCGTTAGCGGAGTTCACCTTCACGTGGTGGTTCGGCGTGATGTGAACTCTAACCATACCTCAGGAGTTACCCTCCGCGCCTCTCATATCGAGGTATAATATAACGGGGTTACCGTGCCCCTCTAATAGGCTGGTCCACGGAACCCACCACTGCAGTGACTATCTTATAACCCACCAATTTATAAAAATTTAAATAGCATGATATGGCAATCAAATTATTACCGGGCCAATCTAGGCAAAACAATCAGTTCAAAAAATTTTAATACAAATGTCAATCAGCCAATTATGCCATCACACCGTCATAAGCCATAAATTTCAAAGCATAATTTATATAACACAAATATGTATTCTCAAATTATTTAAATTTTCTAAAATCATCATTCGATTTCAAAATGATTTTTAAGGGGATATTTTAAATCTTTTGTTTTTAATTATCAATCCCAGTGTCACGTTGAAATTCTTGTTTCACGGAATGTTCGTTGTAAACATTTGCATGATATTTTCTATCAAACTAGCATGGTGAATATTTAAATATTTCATGAAATGCACATCACACAAACATTGAGGCACATTTTTCATTTTGATGCAAATCATTTCAAAATGCTTATTTCCCGGTTTAAAATACTTTACGTATAATATATATATTTTTTTCTAATGATTTCTAAAATAGTTTGCACTCACAATTCCTTAAAATTTATTCAACATATGTTTTTTGTAAAAATTGTATTGCACGCAAAATACACGTAGAAGCATATCTATATACAGAATATTTAGAAATTGACACCCCCTACTCACCTCGTAATAGTGGAATTTTACTTCACTATTGATTCGCACGCGTATCTAGTTATTCCTAGTTGTTGATTGTCTATTTCGTCCGATATGCCTTCGTGACAACTTTCCTAACAATAATTTAATTAAGACATACTTAATTATACATTTGTATGAATAATAATTTAATTAAAATTCCTTAAACACTTGAATGTATTTTTATCAAAATATACAAAACATTAAATCACTATAAAACTTTGAAATATTGTACTAATCTTACCATTGGACCTTGTCTATTTCTTCTTGATCTTTGGGTCTCCTTCCATGGGCTTTTCAAATTCTTTTCTCACTTGGGCTAAGCCCATTTATTCTCTCTCTATTGGGCCATACCTAATTATTTTCTATTGGGCCATGCCCAACTATTTTCTATTGCGCTATGCCCCACTATTTTCTTTTTTTTTTCTTTCTCTTTCTTCTTCCTCCTCCAACCGTCACTCTCTCTTTCTTCCACCCATTTCCAGCAGAATTTTACTCCTCCACCGTGGCCTCCTCCATGCACCACCGGGGCCACACTTCCTTTACCATTTTCCTTCCCTTTTCTCTTCCATTTTCTCTCAATTCTCCACTCCATTTGCTGCACTTTCTTCACTCTATTTCCAGTAGTCAAGATGCCCCATTTCAGCCCCAAAATCCTGCAAATTTTCAGCCAAAATTTCCAGCAACAATTCCTTAAATTTTCAGCTTCAAAACCTCCCTCCAAGTGCATCAAAAAATCTATTTTCTTCTCCCTCAAAGTGCAGAATTTCTGCTCAAAAAAATCAGCAACAAATCTCTAATTTTTCTACACCAAAACAGCCTCTCTTTCTTCTCCAAAATTGGCAGCAAACCTGCTCTTATTCCCTTTCAAAATTGGCAACACAAGGCTGCCTATTTTCTTTCTCAAAATCGACTCTTTTTCTCCATCTTTTTCTGCTCTCGGTTTCTTTCCTTCTCTCACTGTTTCTTTCTTTGCTTTCTCTTATCTCTTCTCTTTCTTGTCTTCTCTACTTTCTCCCTTGTCTTCTCTATCCTTATTTGACCGAGCCTTTCTAGACCTTTCTTCCAGCTTCTTTTAATTGTTTTGTCTTTTCCTTTCTATTCTTTATTCCCTTTAGTCTTTTGTCCCCATTCACTTCGTGTTCATTTATTTTTCTTGTCTTGCACCTTATCCATTCGCCACACACACACTTTCCTTCCTTTGACTTTTCTTTGTTTCTTTCATTTTGTCTTACTTTTCTTCTTGTCTTATGTCCATGTAGTCTCTTATGCACATATAAAAATGTTAGAGGAAATTGTGAGGAATGTCCTTTTTGATAAAGGCATTTTAAAAATAACTATTAGAATAAGTTTAACTGTTTTTAGCTATTTTTAACTATGACTTGACAAAAATACCCTTTAAACTATTTTAAATAAATTAAACCATTCATCATAATTTCTCCCCATTTCTGTTTCAGATTTCTCTCTCTCACCATCACACTCTCTCAAATTTTATCGATTTCTCTCTTCGACATTCGTCTGTTATTCTTCCGATTTCTCTCTTCGGCATTCGTCTACTATACTTTCGATTTTTCTCTCTCGCTTTTTCAGATTTCTTTTTCTTGCGCTTTCAAGACATTAAGCAATCGTTTCGAAGTGTTTGGGTGGGTGGGTATTTGAAAATTTTGATTTTTAGGTATTTTGGAGAAAATTAAAATGGTAGAAATAATCACAGATGTATGAAATAGCTTTTAATTGAATTAATTCGAGATCTAGACACCAATAAATTCAAAATTTTGAAATTTATAAACCTAGATTTTCAAAAGAATTTTTTTTTAATTTTTAGTCAAAGTAGGTGTTTTAGATAAAAAAAATTGTATTTTGATTTATGAAAACATGTTGGAAACACTTTAAGTAGTGTTGTGTCACAAATTTTTGTACATGGCGTGTCACAGCCTAACCATGGCGTGTCACAGATTTTTGTATATGGCTTGTCACAGACTAACCATGGCTTGTCACAAGTTTTTGTACATGGTGTGTCACAGCCTAACCATGGCGTGTCACAACTTAACCATGGCGTGTCACAGATTTTTGTACATGGTGTGTCACAACTTAACCATGGCGTGTCACAGATTTTTGTATATGGCTTGTCACAGACTAACCATGGCTTGTCACAAGTTTTTGTACATGGCGTGTCACAGCCTAACCATGGCGTGTCACAGCCTAACCATGGCGTGTTACAACTTAACCATGGCGTGTCACAGATTTTTGTACATGGTGTGTCACAGATTTTTATACATTGTGTGTCACAACCTAACCATGGCGTGTCACAGCTTAACCATGGCGTGTCACAGATTTTTGTACATGGTGTGTCACAGATTTTGGTACATGGTGTGTCACAGATTTTTATACATAGTGTGTCACAACCTAACCATAGCTTGTCACATATTTTTGTACATGTGTGTCACAGATTTTTGTACATGGTGTGCCATTTAGAAAATATAAGATAATTATAATAATTTAAAATATAAGATAAAAGTTTAATTAAAAATTTTACATCTCAAAAAACTAAAAGAATAAAATTTTAATAATTTTTTTTAATTTTAATAAAAAAAATCTCATTTGAATATTTCGCTTTAGGCCTTTAAACTTGTTAGGCCACCCCTGGTGTGTCACAGATTTTTGTAAATGACGTGTCACAACCTAACCATAACGTGTTACATCATAGCGTGTAATTTCATTAAGGGTATTTTTGTCCAACTTGGTTAAAAACAGTTAAAATTATAACGATGGCTACTTTTGAAAACGTCTTATCTTTAAAGGCTATTTTTTAAAACGTCCCAAAATGTTATTTGACTTTTCAACACTCAATTTCATAAATTTATTATCTAATTCATGCTCTAAATATTCATTTAAGCCTTTAATTAACCTAGGATTTAATTAGACTTAAAATTGTACTAAGAGACTCCAAAACTTTAATTGTCAATCCTTGAAATTTTCATTCCCGAGATATGACGCATCGTCATTTTCCAACATAATTTTTTCTATTTTAGAGACAGAACTGGGTGAAGTAATCTTCATTAAAGTTGTATCTCTGTCTCTTAGCTTTCCAATAGTCCAAGAATTGCTTCAATTGAAGTTCTGTAGCTTGAGGTATGGCTAAAATACTCAAGCATATACAAAAAAATTTCTGTGTTCTTCAACACTTTGCTCTCCAAAAATTAAGTCCAATATTTTTAATTCCTATCCACACTTATTAAATTTCAATTTCTTTTAAAATTATTCTTCCTTCACATATATAAAATCAAATTATTGAGATTGCATTCCAACGCGGTGTCTCTATAATATTTAAATATTTTCTCACCGTGTTAACTCGACTAAAATGTACGTCGTATGATTTTTGCCGTTTTCATCTAAAATTCTTCTTTACTGCTCCTCCCCCACTTAAATTAGTCATATTTCATTTTTCATGACTAATTTCGATGATAATTAAAATATTAATATTTTAATATTATTTTATTAAATAAAATATTATTTTATTCAAAATGTTTTCACTTGCCTTCTTTGATCCGGAAACACATTATTATGTATCGATTTACTTCCGAATCATCTTTTAACTCACTAATTTGTCTCCGACAAAAATATTATTATTTATTTGTGAGTTCTGCGCGTGCGATTCATTTTATTCTTAAGCGTTCCTTAGTACGCTAATTCGCATCAAATGATCATTCATTTGATCAATAAAGTATTATTTGTGTCTAACGAGGGTACGTGGTATTACAATATAAATTATGTCACCATGTCCATGAGGATGGATCCCTTGCAATTGTACATCAAATTATTTATTAAATTCAGTTTTTGCATGTAAACCAAAAAAAAATTATTCAGTTCAATTTTTAGTAACCAAACCGAACTAACCGAATTAGTTTGGTTTCGGTTAGTTTGGTTATTTATTTACTTCAGTTCGATTTCGATTAGTTTTATATAAGAGTTCGGTTTGTTCGGTTATTGGATATCCAGTAACCGAACTAACCGATTGCACAACCTTACTAAAACCCAAATAAAATCACAAAACATTATCTAAAACAGAATCCTAAAAATATAACACTATTTACTAATTACTCAAATCCATTAAATAACTGATTAAATAACTCAAATAACTAAAAACCATATAAAAAATTAATTTTATATTTATTAGTTTACAAACAAAATTGATTAATATGGTAATGGTTGTATTGAAAATAAAGAGGATATAGGTTAGAATTTCATAAATTATAAACTTTTGAAACATTATATATAACATTAATATATATATATATGTATATGTGTGTGTATACGTGGGCATGTAATCAATTTCAAATTTAGGATATCTTATGGGTGATACTCGAACCAAAGTTAGGTATAAAAAGTCTTATCCAAATTTGCTCCATAACCAAATATAAGGCACTCGAACTTTATGTTATTAGGTCGAGTACTCACAAATACTTGTATAATAATCAAATTGTTTATATCCCTAGCCCAAGTTATGACAATATCTTGAATGAATGACTGGAAACTTAGCTAGCAATGTGAATCTTAAAGTATGAACTTGTGTGAATAGAGAGAGTTGCATCTTTACACATCTTTATATTATATTATGAGTAGCATAGAACCTTTTAAGGTGTTAATTTATACCTATTTTACTTCACAATAATATGAATTACAAATTATTAAAAAATCAATATAAAGGGAAGATTCTATGTTTGAGGTGTAGTGCTTTCACTTTGTATAAAAAAATAAATAACAAGAAGGAAGAAATATAAAAGTAAATGTAAAATATTTTCAAGTAAACATATTTAAATTAGTTGATTCAAGAAAATTTTGTTACGTTTGTCTATAGTCAATCTCCTTAGTTTATTTGAATAACGAAAAATATTTTTTTATTTTTTTTAAACAATAAAAAATATTAAACTTATAATAAAATATTTTTTTATAATTTTATTAAAATAAATTAATTTTCTATTTATCGAACGGAACGTGGAAGGCAAACCTTATGACATAACCCCTCTCAATGGTTATGCAGCGGCCTTTTGTTCTTGTCTCTGGTTCGGGCTGAGAGCCATGTGAGCCCAAATCAAATGGGCTGATTGGCGTCCACGAAAGCCCAGTACGACGATATCGGGCTGAGATTGATTCACCCTCTGCTGTTTCTTCTGAGACCGCCGTAAAGACAATGAGGTACATTGAATTGAGCCAATGAAACTAAAGCAAAAAATTGGTGCTAAACCTCTTTCTGACTTCTGAGTATATATTAAGTCCAGTTTCAAGTCATCCTCAAAGTCACCCGCCCCTTCATTTCTCTGTTCTTCCCCCCCACCCCATGCATTAGGGTTTATCAATTTTTTTTTCACAAAGTTCACGTTTCCGTCTGTCCCTGTCTTATCAGTAATTACCTAGGTCTCTTCTCCATTACGGGTTTTATTTATTTTTGGTAATTAAACGATTTGCATAGAAAAGAACCCATGGTTTGTTTTTGTTCTTTTTTATTTCAAGAAAAGAAGGAATGGGTTATATTTGTTTGGTTGATTAACATTGTTTTATTTGTTGTTTAATTCAGGTTTAATTTAATTTAATGTATTCGTCAAGAGGGACAAATGCCTACGGGCAGCAAACCTACGGAGGTCAATCTGGATATGCACAAAATGTGAGTCTTCTTTTTTCCCACAATGTTAGCGTTAAAGATGCTAGGTCTTTCTGTTTTCGAGCTCATTTTTTTTGGCATGAAATTATAATGGAATTGATTGCTCTGATTATAAGATGTTTTGTACGGTTAGCCTGATTGGGTTTGTGAGAAAAACAGCTCAATTGTACTTGCTTTGATGTTGCTGTGACTTGTAACCTTTTTGTTTTAAATAGTTGTTTCAAAATCTTTATTGTTGCTGAGCATACAAATGTTTAATATGAGTGAATAATTATTTCAAAATAAATTGTTGCTGTGGCATTGCATCTGAATTCCGGGGATTTGCTATTTTCCCTGGCAATAACATGCCATGTATTTTTTATAATTCAAAAGTTATAGTGGGTCTGGTTTTGTTTCAATTCTTTTTTGCTTTTTGGTAAATTTTGTAGTTGGGGGCTGGTTATTCTGGGAGTTCTGTTGGAGGACCTGATGGGGGAGCTCAAATGTCCTTGGCTTCCCGGCATTCATCAATTCTAGGTAGTTCTCAAGAAGCAGATGTTGGTGGGTACAGAGCCCTTCCTTCAGTATCAGCTCATTATGGGGGGCAGTATAGTTCCATATATGGCACAGCTGCTTTGAGTGCTACTCAGCAGGTCAGTGGAATTTGGTCTGTTTTCCTATGTGTTTGTTTTGGTAATTCGTGTATTTCATCTTGCTTTGAATTGTCCTTTCTCTTTAAGCCTTATTGTAGATATTTGTGAATCCTGGTCAGTTTCATTAATTTTGTGCTGCTTTTCTTTTCCTTGGGAGTTTAATATGTCTTAGCATCCGATAGTCAATCATAATGGCCTATTTCTCATTAAGGTATATTATTAGTTGGTTCTAAGGTGATATTAGACTGTAATTTTAGATGACAATGCATCACTCTCTGTGTTAATTGTAATTTGGTAATGGACAATATCATTTACATTTGTTGATTAATTTGGTAATGAACAATATTATTTACATTTGTTGATTGAATTTTGGATTTGATGAATTTTATATGTACTAGGTTCCTGCAATAAGTTCCAAAGGGGCTGGACCATCAGCTTTGGAAGCTCGTAGTGCTTATGCCTCATCAATGCCAGATTCACCAAAATTTGCATCTACTGACTATGTTTCATCATCAAGTCACAGTTATAGTCACAAAGGTGATCAACTGTATGCAGAGAAGATTCCTGACTATCCTACAGTGGAGAGAAGACAATATGGAGAACGGCAGGGTGGTTATTTGGGGAGGGACTTGCCAAGTGAGTCAAGTGGAAGATATACTGATTCTGCTATTTATGGTCATCAGCATCAGGTCTAGCAATTTCATGATGTTTCTTTTTTTAGCTTCTGTTTACTTTTATTGTGTTTTTTTTTCATGTTCTGAATATAGATCTGCTCCAGCCTTGACCATCTTGTACTTTTATTTCTTGTTCTCTCTTTTGGTTGTTATCTTTAATTTTTACTATATTGCTCAACAGCCTGAGATATATGATCGACTTGATCAAGCTGTCTTGCTTCGACAAGAACAATTGCTCAAAGCTCAATCAGCTCCTCATGAAGGTGGTTCAAGGTATTTTCATATTGATGAAATATTTAATGTGTAATTTTCAATTTAGGATGGTTTGTACTTCATAGCTACACTTCTTCACTTATACTCATTCCCTCGTAAGTATATGGCCAAGGTCAACCTTCTCATCCTTCTTGGTGATAGTCTGTTGACTGCTTGTTAGATGGTAATATATTGCTTACTACACTGAGTAGCAACCCATTTCTGGCAGACAAGCTGATTATCTTGCAGCAAGGAGTGCTGCTAGTCGTCATTCCACCCAAGATCTTATGCCTTATGGAGGAAGAATAGATGCTGATCCCCGCAGTTTATCATTGCTTAGTTCTTCTTCATCTTATGGTGGACAACCTCCATCGATATTAGGGGCAGCTCCAAGGAGAAATGTGGATGATCTCATGTATCCACCTAATTCTGCAAATCCTGGTTATGGAGTGAGCCTACCACCTGGTAGGGATTATGGAACAAAGGGACTTCATGTTGCATCCCTTGAGTCTGAATATCCGAGTAGTTCATTGTCACGCAGTGGTCATCCTAGGATTGATGAACGCAAGGATGACAGGGCTGGTTATCTTAGGGAGTTTGAGATGAGAGTGGAGGAGCGGCGTCGGGAGCATTTGCGTGAAAGAGAGAAAGACAGAGAGAGGGAAAGGGAGCGGGAACGAGAACGACTACGAGAACGAGAAAGAGAACGCGAACGTTTGCGCATCTTGGAGCGACGGGAGAAGGAGAGAGAGCGGGAGAAGGAAAGAGAACGTGAGCGCAAGCGCGCACTTGAAGTTACGCATGAAAGAACTCCACCAAGAGTTTCTAGGGACCATCGTGGTCCCTCTTTGTCAAAAGAGGCTCGACCTTTGAGGCGAGACTCCCCACGTCGTGAAGCTTTGCATAGGTGGATCTTGATGTTTTACATTCCATCCTGCTCTAGTTCTGAATGTTTAGCTCCTTGTGTTTCTCACAGTCTTCGTAACTAACTTGGTGTTCTGTATTGCTGAAGGCGTCTCTCACCTGTTAAGGAAAAAAGGAGAGAATATGTCTGCAAGGTAAAAGGAAAGCCAGAGCTCCCCATTCGAAGATAATTTGAACTTCTTCAAGAATTTGCTTTTTCCCTTTTGGAATCTGATTTGTATCTAAATTCTTCTTGTTTTCACTCTTGACTTGGGCCTTCAGTTTTTGTTGCTTCCTGTTGGTCTTTGGCTCATGGTGCGCTGGGCTAGTGCCATCTTTTCCACAATCTAGATGATTCTTCATATGTGTATAAGCCGTTGCCTACTTATTTGACCCTAGGTTTGATTTTTGGTTCTTGGGGCACCTTTTCTAATATTTTATTTTGACTGGTTTCAATTTGCTACTTCAATCCTCGTCTCCTTGGATGTTTTCCTTGCCCTCACCCTCTCGTACTTTTCCTCATTGGTTAAACCATATTTTACATTCATAGAGTCTATTTCAAAACTTTCAGAGCTCCCTGGATTTATATATGCAAACTGCTCTAAGCTGTGGTGGCTCGCTACAACTTCAAACTGCTCTAAGCTGTGGTGGCTCGCTACAACTTCTAGTTCTTCCAATTGATGAAACTTACCTTTACTTTAGAGAACTTATCCAACTTTCCTGAGTTGGAAACCTTGTTCAATATATTTTCCTGTAACATGGATATGTATTTTCTGAATATGCATGTCATTAGGAATGTTATTAATCCTTCAAGCAATATATTCTGCTTACTTGCAGGTATATTCATCCAACTTGGTAGATGTCAAGAGAGATTATCTGTCAATTGATAAGCGATATCCCAGACTTTTTGTACCTCCTGAATTTTCAAAGGTCTTTCTTTATCTCTCTCTCAAAATTCAGTGATGTGTTAAATTTGTACTTTTAGATATTTGCTTTGAGCTAACATCTTCAACTGCTGTAGGTTGTTATAAACTGGCCAAAGGAGAACCTTAAGCTCTCTATGCATACTCCTGTCAGGTATCCTTCGTGGATCCCTTGTTACTCAAATAGCTTTTGGACATCTCAACTAGCATTGAACTTCTTGGTTTGTTGTCTATTTATTGGCTCAAGACTAAAGTGGTCTTCCCATCACGGTTTTAGATATCTTAATTGTTTCTATGAACTGTTACTTTATTAATTAATTAATTATTTTTTGAGGAAGAGAAACTGCTAATGAATTTTTTGTCATGAAGCTTTGTCATTTGCCTGGGGAATAACAAAACAATTGAGACAAAATTAGTTGTTCAAACTTAAGTAGTTGTGGGATCCTAATCAACTTCAATCGCTGTTTTCATTTCCTCCCCTCATTTCACCCTCGCTAACTTACTTTGACCAACTAAATGATATGGCATCTTATATTTTTATGGAATTGTAATACTATGGTTTATGTTGAGTGGACCAGCTTTGAGCATGATTTTGTTGAAGAAGGTTGTTTAGCTGAATCAGAAGAAATTTCCAGCAAGCTTTTGCCTGTTGAACCTGAAAAGTCTGAACAAGGAAGTACAGTGTGGAATGCAAAGGTTGGTCGTTTATTAATGTAGCATCTGATGTCAGAAACTGTAGCCTTTTTATCTATAATATTTCTATCCTTTTCTGAGGAAGCAAGTTTTTATCAAATGTGAATTGGTTATTTCATTGTTTCTGCATCATGGGGTTTAATTTTAGTCATCAGAACAGAATATCTGAATAGTGTAGAATTGAGTTCTTTTGGATTAAAGCATTTAAGTTTTGAATGTGTGCTTTGGTATTATGGAGTTTCTATCGCACTAGTGGTTGGGAGCAAAACTTCATTGAAATAATGGGTTATTTTGAATGGGCCCTGTCTCTCCCTGCCTCCACCTATCCCCTTCGTTTTATATGGGACATCTGCAGGACTGTATTGGGCAGGTAGTATTTGTCTTATAAATTCATTCACTGGTTTGAACTGACGTCAATTCTCTCTCTCTCTCTCTCTCTCCCTTTCTCTCTTGCTTGCTCTACAACAGTTTTTTCTTGTTTGGATGACAATTGAGGACTTTTTTTCAAGGCAGTGCATACCTTATAACTATACTCTTTTGGTTGAACTGGCATCATGACTAATCTCATAGTTCTGTGTTGTTCCTTATGTTGGCAAGTACCTGTGGAAGGTGTTTTCTTGTTTGTTTGATCTAGTAGACTATACATAGAATTCAGTATCCTAACAGTTTTCTTTTATATTTTGTTATCTATTTACTGCTATGATTAATCAAAAAACCTTCAGGGGTATATGTTGGTCAAGACACTAAAGGATGAGATATAGTAGTCTTGCACTTATTTTGTTAATTTCTTATGAAACTTATATTAACATGCTGAAGTACTGAAAAGAAGATCAGGGCATTTTGTTTAAGTTGAAACTTTCAAAGTAAGAAAATTCTGTCTTGTTTTCAAAGTTTATTGTATCGTATTCTGCTTTTATTTGGCTAATGGTAGATAAAAGCTGTAGAAGCATGAGCTATGCTGTGGTCAATCTTCAAAGTTTCCAACCCTTTGTACGATTCATTTGACTGCTTTGAATTTTCCTTTGTACAATTCATTTGTAATAATTCATGTGTGATTTAAGCTCTCTCACTTGTTTGTCTCTTTGGCTTTCTCTGATAGGAATATTGAAGATTCCAACCAAAGTTAATTTTGATTGTGCTTGAGTAACGTATGTTCATTTCTTTCATTCAGATGATTTTGATGAGTGGATTAAGCAGGAGTGCTTTGGAAGAGCTTTCATCTGAAAAAATCCCTGATGATCGCATAATGCACATTTGCAATATTCTAAGGTTTGCTGTTCTTAAAAAGGATCATTCCTTCATGGCAATCGGTGGACCTTGGGTTTCTGCTGATGGCAGCAATCCTACTGATGATGAGTCCTCTCTCATTCGAACAGCCCTTAGGTTTGTCCTTTCTGCTAGTGGTAGCATGCTGTGTATCGCTTGATTCATTTTTCAAATGGGGAGCTAATTTTACTTGAACAGGTATGGAAAGGATGTAGCCAATCTTGATTTGCAGAACTGTCAGCACTGGAATCGTTTCCTTGAGGTATTGTTATTTGTTCTAGTTGTCTACAAAAAACCTTCTGTGGTGTTGCTCAGAAGCTGCAATTCTACTGATAAAAATTTCTGCTTTATGTTTGAATCTTTTTATTCAAAATTATTCTGCAGGATCCTTCATTTCTCTCTTTTTTATTTTTTTGGATTCTATCTCAGGCTAAGTTGTAAAAAGATGTTGATTCTATTGAACTTAAAATCCAATTTAATTGTTCTCAGCAGCCATGATCTAAACTTTTATTGGTTTATGTATTTCTTATTTTTGGTCATTGAGTAGACCGGACAAACATGACCATCAAGGATGGTTATCTTTTGGTGGTTTTCATCTTGAAATTATTTTGCATAGATCACTCGCTGTA
This sequence comes from Theobroma grandiflorum, assembly GCA_036013995.1. NCBI lineage: Eukaryota > Viridiplantae > Streptophyta > Magnoliopsida > Malvales > Malvaceae > Theobroma > Theobroma grandiflorum. The sequence goes on from CP142127.1 coordinate 1,325,642, forward strand.
ATCATTTTGTGTTTCATTTCTGAAGATCTTGATTCCATAGGCCTTCAAAAGGAAAGAAAGAGAAAGGTGGCTTGAGCACTTGAAGATACTGTTTAGGGTCTAGTAGATATTAATATCGGTGACTATATATGCGGGTAATATGATAGCTGGAACATAGGGAAATATTCTAAAATTCAGTAAGCAGATAATGTAGAAATGTGCAAAACTTATCTTGTTGTGACTGGCAGTTTAGCCGGGTGGCAAACATTTATCATCACATTCTCTATTGCATGAGCTTAGAAGTTGTAATGATTTTTCTTCTTACAGTTTCTTAAGTTTGAATTTTGTTTCTTGATGTCAAGAAGCTAGTTTTAAGCTCTTTTTGTTATTTGCAGATACAATATGATAGAGTTGGCAAGGATGGACTGTTTAGCCATAAAGAGGTCACTGTGCTGTTTGTTCCAGATTTATCTGAATGCCTCCCTTCATTGGATACATGGCAAGCCCAATGGCTAGCTCATAGGAAAGCTGTTTCTGAGAGAGAGCGCCAGCTTTCCTTGAAAAAGGAGGTATTATTCTATTTTTTTCCCTGCCTTTTCTGTTAGGTTTCCTTATGCTCAGTTTTGTCCAAGTAAATGCCTATGTACTTGCATGAGCTGTATTAAGAAGATGCATTTGCATAGTTTATGCATGTGAAGTGTGCACATTTACAAGCAGACGCATTGACAACTCCCCCCCACCCCCCCCACCCACCACACGCACACACACACTCAAGAAGAACATCAACAACAAACTGGAAGTGTTACAAGAATGCAACATGCCAAAATCGCAGTGGATTATGTTTTAATTAAATGCCTGTCATGCATGCTGAATGTCATCACAACCAGTAAATCAAGTTTCTAAAGATTTTGGACAGACAATGGCTTGGAGCAATCTGTGCAATCAATGCCCAAACACTTGATATCAGTTTTTGAGTTAAGATGGATATATGGGTGACCCTTAGTTTTTCAATTTTCTTTCCCTAAATTTTCTTTTTTGTAATAAAATAAGGACCAGTGGATATGTTGCCCTCTTTACTAATGGTAAATTTGTTTTCTTTCAGAAATCTAAGGAGAGGAAGGAAGGATCAAAAGGTGAATTGATTTTTTACAAATTACATCATCTTATTGATTTGCTCAAATATTTTGTATGGACATGATCAATTATGAAATTGGATCTGAGCTTCTTCCCCTTTAATTTTTCATTTATTTGGCTAGACAAGGAAACAGATTCTGCAAAACAAACTGAGAGAGGCAAACCAGAAAAAAGGAGTCAGTCTGTGTCCTCTAGTCACGGAGTAGTGGCTAACAAAAAGGAGAAAGGTGGCAACTCTATTGAAGGAGATGCAGCTGAAGGAAAGGTTAGTGGGGTTGAAAATAAAGTTGAGGTAAAAGATGGCAGTGAAACAGCAGTGGGTGGAGGTCCTGAGAAAAAGGAACAGGAAGAAGCTGCTGGTGCTAAGACAGGTGCTGCGAAGTCTGTGAAGAAGAAAATTATAAAGAGGATTGTCAAACAGAAGGTTGCTAATAAGACAGCTGCCGGAGTGAATACTGCTAGCAAACAAAGTGATAAGGTTGATGAAGATGTTGGAGAGCAGAATGCTAAATCAGAGATTGCCAGTCAAAAGGAAGAATCTTCTGCTGATTGTGCTGGGGTTAAAACTTTTGTACGGAAAAAGATTGCAAAAAAGGAGGCAGTTGGGAAAACTGATCAGAGTGAAGATAATGGTGTTCCCTTTGAAGGAAAAGTGGAGAATGAAACGGGGTGGTCTGAAGATAAACCAAAGGATAATTCAGATGCCAGCAGTGCTGCAGCTGTACAAAATGCTGGTGTGAAAACAACTGTAAAGAAGAAAATTATTAAGAGGGTGCCTAAAAGAAAGGTACCTGCTACACAAGCTAATAATGAGCTAGCTGAAACTAAGGAAGATGATGATAAGGATGAGAAAGAAGTGGTTCAAGCTGGAAGTGACGCCTCAAATATAGGGAAGCAAGCAGGTTCAGAGAAACAAGGCAATGCTGCAAGTGCAAGTAAATCAGAAATCAAGGCTGAGAAGGAGAATAAGGATGAAAAGGTGACTAATGTGGAGTGTCTGAATGACAAGCAAAAGGTTATCACAAAAGATAATCATGATGACAAGAGGGGAAAATTGAAAGAAGCGGAAAAGTCAAAAGATGAGAAAGAGGACAAAGATAGTAAAGATGAATCTCAAAGCAATCCTAACAGAGAATCCAAAGAAAAGAGGAAGTCTGAGGAACCTCCTCCAAGGCATCCTGGGTTGATTCTACAAACAAAATGGAGCAAGGATTCGAAAGTAAGTTAATCATATCTTATACACTGGGCTGGGCTATAGTGACGGAAAATGTTCTTTATGCACAAACTATCTAATAGCCCTTGCTTTTAGCTGTCTAATTATGCACTCCAATGCTGCAGTTGCGATCTTTGTCGCTTTCACTGGATTCACTTTTGGATTATACTGACAAGGACATTGAGGAATCAACATTTGAGGTTTCTTTTGTCTTGTTATCTTTCTGCCTTAATATCTACAATTTTTTTAAAAAAATTTTTGCTATCCCATATAGTTTCATTTATAACTTCATGTTATCTGAAGCAATTTTGGTGTTTTATTCTTTTTATTTTTTTCATTTACACCAATTATATTCCCATTTTGCAGCTTTCATTATTTGCAGAGGTATTGTATGAAATGCTTCAGTATCAAATGGGTTGCCGTATTTTAACATTTCTTCAGGTTGGTTTATGATGATTTTTGCTTATTTTACTTAAATTTCTCTCTTAAGAATTTTCACTAACATTGTTTTCAATGTCTAGAAACTGCGTGTAAGATTTATTACAAAAAGAAATCAGCGTAAGAGGCAACGGGAAGAAACCCATGAGAAGGAAACTGATAAAAAGTCACCAACAAAAAGATTGAAAACCAATGAGCTCTCTGTGAAAAATGAATCTACTAAATCAGACACATCTAGTGCAGCTCAGCAAGCTCTGCAAGAGGATGAAGTAATTGTGACCAAGGAAGAAACTACTTCTGATCATGTTGATGAGCCACAGACAAAAGATGAAATAGATGACGAAGATCCGGAGGAAGATCCTGAAGAATATGAAGCAATGGATGATGCAAGTCCACAACCCAATTCCTCTAAAGAGGTAGGCTTCCTTCTTTTTTAAACAGGGAAACTGAAATGGTTTTCGTCAAAAATTATTTTCTCTACTGGGTTTTTGGATGCATCCTTATAACTTTTGTGCAGTTGGTTTTGTTACTGGATTGAATTTCAATCATGGTGTCTATACTATTATTATTTACATTATGATAGGCATCCATTTTTACACCTGGACTGATTTATGGTGATTTGATTTGGCAAATTCATTTTCATATGGTTAGTGCTGTTATTTATCCTTATTTATGAAAGATTGTAATTTCATCTTTGAAGAAAAATGAAGAAGAGAAGACAGATACAGATGCTAAACCTCAAGAGGAGGCTGAGAAAGATGAAGCAAGGGAATCTATCAAGGAGGAAATGACCACAAAAGCTGCTAGTACAGAGCCTGGGCCTGAGGGAGATATGTCTGCGAAGAGGGTGCTGAAAGTTGATCCAAGGAATAAGGAGCTTGCTGTGGATAAGGATTTGTTGCAGGTATTTTCTATTTCACCTTTCATTTCCCTTGCCTCAGATCTTTCCTTGTTTGAGTGTGCAATTCAGATTTTCTTTCTTCCCTTATTAATGCAAGTCTTCTTTTTAATAGGCTTTTAGGTTTTTTGATCGGAATCGAATTGGCTACCTTAGGGTGAGATCAAAATCTTCTACTTATTTTGGTATGTTCTTGCACGCTAGTGGTATTGGTAATTTATTATTTTTTACAGGTTGAAGATATGAGGTTGATTATTCACAGCTTGGGGAAGTTTCTCTCCCATAGGGATGTCAAAGTAAGATGATTCTACAAATTCTTTTTGTTGTTGCTTCTGTCATAATTCTGCTTTTACGTAATACTCTTGCTCTACAGTTAATGATGGTTTTCATTTCCTGCATCAGGAACTTGTCCAAAGTGCATTATTAGAGAGCAACACAGGAAGGGATGATCACATTCTTTACAATAAGCTAGTTCGTATATCTGACATATGAGGAGACCTTTTTGAGTCTGAAGATCTGTTTTAATCTGTTTTGCATCTAATGACCCATGAGAGGAACGATTCATAGGAGTAGAGTCACAGATGGTTGAATACAAGGTTTTAGCTTCTGCTGTCGAATTATTAAGAGCCAGTTTTTCTTTCTGTATCAAAAAAATAAATAGTTGTGCTAATCACTTATACAATAGATTGGCTGCTAAGTTGCTCAAACCCTGCCTCTCTCCTCTTATTTATGAATGGGTGGGTGTTTCTCAGATTGGTCTAATTTTACTGCTTTCGGAAAACCATATTGCTTTCAATGATTACTGGTGGTCATCATTGTGATTTACACTCTGGGTATGACTTGTAAGTTCAACATTTGTATAGTACTGTCATTGCTAAGATCGCTAGTGAAATAATATGCTAAAGACAGAGCTGAATGCCAGAATCAAAGTTTGCTATTCCAAACTGAGGATCTCTGTATTAGATTATTCCAAACATGTTGGTAACATCAAACTTTTTGATGAACACTGACCATAGTAACATCGAGGCTAACTTTCCTCAGCAGTTATATAAGTAAAGAGGTGAAGAATAGAAACACAAAGTAGAAAGCCGAAAATGAAGAGAACTACTTTGCCCCTAGCTATCTAGCTAATAGCTTTGATCATGAATGCCAAGCTCAAGAAGATTCCTCAATGCTTGTTTTTTGACCACTTTGCCATAAAACCCTCTTCCCAACTTCATAGCTCTCTCAAAGTCTACCACACCACCTCCATTCTTCTTCAATCCTTTCACAACAACCTTCAATACTCTCTCATTACTTCCCACAACTTCTACCACACTGTCCGTTACAGCCTCCATTAATGGAATCCGCCTGCTCCACCGTTTTATCAACCAATCTGAGCTATATACCTCAGAATATGCAGCCCAAAACGATGCCCTCAAAAAGCCCTTCTCTTTTCCCCTTACTGCCCATTTCCTCATACCTTCCTCCAACCTATAAACCGCCGCGCCTACATCTACCCCTTTTTCAAGGCCTATCTCAATCTCTCTTAACTCCTGCTTGGCACACACTGCTTCTTCAAACTTGCACCTCCTACATCTGCAGTTAAAACCCCATGACTTGGACATTTCCATACGCTTGTCCAAGGGAGAAAGTGTGTCGAAATACATGAACGTGATCTCTTCACCAGCCTTGATATCTCTCGAAGCATGAACCATGACATAGTCCCCTACATGCAAACGCCTTGCATTAGAATTGCATGAATGGTTGATGAAGGAAGCCAGTATCCATAACCCAACACCATAAAAATCACTGTTTTTACCCAATACATTGGCTGAAACCGCTTCTTCCACTAGAGAATTCACATCCAAGATGCTTAGTATCTTATCCATATCAAGCGTCTCCTTTGAACAGCCATTGCTTTCCACCTCAGGCCTAAAGTGACTCATTTCAGGAACTTCAAGCCCCTCTTCATTTTCACCTGTGGATAGCATACTAATCAAAAGCTGTGTTCTTTGACATTTTGTGACAGCTTCCTTAACTTTATCTATAAAGTTCTTCCACATAACCAGCTGTGCATTTTCTACTGAATCTTCTCCTCCCAATATACCTCTTTCAGTTGCAACTGCCTTAGTGACCAGAACCAAAGTCCCAGCATCGATATTCTTTGTTGCAAACAAGCCACGCCCACTAGTTTCAGACCTCTTAACCAGCACTGGACCAATGTATTCAGCAAGTTCTGGAGGCTTCCCTCGGAACGCATTGAGAACCCAATCAGAAAGATCAAAACTTCCTGTCCTTGATTGAAACTCTAGTTTTTTACATTTCTCTAAATACCCATTAAGAATTTCCATCTTCCCATTACCCTGAGGATCAAAAAGAGCAGCTTTGAAACAGTCCAAAGCATTGGCATATCTGTCCAAACTAAGCAAGATCTTACCTTTGCAAAGTAAAGTCTTGAAATGGGTGGCTTCAATCTGAAGTGCTCGGTCACAGTCTTGAAGTGCTTCTGTGAAATCTTGTAGCCTTGACCGTGCCTCTGCTCGATTCGAGAAGGCTACGCAGAGAGATTTGTTGAGCTTGGAGAGATGATCTGGGTCTGGGTTAGAATCTTGATTGGTCTCTGAGATTTGGCCTCGGCAAAGATTGATTAACTGAGAGTAAAGTTTTATGGATTCTTCCCATTCTTCTCTGAGGATAAGCTCTGTGGCTTTCAATCTCAGCTGCTGCATTTGCTCTTCGGTGGCGGACATTGCTGGCTCTTCCCTCATCTTCTCTGGCTTGTTGGTTTTGAAATTTGGGGGTGTTTATGTAACGGTCATGTTCTTTTGGTCTTTGGTCTCTTATCCTACTTGGAACTTTATTATAATGGATCTTCTTGTTTGATAATAGCAACGGCTATGTCAGGATTGCTTCTATTTTTTAAAATGAAAATTTGGTAGTGGGTTCCTGGGCCTGGATTAAAGGAGGAAGAGAACTATACATACATACATATATATATATATATATATATTTGATCCAAACTAGAAGAAATTTTCTTTTATTATTTGATAAAGTATTCGAATTTTGTACAGATTTGTTTGTTATCTTAATCCGTATCCGAATAAGTTAGACTGTATCTGTTGAATAACTGAAATGATTGACTGGTTATCTGAGGTTCTTCAGTGCTTAAGCTCTGGCAATGAAATTGAACCTGCATTGAAAATGAGAAGTGAACGCTACACCATTCTGAAGAAAGAATCACTGTATTGAAGGAACTGCTGGTGGTACTGGAAACACTCAGAAAGATGATATACCGAATATTTACATTATCACAACACATTTTCTTCATATGGGAGTCGGAGCAGTAATAAAACAGATACCTTAATAGTAACATTGGCCTCTCAGCCTCAATTAGTCCTCTATAAACAGTAGTTTCTAGCCCTCAAACCAGTTCCAACCTTGAGCGTTCAACCATGGAACCTGTTGCTTCTGCGGCGTTAAGAGTATCATTTGTGTGATTTGAACAATCTTCTTGAGAACAACCCAAAATTTCTTCCAGCTTATCTTGCCGAAAGCTTGTCAGAAGTATGTCTATTCCAGAATAGGATGAGGTCGACAAGAGACACCAGCAAAAGTTCTAAATGATAAGAAGACCAAATACGTCCTTTAAAGGATATTTCATCTAATGATTGACGCTGATGACTAAATCTCTGTAAATTTTAGCAAATTCTTCCTGTTCACCTGTCAAACCAACAGGAAAGTATGATAGCCCTAGCATTTTTAGAATATATACGTAATACAAGTCAGGTAGGGCCATTCTTCAACTTCCTAAGATTAAACTTACCAGTGCTATTTGTTAAATGCTTTATAGTAAATGGCAGATGATTATCTCAGCTAATTACTTCTTCAAAAAGTACATTCCATCTCTCAGCTCTAATTTCTCTTCAGAAACTAGACCTGATAAGAAGCTTTGCAGCTGCTGAAGTGATTTATCATAGGGAGGGTCGGCCACACAGAACATCTGAAAGCAACATGCTGTCTTAGGTTAGCAATTATATTACTCATATAAAATTTAGAACTATAGGGCATCTCAAAAGCATCTTACCTTAAGAGTATTATGAATTCGATCTAATGCCATGCTGCCAAAATTTGTGAGCATACCCATGATGAATTTCTACAATGAACCAATTCTGGTTAGAGAGCATCATTAAGCAAAATGACATTTAAACAAGCTATTTATATTTAAAAAGGACATGTCCATAGTCCATATACATGCATATTGATCAGCAAGACCTTATGCTTTGGAAACAACAGTACCTAAAGAAAATGCTCACACACATCACATACCTCATACACAGTCATTTCTTTGCGTAGTTGATCCTCAATGGAAGCCACAGATCTCTCTGGCTCCTCATCACCCGCTAGAAGCTCCTCACAATTTCCACTATTACCACCGTTCTTACTAGTATCTACCATGCCATCCACTAGGGTAAATACATGGTTGCTAGGATCTGTCCCTAGTGATTCAGTGAGAACTCCCTGGAGAGAAGATTTGATGAGGATCACAATTTTGTAAATAGACTTCTAGTTTCCAATAATTCTCATTTTGATTTCGGAAAGCTTCAAACAGTACCAAATTTGACCTACTTGAAACTTTTAGCTTCTACTTGCAAAGAAAACACCAAGAGATTTGTACAGACAATGAATCAAAACAATGCAGCATATGAACTTGAACTTCAGACCTTATAACTAAAATACTTGCAATGTCTCCCAGCTGAAGGATGATTTCATCAACTTCCAATAATGTTGCAAACCAAAGCTACAGAGGGAAATTTCTACCCTATAAAACTGAAAGCACTTGAATAACCTATATCTTCAGTGGCAAAGAAATGTGTGCTTCACTATAGAGTAATGAACAAAAGATCAAGGGGCTGCATCAAGCTATTAAGTGGAAAAAGGAAATTTCAAAATTTGAACAGGGCCCATTATTTGATAAGGAAAAAAACATGAAGTTAAACATACCTTACTTATCCAAAAGCTTATCCTCCGATACAGCACATCAACTGGGATCCCGGTAGCAGCAGCAAGATTCTTAGAGGTCCAACTAAAAGTAGATATATAATATACCATTAGAATATGAACAATAAGATGCAAGAGGTTCAAACAATTGCTGAAACTACCTCATTTGGTCTTGAAATTGCATTATTATTGCTGCATGTACAGGAGCTACCGTGAATTGCATTGCCTTATCCTCAAATTGCAACTCTAACTAAAATAGTATATATATGATTAAAAGGATAAATGTTAGTTAAGTGATGGAAAAAAGGAGGAAAAGGAAACCGACAATACAATTAGAATAATTGATGCTAAGAAAAGAGCATTCAAGGACATGTATAACTAAACTTTAAAAGACCTAACCTTGACCGTTCCAAGATTTTTCTTCCACAGTAGCTTTCGAGGAGTCTTGATTTCATGAAACCTTCTTGCATAATCAGAGAGCAGCTGGTCAAAGGGCTCAGGAATGATAAGGGCCTCCTCCTGAAAATTTCCACAACATTAATAAAAAAGTGACAAGATACTGATAACCACTAGTCATTTTGATAAAATGGATTTCATCAGGAATGCAGGCATAGGCAAAGTATAGCTATCTGGTGGTTGATGCATTTTTATACGAGTCAAGCATTTGTTAACTGTACAACCTTAACCCCTGAAATGAAAAAGTGAAAAAGAAAATCATATAAATCTCATACTATGGATAAAGCCTGTAATTTTGTTGGACAACAAGAACCATTTTCTAAATTTGCTTTGCCTTCTTTGCACAAACACTGACCTAAATAAATATCTCCATCACATGTTTCACATACTGAGTCATTAAATTTATTTTTTTCCAATTTAAAGCATCTTGTCAAGTTACCAATTCTTCATAAATATGGTCAATAAGAAAATTAAAAAGGGGAAATATGGAACTAAAGGTGGCTAGATGCATTACATGTTATGAAAAGAGATTAATAGTATTCATTTCTCTCATGCTTCTGAATTTTTCTTTTGGTATAATTGATTCCTTAAACATCAATATTTTAGCTCTTCCTTTGATCAAATAATTTCTTCATCTAAAATACTGCATCTTTAAATAAAAAACAAGGCACCTTAATGTGCTACTATTGTTGGCAAAAATTATAGTAAATAGTTTTCAAAATCGTCAATCCATCTGACACACACCTTACCAACAAAATATTGTTTACATTATTCAAAGAGAACCTTTCTCTTATAAGGTATTAATCCATTTGTGCTTTGGCTTTGGCATATACCTTAAACTGAAAGGGAAAAAATGTAAAAACGTTTTTCTGAGATATTTCTAACCTTCCCCCAGCAACAAAGCCATAAACAAAGAAAATTCTTAGTAATTGAAAGTGAAAAAAAAGAACCAATATCACTGAAACCCATGCCTGGATTGGGGGCCAGAAATTTGAAGATATGATTGTAGCATCAAGATTATCCAAAGAAATCCCAGTCTCTGCCGACTCTGCATCTGCATCTTAGAATAATTCAACAGAAGTTAAACTGATTAGGTTAGACGAAAGTAGAATAGCTAAGGTAGCCCCACCAAGCTACCCACATCTAAAAGTTCTAGAAAGCCAGAGAATACCTATTTGAGATTGCTTATTAATTGTTGCTTTAATGTTGGTATTTGTCCTCTTGGAATCAATCAGATCATTAAGCATAATTTCACATTTCTGCATGCTACTCTCTCCAAAATGTATCTGAAAAATGAGAGCATGCAAAAAAGCAAGTAAATTTAGGAGGAAGTGTTGAGGGAAACAAAACAGAGTGAATACAATAACTTAATAAAGGCAACTTACCTTGAGGAGTTCTAGAGTGCGTATCTCTGAGCCAATGTCATAATCAGATTTGTTCAGAAGTTTTTCAGCAAGCATAATACGATATTCATTAACAAGCTGGTCTTTAGAACCAATTATGCCAACAACCATTCCGAGTATGTCAACCTTCCGTCTGTTTCGGCTACCTTTGGATGGGTCTGCCTCAACAGGGTCGGGCTCCCAGCTGAAAAAGAAGGAACTCACAAAGACAGATTAGAACAGTGATATGGCAATTTTGACAGCATTGCTTTTATACCTGTAATAAACAACAGTGATAGCAGTAGACATACCGTTGTGCATCAATCCAGGCTTGCTTGTCATCTGTGTTAAAATCATCTTCAACTCCGACATTTTCTTGATTATCTTCATCTCTATTTAATTCCTCAAGAAGGCTATCCCCACTGTTTCCAGATCCATTTGGATTACCACTACTGCCATCTGTTAGCATGGTCACAATGCACTTTATGGTATCTTTTCTTCCCTTCAAGTAGTCCCTTATTGGTTCACCAACTGCTTCAAGAAAAACACCAGCTGGGTCTATGGTCCGGAGTGCTTTGATAGTTGAAACATATTGATGTAATATGTCATTGGTTGAGGCACCCGCAGTAAGTAAGCGGTATCTTAGTGCAGAAATAAAGGATTCAACCAGCTTAGAATGCTGTCCGGTATATTCAAGACACTGTTTTAAGTCTTCAATTGCAGGAGAGCTGCAATAGTCAGAAATAATTGAAATAGTGAGGAATTTCCAAGAATACTTTCCATTAGCACCAACAACTTCAATTCATGCAATGAACACAGCAAACAATGGAAATAATACTTAAAAGTTTAGATAACTCCATATGTCTTCTTTGGCTCCACAGTCAGGAGATGGAGAAAAAGTAAACCCCTCAAGTAGGCAAATGCCTTTTAGAATCTCATAAACTAATGTACTGAATCAGTAACTTTCTCTCTGTATCTCTTTATGGTACATAGAGATTTTAGCTACATAATGAGAGGGAAACCTCTCCTGTCCCATAAACCCAGAATGGAAAACATAAAAAATAATCAGAAATTGAACCGAAGGAGATACAATGAAAATTTAGAATGACAAAAGAATTACCTCTCAGGATAGTCCACAATTATCTCAAAGAGTTTGGCTATCCTTAAATCTTGCAATGTTTCATAAGCAAAATACTCTAGCCGCAATTTCCATCTAATAAGTCCTTCTGATGGAGTATTTGTTCCAGGACAGCATGAAGATGGTTGTGAAGCCAGAGGTGATTTTAGACCAGATGAATGCTGATCAAAACTAATAGAATCACCAAGATAGGCAAGCAATGCATTCAAGAATTGCAGAGGAACAGCCTGGAAAATATTCCTCCAAATATAAGGAATAATCTCTCAGTAACTTAACCATAGGAGAACATAATAGCAAGTTAATAAAACTTGAAATAACATGAAACTTGGGAAAAAAATACTTTTATCTTTGACCAAAAATACCGGCAAGATTCACAGTTATATTGAATGGAAAAGGGAAAATGTAAAGGATTCACAAACACCAAAAACAACCTGTATCCACTCCTTAATGGAATCCAAAACAGAACTCCGGAAATCATCACCAGCCAGATTATGTACTTTAGCCTGTAATGCAAACAAGGAAAGTACACTGTTTATACGATGCAGATTTATAAGCTTGGAACATGACATGTAATGTTTCCCAATATGTAATGTAACATTTGCTAAAAAGAATAATTAAATAAAAACAGGTCCGACAGAATGTCAAATACACAAAGTCATATATCATTTTTAAGTAACAAGTCCACCTTCAGAAGCAAGAAGATAGCAGAAGCATAGGCATCTTCGGTCATGGATGTGAAACCAAGATTTCTAAGATCACGAACAACTTTCCCAATGTTCCTCACCAACTTGTTGTTCTCCGGAAACTTGTCTTGATGATAGCACTCATCAATATCCATTTCACCACTTCTGTGCTTACTCTTTTCATCCAAATCCATCTCATCTCTATCTCGACGATCATTTTCTTCATTCAATTCTCCATCCATTATTGTACTTAACTCCTCCAGCCTTCCCTTAAAGTACCAATGGAGTACCTCTAACAACGTCCATGAAATTATCAGCTAATACTAAATAAAAAACCAATTTTGCACAACAAAAGAACTGACTTATATATATATAGAAAGAAAGAAAGAATCTATAGTTTCCTACCGGGAAAATGGCGAGGAAGACTGGCCATAAGAATTGAGGAAACAATTAACTGATATTTTGAAAAAAGATAGGCTTTTTCCGCATCAAAATTGTGCTTTCCATCAGATAAATTCTCCATATAGGATTGTGAAGCATGAACAAACATTAACAAACATTTCTCTTGATTTTCTTTTTCTGAACATATTTCTTTCAAAGCTTTACACAGCACTCGTTGAATCTCATCCTCATCAATCTTCTCTAAATCTTCTTCAATTTTGCTGTAATCCTCAAAATGGCGCCAAAATCTCGACGCTCCGTTTTTCTCAAAAGCTTCCTACAATTCCAAAAAGAAGGAAAAGTAAGAAACTTGGTATTGAAGGAGATATCAATGGCTTAATCGATTATTACCTCAAGTGATCTGAGGAAGTAGTCGCGAGCGATAGAGTGGAGGCCGTGTTTGCAGAGAGTGTGAACGTGAGAGACGAAGTTGTGTCCGATGGAGCCGTTGAGGAGAGATTTAGCGGCGGCGCAGAAACCGTTGTAGCTTTGGAGGATTTCTTGGACTGCATCGTCGTCGAGACTCATCAAAATCCCTAGATTGAAATCTGGACAAGAAGTTAATGACTCCATTAAAAATAGACCCAGAAGGAAAAATGTCTCCTTTCTTTGAAAACCAAGCTACTGCTTGAGCTTAGAAGTGGAGAGAAATTGGCGTGGAATTATTAGTTCCATTTTTGAGAACTTTTTCTTTTGCCGCCACTGCCATTAAAACGGCACGTCATCTGTCGTTTTATATTTCAAAAACGAATCCTTTTTCCACTTTTTATTAGTACTGGTTACTCTGCGAAAGCTGCCCAAGCTTGGTCTCTCGAATAGTCAAAATGGAGGCAAGTGAAACCGGAATCCAAACCCAAACCCGATGCCGCATTAAGATCTTGCTGACGTCACTCTCGGCCATGGTGGCTGAGACTTCCACGTTCCCGATTGACCTGACCAAGACCAGGCTCCAGCTCCACGGCGAGTCTCAACCTCTCTCCTCCTCCTCCTCCATCCCCACGCCCTCTAACAACGCGTTTTGTGTCGTTTCCGAAATCGTTCGTGAACAAGGCGTATTGGGTCTCTACAAAGGCCTATCTCCGGCGATTATCAGGCACCTTTTTTACACTCCCATCCGGATAGTTGGTTATGAGAATTTAAGGAATTTCGTGAGATCCGATGGCTCCCTTTCTTTATCTTCCAAGGCTCTTGTTGGTGGCATCTCCGGCGTCATTGCTCAGGTTTGGGTTTTTTGATTGATGCATTGAAAGAAATATTTGGAATGAGAAATGCTTGCTGGAATTGGGATTGCTGTTAATGTTCCTAATTGGGATGTGAAAAGGGTACCTTTACATCAATTCAAGACTTTTTTTTGCACTTTTGTTTATTCTCTTAACTCCTTTTCTTGCTTTCTTTTCTTATGAATAAATTCCATTTATTTTTAAATATTAAGTTAACATTCCATTGGAGTCTTGCTTTCACTTTTCAACTGATTGTGCCTGTGTGCTTTTGCTAATTTTGGTTTTCAATTTTAATTTTCGTGCTTAATTTTGGAATGTAATTAGAATATTTCTGCTTACCATTAGTAGTACAGGTAGCGGCAAGTCCAGCTGATCTTGTCAAGGTAAGGATGCAAGCAGATGGGCGGATGGTTAGCGGGGGTCTTCAACCTAGGTACAAAGGACCATTTGATGCTTTAAAAAAGATTGTAGCCATGGAAGGTTTTGGAGGTCTTTGGAAAGGAGTTTTCCCAAATGTCCAGAGAGCATTTTTAGTGAATATGGGGGAATTAGCTTGTTATGATCATGCAAAAAGTTTTGTTATCAGTAATCAGATATCTGATGATAACATCTATGCGCACACATTGGCATCGATCATGTCGGGTCTCTCTGCTACAGCTTTGAGTTGTCCGGCTGATGTTGTGAAGACGAGAATGATGAACCAAGCAGGCGGCAAGGGAGGGAATGTGATGTACAAGAACTCATACGATTGTTTGGTGAAGACGGTGAAAATAGAAGGATTAACAGCATTGTGGAAAGGTTTCTTTCCTACATGGGCAAGGCTTGGTCCTTGGCAGTTTGTTTTCTGGGTCTCTTATGAGAAATTCCGGCAAATTGCAGGGCTGTCTTCCTTCTGAACAATGACCTGATTGGGATTTAGATGCCGATACACTTGCATGGTGAATTCAGTTTTGCATATACCAGCAATGTGCTACTAATGCCAGCATTTGGCAGAAGATATACTAATGCTGATGCCCCTTCCAGTCAATCATTAATGAGAGTCATTCAGTTCCATCAGTTAAAAGCTAGCAAGCTTTCATTGTCTACCATTATGGAATTCAATGTTTTGAGCTTTACTTACCAGCAGCCTTTTGTAAATCCCGATATTTAGACACAACTTTGCTTTATTGCTTAAGTGCATTGACGCCAGAGTTGTACTGTCCAACTCTCCATTTAGGCAACCTGTTTCTTCCTTGAGGATCTGCTTAGGGTTGCTTCCTTTGTAGTCTTTTCATGTCATTTCCCATACGTGGTGAACCCCATCCTTGAATGTGAATGTTGGTGGTTGAGGCCTTAAGGCAATGCTAAATGGGTTTTGGATTCTCTAGTCTACTCATGCTCAAAGTGTGTTCAAGGCCTAATTATATGAATCCTACCGACAATGACTCGGTAACAGGATAAGAAACAGGCAAAATTTTACGTTGTCGTGATTGAAACAGACAAATCGATCTGTTCTGCGTTAAACCGGTTCATCAAATACCATCAACGTGGTTCTACATTAAATGGGGAATTCCTCTTTAAAAGTTAAAAAGGACAACGTGAAGCATACGTACAATGTCCGACAAATATTTAGGTAGGATTTAACTCTGGTCATTCGTTTCAATCCACTTACCATTTGCCAAGTTTGGTTCACATTAATGCCACTCATAGTGAATACATCCTAATAACGGCTAAAGTTTACACCTTTGGTTCGTGAAATAAAATAAAATAATTATTTTATGAAAATAAAATAAGATGAGGTCAGAATATAATGATTATTTTATGTTTTTTGAAATAAAATACGGAAGGAATTATTATTATATGATCTATTTTAATATTTAGTTGGTAAAAATAATTTTGAACTAATCAAGAAATAAATGATAAAATAACAAAGCAACCCTTTATTATAATATTTGAATTATTTTTTAGCAAAAGATGAAAATACTTGTACCAAAAGATAAAATACCCTTAACTATAATATAATAACATATTTATACTAAAAAATTAAATTACCTTTGATTATATTTTAATAATATTTTCATAAGAATACAAAACAAAAATACCCTCTCTCTATATATTTATTGATACCCAAAAAATTTAATGCTTGAATTATGGGTTCTTTCATACTATAAGACGTATATGATCATAATTATGTTAGAATATATACATATACATGCATCCTAATGACTATGCCAGATCATTTTAGTAGTTAATATGCTAATTTCCATAAAGTTTCATACAAAAAAGATATTTTCATGAATTAAGACTGTCATCAATTTTCAAACTTGTGACATGTGAAGGTTGTACTTGCCATTATTTATTACAGGTGAATTGTTGATTCGCAAATATCCTTTTTGCATAAGTACAAATCAATCCCTTTTGCAGGGTAAAAGCATACAAACTCACCACTTCAGAACAACGGTAAAAGCAATATCTTAATCATTCATTATCATTCTCTTACTAAATATATAAAATAATATGGTATCATTCATAATCTACATAAATAAAATTGATATAATCTAATATAATTTATTATTCACTTACTAAATATTAGAAATAATATCATTCGTGATCTATCGCATAAAATTTACATACAAAAAGAGCTAGCTATACATATTTAGGCCCACCAGTTACAAGATCCTAGCTCAAAGGTTTCAAAAGGTTACAAATCCATCACTTGGCCTTCTCAAAAAATTTTAGATCTATCATTCAATCTTATAGCTAAAAGGTCCCAACAACAAGATCTCAAAAAGCTACAATTTCTATTAATTGATATTCTTAAAAACTTTCACCTGTCATTCAACCCCACAGCAACAAGGTCCCAACTATAAAATTTCAAAGAGTTACAATTTTATCATCTAGCCTTCCCAAAAAATTTCAGACTTGTTAATTAAACCCACAATTAGCATTAACATCAACTACAAAGTCTTAAAAAATTACAATTTCAATAACTTTCCTTTATAAAAAGTTTCAAACTTGTCCAAGCTCAATGATCAGCAAGAAACCTCCACAACCACCCAAGTCTTCGAGCAGGTGAAAGACTAAAAAACATAAGCGTTTGATTTGGATAACTTTAATTAGTCAACCAAGTTAATAAACATATTTGTTATCATCAAACATCATCAACTTATCAAAACAATCTACACATGTAAAAATAAGAGAAATAACAGTTACAAAAAAGAAAAAGAAAATCCAAATAAACATATCAAACCTAAACTATGCCCATATATATGTTTAAGCTTAGCATGGGTAGTTTTCAAGTAAGAGTTTTTTTTTTTTTCTCAATCAAGTCTGGTATGTTATTATGTAACGCAGAATGGATACAACACCCTGGGAAAAGTAAAAGATGTGGCCAAAAAGACCAAAAAGAAAGTAATCTAACTAGGTTTTCCATACAAAAGCACCTAACGAAATAAAATTTTTACACTAGAAAACACCTACACTTAATGGCACAATTCACAGCTCATAAAAAAAACATTTAACCACAAACAACAAACATCGCCTAGCAGGACAATGTTTACCCATTAAATAACACTTAAGATGGTAGAAAATTTGTTCAGGAAATATAATGTAATGTCACACTCACTGGTAGCAATACAACATTAACTCGAGAGTCACAAGGAATAGAGCAAACATGCAACATAATATCAACTTGAGATTCAAAAAGAACAGAGTATACTTGTAAATAAGTATCGAGTTTTATAATAATAATAAAAAAAGGAAGCAAATCAAATATGGAGAAATACCAAACAAATAATCTCAATACAAAACGGAGACTAAAGTGGCAATGCAAAAAAGTATTTCTCACACCAGGGGCAGCTAAGGGCTAAACGAGAAAGGTGGAGGCAAAAGCACGAAGGTGAAAGAGAGGGAGAGGCGGATGAGAAAGGGGGGAAAATTAAAAGAAAAAAAAGGTTTATATATGGATAAAATTGTAATTATTTTTAATAAATGGGGATATTTTCATCTATTGAAACTTTTACTTATTCCATCAGTCGTGGAATGGTTAATACCGAGGAAGAGAAGGAAATGACTAAACTCATTTTTTGGGCTATTCTCAACAAAAAAGTTTGTAATCAAACAAATGGTTTGCTATTCTAAAGGAATAAGAAGCCATTCCTCCCTAGCAAACATGCTGTGAAGACCTGTCTAGTCTGTTGTAGGTTGATGCTGAGTCAGGTTTAAACTACTGTTGGACAATTAGGTTGGGAATCGAGCATGACTTTTAAAAATATTGTTCGAACAGGTTTCATTTGTCGGAGCACATGCATAGACATTTCTAATCAATTATCATACGTTATACAATTTACAAGACGATTCAGTCGTCTCTTTCATGTTGCGACACATTTATCAACATGAAAGAGATCAAAGCATGCAACACATCAGAAGTAAAATTGGCGGACCATTTAGATTTTCACCTAGATACCTACCAATTTTGAAGGGCAACCGAATTGTCGTTTCAGTGCTGTTAGGTGTCAGACATTTGCTAAGATTAATTGTAGGACCACTAAAATTTATTTCACCACCACCAACAAGCAATAATATATTTTATTCAAAAGGAAAAATTCAATGGCGGTTTTAGGTTGAAGATGTTTATGCATATGCAATGTCAACCTAGTCTTTATTTTACAAAAAAAGTACGATATATATTAATAATGGAGAGAGAGTACATTGTACTGATTCAAGTCTTTAACCTTAATAAAAGAAAGCATTGTATTAGTATCATAATTTGATATAGATTAATGATCCAAGCAACTTGGAAGTCTTTTAACTTCAATTCCCAAAGAAAAAAAGAAGAAGAATCTCAGGACCGCTTTTTCACCAAATGAATAGCAATGATTTTAATTTTGAGGAAGATCGGTCATGATTATTGTAGGACCTGCCGACATATATTTGGTATTATATTGTAATTTATTAGGTTACCTTCACAGTGCCCATAGGCACTATTTTAGTTTATATAACTTGTCCTTTCATGCATGGCTTTGGGCATATCCTTCTCCAACTTAAATTTATACTCTGTCATTTTTCTCTCCGCTAGTGATCACTGCAAGTTTGGAAATGGGTAGCTCAAAGTGTTGTGAAAAGGAAGGGTTGAGGAGAGGAACCTGGACAGCTGAAGAAGACCAAAAGCTCACTACTTACATTCAACTACATGGCCATGGCAGCTGGAGTACCTTGCCCGAGAAAGCAGGTGGTTAAGTTTGTATGGAACCTTTTTTATAATTTATCATGATCAGACTGATTTCAGTAAGAGACTATTTATCCTTTTCTGTGTAGTTTGCTCTTGTTTCAAATACCCTTTCTTTTTTAGTTTTGGTCAGCCAAAAAAGCTATATAAATTTATGTAGAAGAAGCCTTGAGCAAACCCCAGAACATAAAACAGGAAATATAAAGCAACCAGCCCAGGCCATGAACAATTCCTTTTCCTCTTCACTGGAAAGCTTAGTACTGTACTAATTTATATGGTTCCACCCTTCGTTCAGGACTAAAGAGATGCGGCAAGAGCTGCAGACTGAGGTGGATCAACTACCTAAGACCTGATATCAAGAGAGGAAAGTTCAGCTTACAGGAAGAGCAGACCATCATTCAACTCCATGCTTTTCTTGGGAACAGGTGAAAGATCCGTCTCTGTAGAAGTTTTACGTTTGGTAAAACAAAAGGAATCCTCCTTTCGTCTCATGTTTCTCTTCCTTTGCTATAGGTAAAAGCAAGTTTCTTTACCAGCATTTATATCCTGAAAGAAAACTTCGAAGAAAGTGCTAAAAACCAAGTGTACGATGGAACCCAAGTTCCCCATGTCACGGGATTGGAATTCCAACCCATACCATTCAATCATCAGCATTATTGCTCCCCTCCACCTGAAATCATCCTGATTCATTAATTTTTTTTTTCACTTACAAAATTTGCCCTGCCATTAATCTTTGAGAAACGATACACGTGCACAGCTGCTTCAGATAGTAAATTTCTATTCTTATTTTGCTTGGAAATTTTAGAACATGCGTGCAGCTTTCAAAGAGAACTGATAATGAAAGATTACATAGTTCTTAATTTTCTTTTTTCTTGATGTCAATTAATTTAGATGGTCAGCTATAGCAGCTCACTTGCCAAAGAGAACTGATAATGAGATCAAGAACCATTGGAACACTCATCTAAAGAAAAGGCTAATCAAAATGGGCATCGATCCTATGACCCACAAGCCCCGAATCGATGCCCTTGGCTTCCCGACCCGTCAAGGCGGCATCGACGCAAATTTAAGCCACATGGCTCAGTGGGAAAGGGCTCGCCTAGAAGCGGAAGCCAGGTCCGCCAGCGTATCGAACAATAAACCAGCAGTGCCAAATCACGTCCAACCAAAAACATCCCAGCTCGGGTGTCTAACACCGAGACCCAAGTGCCTTGACGTGCTCAAAGCATGGCAAGGTTTGGTCACCAGCATGTTTAACTTCCCTGACCGTGACGATCTCGAGTCCCCGGAGTCAATTTCGAACTTTTCCGATGGCGGGTTTCAAGTTCCAAACGCTGGAACAAATCAAAGTGCAGCAGGCGAAGGTACTCTTATACCTTGCATTGCAACTAATTCATATATGTGCAACGAATTGGATGACGTAGGTAATTGGAAACGTTGTGAAAAGTTTAACCAAATGCAAGAATTAGAAGAAGCATTGCAAGGGAGGACGTGCTCAACAGAAGATGCAGGGTTCGTGGACAGTATTTATGGGGAAGGAAATGATTATGAGGTGATTGCAAATTTCGTGGGGGACTTACCAGGTACCTTGGTGGGTGTTCCAGTTTCATATTCATCAATGGAACTAGAGATATCGAATAGAAGTTGCAGCATTGGCTGCATGGCGGATGATGGGAGCTACTGGGATCCCACACTCAAGTTCATGAATGCTTCCTCGTCTGATTCTCCTGTCTTTTAACTTCTGATATTGAGAACCAAAATGCATTGTTTTCAACGAATGATATAGTGCTTAGAGGTCAATGTATTTGTAGATTCTTTATCCAAATTTCTGGTGATATAACCGATATTGGATCAAATAAGTTACTTAGAACTTTTATAAACATCATAGCTCTATCAATTCCAAATTTCGCCACAAAATCAGCCAAGGTGTTTTATGAAGATGGGGATGGAATTTTTTTGGAAGGCATCTGATTTCATTTCGCAAAAACCTGTACATTTCTTTCAAGGCAAAGATAGTCAAGTTGCCTGTACAAAAAGAGGGGGTCAGCATAACCTCCCTTCCATAAACTCCCAGAAATTTCCAAACAAAACCTGTGCAGTAAGGTCTATCCCAAAATAGCAACAATTCCAACCGTAGAAATTTTCGCAACAAAGAACGCAGGCATACAGCACATAAACAGAAAGCAGATCATAAATTTAAGGAGCCTAAAAATAATCACCTCCAAATGAAAAGCGCCAGTCCTGATGGCTAAACTTCTAAGTCATTTTCAACATTTCCTGATGGATTAAGAAAAAAATCTGGATGAGGCTATGGTTCCTCAGGTCTAATCCACAGAAGATTATGAGGCCTTTGGACCCCCTCTCTGGCCAGAGTATCAGCTGCATCATTGGCAGCCCTGGGAACGTGTCTAATATGCCAACATTGAATACGTGCAAGGAGGTTGGAGAGCTGGATAACAGTATGTCTCATTCTCCAAGGCACATTGGTAGGATTAAGTGTCCAATGAACCACATTTTTTGAGTCGCATTCAAGGATCAGGGGATGAGTGGAACTCCACTAAGCAGCAGCGAAAATCAGGACCTCCTATTGAAGAGCAAGAAGCTCCATACATATTGAATTTACGGCTCTCAGCATCCGGTTTTTCCCATTACACCGTGCACTGGACCATTGCAACCAGCCTGTCTCCTGAAAGTCAACACGTTCTGAGAATTACAATAGTGTGCCAAACAGTGAATAAGAAAACAGTAAAGCACATCTACCCCATATAAAAGGTAAAAAGCGACACATAACAAGGGAACTCGCCATCAGTGAGTCAATTACAGCCCCACGTAGAACGATATTACCACCATGCTAAAGAACGTAGTCTTTGTCCCCTCTAGGTTGTTAGCGTACCGGCAAAGGAGTTATCTTTTCGTAATGTGTGAACAATTTCAACATCACCAGCCCATTAATTTCCTTAAAAAGTGGACCACTTGTCCAATGACCTCTGGTCTGTCATGCACTCATGAGCTCATGATATGACAATCGTACAGTCTTTTTCCATCTGGAGTTTCTTGGAGCCTTCGGGCGAGGAAGATGCGAAAAAGTGAAGGACTTATACATTGTATGGTTATATCCTCCGCATAGTTAGTCTTGAAGGTCAAGTGAACCGTTGAAAATCTAAACAATGTACCCCTCAGAATCTTTGAGAAAACCTCCACATCCAGTTAGATCCCATTTTTCAGTTGGATCCGGTTTGTTTGTAGCTGAACCATCCACATTAAATTAAATTTATAAACACCTTTTAAAGGTGGATATCACTATATATTAAGTCTAGTGTGAAGTGGAGCCCCTATGATGTTTTTGTCTCATGAACTACGCCATCAACCAATTTCATTAATAGAATCTAAACCGTCGCAAGCTCGAGTCTTAAAAAGTGAGTGCATCCTCATGGGAACTATCTCACTGCTTATTTAGTGTTAAACACGGATTCATTCCTAACCAACTATACAGATCATAAAGTAGATTCACAAACTATCATCCGACGTTTCCTCAAGCCTGCAATGGTATAACAATTTGTCCACATCTGTATGTAAGCCTCGATCGATGAAGGCACATATTGTCAGGGGGATCCTTTTGTGGTTACGAGGGATTGTGGTCCCTCAAAAATTTTAAAATTTTTTATATATTATGTAAAATTTTTAAAATATTATATATATTTTAATAATCCTCTCAAAATAATTTTTATGTAATAATTAATATAAATAAAAAATAACAATATAACTTCACATGCCACAATCGATTTTACCCTCTTTGACATAAAAATAACAATATAATTTCCACATCTCTTTCTCTCTCCCCTAATTTCAGATCAAAGATTTTCTAATTTACTTTTATTTTTTAAAATTTAATAATTTCACCCTTATAAAAATTTTAAAAAATTTTAAATATATTTTTATTTTTTTAGAATTTTAGAATTTTATCCTTACAATAATTTTTTATTTGGTGAGATGTCCCACATCAATTAGTTAACAACAAATTTTAATAGGATTAAAATAAAACCTATTGCAATAGAATTATTTCCTAATCCTACTTCTTTAAAAATTAAAAAATTATTATACAATTTTCAAATATAAGTTATAGTATTGTATTATTATTTAAAATTTCATCAATGTATTATTTTTTTATTAATACTGATTATATAAGAGGAAATTATCTTGAGTATATTTTTTTTATTTGCTTTACATTTATATTTAGTTGAAAGTAAATTATTTTAAATATATAAGAGGAAATTATCTTGAGTATTTAGTTTTTAAATAATCTTGGTTATATAAGAAGAAATTATTAATCTTGTATATTGTTTTTAACTATTTATATTCTATGTATTTTAAGTTTAAATAGAAATAAAATAAAAATATTGAATGTTGACTGTATTAATTTTTTTAAGTGTAATTAAACTATAAGTAAGTTGAAAATAATAATTGACAAATTCTTTAGAAGAAAATATGCAAATCATCTAAATGCCATCAAGCTTCAATGCTTCAACCCATGAATAAGAGCAACGTGAATCAAAAAGTTCAAAACTCAATCCTCAAGAAATAAATACTTTTCAATACATAGTTAATAATTGATAAATTTGAATTCAGGGAACATCGTCAAGTTAAAAGACTATTGTAAGTCGGCAAACTGTGGAAAATCATTTGAGGAATTGTAGTAATCATAGTAGTATGTAAAAACATTTTCCTGCAAAAAATCTCTTGTGCGCTGGTGATTCTTCAAGGAAGCATTGGCTGGATTGTTGTGATCATTCCCTATTCTTGTTTATGTATTTTTATCAATCTTCTTCCCTTTTTAAGTACACATGTTCTCTGTTCCAAGGTTATTGGGTGCATTAATGGATTGAAGTTATTGTTTTATCATGAGTTGTTGCACGTTTGCTTTCTTGCTGCCTGCTGTCAGTCATGAATTGAGAGCTAAGTAACCCACAAAGAAGTACCGATTTAATTTTGATCACCTGACTGACAGATGAATTGAGGAATGTGGAATTGTTTCTTAGTTTCTGCTAAGTGAACTCAGATCTCTAGGATGGTCCAAATGAAAGTGTAATTGTATGTCCTAAAAAGTCAATCAGTTGGTTGCATAGACACATAATATGTTATTTTAAATATTTTATTTTAATATAAAATTTTTCAAAATTGAAGAGTCAGATCAAAGTTTATATAAAAATTCGATAAATTTGTTTAAACCTCAACTTTCTTTTTTCTTTTTTAATATATATTTTTTTCTTTATCATATTAACTGACATTGTAAGTTCTAAATTCACAAAATCCGAATTGAAAATGATTTAAACTCGAAATGATTCAAATTCGAAAATCAATCCAATCCAAACCCTTAATAATCTGATTTTAATATTAAAAATTAAACACAGATACCTGATTACAGTAATATTTATATAAAAAATTTATAATTAATATAAGGAATGGTTAAGGGGTCCATTTCCATTAATGAATTGAATCCAGCCCACCTTTAAATATGTAGGGCAAAGAAATATGTAGCGGCGAGCAGATACGAAATAAATCTCGTGATCAGTGAGCTGAATCATATTTAATTGGCTTACGTGAGGACGGTTCCCTAGCTGTGGAACATTATTGGGAGGAGATGGGGTCATCAACCTAACCATATTTATTAGTTATTACTCCATCATTGACAATATTAATTTTGTCACTGCAATTTCAACCTGCTCACCAGTGTTCCATCAGCGGTAAAATCTTTATAAATTAATATTCAATAAATCAATAATTTCAATTAAATAATATTTTTAGTTGGTTTTTATTTAAAATTAATGTGATAAATTAATAATTTGTTAAATTTATAAGATAATACATTTATAAAAAACTAAATATATCTCACTTGATATATAAATTAATAATATTTTTATATATCAAAATTATACATATGACTTAATTAAGAGATTTTTTTAAAATATGATTCTAATATTATTTATTTTTACTTAAAATTTATGTCTCATTGGATCTCATCTCTAACTTTTCTTAGTGCATAAACTTTTTGACTTGTTTGTACCTTCAAGATGAGAAACCATATTATTTAGTTTTACCATTT
The DNA here is from genome assembly GCA_036013995.1 of Theobroma grandiflorum. NCBI lineage: Eukaryota > Viridiplantae > Streptophyta > Magnoliopsida > Malvales > Malvaceae > Theobroma > Theobroma grandiflorum. Next base: position 1,350,907 of record CP142127.1, read on the forward strand.
GTGATATTGTGTGTTCTTTTTATAGATTTTTTGCTTGAGTTAATGTTTATTAAGTACATTAATTAAAGACGACTCTTTTTTTATAGGCCAAATGCATAAGGCATTTCTGAGAATGGACCTCTCCATAATTTTAAGTGTTTTTAGACACAAGAAGTCACTTTTGGATGAAAATGCCCTTAATGAAACCGACCCATCTTTTTGGGTCCGCGCATCAACCCGAAACGTTTCAACGGCTAAAGTTTGTTTATATGTGATCCACCACTCAGTTCTCAGAGACAGACTGTACATCTCCTCCAAAGCAGTTTTGTCGATACTTAGTCGGCAGTTAAAGTTTGGAGCATTTTCGCAGTGGGACCATTTTAAAGTGGTTGTTATCAGCATAAAGGTGCTTCACATACTCAGCAGTGAGAAGAAGTTGACAGTACGAGGAGAAAAATATAATATTTATTTTATTTTAGTTAAGGAAAGTATTTATTTTTTTTAAAAAAAATTTTGAACTATGTGACGAAATAGTTATTCTTCATGTTGAGGGTTTTGGTTTTTGAGCATAAACCTATACATATTGGTTGTTCATATTGATATTGTTGTCGTTTGAAATGGTTGAATAGCGAGGTGAATGTGGTATTGTTGGTGTTGATGGGGTCGAAAGGTGACCGGCGTCGCGCGACTGGTTCATATGTATGCGTCTAGACTCTTTGGTAAGAATTAGCATTTAGGGTGACTGATGGCTTACGTACCCGCTGTGCGTGACTGGATTTTGGCATGGGGTCACTAAGGGTGTGCGTGATTGCATTAGGGTTTAACATTGCGTGACATATTGATAGGTCATTGCGTGATAGCACGAGTGGATGGCATGGGGTCAGGGTTTGCATGATTGCATTAGGCTTTAACTTTGCGTGACATACTGATAGGTCCATGCGTGACAGCACGAGTAGATAGCATGGGGTCAGGGTGTGCGTGATTGTAATAGGGTTTACATTGCGCGAATGGTTGATGGGTTTATATCAGTGCGTCACTTGTGTATAGACGGTTGTGTGATTGATGTTCGTAATTGCGTGACTAAATTAAAAGTCATTGCGCGACTTGTTTTATATTGAATGGCACAAGTGTCATAACTGCATGAAATTTATCCATATGGCACTGCATGAAAGAAATTGGAACCGTTATGTATTATTATGGATCAACTGTAATGCTTTAATTTGTATATGTTGATTTGCTTAACAATCCATGCACGGCACTTGCATTAATTATGTTGGTCCAGGGCTGTCTAAAAACAGTTAAAAGTATTGAGAGGGTTATTTTATGAGTTAACTTATGAGGAGGGCTATTTTTGAGAAATGCCTTTTGTTTTTATGTTAATCTACAATGATGGTATTAACATGACTAAATGGAAGGTGATCTGTTGTATGTTGCAGATGGCCAGCACAGGAACAGAGTATGATAATGTAGAATCTATGCTTTGTGTGTCGAGGTAGCAGTGGGGGTTCAACGCGGGCATTAACATCCACTGCAAGTGGCCACAGCTACATATGATGCGGGAGATGATGTCCAAAGTCAACGAGTTGGAGAGGTTGAAGGGAACATGCTTTAGGCACATGATGGACGTCGAAGCTGATAAGAATTTATTCTGCTCCAGTCTCGTGCACAACCTAATGCTGCGCAGAATAAATGAACCGACCGCCATTGAGGGCGAGCTATGGTTCGCCATAGGGAGAACAAAAGCTCGGTTCTCAAAAAGGGAGTTCTGCCTCGTGACAGGGCTTAAGTTTGGTGGCCTACCGGGCCTTATTGTCAATCGATACAAGGCCGTCCTTGGAGGAATTCACCTGCGTTACTGGGGAGAGGGGAACGAGGTGAAGATTCAAAAAGTTTTAGATACATTCAAGGGAGGCCAGTTTCAACAAAAGGGAGATGCGACGAAGATGGCCATCGTCTTGATTGCCCAAAATATTTTATTCGGTCAAGACTACAGACGATCAGTGGTTCCATGGTTGCTATCGTTTGTGGAGAACATCGAGGAGTGGAACGCGTTCCCATGGGGCACTTATGTTTGGAGTCTGACCGTAGATTATATGACGATGGGCTTCGAACCTCCTACTGCGGGAGTAACGGAGAAAAGTCGCTACCACATCTACGGATTTATTTAGGCGTTTCAAGTAATGTGCCATACACTGTTTATCATTATTCTTGTCACATAAGATTTTATGAGGTTAAATCTTTTCGCATAAGAATTTAGGAGATGAGTAAAAAATATTTTATGTTTGATGTGCAGTTTTGGGCGTTGGAAGCAATTCTTGTAATCTGAAGCCTATTTGGAAGGCAGTGCCAGTCAGGACAAGTTTGGCCAAGAATGCTAAAATGGCAATGTGACGAAAGGCTTATAGGCTTCCACGCTAACATTGTAAATCTGGAGGAAGAAGGGAAGGTAAGTAAATAAATCATATTTTTGTATTTAATAAAATTTAATTTTGATTGACATAGGCTAGCGAGGGTTATACCTAATGGTAATTCGTGTTTTGGTGCAGTTGTCCGCGCTAAGGACGTTGGAGGCAACTGTAGAAGAGATGCTGACCGCGTACTAGGCCGACATTGAGGTCAACATCTCCGAGGGGCAGCAATACGTTCCATTACGAAAGATGGAAGGTCGGCAAGAATTCAGTCTCCAGCAAATGAGGAGGATAATGGACCGCAAAGATAAAAGTAAGGCAGTACGAGGCATTAAGTGGAGACGTCGCGTGGACGAGGAGGTCCATCCCCATTTCGGTGCTGCTGAGGCCCCTGATTCTCCTCCTCCGTGTCTTCATGCTGCCCATCATGCTGCACCTCCTCCTGCTTCTGCTGCTTCCCCATTTGTTGAGGCGCGCAACCCACCGCTGCGTCCGCAAAAGACTATGAGCATTAAGCAAGAGCTGCAACGGATGCGGACATAGTGGAAGAAAGACCTACAGTCCTTGAAGATCGATATGCATATGCAGATGCAGGCAATACAGTTGGAGATCCAGCAGGCAATGCAGTTGGAGATCCAACCACTGCATCAGCATATCGAGCAGTCAATGCAAGGGGCAGAGGATCGGATTGTTGGTCGGCTGATCGACCATTTTGAGGTATGCACATTTATGTTTTTCATTGCATGGGTTATAACATGTATGCTGTATACAGTGTTCTAATGTGTTTGATTTTTTCAATCGTTCAGGCTCGATTTATGGGTGAAGATGATGGTGCACGCGAGAAAGATGGCAGTGGGATTGGGGTTGATGTCGAGGATGCGGGTGTCATAAATCAGTCAATTGCATCGGCTCGAATGTCACCTCCCGCTGGCCCAATCGAACATCAGCCTGTGGCTATCCCATCCCCAACAGATGCAGCCGAGCTTCCTCATGACATACTTTCTCGTGTGATTAGTGGAGCCATAACTTCCCCGTGTCATGCTCCTGCTCCTGTCCCAACTCAACCAGAGGCCGCACAATTAGTGGTATGGCAAGGTGAGATCACACCTGTATTTACAGAGGCTCCACCTCAACTTGAGCTCGAAGATGCACGTGTGACTTTAGCCAGCAAATACCTTCAAAGCCCGTACGTTAACCCACTGTTGATCTAGCGCAAATCGAAGGACGAATTGAAGGCCAGATATAAGGCCTTCATGAAAAACGATCAAGCCAGGTAAATGATCAAGCCTTCTGTGTTTACGGTTCTAGTGTATTCATTTCATAGTCTTTTGACATTAGTGTTATTATGAAATAAATATGCAGGGTTAACATTCTGAGCATCGAAGGACATAAGGGCCCTGATTTTTTTTAACGATTAGAGATGCCGACAGAGTTGATGGATAGCCAACATATTGATGCATGCATCGGTGTGTTGTGTTCGTGGGTGCGCGAGCACCGTCGACAACAGTACAAGAAGAGAATATGCATCGTTGACACCACATTCTATGTACGTATATCATATTTTAGTGAGTTGTAATTATTCAAATGTAAGGTCTGTGTATTAGTTAGTTTTATTTATTTAACTATTGTGTGTAACGTAATTGTCAGCTTATTTTGCTCGAACTGAGCAAAGAAATGGAGCCTTCCCCCAACGATAAGACATTCAAACCGAGTGAGGCGGTAATGCCAGACCATCTGCTGGACTATGCAAGGGGTTTCAGTCCTCCATGGGGTTTGGCCTAGGATAAGGTTGACTCAATTCTCGCACCGTGCTATTTTGACGGACACTGGGTGGTAGTGCACATCAACTTGCGAAGTTGGTCTATGATGTTAGTGGACACATCGTACAGTCGGGACGACGCACAGAAGTCTGGCTTGCGTGATAAGCAGATGAGTCCACTAACATCATTGTTTCCCATTATATGCCACCAGTCGGGGTACTTTATCAGATCGCGTCGTCAAACGCGACCTTTGACGCCAATAAGGCATAAATTAAAAGCAAAAACCCCGGTGTAGAAAGATTCAGTGAGCTGCAGGGATTGGGTTATCGCCTTGTTGGAGTGGTTCATCCAGCCGGATCCTCCAGCGCTGAAGGCAAACGTGATAGAAGGCATTCGAAATAAGTTTGCCATAAAGATTTTTACAAATAGCTCGAGTTGTTAAATTTTTTTATTTGTTTATTCTTTTTCAATCTGCAAATAACATTGTTCCGTATCATGTCCATATTATTCTTTATTCTATCATTTACATATTATTTTTTGTATTCTTTATTGTTCCAATTAACAACAAGAACAGTTATGTATTCATTGCTGTTATACGCATACAGTTGCAATAAGAACAACATTGTTTCTTCTTTCCTTTGTTTCTTATTCGCATCATAAAGTCTCTTAGTCTATTACAGTATTTACATGCCATCGTGATTGCCTCCACATGTGCCAACCCCCCCTTAGTCTCGCTGAACCCTAAGAATAAGTCAATCAATGGTATTGGGCAGTCACGTACAGCCTCAATGTCACGTAATTCTAAAAAACCAGTCACGTAAATCTTGAAAAGTAGTGAACAACATGCTCAATACAACAGGTGAATAACTTCAAGTCTAGCAGCACCAGTCTTGCAATACCTAATATTAAGTCACTCAATACGTGATATCCACTCACTCATGCCAACATAAAGAGTCACGTAATTGACTAATGTCACGCAATACTTAACAACATGTCACGAACTATGTCAAAACCAATGACGTAATATTTCAAAACCAACACCCTTAACACAATAGAAAAATTCTTAAATGTTTTTTCATTAATCAGAATGCGACAACGAAGATATTACAAAACAAAACAAAAAAATGAACCGTAGTTCATTTCTTCTTAAGTTCATCTACTTTTTCATCGATCTCAGCGAGCGCCTTTTCATTGAACAGGATGGAACACTCCAGGTCATGAGCCCTATCCATCAACCTGTCGAAGAGGACTCGTACCTCCTGCTCGAATGTCTCCAGCTTGTCCACCAGGGCCCTCACATCCTTCTTAGAGGCTACCCTTTGTGACCATTCTCTTCTGTACCTTCTCTGGACTCCATTTTCAATTATTTGAGAATGTTAAGATAATTGAATTTGACTCAAATGGTTACTGGTTCCCTTTATTTATAGGCATCAATGCTGATTCTGCGTTTGCCACACACATGTCCCCGTATAAGTGTAATTATGAGGGGCTGCATTGGAGGGGCTGTACCTGTTCGGCCTGTTATGATATTTAGCTTGGCTTTTGGTTTTAAGAGGTGAATACAGATGAAGAGATGAAACGCTAGGCCGAACAGGTGCCGCCCCCATTAATTGCATTTATATGGGGATATGGGTGTACTAAACGAAGAGTCATCATTCATGCCTATAAATACAAGGAACCAGTAAGCATTTTAATCACTTATCTTAAACAATCTAGGATAATTTAGAAAGTCTAAAGGCTTCCGCGGATCTAACCCAAGATATTGGCGAAGGGGCAACCTCCCAATAGGAGGAGGTGCCCCCCCGGGGATCAACTGGAGATATTCTAGAAAGAAATTAACAACGATTTGACAAGAAGATTCTCACCCAGATATGACAGGAAAAAATTAACAACGGTTCATTATATAATTATTTTTTTCCATTGTCTCGCTTCTTTTTCCTCTTCTTGTACTTCCTTTTCCTCTTCTTGTACTCCTCCGCTCTACTTCTGTATTCCCTCCTTCCTCTTTCTGTACTCCCTCTTCCCCTTCCTAATTGTATTAAGTTAGTGTATTTGAGTATATAAGAAAATGTATGCTGAAATACACTAACTTAATACAGTTAGGGTGAAGAAGGAGGGAGTACAGGAAGAGGAATGAGGGAGTACAAGAGGAGGGCAGAGGGAGTACAGGAGGAAGAAAGAGGAAATACAGTGAAAGGAAAGAGAAGGAGACGATGGAAAAAAAAATAAAGTGTTTTGCATCATTTCTTTTCTCTTGTATTTGGGAGAATCTTAATATTAATGAAATTTTATGAAATTTTAATTGAGCATATATTTTCTTATGGTTATGTCTTATATTTGTTTAAGTTATAGGATTATGCATAATAACTGCGTGAGTGGATGTTAGGCATTGCGTGAAGTATTATTAGCCATTGTGAGACTGGGTTATACGCGCTGCGTGAATTGTGCAATGCAAATCTTCATGCAAGACATTGCGTGAGTAGATTGTATGTATATGGTGACCTGTTGTTATATATTGCGGGACGTTGGGACAGTAAGTGGATCGGTGGATGGTTATGTTGGCATAACGTGGGTGCATATTAGGCATCGAGTGACTTATTATTATGTACTGCGAGAGTGCCATTGCGTGACTGCCTTCTGTAATTTATCTCTAATTTTGACTTTTGAGGCCTTTGGACACTAGTTTTTAGGGTTTCCATGACTGGTGTATTCCATATAACGTGACCTGTTGTTATGTATTGGGTGACTTCACTACGTGACTGGTTATGTTGACATATGGCATTAGGTGCCTGAATATAACGTGACTGAATATTTGTTGAGCATTGCGTGACTTGTTTGTAGCCATTACGTGACTGAGTATTACGTAATATCCAACCATGCATTATTCAGTCACGTAATACGTACAGACAAGTCACGCAATGCTCAACAAATATTCAGTCACGTTATATTCAGGCACCTAATGCCAAATAAACAGGTTACGATTATTGATATCTAGAATCCAGTCATAGACCCTAATATCCAGTGACGTAATACATAACAACTATTCTCGCGTTGGCTATAAACTGATTGATTTCGCTACTCGGAGCCAGATTTAGGTTTCCAGACTCATATAATTTACCCATTAAACAAGTTAAGATTCTTAATATCCAATCACACACCCTAATATCCAGTGACATGATGCCTAACCAAAATTCACGCATCAGCTATAAACTGATTGATTTTCGCTACTCCTAGTCAGATTTCAGTTTCGAAACTCATACAATTTACCCATCAGCTATTGCGTTCTATGAATAACCATAAATAAAACCAAGAACCCATAACACATACCTTGATTCCATTTTCGCACTTTGGGATCCTCAGAAAGTTCGCTAGCGATATAGACCTCGATGGCGACAACTAGACGGCGAGATATATACCCCAATGGCCTTGGAGAGCTGGACGGAGGGATAGCTAAATTGAGATTTAATTTTAGAATTTTAATCTGAATGGCGAGAGAGGAGAAAGAGACCGAGACGCCCCTCTTTCATTTGGATTAATTGGTTTAAAAGGTATTCTTGTCAAGTTGACCCAAAAATTGTCTACAAACAATTAAAAGTATATAGAGGGTCATTTTTGAAGTGCGGTTACTCTGGTGTCCATTTCTCACAATTTCCTCTTAATTAAATATACATCAAATGTAATTTTAGTTTTTTACAAAAATGGATAAATTCATAACTTCTATTTAATAAGACTAATTACATTCATAAACTTGTTTTGGTTAAACAAATACATAGAAAAATGATAATTCGTAATTCAATAAATAAGTAATATTTGGATAATCACAATGTACATAATACATGTATTAAGTGTGATGTTTTTAAAAAAATTAAAAATATATTGATAAATTAAATTTTTATTAATTAATGTATAAATTAATAAATTATTAATTTATCGATTAATTAATAAATTTTCATAATCCAAAGATATTAATTTATGGAAGATTTATTGTGTATCAATTCAATGAAATACTTAGCTTGGTTGAAAATGGGTTGATCTCCAGAAAGAGGGGCTGAAGAGAGGGCCATGGACGGTTGATGAAGATGAAAAACTCACAGCTTACATCCAAGAACATGGCCATGGAAGCTGGCGTGCCTTTGCCAGAGAAAGCTGGTTATTTACCATAAGCCTAAATAGAATTACATTTTCAATTTACATGATATAATGCAAAAATGTTCTCATTCTTGTCTTTCTGTTTATTTATGTTTAGGCCTCCTGAGATGTGGTAAGAGCTGTAGATTGAGATGGATAAATTACCTTAGACTTGATATCAAAAGAGGAAAGTACAATTTGCAGGAAGAACAGACTATCATTCAGCTCCATGCCCTTCTTGGATACAGGTAAATGTTATAGTATATTCTCTCCTCCTCCAGTACTTCACCAGGCACGAACCCCTTCCTAGCTATAGCAGACCAAAATACTAAAGAAACAGAGAAATATGCGGAAATTTCATCAGTGAAATTTTGTCTATATAAAAAAATTCAATCAATTTCGATCTATTATAGGAACTCTCTTTTTTCTGCTTGGTGGTGAGGATAATGCTGTTTGCTCTCATTTATTTATCTCCCAGTTGATCAATTCTCCTGTGTTTCTTGTGTGCCGCTTTTCAGCTGATGACAGAAATCACTGCTGTGAGATCTTGGTTTTATTTGTTTAGTTCTTTCTTCTTGTTTTTATGATCATTATGTGGGGTAGCTAATTGTGAGGAGTCCTTAAGTCTTTTGTTCCTGCTCCCTCCCTTTGGGCTGCAAACCTTTTGTAATCATCTCATTTTCAATGAATTTTATTGAATTGCTGAGAAAAAAAAAATCGATCTATTACATCAAACTATGAATTCTTTTGCAGATGGTCTGTTATAGCAAGTCACTTGCCAAAAAGAACTGATAACGAGATCAAGAATCATTGGAACACACATCTCAAGAGAAGGCTAATCAAGATGAGCATTGATCCGATGACCCACAAGCCCCGAACCAACCATACCCTAGGCTCTCCAGGCAAGAACACTCCCAGCTTAAGCCACATGGCTCAATGGGAGAGCGCTCGTCTAGAAGCTGAAGCCAGGTTGGTCTACGTGTCTACTAAAGTAACCCCGACCCCCAAAGCAGCTAATTAACAAAGGTGGTGCGGCTTCACCATCCGCAAGACCGAGGTGTCTCGATGTACTCAAGGCATGGCAAGGCGTAGTTGCTGGCATGTTCACATTCGCCAGCCAGGATCTCTGGTCTTTGACCTCAACACCCCAACTTCTCCGATGGCAGGCTTCGAGCAATCAAGCTCCACCCGCAAGACTCGGTGGAAATACAGCTGAAGAAATGGGGTTTGGTAAGAGATCAGACAAGTGCAAAGGAGGAACTACAGGTGACAATGATTGGAAATGCTTTGACAAATAGAACCAAATGCAACAACTTGATCAGGAAATTGATCACTCCGTGACATTACATGACACGACATATTCCACAGATAATGCATGGTTTGATGAAGCATCCTTTGCAAACACAATGTGGGGTTTGTCAGACGCTTTGCTTAGTAACTTTGGTGTTCTAAACTCATCAATGACTGTAGAGAAATCAAGCGGAAGTAGCAGCGGCAATACAGCGGAAAACAGGATCTGCTGGGATAGTATTCCCAACTTGGTCAATTCTCCACTCGGTTCGCCTGTGTTCCGATATTAACAAAGTTGTAGCAGTAAATTTGTAGTGCATTATTTTGTAACATAGGAGAACTTAAAAACTCTGAAACTAGGTTGGGTTCGGGTTTGAATGTTGATTTGGATTCAACTCGAATTTGGGTTGACTACATCGTATAGGTTAGATCTGGGATGTATGGCAAAGTGGACTAGACCTCTGCTCAACCATAATTGGACTTGACTAGTCTCGAACCTTTGGTCTTTTTCAATTCCTTGATTAGGGTTTAAATTAAGAGTGGTGATCGAGCCCAAAAAAGCTTAAAGAGTTGGTAAAATCTTGGATATATTCTCACTCTTGATAGTCTTGTGTGTTACTTGGCAACACAAGAAGGTCAGACTCTTGACTATTCGAAAAAGAAAAAAAAAAAGAAAAGGGTAAAATATTATCACTTTTTAATTTTTAGTTATAATTTCACATGATTTTATTAATTTTGAAAATAAATAATTTGTCTTAAATGCATGAATGACGTTAATAGACAAGTGTAAAAAGTCAAAATTATCCTTATTCTTTCTACCTCTTTTTCACTATTTTCTTTTTCTTTTTCAAGGTCCACCCCCATGTCCCTCACCTCGTGCTCCCAGAGGAGCTAGAGCACCGATCTCACGCTCTCCAAGAGAGGCACGCTACCCCCACCCCACTCTCCCCAAGGGAGTGCAAAGTCGCAAATCTCATGCTCTTTAGGGGAGAATGCACCCCCCCACCCCTGCGCTTTGCGCTCCACCAGAGGACTGCAGAGTGTAGGGTTAAGGAGATTCATCCAAAGTAGGATCTAGTGCTCCTCGGTTGAAGCTTGATCTAATGCTCTGGTTGGAGAAGAGGTAAGTGATAAGGTTTTTTTTTAATAAGAACAAAAATTAAAAATTATAATTTATATAGTGTGGTAATTTTTAAAATTAATAAAAGATAAAATTATCTTTTTAATATTGTCACGTCATCGAATTAATGGAAATATTAATGTTAACTAATTACTAGACTTATATATCAATTGAAAAATATTCTTTTGGGGCAGATTGTCTATTTTGAAAATTAATAGAATTGCATAAATTATTATTACAAGTTAAAGAGTTAAAGGATATTTTATCCAAAAAAGGAAAATTCTAGACTACAGGGGAATAGAGAATTGATTTCCCATGTAGGTAAGAAATGGTGGAAGATTTTGCTTTCAATAATTTGCTTAAGCTATTATAGTAGAGAAAAAATGCTTCCCAAATAGAACCTGTTAAACAAGGGATAAAGGAATATTTTCCAGGAAATCCTTTATTATTTATCAAATTGGTGATTCATCCAATCTTTGTGAATGCCAATTCTTTTGCATTAGCTAAAGAGGGCGTATATAGGGAAAAGTATTGTAGACACCTATACCCATAGTTTTCAAATAAAAAATAATAATAAATAATAAATGAAATAAATAAATCACTATTATAAAAAAAAAAAACACAGGCTTGGCCTTCATAGTCAACAACCTGCACAGAGCATTTAATTCCCCTTGGCAGCCAGATTTGGGTCACCTCCAGTTGCCACCCACAAATTTTCTTTAACTTGGAGCCTTTCACCTATAAAATCATGCTTAGAAGAGCATGATTTTACTTTTTGATTGTCCAAAAACTTGGACAATCGAGTTCTATAAGAACTCTTAAAATTTTTTATGATGGGGAAACCGGATTGAAAAAACCTAAGAGGAATTGTTTTTTTTTACGAGAAAACCTTAGCAACTAGATTTAAGAAAAGTTGAATTTCAATACAAGCCCTAAGTAACCAATTTCAAAAAAAAAAAAAAACCTTAGAACAAAAGCTAAAAGCAAAAAAATATATATAATCCTAGCTTTCTATTCTTCCAACCATTGAAATACCACAACAAACAACCAAAATAACCACAAAAACAAAAAACCAAAAAAAGCCTTGAAATACCAAACAAAAATGCAGTAGAATAGAACGCCAAGGTTAGAGGAAGGTGATTATGGTTGAAAGGGTTGTTAGGTTTTGAAAAAAGAATTTGGTAATGTGAGGGAGAGAAAGTCGTTTTTGAAGAATATAAATTTTTTTTATTTATTGTAGATAAGTCACTTTACGTTTTTAGCCTTGTATAGTTTTTTGTATTACAAATTAGTTGAGACTATAAATAGTTGTAACAGTCAGTTCTTCTACCTGACTATGTTGAACAAAAACAATTCCCAAATTTTGTTCTTTTATTCTTGAGTTATATAAACTTCTAGATTATTTTTACATGGTATTAAAGCTCCGATCTGGGGTTCTTGACTTGTTTTTTCTTGATTTCTTGTAGACCCATCCATTTTTTCTTTTTCCTCTTGCAGTTGTGGCATCTACCTCTTAGGCCACGGTTGGATCTATCATCCTCGAATCCATGCTTGAAAGTGCCACGTTCTTTTTCACCTTTCTCTGTAATATTGTTTTGGGTTTTTCTTGTAGATCCATTTTCTCAAAGAATCGATTTATCGGTCTTCTCTCTAATTTTTCTTAGACTTTTCATTTCTTTGATTTTCGTTGTCTAGAATTGTGCTTCTTGATTCTCTTGTTTAGATTTGTCGGTTTGTGTAGTTTATTAATTCAGAAGGAGAATTTTCTTTACAAGATTTCTTTTTGGTGTTTCTATCATGGTCAACTCAGTAAATTCAGCGCATACAATCTCACCCTTGGACGATCCGCATTCTCCCTACTTTTGTGCATTATTCAGATCATCACAGCTCAATCTTTATCACTCTGAAGCTCACTTCGAACAATTACTCATCATGGAGTAGGTCATTTTACCTTGCCTTGTCCATTCGTAATAAGCTAGGGCTTATTGATGGTACGATTCTTTAATCTGTAGTTACTGATAAAATGTACATGTCGTGGATACGATGCAATAATTTGATTGTTGCCTGGTTACTGGAATCTTTCACTCCGTCAATTGCTTCCATTGTTTTCTATATGAACAATGTGGCTCAAATCTGGGAAACCCTAAAATGAAGATTTTCATTACCAGATGATGTTAGGATTTATAATCTGCAACATATGCTTAATGGTATTACTCAAGGGAATAGGTCAATCTATTTATACTTTACTAAGTTGAATTCTGTCTGGGAAGAGTTTCGTAGCTTTTGTCCCTTACTTAAGTACACTTGTGGAGGTTTTCAGGATTTAGTTGATCAGATGTCTAAAGACAATGTGTTTCGATTCTTAAATGGATTGAATAATATTTTTTCTGCTTTACGGTTATAAATCATTATGATGAAGCCTTTTCCATCTTTGGATGAGGTATATAATTTTGTTCTTAGAGAGGAAAATCAAAGAAATTTTCATGTCATGGCTCGGCCATTAAATGAGACTACTACTATGTCAGTTGTCACTGGTGAAAAGCCAAATGGGAAGTCTAATATGATATGCTCACATTGTGGAAAGAAGGGGCACTTAAAGAAAAAGTGTTATCGATTGATTGGTTTTCCTGTAGACTATAAGTTAACTAAGAACAAATCTGGTGCTAATGCAAAAAAAGGCCAATCTCATTCTGCAAATAATGTGATTTCCTTGGTTCAGATTGATCAAGCTGAGGATAAGGGAATCATTGCTCCAATGTCTCAAATTAGCCTTTCTAAGAACCAAATTCATAAACTCATGTCTCTCATTAATGAACAGCCATCATCCAATCATCATGACATTACTACAACATCAAATCAGTAGAGTAAAACTACTTTGGTGAATTCAACTATGGTAGGTAAGTCTTCTAATCATGCTCATTATTTCCTTAATGATTCATGTTCAAATTTCTTTATGAATAATGTTGCTACTTTAATATGTTTTTTTTTTTTGAATGATGATACCTGGATACTTGATACTGGTGCTACTGATCATATAGCTTGTAATCTGGAAATATTTTACTACCTATAGGAAAGTTCATAATAATTTTGTTCAATTACCAAATAAAGTTAATGTTTTGGTATCTCATATAGGCACTGCAAGGTTAGGGAATTTGTTTTTAGAAAATGTTTTGTGTGTACCAAGTTTTAGTTCAATCTAATTTTTGTCAACAAATTGGCTAAATGCCAAAAACAACATCTATTTTTCACTGATTCATTCTGCATCATACAGGATCTAATTTCCTAGAAAGTGATTGGGGGTGCTACAGTGAGGGATGGCTTATATCAAAAGGAGTTGGATGCATAATTGATTGCACAATTTCAAAAGGACAGAAAAGCTATTTTTCATTCTGTTAATACTTGTAATAGTTTGTCAACTGTTTTTGATTTGTGGCATTTTAGATTAGGGCACATTCCATCCAAGAAAATAAAACAGATTCATCAAGATTTTCCTGATGTTTCATGTACAGAAAATTTTCTTTGTGACATTTGTCCACTTGCAAAACAGAAAAGGCTTCTTTTCTCAATTCATGTACTTACTGTTACATTTGCTTTTGAGCTAATAAATGTTGATATTTGGGAACCGTATGAAGTGTCTACAATTTCAGGACATAGATTCTTCCTTACTATTGTTGATGAATATACTAGATTTACATAGGTGTTTTTAATGAAACATAAATCAAAAGTTTCCATAATTTTACTTGCATTCTATAATTTGATTTTAAATTAGTTCAATATTTCCATCAAAACAGATAAGATTAGATAATGGTTCTGAGTTTAATCTTATTGATTTTTTTAGTTCTAAGGGAATTGCGCACCAACTTTCTTGTGTTGATATCCCTCAACAAAATGGCATTGTTGAAAGAAAAAATCAGTATTTGTTAGTTGTAGCTAGATCACTTTTGTTTCAAGCTAATCTTCCTTTAAAATTTTGGAGTGATGCTATTTTAGTTACTGCTTATATCATAAATAGGGTTCTCACACTAGTTTTGCAAGATCAAACACCATTTGAAAAACTTTTCCATAAACCACATTCATATTCACATCTTAAGGTTTTTGGTTCTTTATGTTTTGCTTCAACATTGTCACACAATAGAAAGAAATTTCAACCTAAGGCTAAAAAATGCATTTTTTTAGGATATCCAGTGGGTATCAAAGGTTACAAGCTTTATGATCTAGTTACACATGGTGTCTTTATTTTTAAGAATGTTATATTTCATGAATCAATATTTTTTTTTCAAACACATAAATTAGCCTCACATTCTTATTCTGAATTACTTTCTTCCCATTTAGATCATTCACTTATTCACCCACTAATTATTCAAGATACATTTCCTGTTGATGATACTATTCAACAAAATTCTATTAATAGTTCTGATAGTCTTGTTGCTAATAATTCTTCTAATCCTGTTGTTGATAATCTTGATTCTATCTCTAGCATTGATCTATCTAATTTGAGTGCTGACTTGCCTGACTTGAATGCACTTATAATTTTACTTGTTGAAAAACCACAATCTTTTAATTCTCCCTCCAACCTTCAAAAAGCACTAGACAAAGACAACCACCAAAATATCTTGAAGCCTACCATTGTACTTTTCCTACACAAGCCAATCTTATTACCAAATATCCCATCACCAAATATTTGTCTAGTGATCAACTTTCACTTGCTCATAAAGCTTTTATAGTGGCCTTGTCTCATATACCGGAACCCACCTATTATCATCAAACTGTAAAACATGTTCAATGAAGGAAGGCTATGGAATCTGAATTAGATGATTTAAAGGCAAATAGGACATGGATAGTGGTGCCTTTACCCTTTAATTGTCATACCATTGGGTGTAAGTGGGTGTACAAAGTCAAGTTACATGTTGATGGCTCTGTTGAAAGATATAAAGCACGATTAGTAGCTAAGGGTTATAGTAAGAGGGCATGATTTGATTATCAAGATACATTCAATCTCGTGCTGAAACATATCATTGTTCGATTGTTTTTAGCATTAGTAGCCATTAAAGGCTGGTTTCTTACTTAACTTGATATTAATAATGCTTTCTTGAAATGGGATTTGAATGAGACGGTTTTTATGAAGCTGCCACAAGGGTATCATTTTCAGGAGATGTGTTCTACAAGTGGTAAGATGGTATGTAAGCTGAATAAGTCATTGTATGGACTTAAACAAGCGTCACGATAGTGGAATTCAAAGTTTACCACTTGTTTACTGGCATATGGTTTTAAACAGTCTAAAGCTGACTATTCTTTGTTTACTAAGAACACTCAAGTCGGGGAATTTATTGCCTTGCTAATTTATGTAGATGATATTATGATTGGCAGCACCTCAATGGATCTCATTAATGAAGTTAAAAGTTACTTGAGTTCTAATTTCAAGCTTAAGGACTTAGGGAAACTCAAGTATTTTCTTGGATTAGAGGTTGCAAGATCAAGCAAGGGAATTTTTCTTTGTCAAAGGAAATATACTCTTGACATTTTAGCAGAATATGGTTTATTGGGGTCTAAACCAGTGACTACCCCGATTGAATATCATCATAAAATGACCAAGGCTGCAGATGAAGAACAGTTGAAAAATAGTACTATGTATAGACAGTTG
Organism: Theobroma grandiflorum; assembly: GCA_036013995.1. Lineage (NCBI taxonomy): Eukaryota > Viridiplantae > Streptophyta > Magnoliopsida > Malvales > Malvaceae > Theobroma > Theobroma grandiflorum. The sequence continues at coordinate 1,367,233 of CP142127.1, forward strand.
GTTGAAAACTCATATATCTTACATTTACAAGACCAGACATTTCATATGCCGTTCACATACTCTCTCAATATAAGGATAAGCCAAGTGAAGTTCATTTACAATCGGCTTTTAAAGTATTACGATATCTCAAAACAGCTCCTGGTCAAGGTATTTTATATTCCAGTGATTCTGATTTGTGTTTACAAGCATATAGTGATAGTGATTAGGCTGGCTGCCCAGACACTAGAAGATCAGTGACAAGTTATGGTGTCTTGCTGGGAAATTCATTGATAAGTTGGAAAGTTGAAAAGCAAAGTGTAGTAGCAAAAAGTTCTACTGAAGCTAAATATCGAGCAATGGCAGCAACTTGTTGTGAGGTGATTTGGTTACTACATTTACTTAAGGATTTCAATGTTGAACATTTATGTGCAGTAAAGCTGTTCTGTGATAATCAATCAGCTTTTCATATTTGTCGAAATCCTATATTTCATGAGCGCACCAAACATATCGAGATGGATTGCCATTTCATACGAGAGAAGGTAGCTGCTGGTCTGATTGATCCATCATATATTCCAACTGAGTCCCAACTTGCAGATCTCTTTACCAAAGCACTACAACTTGGACCTTTCCACACACTTTTGCGCAAGATGAGTATTCTTAATATTCATAATACTCATCTTGAGGGGGAGTGAAGGATATAAATTTATTTTTTTATTTATTGTAGATAAGTCATTTTACGTTTTTAACCTTGTATAGTTTTCTTTATTACAAATTAGCTGAGACTATAAATAGTTGTAACAGTCGATTTTTCTACTCGACTGTGTTGAACAAAAACAATTCCCAAATTTTGTTTTTTTATTCTTGAGTTCTATAAACTTCCAAATTATTTTTACAGTTTTTGGGTTTGATAGTTCTCCCTCTTTATTTTTTTCCAATTGAAGGAAGAAAAAAGAGTTTCCGAGGAGGCAAGGAACAGAGGAAAAGTGTTGGTGAAGGTGGTGCCATTGGTGGTGGAGAAATGGTAGTAAATAAGATTTAGGATTTAGGTTTGAGTTTGGAGAGAAAGAGGGATTTTGCTTAAAGAGAATAAGCCGAACCGACAACTAGAGAGAGAAAATGAAAGGGAGAAATGGAGAGAAGGGGGAGAAAAAGAAGTTTTTATACGTAAGTTAGTAGTTGTTAAACGGCGTCATTTTGGCATTATAGGAGAGAAATTCGGTGTAGCGCATCACATGTTGCGCTTGGTGGAGAAGTTGTACTGGGATTGAAGAAAGTTTGGGCTACTATTGCACGACACTTAGAGGCTGTTTGGCCTAGCTTTTTTCTAGCTTAAAAGCTATTATGAAGCTCTTATGAAAAATAATAGCTTTTAAAATTAAGCTAAAGTTGTTTGGTAAATTTTTTTTATAAGTTTTTATTTATATAAGTTATAATTTTGGTTAAAATTATAGTAGAGAGTATTTCTTTTTTTAAAAGGGTAATATTGCAATTATCTTTAATAGATAAGGATATTTTTGAAACAAAAATAAAATTTTTTTTTGTATTTTTAAAAGAAGAGAAGAAAAAGCTCCTCATAGGAGCTTTTTTTTAAGCTCTTTTTTAAAAAATTTTACTCTTTAAAAAAAAGCTGCTTTTTTTTTAAGAGCTTTTCAAAATTTATGTTTGGCCTAGCTTTTGCTTTTAAGAGGTAGATAAGCTAAAAAAAAGCTAGGCCAAACAAGCACTTAGACCAACATGGACCTATTTCTTCCTGCGGTCTTTAGTGATTGTTGGCTTGATCCCAAGGACCCTGAGCAGGTATGGCTCTTTTCTTTTGGGATTGTTGTCTATTGGGTTGGCCTATGTGTTTGCTTTTATTTTGTTTAGTTTAGATTATTAGTAGTTTCCATTAAGAAATAATGTAGGAATAGAGATTTAGAAGATATAAAGAATATATGTATTAACAATATTAAAATAGATAGATGCATTTTGAAATTTAAAAATTTATGCATTTAATAAACACAATAAATAGAATAGGTAGTTTATTAAGGAAACATGTTAGTAAGAATTTATTTAAGATTAGATATAAAAAAATAGTACATAATAAATAAAATATAATACAATGACTCAGAAGAAAATATTAAAAAACATATAATGATAGACAATGAAAAGTACAAAAAAATTAAATCAATTAAAATATAACTAATCAATCAATTTGGGAAAGGTGAAGAGTCACCAATCCTAAATAGATTGAGGCTTCACCAGAACAATGAGAAGATCTCGATTTAATGACCTAACGTGATCCAAATAATTATTTCAAATAATAAAGTTAATAAAATTTATTAATATACATAACAAAATATATATAAGAATGGATATAAAAATACTAAATAAGATACGAGAAGAATAATAACAAAGTGGATGAGAATATGCTATCTGAATATGCCAATGATGGAATTGTTACTCAGGATACGAGAAGTCGTAACCTTGGGTTAATCTTCTTAGATGAGAGATTTAACTAAAGCTTTATCAGTACGATGGGAGGCTTTAGTTAGTCACAATATTTTTTAACCGAGTTAATAAAAAATAAAAAAAGTGTTGAAAGCATAGAGTAGAAATATATAAAATATTTATGCTTTTAAAAATAAAGTACATGAAATATTCATTAAGAACGTGAGAAGTCGTAATTTCAAATGAACTTTTCTAAGTTAGGGATTTTGATTAAAAGTCCACTAATATGATAGGAGAGTTTTAATTTTGAGTCTCGATATTTCTAATCCTAAATAAATAAAAATATATTAACCTAATTATTAATTAAAAAAATATAAAAACAAAAGAAGTAAAGAAACAATGAACATAATAAATAAATAGTAAAAAAAATAAAACTTTCAATAATAGTAAATTCACGATAGTTAATACAACTAAACTATAAAAGGCAAAATATAAAATAGATTTATGAGAAAAGATAAAAATATAGCTAGTCAAAAAGAAAATAGGTTAGGTTAATAAAAAATAGGAAAGAAATTAATTTATAAAAAAATATACATAAATAATAATTATGAAATGAGATATTTAGCTTAAAAAGAAATAGTATTTAGATAAAAAGGAAATTTTATATAGCAAAAATAGATAAATACTTAAATGTAAAAAATATATAATAAAATGAAATAAAAAAATATAGTTAGACAAAAATAATAAATATAAAATATTTATCCATGATATATATGCATACAAAGACAAATAATAAAAAGAAATTTCAAAGGAATGACAAAAGAGTTGCAGGAAGGTTAACAAACAAATATTGAAATTTATGCATACATTACACTTCATTATTGCATTGTTAAATATCGTGACATGTAGACGTATTGTGTGCACGAGTCAAAGTCCCGTTGATGGGACTTTTCGAAAGAGCTTGCGAAGGTGAGTTCCTTCGAAAAATTTTTTGAGTGAAAGGATACCTTTGAATCCCACCAATAAGATGGGAGGGTTCGGAGAATGTCTTTAATAAAATATTTTAATTTGTTAATAAAATAAAAGATAAATTAAATAAACAATAATTAAGAAAATATAAGAATAAAATCAATGGTTTAAGATAACATATGATTAAATGGTATTGGTCAGTGCTAATCATTCACTGTGCTTTACCGTACTCTCGAACCCAATTCTAAAAAAATACATAAACCAATTTGTTGTTTTTTAAACAAACCTAAAATCCATTAAAGACTCCGTCAAATAAAACAAATTTAATAAATGACCAATCGCATTTAAATAAAAAAAAGATTAACAACGACTTCCAATATTTCTCACGTCTAGTGGTCAGATTTTTGAACCTACACGTTACGGCAAGTATGTAGCTGCAGCTTGAATTTTATAAACATTGTGATCTTCCCTGTTTCCGAATGAAGCTATGAGGAATGGCTCCCAGATGTAAGCCCACTCCTTTCCTCTGGTTTTTTTGCTTCTTTTCAGGCTTGTTTTAGTTGTTGTCAATAGAACTCCCTGCACGAAAAACTACATCAAGAACCATCGGAGGTTTGGCCGGAGCACACACCCCATGGAATGTTAATAATGTCGAGGTTCATTTTCGTTATTCACAATCTTTAATGCTCGATGAAATTAATATTAAAATTATAATAAAAAATTTATTATATCTTTTAAATTAAGAATATTATGAATATATAAATATAATAAAAAAATTTTATTTATTAACTATTGATTTAAGATTGAATGTCCATATTAAAAGTTTGATAATTGCCATGAGAAAACTTAGAAATATATGTGATGGTAGACTCATTTCCAAGCAAAGATCTATCAATAACCAGGATGAAATACAACTTGTGAAATTCTATTGTTTTTTTAACTCTCTACCCCTAGATTTAAGTGGTGAAGTGGCTTTTCAGTGAAATTAAAATGTTTGGTTTAAGGGCATTTATATGAGATGAAAATGTGTTAAAGGTGGGTTGGTGGGGAGGCTTGGATTCCTTTAAACAAAGAGGGACACACCTTCTTTGATAAAAATTAATTCAAAATTTCAAAATTCAGGGTTGTGGTTATTATTATTATTTTTATTAGGGTTCAATCTTTGCTTGAATTTTTTTTATATCTATCAAAAATTAAATTAATTTAAATATTTTGATATTTAATTTTTTAATGTGAAAATAAAGTTCAATTTTTTTTTCAATCAATCTGGTTTTTCTAAAAAAAAATATTAAAATTTCATTAAAATTGTATCAGGGGAAGAGATATCACCCCATCAAAATACTTAAAAAATAGTCCCTGAAATTTGAAAACAATGCCTCCCACCCAAAACAGAGGTAAATTCTAAAGTCCTGGGTAAGCCCAATCAAAAACCTAGACCTATACATCAGTAGGCTCCTGCTATCATAAGGGTCCCTGCTACGGTTATCAAGCATCAAATAGTCTGATACAATGCCTTGAGCAGGACTGGCCATACGGACAAGGAACCTGCGTTGTCCTGACAATAAAGTAATACGCCTTAAACCAGATTCTCATCATAATACATAACACAGGATGCAAGCCAACAAACAGAAGAAGAAAACAGAACGTAATACTTTCCAATGCCTTACAGCTTACAAAACAGAAGATAAAACGTCACTCGAAGAAACATAAATTCTTCCATCTAAAAGCAGCAATAGCATAATTGCACCACTCCTCCAAACAGATTACGCCCCCCCACCCAGATCACATAACACCAATACAAATCCCAACAGCATCAATGATCCAGAATAGGAGTACTTGACCAGCATAATCACACAAGAAATGCAACACATACTCTCCTCAAACAAAGATAATAGAAATCACCATCATGCGTAAAACATTGCAGTCTCATCAACGTCAAATTTTATCAATGAATCGATTATAGTGTCATGATCTCAGAGAATAATCGTGAATCTCATATTGATTATATATTAGAGTCAAGCCGAGTATTTAAATCTTCACGTCACCTTCAACTTGTTGCTCTTTAAATACGACCATAAAATCTGATTCAATTACAAATCTATTAAAATAAACTTCAATTGTCTTGAATGTTTCCAAATATTATATAAAATATTTCCTCTGAATGAAGTACAAGAAATAAAAGCTCAATGGGAGAACTGAGGACATGTTTGTTACCTGTAACGGAGTGACGGGGTTCTAGTAAGGACCTGTCCCTTAAAGTTCTAATTTTTTATAATATATATCTAATTTTTAAAATTTTAAAATTTTATTTTTATAAATATTAAACTTTTAATATAACTATTTTATAAATATTATCTTTTCCTCCAAACATGAAATTCTGGTGAATAATTGAAAACTATTTTCCTGACAATAAGAAGGCAATGAAAGATCAGGCTTTAATTCATTTTACTGGTAACCCCGCAGCCGACAAGGAAAGGTGAAAAAAGGTCCAGTGGAGTAAAAGCAGTGGTAACTAAAATATTACTTTGGGCAGAAGTATACAGCTTTTCATTCATTCATTCAACCGGTTGCAAAGAAATTTGAAGGAAGAAAGCTTTTGCACCACCATGTGATTTCCTGCTGTTTCTATCTCTCTTTTCTTTTCTTTTTTTTTTTTTTTTCACTTTTTAACCTTTTAAGTAACTTTCGAATTTATTTCATGTACTGTTATAAGGACAAATCTATTATGAAATGAGTTTAAAAATCCTTCTTTTTCGATGATGAAAGTTACCTCACTCTTTTGACAAGATTTAAATCAACTACAAGGCAACGATCAACTTTCGGATGGTGTTTTTCGTGAAGTTGTACATATTTTACTTTTCCCTGACAAGTTTTTAATGTCATGAGAATCTTCGATCAATTAAGTGAGAAACTTGAAATGACATTCCTAACTTGAGAATGAATAAAATCACTTTTCGAAAAAACAATTACAAGGCAATAATCAATCACTCTCGACTATTTAAGCTCACTGCTATGTAAATTTCTTAATTTCTTTTTGAAAAGTAAATTTCATTAATTGAATGGATGGCTTGGATACAAATATGCCCAATTGAAAGAGAATATGTTTTCTGTATTGCTTAATTTGAAAATTATCTTCCAATTTTGTAAAATAAAAAACAATTTTTCAAGTTTTTAAATCTGTTTTTTATTGATTATTAAATGATTTTTCCTTAATCATTCCATTTTGACATAATAGTTGAAAACTGGTTTTTTTTTATTATGTTCAATCAAATTTTATATTTTTATTTGTGATCAAATATATTGTTATGACTAATGGTTGATCAATTGTCATTAATCAAAATATCATTTGTTATTTTATACTCACATGACCTTGACATAATATTAATATGTATAGTGAAAATACCATAAGGCCATATCACTATATCACATTATCATACCATGGCTTCATGTCATTAGAGGGTTTCAAATAAAGATTCAAAACTTGTTATGCCATACTAATTTATTAGTAAATAATAAAAATTATTTTTTAAAAAAAAATATATATCATATCAAATTTTATTATAATATATTGAAATATTATGTAAATATCAATAAGATAGTTAAAATTACTGTGCTGTAGTAATCTACTCGCCTCGTGTTGTACAATCGGACACTGCCCTTTTAATGTCTACGAATCAGTCCCAAAAGTCATAAAAGGCTGTTCATGACTTTACATTCTTTTTCATTTTTCTTCGCTGCAGTAATATATGTATATATATATATATATATATATGTATGTATGTACATTTACAGCACCACTCACACACATGGTGGCTGAATGAGGCATTTAATTTGCCAGGCCATTTAACGAAGGGTGAAAAAAATGAGAAAAGGGGACAGCCCCAAATCACCTATAGACATAACAAATAATAGCACGTTTGGTTCACGGAATAGACAGAAATAGAATAGAATAGGTATTCTATGAGAATAGAATAAAGTGGGAATAGAAAAGAATAATTATTACTTTGTTTGGTTCAGTGAATGGAATAGAGTAGGAATGGCTATTACTACTTAATGTAATGTTTGGTTGGTAGAAATAAGATTAGAATAAGAAAGGAATAAATGATAAAAAGATAAAAATACCCTTTATTATATATATAATTATTTATTTTTATTTTATTTTTTAAATATTGATAATTTATAATTTAATTAAAATATTAATAATTAATAATTTAAATATTATTATCTTAATATTATTTAATTATTAATATTTTAAATATTAATATTTTATTTATAATTTAATATTATTATGATTAAAATATTAATATTTTTTATTTTTATTTATATTCATTAAAAATTTAATATATTAATAATTTAATAAATAAAACATTAATATTTTAATATTTTAATCATATTAAAATTAATAATGTTTAAATTATATATAAAATATTAATATTTAAAACATAAATATTTTAATATTTATAAATAATTTTTTCTTTTTTTTATTTTTTTCTTTCTTCTTCACCAGGGTCCGGTCGCCGGAAAGGTGACCGGTGTCATTTTACGCCGATCTGGCACACCATGTGGCCAGATCTGGCCACTAGGATGCCAGATCGGCGTTTCCCGGCGTTGGATCTGGCCATGGAGTGTCAGATCCAACCGCGGGATTTGGAGGGGGAAGCACCAGATCCGGTGCTTCCCGTGGCGAGATCTGGTCGGAAAGGTATTCTGTGGACCCTTTCTGACCACATTCGGTCATGAAAGAGGGAGGAAGAGGGAGGAAGACTCGATGAAGCTCGGCTGAGAGACAGAAGGAGGAAGAGAGAAAACACGAAGAGAGAGAAAATTTTTATTTTATATGGACACACTTGTAATTTTTAAAAAGTGATGAGGGTATTTTAGTCATTACATTTCATTTAGCTATTCCTTAAGATGTGGAATGGCTATTACTGGTGGGAAGGAATAAGAATTCCTCAGGAATTCCTATTCCTTGTGCTCTATGCCAACCAAACGTGAGAATGGTTATGCCATGGGAATAGACAGGGAATGGCATAGCCATTCCGCCAACCAAACATGCGGTAAGGGAAAATGAGAAATTGAGAGTTACAAAATTCGAAAATAGATAAGGTGTTTCAATTTTTAAGTTATTACTGTAAATATATAATTTTTTTTTGTTTGTTTTTATCAGGATATTTACATTTTAGATCATGTTTGATGAGTATTTATCGATACTTCAAGTCAAGACGTTTTACAATCGAGATTAACAAAAGGATGGGTTCAATCTATCCCTCGTTAATCATTAATGAAGATTATTAGCTTTGGGATCTTAGGACGTTGGGGCGGTTACAAACGAAGGAGACAAGGAGAGTTGTTTCTTGTTGTGAAACACTGTCTTTAAAATAGTAGTTGTACATGTAGGGCAGGTGAGGCAAGATCTGAGACTACATCAAAATGGGCCATTGGCAACAAATTTAAGTACAAAGGGGAAACTAAATTCGACTGGGGAGGAAGAGCTATATTCAGGCACACCATCTTAACAATGGTTACCCAACCTGGATCACTTCATAAATGGGAATTTAGTGGTTATAAAATTGTGTCCTGCAAATGGTACTATACTTTTCACATGTACAAGAGGGCATTTTGTCGCAATACATCGTGATAGGATAAATTATATCACATCTTGTTTAATAAAAAAATTAGAGATTTGATCCCGTAATTTTATAGATCTTTGTTTTTATCAATACAAATATAAATGCTTTTTTCTTAAAAAAAATTCACATATATAAATTATTTTCGATTATATGATCTACAGTAAGTGATTTATTAGTTACATTTAAGGCAGTGGCCCCAGACTACAAGAACCCTACAGACTCAAAATTTATAAATTCGGGACAAATTTTCAGGTAAATATAACTCTACTGAAATTACTAAACTTATCTTGAATTAATTTGTATGCCATTAAATTTGAACCTCCACTTCATCAGTTCATCTTTAATCTCGTGTCTGGTCCGTTATACATTAATGTGTTTAGGACCCATTCTTCCTTCCAAAAGTAAATACATTGATTAAACTTGTCAGTTTGAGACATGCTATCATGCAACTCCACGTTGGACATTCATAAAACCCCAATTTTGCTTTTTTTTTTTGTTTGTTTCTATCAATCTCAAATTTTTGTGAGAAAGAACTCCACAAAAGTATTAGTTTCCCTAAGGTTATACACAAACATAAGATTACAGACAATTTTTCTCAAGTTATCGATCCCATTAAAAAAATACCATTTATCTCATGATTTGAACTACTTATTATATAGTCAAGAGAGGACTACTTTCGAGTTTGATTCAACTTCTCAGCTCACACTAGCAAATAAACAAGGTGGAGCCAAGGAGGTAACGGGGTGAGTGCCGTCACCTTTAGTTTTTAATTTTTTTTATTATTATATATAATTGGAGATATATAGATTTATAATTTTGTATGGATAACTTTTAATCACTACTCATACAAAATCCTGAATTCATCATTATAAATAAAAGACCTAAAAAATTATTTTAATAACCATTAATTCCGCAAAATTAAAATCTTGTATATTTCACCAATGCATTTCCTTTGTCCCGTCCAGCTGGTGAAAGACATAATGTTGGTAAGTTCAAGTGCAATTCTGTTGTAACCCAGAGCAATTTTAAATACCTTTGATCAAGCTTGTTGGCAAGGCCATAGTCATCTCGACATATCTACATCTTGTTGACAAGTTTTATTGTATTTATCATTTTTCTGATTATTTAGTGTTATTACTGGTGAACTAAGTTTTTTTTTTTTCAATTCAATATTTTGAAATTGTGAAGCTTTGTAAATTACTTTTTATTAATAAAAGGGACTTGTTTTAGAAAAAAAAATTCTCTTTCTGATAAGTATAACAATTGCTTAGATTAGGCCATAATAACTAATTCATAAATTCTACCTAAGCATATGAAAGGGAAATAAAATACATTTCAATCATATGTGAGACCTAGAGCTTCAATAAACAAGCACAACTTCAATAAACTGCTATGTTATAATAAATTAAATTAAAAATTACTTGTGGTAATCATTAATTAGTTTAAGTATTTTATTAAATTTATGTATCGACTTTTTCTTCACAATTCTTGTTTCAAAAAATTCCAATTTAGGATTCCAAATCTACAAACTTATTTCAAGGCTATTACTTTGTTTTCGCATCTTTATCAAACTTAGCTCGATTTTCTAAAAGAAAGAAATGTGTTGTAGAACTTGAAAGCATTCTTCACGTGGGGTCGTCATTCATGAAGTAGTTGGAGTAATTTATACTTGATGAGTTTTCACGTACACCCCACTGATTGTAACCCTCTATATAGATTGCCACCAAAGGTTTTAATATTGCCCATCACTCTTCTTCTCTTATTATTCCTTCTCTACCAATCCCTTTGCCGGTATTCTCTTGGCTTTTGTCCCTACAAAAAAATGGGTCGGTCTCCTTGTTTCAAGAAAGAGGGATTGAAGAGAGGACCCTGGACAGCGGACGAAGACAAGATACTCACTGCTTACATCCAAGAACATGGCCATGGTAGCTGGCGCGCCTTGCCTGAGAAAGCTGGTGATTGTTTTTATATATGCATATACACAATCCCTTTTGATTTTATTTCCAGCATCAATTTTAAATGTTTAATTTCTTTTTGTAATGTGTGTGTGTATATATATATATATTTAGGACTTCAACGATGCGGGAAGAGCTGTCGACTCAGGTGGATTAACTACCTAAGACCTGACATCAAAAGAGGAAAGTTTAGTTCACAAGAAGAGCAAATCATTATTCAACTCCATGCCCTTCTTGGAAATAGGTAAAGAGTTTCTCACAACTTTATGGCTTTCCTCCTTACCAGAAAAAGAAAGAAAAACCCATGAATTTCCATTCCAAGCAGACACCAAACCTTTTCTTAAAATAGATATATATATATATATATATATATATATATGTGTGTGTGTGTGTGTGTGTGTGTGTGTGTGTGTATGTATTTCATGTTACTTCTTGTTGTCTATTGGGCCAAAACTTTAGGACATGATATATTAGGTTGTTTATCTTTACTTTAACTATCACATTTTTTCTTGTTATGTTTATCTAATTATAAAAAAAAGGAAAAAAATCAATTTTTTTGGCATTTTTTTACTGAAAAATTCTTGGTTTATTTCAGCTCCCTACTCTTCTATTAATAAAATTAAAAAAGAAGTAAAAGAAAGGCATCACGTTTTAGCATTAATTAATTATATATGAATTACGTTTTAACAATCTGTTTAATTTTACCCGGCCATAATTTTTAGTCATCAAGTCAAAATTATATAGTTTCTACTGCTCTGTTATATATCTTGGATATTCTGCTGCTGCTGATGACCATTTTATGTTCTATTTTGGGTGTGGTTTTAATTTGATTTTGGTGTTGTTAGTTTTATGCTTTGAGTGTGGTTAAGTCTGATTCTAGTGTTAAATGAATTTTTTTTATTTTTTGTTTTATAAGGTGCTCAAACCGTTTTTTATTCCATTCATTTGATCAAGGAAACGAAAGTCAAGTTTGTAGTTATTTAGAAATTTCTGCAGCTCCAATAGAAACTTCATATAAATTTTTCCAGGGTAATTATGATGCTGATTTCATCGATTTCTTTCTTTATATTTGAAATTAATTCTACTTTTTTGATCATATTTTGTCACCTTTCGTTTGTATCGATTCATTTAGGTGGTCAGCCATGGCAGCTCAGTTGCCAAAGAGAACTGATAACGAGATCAAGAACCATTGGAACACACATCTCAAGAAAAGGCTAATCAAAATGGGAATTGATCCTATGACCCACAAGCCTCGAGCAGATGCCTCAATATTTCCGTCCGGTCCAGGCAAGAGCGCTTCAAATTTAACCCACATGGCCCAGTGGGAGAGTGCTCGGCTCGAGGCTGAAGCCAGGTTGGTCCGTGAGTCAAAACAGGTTGTTCCGAATACTATCCAACCAAAAACCCAGTTTCCCCCCACTTCGGGTCAGCTGATCAAAGACATTGCTGCAGTAACACCCGGCAGACCGAGGTGCCTCGACGTACTCAAAGCTTGGCAAGGCGTAGTTGCTGGTATGTTTGCCTTCTCCAGCCAGGATCTTGGGTCCCCAACCTCGACTCTCAGTTTCCTGGATGGAACGGTTCGAGCCCCGATCATTGGACTCGCTGGCTATACAGATGGTGAAATGGGACTCCATGAGAGTTCGTCAACCGGATTGAGAGGAACAGCTAGTACGGAATTAGACGGCCAAGATAGTTTGAAATGCGTGGACCACATGTCTAACCAAATGCAAGAACTTGAGGAGAAAATTTTGGATAGCTTCGTCGAATTGCAACATGTGACGGATTCCGCAGGTGACGCATGGTTCGAGGACTCATTCAGGATAGGAAATGAAAATGTACTACTTGCAGATATAATGGAAGATTTGTCAGGTGCTTTAATTTTTAATTCTGGCGTTCTGAACTCCTCCATGGGTGACCAGAAATCGATTGAAAGTTGCAATAGCAACATGGTGGAGAATATTAATTGCTAGAATAGTGTACTAACCTCGTGAATTCTTCACCCTATGGTTCACCAGTGTTCTGATAATGTCTCACTGTAGTAACTTTGAGCTGTGGCATTGATCTTTTGTAACAAAGAAAATGTTCTTTATCAAAAACTATCTTAGAGATTACATCAATTTCTATTTGTTTCCCTATTGAAAATATATATATATTTAAAATTTTACATGAAAAATTATTAAAAGATTATCATTTAAAATCATAAATCAAATTAATGATTCGATTCAAAATAAAAATTAATCACATTTAAAGTAAATGACAGAACAACAATCGTCACTAAACACCTATAATCTTTCCTTCCTCCTTACACTACTAATGATCGAGTTCCTCTCACTCTTGTTTCTTTTTTTGTCAAAATAGTTTAGTAACTGTATATTTTTTGACTGGATACCAGCTGGTGGACAAGGTCTCGCATATGTAAAGGTAATTAAAAGTAGTTCCATTAACCTTGTTGGAAGCTTCAGCTTGTATCAAATTCAACAATGATCGATCTCCTCTTTCATGCCAGATATTGGCTCAGAAAATTGAATGCCATGAGCCAGTTAGAGTACTTGTCGAGTTAGTGCTCAAAGATTTCTTGACGATTTTATAAATTTAATTGAGAAGTGACTTGCATTTGAGCCAAAAGAGCTGTGATGTGCCAATGACTCATCATAATTATCAATATTAATCATTACTTACCGAACAAACTACTCTTCAATTTGGAAACACATCAAGCCATAAATGACTATAAACTTACAAACGTGATGGGATATTATAAGTGACAAAATAATTTATTTATCACGATCTACTGAAATTCAATCTTTATAAATAACTTCACCTAGGATTCTGCTAGCCTGGCTTTTTGTTTACTGGTAGCCTTTTTTTGGTCTGTTATGCTGGTTCTGCCCTTGTGATAACACGCCAAAGTCATGGTCTATGATTTTGTATAGTTCAAGGGAACTCTCAATTCCCTCTTTGTTAATGAAATTTACTACCTTTCAAAATAAAATAAAATAAAACATTGACCAATAAACTATATACAGGATCCAGGGTCTTGCCTAGGACCGCATACAGCTTTAACCTATAGTATATTTAGGGTAGGCCTTGACAACGATTTTAGTTAGGCCAACCCAAATAACTAGGTAAGAAAAGATTCGACATCGCCTCCATAAACAGCAAGCTGATTAGTTGCCTAATTCAGAACAAACAGAATCGTGTGCAAGTGACTGATTTTGTCCAGGTTGAGATAATCACATTTAAGAGCTGATAAATTAATGTTAGGTCTCAAAATTGCAACCCAAAAAGGGGTTTAATTGAATTTTGATGACAGCGAACTAAAACTGAAACTTCAAACCTTCAATATATCTTGGCATCGCTTTCTTCATGCTAGCAAAGGAAAAATAAGCTGTGGGACCAAATTAAATGTTGAAATATATATATCTATATATATGTAGCAGTCTCGGTTTTCTGAATCAGTGCTGTCGGAGTGCCCACATGAAGACACATTCAAGGAAGTAGCTGAATAATTAAAGCTAATTATTAAAACAATTTTTGATTCCATTGGGCTCATGGTTACAAGTACAACTTGTTGGTAGGGGAAAGAAATTCTTCACAACCAGTTTTGGTAAACAGTGTAAACAATATTTTTAGCTTTCCCACCAGCTACAGCAGGAATATCTCCCTGATTGAGCAAACATACATGGATTGTTTCCTTTGCCTCCGGGCTCCAGCAGTAAAAAAGGCAGTTTGACTGGCATGAAGGTGTGGAAACAGGGGAATCATAAATATTTTAAGTATTGGGTTTAGATTCCTGCATGTTTATTTCTTCCTATTGATTAATTTTCACAACCAACTTTTTAACAACACCCTTCTATGGTTTTATGATGAGTTAAGTTTTTCCCTTTTTTAGTTGATCAACTCTATTTAAGAAACACTGTTAAATCTGTTTCTGAAAAAAAAAATCGACACTGAATTTAATTGCTATTACTAATGTGAAGTTTGGTCTATAGATGAAAATTTGATTTTGAATTCAAATTTTACGGATTTGATATTTGCTTGAGCTAAATGAAATTTTAATTTGGTATTATAATTGGTAATTGGAAGCAAATGTAATCATAGTCACAATTGAAAATCTATACATATTTTTACGATTAAGAACAAATTATGATTAAATTTGACAAAATCAAAATCCGAATTAATTAAAATCTCAAACATCATGAATTCCAAAATGATCTAAATAGTAATAACTAATTTTGAGATTATCAGAACCTAAATTAACTCAGCATAAACCTACTCCCCCAGTTGGCATGCCAGTGAGCATGGATGTTATTAATCACAGCAACGGATTGAGCCCAGTAAAAATTAATTGAATTTCTTCCCAAGGGGAGCGACGTTGATTCAATCCCACCAGAAGATATGTCTTCTTCCCTGCAAGCTTCACGACGATTTATTATATTGAAAACTGTACGGTCCCAAATGATCATATATAATTTTTTGGTGGCCTTCTTTCCACTGTGCAGGAAGCAATATCATCGTCAACTGAAGTTTTTGAAGGTTGACAATGATTACTCGAATTGAATCAAACGTTTCTTTGTTGCTCTTTTGCTTTTGAATCAGTGTCAAAGAGAACAGAAAAACCAAAAGATACCATCATGAGGAAATCGTATAAGGCACGTGAAAGAGAATTTCACACCCCACAACCACACACCAGCTGCCCTCACCCGTCGACATTGATTTGGATTAATGCTGCTTTCTTTCTTTCTTTCCTATTGCCCATAAATATCATCAATTCAAAATATGAAAAGAAATTACAGAAGAAACTTCGTAACTGAGCCTTTTCTGACTTACAGCCTTTTCTGACTTCTATTACCATCGAGTATTCAATTTTTTTTAAAATATAAATATTACCTTTGATTTTGGTATCAAAAAGTAATAGTCACATAAAACGTGTAAATGAGATTGAAAAAAATATATAAAAAATAGGGAAAACATTCAGAAAAGCACAACAGGTGGAAACAGGAAAGCTTCGGATCTTATTTTTTGAATTAAAAATCATGTTTTAATCATTAAGTTAAATTTTTTTATTCAACTTTACTATTATTGTATTATAATATATTGAGAAAAGAAAAAGGGGATGATGAGGTCGGCATTGGGCAATTACGCCCTTCAATTAATTAGTACAATTTGCAATGAATATAGGCCATACATTAACACAACATCAAAGCCT
This sequence comes from Theobroma grandiflorum, assembly GCA_036013995.1. Taxonomy (NCBI): domain Eukaryota; kingdom Viridiplantae; phylum Streptophyta; class Magnoliopsida; order Malvales; family Malvaceae; genus Theobroma; species Theobroma grandiflorum. The sequence goes on from CP142127.1 coordinate 1,383,405, forward strand.
TTACCTAAAACAACAAAGCCAATAAATTAATCACAATTTAATAAAGAAATTTCCAGCAACTTGCCGGACTTTAATTCGGATTCCAGCCAAGAGTAATTTGGACATTCTATGGAAATGTAAGTAGTTCCACAATTTTATTTCTTCAATTCAAGTATAGTGCCATTTACTTTAAATGCAGAATCCATGAACAATCTCTCTCTCTCTCTCTCTCTCTCTCTCTCTCTCTCTCTCTCTGTGTTGGGTGAAGAGTGTGAGGTGGCTTTTCCTCACACTGGCTTAATTGATTGATCATCACAAATTCTCAACAGTTTGTAGTTTATCATAATTATTGCAACTAAATCAATTTTCTTTTCCCTACCCGATTACGTTCACATTGCAGACAAACTTTTAGGTAGTAATAAAATCCATGGATATTAATAGGATAAATATCCATTTTATTACCTGATAAATGAAGAAACAAAAGGTATTAATACCATTTGTTATGTTGAATAAATACGTAGCATTTATCTGTGTGAAGCTCATCCTTTGATCAAAACGTTTGGTGGTATTAATGTGGTTTTGGACCCATGGCTTTCTTACTCGAAATAAATATTTTTTAAGCAAATGTCAGGCACTGGCCATGTTCTAAGAATAAATACGTATATACACAGAGAACCAACTTTCCATCTCTTTTCTTTTACTTTAATAACATTACAAAAAATTGAGTTTTAATTACACTTGTCTAAGTAACATATTTTTTTGTATAGTAAAATTTTAAAAAGTGTAATTATTTAACTTTTAACTTCACTTTTTTCACATTTAATAGCAACATAAAAAAGTACAACCTTTGCTAGTGTATGCAATTTCTATATTTAATTATATTTTATTCATAATGCATCTAAAAAATTATATAATTAAATTAGATCTACAAAAATGTTCTAAAAAATAAAAAAATATTATTAAAAATATTTTTAATAGTACATTTTAAAAATATATTGTCTTAAGTCAAATTTGTTATAGTGTAACCAAATATATATATATATATATACACACACAGACAAACACATACATATCCTTGAAGAATAATCATGAACATATGGACAGTTCATTCCAAATGTTCAGTATGTTGTATTCAATGTGGATACCTCAGTGATTAATTCCCTGAAGTAGTATATATATATCCTGTATTTGGGAAGAACGTTTGGGATTAACGACAAATTTTATCTTGTCTAGTACAACATGATAACGTTGTTATGTTTATCTGTGAAATCCATGTTATATGATAAACTCATTATACATACATATAAAATACATATATTGTGTAAGCTTATTGTTGTTACGTGTAACGAAATATTATGTAAATTTAGAATATATAACATGAAAATATAGATGCAAAGCATATCGATCCTAAAGTTTAACATATCTTTATGTGGGGGGGATTGATGCCAATATGGCCGAAGCTTTGGCCGTAAAAGAAGCTGTTCTTGTTTTCTCTGTGTCAATGTCGAAAGATTATAGTTTTGAGATTGAATCTGATTCTGCTAATGTGGTTAAATGGTTCCTAAATCCCTACGAAGTCCCCTGGAAGATGAGACAAATTTTCATATTGATATCTAATTTGCTTAGGATGCTTTCTAGGTGGAAGATCAGACATATAGCCAGGTCAGCTAACAGGGATGCTGATAGCCTCGAAAAAGCGGTGTACTGAGGCCGCTTGATTTTGTTTGGAGTAACTATGATTATGATCTTTCGCCTCAAGAATTTGAGAATGTATAGCGCCTGGTTTAGGTGTTGTCTGGCACCAACAGGTCTGGATGAGAGGGTTGTGATTGATCTGCGGGGGACAGACAATGGCCTTGGGGCTGGGGCGATGACTGTCTTTGAAGCAGGATGGTTTCTGTTCATCTGCTCTTTTGTATATTGATTTTAAATATTGCATAAAGGTATAGCTTTTCAAAATAAGGCAAGCATACCATACGTAAATGCACTATATGCATCTGTATAACTAGAAATGTTCGATTTTATAATTTCCTTAATTATAAGATAAATCAAAGGTTTAATTATTAAACTAAAACTTTATGTCAAGAATAAATCAAAACTTATGATACGCTACTGCTGCTGCCTCTAGACTGCAGGCAATAAAAGTAGGGTGACCACAATGTGCAAACCATGAAACAAAGCATTGGCCCGGAATAATTTCTAAAGAGTACATTCTGATAATGTCTGTCACCAATTTGCTTTCGTCTACTTATTTAATCTTATCTATCAAATTCCTATAATGGTAAGTATTTAAACAATGGTCCAATTTTATCTACATGTATTTACTACCATATAGTACCACATATCATCATTGCACTTCTGCAAAGACTCTCCTATCCTTTACCCTTAGGTAACTGCAATTGCTGCGGTTTTCGATGCTTGTATAGGGACTCTGATCCCTTGTTCTAATTTCGAAATATATCATACTCATTTTACCTTTAAAAAAAAATCTTTTACCCTTAAGAATTTTATACCTATAGGTAATTTAGATTCTTTTTGGGTTGGTTCCAATTCTCCAATGTCCCAAAGGACCACAAAGGTTTCAAATTAGTTGACTAAACATTAAAATTTTTTAAATCGACAATATTTAATCATCAACATAACTATCAACTATTATATATGATGGAATAGTACTAACAAACTGCTAGCATTAGCTTAATTTGTCACACTTTTTGCATAAAATTCATAAAGGTATAATTTTATAATACAAAAGCGATTAGAATTTTGATAATTAAAATGCAATTTAAGGTTTTATATTGTTAGTCTTAAGACTTTTTTTTCCTTCAAAAAGAAAATAGGTAGTATAACTTAACTGTTTAGATGCCAAAAAATTAAAAAAAACTTAAAATATCGACTCCAGTGTAAAGCTTTTATTAAATTTAAAGATTACGATTTAGTTAGTTCATTTTAAAATGATAATTTTTTCTTGTTTACATTTTTTGTTTTTTTTCTCAAGCAGTTATCTTTATTAATAGAAAGCTTAAACAACATCACAATGCAAAAAAAAAAAAAAATTAAAAAGAAAAGCACTAGAGACAACGCGTCTTAAAAAAATAAAACATATTACATTACATTACAATACATATATACCTATCACCAAGCACTAACACGCTTTTGATTTTGTAATAAAACTTTTTAAGTAAAAAAATGAATGGTTTAAAACAAAGTAGCAAAGGTAATTATATAAATTATATTTAGTAGTTTAATTGAATATTTTCAATTTTATGTGAAAAATAATGTAATTTGTGTAACTATCAACAAAACATATTGATTACAGCCTTATTAATTCCACAAACATATCTATTAATTTTTTAATTTATAAATTAATTTAATTGACCTTCTATCGTAATATTAAATACGTTGATAAATTACGATTAATTTATAAACTTCGATATGTAAATACATGATTCAATAGTGATGTATGTATCTCTTTATTATAAAAAATCAAGATTGAATTTTATTTTGTTTCAAATCAAAATTCAAAAAAAAAATTGCCAATCTTGTGATTAGTGAATAACATATAAATATAAAATCACATTATCCATAATTAATTGATTAATCTAATTCATTTGTTTGTAGTGAAGGGTATAAGGGTCATATAAATGTGATCGTATTTACTACACTATGGCCTATATATTGCAAACGTATTTCAACTTCACCCATCTCTCCCCACATTTTCCTCACTTTCAACTACGTAATCTCTTTTTCTTTGTCTTCTTCTTCTTCTAAGGTTTGGTTGGCTTAATTTCCAAGAATATGGGGCGTTCTCCATGTTGCGAGAAGGTAGGGTTGAAGAAAGGGCCATGGACTCCAGAGGAAGATCAAAAACTCTTGGCTTATATTGAAGAACATGGCCATGGAAGCTGGCGTGCCTTGCCTGCAAAAGCTGGTGATTAGTACCATCTGCTCCGCTCTCCTTTAAGTACTATTAGATGGCCTTCATTTTTTGTAGCAAATCTTGTTAACTTTCACCTTATTTTTTGGCTTTACTTTATATATATATATAGGACTTCAAAGATGTGGCAAGAGTTGTAGATTAAGGTGGATTAACTACCTAAGACCTGATATCAAAAGAGGAAAGTTCAGTTTACAGGAAGAACAGACCATCATTCAACTCCATGCCCTTCTTGGAAACAGGTAAACAAAACCAAAGTGCACTAATTTTGGTTTAGCATTCAAAAAAATTTTATCTAGTACAGCTGTTTAGCCTCTGGCTTTCCCTCATCGTTTTGGTATTTACCAGTCGTTTGGTGGTTCTGATGAGAGCTCTTGTTCCTTGTTTCTCTCCAGCTTTTAATGGGGATATCCTCTTCTAGGTGATGGTATTCCCGTAGGGTAGAATTAGGCAGAATTGTATAGGTAGAGATAGTACGGTAAGGAGCAACGAGTCTTTTAGTTTGCGGTCGTAATGGCTGCATAATAGCGACAGTATCAAGTGCTTACTCCAGGCTGCTATTCCATTTTTGACAAGGTCATGATACTCCCCGATGATTTCGACACCTTACAGCAACTATATTACAGTGATTACCAAGCTAGATTTTTGTTAACAATCATCCTGCCATTGGAACCATCGCCATGTAGAATCTATATACCATCAAGCAATGCTATTTTTTTTTTTTTGGTCATGGAGGTTACTGGACTTATATGATTGGAATTTATGTTCCACAGGTGGTCGGCTATAGCTACTCATTTACCAAAAAGAACAGACAATGAGATCAAGAACTACTGGAATACACATCTCAAGAAAAGATTGACCAAGATGGGGATTGATCCCGTAACTCACAAGCCTAAAACCGATGCCCTCGTGTCCGCCAGTGGTAACCCCAAGGATGCCGCCAACCTTAGCCACATGGCTCAATGGGAGAGCGCTAGGTTGGAAGCCGAAGCTAGATTGGTCAGAGAGTCGAAACTAGTTTCGAACCCTCCCCAAAACCAGCTTGGCTCCTCCTCTTCCTCGGCGGCTCCACTATCCAACAATGCTGTGGCTCCAGCAACTAGACCGCAATGCCTTGACGTACTCAAAGCGTGGCAAGGTGTAGTCACCGGATTGTTCACCTTCAACAGTGACAACCTCCAGTCTCCAACCTCAACGTTGAACTTCATGGAAAACACGTTGCCGATCTCGTCTGCTGGATTCAATGATAACTTTGTTGGGAACTCAATCAATCCTTGTGAAGGTGATGGGATCGTAAAGGACAGTGGCGGGAATGATTGGAAATGTCTGGAGAAGTCGAACCCAATTCCCGAGTTAAAGGAAAGATTGGATAACTCAATGGGATTGCACGAAATGGCCTACTCCTCAGAGAGTGCATGGTTTCAAGACTCATTCAGGGCAGAAAATATGATGGAAGGTTACTCGGATATAATGGTTTGTGATTCTGTCGATCAGCAGAATTCGTCAATGACGCCTGGAGAAAACTTGACTGGAACAAGCTACGCTAGTTCTTTCGAGGAGAACAAGAATTACTGGAACAGCATACTTAATTTGGTGAATGCTTCATCATCTGGTTCACCCGTGTTTTGAAAGCTGGATAAGAGTACTCCCAGCTCTAGAATTTGATTGATAAGTGCATTCGCATTCCATAACTGTAACGAGAAAACTTTCAATTTAATAAAAGTCACTAGGTTCTAGTCTACCTAATTTAAAAGCCATGATCAGCAATTGAGCAACAGATGAAGCAATCTTGTTCTCTTTCATTTGGCTTTCATGAATTTCTGCTCTTGATTGAATCTTGAGCACACTTGGAAACATTAGTACACCATTTTACTTTGCCTGTTCTTGATCCTATATATGGCCATATAGAGGAGTTGTATCATCCTGCCTATTTTAAAAATTAGTACACCATCTCACAAAAACTTTGTCTAAATTAACAGGACAAAATGTTCCACTCATCTTTTAACCACATTTTAAGAGAGGCTAACTAGCTTGCTATGGACCGGTGAAAGTCGAATTCTCATGTACAAACGAATTTTCTGTTTCCTTTTTTTTTTGGTATACAGTCTACTAGTCTTTAATCTCTCCTGGATCATGGATTTTAACCATATTCAACTTGATAATTTCAATTTTTATCGAATTATGGCTGCGACGAAAAGTGAATATGGAAGAGATATAACAGATTTTGAGAGAGAAATTATCAGTCTCCAAGAAAGCAATGCATCCATTACCGGTGCCTGTTGCTTTCACTCCTTGTGTTCAAAGCTTGGGGGAGATCCATAAGCCTTTCGACCCTGACAAGGGGGCCTGGATTAGTTTTTTCAGTAAGCTGAAAGAAAACAAGCTAGAATTTATGTAAGATTTCTGTATAGTTTGAGTGGACTAAACACAAGCTAGCTTCCAGGAAAATTTTGGTATATGCAAACCATATTACTAGCTAGGACTTGATTGGACGAATGCAACCTGGAATTGCCTGTTGAAAACAGTGTAGCTTTAAAAATTGCAGATTCGTAGAACCCTTTATTCCATAGTGTATTTGTCAGCTCCCATTGAAGATGAATCAATTAATGGTTGGGCCACACTGCAGTCAGCCGTAGTCTCTCATAGTCTGCTGTCTCAGCCTACCACTGCCAAAATCAGTATCGCTGTAAAATGGGGATATAAATATAAGCACCTTCCCATTGTTTATGGCTTTCCTCTTAGTTACAATTGCAAACCTGGTAGCCGTCTCAAGATTTTACATAAGAAACAATTAAAGAATAATTATATAAAATTATAAATTGAATTAATGATTGGATTTGAAACAAAAATTAAAAACTTAAAAGTGGTGGCCATCAGCCCCCACAACCACCTTCGATTTTCTCTCATCTCTCTTCATTCTCACGTGAAGAATATATGTACAAGTGTAAATTGAAATTCATTGATCTTATTATTGGTAAACCACATTCTGCAATAATTCTCTAAACAAAACATAAATAATCCAAGGAAGATACACTAACATTCATAGTTGCCTTATCACATTCTGCAATAATCCAGACCAACCTCCCAAGAGGAAATATGAAGAAAAGTAATCTAGTCACACCCCCACAACAGACATTGAATTAGGATTTATAGAATTATCTACTCATCGATTTCAATTCTTGCCAATCATCCAATTGAAATAGAAATTAGTTTGATACAGAAGAAAATGAGAGAGAGAGAGAGAGAGAGAGAGAGAGAGAGAGGGATTAATAAAAGGAGGGATGGCGGTGGTTGCTTCACAGCGTGTGAAATAGGTGTGTATGAGTTGAATTGGATCAGCTTCATTGATATATATATCAATTTTATTTATGGTTATTTAGTAGTAATAATGGCTGCATCTCCTGCATCATCTAATCTTGTTGGGCCCTTTTAAATATCTTTAATAAATACCTTCCTTTCCTTTTCACCAATATCTTTTTATATTCATTACTGCTCCAACAATGCATTTCTCTTTATACAATATACCAAAAAATTTTATGCTATATATATGTATGTACTTTGCTAATTAATCTAATTAATTATTTTAATTTGGGATTGAAATATATCCATAAAAAAAATAGAGATCATGAAAATGAAACTATTTTTTTCAAAATTAAAACTCTTATTTTTTTTTTCTAATTTACTTGTAGGGTGCTAGATTGGGGTGTTCATGTTCTAGCTATAGCAATGACTCCATTGATTTTGCAACCCAATTTTGGCAATAATTTGAGGTCACTAAATAATTTATTTTTCTTCCACTAATTGGAGCAATCATTTGTCAAATCCCAAGCATTACAAAATGGAATGTTGTTGGAGTATGTGTAAGTGACGGGGCTACAATGCTTCTGATCATAAGGCCTGCCGACCTATGACTTTTGTAATACACCAAAAAGCAAAAAAGAGAAATTAATTAAGGTTGTGACTGTTTGATTCTGTAGCAATTAATATATAGTGCTAGTAATCAATTAAAAATTATGTAAATATGAGTATCTTTTACGAGTCTTTCCTTTGGCCACACAATGATTGGCTACACATTTGGACTGAGGCAAAGGTGGCATGGGATTACTTCGAAAATAGAGCACTAAATAATGAGGAAAGAAATTATGATAGTCTGGGAGAAACTCAAGCAACACTATGTCAAACTTATTGTTGATGCATGGGAGTGCAAAAGGGCGACCGGGAATGACAGCGACGGGTGGTTTGACCAGGGACGAGAATGGTAATTAGATTGTGGGGTTTACATATAAGGTCGATATCTCTTTCTCTTTAACAGCTACACTTTGGATTATCTATCAAAATTTAAGTTTATGTTGAAATAGGAGTTACAGAAAAATACAGGTTGAATCTGATTATTTTTTAATTATATAAAAAATTTTTAGTCAAAGAATTACTATAAATCTAAATACTCATATTCGGAGAAATATTAAAAAGTCATTTTAATAAGATTGAGATTGTTTAATTTTTCATGTTTATCGTAAAGCTAATCAATGTGTCAATTGAATGGTTATATCATGAAAACTTATCTTTTAGATTATCCATCTTCAAAATTCTTTCAAATAATATTTTCACTTATATATATACATACACTTTGGGTGTATTATGAATTAAAATGATATAGATAGTTTTGTTTTGTTCTTTCCTCTCCTCTGTTACAGAAAAGAATTATGTAAATAATAATCTTACAAAGAAAATATGCATTCATAATTTAATGGAAATCACACCTACACTGCCAACATAAAGAAAAAGTTTTTAAATTTTTATTAAAATAGTGAAAGAAAAACAATGGTTTGGGCTGGGACCAACCTCATGCTTTAGCCCATATGCTAGTCGATCCTTCATGGCTGTACCTGATCATTAATCAATACTTAGGGTTTCGGGTCTAGAAAAGTTACTCAAAGAGGAAGTTTGAGGTTCTCCGAGGAGTATTTCGACTGTAGGAAAATATATATGGATGAATAAAATATCCAAAAATTTTACTTTGATTGGATTTGTATATCAATGATCTTTTGATGAAAATATAATAAGTCAGTATTATTTATATATATCACGAATTTAATTGTTTGATGAATTTTTTTTGTTCATATGAATTTTCAATATCTTGTTGGCACGATGTTTTTCAGAGATTTTCTTAGTAACAGTGAACTAGTTTTATTAAGTGATGTTATAAAAATTATATTCTCGTGTATTATTTTAATTTAAGTGTACTGTTTTTTTATTTTTTTCTAATAAATAAAAGAAAAAAATAAATGATCCGAGAATTTTACTTTGATCAAATGCATACCAATATTTTACCTTTTTTTTAAGATTAATGAAGAGTGGTTCTAAACTTTGTTAATGAATAATGAATTGTAAATACCATAATAATAATAATTTGTCCATTATTTTCTAATTCATTTTAATTAAATTTTTATCAGGAAAAGGAATTTCCTTTTGAAATGGGTTCGGGGTTGGGATAGCTTGGACTAGACGTCTAACCGGGCTTGGTCCTAAAGACTTCATTGGTTTTTTACTTCCCATCCGTGCGTCTCTGACTGAGAGATCATTTATTTATCATGCTTTAAGAGGAAAAAGGCCGCTTACTGCTACTATTTCTCTTGCCCGTTAACTTAAGGCCTAACTGATTAACCAGCAGTCCATAACCAGCTAGCCAAGGGGTAGCATACTAGAAATGATATTGAATGCCTCACAGTCTAAAATGAAAAAGCTGTCACCCTGAAACAATTTAATTTTCTTTGGTCCATCCCTATCAAGTTACTCAAACAAGGTTTTTTTATTATTATTTTTTTTTTTTTGGGTACATACAATCAGGGGATATCAAGTGATGAACCAAATTCAAACTTGGAATGTCAATCATTTTAAAACGAAACTAACCGGTAGATCAAATCTGTAATATTCAAGCAAGAATTACATTATCAAATTAATGAGTTGAATGGACATATATATAGCCACGTAGAAGTAACTAAGAGAAGTGCATGATTTTGGAGAGTGAATATACTATATATTCTTCACATTTATACATTCTCTTGAAGAGAAGCTAAGCCGTTTTGGGCCAAATATTTTAATTCACTATTTGCTCATTTAAGCTTTTCCAAGTCTTATAGGAGAAGAACAAGGTCCTTTCTTGCTAAAAATCATTGTCTCCAATGGTAACAAATTTAAGACTTTACGTGATATGTTATTAAAGGGTAAACACATAAGATCATAAATCGGTTTAATAATTCGATTCAAAGTTAAAATTAATTATTTTTAAAATAAAATTAAATTATAACATAAAATTGAGGTACCACTTTCAATTCATCCCTAATCTCAAGCTTTCAAGATCTTGGTTGTGGTTGAACTGGTGGCTAACAATCAATGGCGAAGGGAATGAGAGGTTAGTAGGGCCCTTGCCCCCTTCCCCAAGTTTTAAAATTTCATGATATACTTTTACTTTTTTTTACAATTTTATAATTTTACTCCTACAATAATTGTGTTGTTTGGTGAGATACCCGTATTAATTAATCAACAACTAATTTTGGTAGACTTAAAGGAAAAATAAAACCTATTATAGTAGACTTATTCCCCAAACCCCATTACCCCAAGATCCCATGACCAACCCACTTCTTGTTCACCCTTCAAACAAAAAATTCTGACTCCATCACTACTAATAATGACCTTCAATGGTACATTGGTACTATTCAAAAGGGTTACTGAAGCTATCGCACGTGAAGTTGTCTACTTAATCTACTCGAACTAATTGTAATAGACTTAGAGATTAAAGTAAAATGTATTGTAGTAGAATTATTCTCCAAACCCTACTACTCCAAAACCCCACGACTAACTCACTTCTTGTTCACCCTTCAAATGCTCTAATAATGACATTGACATGGTACATTGGTACTACTCGGAAAGGTACTGAAGCTATCTACATGTGAATTTGTTTTCTTAGTACCTATTTGGCTTGATTTTTTTTCAGTTTATCTATCTCGTAAAAGTAAAAGTCAAATCAAAGAATATTTTAAGAAACTCTTAAAAAAATAAGCAGCTTTTTAAAAAAAATAAAAGTTAAAGGAAAAGTTTCAGATAAGAGTCTTCTCTTCTCTCTTTTAAAAACATATAAACTTTTAAGAAACACTCCTCTTTCTCAATCGATCTCGCTCTCTTCTCTCTCCCTCTACAAATTACCCTTCTCCAATGTAAATCACAATCTCCTTCTCCTTTCCCTCTATCTCTACAAAGACTATTAGAAAAAACAAACAGAAGACTCAACAATAGAATATTAAAACTTGAGATTTTTTTTATTTTTACAAAGATTAAGAGAAAAAAAGACTTAAAATTCAAAGTTGCATTCAAGTATTATTTAAATATTTTATCCCTTTTTCACCAAAAAGAATTTTAATATCAAATACATAGTTTCTTGTTTTCTCTTATTTTTTGAGAATTAAAGTATCATAATCTAATTGCTTGCTAGATCAACAAAAATCTAATACCATTACTACTATACAAAATTTGAGAGCAATTTTGTTTTTATATGCATTTTTTTCTATTTTAACATATGAAATTGTATACATCTGAAATCGTATATAAGCTGACGCAGTAAATTAGCGTGAAAAACGTTTAAGGTTAATAACCAAGTTTCAAATGCAGAAACTTAAATTCAAGTTAAGAAAAGAAACTTGTAATATTATTCCATGATTAAAAAAAACTAAGCTTAAGGGTCCTATTTACAGTGTTATATGCCTAAGTTCTAATAAAACTCTACTTTTGGTTGTCTAATACAATTAGAAGAGTTGACAAAAGATTTAAATAAAATAAATATTTTATTCTTTATTAGAACATGACTATTCTAAAGCCTTAATACAAGTAAATTAAATAAAAAGGAAATTTTATTATAGTTATAATTCTAATGTAGAACTCCTAACTAAACAAGGAAAAAATTAAAATTATGAATATACTCATGTATCACTTTTGAGCTTTTATTTTAATTTTTGAGGCTCAGCCTATTTTAAGAAATTATCTACTAGGTGCTTTATGTCATAAGCTCAAAAAATACTTGTTCCCCTTTAATTTATTAAATAATTGAAGATAGCATAAATACCTTTTATGATAATTTTAATAAAAATTAAAGTTTATATAATTTATTTTACCAAACTACTTACTAAATGACTTTAATTTAATTTTAAAAGTTATTAATTTTCATAAAAACTTCATGATAGCTTTTGAGCTAAAAAAAATTTAAACCAAATAAGCTCTTAACCTACCCGAACTAATTTTAATAGACTTAAGACTAAAGTAAAACCTATTGTAGTAAAATTATTACCCAAAGTCCACTCCCCTAAAACTCCACGATTGACTTACTTCTTATTCACCTCTTAAACACGAAATCCTAACTCTATTACTACCAACATTGACCTGAACATGATACATTGGTACTACTCGGAAGAGTTACTAAAGCTGTCTGCACGTGAAGTTGTCTTCTTAACCTACTCGACATAGGCACCTTTGCATTGAAGCCCATGAACTAACTCAAAAGACGCTGACAAAGAACTTAACCGACAAAACTAACTTAGCATAACTAATACTCTGTAATTCTTCTATCTTCGTGATGGTAATTACAATTTCAAAGTATTTGCCAAAGTAGGATGAAGCGATAATTGTCATCCCATTGTTCGATGTTGTTAGTTTTAGAAAAAGATGAATTGGGGATCACAGCCCTTCAAAATTTTAAATTATTGGTTCATCCAGAGTAATTAATAGTAATTTTTCCTTTTTTCTAAGGCGGCATTTTATTAATTAGTAGTTCTTATTAATGTATCAAAATCTTAATTTGTGGGATTAACATTAGAAACTTAATAATTTTGCAATAGCTAGATGTGCCACTAATTAATATTATAATCCCTGAAAATGCTAGTTGCCCAACAACCTGAATATTGGCAGTGAAGGGTACTGTCCTCCAATTTTTTAATGGGAGGCGGCAATCACAGACGTTATGAGTCCTCAAAAAATCATATACGTACATTGGTTCTTAATGAGAGCATTAAATTCTTTAGGATTTTAGTTTGCCCCACCCTCCCAATAGAATTCAATATATGTACAAGTAATTTATTGTAATGGGAGTATGGCCATGGACCCAAATATTTAATCTATTGGGACCAACATATATATTTTTTGGTTTTTTTTTTTCTTTTGCTTATATACAGATAATATATATATATGTGTGTACATATAGATGTATATATACAAGCATAAGATAGTTTTTTTTACATTTTTACATATGAAAGCTCATAGGTTTTTTTTTTCCTTTTTGAATGGCAACAATTTTTTTTTTCACATACGAACCCCTTTAGGTAGCTTAGAGGACATTTTCACGTGTGAAACACCCAAATTTGTTAGTCCATTTGCCAAGTAGTTCGTTTTACTTGAAATGTGTAGGATGGACAAATCTCTATAATTACTTTTACAAAACTCGTAAGTTTGAGCTATGCAAAAATATATAAGCCTCTCACTTCTGCTCTATTTCATGATTTTATCATTTTCTTCCTAAATTCGAAACAATAGAAATAGTTTATGCAAATTAAATTGAATAATAATTTAATTAATGATAATCACATATTTTTTTTTCTAAAGAAACAAATGTAAATATTCTATTCTCAATTTTTTATTATTTTATATTATTTATTTTTATATCTATATTTAAATCCAGATACGCGTGTGTGAGAGAGAGAGAAACATTAAGGCCAACCTGCTGTGGCTCTGAGAGGCATAAAGCCTCTGGACCACGTCATTTTGCTTTGATGCACGTGAAAATGACTGTGTTGCAACTGCTTTTCTTGGATGTCATGCATTTCAGTCTGCCGTTCCAAGTGACGTATGACTACAACCGATTTGTCTCTAGCTTATAAGAGGACTAGACTTCCAGAAAATTAAGGTGTTACTAATGGTGAATGCTGCCCTTGGACACCTTCGATGGCGATGTGGATATTTAATGAACTTGTTCTTTGGCTGGCAAAGTGAAAGCTATTTCTTCTCTAGCCAACAAAATCTCACATGTAAAAGATTTTTAGTCACCCCTTGAATTCTTTTGCTCAGAGAGAGAGAGAGAGAATTCTGACTATGTCTGAGCCACCTTTTAAGTCACAGCGGTAGTGTTAGTTGTGATACTTATGAGATACAGTCATAGACAACTAATTTTGGTCCTGTATGCCTCTCCACTATTGGGCAGCCTTGCCTTTGCCAAGGGCGGTGTGTTCTTTCATCATAAAATTCATTCAATGACCAAAATTGTACCTAGAAATTGATTAAGAACCATTTTATTGATAATCAGGCAAAGGAAAAAAAATCTATAATATTTTGATGGTCAGGTATTTTTCAATTCCAAACAAAAATTTTTTTTAGGTGATGGGTATATACTAAAATATCTTATTGGGTTAATTTGATGGTTTGGAATGTGAAATAAATTAAACTTTTAGGTGATGATGACGGACTTTATCATGTTTTAAATTAATATATGGATTTTGCTAATTGGTGCTTAATATTTAAGGTTAGTTAAAATATTATTTATAATATTTATTATATATCATAAAAGTGTGCATGAGGTATTTTAGGTAATGTTTGTTTACTCACTGAAATTATATATAATCTCACCCCCTCTTCCTATCCATTTCAGGCTCAGAATAGCTTGTAGATAGTCGAAAATCGTCGAGGATTACAGTTAGCCATACTACTTCAAAAACCCGTAGGTTCACTGCCTTTGAGTACTTTTGTCATTTAAGGGCCCACGTGTCGCTGTAAATGAAAGTTTATATCCTGGTTATCTATAACAATGTATGAAGTAATTTATTTTGCTTTTACGCTGTAAAAATTGTCTATAGATATTCCTATAAAAATTGTTTTACAAGAAAATAGAATATTTTAACGAATATTTTTATTTTATTCAAATAGTTGTAATTTCCCTTCAAACGAACGTTTTAGACACCGAATTTTATTTTTGATCATGGAATATGTGTTTTCTAAATATATATTACATTTCTAATTGATTTTGAAATTTTTGCTGAAAAATGATCAAAATACCCCTGTGTGGTAAAAATTTCTTTTTGACTGTTTTCGAATCAGAAATGGTTCATACTTCTTTAAAACATGATTTAGTGACTAATACTCACAGGGGAAGTAGAAAAACTGATACGTAAGCCTTACGGGGTCTCAATTGGTATCCCAAGAAATGGATGTCTATTGCAGCGTCGGGGTGGTTGTCACGGACTCGAAGTTAGTACCGGGTCGTGACAATTACTGTAGGCCTTACTACACCAGAAACAGTAAGTTTATTATTTTAAATATTTTATTATTTGGGTCTCACGTGTCACTGTAAGTGAGATTTCATACTCTGATTATTTATATCAATGTACGAAAGAATTTATTTTGCTTTTACGCTGAAAAAGATTATTTACGGATATTTTTATAAATATTATTTTATAGATAATAGAATATTTTATTGAATATCATTATTTTATTCAAATGGTTAAAAAAAAATTTCACGTTTTATGAATGATGTGAACTTCTAAATTTATATTTGATTATAAAATAGGTGTTTCTTACTCATATATGTCATTTTTAGCTAAATTTGAAATTTTTGATAGAATTGACCAAAATGCACCTGTGAGGCAAAACTTTTCTTCTGATTGTTTTGAGCAGGAATTGACAAATAAAACTTTAAAATGTGATGTTTGGCAACGGTTACTCACAGGAAAGGTAAGAAAACTGATACGTAAGCCTTGCGGGGTTTCGATCGGTATTTCGGGTAATGTGTGTCTATCGGGATGTCGCAGCGGTTGTCATGGACCCGAGGAGAGTTCCGGGTCGTGACAAAAATTATTGTTGAGATAAAATTATAAATTTTTAAAATAATACAAAAATATTTAAAAAATTTAAAAATTTTATAAGGATAAAATTATAAATTTTTAAAAAATATAAAGCTAAATTATAAAAAATGTAAATTTGTTGAGGGGGCGGGGCCCTTACAAGTAAAGATTTATATATTAATATTTAAATAATCTTTATTAAAAAATAATTTTTATATTAATATTCAAATATTACAAAAAAATAATTTTTTTATAATTTAAAATTTTATTAAAAAAGTTAAGCAATATCAAGAAAAAAACTTAAACGTTCACAAGAATATAAGTAAAAAAACACAAAGAATTTGTAGGAAAGCAGTCAAATAATCTCTAAATAAATAAGTAAAACTAACTTTAGGTGCCTAATAAAATCCTTGTTTTGTTACTTTCAACAAAAAATGGTTAAGATAGTAAATCCTAAATCAAAATCGCAAATAGAAATTATTAAATAAAAAAATTTTAAATTGAAAATATTAAAAATAAAATAAGTAAATAAACCAAACTTATCAATTATTATGACATGAAAATTGAGTTATTGACTAGAAGTTTCCTACACAGAGAATACAGAAAAGCAAAAAGGTATAAAAAATATTTATTTTATTTCTACAATATTTGATAAAAAGAAAAGAGAACAAGAGGTGGTCGTTGTGAAGTTTTGAAAAAATCGAGTTGAGAATAATTCTAGTACAATAGGTGTTATTTTAGTTTTATTAAAATTAATAGTTATGGACATCTCACTAAATAAAAAATTATTGTTGAGATAAAATTATAAATTTTTTAAATATTAAAAAAATTTAAAAATTTTATAAGGACAAAATTATAAATTTTTAAAAAATATAAAGCTAAATTATAAAAAATGTAAAAGGCCCGCCCCCCCCCCCCCCCCCCCCCCCCCCCCCCCCGCCCGGTCATCTGGAGCCATGGCACCTAATCGTTTCCCAAGAATAGTGAACAAAATTCGATGCAACCGGTTTATTAATGTTCAGTCATGCGTAAGTTCACTTAATGTATACTATTTAAATTTGCTTCTTCTGTTTTCTTTGGGTAATAACTTGATAGTAATCATTGCTTTTTGATTAAAGCATAGTCGTTCTTTTTTTTTTCTGACAATTCGTGCTCAGATTTTCTGTCCCAGTAATGTTCATAATTAGGCTCATATATGATCCCCAGCAAGCTGAGGCAATATAATTGCTACTGCAAATAAGGAAAACAGATATTGTCCAGAATCGAATGGGAATCTCTGCCTGCTTTTTGTCTCTCATAGATACCCCAGTTTATATTATCGTACCAAATGTCCTGAAACTTATAATTGAATGAAATACGTTAATTAACGGTGTGCAATAAGGTAACGACACTGGACGGATAATCAGACCGTGAACAAATAAAAAAAAATTAAAAATGTTTTCAATTTAAATAGCAAAGGATAAAAGGTTGAGCAGTTTTTGGACCTCTCACTCTCACGATCAAGACTTAATTAATTAACGTATCCGTTGATGGATCTATATATTGGTGAATCACATTTGCTGGTTGTCCCCTCAACCCTAAACCAATTCTTTAGGCAACTTATTTGCTGGTTGTTGGCTACAAATGGCAAGGTCTGCATGCTGCGAGAATATGGGGTTGAAGAAAGGGCCATGGACTCCGGATGAAGACCAGAAGCTGTTAGCTTATATCGAAGAACATGGCTTCGGAAACTGGCGTAGCTTGCCTGAAAAAGCTGGTACTAATTCTCAAATTTTCAAGTTATCTTGACCAAGAATTGGGTCTTTCAACTTTGTTCTGTGTTTTCTTATTCGTTGTCATTGCTGGTGTACACGATTAAAGGGCTTCAAAGATGTGGAAAGAGCTGTAGACTGAGGTGGATCAATCACTTAAGACCTGATGTCAAGAGGGGAAAGTTCAGCTTACAGGAAGAACAAACCATCATTCATCTCCATGCTTTTCTTGGGAATAGGTGGAAATTACTACAGTAATACACAAGTAGTTTATAATTTATACTCTATTGGGAAGCATAAGTAAGAAATCTAGCTAGTGCGTGCTTGCATTCAATTTTTTTCCTGATCCTTCTGATTACTGATAACACAATCTACCGTTTTGCCTAGGTGGTCGGTTATAGCAGCTCACTTACCCAACCGAACGGACAATGAGATCAAAAACTACTGGAACACACATATTAAGAAAAGGTTTAGCAAGATGGGGATTGATCCGACCACCCACAAGCCCATATCAAACCCCCTCAGCTCCGCCGGTGGTGGCCACTTGCGAAACACTGGCACACTGCGCCACATGGCTCAGTGGGAGAGGGCTCGTCTCGAAGCAGAAGCCAGGCTGGTCAGAGAGTCAAAACTAGTGTCGAAACCTTCCCCAAATAATAAGCCAGGCTTCTCGGCTAGACCGAGGAGTATCAGAACCTCATCAGCTCCTTCGACTAGATCACAGTGCCTTGACGTACTCAAAGCATGGCAAAGCGTAGTTGCTGGCACGTTCGCCATCGCCAATAACAACCTTGACCCTCCACCGTCAACAACATTCTTGGGCAACTCGATCCCTGTAAGCTCAACAAACGAGCTTGATCTAGCAGCTGCTGGCTCTACATGCATGGAAGGAATAATTGCTGAAGATGATCAGTTGATGTTGGACGACAGGTCAAACCACATAGCAGACTTAAATGAAAGATTCGATACCTCCATGGCTTTGCATGATAGGACCGCTGCTTCAGGAAACTGTTGAGAATAATGCTCGCATGGCTTGGTGTCCCTGTATGTGTACCTTGCAGATTCCTTGAATTAAGACATGCAGTTACTTATAGTTATTACATGTAAAACTGTTTTTAAACTTTCTTTAACACTTATAATTCATGTCTTAACACTTGAATCCATGTCTTGACAAGTGTTATGCATTTAACTACCCTTTTTTTTGTATAAATAGGGGTGTCACATATGAATAAAGCATGTCTTTCTCAAAACAATTTCTGTTCTTCTTTAAATTCCTTGTCTGACTTGTTAACACTTGCTTTATACAGCAACTTTATTTCTGTCCTTATTTTATCTTCATAGTATCTAGAGCCTATTTTGATCTTAAGGGATTGTGTTTGTAAGATAATAAAAACAAAGCCATTTCCCAAAACCTAAAGAAAACCATCTTCATGCGGAATGGCCTCCAACAATATTCTTAGTCATCAATCTCCATCAACTTTGATGGAGAGAATTATGCAATTTGGTCAGTTAAGATGGAAGCCTATCTTCGTGGTTACGATCTTTGGGATATCATAGAATCTGGTGGTGAAGTACTTGCCTTGAAAAAGACTACAACCTTTGCACAAATTAAACAACATAACAAGGAAGTTGTTAAGCTCTACAGAGCACTGGCATGTATCCATGGGGTTGTTTTGGATGCTACATTTGCAAGAAAAATGGGATCCAAATCAGCAAAAGAGGCATGGGACAAACTTAAGGAGGAATTTCAAGGCTCAGATAGGACAAAGCAGATGCAAGTAATGAATTTATTAAGGGAGTTTGAGACTTTGAGAATGGAGGATATTGAAAATGTTAAAGACTACATTAACAAAATTATGTGAGCGGTGAACTAGGCGTGGCTTTTGGGAGAAAATCTTTTTGAAAGCCGTGTAGTCCAAAAAGTTCTTGTGTCTCTACCAGAAAAATTTGAATCTACGATTACATCATTAGACGGGTCAAAGGACCTTTCAACCTTGACTCTTACTGATGGAGCAAATGCACTCCAAGTCGTAGAGCAAAGGAGAGCAATGTGAAGTGATAATACAACTGAAAATGCTTTAGTTGCAAAGATGAAAGGAAAAGCAAGAGGTGAGTCAAGAATAAAAAAAGGCTCAGGTGATCCGAAGGAGAAAAAAAAAAGAAAAGGATCAATATAACAAAACTCATGGAAAGAAGAGCAAGTTTTAGATGTGCTCTCACTACAAGAAAAAGGAATCATTTAGAGACCTATTGCTCGTTCAAATCGAGTGTCAGGTATCTTGCATGTAATCAATTGGGTCATATTGAGAAGGTATGTAAAAATAAACCAAAGAAGCATGATAAGGCATCACAAGCAGATGAGAAGGTTGATGTTGCTGAAGAGCAGTTGTTTATGACCTTGACACGGCCCAAGTTAGTTTTCTCAAATAAATGGTTGATGGACAGCGGTTGTTCAAATCACATGACCCCTAATAAAGAAGTCTTTACTGAACTGGATACTCTACATCAATCTAGTGTTGAAATAGGCGATGGCAAATATCTATGTGCAGTAGGGAAAGGTACAATCAACATTTAGACCTCCATGGGAGTCAGGTATGTCAGAGAAATGTTGCTTGTTCCTGATATTGCTCAAAATTTGCTAAGTGTAGGCCAAATGGTGGATGATGGCTGCGACGAAAAATGAATATGGAAGAGACATAACAGATTTTGAGAAAGAAATTATTAGTCTCCAAGAAAGCAATGCATCCATTACCAGTGCCTGTTGCTTTCAATCCTTATGTTCAAAGCTGAGGGAAGATTCATAAGCCGTTTGACTCTGACAAGGGGGCTTGGATTAGTTATTTCAGTAAGCTAAAAGAAAACAAGCTAGAATTTATGTAAGATTTCTGTATAGTTTGAGTGGACTAAACACAAGCTAGTTTTTAGGAAATTTTTGAAATATGCAAACCATATTACTAGCTAGGACTTGATTGGACGAATGCAACCTAGAATTGCCTGTTGAAAATAGTGTAGCTTTAAAAATTGCAAATTCGTAAAACCCTTTATTCCATAGTGTATTTGTCAGTTCCCATTGAAGATGAATCAATTAATGTTGGTATATTTTCAAAATCAAAGGTTATGTCACAAAAAGTGACATAATATGTGTATTGGATAATAAACAAGTTTTCATGTGAATGGTTATATTTTTTGGTAAAATGACATCTAAAAGTCATAAGACATATTGAAAAGACACCATCGCTTAAAAGTTAAATATGAAAAGTTATTGTTTCAAGTTATAACTCAAAGATTATGTCTCGTGGAATGAATAATTATTTTTTCATAAGATGATTATTGAAACAATACTTTTATCCAAAATTTGTATCTTGCAAAATGAAAAGATGCCTTTTAGACAAAAAGTGCCTTAATGAAAGAGTTGTGTCCTTGAAGAAGAGACACTTGCAAGCCTATATAAAGGGCTTGTTGCTAACCATTTTAACACAATGACAAATTAAAATCAAAATCAAAGCAAGTGCAGAAATATCAAGAGCAAGATAAATGTTGTGTTTTATTAACATAAACATTTAAGTTTTCATATCTATTAAAGCTTCCAAATTCCTTATAATTTACTTGCTACAGAAAGTAGGCTCTAAGGCCAAACAACTTTACAAATCGTCAAGTGTATCTAGCGGTCTACTCTAGTTAAATGCAAGACGAAGTTAGACGTTGACTTTATTGTATCTCTAAGGCTATTTGCACCATTCCCCTTTGCATACCGAGTGATGATGATAAAATAAGTTTTAAAGATAGAGTCTATTGAAAGGCTCACTTTGAAGTCAATTTTGTCAATTTTTTGAATATCGTATAAACCCCATTTGCACCAACAATTAATGGATGCGCCATACTGCAGTCAGCCGTAGTCTCTCTTAGTTTACTGTCTCAGCCTACCACTGCCAAAATCAGTATTGCTATAAAATCGGGATATAAATATAAGCACCTTCCCATTGTTCATGGCTTTCGTCTTAGTTACAATTGCAAACCTGGTAGCTGTCTGAAAATTTTACATAAGAAATAATTAAAGAATAATTATATAAAATTATAAATCAAATTAATGATTCGATTTAAAATAAAAATTAAAAACTTAAAAGTGGTGGCCATCAACCCCCATAACCACCTTCGTTTTGCTCTTATCTCTCTTCATTCTCACGTGAAGAATATATGTACAAATGTAGATTGAAACTCATTGATCTTATTATTGGTAAACCACATTCTGCAATAATCCTCTAAACAAAACACAAATAATCCAAGGAAGATACACTAACATTCATAGTTGCCTTATCACATTTTGCAATAATCCAGACCAACCTCCCAAGAGGAAATATGAAGAAAAGTAATCTAGTCACACCCACACAACAGACATGGAATTAGGATTTATAGAATTATCTACTCATCGATTTCAATTCTTGCCAATCATCCAATTGAAATAGAAATTAGTTTGATACAGAAGAAAATGAGAGAGAGAGAGAGAGAGAGAGAGAGAGAGAGAGAGAGAGGGGGGGATTAATAAAAGGAAGGATGGCGGTAGTTGCATCAGAGCGTGTAACATAGGTGTGTATGAGTTGAATTGGATCAGCTTCATTGATATATATATCAATTTTATTTATGGTTATTTAGTAGTAATAATGGCTGCATCTCCTGCATCATCTAATCTTGTTGGGCCCTTTTAAATATCTTTAATAAATACCCTCCTTTCCTTTTCACCAGTATCTTTTTATATTCATTACTGCTCCAACAATGCATTTCTCTTTATACAATATACCAAAAAATTTTATGCTATATATATGTATCTACTTTGCTAATTAATCTAATTAATTATTTCAATTCGGGATTGCAATACATCCATAAAAAAAATGGAGATCATGAAAATGAAACTATTTTTTTCAAAATTAAAACTCTTATTTTTTTTTTCTAATTTACTTGTAGCTAGCTAGATTGGGGTGTTCATGTTCTAGCTATAGCAATGACTCCATTGATTTTGCAACCCAATTTTGGCAATAATTTGAGGTCACTAAATAATTTATTTTTCTTCCACTAATTGGAGCAATCATTTGTCAAATCCCAAGCATTACAAAATGGGATGTTGTTGGAGTATGTGTAAGTGACGGGGCTACAATGCCTCTGATCATAAGGCCTGCCGACCTTTGACTTTTGTAATACACCAAAAAGCCAAAAAGAGAAATTAATTAAGGTTGTGACTGTTTGATCCTGTAGCAATTAATATATAGTGCTACTAATCAATTAAAAATTATGTAAATATGAGCATCTTTTACGAGTCTTTCCTTTGGCCCCACAATGCTTGGCTGCACATTTGGAATGAGGCAAAGGTGGCATGGGATTACTTCGAAAATAAAGCACTAAATAATGAGGAAAAGAAATGATGATAGTCTGGGAGAAACTCAAGCAACACTATGTCAAACTTATTGTTGATGCATGGGAGTGCAAAAGGGCAACCGGGAATGACAGCGACGGGTGGTTTGACTAGTGATGAGAATGGTAATTAGATTGAGGGGTTTACGTATAAGGTCGATATCTCTTTCTCTTCAACAGCTAAACTTTGGATTATCTATCAAAATTTAAGTTTATGTTGAATAGGAGTTACAAAAAAATACAGGTTGAATCTGATTCTTTTTTAATTATATAAAAAATTTTTAGTCAAAGAATTACTATAAATCTAAATACTCGTATTCGGAAAAATATTAAAAAATTATTTTAACAGGATTGAGATTGTTCAATTTTTCACGTTCATTATAAAGCTAGTCAATGTGTCAATTGCATGGTTATATCATGAAAACTTATCTTTGAGATTACTTATCTTCGAAACTCTTTCAAGTAGTATTTTTACTTATTTATATACATACACTTTGGGTGTATTATGGATTAGAATGATATAGATAGTTTTGTTTTGTTCTTTCCTTTGTTACAGAAAAAAATTATGTAAATAATAATCTTACAAAGAAAATATGCATTCATAATTTAATGGAAATCACACCTACACTGCCAACATAAAGAAAAAGTTTTTACATTGTTATTAAAATAGCGAAAAAAAAAACAATGCTTTGGGCTGGGACCAACCTCATGCTTTAGCCCATATGCTAGTCGATCCTACATGGCTGTACCTGATAATTATCAATACTTAGAGTTTCGGGTCTAGAAAAGTTACTCAAAGAGTAAGTTTGAGGTTCTCCGGGGAGTATTTCAACTGTAGGAAAATATATATGGATGAATAAAATATCCAAAAATTTTACTTTGATTGGATTTGTATATCAATGATCTTTTGATGAAAATATAATAAGTCAGTATTATTTATATATATCACAAATTTAATTGTTTGATGAATTTTTTTTGTTAATATGAATTTTCAATATCTTGTTGGCAGCACGATGTTTTTTAGAAGTTTTCTTAATAATAGTGAATTAGTTTTATTAAGTGATGTTATAAAAATTATATTCTCACGTATTATTTTCACAAAACTGTACTTTTTTTTATTTTTTTTTAATAAAAAAAGAAAAAAAGAAAGGATCCGAGAATTTTACTTTGATCGAATGCCTACCAATCTTTTACCTTTTTTTTAAGATTAATGAAGAGTGGTTCTAAACTTTGTTAATGAATAATGAATTGTAAATACCATAATAATAATAACTTGTCCATTATTTTCTAATTCATTTTATTAAATTTTTACCAGGAAAAGGAATTTGCTTTTGGAATGGGTACGTGGTTGGGATAGCTTGGACTAGACGTCTAACTGGGCTTGGTCCTAAAGACTTCATTGGTTTTTTACTTCCCAACCGGGCGTCTCTGACTGAGAGATCATTTATTTATCATGCTTTAAGAGGAAAAAGGCCGCTTACTGCTACTGTTTGTCTTGCCTCTTTAACTTAAGGCCTAGCTGATTAACCAGCAGTCCATAACCAGCTAGCCAAAGGGTAGCATACTAGAAATGATATTGAATGCCTCAGTCTAAAATGAAAAAGCTGTCACCCTGAAACAATTTAATTTTCTTTGGTCCATCCCTATCAAGTTACTCAAACAAGGTTTTTTTATTATTATTAATTTTTTTTTGGTACATATGATCAGGAGATACAAAGTGATGAACCAAATTCAAACTTGGAATGTCAATCATTTTAAAACGAAAATAACCGGTAGATCAAATCTGCAATATTCAAGCAAGAATTACATTATCAAATTAATGAGTTGAATGGACATTCTCTTGAAGAGAAGCTAAGCCGTTTTGGGCCAAATATTTTAATTCATTATTTCCTCATTTAAGCTTTTCCAAATCTTATAGGAGAAGAACAAGGTGCTTTCTTGCTAAATATCATTGTCTCCAATGGTAACAGATTTAAGACTTTACGTGATATGTTATTAAAGGGTAAACACATAAGATCATAAATCGGTTTAATAATTCGATTCAAAGTTAAAATTAATTATTTTTAAAATAAAATTAAATTATAACATAAAATTGAGGCACCACTTTCAATTCATCCCTAACCTCAAGCTTTCAAGATCTTGGTTGTGGTTGAACTGGTGGCTAACAATCAATGGCAAAGGGAATGAGAGGCTAGTAGGGCCCCTGCCCCCTTCCCGAAGTTTTAAAATTTCATGATATAATTTTACTTTTTTTTACAATTTTATAATTTTGTCCCTACAATAATTTTGTTGTTTGGTGAGATACCTATATTAATTAATCAACAACTAATTTTAGTAGACTTAAAGAAAAAATAAAACCTATTATAATAGAATTATTTCCCAAACCCCATTACCCCAAGATCCCATGACCGACCCACTTCTTGTTCACCCTTCAAACAAAAAATTCTGACTCTATCACTACTAATAATGACCTTGAATGGTACATTGGTACTATTCAAAATGGTTACTGAAGTTATCACACGTGAAGTTGTCTGCTTAATCTACTTGAACTAATTTTAATAGGCTTAGAGACTAAAGTAAAATGTATTACAGTAGAATTATTCTCCAAACCCTACTATCCCAAAACCCCTTGACTAACTCACTTCTTGTTCACCCTTCAAATGTGCTAATAATGACATTGACATGGTACATTGGTATTACTTGGAAGGGTACTGAAGCTATCTACATGTGAATTTATTTTCTTAGTGCCTATTTGGCTTGATTTTTTTTCAACTTATCTATCTTGTAAAAGTAGAAGTCAAACCAAATAGGATTTTAAGAAACTCTTAAAAAAAATAAGCAATTTTAAAAAAAAACAAAATTTTAAAAAAAAGTTAAAAGAAAAGTCTCAAATAAGAGTTTTCTCTTCTCTTTTAAAAACATACAAACTTTTAAGAAATACTCCTCTTTCTCAATCGATCTCGCTCTCTTCTCTCTCCCTCTACAAATTACCCTTTTCCAATGTAAATCACAATCTCCTTCTCTTTTCCCTCTATCTCTACAAAGACTAATAGAAAAAACAAACAGAAGACTCAGTAATAGAATATTAAAATTTGATATTTTTTTATTCTTACAAAGATTAAGAGAAAAAAAAAACTTAAAATTCAAAGTTGCATTCAAGTATTATTTAAATATTTTATCTCTTCTTCACCAAAAAGAATTTTAATATCAAATATATAGTTTTCTGTTTTCTCTTATTTTTTGCGAATTAACGTATCATGGTCTAATTGCTTGCTTGATCAACAAAAATCTAATACCATTACTACTATACAAAGTTTGAGAACAGTTCTATTTTTATATGCATTTTTTTTATTTTAATGTCTGAAATTGTATACATATGAAATCGTATATAAGCTGACACAGTAAGTTAGCGTGAAAAACGTTTAAAGTTAATAACCAAGTTTCAAATGCAGAAACTTAAATTCAAGTTAAGAAAAGAAATTTGTAATATTATTCCATGATTAAAAAAAAACTAAGCTTAAGGATCCTATTTATAGTGTTATATGGCCAAGTCCTAATAAAACTTTACTTTTGATTGTCTAATACAACTAGAAGAGTTGACAAAAAATTTAAATAAAATAAATGTTTTATTCTTTATTAGAACACGACTATTCTAAAGTCTTAATACAAGTAAATTAAATAAAAAGGAAATTCTATTATACCTATAATTCTAATGTACAACTCCTAACTAAAAAAGAAAAAAATTAAAATTATGAATATGCTCATTTATGACTTTTGAGCTTTTATTTTAATTTCTGAGGTTCAGCCTATTCTAAGAAATTATCTACTAGACGTTCTATGTAATAAGCTCAAAAAATACTTGTTCCACTTTAATTTATTAAATAATTGAAGATAGCATAAATACCTTTTATGATTATTTTAATAAAAATTAAAATTTATATAATTTATTTTACCAAACTACTTACTAAATAACTTTAATTTAATTTTAAAAATTATTAATTTTCATAAAAACTTCATGATAGCTTTTGAGCTAAAAAAAAATTAAACCAAATAAGCTCTTAACCTACCCGAACTAATTTTAATAGACTTAAGACTAAAGTAAAACCTATTGTAGTAAAATTATTACCCAAAGTCCACTCCCCTCAAACTCCACGATTGACTTACTTCTTATTCACCTCTTAAACACGAAATCCTAACTCTATTACTACCAACATTGACCTGAACATGATACATTGGTACTACTCGGAAGAGTTACTAAAGCTGTCTGCGCGTGAAGTTGTCTTCTTAACCTACTCGACATAGGCACCTTTGCATTGAAGCCCATGAACTAACTCAAAAGACGCTGACAAAGAACTTAACCGACAAAACTAACTTAGCATAACTAATACTCTGTAATTCTTCTATCTTCGTGATGGTAATTACAATTTCAAAGTATTTGCCAAAGTAGGATGAAGCGATAATTGTCATCCCATTGTTCGATGTTGTTAGTTTTAGAAAAAGATGAATTGGGGATCACAGCCCTTCAAAATTTTAAATTATTGGTTCATCCAGAGTAATTAATAGTAATTTTTCCTTTTTTCTAAGGCGGCATTTTATTAATTAGTAGTTCTTATTAATGTATCAAAATCTTAATTTGTGGGATTAACATTAGAAACTTAATAATTTTGCAATAGCTAGATGTGCCACTAATTAATATTATAATCCCTGAAAATGCTAGTTGCCCAACAACCTGAATATTGGCAGTGAAGGGTACTGTCCTCCAATTTTTTAATGGGAGGCGGCAATCACAGACGTTATGAGTCCTCAAAAAATCATATACGTACATTGGTTCTTAATGAGAGCATTAAATTCTTTAGGATTTTAGTTTGCCCCACCCTCCCAATAGAATTCAATATATGTACAAGTAATTTATTGTAATGGGAGTATGGCCATGGACCCAAATATTTAATCTATTGGGACCAACATATATATTTTTTGGTTTTTTTTTTTCTTTTGCTTATATACAGATAATATATATATATATGTGTACATATAGATGTATATATACAAGCATAAGATAGTTTTTTTTACATTTTTACATATGAAAGCTCATAGGTTTTTTTTTTCCTTTTTGAATGGCAACAATTTTTTTTTTCACATACGAACCCCTTTAGGTAGCTTAGAGGACATTTTCACGTGTGAAACACCCAAATTTGTTAGTCCATTT
Organism: Theobroma grandiflorum; assembly: GCA_036013995.1. Taxonomy (NCBI): domain Eukaryota; kingdom Viridiplantae; phylum Streptophyta; class Magnoliopsida; order Malvales; family Malvaceae; genus Theobroma; species Theobroma grandiflorum. The sequence goes on from CP142127.1 coordinate 1,411,551, forward strand.
GCCAAGTAGTTCGTTTTACTTGAAATGTGTAGGATGGACAAATCTCTATAATTACTTTTACAAAACTCGTAAGTTTGAGCTATGCAAAAATATATAAGCCTCTCACTTCTGCTCTATTTCATGATTTTATCATTTTCTTCCTAAATTCGAAACAATAGAAATAGTTTATGCAAATTAAATTGAATAATAATTTAATGAACTTGGTGAATGCTGCCCTTGGACACCTTCGATGGCGATGTGGATATTTAATGAACTTGTCCTTTGGCTGGAAAAGTGAAAGCTATTTATTCTCTAGCCAATAAAATCTCACATGTAAAAGATTTTGAGTCACCCCTTGAATTCTTTTGCTCAGAGAGAGAGAGAGAGAGAGAGACTGAATTCTGACTATATCTGAGTCACACTTTTAAGTAACAGCAGTACTGTTAGTTGTGATACTTATGAGATACAGTGATAGACAACTAATTTTGGTCCTGCATGCCTCTCCACTATAGGGCAGCCTTGCCTTTGCCAAGGGCGGTGTGTTCTTTCATCATAAAATTCATTCAATGACCAAAATTGTACCCAGAAATTGATTAAGAACCATTTTATTGATAATAAGGCAAAGGAAAAAAAATCTATAATATTTGGATGGTCAGGTATTTTTCAATTCCAAACAAAAAAATTTTTTAGGTGATGGGTATATACTTAAAATATCTTATCGGGTTGATTTGATGGTTTGCAATGTGAAATAAATTAAACTTTTAGGTGATGATGACAGACTTTATCATGTTTTAAATTAATATATGGATTTTACTAATTGATACTTAATTTTTAAGATTAGTTAAAATATTATTTATAATATTTATTATATATCATGAAAGTGTGCATGAGGTCTTTGCAAGGAAAATCATCAAAATGTCAATTACATAGAACCACATTTAAACTCTTCATAATTGATATGTCGACGAAATCAAAATAGAGATGGTTGCCATCACTTAATTTTTAATTTTTTTATTATATATATAACTTGATATATATAATATATAATTATTTTTATAATTATCTTTTAATCACTTTTTATACAAAATTTTAAATTTATTACTATGAAATCATCCATCATCATATGAACATAGCATAAAACAATTCAAAACAACATAATAGAACACTCAATGAATGGCATCAAATACCTCGAAACAATAAAATGCAAATTACAGTTCCAGCCCACCTTTCACCTAGTATCACCACACGTAAAACATTTTTGACCTATCAACGACAAATTTGACATGAGCGCCGGTAAAAAAAATTAACAATTAATATGATAAATTTCATTGCACAACTTTATAATAAGCTCAAGAGGTGCTCGCTAAAGATTAATTTGAAACATTTATATGGAATATTTTATGTATATTTAAGCACTCATTACTACCTACCAAGCCCACAAATTCAATATAATGGCAATGAACTTCATTTTTGTGAAATAATTGTGCAGAGGACCCATAGCTTTTACTATATAAAGCTGAAAATATCAGCACCCTTCCAGTGGCAAGCACTACTGACCACAAATATGAGATGGACCCAATTAATTTTTCAAAAGAAACATTAACTCTTTGCCTAGGTGCGATAAAACATCAATTCACTGTGGACTAAAGCCATGGGATAAGGGGATATAAAATTTTAATAAATTAATATTTAATAAATTAATAATTACAATTAAATGATATTTTTTGTCGATCTCGACTTGAGACCAACGTGATAATTAATTATTCGTTAAATTTATAAGATAATACATTTAAAAAAAATACATTGATCCCACTTGATATGTAAATTAATAATCTTCCTATACATTAAAATTATATATATACTTGACTCAATTAGGAGGTGTTTATAAAATATAACACTAATGTTATTTGTTTTTTCTTGAAATTGATATATTTTAGGACCTCATCTTCAACTTTTCTTAATGCATTGAGAAGCTCTATTATAATATTCTCATATTGTAAGAGGAAATTGATATTAGCTGATATATACTTTATTGACCTCTTGATCGTATTCGATATTGTTGTTTGGCTCATTTGCAAATTGAACTTTTTTGACACCCACAGTTGCAATTGTGTTTAATTGTAATTTAGATTTTTTATGTTGTATTCACACAATGTTTTACGCATTTCATTCGTCATTGTTGATTTTATTACACTTTTTGTAAAACCCGACCCTATAAATACATTTCATGACATACATGCAATGAACAACATGTTTGTATGTTAGGAAAGTCTCAAAGAATAGTTAAAACCCGGTATTGTACCAAATGGTACACTTAAGTTGATTTAACCTCGAATTAGTTCAAATAGGAATTTTAAGATGAAATTTAATATTTCACAGTCCAGTAATGACTTAAAATGATGTTTTGGAGTTCGAGGGTTAATTTGGGATGAATTTAAAAATTTTGATGTCTAGGGGTAAAATCGTCATTTTGCCACCCAAGATAATAAATTGACCATGGAGTGAAATTTTTGATCAATATTGACTATTTGGAGTATAATTTGATGATAGGAAGTGAAAAATTTCAATTCCGACAGTTTTCGGAACATGGGGGCAAAACGATAATTTTGTCGCCCCAGGGGTAAAACAGTAATTTTCACCACTCAAAACTTGTCAAAATCTTAGGATTTATACATTTTTGGTATGAATAATCATGGTATTTCAAGTGGTGAAAAATTGAAGTTTTAAAAACGAAATTTTAAAAACGAGTCCCACGGGAAAGTGACATGTGGCACTTTTAATGATTTAATATTATTTTAATGAAAAATCAGCCCATTTAAACCCCTCAGCAAGTGAAGCACGACCCTAAGGAGAAAATAAGAGAAAAAATAGAGAGGAAAGGAAGAAAAGAGAAAAACCAAAAGAAAAGTTTGAAATTTGACGAAGAATTCGAGGTTTTCGCCCGTTTTTGCGTCTAACGGTAAGATTTTTCGATTTTGGCTTGGTTTCTACCTTTCCCATGCTTTTGTTTTCATTTTCCATGCTTCAAGAGAGAGATCACAAAATAGATCTAAGGGCTGGATGAAATTCAAGGGGGGAGATTTTGAATTTTTTAAGTTTCGATTCTTAGCTAAATCGGTAGTTTCGGTTAGTTAGAGGTGTTTAGAAATTAAATTGGACTCGAAAGCATGAAATTTTCACAATGCCCACCCTAGGCTGAATCTTCAATGCTGTCCAATGGTGATGAATTGATTTTTATTCAAATGAGTTGAAGGGAAAATGATGAAAAATAATTAATTGTGCTAGAAAAACAAAGTAGAAAATTTACCGGGTGAATGTCCCATTTTAACCGAATTTTTCAAGGAAGAAAGTGACCTGAATTTAGTGATTCCAGAGGGTTATAAGCTGGTATTTGATGGTTAAAAATGTTGGAGAGAGAATGAGACGATTTAGAGCAAAAATGAAGCGCGTTAGCAATTTATCGGGTAAAGTATCGAAAATAGGCTAATACCGCGTTTAAACTGTTTTAGGCCATTGCATTTCATACCATGTATTAATATAGGATTTAAATCAATTATATAGTGATTGAGCATAAATGTGTTGAATTGTGTGATTTTTGTAATTTATTAAGGAGGTGAGACATCCGGAAAAGGCAAGGAGGTCATACCCGAGGAAACGTGATCGGGACGCTTTTCTTCAAGAGAATTAGATTTATATGACCAGTGAGTAAACTTATTATTATTGTAAACTATCTAGAGTTTCTTTTTAAAGGTCAATTATGGATTTTATGCAAAGAAAATGACTGTAAAAAGAGAAATTTTACTGTATGTAAATAAGTAGATTTAAATGTGAATATGTGATTTTAGTTAAAAATTGAGTAGTTTGGAGGCCTTCACTTATGTTATAAATGACATTTTGATGAAATTGGCTTATGAGATTGTGAGTATATGTGGCTATATTATAAACTGTATTGGGAATAAATGTAAACTGTTTTTACTATGCAGGTTGGGTAAATAAATAAAAGCCACGTTATACTGTCGAAATTTTATTAAAATTGGTGGGTTTAGTCACTGCAGTGGTGGGTTTCTGTGGACCGCCTATTAGAGGGGCACAGTAAACCCGGTTATATAGTTACTCTGGTTGTAGAGGTGAGGAGGGTAACTCCCGGGGTAGTGTTAGAGTTCACTCCACGTAGAACCCACACGTGAATGTGTATCTCGGCCAACGCCAAGGAACGGCTTGTTTTAAAAACTAAAACGTGTTTAATATGTAACTGTTTTGACAACCTTGGCAGATTCGGTTAGATGCCTCGGCCAAGGTATCCCCGATGACTAGTTTTGGCTTGAGCCATGATTTTAATAAAAGTCATAAGTCTTAACAATTGTTTTGATAAATTATAAATATTTCTTGATTTAAGAAATAAAATAAAACTTTATGAAATGGTTTGTAATAGCTATTTAAACTTGCCTCCATTTTACTTACCTTTAGATGTTTATAATAATGTTTGTTCACTCATTGGGATTGCAAAATCTCACCCACCTCATGTCCAAACATTTTAGGCCTGTGGTAGCTTGTAGATACCAGATTTTGTCGAGGACTACCGTAGATCGTCTTCCCATGACAGATAATAGGTTTACTACCATTGTCGTATTTGTATAGTTATGGGCTCACCGGTCATTGTAATTATTATTGTACATTATGACTTTGTAACTTAATGTATGTATGAATTTATTTTACTTTCACGCTATAAAAATTATTTATACGCGTGTCTATAAAAATCATTTTATAAGAAAATAGAATATTTTTATCAATATTTTTGAATAGTAAAATGTGAATTTAAACCTTTGAAAAAGAAAGTTTCGGACTTCCGATTTCAAATCCGATTTCAGATTATGTATTCTGGATGCATAAACTATATTTTTACCGTATTTTAATATTTTTGTCAAAAAATGACCAAAATACCCCTGTGAGTCAAATTTTATATTTTGATTTATTTAAGCCAGAAATGAGTTATAAACCCTCGAAATGATATGTTTGGAAAGATTTACTCACAAGGAAGGCTAGAAACTGGTACGTAAGCCTTACGAGATTTCGATTGGCATTCCGGATAATGAGTGTCAATTGGGACGTCGTGGCGGTTATTATGGGCCCGAGGGAAGTTCCAGGTCGTGACACTTTTGAAATAAGAAATTATTGTGTTTAATTTAACCATTTGTGATATTATATTTTTATAGATATTTTTACTTGATTTAATATTTATGAGTATATTAATTAAATGTACATCAAATATAATTTTAATTTGTTGTAAAAATGAATAAATTCACGACTTTTATTTAATAAGGTTAATTATATTCATGAACTTATTTGGATTAAATAAATATATAAAATAATGATAATTATGTAATATTTGTATAATCAAAATATACAAGACGACTTTTTTTTTATAGATCAAATTCATAAGGCGTTTTTGAGAATGGACTTCTCCATAATTTTAAGTGTTTTTAGACACAAGAAGTTATATTTGGACGAAAATGCCCTTAATGAAACCGACGCATCCTTTTGGGTTCGCGCCTCAACCCGAAACGTTTCAACGGGTAAAGTCTGTTTATATGTGGTCCACCACTCAGTTCTCAAAGACAGACCGTACATCTCTTCCAAAGCAGTTTTGTCGATACTTAAGCGGCAGTTAAAGTTCGGAGCATTTTCGCAGTGGGACCATTTTAGAGTGGTTGTTATCAGCATAAAGGTGCTTCACATACTCAGCAGTGAGAGGAAGTTGACAGTACGAGGAAAAAGGTATAATATTTATTTTATTTTAGTTAAGGAAAATATTTATTTTTTTTTAATTTTGAACCGTGTGACGAAATGGTTATTCTTCATGTTGAAGGTTTTGGTTTTTGAGCATAAACCTATGCATATTGGTTGTTCATATTGATATTGTTGTCGTTTGAAATGGTTGAATAGCGAGGTGAATGTGGTATTGTTGGTGTTGATGGGGTCGAAAGGTGATCGGCGTCGCGTGACTGGTTCATATGTATGCGTCTAGACACTTTGGTAGGAATTGGCATTTAGGGTGACTGATGGCTTACGTACCCTCTGTGCGTGACTAGATTTTGGCATGGGGTCACTAAGGGTGTGCATGATTGCATTAGGGTTTAACATTGCGTGACATATTGATAGGTCATTGCGTGACAGCACGAGTAGATGGCATGGGGTTAGGGTTTGCGTGATTGCATAAGGCTTTAACTTTGCGTGACATACTGATAGGTCAGTGCGTGACAGCACGAGTAGATGGCATGGGGTCAGGGTGTGCGTGATTGTAATAGGGTTTACATTGCGCGAATGGTTGATGGGTTTATATCAGTGCGTCACTTGTGTATAGATGGTTGCGTGATTGATGTTCGTAATTGCGTGACTAAATTAAAAGTCATTGCGTGACTTGTTTTATATTGAATGGCACAAATGTCATAACTGCATGAAATTTATCCGTATGGCACTGCATGAAAGAAATTGGAATCGTTATGTATTATTATGGATCAACTGTAATGCTTTAATTTATATATGTTGATTTGCTTAACAATCCATGCACGGCACTTGCATTAATTATGCTGGTCCGGGACTGTCTAAAAACAGTTAAAAGTATTGAGAGGGTTATTTTATGAGTTAATTTATGAGGAGGGCTATTTCTGAGAAATGCCTCTTGTTTTTATGTTAATCTATAATGATGGTATTAACATGACTAAATGGAAGGTGATCTGTTGTATGTTGCAGATGGCCAGCACAGGAACAAAGCATGATAATGTAGAATCTATGCTTTGTGTGCCGAGGCAGCAGTGGGGGTTCAACGCGGGTATTAACATCCACTGCAAGTGGCCGTAGCTACATATGATACGGGAGATGATGTCCAAAGTCAACGAGTTGGAGAAGTTGAAGGGAACATGCTTTGGGCACATGATGGACGTCGAAGCTGATAAGAATTTATTCTGCACCAGTCTCGTGTACAACCTAATGCTACGCAAAATAAATGAATCGGCCGCCATCGAGGGCGAGCTATGGTTCGCCATAGGGAGAACAAAGGCTCGGTTCTCAAAAAGAGAGTTCTGCCTCATGACAGGGCTTAAGTTTAGTGCCCTACCGGGCTTTGTTGTCAATCGATACGAGGCCATCCCTGGAGGAATTCACCTGCATTATTGGGGAGAGGGGAATGAGGTGAAGATTCAAAAAGTTTTAGATACATTCAAGAGAGGCCAGTTTCAGCAAGAGGGAGATGCGACGAAGATGGCCCTCGTCTTGATTACCCAAAATGTTTTATTCGGTCAAGACTACAGACGATCAGTGGTTCCATGGTTGCTGTCGCTTGTGGAGAACATCGAGGAGTGGAACGCGTTCCTATGGAGCACTTATGTTTAGAGTCTGACCGTAGATTACATGACGAGGGGCTTCGAACCTCCTACTGCGGGAGTAGCGAAGAAAAGTCGCTACCACATCTACAGATTTATTTGGGCGTTTCAGGTAGTGTGCCATACACTGTTTATCATTATTCTTGTCACATAAGATTTTATGAGGTTAAATTTTTTCGCATAAGAATTTAGGAGGTGAGTAAAAAATGTTTTACGTTTGATGTGCAGTTTTGGGCATTGGAAGCAATTCCTGTAATCTGAAGCCTATTTGGAAAGCAGTGCCAGTCGGGACAAGTTTGGCCAAGAATGCTAAAATGGCAATGTGATGAAAGGCCTGTAGGCTTCCACGCCAGCATTACAAATCTGGAGAAAGAAGGGAATGTGAGTAAATAAACCATATTTTTGTATTTAATAAAATTTAATTTTGATTGACATAGGCTAGCGAGGGTTATACCTAATGGTAATTCATGTTTTGGTGCAGTTGTGCGCGCTGAGGACGTTAGAGGCAACTGCAGAAGAGATGTTGACCGCGTACTGGGCCGACATTGAGGTCAACATCTCCGAAGGGCAGCAATACGTTCTATTATGGAAGTTGGAAGGTCGGCCAGAATTCGGTCCCCAGCAAAGGAGGAGGATAATGGACCGCAAAGATAAAAGTAAGACAGCACGAGGCGTTAAGCAGAGACGTCGCATGGACGAGGAAGTCCTTCCCAATTTCGGTGCTGCTGAGGCCTCTGATTTTCTTCCTCCGTGTCTTCATGCTGCCTATCATGCTGCACCTCATCCTGCTTCTGCTACTTCCCCATCTGTTGAGGCGCGTAACCCACCGCTGCGGTCGCAAAAGACTATGAGCATTAAACGAAAGCTGCAACGGATGCAGACACAGTGGAAGAAAGACCTACAGTCCTTGAAGACCGATATGCATATGCAGATGCAGGCAATATAGTTGGAGATCCAGCAGGCAATGCAATTGGAGATCCAGCCACTGCATCAGCATATCGAGTAGTCAATGCAAGGGGCGGAGGATTGGATTGTTGGTCGGCTGATCGACCATTTTGAGGTATGCACGTTTATGTTTTTCATTGCATGGGTTATAACATGTATGATGTATACAGTGTTCTAATGTGTTTGATTTTTTCAATCGTTCATGCTCGATTTATGGGTGAAGATGATGGTGCGCGTGAGAAAGATGGCAGTGGGATTGAGGTTGATGTCGAGGATGCAGGTGCCATAAATCAGTCAATTGCATCGGCTTGAATGTCACCTCCCGCTGGCCCAATCAAACATCAGCTTGTGGCTATCCCATCCCCAACAGAGGCAGCCCAGCTTTCTCATGACATACCTTCTCGTGTGAACAGTGGAGCCACAACTTCCCTGCGTCATGCTCCTGCTCTTGTCCCAACTCAACCAGAGGCCGCACAATTAGTGGTATGGCAAGGTGAGATCACACCTGTATTTACGAAGGCTCCACCTCAACTTGAGCCCGAAGATGCACGTGTGACCTTAGCCAGCAAATACCTTCGAAGCCTGTACGTTAACCCACTGTTGATCCAGTGCAAATTGAAGGACGAATTGAAGGCCAGATATGAGGCCTTCATGAAAAACGATCAAGCCAAGTAAACGATCAAGCCTTCTGTCTTTACGGTTCTAGTGTATTCATTTCATAGTCTTTTGACATTGGTGTTATTATGAAATAAATATGCAGGGTTAACATTCTGGGCATCGAAAGACAGGAGGGCCCTGATTTTTTTCGGTGATTGAAAACGTCGACAGAGTTGATGGACAACCAACATATTGATGCATGTATCGATGTGTTGTGTAAGCAGGCGCGCGAGCACCGTTGACAACAGTACAAGAGGAGAATATGCATCGTTGACACCACATTCTATGTACGTATATCATATTTTAGTGAGTTGTAATTATTCAAATGTAAGGTCTGTGTATTAGTTAGTTTTATTTATTTAACTATTGTGCGTAACATAATTGTCAGCTTATTTTGCTCAGTCTGAGCAAAGAAATGGAGCCTTCCCCCAACGATAAGACATTCAACCCGAGTGAGGCAGTAATGCTAGACCATCTGCTGGACTATGCAAGGGATTTTAGTCCTCCATGGGGTTTGGCCTAGGATAAGGTTGACTCAATTCTCGCACCATGCTATTTTGACGGACACTGGGTGGTAGTGCACATCAACTTGCGAAGTTGGTCTATGATGTTAGTGGACACATCGTACAGTCGAGACGACGCACAAAAGTCTGGCTTACGTGATAAGCAGATGAGTCCACTAACATCATTGTTTCCCATTATATGCCACCAGTCGGGGTACTTTATCAGATTGCGTTGTCAAACGCGACCTTTGACGGCAATGAGGCATAAATTAAAAGCAAAAACTCCGGTACAGAAAGATTCAGTGAGCTGCAGGGATTGGTTTATCGCCTCGTTGGAGTGGTTCATCCAGTCGGAGCCTCCAGCGCTGAAGGTAAACGCGATAAAAGGCATTCGAAATAAGTTTGCCATAGAGATTTTTACAAACAGCTTGAGTTGTTAAATTTTTTTATTTGTTTATCCTTTTTTAATCTGCAAATAACATTGTTCCGTATCATGTCCATATTATTCTTTGTTCTATCATTTACATATTATTCTTTGTATTCTTTATTATTTCAATTAACAACAAGAACAGTTATGTATTCATTGCTGTTATACGCATACGGCTACAATAAGAACAACATTGTTTCTTCTTTCCTTTGTTTCTTATTCGCATCGTAAAATCTCTTAGTTTATTACAGTATTTACATGCCATCGTGATTGCCTCCGCATGTGCCAACCCCCCCTTAGTTTACAGCATATATGACATGTTGAATTGCATTGCATGACATAAAGTTGTAACCAGTTGATATTGAACTGGGTTACTCAACACACTAACAATTGAGTCCCAAGTTTATATTGATTCGCGTTAGTATTTGAGAAACAGTAGTTATTATGGAATCGGGTGAGTACTCGACTTGGATGTTGTGACTACTAAATATAGATGGCGTGAACCTTTAAGATTTAGCATCGCGTCAATAGTTGATATTGACTCGCAACATCTGATATGGAGTGGCGTAACTTGTTGTGGAAATCGCATGACTAGAAAATTGGAGTGACGTTAATGGTTGTTATGGAGTTGCGTGACTAGTTGATCCATAATCGCGTTAGTGATCTGGAGTCGCGTCAATTGTCATGGGAATCACGTGACTGGAAAAATGGAGTTGCGTTAGTGGTTGTTATGGAGTTGCATGACTAGTTAATCCATAATCGCGTCAGTGATATGTAGTCGCGTCACTTGTCATGGGAATCGCATGACTGGAAAACTAGAGTTGCCTTAGTGGTTGTTATGGAGCTGCGTGACTTGTTGATCCATAATCGCGTCAGTGATCTGCAGTCGCGTCACTTGTCATGGGAATCGCGTGACTGGAAAACTGGAGTTGCGTTAGTAGTTGTTATGGAGTTGCTTGACTTGTTGATCCATAATCACGTCAGTGATCACTTGTTATTGGAACTGCGTCAGTGAATTTTTTCCTTATATCCGCATTAGAGATGTAATGTATAATCTCGCATGTGTGGTTAGTATGGAATCGTCAATTGCTATTATTAATTGATATCGAGACCTCTGAGTTGTTATTTCAAGTTCCAAATATCCTAACTTTGGAGATATCTAAGATGAGTCACAGAAGCAAACGCACAAAAGTGACTTCAAGTAGTGGTGAAGGCGGCGCCGTTGATGCAAAAACATCGTCCGGATCGACTGTCAGTTCCTTTATACAAAATTTCACCCATCCGTTGCACGCTGCGAAATTCAACGCCAAATTCGCCAAAAGAAGGTAATGCCCGAGCGTATAATTGACTTTGATTATTTAAAGTCAATTGATTTCCCATACATTGCGAACTTTGAAAATTTAGGATGGACATGATACTTACAACTGAAGAGGCCATACTACGAGAATTTGGTCCGGATTTTTTACTTCAATGCAAGACAAAAATATGCTGAGTCGGAAACATCTAGGGCTGTGCACCATGACTATTCGTTTGTCACTCACGTCATGGGACAACGTATCATTGTTACGCGCGAATTGATAGAACGCATCTTTCACCTAATTTTGATGCAATCAGATCTGTGCCGTGTCAGTGGCGATGGGAACCTTGTGTCCGCATTTATCCGCCCTCCTTTAAGACAGAGTGAAAGTGCTAATTGGACAAAGATGTCTTTTTTTGATCAAGTGTTGCACCTTATCATCGCTCACACTATCCGTCCTCGCCAAGCGATGTATGTGAATGTCAGGACAGAGGGGCTCTGGTTCTTAAATAACGTCAAATTGTCCCGCCGTATCGACCTTGCTAAATTCATAATGGATGACATGCTTTTGACAATTGACGGTCGCAACAGAAACCTGCATTACAGCATGTTGATCAGTGAGATAATAGACTACTTGAATGTCGATAGTCGTTGTGATCCGCCAATAAACCATGCTTTGTTCGATCACATCAATGAGCACAGTATTAAACAGCTAGGTTTTGAGTTCAGGAACAACACTTGGGTTAGGAACGGGCCAGTCGATGTTGATCCAGCATTCACTTGTCTCCTTTTATTTATGGAAACAATGGATGCAAGGTTGAATGCCCAACTAGAATTATTGGAGGGGCAGAATCGTGAGCTGTTGCAGCGCCAACAACAGTTGGAGGATCTAGTTCGCTCTCAATTCGCACCACCATCATGATATAATTCTGACTGCATGCTCTATTTCAAATATAATTATAATTATTCTTGGTATATTTCAAATAAGAATTTTATTATTTACAAAAGAGACAGAAATTATCATCAATTATGACGGAGTACAAGGCATTTGATGATCCGACAGTATCATCTTATCACTGGCTCTAGGCAGCAGTCAGAGTATCACCTCCAGACTCTGGCAAACTCAAATTCAAATATCATTATTCAATGGAAATGTCAATGGCTATTTTGAACCAGTTCGAACGAAACCCTAACAACTGAGGTGTGAAGTTCCACAATCTTCAGGTACGACACCTGTAATGTTTTCACTGTTTGTTATCCGCAATGGACAGGTGTTTCGTGTGTGCCCGGGTTGTCTGCATATTGAACATGCCTTCCGTCGTCGTCGTCATCCATCCGGAGGATGAGCAGATGATGTTTCCTCGGGTGTGGATGGACCTGTAAATAGCGTCCGGCAATTTTGTCTATTATGACCATAGCTCTTGCATTGTGAACATCTACGTCTGCGAATGCCTTCCCCAGCCGATGGAATCCTTTTCCTCCTAGGTCTCCCTGCTTGACTTCTCCATGTTGGTGGCAAAACGACTATTCTTTAACCTCATGGGGGACGTTCCATTCACTGGGTTGGCCAACTGGGTGAATGGGAATTGAATATCCTTCCACCCAATAGCTAGTCGTGTAATAGTGCGAGCAGAATTCAATGGGTGAACGATTGCACTTACTGCAAAGGCAATGAAATCTCAATTGGAGAACAATGTAAACATGTAAAAAATTCAATGAGCAATACCCTAAATAAGAAAACATGATTATTCACAACTTATTGCCGCCATTGCATGCGTGCAGGGGAGTAGATCACTCTGGAACTCACCGCATGAACAAGTCTTCCTGCATAGGTTGACGACTGCGTCCGTATTCCCGCCTATAACTTGGAACTCCACCAGATCGATTGGTTGGATGGAAAAATGACATGCTGCATTCAACCGTTTTTTCAACAGATCGGTAGCCCAAGGGTTGAGTGGCGTGGTTATATTCAATGCCTCGTTGTGCCGGTCATGGAACCAACGTTGGAACATGCCTCTGATGCACTCGATCAAGAAGGTTATTAGCATTTTCCTTGCATGCTTGAGGCAGCAATCAATACACTCCACAATGTTGGATGTCATCAGCTTATATCGCCTTACCGGTGACCGTGCACGTGCCCATCTATTAGGTCCTATTCTCATCAGGCGGTCATAAGCAGGTTTACAAATCTGTTCCAGCTCAGTCATGTGTCTGGTAAAATCGGACAACTTATAGCAGTTTGCAGCCAATGTGAAAATAGCCACAACATCTGTGCCCTTGAACAGGTTTTCAATGTTTTTCCCTAAGTGGTAACTGCATAGACTGTGATGCGCGTCGTTATACACATTCTCAACTGTCTTCTTAATCGCAAGATGCTGGTCAGAAATTAACATATGATTTTCGGGACAACCAATTGCACGATGCAATTGGTTAAGAAACCACAACCAAGACTCTTCGTCCTCGACGTCGCCAATGTCGAATGCAACTGGATATATCTACTCGTTCGCATCTTTGCAAACCGCAACAAACAAAATACCCTTGAATCTACCTTTTAGATGTGTGGCATCGATAGCAAGTACAGGCTACATTACAGAACGAAACCCCTGGATACATGACCCGTACGCCCAGAAGCAATATTTGAATCGGCGTTCTCGATTTGTAATGACACTCGTGAGCGTACCGGGGTTTTCACGTTCCAACATGTGGAAATATGAAGGGATGAGTTGAAATGACTCTTCCGGGGGACCGAACACAAGATTTTCAGCATACTGCTTCGCTTGCCATGCCTTTCCATAAAGGCATTGCAATCCCCACGTGCGATTCATCTCTTCCATTATTTCCTTAGGTCTCAATGGGGTAACATAATTTCCTTGCAGCCTGGTCGAGATAAGCTCACCAATAACCCTCGCGCTCGCAGTTCGGTATCCACATTGCAAAACATCAACAGTACACGTGTGTACCTTATGCAACGTCCGAATTTGCTAGTAATCTCCCTTAGGCAACTTCGTTGCATGCAAAGCAAACTTGCATGCCTTCTCCTTACAACCCACCTCAAAACGAGCGTGGCATGACTTTTTAACTCTTACCTCAAAATGCTCTTTTATTGCCAACATGCTCAAAACACGTTTCAAATCGGACTTCGATCGAAACATTTGTCCGCGATATAAGTGGTCGACGTGTGATCCAGATTCCTCTGTCGTAACTGTTTGGAAGGATATCATATCTACCACGGGAATGACCCATTGACGAGATACCCTTGTATTTACCCTCTCTTCATCACGGTTCACTAGCGAACGAATGCCGTTCCCAAGTGCGATGTCGTCGTCGTCAATAGGCTCGGCACCCTCAACAACTTCTAACGCAACAGTTGTGGCATGGTCTTCGAACTAAACCCCTTCTAACGCAACAGTTGTGGCATGGTCTTCGAACTACACATCTTCTAACGCAACAGTTGTGGCATGTCCTGTGTTGCCATCTGCATGATTGAAAACAGGGAGGTCAATGTGCTCACCCCCGTCATCATCTGAACATGCATAATCTCCGGCTACATAATCATCTTCATAGTTATAGTGCAAGTCATCATGTGTATCCGCCGTGTCATCCTCTTCAACATCATCTTCAATCTCATCAGATGTATCGACATTGCTCACAACCATCACAGTGTCCTTTGCAAACGACGATTGACCAACTGAATTTTCATTTGATAGATTTGTTTGTTGCAGTGTACCATGAAATTTGTTCGATGCACTTTCTGATCGAAATTGTGCAGACATCATTTGCAGACACCTCAGGTGTGTCCCGGCCTGCTCAAACTCTTGATGATACGTCAAATGTGATTGCCATGGTTGTATGTTAGGAAATGCATGCTGTGGTATGTCAAAATAATTACCATTTTGTTGTAGGCGATGACTATGTTGGATACTATGTTCATGTCAAATATCGTTTCCCTTTCCTGCCTTAACTGTCACAAACACAGCAACTGCCCTCTCATCTCGCAGAATACTTCCTACATCTTCATCATCCCTGATAACTATGCGAGAAACCCTTGCAGCATGTCTCAGCGATGCATGTAGATCAATTTCATTCTTCTGTGCGTCGACCCCAACAACTTCTTCAACCAGCTTCACTAGGCCTGATAATGACAAATCACTCCCAACAACCCTAACTCGTGTATCACCACCCTTGTAAATGTCATCGACCCACTGACCATCGTATGTAATCATAACCTTCACATTTGGCACGCTGCTGAAATTTGTCAAAAAATAATTGTCACAATCAGTCAATTTTTTTCAAACATAAGTTCCCAAGAATGTATAATACACATTCATGCCACGCCTAAAAACCAATTAACGTAAGCCTCGTTACAAGATGTGCATTGCATAAGTCACGCAATACAACATGTCACGCTATATATAAAAACAAGTCACGCTATATATAAAAAACCAATCACGCAATGCCCAAATACTCGTGACCAAAAGCATCAAAACGAGATAAATTGTACAAGTCAATCACGCATTACAACATGTCACGCTATATATAAAAACCAGTCACGCTATATATAAAAAAACGAATCATGCAATGGCCAAATACTCGTGACCAAAAGCATCAAAACGAGATAAATTGTACAAGTCAGTCATGCATTACAACATGTCACGCTATATATAAAAACAAGTCACGCTATATATAAAAAAACCAATCACGCAATGCCCAAATACTCGTGACCAAAAGCATCAAAACAAGATAAATTGCACAAGTCAGTCACACATTACAACATGTCACGCTATATATAAAAACCATTCACGCTATATATAAAAATCAAAAACGCAATGCCCAAATACTCGTGACCAAAAGCATCAAAACGAGATAAATTGCACAAGTCAGTCACTCATTACAACATGTCACACTATATACAAAAACCAGTCACACTATATATAAAAACCAATCACGCGATGCTCAAATGCTCGTGACCAAAAGCATTAAAACGAGATAAATTGCACAAGTCAGTCACGAACGGCAAGTCTTGCTGAGTCCAAAGAATAAGTCAATCAATGGTATTGGGCAGTCACGTACAGCCTCAATGTCACGAAATTCTAAAAAACCAATCACGCAAACCCTGAAAAGTAGTGAACAACATGTTCAATACAATATGTGAATAACTTTAAGTCTAGCAGCACCAGTCTCGCAATACCTAATACTAAGTCACTCAATGCGTGATATCCACTCACTCATGCCAACATAAAGAGTCACGTAATTGACTAATGTCACGCAATACTTAACAACATGTCACGAACTATGTCAAAACCAGTGACGCAATATTTCAAAACCAACACCCGCAACATGAGAGAAAAATTCTTAAATGTTTTTTCATTAATCAGAATGCAACAACGAAGATATTACAAAACAAAACAAAAAAATGAACCGTAATTCATTTCTTCCTAATTTCATTTATTTTTTCATCGATCTCAGCGAGCGTCTTCTCATTGAACAGGATGGAACACTCCAGGTCATGGGCCCTATCCATCACCTGTCGAAGAGGACTCGCACCTCCTGCTCGAATGTCTCCAGCTTGTCCACCAGGGCCCTCACATCCTCTTTGGAGGCTACCCCCCCCTCCCGTGACCATTCTCTTCTGTACCTTCTCTGGACTCCATTTTCAATTATCTGAGAATGTTAAGATAATTGAATTTGACTCAAATGGTTACTGGTTCCCTTTATTTATAGGCATCAATGCTGACTCTTCGTTTGCCCCATAAGTGTAATTATGGGGGACTACATTGGGGGGGTTGTACCTGTTCGGCCTGTTATGATGTTTGGCCTGGCTTTTGGTTTTAAGAGGTAGATACAGATGAGGAGATGAAACGCTAGGCCGAACAGGTGCCGCCCCCATTAATTGCACTTATATGGGGATATGGGTGTACTAAACGAAGAGTCATCATTCATGCCTATAAATACAGGGAACCAGTAAGCATTTTAATCAATTATCTTAAACAATCTAGGATAATTTAGAAAGTCTAAAGGCTTCCGTGGATCTAACCCAGGATATTGGCGAAGGGGCAACCTCCCAGTAGGAGGAGGTGCCCCCCAGGGATCAGCTGGAGATATTCTAGGAAGAAATTAACAACGATTTGACCGGAAGATTTTCACCCAGATATATGACAGGAAGAAATTAACAACGGTTCATTATATAATTATTTTTTTCCATCGTCTCGCTTCTTTTTCCTCTTCTTGTACTTTCTATTCCTCTTTCTGTACTCCTTCCGCCCTGCTCCTGTATTCCCTCCTTTCTCTTCCTGTATTCCCTTTTCCCCTTCCTAACTGTATTAAGTTATTGTATTTGAGCATATAAGAAAATGTATGCTGGAATACACTAACTTAATACAATTAGGGTGAGGAAGATGGAGTACAGGAAAAGGAAAGAGGGAGTACAGGAAGAGGGCGAAGGGAGTACAGAAGGAAGAAAGAGGAAATACAGTTAAAGGAAGGAGAAGAAGACGATGAAAAAAAATAAAGTGTTTTGCATCATTTCCTTTCTCTTGTATTTGGGAGAATCTTAATATTAATGAAATTTTATGAAATTTTCTTTGAGCATATATTTTCTTATGGTTATGTCTTATATTCGTTTAAGTTATAGTATTATGCATAATAACTGCTTGAGTGGATGTTAGGCATTGCCTGAAGTATTATTAGCCATTATGAGACTGGGTTATACGCGCTGCATGAATTGTGCAATGCAAATCTTCATGCAAGACATTGCATGAGTAGATTGTATGTATATGGTGACCTGTTGTTATGTATTGCGAGACGTTGGGACAGCACGTGGATCTGTGGATGGTTATGTTGGCATAACGTGGGTGCATATTAGGCATTGAGTGACTTATTATTATGTACTACGAGAGTGCCATTGCGTGACTGCATTCTGCAATTTATCTCTAATTTTGACTTTTGAGGCTTTTGGACACTAGTTTTTAGGGTTTCTGTGACTGGTGTATTCCATATAGAGTGATCTGTTGTTACGTATTGGGTGACTTCACTACATCACTGGTTATGTTGACATATGGCATTAGGTGCCTGAATATAACGTGACTGAATATTTGTTGAGCATTGCGTGACTTGTTTGTAGCCATTACGTGACTGAGTATTACGTAATATCCAATCATGCATTATTCAGTCACGTAATGCGTACAGACAAGTCACGCAATGCTCAACAAATATTCAGTCACGTTATATTCAGGCACCTAATGCCAAATAAACAGATTACGATTACTGATATCCAGAATCCAGTCATAGACTCTAATATCCAGTGACGCCATACATAACAACTATTCCCGCATCGGTTATAAACTGATTGATTTCGTTACTCGGAGTCAGATTTAGGTTTCCAGACTCATATAATTTACCCATTAAACAGGTTAAGATTCCTAATATCCAATCACACACCCTAATATCCAGTGACACGATGCCTAACAAATATTCACGCATCAGCTATAAACTGATTGATTTTCGTTACTCCTAGCTAGATTTCAGTTTCAAAACTCATACAATTTACCCATCAGCTATTGCGTTCTATGAATAACCATAAATAAAACCAAGAACCCATAACACATACCTTATTCCATCTCCGCACTTTGGGAACCTCAGAAAGTTCGCTGGTGATATAGACCTCGATGGCAACAGCTAGACGGCGAGATATATACCCCAATGGCCTTGGAGAACTGGACGGAGGGATAGCTAAATCGAGATTTAATTTTGGAATTTTAATCTGAATGGCGGGAGAGGAGAACGAGACCGAGACGCCCCTCCTTCATTTGGATTAATTGGTTTAAAAGGTATTCTTGTCAAGTCGACTCAAAAATTGTCTACAAACAGTTAAAATTATATGGAGGGTCATTTTTGAAGTGCGGTTACTCTGGTGTCCATTTCTCACAATTTCCTCAATATACAATATATGTATTAAGTTTAATATTTTGAAAAAATTTAATAAATAATTTTTTATAAATTATTATATATTAATAATTTAATAATTTAAATAATATTTCAATTAATTGATAAATTTTTATAACTTTTAAAGAGATAAAAGGCACAATGAATTTTGATTGATTGATTTGAAAATTATAATACACCTTTGAATTGTTAAATCCAATAAAAATGAATATTGTTTAACTCACTCTTTGATCACAATCAAACAGGAAAATTATACGAATTCTTTTCTTAAAGCTATTCTACCTATACAACTTATAGCTTGCTTTTTTATTTTTTACTCTTTTACGTTTCTACGAAGTTTGTGGAGTATATATGTTGTATTCACACAATACTTTACGCATTTCATTCGTCATTGTTAATTTTATTACACTTTTGAAATAAGAAATTATTGTGTTTAGTTTTACCATTTGTAATGATATTATTTTTATAGATATTTTTGCTTGATTTAATATTTATGAGCATATCAATTAAGTGTACATCAAATATAATTTTAATTTGTTGTAAAAATGAATAAATTCACAATTTTTATTTAATAAGGTTAATTACATTTATGAATTTATTTTGAATAAACAAATATATAAAATAATGATAATTTGTAATTAATAATTATGTAATATTTGTATAATCACAATACACAATACATGTATTAAGTTTAATATTTTAAAAAAATAAAAAAATATTTTAATAAAATAATTTTTTATAAATTATTAATTTAAATAATATTTTAATTAATTGATAAATTTTTATAACTTTTAAAGAGACAAAAGGTACAACTTTAGATGAATTTTGATTGATTGGTTTGAAAGTTATAGTACACCTTTGAATTGTTAAATCCAATAAAGAATACTGTTTAACTCACTCTTTAGTCACAATCAAACAAGAAAATTATACGAATTCTTCTCCTGAAGCTATTCTACCTATACAACTTATAGCTTGCTTTTTTATTTTTTACTCTTTTAAGTTTCTACGAAGTTTGTGGAGTATATATTTGTTGAAGAACAGGAATTAGGGAATAGTTTAATTGACCTCTTTAGATTTTGAAATTCATTTTGATCAATTATAGCAATTAGGCATCTCACTCTTATTTGTTTGAAAAGTTTTAAGTCCTGAGAATTCATTTAAAACTTTGGGGTGTTCTTTGGGTTGTACGAAGGGACAATTTTCCTATTTGTGAGCAAACAAGGAAGGTACTTGGAAAATACTCTTCTACATTGTTATTGGGTCATTATGGCTACTCAGGAAAAAATTATAAAAAAAATTTATATATTAATATTTAAATAATATTTATTAAAAAATAGATTTTTTAAAAAAATTATATATTATTATTCAAATATTATGAAATTTTTTTTTATAATTTAAGATTTATTAAAAAAATCGAGAAATCTCAAATAAAAACTTAAATGTTCACAAGAATCTAAATAAAAAAACACAAAGAATTTATAAGAAAGCAATCAAATACTCCTTAAATATATAAGTGTATTTGCAACATTATGAAATGACTTAGATAATAAAAACAAAGTCATTTCCCAAAACCTAAAGAAAACCATCTTCATGCGAAATGGCCTCTAACAATATTCTTAGTCTTCAATCTCCATCAAACTTTGATGGAGAGAATTATGCAATTTAGTCAGTTAAGATGGAAGCATATCTTCGTGGTTACAATCTTTGGGATATCATAGAATCTGAAGGTGAAGTACTTGCCTTGAGAGAGACTGCAACCCTTGCACAAATTAAACAACATAACGAGGAAGCTGTTAAGCGCTACAGAGCGCTGGCATGTATCCATGGGGCTATTTTGGATGATGTATTTACAAGAATAATGGGATCCAAATCAGCAAAAGAGGCATGGGACAAATTTAAGGAGGAATTCCAAGGCTCAGAGAGGACAAAGCAAATGCAAGCAATGAATTTATTAAGGGAGTTTGAGACTTTCAGAATGAAGGATATTGAAAATGTGAAAGACTACATTAACAAAATTATGTGAGTGGTGAACTAGGCGTGGCTTTTGGGACAAAATCTTTCTGAAAACCGTGTAGTCCAAAAAGTTCTTGTGTCTCTACTAGAAAAATTTAAATCTACGATTACATCATTAGAAGGGTCAAAGGACCTTTCAACCTTGACTCTTACTAATGGAGTGAATGCACTCCAAGTCGCAAAGCAAAGGAGAGCAATGCAAAGTGATAATACAACTGAAAATGCTTTATTTGCAAAGATGAAAGGAAAAGCAAGAGGTGAGTCAAGAATAAAAAAAGGCTCAGGTGATCAGAAGGAGAAAGAAAAAAAAAAGGGTTCAATATAACATAACTCATGGGAAGAAGACCAAGTTTTAGATGTGCTCTCACTACAAGAAAAATGAATCATTTAGAGACCTATTGCTGGTTCAGACCGAGTGTCAGGTATCATGCATGTAATCAATTGGGTCATATTGATAAGGTATGTAAAAATAAACCAAAGAAGCATGATAAGGCATCACAAGCAGATGATAAGGCTGATGTTGCTGAAGAGTAGCTGTTTATGACTTTGACACGACCCAAGTTAGTTTACTCAAATCAATGGTTGATGGACAGCGGTTGTTTAAATCACATGACCCCTAATAAAGAAGTATTTACTGAACTGGATACTCTGCATCAATCTAGTGTTGAAATAGGCGATGGCAAATATCCATATGCAGTAGGGAAAGGTATAATCAACATTCAGACCTCTCTGGGAATCAGGTATGTCAAAGAAGTGTTGTTTGTTCCTGATATTGCTCAAAATTTGCTAAGTGTTGGCCAAATGGTGGATGATGGTTGCGACAAAAAATGAATATGGAAGAGATATAACAGATTTCGAGAAAGAAATTATTAGTCTCCAAGAAAGCAATGCATCCATTACCGGTGCCTGTTGCTTTCACTCCTTGTGTTCAAAGCTGGGTGGAGATTCATAAGCCTTTTAACTCTGACAAGGGGGCCTGGATTCGTTATTTCAGTAAGCTAAAAGAAAACAAGCTAGAATTTATGTAAGATTTCTGTATAGTTTGAGTGGACTAAACCCAAGCTAGCTTTTAGGAAAATTTTAGCAAATGCAAACCATATTACTAGCTAGGACTTGATAGCACGAATGCAACCTAGAATTGCCTGTTGAAAACAGTGTAGCTTTAAAAATTGCAGATTCGTAGAACCCTTTATTCCATAGTGTATTTGTCAGTTCCCATTGAAGATAATCAATTAATGGATGGGCGACACTACAGTCAACTGTAGTCTCTCTTAGTCTGCTGTCTCAGCCTACCACTGCCAAAATCAGTATCGCTGTAAAATCGGGATATAAATATAAGCACCTTCCCATTGTTTATGGCTTTCCTCTTAGTTACAATTGCAAACCTGGTAACCGTCTCAAGATTTTACATAAGAAACAATTAAAGAATAATTATATAAAATTATAAATTGAATTAATGATTGGATTTGAAACAAAAATTAAAAACTTAAAAGTGGTGGCCATCAGCCCCCATAACCACCTTCGATTTGCTCTTATCTCTCTTCATTCTCACGTGAAGAATATATGTACAAGTGTAGATTGAAATTCATTGATCTTATTATTGGTAAACCACATTCTGCAATAATTCTCTAAACAAAACATAAATAATCCAAGGAAGATACACTAACATTCATAGTTGCCTTATCACATTCTGCAATAATCCAGACCAACCTCCCAAGAGGAAATATGAAGAAAAGTAATCTAGTCACACCCACACAACAGACATTGAATTAGGATTTATAGAATTATCTACTCATCGATTTCAATTCTTGCCAATCATCCAATTGAAATAGAAATTAGTTTGATACAGAAGAAAATGAGAGAGAGAGAGAGAGAGAGAGGGATTAATAAAAGGAGGGATGGCGGTGGTTGCATCACAGCGTGTGAAATAGGTGTGTATGAGTTGAATTGGAGCAGCTTCATTGATATATATATCAATTTTATTTATGGTTATTTAGTAGTAATAATGGCTGCATCTCCTGCATCATCTAATCTTGTTGGGCCCTTTTAAATATCTTTAATAAATACCTTCCTTTCCTTTTCACCAATATCTTTTTATATTTATTACTGCTCCAACAATGCATTTCTCTTTATACAATATACCAAAAAATTTTATGCTATATATATGTATATTCTTTGCTAATTAATCTAATTAATTATTTTAATTTGGGATTGAAATATATCCATAAAAAAAATGGAGATCATGAAAATGAAACTATTTTTTTTAAAATTAAAACTCTTATTTTTATTTCTAATTTACTTGTAGGGCGCTAGATTGGGGTGTTCATGTTCTAGCTATAGCAATGACTCCATTGATTTTGCAACCCAATTTTGGCAATAATTTGAGGTCAATAAATAATTTATTTTTCTTCCACTAATTGGAGCAATCATTTGTCAAATCCCAAGCATTACAAAATGGAATGTTGTTGGAGTATGTGTAAGTGACGGGGCTACAATGCTTCTGATCATAAGGCCTGCCGACCTATGACTTTTGTAATACACCAAATAGCACAAAAGAGAAATTAATTAAGGTGTGACTGATTGATCCTGTAGCAATTAATATATAGTGCTACTAATCAATTAAAAATTATGTAAATATGAGTATCTTTTACGAGTCTTTCCTTTGGCCCCACAATGATTGGCTACACATTTGAACTGAGGCAAAGGTGGCATGGGATTACTTCGAAAATAGAGCACTAAATAATGAGGAAAGAAATTATGATAGTCTGGGAGAAACTCAAGCAACACTATGTCAAACTTATTGTTGATGCATGGGAGTGCAAAAGGGCAACCGGGAATGACAGCGACGGGTGGTTTGACTAGTGATGAGAATGGTAATTAGATTGTGGGGTTTACATATAAGGTCGATATCTCTTTCTCTTTAACAGCTAAACTTTGGATTATCTATCAAAATTTAAGTTTATGTTGAAATAGGAGTTACAAAAAAATACAGGTTAAATCTGATTCTTTTTTAATTATATAAAAAATTTTTAGTCAAAGAATTACTATAAATCTAAATACTTATATTCGGATAAATATTAAAAAGTTATTTTAACAAGATTGAGATTGTTCAATTTTTCACGTCCATTGTAAAGCTAGTCAATGTGTCAATTGAATGGTTATATCATGAAAACTTATCTTTGAGATTATTCATCTTCGAAATTCTTCCAAGTAGTATTTTCACTTATTTATATACATACACTTTGGGTGTATTATGGATTAGAATGATATAGATAGTTTTGTTTTATTCTTTCCTCTGTTACAGAAAAAAATTATGTAAATAATAATCTTACAAAGAAAATATTCATTCATAATTTAATGGAAATCACACCTACACTGCCAACATAAAGAAAACGTTTTTAAATTTTTATTAAAATAGTGAAAAAAAAAAAAACAATGGTCTGCGACCAACCTCATGCTTTAGCCCATATGCTAGTCGATCCTACATGGCTGTACCTGATCATTAATCAATACTTAGGGTTTCGGGTCTAGAAAAGTTACTCAAAGAGTAAGTTTGAGGTTCTCCGGGGAGTATTTCAACCGTAGGAAAATATATATGGATGAATAAAATATCCAAAAAATTTTACTTTGATTGGATTTGTATATCAATGATCTTTTGATGAAAATATAATAAGTCAGTATTATTTATATATATCACGAATTTAATTGTTTGATGAATTTTTTTTGTTAATATGAATTTTCAATATCTTGTTGACACGATGTTTTTTAAAAATTTTCTTAGTAATAGTGAATTAGTTTTATTAAGTGATGTTATAAAAATTGTATTCTCACGTATTATTTTAACATAAGTGTACTGTTTTTTTATTTCTTTTTAATCAAAAAAAAAAAGAAAAGATCCGAGAATTTTACTTTGATCGAATGCCTACCAATCTTTTACCTTTTTTTTAAGATTAATGAAGAGTGATTCTAAACTTTGTTAATGAATAATGAATTGTAAATACCATAATAATAATAATTTGTCCATTATTTTCTAATTCATTTTAATTAAATTTTTACCAGGAAAAGGAATTTGCTTTGGAATGGGTACGGGGTTGGGATAGCTTGGACTAGACGTCCAACTGGGCTTGGTCCTAAAGACTTCATTGGTTTTTTACTTCCCAACCGGGCGTCTCTGACTGAGAGATCATTTATTTATCATGCTTTAAGAGGAAAAAGGCCGCTTACTGCTACTATTTCTCTTGCCTCTTTAACTTAAGGCCTAACTGATTAACCAGCAGTCCATAACCAGCTAGCCAAGGGGTAGCATACTAGAAATGATATTGAATGCCTCACAGTCTAAAATGAAAAAGCTGTCACCCTGAAACAATTTAATTTTCTTTGGTCCATCCCTATCAAGTTACTCAAACAAGGTTTTTAATTATTATTATTATTTGGTACATATGATCAGGGGATATAAAGTGATGAACCAAATTCAAACTTGGAATGTCAATCATTTTAAAACGAAAATAACCGGTAGATCAAATCTGTAATATTCAAGCAAGAATTACATTATCAAATTAATGAGTTGAATGGACATATATAGTCACGTAGAAGTAACGAAGAGAAGTGCATGATTTTGGAGAGTGAATATACTATATATTCTTCACATTTATACATTTTCTTGAAGAGAAGCTAAGCCGTTTTGGGCCAAATATTTTAATTCATTATTTCCTCATTTAAGCTTTCCCAAATCTTATTGGAGAAGAACAAGGTGCTTTCTTGCTAAACATCATTGTCTCCAATGGTAACAGATTTAAGACTTTACATGATATCTTATTAAAGGGTAAACACATAAGATCATTAATCGGTTTAATAATTCGATTCAAAGTTAAAATTAATTATTTTTAAAATAAAATTAAACTATAACATAAAATTGAGGCACCACATTCAATTCATCCCTACCTCAAGCTTTCAAGATCTTGGTTGTGGTTGAATTGGTGGCTAACAATCAATGGCGGAGGGAATGAGAGGCTAGTAGGGCCCTTGCCCCCTTCTCCAAGTTTAAAATTTTCATGATATACTTTTATTTTTTTTTACAATTTTATAATTTTTCCCCTACAAAAATTTTGTTGTTTGGTGAGATACTCATATTAATTAATCAACAACTAATTTTAGTAAACTTAAAGAAAAAATAAAACCTATTATAGTAGAATTATTCCCCAAAACCCATTACTCCAAGATCCCATGACCGACCCACTTCTTGTTCACCCTTCAAACAAAAAATTCTAACTCTATCACTACTAATAATGACCTTGAATGGTACATTGGTACTATTCAAAAGGGTTATTGAAGCTATTGCACGTGAAGTTGTCTGCTTAATCTACTTGAACTAATTTTAATAGACTTAGAGACTAAAATAAAATGTATTGCAACAGAATTATTCTCCAAACCTTACTACCCCAAAACCCCACGACTAACTCACTTCTTGTTCACGCTTCAAATGTGCTAATAATGACATTAACATGGTACATTGGTACTACTCGGAAGGGTACTGAAGCTATCTGTATGTGAATTTGTTTTCTTAGTGCCTATTTGGCCTGATTTTTTTTTCAACTTATTTATCTTGTAAAAGTAGAAGTCAAACCAAATAAGATTTTAAGAAGCTCTTAAAAAAAATAAGCACTTTTTTAAAATAAACAAAATTTTTAAAAAAAAAGTTAAAAGAAAAGTTTCAGATAAAAGTTTTCTTTTCGCTCTTTTAAAAACATACAAACTTTTAAGAAATACTCATCTTTCTCAATCGATCTCACTCTCTTCTCTCTCCCTCTACAAATTACCCTTCTCCAATGGAAATCACAATCTCCTTCTCCTTTCCCTTTATCTCTACAAAGACTATTAAAAAAAACAAACAGAAGACTTAGCAATAGAATATTAAAATTTGAGATTTTTTTATTCTTACAAAGATTAAGAGAAAAAAAGACTTAAAATTCAAAGTTGCATTCAAGTTAAATATTTTATTTCTTCTTCACCAAAAAGAATTTTAATATCAAATACATAGTTTCCTATTTTCTCTTATTTTTTGAGAATTAAAGTATTATGGTCTAATTGCTTGCTAGATCAACAAAAATCTAATACCAATACCATTACTACTATACAAAGTTTGAAAACAGTTCTATTTTTATGTGCATTTTTTTTTTATTTTAACATCTGAAATCGTATATAAGTTGACACAGTAAGTTAGCGTAAAAATCATTTAAGGTTAATAACCAAGTTTCAAATGCAGAAACTTAAATTCAAGTTAAGAAAAGAAACTTGTAATATTATTCCATGATTAAAAAAAACTAAGCTTAAGGGTCCTATTTATAATGTTATATGCCCAAATCCTAATAAAACTCTACTTTTTGTTGTCTAATATAACTAGAAGAGTTGACAAAAGATTTAAATAAAATAAATGTTTTATTTTTTATTAGAACATGATTATTCGAAAGTCTTAATACAAGTAAATTAAATAAAAAGGAAATTCTATTATACCTATAATTCTAATGTACAACTCCTAACTAAATAAAGAAAGAATTAAAATTATGAATATACCAATTTATGACTTTTGAGCTTTTATTTTAATTTATGAGGTTCAGCCTATTCTAAGAAATTATCTATTAGACGTTCTATGTAATAAGCTCAAAACATACTTGTTTTGCTTTAATTTATTAAATAATTGAAGATAGCATAAATATCTTTTATGATAATTTTAATAAAAATTAAAGTTTATATAATTTATTTTACCAAATTACTTACTAAATAACTTTAACTTAATTTTAAAAGTTATCAATTTTCATAAAAACTTCATGATAGCTTTTGAGCTAAAAAAAAGTTAAACCAAATAAGCTCTTAACCTACCCAAACTAATTTTAATAGACTTAAGACTAAAGTAAAACCTATTGTAGTAAAATTATTACCCAAAGTCCACCTCCGTAAAACTCCACGATTGACTTACTTCTTATTCACCTCTTAAACACGAAATCCTAACTCTATTACTACCAACATTGGCCTGATCATGATACATTGGTACTACTCGGAAGAGTTACTAAAGCTGTCTGCACGTGAAGTTGTCTTCTTAACCTACTCGACATAGGCACCTTTGCATTGAAGCCCATGAACTAACTCAAAACATGCTGACAAAGAACTTAACCGACAAAACTAACTTAGCATAACTAACTCTGTAATTCTTCTATCTTCTTGATGGTAATTACAATTTCAAAGTATTTGCCAAAGAAGGATGAAGCGATAATTGTCATCCCATTGCTCGATGCTGTTAGTTTTAGAAAAAGATGAATTGGGGATCACAGCCCTTCAAAATTTTAAATTATTGGTTCATCCAGAGTAATTAATAGTAATTTTTCCTTTTTTCTAAGCCGGCATTTTATTAATTAGTACTTCTTATTAATGTATCAAAATCTTAATTTTTTAATGGGAGGCGGCAATCACAGACGTGATGAGTCCTCAAAAAATCATATACGTACATTGGTTCTCAATGAGAGCATTAAATTCTTTAGGATTTTAGTTTGCCCCACCCTCCCAATAGAATTCAATATATGTACAAGAAATTTATTGTAATGGGAGTATGGCCATGGACCCAAATATTGAATCTATTGGGGCCAACATATATATTTTTGGGTTTTTTTTTCTTTTGTTTATATACAGATAATATATATATATATATGTACATATAGATGTATACATACAAGCATAAGATAGTTTTTTTTACATATGAAAGCTCATAAGTTTTTTTTTTCCTTTTTGAATGGCAACAATTTTTTTTTTCACATACGAACCCCTTTAGGTAGCTTAGAGGACACTTTCACGTGTGAAACACCCAAATTTGTTAGTCCATTTGCCAAGTAGTTCGTTTTACTTGAAATGTGTAGGATGGACAAATCTCTACAATTACTTTTACAAAACTCGTAAGTTTGAGCTATGCAAAAATATATAAGCCTCTCACTTCTGCTCTATTTCATGATTTTATCATTTTCTTCCTAAATTCGAAACAATAGAAATAGTTTATGCAAATTAAATTGAATAATAATTTAATTAATGATAATCACATATTATTTTTTCTAAGGAAACAAATGTAATATTCTATTCTCAATTTTTATTATTATATATTATTTATTTTATATCTATATTTAAATCTAGATACGTGTCTGTGAGAGAGAGAAAAACATTAAGGCCAACCTGCTGTGGCTCTGAGAGGCATAAAGCCTCTGGACCATGTCATTTTGCTTTGATGCACGTGAAAATGACTCTGTTGCAGCTGCTTTTCTTGGATGTCATGCATTTCAATCTGCCTTTCCAAGTGACGGATATTTGTCTCTAGCTTATAAGAGGACTAGACTTCTAGAAAATTAACGTGTTTCACTGATGGTGAATGCTTCCCTTGGACACCTTCGATGGCGATGTGGATATTTAATGAACTTGTCCTTTGGCTGGAAAAGTGAAAGCTATTTATTCTCTAGCCAACAAAATCTCACATGTAAAAAGATTTTGAGCCACCCCTTGAATTCTTTTTGCTCAGAGAGAGAGAGAGAGAGAGAGAGAGAGAGAGTTCTGACTATATCTGAGCGACCTTTTAAGTCACAGCAGTACTGTTAGTTGTGATACTTATGAGATACAGTGCTAGACAACCAATTTTGGTCCTGCATGCCTCTCCACTATAGGGCAGCCTTGCCTTTGCCAAGGGCGGTGTGATCTTTCATCATAAAATTCATTCAATGACCAAAATTGTACCTAGAAATTGATTAAGAACCATTTTATTGATAATAAGGCAAAGGAAAAAAAATCTATAATATTTGGATGGTCAGGTATTTTTCAATTCCAAACAAAATAGATTTTTTAGGTAATGGGTATATACTTAAAATATCTTATTAGGTTAATTTGATGGTTTGGAATGTGAAATAAATTAAACTTTTAGGTGATGATGACGGACTTTATCATATTTTAAATTAATATATGGATTTTGCTAATTGATACTTAATATTTAAGGTTAGTTAAAATGTTATTTATAATATTTATTATATATCATGAAAGTGTGTATGAGGTCTTTGCGAGGAAAATCATCAAAATGTCAATTACATAGAACCACATTTAAACTCTTCATAATTAATATGTCAGTGAAATCAAAGTAGAAACGGTTGCCATAACTTAATTTTTTATTATATATATAATTTAATATATATAATATAATTATTTTTATAATTATCTTTTAATCACTTTTTATATAAAATTTTAAATTCATTATTATGAAATCATCCATCATCGTCTGAACACAACATAAAACAATTCAAAACAACATCATAGAACACTCAATCAGGGGCGGAGCCTCCTTATGTGATGGCCCCTCTCAAAACTTTTAAAAATATTTTTATAACAAATAAAAATTTTTAAAATTTTTGTGTATATTCTATTAATGACTTTTTTAAAATAATTTTTTATTTAATAATTAATATAAATAAAAAATAATAAAATGATTTCACATATCTCACGTAACTTTAATTTTTTTTAATTTACATTATTATTTTTATTTATATTTATTTTTTTTATTTCTATTCTATTTAGTCATATGTTATAAGGTTTTATAATTTTTTTTAAATTTCTACAAACTATTAATCATATTTTTTTTCTTTTTTGTTATATAATATGTGATACCTATCTTCTACTTATCATGTTTTTTTTATGTTACGTAAATTTTATTTTATATGATTTTAATATTTAAAAATTAATAAATTATTATATAGTTCTAAAATATAAGTTGTAGTGTTACATTGTTACTTAAAATTTCATTAATGTATCATTTTGTTATTAATTTTGATTATATAAGAGAAAATTAACTTGAGTATATTTTTTTATATGCTTTACATTTTGTATTTAATTGAAATGAAATTATCTTGAATCAATAGTATTTAAATAATTCTAATTATATAGGAAGAAACTATTAATCTTATTTATCGTTTTTAACTACTTATATTTTACAAATTATAGTTTTATATTTACTTTCATATTTCTATTATCAATAATTTTTATTATTGATCGAATTTAACATATTAGTTTTTTAAAATTTTTAACTCTTATTCAACCGTGTTTGGCTCCCCCAATAAAATTTAGCTAGCTCCGCCCCTACACTCAATTAATGGCATCAAATACCTCGAAACAATAAAATGCAAATTACAGTTCCAGCCCACCTTTCACATAGTATCACCACACGTAAAACATTTTTGACCTATCAACGACAAATTTGACATGCACGTCGATAAAAAAAAATTAACAATTAATCTGATAAATTTCATTGCACAACTTTATAATAAGCTCAAGAGGTGCTCGCTAAAGATTAATTTGAAACATTTATATGGAATATTTTATGTATATTTAAGCACTCATTACTACCTACCAAGCCCACAAATTCAATATAATGGCAATGAACTTCATTTTTGTGAAATTATTGTGCAGAGGACCCATAGCTTTTACTATATAAAGCTGAAAATATCAGCACCCTTCCAGTGGCAAGCACTACTGACCACAAATATGAGATGGATCCAATTAATTTTTCAGAAGAAACATTAACTCTTTGCCTAGGTGATGAAACATCAATTCACTGTGGACTAAAGCCATGGGATAAGGGGATAAATATAATAAAATTTTTTTGTTTGGTGAGATATCAATAGTAATTAATCAACAATTAATTTTAGTAGACTTAAAGAAAGAATAAAACCTATTATAATAGAATTATTCCCCAAACCCCATTGCCCTAAGACCCCATGACTGACCCACTTCTTGTTCACCCTTCAAACGAAAAATTTTGACTTTATCACTACTAACAATGACCTTGAATGGTATATTGGTACCATTCAAAAGGGTTACTGAAGCTATTGCACGTGAAGTTGTCTTCTTAATCTACTCAAATTAATTTTAATAGACGTAGAGACTAAAGTGAAATCTATTGCACTAGAATTATTCTCCAAACCTTATTACCCCAAAACCCCACTATTGACTCACTTCTTGTTCACTCTTCAAATGCGCTAATAATGACATTGACATGGTACATTGGTACTTCTAGGAAGGGTACTAAAGCTATCTGCATGTGAATTTGTTTTCTTAGGGCCTATTTAACCAGACTTTTTTTTAGTTTATTAATCTCTTAAAAGTAAATGTTAGACTAAATAGGATTTTAAGAAGCTCTTAAAAAAAATAAGTAACATTTTTTAAAAAATAAAATTTAAAAAAATTGAAAAAACAAGTTAAAGAAAAGTTTTAGATAAGAACTTCTTTTCTCTTCTTTTTAAAACATACCAACTTTTTAAGAAATACTCCTTTTTCTTAATCGATCTCCCTCTCTTCTTCCTCCCTCTGCAAATTACCCTTCTCTAATGCAAATTACGATCTCTTTCTCATTTCCCTTTATCTCTACAAAGACTATTAGCAAAAAAAAAAAAAAAAAACAAAAGACTCAGCAATAAAATATTAAAATTTGAGATTTTTTTTCTTACAAAGATTAGGAGAAAAAAAGACTTAAAATTCAAAGTTGTATTTAAGTATTATTTAAACGTTTTCTCCCTTCTTCCCCAAAACGGATTTTAATATCAAATACATAGTTTCCTCGTTTCTCTTTTTTTTTGAGAATTGAAATATCATGGTCCAATTGCTTGCTAGATCAATAAAAATCTAGTACTATTACTACTATACAAAGTTCGAGAGCAGTTATGTTTTTATATGAATTTTTTTTATTTTAACATGTGAAATTGTATATAAATTGACATAGTAAGTTAGCATGAAAAACCTTTAAGGTTAACCTTTAAGGTTAATAACCAAGTTTCAAATGCAAAAACTTAAATTCAAGTTGAGAAAAGAAATTTGTAATATTATTCCATGATTAAAAAAAACTAAGCTGGAGGGTCCTATTTATAGTGTTATAGGCCAAAGTCCTAATAAAACTCTACTTTTAGTTGTCTAATACAACTAGAAGAGTTAACAAGAGATTTAAATAAACAAATGTTTTATTCTTTATTAGAATATGACTATTATAAAGTCTTAATACAAGTAAATTAAATAAAAAGGAAATTTTATTATACATATAATTCCAATGTAGAACTCTTAATTAAACAAGGAAAAAATTAAAATTATGAATATACCTATTTATTACTTTTGATCTTTTATTTTGACTTTTGACGCTCAGCCTGTTTTAAGAAATTATGTGCTAGACGTTTTATGTCATAAGCTCAAAACATAATTGTTCCGCTTTCATTTATTAAATAATTGAATATAGCATAAATACCTTTTATAGTAATTTTAACAAAAATTAAAATTTATATAATTTATTTTACCAAACTACTTATCAAATAGCTTTAACTTAATTTTAAAAGTTATTTTTTTTAATAAAAGTTTCATAATAGCTTTTGAACTAAAAAAAAGCTAAATCAAATAGGCTCGTAACTTACTCAAATTAATTTTAATAGACTTAGGACAAAATAAAACCTATTATAGTAAAATTATTCCTCAAAGTCCATTTCCCTAAAGCCCTACAACTGACTTACTTCTTATTCATCTCTCAAATACAAAATCCTAACTCTATTACTACCAACATTGACCTAAAAATGATACATTGGTACTACTCGGAAGAGTTACTAAAGCTGTCTGCACGTGAAGTTGTCTTCTTAACCTACTCCACATAGGCACCTTTGCATTGAAGCCCTTGAACTAACTCAAAACATGCTGACAAAGAACTTAACTAACAAAACTATCTTAGCATAACTAATACTCCATAATTCTTCTATCTTCTTGATGGTAATTACAATTTCAAAGTATTTGCCAAAGAAGGATGAAGCGATAATTGTCATTCCATTGTTCGATGTTGTTAGTTTCAGAAAAAGATGAGTTGGAGATCACAGCCCTTCAAATTCTTAAATTGTTGGTTCATTTAGAGTAATTAATAGTAATTTTTCTTTTTTGCTAAGCCGGCATTTTATTAATTAGTAGTTCTTATTAATGTATCAAAATCTTAATTTATGGGATTGACATTAGAAACTTAATAATTTTGCAATAGCTAGATGTGCCACTAATTAATATTATAATCCATGAAAATGCTAGTTACCCAACAACTTGAATATTGGCAGTGAAGGGTAATGTCATCCAATTTTTTAATGGAAATCGGCAATCACAGACGTTATGAGTCCTCAAAAAATCATAAACATACATTAATTGGTTCTTAATGAGAGCATTAAATTCTTTAGGATTTTAGTTTACCCCACCCTCCCAATAGAAGTCAATATTTGTACAAGTAATTTATTGTAATGGGAGTATGGCCATGGACCCAAATATTGAATCTATTGGGGCCAACATATATATTTTTGGGTTTTTTTTTCTTTTTTCTTTTACTTATATGTATATAATATATATATATATACATATATATAAGCATAAGATAATTTTTTTTTACATATGAAAGCTCATAGGTTTTTTTTGTTTTACCTTTTTGAATGGCAACGATTTTTTTTTTGTTACATACGAGCCCCTTTAAGTAGCTTAGAGGACGTTTTCAGATGTGGAACACCCGAGTTTGTTAACCCATCTGCTAAGTAATTCGTTTTACTTGAAGTGTGTACGATGGACAGATCTTTGCAATTATTTTTACAGAGCTCGTAAGTTTGAGCCATGCAAAAATATAGAAGCCTCTCACTTTTGCTCTATTTCATGATTTTATCATTTTCTTCCTAAATTCGAAACAATACAAATAGATTATGCAAATTAAATTGAATAATAATTTAATTAATGATAATCACATATTATTTTCTCTAAAGAAACAAATGTAAATATTCTATTCTCAATTTTTATTATTATATATTATCTATTTTTAAATCTAGACACGTGTGTGTGTGTGTGTGTGTGTGAGAGAGAGAGAGAGAGAGAGAGAGAGAGAGAGAGAGAGAGAGAGAGAGAGAGAGACATTAAGGCCAATTTGCTGTGGCTCTTAGGGGCATAAAGCCTCTGGACCATGTCATTTTGCTTTGATGCAACTGAAAATGGCTCTGTTGCAGCTGCTTTTCTTGGATGTCATGCATTTCAATCTGCCTTTCCAAGTAAGGTATGACTACAACCGATTTGTCTCTAGCTTACAAGAGGACTAGACTTCTAGAAAATTAAGGTGTTTTACTGATGGTGAATGCTGCCCTTGGAGACCTTTGATGGCGATGTGGATATTTAATGAACTTGTTCTTTGGCTGGAAATGTGAAAGCTATCTATTCTCCACCCAACAAAATCTCGCATGTAAAAGATTTTGAGTCACCACTTGAATTCTTTTGCTCAGAGAGAGAGAGAGAGAGAGAGAATTCTGACTCTATCTGAGCAACCTTTTAAGTAACAGCAGTACTGTTAGTTGTGATACTTATGAGATGGAGTGATAGGCAGCCTAGTCTTTGCCAAGCGCGGTGTGTTCTTTCATGATAATCTTCATCCAATGACCAAAATGGTACCTAGAAATTGATTAAGAACCATTTTATTGATAATAAGGCAAAGGAAAAAAATGTATAATATTTGGGTGGTCAGGTATTTTTCAATTCCAAACAAAAAATTTTTTTTAGCTGATGGATATATACTTAAAATATCTTATCGTGTTAATTTGATGGTTGGAATGTGAAATAAATTAAATCTTTAGGTGATGATAACGGACTTTATCATGTTTTAAATTAATATATGGATTTTGCTAATCAGTACTTAATATTTAAGGTTAGTTAAAATGTTATTTATAATATTTATTACATATCATGAAAGTGTGCATGAGGTCTTTGCGAGGAAAATCATCAAAATGTCAATCACATAGAACCAAATTTAAACTCTTCATAATTGGCATCTCGGCAGAGTCAAGGTAAACGCAGCTGCCACCATTTAATTTTTATTTTTTTATTATATATATAACTTGATATATATATATATATAATATAATTATTTTATAATTATCTTTTAATTATTTTTTATATAAAATCTTAAATTCGTTACTATGATATCATCCACCATCATCTGAACACAACATAAAACAATTCAAAACAACATAGTAGAACACTCAATGAATGGCATCAAATACCTCAAAACAATAAAATGTAAATTACAGTTCCAGCCCACCTTTCACCTAGTACCACGACACATAAAACATTTTTGACCTATCAACGACAAATTTTACATGTGCGTTGGTAAAAAAAAAAGTAACAATTAATGTGATAAATTTCATTGCACAACTTTATAATAAGCTCAAGAGGTGCTCGCTAAAGATTAATTTGAAACATTTATATGGAATATTTTATGTATATTTAAGCACTCATTACTACCTACCAAGCCCACAAATTCAATATAATGGCAATGAACTTCATTTTTGTGAAATTATTGTGCAGAGGACCCATAGCTTTTACTATATAAAGCTGAAAATATCAGCACCCTTCCGGTGGCAAGCACTACTGACCACAAATATGAGATGGACCCAATTAATTTTTCAGAAGAAACATTAACTCTTTGCCTAGGTGATGAAACATCAATTCACTGTGGACTAAAGCCATGGGATAAGGGGATAAATATAATAAAATTTTAATAAATTAATAAATACAATTAAATGTTATTTTTTGTCGATCTCAACTTGAGACCAACGTGATAATTAATTATTCATTAAATTTATAAGATAATACTATTTTAAAAAAACACATTGATCCCACTTGATGTATAAATTAATAATATTTTTATACATCAAAATTATATATATACTTAACTCAATTAGGAGGTGTTTATAAAATATAACACCAATGTTATTTTTTTTTTTGAAATTGATATATTTTAGGATCTCATCTTCAACTTTTCTTAATGCGTTAAGAAGCTTTATTATAATATTCTCATATTATAAGAAAAAATTGATATTGGTTGACATATACTCTATTGACCTCTTGATCGTATTTGATATTGTTACTTGACACATTTGCAAATTGAACTTTTTTGACACCCACTGTTGCAATTGTGTTTAATTGTATTTTAGATTTTCTATGTTGTATTCACACAATGCTTTACGCATTTCATTTGCCATTATTGATTTTATTATACTTTTGAAATAAGAAATTATTGTGTTTAGTTTTACCATTTGTGATGATATTATTTTTATAGATATTTTTACTAGATTTAATATTTATGAATATATTAATTAAGTGTACATCAAATATAATTTTAATTTGTTGTAAAAATGAATAAATTCATGATTTTTATTTAATAAGTTTAATTACATTCATGAATTTATTTTGAATAAACAAATATATAAAATAATGATAATCCATAATTGATAATTATGTAATATTTGTATAATCACAATACACAATACATGTATTAACTTTAATATTTTTAAAAAAAATATTTTAATAAAATAATTTTTTATAAATTATTTTATATTAATAAATTATTAATTTAAATAATATTTCAATTAATTGATAAATTTTTATAACTTTTAAAGAGACAAAAAGCATGAATTTTGATTGATTGATTTGAAAGTTATAGGCTTATAGTACACCTTTGAATTGTTAAATCCAATAAAGATGAATACTGTTTAACTCACTCTTTAATAGGGGTGAGCAAAATGGAACCGAACCGAACAACCGATCCGAACCGAAATGAGTTCGGTTTTTTCGGTTCGGTTAGTTCGGTTGTTCGGTTAGTTCGGTTAGAATAGTTCGGTTACTATAATGATTTCGGTTCGATTTCGGTTACAAAAATATCTAACCGAACTAACCGAACTAACCGAATTACTAAAGGACATTTTAGACATTTTACTTCTTTACCCTAACTATGGAAATACCGAATACCATTTTCTCATTCAGGCTATTTATTGTTTTAAATACTGTTAATGATTTGTTATTATTTCTTCAAGACTATTTATTATTTTTTATTTATGTTTTTAATTATTTAGTATTGTTTAGATCATATAAATTATATGAGTATTTATTTTATTTAAAATAATTTCTTATCATATAAAATTATATCATATAATTTTTTTTATCATATAAATCTTATAAATTATGTCACCATGTCCATTAGGATGGATCTTGTGCAATTGTAGATCAAATTATTTATTAAATTCGGTTTTTGCATACAAATAAAAAAAAAATTATTTAGTTCGGTTTTTTGTAACCGAACCAAACTAACCGAATTAGTTCGGTTTCGGTTAGTTCGGTTATTTAGTATCTTCGGTTCGGTTTCGGTTAGTTGTTTAAAAGAGTTCGGTTAGTTCGGTTACTGGATATCCAGTAACCGAAATAATCGAAAAAACCGATTGCACAGCCCTACTCTTTAGTCACAATCAAACAGGAAAATTATTCGAATTCTTCTCCTGAAGCTATTCTACTTATACAACTTATAGCTTGCTTTTTTATTTTTTACTTTTTTAAGTTTCTACGAGGTTTATGGAGTATATATTTGTTGAAGAACAGAAATTAGGGAATACTTTAATTGACCTCTTTAACTTTTGAAATTCATTTTGATCAATTATAGCAATTAGGCATCTCACTCTTATTTGTTTGAAAAGTTTTAAGTTCTAAGAATTCATTTAAAACTTTGGGGTGTTCTTTGGGTTGTACGAAGGGACAATTTTCCTATTTGTGAGCAAACAAGGAAGGTACTTGGAAATACTCTTCTACATTGTTATTGGGTCATTATGGCTACTAAAAAAAATATATAAAAACTAATTTATATATTAATAGTTAAATAATATTTATTAAAAATAGATTTTTTTAAAAAAATTATATATTAATATTCAAATATTACAAAAAGATAATTTTTTTTATAATTTAAGATTTATTAAAAAAATCGAACAATCTCAAATAAAAAACTTAAATGTTCACAAGAATCTAAGTAAAAAAATACAAAGAATTTATAAGAAAGCAATCAAATAATCTCTAAATAAATAAGTAATAACTAACTTTAGGTGTCTAATTAAATCCTTGTTTTGTTACTTTTAACAAAAAATGGCTAAGACAGTAAATCCTAAATCAAAATCACAAATAGAAATTATTAAATTAAAAAATTTTAAGTTGAAAATATTAAAAATAAAATAAATAAATAAACCAAACTTATCAATTATTATGACATGAAAATTGAGTTACTGACTAGAGGTTTCCTGCGCAGAAAATGCAAAAAAGCAAAAAAAGTATAAAAAATAATTTTTTATTTCTACTATATTTGATAAAAAAAAAAGAACAAGAGGTGGTGGTTGTGAAGTTTTGAAAAAATGAAGTTGAGAATAATTCTAATACAATAGCTGTTATTTTAGTTTTATTAAAATTAATTGTTATGGACATCTCACCAAATAAAAAAAATATTGTTGAGATAAAATTATAAAATTTCAAAATAATAAAAAAATATTAAAAAAATTTAAAAATTTTATAAGGACAAAATTATAAATTTTTAAAAAATATAAAGCTAAATTATAAAAAATGTAAAATTGTTCAGGGGGCGGTGCCCTTACAAGGCGGCCCGCCCCCCGCCGGTCGTCTGGAGCCATGGCACCTAATCGTTTCCCAAGAATAGTGAACAAAATTCGATGCAACCGGTTTATTAATGTTCAATCATGCGTAAGTTCACTTAATGTATACTATTTAAATTTGCTTCTTCTGTTTTCTTTGGGTAATAACTTGATAGTAATCATTGCTTTTTGATTAAAGCATAGTCGTTCTTTTTTTTTTCTGACAATTCGTGCTCAGATTTTCTGTCCCAGTAATGTTCATAATTAGGCTCATATATGATCCCCAGCAAGCTGAGGCAATATAATTGCTACTGCAAATAAGGAAAACAGATATTGTCCAGAATCGAATGGGAATCTCTGCCTGCTTTTTGTCTCTCATAGATACCCCAGTTTATATTATCGTACCAAATGTCCTGAAACTTATAATTGAATGAAATACGTTAATTAACGGTGTGCAATAAGGTAACGACACTGGACGGATAATCAGACCGTGAACAAATAAAAAAAAATTAAAAATGTTTTCAATTTAAATAGCAAAGGATAAAAGGTTGAGCAGTTTTTGGACCTCTCACTCTCACGATCAAGACTTAA
This sequence comes from Theobroma grandiflorum, assembly GCA_036013995.1. NCBI lineage: Eukaryota > Viridiplantae > Streptophyta > Magnoliopsida > Malvales > Malvaceae > Theobroma > Theobroma grandiflorum. Next base: position 1,451,789 of record CP142127.1, read on the forward strand.
TTAATTAACGTATCCGTTGATGGATCTATATATTGGTGAATCACATTTGCTGGTTGTCCCCTCAACCCTAAACCAATTCTTTAGGCAACTTATTTGCTGGTTGTTGGCTACAAATGGCAAGGTCTGCATGCTGCGAGAATATGGGGTTGAAGAAAGGGCCATGGACTCCGGATGAAGACCAGAAGCTGTTAGCTTATATCGAAGAACATGGCTTCGGAAACTGGCGTGGCTTGCCTGAAAAAGCTGGTACTGATTCTCAAATTTTCAAATTATCTTGACCAAGAATTGCGTCTTTCAACTTTGTTCTGTGTTTTCTTATTCGTTGTCATTGCTGGTGTACACGATTAAAGGGCTTCAAAGATGTGGAAAGAGCTGTAGACTGAGGTGGATCAATTACTTAAGACCTGATGTCAAGAGGGGAAATTTCAGCTTACAGGAAGAACAAACCATCATTCATCTCCATGCTTTTCTTGGGAACAGGTGGAAATTACTACAGCAATATACAAGTAGTTTGTGATTTATACTCTATTGGGAAGCATAAGTAAGAAATCTAGCTAGTGCGTGCATGCATTTAATTTTTTTTCCTGATCCTTCTGATTACTGATAACACAATCTACCGTTTTGCCTAGGTGGTCGGTTATAGCAGCTCACTTACCCAACCGAACAGACAATGAGATCAAAAACTACTGGAACACACATATTAAGAAAAGGTTTAGCAAGATGGGGATTGATCCGACCACCCACAAGCCCATATCAAACCCCCTCAGCTCCGCCGGTGGTGGCCACTTGCGAAACACTGGCACACTGCGCCACATGGCTCAGTGGGAGAGGGCTCGTCTCGAAGCAGAAGCCAGGCTGGTCAGAGAGTCAAAACTAGTGTCGAAACCTTCCCCAAATAATAAGCCAGGCTTCTCGGCTAGACCGAGGAGTATCAGAACCTCATCAGCTCCTTCTACTAGATCACAGTGCCTTGACGTACTCAAAGCATGGCAAAGCGTAGTTGCTGGCACGTTCGCCATCGCCAATAACAACCTTGACCCTCCACCGTCAACAACATTCTTGGGCAACTCGATCCCTGTAAGCTCAACAAACGAGCTTGATCTAGCAGCTGCTGGCTCTACATGCATGGAAGGAATAATTGCTGAAGATGATCAGTTGATGTTGGACGACAGGTCAAACCAAATACCAGACTTAAATGAAAGATTCGATACCTCCATGGCTTTGCATGATAGGACCGCTGCTTCAGGAAACTGTTGAGAATAATGCTTGCATGGCTTGGTGTCCGTGTATGTGTACCTTGCATATTATTTGAATTAAGACATGCAGTTACTTAAAACTGTTTTTAAACTTCCTTTAACACTTGTAATCCATGCCTTAACACTTGAATCCATGTCTTGACAAGTGTTATGCATGTAACTGCCTTTTTTTTGTATAAATAGAGGTGTCGCATATGAATAAAACGTGCCTTTCATCAAAACAATATCTGTTCTTCTTTAAATTCCTTGTCTAACTTGTTAACAGTTGCTTCATACATCAACTTTATTTTTGTCCTTATTTTATCTTCATAGTATCTAGAGCCTATTTTGATCTTAAGGGACTATGTTTGTAAGATAATAAAAACAAAATCATTTCCCAAAACCTAAAGAAAACCATCTTCATGCGAAATGGCCTCTAACAATATTCTTAGTCTTCAATCTCCATCAAACTTTGATGGAGAGAATTATGGAATTTAGTCAGTTAAGATGGAAGCATATCTTCGTGGTTACAATCTTTGGGATATCATAGAATCTGGAGGTGAAGTATTTGCCTTGAGAGAGACTGCAACCCTTGCACAAATTAAACAACATAACGAGGAAGCTGTTAAGCGCTACAGAGCGTTGGCATGTATCCATGGGGCTATTTTGGATGATGTATTTACAAGAATAATGGGATCCAAATCAGCAAAAGAGGCATGGGACAAACTTAAGGAGGAATTCCAAGGCTCAGAGAGGACAAAGCAGATGCAAGCAATGAATTTATTAAGGGAGTTTGAGACTTTGAGAATGAAGGATATTGAAAATGTTAAAGACTACATTAACAAAATTATGTGAGTGGTGAACTAGGCATGGCTTTTGGGAGAAAATCTTTCTAAAAACCGTGTAGTCCAAAAAGGTCTTGCGTCTCTACTAGAAAAATTTAAATCTACGATTACATCATTAGAAGGGTCAAAGGACCTTTCAACCTTGACTCTTACTGATGGAGTGAATGCACTCCAAGTCGCAAAGCAAAGGAGAGCAATGCAAAGTGATAATACAACTGAAAATGCTTTATTTGCAAAGATGAAAGGAAAAACAAGAGGTGAGTCAAGAATAAAAAAAGGCTCAGGTGATCAGAAGGAGAAAGAAAAAAAAAGGGTTCAATATAACAAAACTCATGGGAAGAAGACCAAGTTTTAAATGTGCTCTCACTACAAGAAAAATGAATCATTTAGAGACCTATTGCTGGTTCAAACCGAGTGTCAGGTATCATGCATGTAATCAATTAGGTCATATTGAGAAAGTATGTAAAAATAAACCAAAAAAGCATGATAAGGCATCACAAGCAGATGATAAGGCTGATGTTGCTGAAGAGTAGCTGTTTATGACTTTGACACGACCCAAGTTAGTTTACTCAAATCAATGGTTGATGGACAGCGGTTGTTTAAATCACATGACCCCTAATAAAGAAGTATTTACTGAACTGGATACTCTGCATCAATCTAGTGTTGAAATAGGCGATGGCAAATATCCATATGCAGTAGGGAAAGGTATAATCAACATTCAGACCTCTCTGGGAATCAGGTATGTCAAAGAAGTGTTGTTTGTTCCTGATATTGCTCAAAATTTGCTAAGTGTTGGCCAAATGGTGGATGATGGTTGCGACAAAAAATGAATATGGAAGAGATATAACAGATTTCGAGAAAGAAATTATTAGTCTCCAAGAAAGCAATGCATCCATTACCGGTGCCTGTTGCTTTCACTCCTTGTGTTCAAAGCTGGGTGGAGATTCATAAGCCTTTTAACTCTGACAAGGGGGCCTGGATTCGTTATTTCAGTAAGCTAAAAGAAAACAAGCTAGAATTTATGTAAGATTTCTGTATAGTTTGAGTGGATTAAACACAAGCTAGCTTTTAGGAAAATTTTAGCAAATGCAAACCATATTACTAGCTAGGACTTGATTGCACGAATGCAACCTAGAATTGCCTGTTGAAAATAGTGTAGCTTTAAAAATTGTATATTCGTAGAACCCTTTATTCCATAATGTATTTGTCAGTTCCCATTGAAGATAATCAATTAATGGATGGACCACACTGCAGTCAGCTGTAGTCTCTCTTAGTCTGCTGTCTCAGCCTACCACTGCCAAAATCAATATCGTTGTAAAATCGGGATATAAATAGGGATGTCAACGGGTACCCTATTATAGGGTACCCGCGGGTATCCGATCCATTTATATAGGATTAGGGTACTCATAAACGGGTTCTGGTAGGGTTAGGGTAGTGATTTCACTACCCGAATTTTAATAGGGCAGGGTTAGGGTACCACCCCTTGGGTACCCGTTACCCGAACCCGATTATTATTTATAAATATTTTATTATTATTTTAATAATTAAATTAAAATTTTATAATTTTTACCAACTTTACAAGTAAATTTTTTTATTAAAAACTAATAAATGTTTGAAAAGTATGATTACTTTAATTATTAATGTGATGAGATTAATATATTTAAATTAAAAAATTATTATATTGTTATTTATGTTTAAGTATGATTACTCTAATTATTAATATGATGACAGTAATACTTTTATGAATGCGTGTGTGTATATATTATGTATTTTAAATATAAATATATTTATTTTTTATTTTGTTTTAACATTGTAAAAATTATAACTCATAAAATTATTAATTACAGTATATATATGTTTATTTATATAAACATATAACTTATAAATCTAAAGGTAAGTTATGAGATTAGAAAAGTTAATTGGGTAATTGGATTCTCATGAAAAAAATTTTAATAATTTTTTTATTTAATTGGATATTTAAACGGGTTAGGATAATTATAGGGTAGTCCCATGGGGAGGTCCACCAGCCACCCTCTTAAGGTTGGGTTGGGCTGATATGAACTTAAGCTGGTAAGTTTTAGCCCATTTAAAAGAAGGGTCCAATTAATAATCCGCATGGCGCTGGCCAACCCAATCAAGGAAGCAGTGCGAAGTGCAGCAGGTTAGCAGGGGAGCAAACTGCGAAGTCAGTGAAAGTCTGAAGGAGGAAGAGACAATTCATGGTGGTCGAGAATTGATTCTGCTGGGGAAGGTGAGTTACTCTGAACAATCAAGTAGGTAAACTTCCATTTCTGGTCTGTTTTGTCCTTGAACGTTTTGGTGAAAGGTTTCCTAGCTTCATCTTTTCAACGAATATAGAAATTAACCTGTTTTGAATTGGTTAAGAGAAAATCACCAATCAAAATTCAACATGGGAGATCTATGACTCAACAATTTTTTTTTTCCTTTTGTTGAGTTGGAGCCTGGTCTGTGGAGTGGTTATCTCAGAAAACGGCTACAAAATTGCAATATTGACTAATTTCATGGCCCCTTCGCTGCACGTTCCTTGCAATAATCTGCAGGATTCATGGCCTCTAACCTGTTCTACTGGTGACAACAACAAATACTATGCAATGTAGATTTAACAAATATATGTTGTACATGTGAGTATTTTCAGGAGTAAGAAAGCAGAATGAGAGCACATGATTTAAGCTCTTTTTCCAAATTTGCACTGATCAATGGGTACTTGTTGGATGAGGGGGCAAGCCTCTTTATGCTGTTTGAGGGCTGTTTTCTATTTGATGCTGTAAAGGAAGGGGCTGTGATGTTTTTCTGACTTCTGAGATATGTTTTGTACATGGTGACTTCATTTCTGACTATGTAGGTTTGTTAATTCCCTGTTGGTGGGTTACAATTTTTGATAACCCCCAATTATTATCAAAAATGAAATGACTGGAGAAGTTTGCCTAGAGATGTCAAATCTCCATATAAAGTATTGAAAGAGCAATAACTTCTTGTCACATGAAAAAAAGACAAGGAAACGCAATAATTGTGTTCGAAGATTGACTGGTAGACGACTTGTGCAATCAAAGGATGGGTCTTAAAAATAAGGTGGCCATTTTCCTCTGTTAAATTTGAGAGAAGGTTGTTCATTACTCTCTGCCGTATAAAACTGAAAGCTGAAACGCCAAGACTTACTGGATCCAGTTGTACTCGACACTTTGCAACTAAGTTGGCTCATTTTGCACTTTGAACCTTGAGCTGTTTCTTCTGGTTTAATCCTCCTCAGCAGCATCAGAGCTACATACTTCTCTTCTTAATTTAGAGGGTATTGATTTTATTAATTTTTTTTATCTATAACAAATTACTTCACTTTTGATGAAATTAAGATCTTTCATCTGGAACTGATCCCAGGTTTTTGTGGTAAAGTTGAACCTTAGCAAGTGTCCTAAAACCAAAGTTGGGGCATGATTAATTCTGTTGCTATTGCTCACTAGTGAGACTTGTCGTTTGTTTTACATGAAAAGGATGTTGCAAATATGGCGAACACCGATCAAAAAAGTGCTCCACTAATTGAAAACAACTAACAACCCCAAGATTTGGAAATTGAAATCCCTGTAGAAGTCTTAGAGCTTGTGCCTGTGTATTGTATTTAAAGGTCCTAGTCGTTTTCATGAAGCAAACCAACAAATTCTACACTCCTCAATTGATTTCAATAGGGCCTGTTCATCATGGGAATGAAAATTTGGCTCAAATGGAACTGCAAAAGCTGAGGTATTACAAGAAATTTTTGGAAAAGACTTCCGAGGAGACATTGAAAGAATTTGCCAGCTACATCGAAAATCATTACATGATGCAGTTTTTATCATTGAGCTCTTCGCGAGGGAAAGTGAAAAAAATTCCGACGACGACTTCTTTTTAAGCCACAAAGCATTGTCAAGGGTTGAACTTTCAATAGATTTGATGTTACATTCTTTGTCCTTAAAGAACTATATAACCTAGCATTTCCTAAGTCTGATACCTCTTTTCCCGAACTCGCTTGCTGGTACTTTAATGTCCATATAGATTGATCTTGAAGGAAAAAGAGATTAAATGCTTTACGGATTTAATTAAATATCAAGTAGAGAGTAATCGGTTGCGAAACGTTGATCCATCGAGAATTTACGACATCTAAAATGCAACAATGTTGTGTTTGAGGTTAGTGTTAAGTTTATTGGTGTTAAAAATGATATATTTAAAATTGATAAGAGTACAATTAATAATACCATAAACAGCTTGCTTAATGTAGAATTTGAGAAAGGAATGCTAAAACTCTCAATTATGGATGTGACGCACGAAATTGAAACTCGTTTTAGAAACTTGATGGCCTTCAAATAATGTAACTATGCACATAAAGTTCATTTTTATAATTATATTCAATTATTAGACTCTCTAGTTGATACTGATAAAGATGTAGATTCATTGGTTAAAAAACAGATTATTGTCAACAGATTAGGTTGCAATGCAATTGTGGCAACTATGATTAACAATCTTGTGGTGGGAGTCGTACATTCAAGTTTTCTCTATGACAAAATTGGAATGTCTCTAAACTAGTATTATGATAATTCTTGTAATTGTAAAATGGTAACTTTAAAGCATGTTTATTTCAACGATTGTTGAAGAGGAACTGCAACTGTTGTTGCTTTTATCGTGGTGTTACTGACTCTCACACAAGCCATACTGACAATCTTAGCTAGAGCAAAAGCTTATAAAATAAAATACTCTTACTTGATTGCAGTTTTTTATTCAATTAAGGTGAAAATCAGCCTTTTCATGTGTGTTAATTTATGTATGTTTCACACTTTTAAATTTATTTACCTTACCACTTTGAGTAGAATGAGAGTTTGTTTTCAAACTTCGTAGCTTTTATCATGTAGTGCTACTACCAATAAACAATTGTGTGCCTATTAGATTTTATCATGTTCTTATGGGATTGGCTTGTTTTTTGTGTGTGACTATTATCACTCTTTTTTTATTTTTTTTTTCTTTTTCCATTAGAAAAATCATAACTTTCCTTACTAATTATTCCTTTTTTCTTTAGTTAAAGTATTAAAATTAACAATTAAGAAACTTTTACATGAAACGTTAAAATTAACAAAAAAAAAAAAAAACCAACTTCATACTCTGTGTGGTGCAAAAACATCTGTCTGCTACATTTTTTTCTTCTAGCTTTCTAGTGTTTGAAGTTGAGGTTGTATCACTGTGATATTGGTTTCTTCTGCAGTGATATTCTGATAATTCAAGTTTACATCAATGTGTTTTTTAGTTCTAGCTTGCATATTGAAATGTAGGACATGTAATATAGTTTAATTAGTTTCCTCTGCTGAAAAGAGTTCGGATCTAGAAAAGTTACTCAAAGAGTAAGTTTGAGGTTCTCAAGGGAGTATTTCAACCGTAGGAAAATATATATATGGATTAATGAAATATCCAAAAATTTTACTTTGACTGGATTTGTATATCAAAGATCTTTTGATGAAAAAATAATAAGTCAGCATTATTTATATGTATCGTGAATTTAATTGTTTGATGAATTTTTTTTGTTAATATGAATTTTCAGTATCTTGTTGACATGATATTTTTCAAAAATTTTCTTAATAACAGTGTAATAGTTTTATTAAGTGATGTTATAAAAATTGTATTCTCACGTATTATTTTAACATAAATGTACTGTTTTTTTATTTCTTTCTAATAAAAAAAAGAAAAATAGAAATGATCCAAGAATTTTACTTTGATCGAATACTTACCAATCTTTTACCTTTTTTTAAGGTTAATGAAGACTGGTTCTAAACTTTGTTAATGAATAATGAATTGTAAATACCATAATAATAATTTGTCCATTATTTTCTAATTCATTTTAATTAAATTTTTACTAGGAAAAGGAATTTCCTTTTGGAATGTGTAGGGGTTTGGGATAGCTTGGACTGGACATCTAACTGGGCTTGGTCCTATAGACTTCATTGGTTTTTTACTTCCCAACTGTGAGTCTCTGCCTGAGAGATCCTTTATTCATCATGCTTTATGAGGAAAAAGGCTGCTTACTGCCACTAGTTCTCTTGCCTCTTTAACCTATGGCCTAACTGATTAACTAGCAGTTCATAGCCAGCTAGCCAAGGGGTAGCATAGTAGAAATGATACTGAACGCTCCACAGTCTAAAATGAAAAAGCTGTCACCCTGAAACAATTTAATTCTCTTTGGTCCATCCCTATCAAGTCACTCAATCAAGGATTTTTTTTCTTTATTATTATTATATTTTGGTACATATGATCAGGAGATATAAAATAATGAACCAAATTCAAACCTGGAATGTCAATCATTTTAAAAAGATAATAACCGGTAGATCAAATCTGTAATATTCAAGCAAGAATTACATTATCAAATTAATGAGTTGAATGGACATATATATAGTCACGTAGAAGTAACTAAGAGAAGTGCATGATTTTGGAGAGTGAACATACTACATATTCTTCAAATTTATACATTCTCTTGAAGAGAAGCTAAGCCGTTTTGGGCCAAATATTTTAATTCATTATTTCCTCATTTAAGCTTTTCCAAATCTTATGGGGGAAGAACAAGGTGCTTTCCTGCTAAATATCATTGTTTCCAATGATAATAGATTTAAGATTTTACGTGATGTGTGATTAAAGGGTAAATACATAAGATCATAAATCAATTCAATAATTCGATTCAAAGTTAAAATTAATTATTTTTTAAATAAAATTAAATTATAACGTAAAATCGAGGCACCACTTTCAATTCGTTCCTAACCTCAAGCTTTCAAGATCTTGGTTGTGGTTGAACTGGTGGCTAACAATCAATGGCGGAGGGAATGAAAGGCTAGAAGGGCCTTCGCCCCCTTCCCCTTGTCAAAAGTTTTAAAATTTCATGGTATACTTTTACATTTTTTACAATTTTATAATTTTACCCCCACAATAATTTTTTTGTTTGGTGAGATATCAATAGTAATTAATCAACAATTAATTTTAGTAGACTTAAAGAAAGAATAAAACCTATTATAATAGAATTATTCTCCAAACCCCATTGCCCTAAGACCCCATGACCGACCCACTTCTTGTTCACCCTTCAAACGAAAAATTTTGACTTTATCACTACTAACAATGACCTTGAATGGTATATTGGTACCATTCAAAAGGGTTACTGAAGCTATTGCACATGAAGTTGTCTTCTTAATCTACTCAAATTAATTTTAATAGACGTAGAGACTAAAGTGAAATCTATTGCAGTAGAATTATTCTCCAAACCTTATTACCCCAAAACCCCATGATTGACTCACTTCTTGTTCACTCTTCAAATGCGCTAATAATGACATTGACATGGTACATTGGTACTTCTAGGAAGGGTACTGAAGCTATCTGCATGTGAATTTGTTTTCTTAGTGCCTATTTAACCAGACTTTTTTTCAACTTATTAATCTCTTAAAAGTAAATGTTAGACTAAATAGGATTTTAAGAAACTCTTAAAAAAATAAGCAACTTTTTTTAAAAAATAAAATTTAAAAAAATTGAAAAAAAAAGTTAAAGAAAAGTTTTAAATAAGAGCTTTCTTTTCTCTTCTTTTTAAAACATACCAACTTTTTAAGAAATACTCTTTTTTCTTAATCGATCTCCCTCTCTTCTTCCTCCCTCAGCAAATTACCCTTCTCTAATGCAAATTACGATCTCCTTCTCATTTCCCTTTATCTCTACAAAGACTATTAGCAAAAAAAAAAACAAAAAAACAAAAACTCAGCAATAAAATATTAAAATTTGAGATTTTTTTTTTCTTACAAAGATTAGGAGAAAAAAAGACTTAAAATTCAAAGTTGTATTTAAGTATTATTTAAACATTTTCTCCCTTCTTCCCCAAAATGGATTTTAATATCAAATACATAGTTTCCTTTTTTCTCTTTTTTTTTTGAGAATTGAAACATCATGGTCCAATTGCTTGCTAGATCAATAAAAATCTAGTACTATTACTACTATACAAAGTTCGAGAGCAGTTCTATTTTTATATGAATTTTTTTTATTTTAACATCTGAAATTGTATATAAGCTGACGTAGTAAGTTAGCATGAAAAACCTTTAAGGTTAATAATCAAGTTTCAAATGCAAAAACTTAAATTCAAGTTGAGAAAGGAAATTTGTAATATTATTCCATGATTAAAAAAAACTAAGCGTGAGGGCCCTATTTATAGTGTTATAGGCCAAAATCCTAATAAAACTCTACTTTTAATTGTTTAATACAACTAGAAGAGTTAACAAGAGATTTAAATAAACAAATGTTTTATTCTTTATTAGAATATGACTATTATAAAGTCTTAATACAAGTAAATTAAATAAAAAAGAAATTTTATTATACATATAATTCCAATGTAGAACTCTTAATTAAACAAGGAAAAAATTAAAATTATGAATATACCTATTTATTACTTTTGAGCTTTTATTTTGACTTTTGACGCTCAGCCTGTTCTAAAAAATTATATGCTAGACGTTTTATGTCATAAGCTCAAAACATACTTGTTCCGCTTTCATTTATTAAATAATTGAAGATAGCATAAATACCTTTTATAGTAATTTTAACAAAAATTAGAATTTATATAATTTATTTTACCAAATTGCTTATCAAATAGCTTTAACTTAATTTTAAAAGTTATTCTTTTTTAATAAAAGTTTCATAATAGCTTTTGAACTAGAAAAAAGCTAAATCAAATAGGCTCTTAACTTACTCGAATTAATTTTAATAGACTTAGGACAAAAGTAAAACCTATTGTAGTAAAATTATTCCTCAAAGTCCATTTCCCTAAAGCCCTACAACTGACTTACTTCTTATTCACCTCTCAAATACGAAATCCTAACTCTATTACTACTAACATTGACCTAAAAATGATACATTGGTACTACTCGGAAGAGTTACTAAAGCTGTCTGCACGTGAAGTTGTCTTCTTAACCTACTCCACATAGGCACCTTTGCATTGAAGCCCTTGAACTAACTCAAAACATGCTGACAAAGAACTTAACTAACAAAACTAGCTTAGCATAACTAATACTCCATAATTCTTCTATCTTCTTGATGGTAATTACAATTTCAAAGTATTTGCCAAAGAAGGATGAAGCGATAATTGTCATTCCATTGTTCGATGTTGTTAGTTTCCGAAAAAGATGAATTGGGGATCACAGCCCTTCAAATTCTTAAATTGTTGGTTCATCTAGAGTAATTAATAGTAATTTTTCTTTTTCGCTAAGCCGGCATTTTATTAATTAGTAGTTCTTATTAATGTATCAAAATCTTAATTTATGGGATTGACATTAGAAACTTAATAATTTTGCAATAGCTAGATGTGCCACTAATTAATATTATAATCCATGAAAATGTAGTTACCCAACAACTTGAATATTGGCAGTGAAGGGTAATGTCATCCAATTTTTTAATGGAAGGCGGCAATCACAGACGTTATGAGTCCTCAAAAAATCGTAAACATACATTAATTGGTTCTTAATGAGAGCATTAAATTCTTTAGGATTTTAGTTTACCCCACCCTCCCAATAGAAGTCAATATATGTACAAGTAATTTATTGTAATGGGAGTATGGCCATGGACCCAAATATTGAATCTATTGGGGCCAACATATATATTTTTGGGTTTTTTTTTCTTTTTTCTTTTACTTATATGCATATAATATATATATATATATATACATATATATAAGCATAAGATAATTTCTTTTTACATATGAAAGCTCATAGGTTTTTTTTGTTTTACCTTTTTGACTGGCAACGATTTTTTTTTGTTACATACGAGCCCCTTTAAGTAGCTTAGAGGACGTTTTCACATGTGGAACACCCGAGTTTGTTAATCCATCTGCTAAGTAATTCGTTTTACTTGAAATGTGTACGATGGACAGATCTTTGCTATTATTTTTACAAAGCTCGTAAGTTTGAGCTATGCAAAAATATAGAAGCCTCTCACTTTTGCTCTATTTCATGATTTTATCATTTTCTTCCTAAATTCGAAACAATACAAATAGATTATGCAAATTAAATTGAATAATAATTTAATTAATGATAATCACATATTATTTTCTCTAAAGAAACAAATGTAAATATTCTATTCTCAATTATTATTATTATATATTATCTATTTTTAAATCTATTTTTAAATCTAGACATGCGTGTGTGTGTGTGTGTGTGTGTGAGAAAGAGAGAGAGAGAGAGACATTAAGGCCAATTTGCTGTGGCTCTTAGGGGCATAAAGCCTCTGGACCATGTCATTTTGCTTTGATGCAACTGAAAATGGCTCTGTTGCAGCTGCTTTTCTTGGATGTCATGCATTTCAATCTGCCTTTCCAAGTAAGGTATGACTACAACCGATTTGTCTCTAGCTTATAAGAGGACTAGACTTCTAGAAAATTAAGGTGTTTTACTGATGGTGAATGCTGCCCTTGGAGACCTTTGATGGCGATGTGGATATTTAATGAACTTGTTCTTTGGCTGGAAATGTGAAAGCTATCGATTCTCCACCCAACAAAATCTCGCATGTAAAAGATTTTGAGTCACCACTTGAATTCTTTTGCTCAGAGAGAGAGAGAGAGAGAGAATTCTGACTCTATCTGAGCAACCTTTTAAGTAACAGCAGTACTGTTAGTTGTGATACTTATGAGATAGAGTGATAGACAACTAAATTTGGCCCTGCATGCCTCTCAACTATAGGGCAGCCTAGTCTTTGCCAAGCGCGGTGTGTTCTTTCATGATAATCTTCATCCAATGACCAAAATGGTACCTAGAAATTGATTAAGAACCATTTTATTGATAATAAGGCAAAGGAAAAAAATGTATAATATTTGGGTGGTCAGGTATTTTTCAATTCCAAACAAAAAATTTTTTTTAGCTGATGGGTATATACTTAAAATATCTTATCGTGTTAATTTGATGGTTGGAATGTGAAATAAATTAAATCTTTAGGTGATGATGATGGATTTTATCATGTTTTAAATTAATATATGGATTTTGCTAATCAGTACTTAATATTTAAAGTTAGTTAAAATATTATTTATAATATTTATTATATATCATGAAAGTATGCATGAGGTCTTTGCGAGGAAAATCATCAAAATGTCAATCACATAGAACCACATTTAAACTCTTCATAATTGGCATCTCGGCAGAGTCAAGGTAAACGCCGCTGCCACCATTTAATTTTTATTTTTTTATTATATATATAACTTGATATATATATAATATAATTATTTTTATAATTATCTTTTAATTATTTTTTATATAAAATCTTAAATTCGTTACTATGATATCATCCACCATCATCTGAACACAACATAAAACAATTCAAAACAACATAGTAGAACACTCAATGAATGGCATCAAATACCTCAAAACAATAAAATGTAAATTACAGTTCCAGCCCACCTTTCACCTAGTATCACCACACATAAAACATTTTTGACCTATCAACGACAAATTTTACATGTGAGTTGGTAAAAAAAAAAGTAACAATTAATGTGATAAATTTCATTCCACAACTTTATAATAAGCTCAAGAGGTGCTCGCTAAAGATTAATTTGAAACATTTATATGGAATATTTTATATATATTTAAGCACTCATTACTGCCTACCAAGCCCACAAATTCAATAAAATGGAAATGAACTTCATTTTTGTGAAATTATTGTGCAGAGGACCCATAGCTTTTACTATATAAAGCTAAAAATATCAGCACCCTTCCAATGGCAAGCACTACTGACCACAAGTATGAGATGGACCTAATTAATTTTTCAAAAGAAGCATTAACTCTTTGCCTAGGTGTGATGAAACATCAACTCATTGTGGACTAGAGCCATGGGATAAGGGGATAAATACAATAAAATTCTAATAAATTAATATTTGATAAATTAATAATTATAATAAAATGATATTTTTTGTCGATCTTGACTTGAAATCAATATGATAAATTAATTATTTGTTAAATTTATAAGATAATATATTTTTCAAAAAACATATTGGTCCTACTTGATATATAAATTAATAATCTTCTTATACATCAAAATTATATATACACTTGACTCAATTAGAAGGTCTTTATAAAATATAATACCGATATTATTTATTTTTTCTTGAAATTGATGTCTTTTAAGACCTCATCTCCAATTTTTCTTAATGCATTAAGAAGCTCTACTATAATATTATCATATTGTAAGAAACAATTAATATTGGTTGATAAATGCTCTAGTGTAGACCTAGCAATTTTGTGTTTCCGTGTCGTAAACGTGTCAGACACGATTAGACACGAAACACGTTAAGGGTAAACACGAACACGACACGTTTAATAAACGTGTCTTAAATGTAAAACACGTACACGAACACGTTTAATAAACGTGTAACACGACACGACACAATTAACACGTTTAACACGTTTATTAAACGTGTTAATATACAACACGACACGATTAATAACACGATTAACACGTTTAAATAAAAATATTTACAATTAAATATAATTTTATTATTTAAATTCAAAATTTATAATTAAAAAAATAATTATAACAAAACAAAAATAATAATATCAAATATAATAAAAATTAATATAAATAATATACATAAAATTCATTATCATTTAATATGATAAAATACATAATTAATATCAAATCTTCAAATATTAATAATAGTAAAAATCTTCAAATAAAATCTAAAGGTTAAAAATTAAGGTATTAATGCATAGTTACATTAATACTTTTTATAAAATTAAAAAAATTGCTTAAAATAATTATTTAAAATTATTTATATAAGGCTAAAATAGTCTTTAGTTATCAATGTTTAATGGGTTAATAAACGTGTCACGTGTACACGTTTAAACACAATAACACGTTAAAATACGATAACACGTTTAAACACGATAACACGTTTAAGTAAACGTGTTTAAACTTGTTTTAAACGTGTCAGACACGATTAGACACGAAACACGTTAAGGGTAAACCCATAACCTGTTTAATCCGTGTCTTCTCGTGTCGTGTTAACATGTCGTGTCTAAAATTACCAAGTCTACTCTAGTGACCTCTTGATCGTATTTGATATTGTTGCTTGGCTCATTTACAAGTTGAACTTTTTTGACACCCACTGTTGCAATTGTGTTTGATTGCAATTTAGATTTTCTTTGTTGTATTCACATAATAATTTACGCATTTTATCTGTCATTGTTGATTTCATTACACGTTTGAGATGAAAAGTTATCGTATTTAGTTTTACCATTTGTGATATTGTATTTTTATAGATATTTTGTTTGACTTAATATTATGTGAATATTAATTAAGTGTACATCGAATATAATTTTAGTTTGTTGTAAAAATAAATAAATGCACGATTTCTATTTAATATTCTAATCACATTCATAAACTTATTTTGATTAAACAAATATATAAAATAATGATAATTCATAATTGATAATTATGTAATATTTATATAATCATAATACATAATACATGTATTAAATTTAATATTTTAAAAAATATTTTAATAAAATATTTTTTGAATTATTATATATTAATAAATTATTAATTTAAATAATATTTTAATTAATTAATAAATTTTTATAATTTTTAAAAAGATAAAGAGTACAAATTTAGGTGGATTTTTATTGATTGATTTGAAAATTATAGTACACCTTTGAATTGTTAAATCTAATAAAGATGAATACTGTTTGACTCACTCTTTAGTCACAATCAAACAGGGAAATATACAAATTCTTCTCCTAAAGCTGTTCTACCTATACAACTTCTAGCTTGCTTTTTTATTTTTTACTCTTTTAAGTCTCTAAGAGGTTTATGGCGTACATATTTGTTGAAGAACAGGAACTAGGGAATAGTTTAATTTACCTCTTTAACTTTGAAATTCATTTTGATCAATTATAGCAATTAGGCATCTCACTCTTATTTCTTTGAAAAGTTTTAAGTTCTAAGAATTCATTGAAACCATTGATGTGTTCTTTGGGTTGTACGAAGGGACAATTTTCCTATTTGTGAGCAAACAAGGAAGGTACTTGGAAGATACTCTTCTACATTGTTATTGGGTCATTATGGCTCCTCAAATATATATATATATATATATATTAATATTTAAATAATATTTATTAAAAATTAAATTTATCAAAAAATAATTTATATATTAATATTTAAATATTACATAAAAAGATAAAATTTTTTTATAATTTAAGATTTTATTAAAAAAATAAAACACTCCCAAATAAAAAACTTAACTATTTACAAGAATCTAAGTAAAAAAAACATAAAGAATTTGTAAGAAATCAATCAAGTAATCCCTAAATAAATAAGTAATAATTAACTTTAGGTGCCTAATCAAATCCGTGTTTTGTTACTTTCAACAAAAAATGGCTAAGATAATAAATCCTAAATCAAAATTGCAAATATAAATTATTAAATAAAAAATTTTAAATTGAAAATATTAAAAATAAAATAAGTAAATAAACCAAACTTATCAATTATTATGACATGAAAATTTAGTTACTGACTAGAGAATTCTGCACAAAAAATGTAGGAAAGCAAAAAACTATAAAAAATATATATATTTTTATTTCTACAGTATTTGATAAAAAAAAAAAACAAGAGGTGGTAATTGTGAAGTTTTGGAGAAGTGGGGTTTGAGAATAATTCTATTACAATAGATTTTATTTTAATTTTATTAAATTAATTGTTATGGACATCTTACCAAATAAAAAATTATTATTGAGATAAAATTATAAATTTTAAAAAAAATAAAAAAATGTTAGAAAAACTTTAAAAGTTTTGTATGGACGAAATTATAAAATTTTAAAAACATAAAGCTAAATTATTAAAAATGTAAACTTGTTGAGGCGGCGGGGGCCCCTGCTAGCCACAAACTCCCCTCCGGCTCTGGAGCCATGGCACCTAATCGTTTCCGAAGAATAGTGAACAAAATTTAATGCAACCGGTTTATTAATGTTCAATCTTGCGTAAGTTCACTTAATATATATTATTTAAATTTGCTTCTTCTGTTTTCTTTGGGTAATAACTTGATAGTCGTTCTTTTTTTTCTGACAAGCCGTGCTCAGATTTTCTGTCCCAGTAATGTTAATAATTAGGCTCATTTATGATCCACCAGCAAGCTGAGGCAATATAATTGCTACTTCAGATGATGAAAAGGAGGTTGCTCAGAATGGAATGGGAATCTCTGCCTCCTTTTTGTGTTTCATAGATACCCCAGTTTATATTATCGTACCAAATGTCCTGAAACTTTTAATTGAATGAAATACGTTAATTAACGGTGCGCAATAAGGTAACGACGCTAGATGGATAATCAGACGGTGAACAAATAAAAAAAATATATTTTCAATTTAAATAGCAAAGGATAAAAGGTTGAGCAGTTTTTGGAATTTTATCAATGACCCCTTCAAAATTAAAAAAAAAAAATTTTTTGAAAGAAAAAAAAATTTTAATGACCCACTCATAATAAATTTTTTATTTAATAATTAATATAAACAAAATCAAACAACTTCACAAACCTACTTAACTTTATCTTAATTTAAGTTTCTTTACATCTCTTTCTCTTTTTCTTTTTCTCTTCTCTTTTGCCTCTTTTTATTTTTATTTCTCTTTTTTCGTAACTCATCATTGAAACACACTTTATTTTTTAAAAGAAATTTATGAGCTTGTGAGTTTGGACAAAGAAAGACAAAGATCACTCACCACCATTGTGTAAAATTAAAAGAAGGTAAAGTTTCTTTTACTTTCTTCTTTCTATTTATATTATTTAACTATTATGTAAAATCTTGTATTTCATATTTAATTATTTATATTTTATTCATTATAGTTTTATGTTTTACTTTTTAAATTTAAATATAAATAAATAAGAATATTGAATATTGACTACATTATTTTTTTTTCAGGTTTGATTAAATATGAATAAGTTGAAAACAATTGACAAATTTTTTAAAAGAAAAGAGGTAGATCACTCAAATGATTCTCCTACACTTGAGCCACCAAACCTTAATGCTTCAACTAATGAACAACAATAGTGTGAATCGAAACGTCCAAAGCTCAATCCTAAAGAAATTGATGCTTTTCATATAGAACCTGACTTTGGATTACGACCAATGATATGAGAATTTCCTATCAATCAAAGGGATGAAATTCATCGTGTTTATCTCAAACGTGGGCCATGTCAACCCATTCTTAAGACGTATCCTCTATCAGATGATGATCATCCTTGTCGTTTTCAAGCTTCTTGGTTTGAATTATATCCTTCTTGGTTGGAGTATTCTTGTGACAAAGATGCTATATTTTGTTTGCCATGTTACCTTTTTGGTAAGAACACCTCAAGTCATACAAGTTCAAATGCATTTATTGAAAAGGGTTTTAGAAGTTGGAAGAGAGTAAATAGTGGAGAAAATTGTCCACTTTTGAATCATGTTGGGAAAAATTCAAATTCTCCACATAATGTTACTATAAAATTTTGTGAGGGTTTATTGAAAAAATCCCAACATATTGATAGGCTTATCCAAAGACAAGTATCAAAAGAGATCTTGAATAATTGGCTTAGGCTCAAAGCTTCTATAGATTACGTTAGATGGTTAACTTTTCAAGCTTGTGCATTTAGAGGTCATGATGAAAGTCCATCCTCAAAAAATAGAGGAAATGTCATTAAAATGCTGAAGTTATTAGGATCTTACAATGATAAAGTTCATAAGCTTGTCTTGGAAAATGCTCCACGGGTTGCTAAGTACACATCCAATGATGTTCAAAATGAAATTTTGCATATTTTGGCTAATATGGTGAGAAATTCAATTAGAGAGGAAGTGGGAAATGCTAAGTTTTGTATTAATGTTGATGAAGCTCAAGATGAGTCTAAAAAAGAGCAAATGGCTATTATTTTGAGATTTGTTGATGGTGATGGTTTTGTTCGAGAACGTTTCTTTGATCTCGTACATGTTAGTGATACCAGTGCAATGACTTTAAAGAAAGAGTTAGTGTCTGTTTTTTTTTTTTTTTGTTATAACCTTCAAGTTGAAAGTATTTGAGGTCAAGGATATGACGGTGCTAGTAACATATGTGGTGAATGGAATGGTTTACAAGCTTTGATACTTAACGATTGTCCATACGCATATTATGTGCATTGTTATGCTTATATATTACAATTAACATTGGTTGCAACATCTAGAGAAGTAGTTCATATTCATGAATTTTTTACACAGTTGACTTCTATTGTAAATATTATTAGTGTTTTTTTCAAAAGACATGACCAATTACAAGCTACTCAAGCAATTGACATTGCAAACATGATTGCTAGTATTGAACTTGAAACAGGTAGAGGAGCAAATCAAGTAGGAACTTTACAAAGAGTTGGAGATACTCGATGGAGCTCATACTATCATTCTATTTGTAGCTTGATGAGAATGTTTGATGAAACCTGCACTGTTGTGGAAAGTATTATTGACAAAAGGGCCAATTATTCACAAAGAGGTGATGCTTCTGCTGCTAGTAAAATATTAGCATCATTTGAATTTATTTTCATATTACACTTGATGTATGAGATCATGGGAATCACTAATGTTCTTTGCCAAGCATTATCATTGCGCTCTCAAGATATTTTAAATGCAATTCATCTTGTTTTTACTACAAAATCATTCATTCAAAAGTTGAGAGATGATGGGTGGCCTAATTTACTTGAGAATGTGAAAAAATTGTCAAAAATATGAGATAGAAATTCCTGACATGGATGCACGATATATCTTGGGCAGAGGTCGATCTTGTCAACCAGATGTAACTGTGGAGTATCATTATCGAGTTGATATATTCTTAGTGACGATAGATACTCAGTTACAAGAATTGAATTTGAAATTCAGTGAGCAATCTATGGAACTTTTAACTTTAAGCACTGCTTCGGATCCTAATAACAATTACAAGTCATTCAATATTGATAATATCAGTAAGTTAGCAGAGAATTTTTATTCTTAGGATTTCATAGAACAAGAAAAACTTATTTTGAGGTTACAATTGAGGCATTACGAGCTTGATATACCTCATTATCAAAGTTTTGAAGATGTTAAGACACTTTTTGAATTATGCCAGAGATTAGTGGAAACAGAAAAGTCAAAGAATTATCACTTGATTGATAGATTAATTCGTCTTATTTTGACTCTTCCGGTTTTCACATCAACTACAGAAAGAGCCTTTTCAGCAATGAAAATTGTGAAGACAAGACTCCGAAACAAAATGGATGATGAGTTTCTTACAGATAATTTAGTTGTTTATATGGAGAAAGACATTACTAGTCTTTTCAGTACTGAGTCAATAATTGATGAATTTGAATTTAGGAAATATAGTCAAGTACAACTTTCTTAAATAACTATTATAAGATTTTTTTTATTTTATTATTTACATATTATATAAAATTATTGTTCATTATAAATTTTTTGATCGTTGATTAAATTCAACATATTAGTTTTAAAAATTTTAGCTTTTATTTTTTTTATTTTTCGTCCCTTCAATAAAAATTGGCTAACTCCGCCCTTGAACGTATCCGTAGATGGATCTATATATTGGTGAATCACATTTCACCTTCGCTTGTCCCCTCAACGCCCTTTTTTTCTCCGAACTCTTCTTCTCTAATTCTATCGGCAAGGTATGCTTGTTTGAAAAGGGCTTATTTGCTGCTTGTTGGCTACAAATGGCAAGGTCTGCATGCTGCGAGAATATGGGGTTGAAGAAAGGGCCATGGACTCCGGATGAAGACCAGAAGCTGTTAGCTTATATCGAAGAACATGGCTTCGGAAACTGGCGTAGCTTGCCTGAAAAAGCTGGTACTGATTTTCAAATTTTCAAGTTATCTTGACCAAGAATTGCGTCTTTCAACTTTGTTCTGTGTTTTCTTATTCGTTGTCGTTGCTGGTGTACACACTTAAAGGGCTTCAAAGATGTGGAAAGAGCTGTAGACTGAGGTGGATCAATTACTTAAAACCTGATGTCAAGAGGGGAAAGTTCAGCTTACAGGAAGAACAAACCATCATTCATCTCCATGCTTTTCTTGGGAACAGGTGGAAATTACTACAGTAATACACAAGTAGTTTATAGTTTATACTCTATTGGGAAGCATAAGTAAGAAATCTAGCTAGTGCGTGCATGCATTCAATTTTTTTTCCTGATCCTTCTGATTACTGATAACACAATCTACCGTTTTGCCTAGGTGGTCGGTTATAGCAGCTCACTTACCCAACCGAACAGACAATGAGATCAAAAACTACTGGAACACACATATTAAGAAAAGGTTTAGCAAGATGGGGATTGATCCCACCACCCACAAGCCCATATCAAACCCCCTCAGCTCCGCCGGTGGTGGCCACTTGCGAAACACTGGCATACTGAGCCACATGGCTCAGTGGGAGAGGGCTCGTCTCGAAGCGGAAGCCAGGCTGGTAAGAGAGTCAAAACTAGTGTCGAAACCTTCCCCAAATAATAAGCCAGGCTTCTCGGCTAGACCGAGGAGTACCAGAACCTCATCAGCTCCTTCGACTAGATCCCAGTGCCTTGACGTACTCAAAGCATGGCAAAGCATAGTTGCTGGCATGTTCGCCATCGCCAATAACAACCTTGACCCTCCACCGTCAACAACATTCTTGGACAACTCGATCCCTGTAAGCTCAACAAACGAGCTTGATCTAGCAGATGCTGGCTCTACATGCATGGAAGGAATAATTGCTGAAGATGATCAGTTGATGTTGGACGACAGGTCAAACCAAATACCAGAATTAAATGAAATATTCGATACCTCCATGGCTTTGCATGATACGACGTATCATTGGACCGCTGCTTCAGGAAACACCATTGAGGATTTTAGGGACATCTCAGTGCATGATTTTGGTTACCCAATCGATTGAACAAAAATCGATCATTTATTATACTATTTGCCTATTTTTATTTTATTTTTGTATTTAATTGTTAGTCTATATATTTGATAATGTTAGTACTATTGGTAAGTGCCTTTTGATGATCCCCCATTGAAAGGCACAGGCAAGGAGCCAGGGAGTAGAGATGCGTGGTGAGGATTGTATAAAATCAGAATACTTCTCTAGAATTGCTTATATTGATAGTTGGTGATGTTCTTTTTTATACAGAATATTATAGCTAATTACAATCTGTGTAATAAAGACCATGTCATCTAATGAAGGTAATGGCTTACAATCTAGTTAGGAATTATGTTATAATCTAGCCACGAATTATGCGCAAAATGGAAGTCAATGATTTTGTAAATATGGAAAGGAGTGACTCTATACATGTGAAAAGAAGATATCATCAAGATCGTCAATACTCCCCCTCAAGTTGGAGCATGAAGATTTGAGATGCCCAACTTGGCAAGCAGTTCAAGAAAATGATCCCATCCAAGAGCTTTTGTGAATATATCGGCCAACTGGTATGTAGTGGAAATGTGACAAGGAATTAGTACCTTCGATTGAATGTGATGCCGAACAAAGTGGTAGTCTATTTCAATGTGCTTCGTTCGTTCTTGAAAAACTAGATTTGAGACGATATGGGTTACAGCTTGGTTATCACAAAATAACGAGACAACAATGGAACATATGACACCAAAGTCACGAGGAAGTTGAATCAACCAAATTATCTCACTAGTGACTGTAGCCATAGCTCTGTACTTTGCTTCTATCGAAAAGCGAGAAACAACTATTTGTTTCTTTGCCTTCCAAGAAATGGGGGAGGACCCAAGAAACACAATATACCCAGAAGTAGATCGTCGGGTGAGAGGACATCTTGCCTAATAGCATCGCAATATGCACGAAGTGTGAGTGAATTGTCAGACGAAAGAAAGATACCCTGGCTCGGTGCATTCTTCAATTAACAAAGTACTCGATAAGCAGCCTCCAAGTGCAACTGTCTTGGATCGTGCATAAACTGACTTAATATGTGTACAACATAACTAATATTAGGTCGTGTGATGGTAAGATAAAGTAATTGGCCCACAAGACGTCGATATTGTCCTAGATCTTCACATGGTTGGCTAGATCTTGCAATCAATTGGTGTTGCTGTTCCATGGGAAATGCAGTAGGTGTACTACCCATCATACCACTCTCAGCCAAAATATCTAGTACATACTTGTGTTGACATAAGGTAATGCTAGTAGGTGATCGTGCAACCTCAATGCCAAGAAAGTATTTTAATTCACCAAGATCCTTGATGTGGAATTTATCATCCAAGTATCGT
The DNA here is from genome assembly GCA_036013995.1 of Theobroma grandiflorum. NCBI lineage: Eukaryota > Viridiplantae > Streptophyta > Magnoliopsida > Malvales > Malvaceae > Theobroma > Theobroma grandiflorum. Next base: position 1,475,131 of record CP142127.1, read on the forward strand.
TTCAAGAAATTAATTCGAGACGAATTCGTGCCCGTGATGATGACATCATCCACATAAATCAAAACAGCAATGAGGGATTTACCATGACATGATGTAAACAATGAATGATCAGCATGTGATTGTTGGTAACCAATGGCTATGAAAGAGGAAGTAAATTTTTGAGATCAATTTCGCAATGCTTGACAGAGTCCATAAAGAGATTTCTGTAATCGACAGACATGATGCTCCCCTTTAGGTGCAAAACCTTACGAAATCTTCATGTAGACTTTTTTGTCCAAGTCACCATGAAGGAATGCATTATTTACATCCAATTGGTGTAACTCCCAATTACGAGTAGCAGCAACAACTAGTAGACATCAGACAGTAACTAACTTGGCAACCAGTGCAAAAGTCTCATGAAAGTCTATCCCTTTAACCTAAGTGAAACCTTTGGCCATTAGTCGTGCTTTATAACGCTCCACACTACCATCCTAATTATACTTGACTTTATAAACCCATTTTGAACCAATGGCATGCTAACCTTCCAATAGAGTGGTGAGTACTTATGTTTTATTTTCCTCCAATGTCGAAAGTTCTTTGGCGATAGCGTCTCTCCAGTGATCATGCTTGACTGCCTGAAAGAAGGTCTTTAGTTCATCTGTGATTGAGATGGCTGCTAGAAAGGCATAATGAGTATTAGAAAATCGAGTATATGTGAGATCTTTAGATAAAGGAAATACCGTTGAGTTAGTTGATGGTGGGTGGGTTGTGATGGAGCGAGAAAGGGCAGAAGCACAAAATTGTAATCTGCCAATGTGCTAGAAATTTTTCTAGTGTGTTTAGTCGGAAGAAAGGATGAAGTTCTTAAGGATTGAGTAATTGAAGGTGCCACTATCTCAATGGTTGCAACATCATGAGTGGTGGGAGGAGTCCCATGTGACTGATCATGGCCCAAAGCTTCATCATGAACAATTGCATGATCATTGGTAAACTATGTATTGTCAAGACTTAGTTCATTTGTGACCCGTGAACCCATATGCCCAACGTTAAGCTGTTCCGTGTGACCCAATAGCTCATGATTATTGCCTATTTGGGAGATATGTCCATTAAGACTTGTTATGTCTATCATAGAATTTTCATGCCATGGAGATTGAGAATTTGCTGCTAAATTGCCAATATTTTGTTGAATTCCTTTTGTTGCAAAAGGGAAATAAGGTTCATAGAAAGTAACATCCCAAGAAGTATAAATGTACTTATCTTTGAGATCGAAAATACGATATCCCTTTTGACCATTAGGATAACCTATGAACACACCAGGTCAAGATCGTGGAGCAAATTTGTCTCAAGGCCTAGTGTTAACATGCCCGTAACACAAACAACCAAAGCTCTTCAAGTGCTCATAAGTTGGAGCTTTTTCAATCAATAATTCATATGGTGTTTTGTCGCGTAAAACAAAAAAAGGCATTTTATTAATCAAGTAGACTGCTATTAAGACGCAATCACCCCAGAATTGAATGGGCAAATTAGCATGAAATTGTAACGCCTTAGCAACCTCCAATATATGTCAATGCTTATGTTCCACCACTTCATTTTGTTATGGAGTGTCAGTGCAACTATACTAATGTTCCATCCCATTCTTACTGTAATAAGTCAATAAGTCCTCATGGTTGAATTCAAGACCATTGTCAATTCGCAGAATCTTAACTGCCAAATTAAATTGATTCCTCACCCAATGGAAGAAATAAAGTAAATATTTTCTTGTTTCAAACTTGAACTTCATGAGATAAACCCAAGTGACTCGACTATAATCATCTACGATGGCAAGAAAATAATGTGCTCCTGAATAAGATTGAGTGCGATATGGACCCTAGATATCATAATGAATCAACTTAAAAATGCAATTAGTTTTATTTGTGCGAATAGGAAAAAAGTAACTGTGTCTGTTTCGCTTTATAGCATGCATCACAAAATAAATGTTTTTGAGTATCAAAGTAACAAGATAAGTCTGGAATCATAGAGAATTGATGAACTGGTAGATGTCTTAATCGATGATGCCATAAACTCGAGTTCCATTGCCTGTTTGCCACTAGTGCCATGCCCTTTTTCGTGGATTCCAAGAAATATAAGCCCATCCTCGTTTTACCCACTCCAATCAGCTTCCTCGAATGTAAGTCCTATATCACACAAAAATCAGGCCAAAATATCAATATACAATTTAAGTCCTTTGTCAATTGTGTCACTGATATCAAATTATAACAAAACTCTGGTATGCCAAGGACATTATTCAAAACCAAATTCTAGCCTAGGACCATTTGCTCTAAAGCCCGTACATCAATTGTCTCTTTATTAGGAATCTCAACTGAAGGTATATTAGGATTTTTTACCACATTGGATAGTATCTCAATCTGACAAGTGATATGATTAGTGGCCCCTGTATTGATGACCCAAGGTACTATAAATGCAGTCTTACTAGAAAAATTGTCATTATGTAGTTTGCTGCCAACATATTTATTAAAGGAGTCATTTGGGTTTGTGTCTCTAATAAAGCCATCAACTATTGGAGTTGTGTATTTGACAAGCCTAGAATTAAAGGAGATCTGGTTTCGACATTTCTTGTGAAAGACCTATCTATGTGTGTCCCTGTGTGTGACGACAATGCACCATTGCCTTAACTTGCTCTTTCTCTCCGTCTTTAATTTCCAACACGATTTTGTGGTTTGTGCCACCAAGAAGGATACTCATTTAGCTAATAAAAATGTTCACCTGTATAGCTTATCTTGTGGCAGTGGGTGCAACGCAAATTCCCATCGCTACTGCTTCCACTATTCCCATCAGTGCGTGTTTCTTGAGTCTTTTCTCTGGTTTGATTCGTAACCTCATCTGTCCACCTTCAATGTTCTTTGCCATCAGCGTTGTTGCCTCAATGATGGGTGTCCTAGCAACGATGACTAACCTTTGTTTTTCCTCCTGTCCAACAACAACATATGCTCGGCCAATGGATGGTAGTGGTTCGATGCTTAGTATCTGAGATCGAATGGTGGAGAACCTGTCATCAAGACCCATTAAGAAATCATATACCTTTTCTTTTTCCCTCATGGTCTGAAACTTCTTGGCTGCATCACAAATACAATAGCATGTGCACACAGGAATTGGGTTAGAGGATTATAACTCACCTTAAACGGCATTCAATTTTCCATAATATGAGGAACTTGCGATCTTCTCTTGCTGAAAGAGAGCAATGACATGTTTTAACTCATAAATTCTGAGAGCAATCCCTTGAGTGAAGCATTCTTCTAAGTTTGACCAAACTTTACTTGTGGTGTCAGCATGGGTAGTGCTTCCTTAGATCTCTTTAGTTAGTGCATTCATCAGCCACGACAACACTATTGCATTGTATCGCATCCACGGCTAGAAATCTACAGAGTTAACATCTGGTTTTTTTTATGCTTCCATCCACAAATCCTACTTTGTTCTTAGACTGTAATGCATTTAGAAAACTGCGTCTCTAGGTAAAGTAATTTTTGCCATTTTCACTAAGAGAATGTGTTACAAAAACCAAACCTAGGTGATCAGAGGGATACAAATGATATGGTGAATTTGTTTTGATTGCAACGGTTTGGGATGTATTTGCAACCATTAGCAAATTCCCACTAGCATTATCTGTTGTACCTCCAAACATATCTGTAAAAAAAGTTTAAAAGAGACCTGCTCTAATACCATATAAAATTAGAATACTTTTTTAGAATTGCTTACATTGATAGTCGGTGATGCCTCTTTTTATACAGAATATTATAGCTAATTACAATCTGTGTAATAATGACCATGTCACCTAATAAAGGTAATAGCCTACAATTTGACTAAGAATTATGCTGTAATCTAGCCACGAATTATACACAAAATGGAAGTCAATGATTCTGTAAATATGGAAAGGAGTGATTCTGTACATGTGAAAAGAAAAAATCATCAAGATCATCAATAAATTGAGAGTTTAGGACTTCAGCAAATTAGAAGTATTGGGGAAATAGGGCTTTGCATGGTGGTGGTAGAGTAAGGGCATGGTACCATGGAACAAGAATAATAAATGAAAATTAATTACATATGTTACAAAGATAGGAGGAAAAACTCTCAATTGCAAACACAACCAGCCCCTTTACATCACCCTGTTGTAGAACCAATGTTACACACCTTAGTATCATAATAAACAACATAAGTTCTTTCCCTTTATATCAAAACAAAAATCAATAAGAACTTTTAACCTACCTTTTCCCCCCTAAAACATACAGCTATGATCAATGAAACTCAACCAAAACTGACCTTAATAGCTTCATCACTCATATAAACTTGTTGCATCATAGCTTTTAGCTCAGTCAACATCCCTCTCTTTAAGTTTTGGGGTATGTTTTGAGAGAGAACTTTCTCAATCATTGATAGAATTATGATAAAACATCAATAAGACTATATTTAAAAACTTTTTATATCGAAGCTACTACCTTATGACTTGAGAGCAAGAAGTAGTTATGAAGAGATGGACAGATCAGTCAATGGCCGGGTTGCTAGTATTTAAGCAAAATGTAGCTATACTAAGAATAAGCAATGCAAAGCAAAGTCATGGTAACACTTGTAAGGTTGCAACAATTGCAAAAAATGAGTAAAAGAAAGTGAAAAGCATGAAGAAATAACATTTAATAGGGATCTTTGACTGAATCTAGGTTTGACAATTGACCAAAGTTTTCTCGTAAATTTGGCCGATTTGTTGCCATTTCTCTTTCTCCCTTCCCCTCTCAATTAATTAGTTGACGAAGGGTACTAGCTTATAATGTAAAGACCCCAAGGCCTCTTTTTGTAAAATAGGGACCCTCTCCTTGCTTTCTTTGATATCCAATCATACATAATCTTTCAAAAAAAAAAAACAAATAATTGACGAAGGATGCAATGTTCACTATAAAATGAAGCACTCAAGGCAAAAAACCTATAACAAAATTATTATTTTATTTCCAGATAATGGAATTGTTCGATTTTAGAAGCATTGGTAACAAGTAGGCGGATTTGGGTCATTTTTGAGTCAAGTCATTTTTAGATTTAGAGTTATTGTTTTTTTTTTTGTTAGGTCACTCGAATCTCAAACTGTTTAAAGTAAGAGTAGATTCAGAAATTTTATGAGTGGTGTCTTAATAAAAATAACAAATAATAATCAAAACTTTTTTTCTCAATTTAAGATCTGATGGAAGAGTACTAATATCAAAATCGATACAATTTTGCTTTGAAGATTGTTGAGTACCATTATTAGTAAAATTATGTTGTTATTGACCAGGACTTGAGCCTTATAAACCAATTTTTTGTATTTTAAAATATCTTTTCAAAAATCATTTATCCAAAAACTTGTTAAAAATTACAAATCATTTTTCATTAGTATAACCTAAATTATTAGAATTAAATAAAATATATTCTTGCATAGCAAATTATCAAGTTCAACGATTAAAAATTTGACAAATTTCTATTCATTGATCAAAAGTAAATATAAGCATCCACAAATCATATAAAGTTAAATACAAAAATCAAATAATCAAACAATATATCTATAAAATAAATAAAAAAAAACTCAAAATTTTAAAATATTATTTAACATGTAATACTATTTTCTATTAGTTAGATTATAACCCTAAATTCAAACTATCAAATTAATCAAAAAAATTTTAGACATGATGTATTTAAAAACTTAATTTGGGTAAAAAATTACTTACAATGGAAGCCTAGATTAGTTGTTTTAAAAAAGTAAAAAACACAATCAAGGACTAAGAATAGTAAGACTTAAATTTTGGACAAGGGAGTACTTTAAGTTTTAACTTTTTTAATAAAATCTTAAATTATAAATTTTTTTTTTGTCTTTTCATATAGTATTTAAATATTAATATATAAATTTTGATAAATCTATTTTCACTTGGAGTCTATGACCCCATTACCTACAAAATTGTAAAAAAACTAGTAAATTCATTAGTATATTAACTAAATAAAACTCTAAATTAGTAGTATTACAAGAAAACAATTTTAGTAAATGAGAGGTGTCATGTGACACCACTCCCTCTAAGGTAGGTGGTTTGCCCTTGGTTTAAAGTCGTCGAATTCGAATTACCACACATATCGACTTACTTTAAAATTTGAATTATTTCGAATTAAAGTTATCTGGATTCAAATCATTAGACTATTTGAATATATTATTGAGCTATAATCAAGTTCGTTTTTAGTGGTTTAGGGTTTTTGAGTTAGGTCATGTTTTGCATTCTATTGTCATAAGCAAAGCAAGATTAGAGAGTTGAAACATTTAATAATCAATTAATTAATTTCTTAATTTTCATAAATATATTTTTTTAATTAAAAAAAAGTATTCGAACTTTGTTCTCTAAATATGAAATCATGCACCAATCAATAAATCAAATAATGCTTCATAAATATACTTTAATGATACACCAAGTCAATCCTTTTATCTTAGTTTGTGGAGTCATATAAGATAATTTTCCCAAAAAGAAAGAGAAAATGGAATAGACTTCCCAACAAGATGGCACGTGTCAATTTGCCCAATTTGGCCTAGCACGTGCTAATCCCCCCTTCCCTCCTTCTTGGGCTTGGTTGGATTGGGCCTAATTACTGGAAATCAATAACTCATCACATGAAGGGAAAGCAAATTGGGCCCAAGAGATAAGGGAAAGCAAAGATTGGGCCTAGAAATTGGCAAAACTACCGCATGGTGGTTATAATTATATAGTGAAGGAAGGATTCATTGAAAGGTAAAATCCTAGTTGTAATATCAGCAATCAAATTAGGAAATAGATTGACATGCAGCAACAATCACAAAAAAATTCAACTTGGAACTTGAAATCCTGTCCATCTTCTAAACCTTGTAATCTCACTTCCATCAGAAACCGCCATTCCAATCCCACTTCTCCCTCCATTGCCAATCCCTCTGTAGTACAATCTCCATTCATCAACATCACCATCCATTTCCACTAAACAAGGTGATCCAATCCCCTTGTTATCCCATCCATCATCAGTTCCTGGCTTTAGCACTGCCTCATCTCGAAGCCTTGTCCAATCTTTCAATCCATCAAGTGACACTGCCAATCCAATGCTTCGAAGTCCATCTGCATCGACTCCTTCATATGCCATTATGTACTTTCCATCTTTCTTGTTCTTGACTACACAGGGATTCTTTGCTCCGAGTTCATCAAAGCTACAGCGTTTTCCTCCTCCCATTATCTTCCCCAGCTTTATCCATTTCATCCCATCTCTTGACCTTGCAATGCCAATGCAAAATTCCCCATTTTTCACATCAAAAGAATGATAGTACATTCTGAGATCGCCATTTCCATGGAAAACAACTTGTGGTGCTGCTATAAACAATGAATCCCAATCTCCTTCAGACCCAACATCAAACAGTGCTCCACTATGATGCTCCCCTTCAATTCTAGCCCAATGCCTCCCATCTTGACTGATTGCCAAACCTGGTAAAGACCTAAAGATCTTTCCAATTCCGCTACTTCGACTATCATCAACACAAAATCTTTCCGGGTTTTGTACGTTAAATCCTGAAGAATTGCCTAAAATATCCACCTGCTCACTGCTGTAGCCGGTGTAGTAAAGCCAGTAAACAGCACTTGAAGCTTTCACTTTAGCACTAGACATGATTACTACCTCACCAGGCATAATGCTTTCAGTGTCAAAAGCCCACCAATCATTACCGCAATTCATCACCAAACCAACATCTGCACTTGATTTAACTGCACCGTTACCTCTCTCCCAGTGTACCCCATTACTTGAAACTGCTAATCCTATGGAATCTGAAGCGGGTTTCCCATTAGAAACTCCATGGTACCACATGTACCATCTCTCTTCCTCATCACTGAGGAATCTTTTAACCACCGGTGAGCCAATTTCTCTGCAGTCCCAAGAATCCACGGTACCCAAATCAAGCACCAAACCTCTACAAAGAGAAGAAGAGGGTGTTGATGAAGAGGGAACTGCTTCATTCGAAACGTGTCTTGTTGGGTTTTCGTTGTCTGGATTTGGATTCGCTTCAAAGGTCGAATTTTGGTCAGTTTCGCTGTTTGTGTCGGTGTTTGGTTTAGTGGAACAGCGAGCGAAAGAGAGTGAACTGAATCTGGTAGTAGGATTTGGGGCATAAAGAGTGAGCACGTTGAGTTTGTTCTGTGGCCATGCTGAGGCCAGGGTGGTAGAAACAGTTGCTCTTGGGATGGCGGAAGTTGCAGGGAGGTTAACAGCTTTCATTGTTGCAGCTGGTACAGCTTCCATGGGTGGAGAATTGTTGAACGGATTAGGTTAGGTGTGCTTGTCTGGCAACTAGCTAATCACACTGCGACACGTTTAATGAACCCTGATAGAGACAGATTGAGAAGGCCAGGGAACTCTCTGTGTTGTTCTTATCAGGGAAATTTTTACCTAAAGAGAAAAAATAAAGTAGAAAACTGGGTCCCCTACATTTAAAGAAAAAGTAACCTGTCTGTCTGGCAATCTTGCTTTTCTCTCCTCAGCTAAAATTAAAAGCTAAATAGAAAATATGTTTTTCTTCATAGCATGCCATGAAAGCCACTGAGCAAATTGAAATTTTGGTTGGATCAAGTTGAAATGAACAGTGAAAGCTTGAATTGCCTTTCCTTTGCGGGAGTCTCTTTCCAAACATAAACAGTGAAAGCTTGCAGTGAAGAATGATCTTTTTAGTTAAATCTTTCTCCTTAGTTGATCCATTGGTCTTCTAGGGAGGAGATTATTTCCCTCCTCTTCAAGAAACATTTGCTTGGGGTTATGAGCCAAATCTTCTTTTTACCTTTTCTTGTTTTGAATCTTTCGGCCAGGATAAGCATGGCTATGGGTTCTTTTCAAACTACAAAAGTAAAGATGCTCAATGGTGGAAATAAAGACCGACTGCATACCATGTTATGAAAACTTTCATCAAAGCAAACCAAAATAAAAAGGTTGAATAAGTTCCAACAGGCAATTAATGTTATATGCATGCCTAATTAACATAAAAGTAGTGTCTCAACTCTCAAATTGAAGATGGCTAAAGGGGGAAAAGGAGGTCTGAAGAATAAAAGAAGCACCCTCTGACATGCACTGATGCACCTCAATCTAAGACCTTCGACAGAAAAACAAGCCGACTAACATAAAATTCTACAAATTAGGGGTAACTTCACAGTTCTATGAGATACATTGCAGTTTAGCACACCATCAGAACCAAAAAAATTGTACTTCTACCAAAATTTTTTAGACAAAATTGGTGAAATTGAAATCTTTGTAGCAGTTATAACTCATCATGGCTATCTACTACCTTAAGGCCCCAGCTAATGTCTTCACAATGTCTCACATATGGAACAACTTTACCTGTATCAATTCCTTTCTTAGCTTTGCAGTCATAAAAGGGAGGAGCATGGAAACAAGGCTCCATTGACATTGCACGCTGACAAGGTGGATTAGGGGTTGTCTGATTTTCAGACTTGTAAAGGATCCATGGCTTCAAACCGCCAAGACCTTGAGCTACATAGCCAAATGTAGACCAGGCACTTGTGACTAACACATCAGTCAAACTGAGCAGATACATTTCTGCCCATGCCTTCATGTTGTGCAATGGCTTTTCAGTCTGCTGCTGCTCTTCATGACTTGGCTGGTGAACCCCAATTATATCACCAGTCACAGTAGGGTGTTCCCAATACATGTTTCTCAGGTTCTCAAAGTACCCAGCAACCAAAGAAGTCACCAAAACAGCTTTCACCTTTGGGTTTTCTGATGGAGTGCCAATTGATCCTCTAATATCTACTTCAGGCAACAGTTTCTCTCCTAGAGTGCAGGCTGAAATTTGATTTTTCACATATTGGTATGGACCAGGTCCATAAAAAATTCTCACTTGAATGCCAATCCTCTCATCTGCCTTGGCCAAGTATGCATTATAGTACCTTGTAATTAATCCCCATACATGATTTGAAGGGTGAAAAAGATACCGACCCAAGTGGTGGAATATGGTTTCCTTCTGGGGAAATAGCATGCTTAGTTCATGCTCAAACGATGGCATCAAGAAGAGAGAGGGGATAAAATAGTTGTCTGTTTTCACAATCAACCAAGGGACCTTCTTGAGAAGAGCTTGATCATCATCACAGAAAAAGAGCTTGTCATGATCATCATAGTCATGAGCCAGATGAAGATAAATATATGATGGAAGTGATTCTTTTGAAGGTTTTATGATGTTATTCTTAAGCATATTCCCATAGGATTCAGGAGACTTCTGACCAAAGCTTTTAAAATTATTGGTGATAGGGAAATTCAGGGGAAGAAACCATGATTTCTCAGGAAATGGCTCGCAGAACAAATCAGCCATGTCCTTTCCTCGGTCAACAAGCAGGACTCTCTCTGTTAAAAGAGCATAGAGAAACACTGAAACCAGAGTCAAAATCCTGTTACCCAAGCCACTATAACATACCCAGACAACATATTTACAATCTGTAGAACCAACACTACGACCAGACTTGAGCTGTTCCACTGTTTTATTGTAGGATTGAGTGTTCGGTCCACAACGTTTATGCAGATCTTCATAATTTCTAAGTTTAGAAAGAAGGTATGGAGAAGGCTTATAGGGTGAAGTTTTGCGATATAAATTCGACTTGTACCTACTTAAACAAGAATGTTCATCAAACCCAGCCTTAAGAAGTCCACCAAGCAGTTTGTCTTTTGCCATGTCAGAAGGTTTGGAGACATCATCTCCTGAACCAAAGAATTGCAGAGGAAGGAATCAGGAACTGAGAAAAATAACTAATAATTCTATACACTGCTGCAAAATCATTCACTAGTCACAGCAATTGAATCGAATTTCTGCTTTGGGTACTAAGAAATATATCCATATATTGCACTGGATTTAATATGATCTCAATTTTCAATCAATTTACATAATTTTTCCTATTAAAACTATTGTAGTACTTATTTTTGGCTGTGTACCTGGTAGTGGCGGCGTAGTAACATTGGCGTAGAAGGGTCGAGCGTCAGCGAATCCAGTGAAGCGATCCGACGGGTGGTGCCGGAGGATGATGGTAAGCATGACAACGACTGGGAGAGCCATGAGGAAACTAGCCACGCTCTTGGTGGACAACCGCATGGCGTCGGATCCCAAACTCCTGGAAGAAGACCGCGATGACGATGATGACGACGACGACGACTTTGAACAAAACAACGATCGTCTCCTCAACAAATTCAGATCCATCCAAGAAACCAAAATTCTAAAGCTGCATTTGGTATTGGATTTTGTGCAAAAGGTGAAGGGGAGTGTACAGAAGAGTGGTTGGAGTGAAGAAATTTTAAATGCTTAGGTACAGTGCGCCATGGTCAAACCTCGACGTGTGGGTTAGATGGGGTTGTATGTTTACGGTTCCGCCATTTTACTACCGCAATTCATGGAGGAGCAGATCGGCGCAACTGATGGAGGAAGCTCAGCTGTTGCAATTGCATGCATTATTATGAAACTAAACACGTAAATAAATATAAAAAAATTAATTCTCTCTAATATTTAATTTAATGATAAATATATTATAATTTTATTAAAAAATAGTAAATACTTAATATATATTTTTTAAATTGAAGATGGATCGAACATTTGATTGAATAATTATTACATTTTTTATTTAAAAAATAAAATTCGTATATATTTCTTTATTTTTTTATTAAAAAAAATCAAATGTGGACTTAGGAAATATAGAAACACTGCATCCAAGCCCAACTCAGCCCAACCCAAACAGTACTGGCTAACCAATTACGGCGTCGTTTTTGGTGACACTGCTTCTTCTTCCAACACTCTATTAAGCAAAAGATACCTAAACGGCTGGCTCACCGCCACTGACCACTTCCAAGGATGTCGTTGAGACTAGCGTTACTGAAGCGCACCGGCGTAGACTTCGGTTCCGTTTTGGGGCTGAGGAGGTGGGTTCATGCTTCAGCTCTCCCTCCACCGTTGGACGCTCCCATGAGTCTGCCCACCGCATGGCAGCTGTTGGTTTTGCCCGAGTCTGATCAAATCCCAGACAGCAACACTAATAAAGACATCGGCTTCGGATTGGGGTTTCCAAGTTTCTTTTTTGGAGAATCCATGGAGCTCATGGCTGTCCCCAAGAAGAAAGTAATTCCATTTTGTTTAAAGATAGTAGTTTTATATATTAATTCAGTTATTTTGTTGATTGGTTAGTTTGAGCATTTCTATTCATTTAGATAAGCAATTTTATTTTTGTTTATGGCTTACGATTTTAAGTTTCTTCAAGCAATCAAGCTTAGATTTTAAGTTTTGTGCATGGTGCAGGTGAGTCGCCATAAGAGAGGCATAAGAAATGGACCCAGAGCTTTGAAACCTGTTCCTGTGATTATTAGATGCAAGTAAGGGTTTAACTTTATCAATTTTTGTTTCATGTTGGTCTTAGTAATTGCTTGAATTAGTAATGAACAAAGTTTCGTTTAGTTTAGCTTTTCTTTTCCCCTTTTTTCAAACTGATGAGAAGGGTATTTATCGGCTTTGTGATTGCAATTAGATGTTCATCATTTTTCTAAAATGTTCAGTCTTTGCTTAGTCAGGGACATTCTTGCTACATTTGTTCTAAAGCATCATCATTTTTCTAAATGTTCAGTCTTTGCCTAGACAGGGACATTCTTGTTACATTTGGTCTATGCTTTAGAATTCTTGGTGTGATAAACCTTGTATGACTTGCTCTTTGAACCTGTTGAATGGGTTGTAGCAGGCTAGCAGCTTAGAGGAGGGAAAGAAATTTAGCTGTCCTTAATAGGAATCGCAAAGGCTGATTATTAGAGCTTTGGCACTCCCAATGTTTTGCTTTATTCTCTCCCACCTGTATGCATATGAACATATGCTTACATATATCTACATATCTAGAATGCATGATAAGAAAATGATAATGCAAGGTGGGAACCTGTCATCTCTTGGAAGTCCTCAACAAAGAGATGGAATTGGATGGAATATACCGATAGGGTTTTTCTTACACAATAGGATCTGTGCCCTTCATGACTTTCAAACAAAACAAACAAATTGTCATCGGTAAATTAGATATGCTTGCCCAACTCTTGTTGGTAATATTTCCTTGGGAATCAACATATGTATAATTATAACCTATTGCTTTGTTGCAGGATCTGTGGTCGAGTTAAGTTGCCACACTTCTTCTGTTGCAGTGGAGATCGGGGAAAGGAGGGTGAACAAGGTGACTCATCTGGTTAAGCATGTTGTGTCTGTTGGTGGGAAAATAGAGATAAACAAGTAGTTTTTCCATTTTTATGAGTAAAACTTTTTATGGATGTCATGTATCCAGATTTTCTTGTAGAAATCTAGATTGGACTAAGCTTGATCCTTGTTAATCAATATTTTTGGCTGTGTGACTATGTTAACTGTTGCATTTGGGGCTGTTGGCAGATTCAATCTAATTATGTGACTATGTTAACAAGTATCCCCCATTAGGTGGAATTGCATAACAGGATGCGTAGCGTTCAATTCGATGCCTTCCTCACCTCCTTCCAAGGCTTTTCATTGCCCTTAACCCCTACCAGATGTGTTCTTTGATTGGAACTTGTTTTCTGTCATTTAAAATTAACAGGGAATTTCTTTGTAAAGAACCACGATATCTTGGCTGGAATTAGTTTCTGTGCTAGAATGTAATAATGAAGGTATGATATACAGTTATAATGGATGTGTAATCAATCGGATTATGGATTTAGATTCTTTATACAAGTTCATTTCCGTCATTGGATAGTCCATTGCTTTGCATTTAACTGAAAACAATCTGTAATATTTGGACTCCTTTCCAATATTGGAAAGTAATGTTGATCTCGAACACGTTTACTGCTTCATGACGAAGTGGTATAACTCAGAAATCTACTTTCTCGATCATTCGGCATCACTCTCTTTTTGGCTTCTCCATCTTTCCTCAATTTATGGACTTTAGGAATAGTCTACCATCAGGGTAAGTAATGTCATAAATGTAAGATTAACGATGGCCAAGCAGGGTCCTTGCCAGAGCAGGTTGAAAACTCTTTGCCAAGTGTCCTACAACTTTCAGGAATCCTACTGTTAAACAAGACACTAGACAAACGATTCTGGAATATCAATTCAAGCGGCAGAAAAGGAAAATCATGCCTCTGATTAGCTTGATTCCGAAGTGGAATCTTGGCTTGTTGGGATTTTCCACATTTTAATTCACAACTTAATTTTGAGAACAAAGGGTGTTTACAAATTGTTGTATGTGATTATTGCATCCATAAATCTTCAGGATTCTCCAAGCTGCCCAATGGTAACATTTGCAGCCTTTCCAGGCAGGTTCTTTCACACCTGATGGTATGCTGATACCAGAGAGTTCAATATCCTTTTCAGTAGCTTAGCTAAAACGAAGGTTAGCTAAAGGAAAAAGCAACTCATAAGTATGATTTCAGCAAAAACAACCTCACAAGATCTTGCCAATCAACAGATGGGAAACTGGGATTTCTCCAAACAACACAAATAGTCCAATTTATGCCGGATTTACTGCTGTCAGATGGTGCAGAAATTAGCACATCATCACATCTGTTTGCCGAGGGTGAAGCCGTGTGTTGCCTCCTATTTCCTCACCGCCGCATGCAGTAGAGAGAGGTGGTCTAGTGGTCAAAAAGCTTACCTCACACATACCTTGTTATCCAGTCAAGTGAAAGGAGACAGAAGACGAAAAACCATGCAAGAAATAAAATATTTCTTTACTGGTTAAGACCGCCTCCATGGAATGTGGTCACCACCACCTGATTTCTTGTCACTTGTCATAACTAACTACAGCCAGACTGAAGGATTGTAAATTAACAGCCATTACTTGACATTGGCATGAGATGACAACTCAACCTCTCTCATTTTCAGTGCTTCAGAGGAGACAGAGAACTTAAAATTGAAGTTTCCTTTCATAAGTCATTTTCAGTGACTCTGGGTTCTTTTTCTTTTTCTTGTTTGCTTATGTAAAACAACTAAACAAGGTATCTCAGTATGTCTTTTCTCCAACAGCTCTTAGTTTGTTTCTTTAACATGCACTCGTTTTCAGTTCTTTGATTGATTTTCTTGTAGTTCTGGTTACATGTTAGAACATGATTGCATGTGTCTTTTTAACAAGTTCATCCTCTGAGAAGTTATAATTCTTGTAGTTCAGGTTAAAGCAGAAAACCCCTGACTGCTTTGGTGAGATATAAGCAAAGACTTAGAAGACAATGAAATTTAGAAAAGAATTTAAGAAGCAAATGGTGCCTCAGTGGACAGAAGCGTATGTGGATTATAATGGTCTAAAAAGTATTTTACGAGAGATTTTACACTACACGCTAAGTAAGCCACCGGCAACACCTCTGAAATCCTTACAGAAGAAATTATCTCTGCACCGAACTCTCAGTGATCTACATCTACACCCAAGCAACCTAATGAACAAGGGAGATGTAGAGGATCAAGTGACAGATGTTAACAGATTGCAGAAAGATGATTCTGGACAGTTTTACAAGACAGAGTTCCTCCTGCAGTCTGGGGAAGGAGGAGAGATTGAGGTTGAATTCTTTAGAAAGCTTGATGAAGAGTTCAACAAGGTCAATTCCTTTCATAGGGAAAAGATAGAGGCAGTGATGGACGAAGCAGCTTTACTGAATAAACAAATGGACGCTTTGATTGCTTTGCGGATGAAGGTACAAAGCTCTGGTGGTAACGGTGATAGTTTAAGAGAACATCAGCCTGCTGATATTTCGACTAGGATGCCCTTGAAAGAGACTACTCAGGGTAATTGCAGAACTAATATCATGTAGGTTTTTTGCAAATTTAAACAACGTCTATCCTAATTTAATGGTAATGAAAGAAAATAACAGAATACATACAAACAATAATCAATCATATATACTTCTAAAATGTAATTAAAGTGCAGCTGATACAGAAGCTTCACATTTTAATTCTTTTTGGTCCGAGATTCATGTAGTAAATTATATGACAGTGTAAAAACATCTTTTGCAACAGTGGTTGCTATAGTAACTGGAAGAAAAACCACTGCTAAAATTTATTTCTCAGTGTTTAGACTTGGTGAAGCAGCTCTGGTAGCCTTTTTATTCAAGTATATTGAGTCTACCAGTCCTTATATATCTTTCCTGTATGCCAAATGTGCAGGAATGGGGTTTGAAGATTCAAGTATGAAGTGGAGATGGGTGGCAGAAGTGCACAAGAAGAATCTGCCAACTTTCATAGTGGTGATGTAGTTCTGATTCATGATAATGACAATCTTCTGATACTTATGGAAACTATTGTGTCCTTGAACTTACAGTCTTTATTCTGAATGTGCAGGAAGTGAAAATATGGATGTGATTCTTCAAGAGATTAATCAAGATGAAGAATCCACTAGTGGCCCAGAATTCAACCCATTTCGAAATATTCAAAAGAGTAATGGTTACCAGGAGGTAGGCAACAGCTCTGCCAGCCAACAAGATCCCCTAGAAATTCTTGAGCATGTGAAGATTAACAATACCCTTGAATCTCCTCTGTCAACCATAGAAGGTCTTTTCAAAGATTTCAAAGATGATGAGTTATGTTTCGAAAAGGATGAACTGAGGAAAGTCGAAAAAAGGCTGAGAAAGGTGTTTATTGAATTCTACCAGAAGCTTCGGCTTCTAAAGCACTACAGGTGATAAACTGTTAAACTATCTGTTAATTTACTATATAGTAAATTTTTTTTTTGCTTTTAAAGTCTTTGATGAACCAGTTTCATGAATCTTACAGCATTATCCAAGATCATGAAAAATATGAAAAGGTCAGAAATCAAATGCTTGTACAAATATCCAGGTTGCATTTATGACATAATAATTAGGAGCAGAAAAAATGGCACTTCAATTTGATCTAAACCCATCTCAATGATCTGTCACTTGTTTACTCTGCATGGATGAAGATTGCATCAAGAAGGGCAGCAAGACCATACATGAAACGAGTGGAAAACTGTTATATTGGCAGTTGTGATGAGGTTTTGTCTCAGTTACTGACACTTTTATCTTATTATTACAATTTATGTCAGTGCCCCAAATTTCACAGACTTCATTCTTCTCTAAGAAAAATCATGAATATACCCCCTAGTCTAATGCAAAGATAACTCAGAGCTTATTTGCATAATTGGGTCCATATATGAATTGAGAATTGAAAACAATCTAGTAAATTTGGCTCTTGTATATGTCACCTCTCTACCTAGAGCAAATTTTCCTTTTAACTGACTAGCTCTGTTCTATTCTAGGTGAATAATCTCTTGGAAAGGGTTGAAGCTATCTTCATCAAGCATTTCCAAATTTGAATATACAAGAAGGCATGAAATCATTGAGACCAAAAAGCAAAAAAGAGAAGCACAGTGTCACATTCGGTTCTGGTAAGTACTAACTTAACTCACTGCTCAATTTGCCATACCAAGAAATTCTTTAGCAAGGTAATTAGCATGCAAAGCCTAGTTCAGAACCTCCATCTATCAACTTCTGTTCTGTTGTTGTCTTCAGGCTTCTTTTCTGGTTTTTCAATTGCATTGCTCATTGCTGTTGTTTTAAGGATAGAGACCAGAAAACTAATGGATAAGGTCGGCGCCCCATTCATGGTTAACGTTTTCCCACTTTACAGGCAATGAAGGAGTTTTCTGATATTTCTGTTACATTACATTTAGAATTAATTTGATCTCCTTGACAATTTTACTTCCAGACCATATACTCATCAAGAACTACTTTAATTTCTTTGCAGTTTTTTTGCATATGTTGTCCTGCATATGCTCATGTATTCCACAGACGTATACTTTTGGAGGCGTTATCGAATCAACTATCCATTTATCTTTGGTTTCAAGCAGGGAACTGAGTTGGGCTATAGAGAAGTCTTCCTCCTGAGTTCAGGTCTTGCAGTTCTTTCATTAGCTTGTTTCCTGGGAAACTTGCACTTGGATCTGGGCTCAAAAACTCAGCATCACAAGAAATTAACTCAACTTTTCCCTTTGGGCTTAATTGCAGTAAGAATTCAGAAGTAACTCCAGTTTTGTATTCTGATATTGCTGCTAAATAAGAGTTGACTCAGTTTTCTGATGAAGTATAACTATTCCCTTTTTCCTTCTATTAATTATGTATAACACTTAGCGGAATTTACATCTTATGATTTCTCTTGTATGTTGCAGATTGTTCTGGTCATACTGTTTTGTCCTTTTGACATCGTATACCACTCAACTCGTTTCTTCTTCATTCGATCCTTATTTCGCTTTGTGCTCCTCTTTACAAGGTAATGCAATGGAGAAAATCAGAAAAACAATGTGTGTGCGAGACAACTAAGACAGTCACGATATCATTATTGTTGTCTAATTGCAGGTTACACTTTCAGATTTTTTCTTGGCAGATCAGCTTACCAGCCAGGTTTCACAAAGTATTTATGTATTTGGTCAAAGTACAAATGACAATGATAAACTAACTTGGATCTTGTTTTCTTGGCCAAAAAGAAAAAGAGAGAAAGACTTGCATCTGTTTCTGACGTCTCCCACTATTTGATCTCAGGTCCAAGCTATAAGGAGTCTTGACCTTTATACTTTCTACTACAGCTAGGGAGAAGTCTCCCAACGGCAAGACAAATGCCATGGTCATGGTGTTTATAATGTGCTTTATTTTGCTGTTGCTGTAACACCATACTGGATCCGTTTGCTACAGGTGTCATTTCATTTCGTTTTTCTGGTTTTGCATGCTTGCAGCTTTTGATGCCGGAACAGTGTACCCGAATGATCATTCTTATTCTGGAGAAGAGAATCATGTAACAAAGCATTGTATAGGAGGTTCTAAGGAACTCTGTGACATTCGATACTTTGAATTTTATCTGTCCCCTACCATATGCAAACAGTTCACCTTGTCCACATGGTACCTTCAGTTTCGATGCATCAAATTACATTATGCTAACGTGCCTGTGCAATGTGCAGAGCCATAATAAATTTCTCAGTCGTGCAGCATCAAAATGTTTGGTGTGATTATTTTTTCTTAATGCTAGTCAGAGCAAATGCTATCACTTCCGTATTGACCTAGTACTTCCATCCTTGGAACACATTGTGCCTTACAGCATCTGACTATTATGTTCTACCCAAAAGTGTTGTCCTACATGTTAGAGTTGCATCAACATTAGCAGGCTAGACATTGCAGCTCCTAATAATTGTTCAATTTATATATATATATATATATATATATATGCATGTCTGAGTGATTAGATTTTGACATAACTATGTATAACATATGCATATGGAATAACGTGACAAGGTAAGCCTCATATGCAACTACCTTGTGCCAATCCATTCATCCTAAGATTGATCAAAAGCAACCTAGTCTGGTTCTCAGCCCATTTCTGCCTAGGACGTGATGCATCAAACTTTAACTTAAAAATCTACATTTTATGTTCATTATATTCTAAACAAAGCAAAATAACCCTTTTAGCAAGACCATGGAAGAAACTCTTATTTGTATTGATGAAAGAAGTGCATGTGATTTTCTGCAGTCACTAGCATGCCCAATCTCTTCATCCCTTATCATAATATGAAAATCACTGCCACCATGTCATAGAGAAAACGAATAGAATGCTACAAGATCCTTCTACTTCTTAGTTCCGATCCAATGTCAGAGAAACCTTCTCAAATGAGGCAATATTGCTGACCCTTTAAAGAGGCCAAACTTGATTTTTGTCAGCCTGCATTATGTGCTGATAAATGGATCATGGTTTAACCAGGATAGAGAATGAACACTTGAACAATGTTGGCAAGTTCCGGGCATTCAAATCAGTTCCTCTTCCTTTCAATTGCATAGATGAGGACTCAACCGAGGGTGATTAACCACCAGCAAGATATCTCCATCCAGAGCACATTCAGAACCAGGTAAGGCAAATCCAAATCCACTTCTTGGAAGGCAATCCTGCAGCGTTAAGAAAGCATTCAGAAAAGTCTCTGGCATCTGGACTTTAGGGACATATTGCACAACACAATACTAGAAAAATGAAGGCAATCCTGATCATAGCCATTGGCTGACTTGAAAAAGAAAAAGCTTCTGATTTAATTTGTTACTAATGGTTTTTACCCACCAAAGCACTGCATCAGCTTACATCAAATTGGTTATACTTATAACTTAAATCCCTAGTGTCCAACAGTGATAAAAATTGAGATTTTAAATGAATTTTTTTAAGCCAATCAAGTACTTTTTTTTTATTCGAACTTAATTTTTTTAATTCGAAAATATACGTATATATCATTAAATTAAATATTCAATTTTTATATTATATATTTTAACGAAAGAGTAATCTGTCAAGAAAAAATAAAAAAAAAACTAATAAATCCGTATGGATTTGAATTACTTAAATTATATTTGTAAAATAATATTAAAAAAACTAAGTTAAGGCCCAACCGAAATTGTTTGGGTCAGTCGGCCCAACTACAAATAGAATTGTCTGATTTATTAATTAATTAAAAATAAAGGCGAAAAGGAACAAACTTTTTCGAAGGGTTTTAGGAGGTTTTACGCTTGCGTGCGATGACTTCACTTCAGCAACAAGCCCTAGCGATTCTTCGCGCTACTCTAACTCACCGATTTTCATCGGATTCAAACTCATTAGACGTACCATGTCATCACAAAACCCTGAATCCACGGATTCCCAAAGCCCAACAATTCCGTCGGATTCCTCGACTGAGAACAATAAACCGGTCGACCCAGACCCAGATCAACCCAACGGCGAATCGTCGAATTCAGGGGAGGGAGGGGAAGAGGAAGAGGAAGAAGGAGAGTGTGGGTTTTGCTTGTTCATGAAAGCGGGTGGCTGCAAAGAAAGCTTTGTAGCTTGGGAAACGTGCGTGGACGAAGCCGAGAAGAATGGCGACGACGTTGCTATGAAATGCATGGAAGCCACTTCGGCTTTAAAGAAGTGCATGGAGGCTCACGCTGATTACTATGAGCCGATACTGAAAGCCGAGAGGGCCGCCCAGGAAGAAACCATTAGGGAGTTAGAAAAAGAAAAGGCTGCTAAAGATTCTGAGAAAAATTTGGAATCCAAAGAGGATTTGCAGAAAAATTGAGGTGCTTTCTGGTTTTAAAATTATCTTTTTGGGTTTTTAGAGATAATTGTTGTTTTTAGTGGTAAATTCAGCCAATTGGATGGCAAAGGAGGATACTTTTTTGGATACTGATTTACTACTAATAGAGGAAAGGTTATTAAGAAATCACGAGAAATGAATAATATTGAATTGATAAGGATTTTTCACTGGAACAAACATTATTGTGTTTTAGTTATCTTTGCTTGTTTAGATTACTTTCTTATGCTGTTTCAGACTTGCTGGTTGATTTATGTGATTAAGTAACTTGGAAATTCTAATTTTGAAATGAATTTTAAAGTTGCTGGTTAGTCACCGGTTGGTTCAAGTTTGGTACCCTGAATTGTGTGAAAGAACAATATTTCTACTTGCTCCAGTAGTTGTTACTTCTTTTGCAGTTTTTCCAACAACACTCAAGGGCTTATTGAACAGAGTTAATAAGCCCGAAGTTGATCAACCTTTCAAGAACTGAATGGAGAGGTGTTTTGAGAGTTTTCGAGTATGGATGCTATGCAAATCCCAGGGTGAGGTATGTTGAGGAAAAGATTTGAGTGTGGCATTTGAACTTAGATGCTTATAATTTTATTGCTCTTCAAGATAATATTCTTATTTGATTGAGTAAAATAAATGTTTAATTGGTACTTGTTTGAATTGGTTATGCAATGTGATTGTTCCCTAACCCTTCCTATTTCATAAATCCGTAATTTGTTGATTCTTAGAATGGCAAATTCCTTTGCATGATTTGTACCCCCCAAAAAAGAAGAAATCCTTTTCCATGAGGAGAAAAGATTAATTTGGCTGATTGTTGTTGTTAAAGTTCACTGCTCTTACTCCCATTCTACACTCTGTCAACAGAAGAGACCCCACCTGTGATTGTAACTTACTGGTAGACTTTCTGTTTCCATCCATTATAGTTTATGAAAGTAGTATCTTTATGGATTGCTTACTATCAAGCTATCTTTGGATGTAAGCCTGAAAGTGTATGTAGTTTTCTACAGTAGGATAAGTGGATTCGTGCAGCTAGCAGTATCGGTATCTCATCATATATGTATTTTCTACTTTGATTTTTCTTTTTTATGCTTTGAAATGGGGATACTAGCCAGTTTGAGAGAGTTAAGAAGTATTCAGGAGAGATGGAGGTCTATACTAATTTGTAGCCTTGCTATTTGAATATTTACAAAAGAAATCATTGAAGTTTGATTTTTTTAACTTTGAATCAAATCTCCAAAAAATGTTGGCTCATATTTACTATAATCTTAGTCGTCATTGATATTCAAGCAATCCTGTTTTATTTATGCTTTGACATGCCCATTTGGTTCAAACTTGTAAGTTTTTGACATTTTTATGAGATGTATAAAGCTGAGGAAGCTAAGAGGAAAGTGAGCCACTCAATTGACTAGTCAATCTTCTGTTGGAAGTACATTTGATAAATTCATTTACAAGAAAACATTTTTTGACCTCTAAAATTAGAAAATATAGGACAACAGTGTTTACATGAAGAAAAAATCAAATGATAATAGTTACAACAACTTTTCTACTGCCGCTTCAAAATTATTGTATGAGTGTCAAATTTATTTCTCTGCTATAGGCCTATAGCCCTTTACATGTAGTACTTAGTTGAAATTGAATGTCCTATTCATCTTTATCTTCATCTTCATCATAGTTGAAAGGTAATGGCACTGACTTGAATGCACGGTACTTGCCCACGTTATTCAAATGTTCATTTTCTAACCTGATCAAATGATGATAGAAAAATGTTAGATTACTTCTCAGGAATGGGTTTATCAGATCACATGGAAAAAGACATCTTAGTTACCTGAAGAAATTCCACATGCCACGCCGGATGATCTCAAGACTGGCAACTATTGTGATCAAGGTCTGTCTATGCAGAGTGAACAACTTGAAATTGAACACAGTTTGCAACCATGCAAATCTCAGCAGAACATTGAGGACCTGCATTTTTGAATCAAAAAACATTGTTAGACAGATGATAGAATAGAATGGTAAGCAAATATGTTCCTCTGCCTTTATACTCACCATGGCCCCAAAGTATACACTTTTTTGAGGGATAAGGAGTTTGTCTCTCAACCATCTATTCTTAGAATGCCGCTGAAGAAGTCCCCAGTCATAGACAAGGTCCCAGTAAGTACCAACAATTGCAGCAGCAATTGAGAAAATGAGAGCCAATACTTCCCAACCTAACCCCTTGTTAAGACTGTAAGCAGTCCGAAGACAAACAGCTACAATTGTCACGAAATATTTCAGCCCATTGTATCCTTGCAGGGGGTCTTTCTCTTCAAACAAGCGACGCAGGCACTGATAAAGGGTTAACAGAAGCATTCTTGATTAGTTTCGATGGCCAAATAAGGTTATCTAGAAGTACAGTGTTTTCAAGTTGAAGTAAATACCTGAAGGAGGCGAGACCAATATGGGATCACAGCAATAATGAAGCTAAAAGTGTTGAATACATCGTTGCTTTTGCAGCTGTTCTGTCTGTGTCTAAAGTCTCCCCAACCATAGTAGCAAACGTAGAACTCAAGGCTTCTTAATGCTTGCACCTGAAACAAAGCAAAGGTTGAAACATTTATATGAATTGACCATTTCAAACGAAGGCATGCAGTTTTCAGACAACAAGGTTCATGTCACAAACCTGGCTAGTAAACTGATCTGCCAGGAAGAAATCTGGGAGTGTGACCTGCAGTAGAAAGTAATTTACATATTAGTTAGACCTGATTGTCGAAGCTCATCAGTATGTTTTTGTCTATTCTACAAAGCCATCACCTATCTCTCTTTTACCTTGTACAGAGGGGCACAGATGCAGTGGAACAAACATGTGAGGAAGAAGAAACGACTTGATCGATACAAGATGTTGAATGGCAAGAACAGTATGATAAACACAACCTGCAGAGCAAAGAAGAAGCCAAGAAATCAGTCAACTCTATGTGCTGGTGGAAAGGGAGTGGCAGAAAGCCTTGGATATCTCATTTGAATAAATTCAATAACTAATCCTTACCCCAACCAAGATCAAAGGGATAATTTCGGTGAATGTTTCATAATCCTTTGTTTTGGGATCCATCTCCATATCAAGATTTGAGAGCACACTGGCTAGTGCCAATACTGCAAGAGCAAAACTTACGAGGAGCACCTCCCTGTAGCCTAGTTCTGTTCCTTGCTTAAAACCAAATATGAAGGCGTAATTGATTCGATACCGTCTCCAGAAGTATATGTTGGCAGCATACATAACCATGTGTAGAACAATGAATCCAAATAAGCTGCAAGATGTTAATTTGTAAAAGCTTGTTAAATATGGTTTACAGGGACAGGATTTTGAAGAAAATCAGATGATAAAGGAGAAAACATTCTAGCCAAGGCCTTAATTTGTTGTTACCTGTAAAGAGGGAACATGGTATCCATGTACTGGATCCTTCCCTCCCTTCCCATGATATTGCGGGCACGAATAATCAAAATAAGTGCTAATATAAGAGCAAATGTACAACCGGCAAAGAAACCTGAGAATGTTCTCGGGGAAGAAACCAACGAGTCATAAAGAGTTATATCTTTTGAAACGAAATTGCTTCATTAATTCCTTATGTTTATGAAGTTCAAGTTCTACCTGTAGAAAATGTTATTCTATGTCTTTGTTTCCTAGCTTTTGGTCTCAAGACATTCATTCCTTTGCTGCGGTTTGAGTTTGCGAAATGCTTGATGAATGTAGCTTCAACTCTCCCCATGAGTTTGGTAACCTGTGATTGAACATGCACATTATCAGTAATCTAAGGCATTACACATAGTTTAGCATAGAAAACCTGAAATTTTTTAGTAAATAAATTAATGAGAGCTCACCTCTTCAGAGCTACCTAGGTAAGAATTATCCACCATTTTCATGTAAGATCTTGCAGCGGTCCTTGATGTGATCTGCAGGCATGAGGGACAAAATGTTAAAAAGACAGAAATCCCAATTTGACATCTGAATCAGGGAAGACGTTGATTAATGAAAAAAAGGGATATACTTTGTCATATTTCTTCATGATTTTGGAGAAAGCCAATGTATTTAAGAAGCTGTTCCAATCACAACAAAGTCAACTATAATTCGAATTGAAAGCAGAGAAAGTACTGATCTAAGTTTAATTTATAAAGCATCAGTCATTTACCTATAACTCTTGAGAAGGCGAAGTTTTAGGTAGAATTCAACGAAAGCTCGCTTGAGTTGGTTCTCAACTTTCTTCAGATTTTCCCTGTTAAACTTCAGCTCAGTCTGCTCAGGGACGTTTAGAAAGCCTTTGATGGTTGATCGAGGGGTCTCAAGAGTATTATTTATTTTTACTCGGTCTAGTATCTGTAATGGAGCCGGTTTACGGCCCTTATAGTTATTAACCACTGGCTTTTGATCTTGAACATTTTCCTTTCCATGTTTGCTCTCTTTCTCTTCTTTATCCTCATCTGATTCCTCATGCATGCTTGGCCCCTCTTCAATAATTTCCATGCGATCAACTCTTCCTGTACATCAAGCAAAAATTAAGCATTCGTTTACTATGTTACGTACATGGAATCAGATGATGTTAGACCACGGGTCTGACACAAGTACGTTATGTTTCTGACAATTTTTTACAAGTGTCATATCCTTATCAAGTGTCCAAAATATATCAAATAATTTACATTATGTGCTGTGTGCTTGACTTACTGCTTGCTCTAGCCCCAGCTGGAGTAGAAGCTGCCAATGCAGCCGTAGACGCTGCAACATCTGAGGCAAGACGGGTCATGTCGCCTGACCTGTCCTGCCATGACCATCCTTGTGGATTCTCCACTTTAATCCTAAACGCAATCAAAGCATCCATTTGCTTATTCAGGATCTCAGCCTCCTTCGTCACCTCTTCCACCTTGGACTTGTAAAACTTATCCACCTTATTGAACTCATCATCAAGCCTTCTAAAGAACAGCAACTCGTATTCTCCCCCACTTTCTGCCTGCATAAGAAAAGTCGTTTCATAACTCTGGGAACCATCCCGGTTGACAGAAGTCACCAGGATGGGTTGATCCTCAATATCCGGTGAGGATGGACTAATGGGTGGGTGGTTGTGTCTTAGGGTTAGGCCGCTGAAAGCCCTGTACAGAGTCAGCGTCCGTTTTAGGCCCCTTGGGGTAGCTGGTGGCCTGGTTCTTTGCTTGAAAACATGGATATCTTTCAAAAGGGTTTTCAGATAAGCATAATCCATATACGCTTCTTGCCACTCCGGCACCATCTGAGACTCAAATTCCTTCCCAAACTTCATTTTTGCCGGTTCAGGTTTTGTCAAAAGAACATAAAACCAAACAGTTTGGTTTTCAGCCTTTTTTTCTCTGTATTAGCAGACAATGAAAAAGGGTTTAGAACAATTGAAAAGCAACTTTAGTTCTAACGAAGGAAAGATGCCTTTCCACAATTCCTCACACATCTATATATATACATGTGAAACATTGACTCTTTCCCTTGATTCCATGCTCACTGCTGATTCACTATTCACGTAAAGAACTTTCAATTGCAAAGAAAAAGCAACACGTAGGGAAACAAAATTGGTGTGCTAGGTCCCTTTTTAACTCTGTGTACAAGGGAAGAAAGAACAATCAATGAGGAGAAGCAAAGAGGCAGGGCCAGTTCAATTATCTCAAAGGTTTAAAGTTAAATATATAAATGAGGTCTTTTTTATTAAAATTAAAAAAATAAAAAAATTTTAATTGCAATTACAAAAAAGTAAATAAGAAAAAAAATTTAAACGTGAATATTATAAATTAAAAAAATAATTAATTTTATATATAAGAAAAAATTAGTTATTGAAGATCATTAATTGATTAGGAATAAAAGAATAAGAGGAATAGTTGAGAATTAAAAAGATTATGGGAATTAAGAAGTGATAATAAATTGAAAGTAAAAGAATATATTATTTTATTAATTATTTTGATTTTTATATATTTTTAATAAAAAATTAATAAAATATGAAATGTGTAAAAAATAAATATTTATCAAGTAAATATTTTTTTAATTATTTTAATTTTTATATAATATAATTTACTTAATTATATTATTATTATTATTATAAAATTACGAGAATTATAAAATTTTGAGACTTGAAAACCCTTGCTTTGCTGGCTTTATCCTAAAGTCTGCTCTGGGACAGGGTTAGCTTTTTGACATGGAGAATGAGACACATTCAGGATTGCGACCACACACCTGGAGCTTAATTTTAATGAGGAGAAACAATGTTGACTTTCTTCTCACCCTGGATTTGATTTTTCTTCTCTGTCAAACCTTTGCTTTCAGGAAATGCAATCAGTTGTCGTCAATCTTTGTCAATATAATCTTTGTTTATGGAGCACGTGGAGAACTTGTCTATGTCACATCCTGCCTGTCCCAATTTCTTTAATAATTTCCAGTTTCCCTCTTTTTCAAAGAGTGGACATTAAATTCATAGCCTTTCTTTTGAATATTCTTTGCATATGGGCCCTGGAATTATATATATATATATATATAATATTATGTTAGTCATCTAAATTACCAAATCTTTGTTCAATGATCTTGACTCTTGGCTATTTCTGTACGGCCTATTAATTAATTTAATTATGTACAGTGGGTGAACACGGTTAATTTCCTACTTAAGGGACAGTCCCATTAGTAATTTAATAATCTCTAAAAGTGTCAATAAACAAATAATTTGATCAATAATACCGTAAGAAATAAGAAATCAATTTGATTGAATTAAATCTTATAAATTTAGTATTTAATATAGAAAATTGTGGGGTTTAATCATGAGGAGACCATTATTTGAAGCTATCCAAATTTCTTCTTGTTAGGTAAGAATTACGCCCCCAAAAAGAAGAAAAAAACCCTACATATCAAAATCGGTAGGAAAAAAAATAATGCAAGCATTAAAGATGTTTAGAGAAGCTGAATTTGTAAGAAAAACAATTTTATTTATTTTTGCTTAATATTTGGCTATTGATGTAAAGAAAGGATAAGAACAATTCAACCACTAATTTTTTTTATTTATATATAAGATATACCATATTAATTTCCACATCTAGAACTCCTTTTTGTTATACCATATTTTAGACTAATGACATGGAATTGCGATATTTAAGTCAATATATACTTTTACACATGATACTTGTTCATAAATACATTAAATTATAATTGATGAGTCATTCGGTCTCAACTAAATTGATTCATCGAGATCAACTAAATTTAAATTTTCAAAATAACTAAATAAATCGATATAAAATTTAGGACAAAATCAAGGAAAGGAGAGAAATAGATTACTTCTATATGTACCTCAAACATGCATCCACCATTTTACCCAATCAATATTGTTATTGAGTTTTGGACCTTTCTAATATTGTTGGGATTAAAATATTTTTTTAATTTTCTATATAATGCAATAATTAAAGATTCTCAAGTCAAAATTCTAATTAATTTTTTTTCCTTTGCTTGTTTACTCATTCTTATGTTCTAATAAAGTTTTCAATGAAGAAAATGTCAATCCGTACGAATTTTATATAAAAATTTGTACTTTTTCTGGTTCATCCTCCCATAAATCGAACATTGATTTGCCTTGACCAAGTATTTCACTTAATTATATAATTCTTTCGTTGAGCAAAAAAAATTATATAATTCTTCTAGATCCTTGTTTTTAAAGTAAATTCTACTTATATTTTTTATGATTTCAATTTTTTTAACATAATTGTTTTTATTTTTTTTTAATTAATCTTTTTTGAATAATTTCTATCCAGAGAATAAATTGCGTTCTTAATATCATAAATAAAATTATCAAAATATCTTTAAATTTAAAACTTGAAAGGTGCAATATAATTTACCCAAATTATTAATTATATAATACTATTCCCTATAAAGTTTAGTAGAGAAAATTGAAAAGTAGCATTGATATTCTTTCCCCTATACAAGAAAAAGAGACACCTGGCATGAGATTGGGACTACCATTACGGACTGCTGTGTCCTTCAAAAGACACCATGGAAAATACCAGCACACGTAAAAGCTTTTCTCTAATAAATTTGACTCGTTGAATAATAATACTTGTACCTAAAGTCTGGGTGGGTCCCCCTTGTGCATTGCCCCTAGACACAAAGGGGCAGTCACATTTTGAATGAAACATGTAAAGAATGCCCTCGACCTCGATCGAAACTGCCCTTTCTAATTTCTGGCTACGTAGGACTGTCTGGCGGCTCCAAGCTCTAACCTGCAAGTTGCAGAGAAACGTGTGCGGAAGAAACCAATGGAATTTGTACATGCTTTTAACCTAAACTCACCATGGAGGTCAAAGCTTTCATCCATGTCATTCATATTCTACAATAATTCAGTTCAATTCATTAGATTTGAAAATAACTAACTAATCGATCTTGAATTCTAATACCGTTAATAGTTCAATAAGATAATATATATATATATACTTATTAATATATGTTTAAAGTATTTTTTTCATAAATTTTGACATTTTTAGTAAAAATTTTTACAATTATTGATTAAATATAATTTTAATACGTCTATTTACATAATCCTAATTGATATTTACCTTATAAAAGTCGAGATAAAAAAGATAAGGTCATTTTATAATTATCATTGTAATAATATCATAATCTTGTAATTATAATTTATCCTCATTAGTATTACTTATATTTTTGTTATTAGTTCATACTTAATTTGCATTAGATTTTGGGTACAAAAATAATTCTATATATTGCATAATGAGTTGAGTTGAGTTGGGTTGAGCCAGTGCTCAAATTTCCATGATTATTTTTCAAACTAATACCTGAAAATTGATAGATACCTTCGATTTAGTCTAGTTTGAGTTGAGTTTTCCACTAAGCTGAGCCCACTGAGTTCTCAACTCAACTCGACTAGCTTCATTTTCCATTTCATCCGTGGTTTGAAGTAATTTCAAGTTTCAAGAATAATAATGCCAAGTCATTTATTTGGATTCATTTCCCATTTTCTAAAGCAAATTCACTTTAATGCTATGGAGAATTAAGATTACCAAATGCATTGGAAGATTGGGAAAAAGGTTGGTCCTGGTGTGATGCATGAACAAACCTAAAAATTAGAACTGTTGAAAACTCAATCTTAAAATTCATTTAAAAACATTTATTAGACTTGCTATATAAGTTTCGATTTCAATTTTCAAGTTTGTTTAATAAAATAAGCCAAGTATTAATTTCATATTCGGGTTTTTTTTATTTGTCAAAATGAAATTAATTTTTTTATTCGATGCAGTAGGAAAACTTATTTATGAATTCATTAAATTTATCGATGAGTTGTTCATATACTCATTTCTCATGTACTTGTTTGTATGATCATTTAATGAGGATCAATGGAAAATATTTAATAGGTATTTTTCATTAAGAATGGATTTTGTACATTGAACAAAAATAAACAAAAAAAAAAATACAAACAAACATAGAATTAGCAAAAGTATTGGCTTTGTCTCTCATCAAGCATCAAAATTCCTTGATTATGTACCACAATTCCAACTCTGTCAAATCATTGTATGTTGCCCTAATGGGTTTTAAGTTTAATGTTGTAGCAGATGGCAGCTGCGGGGGCACCCATGGCGTTTTATCTGCAGTTTTTCTTATTCTTCAGTAGATTTATAGTACAAAACTTAATCGTCTTTGTCATCATCCTCGTCATAGTTGAACGGTAACGGTACGGACTTGAATGCACGATACTTTCCGACGTTGTTCAAGTGCTCATTCTCCAACCTGATGGTTAATTCGTTATCCAATTGTCAGAAGTAATAAATATACTCCTAGTTTGAAACTTGGCAGTCTTTACATGAAAGAATAATATATTGATTACCTGAAGAAATTCCATACGCCACGACGAATGATCTCAAGACTGGCGACAATCGTCGTCAGGGTTTCTGGATGCAATGAAAACTTGAAGTTCAACACGGTCTGGACCCAGGCAAATCTCAGCAGAACATTCAATCCCTGAGAAAATTTCATTAACTTGGTCAGTGTCTTCAGAGGTAATTAGCTATTCAAACACGGAAACTTTTTCATCTCTTTCTACTCACCATGGCCCCAAAGTATACTTTTTTGTGAGGAACGAGGAGTTTGTCTCTCAACCAACGGTTCTTGGAATGGCGGTTTAGGAGGCCCCAGTCATAGACAAGGTCCCAGTATGTACAGAATATTGCTGCAATGGCTGAGACAACCCAGGCTATTATTCCCCAGCCAATTCCCTCGTTGATACTGTAAGCTGTTCTCAGACAGACAGCTACGATTGTCAGGAAATATTTCAGTCCGTTGTATCCTTGCAATGGGTCTTTCTCTTCAAAGAGGCGACGGAGGCACTGGAGGAGGCGTGACAAGTATGGAAGCACAGCCACGATGAAGTAGAAAGCTTTGAACAATTTACCGTCTTTGCAAGTGTTTTCTCTATGTTTGAAGTCTCCCCAAACATAGTAGCAAATGTAGAACTCGAAGCTCCTAAAGGCTTGCACCTGTAACAATTAATACAAGGATATGAACTTCAAATTATTTGAAAAAAGGGTATTGAGAGATTGACAAAAAGCAAGAGTAATTTCTCACAAACCTGGCTAGTTAATTGATCAGCCAAGAAGAAATCTGGGAGTGTAACCTGCGGCAGGAAAGATAGTAACAGACGGATAAGGTGTGTTCCACAATTATAATTTTAATTTGTTTGATCATTTCTTATGTTAAGTCTTCCATTATTTACCTTGTACAGAGGAGCACAGATACAGTGAAACAAACATGTGAGGAGGAAGAATCGACTCGACCGATACAAGATGTTGAATGGCAGGAATAGGATGATAAGTAAAGCCTGCAACATAGAAAAAGGAAGGAAGACAGTTTATGTGTTGTTAGAAAATGAACAGGCTCACAACAGACTGAGTAAGTTGAATAAATAAACTTACCAGAACCAAGATCAGAGGAAGAAGTTCAGTGAATGCTTCGTAGTCGTTTGTTTTGGGATCCATCTCCATGTCAAGGTTCCAGAGCACACTGGCTAAAGCTAATGCTCCAAGACCAAAACCCAGTAGAAGAACTTCTCTGTACCCCAATTCGGTTCCTTGCTTGAAGCCAAATATGAAGGAGTAATTGACCCGGTACTTCCTCCAGTAAAATATATTCATAGCATACATTACCATGTGTAGAACAATGAATCCGAACAAACTGCAAAGGATTTATAACAACTTGTTAAACATTTGAACCATGTCTAGAATTGTTAAGTGTTAAGCTCTGCTACACCTGAAGTAGAAAGAAATACAGTACCTGTAAAGAGGAAACATTGTTTCCATGTATTTGGTCTTCCCTCGAGTATCCATAATTTTACGGGCACGAATGATCAGAATAAGGGCCAGTACAAGAGATGCCACACAGCCAGCGAAAAACCCTGAAAATTTTTAGAAGACATAATCTGGGTTGATTATGCACCCAACTGAAAGTTCTAAAAGGGGCTGCAACAGGAATTGTACCTGTTGAAAATGTTATCCTATGCCTTTCTCTTTTCGATTTGGGTCTTAAGATGTTCATCCCCTTAGCACGGTTTGCATTTGAAAAGTGCTTGATGAATGTAGTTTCAACTCTCTCCATGAGCTTTGTCACCTGTGATGCAGGGTGCTAGATTAGGGGCTGCAGGTGACTAAGAAATCCAGCAAAGGTTTTTATTGTTAAAAGCAACTCAATGATGCTTTGCGTGTTGAAAAGTTTTCAGAAAGAGTTGAAGCTTAATTGTTTTTGCCCACTGTAAATTTTGTAATGAATTGATACAGAAATTTTAACATTTACCTCATTAGAACTACCAAGGTAGGAGTTATCCACCATTTTCATGTAAGATCTGGATGCACTTCTGGAAGTGATCTTATCGTACTTCTTCATGATTTTGGAAAACGCCAACGTGTTCAGGAAGCTGTTGATTCAAGGACAGAAGGATCACTACAATCTGAAGAAAGCAGAGAAAAATAGACCAAATTATATATGTGATAAGTAGCAAGGAGCAAGCAGTCTTTACCTGTAACTTCTAAGCAGGCGAAGCTTTTGGTAGAACTCAACAAAAGCCCGCTTAAGTTGTTTTTCAACTTTTCTTAGATTTTCCTTGCTGAAGCTCAGGTCCGTATGGTTAGGAAAATTGAGGACACCTTTAATGGTGGAAAGAGGAGTCTCAAGAGTGTTGTTCATTTTCACCCGGTCAAGCACTTCAAGTGGTGCAGGTCTGATGACCTTGATATTCTTCGGTTTCGGTGCTTGGGCTTCTTGAATCGGAGTATTTCTCTCTTTTTCATCATTTTTATCATCATCATCATCATCAGCTTGACCATGGGTGCTTTCTTCAATGGCTTCAAAGTGAGAAGCTCTTTCTGCCAATCGAAAAGGAAGACATATTCAGTTTCAACATTCCACCTGGACTACAAGTGTAATTTTCTGTAACCAAAATAGTGGTAAACTGCTTTGAGAGAAGAGAAAAACTTACTGCTAGCTCTGGCACCAGATGGAGCAGCAGCCGATAATGCAGCTGTGGAAGCTGCAATGTCTGAAGCAAGGCGAGTCATCTCCACGGACCTGTCAAAATTAATCCCTAGAGGATTCTCGACTTTGATCCTGAAAGCAATCAAAGCCTCCATTTGTTTGCTCAAAATATCTGCTTCTTTCATCACCTCTTGCACCTTAGCCCTATAAAACTTGTCCACCTTATTGAACTCATCATCAAGCCTCCTAAAGTACACCAGCTCATACTCTCCGCCCTCGTCCGATGACATCAGGAACGCAGTTTCATATCTGTGAGACCCATTCCGACTCACAGAATTCACCAAAATGGGTTGGCTTTCTATGTCAGGCGAGGTCGGGCTCGTCGGGTTGTGGTTTCTCTGCGTTAGGCCACTGAAAGCTCTATACAGCGTCAGCTTCCGTTTCAGGCAACCAGGGGTAGCCGATGGCTTGGCCCTTTGCTTGAAACGCAGGACTTCTTTCAAAAGGGTCTTCAAGAAATCATAATCCATGTACGCTTCTTGCCATTCCGGCACCATCTGCGACGCAAACTCCTTCCCAAACTTCATTTTTGGCCTGTAATCACTTCTGCCAGTGCAGATAAATTATAACGCTCTCAGTACTGTAATGCTCACACTGCACTAGTTTTCAATGCCAAGCTTCAGAAATTGGTCCCTGGAAGTTTTAAAGAAAAAAAACCCCACAAAACACCAACTTACAACTACAAGTTGAGATCACAAGCTACAGAGCAACTTCATGAGGGGAACTTGATTAGGTGTAGCTAACTATGCTTATAAAAACAGAAAAAGGTCGAAATATCCAAGAAAATGGAGGAAGACCATCGCAAGGTTTCAGGAGAAAACGTGGCTGTCAGCCGATGCAGTGCAACGAAAGCAACAGCCTACGTGGGAATCTATAACATAAGTAAAAGGAGGACCCGAAGGGGCTTCCACAGTTCCACGTTTGTGGTTTCTTCTATTGACATGTGATTAATTTAAAATAATTAATTAAAAATTTTTGAAATAATTTTTATAAAGTCGATTGTATTAGGTTTTTCCCTCATTAAGTAATGGTGTTTTAGTTTACGGGAAATTGAAGCTAACATTATTTTCATGTATTAAAAAATATATATTTTTTATGAAATATAATATAAAAATAAATTTTTTTGTGAATATTTGTAGATTTCATTCAAGTTTGACATGAAATAAATTTTTAATTTTTAATGAGGCATGATAAGAATTATAAGGTGGATTAATTTTAAATAATTTTAAAGGCATGAGATAAAAAAGTATTAATTAAAATTGAAGATCATTTAAAAAATTTCATCATTAAAACTAAAATTTTTTTTATAAATATACTTTATATTCATTTTATTTTGACTTTCAAAAAATATTTATTTTATTTTAATAATTTTATTGTATCAATTATGTAGCTTATTAATAATTACTTTTAAACTATTATATTTTCTCAATATGAATTTGATTTCACTATTAGAATCATACAATTACCAAAATATAATTTTATCAACATTAGTATATATTAAGATCTAAAAAATCAAATCTTTTCAAAAAAATTATTTAAATAAAAAATTTTGTTTAATAGGAGAAGAGAAAATATTTAAAAAAATTTTTAAATAATTATGTTTAAATTATCATTATAACTATTATTTATAGTATTTTTAAATTTCAAATTATTTTCTTTAATTATTATTATAATTTATTTATAATATTATATAATTTTAAATTATTTTTAATAAAAAATTCAGCACCCACGCGAAGCCGGGCACCACTCTAGTTATCGTAAATAGAATGAATTTCTGCTTTCAAGGAGCAGACGCATCCACAATTGACCACTCCACCCATGGCAATGTGTCCCCAACGTCATTTCTGCAATCAATTCTTTCCCCTCCGCAGTTAAAACATTCCTTGTCATTCCTCCTTAAACAACGCAATTCAAAGCCTCCTCTTTCAGCCATGAAACGTGTAAAGTCAAAGAGAAAGTGGGTGGGTAATCATTGTCGTTTTTCCAAAGTCTTGGGAGAAAATATAAAATATAGACGTCTTGACCTCCATGGAAAACAGATTTTATTAAAAAATAGTTCAAGCCAAACATTCAGATTTTTTTATTTCAGTACTAGTGTTTTTTTTTCATTGTTTATGCACCTTTGGGTAATTAATTTGGAATAAAGATATCATCGGGTATCTTATAATTGAATACATTATATTACTCTATTAGATTAAATAAAATTAAGATACTTTATAGCTGAATTCAAGTAAGATTCGAATAGTAAATTACTACGAATTAAACAAAGAACAATGCATTCTCAATAACTTACATTCAAATTTCTTGATTTCAATATTAGTATTGTTTTTTCTTTTGCACTTTTTTTGTAATTAAATTTGATTAGGGATATATCAATGAATATTTTGTAATTGGATATTCTATATTGCTCAATCCGATTAAATAAGATTAAGATACGTTATAATTTAACTCGAGTAACCTTTGGATAGTAAATTACTACTCGCACAAGTTCAAGTTAGATTCAAATAGTAATTTTAGGATATCCATCATCCGAATTTGATTTTAAATAATGATTCTTGAAACTAAATTTTAATTTCATATATTATTTTTATTTATAATTTTTTATAATTAATTTAATACTTACTAAATTTTAATTTAATTTTTATTAATACTATACATAAAAATTAATTTTAAGAAAATATTTAATGAATAGTGTCTAAAACATTCATATACAAATATAAATAACAATTTAAAAATTTTAATCAAATATTTAATAATAAAATTCATATTAAGATACCTTACCGATATCTTCTCTAATTTTGATTAAAATTTGACTTGATCTTATCATGATAGATTCAAGAATTCGAACCCTTTTTTCAAGGTTTTTACTTTGTGGATGAATTATTACATGGTTAGAAAAAAAAGGACTTAATCTCCTAATGTCTACAATGGAATAACAAAAGAAAAATCAAAAGGTCGAAAGTTCCGGTCAACAATGAACATCAGGTTGCCTAGTAAGCCTAATTTGTATTTATTCTAATATCTCCAACTACATGTGACAGGGGATAGATCTGCCAAGCAGCAATATTTTGTACAAATTCTAATTAATTTGTATAGGGCGCCGAGCTTTATCAAGATTTTGTGTTTGATCCTCATCCACATGAAT
Source organism: Theobroma grandiflorum (assembly GCA_036013995.1). Classification (NCBI taxonomy): domain Eukaryota; kingdom Viridiplantae; phylum Streptophyta; class Magnoliopsida; order Malvales; family Malvaceae; genus Theobroma; species Theobroma grandiflorum. The sequence goes on from CP142127.1 coordinate 1,511,924, forward strand.
GAATCCTATGGTTGTCTCTTTCTTTTTGTTTTACCCTTTGAATGTGGCAAACACGGAACTTTTCCTTTTGCTTGAAAAAGGCTTCACCTTCTTCAATCTACATCTGCATCTCTCTTTCCATTTTTTTCCTTTCCAAGTGGATCAATTATTCACGTTGTACGTTTTCATGGCTCATAATCGCATGTGTTATAAAGTAGTAGTTGAAAAATTTGCTGCGAAAGAAAATATCTTTGGCTTCTACTGCCTAGTGCTGCCTTTCGAAAGCCATTATCAGTGTCATGGTCTGGTCTCGCTCCAGCAGCAGTATTCTCTTGTCTTAGAGCATCACCTTGCCCTCATCCATTCCTTTAATATATTCTTTCTATGGTTGTCCTGAATAATCTGAATCGAATTATTAATATAGAGATAATATTAATAATTCTGTAGAACGAGCGTTCAATTGAATAGTATTGAGCATTTGGCTTATTGATTGGTACATTATCCCTCTATCTAAAGAATAAGGTTCGAATCTCCCTTCTTCAATTATAAAAAAAAAAAAATCGAAGGAAATTCTGCTTTAATTGAATTAACTGAAATAATCCAAATTTTTTATTTTACCATTTCTCATTTTTTCTCCTTAAATATCCATCCCATCTCTCCCTATCATAAGGAGATAAGGGAAAAAGAGAAGGGATGGGTTGGTGCGAAACAGGAACCATGATAGAGACAATTAGATAAAGATGAAAAGGAACCTTGCAATGAGTGAATCCGAAAGATTACTTTTGGATGGCAATGGGAAAAGGTCAGCCATATGTAATAGTTGGCATTTTCTATTAATTAGCTTATTGTTACTTGAATCCCCATCTACATATTGTAGAAAAGAGGAGAGAAAGAGAAAATTCGGCCCAAAACGAGTAAACAGGCTTACTCCTGGAAGCTTGCGATCGTTTCATGTTCTGATTCTTTTGAAGATAAAGTAGGCTGATCCAACCCAACAACGTTTGTCGAAACATTTTTTTAAAATTTTTTTTTTTAAATGGATCTCATACATAAAGTATTTTTTATAATAAGTTTTTTTATAATTTTAATTATTTTTAATCAAGAAAATTAAAATTTAGATAAAATTACTCTTAATGAAATTGACCTATTTATTTAACTCCACGTTTCAACTCAAAACCTATTAACGGGTCAAGTATATTTAGTTCTATACTTCAAACAAACTCATATTCTTTGAGCTTTTATCGCAAGACTATTCATCTTTGGAGTATTCTTTACCAGAAAGGAAAACGTCTAAGCATTTTGAACATTTTAAAGTAGTTTTTGATACATGAAAAAAACTTTTGAGCGTTTTGAGCATTTTTAAACATTTTAGAGTGATTTTTTATACATGAAGAAAAACTTTTGAATATTTTGAGTATTTTTTGTCAAGCAAGCATATTCATTAATTATGTTGTTAAATGGAATATGGTGTATCGTTTAAAATTATTGACCTTATTGAATGGAATTCAATAGTTTTGATAATTTTTGGACATTGCGTGACTAGTTTTTAAGCATTGCATGATTAGTTTTTAAGAATTGCTTGACTGATTTTGAACATTGCGTGACTGACTTTGGGCATTGTGTGACTAACTTTGGGCATTACATGACTAGTGTTTAAGCATTATATGATTAATTTTTAGTAAAACATTACGTGACTAGTTAATAAGCATTGCGTTACTTTCACTTCCCCATACAAACAGTTGTTCCATGCTTGTTCTTTGGTGTTTCTGCGCTTGGAACGCCTTGGAACGCCTTTAGGCGCTTTCATGTTTGGAATGCCCTTGGACGCTTCCAAGCTTGGAATACCCGGGGCGCTTCCACGCTTGGAACACCCTTAAGTGCTTCCTTACTTGTAACACCCCTGGACACTTCCATGCTTGAAACACCCCTAGGCGCTTCCATGCTTGGAACACCTTAGGCGCTTTCACGCTTGGAACACCCTTAATCGCTTCCACACTTGGAACACCCCTGGACGCTTCCACCCTTAGAAATTCCATACTTGGAACACCCTTGGGATCTTCCTTGCTTGGAATAGCCTTGGGTGTTTCCACGCTTAGAACGCTTCCACGCTAGGAACACCCTGGGCGTTTCCGCGCTTGGAATACCCTGATGTAATTTTTCAGTAAATAATAAAATAATAGTTAATGAGAATTTGGCATCTACAATAGGTATTACGTGACTTGTTAGTAAGGCATTACGTGACTAGTTCTTGATGCATAGTGTGACTTAGGCATTACTTAAAAATCAGTCACGCAATGCCTAAAAACCAATTACGCAATGCCTAAAACCAATCACACAATGCTTAAACACTAATCACGCAATGCTTAAAAACCAATTACGTAATACTTAAAAACCAATCTAATCAATTTCAACTTCTCAACTTTGAGGTTTTATGAATAATCCAATAAACTCAAAAACCTAAAATACATATATATATTTTTTTTTTGCTAAGCCATGAAATTGTGCATTTCATAAAAAATAAGTTGCAAAACTCCATAACCCTTCAAAATAAGACAAAATATATCCCTATTAAGAGGGCCTTGCTCACTCCCCTAATGCAAAAACAAAATATACTCCCTTTACAAAATATTCCCTGAACAATTTCAACTCAAAATTTCATAAAAAAAATCAAAATTCTCAGCAAACATGCTTAACAATCATCTCAATTTCAGATACAATAAAACTGTGAACAACCATAAAACCCATCAAACATACTTTAGTTGTTCCTTATCCTTGAGCCCATCATCTTAACCAATCCGATCCAACTCATCAACACAGGCATTTCCATCACAGCATACGTTTCAAAGCAAATCATCACCAGAAAGCATCCAGTTACCACATTCATCATACTATCTGCAATCAGAGCAAAATCGTTGTTCATCGCCATTGAGAACACCAAGATCTACCATATAAAAAAATAAAACAAAATAAGAAATAGCTTGATGTCATCTCTACTCTTTAGATGGTAAGATAAATAGTATTTAAGCAGAGAGAGAAAGTAAGATTTAGTTTTGAAATTTTTGTCTGGATGGCAGAATAGAGAAAACTGAAACCATTTTAATTTACCTGAAATTGTTTAAAGAGCATTCTTATCAAATCTTATCAAAAATTACTTAAAAATAGTTAAAATTATAGAGATTGTCATTTTTTAAATACCTTTATTAAGAAGGTCATTTTTCACAATTTCTTCTTTTTTTTTCATTGGTTACCACAAGCTATAAAATCCCCACTACATCTCGTCTCATCCAGAAAAGGAAATTAATGGCATCAGCATTGTTCAGTCTCCCATCAGCACCTTCACCGTCCACTTCCCCGTCTTCTTCAACAACTCTCAAACATTTGACTGCTTTCACTACCAAACCAACAGTTCCCATCCACCTTACTAAGAGAACCATCTGTTTGTCAGCAGCTTCTGTCCACTCACCAACAACTGACCCTCCGCCAGAGGTCCAAACCTTCTAGCAATGGCTCCAGGATCAGGGTGTAGTCTCTGCCAAGTCCCCTGTAAGGCCTGGAATGGTCCCCGAAGGACTTGGGCTGATTGCAAAAAAGGATATTTCCAGGAATGAGGTTGTATTGGAGATTCCTACCCGGTTTTGGATAAACCAGGATGCAGTTGCAGCTTCTGAGATAGGGAGTATTTGTAGTGGATTGAAGCCTTGGATTTCTGTAGCTTTGTTCTTGATCAGGGAGAAGTTGAAGGAAGATTCTCAGTGGCGGGTTTATCTTGATATACTTCCAGAGTTTACGGATTCCACTGTGTTTTGGTGGGTGTGGCTTGGTTTCTCATTTCTTTCTTTGTTTCCCTCTTCCAATCTGTAATTTTGTTATAATTATCCTTTTTCTTAACGGGGTCTTTGAGGTTGATAAGGTGTTGCTTTTATGGTTCCAGTGCAGGTCAGAAGAGGAGCTAGCTGAGCTTCAAGGTTAGTTCGGTCATAGTCTTATATCCATATACTCTTTAGAAACCTTTTTGTCATCGTCAGTAAGCAACTTGGCATTGGAGAATTCAAAGTGTTAGACTATTGATTGGGTTGAAGAAGATTTTATAGAACTCTCAATTTTTATGTGTTATGTTTGGAATTGTTGCTGAGGCTTCTAATGCTTCATATCAGATTCAATTAACTGCACTTAAATGGCCATTTTTGGTATTGCTTACAGTATATTTATTACTTGTAAAAGATAATCTCCTCATCAAATACCTTGTGCATTTTGTTAATTTTCATACCCTTTAGGTGAATTAACATTGCTCAATCTGAAATATAGTTCTTCATGTTACATATATTTAACTTCCACACAGGAACTCAGCTGTTGAGTACTACATTGGAAGTGAAAGAATATGTGCAGAATGAATTCTTGAAAGTAGAAGAAGAAATCATACTCCCCAACAGACAGCTATTTCCGACCCCTATAACATTAGATGATTTCTTCTGGGCATTTGAGATTCTCAGATCAAGGGCCTTTTCCCGCCTTCGTGGCCAAAATCTTGTTTTGATACCTCTTGCAGACTTGGTAAGGCCCCTATGGTTTCTAAAAGTTAGCTTGCAGAGAAAAAGAAATGTTAAATTATCTTAAAATTTTAACTTTCTTGAAATCTTCTTCATTAATCAGATCAATCATAGCCCTAGCATCACTACAGAAGATTATGCATGGGAGATTAAGGGAGCTGGACTTTGCTCTAGGGATCTCCTGTTTTCTTTGCGGTCTCCTCTTTCTGTCAAGTCTGGTGAGCAGGTGAGGATTTATAACTTCATGCATTTCTAATTTTATTACTCTGCAACCATGCTTCCAAAAATTTAGCTGAGAAGCTTTGTTATCTGAGAAGTTCTTTGCTTATAGGTATTCCATTATCTAAGCATTCCTGCCGCCCTTTTACCTAATCAATGCACACACTTGAGAATTATAAAGATGAAAGGACCAACATTGTAGGATAAACACTATTATAACCCAAAAATGCAAAAGTTACATGTATGTAGATCATATATATAGTTCTGTGTTTGACTGATATGATAAACTGAATTATAGTTAGTGTACTTATACTCTCATAAAAAGCAATCTAGGTTAATCTTAAATAATTTACAATTATTTATCATTTAAATCAGGTAATAAGATTACCTTGATCGTAATCTAGCGTCCCTATCTCCAAGAATACAAATGCATTATGATGACACGAAATATGTTAACATGGGATGACTGATAGAGAAGACTATTTAACAGGTTTTGATTCAATATGATTTAAACAAGAGCAATGCTGAGTTGGCACTCGATTATGGATTCGTAGAATCAAAGTCAGAGCGCAATGCATATACACTAACGTTGGAGATATCAGAGTCAGACCCATTCTTTGGAGACAAGCTTGACATTGCTGAGACAAATGGTTTGGGTGAGACTGCCTATTTTGACATTGTTTTGGGTCGTCCTCGTCCTCGTCCTCCAGCACTGATTCCTTATCTACGGCTAGTGGCACTTGGGGGATCAGATGCTTTCCTCTTGGAATCTATTTTTAGAAACACAATTTGGGGCCACCTTGATTTACCTGTAAGTCGTGCCAATGAAGAGCTCATATGTCGGGTGGTCTGCGTTGCCTGCAAAGCTGCTCTCTCTGGCTATCATACCACCATTGAAGAGGTAAAGAAGTATCTTTATTGTATTCCAGTCAAAGCTAATTCTTTAGTATTAATAATCTACTTTTTATTGAACGTGTGGAGAGAACCATTTGCTAATTCATCACCCTGTTATACCTGCCACTGTTCAATAAAGTGTATGAGATAAAAAGGTTAGGACAATAGTTAAAGTTTGGTTACTTCAAATTCCAGCTAATGTGAATCAGCTTTTTAATCCAAAAAAGAATGTCAGGTGCATAAATCTTCTACTAGGGTGGCATTCTTAACCCTTCATATGCCAATGACTTATCACACAATAATATCGTAAGAAAAAAGAAATCAATTTGATTGAATTTAATCTTATAAATTTAGTATTTAATATAGAAAATTGTGGGGTTTAATCATTAGGAGACCATTATTTGAAGCTATCCAAATTTCTTTTCGTTAGGTAAGAATTACCCCCCGAAAAGAAAATAAAAATCCTACATATCAAAATCAGTACGAAAAAAAAAATAAAGCAAGCATTAGAGAAGCTGAATTTGTAAGAAAAACAATTTTATTTATTTTTACTTAATATTTGGCCGTTGATGTAAAGAAAGGATAAGAACAATTCAACCACTAACTTTTTTTTTATTTATATATAAGATATACCATATTAATTGCCACAGCTAGAACTCCTTTTTGTTATACCATATTTTAGACTAATGACATGGAATTGCGATATTTAAAGTCAATATATATTTTTACACATGATACTTTTTCATAAATACGTTAAATTATAGTTAATGAGTCGTTCGGTCTTAACTAAATTGGTTTATCGAGATCAATAAAATTTAAATTTCTGAAATAACTAAATAAATCGATTTAAAATTTAGGGCAAAATCAAGGAAGGGAGAGAAATAGATTACTTCTATATGTACCTCAAACATGCATCCACCATTTTACCAAATCAATATTGTTATTGGGTTTTGGACCTTTCTAATATTGTTGGATTAAAATATTTTTTTAATTTTTTATATAATACAATAATTAAAGATTCTCATGTCAAAATTCTAATTAGTTTTTTTTTTCCTTTGCTTGTTGACTCATTCTTATGTTCAAATAAAGTTTTGAATGAAGAAAACGTCAATCCGTACGAATTTTATATAAAAATTTGTACTTTTTCTGGTTCATCCTCGCGTAAATCAGACATTGATTTACCTTGATCTAGTGTTTCGCTTAATTATGTAGTTCTTTCACTGAGCAAAAAAAAAAATTATATAATTCTTCTGGATCTTTTTTTTAAAGTAAATTTTACTTACATTTTTTTATGATTTCAATTTTTTTAACATAACTGTTTTAATTTTTTTTTCCATTAATCTTTTTTGAATAAGTTCTATTCACAGAATGAATTGCGTTCTCAATTTCATAAATAAAATTATCAAAATATCTTTAAATTTAAAACTTGAAAGGCGCATTATAATTTACCCGAATTATTAATTATATAATACTATTCCCCATAAAGTTTAGTAGAGAAAATTGAAAAGTAGCATTGATATTCTTTCCCCTGTATATAAAAAAGTGCGATTGGGACCGCCGTTATGGACTGCTGTGTCCTTCAAAAGGCCCCATGGAAAATACCAGCACACGCAAAAGCTTTTCTCTAATAAATTTGACTCGTTGAATAATAATACTTGTACCTAAAGTCTGGGTGCGTCCCCCTTTTGCATCGCCCCTAGACACAAAGGAGCAGTCACATTTTGAATGAACCTGTGTAGAATAATGCCCTCGACGTCGATCGAAACCGCCCTTTCTAATTTCTGGCTGCGTAGGACTGTCTGGCGGCTCCAAGCTCTAACCTCCAAGTTGCGGAGAAACGTGTGCGGAAGAAACCAATGGAATTTGTACATGCTTTTAACCTAAACTCGCCATGGAGGTCAAAGCTTTCATCCATGTCATTCATATTTTACAATAATTCAATTCAAATTCATTAGATTTGAAAATAACTAATTAATCGATCTCAAATTTTAATGTCATAAATGGTTCGATCAGATAATATATATATATATATATATATTTATTAGTTTACTTTAAGAGTTTTTTATGTAAATTTTGACTTTTTTTAAAAAAAATTTATAATTATTGATTAAATATAATTTTCATACATTTATTTACATAATCCTAATTGATATTTATGTTATAAAAGTCGAGATAAAAGAGATAGGGTCGTTTTATAATTACCATTGTAATAATATCATAATCTTGTAATTTTAATTTATCATCATTAGTAATACTTATATTTTTGTTATTAGTTCATACTTAATTTGCATTCGAATTTGGGTACAAAAATAATTCAAAATAATTCTATATATTGCATAATGAGTTGAGTTGAGTTGAGTTGAGCCAGTGCTCAAATTTCCATGATTATTTTTCAAACTAATACCTGAAAATTGATAGATACCTTCGATTTAGTCTAGTTTGAGTTGAGTTTTCCACTAAGCTGAGCCCACTGAGTTCTCAACTCAACTCGACTAGCTTGATTTTCCATTTCATCCGGGGTTTGAAGTAATTTCAAGTTCAAGAATAATAATGCCAAGTCATTTATTTGGATTCATTTCCCATCTTCTAAAGCAAATTCACTTTAATGCTATGGAGAATTAAGATTACCAAATGCATTGGAAGCTTGGGAAGAAGGTTGGTCCTGGTGTGATGCATGAACGAACCTAAAAATTAGAACTGTTGAAAGCTCAGTCTTAAAATTCATTTAAAAACATTTATTAAACTTACTATATAAGTTTCGATTTCAATTTTCAAGTTTGTTTAATAAAATAAGCCCAATGTTAATTTCATATTCGGGTTTTTTTTATTTGTCAAAATGGAATTAATTTTTTTATTCGATGCAATAGGAAAACTGATTCATGAATTCATTAAATTTATCAATGAGTTGTTCATATACTCATTTCTCATGTACTGGTTTGTATGATCATTTAATGAGGATCAACGGAAATTATTTAGAAAGTATTTTTCATTAAGAATAGATTTTGTACATTGAACAAAAAAAAAATACAAACAAACAGAGAATTAGCAAAAGTATTGGCTTTGTCTCTCATCAAACATCAAAATTCCTGGATGATGTACCACAACTCCATCTTTGTCAAATCTTTGTATGTTGCCTTGATGGGTTTAAGTTTAATGTGTAGCAGATGACAGCTGCGGGGCATCGATGGCAGTTTATCTGCAGTTTTTCTTATTCTTCAGTAGATTTATAGTACAAAACTTAATCGTCTTTGTCATCATCCTCATCATAGTTGAACGGTAACGGTACGGACTTGAATGCACGATACTTTCCGACGTTGTTCAAGTGCTCATTCTCCAACCTGATCGTTATCCAATTGTCAGAATTAACAAATATCCTCTTTGTTTGAAACTTCGCAGTCTTTAGATGAAAGAATAATATATTGATTACCTGAAGAAATTCCATACGCCACGACGAATGATCTCAAGACTGGCGACAACCGTCGTCAGGGTTTCTGGATGCAATGCAAACTTGAAGTTCAACACGGTCTGGAGCCAGGCAAATCTCAGCAGAACATTCAATCCCTAAGAAAATTTCATTAACTTGGTCAGTGTCTTTAGAGGTAATTAGCTATTCAAACACGGAAACTTTTTCATCTCTTTCTACTCACCATGGCCCCAAAGTATACTTTTTTGTGAGGAACGAGGAGTTTGTCTCTCAACCAACGGTTCTTGGAATGGCGGTTTAGGAGGCCCCAGTCATAGACAAGGTCCCAGTATGTACAGAATATTGCTGCGATGGCTGAGACAATCCAGGCTATTATTCTCCAGCCAATTCCCTTGTTGATACTGTAAGCCGTTCTCAGACAGACAGCTACGATTGTCAGGAAATATTTCAGTCCGTTGTATCCTTGCAATGGGTCTTTCTCTTCAAAGAGGCGACGGAGGCACTGGAGGAAGCGTGACAAGTATGGAAGCACAGCCACGATGAAGTAGAAAGTTTTGAACACATGACTGTCTTTGCAAGTGTTTTCTCTGTGTTTGAAGTCTCCCCAAACATAGTAGCAAATGTAGAACTCGAAGCTCCTAAAGGCTTGCACCTGTAACAATTAATACAAGGATATGAACTTCAAATTATTTGGAAAAAAGGGTATTGAGAGATTGACAAAAAGCGAGTGATTTCTCACAAACCTGGCTAGTTAATTGATCAGCCAAGAAGAAATCTGGGAGTGTAACCTGCAGCAGGAAAGATAATAACAGATGGATAAGGTGTGTTCCACAATTATAATTTTAATTTGTTTGATCATTTCTTATGTTAAGTCTTCCATTAGTTACCTTGTACAGAGGAGCACAGATACAGTGAAACAAACATGTGAGGAGGAAGAATCGACTCGACCGATACAAGATGTTGAATGGCAGGAATAGGATGATAAGTAAAGCCTGCAACATAGGAAAAGGAAGGAAGACAGTTAATGTGTTGTCAGAAAATGAACAGGACCACAAAAGACTGAGTAAGTTGAATAAATTAACTTACCAGAACCAAGTTCAGAGGAAGAAGTTCAGTGAATGCTTCGTAGTCTTTTGTTTTGGGATCCATCTCCATGTCAAGGTTCGAGAGCACACTGGCTAAAGCTAATGCTCCAAGACCAAAACTCAGTAGAAGAACTTCTCTGTACCCCAATTCGGTTCCTTGCTTGAAGCCAAATATGAAGGAGTAATTGACCCGGTACTTCCTCCAGTAAAATATATTGATAGCATACATTACCATGTGTAGAACAATGAATCCGAACAAACTGCGAAGGATTTATAACAACTTGTTAAACATTTGAACCATGTCTAGAATTGTTAAGTGTTAACCTCTGCTAAACCTGAAGAAGAAAGAAATACAGTACCTGTAAAGAGGAAACATTGTTTCCATGTATTTGGTCCTCCCTCGACTATCCATAATTTTACGGGCACGAATGATCAGAATAAGGGCCAGAACAAGAGATGCCGCACAGCCAGCGAAAAACCCTGAAAATTTTTGGAAGACATAATCTGGGTTAATTATGCACCCAACTGAAAGTTCTAAAAGGGGCTGCAACAGGAATTGTACCTGTTGAAAATGTTATCCTATGCCTTTCTCTTTTCGCTTTGGGTCTTAAGATGTTCATCCCCTTAGCACGGTTTCCATTTGAAAAGTGCTTGATGAATGTCCTTTCAACTCTCTCCATGAGCTTTGCAACCTGTGATGAAGGGTGCTAGATTAGGGGCTGCAGGTGACTAAGAAATCCAGCAAAATTTTCTATTGTTAAATGCAACTCAATGATAGTTTGAGTGTTGAAAAGTTTTCAGAAAGAGTTGAAGCTTAATTGTTTTTGCCCACCGTAAATTTTGTAATGAATTGATGCAGAAATTTTAACATTTACCTCATCAGAACTACCAAGGTAGGAGTTATCCACCATTTTCATGTAAGATCTGGATGCACTTCTGGAAGTGATCTTATCGTACTTCTTCATGATTTTGGAAAACGCCAACGTGTTCAGGAAGCTGTTGATTTAAGGAGAGAAGGGTCGGTACAATCTGAAGAAATCAGAGAAAAATAGACCAAATTATGTGATAAGTAGCAAGGAGCAAGCAGTCTTTACCTGTAACTTTTAAGCAGGCGAAGCTTTTGGTAGAACTCAACAAAAGCCCGCTTAAGTTGTTCTTCAACTTTTCTTAGATTTTCCCTGCTGAAATTCAGGTCCGTATGGTTAGGAACCTTGAGGACACCTTTAATGGTGGAACGAGGAGTCTCAAGAGTGTTGTTCATTTTCACCCGGTTAAGTACTTCAAGTGGTGCAGGTCTGATGCCCATGATATTCTTCGGTTTCGGTGCTTTGGCTTCTTGAATCGGAGTATTTCTCTCTTTTTCATCGTTGTTATCATCATCATCATTGTCATCAGCTTGACCACGGGTGCTTTCTTCAATGGCTTCAAGGTGAGGAGCTCTTTCTGCCAATCGAAAAGGAAGACATATTCAGTTTCAACATTCCACCTGGGCTACAAGTTTAACTTTCCGTAACCAAAACAGTGGTAAACTGCTTTGAGAGGAGAAAAACTTACTGCTAGCTCTGGCACCAGATGGAGTAGCAGCCGATAATGCAGCTGTGGAAGCTGCAATGTCTGAAGCAAGGCGAGCCATCTCCACGGACCTGTCAAAATTAATCCCTGGAGGATTCTCGACTTTGATCCTGAAAGCAATCAAAGCATCCATTTGTTTGTTCAAAATATCTGCTTCTTTCATCACCTCTTGCACCTTAGCCCTGTAAAACTTGTCCACCTTATTGAACTCATCATCAAGCCTCCTAAAGTACACCAGCTCATACTCTCCGCCCTCGTCCGATGACATCAGGAACGTAGTTTCGTAACTCTGAGACCCATTCCGACTCACAGAATTCACCAAAATGGGTTGGCTTTCTATGTCAGGCGAGGTCGGGCTCGTCAGGTTGTGGTGCCTCTGCGTTAGGCCACTGAAAGCTCTATACAGTGTCAGCTTCCGTTTCAGGCCACCTGGGGTAGCCGGTGGCTTGGTCCTTTGCTTGAAACGCAGGACTTCTTTCAAAAGGGTCTTCAAGAAATCATAATCCATGTACGCTTCTTGCCATTCCGGCACCATCTGCGACGCAAACTCCTTCCCAAACTTCATTTTTGGCCCGTAACCACTTCTTCCGGTGCAGATAAATTATAACGCTCTTAGTACTGTACTGCTCACACTGCTGTAGTTCTCAATACCGAGCTTCAGATATTGGCCCCTCGAAGTTTTAAAAAAATAAACCCCACAAAACACCAACATACAACTACAAGTTGCGATTACAAGTTACAAAGCAACTTGATGAGGGGGAACTTTATTAGGTGTAGGCTGTAGCTAACTATGTATATAAAAACAGAAAAAGATCGAAATATCCAAGAAAACGGAGGAAGACCATGACCCCGTCGCAAGGTTTCAGTAGAGAACGTGGACGTGGATGTCAGCCGATGCAGTACTTTAAAGCAACGAAGAGACAAGCAACAGCCTGCGTGGGAATTATCGTAAATAGAATACATTTCTACTTTCAACGAGCAGACGCAGCCACGATTGACCACTGATTGGCAATGTGTCCCCAGTGTCGTGTCTTTAATCAATTCTTTCCCTTCGCAGTTAAAACATTTCTTTTCATTTTTCCTAACCAACCCAGCTCAAAGCCTCCTCTTTTGGCCATGAACCGTGTAAAGGGCAAGAGAAAGCGGTTCGGTGATCATTGTCGTTTTTCCATGTCTTGGGAGAAATGTTAGTTCCTCAACAAAATATAAAATAATTTGTAGTACTTGTTGGACCATATACGTCTTGACTGCCTTGGAAAACAGATTTTATAAAGAATAGTTCAAGCCAAGCATTCAGATTTTTTGCTTTCAGTGCTAGTATTTTTTTTTTCATTTTTTTTGGACGTTTGGGTAATTAATTTAGAACAAAGATGCCATCGGGTATCTTATAATTAAATACATTATATTACTCGATTAGATTAAATAAAATTAAAATACTTTATAACCGAATTCAAGTAAGATTTGATTAGTAAATTACTACGAGTTAAATAGAGCACAATGCATTATTAATAACTTACATTTAAATTTCTTGATTTCAATATTAATATTTTTTTCTTTTACATTTTTTTAATTAATTTTGATTAGGGATATATCAATGAATATTTTGTAATTGGGTATTTTATATTGTTCAATCCTATTAAATAAGATTTTGATACTATATAATCTAACTCGAGTAACATTCGAATAGTAAATTACTACTCGCACAAGTTCAAGTTAGATTCAAATAGTAACTTTAGGATATCCACCATCCGAAATTGATTTTAAATAACGATTCTTGATATTAAATTTTAATTTCATATATTATTTTTATTTATAATTTTTTATAACTAATTTAACATTTACTAAATTTTAATTTGATTTTTATTAATACTATACATAAAAATTAATTTTAAGAGAATATTTAAGAAATAATGTCTAAAATATTCATATACAAATATAAATAACGATTAAAAAAATTTAATTGGACATTTTATAATAAAATTCACATTAAAATATCTTTTCGTTATCGTCTCTAATTTTAATTAAAATTTGAACTAATCTTCTCATGTTAGATTCAAGAATTCAAACCCATTTTTCAAGGTTTTTACTGTGTGGATGAATTATTACATGGTTAGAAAAAAAGGACTTAAATCTCGTAATGTCTACAATGAAATAACAAAAGAAGAATCAAAACGTCGAAATTTCCGGTCAACAATGAACATCACGTTGCCTAGTAAGCCTAATTTGTATTTATTCTAATATCTCCAACAACATGTGACAGAGGACAGGTCTGCTAAGCAGCAATATTTTGTACAAATTCTAATTAATTTGTATAGGGCGCCGAGCTTTGTCAAGATTTTGTGTTTGATCCTCATCCAAGTGAATGAATCCTATGGTTTTCTCTTTCTTTTTGTTTCACCCTTTTGATAGGGGCAACATGGAACTTTTCCTTTTGCTTGAAAAAAGCTTCACCTTCTTCAATGTACATCTGCATCTCTATTTAAATTTTTTGCCTTTCCAACTGGATCAATTAGTCACGTTGTACGTTTTCATGGCTCATAGTTGCATGGTTTATGACAGCATTCAATGTGTTATAAGGTAGTGGTTGAAAATTTTGCTGCAAAAGAAAAAATCTTTGGCTTCTACTGCCTAGTGCTGCCTTTCGAAAGCCATTGTTAATGTCATGGTCTGGTCTCTGTCTCTCCAGCTGGAGCAGTATCTCTTGTCTTATAGCATCAACTTGCAGTCATCCATTCCTTTAATATATTCTTTCTATGAGTGTGTGTGAATGATCTGAATCGAATTATTAATATACAGATAATAATAATAATAATAATAATAACTCTGCTTTACCTGAACTAACCGAAATAATCCAAAATTTTCTTTTTACCATTTTCCATTTTTTCTCTTCAAATATCCATCCCATCTGTCCTATCATAAGGAGATAACGGAAAAAGAAAAGGGATGGGTTGGTGGGAAAAAGCAACCATAATGGAGACAATTAGATAAAGATGAAGACGAAACTTGCAATGAGTGAATCCGAAAGATACTTTTGGATGGCAATGGGAAAAGGTCAGCCATATATAATAATTGGCATTTTCTATTAATTAGCTTCATTGTTACTTGAATCCCCATCTACATACTCTAGAAAAGAGAGAGGCAAAGAGAAAATTTGGCCCAAAACGAGTAAAAAGGCTTACTCCTGGAAGCTTGGGATCGTTTCATGTTCTGATTCTTTTGAAGATAAAGTAGGCTGATCCAACCCAACAAGGTTGGTTGGAACATTTTTTTTTCATTGGTTACCACAAGCTATAAAATCCCCACCACATCTCGTCTGATCCGGAAAAGGAAACTAATGGCATCAACATTGTTCAGTCTCCCATCAGCACCTTCACCTTCCACTTTCCTGTCTTCTTCAACAACTCTTAAACACTTGACTGCTTTCACTACTAAACCAACAGTTCCCATCCACCTTACTAAGAGAACCAACTCTCTGTCATCGGCTTCTGTCCACTCACCAACAACTGACCGTCCGCCAGAGGTCCAAAACTTCTGGCAATGGCTCCAGGATCAGGGTGTAGTCTCTGCCAAGTCCCCTGTGAGGCCTGGAATGGTCCCCGAAGGACTTGGGCTGATTGCCAAAAAGGACATTTCCAGGAATGAGGTTGTCTTGGAGATTCCTAACCGGTTTTGGATAAACCAGGATGCAGTTGCAGCTTCTGAGATAGGAAGTGTTTGTAGTGGATTGAAGCCTTGGATTTCTGTGGCTTTGTTCTTGATCAGGGAGAAGTTGAAGGAAGATTCTCAATGGCGGGTTTATCTTGATATACTTCCAGAGTTTACGGATTCCACTGTGTTTTGGTGGGTGTGGCTTGGTTTCTCATTTCTTTCTTTGTTTCCCTCTTCCGATCTCTAATTTTGTTATAATTATCCTTTTTCTTAACGGGGTCTTTGAGGTTGATAAAGTGTTGCTTTTATGGTTCCAGTGCAGGTCAGAAGAGGAGCTAGCTGAGCTTCAGGGTTAGTTCGGTCATAGTCTTATGTCTATATACTACTTAGAAACCTTTTTGTCATGGTCAGTAAGCAACTTGGCATTGGGGAAATCAAAGTGTTAGACTATTGATTGGGTTGAAGAAGATTTTATAGAACTCTCAATTTTTATGTGTTATGTTTAGAATTGTTGCTGAGGTTTCTAATGCTTCAGATCAGATTCAATTAACCGCACTTAATGGCCATTTTTGGTATTGCTTACAGTATATTTATTACTTGTAAAAGATAATCTCCTCATCAAATACCTTGTGCATTTTATTAATTTTCATACCCTTTAGGTGAATTAACATTGCTCAATCTGAAATATAGTTCTTCGTGTTACATATATTTAACTTCCACACAGGAACTCAGCTGTTGAGTACTACATTGGGAGTGAAAGAATACGTGCGGAATGAATTCTTAAAAGTAGAAGAAGAAATCATACTCCCCAACAAACAGCTATTTCCTTCCCCTATAACATTAGATGATTTCTTCTGGGCATTTGGGATTCTCAGATCAAGGGCATTTTCCCGCCTTCGTGGCCAAAATCTTGTTTTGATACCTCTTGCAGACTTGGTAAGGGCCCCTATGGTTTCTGAAAGTTAGCTTGCAGAGAAAAAGAAATGTTAAATTATCTTAAAATTTTAACTTTCTTGAAATCTTCTTCATTAATCAGATTAATCATAGCCCTAGCATCACTACAGAAGATTATGCATGGGAGATTAAGGGAGCTGGACTTTTCTCTAGGGATCTTCTGTTTTCTTTGCGGTCTCCTCTTTCTGTCAAGGCTGGTGAGCAGGTGAGGATTTTTAACTTCATGCTTTTGTAATTTTATTACTCTGGCAACCATGCTTCCAAAAATTTAGCTGAGAAGTTTTGTTATCTGAGAAGTTCTTTGCTTATAGGTATTCCATTATCTAAGCATTCCTGCCCTTTTACCTAATCAATGCACATACTGGAGAATTATAAAGATGAAAGGACCAACATTGTAGGATAAACACTATTATAACCCAAAAATGCAAAAGTTACATGTATGTAGATCATATATATAGTTCTATGTTTGAGTGATATGGTAAACTGAATTATAGTTAGTGTACTTATACTCTCATAAAAAGCAATCTAGGTTAATCTTAAATAATTTACAATTATTTATCATTTAAATCAGGTCATAAGATTACCTTGATCTAATCTAGCATCCCTATCTCCAAGAATACAAATGCATTATGATGACACAAAATATGTTAACATGGGATGACTGATAGAGAAGACTGTTTAACAGGTTTTTATTCAATATGATTTAAACAAGAGCAATGCTGAGTTGGCACTCGATTACGGATTCGTAGAATCAAAGTCAGAGCGCAATGCATATACACTAACGTTGGAGATATCGGAGTCAGACCCATTCTTTGGAGACAAGCTTGACATTGCTGAGACAAATGGTTTGGGTGAGACTGCCTATTTTGACATTGTTTTGGGTCGTCCTCTTCCTCCAGCACTGATTCCTTATCTACGGCTATTGGCACTTGGGGGATCAGATGCTTTCCTCTTGGAATCTATTTTCAGAAACACAATTTGGGGCCACCTTGATTTACCTGTAAGTCGTGCCAATGAAGAGCTCATATGTCGCGTGGTCTGCGATGCCTGCAAAGCTGCTCTCTGTGGCTATCATACCACCATTGAAGAGGTAAAGAAGTATCTTTATTGTATTCTAGTCAAAGCTAATTCTTTAGTATTAATAATCTACATTTTTGTGAATGTGTGGAGAGAACCATTTGCTAATTTATCACCCTGTTATACCTGCCACTGTTCAATAAAGTGTATGAGATAAAAAGGTTAGGACAATAGTTAAAGTTTGGTTACTTCAAATTCCAGCTAATGAGAATCAGCTTTTTAATCCCAAAAAGAATGTCAGGTACATAAATCTTCTACTAGGGTGTCATCCTTAGCCCTTCATATGCGAATGACTTATCACACAAGTCACCACCTCAATGAAGGCTCAAGCATAATGCCTCATTTCTCTAGCACCTTCAGCTTCTTTAAACAATCCTGAGCAAACAATTTTCTTGTAATGGCAAATTTGCTTGAGACTGTCATTACTGAATGCTTGTTAATTGCAGGATGAAAAGCTGATGGAAGGGGGAAATCTTGATCCAAGGCTGGAAATTGCAGTGGGAATAAGAGCAGGGGAAAAAAAGGTGCTGCAGCAAATTGATGAGATCTTTAAGGAAAGGGAATCAGAGTTGGATGAGTTGGAATATTACCAAGAAAGGAGGCTCAGAGATCTTGGTCTAGTTGGAGAACAAGGTGAAATAATTTTTTGGGAGACCAAGTAGGGACATGCCAAAGACCCTAACATATCAAGTTTATGTGTTAGATATAGGGCAAATCCAAGTGGTTTTATGAACTTTCCTTATTTTAGTTGGCAAATTTTGGTTGGTAGATGATTTCTACTGCCTAGATAGCAAATTTGTAATATTGTAACATTGCCTGTAGTTACTCTACTGATGATAGGAATTGGCTGCAGTTGAACTGCATCAATCTCTCAGCTGGAGGTTCAATTAATTTGTGGATTTATGTTTGATGCACTGATAATGTATAAATTATAAAATGACAAGTTATTTTATGAAAATGTGTGTTGGGTTGGGAAGGTGTTGGAAAAAATCGATGTTGGATCATCAAGGCACATTGAGGAACAAGGGACAAGGATATTGTACAATATCTGTTAATTCAACTGTGGAATTATGTGACAGTGCTGAATACAAATCAAAGGGTAGGAAGCAAAAGGAAAACAAATAAATTTATCAGAAATGGGTAAAAAAAAATTCAAAAGATTTTCCTTTTTTTGGGCGCCCAAATGGGAGCTGCAGGATTTTCTGCCGCAGTTTCTTACAAAACTCTTCAAGTGCATGTATACATGGTCGTGTAGGGCATTCTGTCCTGAACCTGACTGGATTATCATCCACACCATTTAGAAACAGTCATGGCGGAAACCATCTCTAGCAGGAGTTCAGATCTGATCACCCGACAATAATTGTGGAGTACTGGAGTTATTAGGGCCTAGTAAGTCATCACAATTTGTTCCCTCACATAGGCACTCTTGAGGGTTTGCATAGAAATAGTCTTCCTCCTTCGGTTTCTCTGGAATAGTCCGACGACGGAAGGGCTGCCCCATCCGATTCTCATGCGCTTGCCTTACAGCTAGTGCAAACTCATTCCATTGAAGGATCCCATTCTGATGCAAATCCAGCAACTCCACAAGTTTCCTTCGATATGGCAGGATACTTCTTTTAAACCCAAGATACCTGAACAAAGGCTTGTCAGGACTATGAAAATAAACCCCCTCTCATTACATAATTCAGCAGCATAAATACCTGCGGTGACCCTCCACAACTTTTGCCATGTTCCCATCATACGTGGGAATGAAAGTATTGCTGGCAATCGATACCATAAAGTCCAAAGCTGCCATCTGAGACGAATGGTTCTGAAATTGTTTCAGTTCCACTGGATCTAACAGTGTTTCCTTTTTAACCTGAAATTGTAATAAAGTCTTGAAATCTAGAAGAATTATAAGCAAAGACACAATAAAAACCACAGTTACATGTGCCTGTTTTAGAAGCCAAAAGTAGATGCTAACACCAGTACTTAATTAGTAAACATGAACACTGATCAAGGATTCTGTGGCTCAACTACGTACAGGAAAAATGTTTCATGCAATCCAAACTATATGTTTGATACACGTGAGTGCAAAGAAGACTTCAACAATAATTTGCAACTAGGTTTGCAATATATACTTCCCAAAATTCTAGCAAAAACTTAGACTTTTCATATGCATCCGAAAAAGTTGCTAATATATAAATCCAGTGCTTTGATGAGCCTCGAAACACGCAAAAGCTAAACATTTACAGGGTTATAAACTCACAATACGTGGATATGCAGCTCTTAGTGGTGCCAGTCTCTGTTCACCGCCATAAATCTCACCAGAAGCAATGTAAATCTGAGTCTCGTTATCAAAACCCAATGCTTGCAAAATTAATGCTGCTTCCTCTGGTGTCAGAGGACATAACCCTTGTTGTCTCCTCTCTTCAGACACTATCTCTTTCTCTCGCCACCAGGGGTATGCATACCTGAAAGGAAGGGGCAGCTATCCAATTAGATTTTATAGTATTATCCTAATACTTGTTATTGATAACGTTGAGCTCAATAGATACTTATATAGATCTAAGTTTAAATTTGCTTCTTGTCATCACTAAGTTTAAACATTTGATGCAACTCAAACAAACAAGAGCATGGACACACCACAATCTTATTGCCCAAAAACTAAGTCAGTTAGGGTATTGATGATTAACAACATCGGAAGGCATCTCAGCTGTATTACCTTCCCAGTCTGACATCATACTTTGGAAAAATGTTCATAATTAAGTTGCAGCATACAGCTTTGCTATCTTGTTTGTAGTATGTGCGTGTATGCTGGGGCTGACTAGTGTGTGTATCCTAAAGATAGGGAACACCACACCTTGCTAAGATAATGTGAGTGTTTTGACTGGAATATATCAACTTCAAACATAACAAACCTCAATCGTTTTAGCTCCTCAGCTTCTTCCACAGTGCAGCCATGTGTACAACCTGAGAAAGCCAACATGTCCATCTCATATCTTAGATGCAATGCCAAAAAGGGTCCCCTTTCTTGAAGAATGCGAACCAATTTGTACCCCAATGTCTCAATCTGAGGAGTAAATTTCAGTCCTTGGAAATTGACTCGGCACCTAAGTTTCTGAAGATTGAGTGAGATCCCATTATTTGCCAGTCGTGTATCTGTTCTATTGAAGTGTACTACCTTATACTTACTGAACAGTGGTAGAATCTGTAAAATAATGTCAAAGGCATTAGATTCTACTGCATAACCCCAAAAAGAAAAGAGAAGAGACAAAACATCCACTCATACATTCCAGGAACTACCAATTTGCTGAAGTTGGAATGCTGCCTGAGAAAGAAACTCGTTTTTAAGCTAACACTAGTATTAATCAACAGTGAGCAACAAACCTGTTCTAAGTAGTATTTTTCATTTGACCAACTAACAGGAGGCATCTTAAAAGCTTCAAAGCCATATTTCCTACTAAACCTCTTTGGCAGCCTTTTGACAATGCGAACTTCATCCCTTAGAGAATCAATGAAATGTCTCACATCAAAAATGTCCTCAAAATCACTGCAAAATCAGATCCCTAGTCATATACTTTTAAAGCAGCTGTGAAAACAGTAGAGTAACCTTTTCAGATTTCAAACACACCTAGGGTCAGCCCAGAATGATGTCTTATCAAGCTCCGGAACAACCAAAGTGAGATTTAAAAGTCGGGCAACAGTCACCATGTCACAGATCTAAAAATGACAAATTTGCTGGATTAATAGCATAATAATGAACAAACAAACAAGGAAAAGATGAGCTAGAGAAAAGGCACAGACCGCAGCACGCATTTGATTCAAGCCCCCATTGCAGGAAACTTTGAGAAAACCATTACTTTTATAATTTCCTGAAAATATACAAGAATGAAGGTCATACTTTATCCAAAGATTGAATTCAAAAGGCAAAAGTATTTCCTTCAATTAAAATTCATGGACACATAAAATGGTATAACGAATCAGTCATCAAATTCTCAATTGACCAAGAAGATCATGCATGTTAAATAATTATTAGTTTTAAAGTTAATAATTTTTAAGAATAGTCCAGTAAAACCAGTTTGCAGCTTTATGGAATTCATAAGTATATAGAGAAATCAAGATATGGAGGCTCTGGAGCATCACACAGCAACAACTACTTTGGGGGGCAGGGAACCTACAAAGTCTAGTGTAAACCTAAATAATTCAGGAACATGATCAAGAACCCAGAGCTTTAGTATCAGTGGTATGTTGACAGCAAAATCGATAACGTAGATGTCATTCCAACAATCAATTCATAAGAGCTTCCAGGCAAAACTATTTGAATGTATTACTCAGGATGCTATAATGAATTGCAAACTGAAAAGTACATAGCAATCTAGCACAAGTCCTCTTCCAGCAAGCAATATAAATTCAGTGCTTTTACAGAGTGATGCAACTATTTTCAAATTAGAAAATACACGATCCAAGATGACCTTATATGCACTAAGGTTGAACTGTAGCATCTCCCATGGAAATCGATACACTGATTAAGTACTTAGAAGGCTTAAAGAGTCCCAGACACCTCATCAACAGAATGATGGGGGGGAAAGGTAAATATATCAAATGTCAACATGACAAGCAATCAGAATGTTGCTAGGCCAGCAACTAGAGAGAAAATAAAGGGAATGATCTCTTTTCTTTATATTAATACATTGCTTATACCGCTATTCCTAAAATCACAGAAGTTGTCAATTAAAAGCAGTGGCGAGATGATGAGGGACAAGATAGCAATTAGTAACACTCCAACACTCGAAACAAAGCAATTAATAACAAATCTGTGACATGCATTTTACAATAGAAAATGCAGGAAACTCGAGCATACGTTCCTGATCCTAGTGTTGGAGAATACGGTTAAGGTAGCACTGAAAAATTGTTCCTTGATCAAACATCGTTCACGATAGTAACCCACATTTGTTCTTACAATTTAGCAGGCAAGGTTGTAGCTAAAATTAATATTCACAAGCAATTTTCTCATACCAATTTCAATCTCAAATTCAACAAACGAACCAAACTTTCGAGCAAATTCAACGCAAGCCCAAAGAGAGAGAGAGAGACAGAGAGAGAGAGAGAGAGAGAGAAGGGATGGAGACTCACTGGGAGGAACAAGAGGGGGCGGGGAATGTAGCGACTGTTGAACACGGAGAGGAGGGCGCGTGATCCAGGAAATCCGGTTGGTTAAACCGGTGAGCAAACGCGGGTGCCATAGCTCACCAACGGCGACGAGCTGGACCAAACAAGTCCAAAGCAAAATGCTGGAACAAACTCTGAAGAACCAAACCTGAAGGCGAGTCCTAGGAATCACTTGACTAGGAATCTTGTCGCACCTCACTTGTACATTATTCTCAGATCTAACCTCCATTTCTCTCCCTCCCTCCTCATTGCCACTTCCTCATCTGAACAAAAAAAAAAAAAAATCCAATTCCCTCTTAACACTTCCCAATCAAGAACCAGATTTCCTCTTCCTACAGTTCAAAAACAAAAAACCCTAGAAAGAGATCACGAGCCTAATCAGCCGAACAACAACAACAACAAATAAACTGAATGAACGAATCTCACCAACCAAACAGATTTTAACTGGAAAATCTTTCCTTTCTTTCCTGACCTTTTTTTTTTTTGGCCGAGGAGGAAAAACCGTTATAAAAAGCCTATTTAATCTATTACGAGAATATTATTTATTGATTTATTTATATTTTTGGGATCGAAGCACTCAAAATAATTATAAATTTAATTAAAATTTATTACATATAAAAGATAATAGGACGGCTCCGGCCGTTCCATTCCAATGATTTCTTTTATTAGAATGGGGACAACTTCTCTCCATTTGTATTTGATATATTTTAAAAAATTATATATAAAAACAAGATTCGAATTTTAAATTTTTTAAAAATAAAACTAACAATCTTTAAATCTTCATTGGGTCGAGTTATAACGATAATATTTATTATAAGTAATTTTTAAAAAAATATTTAATTAAGAAAAAAAATAAAATGGGATAGGCTGTCATTAGATGAATTCAAGGTCTGAGTTTTTGAGGAATCATGCACAATTAAAAAACATAAAGGTATTGACAAAAAAAATTAATTAAAATTAGCTTCTTTTGGGACATCTTCCCCGTTTGGTACGAAGGGTTAATTTGACTATCGATTAGGAAATAATGAATGTAATTATAAAGCTCGTTAAATTAAAAAAATTTAATTTTAAGCTTGAAATGACTTCTTTTTTTATTCATCTGTTTTCAAAGGGAGGATGAAAAAGAAAAAAAAAATAATCCGACTATTGAGTTATGACATAATAAATGTAATTATTAAATTAAAAAAAACCACAAGCTTTTTATTTCTATTTAAAGGGGAGGACGATAATCTCATCTCGTGTAAAAGGATATCCAATTTCTAATTATATATATATATATATATCTTTCAATGTGGTTACACGATATACATGTGATTTATAGGTTTTTTTTTCTATTTTAATAATAGTTGATATCCTTGTGAAATTCACCAAATTTGAATACAATAAGTAATAAAAATCAAGTACTCTATTAGATAATAGATTATACATACCGTATCCAAAACCTTATTTATTACTTTTAAAAATATATATCTTTTTTCAATAGAAATTTTATCTACAAAACCCAAATCCATAATATTTTTCTGTGAGAAATAATTGACCCTTCACTCATAAAATGTTTTGCTAGAAAAAAAAATCAATTTAATCAAAATAATTCAATATTTCAAAAATTATTAATTTTTTAAATAATAAAATTCATCAAAAACCTATCAATTTAACTCAAAAGAAAATAACATTTAACAATTTTTTTATATTACACACACGCACACGATATTATTTATATATATATATATATATATAAGACCTCAATTTATATGATATTAATATAAACCTGTTTCATTAATATGCCATATCAAGTTGAAAGGATCAGACTTCTTAATTAGTTCTTTAAACATATTCCAAGGAACTTACTATGAATGTTTACTTTAGTATTTCAGTTTGCCACAAATTCCCAGCCAAAATTAGTTCTATATCGATCTTCCTGCAAGCTTTAATGCCAACTGCCATGGTGATCAGATGACAAGCTGTCATTCTCAATTTCAATTTTTGTACTATTTTGCCAAGAAAAGGACGAGAGAAATGGCTGGAAAACCAAACCCCATTCTCATTATTTGTTCATAAAAAGAAAAAGCTTTCGCTTTTGCATTGAATGCATGGATGGGATAGGCAGGCTACATGCAATCAAAACAATACCAAACTTTTCATGCCTTCTTACTGCAAAAGCTTCCCTTCAACGGAAAGCTTGCTTTTTCCCTTGTGTTTCCACACATTTTCTAGGCAACCAAGCAATGCAGCAGCTGCTCAAAAGCCAATGAATCCTGTGAAAGACAGAGGAATGGAATGATATGAACAAGACGGATGCATTAATAAATGTAACTCATATCCGTGATTCCAACTTTGAAATCTGACGAAGCAGCAGGAGAAGAGTACAGAATGAGATGAAATTCCTGGGAATGCACTCCCCCACCAAGTTCATTGATGAACTTTGGAGGGAGCCTAGCTATGGCATTAATGGCCAACGGTGCCGGTTTTTTGTACTAAATTCTGTAAGTATAGTGACAGAAATAATGATATAAAGTACAAATTGTATTAATAAATTTTATCAATTTTAAAGTAAAATAAAATAACAATCTCATTGACCCGTATTCAATCTCTTTTTTCTTTGATTGTTAAGAATTTTAATCAAGATATATTAAATTATCCGAATTCTATAGGAAGATACGTAAATATATATAGCAATTTATATAAAAACACTTAAATTTATTCGTTTTTAATATAAAAAATTATCATTTCTATCATAAAAAATAATTTTGTCAAAAATAATTTACTTTTATTACAAAATATTCCGACGAAAAATGCTGTTTGTCTTATCATGTAAGTCTAAAATGCTAATTGTGCCCGCAAAGTCAGCCAAAATTGTATTTTATATACAATTAAAGATAATTCGATCTTGGAGATATTCCATTTCCACAGGGATTGCCAACACTAGAACACACGAGGCAAAGCTAATTGGTCTGCACCCGCCACATTCGAATTGGGTATTGCTTAATACGGATGGAGCTTATCGAGCCTCCTGTCATCAATCTACTGCAGTTGGGTTTCTTCGCGATCAAATGGGTACATGGAAATATGGTTTTCCGGTGAAGTTTGGCAAATGCTCAACTTATAGAGGTAAGTTATGGATAGTTTATTAGGATCTGTTAATGGCATGGGATGAGAGTTATCGGAAAGTAATTCTGACAGTGAATAGATACTAAAAATGCAGTAGAGACTATTTACAAGGAGAATGATGAACCAAACATTAATTTTGATTTAAACTCAACTATTAAAAATTTTTTAAAAAAGAAATGATAAATGAAGATAACGCATATATCGAGAACCCAATCATCTGATAATTTTTTTGTTGTAAATTTAATTTTTTTATATATTGATAAAAAAATATAACTTATTACATCATTCTAAATTAATCTTAAAAAAAAAACTACATCATTCTAAATTAAAAAAGCACTCATACTATCTGTAAATAAAATTATACTAATAGTAAATAGTGGAGAATTCAATATGTGTAATCTCAAGTAAATTTTGATGATGGGTGATCATTCAATTCATATATGAATTCACTATCAGGATGAAAGTGAGATATAACACAACCTCAAGATTGATGAAGTAACTTCCCAATACATTTAATAATTTGCATATCTGAATCCAACTGCGAATTTTGATTGAAAACTTTATGCAAAGAGAGCAAAAGTTTGATTCCACTTGAATTTTCTTGAAGCCCTTTATCCCAACAAAATTTTAATCCCCAATATAAAACCCATAATTCTGTTTGTAGATAAAAAGAAATTCCTATTTTGTAGATAAAACCATATAGCCAGTTTCCAACTTCATCTCTAATAACCTCTCTTGCTGCTGCTGCTGCTAATCCCGGTTGCCCACCAGTGCTACCATCGACATTAAGCCTTTCAATATCCTATAAGCACGATATGTTTAAAAATCCTCTTAGGAGCAATGTAGTTATTCTCTAAAACGATATTATGGGAGTTTCATTTCTAAGTGTTATTTTATTGTAATTTGAATATTTTCCTTCTTCTATTATACAAAATAATAATTAAAAATATTTTTGTTTGTAAGAATACCTTTTTTTTTTTTTTTTATGTATATCTGACGCAGAAGTGCATGGCTCGAACGACTAGCCCTGCAGGATCAACCTCGAGGCTAGAAGTCGAAGGTATAACCATCGGGCCAAGACCCAAGAGCCCATGGTTCGAGCCCACACCTCTAATCTTTCCAGTTAATACGTGTCATCTTTATGTATTTAATATATTAATTTATTTTTGTAATATTAATAAATTATAAGTAAAACACGGATCCTATGTTTTTTATGTGCCCGAGCATTAAAACAGATCTGGGGGGGATACAAGACAGGACAGCCTAAGTGTGACTAGTTTTTGCCATTACGTGTTTCCTCCAATCCTATCTCACCACGTGGCTGACTTAGCTTTGACTTTTTTTAGTTCTAATATTTTTTTTTTAATTTTCTAATCTCGTCTTCTGCATTCTTACCACGACTCCCCCCCTCAAGGTCGAACCTTTTGCAGCAGCAAAAAGAAAACCCCCAAGAATCTCTTTCTCTGTCTCTGTCTAGCAGTTGAAGTCGAGTGGTTAACTATGATTCTTCGGTCGCTTCCAATCGTGGTTCTGGTGCTGGGGATTTTATCCCCTGCGACGCAATCGTTACGGTTCGAGCTGCAATCGGGACATACTAAGTGCATCTCCGAAGACATCAAGAGCAATTCAATGACGGTCGGGAAGTACCACGTTGTCAAACCCAACGAGGATCACCCTTTGCCTGATTATCACAAGCTCACCGTCAGGGTACTCTAGAGAAAAAACAATCTATCTTTTTTTATTATTATTTTTTGGGGTTTTATATTTTTTTTAAAGAATGAATTTTGGGAATAATAAGGATTTTTTTTTTTGATTGGGTAAATGAATGTAGGTTACGTCGACGTATGGGAATAGTTTCCACTCGGCGGAAAAAGTGGAGACAGGGCAGTTTGGGTTTACGGCGGCGGAGGAGGGTGATTACATGGCTTGCTTTTGGGCGCCGGATCATTCGCCGCAGATTACGACGACCGTTGATTTTGATTGGAGGACTGGAGTCCACGCTAAGGACTGGTCCAACGTTGCCAAGAAAGGCCAAGTCGATGTAAGTCTTCCGGCCCTTCCTTCTTGTTCCTTTAAAAAAAAATAAATTAATTGTTTTTCATGTTTTTTTTTTTTTGTTTTGTTTAACCTTATTGTTTGATTAGGTAGTTCTGTTTAGTCACCTAACTCCTAAGATCAAGATAGTTGGCATGTCGGAAAAGAACTGGTGGCAGCTGGGGACTTGGGTTAGGGGTTTACCTTTGAAGGGAATGGCTTATGTTTGTTTATTGGGGCAAAAGGACCACACCTTTAGTTGTAGAATCTACAATATGATGAAATCCTATGCTCAAAAGCTCTCGCAACGAATTGAAAATTGCATTTTGGTTAGGATTTACAATTGTGGTTAATAAAATTTTATGCGCTGAGGAGGTTTGGGACCAATTGCCATTCGTGGGATATTTTTCATGATATCGGCTAGAGTTAAATGGAAGATTTGCTATTGTTAAAGGAGTGTCTTCCTCTTGTGCTACAAGCCCATGAGGCTTGTTGTTGCTTGTTAGAAAGATTCGGTGAAGGTTTTTCGTGGCTTCACATCGCTTATGATTTCCTGGAAAAGTCAGGCTGCCCTGTGGACAAGTTTGGAAAAATATGCAGGCATATTTTATCTTTACCTGCATGACATTTTGCCTTATATTAATAGGGGGGTGGGTTGGTGGGAATTGTACAGTGCCTGTTGCACTTGCTGCTGGAAGTTTGAAGTACTGAAAAGTAGATTTCTTCTAAAGACCATTACAGTCAATCATGGTTGATTGAAACTTTTTTGAAAAAAGATGTAAATCGGAGTTGCTAAGCTAAAGGGATGCGGACTTTCAGTGTTTCGTGGAAAATGCTACTTTTTCTTTAGATTTAAGCTCTGTCATCTTTTTCTTTTTTCAGCATACCCACCATCTTCACTTAGCATAATTGGTAATTATGGAGTTGACTAGGCTGATCTAGCACTTTGGCTTCCATATATGAGAATTTACCTTTGCTTTGATTTTAAACCTTTTAGATGGGCTTTCTGTATAGCAGATGCATGCAATCTTACACATGATCATGTTTCAAGCTGTTTTGCCGTAGCAAGCAAAGCATGGTTACATATAGTTCAAGCTGCTCAAGATCTTGAGCCTTCACTGGATATTAAGATAATACTATTGAAATGTTGTACTAGCCCTGTGTCTCTCAGTGCTAAAGCATTAGATTTATCAGCGGTAGTTCTTTAGATCATTGGAGCCATCAAACCTTCCAGCACATTAGTTTATTTGATATTGGAACATTTATTTCTGTCCTTGATCCTATCCTTAAAACTGCTAAGCATCTTCTTAATACAATTTAAGTAGACAACTTGTGTTTTAAAGAAGTAATGCTCCCCAAGGCATCTCCTTTGCTATAATTTTAAATCATTGTGAGGAAGCCAGCAGTACAGACAGATTGTATGGTAGAAACAGCAAATTGACACAGAATCAAAGATAGCTTGCATAGCTTGTTGCAGTCCATGCTGCATACTAACTAGGAATCCTACCAATCAAAACTGCCTGATTATTACTCATCCCACAAACAGTAGGCATGCTAGGATAGCTTTGTGTTCAATATTGTTTTCATATCTTTAAGAGTACCTGAACCTGGGTTTGGAAAATGAAGCTGCAGAGGTGCTTAATCTTTTTATCCATTTTCTGAGTGTTAGATGAAAAAACAAGAGCCTCATGTTTTCTTTTTTGGTACTTCTATTGTAAACATTAGGTCATGGAACTGGAGCTGAAGAAGTTGTATGATACTGTTACTTCCATTCATGAGGAAATGTTTTATTTGCGGGAAAGGTAAGGAAACATCTTTGTCACTCAAACTCATGGAATGTTTACCTAACCTATTTTTATCACTCACCACTTTCGATTTTGTTTTTGATTTTTTTCAGAGAAGAAGAAATGCAGGAGCTGAACCAAGCTACTACCTCCAAGATGTTCTGGTTGTCCTTCCTCTCACTCTTTCTTTGTTTGTCAGTAGCAGGAATGCAATTTTGGCACTTGAAAACCTTCTTTGAGAAAAAGAAGCTCATATAAGTTTGTAGGACAACAATTTTCACTTTTTCCTCTGTACTCTTGTAAAATATTTTGGCAAAAATGTACTTTGACAAAATAATTTCTCAGATTAATTGGAATTTTCAATAATCTCCTCATGGATTTGTAGCCACACTTTATGTGTTTCTTTTAGGAAGAGAGAGATACAAGGGGATACGCACTGTTAACCTTGCCAGTTGCTGCTTTTCCCTGTTAACTGGGAACCCGAACTGACCTCCTCCAGCCATGGAGCATTTCTGTTTGTAATCTCACCCCTTTCATCCTGTCTACTGCTTCTTTTGCCTCTCCCCTCCAAAATCTACAATTGCATCTTTGATTAAGTAGATTTATCTTTCATAGATACTTTCTGCCTTTGGGTGTGTTTTGTACAAGTCTTATGGCATCTGGTGTGGTTAAGGTGCCTTAAGCTTTCAACTTTAGAGGCTCATTTAACTGCCTAAAGTTATCCAACAGTTGCCATTTTTTTTCCTGGCTGCCTCTATTCCTTTGATCCACATTTCTGTTGGGTTTGATTTTGTTTCTTCTAATGGGATTAAACAGTAAAGTGACCAACAATTAACCCATCAAACAAGCAGCCATGATTCAAGAAGTTATGCCTTGCAAAGTTCCACAAATTCATCATATACAAGAAAATTCTGCCTACAGATTCAGGCAACTTTGTCCAACCGTTTACAAAAAAAGACACTCAAACAACAAACATAGAAATTTGCCCATTGTTTGCTCCTCATAATCAATAGTGTGACTATAAGGCATTACAACTGAAGGATGAAAGATAAAAGAGACTATAGGATGAGAAAACATTTTATATATGCCAATTTGAATGGTCTCCTCGGTTCATTTGCTTGAATTCGAGATAATAAGAGTTGAAAATGCAAACACACTGACTCCGTTCATGATAGAATTTGGAAAGAATAGAGGAAATCCAATCATAGCAAAATCTATCATAAGCTACTTAGTGAGTGTATTCACAATACCATCTGCACAAGTGGGAGAGGTAGTGGAAACAAGATGAAAATCACTGATTTCATCAAATCTTGAGCATCATGTATTGAATATATTCCAATGATGATCGGTGGGTATATTTTCCTTGATCTTTTCAAGCCTCTTGAGAATTTCCAAGAAAGATGGTCTTTGGTTCATGTCAGGAGCCCAACACTTGTCTGTTAAACTAAGAAAGATTCAAGAAGAAAGAAATCAGCAACCCCACTTATCCAAGTCTAGCAGTCCAGTTGTTTGTATTAAAATAAGACAAATTTGGTTAAAACAAAGTTGTTAACATTAACTAAACGTTTCCAAAAAGAGACTTTGCAGTTAAAAGATAGAAAAAGGCAACAAGCTAGGAAAGCTTGATGTAATGATGATACAAGAAGTAGTCCAGGAATCATTAAAAAAACCAGAAAAAAAAGTTTGATTGCCCTTAGAGCAAGGTCAAGGTGCTTTGAGTCAGTGCAGAGAGAATTATAAGGTTAAGATCTACAAGGCAGGTATGAGAGGTTTCACAATGCAAATTATTATAAACAATTAGCAACAATATGCAAATATTCATGCAGAAGTGATAATTTTGTAACCAACTTAATGTTGAAGAACTATACTTATGGTTGGACTATGTACATGGTGTTGCACAAACCGAGAAGAATTCTAGTACAGTAGGGAAACTTCAAGATGGCTTACTCTTTCAGTTCAGGGAGGTATGATTTTGAACGAAAAGTAGGCCTGTGTCCTTCTGCGACATACTTAGCTGCTTCATAAGGCTCGAAATGTGAGAATGGAGGTTCTCCTTCAAGCATCTGCTCCAATTAAGAATACCATATGCGTCAGAAGTAGCCCCAAATACTTCATGTTCAAATATCATTTCTAGTAGGAAGAAGATTACCTCATACAGTATCATTGCGAAAGAGAAAACATCAACCTTTTTATCATATTTTCTGTGTTTGAAAACTTCAGGAGCCATATAACGGTCTATTGTTTCAATTCCAGGAAAAGCAAAGAGAGTAAGTATATAAGAATTATATTTTATTCAAAGGAAATCTATAAAAGACACTCACAACTCCCTGTCTCGCCAGTCATTTTGTAGACATCATGAGAATTTTGAACCTTGATGAGCTTGCTTAATCCAAAGTCTCCAACTTTCAAATGGTCAGCGCTGGAGTTGACCAAAAGCACATTCCTGAAATAAGAAAATAAATTTTAAAATGAAAAAGTCAATGCAGTTTAGAATTTTCAAAGTAAGAAAGAAGTCAACTAGAGAAATGAGGAAATATTTTGTGTTTTGGGGAAAGTCAAAGTTCATTAAGCATTCAAAATTCCAATAGTAACATGAGGGCAGAGTCCAGGACATGAATATAGCCCAGAAATCAATAGCTAGCAGTAAACCAAAGACAGGATTGATTACATAGCAAAACCCGAAACACAACCCAACTCACCTTGGTTTAAGGTCTCGGTGAATTATAACATTTGGTTCATTGTGAAGATAAGCCATGCCCCTGGCCACAAAATTCACAAAATTCACAAAATCTGATTAGCAGAAAAGCCATTCATATGAGAGAAAATTAAATGCAGTCACAGTGCCAATGCATATTTGGCAGAGTAGCTCCCTCTCAAAAGGAAAGGGAGTTGCTCTTTATAACCAAAGAAAATTAAATATTTCATCCTAATTCCCAAAAGCAAAAGGAAGTAAGGTATGCTTCTATATTTTTCACGAATTTTCGCCCCAGTTTTACTTATTAGATGCTAGAGAACATGAACCATAACTTGCAGACTATACAAACTAAGTTGCTGCTTTCACAGATACCTAGCTATGTCCAATGCAAAGTTGATGGCTGTTGCTGGATTAAGTGCACCCTTTTCCTTGAGATGCTGATGAAGATCACCCTGTAATAGCATATAATGATAAGAATGATAAGATTAAGAAAGGGTAACTTTAAAAGCCAAAGTTAAGATTTCTAATAGAATATTCTGTGGAGAGTACTAAAATGTTGAGAATGAGAAACATGTATGCATTCACATACCCCTCTTAAATACTCGGTAATTAACATAAGAGGCTTCTTCTCAGTTACAGCTCCCAGGAATTGAACTATATTAGGGTGGCGGAGCTTCACTAGCAAATTCACTTCATGCCGGAAATCCTGACTGAACCAGTGGAGCAAAAGCACACAATTGCTTTCTTAATACAACAGAAAACTTGGATAGGGAGGAAGTAATTAAAGCTACAACAAGCATCAGATTAACCCTGTAAAATGTGGAAGTGACTTTCTAAAATCGGACCTTAGTACACCAAAAAGAAAATATGCTATGAGTCATTAGAGATGCCTTTTTCGGTTTACATGTCAGTTTTATAGTTTCCTTTGGTTGCTATCCATTGTCATGAGAACATTAAATTCAGCACACAACATGCATCAAAGAAAGCAAACATTCAAGGGAAAGAACTTTACAAGCCAACTATCGTGAAATATAAAAAAGCAAAGTGGGCCTACATCACCAATCTGTCATCTGAAAGAGATGGAAGAATGCGTTTGACAGCTACTGGTGTTCCTCGCCAACTGGCCTTCAAAATCTCACCAAATGACCCCTGCCAGCATCAGATATAATCAATTGAAGCACATATTTCAGATAGTAAAAGAAAAATACACCATACACTTGCATGCTGACAACCAGAATTTAAGCAGCTTACATATGAATCCAAGTTGCAAACTGACAGATGGAACTTACACATCAAAGGGACACAACAACAGTATAAAACCACTAATGGAAGGTTTGACAGCAAATTCGAAGTTATGTTAGCCCAAAGAGTTCTGTCCTACCATACCAACTTAAAATCATGAATCTCTCCACCTCTCTCTCTTTGGCCAAGTAAAATCATCAATATCTGATTACAGAGAGATGGGATCATATTTCCAAAGATCATGTCATTATCAATCAATTAGACCAACAATTCCCAAGGGCCAGATTTGATGTAATTGTCCATGATGATTGTGGAACTCAGACATATTAAATCTCAATTTTATCAACTGGTTACTATCTTGCCAAAGAGGTGATTTCCAATTTTCCATTATGCTAGCCATAGGAAAAGCTAAATTACATTTTTTCTTGGCAAAACACCATTCACCTACATTTATGATAAGCACTCTCTGATTTGACTAACAATCACATGCACTTCTGATACCAAAACAAAGGAAGACATTATCCTGGTTATGGTAACTGAACTAAGATCAAGACAGATTCACCATTCAAAAATTGACAAGCAATTTTCCCAAAATGATTTTACACTTAAAACAATTTGCATCCATGGAAAGCTCTGCTCTGCATGTAAATAATACTACGAAAATGAAATCACACCTTCCCAATAATATTTGAATTTGTGAAGTCCAGCTCAGAAGGGTCAATCTCCCAGTCACACTTGTTTGGTAGAGGGGGTGGAACTGGCTTTGGTTCAAAATGGCTTCCATTTTGGCCCTGCAACAATGAAAACTTTAATGTTTAGCGCACAAAAGCAGTTAAAATGCAAAACTTACAAGATCTAAAAGAATTTCCATCAAGCAAACTTGTTTAAGTAGCTTCAATATCAATCAAATCCGAAAAAATAATGAACGAGCATTTAAGAGTCAAAATCAATGTTACATATCACGTTTCAAGGAAATAGTTTCAATATCAATCAAATCCGAAAAAATAATGAACGAGCATTTTTTAAGAGTCAAAATCAATGTTACATATCACGTTTCAAGGAAATAGTTCATGAATCGTTCTAAACAAAAAAAAAAAAAGTAAAAACATTGCCAAATCAACAAGCACAAAAAGGGGAACACACACACAACATTCTGAACAAGCAGCCACCTCTAATATGATAGACCTTAGAGGCTTCGACAACGTTAGCAAACTTCAAAGGGATGAAGAATGTATGATACTAAGGATGTCCTTCTAGGAATTCAAACAAATTAATTCTTAAAGATGGATTTTAAAAAAAGGGGGGGAAACATGAAGGAAAGTTAAAGCTCATCCACAGTTTCAAATCAGCCCAAATATGATCACAAAAAGGTCAGAATTAAAGTGCCACTTCCCACAATAATCATCCATCATACATACTGTTAAGGCTCATTACAATGCAGAATGAAATTAAAGGAACAGGCATTTTAAGAACTCCTCCAATTCTAGACTAAATATTGAAAGAAAATGCTAGCATTAAATGCTCAATGATAAAGCTTGCAAAGTAAAAAGCTGAACTTACATAAGATAATCCACCATATGATTTTAATAGCTCAATCATATTATGTTTCCTAGCTCCTTCTGCATCAGCTAAAGGCTGCCATTATCAAACCAAAAGAAGAAAAAAGCAACAAACTTTGGGTTAAATCCAAAACAAAAAGCTATGGGAACAGTAAAAGCCTAAAAATCAGAGGTAGTGAAGACAAAAGGGAGGGCTGGGAACGGGTACCGTATTCTTCCAGCGATCTTGGGCGTTGACATCGGCGCCATAATCGATTAGGCACTTGGCGACGTCGATCCAGCCATGGAGTGAAGCCACGTGGAGAGGCGTACGGTTGTCGTAGTCCATAGCGTGGACCAGAGACCGATCTTCCTCGAGAAGCTTGCGGACAGCGACAGCGTCGTTCTGGTGAGCGTGCCATAAGATGAGCGAAGTCCTGCTCACTCTCGCCTTCTCCTTTTGCTTGTCCGCCGACGACGATGTCGAGCTCGCCTTCCCGCTTGATCCTTGGGCCGGCGATTCTCCGCCGGTTGTGTCTGAACTCATGGTCAAAAGATCTGTTCCTTCGGGTCGGATCGGATCTGTCGCAAATGTCTCCCTTCCTCTGTGTTGGTTTTTTATTGTTTATTATATTCTTTTCTTCCCTGGGGTCTGGGGGAGAGAGAAAGTTACTTGTAGTGGAAATTGGCACAAAATGTAAGGCAAGTGGGAAATATAACTGTTTCTTTATCGGTTTTGCGGCTTTACTTTGTCAACAGAACAAGATTCTTTCTCTCTCTTTACCTTTCTTTCTTCCTCACAAATCCCATTAAGATTCCTTCTAAACCAATAAATAGCTCACAGAGGGTGTCGGGGAGTGACCGCGTGAGGCCGCGTCGGCGTCGGCGTCGGCGTCGGCGTCGGCGTCGGCCAATCTAATGGCCTTTTTTGTTTTTGTTGTCACGACCTGTACACTTCGAGGTTGGTTCTTACTTTGACTTTTCCAAAAAGAAAAACGTTTTCCCACGTTTTTACTGCTCGCGCCGGGTCTGATTAATGCGAAAAGCTTTATCTTTTAGCTGTGAATTGCTGATTTTGTTAACAGGATAAAAGAGAAAGTTTGGGATTTGGTCTGGACCAACCACTGTACTATGAGACCGGGAATCAGTAGTAAAAATCTATGGAAAGTTCTGATTCTGTTGTATGGAATCTGTAGTTCCAAGATCTGTGGAAGAAGGTAAGAATATGTAAAGTCAACTTACATTATATTTCAAGTTACAGGGTTTCTGTGACAAATGAATTTACGTTACAGTATAGGGCCTATACGGTTCTGATCTTTTGACTTTGATAGCACAGTTTCTCGAACATTTACTCTGGACTTTTATATCAAGTCCTCTTGGTCTTCCAGGGACCGTTTCCGGGCTTTAAGGTTGAGCTCGAGACTTTGGGGAAGCGGAGGTGTTCTGCCCCTGCGGAAGAGAACGGCCAGAGCCCTCATCTTATGGCAAAGATCAAATACCTGCAGAAATAGCAGGGTGCCTGTTAGAGATGGCTATTTGAAGATGCAGAAAGAAAGACCTTCTTCGATATCTTACTGATGAAGCCTCAATCTCCGCAACACCTTCACATCCTTGGCCGCCGCCCTGCATTAAGTCACAATACTTTGCAGCTTCATTCTCATCTTCAAATACCTGCACAGCGAGAGTTGGGGGTCTTCAACCAAGTAACTAGATATGAGTCCAAAAAAAAGAAAAACGCGTGACCAACCAAGAGAAAGAAAAGTGAATACCATAAGATTAAAAGGCCACAACCAAGAGAAAGAAAAGTGAATACTATAAGATTAAAAGGCCAGCTTCAAAGATTTGCATGGGAAAGCTGCATGCACCATGAAACTGGGAGAAGTTACCAGTGCACTGGTAGCAGGGGAAAATGAAGGCATACCTAACAGCAGCGGTAATAAATTTTAACCATGGAGACACTGGATGATGGGATTCCAAAATACCGTTAAGCAAAGATCATCTTGAGATTAGAAGAGTCTTAGAGGGCATTGAGACCAGAATTTGATCTATATTTGTAGTTCCCCTAATTCCTTTGATAACATCCAAACTTACTTTAAAAAAAAAACAACACCAAATCATTTAACACTTACAAGCACTCCTTCTCTAACATCCTCCACCAGCATCTGAAACTTGGTCCTAGATCTAGGCTGTTTAGTTTTGTTTCCAATTCCAGAACTCCAATTTGCTCCTTTCGAAAACAACAATCCAAGCTCCCTTTCAACTTCACTGTTAGAAGAAAAAAATGTGAGGCAAGGCAAAAAAAAATATATTCAAGAAAAGACAACATACCAAACTAAATTAGACCTGCGGTTTCTTCGAGTTTTCATTGTGCACAACTGATTTTCCTTGTGAGTTAGTACATATACAGGTTTCGAAGGATCTCTCCATGGATTTGCCTCCAACACTGAACAAGATTAAGCACAGGAAAAGTAGTGAAGCTTGTGAAAGAAAACAAAAAATAATTTACAACAAAGCATCAAGCCATGAAGAAATAACACAGGCTCTCATATAATCTACAACTATTATCCACACTAAAATACTATGTATAAATAAATTCCACTATCGCACACCAAGTACACATATTCTACATATGTCAGATAAAAGAGTCAATATTCTTCTTATAGAGAAGGTAAGAAAGAAATGTTTATCAACCAGCTGGGCAGACAATGCATGGCATATGCTTTTTAACAGTCAGGCAGCTTCTATTGTTCCATTTCAGAGCTGTTAATTAACTCAGGTATAAAGTAGGAGAGGTCATGTGATCTTGCTTTCACTGCTAAAAGATTTACTTTTCTCTGGGAATACATTCTCTTAATATTAGAGTGTATGTGAAGGAGGTCACGATTAAATTAATTCCAGTTTTTGCTAGTTGCTATGCTTAAACTGCAACATGCTGCAATGGTGGAAGTAGTATGAAGTAGCAGCGTAGACCTATACATGCGAATAGGAGAACAAAATTTTAAGTGACTTATTATTTAGTAAAGGGCATATATCAACACATGTTGTAGCCATGTAGAAGTTCAACAAATTTCTAATCAATATTTGGAGTGAAAAAAACAGGACATAGATCTTTCACATTTACTTGGGAAATCTGATGGTCAATGAGTTGAGTGCAAAATGGCCACCAAATAAAATTCCTGGAAACTGGGAAGAAAGCAGAATGGGCGGTGCCCCAACTTTCAGGTTCCAGTTTCAATTACAGCTACAAATAGTGGGGAGTTACAAAGGATCATTTCAAAGACAGACGATTCACTAGAAATCAGAGAGTCAACACAGCCACCATTCTCATCAGCGAAACAAACCAAACAATTATCCAAGCAAAGATCCAGGCAATGCCTTGCAATTCAACAGGATAAAAGGGTATGCCTAAAGTTATCACAGAATTCACATTGCAACAAATTAAGTAAGAGAAACAAAGTACAATTACAGGAATAAGTAAGCAACAAAGTAGAAAAATGCATTAAAATAACACCCAGAATATGCACAGTGAACAGAAATAAACAAAGAACACTTTTTTACCATCATAGCTGCTACTATCAAAAGTTTGCTGCAAATGCCTCCTCATATCATACGCCCGAGACGAAACCCGTTTCAGAAACTCGCCAGAAGTACTCGGAATCGAACCGTCCAAATGGAGAGCCCTTTCTACCTCCTCTTTCTCATCATCAAAATCATCATCATCATCCTCTCCTCTTCCCGCATCTCCATCGTTCAATTTGCATTTACAATCAACAACCCGATTCAATCTCCCCTTACCAGAAGGCACGCTAAAGAAAGACGACAAGCGAGGAAGACGGCTATTCGTGGCGAAGGAAAAGACAACGACTTGAGGACGATGCCTATGCGTGGGAAAAGGGTTGCTCGGAGGAAGAACTATAGACGGCGAGACCGACGACAGGGAATCCATGGTTTCTAGCTATAGTTTGTTTCCAGTGAGGTTTCGAAAGCTTGGGAAATCTGCTAAAGAGGCTTGTCAGTGTAATCTCGCGGAACCCAAGGCGTAAAAGTCGCGAATTTCGTTGCCGTGGAGAACTGTGTAAGCTCGAGAGAAGAAGAGGAAGAAGAATGGAAGTTCGCTTTTGGGAATCTCCTTCTCATTTCTCAATATCTGACAAATCTGGTAGATTTTTTTTTCGCTAATTCTTCCGTGGTGGGGTCGGGTCCGGTGAGTTTGGACGGGCCAAACATACTCGGAGGCTCGGATCTTCCATAATAACTGCAAAGATGGAGGGAAATGATACGAGTGTCGGTTGGGATTCGTCCACGTGTTTGTTAATTTTATTAGAGTTGGAAGTTTATTTTATTTTTAAATAATATTTAAAAATATTAAAAAATATTTTTTATTATTTTTAATCAAATTATTATATTTTTATTTTAAATTCAATAAACTTTAATTATTTTAAATTAAAATATTATTTATCATTATATATTATTTGATTTAATATATTAACATATTATAATAAATAATAACATATATTATAGTTTTTACTCTTTATATATTTTAATTAATAATAATTAATTATTATTAATTATAAAAATTTATTAACTTAATAAAAATATAAAATTTAATTAATTACAAAAAATAAAAAATTTTAAATTTTTTTAATAATTTAAAAAAATTATCAAACATTATGTCTTACATTCATAATTAAACAAATAAGTACTACCATTAATATTATTAAATGGGCTCAATCCAATTGTCGATGTAGCCAATCAAGCCCACCTTCTCATTAGGCCCAGGACTCTGTGTGTGTAATATTGGCTCAGCTCATATGTAGCCAAGAGTTTCACTGAAATGGATTTTACAGAAAAACAATACAAATCGTAAGGGGAAATATACATTACATATTATCAGTTTCAACATACATGAAAACAAAGCATCAAATGGCAGATGCCGGCCATCATATGGCTAATAAGTATATACACAAATTGCGGAAAAAGCAACCAAGAACATCGATCAAGTTGCGCGGTGATTCAGAGATTCATTAGTGATGTGAAATCTTGTAATAAAGGATTAAGATGATGGCAAGGACGAGAGCCACAATTATTGAGACAACGATCCATTTGTTCTTGGTAATCCTCCGCGACATGGTAGTTAAGACTTTCTTACTCTTGTCGATGGCACTATCGACCTCATACAGCTGCAAAAGACAACAAAGAAATAAAATCAACAATCCATGTGTGTGAATTTTAGCCTTAGTTCTTCAATAAGAGATGTGAACAAATATGGTATGTATGAGAGGCTGGCTAAACATGTCCCCAACCGACACAAGAGAGACTAGAGAGAAATCGAGATTCCCTGATAAAGAGCAATAAGCTTCAGAAGTTAACTTCGATCAGTACACGAAAGTTTGGATCAGAAATAATACCTTGTTATGAGCATGTAGGAGAGTCTGGCGTTGTTGATGCAAATCTTCAAGGATAGAGACACCAAGCTCTTCTGTCTCCAGAATAGTTCTTCTACTCTCCTTAATTCGGTCACTCGACTGATTTAGTCTCTCCACTGACATTGACAATCTTTCTCTTTGATCAGCAGAAACCTGTACCATCAGTTACCACTCAATAAAAAAAATTTTTGCACCAAATAGCTTAATGGTTAAGAATAAACATTTGCATTTCATACAGAATCAATGGTAAATCAAACATATTTAGCAGTCATCAAATGTGGGAAACTGAGAATGAAAATTCAAAAAACAGCGAAAAATGCAAAGGAGCAACTGACACTGATTAATGAGAAAGATTTGAAATTGAGAAGGCATGACCGATCTTCATAATGCCTAACTACTAACAAATACGTCTATCAAATTCCACCTTCCCCAACTTCCTAAAACGGCAGCCCCAGTGCATGAGGCTCTCCAATTGCAAGGTCTAGGGAGGGCCAGATATATGCAGCCTTCCCCCTGCTGTGCAAGAAGCTGCTTCTGTGAGACTGTGACTAAAGTGTGACCTCAACGTCACAATGGAGCAACCATTGCACCAAGGCTAACTCTCTCTCTCTCTCCCAATTAACCGTGACCAGAGACTAGTGGTGCAACAGGAGTAAACGAATAAGATCTACATTTTCTTCAAGCAACATATAAAAAGGTGGACACAAGTGACAGTAGATGCATAGAGTTACACCAAGTGATCATTCCTCAAACATCCTAAATTATAGAATCAAAATCAAACACAGTTTTCCTGAAAGAAATTAACAAAAGATATAAGGAGATGATATATGATCCAGGAATTTACCGCGTGAGCATCAGCCATCCCCGCTTCCAACAACTCATCATGAGCAGCCTGATTAGCATTGGGTGAAGAAATTCTCTTGAATTCCTTCTTCAACTTATTCAGATCAGACTTATATTCCCTTAATTTGGCAAGAAGCGTTGCCTTTATCCCTGGCTGCAAACTCCTTGCCTCCAGGTCCATTTTCCGAATCTACCAAATAAACAAATAAAATAAAAACAAAAACCACAAAAAATAAAAAAAAAAGAAGCAAAAGCAAAGAACATAAACGACCATATCCACGAACATCACAGTACCAGGACATCAGCCTCATCAATCCCAGAATTTATCTCGGAAAACTTCTGCTTCTTCTGTTCTGCAAAAGGTTGTCAACAAAACAAATTTTCCTTAAAGGGGAAACCCATTTTTTGCTTGTTATTGAAATGGATTGAGGAAGTACCTGCATCGAGAATCTGGGAAGCAGAATTGCATTTACGGGAGAGATTAGCTGAGAGTTCACAGTACTGTCGTTCGTACCCTTCGAACACCTCACTCATCTTCGGAAATTTCTCAGACAAGATCAGATTCACCCGGAGAAAAGATCACGAAAAGAACAAAAGATTTAGATCTGATTAGGAAAAACTCTTGCTGGATGTTAGGGGGGTTTAGGTAAGGTAATCGAACTTTTAATTGACTTTTCTTTTTTCTTTTTTTTTTGTGTGAGGAACCGTAAAACTGACAGAGATAGAGCGACCTTCTTCAGAACCGCTAGATTCTCTCTCCCGTTTTTTGTTATGACTTTGTTGATCGTCTTGACTCTCGACCCTTTTGCTTCCAAAACGGTGCGTTTTACTCTTTTGCCAAATCCGTTGGCAATCATTTCTTTATTGCTTAGTGAGATCCATCCCATTAGGAGAGGAAAATATTTTCCAAGTAAGAATGATTCCAAGGTTTATGAGATCGATTTCAGAGAGTTTATCACCTCCCTCGAATGTAAGATGCCGGTAAAATATTTTTCATTTTTTCTCCGTTCCAAACAGAAAAAAAGACTGAACCTTACCGAACATGTCAATGGAGAAATCAAGGATGCTAGAACCTGAAATAGGACATGGTAAAAATTGGAAAACAGAACCTTGACCCTTTTTCCTGCATGGAAAGGTTGAATTATGAAAAATCTCCACAGTGGGATGATTAGGAAAAGAGCATTAAGAAGATTACTTCAGATAGCAGTTGGAATCCACAATCATTAACAACTAGGTCCCAAATCTTGACCACGGTTGCCACTGGTTGCAGAGCCAAATTTTGATCCATGGACGGGCATTTTTGTGGAAAATTGAGTGATACATAAAACAAGTAACAAGTGGAGTCAGAACAAAGTGCTTCATTACTACTCCAAGTAAAAAAATCTTCTAATTCTATGCTTCTTCTATACATCAATGAGCAAAGGCAATATATAGGGTTACATCCCGGGGGCAGAAATTGGATTTCCCCTTCCAGATTTTCCAACTAATCAGATAAATGAATCGGATGAATCCTTCTCACTGCAGGAACACCGTGTACAGACTAAGAGTACTCTGTAATATCTTTACGGAATACCATACACAGCACATTTTGGCAAGGTTCCATAGGGGCAGCAATGAGAAGTAGCACCAACCGAAAGAAGAATAAACAGGGAATTATAAACTGACCAACTTATCAACATTTCTAGGGAAGGCTCTATCTGCCAATTCCCTATCCACGTTACCATTTTTGCATCCAGTACCTCCAAAGAATACTAGTTGGTGAATCTGGAGCAGCACCACCTAACACATTCCAACTTCTCAATGCAGAAAACCTCCAAAAATAGCAATGTATTGCATGTGTGATTCTATGGCATGCACTGACAAAACTCTTTTCAAGCAGCCAACCGTACATAATGTTAACCTCCTGCACTAGCTCCTTCAGGGGCAGCTGTTTCATTTGAAGGAACAGATGCCATTTCTCCGGACACTACACCACCAGTTTCGCCATGCTTGGGCAATGATTGCTCCAGATCTTGATCAGGGAAAACCTCAGACTGCAAAGATGGCGCAATGTTATTCACATGTAGCCATGTCAGTTCCCACAAGCTATCTCCACCAAGGGCACTCCTCTGCATGAGTACTCCCCTTGACTTCATTACAAGCAACATGTGCTTAAGGAGCTCAAGAACTAGCTCCTGAAGCTTCTCGCTTTTCTTACCTCTGATTTTTACCTTCATATATTTTTCCATTCGGCTGAGCACGCCAAGCCATAATTTGCAGAATGTTGTTAACTGTGAGAGCTCATAGAGTAACTGTAAAAACACTTTTGAAAGGAGCTTCATGGCAAGAATAAGTGTGCCTTCCATGTTTCGGTAGTCTTTTTGGTGTCCCTGAGCAATTTCAAGCACGTCATCAAGCATTGTGAAGATTACAAGATCGAAACATTGTAACCATAAACCATGCAAAATGTGGATCCCATCCACTGCTGTCAAGCACTTCTGCAAGGATAGAAGAGCATGGTTTCTGACCTCTTCTCTCTGGTCCAAACAAACTTTTCTTAGTCCCTGCACAAGCCTCAGCCACAAATCACCAATATCCTGAAACATCTTTGCAAGGTCCTCCTCTCCCATTGCTTCCTTAGCCTCATGGGCCCACCTTGTCAAACAATCAACAGAACCCGACATAAGATCCAGTGCTCGTACAGACCTCTCTGCCTGTCCAACGCGAGACTCAGCAAACTGCCTCGCAGCATCTACACAGAGAACATAATTGGCTGGGAGCAAGTGAGCCCCATCAGACATAATAAATAATAGTGCATCAAAACCTGCTTCAGAAGCTTCTGGATGCCGGGCTGTGATGGAAAGTAAAGATGTGATTGTACGCCACCCCATCTGGGATCTAATATGGGTA
Source organism: Theobroma grandiflorum (assembly GCA_036013995.1). Classification (NCBI taxonomy): domain Eukaryota; kingdom Viridiplantae; phylum Streptophyta; class Magnoliopsida; order Malvales; family Malvaceae; genus Theobroma; species Theobroma grandiflorum. The sequence continues at coordinate 1,556,033 of CP142127.1, forward strand.
GCATTTGCCTTCACTAGGCGACTTACTTCCTGTGTAATTTGCTCACAGTATGCATCAGCCACTCGAGCATCAAGCTTCAAGACAAGTTGCAGGGACCTCAAGAGTTCATCAGCCAGATTCTCTTTATAAGGAAGCAGCCGTTGGCAAATTCGAAGAAGCCCAAAAACAGCCTTCTCTACCAAAGCACAAGGCATAACAGTTGATTGAACAATATTTGCTATGTGCTCATAGACACCCTGCCACAGGAGCACAATCCTATCACGGTTGTTCAGGGTGATTGCAATAAGCAACTCCAGGCAGAAAACTGCAGTATCTTCATCCTCAGGTGAGCTATTCCCCTTCTGGGGCCGCCCTGCAGCCCAAATTAGGGCTCGTGCTAGCTGCAACAAAGATTCAGCTTGCAAAAACTTACTCTCAGTAAATATGCTGTCAATATGGCATTTTTGAATTGTCTGAAGCGTGCGTTGATGAGCAGCAAGTTGTTGTTCAGTCGGCTGTGATCTTGGCTCCTCTGTTTCTAGAGATAAAAGCTGACTGAACCGACCCATCAATCCAGAGGATCTCCTGGGGGTTCCTATGGACTGTATGTGGGCTGAAGATAAAGAATTTGTAATTGGCTTTCCATGACTGGGGTCTGCAGAAAGCTCTGATTCATCAGCCGCATCACTGGCTACACGAGCTGGAAGAAGCCCCAGCTTGTGCAGTCGTAAGATGCAATCCAGTATATTCCTCCAACCTGTGCGAATATAATCTCCATATCGATTTGCAATAGTAAAAACAGTTACAGTTGCCATCCTGGCTTTGGTGTCATCGCCAAAAGCTAACACTGGTTCCTCAACAGATGATGGATTCAAAAGGGTTGTAAACTTGCACAGAGACACGACCAGGTCATCCAGTACATCTTCAAGATGATGGCATGCAGAAATTTTTGCAACAGCTAAGAATCCATCAATGCAGGTCTGGTAAACATCTTCATGCTCAGCATGATCAAATACAACAGAGATAGCAGCAATTGTTGGACCTGACATTATAGAAAACATATCATGGTCAAGGTAGGCTCTGGAATCAGCTACAATGAATGGTGCTGTTTTCTTAGACTTGTGCATCAAATCAATCCACCGACTTGGGGTCATTTCAGGGTAGCCAAAGCCTTGCTCTGGAGTTGTGCGGATCTCATTCTTGCAGATCGAGTGGTATAGTTCTGACAGAAACTCTCGTGGCAGATCATTGCCTCCATTAATATGCCTATTATTCCGGATGAAATCCTCCTCTGTCATCTTTTTCTTTACTTGGACATTGTGCTGGTCTGTGTTGAGCATTATAAGTGAATACGATAATAACAGAGCAGCATCCTTGTTAACTAGAATCTGCGGTGATTGTTCATAGTACCTCTCAGAAAATGCCTCCAGCACCCTTTGTATCTTCTGCGATTCTCCAGGCAAGCGAAAAGTTTCCAGAAAGAGTCGTAGTGCAGTATCCAGATTCATATCTTGGAAATCAAAAGTCCCAGCAAATTCATGAAGAACCTGAACACAGAACTCATCATGATTTCCCAGGAAATCCCCAACAAGGTTCTTATCTAAACCAGCAGTATACCTGAAAAAGCAAGCGACACTTTGGGGGTCAAGTTTGTCGGGCAAAAGATGTGTTCCTTGAAGAAACTCTAACCCTTTTTTTGGGTCACGGTTAAAGTGATCAGCTCCAATCATCAACCTTCTCTTGATATATTTTCTCCGCCGGACAAATGGAACCCAATGACAGGGATCACCATAACTATCACACTTCACCATCCAGAATGGTGTATATTCCTCAAGACTAACAGGTGCATACTCTGAACTAACTGATCCATTGCCGATCCTCTCAGCCATTCCCTGGATAACAGCAATTAAACCATCCAAGGCAAGAATGTGCATTGCTGACAGAGGGCAGTTCACTGGGAATGCACTCTTTGACAACAAATTAGCAAGGTCTTCAAACACATTGCTGCAAGTTATATCACAATCTAAATTAGCATACATCTCCACCATAAATGTTTTCTGCCTGCAGAAGTCAACGAGGGCTTCCATGGCCACCTCCTGCTGCTGGTATGAAGCTCCATATTTGCCTTGTGCAAGCCTCAGAATTACACAGGAAAAGAAAGCCTCGAGCTGTAATTTGAGTTCTGTACACAGATGGTGATACAAATTTAGAACAATGCTACATACCATTGAAAGAATAAGTGGACTCATTGACAAGCCAAATTGCATCAGATTACGAAATAATTCATCCTGAATCAAGCTCAATAACCGTGGGTGACGACGGAAGGAAGGCCCTCCCAATTCTATGGTAGAGTTAATCAGGCCCAAGGCAAAAAGCGGCACATCTTCATCAAATGCTAGGGTATTTGAACGGGGACCCATTCCCACGTGCTCAGCAGCATTTAATAAAGAACACAAGAAATGAAATATCTCAACCATGCAGGGGACACCATATAGCTCTGTCATGAGGTGCAAATCATATGGAACTGTCTCCTTTCCATTACCAGCTACTACCATACTTTCTTCCCTTGCAGTTGATACCAGACCTGCAGAACCATTGGATGCAAAACTTCCAGAAGATGCTTGACCGTCATACTCAGTGCCATTTCCATTCTCCACTCGTTTAGCCCCAAATGCATAATCATTATCTATCCCACCAAGCTGCAAAGGAAGAACCCTAGACTTCTCAGTTTTGTCAATGGTGCCATTCACCTCATTATATGAAACAGAAGAATGGGGTTCTAGCTCACCTTCATCAAACCTCAATAATAATAACATCTAGTAATTACCATAAAAACAAACAAACATACTGCAAGGCATATCTAAGGTGCCCCACACAGAACAGACTAAGGTCAGAGAGCAATATGGTAGCTGTCACTACCATTACCTACAATCTAGGTTATGAAGCTTCAACAACCTACACACATAGACAGACATGAACAAAATGTTTTTCTGTTGCCTAACTACCAAAGCATCAGTAGAGAAAGTTAATTCAAAGTAAGCTTTATTTTCAATACGTTTTTAAAATGTTGAGCCTGAATAGATGACACAGAGTACTGATTAAAATCATTACCATAAAAATTAAACAAAATGGAAGAAATATCAATTTGGCTTCTGGCATCTTTTCTTTTCTTCAACTTCTAGCAGGCAAAAGGTAATAAGATAAAAGGAGAGCTTGAAGCCAAAAGAAAAGTTGAAAAAGAAGAGGAACAATGGAACAAATACTAACCTCTTGTTTAGCAGTGCCAGTTCTGTTAACCAAGGCATGTTCTGTGTTGTCAACATTTGAAAGGTGTGAAAATATACACCTCAAAAGTTCATGCATCGTGTGGCGAGCTATCCGCTGTAACAACTCACCTTTCTTCTCTGCTTGGTGAACTATACGAAAGCAAGTGTTAACTATTGTGCAAACATGCTGATTACTCAACATAACTGAGGCTTTACTTTTCATGCAAGCAAGAAGAACCTGAAGAATCTTCATCAGTACCACTTCTTCTGATGCAGGATCTGTCACCTCAAATCGACAGCTAGTCACAGCATCAACTACCAAACGCATAGCATCTTCAACATTAACAGTATTTTGATCAATCACATCAAGGGTTAAAATTTTGTGAAGAGAAGATAGTGCAACACCAGTGATTGGTGCACCAGTTTCATCCGATCGAATCACATCCAAAAAAGGCTGGAGATACACAGCAGGGTTGATGGTATGCCACTGATGCTGCCACAAGAAAATTTGCTTCCGTAATGCCTTCAATGACTGAATTAAAGAGTGTTCTAGCTGATCATCACCTGACATGTATCGACCACCCCATCTTACATTTCTCCTCATTACAGCTAATACAGCACCTACTTCTGAATTAATCATACATGCTAAAGTAGCTTTGCTAGAGTATGTAGTATCACAGTCCTCAGGTTCCTCTTCAATTGCCTTGATCCCAGATTGCAGCTTTAGACGCCCCATTTCTGAGTGATATTCTGTCTGGAACCTAAGGCCTTTCTATATTTACTAACTGCTAGAAAGGAGAGCACAGGGACCCCAACAGAGCATACCCTTCACAATTTACAAAGACATTCATTATATTATAAACAAGGTCATTAACCATTTCACATACTGAAAAAATCAACTAATACTTAAAACTACAAAGAGGAATAAAATAAAAAAGAATCCAAAAAGTAGCCTCAGAAGATAGAACAAATATGTAGAAGACTTCATAAGCGAGCAAGATAGCATGCATAAAGTGACATGTGCAAACATAATAGGTGCATGTAAGCATGTATGGTCATACTGCCAAGCAAAGAGACAGACTAAATAAAACATCTAAATGCACCAGAAAAGCAAAAGAAACAAGAGAAGGAAAATACTTGATGATATACTATAAAACATGCGCTAAAGCCAGCTTCTCCTACTGATGCACAGAACCTCTAAATTGATGCGTATAATATGCTTATTACATATGAATGCCTGCATTAAAATGTATAGCCTACCAAATGTGCAGTTCCAAGAAAACAAAAGAAATAAACAGTGTTTCAAGGTATCTTTGGTTTCTGATTTAAAAGTCGGTTATATATAGTGATCTAACAACCACACTTAAGTTTCTAAGACATGAAAAAATGAAAAACTAACAGAACAACACCAACACTTCTTCCTCCCAATATCAATAAACACCAACCACCCAGCCCTGCAACGTTACCACCAGAAGCTACCACTCAACCTTATTGTCTCCTCCCATCAACCAACTCTTTCACCAGTGCTACTACATTAATTACCGCTCCCCACCTTGAAAACCACAAACACCACCGAAATCTCCTTAAGTTATTTAATCCTAAAACTATTGCGAGAATCTAAGGCACCCTAAAGAGGCAATTATAAAGCTCAACAACCCACATACCAGTTTGAGCAGATATCGACAGCCCTGAAAGGAAACTCACTTGTTTATTTTATACAAAAAAAAAATACGCTAGAAATAACAAACAATCATAATCATCAAAAGAAATTGAGCATTAAACCCACTATAAGAAGTCTTAAACTTTAATAACAAAATGCAATTATACAGAAGCTGTGGAACCACTAACAACTATCATATATGTAAAACAAAATTAAGATTCTAAAAGTACAAAACAAGTCATTTTTTAACATAGTTTCAATGCAATTCTAAAAGAATGCACTTAAACTTACATGCACATCATCTCAAAGACAAGTAACAAAGTTTCCTCAGTTTAAACACTACGCTCTAATTGGTGGTCGCTTTAGCTAAATATGTTTTCAAAGTTGTTTGGACACAAAAGCAACTACCAATATTTTAAAACAATTTAAAATAAAAAACTTAATTAGTGAATAACAAAATTATGTTTGAAAACTTGTTGCACTTTAACTATTCGCTCATTCTTAATCGAATATAAATTTGCTTTCTACTCTTAAAAAACAGAAAGCAAGTAGCAGGAAACAAAAAACAACCAATCAAACAGAGCCTAATTTTAAATATAACGAGTGAAAGAAAATTATTTAAAACCATCTGACTATATATCATAGTTAAGAGATCTAGCATAAATGAAATAAATGCAAAGATAAAAAAACCTCCAGATCAAAACTTAACAACTGAGAAACTAACACAGATCTAATCCACCAGTTCGGCATTAATAAAACATGATAAAATAGAAGAAAAAAAAAACCAACTTGAAATTCCAAATACATATCACTCATAGTTTCGGGTCAACTTTCAAAACAGAAAATAAAAATTCGAAATCGTGTTATTTTCCATTTTCGTTTCATTTCCTTTCTTCAACTTCAAACTGCTGCTCAATGCGTATAAAATTACAACCAAAAAGAAAGGAAAAAAAAATTTAAAAAAGAGGCAAGAAATTAAGCGCATTAAATCGTAGAAGATGAAATTAAGATGAGATCAAGGGAAAAAAACAACTTACCTTTGCGGATCGAAACAGTGAGATCCAACAATGAATGGATTTTTCTTTTTCTTTTTCTTTTTCTTTCTTTATTTATTTTTTTTCCTTCCTCTGTGAGAGAGAAAAAAGAGAGGATGGGGAACGAGGAAAGCAAAGCGGAGTCCTGACACAGACTGAAAATGAAAGTGAGAACTTTAATTTCCATAAAAGCCCCTTTGAATTTCGCTTTTCCTTTTATTTCTTTTATTTTATTTTTTTTTAATATTTATGGGGACGCGAAGAAAAGGTGGTGCTGAAATAACAAAAAAAGACTCCTGAAGTTTATCTTATCTAATTTATTGTTTTTTCTTTAATTTTTAATTAACTATCCAATTAATTTTTTAATTCGCAACGAAGATATAACAAATTTTATTCTCAATTATATTTATCATTATTTATATAAATGTAATTTTTTAAAACAGATATATATATATAAATGTAATCTAACGAATTTTTATCTCTAATTAGTAAGTCAAGTCATGAAATAAGGATTCAATTGAATAAAATATAAAAAATAAAAAACTCAATTGAATATAATAAAATGTTAATTCAAAAAAAATTATTATTTTTATCCTTTTATTTTTTAATAAAATATTAAATTGTGTTCCATATTTTCTCTTCTTTTTTTTTTTTTGAAAAAAAGCAGCAGTCTTTAAGCCAGAATTGACTCTATTTCCAGAGGAGATGGGAGATTTTTCAATTTGCCAAAGGAATGGGCCTTCCTACTTTTCAAGTGGGACAAGGCCTTTTTTGCATGTCTACAACCATAACTGAAGCATATGCATTGACGTGAGAAAAGAAAAGCATAAAATGACTAAACATAAACAGCAACTACAACCAGTTTTACTGATTTCCCTTACCCTTTACCTCATCTGGCCGGGTGCTCAACCAAAGCAAATAAGGACTCCTGGTTGTAAATGACATCCAGCAGCTCCTGTATTTGCTTCAGGTGATATGCCAATTCACTGCAGAACCGCTCTCGAAATAGAAATAAGATCACCATCAGTAGCAGATTGTTGGAAAAACAGAAAACCAACTTTGCCAAACAATGGAGTACACAAGCTACATTAAAGAAAGGGGAATCTGATATAAATTTTTAGCAGAATATCAGGTAAGGTGAATGGCAAAGATTGTCTGAATCAACTCCACATATTTAAATCAAATGTTCCGCTGCAGCACCATTAAACTGAAAAACTTAAAACATGTAGTATCTAGCGTGCACTCGAGTCAGTGAACACTAATTTGTCCACTGGCTAGAAGGGAGTAGCAGCGTGATTATCCATTGCTAAAGCTAGAACCCTATGCCATTATCTTAGCGGACCTCACATAGAGGCTATCTACAACCTTGCCAACGTTGGAGATGGTTTCCAATGTTGCGGGGTAGATAGCGTCGGTCTTGGGATCGTCAAATATGACAAGGCATCCAGCACCCTGATCCAGAGTTCCTGCAAACTTCTTATCCAGAATCATCTGAGAAAGTTTCTTCTCCACATGATCTACGGGCAATTCAATCAGTTCAGCAATATGTGCGATCTCAACCCTTGAGAAAGGCTCAATCAATCTGCAGAGGTTCTGCTCCAATAGAGTGTCATACAGGGAAGAAAGGTGCCTGTGAACAATAGGATCTTCCTCTAGTTGGGCCTTGAAATCACGAAGAGCAATCTCGAAAAGCTTCAGGGAACGTTTTGCATGGGCATCAGCAACAGCTTTCATGGCATCAAGTTCAGGCCCCACATATTGTAGCCCTGCCTTGGATGATATTATACCAGCAACATCATCTGCCTGGCTCACCATTATTTTGCACAACAACATATACTTGAGGCTAAATACTGCACGCGGATCTTCAAGTGCATTGAAAGCTTCAAACGCTTCAAAGAAATAGCTATAAGCAGTTTTGTAATCCTTCTCCTCTGCATGGAGGATTCCACTCTGCAAATCTATATTACCCTGCTGAGCTGGTGGCACGTAAATTGCATTTGCTGCTGTTCTTGCAGCTGTTAGGGATGCCTTGGCTTTAGGCAGGTTTCGGAGAGAGAAATGAAGCTTACTCTCCAACAAGTCTATGTCCACAAGCAGCAGCTTGTCATCCAACCTTCTGACCTCCTTGATTAGGCCAGAAAGGAGATTCAGTGCTTCTGAGTACTCCTTGTTTTCCATCAAAAGAGCTGCAAGCTTTGCTTCAACTCGTTGCCGTAAGAAAGTTCGCTTCTCAGCACGAGTCCACTGCACCACCTCTTTGCAAAGAGAAATCTGGAGATCTGATGTTCCTGGTATTTTAGCTATATCATCAATTATACCACGGACAATCTTAGCAGTTTTTGCCTTTGGAATTAATGCAAAAAAGGGCCTCAATTGGGTCAGAAGGCTTCGGAGCTCCTCTGCCCTGTTCTCTTGTCTAAGAAGATCTGAGAGATTTGTTATGGCCTGCTCTTTAATCCGCAGAGCATCAGGAGCAGATGAAGGATTTTCCAGTACTCGGTAAAGGATCGAGATGGCTTCAGACGGTGTCTTGGCTTCTAGGGCCTGAGCAATTGAATCAGTGGTCGCTGGGAGATACAATGAAGACATTGTCAATGCTAAGAAATTCCAAATCCTGCAAAATGAACAATTCAATTTGAGATAGATAAACTTGCGTCAAGAATTAAATTCCATAATTAAATTAATTAACCATACTTTTATCTGGCTAAAAGTTTCTAGTACGAAAAGGGATACAAAAGTAAAGTACCCCAAGAAGTTACTAGCTACCTTGACAACATGGATTGCAGCCCCTTTAGTTAGTAGAATACTGAACTAACTCACCAAATGAAACAGTCAGTGGGAACTTAATAGCAACAAATTAAATTATTTCATCACTCAAGAGAATGACAAACATCCTCAACCAAATAACTATTTTTACAAACCAGAACTATTCTTAAAGAGCTAACTCCAACCTTCACAGGCCTTACAACCATTCATTCAAGATTTAGAAGACCAAACATTTTATTATTCATTCCCCTTTGGACATGTTTCAACAGTCTTATAAATCATTGACTGTCTTCCCATGTGCCGTTCACAGATATACTATAAAATAGTGATGGAATTAGCAACTCTTTGGCCAATATACAATACATATTTGCAAATACAAAGCATGTCATTAACTATAGGTATCAATATATTGCAAAAGAACAAGAATAAAGTGTCTCAGGGTTCCTTTAGATGATCCCCATTTACCCACTTCAAGTTATACTTCAACAGGCCTCAAATAGTAAGGAGTGTAGTTCCTCACAGAAGAAATAGCCATGTGAGATTGAAACCAAGCACTAATGAGCGGCCACAATAGAATACTTAAACCCTTACAATTCCTGATCAAATGTTGACAAATTGCAAGTGTCATAATTACATTTGAGAAGTGTGAATATCAACAACATTTGAAGTTCCAATTATTTAGCTATCCAATGTTCTATTCTTGCCAAAAAAGGAGGCAAAAAGCTAAGCCACCGAATAGTGTATTCGAAAGTGATTGTAGTTAAAAGTTTTACTCAACTGATCTGCCCTATTTTGGAGGGGGTTTTCCCCTAAATTTTGGAGGTGAAACAAATTACAAACCCCTCTGGATTGCCTCGAAACTTCACTTCTTAATCACTCGCAAATCAAGAGGATATAAGAGTAAACAGTGAAGAATTACACCATCTGCTCCCTTTTCTACCAGTCAAAATTTAACTTTACCAACAATCTTCATTCAGGATATAATAATGAGAATAGCAAACAAGCCCTCTGTTCTACTCATTCTCTTGTCCTTTCCATTCCTAAACAACCCATTGTTTCTTCTGCTCACTTCTAATCTCCTCAATTTCCCACCCTTTTACTCCATTTCTTTACCTTCAGAATTCCTAACACAAGTCTACTATCAGTGCAATGAAACCCAACCCACGATATGACATGGTTTAAAGGGGAAATTAGCACCCACTTAGAACCTTAGAAGCTGACCAGCAGAAACCTATGAAGCTGTCTTATGTCTGTGTCAGGCATCAACAGGCCTCCTATGAATCTAACATAGTTTAATATTGGCCAGAAAAATAAACAAAAAAAAATAACTACCATAATATTTATTTAATTTGACATTGATTTGACACCAGAAATCAGAACAAAAGGAGGAAGAAAGAGGGATAACACCGCCGATGGCAGAGGAGCCGGCACCACCGCCTTGACCGCAGAGAAATGAGTTAACAAAGAGGAAAATCAGCAGCAAAATTTCAAAGAATAATCACAGAACAAACAGAAAACAAGATTTGAAGTAAAAAAGATTCGCAAACAAAAACTTCGGTAGTTAAAAGAAAAATTAGCAGAAATATCTTAAATCTGATGGGAATTTAACGGGAAAAAAAATAAAAAAAAATAAAAAATGAGCTACGACAAATCAAATTCCTACGAATCTTGAAGTAAAGAGTAAACTAGAAATGTTGAAAAATCGTACCTGAAACCAGAGCAAGAAAATGGATGAATTGATCTATCCCACAGTCTCACGCTTCCTTTCTTGCCTTTGCCCGTATGCCCTGATTTCTGAGTTTACCTTTCGCTTTTGGTCCGACTTAGGTAACAAGAAATACCTGTCGATTTAAAAATTTGCGATTTGCATTATTGGCTTTTGGGCTTTGAAGTGATTTTAAGCCTTGGGCCTTTCACACACCCAATTTTAAAAAGTCCGACAATTGAAAAAAAAATTAAGTATTTTTCTAAATATTTTATGTTCATAAAAAAAGAAACATAAATAATTAAAATATATATAATTAATGAAATTAAATAACAGTTCTAAACAAAATGATTGAATACATTACATAGATTTTAATTAATTAAGATATTCAATATTTTTTCATTGAAAATTTTTGCATAACCGTAATTTTTAAAATTAACCATCAAATTGCATTGAAATATATGAATATTTATTGGATATAAGATTTTTTTTGTCAAAGTACATATAGGATAGTTGGACATTATTTTTTAATTAAAATGTAATATTAATTCAAATAACTAAAGTGACAAATAAAAAAAATAAAACCAATTACTAAATATAAAATTTACATCCAATCAGAATCGGATATAATAAAAACTTTATATCAAAAATTATATATATATATTAAAATGGATATTATATGTTTTTTGCAATTGTTACGTTTAGAAGTATGCAAATTTAAACCAAATTAAAAAATAAAACTAAATCAAATTGAGTTTGATTTCCTCAATCCGGTTAATTCGTTATTCACTTATTTTAATTAATTAAGTTTGGTTAGAACATTTAATTGGTTTAATTTTTTATTATAAATTTTTTCAACTAAAGTAACCGAACTAACCAAATTGAGTAATACTTAAAAAAGGTAAGTGAGCTTTGAATTCAAACAACAAAACAAAATTATTCATTCTTTATTATTCAATTAAAAAAATAAAATCTCAACATAGAATCTTGTAAAAAAAGTTATATCCTCACATTTTTTCTTTATATTTTCATGAGTTCGGTTTTCAAAAATCGAACTAAACTAATCAAAATAATTTGATGTTTCATTTTTTTTTTTGTTATCAAACTTCTTCGGTTTAGTTTCGATTTTTTTAAAAGAAGAGTTTAGCTTTTTCGATTTTGAAATTTCTAAAACTGATTTCATTGAACTAACTGTTTGTACACCCTTAGTTGTATTTGAAAATCTAGCAATATTTCTCATGTCTAGTCAAATTACGAAATCTCATATCAATTAGATAACAATGAACCTTAAGCTTATAAACATGAGTGTTTTATGCATTGATAATTTAACTTTTTAAAAAGAGAGTAATGACACTATAATTAAATGATTTTAGAGCCAATTCAAACTTAACTTCGATGTCGCACTAAACTTTATATTGAGTGGAACAGAGAAGGTGATTCGACTTGCAGTGGGGTTGTTATGAATTCAAGTAAGATATAAGTAGTAATACTAATACTCATCAACTTGTACAAATATTATAGTAAATTGGTATCTGTTTTTCACTTGCTTACACAGAATAAAATTGTAAAATTCATAAGCAGACTCAAATTACAGAGAAATCCCGAATCAAATTCATTCCATGCTGATCAATGGGCAAGGAAAATGGGTCAGTCAGCTGACTCGAAACACCGGAACCCTGCGTCGTGCTGATAATAGCTCCTTCATGTGAGCAATTTGAACCAACAGCTGGTTGATCTTCTGCAGCATGAAATTGAAAGTTTTGTGGAATGAGTTGCAAACTCCAACTAACAATGGAGGAAACAGAACAAACAAACAAGTTTTTCTGTTCATTTTTTAACAGTGCTCATGGTTCAGCAGTGACAAGAGAAGCATTCCAGGATATGGGTTCAATTCGATTCGATAAATTAATCAGGGAAGCAGATTGTAACTGTGTCTGCTTCCAGGATTTTCCTGGAAACATTCATCTGCTTAGCTACTTGCTGAAAAGAATGTTCTGGGGAGAAAATTATAGCAATTCTACCAATAATCTAACGTCTTTATAGAATTTGATTTGAAGTAACAGACATTAAGCGAAATGAGAAAACTGCAGCATCAGGAAAACAGAGTATGATCATTCAGAGTTTCCGAGTAGGAAGTTTCATGGCAAAAACCTGGTCTTTCTCTTGAATCAAAAACTCCAATTGATCCTTCTTCTCTCCCTTGACTCTGGTACGCCACCTCTTAACCTTGGCATACACCAACGACATCAACACCGCCGCCACAACTCCACCGACCGCCCCGACGGACCAAACCCCCATCCAAAGGCCACGAAGCATCGAACTCTAGCAGCAACCTTCACAATCCCACAAGTCAGGATTTCACCAATCCCATTTGCTTTCCTCAAAGGCCGTGAGTTTGCTTCATCCCCAGTCGACGACCAAGATTCCGGAACCGCTGAATTCATCTCTTCATCTCGAACATGAACTTCTTCCCCTTCTTCATCATCTCCTGCTTCTGATGTTATATCTAACCCTTCGTGATGGCTCGGAGGGAAGACGGACAAGTCATGTTGATGTCAGAGATCATTGTCTTCGACAGCAGCCATGTCAGTCGGATGAGGAGTTGAATATGTTGGCGACTCGATTTGCTCCCACTCGCTGAACCCTTCTGATGCCTCGGCTTCATCCATGATACCTCTCGGGATTTGGTGTCAGCCCTGGTTAAAATATCTGCTCTAAGGAGATAGGCTAGGACTCTGGGGTAAGAACACAGAAATATCCTAAAGGAGGGGGGCCTTGAAAACGTAGGAATTGATTGGATTGTAGCAATGTCCATGTCTAGTCCACTTCAATCAGTGTACACAAGGGAGCTTCGTTTGGGGTCTTTTGTTGCTCACGCTTGGAGGATATTGTGGGCCAACTCCTTCTTTGTCCTACCGTCACCATCTGCCTCGCCTCCTGTTGAATTTGTTTGGTTGCAATGTGGGGCGATGGTACAATTTTATTCCTTGGTTCATTCTCATAGGAATTAACGTGCAATAAATGGTATTGAAGGTGCCTTATCAATCTACCAAATTTTGTACAATGCTACTCTAAATACTAAATGCAAGGGGTACGATTCACATTGCATTTGCCGTGTTAAAAAATGTTTTAATCGTATTTTTTGAGTCAATCTCGAGAAGTGCTTTTACAGATGTTAAAAGCATTTTTAAGTATCGAGTAATTAGAAATATTAATTTATACTTTATGAATTATTAAATTATGTTTTTTTTGTGTATATTTATACAATTAAATTTTAAAATAATTTATTTTGGACACATATTAACAATAATTACTTACAAAAACAAGAAAATAATTTGTTGAAAAAATTTTAATAGAAAAAATGAAAATCAAACAAAATCTTTATAAAAAATCTCTTCTTAAAAAAAAAAACCTTTAAAAGTATAGTTTTTATGCAAGAATAAGACTAGTGAGCTAACCCATTTTGTAGTTAAACCGTTTTATTAACTATATAAGTGGTTAAATGCTTAAAATAGATATTAATAAGCAATTTATCAAACTTCATTTACATTTTTTTGTGGTATTAATTTTTTTTTATGTGACACTTATGATTATTTCCATAAGCACTAAATGAAGAGGAAATTATGAGGAATGCTCTTTCTTGATAAAAAAAATTTTAAAAATAATCATCAAAATAAATTTAATTATTTTTAATCATATTTAGCCATGACTTGATAAAAACACCATTTAAACTATTTTAAATAAATTAAACCATTCATCATAATTTCTCCTCATTTGTGTTTCGAATTTATCTCTCTCACCATCCCACTCTCTCAAATTTTATCAATTTCCCTTTTCGACATTCATCTGCTATGCTTTCGATTTCTTTTTTTGGCATTCGTCTGCTATGCTTTCGATTTCTCTCTCTTGCGTTTCATATTTCTTTTTCTTGCGCTTTCAAGACACTAAGCAATGATTTTGATGTGCTTGGGTGAGTGGGTATTTGAAAAATTCAATTTTTAAGTATTTTGGATAAAATTAAAACGGTAGAAATAATTATAGATATAAAATAGCTTTTAATTGAATCAATTCGGGACCTAGAAACCAATAAAACTCAAAATTTTGAAATTTATAAACTTAGGTTTTCAAAAGATTTTTTTTTTAATTTTTAGTCAAAGTAGGTGTTTTAGATAAAAAAATTATATTTTGATTTATAAAAACATATTAAAAACACTTTAATCGATGCCAAATTGTCAAAAACAAAAACAAAAAAGAATGAAAAAAGTTGAGAGGATTTGAAGTTTTTGTTCGTAAGTAACAACAACATTTTAAACATTAAAATATAACAAAATATTCTTAAATATGTTGTGTAACAACAATTTTTTTCAACATTACGTGTAACAATAATTTTTTTTTTTCAACATAGCATGTAATAATCTTTTTTAACCATTGTGTATAATATGTTTTTATAGATGACTTGTAATAATAGTATTTTTTTCAATATAGTGTGTAACTACCTAACTATGGCATGTAACAATAATATTTTTTTTTAACATGACGTGTAATAATCTAACTATGGCTTGTTACATGTTTTTGTACATGGCGTGTCACAGGTTTTTGTACATGACGTGTCACATGTTTTTATACATGACGTGTCACAACCTAACCATGACTTGTCACAGATTTTTGTACATGGCTTGTCACATGCTCTTGTACATGACGTGTCACAATCTGAAGTGTATATGTTTTCTTTGAACATTTCTCTTGTAGCTCAGATTTGCGAAAGAACATAGAAAATTTAGAGAAAAACAGTGTAACTGGTCTTCGAACATTGGTTAATCTTGGGTCAGAAGTGTATATGCAAGCAGAAGTGTAAGTCTTCTTTGTCTGTTTTTGGACTCTTACTCTGCTATATCCACAAATATACGTTGTTGTTCTATTCCTGAAATGTATGCATTTTGTATGTATTTCACTTCGTCATAATTTCATTTTAAACAAGTGGGTCTGGTTCTACTGACTGCCATCATGAAGTAGAATCATTCCGTTTTATATGCCCTTTACATGTTCTGGTTTAGTGGCGAGCATGTATGTATGCTTCAACTTAAGAATTTTGTTGAACTTTGTGATTGCAATTGGATTGAGATTTAAGATTCCTGTTGTCGTTTGTTTCATTTGTCATTCATTTTTGGTCTAATTCTACGCTCTTTCTCTTTTAAGTTGGTTTTTTCTTTGGGGGTGTGTGCATGTTTGTGCTTGTGTGTTTTTGAGGGCCTTCTTCATCTTTACAGGCCAGATACACAATGTATATTTGTGGATATTGGGCTAGGATTTCATGTGGAGTTCACCTGGTCGGAAGCCTTAAAGTTCATCTCATTGAGGGAGGAAAAGTTGGAAAGGTATACAATTTTTCTTAAATGGATCAAGTGGCTTTATTGGGAAGTTCTCTATGTCTCTTATTTGCTTATAGCATTATGCATGATGGTACTTCTCGACCTATTTGTTTCTGTTCAGTTCATAGAGATGTTATCTATTGTCCACTCATTGTAACACCTGACATGTTATGGAAGGTATATGATTAGTTTAGTTTAATAATGCTGTGGAATCCACTACTGCTGCTGTACGGTAGTATGAAAATTAAATCTTTATCCATCATGTCCTATGTTTCAAGCATGACTTGAGAAGCTGTTTTTGCCAATTTGGACTTTCTTTCTTTCATCATATATGTTGGCTGGTCTAAACAAGGGTAAGAGGATGGAAAATTAAATTTAGGATATTTGCACTAGTGTGTAGAGGTTGATTCTTGGTCTGGCGTCCTACATACAATGTTTCTATTTCTTTAAACAGCTCGCCTGCATGTCAAGGAACAGATTGGCTAGTTATTGTTGTTTCGTTCCCCATTTTAAAGTTTAGCATCAATCATCATCATAGTTCCATAGTAGAGGTTATAACTGAAGGAACATGGAACAGGCTTCGGTCTGTACAATAGAATGTGATGATAAAATTTGAAGCCTTCACATAATAAGCTGAGTTTCACCTCATGTCTTGAATGCCATGGTTGCATAACTTCTCCATTCTTTCTCTTTTTAAAGTATTTTCTGACTGCACTTTGCTGGCAAATAGAGGAGTATACCTGCTTGATAGCATCGATTAAAGCCCAGATTAAGCTGGTATGTTCGTACATGTCTTTCCCTTTCATTCATTTCTCCCTTTTTTAAAATGAGTGTGTATGGGTGCTCATATTGCATAAGTGGCATTAACTATGAGTCATATAAACCTTCACTACAGGTTTGTGAAGGAATTCGGGAGTTATGCAAGGCTTATTCGGGAACATAATAAACCTGTTTGATGTTCGACACTCCTTCACGTATTTGTAGTTTCAGAGAAACAGGGGGGGTCGGACGGGAACCCGACTGCCCTTTAGTGAAGGTTTATATGACTCCCGAATTTCTTGCAAATTTAGCCCTAAAGATCAATGCCAAAGTTGGCGGTCGCACAGTTGCTTTGTACAATTCATTACCTTCTCAGATTCCACGTCTTCTCCAGCCTGATGAACCTGTGATCTTTATGGGTGCTGATGTGACTCATCCTCATCCGCTTGATGATTTCAGCCCATCTGTTGCTGCTGTCATTGGTAGCATGAACTGGCCTGCAGCAAACAAGTATGTATCTAGAATGAGATCTCAAACACATCGACAGGAAATCATTCAGGATCTTGCTGCAATGGTTGGGGAATTATTGGACGACTTCTACAAAGAAGTAAACAAACTGCCCAAGAGAATAATCTTCTTCAGAGATGGCGTAAGCGAAACTCAATTCTATAAGGTGCTTAAAGAGGAAATACAAGCTGTTAGAGAAGCTTGTGCAAGATTTCCAGGTTACAAACCTCCCATTAGTTTTGCTGTAGTTCAGAAGAGGCATCATACAAGGTTGTTTCCATTTGAAATTGAACCTTCTTCCACTCAAAACCAACTCTTTGATGACAATATTCCCCCAGGGACCGTAGTGGATACTGTGATAACTCATCCAAGGGAATTCGATTTCTATCTTTGTAGTCATTGGGGGGTGAAGGGTACTAGCCGCCCAACCCATTACCATGTCTTGTGGGATGAGAACCAATTCACTTCGGATGAACTGCAGAAGCTGGTTTACAATTTATGCTACACGTTTGAAAGATGCACCAAGCCAGTTTCTTTGGTGCCACCTGCTTACTATGCCCACCTGGCTGCATATAGAGGCAGGCTTTACCTCGAACGATCAGAATCTGTTGGCTTTATGAGAAGTTCTTCCACAATCTCTCGTGCAGCTCCTCCAAAGGCAACACCTCTACCAAAACTAAGTGAGAATGTTAAGAAGCTCATGTTTTACTGCTAACCTGTCACAGGCTCTCCTTGCATGCCAAGAATTCTTGAATTATATGATTTTCATACTGCATAAATGTAGTCCTCACAGTCACATATGCAGTGCAGTGCAGTACATGAAAGTCTAAATCACTTTAGCCAGCCAGTTTCCATGATTACAACTTGTAGGTAGGCTTCAAGAATCAAGAATATATTTCATAGTGGCCTAATTTGATCCTGCATATTGTTGTACATCCTCATAGCAGCAAAGTGACAAATCTTAAATTTCATTGTAAACATCTTTCATGAAAACTTTGGGTGGTTTAAATATGATATAGTACAAATAATTTACTAGCATGTAGTTTGTACCTTGTAGGAATAACCTGTTTTCCTTTCTAGTTTTCCAAAAAATATAAGAGTTTAATCTGCTGTTGTTAACAAAGATCAAATATAGCCCTTCCATGTATACAGAACTGTAAGAGAAATTCTTTATGCTCAAGTAGAATCAGTCCGAAGGCTCTAAGCAGTTGACTTGCAAACAATTGCCGACAGCTCATAGATTTGTTGAAGAATCATCAATGTAAGGAATACTTGGTCGTTCAGATACATGCCCTCAAAATATAACTGAAGAAACAAAAAGCAAGAACAAAAAATGATTATAGCATACAAGTAGCATTCTTTCACTTGTACAAACAGCACTTTGCCTGTCTTTAGATTTTACATATTATCTGACATTACTTCAATTAGATTAGAACAACTGCCGTATGAGATTGTGATTTCACAGGATTGGGGTTTGTTTTATTCTTCTTTTCACCCTCACCATTTTCACTAATAATAATAATAAAGATGAACCATCCTTTCCAACAATTGGTTTTCCATGTTGATTCTCCTCTTTCAACAATCTGAAGCAACCTTTTATGAGATCGTTATCATAAAAGTATAACCACATGATGATGGGGGCGCAGAGGAAAACTGGCAAAAAGCCTATTGGTGCAAGCACAGAGCCTAGCTAAGAGTGGAGAAAAGGCTGATTGATCCTTTCATCCTAGACAGGTGGTAGAAAGAGTTTTAAATTGGAGGACCACGGCTGTGACCTTCACTCATTTATTTTACTTTGTTTTGAGAGGTACAGACGGCTGTGACCTTTTTGTGAGGAGCCCCTAGGTCTCAGCCAAAACCAATCTACCATTAAAAAAATTTTCTGGTTTTATCACAGAAATGAATGGCGGTAACAACAGATGCAGTAATTAAAGGGCAGCAGATATTTACGGAGATTGAATCTAAGGGCAGGGTTGGGACTATATATAAAAAACAGTTGGATTATAAAAATAAGAGGGCTTTTTTTAAATAGGTAAAATCCATAAGGCGTTTCTGAGAATGGACCTCTCCAAAATTTTGATTGTTTTTAGACACAAGAAGTCACTTTTGGACCAAAATGCCCTTAATGAAACCGACGTATCCTTTTGGGTCCGCGCCTCAACCCGAAACGTTGCAACGGGTAAAGTCTCTTTATATGTGGTCCACCACTCAGTTCTCAGAGACAGACCGTACATCTCCTCCAAAGCCTTTTTGTCGATACCCAGTCGGCAGTCAAAGTTCGGAGTATTTTCGCAGTGGGACCATTTTAGAGTGGTTGTTATCAGCATAAAGGTGCTTCACATACTCAGCAGTAAGAGGAAGTTGAGAGTACGAGGATAAAGGTATAATATTTTAAGAAGTTTAAGAAAGTTAAGGAAAGTATTTATTTATTTTTTTTTTAAATTTTGAACCGTGTGACGAAATGGTTATTCTTCATGTTGAGGGTTTTGGTTTTTGAGCATAAACCTATACACATATTGGTTGTTCATATTGATATTGGTTGTCGTTTGAAATGGTTGAATAGCGAGGTGAATGTGGTATTGTTGGTGTTGATGGGGTCGAAAGGTGACCGGCGTCGCGTGACTGGTTCACATGTATGCGTCCAGACACTTTGGTAGGAATTGGCATTTAGGGTGACTGATGGCTTACGTACCCGCTTTGCGTGACTGGATTTTGGCATGGGGTCACTAAGGGTGTGCGTGATTGCACTAGGGTTTAACATTGCGTGACATATTGATAGGTTATTGCGTGACAGCATGAGTGGATGGCATGGGGTCAGGGTTTGCGTGATTGCATTAGGCTTTAACTTTGCGTGACATACTGATAGGTCTGCGTGACAGCACGAGTAGATGGCATGGGGTCAGGGTGTGCGTGATTGTAATAAGGTTTACATTGCGCGATGGGTTTATATTGGTCGATGGGTTTACATTGGTCGATGGGTTTATATTGGTGCGTCACTTGTGTATTCGTCATTGCGTGACTAAATTAAAAGTCATTGCGTGACTAAATTAAAAGTCATTGCGTGACTTGTTTATATTGAATGGCTGCGTGACTTAACTGCATGAAATTTATCCGTGTGGCACTGCATGAAAGAAATTGGAACCGTAATGTATTATTATGGATAAACTGTAATGCTTTAATTTGTATATGTTGATTTGCTTAACAATCCATGCACGCCACTTGCATTAATTATGCTGGTCCAGGGCTGTCTAAAAACAGTTAAAAGTATGGAGGGGGTTATTTTATGAGTTAACTTACGAGGAGTCTATTTCTGAGAAATGCCTATTGTTTTTATTTTAATCTACAATGATGGTATTAACATGACTAAATGGAAGGTGATCTGTTGTATGTTGCAGATGGCCAGCACAGGAACAGAGCATGATAATGTAGAATCTATGCTTTGTGTGCCGAGGCAGCAGTGGGGGTTCAACGCGGGCATTAACATCCACTGCAAGTGGCCGCAGCTACAAATGATACGGGAGATGATGTCCAAAGTGAACGAGTTGGAGACGTTGAAGGGAACATGCTTTGGGCACATGATGGACGTTGAAGCTGATAGGAATTTATTCTGCGCCAGTCTCGTGCACAACCTAATGCTGCGCAGAATAAATGAACCGGCCGCCATCGAGGGCGAGCTATGGTTCGCCATAGGGAGAACAAAGGCCCGGTTCTCAAAAAGGGAGTTCTGCCTCGTGACAGGGCTTAAGTTTGGTGCCATACCGGGCCTTATTGTCAATCGATACGAGGCCGTCCCTGGAGGAATTCACCTGCGTTACTGGGGAGAGGGGAATGAGGTGAAGAGTCAAAAAGTTTTAGATACATTCAAGGGAGGCCAGTTTCAGCAGGAGGGAGATGCGACGAAGATGGCCCTCGTCTTGATTGCCCAAAATGTTTTATTCGGTCAAGACTACAGACGATCAGTGGTTCCATGGTTGCTGTCGCTTGTGGAGAACATCGAGGAGTGGAACGCATTCCCATGGGGCACTTATGTTTGGAGTCTGACCGTAGATTACATGACGAGGGGCTTCGAACCTCCTACTGCAGGAGTAGCGGGGAAAAGTCGCTACCACATCTACGAATTTATTTGGGCGTTTCAGGTAGTGTGCCATGCACTGTTTATCATTATTCTTGTCACATAGGATTTAGGAGGTTAAATCTTTTCGCATAAGAATTTAGGAGGTGAGTAAAAAATGTTTTACCTTTGATGTGCAGTTTTGGGCGTTGGAAGCAATTCCTGTAATCCGAAGCCTATTTGGAAGGCAGCGCCAGTCGGGACAGGTTTGGCCAAGAATGCTAAAATGGCAATGTGACGAAAGGCCTGTAGGCTTCCACGCCAGCATTGCAAATCTGGAGGAAGAAGGGAAGGTGAGTAAATAAACCATATTTTTGTATTTAATAAAATTGAATTTTGATTGACATAGGCTAGCGAGGGTTATACCTAATGGTAATTCATGTTTTGGTGCAGTTGTGCGCGCTGAGGACGTTGGAGGCAACTGCAGAAGAGATGTCGACTGCGTACTGGGCCGACATTGAGGTCAACATCTCCGAGGGGCAGCAATACGTTCCATTATGGAAGTTGGAAGGTCGGCCAGAATTCGGTCCCCAGCAAAGGAGGAGGATAATGGACCGCAAAGATAAAAGTAAGGCAGCACGAGGCGTTAAGCGGAGACGCCGCGTGGACGAGGATGTCCCTCCCCATTTTGCTGAGGCCCCTGATTCTCCTCCTCCGTGTCTTCATGCTGCCCATGATGCTACACCTCCTCCTGCTTCTGCTGCTTCCCCATCTGTTGAGGCGCGCAACCCACCGCTGCGTCCGCAAAAGACTATCAGCATTAAGCGAGAGCTGCAACGGATGCGGACACAGTGGAAGAAAGACCTTCAGTCCTTGAAGACCGATATGCATATGCAGATACAGGCAATACAGTTGGAGATCCAGCAGGCAATGCAGTTGGAGATCCAGCCACTGCATCAGCATATCGAGAAGTCAATGCAAGGGGCGGAGGATCGGATTGTTGGTCGGCTGATCGACCATTTTGAGGTATGCGCGTTTATGTTTTTCATTGCATGGGTTATAACATGTATGATGTATACAGTGTTCTAATGTGTTTAATTTTTGGAATCGTTCAGGCTCGATTTATGGGTCAAGACGATGGTGCGCGCGAGAAAGATGGCAGTGGGATTGGGGTTGATGTCGAGGACGCGGGTGCGATAAATCAGTCAACTGCATCGGCTCGAATGTCACCTCCCGCTGGCCCAATCGAACAATAGCCTGTGGCTATCCCATCCCCAGGAGAGGCAGCCCAGCTTCCTCATGATATACCTTT
Source organism: Theobroma grandiflorum (assembly GCA_036013995.1). Classification (NCBI taxonomy): domain Eukaryota; kingdom Viridiplantae; phylum Streptophyta; class Magnoliopsida; order Malvales; family Malvaceae; genus Theobroma; species Theobroma grandiflorum. Next base: position 1,578,441 of record CP142127.1, read on the forward strand.
TCGTGCAATTAGTGGAGCCACAACTTCCCCGCGTCAAGCTCCTGCTCCTGTCCCAACTCAACCAGAGGCCACAGAATTAGTGGTATGGCAAGGTGAGATCACACCTGTATTTACGGAGGCTCCACCTCAACCTGAGCCCGAAGATGCACGTGTGACCTTTGCCAGCATATACCTTCGAAGCCCGTACGTTAACCCACTGTCGATCCAGCGCAAGTCGAAGGACGAATTGAAGGCCAGATATGAGGCCTTCATGAAAAATGATCAAGCCAGGTAAACGATCAAGCCTTCTGTCTTTATGGTTCTAGTGTATTCATTTCATAGTCTTTTGACATCAGTGTTATTATGAAATAAATATACAGGGTTAACATTCTGGGCATCGAAGGACAGGAGGGCCCTGATTTTTTTCGGCGATTGGAGACGCCGACAGAGTTGATGGACACCCAACATATTGATGCATGCATCAGTGTGTTGTGTAAGCGGGCGCGCGAGCACCATCGACAACACTACAAGAGCAGAATATGCATCGTTGACACCACATTCTATGTATGTATATCATATTTTAGTGAGTTGTAATTATTCAAATGTAAGGTCTGTGTATTAGTTAGTTTTATTTATTTAACTATTGTGCGTAACGTAATTGGCAGCTAATTTTGCTCGGGCTGAGCAAAGAAATGGAGCCTTCCCCTAACGATGAGGCATTCAACCCTAGTGAGGCGGTAATTCCAGACCATCTGCTGGACTATGCAAGGGGTTTCAGTCCTCCATGGGGTTTGGCCTTGGATAAGGTTGACTCAATTCTCGCACCGTGCTATTTTGACGGACACTGGGTGGTAGTGCACATCAACTTGCGAAGTTGGTCTATGACGTTAGTGGACACATCGTACGGTCGGGACGACGCATATAAGTCTGGCTTGCGTGATAAGCAGATGAGTCCACTAACATCATTGTTTCCCGTTATATGCCACCAGTCGGGGTACTTTACCGGATCGCGTCGTCAAACGCGACCTTTGACACCAATGAGGTATAAATTAAGAGCAAAGACCCCGGTACAGAAAGATTCAGTGAGCTGCGGGGATTGGGTTATCGCCTTGTTGGAGTGGTTCATCCGGTCGGATCCTCCAACGCTGAAGGCAAACGCCATAGAAGGCATTCGAAATAAGTTTGCCTTAGAGATTTTTGCAAACAGCTCGAGTTCTTAAATTTTATTATTTGTTTATTCTTTTTCAATCTGCAAATAACATTGTTTCGTATCATGTCCATATTATTCTTTGTTCTATCATTTACATATTGTTCTTTGTATTCTTTATTGTTTCAATTAACAACAAGAACAGTTATGTATTCATTGCTGTTATACGCATACGGCTGCAATAAGAACAAAATTGTTTCTTCTTTCCTTTGTTTCTTATTCACATCGTAAAGTCTATTAGTCTTAGTCTATTACAGTATTTACATGGCATCGTGATTGCCTCCGCGTCGGTGCGCACCCGCCCTTAGTTTACAGCATATATGACATGTTGAATTGCATTGCGCGACACAAGGTTGTAACCAGTTGATATTGAAGTGGGTTACTCAACGCACATACAATCGAGTCCCAAGTTTATATTGATTCGCGTTAGTATTTGAGAAACAGTAGTTATTATGGAATCGGGTGAGTTATCGACTTGGATGTCGTGACTACTAAATATGGATGGCGTGAACCTTTAAGATTTAGCATTTGAGAAACAGTAGATATTGAATGGCAACATCTGATATGGAGTGGCGTAACTTGTCATGGGAATCGCGTGACTGGAGAACGGGAGTTGCGTTAGTGGTTGTTATGGAGCTGCGTGACTAGTTGATCCATATCGCGTCAGTGAGCTGCTGTCGCGTCACTTGTCATGGGAATCGCGTGACTGGAGAACTGGAGTTGCGTTAGTGGTTGTTATGGAGCTGCGTGACTAGTTGATCCATATCGCGTCAGTGAGTTGCTATCGCGTCACTTGTCATGGGAATCGCGTGACTGGAGAACTGGAGTTGCGTTAGTGGTTGTTATGGAGCTACGTGACTAGTTGATCCATATCGCGTCAGTGAGCTGCTGTCGCGTCACTTGTCATGGGAATCGCGTGACTGGAGAACTGGAGTTGCGTTAGTGGTTGTTATGGAGCTGCGTGACTAGTTGATCCATATCGCGTCAGTGATGTATAATATCGCGTGTGTGCTTAGTATGGAATCGTCAATTGATATTATAAGTTGATATCGAGTTGTTCGGTTATTGGAACCGCATTAGAGTTGTTGTTTCAAGTTCCAAATATCCTAACTTCGGAGATATCTAAGATGAGTCACAGAAGCAAACGCACGTCAGTGAGCAGTGGTGAAGGCGGCGCCGCCGATGCGGAAACATTGTCCGGATCGGCGGTCAGTTCCTGTATACAAAATTTCACCCATCCGTCGCACGCTGCGAAATTCAACGCCAGATGGGCCAAAAGAAAGGTAATGCCCGGGCGTATAATTGACTTTGATTATTTAAGGTCAATCGATTTCCCATACCTTGCGAACTTTGAAAATTTTGGATGGACACGATACTTGCAACTGAAGAGGCCATACTACGAGAATTTGGTCCGGATTTTTTACTTCAATGCAAGACAAAGATATGCTGAGTCGGAAACATCTAGGGCTGTGCACCATGACGATTCGTTTGTCACTCACGTCATGGGACAACGTATCGTTGTTACGCGCGATTTGATAGAACGCGTCTTTCACCTGACTTCGATGCAATCAGATCTGTGCCATGTCAGTGGCGGTGGGAACCTTGTGTCCGCATTTATCCGCCCTCCTTCAAGACAGAGTGAAAGTCCTAATTGGACAAGGATGTCTTTCTTTGATCAAGTGTTGCATCTCATCATCGCTCACACTATCCGTCCTCGCCAAGCGATGTATGTGAATATCAGGACAGAGGGGCTCTGGTTCTTAAATAACATCAAATTGTCCCGCCGTATCAACCTTGCTAAATTCATAATGGACGACATGCTCCTGACAATTGACGGTCTCAACAGAAACCTGCCGTACGGCATGTTGATCAGTGAGATAATAGACTACTTCAATGTCGACAGCCGTTGTGATCCGCCAATAACCCATGCTTTGTTCGATCACATCAATGAGCACAGTATTAAACAGCTCGGTTTTGAGTTCAGGAACAACACATGGGTTAGGAACGAGCCAGTCGATGTTGATCGAGCATTCACTCGTCTCCTTTCATTTATGGAAACAATGGACGCAAGGTTGAATGCCCGACTAGAATTGTTGGAGGGGCAGAATCGTGAGCTGTTGCAGCGCCAACAACAGTTGGAGGATCTAGTTCGCTCTCAATTCGCACCTCCATCATGATGGCTTTTCTGACTGCATGCTCTATTTCAAATGTAATTATAATTATGAGTATTATTGGTATATTTCAAATAAGAATTTGATTGTTTACAAAAAGACAGAAATTATATGATGTTTGGTATACTTTATATGGAGGTTTTCTCATATGGGTGATGTTGTTGTCCTTCCACAACCCCAAAGGTTGTTTATAGCTAGCTAGGGGTTGCATGTATAGGTGAAAATATTGGCGTGTGTTTGGCAGTAACAATCATGATATCTATGACGGTGCTGAAGTTCCACAATCTTCAGGTACGACATCTGTAATGTTATCACTGTTTGGAGCCCGCAATGGACAGGTGTTTCGTGTGTGCCCGGGTTGTCTGCATATTGAACATGCCTTCCGTCGTCGTCGTCGTCCATCCGGAGGATGAGCATCTGATGTTTCCCCGGGTGCTGATGGACATGTAAACGGCGTCCGGCAATTTTGTCTATTATGGCCATAGCTCTTGCATTGTGAACATCTACGTCGGCGAATGCCTTCCCCAGCCGATGGAATCCTTTTCCTCCTAGGTCTCCCCGCTTGACCTCGACATGTTGGTGGCAGAACGACGATTTCTTTAACGGATTGGGGGACGTCCCATTCACTCGGATGGACAACTGGGCGAATGGGAACTGAATATCCCTCCACCCAAGAGCTAGTCGTGTAATAGTCCGAGCAGAATTCAATGGGTGAACGATTGCACTTACTGCGAAGGCAATGAAATCTCAGTTGGGGAACAATGTAAACATGTAAAAAATTGAATGATCAATACCCTAAATAAGAAAAGAAAACATGATTATTCACACCTTATTGCCGCCATTGCATGCGTGCAGGGGAGTAGATCACTCTGGAACTCACCGCATGAACAAGTCTTCGTGCATAGGTTGACGAATGCGTCCGTGTTCCCGCCTATAACTCGGAACTCCACCAGATCGATTGGTTGGATGGAGAAATGACATGCTGCATTCAACCGTTTGTTCAACAGATCGGTAGCCCAAGGGCTGAGTGGCGTGGTCATATTCAATGCCTCGTTGTGCCGGCCATGGAACCAACGTTGGAACATGCCTCTGATGCACTCGATCAAGACGGTTATTGGCATTTTCCTTGCATGCCTGAGGCAGCTGTTAATACACTCCGCAATGTTGGATGTCATCAGCTTGTATCGCCTTGCCGGTGACCGTGCACGTGCCCATCTATCAGGTCCTATTCTCATCAGGCGGTCATAAGCAGGTTTGCAAATCTGTTCCAGCTCAGTCATGTGTCTGGTAAAATCGGACAGCCTATAGCAGTTTGCAGCCAATGTGAAAATGGCAGCAACATCGGTGCGCTTGAACAGGTTTTTAATGTTTTTCCCTAAGTGGTAACTGCATAGACCGTGATGCGCGTCGTTGTACACATTCTCAACTGCCTTCTTAATCGCAAGATGCTGGTCAGAAATTAACATGTGGTTTTCGGGACAACCAATTGCACGACGCAATTGGTTAAGAAACCACGACCAAGACTCTTCGTCCTCGACGTCGCCAATGCCGAATGCAACTGGATATATCTGCTCGTTCGCATCTTTGCAAACCGCAACAAACAGAATACCCTTGAATCTACCTTTTAGATGTGTGACATCGATAGCAAGTACAGGCCGCATTACAGAACGAAACCCCTGGATACATGACCCGTACGCCCAGAAGCAATATTTGAATCGGCGTTCCTGATCTGTAGCGACACTCGTGAGCGTACCGGGGTTTTCACGTTCCAACATGTGGAAATATGAAGGGATGAGTTGGAATGACTCTTCCGGGGGACCGAACACAAGATTTTCAGCATACTGCTTCGCTTGCCATGCCTTTTCATAAAGGCATTGCAATCCCCACGTGCGATTCATCTCTTCCATTATTTCCTTAGGTCTCAATGGGGTAACATAATTTCCTTACAGCCTGGTCGAGATAAGCTCACCAATAACCCTTGCGCTCGCAGTTCGGTATCCACATTGCAAAACATCAACAGTATACGTGTGTACCTTATGCAATTTCCGAATTTGCCAGTAATATCCCTCAGGCAACTTCGTTGCATGCAAAGCAAACTTGCATGCCTTCTCCTTACAACCCACCTCAAAACGAGCGCGGCATGACTTTTTAACTCTTACCTCAAAATGCTCTTTTATTGCCAACATGCTCAAAACACGTTTAAAATCGGACTTCGATCGAAACACTTGTCCGCGATGTAAGTGGTCGACGTGTGCTCCAGATTCCTCTGTCGCAACTGTTTGGAAGGATATCATATCTACCACGGGAATGACCCATTGACGAGACACCCCTGTATTTACCCTCTCTTCATCACTGTCCACTGGCGAACGAATGCCGTTCCTTTGGGCGATGCCGTCGTCCTTAATAGGCTCGGCACCCTCAACATCTTCTAACGTAACAGTTGTGGCATGGTCTTCGAACTGAACCCCTTCTAACGCAACAGTTGTGGCATGTCCTGTGCTGCCATCTGCACGATTGAAAGCAGGGAGGTCAATGTGCTCACCCCCGTCATCATCTGAACATGCATCGTGCAAGTCGTCATGTGTATCCGCCGTGTCATCCTCTTCAACATCATCTTCAATCTCATCAGATGCATCGACATCGCTAACAACCATCACAGTGTCCTTTATGAACGGCGATTGACCAACTGAAGCTCCATTTGATAGATTTGTTTGTTGCAGTGTACCATGAAATTCATTCGATGCACATTCTGATCGGAATTGTGCAGACATCATTTGCAGACACCTCAGGTGTGTCCCGGCCTGCTCAAACTCTTGACGATACGTCAAACGTGATTGCCATGGTTGTATGTTAGGCAATGCATGCTGTGGTATGTCAGAATAATTACCATTCTGTTGTAGGCTATGACTATGTTGGATACCATGTTCATGTCGAATATCGTTTCCCTTTCCTGCCTTAACTGTCACAAACACAGCAACTGCCCTCTCATCTCGCAGAATACTTGCTACATCTTCATCATCCCTGATAACTATGCGGGAAACCCCTGCAGCATGTCTCAGCGATGCATGTAGATCAATTTCATTCTTCTGTGCGTCGACCCCGACAACTGCTTCAACCAGCTTCACTAGGCCTGATAATGACAAATCACTCCCAACAACCCTAACTCGTGTATCACCACCCTTGTAAATGTCATCGACCCACTGACCACCGTATGTAATCATAACCTTAACATTTGGCACGCTGCTGAAATTTGTCCAAAAATAATTGTCACAATCAGTCAATTTTTTTTAAACATAAGTTCCCAATAATGCAAAAAAAAAAAAAACAACTTACGCAATGCCTAAGTCACATTTGGCTGGCGGATGAAATTTAACAGAATAAGTGTTGCAATGTATAATACACATTCATGCCACGCCTAAAAACCAGTTAACGTAAGCCTCGTTACAAGATGTGCATTGCACAAGTCAGTCACGCAATACAGCATGTCACGCTATATATAAAAACCAGTCGCGTTATATATAAAAAACCAATCACGCAATGCCCAAATACTAGTGACCAAAAGCATCAAAACGAGATAAATTGCACAAGTCAGTCACGCATTACAACATGTCATGCTATACATAAAAACCAGTCACGCTATATATAAAAAACCAGTCACGCTATATATAAAAAACCAGTCAAGCAATGCCCAAATACTCGTGACTAAAAGCATCAAAACGAGATAAATTCCACAAGTCAGTCACGCAATACAACATATCACGCTATACATAAAAACCAGTCACGCTATATATAAAAAACTAGTCACGCAATGCCTAAATACTCGTGACAAAGCATCAAAACGAGATAAATTCCACAAGTCAGTCACGCAATACAACATGTCACGCTATACATAAAAACCAGTCACGCTATATATAAAAAACCAGTCACGCAATGCCCAAATACTCGTGACAAAGCATCAAAACGAGATAAATTCCACAAGTCAGTCACGCAATACAACATGTCACGCTATACATAAAAATCAGTCACGTTATATATAAAAAACCAATCACGCAATGCCCAAATACTAGTGACCAAAAGCATCAAAACGAGATAAATTGCACAAGTCAGTCACGCATTACAACATGTCATGCTATACATAAAAACCAGTCACGTTATATATAAAAAACCAATCACGCAATGCCCAAATACTCGTGACCAAAAGCATCAAAACGAGATAAATTGCACAAGTCAGTCACGCATTACTTTTGGTCATGCTATATATAAAAACCAGTCACGCTACATGTTCGGCCTGTTATGATGTTTGGCCTGGGTTTTGGTTTTAAGAGGTAGATACAGATGGGGAGATGAAACGCTAGGCCGAACAGGTGCCGCCCCCATTAATTGCACTTATATGGGGATATGGGTGTAGAAAACGAAGAGTCATCATTCATGCCTATAAATACAGGGAACCAGTAAGCATTTTAATCAATTATCTTAATCAATCTAGGATAATTTAGAAAGTCTACAGGCTTCCGCGGATCTAACCCAAGATATTGGCGAAGGGGCAACCTCCTTCCGCCCTGCGTCTGTACACTCTCTTCCTCTTCCAGTACTCCTTCTTCCTCTTCCTGTACTCCCTCTTCCCCTCACGCAGTTAGGTTGAGGAAGATGGAGTACAGATAGAGCAATGAGGGAGTGCTGAAGGGGGCGGAGGGAGTACAAGCAGAGGGCGAAGGAAGTACAGGAGGAAGAAAGATCTCCTTGATTCCATCTATTGGCTGTTGATTGGAGGCAACCTCCTTCCGCCCTGCGCCTGTATAGCCTCCTCCTCTTCCAGTACTCTTTCTTCCTCTTCCTGTACTCCCTCTTCCCCTCACGCAGTTAGGTTGAGGAAGATGGAGTACAGATAGAGCAATGAGGGAGTGCTGAAAGGGGCGGAGGGAGTACAAGCAGAGGGCGGAGGAAGTACAGGAGGAAGAAAGATCTCCTTGATTCCATCTATTGGCTGTTGATTGGAGGTCTATTCCTACCAAAGTGTCTGGACGCATACATGTGAACCAGTCACGCGACGCCGGTCACCTTTCGACCCCAATAATAAAACCAAGAAGCCATAACACATACCTTGATTCCATCTCCGCACTTTGGGAACCTCAGAAAGTTCGCTGGCGATATAGACCTCGATGGCGACAGCTAGACGGCGAGATATATACCCCAATGGCCTTGGAGAGCTGGACGGAGGGATAGCTGAATCGAGATTTAATTTTGAAATTTTAATCTGAATGGCGGGAGAGGATAAAGAGACCGAGACGCTCACTCCTGATTTGGATTAATTGGTCTAAAGGGTATTCTTGTCAAGTTGCCCCAAATATTGTCTACAAACAGTTAAAATTATATGGAGGGTCATTGTTAAAGTGCGGTTACTCGGGTGTCCATTTCTCACAATTTCCTCTAAAAATAAAGTATCTGAGTATGAAAGCTTTAAAGATCTATCTAGGCACTGGTCAATACATGTTCTCCTACTGCTACTACTCTGCTAGTATTACTCCTTTGCCCATTTCCCAATTCCCATGCATGCATCAGCAGGAATGACAGGGTTCCACCTTCTCCAACACGATTAAAGGGCAAAGAAAAAGCATAAGGATATTAAAGTTTGGGGGAAATGGTTGTTTTGTGAGGGTCCCAGAAAGTATGGGTGGTGATAGTAGTAGTAGTACTACTACTACCACTACCAACTAACATATACTACAAAACCCAAAAACAACTCAGATCAGGACAGAAAGAGAAAAAAAGAGAGAGGAAACAAACAAAACAAATGCCAAGAAAAGATTGGGATTTCAAGCAAACCCCACTGAAGTCTGACTTTCGACTTCCCCTTTTGTCTCTTCGGCTCAGCTCGCTCTCTCTCTCTTTTATGGCTTTTATTTCTTGTTCTTTCCTTTTCCTTTTAACGACCGCAATAAATGCCAGTTTCCCACTCTTTTGTTTCTCTACTTTGCTTTCCCCTCTGACGTGCTTCAGTGTGGCTTTAAAGTACTGCACTGCACTGCCACCATAAGGGACAGAAAGGACTCTTGTCTCTGAAACCAAACATGGGTTCTCGACAGAAGCAACTCTGGGTCCCTTCGTTAAAGCCACTAGATGGATGACACGTCTACCATTATATCTCCATTCATAGGCGTTAGGGGTCCTCCTTAATCTTCTGTCTTAGGCTGTAAGCTCTCCCTCTTTTCTCTGTTGAATGAAAGAACGGAAATGGAAGAGTGGAAGAGTGGAAGAGTGTTCAGTCCACTCTGCTACCTGGCTATTTTCACCACTTACCTCTACCATTTGTTAAAGAAAGAAAAATTTTCAACAACAAAACTAATATGTAGACATATCACTATCAAGTTATTTATATATATAAACAATATATTTAAAAGTATTTTCTTCATGTTTTGATAATATTTCATTAATAAAATCTAAATACTTTTAATTTAATGGTGCATGTACATTTTAAACATATTAATAATATTTATAATTAAAAATATTAATAATATGTTATTTTTCAATTGTAATTTTAAAATATAAAAAATCAACTGAAATTACTAAATAAACTATTTTTCATAATAGATTAATATTTAAAAAAAAACATATTCAATTGATTTACACCGATTAATATCAAATTTAAATTTAACTTTCATAAAAAAAATATCAAATTTGTTTTATCACTACTCTAATACTAAATAATAGTATAAATACTGACATCAAAAGACACCATAAATAAATATTTCATAATATTAAATCTATATTAAAATATTTTAATTGAATTTTAATCCGATAACATGATTTAATTACGATTTGATTTTATGTCATTGTGCTACAGAAACCGAAAGTGATATGAATAGTATCATTACTGACATCAAGAAACATCATTACTAAGTGTAAATCAAAATAATCTAACCGATTTCTAACACTCGAACACCTTCTCGATAACAAGGTCTAGCGCTGATCCTATGCATCGTGCTACAGTAGCCTGCAAGATAGGATCTAATGAGTAACAGAGACATTAGACTAGACATTTTTCCCGTTTTCTTATAAGGATAATGAGAAAAATTGAAGGAAAAAGTTAAAATTAGGGCACGAGAAACAAGGCAAAAGCATATTAGTCCAAGGTGCGTTAGATGGATCGATGGGGGAGGAGGCTGGGTGGATTTGATTCCTTGTGTCAGTGATGGAACCCTATTCTGATACAAAGGGCAGTCGGGTCCCCGTCCGACCCCCCCTGTTTCTCTGAAACTACAAATGCGTGAAGGAGTGTCGAACATCAAACGAAAGGAAGATTACTGGTCGAATCAATCCAAATTTCAAACACTATGAGCGTCAACTGTAAGATGTTGATTGATGAATCCGACGGTCGGAATCATCCCTCGACCTAATTCAAATGCAGAGAGAGAGAGAGACTCTTAAATGGAGTTTCCTGTACTGTCCCGTCCATCCTGGAGGATTTTACACAATGAAGCGACTAATGCCAACTTGTCTTGCTTGTCTCTTCATGATTCACAATGGGACCAGAATCTAACAAAACCTGAGACAGGGATTGTAAAACCGTTTGAACAATGTTATTTTATGGTTTAAATAACTAAAACTATCCTGAATAATGTCGATTTATATTTTAATCATAGAAAAAAGTTTTTATTCTTTTATTTATAACATTTGTCTACAGGGTGAGCAGTATTCTGAGTGGGGAAGAAATCAGCAAATTCAGGCCAAATCCAGCTTAGCAATAGCCATGCAAAGAGTCATCAGTTTTTCACCTCGAGCCATGGATATCCTATTGCCGCATAGGAGACACAGCCAACACACACCAATTTTCCATCACACTGAAGCTCTAGTTAACAAACTGGGGAATTTCCCCAACCCCACCAACACGTATATGTACCATAGAAACAAAGATCAAATGCCGCAAATTTTGCTGTTGGCAGCCTGATGGTTCAGGCAGACAAAAAGCAATGGGACATGAAAGGTTTTCGATGGAACCGTTGAAGTTCGGTACCAGTTAATCTGAGTGACTTTTGAAGTGACATGTTGAGGGTGATAGATTAGTGCCAAACGGCTAGCACCTGAGGCCCAATTTTCTTCTCATTTTGTTCAAAAGGAAAACGATAAGGACCTAAGGCCCATGTCCTCTGCAGGCGGGGTTGATCCCCCCTCAGCCCCAGCCCAAAAAGGATTCAGCAAGCTTGTCATTGCAAGGAGAATTCTTGATCAAAGGGTAGTAGCATTGCAAACGGAATCAAGTAAAAAAGTTCCATTTCATTGTGCAAGAAATAACAGATTCATAGATTCAAGATTGTAAATGCTAAAAGATGCGCTCTTCTACAGTTTTCTCCGCTGGAATCTGAAGCAACTCCCGAATTCCTTCGCAAACCTGTAGTGAAGGTTTATATGACTCATAGTTAATGCCACTTATGCAATATGAGCACCCATACACACTCATTTTAAAAAAGGGAGAAATGAATTAAAGGGAAAGACATGTACGAACATACCAGCTTAATCTGGGCTTTAATCGATGCTATCAAGCAGGTATACTCCTCTATTTGCCTGCAAAATGCAGTCAGAAAATACTTTAAAAAGAGAGAATGGAGAAGTTATGCAACCATGGCATTCAAGACATGAGGTGAAACTCAGCTTATTATGTGAAGGCTTCAAATTTTATCATCACATTCTATTGTACAGACCGAAGCCTGTTCCATGTTCCTTCAGTTATAACCTCTACTATGGAACTATGATGATGATTGATGCTAAACTTTAAAATGGGGAACGAAACAACAATAACTAGCCAATCTGTTCCTTGACATGCAAGCGAGCTGTTTAAAGAAATAGAAACATTGTTTGTAGGACGCCAGACCAAGAATCAACCTCTACATACTAGTGCAAATATCCTAAATTTAATTTTTCCATCCTCTTACCCTTGTTTAGACCAGCCAACATATATGATGAAAGAAATAAAGTCTAGATTGGCAAAAACAGCTTCTCAAGTCATGCTTGAAACATAGGACATAATGGATAAAGATTTAATTTTCATACTATCTTACAGCAGCAGTAGTGGATTCCACAGCATTATTAAACTAAACTAATCGTATACCTTGCATAACATGTCAGGTGTTACAATGAGTGGACAATAGATAACATCTCTATGAACTGAACAGAAACAAACAGGTTGAGAAGTACTATCATGCATAACGGTATACGCAAATAAGAGACATAGAGAACTTCCCAACAAAGCCGCTTGATCCATTTAAGAAAAATTGTATACCTTTCCAACTTTTCCTCCCTCAATGAGATGAACTTTAAGGCTTCCGACCAGGTGAACTCCACATGAAATCCTAGCCCAATATCCACAAATATACGTTGTGTATCTGGCCTGTAAATATGAAGAAGGCCCTCAAAAACACACAAGCACAAACATGCACACACCCCCAAAGAAAAAACCAACTTAAAAGAGAAAGAGTGTAGAATTAGACCAAAAATGAATGACAAATGAAACAAACAACAACAGGAATCTTAAATCTCAATCCAATTGCAATCACAAAGTTCAACAAAATTCTTAAGTTGAAGCATACATACATGCTCGCCACTAAACCAGAACATGTAAAGGGCATATAAAACGGAATGATTCTACTTCATGATGGCAGTCAGTAGACCCAGACCCACTTGTTTAAAATGAAATTATGACGAATTGAAATACATACAAAATGCATACATTTCAGGAATAGAACAACAACGTATATTTGTGGATATAGCAGAGTAAGAGTCCAAAAACAGACAAAGAAGTCTTACACTTCTGCTTGCATATACACTTCTGACCCAAGATTAACCAATGTTCGAAGACTAGTTACACTGTTTTTCTCTAAATTTTCTATGTTCTTTCGCAAATCTGAGCTACAAGAGAAATAGTCAAAGTAAACATATAGAAGAACAAATCTTTCTACGGGAAAAGCATAGCAAACAACAAGAGAGTCTATTGAGGAAAGAAAACTATAGAAAGGAACAATTCCTCAGAACAATCGGGAAGAAATTTCATTCAAAAAGGATACAAGATTTTTCGCTGTTCAAAGACCTTATCCCTGCAAAAATATGATCAGAAATGTTGTTATTCCTTTTCAAAATCAAAGCGTAAAATTTTTTTAAAAAAAAAATCGATACCGTTCCGCAATAGCACGAACAAGATCTGGTTTAAGGCGTCGATCAACAAATTCCTCGAATTTCTGTATTTTCTCATGGCGTAAGCTCTCCATTTTTCTTCTCCTTCTGTCAAAAATCAAGGCAGAAAACTTCGACTCATCGTCAACCGTAAAGTATTTTCATCGAACGGCAAAACTGCAGAAATTTGAAAAGCGAAAGCTGCTCACCAGTTCAAGGGCGAGGGAAAAGCTAGAAAAAACGGTTAATCACTACCGTCTCATGGTTTGGTCTAGCGGTTCAGGGAAATGCTCCGCGACCCGCAATGCCCAACGCGGGAATGAGTAAAGGGTTTGGTGATTAGACTCTCAAATACCAAAACTGTCCTTTTGTGTATTTTTATTTTTTTGTTTATAACTACAAACCGGATATGTCCATGGATATATCGACACGTCAATGGATATTTAATTCTGTAAAAATATTAGAAAATATATAAAGTAATGATATGTATAATAATGTCCAAGGAACATGATCATGAAAGGAATCCCAAACTTTGAACTTGATCATGGAAGGATTAGTTCAGTTCTCATTTGTGTCTCCAAAGTGAGATTATAGAACCCATTTTCTAGACTAATCCAGGATGCATTTATTCAATAACAAGCATATTCATATAATAATTCTAGCTTTCATATTCATATAGAATTCCTAACAAAAGTCTACTATCAGTGCAATGAAACCCAACCCACGATATGGCATGGTTCAAAGGGGAAATTAGCACCCACTTAGAACCTTAGAAGCTACCAGCAGAAACCTATGAATCTGTCTTATGTCTGTGTCAGACATCAACAGGCCTCCTATGAATCTAACATAATTTAATATTGGCCAGAAAAATAAACAAAAAAAAATAACTAACATAATATTTATTTAATTTGGCATTGATTTGACACCAGAAATCAGAAAAAAAGTACGAAGAAAGAGGGATAACACCGCCGATGGCAGAGGCGCCGGCACCACCGCATTGACCACAGAGAAATGAGTTAACAAATAGGAAAATCAGCAGGAAAATTTCAAAGAATAATCATAGAACAAACAGAAAACAAGATTTGAAGTAAAAAAGATTCGCAAATAAAAACTTCGGTAGTTAAAAGAAAAATTAGCAGAAATATCGTGAATCTAATGGGAATTTAACGGGAAAAAAAAGAAAAAAAAACAAAAATGAGCTACGAAAAATCAAATTCCTACAAATCTTGAAGTAAAGAGTAAACTAGAAATGTTGAAAAACCGTACCTGAAACCAGAGCAAGAAAATGGATGAATTGATCTATCCCACAGTCTCACGCTTCCTTTCTTGCCTTTGCCCGTATTGCCCTGATTTCTTAGTTTACCTTTTGCTTTTGGTCCGACTTAGGTAACAAGGAATATCTGTCGATTTAAAAATTTGCGATTTGCATTATCGGCTTTTGGGCTTTGAAGTGGTTTTGGGCCTTGGGCCTTTCACACACCCAATTTAAAAAAGTCCGATAAATTGAAAAAAAAATTAAGCATTTTTCTAAATATTTTATGTTCATACAAAAAGAAAAATAAATAATTAAAAAATATATAAAATTAATGAAATTAAATAACAGTTCTAAACAAAATGATTGAATACATTACATAGTTTTTAATTAATTAAGATATTCAATTTTTTTTATTAAAAATTTTCGCATCACCGTAATTTTTAAAATTAACCATCAAATTGCATTGAAATATATTAATATTTATTGGATATAAGATTTTTTTTCGTCAGAATACATATAAGATAGTTGGACATTATTTTTTAATTAAAATGTAATATTAATTCAAATAACTAAAGTGACAAATAAAAAAAATAAAACCAATTACTAAATTATAAATTTACATCCAATCGGAATAAGATATAATGAAAACTTTATATCAAAAATTATATATATATTAAAATGGATATTATATGTTTATTGCAATTGTTACGTTTAGAAGTATGCAAATTTAAACCGAATTAAAAAATAAAACTAAATCAAATTGAGTTTGATTTCCTTAATCCGGTTAATTTGCTATTCACTTATTTTAATTAATTAAGTTTGGTTAGAACATTTAATTGGTTTAATTTTTTATTATAAATTTTTCCAACTAAAGTAACGGAACTAACCAAATTGAGTAATACTTAAAAAAGGTAAGTGAGCTTTGAATTCAAGCAACGAAACAAAATTATTCATTCTTTATTATTCAATTAAAAAAATAAAATCTCAACATAGAATCTTGTAAAAAAAGTTATATCCTCACATTTTTTCTTTCTATTTTGATGAGTTCGGTTTTCAATAATCGAACTAAACTAATCAAAATAGTTCGATGTTTCATTTTTTTTTTGTTATCAAACTTCTTCGGTTTGGTTTCGATTTTTTGTAAAGAAGAATTTAGCTTTTTCGGTTTTGAAAATTCTAAACTGATTTCATTGAACTAACTGTTTGTACATCCTTAGTTGTATTTGAAAATCTAGCCATATTTCTCGTATCTGGTCAAATTACGAAATCTCAAATCAATTAGATAACAATGAACCTTAAGCTTATAAACATGAGTGTTTTATGTATTGATAATTTAACTTTTTAAAAAGAGAGTAATGACACTATAATCAAATGATTTTAGAGCCAATTCAAACTTAACTTCGATGTCGCACTAAATTTTATATTGAGTGGAACAGAGAAGGTGATTCGACTTGCAGTGGGGTTGTTATGAATTCAAGTAAGATATCTACTATATATAAAAGTAGTATAATTTGATTTCTCAATTTCTTTTAATTGAGTGTCTAATTGAATTCCAATTGAATATCTAATTGAATGACAAATGTCATTCAATTAGAATCCCTCACTATATATTTAATTTTATAATTAAAATCAATTTATCTTTTTCTTATAATTTGATTTCTCAATTTCTTTCAATTGAGTGTCTAATTGAATTCCAATTGAAAATGTTATTCAATTAGAATCCCTCACTATATATTTAATTTTGTAATTAAAATTAATTTATCTTTTTCTCTACTATATATAAAAGTAGTATAATTTGATTTCTCAATTTCTTTCAATTGAATTTCAATTGAGTGTCTGTCATTCAATTAGAATCCCTCCCTATATATTTAATTTTGTAATTAAAATCAATTTATCTTTTTCTCTACAAATAATTTATCTTTTAAAAATATCAAATTGAAATCTAATACAATATAATTTATATTTTTTTTTAACATTTTTCGTAGCGTAGCTACGGGTATCATCCTAGTAAGTAGTAATAGTAATACTCATCAACTTGTACAAATACTATAGTAAATTGGTATCTGTTTTTCACTTGCTTACACACAACAAAATTGTAAAATTCATAAGCAGACTCAAATTACAGAGAAATCCTGAATCAAATTCATTCCATGCTGATCAATGGGCAAGGAAAATGGGTCAGTCAGCTGACTCGAAACACCGGAACCCTGCGTCGTGCTGATAATAGCTCCTTCATGTGAGCAATTTGAACCAACAGCTGGTTGATCTTCTGCAGCATGAAATTGAAAGTTTTGTGGAATGAGTAGCAAACTCTGACTAATAATGGAGGAAACAGAACATACAAACAAGTTTTTCTGTTCATTTTTAACAGTGTTCATGGTTCAGCGGTGACAAGAGAAGCATTCCAGGATATGGGTTGAATTCGATTCGATAAATTAATCAGGGAAGCAGATTGTAACTATCTCTGCTTCCAGGATTTTCCTGGAAACTTTCATCTGCTTAGCTACTTACTGAAAAGAATGTTCTGGGGAGAAAATTATAGCAATTCTACCAATAATCTAACGTCTTTATAGAATTTGATTTGAAGTAAGAGACATTAAGCGAAATGAGAAAATTGCAGCATCAGGAAAACAGAGTATGATCATTCAGAGTTTCCGAGTAGGAAGTTTCATGGCAAAAACCTGGTCTTTCTCTTGAATCAAAAACTCCAATTGATCCTTCTTCTCTCCCTTGACTCTGGTACGCCACCTCCTAACCTTGGCATACACCAACGACATCAACACCGCTGCCACAACTCCACCGACCGCCCCGACGGACCAAACCCCCCATCCAAAGGCCACGAAGCATCGAACTCTAGCAGCAACCTTCACAATCCCAGAAGTCAGGATTTCACCAATCCCATTTGCTTTCCTCAAAGGCCGTGAGTTTGCTTCATCCCCAGTCGACGACCAAGATTCCGGAACCGCTGAATTCATCTCTTCATCTCGAACATGAACTTCTTCCCCTTCTTCATCATCTCCTGCTTCTGATGTTATATCTAACCCTTCGTGATGGCTCGGAGGGAAGACGGACAAGTCATGTTGATGTCGGAGATCATTGTCTTCGACAGCAGCCATGTCAGTCGGATGAGGAGTTGAATATGTTGGCGACTCGATTTGCTCCCACTCGCTGAACCCTTCTGATGCCTCGGCTCCATCCATGATACCTCTCGGGATTTGGTGTCAGCCCTGGTTAAAATATCTGCTCTAAGGAGATAGGCTAGGACTCTGGGGTAAGAACGCAGAAATATCCTGAAGGAAGGGGGGCTTGAAAACGTAGGAATTGATTGGATTGTAGCAATCTCCATGTCTAGTCCACTTCAATCAGTGTGCACAAGGGAGCTTCGTTTTGGGTCTTTCGTTGCTCACGCTTGGAGGATATTGTGGGCCAACTCCTTCTTTGTCCTACCATCACCATCTGCCTCGCCTCCTGTTGAATTTGTTTGGTTGCAATGTGGGGCAATGGTACAATTTTATTCCATGGTTCATTCTCATAGGAATTAACGTGCAATAAATGGTATTGAAGGTGCCTTATCAATCTACCAAATTTTGTACAATGCTACTCTAAATACTAAATGCAAGGGGTATGATTCACATTGCATTTGCCGTGTTAAAAAATGTTTTAATTGTATTTTTGAGTCAATCTCGAGAAGTGCTTTTACAGATGTTAAAAGTATTTTTAAGTATCGAGCAATTAGAAATATCAATTTATACTTTATGAATTATAAAATTATGTTTTTAATCATTGAAATATTTTGAAATTAAAATAAATTTTGATAAAAGTATTTAGAAAAACTAAATTTTGTTTTTTTGATGTGTGTATATTTATACAATTAAATTTTAAAATAATTTAATTTGGACACATCTTAACAATAATCACTTACAAAATCAAGAAAATAATTTGTTGAAAAAATTTTAATAGAAAAAAATGAAAATCAAACAAAATCTTTATAAAAAATATTTTCTTTAAAAGTATAGTTTTTATGCATGAATAAGACTAGTGAGCTAACCCATTTTGTAGTTAAGCCGTTTTATTAACTATATAAGTGGTTAAATGCTTAAAATAGATATTAATAAGCAATTTATCAAACTTCATTTACATTTTTTATGTGGTATCAATTTTTTTTATGTGACACTTATGTTTATTTCCATAAGCACTAAATGAATATCATTTTTTCCGCTTAGCACCTCATAGATAACTTCTATTCATACAAAGAGTTAAGTCGTTAATTTTATTCTAAAATCATCAAAACATACTAAATAAAAAGTTGACTTGTTAGTTCATATTAAAAAAATATATAATATTTAAAAAACTCTTAAATTATTTAAAAAATTTAAATAAGTCATTATTTTTTTATTACTTTCAATCAAATTTTGAATTTTTATTTTATATAAAATAAGTATTTATAATTAATAATTAATAATTATCATTAAATAAAATATTATTTGTTATTTTATATTTTTATAGTATGTGACGTTAACGTAAAATGTAAAAAATATCACATCATAATCAATTACAACATGTTAATATATTATGTCATAATCCAATTATGACATGTGAACATATTATATGATATAAAATGACAAGTGATATTTTAATTATTCAATTATTAATTATATAGGTTTATTGGAACAAAATAAAAATAAAAATATTTATTTAATTTAAAATAAAATATAAAAATTTGATTGAATATAATAAAAAATGATAATTTATTCAAAATTTTTTAATAATTTTAATTTTTTAAATATCATATAAAAAAACTATATAATATGTATAAGATCAATTGAGAGCAAAAAAAACGTAAATAAATGAATCGAAAACCCAAAAGAGTCTTTCTCAAACTAAACAATCATTTCTCTTATCAAACATATACTTGAAAAAGAAGAATGAGTTTATAGATTAGGTGACACAATAATTATGGTTATTATTATTTTAATTTAAGCATTTAAATCTTCGGGAAGAATCAAATTTGGGATCTTGCAAAGCTATTGGCGGGTAGATTGACTGGTAGTTGCTCCATCCCTTACCTTCTTGCCGTTGACTTCAACTGTATACCAAGCCGTTATTTTTTTATTTATTTATTTTTTTCAAAATCAATAAAAAGGGAAAAAAACAGAAAAGAAAAGAAAAACTCCTACAAACACGGAAATGGCGCAGTTGCTTAATTTAGTCCAAGCGAAAGGAAATAGAAGGGCATTTTTGGTAATTAAAGGCACAACAAGCTACTGCAACAAGTAAGCTCCCCTCTTCCCCTCCCTTAACGGCAGTACGATTTGCTTTAAAATCTCTCTCCAAACAGTACCGAAGAACAAAAAGGTTTGATAAATCTCTCCAATTTTATTTTTGTTTATTTGATTGGTTTTGCTTTTCTCGTAGTCATTGTTTCTGAGTATGAAAATTTTTGAAAATTTATTGTCTTTTTAGCTTTAGCTGCAGCGACAGTCAAGTGAGCAATAGTGAAGGTAGCGTTCACTGTTCTTCTTCTTTTTGATTCTAATGTTTGTGATTTGTAGAAGTTGAGTTAAAGAATTGCTCCACTTTCTAATTTTTTGAAGGCATGTGATTCGTCGCGTTTGGTTTGCTTTTTTCTTGCTGTTTTCCGGTGCTTTGATTCTTTGTTTCTGGATGAATATATTGATTGGCTGCATTTTTATTGGAAGAAGTAGATCCGGGAGCGAGAAATGAAGTGTAGAAAGTTAGGCATCGCTGTCTGATAATTGTGTAAACGAGTATTGTTTGACAAGGAAATTAGTAATTAGCTTTTGGACTCAAGGTTTTTGAGATATTTTGGATAATAAAGCGGTGTTGATACTTCAATTGACAATATGATATTATCTTTAGTTAAAAACATAGTATGCTATTATTTTATAAGCATTAAAACCGCTTTCGAGCTATTGAAATGCTGTATCCTTCTACCTTTTCTATGGTTTCTGCATGGACTCAGTGAAATCTTGCAATGGCTCATAATTTTAGCTTATGGTGAACAAATTGTTGTGAAACTCTCTTTTTTCTTATTGAAATGTTTTATTTCGTTAACTAAAAGTAATTTCCTTGCGCTTGGTGCAGTTATCGATTTATAAGCCATCTCTTTGAAGGGTTTGATATTGCTTTGAAGAAATGCTCGTGTCTGCTTTACTTACATCTGTGGGAATAAATTCTGGCCTTTGTGTATTGTTCTTCATATTGTATTCGATATTGAGGAAACAGCCAAGTAATTATGAAGTTTATATACCATGCTTGCTTGCTGAGGGGAATTCTAAGCGGAGAACTGGTTTCAACCTAGAAAGACTAATACCATCTCCTGGTTGGGTGAAAAGGGCATGGAAGCTATCTGAAGACAATCTCCTGTCAACATCTGGCTTAGATGCTGTCGTCTTTATGCGTGTTATAACCTTTAGGTGAGTGGTTTCTTCCATAAGGAAGTTTTTGTTAGTGTCAAGAAGAAAATCTAATGAGTTAGCTCAGTCGATAGATGGATTTTGGTTATACATTTGGTTGTATGTATTTTTTTTGATTGTGTCCTTGATTTTGTTTATTGGTGCCTGTGTGTCAGAGAAAGAGAGAGAGAGATTGAAGAATATATAGGAAGAAAAGATTGCTTGAATCACAGAAAATATACAGCATAATACTTTTTCTCACACTTTAATGATTAAAAAAATGCCAATAGGATGAATTGTTTAAAGAGGGAGCTCGTCAAAATAATAGACATGATCTTAATTTACTTTAGTAATGTCAGGAATGTTAACTTTTTCATTAGACATAGTGTGTGAATAGATAGTTTTAAATAAAATGGAAGGCTTTCAACAAGAGGATGGTGAAGTGAAGGACAAAGGCATCCTGTCCATGCTTCTGCTTCTTCATGTATTTAATAAATTCTTAGTTTTTGTAATTCCTAAGAGAAGTTTCATCAACCATTATACATTAATTTGACTAGTCTTAAGGAGAAACTTTCTCTAACCAGTGCTACCATACATGATTCCCTTGGCCTGAGTATTGTCCAGTTGCCTATTTTGGTGCATAGGCATCTAGACAACTGCTATGAGAATATATAGTCAATGTTTGACTAGAATATGCCATTGGTGAACTGAGGATAATAGCTTCCTGCAGCATTATCTTTCTGTAAAAATGCTTTTTTTAGTTGTTGACAAAAAATGTGATTATAGGCATATGTGGAAGCCTTAACTGGTAGAAATATTTTTTTTCATTTTGGAAGTTATACTTCCAAACTTCAGTCTTCTTATTTCTATTTTCTTTTCCACTGCATGCATGCATTACTTAATCTTATCTTTAGTTTTTCTTGATACTTGATATTGAAGATTTTATTTTGGCTTTATCTAGTGCTTTTCTGACTCAACCTTGTGTTTGTTATTTTCTCTTAATACTGCAGTTTAAGAGTTTTTTTGTTCGCTGGGGTTATTGGGATATTTGTTCTTCTCCCAGTTAATTGCACAGGGGATCAGCTAAACGATATTGATTTCGCTGATTTGTCAAATAATTCTTTGGATTTGTTTACCATTTCAAATCTAGAAAGTGGCTCAAAAAGGTAAGTTCTAGTTTAAAAATAATTTTCACATAAGTTGAACTTTGATTCTACATAGCTACTTCACTTGGCAAAATGGATGGATGCCTTAAAAAATTAACATTTTAGCTTCCTCAAGAAATATTCTTTTATTACGTCATAACAAAGATCATGTGTTTATGACTTCTTGATTCTTAAAGAAATGGTAATTGTCTCTCAGAACCTGAAAGTTTTTAGCTTTATCATATGCTTAGGGCCTAGGCAAGTGGAAAGCAAAACTTACTAGTTTTGGCCTCTTGGGCAGGTTATGGGCTCACTTTTCTGCTGTGTATCTTGTCACTGCATTTGTTTGCTATCTACTCTATCATGTAAGTCAACTTCTTCACCAAAGAAAATCAGTTAACAGAATTCAACTGTCTCGAAGCCCTTTGTCTATTATCTAAAATTTCAAGTCTTATGTTGAGTTCGATGTATCATCTGTCCTTACTGTCACACAGATGCTAATTTCTAGAACTAATTTTGGTATTACTGATCATGATTGTCCTCTATGTAAAAAGGATGTTGGAGCTATTTAAGCAATTTTATTGTACCGGGTACTGAGTGGTGAATTTTCTGCAGGAATATAAATATATAACTGCTAAAAGGATTGCTTATTTTCACTCAACCAAACCTCAGCCTCATCAATTCACCATCTTAGTACGCAGTATACCTGTTTCTGCTGGGAGCAGTGTTAGTGAGAGTGTTGAAAGATTTTTTTTGGAGTATCATCCTTTCACATACCGGTCACATATGGTTGTTCATCGAACAAATAAACTTCAAAGTCTCATTGTAAGTGATTTTTTTATGTTTTTCGTTTCCTTAAGCCTCTACTTCTATTTACTCTTTAATAGTTTTTAGGATTTTTTCTTTTTTGAGATAAATGAACATAATTGAGAAATATTTTCATCTTAAGCCTGTGGTTTTGTTGCCGTGTATGGTTAAATAATATGCTAGATGTGCTGGATGCATCCTGTTTTCTTCTTTTTTCAGTAAGTCTAGTTTCACATCCTCCATGTTTCTAACAATTATTTCATTACATTTTTTAATCCCCTTTCAGAAAGATGCAAAAAAATTGTATAAAAGGCTTACCCACTTACAATCAGATCCCAAACAGCAGAAGTATAGGCATATTGGGTTGTTTGGACACAAGGTTGATCTGGTGGATCATTATGGAAAGAAATTAGAGGATATAGAGGAGAATCTGAGATTAGAGCGGTCTGAAGTTTCATTGGCAGCAGAAGTATGTGCTTGTACCTTCTCTTTTGCTTTCTTTTGGCATTGGTTTTTGCTATATTTTTCCACCTTTTGTCAGGATATTGTTTAACCATCTGAATTATGCTTCAGAAAGGTCTTAATATCTGTATATTTGTGTAGGCTTGACATCTATCTAGGTTTGTGAATTATTAATCATGATTTCTTATTGAAATAAAAAGAACAGGTAATGCAAACAATTTAATGAACTCCTATAAAAAACTTTTATGCATTATAAAAGGCACCATAGCTGGTTTTTGAATTTGTGGTTCTAGTAGCCACAATTGGCTTTCTGCATAAGAAATTATGAAAAGAAAATTGTGAATCTAAACATTGTATAAGATGCAACTGAGGTGATACTAGTTAAGGGACCCTTTAGTAATTGTAGAAGCCAAAGTGAGGAAATACAGAAAATTGGTGGAAGTTAGATCACTGAGTCATCACCAAGAATACTTCAAAAGGATTTTCTTCACAGAAGCGAGATTTTCTTTTATTATTTGTCCCAATAAATTATGACAAAACTGGAAAAGAAAAAAGATGTTCCTATGATGGTTTTATTGTTCCTGGTATCATTCTCACTAAATGCATTTATTAATGCACATATTATTGGGAAATCAATCAAAATGGTTTCATAATGCACAAAGAAAGAAAAGTGATAAAAGAGAAAAAAAACAAGGGGGACAGGGTGTTGGTTGGGGGGGGGGGGGGGGGGGGGGTGGCGCGTGTAGAAAACATGGCAGTGGGTTTTAAACTTGAAGTTCCTTACAATCTGAAGTCCTAAATTTCTAAAGGTTTTTTATAAGCAGTGCTGATGATAGCAAATCTGACAAGAGATATGACTCATAACTGCTAGAATTCTCCTTATTCAAGGGTTGAACGAACCTCTAAGGTTGATATTTTATTAGAAAATGATGAATTCCTACTTGTTGACTTTTGCTAGCTTCCCTATATTAATTGATTAAAGGTGCAAACCATAGTATAACAAATTAATGAATCACCAGAGAATGACTTTGTATGCATTCTATCTTGAATCCACTTATCTTTCTTGCAACTGTACTGAGCTTGTGTATATTTTTGCTGGCTCACGTTCTACTTCCTTCTTGTGGCAATTCATTTTTGGCTTAATACTCATTTTAGGATCTAACCTTTGTCAAATTTTTCACTTCAAGATTTAACCTATTATTTTGTTCAAATCAGGATGCAATCTTTTGGATTTTATCTGTTCAAGGAAAATCGATGACCAAAGTCAGCAAATACAGTTAATAGGACTTATGGTTGCTATGTCAAATAATCTTTAACAAATATAAATTTGAATCCCTTAATTCTATTAATGGTAATTTACTAACTTTTATCAATAATTTTCCTCAAATGGATAAAATCGAAAAGATGCATCATAATTTCAATGAAATAATAAGTTGAATTCTGAAATGAAAAATTTGGCCAACATTAAATCTTTTAAATGAGCAAATGCCACTTATTTTTTTAGTAATTGTGCCAAAGAACCTAAAAGGTAGTTATAGAGTGTTTATAACCTCATGTAAATCAATGATATACAACTAAAAATTAAGTCTTCACTTTGCAATTAAGTTGGTTTTAAATTTTTTGTGGTGCATGGAGCGTCCTAGTGATGCATTTCATATTCAATGTATAAGGAAGTTGGAGCAGCTTTTGTCTCTTTCAAGACTCGTTATGGTGCTGCAGTTGCTTTCCACATGCAACAATCAACTAATCCAACACAGTGGGTCACAGAACAAGCTCCTGAGCCGCATGATGTCTATTGGCCTTTCTTTTCTTCATCATTCATGAAAAGATGGCTTTCTAAGATTGTTGTTATTGTTGCATGTATTTTCCTGACAATTCTATTCCTTATTCCTGTTCTGGTTGTGCAAGGTCTTACTAACCTTAATCAGTTGGAAGTTTGGTTTCCATTCTTGAAAAGCATTCTGACCATGTAAGTGGTAGTTTAAGATCTTCAGCTCATTTCATTTGACCATCATTCCTGTTGTTATTGTTTTACTGCTGTATGTTTGTATTGCTGCCCATGCTTTCTCCTTGTAAAAATTTCCCAGCAAACTGTTTCTATATTCTGCTGAATTACATTTTTCTTAAAGAACAAAAACCTTTGAGAATCAGAATAGTGAAGTTGGGCATATCTTGATGTGGCATTTCTGTTGTTTCTATTGATAATATTAGGCAGAAGTAGATTATGGCAATTTGAAGATAAATAAATTAAGTCCGTCAAACATATAGATCTTGGCATTTATAAAGAGTCAATGTCCTGGTGCCTTATGTTCATTTAGAGAAAAAAAAAAAAGAAACGAAGCAAGATTGATGTTGTCAAATTGAAAATGGAAATATAGAAATTACTTGGTTTTTGCAAGTCTGGTTTCAGCTTTGTAGCTTTGGCACTGAGAAACAGCTGATATTTGGTTATAATTCCATTCTGCATTTCATCTGTTAGACCACCTTTCTTAATATAAGTAGTCAACCTTGATTCAGTTTGCTTTATTCTTATGTGTGCATTATCACACTTCCCTCAATGTTTCACTTCTTTGTTGAATAATTTGTGAATATATGAATGTAGTAATGACAACTAGATTAAGATTATGTCTTTGTCTCATGTCATTCAAACACCCTACTTCTTTTTGCTGTTTCTAGTTTATCCTTCAAAGGAGTGTAAATGGTAAAACTTTCTATTTCATTTTATGATTTATACTTTCTCAATTTCATTTATGCTGATTAATCAGAAGACTGCAGAATAAATTCCGATGATATTGTTTAGATTCTTTTGATGTATACAATCTTTAATTATATTCTCAAACGCATGGTAAATGTCGACATTTGAGCATTTTCATGTTATTTATCCATCTTTATTCTTTCTCTTGGTAGTGCAAAGTTTAATTGTTATCTGTCCTGTTTGCAGAACATTCGTCAGTCAGGTAATTACAGGGTATCTTCCCAGCCTTATACTTCAGTTGTTTCTTAAGATTGTGCCACCAATAATGGAATTTCTTTCCTCCATTCAAGGATACATATGTCACAGTGATATTGAGAAAAGTGCATGTAACAAAGTGCTCTGGTTCACAATATGGAACATATTTTTTGCAACTGTATTTTCTGGATCAGTTTTATATCAGGTTTCTATCATCCTTGAACCAAAGAGTATTCCTGCAAGGCTTGCTGTTGCTGTTCCTGCACAGGTGAGTATATTTTTCAGCGGAAAACTTCTTTAACAAGTTTTGTCCAATTTAATAGGGTGAAAATGGGATGGGGTTCTTTCTTTAGCGGTTTGTAGAGGCATAACTAATGCAGGAGAATGTCTCAATAATTGCTCCAACTTAATTGGCTGATAAACTTTCTTCTTGCTTGTGTATATACTGATCAAGATTACATTATAATTTTATAGTATTGAATCTAATTTTAGGGACAATGTTGTAGATGACAAATTGAGTCATTAAACTTAGGAATTCGATGCAAGTAAACCGGTACTGGAATATAATCTTACAACTCATTGCTAATATGTGTTACTTTACCGAGAAAAAAAATTAGAACATTCAACAAAAATGCTATCAATACATGGGAAGTTTTTGAAAAGGATAAAATTATATTATAATGTCTATTTTGTTAGATTATAGTTTTTACAAATTATTAATGTTTCCTTAACTAAGAAAGGCTGAAGAATGAAACAAAACCCCAAGGAATATGTTCCCTTAAAAGGATGACTTGTCTTGAAAGCAGAACTGTTAAAATTTCTCCCTCTGTGTGCATGCACACTCATTCAGCTTATTATATATGTTGATTTGGCCAGTTGCCATGATACGTTGTTAAATTTCTGAGAACACTGTTCACTATTCAACATATAGACAAGATTGCCACAAGAAATTTCAAATTTGGTTTGACAAGATTAGAAGATATAAACTATTCCATGCTAATGACAATGCTAATTTTTTCTGTAGGCATCTTTTTTCATTGCTTATGTTGTAACATCTGGATGGACGAGTGCCTCATCAGAACTTGTTCGCATAATTCCTTTTATTTGCAGTCTTCTAAGAAAACCTTTCAGTTGTTGTTCAGATGACGAATTTGAAGTTCCAGCTATTCCTTACCACAGAGACCTTCCAAGAATTCTTTTTTTTGGACTTCTTGGAATTACATATTTCTTCCTTGCGCCATTAATTTTGCCCTTCCTCTTGGTGTACTTCTGTCTTGCTTATGTAATCTATCGCAACCAGGTTAGTTAGCTTTCTGACTTCCATTTTTTCCTTTATGTAATTTTTCCTGCAGTTTGTAATTGTCATCTTCAAGTACATCATTTGAAGTTAGGCTTTTTACTTATATCATACTTCAGTTACCAAGTAAGATGAGCAATCTATAATGAACATGTGCATCTGGTCAAATTACCGTAGATCAAAAGGCACTACCTTTTTGTATGTCTCTACAATTTAGGCTAATTTTTTGAATTGGTTGGTGGGTTACAATATGCTGTAAATATAGCTGGGCTATATATGGTGTGACATGACTACTTAATTAGAAGATTGCTTTGTAGTCAAACCTTTGGATAACAACACAGTTCTTATAATTATGTTAACATACAAATATGCTACAAATGTACCTGCATTTTCAAGAAGATTATGGAATATTGAACATTCACTTACTTATGAGCTGATTCTTGAGATTGCATGTGACTGCAACTTTGAAAGATTAAGGTATGAAATTTGAGTCACTGATCGAAAATTATAGTTTATGAAGCCTCCCATAAGCACTTAAGTTAATGTTTCTATTTCAATTTTATGCCCTAGATATTATTTCTCATGCGAATAAATGGACCAGCATATTTTTATTTTTGACATTTTTATTCACAATTTGTGCAGATAGGTATATTCTGGAATTAATTTGTACTAACTTGCATTTATGTTTGGCAAATTTACTATGCAGTTTATAAATGTATATGCACCTAAGTATGAGACCGCTGGGAAATTTTGGCCTATTGTGCACAATTCGATGATATTTTCTCTTGTACTTATGCAAGCTATTGCAGTGGGAATCTTTACGCTGAAGAAGCTCTCTTTAGCATCAACTTTAGTTTTTCCTCTTCCTGTCCTCACGCTTCTCTTCAATGAGTACTGCCGGAAACGTTTCTTGCCAAATTTCATTGCTTACCCTGCGGAGGTATGTATCTTCACATGCCAAAAATATTGTAAACTGAATGAGTTATGGGAGTGTAGCATCAAGTGTGGCTACTGCTGCTTTCCCTCACTCTCTGACACATGCACACAGAAGTCTTTTGGCTGTTTCTGTTAAATCCTCTATCTTGATGTTAACTTGGATTTTACATCTTGCAGGTTTTGATAAAGAGAGACAGGGAAGATAGAAATGATCCTACAATGGAAGAATTCTATGATGACTTAGTGACTGCCTATCAGGATCCAGCCTTGTTGCCAATTCAGTTTTCTCCAAATGCTGACAGTCTTAATAGCCCTCTTATATCGGCTGCCGAAGTTCGACATTAAGGTATGATTGTTTTTATTGTTTGTCGACCTAACTAGTAACAATATGATCAAATTTCATTTCATATAGACTTTGATTCTTTGGCATCAGCAAAAACGTTGTATCTGAGAAAAAAGTGTACTTAATGTGCTTGGGATTTATGTCTGTTTGTGTCCTGATGGATATACATGGTTATCTGGCTTTCCTTAAACTTTAAAGTTTGTCCACCAATGCCATTAAACATTGCCTTGAATTTTAACAGAAGCTTACTGTATTCCAGGTTGTTAGCATATTTTTGGATGTTTAGATGAAGTCTACTCATTGTCTGGATCCTCACTGTACCTAGTTCATTACTTTCAGATCAAGATGGAAAGCAGAATCATATTGCCAATAGCTGAAGATCCATCTCCTGCACAGGCTAAAACTTTTTCCGTCATGTTATACTTGAATTCACTGCTCTTCAGGCATCTGATATCACCATCATATCATCACAAAGTTAAGACAAATAGGAAGTCATCCTCGCTGCGCAGTCATGATTACCTGGTATATCCAAATGGTTGAATTACAAGGTAGATGAGATTATAGCATGTTATCTAAAGGAAAATCTCAAAACTAGCAACTCATTTGTTTCTACACATACTATAGTCCCTCAGATTTAGTTTAACTTTATTCGACTTATGATACTGTCATAGAGAATGAATAGATTTGTTCTTATAATAAGGTAAAACCATCTTGGGGTCTATTTAGGGTGTGAGTTGGGGTATCTAGGGTGTTTGGCATTAGAGAAAGTCAAACCTGAACTCTCTCCTATCTTTCTAGCTTTCTGCATAATTTATTATTTGTTAATTTGTTTTGTGAAATTTTTCTTGTGAAAATGCCAGAGACAAAGGCAAGAGTTCATTCTTCATTTAACCTTAATCCATACAGTCATTGAAAGGCAAAAAGCTCTTCTTTTCATCTTCATTTACCTTTATGAAACTGCTGTAATTTTTTCTTCCATTCTCCTCCCTGATTGTCCCATCTGCCATATTTGTGTATCAATTTATTGCAACAAAGCGAAATTTATGACAACATTTAACTGGATTTGGCCTCTTTTGTATGGGTGGTAATTTCGAAGAAGTAAAAGAACAACATAAAAAACAGCAACCCAGGAATATTATTTTCAAAGCATCGAGGGGAGGCTTCTTTCGTCTCCTCTTTTCGTGATTTGCCTTGACACCGTTGGTCCATTCTCTCCAGTTTTTCTGTGCCTATATTCCCAACCCCAACCTTTTAAGTCATTTTAGCCTTCCTCATTTTTATCTAACTATTGTTTTTTCATACTTTTTCCCTATAATTTACGGCTTTTGAAACTTGTCTTGACTTGTAAAGCACAATAATTCTAGGATAATTCCATTTAAACTCAAGAGGCATTTGTGCTCACTTTAATTTTTTTTTAATTATTGTATAAATACACTATCGGTGTAGTAAATATGAACTCTTTTTCTAACATGTAACAACTATCTGTACTCATTTTACCATTCTTTTTAATCATTTTTTTAGTCATATTTAGATAATCTTATAATTTATCGGGTTTAATAAGATTGGTTTAATTAAAAAATGGGATTTATCACATTAGTTTCCAAACCTAGGTAAAAAAAAAAAAAGTGAAAAAGGAAGAGAGGGAGGGAGGGAAAGGGGGTGTTGTTAGTTGTCCAGATGAAGAACAATACCAAAGACAGAAGGAAAGGGCATTAATAAAATCTTAGGACGTTAGAATCGGAAAGTCCTTTTGAGTACTTGGCGATGTCGGCAGGCCAAAAAAATCTAAGTGTATGCTAAAGTGCAAAGAGGCATCTATGTTTCAGGATAAGAGAATATTGGAATGTGCCATCTCCTGAGAGTGAAGTTTCCAAGCCAGTTGCCAAAGAAAGAACGGTAAAGATTGAAAGTGAATAATTTGAAGTACGGTAAGAGCAAAATGATAACGGGGATCAGTAC
The DNA here is from genome assembly GCA_036013995.1 of Theobroma grandiflorum. Lineage (NCBI taxonomy): Eukaryota > Viridiplantae > Streptophyta > Magnoliopsida > Malvales > Malvaceae > Theobroma > Theobroma grandiflorum. The sequence continues at coordinate 1,609,529 of CP142127.1, forward strand.
AATATCAAAGAACTGAAATTTAACCCCTTTCTCTGACTAATTCAAAATACAAATTTTCACTTCCATAGCACTCTCTTCTTGTATTCTCCCCCACCATCCCCCTGCCATGATAGTGAAAGGTAATGCATAATTCAGATAGGAAAGCCGAACCAAGCATAGAACAAAGACATAGCTACAAAAGAAACCCTGATCACAATCTTCCCATTGGGTAGGTTCCTCTCTCCCTTTATAAGTGGTATTGACACCAGCAGAAACAAGCAAAGAGACAAGCAAGAGAATTGATGAACTTGAGACAAGAGTCGATGATGGGGAAGAGAAAATTAGCGAGTGAAGGGAAGGGAAACAGTGTCGATGAAGAGGTGAAATGGGAGCAAGTGGTGATGGATAGTGCTGCAGCAGTGGCAGCATTCAATGGGGCTCGGCGAGTAAGGAAAAGATTCGTTGGGGTGAGGCAAAGGCCATCAGGGAGATGGGTGGCTGAGATAAAAGATACGATACAGAAGATTAGAGTGTGGCTGGGAACTTACGACACTGCTGAGGAAGCTGCGAGGGCTTACGATGAGGCAGCTTGCTTGCTTCGTGGAGCCAACACTCGAACCAACTTCTGGCCTTTTTCCCCATCTTCGAAACCGGTTCTTCCTTCGAAAATTGTCAACCTTCTATTGCTTAGGCTGAAAGCAAGGAACAACAGTGCCACTTCTGCTGCTGCTTCCATGGCTTCCAATTCTCCTCTTAACGTACTAGGGTATGAAGCAGCTGAAGGAGAGCATGTGTGCATTGATGATTTCTTCAATGTGCCTGAAGATTGTAGCCTGAATACAACTTCTTCTACTTCTACAACAACTACATCTAGTTCTGCAACTGCTAGTGATTGCATGTTGGAGATGATGACTTTCGGGTCAAATTTTGCTAACATAGAAAATGGTGATCATCATCTCAAAGCAATTCATTTGGGCAACAGTCACATTGAAGGAGGGAGAGAGGAAAAGAGGGAAGGGTCGAAGGAAGAAGAAGAGATTGATATGGAGGGGCTATTAGATTTCCAGTTTGTGGATGCTGTAGGATTATCCTGTTACTGTTCTCCATTTGAGATAGCAGAAGAAATGGTGGAGGAGCCAATAGAGCAGCAGGAGAATGACGGGGATGATCCATCCATGCTCAGAGAGACCATGAAGAGAATGAAGTATGAACGGAAGTTCTCAGCATCTCTTTACGCCTTCCATGGGATACCTGAATGTTTAAGGCTGAAGCACAATGAATCTGCAGGAAATGACAAGCCCGAACATCAATCTAACCTTAGAAACAACTTCGACACCGACAAGAAACCTGAGATAAAGGAAGAACACGAACAAGTTGGGATCATCCCAGAAACATCAACAGAAACAGGTTCCTCATCTGCTTACTCTTCTTTGAGCAACGAAGCTGGTGAAATCTGGAGCTCCCTTGATCTGCCTCCCATCGGCCTCATGAGTTAGTTTTGACCAGAGATAGACAACCTTAGAACAACATAAACAAACAATCATTTACTTACAGCTAGCAGACCCAATTTCAGGTTAACAGACAAGATTTGCATGAACAAACCAATGAGAATAATGTAAGCTCATATCAAAATTGCATTAGAGGTGGATAATCACTCTTTATTTGAATAATGTAGAATTTCATGGATTATTTTTGAAGATTTTTTTTTTGTTTTGAATTTAAGAAAGGAGATTCGAATTCTGTTCTTTAAGTGAAAAGAGCATGCACTAATCAATAAATCAAAAACTCGAATGCTGATCATTTTTTAAAATTAATCTTTGGGAAGTTCTTATACTTACAAAGTCTTTTAGAGTTTTTTTGAAATAATTCAGAAACTTTTTAAAATATTATTTTTTTAATAAGTAAAGCAATTTAATTACTAACAAACTTTTAATTAGAATAGTGTAGCACTTTATAGCCAACCGCTTGAGTTGAACTTAAGTGAATACTAATCATTTAACCAAAAAAAATGTTCATGATTTTTCAACCTAGAAGCAAGCCTCACGAATTATATATGACTTTAAATTATGAGAATAATAATTAATTAATAATCCATTTCGATTTCATATTATTTTTTTTATTTTAGTGTAAAAGTACAGTAATAAAATCGAATCTAACATAAATATTTGGTGTCGTAAAACATGACAACATTCACGAGTCTTAGTGACTAAACCAATATTAGGAAAATGAATAAATTAATCATTATGTCTTGTTATTTTGGTCCAAAATCATCATTAAGACATAACCCTCCTTTAGTTTTTTAGTTAATTAAAACAGTCAAGATACGATCTCCCCCTATGTGGTCAAGATTCTCTCAATTTTCTAAATCTTTTCGATTTTCCACTATGATCTAAGAAAGATTACAAAAGAAAACAACAAACCCAAAATCTATAACATAATGATACGTGATTTTTTTCTCGTTTCAGTGCAAATCGTCGTTAAAAAGATCTTCGTCCCCCCTCACCCCCCACCAAATCATGTTCCCCATGTCACCCATTTGTTACTGTTTAAACACGTTGTTTAATTACTTTATTAATTGCACTTTAATTAATATATACTTGTTGTTTATCATCTCAGTTTTGAATTATAAAAGCTAGTTGAGGTGTTTGAGCTTTATTCTCTCCAACATTGCAGTTTCATTTTCTCTAAAAGTTTACCATGCTTTACATGTAACATGCTACCATAATTGATTTTTTTTAAATATATATCCAGAATTCGTAAATGTATCAAGTAATTTAAATTTATATCTTAAACGAGTGAAGTCTTTTTTATCTTTTATTAATGTGAAATTCATAATATTTTCTTTCTCTTCATTATGTTGTTACATCTTTATTTCATCGGCTCTTTTCACTCATGAAAGAAAAAAAATCACTTTGGCATGAATCTATTTCGACCCTGAAGTTAACATCATTAATTGAAGGTGGTAGAAGGTCTTTTGTTTCTGTTTCCATCTCCCTAGAGCAGAAAATACATATCCTCGAATTCACCTCCTAATTATGCAAAGATATATATATATATATATATATATTTCACTTTCTCTTCAATGTTCATGGTAATTTTCCTTTTGCATGGATCTTTAGCGATTCAAAATCAACCAAACAAGAACTGCAGTAGTTGATTTTTCAACTCATTAATTGATACATAATTTTTTTATTTAAAAAATAAAGTTCAAATTTTTTTTTTTTCAATTTAAAAAAATTAAATAAAAACTGCTAGCTTAATTTTTTCTTTAAATGAAAAAATATAAACATATTCACTATGATAATTTAACATTTTAATCTCCTTTACATAATTAAAAATTAACTTCCTAGATTTAGAAAAAAAAAACAGTTTCGATTTTATGATTACAAATTTCTCGTAAAATATCCAACTGTGATAAAAGTTTATTTAACCTAAACAAAAAGAATATTGTCTAGTCATCTAGGATTTGTTAATCCTTATAATGCTTAAATTAAAGAAGCAGGCACGAAATCCTGGACACAGGGAGAGATTCCCTATACTATACATTTCCACCCTGCAGGACCTTCTTCAATAGTTTATTCATTGCTAATTAATTTGATCAGGTTATTGGTAGCTTTGAAATTATCTTTGGTTTAAGTGAAAACCATGGTTTGCTTTTCACTCCCTCCCTCCCTCCCTACCTTTAACTCTTTTAGCTTTGAATTATTACATGTATGAGATTAATCACAAACTAGATTGAAAGCCAACAGGAGGGCAACAATACCCTCTTCCATTTCCTTCTCATACTATAAAACAGGCTTTGAAGAAGTACAGAGAGGACCTTCATTTTTTTTTTGGTTTTGTGCTAAGAGAGGAGCATTGAAGAACGAGGGCAAAGGGCTGTTCGGGTTCGATCCATACAAAACCTACATGTTATAAAAAATAGTTTCGATGTTATCAGGTCAAACAGTGAAAGACGAGATAATTTTATTAATAAGAAATTGATTCATTCAATTAATCGTTCATGTTGATGTCAAAAGATTTTGAATTCGAATATCCGTGACCTCCCATTAGTAATATTCCCAATATAAATTGTTACGATGTCATGATTAGAGCTGTTTATCTGTTTTGGATTTTATAGGAAAAGAAAAGGGAGAGGACCCTCAATTTAGATGTTAGATATAAATATATATATATATATATATATATGTTGACTTAATCCATTCGGCCTATTCTATTTAGCTTTACAGGACCTTTACAGAGGACTGGTTCCACCTATTCACGTACGTACGTACGTATTGATTCCCTTTGAGCCTTTTGATTACTTGATCTTATGTCATATAAGCACCTAAAGCCACTAATGATATGACCTTTTGTCACCATTTACTAAAGTCTTTGGTTTATTTCTCTTTTGGGCTCTCCTTTGAATTATGTCAAAGGCCCCTGCATACGTTAGACCTAGGCAAATTAATTCACCACCACAATCTCCTCCCCACCCAACTCACAAAACCAACCGAAAATGATAGGGAAAGATAAAACATAATATTAGTATGATGAAATACTGATGAATTGGGGAAACGAGATACGTTAACTAATGAGTTAAATATTTAAAAGTAAATTATTAATAAATTTTTTATTTTTATTTTTAAATATTTTTTATTTTATTTACATCCAAAATGATACGTTTCTCGAGAAAACATGACTAAAGCAGCCATTTCTTGTTCACCACAAAAAGGCAAGGTGGAGGTGAGAAAATGAAATCAAAACAAAGATTGGGTTGCTGTGCTTTTGCTGCTGCTGATAGAAGTCTTAGGTGTTTCCACTTTCAATTGAGTGAGTAGTGAGACTAAACCAAATTCCCAAATTTTAACAAGCTGGAGTAACTTGCTTGGAATTGGGCAGTTTAGTTCTAAGGAAAAGAACTAATGGTGCCACATGTCAGTTCGCGGTTGGTCGGAAACTGTTATAACCTGACCAATGACACTAAAGGGATGAAGAAGGATTCATTCTTTCACAAGCAAAAGCAGTGGAGGAGTATATAGTGGGAATGATGTGGTCCAAAATCTAGAACCTAACATGTTGTATTGTTCAAGGCACCACCCCTGATCATATTGTCCCATCACCACATTCCAACAATGGGTTTATCCTTAAAAAAATTTTATAAAGAAAAGGGATAACTCAATCCACCTTCACCCCCCCAAGTGCATGTATTATTCCCCACTACTGTTAATCATGTTGACAAAAAGATATTGTGGCAAAAGGGATGGCCAGAAGCCAGGAGGTGATGGGTGATGATGGGGTTGAATGAAAAGCTCTTTTGTGGGGAAAGGAATAGCTTAAAAAGAGACAAACAAAGCACACATTTTTTGTGTTCTTATCTATAAGGTGAGATTTGGCTTTGGTAACATGAATATATAATTGAAAAACCCCCAACCTCTTTTTCTTTTACACTTAACCTTTTTAGACTCTCTCCCAACTGTTTCTGGGTATTGGCAGATAATGAGATTTTGGGTCTAAGAAAAGTGGGTTTTTTTCTCTTATAATAATTATCTAAAGGAAGAACACACAAAGAGGGAAGAGGAAATAGAAGATTCCTCATTCTTGGTAACCCTAAACTTATTGCCTATCCAACCAGCTAAAGAGGGGATAACTCTTCCAGTAGAGTAGATAATTACTTGCAGAGATTTTTTTGTTTGTTTTAGCTAGAAGGACATGAACAAAAGAAAGAAAAAGGCCCCAACTTCTTTTGTTGGTCAACTGTCGGGTAGGTTAACCCTCAATGGAGGATTTGAAGGCTAAATTTGGCTTGCTTCTTTCTGAGCATGTAAAACAGTACTACTCTATCCCTCTTTCTCTCTCTTTCTTCCTAATCCCCATGGCTTATAATATAACATGGTCTGCATAATGTTCTCAACATGTTCATGAAATGAGCTTTATAATACATTGAACTTGAATATGTCAGATGGCAATGATGACTATGATTAACATAATGATCTACTAAAATTCAACAGCATTACCAAAAGAAGAATTTGACCAATAAGCGATTCAAAGTCCAATCACTGTCAGCTAGCTATCCCCCTAATTTTCATTTTACTACTAATAAACATTTTTTTCCCACTTCATTTGACTTGCGAGAGAAATTTCAAAGAAAAAAATAAAATATAAGTTGGAAGTATGGGCTGAGGTGGGGCGGGGGGGGGGGGGGGTGGGCGTGGGGGGTGGGAAAGGCTAATGTAGCCTTATGTGTTTGACAGGTAGTCAATGGAACATTAAAGGGTGTATCAGTAGCCTAACATCTGCAATGCTCTTTGACGCAGAGCTGGATAAAGCCAAAGGGGCTTACCCTTTCTTTGCTGTGGCCTTTTTCACTTTCTTTATAAGGGAGCCCAGGCAATGCCCTTTTGCCTTTGAATTTCATCAGCATCAAAGCCTCCTTATGAATCAAAACCAGACACAAAGAACCTCGGCAGCTAAAACCCAATCTCTTACTTCCTCTCTCTATCTCTCTCTCTGCAATAACTGCAGTTTCAGCTGAAAACGCTTCCCTCTTCATCTGTCTTTCCCTCTCATGCTCACAGCCCCATATTCCTGTCAAAGCTTTGCTTTTTTCACAATCAAGCAATGGAGGAAACAGAAGAGCACCATGCTAACAAGAAATGCACTACCAAAACCAGGACTTTCAAGGGCAGGACCAACCCTCATAAGCACCATTACCAGCACCCATTGTTGCAATACTCAAGTCACTTCGGGTTCTTTAACCAAAACCAGTTCCAAAGTTACTCTTATTACCCTGCTTTGCTTCCCTTACCTCCTCCAATGCCCTTGCAGCTAGCTTTAACTCCACCTCTCTCTCAAAACCAAACCTTTCAAACAAAAACCCATTTGCAGAAACTTTCATGTAAGGTTACTGATCCTCCTCTTGCCACCTCCTCTGTCTCTGATACCCAAGTCCCAGTCGTAACAATCACACAAGGTGACTCTAATATTTCTGTTTGTTCTTTTTGTTGTTTATTTTTTCATATTTCCTCTGCATGTCTATCATTTTAAGTTCTTAGTTGATTTTGTTTTAAAGATTAAGAGAGGGTCTTCTTCAACAGAACAGATTATAAAAAGAATCTTTGTTTCCAATGTCTTCCCTTTTGCCTCTTTCATTTTTAGTTATATGCAAAGATGAAAATTTTATTGCTAGAAATAAAAGCTAACTCTTTTATAGGAAACTCTTGAGTTCATTAGTTATTGGCAGTTTCAACTATTCAACCTTTTTTAGTTGATTTTTATTCAAAACTTATATCCAAGCAGTTGTATTCAAGTTCTAATTTTTCTCTTTCAACAAACCTAAGCAGCTCCAGAGGGGCTTCAAGGGAGAAAAGGTTTACCATTTAAAGGAAGTAATGGAAGAAAGATCATGAGTACTACAAAGCAAGCACTAGTAGCTGCAAGGAGACCAGATTCTGGTGGTGCAGAAGGGCCAGTAATCTCTCTGCTTGCCAACCATTTTCTAGTTAAATTTGATCCCTCTCTAAAAATTTACCATTATAATGTTGAAATATCTCCTAATCCCTCCAAGGAGGTTGCTAGAATGATCAAACAGAAACTGGTAGAAAGCAACTCAGGGTTGCTCTCTGGTGCTCATCCAGCATATGATGGTAGAAAGAATTTTTACAGCCCTGTTGAATTTCAAAATGATAAGCTTGAGTTCTTTATTAGTCTCCCAATACCCACCACCAAGTCAAGTTTGCCTTTTGGGGAATTGAATGGCTTTCAACAGAAGCAGCATCAGCTTAAAGTATTTCGAGTTAATATCAGACATGTTTCCAAGTTTGATGGAAAGGATTTGAGCAGTTACTTGAGCAAGGAAGGTGGTGATTGGATCCCACTCCCTCAAGATTATCTCCATGCCTTGGATGTTGTTCTTAGGGAGAGTCCAATGGAGAAGTGTATATCTGTAGGGAGGTCATTTTATTCAAGTTCAATGGGAGGTACCAAGGAAATTGGAGGAGGAGCTATTGGATGGAGGGGTTTCTTTCAGAGCCTTCGACCAACACAACAAGGACTGGCTCTCAATGTCGATTTCTCCATCACTGCCTTCCATGAGAGTATTGGAGTAATCCCTTACTTGCAGAAGCGGCTCAACTTTCTTCGAGATCTTTCTCAAAGGAAGACAAGGACTCTGAGTGATGAAGAAAGGAAAGAAGTGGAGAAGGCATTGAGGAATATCAGAGTTTTCGTTTGCCATAGAGAAACAGTTCAAAGATACAGAGTTTATGGCTTAACTGAAGATGCTACAGAAAATCTCTACTTCGCAGACAGGGATGGGAAGAATTTGAGGCTTGTTAATTACTTTAAGGATCACTACAATTACGATATCCAGTTCAGGAATTTGCCATGCTTGCAGATCAGTAGGAGCAAACCCTGCTATCTTCCTATGGAGCTTTGTGTGATTTGCGAAGGCCAGAAATTTCTTGGAAAGCTTTCAGATGATCAGACTGCAAGAATTCTTAAAATGGGCTGCCAGAGGCCAAAAGAACGTAAAGCCATAATTGATGGAATCATGAGAGGACCTGTAGGGCCTACAAGGTAATGTTATAGAAGTACTAGGAAAAGTTTCATTTAGATGCTCTTGATAATAATTGATTGTTTGTTAGTAAGATCTATTTTTTTTTTGTTTTTTAATTTTCTCATTTTATGCTTGTTGACAGTGGCAACCAGGCAGGAGAATTCAAACTCCATGTTTCCAGAGAGATGACTCGGTTGAATGGGAGAATTCTTCAACCTCCCAAGCTTAAGCTTGGTGATGGTGGACACATAAGAGATATTACTCCTTCCCGCCGCGATAGGCAGTGGAATCTTCTGGAAAGCCATGTGTTTGAGGGAACACGAATAGAAAAGTGGGCACTTATAAGTTTTGGGGGCACACCTGATCAAAAGTCCAACATTCCTAAATTCATAAACCAGCTATCTCAAAGGTGTGAGCAGCTGGGTATCTTTCTTAACAAAAGCACAATTGTTAGTCCCTACTTTGAATCAACACAAGTGCTTAATAATGTGACTCTTTTGGAATCAAAACTTAAGAAAATCCACAGAGATGCATCAAACAATCTCCAGCTGCTCATATGTATCATGGAGAAAAAGCACAAAGGGTATGCAGATTTAAAGCGTATAGCAGAGACAAGTGTTGGAGTTGTGAGCCAGTGCTGCTTGTACCCGAACCTTGGGAAATTGAGTTCACAATTTCTTGCAAATTTAGCCCTAAAGATCAATGCCAAAGCTGGCGGTTGCACAGTTGCTTTGTACAATTCATTACCTTCTCAGATTCCACGTCTTCTCCGGCTTGATGAACCTGTGATCTTTATGGGTGCTGATGTGACTCATCCTCATCCGCTTGATGATTTCAGCCCATCTGTTGCTGCTGTCGTTGGTAGCATGAACTGGCCTGCAGCAAACAAGTATGTATCTAGAATGAGATCTCAAACACATCGACAGGAAATCATTCAGGATCTGGCTGCAATGGTTGGAGAATTATTGGATGACTTCTACAAAGAAGTAAACAAACTGCCCAAGAGAATAATCTTCTTCAGAGATGGCGTAAGCGAAACTCAATTCTATAAGGTGCTTAAAGAGGAATTACAAGCTGTTAGAGAAGCTTGTGCAAGATTTCCAGGTTACAAACCTCCCATTACTTTTGCTGTAGTTCAGAAGAGGCATCATACAAGGTTGTTTCCATTTGAAATTGATCCTTCTTTCACTCAAAACCAACTCTTTGACGACAATATTCCCCCAGGGACCGTAGTGGATACTGTGATAACTCATCCAAGGGAATTCGATTTCTATCTTTGTAGTCATTGGGGGGTGAAGGGTACTAGCCGCCCAACCCATTACCATGTCTTGTGGGATGAGAACCAATTCACTTCGGATGAACTGCAGAAGCTGGTTTACAATCTATGCTACACGTTTGTAAGGTGCACCAAGCCAGTTTCTTTGGTGCCGCCTGCTTACTATGCCCACCTGGCTGCATATAGAGGCAGGCTTTACCTCGAACGATCAGAATCTGTAGCTTTTATGAGAAGCTCTTCCACAATCTCTCGTGCAGCTCCTCCAAAGGCAACACCTCTACCAAAACTAAGTGAGAATGTTAAGAAGCTCATGTTTTACTGCTAACCAGTCACAGGTTCTCCTTGCATGCCAAGAATTCTTGAATTATATGATTTTCATACTGCATAAATGTATTCCCCACAGTCACATATGTAGTGCAGTGCAGTAGTTGAAAGTCTAAATCACTTTAGCCAGCCAGTTTCCATGATTACAACTTGTAGGTAGGCTTCAAGAATCAAGAATATATTTCATAGTGGCCTAATTTGATCCTGCATATTGTTGTACATCCTCATAGCAGCCAAGTGACAAATCTTAAATTTCCATTGTAAACATCTTTCATGACAATTTTGGGTGGTTTAAATATAAGTTGATATGGTAAAAATAATTTACTAGCATGTAGTTTGTACCTTGTAGGAATAACCTGTTTTCCTTTCTAGTTTTCCAAAAAGGATAAAAGTTTAATCTGCTGTTGTTAACAAGATCAAATATAGCCCTTCCATATATACAGAACTGTAAGAGAAATTCTTTATGTCCAAGTAGAATCAGTCCAAAGGCTCTAAGCAGTTGACTTGCAAACAATTACAGACAGCTCATAGATTAGTTGAAAAAACATCAACGTAAGGAATATTTGGTGGTTCACATACATGCCCTCAAAATATAACTGAAGAAACTAAAAGCAAGAACATAAAATGATTATAGCATGCAAGTAGCATTCTTTCACTTGTACCAACAGCTCTTTGCCTGTCTTTAGATTTTACATATTTTCTGACATTACTTCAATTAGATTAGAACAACTGCCGTATGAGATTGTGATTTCACAGGATTGGGGTTTGTTTTTTCTCTTCTTTTCACCCTCACCATTTTCACTAATAATAATAATAAAGATGAACCATCCTTTCCAACAATTGGTTTTCCATGTTGATTCTCCCCTTTCAACAATCTGAAGCTTCCTTTTATGAGATGGTTATCGTAAAAGTATAACCACATGATGATGGGTGGCGCAGAGGAAAACTGGCAAAAAGCCTATTGGTGCAAGCACAGAGCCTAGCTAAGAGTGGAGAAAAGGCTGATTGATCCTCTCATCCTAGACAGGTAGAGACAGGTAGAAACAGTTTTAAATTGGAGGACCACGGCTGTGACCACTCATTTATTTTACTTTGTTTTGAGGGGTACAGACGGCTGTGACCTTTTGTGAGGAACCCCAAGGTCTCAGCCAAAACCAATCTACCATTAAAAAAATTTTCTAGTTTTACCACTGAAATGAATGGTGGTAAGAACAGATGCAGAAATAAAAGGGCAGCAGATATTTATCGAGATTGAATCCAAAGGCAGGGTTGGCACTATATATAAAAAAGAGTTGGATTGTAAAAATAAAGTATCTGAGTGTGAAAGCTTTAAATATCTGTCTAGGCACTGTTCAGTCCATGTTCTCCTACTGCTACTATTACTGCTTTACCCATTTCCCAATTCCCATGCATGCATCAGCAGGAATGAGAGGGTTCTACTTCTCCAACACGATTAAAGGGCAAAGAAAAAAGCAGCAGGACATTAAAGTTTAAGGGAAATGTTTGCTTTGTGAGGGTCCCAGAAAGTATGGGTGGTGATTGTAGTAGTACTACTACCACTACCAACCAACATATACTACAAAACCCAAAAACAACTCAGCTCAGGACAGAGTGCAAAAAGAGGAGGAAACAAACAGAGCAAATGCCAAGAAAAGATTGGGATTTCAAGTGAACCCCACTGAAGTCTGACTTTCGACTTCCCCTTTTGTCTCTTCAGCTCAGCTCCCTCTCTCTCTCTTTTATGGCTTTTATTTCTTGTTCTTTCCTTTTCCTTTTTACCACCACAATAAATGCCAGTTTCCCACTCTTTTATTTCTCTACTTTTCTTTCCCATCTGACGTGCTTCAGTGTGGCTTTAAAGTACTGCACTGCACTGCCACCATAAGGAACAGAAAGGACTCTTGTCTCTGAAACCAAACATGGGTTCTCGACAGAAGCAACTATGGGTCCCTTCGTTAAAGCCACTAGATGGATGCCACGTCTACCATTATATCGCCATTTATAGGGGTAGAGGTCCTCCTTAATCTTCTGTCTTAGGCTGTAAGCTCTCCCTCTTTTCTCTGTTGAATGAAAGAACGGAAATGGAAGAGTGAAGGTGTGTTCAGTTTACTCTGCTGCCTGACTATTTTCACCACTTACCTCTACCATTTGTTAAAGAAAGAAAAATTTTCGACTACAAAACTAACATGTAGACATATCACTATCAAGTTATTTATATATATAAACAATATATTTAAAAGTATTTTCTTCATGTTTTGATAATATTTCATTAATAAAATCTAAATACTTTTAATTTAATGGTGTATGCATATTTTAAACATATGAATAATATTTTTAATTAAAAATATTAATAATATGTTATTTTTCAATTGTAATTTTTAAATATAAAAAAATCAGTTAAAATAACTAAATAAACTACTTTTCATAATCGATTAATATTAAAAAAAATTCATATCCAAACGATTTGCACAAATTAATATCGAATTTTTATTATTACTACTTTAACACTAAATAATAGTATCAATACTGACATCAAAAGACACTATAAATAAATAGTTCATAATATTAAATATATATTAAAATATTTTAATTGATTTTTAATTCGATAAATGATTTAATTAAGACTTGATCTTATGTCATTGTGCTACAGTAACCTAAAGTGATATGAACTAATGAGTATAATTTTTTTTATCATGGCTTTGATACCAAACAATAGTATCAATACTGACATCAAGAAACATCATTACTAAGTGTAAATCAAAATAATCTAACCGATTTCTAACACTGGAACCCCTTCTCGAAAACAAGGTCTAGTGCTGATCCTATGCCATCGTGCTACAGTCACCTGCAAGGTAGGATCTAATGAGTAACGGAGACATTAGACTAAACAGTTTTCCCGTTTTCTTAAAAGGATAATGAGAAAAATTGAAGGAAAAAGTTAAAATTAGGGAACGAGAATCAAGGCAAAAGCATGTTAGTCCAAGGTGGGTTAGATGGATCGATGGGTGAGGAGGGTGGGTGGAGTTGATTCCTTGTGTCGGTGATGGAACCTTATTCTGATACAAAGGGCAGTCGGGTCCCCGTCCGTCCCCCCCCTGTTTCTCTGAATCTACAAATACGTGAAGGAGAATCGAACATCAAACGAAACGAAGATTACTCGTCAAATCAATCCAAATTTCAAACACTATGAGCGGCAACTGTAAGATGGTGATTGATGAATCCGACGGTCGGAATCATCCCTCGACCTCATACAAATGCAGAGAGAGAGAGAGAGACTCTTAAATGGAGTTTCCTGTACTGTCCCGTCCATCCTGGAGGATTTTACACAATGAAGCGACTAATGCCAACTTGTCTTACTTGTCTCTTCATGTTTCACAACGGGAACAGAATCTAACAAAAACTGAAACAGGGATTGTAAAACCGTTTGAACAATGTTATTTTATGGTTTAAATAACAAAAAATATCCTGAATAATGTCGATTTATATTTTAATGATAGAAAAAAGTTTTTATTCTTTTATTTATAACATTTGTCTACAGGGTGAGCAGTATTCTGATTGGGGAAGAAATCAGCAAATTCAGGCCAATCCAGCTTAACAATAGCCATGTAAGAGTCATCAGTTTTTCACCCCGAGCCATGGATATCCTATTGCTGGATAGGAGACACAGCCAAAACACACCAATTTTCCATCAAACTGAAGCTCTAACTAAGAAACTGGGGAATTTCCCCAACCCCACCAGCACGTGCATATACCTTACAAACAAAGATCAAATGCCGCAAATTTTGCTGTTGGCAGCCTGATGGTTCAGGGAGATAAGAAGCAATGGGACATGAAAGGTTTTCGATGGAACCGTTGAAGTTCAGTACCAGTTAATCTGAGTGACCTTCGAAGTGACATGTTTGAGCGTGATAGCTTGGTGCAAAACGGCTAGGACCTGAGGCCCAATTTTCTTCTCATTCTGTTCAAAAGGAAAAAGATGAGGACCTAAGGCCCATGTCCTCTGCAAGCAGGCTTGATCCCCCCTCAGCCCCAGCCCAAAAAGGATTCAGCAAGCTTGTCATTGTAAGTAGAATTCTTGATCAAAGGTTAGCAGAATTGCCAATGGAATCAAGTAAAAAAGTTCCATTTCATTGTGCAAGAAATAACAGACTCATAGATTCAAGTTTGTAAATGCTAAAAGATGCGCTCTTCTACGGTTTTCTCCGCTGGAATCTGAAGCAACTCCTGAATTCCTTCGCAAACCTGTAGTGAGGGTTTAAATGACTCATAGTTAATGCCACTTATGCAATATGAGCACCCACACACTCATTTTAAAAAAGGGGGAAATGAATGCAAGGGAAAGACGTGTACAAACATACCAGCTTAATCTGGGCTTTAATCGATGCTATCAAGCAGGTATACTCCTCTATTTGCCTGCAAAGTGCAATCAGATAATACTTTAAAAAGAAAAAGAACGAAGAAGTTATGCAACCATGGCATTCAAGACATGAGGTGAAACTCAGCTTGTTATGTGAAGGCTTTAAATTTTATCATCACATTCTATCGTACAGACCAAAGCCTGTTCCATGTTCCTTCAGTTATAACCTCTACTATGGAACTATGATGATGATTGATGCCAAACTTTAAAATGGAGAACAAAACAACAATAACTAGCCAATCTGTTCCTTGACATGCAGGCAAGCTGTTTAAAGAAATAGAAACATTGTTTTTAGCACGCCAGACCAAGAATCAAGCTCTACACACTAGTGCAAATATCCTAAATTTAATTTTTCCATCCTCTTACCCTTGTTTAGACCAGCCAACATATACGATGAAAGAAATAAAGTCTAGATTGGCAAAAACAGCTTCTCAAGTCATGCTTGAAACATAGGACATGATGGATAAAGATTTAATTTTCATACCACCTTATAGCAGCAGTAGTGGATTCCACAGCATTATTAAACTAAACTAATCATATACCTTGCATAACATGTCAGGTGTTACAATGAGTGGACAATAGATAACATCTCTATCAACTGAACAGAAACAAACAGGTTGAGAAGTACTATCATGCATAACGGTATACGCAAAAAAGAGACATAGAGAAATTCCCAACAAAGCAGCTTGATCCATTTAAGAAAAAATGCATACCTTTCCAACTTTTCCTCCCTCAATGAGATGAACTTTAAGGCTTCCAACCAGGTGAACTCCACATGAAATCCTAGTCCAATATCTACAAATATACGTTGTGTATCTGGCCTGTAAACATGAAGAAGGCCCCAAAAAACACACACACACCCCCAAAGAAAAAACCAACTTAGAAGAGAAAAGAGTGTAGAATTAGACCAAAAAATGAATGACAAATGAAACAAACGACAACAGGAATCTTAAATCTCAATCCAATTGCAATCACAAAGTTCAACAAAATGCTTAAGTTGAAGCATACATACATGCTTGCCACCAAACCGGAACATGTAAAAGGCATATAAAACGGAATGATTCTACTTCATGATGGCACTAAGTAGACCCAGACCCACTTGTTTAAAATGAAATTATGACAAAGTGAAATACATACAAAATGCATACATTTCAGGAATAGAACAACAACGTATATTTGTGGATATAGCAGAGTAAGAGTCCAAACACAGACAATGAAGACTTACACTTCTGCTTGCATATACACTTCTGACCCAATATTAACCAATGTTCGAAGACTAGTTACACTGTTTTTCTCTAAATTTTCTATGTTCTGTCGCAAATCTGAGCTACAAGAGAAATTGTCAAAGTAAACATATAGAAGAACAAATCTTTCTACGGGAAAAGCATAGCAAACAACAAAAGAGTCAATTGAGGAAAGAAAACTATAGAAAGGAACAATTCTTCAGAACGATCGGGAAGAAATTTCATGCAAAAATGATACAAGATTTTTTGCTGTTCAAAGACCTTGTCCCTGCAAAAATATGATCAGAAATGTTGTTATTCCTTTCCAAAATCAAAGCGTAAAAATTAAAAAAAAAAAAAAAAACTGCTACCGTTCTGCAATAGCACGAACAAGATCTGGTTTAAGGCGTCGATCAACAAATTCCTCGAATTTCTGTATTTTCTCATGGCGTAAGCTCTCCATTTTTCTTCTCCTTCTATCAAAAATCAAGGCAGACAACTTCGACTCGTCGTCAACCGTAAGGTAATTTCATCGAACGGCGAAACCACGGAAATTTGAAAAGAGGAAGCTGCTCACCAGTTCAAGGGCGAGGGAAAAGCTAGAAGAAGCGGTTAATCGCTACGGGCTCGTGGTTTGGTCTAGCGGCTCAGGGAAACGCTCCGCGACCCGTAATGTCCAACGCGGGAATGAATAAAGGGTTCGGTGATTAGACTCTCAAATACCAAAACCATCCTTTTCGTATTCTTATTTTTTTATTTAATATTTATTACTACAAAGGCTCTATTTCTTTTTTTTTTTTTTTTTGGTTTTTTTGGTATTGGCAAAGCAAATATTATTTGTATGTCACTCTTCTTGTGCTTCACTTAATAGATTTTATCAACAAATTTCCATATATATAAAGTAATGATATGCATAATAATGTCCAAGGAACATGATCATGGAAGGAATCCCAAACTGTGAACTTGATCATGGAAGGATTAGTTCAGTTCTCATTTGTGTCTCCAAAGTGAGATTATTGAACCCATTTTCTGGACTAATCCAGGATGCATTTATTCAATAACAAGCATATTCATATAATAATTCTAGCTTTCATATAATTGATCTGCAACAAAAGGAAGTAAAAGAGAAAAAGGTAGTACAAATTGTGTATGCTTCCACCATCAGCAAACATACTTTTCCAGACCAATTCATTCTCAATGCTCAAAATCATTCTTAAGATCAATTAATACTCCATGCTCTATGTTTTGACTATTTTATTAAGCATTTAAAAGAATTCAGAAGGAAAATACAAGGGTAGAGAAAGGAACATGAAATGGTCCAACACTTGAATTGGAACCATTTAAATCAAAGATTCTACCCTATATGGTTGATGAATATATATATATATATATATATGCAAAGATCATGAATATGATTATTGTGTATAATTTTGCATTTCCATGTCTGGTAGAGCACAAGAAATTTTATGCACCTGAGCTATGAATATCTTTGGAAGAGTTGAGAGAATCATCTTAAAGCATATCATGAGCTAAGTTTTACTGAAACAACAACAAAAACTCCTCATCAGCACCCCAGCTATGCGACTGGAATTACTCAGGCAGTTCCATCTTTCATGTTATGAGCACAAGAAATATTAGCTGATAACATAGCAATGCCTGTGATGACGTCATTGAACACCCTATGATTCAGCAGAAACAGTTCTAGTTTCCAACATTGATCGACATTCACCATCTGAGGCTTCGATACTATAAGATCTGCAACTGAAATAGAAAACCGTATTCATCATGGAATCAACAAGCACCACAAACGAATACATTATAACCAACAGAGGCCCTTCCCAGATCCTAGAAGATCCATCTCCATAACTCAACGTCTTTACCCTATGTTCAAACAACCCTTCCACAAATGCCAACCCAATTGTAGATCCAAGAAATATCAAAAGACCAACCTGAGTCTGCCCCTTGATTAGAACACCAGCACGGAGCAATGCCTGAGGTCCGGAAACCTCCTCCAACACACAGATTACAGTCCCAATATTGCAGACAACAATAGCATTGGCAAAAACAACCGAGAACACTAGCCCCATCATAATCACCGCATACACAATTAAATCAGGTGTAAAACCAATGACAGAAAGTATGCTACATGCCGCAACAAGAAAAACAAAGAAAGTTGTTACACAGCCAACAATTACCATACACATCCACACATATGTAGAAACAAGCCGCCTCCAAAACTTTCGAATTATCACAAGAAACTTCGAAACATCAGCTGATTTCCTTGAATAAGTACAATCTACACAATAAACCACCGCGACTTTTGATAACAAAGACAATGTGATGAACAAAGGGAAGCACATTGCTGAGGAAACAGCCGTCTCAGCAAAACGTTGGCACGACTGTTTGATGAAAGATCTCAATGGGAGTCCACTGGTTTTGGCAACTAACAAAAGCCTAACAGTAAATCTCTTCACAATGGAATGATCAACTAACAAATTTGACATAAGTACTGCAGATACTGGGCAAATTAACAAAGCTGCAACGATCATAAAACCGGACGAATTGTACCTTAAAATCCTAACGGTTTCTCTTAAGATCTCTAATGCATTCATGGAATGGAATTGGTGGTTATGATCACTAACATTACGAGATGATTCTAGCTCAAAACTTTCCCCATGGGTTTCCTTCGATCCTTCTTTTTCTAGGTGATCTAATCTCATTCGTGGAGAAGTAACACTAGCAATCTCCATTTTGATCGATACCCAGAAAACACACCAATCCCAGCAGCTAAATAAACATTCGAAATTATAGAAACAAAAAGTGTAAATCAGATCTAAAAGAGCTAGACCCACCTCTGTAACTGCTGAGAAGTCACGAAGAAAACACTCAGAAAATACTCAAACAGGGGAATCCAAAGTGCCAAGCACGAAGATTGTGGGGATTGGAGGGAAAATTCTCGAGCATTAAATGTCTGAAATAAAAAGAAGGATCGGTTAGAAAACGTGCGAGTTTAAGTTTTGTGGATTTGACCCCTGGCCTTATAGTGTGCATGAAATTCTTCTGCAAGCTTTTTTATAATTTATTCCATGAACGAAGTTAGCTGCCATTTTTGGGTGCCGGCGTTCGTTAGTCTGTAACAGCTCGAAACGGGATGTTTGGGCTCTCAAGATTGGAAAACCTCGACAGGTTGGGGATGGTTACAACCATGGAGGGCCGCAGATTTAGCAAAGTGACAGCGATTTTGGATTAAAATTGGGCTTTCGATGAAATTAAACAGTAACCATTAAACAAGACTTTTCACATAGGAGTCGGTGGTCCTCGAAACAAAACAGCATGTGGAAATCATTTTCACCATTAGCCTTAGCCATGGTTTCTTCACATTCCCTAATGAGAAGGACTTTGAACAGATTTGTCTCACCGTTTCAGTTGCTCTAAATTTCTTTTTCTTTCCCCTTTCGTAGCTCATTTGTGACAACAATTTAGTTATTATGGTTTCTATTTCTATTCTCACAATTGAAATATATTTTTAGTAATTTTTTATTTTTTAATAAAAATATGAAACAAATAATAAAAGTATCGAACAAAATCTAAGTAGTTTTTTGTTACGTAAATTAAATGGAATTTATAAAAGAACAAACATGTGTAATAACCACTTTAAAAGTATTTTATGTGTTATAATTTAATTATTGACTTTTTTTTAGATTTTTGTATTTATGAAATGACAAAAATATCATTTTAAAAGTATCTAATTTAATTTGAGTTTTTATTTGTTTTGTTATATTTGTTTGTTTTTAGTTAACTGTAAATTGTTGTTATTCAAACTCTTATTTGATAAATTAAGAAATAATTGAACATTTAAATTTTTTTAGTTTTCATAAAAAAAATTGATGAGAGTAAGGATTTCCGTCTCGAATAAATCCCTACGGGGTGAGGATGGAGTGGAAATTCTTGTCCGAGGTGACGATAAGGATAAATCGAGGACAAAGTTGAGGAAGCGAGGTCGAGGTTGAGGACGAGGAATGCATTTTCCGCCCAATCGACATGCCAAATTTCCCTAAAACCATGTAAAAACTTTGTTGATAAAAACTTTATTTGACCTCTCAAACCTAATACAACCATTTGCCAAGCTTGACTTACTTTATATTTCTTCCTTCACAAAATAGGGGATATTCTTTTCATTTTTCTCCAATTTCTAACACATTTCCATTCATTTTTTCCTTGTATTTTTTTATTCTCAAAGCTCTTATCAAATTGCTAAGATTCTGTCAATTTTTTTATTATTATTATTTTGTTTGAATTAGTGGGCTTAATTTACCTGGATTGGAGGCCCAATATGAAATAATGGGCTGATACACATGGTTGTAAAGCCCAAAGAGAGACACAAGCCTTGGATTATGAGATAGCTTGCCTGGACCAATTAACTTAATTATTAGTTTTCTTATCAAATAATTAACTTCATTATAGCTGTATCTTTTTTTTAAAAAAAAAAACCCTTGTACATTAAATTTGTAAATAAAAAATAAGAAGACTTTATATTTTATTTCATATTTTTTAAAAAGAATTCAAAGACTTTTATAAACTTTCTTCTCGATCTTTTGAAATTGTAATTAATATGACTAATTCTTTAAATTTATGATAAAAAAATTAGTGTGTGGACACTTTGACAATGAATTTCACTATCAAAATTGGTTTTTCTTGCTAATGAAGTTAATGCTCAAGAATATAAAGCCAATTGAATTGAATAGTCATGGAAGTTGATTTTTGACACATTCAAATTCACCCTAACTTATTATAAATTTCCTTATCTTGAGCTTTTGACAAGGAATAGTCAAATACCCCTTTTTCCCATATTTTTGTTATTTTATTTTGTAATTAAACTATATTTAACTGATAAAAAGTTGAGAACATGCAAGTGTCGAGGCACATCGAGATGGCGCATGCTATTGATCACGATCATGGCAACAAATGTCTCGATAGGCGTATCATAGGCCCAAGCTTGAGCCATCACCAAATTCCATGTCGATCCACGCCCCAAGTCGGATCAGCTCTTGTTGTTTCAAATTTGATCGACATGCTCTTCAGCTTCCTTCCCAACAATTTCAAACATTTTTTAATTCTCTTTTCAAAAGACTAAGAGAAAGTATTTTAATCTTCTATCAAACATTCACATCAAAACAAAATAGGAGATATTAAAAAATTTATGGTAAAATACATCTATATTTTAAAATTTTAATCAAAATTCTAAACAAGTCTATTAATTTTTAAAATAAATACTAATGATTTTATTTTTTATTAATTTTAAAATTACTCTTTTTTCATTTTGATTAATTTTTTTATTAGTTAAAAAAAAGGAGAGCATAGTTTTTTATTTTTTTAAAAAAAATTATATAATAATAATTTTTAAAATTAATAAAAAAACATTTTAATTTTTTTATTCTCTATTAATGATATTCACACTTTTAAGTGAGTGTATATTTTAAAAATTAATAAATTTATTTGAGATTTTGATTAAAAATTGAAGAGTGAAGATATTCTACAAAAATTTAAAAAGTGAAGATATTTTATCAAAAAATTTATAAACATTCACACTACATAAACAGTTAGTTCTTTAGAAGACAGAAATGATCCCATGACGTACGCGCATACATAATATAATATAATATAATATAATTCATTATTAAATTCAATATAAAGATAAATCAATAAATTTTATCAAATAACGAAATAAAACTAGAAATAATCCGGACTTTGGCGTATCTGACTTGTCTCGGAACCATAGTATAAATGAACAAAGTACTATATAAAGACAAAGCAACCACATCACGATAGTCCGCTTCCTGGATCAGAAGCTTCTCGTCTTCATCTCCTCCTTCTTCACCGCCATGGCTACACCACCACCACCGCCTGTTCACATCGATCTTTGGACGATCCTATCAGAATCCAAACGCATAATCAACGCCCACTCCCGCCACTTCCTTGCTCTCTCCGTCCTCTTCCTACTCCCTCTCTCCTTCTCAATCTCCGCCTACCCTGCCATCAACCAGCTCTTCTGCCAACCCTCCCCTCCCACCGTTGAAACCCATCTCAGCTTCTTCAACCCTTTGCAACAACAGGCCCCTAACCTCCCCGATAAAACCCTCGTCTTCTTTTTCCTTTACACCCTCTTCATCGTCATCTTCTCTCTCTTCGCCACCGGTTCCATCACTTACAGCGTCTTCCACGGCTTTTTCGGCCGACCCGTCAAGCTCGCATCCGCTATCAAGTCTGCTTTCACTTCCTTCTTCCTACTCTTGTCAACTTGCCTTATGTCCGAGCTTATCATATCTGGGTTCCTTTTAATTCTTGCTTTAATCTTCTTTTCATTAGTCAAAGCAACCCAACTTCTAGGCTTCCAACTTGATTTCTCTTCACCTTATTTTATTTCCCTTTGTCTGGTTTTTGCAATTTCTTTCATTTTTATTGTGGTTTATTTACAAGTGAATTGGACATTTGCTTATGTTGTTGTCGTGGTCGAATCAAGCTGGGGACTTGAGCCGTTAAAACGAAGCAAAAACTTAGTCAAAGGAATGAAGGGGGTTGCTTTTTCGATGATTCTGTTTTTTGGGTTCTTTAGTGGGATTTTTTCATGGGGCTCAGCTGTAAGATGGGGTGATGCAGATGCTGATAATTGGAGAAGTTGGGCATTTGTTTTAAATATTGTGGTCACTTCCACTGCCTTAATGTTGCTTATGCTTTGTAATTTGGCTGCAAGTACAGTTTTTTATATGTATTCCAAGGCTATAAATGGAGAGCTTGCTGGGGAGATTGCTGAAGAGTTTGCAAGAGAGTATGTAAGTTTGCCTTTTGATGATGGCAAAATTCCTCATGTTGTTTCTGTTGTTTACGGTTGATGAAACTAGGAATTTTGAGTTAGTTCAAGTTCTGTTGTTGTTGTTGTTGATTTGTCCATGTTTTCTCTAGTTTTACTTGTATATATAAAAGAAAAGATGTGTGAACAATGCAAATAAATGTTACACGATTCTGAGTTTGTTCATAAAGCTTCTCTTTGCATTTGGGAGAAAACTGTTTAGCTTGTTAGTTTTGTCTGTGTGCTTCCATTTGTTTGAAACTATTATGGAAAATGGTGGGACTGGAAAGAAGAGTGAAATCTTGGTTATGCTGCTTGAATGGGATGAGAGCACGTTATGATTTGAATAAGAATTACCCATCAGTTTGATTGTTTCTTGGATTCTTTTATATACTCAATTTACCTGGCAAGGTCCCATGATTAAATTTGGTTGTTGGATGGCAAATTCATACATGACTGTGTCGGAAATTATGCTTGAAAGCTTTCTATCTAGGATCATGGAACTACTTCACAAATGAAGCTTCTAAGTTTTACAGAGTTCCCACCAACCTAAAGCTTTTACACAGTTGCAGTGATCTTTTAAATTTTAGATCTTGCAACTGAAAAATTGAGCAGATTAACAGTGAGAGGGGAAGGTATTGAGCTACAAGATTAATAAATGGGGAAGCTGACTAGAATTCTCATTTCCATGGTTATTATGCATTCATGCATGATCTTGTATATTAGAAGCTTCTTTGTTTTTTTTTTTTTTTTGAAAGGCAAGCTTCTTTGTTTCACTAACAAGTAGCATCCTCTGCAACCCTTCTCCCTTTGGATGTTGCTATTCATTCTTAATTAAACTTAAACATAGAGCAGCTTCAAAGTGAAAGGGGAAGGTTTAGAGCTACAAGATTAATAAATGGGGAAGATGATTAGAAATCTCTCATTTAGGCCTTCCATAGATATTATGCATTCATGCAGGATCTTTTGCATAAGAAGCTTCTTTGTTTCACTAACAAAGAGCATCCTCTGAAGTCCTGCTCCCCTTGGATTTTCTGTTCATCCTTTAATTAAACTCAAACATTGAGCAGATTCAAAGTGAAAGGGGAAGGTTTTGAGCTACAAGATTAATAAATGGGGAAGATGACTAGATTTCTCTCATTTAAGCTTTCCATGGATATTATGCATTCGTGCAGGATCTTGTGTATAAGAAGCTTTCTTTGTTTCACCAACAATGAGCATCCCCTGGAATCCTGCTACACTTGGATTTTGCTATTCATTCTTGAATTAAAGAAATTAGGATTAGTAACCTTATATGTGAGAGAACATCTGGGATACTAAGCTGATGTCTTGGTCAGTTTGTATTCTTAAAAGTGGCTCATCATCCAAGGCATGGTTAGCTTTGCTTTCTGAAGATTGCAACTTCCTGCTTTTTTCAATCTTTCACAATCGAGCTAGTAGCTTAGTTTGGTTTGTTTATGGCAACTAGACATAAGTAACGTTTAAGTAGCAGGAAATTGGCATCCCAAAGCAGGGCCATCGCCTCTTTATGCTTTGGGTTCATGTTCCAGGTAAAGCTTGCGGTGTCTACAAGCTGATCCATTTTCAGGAACTAACATCTTGCTGGAAGAACGCTAACGAACATAAAGTAGATTAACATGAGAAAGTAACCTGATTGGTAGCTTGGTTGCAGCACTCCCGTGGGCCTCATATGAACAAAAGCCTATTTCAACTTTTAACTTCAAACCTTATGAGCTCATAAGGGAAGATGGAGAGATGAAAATGCTAGACAGAATGAAAATGGTGAAGAGTAAAGACTGCTTGCAAGGGCACATATTTAAGAAGAGAGAGATGTAACATGGACCGTCTGTAGATTTTTCACTTTTTTTTTTCCAGAAACTGAGGAGATGCTCAAGGGAAGTCCATTAGGAAACACTTTTTAACCAAAACCCACACTGAAGTACAATGGAGTATTATACCCAGTACATAGCCAAAACCTTTCCTTCTTGCCATCCCAAATGCAGGTTTCCAAAGGACTGACAGTTGAAAGAAACTCCTGTAGGTAGTGTTGCCTCAACGGAAATCAGAGTTGTCTTTTACAGCCGTTGTCATTTCTTCCCCATTAAGGCTAGGCCCTGATTTGAAGATCTCAAACGCAATATTCAAAATTCCAAATCAATTGAATGAGGACCTCCCTAAGTACATGAAATTCTTAGGCCCATAAAATTAAAGAATGAACTTTTTTAACCACAATCAGTCACAGCATTCTAATATTAGCCTGGCTGGATGAAGATGGTGCTTTTAGTTTAACAACCGTCTCATCCTGTTCAGAACCAAAGAGAACATTGCTCCAGTTTGTTGATCTCTGGACAATCCTGGAAGGAACTCGATCACTATCTTCCCCGCCAGACGCTTCATACCCATCGCTAGTAGACCTTGACAACGGAAATCCCTTCAGAGCAGCCATATTGACAGCAGGTAAACCTGTTAGCCGTCTTGATTCTTCAGCTCCTGATGATGAGACCCGAAATGGATGAATATCAGGTGAGTCCAAACTGCTCTCAGGTGAAGATGCAACAATCCCAACGGAGCTTGACATTGCTCGGCTTGTTTGGAAAGCACTTCGTGCTTCCATTTGAAGAGGTGCCAAACTACTTGATGTGTCATTGAAACCTTTTTCAGCAGCTTTAGCAGAAATGTTCATTAAGGGATCCAGGGGTAGGTCAGCTGGAAGACGCACCCGCTTAGATGATCGTCTCCTGTTGCCATCAGGTCTTGGGAACATCCGCCGGCCACTGCTGCCAAAGCTGCTGTCTGCCTCTAGCCCAAAAGGGGCTTCATGTCTCACCACAGGCCGCAGGATTTTGGACTTTTTCCTTGCTTCAGCTGCGGCTTTTGAAACATCTTCTGCATTTAACCGTGCCAACGTCCATGGACTGATCTTAACTGCTCCAGGGTTCTTCTTCTTAAATGGTTCTTCCCCTACCATCTTTTTCCCAAATGAACTCACAGATCCAGTATCAGGAGGAACGACATCAAACTAGCAACAATGATACAACAGCTCTCAGCTTCATCAATTCAGGAAAAATAAACTAATTGTGTAATGTACAATTCATATCCATATAGAAATCTCTTGCAGAAGAAGGGTTCATCAAAATTACCTGATCTTCGAGAAAGAGGCGCGGGGGTGTACACCATGCACCCCTGTGAAAAGTAGAAAAGGAGCTAGCACTACTTAATCCAGTAAGTGAGCTGGCAGGTGACATTTGCGGACTCTGCTGACCACCAACTCCTTGTTGTTCTTGCTCCTGCTCCCGTAAGGCTATTATGTAATCATATGTGCTGATTCCCTGAGGCACATTCAGGAATCACCTAATTAGCTTGTTAGCCTTTCTTTACTTTCTAATACTCATGAGGATTTGACTTATGTAAGATAAATCAGGAAAAAATTCTTCCATTAGAGTATTTAACAGAAACATCCTTCACATGGTAGATAAATTTTAGCAAGCTTACCTTTTTTATAAGTAGAATGTGAAAGAAGAAAAGCTGTGCAAGAGGTAATGTTGCAATCATGGCCAAAATGGTGCACAATGCCTGTAACAGTAAGAAATTACGCTACGTTAGCCTAATGTTTTAAATTGAAGGTTGCTACTCTTTTTTTTTTCTTGATCTCCTAAATTCTATAGAAAGCTAAAAAGATCCTTCAGAATCTACTAATATATAGAATTGAACACTACCAGTGAAAGTCAATTAAGTAAAAGAGAAACGAGGAGGAAAATAAGGGTTGACATAAGTATAAACAGAATACTTACAACCACAATAACAAATGGAACCAAAGAGAAACTGCTTCCTAACTTTGATGAGATATCCACAGCAAACTGCTTCCGCTCAATGAAACAGCAGATGAGTACAAGGATTCCAGTTGACCATTGTAAAATAAGCTGCAATCTCAAGCCCAAGGTGGACAAACCATGTATATACCTGTCAATATTCAATTAAAATGAAAATGACTAGAAAATAAACAGCTTACTCTGGGTTTCTTCATTTCTGGCAACCGTGGAATCATAGCAGCAATCTCAGGATGTTATACGGTATTATTCATGTATTTGGCATTTGATTGGAAGATAGATAACAAGATAATAGAGGCTAATTTTAAGGTCCAAATTCAGTAACAGGACATTGCTTATTCATTCTTAGAATGCTGAGGATAAGAAGCTCAGTGTTCTAGTTCTCAATGATCAGGATCTGAGAGGCTTCTCAGGAAGAGGTTGGCTATAAAGGAATCTGGGATCTCAAAGCAATATACAGTATTACAGGATGTAATATGATGATTCAGATCTGATCTGTAAACAGACGATGGAGACTTGTGCTTACCAATAGAAGAGCAGAAACCATGAGAGTGAAAAATTGTCGGTAGTTCCTTTTTCCTATGCAGTTGTTCAGCCACTACAAAAACCAAGGGAATAAAAGAAGCATTAGCAGAACCATTAATAAAGTGGGAAAAAGTTCCAACAAATGAAGATCCAGCTGTACCCTGCAGTGATGATCGAAACGGTCAACACATTTGTCACAGACTCTGCAGTGCTTGCTATATTTGAAGACCTGCCAACAGTAATAACAAATGAATATGATAAATATTTTGAGGTGAATATTTTGCTCCCTCTGTTAATGCAATTCCATTACATTTCAAAAATAATAATAAAAAAAAATAAATTTGATAAATATAAACTATGTATGATGCCAAAACACAAAGCAATATCACAAATCTTATTATCAGCATAAGACCGATGCAAGATCCATGAGCCTCAAAACCATTATCTTTTAATTTGATCAAGTAAAGCATGTTTCATTCCAGGATACCCTTTCCCATCAAATTCTTCTGGTACACAATTTCAATAAAATTCAAACAGGCACAGTTGACTTCCGAACACCAGGCCGTTAATATGACAATCTTGAGATTATGGAGCTATTATTTTCCCTCTTAAGCTATGTCATGTCAACATTGAGAACATAATCTGATAAATTGAACTTCATAGATTTTAGATGCTTTTGTACCTCAACTTCACACAAACTGCAATAGAACATGCCATCTTCACTCATATGTTGCTCAGAAGATTCTTCATTTGAGCTAGAGCATTTGCAGATAAAAGCACAAGGAAAGAAAATCCATAGCAAACAAGATGATTGCTTTGATGAAGCCTTGTTTCCCTCAATTTCAACACCGTTGTCCTTCAAGGTTTCATCTGTACCTGCTGCATCTTTTTCCAGAGGTTTTCCTCCAGCAGAAGTAGTATTATGATCATGCATGGATGTAGTTGAATCCCCACCTAATTTAGAATCCTTTGCTCCAGAATACTTTCCATTACTGGGAATTTTGAGATATTTTTTAGATTTAAAAACTCCAGGGTCTGCAGGATCCACCGCCGCACACCAAATATATAGGCCAAAGCAACACATGATCTAAAAAGAAATACTGTTACTAAAGCTCCAAGTTGATAAGGACACATCAAATACAATAAAAGAGAGAAGCACAATGGGTGCCATATATAACTTCTATCATATACAGCATTTTATGACTTGTAGACAAGACTTGGGAAATGACTCAACCATGCATACTTGATAGATAGATATTGCTAGCATAATTTATGACCTCCCCAAATGCACTTCAAACCATGCATTAAATCTAAATTAAAAAGTTATGCTAAAGCCCATGACTTGAGCCTAACATTACAATTGTAATCATCTAAAGTGCCAACACTATACTTTAAACAGCATACTGTTGAGTTCAAAAAAATCCAATTTCAACAGACTAATTTGAGATCTGCATAGGATTTCCTGTCCCAGAAAATCACCAACCAGAGTTCTCCTGAGCTAGTTCAAATTAGGCCATGCGCAACTGCAGCACATTATATGAGCATGCGATAATTGAGAAGGGAAGTTCATTTATGTTCAAAAATAGCCATGTTTAATCTAACTACACTCTTCACTACTATTACTCAGATGTTGATACTCAAGAAAGAACACTTCACTAGTTTCAGTTTACCAAATTTTTGTCAGCAGATATTATCGGCTATTGTTGTACAGTTTCTTCGAATTCAGGCCTCGGGATAATTTGATTGAAAATTTTTACCAATTGTGTTTTTGATTAAAGTACTGAGTTGATGGCCATTTGTGTAAAGTATTTCTTGAAGAGAGAGTACCACACGCTTTAGATGTGTCACTAAGTAACCCAATCCACTCCTAGACAAGACTTGGACCCAAGTCCTTGAGTACCTTATAATGTAATAAGAATTAAAAATTAAAGGTCTTAAGTTTTTAGATCTCTTTGCTTGCTGTGATAACAGTTTAGTAGTTCATGATTTAACATTTTACAATGGTAATATAAAATATTTACTTATTTGGACACTGCACCTATTAGATTTTAATAGTAACACAACCAAAGATTCCCGTAGCAAAACAAAGTTAGGATTTTTTCCTGGGTTCAATGGACCACCACGAAAGAGGAAAACTTAATGAGCATTTTGAAACTTAAAGCTGTTCTAATGAAGGAATTCAAGTTTTTCCGGGAAGAGCCAATTGTTCTTAACTTATTCCTTAAGGAGTTCAACATCAATAACTTAAACTATTTTGTCCATGAAAACATAGTCCAAAGGCATAGAGGCTACCATCAACTCTTAATCAGAAGAATTTAAACGTACAGTCTTTCACCAAATCAAGCAAGCAACAAGTACTCTTTTAATGGACAAACGAAATTTGAAATTCTTTTACAGAATCAGTGCCTCCTAAAAGGAACAGTAGCAAAAAGACAAGCAGCACATTAGCCCTTATCAGCTAAAGTGACAGGTTGATGATATGCTTGAGAGAGTCTACTAAGATAAAACTACCAAAAGAAAAAACATGACTCAGAAAAGGAAAGGACCCTTAGATTAGAGAAAATTATCAGAGTGATAAAAAACAAACACATGAATCAGAGACCAACAAGCAAAGAAAACACAGATCTCAGTTCTTCCACCCACAAAAAAAATGTAAAAAAATAAAAGGAAAATGTTGAAATGGCTTACAAGTGGAGTATAGATTCCCATCACAATATATTGAAACATCTTCTTCCCAACAAAAGGAGCAAAGAACACATAGAAAGCAAATCCAAGTGCCAAGAACACAGCAACAGCCACCACCTTCACATAGACAAGGAAAAAAGATGAAACTTTGCTCAGCACCCATAGTTGAAACAACAAAAAAAAGGCTCAAATTTTACATATTAGGAACAGAAACAAGGAAAGGAACCCAAAAGAAAAACCTGGAGTGGATGATAAGGAAGCTGCCATCCGTGCTTCCTCATTTCCTGTTCAAATGTTGCAGCCCCAGAAAAAAGTACCAAAAAAAAAAAGAAACAGAGAAGGCAGAAAAAAATAAGAGAGAATGCGTCTGAGACAAGAAAATAAAAATATTGGGTGTTTTTTTTCTTTCCAGCTGGTTTTGCCTATACTTATTTTCTTACACTTTCCCTCATTCTCCGGGGAAAATAAAGATCACTCATTTCACTACACCAACCAAACAAAAGCAGCATTTCCCATTTTTTTATTTTCACGGGTCTAATCAGCAAACAAAATATGGGAAGAGTAAAAAAAAAGAAGAAGAACGAAAAAGAACAAGGAAGCTGAAGACGATAGGTTTGGACAGTGAGGAAGCCTTTGTCTGGTTCACTCAATCATAGCCCTGCCTCATGCAAGGAAAGAGAAGGGAGAAAAAATTATATGTGAAGAAAAAACAAGGCTACTCTGGGGTTTGGGTTTTTCTTTGTTTCTTTTTGTAAAGCTTTTTCCTTAGCCAAAGATCTGTCCCAAACCTCACAACTGTAACAACAAGAGAGAGAAAGTGATTTAAAGAGAGAGAGTGTGTCTGGTTTTCTTTTCATGCCTATAATTACCTCCCAACCCAAGCTTTTACTTTTCCTTTGTTTTCTTGTTTCTAGTGTTAACCTTTTTTCACTGGGGCAAATCATGTGTCACAGGCCCAGTGCAACAGGCAGTTGTTTTGGTTTAACCTTTTGTAATTGCCTTCACCAACCCTTTTGTCTTAAAATTCTTTCATCAACATGATACTCATTTATCCATTGAATTAACTTTGTTATTGATTATCTGTTACATTGTTAAACAGAACAGATGACCCACCCCAAATTTTCTTTTGTAATTTGACTAGGGGAGGAGAGTATTCTTTTGCAGAAAGTAATTGACACAATGAAGATGGAAATGGTAGGGGGAACCCCACAATTCTTTAATGGCATTTCCTGCTTTGTAGCTCATGTACCTATCATTACCCTCATGGCATCCCTTTTTTTGGGTTGAGACTTGATAACCTCATTGGGATTACTGTACACAAACACCTACTAATATCAACTGTTTCTCTGTTTCAAATTCTTTTCAATTCTTTTTTTTTAATGAAGGTGGAGTAGTTGATGGCTAGGGGGAAAATTGAAATTTTGTACCTACAAAACCAAGCCATGTGCTCAACCTCTAAACCCTATAACTCTATGGAGATTTTGATGATGGAAAATTTTAAATTGAAATATTTAAAAAGATTTCCTATAGTTAATATAAATCGTAACAATTAATATCAAAATCGACTTGGAGACATTAATAACATATCACTGAAGACAGCGAAAATCTTATCAATATAACGGTTGTAATTAATTGAACTATAATACTATATTATATAAAAAAAATAACAGAAAGTGCAGCAAACTTGTGCATGAAGGTGAAGAATTCATGCATGAAAACTAGTTTTGATGGTGAAACAAGAGTGAATTAACATGTTTATTTGATTTCTATTCTTGAAGCTAAAATTTTGGTTGATGGGGTAAAGAAAAGATAGGCTGCTGCTGCGGCTGCGGCTGGTGGAAGAATGAAAAGTGTTGGTTGGTCTGTTGAGGGAAGGTGGTAAAGTTAGAAACTTTAGGATTGAGAGGTTACGTTAGATTCTATCCTGTTAACGGCAAAATGGGGTAGGAGAGTGACGTAACAGAGAGAAAGGACGGGAAGGGGAAGGAGAAATGGGGTACAAATTAATTAATGGATTGTTTTTTGTTTTTTTGGCGAAGCTTTGAGAAGCGCAATTGGCATTTTCTTGTCAGATTTCGGACTTGGTGACGATTTTTCCTTCTTGTTAAATGTTTGAGACTCTGCTCTGTGCGGCGCGGCTCTACACACTTATTTGCCTGCGCTTTTTATACCACTTCTGCGATCAAAGTCTTAAAAAGATATAATAATAATAATATTATTATTATTATTTTTAAAAATTTTAAATAAATTTATATTTTTATTATATTTCATTAAATATTTTTGAAATTAACTATTAATTAATTTTTAATTTAAATATCATTCGTAATTTTATATTACATGATGTTAACTATTATAAATGTATAAATTCAAACCGAACCAATCAAAATTAATTTAATTTTTTCAATTCAATTAGTTTGATTATTTCAATTAAATATATTTAGTTATAACAATTTAATCGTTTTGATTTTTAATTAAAAAAAATTTCAATTGAACTAACCGAAGTGAAAAATGTTTATATAAAGAGAGGTAATTTTATTGATTACACAAGACTTTTAATTTTGATTATAGTTAAGTTAAGGTGTGAATAAATTATACCTTGAATCATGCATATTTGACCTCAAGCAAATATTGATATCTAACATATTTCTTATTTTAATATATTTTTCATAAGCTTGATTGTAAATAATTGAACCGAATTAATTGAAATAGTTTAATTTTTGATTATCAACATTTTTCAATTCAATATCAAGGTCTTTTAAAGGAAGTTTAATTTTTTTAATTTTAAAAAATCAAAAATCAAACCAACGGCTCTAATTATTAGCACATTTTTACTAATGATTAATTAATATGTCATAATGAATATTATTATAATATAATTACTTGATCACGTGGTATTTTTTATTTGTTACGTCAATGTCGTATAATATTAAAAGATGAGTAATATTCTAATTAATTATATCTTTACTTATAATTATTTATTGGATTTTAAAAAATAGATTAAAAGTAATAAAAACTATTTAAATTTTTATATATAATTTAATAAAAATTTGCAATATTATTTGTTTTAAATTTTACAATCATAAATAATAAATTAATATAAATGAATTATGCATAATCCTTGTCATCTTGTCTTCATTGTTGACCAAAAAGAATGCCTAAAGGGCTAAGGAGCATGATATTGCTTAGGTGCATGGAAATCATGTCTTGGCAATAGCAAAAGGATCGGGATAAAATTAAAGAAAAAAGGAAAGAAAGGTGAAAGAAACAGAGGCAGGCAGTGGTAGTGGGAATAATAAAAACAAAGTGAAAACGGCGTCATATAGCTAAAGGTGGTCTGACACAAGTAGGCTCCAACTGCATTAATTTACTTTGGATCTCTATCTGCCCTTCCTCAATCTTCCCCACTTATTTTTATTTATTTATTTTTCTTCTTTTTTTATTTATTTTTCCAATCTATTATTGCCTTTGACAGTATTCGAAAAAGTAAAATAAAAAATAAAATAATTTAAGAAAAAAGACAGAAGCATATTTGGGCCAAGAAAGTGAAGACAGAAACATCTTAATGCTTGCAGAGGTTTCACCAAAGTCAATGCACCCCCTCCCACTCCCCCCCCCCTACTCTTGCATGAGAACAACAATCATGCTTTGCTGCTATTCACGCAGCTGCTTGTTTTCCTTAGTCAAACGGTTCGGTGGAGTGAATGATGTTTTCTTATATATTAAAATAACAATTTGATAATTATGATTCAAAAAATTACGTATTTTAATTACATGGAATAAATTTATTTTTTATTAATATAAAATTTGTGATATTTTATTATTTTTATTTATACATCATTTTTGTTACATTGATCCTTTACAAATAAAAAAGAGATCTTTCCACTAAATGAGTTTATCTCAATTTATATATCTCTCACGAGAATTTTATATTATTGAAGATTTAAATATATTACAATATCACACGTTTTAAATTAAAAAATATGTTTGATAAATGAAAAAGGACTTATGTTGAAATATCAAAACCAATATCATCTCTTATTAACACATCAAGTAAAATGAATAGTTACACAACATAATTAATATACGATACATTATAATTTTAAACTTAAAATACTTAACTTTGTATCATTCCTGTATTATGAATTATGTTTAAAATGAAATTAAAGATGTGATTCATTATATTGTTTATTATATAAACTCATGGATATTTTTAAAATTGGTTTAAATTATGTTCAAATAAAAATACAATGATTTAATCACTTGTTTAGGTAAAACTCGAGAGTTCATTTGACTTTTTGTCCCTAAGCAATGTACTAACTTCTTTCATTTGAAATTGATGAGGTTTTAATTATAAATAAATAAAACTTCTAAACTAATCATAACTAATATTAGTAGCAATTAATTCTGTAATAAAATATAATTTTTTATATATTCATTAATCTTGTGTATATATATATTATTCACCTTTATAATATGCATAATTTCATAATATAATGTTTTTTTCATTGTAACAAATGCAATTAAAAGATAAATTTATTTATTTTTTAACGTATGGTTAGAACTTAGATGAAGAATATTGAGTTTCTAACATAAAAACGAGGAGAATAAAACAGAGGAACGAGGAACACAAGATGGGAAGACTTAATTAAAAATTTAAATTAATAAATTTAATTCCATAGGGTAGGGTCTAGGGAGGGACGTGGACGAATCCTTGATGGGGTAAAAATTTTCAACCAAATGGAAAAAAAATATATTTAAAATAGAATAAAATAAAGGTGAAATGACCCGTGAGAGGTGACTAAGATGTTTAGAGACACGTGATTGATACCCGTGACAGACATCAATACAATCATACCACGACCAAAGAACTTCACACTCCTCCTCCAATGTTTGACTGTCTTGTTTGGTTACTTTGCGATTCTTACCAAACATTTACATGTACTACTACCAATGGATTTTGTTCTATTATTTATTTCCTTTTAAATTGAAATTTTTTTATTCAAATAATATAAAATTATGAAAATAATATATTTATTTTTATTTTACAAATTTTATCCTTAAAATGCATCAAAATTAAAAGAATTTCGCTTAAAATTAGTACTTCAATCAAAATAATATCAAAAAAATAGATAATATTTTGAAACATTATAAAAAAATAAAATATAAAATTAAGTGGACTCTTTCACTTAAAAAAAAGACACTTATATTGGTCTAAGTCTATCTCGAAATTAATATATTTTATAAAAAATCTCACGTAGTAAAGAGTTAAGTAAATTTTAATATCCCTTGTTTTGTATTTATATTTTCAATTTAAAAAAATCTTTGTTAAGTGGAGGGAAATCCTCACTCATGAACTTAAAACTTATTTTATTTTTTATTAACATGAGATTTGTGACATATATATTTATTCAATTGGTAAATAATCCGTTTTGACAATAAGTGATATATTGATATTAACTTCATGTTTTATCAATAATTTATTTCGACTTTAATTTTGGATATTCTTTTTTCTTTTTGAAAAACTAAACATCGTACCTGACTTGAAAACCAAACAATCTATTTATTTAAAGAAAAATTCGTTAGTAATAAAAAGTCCAACCAACCTATTAGTGTTTTGGGATTTTTTTCAAAGCATTTCGTAATCCATTTTTCATACCACAAATTGTGATGAAAGTGGACCCAAAATTGGACAATTAAAGTTGTCCCTTTTTAGCCGAAAGTGATAACTGAGATCAAATAAATGATCATACTCAAAATGCTATAAGTTTTGCTTAATTTGTGGGCAAAGAGAAAAATCAATTGAAAAGAAAAAAAAAATATGGCTCAAGTTATTTCAATTTTCATTTGCTTTCAACTTTAGTTTCCCTTTTTCTCATTTTGTTGTCACCAATCACCATGAGTCTTTTATTATCCGATCACTTTGGGTGTTAAAAAGTGAGATTCCATACTTTTGCATTACATCCTCTTATAATATTTTTTTATTATTTCCTATGACTAGACATTTAGTTGGCCTAAAAGATAGGCAACAATGACAAAAAGATGTTACCCCTTGCCAGGGTCTTGAGGCATTATTTAAATTAGAATATAGAAATGGAAAATTTTATTGATTAAATTTCGTAATATTAAATTAAAGTACATATAATTATACGTTTAAAGGTCTAACATGTCTAAACTTTCAGTGGTTTTGAAAATATATATGAATAAATATAATAATAAAAGTCGTTGAATTTTTCCATAACCTATCATTGATAGTGTTAGGCAAAGGATGGCAAGGGAAACTTTATAATCAAGTATCCTGCAATATTCGATTCAATTAAATAGAATTAAAATATCTTATAATTGAGTTTGGATAAGGTTTAAGATAATAAAACTACTATCCATCCGGAATTTAGTGTTAGGGTCTTTAAGGTACCCATTACTTGAATCAATGACAGTTAAACCATGTGTCCAAAGGTCTAAATTCTGTAAGTTCAAGTTGCTTCCAGTTCCAGTCTTTGTTTAAGCACCTCCCGCCGCCTTGGTGCCAGCTTTACCTGCTCTTCAAGTACTTGGTTTAGCTTGCAAAAGGCCCATGGTGAGCATTGCTTTTGGATGGCAATTGTGGGCTTGTTAAAGAGGTGGTTCCTGTGAATAAATTGGACTGAGCTTCGCTTTCCATCCATCTCTATGATAATATAATTCCTCTTCCTCTTGTCCCCTCCCTTCTTCTCTTTTCCTGGTTCCCTCAACAAGTTTTGGAAACCAGGCAGAGACACAGAAAGAAAAAAGACAGAAAGATAGAAAAGCAAAAGAAACAGAGACAAAGTTTTGATGATGAAAGACATGTCAACGGAAATGTGGTCTCATTTTGAACATTGTCTAATAATGACTAAGGGGGGGCCTGGAAAGGTCATTCTCTCCCCCTGTCTAACAGAAAGAGAGGCAGGGGTTTTTATTACATGTATTGGTACAATTGACAACCTGACCTTTTTTCTGCATTTGTGTAATGAAAAGAGTGGGGTCATTTTGTTTTGATTTGAAGGGGGAGTGGGAGCAACCCTCACAAAAACTGCTTGATGGGAAATAAAACAAAGGCGTGGGGTGGGTGTATTTCATTATTGAACTTTACACAAACATGTGAGCAGCATTTAATTATATCAATTTTGGGTAAAATACCCTGAACCTCTTTGCATATAAACTTCTCTCGAGTCATTTTATACTCGTGTCATGTCAAGTATTTCAGAAAAAGTAAGAATATATTTTAATCCTATGTCGGACAGGTAGAGAGATCTTGAGATGTTTATAAAAGTAGATGTTACACATTTCTTCAAATTAAATTTTTTGGAAGAAAATAATAATCTTGTGACACTTATACATTGATAATATATCAAATATAAACTCAATAAATCTCGTGCAAGTAATAAATTTACTTAATTAGGGAATAGCTGAAATTTGACTTGAAATTGATTAATTTTTTTTATTTTTCAAATTTGAGTTTGTTTTGAGAAATGTAATCGAATAACTTAGGTGGCGTTTGTTTGCGGGATTGTAAAGTGACATTACCTGTAATGTGCCTAATTAAATTACATTGCAGCGTTTGTTTTGTAATAGACCACTACAATGTCAGATTGCAATGTAATCACATTGCAGCCCTTGGCTGTAATGTGATTGCAGCCCAAAACCAATGCAATGTACATTACATTGCAGGCTGTAATGTTTGCAATGTTATTAAAGACATTTTTACCCTTCAACTTTATTATTTTATTAAAAATATTTTATAATATTATAATTAAAATAAAAAATATTAAATTAAAATATATAATATAAAAATTAAAAATTAAAAAATAAAATATAAAAAATTAAAATTTATATAATATAGGTAAAAGAAATTAAAATATAATATATAATATAAAAAATAAAAAAAATAAAATATAAAAAATTAAAATTTATATAATATAGGTAAAAGAAATTAAAATATAATATATAATATAAGAAATAAAAATTAAAAAATAAAATATAAAAAATTAAAATTTATATAATATAGGTAAAAAATATTAAAATAAAATATATAATATAAGAAATAAAAATTAAAAAATAAAATATAAAAAATTAAAATTTATATAATATAGGTAAAAAATATTAAAATAAAATATATAATATAAGAAATAAAAATTAAAATTTATATAATATAGACAAAAGAAATTAAAATAAAATATATAATATAAAAATTATATTAAATAAATGAAATAAAATATACAAAATTATAATAAAAAATAAAAATAAAATATATGACATTAAAAATATATTTAAGAGATAATATTATATAAAAATTAATAATAAAGAATGCAAGTATATTAAATTTACATTTTAATAAATAAGGGTAATTTTGTAAATTAACATTACATTCCCTGTAAAGTACTTGTAAAACAAACACTGCAATGTTATCTTCCCTGCATTTTAATCATTACATTACTCATATACCAAACACTGCAATGTTATCTTCCCTGCAATCACATTACCTGCAATCACATTCCCTACAATCACATTACCTGTAATCACATTACACTGTAAAGTACCAAACGCCACCTTATAGTTAACTCGAACATTTGTATATATTATTTAAAAAAAATTAAAAACTAGATTCGGCTAATGAGATATTAAGTACCATCGAGCTTAATTAGAGAATTAACAAGTTAAGTCTAAGTTGATTTTAACTTGATTTGGAATAACTCAGGAGCAAACTTGAATTGATTATCACTTAAAGTGAAAATTGTGTGTGGAAATTACAGAAAAAGGTAATTAAGAAGATGTACTGTGTACAACAGAAGGCTGATGTTAGGATCCAAATCCAGGACCGCCATGGCTTATAAGCCCAAGCAAAGGACAAGCCTGAACGTTTCACCCAAAATGTGGCCCAGAGGCTTAGTTAATCGCCTACAGATTAGGCAAGAATTCCAACCATGCACTAACCCATTTAAGAAGGAGAATAGACCACTCATAAAGGCAATTGCTGCTATTTCATTCTTGGTTTTGTTTTACATAGAGATCAAACTAAGCTAAAATAACTTAGCAACAAATAAAAGGGGCATGGTTCAACATATAGTTTGGTTCTTGTGAAGATGGGAGAGATGGCATTGATAAGATTACAGGACATAGCTGGCATCCCCTCTTTAAAAGGTCAAGCAAAAGGCCCACCATACTCCCAACATGCAACAAGCAGGGCAGCAAACTGATATGGAATGAGAAACCCCGATCATTACAAAAAAAAAATGTTATCTATTTTCCAACTTCAATGGAACCCTACCTAGATGCATAAGAAAGATTGAACATCACATGTCCTGATATCAGGGTCTTACAACATTTTTAGAACATGGAATTGTGCTTTGGGTAATGGGCTAAAGTAACTCCAGTGTCCAAATTTTCATATCACATGAGGTATTGAATTAATTAATTTTTGTGATATGGTATGGGTTAGAGTGACTCTAATGTTCAAATTTTCATATCACATGAAGTATTGAATTAGTTAATTTTTGTGGTCGTATTAGGTCAATGCTTTACTTAGATCTAACACATTTGTGACATGATAACATGAATTGTAAAATCTACTTAAAATTGTTTTTGTGTGGAAAAAAATACAGTTTTACATTAAATGTCTTACTATGTTTTTGAGTATATTAAAAAATAAACTCACGAAATATCACGTAAAAAATATTAAAATCATAATAAATATGAGTAGAGTTTACCCTAAAAATAAACCAGTAGCAAAATGGGATTCCAGTGCTACTAATGTTGGGAGTTTGATTTTCTTTTCCTTCGTATCTTCCTCCCTATATAAGCTTGTTAGCTGCTTGGGAATCCTTTTGTTTCTCTTACCGAGTAATTCTCTCTGCTACTTGTTTCCTGACAATCATATTCAATGAACTTAACTCAGCTTAAGCCAAATCTTGTGATCCTAAAACTAATACGCATTGAAGGGCAGGCAGAAAGCATTTCAAATTTTGTAGTACGGATCTCAATAAATTGAGAAGAGATTTCACCATGTGCAACCCACACCTGAAGATATTAAGCCATACGTTTCAAACCCGCAAAGAAAATTTAATGCTTTGCCATCTTAATGGTCAAAACCTTTTTTCCACCCCCATGAAAACAAAGCTTTCCCCAGTCTTGGATCTTGAACTATTGCCAGGTTAGCATGTTAAATGCACAATATTCCAGGGGCCTGGAACCATAATATCAGTCTCCTGAAAACTCCTGGAAGCTCAAAATTGTGCAATAATTGGGGTAAAAATGATATAGCCCTCAGGAGCTTTCTGATTAGGCATCTCTAGCCCTGTCTTTTACTACTAGCTTTTCCATTAAATTTGGTATGGATTTGGATAGGCAGAGAAGGAGACTGAAAAGGTTTTGCTCAGTGCTGCTGTCAAAACCTTTTTCCACCCCTATGAAAACAAAGCTTTCCCCAGTCTTGGATCTTGAACTATTGCCAAGCTAGCATGTTCAACGTACAATATTCCAGGGGCCTGGAGCCATAATATCAGTCTCCTGAAACTCCTGGAAGCTCAAAATTGTGCAATAATTGGAGTAAAAATGACGTAGCCCTCAGGAGCTTTCTGATTAGGCATCTCTAGCCCTGCCTTTTACTACTAGCTTTTCTATTAAATTTGGTATGGATTTGGACAGGCAGACAAGATGATTGAAAAGGTTTTGCTCGGTGCTCTTGTATCTAAGTTTGAAGACAAAATAATTGAGTAGATGAGTTAGCGTGCATGTTTTTGTTTCATTCAGCTTTGCGATTACTGAGTCCTATATTATGCTTATTAAGACTCACAATTAATAGCTTGCTAGTGGGGTTTGAGATGACCCTCCGCTAACTCTTTTCCACAGCGTTAGAACATATATATATATTTGATGGTGATCAGGTCTTTGGATTTGGTCTACTTCGTGCAAAACAAGACATCAAATAAAAGAAAAATTAATTTGGATTCTTCTACTTATGTTTTCTTTCTGTTCTGAGATATTCCATCGTTCCCTTGCTCTATATCATTTGCAACTAGCTACTTCTAGCTAGCTTACCTAACAAATAATCTTAATTTACATATTAATCCATATTCTTACTCTCTATAAAAATACAGGATAAGTCTAAACTTCTATTACTATAATCTTCACCTGCATTTCTTATGATTTCAATTTTTTTCCTGATTAGTCTTTTCCATAATGGATTGGGTAATTTTGTTAAGAAAAAATTAACAGTGTAACTCTTCAGTGAACAAAATTTACCGTTAATTGAAAGAAATAATGTAGGATATTGTATGAGAAAAATTGATACTACAGGAGATGGAAGTAGAATTTACCCTAAACATAATTAGCGACCATGAAAGAGTGGGAAGTGGCCTGTACGTTTCCAATACCTAACCTTTGATTACTTGAGAAAAAGAAGTTGCAGTGCAGCTTCAGCCATGTTTAATTCTTTCTTCAACAGGTTGGTGCGATGGAGACAAACTCTGACTTAAACTAAATTCTTCTTTACGGCTCAACCACTCCAACCCACCCTGGTTCAATTCAACCATGGGAGCCACCTTAAACACCCAAGAATGGTTCTTTAGTTTTCTTTTTTTTGGGGGGGCTCTCAATGATTATGGCACTTAATCAAAGGCAAAATCAGGGACAAATAAATAAACTAATCATTGTGCTTCAATATGGTTGCGTGGGCATGCATCTAAAGTTTGCTGCATTAAGAACCCTTTGCTTTTGTCTTCATAAAAGAGATCTTCTCATTTAATTATTATTTTTGTAATCACACGCCTCGTGAAAAGAGAACAAGAGAGAGAAATCTTGGTATTGTTTATAAATAATTGACCATGCTCTTCATGCTCCTAAACTAGTCACAAACTCAAGGAATTCATTTAGGGCAAACTATTGGCTTTTAGTTTCCATTTAGGGTAACGATTTGGGGTGTATCAAACCTATAGTATTTCATAATGTGATTAGTAAAAACAACTCAATTTTATTTTCATATACATAAAGTATAATGTTTGAATTTTTTAAAATTGTTTAAAAAATTTTAATTTTTTTATTTTTTATTACATTTAATCAAGTTAATATGTCATGTAATGTAATATTAATATGATATTTGACATATAGAGTAAATATGACTGTAATATTAAGTCATGCTATCATTTATTATAATATGTCAATATATTATGTAAGTATCATGTGACATATAATGATAAAATTAATAATAATCAATCAATCATTAATCATAACAGTTTATTTAATTCAAAATAAAAATATAATTACTTAATTAAACTTAAAAAAATTAAGAATTTATTTAAATTTTTTTAAATAAAAAATTATATAGATATATATTTAAAGCAACATCTACCATGTTGTAAAACAATGCAAGTATTTAAGATTTATTCCTTTTCTTTTTATTTTAAAAACATTAGAGCTGCCACTTTCCTTTTGATTAAATTATATATGTTTGGTCTATAAAATAATTAGTTTGTTATAAATGTCCCATCATTATAAGAAAAAGGTCCTTATATTAAACAAACCAAAATTAAAATTTGGCGTTTTCAATTGATCGATTTCGGGGGCTTTGGGTTCATATTGCGACGAGTCGTTTTCGTGGAGTAGTTGCTGCTGCTGCTGCTGCACACGGACGCGCACAAAAGAGAGCATAATCCGCCCCTAACCGCCCTTTTGCCACTCTGCCATGATTGAGACCTTTCCTTCTTTCAATTTCCTTCAACTTAATCATAAAAAAAACCAACAATTTGATTGGAATGTTTGGTTTTGGTCTCAATATCTAGCACACCATTAACATCATTTAAGTCTTTCTTTATTGGGTTATTTGCCTTTGGGATACTTTAAAAATCCCATGAATATTAATTAAATAGTATTTATTAGGTAATAATATGGTAATAACGTCCGAAAGCTTCATCGATTATGATTTGATTCATTTGATAAAATTGTTCAATTTAACTTAAGTAATTTTGAATTAATTAAATAGTATTTCCTCAAGTAGTTATGAGTTTAAGTTTTATCTATGATTGATAAGTAATGTTTAATACTTACACAAGTATAATTAAGTTAAAAATATCAATCGATTCACGATAATTTTTAGGGGTGATAGTTAATTGATAATTTTTTTATGATTTCTTTGTGTTGATTAATTTACCTCAATAGTATATAGATGCCATTTACTGGTAGCTAAATGATATTTATGATTGATTTACTTCAATGATAGCTTCCCAATTATTTATAGTTAAAATTTAATGCCATTTACTGTTTTGCTGATAAGAACCTTTGGTTTTATAATCATTAAGATCTAATTATTTAATTCTCTTCAATTATGGACATTTGACTTAATAATTAACCTTACGTACTCAATATTAATATTAATAAATAAATAACTTGAGAATATTTTATTTAATTTAATTACAATATTAAGGATTTTGTATTACGAATTGGTTGTTTGTTTAATTGTTTAATTTGTATTTGATAAGATAAACAAGTGTTTGTTCTTAGCTTATCATAATTTATCTGGTGATTAAATTGGTAGAATTATTTATCTAAAAGATTATCTGGTAAATTAATTAAATTAAGGAAAAGAGACAAAGCAGTTAATAATAACGAGAAATAGAGTCAATGAAGCAATAAATGGAAGGAAAAGCTTGGAATTACTCATTACTTACCTTAAATATGCCACGTGGGAGTAAAGACAAAAAGCTGTAATGCCCGCGAAATCTCTGGCGATAAACCAAAATAAATAAATAAATAAATATGGTAAAAACAGAGAGTAATTGAATGAAGAGAGAATGAGAAACAGAACGGGAGAGAGGGAGAGAGGGAGATTTAA
Source organism: Theobroma grandiflorum (assembly GCA_036013995.1). Classification (NCBI taxonomy): domain Eukaryota; kingdom Viridiplantae; phylum Streptophyta; class Magnoliopsida; order Malvales; family Malvaceae; genus Theobroma; species Theobroma grandiflorum. Next base: position 1,653,008 of record CP142127.1, read on the forward strand.
AGGGGAGAGACTTTTTGGCAATATAGGATCCGCCTATAACGGAGTCTGTCACAAAAATTCTTCCGTTTCCCTCTTGTCTCTGTTTCTCTCTTTTTTTTTTTTTTTTTCAGCTCTGTTTCGGTCTCTCTCTCAGGTAGAGAGAGAGAGAGAGAGAGTGTGAGGAATTCGAAGTTCCGAAGTGAAGGAACGGAACGGCGGATGTTCCCTCGTCCATGCCGGGATTTTAACCTTTCTCTCTCCTCAGGTTCCTTTTCTCGACGTGTTTTTCTGTTTCGGTTTCCTTTTCGAACTTCATTATGAGTTACGACATGATCTGTCATTCTGTATGTTTTGATCATTATTATTGCATGCTTCAATGATTTCAACTTTGGACGTATTCCTGATTCACGACTTTGCTAATTATATATATATATATATATATTTTCCTTAGATTTGATGATTTTTGAGATGATCATTTCATTATTCATTTTTTTTTCTGATTTAATTGAGCATATATTTAATTAGAAACCGAAGTTAGTATTATATATATGTATATATTCCTTAAATTTGATGATTTTTGAGATGATCATTTTATTATTCATTTTTTTTCTGATTTAAATTTGGCATATATTTAATTAGAAACCGACGTTAGTATTCTTTTCCCTGGATAAGGATTTATTGGTTTAATATATTCTCATGGATCTATTTGTATTCTATGATCTAAAATGGTGTGAAGTGAGAGTCTTGCATTTTTTTTTCTCTTTTTAATTCTTATGTTCAGGTATTTTGTGTTCAAATTTAATTTCTTTCAAACAAAATCATATGTTCTTAGCCAGGAGTGATACTTATTAAAGTATTATTGCTTTTCAGATAGGGCGGTGTTCGTTTCTGTCAAATTTCTTAAGCACTTCAACGTGATGTATTGCCATTGATAAGGTTTTGCCTGCATAGCTGAGCTGCACCAAAGGCGTACTGCCTCCTTTTGAATGACTTATAACTTGAAGGTATGTAGTTGACTCACAAAGGAGAATGATCTTACCATATATTGTACTATATACGGAACTGAAAAGGGAGAAATTGTGCTTTTTAGAGAAGCAAATTGATAGTGAATACCAATAAGTTTACCAAAGCTTGGTGATTTTCTATTAGTTTTGTGCATTTCCTGGTCATGCAATGGACTGCAGGGTTGTTAGCCTGAAGTATTGATGAATTTATCGCCTTTAAGAGATATTAGGTGTAGGGTGTAGCCACATAGGAGTCGACTTGCATTTTACACAGGAAAGATGTGTTTTAAGAAGATTCAATATACTACTTTTTAAAGAACGCATCAACATTGCTGATTGTTTGGTTACTATTAATTCATGTCTCCCTTTTGGTCTAAAGGATGAATCTCTTAAACTTTCCAACTCCTAACTAGTAAGGGATTTCTTATGGTGGACTGCTGCCTCCTTCAGTTGTTGGTTTCTGAACGTATCAACTTATTAACTGTTAATATTATATGAAACAGTACATTTCCATTTAAAAAAGAAAAAAAAGAAAAACAGGACACTTCCAATTAGCTTTTTGAGTCTTGACTCAGAAATACATAGGAAGATATTGAAAAGAGAAAAGTTCTATGCTGCATTTGTGCATGTTTAATTGATAGGTTGTCCTCTTACAATGACATTAAGATCCTCAGTTTGGGAATTTTCTGGATACCATGCCTTTTGATATTTTATTACAACATTTTTTAAAATAACATTTGACATTTTTCTTGGATTATGTAACAGGTCAGCTGTTTTGTTGGAGCTTATATGCTTTGTACCTGCTCCTTTTGAGGTTGGCTTCACTAGTAGCAGTCCTTATAAAAGAATATCAACATAATGGGTAGCTGCATCTCAGTACATAGTGAAAACACAAGATCTAAACCATACAAAAGACACTTTGGTAGATCACGCAAACGCCATGGAAAGATCGCTGCTTCCATTCCTGATGGACCTATGAAAAGGCTGAGTGATGCTGGGAGTCGTATGAGAGATTTTGCTGTTAGTGAATATGTTCATCTTGACTTTGAGAAGGGTGCTACAACCACCTGCAAGCGCTCTGAGATGTCTAATAAGACATTTCATCTAACCCAGCTACAATGGAACCACAGTCAAATTGATACCAATGGTCTCTTCTATCCATCTCTTGCTTTTACAAAATATCTGATAACCATAACCTGGGACTGTGCTTTTAGTTACACATGCATCCATCCGTCCATCCATACATATGCATGCATGTATGTATGTATTGATGGAAAGTGAGATGCATTTCTTTTAGCAGTATTATTTACATATGCTAAAGTCTTTTGGAAACTAAAAACAGATCAATTTATACTGTATAATGGAGGTAAAGCCGAATTAATATAGTGGATTTGACGACCTAGAGACTTCTGACTCTAAATTCTCAAATTTAAAAACTGTTCAATACTTTTCCTTTTGTGCCTTTACTAAGAGAGTATTTCCTCCCATATTGAAATCTGTGAGATAAGGTGGCTATTTATTAATGGGGTTTAAGCAACTGTCATTTTGAACAATTGGTGACTGTAGAAATGCAATTATTTTGCAGGAAGATGCCAAGAGGAAGTGTGGTTTGATTCTGTTAGCATTATAGAGTCTGAGTCAGATGATGATTCTGGTAGTGTGTATGGAGGTAATGAACTTACATTTCATTGCAACCAAGTGATCAATTCTTTCAATTATGATTTCTGATGCTTGACTGGTCACAAAGGCTTACACTTTTAATTATTTCGCTGTTGCCTTCAGATGCATTTTCTTCAGTAGGTAATGCAATTGGGAATATTTCAAATGCGCAATTGCTTCAGTATGAAAGTGCATCATGCTTTGTAGATAATGTGTCTAAGTATGAAGGATTTTATGAAAGTTACAGCATTAAGGGCCTGAAAGATGGCACAGTTGATTCGGGAGAGAAAGCCCAGGAGAGCATAAAAAAATCGACAGTTATCATGCTTGCTGTGAAGAGGAAATCGTTTGAAGGGGATGAAATTACAGAATTTTGTAAGTAATGATCTTGTGTGGACATTTGGATAGAAATAGTTAGACATTGTTCATGACATTTGTGTGAGGCATAGCATTAGTATATCCCTTATAAACATATATATACAAAAATAAAATGAGTTGCCTTTATGATGCAGTGGCATGTCTTAATGCTACCTCAGCTAATTGAGATGACATCAAGGTGGTTATCTTTTTTATTTCCCTTTTCTAGAAGAAGTTGGTACATCTTTTGAAATTATGGGAACTAAGAATGCAATTATAAGATGATGGTAAGCTTTATTGTTAAATTTATGAGCAGTATACATCTAGAGTAGTGCAAGATGTGAACTAAATATCTAGAAATTGATGATTTGTTGCATATAAGTTTTTAACATCTATATCTTTAGTATTTTCACTTCTGGTTGGAAATATATGCATGATGTCAAACATTGAATAAGGCTTTGGATGTAGAGGGTGTTTACCTGTTGTTTTTCATTACTCATTGTTGTAATAATCTAGCATTTAAAACTGCATTTTATGAGAACCTACTACCAATATAAGTGGTGGTCCAGTGTAATTACCTTTTTCCCCCTGTTATTGAGTGTAAAATTGCATATGTTTTACTTTTGGCTGGAACTAATTACTAGTTGATAACAGGTGCAGCTGAGAGGTACTTGTACCGTCCTAGAGCAGGACTTCTAATTCCTTGCTCAGTAGAGAAACCAACTCCAGGAAGCTGGTCAGAGATTTCTCCTTCACTTTTTATGCTCCGTGGCGAGAATTACTTTAGGCAAGCCGTTTAGTTGTTGTTATCCACAATGTTTCATAATATTCATATCTGGAACTGCTAATGGATGCTTTTATTTTTGTTTTTCTCGTATCTCATTAAGGTTGGACATTATCATGCAGAGATAAACAGAAGTTCCCTGCTCCAGACTGTAGCCCATATGTACCAATCGGGGTTGATTTATTTGCCTGCCCACAAAAAGTGAATCACATTGCTCAGCACCTTGAACTGCCAAATGTAAAACCACACGAAAAAGTACCTGCTCTTCTGATTGTTAATATACAGGTTCTCTCTCTCTCTCTCTCTCTCTCTCTCTCTCTCATGTTTGTGCATATCTTACATACCTTAAAATTCTCTTGATTTTGATTGCTTAGAGTTGGTCACAGTTAGGGTCATCTACAGAAAAGAAAGAAACAAAAGGTTGTAAGTAAATGAATTGCTTGTAAAGAATGCATCCCAGAAAAAGGAGGCCGAAAGGGAAAGAATAGTTTTTCAGCTAGTTCATCGTTGCTAGGTACAATGCTTTGGAACAAATTAGCTATAAAGCAGTGACATCAAGTTGTTTTACGGAGTAGATGTTTCATGCTGGCATTTCTGGGAGTGCTAATGGGAAAATTAATTGATATAATTTGCTTATGTCTTAGTTACTGTATCATTTTTATGGATTTTATAAGTTGTTTGGTTTTCTTCTTGCAGGTGCCTACTTATCCGGCCACCATGTTTCTTGGTGATGCCAATGGGGAAGGCTTGAGCCTTGTTTTATATTTTAAGGTGTCAGATACTTTTGACAAAGATATATCCGCTCACTTCCAGGACGGCATAAAGGTATTCCCTTGCCAATTTTCTCATACAACTTTAGAATCAATGTTGATTATCAAAGAATTGGAGTCCTGCCATAGTAAATGGGATAAGTAAAGAAATCAAATCTATTTCTTTAACTGATCCAGCAGCAGAAATTTCTCTCCATATATTCCCATTCAAGTGAAACTTTGATTGTCATGCTTGTAATCATGTTGCTTGCTTGAAATCACGTGCTCTTTCCTGAGGCAAATGGCATCTGTCCAATGTTTTGGTTATTTATCTTCTTTCCACCTTGAAAACCATTTTGGTTGATGTTCATGGTTGTACTCTGTTACAGAAATTTGTTGACAATGAAATGGAAAAGGTTAAAGGGTTTGCAAAAGAGTCCACCGTTCCTTTCAGAGAGAGGCTAAAAATCATGGCTAATTTAGTTAATCCAGACGACCTCCAGTTAGGTTCTACAGAAAGGAGGCTTATTCAAGCTTATAATGACAAGCCAGTGCTTTCACGGCCTCAACACAACTTCTATAAGGTAATTCAATTACTTCTTTTTTCACAGTTGACTTCTCTGCTGCTTTCTCATACTGAATTATATGCAATGCAGTCCAATGATTTACACTTCACACTGCTCTTGTCCTTTTGACTGATATCATGACCAAATTTAACAAGTTGTGGGCTCTGTTGTTTGTCATTCAGGGGCCCAATTACTTTGAGATTGACCTGGATATACACCGGTTTAGCTACATATCTAGGAAAGGACTTGAGTCATTCCTAGAACGCATGAAGAATGGAATAGTTAATCTGGGTTTGACTATTCAGGTAAGTTCTTGCCATCTCTCTCTAATTTTAAGCAGCCATGGATTGCAACATGAGGAAATTAGTCAAGGGAACTGCCCAAACTTATGTGATATATTAATGTTGTCAGGCACAAAAACCAGAGGAACTGCCAGAGCAAGCCTTGTGTTGTTTGCGCTTGAACAAGATTGATTTTGTAAATCACGGCCAAATCCCTACCATTGTAACAGTCAAAGAGGATTAATTTTGAACATACACCAGGAGGTTGATGCATTTAATCCAACAACACCAGCAGAGAACGAAAGGTTTTTGGAAAAAAAAAATGAAAGAAATTTTTGTATTTGATAAAATATAAGAAAAGTTTTCATTTTTTTTTTTGAATCCGAAAGTGAAAATTTGTTGGTAAATTTTAAAAATCATTTAAATCATCTGTATTAGTATTCCTTGCATTCATTTACATTGTTACTTTTCTTATCTGCTGCCTTTGTAATTTCTATTTGCTCACCAGCATGCTAATTACTATAAAATCTAGACATCATAATCTATTGTATGGTACCTAATGTTGGTTCATTGAGAATAATTTTCTGTTCAAGAGAGTTATTGGGAGATTTATCTCTGTACATTATTAAAGTGATGAATTTAATTTTTGAATAATAATTTGTAAAAATTTAATTTATGTATTTTTTAAAATTGATAATGTCAGTTCAATTATTAACAATGTTAAAATTTTTTATTTTTATGCAGACATGTGTTTTGATTACATTGTCGTTGTAGTTTTTGTTGATGTAATATTGAATTTGATAAGATGATAATGATAATGTGATATTTCATAAATGATACAATAGTAGTGTTGATATGATAGGATCAAGCATTGACATGAAATTTGTAAGTGCTGATGTGAAGTTGTCTAATATGAGATTATTGTGTGAAATTTCATATTATTAAATGGAGAGATTTACACCATCCATATATTAAATTTAAAATTAAAAAAAAAATTAATGTTTAGGACGTGTTTGAGTAGTTTAAGTTTTTTTTTTATCTATTCGACAGTAACTGTTAGTGTAAAATGAATTACACCATCATGTCATGAATTACACCGTCATGTCATGTATTATGTGAAAAGAAAATATCAATTAAAGATCATTAAATTTTTCATTAAAATTAAAAAAATTCTACAAATACAAATCAAAAAATAAAAACTATTTGATTATAATAAAAAAATTTTAATTGTATAAACGGACATAATTCAAGAAATTTTTTTATTATTCCAGCCAATTTAATTGTACATCTCAAAGTTGACCAGCTCTAGGTATTTATGCACAAGGATAAAGTTAAAACTGGTATCAAAGTGGTAAACAACACTAATATTGCACTCCAACAAAACAATAACATAGGGTAGGCAGCAAAATCTACCCAAAGGTTTTGGCAGAGATAAGCTATAAATAATGTAAAAATTCTTGAGATTCATACATTATCAGTCAACAATCATATGAAACAACATTAATTCAGTATTTCCATGTACAAAAAGAATGCACGGAATAACAGAAACTAAATACAGTATGCCCTCTAAACTAGTTTTACATACAACAACAATGCCCCTCCTAGATCAATCCCAGTGAGTTTTGTACCAGACTGACTTCCTTCTCATATGTTTCTTCCTCTGTTCTTTTGTATATCATATCAGTTGGGTGGATGGCCTCCATTAAAACATCGGCCGCCAGTGTTGAATTACAAACTTCGGCAAAATGCAATGGATTTCGCCTGATATACATGGGAAATGTCCATGCTGTACTCATGCTCCTCCTGCCCTTTCCCATAGTTGCAAGTGCAGTAGAAATTATGTTATCTGCTCTTCTTTTAGCCGTAAATGTGCTACACGCTGTTGACTATTGTTCCCAAAATCTGCCCTGTTAGTTACAGTTTGTGTTCTTACTTGTGATGCATTACTATTGGCTGTGTTATGGCTGCTAGTTTTGGCAGCTGGTACGTCATGATTATGTTTTCCCTCATATGTTGTTATAACAGCCTTGGGATCTGTTGAAGCCCTCTCAACATGCTTACGGACGTTGCATCCAGGGGTTGTACATTTATAGTAGCTTCTGTAGAACCAGAAAAGATGCATCAGGAATGCTCCAAAATAATCAATAGATCACATAAAAGGTAGTCATATTTCCGAATGGAAATCAGACATATTGTAAAATTGATAGAATTATAAACACAGTCATACCAATTGAACAGAACAACAACCCAACAGTTGAGAGGTTTTGGCAAAAAATATTCTATGTAGAAACGTCTCCAGTGTCCAAGGTTGATAAGGTTAGACACCAGACGAAAATTTCAACATATGTCATAACCAATATGCAATTTCTTAATAAAAATATACACAGGTAATGATATTTGTGTTGGAACAATCCAACATATTAAGACAGTTAATGACTACCTTTCTTCATAAGATACCATAAGCCATTTTCATAAATTCTTGATACTATTTGCATTTTCCAATTTTTAGGACCAATGGCTCAAGAGGCTTTCTATTTGTGATCACTTCAAAAAGTCCAAAATTCTTTTGTAAAGCTGACACCAGGAATCAATGGTTCAGATTAGTTAAGTAACAACCCAGTACACATAACCAAGAATGAACCACTTCGCAGTAGATAGTTATTTCTATTTTGCACAACCAGGGGCATTACCTTGGGTAAGGATTGCCTTTGACAACTTTCTGTCCATACTTGCGCCACCTATAGCCATCATCCAATAGATCAACTTCACTTGTTGTCTGCACAATAATTCTAGGTTCTGTGACAGTCCTATGTGAAGAAGCTGGCTCTGAGACCCTATATTCTGTACTTCTGCATATAGAGATGAAATTTTGTTGGATAGAGATTTCATCACCAATTCAATGAAGCATATAATAGGTTTATGTAAAATTTTAACATACCTTCTTTTGGGGTCAGGTTCATCTTCATCTTTTTCATCTGCAACAGTTTCATTGTCACCTGCTTCCTCACTATCACTGGTCCCAGAAAGATGTTCAGCTGTAGCTTGGCTAGATTCATGGTCCTTCTTAGACATTGAATAAGCAGATGTCCCTTCTTTCAATATGTTCAAGTTGCCACCCTGAGGTTGGGAAGCTGATTCAGAATTTCCCTGATTATTTGGATTTCCATTTAAGATTCCACTATCCTTTGCACGCTTATTTGACTGAGGAGGTTGATGGTTGTGCTGGCCTTTGTAGATAATTTCAGTTACTTGGCCATCTAGTGATCTCTCAACCTTCTTCTTGACTGGACAACCTGGATGCGTGCACTTATAATAACTTCTAGGAAATTCACTGCCCTTTACCTGCTTCTGCCCATACTTTCGCCAGTTGTAGCCATCATCAGCAGGCTTATCAACAGTAAATGAAGCAGGTTGGGATCTCGGATCAGAGTGAGATACTCTGAGAGGTTCCTTCACAGTAACACTAGAGTCTGGCAATGATGTTGGGATCTGCTGGTTTGTGGTTGTACTGGTAATAAATGATGAAACCTGTGCCAAAGATGCTGCTGGTGCTGATGAATATTCAGCCTGCATTTGGGCTTGTGCAGCCTGAGCTGTGACCTGTGCTAGGGCCTGCTGGTGTGTCATCCCAAAAGGACCCTATAGATTTCATAATTAGGGAAAATTGGTTAATGACTGAAGTATGAAACATATATTGTAACTACTAATAAATAAAGGCCAAAGTACTACATTTTCTCTTAGCTTTTGATCTTCTTCAGTCTTCACTACTATATAGCTGGGAGTGAATCACGGGGACTCCCACTTACACAACTAAAAGCTATGCAAAGATTTTTACACTGCTGATAGGACAAGTTCCAGTCAATTGACAGTGGGACAGCCAATTCACACACTTGAAAGGTAACCATTCACCAACCATATTTATAAAACATATTTATAGGTATCTTTTTCATATGCAAACACTCAAAGTGGATAAACATTCAGATGATAAGATACAGATTATAGACCATAGAACACTAACCTTTTCTGTTCTTGTACTTGCTCTACTACTTTCACAGACACTACGCACTATACAACAAACAAATGGAACTAAAGGATAAATTAAAATAGCAAAGATAGTATGTTCCTTCACAATAACATGTTAAAATAACAATCAGGAGACCACTTAAAGCAAATAAACTTTTATCATCTATTATACAGGCATTAGTGATGGTTGGGTAGAATTGCTACAACCTCACTATAATTTTTAAGATTCTATGGAAAACACGCTTTTAATCCTCCAACTTCAAACAGGCAACACATAGAGATTGCTGCCACCAAGAAAGACTTCCCCACATGCAAAATGCAACACATTGAAATTCAATTAAGATACATCCAAGAAAATGAGCATGAAGCTCAAAGCTTTGTACTTTAAGCGTATCGCCATTCCTTTTATGCAGCAATCTGTCAATCCTTTGACCTCATAAACATTGCAGACTTTACATTGAGCATAAGCATATCAAACTATCTCAGCATTTAACATGACCACCAAGGATAAGCAAATCCTTAGATCTTAAAGATAATTCCCAAGTTACATGATATTCCACAATAGGAACATAAAAGTCTTGGTTTAAAGCCATATCCTTCTCTCTTTTCTTCCTTATACCATCCCTTGAATCCTTTCCCTCTGTCTACTCATAAAAACACTTATATACCAACACAACTCCAAAAAGAAAGCCAAGCATATTTGCATATCCATTTGTCAAGCCATTCTCAAAAGTTTTGCCTTTTACATTAACCTCAAGCAAACTAATTTTCGGATACCAAAGACGAATCCAATTCACTCAACAGGCAAAATAGATCCCAATTCCTGATTTCACAACCTTCTTTTTCGTTGTAGCCAACATTGCCATATGAACAACAATAACAACAACAATGATAATAATAAGCTATTCCCATTTACTTAGAATTAAGGAACTCTCCTTCCCCATCTCAAAATTACCTTTCTAGACTAGGCCAATACAACTAGGAACTCATAGAAAATTAATCAAATTTAACAACAAATAAATACATAAATATTAAATGTTATTACTACCCAAAAATCCTTTCATTTCAACAAATACCCTCCAAAAAGTTAAACTTCAAAAGTTACCTGGGCAGCGGGAGAGAACACACTGAACCCAGGAGACTCCAACAAGCTCGCAGGGCTCAACCCTGGCGGCACAGTAAACATAGGCGGCGGTTGCGCTATCACCAAACCGGCCGGTTTATTCTGCCTAAACCGCAACCCCGTGTCACCACCACCTCCAGCGCCGCTGACGTCACCCTGCTCTTCCGTGGTAGTAGTAGTAGTAGGAGGAGGAAAGTTCGGTCTCTGGGCAGCTGCTGCAGCCGCCGGCGAGGCCATGGCACCAGCAAGTAGCTGAGAGAAGGATTTAAACTCGTCGGTGTCGGAGAAGAAGTTGGAAACAAGGGTCATGGGTCCTGGGCTAAATCCCATCATGCCTGACCCACCGTTGAATAGCGCCTCCGTGAAAGGCCGTGGTGGAGGAGTAATCGTGGGTCTTCGAGACGCCACCGTTTTGGACGGCTGGTGCTGCTGCTCTTGACTCTCAGCCATTAAAACATCAAAACAAAACAAAACAAAACAAACCCAATAACCAAAAAAAAACCTGTCTTTCTGTTTCTGTTCCTCTGTATTTCCTAAGTTTCCCTTTTGCTTTTGTCTTTGGTTTGCGGATCTGAAACGAAGTTCAGTCCAAAAAGTCCACGCCCCAGATACCAAAAAGCTCTTTCTCTCTTTCCTTTTCCTTTTTCCATTTTTCTTTTTTCTTTTTTCCTTCTTTTGTTTACATTTCTATCCCCGACGACTTTTCGAATCAAGGCTTGCCACCCTGAGCTGACATGAGGTGGGGACCTTATTTTACTGCTGTACACAGGGGTAGATCTGTCATTTTATTAGATAATTTGAAAGATTAAAAATGTTTGGGTGCATTTGTCGTCAGTAATTTTTTTATTTATGGATTTTTTAAAAATATTTAATATTCCAACTAAAGTTGGGTTGGAAGTTAGGAAAGATACTGACGGAGCATGAACATTGAAATTAGGAGTAATGCTATCCTACTAATGATTTTTAATTTTTTAAAATATAATTTTAAAAAATTTGTGATAATTTTTTAATTAAATTTACAAAATTTAAAAATTTTATCAAAATTTTCTCATCTGTATCAATCCCGAGTCGACTGTCTTTTACTTTCAAAAAACCCCCAAGAACTCATTCTGGATCTAGCTCTCGACCAACACATAACAATATGCTCTCATCATCGGAACAGTTGGAGCAATTTGCCAATAATTGACGAATTTAATTAAAAATATTAATATTTTTTTAATTTTATAAGTATAAATTCATTTTATTAAAAGTAATAATAATATTAATAGTAATAATTGATTCGATGGTGACATAGTAATCTCAAGCTCCCCACATTTGTTGCAACTAATTCCTATATTGAAAATTTAAACATGGAATCATAGTTAAGACCCTCGGAGAACTTTTTTATGCTATTTGACGAAGGTTTTTGTACAAATTAACCACCACCGCTTAATTTAAATGGAAAAGATTTAATCAAATTTCGATAAAAATTTAAATTTACTCATCGTATATCGTTTTATTTGAAAAACAATATACAAAGAAAAACGTAATCAAATTATATAAATAAACAAAAATGCAAACGAAATGAAATTTGAAACCAAAATAAAGAACATAACATGATAAAAAATATTATATATTCTTTTCATTTGTATATGTTAATTAATGTATCCCATTGTTTTTCTTATAAACACTCTTGCAATGCGATGGAAATTAAAAACTTGCCACTATAGGCAGATGGATATACAAACAAGTGGTATCAAATGACATCATTGAAGTATTGAAAATCTCTATTAATTATATTATTTATGTTAAGGTTTTATATAGTTAACGATGTTAATGAATTTATTATTTTTTTAATTGTTATTATTTTAATTATGATAAAAATGCTTGAATCTGTCCTTGAATAATTATATATAAAAAAGACGAGAGAAATATAATAAAAATAAACAAGATTAAAATCTGACTTTTATTATTGATGGAATAATCCAAATTACATAAATTTTAAGTAAAATTGATGCAATATGATCAACATAAAATTAATATTATACAACAAGATATAAAGCAAGGAAGAACACAAAATAAATAAATAAAGAAATAAAGAGAAAGGAATAGCATGATTGTTTACTTGGAAGTGAAGGGTAATCGAATCTCCTATCATCATTTTTGGAACAGTGGAGCTCACAAAGTACAAACAATGTCCACAACTTGGGATTTGGAATAACATAATTCCTTAACATCTGTTTCTGTCTCAACTCCTTGTCAAGCAAAGCAAACAAACCAATGGCAAATCAAATTGCCAGCAAACACCACTCCATCCATTGTCCAAACTCCAAACTCATCATCAAACCTTAACCTTAACTAACATTTTTATGTTTTTCTTTCGCTTTGCACATAAAATTTTGATTTAATTTTGAAACTGCGGGTCAGGGGGGTCAGTCCAAGGAAGAAAAGGTTGACAAACTGGTGAAAGAAAGGAGGAAATAACCATGCGAGACTCCCAAAGAATAAAAAAGGTTTGATTTGGAAGACAGAGAGAGAGAGAGAGAGTCAGATTCTGTGCCACCAGGGGCACCAGTAAAGTCCCAAGAGGGCAAATCACGTGTGGTAGGAAGAAGCAAAGCCACTTTGCCATGACTATGGGGTCTAAGTTGGAAGGGGCAAGCTGGCAATTGTGGGCATTATTAGGTTTCGAATTTGATTGGTGACCCCAACTGCTACAAACTTTGGGAAGAGTTTCTGCAGGGCACGTAGGGCCATACGTCTTTGGGAGGCAGAGGAGTAACCTTTTTAAAGTACAATTTGCTAGTTTCTTACTCCAACTTGCATTTTTTTTTATCTTCTTTCTGCTTTTGTACGTTGGGGAAGCCACCCCTCTGGGTTTGGTCAGTTTTCATTTACAGAAGGGGCTAGCCGACATTGATTTTGTCCCATGGTTCTGTAATACGCATTCGCATTTTTCTGCATGCAAATTGCTAGAAGAGGGAACTTTTCCAGGGAACAGGTTTTGCTTTGGATTGGAGGGAACAGGGAAGTTGTTGTATTTGTTACAAATGAGAAGGCAAAAGGGGCAATCTACACACATATTCTTATTTAGAAATGGGGTTTCTTCTCTTTCTTTAGCTAAACAAAAAGATGGTACTGAATATGTTTTTCCATATCACAAATTGAGTTGCATGAAGACAAGAGTATAGTTGCATTGAGGTAGAAGATTGGCACTAGAATTTTAATTTGTCTGCATTTGTTAAACTACCATTATGTTTTGGGAAAATGGAGTGCAAATTGTTAACTTTTTAGAATAGATATTCAACCTAAACTCAATTGATCATAAACAGAATGGTTCTTTTTTTATTTATAAGTTCAGAATACTAATATGAGATGTATTTATCATTGTTTTAATACTTTCTGTCACATTTAAGGACAATCGACTTAACATGTAATAATTTATTATAAAAGAGACAACAACAAAAGACAATGTTTGTTCTGATATCATGTTAAATTTTTAAAATGGATATTTAATTTAAAATCAATTGACAATACATAAAATGACTCTTATTATATTAATATACTCAAAATACTTTAACTTAACAGATACGAGATTTATTTACCATCGGTCTAATATAAGCGAAGAATTGTAAAGAAATGGAAGAGAAAGAAGATGGATGATTGTTAAAGATGAATGGTTTCCCTATAATTGGGAGGGATGATAAAAATTGAGTTTGTGAGGTAATTGAGGAGAGAATTAGAAAATCTCATATTCCATTCAATCCCCTTTGTTTTCATCTTGTGACTCTCCTAAAAACAATGGGAAGCACCTTACCCTTCTTTCATTACCTAACAACTTAATTGTGGTCTACCCTGATATGAGCCATGGCCCAAGCATCAATCATATAGGCCATGGCCAAGCAGCAATCATATGGGCCAAGCTATTTGAACCCGGTTTATTTGTGACTTAACTCGGATCTCCCAGCGAGTCCAAGTTAGTAACTCATTCCTTCAGCCACTGTCCAGTCCTGTGATCGACACCGTCGTGGATTTCGGACACAAGGCGGCTGCAGAAGAAGAACAACTCAGAGTTTCCAAAACAACGAAAATGGAAGAACTCAAGCTTAATCAAACAATTCGTTGCATTGTCAAACTCGGTCTTTCTCTCTCTGAACATAAAGTTTTCAACCTTAACAAGAACATAACTCCCATATTCTTGTTTCATTTTCATACTACTGATGCAAAAGTTTCCTTTTTGTTTTCTCTCCTTTAAAATTGGATTTTTGGGTGTTAAACAGGAGGTGCGGCAATCACTCGTAAGAACGAGTTAGAGAAGATCAACGAAGAGAATCTTGAAACAGTCTCATCCCAGTTGAGGCAAGCAATTATTTCGGATTCTTGTTCCAGGAAAGTTATTGGGATGGATTGGAGTAAGAGAGCTGGGGTTTCCGATATTTCTTCTAGTTTAAGTGATTTTGGTGATCAGGGTCAGCTCAACGTGGATTTTAGCAGATTCATCGTTGTGCATGGAGCAGGTGAGCCTTTTGATAGCTTTATGTTTTGATTCATGAGATTTTTTCAGTTGGGTTGTTGTCATAATTGGTTAACAAGCAATGAAATCAATTTCTTTTTGAATGTTTTAAGAGTTGTTATTGGATTTACCAGGGTTGAGCTTTGAAGTGATCTAGAGTTAGTGATTTATTTTCATTTCAAAGATGGGATTTTTATTGATGGTTCAGCTCTTACTTTTTTAATGTGATTATGTTGGTTGTAGGTTCTTTTGGGCATTTTCAGGCTAGCAAATCTGGGGTTCACAGAGGAGGATTGGAGCAACCTCTAGTCAAGGCTGGTTTTGTTGCAACACGCATTTCTGTAAGATACACTGTTATTTCCCTCTAAATCTTGATGTTATTGGCTTTCTTTAGTTTCAATTGAGTATAAAACACCTTTCTATTGGAGTTGTTTTGATTTCTTAATCATGCTTTCTGCGTTTCATCCATTTCTGTTGTCATTGTTCTGTTTTAGGCTTTTCAGGAACATAAACCTTTTTTCTCTTCCCATAGTTATTTTTCCTTGTGGTTCTTTTCCAGGTCACAACCCTTAATCTTGAAATTGTCAGAGCACTAGCTAGAGGTACTGATCTAGTTACCACAACACTTCTGCTTTAAAAGCTTGGTACAATGTCTTCCTATGTATGTTTTGCAAATGTTTTTCTATGGTTTATGTTAAGTCTGACAACTATTGCTGATTAAGCTTAACCTTCTTAATCATCTCTAATTTGCTCGACAGGTCTAACAAAACCTAACAATGCTTTCAAATTTACATATATATTTTACTAGTCACATGTAATGTCACATTTTATATTAAGAACACCAAAGTTCTCAGGAAAGACAGACATGTAAATTTCTTAAAGTTATTATTTGTGATTGTGCTGCTTCTGTTGAATATGAGAATGATCATCATAGAGATATGACAGACCAAAAGGCTTCACAAATTTAGACTAAGAATACTATACTTGTATTAAGTTCTTTTACAAATTCATATACCATAATTTTTCACATTGTTAGTTTTTGTATTATGCTTCTTGCTCCATCATCCTAGATATAATAAAAATGCTTTTTGCACCTTCACATATTTGGGATCAGCTTTGGTGAGCCTGTCATTGAATAATTGCAGTTATCTGTTTTTCCAGTCTCATTTTTCTGCACTTTGTTTCTCTAAACATGCAACATATCAGTAAACAAAGTTTGTGCTTATCTTGCAGAGGGTATTCCTTCTATCGGAATGCCTCCATATGCATGTGGATGGTCAACTTCTGAAAGAAACGTTAGTAACATCCATAAATATTTGTTAGATTTTAAATCAGCTTCTTTGGAGTCTATTTTCCCTTTCCTTTATATTTCTTCTCGGTGGAATCATTTTTTTATAAGCTTTGACCCCTATGTTTCTTCAGGTAGCTTCTGCTGATTTGTCAGGGGTAGCCAAAGCAATTGACTCAGGCTTTATCCCTGTAAGTTTGTTTCAAATTCTATAAACTTGTGATGGTATTTTCATTTAGAAGGAAGCACCTACAAGGCTCTTTCAAGCTTCAAGGTTCTTATATCTATAATTTTCTTTTTATTTCAATTTTGTGGATCAGAAATCAGTGTTAGTAGCATTTGCATATGAATGCAAGCATGTCCATGAACATTTATTTGTTTTCCCAATAGAATGTTATATTGACATTGCAGAAATTGCAAATCACAATGTTTTGAATCAAAGTGTATCCTCTGACATTGTAAGAAGATTTTCTTCTAACAACATAAGGAGAAAAAAGTATAAAAGTTTTGGAGTTAACAATGTCAAATGCCTTTTTCTACCTCCCTCACCCCCCGATACTTTTTGTTCCAACTGCTGGCCCTCCTTAACCTTACAGATTAAAAAGGGTTGTGGCAATGGTTTAAGATCACTGGTTCCAATAATCCTTTTCCAGAAACCTACTGCTCTACGATAGGACTGGCTATGCCTTGGTAACAGACTTCAGCTTGATAACAGAGCAGCATCTATCTGATTATAACCTGGTTAGAGTTTCCTAGACATTGTCTAATATGGTATTCATCATTAGTCTGTTACATGCTTTCTAGGTTTTACATGGAGATGCGGTACTTGATGATGTGCTGGTATGATCACTCTAAGCCATATCCAAATATCATTTTGTTATTCTCACATTCCAAAGCCTATCTAATTAGTACTGGTTTTATCAGGGATGCACTATTTTGAGTGGAGATGTTATAATTCGGCATCTTGCAGAGCACCTGAAGCCCGAATATGTTGTCTTTCTTGTATCCTTTGGAATTCCAATGCCTTTTTTCCCCGTTATGGGTGTAAAACATTGTTGCATGCTTGTTTTCCATTTAACATGGAATAAAGACAGATGTTCTGGGTGTTTATGACCGCCCACCAACAGATGAAAACGCAGTTCTCCTGAGAGAAATCGGTGAGCCCTTGCTATTAACTGCAGATCTGATGACTTTTATAAATCTGGATGGGCTTGACAATATACTTGTCTCTAACAGCCGTGGATGAAAATGGGAGATGGTCTGTTGTGAAACCAACACTTAAAAGCAAGAATTCGCAAGGTACATATGTGGCTCATCTGTAGGTTTGTTTGAAGAGCTTTCTACCTTAACATGGTTCAAGCAACGGAGTAAACATTTCGAGTTGTGGAAACAGTTAAAACAACCGCAGCAGCCCATGACACAACTGGGGGAATGGAGACCAAAATATCGGAAGCTGCACTGATTGCAAAACTTGGAATCGATGTCTACATTGTAAAGGTAAGAAGGGCAAGTCCCTCTCAATGCTTTTTCTCAACCATCGAGTTCATTTCCATGTTTTTTGCCAAACTTTCCAGGCCGCCACAAGCCACTCGTTGAGAGCCTTGAGTGGGGAACTGAGACGTGGCATACCAGAAGACTGGCGTGGGACGGTTATCCGTTTCTTAAGAGAGAATAAATGTTGAAATTGACGTGGGCATTACTTATTGACTTTGCCCCGTAATTGGAGCATATGACTGGTACAATGCACCTGATTTTTGGAAATGTTTAACAAGTCTCCGGACTGTAATCCAATATAAAGAAACTAATAAACATAATTTTCACCTTTACAAGCCACTTCCATTGTTGGTTTTTCCAGTTAATATTCTAAGCTGTAGCGCCATCATTGCTTCCCCCAATAGAGCAAATCTCAATGCGTACCATATTGCAGCTTTGGGCAAAACAGGATCACTACCCTTAGTCCTGCGTTTGCTGGGCAAGGAAATTGAAATGCAATGACTCTGCCCTATTCATCAAAGCAATTCACAGCTGTTTTTAACTTTGAAGCAACAATTTTAAGTAGTAAAAGGAATTAGACTGTAGGCAACAATTTAGATTTTTTCCCAAACCAGTAACATTGCAAATGAAACCATAAACAAGAAAGAGAACCAATTCGGGTATCAGACAGTAATTGAACAACATAACAAAAATATTGTTCATAGAAGGCTAAATAATAATGGCGAAGTCATCATATATTAGCTTGGAGGCCACATCTTTATCAAGATGTTCCTGAAACATAACCTCCCACTTTTTCAAACCCATATAGAACCCCTCAGTACGAAGTAAAAACCTAGTATTTATCTGTCTCATTTGGATTCAAAAGACTTGGGCAAATGAGCATTGTTGAGGATGTTGGGGCATTTTATTTGGGGCCAATGTCCTTCAAAGCACAGATCTGCTCCTCTCCCATTGCAGACATGACAGTAACAACCAGATCTTTCCCTTCGGCAAATCCATCCTTGATCTGCATGACCAAAACAAGACACATCACTTTAGTATCTCTGTAATGGGAAAAACATCATATGCTATTAGTTTCTTCAGACCAATTACAGAGACATCACGATAAAACAATCTTTGACAATCCAAATGAACTTAGGAGGAATTCGTCGGATTCAGGACAGTAAAAAGACACAAATCAGACATCATTTAACATACATACTAACCTGTGTAAGCAGATTCTCATCGGTTGGAAGCCTGAGATCATCCTTGGTGTTACCATTCTCAGTCAGCAGACTCACCTGAAACATTAACAAGTATGACAATCAGAAACATCATCCAAAGCCATCAAACTTAAAAACCCAATCAAACAAAGCCAAAAGCAGGATCTTACAAATCCATCCTCGGAGATATCAATCAGCTGGTAATCAGTACGATTGACATGAGGAACCTGCAACAGCAATAAACATCATAATTAGCCTCTGAAAACTACAACATAACACGGTAAAAACGGCAGTAACACTAGAGAAAGAGATAGAGACAACATACATCACAGTTGTGAGAGGAGGGAACGATATCTTCGAGCTTCTTGGCAGTGAAGATATCGATTCCAACAAAGTGACACTTCGCGTGACCATGCTTGCCAGTCTTTGAAGTTGAAACTTCCACAACCTGTAAAAATATTCATAAGAAAAATCCCTAGATTATGAACAAAATATAAAAAAAAAAATTTAAAAAGAACTCCATAAAAAAGCCCCGGATCAGATATTAATTTAGCTAAACAGTAATTAGAGATCAAAGCTTAATAACTCCCAAACGAATTCGGAGATCTAAGGATTATACATAAAAATTTGAATAGATACACAAAAGAAAATATCCGTAAGACCTAAAATTAAAAAATTTTACAGATCACTAGCAGAAAAAAGGGGCATAAAATAGGTAAATTTTGAAAAAAAAAATTAGATCAGAAAAAGGAAAACCCTAACCTTGCAAGGACGGTTTTTGATGACAATGTAACCGTTCTTACGGATGGTACCGGCCTGCTGAGGATAAGTCTTCGAAGCTCCGGCGTCGGCCTTCGACTCGAAGTGGTGCTCCTCGTCCGACATGGCGACGCTAAAGAAATCAAAGCTTCGGGAAAAGCGAGAGTGAGAGAGAGAGAGAGAGAGAGAGAGGAGTAAGGCTTCGAAGAGGAAAATTGGAATGAGAAAAACGAGAAAGTGTGAGGAGAGAGAGACAAGGGGGGGATGACTTTTGTTGGCTTATATAGCGGTGGAAATTTAGAGAAAGTAGGGTTTTATTTTTCCTTTTTATTTTTTTTAATTTTCTCACGTGGCAAACTCCGGTCAAGCACGTGGATAGTTTTGGGCCGTCGGATCGCGGGCGGTAAAAATCGGATTGGAAAAATATCTTTCGATGTTGCGTGCGACTGACGCTGAGCTTGAGATGTTTGCACGTGGGCTGCTTTGGGCCCAGTCACAATTCAATTGGATATTTTTGCATCCCCATACATATTTTAAAAATAAAAAATTTGATAGGTTGCTTTAATTATATTAAATGCAAAATGTTCAAAATTATTTGTCACCATAGATAGCACCAAGACATTTAAATTTATAATCACTTACTACGGATATCACTATTATATGTGACAAATTATATTATTATTAATTAAAGTATTGAACTACCCAAGCTAGCTTTCTATTTGTTAGTTCTCGTATTACTAATTAAATAAATTATCATAGTAAATTTTTTTTACAGAAAAATTTTGTTTCGTTATTAAAATAATTTTAAACATGAATAAATAAGTTAAGTGAAATTAACAATATAACAGAACTTATTAACAGAAAGTTAATTAAAAAAAACCATAGAACACTACATGAAAAAAATGAAAACCATATAAAATGTAAATAAAATTTATCCTTTTTACAATATCATAAAATTCAATAAATTGAATGTCAATTAGTACATTGCTAATTAAATAATACTGTTAGGTGACTTCTTGATCATTGTCCTTTTTCTTTAATATTGAAAATTAACGTTTCTTCTCTTAAGACAAATGACGGATTAAATAAGAAATAGGAATTTTATGTTCTACTACTCTGCTTGAGCATATAGAAAGTAGCGGCGATGTTGGACTAACAGAGAAACTTCATGATTGCTAGCACGATGACTTTTTTTTTTTTCTTAAAAGAGCCAAAAGAGAAATGACACTATTTTTTTATCAAATTAAAATCAAACTTTTAAATATTTGATTCTTATATTTATTTTTAATTATTATTATCTCCTTCTAGTCATTGCATTTTCCTTTCTTTCTAAGCCAAAATAGCAACAAACTTTTCACCGAAAGCAAGAATCCTTTTGTTCTGTCATTTCTCCACTACAGTACACTACTCCAGGAGGTATAACAGGGTTCAAGGGTTGTCTTGCATTAATTAATTGAAACCGATTGATTTTATTTCTGTTAACTGAATTTTTAAGACGAACTACCACAGAAAAATTAGTTAATAAATAATAAAATTTTGATTTTATATTTAAATTTTGAACATCTTAAAATAATTAACACAAAATTTCTTCTATCACTAACTTTATACTCCCCTCAGGTGTAAATATAACAGACACATGGATTCGACACCGTTTCAGTTATACCTAGAGCAGTAAGCAATATGAAACTCATACTACCAGACGATGCAAATTTATATGCATATGCAAAACAAAGATTCAACAAAAAATTGGTAAGAAATTCACACAAAAAAAACAAAAGAAAAATTTGTTAAGAACCTGAACCCATCACGTCTTGATCCCTTAAGTT
The DNA here is from genome assembly GCA_036013995.1 of Theobroma grandiflorum. Lineage (NCBI taxonomy): Eukaryota > Viridiplantae > Streptophyta > Magnoliopsida > Malvales > Malvaceae > Theobroma > Theobroma grandiflorum. The sequence continues at coordinate 1,674,594 of CP142127.1, forward strand.
AAGTCCAAGCAGCAAACCGGTTTGAATTTGCCACAACTGGCGAAGCAAATTCAGACAGAATGCTTATTAAACTGCCCAGAAACTTATCAAGCTGATATCAATCCATTAAAGGAGATCTACATCAACCGACTTACAGGTAATAGTATTCATTGTCTTCCATATATATGGCAAAAGGAAAGAAAAAGAGAAAACGATAAACCCTTGCAGCATCAGCAATAGCTAGTAGTTCAACAAGTAATAACCTATTATACTGGTAGGAAGAAACAGAGTTACGAGGAATATTACATAAATTAGCTAGCGAAGATGTTAAGTACAATTTTCTTTCAAGAAAGGAAAAGATGCTAAGTACAAAGATGTTAGAGCTTTGTGCTTACTCCTCTTGTGTTGTCGATTAGTAATTTAGTATCCCAGAGACATGATGATCTCAAGATCATAGCAGATGCAAGAATTTATTGAAACTAGAGGAAAATGCCATCAAGTTAAGGCCTTCTTACATAGGGAGGGAGATGGAAATCCTTTAGCTGCTGATTTATTGTGCCCCTAAGGTTTTAGAGTCAGGTTCGGATACGGGAAACAATTCATCTGGGCAAAAATCTGCCATTGATTGGAAGATTCATAAGCAAAGGGTTAACATAAGTAAATGTAACATGCAGTGATTTAATGCGGTTGAAGATCTTGTTATCTTGATCAGACAGCATAGACTTATTTGCAAATTAGTAATCTACAAATCCTATTCTCAGAGACAAATATGACATACATTACAGGATCCCGGCCTTGGATGCATTGACATAGTTAAATCAGCATCTTCTGAATAAGAGAGAAGAAAGTTGTACATACAAGATTGCGTAGACGTGGGTCATTTCTGTAATTACCAAGCACATTTGTACAGTCATTCCCTACTTGAATTTCCAGCAGAAACTGATCTGATATAGCTGTCATCCATTTTATGCAGAGATATATGAGGGGGCTTTTCTCTGTCACAGGCAAAGTGTCCATGAACAAATTAATAACTGTTGACGAGAGCTACTACCACTGGATTTTCATAATTAGAGTTTTCAAATCATGTGACCATGATATATGATAATGAAACTCTCTAAAGCTTGATGGAAAAATATAAATTGGGCCAATAGCGGCAGCACATCCTGTAGGACTCTTACTGTCAAACATTCTGAAGTCTCAGGAGCAAACCATAATAGCATCTATCAGCTAATTCAATGCAGTAGGCAGATTATGGAAGCCAGAACATGCATGGTAATAAGCCAGCCTCGCAAGCACAAGACACCAACAAGCAGAAGTGGTAGATACAAGCAGCAAAATTTCAAACTCTCATTGCACCATATGGTTCTCACCCTTCTTTAATTTATGGTTCTTTTGCTATTCTTTTACAGTGTACAACTCTTACAGACCTCGACAACACATGTTTTTCTTCCATAAGTGCATGATGATTCTTCATAGATGCATGCAAAAAGTTTTAAGCAACGTAAAAGCCTTGAATATGACAACAGTTTGAAGGTGATTCTGAGGCAGTTTTCAAATTGATAAAGATCATAACAGCATGAAAAAATAAATAAAAGCACAAGAAATGAAAGAAAGACTAACATTTCAATGGCTTCTTGGTAAGTATAGCTTGATGCAACAGCCAAAAGTTGTCCTTCATGGTTGTATGATAGGGATGCAACACTGTTTGAGCATCTAGGCAACTGTAAGCAAGGGAAAACAAGAAAAAAAAATGTTAATTGGATAGAGAAGCAACTAGTATCAGCATGTTAGCAGGCATACAAACATTTTTCTATTGGAAACAGTTGCGGACCATGTATGAAGGAGAAAGTCCAAGCCCAGAGGGGACTCCTTCAAATATCTTCTTATTTATCCCAGTAATAGGAGACATGATGCTGTTTAACTTTTAGAATAGAATGTTGCTGTGAAGGTTGTTCACAGTGAAATGTCTGAATGATTTCAAACCAGAGAAGCAAATCAACATAGTACTACCCCTATTATAGCAATAGTCATCTCGTTTTTTGTTCTTTCTTTTTTAAAGAAAAAAAAATCAGTTGGACCAAAATATTAGCATGAAATGTTAATAATGCAAATAAACTCAACCCAGAATTTTCTTGGAATTGTTATTCACGAAACTCTAATGGCAGTCTTTAAAACTAGTTATCTTAGCATGTGCCTTCTAAAAACATCCATTTAATTTGTGGGCTGTCTTGCTGATTCAGAAAAAATATTATCAGCTGTGTAAGCATATTTTTTCAAAACTAAAACCACTGGTTTAATAGACTGAGGAATCATAAGATGCACTTATTACGAGTAACAGCACAAAATGGGGAAATAACCAATTAAGATTACCTCAAACAATCTTCTTCTACTTTTAGCATCCCATGAAGTAATATAACCCTCATTATCACCCGTAACAAAAGCACCTGAGATGCTAAACCAAAAAAGTAACAAATAAATGCCAGTATGCAACAATTTCCATAATCTATGAGGCCACTTATTAAAGAACACATACAATGGGTTAAATGCAATGTCATTCACCGGCACTAGATGGTGTCTTCCATCTCTTGATTTTGGATGACATCGGAAGACATATCTGCATAAGGAATGAGAATATGTAAGCCATTTTTCGAAAGTTATGCCAAAGGATAAAAAGGGCTAGTAAACAATATGCTTTTCTGCTTAGGTCTAGATGAAAATTAAAATTTAAGTGTATTAACATGTATAAATGAAACGAAATTTGTAGTTGATGCAGACCATGTTTTTCAATGTTCAACTGCTACAATGATCTAAAATTCTACAATAACTGACCCCATGTTGTTTGAATGGGACGGATATGAGATCTCTAATTTTACTCGGCCGTCTACCGATCCAACTGCATATCCTGCATGGACATGTAATCTTCTTTAAGGGCATTATAAGAAAGTTGAAGCCATCTACGGAAGTTGCTATCTTGAAGGTTACAAATTTCTCAGAAGACTGTGCTTAAAATCTAGCACGTTCATTCATGTGAAATTCACTGCTTAGTTATAGGCCATTCATCAGCGATACCCTTCAGGCATAACAGAAGAACAAAATTACATATAAAGCTAAAAAAAATCAAGAAACAATACCTTTAGAATAAGGAATTGAGCAGACACATCGTATTTGAACATCCATACAAGATACATTTGATTGAACTGATCTCTCTAAATTGCGTAAGTCATAAATATCTACTGATGATCCAACAGCTACTGTTAATTCAAATCCAGAGAGTGACATGGACTCCACTTCTGCACCTAGATTTTTCAAGAATGCTAGGGGTTTTGCTCTGCACGTGTCCCAGGCTATCACCTTCTTATCAAAACCTGCAGTAATCACTCGACCTGAAATAATAGAATAAGGAGTTGAACTTCTCCTACTAGAACTAAATGAAAACATGGGAATAGTATATCTAAGGTTGTCTAAAAGGCTTTTTGGATGTTCATCAGAATAAATCTTGCAATTTGAAAAGTGTCTTCACAGCACATCCAATTGTGAGATCAAAACATTGTGCATTCATTTGAAACAATATAATTACAAAGAGTTTCTGAGAATAGTACTATTAACATTCTTTACAAAATAGGTGCATCTTGATACAGGTATCCCTAACAAAAACTAACAGCAGGAATTTGAAAAGCCTTTTCTTTAGAAAACCAAATTATTTCTCAGCTAAAACTTCTCTATCACTGCCCTGTAGAAAACCACAGTTTATGTAATTGTTTGTACTTAAGTTGAGGTCAACTTGATGCACAAATGTTATGGGTTTCAAAGGATAACAGAGAGGTTTAAATTTCTGACAAATTGGCCTTAATTGAAATAACTTCTGCACAGATGTTCAAAGGCTTGTAGAAGGTTTAAGATAATGCCACAACATATAGTTTCCTAGGTAGATGAATTGCAACAAAATTCAATTACAAAATGTAATCATCATTACTTGTTCACAGATTATGGCCTTAGATGTAAATAGTAACAATCAGGTTTCTATTGCCCAAAGTAGATGCATTAGTTGATTTAAACAGGAAAAGGACAATCTGCAGGACATAAAAATGAGAGAAAGTCTTGTATAAGTTCCATATATGCAAAGTTACTTAAATCGAGCTACGCTTATTGCAATATAGTTGCTGTACTCTATCCCAGTATCTTAAAGTAGATATTGAAACAAAAGTTCTGAAGTTGCAGTTAGAAACTTGAATACAACCAAAATGACAGTGGAAATGAGGTAGGTAACTTACGTGTTTCATTAGAATATTCTACACATGTTGCTACATCATCATGATTTCCAATTCTATCACTGATTCCTGAATGCAAGTCATACCTAGAGAAAAACATTTACAAAAGCAGTCAACATGTATTGCTTGATTGTCTCAACTATCACATCCAAAGTGCAAAGCAGTTAAAAATATATTTCCATCTTCGGTTTACAAAAGAAAGGTTACATATTTCATGCTCTTAATATAACTGCACAACTGGTGTACAAGGGCAACAGGTGTCATCTCAGTAATGCACTTGCCTCTTGGTAAACCGCCAAGCATACATTATCATATAATTGCGGTATGCAACTATGACTAAATGGAATTACAGGAGAAAACATAAGTAAAATATTAGTAGATACATGCTGTTAGGTGAGGGGACTGGTATGTAAGGCATTTAAGGCTGGTTACAATCATCTTTTTTATCACCTAAGCACTGAACCCACATTCTTTTCGGCTTTCCTCTTAAACTTGTTAACTAACCCTAAGTTATTTTTGTGTTTTCCTCTTTTGGCAAGTATAAAACTCACTCTTTTGTAGCATGTAATGCAATCAGCTTTGCAAAATACTTTCAGTGTCTATAAAATAAAATTTTTTCACTGATGAAGTATACATACTCCACCTTTTAGCAATATGGTATAAATTCAAAGCTAATATTCTTTTCAGGAAATCTAATTACATAGAGCCATAATAATTAAAAATCTAACTTGCTCCTGAAATTAAATTACAATAAAAGTTCATGTATGTTGCAACATACCTAATTTTGAGAATAAAACCATTGCGACACATTGGATGTGTGTTACAATGAGATTAATATGAAGCAAAATTCAACTCAAATAAGTTTTACTTTAGTCACTTTGCTGTAACTTATCTAATTGTAACCGGTTAGTGACTGTTATTCACTCAATGTAGTAGCAGAAAACTATAGTTAAAGAAGAAACTAATCGAATAAAAGCTTCAATTAAAAGTCGAAATTCATTCAAGCTATTTAAAGGAAAAACCTTGTAATAGAACCATCAGCGCCAGCGCTGAACACAACAGATTCCTCCTGGAAACAACAGTCGAGAAGTGCAGCCTCGGACGGAGCTTCTAATCTGAGCTGAGAACACTCCACATCGTACAATCGAAGACTCTACACACAGAAAGAATCAGAACCAACCGCGAGTAATTGCAACTCAAACAAAAATAGAAATAAATAAAATAAAAAAACATCTGAGAAGGTTACTAACGGAGTCCCAAGAAGAAATGAGGAGGTTGTTGGACTGCGGCGAGAATCGGATCCTAGAAATCGCGTCTCGGATCGGGTTCTCGAACTCCAAGCAAGTTCCGTTCATTTCAAATGTTTTCAAGGAGAGTTTCAATTCGTGAAGAGCAAGTGTTAGTAAACTTGTGTACGCGAAATTATCTCGAGTTCTTCAACAGCTGATCCAAACATAAAGGTTTCTTCGGGGACTTTCAGATGGGAACCAGATGCAGAAAAGGAAGCCCTAACCTGGAGGTGAGGGAAGAAGCTATGAAGACTGAAATTTTCGAAACTTCCCGCTCGGGGGAGTTTCAGGTAAATTTAAATTATACAATTCATACCTTTTTTGTTCCTCAAAAGTCAAAAGCCAGAATTTTTTTTTTAACATGTTCATCATTTTTTATGTTAATTAAGACAAGATTTATAGAGTAATCATAATATAATTGAAAGTATTAGAGTGATTAGTAATTTTTATTTTTATTATGAATTCATAAAGTTATATTTTTAAAAAATTAAAAAAATTCATGAATTATTTTAAAAAATTTTAAAAAATTCTTTTTTATTCATTTAAGTCGCCACCCTCTTGTATTTTGAACTAAATAGATTTTTCTTTTAATGATTGGCTAGTTACAATTAATTAAAATAATTATTTATCATTTTATCTTTATGTGATGTTAACATGACACTAGCTTGAAAGATAAAAATATTATATAATTATGTTATTATATCATATTATCATTCAATATAACACATTAATATATTATGTCAATATTATATAATATAAAATAACAAATAACATTTTAATTAACAATTAATCAATTGTTAACTATAAAAACTTATTTGATTTAATATAAAATATAAAAATTTAATTAAATATAATAAAAATAAAAATTATTTTAATTTTTTAAAATTGTTTAAGAGTTTTTTTTAGTTATTATACCATTTATAAATTACCTTCATTAAGTGGTTTAAAAGTAATTTAAGTTAGTTTATGAATAAAATTCATTGTTGAACAGAATTCTTTAATTAATTTAAAAAATACTAGAAAAATCGAGCACGTTTATCTTTCGCTAATTTGAATAGAAAGATACATGTGCTTATCGTTGAATTAAATACATAAATTCAATTACTCAGAAAAATTTTTTTTGAGCACAGTACTTAGGTTCAAATACTGCATATTTCTAGCCAATGGAGCACCATTATCAAGCTTAAGAATCAGCACTTAAAAGGAAAAAAAAGATGATTGTTACCACTTAACCATTAAAATTTAAGTGACACAAACATAATGCAACACAAGTTGATAGACAGATTCAGCAAACTGAGGTCTCATGAAGCCAATCATCAAATCAAATTACAGATTGAAAGAAGAGCCAAAGAGAAAATCACCTTACTGAAAATTTCATATGTACAAATAAAGTGTAAAGTTGCATTGCTACCTAAAGACCCAAACATCTAAAAATTAGAAACGAAAATTCAGATACCAGCAAAACACAATTTTTTTCTTTCTAAGCCCGGGAATCGGTGTTTTATTCATCCGGAACGTAGAAATCAAACCTGACATCAACAGAACCAGATCGTTCTCCAGTATCTTTGTACTCGATGTTTGTGATTGTTCCAGCTTCATCTGCAACTTGATATTCTGCCTTCACCCGCCGGACAGGAACTGTGACAGAGTAAATAGTCCCCAGATCAGAATCAGTAGAGACACTAAGCTGAACCTTATCCTTTGACTCTATCTCCACAAAATCTGACAGAGCACGCACAATGTTTTTAACAATTTTCTGTTTCGCCTCATCACTAACTGCACAACGGTCGGAGAACAGGATCATCTTCAAGCGCTGCTTAGCTATATTTGCATTAGAGCTCCTTTTAGATGCTGGAGATGGGAAAACTATTTTCCAAGCCAAGTTTAGTCGCTCAAAGAAGCTCATGTTTATGGCATTTAAGAGGAAGCTCTCAACCTCATGGTTTACAGCATTTGGAGATAACTTAAAATCTCCCATGATCCCAGCTAATCTTTTAGTTTGACCACGAACGTTTTGGCTATTTATTGTGATTCCATTCCATTTTGGGCTAATTTCGGAAAAACTTGATCCTCCATTCATGGAACCCCTGAAATCTACCTATAAGCAGAGCACAAAAATTAAAATATGAGCATGCATTTGCATTTCTTCTAAATCCTCCATCTGTAATAAAGTCTACTTGCCAAATCCTTCTACTTCTAACAAATGAAGGTCTTTATTCTAACATACAAAACGGTCTATTCAAAAAATGAAGATTAGAGGACATGACATGACATCTAATATGACCAAAAAAAAAAGAATGGAGCATTTGGCTTCATACAAAAAATTGCATTTCTGCGCTTATCTATAGCATTTAAAGGTACCAAGTCTGTTTATTCGTGCTTAGCACATCAATTAACTGCTAGCATTGAATGGTGCTCTGTTCAAAACAATGAACCTTTTTGTCAGACAAGTAATAAATTAAACAGATACCCAATAGCAATGCAAAAATGTTCCCTCAACAACAAAGGCCACTACTACAGCATCACCAGCCACAAAAAAGCACCATACCATCTAGACTCAAGCAAACTAGAGAATTACACTATTTGTTTGAAATGATAACTTGGAAATCAATGAGAAAATAAACATGACTACTACTTCCACCATAGTGGTTAAATCAAAAATTTTCAATAGATTTTCCACACAGTGCTCCCACACACTAGTAATTTTACCACACACATTAATAGAAATACTATTCAGGCACCAGTTGCAGCTGCTTATTACAGTCAATGCAACTACCACAAGAGCATAGCTAGATCCAAACACCATCCCATTACCTCCATAAGCAGCAGCCACTGTCACCCTACATATAACCTTACTACTAATGGCAATACATCTCCCTTTAGTCCCTAATCACCATTTATCATTGTTGATTTTCATTACCTAATGAGTTTATTGTCACAGGTAGGATAAACATGGCATCGACTTGCTTGGAACACCAAACTCCTCAAGCTTGGATCTTCCAGTTTCAACATCATATATGACTGGCAATACCTTCTCATATAGAAGGGAGAAGGGTGTCAATGTTTTTGTTTCATTGGGGGTGCAGGAAGGAAGATAAGGATGATGAAAAATCAGCCCATAGCACTTACTTACTAATATACCAAGTACAAATTGGATATAAGAATTCTGAATTCCCAACCCTTATCAACAATATGAAAACAAGTACATGGAAAATGATCTTGACTAGAAACCGTTGGATAGCTAGAAACAGTTGAATTATTACTCTAGAGTTTTAGGTTCCTAAAATCAACAGGAAATATTCTCAGGATAACCTAGCTTGCAATTTGATGCCCTAGTCGTGCTTATATTTGGCTCTACTTGCCACACACTACAGTATAATTACCTAAAATTAAAAGAGAAACAGGATTTCACCATTATTAGTAGGAGACGGAAACAAGATCAACCCATGGTCATGACCATTGATTGAAAGATGACAAGACCAACAAGAACATGTATGCATTTGACTTTGATGAAGTGCAAATTTTCGACAAAAAGTTGAAACTTGCAAAGCAAACTGCACACAAAATTAAAGCTTACAAACCCAAGAAGGACAAAGCTTAAAATAGTTAGACAAAAGGACAGATAATAAAACCCAGAAAACATTTTGCCGAAATTGAAAAAATGGAGCACTGGTAAGGGTTTAAGGGGCTACACGTTGCTGCAGCTGCTGCTGCAAAACCTAGGAAAACCCAATTAGCTCATTCTCCATCTGGTTGGAAAAGAGCAGCTAAAAACTTGGAATTCAAACGATTCAGAATAGCATCTCCTACTCTAACCCTCAAATAGACACTGAAATCTTATTCGGCAACCAACCACGAAATTAAGCAAATCTATGATAAATTACATAAATATTTCAAGTCAATGCAGAGAAAAGTTAGCAGAATGTCGTTATAGAAGTAAGAAGATAGGGATTGAAGGATAAGGACCTTTGAAGAGGGGATGGAGCTTCGAAAAGGGTGGTGTTGATGGTAAGAGGCGAGGGTAGCAGCGACCCTTAAACTCCCAGATATCGCCATTTCGTAGTCTGCTTGGAATTGCCCTTTCTCTCTCACGTAAAACTGCGGCTCTTTTGCTCACTGCAGCTTTCACACTTCAGACTCTCTCTTGCGTTTCAGGCGGCTCGGGCCTCGGGAGCAACACCAGCGCCGAGTCCCATGGGAGAAATGTTGCCGGTAAAAACGACATCGTTTAGCGCAACTCCTTGATTTTACGCGTTAAGTACATTATTAATTGTTTAATTGTTTTTGCATTTCTGGGCCTTTTTAACTAGAATTGGGCCTGATAGTGGCCTGTTGGGTTTCAGGCCTAATTAAACAAAATTTCCTTTTATTTTCTGGGCCTTTTTATTTTTAAGGAAACAAAAAGGGAATTCAAAATCTCTGCTCTGTTTTTCGCGGAACCCGCAGAAGCTGGGAACAGCACGAAGAAAACTTGAAAGAAACGAATTAAAGAGATACATATAACAATAACAATATTACATTTATATTATCGACTCTAGAAAAAACAAGCAGAACCTGAACAGATTCTGCGTTCCACAAAGCCAATCAAAATCATCAATCGTGTGTAGTTCCCCGAAACACTGAAACAGAGTAAGTAACAAGCTGTATAAAACTAAGTAATTCTGAAAGCATTACAATGTGATGAACGTAGAGCAATCCATGTGACTTCATTTAAACGAGCTGAGAACTACCCCATGTGGGCATCAGTTATTATGTTCCGTGTTCTGCTGGCTGGGTGTGAGTCCATGCTCAAGGTCGTATTGCAGAGGATCTGAGGTTGAACTTTCTTCATTCAGGGTGATGGTGACTGAAAAAGGGAGAACTGACTGAAAGGTGCCCGAAAACCACCCGAGGAAGTGTTTAATAAGATCAAAGAACATGCCGTGCCAGGGAGAAAAGAAGACGACAAGTAAATAAACGGGCCAGAAGAGCGAAGGTGGAAAGAAGAGTGAGGCTACAAGTGATATGGTCAAGGCGATAGAGAAACCTCCAGAGCTAAGGCGGAAGCAAATGGGGTGGAGGATTAGAGGGACTTCGGCCGAGGTGAAGAGGAAAAGTAGTAGAAACATCAGGGCGAGAAGTAGGAATGCCAAGTGGAGAAATGAAAATTGGTGGAGCAAGATTGAGGAAATAATGAGATTCCAATCCCACATCCCAGAGCCTGGTTGGGTGCTGAAGCACAAAAGGAAGATCAAATTTACTACAGGAGGGACAGAGTACCGCAGATCCATTTTTTTGCCTTGCGGGATGAGAGGAGACGGGTTGATAATAGATTTTATAAGAAAAAAATGAAGTTATTTTGGAGATTTCATGTGCATGATTGGTACAAGTGGTTTTTTGGAGGGTTTTGGGTTTTCTGTGCGCTTTTTGAATGTTCTTCTAGATGGGCGTTTGACTTCTTTTGACTTCTTTGACGGGTTGAATGTTCTTCTAGATGGGCGTTTCACTTCTTTGGCTTTACATTCGCGGGGGATCGAATGCATGCAAGGGTGTAAATTATTTAAGTTTTTACTAATTTTACCAACTATTAATATTGATAAACATTGACAATATATTATTGTTAATCATATGTAATTATATAAGTATAATTTATGACAAAATTATCAAATTATTAATTGATATGTCATTAATATATTTAAATAACAAAGTTATTAAATTATTACTTAAATTTAAACATTATGAATATCATATTACAAGGAATATAATTATTATTATATATATATATTATAAAGTTTTATAGTTAATATAATAATATAGCAACAAATTACACATGTATTAAATATAATAGGTTTTTACATTTCTAAATTTATAATATATATAATGTGGTTTTGTATTAAGATAATGAAATATCTAATTACAAATTTTATATTTTCAATGATATAAATTATATATGTTAATATTAATATATGATTATTAGATATCTCACATTTTAAAAAGTTATAATTATCATACCTATGTAGTAATATTTTGTAACATAAAATATTATGAATACCTGTATATCTATTTAAAATATTTTGTAACATAAAAAAACACTTTAATATTTCCTCATTAGGAAGAAAAATATAATTATCAATTATATTAGATTAGTTAATCAACCTTACAACAAATAAAGGAGAATTTGAACAGAATCAACTTTCCTAAAGCTTTTGCTAGGAAATAAAAGTTATGCTCGTGTGTAGTTGCCAAAAACACTGAAACAGTGTATAGTACCGTTTGTGGGCATTATTCTGGATCGCTATACTTGTTGTATAGCTTTTGTTTAAAAAAATGATTATAGTAATAATAAATTGATAAAATTACATAAAATCATTAAAATTTTAATTCTTTCCCATAAAATAGTATATTTTAAATTATGATTGAAACTTTTAACTTAAAAGCTACTAATGTAACTTAAAATATTACATAATATATTTAATATATGATTATTAAATATCTTACATATTAAACAGTTAAAATTATCATACCTATGTAGTAATATTTCGTAACATAAAATATTATGAATAACTGCATAATTATATATCAATTAATTATAATATACGCATTTTCTTTTAGTCACTTTATGTCACTTGAGTCAAAGGGACCTAGAGAAAATTCATAAATGTCAAAGGAGCGATTTGAGTCAAAGGGATTTAGAGACAATTATTTTACTAATTTTACCAACTATTCGTTTTGATAAATGTTGACAATATATTATTGTTAATAATATGTAATTGTTTGAGTATAATTTATGACAAATTTATCCAATTATCAATTGATATATCATTAATATATTTAAATAACAGAGTTATTAAATTATTGGTTAATTTAAACATTATGAATATCATATTATAAGGAATATAATTACTATCAAACATAAATATAACAAAATTTTATGATTAATATAATAATATAACAATAAATTATACATGTATTAAATATAATAGATATTTCAATTTCTAAATATATAATATAGTAAGATTATGTATTAAGATCATGAAATATGTAATTATAAATTATATATTTTAAATAATATAAGTTATATATTATGCATTCATTTCTTTTAGTTCAGGCTATCACACTTATGGTAGGACTGTTTTTGCTAATTTTTCTATCAACATCAGAGGATTTGGCTTCCCATGGGCTTGAAATTGCTGCTGCCACTTGTGTTCTCATATCTTTGATAATAGGAGAAATAGGTTGCTTACTAACTCCTATGTTTCTCTATAATTCTTTCTGAGGTTGGAATTTGTTTAATGCTAGATCTTTGTCATTTGTGTTACGTCGGAAGCGCAGCCGAGTGAATTTGTTGAGATTTTTTATGGCCACTTTATCTATTGTTGTCTCGTTCTTTATATATTGCACTATCCGCAAATATTCAAGATTCAAGGTAAGGATTTTACTTTCTTTCAAAAAAAAAATAATATATGATTATTAAATATATAATTATTAAATATCTTATATATTAAGAAAGTTATAATTATTATGTTTATGTAGTAATGTTTCACAATATAAAGTTTCAAGTTCCATTTCCCAGGCGGTGGGTTTGGGAGCTAAGAAAAAACAAAATCAAATTCAATAGAGGAATTCCACATGGCAAGTGGGGTATGGTGGGGCGGTATGAACCGTGTGCTATGGATACCAACGTACCGTTAACCTCACTTCGTAATTTGCAATTATCGCCCCTCCTCGTCAGTGTCGCCCTTCCCCGCCAGTCTTCTAACTAATCCCGAAGAGGCGAACAGTTTGGTGACCACAAGAGCTTGAAATTTTAGCATTTCTATAACATAAGAAAAAGAAGTCCCAAAGGGCTTTCCACACTTGGCCACGTTTGTGGCTTGTTTTATTTACATGCAGTTAATTTAAAATAATTGATTTAAAAAGAATTTTGACATGATTTTTGTCAGCCGATTGTATTAAGATTGTTAACAGAAATATTTTTTCTCTTTAGCTTCAGAAGAGGTTTTTTTCACATTAAATGAAGATGTTTTGATTCACAAGAAATTAAAGCTAACCGTACTTCCATGCATTAAGAAATATTTTTTTATATAAAATATAATATAAAAATAAATTTTTTATAGATATTTGTAGATTTCATCCAAATTTGACGTGAAACAAATTTTTAATTTTTAATCAGACATGATAGGAATTATAAGGTGGATTAATTTTAAATAATTATAAAAGTATGAGATAAAAATGTATTAATTAAAATTGAAGATCATTTAGAAAATTTCACCATTAAAACTAAAAAAGAATTTAATAAGTATAATTAATATTCATTTTATTTTGACTTTTAAAAAATATTCATTTTATTTTAATAATTTTATTGTTTCAATTATGTAGTTTATCAATAATTACTTTTAAAATATTATTTTTTCTCAATATGAATTTGATTTCACTATTAGAATCATGCAATTAACAAAAAATGATTATATCAACATTAACATATATTAAGATCTAAAAAATCAAATGTTTGCAAAAAAATTTATTTAAATAAAAAATTTACTTAATAAGAGAAGAAAAAATATTTAAATTTTTTTTAAAATAATTATCTTTAAATTATCATTATAACTATTATTTATAGTATTTTAAATTTCAAATTATTTCTCTTGAATTACTATTCTTTTTGTTTATAATATTATATAATCTTAAATTATTTTTAATAAAAAATTCGACATCCACACGAAGTGGGGCACCACTCTAGTAGTTCATAAATGGCTAAGAAAATTACAAATCGTTAGCCCTTTCTAGAACCCTTTTTGTTAGTAGTAGGATGTAGGACCGAACTCATGTAAGGATGAGAAATATTTCAGTTTTTCCAATTTTACCAACTATTCATTTTGATAAATACTAACAATATGTTATTGTTAATTATGTAATTGCATAAGTATAATTTATGACAAAATTATCAAATTATTAATATATTTAAATAATAAATTTTTTTATTATAAAAAAGGAATTTGAGCTCTACTATTTAAGCAAAGATCATATACTAACTAATAAGTTAAAATTATTAAATTATTAGTTAACTTAAACCATTATAAATATCATATTATAAAGAATATAATTACTATTATATAGATAACAAATTCTATAATTAATAAATAATATAGTAATAAATTATACATGTATTTATTAGCATTTCACAGGGAGAATAAGATCTTTTATAGCTTTGTTATCTCGTATCTTTGTGGTTGGAGATTGGAAAGCAGGAATTTGGTAAGCATCTTTGCGGATGGAGCTTGGGATGGAGGGATTAGGTATGTATATTTGTGGATGCAGGGATTCTGTGGATTTATGTCACAGAGCATGATATGATTCTATTGACCATTTTATTAATTTATATTCACCTTCAGCACGTAACACAGAATTTATAACATGACGTGTGTATTTTATACTTTCAGGGCCTCTTGGATTCTATATTTTGGAATACTGTCTCAATTCTCAAGGAGATTGGGTTCCTAGCTCTTCTCATATTTCTGTATAGTCTTTTTGTTTTGGAGCTTTTAGGATCTTGTAGAGTTATGTTACCGAGCATGATATGATGTTATTGACTTTTTTATTATTTTAGATGTTGATGTTATCATTTTCCTAAACTAAAGGAGAAAGTAAGGATGAAGGACACTGCAGCTGCTGTAAGAGGGTTGTCTTGTTGAATGTTCTTAAAAATATATATATATATATATAGTATAACTTATATTAATATAGTACGTTATATTAAATTATTACTATTGGTGTGCAACACTAATATAACTAATATTAATAATTTAATATAGTAACTTATTAATATACTAATTAGTCAACAACAATTTACTTTTATATATAACAATAGACTATTACATAGTATTATATTATATGGCTTTTTAGCATACTCATATACTATATAAGAATATAATAACTATATGTAGTAATATATTAATACACAATACATTGCATTAGTGTATAGATATACACTATATATAATATATATCAATACAATATACATATATACTATATAATTATATAATAAATATTATATAGTATATATTATTTGCAGTTATACACTATATAATATATATATATCTTAATACACTATAGATATTATACTTATTAATACACTAATTAATCAATATATAGTATAGCAAGTATAATTAGTCAAAAATTATATACTGATAACATACTATATTAATATATTAGTAAAATTATAAGTAATAATGTAGTATATGGTAAGAAAAAGTATATTATTAATATGTTATTAAATAAATTAAAAAAATAGAAAAAGGTTAAAAAATTTTGGTTAAAACCGTTTTAACTTACTAAAGTCAATTAATTTAAAATTGGTTAAAATTTTTAAATCAATTTGATTTGATTAATTTTTAAAAAAAAAACAATTAAATCCGTTAATAATATTCTTTATCCAAATTAATTAATTTAACCGAATGCTCACCCTATTTGAGTGGGCATTCTATTTTCCTTTTTTAATCTTAGGATTGTATCATTATAATTTTTTTCTCCTTTTTTTCTTAGCTATTATGCAAGGAAAGAGTATAAATAAGTAGAAAAAGCCCACGTAACTGTCACCACCACCACTATCACCATATATTTTTTTTTATAAATAAATTTGATATAAAATTTTCCATAATATGACATTTTTTCACATAACACATTAATATTTTTTTCTCAAATAAAACTTCATGCTTTTCATTAGATAATAATGTTAAATTTTCACCAACCTACCAAAAAAATAATGAGATTCTTTTATAAATTTAAATAAAGGGCAATAAAATTTTTATATTTAAAAGTCTTATTCTTTGGATTTGAATCCTAAAATCGTAAATATTTCTTGCAAGGGAGGGAAAGATTGATTGAATCTATTGAAACTTTTAAAGAGAGAATGGATGCAAAATTGAAAAGGCCATCACAGCTTTTATCATTTTGTTTTATTCTAAATCAAAATGTTGTTGTTTTTCTGGCAGCGGACGCGGTCTAAGCATTTCAGAGTACATCAATATTGCAATGGAAAAAAATAAAAATGAAGTCAAGTCCTAATGTGGGAAATTGTTTTGCTTAAAGCATATCTGACTTCTTCCCCTGGTGGGATCCAACTCTCCTTTGCTTCTCAAGCTTCAAAAGTGACAAAACTTTTTTATCTAAATATATCTGTAATATTATTATTAGTCTGAGATTATTATAGGAAATGAAATTGAAAGGAATTACAACTAGAAAAGACCACTTCACTAAATAGATCAGAATATCCCCCAATACTACTCTACCTTTCTTATATCAGTATACCCCCCCTCCCCCCCCTTGAAAATGAACAAAAACTAACAGGAGCCCAATCCCAGAATTCACCCTCATTGACAATGCTCCAGGATGTTGTAAACAAAAGAACACAAGCATATGTATACAAAATGATCTCTAACAAAATAACCAACCTTTCCTCATTGATTTCCACTTCCAGCACACTATACCAATTATAAACTATTAATATCATCGTTTTTTATATTAAGATTTCAGACTCTCTTTTGTCTCTTAGGCGGCTCGGGACCAACACACTACCGTTTTTTACATGTCTGGGCCTTTTGGGCCACAATTGGGCCTCATCGGGGGGCTTTCGGCTTTCGGACCTAATTAGACAAAAATTGCCATTTTTTTAATTTAAAAAGAAGTTAAACCTCGGCTCTATTTTCGCGGAACTCGGAGAAGTTGGGAACCAGACCAAACAGAAGTGGAAAGACACGAAGTGGCAAGATCAAAACAGTATCAAAAGAAATAGAGGGACACCAGGGGCGGAGCGTCCCTTTGCGATGCCCCCACCGTTCCCACCCACCCCCCCCCCCCCCCCCCCCCCAATCTTTGAAATATTTTATATATTATATATTTTTTAAAAATTTTTAAAATAATTTTTTATAAATAATTAATATAATTAAAAAAATAATAAAATGATCTTACAAACTTCATTTAATTTTATTCAAAATTTTAATTTTTTTTATTTTTTAAATTTCTCCACCCATCTTTCTCTTTTTTCTTTTCTATTATTATATTGTGAAATTATAAAAAGATAAAATTTTTATTTAATTTTGTCTACTTATATTATTATATTTATTTTTTTCAATTATATTCTATTTACTCATATATTTTAAGTTTCTATAGATTTTCTTTTTTAAATTTCTACGAATCATCAACCATATTTTTTTTTGTTATATAGGTTATATCTCCTATTTATAATGTTTTTTTCCTATTATGTGAATTTTATTTTTAATGATTTTAATTTTTAAAAATTAAAAAATTATTGTATATCTAATTCTCAAATATAAGTTCTAGTGTTACATTATTAGTTGTTATTTAAAACTTCACTAATATATTATTTTTTATTAATCTTAATTTTATAAAAAAAAATTATCTTGAGTATATGTTTTTAATGTACTTTATGTTTTATATTTAGTTGAAAAGAAATTATCTTGAGTATAAGAAAAAATTATTAATTTTGTATATCATATTTAACTATTTATATTTTATACATTATAGTTTAATATTTAATATTATAAACTTAAATATAATAAAATAAAAATATTAGATGTTGACTACATTAATTTTTTAATCATTTGTATTGAGAAAAACAAAACTTCTAAACAAAATGAATGATAAGTTCTTACAAATAATTTAATTGTTTATAATAAAAAAGATATTACTATCGTCAAACAAGATTTTCCTAAAGCACTATTGTAAAATTTTTTTCTTTTTGTTTTTTTAATTTACATGTTATATAAAATTATTATCTATTATAAATCTTTTGATTATTAATAATTAAGTTCAATAGATTAATTTTAAAAATTTTTAATTCTTATTCTTCTTAACCTTTGACCCTGTCAATAAAAATTAGTTAACTCTGCCCCTGGAGGACACCATGAGATTCCACCTCCACTCCCGGGGCCTGGGTTGGGAAGTCAAGAAGAAAAAGAAGATCGAGTTCTAACATAATGCAAATCCATTTTGTGCTCGTTATCTAGCAGAGGATCTGGAAAGAGTAAGAGTTGGAGAAGGCGAGAGGAGAGGGGCGCTAATACTAGATTTTATAGGGAAAAAAAAATATGACATTGTGTTCCACAAGTAATATATATTATATGGTTATGTATTAAAATCATAAAACATGTAATTACAAATTATATATTTTAAATTATATAAGTTATATGTTAATATTAATATATAATTATTAAATATCTTTTATATTAAAAGATTATAATTATCATACTTACGTTGTAATGTTTTGTAAGATAAAACATTATAAATAATTATATAATTATATATCTATTAATTATAATATATATGTTTTAATTTATATATAAATATTACTATATACTTATTATGATAAAATAAATTATTAGTTACCATTATCGTATACAAACAAAAATTTTAATTTACACAATATATATTATATATTTTAATATAAATATATTTACTTTTCGTAAAATGTAACAGGCTATATACATAACCCACAAATGAACCCCAACCCAAGCCTTCGTGGAGTGTGACCATTTTCACAATCCACTGGGCCCCCAACGTTGTCCTTCGCTTCTACTTCCAACCTGTGTTGGGTTAAGAAAAAACCTCGGTAATATGAGCATATCAATTCTTATCATTTCTCACAAATACATATAATTTATTTTTATTTGATATAAACTTGTAAGTGTATAAATATTATTGTAAAACATAAAGATGGTACAAATTAAAGAAATTTACTTTTACTCAATGAAATCTTTTGTTTTTTTTTTTTTTTGAATTTTGTTAACTTTTTATATAATATTTAAATAAATTTAAATAAATCACGAAATTTTTGCTGTGTTGAATGAAGTTTATATATCAGTTGTGAACCAATTACAAACCTCTCAGGCCAACTTCAAGTTATATTCTAGAAGCATAGATGTGTCGCCCCTAACCTCGACGTAGAAGCCAATCGCATCCGGTTTGACCTATCACTTTCGAGACGTAAGACATAAAATTCCGTGTTGCCCATTTTGAAAACAAAGGGTTTTGAAAACTGAAAACGCCACCTAACCTGCATAGGACGTTGGGCAAAGGAAAAGGAAGAAATATACTAGACAGTAACTACCTATCAAATCTCTGTTTTAATTAAAAATCCCAAGGTAGAATCATCGCGTGCAAAGACTGAAGCAAATAAGGAGACAGAATCCCTGTGTTCAACCCAAAACTCTGTTTCGATAAGAAAAAAAAAAAGTTCATGTAAGAATCAACTCAAGAAAATGAAGGGTTTTAGAAGATGGACTAAAAAAAAAAAGAAAGATAAATAGGTCAGAAAGATTGATTGAATCTATTGAAGCGTTTAAAGAGAAAATGGAGGTAAAATTGAAAAGACCATCATAGCTTTTATCATTTACACCAAAGACTCATAAATGTTGTTGTTTTGTTGGCAGCGGACGCCGCGTCTTAGCATTTCATAGTGCATCTATATATATTGCAATGAAAACAATAAAAATGAAGTCATCAAGAAGTACTAATGTTGGAAATTATTTTGCTTAAAGCATATCTGACTTCTTCCCCTGTTGGGATCCAACTTTCCTTTGCTTCTCAAGCTTCAAAAGAGACAACTTTTTTATATAAATATATCTTTGATATTATTATTGGTCTGCTTTCACTGGATTATAGGTAATGAAATTGTAAAGAATTACAACTAGAAAAGACCAATTCACTATGCAGATCAGAATATCCTCCAATACTCCTCCACCTTACTTATATCAGTATACCCCATCCTTGAAAATGAACAAAAACTAACAGGAGCCCAATCCCAGAATTCACCCTCCTTGACAATGCTTCCGGGATGCTGTAAACAAAAGAACACAAGCATATCTATACAAAATGATCTTCAACAAAATATCCAACCCCTCCTCATTAATTTCCACTTCCAGCACACTATACCGATCATAAACTATTAATATAATCTTATTTTATATTAGTATTTCATGCTCTCTTTTGTGGTTAAATAAAAATTTTCAATAGATTTTCCACACGGTCCTACCACATTCTAGTAATTTTACCGCATACTCCACATTAATAGAAATACTATTCAGGCATCAGTTGCAGCTGCTTATTACAGTCAATGCAACTACCACAAGAGTATAGCTAGATCCAAACACCATCCCATTACCTCCATAAGCAGCAGCCACTGTCACCCTACATATAACCTTACTGCTAATGACAATACATCTTCCTTTACTACCTAATCACCGTTTACCATTGCTGATTTTCATTACCTAATGAGTTGATTGTCATGGGTAGGATAAGCATGGCATTGACTTGCTTGGATCACCAAACTCATCAAGCTTGGATCTTCCAGTTTCAACATCATATATGACCGACAATACCTTCTCATATAGACAGGAGAAGGGTGTCAATGTGTTTGTTTCAATGGGGGGTGCCGGAAGGACGATAAGGATGATGACAAAATCAGCCAGTAGCACTTACTTACTAATACCAAGTATCAAGTTGGGAATAAGAATTCTGAATTCCCAATCCTTATCAACAATATGAAAAGAAAGTACATGGAACATGACCTTGACTAGAAACGGTTGGATAACTAGAAATAGTTGAATTATTACTCCAGAGTTTTAGGTTCCTAAAATCAACAGGAAATATTCTCAGGATAACCTACCTTGCAATTTGATGCCCTAGTCATGCTTATATTTGGCTCTACTTGCAATACACTACAAGTATAATTACCTAAAATTAAAAGAGAAACAGGATTTCACCATTCCTAATAGGGGACGGAAACAAAATAAGCCCATGGTCATGGGCATTCGATTGAAAGAAGACAAGACCAACAAGAACATGTATGTATTTGACTTTGATGCAGTGCAAATTTTCGATAAAAGGTAGAAACTTGCGCAGCAAACTGCACAAAAAAGTGAAGCTTACAAACCCAAGAACGACAAAGCATAAAATAATTAGACAAAAGGACAGATAATAAAACCCAGAAAATATTTTGCCGAAATTGAAAATATGGAGCACTGGTAAGGGTTTACAGGGCTACATGTTGCTGCAGCTGCTGCTACAAAAATTAGGAAAACACAATTAGCTCATTCTCCATTTGGTTGGAAAAGAGCAGCTAAAACTTGGAATTCAAACGATTCAGAATAGTACCTCCAACTCTAACCCTCAAATAGACACTAAAATCTTATTCGGCAACCAACCACGGAATTGAGCAAATATATGATAAATTACACAAATATTTCAAGTCAATGCAGAGAAAAGTTAGCAGAACTGTCGTTATAGAGGTAAGAAAGCAGGGATTGAAGGATAAGGACCTTTGAAAAAGGTACTGAGCTTCGAAAAGGGTGGTGTTGCTGGTAAGAGGCGAGGGTAGCAGCGACCCTTAAATTCCCGAATATCGCCATTTCGGAGTCTGCTTGGAATTGCCCTTTCTCTCTCACCGACAAATGTGGCTCTTTTGCGCACTGCAGCTTTCACACTTCAGGCTCTCTTTTGTGTTTCAGGCGGCTCGGGACCAACACCAGTACCGCGTCCATTGGCAAATCCCATGGGAGAAATGTTGCCGTTAAAAACGACATCGTTTTCAGCAACTCCTTGATTTTACTCGTTAAGTACATTATTAATTGTTTAATTGTTTTTGCATTTCTGGGCCTTTTTAGCTAGAATTGGGCCCTATAGTGGGCTGTTGGGTTTCAAGCCTAATTAAGCAAAATTTCCTTTTATTTTCTTGCCCTTTTTATTTTTTAAGAAAAAAAAAAGGAATGCAAAACCTCTGCTCTGCTTTTCGAAGAACCAGAAGAAGCGGAACCAGCAGAAGCTGGGAACAACACGAAGAAACTTGAAAGAAGCGAATTAGAGAGATACATTTAAAAATAACAATATTAGATTTACATTATTGACTCTAAAACAAACAAGGAGAACTTGAACAGATGCAGCGTTCCCCAAAGCAAATCAAAATCATCAATCGTGAGTAGTTCCCGAAAAAAAAAAAAAAATCGTGAGTAGTTCCCGGACACACTGAAACAGAGTAAGCAACAAACTGCAAATAACAAAGTAATACTAAAAGCATTAGACTGTGATGAACCTAGAGCAATCCATCTGACTTTATTTAAAGGACCTGAGAACTACTCCATGCGGGCATCACTCGTTATGTTCCGAGTTCTGCTGGCCGTGTGTGAGTCCAAGCTCAACGTCGTCTTGCAGTGGAGCTGAGGTTGAACTTTCTTCGTTCTGGGTGATAGTGATGAAATAAGTGGGAACTGATTGAAGGGCGCTTGAAAACCACCCCAGAAAGTGTTTAAAAATATCAAAGAACATGCCATGCCAGGGAGAAAAGAAGACGACAAGTAAATAAACAGGCCAGAAGAGCGAAGGTGGAAAAAAGAGTGAGGCTACAAGCGATATGGTCAAGGCTACAGAGAAACCTCCAGCGCTAAGGCGGAAGCGAATGGGGTGGAGGATTAGAGGGATTTCAGCCGAGGTGAAGAGGAAAAGTAGTAGAAACATCAGGGCGAGAAGTAGGAATGCCAAGTCGAGAAATGAAAATTGGTGGAGCAAGATTGAGGAAATAATGAGATTCCAATCCCACATCCCAGAGCCTGGTTGGGTGCTGAAGAACAAAAGGAAGATCAAATTTAATACAGGGGGGACACCGAACCGCAAATCCATCGCCAATTGCCTTAGGAAGATGATAATTCTATTTTATAGAATTATTTTATTCTAATTTTGTTATTAAATTTTAGCTAAGTCTTTAGTTTTTAATTATAATTTATTTAATTTTTAGTTATTTTTATATTTAGTTTATTTTTAAGTAAGTTATTTAATTTTATGTTATTTCCTTTAATTTGGTTAATATTTATTAGTTTTTATATTTTTGGTAGGAGCTAAAGTTATTGGGTTTAATTTTGGAAAGTAAAGTGCTGAAAGATCCAGAAATTTGCTTGTATATACTTCAGTATTTTAGCCATATCTCGAGCTACAGAACTCCAATTGCTGCGATTCTTGGACCATTGAAAAGCTAAGAGACAGAGCTACAACTTTCATGAAGATCACTTTACCTAGTTCTGCCTCGAAGATAGAGAAAATCGCATCGAAATATTGCTGGACGTACTGTACCGGGAATGAAAATTTGTAATGATTGTTAAGTGATTTTTTTGGGCCTCTCATTATGTTTTAAGCCCAATTAAACCCTAGGTCAACTTGGAGAAATCTAGGTTAAGTTTGTTAGTATATATAGGATATTTGGGAGACCTAAAGAGAGAACCTTTGGAGATTCAAGAAGCTAGAAGTTGAAGCGGAAACCCGGAGATCAGAGCGGCAATTATTTTGCTTTCTTCTTTAGCTTTTATTCTTCTTGTTATTTTCAATGGTTGAACTTTACACAATGTTATTTGATTTTTCAATTATGAGTAGCTAATTTTCTTTTTCTAGGATTGCAATTGAACTCACATGTAGTTTAAGTTTTTAATCTCTTTCTCACTTATTTTCAATGGAATTTGAATTGTTTATTCCAATTTGTTCTTAATGCTTTTAATTGCCTGATCACCAATTAAATTGATTTAGGAACCTAAACAAACTTGGGAGAGGGAGTTTAGAGTAGACTAAAATTGGAATAGCATATGATCATGTTAAATGATTTGCCTATAGGATAGGGATATACCTATAAGTCATATGTAGCCAGATTAGAGCCTGAACTTAATGAGTCTGTTTTAATTTCAATTCACATAGGGATATAGTGTTTTGGTTAAAATAGATATTTTTATAGGACGAGTCGGGAGACCCTTATAAATAATTTAGGACTTTAGGTTAGCAATTCAACCCATTGAAATAAGTTAAGGAGGAGAAGTAAAATTTAGATGAAGTGTGAGGGATATTGTAATCCTAGGCTTGTTTAATTTGATATTTTCTCCAATTATTACTATTTTGATTTTTTGTTAGATTAAATTTTAGTTTATTAGTTTTATTTAATCACTTAATTTAGATTATTTGGATAAAATTAAATTGTTTTAATTTTAGTAATTAGTAAAGTTTTAGATCAATTCTCCGTGGGATCGATACTCTACTTGCTGATATACTGTCTATTCGATACGTATACTTGCGTAGTGGATTTTTAACTAACAAGTCCTCTAAAAGACCCTCGCTCGCTTTTAAAGAGGTCATGTTTTTGTCCCCATCCTCTAAAAGACCCTCGCGTATGTCCACGCGCTTTACTCCATTCCATTCTAATTTAGAATGTCAAGCCATTCTAATGGGGTAGGGACACTAAATTAGAATCGGTACAAGCCAGTGATTTGAATCAGAATCGGTTCAAGCCAGTGTCACCATCCCACAGAAGTTTAAATTAGAATCGGTTCAGAAAGTGTCACTCCATTCCATTCTAATTTAGAATATCAAGCCGGTGTCACCATCCCATTTCCATTCTAATTTTAATTTAGAATGTCAAGCCAGTGTCACCATCCATTCTAAAGGGATAGTGACACTAAATTAGAATCGGTACAAGCCAGTGATTTACATTAGAATCGGTTCAAGCCAGTGTCACCATCCCACAGAAGTTTAAATTAGAATCGGAATATCTATGTGGACGAATTGTTTGTTAGCAGTAGGACGATCGAACTCGTGTAAGGATGTAAATTATTTAAGTTTTTACCAATTTTACCAATTATTCATATTGATAAATATTGACAATATATTATTGTTAATCATATGTAATTATATAAATATAGTTTATGACAAAATTATAAAATTATTAATTGATATGTCTTTAATATATTTAAATAACATAACTATTAAATTATTACTTAAGTTTAAGCATTATAAATATTGTATTACAAAGAATATAATTACTATTATATATATTGCAAAGTTTTATATTACTATAATTATATAGCAATATATTATACATGTATTAAATATAATAGGCATTTTTATTTCTAAATTTATAATATATAAAATATATTATATATTATAAGAGTTTTTTTTTAAATAAAACCTTATGTTTTACTATTATTTTTAAAGATAATAATGTTAAATTTTCACTAAAAAGACAATAATACTTTTATATTAAATTTTAATAATGTTAACAATTAATCCGACATTATCAATTTTAAAAAACAGAAAAAATTTAGATTTTATAAATTAGTGTATAACTACCAAAATCCACTACTTTATAAAATATACGAAGTAGTTACATAATTTAACCTTACTTATGCCATTTGGACATGTCATTCCCCTGCGCCGATTTGTTTTATTAGATTTAGAGGAAAGGTCAAGATCAAAGCTCATGTCTCGTCAACAGTGTATTTTGCTTAACGGGAAATTCTACGCGACATGCACGATTCTAGGAAATGGTAGAAAAAAGAAAAATAAATTAATATATTTTTAAAGATATACCTAACAATATATATTTAACAGACATCCCAAAACAAAATTTATTTAAAAAAGTTGAAAAATTGTCAAATATATTTATCAGTATTTTTGAGCAAAAAAAAATGATAAGATAAACAAAAGTTTTCATTAAGTCAATTAAATTGGGTAAATTTCACAAAAATCTATCGTGGTAAGACGGTTTTTTATTTTTAAAATAAAACTTTCTGCTTTATTATTATTTTCAGTTTCAAATTTTAACAAAAAAAGATAATAAGATTTCTTTTTAAATATATATATATATATATTTGTAAAAAACCAATTGAAGAAAAACATAGAATAAGCCCCATGTGATGTGACTCTTCTAGCCTTCACTGCATCTTCCTAGCTACTTCCTCTCCTCTTTCTCTCTCTCTTCTCAATTCCCTTTCATTTCTTTTTTCATTTTTTTCCTTTTTCCTTCTCATCTTCGGAAACTTGTGTCCTTTTAGCACTTCAAGCGATCAGTAAGTTTTTTTGTTTCTTTTGAAAAAATTGACTTGACTTTTCTTTGCATTTGTTGGTTTTTCTTTCTGGGTTTTATTTTGTTTCGAATTTTGGGTCTGTGTTTGGGTGGTTGACCGGGTTTTGTTTTTTTTTTCCTGTTTTTAGCCTTGGGATTGTGTCGTTATAATCTTTTTTCTTAGCGTTATTTTTTTTTCCTTAGTGTTTGTTATGCAGAGGAGCATGAATAAATAAAAAAAAGTCCATGTAAGTGTCACCACCACCATTATTTTAATTTTTATGGTTAAATTTTATGTAAATACTCATGTGATATGACATTTTTTCATCATAACATATTAATATTTTTTTTTAATAGAGGGGGGACACCATACCGCAAATCCATTTTTTGTCTTGTTATCCTGCTGAGGCCTAATACTAGATTTATAAGGAAAAAGACCGCACTAAAAGCCAAAGTTTTAAATTCTACATGTCATGAAGCAACAGTGTACAATTATGTTTTGGACATTGTCTTTTTCCTATCCAAAGCATTTATGCTTTGGACATTGTCCTTTTCCTATCCACACTAAAAGTCTAAGTTTTAAATCCTAAAAGTCATAAAGCAACAGTGTACATTTATATTTTGGACATTGTCTTTTTCCCGTCCAAAACATTTTTGTTTTGAGTCTTTTTCCTGTCCAAAACATTTGTATTATTTGAATATTATTTAATATATTAATTTTAGATAACTATAATATTATTTAGTATTATTTGAATAAAATAAATGTAATAAAGAATATTATTTAGTATTATTTAAATTTAATGAAGTATATATTTTATCTTTTAATATTAAATATTATTTAATTATAATAAAAAGTTTAATTATATTCTAATATAAAATATTATTAAATCATAATAACAATATGTTTATAGTTTGGTAAAAATATTATTTAATTATATTAAAAGTTATTTTGATTTTATTCCTTAGAATATTTTTATCTTTTAATAAAATAAATTCTTTAATTTTAATAAAAAATATTTTTTTCTCATCATAGTATTTTTTTTAAGTAAAAAATTTTTCAATTTTAATAAAAAATATTTTTATCATTTACTTATTGTTCTTTAACTATTCTTATAATTATTTTTATCAACCAAATAATAGAATAAATAATAATAACAATTTATATCTTATTTTATTTTCATGAACTATTTTATATAATAATTACTTTATTTTTTAAAAATAATTATTTTATTCTCATTTTATTCTTTCCAGTAAATTAAATATACTGTAAGTCCATTGGCAATTCCTAGAGATGTTGCCTTCAAAACGACACCATGTTCTTAATATTTTATATTAATATTTCAGACTCTTTTGTGTGTCTTAGGCGGCCCGGTAGCACACAGTACTATTTTTGCATTTCTGGGCGTTTTCAGTCACAATTGGGCCTCATGGTAGGTTTTTGGGTTTCAGGCCTAATTAGACGAATATTCCAATTTTTTATATAAAAGAAAAAAAATTAAACCTCTGCTCTATTTTCGCGAAACCTAGGGAAGTGGGAAACCAGACCGAACAAAAGTTGAAAGAAACGAAGTAGAGAGATCAAAACAGTATTACGTTACTTAATCAACTGGACAACAAACAAGGAGAATCTGAACAGAATCAGTGTGCGCAAAAGCTTTTGATGGGAAATTAAAATCAACAATCGTATGTAGTTCCCAGAAACACTGAAACAGAGTATATCAACAAGCTGTGAATAACTAAGTAACTCTAAAGGCATTGCACCGGGTTGAGTCGAGAGCAATCCCTCTGACTTTATTTAAACTAGCTGAGAACTACACCATGACGTTATGTTTTGAGTTGTGTTGTTCGTGTATGAGTCCAAGTTCAACGTCGTTTTGAAGAGGAGCTGAGTTTGAATTTTCTTCATTCTGGGTGATGATGATGAAATAAGTTGGAACTAATCGAAGGGTGACGGAAAACCACTGGAGAAAGTGTTTAATAAGTTGGGAAGTCTCACGTGAGGATGGAAATATTTAAGTTTTCGCCAATTTTACCAACTATTCAATTTAATAAATATTGACAATATATTATTGTTAATCATATATAATTGTATTAAGTATAATTTATGACAAAATTATCAAATTATTTATTGATATGTCATTAATATATTTAAATATCAAAACTATTAAATTATTAATTAAATTTAAACATTATGAATATCATATTACAAGAAATATAATTATTATTATATATATAACAAAGTTTTATGATTAATACAATAAGATAGCAAAAAATTATAAATATATTAAATATAATAGGTATTTCAATTTCTAAATATATTATATAATATATGAGTCAGAACTTAAGTACAATCTTGTACCACCTTAAACTCTAAAAATAAAATTTAAATAAGCTTATAAATTACGAGCTTACAATTTTTAACCTAAAGGACATATTTAACAGGTGATGAAAAATCTATATTTATATTCTCAAGATCTACCTCATTTTTTATTGATGTGAAATATGTGATATTAAAATTATAAAATGTGTAATTATAGATTATATATTTTAAATAATATAAGTTATATGTTTATATTAATATATGATTATTGGATATCTTACACATTAAAAGGTTATAATGATCATACCTATGTAATAATATTTCGTAATATAAAATATTATGAATAATTGTATAATTATATATCTATTAATTATATTATATATATTTTTTAATCTATATACAAATATTACTCTATACATATTTTAAATAGATATGTAGGTCACAATTGACAAGACTACAACTGCAAACCCTTCTTCTCTGTTACTCTGCTAACAAACAAATATGAATTTATTATTGGTCTATTTAATTTGAAGTAAAAAAAATGACAAAAAAATGCTTTTATCAATCTTACTGTTTGAGATACTGAAAATATTTTCTTCATTGAATCAGTATTCCCTTCCAGCAGAGTGAAAAATATATATATAATTTTTTTTGCTTAGCATTATATATTTTTGTCTTAGCATTTGTTTTGCAGGGAAGGAGTATAAATAAGTAGAAAAAGCCCACGTAGGTGTCACCATCTTTATTTTTTAATAGATAAATCTTCATGTGATATAATTTTTTTCAGTAATACATCAATATTTTTTTAAAATAAAATTTTACGATTTTCATTAAATAATAATGTTAAAATTTTACCAACCTACCAAAACAATAATAAGATTCTTTTATCAATATTGCAATGGAAAAAAATAAAAATGAAGTCATCAAGTCAAGTCCTAATTGTTTTGATTAAAGCATATTTGACTTCTTCCCCTGTTGGGATCAAAATTTCCTTTGCTTCTCAAGCTTCAAAAGTGACAAAACTATTTTATATAATATAGTTTTAATATTGGATTGAAGGGGATGAAATTGTAAAAGAATTACAACTAGAAAAGACCACTTCACTATACAGATCAGAATATCCCCCAATACTCCTTTACCTTACTGTCACGTTTGGTTCACGGAATAGACAGGAATAGAATAGAATAGGTATTCTGTGAGAATAGAATAAGGCAGGAATAGAAAATAATAGTTATTACTTTGTTTGGTATAGTGAATGGAATAGAGCAGGAATGTCTATAACTACTTAATGCAGTGTTTGGTTTGTAGAAATAAGATTGGAATAAGAAAGGAATAGGTGATAAAAAGATAAAAATACCCTTACTCAATTATTATGAGTTATTGCAGTGTTTAGTTGATAACAATAACTTTGGAATAAGAAAGAAATAAAAAATAAAAAGATAAAAAAAATTATTATTTATATGACTATTTATTTTTATTAGATTTTTTAAATATTAATAATCTAGAATTTAATTAAAATATTAATATTTTATTTTATTTAAATATTATTATTTTTTGTTTTTATTTTATTTTATTTGTTAAACTATTAATAATTGATAATTTAAATATTAATATTTTATTTTATTTAAATATTATACTTAATTATTTTTATTTTATTTTATTTTTCAATATTAATAATTGAAATTTAAAATATTAATATTTTATTTATAATTTAATCATTAATATTTAAAATATTAATATTTTATTAATTTAAATATTATTATGACCAATTATTTTATTTTTAAATATTAATAATTGATTATTTATTTAAAATATTAATAATAGATAATTTAAATATTAATATTTTATTAATTTAAATATTATTATGACCAATTATTTTATTTTTAAATATTAATAATTGATTATTTATTTAAAATATTAATAATAGATAATTTAAATATTAATATTTTATTAATTTAAATATTATTATACTTAATTATTTTTATTTTTTTATTTTTAAATATTAATAATTGAACATTTAAATATTAATATTTTATTTATAATTTAATCATTAATATTTAAAATATTAATATTTTATTAATTTAAATATTATTATGACCAATTATTTTATTTTTAAATATTAATAATTGATTATTTATTTAAAATATTAATAATAGATAATTTAAATATTAATATTTTTTTTATAATTTAATCATTAATATTTTGAAATATTAATATTTTATTTAAATCAAATATCATTATGATTAATTTTTTTATTTTATTTTTTAAATATGAATAATTTTTAATTTATTTAAAATATTAATAATTAATGATTTAATTATTAATATTTTATATATAATTTAAATGATATTATGCCTTTTTATTTTTAATTTATTTTGTTTTTAAATAGGAATAATTATAATTTATTTTATTAATAATTGATAATTTAAATATTAATATTTTTAAATTATTAATATTTTATTTATAATTTAATATTAATATTTTATTAAAAATTTGAATTAAGGGAGAGAATGAGGAGAGAGAAAATAATATTTTATATAAATAAAATTGAATTAAGGGTATTTTGGTTTTTAATATTTTTTGGGTCTATTCCTCAACCATGGAATAGCTATTACCATGGGGGAAGGTGGTAATGGCTATTCCTTGGTTTTGGAGGATTTTGGAGAATAGCCATTCTCATGGAATGGCTATTCCTTGTAGTATTGTTCAACCAAACAAAGGAACTAAAATTCCTTGGAAATAGAGGGGGAATGGCTAACCAAACATGCTATACTTGTATCAGTATACCGCACCTTTGAAAATGAACAAAAAAACTAACAAGAGCCCAATCCCAGAATTCACAGTCTTTTACAATGCTCTGGGATGTTGTAAACAAAAGAACACAAGCGTATATCTAATATTATTTTCTTGTCTTTTTGCTTTTTCTAAGAAAAAAAAAACAAAAAGGAATTCGAAACTTCTGCTCTGTTTTTCGTCGAAACTGCGGAATCTGGGACAACACGAACAAAGGTTGAAAGAAACGAATTAAAGAGATACAAAACAGT
Source organism: Theobroma grandiflorum (assembly GCA_036013995.1). Classification (NCBI taxonomy): domain Eukaryota; kingdom Viridiplantae; phylum Streptophyta; class Magnoliopsida; order Malvales; family Malvaceae; genus Theobroma; species Theobroma grandiflorum. Next base: position 1,706,357 of record CP142127.1, read on the forward strand.
ATTAGATTACATAATGAACTCGAAAACAAATAAGGATAACCTAAACAGAATCAGCGTCCCACAAAGCAAATCAAAATCATCAATCGTGAGTATTCGCCAAAAACACTGAAACAGGTCATATAAGCAAACTGTGAATAATAAAGTTTATTCTTAAAGCATTACACTGTATTGAACATAGAGCAATCGCTCTGACTTTATTTAAACGAGCTGAGAGCTACTCCACGCCTCCATCACTGTTATGTTCCGAGTTCTGATGTTCGTGTATGAGTCCAAACTCAACGTCGTCTTGCGGTGGAGCTGCGTTTGAGCTATCTTCATTATGGGTGATGATGATGAGATAAGTGGGAACTAGTTGAAGGGCGGCAGAAAACCACCCGAGAAAGTATTTAAAAAGATGAAAGAACGTGTCATGCCAGGGAGATGAGAAGACGGTATGTAGATGGAGGGACCAGAAGAGCGAAGGTGGAAAAAGAGTGAGCCGACAAGTGATGTGGTCAAGGCGATAGAGAAATCTCCAGCTCTAAGCCGGATACGAATGGGGTTGAGGTTTAGAGGGACGTGGGCCTAGGTGAAGAGGAAGAACAGTAGGAACATCAAGGCGAGAAGTACGAACACCAGCCCCTGAATCGAAAATTGGTGGACCAAGATTGAGGAAAACATGAGGTTCTAGTTCCAGGGTTGGGAACTTGAGAACAAAAAGAAGTAGGGGGAATTCCGATAGTTTCTGGTCCTACCCATATGAATTTCTTTATTTTTATTTAGGAACTTGTCATTGTCGAAGGGGATTATATGAATTTCTTTTTTTGATTTAGGAACTTAGAACTTTCTGTATTTTTATTTTAGAACTTAGAACTTTTTTTTTTTTTAATTTAGGAACTTAGAACTTTCTGTTTTTTTATTTAGGAACTTATGTCATTGTCAAAGGCACAAAGGATTTACTAGTAGGATCGAGCTCATGTAAGGATGGATATTATTTAAGCTTTTACCAATTTTACCGGCTAGTCATTTTTGTAAATATTTACAATATATTATTCTCAATCATATGTAATTGTATAAGTATAATTTATGATAAAATTATCAAATTATTAATTAATATGTCATTAATATATTTAAATAATATAACTATTATTTTTTAAGGAAAAAAAAAGAATTCAAAACCTCTGCTCTATTTTTCGCGGAAACCGCAGAAGCTGGTAACAGCACGAAGAAAACTTGAAAGAAACGAGTTAGAGAGATACATAACAATAACAAACGTTATTGACTCTAAAACAAACAAGGAGAACTTGAACAGATTCAGCGATTCCCAAAGCAAATAAAAATCATCAATCGTGTGTAGTTCCCCGAAACACTGAAACAGAGTAAGCAACAAAGTGCAAATAATAAAGTAATTCTAAAAGCATTACTCTGTGATGAACCTAGAGCAATCCTTCTGACTTTATTTAAACGAGCTGAGAACTACCCCATGTGGGCATCAGTAATTATGTTCCGTGTTCTGCTGGCTGTGTGTGAGTCCAAGCTCAACGTCGTCTTGCAGAGGAGCTGAGGTTGAACTTTCTTCATTCTGGGTGATGGTGATTGAATAAGTGGGAACTGACTGAAAGGCGCCTGAAAACCACCCGAGAAAGTGTTTAAAAAGATCAAAGAACATGCCGTGCCAGGGAGAAAAGAAGACGACAAGTAAATAAACAGGCCAGAAGAGCGAAGGTGGAAAGAAGAGTGAGGCTGCAAGCAATATGGTCAAGGCGATAGAGAAACCTCCAGCGCTAAGGCGGAAGCGAATGGGGTGGAGGATTAGAGGGACTTCAGCAGAGGTGAAAAGGAAAAGTAGTAGAAGTATCAGGGAGAGAAGTAGGAATACCAAGTGGAGAAATGAAAATTGGTGGAGCAAGATTGAGGAAATAATGAGATTCCAATCCCACATCCCAGAGCCTGGTTGGGTGCTGAAGAACAAAAGGGCGATGAAATTTATTACAGGAGGGACAAAGTATCGGAAATCCATTTTTTTGCCTTGCGGGATGAGAGGAGACTGAAGCTGATAATAGATTTATAGGGGAAAAGAGAGCTTATTTTGGAGATTTTATAAGCAAAAACAGAGGTTGTTTTTGGTGGGTCAAAAGGAGGGATCCATAAATGTCAAGGGAGTATTTTTCCATTCATTTTGTGACTGAAGCTGTCGTTTTCCATTTTGTTTGGAGAGTTTGGAGTTGGGAATGAAGCTATCTATTTTTCCATTTTGTTTGGAGAGGTTGGAGTGGGGAATGAAGCTATCTATTGTTCCATTCATTTTGTGACTGAAGCTGGTTGCTCACGAGGGGCAGATTAGGACAAGTGGCGGATCCGTAACAGCTGCTAGATAGATTTTGGAGTTTGGAGTGGGGAGTGGAGCTATCTATTTTTTAGAAGTGGCGGACGATCGAACTCATGTAAGGATGTAAATTATTTAAGTTTTACCAATTTTACCAATTATTCATATTGATAAATATAAAGGGTCAAAAGGAAGGATCCATAAATGTCAAGTGGAATTTTTTCCATTTTGTGTTCAGCGGTCAGTTAGTTGGAGATTATCCATAAATGTCAGTTAGTTGGAGATTATTTTCATTCCATGTATCATTAAATGTTATTTTTTTTATTTTCATTCCATGGATCATTAAATGTTATTTTTTTTATTTTCATTCCATGGATCATTAAATGTTTTGGTGTTCAGTTAGTCCATTCCATGGATCCATAAAAGTCAAGTGGGAACTGAAGCCGAAGCTATCTATTTTTATCTATTTTTCCATGCTGTGTACACTGTTTTTTAGAAGTGGCGGCCAATCGAACTCAAGTAAGGATGTAAATTATTTAAGTTTTACCAATTTTACCAATTATTCATATTGATAAATATTGACAATATATTATTGTTAATCATATGTAATTATATAAATATAGTTTATGACAAAATTATCAAATTATTAATTGATATGTCCTTAATATATTTAAATAACATATCTATTAAATTATTATTTAAGTTTAAACATTATGAATATTGTATTATAAAGAACATAATTACTATTATATATATATATTGCAAAATTTTATGATTAATATAATTATATGGCAACAAATTACACATGTATTAAATATAATAAGGATTTTCATTTCTCAATTTATAATATATATAATATGATTGTATATTATAAGAGTTTTTTTTTTAAAGAAAATCTTTTGTTTTACTATTATTTCTAAAGATAATAATGTTAACTTTTCACTAAAATGACAATAATACTCTTATATTAAATTTTAATAATGTTAACAATTAATCCAATATTATCAATTTTAAAAAACATAAAAATTTAATTTTTATAAATTCGTGTATAATTACTAAATCCACTACTTTATAAAATATATGAATTAGTTACATAATTTAGCCTTACTTATGCCATCTGGACATCTCATTCCCCTGTCCGTTTTGTTTTATTAGATTTAGAGGAAAGGTCAAGATCAAAGCTCATGTCTCGCCAAACGTGTATTTTGCTTAACGGGATATTCTCGTGCGATTTGCAGGACACACTCTAAGGTTAGTTTTGCAAGTTGGGAAACGATCCTAGAAAATCGTAGAAAAAAGAAAAATAAATTAATCTATTTTTTAAAGTTATACCTAACAATAGGGACGTTTTAAAAAATAGCCTTTAAAGATAAGACGTTTTCAAAAGTAGCCATCGTTATAATTTTAACTGTTTTTAACCAAGTTGGACAAAAATACCCTTAATGAAATTACACGCTATGATGTAACACGTTATGGTTAGGTTGTGACACATCATGTACAAAAATCTGTGACACACCAGGGGTGGCCTAACAAGTTTAAAGGCCTAAAGCGAAATATTCAAATGAGATTTTTTTTATTAAAATTAAAAAAAATTATTAAAATTTTATTCTTTTAGTTTTTTGAGATGTAAAATTTTTAATTAAACTTTTATCTTATATTTTAAATTATTATAATTATCTTATATTTTCTAAATGGTACACCATGTACAAAAATCTGTGACACACATGTACAAAAATCTGTGACAAGCTATGGTTAGGTTGTGACACACCATGTATAAAAATCTGTGACACACCATGTACCAAAATCTGTGACACACCATGTACAAAAATCTGTGACACGCCATGGTTAGGTTGTGACACACAATGTATAAAAATCTGTGACACACCATGTACAAAAATCTGTGACACGCCATGGTTAGGCTGTGACACGCCATGGTTAGGCTGTGACACGCCATGTACAAAAACTTGTGACAAGCCATGGTTAGTCTGTGACAAGCCATATACAAAAATCTGTGACACGCCATGGTTAAGTTGTGACACACCATGTACAAAAATCTGTGACACGCCATGGTTAAGTTGTGACACGCCATGGTTAGGCTGTGACACGCCATGTACAAAAACTTGTGACACGCCATGTACAAAAACTTGTGACAAGCCATATACAAAAATCTGTTACACGCCATGGTTAGGCTGTGACACGCCATGGTTAGGCTGTGACACGCCATTTACAAAAATTTGTGACACAACACTACTTAAAGTGTTTCCAACATGTTTTCATAAATCAAAATACAATTTTTTTTTATCTAAAACACCTACTTTGACTAAAAATTAAAAAAAAATTCTTTTGAAAATCTAGGTTTATAAATTTCAAAATTTTGAATTTATTGGTGTCTAGATCCCGAATTAATTCAATTAAAAGCTATTTCATACATCTGTGATTATTTCTACCATTTTAATTTTCTCCAAAATACCTAAAAATCAAAATTTTCAAATACCCACCCACCCAAACACTTCGAAACGATTGCTTAATGTCTTGAAAGCGTAAGAAAAAGAAATCTGAAAACGCGAGAGAGAAATCGAAAGTATAGTAGACGAATGCCGAAGAGAGAAATCGGAAGAATAACAGACGAATGTCGAAGAGAGAAATCGATAAAATTTGAGAGAGTGGGATGGTGAGAGAGAGAAATCTGAAACAGAAATGGAGAGAAATTATGATGAATGGTTTAATTTATTTAAAATAGTTTAAAGGGTATTTTTGTCAAGTCATAGTTAAAAATGGCTAAAAACAGTTAAACTTATTCTTATGGTTATTTTTAAAATGTCTTTATCAAAAAGGACATTCTTCACAATTTCCTCCCTAACAATATATATTGAACAGACATGTCATAACAAAATTTATTTAAAAAAGTTGAAAGATTTTCAAATATATTTATCAGTATTTTTGAGCTAGAAAAATAATGATAAGATAAATAAAAGTTTTCATTGAGTCAAATTAAATTGGGCAAATTTCACAAAAATCTATCGTGATAAGATGTTTTTTTATTTTTTTTAAATAAAACCTTCTGCTGAATTACTAATTTCAGTTTTAAATTTCCACAAAAAATATAATAAGATTTCTTTTTAAATATATATATATTTTTTGTAAAAAACCAATTGAAGCAAAACATAGAATAAGCCCCATGTGATGCGACTCTTCTAGCCTTCACTGCATCTTCCCAGCTACTTCCTCTCTTCTTTCTCTCTCTCTTCTCAATTTCCTTTCATTTCAGTTTTCATTTTTTTTCTTTTTCCTTATCACCTTCGGAAACTTGTGTCCTTTTTGCAATTCATGCGATCAGTGAGTTTTTTTTTCTTTTGAAAAAATTTACTTCACTTTTCTTTGCATTTGTTGGTTTTTCTTTCTGGGTTTTATTTTGTTTCGAATTTTGGTTCTGTGTTTGGGTGGTTGAGTGGGTTTTTTTCTTTTTTTCCTGTTTTTAGCCTTAGGATTGTGTCGTTATAATCTTTTTTCTTGGCGTTATTTTTTTTCTTAGTGTTTATTATGCAGAGGAGCATGAATAAGTTAAAAAAGGTTCATGTAAGTGTCACCACCACCATTTTGTTTTTTTTTTATGGATAAATTTTATATAAATACTCATGTGATATCACTTTTTTTCACATAACACATTAATATTTTTTTTTCAAATCAAACTTTATGCTTTTCATTAGATAATAATGTTAAATTTTCATCAAATTACCAAAAAAATAATTAGATTTTTTATAAATTTCACTGAAGGACAATAAAATTTGCATATTTAAAAGTCATATTCTTCGTATTTGTATCCTAAATATTTCTTCAAGGGGAGAGAAAGATATTTTGAATCTATTGAAACTTTTAGAGAGAGAATGGATGCAATATTGAAAAGACCACAATATCTTTTATCATTTTGTTTTATTCTAATTACGCTTATTTCATAGTTTATTAATATTGCAATAAAAAAAAAAGGTGAAGTCATCAAGTCAAGTCCTAATGTGGGAGATTGTTTTGCTTAAAGCACATCTGGCCTCTTCCCCTTTTGGGAACCAACTTTCCTTTGCTTCTCGAGCTTCAAAAGGGACAAAACTTTTCTATACAACATATTTTTTAATATTATTAGTATGCTTTCATTACATTACAGGGAATGAAATTGTAACCAATTACAACTAGAAAAGACCACTTTACTATGCAGATCAGAATATCCCCCAACGCTCCTCTACCATACTTATATTAGTATACCCCACCCTTGAAAATGAACAAAACCGAACAAGAGCCCAATTCCAGAATTCACCCTCCTTGACAATGCTCAGGGATGTTGTAAACAAAAGAACACAAGCATATCTACACAAAATGATTTTCAACAATATATCCAACCCTTCCTCATTAATTTCCACTTCCAGCACACTATACCGATCATAAACTATTAATATAATCTTATTTTATATTAATATTTCGTACTCTCTTTTGTGGTTAAATCAAAAAGTTTCAATAGATTTTCCACACACTAGTAATTTTACCGCATACTCCACATTAATAGAAATACTATTCAGGCATCAGTTGCAGCTGTTTGTCACAGTCGATGCAACTACCACAAGGGTATAGCCAGATCCAAACACCATCCCATTACCTCCATAAGCAGCAGCCACTGTCACCCTACATATAACCTTACTACTAAAGACGATAAATCTTCCTTTAGTACCTAATCACCATTTACCATTGCTGATTTTCATTACCTAATGAGTAGATGGTCATGGGTTGGATAGGCATGGCATTGACTTGCTTGGAACACCAAACTCATCAAGCTTGGATCTTCCAGTTTCAACATCGTACATGGCAGACAATACCTTCTCATATAGAAGGGAGAAGGGTGCCAATGTGTTTGTTTCATTAGGTTGCAGGAAGGAAGCTAACTAGCGAAGGATGAAAACAAAATCAGCCAATAGCACGCACTTTCTAATACCAAGTATCAAATTGGGAATAAGAATTCTGAATTTCTAATCCTTATCAAGAATATGAAAACAAAGTACATGGAAAATGACCTTGACTAGAATCGGTTGGATAACTGGAAACAGTTGAATTATAACTCTAGAGTTTTAGGTTCCTAAAATCAACAGGAAATATTCTCAGGACTACCTAGCTTGCGATTTGATGCCCTAGCCATGCTTATATTAGCCTCCACTTGCAATATATTGCAAGTATAATTACCAAAAATTAAAAGAGAAACAGAATTTCACCATTCTTAATTGGGGACGAAAAGGAAAACTAAAAACAAGATCAACCCATGACCATGATCACTGTTTGAAAGAAGACAAGACCAGCAAGAACATGTATGTATTTGACTTTGACAAATTTTCAATAAAACATAGAAAACTTGCAAAGCAAACTGCACAAAATATTGAAGCTTACAAACCCAAGAAGGCCAAAGAATAAAATAATTAGACGAAACGACAGAAAATAAAACCCAGAAAACATTTTGCCGAAATTGAAAATTTTGAGCACTGGTAAGGTTTACAGAGCTACGGAGCTGCTGCAGCTGCAAACCAGGAAATCCCAATTAGCTCATGCTCCATTTGGTTGGAAAAGAGCAGTTAAAAACCTTGAACTCAAACGATTCAGAATAGTATCTCCAACTCTAACCCTCGAATAGACACTGAATTACTCAACTTGCCCAATTTTATTCAGCAACCAACCACGGAATTGAGCAAATATATGATAAATTACACAAACATTTCAAGTCAATGCAGAGGCGGTTCAACAAGTTCAAAAGTTTAAAACGAAATATTTAAATGAGGTTTTTTCTTAATAAAATTAAAAAATTATTAAAATTTTATTTTTTTAATTTTTTGAGATGTAAAATTTTTAATTAAATTTTTATAATCAAGTTCTTTTAATATTTTTTTTAATTGATAATATAGCTAATCCATTTAATCTTTCTTGAAACATTATTGATCTTAAATAAGATTTTATTAATTTTAATTTCGAAAAATCTTTTTCTCTTGAAGTAACACTTACTGGAATTGTTAACATTATTCTAAAACCAATATATAACTATTATTGTTAACAAAAATATTTAACTATTATGATTATCTTATATTTTTTAAATAGCTAATATAAAATCACCAATCAAAATTTCTAATTCAAATAAATCAACTATCACATTAAATAAAAATAATATAATAATATAATATAAACTCTAAATTAAAATAAAAAAATATATAAAAATTAGAACAATAGTACCTAAATGTTAAATGCTTATTGTAAGCTGTAAATAAGATTCACAGTTTTATGAAGATAGTAAAAGAACAAACTTCTTATGTATTCTTTGAAAAAAAATTAAAATTAAAAAAAGAAAGAACAAATGAGAAAGGAAGAAAGAACAAATGAGAAAGAAAGATTTTAAAAATAAATATTATATATTGAAAAAAATAATTAATTTTATATATAGGAAAAAAATATTATTAGAAATCATTAAATGCATTAATTAAAAATAAGATAAATAAGTAAAAAAAATAATTATTGAAAATGATTAAATATATATGATTGTTAATTTATTAAAAATAAAAAAATATATTTGAGAATTAATAACATTTTAAAAATAAAAAAATAATAAAAAACTAAAATTTATTAAACACATAATTAAAAAAATAAATAATTTTATGAATTTTTTTTTAATTTTTATATATTTTTAATATAATTAATTATATTATATTTATTATAAAATTATAAATCCACTCTAAAATTGAGAGCTCTCCGAATTAGAGGCCTAAAGCCCTTGCTTGGGTGGCTTCACCCAAGGGCCGGTCATGAGTCAATGCAGAGTAAAGTTAGCAGAAATGTCGTTGTAGAGGTAAGAAAACCGGGATTGAAGGATAAGGACTTTTGAAGATGGGACGGAGCTTCGAAAAGGGTGGTGTTGATGGTAACAGGCGAGTGTAGCAGCAACCCTTAAATTCCCGCATATTGCCATTTTGAAGTCTGCTGGAATTGGCAATTCCCCTTTCTCCCTCACTGAAAAGTGTGGCTCTTTTGTTCACTTCAGACTCTATTTTGTGTTTCAGGCGGCTCGGGAGCAACACCGGTACCGAGTCCATTGGCAATTCCCGTGGGAGAATTGCCTTAAAAACGTCACCGTTTCGCCGCAACTCCTCGTTTTTTCTCGTTAGTACATTATTATTTCTTTATTCTTTGTGCATTTCCGAGCCTTTTCAGATAGAATTGGGCCTGGGCTTTTGGTTTCAGGTCTAATTAAACAAAATTTCCTTTTATTTTCTTGTTTTTTTTATTTTTATTTTTTAAAAAGAATTCAAAAGCCTCTGCTCTGTTTTTCGCGGAAACTGCAGACGGTGGGAACAACACCAACAAAACTTGAAAGAAGCGAATTAGAGAGATACATAACAATCTTAGATTACATTATTGGCTCTAAAACAAACAAGGGAACCTGAACAGAATTAGCGTTCCTCAAAGCGAATCAAAATCATCAATGGTGAGTAGTTCCCGGACACACTGAAACAGAGTAAGCAACAAACTGCAAATAATAAAGTAATACTAAAGGCATTAGACTGTGATGAACCTAGAGCAATCTATCTGACTTTATTTAAACGAGCTGAGAACTACTCCATGCGGGCATCACTCGTTATATTCCGAGTTCTGCTGGCCATGTGTGAGTCCAAGCTCAATGTTGTCTTGCAGAGGAGCTGAGGTTGAACTTTCTTCGTTCTGGGTGATAGTGATGAAATAAGTGGGAACTGATTGAAAGGCGCCTGAAAACCACCCCAGAAACCTCCAGAGCTAAGGCGGAAGCCAAAAGAAGACGACAAGTAAATAAACAGGCCAGAAGAGCGAAGGTGGAAAGAAGAGTGACCTATAAATGATATGGTCAAGGCGATAGAGAAACCTCCAGAGCTAAGGCGGAAGCGAATGGGGTGGAGGATTAGAGGGACTTCAGCCGAGGTGAAGAGGAAAAGTAGTAGAAATATCAGGGCGAGAAGTGGGAATGCCAAGTCGAGAAATGAAAATTGGTGGAGCAAGATTGAGGAAATAATGAGATTCCACTCCCATATCCCAGAGCCTGGTTGGTTGCTGAAGAACAAAAGGCAGATCAAATTTATTACAGGAGGGACAGCGTTTCGCAAATCCATTTTTTTGCCTTGCGGGATGAGAGGGGACTGAAGCTGACAATAATAGATTTTATAAGCAAAAAGAGAGGTTATTTTTGAGATTTTATAAGCAAAAAGAGAGATTGTTTTGGAGATTGTATAAGCAAAAAGAGAGATCATTTTGGAGATTTTATAAGCAAAAAGAGAGGTTGTTTTGGGTGGGCGAAAGGGGAGGATCTATATGGCTATCCATCTTGACTATCATGTAGAGCTGGGTAGCTATCCAACGACTTTTTTTCATTCAGAAGAGAGACAAAGATTCCCCAAGAGAGACAAGGGAGAACACTCATTAAGAGAAGTGGCAGGGAAAGAATTCCCCAAGAGAGACAAAGATCCCCTTGAGAGACAAAGATTCCACCGGAGAGACAAGGGAATATTGACTGGTAGTAGTGGGATCGAACTCATGTTAGGATATTTAAGTTTTTACCAATTTTACCTACTATTCGTATTGATAAACGTTGACAATATATTATTGTTAATCATGTGTAATTGTATAAGTATAATTTATGACAAAATTATCAAATTATTAATTGATATGTCATTAATATATTTAAATAACAAAATTATTAAATTATTACTTAAATTTAAATATTATAAATATCATATTATAAAGAATATAATTACTATCATATATATTGCAAAGTTTTATGGTTAATATAATAATATAGCAACAAATTATATATGTATTAAATATAATAGGTATTTCATTTCTAAATTTATAATATATATAATATGGTTATATATTAAGATCATAAAATATATAATTACAAATTATATATTTTAAATGATATAAATTATATATGTTAATATTAATATATGATTATTAGATATCTTACATATTAAAAAGTTATAATTATCATGACTATGTAGCAATATTTCGTAACATAAAATATTATGAATAATTGTATAATTATATATGAATTAATTATAATATACACATTTTCTTTTAGCCACTTTGTGTCACTTGAGTCAAAGGGACCTAGAGAAAATTCATAAATGTCAAAGGAACGATTTGAGTCAAAGGGATTTAGAGAAAATTATTTTACTAATTTTACCAACTATTCATTTTGATAAATATTGACAATATATTATTGTTAATCATATGTAATTGTATAAGCATAATTTATGACAAAAATTATCAAATTATTAATTGATATGTCATTAATATATTTAAATAGCAAAGTTATTAAATTATTAGTTAAGTTTAAACATTATGAATATCATATTATAAGGAATATAATTACTATTAAACATATATATATGTAACCAAAATTTATGATTAATATAATAATATAACAATAAATTATACATATATTAAATATAATAGATATTTCAATTTCTAAATATATAAAATAATAAAATTATGTATTAAGATCATGAAATATGTAATTATAAATTATAAATTTTAAATAATATAAGTTATATATTATGCGTTCATATTTTTTAGTTCAGGCTATCACACTTATAGTAGGACTGCTTTTGCTAATTTTTCTATCAACATCAGAGGATTTGGCTTCCCATGGGCTTGAAATTGCTGCCACCACTTGTGGTCTCATTTCTTTGATAATAGGAGAAATAGGTTACTTACTAACTCCTATGTTTCTCTATAATTCTTTCTGAGGTTGGAATTTGTTTAATGCTAGATCTCTGTCATTTGCGTAAGGTCGGAAGCGCAGCCGAGTGAATGTGTTGAGATTTTTTATGGCCACTTTATCTATTGTTGTCTGGTTCTTGATATATTGCACTATTTGCAAATATTCAAGATTCAGGGTAAGGATTTTACTTTCTTTCAAAAACAATATTAATATATGATTATTAAATATATAATTATTAAATATCTTACATATTAAAAATATTATAATTATTATATCTATGTAGTAACGTTTCACAATAGTTTTAAGTTCAATTTTGAAATGTTGAGTTAGAACCGTGTGCTATGGGTCCCGTAATTCCCACTTTTGGTAAACTTTACAATATGTGCACACATCACAAAAAATTTAACATACGTGGAATCCCCTCCTGTCCTTATCGTTAGCCTTTCCCATAAGTATGATCGAACTCATGTAAAGATGGGAAATATTTGACTTTTACCAATTTTACCAACTATTCATTTTGTTAAACACTAACAATATATTCTTGTTAATCATGTGTAATTGTATAAGTATAATTTATGAAAAAATTATCAAATTATTAATTGATATATCATTAATATATTTAAACAACAAATTTTTTTAATATATTAATACATAATACATTGCATTAGTATATAGATATACACTATATATATAATATATATAGTAATATATTATACAAAATACATTGCATTAGTATATAGATATACACTATATATAATATATATCAATACAATATACATATATACTATATAATTATATAGTAAATATTATACAGTATTTATTATTTACAGTTATACATTATATATTATATATCTTAATACACTATATGTAGTATACTTATTAATATACTGATTAATCAATATATAGTATAACAAGTATAATTAGTAAAAAATTATATATTGATAACAAACTATATTAGTATATTAGTAAAATTATAAGTAATAACGTAATATATGATAACATAAAGTACATTATTAATTTATTATTAAATACATTAAAAAATAGAAAAAAGTTAAAAAGTTTTGGTTAAATTGATTAAAACTGATTTAACTGACTAAAGTTAGTTAATTTAAAATCGGTTAAAGTTGCTAAATTAGTTTAATTCAGTATATATTTTTTTAAAAAATCGATTAAGCCGATTAATAATATTCTTTATCCAAATTAACTAATTTAACCAAATGTTCACTCCTAGTTGAATGGGTATTTTATTTTCCTTTTTTTAATCTTAGGATTGTATCATTATAATTTTTTTTTCTTAGCTATTATGCAGGGAAAGAGTATAAATAAGTAGAAAAAGCCCACGTAAGTGTCACCACCACCACTATCACTATTTTTATTTTTTTATAAATAAATTTAATATAAAATTTCCTATAATATGACATTTGTTCACATAATATATTTAGTATTTTTTTTTCTCAAATAAAACTTCATGCTTTTCATTAGATAATAATGTTAAATTTTCACCAACCTACCAAAAAATTAATAAGATTCTTTTATAAATTTAACTAAAGGACAATAAAATTTTTATATTTAAAAGTCTTGTTATTTGGATTTGAATCCTAAAATCCTAAATATTTCTTGCAAGGTAGAGAAAGATTGATCGAATCTATTGAAACTTTTAAAGAGAGAATGGATGCAAAATTGAAAAGATCATCGTAGCTTTTATCATTTTGTTTTATTCTACATCAAAATGTTGTTGTTTTCTGGCAGCGGACGCGGTCTTAGCATTCATAGTCCATCAATATTGCAATGGAAAAAAATAAAAATGAAGTCAGGTCAAGTCCTAATGTGGGAAATTGTTTTGCTTAAAGCATATCTGACTTCTTCAGTTCTTCCACTGGTGGGATCCAACTCTCCTTTGCTTCTCAAGCTTCAAAAGTGACAAAACGTTTTTATATAAATATATCTTTAATATTATTATTAGTCTGTTTTCATTAGATTATTAGAAGAGCGAAGGTGGAAAGAAGAGCGAGGCTACAACCTACAAGTAATGTGGCCAGGGCAATAGAGAAATCTCCAGCTGTAAGGCGGACACGGATGGGGTCGAGAATTATAGGGACTTGGGCGAGGTAAAGAGGAAAAATAGTAGAAACATCAGGGCCAGAAGTAGGAATGCCAAGTCCAGAAATGAAAATTGGTGGACAAAGATTGAGGAAATAATGAGATTCCAATCCCACGTCCAAGAGCCTGGTTGGGTGCTGAAGAACATAAGGAAGAACAAATTTAATCGAGGGGGGACACCATACCGCAAATCTATTTTTTGCCTTGTTATCCCGCCGAGGGCTAATACTAGATTTATAAGGAAAAAGCCCACACTAGACTCACCCTAGGTTAATTTCCTTGCTTATCGTGAATCTTTAGTCAAGCTAGTCAGGAAGCAGTCTGGAACATCTTGTTACATTTTGTTCTTACATCCTAAAAGTAGGAAGTAAAGACAAAAGTATATTTTTTGACAAATACACAAAATATACTTTTGTCTTTACTTCCTAAAGTAGGATCCGAACTCATGTAAGGATAGGAAATATTTAAGTTTTATCAAATTTACCAACAATTCATTTTGATAAATTTTGACAATATATTATTGTTAATCATATGTCATTCTATAAGTATAATTTATGACAAAATTATCAAATTATTAATTGATATCTAATTAATATATTTAAATAACAAAGTTATTAAATTATTACTTAAATTTAAACATTATGAATATTATATTACAAGGAATATAATTACTATTATATATATTACAAAATTTTATGGCTAATATAATAATATAGCAACAAATTGTACATGTATTAAATATAATAGATATTTTCATTTCTAAATATATAATATAATATGGTTATGTATTAAGATCATGAAATATATAATTAAAAGTTAAATATTTTAAATGATATAAATTATATATGTTAATATTAATATATAATTATTAGATATTTTACATATTAAAAAATTATAATTATCATACCTATATAGTAATATTTCTTAATATAAAATATTATAAATAATTGTATAATTATATATCAATTAATTATAGTATACGTATTTTAATTTTTATACAAATATTGTTATATATTTATTATGATAAAATAAAAAAATTTTAATTTACACAAAATATAATAAATATTTATTTTTTGTGGAGTGTGACCGACGATTTGCATAATCCACAAATTGATGTCAATCTGAACCTACGTGGAGTGTGATCATTCCACTCCACCCCACCCCCACCCCCACCCCCCCGTCGGTCATAAGTTTCTGTTTTCACCCCGTATGGGTTGAAAAAAGAGCACTTTATTTGAACATATATGTACATATCAATTCCCATCATTTCTCTTAAATACATATAACTTATTTCTATTTGATATAAACTTATATAAATATTATTGTAGAAGATAAAAATGATGCAAATTAAAGAAATTTACTTTGACTCAATGAAATCTTTTGTTTAATTTGTCATTTTTTTTTAACTTCGTTAATTTTTTTGAGAGATTTTCATTGGTTGAGTTCAGAGTCGAAATATATGAAAGAGGTAGCAACGGTGGCTCCCACTGAGGTTGCGTGAAATGATTAGCATTTAGAGTTTTCTTGCTCCTTTACTTCGTGTCTCCAAGATAAAATAGAGTAAAATATATGGATTTTTTTAATTTTTAATTATAATTTTACATGAATTTATTAATTTTTAAAATAGTATCTCCTTTAAATACATAAATTTAATTGTTAGTAAATTTCATTAATTTGATAACATATTAATATTAAAAAATAATTTTACTTTTTATTAATTTTAAAATTATCAAATTATAATTTTTCAAAAGAAAAAAATTCTACTTTATCTCCGCTGAGTCGCTACTTCGAAGAAGTATTTTAAAAATTAATTAATTTACATGTAATTATGATTAAAAATTAAAAATATTAGTGTATTTTATTTATTTATTTTTTTAACCAATTGAAGCAAAACATACGATAAGCCACATGTGACTCCTCTAGCCTTCACTGCATCTTCCCAGCTACTTCTTCTCTTCTTTCTCTCTTGCTCTTCGCAATTTCCTTTCATTTCCTTATATATTTTTTTCTTTTTCCTACTTACCTTCGGAAACTGTGTCCTTTTCCCACTTCCTGTGATCAGTAAGTTTTTTTTTTTTAATTTTACTTCACTTTTCTTTGCATTTTGTTGGTTTTTCTTTCTGGGTTTTGGGTTTTTTTTTTTTCCGAAATGCAACAATTTCATTCATTGAAGAGAGAGAATAAAACTCACCTTCAAACATGCAGTGAGAAGAGAGCAGGAAATTTTGGGTCATATTTCAGTCCTATTAGCCTCATATATCTTACTAAAACCTCTTCAAAAAACCAGCAAAATATCACAGTTCCCCTGTCTAAACCAAAGCAATCTCAAGAACACAAAAATAAGACCACTGCATCTACCCCTCCTACACACTTAAGCCCCGGGGGTTACAGGCACTCAAAAACCTTGTCTGTACATCCCAGCATCAAAGAGACCACTCTCCCAATCCAAAAGAAAACAACAACAAAGGCATGATCATTACAATTAAAAAAGAACTACCACTCAAGAGACACAAGACTCATTCACCTCACTACACTCAAACCAGCCTTAAACAAAAACTCAGGCATTGCCCATACCTCACCATCACAAAAAAAAAAATTTATTTTGTTTGGAATTTTTGGTTTCTGTTGTTTGGGTGGTTGAGTGTGTTTTTTTTTTTCTGTTTTTAGTCTTAGGATTGTATCATTATAATTTTTTTTCTTAGCGTTTATTCTGTAGCGGAGTATAAATAAGTTCAAATAGCTTTGCAGGTGTCACCACAATTCACCTCTATTTTTTTTATAAATAAATTTTATGTAAATACTTATATGATATGACATTTTTTTCACATAGCATGTTAATATATATTTTTTCAAATAAATCTTTATACTCTTCATTGGATAATAATGTTATATTTTCTCCAACTTACCAAAAAAAAAATAAGATTCTTTTATATTTAAATGTTTTATGCTTTGGATTTGAATCCTAAAATCCTAAATAGGGAGAGAAAGATTGATTGAATCTATTGAAACTTTTAGAGAGAGAATGCATGCAAAATTGAAAAGATCATCATAGCTTTGATCATTTTGTTTTATTCTAAATGAAAATGTCGTCGTTTTTCTGGCAGCGGACGCTGTCTTAGCATTTCAGAGTACATCAATATTGCAATGGAAAAAAAAAATGAAGTCATCAAGTCAAGTCCTAATGTGGGAAATTGTTCTGCTTAAAGCATACCTGACTTCTTCCCCTGGTGGGATCCAACTCTCCTTTGCTTCTCAAGCTTCAAAAGTGGCAAAACTTTTTTATATAAATATATCTTTAATATTATTATCAGTCTGTGCTTTCATTAGATTATTATAGGGAATGAAATTGAAAAGAATTACAACTAGGAAAGACCACTTCCCTAAATAGATCAGAATATCCCCCCACACTACACTACCTTACTTGTATCAGTATACCCCACCCTTGAAAATGAACAAAAACTAATAGGAGCCCAATCCCAGAATTCACCCTCCTTGACAATGCTCTGGGATGTTGTAAACAAAAGAACACAAGCATATATCTATACAAAATGATCTCCAACAAAATATCCAACCTTTCCCCATTGATTTCCACTTCCAGCACACTATACCAATTATAAACTATTAATATCATCTTATTTTATATTAAGATTTCAGACTCTCTTTTGTTTCTTAGGCGGCTCGAGCAACACACTACTGTTTTTGCATTGCTGGGCCTTTTCAGCTACAATTGGGCCTCATGGGGGGCTTTTGGGTTTAAGGCTTAATTAAACAAAAATTGTCTTTTTTTAATTAAAAAAATTAAACCTCTGCTCTATTTTCGCGGGAAACCGATTACAGATTTAACAAAAAGACTAAAACACCCTTCAAATAAAAAACACTAAAACCTTGACTCCTATGAACTGATAACCCACCGCATGCACAGTTAGGTTTAATTTCTTTCTTTCTTCCTCTTCTTTGCGCTCTCTCTCTCTAAAACTGTTTCTTCAAGTTTAGACCTCTCCTTGTTCATTTGCAGAACCTCGGATCCATGCCACCACCAGTACCATCCTTCGCACCACCAAACAAGTTCACCATCCCAAACAAAAGTTGGTAACCCGGAAAGTTAGTAACCAGACCGAACAAAAGTTGAAAGAAACCAAGTAGAGAGATCAAAGCAGCATATTATTACATAATCAACTGGACAACAAACAAGAACAAGGAGAATCTGAACAGAATAAGCGTGCCCAAAAGCTTTTGCTGGAAAATTAAAATCAACAATGAAACACTGAAAAATAGTGCATCAACAAGCTGTAAATAACTAAGAAATTCTAAAGGCATTGCACCGAGTTGAATCGAGAACAATCCCTCTCACTTTATTTATACTAGTTGAGAACTACACCATGCCGGTATCACTCGCCGAGTTGTGCTGTTCGTGTATGAGTCCAAGTTCAACGTCGTCTTGAAGAGGAGCTGAGTTTGAACTTTCTTCATTCTGGGTGATGATGATGAAATAAGTTGGAACTGATCGAAGGGCGGCAGAAAACCACCTGAGAAAGTGTTTAAAAAGATCAAAGAACATGCGGTGCCAGGGAGATGAGAAGACGAAAAGTATATGGACAGGCCAGAAGAGCGAAGGTGGATAAAAGAGTGAGGCTACAAGTGATATGGTCAAGGCGATGGAGAAATCTCCAAATCGAAGGCGGATGCGGATGGCGTCGAGGTTTAGAGGGACTTCAGCCGAGGTGAAGAGGAAGAGCAGCAGAAGCATGACGACGAGAAGTAGGAATGCTAGCTCCAAAATTGAAAATTGGTGGACCAAGTTTGAGGACACCACGAGGTTCCAGCTCCACTCCCGGGGGCTGGGTTGGGAAGTCAAGAAGAAAAAGAAGATCAAGTTCAATATAGGGGGAATACCATAACGCAAATCCATTTTGTGAGGCGAGAGGAGAGTGAAGTTGTGTTCTATTGTGCAAACTGTTTGAAGTGCTAAGTGTTTAAGTTTTCTCTTTGCTTCTTCTTTTTAAAGTCCAGCTTACATACAAGAGGTTTTCGGGGTTTTCCACCTTAGTTGATGTGGTTTCCCAGCTTAGTTTTCCAACATACTTTTCCGTTTTTTCAACATACGGCTTCCCTTGAGGTCGGTAAAGGATGGAGGTGTAGATGTCTCTGACATAGATAGTTTTCCAACATACTTTTCGGGTTTTCGCTTAGTTAATGTCTTTGTCAGGAGGCTTCCCTTGAGTCGCTTAGCTAATGTCTTTGTCAGGAGGCTTCCCTTGAGTCGCTTAGTTTTTGTCAGGAGGCTTCCCTTGAGTCGCTTAGTTAATGTCTTTGTCAGGAGGCTTCCCTTGAGTCGCTTGAGTCGCTTAGTTTTTGTCAGGAGGCTTCCCTTGAGTCGCTTAGTTTTAATGTCTTTGTCAGGAGGCTTCCCTTGAGTCGCTTAGTTTTTGTCAGGAGGCTTCCCTTGAGTCGCTTAGTTAATGTCTTTGTCAGGAGGCTTCCCTTGAGTCGCTTAGTTTTTGTCAGGAGGCTTCCCTTGAGTCGCTTAGTTAATGTCTTTGTCAGGAGGCTTCCCTTGAGTCGCTTGAGTCGCTTAGTTTTTGTCAGGAGGCTTCCCTTGAGTCGCTTAGTTTTAATGTCTTTGTCAGGAGGCTTCCCTTGAGTCGCTTAGTTAATGTCTTTGTCAAGAGGCTTCCCTTGAGTCGCTTAGTTAATGTCTTTGTCAAGAGGTTTTCGGGTTTTCGTTTTTTCAACATACGGCTTCCCTTGAGTTCGGTAAAGGATGGAGGTGTAGATGTCTCTGACATAGATGATCGAACTCAGGTTAAGGATGGGAAATATTTAAGTTTTTACCAATTTTACCAATTATTCATTTTGATAAATATTGAAAATATATTATTGTTAATCATATGCAGCTGTATAAATATAATACATGACAAAATTATTAAATTATTAATTGATATATCATTAATATATTTAAATAACAAAGCTATTAAATTATGTACTTAAGTTTAAACATTATGAATATCATATTACAAAGAATATAATTTTTATTATATATATCCTAAAGTTGTATGGTTAATATAACAATATAGCAACAAATTATACATTTATTAAATATAATAAGTATTTTCATCTTTAAATATATTATATATAATATAATTATGTATTAAGATCATGAAATATGTAATTACAAATTATATATTTTAAATAATATAAATTATATGTTAATATTAATATTTAATTATTAAATATCTTATATATTAAAAGATTATAATTATCATACTTGTGTATAATATTTGATAATATAAAATATTATGAATATTGTATAATTATATATCTATTAATTATAATATACATATTTTAATTAATATACAAATATTACTATATGCTTATTATGATAAAATAAATTATTAATTATCTTTACTGTATATAAACAAAAATTTTAATTTACACAAAATATAACTTACATGTTCACCTAATTTGCATAGCACGTTGGACGAAGGAAAGAAGAAAAATAGTAAGCAATAACTACCTATCAAATCTCTGTTTTAACTTTTATTTAAAAATTCCTTGTCGGTATCATTGCTTTCCGAATGAGGAATGAGCCCTGTTTTCACCAAAAACAAATAAATTCTCTATTTTTCTTGCCCGCATGGACATGTTGAAATCCCACCCACATTGGTCTCCTCCTAGATAAATGATTGGATTCAAAGACACCTAACTATGTAAATAAAGAGTCAGCGCGTCTTATCATATAAATTTATCTTTAAGAATCACATTATATAAATAAAAATGATTTTTTAAATAATGATAGTTAATTAATTATTAATTTTAAAATTTATTTAATTTAAAATAAAAATATATAAAATTTGATTAAATGTAAAAAAATAATAAAAATTTTATTTTATTTTTAAAAATATTATATATATATATATATATTTAGATATCATATAAACAAAATGATAATGAAATAGATAGATAAATGACCCAACCATCAATCCGACTTTGATTCACATTAGTGGGCAGTCAAAAGATAGACACAATTCACAAATTGAACCCAACCGAGTCCACTGAAGGTTCGTCGCCCTTACCTTTCCTACTCCCACCCGGTGTTGTGTTGAAAAAAGAGCTCGGCATCTACAACTACGGAAAATTTTGCTTTATTTGAACATATTTAAACATATCAATTCTCACGTATAAATATTATTGTAGAAGATAAAGATGGTGCAAATTAAATAATATTACCTTGACTCAATGAAAACATTTGTTTAATTTATCATTTTTTTGGAATTTTATTAATTTTTTATACAACGTTTTAAAAAAATAAAATATTTAAAAATTTTAAATAAATTATCAAAATTTTATTACGTTGAATTAAATTTATGTATCAGTTATTAACCAATTACGAACTTTTCGAACCAGCTTTAAGTTATAGTACAGAAGCATAGATGTTTCGCCCCTAACATATATGTGGACACTCAAAGCCAATCGCATCAGGTTTGGCCTAACACTTTCGACACGTACAACGAAAAATTCCATATTGTCCATTTCGAAAATAAAGGGTTTTGAAACCTGAAAAGGTCATTGGGCCATGTTCACCTTACTTAAATAGCGAGTAGGATAAAGGAAATAAGGAGAGAGTACACCTGTTTTCCCCGGAATTCTGTTCTGATAAAAAAAAGGTAAAGTTCACATAAGAATCACATAAGAATCAACTCAAGAAAATGAAGGGTTTAAAAAATGGGGAAAAGAAATAGATAAGTAGGTCAGAATTCACGAGACTACAACTGCAAACCCTTGTTCTCTGTTAGTCTGCTAACAAACAAATATGAATTTATTATTGGTCCCTTTATTTTGAACTAAAAAAAATTACAAAAAAATGTTTTTATCAATCTTACTGTTTGAGATACTGAAAATATTTTCTTCATTGAATCAGTATTCCCTTCCAACAGAGTAAATATATATATATATATATAACACATATGCCAAGATTAATTATAAGACATGAATATTTGCATAACATCATAAATAAATCTCCATGGATTCTTCAAATTATACCTTGAATTAGAACTAAGCTAGAATTTGTTCACATCGGGAGTGATAAAAGAGAATGTGGAAAAACTGTTTTCATCAAGTAAAAGGTAATTGTTTTTACATGTGCATGTAAAATAAATAAATTAAATTAACAACATAGACTTATTCTATATTTATATTTGATTATATTATCAAGCTTTTATGTAATTTCATTGATGTTATTATAAATATTAATATAATTTAATCAAATGAAATTCGAATAACTCTTGAAGTATTCAAATCTTTTAATAATTTTATTGTTCATAATCAATATATTATTGAAACTTCTTAAAAAAAAGAAGGTATACGTGAATAAATTATCATTTACATTATTTAAAAATATCGATTTTTAATTTCTCTTAAAGTAAATGCAACTTATCTTTATTTGATATAAACTTGCAAAATGTATAAATATTAGTTTGAATAATGAAAAACGTCTTCAATTTTTAAGGGGTAAAAGGTGTTTGCTAGAGTGTTAAAGGCTTTAGCAAAAATGAAAAATAAAGGGTATACCATATTTTGGGTTTTGCTAAAGATACTTTTTACGATTAGTGAAGAATGTTGTCCTTGTAATGAGAGTTGGCCTTCACCCCGTCTTACTCGTGAATAATACTTTTGTTTTTTAAAAAGAAATTAATGAAGAATATATTTATTTATGATAAATTTTAATGTATCAAATAATGGGACAAATATTCGAATGTCAGTATTCCTAAGCTTTGAATGTCAATAATAATTAAATATGAAAATTCGTCATAATTTTGAAAAATTAAATGGAAGTGCCACCCCTAACAATCGGAGTTAATTATATAAATTCAAATTATTGTCAATTAAAAAAACTATTTTATTTTTTAAAAATTTTATTTGGGGATTTCCTGTATTTTGGGCATCCTGTGAATGGTCGGGACTTGGTTACATCACAGATTCTGAATACCAAAATCGTGGAGAGAAAAACAAGAGAGAAAAGAGGGAAATCGCGCAAAAACCTAAGTAAAAGCTCGAAGAAACTCCATGATTTGAACATGGAACAAAGATTTCGTACTTTAATTTGACAAAGTCGAGAAAAATCCCGTTCTTCTTCTTTTTTTCCAGTGAATGGGTAGATGGAGAGCAGCTGCTCCGCTTGTCTTCAACCACTTAGCCAAGACACCCTTCCCTTCTCATAAATTCCTTACCCACTCTCTCCTTCTCAAAGGACGACCAAAACCTCTTTGTCTACCCCCTTCACTAAACCCACCTCTTCGTTTTCTCTTTACAAGACTATTCTCCGCAATCCCATCTCAAGTTTCAGTTTATACCAGCGATTCTGAGCATGGGTCGCCCGATTTTTTCCACCAAAATTATGGATTTGTTTCCCAAGAAGAAGAAGAGGAAATCGGCAAGATTCCCATCAAAGCTTATTTTCTTTGTACCAGGTTCGCTCTCCGAAAATCAATGTTTCGTTTTTGAAGCTTGGGTGTTTCTAGGTGTTGTGTTTTTGGTTCAATGGATATTCAAGATGAGATTTTTCTCTTCTTTTGATAGAAAAGAAGCTTGGGTGTTTCTGGGTATTGTGTTTTTAGTTTAATAGATATTCAAGATGAGATTTTTTTTTCTTTAAAAAAAAAAAAGGCTTGTTTGACTTAATGCATTTGCTCTTGTTACCTGCTGGTATATTTAGTTTTGCATTTCTGTTGTTGGTGAGTTGGGTTTTCTCAGACTTATGGTGTTGGCAGTATCGATTTGAAGAGTATGCAAGCTGAGAATTTAAGCAACATTGTCCCTCCTTCTTCTCGTTCATCAAATTATATTGCCCTCAGATATTGTGATTTCCCTCCAGATATTACTGTAAGATGTTTAACAAACAATTTTGTTCTTTCAACTTCAATTAAACTTATTCTTACGTACTTATTCTGTTTAAAGGAGACGTTGCTTGATGTTATTTTCTTGATCATTGAGTGAAAGACTTTGCTGTCATTGAATTGTTAGACGGAATAGTTCCTAGTTCCTAACAATAATCAGGTCTAAGGCTGACCTATGATAAAGAAGGTCTGTTCTCTTTTGTTAGTGTATGAGAGTATTTTTTGCCATGTTGAAAATGAAGTTTGATTATGATTATTTCATTAGCACCCTCAGTTCATTCTTTGGGCCACCTTCATCTTTAGCATCCAATATGTTATGAGTAGAGTAACATGTTTGGCTATGCTATTACCTTTGTGAGAAATCTGCCAAGTCTGCAAATAGCTTTTGGTATCTGTTTGATTGAACAACATCTGTTCTCCTCCACCTCTTTGGCTTTAGGCACTTGGAATGAAGGACAAAGTCAGCAGCTGTCATTACATGGTCGTTTTTCAGTATGGGTCTGCTGTCTTGTTTAACATTGAGGACCATGAAGTTGAGAGCTACCTCGAAATAGTTCGGAAACATGCTTCTGGATTGCTTCCAGAAATGAGGAGAGATGGTAAATTTCTTTAGTATCTTTTTCTTTCATTTTGAGGGTTGGGGTACATTTAGTGTCCTCTATTTGGTCAAATCTGATATATTTGTGTGTGTGAAAATGTCTTTTGTCTTATATTTATATCATCAACTATGGTGATGCAGTGAAACAGTGAAGGTTACTGGTGTTGGAGAAGAGAGTGGACAAAACTATAGGTCACATCCATTAGTTCTTTGGTTCAAACTGCTCAAGCGACTGTCTAAACTATCTGCTTTAGTATGTTATGACTGCATGCTAAATCATATCTACCAATTAATATGAAATTTATGATAAAAAGATATGTTTATGTAGTAGGGATTTGTCCTATTTCTTCCATTTCCTTGTATAATGTTTCTCATAACAACAGATATGGAATTAGATTATCCTGTGGCTTACATGCTCATCACAAACTAATTTTCTGTTTTGTATTTTTTATTTTTTGGATAAGATTATGCTGTCAAAGAGCAGCCACAGTTGGCTAAGGATATGCAGGGAGGACCAGACTATGTTGTTCTCAAAACTTTAGACACTGACAGTATCCGCATTATTGGAAGTGTTCTTGGTCAAAGCATTGCATTGGATTATTTTGTTTCACAGGTACTTCAATTAATTTGGATGAAGTTTTTATTGTGTAAGTACTTAGCAATTTACTAGGAAAGAAGGTGTTTTTTTACATTTTCACTACCATACTTCTCATTCCAAAAGATTCCATGCTTGAGAAAGCCTTTATTCTGCAAGGTATTGCCTATGGGGACTGAATATGGTCTCTCTCCATCTCTCTCAGGTTGATGGTATGGTTGAAGAGTTTGCTGGTATAAATCGTGCAATGGAAAAGACTGGAACTTTCACAATGGATAGGACAAAGCTCATTAAACTTGTTGGGAAGGCTAATTCAAATTTGGCCGATGTAATTCTTAAAGTTGGTCTTTTTGAGAGGTAATATCTCTGGTGCCAGTACTTGTTTGACACAATGGTTTAGAGTCCTTGACATGTTCAACTGTTTGTTATGAAGCATCTCGAATGTTGATCAAATCTGCTTATATAAAAAGGTTGTTATGCTCAAGAAACCTTTGTTGCATGACTTCAACAAGGTGACAGTCTCATAGGGTGTCTAAACCGTTGATTCTCATTTGTGTCTCTTCAATGCGTTGACTTTCTTATTCTTTTAGGACTAACATCATTTATTATCTTATTGAGTTCTCTCTGTCCTATCCCTACATCTGTATATTGGTTGATGTATATGTGTGATTGCAAGATTCTTTGCATGTTAAGCTTGCAATAGCATTGATCTAGGGACAATTGACTATAGTAATGTTAAAATGTAGGCTTATGAAAGCAAGAGTGTACTAATTCAAATAATAAGTCGTAATTTGTGCAAATATGGTAAAGAGTAGGCCTTGTGTAGGTTACGTCTTCTGGAAACACATTTGGTTGGTTGTGTTGGAATAAACTATTTAGTAATATTGGTTCAAATCGCACCAAATAGGCCTAGAGTTTTGAATCTGCAAGAGCTTTTACTTGAAAAAGTTCATTAAAAAATTCAAGGCTTTATTCTGAAGTACATCTGCTGTTTTGCCTGTTGGTGAGATAAGCTCCTTTAAGGCTTAGGTTGGCCAGCAAGCTTGAAAATGGTTGTTTTTGCCTAATGTTGCTTCTTGACTCTAGCGTCATTCGAAGTTATTTCTTGTCTCCAGTAAGTCAAGAATAGAACAGGCAACTTTCATTTCTTGGTAATTTTAAATCAATACATTTGAACAACTGAACATTAGATGTACAAGTTAGATTTATAAGCAAATGTCTAGCAGCACCTGATATTTGTTGAATTTTTTTCATTATCCAGATCAGAAATTGCTTGGAGAGAAGCAAAATATGCTCAAATATATGAGTACCTTCGGGAGGAGTATGAGGTTACACAACGCTTTGGGAATCTGGATTTCAAGCTAAAGTTTGTGGAGGTACCCATGTGCTTCATTTACACTCAATAGTAATTGGTTCGTGTTGAATTTCAAAGAATTTCCTTTCTATACTTAAAAAAATTGTGGCATATGGGCATACTAGAAAAGGGACATAAACAATTAGATAGCTACTTCAGGAACAAAATGCATGACTGAGAGTCCATTTGAATTTTGGGGATCTGAAGTTCGATAAACAGAAATTTATTGTGAGTTTGGGTCTTAATAATTTATTCAAAAGGCTGAAATGCACAAAGGTGCAGCCCATGTACACCTCCATTAAAACAATAAATTATCTACCTATGAAGCAATCTTTAGTTTCTATGGAGTCAAATTTAATGTTAGAGCTTTATGTGACCTAAAAGCTATTATTGCCATGGTAATATTTTAATTGATTATAATAGAACTTCACATAATAGAACCAACTAATTAGGTATTTGCTCATTGCCATTTGGATTTAGCATTTGCTGCATGATGGTGATGGTCTTGTGTGGTAAATGACGGTGCATTTTCTTCCCAATGTGTAATGAACTTTAGGATTCTAAATTGGAACTTTTATTTGGTTTGTTGCAGCATAACATTCATTTCCTTCAAGAAGTTATCCAAAATAGAAGGTCAGATCTCTTGGAATGGTGTATCATTTTCTTGTTGACTATTGAGAACGTAATAGCGATATATGAGATTGTCCGTGAATCAACTGCAGTTTCTCTTTGATTTGGTGAGCAGATGAGGAAGTTAGGATAGACAGATTGGTTACAGTAGCAAAAATCAAGCAATTTATAGCAGAAAAACAAAAGAAATATCAATTTAACATCATGTGTTCTTTCTCCACCAATTTTGAAATATCAATTATTTGTAATAATTCATCTGTCACTGTGCTATCAAGAGAGTTTTTGGTTTACATTCAATAAATAGTAACTTCGTTTATTTATTGGCAAATCTTTGTATTTTTTGGCTAAAGTGCATCAGAAACTGAAAGCTTATAGCTTTTGAATTTATTGAAACCATAGCTCAGGGTTTACTTGGCAAAGCAGACATAAGCTTGTACTTTGCCTGTTTGGTGTGATACATGAAACTAAAGGATGAATGATTACTGGTACTTCCGGTAAAACTTCCAGAGCTTTTCAAGGTGTATCTGATATGGCAGTTAGGAAAGGGAGGAAAAACACTATTCATCTTCTCAACACTTTTGTCTCACTTGATATGATGTTAATTTATTGTAATATCTTTTTATGAGTTGATTGATACAAATATTCGAGACAAAAATGATGAAGCAAGTAGCATGACCGAGAGAGAATCTCTTGAATTTCCCATTCACCAATTTAAGCCCCCTAAAGATCATAATTGAAAATTGGTAGCATTGCCATATATTTCAGAGCCACATAACAATTTATAGGGATCACACTTTTGCAATGAAATGTGAAGCAGAAAGGCAAGAGTATTGGAAGCATTAGATGATGCAGTTGGAGTTCAACAATTCAACCAATGCTTACTGCTAACAAAGGGTGAAGAATATTGAGTCTAAGATGCATTCTGCCATCAAGGTCTACAAATAAGCTCTCCAAGAGGTGATTTGATTTCTGAGTAGTAATGCGATTTATCTTGTTAAATAAAGGGGAAAAATATGTTATTATATAAAATAACTAGCAGTAGTTATGCCCTGTATCCCAGCAAAATAACAGTGCTGAATATTCTGTACTCAAAATTCTTCAACTCGGACAGCATCCCGGGGTGCTTCATAAGCATCCTTTGGTCTGGACTTCTTAACTCCTGCAGTAAACCATACCTTGTCGGACTTGCAGCTTTCAACTGCCACACTTGTGACCTTAACCCAAACTAGGACCTTTGTCTTCATTCCCTCAATTCCTGTGAGCTTTCCCCTAAGGAGAATTCCTTTAACTCGGGTTGCATACCTTATAACAGAGGAATCCTTGAAGCTGACCTCACATGGAGAGGACAAGTAGACAATCAGCTTGGCCTTGGATTCATCAAATTCATAACAGACAACATTCTGGGGAAAGAGCCCTGGTGGTAAATTGTACTCTCGGAGGAGATCCGGCAAGCTTTTCAGTGGCTTTCCTGTTGGAGGAACAAAAACATATAGGTAAAAGCTAATAGAATACACACACCAAATGATTCTTCGGAAAAGAATAAATTTGCCCATGATGTAAAATCATCATTTGATGGAAAAATCTACGAGAAGTTACTTTGTTGCTTTGTCAGGGTATTCGAGAAAGCAAGCACTACCAAGTCATGCATAACATTATTCTCAAAAGAAAGATTAAATCAATAACACATGCAAAAGAAAGACCACCCCTACAATTACCTTTAATTTGGAAGAACAAGAAGCTGAGGCATGCCAGAGGAGGAGATTAATCACAGATTGAACATCACATTAATGAAAATATATTGCTACATTCAAACAGGGTGGTCAATTATAACGCAACTACGTGATAGTTGACTGTGACACTAGATTTCTAGTTTGTATTCCTCATTCAGAGATTGATGATATTTACCATCATTGACTAGTGTCAATGTTCATGCAAGGGGTAGGAAATGAAAGTTTCAAGATATAGTAATAGTTAATAGCAAAGCTTTTTATTTTTCCCCTTTTAATAGTTGAATGGGTGAGAAGGATTTGAGTTTGGGACCTCCTTTTATGGAGGAAGGTAGGCCTACCAATTAGGCTATGCAAAGCATTTCAAGAGTACAAATAATTAGGTACTGCCACTTCTCTTGACTTACAAATACATGATAACTTTCTACGCTGTCTATGCTTTGCCACACTAACACACACAAGTGAACAGGAGTAAGCATATATAGTTCTGTACCTTTCAGTTTGTTGAAAATCCATTTTGCCTTCTCTTCAACAGTGTTTGAGAAAGTCTGCATTGGTAAGCCACATTTCAGAGAAGGTTAAAGAAGCATTAACTTTATAAACATAATGCCACTGGCAAGCATGCTTCAAAGTTGATATTAGCACTAGCCCTTCTTTCCTCGAGACATCAGAGGATCACACAAACTGATAAAAAATGATTTTAAAGTCCCCTCCCACTCAAAATTTTCAATTTCATTCGTTTGACAAATATACGGTGCTTAAAAGCTTTAATGAATCTTCTAAAGCTCAAACCAGTGATGCCTTTTCACAACTATATTCCAATAAGATGCACTAATTGTAACATAAGCAGCTGCTCAGGCACCCAATAACTATGAATAAACCATTTAGGAAAGTGAAATCTTTAAACAATATTCATCAATGAAAAGAATCTCGTGCTAAAGATCTAGGGTCAGTTTGCAATGATTACACATGTAACAAATAAACTTAAGGGAAAAGTGATATGAGTGAAATCCCACTCCAAGACCAATGCTCTCATTGCCCCAAACTACATCAAATTATGCAAAATCAAATCACTTCCAAGACAATACCCTAAAAAAAGAATCACTGCCAAGACCAAATGCAATCCTTATCACCTGACATGTAGAAATGTATGTCCTAAACATAAATTTTTAACAGAGAATTAGCCAACCAAAATGCAGCAATGATCAAACAATTTCATCTCAGTAATCCATTTTCTCAATCTGGTTTCATTCAATTTCATAACCCCATCTCTCAAATCACCCTTTTTCCTTAGAAAAACCCCCCACAGATCTTACATTTCACCAGCAATTCCATACCGCCGACACAAAACTGTCAAAAGGGTATTCTTATATCAACCCACATTACACAGCCATGAAGCAAAAATACTAACACAAGACTAATGGAAAAACCAAAAACCAAAAAGAAACCAAGAAAAAAGAACAGATGAACATAAAGAAAAGAAAAACTTCACATACAGATAGGTCTTCAGTAATGTTAGAGAACTCCTCCTTAGCTTTCTTCGAGATCCATAACCCACCAACTTTCAAGCTTCCAACTTTCGTCAATGCTTTCTCCATTTCCTCTCTCTGTCTCTGTCTCCCTCTCTATCAAGAAAGAGCAAACCTTTCCTCTTTTAAGTGACTTCAAGCGTTAAGCAGAAAGCAAAAGACAAATCCCAAAAAAGCTAAAGACAAACATCCAGCTGTTAGCTGTGCAGTGAAGAAGAAGAAAAAAAGCGGCTGTCTTTGGAAGTAGGGATTCTCGAGAATTTAACCTTTTGTGAAGGGTGTTTCTGTAAATTTGAAAATGACGTTGTGACTGCGAATCTGTTGTCATTTTCCAGATTTTCTGCTATTTGTACGTAATTTGAGTGTGGACTCTGTTTATCCCCACATGGCTTTAATCCAAGTTTTAAAATTCTTTTATTTCTTTTTTTTATCCATAAAAATAATAATTACTGATTAATTAAATTAAATGTAAAGTAGTATCTAATAAAATCTTTACTTTGGATCAAAGTTTATCTGATATTTATAAAATTTAAATACTCTTTTAAATAATAAAATTAAGATTAAAATATTTTAAATATAACAAGTGTCTTGTTCATGACATATCGATTCGAGACAAAAAAGATAAAATTATGCAAACAGTAGACAAAAAAAGTTATACTTAAGACTGCTACGTCAAGAAAAGGAACAAAGATGATAAGGTAATTGATAGAAGATTGATTAAGTCTTCTAATTTTAATCCATTTATGTGCAAAAATAATTAATGATTATGTTCTAATATTATACTATGATGATGTGATGACTAAAGAAGCAATCTCACATGGTGGGGATCAAGTTTTATTGAATTTCCAGCTCAAAAGTTGAAAATGACATCCATTTAACAAAGTTTTCAATATTGTAAATATAAACTGAAATGAAAATCTACTGTAGAGAAGCTGCCTTTTCTGAACTGAATGTGGATGCAACACTGGCTTGCAGCTAGCAGTTGCTGCCCAATGGCGTGCTGTAGAAGGGAAGAGGTTCTCTGATTTGAAAACCTTTTCATTTCTTATGAAGAACATAACTAATGAAGATTTGCTGAGAAAGCTGTGCTATGAAACTCGAAATCGCTGTATTTTAAGCTGATAAAAGATATTGATGTTTAGAAAAGGATGTGGTTTCTTCTCCCTTGTTGGTCAGTCTAGCCTCCTCAACAGGTATTCAACCTGAACTTTCTTTGTTAAGGGCATGATCCAATTTTCATAGAGATAGCCAACCAGATTTGGCTGGATTTTGTATACAGGATCTGCATCTGCTGTATCATCAGTCTGGTTTAGCTCTTGAGCATATGCTTTGGTTTTCATTGCCACTCTCTTCTTCACTGCTGCTTCCACAGTAACATATGTCAGCAACTCCATCAAACGAGAGCTGTCCTGCAAGATGCCAATTCCCAGGATAGGAGGAAAGGAAAGGAAAGGAAAGGATGGACATTTGTTAACTCAGTTGCAAGTATGAAGTAGCCCAAACAAAAGGGATGAATTGGAACAAATGTGAAAAGCAATTTACTTGTGCTCTGATGGCAGCCTCAAAAGTTGTAGGGGATTCTCGAAATTTCGCCTCCGCTACAAACTTACCGTAGTGAATTCTATTTGAAAGTGCCTGCAAACCAAGTTAAAAAGCAGGAAAAATAACCAAGGTTTTCAGCAAGGAAACTTTCATGTGGAAATTGATATCAATAAGCTTAGGGATGGTAGCAGACTGGTCAGGACCACAGGGCATCCAGACGGTTTACACTGGCATGCATGCATGCTTCCAGCAATAATCAAGCAGGGAGGCAATTCCTAGGATCATTGTTCATTGTGGGGATTGATATACTAATGGAGGGCAATTGAACAAGCAACCATGGTGGGTTATGTCAATTGAATAATCAGAGATAGACTATTATGTTTATTTAACTCAAATTGGAATATGAAATAGAATAATGGAAAACTTATGATGAAAATTGTAAACTAAAAGCCAGCTTAGAGGCACACCTGCAAGCAAATTGTATCGCAAACAGCAGTAGACCCATAGTTACCATCATCTCCCATTTGCACCAATCTTGGTAGAATATCTCCGAAATACACAGTCAAAATCATATCGTTTATATTAATTGAATCAGCACAGGGATGCAAAACCTAGTGTTAATCAGAAGAAATGCCCAATGGTTAATGGATATGGCGAAAGTTATGAATGGAAATAGACGATAACTGCTAATCAAAGTGATAATATCTGTCAATGAGTAAAGGATTTTGGTCAAGAGGAGTTGTCAGCCAATAGACAATCAAAACTATGATATAACATCTTATATACAAGATTATGAAGCCTAAATATTAAAAAGTTGGAGCATTGCTGAGGAAGAAATCACCAATCACTTCCTATTATTTATATGTCAATATTAAAACATTAACATCTGACATCTGACCTTTGGGTATTGCGGAGGTGGCAGCATTGGTTCTGGTAGATACTGTGGGTAGAAGGGGTGCTCATCTGGACTATTATATCTGCCCACCTATATATTTGCATAGAAAAATCATCAGTGTTCCTCTCATGACATAATCTGTACTTTACCTAACATTTTCTGTGTGGAAATAACGGAACCTGAGCATGGAGCTTTTCAGTTTCTCTGACCATGTACTCAACCAAACACCCA
Source organism: Theobroma grandiflorum (assembly GCA_036013995.1). Taxonomy (NCBI): domain Eukaryota; kingdom Viridiplantae; phylum Streptophyta; class Magnoliopsida; order Malvales; family Malvaceae; genus Theobroma; species Theobroma grandiflorum. The sequence goes on from CP142127.1 coordinate 1,739,522, forward strand.
TGAAATCCTTCCATGGAGAATGCATGTTTATCATATGTATCTTGATTGTAACGATACTGAGATCTCTCCAAAAGGCTGCATATTATGCTATCTTCCTGTCGAATTAAGGAGTGTCTTATATTCTTGAGGGTCAGGTTCTCACTCTCATCCATCCTTTGCTTCTTTGAAAACCTGAACGACAAGAATGCCGGCAACTGTCAGAAACAAGTCGATGTGTTTTTTATCCGTCACAAGTATGCATCACAGGGGAAGAGATGGAAAATGTTTTGATCTAATGGTCTGTTTCAAAACCAGCTTTCTTTTGTATATAATAACCATTGGAATAAACATTTTTTCCCTTTACTTCCTCCTTTCTGTCTTCCCTACTGAGCAAAACTTTGAAAAAGAACCTCTTTTCACCACTTTTCATTACCTAAAGTACTCAAGAAATCCCATAATGAATAAGCAAATTCATAAACCAGGAAGGAAAAATAAAAACCCAACAAGAACAAAAAAGAAAAGAACAACATTGCATCTCACCTTATGGCTGATGAAGGTGAGGAAACTCGCAGAAAGGGAGACACATTTGCACCAAAGTTCGAACCCACAACTTTGAGAGTTGTTCTCGGTGTGAAACGGGATTTGGGTGTTGCAAATTTCGCATCATTCTGGTTCAGAATGGAAGGAAATGATTGCCCAAGTAGCTTCGACTCCATTGATGTTCTTTTCAGACAAACTGACACAGGTAAGATACACGGGAGAATAAAAGGCCGACTTGCTTTGTCCACGTTCTGGCACCGGCTATTTGTATTATTTCAGGCACCTAAGTTTTGGTGTGATTTGATGATGGTTACCAAAATAATTACAATATTTACCAGATTTTACATAATATTACCAAAATTATAAATTATTTTTTATAATGATAAGAACAGACGCCACATTATTAAAATTATTACAATATTTATCGGATTTTACAAGATATTACCAAAATTATAAATTAATATTTATAATAATAAAAACTGACTTGGCATTACCAAAATTATTACAATATTTATCAAATTTATCGAGATATTACCATAATTATAAATTATTACTTAAAATAATAAGAACTGACATGGTATTATCAAAATTATTACAATATTTATGAAATTTTACGCGATATTATCAAAATTATAAATTATTCCTCAAAGGGTGAAAAAATGCGAATGCAATGAAAGTATTACATAATTAAGTGAAGAATGTCACGGATCCCATATCAGTAAAAGATAAGATGAGTGTTGCTTTATAAGTAAAGACTTTTGTCACGAATCCCATATCAGTAAGAGATGGAGTGAATCTTGAGTATATAAATATAGGTTTTCCATCACTTATAAGAGTTTTTTATGGATAAAGAGCTAATGTAATGAGGGCATTGCATAACAAGTAAGGTGGAATATCACGGATTTTACATCAGTAAGAGATATGATAGGTTTTAGATATATAAACATAAGCCTTTCATCATCTATCAAGCATTTCTTTTGGGTTGAAAATGTGATCTCGTGACACTTTCCTTCACAAAATGTGAACCTGTAATAAGTGGTATCAAAATTTACATAAATCTTAACTAATGTGGGACTATCTGTGATAAGTGGCATCAGATCTTACCTAAATCTTCACTAATGAGATACGATGGGTCTTGGGTATATAAACATGGATTTTTCATCATTTATCAAATATTTTTGTTGAATTGAAAAAATGGGCTGTGACACCTTTAATCATAAAATGTGAGCCTATAATAAATGGTGTTAGAGCCTACTTGAATCTTCACTAATGAGATACAGTAGGTTTTGAGTGTATAAACATACGTCTTTTATTGCCTATCGGGCATTTTTTTTGAGTTGAAAACATGGGTTCGTGACACTTTCTTTCACAAAATGTGAACATGAAGTAAGTGGTATCAGAGCATACATAAGTCTTCACTAATATAAGACCATCTATGACAAGTGACATTTGAGCCTACCTAAATCTAGACTAATGTGGGACCATCATGTGATAAGATTAGTGTTTAGCTTAGAGTCTTTGCTTTTCTTTAATTTAAAAGCTATTATTAAATTTAAGTTAAAATTATTTGATAAATTTATTTTTATAAACTCTTTTTTATAGATAAGTTGTTTGGTAAAACACTTATATAAACTTTAATTTTGGTTAAATTACCATAAAATATATTTAATAAATAACTTTCTATTAATCATGAAATTTTTTATTCACAAAGGAAAAAAGTTAATTTTTTTATTTATTTAAAATAAATTTTTGAAAATATAAAAAATACTTTTATATAACGAAAAGTTTATAATTAATAATAAATAATAATAAAAAAGAGTTCCACAGATAATTTATAAGTAACACATACTTCATAAATAACTCATAAATAAAATATTTTTATTTTTCATCAATACAGCAACTATTTGGTTGTAAATTCTACTCATGTAACTATCATCCAATGTTCTTCTATAACCATTTCTTCATCATTACTTCTTTTTTTTTGACTCTCAAGAATATAATTGGGATTATGATCTCATTTACCAAACTCCTCATTTATAACACCACACTATTTAATGTAATTATGAAGTGTCATTATTGTAATAATAATCTTTTCCTATTTTATCACGAAAATGGTTTCATATCATGTAAAATACATCACTTGTTCTTCCAAACTTCAATCAATCATTCAATGATATTTCTTAATGAATAATGTGCATGGTTGAATGTTTCTTCTACACTTTCTGGTTGATTATAACCTCTAAAATTAAGAATGTAATATATTACATCTTTATAGAATGCTAGATTCTTTTTTATATTAGGATAACCAGTGTCCACTACATAATATTTACTTAAAAAAAAAGTTAAAGATTTCAATATTAGTTCATTAAAAAAAATCATGAAATAAATATATAAAATGACAAACTTTATTTTATAAAAATTATAAGTTGTACCTTTCTAAGGGTGAGGGAACATATTTTTCATTTCTTCAAACACAATTGAAAAGATATGGGTGTCATGTGTACTACTAGGCCAACCAACAGCCACAACAGTGAATAGCATGTCAAAGTTATACACTAACATAACGTTATGTGTTGGATATCCTTTTCGTTCAATAAAATGAATTTAATCATTTGCAACAAGAATAACAGGAACATATAATCCATTTATAGCATTAATGCACTTTTAAAAATAAGATCAATATTTTTGGATAGAACTTCTGCAAATTGAAAATTTAGAGCCTTGACAATTTTATTGACCAGTAAACATAAACTATCTAATATTTCATCAAACTTCTTACTCGTAGTCTCTCCTAATTTTCCAATTGGATTAGTCTACACAAACATCAAAGAAAAAGAAACTTTTAAATGACATGTATATGTAAAATAATTTACAATAGCTGAAACATATAAAATTTAAAACACTTACTTTTATTTTGGCTTCCCACCATGTGGCATTAACTTCAATAGTTCTCGTCTCATGGTTTTAACCCAATTCTGTTTCTTTGTGCTTCAATTGTTTTCATAAAGTCCATCCCTTCTTGAGACTATCTAGTCTATGTTTCAATTGTTTTTGGGTATAGTTTTTATTAATATGAGTATTAAAGTCATCTACTACGACTTTTCATTTTTTAGTTTTAAATGAAATTCTTGATTTTCCACACTTACGAATCACATCCTTATAAATTTAAAGTAAGATTCTGGTAGTGACCAAATCTCACTTTGTATTATATTTTAGTTTTTCTATTACAAGGTCTTCTACTTTATTTTTTGTTTTAGTAGTCTTTGTAGAGAGAGGTAGAGGAGTGGGAGATCGCGATTTACATTAGAAAGAGGTGATTTGTAGAGAGATTGAAAAGAGAGAGAGATCAATAGAGAAAAGGGGTATTTTTTTAGAGGCTAATGTTGAAATTTTTTTAATAGCTAAGGACATTTTTGAAATTAAAAAATTTCTAAAAAGTTAACATTTTTTTAAAAGAAGATAAAAGAAAGCTCTTTTTTAAGGCTTTTTCTAAAACTTTTTTTTTTAGATTTTGTTCTTTAAAAAAGAGCTATTTTTTTAAGAACTTCTCGAAATCTTATTTAACTTAGCTTTTATTTTGAAGAGATAGATAAATTGAAAAAAAAAAAAGGGCCAAACAAGCATTTATACCGAAAAACCTTGCTTCAATTAATAGATATGTTTTTTAAAATGAAAATGTGGGCCAACCTTTGGTAAGTGGTATCACAGTTTATCTAAAACTTCACTAATGAAAAACTCTCATGAAAGATACCAGTGACAAGTGATATCAGAACCTATTTAAATTTTTATTAATGTCGGACCCTCATGAGAGATACTAATAACAAGTAGTATCAAATCTTATCTAAATCTTTGTTAACGTGTGACCCTTATGAAAGATATCAAAATTGAGGTACGTCTGAACCAAGGTGGGTTTCATTTTTTTTATAAATGAAAGAACTAGTGCAATAAAGGTTTTTAACAATTAGATGGGGTAGAATGTTATGAATTCGATATCAGTAAGAGAATGAGCTTCATCTATTAAATTTTGATGTAATCCCACATCCCATTTTTTGGGATTATAAATAAAGATGTTTTTCCACTTAATAGGCATATTTTTTGAGTTGGAAAAGTGGGTTCATGACAAATGGTATCAAAGTTTATTCAAATATTCACTAATATAGGAACCCTCATAAGAGATACTAGGGTTAAGGTAAGCTCGAATCAAGGTGAGTTTCTTTACTCTATAGGTAAAAAAGTTTATGCAATGAGAGCGTTACACAATTAGATGGGGTAAAATCATGGATCCCATATCAATAAAACATGGCATGAGTCTTAGGCTTATAAATAAAAATCCTCCTCTACTTAATAAGCATATCTTTTGGATTGAAAATTTAGGCTCGTGAGAAGAATAAGAATTGACATAGTAATTACTATGAAAGTTGAAAATTCACCAAATTTGTTTAAATAATGGATACATGTACTTATCATTCAACTAAATATTCGATGCAAATACTTCTCATTGTTATGATATCAAATCCAAACTCTTAATTGTTGTCGTTGTAGTTATTGCAATGAACCCATTTAACCATTAATCCAAAAGAAACTTAAAAAAAGGAAAGGGAAGAGTAAAAACTTAATTATAACAAGAACAACAAGAATAAACAATTTAGAGTTTTTTTAATTATTATTTTATAATATATCATGAATGAAATTTTAAAACTTTTAAAAATGAATTTTAACAAATATACAAACTCTCATTGAAGATTAAAAATAAGTACAATTGATAAGGGCAATAAAAATAAATACTACCCTTCCCTATGCATGAACTTCTTTGCCATATGATAAGCACCCACCAAACTTTTCCTAAACCTTAGCAAATCAAGCTTGACATTTTGTTCCTTCAAATATATGTCCATAATCTCTATTGGCCACCCTTTCTTCTGAAGAGCGTAGGGATCCTTTAACAACATATTATCTTTTCCATACTTTTTAACTAAGCTACTTTCTTCAACCCCAATCTTATATTCAATATACTCCAATTTTAAGCCTCTTGCCACTCTCCCAAAGAAAACATACGCTGCCCAATCAACCCCAATTGGAACCACTTGTATGAACACTGACCTCGGCCGGAGGAACAATGCATGCGTAAGACCTGCCCCATGCACCCCAACCATTGCATGGCTCGAATTTATCAATGCGTAGGACTCGTCGAGAGATGTGTCATGCCTTGGTTCAAATACAACGACATCAAATCCAATTTCTTTCATTACTTGAATTACTTCTTCTTGATTCATTATCGTCCGCGCTACGTTGTGTTCGCGACTCACTAAGATGAGGCGTGGCCGACTCGAGGAGTTTAGACGATGGTGAGGAGAGGAAACCGGACTTTGACTGTCGCCATAGGCTTTTTCTAGGAGATGTCGGAAATGCATGAATGTTTTCGAGCTTGGTATTAATGTTCGGTCTATAGTCATGAAACCGTGCGACATGAGGCCTAAAGTGGCTGAAGGAAAACAATGTGTGGCATTATCCTTCTCAAGGGTGACAATAGGGTGCTCGCTGAAAACCTTTAGTAAATCTGCATACTTACTGGGCCACCAATCACGGGCCTGCGAGACCACCATGATGAAATCACGGTTAGGGAAGATAGAACTAGCGGTGATGAAGAGAGGGATAAACCCATCATTGAAATCATGGAAGAAATTTCCAGTGTACCCTCCCGCACTGAACACAAGGGCCGGAGCATCGTGTTGGATCTTGCAAGGTGGGCTTGGTGGGCCAGAGGTGAGGGAGAGCTCTTTGATTTGGGCCATGATGTAATCCTCGTATTTTCTCGGGTACGGCTTGATTTTCTCCACTTGGACGTTGCTGGTGGGGCCCACGGTGAAGAATGTGGAAGTGGTGGGGTCCAAGACAGTTGGGCCGTTGATTGAGCAGAGATCGTAGCGCAGATAGGTACGATTGCAGCTGATCTGGCTAGTCAATGGTAGTTGTACTTGTTGGGCACGTGGCATAGGTTGGCGGTTCTGGCTTTTCACAGTTTGAATTGCGACACGTGTTTTTTCTGCAATTTAAAAAAAACATAATTTCTTGAATAATGATCCCTTTTAGTATCAGAAATGGCAACTGTTCATATTTCATTATACAATTAAAAATTCATATTATAATGTGAAATTTAACCAAAATCAATATAATTGTCCAACCTAATGTCATTTTATTAGTTTTTATGATTTATCTATATATATATAACTATTATAGCATGAGATACATAGACTTTTAAGTATATATTAGTATTAATATAGAGAAGACTACCTTATTGTTTAACTTAGCTAATCATCTATTTATTTAAATGGTTTATATTTTATATAGTGACAGTGTAATAATATTTATATATTATCATTTAATTATCAAGTGTCATTTTCTATATATCTATATATAAATTCAAACTAAATATACAAGTGAAAAGTAAAAAAAGACACTACGTAATATCTTAGCAATGAGTACCAAAAATAAAAAAAAATAATATTTTTATATTTTGAGATGAATATGACCCGACAATTTGATTTTGAGCTTTTTTAATTTGAAAGCTAATTAAGAAGTTTAAATTATAAAAAAAAATTTGATCAAATCGATAAGATAAAAAGAAATAGTATGTTTATAGTAAAAAATACCTGTAACAAAACTTAATTTAATTGGTTAGAATGTAATTATTTAATAAAATAGTATAATTAGTAACATGTAAATTATTCTCCAAATGAATTAAGTCAATGAACCAAATTTAAGAAGAAGACAAAACTAACTACACAGATGCCAATTCCACATGTTAAGTTGGTAGAACAGCAACTCTAGATGCCCATGAACTATCAAAAAATTTTTTATAGAAACATAAAATATACTTAATATTATTTTTTTAAAAGACATAAAAATTAATAATCCGTCTCTAAATATTTGTTTTTTTTTTATTTTCACAGAGATTATTAAGATATAAACTTGAAAGTTAATGTATTTTATGATAAATTTTGAATTTTTTATAAGATAAATATTTAATATTTTTAATATAAAAAATTAAAAATAAATTTGTAATATAAAAAAGATGGAAAAAGTATATATTAATTTTATTATTATTATTATTATTATTATTAAGCAACGCAACAAGAATCAACGCAAAGAGCTGAGGTGGTCGAATTTGTGCGCGGTCGGTGGAAACAGACAAAACCCTCCAACGCATCCACAGGGAAATTTAAGACTTTTCATGTAAACGGGAATCGTACCTCGATAGATCTTGGTCGGAAACACCGTCGTCGACGACGACGTCGTTGCTGTTATGTTGTTTATCTTCGAGATTGACGACAGGCTCATCGTATGAAACCACAGCAACAACAAGCAAAACAGGATCGCGGCAATAACTGCTGCTTTCGAACCCCTTCCCTTCTTCATCACCTGGAATATATATATATATATATATATATATGTATAGAGAGAGAGAGAGAGAGAGAGAGAGAGAGAAAATCCTTTCAGAAATTAATGCAACAAAACATTTGAAGGCAAAAATCTTCGCTTTTATGGCTAGTAAGATTTCATTTTGAAGACATGCAAAGGTAAAGATGGAAGAAGGGGTTGCGGAGGAGGTCAATGCCGTGCATGCTAGCTGCCTAGGGAATAAAAGAAACGTTGACAATTCACATTCCGCAGAAAAACTCTACCTGAAGTCTATCTGGAAATGGGAATTGAACAGAAAAGTAGTGCTGGCTTCTGGAGGCTTTGCTGCTGAAGAACATGAATTATTTCTTTGGGGAGAGAAAATGGAAGTAAGGAGCGAGTACAAAGGAGATTACTTTGCAGCTTGTAATCCATCTGTCAATATTTAGGAATTATGGACAGAAAATGGGTTGTCGGCAAACATTAAACAAGCCATCAAAGTTTGGACTTAATTAGCTAACTTGTTTAAATAATTATAACCTTATTCTCCTTAATGAAAATAAATAAAATAAAAAAAAAGGGACTGGTTCTTCGATCTAACACTGAAGTGCATGCATATTTCAAAAGCATTTTCAGCCACTTTACAGTGTTTTTCATGAATAAATGAATTAATTCAACATTTTATCTCTTTCCTCGTGGCAATTGCTTACTTTCTTTATTATTTTTTCAAAGAAATTCCAAGAATTAATGCGCATTTGAGGGCAACTGCAAACATGAAAATATATATACCGCTACCTACCTAGGAATAAGTGGCACGAAACAGGATTTGAAGATCTTCATGTCACCTTTTTGAAAAGTAAGTACAAACTTCTATGCTACTACTGATTGAAATTTGGCTTAACTCCTAAAAAGGTTACTAAAAATGTTATTACATCGTGATTAATTTTTTTATTTAGAATTAAATAAATTCTTAATTTTAATGAAAATTTGATTGATTTTAATATTAATGTCAATCAACTTTTTTAGTCATGTGATATATGACATGATGAGTAGGCATCGTCATGCGGTAGTTGACATGTTCAAATTGGATTGAATTTTTTGATCTCGTTAGCTCTCACATGGCCACATCAACTTCCCAAGTCATATGTCATAGAATGGAAAAAGTTAATTAATATTAAGTCTAACGATTAATTAAATTTTTATTAAGATTAAAAACTTATTACATCTTAAATCAAAATTTAAATTTTATTTAAATGTAATAAATAGGAAAAGATTTAATTGAAGAAATGATTAGAATACGAGGGTTTTGATAAGATTCATGTCTTGGAATGTTGATGAACCACTTTTTATGTATGGGAATTGGTGTAAACCAACATCTCTACACAAACATTCATCCCTGTTTCTCCATGAACACCTTGGCTTTCCTATAAGCTTCCTTCAAACATTCCCTAAACCTAACCAAATCTAGTTTAACATTTTGTTCCTTCAAATATATTTTCATAACATCAAACGACCACTTCTTTCCTTGAAGACCAGCTGGGTCCTTAATCACCATGTCATCCTTGTCATACTTCTCCACCAGGCTACTCTCCTCTACGTCAATCTTATATTCCATGTACTCTATCCCCATCGCCCTGGCTGGTTCCCCATGGCACATCTTCCCCGCCCAATTAATCCCTAGCGGCATCACTTGCACCAGCACCGACCCTGGCCGAAGGAACAACAAGTGTGTAAGTGCTGCCCCGTGCACCCCAACCATTGCATGGCTTGAATTTAGCAATGCATAAACTTGGTCCAACGAAGTCCTAACTGTTGGCTCAAACGAAATGACATCAAACCCGATCTCCTCTGCTACTCGCTTTGCTCCATCTTTGTTCAAAATTTCTCGTCCTTGGCCTTTCGATCGGTTGATAAACACGAGTCGTGGCCGCCTACTGAATTTCAAAAATTCATTAGAGATGGAGTAAGGGTTGTTCTTGCCATGACCAAATGCTTGGTCTAGGAGGGCGCGGAAATGAAGTAATGTTTGCGACGAGTTTGGCATTAATGCCATGAAACCATATGATATGAGGCCTAGTGTGGCGGAAGGAAAACAGTGCGTCGAAGTATCATTGTCGAGGCTTACTATTTTGTGTGCGCTGAAAACATCAAGCAAATTTTTGTACTTGCTTACCCACCAATCACGTGCCTTTGAGACCACAAGGATGACATCTTGGCTCTGATAGATGGTGTTGACGGTGATGAAAAGCGGGATGAACCCATCATTGAAATCATGGAAAACGTTTCCCGTGTACCCACCCGCACTGAAAACAATGGCCGGGGCCTTATGTCGGACCTTGCATCGTGGGCCCGATGGGCTCGATGTGATGGTCAGCTCTTTGATTCTCGCCATTGGAAAATTCTCCCATTTTCTTGGATAGGGCTTGATTTTCTCCACCGCGGACTGTGGACTGGATGTGGTGGGGTCCATGAGGAAGAATGTAGAGGTGTTGGGGTCCACGACAGTTGGGCCGCTGATCGAACAGAGATCATATTCTCTATGGGAACGGTCGCAGCTGATAATTTGCCTCCGTGGAGGAGATTGCTGAGGTGGCCGTGCCTCTTTGCCTATTGCTTTTGTCAACGATTCCTGCGTTCTCATTGGTTTCAGTTCCAAACGTTCGGATTCTGCAATCACAAACAATGTCACAGCTAAGTTAGCTCGATCAATTCGTGTTAAATACGAATATAGGGTATTGATATTCTAATAAACAAATTGGATATATGTAGATAAGATATCCATTGCCATCACTAATCGGGACCTTATTATACCAAAAATCAGCCTCCATCTTCTCATGAAAAATAAAAAAAGATAAATTTCTATACCACTATGAGAATTAATATTATCCTTCTTGTAAATTGTTTATATTCATTTTTGTGAACAGTTAAAAAGTTTTGTGTTATATCTATTTATTCAACTAAATTTTTTATTTTTTATTATATTTAAATTAACGGTTTACAAGAAGTAAGATATTTAATTGAATAAATAAGTACAATACATGATCAGTTTTTTTTTAAGATTTGAAATTATAATTAAATTCACTCTCTCAAATCTTTATACCAAAATATACCATTATACTAAAATTTTAACATTTTAGAGCAGTCTTTATCGGCTAAATTAATAGGGAAAACAAAAGAGATAGAGAACAATAAGAAAGAAAAAAAATATATTTGAACTCAAGAATAGCTTTGGGTCCCAATAATATAGACAATTAGATCATTGAGATTCGACCCTTTGACTATTGAAAAAAACAATTAATCGATGCAATAAACGTGATGGACTTTAACACCATGACATTGTCCTTGACAACAAAGAAAGAGATTGAATAGACAGTTCCCGAGGCTGCCCTAATTCCTCTATGGCCAATGCTGCGGGCTCCTTCAATTAATCCTAGACCTCTGGTTTTCAAGATTCTACAATTGCCCTTAAAAAGAAAAGAAAAATCTACCATGAACATGCAATAACGGTTTTGGTATAGGGATGCCTGAGAGAGGAATACATCATTGAAGAGGAAAAAAACAAAGGTTTTGATAATGCATACATACCTTGAATACTGGTCGAACGAGTTGCAATCAATCTGAAAATGGAGGACAGGTTGATCTCAAATAGAAAGAAAAATGCAAAGAGAGCCAGGCACACGATCAGCGTAGCCGCTGACTTTCTCCTCTTCATCGGAATCATCGCTCTGGTAATGCAAACGGGGAAACCTGGTATCGGATATAAACCCCGTCCTGCGGATCTTCGCATGCTAGCTCTTTCATCAAGTTCTTTTCATGGCTATGATGATATCGAAGAAACCCCTGATATTCTGAACCAAAGAGTGGAAACCAAGTGTCAAAACGAAGGGAAGTTAAGGCTAGAGCATACGTAACGATTGAGACGTGGAGGCACGTTTAGCTGGAGGCTTTAAAGGCTCTTTGGCTTTAAAGGCACGTTTAGCTGGAATGACACAGCTAAATGCCCTTGATGAACCCAGAACGAAAATTCAAGTCAAAGGTTGGAAAGATTGTGAGTTTTATCGTTGAATCTGGGAACTGGGCGAAGCAGACTCTTAAGAAAAGGTTTTCTTTGCAAGGAAACGAAATTAAGGGTCGGAAATGACGGCGTCTGAAGTTTGAGCGCATGTGAAAGGTTTCTTCACTTGTATGGAATCTAGGTAAACCAAATATTTTAACATGTTTTGCAGTTTCTAAGAATTTATTTATTTACTGAAAGTAAAAACACGTGTCAAATACTAATCCAGTTAATTAACAAATCACATGCACTTAGCTCGGTGTATTTTATTATTACTAGCTTTTGTAACGTTTTGATTTCAAATACAAAAGTACATTAAGTTTTCGGTAGTTAATTATGTCATCAAATTATTACTTTCTTTTTTTAAAAATTAACTCAAAAAGACGTGCAACATCTACGTTTATAAATTTTTAAAAATCTTTTTACTTGTTTAATGTAAAATTGAAATACTTTGTTTATTATAAGTTTTTTATTGATGAAAGATGGTGTGCTGTTTAATTTCACCATTTTCTCTTTTATTTTTCCTTCATTTTGATTAATATTCAATTGGGTTTGAAACAAAAACTAGTATCAAGGCTAAATACAATCCACTCTAGTGAATAAGCATAGAGGTGTTCATGGATTAATTGTGTTCAAAGATAAATTTGGTAATTTTGGACACAACACAAAAAGACATAAAATTAAACAGATTTAGATTTAATTTTATTATATTTCATGTTTTAATTGTGTCGATACGAGTAACACATTTAAATATATTTAATTAATCATATTAATCGTGTTTAAATATGTAGAAATGACATGTTTAATATTAATGATGGATTTTATTAGTATGATAATAAATTTTATGTATGTTATTTATGTTTAATTTTATTATATTTGATGTTATTATTATTTTATTATAATTATTTTTATAATTATTGATTTTAAATTTGAATAATAAAATTATATTTAATCATAAATATTCAAGTTAATCATGTTAAACGTGTTAATCATGATAAAAAACTATGTTAATCGTTTAATCGTATTTATTAATTATGTCATGTCATATAAAATACCTTGATACATTTAACAAAAGAGTTAATCATGTTATGTTAGACAATATTAAAAATATTCATATACATGTTTCAAATGATAACACTGATAATTATTTAAATCATGTACATATTTATATTTAATTTTATCATATTTCATGTCTTAATCATGTCAATACATTTAAAATTTAAAAACATAAATTAACATATCTATTTAAAAATGTTCATTGGCTAAACAACGATCACTAGGTCAACATTTCTAACAGTCAAGTCGAGCCTATCGTTATAGAGTGGTCCAAATCCAATTCATTTTGAAGAAAAATTGAAGTTCTCATCGGCCAATCACTTTTTCTATCATTATCAAGGTATAATTCAAAGAAAACAGAGGACTTGATTCAATTAAATAGGTTTCTTTTTTCCCCTGCAATCTGCTAATAAGATAGATGGAGGGAGGATGGGCACTGCAACAGCAGATTTTTCTCTTCCGTGGACGAAGAGGGGAATTAGATTGGGTAGGTCCCACAAAACTAAAGATGGGGTTTACCTGCAAAAGTGACAGGAACATGGCGTGGTCCGGCTGTAACTGTCCAGTGTCCAAGATACATGGATTGTACTTTCCAAAAATAATTTTTCACTGCTGTAGATTAATTGCTATATCTATAGCAGTACTATTTTACGGTTTCAACCTACGAGAAAATTGAAAACGGTCTCCACTTTTTCACTTCTCGGGTAATTTTCGAAGAGGATAAATGGATAATAATATTAATAAATTAACATAATCTTTAATAAAAATATATGAATTATTTAAAATATTTTAAGTAAATTTTTATTTTTCTATTACATTTAATTAAGTTTATTAATTTAAATTTAAATTAAATAAATTATTATAATTAATTGTTGATTAATTATTATCAATCAAAATGTTACCGATCATTTTATATTCACATAACGATTAAGTTAAAAGACAAAAAATATTATAATCATATGTTATCATGTCATCATTATTTATTATGATATATTAAAAAATTATGTCAATACCACGTGATATGTAATGATAAGTGATATTTTAATTAACAATAATTAATCAATAATTAATTATAAAAATTTATTTAATTCAAAATAAAAATTTAATCGAACGCAATAAAAAAATAAAAACTTCTATAACTTATTACAAATAGTTCAAAAGCTTTTTTAAATATTATATCTAATAAATTATATCTTTCATCCTATAGTTTCCCACCGTTTACATTTCATGTCATACGGTAGTTTATACTATACAAAGTGAAAATGAGAGAGAATAGAAGATTCAAAAGGAAAAAACCTAATTAGAAACTTTCATATATTGACATTTTAACACATGTTATTTAAAAGCAATATGGGACTTGAAGCCAGCCATGATATATGAAGGGATATATTGCCCAAAAAATGGAAGAATTTGGTTTATCTTATCTATTTTGATCTCTGCTCTCTTGATATTGTCCTTCCTATCATTACAACAGAGCAGACACTAGACCTTTTGAGCCCATTTATCAATAAATTGGGCCATAAATTCAAGCAAGGTTGGACTAGGAAAGCAAGATTTGTCTATTGACTCTTCCTCTTGTGCATTATTGTCCATTTACAGGTACATTCTTGAATGCATTTTTCAAGAACCCAGACAGATAGGTAAATAGAGAGAGAGAGAGTGCGTGTGTTTTGAGGCTACCCTAAGATAGAAATGAAGCCAACCCTAATTCCAAATATAGCATATGATCATAAGAATTATACAGCATATTTTTAAATTATTTGACCAAAAATTAAACGGTTTTAATAAATAAAGTATTGATTCACTAACAAATAAACAGATTCAGATTTTGAGACGTTTGATATTAAAATTTCTTGTTATTATATTTAAATTTGTAAAGTAATTTTCTTTTATATCGGTTTGAAATGTTCAAAAAAAAAAACCCTTTTATTATTTAGTGTTAGCCCACATGGGTCCAATATTGTTCCATTGGAAATTAACAAGCTTTTATGAATGTTGGCAAAAGGACTCCTTAATATGGGAATCAAATGGACAAACTTATGAAAGACCTATCATAGAGGCTCTCCAACCCCAATCATGTATTCCATTTCCTCCCTTTGTTTTTTTGCCCTTGCCTTTTCCCTTTTTTCTCATGGTATGAGTTCTGTAATCAACTAGACATGGCTACAGCTTTCTCAGACACAAGGAATTTGAATGAATGATTTTGGCAATGGTGCTTATCTTCAATTGCGTTTACCAAAGGTGCCAAATTTAATTGTTCGAACATAATTTTATTATTATAATTATTATTTAAATGATTGATTGAATATGATGAATGTTGATTACTCTCATAAAACATTTAACATCAAATACGTTTATTCACACTTTTTCAATGTTCGAGAAACAAGGTGTTATAATGAAATGCCGTAATTGTTAAAACTTAAAAAATTTTGAGTTCGAATTTGAGATGGGATTAAAAGATATGTAAAGATTAAATATGATAAATCACAAATAAAGTGTTTCTTTTTGGTTGGTTAAAGAGGTATTCCTTAATTTAACAGACCAACTACACAAACTAATAAATATTTATCCAACTGTAGCTTTTAAGCACCACCTTTTAGGCCAAATTCCCGTGATTAGCACTCAAAGATCTCTTAAGACTTGAATAATTATATAAAAAAATAAAAATAAAAGGGTTTGTCCCACAAATAAGATATGGATTAATGGATGTCATGACATCTATGTTTAAGAAACAGTGGAAGCCCAACTGGCCATTTATATTGGGAATAAAATCGTTCACCTACCTTTTTTTTCCCCTAAAAGAAAAGGAAAAAAAAAATAAAGAAAGAAAGGGAGACGACAATAAAAATTTTGTGCAGACGAGGGACATGATTGATTAAGCCCTTAATGTCACAATGACAAGCATCAATTTGTGGACCCTTAATTGATACAACAACAAAGGATTTCTATCATAAATACCAATATGCAAAAAAAAAAAAAAAACATTCTAGATCATCCTTTTCCTTGATTTTGAATGAATTTTATTAAATACGATCCGATATTATGATACATTTTGAGTTTCAATCATAAAATGGCATACAGTGTCCATCATATTTATGTCTTTGATTTAGTTGTATTAGATTTGTTTTACCCAATGAGATCGTGATTTTGAAATGTAATAATTTTTAACAAAAATTTTTTAATTTTAAAAAAGGGTTAATTTAGATAGTTGCTATTGCATTAGGTGGAAAAAATTTCAAGTAAAAAACATCAATTACTTGAAAAATGGTTTAAAAATCTTTACAAATATTCATCAATATTGACTTAAAGGTGCTGAAAAAAAATCACAAAATCAACTTATATTCCTATGAAAAAAATTCAAATTTAAACCATGAAAAAAATAGAGATTAATTCAAATTTAAATTGACATGTTATATATGTATGTGTGTGCACACGTGTGTTATAGTAGATGGTGATGCGTTATGTTGATGTAATATGAAGACATGTGCAATTGTGTATGTAACATTTTTTACCCTTAGCGTTAGTGTCACATGGATATAAAAAACAAGTAACATTTTAATTAATAGTAATTAATCAACTGTTAGTTACAAATGTCTATTTGACTCAAAATAAAAATATAAACACTTAATTGAACATAATACAAAAATAAGAATATATTTATTTAATTTTTTTTAAATAATTCAATTCTTTTAAAAAAATATTATACTTTATTCTTCAAATAATGAAGACATATTCTTCATTATCAACCACCTCTTACCTTCTTAGTTTAAATCTAAACAAGGTCATCTTCAAAAATTCTCCTAAATGGGTTGGGGAGGAACAAACTCATGTATTGCAAATTAAGAGTTAGATTTGGGTTTTAATAATTCACATTATCTTACACGTTAGTTGCATAAAAGTTTAATAATAAAAATATTGGGATTATAATGTAATTTAGGGTTTTGATTATTATAGTAATAAATAAAACAGAAGAAGCAGGAGCTAAGTTATGTTGTTGGACTTTAGCTTTTGTAATGAGTTAGGATAGATTCTGAAGAAGAAAAAATATTAAAAAAAAAAGAAATGTGACCTTAAAAAAGACAAATCTGGTAAATTTCTGAGAGTGGGGGGACATAATTTTCGACTTACTTTCTCGAAAAAGGCGGGGGAAAGAAAAGCAAAGCAAGATGCTCCCCTTTGCTCCCTCGTTTTCTCGAATTTCACGTGTGGGGGGACCACTCCCAGGGGTAATTTCGGAAAAGGGTAGTTCCGTTATTTTGAGGAAAACAAGGGTGTGGAAGTTTAAGCTTTGTTTTTTTTAATTTTAATTTCTGGTGTTTGGAAGGCCCAAGATTCGTGGACACAGATCGGCATAGGGATTTGAGAGTTAGTGTCGCCGCAAGGCTTTTAATTTGATTTGCTGAGCAGAATATTTAAAAACAAAAAACCAAAAAAGAAATGAGCGTACGGACAATCTTCGGATTTTTTAGGAGGCGAATTTACGAATTTAGGTTCGCGTAATGTTTACAATTACTTGTATGTCCCCCTCCGTCAAGACCGTGACGACATGCTCGTTATCTGCCTTTTGTCCTCGTAAAATATTAATTAATGCAATTGGCAAATGCATTCCTTAATTAGAATTAGAATCTCTTTAGACCATAGTATATATATATATATATATATTAATACAACCATGTACCCTTTAGAACGTTTTTGACTTTAAGAAAAGTTGGGCTTTTTTCCTTTATAACGAAAATAAACTTTTTTTTTTATTTTAGTTGTTTTGTTTTAAATTTTAAACTGGTAAATTGTGATTTATGAGATAAAAAAAATTACTTATCGAGTATGTAATTAATTAGCATTACATGTTAAAAAGGAAATCTGTATGAAATAATTTTGGTATTTATGAAAATTTGTTGAGTTTTGGGTAACATAAAGAAGTTAACATTCTCTTATTTTATAAACACTATTAAAATTTCACAAATATCTTAATGTATACAAAGACTTACACGTTATGCTACATTTATATGTTAATTATATATATTAGAGTTAAAATCCCCAAATCCTATCTATTTAGGTGATTGATAAATTATTAAATAGGCACATTTTTCTTATTATCTACATTGGTTATGAGTGTAACAAATCAAGGTACAATATGTTAAAAAAAATTATTAAAATTTAATTAATAAAGTTAATTATATCTTGACCGGTAAATTCAATTTTTAAGACGACACGATAATTTTCAATGAACATTTCACATGTTAATTGGTCAAAATTCTCAGTAGTTTAATTTCTCGGGCTATCAATTGACGAAGGAATATCTGAGTAAATTCTAAGTTCTTTTCTACGTAGTGACGGCCAAAATGGACTGCCAATTTGAAATAAAATGAAAACTTAAACAGCAGGTTGCTTCTTTCCAACCTGTCTTTGCACTATAAATTTTTCTTGGAATCCTTTTTCCCCATGCCAGACAAAAGCGTGTGAAATTGTTGTCAAAACTCTTCAACCTTCAACAAGTACTTTTTTTATAAAATAAAAAAGTCTTCCACAAATACTGGCTTCAACAAAAACTTAATATATATACCCCCGAATATTTTTTATCATAGTCTTAAATTCTATTCTTTAGACATAGGAATTGTAACAACCCACAAAAAAAAATTCTCATAAAAACCCAATAAATATATATACTCAATTTTTTTTATATAATTCTAAAACGAGATTTCAAATCATACTCTTTAAATAAAGAAATCATAACAAATATTGAATAAAAATTTTCATAAAAACCTGATAAATATATACCTACACTCTGAATTTTTTTTTCATAGCACTAGACATAGAAAAACAAAGAAAAAGTAATGCCACTAACGTAAATTCTTATTGGGTTGACTTAGAAACTCAAGTGAGATTTTACCCAAACCATATTAACTTAAGTAATTCCCTTTTCTTTTAACATTGATTGATCAAAATAACACTCAACACAAAGCCAGAACTTAATTAAACCAAGATACAGAATAGATGAAGTAATCCAAATTAAGTAAGATATATCCCTTTTAGCTTGAAAATGATCAAATTGAAGAATTGGAATATATATATCAAAATCTTGTTCTTTCTTTGTTATTTTTTTTTCTTTATTTATGGAGGTCATGACCTTAGACAGACTGCTCTGCCATGTGAATTTATGAGATATATTTTATTTTATAAAGGGACAGCTATCAAATTGCAATTATTGGTTATGCCGACTTGTTGATGCTGATTGTGTATGCAACAAGCCCCCACCTAGTTGTTTTTAATTTGGTGTATGAATTTAATTTTTTTTTTCTTCCATCAAGATTATTTAATGGACCAGCATATGAATAATTTCTAATAGAAATTTCTCTCAATCTTTTTCTTGCATGCCAGGAAAAAGCTTGTCACAAATTTGGCAATTTCGGTTTCACATCTTTTTCTGGGAATTTCCACATGGTACTAATCACATGTACCCCAACAAGTTTAGCAATTCCATTTTGGGTTCTATAATTGAATGATTGTTAGGCTTAATTTGGAAAACATAGTCAGGTTGATGGGTTGTTTAGAACTTAATTCATGACACGTAGGCGAAAAACATAAATTCGATCCAATACTGCTATCTTTTTATTTAAAAAGAAAAAAAAAATAAATTAATGTGACAGTGTATTATTAAATTGATCATTTTTCATGTACTTGAAAGGAAAAAAAAAACATGAATTCGAGCACATATTGCTTTCCTATTATATTAAAAAAGAGAGAGTAAATCGATTTGCATTTACTTTAATGAAAATTAATTTATAAAGATCATAATAAATCTCCTATATTATACCATGCATGCATAATTGCATATACATTCAAGAAAAGCCAATAAGGGAAAAGGCAAGGCCAAGCTCAAAGTAAGGTATATAGTTGTGTAAATGCTAAGTTAACTTTAAAGGGAGATAGATTCTATTTAGAGTATTATCATCTCTTTTTTGAGATGAGAAAGCCCTAAATGAACCAAATCTGATTTTCATGCTTTAAAAAGGAATAAATATCGATATGCTTTCATTTGCCTTAGTTCAATCGAATCATACATGATGTTACGTTGATCTTTAAATTCTGAAATTGGGAATAAACATCTCTCTTGTTCTTTTCATCTTTTGAGCATGCCACAAAAATAATGAAACTTTTAGAATCTAAAGTCTCTCTTGAATGTGTGTATAATGTGGGGGGCTTTAAAATTGGAAACAAAATTTGACATTTATTAGCATTAATTAGCATATAACTTTTAACTTATAGTAACTAATTTGATATAATATCTAAAAAAATTCTTGAAATATAAAAAAAATTCAAATAAATTTTTATTCTTTATTACATTTAATGAAGTTTTTATACTTTTATTTTGAGTGAAATAAACACTTCGATTAAATGTTATCAATCAAAATATCATTTATTATTTTATAACATGTGACGCTAATGTGAATTGTTAACATGTTATATAGATAATGACATGACATGTTGATATGACATGATAACATGATCATATGAAATTTTTATTCTCTACATTACTGTCACGTGGGTATAAAATAACGAATATTACTTTAATTAATAATAATTATTCAAAAAAATTGATTTAACTTAAAATAAAAGTACATGAATTTAATTAAACGTAATAGAAGAATAATGATTATTTAAATTTTTTTAAATAATTCAATACCTTTTTAAAAAATTATACCAAAAAATTTTAACCCAATCTCATATTTCTCATGATTAAGCCCCCATCCCTCATTTGATTCCTTCTCCCATTCATGTTAATTTGATTTATTTTTTTGGGGTGGGGTTTTGGGAGGAAGTAGTGTAAGTCACAATTAAGGTAAAAAGGGGAACTTACAGGTAACAGCCCAAAGTGTCTAAGCTTTAATTGTAGAAGGAAAAAGAAAAGGCCTTCTACCTTTACAATCTACATATAATTTGTGTAGTTTCTGTTGAACAAAAGTTTCACACAGAATAAACTATTTTATTTATTCAAACAAAACATGCTCAGCTGATTAGATGCTCCACAGCTTCGTTTTCATCATTCCCACTATCTAATGGCTTCTCTCCCAACTTGCTCTTATCTTAATGATAAAAAGAAAAGCTTAATCCCATTCTTTGATGGAATATTTGCTATCCTACCTAGTGCTATTAAACACCATTACTAGACAAAATCATCAAATATTAACAATCAATACTTGATTTAACATGATTTTTTTTTCGTTGCAAGATACTGTTTGACATTGCAGGACGGTCCAATGATGAAATCTCAATGGTATTATCTCGTCAAACGTATCATGAAAAAGATAAAAAATTGGTTCAATGTTGGAATAATTAAATACGTAAATATGAGCATTATCCTTGGCTTCATAATGAAGGTTAAGTTATGGGTCAAAATTGGTTTAGGGCATAGTAGAGTTGTTGTTAATTACATGTCTGAAGTGATGATCCCCATTGCATGAATGAAATGATTGCAATGTGACCCAAAATCAAACGACTGCAAAAGAAGACCCCCCCTCAGATTTTTAAGTCAATCAAACTTTTGTGGGACATAAAACCTTGGGGTGGGACCCTTAACATCTAGTTAGCTAAATCTTCCCACTAGTTAAGACTTTAGAAAGCTTCACACATTTTCCATGAAAATGACAAATGCAAAGCATTTAGGGGACCACATTAAGATTAAGGTCTAACCTTCACAGAATTGTAAATAAAATAAAATAAAAAATATCTGAGGGGGGCTGGGTCTCTTGAATCATCACAAAACTTACTTGACTCGCAATTCATTATATTCGTTGCTGTATAACGTTTTTTTCCTTTGATTAATTGCCTGATAATGACTTGGGCCACATTGTTTTCAGATCCTATCTGCCCTCAATTGTTATGGCAACTAAACCTCGAACCAACCATGTTCCATTGACAGAAAAAACAAAATCTTAGTAAGTTTTCTTCCTCAATACCCAAAGTATAATTCAACACGTCGTATTCATAATTCGAGTATAAAATCTTTTAATTTTAATATTAAAATTTAATAACTTAAAAAATAAAATTTTTACGTGTTTTATTTCTTGAATACATAATTAGAAAGAGTCGTTACGATAATTAAATTTCATACCTACTATGTTGATTTGCCTTCTTGTCTAAATCAATCTTTTAATTTATTCTTCCAATAGTCCAATGCCCAAAGTATAATTCAACATGCAGTTTTGAATTATAGAATTTTCAATTTCGTAATTTGATTATTAAATATTTTAATTTAAATCATATTTTATTTTTTAGATACATATATAAAAAGAATTACGAGGTTATCGAGCTTTTCATTTTGTCCTGCTCGTTGGAAAAATTGAAGCATTTCATTAATTATTCCATCAATGCTCATGACTTCAAAGCTAAATAGAATTAGGACCCTCGCTTACGTCCAAATGAATTGTACTCTATTATCTCTTGTGGAGGTGGTGTTGGTCACTTGGTATCCACAATTTATTAAATACTATATAGTGTTATATTTATTTTGGTCCAAAGATTAAACGAAAGGAAATTGGAAAAAAGAGATAATGGCATTAATTGTGTTTGTGCCCATACGCAAGTCATGTTAATTTTTGTCAGCTCTGGGTTTGCAGCAGATAAATGTTGGTGTGCCGCCACAGAAAATGGCGTGGGGAGTTGGCTATGGAAATTTTGTGACCGTACGTACCATCATTTAAACCATAAATATGCGACTAATTTAAGCTAACAAAAGGGTTTTCATTTCTGATCAAACCTAGCTATTAGTTATTAATTTGATATATTAACCGGTCTGATCGATAAATTATCATATATGGTTTATTAATTTATCTCATATTGCATTTGTATTAATTAAAATTCTTATCAAATGCAATTAGGATTAATCTAATAGTATCATATATATATATATAATGCAACAATAATTCATACACTAAACCAATAAATTATTTTAAACCGATAGCTAAACAATGATATAACATAAAATAATAAGGAAAAATTGACAAATGAGTGTATTTTGTTATTATCTTTTCCTCCTCTTTTCAAGAGAGAGAGAGAGAAAAAAAAAGATTGTTATAATTACTCTTATAATCTGTGAAAAATATAAATGATTTAATTTTATTGAGAGGGGTTATACAAGTCAATAAGCATGCACTTGGACAACGTGGCACATCATTTTTCTTCATCAATTAAGGAATAATAATCACAATGATTATAATTGATTCATAAAGGAATCATATACTAGCTGTTAAGATTAATGTTTTCAATTAAAATGGTTGATTAACAACTAATTACTCAACCTATGCTAATCTCAACTTCCAATTTTAATTGGCTAATTATCTTCATGCTTGTCTATGGAAACATAAATTATGGGTTTTATCCACAGAATATTCCATTTATAAAAACTCGAATTTTTATCAATATTTACATGTAAATAATAATAATAATAATAATAATAAAATATTATTATTATATATAATATTTATATTTAAATTTATAAAACATTTTCTCTTAAATTTCTCCATTAATTGTTACGAGGATGCCTCCTAGAACTTAAGCAATTTTATTCTTTTACCATATAAACACAAGCAAAGTATCTTCAAGGCACATCAGAGACATGAGTTGAAGCTTTGGGATCTACATGTGTATCAGATTTCAAATAATCAACAGTTGAATAAAACATAAAAATCTGACTAGAATTTTCTTTTCTAGTTAAATTCAAACATACCCAAAATCAGATATTTGGTTTTCCTTCTGTTCTCTCTGATGCAAGTACTCAATAAATGAAGAGAATTTGATTTGGTGGTAAAATGACAAGAACTGTATGGCAATTCCTCTACATTTTCTTGTGGATACATCTCATTGAGTACATTCCAAATAAATTATCCTGCATGTTATATACATAGTGCATAACTCAATTTAGCTCTTCAAATCAGACAAAGTCAGATTCACTGCCAAACAAAAAACAAAATAAAGGGGGAAAAAAAGAAAAAGAAAAAGTAGGTGGAAATATTTGAAAGTATATATTCTTTTTCACTTGTTTAACATTGATCTTAGTCAAATTAAGACTCACCCCAAGAAAGGGGATGAAGCTTCCTTAACCCCATTCTCTTTATTTCTATTTTTGGGTCAACAAAATTGTAGGTAGATGGTAGTAATAATGTTATTTGTAAGGATACCAAACTAATTGTTATTATTATTATGTAAAATTTTGATAAGGTCATTTATTTTCCTTTAATAATATAAAGTAAAATTTTGAGAGGGTTTAACCTGGCTCTTCTCTCCCCCTTAATTTTCTTCCTTTCTTTACTCAAAATGCCCAATTGATAAGGTCATTTGATAGGTATATCATTGCTCAATACAAAGAACAAGAGCAAGTAATGATCAATGAGCAAACTTGAACTTGATGATAAAGGAATCAAAAGGAAACATAAAGTTCACATTGACAAATATAGTATTTGCCATTGAATATTTGATATGTGATTGCACTTTTTTTACATGTCATGTAAAAAACATAAAAATACATATCAAAATAACAAATACAACGATATATCTGTTGATCTTAAAATAAATTATATTATATGTATATGTATTTAAATTTTACTTATGTAGTCTCATCGTCATTTTATATTATAAAATTCTCTGTTTTGCATATATTATTTATCTTTTTATAATATATAAAATGAACAGATTCGAGATGTATTATATTTTTTTAAAAATTTATATTTGAGATTACTATTAATGAAGAATCGGACTCATCTGTAATATTCAAATTTTGTATTTAAATTCTTATTATGTGTTAAAATTATTATTATTGTTGTTGTTATGATTAAAATAATTGACTTTCCTTTTCAACGTGAAGACGTATTTATGTTTAGAACCACTTAAAATGGAAACCCAAGAAAATAAAATCTAAAGTGTTTTTATTTCTTTGTATACATTCTAGGGATTGGCTCTCTCTCTCTCTCTCTTCTGGGCCACATCCCAATATAATCTGAAAGATATCCTGCAAAAAGATGCCACGTGTTAGGATTGCAACACCTACCTTTCTTTTTTTATTTTGGGTTTTATTTATTAATTTAAATAAATAAATAAATAATAAAAATGGAAAAGTGGTAGTACAACAACAATAACTCATGACTTAGTAAACAGTACCCACAAATTAGCCTTTCGCTGTTAAAGGGCGCAGAGGATCAGCCAATGAAAATCGACCACAACTACGGCAGTATCGAAAGAAACCTAATCTCGTAATATGTCCCATACTGGAGGCCATTTATTAGTGGAACTCTCTCTCTCTCTCTCTCTCTCTCCTAAGCCTCAAGAAACCTCATCCTTCACACAGTATCAGAGGGCCCCACTTGTTGTCTGCTGCATTGGCCAATTAAAGACTGCTTAAAACGGAAAATCTTCAATTGTAAATTAGCTCTGATTAATTGCTAGTACCAACTGGATTAGGAGATTTTGTTTTGTTCATTCTTTTCAAGCTTTCTTGTTTCACTAATTCTGGTTCTTGAAGTGGTATAATGGTACTCTAATTTTGACATTTCAATGGAGTTGTGTTTGTTTGATGGTAATAAGTCGAGTTTAATTGGGATCAATGGGGTTAAAAATCTAGATTAAGATGTTTTAATGCCAAACTAGGCCTTAATAAATAATGGGTTTTTATTAATTTTTGTTAAATATCTGTGCCAAAGGCAAGGAAGGTGGAGAGAATCTAGAAATGCCCATATCTTTTATAGTTCCTCAAAACCAAGGTGAGAAAAAAAAAGGTTTGAGACAAGAAAAAAAAGAAATGTGCGAGGAGAGAGAGAGAGAGAGAGAGAGAGAGAGAGAGAGAAGTGAAGAAAAAGCAGAGAATAAAAAGAGACCGGATGTTGACAAATTTCATGTCACTGTTCTTAGAAGGTCGTTTGTTTGTGTGAAGATTTCTTATCTGGGATCTCTCTCTTTCTCTCTCTAAACCACCCCAAAGCAATAAACTTTTCTTTTTTTTTCTTCTTCTCAACTTCTCTCTCTAGGAACAAAAATAAAAATTAGAACTTCAACAATATTCTTTCTTTTTAGTTTAAGAGAGAGAGAGGGAATAGAAAGAGAAAGACAGACAGAGAGAGAGCGAAAAGAGTGGCCCAGTAGATCGAAATCTCCTGCTTTTTTTCCTTCAACCTGATGACGATCTAAGCTTCTTTAATGGTGTTAACAAAACACCCACTTTGTTGTTCTAGCTGTATTTATTACTGTGTATTTTTTGTTGTTATTGTTGTAAAGCTTTAATCTTTGTTGATACTCTGGGAAGTTTGGAAGCTGTGAATTATCTATGATGGGGAAGTATAGCAGCTAAATCCATGGGAGAATCTTGAAGGAGAGGTGATTAGAGGATGTGGGTCTGAGGTAAAATTTGTTCTTTTTCACTTTCTAGTAATTTGACTTATAGATATATTATTTATTATTATCTTATGATTTGGTTAATTGGGTTTTCTTTATTTTCTTTATTTACTTATTTATTCTTTTTTTGCCTAGTTTTTTTTTTGAGTCTAATAAATCGTGGGGTTATAGTGGCTTTGTAATTGAGTTAATTAAACCTGTACTCTTAACTGTAGCTTCTCTTTTTTTCTTCATTTATTTGTGAAATTTTCTTTTAGCTTCTATTTTGTGGTTTCTGGATTGGGGTTGATGGTATTTTTGATTTGATGGATGATCATAGCTTTTGTAATGATATGTTTAGCTGTTAACATATGCTAATATGCCATATTAATTTAGGTATTAGTTATGTGGGATCTACTCTATTAACTTTGCATACTAATTTAGCTTCTTATTTTCTCCTTTCTTCATAAATAGTAAAGGATTTTACTTTCTTGATCATAGGGTTCCTAACTTTCCTGCTTTATCAGGACCTTTTTCTGCAAAATTCTGTCTTTATCTGGGAATTTTCAACATGTATGAAGTGCGTGTGGTGATTAATTGATGATGTTGTGGCTTACATTGTACTTCTAAATCTTGGTTTTATGTGTCTGCTTTTGGTGGCATTAGTTTTGAGTTTATGATTTTGCTACTTTGCCATTGATAATAGGCAAAATTTTTCACAGTTAAGCTGAAACAATGTATAGGAACTATTTAGTGTATGGAGATATTCTACCAAAGAAAAGTGTGATGATTCCTTGGGTTAATGGCCATATTTACATAATTATTGCTCCTTGCTTTTTTAAGTTGATGAGACTGCTGTTTGTCACATGCATCATTTGAAATTTGGGCTAGCATCCATGAGGGTGTTTTTCTTCAATATTGTGATTCTTTGGTAACAAGCCATGTACTCTGCCATGTTAGGTGATTGTGTCCTTATTCTTGTGGTGGTTCAGGATATTCTGTTGAGTTGCTGTTGAATTTACACATTAACCAGGAATATGACCTAGACCTTCAGCCATATCACATGTTAAATTTGGTTCACTAGTCATTTTTATGTGAGTCCATTCAATAATTTTTGTTGCTTTGACAAGGTGTTAGTTGGCTATCTGGAATTCAGTTCAGGTCAATTATTTTTCTACCGTTAAACAACAATGTGAATCTTAGGGGAATTAAGCAATAGTTGTTGGATGTGAAGTAGTGATCTCTCATTTTAGCATGAACTGTTGGGCAGTGGTTTTTACCAGAATATAATAATGCTATAAATATATTTGGTGACATGCATTCTAAATTATCTTTATTTCACTATTGTGATTATTCAATTATGGTTGAAGTTCTTAGTTTTTAAATTAGTTGTCAAATCACTGACTGCAAGAAGTCAACTGAGTTTCTCTCTTTGAAGTTAAAGGTGGTTCAAAGTTTCTACTTCTTGGTTTTTTCTTTTCTTGCTGCTATTAGATTTTTGTTGATGGAATAATCCTCAACATATGCCTTGTACATGGGTTTTAGCATAGGGTACTTAAGGGAAGTTGATATTATGATTTTCTCTATCTTCCCACGTCCCTCCCTCATTCTTTGAACTCTTTTGATCCTGGATAAGTCTTGATTTTTACCAAAACTTTCTTTCTTCTCCTTCAATGCAAAGAACTTGTCTAAATTCGGGTATTATTAAACTTAACCCTCATATCATCAATCAAACATTTTTCAAACCTACTTTGACAGGATATATTTCTCTCACCTCTGCCTGCATGCTGACCTTTTTTGTACTTCAGGCCATTTCAAGTACTTCTATAGCCTGTTGCTTGACAGTAGAGAAATGTGGTCATATGCTGTAAGATAGTGCACTGACACTTGTGCATTCTAAATATAGGCATGCATAAAATATGTTACTAGGTGGTTCAGGAATAACACCATATAATATGTACAATCTTTGTTGGCATAAGAATTTGAATCCATATGTGATTTTTCATTTTGCAACTTCACCGATGATTCAATAAGGTAGCAACTTTTAGTCAGATTGATAACATCATTCTGGTGGCTATCTGTCAGAAGGTTCATGGAATTGGGCATGGGTTTCTGTTCTTCTTGTCATGCCAGAAAATTCTGGACTGAAATGTGTTTTAGATGGAAATCATAGGTGATCAAGTCTGAGAGGGCAACATAATCAGGTGTGATGAAGTTGGTCTGGATTTTCTTTTATTGTTCCTCTACCTTTTTTGGATTATTGGTGGGCTAGGCCTGTTGGATTTACATTTGCTATCCTTGGTAGGGGTGCACTTGAAAATAGGGTTGAAGTTCATGAGAGACAATTGTCTCACATGTGGATGGACAAATTCTTACTGGCTCAGGAAACTAGGTAAAGGAAAATGAGATAGAATCTTTTTAATTGATTTGTGGGATTCGAGTGGTTGCAGATGGGGAAAATAATGCTAACCATGGAATGGGAAATAAGTCAAAAGAATTTATGTGACAAGGAAATTAGAAAGAAGATGATAGACTGGAAAGAATGAGAAAACTGATAGACATGTGAAAATGAAGTGAACATGATGCATGTGTTGTCATTGTCAGGTTTCCTGAAATTTGACGACTTGTAGATTTTTCTTTCATGTATTCACATTTTACTTAAGGATTTATTAATGAGTTTGCAAAGACAGAAATTTTCTTCCTCTAGGAGTGAATTTCTTGATGGATATATTATTCAGGCCCTTGTATTCATATCACCTTCCAGTTCTCCACTCATCAACTTCAGCTTGCTTTGCTTATTATTGAGTGCTTACCAACTCAGGAATTAAGTTGATCCCTGGCACAATCGCCACAAGCAATGCCACCTTTTCCCTGACTTTGTTGGCCTTAATATAGATGTTATAGTATTTTCTCATGTGCCACGTTAGTCCTGGTTCTGGGAAACTGAGGTTTATGTTGATTACAGTGGTGCATGAAATGGACTCATAATTGCTTGTAATTCATGTTATTTTTGTTTGTTTTGTGGTAGAATAGAATCCCTGCATTTGCAGTGCAATGGTGTCCTCCTTTTCCAATGACCATCTTCCAAGGTCTTTTATGCAATGCATCTTTGTCAGAAAGATTCTCTTCCCTTTTTTTTATATTGCTTTTATACTTCGAGAATCTAGAGAAAATTTGCTTTTTTTGATATATCTGTGTATCTATTATCTATGGTTTGTCTGGTTTGATTAATAATGTCAATGGATAGCACTGCAAGTAATTTCGTTTGGCAATTAACTGTTAAGATTCTTGTAGTTATGATTGTTCATCATATGTCAAATTACTGAGATTTGTTTATTGATTCCAGGAATGGGAACAAAAGTGCAGTCTAAAAGCTATTTGCCAGGATATTACTCAATGAGGGATCTCAACGAGGATTCTAACAGTTGTAGCTGGCCACTTTATTATGGGGATAAAACCTTGACTAATGGTCAGTATTACAATGGCTTTTTCTCAAGGGCCATTGCGGATGCATATCCTGGTTATGATAAGGATGCATTGAAGCGAACGATGCTTGAGCATGAGGCTATATTTAAGAATCAGGTAATAAGGTCTCTAGTGTTTGTCTGTGTGTATTTAATTTATTTTTCATTGGCTTCACCTGGCATGTTTCAATGAAGTTGAGTGTTTCTTGTTTATATACTCCACTTTATTTGAAGACATTTAAGTATCTGAGTTCTCTGCCTTCATGCAGGTGTCTGAGCTCCATCGCTTGTACAGAATACAAAGGGACTTGATGGATGAAATTAAAAAGAAAGAGTTACAAAAAAGTCAGATTCCTATTGAA
The DNA here is from genome assembly GCA_036013995.1 of Theobroma grandiflorum. NCBI lineage: Eukaryota > Viridiplantae > Streptophyta > Magnoliopsida > Malvales > Malvaceae > Theobroma > Theobroma grandiflorum. The sequence continues at coordinate 1,769,734 of CP142127.1, forward strand.
CCGTCATTATCATCAAGCCCCTTAGCCTCCCAAATTACAACTGAAGATCCTCACAAATGGCATATCCCCAGCTTCCCTGTGGCAAACTCAGTTTGTGCTAGACCATCTATGTCTGGTGTTGCAGATAGTCATTCTCCTCTGAGTTCGGTGAAAGGAAGCAGCATCCAGACTGGTCCTTTTCAGCCCCAAAATGGAGGTAATTCAAAGGATGTTGAGGTGCTGGAGTGCAGACCCACGAAAGTGAGAAGGAAAATGTTTGATCTTCAACTTCCGGCAGATGAATACATTGATACTGAAGAAGCAGAACAGTTCAGGGATGACACAGCATCTGGCATGTCAAGTTATCTTCCGAATGGAAATGGGAAAATTGGACCTGGGAGTGGTGGAAAGCTACTTCATGGTGATGTTGGGAAGACTGGTCACCAAGGAGATGCTTCAAGATCTGATCAATGTTTGAGGGGCACAAATAGTTTGGCCGACTTGAATGAGCCTGTTCAGATTGAAGAAAACAATGGTTCTGCATATCCTGAACTTCTAGGCCATGACCCCTATCATGGAGGCCGTGAACTGCCTGCAAAACCAAAGCAAGAGCTTCTTGGTTTGCCTAAAGACATTTCTGTGAATTCTCATCACCAAAGTGATGATAGGTCCATACATAAAATACATTTTGAGAACAATGGAAATGCTAGAGGATTTTTTTCCCATGTGTTTGAAGCAGGTAATACTCACTGGTGACTACCGAACTGGCATTATGTTCATTTTTTTACAAGTTATTTTTTTAGTTGTTATCTGTTAAGTCTTGTATTATCTTCTTTGGCTGGTTGGTATTAGTATGGTTTCTATGCCAGATCTTGTGCAGATGATAACAGATGGTCACATTTCCATTTTTGTGATCAAGTATGCTTGTATTGCAGAAAATAAATTATGTGGTGTTGTCTTTCCTTTATTGTTGCTAGACAGAGAGTCTTGTACTACCTTGCTACACAACTGATATTTGGATTGTCCTATTGTAATTTTACATGTATTTTTTATTATTCTCATGTCAATATTGTCTCGGTTTGCAGGGCACAGAAAAAGCAACTCTATGTCTGTTTCTCAGGGTTTTCAGCCAGAGAAGTTGCCTGTATCTTCCCAGCAGGCACAGGTTCTTTTTGACAAAGCTCATGATCCTCCAACCTTTTCGCTAACTGATCAAAGCAAGGCAGATCTCTCAAGAGACAGAATGCTTCATTGTTTAGAAGTACCTGAAAGAAATCATGAAATCTCCAATAACAGCCATCCAGAGTCAATCATGACTTCTAATGTGCCTAGTTTGAATCCATTTGCTTCTTCTGATATGGTAAAGCCATGGTCTCATTCAGTTTCTTCTTGGGAAAAGCCTTCCAGTAGCTTAAGCCAGAAGTCAATATCAGTTCAGACTCCCCCATATTTGAATTCATCTGGTCCTTTTAGTAAGAGTTCTGTGATATCACCCCAGAGCAATGGGATTTTTGGTGAGAAGTGGCAGGTGAGTAGCAATTCTAGACTTAACCCAGGTTTTGGAAGTGAATTGCCTAATAGAAATGGTTTTTATTATGGATCCTCATCTGCGTCCAAGGAAACTGGAATTTGCTTCCCTTCAATCAGTTATGATTATCTGAACTGTAGTAATGATAGTAAGGGGGTCTCTGAGCAATTCCCTACTCATGGTTCAACTAAGCCATACAACTGCTCAAATAGTGTCGATATGAAGTCTACAAATGACGTGAATTTGAATGTGGTGCTTTCAAACAGTTCATCTAATGAGCCAATCTCGCAACGAGGTCCTCAAATAGATGGAGGAAGAAAGCATGAGGACCGTCTTCCAGGGTTGCCATGGCTACAAGCCAAGCCTGCTTGTAAGAATGAGGCCACAAGTGCAGGAAGGGATTTGAATGTTGGAGAGTTGAGCTTCTCCCAGTCTTCTACAAAGCATTCAACTAATAAAAATGACACTGGAAATTGTTTCAGTCAAATTTTTACACAGAATATGAAGTCAGTTTCATTCTCCAATAATGTCGAGGCCAGCAGAAGTGAAATAAGTAAATGCCTGCATAATAAAAAGATTCTAGGGATTCCCATTTTTGATAAGCCTTATGTTTCTAAGAATGAGTCATCTTACACCTCCCCCTATGTGTCTGTTCCTCAACCATCTGAAGGTGAAGCAGAAAATAAGGGGAGAAATATGCTACTTGATATTAACTTACCTTGTGATGTGAATGTTCCTGATGTGAGCCAAGACGTTGTTGCAGAGGATTTAGCCATAGAGAAGGAAGCAGATACAAAATTTTCAAGTTTCAGACATCAAATTGACTTGAATTCCTGTGTTACTGAGGATGAAGCTTCTTTTATATCCTCTGTTCCAAGAACCAGTGTGAAGATGACTGGAGGGATAGATTTGGAAGCTCCACTAGTTCCTGAGCCTGAAGATGTCATTCATGGAGAAGAATTACCGGAAAAGGCACGCGAATTACCTTTGCAATCAGCACAAAGCAAAGATGACTTCCTGCAGGATGAACTTATCAAGAGTGCAGCTGAGGCAATAGTTGCCATCTCGTCATCTGGCGAGTACAGTCATTTTGATGATGTCAATCGCTATTCATCTGAAACTTCTATGACAGACCCCCTTAATTGGTTTGTTGAGACGATTTCCTCTTTTGGCGAGGATCTTGAGAGCAAGTTTGAGGCTCTTTTGAGAGGTAAAGATGGAGATCGAGATGAATCTTCCTCAGAAGAGATTGATTACTTTGAATCAATGATTCTGAATTTAGCAGAAACCAAGGCAGAGGATTATTTGCCCAAGCCTCTAGTTCCTGAAAACTTTAAAGTGGAAGAAACAGGAACTACCTCTTTGTTAACACCTAGAACGCGAAAGGGCCAGGGAAGGCGGGGAAGGCAGCGGAGGGACTTCCAAAGGGACATCCTTCCAGGCCTTGCTTCCCTATCAAGGCATGAGGTAACAGAAGATCTTCAGACATTTGGAGGGCTTATGAGAGCAACAGGTCATTCATGGCATTCAGGATTGACAAGAAGAAACTCTACTAGAAATGGATGTGGCAGGGGGAGGCGACGGTCAGTAACTAGCCCCTCTCCTGCTTTGGCAGCTGCCACAACTTGCGCGCCATTGATGCAGCAGCTAAATAATATTGAAGTGGGGCTGGAGGATAGAAGCCTTACTGGATGGGGAAAGACAACTAGACGGCCTCGCAGGCAAAGATGTCCCGCAGGTAATCCTCCATCTCTTGCATTAACCTAATTACAAGAACAGGCTTTAATGTATTAATTGAGGATACTATAGAGGGAACTAGGACATTGTTGCTTCATCGGCTTTGAGAAGTGAGGTTATCATGATCCTTGGGGATTGCCTTTGTACATTTCTTAGCCTGAAATTTGGCTACTCTTTGGTTGTCTGTCTTTGGGTGATTACGAACAACTTGTATTATCCATAAATAATGTTGCATGATTTCTTCCAAGATATATGACAGCATTCCTTCAGTTTGTGAAAACCATAAGAGCTCTCGTGTTATAGTGCAGATTCTAAGCCATGGCCGTGCTTGCAGCTGCTTAGTCTGGTTAATATTTGCTAATAGAAACATTAAGTTACAGGCTTCTTTTCACCATGATAATGTAACTCAACGTTACCTCCAGTTTTAATCACGTAACAGCTGATGCGATCACAACGGTCCATCCTCTATTGAAGACTGAATTATCATATAAAACATGTAGTGGAAATGTTTTGATTCCTGGTACAGTTTGAATGTTGACAATGAGAATGTTCCCAGGACTGAAAAGGGTAAAATATCCCAACAACCTCGGGATTTGGGTGATTTCTGATTTGAGAAAATTTTGGTATGTTGTGTGTGGAAGTTACACAGAAGAAGAGGAGGAAAGTCCTTGAGTAAGAACAAAGGGGGGTGGAACCCTGGATTCACTGGATTTAAATGATTTGAATGAGTGAACGAGTGCATGTGAGTTTACACAAAGGATAGAACGTGTGACTTGTCTGTTGCAATGTTTGCTTCTGAATTCCGACGAAGCTGGCATTAATTCATTGCCTGTCGTCTTGTAGATACTATGGGATGACTTCCAGCTGAAACTTGTCCCACTTGCAGTTTCTTTTATTTGCACCACCGCTAACCATCTACAGTCCTTGATTTTCTCTATTTCAATAATAATTCAAAGAAAAAAGCAAAAACCCATTTCTCCTATTCCATTGCTTCTTATAATCATAATCATTATTATAACGTAAATTTATTTAAAACATCGTAATTTTTACATATTTTATAAAATAGTCTTATTTATCTTAAAATTTGAACATGAAAATTTTAAAATGAAACCGTGAACGTATTTTCTTAAAAACGAATAATAATTCCTATGTCGTAAAATTCTTATTTTAAAATTTAAAACTTTTTATCAACTTATTTTTATAAAGAAACTTTTTACAAAAAAGAAAAAAGGAGGGAAGAGAGTGGGGAACACGGGAATAAAGGGCGCGTGGGGGAGGGAATGGGTGGGGGGGAATGAGAAGATCTAACTTTTTGTACGCAGCTTAAGCTGAAGCGGCAGCAGAAAAGCAGAAAGCAGAAGCGTCCGTGTCGGTGTCTGAGTTGATTCGGTTGTACAAATCTCTGTGGTCATAGTCAAATTCTCCAAAATGCCTTGGCCTTGCCTTTAGATACTCTCTCCGCCAATCACCTCTCACCTATCAATTCCAATCTCCTATTTTATTTATTATTTATTTTTTTATTATTATTATCTATCTCAACCAAACCTTTCCTTTCCTTTTGAGTGCTACTCTTCCTTATCTGTCCTTTTTTTATATTATTCTTATTTCTGGTCTTCTTTGCTTTCTATTTGCAATGTGGCCCCCACTTTTTCTTTATTTCTCCTTTTTTGGCCTTTTCTTTTCTTAATAAAAAATTAGTTAAATATTATGTTTTATTCCACTTTTGCCTACCCTTTTCTGATAACCCCCCCATCCCTTTAAGATTTGAACTTTCTTTATTGGTGTGATAATGACCAATAATGATTTTCTAAAGCATAATCTGACTTTAAGGATGGGGGGGTCCACATATCTATTTAATAATCTAATGTTTAGAAACATTATTTTATTAAATATTTCTCTTGTCTTATCGAATTGGGTTTATATTTGATGAATTATTGATGGATAAATATTTATATATTATTATTTAATTAAATATTATTGTTTTGTTAATAAATAAATTTAAAAATTAAAATTTTTTAAAATTAAATAATTTTAATTTTAATTTTTTTTAAAAATTAAATACTCATAATTTTAATTTTTTTTAAAATTTTATCTTTGCATATTTATGATGGGGCAAGTATAAATTGTATCTGTGTAAGATTTATTTATCATATAATAGGGTCAATAAGATAAAACAAGTAATAAAATTTTAAAAAAGAATTTAAATTAGAAAATCATTTTGATATTTTTTAAATATTTAAAAAATAAAATTATATGGGTTTTCAAATTCAATTATTACCCTTTACCTCATTGAACATTTGTAATAAAATTAAAGAATAAAAATATTTCTGAAAAGAAAAATTTTATTTATTACAAAAATAATACAAATTGAATAACCTCCCTTTCTTGCACTCAAGAAGGAGGGCAAAAAAGGGAATACAAATAAATTGTCCTGTGTGTCCGTCCAATCAAGCACTTTGCACTGACAAAATGGTTTCAAAGACAGTTCTTTTCGGAGAAACAAATCATGGATTAAGGAAGCTAAACGTCTCTTAAGCCAACTAGAAACCTAGTAACCCTGATTACTGTAAATAAACTACCGAACCGTAGCTGAGAAAACCAAGCCATATCACAAAAATGGCGGCGGGGCTTGACTAGGAAGCTTAAACTCATATAAAATGATGAAAAGGCTTCTCACTTTCTTTCATAGGCAAGGTTTTGTTTCTTTTACCAGGAGGAAGCCTTGCTTTCAATGGAGATGTCTTTCTTACACTACCGACCATCCTTTGGAATACCCTTCGATTGACCGTACTTTAGCTTCAATGCACTCGATTTCTTTAAACCCGTGTTTTGCTCTTCTGGGTCTTTGCAGAAACATCGATTCTCTCAAGAAAGTCCACGCCTTGTGCGTTATAAATGGCATTAAAGGTGATCTTTTATGTGACACCAAATTGGTTGGCCTGTACGGATTGTTTGGGCACGTTGGTTATGCCCGGTTAATGTTTGATCAAATTCCTGACCCAGATATTTATTCCTGGAAAGTGATGATCAGATGTTACTTTTTGAATGATTTGTGTATGGAGATTATTGGGTTTTATGCTCGTATGAGAATGAGTATTAGAATGTGCGATAATGTTGTCTTTTCGGTTGTGTTGAAGGCGTGTAGCGAAATGCGGGATATTGATGAAGGGAGGAAAGTGCATTGCCACATTGTTAAGGTAGGGAATCCTGATAGTTTTGTTCAAACTGGTCTTGTTGATATGTACGCTAAATGTGGAGAAATTGAATGTTCTCGTAAGGTTTTTAGTGAAATTATTGATAGAAATGTGGTTTCGTGGACTTCGATGATAGCAGGGTATGTACAAAATGATTGTGCTAAAGACGCGTTGGTTTTGTTTAATAGGATGAGAGAAGCAATGGTTGAGGGTAATGAATTCACGTTAGGGAGCTTGGTGACTGCTTGCGGAAAGTTAGGGGCTTTACATCAGGGGAAATGGGTGCATGGATATGTTATTAAGAATGGTATTGAACTTAATTCCTACTCGGTGACTGCTCTTTTAGATATGTATGTTAAGTGTGGCAGCATAAGAGATGCTCGTTCTGTATTTGATGAGCTTTATTCTGTTGATCTTGTCTCATGGACAGCAATGATTGTTGGATATTCTCAGTGTGGATTTCCTGATGAGGCTTTGAAGTTGTTTATTGATAAGAAATGGTTTGGTATATTGCCCAATGCCGTTACCATTGCAAGTTTGCTTTCAGCATGTGCACAGTTGAGCAATTTGAGTTTTGGAAGGTTAGTTCATTCTTTGGGGATTCAGCTCGGACTTAAGGATTCAACAGTCATAAATGCACTAGTGGACATGTATGCCAAGTGTGGAATGATTAGAGATTCTAGGTACATATTTGAGACAGTCTCAGATAAGAATTTAATTGCCTGGAATTCAATCATTTCTGGTTATTCGCAAAATGGGTCTGCATATGAAGCCCTTGAACTGTTTCATCAAATGAGGTCAAAATCTGTGTCACCTGATGCAGTCACAGTGGTAAGCATCTTCTCAGCCTGTGCTTCACTTGGTGCTCTCCAAGTTGGTTCTTCTCTTCATGCTTACTCTATAAAAGGTGGCCTATTATCATCTAGTGTTTATGTTGGCACTGCACTTTTGAATTTCTATGCCAAATGTGGGGATTCTAAATCTGCGCGTACCATATTTGACAACATGGGAGAGAAAAACACTGTCACATGGAGTGCAATGATTGGTGGTTATGGAATTCAAGGGGACAGTAGTGGGTCCCTTGCACTTTTTAATGATATGGTTAAGGAAAATGTGGAGCCAAATGAAGTAATCTTCACAACCATTTTATCTGCTTGTAGCCATACAGGGAGTCTTGGGGAAGGATGGAAATATTTTAATTCGATGTGCCAGGACTGTAACTTTGTCCCTTCTATGAAGCATTATGCATGCATGGTTGATATGTTGGCCCGTGCTGGAAGGCTTGAAGAAGCCTGGGCCTTTATTGACAAATTGCCTATTCAACCAGACCTTAGCTTGTTTGGAGCTTTTCTTCATGGATGCGGACTCCATTCAAGGTTTGATCTTGGAGAGTTGGCTATCAAGAAAATGCTAGATTTACATCCTGATAGAGGTTGTTATTATGTGCTTATTTCTAACTTGTATGCCTTGGATGGAAGATGGACTCAGGTTAATCAGGTGAGAGAGTTGATGAAGCATAGAGGATTGAGCAAGGACCCTGGTTGTAGCATCACAGAGATGGATACTTATAAAGACCTTTCATATTCTAGAGTAGCATGTCTTGCTTAGTCTTTTACATGCATGTTTGGAGTCCATATTACCTTATTGAAAAAATGGAGGCAATCAGGAACTGCATTGAATTTATGAAGATGAATGTAAGGTTCTCTTAAGGACAGGTTGAATCCTGGATGTTGGTTTGCATTAGAAACTTGGCCAGAACTTGTGCCTGGTTCAAGTTGAAAAAATCCTGAGTACAGATTTCGATTAGCTTGGATCTTCAGGGATACATTTGTCCTAGATTTAGGCACTGAAACTTATGGCCCAAAATTAAAGAACTGATAGAGAAGATTATTGTTGGAAGATTCATTGTGGATAACTTTGTGGAATTTTTCTCCTCTAAACATGACCATGAAGAGCTTTTTGTATCAGCAGTTGTCAAGCTTGTAAAATTGTTTTGTATTGCTGCACCTATGGATCTCTGTATACATCTTAACAAGAGGGAACTTGAGAAGTTATGCAACATTAATAATCAATCACTGAGATGGCGGTGCAGTGTGCAAGAAGGTCCTTGTGACCGTGTGTTTAATTGGTGGGACTCCTACCATGCAACGAGTGTTGATTCCAGTGACACACAAATCTGGAATTATGTTCAGTTCTCACAGGGTTAGAACCATTCTTCAGGTGACTTTTCCATCCCATAGTTCTTTCTTTGTGTAATTTTTTGAGTAGTGACCCAGGGTTGGCATTATTTCTGCCTTAATCCCTTTCACTTGCTAAGATGATGATATAATCTTATATAGAATGCACAGAAGAATACAAAAAGGATCATCTTTACATCTCACGTGGCACCTACCCTGGTTTCACGGTATAACTGAACAATCAACAGGAATCATGCTGCACTCACTGCCAATTATGTATAATACAGAGCTCGATCTATGGAGGTAGGGTGAGATGATCTACTCAAGTAGGTTTTTCTAAATGTCGTAAATCTTTTGATTCTTTTGGTTGGAAAATGCAGACATCTGAACCGCTTAGGTTTACTTAATAAGCTTGCTTCATAGCTATGTTAACTGTAAAGGAAGTGCTGATACATGTCAAAACATCTGGTATTAGTTTACTGATTCTCTGTACAAAGTTCAAAGTATCTGTAACAGGGTAACAACTTTGGTACACAGCAATTGCTCTGTGCTTGATTCTTGAGTTAATTTTTATTAAAGAATGCAAAGATCTATGAGATGACTTGTGTAGTTATCAACTAGTATTTGATTATTCCAAGTACAATTGCTAACTTCTTGTTGTGAGTAAATATCCTTGGAAATTATGACACTGTCAAGCATCGAATTACTGTTTTCAAAATTACAAATGTATTCCTGAGCCAAATTTTGGAAATTTTCCAAAAAACAGAGACTTTCCTCAGTTTGCAGAAGTGAAGTATCTCCAACACTAAATCTATAAACTCTCTTATCAAGCTCAATTGTGCTATAGCCAGGAACCTTCCTAAGACCTATGCCTTTCATTGCTGATCTCACTTTCCCAAATTCCTTCCAGTTTCCTTCCTCACCATATATGTTTGATAACAAGGTGTAGTATCCAGTATCATCTGTATTAATATCTAAAAGGTCTTTTTCAATGGTTTTGATTATGTCCATCCTGTGGTGGATTCGACAACCATTAAGCAGGGCACTCCAAATGCTTGCATCTGCAGGAAATGGCATTGAATTGATGATTCTATATGCTTCATTCAGATCACCACCACGACTTAGAAGGTCGACCATACACGCGTAGTGTTCTGAGTTAGGCTCAACACCGAAATCCCTCATCGAGTTAAAATACGATTTTCCATCTTCCATGGATCCTGCATGACTACAAGCTGAAAGAATGTTCATGAAGGTAACCTGATTAGGTCTTACACTTGATTCTACCATTTGATTGAAGAGTGAGATGGAAGCATTTACCCTACCATGTGCTCCATATCCAGCAATCATGACACTCCACGACACCACACTTTTATCTGACATGCTATCAAAAACTCTTTGGGCTGTTTGAAGGTCTCCACACTTAGCATACATGTCAGTTAAAGCTGTGTCAATATAGAGATTTGTCCTCACACCGTATGTAAGGAGCTTGTGGTGAAGCCATTTTCCCTTCTCAAGATAACCCAAATTGGAGCATGCTTGAAGTACACTTAAGAAGGTGACATCATTCATCTCAAGACCGTTCAAGTACATTTGATCAAAGAGGCTAATTGCCTCTACTGAATTACCATTTTGAGAAAATCCGCAAATCATGGAGTTCCATGCTACAACACTTTTCTCTTTGATCTTATCAAATATCATATATGCTAATTCAGTTAGACCACATTTTGAGTACATATCAATTAGTGAATTCTGGACAAACTTATCTGAGAGGCCTCTGGTGATTATATGACCATGTATCTGATCTCCAAATTGCAGTAAACCTCCATCTGCACAAGCTGAGAGAGAACTTGCAAGGCTAAACGTGTCAGGCATCAATCCCCTGGTCTGCATCTGCACAAACAGTACCAATGCCTCTGTTAACAGCCCTTTCTGACTATAAATTGATAGGAGCATATTCCATGACACAATATTTCTTCCTGCAACACTCTGAAGAACCTTCTCACTATAGTTCAACTTTCCACATTCTGCATATAGTTCAATGAGAGCTGGCCCTAAAACATCATACTCAGGATCCATTTCTTTCCTGATAATGTAACAATGAACCGACTTCCCTTCTCTAAGCCAACCTAACCCTGCGTAAGAACCTAAAACACTCATCATGGTTACTGCATTGGGTTCCACACGAGCGTCTAACATATCAACAAAAGCTTCTATCGCGTCTATAAACCTACCACTTCTATTATAGCTAGAAATCATTGCCGTCCACAATGTTGTACTCCTGTTAGTTACATTTAGAAAGATCCTCTGTGCACTACCCAGGTCACCACATTTGCTATACATTGTAACAAGAGAGTTAGCCAATGAACCGTCACTTTCAATCTTCCTGTTTACTATATAACCATGCACCAACCTCGCTAATTTCAGAAGTCCCAACTCAGCACAAGCCTCAGCTACACTAAGCATTGTTACCCAGTCCGGTTTAATAGCTTCCAAGACCATTAAACGAAACATCTCCAATCCTTCACTTGCCTTCCCATTCTCGACATAGCTCAAAATAATCGAACTCCACGAAACCAAGTCTCTCATTGGCATTTCATCAAACACTTTCTTAGCATAACTTAAGCACCCCATTTCACCATACATACAAAGAAGTGAAGTCTGAATTACAGAATCTTCACCAAGCCCATTTTTTATTATGGTCCCATGGATCATTTCACCAGTGCCCAGATCACCAAAACCAGAACAAGCCCTCAAAACAGAAGGAAATATAAAACTACTGATCTCAGCTTGGTTGTTTTCCATCATAGTTTGGTAGAGAAAAATGGCTTCTTGAAATAAGTTGTTCCAAACAGAGCATTTTATCAGAACACCCCACATGAAAGAATCTGGGTTTGGGAAGTATTTGAAAACAAGTTTTGAAGATCGAAAGGTACCCATTTGGGCATAAGATTCAATGAGTTTGGTGGAAGGGAGTGGGTCACGGTGAAGCCCAGCGACTAAAAGGTAGGCATGGAGTTGAGTTAGTGATCTAAGGTTGGTGCATGATCTGAATAAGGGCATGTAAAGGGTGGTCATTGCAGAAAGGAACTGACCGTACCTTTAGCTTAGCAAGGGAAGCAGAGCGAGAGGGACTGGACGAGAAAGAGAGAAACTGGTGCCAAGACCTACATATTAGAGTGGGTAAGTGGGTTTTGGTCTTGGCCCATTTAGAGAATCAGATATTCAAAAGGAATTGAACCCATGAATACTATGTCATCATATCACCATATTATATATGTATATTACTTTATTTTTTATCATAATATGTTAAAATTATGTAATATAAAATAAAAAAATAAAATTTTAATTAATAACATTCAGTTAACTGTTATTTTATATTACATGGTGTTATAAATCAAAATAATTTCCTCTCTATTCTCTCTTTAAAAATTTGTAAATCCTAATATCACAATAAAGAAATACTATAATGTTACTCTAGCTCAAATTTTTTAACTTCTAACTTGTATTGAATGGATGTTAGCTCAAATTAAAATACTGTCAACATCAGGGAAACCTTGGATAAATTAATATAAACTGAAAAGAGTGAAAAACCAATGAAAATGACTGAAAATTTCTGATTTCAGCAAGAGGTTTACTTGATGATTATCTACATACTGATTAGAAGGCATCAGTTTTCCTTTTAAGAGGAACCAAAAAGAAGGAAAGGAAAGATACATTGGTTTGGCTATACATGAAAGAGCGTCATATACATGCTTCATGGCAGTTCTGGCAAGGAATGCCATGTTACAAACTACTAAGGAAAATCAGGCCTTATTTCTTCCTGTGATGCCTCCACCTTCATCGCCTTCTGGATCGAGGGGAATTTCATGTCGGGGCCTGTTGTACTTCTCACGAAGCCGTTTGATGGGAATGAAATCTCCAGCTGCATCCATCCCATAGAACAGAAAAGATATATAGGGATGATCGAACCTTCTCTGCACATTGGATATTGGAAGCCAGAGTGAATCAAAGAGGATATTATCAAATACCATGTTGCATAATGACAATTCCACTCACCAAGTCTGGTTGTTCAGGGGCTAAAAGATTCTCCTCAGGAACTGCAGCGTAGGAAAACATTTATTGAGTTCACGAGTGCATTAGCAAGATAACTTGTATAAAATTACTACAAATCCAAACATATCCAGCATAGAATTTACTTTTGGAGGTAAGAACTATGGGAAAAGAGAACTGCAGTTCAGGATCCCGACATGATGGAAGTAAAAAGAAATGATAATGGAGATAATACTGATTTCGAATAACAAAAGAGACAAGGTAATCAATATCAGAAGGAATTGAGCAAACAGCAGAAGTGCAATGGTTTACCATATGCCACTAGTAGATTGGGGTCTGCATATACATCAACCAAGACCTGGCAAACAACAGAGAACCTCATTAAATCTCTATGAACTAGCAGTCTGTCAACCCCCCTCTTCGGTGGCAGATGATGCTACAGCTATTACATGAGAAAAATTGCCTATACTGCCATGACGTAATACTACTTGAAAGCATGCTCTTCCTTCTCACTATAGCATATAAAGTTCTTATTTAGTGGACTTTTTAAGAAACAAGCTGAAGAATATTAACCTTTTTTAGATACTGTAACATTTAAATAAGGTTCTTTATATTTCTTTTCTCATTTTTTTTAAAAAAATCATCTCACAACTTTATGTTTTGAAATTAAATCCTCCTGGTATTAAACCAATACATCATGTAAATATTGTAGGTATCAATACATCCTCAAATGCTGGAATGTCCTCAGTAATGGCACTATGCACTCACACACCCTAAGGAAATGAACTTTTCATAGGGACAATTGTAGCAAAGGCTCACAGATTACTAGATTAAATAGTCAAAACAGAAAAGCACTAAAGGTCATGTCTGTAACATCTAAAACTTAGATGATAATGGACTAGGTTATAGGCAAGGGGACGTTAGAAGAGTTTAGAGTTTGATCATATCTGTTCCTTGCATGTATAACTTAAAGCAAGCACAACTAAGACCTGCCTGGATTTTGCTGATCCAATGCTAATGGTTACAGCAATTATGTTTATACTATGTTTTATTGGTTTCAGCATCATATAAATATGGTCATAGCAAAACGAAAGGTAGTCCGTTGCAAAATATAAGAGGCTTAAAGGGTGGAGCAGCAGATCATGGGTCGTCCATGAGGTTCATTGCATTAAAAGCAATTAATAATATCTGAGAATTATAGGAAAAATTATACCAACCCACTCCAGATGAACTATAACAGTAGTATTAATCAAACCTGATAAAATGGCTGATTAGAACCACGAGACAACTTTTCAACCTGTGCAGCTTCCATCCATGAACTTGATTCACAGCACACTGGATCCATCCCACAAACTACAGCTCGATAACCTGAATGAGATAAACAAGCAGGCGAAAGGCAGTTAAAAAAAGGACAAAAACCTTGCATTAATGCTAGTCATAGGAAATCCAGATAGATGTAAAGGCTTTACAGTGTTGTCCTCCCCTCCCTACCCCCCAGCTTCTCTCCCCCCCCCACAAGGACTGAGTGAGTACAAAAACCATAGCAATTTGCTATCATGACAAGTCCTGATGCTTTAACAGAATGAAACCGGAGTTATTAAATAAAAAAAGACAAAGAAGTCAATTCCTGATACTAACATCTGCATTTGGAATTTAGGGGAAAGGGAAGGACAAGAACTACATAAGGAGGAAACAGAAAGTTCAAATAATGTAGAGGAAATCATATTGATTATATACCAAAAATTTTATGCTGAACTTTCTGTCCCAAACGAAATGCATATTGCACATTTTCATATGCCAATGCTTTTGCAGATGCAGCCAAAGATTCTGCCTCGAGTTTGGAAATGTCATTCCGTAATTTAGCTGCCAAAGCATAATTCTCAGTCTCAATTGCATTCTGCAGGTCTCCACTGAAGTGAAACAAATAAAATCAATAATCTAAAGCACCCCAAATGAACCAAGGGAGCAAATTACAAAGAAAATAAGTCAAAATGAACACTTTTTCTCAAAAATCAATTATATGCACCCTAAGAAGAAATGCAGATAAGTAAATGTGAGACTCACCGTAGACGCACTATACTTATAGCCTTATCTTGGGCTTCACTCTTTGAGGACAATCCTCTTTTAGCTTCTTTCTGCTTAAGTATTTCTGCTTCAACCTTAAAAGGGGAATACTTGTTAATAAACACACCGCATGCACATCTGCCAACTCCATTTATCATGAAGAGACTTGGTTACACATTGTGGCAACCAAGCATACATAAATTCATGATGTTATGACATTGTAGTGTAAAGTTTGAATGAAAATGATCCTCTGCAGCAACAAGATCAATTCCAGTAAATAAATAAATTAAGCATGCAATGGGTTAAAAAGAAAAATGAAGTTTCCGCCAGACGACTCATTTCTTCAATAGTTGATGGACAAGCAAAAAAAAAGGATCCAGCAATTAGTTATAGAGGCCCCTGGGGTTAAAGATGTCAGGACAAACCTCAGTAAGCTTGTTTCTAAGTTGCTGGGCAATTTCATACTCTTCCAAATTCAAAGCACGCTGCAAATCCAAAATACACAAGCATCCCAATAAATTGAAAGATAAGTGGAAACAATTTGCCCATGAAAGAAAAGACAGTAAAGTCCTATCCTAGACATAAGAAGCTGACATCAAAACCTGCACTTGCGTAGCCAAGTCCAGCTGGAAAAAGAAAATCAATATATCCTCATTAGCAGTCTCACTACGCTCTGAGCTTGCACCCAACTCCTGATCACCTCCTTTAAATGGCCATCCGGCTTTAACCCGCAAATTCCTTTTCCTTAACAAATTGGGGTTGCCTTTAAAGTAAAAACTTGGTACATACTCATGCCAGAGAGATTGTCTACCAATCCCAGATTTCAAATGGGCTTTCCCAACTATCTCATAATATCGCCTCCCCACCACCTCTGACCCATAAACTGCCGTGTTTCCGGAGGTTGTTAAGGTGCTTAATGAAAGGCTCTGCACCATTTTCCTTTTATGATAGAAACCACCGGAAAGTTGCCTGCAAGTAAGAAAAAGGAAATTCTGGAATCAAATATCAGTATCTTATGAAAAAAAAGAGAGAAGCGAGAGAGGCTAAAATCATCATCGATTAGTTTCAGTGAGTAGATTGGAAACAGAGGGACACAGGGGAACGAAATTAAAACTAAAGGGGAAGAAACGAAAATATCAAAATTTTATAGGGGTCAAAATCATATGCAGTCTGGATTAGGGAGTTGAGAGTGTTATTCAACACAGTCCTGACACGTGGAATTCTTTTGGACCATGTAGTGTTGTTTGGGCCGATTGGGCCACAGCCCACATTAATCTATTCCTTACTCTCCTAATCCTGTTAGAACTTAGAAATTTCATTTTGCCCTGCTCTTTGACAGAAAATTATGCATCAAATAATAAATCAAATACTCGGATGGATATATTTGTCTAATGAACTTTGACTCTATTTCCGATGTCTTATTTCAACAATTAGAACTTGAAATTTCTTTTGCCCATATCCAATTCAAATCTGTCCGATGGGCTTTAAGGGCAGAATGTACACTCATTATTCCAGAACAGAGGGTAAAATGAACTCAGAAAGATCCTAGAATGATCATCAAGAAATCATGAAGACGATTGAGAGAATAAATAACACATTGTAAATTTGTAACAAAGCCAACTGCACAACTTTCAATCGAATGCTCAGATCACCCTGAAATATTATTAACAAATCATTTAAGATGATACAAGAGAGAAAGAATATTACTTTCCTTATCATAAAACAAACATATCATTGCTCAATAAATTAAGAATTTGGCTATTTCTACACGATGAACAACCACCAAATACAAACCCCCCACCCTGCCTAGAAAATACAGTTGAAGAGAAATCAAAACAAGAATCAGTGGCTTTTTTCCAACTGGTGAAACTGTCTATTTAAATGTCTATGGTCGATGGTATACATATTTCGTTCTGGGGTCCACGATAAGACCCTTTCCACCATTCACTTCTAAATCGTGCCTGCAATGATCATATCAACAAAAAAGATTAGAATCAACTTTCTTATCCTACTTTCGGTTATTGTTCTATATTGTGAGCACTCTCAACATATAAATAAGCTTAATAAGGCAAACTGTTGAATAACCGAATTGCATTGATGCAATTCTAACACCGCAGAAGAATGCCCCTTGCCTACAGATTAGAAATGATGGCATGTTTCATTTGAAAGAATAAATAGATTAAACTAGAGCACTCAACTGAAACACGAAATCGGGGATGGTCAATTGCTCACGAGGAACATATCTGAATAGCTGCAGAAGCCTATCAGCATATACCACTTTCTTCCACACCTATAGATAAATTCCGAGAACATCAAGTTACAGCAAAATTCCTAAACAGGTAAATCATTCTTCAATGAGAAACAATTAAGACATACCACATTGTCCACGAACATTTGCAGAGCAAAAATTGCAGCCTTCAAGTGAAAGGTTGGATGAAGAACATATATTGCCTACACCAAACAAGAAAGAGGATCAAAACTACGACTGTAAATATATATTCAGATTATATGGAATAGTTGAGCTGCATACATGCAGGTTACGTTGGTGCTTCCGACCAAGTATTTGCTGTAACCTTCTCATCCATCCTAAGTCTGGTTGGCTGGTCATTCCAGAAAGAGAAAAATGTAACATGAGCAGCGAAGGATAAAAAACAAATTGAATTCTGAAAATGCAAACAAAGACAATCTTGGTTATATAATGGTGTTGTACCAAGATCATTTTGTATTGATTAAAATGGAAATTTCCAAATCTAGATTCTTTTGAAAAGGCACAACTTTTTTGTTTGTTTTCATTGCTTTAACTATGCAATTGCCTATGAGCCATTATCTGTTACTTCTATCAACGTCTAGGAACTCCTCTGGTACCCAAAAATTTTATATGCAATTTCACAGAATGACTTGTATGAGAAGCATAAAAATTGACCAGCTGTCACAAGTGTAAAAGAAATTATGGATCATTGTTTAATAAAATCACATGCAGTTGTACAGCAAGTTCAATTTTCCAATAGCATCACTGTTTCTTCTCTGAATAGTGGTTGGCTTCATATCTGTCTTAATATATGTTAATCTTTGACAATCAGATCAAAATAAACTTTCCCACTGGGAAAAGCATGATAACCAACAGCCATGCTACTGATGGCCCTAAAGAAGTGGGGTTTTTCCTTTTTTTCATGCTGGAAGTTCCTGCAGGGCCAGCTACCCTGTGAAAGTTTTATTAATAACGCTAAAGAAATGCATTGCTTATTGTTGACTGGTGGAGATTTTTTAGGAATAAGTTTAGGAATAATTTTAGGAATTATTATATTTATGTGTCTGATTTTTTGGGCCTAATATTATGCTTTCTATATTTGCAATAACTTCTTATTTTAGGGATGTTTTTAGGGTAAACATGGATCTATATGTATAGGCTGCTGTAAATATTTTTATATGACAGAGAATAAGAAACTCTCTGGTTTTTCTTCCCAACATGGTATCAGAGCTTCTGCCGACTAAAGAAGCCATATTTTTTTATCGCTTGGCAGTAGGGGAATCTTGTCTGCTACTCTTGACAGCCTCCAGAAGCCTTGATTGACTGGTGTTTCAAATCATGGCTGATGGGAAGAAAACAACTACTGAAAATAAGGTTAGTTTGATCGGTGAGAATCCCTCATTACAAATCAGTCCCGTAAAGCTAGATGGAACTAATTATCTTGCGTGGTCAAGGTCTTGTCTATTGTTCATCCAAGCTAGAGGTCTGAAAGGATATGTTACCGGAGATAAACAAAAGCCAGACGTCACCAATCCCACCTACAACCAGTGGGAATCTGAAAACTCTCTTGTAATGTCATGGCTTATTAATTCCATGCAACCTCAAATAGCCCGAGGTTATCTGTTGCTGAATACTGCATCTAAGATTTGGAATGCAGCTTCTCAAACCTATTCTCAAGTGGGCAATGATGCACAGATTTATGAATTGCGGAATAAGGTGCATGAGACGAAACAAGGTGAGATGACTATTGCTCAATACTTTGCTGAATTGAGTGGTTTATGGCAAGAGCTTGACTATTACCAAGATTTCCAAGCAGTATGTTCTGAAGATGCGGCCAAATTCCAGAAATTAGTGGAAAAAGAACGCATATATGATTTTCTTGCTGGTTTAAATATGGAATATGATCAGATACGGGTTCAGATACTTGGTAAGGATCCTTTGCCTTTTTTAAGGCAAACCTATTCGTATGTGCAGCAAGAAGAAAGTCGAAGAAGTGCCATGATACACACAGTTTCAGTAGACAAGGCAGGGTTAGTTGCAAATTCCTTTCGTGAACAGCTGAAAGTCAGTAACCAAGGTCCATCAGACAAGGATCATTTACACTGTGATTATTGTGGGAAGCTAAGGCATACTAAGGAAACTTGTTGGAAGCTGAATGGTCGACCAACTAGGGGTCGTGGAGGTAAACGGATGGGCTCAACAAGACCACAAGCAAACCTATCTGAAGCAGTAGAAATACCTAGAGAGACAACTAATACTGGGAGTCTTTCCAATGAAGAAGTACAAACCCTAAGGCATCTTTTGTCTCAGCTTGACTCTCAATCAACCACTGCTGCTTCCTCCAATTTTGTCAAAACAGGTACTGTTTTTCTTGCCAATCTTGATACTCAAAAAAATTCATGGATTATAGATTCTGGAGCAAACAGACATATGACAGGCTCTTCCAATAAATTCTTAACTTATTCTCCGTGTTTAGACAATGATAAAGTCCGTGTAGCAGATGGATCTTTAGCATCTATATCTGGAACAGGTTCTATCAAATGTACTCCCACCATTAATCTACCTTCAGTTCTTCATGTTCCTAGTTTTCCTATTAACCTTTTATCTGTTAGTTCAATTACAAAAGCACTTGATTGCAAAATTGAATTCTTTCCGACTCATTGTGTTTTTCAAGACCTGAAAACAGGGAGAACGATTGGCTTTGGTAGATTGCAAGATGGCTTGTATCTATTAGAGGAAGGTTGCAATATCTTGATTCCTGGTATAACTCGAGCTCTATTAGGAGACTCTATGAATGTTAACCAAGAAATAATCCAATGGCATAGACGATTAGGACACCCATCTTTTTCTGTTTTAGAAAAATTATATCCTAGTTTGTTTAAACAATGCAAGTTGGATTTATTATTTTGTGACGCTTGTGAATTTGCTAAACATAGCAGACATTCTTATCCTTCAACTAATAATAAGAGCTCAGTTCCTTTTATGACTATTCATTCTGATGTATGGGGACCTAGTCGAGCAGTTTCTCTATCTGGTTATAGATGGTTTGTTACCTTTATTGATTGTTGTACTAGATTAACTTGGGTTTATTTGATGAAAGCAAAGAATGAGGTTTTTTCTTGTTTTCAACTATTTCACAAAATGATTTGTACACAATTTGATGCCAAGGTTAAGATTCTAAGAACCGACAATGGCACAGAATACATGGATGGTGTGTTTAAGGTATATCTAGATTCCAATGGAATATTACACCAAACTAGCTGTGTGGACACTAGTGCACAAAATGGAGTGTCTGAGAGGAAGAACAGGCACCTATTAGAAGTGGCTCGATCTCTCATGTTCACTATGGATGTTCCAAAGGTTTATTGGGGCGATGCAGTACTTTCAGCCGCATACCTTATTAACAGAATGCCTCTAAAAACACTTAATTTTAAGAGTCCTTTAGAAGTTCTAAAAGGTAGTAATTCATATACTGTTCCTCCAAAAATTTTTGGATGTGTTTGTTTTGTTCACAAGAGGAATGTAGGTAAGTTAGAACCTAGGGCCCTTAAATGTGTGTTTGTTGGCTACTCTGCAACTCAAAAGGGATATAAGTGTTATCATCCACCCTCGAGAAAATACTTTGTAAGTATGGATGTTACATTTAGGGAGTCTGAGCCTTATTTTCATACACCTCAGTCACCTCTTCAGGGGGAGAATAAGGAGGAAGAGGTGGAAGTGATGGCACCTGTCCCTATACAGTTTTTTAGTGAAAATCCTAGTGATGACAAGGAACAACCTAAAATTGGGAGATTAGATAGGCCAGATTTGAAAACCTACACACGACGGGACAAGACAGATAAAGCCATCGAGCATGTCATACCTGGTCAAGCGCCATCTCTGAGTTCAGTTCCTGAAAATACATGTGGTGAGTCTTTTTTACCTTTTGATTACCCCAATTCTAATCCCATTGGTAATGATCTTGATGTTCCTATTGCTATCAGAAAAGGAGTCAGAGCTTGTACTAAACATCCTATTTCTAACTTTGTTTCCTACAATTCTTTGTCTCCTTCCTATAGAGCCTTTGTATTGTCAGTTTCCTCCATTTCTATTCCACAGGGTTGGCAAGAAGCATATCATGATCCAAAATGGAAAGAAGCAATGGTTGAAGAGATGAAGGCTTTGGCAAAAAATGAGACTTGGGAACTTGTTACTCCTCTCTTGGGAAAGAAACCAGTTGGATGCAAATGGGTGTTTTCAGTGAAACATAAGGCAGATGGTTCAATTGAAAGGTACAAAGCTAGATTAGTGGCAAAAGGCTTCACCCAGACCTATGGGGTGGACTATCAAGAGACATTTGCTCCTGTTGCAAAAATGAATACTATCAGAATCATGTTATCATGTGCAGCTAACCTTGACTGGGACCTACAACAGTTTGATGTCAAGAATGCCTTCCTACACGGAGACTTGGAAGAAGAGGTGTATATGGAAATTCCTCCGGGATTTGATGATGAGAAGACTAAAGGGAAGGTTTGCAGATTAAAGAAGGCATTATATGGTTTGAAGCAATCGCCCAAGGCATGGTTCGATAGGTTCAATAAGGCCATGATCTCATTTGGATATCATCAAAGCAATGCTGATCATACCTTGTTTATTAAACACTGTAATGGTAAGATCACATTACTTATTGTTTATGTTGATGATATAGTTGTGACTGGGGATGATAAGGAGGAGATTGCTCGACTCAGAAAACTTTTAGCTCAGGAGTTTGAGATTAAGGATTTGGGTAAGTTGCAATATTTCCTTGGAATAGAGATTGCCAGATCTGATAAGGGGATCTTTATTTCTCAAAGGAAATATATTTTGGATCTTCTTGAAGAAACTGGTATGTTGGGATGTAAACCTGCAGACTCTCCTATTGAAGCTAATCATAAATTGCAAGCAAGAGTTGGTGAGTCAGTTGATTTAGGCCGATATCAAAGGTTGGTTGGGAGATTGATCTATCTCTCACACACCAGACCAGACATAGCCTATGCTGTAAGTTTGGTAAGTCGATATATGCATGACCCTCGAAATTCTCATCTAGAGGCTGTTTTTCGCATTTTAAGATACCTAAAATCTGCACCTGGAAAAGGATTGCTCTTCTCTAAAAATGGTCACTTAAAGATAGAAGCTTTTACAGATGCAGATTGGGCTGGATCACCTGATGATAGGAGGTCAACATCTGGTTATTGCACATTTATAGGTGGAAATTTAGTTACTTGGAGGAGCAAAAAACAGAATGTGGTAGCTCGATCGAGTGCAGAAGCAGAATATAGAGCTATGGCACAGGGTGTTTGTGAATTACTATGGCTGCAGAAAGTAATGGAAGAATTGCGATTGTCAGAAGGGAAATGTCTATCCTTGTTCTGTGATAACAAGGCTGCTATTAGTATAGCTCACAATCCAGTTCAACATGATCGAACAAAGCATATAGAGATTGACCGGCATTTCATAAAAGAAAAAATATTAGATGGTTTTTTGAAGGTTTCTCATGTGACCTCAGAAAAACAACTAGCTGATGTGTTTACTAAGGGACTTAGCAGCAGACCATTTCATACTTTAGTTTGCAAGTTGGGCATGTGTGACATCTATGCACCAACTTGAGGGGGAGTGTTGACTGGTGGAGATTTTTTAGGAATAAGTTTAGGAATAATTTTAGGAATTATTATATTTATGTGTCTGATTTTTTGGGCCTAATATTATGCTTTCTATATTTGCAATAACTTCTTATTTTAGGGATGTTTTTAGGGTAAACATGGATCTATATGTATAGGCTGCTGTAAATATTTTTATATGACAGAGAATAAGAAACTCTCTGGTTTTTCTTCCCAACACTTATAAAAGCAATGGTTATGAGCTAATAACATATAAGGGGAAATATTGCTATCAGAAGAAAAAGGTCTAAAACCTTCCACTTAAAGAATCCAAACATTTAACCAACACCCCCAACCCACCCCCCACCCCCAACCATTTACCCCCTGTAGTTGCTTTGAAGTGCATCAAATTTAACCAAAATTCTGCAAACCATACAATACTTACATTTGTAAAGATGCTGCAGAGTGAAAGTATACAATAGTATAAGGTTTCTGTATTAAGGGTTCAAATTCCTGAATAAAAATCAAAAGATGATATTAGCTCAAAAGGCCAGTTTTGAATACAAATATGCTTTTAGGCATCCATAACCACAAAAATTTTCCCAAAATCAAGCAGTGTAAAATGATGTGCAATCAATGAGACTGTGTCTGGAATTTTAAAAGTCCAAATGAACCAACCAGTAAGCTAATACCTTTACAACATAGAGAATAAAACGTTCAAGCTCAAGACACCGCAGCAGAAAATGTGCTCCAACAACAACCATAACAGGGCGACCTTCACTGTCCACTCCCCCGCGGTAACTGACATAAAACAAATAAACTAACTAAACATTATATTCAGACCAGGACCAATCCAAGCATGTATGGAAATGATGAGTCTCATACTATAAACAAAAAATGCCCCCACATACAGTTAGCAAAGCCAACAAATAAAAATCGGAAATTCAGAATAAGGTATGGGAGAGTAAAGAGTAAACATGCTGACGACTTCAGCTGTTTGAATAGTGTATAATATCCTAGCAACACTAACACTACAAGGACACCCAAATTATTCAACGGAAATGAAAAGTTTGACCAAATGATTTTCAAAAATAATGAAATATAATAAAACAGAATGCTAACTCAAGATAGGAAAAAGTTAAAGGACATCTGCACGATACACTTACACAATTTTCATCTCTGCGATTTCAGAAAGATTAAGAGAATTTGCCTTAGTGAGGTATCTGGAGTGAAGTGAGTATTCTTCAGCAGCCGATAATGGAGGCCCACCAAGGTCACCAAATCCAAGCAACTTAGCACAGTTCCAACCACCTTGTGCTTGAGCATTTTTTTCCCATTGTTCCTGGCGTCTCTGATCTGGATCTTTGATCAAGGACATGAAAGCGGGATCCAAAAATGTATCCAAGTAATTTGAATTCCTGAAAGAGTAACAATCATCCAATAGTCATTTGATGACTTGAAATTCAAATAGGCAGTGACCATTTAGCATAATTAAAACAGAACCACGATAATTGGAAGAGAGCAAATACATGAAACTACATGGAAACTCAGAGAAGCAATAGTTTGTTACACTTTGCCCAACATAACCATCTAGCAACTAGACATAATACGTAAAAAAGTAACAAGTTTTACTTCTTGCTTTCATAATATCTTTCTCTGAAGTCAAAACCCAAAAAATCTATAAAGCTGGAATAATGCATATCTCATATATGATCAAAGCATATAGCAAGATGCAGACATCCACATATGGCAACAACTATGAAAGAACTGCATAATTTCTAGAAAAGGAAGAGCCATCAGGGGCATATTTCATACAAGAGATTTAAAACCGACCTCATTAAAGCATGTGGCTATTATATGAGTATTCCTGCGTCCACATGCGTGCTCATATGTGTGCAAGATAGAGAGATCAAATAAAATGGTCAAACGCATAATCTCCAGAAATGATAGGCAAAACAATTCATATTTCATTAAAAACCACCCTTTATAAGGTGCATAGCTTTTAATGTGGACAGGCAAAGCATATTTCATTAAAAACCACCCTTCATAAGATGCATAACTTTTAAATATGGACAGGCAAAACATATTTCATTAAAAACCACCCTTCATAAAGTGCATAGCTTTTAAATGTGTTTAAGTACACAAATGCATGTGCAAGTGTAGGTGTGAGTCAGTGGCTAAGAGAGAAATAGAGAGGCTTCAAATATCTTAAAAACAACTATGGTTGCAAGTAGTACTCGCCCACAGCAGGAAATATGCTCAAAGGAATCCAAAATATTGAATCAAAAACTACTCTAGTTATAAGTTAAACTCACTATCACAAGAAAATGCTTGAATGGAATCTGAAGTATTGATTTATTACTCTGTGGAAAGTACTTAATCACTTAGATATATTAAACAATACTTTTTTGGATAAAGAGCATATCAAACCAACAAATTCACAACGTTGTGATATAGGCACACCTACATTCCAATATATTCACATTATGATGCATTTATTGATCAATCTATAACCAAGAAGTGAATATAAAAAAGTATAAAAATGATAAAGACTTTTATCATGAAATAGAGTTACTGACCTTCGTACCAAACCTACATCACTAACAGGGAGTTCAACTGGAGCTTGGGGAGGCTTTGGGATGGCCTTTTTGGGCAATGGCTTTATTCTGATTTTACGCTCATCTATGATAGTCTCACCATTCTCATCCCCAACATCGGCAGGAAGCTTAGACACGGCCACCTCCTCCTCATGCTTATCTCGAGGAAAGTAAAGCGGAAGCAATCTACAATTTACAGTATTAAATGAGATGACACCTCAGACCTATAGCATTTTAAATGAAAGGAAAAAGAAGAAAAAAAATACCTCATAACAATGCATTCTTAAAAAATGAAAAGAAAAAGTAAGAAGAAATGAAGGCATCATGACAATGCATCTAAATAAGCAAGCCATCTTTGCAAGTTAGTAGAAATGAATAAAATAGTACAATTACCTCTTATAGATCTCAGTATCAGGTGATGTGCTAGTACAAAAAACCACAGCAGTAATTTTATCTTTCTGCTTTTCAAGAAATCGCCGAACAGTCCCTGAAGAACAGGAAAAAGTTTGAATCCAGAAACATCCAAAACACTTTCAATAACATATTAATATGAAACAAAGGTATGTAAATGCAAACAGATAGCATTCTTCTTTCTTTTTTTAAAGAATTTTCACCCCTGTAAAAACCATGTATTAGTGATGAAAATTTCAGATGGCATGTATTGTCAATTAAATGGTTTAAAAAGGTAATGAACAGTCCACAAAAGTCAATGGCTCCAAGAACATTGTATTCCAATAGCACATTGAGACAGTCAACTTAGGAAAATTAGAGGCACAAATGGCATCAGATCCATTGCGAATATTCAAAATATAACATCTTATATTATTTTTCTTTTTCATTTCATAAGAAAAACATTTCAAAATTTCCTTGCATTTTAATTCACCACTTTCTGTAATAACAGCATTAGAATAATGAAATCAAAGTTGCAAAAAGAATACCGAAAAGAAAAACTTTGAAATTCCAGATATTTTAGTTCACAAAATATCAATAGAAGCAAAAAAATAGCCATAATGTGTAGGAAATTTTCTCACTTATAGCCACATGCGCAGCTGGTTCACGGGGATAGTTTTTAGCCTCTGCGTATATACAGCCCATAGCAATACTGCATTCGTACATGTCAAGGATAGTAATTATCTTACTCCACAACACAACAGAATAGTAAGCAAATTCAAGAAATACAGTGTATAGCATCTGCAATATCAAACCTCCGAAGACCGTTATCAATGAGAAGTTCAAGGCAAGATCGATAGCAATGACTCAGAGCATTTTCAGCAGCAGTGTGATACTTTACTGCATACTTGGGACCAACAGTATGGATAACTCTCCTAACAATATGATACATAAAACCATCAGTTTTCAGTCAAGACAAGATTTCATGACTACAATTTAACTATAACACTTTCGGTGCAAACTTAACCAAATGGATTCTAAAATAAAGAATATAACAAGCAAGTCATCACAGCTGCTCAAACGAAAGGTATGAACCACAGCTCATGCAGCATGATCAAAAAACTGATCAATGCATGATTAAAAGAAAATGATGATGTCATGCTATTATATTCCTCGGTCTTCTACAATAAATTATGAACAAATGAAAAACAAAGGCAAGTGAAACAGTTAAAAGAATTATAGGAAAGCATTACATCTCGACTATAAACAAAAAGGAATTATCATTCTGATTTTTTTTTTTTGAAAGATAATTATCATTCTGATTTACAGAGCACTTTATTGAAGTGCATCAGATGCAAGTGTCGGATAATATCCTTGTAAACATTGTCTCTATACAGTCTAAGTTACACAAGTATGTGAACATACTCACCTAGCAGGAAGATCATATGCATTAGTAACTTTGGCCATCCCTGTCCTGCATCCACCCTGACCATAAAAGTTACATTAAGTCATTCTTGCTTTAGGTTTACTTATTTCCAACAGCATGCTTCATAATCACAAAGCTTTTTCATACACTATAAAAAACCTTAGAACAGAACTATCAAACGGTGCAACAGATCATGAAGTGCATCCATGGCAAAAGTTCTCATATAATTTCCTCCTGATTAATGTTGAGCATACCAGTGTTGCGCATTCTTCTGCAAGACCAGGTCCAGCTGCTGCATGCAAACCATGACTACTGTGTGCTTCATCCAAGTTCTGCAATCAAGCATGCAAAGAACAAATCAGAATATTTACATCTTTAAATAATGATATGTTCTTAGCTGAGGAACTTTGATCCTTAATGGGATCAAAACGTTAACCAAATTCCTCATATCTGCACATTAAGTATCAAACTTACCCGCTCAAGTTAGCACAAAGGTTAAGTAAAAAGCCCAACAATTTTACAACTTTTTCCACCTTGTTACATATACAAAGAAGAAAGTTCAAGTCCTTAAGGGTAGATAAAATAAAAATACACAAGTATAAATTAATTTTAAAATATACTTAAGTGTGGGAACAAAAAAAAAATCACAGCTCAGTTCAGTTCTAAGATTTTGAATAAAATTGTGAAGCACTTGCAGGTCAATTTTACCTACCCATTGGAAAACCAATCAAGCCTCCTTAAAACTCAGTCCTTTTCTTTATCACTTCAATCCTCAATAGAAATTCAGTACAGTTCCACTGTTACTAACAGTCTTTTTTCTCATCATTTCCTTTCCATATTGGCTTCACCATATAACATACATGTGTATGTGTGAAAAATGCAAGGTTGTCCATAACCAACGATAAAGCAATTGCTGTAGTTCTTCAAAATAGTTTGCATCTCTATGAATCAGATAAGGTTAGGAAAGTTGGTGCATACCTCATTTGTAGAGTTAACAACAGCATCAACCTCAAGGTTCCACGGCTGTCCCCTCCACAAATATATCTTTGAGTTTATTTCATGATCAACAGGAAACCTCGATACCATCCCATTGCTACTACTCTCCTCCCCAGGAGCTGTTAACGGGTCAGGGAAATATGAATTTGAAAAGGAAGGATCTTCATTCTCATACTCCAAAGAAGACCTATACTCCGCATCACTCCACCGCGGGACTTGATCCAAGGTCACAACAGAGTCCCCATTATCAGTTGGGACTCCCCCCCTGGTCGTGGCTGTAGCCACCGTCCGATACATTGTCCCAACTCCCAATCGGAGTCCCTACCAATAGTGAATCACAAGTCCTTTAGGAACTCAAACTTCAACCAACCAAAATAAAAAATGAAATATATAATGAAAAAAAAAACCAAAAGGTAATTCACACGATCCCCACCTCAAAATAACAAAAATTATCAGAATAGAATCTATATTTGAACCAAAAGAAGGAGAGTTTTTATCAATGATCACCAACAAATTTCAAGACTTTTTAGCCTATTGAGATATCAATCACCAAAACCAACTTCTCAAAAAATTCCCCAATTCTCAAATCATCTTTGATTTGACACCATAAACATACATGAATAAGATAGAAACTGAAATCCATAATTCATTATACGCGAAATGCCGGAATTAAACAAATTCCTATAAAACAATTAGCAACAACCACCAAATTAAGCCTCAAAAAATGAAGCAAGTACGTGTTGGAAAACCCAATACCCCGAGCTTTCGTATAAAACAAAACAATTGACCAAACAAAATCAAAATTCAAAGAAACCCATCAAAATTAAGAGATGGATTTACGAACGTACCCGAAATTGAGAAGCTCGGGAATCAAAATTGATCTTCAATTTAATTTTGGGTTTTAATTTTTATTTCTATAAATGAGGAAAATACAACTACTATTGCTGGGTCGATGAGCTAGCGGTTGCGGTGCTCATTTTGGCCAGAAATGGATTTGAGTGAAAAAAAACAAAACTATACTTGATTGTCTCTTTCTGTCAGTTTTGACACATGATGTCAGGGGGCCCTCCAACTTTCCGTATATTCCGTTTAAGGCCCTCTCTTTTATACTTTTATGCTGTCAAGTTAAATTTTTGTCTCGGGCGAATAAATTTCGGTTAAAATTGAATAAATTATAGGAATTGAATAAATTTGGTTAAAACGGTGTGATTAACTCGAAAATGATCATATTAAATTAATTAACTTAATGGGTTATTTCGATTACCCGAATTAACCAATTTAAGATTATAAGCATACAGGTGTGTGTTTTGCTATATTTTTATTTATGTTTGTTAGAAAATTTCAATGTTATTAAGTTTATGATTTTGTTAGGATTGCATAATTTAAATTTATTTACTTTTTAATTCGTATAGAAAATATAAAAGTAAGAAAATTAAGTTTGAGTTTGAAATTTTCGATTAATTTGATTACCAATCAAATTAATCTATTTGATTCAATTAATCAATTAATCGATCGATAATTGATTTTTGATTTGTTCAATTAATTTTTAAAAAATATTTACTTAATTTGATATAAAAATTTCTTAACAGAATTAATCAAATTAACCACTCACTCACCCCTAAATTTTGCAATAAAAAATTAAATAGTCATTTTATTTTTAGCCTTCCTATGTAAATTAATTAGTTGATATCTTCGAACATTTTTTTTAGATTGAAAAATAAAAACTATATTCAAACTTGATTAGACAAAATTTAAATATAAAAAAAAACTTTATAATAAATTCAAAAATTTAAATAATAACATCTTAGGTATCTCGACAAGTATAAGCTTGATATAAACTTAATGAATTACTTTATACATGTGTCGGTCCTTTTTAACTGTGTTTATGAAGTTTAAAAGCTTGATCATCATCACGCAAGCAACAATTTTCTTTATTTATATAAGCATGCAATTAGTAGATTATTTGATTAATTGACTCATGAGGAAGCATTCACCCAGTTCCTCATTTGTGAAGTTATTTAACCATTGATTTGCTGTCTTTTAGGGTTGGATTACAAGCATCACACATAAAGCTTATAAGCAACTGTTTCTTTCCATTGAAAGGGAAAACTTGAAGCTACAAAAGATTCGAGACAAGTAATCATCCAGTCATGCTTAAGAAGCATGCCATTTCATTCCAAGCATGGCTTTCATCTTCCCTCATCAAAATGCCTATAACCAAGACCATTACATGTCTACTTTGTCTAAGAAATGGAGGGCAAAAAGGGTTCTTGCCATGTTGGGATTTGCTTCTACTCTTAGTCTTAAGGGGAAGCATTGACCTGAACACCCTCCATTCATTTTACTCCAGACTTCTGCTTCAACATGGAGAGGAAGCTTTCTTTCTCTTCAGGCGACATTGCCTCCACTGAACAATCCCCTACACCCCACTCTGCCCCACGTAGGCAGTACTTGTCAAGAGTTTCCTGCCTGTTCCTGGAAATTACCACATTGCAGAAAATAACATCACAATCAAATGCTTTAACACTGTAACTGATGGGAAATAAGCTCAAAGTCTCAACCTGCAACTCCCCAACCACTCAAAGCTAAACTTTGCCTAAGGACAGTACATTGTAAAATCCTTATTTATTAGAAAATTTTAATTTGATGCAGTAAAAATTTTCTGCCTCAGGTTAGGGACAGTAGCTCACATCAAGCAGAGGTATTGTTGGCATTGTTTCAATTCTCAAACTAGCCACTTTGATACAATGGGTCTTGCTAGAGGTGAACTTTATGTTTACAGCAATGGCAAATGTAAAAATCTACATTATTATAATAAGACAACTAGCTCAAGTCAAAAGGGCAAATGTTGAATTACCTTTCTTTGTTCTGCTTTGACCTCTCTAACAGCTGCTTGAGCAAGGGGGATGACTTGAATCTTTCATCAGCTTCAGCGTACTTTTTCTGGTTTTCTTCTGCATAATGAAAGGCCATTGTGTCCCATAAAACTTTAACTCAAGGCACAGAATCACAGTATTAGTAAAAAATTAGAGAGAATCAAACCGTTGAGGCGGTTTAAGAAGTCAATTTGAGGCAATTGAGGACCAGGAACTGATTCTATTCCAGAGAATCCTGACAGGAATCCAGCTTTAGCTGCCAAAAGGAAAAACCAGAAGCTCAAGTGATCATTTTCTACTATATCTTTAATTTCTACAACCATGAAATTTGATGAATTCCACGCAGATATAACATTGCAGTGTCATTCGACTTGCAAAAGAAAGACAACCCAACTCAGCCTACTGCTCCACTCAATAGCTGAAGCCATGAAATAACCAACCCAACATTAACTCAGATGATAAAAAGAACAAATAAGGGCTGACTCTATCTACCTGGAGCTGGAGAGAGGAAGATAGTAACTGAAGCAGCCAAAGGAAGAAGAGACTTGTGTAGCACCCGGTTCAATGGTAAACAAGACGAAGAAGAAGAAGAAGAAGCTTTCAGGGTTTTACTGCACGTGGTTGAGGTTCTTTTATGAAGGTAAATGGGGTTTTGACAGATTGGGAAGAGGTTGCTTGGGAGAGAGGAGGCTGTTAAGCAAATCATTGTTGGGCTGTTGGCCTCTCTCTCTCTTTGGAATCGATAGGCGTTGGGGGGATAAGAGGAGGCAAAAAAACAATGTGCGGTTGATATTAACTTTATAGATTTAGTATTAATGCAATTATCTTAAGGTATTCTTTTGTCTCTGGTGACAAATTCCATTTCCTCAGTCAAAATCTGCCATCACATTTGCTTAATTAATCAATACTTGAGATGAAAAAGAAGAGATAATAGGATCCGAAAGGAAAAGCTGCAGATTTTCATGGTAATTACTCCTTAATTAGCATTTAGTTGACTTGGTCTAAAAACAGTAGACAGAGCAGCTGCCACCAAGTTGCTAATTAATTATGCCATCCTGTCCTGTCCTCTTCCAGCTCTGGAAAAGTTTCTTCAACATATTGTCGCAACTTCCACCAACCCCAACAGCCTGTCTAGCCTCTTCACTGATTCTTGCAGCCGTCGATTTCAACATTTCACTCCCCATCAGCTCTTTAATTCTGTCCCCAATCTCCTCTCCTTTCACCAAAATGTCAGAAACCCATCCCCAACGCTTCATGCACAGCCCCCATCCACCTCCCTCGATCACTTCTGCATTGATCATCTGGTCCCCATGTTGTGGCCATCCAAGCACAGGAACTCCATGCCAAGCAGCCTCCACCACCGAGTTCCATCCGCAGTGACTTATAAATCCAACGACAGCTTTGTGACTCAGAATCTCCCACTGATTCACCCATTCTTTTACAACCAATCCATTGTTCATGACCTTCTCTTTCAGCTCCTGCCCAAGAATCTCATCCAAGCTCTCATCTTCCTCTTTGTCAACTACCTTACTCTTCACCACCCAAACGAATTTATATCCACTTAGTACCAGCCCGGTCCCTAACTCTCTTATTTGCTCCTTTGACATAGGTGTCCTACTGCCAAAGCTGACATAAACTACCGACCTTTCCTTTTGATCCTCAAGCCACTTCAATGGTGCAAAAGAAGATTGCCCTTCAAACTCCAAGGGCAGTAAAGGTCCAACAGGAAACACTGGAGTCAATCCTTCTATTGCTTTTCCACCAGTAAGCATCTCCAGAGATTGCTTTTCGAGCCCTTCAAAAGAGTTGATCAAGACTCCATTGACATTCTTGATACTTCGACTGTTGTCTGAGAAATTTTTCGTAAAGAAGCTGTTTAAGTCTAAAAGTGTTGGAGGAAGTGACGACACAGGGATTGGTGAACCAAGGCCTGGAACTCTAATTTCATCACCGAACCGAGAGGAACCACCGTCGGTCTTCGACTCAGCAATCGAAGGGAAGTATGCGAAGAGGGAGAACATTCTGGCTGATGTTGTGAAGAGGATGTAGTTAGGGAGACAGAGATTAGCGGTGACTGAAACTACAGAAGACATCAAAGTCATATCAGTGATGATAAAAGAGAGGGGTGGAGACAGCGAGGAGAGGAGAGGAGAGAGGAGATGCGCTGATCGGCGAATAGTTTCCCACTGGAGCTTAAAAGGGTCATTGCAATTGGCAGTTAACGGGTCAAGAGGGAGGAGCGTGAACTTCTTTTCAGAAACTTGAGGAAAGGCAGAGAGGAAACCAGAGATGAGTTGAGATTCAGCCAAGGAGACTATGGGGTGTGTGGTGATTAACGTGACCTGACATCGTTGGCTAATAAGAGACCCTGCAAGCCGAAGGAAAGGCAGCAGGTGACCCATGCCAGAGCTGGGGAGGAGAGCAACATGACGATGGGAGTGCATACCGTCAGAGTTCGACATGTTAACTGAACCTGGAAACTGGGGAGCTCAAGGCTGGGAATTGAGTGGAGCAAATGGGTGAGGAACTGAGGATTGTTTTTGGTATGTTGTGGGGTTTAAAACTTTTGGGGGAAGAAAATCTTAGCGCAAATAATTAACAAGTCATCAGATCGAGAATCAATAAATGAATAGGGACCGGCTCCTTAATTGTTCTACTCGTCAGCCGGTCCCCAGTAAGCCAACTAACCTTCTTGATGGGGGATGTCATGGTCCTCCCCTTCTACTGTATTATTCTTTTTGCAGTCATGGGTTGGTTGAGTCTTGGCAGATGACACGCTCAATGATAGTTTATGCTGCCACGTTTTGATCTTTATGGTTTGGTGCATAATAAGTCGGTTTTTAACAACAAAGCACGGAATGGATCTCAAATATTCTTTTTTATTAGATTGCAATCTATGTTTTGGGTGTGTGCATGTGATGGCATTAACGCGGGATGGCCCAATGACTTTAAATGTTTAAAGTAAAATATTTAAATGAAATTATTTTATTAAAATTAAGAAAAAAATTATAAAAATTTTATTTTTTTAATTTTTTGAGATGTAAAATATTTAATTATACTTTTATAATCAAATTCTTTTAATATTTTTTAATTGATAATATAGTCAATACATTTAATTTTTTTAAAATATTATTGATTTTAAATAAAATTTTATTAATTTTAGTTTTGAAATTTTTTTTTTAAAACAACACTTACCGAAATTGTTAATATTATTCTAAAAACAATACATGCATGTGAAAAAGAATGAAGACTTTTTATATGATTAAATATGTCAATTGGAGTATTATATCTTTCATTTGTATAATTTTTTTTAAAATTTTTAACTTTGAAAATAAATCGAAACTATCAATATCATAATAGTTGTTATGGCAATATTCTCTTAAACTTTTGTTGTTTGATGACTTCAATTTTTTACCGCTAAATAAATAATCAAAAATACTTTCATATATCTTAATTGTTCAAATCTACCTTGTAGTTAAAAAAATTAATTGATCTAGTATAGTTAAGAAGTAATTAATTCTAAATGATTTTTCAAGAAATCTTATTATTTCATTATCAACAGTCTTATTAAATTATTTTTTTCTATAAATGATACGTGTATCATAGAATATAAGTTCTATATTCATTTTAGATGCAATTTTTTTAAAAGAAATCATAGCAGATGTAAATCCATCCTACTGTTAATTGATTGAAAATAAAAGAAATAGTTGAGAATTAATAATATTTTAAGAATTAGAAAGTAATAAAAATTGAGATTTATTAAGCACATAATTAGGGAAATGAGAGAATATGTTATTTTATTAATTATTTTTTATTTGTATCTATTTGTAATGGGAAATGAGAAAAATAGTTGAGAATTCATAGAATAAGATGTGGAATTGAGAGAAAATAAATATTTATTAGGTATGAGAGAATAAGTAAATATTTTATTAATTGTCTTAATTTTTATATATTTTTAATATAATTAATTATATTATAATTATTATAAAATTATAAGACCTCTCCAAATTTGAGGTCTAAAGCCCTTATTTCTATGCCCTTACCCGAGGGCTTGTCTTGCATTAATGTAGTTAATGATATGGGTTGGTGGTCCAAACCCTGAAACACATCTATTAGATGATCCCCTCCACTCACGACTAGAGGTCTCCTGAATACCTCTATTTAAAGATGAGTTTTAATTCAATGTGGATGGCTCAACAAAGGGTAAACCAAGCCCAGTAGGAAATGGTGGAGTCTTACGCAACTCTAATGGTTATGTGGTGGGTGTCTTTTTCGGTCCACTTGGCATCCAAGACTGCAACTTTGTAGAGCTTATGGCCATTCTTCATGCACAGCATCTTTTCTCTCGCTCTTCCTTTACAAGTTCTAAGTTGATTATTGAATCTGACTCCAAGAATGCTCTATCGTGGGTGACTAACACTGATACAAGGTCTTGAGACAAGTGGTATTTTATTTAATGAGATTGATGCACTTGTTCTTTCACTAGGCATGGTGTCTTTTACTTATTCTCTACGAGAAGGTAACTGTTTTGCAGATTTCCTAACAAAGTTTGAAGTTAACAGAAACATGATATTCTCAGCATTGTGGTAACTTTTGATGCTTAATTGGATTGGGATGTTGCCTTTTGTTTTATGTTTATATTTTGATTTGCTTAAGACTTTTGCATTGTTTTATGGTACTAATTAGGCATCAATAGGCAAATTTTTTGTTTAATGGTACTGTACCTCGATTGTATGTCCTGACCTTGATCCCCATGTATGGGCTAATCTTTACACTGTAATTTCAGTTATTTTAATACAAATTTCATTTGACTGAGAAAAACTATAAGTCATTGCAACAAAAATGGTAGGTCAGGATTTTGGTGATGTCGCCTCAAGCAGTTGACAGAGGAGAGGGGGGCCAGCAGAGTAGGAAGCATTGGCTCTTACTTACCAGCAACAACACAAGTTCAAGTAACCATAAACCAAAAGTAGTGAACATAGCTTGAGTAAGTCCATGAACAGAAGGAACATAAAAAACAGACAACTATGAAGAACAAATACGGTAAACAGTAGATGTTCAAAACGGTCTTGAGTAACTAGAATTTGGAGCATGTTGTTTTCATTTCCATTTGGTTATTAAACACTGTATGAAGTAAGCTTGTTTGAACTTTCACAGTATTCTTTTCTTCAAGTCTTTGGATTGATATCTTTCAGCATCCATTTTAAAACCTTTAGATTTTTGTTTTTTGTGCCTATTCCTAGAAATTGCACCGCCAAGTTTGGTGTTTGTTTTAATGTAAAGGGCCAGCAATGAACGGTAAAGCCATGCTAGTGTTCAGCTAGCAAGGAACACTAGCATGGCTCCTCGCTTCAGTACAACCCTAATAACCCAGGCCCCTCCCTGTTCTTTGGTTGCCTGGCTGCAGATGCAGTAGCCAGTGTCTTAATGCAATACGAAAAGTTGGATACGTGGTTCGTATATTAATCATTCGAATTCTGAAACACATGGCCCATGCTATACCTAACATGCCGTCCTTTTGAATGTTAATTAAATTAAAACAAAATTAAAATTTTGAGAGAAATTGTGATCATTGATGATATTGGAAAGCATAAGAGGTTAAAGGAGAACATGCGAAATAAAAATAATATTTGAATAAAAATGATATTAAAATAATAGTAAAAGTTGAATAAATAAATAAAATATTAAAAGACAATTTTAAAGAGGTAAGTTCGGCCAAAGTAGGTGAGTGAGATATTTATGGATTGAAGAATTTTTATCATAAAAAAATTTACATGTGTGAAATGTAATACATGTATTATACAATGACTAATGTGGTAAGTAATTAAAATGCAAGAACTAAGGAAACTATGCCACATGCAGGTAACATGACCGGCCACTATATGGCCCTATAACGCATGCAAGGACAACAATTTCATGTAATCATTGTTGCATGCAAGTGGGGGGAAACATGTGGCCCCATGTGGAAACAAATTTTTATTTTATATTGGCAACTAATCTATGTAAAAGGGATTTAGGATTAAATGGGCGGTCAACGCAAAGTTGGCCATCCATACGACAACCAAAGGAAGAAGAAATGATAGGAACAAAATTACACCAATGAGGTGGGGCGGACAAAGCAACGTTGTCCTCCTATGCAAAGGAAATAATGCAAAAGAAAAAAAAAGGATTGAATTGAAAGGAACTGAGCTTGAGGAATCGCCCATTCTTTGGAGCTTAGACGTTCTGCCCCATGTTTTCACAGAAAACCATCACCTTTAAAACCAACTTGAAAGAATTCCATGGGACCCCTCGAGTTCACTCAAATAATAAGGATATTGGAAGCTTGAATGGCTAAACTTTTGGTATCTTTAGCTCTCTTTGGAATATAGGAATGCTAGAAAAAGACTTGAGAGAATTTCTTTGGAGCTTAGACGTTCTGCCCCATGTTTTCATAGAAAACCTGAGAGCTCCCAACTGCTCCTTTGTGTCACTCTACTGTCTAGATGTCAAGTTGTCTATTGTTGATTAAATTTAAATGGTGTAATGTTTCAAAATATTTGATATCTAGAAGTATTGTACTGATGCCTTTAAGGTTGATATCATTTAAATCATTATATGAGATCAAGAAATTTTTTTGCTAAATTAGTTATGAAGGTAAAGGAAGCTTCATAGTAATAGAAATTAAAGTTAAGTGATATTGATCAAAGTAACATAAAATATTCTTTGAAGGCTTCCAAGTTATGTGAGTTTGCCTACATGACTCATGTGCCAGTAATGGCCTTAGGATGGGTCCTTATACTGTACCTTTGAAACATGGCAAATCATGGAAGTGAACTCAATGCAAAAGTTAATAATATAGTAGTTGCTACATGATCATGGATGTATGTGATTAGTAGTAAAATTTAATATCTAGTCTTGGTAGTTGTAAGAACATGCAGATTATTGATTAAAACATAATTATAATTAGAGATATTTCAACGAAATTCTCTGTTCTTCACCTAGCATTTCTGAGTAGGCATCTCTAGAGAATGTTTGTTTTTCTAGCTCTTCAAACGTGTTGAGCAGCAGCGTCCCATTGAGTTTCAAGAGATTGGGATTGTCTTCTAAGAAAACTTTTTGCAATGAATGTACAACTTTAACCGTGGTGGAGCAGGTGATGATCTTGGTATTGATGGATCAATGCCTTGAACATAGATCACATTACCGAACTGTAAAGAACCATCATCAGCCCTGGACACGTACAATAATGGAAAATGCAAGTAAGGAGACAGATTTCAGGTGACTGGAATGAGGGAGAGAGAGAGGGGAAATCGAGTTCACGTCTGAGAGATTTTGATTGCCAAAGAAGTAATATCTTATTAATTAGATTATAAACAGCTGTTGCCGGAATGGCCATCGGCCGGTAAAGACAAAGCCAGTTGTAACCCACAACAAGACTACATATGGCACTAACAGGTGGTAATAAAACATACATGAGAACACTAAACAGAGAATAGCTGGCACGAAGCTGCTAATTATCACAGAAATGAATCCATGAATCTCTCACTGCGCCTTGTTCCAGCTCTGCAAGAGTTTCTTGAGCGAATCCTCGCAACTTCCACCAACCCCAACAGCCTTCCTTGCCTCTTGACGGATTCTTGCGGCTTCCAGTTTTATTGATTCACTCGCCATGAGTTCTTTAATTTTCTCCCCAATCTCCTCTCCCTTCAACAAAACATCCTCACCCC
Organism: Theobroma grandiflorum; assembly: GCA_036013995.1. NCBI lineage: Eukaryota > Viridiplantae > Streptophyta > Magnoliopsida > Malvales > Malvaceae > Theobroma > Theobroma grandiflorum. Next base: position 1,808,320 of record CP142127.1, read on the forward strand.
ACCCCGAACTCTTCACACACAGGACCCATCCCGCGACTTCCACCACCTCTAGATTAATCCTCTGATCCCCAAACTGACGTTGTGGACATGCCAGCATAGGCACTCCATTCAAGGCAGCCTCCACCACTGAATTCCACCCGCAATGGCTCATGAACCCACCCACAGCCTTATGACTTAGTATTTCACATTGATTCACCCATTCTTTTACGACCAAACCATTATTACTACTCTTGATCCTCTGCATGAGTTCATACCCGAGTACCTCATCCAAACCCTCTTCTTCCTCTTTGTCAACTATCTTAGTCCTCACCACCCACAAGAATTTACACCCACTCAAGAGTAGCCCCATCCCAATCTCTCTTATTTGCTCCTTTGACGTGGCTGTCCTACTTCCGAAGCCAACAAATAGTACTGACCCTTCCTTTTGTTCCTCAAGCCACTTCAAAGTGGCAAGAGATTCTGCTCCCTCAAACTCACAGGGCAGAAGGGGTCCGACGGGGAACACTGGCGGCAATCCTTTTACAGTATTAAGCATATCTAGAGCTTGTTTTTCTAGCCCTTCAAAGGTGTTGATCAAAACCCCGTTCACTTTAGTGATAGTCTGACTGTTTTCTGAAAAAATTTTGGCAAATAGACTGTTTGAGTTTAAAAGTACAGGAGGCAGCGATGATCTGGGTATTGGTGGAATGCCAGGAATTTCAATGACATTGCCAAATTGAAAAGAACCATCATCAGTCTTGGTTGAAGGAAAGTATGCCAAAAAGGAGAACATTCTGGCTGATGATATAAAGAGTATGTAGTTCGGGAGACGCAGATTTGCAGTGATTGGAATGATAGAGGACTGCAAGGATATATCGGTGACGATAAATGAGAGAGGTGGAGATAGCGAGGAGATGAGAGGAGAGAGAAGATGTGCTGACCGGCGAATAGTTTCCCATTGGAGTGTAAAAGGGTCGGCGGAATTGATCGTGGCTGGATCAAGAGGGAGGAGAGTAATCTTCTTTTCAGTAACTTGAGGAAAGGCAGAGAGGAAACGAGAGATGAGTTGAGATTCAGCCAGGGAGACCACAGGGCGTGTGGTGATCAAAGTGAGTTGACAATGGCAGCGGAGAAGCGAGGCAGCAAATCGAAGGAAAGGTATCAGATGACCCATGCCAGAGCTAGGGAAGAGAGCTACATGAATAGGGGTGTGGATAACATTGGAGTTTGACATGCTATAGAGCGTACCGTGATTGCAATGCTGTAGCTTAGATGAGCGGTGCGAGTGGGTGTCCATCCTTTTCTTATAAAGTGAGATTTTTATAGGCTCCTTCTTTTTCTAACCCAAGCACAGTAAAATAAAGCCAAAATGATGAAAATGGTGACTATTATATTTACTTTTACCTTACACCACCTGAAGTCGATGGAAGAGCAACCAGAGTGCTAAGGATATGCTAGAACCGAACGGAGACAGTCCAATAATAGTAGTGTTCACGTGATTAAGTATTAATATGAATTTTATAAGTAATGAATATAAAATTATCCAATGCGAATTAATGATTTTAAATAAGATTAGAAAAGAAATAGATTAAAATATGAATAGGTTTTTACAATTTAGGGTAAAAATATAATGAAATAGATAATAATTATATTTTTGTATTTCATAAATTAAAGTAGTGAAAAAAGTGTTATGAAATAGATAAAAAAAATATTATATCATCATTGATACATCATATTCAATGTTACATCATTAGTATAAATAATAAAAAAATTTTAATATTGTTAATTGTGAGATTGTTATTGTCAATTTTAAAAAATACATATACTTAAATTTTACAAATGATTATGCAGAGACTAAATTTGCATAATTTAACCTTTTTTAAATAAAATTTTTTATTTACTATTAAATAAAAATTAACGGCTGTTTAATCTAAGAAATTTTTTAAAAAGTTAGCATAAAGTGGAAAAAAATTAAAAAATCTTGAAAAAAGAAGAAAATTAGAAAAGAATGAAAAACACAGTTAAAAAAAATCAAAAGATAAGATAATTATTATTTCATAAAATATCAAATCAATTAGATAATGAAAAAAAATTAAAGATCTTTTAATAAAAATAGCGGAAAAGAAATGAGAACATAAAGAGTAGATAATGTTAGGTCCATTATAACGACAGTTGAAAATTTTTTAAATTAAAATTCGATTTATTAATTAGTATATAATTTTTTTAAAAAAATAAATTTGAAATTTTCTTTTTTAAATATAAAAAAATAAATAATATAAACAAAATAAAAATAAAATTACGAAATCTATAAAAAATAAAATAATGATAAATAATTATCAGAGAAATGAATGCAGCAATCCCTCAACTCAATCTGCCTTGTTCCAGCTTAGCAAAAGTTTGTTGGACGCATTCCGGCAACTTCCACCAACCCCGACAGCCAGCCTTCCTTGCCTCTTGACTGATTGTTGCAGCTACCAGTTTTAATGATTCACTCGCCACGAGTTGTTTGATTTTCTCACCGATCTGCACTCCTTTCAACACAACATCCTCACCCCACCCCCAACTCTTCAGACACAGGCTCCATCCGAGCGCTTCAATCACCTTCACATTAATCCTCTGATCCCCGAAGATACGTTGTGGACATGCCAGCAAAGGCACTCCATTCAAGGTAGCCTACACCACCGAATTCAACCCGCAATGGCTCATGAACCAACCCACAGCCCGAGGCGCAGCTAGAGCATTTTCAAAAGAGGAGCCAAATAGAAAGAATATTAAACAGTTAAAAAAAAATTTATATATAATTTAATTAAAAAAATTATAAAAAATAACATTCGTAGTTAGAGTATTTAAAAAATAATTGTAATTATAATTTTAACTATTTTTAGATAATTTTTAACAAAACTTGACAAGAATACTCTTTGAACAATTTCAGACAAATTAAAATAGTTTCAGTTTTCTCTATCCCGTTATCCAGACAAAAATTTCAAAATTAAATCTTACTTTCTCTGTTTATTCCAATACTATTTATCTTGCTATCCAAATAGTAGAGATAACATCAAATTATTTCTTATTTTGTTTTTTTAGATGGTGGATCTTGGTATTCTCAAGGGTGATGAATAGGGATTTTACTTTGATTGCAAGCAGCATGATGAATGTGGTAACTGGATGCTTTCTGGTGATGACTTGCTTCGAAACGTGTGCTGCGATGGAGATGCTTGTGTTGATGAGTTGGATCGGATTAGTTAAGATGATAGGCTCAAAGAGAAGAAACAACTAAAGTATGTTTGATGGCTTTTATAGTAGTTCATAGTTTTGTTGTGTTTGGAATTGAGATGATTGTTAAGCATGTTTGTTGGGAATTTTGATTTTTTTTATAGAATTTTGAATTGAAATTGTTTAGGGAATATTTTGTAAAGGGAGTATATTTTGTTTTTGTATGAAAGGAGTGAGCAAGGCCCTCCCAATAAGGATATATTTTATCTTACTTTGGAAGGTTATGGAGTTTTGGAACTTATTTTTTATGAAATATAAAATTTCATGGCTTAGCAAAAAAAAAGTATGTATTTTAGATTTTTGAGTTTATTGGTTTATTCATAGAATTCCAAAGTTGAGAAGTTGAAATTGATTAGACTGATTTTTAAGTATTGCGAGATTGATTTTTAAGCATTGCATGACTTAATCATTGCGTGACTGGCTTTTAAACATTATGTGATTAGTTTTAAGCATTGCGTGATTGGTTTTTAGGTATTGCGTGACTGATTTTTAAGTAATGTCTAAGTCACACAATACATCAGTAACTAGTCACGCAATGCCTTACTAAAAATTAGTCATATAATGCTTAAACACTAGTCACATAATGCCCAAAGTCAGTCACGTCATGTCTCCAAAATCAATCAAGTAATACTTAAAAACTAGTCAAGCAATGCCCAAAAACTATCAAAACTACTGAATTCTATTCAATAAGATCAACAATTTCAAATGATACACCATATTCCATTTAATAATATAATTAACGAATATACCTACTTGACAAAAAATACTCAAAATGTTTAAAAGTTTTTCTTCATATATAAAAAATCACTCCAAAATGCTTAAAAATGCTCAAAACGCTCAAAGGTTTTTTTAATGTATCAAAAACAACTCTAAAATGCTCAAAATGCTTAAATGTTTTTCTTTCTAGTAAAGAATACTCCAGAGATGAATAGTCTGGTAAGAAAAACTTAAATAATATGAGTTTGTTTGAAACACAAAATTACTTTTGAGGAAATGTACGGTCTGTCTATAAGAACTGAGGAGTTGTGGACCATATATAAACATACTTTACCCGTTGAAATGTTTTGGGTTAAGGCGCGAACCTAAACGGATGGGTCGGTTTCATTAAAGATAAATTTGTCCAAATGTGATTTTTTTTGACTAAAAATAGTTAAAATTATGGAGAGGTCATTCTCATAAATACCTTATGAATGAAGCCCATTTATGAAAAGTACCCATTTAATTATCATTCATTTAAAAAATTAAATAATATTCAAAAGATATTAACATATAAAAAAATACATATTAACAATAATGATGGTATCATTTATATATATGATTGAATAAAACTATAAAATGAGTCTCTCTCATTCTTTGCACACAAGAGTAGGAGAGAAAATAATTTTTTAAACTCAAATGAATTGCCTATTTACTTTGTGTGCCCTAACTCTCCTCTTATTTTTTATTTGATTTTTAAATTGTTAATTAATATATCGGGTTACTGGATTGAACTATTGAGATATAATATGTTATTATAAGCTATTAGATTGGAGTTTTAAGATATAATATATTATGATAGGCTTAGATTTATATTAAAACTTAATAGGTTTGAATTAGCAGACTCATTTTTTTTTTTGTAAATTTGATAGACTTAACATATTACTTTAGAATTTTTTTTGTTGGGCTTAATTAGCAATATGCTAATCATAATGACTCTAATTTTATCAAATAGTTTGAAGAATAAAATTAATTATTAAATAAAAAATTATTTTGAGGGCCATTAAAATAAATATAATAAATAAAATTGTATTGAAAAAAATAAAATTATTTCATTTTATCAATTTGTATGTATATCCTTGTTACTTAAAGTTTGCAAGATACATGCTAGAATGCATTAATTATTCTGAATAAAAAATGATATATTGATGAAATTCTAAACAACAGTGTAATATATATTTGCAAATTACATAATAATTTATTTATTTTTAAAGATTAAAATCATAAAAAATTAAATCCACATAACAAAAAAAATAAAAAAATAACAAATAGAATATAGAATTCACATATAACATAATAAAAAAGAAACAAAAAGAATATGATTGATGATTCGTAAAAATTTATAAAAGAAAATCTTTAAAGATTTAAAACATATGCATAAATAGAATAAAAACAAATAAATAAATAATACATAAAATATTAAGGGGCCATTAAAAAATTTATTTAAAAAATTAAAAAATTTTTATATAATACATAAAATATTTTTACAATTTTGGGGGTCCCATAAGGAGGCTCCGCCTCTGCCCATAGCCTTATGACTTAGTATTTCACATTGATTCACCCATTCTTTCACGACCAAACCGTTCTTACCACTCTTGATCCTCTGCATTAGTTCATGCTCTAGTATCTCGTCCAAACCTTCTTCTTCCTCTTGTTCAACTATCTTAGTCCTCACCACCCACAAGAATTTACACCCACTCAAGACTAGTCGCATCGCTATCTCCCTTATTTGCTCCTTTGACGTGGCTGTCCTACTTCCGAAGCCAACATTTAGTACCGACCCTTCCTTTTGATCGTCAAGCCAATTCAAAGTGGCAAGAGATTCTGCTCCCTCAAACTCACAGGGTAGAAGAGGTCCGACAGGGAACACTGGTGGCAACCCTTTTGCACTATTAAGCATTATCTAGAGCTTGTTTTTCTTTCCTTTCAATGGTGTTGATCGAAATCCCGTTCACTTCAGTGATAGTCTGACTGTTTTCTGAAAATTTTTTGGCAAATAGACTGTTTGAGTTTAAAAGTACAGGAGGCACTGATGCTCTGGGTATTGCTGGAATGCCAGGAATTTCAATGACATTGCCAAATTGAAAAGAACCATCGTCAGTCTTTGTTGAGGGAAAGCATGCCAAAAAGGAGAACATTCTGGCTGATGATACGAAGAGTATGGAGTTAGGGAGTCACAGGCTTGCAGTGATTGGCATGAAGAGGACCGCAAGGATATATCGGTGACGATAAATGAGAGAGGTGGAGATAGCGAGGAGATGAGACGAGAGAGAAGATGCGCTGACCGGCGAATACTTTTCCCATTGGAGTGTAAAAGGGTCAGCCGAATTGGTCGTGGCTGGATCAAGAGGGAGGACAGTAAACTTCTTTTCAGTAACTTGAGGAAAGGTGGAGAGGAAACGAGAGATGAGTTGAGATTCAGCCAGGGAGACCACAGGGTCTGTGGTGATCAAAGTGAGTTGAAAATGGTAGCGGAGAAACTAGGCAGCAAGTCGAAGGAAAGGTATCAGGTGACCCATGCAGAGCAAGGCAAGAGAGCTACATGAAGACAGGATTGGATACCATCGGAGTTCGACACCTTTACAGAGTACGGACATTGAAAGCTGTAGCTTGGATCAGTGGAGAGTGGGTGTTCATCGTTTCTTCTTATAACGTGGGATTATTATTATATCCTTTGATTCTCTCATCCAAGGACAATAAAATATAACCAACTTTCTTGAATCATCCAGGGAAAATGGAGATTATTATATTTACGTTTACCTTGCACAGCCTTAAGTAGTTGGAACGTGTTAAGGATCTGCTAGTACCGAATGGAGACACAGTTTTAACTTTCAAGCATACAAAAAACCTATAACAAATATTCTTACACAAGTGGTAATAAGCATAGCTGACTTAAGCTCATGAAATCCAGCACTCTCTTTCCTCTCCACCTTGTTGTGAAGAAATCCAAATATAAAGCAATGTCCTACATAGGTCGACAAATAACTCAATTTGGGTTAGGTATAAACGGGTCAGACGTTATTTACACCTTTTTTCCCCCACCATCTCCTGCATGTCTATAGCTTACCACCACCTTGGCAATGGTTCCCTCTGTTCTTTCTCTCTTTTCTTTTCCTTCCAACCAAACAGAAAGGAGCATACTACTTACTGACAGATTTGAGGCTATAGAGAGAGAGAGAGAGAGAGAGAGAGAGACTGCTCCACAGGTTAGGGAGGGACGGAAATCTAGTTGAAAATAGGCAGCACAATGATCCTTCACCTAATAAATCTAGAGAAAACTCCTATTTCAATGCTCCAATAGATTCTTCACAAGATGGATTGATAAAAACAAAATAAAGTTCAAGATGGTTTTCATTTTGTCCGTAATTTGTGCAATTTGTCCAGAAATTTTCTTTTAATGAGCACACCACATTCCAGCCACCTGCCAAGAGTCACTCATCCTTCAAGCATAGCCTTGGCAGCATCAACCAATTTCGGTCTAAAATCATCTGAAGCTCGGCCAAGAACAGTATATCCTTCCTTGTCCTCTATGTCCACATCTGCTCCATGTCTTATAAGAAGGAGGGCTACCTGTCAACCAAACAAATATAATTTGACAGGAAAAAAATTCTAAAAGTCCACAATGTTTTGTAAGATGTTCCCCATCTTAACTCACTATTTAACAGTAATGTAACTCAATATAGTAGCTTAAAACTGACTAGTCTAAATTGTGCATTACTAGCAGTTATGTCAAATGTAACACTAATGATAAGAAAATGAAAAATAGATGAGGTTAATGAGCCCGAATGGGGAGAATAGTCAGCAAGCTTCAAACTTATGTTTCTTAAAGTTCAAAGAGAGTACCTCCTTGTTCTGACAAATGACCGCATTCATAAGAGGAGTTTGACCAGCTCTGTCTTCAGCATCAACTTCTGCACCTTCCTCAATTAGGAATTCACATAATGCTGAGTTTCCGGTGCTAGCTGCCCTGTGCAAAGGGGTGCATCCTACCTGCATTGAATCACATTATCAGCATATAAAATGGAAGTTATAACGAAAATACTGCTTGAGAAATGAAAAACAAAAGAAAACAGAAAAAATACAGCGCCTATATAAGGCAAAACGATTTGTGTGTGAAGTTACAAGCCTTGTCCTTGGAATTAATCTTTGCACCATGCGAGATCAGAAGTTCAGCAATCTTCAACCGTCCCTTGCTAGCAGCATAGTGGAGAGCCGTGCGGCCACCATCATTTTTCAAATTAACATTCGCTCCTTCACAAAGGTAAATTGAAAGAAAGTGATAAACAACATCAGCTAGATGAAAAAATTCCCACACTTGAGACAACAATCATAACAACCTACTTATGCCCAATCATCATCCGTGATAACCAAATTTACAGCATAATAAAATTTTGCCCTACACTCAGGTAGAAGAATCTTAATCAATTTAAGTACATATATGCACAAGTGAATTCAGAATAAGATTAACGAATTACTACATTAGGATTAACGTGAAAAGTCTCTAACCTTTGCTCAACAGAATTTCCATAATTTCCAAATTACCAATGCTCGCGGCGGAGTGAATCAGAGCCCAGCCTTCTTCATCGGAACTATTCAGAACTGATTCATCAGCAGCAGCTGAGAGTATTTTCACCACCTAACGTAATTGATTCCATTCACATTAACAAATATTTCCAAAGAAAAAAAGAAAATTTAGGAGAGAAAGAGTATAGACTTACCTCTGTGTGAGCGGAGGAGGCGGCGACGTGAAGGAGAGACCGACCGTCTTCATTTCGGAGTTTAAGAAACTTGAAGAGCTGGTCTTGCGAGAAGGATTTTAATGAGGAAGAATCGCCGGTCTCCGCCGCTTTGAAGAGGTCTTTATCTTTGATTTGGGGATCTTCTTGTTTCTTTGGAGGATCGATTTCCATATCTATGGTGAGGATTGTACGGACGAATTACGAATTTAGGGGTTTTCTTCGAGGGTTTTGGGAATTTTAGATTCGGTGAGCGGTGGTGTGCCTCTCACCGACTGTGACTCACCGCACTTCAGTTTAAAATAATAGTTAAAAGCATTTTAAATTTTCAAGAAAAAAAAAAGGAAAAAAAGTTGAAGCCTAATTAATCAACAGCATTAAAATTTTGTCTTAAAACTTTAATTTACATTAATCTTTTTTTTCTTATATATAATTTTAACATTTTAAAATGCAATTATTGTGACAATAAATTATATAATTTTTTTCCTTAAATAAAAAAATTAAATTCAAAAAATATTTTTACAAAATCCCACTCAATAAAATAGCTCCAATAACAATTTGATGTCACTCAATTGGAAAAAGGTGTTAAATTATAGTGGCTAGTACTACTTTTATATGAAATAAGCTGTTTTTGTGTTTTCTTAAAAAAAACAACAAAAATTGTTTATATCCTCCAACTTGCATAAAATGTCAAAATGAATAAAATACAAATAACATATTACATTTTTAACAAAATCTATATTCATATCACATTCGTAGCAAATTAAATTACCAATATATAAAAAATATCTCGTAATATCGTTACCATCCTTAAAAAAATAGATTCATATATATATATTTAATTTAAAAAAAATAAATTCAGTTTTTAAAATAAAAATTTATATACTTATGAATATATTAAATGTTAGAAATCATATTTTAAAAAATTTATGTGAAAACGTGAAATTTTAAGTTGATTTAATGATATATCAATTTTTGTTAAATATCAAGTTAAGCGTCCCACAATGAGTGATTAAGAGAAGACAATGCATACCTTGGCAGATTAACGTTGTGAAGAGAAGGTAATGGACTCGGACACAAGTACTTCTATTGCGAAAATGTAGCCATAGGCATGGTGATTCAGTGAGAAATAAAAGCGAAGATAGAAGTACCGCGAAGGGGTGACCTGAGAACACGCCCGGTTGCTGCTGGCTGCATTAGCATTCAGCCTTCCTTTTCATAGCAGCTTGGCAAAGGCCTAGCTCAAGGCAAACCGCCTGTGTTCTTAGGTGGCACCCCTTCGTGGTAAACCATCTGGCTGCATGCAGGTTGGCTAGCTAGGTGGCTGGCTAGCTAGGTGGCTGGCTTTTGGTATTAAGAATTGAGGATGGGTTGCTCTCTGCCAGGGTTGGTTCTCCCTTTTAATGCAAGGGTTTTGAGAAAATTGCACGATGGCATAATGTGGTCATCCTGCTGATCTGTATCATGTGGATGTTGTCATCTTTTGACCTGTCAAGCCTAATTATTATATTTATGTAAATCAAGTAATTATAGAAGACATTTTAATACCTATATCAAATTTATTACATATATTCAACCTCATCCTGTTTATAAACTATTCTAATCTTATTTAAACGATTTGGATAATGCCCATTACATAGTCAGAAGTGCCTAAAAAGAGAGGAACGGCTAACTAACAAAGACAGAAAATTGTGAAAAATATCCTTTCTTGATAAAAATATTTTAAAAATAACCATCAAAATAAGTTTAACTGTTTTTAACTATATTTAGTCATAACTTGACAAAAATACTATTTAAATTATTTTAAATAAATTAAACTATTTATCATTATTTCTCTTCATTTGTGTTTCGGATTTCTCTCTCACCATCTCAATTTTATCGATTTCTCTCTTCGACATTCGTCTGCTATGCTTTCGATTTCTCTTTCTCGTGTTTTCAGATTTCTTTTTCTTGCGCTTTCAAGACACCAAACAATTGTTTTGACGTGTTTGGATGGGTGAGTATTTGAAAAATTGATTTTTAGATTTTTTGGATAAAATTAAAATAGTAGAAATAATCATAGATGTACAAAATAGTTTTTAATTGAATCAATTTGGTACCTAGACACTAATAAATTTAAAATTTTAAAATTTAGAAGCTTAGGTTTTCAAAAGAATTTTTTTTTAATTTTTAGTCAAAGTAGGTGTTTTAGATAAAAAAATTGTATTTTGATTTATGTAAACATGTTGAAAACACTTTAAGCAGGGCTAAATAATCAAAAACAAAAAACAAAAAAAATGAAAAAAATTGAGAGGATTTCAATATATTTGTTTAACTATAGTGTGAAATATGTTTTTATACATGACTTGTAATAATAATATTTTTTTCAATATGGCATGTCACAATATAACCATGGCTTGTTACAAATTTTTGTACATGACGTGACACAGGTTTTTGTACATGACGTGTCACAACCTACTATGACTTGTCACAGGTTTTTGTATATGACGTGTCACAGGTTTTTATACATGACATGTCACAACCTAACCATGACTTGCCACAGGTTTTTGTATATGACATGTTACAACCTAACCATGACTTGTCACAGGTTTTTGTACATGACGTATCACAACTTAATCATAACTTGTCACATATTTTTATACATGACGTGTCATATATTTTTATACATGACATGTCACATCATAATGTAATTAAAAATTTTTTTATTTAATTTAATTAAAAATAATTAAAATTATAAAAAAATTATTTTTAAAAATATCTAACCTTTAAAAATTATTTTTTAAAATATCCCATAATCGAATGCCCGTGCCAGAGTGAAGTTGCCCTGTCGGAGTGGTTGTCGAACTCTTAACCAGTAAGCACCAAGCTTCCCATTAAATGCCTATCGAGTCGGCAAGACTTTTTGCTCGATTCGTGAGGGCATGTTAATTATTGAGCACCTTACACGGGATACACACGAGTCACAGACAGAGAACAGAGAAAGAGGGATAGAGGAAAGAATGACAATGTGACAGTTGACAGTTGACAGAGTACGTGAAAATATCAAGCTTTTTTTTAGGCTAGGATTGCTCCATCGACAGCTTTGGGTGGAGATCATACAGCAGCCAAGTGGCAGACAAAAAATATCGAGGGTGAGGCCAATCAAGACTCTCAAAAGTGACAAAGCCCAAGGGGTATGTGTGGCAGCCATGGAACCAAGAAACGAACACGTGTTACCGACACTTTGAAGTGGGTCCCTAGTTATCCTAACAGGTCAAGAGCTTCTTTAAATACACTTGGATAGAAATGAGATATCATAACATCTTCGGTATCCTGGTCACTGATAAACTTTTGCTAGAACTCTCCCAGACTTAACAATGGCGTCAGGGAAAGACCACACCCCAACTTCCTCTGAACTGTTCTCTAGTGCTAAGGTGGTAGGCGAGGCAGCTAAATCCACATTCAGCAATGAAAGCGACAAGGTTGACAAGGGGAAGGTTGCTGGTGCAGCTGCTGATCTTCTAGGTGCTGCCAAAGGCTATGGCAAACTGGATCAGGAGAAGGGAATTGGACAATATGTTGATAAGGCTGAGAATTACCTGCACCAATACGAGTCTTCCGGAGCGACCCCGGCCACCAAAAAGTCTGACACCCCGACCAACCCTGAGCCTGCAAAGTCAGAGCCGCATGCAAGCGGTGGTGATGGCAAGGATTCCGGAAGCGCTGGCGTTGGGGATTATGTCAAGGTTGCTCAGGGTTTCTTCAAGTAAAACTGATTTCGTCTTGTAGTAGTTCACCGAGCTGTGTTCACTGTTGATGGCTTTTAATCTGTTTTCTTTTTTCTTTCTCCTATGCTGTATGGTCTATGACTCCATCCGAATCTGTGTAATATGAAGCAATAAGTTAATAGTGAGAATTCTGCTAATCTATGGCACAAATCTTTAAGTAAAATGTTACCCTGTTTATGTTCAATTTCAATATTTGCCATTGACAATGGTGATTAAATTGACTATTGGCCCACTGCCTTTTCTCACTTGGACAAAGTCTAGCAGATAAGGTAGGGAATTGGTCCCCAGTCTGACAAAAAATCTGTCCGATTAACTTTTAGCTATGAATCAATTCAGAATATGACATAAGGATGAATCCATCCCTACCTCTGCCCGAATACTTCCTACTATTTGTTTTTATATATTTTTAAGTGCTTATTTCACAATTTGATTTGACAAATACAAATCAAGTAACCAAGAATACGCAAGAATATTGTTTAGTCTTTACTAGGAAAGGAAACGCGTAGCGGACACTGTCAGGAAGGTTCCCTGCATCGATGGTCAATGGTCTAATTTTCTATGCCTTAAGGCACAACCAGACATCTATACATCCACTAGGGATAAAAAGGAGATATCATCGCCAATCCTCCTCTATCTCAATTATTGCTACACCGGTTCCTGAAGCTATCCTTTCAATGGAGTCAGCTCCTCACAATAAACCAACCTCTCACCACGAGAAGCACCCCAAAAAATCTTCCTCTGAGCTCCTCTCTAGTGCTAAGTTGGTGGCCGAGGCAGCGAAGAACTCACTGCACCATGAAAGCGACAAGGTTGATAAGGGAAAGGTTGCTGGTGCGGCCGCTGATCTGTTAGGTGCTGCCTCGGACTATGGCAAGCTGGATCAGGAGAAGGGCATTGGTAAGTATGTTGACAAGGCTGAGAATTACCTCCACCAGTACCACTCTTCCCATTCAACCCCCAACACCACTCATTCTGACAACCCGACAAAGCCTGAGAAACAATCCGAGCCGCATACCAGCGGTGGTCATGGTCATGGCCACCATGAATCTGGAAGTGGCGGCTATGGGGATTACTTGAAGATGGCTCAAGGTTTCTTGAAGAAACACTGATCAACCCTGTAGTTGAGCGAGCTGTAATGATTGGTTTTCCTTTGTTTTTTTCCCCTTTCTTCCTTGCTATATGCTCTATGCAAATTAATCTGTATAATATGCAGCTAGAATTGGTTTAGAATTCTGCTAAATCTGTCTGTCTACTGCAATAATCTTAATTGAATATTACCCAATTTTTGTTGTTCAATTGCAATTCAGTATTGACAATCTGGTATAGATCCAAAAGGACTTTTAAAGAACAGTGATTAAATAGTTTCTTTTCATCAATCGATTAACTCTTGGTTCAAGTCTATCCGATGATATGAGCGGTTGGAACTCGAAAAATTCGAAAGAGATTAATATAATGTCAATCTTTACATTCTCCCAGAATAATTATTTTATTTTTTTATTTCGATTTCATGAACCAAACAGTCTGATTAAAACCTTTGGAGTAGTCCTGAACTCTCCTTGAGGACTGAGGAGCAAGGTCAACTGGTTTTGCAAACCTGGCTCTTGCCAAAACATGAAAACCTTTGCTAGAAATCTGAGCAGAAAGAACCTCTTATAATATATACTTTTTCCTTCCAAGATTGAAATCCAGTGGTAATTCAAGAGCTTAACTCATTCCTTCCAAGATTTATGGTCTTGATTTAAACTAATTAAACCATTAGAGCTTACCTCAAGTGGTAATTAAGAGTTGGGTGGGATTTGGGTAGAGATGGGAAATTGAAGTCATGGTGCTCCTTAAAGAGAATAAAGAAATGACAGGCAAGAATTGTGGGAGCATTGCAAAACAAGATAAAAATTGATTTATCTTTTTTATTCCATAAAATTCTCAACAACAACAATAGTAGAAATAATTGTTGAACTACTCAAGTTTCTGTGGAATGCTATGACCAACAATCTAGCATTTGATGCAAGAATCCTTGTGACCAAACAATTGCATGAGTTCTGGGTACTGTAAATATTATTTTTATTTGTAAATTAATAAAAGATAAATATTTAATTTAATGATAAGTATAATATTTTTATTTTAAAAAAATAGATTTAAATGCTCATTTCTTTGAGTAAATACTATTTTAATTCTTAGAATAATTAGATTATTTTCTTTTTCTTTAATAAAAGATTTTTATTTTTATAAGGAAAAGCCCATGGCAAAGTTAAACGACGGCGTTTTTAATCGCGATACACGCTGTCATGTTACCGTTCGGACCACAGGTTGGCTTTTCTTTATAAACGGAGAATGGGGTAAATTCCCCGAACTCGTCGAGGAAGAACAGAGAGAGAAAGAGAGAGACAGAGACAGAGACAGAGAGAAATCCGAAATCCTCTTTTTCTTCTTTTCTCTTTGGATCTCTTCTCTGCTTCCGACGTTCCCCACCCTTTTCCTTTGTCCTCAAATTCAGCTAACTTTCAAGGTAAATCTTCTTCCATTTGTTCTGCGATTTTCGCTTCTCTTTTTTTCCCTCCACCAGCTTCCCATTGTCTTCGAGATTCCAATCTCTGTCCTTTTTTTTTTCCTATGTACCTTGCCTACTTCCAGACATTTAATTTTGCATTTTATGAGCATAATTATGCTTAAGAATCAAGAATTGTAAGATATTTGAATGATTGACTCCCTTTCTTGGAAATCATCATTTTTTTTTTGTTTTTAAGGTTTGGTACAGTTATTGCTGATTGGAAAACGACCCAGATTTTCCCGTCTAAGTAGTTAAGAGTTAGTTGCAGTTGTTATTGATTTATTTGTGTTTTATTGTTCTGTCACGATGTGGGGTTTTGCCTCTAATGCCATTGCAAGCATTGGGTTAAAGAGTACAAAAGAAGCGGATAGAGCT
Source organism: Theobroma grandiflorum (assembly GCA_036013995.1). Lineage (NCBI taxonomy): Eukaryota > Viridiplantae > Streptophyta > Magnoliopsida > Malvales > Malvaceae > Theobroma > Theobroma grandiflorum. The sequence goes on from CP142127.1 coordinate 1,823,754, forward strand.
TGTTCTGAGTGTTCTGACGATGAGGTGTGCTCAAATGGTAGTAGAGAGGAAGGGTTGGAATGTCCGATTTGTTGGGAATCTTTCAACATTGTTGAGAATGTGCCTTACGTCTTATGGTGTGGTCACACCCTTTGCCAAAATTGTATCTTGGGGCTTCAGCCTGCTGTTTTGAAACTCCCCACTCAGCAAATCAAGATCCCTTTGTTCATTTCTTGCCCGTGGTGCCACTTGATATCGCTCCGGCTGGTTTATAAGGGGAATCTCAAGTTCCCTCGCAAGAATTTCTTCCTTCTATGGATGATTGAGAGCTTAAATGGGGATAGGTATGGCCTTGGGAGGAGAACTTCATCTGGATACAATCAACCGGTTGGCTCTCCAAGATGTAATCTAATGCTTGGAAACCAATTGACCAGTGGTGTCGTTAGGAGAGGGTCATATACCCATCGTCCTGAACAACTCAGTTCTCAAGATAATGATGGCAGAAATAATGTGGAGAGGCATCATTTCTCGCTTCATAAATCGTTGGATTTCTTCATTCACTTTACATCCAAGTTCCCATTGGTCATCATATTCCTTCTAATTGTCTTCTTTGTAATACCGGCGAGTGCTGTTATCTTATTACTCTACTTGTTGGTGACAGTTGTTTTCGCTGTCCCATCTTTCTTGGTACTGTACTTTGCATTCCCTATGTTGGATAGGCTGGTAAGAGAAATAACCTCATGAGATGTTGCATTCTCACTTCAAAGGTCTGAGGGATTTATGGCTCCTGATGACTTCAATCTCCAGATGAATTCATCTAATGATGTAATCCCTAAGCCAGCTTCATCCTTCTTCCAATGCTCTCCCCAATGCTTTTATTTGAAATTTAGTAACTCCGTCGCTGGTAACAGGATTTTTTAGCATCCTGAAGCTTTCAGATTAATGTATTGTTTCAATGATGGAGTATGACTACAAAAAGTCTTCAAGGCTTGTTTTTGCAATTGTGATCGTGTCCTTGAATTAGATGCCATTGAAGTGGCTGCTCACCTGTTGTACAAGCTTGAGTTCCCAAAAGAATATAATGCAATTAATTGTGGTGTTTATTTCCTCTCTCTTTTTTCCGCCTTTATTGTCTTTCTGCATATTGATATAAGATATCTGGTACTTCTAATTGTTGCATGCTTGATTTAGAGGTCAGGTAAATGGTTTTGCTGGTTGCTTGATCTTCTAGCCTTGAGAATTATTATGATTTATTGCAGCATTTAACATAATGACTCTATGGCTTTACTTACTATTATCTTTTAACTGGTTTTTTAAATGTACCAGAATGCAGAAATGGCATAGTTTTCGGTTCAATCTTCATGTTGATGGTGATTTCAAAGGAAAAGGGGCAGAGGGGTTGTCCCAGTTTTTACTTGGTCTCACATCTAGTACTTGCATCTTATGAACAACTAAAATGGTTCAGCTCTCTAATTATTACCTTCTGCATGTGCTATTCCTTGCGTACTTAATATCTAAAGGAGAATATTCAAATTCCTTCACAATCAAAATAAGAGAAAACTCATTCTGCAATTGATCACCATATTCCTATCATTCTAAACGTGTAATTTGATTTTGAGTAATACAGTCTTGTCGAAACTCTAAAGACAATCGGGTGCATTTTTCCTGTATCAGCTACTATATGTCTTCATATGTGTTCATACCAAACATAAACTGGCAGAAAGATTTAGTAAAACTACTTGAGGTCCTTCAAGTAATTTCTCATTGAAGCAAGTGTTAAATCATTCAATTACTGGTGTCTCTGCTTGTGATTGGCATGCTTGAGTTAGTCACAGCATTGTGAAAATGATCTTTACGTATGTGACTTAAAACTTATGACTCTACATAATTATGCCTAATTATTTACATTCAGCAGCAGAAGCATGTCCTCGGAACTTTTCCTGTTGTTCTAATTATATTTGCCTTTTCCTTTGCTTTAAGCTCATCATTTCTTTGATTTGCCTCTGCCTGCGCTCTTGCTCCTTCTGCCACTTGTTTGATATATTCCATTTTATTCCTAAATTTGGTTAAGGCTCGTGCTCTCTTTTTCGCCAATTCACTCTGCTGCCCCAAGAAATAAGCTGTTAGTTTCTAAGAATTAGTTTGAATTAAAGAAAAAGAAAGGGAAATAAATCCAACCTCTGCTTTGTCGAGCTTGTTTCTGGCTTTCTTCTTCTTCTTTTCCTCCCAGGCAAGTATCTGGCTATTTAACTTCACATACCTGTAATCTATTTGTTAGTGAAGAAGATGATATAATAGTAATTGCTTGTTGAATTGAAGATGGGCTTTTTAATGTTGGCAATGCATTTGTTGTTTCAATGCAAGTTGAGTTGCTTCTGGCTTTAATATATTGCTACTAATTGGTTGTTACCATACAATAGTACTTAATAAGCTGCCAATGGATGATTACCGTTCTTTGATCTTGGCCATCTCAGCCTTTTCCCATTCCTCTGCTTTTGTCTCTGGCGTTGCTGCACTCTGTTTTTTCACTTCATTCACTGGAGCTGCAGGTGTAAGGGTAGGAGGCTGTTCAGGTCGTGTTGCTGTAGTTCCAGGTTTTATGGTGGGACGATCGGGTTTTGGTGCTGTGCTTACAGGTTTTATGGTGGGGAGATCAGGTTTTGGTGCTGCCCTTTCAGGTTTTTCGGTAGGGAGATCAGGTTTTGCTGCTGCACTTTCTGGTTTCTGATTACTTTTGGGTTTTGTGCTGCTAGTGCTGCCAATGTGATCAGCAAAAGTAAGAGGTCTTTTAAATGATGGAGCAGGTCTAGTATCCTTTCCATCTGTGGCATCAGTTACAGGCACTTTGCTCTCTGCACTTTCTATACCTGTCATTGGACCTTCACCTGCCAATTTATATTTTGTTAAGCAGCAGCAGCATGTAGAAATTCATAATTCTCTGTTGCATGGATATCTGGATTCGATTTCTCATGCTTTGCATCTTTACCTGAGAATCTTTCAGATGCAATTTCAGGTTTCAGTATTGAAAATGTCTTACCTTCTCTTCTGCTCTTATCCTTGATCAAGGAGGGTTCAAGACCTGCACTCCTCCTTTTTTGATCATGGATGCTTGATTGTGCAATCTTGTCAATGACATATGCAGCAGCTGCAACTGCAACTACTTGCTCTGTATTATGGTTTGAATCATTATTCCAACTCATCATTTGGCGAGAAAATTGTTTCTGAAACCAGTTCTGGTTTCTCTTCTCTGCAAAACCCAAAATTGAGGTCTGTCATTGTTGCTTCAACTTTTATGTCTAACTCTCTAAAATGATGATGGAGGATGAAATGCTACCTCCTTTGAAAGATTGAGTTTTTTGTGGTGGTAGCCTTTGGTTTCTAACACTGCTCGACTCTCCTATTGTTCCTCGTCCAGTACCAGAAAATCGTCCCCTGGCACAAGCAGTCAGTCAAATGGCGGCAGATCCCTGAGGACATCAACATCTTACACACAATGAAAGGAAAGTTTCCAAGCAGATATATATTTTTACTTCTTCTGCCCAAATTTATCTACACAGCTAGTTTTCTTTTTCCCTACATTCTGCACTTAAGTAATCGATAAGTTTCCATACAAGATTACTGCAATTCCTGTATTTCTAATGCCAGAAACAAAAGTAGGGGAATTCAATCAGCTATTGGTCTTAATAAACAGTGCAGAAATTTATTGCTTATAGTATTTGATTTCTACTTTCAAAAGGGTTTATATTTAAGGTAAATTCCATTTACACTTTTTTTTATTTCAATTTCTTCCGCGTGACACGGTATAATTTTTTTTTTCCAATTAACATCTTACGGATAACTTCTATTCTCTAATAAACTAGATCATTAATTTTACCTACTAAATAATAAAAATAAATATGTTGACTTTGAATTAAAGGTATTTTGCTAACTTTATTAAATACCCATGAGAACAAAAGTTATTCACGAGACACAATCGAAAAATTTGAGAAAAATCAAGGAGAAAATGTCACATGTTACTTTTACCTATGTTGAATGAGAGATAGAAATACCCATGTAATCAGCTTTTCTGTTTAATGAAACTCCAATTCCTTCACCAAAAAGAGAAAGTAGAACTTTACCTCATCTGCTTAATCAAAACCTCCATTACAGTTTCAGATGACTCTCTCCTGAAGATCACAAAACTTATTTTCTGAGCAAAGAATTGGTGTGGGAGGGGGCTGCTGCTTGCTTTTAAGCCTAGAGGAAGGAAGAATTGTTAAGGTAAGTCATAGGCAAAGACAAAAGCAAGCAAGGTTTGGTTATTATGCTTTGCATGCAAAGGTCGGATTGGATCTCAAAGGTGCAGTCAGCCAAGAAACGTATTCTTTCCCTTCATGCTTTTGGGTTTCTTTGAATAGTAAGATTTATTTATATTATTTCATCTTTTACACACCTTTATGGAAGGTTTCCTTTCCCAAAAGGTTTCTGAAGAATCTTTTTGGGTATCAGTATTTGTTTGCATTGTACATGATTCTTCAATTAATATATATTATTTATTAATGTTATTTTCAAATATATATATATGTCTAATATAAAGTCTGAAATGTAAATAATTGAGAGTTTGTAGTTCCTTGGCCCAACCTTTTTTTTTTGGGTAAAAAAAAAAGAGTTAAATATGGTTATGATTTAGAGTTTTAATGAAGAAAGAATTCTGAACAAAGTAAATTATTTTTTTAAAGATAGTGATTTTTTTTTTAGATTTAAAATTTTTTGAAGATAGTGATTGAATGGAATTAAAACTTTTATTTATATATTGGATAAATTTTATTAATTATTAAAATTTTAGAAATATAATGAATAAAGAATGTTAAGTCAAGTGAATGATTTTAATAGAAGTGATTCAATAGAAATGAAATTCACTTTAATTTATAATTATACTTGAAAACTATAATCAAATAAAAATAACTTAAAATGATCATAATTAAAATATAACAAATAAATACATATACTTTTATATTTATTATTGTATCACTACAAACCTTATCTTTCCAAAGGATATTAAACTTGAAATTCATGCAACTATAGCTCTGGTTTAAATTTTATTAATAAAAGAAAATCAGTTTCGATTTTCATTTTATATCAAAAGAATATTTTGTTTTGGATTTTTTTTTTGATATACGTAAAAAAAACTTTTTCGGATTTTATTTCACTCAAAATAAAAATAAAATATAAAACAACAATGAAAACTTTTTGTGAACACTAGAAAGTTTATCTAAAACTAGGCCTAAAACTCTGATTCCTGAAAGAAAAAAAAAAAGAAACAAAAATGGTGGAATAATTAAGCACAGGCTGGAGCATGGAAGTCTTTGATAGTTACGTAAACGATGGAGTGAGAGGCAACGGAGATGGCGGTCTTAGGATCCACGCGCGTAGGTTTGATTTCCGGAATTTCGGATTCACCCTTGAGCTTCAATGGCTTTCCATTCAGCAACATGACATCGCTTTGGATGTTTCCATCTGCAGGAGTCAAATGGTACTCTTCCCTTTTCTCTGAGCCCTTGAACTCGAAGTTAGGCTTAACTTGCAGGTCTATGGTGTTGGAAAGGGTGACTTCGAAAGATTTCTCGCCTGACAAGTTGATGAAAAGTAGGGAAATCCCAGGCTGCAACACACAAACAAAACAGGAATTGATCAAAATTTTCTATCAGAAATTATGGTAAACAAAACGAAGATTTGATCAAAGTATAGGCTTTTACCTTTTTTTTGGCACAATGAGCATACACACGCAGATGTGGAGAAACATCCTGAGTTGCAGAGATTACTCGACTTCCCATGAGACGGTGCCATAGAAGAGCTCTGGCAGGAACGAAACAAACCAACATCAGCAGATGGTGACAGGCTAATGCAACTAAACTTAGCCAAAAAAAAAAAAAAAAAGAATGAAAATAGCTATGGAAATCATCAGGATACTGACCCATAGTAATCAGGATTTGGAACGAATGTTGTACTGTTCAGGAGAGCATAATTGCCACCAATCAAAGCTTGTCTGCAATAAACCTTGTGATTGAATTTTGATGTCATACCCAGCTGGTCTAGATACCTGTTTTAGATTTGAAAAGTGAATCATCAGCAAACTGTTTAATCTGCAAGAGGAAGAAAATTTAATGGCTAAGAGAAACAAAAGGGAACCCACCAAAAGCCATTGGCAAAGGTACGGGACACATCTTTGCCGCCACTGTTATAAGCACCACCTGATTCTGAAACCCAAGCTTCTGCCCATGGTGCGAACTTCTCGACGATCTTTGCAACATCTTTGAATGTCTGAGCAATTTGACTCAGGTAAAATGGATCTTGAATCTTTGTAATCAGATTTGGATCATTACCTGCAGGCATCATTCAAATCAAGGAAATAAACAATACATACATAAATATATATACATACATACATACATATATATATATATATATATATAGAAACATGAATGAATTAGTGCAGGATGTATACCAGGTCCAAGATTGTAGATATGGTGTGTGGCTCCATCGAGAACATCTTGTCCTGTGACTTTCAGGAAGGTCTTAAACCATTCCTCTTCATAAAATCCACCAGGACCTAAGATCTTGGGTTGAGTCTTGGGATCTGGGTACAACTCTCTTACTAGATTCTTAAGTGCTATAACATCCTTACCATACTGCTTAGCCTCAACCCTTGCAGATACCCCAGACCCGCAGAGTTCATTCCCTGACAAAATTTACTGATCAAAATTTGAACAACAAAAAAAGGTATATAAAGCTTCAGGTAGTAATCAATCTTAGTTACCAAATTCATATGAATCGATTTTGTATCCTTTCTCAATACTATACTTCATCAGATCCCTGGAATTGTCCACACGCCAATCACCAACCCAAAGACCCTTGTCAGTTTTAGACTCATTTCTTCCCAAAAGAGCATTCAACCCGAATGTAATCTTTGCTCTGCAATATAATTGAGATTAATAAAGATACTTAGTAATTGATCTCAACATTAACAAAAATAAATTAGCATAAATAAAAAAATTAGTGTACCCTGTTCGGTTGAACAAGTTATTGAGCTCGTCCCATCTTTCCATGGGAAGGCACCCTTCGGAGAATCCAAATAAACCACCCTCGACTTTCTTGAAGTTAGGGCACTCCTTAACGTTTCCCACTTTGTACACCACTTGATCTTGCAATGAACCACCGATTCTGATCCTCAAAGGATTGAATGCTGGAAGTAGTTTTCACCACAGTTAGTCTAAAAAACACATATTCTCATCAACAATGAAAACCAGCAATGTAAAACTCACCCTTTATTGCACTTGCTAGAATCTTGTTTTTCAAATCCTGCAAGCAGACATAACATCATAGGAAAAGGTTATAGATTTCTAAGTAAAATAATATAATTTACATATACTCAAACATAAATATATATAAAAATAAATAAATAAATAAGTTTACCAGATTGAAAAGTCCAGCCTTTCCCCAAGGGCATTGATTATAGTTGCACTTTTCTGTTGGCCACCAGTCTAATGTAGCACAGACGAAGTTATCATCTGTTTTAGCGATTGTAGTTGCTCCTCTGATGGAAACTTTCACATCTTCTGCCGATGAGAAGGACAGACATGAAAGAAGGATGATGAAACAAATGAAACCTTTGAAACCCATCATCATCACAAAATCTGAAAAACTAACAGGAGGAGAGGGATTTGAAAAACTAATACAAGTAATGCTAGTGGATATGGTAGGATTTTTATATATATCTATAGTAAGAGTCCGTTAAAAATTGATAACAATGAAGAAATTATGATCCAGTGAATCTATTAAACTGACTGTTTCATATCAAGTCGAATTGAACAGTATATTTATGTAACAATGAAAAATCAGAATCTCTGTGAATCTATGAACTTGAGTGTTTCATGTCAAGTCAAATTGAACTAATGCTTATCACTTTGGTTTTAGTATTAGTTTAGGACTCTTATATGGTAAACCCAAGGAGAATAAAAGAAAGAAAAAGCTGCTGCTGTAAGATATTATTAAGTTGAAGTACTAATCGTGGATCGAAATTTTAATTTTAAATATTGGATATCGTATTATAAAACATAATTTTTTAAAAATTAATTATAAATAATTTATATACATTTAAAATAAAAAAATTTTAAAAATTATTTTTATTAATAGGATTGAGAAATATTGTACATAAATTGCAAAGACGATTTCTTTCTAATTTAAATTCTCAGCATGCTTCTTCCCGGCCAGAATCCGGGAGGAAGAAAGGCTGATAATGCAGGCAAGCAGAGAAAAATAAAGTTACCGTGCTTTCGTTGAGAGTCGAACTCAAGACCTCCCGCTTACTAAACGGGTGCTCTAACCAACTGAGCTACGAAAGCCCTCGATGGTGGTGAACAAATGATTAGACCAACACTGTTCAGAGATACAAGCCCCAGCTGATGGTTACTTTTTTTTTTTTCTAGTAGGCAAAGGGAGGTGGTCGTCAAACTCATGTCAAGCAGTAGCAGGAGATGCCTAAAACTATTGGAGAGATGCAAGAACATGAACCAACTAAGGCAAGCGCATGCACAAGCAATCACGTGTGGTCTTGGCACCAACAGCTTTGCTTTAAGCAGGCTCTTAGCTTTCTGCGCCAACCCAAATCGTGGGAGCCTTACCTATGCTTGCAACCTCTTCCAACGCATTGAAAACCCCACAATTTGTATCTGCAACACCATGATCAAAGCTTTGTTTCTCAAAGGTGAAATCTTTAAAACCATCCAACTTTACAATAACATGTTGGATAAGGGCATGCACCCTGATAATTATACTCTGCCTTATGTGTTGAAAGCTTGTGCAAAGTTGCGATATTTTTACTTTGGGGAATTGGTTTATGGTCATTGCTTGAAATTGGGTTTTGTGTTTGATATTTTTGTGGGTAATGCTTTGATTGCTATGTTCTGTGGATTTGATAATGTGAAAGTAGCAAGGTACATTTTTGATGAGATTCCGTGGCCAGATTTTGTTTCATGGACAGTTATGATTTCTGGGTATGGGAAAATAGGTGATATTGACACTGCAAGATTGCTTTTTGATGAGGCTCCTGTGAAAGATACAGGAATTTGGGGTGCTATGATTTCTGGATATGTAAAAAATAATTGTTTTAAAGAGGGTCTTTATATGTTCAGGGTAATGCAGACGAGTGATATAGAGCCTGATGAGGCTATATATGTGAGCATTCTTTGTGCCTGTGCTCATTTAGGTGCATTAGATACCGGAATTTGGATTCATAAGCATCTAGATAAACAAAAATTTCCATTGAGTCTTCGTTTGAGTACTTGTCTTCTAGATATGTACGCAAAATGTGGGAATTTGGATATAGCTAAAAAGTTGTTTGATGGAATGCAGCAAAGAGATGTTGTAAGCTGGAATGCCATGATTTCTGGGATGGCGATGCATGGAGATGGAGAAAGTGCACTTGAACTGTTTAGGCAAATGGAGAAGGATGGAGTGAGGCCTGATGAAATTACTTTCATTGCTGTTTTTAGTGCTTGTAGTTATTCTGGCATGGCATTTGAAGGTCTAACGATGCTGGATAGAATGTGTAACGTGTACAACATTGAGCCTAAAAGTGAACATTTTGGGTGTATAATTGACCTACTTAGCCGAGGTGGGCTCTTCGAAGAAGCAAGTAAAATAATTCAAAGAATGCCCGATTCGAGCAATCCCTCTGATGGAGCCATTGCCTGGAGAGCATTGCTGAGTTCCTGCTGTAGTAATGGACAAACCAAACTGGCTGAGGTTGCAGCAGAGAAGCTCATGCAACTAGAAGATCATAGTGGGGTGTATGTTTTGCTCTCAAATCTCTATGCAGCCTCAGGAAAATATTATGATGCCAAAATAATAAAACAGATGATGAAAAACCGAGGTGTGAATAAGGTACCAGGTTGCAGCTCTGTCAAGATCAATGGAGTAGTTCATGAGTTTATTGCTGGGAAGAAAAGCCACCCACAAATGGAAGACATACACTTCATTTTGGAAAAGTTAGAAAAGCTAATGGATTACAGGACAATATATATTTAGTCAGTATGGCTGACTGTTTGAGCCCTTATCTATTGCAGCACTAGTTACTGTTGGGCATACCATGTAACGGATGAAGCAACAGTAACAGCTTAGTTTTTTGGTTGTTTTTGGTATACCTTCAGCCAAATGTCGGTGTTGAATGAAGAGTCTATAGACCTGCATCTGTGAACGAATCTATGCAGACAGTTCTCCAGAATTTTATGGTCCCAAAGTGGGTGTTGTCAGTTAAGAGTCACTATTTTATAGGAGTTTCACATGGTTAAATGGTGGTTTGTGGACAACACATCAAATGTAATGGACAGTAAGAAGGGGCTCAACAATTCTAGAGAAGAAAAGATGATAAATGCTTGGAGATCCTCTTATCTGGTGAAGAGAAAGCCATATCAATCGGACTTTCCATGTGCTGATTGCACCAGGCATGCCAATATAGTCCTTTCCCCCTTGTCAATAGTTCCTATGTGCAGCACTACATTCCTACCCTGTTAGCCAAATTGAGGTAACAATTCAGTGTTCACGCAGCTAACTCCAAAGGTATATGCTTATAGCTGGTATAGTATTAGTGATATCCATGTCAATGTCACCTATAATGCTGCTTTTCCTTTTTTGATCAGATCTTGTCATTTTGAATTGTGTAATCATGCATTTAAGATCTGCTCTATGTCAATGGCCTAAACATGTGTTTAGCTTGTTGTCTGAGCGCTTCTTCTCATTTCATCTTAGGTGATTTTGGCCTGCATTTTTTATTACAGGACAAGTTCAGATGCTCCCCTGTAACTGCCAGCATACCCTTCACTCTCACTTTATTGTGATAACAGTGCTATTCCTTGTCTTGGCCAATGATAAAATGTCTCTTTTATGGCAGAAGCTAAGATATCTTGTTTTACCCGAGAATCAAAAGAAAACAATGAAGGTATACTCTTAACCAAGAAAACCTTGACCTGCTTCTTCTATCAGTTTCCTTCAGTGGGTAAACATTAAGAGTTCCATTGCCAGAGAACTAGATAAACCAATGTCAAGGCCAATATGATCACAATTTCCCAAAAATGACATAACAATAAAGAATACTATATTGCTGTTTTTGACTAAACTAGGAACTCCGAGTCAGTAAGTTCCAGGACGGTGTGGACACCGATTGGGTTTACTCCTTCCCGGAATGAATTTCCTTCAATGTACCTGTGAAGAAAGTACAATAAATTGTCAATTAACAGACTTTATAAGAGTTGTAAGTTTGCAGGAACAGAGTGCTGAAGAGAACTTGCATTTCTTTCAAGAAGGGATGTTTATAGAGTGCTTCAGGAATTCTTCCTGCAAATTGATTGTGATCTAAATACCTGCAGTTCAAATAAGATCAAATATAAGAACATTTACAGAGATAAATTCATAAACCTATATGCATTTTTGTATACAAGACTCCAGATACATGCATATAGAATAGATTGCTGTAGTCTGTCCTAATTTTCTTAATTGAAGAAAGAAGCAAGCATGCCACTTAAATCCAACCAGCAAACATGACAGCAAAATGCAAAATTAGCTCAGAAAGCTGGAAGATGAGGCAAACCCAGTGACAAAGAGGCATCAATTCAGATGTTGACGCTCCTAGCTTTTGACGAAGAGTCTATTTGAGTCACATAGACTAAAATCCAGGCAGCTCGATTCATGTAAATTGAAACTAAAAAACCCGAGACAGATCCAGAAGAAATACAAAGTATCACAAACGTCAAACAAGAAACTTACAAAGAAGTCAACCTAGGGAGATGAGCAACTTCAGATGGAATTACTCCAGACAGTTTGTTGTTGGATAGGTACCTGTAACCAATACAACAATTGATAAATCAGAGTTTAGACCGGAGTACTCTTTTAATATATCCCCAAAAGTTAAACTGCCGTTACTTACAAGATTTCCAAGTTTGTCAGGTTTGCTACCTCTGCTGGAACTCCTCCCGTTAAGTAATTATCGTTCAGGTAACTACATGCCAAAAAGTTTCAAACAAAAGTTACCGCGACAAGCCAATCATTCAATATAACCCAGGGTTTGGAAAAAAAAAAAAAAAACCAAGAATCATCGACTGAAATGAACTTACAGGTTCCGAAGTGATGGGAAGCAACCATCAAGCCGTATGAGTTGTCTTATAGTACCTACCAAATGATTGTTCCCAACATCCCTACAAAGACATGGTATGTTCAGGTCGGATGTCTGTCCTAAAAATTCAATGGATGTCATTGTGCATTGATGGAGATAAGTAATCTTACAAGTGCTGAAGCTTCTGCAAGGTGCCTAGCTCTGCTGGAATACGCCCTGAAAAACGGTTCTGATGTAGATATAGATAGCGAAGTTCCGGTAGAGTTGCAAGCTCCTTGGGGATTTCCCCTTTCAAACTATTGAAGCTCAGATAGCTGCAAACAAATTCCATACTAGTATGAAATCAAAAAAGAAAAAAGAACAACAGTCTAACTAACGAAGCAGTTACTACTTACAGATGTGTTAAACTCTTAAGTTCACCAATTTCAGCAGGAAGAACATCTTGTAGCTTATTCCACCTCAAATTACTAAACCAAACAAACAGAAAAGCAAAGGAATGACATCAAATCAAGGTTCAAAAAGCCTAACAAAAAGTACCCATCATTCCAAAATCTCAGATTCCAGCTATGAAGCTGAAGAACACACATAATTTTAAGAGAAAATAAGGGGAACATACAGTATTTTAAGACGTTTGAGCCGTCCGATTTGAGGCGGGATCGGTCCTGTCAGCTTGTTATTATGCAGATCACTGCGATATGCAAAAAACAAAGAGATTTTTTATTGAAAATACAAATTTAATGATAAGCTAAAAGATTAACCGTACAGTCGTGTAAGATCCAGCAAATTCGTCACCGCAATGGGAAATGGCCCGACGATCGACACTGCATAAACTTCCCTGCAAAATTAAACGAACAAAAAATAAATAAAATAATAAGAAAAACAAATAAACGTAATTAAATTTGAAAACCAAGTGAGGAAAATTACAGTTCGGTGACGACTTTGTAGTCACCCTGGAGGGAGCATGTGACGCCAGACCAAGGCGGCAGGTTTCCGTCACCGCAAGGATCTTCACCGACCCAAGCGTACACCACTCTCCACCCCAACGACGCCTTAATTTCGTTCAATGCTTTAACTGCCAAAATCCCAAAACAAAAAACAAAATCAATAAAACAAAGAAGAAAAAGAATCTTAATCAAGGAAATCACGGAAATCACCGTCGCGTTTGAGAGTTTTGGAAGAAGAGAGGCTGAAGAACAGAGAGAAAATGAAGAACAGAGGCAATAAACGCGCCATTGTTTTTCCCTTATTTTTACGGCAACTGGAGATTGAAGAAGGAAACCATAGTTAAAGAATTCAAAGGAAAGTTCTGAATAATAGGAAATCCGAGTTTCTTCACGGATTGCTGAAGGTGGGAGACAGCATGGATTTGAGTTCGTTCGGGGAAGACGCGGAAATGGAAAGTCCGCTACTTCCGTCTGTTTTTTTTTATTTTAAATTTTCTTTTTTCTGATTGATTGAGAAGAAGAACTGTGGGCCCGGTCTTACATTCTTTTCAACCTCGGCAGTTCGGTCGGATCCCATGTGGCGCGGTTTTGTTCACTTTAATATTTCTTTTAATATTAAACATTAATATTTCTTTTAATACTTCAAAATTTTACCTAAAAACAATTTATATTTTATTTTTAATTAAAATTTTTAACTTTTTTATTCATATTTAAGAATTTAAAGCACTTGCATGTTCGATTTAGTAAATATTGTTGCATGCTTCCTCTTATTTTCTAAAATAAAAAAGCATTAAAATTAAAGAATCTAATTTGTTTTGAAACATTAAATACATAAATTTACTTTTATATAAAATAGTTATATAAGAATTGATGTTATATTCTAATTAATTTATTTTATATTATTTTAATTTTTATATCAGTTATTTTTATTGTTTTTAACATTAAATTATGAGCTTTAACTATTTCTTTTCTTGTACCAAAATTCATGGTACTGCATTAAGTGCATGGCTATTTGGAAATAGAAAAAACACTTGCTTTTCACATTTATTTTTCCCTTTTTTTTAGTGTTTCATATATTTTGTTTAACAAAAGATGAAAATTATAATTACTAAGCCAATTTTCTTAATTACATTAATTGATTCTCTAATTAACTTGCATGTTAGAAGAAAGAAGTATAATAATTCTTTAATTAATTCATAAACTTTTCTTAATAAAACTTTTTCTAGCCATTACCCCCAGCAGCCTAATAAATCAATTCAACCTACTTATAGTAGAAGCCCTAATTCCTAGGGGTGAGTAAATATCAATCGAATTGAACAATCGAATTGAACCGAAATAAGTTTGGTTTTTTTGATTTATGTGCTTGTTTGGTTTGATTTTTTTTCAGTTTATCTATCTCTTAAAAATAAAAGCCAGGTTAAATATAAATTTTGAAAAGCTCTTAAAAAAAAGTAACTTTTTTTTAAAGAGTAAAATTTAAAAAAAAATCTTAAAAAAAAGCTCTTGTGAGTAGCTTTTTCTGCTCTTCTTTTAAATATACAAGAAAATTTTTTATTTTTGTTTTAAAAATATCCTTATCTATTAAAATTAATTACAATATTACCCTTTTAAAAAAAATACCCTCTAAGATAATTTTAACAAAAATTATAACTTATATAAAAAAAATTTATAAAAAAAATTTACCAAACAGCTTTAACTTAATTTTAAAAGCTATTATTTTTCATAAGAGCTTTATAATAGCTTTTAAGCTAAAAAAAAACCAAGCCAAATATAGTTCGGTTAGTAAAATTATTTCGATTCGGTTTTGGTTAGAAAAATTTCTAATCGAACTAACCGAACCTAAATAAGGGTATTATGAAAATTTTACATGAAAAAAATTCTAAACCTAAATTATATGTTTTTATCTATTTTTTTAATTATTTATTGTTGTTTATATCATATAAATTATATAAGTATTCATTTTATTTATTATAATTTTTAGAGTCATTTTTAATTTTTTTAATATTAATTTATTTTAAAAAATCTAACATAAATAAATATATACAAACAAAAAATAAAAAAATTTATTAAGTTCGATTTTTGAAAACCGAATCGAACTAGCCCAATTAGTTCGGTTTCGATTAATTCAGATAGTTATATAGTTAAAAAAGAAATGAAAAGACAAATATTCACAAGAAAAAATGTATATAATTAAACCCCTGGCAAGAAAAATTAAAAAGCATTGATATAAGTAATAGATTGAAGCAAGTTGTACAAACACATGACTGCATCAAGGTATTTATTGCCAAAGCTATTCTCCACACAAAGAGAGGTCATCTTGTCCGACAGCTACCAATATTATCTCCTTCGTAGTTCCAAGGTCCATTAATGAAACTCATGGGTTTCTCTTGAATCCCAACTCCCCCCATATCCTTCGATCCTTCCCCTTCATTTGAACCATATACTAACTAAAACAAAAGCAACGGTACGCCATTTCCTTGCCTGTCTTTGCTGCCTTGGTCCCCCAAAATTTATAGGACAGAAATCCAAAAACAAGTATGGAAATGGCAATCGTCTTGTAACGAGAACAGTGAAAGACAGAACAAGAAATTGGCTAATGTCTAATAATATTACTAAATCTGAGCATCGATCACAGCAGCCTAGGCTCCGCCTTCTGGGTTCTTTTCCTTGGTAATAACTGCTGGCTGCCGCTGCATTGGCATCTTCTGTTTTCCCATCAGTATCCAATGGAGGAAATGAGAATGAAAAAAAAAAGGGCAGCTGCTTGTGAAACTCCATGCAGGAAAGGCAACAAGAATTGCAAAGAAAGGCAAAATCTTGGGGAGAATATAGGTTACGAGGTAGAAATGATGGTGGTGAATGAGAGAGATGATGAGGCAAAATCTTGGGGAGAATATAGGTTACGAGGTAGAAATGATGGTGGTGAATGAGAGAGATGATGAGTGGAGCTAGGATCAGTTGTGAAGAGGGTTGGGCCCTGAGGGGACAAGTCTCTTCTCCACACCGTATCTTGGATCGATTTCATTGAGTTCGGATGGTGGCGGTGGTGGTATTGGCGGCGGAAAGGATGATGGCGAGAAATTAGGTTGGATACTGTGGATTCTTTGAAGCTGAAAACAAAGAGACCGTTGCTGTGTACGGGAGAAAGAATCACAAGAACGGTAGTAGTTGGCTGCCTTGTGGCGGTGGACCTGGTGGTTCAAGCGGTTTCTTGGAGAGGTCCGCGGCAAAGTTGGTGTGCAGGGTTTGAGGAGGAGGAGGAGGAGGAGAAGTATAAAGATCAAAAGGCGGTAACAAGTCATGTGGCGGCGTTGGTTCTTGTTGTTTTCCTTCTTCGGTTTCGTGAGAAATGGGAATGAGAGGCAGGAATAGAGATAAAACCTGATTGTCGACAGGGGAAGTGAGATGACAGAAGGAAAGATGGTGATGGGAGGGAGGGCTTTAATGCAAAGCAAGACGCACATGAAAAGATATAATTGACCAGGGAAAACAAGCTATCTAAGGGAGGGGGGGCAAATTTCATTATTTCTCATCAAATTAGTCACGTATTCTTGTATGTGTACGGTTACCCAAACTGGGATACCGCACAATTTCTGAACCCCACTGTGAATCTACTAACTTATCCAACCCTTGCAAAGTCCTTAACCCTGATACCAAGCTGTTGCCAAGTCCTTTTCTCCATGTTTTTACCCTCCGCTCCCCCCCTCGTTCTAGAAACCTTGTAAAACAGTAAACTATCAGACAGGTTTTTGTATAACATTGATGAATCATGTTAAGTTCCCTGATAGTTTTAACTCCATGTTCAAGCCTGGTGCTGACAATATCCGAGGTCTTTGGTGCTGCGGAGATAAATTGGGGTGGGAGGTACACCTGCTATGTTAATAAGTCATTCGAGCAAACAAAGTAACAAATGTTAATTGAAATCAATGGGTTGGAAGAAGAAACATGGCGCAAACAGGGTCTGAACTCTTCATTCATTGTCCACTCCCGTCTTTTCATCCTTCTGCAAACCCCTCTTCCAGTTTTATCTTTCTACTCCCCCAGATGAACATTTGGGTAAGTTTGATGGCAGAACTGTTAGTAAGTTTGATCAGTCTGCTGGAACTAACAGTAATTTAACTGGAAATATTTGATGCATAATAATAATAAGGATAAAATGCCCCTCCCTAAGTTTTGTCGAAATTCCAAATGGATCCATTAATTTTTGAAATGGACATTTTATTTTAAAAATACAAACACTGTTAACAAAAATTAAGAAAAAATTAAAATATTTTTTTTATTAATTTTAAAAATTATTATTACATTTTTTAAAAAAATTTTTAAAAAAAGAGCATCGACCTCCAAGAAAGGGGAGCACCGATCGGTAAGAATGTCAACGGGTAAGGTACCCGTTAATTTTGAAATACTCGAATCTGAACCTTATAAAAATAAACTATCCGAACCGTATTAACTACTTGAATATTTTTTAAAATTATTACCCTAACCCTAACCCTAGTACATCCTCACTACTCTATAATTATCCTAACTCGTTTACAAATTTGATTATTTAAAAAAATTATTAAAATACTATTCATGGGTACGTAATTACCTGAATTTGAATCTGCATCCATATACAATAATATTTCTCTTACATATTCCATATAATTTACTAATAATTAAATTAATTCAAACATACAAATACTAAAATTTAAATTTAAATAATCAAAAACAAATATCTCTAACATAATTAATAAATTTATTAGTTATAATTTTTGTAATGTTAATACCAAATAAAAAGTAATATATTTATATTTAAAGTGTATATATACTAAAAGTATTTTAATAAATATAATAGTAATTATATTTCTTATAAATGAACATAATCTATATAAAGTATATATATTAAAAGATATTACAAGTCAATTAATAATCATAGTTTCATTAATTAATTTAATTAACTATATAGGTTTATCCTTAATTACAAGAAATTAAAAAAAAAATAACTAAGTTTCCAAATTATTCTAATCTCACAACTTTCCTTTAGATTTATATGTTATAAGTTTATATAAATAAGGGTATATATATTATAATTAACAATTTTATAAGTTATAATTTTTGTAATGTTAACACAAAATAAAAAGTAAATATGTTTATATTTAAAGTACATATATATATACACACACACTTTTACATATAATAATAATAATAATAATTATATTCTTTATAAATGAACTTAATATATATAAAATATATATTAAAAGACATTACAAGTTAATTAATAATTATAATTCCATGAATTAATTTAATTAACTATATGAGTTTGTTCTTAATTACATAAAATTAAAAAAAATAATTACATTTCAAAACTATTTTAATCTTACAACTTCTCTTTAGGTTTATAAATTATAAGTTTATATAAACAAAGTTATATATATTATAATTAATAATTTTATAAGTTATAATTTTGTAATGTTTGCACAAAATAACAAGTAAATATGTTTATATCTAATATATATATATATATATTAAATATATTTTAGTATATATATAATAATAATTATATTTCTTATAAATTAACACAATATATAAACTATATATATTGAAAGACATTACAAGTTAATTAATAATAATAGTTTTATGAATTAATCTAATTAACTATATGGATTTGTCATTAATTTCATGAAATAAAAAAAATAATTAAGTTTCAAAACTATTCTAATATCAAAAGCTTTCTTTAAGTATATATATTATAATTGATAATTTTATAAATCATAATTTTTGTAATGTTAAAACACAAAACAGTAAGTAAATATATTTATGTTAAAAGTATATGTATATATATAATAGTAATTATATTCCTTTATAATATGATATGATATTCATATTATGTAAACATGATTAATAATTTAATAAGTTTTTAGATTTAGATATATTAATATCATCATATTAATAATTAGAGTAATCATACTTTTTAAATATTTACTAGTTTTTAACAAAAAGAATTACTTGTAAAGTTGGTAAAAATTATATATTTTTAATTTAATTATTAAAATAATAAAATATTTATAAATAGTAATTAGGTTCGGATAACGAGTACCTCAAGGGTGGTACCCGAACCCGATTTGGATAATGAAATCACTACCCAAACTTCTCCCAAACCTGGTTATAAGGTACCCTAATCCTATATAATCGGGTCAAGTATTACGAGTACCCTATAATAATATACCCATTGTCATCCTTACCGATCGGTGCTCCCAAGAGAGAGGAGCCTAATTGGGGCTCCTTAAGGGAGCATGGCCCTTCCCAAGGGAGATTCGATGCTCCCTATTTAAGGAGGTTTTTGTTTTCTTTAATTAATAAAATTATACAATAGTAATTTTAAAAATTAATTAAGGGTAAAATTATCTTTTTACTCTTACCACGTCATCAAATTGATGGAAACACTAACGGTTGACTAATAGCTAGACCTAAGTGTCAAGCAAAAAATATTTTTTTGGGTGGAGTGAAAACTAATGGACCTCTATATAATTTCGATCAAAACTTAAAGAAGTAAAATTGTTTTACCCTAATAATAATAATAATAATCATAATGATGATTGGAAAAACAAGTAAATTACCAAGCCAAAAGTAAATTATAAGATCTAACTTTGTTTTACGTTAAGCTTAAACAAGTAATTTACTTGTGAAGAGGTAGTAGACCTAATTTAGATAAAGACCAAATCATTATAAATTGGTAAACTTTCCCTATCTTGCAATTCTTTTTTACTTTATTTAATCTATTTTCAATACTTTTGCTTACTTTGACTTACAATTTCAATCTTTAATTTGTTTTTTTGCTAAGCACTATTTAGTCTCTTTATAATATTGTCACTCATTATTTTATAAAATTTATATCTCATACATGTAAAGAGACTTAGTGATGTTAATGGGTAGGGTACTCTATAATTTCGAGACACTTGAACCCTAATCTTATAAAAAATCAACTACCCTAACCCTATTAATTACCCGAATAATTTTAAAAGTTACTACCCTAACCCTAGTATATTTTTACTACTCTATGATTACCCTAACCCATTTAAAAACCTGATTAGATTAAAAAATTATTAAAATATTCTTTATAGGTACCCAAATATCTGAACTCGTATACATATACAATAATATTTTTTTACGTATTTCATAAAATTAACTGCTAATTAAATTAATAAAAAAATAATAAAATTTAAATTTAAATAATCAAAAACAAAGATTTTAAACATAAACTTAAATAACGAAAAATAAATATCCATACAACTATATAAACTTAAATAACTACATATAAATATCCAAATAACAATATAAACTTAAATAACTAAACACAAAGATCCACACAGATAACATAAACTTAAATAACCAAACACAACAACAACAACAACAACAACAACAACAACAACAACAACAACATAAACTTAAATAACTAAAATAAATATCCAAACAATTAGTTAAACAACATTACAAATTGACAATAAGGCAAGCTCATGAACAATTCAATCATCTTCTTCCGTGTTAGTGTCAGCAAGCGTGGCAATTGAATCTTCAATTGTTATACATGATCCTACACAAATAAAAAAAATAAGAATATATACAACACTTAGGATATTAGATAATTTTTTTAAAGAACACAAATGAAATAAAAATGTAATAAGTTTATTTATCTTTCGTTTCATTCCTTAACCAATTTTGAGTGCACATCAATGCCTCCAAAGTGTATGGTTTAAGCCTACTTTGATGGTCAGTCACCACTCTCCTATCAGTGCTAAAGGCTGACTCAGATGCAACTGTAGAAATAAGAATAACAAGAAAATCTCTAGCAATCATTTGCAAAGTGGGATACTTTATCCCATTTGTCTTCCAACAATTCAAAATATCAAAAGTTTTAGTAAATGGAAAAACTTTGTCTTCCAAATAATGATCCAATTTTGACTTCACATGCCCATCAGTAGAAGAATTAAGAAATACATAAAAATCATCTTATTCGAGTGATTCATCAAATGTTGTTGTTAATGAACTCTAAGAAGACTCTGGTTTAGAATGGTAGATCTACTTTGGTATTCTTGAAGTAAATCATAACAAGTTTTCCTAACTTCTTCAATCTCATAATTTGCAACACCACCATAAATTTTAGGAAAAAAATACTCAACCACCTTCATTTTATACCTAGGATCCAAGATAATTGCCACAATTAACACAGTATGAATATCCTTTCGATATTTTTCAAACTTATTAAACATTTTCTTTGCCATTGCACTAATTATCACATCATCAGAGCACATCCAATTCACAATTGCAATTTGAAGTTTACAAACTTCGACAAAAAAATAATTTGTTGTAGGATACTCTATCCCAAAAAACAAATTAGTAAGATCATAAAACATTTCCAACTTGTTAGCAAGATTTTTTGCTCTCTCCTAATCTTCCTCACTAGGCACAGAAAAGTAACCTTTGTCTCTAAGTTTCAATGTAGGGAAGAGATCTTTGTATCCTATAGCAATTCGAAGCATCACATAAGTTGAATTCCTTCAAATTCTACAATCTAGACTCAACTTTTTAGAATATGACACTTTAGCTTGACAAGCCGCTTCTTCAAATTTTTCCAATCTAGATGGACTAGCTTACTAATATACTACACTATCACAAACATTTTCAATAAAGATAATCCATCGCTAGTGACAAGATTCAATATATGTGCACAACATCTCATATGAAAATTCTTCCATCAAGTAAAAGTTTAGAACCCAAGTTATTCACTAGGATAGAAATCATACCATCATTGGAGTTGCAATTATCCATAGTGATAGTAGAGAGTTTGCTCTCTATATACCATTCAGTCAAAGCATTCATCATTTCTTCAACAAGAACATCCATTGTGTGAGGTGCTGGGACATATACAAATCTATATGTTTATAAAATAATATTAATGAATTTGCTTAAATTTTTTTCATAAAACCATTAATCTATAACATAACACAATTTAAAGAATTAGAATAAAAACTGCTTGCCTCAAGATATAGCTTTGCAACTCCCAAGATTCATCAATAAAATGAGTAGTGACGGATATGTAACCTTTTTTTTTTATTTGAAGTGCACATATTTGTCGTGATTGTTATTCAACTTTTTAACTTCTCAAACCCCTTTTGTAACTTGAGTTTCTTTGAGCAATAAATCTTGTGAATATCCTCTTTAATTGTATTGTGAGAAACCATCTTAAACAAGGGTTGAAGACTAGCAACAAACTTCTTAAGACCAACATGAGAAACAATAGAAAGCAGATACTCATGCAAGATTATAGCACAAGTCAACTCATATCTTGAAATGTCTTGATCAAATGTGTAATTTCTAATCTGAACCTTCCCATCACCTTGTGTATCTATGCCAAGTTGCCTTTGCTTTTCAAAGTATTCTTCAATGCTTGAATTTTTTTCTCCTTGCACAAGTATTCATGTGATTTTTCATAGCTGTTATTCAATTCTTGCTATTGGCTTTAAAAATAGCTTTACAATAATTACAAATTGCCATATCTTCCCCATCGATGTTTTTCTTTTCAAAATGATTCCAAACCTCCGAAGTTAATATGCGACAACGTTTGGTATTTGAACTACACAATGGAGGTTTACTTCCAGTGGGCAAGATTAAAGGTTGACTACCACTAGCAGGAGTTCTAGAAGGCTCAATTAAAGGTGTTTGTTGTGAACTTGACCCTACATATGCTGACGATTGAGAGAGTGTCTTATTGCAATTACAATTAATACTATCATCACATTTGTCAGTTGTGTCCACTTTTCAAAAGACCTAGAAACATAAAAATAACATAATCAATGTCTAAATCAATTTTGAAAAACATAAACATAGCCCTGCAACATATTGAATTCAATGTTAACATGCTTTCGTTGTTACAGTTAACTGCATATTTTAGGTTTTGATTCCATGTCTCTAATCAAGGAAACACTTGAATAAATCTAAGGTCCCAATATTATCACAAGCTATAGTCTGTTGTCCCATTTTTTCTTTCTTGACAAGTCATAGAACAGAATGTATTTAAATCATTTTTCAACTTCCTTCTTATAGTTATTCTTGGAATGGTTGACACCTTTAAAACATAATAAAAAATTTTACATATTCATATTCTTAATATGGTTTACAATTGGCCATAGCACAAACATCCTTACAGACCACAACAACAAAATAATTGATAACTTGAAGAATAAAGTCATACTAATTAAAGGGTTGACACGAGGAAAAGAGTTTCTATTCCAACTGGGGAAGAACAAGGACTGAAAGAGCGTGGGGCGACAAGGCGTGGCTGTCGTTGGGCTGTTGGGGAGAAAAGAAAGAAAAAGGAGCATGGCAGTTGGGGAAGAACAAGGACTGAAGGAGCAGCTAGAAGAGAAAAAGGAAAGAAAAGAAAGGAGTGGCTAGGGTTTTTAATCTTTCTTTCTTTTTTGGAGCATCAATTACATAAACATTTGGATTAGGAAATTGTGAAGTAAGTTAACAGTCTTTTTCTAATAAGCACAAGAAAACAAATTCTACTATATGAATTTTATAATTTTATAAATTATAATTTTTATAATGTTAATATAAAATAAAAAATAAAAATATATATTTAAACTATATATTAAAAGTATTATAATGTATATACAAAATAGTAATTATATTTTTTATAAATGAATCCAATTTATATAAAATATAGATATTAAAAGACATTACAATTTAATTAATAATAATAATTTTAGTAATTAATTTAATTAATTATATGAATTTATCCTTAATTACATGAAATTTAACAAAAATAGCTAAGTTTCAAAACTATTCTAATCTCACAACTTCTTTTTATATAATTAAGTTTATATATTATAAATTTATATAAACAAAGGTATATATATTATTTAGTAATTAATTTATACAATACTAATTATATTCTTTATAAATGAACATAATATATAATATGAAGTGTATGTGTTAAAAGACATTACAAGTAAAGTGTATATGTATATATATTACAATCAATAATTTTATAAGTTATAATTTTTATAATATTAAGGTAAAATAAAAAATAAATATATTTATATTTAAAGTATATATATTAAAAGTATTATAGTGTATATACAAAATAGTAATTATATTTTTTATAAATGAACCTAATGTATATAAAGTATAGATATTAAAAGACATTACAATTTAATTAATAATCATAATTTTATTAATTAATTTAATTAATTATATGAATTTGTCCTTAGTTACATGAAATTTTAAAAAAATAGCTAAGTTTTAAAACTATTCTAATATCACAACTTCTTTTTAGATAATTAAAATTTTATATTATAAATTTATATAAACAAATGTATATATATTATTTAGTAATTAATTTATATAATAGTAATTATATTCTTTATAAATGAACATAATATATAATATAAAGTGTATGTGTTAAAAGACATTACAACTTATATACTATAAAGTGTATATATATATATATATATATATTACAATTAATAATTTTATAAGTTATAATTTTTGTAATGTTAACACAAAATAAAAAATAAATATATTTACATTTAAAGTATATATATACTAAAAGGATTAGTATATATATAATATAGTAATTATATTTTTTATAAATGAACTCAAAATATTTAATGTATATATATATTTAAAAACATTCCAAGTTAATTAATAATCATAGTTTAATGAATTAATTTAATTAACTATATAAGTTTTTCTTTAATTACATGAAATTAAAAAAATAGTTAGATTCCAAACTATTCTAAACTCAAAGACTCTCTTTAAGTATATATATTATAAGTTATAATTTTTTTAATCTTAACACAAAATAAAAAGTAAAAACATTTATATTAAAAATGTATATAATAGTAATTATATTCCTTTGTAATATGATATGATATTCATATTATTTAAATATAATTAATAATCTAATAATTTTATTATTTAAATATATTAATGTCATCACATTAATAATTTGGCTAACTATATTTTTAATATATTTGTCAACATTTAACAAAAAAAATTATTTATCAAGATGGTACAGGCTTTGGGTGCTTTCTTTCCTTCTGTGGGTTTGAATCACATTATCAACAAAGTGGAGTAATTTTGTTCAATTATAAATGAGTAGTATAATTGGGTTCAGGGCGGATACCCGTAGAACCTGAATATAAAATAATGGGACATTTTAAAAAATAACCCTTAAAGATAAGATATTTTTAAAAATAGCCCTTTGTATGATTTTAACTATTTTTAGTCACGTTGGATAAAATTACTTTTAATGAAATTACACGCTATAATGTTACACATCATGTACAAAAACATGTTACACACCATGGTTAAGTTGTTACAAGCCATGATTAGGTTGTTACACGCCATGTATAAAAACATGTGACAAACCATGGTTAAGTTGTTACATGCCATGTTGAAAAAAAATATTGTTCTTACATGTCATGGTTACGTTGTTATACGCTATGTACAAAAACATGTAATAAGCCATGGTTAAGTTATTACACGCCATGTTGAAAAAAAATATTGATGTTACACGCCATATTGAAAAAAATACTATTGTTACATGTCATGTATAAAAACATGTTACATGCCATGGTTAAAAAAGCTTGTTACACACCACGTTAAAAAAAATTATTGTTGTTTCATGTCATGTTGAAAAAAATTATTATTACATGACATATTCAAGAATATTTTGTTACATTTTAATATCTAAAATGTTGTTGTTACTTACGAACAAAAACTTCAAATCTTCTCAACTCTTTTCATTTTTTTTTGATAATTTGGCACCGATTAAAGTGTTTCTAACATGTTTTCATAAATCAAAATATAATTTTTTTATCTAAAACACATACTTTGACTAAAAATAAAAAAAATTTCCTTTGAAAACCTAGGTTTATAAATTTCAAAATTTTGAGTTTATTGGTGTCTAAGTCTCGAATTGATTCAATTAAAAGTTATTTCATACATCTGTGATTATTTCTACCGTTTTAGTTTTATCTAAAATACCTAAAAATCAAAATTTCTAAATACTCACCCACCCAAGCACGTCAAAACTATTGATTGGTGTCTTGAAAGGGTAAGAAAGAGAAATCTGCAAATGCAGGAGAGAGAAATTAGAAGCATAGCAGACGAATGCCGAAGAGAGCAATTGATAAAATTTGAGAGAGAGGGATGGTGAGAGAGAGAAATCCGAAACACAAATGGAGAGAAATTGTGATGAATTCTTTAATTTATTTAAAATAGTTTAAAGGGTATTTTTGTCAAGTCATGACTAAATATGGTTAAAAATGGTTAAATTTATTTTAATGGTTATTTTTAAAATGTCTTTATCAAGAAAGGTCATCTTTCACAATTTCCTCTAAAATAATCAGGTAGTGAAATCACTATTTGAACCAATCTCAAACCTGTTTATTTAGTATCCTAACTCGGTATAACTGAGTCAGACCGTTTATTTAGTATCCTAACTTGATATAACTGAGTCGGGTATCACGAGTACCCTATAATAGGGTTGTGACTTTTTAATATCTACCTTACCTTATATATATCATTGTTTTAAAAAAAATAAAAAAATGAACCTAAACCAAAGGTAAATCTACCATTGAAAGTAGCCAATGAAAACAACATCATCTTTATTTGAAATTTTAATTTCTAAATTGTTTTCTACTAAAAATTTTAGAGGGTGAGAATGTCATGTGTCCACACTTTCAATTCAAGAAATATATATATTCAATCAAAAAAGACTTTTATTTATAAATTCAAAATTCATCTAATCTCTTAGTACTGTGAGAGAGATACGTGACATTTTATTTAATCTCATTATACAATGCTCGTCATTACATTAAAAACTTATTTTGGTCTTAACTTACTTCGGTTTTGATATGGTTCATAGGAAATCTTGCAATGAAAGTTGAAAAAATCTAATATCAATTATCACATACTCACACTTTCAATTCAAATAACGTATTTATTAAATGAAAGAAGACTTTTAGTTATAACTCCAACATCTTTCTTTTCTTTTACTTATATAGAATACTTAACAACTATTCTCTATAAAATAACACGAGGAGTAAATACTTTTGAAAAAACAACCTAGTTCCCATCTCAATTTTCATTAATCATTTCATTTGTGGCACTTTGATTTCGATTCATTATTATTGTATATTGGTTTCTTATGCTAGAAAATTCATAACATTTATAAGCATTTTCTATCTTATTCCATATTATTTTGGGAGAATAAGGCAAAATTGATGAAATAAAAAAGAATGGATAACTCTATATCATATTCAAGACTCACAATATCGTTGCAAAAATGCCACGCAAATATCCCAACATTAGAATATTCTCCCAAAAACAATACTGTATGCTTTATCTTTAACAGTATTCAAAGCCTATACTTCTGCTGGTTTCTTCTTCTTCCAGCGATCCTCATCGTTTCTCCTCCGTTGTACGCCATGGTCCTGCTCTTGTTCTTCCTCCTTTCGCTTCTCTCCCAAACCCAATCTAAACCCATCCTCACTGTCTCCCCCAGAACCCTGTCCAAATCCGGCGAGCAGGTTCTCATCCAATGGTCCGGCATCGACTCGCCATCCAAACTCGACTGGCTCGGCCTCTACTCGCCTCCCGATTCATCGAACGATAATTTTATCGGTTACAAGTTCCTTTCCTCTTCCCCCACTTGGGAATCTGGGTCGGGCTCCATTTCTCTACCACTTACCTCCCTCCGCTCCAACTACTCCTTCCGAATCTTCCGATGGTCCGAATCCGAGGTCAACCTGGACCGTCACGATCAGGATCATAACCCCCTCCCGGGCACGGATCATCTGTTGGCGGAATCGGAAAGGGTGGGGTTCGTGTCAGGTCGAGGGCCGGAGCAGATCCACTTGGCGTGGACGGGTCGGGAAGGGGAGATGCGGGTGATGTTCGTTGCGGAGGATTCGGAGGAGAGGCACGTGAGGTATGGGAAGAAGGAAGGAGAGTGGGAAGGTGACGTGGCGGTGGCACGTGCGGGGAGGTATGAGAGGGAAGACATGTGTCATGCACCAGCGAATGAGAGCGTTGGGTGGAGGGATCCTGGTTGGATATTTGATGCTGTCATGTCGGGTTTAAAGGGTGGAATTAAATATTATTATCAGGTAAAATTTAATTATTTTTGGGATTAAATATTATTATCAGGTAAAATTTAATTATTTTTGGGATTAAAGGATTGTAAATGCTGTTTTTAGATTAATATCATGGTATACTCTGGTTTTGCTCAGTTACCATATTTTCTACTTGATTATAGCATTGATAATCATGTCTTTTACGTTTGGAAATAACAAAGCAGGCATATTTGTTGCTAAATTTGGAAGTGTTCTACTAGATTGTGTTATAACTAGAAAAAAAATTCATTTTCAATAGCTAAATGTTTGAAATGGTTGTGGGAAAATGCTGAGCTCCTACTGTTGGTGAACTACATTGTTTTGTAGCATTACCATGAAATTGCTTTCTTTCCATTTCTTTGACAGTTGCATAAAATTGTCCATTCAAGTTGATTCCTCTGTCTATGTGAAGCAAAAATTGTATATTTATCTTGTTAATTTCTATTATATTGTATTCTTGTTACTTGTTAGGACTAAGCAAAAATGAAAAACCATCTTTTTCCTTGAAGTCATGGTGTACTCTGGATTCAACTTTAGCAGTTAATTTAGATGATAACTTGCATTACTCTGTTTTTTACCTTCTAAGAAAGAAAAACTATGTTAATTGTGATAGGTTGGAAGCAACTCCAAAGGTTGGAGCACAACCCGCAGTTTTGTGTCATGGGATGCGAGTTCAAAGGAAACACTAGCCTTCCTATTTGGAGACATGGGAACTGCTACACCATACTTAACCTTTAGTCGTACCCAAGATGAAAGCATATCAACCATGAGGTGGATCCTACGTGACCTTGAAACTCTAGGTGACAAGCCTGCGTTTGTTTCCCATATTGGGGATATCAGCTATGCAAGAGGCTACTCTTGGTTGTGGGATGAATTTTTCAACCTAATTGAACCTGTTGCCTCCAAGGTGCCATATCATGTGTGTATTGGTAATCATGAATATGATTGGCCTTCACAGCCTTGGAGACCTGAGTGGTCCATTTCAATTTATGGAACGGATGGGGGTGGTGAATGTGGGGTGCCTTATAGCTTTAGATTCAATATGCCTGGCAACTCTTCAGAACCAACTGGAGCCAGTGCTCCAGCTACCCAAAACCTTTACTACTCATTTGATATGGGGACAGTTCATTTTGTGTACATGTCAACCGAAACCAATTTCCTTCCTGGAAGCAGCCAATATAATTTTCTGAAGCATGATCTAGAGTCAGTTGATCGGGCAAAGACCCCTTTTGTTATAGTTCAAGGGCATAGACCAATGTACACTACAAGCTATGAAAGTAGAGATGCCCCATTGAGACAGAGAATGCTTGAGCACTTGGAACCTTTGTTTGTGAAAAACAATGTGACCCTTGCATTATGGGGCCATGTTCACCGATACGAGAGGTTTTGTCCACTGAAGAACTTCACATGTGGAAGCATTGGGTTAAAGGGAGGGAGCTGGGAGGCATTACCTGTCCATGTTGTGATTGGGATGGCCGGACAAGACTGGCAACCAACATGGGAACCTAGACCAGACCATCCACGTGACCCAATCTACCCACAACCCAAGAGGTCTTTGTACCGCACGGGTGAGTTTGGGTACACTAGATTAGTTGCTACAAAAGAGAAGCTTGTACTTTCTTTCGTAGGAAACCATGATGGGGAGGTGCATGACATGGTTGAGATTTTAGCATCTGGACAAGTTCTTAATGGTGGTGATGGTGACAGTGGTAGAGTTGGTGCCGTCCTTAAGGATGAGGCGATGGATTACTCATTTTCACGCTATGTCTGGGGTGGTAGCGTCTTGGTGCTTGGGGGTTTTGTGGGCTATGTTCTTGGTTTTGTTTCGCATGCTAGGAAACGAGCTGCCTCAGGACGGAGCTGGACTCTCGTGAAAAGTGAGGAGACATGAAGAGATTTTGTTGAACGTCATTCAGTGGCTGGAGATATGGTGGTGTGAGCTTTAAGATTTCAAATCTATTTGCAGTGACACATAGTTATGTGGTTCACAACGATGCTCTCGTGCTATACTGACAAGGATAAGAATCTGGGATACACCGTACGGTGCCTTAAAGTACTTCACATCTTTAAACCTTTGTAATCATAGAAAATTTCTCGCATGGTTCTGAAGTAAAGCACTCCATGACATGCTTCACCTTATTGTAACATATATTATATTTTCAGCGTCGTGTCAAATTAAGGACAAATATTTGTGTATACTGAATCTCATATCACGTACAAATTATACATTTTCCACAATAGTTGTGAATTAAAGAATTCCATGACATATTTCACTTCATTCTAACATGTATGACTTTTCATTCTTGGTTAACTGAATTGCAATTAGCAGAAGTAATATTAGAGAAGAGTAATTTGGTTTCCACCAACAGATTGCAAATACAAAATGGAAGATTATATGTGAAGGAAACTGAAGAAAAATCTTGTGTTATTCCATTCAAACCAATGGAGTAAATTAGGAATGACAAATGTTTGGTCCGATGGGAGGGAAAAAAAGGGGAAAAAATGAAAATGTTCGCTAAAAAGACTGCTAAACACAGGCATGAAAAGCAAAATTTGGTAAAGCTCTGCAACCTTTCACTTGGCAAGCAAATTACGTGCTCGCTGATTGGCACCTTTCACTCGAGAGTTCAGTTCATCCATATCATCATGAAGATGATCAAGGGCTTTGTTTTGTCTGCAATTTACCAAAATCATTTCACATAATATAAGACAGAGTGTAACTGAGAATGGGTGGAAAGACCTAATCTGGTTCTGGGTATGTGATGTAACTACGCAAAAGAAACACAAGCATGAAACCTGGAATGTCAGAAAAATGCCTAGCTTTGTCATAACTTAGATGGCTAAGATTTCTATTTTGCTTATTCTCAGAAACCCTCATGCTTCACCCAAGAAAAAGGCCACCATGAAATGCAGACTTTCAAGCAATACAAAAGGCATTTAAAAAACATTAAAGCAGTGCAGAAGTTTACTAGTACTTGGACATGATAAGAGAGAGAGATAACAGACCTGTCAAGTTCAGATCCCATCTCGACAGCCATGCCCTTGAGATCACCCAAGATGTTACTTAGATCTGAGAGTGCATCATCTTGCTTTGCCTTCTCAAGCTGGTGTTAGATAACCAATTAATCTTATAGCCCAATTGCAGAATTTTCACTAAAAAAATTAGTATACCCAGCTCAACAATCATAGAGACTAACCTCAACTTTCTGTATGGCATTAGTTGGTTCAGGAGGAGGCGTCTTACTTCCTGGCTTAGCTTTAGGTACAGGAGCCAGACCCAACTTTTCTCTCTGCTCCTTCTGGTTTTCACTTTTCTTGGATGACTTATCTGCCAAAACCAATGCAATAAACAATCAATCATTCTAATTACCTTTCAAACATTCCCATATTTCAGTTAACAACTTCCATATAAAGGGAAAATGTTTGAATAAATTAGTACACTAAGGGACGGAAGAAGTTGTATGAGATGAAGAAAACCTGAGGTGACTACAGGCCCTGTAATATCTCGGGTCTTCTTTGGCTTCCAAGGCTTAGAAAACATGCCGCCCAGACTATTCAAAAGCTTCTCACCCTGGTAATTGCAAAGTTTATAGAATCTGGTTAACAGGAAATGTAGAACACAAGAAACAACAATATGAATTGTAAATGAGGGTTTGAGCATAAAAAGGAAGAAAGTTCTTAGAACATCAAAGTGCTAGTCTATTTCTAAACTACAATAATAAGTTATTTTCAATGAATAATCCGGCTCTTTTGATCGTCTGATTGCGTCTAGCACTCGACTGCCTTTCCATATAAGCAAATCAAATAACATCATATGATCCAACATACCAGAAGACTATAGGTATCAATCACCCATCGACCAAGAGATAAGGCAACATGTTTACCTACAGCCTCATGGGTATGAATACCTAAGCTTATAAGCATCAAAAGTATACCCTTTCCTGTACATAAACACATGCTTAAGCCATAGAAATTCTATGTTTGAGTCTCAGACAATTTCATTAACTTAAAGCCCTACCATGAACAGATACACATGCTCCTTCATCATGTCAAATACAAAATTTTATCTGGTATAACGGGAATTAAAGAGGCCAATAACGATTAACATCCGGACCATGATAAAATCTCAATGCAGATCAGAGAGCTTTGCATCATTTCGATTTCCAAAATGATCCTGACAAATAGGCTTAAAGGTTCAAAAATTTCCATTATTTTAACTATATTCTCCAGATTCTTCATCTACCCTTCATGCTGATCTTGTGTACAAAACTTGCAGCAAAATACAAGACTACAGAACTTACCTTACTCAAATCCTTATCTATGTCAACAGCCATGGCGTGGGTCCTTTCAATTTGTTCTCCTTGTTGATGCAAAGTATCAAGTGTCCTTGTAGCATCCTCTCTGATATTCTCAGCAATCTTCAAGCAGTTATTAACAGTACTTGTTGTCTCCTCAGCCTTGTAAACAGCATAATTCTCCAGGGCTTCCATAGTCTGGTTCTGTAGTCCTCCATAGTCGCGGAAATCATTCTTGTACCTATCTCTATCTCTTGCCGGCGATGGCCTAGTGGATGCTGAAATTTGCTTTCTTCTTCCATGGTCATCATCATTGAAATCTGGCACTAAGAGCACAGGCTCAGAAGCAGTTCTTCTAGCAGGTGTAGCAGTATTCCTATTATCTTCAGTGTCAGAATCAAATGGGGTGGAACCACCAGAAGCAACTGGTGGGTCCACTGACTTCTGCCTCGGTCTCATAAATCCAAACATTTTGTCAAGTGTAAAATTGCTTGTTTAGAAATCTAAAATCTAAGAAAGGAAACGACAGGTACACCTTGAAAGTTGATTCTTCAACAAAATGGTACCTGAGAAACAAGAGATTGTAACGTCCAATTAACATTAACACAACGGGGCAAATAAACATGGCAGAGAAAACTGAGAAAATAAATTAACAACAATGAGATGCTGATTAACTAATGGGGAATGCCATCCAAGTCTGAAAGGAACACGATCAAATAATAAAGAGGAAAGGACCCATAACTTAACAATATCACATTCAAAGAATTTATAAAGAAGAAAACAACAAATTCAAGCAAATTTAACAAAAGGGTACCTGAGAAAAACTTGGAATTGAACCAAAATGAAGAGAAAACTTGATACACAAACCCAAGAAGGAAAACCAAAGTTTGGGTTTGTGTGCAAAAGGGAAGTTATCAGGAAATGGGGAAGAGTAAGAGAAGGAGAGGATTTCTTTTTATTTCTGATTATAGTTTATTTGTTGTCTTGTAATCCTCTCTCACTCTCTTTGATCAAACAGATGGGAGGCGCCCCGGAAAAGGAGAGCAAGCCACCTTTGCAATAACCTCCAAAACTGCAGGAGGTCTCCCTCTTTAGAACCGTTGGAATTTGAATTTCTGTTTCACTTGCCCTTTTTGGAATAAAATATTGGTTTTGTTTCCTTTCCATCCTTTCTAGTATTAGATTTTGTTCTTACATGGGGTAGCGTACCAAGCCCAAGCAGTGAGACGAGGATTGGGTTTTGATTGGGGCCATGTCAGGCCCAACCCCTTTAAGACCTTTATATCAATTATCTTTGCATTAAGAAAATATTGTCATTAAAAAATAAAAGATAAGATAATTTTTTAATTACAATAGGTCAAAAAAAAAAAAGATGAGTAGTCTTAATAGAGGTAGTAACATTTTTTAATTTGATTCTAATCTATTATTTTCATATTATTTTTGAATAGTTGAACCCTCAAATTCAAATTATTTATATATCTAATAAAATAACATTCTTTTTTTATAAATTTTATTATTTTATTAATTATGATAGTTTTTGTTGTTTTTTAATAATGATAAAAAAAATCAAGACCAGTGTTATAATTCGAATAACAAATTTTATTCTCACAAATGAAAGATACTTTGATTCACTCTTTAATTATTGGTTGATTTTCTCACTCAAATGAAAAAGAAACGACAATTCACATCCCCAAAAAGGCGGACTATCGAGAATCTAAATAGAAATACCATCATTGATTATCATTGCATAAGAATGTGGTTCTCGTAAAACATGAGAATATAATTATTATTTGATTCATAGAGGTAACTTTCTCGTTATTCGAAAAATTCACATTATTATTCTCATTTTATTTTTAAAATTTTTTTATGATCAAAAAATAAAATAAATTTTACAAAAAAAGAAGATAACTAAACAAATTTAATTTAAATGGAAAAAATAAAAAAGGACAGATGTGTGAAAGTTTCTCTTGAAAAGCATCACTTTTGCAAGTGAAAATATCTCTATGTTAGGACAAGCCCCACCTGATTGGAATTTGACAATTGGGAGATGGACACCTCTTTGGCCATCGAACAACAACAAAGCTCCAACTGCTCCATGTGACCAAATTCTCCTGCTTGCCTTTGTACGGCCCTCTTTTCCCAACAGACGGTGCATGCTTCAATTGCTTCCCCCATCTCAATCTTTGTTCTTGTCTGACTCTCTTTAAGTTATTATAAGTACTATTATTATAATAGTTTCATAACCACTTATCGTTTATGTTATGCAGTATTAATTTTGATATATTAACATAGCATATTAGATGAAAATGTGATAAATTAATGTAATCATGTCACTTATCATTATATCATACAGTGCTGCTCTTAATATATTATCATTTATATTATGTAAATTTTAATATACTAATATGTTATATTAGATAGTAATGTCATATATTGATATGATTATATCAGTATTGTATGAATCATTGTGTGAATATATAAAATAATAAGTGATATTTTAATTAATGACAATTAACTATTACGGAAACTAGGTATGATTATAAATTTTTCATCCTTTAGAACGTGAGAATGAGAGATGGATGGAACAGTAGTAGGGGGAGAGACTCAAAAGGGAGAAGAGAAGGCGCCAAAACGAAGATAAGACGACAAAAGCAACACTCCCTCTTTCACTCATTTTCTTCTCTTTTTATCACTCTCTGTTCAGGGGGGTGGGAGTGACTAGTGAGAACTAAGGAAACCATAAAAAATGGCGTCTCTGCCTTTCTCTGCTACTTGTTCTCATCACTCCACCTTCATAGATTTCAACTATACAGCAAGGAACTCAAAGCTTTGCTTCCCCAGAAACTCACGTTTTACTTTCTCAAGGAGGAATTTCTTTGTCAAAAGTGTTGCTAGCGACCAAAAGCAGGACCTCAAAGAAGCTCGAGTCACTGACGAAGGTTTGGTTTACTTTTAATAACTCTTGCTTTCCAAGCAAATATTTTATTGTTTGATTGAATCCAAGGTAGTGTTTGCTACTCTCTATAGTAGGCAGGGAACCCTTTTAAGGAAAGAAATTTGTAATTAATGCATTGTAACTGTAAAAATCTTTCCTAAAATAGTATTTTTGAGGATTTTCTTTTTCTGTTTCCAATTTAATCTTGATCATGGTGGGTTGCTTTCATCTGCAGCTTCTCTAGATACCTTTGTTCCAGATTCTGCATCCATTGCATCAAGCATTAAATACCATGCTGAGTTCACACCATCCTTCTCTCCGGACCATTTTGAGCTCCCAAAGGCATTTTATGCAACTGCTGAAACTGTTCGAGATTCACTTATTATAAACTGGAATGCTACTTATGAATACTATGAGAAAATTAATGTAAAGCAGGCTTATTATCTTTCTATGGAGTTTCTACAGGTTTGCCATTTAACCACTTCTTCTTCTTCCTGCTAATGAAATTTGTATAGGTTGTGAAACATCTTACCTCACCATTCTTGCAGGGTAGAGCTTTGCTGAATGCAATAGGTAATTTAGAGCTTACTGGAGCTTATGCTGAAGCTTTGAAGAATCTGGGACACAATTTGGAGGATGTAGCTAGGGAGGTTAGATACCTTCTTGATTCTTCCATATGGATTCTTCTTTCTGTTTATAATTGGGAATTCCTATTAAGAAAATTTCTTAAGTGTGCACATTTCCTTTTTTTTAAGTTGTTAAAATTTTTCAGTTGATTGCGGACTAGGAACCTGATGCTGCACTTGGAAATGGTGGCTTAGGACGTCTTGCTTCATGCTTTCTGGACTCCCTAGCAACGCTAAATTACCCTGCTTGGGGATATGGACTTAGGTACAAGTATGGACTGTTCAAACAGCATATTACAAAAGATGGTCAGGAGGAAGTTGCAGAAAATTGGCTTGAGGTATCTTTTATCACATCCCTATTATGAGTCAAAACAATTTCAATTATGAAAAACTTAGATTGATTTGTATTTCTAAATAGTCTCATTAGGACCTTTGTTTGTTTTCTTATTAATAACACAGTGATTTCAATGGTTGAATCAATGTCAATTATATTGCAGATGGGAAATCCATGGGAAATTGTGAGAAATGGTGTGTCCTACCCTGTGAAATTCTATGGTGAAGTCATTTCAGGGCCTGAAGGAATTAAACAATGGGTTGGAGGAGAAAATCTAATGGCTGTTGCTTATGATGTTCCAATACCTGGATATAAAACTAAAACTACAATTAACCTCCGACTATGGTCTACTAAAGTTGCACCAGATCAGTTTGATTTACGTGCTTTCAATGCTGGAGATCATGCCAAAGCATACGCAGCAATGAAGAATGCTGAAAAGGTTTGAATTCATAATCATTTGGAATTTAGTTTTACAGTGCAATGTATGAATTCCTGCCTGCTATTGTCTGTTGATGCACTTGAAAGCCAAGAAGTTGTCGTGGTGGTGGCAGAAACAGGACAACTATATTGAATTTGAGTGCTTTGTATCACACATTTTGTGCTGGCTTCCAAAATTATGTTTACATCTCTTACATGATTGGTAAAATATTTTATCATGACCAGATTTGCTACATATTATACCCTGGTGATGAGTCACTTGAGGGGAAGACTCTTCGACTGAAGCAACAATATACATTATGCTCAGCTTCTCTCCAAGACATCATTGCACGCTACGAAAAGAGATCAGGAGAGTCTGAGAATTGGGAAAATTTTCCTGACAAGGTTGCAGTTCAGATGAATGATACTCATCCAACACTCTGCATTCCAGAGCTGATACGGATTTTGATGGATGTGAAGGGTTTGAGCTGGGAACAAGCCTGGAATATCACACGAAGGTACTTACTCTCATGGACTTAAATGCTATACATTGTTTTGAAAGAGCTGTTCTGGTATTTATATGTTCATGTTCGATAAGTTGCATTAGACTTATACTATCCATCATATGAAGTTTTACATCTTTGCAAACATCTGGAATATCTAGAAAGAACTACTATATTATCTGATACTTTAAATTGGTTTCTGGTTATAGTAGATTGTATTTATATTGATGATGACCTTTTCTCCAGAACTGTTGCATACACAAACCATACAGTTCTGCCTGAGGCACTGGAGAAATGGAGTCTGAAGCTAATGCAGAAATTGCTTCCTCGACACGTTGAGATCATTAGAATGATTGATGAGGAGGTAAATTTGGAGGCAATATGGTGATTTTTAGGTCCTGTCTAGGAGATATATCTAGTATATGGATCAAGCTAAAGTTCTCCTTCTCTTGAAGATTAGATATTCTTTTCCACATAATCTAACACCTCTCTTTATTCTGTGTATCAGCTGATTCAAACTATTATTGATGAGTATGGCGCAGGGGATCTGGAACTGTTGCAAGAAAAGCTGAAACAAATGAGAATTCTAGATAACATTGAGTTGCCTCGGTCAGTGGCTGAATTGTTTGTTAAATCAGAAAAAAGTTCTGTTGTTGATTCAGCTGAAGAAGATGATATTTCCGATGAAGAAACTAAGCCAATTGATGAGGAAGACCAACTTGAGGAACAGGACATTGAGAACAAACATGAGGTGACACCAATTGAGCCAGATCCAAAACTTCCCAAGATGGTCCGAATGGCTAACCTATGCGTTGCAGGTGGCTATGCAGTGAATGGTGTTTCTGAGATTCATAGTGAAATAGTGAAAAATGAAGTTTTCAATGAATTCTACAAGGTAGCCATTCAAATGGGATAAACTTTTCCTTCTCCCATTCAATGTATTTTGACAAACCGAAGCATTGGTTTCATTTTAGGACTTATGATACGCATATATGTTGCTTTTTGGCAGTTGTGGCCTGGGAAATTTCAAAATAAAACAAATGGGGTTACACCAAGAAGATGGATTCGCTTTTGCAATCCAGACTTGAGCAATATTATAACTAAGTGGACTGGATCAGAAGACTGGGTTGTAAATACAGAGAAATTGATGATACTGCATAAGGTACAGTGGCATATCCAAACTTGAAGTTAATCAAATGTTTTAATTCCTTGTAGTTTCCAACAAATATAGTTTCTTCACCAGAAACTTATGTGCATCTTGTTATAATTCTTGGTAGCCAATTATATTGCATGGTAAGAAAGCATATTTCCTAGTCAGATCCATAATAGCTGTCTGTTAAGTGGTGCTAGATATGTGGAAAGATCTGAACAGTGGTGTTGAAAGTTGATTCATCTTATTTTATCTAGAAATCACAGTTCATTCATTAACAATTCTATCTGTCAGCTGAAAAGTATATTATCTGGTGTGGATCCCTTGTCTTAGTCATGTGAAACATGCACATAAAGTTTCACTTCCTCAGTTAGATTATCTCAGTTACTAGAGCAGGAATTTCCAATTGTCCTGAGCTGATAGACTAACAAATAAGACATTGGTTCTTGACCAACATTTAGTTAATAGCTAGATAAAGTTTGGGTTTGAATTTCTTCTTTCAAGTTACCTTTCCCTTGTCAGGATTTTCTTCCTATATGTGTTCTAGAAACATATCTTCTTAGATGTAACTAGTACCTACATTCATATAGACACTTGAGGAAAGAATATACTATATTTCCATTAAATGTTGTGCTAGCTCTATACATATTGACAAGAGGACTGATGAGAATTGTCCACAGTTTGCTGATAATGAGGATCTTCAATCTGAATGGAGGGAAGCAAAAAGAAGAAACAAGGTTAAGGTCGCATCTTTCCTCAGAGAAAAAACTGGCTATATTGTCAATCCCGATGCAATGTTCGATTTGCAGGTTACTTCTTCCTAGTTTTTTTTTTTTTTTTTTGAAATTTTACTTCTTCCTAGTTCATACTACTTCTTTTCTTCATTCTGTTGTAGCGACATACGTTATGGAAAGGAAGTCGAGCGACCTTTTTGTTTTGCCTAAGCCTCACTCACACAACTCGTTGATAATAAAAAACAAAGAACCCAAACAAGATTTGTGGCTTCCATTTCATTATTTTTTAAGCTATGAATTAATGGTAGACGACCTTATGGATGTAATTGCAGGTAAAGCGCATCCATGAATACAAGAGACAGTTATTGAACATTATGGGAATAGTTTACCGCTATAAGAAAATGAAAGAAATGAGCCATGAAAAAAGAAAAGCATGCTTTGTTCCTCGGGTATGCATATTTGGAGGAAAAGCTTTTGCTACATACATCCAAGCCAAAAGGATAGTGAAGTTCATCACAGATGTCGGGGCTACTGTAAACCATGATCCTGAAATAGGAGATCTTCTGAAGGTATGGTTTTTACTGATAATGGTTATTGATCAAGAAAGATATCTCACAGTCATAATATATTCCTTTTCTGAAACATAGGCAAGCAATTTCAATCAATTGAACTAATCATTTTGTTAGCAAGAAATGTTTACCATTGCATGCCAGATAAGATGACGACAGGGTTGTATTCATACCCATGTACTTTAAATGATGAAGGCCATCTGTCATTTTGCTATCTAAGTTAAGCATGATTACTCAATCCTGTTGGATTGATACCAAAATGATTGCTTTTTTTTTTCTTTTTATTTCTTTTTCACGTTAAATGAAATCCAATTTTCTGAATTAGACAAAGCCCAAACTAAGTGCTCCTATGCTTGCTTGATGTTGGGAAATGATCCTTGTTTGTAATCATGATCTTGTTCTTTGTGTTTATATGTCAGGTAGTGTTTGTTCCTGATTACAATGTAAGTGTGGCCGAAATGCTTATTCCCGGCAGTGAGCTGTCTCAGCATATAAGGTAATCTGATCATGGGCTCCTTATTACTTTTTCTTGTTGAATTTGCAATTTACATCATGAAACCAATAGGCTGGTACTGATTAATATATATTGCTCTCTGTCTGTCAAATATTGTTTCAATTGTTTAGTACGGCTGGAATGGAGGCTAGTGGAACCAGCAATATGAAGTTTGCAATGAATGGCTGCATCCTAATTGGAACATTAGATGGAGCTAATGTTGAAATAGGGCAAGAGGTTGGTGAAGATAACTTCTTTCTCTTTGGTGCAAAGGCTCATGAAATAGCTGGACTAAGGAAAGAAAGAGCTGAGGGAAAGGTGAGCTTAATAAGTCAGATCAACCCTACTTCCCTGTTCCCTTCCTTTGGTTTTTTCTTTTGGAAAGCTGGGAATGAACCTGAAGGCACCTAACAGAAAACCTATAACCTGAATTTGAGAAGAAACCGGTGAAGTGGTTATTGCAATCACTGTTCTTATCTTGTTTGATCTCTTATCACAGTTTGTGCCAGACCCAAGGTTTGAAGAAGTGAAAGCATATGTCAGAAGTGGTGTTTTTGGTCCCTACAACTATGAAGAACTGATGGGATCCTTGGAAGGAAATGAAGGTTACGGTCGTGCCGATTATTTCCTTGTCGGAAAAGATTTTCCTAGTTACATTGAGTGCCAAGAGAAGGTTGACGAGGCATATAGAGACCAAAAGGTAAGCAACAATGTGGTAACACTCTTGCATCAGATACATAGATGCGGATGTGCACACTTTTGTTGCCGCATAAAACATCAGTACCCTACATGTCTAAACTAATAATGCAAGTCTGACTCTGTTGAGTCAGGATTTGCCTAAAGGGAAAAAAGCCAAGAGGTTGGGAGCAATTCAGTTTTGTAGTTTTCAGCTAGTTCAATTATTGCATAATATTGATCCATTTGAGGTTATTCGATATAATGAGCAATTTGCATACCAAGACCCTGTACCTCAATAATTCAAAATCTAGCTTAGTTTTAATAATCTTAGGTCGGAAAATCTTTTCCTTTTCAATAAAATTTTAAATTTCACCTGCGCATAATTGTTTAAACTCATAAATAAAAATGTGTAAAATTTTATCTAACATAACACTCAATCATACATTTGTAAGATTATATATATTAATGATGACCAGCATCATACTTATATTGCTACAAGACCTGATTTGATTCATTTTTTTAACAGAGATGGACA
This sequence comes from Theobroma grandiflorum, assembly GCA_036013995.1. NCBI lineage: Eukaryota > Viridiplantae > Streptophyta > Magnoliopsida > Malvales > Malvaceae > Theobroma > Theobroma grandiflorum. Next base: position 1,865,255 of record CP142127.1, read on the forward strand.
AAAATGTCGATTTTGAACACAGCTGGCTCATACAAGTTCAGCAGTGACCGCACTATTCATGATTATGCCAGGGACATCTGGAGGATTGATCCTGTTGTGCTTCCATGATTACTTATGTGTCATCCTGGTGAATGAAAGTTTAGCCCATCTACATCCTCCTTCACCCTTTCCATGTGTAGAATTAAGTACTCTTATTAGCATAGCATGGTATAGTGCTAATTAGTCCTATCACTATATAGAAGAGCTGGAAGGCCTGGAATCATCAAGATCTCCCAAAATATATGCAGTTGATCGCTGTGATTTACAGCAAGCAAGATTCTTATCAAGGTTCAGTAAAAGCCAATACCGCAACTACAAGCTGCAAAGACCTCCTGCCTTTGTGATGTTGCAAAAATATTGGAATTGCCATAACTTGAGTCCTTCTGTTTTCATAAATGATTGCAGGAACAGAAAAAATGGGAATAATAGGATCTGCATTGGGTTCTTAAGATCTTATAATTAGACCTTCATTACTTCCTTGTCTTTCCCTGCAAGATGAAGCGCTAACAGGTGCTCTTACCTTAATTTTAGCCTCTAAACTGAGTAAAACACCATGAGTTGTTTATGCTGAAACCAGAATTTTATGTGAGTTAAGCTACATAAAATATTGTGCTAGGGTTATCCAAACTCTAAATATCTCTTAAGGACAAATTTAAGAACAGTTCCTGGCAGAAATCATTGGAACTGTTTCAGGTGGTTCTATATGTATGCAATTTCCCACCCACCCCACTCCAAGCCCCCTCCCCCAACGAAAAAATTATGAAATCATGGAACAAACCAGTACTATTGATATGGTTTTAGCGCACATGACTCCATTACAGTACCTGAGCCTGTTCCCGTTCTCTAACTCTTAACCATGGACCTGAGACTGAGAGCTTGCAGACCCTCAACGATTTCCCTGTTGCTAATGACTTAATCTCCAGTCTCCGTCAGACAAAGAGAGATTAATGCGGTCTTCAACCCATTTCTTTCTTAAAGGCTTTTTTCATCCCGCAAGACAGCAACCAATCTCCTCCTCCAAACATTTATCAATTAAAAAAGGGTTTTACTTTATGTATTATTTGATATCACTACACCAGATGCATCATGAGAATCTCCTTTTTTTTCCAAATCTTGAAGACGTTTGATGTAGACAAAAGCCTGTTGATTTGCTTCATCGATCGAACAATTCTAACTGCAAAAGAATCATATGCAAAACTTTGAAGGTGAAGTCCTTTTAATCATAGACTAATACTATTATATTTCCATATACACTTTTCTGCATGTTCTACACTTCTGTTGTGAAAGTTAATCTCAGGATACCCTTTATATATATATATATATATATATATGGAATAACTCCTTTTCAAAAGTTGCTTTCGAGCTCATTTGCTGCTCAGTGTCACAATGACATGAATAAGTCACCTACGACCTAGAGTCCCTAACATATAAAAGTCTTGGCAATGCAACTAACACCACTTTTTAGAAGATAAAAAAGGTGCAGATTGGTTTGCTTTAATTATTTGCTTGTTAGATGTTCCAAAAATATATTTCCTCTCTCTCTCTCTCTCTCTCTCTCTCTCTCTCTCTCTCTCTCTCTCCTTTTCATTGATAAGTTAGGTATAAATTAATGACCCCAAATTTGGTCCGTTCCCACTCCGAGAAATCAAGCATGCAGAGAGTTAAAAGTCAATGGAGACATGGGTGATACAATGATTGCATCTAGTTCAAGCATAAACTGTTTTTGGGGCTTTTGAAATCCTCAACTTTGAGAAGAGTTTGACCTTAAAAAACTAGTTGCGTGCGTTTGAGTTCTTGATCCCACCCAAGATAAGATTATGTAGTATTTGTCACTAGAAGTTTCCGGCCTAGCTAGCTAGGTAGCAAAACATAAATTCTTGTCAAGCCTGTTATTATAAGGAACTGATCTTGGCAAAAGAGATTGATTCCTCCATGATTGACCATACACCTCTAGCATGCAAGGTAGTCATAAAATTTCATGGAATGTAAGATTTACAATCCTAATTTTCCCCCTATGTCTCTCTTTTTATGTTCATATTCAATCATCAAATTAACTATAAACTAGGAATTACAAAGAATATTAATCAGATCCATTAACACACATGAAGGGTTAAGCAGCTGCACTTTGCATATAAAAGTTCAGAAGTTTCATTGTCCATACCGGTTCTTATGGTAGTGGACTAAGGTCTGTGATAGATTTCTATAAATAAATACATCTTGATTGAGCAAATAAATAAATAAATAAATAAATATAGCAAAAACCCAAATTTGTTACAGTGCCTCCTTCACTAACAAAACCCAAAAATCTCTCTCTCTTGAGCATACCAACGAGCCTGAAGTTCGATTAGGTGATTGATATATAACGGGTTGGAGACCTCAGAGCATAAGCATTAGAAGTGCAACTTGAGAGTCAAAAAAGTTTCATTTTCCTAATTGTAGACAACATCAAGTAAGCCTGTTAAACTGCTAGAATACAGGCCAGCCTCTCAACATCAGAAGCATCCTAGTTTATTATAATAGGGTGTTTCAAGCACTGCCAATGGGGTTATTGAACTAGTTTGATCAAGGCTCTTTGCTTGAAATGCAAGAGACAGTACTTACCAAACAAAAACATGTGGAAACAGGCAAAACGATACGCCAATGGAAGCTTAGCCCTTATCCGAAAAACGCCACCAAAAATAAAGTATACAAAAGTGGTCCATCTTCATTAGCCATGGACATACAGATATTTCATTATCATTATTTATATAGTAAAGCGACCTATCTAATTAAGATTGGTTCTCTATTAACAATAATGCAAAGCTAAAGTTAAAAGGAAAAAAAAAAGGAGGGGGGGGGGGGGGGGGGGGGGGGGGAGGGGTCGCCCCAGGAACAGTTGTCGCTTGCAAAGCAAGCATTCTGGTTCATGCATCATATGGATTATGTTTCACCGATCTGCACCTGCAGAATCTGTAGTACAATTGGCAACACAATTTTTTTTCTTTCACTTTGCCTTTGTGTGAGCAGTTGAGATTCTGTCAAATGAAACTCTTTTGTATTTTTGCAAGCCAATTGGCTGTGAATGTCACTTTCATGAATTAATAGGGGGGTTACCACCTCCCTTTTCTCTCATGGTTGTTGTTCAAGAATCATGGCATTGCCACCACTACTTGTAATGATGATCATTATTTACTAATAAGGAAAAATATTTTATGATGATTTTATTCAGATTCAATGCTCCTGGTTTTGGTATAATACCCCCAACCCCCCAATGGCCCACTTTTTCCTACATCGTATCATGGTAACTAAGATTCATTTAGGTTGGTGTCGGCTGCAATTTCTTTGTTTGTTGTTAGCCTCTTAATCCTTAATAAACCCCACCATTCCCCTTACGATTTTGTTGCTAATTAGTATATAACGCTCTCTTGATCAAGTTTTAAATACGGATTTTACACCGTCAAAAGAATATTTTTTTAAAATTATTAATAGTATAGATTTCACACCGTCAAAAAAATATTTAAAATTATTGAATTACTTGTTATTGTATTTTAAAAGCATTTGCTAACCAAACCCTTTAAATATTTTAACTTAATCATGCAATTAAGGGTGCCCCAAGTGCTATATAACTAGATTTAACACACGAAAATACTCTTCCACCAAGTTTTAAATATTAATATTATAAACAAAAGAACTCAAATCTAAGATCAAATATTACTTTTAAATCCCAAATTTAGTAGAATTATTAGTAAGATTGTCGGCACATAATCTGCTTTTTATGTAGGCAGGAATATGTAAGAAAATCATAACCAGCATCTGTAAATAGGATGTTAGGGTTGTATGTGACGCCTGTCTTTTCATGAAAGCGAAGGTAAACCAAAAATAGGAAAAGGAAAGGAGGGTTGGTCCACCGATATTATATATATATTGCTTGAAAATTCTGATCAGATGATCAGGTCATGAAGGAACCACTGCCGTTCTGCAACATGATTGGCAACTAGATAGGAGAGAGTGAGATAAAAGATAAAAAGTGGTCCTCAAAACCTGAATGTGACGGCAAGTGCATGGCTCAGAGACTAGCTTCAAGCTCTTGGTGTATGTATGCTTACTCCCTACCAGCAAGATTTATCCTGGATTCATATAAATCGGTAGTCAAGATTGTTTCTAATCAATTGTTTTTCTTTCTTTTCACAAAACCCAGGGTGAATTTTCTGGTTGTCAGCCATTGACAGATAAAGTTGAAAGAGCCTGGAAAATTCAGTTTGGGTGTCATTTAAGGGCACACCGTCATTGTCTCCTGTAGGTAAAATTAATAACATAAATTACCACATAATTCCTAATTAAATCATTGAAATATATATGCTTCCAAATGACTGCAGCACATGCCTTTGTGATCATATCCCAAGTAAAGTTAAGAGTTGTAATGGAAAGATACTTTCTGCTGACTTTCTAACAGTTGCAAGGGCTTTTTTTTATCGTTAATTTCTGATTTGTTTTGATCTTTAACTGGAAGCTTCTAGCTGATTGATATGAAATAATATATATATGACCAGATGAACACATGAATGGGGGCAAGTAGTGCAATTTCCTCAGGATCATAACAAGACATCTGACAGGCAACTAATCATGCTTGTTAACGCGGGATTATGATGGCATTAGATATCAATTCTACGCGTGTCGGTGTTGATTAATTACATTAATTAAAGTAATTAACAATTGATTAACAAACAGAAAGATCTTTGTTTCATTCACAAAGGTAGTTGTTTCCTGGAAAGGGTTCAAGTTTTTAGCTGCAGAAATGATGAAAACAGCAACCTTCTCTGAAAATGTGTACAGCATGGGGAGATTATATTAAAGTACTTAAACCAAACTTAGGAGGGTCCTAAATGCAATCATTATTGCATTGAAAATCAAATGATAAAATAACACAAATCCCTTTCAAGGTGAAGACTGATCAAGTTTGATTCTGATATCTCCTCCAATCTGATCATCATGTTGATGTTTATACCAGAAACATACCAACCCCTATGCCCTACCATTGCAAATCTAATCTTTTTTGTCAAAATTCAAGTTATATTAGTACTTGTTTTATCTTTGTAATAATTCTATTTTTAGAAAAGCATGAGAATTGATCTCTTTACTTAAAAGATGATTACCAAAATATGGTAGTAGAGAAGAACATCCCATGGGAGACATAGACCCCTTCCTGTGCAGTTTGCGTATGAGAACCTGAAAACCAACCCAAAACAATTGCATCTGTGCAATAATTTATATGTTACTTTCTATAAACATCATTGCTGAAATTTCCATATATAAAAAAACCTTTAATTGCTAATTAATTATATAAACTTGTAGAAAATTAAATATTGCATCTAAAAATAATTTTCTACGTTTCAAAGCTATAGATTGTAAGTATATTTAACTTAATTTCTAGTTAGCTTCATTCACTCCAAAACAAACTAGGTTCAACTATGATTACGTATATAAATTTATATGTATGACGTGTGTGTGTCGTACGTGTGATAAAGAGAGATATATATAAGTGAAAAGCATACCAAAAACAATATCGGAGCAAATTGGTCCAACACCAAGATCAATTATTACATGGGCAAAGAGCATGTTTGATTTGATTCAAAATATCAATGGAAAATTAAACATTTGTTTAATCTTTTCCTCCACACGTATATTCAAATTGCCTTGCTTTGCAAATGCCTTGACGACCGACCCCTAGCTATATACCCAAGCTTGGCTGGAAGCAATGGTAGCTTTTGGACCCCATCTCTCCCAAATTGACAGCACCAAATATCAGAGTGAAAACAAGATTTTATGAGGTGCTCGTGAGATTCAATTGTCTTTAAAAAAGTGTTAACGAATGATTAATTAATAATACAGATGATTATGACAAGGGGGTGTGATTTTTTTATTTAATTATTGCTTTTTAAAAGAGTAAAATAAAAAAGAAATCCAAACCAAATAATAGAATTGAAATAAGTGGGAGCCAAACTTAGATGTTGAGGGACCACTTTGTATGCAGAGGATGAAACCGCAACTGAATCGACTTGGCACTATCAAATGCATGATCTCTATCTTTTTTATTGTATATAAATACAAATGAATGATTGTATACCCATCACTTATATTTTTATTTATTTAAAAATCAAATTATTGATATGATAATAATAATCTCATAATATCGTAATCGTATCATAATCGAATAAATCGAGATAATCTATTTCTGGAGATGTTTATGCAGATTAACACAGTAGAGGATGCTTTGCCTCCCTTATCGGTTTAGGGTAGTTTTTTGTAATCGTTTTAAGTAATGGAACATATTCTTATGCTTTTTGGAAAAACAATATGTACTGATTCATATATAGGGTGTGCCTCTGCTCCACTACCGATCTATGTTAAGATTTTCTTTAACCAAAGTTGACGAGGAAAAAAAAAAGTTTAATCGATTTTAAAGTTGGCATCAATTCAAATGTCAAAGCAAAATTTCATTTGATAGAATGTCATCATCATCAGATTATGTAAAAGAATCAATTTTCCAATCCTTAACACACTTGAGAAAAAATTTGAAGTCTACTTTGCCGACATGAGTAAAATTATCAAGTTTAATTTATGCTAAGGTATTAGGTATTAGGGATAATTTGGATCAATCATGGAAATTAATCTGGTTTTGGGTTTAGGAAATTCTTATGTTTTGAATCTAAGCCAATATATAGTTAAATCAATCAAAATCATATCGCATTCCTATCCTTCTAGGCCCCCGGCCAACTTAAAAGCTTATTTTGCTTAGGTTGGGGACCAAAAGGTGTAATTTTTTTTTTTTATCTTATATGAAACCATTATATATCTTAAAATTTTTGAAATTAAAAATACATTTACGTTCGATCAACGCTAAAATTAATCAAAGAATCGACAAAAGTATTAACATCAGGAAAAGTATTAACAAACACAACATCTCCGATACTTTTCCACGAGCAATCGATGTACATCAACCTCCATGGGATCAAAATTGTGAGCCATCCTTTTCATTTTTGTATTAGGGCAAATCTCTCCCTCGCAACCACCACCCATATCAATCACATTTAAAATGGGAATATAGAAACTAATAATAAGGAAAATGAAATTATACCAAATTTTCACTGATTGGTTCCATCATAAATGCAAAAACTTTGAAAGAAGAAAGATGTCTAGATCGAATTAAAGTCCAAAGTCATACATAAGAGATAAGAGATATCATAAATTTTTTTAGAAAAAAGAGCCTTGAACTTTAACTCTTTGAATATGAAAATACATGTAACTATTATTAAACCAAATCAAATTTATAAAGTTTTCTGATTCTTTAAATGAAAAAAAGTATATTAATAATGATCATGTAATACTAATTTGGTTTATATAATTCAATTGACAAAATGTAAACAATACCCAACACTTGCAATGCAATCTTTATTTCTTCATCATAGCATTCAAACCCATACTTCTTAACAACACCTACAAGTCCCAAAACTAGCCAAAGAAACCCATCAAGAGAAGTGAACGGCAGGCAATATCTCACTCAAATCCAATCCTCCAACGTGAGTTTGCATGCTTTGTGATCACAAAATGGAAAAAGTCCCACCATGGGTTTGCTTGCATTGCATTGCAGCAACCATTATTTCCATTTTGATAATCTGAATTTTCTACTCATTTTTTTCCCCTAATCCAAAAACCCAAATGGTTCAAATCTTAGAAGATTCCATGAGGTCACCCCGTTTGGAGGGGGCCAGATCATGGGACCTCATCATCCTATAAATACACGTGTGTTTTCCGGCTGTATCCATCAGCCAGCTTGTGCCAAATTGTCATCACGATCTTACTTAGAATTAAATAATACTATTATTACTATATGCTTTGGAAACATGCCGTAACTCAATCCTTTCCCTTTATCTTGATTCTTGTTTGCTAGAGAAAATTTGATAGTGATGTTTTTTTTTTCTTGAGAATCAAGTTAAGCCTATGTATCTTTATTGAATTGTAACATCAAATTACATATATAAACAAATGTCAAACAGATTCCAATCCATACAAAATTTTGTGGTAATTAAAATCACTAAATCATACCTTTTGTTTAAATAGATATGTTGGAGACAGGTCGATTTTTAGTTATATTTTTTATAAAAAAAAAAGTGAGATTTTGATTCGATTCAAATCTTTAAAAAAAAAAACAATTTATCATTAAATTGAAGTTACGTTAGAACATTTCACTTATAAAAGTCTTTAACATTAGGTAAGTAGAAGGTTTGGTCCAATCCTAATGATTAACAAGAAGTGACATATGTAAATCTTGTGTCAAAAAAATTCAATCTTGTCGGTAATTTCAAACAAAATTCTATTGAAAATAAGTTTTTGACAAAACTTTCATTGAAAAATTTTGTTTTTTTTTCCCATATACAATTGACAATTTTATACCTTTTTCCTAACGAAATTTCTTAACTAGAAAAGCGGAATTTTTTGTGGGTAAAAACATGGCACTCTTAACAATGAAACTTTCAATAAAATTTTTCAACAAAAAAAGAAATTTTTAATGAAATTTTAATTTTTTTCAACAAAAATTTTCGTCAGAAAAAATCTAATTTTTTGTAGTGTGAAAAACCCCAACTGAATGTTTCTACACAAAACACCTCTCCTATATGACTCAATCTTGTATCTTAATTTTTCTTCTGTTTATTATTCAGAAGGGATTTTTTTGTCAATTATCATATATAACTTTAACATATATATATATATATATATATATGAAAATATGTTGAGTTTCTTTTTGAAAGGGGAGACAAAAGTTTTTCACATTATCTTAGTGAATTTTTTAAACATAATAAAAAAGAAAAAAATAAGGGAAAATTGAAACAATTTATTTACAAATTATTGAATACTATTAAGCCAAAAAAATAAAAGAAAATTATATTTGGATTGATGCAATAGTTTACCAATAATTTAGATTGTACTAATTTTATTTAGCTTGTGGGGCGGGGCATCACGAGGATAAGACACATCCACGTGAAGGGATCGTGCATGGACTTGGGCCAGACTCTTGATAGCTTTACTATTATTAAGTATGCAGCAATAGAGTTCCTTTTTTTTTTTTTTCTTTTCCCTAACAGTTGGGGTGTAGACAGCAGGAACAACTCTCCCTCCTTAATCCTTTCACTAATATTTATTAATGAATTCATGATCTTGTTCTAGATTTTTTCTTTTAGTACATTAAATTTAGATAATGGGTTAATTTACATCAACTTGACACAATTTATTTGCTAATAAAATCATATTCACATAACACATTTCAACGAGTTTAATTGTGAAAACGAAATCGACAAAATTTTGTATTAATGTCAATGACAAGCAAAAAATATTTTGAAATTTGTATATCTCGAGTTCAAATTTTAATTGTAGGTACAATTATTTAATTAAAAAGTTAAAAAAAAAAGAATTATCATCCACATGATCAAATCGCTTTATTGGTGGGTCAAAGGCCTAAAATTGACAATAATTAATTCACTAATTTAATGAAACCGATATTAATACAGTCCAGAGTACTACTATGATTTTCTGTCCACATGTGCAAGCCTTACATCTTTTTGCCTTCTTTAATTTAGGTTCCTATCCCAAATTTAAGTTTCCCTTTCTCTATAAGTAACTCATGGTCTATCCATACATGTCAAATTCATGTTCAATCTCAAATGATTGTTGAAAATAATAAAAAAAAAACAGGTATAAAAAATTTTATTTTGTATTAACAAAATTAATCCGATAGATATTCATATTCATCTTACTCTACTTAGTCAAAGCTTAGAATTCCCATTTAAAAAATAATTTGAATTTAAATTATGACGAGAACGTGTATCGAATGAAAAAGGTTTTGGGCAACCCTACAGTTCTGTAGTTCAAAGAATCTGAAGTGATCTTGAAAAAAAGGTGAGAAAGTATTGATCGACGTTGATACGGGGGAATTTTTGTAACGATATATCGAGATAGGATGAGCGATAGTACATTTAGCCTAATGACTTAACTGTCATCCTTGTAAACCTTAGTTATTCAATGCTAACTTTTGGTTGACTTTTACATGTTGTGGGGTAATTTTTTGTGGATCAGATGCTACTAGTTAGAGAATTTCCTTTCTCTACTAAGAAAAAGACTTGGGCACATCCAATTTATGTGGTTCTTGTACAAGAGCTAGCTGGTCCAAGCCTATTTAAAGTTTACAAAGTGATATGGGTTCTTTCTTGAACATTAAAAAAAAGAAAGGAAGAAATAATTGTGTGGCCATAGCCAAGGGTTATGAAGCTGTCCTACTGTAAGACTTTTTTTTTTTTTTTTCTCGAAGGGGTTTGGTCATGGCCCTTAAGGCCATGTGCCCAAAGAATGTTCACAAATCCGTGAACAAAGTATTTCATTGGTCTAGTCAACAGTCAAGGCATGACGGGAAGAGCCCACCACCTGTTATTATAACGTTATGCAAAATACAAGTGTCTGGTTCGAGCCACTTGCTTCCTTTGTGCAAAAGTTCTCTTCTTCTCTTTTAAACTAAATATCTCTTAATCTAATGCCAAATTACATATCTTACTGCTAAATGAAAAAGGATAGGATGTATTCATTTTAGAAAGAAAGATAGGAAAGTCTTAGTACGCAATATTATGGGGTGAGAATATCTCTTATCGTACTATATCGGACGTTTAAATATATTTTAATTTTTTAAATTAATTAATACTCATTAATGATCAATTGGAAAAAAAAATTAAAAAAATTCACGTAATTAACTTTCATTTAAGACGTCAACCCATACTTTGTTTTTGTTTAATTCAGAATTAATTTAACTATCATTACTTTTTAAAGTCGATACTCTTAATCTCATCTTTAATCATATAAAGGGAAGGAAATAGGATATATAAGAAAATGAAAGAGGAACAATTTGCTAGTATAAAACTAAGGGATGAATGACTTCAATCAATGCTGTTTAACTCTCTTCTAAATCTCTTTATGTGGACTAGACAAAAATTTCACTGATTTTGTATGGAAAAGAAATGAAATAAATTTTGTATTTATAAATAAAAATTATACCGTTTGAGTTGAAAGTATTTAATAAAAAAAATTTATAAAAACTAACTAACTGAACGAGAAAAAGAGAAAACACCGATTGGAGAATTAAAAGAAAAGATTTTTTTTAAAAAAAAAACAGATAAATTGAAAAGAAAAGAAAATTAATAAAAAATGGGGGGAAAAAATCAAACTCTTCACGCCCCCCTTAATTAAAATCCCATTAACAAGACACGAGTCACTGGAGAGGAAAAAAACATGGTGCTCCCTCATGTCGGAAAGTATCTCTCTATTTTCATTCATGCGCGTGGGCCCCACACACCATCACTCTCTTTCACTCTCTCTCTCTACCCTTTCCCTCCCTTCCCCTCTTCCCCGTCCCTCCCCTTGCTTAAATATCAACCTCCCGTAACTATTTTTTGGTTGACGCCGATTTTTCTAACTTATCTTTTCCTCTATTCCTCCTCTCTGTCCTCTCTCTCTTACTTACTCGCGCGTTCTATTCAGTTCTCTCTCTCTCTCTTTGGATTGACGGGACAAAAAGCTTTCAAAAACTAGGCGTCCCTTGCCAACACTAGAACGCGGCCCCCAGAAACAAACCCTAGCGCTCTCTCACTCTCTCCGTCTCTGTACCCTTTTTGTTCTTTATTTCTTCTCTCTCCGCGTTTCTTTTAGATTCTGTTGGGATGCTTTGAATCCTTGATTTTCTTTTTCTTCTTTTTTTATTTTCTTTCGTTCGCTGAAGCTTTTGAGGATGGAAGATAAAGAAGGGGCCGATCCACGGAATGAGTTTACGTCCGATTCGAGCTGGACACTGCCCGCACCTGACCCGGTCTCCGACAGCGTCAATTACTTCTTCGATAGGGAAAGCAGTATACTGAGTGAGTTCGGGTGGAATCTACAACCGGACCAGGCTGAAGGGATAGAGCGGTTCGGTGAACTCGACCGTACCGAAACCAGGCCTGATTTGGCGGGAAACTTTAGCGGCTCACAGAGCTCTGGTGCAGCTGCTGCTGGTCCGGGTTCGGGGACGGCGTCGAATCCGAGCGGGTCAGTTGACGTGTCGACATCGAATCCGTCGGTGTCGTCGAGCTCCAGCGAAGATCCGCCGGAGAAATCTACGGGCTCCGGCGGGAAACCGCCCGAGATACCGTGAGTAGTAGTGAACACACATCACCAATGATGAAATTTTTTTAAGAAAAAAGTCATGAAAAAAATGCCTTTTTTTGCCTTTAATTTTTTTGATATTTTGAGGGACTGAATCGTAATTAAAGTACAATTTCGGTGGGTAAAGTGACAGATTATAATAAAGCTAACCGCATCAAAAGTCATGCTTAAATAGAGAGCCTTCCCTTCCGTAAGGAAGGAAAAGGGAGGGAGAGAGTGATAGAGTGCAATTTTCGGCGTCCGTACGCTCTGAAACTGTCAAAAAGAAAAATCTTTGTTTCATGCAAGTTGGGGGGGTTTAGGTAGTTTTGTAATTTTAGAGAAACAATAGGTGCAATTAAGGTAATATAGGGTTAAAAGAGATAAAAAGTGGGCTTGGACACCGCCGTTATTGCGGCGGAAATGGCGTGCTTTGAGGAATCTTTTTTTTTTTTTTACTACTTCCCTTGCTCCTTTCCATTCTTATTTTTACGTTTTAGTTACGCTAATACAAGGCATAAGGCGAGAATATTGCCCGGAAAAGCCCCCTTTTGGTAACATAATCTAGGAAACATCTTCCATTTCTTTATGAAGTCTGTCTTTTGATCTAAATTCATTCCCTCAGATAAAGCAATACCATTAGCATTTACCAGAACCATAATGGGAGTTGCAATTTGCTCATGTTAGTGGGGTTTTAGTGTCATTTCTGAGGTGGGTTTTCCATTGTTTGGGAGCTTGGGAGTGCACTTCATAGTCTTACTTTACTGGCTTTGGACATGCATTATTCTTGGAAAAAAAACTAATAAAAGGCATTTAAATTCATGAAATGCTCTTTTGCAATAAATGGGCATTCAACATATCTCATAAAATAATGGATTTCCATATTGCACATGTTCCCTGGAAGTTTTGGCTTCATATTTAGTAGCATCTACTTAGTTGGATTTCATCACCATCATTTATGGTTGCACTGTATGAAGTACAATCAAGTATTGTACTTCATATACATTGAAGATATCTACTTAAGTAGTTGCAAGAATCACAGTTCTTACTTTTGAATATCTTTCAGTGCATATACAATGAAATTTGCTTGACTAGTTCCTGACATATTAAATGTAGCCGGTTCCTTTTTCTTTTGTTTTAATTTCTAAAAAATTTACCACAATTTGTTAATTTTGGTGACTTTTTACATATGCACTCTTCTGCTCTTCATTTGCCAGTGTCACATATTTTAGAAAGATTTCCCTTCTTCGAGGAAAACAAATTATATACCCAAGTAATTGTCACCTAATACTTCTAGTTTCTTCTTTGGAACTGCCTTTAAGTCTTTCCGTTCTCTTTCCTTAAGACTTGGTAGCAAATTGAAACATGCATTAACTTAATGATATATTCTTAATTTTTAGGATTTTGTTTTCCATTTTGATAATTGTAGGTGGGATATTTTTGTAGGAGTAAGGTCAGGAAGAAGGGGCAAAAGCGAATCCGGCAGCCAAGATTTGCATTTGTGACCAAGAGTGAAGTTGATCATCTTGAAGATGGCTATCGATGGCGGAAATATGGACAAAAAGCCGTTAAAAATAGCCCATTCCCTAGGTCTGTTGCCATTTCTATATCAGAGAAAACTGACATGTTACCCACTTTTTGAATTGATTCCGTGCCTGGTTTCTGTTAAATAATTTAAAACTTTAAAGCAAAAAACATTGTACACCATATTCACTTTTCAATATTGGGTTTTACCTTCTTTGCTAGGGGGAGATTCCATCAGTTTATATACTAAAGATACCCTAAATCAAATGGTTATACTGCAGTTAATAATACCTTTCTTCAACAAAAGTTGAATTTTGACTATATTAAACCACTTACTTTTCTTAAGTTTGATGCTGTGACCATTCAATGTACGTTGACATGAGTATATGATGGTTAGGACTTTACGGCAGATTAGCATTTTCTTTGAATGTTAGGTCCCCTCCTTTTTATCTGACTCTTTATTTTCTTAAACATTTACTCTTAATTTTCAGCTGCATCAATGTTTTGCTTTTGTCATATTTTATGTGAGATTGAACCTATCCATGTATTATCTAATGTCAAATTCATTAGGCACATGGTAATAGGGATTACAAAGTAGGTTTTTTTTATAAAAAAGAAAGGAAGGATCATGATGCTTAAAATCATTAATGGAAGGAAAATATTAAGAATGTTGTGCAAATTCTGACTCCACATATTTTACAGGAGCTACTATCGCTGCACAAATAGCAAATGCACAGTGAAGAAGAGGGTAGAACGTTCCTCTGAAGATCCCACCACTGTCATTACTACATATGAAGGTCAACACTGTCATCACAGTGTCGGATTCCCCCGTGGTGGACTCATCAGCCATGAAGCTGCCTTTGCTGGTCAATTGACTCCTGCAGTCTCACAATTTTATTATCCAGGGGTACAGTTACATAGGGAAATTCCTCCAAGCATAACACAGTCACACCAAGTACCCATTGACGTAGGAGGATCTCGCGCACTGCCAGAACCAACCCCTCAGCTTCCCACAGATGAAGGGTTACTTGGGGATATTGTGCCTCCTGGAATGCGTAACAGATGAGAAAGAAAACATGGTATGCATATAGCTTCCTGAAACTAAATTGAATTTTTTAATTACTTTCACGCTGTCATATACTGTAACTCCTTGACACATTTAACCTGCATGAATTTCTTGTGTGTTTGTTCACTTCTCTGTGTGTGCTTCTTGAGTGTTGACTGTTGAGAGAGGGGGAGAGGGGTGTTGAGAGAGAGGACAACGGTATTTAAACTTTTTTTTTTTTTGGTTTTAACTCAAAACTATCAGTTAAGCAGAATGTTATAATCCAATGGTCAATTATGAAATGCGTGAGGCAGATGCACCTTTTTCTCTTCAAGCAAGTGGCTGCATATGCATAGCTTAAGCAGTGAGCATTTTACTAGTTTCGCTATCAGCTTAGTTATTGATCAATAATTCAACCTCTCCCATGAGTCCATGACAAGACTAGACCTTCTTAGCTATTGGCTAGCGGACCACTGTGGATAATACTTGACTTTAAACCCCACAAGCAAGAGATATAAACGCTCTTTTGTTGACCAGTCCTAATCTATCTTGGAACAATTAAATGTATCGGAGTGCTAATATGTGATATATAGGACTTTTTTTTTTTTGAAAGTTTTTTATATATATAGGACTGAATGCGACCCTGAATGTTGATGGATATACTGATATGTAATAGTGATATGGTAGGCCAAAGTCTTGTGATTCCTATACGTGTTTCCTACCAGCAATACATCATGACTAACGTCAGGTGCATTAGTTTTTGTTGGCTACTATTACTTCAGATTTAGTGCTTGTGGACTGCCTTATCTCTTGATGCTGCCCCCTTTATTATGCTTATCAGGCATTTGGAAATTCCTTTCTAGACATGGGCTTGATAGACTGCAACTTTAATACTAGTGAAAATACTTTTAATAACCAGTAGAATCTTCTGGATTGACGTTTTAGATGTTCTCTTCAGTAAAGTTATACCAAAGTTGAGCCTAAAGGGTTACCAGTAGAGTACATTTAAAAAACCGTTAATGTTAACTAATTAACCATATGCAGCAGCAAGAGATTTGGAAGTTGGTTTTTTTATGGTTAAGTTGAAGAAGATCAGGTGTTACTTGTGTTTGAGTGTGAAATTGGTTTCCATTGCTTTAGTTTGGTGTGTTAAGATGTTTGTTTATGGGATCTAAATCTAATTTTAAGCATTGCTTGATTTTGGGTGTTTCTGGATTGCACCAATACTGTAGTTATATATATGCCTGATCTGGAAAGGTAAGGGTTTCCTTTATATACCATCATCGTCAACATGATTATGCCAATCTATTATTACAGGAGGAAATAGAGCTTTCGGTTTATAGACCATGTGGGAATAAAAACCACATGCCTGTTTATCAGCAAAAAGAAAAGCAAAAAGCATGGAGGTCTTTGTTCAACACTTGTGGGGGTAAGGAAATGATGAAGGAAAGCATAAAAAAGTTAGTAGTAACAAAATGATAACTTTTCTTTGGCATGTCAAGGGATAGAATCTGGTTGAGATGTTAGCCTTATATAAAATATCATGCCCTTGTCGGTTTGGAACAAAGCATAAATAAAAGAGGACCGAATCCAGTTATACTGTAATATGCCATAGCTAGTGTTTATGGGTTTTTTGCTGTTTATTTTTTTTTTTTTCTGTTTTTTCTTTTGTTTATGCTCATCTTCTTTAGAAAATAATAGTAACCCTTTCTCTCAGTGTGTACAGGCCAGGCAGTGATTGGTTCTAAGGACCATCTCCGGGATATCAGAAGAGCAAAAGCTAAGGGCAATTTTTTCCAAGAAGTGAGTTCGTAACCTGAAAACACAATCCGTAAGAGACCCATTTGGGAGATGTACATGCTATGGGACGTGCACACCCTCTCTCACTGCACCACATCGCCCCTCCCAAACGTCTCTCCTTAAATATCAATATTATACTTACATGAATCAGGTATTACTGCTCACATGAGTTCATTCTCTCTCATGAACAGATTTATCTAACCTGATGCCTTCAATTCTAATCAATATCATCATATATCTTTCTCCATGCATGTGAATATATTGAAATTCCCTATTTTTAGGTTTCCAGGAGACTTTACAGCCGCTATAGGTTCCCCTACTGGTCCACTATCTCTCTCATAGACTAGAGCCACACTAGTACTTGCTACTTTTCCTTACTATTATATATATAAAAGAAAAAAAAATGTGAAAAGAACCGGATCTTGGATCTGTTCTGCTGCTTTCCATTTTTCTCTTTTTTGTGTTGTTGGGTGGTCACTCTTTAGGCTAGCTAGCTCTTCATGGTTCGTACGTGACTGAGAACTGTCAGGAATCGATAATACCAATGGGAAAAAAAAGAAATAAAGAAAGAAAAAGGAGCTGTAAATTGGGCCACTTGTTTTTTGTGGCTCAGTTGCGTGGTTTTCAATGTTGCTTCAGAGTTAGGCAGTCAGCCGACATTGCCTTTATTTTAATCCCCCCCCTCACTTTCTCACCTCTTCTTCTTTTCTTTAACCCTTTCTCTTTAGGGTTACGTTACGACTCCATGGGTGACTTTTTTTTTTTTTTAATGGGACGTGAGCTCTTTGTCTTTACCATAAACCCATAGTGGGATTAACGATTAATTCTTGGATTTTATTAGTTTCATGAATTCATCAAGGAATATGACAGTACGGTTAGCCCCATGTTCCGAGGTAACGATCATCCAAAGTATCCTCTCCCTGTCATGTCTAGCCCACCTACTAAACTCCAACAGCTAAAAACATTTTTAACTCAGTACCTATTGGTAGTTGTTAGAATACGAAGGCTGCCCTCTGGTCAAGCTGAAAAGAAAAATTTTAAATCCATTTAAATACTGTTTAATATATAAGTAAAATCTTCAAGGGTTAGATAGCAAAGATAGACTTAATCCATTTCTTTGTACCCTATAGTAAATTACACCCTTTTTTTTCTATATATATACATAGTAAGCATTATTTACGCATTGCCAACAGACACTTGCAATTTAAGAGTGTAATATTCCCTGCAATGTGAATTGTGAAATTATATTATAGTATTTTAAAAATAAAAAAATCAATATAATATAATATTATATTACAATCATATTTTACAGTTAACGAAGATAACTTGAACATAATGAAAAATTTATTTTTTTTATATAAACATGTAAGTCTTAAGTTAGATATCAAGAGATAACCGCTATCATTTAAAAAAATTAAAAAGATATATATAGTCTTCTCACTTTGAATAAATACTTATATGGAAATAATTGAAACAAAAATCATCTTATCGAAGAACCACTAGTATGTCCTGATCTTGTTCAAATGGTTTAAACTCTCATAAATTATAATTATGTTTAAACAAATTATCAATCAACCCGTTGATATAATTATCAATGGATGAGTATATCCTTGAAGATTATTATTGAGGGATATGTAGATGAATAGGAAAGTTGAGTAGTGAAAGGCTCCTAATGGTTATGGACTTACGTACCTTATTTCAAACAAATAATTGAAGCTCTTTTTTTTTATTATTATTACTATTTTTCCGAAATGGTGAAATCTTGTTTACGGAAAAGAAAAAGATGCAGTCGTTATCGAGAATTCAATGCGCGCGCGTGAAGGTAAGTATTTCCTTTCCATTTTAACATGTGTTGTTGTTTTCGGACCCTTATCCGACCCATCTTCACCGTACACGTGTCACGTCGCAATTTCCATGTCCCCTCCCTTCTCCCCAGGCTGATCATCGTACGGTGAATCGGTATGGCGGTGGCAGAAGAAGTGGCGCTTTATTCGCCGCTTTGTTCGGGGGTGGATCCCCGATCTTTTATTTCCTCGGCGATTCCGTTGGGTTTTTCCTTTGCCGATTCCTCGGGGTGGCAGTTAGGCAGTTAGGTGAAGTTTGTTATGCGTCATTCGCACTTGTTGGACTTTTATGCGGTGGACTCTCCGTCCCCCTATTGCTCTCTCCCAATTTTTTTGAATAATTATACTAATGATAAATTAATATGATTTATATCAAATATTTATATCACATTTTTTAATATTCAATATTTCACTCAGTAGATTTATCATCAAAAATAAATAATTGACTTATAAAAAAAATTTATAATTTATGAACCGTCAGTATATAGTAATTATACACTATTACTTCTTAAATGTGTCAAGTAAAAAATTAAAACTCTATAAAAAAATATATTTAAAATTATGAGTATTTATTTTTTAGAGTTCTTGGTTTTTAAATTTACTTATTAATCAAGTGGCAAGATTTTAATTCGTTGATAATATATAACATTTAACAATACATTACATGTAAACTCTTTAAACAAAATGGATTTTTATGAAATTAACATTGAAAAATTGGAGCACATAGAATTTGCTGAGGACAATATAATAATTCAAACGATTTTAATACTAATGTATATATATAAAATAAGGTTTAAACTTTAATTATTATGGAAGATTAGTATTAAAATCATTTGAATTATTATTATTATTAAAATTTCACAGTCATAGGCTAGATTTTCTATCAAAAGTTGCAAGTGGTGGTGTCAATTCCTCTTTGGCTCCTCTTCTTTTTTCTCTTCTTGTCAGGTAGGATAGTGCTTCATCCCTCGAATTGTACTTAGGGTTTGGGTCTTCGTATGGTGAAGAGTTACTTCAACCATATCAAAACTTAAAAAGTGGAGCATCAATGGCCCACAGCAAAAACAAAGCCCATGATGATCATCACCAATCATGTTGATTGATGATTAGGGGGCTTGGATCTCTATGGTCCACAATCTGAACCATCAGTCAGTAGCAAGAGGGCCCATTTCCCAAATCCTAAACCTTAGCCGCTCATAACTCTTCCACTTTTTGAAGGAAAAATCCCAAAAAGTAGTTCACCGCTCATTCTTGTGTTATGCTACAACTTCTCAATTGTAGCTTCCGAAAAAGAAAAAAAAATACCAGTAATTAATTTTTTTTTTAATTTTTGAAAATATTATCTTATAAACATGTAGTAATCATAAATCGACTCACGGAGTATTTGAAATTCCATCATTCAGATCTGATAATATCCATATAATTATATTCGAAAAAACAAGTAAATATATAAGATTTACAAATAAATTAAGATAAGATGAAATTAACTTAAATAATGATAAATAGCGACGATAAATATCTTTGCTATACTTCCTAGATAGAGATTAGAGATTAAATCTAACAATTACTAAAGTCAATCATTATCTAGATTGCATGCACGCGACATTATCATAATATTTTTTTTTTCTTTAAGAGAATTATCAAATATAAATGAGGTTTACTTGCATATTATGTTAGATTTGATTATGTATGGAACGAATTATTATGTATTAGGATTTGGTGAAATAACTACTAGACCTTATCACAACATGATTATTATAATTATAAATGGATATTCACGATAAATGTAGACAAATTAATAGTGATGGAAATTGACTGGATTTTGTTAACGAGTATCCTAAGATCACTATAGGAAGTTAAGAAGACTAGTTTTATGAGATTATTGAGGGTGATTGTAATTCCTCACATGGTTTTCTTTCTTCTAATGTAATTTATTCACATTTATTTATGCGCAAATCTCGCCTACCTATTCATGAGATGACGGATATTTGAGTTGAAAAAATCAAAATATACCTAAATATAGGATCAGTTGAAAATTAAGATACTCAGAACAAAATACATCTCTCTCTCTCTTTTTTATAATGGAAGATTGATGATGGTTTTAACCCTACCAAGCAAGTAATGATCATTTGAGCTCAAATTTGGGATCTTCTATCATTTCCCAATGGGCTCATACTATGATTGGATCATAACCCAGAACAAAGAGGAAGCTTCCCATAGGAACCCAAAAGTTTCAATGGCCTTAATCAGCACGCATGATTCAACGAGAGAGACCATCAAAGCCCACCACCAACCTGTAATAAGTAACACTATAAAGTGCTCTCTCTCTCTCTCTCTGTGTTCAAGCGGACACGATCAAAGGATAAGAGAATATAATAAGCAACAAACAGAAGGGACATGGTGTGCTGGAATAAAGATAATAAAAATTCTACGACTCTGTCAAAATTCAGAGAGAGAAAAAGGAAGCACAAGAAGCACAAAACAATGAGGTTTGGGGGGTTTGTTTTGTTTAATGGTAGTTGACAATGCAACCACCCTGGAGCCACATTTTTTTGTTGAAGAACAAAAAAAGTTGCACTGCACCATCAGGCTTTGATTCCTCATAATTCCAAAGAAACTCATTATCTCCTAAACAAGTCTTCAAACTCAAGAGTAAGTCCAACCACTCCATATATTCCGAGGGGACCTTCTCAATAGCTCAACAAAGGAACATTTCCATTGCTACCAAGTGAAGTAAGCTGCCTACTTTACAGGCTTGGGGTTGACCTAAAATTCTTGAAGGTTTATTCTAAGGGAGAATAACAATGTGATAAACAAGGCCGTTTGAGCAAAATGTGAAATGTGGGCGGAGAACCTTTTTCCCCCCCTCCTTTCCTCGGTTGTAAAGAAAGGAGAGCATTAAAGAGTATGTTTCAAAGAGAGTTGGGAACAAACAAAAGCACTTTTAACTGTACATCTTGGATTGTCTTACAGATATAAATACGGGTGCGTGGAGCAATTGAATGTGAGTGTACAGTTCTTGGGCACGTAAAATTTTGAGAGGAAACTTCTCTTCCACTCCAGGAGAATCACTTTATTTTTAATGTTTCCCCATAAAGCAGGTGGTCCTTGATTCTTTTAAAACTACACTTAAACAGTGAGATTGGGTTATATCAAGGACAAACTATGATTGCCTATACCAAAAGATTTAAAGTGAAAAGTTTTTATCATGTAAGTTCAAAAACAGAAGCCACTGCTTGCCCTTTGAGTTTGCTTCCCGGAAGAAGCTATTTGACAGATTTGAAGTAAGGCAGAGCTGGAAAGCACGTTTCAACATGGAAAATGGTGTACTCTAGATAGACAAAGAATTGAAATTTGTTGTAAGAATGAAGATATAATCCAAGAACATATAGATGAATAAAAAAGAAACAACTTTTAAATGCAAGAGAACCTACCCTTCACAGTTCAAAAGCAGCAGATGGGGAAACATTTACCTTAGCAAAGATCAACTTGAATCTGAGGCCAAGGGAAAACAGAAAATAGAAAATAAATTTACTTGTCTATACACTCTTAAAAAATCTCTTGCATCATGATGAACCTATGCCCAAAAATTTTCCCTCATTTAGCAAGAATCATGCTTGTGGTGCTTCCAATCTACCATGGCATGAACCCAGCATGCCCCATTGCATCTTCCTCAACAGGAGCAGGAAGGTTGAGATCAATTAGACCGGGCATCTCTGCTGTTTCTTGCTTGATCACAACTGTTCTGTCCTCAGAACCTCCAACAAAATGGGACCTCTTATGACCTCCTAAAGCTTGGCCTGACTTGAAAACCCTGAAGCAGAATGGGCACTCATGTCCCTTGTTTTTCTTCGATCCCAATCTTTTCTCAGCACTGCCCGATAAACCACGAGGAGTATTTAGGCTTTTGTTATGATGGGAGGACTTGGTAACTTTGCTATCAGTCATTGGAACTGGAAAAGAATCATTTGCTAAGCTATCTTCACCGCTGTCATGTGTCGACTCACTGCAGTCATTGACCTTGGTGTGGCTTGCTCTGTGTCCTCCAAGAGCCCTGTGGGAATCGAAGGTCTTGTTACAGGTCAAACACTCATATTTGCTTCCCTTCGGAGAACTGTTGCACAAAAATTCAGGACTGTAATAATCCTTCTTGGCACTTCTTCTTAAATCATACTTAGTCAAAGCTCTATCTGCTTGATTGCCCCCTACTTCACTGACCAAATCCTTTGGAAATTCTGTTTTCATACATTTGAAATTACTCAAACTCTTCCCAATTTTTGCATCAAAGTCTTCAAATCCAGATCCGGACTCCACCTTAAGTTTCTTAAATCCAACATTCCTAAGAAACCCATCGACAGAAACATCTGATTCCACCTTCTTGGGTCCATTAGTAAAATACCCAGAATCAGAATTCTCAGAACAAGGACCAGACTCAGCAGATTTCAACTTGCAGTCTCTTGGCATTTTCATCTTCAAAAACTCACCACCGTTAGAAACACATTTCATGTCATTCTTAATGGTAATCTTCAGATCAATAGAGGATGATTTAGCCTCCAAAACGACAGAATTGTTATCTGAAGAGTCGGCAACTGAATTCAATCCTTTCTTACAACCAGAGTCCCTTGACAGCATCATCAAACACATCGCCACCTCTTCTTGTTCTTGCTCTATCTCTGATGCAGATGAAGAACCATTTGCCAAAGAAACTGAATTATTACAGTAAACGCCAATTGTCTTGTACCTTATTCTTTTGGATCTCCTCCTCCTACTTGGAGCTGATGTTTCAGTATCTGACTGACTATCCATTACCAGCTTCTGTTTCTCACTATTACCTGAATGATCCTCAAACTTCTGAAAGACCCTATCTTTCTCTGAGTGACATGCCATGTGACCACAAAGAGCTTTCAGTGATTGGAAACCCTTACCACATTCTTTACAAACCATCTCTTTGTCTACAGAAGAGTTGCCGGAATCAGTAAACCTCTTGGTTTTCTTGGGGTTCTCCCGAAGGACATAACCAGATTGGGCACCAGCTTCAGGCTCAGCAGCTCTCTTGATGTTCCTTGCGTTACTGCTGCAGAGAAGCTTGTTTATGGTGAGTTCAGCTGCTCCTTCCTCTGCTACAGCAGAATTCTCATTATTCATATGAGTCCTTATGTGACCACCTAAGGACTTCCCACACGGAAACCTCTTGTGGCAAAACTTGCAAACAAATTTCTTCTCTTGATTTTGTTCCATCAAAATCAATGGAAGTCGATCACTGAAAAGCAAAAAATACCCAGTAAAGCAAACAGGATCAGTAGCTCATTTCTTACCCCAAATCTTCAAAAATACTGCATTTTTAATGATCTTATTTCTGTGACCAAGAAGACACCTTCAATGGTGAAGAAGCAGAGAAAGGAGAATCAAAATCCAGATCAAGAAGCAGAGAAAACAGATCAAAAAAGTTGCTTGCTTTTGTTTCAGTGGAGATGATCAGACGAGAATCAGGAGTTAAGATGTGACAGTTCTTTGTTTTAAGTACAACAAAGAGATCCGACCCACGAAAAGAGACTCTTTAAATCCCATTTTTTTTCACCTCAGCACCTTCCAATCTTTGCACACAGATAAGAAAAGAAAATACTTTAATGGCTTTTGAAATGAGAAAAATCGAAACTTCAAGAAAATGGGTCGCTAATGATGGCGATGAACAGGCGTATAAGAAGAACAATCAAAGCAAAAACCATGACTCTTTCTCTCTCTCTCTCTCTCTTTCCCCCCCTTTGTTTTTGTGTTGTAGTTGGAGGAGAATTCCATGCATGGAAGCAAAAGATTAAAAAGGGAAGAAAAGATAGGCAGCACGTGTACTCAAGTGAGAACCGTTCGGTGATGGATTGGACGGTCAGGATTTCTGGGTATCTTTTCTATTTGTTTTTTATGATCCCAACGAGTGAGGAGCACTAGATAAATTGATTACATAGCAACATAACCAAAACTGAAGCCGCTGCTGCTGCAACATCCAAACCATGCCTTACTTTGTCTTGCTTGCAAGCTCACATAAGTGAAAGGTCAGAATCTCCAACCGTTATTTGGCTTTCAGCTTCCTCCATCTGCCCCCTTTAAAAGGGATCATTGTATATGCAAAAGATGTTACACTTTGGCTGGCCCCCCCCCCCCCCCCCTTCCATTTTTCTTTATTCCCTCTTCCCCATTCTCTTCTCTTCTCTTTGTTTTTTTAAAGCACTATTATATGTTGGGTATTCTATGTTTTTGCTACCTTCGACAATATAAAATATTCCAAAAATTTTGAGGGGGGCATATCGTGGATTGAAAAAATGGCTGTGCATCATAATATTGGAGAGGCATTAGACATTAAATCATGGCCATCACTATTGATTGGCTTCCATTATCTATAATGGCTAACTTAAGCCAAATGCCAAAAGACTGTAATCCATTCAAGAATAGGGATATCTTGCTAGAAAAAGGAAAATTTGATAGTAAAATGATTGCCCCAAGTTCTGTACCCGATAAAGAAAATTGATAATCCGAAGTTTGGAGAGTAGTGGGAATGTTGTACTTTGAAACCATACTGTCCTCAGCTGTGCCATATCTCACCAAACTCTTAAAAAAAATACAAAAACCCATTGCAGTCCACTTGAAAATATCAGGCTGCAATTTCTCAGCCAGGCCCTAAATATAAAAAATAAATAATAACTATTTCCCAGAACATTTCCCATCCAAGATTAAGTCAAGGCCATCCCCCTTGTATTGATCTCAAATGTCATGTCACAATCCATTTTCATCTTTTCTTTATTTAGTATTCTCGACCCCCTCCCCCGTGTCTGTCGTGCAATGCAACTTCCTTGACTTGGTGTCTGCTTGTTTAAATTTTTCATTAAAACGCTCATCCCCTGGACCAACCATTGATTGCTCTGCCTAAGTTCCACAACAAGGTGTGGGAGTAATACTTTGATCATGGAGGTCTCATTTTAAACCACCCCTTTCGACCCTTTTTAAAGGTGGCGAGAGAAATTAAAGAGAGTGAGGAGAATTTGACTTTTTCTTTTCCTTTTTACCAAGTTTTAGATTTCTTTCACATTGGATTATAGTAATACTTGGGTTTGGATTCAAGGTGACAGAAGGGGCATTAGATTCATTTTTTTTTTTTTTTTGGGTTTTATTCTTTGGAGTGACTGATATGATCATATTGGGAGATGACAGAAATGGGTCAAAACAGAGTTAAAATTTTCACAGGCTTTGAAAGTCAAATACCCTCTTTGAAAAGCTTGACTTTGGAGATAAGAAAGAGGATTCCACCGATAATGGGGCCAATGGAAAGTGTAGTCAGTTTGGAAGGCATGACTATGAATGTATTGGCTTGGTGCTGCTGATGGATGATTTCAGAAGACTAGGAAATGTCTAAATTCTAATTTTGTTGTTTTCCTAGTAATATCTTTTGACTGACTCAGTTTGACACAACACCAATATTCCCATTTTGCACGCAATGGCAATGCATAGGGTTGAAAACCAAAACTAACCAGGTTTTTATTGGGCAAGCCTGGGTTTCTGTCTCTGTCTTACGTCCCATGGGGATGGTCTAAGTCAGCTGTCACCAAAGCCAGAGCTTGAAGCTTCCTTCTATCTTCTATGATGAACTTATTAAGTCAGCTGCTTTGGGGTTACAGTTTAACCAGTCAGAATAAGGAAAGGTTTAACAAGCTGCAGTGTCTAGTTAGAACCAGTTCAATACCCGTTCATGAACACAACCAAGACATGAAGATCACCACAATACAAGAACCATCCATCCCCAACCTTTGTTTTCTTTTACAAAAAATAAAGTATAGAAGAATAAAACAGAACATGAAAGCCTCTCATAAATGTATTGTTTGGTTAATAAATCTATACAAAAGCCAGGTATAAGCTATCAGCAGTATCTGTATACAAGTCAATGCCATTCGATCTGAGTTACTTACCCACAGAAAGATTCAAACAATTTTCCGCCCCAAAATCCAAGAAAAGACTACCTTGGACCCTAAAGAAGAGGTAAGAGTGTTGTACTGCTGTGCAATTTACAAAAGCAAAAAGATCCCATTAAGAGCACTTTTAACATGCTCAAGCAAAATACATTGGAAAAATGGATTTACAGGGAAAATAAGGAAAAAAAAGATGTCAAAAACCAAAATCTTGGCCCTCCCTCAGGGAGTGGTTCAGGACTTTCCAAAGAAACACTATCTGATGCTCATTCCATTCTCGTCTTGTTGTCCCAAGCATCTTGTCCAAAAATCTCTTCAATAATGTTGCATGTGGGCTGGAGATCAATACCTTTTGTTGGAGCAGGAGGTAACCTGGTGTCCCAGATTTTCGCATCACAAGAATCAAATAAATACACATGGTGAGCCAGATCACTAGACCCATCTAATTTACCCCGCAGACATTTGTCAGTCTTCACTCCATTAACATGTGAATTGGCCTTTGTGTCAATCACACTAAGAGAGTCAACCATGTTTGGCTGAAACTCAAAAGACATGCATGAGTCATCTTGAACATTGAAATCCTCCCCTATTCCCGAAACCTTGTTTGTTTGTTGAAAACAGGGATCAAACCTGCTCTCATCAAATGACTCGGCAACATGTCCTTCTAACAAATGATTTACACCATAATCCTCTCTTGTCACAGCACAGCTACCATCTCCGACATCACTTTCATCATCATCATCATCATCTTGAAGACACTCCCCTTCACGATTTGCCAGATCTTCCTGATCAGCAAGAGACTCAATAGCTGAGTCTTCATCGTCCTCTGAATCTTGAACGTCATAAGCCTGTTGACTTCCATGCCATTCATCATCATCGCTGTCAATGTCCAGAATACTGGATCTATTCTGAACAGCTCGTCTCTGAAGGATGAAGACATTGAAATAATAGCTGACAAGCTCCCTCTTGGATCGTGAAGGGAACACCACTGACAGGTCCTTCCAAAACTTCTTACCTAATGATGAAGGATTTGAGTAAACAACCTCATGAAAAATCTCTTCATCTTCTTCACTCCATTTATATGCTACATCCTCTCCCATGTCATAAAACCCCAACTTCACAAATTTTTCATGCCCAAGGGATTTTCGTAGTCTTTCCCGTGCCTCCATGACATGCTGTTGCACACATCTCAAACAGCCCCTATCCAGGCAGCTACAGTCAGTTCTGCCAGTACCAACTTTGCCACAGTTGTTAGCAGACAAATATGACTCAGGCATTGGAATGACACATGTCCCCATCATCATCTCTTCTTTGTCATTATCAGTGCTGTCTGATGCATCACTCTGAGCAAACTCATACCTCTTTATGTGCCCACCCCACGATGGAACATTGGCCTGATGATTTGGTCCAAGCGGAACTTGTCTTCGAGGAGACCGATCCAAGAGTAAAGAATAGGCATCCTCAACAGGAGCAACTGTTCTTCGAGGCAAATCAAAGTCAAAATATTCTGGAGAAACGGGTAAAATAGCTGCTGCCCCAGTACCTGTATCTTCCTCACTAGAAGGGCTCGTGACCAAAGACAAGGGAGCACTAGTCTCCAAATCCTGGTCAACGAAATGTGTGACATCATTAAGAGCATCAGTTTCAAATGCTTCATCCCGTTGGTATTTACGAAATCCATCCTCAACTTCTACTGTGTCACATAGGAAGATCACCCAATATTAAAACCATGCAGCAGAATATGAATCATTCACATAAAGAAATGCAAAAAAATACATTACCTGAAATATGAGGTTTCTGAGGAGTATTACTACGAGGAAAAGTATCAGCAAACTGAGTCAGCTTGTTGCTATAGTCTAACTGTCTCGGATTCTTGAAAGGAAGTTCCTGCAGCTCCTCCTCATCAAAAGGACGTTTAAATCCCATTTACAACCTGTGGGACAAGCGATTAATTATGAAGAGAAGGTACTCAACAGCTTCGTAGGTAATGCACAGTAACACATAGTAAGACATACTATACATGCAATAGCAGACTCCTCCCCCACCCCAAAACCACCCCACACCCCCCCCCCCCCCCCCCCCCCCCCCCCCAAAAAAAAAAAAAAAGAGCACTTTAGAGATAAGGCTATACGCCAAGGTGCACTTAACACAAGCAATAAACATAACAGTTAGCCTCAAACTCATTTAGACTAAAAAAGTAGAAATATAACAGTGCTTGCAAGCACCATTCCATTAAACAACTTGTTCAGTTTAATATAGTGGCTTCAAACAAAAATAGTTTGCTAAGATTAAAAAGTCATTGACAATAGACATCAAAATTAATTATAATCACATGCATTTCACTATACAGGAAAAAACCTAAAAAGAAAGGCAATATGCCCTTTACAGTTAACTAATTTCACTTTCCATGGCGAGCTAACAAGGTTCATAAATCAACAATTATGATTGATAAAAGCAAGAATTAGTGTATTAACCACTTAAAAATGACAAGAATAATAAATTTAAATTAAAGAGAGTCAATTACCTCTAAATTGAGTTGAATTGAAACTTTTAACTACTGAAAAGGAGCTGAAAAAACCGGGGACAAATTAAAAGCCCTAGAACCCTTAATTGAGATAGGAATAACACTTAACTAGACACTAAAATTAATTTCACGATAGAAAAGAGACGTTTTCCCTAATTAATTTGACTACTGGGGGAAGCCCTAAATTGTAAAGAAACCCTAACCCTAAATTCCCAATTCGCCAAGGAAACGATCCAATCAAGGCGCAAAACTCCTCGAAACAACCACGCCGCAACGTTGAAAACCAAAACCCTCCAAGAATTTACAGAGAGACGAACCCTAACGAAGCGAGCAAATCTAATGCCTAAAAAGAAAACGAATCGAGAACAATCGGACAAAATTGGACCAAATCAAAGATGGAAATTAACATAAATCGAAGAGAAAACTAAAATCCAGCAGATACCGAGGGACAAAAGGGGCTCGATCGAGGAGATCGAAGAACCCTAGCCCTAGAAACGCGAAAAATCAACGGCTGGTATAGAAAGAGAGATGGAACGAAAGAGAAGAACGAGAATTGAAAAGATATTTACGTGATTTACAGATTAGAGGGAGAAATTAGGAGAAAATCAGAGATCGATTTCGATGTTAATTTGGGGATCGAGAAAGGAGCGTAAAGAGGCGATCAGGGGAAGAGAGGATACGGTTCGGGGGCTTTTTGTACACGAGGCGGTCCAATTGAGAAACCCGGATTGGGTTAATTTTTATATACCCCAAATATAAGCTAGACCGGTCCTGTTCTCACTGAAATTCCCTAAAGGCCCTTACAATAATATTACAATTACATAAGAAAGTCCTTCAATTGCCCCTAATTCCAAGCAATTTGGCTTTCATATTTTGGTTCTTTTCAATTTCATCCTTTTATTTTTATGGAGATAATAATAATTTTTATTATTAAAATTTAAAATTTTTTATAATATAAAAAATAATAATATTATGATACATCTTTAAAAAAGAAAAAAAGAACAGATGGAGTAATAATAATTGTTACCAAAGTAATTATACCTATTGGGTAGGAAGAAAACTTGAAGCTATATTTTGGTCATCTTGTTGACACCACCATGCATATGCATTGAGATAAAGGGCAGAAGGTAGAAGAGTAGGATGACAAGGGATTTCCCCACTATTAAAAGGTGAATGAATACAAACTCTTTTAACTTTTTCATGCAAGGATTGATTTATATTTATGTGAAGTTTACTTTCATTGTTAGTATATTAAATAAACTCTTATTATTAATATTATTACCTATTATTAATTAAAATATCAATATATCATTTTATATCTTGATGGACATAAAAGATGAAAAATATCAAATCAGTATACTACTTTGTTATTTATTATAACATATCAATATGTCACATTAATTACTTAAAAGTCTTGCAATATAGAAAGCAAAGCCTGATGACCAAGGAAAATCTAACATCTCCATGCAACAAGCATTGGAATAAAATTACTTGAGTCTCAGAAAAATTCTAATTCAATAAGCATATATGATGCATGAGATAATTGGTATAAAAATTCACTGGTAAAGGTTTTATTACATTAAGCCAATAACAAATCAGATATTCTACTGGCTAAAGACAGATGCAGACACTACTGTGTCATGTAACCAAAAATAAGCAGAAATAGCAGAATTTTAAAACTAGAAGAAACAAAATGTAATTGGAAAAGAAAAAAAAATATGATCGGGTTATATGTATCCCAAAAATTGTCAGTTCTAGCCCAACCCGGCACCTTGCTCCACAATATGCTTCTATGCCACAGCTGGCATGTCCTTAAGCCATGGATCCAATGGCTTGCCAATGGAGTAGACGATGAACCCAATTTCCCTCAGCTTAGCTACATCCGCAATGTTACGACCATCAAAGACGAACGCAGGCTTCTGCATGTTATCATAAATCTTTTGGTAATCAAGGGTCTTAAACTCATCCCACTCTGTCAGAATGCAGATGCCATGAGCATCCTTTGTTGCCGCATAGGCATCCCAAACAACACTAACTTGCTTGATAGAACTAGGGCTCATTGGCTGAAGATGAAGTGGATGGTCCCAGTCAAACTTCTTCATTGAAAGATCCCTCTGAATCTGCTCTTCACTGACTTGAGGGTCGTATATGCTCAGTCTAGCCTTGTCACCCAACAGCCCTTTGCACACATCAATAGCTGGGGTCTCCCTAGTGTCACCAGTGTCCTTCTTGAAAGCAAATCCAAGAATGGCAATCTTCTTCCCTGATACTGTGTTAAACATTGAGGAAACAATCCTGTTCACAAAGCGAGTTTTCTGGTAGTCATTCACCTTAATGACTTGTTTCCAGTAATTTGCTACCTCTGGGAGGCCATTGCACTCACAGATATAGACCAAGTTCAGAATATCCTTTTGGAAACAAGATCCCCCAAAACCCACACTAGCATTCAAGAACTTGGGTCCTATTCTTGTATCCTTCCCAACAGCATGAGACACTTGGCTCACATCAGCACCGGTGGCCTCACACAAGGCTGACATGGCATTAACAGAAGAGATTCTCTGTGCCAAGAAGGCATTGGCAGCAAGCTTCGACAGCTCAGCAGACCAGAGGTTGGTGCATAGGATCCGGTCCACAGGGACCCAGTGGGCATAAACATCCCGCAATGCTTCAATAGCCTTTTGACCTTCTGGGGTCTCCCTGCCTCCTATAAGAACACGGTCAGGTTGGAATAGGTCCTCAATTGCAGTTCCCTCTGCAAGGAATTCAGGGTTGGAGAGAATCTGAAAGTTGATTCCTTTGCTATTGTGGGTCAAAATTTTCTCTATTGCCTCAGCTGTTTTAACAGGAACAGTTGACTTCTCAACTACAATCTTGTCAGATTTCGATACATCGGCGATCATACGAGCAGCACTCTCCCAGTAGGTCAGATCAGCGGCTTTTCCAGCTCCAAGACCTTGAGTTTTGGTTGGGGTGTTAACTGAAACAAACACTATATCAGCCTCGGAAACATGCTTCTCCACATCAGTGCTAAAGAAAAGGTTCTTTCCTCTGCACTGCTTCACCACCTCATCGAGACCTGGCTCGTAGATGGGGAGTGCATCACTGTTCCAGGCATTAATTCTAGACACAGAAATATCCACAACAGCCACTTCAATTTCGGGGCATTTCAGGGCAATGACCGCCATGGTAGGCCCACCAACATACCCAGCTCCAATGCAACAGATCTTCACCATTTTTAATATCCTACAACATAAAAACATCCAATTTAAGAAAACAAAAATCAAACAAAATTCATTCCATTCCAAGGTTTGAAGCATGTACGCACATGATTTGCAAAGAGAACTGCTCCCTAAACGACTAATCGAACGTCATAGTTATCAAATAAACATGTCTGCAATACGTTAATTAGCTGGATCTATTTCTCATGTAAACAATATTGAATTCCTTCAATTAAAAAAAAAATTGGGTTTTCAAAGCTTGATTCCAAGAAAAATACAAGCAAAATTATTTGATGAAATAAAGAGGGAGATCAGATCTATAGTTTCCCAACAGAAGAATAGCACATTAAAAGACTACAGATCCAAAATTTAAACGGAACAAACAAACCATGCAGTCATTAACTAATCCTTCGTAACAGGAAACAAGAATTTCACAATCACAATGAGATCCAACCAAAAAGAACAGAGTAAACAAAAAACAGATCCACCAATTAACGAAAACCCAAGTAACATGAAAACCAAAAAGACTTGACAAGGAAAAACCAAAACCCATCAGAATGGAAAGAAGTGGATGTCAAATTACCTTTCTGGGTCTTCAGCTATTGGATCAAAGAAAGAAGAAGAAGATGAAAAAGCAAACAGAGAACAGATAGAAAATCTGGGTTAAGAAGAAGATGAAGGAAGGGAGGGGAGGAAAATGGGAAAATGGGAAAAGTTCTTCTGGCGAAGAATGAGGGGATCTAAGACCTTTCCACTGTATATATACTCACCTAAAATGTCCTCCAAGATCCAACCACATAGGTTCTTTCAGCGGCCCATATTCCATTTTTTATAACAATTTTCTTACACGTTTTCTTTCCCTTAACCCATCAAAATCGCACACTTAACAACCAGCAATTATACAGAGAATTTTATTGATTAATTATTCAAGACCAGTACTAGCATTTGTTAAACCATTTTCATTTTCTTTTTGGGGGTTAAAAACCCAATAATTCACACCACGACAAAAACCCAGATCCGGTTAAGTGATTAGTAATTATTATATTGCAAGTTACATTCGCAAAAGTTCAGCTTAGCTCCCACATGGCAATGGCAATGGCAATGGCAATAATTTAATTATCTTTTGACTCTCTCCCTCGTAAATTTTCTAAGGTTAAGCACAGCATTGTTCTTTAGTTTCTTACCAATGTATGCTAATGTAAAGCCTACGTCAAGTTGTGCTTTCTTTTTATTCTCTTATTGTTGTTATTATTATTATTATTATTATTATTATCAATACCTTATAGATAATTTTTATTTTTATAAAAATTAAATTGTTAATTTTATTTTAAAAAATGATCAAAATATTTTTAAAATTTATGATTAAAGGATAAAATTAACAATGTAATCTTTTGTGTATATAGAAGTTATTTACGTTATAATAATCGGAATCATTTAATACAGTTTACCCTTTTCTTATAATAAGAAATTTGAATATTATTTCGTAAAATGAAAGTATTATATGAATTTAGACTATCAATAATAATAAAAATAAGCAAACCCATAATTTTTGAGAGTTAATTGAACTTTATGTCATAAGTAATATAATAGATTAATCTTTAATAAAAAAGAAACTGAAAAGGAATTTTGTATGAAATAATTATAAAAGGGCCACATGGGTGTAGAGGGTTAGAGTGAGATGGAAGACAAAGGAAAACATACATATATATATATATATATATATTAAATGGCAGTTAGAGACTCCAAATGGAAGGAAATGAGGCTGAATTGTTTAATAATGGTTGAGATGGTCCTATATTTATTATTATTAGTATATTACTATAAAAATATGTACAAAAATGTTGGAATATTCTTAGTATTTGGAAGTTATTTTAAAGGCCAGACGTGTAAGACACTAAAAGTTGATATTGTTTATATTAAAGAAGAGAATGTGATACAGAAAATTGCCTAGTTTTAAAGTTGGTTCCTATCTTAAGGACCACTTTCCATGCCATTCATGTGATTCAAGGGACCTCCATCTGCAAATTTTGCAACATATGGTTTAAGGCCTAAGGGGATGACCTTATTTTTGTGCATATTTTTTTCGTCTTATTCACGTAAATTTAACATTTATTGTCTATGTAATTTTCATGGACATTGAAAAAGTCAAAACATATGTAAAAATGAGATCGTCTTAATTCATCGTATAATCGATTGATGATGTCATTAATATACCAACAACTTAATAATTTTGAAGGGTCAATGGAGAGGTTTGGAACGTAGGTTGGCTGGCCTTGAAATTGATTGGGAACCAACCATTAGTGCAGATGCCCCTTGTTTGTAAGTTGATGCATCATTTTCATCCCAAGAAGATTCTAAATTTTGGTTTAAACTTGTGCATATGATGCCAAAAATGAGCTACTCCGTGGTAAATTAGCTTTGAAAGTAGCAGTCAAGAAGTTATCCTAAGTCTGCAAGGAATGTTTCCCTGGGTTCTAAGAAATACTGCATTGGTTCAGCCTGGGACGTTGTAACTCGTTTTCCAGAACTATGGAACCACATTGATTCAATTTCAACCTGGTGATAATCTAAAAGAAACAAACAAAAAAATTGTTGCATTGTATGGTAGAACTACCAACAACTCATTGATCAAGGGGTGACAACTCTCCGCCCAGCAACTTGGTCAAGGTCTCAGCTGGCCATTGGATGTGATCCTTCTTCCCCTGTAAAAGCAAAAAGGTAAAGGTTGATCAGAACCAAACTAAAAACTTCGAGCGGAAATCATCTCGAGCAAGGAAATCAATTTAAAGAATTGTATAATAAAGTTGCTCAGTTCACTTGCTTTGGCAGCCAAACTGTATGTGCTATAGATGCCTGGATCAGTAGATTTCCATCATGCGTCCAAAGTTAGCAAAGCAGCTTATGGTGCTATGGATCCAAGACTAATTACAACAGCTTACTCAAAGTCCAGGCTAATGATGTGAGAGGCAGGGGATCACATGATTTTTAAATGAACGCAGGCATGATCACAGCTCACCAACATCACCATTCTCACCAAAACACAATGCAGAGAAATGATGTTCACATTCTGCAATTGTTGCAGTATGTGGCGGGCAAGGGCACCACTACTCTTACACAAACGGGGTGGGGGACTTCCATTCCTATTTGCTAGCACCATATGCTCTTCGAAAAGCACCAACACCAAGACCATGCCTCAGATATATCTTCCTTGCCATAGGTGCTGGAATATCCACATTAAACGCGACGAAAGCCATAAGCACAATAAGAGAGCAAAAACAAAACAAAGGGGCAAAATTGATGTTGGTAAAACAAAGGGGATCAGACATAGACCAGCTCTGACATAATATCAATCGGGGTCATAGGGAGGAAGCTCCTTGAATCTAGCAGTCTTGACAATATCAGTCCATGGAGGAAGCTCAATATGTATAAAAATATTAACACATCACAATTGTTTCCAAGTTTTAAACCGTGGGCAACAAGCAAAACAGCAATGCAACAAAACCATCATCGATCAAAGTTATTGCATATACAACGAAGTCATAAATATTGGGAATGCTTCCATTTGCAAATTACAGAATTCCCAAAGCAAAGAAACGTGTGAGGGGAGCCATCTTCATCAAAAAGGTTAACTTCGATCATAAATAAAACAGTCAATGAGACATTAAAAGGACAAGACAACATGAACATAACATGCCCTGTTAATTTGTACATAAATTTCCAAAAGGCGTGTGCGGCAACAACAAGACAGCAAAGTACTAAAGAGGACCACAAACTTAGAAAAGGACGTTAATGGAACAAAAGACGAAAGAAAAAAAAAAAAAACAACCTTGCCGAAACGTATGAGATGAGCAGTGTAAGCCTTGAAAAAACTTGGTAATTTTATATATAACAAGTTAACACGACACAGAAAAATAGAGAGTTAAACATGTTTGGATTTAATTTTAACATGTTTCGTGTATAATTGTGTCTGATATATTTAAAATTCATTTAAATACGTTTAATTAATCGTATTATCTTGTTTAAATGTATAAACGTATTTAATCGTGTTATCGTGTTTAAGTTTATATACTTGACAGACTTATTAACTTGTTAAAAATTAATAGTCAAAGGTTGTTTTAGCCTTACTTAAATAATTTTAAATAATTATTTTAATAAAATTTTTAAATTTTATAAAAATAATAATATAATTACGTCATATCCAAATCCTAATTTTAAATTTTGTTTTATTATATTTGATGTTTTTGTTATTTTGTTTTGTTATAATTGTTTTTATAATTATTGATTTTAAATTTAAATAATAAAATTATATTTAATTATAAATATATTTATTTAATCGTATTATTAATCGTATCGTATCATATATTAACACGTTTAATAAAAATGTTTAAACGTATCATGTCGTATTATACGATTATTAAACATATATATATACGTATTTTAAATTTAAGACACGAATACTATTCGTGTTGTATTCATATTTAATCTTAACGTGTTTCGTGTCTAATCATATTTAACACATTTAAAACATAAAAATACAAATTACCAAGTCTAGACTTACAAATTCGAGAGGCTACGCGTCTTTCACTGTTCTGACAGTAGTGTTTAAGTTTTGTTTTTTTTTTCATTCTATTTACTTACACAATTCCTCAAGTTGGGCCGCTTTTATGTTTGGGTTTCCAATAAAATCGGGTCAACTGGTCCAGTCAAACCAGCCCGGCCCAATATCCAGTTTCCCTTTCCTTCTCTCTTTCAGTCCATAAACTTTTTTTTTTTGCCCTTTTGGAAGATCAATTATTCAACTATTACTATAAATTTGATCAATTTTTTTATTAATTTTCTTCAATTATAAGTTGTTTTATTGATAATACCCTTTTATAGCATTCACTACATGTGTTAAAAAATTGAACAAAACATGAAAAAATATATTTTTTAATTTATACGTAAAAGAAAAGATACAAATTTTATTTTTTTTAAATAATAACTAAGTTTAAACCAACTGAAAATAACTCAATTATTATATTTAAGTTCTATCACGCCCTCTCATGTGTAAGTTAGACATAATCAAAAGATTAATAAGTTCACTCATGAATAAGTTTAGATTGAAAATAGATTAAAGTATTGTTCGGACTCATTGAACAACTCAAAATAATACGAAGAGAGAAGCGTGTTTTTCATAAATTCAAATTGTAAAACTTCGATATAATGTTAACGGGATGATCAATTATTTTAAAAGTTTAAATCAATAAAAAATGGTCCACTTATTATTGTATTTACAGTACAAAGAAGTTGATTTCCCCCGGAGTTATTGGTTGCAACAGCAGTAAATGGAAATCCGAAAAGATTATCTTTGCATGTCCAACAATTGCAAACACAGAATCCCAAACCTTATTGATCAACACAAACTACACTTGCATGGCTTCCACTTTGATAACTTTCATTAATTTTTATTTGCCAATTTTAAGATTCCTCCCTCTTATCATTTACTCACATGCCTGCCCATTTATACCTAGTACAGAATTCCAACTCTTCCCAAGCATTCAAGCAAAGGAACTAGTAACAGAAAGCTGGAGAGGAAACATGACTGGTGGGGGGTCTATTCGTGTGATAATGCTCTTGGGTTTGTGCTTGGTCAGTAGGACTGCTAGCTCACAAGCAGAAGAGGAATGGAATGTAGCACATGCAACTTTTTATGGAGACATGCAAGGGACTGAAACCATGAGTAAGTATTGTAATCCGTTGTCATTTCTGAATTTTGATTCTAAGTATTCCTAGTCTAATATTACTAACATCATCCCTTGTATTTGTGGTATGCATGAGGTATAGTGGGTGCTTGTGGCTATGGCAATCTACTAGAACAAGGTTATGGCCTTGAAACAACAGCCTTAAGCACAGCTCTCTTCAATGATGGTCTAACCTGCGGAGCCTGCTATGAAATCCAGTGCTACGACTCCGCACAGTGGTGCCTAAACGAGACCGTCGTTGTAACTGCCACAAACTTCTGCCCTCCCAACTACAGCAAACCTGAAGGAAATTGGTGCAATCCACCGAGGCGACACTTTGAGCTATCCCAACCAATGTTCCGAAGAATTGCTGTTTACAGGGCTGGCATTGTACCCGTTATGTATAAGCGCGTTCCATGCAGGAAATATGGTGGTCTCAAGTTTGAGATTAAGGGAAATCCGAACTGGATACTTGTGCTAGTGTACAATGTGGGGGGAGCTGGTGATGTTATAAACGTTAAGATCAAGGGTTCAGGCACAGCATTAATACAAATGTCACGAAATTGGGGCCAGAACTGGCAAACAGCAGCTCAGGTCGTCGGCCAAAGCTTGTCCTTCCAAGTGACAACTGGTGATGGTAAAATGGTGCAATCTGATGATGTTGCACCAGGTGATTGGAAATTTGGTGGCGTTTATGAGGGCAACCAATTCCCAAGTTAAAGGCAACGATGTCTGCTTTTATTAACTGAATGCACATGAAGCTTGTTAACCTGTGTAATAGCATGAATAACTGTGATGACTCTTGACTTCCAGGGTCAGAAATTGTTCAAAA
This sequence comes from Theobroma grandiflorum, assembly GCA_036013995.1. Classification (NCBI taxonomy): domain Eukaryota; kingdom Viridiplantae; phylum Streptophyta; class Magnoliopsida; order Malvales; family Malvaceae; genus Theobroma; species Theobroma grandiflorum. The sequence goes on from CP142127.1 coordinate 1,903,948, forward strand.
CTCCACCTCTTAATAAATGAAAACTTGGTCCCCTTGAATGATTATGAAGACTATTCTAGCCTTCGGAAGCACAGATATTCTGATTGAAAAACACTGAAAAACATACTAGAATTTTATTTTTCCATAAGAAACAGAATAGTATAGAATTGAAATGTCATCTTTCAGTTTTGTTGCAACACATTCTATGACAACAATTTGTGAGTGTGTGTGGCTTGAAATCGAAAATGTACAGCTGCAATTTTTTTTTTCTCCATTTTAAGCAGAGGCTAGGAAGTTCTTGAACCATTGAACAGAGTCCTTGGCGTATCTCTTGAGGTTGTCCTTGTAGTCCACAAAATATAGACCGAATCTTGATGTGTACCCGGCTCCCCACTCCCAGTTATCAAGTAGAGACCAGACAAAATACCCTTTAACATTGCAACCATCTTCCCTGCATTAGTCATAAATGATTAAGTTGCTATTTGCACCTCAACATATGATCATTGAATATGTAACATTTGAACATAGATGTCGGTAAGGCATTGCTACGTACTGGATAGCAGCTAGCAGGTTAGTTAAATAATCATTGTGGTATTTGATTCTCTTCTTATCCTTCAGCGCATCTTTAATGCTGGTAAATATGCTATTTGAGTCATCCATACCTGCAATAACAATATCAATATGAAAGGAAGGAAAATTTTAATCTTCTAGTTAAAGGCAATCCAAGAGTGGAAGTTGCTATAACTTAATAGACTTGGAAGAACTCAACTTCTTTGGTACATTAACATCAGATAAACTTCCCTTTAGATTTAAGAACATTACCATTTTCTGTGATAATGACTGGAGGGTTTCCATACTTCTCCTTGATGTAATTCATTAGGCTTCTCATACCACTGGGTACTATGTATAACCATATAGAATTTGCCTGCAATACGACAAAAGTAAACAAACAGGATAATTTGGTATAAAAACTTGAGTTACATATATGTCATTAGATTTTCTATCTGCAGCCACATGATTAAACTAATGGGAAATGAACCATCAGATTCATTTAACAAGAAGAGCATCTGTCAGAATCAGTTGTTCCTAAACAATAAAAAAAAATCAGCTTCTGTACCTTGTCTCCTATAGGTTTCCCATTTTTGAAAGCTGCATACATGAAGAACAAAGCAGTACCCTCAATTAGTGGCTAGCATGGCAAGAAAATAGTAGAATCAACTGTATAGGATGAATTAAATAACATTTTATCTCCTTTCTTGTAATTTTCTATGCAATATTAGAAGGATCAAGGTTTACTTACGAACTGTAAAGGCACCAGAGTCCGCTATGGAGTCATTTAGTATAGTACCAAGTGCATTAGTGGCATTTGCTCTTGCATAATATGTAGTGTAATGATTAATGCCAACAAAATCCAAAGACCCCTTAAGAAGAGCGGACTCAGCTTTGGAAAACCTTGGCAATCGGTTTCCTACCCTGCTTATCATTGAGCTTGGATAATCTCCAAAGATCAATGGGTCCAGAAACCTGCAGGCATCCAAGCATTAGATCACCCTAGGAAAAGATAACTCGAAAACCATGACAGGAAAGGTTGATAGGATACCACAATCAGTTTCGAAAGTGTAACAAAATCAAACCCAAGTTTTAGCTGATTAGTAGCTGTCAATTCTCTTATAATGTGGATTCAAATTTTAAGTTTTAGGGTGCAAAAATTCATGGTGATTGCAGTTACCAGCCAAGCTGAAAATCTTGGGCTCTTTGAGCGGCTTCAATGTTTTCTGTTGAATTTGTCTCTGGTTCATACCACATAACATCAAACGATACCCCAACCGATCCATGTTGTTTTGCCTGCACAGTGACCAATTGCTCATAGATACTAGCTCATTTGATGTACAATGTGAATTGCTCATGATGCCTGCATAAATAATAATCTGCAACTTTCTACCTAGTTTCTTGTCCGATTTGATAAAAATAATCTGATACCTAGTATCCTAAATTTTACCTTGTACTTTTTCCTGTAAATATCTGCAACAGTTGCATGAGAAAGGAGAACATTGTGGGCAACTATGTAGGGCTCAACTGCAGAGTTTCCAGCCTTGCAGATAAGGCGAAGAATGATAGAACAACGTCCTGGTGCTTGGAGACCGACATCATAGCCTTGAACAGTAAATGTATGGGGTTCATTAAATGTAATCCAGTGTTTCACCCTGTCACCAAATATCTGGAAGCATGTCTCAGCAAACATTGCAAAGTCCTTTCTGCAAATGAACAAAGTGAGAGAATCATTTATTTAGGTAATAATTTGCAATGATCTTTTCCATTCTGAGAATTCTATTTACATAATTTGCGGGTTGAGCCATCCATTGTATCTGTCCTCCAACGCTTGAGGAAGATCCCAGTGGTAAAGGGTCACATATGGTTCAATGCCTGCATACGTAACATGCAACATGAGATGCCACTAAAGTCATACATTTGATCAATTTCATATTGACTGATGAACAATATATCGATTTCTTTCTTTTTGACACAGACATGAATATCATGCATTACAGTTCATGTTATTTATAGAAACTACATGTCAAATCTAAGTTGAACCAAGTAAAGATAAACCGGAATTAAGGATACCTTTAGCAAGTAGAGCATTTATCAAATTATTGTAATGATCAACGCCTGCCTGGTTTATTTCTCCTGTACCATCTGTGTTAATTTCAAGGCAAAATGTCAGCAGAAATTTACACATTTCCATCTTCTTGCACAAGTAAAATCGACAAACCAAGAACTGTGTCACAATGTAAAACTTACTAGGGAATATCCGAGACCAAGCTATTGAAAACCTGTAAGCATCCATCCCCATGTCCTTCATAAGTTGTATATCTTCCTGTTTCCAGAAAACCAAAATCACAATGTCAATCATGAATATAGGAACATGAAAAATCCTTTTGGAAAATAGTAAGTGCTGAGGAAATTGAATGTTGGGAAAAGGGTCGGTTGTGATTTGTTAAAAAACTTACGGTATAGCGGTGGTACTGATCCACAGCAACATCAGCATTACTACCATCGACTATCTTCCCTGTAAGATCAAATGGTTAAATTGGCCTGGCAATCTCGTTCTTTCACATATTACATTGGCAGATAAATTATAATGCTGCAATTTGACATGATTGATTTCTTCCAGGTGAGAATTCGAAGTTCTTAATGAAAATTTCATGTTTGTTTCATAGATACTGCTCCAGTTACGACATGACATGACATGACAAGCTCAAAGCAGTATCAAATCTTCAGACATTGGAGATGTGAAACGAGGATCTGTCCAGGGACTTTTAACCTGCAGTAATTACTTTTGGACAAGCAAGAGTTTGAGATAAAAAGTTTTATTTAGGTTTAAATAACCAAAAAAATTTTTAATTATAGTTATTTTTTAAAATCTTTTAACGAAAAATTTAAAAATGAAAAACGGAAATAGAATAAGATGAAAAAAATAGAAAATCAATAAAAGAAAGTGGGTAGAAAAACTTATTAGACACCGGGATCAATGGTATCTAATAAGTTCTACCTACTATTGGATTTAAACCAATGACTCCCGCAGTATAAAAGCAATACTCTAACCACTGAATTAAGTAGGTCATTTATTATTATAAAGAATCATAAAGAGAAAGAAAGGGGACCTATCACATTGATGGATTATAAATCCAATATTACTTCTAAGAAATACCAATCAAACAGACAAAAAAGATATGGTTATGATATTGCATCATATTCATACGAAATTTTAAATTTTAATTTGTATTCAAACAATCTTTTAATCTTAATAAAAATTTAATCATCGTTACATCCAATATCAATCAATATTATTTATACACATGATCAAGTTAATTACCGAGTGTCTAATAACTTATCAAATCATATGATAAGGTAAACATAAAATAACATAAGAATATACAATGATGGTTGATATTGAATTTAATAATTAATTAAATGATAAAATTAATTATTACCAAAAGTATGTGAGAATTTGTCCCAAATAGTTGGCCCCCTTCCATCCTCCTTCACTGCTCCTTCGTACTGCCCAAAAGAAAAACACAGTAAGATATGACTTTTCATAGCACACCACAAGACTTTATAACATGCTTGAGAATGTGACATGTTTGGGCATTTAATTCCCAACTAGCAAATGATTTGTCCTTTAGTCTAAATTTGTGCCAGAAATTTCTCCTCAGTTGCTATTGCAAAGAGGAATCTTGATTTTGCGGCACATTTCAATTTTTTTTATTCCTTTTCATATCACAAAAGAAATTATCTCAATATTGACTTCTGAAGTGACACAGGACTTGTTCAGCTCCACATAGTATATTCCAACCTTTTTTTTTTTTTTGGGTTCAGAGGGGACCATCCTAATCTTGGATAAATTCTTGCATGAGCAAAGATTCTCATAACTATGGGGGTTGTTTTTGAAATATAACAAAAGAAAGGGGTTTGTTTATAAAATTTTAAAACATCAAATAGCCGAGGAGAAAAGTAACGGCGAGTCCAAAGACTTGCCTAGTTCTTCGACGAAGTTCATGGTCTCATTCTCTATATCATGCCAAGTGAGTGTTAAAAGGAAAACCACCTCAAAAAAGTTTTAAATTATTATATTTTATATAAATATTAACGATGAAATTTTTAAATATTGTAAATAAAATTGAGAAACCAATACCCTTCTCGACAGAATACTTATTAGCCCTTTAATCCTGTTGATAATCATCTATACATAAAATAAAAGAAAAAAAAAGAAATAATTTATGTGTTTGATTTGTCATACAACTTCAGTTACGGATGTCACGTGAACATTGAAACTTTTCAGTATTTTTGGATGCAGATTTAATGGATATAGATAATAATTTGATAGCTTTATTCACTTGAGGGAAAGCTTAGTGCAATGGAATTACTAAGTTCTTTTTACAGTATGTGAAATTAAATTAACACCATTGCTATGCAAGCGTCCTAGGCTAAAGGACAAAAAACGAAGAGAGGAAAGAACCCACCTGGAAAGAAGAAGAGGCGGTTCCAAAAACAAAGCCCTTTGGGAAACTGGCCCTGGTAATGTTCTGTGACTGTGACAGGCCTGCCTGGAATATCCCCAAAACCACCAATACTATACCCAAAGCAATGCCTTTTCTCAGCAGCATGTTTTCACCAATGGAAGAAAGACAGAAAGAAAGAGAAGCTGACGATGGGGGATGATAGATCAGATATTAGGAAGATTTAGTTGTGAATTAGAATGAGATTGGATTTTGGGTTCTATTTATAAGGAAAGAAAAGTTGACAAAAAGGAAAATGGATAAAGAATAGAGAGGGACTCTACAAACTTTTAGTGAGGTAAATGTAAGAAATATGGGGTTGTAGAAAAAAAAAGAAAATGATGGGAGCTAGTAAGATGATGGTGGTGCTGCAGGTGGAGATGGTGGTGGTGGCCTGCAGCAAATTCAAAGCCCTTAGTTCACACGTTTTGTTTACATAACATTATGGGCAGGTTTGAGGATTGCTTCCCATCCTTCTGTTGCTTTTGTTTTGGTTTTGTCTGTGTATGTATATGGGTGGTTTTCTTTTTGGGCTCTCTGTCTGGTGTTCGTTTTACTTTATCCATCTGCTTGGCCGACCATGCCTTTTTCCCAAAACTATTAATTTCCTCAGAATAACACTCTGTCACTGTAAATTAATTAAAACATTGCTCTTGAATTTAATCTGTCTGACTATCTTATGTCTTCCCCTTGTTTGACTTGGAATAAATTTGGGGGTGTAGAGCCAAGCTGGAAATTGGAACAGTACACGTCCTAGAAAGCGTGTGAGAAAGCAATCTAGGATAAGTCTAAAGCAAGTTGCTAGTTAAGGTATCAATGTATCATTGACTGTTGGATCATTGGCCTGAGTTCAACCTGATAATGATTCTCCTTTTGGTTGGATACCCTTTGCAAGTCTCTGTTCATATAGGGTAAATTCTTTTTGGTTTTGCAGTCTTTTTAAGTCACGTCATGCCATTCTTGAACCATAGCACCAAGAACGAAGGGAAGAGAGTTGTTTTTTGCGTGTGCTGTGATTTGCCTTTTCCATGGTTTCTTTTCTTTTGTCATGGGATTAGTGGCATGAAACTGATGATTCATATCTCTGTTTGCCAGGTAAAAAAGGCCACGTTGGGGTGAGGGATAAGGAGGATAACGAATCCTAAGGTGGACTGATCCCCTTTTCTTGGCCAGAGAAAGCTATACCCTAATCATCAAAAATGATTTCTCCCATGCCCTTTTCTGCAATTTGGTGGCAGGCGTTTCCACAGGGCCACTTAAACATGCTTAAAATGTTTATGGTATTAGCTAATCTTAACCAAGAATTCCTTCTCCAAATGGCTACTTTGATATGGAAATAAAGGCAATTGCCTGAAATTATTGCATGATTGTGGGGTTGAAGATAACAGGTCAAGCAGGTCGATTTCGGTTGTGTGGAATAGGAAAATCCCACCTTCTCAGAAACACCATCTAGCTTATGTAATAATAGTATTAAGTTTTGTGGTGTATGGCTTTAACTTTCTTTCTAAAGAAAAGAATATTCAAATTCAATTTTTTAAATAAAAATTATAGATATTTATCATTAAATCAAATATTTGTTCGTGATTTTGAACTCTTTTTATGTTTATAAATTAATTTTAAAGATAATTCAAATGTATACAATCAAATTTTATTTTTCATCAAAAAATGAGATCTTAAAATATTAAACGAACAACAAAAATCTCATTTCAAATTAAACTCACGAAGTAAGAAACTATTTTGAGAATTTTGACAAGCTCAGTAGATTACTCCATAATCAACCAGTAACAGCTAGAAATTGGGTACCTAGGGACTCTTTCCCTTTCCTGTCCTTGAATCTGTAGCACATAGGAAAACTCGTCTTCATATTTGGACTCGCTATGTTTATCATCAAGCATGACTATTAGTAGTAAACTCCATCAAATTTGTGGGTATTTCTTTGATATATTAAAGTAACTATAATCGTGAAAGGGTTAGAATTTGACTTTCCAACATACGAACCAAGAACAAAGAAGTCGGATTCCTTCACGTTGCATCTATCGACGGATGCCAGTACATGCAAATTGCCCAAAGCTGTTGGTATTAGTTTAACACATTTGGAAAATCCAGTCACTAATCTCATCTTTGTGTTCCTAATAATTTACCTTCTAAGCAAAGCATGCTTAAACTTGGAAGCAAAGCAAAACATGACAAGTTTATCATCAAACATCAATTTTTAACCCCGAAAACATCCAAAGCAAAAAATGTTCTTAATTAATTATCAAGTTGCTAGGGGTTTGAGGGTTTGGCTTTTTCTGATTCCTTTCAATGGCAGCTGCTTTGCTTGGTCTAGCAAACACTGTTCTTGTCAGCAACCCTTTTTCAAGCTGTCAAGGAAGGAGAACTTGTATGCATTAAACAAATATAATTCCCATATCATATTTTGATAAGGATCATACAAAGCTGCTTGATTTTATTAACCTTTCAGTTTTTGTTTTATATGCTGACATGACAACAATGTTTTAGATAGAAATGGTACAGTTGAATTTCACTTTCTTCTCGAATTTTTTAAGCAGATTCCAGGAATTTCTTGAACCATGAAACTGAGTCCTTGGGGTATCTCTTGAGGTTGTCATTGTAGTCCACAAAATACAGACCAAATCTTGAACCGAACCCGGCTATCCATTCCCAGTTATCCAGTAGAGACCATGCAAAATACCCTTTAACATTGCAACCATCTTCCCTGCATTTTGTGGTAAGTAGATAAATGATCGTATCTCTCTTTGCCAGCTTAATGTGAGATTTCATATTACGCTGATGAGATCATGATCCTATGTAATGAATCTTAGTTTTGATTGTAATGTATAATTTTAATGAAGATATCAAAGATTTAAGTAAGTGACTTAGGATACTGTATTAATATTAAATATAAATATAATTGTTAAAATCTATGTAAGGGTTTAAGTCAATTATTACTACTAACTCGAATTTAAACTTTTGAATGTGACATGGTTTATTGGGTCAGTGATATTTGGACCCAGGTCATTAAGTATTTATACTTCAAGAAATTATCATAGAATTTGTAACTAAATTCAAAGATAGATGTATGTAATTAGGGGCATCCTTACGTACTCAATAGCAGCTAGCAGGTTAGTTAAATAATCAGTATGGTATTTGATTCTTTTCTCATCCTTCAGAGCATCTTCAATGGGGATAAATGAGCTATTTGGGTCATCCATACCTGTGACAACAGCATAAGAAGAAGGAAAACTTAGCTAATCTAGTTAAAGGAATAGACATGGAAGAACTCATATTCTATGGTACATATAACATGCTATGAACTTCCCTTTTGCTCTTAAGACATTACCATTTTCTGTGATAATGACTAGAGGGTTTCCATACTTCTCCTTGATATATGTCATTAGGCTTCTCATGCCACGGGGTACTATGTATAACCATAGAGAATTTGCCTGCAATTTGATGCAACTTCAGAAAACTTGAACAACAAGAACAATGCCTTCACGAGAATGGCAACAGATTTACCATCTGTTATCACATTGTAATATTAATGGGAAATCAAACCATTAGATTAAGTTAACAAATAAGAAGAATGTCTTATCAGAATCAGTTGTTCTTCAACAACAGACAAAGTTCGACTTCTATACCTTATCTCCTATAGGCTTCCCATTTTTGAAAGCTGCATACATTAAGAACGAAGCAGTATCTTCAGTTAGCTGCTAGCATGGCGACAAAATACTAACAATCAATTCTAAAGAATGAATATGTCTGTATCTCCATTCTTGTAATGATCTATACAATAGAACCCAGATCAGGAAACAAGATTAAGAAAGGATTTATGTAGAAGGAAAGACAGTTTACTTACGTATTGTATAGGCATCAGCGTCTGTTACAGAGTCGTTAAGTAAATCTTCAAGCGAATTAGTGGCATTTTCCCTTGCATAATATGTAGTGTAATGATTGATGCCAATAAAATCAAATGACCCCTTAAGAAGAGCTGACTCAGATTTAGTAAAATTGGGAAGCCGGCTTCCTACTCTGCTTCTCATTGAGCTTGGATAATCTCCGAAGATCAATGGGTCAAGAAACCTACAGGAATTATAGTGTAACATCACCCCTAGTAAAAGATCAGAATTTGCAGACCTCACTCTCAGAAGTATAACAAAATGAAGTCAAAGTCTAACCAAATAAGAGCAGTCAGTTCTCTTATTAAATATTCAGCAGATTCTAATCCTAATCCAATATGGTCACAGGATGATGATGATTGCGGTTACCAGCCAAGCTGAAAATCTTGGGCCCTTTCAGCTGCTTCAATGTTTTCTGTAGCATTCGTCTCTGGTTCATACCACTTAACATCCAATGATATCCCAACTGATCCATTTTGTTTATCCTGCAGAGAGATAATTGATCTTAGATGGTAGCTCTTTTGTAGATAATGTGAATTACTGATGTTGCCTGTATAGACATGCTCCAAAGTGAAGCAAACAGCTGTTTCATCTGTACTGAGCATCTTTCAAATTGAAATTTAATCAACTATTTGGCTAGTTTCTTATTCTAATTAGACAAAACTAATCCAAAAGTTCCCGAGTTTTACCTTGTAATTTTTCCTGTAAATGTCTGCAACAGTTGCATGAGAAAGGAGAACATTGTGGGCAACTATGTAAGGCTCAGTTGAAGAGTTTCCAACCTTGCACAAGATAGATGAGCAGCGCCCCGGTGCCTCAAGTCCTACATAATAGCCTTGTATGGTAAATGTATGAGGTTCATTAAATGTGATCCAATGCTTCACCCTGTCACCAAATTTCTCAAAGCATGTCTCGGCATACATAGCAAAGTCCTTTCTGCAAGTGACCAAAGCCATGTTTATTACTCGGAAATATAGAAGACCAGAGTGCATAGATAATTTTTGACAATCATTTTCAAGTGTACGAATGTTCTTTACATAATTTGTGGATCAAGCCATCCAATGTACTTGTCCTCCAATGCTTGAGGAAGATCCCAGTGGTAAAGGGTCACGTATGGTTCAATTCCTGCATCATAACACCCAATTGAAAAGGCTTCTTCATACAAAGTTATATATCTAAATAGTTAAGTATTCACTCCTGATCTAAGTCATAAATTTGATTATTTTCATTGACTGATGATCATATATCAGGTTTTCTTTTTCAGAGGAAGGCTTGGGGGGCTGTTCATTGGAATATCGGTAATGTGATGATGCCTATACAGTATGAACCAGCATAAACAAGACCTTGAGCAAGTAGAGCATTGATCAGATTATTGTAATGATCAACACCTGCCTGATTTATTTCTCCCGTACCATCTGTTCCAAGGAAAATTGTTAGAATTTTCACTTTTTATCACTTACATAATAGAGCTTGACCACAAGTAAATTTGATAAACCACTTTATCAAACTTACTAGCTGATGATGAATAACAATGAGCAACTCAAACTTACTAGGGAATATCCGAGACCAAGCTATTGAAAATCTATAAGCATCCATCCCCATGTCCTTCATAAGTTGTACATCTTCCTATTTCCAGAAAACAAAAATCACATGTGATTCGAATTTTAGGAAGATGAAAAATTATTGGAAAAGAGTATTTGATGAACAAATTGCATGGTGGTCGCTTCAGTGGCCGAAGAATACAAAATCATCCATCGGGTAGACTTACAGCATAGCGATGGTACTGATCCACAGCAACATCAGCATTACTGCCATCAATTATTATCCCTGAAAGACAATATAAGTCAAGCTGTTAATTGCCCTGGCAATCTTGTTCTTTCACATACTTCATTGGCAGATACATCAGATTGTGACAATCTGACTTGATTGGTAATTTCTTCTTAGCTTCTAGTCGTCTCAATTTGTCTTACCAACTCAAGATTCTTCAAGAAATTACATGTTTTACTTGATATACTGCAATTTTTTGGAGTCATGACATGACAAACTCAAAGCAGTATCAAATCTCCAAGATGTGAGATGTGGTATATTGGTATGTTGCCACTGGAACTGGTCAATTGTGTATTTGTAGGGTTAGAACATGCAAAAGAGACATTAATTTGCAAACCCCTTTATAAAAACAGTAAGTTAAGGTGCAAACTGCAAAAGAAAATTGTTTATTATTCTGGAGCATTGAATGATTCCATTTGGTGGAAAAGAGAAAAGGGAATCAGATTAAAGTCAGAAACCTTACTTTTCAACAAGTCGGATAAGACCAGTCTATTTATTTAGGTTTGTTCTTTGATCATTTCACTGGTGGAACATATGACAATGAGAGCAGGAATATGCAAAGTTTCACTAAGTATGCAAACATTAAATCACATGCTAATATCCAGTTATTATGTAATTTTGAATTGTAATCAAATGATAAAAGTATTACCTGAGTGTGAAAAAATATCCCAAATAGTTGGTCCCCTTCCATCCTCCTTCACTGCTCCCTCATACTGGAAAACCAAAGAACATACATATTTCAAGCAACAGGTTAAGCAAGTCAAGTTGTCATTATCATTCGTCTGGTTTGACTTCTTTGAATAGATAGTGCAGCAGAAGAATTTTCAATATGCATGAGAATCTGCCATGATTGGGCATTAATTTCAACAGCAAACAATTTGTAGTTGATGAGAGTATACTGAACTTGGTCTGAAATTCTTCTTGTTGATTTTGTCATTTCCATAAAAAGAAAATAATTGCAAAGATTAATTACTGTGAAGACTGAAACCATGCAGTGTGAAATTAAGGATGGATATATAGTCCCATAGTTGGAAGAACAATAGTTGAGGCGTAGCTCTTCTTTTGCAGATTCCGGGGAAAGCTTAGTCCAATGGGCTTATTAAATTTTTCTTGAAAAAGGGTAATAAAAAAGACCAACCTGGAATGCAGAAGAGGCAGTCCCAAAAACAAAGCCCTTTGGGAAACTGGCTCTGTTAATCTCTGACAAGCCTGCCTGAATTCCAAGAACCACCAATGCTATAGCCAAAGCAAGGCCTTCCCTCATATGCATGTTTCCATACAAAACTTTACATTCAGATGGAGGGATTATTGCTTTAATTTCCTCTTCTTAGCTTCTTATATCTTGGTTTTTCTTGTTTTGGGGATGTTTGTTTCTGGCTGTTTTGATGTTTTGTTTTACCTGTTCTGGCCGACCAATGCCAATTCCTTGTTATACCAGGGCCAATATAGCTCCAAAAAACCAGCAACAAGCTAGCAAATTGGCTAGGGATTCCCTCCCTTCCTCTGTCTTTAAACTGTGAATACGAAGAATGGGTTTGACTTCATTTTTAAACCCACCTTATCCTTTGTCACCCTGATGATTATTACAAAGGTTTGTGGATATCTACTTATTTGATGCAAAAGTATTTATAACCATAACCACGTAAACCAAGAAGTAATGTTCTTTCACGTTCTGGCTGCTATTTTTGTTCCTCGTACATGCAGATATTGCTAAGAATAGAAATGAAACCCGACTACCTCTGGAAACCTAGTCAGTGCCCTGATGAGTTGTTTCTAATTATCTTCCCAAGTTGAAAAGCTTTGCTTATACTTTAAAACTAATGCAACACAGTTTAGCAACAATGTCAAGTAATTATTGAAAGAGAGAAAGAGAGCTATAAGCATTACGAGGTGGTTCCCGACACAGATAGGATAAGTTTGTTCGTCTCCATAATAACAGATTTTGAATTAAAATATAAATATGATTAATTTTAATATTAGTGTACTTTTTAATTAATCAAATTTTTCATAAAATAAAAAAAATCATAAAAAATCAATTATTGACATGGATCCATGATAGTTTTCTTTAATATCCTCGTTACACTAATTTATTTCTACGTTGATCTAAACTTATTTCGATTTTGATATTTTTTATAGAAAATTACACATAAACAAAAAATTAAATAAATTTTAATACTACTTATTATATTTAAAACTCAAAACATAAGAGATATTTTAATGTAGGTAAGGCAAACAAATAAAAACTCTTAACAGAATAATTTGTAACACATGCGATACACAATGATGTCATAGGAAAACATTTTTTAACAAAAGAAATAGAAAAAATTCAATGAACAATATTGAAATAAAAATTTGCATAGACTGACCAACCAACATGAAAGAAGATTATATAATTAAAAAGAAATAAATATAATTAATTATTTAGAATATTTTTTCAAATTCAATTCATTAAATAAATAACATGCGTCAATTATTTATATCAAATAAATATAAAATTATTTTAAATATTTTAATTGAATAAATCTAATTATTTCTTAAATCCCCACCTTCTTCGACGCAGAAAAGGGGAGAAAACAAAGCTGGACTGAGAAAATGGCTGACGACGAAGAAGAGCCACCTCTTGCTATACAAATTGACCAAGCTGTCCAAGAACCTTCTCAATCCATTCCAGAGCAACCTCAGGACGACAACGTTTCAGTTGGGGTGACCGTCATCACAGGCTACCTCGGTGCCGGCAAATCCACTGTAATAAAACCAAAACCCTCAAAAGATTTTCTCCTTTTTTTTTCTAGCTGATCATAGCTTATGGCTTTGCTTTTTTGGGTTTGGTTTCAGCTTGTTAATTATATATTGAATGCCCAACATGGAAAAAGGATTGCTGTGATTTTGAATGAGTTTGGTGAAGAGATTGGAGTTGAAAGGGCTATGATAAATGAGGGAGAAAGTGGTGCCCTTGTTGAAGAATGGGTTGAACTGGCGAATGGGTGTGTTTGTTGCACTGTAAAACATAGTTTGGTTCAAGCCCTGGAACAACTTGTTCAAATGAAAAAAAGGTGAGACTGCCCATTTCGAGATCTTTTTTTCTTTTTATACAAAATTTGATTAGTCAAAATATTGGGGCAATTTTTTGATGTGATGACCTGCGAATGTTTTCTGTTAATAGACTTGATCATATATTGTTAGAGACCACAGGGTTAGCGAATCCTGCTCCTCTGGCGTCAGTTCTTTGGTTGGATGATCAACTGGAATCTTCAGTCAAGCTTGATTCTATAGTTACTGTAAGTATATTTATTGTGATTGAATAAATTTAAGGGATTGAATTGAATTGGATTGGATTGGATTGTCTGTGTGGCATTTAGACTCCTTGTCTTTTTATTTGTGGGGTTTTAGTGTTCGAATTGCTCTCGTCATTCTCATTGATCAATCACTTATATATATGGTATTATGGCAAAATTAAAGTAATTTGCTGAACTTAGATTTCGTTGAGAATGACATGGATTATAGCGTACTGGATTTCCTTCATTTTGTTAGTTGACATCCATGTCACTGTATGAGCATCTCCTATTGTTGCTGTAACTTTTCTTTCATTCATTGTTTGGAGCTGTATAGTGGGATTAATGGGTGTATAGTGCGCTATTATAACTTCAAAGAAACTGAGTAGTATCTGTGGCATAGTAGTTTGAGGCATTTTTCCTTATGAAAATTTCAATTCATGTTATCTATGTATGGCAGTCATTTTGTCATATTTAGTTTAGATGTTGTGAAGCTTGAGTTATTGATACGTTATTCTGTCCTGGAGTAATATGTGCTATGACTCAAAACAGCCAACATATTTCTTCAATGCCTTTCTTTTTTGCTACTTGAATAGGTTGTAGATGCCAAGAACCTGCATTTTCAGCTTAACAGTTATCGTGACTCTTCTTCATGTCCTGAAGCATTTCTTCAAATAGCATTTGCGGTAATTCTGATCTCGTCTTATGTACTACATCCAATAGACAAAACCTTTGCAGCCTTTTAAAATTGGCTAGACCACTGTTTTATTTTTTATTTGATATTTGCTGGGTTACTTACCAAGAAAAAAAAGATATTTTTATGGGTTCAGCAATTATATCTGCTAAAAGTTTTTTGTTTTCTCTTGTAGGATGTTGTAATTCTTAACAAGGTTGATTTGGTTTCTCCAGAGGGGTCTGAAGGTACTGTAGAGGAGCTGGAGAATGAGATACATAGCATAAACTCCCTTGCTAATGTCATTCATTCTGTTCGGTGTCAAGTAGACTTGTCTCAGATACTGAACCGGCAAGCATATGATGCTAAGGTTAGTCCTACAAAAATTAGTCATCATAGCATACGTCTTCATGGAGTTTGCAATCCTCTATTTTAACTGATATTACTCGTTTTGATTCCTCCTTGGGTTTTAGCATGCCACTCATTTAGAAGCACTCTTAGAAGAAAGCAAATCCATACCTTCCAGAGATCTTCATGATAGTGGTGTGCGGACATTATGCATTAAGCAGACAGAAGCTGTTGATCTTCATAAGGTAGTTCCTTGACACAGTTTACAAGATTCATTCTCTACGAAGTTGATGTAATCTGCTCCTACCTACTCAACTTTCACAGTTCCTGAGATGTATATTACATTTGCCAAAATAATACTGCATAAGACAGATGGCCTGCATAAACCATGTTGCATGCTTACATACATGATGCTTCATATGTTAGGCAGACAGCTGAGAGAATCCTATAGCTGAATTCATTTATAATTTTCTTTTGATAATTTTACTGCTTTTAGGTGGAGTCCATTTCTTGATGTAAGCCTCACCATGCTTATTTGCTCAAATTCCCAAATGGCTTTAACCATTTGAAGTAGCGTTTCACGTTGTATGGGCTTGCTTAAGTACATCAATCTAAGGTTACTCAACAGTCGATGTTACTCATGCAGCCTTTCTTTCTGTTTTTTCTTTTTGCACATGAAGAATATATCTTCATGCATTTAGTTGTTTCACCGAATCGTTCTCTTTCTCCCATGTAAGTTACACTTATATTGTTTCATAATTCCTGATATTCTCTTTTAGGTCCGTTTATGGATTGAGGAGATTCTTTGGGATAAGAAGTATGGAATGGATGTATATCGCTGCAAAGGGGTTTTAAGTATTCAAAACTCTGATAATCTACATACTTTGCAGGTATTGTCCAATGTTACATGTCATTGATTGCTTCATCATGAGTAGTTACTTTTGCTGCTGTCAATTTCTTTTACTGAACATTAGTTATTGAACATTTGACAGGCTGTAAGGGAGATATACGAGATTGTTCCGGCTCGCCAATGGAGAAAGGAGGATAAGCAGATGAACAGGATAGTGTTTATTGGTAATAGACTCTAACAATACTGAATTCCTCCAAATGAATTTAGTTTTCTCAAAAAGCATATTTATTTTACTAAATTCTTAATTGGCTTTGCAGGTCATAATCTGGATGAAAATATTCTCGCTGATTCCTTTCGAGGTTGCATATGACAACTTAATCCGTGCGGCACTGACACTCCCATGAATTCTTCTCAATAGAATCAGAATATTGAAGCTACTGTTTAAACCCCTAGTACTCATGTGAAGTAACAGACCCTTTAGCTGGAAATACATAAAGCTAAGGCAATTTTTTGTCATCTGCATATGAATCAAGTCCTACACTTTTTTTTTTCTCTTAATGTTTAATGTTCTTCACTAATAAAGTTCACAACTTTGAGGTTTACTATAACTCTAATCGCAAAACCTTGATACTTAAATCTCTGCATTTATGTGTTAGGATGTGCATGTATATTTAGAAGTTACTGCATTTTAAAGGGTCGATAAAAACACTTATTTCTTACTTTTTTACTTTAAATTAATTTGTGAATCTTGTCACTCGCGATCGGATTGCTTTCACTGCTGTCCAAGGTGATGATGTAACTTTTCAACTTATTTCGGATTATCTTCACTACTCTTCATGCATAAAGTAATTTCCTATAAGGTAACTCTATAAAAAGAACAGAGAAAGGAATAAAGCAACCCCATTAAAAGAAAAAAGGAAAAAGAGAAGAAAAACGTCAGCCCTTGGGCTTGTGCTTATCATTCATACACTAGGCCATGTCTCGCACGACGTCGTTTTAAAGACTTCCTTTCTATCTTAATTCCAAAGGCGTTTTCACTTGCTCAGCAAATTTCTCCCATGTCGCCTCCCCAGCTCCTCCCTCGTTCCCTCACCGGCTGCTATTGAAATCTCAGCAAAGGTTATTTCTCCCATCTCTTAGTTGGGGCTTTTTAGGTTTCATAATCACTTTGAGACTTTTTTTTTTCCTTTTCTTTCACTTTCCCTGTTTTTCTTACCATTGGGCTGTTAGAAGACTACTTTTTTTTATCTGGAATTACTACTTTTGTAAGTTATTTCTGGGTATTTTGATATATCTACTTTGCTTCTGGGCTGTTATAGTTTCGTTTTTCTTATCCTTTTACCTACATAGGTTATAGACCCATTACTTTTTCGACAGTGATTTTCTTAATTCTATGAAGGCTTGCTGATTTTGAATGAACAAAAGAATCATCTTTTAATCTGAAAACTTTGAAGAAAAGTTACGGTTTTCGGAAATCGTATGAACAACTGAGGCAAAGGATCTTGATTTGAACCGTTCTACTTGATTTCTGAACCGTTAATTTTCAAGGAGCAGCAGCTAAGTGAAAGGTGGTCTGAATCTAATTTTTCTTTTGAAAGAAAAAAATGGCATTGGTGGTAATTTGCGGACAACCTTGCAGTGGGAAGTCTACCGCTGCGAAATGTCTATCTGAAGCTCTGAATGAATCAGAATGTAAACAAACAGTAAGGATCATTGATGAAACTTTGTTTCATCTTGATCGCAATCAGAGCTATGCTAATATGCCTGCCGAGAAGAATTTACGGGGAGTGCTAAGGTCTGAAGTTGATAGATCTGTCTCCAGAGATAATATTATTATAGTTGATTCCTTGAACAGTATCAAGGGTTATAGATACGAGTTATGGTGTTTGGCCCGTGCTGCGGGAATAAGGTACTGTGTGTTATATTGTGATGTTGAAGAAGCACAGTGTAGGAAATGGAATGAAGAGCGTAGGGAGAAGGGAGAGGCTGCATATAATGATGTGATATTTGAAGATTTATTTAGAAGGTTTGAGAAACCAGATAGAAGAAATCGCTGGGATTCACCTTTGTATGAGTTGTGGCCTCATAAAGATGGAATAGAGAAATCTTCCGATGCCATTGCAGACGCGGTTTCTTATTTGACGAAAAAAGTGGACTCGAAATCATGCGCTGTTAAGATTTTACAGCCGACCATTGCTACACAAAATATGCGGTTTTCAGAGGCAAATTCTTTGTACGAGTTGGACAGAGCGACACAGGAAGTGATTAATGCTATTGTGGAAGCACAATCCCAGGCAACGGGAGGACCTCTTGGTGGTATTTGTATTGGCCAAGGTTTACCAAGTATCGATATTTCGAGATCAGTTGGGTTGCCAGAGCTACGTAGGCTACGACGTACATTCATCAAGTTAACAGGGCAAACAAGTTTGAGTGGGCGACCTCCGCCTTCTGATGCAGACAGTGCAAAAAGGATGTTTGCAGACTATCTGAATAGGGAATTAGGAACTTCTGCTTGAAAGAGGGTAAATACCCTACTTTTATACCTTGATTATTGTTGTCAAAGGTTTTACTAATTTACATTCTACTGTTATTTTCTCTAAAGAACCCTTTTAGATTGTCTCAGAATTATTTTAGACTTTGCACTGAGAGGCATGAAGAGAGTGATTTGCTTTTTACAGGATCTGTTAATGTGTTTGATCTTTGATGTCAACTGTATCAAAAAAGAATGATTAGGTGTCAAATTAGTGAGCCTATGCACTCTTGAGCATCAGTGTTATTTGCACTTATAATTGAAGAGTTGTTCTACTTTTACAGTTTAGAATTTTCTGAATGAGTTGCAGAGTTTGTTGGTATTATAGATCAAGTTCTCTGCCATTACCCAAGTTGCTGAACAAGTACCAATTATTGCAGTAACGAACTGATATTTCTCCCCATGGTAGGTTGGTGGAAAAGCTTTTGGCCCCACACCTGGCTATGGGCTCCATAGTCCGTTGAAATGATCAAACTGTCCCAAAGCTTGCTCTGTCAAAAAAAAAAAAAAAAAAAGTCTACCAATTCTTTTACTGATAGTTTGGGCATAAAGGATTTAGCCTGATTATTTGGAACAGTAAACTTTTACCCTGAAAACTGAGATGTCCTTGACTTCCCACACACTGAGTGACCCTATCTGATATTTCCACTTGATGTTGACCTGTGGGCTAAACCCCGGCCCCTGGATGGGGGGAATTTAACTTTTCCATCGGGCATGGCAGTGGGTCACAGCTCATGTTCTGCTACAGCCAACCTGGAATCTAACAGAGCTGAACCATCCCACTCAATCAACCCTTCTATTTTTTTTCCCTTTAGATGAAATTACAGTAAAATTACTCTTACAATCAAACAAACTTTATACATGACATAATTGTCACATTCAAGAAAAAGAAATCAACCAAATCCTATATAGTACAACAGTTGGCTAAAATCTAACATAAGGTTTGACCCTTTATATTAATTGTACAGCTTATTTAGTGAGAAGCTCTTTACTAAAGAGTTCGGAAAAAAATACCAAAATACGAGACATTAAAATCTTATGGAATAAGGGGAAATAGAGTAATTTTAGGAGGAACGGCACATTGATAAATGCACGCACTCACACATATATATTATATGAATAAAAAAATATAACTTATCATGAATAATCAATCTTAAGGATGAAGATAGTGGGTCCTATATTATAATTTTAGAATTCAAAGTTGATATTTTTTCTTAATAGATAAAGATGATTTGGACAATTTTATTTATATTTAGTAATATTATTATTTCTATCTCATTGTATATAAATATCAAAATGTTTAGCAAACGTATATGTAATTAATGTATCAAAACTGGACCAAAACCTCATTAATAAAGGTATGACAGTTTAATTATGGGCTAGATTAAATTAATCCCCTGATTAATTTAATTGCTTGAAGATTAAAATAATTGGAGACAAGAGGAGAACCGAGGCAGTAGCCTCCATTTGGCGCTCAATTAAAAGAAGTGAAGAAGTTAATTCCCATTATTTTGACGGCTAAAATCAGAATCGTTAATTCCACCTGGCCCCACAGATGAAGATCAGGAACGGGCCATCAACGACTGCATCATCAGCCACCTGTTGTTCCAGCTCTTTTTACCGGGGGTAGCGTATTTCATTAACCAAACACGATCTTTTTTTTTTTTTTTTTATTACCAGAAAAATAAAAAGGGCTGCGAAGCACGCGATTATTCCTGAACTTTTGCTTTGCTTAATTAAATCAATTTAATTAAAATAACTTTTTTTTTCAATGATAAATGATTTCTGTTCCCTGTTTGTCTGTCTAAAAGTGAGAGCCTTTAGATCTGATTATATTAACCATAAAATTAGACTTTCTCTTTCTTTGTTTCTTTCTCTCTCTGTCTGTCGCATTAGCTCTGTCGCTCTCTCCATTTGTCAATTCGGAAGTTGAATCGCCACCGGTATACGCTACGCTCCACACGTAAACCCTCATTGCTTCTGTTGTTTTTTTAATGGTTTTCGCATTTTGATTTGCTTGCGTTTCTTTTTTTTTTTTTGGTTATAGTGATCTTGATCTGTTATTGTTTCCTTTCTGAGATCTGACTTTCCTTTTCCTGGATTCTAAATACGGAAAGTGATGCATTTTATTCCAAGAATGGGAATTCTGAATTTGGAGTGTAGTGACTTTTTCGTTTTAAGCTTTGATAACTGTTTGTTAGATTCGAAAATCATTTCATCAACCGAACAGACCGTTAAAGAATTATAAACTTTTTCCTTCATTTGAATATTAATCTTTTTGTGGATCATTTGCAGCTTGATGCGATTGGTCACTTGCTGGAGACTGAGGAGTCGGCATTACTCAAAATTGAGTTCCGATCGGCTCTGTTTGGATTCTGGTAAATTACAGCGTAAAATTTCCATATGGTTTGGATTAGGAATTGGTAATTTGGTTTTAGGCCGTTCGATTCAGGTGGAATAATTGATCCGTAAGAAGGAATTAAAATTCAGCTTGATTTTTGTGATTTTTTTTTATACTGCTTATGGTGGATTTTCAGTGAACCTGGATTTTGTTCTATTTTGATTTCTGTTGCTTGTGATGGTTGGTGAAAGATCGGTGAGCAGAGGAGTGTAGAGGAGGTGGTTTCAATGCTTGTTGGACTTATCCGGATTCATGGTAACATATACAGAAGCTTATATGTAATGATAGGTTATGGTTTTCGCAGTTCTTGGAGATTTAAGCTAAAGGGATTGGTTATTTAGTGGTTTTACAAACCTCGATTGTTTAAAGCTTTGGACATGAGAAGCCCTTGGCTCAATAAACTATCCCTCATTTTCGGTCCAAGACCGCCGGTCAGTTGGTTGTTATTGTGCTTTGTTAGTGTGCTTGCGCTGATTGCAGTCTTTGGATCGTCATCATCTAATACCTTTGACTCTGTAACTTCCACTCCTGTACCTAAGATTTATACAAACTATAGAAGGCTAAAGGAGCAGGCGGCAGTCGATTATTTTGAGCTGAGAACTCTCTCTCTGGGAGCTAGTCGCCAAAGGGAGCTTGATCTTTGTGCCAAAGAAAGAGAAAATTATGTTCCTTGTTACAATGTGACAGCAAATTTGTTAGTAGGGTTTAAAGATGGAGAGGAGTTTGATCGACATTGTGAAGCATCAAGGCAAGGAAAGCGGTGTTTAGTTCGCCCTCCTAAGGATTATAAGATTCCACTCCATTGGCCAGCTGGTAGGGATGTGATATGGAGTGGAAATGTGAAGATAACCAAAGATCAATTCCTTTCCTCTGGAAGCATGACAAAGAGGTATCAGTAAATATTTGAATGCTTTGTTAAAGTAGAGAAAGTATCAGGCTTATCTCCTTTGACTACGAACTTTACCTTTTAGAATTCATTAGTGTTTGTTCTTTGTAGCAGCTTATATTTTTTTTTTCTTGGATCATTCTGTAACCAGTAACAGCTTTCTAATATACCTTTATAATCTTTTAACAAATTGTCTAGACTGATGTTGCTTGAAGAGAATCAAATTGCTTTTCACTCTGAGGATGGCTTAATTTTTGATGGTGTTAAAGATTATTCTCGTCAGATTGCGGAGATGATGGGACTGGGAAGTGACTCTGATTTTTTTCAAGCCGGTGTAAGTCTTTATTTCATTTTATAAAACATTCTTACTGCTTTTAGTCCTTCGGCGTACCATGAGCTTTGAGAGTTTGGTATTTCTTGAATCAAATATTTGCTAATATTTTAGCATGGTCATGTTAACAAGTATGAGAAAGATATTGTATGGTCTTCAAAGGGAAGTAAAACTATCAGTATTCAATACTCCTATCTTTGATTGCAGGTCCGCAATGTACTTGATATTGGTTGCGGATTTGGAAGTTTCGGAGCTCATTTAGTTTCACTAAAATTGATGGCTCTTTGTATTGCCGCATATGAGGCAACTGGAAGCCAAGTTCAATTAGCTCTTGAGAGAGGTCTGCCAGCAATGATTGGCAATTTCATATCAAGACAACTTCCACATCCATCATTGTCATTTGACATGGTTCATTGTGCTCAGTGTGGGATTGTTTGGGACAAGAGAGGTACTTTCAGAGTTTTAAGAGTAGGATTACTTTCTGTTATTTATCGGTACTCTTTGTTTTGACTGCTACAAAGTTATTTGGGGAGATCTAGCTTTACCACTATTCTATTACGTCTACTTTTTATTGATAATCTCTATGCCATGTTTCATCATAGAGTTGTTTAGTCGAGAGATGTAGTACTTTGCACTAATGCACTATGTTTACAACAATAATTCCTGGATAATTTTTACCCTAAAGAGATTTACAAACTGCTAGCCATGGAAGGTATTTGAGTGCTGAAATTTCCTCTTTCAAACCTGTTGATGAAAAAGACTATATTAAAAAAGAAAAAAAGTTTAATGCATGTAGCCTGAATCGTCTAATGTGTTACTGTTAGATGTATGTATGATCTTAACCCATGCTCACACCTATATTTAGTAAATTTAAGTAGCAAGTTTAGCTGGCGTAAAATTACCCATGCTTTGCATTCTAACTATGATTTTGTAAAACAGAGGGGATGTTTCTAATAGAAGTAGATCGCTTACTCAAGCCTGGAGGTTATTTTATTTTAACCTCGCCCACAAGTAAGCCACAGGGAAGTGCAACAGGTATGAAGAAAAGAAACATGTTAACACCATTGGAACAATTCACTGAAAAAATTTGTTGGAGTCTTATTGCTCAGCAAGATGAGACTTTCATCTGGCAGAAAACTGCCGATGCTCATTGCTATACCTCTCGGTGAGTATAGACCGATAATTTTCACTCTTCTCTGAGTAACTCGTAATTCAATTGCATAATTGAACAGGCTTTCAATTCAGTAAAATGATATTTTGGTTATATTTTCCTTTTACTTTGAATTAGTTGTATACTTTTTTTATCCTCATAACTTATCAGACCTGCACTGATGTTTCTCTTTCTTTTTCTTGAATATAGCAAGCAGAATGATGTACCCCTTTGCAAAGAAGGACGTGATGTTCCCTATTATCAGGCCTTGATGCCATGTATTATTGGAGCTTCCAGCAAACGCTGGATTCCCATTCAGAACAGGTCCTCTAGCTCACATTTAAGCTCTGCAGACCTTGAAGTTCATGGAAAGTATTTTTCCAACCCAAAATTTCTTTTCTCCCTGCACTTGCCTTTTCATTTTGCTGTTGTGTAGCAATGTTCCATCCACAGTTTATGTATTAGACGGCTTTATATGGCTTGTGTATTGATTTAAATTCATCCTTGCAGGTGTCAGTCCAGAATATTTCTTTGATGACTTGCAAGTTTGGAAATCAGCTTTAAAAAACTATTGGTCTTTGCTCACACCCTTAATTTTTTCTGACCATCCCAAGAGGCCAGGTGATGAAGACCCATTGCCTCCATTTAATATGGTGCGCAATGTGATGGACATGAATGCTCATTATGGGGGTTTGAATGCTGCATTCCTGGAGGAAAAGAAATCAGTGTGGGTGATGAATGTTGTGCCTGTTAGTGCACGCAATACACTTCCTCTCATTCTTGACCGAGGTTTTCCTGGTGTTTTGCACGACTGGTTAGTTTTTTTTTCAACTTCATGAAAGTAATTTGTTTAAGTTGATAGTTATAAGCTGGTTTGGAGTTCAATTTTTGACATCATTATTTTAGGTATAAATCTTCACAAGTTTTTAGAAGTAAAGACATGGTTAACTGTAATAGACCGCTAATAAAATTTACATTTGGAGTCTGAGTATAGAGTTTTCTCTCTTTCGAGTTTATTTTTTAAATTTGAACACTAGTGGCCATTGTGTGTGAATGTTCTGTACAGGCTGAACCTACAAGATATTAAATGATATCCTTATAGAAACTTCTGAATATGAATAGTCATCTGAATGGAGATTAATTCTTAAAGCTTATTTGATGTATTTGCTCAATTTTGGCAGTGGCATCTAACTTGTTTGAGTTACTCAAGAAAATGTAAAGACATGGTTTACCAACTATACTGATAAAATTTTCTATCAGAGTCTGAACTTTAAATTCAAAAATTATGAATGTGGTCTAAAGGGTGGTCACTTGATTATTGGTTTTGTATGCTCCAGTTGAACATTCAAAAGTTGTGTTTTCAAGAAAACTCAATTCTCATACCAGCTGTTGAATGCTGAAAGCAAATTCGGCTTGTTTGATATGTCTGGTGTTCTCAGGTGTGAACCCTTCCCAACATATCCTCGGACATATGACATGCTTCATGCAAATGGGCTCCTCTCACATCTCTCTTCAGAGAGGTGCAGTTTGATGGACTTATTTGTAGAGATGGATCGAATTCTGCGTCCTGAGGTATCATTACTTTTCTTTCTTGAAATTTAATGCAGTGCCCCTTTTTTGTCTCATTCCATTTTAATGCAGGAATTGCCTCTGATGCCTCTCCGTTGGTTGTTAGATTGTTTGGAGGAAAATAATACTTTTAATCAATGCCCTCCAATGCCATTTCTTTTCATGCATCCTAGAATTTGTTGTATTAATGAATATTTCCTGAAATAGTTATTACTTGGAGAACTATTGATCTACATAATATGTGCTTTTATGTTTATTTGCAGGGTTGGGTCGTGCTCTCTGATAAATTGGGAGCTATAGAGTTGGCACGTGCACATGCTACACAGATACGATGGGATGCAAGGGTGATCGACCTTCAGAATGGTAGTGATCAGCGGCTACTTGTTTGTCAGAAACCATTTGTGAAAAAATGACTGATCTAGCACCAGAAGGTCGCATGACCATGGATGTGTACAATTTTTTTGATCTGGTAATCCTCTATTTAACCCACCAAGATGCATTCTGTAACTCACACATGCATTCATGCACAAATTAATGCTATCTGAACCACGCATGCACAGCTAATTAAAATATAACACATTGTTCGAGCCTTACATTAGTTGATATCTCATGACACTGGAATTGGATTTGGTTTTTAGATCCACAGTATAAGTAGCCTTCTTCACCAATTTATGCTTATAGCTGCTTGTTTGCTTCCAAGCCAATTAGATCCTCTCAAGTTTTTGATGGTATCATTGGACCAAGCTGAATCGCTAATGGCTGGTCCATTGATTTTGCATCCACCTATAAAACCTCGGTGTTGGCACATTACAGAAGTCTATTTTCAGATGTAGTTAGCATTTGTCCAGAGACACTAGCTATCTGTTCTGTTCAAACTAAATCAATAATCCGTATTTAATATTTTGTGTTTGAACTGATGATGTAGTTATTTTGTCAGAGGATGAACTATCGGCAGCATCACAACGTGAGATAATGCTCTGGAGTCTCAACAGGTTTGAGATATCAATGGACTGAAACAAGGAGCATGATAGAGGCTGTAGATTAGAAAAGAGGTTTGCTGCAGAAGTAGCTGCAATTCTTTTTTCTTTCTTTTTCCTTTTCTTTTTGGTCAAGGCATTTGTAGCAATTCATTCATCCAATTTTTTTTTTTTTTACTTTTGTCTTAATTTTGAGTTTGTTTATTTCTTTATTATTTGATATTGAACTCATCCTTTGTATTGAACCAGCATTGCTGTGCAATTCCCAACGAAATGTGATAATTACAAATAGATCAAAAACAAGCTCTGTGTCTCTTTCTCTTCTGTCTCTATGCACATGCAGTAGTGTTCCAAAAGCTAGCCAAAGCTTGCAGAAGAGATATCAGAACCCCATTGAAAAGAAGTTTGTCTCAGAGATACGGAAGGTTGTCCTTAAAAAAGCAAAGGGGAAATGACTTTGTGAAGGTTCTTCTCGTTGCTCTACTGCCCATATCTCTCTCTTCTTTTATCTCTAGTGGCCATTTTCTGCCCATATCTCTCCAATATATCAGCCAAATCAAACAACCCAACTTCCCGTAGTTTCTTCCCCACCTCCTCAAACATGGCTACACCTTCCTCGTTTGAGCAGTAGTGTAAGAACTTATTGTAATCAAATCTGGGCACCTCCATTCCTCCTTTCATTGTTCTCTCCACATACTTGGTTGCCTCTAGTGTCTTCCCAGCTTTAACCAAACCTCCAACAAAGATTGTGTCAAAATTCACCAATGGGTCATGTCCTTTCCTCCCTCTCTTCCCCAAATGCCCTTGCAATAGCATGATGTATGTATGCATTATAGGCTCACACCCTCTGTTTATCATCTCTCTGAACACCTGGGTTGCTTCACTTGCCTTCCTCAATCTCAACAGCCCCTTGATTAGTGCATGGTAGACACTGATATCCGGCTTCTCGATCCCTTCCACAATCCTGTAAGCCTCCCTGATCCTCCCTCTTGCTAGAAGCCCATATATGATCGAAGCCAGGGTCAAATTATCAGCTTGGATCCCTCTTTGGCGCATTTCCTCGAACACCCGATTGGCTTGCTCAACCTTGCCTCTTTTGCACATCCATTTGATCACAAGCCTGTAACTTGAAAGCCCCAAATCATCCATTCTCTCGACTCTCATCATTTGGAAAGCCTTCATTGCCTCATCATACTTGTTCGTCTTGAAAAGTGTCTCCATCATCGTCTCCAGAGCCTCAACATCAGGCTCAAGCCCTTCATCCACCATCAAATTCCAAACATTTGAAGCCTCAATCAAGTCACCCACATCACAGAATCCCCATATCAACCATTTATAAGTAACCTCATTTGGCTTAACCCACTCTTTCAACTTGAAAGTCACAAACTTTGCCTCTTCCACTAGCTTCTCTTTACACAAACTTTCCACCACCTTATTTAAAGTCTCCAGCTTGTACTCAACCCCAAACCCATTCATCAAATGGAAAAACTCCACGCATTTCTTCAACTCCCTAGCTGAAGCTAAAGTCTTTAAAGCTATCCTAAAAGTCTTATCATTGACCAAACAGAGTTTTCCCATTTCTTGACAGGTTTCCCAGAAAAGGTCAATGTTTCTGGATTTTCCAATGACGTCCAACATTTTGTTGAAGGTGAGGGAGTTGTGAGTGAAGTGGGGGAGCTTTCGGGTGTAGAGAAAGAAACGGTAGATGGGGCGCCATGAGTAAGGGAAAGTGTTGCAAACTTGAAGGAAGAATTCAGGGTTGATGGAAGGATTGGAAGAAGAGAGGAACGAGTGGAGGCGTGAGTCGGGTGAGCTTTGCTGTTGGTAGAGGATGGTGCAGACTTTGAGGAGAGTTGATTGGTTGATTGGGGTTATGGGGTTGGGAAGGTTAGGGTGGTTAGTGAGTGGTGGGTGAGTTGACTCGGTGGCTATGAGCCGGAGGTAAGGATTAGACAAAGCTTTATGCAGGGGCTTTAATCTCCTTGTCAACATTTTCAGTTAAAGGAAAAGCAAGGAACCAGCTTTCGATTTTATCCGGAAAAACCAAACAAATAAATAAATCCGAAGGATTCTGTTTCCGTGGATGGAAAAATACGGCAACCTGGAGTTGCAGGGGATCGAACCCTGTACCTCTCGCATGCAAAGCGAGCGCTCTACCATTTGAGCTACAACCCCATGTCCTGGAAGCAGAAAATATACCCTTATAAGAGTTAGTTATAAAACATTTCTCACATCAATAAATATAATTATTAATATTTATATAAAAATTTAAGTCAAATACTGTTTTTTTTTAAAAAAAAAATTTACTACCTATCAAGTCAAATACTGTTAATAATTTGAATTTAAATTTTAACTATCATATAATTTAGATTCAATATATTATTAGATTAGTGATATTCGGACACAGATTATTACAATGTATTATTGTTCACATATTAATACAAACAAAATACACTGAAAACTCAATAAACCAATTACCCAAAGGATTATTATTATTATTATTATTATTATTATTATTATTATTATTATTATCAAATAACTAGAAAAAAAAAATAGTTTAAATAAATTTATGAAAAATAATAAAAGAAAAAACCAAAGCAAAGGGGCACGAGAGGAGCATCATTAAATTTTCCAAAAAAAGGCCCAATCCCCGACAGAAAGGGATTGAACAAATCCAAGTTTAAGGAAATAACAAGGAAATAACGAATCGCGCGCTCCTTCTTCAACCAACGGTCCAGATCCGGTCTTCCCTTCACCCCATACTTTGCTCCTTCTTCCACTCTCCTCTATAAAAATTCATCCTCCCTTTCCCTCTCCCATTCCTCAAATCTCTTTTCCTTTCTCCTTTAAGCGCTCTGTTTTGTTCGTGTTTTTTTTAATTCCTTCTTTTCAATCTGTTATCAACAATGTCTAATACAGAGAAGGAGAGAGAGACTCAGGTTTACATGGCCAAACTCGCCGAACAAGCCGAACGTTACGAAGGTAAGTCACAACGAAGGAAAAAGAATCATTGGGTTTCGATTTTTTTTTATCTGAATTCCAACTTTTAATCGTTTGAGATTTTTGGGTTTTTTATTTTTATTTTTATTTTTGGGGAAACAGAAATGGTGGAGACTATGAAACAAGTAGCGAAACTCGGTTGCCAGCTGACAGTGGAAGAAAGGAACCTTCTGTCCGTGGGATACAAGAATGTGATCGGTGCGCGGAGAGCTTCGTGGCGGATCATGTCTTCGATCGAACAGAAGGAGGAGTCGAAGGGGAATGAAGAGAATGTCAAGCTGATCAAAGGGTACCGCCAAAAGGTTGAGGAAGAGCTCTCCAAGATCTGCACTGACATTTTGGGCATCATTGACAAGCATCTCATCCCTTCTTCTAACTCTGGTGAAGCCACTGTTTTTTACTACAAGATGTAAGTTCTTCTTTCTCCTCGTTGTTTTAATTTAATTATCCCTTCTTGCTTTTGCTGATCAATTTTTCCAGGTTATGTACTTTTTATTTGAGGAAATTTTGATGGGTTTTGTGATTTGGATTCAGGAAAGGTGATTACTATCGGTATGTTGCTGAGTTCAAGACAGATCAGGAGAGGAAAGAGGCTGCTGAGCAGTCATTGAAAGGCTATGAGGTATATAAGATCATGCTAGTATTTGGATTATGGTGTTCTTTACTTCTGCAGACACAGCTGAGTTTGCCTTTTTTTGGTTGCAATTTTCACCTATCAGGCTGCTTCTGCCGCTGCGAACACAGATCTTCCTTCAACTCACCCAATTCGTCTTGGCCTTGCCCTTAACTTCTCTGTCTTCTATTATGAGATCATGAATTCTCCCGAGAGGTATAAACTCTACATCTATCATTGTAAGCAGAAGAGAAATCTTGAACTATGAATTGTGTGTGTTACAAGGAGACTAATGAGACACACACACACACAAACACAAGGGATTCTCAATTATTTAGGAGAGAATCGTAATCCTATTACGATTGCTAAAATTATGTTAACGATCAAAATTAGTTCAAGGGTCTAAGTGGTTTCTAATATCTGAATTGCTACACCTTTTCATTACATATTTTGTTATTTGAAACTTCCAGGGCCTGCCATTTGGCAAAGCAAGCCTTCGATGAGGCAATTTCAGAGTTGGACACTTTGAGTGAAGAGTCATACAAGGATAGCACCCTAATTATGCAGCTGCTGAGAGACAACCTCACCCTGTGGACTTCTGATTTGCCTGAAGATGGAGGTATTTATATAGTTTGAAGCCAATAACTTGGTTATATAGTTTGGAACTTCATCTTGCTAAGTAGTTTTTAAGGGCAGAAAGACCAAAGTAAATGATAGTATATTGATGCAGGAAGTACCACTGTTTTATTGTTCATCATTTCTTGCATCCTGTCATGTTATAGACAGAGTATTATTAGATCTTCTCCTCACTGTCCTCTTCAAACATGAAATCTTTTAGTTGATTTCTAAGTTTGGCATGCTTGGAAGCACTGAAGCTTAGATGCTACATGAACCAATGCAGGTGAAGATAGCATAAAAGGTGAAGATGGTAAATCTACTGCAGAAGCTGAGGTAAAAGGCGAGGCAAGTTCTTGCACTGATTTTCTTCTTCTGGAGCTTATCATTTTGATGACCATTTTAGCTTCCTCACATCAAGAAATCTCTGATTGGTTTTTGCAGAAATGAGGAATCTGGGATCCTGCATGTGGCAATTCAATTTTATTTTAGCACTCTGCAGAATCTGCTTCTTATAGCTCTTCTCACAAAGAGGATTGGATCAACCAGTCTATTAGCCCTTTTACAATGCTAATGATCAATTTCAGTACAAGCAAAGCCAGATGATGAAGTTGATTTCTTGATCCAACCATGTTTTTCTTTTCACTACTGTTGTTTTTTTTTTACCCTACTTTCTGTTGCTTTTGCTTTTATTTTAATGTTGTCTAATATGAAAAACTTATTGAAACTATGGATGTTATGTTGAATTTGCTTCATAATTGTATCCTCTCCCCCAATTTGCCTTTTTGGCTATTTTGTGTCACAGTTTCCATGGCTCAAACTTAGGTTAAATCAATTGAAGGAGGATTTTTGAAATAACAGCCTGCTAAATTTTCTTTAATTTTGAAAAGTTAAAAATGATTTGGAAGATGTGAAAGTATATACTTACGTGTGCTTGTGCGTGTGTGTATTTGTATTTTTGTTTTTAAGAATCTTATTTAAATTATTGAAAGGGTCGTTTTGATTGTGAATTATTATTCTAAAAAATTAAAAAGTGTGTGAACAAATTTTAATCCATGCACAAATAATAATAAAATAAAATAAAAAACACAGACAAGTTGGACGAAGATCAACATTTAATGACAAATTGATGAACAAACCGAACCAATTCAAGGCTCATAAACATATTTTGATCGGCCATTAAGCTTAATTTGGGTTAAATTTTCAGTTTTATTTTACAATGATAAATCCTTTGTATTCTCATTTTCTCACATGATGAACTTTGTTCATCAAAAGCTTTGACAGAAGTTTAATGGGTGAAATCAATCATTATATGTAAGACGTAACGTCACACGTGATATTTTTATTAATAATAATTAATTAATTTTAATTATAAAAATTTAATTAATTTAAAATAAAATTAAAAAATTAATAGAACAAAATAAAAAATAAAAATTTATATAAATTATCTTTTATTATTCAAAAAATTTTTAAAATATTTTACAAAAAAACTTTTAAAGCATGTTTAACTTAACTTTTTTTCAACTTATCCACCTCTTAAAAGTAAAAGTCAAATCAAATAAAATTTTAAAAAAACTTTTAAAAAAATAAATAATTTTTTTTAAAAAAATAAAATTTTTTAAAAAAAATTTATAAAAAACTACATAAAAAAACTTTCTCTTTTCTATTTTAAAAAACACGTCTCTTTTTTAGGAAAATTTTTCGTTTTGTTTCGAAAATATCCTCATTTATTAAAAATAATTTCAACATTATCTTTTTTCATTTTTATATGATTTATTATTAATTATAAAATTTATGTTATATAAAAATAATTTTTATACCTTTTATACATAAAAAAATAAAATTAACGTTTTTTCATTATGAATAAAAAAATTTATGATTAATAAAAAATTATTTATTGAATACCCTTTATGATAATTTTAATCAAAATTAAAACTTATATAAATTATTTTATCAAACAAATTATTTATAAAAAAAAACTTATAAAAGTAAATTTACCAAACAGATTTAATTTAATTTTAAAAATTATTATTTTTCATAAAAACTTTATAATAGTTTTTAAGTTAAAAAAAATTAAGCCAAACAGGCTCTTAATCTCCTTTTTAAGTTGATTTTCCATCGTGATTAAAGACGAATTTCTTGATTCGGATTCTTGTAATTTAACTTAAATCTTTTGCAGGGCAAAATGTTGATGAAAATAAATTAAACTAGCATTCAAAATGTTATTGAAGAATGCATGTTCATGTATACCATGACTGTCATTTAATTCGTATTTAGATAAACATTTTTCCCAAAGATGAAATAAAAAACTAGGGTTAAGAGCAAAGTTATGAAAGGATTGCATCAGAAATAAGCTTTCAAAAGATGCTAGCGCCGATATACATCCCATCAAAATTGTAACCTAATTTTTTTACAATATTCTGTTATACGATCAAGGAACATGATCACAAGCAGGAAGCATCAGATCAGATAAAAGAACCCGAGTCTAGGACAAATACCCGACGCCAAAATCGAGTTTAAGATTCTTCCTCGACAAAATAACTTTGCGGCAAGCAAAAGTCTTCCTCGTGATTTAGGATATCCATCTCTTCATCATCTGGCTTCTGAAATTTGCAAAAGAGCAGGTGAGCAACAACTACACTTTCAATTATGACCCGAAAGCACAATCACTTGTCCAATAGTCAAAGCAGAAATACTTACACTTAACATTCGACATTAAGGATTAACACCTAACAACAGCTACCAATTCTTTTTTGAAACCCCAAAAAAAAAAAAAAAATTGCCCCTTGTTTTTTCTGGTCACCATGTGAGCCAAACTTTACTTGTGAATATCTCTATCCAACCACATTGAGTGAAAACAAAGGGTTAAACTAGGCACCCAGCCACCCACTATATAATCATTTTTTTTAGATCACATCACGATTCAGACATTTATCAATTTATAATGGAAATGTCCAAGACACTAATTAATGGAAAAACTCATTTTCAACAGAAACTAATTGATGGACATGAAATTGAAATCTTGAACAATAAGTTACCAGCACTTCTAAGTTGTAGAAACGATCAAGCAACTGCAAAACCTCATCTGGAGAAAATTGTCGGTCAAGGCTGTGACAAAATTTAGCAAAAGATAAGAGATAGTAACAGTGAATAAAGACCAACCAGAATCTTTGCATCAAAAGTGGGGATTGATATGGAGCAAAAAGAATAGGAGGCAGAACAAACCTTCTCCGCAGGAATTCCATCAGACCATAGAGGACAAAGTGGCGATGCATGCCTGCATGGAAGCAAATTTGATTTATGGTTGTGCACTCAAGTAGTGACCGATTGCTAAAGAGCAAACAAGAAGGTTGAGGACTCCTTGTTGTTTTGCCATAAATGTGTGAATTCACCAATTTGTTTACTGTATATAAGTAATTTGCAAAAGCGCTAGTGACTTAATGCTTAACATAGATCCCTAAACAGTAAACATGACAAGCAGTCAGCACCATTAGTTCCTAAATCTCTCATAAGGAATAGACAG
This sequence comes from Theobroma grandiflorum, assembly GCA_036013995.1. Lineage (NCBI taxonomy): Eukaryota > Viridiplantae > Streptophyta > Magnoliopsida > Malvales > Malvaceae > Theobroma > Theobroma grandiflorum. The sequence continues at coordinate 1,937,448 of CP142127.1, forward strand.
TCAAATCAAAAATGGATGTAAAAGCTCACCTTCTATTGCCAAGGAAAAACGCAATAGATAGTTTATTAAAGGCATTTTTTGCTTAATTATTTATCTATCAGCAATTCAGTACTTGTTCCCATTAAAAAGACAAACTGACAGCCTGAGTACATATTTTCTGCATAAATATTGTAATTAAAGAGCGAATGTTACTCAAACACAAGGCATACAATTACTCCTTCGGCAACAGTTTGTACTGTTTCCTAAAGGTAATGAGAAGTTAATCCACTAAGGGAATCCGCTAAGGGAAGACACCACCATCCTGACACTTTCCTTGGGGAATATAACATATGTAGATAAGGGGAAGAGCAAAAACACATTTCCATCACAGAAATCTAATTCACCATTTCAATTGATCAACATGTTAAAAATGGAGAAATGCGATGAAAGATCGAAATGGATGCTCCAATTATACTTCTGAAAACGTCTTAGTCTCCTCACGAGCATGACAAACATGTTATAGCAATTCACAATTTCAATCATATTGGAAAATGACCTTTCCATTAATATATCACTTTCAGAATTCACTGACAACATTATATTTTTCTTTTCTCTTCCATTAATTTCCTAGGAAAATAATGATCCCTTTTCCTCTGCCCTTATTTTCTAGGCAAACATGCAATTTTACACTAAAATACAGAAAATTTCTTCCTTATAGAAACAATTAATAAAAAAAAACTAAAAATAATAAAGAAAAAGGAATCGAAAAAAATATAAAAAAGCCACAAACATGCCTCGTAATTTGACGGGAGGATAAATTTCAAGTGCTTCCAATAGCCTCAGCTCCAATTCTACCTGTTGTTGCTCCTATTTAATTTTTTTTTTAAATTAACAAAAAAATAATAATAAATTACATCAACAAAACTGCTAATATTTAAAAAAGAAAAGAAAACAAGAATGCAGAGAGAGACCTTGGGGAGAGATGAGGCAGAGGAAGGAGGAGCTTTGCAAGGGGAGTGTACGGAAACGCCATCCTGTTCCTCTTCTTTCTCTCTTCCACCTCCACCTTCCATACGCGATCAATTTTTACAATTTCGCTACCAAATAATACGTCGAAAGCTGTTTTGTTTTTGTTCCAGATTAAACTCGAAATCGAAAACAATTGTTTCTTTCGATTTTGGCTAGGGATTTCTCGTTTGATCCCAAATGCACTTCCCATGCAAATTCTGTTTTGTTGGTTCCATTCCTGGGCTGGCCCATTATTCAGCCTGTTACCTTAGCCCACCGTTTAAGCCTTATTTATAATTTTCTCTTTTTTAAAAAAATATCTAAATTTTTAAAATTAAAAGCATCCCTCTTTTTCTTTATTTTAGGAAAAATAAAATAATTTCCGTCAATAATTGTTTGTGATTAAATAGAAAATATCTTCAAATAAATAAAATTTATCAAATTTATTGACTTTGATTTTCGAATATAACTTCCCTCATACGATTTAATTTGAAAATTTATAAATTTCATTTAAACCTTATCTATAAAATAAAAAGATTAATAAATTTGATTAATTCCAAAAAAAAAAAACATTAGGGTAGAGATACATTTATTCCTATACATTTATATTTCCTGCCTAAAGAGTATCGTTTGAATTCCTTTCCCTCAATTATAAAAAAAAAAAATCCTTACAAAATGACGATTCATTTTATAATTTAATTAAATGAATTATTTGATTCTCTCTGTTAATTATAAATAACAAATCATAGAGAAATCTCATATTATATATATATATATATAAAAAAAACATATTGTTACATGACAAGGTTTAGAATAAAGAAAGAAGTCAAGACTTATGTCATTGAACATGCTTAGTTTCTTTTTTTCATTAGTTTAAGTAGAGAAAGTCCAGCCTATAAGAAAGCAAAAGCCTCCCTTTCAATTCAATCCCACTGACAAAGATTCCACCTTGTGTTTCTATTAACAAATTATATATACTTGTAATACTAATAAATAATCCCATTGCCACACAACAATAACCCATACAATTTTCGTTTTTAATACAAATTTGATCATATAAAAGGTATTTATAATTCCATTTCGATTTCGATAAAATAAAAAATTTTGTTCAATGAAATAAGATAAAGAAAATTTGAAAATTTTTTATATTTTTGATATATTATAGTTCAATATTTAAAATTAAATTTTTCATCGTAATTCATTAATCATATCATCGTAAATGATCACAGCCGAATTAAAAAAATGTATTAAAGACCAATCATACATCAAATTCCATAAGAAATTGTGGGAATTGGTTATGGCTAAGATAATGTCATACGTACATGCTCATTGAAGTACAGAAAAGTAAGGGTAGGAAGGCTATTCAATCTCTAGCTCGACTGCTCAAGTTTGAGAGGGAAATTTTGGGGTAAAAGACAAAACGAATCGAAACGACCCTGACTCGTGTTTGTTGCTCTTTCTTTATCTCTTTTGTCCCCGACAATTTCTCCATTTTTTGAGCTTCATTCTGACTCATCAGAGCTAACGTTCTCCTTCAAGTTTTCCTCCAGGCTGAAAGATTCTTTTTCTTTGATTATTTTTCCTACTCTTCATTCTCTTTCCTTTGGGTGCTTCCTATGATGTTAATGGAATCCAAACTGGCTAGATTTTAGGCTTTCACGCTTTCCCTATAAGCTTACCTGTTGCAATTATTATATTAAAACTCTGAAACCTCTGTCTCTCTCTCTCTGTTTTCTCCGCTTGCTGTAGGTTTACTCCATTGTTTTCAACGTCCCAACTCCTTTGTCTCTCCTTATGCTTCAATACCAACACCCTCTTTCGATACCCTTTTCTCCATAGTTGTCTGTTGATCTTTTTCTTTTGCTTGTCGAGTTCAAAATGGCTTCAATCACAAACGCGGCTCATACTTTGGTAACAAATTCTCGGTTGTCTTCTCTATATTTGTCGACAAACAAAGTTTTGCCGAGTTGTCATTTGCTCAAGACTCGATCATCAGCTTCTTCCAGGGCCTCGAGCCTGGCGTTTTCACCTTTACCGGACAAAAACAAAGCTTGGGTTCCTGTAGGCTTCTCTGGCAAGCCCTTGACATTGGCTGGTTGGAATCAGACCTTGAGGCGGCGGGGCCAAGTTGAGTTCCCGGTCGCTGCAGCTGCTGCTGCTGCGGATGCTGATGGTCGTGAAATTGAGATTTCTGATAGGTTAGGCACATGACTTTGACGTTCCCCTTGTTTTGTTTAGCTTTTGCTAATTTATGTTACTTTTTTCCCCTTTTCTTTCATTCATACATTTAACTGCAGGTATGAAAAGCCTTCAAAGAGTTTTGCAGAGAGATTTCCTGCTTTGGTTACTGGTTTCTTCTTCTTTATGTGGTAAGTTATATCTTTTCTTTTCTTCTAACCTTTTTACAGATATCAAAATCTAAAGAATAATTATAGACTCGGGATTTAATTGGTTGAGTTCAAACAAGAATGCATGACTTTGTGCTTTTTCTCGCGTGATGAATTGTCTGGTATTTCATTGTGGGTTCTTAACTTAAGAGCCTTTCCTGCCTCCTAAGTCCCAAGGAAAAATGATAAAAGGTTCAACAAATTAAACTGACATCTTTATCTTTCATTTTGTCTGGCTAGAATATTGCTCTTCAAATTGATTGTTTTGTGAATCTGTGCAGGTACTTCTTAAATGTAATTTTCAACATACTCAACAAGAAGGTCTACAATTATTTCCCATATCCATAGTAAGTTACACCAGCTTGATAGTTTTTTTCTGTAAAAGATCATGATGTATCATTTGATTAAGAATTTTTTGCAGTTTTGTATGCCTTTTGAAATACCAGAGATTTCTTTGTCTTTCTCCCTTTTTGCAGTTTTGTTTCAGTTATACATCTGGTAGTTGGAGTGGTTTATTGTCTCGTCTGTTGGGCTGTTGGCCTGCCCAAAAGAGCTGTAAGCTTAGTTTTCTCAGTTGCTATCTTTGCTGCCTAAAGTTACACTATGGCTTTCCTCTAAGAAACACAGTTTCTGTCTTGTTACCAGCCAATTGATAAGGAGCTCTTGGTGCTATTGACTCCTGTTGCATTCTGCCATGCCCTTGGACATGTCATGTCCAATGTATCATTTGCAGCTGTTGCTGTGTCCTTCACTCACACTATTAAAGGTAACATGATCTGTGAAAAAGGCAAAGGCATTGGTTCTAAGTGTAATTTCTTTAGCATTAAGCATGTCTCTGTACTAATAAGGGATATATCTCTGTTGTGTGCTTATCCATGTTCTCTTAAGACATAGTGTCAGTTAATTACCTTATATCTTTCACTTAGCACACTGCCACTCTCTCATTCTTGTATACAGCCATGGTTATTCTAACTTTCTAATAGAGGTAACAAACTAATCAGTTTAAGAGTATATCATAAAAGTTATAAGATATCCACAGTTCTAACGGAATATATTAGGTCAATCCCGCGTGAGAAGTTCTTCTCTTCATAATCTTCTTGATGGCAATGTTTTCTGTCAATGCTCTGTGATTGTGGGTATCTTAACACCTTGAACTACTGCATGGATATCTGAAAATAACAGCAGGTAGATACAACTACAGACAAAATTTTCATTGATCTAGCTACTTTCTGTTTAGTTAAACTTATTTGACTCCTTTCAATCAGTAGCCTAACAGCTTCAAGTCACGTCTAAGTTCATGATTTCTACTTCCTAACTGCTGTTTTATGTTTTTGCCACAGCCCTGGAGCCATTCTTTAACGCTGCAGCTTCTCAGTTTTTTTTAGGCCACCAGATTCCCCTGTCCCTATGGCTTTCACTAGCTCCTGTTGTTATTGGTAAACTTTTGTGGACTTCCATCTTCTTCATTTTTACTTCTTCACTCCTCCTTGGAAAAAAGAATCGATCTGTTTGTAAAATCTTGTCATGTCAAACAGCCATTTTACGACTCTTCTGAAACTGATGTTATCTTCTACTCTACCTTTTAGGTGTTTCAATGGCCTCACTGACTGAACTTTCTTTCAATTGGACTGGTTTTATTAGTGCAATGATTTCAAACATTGCATTTACTTATAGAAGCATATATTCAAAGAAAGCAATGGTTAGAGAAGGAGCTTTTACCTTCCCTTTATATTTGAGTCTCCATATCTGCTACTGCAGCATTTCCAGATATGTACCCTATTCATGTCACTAAATAGAACAGACCTACTGCAAACTGAGTATGCTTGGGAACCATTAATCTCCAAATTCTGAATCTTTTGGTTTTTGACTTTTGACAGACGGGGATGGATAGCACAAATGTTTATGCTTATATCTCAATAATTGCCCTCTTCTTCTGCCTCCCACCAGCAATATTTGTATGTAGATCGAAAACCGATAGGATCTGCACAAACTTTTCACTTTGATTAAACAAGTTATCACTATGCATTAGCTAATATGGATATGCTTTGCATCCAGATTGAGGGACCTCAGCTGATGCAACATGGTTTCAGAGATGCCATTGCCAAAGTTGGTCTAGTCAAATTCTTGTCTGACTTATTCTGGATTGGAATGTTTTATCATCTCTACAATCAGGTATGTATCATACATTAATTAGACTGCTCCTTTATTCTAAATGAATCTCTTTCCACAAAGCTTTACTTCACCTGAGCTAACAAGATTTTGAGCTGAGAAATGCAGGTTGCAACTAATACCTTGGAACGGGTTGCACCCCTTACACATGCTGTCGGAAACGTATTGAAGAGAGTTTTCGTTATTGGCTTCTCTATCGTAGTATTTGGTAATTAATCCTGCTTTTCTCGTATGTGATATGTTCAATGCTACAAATTTTAAGCATGCCAGAAGATCTGACACCCGAACTGGTCAAGCTAGTTAATTTCAGTCATTGTTTTTACTGATGTTTGCAAAAACTATGGCAGGCAATAAGATCTCCACACAAACTGGGATTGGTACTGCAATAGCCATTGCAGGAGTCGCCATCTATTCCCTTATCAAGGCAAACATGGAAGAACAGAAAAGAGTAAGATCTGTAACAGAGCAGCCATAACTTCTATTAACTTCTGCATCATCTCTAATTGCAACGGATAGTCAGGCTCAAGTTTTTGACAGCTCTTTTTGTTTTTCTACCCTTTCAGAAGGCTGCTTTAAGTCCTGCATCCTAAGGAAGCTGGAGGTGGACAGGAGTGCAATGCCCTGCCCCACTAACATATAAATAACAAAGAAGACGACTGAAAATTGGAAATTTTTGCTAAGTTTATGCTCCTAAAACTTTTTGAAGAGGGATGCTTTGACTACCAAACTAAGGAATAAGAAAAAGAATAAAAGACCCCAACTTCTCAGATTGGCTTTATTGGACAATGACCTTACCATATTGAACAATAATATTTCAAATGAGTAATACCATTGATTTTTTTCTGAAGGGAATGTTTGTTTTGTTTTTTTGTTGGCATTGCCATTGCTACTAATTATAATGAAGAGAATCGAGTTTCAGTTAGTTGAACTCAAGCATCAAACGAATTTAGATCAGCATTTGCATTTCTTTGTGATTACTGTCATAATCATCACCCATTTCCTGTAAAGCAAGCACCCTGCCTATTTCTTTGGCGAGGTGACGCCCTTGTCGTCCGCGACCACCTTATCTATCTACTCTTCGGAGGTGCTGGCGGTGTCTGGTGTGAATCAAGTCTAAATCCAATCCACTATGATATCACTTTGTCAGAAAATCATTACTCCCTTTTCAAAAAGCTAATTTGATGGAATATACAGTGCTCATGCTTATAAGATTTCCAAAATTCCCTATTTATGCGATACAAGATTGAAGCATCCCATTTACTTTTGAAAGGCTTGGTATGACACTAGCACCACCGCAACTCAATTAAGTAGGCAAACACTCCTAAACCTGCAGCAGCATGCGCCTTAGGTAGAAACTAGAATGAACTAAACAATCTTAATTTACTCCTTTACAATGAACTGAATCTGAACAATCTTAGTTTACTCTTCATGAGCTACAAGAAAAAGCCTACAATGAGGCTTTTCTTTTAATTTTTTTCCTTCAGACTTCAGACTAGTACCATCAGGCAAATTAGTATCAACATCCATCATCATTAAACCGTAAATTGCGAGATAAACAAGAGGGCTAGATTAAATTATTGGGTGAAAGAAACAAAAATGAAGAAATATATGCTCTTTGCTCCTTAAATAATTGGGATGGTTCTACATTTATAATTTATTCATCAACATATGAGTATCTTTTGATTAACATTTTGTTCCTACTCCTCAGAAAGCATATAAAGGAAGAAAAAATGGGGATAGGGAAACTAGGAAAAAAATTCACAAGCTACAATCATGACAGTTATCCTGCCAAGGCTCAAAATTGACAAAAATCAAATAATGTACAGACAAGTGGGTTCATTGGACCTTGCAACATGTGAAGTTGGTGAGCCCCCAATCATCATTGTATTTCCAACATAAATTAGACCTGAATCTGAAAAGAGAGATTAATTTTATCAGCAAAAACATATGCCATCAAGTAGAAACTGAGAAAAAAACCAACTAGCAGTGAGCTTTTATAGCATAAAATTCAAGGTTTTCAATCACCATAAGAACAGAGTAGAGAAATAAACTATTAAAACTGTCTCAATCCAAACACATACAAAACTTTCTGGACCATTCTCACGCAAGCATTCATATCATAATACAGCAGAGCCTACCTATGATGCTGATGCATATTCAGTGCCATAGTCAAGATCAAAAAGCATGCCCCTGCGGTTTTCTGAGCCCATTTGAATATTGAACTTCTTTGCCAAGGACTCAACTAGATCATCACTCTCATAGTCCATCTCTCGTATACATCGCCTTCTGACCTTTTTTAGTGTTTCTTTGGAGGGTACAAATCCAGCAGTCACCTGCCAAAAGAATTGTTGAATGGCCATTAATCTTTTTCTACAGAGATATCATGAGGTTCTACCCATCAGAAAGAAAATGGAATTACCATCTCGTCAATTGCAGAGAGAGCAGATTTTTGATCTTGATTGATGAGATGAGCATCAACAAGCAAAGAATATGACTTAGCATTGGGTTTCACACCCAAGCTCAGCATGTGTTCAAACACCCTTGAAGCTTCAAAAGTCTGCCATGCAAAGATTTATTAACTTGAAGAATTAGGCCTAAATTCAAAGTTTAAACCCCAAAAAACATCTTTCAGTTGGGGGGAAGGGGGTGGTTCCATGAGTAATTTAGATTGCATGAGTATGCTATAAGCCCGAGAAAGAAAAAAATAAGGTTGTATTAAACAGAGAAAAAGACAAGCAAGGAACTAAGCCAAGCCTTTCCAAGAATATCCTTGATACACACATACAAGCTCAGAAAAACTAATGCATGCATCCACATGTACTGGTGCATTTTTTGAGATTGCAAGAGTATTTGCATACAAGGGAGAGAGGTAATAAATACATACCTTCTTCAGCTTTCCAAATGCATACATTAGAGCATTATATGAATGAATATCAGGGGTCAACCCAAAAGAAGAACCTATCGCATCAAACGTTTGGTAGGCACGCTCAATGTCCCATATGTTTCCACAACCCAAAATTATACAATTCAGAGCAGCGACGGACTTGTATGGAGGGTCTGCACTGCTTAATTTCTCAAGTTGATAATATACCTGGGGAGAATATTTCAATTTTGCAACATCAGCAACCACCTCCTTGATGAGCAGAATATATAGATTAGGTCTATGAAAAATTTTAGAAAAGCGATGATGAATTGAATGCCATAAGTGCAAACTTGAATAGCCTTGACTTTTTCAAAAGAAAAGCAAACATATTTCTCCTTGCAAAAAATTGTTGTAATAAGGACACGAATAAGTGTTAAATTTTGATAGAGTGACCTACAACAATGCATACATTGCAAGAACAGAAAGATGGAGTAAAAGTTATATGTATTTCCACATATTCTATGATTGAAAACACAAAGACAACTGATACTTCATTCAAATGCTCAATAAGCAACCAATGGAGCAGCTTAAGGAACTTCCTTAATATTTATTTATTATTCATTTTTAAAATTGGCCTTATTCAAATTCGAAAAAGCAGCCCGCATGTCTGTTGATATTTCTCATACTAATTTTTTCTTCTTAAGAAATATCACAATCACCAAAAATATTAAATAATAGCTGATTCAATAGAAAATCAATTAGAATATATATAATTTGAATTATAAAAGGTCATACCGAATCCAAAGTCTCAAAACCCTTCTTGGAGCAAGCCACAACCAATGGATATAAAGAGGTAAAAGGCGAGAACAAATCTTCTGCTTCATTAATGGAATTCCTGTGAGCAGCCTCAAACTCGTGCAGTGTACCAAAAGCTCTCTGTAGATTCCCCAATGATGCATGAGCATAAATCTTCCCAAGGTAAGATTCAGGGCTAGGCACCTTCTTTTGACGCAATGACCGCCGTAGGATTGCCCAGGACGCATCCAACAGGTTTGAACTGTAGGTCCTACCTGCAGTTGCAAGTGCTGAGACAATTAAGCCTTCATCTACAGAAAGCAAGAAGGGTGGCCTTGCAATTTCACCCCGAGCAATCCATTTGGCCATGAATTCCAATGCATAAAATGTTAACTTGCTGTTATCCGCTTGCATTGCAACTTCTGCAAGATAGTTGCACAAATTCCAATTTGGATAAAGAGCTCTATTCTGATCTGTTGTCTGACAAGACCCATTAGAACAAAGTTACATAACCAAATATTGACCAAAAAGCAACCTCCTTAATCAAAACAATATCAGTGCCAACGAAATGAATCATATACCTTGCACCTCTCAATAACAGTAACCAAAGTATCAAGCCGGCCTTGGCGAACACAGCTCCCCACACATTCAGTAAATACTCTCATAGACAACAAATAACCAGATTTTAAGGCCATATCTACATATTTCAAGGCTGCATCAATCTGTTCTGCCTCAAACAGCATTCCAATAACCAAGTCATAAGAATCATCATCAGGCAAAGATTCTGCTCCACCCTGCAGCATCCTGATACCAATAAAGTGAAGGGTGATACCTCCAATACCAATTTAACATCACTAATATTTTAGAAAGTAATTCCCAAAATAAGCAATAAACTTAAAGCAGTGTTTGACGGATGCACTTATTTTCTATTCAAAAAATGAATGAACATCCTTCTTGAAAGTAAAATTGATGAAAGAAAGGTTTCTAAATCTTCAAAAAAAGAAAAAGCCTGCATCCGCTCCATTTCTGTCCCACTTAATAACCCAGGTGCAATCTTCGTCCACTTCTAAGACATCCCAGAGTAGTAAAATTTGGTACAACAACATCCACCAATACTACAAACCCTCAACCAAAGACAACCACTCTATCTCCAACTCCAATGGTTTTACTGTTTTCATGGAGGTCCTAAAACGGTAAAAATCACAGAGGTGATCGTACCCAAAGAGCTTGCTCCAGATCGTAGTCGCATTATAGGATTAAAATTCTCCATACAATTTTAATATACCTGATCAATCAATCCACGCTGACTACTTTCGAAATGTAAAGAAACCAACTTTAACAGCAATGGGAAAACTTTTTTTAATTTTCCTTCTATTTGCTAACTAAAAAGGAAATATATATGAAACTTTCAAGCTAAGGGTAACCTACATTTAAAGAAAAAACAAAAACAAAAAAATAGTAAAACTTTAAAAGAGAGAACTATATATATATACATACATATATATATATATATATGTATATATAAATATATAACTAACCGTTCAAGCAACTTCTTTGCAGCTTCAGTTTCCTTAGCCTGGTTCATGGCCTTTAAAATAAAATTAAACGACGCTGTATTGGGAACAATGGCAAACTCATCCATTTGCGCCACCAAATCAAGCAAATCACCGGCAGATGCTCCGATCATCAAATTAGCTCTCAAATAATGATTATAAAGATTCACATCGGGCTTATTGGGCTTCCCATTCTTATCCAGCGATCGAACCCAGAACTCGAAAAGCTCTTTCACGTCGGCCCATCGTTGCTGAGTCATCAAACCGGCGAAATGGTTCATTAAAGCCGGCGCGTCGAGATTTTCGGATAAGTACTGAATCCGGTGACCCGGGGCTTGGACCAGGAAGCCGAGGGGGATCAAGGATTGAGCTAGGGAAGTTGAGTTTTGGGCCATGTTTGGGTTTCGCCAGTTCTCGTGGTAGAGAGGGCTTCCGGAGGCTGGGTTCGGAGGGAGAGGGGTAGTCTGAGTGGAGTCAGTCGAATCGGCGAGTTGGGGTTCCTGAGAGAGGAAAGGGTATGTGGAAATGAATTTGGTGTGGTTTAGCCGGCAAAGAGTCCGGGTTCGGGTCAAGATCACCATTCGTGAAGCCATTTCTTTTCACTGTCAAAGTGAAGCAGTGAAGCAAGAGAGCTTTCCCGGTTAGGGTTTTGGAGATGACGCAAAAGGGGTTATCTCGTTTCGAGGAGACGATAGTAATTTCGGAATATCAGTGGTAATTTGGAAATTTTACAAAATTGGTATGGTCATTTTGGGCATAGTCATTTTCTGTTTGATGCCTTCGGTTGGATCGGGAGGAAGAGCGAGAGGATGCCTTCAAAAGGGTGAAGACAAGAATATAGTCCCATAGAACCATGGCACCAATCACCACACTTGTAACAAGTAATCTTTTCACCTCCTTTTTTGTCATGAATTTGTACAAAACCTTTAATGATATATCTCATTTGATTGATAAGATTTATAATTGGCATTTATTTAATAATTTCTCATCTCAAATGGATCATCTTGCAACAGATTAAGAGTCTAATCTTGGTAAGTTTAATATCAGATTGATCTTAATTTTCCGAGCAATATAAGATACTTTCCTGTATACGGATGGAAGATGTAACACAACAGTTTGAAGGGCTAAACCCCACTAGAGAATTAGAGAAACTGGAATTTCACTCCTAGGTTGTTTAAGTGCCACTTAATAGGAGAGAGGTAGACACAAAGTTATGGGTAGGAAAGGGAACATCACTTCCAGAGCTGAAAACAGAAGGGTATCCTTGTGCAAAACCTCAGCACTCAAGCTTCATGTGTTTGCATTGATATTCATAAGTCTTTCAATGGGCAACAAGAGTTTTATCAACAAAGCTCAATCTGACAAAAATGAATTGACAAGATGAAACATTTTGCATTCATGGAACCGAACGAACTTAATAATCCAAAATTTGCTGTTGAATTTATCAAATCCTAACCACCAAACACAAAGAGAGGAATTTGATCTCTGCGAACTTCAAAAGCATAGCATCACATATTGTCTTCAGAACATGATACTAAATAAAATGATTGTCCATCCACAGCAACACATCGTTCAATTTCTTATCATCCAGTGCACAACATGATTCTAACATCAAAGATGCTGAATATTGAGAGATCGAGGAAGTAAAGCTCAAAGCAAAGTATATTCTAATATTGATTGCATTTCCATGGTTTAATTTACAAATTACAATGGATTAATTTGTTACAGCAATGTGTGGTTGGCTCATACAAATATGATTCCGTTCTCCTTAATGGTATCAAGAACTATTCCTAGCTTACCTTCAATCCGCTCACCTTTTCTAGGCTCATAAGACATTGCATAGACATCAGCATCCTTTGATCGTTCAGCAATAAGTTTCCCTATTATTCTGCATGCATTATGATCTGTGAGTGATGGCAAAGTGTTTCTAAGATCCTTGGCGTTAGTGGTAGCAACTGATATTACTTTACTTGTGCCCCGATGCATCACTTTTGCATGAATAAATTTCTTTGAAAAGAAAACATTTAGTAAAAATGGCCTCATATACATATCGGTCCTTTGTTTCCATGATTTCCTATTGGGTCGCTTTGCAGCTTCACCACGGGATCTCCTGGTCCAGGCAGCTTGAACAAAAGAACCCTACAAATAAATGTCAAACAGAATAACTTATGTTCTCGTTTCTTTCCTTAATGATTTTAGCTGCCTGAAGTTAGTGTCATCGTGTAACTTATCCATGCAACGAATATGTGTGACAGGAAATCATAATTTAGTATCATAGAAAAAACCAGAGCAAACACGTTTCAGACTTTTCAATATGGAAACTAAAATCCACACTATTTGGGATCTGTCAAATGTTAAACAGTACACAGATCCGTGTGGATTCAAAAGACTAAAATTGTCATCAAATGCATTCTGCTTTACACAGAAGACAACTCGTCAAATTGTGCATATGAGTTCACCAGTTTACAGATTTTAATCATCCGATGATGAAACCCCTCCACCCAGACATCTAGAAAAATGATGAGAGGAAAATTTGATGCTCTCAATTTGAACAAAATGTAAGCTCAAAGACATTTTATTATTTGGAATTTTCTTTTAACATTTATAGTTAACTTACCCCTCTGAGCAAGCTAATAAACAACAAAACAAGTACATAGCAAGATATTGTCTCATCTCAACTATCAAAATAGAAGCACCATGATACTATTTTTCTCAAGAGCATAAATATTAAGATTTATGATCTTAACATCACTAACAGTGTGTACCCATCATCTGCTTCAAGATAAAATTCCATAATACAGAAGTTGTTTTAAAATCTTCAATGCCTTGGCATACTCAAGACAACGATGATGTTGCTATTTCTAGACAGTATAACATTTCAATTGGCCTAGTACATGTCTCTTCGCTAGATTGAAAAGAGATGATTCCTTCCAAGCCAGCAAGCTCTTATCAAGTTCATAAGACATCATTGAGTTTCAATTTCAACAAAAGTATGTTGCTGCAAAGGACAACTTTAGAAAACTTTGTCTCGCAACCATCTTGGGTAATAAATCAGCAAGCAAACTGGATTTAATAAACCACAAAAGGACCATCGTTGAAAAGATTACAATATAAAAAAAAGAAAAGTTGAGTATTAAAATTTTTAATCAAGCAAATGTATCGAATAGGTCCAGTCCAAGCCAATAATAACTAATTAGCTTTAGCAGACTTTGAACTCCCAAAATCATGATATTCAACCACTAAAAACTCTGATTTCTTGACTTTCCACAATAGTTGAACAGAGAGTAATGAGTCAAATCATAGTGTTCATTACATTTAATAATAAAATCTTAATATGCTCTTTTATTTCCCTTTTACAAAATCTGGAATTAGAACTATAAACCTAAATTTAAAGCTTCCCCTGGCGCTGCTTCCTCCATGGGAAACTTTTATCATTTTAAACAAATAAGTTAATGACATAGCCAACATTAATCATTAATCAAGCATGCATCTTTAGCTACATGATGAAACCGAGAACGCTATGTTTTGAAATCTAAAGGCAAAGGCAAACCCGACCTCAACATTACCATCAAGTTAACAATTAAACTCCATTATCTTTCCAAAAAAAAAAAAAGAAATTAAACTCCATCTTTCCAAGTTTATCATATGTTGTCACTAACCCAATTTTATTTCAGCTAAGTTTTACATTCCTAGCAAAGTTATAACAGCGTTATTAAACATAACAAAAACCCATTATGTCATCCGAATCCCTTTCCCAGGAACCAAACAGAACAATGTTAAAGAAAAAAGAATACCTTGTTCAGAGAGGGAGCAGTAGGGAGTGTGAACGAGTTAATGGAGATGTTGATACTGGGAAATGAAGAGAGCCACGAGAGAGAAGTGAGTTTGTTGGGGCGTTCTGAGTGAGTCGGGAATGAGTCGAGAGGCCGCGTTGGTAAAGCTGATGAAGAAGATATTACGGACGCCATTTTTCCTTCCTTTGTTTCTTACCCGGGGATTTCGCTTCTAAACGTAATTCTGGGCTTAAAAAAAAAGGCGTCTTCTCTTTATTGGGCCCAAAAGTGCTGGGCTGTGAGAAAGCCCATATGTGGCCCAACATTTGGGGTTTTTTTCTATTATGAATTTTTTTGGTTTACAAGCTTCTAATTATAAATTTTTTAAAATAAATTAAATAAAAACAGACATTTGGCTTGAACAAGGGATTTAGATCAGTATATTATTCTTTCTAACAATATTATATTTTTTTAATATAGTTATCATCGTACTGATATTTATCAGTTTCGTTTACAAATTTTGAATTTTAAATTTCGAATTTACGAGATGTTACTATAAATAATAAAGATAATAACAAATATCTTTTAATTGTATACTCACAAATATTTAACTCAATTATATAAGTTATCGATATCTTTATATTCAAGTTTGAGATAAATACAAATAACAAATTTAGTACTTATTTAGAGTATCACCCATTAGATATTTGGTATCCGAATATCTTCAAGTACCCTTGCTTGATACTCATATATAATAAATAATATCATATATAATGGATACTATTAGATGGTATTTGTCTTTTTTTCTTTTACTAATAATATTATAAATTTATTACGTTTTTTATTAAAAAGCATTGCATATTTACATTAAAAAATTTTGAAAATTTAATATAAATACATCAAAATAAAAAAAATTATTTTAATTTCTGTAGAAATCAAGTAAAGAGGAATACCTATTTAGCTTCAAACTAACTAAAAAACAAAAGGGAAATATCAAGATTGGGATTATTGTTCTAATAATTGAATTAGCAAAACAAAAGGCCAAAAGCCCAAAATGGAAATAGACCTCGCAATTCTAAGCCACAGAAAACTAGAGGCAATGGCCGAAGAGCAATGCAGGCCTTTGCTTTCCTCATACCTCTACCAAATCTTAAAGAGTTCAGCTCCCTCTCTCTCATGGCATCCACCAATGCTCTTCAAGCTTCATATTCTGTCTTACTCAAACCCCATAACGTAACTCACCTGCTACACGAACTCGGAGGAGCAGCAAGAGGAATCCGGGCGAGAACTAGGAGAACAAACTGCGGCAGCCTGGGCGTGTTTGCGTCCCAGGCGCCAAGCGGACGCCAAAGGGCACCTCCGGGAGTTGATACGAGAATACACTGGGATAATGAAGATGAAGGGTGGATTGGAGGTTCGTCGAAGTCACAGCAAACCAAGGAGAAGCTAGATGCTGAAGAGCAGCAAAAGAATCTCCTCGGTGAGAAGTTTGCTGACTTGCTCAATGACTCCTCTGATTCTCATTACCAGTGAGTCTTGTTATTTTACCAATCACTTCTATTTTGATTCCAAGGCATGGTATAACTGAACAGAAATGTGTATACTGCTGATTTGCTAGCATGTTTAGAACCATTACTTTCATGGTTCTTGATTAAATCTTTCAAATTCAATTTTCCTCCATAGCAGCAGTCCCCCATTTTTCATTGGAAAACAGAATAGAAAAACCAACACTACTAGTTGCTAGATTGAAACATTGGTTTCTTCTGAGTTGTACAACAATTTGAATGGAAGATCAAGACCATGATCCTAGGCATTAAGATTTTACCATCAGTCAAGCCCGGGGAGCCCCTGCAGTTTTTACCTGTTATGAAACTCTAATCCTTTTTCCCTGCTAAATTTGGCTATAGATTCAATTGTAATAGTTAGTATTTATCCAACCATTGATGGAACTTGAAATTGGTCAGTTTCTGCTTCTAACCCTTATTAATATTGATCATTCAGGTTCTTAGGAGTGTCAGCAGAAGCTGACTTGGAAGAGATTAAGGCTGCGTACAGGAGGCTGTCAAAAGAGTACCATCCAGACACAACTTCACTTCCTCTAAAAGCTGCTTCAGAAAAGTTCATGAAGTTAAGAGAGGTTTATAATGTTTTAAGCAGTGAAGAGAGCCGTCGTTTTTATGATTGGACGCTTGCTCAAGAGGCTGCAAGCCGTAAAGCTGAGAAGCTGAGGATAAGGCTAGAAGACCCTTACCAGCAAGACTTGAGAAACTACAAACCGAAACCCGATATGGTTGATCGTCTTGGTGGGAGGAACATAGAGCTGAGTGATCAAGCAATGACAGCCCTCACGTTTGATGTTTTTGTCATAATCTTTGCAATTTGTTGCATCATTTATGTGCTTGTATTTAAAGAACCATATTACTAGCTAGGCTGATTAGGTTGTATTCTGAGTTCACAACGGAGAAAATCTGAAAATTGTACATAATATTCATTAAAATGAATGCATAATCGTCTAAAGGTTTTGTCTGCGAAGAAATCTTTTATATCTGGTTTGATCTTTCTACTTGTCTTCTATCATGGATGATCAATAGATGCATGTAGAGCTTCTCTGAATGTCTTTTATACAGTTTTCTGGTCATTCTCTCCCACTTCAGGGCCTAACTTCCAAATATATAAGGTATACTGATCATGCAGGGGGAGAGGACTTATCTCCTCACTTCCCTTTCCTCTTCTCTCCCTTTCCATCCAATGATCCAAACACATTTTGTAGTCATGAAAGGCTTTCCATAAGTTTGAGTTGAATGATTTATATATTAAACCACTTACCAATCATCATAAGCATCATGGAGGACTACGACCTCATTTGCAAAATTCAGAGAGAAGGTAGCTCACTGCAATGGATGCTGAAAACCCTTTTGTAAAGGCATAAAGCAGCTGTTCTTGAATCTCAAACAATTCTGTCCTTGTTTGCAGAATTAGCTGAATTCCCTTATTTGGTCCCAGGTCCAAGTCTGAAAAATGATCCCCTGAGACTTAACCTTCTGATAATAATCACTATATTATAAACACAAGTTTGCTATAATGATATATAACAACAATCTTTTCTCTTTTTATATGATGAAAACTTGTAAAATGGGACTATGGCGGGTAAGAACAGGTTAGCAGATTTGTGATTCTTTTCATGAAATCAAACCCTTCTTGTTACTGCATGCTTGTCTAAGTTCAATGTTAGATCAGAGACAACTCTTGACTGGATTTTGCGATATGGGGTTGATCAGATTGCCCTGTTGGATGTATGATTTGAGTCTCAAAATTTGGAAGGTAACCTTGTCTGAAAAGTTAAACCCAGTACCTGACAAAGAGAAACTTCATGAAACTTGTATGACAAAATCAACGTAGCCAGATCATATAATTGTGTCACTTGGGAGTTATAAATTGGTTAGAAAGACAACTTAAGTGGCTTTAGCTGTATGGTCGGTCTTTGCCTCAACAAGCCAACCTTACCCTAAGAATCCTAGCTAAAAATCCAAATCATTTCCAGGAAAGCTGGGAATAATCTACGCTCATAAATTATTGGAATATATCAGCACACCTTTTGCTGTCTCTTAACATTTTTGCTGTCTCTTTAACCTACCATGCATTCTGTATTTGGAATTATTTAATTCGAGGTTCTTTCATTAGATAAATCTCTTCCCTAGTAAGGCAGGTAGCTAAATTATGTAAGTTACAATCTCTCACATATATAGTCACAAATTACCGATTCTTAGTGTCACGGTCTACACCAACTTGTAAAATATTATTGACTTTAACTCGTTAGGTTTCACAATTTTATCTCATAAAATAAACTTTACAAGTCGATGATGTGAACACTCAAATACTCAGTTCGTACTTTAATATACAGATCATGACATCTTCTCTTACTCTAATAAAGATCCACTATCCTCGATAACACATCATTAGTATCTTAGTATTGAGTCTAATACTAACTGTTACAGTCCATACCAACTTGTAAGATATTATCCATTTTGATTCATTAAACATCATGATTTTATCTCATAAAAAATACCTCACAGTAAAAATTATATGAACACTTAAATACCTAATTCGCACTTTAACACATTATCAATATCAGTTTCTGGATCATGACACTTAGCATGTACTATGATTCTGTTTGTTTTTTGGTATAAAAAAACAGTGATATAAAAAGTCAAATTTAGGATGTTTATCCAAATTCTCATGACCCAAACATCTGTATTGATTAGTTGAAATGGCAGATTGATTCCCCAGTTAGCAAAAGGGCAATCTTGTTGATAAAACCTCATCAAAATGAAGAATGCATTGATACAAAAAGCAGCTGGCCAAGGAGATGCTGTCTAGGAAACAAAAACACACAAAGAAAGTGAAAAAGGAAAGGTAAAGGCCAGAGGGAGGGATGTGGAAAGCATCTGGCTAAAAGTGTTTCTTTGTGCTGTGTTGGTCCAATGATTCCCTTTTGGGCCTGGTAAGGAATTTCAATGCCCCAATCAACATCGCTAGAGACTGATCAAATGAAGTGAGCTAAAAGCAACCACCCAAAATTTCAAAAAGATTGCTTCTTTCATTCCCTTTTCCCTCCCTCATACCAAGTCTCTCTCCTTTTTGGCACCCACCTAACCTGCTTGTTCGCTTCTTCCCATCCCCCATTACATAATACCATGGGCAACATTTTCCCTATCCCTTCCCTCCCCATCATCAATTCTTGTTGATTATCAACCTATTCCTTCATTATTAGCAGTAATCACCTGGCAGAAAAGTCAACAACTCTCTGCCTTTTATAACTTTGTTTAGCCAAGGTCCCAAGGGTCCTACCATGTAAAGTATTATTACCTTTTTAGAATTATTTCTGGCTATCTTTTTAACTAATTTAAGGTTTATTTTATTTTAGTGTCCGAACATTTGGTTTGGTGGTAGATATATGCATCCTTTACTCCTAAGATAAAGTTTGGAAACTTTTTTTTTAAATAAAATTAAAGATAGTAAATTAAGAGACAAAAATTTTATTAAATACGAAATAAGTACATCCTGTTATGTAATTCAAGTTTAATGAATTTTCATCGATTATAAAAAATAATAATTGTTTTTAATTCAATTACGTTTCCCTTTTTCTCTTTTTGTAATTGATTTGTACAAAATCATTGCATTTTATGAGCACTATATCTTGAACAGACATTACTATAATTGTTTGGAGGATTCAAGCTATGGAGGGTAATAAAAGCAAACCAAAGATTGGAGGTTCATGATTTTTTATGTTTTACTTTTACTTTCTTTGTAATAAAAAAAATCATTTTTCTTCTTTTTTTTTTAATTTTCTATAAAATAAAATAGTACATATAGCAATAGCATGTTGGTGTTAGCTTTTTTTACTTTTGAAAGATTTCTTATATCCATTATTAAAACTGTAATTATTAGTCTTTTTTCTTTTCAAAAGGTTTTTTATATTCTTTTAAAAGTAACTTTTTACTATATCTCAAATTTCAAAAAAAAAAAAAACTAAACACAAGAAACCCGTGATCAAAAAAATTAAAATTTATCCGATACGTGAATAACTTTTTAATAAATATGTTTATTATTTGAACATTTGATTTAAAAATTGAGATCGACATATCAATATTTAATTTTTAAATTGTAACAAGAAAGTGTTTTTGATTAAAAATTGTTCTTCGACGCTTTGTACTTCTTTTATTAAAAAAAGAAAAAATTAATATACATACACGATAAATTGTATCATTGAATTAAATATTCCTACACAATTTTTCATTATATCAAAAAAAGGAAACCGAAAGGCAAATCTCTTCACCGATGTTAGTAGTTATGCAACTAAGTCAATTTTAAAGCTTCATTTTAACTCAATTAAGGATTGATTTGGGCCCCTAATCTTGTCAAAATCACTTTCTTGCCCATCATAAACAAAATAGTTATTCCAGTTAAATCAATTAAAGGTGGCTATGGAAAGCAACATATCAGATTACAAAGGTAGTGCAATTTGTTAAATGGAATAGAAAATTTGTAACTTTGAAGCAAATGGAAGTAAAAGGGAAAGAAATGTTGTCTATAGAACTAACAATAAAAGTGGTCAGATTTATATTTGATGTATTATTAATGTATAATATTTATAATATTATTGTTTGATACGTTTGTAAAATGATATTTCGTGATTAAGTGATAATATAACCGACTAGGTATAAAAAAAAAATCCATAGAATCATAGTCTAAAAATTTAACAAATGGCAAAGGGAAATCAATAATCTAGGTTGATTCCTAGACAAATGATTCAATGAAAAATTAAATGCATTGAAGCTCACCAGCTTTGACATCTCACCAAACATGGAGAGTACCCTACTACCATACCATATATAAATGTTTCTATTTAAAGAAAATTGAGTCATTATTTTTAAAGCTATGTACCTAAAAGAATTTAATATTTTAAAAGTATTCTAGTTGCTTATTAGTATTACTCGAGTTACGTTCATGTACATTCTGTTATATGTACATATCAAACCATTATATTAAATAATTCAAAATTTAAAAAAATATAAAAAATGATGAATCGAATTATTCGGATCATTATTATCATATTTGATAGTATAAAAATAAAAACAAAATTACATTGAAAGATTGGAAAACCTTTTCGTTTTTTTCCTTTCTCTCTCAATTTTCTTTTCTTCATTACATTAAATTTATATATATATATGTGTGTGTGTGTTCGGTTCAAGGAAAAAAATAAGAAAATTGAATACCTTTTTTTTGTCTTTTACTTGTTAGTTATTAAAACGTTGTCATAGGTATATCATTTGGATTTTCTTTTTGCCATCTGCTTTCCAGTGTACCAAACAAGTAAAGTGTAATTTTTTCTTGATCTTTCTTCATTGCTTGGCCTCGACGTGGCGTGTGATGGTGGTGGTGGTAAAAGCCAAATGGCACGGTGGTTTGGTCAAAAGGTTCCAACGTAGGGCTGATATATAATTCAATGAATTTGTAAATGCAAAAGTTAGCTTTAAAACTGCTCAATATTTAAAAATTTAATCTTCTGTTTTGCATAGGAACACGTCTTAAGATTTGTAGAAACTATGAATGTGATCCTAGGAAGCTTGGTGTCCTACAGTCCTAAGTCCAGGCTCTTGAACCCCCCAAGAATCATGTGCCTGATTTACTAGGCAAAAAGAAAAAAGCCTCTTGAACATCATTGTCGTGTCAAAATTTGCCTGCTCCATACATCAACCAGAATCAATGTTGATGGGGCCATGTAGTAAAAGCTTGCAAGAACTTCACCAAGAATGCAAGAAAATTTTCTAATCTATTTATTAACTATATGTCTGTGTTCATGTTTATCTTCATTTAGCAACAGTTTATACTTAAACATGGCTCCAATGGGAGTACATGGAGGATGAGAAACCAGGGAAGCAAAACGAGGGCTGTCCCATGTACAATGTACAAGATTGAATCAAAGTTCATAAAGCTGAAAAAAGAGGAACAGGACAGTCATGGTGACAGCACATTGATAAAAGATCTCAAAAAAGGGTCCCCCAACGGTAGGACCCTCAGGCCTCACCTTCACCGTCACAGAACCAACCTAAACCAGGTTGGGGGTTAAGTTTTGATCCTTCACATGAGTTTATGACCGTTTGAGGGAAAAGCATGGGGTTATGCAATATGTGGCACATTGATACATAAAAGAACTGGGAAAAAACAGTCAAATACATGACAAAAAGCTTTTTTTTTAATGGCTTAGCTCAGTTCCCCAGAACACTTAAAATATCTAATAAACACCAGGTTGTTTTTTAAGACATATGTTCACTGTAATAAAAAGTGCCCTATATATCAGATGCAGACACCCACTATCATCACCAGTCACTACCCACCGTCATACTTTCCTTCTTTTAGATTGTTTGGTCTAGAAACCTCCATTCTCTCTTTTCTCTACACATACTATCTCTTTCTCTCTTTTTTTTTCTTTTTTTTTTCTTTCTGCTCTCCTGATTTCAAGTTCAACCAACTATCTTAAAAGTCAGTTAATTTCTTCAAATTTTCCCCTCCAAATCTTGCATCAATCATGGCTCTTTTAATTTGTCTAGTGCTTTTCCTGGCCATGACTGGCCATTCAAGTAAGCTTCTTGGTTTTTGTGATTTTCTTTCTATTTTTTCCCCTCCTTTTTCTCTCTTTTTTTCACTCTAGAGTTGTTGTAAGGTTTTTGAGTTGTCATAACTCAAGATTTCTAAGATGGGTTCTCTTCTTTGCTTCAGAAATGTACTGATGGTTTCTTAAAGATTTAAGTTTTTCCATCTTCATTGTAAAGAATTTTCAAAGATTATATTTTTGAGTGTTTTTCTTGTTTCAATTCAAAAAAAAAAAATCAATTTTTCATAGGGAATCTTTTTAGCTTTTGATTGGTTTTTATTGTGTTGTTAGAAGCTAACTTTTTATGATTTCGGGGTGTTTCTGTTTTCTTTCTACAGGTGCTACTTATTGCTTATGTAAAGATGGAGTGGGTGACCAAGCTCTCCAAAAGACCCTGGATTATGCTTGTGGAGCTGGAGCTGATTGTACTGCAATCCTTCAAAATGGTGGTTGCTATAATCCCAACACTGTGAAAGACCACTGCAACTATGCTGTCAATAGTTATTTCCAAAGGAAAGGTGAAGTTACAGGAAGCTGTGATTTTTCAGGCACTGCTACAGTTAGTGCCAATCCTCCAAGCAGTAAGTTCAAGAGCCTATCCCTTCTGTTTCTAAATATTAGTGTGTTTCTTTCCTCATTCCTTTCATTTTTTGGATTTATTTCCTGATTTTCTTTTTGGTACAATTTTTCTTTCTGGTTTTTTGCAGATGTTGCTTCTACTTGTAACTTTCCCGCAAGGTATGTTTATTAGATTGTTGATTCTGCTGTGAGGTTTCAAAATCACTTTCACATCTAATGAAGTTTCCTTCTGATATGTTCCAGTAAACCCTTTTTCAATAGAAACCTGTGCATGTCAAAACTAGAATCTGCCACTTTGATGAAAAATCAGACTCTCCTCCAAGTTTTTCCTCTTTTGTCTTAGCTTTGGGATTTCTCTGTTTGGTACAACCGACATAGTAGATATGAACGGGATTTTGCTTTCAGAAGCAGTTTGCAGAATGCAGCCACTGTGTCAATTTTCATTCAATAACTTAGATGTTGATTAATTAAAGTAAAGGGTAGATTAGATCTAGCCCCCGGCGCCCTCTCCAAATAGCTGAATCATTTTTGCTTTGATTTCTTTACAAGGAGGCCTGGCTGCATCATACAGCTGTGAGCTGTCATGATGTTGATATTTCAGAAGTTGTTTGTCTTCTTTCTTATCAAAATCAAAGTATTTTTGATTCCAAATCTCTGCTGGACATCTGTTATATTCTCATGTTAGTATGCTTCCATTTTGCTTCCTTTGGATGATTGCTTTTTGCTCTAGTGGGTTTGTAAAAATTTTCTAATCCATCAGATTCAGGGCTACTTTTTTTAACCGTCAAGTATTGAAACATTCTATTTTTTTCTGCTAAATTTTGCAGTAGCACCGGCACCACTCCAACAACTGGAACTGGAACTCCTACCACCACCCCAACCACAGGGACAACCACAGGCACAACAACTGGCACAACCACCGGGACTCCTACAGTTTTTGGTGGCACCACCCTTGGCCCAACAGGAACCACAGGCATCAATGAGCCAAGTGATGCAGTGTCTGTGTTCAGAAACACTAACCATTTCTTCTCTGTTGCTATGACCCTTTGGATTGTAGGGTTGTCTTGGATTTGAAGGTGGTAGAAAAAGGGAGTGGGGAGGGGAGAGTGGTAGGGTTTGTTGATGGGCGGATGAGATTTTGCCAGGACTGTGTTGATTCACATTGCTGTAGGTAGGGATCATCTACTGGAATCAGACCCCACGCCCCACTAGGACTTTTTTTCTCTTTCTTTTTTGTTACTTTCCTCCTCGCCTATGTGAAAAAAGCTTTGGAATTCGATTCCCCCTTTTGAGTAGTGATATGACTGCTATTGCAGTAGTAGTAGAAGAACCTGATCACTGCTTTTTTAGATTTTTCTTTCTTTCTGTGTATCTAGAGAGAGGCACTATTTTTTTTCTTTAATTTAATGAAAACTCGGGTTCTCATCTACTGGTTAAAAACAACAACTACTGCTGTCACTTTTGATCATTCCAAGTGACCCCCATTTGTTTTTTAAATAAAGGATGTTTGAATGTCTATTCATATCAATCTTCAACAAGTAGTAAGACTGGTGTTTTTTGTTGAATTGGTAGATAGTGACTGTACCTTAAGCAGCATTATTGGACATTTGACGTGCATGGCCAAAATTTTTAGATCTATTAATGTATTTTCTAGGCCATGGGTGGGAGCTTGAGATTGTGACTTGTGAACCACCTACCCACCATTCGGTTACAAGCACACTGAAAGAATTGGAGTGATGATCAAAGGCCTAATGGGTTAAGAAAAGAAACTGATCTCGTGCCTGCTTTTTTCCGAGTATCTGATTCCTAGGAAATTTTGGTGTCAAGCCTGTTAGATACTGCATTTTGGTGTCAAGCCTGTTATACACTGCATTTCATATCGGACGATTCTTAAGGTTAACCCAACCATAAGATAGAAGCAAGCAAAACAGTCCATGACATGAATGAAATCACACGTGAACTTTGACTTTTGCCAAAACACAGAGCAAGTTCTGTCAAGCCATATGACTTAGGAAGCATGAAAATTTCATCTCACATAATCTTTGCCAAGACAAAAGTGACAGATGCTGGAAGGATCACTTGCTGCTTTTGAAATACAACAGATGAAATCAGAACTATTAACCCTTAACAAAAGTGACAAATGTTATGACCATTAAAACTGCAGGTAAGCATGATCAGATCAAGCATTACAGTGAAAACCCAAGCTAAATATGGTTGAAGCAGAGAGACAGGATATACACCTTCATTACATAGGGACAAACTGAGCCTCTTTTTGGCAGTAATCCTGCACAAATTCCAAGATTAATCTGGCAACAGAATCTGGTTTTTCCACGTGAGGAAGATGACCACAATCGGGTATCTGTCGTATAATTGCATTTGGCAGTTCACGATGCAATCTCTGCATCAAAGCAATTGGAAAAATAAAGTCATTTTTAACTTTCTAACTGCATCAAGAGTGAGTTTCACTGTATTATTTCTCAATCACGTCTCAGAGTGAATAGAATGGGCCACTTCTTTATGGTATTCTCATGCCTATATGAAGCAAAATTTTGACAAAATGTTGAGTTGCTAACCACTCCTAGCTTGTTGCTAATAATCTGGTCATCCTCACCCCATATGATAAGTGTCTTCTGCTTTACCTGTAGAAAAAATTTACAGAAGTTGCATGAAAAGTTGCAGAGATCAATTGCTAGGCATTTGCTAACGAAACTCAAAATGAAGATATATCCTTTAATTTCATATTCATCAAATGCATATAACACTTAATAGGACCTGGGAAACATCCAACATGACTCCCTCCTTATAAGGAAATCAATAAAATTGGCAAGAGCTACCATCTGTTTTATTTGTTCCCATGAATTTTTCTTTGATTGTGTATCAGAGTAGTTTCTGAAGTGGGGTTATCGAAAAGATGACAAGACAAAAGAGAAGGCTACGTTACTATGATCAGTGCAGTTTGATATCAAGGTCATATGTCATATCTGCCACACAGCATTCCCTCTTGGAGATGATTTGAAAATTTAATCAAATGAAATTAAACTAAACAATAGAACTGAATACTATAAGCCTGTCAATAGTCCTACTGATCCCTGCAAAACAGCCCCAATAGACAGACCTGATCTATCTGTTTGCTGACATTGTAACCACCACTAATCATAAAATTCACAGTTGCATCCTCCCACCAAGGATACAGGCAATGCAAACGACCAATCTGGACAGGATTACAAGAAAGGAATAAGTATTAGGTTCCCCTTCAACCTTCAAAATCCTAAAATGTTCTAGTTTCCAGGAATAAGCATTACATTGCTTAGCATCATTTTGCAAGGAGAACTTACATTAGTCCAGTCCAAACTGGTGCTGAATGATGCACCCTTGAATGCCAACAAGATTGTATATAAGCGTAGGGGGAAGCTCTTCAATAGAGTTGCCTAATTCACAAAAATCTATGGTTATAGCAATAATGTACGATATAAAAACTCTTTAACATGCCCTTCCCCTTCTCCCAAAGGAAAAAAAGGGCACAAACAAGAATTGTTGTAAAGTGCATGTATGTATCGCATAGAACAGTTGTTATTTTTCAAACAACAGAGACTAGATCTTTAATAAAACCTGTTGTTGTCTTTACCACAAAGATGAGAGATTTGGTTAAAGAGGAGACACAATGAACAAAAAGAAATGCCGGAACAATTTAGTTGACACTCTAACAAGGGAAAAGCTTGTTCACAACACACAAAGTGGTCCTAGAAACATTTCAACTGGAGAAAACTAAATGAAACAGAAAACTAAAAACAGCTTGGATTTGCTATAACAATTGAGATTCAAGGCTTTTATGAGTTGCGAAGAAGACCAACCCCAGCATAGGCTGCTGCTCTGGGTAGCGTTGCTAGGTTTCCCGTGCCTTCTGCATATACACTTGCATCGATCAAAACAAGATTTTCAACCTGAAAATAAAGCAACTAAAGGTCATGAGTTTCATGGAGCATCGGAGGCATTTAATTAGCAAATTTTTTGTCAAACTATAACGCTACTCTCCAACTAATCTAATGGAGCATAAATCATAAGCTCAATTGTCTAAGACACTCACAGCTTCTGGGTGGTTGACTGCAAAATCAACTGCAACAGCGGCGCCCAGGCTTGGCCCAACCAATGTCATCGGCCTTTTGATGTATGACTTCCAAAACTGTATAGCAGAGATCCAGTGTTGTCTCAACATATTGGATTCTTTATGCTAACACTTGCTTTGCTACCAACAAACTCATTAATCTTGCATGTTAATCTTGAACTCCAAGCTCAATACAACTACCACTTTTACATAACGTTACCCTATTTAACCCTATGTCATTCAATGAATTGAAACATTCTTGAGGTAACAAGATGTTAGATGTACCTGGTAGAAATGCTCACGCTTGGACTGCGCATCACATGACCCAAGTCTTTCTGGCAATAAAAATAAATAATGGGAGAAAAAACAGTAACCAATATCAGAGCCATAAGTTGTTTGAAGGTCCAATAACACAAAAATAAGCAAAACAAACCTAAATTAGAGAAACCCCAGCCAAGAATGTCGACAGCCCAAGTTTCCAAACCAGCCTCCTCAAGCAATGGATATGTGTATCTCCATTCTAGACAAGAACTGAATAGCAATAAAGAAAATTGGTGAATCCCAGATACAAACTAATTAACTGCATCTGGTTATCAATTCTAAACTAAGTATATTTCAAGAAGAAAAAATGAGAGAGAGAGAGAGAGAGAGAGACCTGTCAAAACCATGGAGGAGAACCAATGGACTTTGCTTGCTCTGAACCAATGGCTTCACACAACTACTCATAATCCAACTTTCCGAGAAGCTAACCTGGACGGGCAGTCTCTCGATTCGGGTGGCGAGTTTTCGAGCAAACGGGTCTTTGATTTGTTCCACTTGTTTCGGTAGAAAAGGAGGGAACTCATCCTCCGCCAAAATGGTGAATCGGCGCCGCCATTGGGTTTTGAGTTTCGGAAACAACGTCGGCACGGGGCTGGCCGTGAGGGTCAGCATTTTTCTTCACCCTCCTCTATGAAGTGAGTGGTGGAGCGCTGGTAACTGATACCCGACACACACTGACAACCATGCAATTTAGACTAAACTAGAGGCGACAAAATCAAGATCAACTCCAAATGAATCAAACCACTTAAACGATCCCAACTGTCATAACTTAAGCCCAAATCCATTCCTTTGACTCTTCCGACTTCCACAGATTTGGTAATGAAACATTTGTCTCACGCGATTCAAAGGCGCGTGTACTAACGATTTCCATTTTTAAGTAGTAGTCAATGCCAGGAACATCCCGCGCAAAAATGAAGTAAGTTCAAACGAATACTATATCTCCTCTGTTTTCCTCTGTTTCTTCACCAAAAACATAAGAAGCAAAATTTAATGCATTTTCTTCATGAAAAAAGGGAGGAAATTGCCTTGGATTAAATTAATCGCTTCCACCTAATTCTGGGTCCGACTTAAATTTTCTTCTTTTCTATTGGTCCGAATACAGTAGTCATTGGAATTGGATCCATGCCCTTTTCTTCGACCATGTTTTTTCTGAGTGCTTGTGTTGTGGAGGAGGTTAGGGAAGGACCTTTCCATTCTTTGAATAAAGAATGGCATTATGCTTTTAGTTGGGAAGTCTCTTATTTTTATTTGGAAAAACAAAATAACATAAATACGAATACGACTCGAATCCAATGTAAATACAATATTTAAATTTGGTTTAATTTTAGTATTATTTTTTATGTTTAAATTTAATTCGATGAATAATACATTTATTTAAACTCAATTTGATAAAATTTAATTATTCGTAGTCGATAAAAATATCCAAAAAATTTTAAAGAGTTTGAATTCTTCAACTCGATTTTATACTCAAACGGCTTTAAATCGAGCTCAACTTGAGAATAAATAAGTTGAACTTGACTATTATTTACGTAAAAATGAGCACAATTAACTTAATTAACTTAATTCATTTGCATCTTTAATCTTATTTACATTTTAGAGGCAAAGGGATGTGAATTATCCAATTTTTTGGATTAAGCAAAAAAATATTTTCAAAATCTTTATTACTATAATATTTAAAAAATTTATAAAAAGTTTAGAAGTTTAAATACATTATTTTTAATTAAAAATCACTTGTCATTTTATAGAAAAGAAAAAAAATTTATTGTTTTTTCCTTTCCTTGCCCCGAAACTTTCCTCTAAGTTCGGTGCTTCTACGAGGGGAAAGGAATCAACGTTCAACATTACAGTCCAATCCCATGAATCTCATGCTCTTAACACTTTCGTCTTCATCATGACCATGTTCCGAAGCTACCATCTCTCCACGTATGCAACATCAACGGTCGGCATTAATCTGATCATGTATAAGCAGCCTCACCTATATATATATATATATATATATATATGGACTGTGAATGAATCAAATTCAGTTCTCATTTTGTTTACTATACGGTTATATTTCTAGCCGCCATGGATCCACAGCAACAGAGAGAAGCAGCTACACCGTCACCGCCACCGCCACCGCCCCCGCTTCGTCCAGCTCAAAGTGTTGATTCGTTTCGAATCATCGTGATCGTCTTTGCCTTCATTGTTATCGCCTCCTCGGTAGCCGCTTTCTCTCTCCGCATTAATTCTATACGTATACTCTCGTCTATATCGATCCAAGTAAATGCCGGAAAAAGTTTATGGAGTTTTTGATTAGATTCTGATCGGTTCATTGATTCAATCAAGTTTGAATGTATTTTTGAGTTGATTTAAATATTTCTACTAAGCATTCAATCGTAGCTGACATGGTGAACATAAGTTCATCCACGTGATATAACACCACTTCACAATCTTAAGCTCTTTTATTTTTGGTACCAAGTCTGTTTTCAAGCCCTTGCTTGATTTAGCCTAGAGATTTCTTTATTTTTTGAGCAATTTTGACTAACTAATTATTTGTAAATTCCTTGTTTGTCCTACTTCTCATACAAACATAGTTGCTTTAACATTCTCCTTCTTTTAAGATTGGTGAGGCCTGACTTGAATCAGTTTGATTTATTTTTGAGAATTGCACAATGATCTGAACATCAATGCTAGTAGTTTATATGAAAGGCAACAATTTCCTTTAGGCTCTTCAACTGGAGAATTCTTGCTTCTTAGATTGTAGAAACCTCAAATGAGTTTGCAAGATTATTTGTTAAAAAAATCACTTTAGTACCGAGATTCATGTGGTATAACAATGAGATTTTCAGGCAATGATTCCTTCTACTTCAAATATTAAAATTACCTTATCCATTTTGCATCAAGTCCCAGAGGGTCATGTAGGTGTGTATTGGAGGGGAGGTGCTCTTCTAAAGACAATAACAGAGCCAGGTTAGGATTGGGTCTTTCTTTTTAATTTTTTACAATAGCTGGTTGCTGGTATGTGCAGTCTTTCTTATATATACCATAATCAGGTTTCCATTTGAAGATGCCTCTGATAACCCAGTATGAGCCTGTTCTAGTTACCCTTCAAACAGATCAGGTAAAAATTTTTTGCCCATATTGTGAACATTGTGTATCATTTGGACTTAATTCATAATAATGTCTTATTTCTTTCATTTATTTTTTAAAAAATTTAGGTGAGGGATATCCCATGTGGTACTAAAGGGGGTGTCATGATCAACTTTGAAAAGATAGAGGTGAGGTTTTAAACTGTTCTTAATTCATAGTAGTTGAGTAGTTTTAAGTGCTGACTTTCTTCCCCTCATTGATATTTTCTGGAATTTACATCTGTTTCAGGTTGTCAATCGTCTTCGAAAAGAATATGTGTATGAGACGCTGCTCAACTATGGTGTTCATTATGACAACACATGGATATATGACAAGATTCATCATGAGATCAATCAGTTTTGCAGCTCTCATACTCTTCAACAAGTTTATATAGATGTGTTTGATCAGGTAAGAAAGGATGCAAACTGAACCATACTCTCTAAGGCATGAGGTGGTCAGTTCCTTTCACCCACGCACTACATGATACATGAAGTGTATTTAAACTGGAATGCCATTTTTCTTTGACATATATGATGCAACTTAAGGCATCACACAATCCTAAGCCCATTGAAGAGTTCTTTTTTGGGAGTTTGATATTATCTGATTTTTCAAAAAACATAAAGGACTTATTTTTCACCAGTTAAAGTACATTAAGCTTATTTTTGATGTTGTTTAATAACCTTGAGTTGTCAATGGTGTTGTGCTGCATGAAACTATTATTTTTTATATAGATGTGTTTGATCACGAGCAATGTTCTTTTACATTCCAGTGTGATGCAGGCGCATTAGGAATTTTATTTTATTTAGTATTTTCTTTAGTTTAGGATTTTATTTTCTTTATTTTATTTAGTTTGAGATTCTTTTTCCTATCTTTATTAGGATTTAATACTTTAAGTCTTTATTTAAGATTAGAATTATAATTTGATTAAGATTTATCTTAGCTATTATAAATAGGTGACCCTAGATATAGGATTATTATTATCTTTTGTTATTTTGAATATTTATTCAAGAGGTTTATTTGAAAACCCAATTATCTTTCTATTGTTCCAACACAATCAATCCTATTCTAGCCCTAATTGTTGAGTTTTAATTGCCCTAAACCCTTCGGCTACATCAAGTGGTATCAGAGCTAAGGTAAGGATTTGAGTTAAGAGACTATGGTTGGCCGAGGCAGAGACGAATTAGAGGCAATCAGCCCCAACAAACTGAGTTGGCAGATATGCGGAGAATGATTGATGACTTGACCCGGGCTGTGCAAGCCTTGCAGCGTCAGGAACCAGTGGAAGCCCGAATGGAGAATCCGGAAAGTGACCACAACCCCCTTGAGATTCATGATCTTGAGGATGATGATGATCTTGAGAATGAGAACCCCTTTCATGAAGATGGATCCGCAAATCAAGCGGCAAGAGTTGGATTGGAAGGCTGGTTGTTACATGCTCTTGATTTAAATAGTGGAGGAATCAAGATCGAAGTAACTGATTTTCATGGAAAATTTCATGCGGAGGAATATTTGGATTGGGAAACTAGTTTGGAAAATTACTTTGAATGGAAACCCATGGCTGAAAATCGGAAAGTGTTATTTGTAAAGCTGAAATTGAAAGGTACTGCACTTCAATGGTGGAAGAGAGTTGAAGAGCAACGTGCACGACAAGGGAAGCTTAAAATCAGCACTTGGGAGCACATGAAAAGTAAATTACGAAAGCAATTTTTACCTGCTGATTATACTATGGAATTATACGAAAAGTTTCATTGTTTGAAGCAAAATAACATGACTGTTGAGGAGTACACATCAGAATTTAATAACTTATCAATTCGGGTTGGTTTAGTTGAGAGTAACGAACAAATTACTTCTCGTTATCTTGCTGGTTTGAATCATTCTATTAGAGACGAGATGGGAGTAGTGCGTTTATACAATATTGAAGATGCTCGTCAATATGCTTTATCAGCAGAAAAACGAGTTTTACGCTATGGTGCTAGAAAGCCCTTATATACCCCCATTGGCAAGGTAATTCCGAAGCAAGACGAGGTTATCAAACATCCCAACAAAATTATCGAGGGCCTGCCACAATCAATAAAACTAACAGGGGTGTAACCAATGTTGAAAGGAACGATAAAGGTAAGAGTATAACGCCTTATGGTGGACAAAATAGTTCTGGTTCATCTACAAATAAAGAAGGCAGCAATTCCCATATTCGATGTTTTGCTTGTGGGGAGAAAAGACACACTTCTTTTGCTTGCCCACAACGAAGGGTGAACTTAGCAAAATTTGAGGAAGGTGATCAAGTACTTGTGCACTTGAGGCAAGAAAGATTTCCAAAAGGTACTTATCACAAGCTCAAGTCTAGAAAGTTTGGACCTTGTAAGGTGCTAAAGAAAATCAGTTCAAATGCCTACTTAATTGAGCTACCCCCTGAGTTACAAATCAGTCCTATTTTCAATGTTTTGGATTTGTATCCATTTGATGGATGTGATGGGACTGCATCTACCATAGACACTCAAATTCAGCACCTTCCAATTGCTAAGGCTGAAGTTATTGAAGATGTGCTGGATGTGAAAGAGGTTCGATCTAGACGAGGGAAACCATATAGACGATTTTTAGTAAAGTGGCTTGGTAAACCTGCTAGTGAAAGCACTTGGATGGCAGAAGAAGAATTGAAACGAGTGGATTCCAATATCTATGAGGAGTATATAAAAGCCTACTCGTCAGAGTCGAGGTTTTTTCTAACTCGGGGGGACTGATACAGGCGCATTAGGAATTTTATTTTATTTAGTATTTTCTTTAGCTTAGGATTTTATTTTCTTTATTTTATTTAGTTTGAGATTCTTTTTCCTATCTTTATTAGGATTTAATACTTTAAGTCTTTATTTAAGATTAGAATTATAATTTGATTAGGATTTATCTTAGCTATTATAAATAGGTGACCCTAGATATAGGATTATTATTATCTTTTGTTATTTTGAATATTTATTCAAGAGGTTTATTTGAAAACCCAATTATCTTTCTATTGTTCCAACACAATCAATCTTATTCTAGCCCTAATTGTTGAGTTTTAATTGCCCTAAACCCTTCGACTACATCACAGTGCTTGTAATAATTTTTTTCTTCATTTCAGTTAGAATTAGTTCAGTGAACTTTTAAAGTTTAATCAGCCAAATCATATATTTGATTGTTTCAGATAGATGAAAAGATGAAAGATGCTCTTCAGGGTGATTGCACACGCTATGCACCAGGAATTGAAATTCTCAGTGTACGCGTTACAAAGCCCACCATACCTGAGAGCATTAGAAGAAATTATGAACAAATGGAAGAGGAACGCACGAAGGTATAGCTTTCTAATGCACATAATGTTACAGTTTTGTTTGCTTAGTATGTTTTTGATAATTTTGTCATTTACATCAATGATCAATCTATATAATGCTATTGCGCAGGTATTAATATCTATTGAGAGACAAAAAGTAGTTGAAAAAGAGTCAGAGACAAAGAAAAAGATGGCTATTAGTGAAGCTGAGAAGACTGCCACTGTTAGCAAGATCCTGATGGAACAGAAGCTGATGGAGAAGGAGAGTGCCAGGAGGCAGCAGGAAATTGAGAACCAAATGTACATTGCTCGTGAAAAGAGTCTAGCAGATGCTGATTTTTACCGGTGAAATAATCTTAATTACTTCTATTGTTTTTAACTATGATGAAGAAATATGTGACATAATAATGCACAGGCGTTGATGTTGCTCCCCTTTCTCCATTATTCAGTGTAATGAAAGAAGCTGAAGCAAACAAGTTGAAGCTGACCCCAGAATTTCTTGAGCTCAAATTCATCGAGGCCATTGCTGATAATACAAAGATTTTCTTCGGGGACAAGGTTTGATCTCTCTCACTTTTGTCTCACTGTCTTCCTCTGCGAGTCTGGCTCATTTTTTGTTCTGCAGATACCCAATATGGTTATGGATCAAAGGCTTCTTGGCAACTTCCTTCAGAATGCGTCCCGACAGGTGCCTATTGTGAGGCAAGTAAAGTCAGATGCTTAAGTTTCAATAAATGCCATTAAGTGAAATGGTCAATACACCTTATACACAACATAGAATAGAAAAAAAAATTTTTTTTTTTTGGTTAATCATCCTTTTTACGCGGCTAGTATATGGGAGGTATTCTTGATAATGCTTTTTGGTTAGCAGAAATTAAAGGCAGATAATCTTTAACATTTGTTCATTGGTTTTATCTGTAAACTGTGGTGGTTTTCTTTTCCTCTTTTGTTTCTGTTGTCAATATCTTCATTGGTTTTTCCTCAAGTTGCTTGTACTGTTCATCACTATCTATGAAATGATCGAAGAATTCAGGATTATCGTCTTTTATCATCTGTCAATAATTTTTTGTTTTGTATTTATTTTTAATTATTATTTCGTGAATATTTTTTTTACTTAATAAATTATTAAAATATTTTCAATCCATAGCTACCCAATTTATTTATATTTAGGAATATTCTTTAAAAAATAAATTGGCAATAATATTTTTATTTTTTATTTTTGGGGTACGAAACAGCCATGAAAGCCCCAACCATAAACACCAATCCCTTCTCTACCATTGTCAAAGCATGCACCATCACGTTAAAGTAATCACATGGTAATTTAAATACTTCCATATTCGCTGTCATTTTTCCTTGATAATCAAACCTATAGGCTACAGCTTGTCAAAAATGTTGGCTATGTTTCCATCCTTAGGAGGGTACAAGTACAAAATTATCTTCTTAATTAATATATAAATATTTAATTCAATAATTAATATATATTCATCCTTTAGAGAATTGGATTTAAATTTTTATTTCTCAAAATAGAAAAAAAAATTGATCTTGTGATCATGCTATATTGCTCCATATTCTAATTCAATGCATATGCATGAGATAAAATTATCCTCGTTAATTGATCTTAATTTGACGTATAAATATTTTAACTAAATAATTAGTATATATATTCGTTCGGAGAACCGGATTTAAATTTTTATTTCTTGAAATAAAAAAATTCCTAATCATCCACATGGTTTGGAAAAAAAAAATTGTTTAAATATAAGTACGGAGTATATTATACTATTCAATGTTGTAATTCAATGCATGGGCCACGCACACCGACCAATTGTTCAATATCTAACGACAGGCTGACTTTTAGCTTACCAACCAACGTGCAAGGATCCATGATTTGCTTTAACTGAGCTTTGAATCCAAGAGAATCTCTTTCCAGGATTCCACACTACAGACTTTTCCCATTGTTGACCTGTCTCTTCTTCTTTGCTATTTGCTCTTTTTTTTCTGCTTTCCAAGTTCTCCTTCAGTCTGCAAATGTTTCAGGCTTCATTTTGCGGTAGCTCTCCGAAAGTTTCTGACACAATCTTGTTGTTTAAGGTAAAAGATTCATACTTTCCAAGCTTTTTGGATTGTTGGGTTTCTGATTGTGATGTGTGACTGTGTGTGGTCTACTGGCTTTTCTTCATTAGTTAATATGATTTCATATCTCAAGCGTTGCTTTTGGGGGTGGGCGACCGGGGATGGCAAGTAACAATGATTTTGTTCCTTCTGGTTATTTGTTTTTTTACCCTTTAGTTTTTTAGTTGCCTATGTTTAGGATTCTTTTTTTTCTCTTCTTTGCTTTGCTCTGTTATTTGCATATGGTGAGTGAGTAATTTTGAAGAAATATGATGTTTATACTTTTGGAAAATTTTGAGTTTGCTGTGGGACTTCAGTTCAGTTGACTTTTGAATTCTTGTTCTGGATCTGTCTTACCTCAGGCTATGCTTGCTATGCTGTCTTTTTGCTTGCACATTCTTTATCATTTCTTTCCCTGAATTGGTTTTTTCTTTTCTGGCAATTTTGTTGCCTTATTTTCTGAAATATGAGCTCTCAACCAGTCATTTCTGTGGTGGCCAAACTACTTTTATTGAGTGGACTGCCCTCTCCATATCTGTGTTTTTGCCTGCTTGCTTAGATGAAGGATTCTTGTTTTCGAATAGTTTGTTATCTTGATTGAATGCCAGCTGCTTGGAGTCTCACTTTGGTGTGTAATATTGGGGTTCCTTGATTTTAGAGAAATTCATATAGGGCTTTACAGGCCAGTAAATTTACTAAATTTGACCAAACAAAAGGCTATGTAAGATACCAAGACTTCTACTTTGTTACAGGATTTTCCAGGCATTGCATCCTTGATCTCTGTGCCAACTGAGAGGATTGTCTGTAGTGGTTTGAAAATGTATCTGGTGGAAAGCAAAGGAGGTGCCATAGCCTGCATGCTGCTGGCTCTGTTCTTTTTGGGCACATGGCCTGCTATCATGACACTACTAGAAAGACGAGGTCGGCTTCCTCAACATACTTATCTTGATTATACTCTGACAAATCTCTTGGCTGCTATAGTTATAGCTTTAACATTTGGTGAAATTGGCAAGAGCAGTCCAGAGCAGCCAAATTTTATTGCTCAACTTTCCCAGGTTAGTTTCCTTCATATTAAGGGTGGAATTGAGACTATGAATGTAGCAATAACAGAAAAAAATTAGACTATCGAACTAAATATTTGAATATATTAAAGATGGTAAAATCTGTTATTTGAATATAAATGTGAAGTTGGATTATTATTCAATGCTGATAACAGAAGATAAATTGCCCTGGTGTTCCCATCACCTCTGTCTTTACCGAATAATGACAAAAGTATTTATATAACTGTGAATAGTAGCGACACTTGCAAATTCAGTAGCCTAGCTAAAGTGATAGATGACCCTTAATGGGTAGATGAAAGACAACTTAAAATGTTTAGCTAAAGAACAAATGTCATTATGTTATTATCACTTAGAATCCGGAATTTCAGTGTTTGTAGTAGCATAAAGTTGGATTCTTCAAGCAGAGAGATGGGCAATAAGATGTTGTGTCTGAGAGAGAGAGAGAATGAGCTCCTATGCACATTTCGTAAGTAAATTTGTAGTGGGCAGCTGGTATGGAATACGTCTGATGTGATTATTGTAGCCTTACCAGCATACTTGATTATCATTAGCAAAGGTATTTTATTACTTATAACTGGATTTGAATCTTCATTGGTGATTAATGCAGGATAATTGGCCCTCTGTTTTGTTTGCTATGGCCGGTGGGGTGGTTCTCAGCCTTGGAAATTTGTCTACACAGTATGCTTGGGCCTTTGTTGGTTTGTCAGTGACAGAAGTGATCACTGCGAGCATTACTGTTGTTATAGGTCTGTGTCTCTATGCGTGCATAAGTTCCTAATGAATGCTAACAAAACTTAATTTTTGAAGATCTTAATTATAGTTACTTTGTTTTCATTGAACAGGCACAACCTTGAATTATTTCTTAGATGACAAAATCAATAGAGCTGAAATCCTTTTCCCAGGTGTCGGTTGCTTCTTAATAGCTGTTTGTCTTGGATCAGCCGTCCACTCGTCCAATGCTGCAGATAATAAAGCAAAGCTTAACGAACTTAGAGAGTATGCCTCTTTCTCAATAAATATCTAAATGAGTTAAATGATTTAACTATTTTACCAAAAACATTGCAGCATTTTGGATCCAGTTCTTTTTGTTTTTGTTCTTAATGGAAGCTAATGAATATTAAACTGAAGTGAAACTAATCATGGCTTGCAAAACCAGTTTGCTTTTGCAAGTTTCAAATGCCCTTTTTAACTCATGTCGTTTGCTTGTATGCCTGAGCTTATACCATCTAAGTCCGCTATGATTTATTGATAATAAGGTTTGCAAAGTTCCTGCAACAGCAAAAGCTCACCTCGCCGACAAGGTTGAGCAGGACCCTTAATGGCATTTTGAGTATGAGATAAGTTGAGGTTTTCTGTCTTGACACAAGAATGAAGGATAACCATTGATGATATGCAACTTAGGGTGCACCATGTTTTGCCCTAGCTAGAGATTTTGTAGTCTAGAAGATGATTGTCAGTGTAGTGCGCTCCAAGTAGAATAAATTAATCCGTTAGGTTGTTTTGCCCGACTGCTAGCCTTTTACCGGTCAATTTCATCTCCAGATGCCTACGCTGTGTCATCTCCAAGGATTAAATACTTCATTAATCCAAATGCTTGACTCTCACTTAATTAATCCAAATACTTGATTCTCACCTGAAGTAGAATTCACTTGTCCTTTATCCTATAATAAGTAATGTGAAAGAACCATATAGAACACTTTGTCATGTTTAAAACCTCTAGTGAATGTGTACAAGTTACTAATTGTATTCGTTTTGCTCGACAAAATTGTTCTTTTTGCAGGGCTGGATATCCCTCCGCATTAAAAGAGGCAACTACAAAAAAGGGTACAAAGCTTTAGTACCCTGCCTTGTTACTTACTGCTCACTTCGTTTTCTAAGACTGCTTTTATTGCTGAACAGAATTAAAGGATCTGGAGAACGGGAATGGCACTACAGAGAAGGCAAAGGCAGGAACTGCTGACTTCCTTTTAGAGCTAGAGAACAGAAGAGCAATTAAGGTTGGAGGTTCTACTTTCTTCATTCAAGGGTCTAGAACTGCAAAAAATATGTCCCTCTACTCTTGCAATTTTATGTAGTAATGTGGAAAGCTATACAATTTGACAGCTAATCAAATGAACTATAAGCCAACTAAAGTGGAC
This sequence comes from Theobroma grandiflorum, assembly GCA_036013995.1. Lineage (NCBI taxonomy): Eukaryota > Viridiplantae > Streptophyta > Magnoliopsida > Malvales > Malvaceae > Theobroma > Theobroma grandiflorum. The sequence goes on from CP142127.1 coordinate 1,976,849, forward strand.
AGATCATAATGCCTTGCATATATTATATCCGATATAAATCTTTCTCTAACAATTGGTTTGACTCTCTTTGCAGGTGTTTGGGAAGAGCACTTTCGTTGGGCTGGCCATAACTTTCTTCGCTGGTGTTTGCTTTTCTCTCTTCTCACCAGCATTCAACTTGGCAACTAATGATCAATGGCACACTTTGAAGGAAGGGGTTCCCAAGTTGGTTGTCTATACTGCATTTTTTTACTTTTCAGTCTCCTGTTTTGTACTTGCCCTCATCCTAAATATCACCTTCCTCTACCGCCCTGTATTAGACTTGCCCAGATCATCATTTAAGGCTTATCTCAATGACTGGAATGGTAGAGGCTGGGCCTTTTTGGCCGGGTTACTGTGTGGTTTTGGGAATGGTCTCCAGTTTATGGGAGGTCAAGCTGCAGGATATGCAGCAGCAGATGCTGTTCAGGTAGTTTCTGTTCATCTTTAAGACCACAAAAATACATGACGTCAATCTTCATTCACAGCATAAGAAAATTATCTACCATTATCGATACCTTGCTTCTGGGCTAACAGATGTGCCGTTGCTCATATGTTTACCGTATGCTTCATTGCTTAACTCTTCTAGACTTGGTTGGTGATACCAGGCACTTCCACTTGTGAGCACATTTTGGGGCATACTTTTGTTTGGAGAATACCGAAGATCATCACGAAGAACATATATATTACTCGGTAGCATGTTGTTTATGTTCATTGTGGCTGTCGCGGTTCTCATGGCATCATCAGGGCATCGAAAATGAGTATGCGGCTGTAAGTTCTTCTCTGGGGATCCCAGTACTCATGGCTTGATGAATTACTTAAATGGACAGCATTTGCTCGGTTCTGATGCACGTGTGAAGAAATTGTTTGGCAGGTGCTTCCAAGCATTGCAAGTAGATTATTCCTTGTACTTGTTGGTAGGAAAACGCACACGCACACGCAAAAAGCAGACAAACAGCGTTGCTAATGGAGATGGAAGAAGTGGTGGAAACAGAAATGGGATGGAAAAAGTGCTAGTAAAAATGTAAAATAAATGAAGAAAAATAGTTGATAATTATATTTCTCTTTACAATAAATCCCGTTTGATTCTTTCTGATATTTGTGGCTCTTGATTTCTTGTACAAATTTAAAAGCCAACATAATTAAAAAAAAAAATGCACTAACAGTGATGTTTTGCAAAAATAGAGGGAAAAGAAAATAAAAAAAAATGAAAAATATAAACAACTTGCCTAAAGTAAAAAAATATAATATATTTTAAAAAAATTAAAAAGATTATTTTTTTATTATATTCAATTAAATTTTTATATTTTTATTTTGAACCATATAATAATTTTTATCTCCTCACCTTATCCCTACAATGCTTCTAGAAGACCTATTTTGAAAGCAACTTAATCCAATTTAAAAATATTTGATGAAATTTTTTTTAATTATGAAAATAAAATTTAAATTTTATTTTTAAAATAAAAATTTATATATCAATCAATAAATTAAATAACGGACCATTTGATGGATTATTGATTGATAATTTTTTCATTTTCCTTTGACAAGGACTACTCCCCAACAATCTTAAAAAAAAAAAAAGAACGATGATGGGTGAAGCCCCCAAATGGAGAATAAAGTGAGGCAGCCACTCCATGCAGGCTTTGGGGACCCTTTTTTTTTTTTCCCTTATCTAAGTGACAAAGACATTTCTTCAAGTTAAAAGGCTTCCTTAATTAATAAGTAAGGTTGTTTGTCTTAACGTAATTGGTCCTGATTCGATTTAGGACATCTAATTTATTAATTATCTTTTAATTCATTTTTAATTATCGGTTTACGGTCATAATTCATCGACAGAAACTTAGCCTTTTGTACAATATGTGTGATGTGATTTGTGCTTTTTCTAGCCGAAAGACACGAAGCCACAGGAAAAAAAGGAAGTCTTTCATGGCTTCATGAGGACAACAGTGAAAGGTCCATTTACACAACACGACAAAAACGTGATGACTAGTTGATTGAATAGAAAACAAAAGAAATAAAACATATAGAGTTAGTCTTCGCAAGCTGCTGTCACTATGCACATGGCATTGACTTTTTTGTTCCTTATGTTATTTATGACTTTGGGTTAAAATCTACATCCCCAATTCCTTCATTTGAAACATTCCAGGGCCTAATGTTTATATAATATATATATATATATATAAATGAAACATAAGTAAAGTTTACTCTTTTCTTTTATTTGTGATTTGATTATTCTTGATTTTTTTGGATTTTAATTATTTTAATTATTCATTTGAATTGATAGAAAATGGACACGAGTGTTGAATAAAAAAAAATTCAAACGAGTTTAACACAAAAATTAAAGTGTTACTTTGCTTCTTATGAGTATTCGGAAATTGATTGATTTTGACAAAAGCATGAATCTATGGACCATAAAACTTATCGTTAAAGGAACACATGGACATGAAATTTCAAGAAAAGTGACATTTGATCATATTTCAATGTTATTTTTAATCATTTGATTTTATCTTTAATTTTAAAAAAATAATAGTCGAACTTCAATGATATAAGTAGTGACATTTCTAACTTAAAAGACATAATTAATAAATAAAAGAAAATTTATATTTATATATCGAATTATGCAATACTCTCTTGTATTTTTTTTTTAACTCATAGAGCAGAGGACCTTTAAACTGATTCAAGTTTACTTTGAGTTAACTCTTTTACTCATGGAGGAGAGGAGAGAAAGACTCTTATACTAATCTAAATCTACTTCAAAATCCAATTTGACCTAACTTGCTTACTCGTAGAGGAAATGGACCCTTACATTAGTTCAGGTCTACTTTAATTCTTGTACTCTCATTGAGATTACATATTAATAAATATTTAGATTTACACTGATAATATTTGTCATGAATTCAAATTTTTAACTTAAAAAATATATTTAATAGATAAATAAAAATCAATGTTTATATATCAAAAACTCATTTTATCTCTTATTGAAAGTAAAGGAGAGTGGGGAATCATTCAATCACTACGTCTTTATCTTGGTTTGGAATCTAACATTGTTTTGTTATCCTATTCTAGAAGGTTACACAGCGTCGGCAGCCAGCCCATATCCTGCCTTAAATTCTTTTGCTTCATTATCACTTTTCTCAAGGGTTACTCTCAAATAAAGAGGCTTGGATATTGACAAGGAAAAGAAAAACACACAGGGGACCGGAGAATTTCTAGACGGGGAAATTCAATCATCTTGGAAAAAAAGAAAAAATTATGTGGAAAAATCAATATCATGATTAGCAACAAGTGGGAGCAAATTGATTGCCTTTTAAGTCAAACAATGAGAACACGTCACCAAATTTTTTTTTTAATTATTCAATATTTAACTTGTTTTCCACCATTAATGGAACACTTTCCAAATTATTTAATTGCTTTTATAATTAAATTAGGATATATTTATTACAACTCATAACTTAATTTTTGATTTAGTTAAATTATGTATCCATATGCATTATGCTCGTATAACTTCAAAGCAATCTGATATTAATATAATGTGGATTAATTAGAATACCCTTTTTAATTTATATTTAATTGATTCTAAAATAATAATTTGATATTCAATTAAATTAAAATTTTACGTAACTAAATTATATAACTAAATGATTTTTAAATATTATGGTTAATTAATTCTAATCATTAAACATAATCACAACGTGACATGATGTTATCTTAAAAAGTATGCAAAGTGATAAAAACGATATCAATTCGTTCCCATCACGTTGATCGAGTGGGGTCACGTCAGGATATGCGAGAGACATTTATCCCGAGTTTCACCACGTGTCGATCTCTCATTAACGGATCAATCGAGAAAGAAGATTCAATCCAAAGTAAAATGGGAACCACTAACATAAATCACGGTGACCGAAAGAATGTCCCGTGTAATCCCTTAATTTGCACTTATCCGTTCTGTCGTAACAACCAGTCATAATATCTCCTCAGTAATATGATATTCCGTGAAAGTACACGTGTCGTTCAATCGAACAGCCGTGGCCGTTTCCGTTATCCAACTGTCTTTTATAAATAAGTGGGTGAGGGGTGCGGCTCCGATGCTTCCATGGCTTTTAACCAAGGGAAAACCTTCTAGAAACTTGAGAAAATGGAACGTGTCGAGTTTTCGACTGAGTTGGTTCCGGGTTTACCGGAAGAACTCGGTCTTGAGTGCATAAGTCGGTTACCTTACACTGCTCACCGACTCGCCTCCCGAGTTTGTCACCGATGGCGAGATTTGCTTCGAAGCGAAGATTTTTATTACCGCCGCAAAAAATTAAGGTACACCCAGGAATTCGCTTGCTTGGTTCAGGCCTTTAGTGGTGGGATCGTGAATGGACCTAAAAAACCGGGTGAGTCACCGATTTATGGAATTGCTGTGTTTGACTCGGTGAGTCGGAGTTGGGATAGACTCACCCCGGTTCCCACTTACTCAAGTGGGTTGCCTTTGTTTTGTCAATTGGCAAGCTGTGAGGGGAAGCTTGTGGTGATGGGCGGGTGGGACCCTGTGAGTTACGACCCAGTTACCGATGTTTCTATCTACGATTTCATGACTCGGCAATGGAGAAAAGGGAAGGATATGCCGGCAAAAAGGTCGTTCTTTGCAATCGGAGCATGTTCGGGTCGGGTCTGTATTGCGGGCGGGCATGATGAGAACAAGAACGCGTCGAGAAACGCCTGGGTTTATGATTTGAGAAAGGACGAGTGGACTCAGTTGGGCGAGCTGAGTCAGGAGCGAGACGAGTGTGAAGGTGTAGTGACAGGGGAAGACGAGTTCTGGGTTGTGAGCGGATACGGAACGGAGAGTCAAGGTCAATTTGACGGGAGTTCTGACGTGTATGAGTTCAAATCGGGGCAATGGAGGAGGGTCGAAGGGGTTTGGGAACCAGGTCGGTGCCCGAGATCAAGTGTTGGGATTGGCAAAGATCGGAAATTGTTGAATTGGGCAGAGCTCGACCCTGCCGTAAGGGTCGGAGCATGTGGGGTTAGGCTTGGGGGTCGAGTCTTGGTCACCGGGTCGGAGTACCAAGGTGCACCGCATGGGTTTTACATGGTGGAAATGAGGGAAGGGCAAAATGGAAAATTGGAGAAGATCAGTGTGCCTGATGAGTTTTCTGGGTTTGTCCAGTCAGGCTGCTGTGTGGAAATCTGATGCACTAAGCATAAACAATAGTAAAAAGAAACATATATGTAGAGGTAACTTTTGTTATAATTTTGGTTTTGGTCTTCCAAAATATTAATGTACTTAAATTTTCATGGAGAAAGCAGCTCTCTTTTTTCTCAGAGAATGTAAAAAGTTTTGAATTTGATGCATAATTATCATATTATATATATGAATATTCAGACATGAAGCTTCTGAATGATTGTTCTGCTGTATATCTTATTTGGGATGTAAATGTCAATGCTGGTGGTTACCAATAGGAGACTCACGTGTCTGTTGAACAATTTGAAGATGAAATTTTGCTCTGTTGACTTTTCTGTCTGCATGAAGGAAAGCCATAGTTGTCTGAGAAAATGATGTAACATGGAGGAGTCAAGGAACCAGAAAGGATGGTTTTCAGGCTCATTGGTCGTCCTAGGTTGTCATTAGTCCAATATGCCTAGCTGAATTCAATTCCATGATTAGGTTTGCCATTATAAACTTGATCTGTTCCTTTTATTATGCCACATTATGATGACCTGATATAGTTGGCCAAGTACCTTATTATTTACGGTTTCCACAAACCATTTAAGCCGTTGTTGATGAGATATAAGAACAGATATTTGACAACTGACCAGTTTTCAAATCAATGACGTTAATTTCTGGGGACATGCTGACTTGCAAACTGTAAACCATTTTTTTATTTTTCAACATATAGATGGGGACAAGGTAAAGAAAACGTGTGAAAAATTTGGAAACAGATTGCATTAAGATGAATCTGCTTTCACCAGGTAAGTAGAAGTGATTGCTGGAAGTTGGAACCAGCATATAGAGCTATGATGAAACTGTTCTATACATTGTTTAAAGTATCCACCTTAAGTATTTCTTTAAATTCTTGTGTGTTTGCCTTTTCAGTGTGTAACAGTAAAATACCAAAGAACACTGTGTTTAGGCTTTTAACTTAATCTTTCAAAGATTCCAGACATCTTGCTCTGAATTATGAAGTTGTGGGGTCTAAAAATGGTTTCTCATGTCTGGCTTGTCAGTTCTCTCTCTCTCTTTCTGAGTTGGTATCTCTGTGGTTCATTTTTCTTTCAAGGCCTCCAACAAGGCTGCTGATCACAACTGTGAAGATTAAATAATTTTCTTTGCCATAAGCATTCTTTCTCCGCTACGATAGATTTCGTACCATGGGCCAGCAAGTAGTGGGATTTAGTAACATTGGTGATGGACAATACCAGATGCAAGAATTTAAACTAAAAGTCTAAAACTTTTTTATAATTGCAGGATGTTTATGCACTTTTTCTCTCATTATCCTTCCAGCTTAGAGAGATGTATTTCGTAGAGAGCAAAGGAGGTGGCATAGCTTGCATGATGCTTGCTCATTTCTTCTTGGACACATGGCCTTCCTTGACATTATTTCCTTGATGGTATAATGACAAATCGCTTGGCTGCATTACACCAGATAGGGGAGAACATGCCTGAAAGACCCAAATTTTGCTCAACTTTCACAGGTTAGTTTCAGTTTGGCTTTTGCATTACGTCTTGGGCCTACATGCTATAGCCTTGTACTCCTCATGTAAGTGAATCAATGAATTCATCATAATAGTGTTATAGCATTCCAGAAAAGTTGTTTGTACCTTTGGGTGTGATATTTCTTAAAGAAAGCAAATTTCTTTCAGTTGAAAGTGTGTGTAGAGAAATATAATTTTTTTCCCTTTTATTGGTTCTGTGAAACAAAGTCGAGATGCTGCAGCCTCTGATCACTCCTCCTAGTTCTTCAGTTAAAATGACTTCATATATTCTCTTATATATAATCATGAATTTACAATGCAGTTGCCATGCTTAGGTGATGGATGGCTATGGATCAGTGCCTAGTAGATCACTATGAGTAATAGAATAAAGTGGGGCAGAGAGCAGAAATCTGGAGATTGAACTTAGCTATCATGTAGGCTTTGTTATGGTAAACTTAACAGTTGGAATTGTAGATATCTTCCTCGGTCTAAATTGCAGACCTCCTAATCTTATTTGGCCTTTTACAGAAAGTTGCTTACTTGCTCCCAAGAGCTGTCAAACCATGGTTCCATTTTGGTGGTGATTCTTGGCTTGCAGGAAAGATTCTTTCAAGTAAATCCTGTAGGATCAATTATCATACATTTATTATTGCACATACTGATTTTATTCACTACACGGTTATCAGCTTCTAAAGTGATGGATGTAGCATTCTGTTAAAGGCATGGTATCAGTACTTTCAACGTGTTTCACATTTTCATGGTAAATGATGCAGGACGGTAGGCTGGTCCTCTGTTATGTGCAACGTTTTAAACAATAACATCAATTTGTCCCATGATGTTGACTTGTAAAGTCAAACCAACCAATCAACCAAAAAATATTGGTGTAAGGTTCTGGAACAAAGTTTTATTCAAAAAGAATCTCCTTTACCTTTTCCAAGATTTCCGATAAGGACATCATTGACAACTATCAGTTCAACTGCTCTAAAAATTGATACAGTGGATTACTGGAGGCTTTCCCTTTACATTTTTATGTATTATTTACACTTTGTCAAGGCCTCTCTCAATCTGCAAATGATGCACCTCTATTTTTTAAGGCAATCTTAAATATTCCAAGTTCTTTTTTTTTTTTTTTATAATTGGGGGAGGGGGGGATTCAAACCCTGCTCTTTAGGCAGGGGATCATGCACCAACCAATGAGCCAAATGCTCGGGTGCATTCCAAGTTCGAACATTAAACTGTTTATACTTAAAAAATTCATGTATGCTGTGAATTTTTTTGTTCAGTTGACTTTTTAACTTTGTTCTGGATATGTGTTGACTCAGGCCATGCTTTCTTTACTGTCCTTTTGGCTTGCATACTCTATACAGTCTCCTTAACTATATTGGCTTTTCTTTTCTGAGAATTTTGTTGCCTAATCTTTTTGAAATGTGAGCTATCAACCAGTGATTTCTTATGTGGCCAATCTACTTAAATGCTTCTTGTAATCCAATAATGATGTCACTTACAAATTCAGTAGTGTAGTTAAGGTGGTAGATGGCCCTTAGTTGAATACTTAGCGGGTACTTGGAAAGATATCATAAAGTTTATGCGAAGAATAAGTTGCAGTTATGTTACTATCTCATAGGATCATGAAGCAGAGAGGTGGAGTGGAATAAGATGTTATTGTGTGAATAAGATGAAAGCCAGCATAAATTTTAAGTGCAGAGTAATTTGCACTTATGTTACCATTGCATTGAATTCACGTAACGCCAGGGTCAGAAAAATACACCCTGGCAGACAAGGGTTGGAGCAGGATCCCAAATGCCATTTTGACAGATTGAGATCAAGCTGAGGTTCTCTGTCTTGGCTACTAGAATGAAGGATCGGCATTCATGATATAAACCATAGGGTGCACTTTGTTAGCCCTTTCTATAGAGGTTTGGTGTTCTGGCAGATGTATATAAACTAGTTCTATAGCTTGTGTCTTGCAAATGCTAGCCTTCTGCTGGTCAAGTCCATCTCCAGATGCCTGTAAATACTCTGTGATGCGAAAACAAGAGATACTTCATCAACTCTTCTGTCACCACTCTATACCTCCTTAAATCACTTCAGCTTCACTCCAAGAAGAATTTACTCTTGTACATCTTTCCAAGTTATAACAGCAAAGAACGACAAAAGAATATGTTATCGCGTTTGACACCTTTATTGCCTATGTATACATTATTCATTAGATTCTTTTTGCTTCCACAGAGAAAATTGCCTATGTATACATTATTCATTTTATTCTTTTTGCTTCCACAAAAATTTCTCTGTTTCTCCAGGGCCGGATATTCCTCCACATCCAAAGATACACTTCGAAATCAAGGTATGAAGTATCTTACCTTGTTAGTTACTGCTCACTTCGTTTTCTAAGACCCCTTTTGTTACTGAACAGGATTATAGGATCTGGTAAATGGGAATGGCATTGAGAGAAGGCATATGCAGGAACTACTGACTTCCTTGTACAGCCAAATAACAGAAGAGCAAACTAAGGTTGGAGGTTCTTCTTCATGGTTCCAGGGTCTTGGAAGCATATGTCCTTTCCGCCTGCATTTTTATACAGTTATGTCGGCAAAACTATACAATTTCATGGCTGTTAAAAATAATTCCATGGACAGTCCATTACGCCATGTTATGTCAGATGTAAGCATCAATCTCTGTCTCTAACAATTGTATCTTAATTTTTTTTTCGCTAAACTGTAAGCACCAATAGAAGAACTGTAACACCATATTTTGATAAGAAAACAAAAACAAATTTCTTTTTTTTTTTTTAAAGGCAAAATTATATGGAGCATTGTCTCATAAAAGAGACTTTGAACAGCAAAGCCACTTAAGGCTTAAAGCTATCAAAGGTCCTCCAGATGAGGACTGGCAAAACATCAGAAGTCCTTGATGTGCCAATAGAACAGAAAGGATGAAAAAACCAACACAATAACCCCACAAACAGTCCATCAGAAGGTTTGCTCAACATGACAGTCAAGCCCATAACCGCTTATAAAAGATCTTCAGGAGGTTCTAAATTTTCATCCCTTTGGTGAAGAACAAAGTAGGCATTGAAATTAACATCCCTTAAGACTCCAGCTTTGACCAGACCGTCTGCTAGAGAGTTCATTTCTCTTCTGATGTGGCTGAAAGTAACCTTTTTAATGGTTTTAAAGAGAGCTTCAATAGCGTTGGAGATGAGTTTCATTCACCAAGGAACCTTACTGTGATCTTTTTCCCAGAGGATGGCACTGGAAGAGTGGCTTTCAACTTCCAAATTGTGAGTGGCAGCCCATGGGGAAGCAAGGAAAAATCTAATTCCTTGGAGGATAGCTTGAAGCTATGCAAAGTTAGAATCTTCTATGCCAATTCTTTGACTTGGCCATAATTTATAGTATGTGAAGATGGTGTTAATTTGTCTTTGAAAATGCAAAGAGCAATATACATCCAAGGTGACCTCTTCGGTCTCAAGCTCAGCCCAATATCGGTTCAAATTCATTAATTTAGTGTCACGGTCCAAATTAATATGTTTTGATATATTCGGTTTTGTGATTTTGTTTTGCAAAAGATATTTCACAGATTAAAATATAAACACTTTAATATCCGCTGTTCTAATACACAGATTCAGGACTTTCCTTTGAGATCATGACACCTGTCCTGTCTAGTGAACTTGGAATGCGCCTGACTCCTAGTAACGCTGCGTTCATGAATCTGGTTTTTCGACCTCTGCAGTCTTACTTGCAAGTACTAACATTCAAAGAATGGCGGACTGTCCTCTTCTTGCAGCACTTTCTGATGGTCGGCTAATGATAACCTTAAAACAACTTGCCGTATCCGCTTTGTCATGTTTGACTTAGGGTGTAATAAACTATTTGGACCGCTACCTTCTCAGCCTTTGCCTATAAAATTACTAGTGAGCTTTCCAGTTGACCGGTTGGGCACCTTTTTTTTTTGTTTATTTTATTTAGTAGTTGATTTAGTATTTATTAACATCAAAGGGTGATAAAAAAAGTTTAGCTTATTTTAAATTAAAGGTATTTTGAAAATTAAAAAATAATAAAATTTTTTATTTATTATCAATTAATTTTAAATTAAATGTGTATCTTAAAAATTCAATAAAGTATTATAGTAAACATCGTTCTTATTTTTTAATTTTTTTATGAGTTTTTTTTTTGTTTGAATCGAAAAATCTTACTTGATAAAGTCTCTCAATTTCTTCCTAAATTTGGTTTTGAGTAGGTTCAATATACATCAATCGGCCAGGGCAGAAGAATCCATTTTTCTTGGGCTCTTTTTGATATTCTAATATATATGGCCGTAATCAGATAAACTTTGAACTGTCATGTCTCTTTCTTTCCCACTTTGGTCCTTTTTTTTAGATTATAGTCAGCAGCGTAAGAAGTAGAAATGCAGTAATTAATGCAAAGGCAAATCGCAAATCATTATGTCATAAACTTTTTGGTTGGTTTCCAGCTTGAATTGGGAACTTTTTCATCAGTCCAATGTGACTGCGGAAGCTACCCTGGCTAATATAAGGTTCCCAGCTGAACCCGACTCCATAAGAAAAATTTCCCATCTCAATCATGACCTGTTCCTCCAATCATGAAACATGATGTAGCTATCCAGGCAATATTGTTGCTTGTATGCACTTGGATTGCCATAGGCCAATAAGTTTGGATTGATCAATGTATGGACACGCGTACACGTAAACGCACATGTGCATATTGACTTGCAAAGCATTGCATTTGTTGACTTTTCAACACTATGGATGGTGACAAGAAAGAGGAAACGTCCAAATATTTAGAACAAGTTGCACTCAAATGAATCTGCTTTCACCAACTAGGCTATAAACCTGATCATTGGGAAGTTGGAACAATCATATATTGTTTTGCAGAAGCTGTTCAACACATACTTTGGAGCAGCCGCCTGAAATATTCCGTAAATTCTTTTGCAATAGCTCCTGTGCTTGCTGTTAACCTTGAAAGATACCATAGGATATACAGTTTTTGGACTTTTTAAAGGTTTTCTTTCAAAGATTCCAAACGTCTTGCTTTGGAATTTAAAGCAGTAGTGGGGTCTCTTAAAGGGTTCTCTGTTCTCTTTTTTCAGCACTAGCCATCTCAGATCATGAAGACTTCATCGTTTCTTTCAGTTCAACAAGCTAGCTAGTGGGATTTGGTGAAGTTGGTGAGGGACAATACCAGCTTTTAGACTAACATGTTTTCATGGTTGTAGGACTTTCAGACATTTCTTCTCCAATTACCCTTCCAACTTAGAGGATTGTACTTTTTAATAAATTGAAGATGTATCTAGTGGAGAGCAAAGGAGGTGCCATAGCTTGCATGCTGCTTGCTCTTTTCTTCCTGGGCACCTGGCCTGCTATTATCACTCTGCTAGAAAGACGAGGACGCCTTCCTCAGCACACTTACCTTGATTATACAATGACAAATCTCTTGGCTGCAGTCATTATAGCTTTAACGTTTGGTCAGATAGGGGAGAGCACGGTCGAAAGACCCAATTTTTTTACTCAACTTTCTCAGGTGAGTTTCCTCTTTGGCTTTGGGATTTTGAGTTAAGCCTTGGACTTTTATTTTTAAATTTCATCATACTATTCTCATAGTTATAGCAGTGCAGAAAAAGTTGTAGGTTTTAGAATTTACAGCATCAAGTATCGATTCAGTACTAGAATGAAATGGGATTTGTTGGAGAGCAGAAATCCTGAGATTGAACTTGGATGTCATGTAGCTTTTTGTTATGCTATCTTCCTCTGTCTCACTTGGAGGTCCTCTAGTTTAGTTTTCTCTTTTATGAACATAGAAAGTTTCTTACCTGCTCCAAGTTGACTGTCAAACTATATTCTGAATTCTGGTGGATGATTCTTAGCTTGCAGGAAAAGTTCTTACAACTAAGCTTTGCAGGACCTTATATCATTCCACATATCTGAGTTTACGTAATGAACTAAATTGGATATGTTTTTCAAAAGTGATTGATGTAGCATTCTTGTCTCAATATATATTTTTGTTTAAAATGGCATAATATTAACACTTCCAACTGGTTTTATATTTTGCATGGGAATTGATGCAGGATAATTGGTCCTCTGTTCTGTTTGCAATGGCTGGTGGGGTGGTTCTCAGCCTGGGAAATCTTTCCACACAATATGCTTGGGCTTTTGTTGGTTTATCAGTTGTACAAGTGATTTCATCAAGCATGACTGTTGTCATAGGTTACCCATTGAACACTCTAAAGAACTTGAGTTTTTGGATCTCTTTGTAGACTGCAACATTTCTGACTTTTGGTTACCTTTTTGATTGTAACAGGCACAACCTTGAATTACTTCTTAGATGACAAAATCAATAGAGCTGAGATCCTTTTCCCAGGTGTTGGTTGCTTCCTGGTAGCTGTTTGTCTTGCATCAGCTGTTCACTCATCCAATGCAGCTGATGATAAAGCAAAGCTTAGCAGTTGGTCAAATGAGAGCAAAACTGGGACGGAGTAATGCTTCTTTCCTTCACATACATGGCTAAACAAATCATCTGATCTTTTCATATGGATTTGATTAATTTTCATGTTCCTGTTTCATTGGTTTGTTTCTGTATATGATTGCTGGAAAACTGTTCAACTGCGTTGATACCTTCCAAATGCCGCCTTCCTATTTATTGTTTATCAAACAACTTTACCTGCTTCACAAAATCAACCATTTTGCCAGGGCTGTGCTTTCCTCTGTGCCCGAAGAAGCAATTCCAAACAAGGGTAAGAAACATCCGGATCTCTTGCAGATCACCTCATATTCGTCTGTCTTTTGTTGATTTACTAAGCCTCCTTATATAACAGTAACAAAGGATCTAGAGGATGGGAACGGTCCTGTACCCAAGGCAAAAGCAGGAACAGCAACTTTCCTGATAGAGCTTGAGAAAAGAAGGTCAATCAAGGTTAGGAAGTTTCACTTCACCAATTTACTTGGTCTTAACAACCCAAGAAGCAAATGGTTTTGTTGTCTGCGCAACTAGTCTTTGGCTTGATTGACTCTTCTTTGCAGGTGTTTGGAAGGAGCACTTTCATTGGACTGACCTTAACTTTCTTCGCCGGCGTTTGCTTCTCCCTCTTCTCCCCAGCATTCAACTTGGCAACAAACGATCAATGGCACACTCTGAAGGAAGGCGTTCCTAAGTTGGTTGTCTACACAGCATTTTTCTACTTCTCGCTCTCTTGCTTTGTGATTGCTCTCGTCCTAAACATCAGCTTCCTTTACCATCCAGCTCTGGGAGTACCCAGATCAACCTTTAAGGCCTATCTGAAAGACTGGAATGGCCGAGGCTGGGCCTTCCTGGCTGGCCTTCTCTGTGGCTTTGGGAATGGTCTCCAGTTCATGGGAGGTCAAGCCGCAGGCTATGCAGCAGCAGACGCTGTTCAGGTTTGATTTCATCCACAAAAAGCACATTGGTTTACCATCACATTAAGCTTAAATTTTCAATTCTCTATCATATCTAAATTCCTTAACATCAAACACATTCCATATGTTTGCTGTGATGGGATCAGGCACTTCCCCTGGTGAGCACATTCTGGGGAGTAATTCTGTTTGGAGAGTACCGAAGATCATCCCGAAGAACATATGTGATACTATTCAGCATGTTGTTCATGTTCATTGCGGCTGTTGGAATACTCATGGCATCAGCCGGGCATAGGAAATGAAGATGCACCTTTCCAAGGATTGGAGTACATACCTGCAGGAAGATGACTATCATATACTTTTGCATGTATTTATATGGTTTCGATTTGAATGTCAAAGATATAAACCTATTTAATTATCTAATGATCAATATATAATCAAATAGATGAAAATTAGAGATATTCATTAGTCAAGTCGAGATTTTTTTATTTAAAAAGTCGAGTTTGAGTTATAAGAAAAGTTCATTAAAATTACAAAACTAGACGATTGCGGGTGTTTATTTTAAAATAACTAAAATCAAAATTATATTGATATAGAAACAGTATTAATATTTATAACATCTTAAGCAGTACTAATTCGATTTTACTTTTTACTAATTAACATATTAAATCTAATAATATACTCGTACTAATTGAGTATTTAACTCAATGATAAAAGTGCATGTATTTTTTATCTAAAAAGTTAAACTCGAATCCTCTTGTTAAAAAATTGTATCTTATATTATGCTTGCGCTCATGAGTTTCAAAATCATTTTCAAATTTATAAAAATTCTTTGAAATAGTACTTTGTATATACCTTTTTTTATCAATATCTATGCTAAATCAAAACAAATCCGAGTCTAGTATATAATAGAAGGCCTTAGTAATAGCATAACTCTCTGAGGTAGATTGAGTGAGAGAAATGAAATATCGAGAGTGGTGTGTATGTAATTTGTATATATGTATAATACATATAAAAGTACCAATACTGAAAAATTTTTAATTGATGAAAATGATCATATATGTTAATAGTATTTTATATATAAAATGGATTTTAAAAAAATTACTAAATATTTCAATAATATATCATTAATAAAGTCCAAAATGCCTTTAGCTTAACCTTGTGTATATATGTATTTAAAATATTAATAATATTTTCTATATAAAATAAATTTAAAAATATATTATTAATGATTGATTTGGTTATAAATTTTGAATATAAAAAACCAACTGAAATAACGGAAAAAACTATTTTTCTTTCGAAACAAAAAACACAAACCTAATTAACTGAATTCTCTAAATTTTAGTCAGTTATTTCGATTTGCATCAATTAATGCTCCCATCTGATATTAATTGAAGCTTGGATAACGTAAAATGACATTCACATGTAGAATTTATTTTTCAAAAGGGTTTTTTATTTTTAATCCACTCCATTTATTGACTGGTTTTTAAAAGTCAAGTTTGAGTTAAAAGAAGAGTTCACTCAAATAATAAAACTAAACGAGAGCATGTACCTATGTCTGAGAGGTAGATCGAGTGAGAAAAATGAAAGTTAAGAATGTTGAAAATTTTTGAATTATTAATGATTGATTTAATTATAAATTTTGGATGTAAAAAATCAGCTGAAATAACGGAATAAACCATCTTTCTTACCAAAATAAAAAACAAAATCATACCGAATTAACTGAATTCAATAAATTCTGAACGGTTATTTCGGTTTACATCAATTAGTGGTCACCTCTAGCATTAATCGAAGCTTGGATAGCATCAAATGATACGGAAATTTCACATGTAGAGTTTGTTGTTCAAAAGGGTTCTATCTTCAGTCCACTTCATTTGTTGATCAGTGATGGTTCTTTCTTGGTTTTGCTTGTGATGTTCATTTTAAAATAGTACATAAGTTGCAGGTCTAAGGTGGCTTTTGAACATTTTGTGAACAATAATTATATCAATACATTATTTCTTAACACATCAATATACACACACACACACACACACACACATATATATATATATATATATATATATATATGGGGTCTCTCTTAACACATCAAGAACTGCCTTAACTCTTTCTTTTGTTCTTGGACGATCTATCTTAGTGCTATCCCCAGATTTTTCTGGAACATTCTGCTGTCTTGTCTTAATCCGCTCATCTGTGCTTTGCACTTGGTCTGAACGAATACATGCATGCATGAGGTATACCTACCTGCATATCTAATGTAGATATAGAATTCTCCTCCTTGATGGTAATAGCATCGTTAATTACCATAAATAGGTCTTTCCTAAATTGTTCTCCTGGTGTGTGCGCGCAAATGTTTAAGTAAAAAAGGAAAGATGAAGAATAGAAAATGAGCAAACAAGGTATCCAGACAGAAAATGGTCTAGATTAATTCTTACCATAAGTGCTCCATATCACACTCCAGCAGGTTCCTGTGCTTTTTGAATTCTTATCAAGTTCTTTCAAAAGGATAGATCACTCCTATCCATCTTCACAAACCAGGCAGGTTCCTTCGCTTCAGAATTCTATAGCAAGTTCTTTCAAAAGGATACGTCCTCTCTGGTATGCAATCACCTTTTAACAGGGATTTTATGTTGTTTTCCTTTACTTTTGCCACTTGGTTTTCCCTTTATTTTTTGTTTTGTTGCAGACCTGACGTTGGACCATTTGCCTGTTTGTGTAATGAATCGATAGAAATATATTCAAGCCTTTCCAAAATTATAAAATAAAATAAAGATGTTGGACCAAATTTGGTCCTTCATAGATTTATCTTCTTTTAGCCTTGAAATTGTCTCGCCATCTTTTTCTTTTCTGCGTATGCTTGGCGTGCTAGGTGTTTATACCTTGTAATCAGGTCTGCATATTCCATTATTCCTTCAGTCCAATTTGTTTCTATTATTGGTATTTTAATATCAATATCGTACGTAGCACCCGATCTTTTGACTCAATATTAATTACACGTATTTCTATTAAAAGAGTTAATTCGAAAATTTTCTCTCCTATCTTAATAAAATGTTTTTTAATAAATACCATATGTTTCCTTACAACTTGTTGGTCCTCTTGTTATCAGATATTGTTTGTAAGCTCTTTCAATGGAGGTCCCGAGAGAAACGTGAGATGAGTTAAAAATAGTTTCACCAAGACCTGGTGCAAAGACGAAACTTTTTAAGACTCCAATATTGTCCTAATCATCTACGTACAATGACAAATAAGGAAGACATAGATTCTAGCACTGTACATTCTCCAGGACCTAGGAAATTCAGTAAATATAGAGCCTTGCAAGATCCTTTAAAAGTGAAAAAAAATTCAAGGCAGTCCAAAGTGAAGTTTCTTGCCGCAGAAGAAGTCACGGCCCTAAGCTCTGGCATTCCAACAACAAAATACATCGGACGGATTAATCTGAATTGTAGCAGGAGTCGAGCTCTAACTAAACCTGCCGATTCCAAGTGTCTCCCCACAACAGAAAATGCAAATTCTTCCTCTCCTGCTCCACCAGAACAGGCAGCTCATGTAGCAGACACTGAGAAGTTTCGTTTGACTTCTGAAATTGAAGACATCCAAAGTACAACTGAGGAAGAAGATGGCCTTGGAAGTAATTTAGCTATTGCTGTCAATGCTGCATCAAGTTCCAACTTGGTTTTGCCTCAAAAAAAAATCAGAGTTTGTAACTCTGACTTTGAGGTTTCCTCAAAAGATATACAACAAAAGAATACAGGTGATAGTACGTCTAAGCAGAAGGTGAATTCGGGATCCACTCAGGGAGAAGCAGGTAACGGATACCTCATTTCTGAGAGTATCACTGTAATGTTATGTTGTGTGTTGTGTATTTTTTCTTCTTTATAATCTCTCCTTTGTTGCTCTTATGCTGTTAACTTACGATATATCTCAGCTATTGTGCCAGGGAAAGAAATTGTGAGCCTGAAAGGTCGTTTTTCCTCGGGTACTCTACTCAACGAACTAAACTCTGGCACTCAAACAACAAAGCAGATTAGACGGGGTAATCTGGGTTCTCTTAGTCAAACTCTAACAAAGCCTGCTAGTTCCAAGTGTCTCCCGCCAACAGAAAATGCAAATTGGTCCTCTCCTGCTCCACCAAAACAGGCAGTTCACGTAAAAGGTAGTAAGAAGTTCCATTTGACTTCTAAAATACAGTCTTTAAAAAAATCCCGGAGAGCAACTAAGAAAGGGGATGGCCCTGGAAGTAATTCAGCTCTTGCTGTGAAAGCTGCATCTCGTTCGAAATTGGTTTTGCCTTGGAAAAAAAAGAAAGTCAGTAACCCTGACTATGGCATTTCCCTAAAAGATTTAGAACAAATGAATACAAGTGATGGTTGGTCTAAGCAGGAAGCGAATTCGGGATCCACTCAAGCAAAAGGTACGATTACCTCATCTCTGAGAGTATCACTGCAATGTTATGTTGTGTGTTGTGTATCTTTTCTTTTTATAATTTCTCCTTTGCGCTCATATGCTGTAACTTACGATTCTCACCTATTGTGCCAGGGAAAGAAACTGTGTTCCTAAAAAGTCCTTTTTCCTTGGGTACTCTACTGGCCCTGGAGAAATTCAAAGCTTCAAATGCTGGTGAAGACTTGGTACATAAATCTGGACCTTCAGAACCCAGTAGTCCTCCACTGATCCACTCTTCAGGCAAGAAAAATTTCTTCATTTTAGTCTGTATGATTGGATAAGTTGATTGTGACATGAATTTCGTTATCTACATTTCCATTTTGGTTCTTTTTTGTCTGTTACCATACATTGATTTTGACACAAGTTACAAGTTGCATATCATTTCTTGGCGGTTGCAAATGCATGCAATGCCTATCTGCTTGACAACTTGTAAGGCCCTTTGTCAACCAAAGATTCGTTTCGTTAATATCATGTGCCTCGAACGTAAATAACGTTTGCTCTTTTCTGTCCAAAACAAAGGACAAAGGGTAAAGGGAGTTGTTTTTTAACTCAAAATTATCAAAACAAAGTGCACCCGATGCATCAAGAATCCAACTTAACTTTGGTATGCCATTTTTATTTTTTATTTTTTGTATTTCACTTATAGTAGATAAATTGTATCAACTACTTGTACGTATAGTAGATAAATTGTATTTTGATGACCTAATACAAATTTTGTTTCCATTTGAGCAGGTGTTGATCTCAATAATCTTGAGAGTCAAGAACAATTTTCACCAAAGATTGTATATGATCAGCTTAACTTTGGTACCGCAAATTTTTTTTGGAATCTCACTTACTACAAAAATGGTTGTTTACCTAGAACATCAATATTTTCAATTTATAATTAATTAAATTTTCTACTGATTAATATTTTAGAGGTTAACTTGGAGAACATTATTCAATCTTCTTAAGTAAACTGGTGTGTAATAGAAAAATTACATTTTGATGATCTAATTCAAATGTTGCTTCTATTTGAATAAGTGCTGATCTTAAGAGTTTTGAAAATCAAGAAAAACCTTCATCAAAGATTGTATTTGATCAACTTAACTTGGGTATGCAATTTTCTTTATTATATCTCACTTATAGCAATAATAGTTATTTACTTGGAATATCAATATTTTTTTATTTATGGTTAATTAAATTCTTGATTGATTGATATTTTAAAGATTATCTTAGAGACCTTTCTCTAATTCAAATGTTGCTTTCATTTGGGCAGATGCTGATCTCAAGAGTTTTGAGAGTCAAGAAAAATCTTCACCAAAGATTGCATCTGATCAACTTAACATCAGTATAAAATTTTCTTTTTCTATATCTCACTCACTACAATAATGGTTATTTTTCAAAATATTAATATTTTTATTTATAATTAATTAATTAAATTCTCTATTGATTAATATTTTAGAAATTATCTTAGAGGCCTTTATGTACTTCTCGTAAGTAAACTAGTCATGTGATAGATAAATAACATTTTGATAACTTAATGCAAATGTTGCTTCCATTTGAGCGTGTGCTGCTACCAACAATCTTAAAAGCTAACAAAAATTTTCAACAAACATGATGTTTAATCAACTAAATTTCGATACATAATTTCTTTTTTCTATATTACTTACTGTAACAATAGTTATTTGCTTGGAATATCAATATATTTTATTTATAGTTAATTAAATTCTTGATTGTTTGATATTTTAGGAGTTATCTTTGAGACCTTTATCTGCTTTTTCCTAAGTGAATTGGTGATGTAGTAGATAAATTATATTTTGATAACCTAATGCAAATGTTACTTCAATTTGAGCAAGTGCTGATCTCAACAATTCTAAATGTTATGAAAATCTTCACCAAAGATTGTATTTGATCTGCTTAACTTCGATACCCAACTTTTCTTTTTGCATCACACTTACTGTAATAATATGGTTATTTGTCTAGAACATCAATATTTTTTTTATTTATAGTTAATTAAATTCTTGATTAATTGATATTTTAGAAACTATACTTTTATCAACTCCTTCTAAGGAAATTATTGCTATAGTAAATAAATTATATTGATAACCTAAAGCAAATGTTACTTTCATTTGAATAGGTGCTGATATCAACAATCTTGAGAGTCAAGAAAATTTTTCACCAAAGATTGTATATGATCAGCTTAATTTCGGTAGACAACTTTCCTTTTTATATCTTATTTACTGCAATAATATGGTTATTGACCTCGAATATCTGTTTTTCTAATTTATAGTTAATTAAATTCTTAATTGATTGATATTTTAAAGGTTATGTATAGATCATTATCCATTCCTCCTAAGTAAACTAGTGTGTTATAGTAGATAAATTGCATGTTGATAAACTAATGCAAATGTTGCTTCTATTTGAGCAGGTATTGATCTTAGCAGTCTTGAGAGTCGAGAAAGATTTTCACTAAAAATTGTATCTAATCCTAGTGCTCCTACTTTAGAAAAAATATGGAAGTAAGTATCCCTACCCATTAAGGGTGTGATGTATTTGTGTACTTTAAACATGTCATTAGCATTTGATGTTCATGTTTGCTTTGAAGATAAAATTTAATCTATCTAGCCATGGCTGAAAACAACAATAAACCATTATTTAACCATCACCCACATTTATTTATAACCAATCTAAAATGTAGTATGCTCCATCTATGCTTTCCAGTGACTACACTTGATTTCTGAATCAACATTTCAACCAATTAGGTAGAATTAAACATTCATCTCTCTTTACTTCTAATGAAGGATGCAATTTATCATTTGTGGAAGCCTTATGATTATGTGGAGTTTCCCGAGAGCAAGTTCTATTTCTTGGACACTGTTTAATCTTGTTGAAGTTCTTTTAATATTTCACATAGTTCTTGCATACTCTCTCTCTCACACACATACACACACTCTCTCTCTACATATATATTACATTGTTTTCAGGAATGTTTGTAGAAATGTGCAGGTAAGGAACTACTACATGTATATGCATGTCTGCATGGGCATAAATCTCTGGTGGAAAAGCATACCATTTAAGACATATAAAACATTCCAATAAAGATTTGTGTTACAATTGAACAGTAGTATTAGCATTTCCCTCTTCCTATACTTTCTGCTTACCTATGAAGCTCCAATGTCTCAATTGTTAGTGATTCGTTGGTGGTTCTTTTGACACTAATTCATCCACTTTGGTCTGTGATGATAAACTGAATTTGGGAGTGGTCTGGCCCCAAGACACCCTACATTTTATGTATATTTTATTAGTTTACATTTAAGCTTTATGTTGTTATTTTCACTGTTACTGTTATTGCTGTCTGTAGGGGTTTCTTTGAGATCCTTGATATAGATACGCTTCAGGGCATCACCGAAGAAATCAGATTCTGTGAAGGTTTTTCTGCTCATCCTGCAGCAACTGCGAACCCTAAAGCTTATGAGTTCACAAAACAGATCGCTGGTCTCATGCAGTTCAAACTGTATCCTCGCAGTGATGTATGGCATGAGATTTTCAAAACCGATATTGCTGATCCCAATAATGTAGCTTTGTATTTCTACCCTTCAGGCATTGAGAGGTTTGTTCTCATATTTTATCAGTCTTACTAGAACATTGTTAACAGGCTATAATATTAGTCTAACGGATTCTTTCTCGGTTGTAGCTCCAAGAGGAAGTATTCCACCCTTTTAAAGTACATGGTGAAGAATGATATGGTGATGAAGAGTCGCATGGGATCTGTGGAGTTGATGGTTTTAACATCTAAATTGTTGCCTAGTGATTTTCAGAGTGAGAAACCTGTTCTTGCTGTTTTACATATCTTTTTTTTTCTGCTGTTTTACATATCTAATTATGCTGATCATCAAATCTAGTGTCCTTGCTATTAGTTTTTCTGAAGGAGATTAGCCAAGAATGAACTTATATCAGTAGTTGGTCTGAACTTGTACGTACTTTTATGCTATTAATTCATGCAATTAATAGGCTGAATCACCCATTATATATACAATTAATAGCCTGAAAATTTTCCATTTGCTTTCAATAAATGTTATCAGAAGTATTTATCATGCGCAATGACCTGATTGGTTTTTCAAAAATATTGGAACAGAAATGAGAGGCAGTTTCTTCATGTGGGGAACTTTTCGCGTTTTACGTGCTGATTCCGAGCAATCAAGCATCATAACCTTCTCGCCAGATGGCCAGATGCTCTGGCACTCTATGATCTAAGGAGAACTAGCAACTTACACGTAAAAAGAAGGTAGAAAACCACTGAGAGATTGAAGAGAACGCCACTGATGAGTTTTTCTTATAGGAACCACTGTAAATATAAAGTCTGTTTCCAGGCTAGTATGGTGTTTACTTGTTAACGAAATAATTCCTCAAAACCCTTTTCTCTTTTCAATGCAAAATAGCTCAAGTTGTAATGTGATGTTAGTTTTATGCTTTTGTAAAACCTTTTGGAATGGAATGTTTCTCGATGGTTCCCCGACAACATGAAAATACTCATCGACCCTGAACCTTTGCCAAGAGATCTTGAATGGTGTGAGCCATTCAACGAAACCACAGAATTCTCTTCAAGTCACAAAGGATGCTCTTAATCCAGGTATCCTCTCTGGACTTTTACAAGAGCCAGAAGCAAGCTTTATGAGAAGTATGGCCTGTGGCAGAAGTGGCTTGCCCTTGCCCTTGAGTAATAACTGGTTTAAGCTGCAATGCAGCTGCCATCCCCGTATATTTGACGAAGAAACGTGTTGAACAGCAAGACAAGTTGTTATGTGATGTCAAATTTGCCAATGCTCTTGCTTTTACTACCCTGGAGAATCAGTCAACTGAAAAGATCCTACTAGGTTCAAGTCTCCTTTACAAGTCAGCATAATTCAGGAGCTGACTCTTCCCTCCTTTCAAAAGATAATATTGAAACTGCCTCAGTTCTCTTCTTTCCCAGGCCTTTCCCGTCAAGAGGGGCTCTTTTGTAGTCAATTGCCATTGACTACAAGCTTAAAAGATACTACTGGAAGAGTTAAAGAGTGTGATTAAATATATATTTACATACATTTAGCAACATGTCTCAAAGCAGCTAAAAGGGCAATATTATTCTCAATGCACTTTTTTCTCTCATCATATGCTACCTATAGATCACTGGCATCCATCATGTGTGCTCATATTCAGTTTCCACATAACAGATGAATAATATTTTAGGATAAAGACAAAAGGAAAGAAATACCTGATGAGAGTACATTATGAGTTTACCAAGCACTCAGAAAAAGTGCATCCAATGAATCTAATCCTTGTCTGTAGTTTCACAAGGGGCTTACCTTATTGAGTGATGATTCAAAAGTGATAATATGTTAAACCATAAGCAAAACCAAAATAAGTTTCAATAAATGGTTGAACTTTGGTAATATATACTTAATACACAAAGCATAATAATTAAGTGATTTTTGTGTCTCCAACTCGTACCCTCAACCTCCTGTGATTGGATCTGAAACTTCCTCTGCTGGATTCCATACCCTGAACTCAGTTTAAACCTGTTCCTTTTATTTGTGTCACAGAAGCAGTGGATGAGAAGGTGATATAGTTATCTTCTCAAACTGAGTTCAGTCTACTTCATTTTTCTCTAATTTACTCCAATAGGACAGCCATCAATGACATGTACTCTAACCATTCTCAAGAGATAGACTGAAGATACCTAGTCAGTTTTTTCACCCAATGACTCAATGTACCAGTGTGCCTTCCAGATGATTGAGGGCGAGAGAAGCCTTTGTGTTTTCCAGCCTGATGACTTTAGCTGCAAAATGAAAACAAATTAAAAAGAGAGTTGATGTATCTTGACAAGAAAAAACAAAGAGCCAACCAGAAAGAGAAATAAAGCAACCCAACTATCACAAAGGAAAAACTAGTCTCCAGATGAGTTTAAATCCTCTAATAATTGTGGTCATAATACAACATTGATAAGGATTATATTTTGCCATTTAATGAAAAAAAAATTTCATCTCCAACGGGTGGAGCTTGTGGTACACCAGATATAGATGCTGATGCATCCGAGATAGAGCCCAATATACAATGCAAGGGTGCATTGCATTGTCCAAGTACTGAAGATGCTTTTCAAACAACGCACAAAGAGCTGATATTTCATAAAAGTTTGGTTCCTCATTTAAGATGAATTGCTGCTGTGATAATTCTGAACAAAAGCCAGAGTTAAACTTTGCTTACTGCTTTTCAATATCATTTGATCTTTGCAAAGTCCACCAAATTTCTGTTTCTATAGTTTGGCTAATACAGGCTCAGGGAGGTTAAAAAAACATTTGGGGCATTTGACTTAGCAGCTAATAAAGTTGGAAAAGTATATCATACAGTCAGATCCATGTAAGTGTTCCTTGGAAAACTATTTAAAGTTGGGGACAAACTTCATGGAAATAATACCTTCTGAACAAAATTTTCATACTGCTTATCCATCCATGATTGGCTCTCCAAATGTAGAGATCTTTTTTCATCCATAAGATTGGCCATAACAAGCGCATGAATATATGACTTCAAGATATCTGCAGCTGTTGAATCTTTGTGTGTGATGACACTGATGATTCCCTTCCTCTCCACCAGGAAATACTTAGCTAGATAGACCAACGAGAATATAACCAGAATGAGTGAGAACGTTATATGAATCAAAGTTGAGTATTACAATGGATGAGTAAAGTTCAACCTTTCTTATAAAATGATCCAGCTGAATTCAGAAGGTTGGCCCTGTTTGAGATTATCATTAAACTTTTCAGTTTCATACAGAATTATAAAATGGATTAAGAGCAGTAATCTTGAAGGAGCAGGTTGAAAGCTGATTTTTATCAAGATGCATCGTGATCAAGTTATCATGATAACTCATGAACTCTAGAGATATGCAAAGCAGCAATATAAATTTTTCATGTTGCCTCAAGCAGTTATAGCTGAAGCACTAGTAAAACAACATTGCTATCAAGACAATGCAGATGGTAGGCAACCCTTGTTCCCCAGTAAAAATAAACATAAATACTCACATTTCTGGATTATCAAGAGAGGAAACCCTTAACCCTAGTTTTACACGTGCGTGCGGGAACTTAGCACTCTTTGACAACCTTAAAGTGGTCCATAAAGGCAAAACATGCTCCATAGTTGAGACCTGTTTAGGAGAGAGAACTGAAAATATTTTCAGGAATAGGCATTAACATCTATTTTTAAATAAAATGATGGCGCATGAAATCATTCAGAATTTGGAAATATGATGGAAAAAAAAGAGAAAAAATAAATCATATTGAGCTTGCAGAAGCAATAAAATTGGATGTGTATTCTTAGCTCATGGACATTGTTAACTATCAAGTTATTGCAAGATTAATTTGGATGATATTATTAAGAATTTTTAAGATTATGGTTCTTATGCAAAGTAAACTGGTTTTTCCAGTAAGAAAAATCACATAGAATTTAGTCAAGACACCTTTAATTTGACTCCAAATATATGAAGTAGCCCGATCTTTATTGTTTATGACTGGCAGACAATGATAGCCAGCTTTTTACAACAGTTGAATCCAGGACAACAATTTACTAAATATTGGCCTAAAGAGAATAATAGTGACAGGTAGTGATTATTACCTTGGCCAGTTTCTATGAAATGTTGTAGAAGAATTGAGCTCCTCTCAAAGTTCAGTGAATCTAAAGCAAGGCACCGGACAGCTTTGTAATTTGCTAAGCAAAGGGGAAAAGAACAGGAATTGCATGTAAGCTTAACAATGAAATGGGCAGATCATCAGTTAGTTATGCAATTAGAGAGAAGAAAATAAAAGATCAGTTATATCAGCATAAAATTTTGGTCACTATTGCACTTGTTTCAATATACTATATAATCCAAATAAAATAGGTCTTGATATGTCTGATAATATTGAACTTTTTGATAATATAATCTTATGACTGTTTTAAGGGGTGGAAACCTAGGATTTTCTACTTGGTCCTGTGGGCAAGATGCTTTGACTTTTAAGTCTCACTGGAAGTCACTGAAGGTCATGAGATGCCTGTTGCCCTTGGACCAACAGCTGTAGTTCACGATGTTAAGGCAGCGTTGTGGACAGGATATTACTTTAGCCCATCTTGAGTAAGTGTCTACAGGTCTCCTGCATTTGCAAGCCCTCCAAGATCCTCTTAATTGATTTCCTAGCTAGAAGAGACTATTATAGTCAAAATCCAGGAAAAGTTCTACAAATGGGCTTTCACCTCCCACCTTTTTGTTTTAATATGGAAACAGTATAACCTTCAGAAGGAAGAGGTGGGGCACTAAAGAAGTAACTAGCATCATAAATTTAGTTTAGATTCAGCCTCAATCTAAAGGTTTCCTTCCCCTCCATCCTCCTTTACATCTTTCCCTCTATAAGGTGCAAAGATCAAAGAACAAGAAATATTATTTCTAGCCTTCCTCATTGAGATGGGCATTACAATGGATATTATCTTTTTAGTGGTTAAGAGCAAAGTTTCTCCAGGACCCATATAAATTGTAACTGTATTTAACTGCTACGGAGAGACTCTATGTCACCAAACTTACCATACATATGGAACATTGTTAGAGAGAGAAAAGAAAACCAAATAGCTAGTGAATTTTCCATAGTAATGCGTGCAACAAGCATTCCCAATGCCATGCCAATCATTGTTGCCATTGTCTCTTGGCTTCCTTCCTGCAAATATTTTTAAAACAAATGAATAATCAGTCCTCAAAAGTCAAAAACAGCTCTTTACACAATAGCTCTTGCCATTGTCATCCAACATTGGAAACACTTTTGAGATACCTTGGCAGATATATCTGCTGCATTATTTTGAACGGCAAAATGCTGTGTCAAAGCAGCTCTGGTTGCTCCACTGGCAACACCAGCTGGGAAACGATGTCAGAAAACACAGAATTAGAAGTTCAAATTGAGCCTCCTCCACAACAGAAATAGTTTCACTTTTTACACAATAAGAAGAAACTTCAATGGTAGTAAAGTGATTATTGCAAAAACCAAATGTGTCACATAGAAATTGTATTTTGCAATGTATAAATGGCTCAAAAGACCTGATTAGTAGCATGTCTCAGTAGACTTAGTGGTCATAAGTTCTTAGTAAGTTCTTAGCTGCAAGGAATTTACAAACTTACTGAATGATCTTGACAAGCTCCCTAAGCAAACAATGAAAAGAAAAGCTGAAGGAAACAATGGAGAAAGAAGATCCATCAACATTCCTGCAATGAATGCAGAAGCCTAGTTTTTAGTTGAAGTTAAAAATTCAAGAGATAATAAAACCAGTAATACTCTCAGAAACCAAATATATAATCAGAACTGGATTCGTTTAAAAGTATATGGAAACTGAATTCTATCATGTAGGTCCTTCCAAGAGTTTAGAATAAGGCAAATCGAGGCATCATTCATAGAGGGGGAAAGTTTAATATAATTCACCTTAATATGGGATTTCTAGCTCTAATTTGGAATATAAGAGCCATTATGCAACAAACTTATAGCCCAAGCTACATCTCAGAGCACAAGAACCAGAGCAGCCTCCACACTATGTGTGTACTACCCTCTGTCAATGAGCATATAATTGCACCCACATAAATGCATACATATAAGGGGAAGAGAGAGGTCAAAGATTTGCAGTCATTCATTTGTGCTACAAGGTGAATTCTGTAGAAGAAACAGTGACAGACCTAAATCATTCATGAGATCTGCAACCAAACGCCACATTTTAGCATTGCTGTCAAGATTTGAGCCCTAAAGAAAAGCATTACAGTGTTACATTCTCCACGTGAACTTGAAAAGCCATTTTCAGTAAAGAAGAAAAAAGAAATCAAGGAAGCATAAAAGAGCAAACCTGATAAAATGTAAATAAGATGCCTCCAAGCATTCCTGTTAGATCTCTCAAGAACCACTGCAAGAATTACAATAATCAAAACTTACTATCAGCAAGGCTTAAACTCACTTCCAACTCATTTAGGACTCCATAAAAGTCCCAACAATTAGAAATCAGGTAAAATAATAGGGGACAAATTGATATAGAAATGTATACTGGATGCCAATTCTACCTGAAAAGTTGCACCAATAATAGTTGCTGATTTCTCACCAACTCCAATTGCACTCAAAAGTGCCTGAGAAAGAAGTTAAAGTAAACAACAGCAAATACAGAAATCATCAGCATAGAGTCCGTATTCTATACACAATTCAGAAGAAATCCAATACCAATTGAATTTAACCCTTACTTGGGTAGAAAGCATTGTTCTTATGTATGTTGAAAGTCCCTACAAATGCAATGTAAACAAAAAATTGAAACTTTAGTCAGTAAGGATTAATAACTTAAGTACTGCCCATCAATGTTTTCCTTTGCTTTATTACCTGCAAAGAGTCCCATACTTGAAAAGGGACATAATCTGGAGTCACGCTGCCTGGGAAACCCTGCATTTCAAGCTGACTTTAAGACTTCAAACGAAAACAAACAAAAGTAAACTCGTTTTCCTTGCTTGGTTATCCAAGAATATGTAAAACAAAAGAGACCCAACAAACAAAAAAAATGGATTTTCACATTTGTAATTATATAACACCAAACGATGGAAACAAGCAGAAAGAGGAAAATTTGCCTCGGGAACAAATGCATCGAGGAATCGTCTCCAGACATGGTTGAAACGATCAGCAGATCTGTTTCCACCAAATAAAAAACATAAAACTTGGTAAGGGAAGAGAAAGAGAGAAAGATGGAGAAATTCAATGCAAAGTGAAAGACCTGGTAATGGAGATAGAAGAGAAGGAAGTGATAGTGGCAGTTTTGAAAAGCTTGGTAGAAGAAGATCCGCTCCATTCTTCGATTATCAGTTGCTGCTGTGTCTTTGAGGCTTCCATGGCCAACTTCTTGTTATGTTATGTGCTTTCCCTTCTCATACATAAGTAGTTCAGCTGTAATCTGGGTCAGCTTTCGTCTGCAAACTGATCCACTTTGTTATGTTCCCAGGTCAATTAAACTTGCGTGGTTGACCCCTTTTTCTTTTAAGAAAAATTTTTAAACCCAAAAATTGGAAAAAAAAATTACTTCTAAAAAAACACAGAAAAATAATCAAAGAAAAATTAGTAAACCCAAAAATTGAAAAAAAAAAAAAGGAAAAAAATTCCTTTTAGAAAATTAAAGAAAAATTTCCAAAAAATAAGGAAAAATAATTGAAGGAAAATTAGTAAACCCAAAAACTGAAAAACAAATTGGGAAAAATTTCTTTTTAGAAAATTAAAGAAAAATTCCAAAAAAATGAAAAAATCTTTTTAGAAAAACCAAAACTTAGAATTCATTTTAGAAATTAAAATATTTAGTAAACCCAAAAATTGGAAATTTTTAGAAAATTAAAGAAAAATTCCCAAAAAAGGAAAACAATCTTTTTAGAAAAACCAAAAATTAGAATTCATTTTAGCAATTAAAATATTAAAATTTAAAAAAAAATCTTCTAAAAAATAAAGAAAAATAATCAAAGAAAAATTAGTAAACCCAAAAATTGAAAAAAAATTAGAAAAAAATTCTTTTTAGAAAATTAAAGAAAAATTCCCAAAAAAGGAAAAAATTCTTTTTAGAAAAACAAAAAATTAGAATTCTTTTTAGAAATTAAAACATTTAGTGAACCCAAAAATTGAAAAAAAAATGGATATTTTTAGAAAATTAAAGAAAAATTCCCAAAAAAAGAAAAAACTCTTTTTAGAATATTAAAATTTTCCCAACGCTAGAAGGAGGGCTTGAACCTCCGACCTTGTGGTTAACAGCCACACGCTCTAACCAACTGAGCTATTCCAGCTTCTTATTATTTAAACTTACACAATACATTATATCAGAACTATATAAAAAACCAGACCGTTTCATCTTTCAACAGCCGCAGAGCTCTGGAATCTTTGCTGTTCGCTGTTTCCACAGAGATGTGGAGGAAATCACTGTCTTCACTTACCCATAGATCCTTCTCTTCTTCCTCCACAACTGAAATCCCAACTCTTTACTCTTTCCTCCAACCTACTGTTTTTGCCTTAAAGCCAAACCAACAACCAAAACAAGCCCAAGACTCCACCAATTCTCAAACAAAAACCCTAACCCAAGACCAAAAAACCACTCTAGAAACCACCCTTGAGAAATCCCTTCTCACCCAAAACACTGATGAAGCCTGGAAGTCCTTCAAGGCCCTCACCACCAACTCCACTTTTCCCAATAAGCCGCTCACTAACTCCCTTATTACCTACCTGTCTTCCTTGAAAGACACCCATAATCTCAAAAGGGCATTTGCCTCTGTGGTTTTTGTCATTGAAAAGAATCCAAAGTTTCTATCTTTTGAAACTGTGACTTCTCTTCTGCGTTCCATGAAAATTGCCAACACTGCTGCCCCTGCTTTTGCTCTTATAAAATGCATGCTCAAAAACAGGTATTTTATGCCTTTTGGCTTGTGGGGTGATATGCTTGTTGATATTAGTAGGAAAAATGGTAGCTTTGTTGCATTCTTAAGGGTTTTCGAGGAATGTTGTAGGATCGCCATTGATGAAAAGCTGGATTATATGAAACCTGATTTGGCTGCTTGTAATGCTGCACTCGAGTGTAGTTGTTATGAACTTAAATCAGTTTCTGATGCTGAAAAAGTCGTGGAAACTATGTCGGTTTTGGGCGTTTGGCCTGACGAATCGAGTTTTGGGTTTCTCTCTTATTTGTATGCATTGAAAGGGCTTGAAGAGAAAATAGATGAGTTAAAAAATTTGATGGTTGATTTTGGTTTGTCGAATAAAAAGATGGTTTATAGTAGTTTGATTGGAGGGTATGTTAAGTCTGGCAAAATAGACTTAGTTTCAGCAACCATTTTGCGTAGTTTGAGAGAAGGTAATGGGAAAGATTTGGATTTCAGTGATGAAACTTATTGTGAAGTGGTTAAAGGGTATCTTCAAAATGGGGTTATAAAGAGTTTAGCTTGTTTGATCATGGAAGCTCAAAAGTTGCAGTCTTCCGTGGTTGAGGTTGACAAGTCTATTGGATATGGCATCATTAGCGCTTGTATTAATCTTGGGTTATCAGATAAGGCACACAGCATTCTTGATGAAATGAATGCTCAGGGAGGCTCTGTGGGGCTTGGAGTTTATGTGCCTATCTTAAAGGCTTACTGCAAGGAGCATAGAACTGCTGAAGCTACTCAATTAGTTATGGATATTAGTAGTTCAGGACTTCAGCTGGATGCAGAAATGTATGATGCACTGATAGAAGCATCCATGACAAGTCAGGATTTTCAGTCGGCATTTGCATTGTTTAGAGATATGAGAGAGGCAAGAATACCTGATCTGAAAGGGAGTTACCTTACTATAATGACTGGTCTGATGGAGAATCAACGACCTGAGTTGATGGCTGCATTTTTAGATGAAGTTGTTGAAGACCCTCGCGTTGAAGTGAAAACTCATGACTGGAACTCAATTATTCATGCTTTCTGTAAAGCTGGGCGGTTGGAAGATGCTAGGAGGACTTTCAGAAGGATGACTTTCCTGCAGTTTGAGCCTAATGATCAAACATATTTGTCTCTGATTAATGGGTATGTGACTGCAGAGAAATATTTCAGTGTTTTGATGCTATGGAATGAGGTTAAATGGAAAATTTCAGGTGATGGAGGGAAAGGCATCAAGTTTGACCACAACTTAGTTGATGCATTCCTATACGCTCTTGTTAAAGGGGGTTTCTTTGATGCAGTGATGCAAGTTGTGGAGAAGTCTCAAGAGATGAAAATTTTTGTGGATAAGTGGAGGTACAAGCAAGCGTTCATGGAAAAGCATAAGAAGCTTAAAGTGTCAAAGTTGAGGAGAAGGAGCTTCAGGAAAATGGAGGCACTTATTGCTTTCAAGAATTGGGCTGGTCTGAATGCTTAAATGTCGGCAGTAGTCCTGAGAAATAGAGGAACTTCAAATCTCAAAGAATTTTACTTGTCTTGAGGTATCAACACCAAGAACTTTGTGCTACTTTGGGTTCACTTGAAATATGGAGATGTCTAGGAAATTCAAAGCCTCTAGTCTTGTATTTGACTACGTGAATGCATCATTTAATTGGTGATTCCTAGTTGGCCTTAGCCTCTGCATGTAGTAACAGGCCCGCTGCAATTCAGGTGGATGTGCTGTGGTTATTTTGATTAAGAAGAGCTTGAATCTGGTGCAAGTTCAATAATTGATCAGAGGGGGTTAGCCCGGTTTTCTCGGCTGCTTGGTGCTCGCACTAGAGAGGAAATATTTCCTTGTCTGTTATACATCTATTAAATACCATTAACCAATAGGTGAACTACATATCTATCTTTTGGGATTTGAAAGACCACTTTTTTGCCCAAAAGTGACAGAGGATTTAGGAACTCTGACTCTGCGTGTAAGCAGTTTGAAACAGTATACATCTTGTAAAATGCAACTAAAATTAAATTTACAAGACATGCTCCATGAATGGAATGACAAATTTTTCTGCCCTGTTCGCATGAATGAATGCAGCTAAACATATTTCTATTCACATAAACGACCTTCTTTTTATAAGTTCTTTTCATTTTCCCTGTTTTGTATTTTCTCTTCCACAGGTCTCTTGTTTCATATTTTGCAGGCTGGAATAGTGTAGGGAAGTTCTGACCCTAGAGGTTGTAAAATATACGTGTTCAGTGGCATCTGTTTAATTTTTCTTTTTATTCTTAGGTGACAAGGGGATTTGATATATTTTCACAGTAACTTGGACCATGCTGTGACCAAAATAGTCATGAAAGTGCATGGTGCTGTATAGCTAGATGGCACATGATGGTTAGGCTCTTCTTTTTAGGAAGGAAAAGGGGAGCAATGTTGAAATGTGATTACTTCCACCGAAAAGAATACCATTACTCCCTCTCATTTCTTTTCAACAATCAACAGTACGTTAATTCTCTCCCCACGCAGAACCCTTTAACCATGTCACCTCTCCCAGGTGCATGCCTCTTCATCAACATTCTGTTCTTGCTTCCCCAACTCCACAAAGTGTCTGCTGCCAGCCCTGTTGCTGGTCGTTCGATTCCAACCTATGGTAGATGTAACGACACTTGTGGTTCAATCCCGGTTAATTTTCCTTTTGGTACTGGATTTGGATGTGGACACCCTTACTTTGCTAGATATGTAAAATGCAGCGGTGGTGCTCTACAATTCTCTACTGGCACTGGCATTTACACTGTTTCTTCCATTGACTACCCAACCAGCTCTGTTGTTGTTGCAGACCCTTTCATGTCAACTTGCTCTTCAATGCAGAATTCCGGAAGCTTTAGCTTGGATCGAGCCAGTCCGTTCACTCTAACAGGTGATAATATCTTTGTACTGCTTGGTTGCTCAACTACATCACCTGTGTTTGATCCAAGCGAGGATTTGTGTGATACCGGGTCAGGTTCTCGTGTTTGTAGTGGTTTGTATTCTTGCAAAGGGGTAACTGGAATTGGGTTGCCAGAAAATGCACCCACATCCACCTGTTGTGTTTATGATTCACTGATGGGAGTAGGATCAGGTTATTCTTTAGATCTTCCAAAACTCCAGTGCTCATCATACACATCAATATACGAGTTTGGAGATGAAGGGGATCCCATGAAGTGGAAATTTGGAATTTCTTTGCAGTATAATGATTCATACTACACACCTGCATGTAAGGACTGTGAAACCAGTGGTGGTTTGTGTGGCTTTTCTGGGCTGGATGAGTCATTTTCTTGCATTTGCCGAGATGGTGTGAACACTACCACAACTTGCATTGGACATGGTTAGTTCAAGAGACCTACAAACTCTAATTGCACAAACGATTTGTTTATAATCCTTCTTTTCATTACTGAATTTATCTGTTTTACTTGTTTTTTATATGAATAGGGTATACCTGGAGTGGGGCATGGAAACCCAAAATTCAAACTAGGACTTTTATTGGAGGTATGTAAATTGCACTGCCTTGTCTTTTCACTTTATTTTCATTAACTTTTACCCCAAAAGTCTTCCCTTTGTAGGACTTTTTGCAGTGGCATACTGCTTTTCAAATCTTTTCTTCTCTTTCTCCCTAAATGCCATTATATGCTTTCCAACATGCGTGTTTACCAACTTCCTCTGTCTCTTCTCCATGTTTATTTTGGTTAAAGCAGGAAATCACTCTTTAATTTAGCTAATTATTGCATGAATATGAGACATACTCTTCCAAAGCAGGCAGTGGACATTACCACATGGTCACTGGCCCATTCTTATGAACCCTTTTCTGTACATTTTCTTGATTCTACTATTCTAAGTCAAACATTTTTCTATATTGGCTTACCTTTTGGTTTCTTTCTTTCCTCTTCTTCACTGTAGTCATTTTGCTGCTGTGGATTTTCCTTCTTGTTTGAAGAAGAAGGTATCATCATCTCAGAAATTTCGATTCAGAAAATGGGTTCGGAAGTGTTCGAGGAGTTGCTGGAAAGGGAAAGCCTCTCAATGAAGTGGAAGTTTTACCTTAAATATCTCATCCAATCTAGCTTTTTCCAAAAATTCATGAAGATTCATTCCATCAATATAACAAATTGTCATTAGAGAGAGAGATTTACAATGGAACTATAGTTGATATTTATCGGATGACAGCTGCAATATCTACAGTTGCTCGTTGGATGTATTATCGGATTGTATTTATGTATGCAGTGACGTTTTGATGGACATCTTACTTGTTTCCTTTGCGTTTTTCGTTGGCAATGCCATTTGCTCAAAAGGGTAATTTCCAAATATCATAACAATTTGAGAGAAACTTTGCATTCAACAAAATCCGCCACTGGATAACTTGTTGACACGCCTCGTTTCGTTTGATGGGGTGATTTTATTTGGCTGAGCCAACTTTTACGGATGGTTCATATTAAAGGAGAAAGCAAGTTCCTGTATGATTAGAAATTCACTCTGAAGTTGTTAATGGCAGCAGAAAACATGGGATTTTTCTAGCATATCCAAATCCATTACATTTTGCTACGCAAGCAGTTATAAGTTGACCTAGAAAGTAATTAACCGGCGCTTCCCAGTTTCCACTTCCTAATCACTTGCCTGTCGATGGTGTCTGGGCAGCAAGTTAAGCATTTTATAAGTTGACTTTTCCCTTTGAAATCTAAGTCTGAGGCTCTGAATAATATGAATATGATCCAAAAGGAATCTTCCTCCAGCACATTCCACTACTTCGTTTACCGTCCAAAACTCGGTTAACTAGCCACAAGTTTTCCCGACCCTTCAAAGTTTCTACTGATCAGTGTTGCATTCTCTAGTTCGGTTGCTCATCTTGTTTCTTTTTCCTAGTGCCCATATTGTTATCTTCATTCATATTCCTCTTGGGGTGTGCTTAAAAAAAATTTTGACTTTCGACTCTATTCACTGTGGCAGATAAGTGTTTCTATATAAATCAAGGTGAACACCTTGCATCTCTTGTATATTCATCTCCTTCAAATTTAGTCTACGTTTTGAAACTGAGAGTAGAAGCTTAGCTTAAACTGCTTTTCACCTTGCTTTTGGCATTGAGAAACTGTGGTTATCGTATATTTTACTGGGCTGTTTTGTACGAGCATAGGCTTTTATTCTTGTAGTAGTTCTCTGTTGAAGTTGGAAGCTATTCTTTTCCTTTTTTTCGGTAAGATGACTTCCTATGAGTGATTTCAGATGTTTGTTGTGGGGATGACGGGGCTGAGATTGATCTTCTGGACCATTTTATTGGTTCTTGCAATACTTCAGAACGCAAATTCACGTGGAGTCCAACCTCTTTCAAGAATTGGTGTTCACAAAGCGACATTTGCTCTTGACAATCGTGCTTATGTCAAAGCCTCTCCTGATGTTCTAGGATTGAATGTAAGCTTAACTAGCAACTCCTTTGTAATTTCTCTTTCTTCATATTTAGTTCTCCTGGTTCTTTAAAGTTCATCCTTTCTGGGTTATATGCTAGTTTTCGAACCCTTCAACTCTGTATTGGGTCATTGAATCAAAAGTGTTGGGACTAATGCAAAAATCTTCACCATGTTAGGGTCAAAATACAGAATGGGTTACAGTGGAGTATAGTTCTAAGAACCCATCAATCGATGACTGGATCGGAGTATTTTCTCCTGCCAATTTCAGGTAGAACACTTCTATTAATATGGTTCAATTCTACTGCTGTGACCTGTAAACTGATTTTGATTTACAAACATTTATGTATATTGTTTTGTATTAATCAATTGAGCTTAGAAGTACTATTCTGACAGTAAACATGGCTATTTCAAAATTTTCAGTGCTTCAACCTGCCTTGCAGAAAATCCAAGGGTTACTCCACCATTGTTGTGCTCTGCACCTATTAAGGTTCGAGTGGCACTACTTCTTTGCCATGATTTTTTCAAGTTTTGTTCCTTAGCCTGTTTTCTATTATAAATGGACTATAAGTTACAATTAGTATGGTTTCCTTCTTTCAACAGTATCAGTACGCGAACTACTCTAGTCCTGACTACAAAGATACAGGAAAAGGGTCCTTGAAGCTTCTGTTAATTAATCAGAGATCAGACTTCTCTTTTGCACTATTTTCAAGTGGTTTGTTGAATGTATGTTCTCAATATTTCTTTCCTTGTATTCTGCCTCTCATATCATAGCTAGTTTGGCTCACACAATAATCTTCCAGAAAAACAATATCTTTGCTTCATTTTATTACAATTTTTCCCTTGATAGAAAGACTAGTCCACAGAGAGGCCATCATTAAGTAATGATTCTCACAACTGGTTAGGATTATACGAACTTTGGATGACAAATTCTACTCCAGCTATGCCAGCTGCATGTATCTGTCCATTTAGCACTATCTATTCTTGCTCCTTCCACAGTTGTCTTCTTTACCCCTACATTTATCAATGTCAGAATTCTACATCCTTTCAGTACCTTGATTTTGAATTTTGAGCCAATTTGCTCTTTATTCTGGCCAATATGTCTTATATCATTTTCCTTCCTTTCCATCAAACTACTGAAGATGAAATATCCATCAGAAAATGTTTTTGGTTCAAAGTGAATCTGCTGAAATTTGCCAAGTTCAACTTTATGTGTCTCTCAAATTTGTTTGGTGGCTTACCAAAGATATCTATAAAACCATCCTTTCTAATTATCCCAGGTGAATGTACAAGCTTATTTGCTTAAATTGCCAATAAGCTTTAATGAAATTCTCTAAATGTTAACACTAGAATCAGTTTTGGTAGTTTTTTCTGGTTATGGTTAAGCCATTCTAATTCCCTCACATAGTTGTTTCTTGTTGCTATATATAGGAGCCTGATTTTGTATTCATCTTCCTATCTTCCGGTTTTAGACCTTTTTCTGTCCAGGGCTTGGAAATTATATTTTTCTTCTTCCTATCTTTTTCTTTTCTTTTCAATCTTACGTGTTTGTGATTGTCTTTAACATTTATCATATGAAAATTATGATTGTTTTCTGAAATTAACGTTGGTTAATCCTTTCTGCAGTTATTTATTACTGTGTTCTTTCTGTTGTGTTATCATAGCCAAAGCTTGTGGCACTGTCAA
Source organism: Theobroma grandiflorum (assembly GCA_036013995.1). NCBI lineage: Eukaryota > Viridiplantae > Streptophyta > Magnoliopsida > Malvales > Malvaceae > Theobroma > Theobroma grandiflorum. The sequence goes on from CP142127.1 coordinate 2,014,891, forward strand.
ACACAGTATCTTTCACAAATCCAAATGCCCCAGTTTACCCACGCTTAGCACAAGGAAAAGAATGGAATGAAGTAAGTAAAATTTCTCCTCTGTAATGAGAGCCTGCATAATGAGGGCATATATGTTCTTCTTGGCTTGTAGGGAAATGAGCAACTTCATGTCTTGTTGCAGTGTTTCCCCTCGCATTAGGCTTGTGCAGCACTAGGCTTCCTGGACCTTCTATATTGTTGCCTGGATGAACTTTCACTGTTATTTTAATTTTGAGCTGACCTTCAACAGATAGCATAATCTTGAACTCGTTGCTCAGATGACAGTAACATGGACTAGTGGATATAGGATTGATGAAGCAGAACCATTTGTTCAGTGGGGTCCAAAAGGAGAACATCGACAACATTCCCCAGCTGTTACTCTGACTTTTGAACGTAACAGCATGTGTGGTGCGTAGCTCATTGGATTTAAATTTTACTTCCATGAGATTTATCTTGAAATTTCTAAGAATTTGCAACTTTAGGATGGATATATCTTTGTAATAGAACCCTACACAACCTTCAAAACAGGGTACTGGACAATATATCTTTGTAATAACATAATGTAGTAAATAGGTTACTATACTGCTAGTGAAATTGTTGAGATGGTTAACTCTCTTTAAATTCTATCAATATAATTGGTTGTTCTCCAATATGGTGTTAATCATGCCATCTGGGGTTATCTCAAGCAGTTTTAGGAGTGGAATTTGGTTAGAGATTTATGTTCAATTTGCAGTGTGGTTTTCTTGTTCCCCTAAAAGGTAGAGCAGTAGTCCAAATTCTTCCCTGCATACTTGCCAGGCTCTTTTACAGAATCAAAGTAGATTCATTTGTTGGTTTAAACTTTCCTGTCCTTACAGTTATGGTTTCTTTTTATTTTTCCTTTACTTATGTAGATGTACCATCTTACTATATGTGCAGGTGCACCAGCAAGGACAGTCGGATGGCGAGATCCTGGATATATTCATACCAGCTTTTTAAAAGAGTTGTGGCCAAACAGAGTGTATGTTCTTTACTGAATTCTGATTAAGTCCAGAATTGCTCTTCAACTTTCTTTAGATTGAGTATCCTTTATATATGAGTGCAACTACAGATTCATATTTTACACATGGAAGACCTGGCAAATAATGTTAATACGAGCATAACTACAAATTCTGTATGTTTTCCTCCCTTTATGTGGTTAATAAATTTATATAGGAGCAAGCCAATAACATTTCCTAGTAAAATTATTAGATTTGACTTGTCAGATTCTTGAGATGACTTAAATTTAGATAGAAATCATCATTTACTGGGCTGAGCTCCTCTATTACAATCTTTTTTCTCAGCTTTCTAAGTTTCTATGCAACTCGTATTTAAAATAATTTTCCATTTACCATGTAGGTATACCTACAAACTGGGGCATAGATTTTTCAACAGTACATATATTTGGAGTCGAGAATACCAGTTTAAAGCATCTCCATCTCCTGGTCAAAATTCTTTGCAACAAGTAATCATTTTCGGAGATATGGGAAAGGTTTGAATTTGATTTCCAACTTCTATATACATATAAAGCATGACACTAAATTTCCCTCAGTCTTACTGTAAGCTTTGCTAGCATTTTACTGCAGCACTTCTTTCCTGTCATCACTCAACCTGTCCTGCATCTTCTATCTTAACAGTTGCACATGAATTGTCATGATGTTTTCACTCTACCATCTATTCTCACTTCTAGGCATACATTCCCGATTCATGAACAATTATATCACAGCATTCTTTACTCTAGTACTTGGTAAAGTCATTGTTTAAGTATGCATACATTACCAGAAAGTGCATTCTTTCCTTTTTGCTTCACAAATTTGATTCCCATGCTTTGCCATTTCTATATATTGGAAGTGCTCCCGTCGTTTAATTACATCCCGACCTGCAGTATCTTGAAGTTAGATCTTTCACCTTGCAGGATGAAGCTGATGGCTCTAATGAATACAACAATTTCCAACGTGGCTCTCTAAACACTACTAACCAGTTAATTAAAGATTTGAACAACATTGATATAGTGTTCCACATTGGAGATATATGTTACGCTAATGGATACGTTTCACAGTGGGACCAATTTACTGCACAGATTGAGCCAATTGCATCCGCTGTGCCTTATATGCTTGCAAGGTTCTCTATAATTTACTAGCATCCCCTGCTTGAGTTTATATGTCTCCTCTGATTCCTACCTTATCTGGCACTTGGTGTTGGTTTTTTGTTTCTTAGTGGTAACCATGAGCGTGACTGGCCGGGAACAGGATCCTTCTACGAGAATATGGATTCTGGAGGAGAATGTGGTGTCTTGGCTGAGACAATGTTTTTTGTCCCTGCTGAGAACAGGGCTAAGTTTTGGTATGAGTCTTTCTTATATTGACAGCTTTGAATAAACAGCTTGCCACTAATATCACCATTTGCAGCTTGTCACTTCCAACTTTAAAATTAGGTGCAGTCTGTTGTTTTCTCCAAATTGTTGAGGACTCATAAAAGGATAACCTATGTATAACTTAAACCGAATGAAACCATATTTTAATCTTAATGGCATAGTTTCGGTCACTTACAAATTCTATAAATCCCTTCATGGAATTATTCCCAGCCTACCAATTATTTAAATTTTTAATCTTAGATTTGTTGCTATTGCTGACTATTCTGCTTTACTTTGACTACATGGAACCACAGTCCCTGCATGATAGGTCCTGCAAAACCATTATCTTGTTCCACATTTTGTACTCTAACTTGCTTGTGTTGAATTTCTTGTTGCTAGGTACTCCACTGACTATGGCATGTTTCGGTTCTGCATAGCTGACACAGAACATGATTGGAGAGAGGGAACAGAGCAGTACAAGTTCATTGAGCACTGTCTAGCATCAGCTGATAGACAAAAGCAACCATGGCTGATCTTTCTTGCACATCGGGTACTTGGCTATTCTTCTGGCATTGGTTATGCCATAGAAGGATCATTTGCAGAACCAATGGCAAGGGAGAGCCTTCAAAAGCTCTGGCAGAAGTACAAGGTTGACATCAGCATCTATGGCCATGTGCATAATTATGAAAGAACATGTCCCATATACGAGGTACTCCTAAAACTTTCAGTATCGAAGCTTTCTTTGCTGCCTTTTGTCTTTGTGCTAATAAGGTTGATTTTAAACTGACTTGGGCAAAAGATGCAACCATAATTTTCCTCCCCAAATAACCACATTAGCAACCAGTGAACCATTGTTAGCTAACAGTTGAATTGTGAAATGGTCCTTGGTACAGAATAGATGCACTGACTATGAGAAGCATTACTATAAAGGCACACCGAAGGGCACGATACATGTTGTTGCAGGAGGCGGAGGAGCAAGCCTTTCAACATTCACCACCCTCAAGACCAATTGGAGTTTATACAGAGACTATGATTATGGATTTGTAAAACTTACTGCATTTGACCATTCCAACCTGTTATTTGAATACAAGAAGAGCAGTGATGGAAAGGTTTACGACACTTTTAGACTATCCCGGGATTATAGAGACATCTTGGCCTGCACTGTGGATAGTTGCCCTAGTACAACACTCGCATCCTGATTATGTGAGGAAGGGAAAAAAAAATCTTTTGTTAATCTATTGTCAAAACTGTTAGTTGAATCAATACAAGAAGAGAAGAGCAGCGATGGCAAGTTTACAACTTCAGAATATCCATGGATTATTACCGAGGCATCTTGGCTTGCACTGAGGATAGTTGCCCGAGTACAATATTAGCATGCCGATTGTTCGAAGGGAAAATCTTTGTCGACAAATACTTCATGCTTAATAATATTTTAGTTTGTAGCATGTGGTTTGGTAACTAGCTTGGTCTGTGGAAATAACACATGCAAATATGACCCCAAAACTACAAACAGACAGGATCAAGTGCATATTTTGCAGCATTGGGTGCCACTAAATCTTGTAAATGAAGTGGAAAAAAATCGAGTTCTTGTTTTCTTTTTCCATTTTTTTTTAATCATTTTGGGGTACATATGGTTTCTTGTACAGCCAATGTCCTGTTACATTAAATCCGTAAGTTCATTTCTGTAAAACCCTTTTCTGTCTTCTAGGGGCAGCAATAGTCTGTTTCAGCTCTTCTTCACTCGTAGCATTAATTCCTCATTGTGAAAATGAATGATTTCTACTGTTGGTGCTGGCGAAGAAGGAAAGGGAGAAGAGGAAGGATTACATTGGTTCAAAAATCTTGCAATGAAACTGACACGAATCGAGTTTCAGGATTCTACAAACACAAAATCACCGCAATGAAACTTTCCATGCTAGTAACAGTTTCGAGTTCATGTCCCTTCCCTTTCAGGATTGAACTTCCAACTTGGCAAATGCTCGTGTCAGGCAAACGGCTTTGAAAAGACCCGTTTGTGGCGACTAAACAGAATCGTTAGAGCCCATTAATACTCATCCCACGTGCCTTGCCTGCCAGATCGCGTTTAACGTTAAACGTAGACAGGTTGACTTGTTTAATGTAATCTTTAAAATTCGAATCTTGCCGGGGACAGGTTCGATGTTTCTTTCTCAAAAGATTGTGCTACCCCAGCCATGTTCAAACATCATTTACCCTTCCACTTGCTTCCTCTTTTTGCTCAGAAAACTCCCAAAGTCCATATTCTTTTAACTCTTCCTTGATTTCTGCTTCTGTACCAATCCATCTTTTCGGCTTCTTTGTCCAATCTTTGCTTCTTGTCTCCCTTTTCTTGTCTTCTCTTGCACTTTAAGACCGCCTTTAAGGTACGCAATTACTTATTCTAATCAAACTTCTATACGTAGGAATCTGGTTTATCTTTGTTTCAGATTTTAGTTAGTATAATAATGCAAGAGCAGCCCATGACTTATTATTTAATTTATTTGGTGGGTCTGTTTATGTTGTGCCTTTTAAAGGATCTGGTTCATTATAGTGGCTAAGTTTCTTTTGAAAATAGCAAAGCCCTGCTGGTTTTTCTGATGCTGTCTTTTGAAACTGCCTTTTGAGTTCGTTTTCCATTAATGGTAGAGTTGGTTGATTTTCTTGTCAATTATATTTTCAAGCAAGTTTTTTTCTTCCTTTTTCTTTTTTGTTTTCAAAGATTTTCATTAGATAATGACCCTTTGGTGATTGGTTTCAGATATTCGGTGGGATGAGGGAATTGAGATTGATTTGCTTGCCAATTCTATTAATTCTTGCAATGCTTGAAGAGGCTGCTTCACATGGAGATCAGCCTCTTTCGAAGATTGCTGTTCAAAAGACAACTTTTTCTCTCAATCATCAAGCTTACATAAAAGTCTCTCCTACAGTTCTTGGGTTGAAGGTAAGCTTTTGTAGTTGCCAACCTATCACATTTTTTTGGAAGGAAAAGATTAGTTCTGTTGATATTTGATGATACATTTCATCAATTAAGAGAAAGAATGAACACCGAATAGACATGAAAGATTTTGTGTTGTTACAAAACTGTTTATAAACATTCGTGAGTGTTGCAGGGGCAAAATGCTGATTGGGTGACAGTGGAGTTTAGTTCTCCTAATCCATCAGTTGATGATTGGATTGGAGTGTTTTCTCCTTCCAATTTCAGGTAAAACTTGTGTCTTTCTCTCACATTTCCAGGTTGCTGGGATGTGGGATCCCATCATAATCAACATCCAGAACCTTTTGAATCATGCTTCCATGCAAGGACATGCAATGATCAATCTTAGAAACTAATCTGTTCCAAAATTTTCCAGCGCTTCTTCCTGCCCTGCTCCAGCAGATAATCCATGGGTATCCCCTCCACTGTTGTGTTCAGCACCTATTAAGGTTTGTCCACCACTGCTTGCCCACGATTTTGCTTTTTACTTTGCTGAAATACCTGCTCTTTGTGAACTGGTGAAAGATCTAAATGATGTGAAATGAACTCCTCTTGCAGTATCAGTATGCAAACTACAGTACTCCCAAGTACAAAGATACTGGGAAAGGGTCATTGAAGCTTCAGTTGATTAACCAGAGATCTGACTTCTCTTTGGCGCTATTTTCAGGCGGTTTGTTAAATGTATGCTTGTAATTGTCTTTTTAATATAATATGCATATTCATTTGAAGAACAATTTGTCTCATTATCACACAGACCAAATAGTAGAGATTTGATGATAGTGTAGAGTTGGCTGCTATGTTCAATAGGTTGTGGAGCTAAATAGAATAGTTGTGATTATTCCCATGTTTCACAGGTAGCAGCTAATGTATATATACATTGGCTGCCTGATCATAATTATACCTGGAAAAAACCTTCATATTGATCAGACTAACTATTCTATGTCATCATCTTTCCTTATTGCAGTATATCTTTTTTCTCATCAATTCTACATGAGAACTAGGACTGCTGGTTGGATTCTAATCTTGATCATCGTATCAGCGGTTTATTTACATATCTCCGTTTTTCTTGATTATAACAGCCAAAGGTAGTGGCAGTGTCAGCTAAAGTTGCTTTCTCAAATCCAAATGCACCAGTTTACCCACGATTAGCTCAAGGAAAAGTATGGAATGAAGTAAGTCCAATTTCTCCTTGACTTTCATCCCAATTTCGTAAGCGAAACATAAAAGAACATGAAGGCTCTTTTGCTGAGTTTATCAGATACCAACCTAAAATTTTTTTATTACATTGCATTGCACCCTTCTTTCTTCTATTGACAAGATATTATGAGCAATTCATTAGACATTATAAAACTTTATGATGTTGTCTTGCATATTACAATTTTAATACAATTGAAAGTTGATACTCAGATGACTGTTACCTGGACCAGTGGATATGGGATCGGTGAAGCTGTACCTTTTGTTGAATGGAGTCGAAAAGGAGGACTGCCTATACAGTCACCAGCTGGAACACTTACTTTTGATAGTAAGAGCATGTGTGGTGTGTAACTCATTTATCCCTGAATTCTGCTTTTATGTGATCTTAAAATGAATGTAATGTGTTATCTTGGAAATAGATTCCCATGCAGCATTTAAAAGTAGATATCAAGCGGGTTAAAAGAATTGCAATGTGAAACATTTTTAATTGATTTTAGTGTTTGTATTAAATCTATGTTTTTCAAGTTCTAGCAAGTAGTGCTAGTAAATTATTCCTTCTTATACTCTAGAATTCAGGGATGTTACAAATGATTGCTTATTTGTTTCTTCTGTGTATCCTTTTGGTTGATAAGGCTTCTTGATGAAATTCTTATACAATAAGCTAAGTTGTGCTAATCTGTTTTATTATTTGCTGAAAATCCCCAAAAACCTTGCCTTAGTTGTTTCTCAAATCAAAGGTGTATGATTGTTGTTATCATATTAATGTGCTCAGGTGAGCCAGCAATGACAGTAGGATGGCGAGATCCTGGGTTTATACACACCAGTTTTCTGAAGGAATTGTGGCCCAACACATTGTATGTTACATTTTCTTCTAGCTTATAATATAAGATCCTGGCTGTGCTACAATCAAGTTCAAAAATCTTGGAAATGTTTTGTTGTTGGAGTAGGATTTTTGTATATATATGTATGCATGATAACCTGCAATCTTTTGAGATTCTGCTTGAATCCCATTTCACATATATTTTTTGGGCAAAAACTTTTTATCCAATAATCTCAATAGTTCTGCTATGTCTTTCCTCTTTTTCTTTTGGTGTTCTTGCTTAATCCATTATAAGTTTGGCTACTTAAACTTAGCTAACAAATCAATGTCACTGTTTTCTGAAAAAACCATAACTCAAAAGGATAATTGGTGCAAATATGCATGAAAAATATGGCACACTTGCAAGAATTAATTACCAGAACCTTCATATAGTATGAAATATTAAATGCCTGCATTTCATATGCAATAACTTCCATTGATATACCAGCTTTTTGGTTATCATCCAGTGAAAAGGGAAAAATTATGCATGAATTACCTGTTTCTTGTAGACAAGTTTACTTGACAATATGGAATTTCTTCAAGCTGCATTGCTGGAAGAAGCATGAGGATATGAGGATGGTAAGGGAAATAGAGGCTTTGGGGGGTTGAGGTTGATCGTAGGCTGCTAAGACTTTGAACCTTGTCATTACTGTGCCCTATTGAAAAGTCTGATGATTCTTGTATATAAAGTATGGTTCACTTCAAATGATTATGCTTGATGTGTTTAGTTATATTTACTTAATGATTTCTAGAGTAACCTGGATCAGTTTAGAAAAGAGTCAAGAGATGCATAATCAGCTTGTGTTCTACATGTTGCTGAACTAGATTATTGAACTTGCAGGTACACCTACAGGCTTGGACATGTTCTGTCCAATGGTACATATGTTTGGAGTCAACAATACAACTTTAGAGCACCTCCTTATCCTGGTCAAAATTCTTTGCAACGTGTCATCATTTTCGGAGACATGGGAAAGGTTTGAACTTTTCTTGGAAACTCTAAGAGCATGTAAAGAAAACTGTTTTTGTCAATTACATGAACCCATTACTTCAATAACATTCATTATGCATGTTCTTGCTCTGATAGTTTTTTGTCCTTAGATATTGATATGCAAGCATATGTAAGCTTTAGATTCTACCTTTTCTTTTTTTTTTTTTTTTTCTTCCTGATAGACTCAGCCTATACTAAGATTCTAGTCAATGGCATAACATCGCAATATTATGAACGAAGAAAAAAGAGGAAGACTATTCACCTATAAACAGTTACCATGATATACTGCAGGATGAAGCTGATGGTTCCAATGAGTACAATGATTTCCAGCATGGTGCTCTTAACACAACAAAGCAGCTTATTAGAGACTTAAATAACATTGATATAGTCTTCCACATTGGAGACATATGTTATGCAAATGGATACCTTTCACAGTGGGACCAGTTTACTGCACAGGTTGAGCCGATTGCATCAACTGTTCCTTACATGATTGCAAGGTCTGCCATAACTTACCTGGCTGCTTGTTTTGAGCATGTATATATTTTCTGCTTCTTCTTAAATGGAAATTGCTGGTTTATTTACTCAGTGGTAACCATGAGCGTGACTGGCCGGGATCAGGATCCTTCTATGGGACCAAGGATTCTGGGGGAGAATGCGGCGTTTTGGCAGAGACAATGTTTTACGTCCCTGCTGAGAACAGGGCAAAGTTCTGGTACAAGAATTTTGAAAACAATATCATATATGTTTAGTTGTCCTTTTTCTTAAGCAATTATGAGTTCATATTTTCTGTTATTCACAACTTTGACTCTGCATTATTACAAGTATATGAAACATATAGCCAGTGAAAATGTCTTCCCTTAATAATTAATCTTTATTCAACTAAAATAGAGTTCAGATATAATATCTTTACTGCAATTTATGGTATTGCCTAGAGTCTATCCTATAAATGCAGAGCAGAAGAAAATTCTAATTCCATCCTTAAAAACATTTCTGTTTAGATACATCGGGCATTCTAGCTTATGACCTCAGAGAACCAGCCACCAATGGTTCTGTACAGGATCTTCCTGAAGAATCGAAAGAGAAGCTTCTTAATAATTCTGTTTTGTGTTATGTTTGAAGATATGCTAGGGAATTGATCTCGAAAATTACTGTTTGATTCTATCAGGTATTCCACTGATTATGGCATGTTCCGGTTCTGTGTAGCTGACACAGAACATGATTGGAGGGAGGGGACAGAGCAATACCATTTCATCGAGCACTGCCTTGCATCTGTTGATAGACAGAAGCAACCATGGCTGATCTTCCTTGCACACAGGGTATTGGGCTACTCTTCTGCTACCTTTTATGCTGATACGGGATCTTTTGGGGAACCCATGGGAAGGGAGAGTCTTCAAAAACTTTGGCAGAAGTACAAAGTTGACATTGCCATCTATGGCCATGCACACCACTATGAAAGGACATGTCCAATTTACCAGGTAAGTCAAGATCTTCATACAGTTATGAAACTGTTATGCATGCATCTTTATCTTTGTTTTCAGAATCATCTTATTTGAAGGAAACATAACATTTAGGCAGCTTCTTCAATCCCCAAGATGTCGTTCACCTCTTTTGATACACTGTTCATGACTAATTCATGATGAAGTCATTGATCAATGTATGTGAGGCTCTGTCCTACTTCTTGTTACTTGTCAAACACATCTTGCTTTCAGCAAGATATCATCAAGCTGATGCAACTGCACCAACAGCACCTGTCAAACTTTAACCGGCTCTCGATGCTAGTTGCTACTAAGATTCATGCAGAGTCTATCAGGACATGCATCTACGCTGAAACAACTGTGGGTCTATCTGAGATGATTACTTGGTCAGTAACAATGGGACCATGTAATCAGCGTACTGATTGCGTTTACAACAGCGGACGAAGTTGTCTTTAGTATGTTCTTCTGGAGCATTATTAACCCCAAAAATATATGGTCTTAATAATGTATTTCCAACTTTTAGCATGCAAAAATTTGCAACCTGATTCGATTATCAGCTCTTGGATTACTCATCCTTTGAACTGACCACTGCTGCAGAATATATGCACCAACAAGGAGAAAAACCATTACAGAGGCACCTTGAACGGGACAATTCATGTCGTTGCTGGTGGTGGAGGAGCAGGCCTTGCAGAATTCACCACCCTAAACACTAAATGGAGTTTCTTCAAGGACCTTGATTACGGATTCGTAAAACTCACAGCATTCGACCATTCAAACCTGTTGTTCGAGTATAAGAAGAGCAGTGATGGAAAAGTATATGATTCTTTCACAATATCGAGGGATTACAGGGACATCTTGGCATGCACGGTAGATAGCTGCCCAAGTATGACCCTTGCCTCGTGATTCTAAATTAAAGAAAGATTCATTTTATTAACAATTTTTGTAATGGACCTTTTTCATACTGTAGCCTGTGCATTTACAATCTAGTAATTCAAGCTCGAAATAGATAAGCAGATGAAACATTCTGTTCTCTAAGTTCTAAAATGGGACTTTCTGGCTGCTTTCATAACCATTGATTATACCGCTGAATGTACAATTGATTCAACTGCAAGCTCATCTATTGAAGTTTGAACCACACTTTTTCTTTTTGTGGCTTTAGTTTGTGGTAGATGCATCTGTAAGCCATAATGTAAGTCTGAGAGATTAGATGAAAGGGGGAGACAGGATACTCGGAAGTCTAACTAAGTTTAGGTTCTAACAGTGTATTTGGTTTACAAAATAGAATAGACAGGGAATGAAATAGTCATTTTGTAGAATAGAATACAAGAGAAATAGGTCCACAATATAGCTACTCAACCAACCAAAATATGGTTTTACTGTTCACAATAATAAGGAGGAAGGAAATAACCATTCCCCCCACCAGAGATGCTGTAAGTCATGTTTGTAGCATCAGAAAGCGAGATCAACTTCTTACTCTAATGTTCCTAAACAAATGTCTCAGGCTTTAAAGGGTGAAAGATAATTGGTAAAAATGTTCTCAAGGAGCGCTGCAAATGTAATACATAAATATATGCCAAGGATGCTGATAGACTAATAATAATTTCATCTTTAATCGAACAGTTTACAATGGGAATACTTTCTTGTGCCTGAAATATAACAAGAAAGAAAAGTACAATAACACACATCCAGCACCTGTTATAAGCAGAACCCAACCAAATCCAGATGGGTAATCAAAAACTGAGGCTGCAAAGTTCATTCCAAATACTCCCGCTACAGCAGCAAATAACGTAGCCACAAAAGTTGCCGCAGTGAGAAGTAACTCAAATTGTATCAGATGGTTTTGAACAATGCCCTGTTTAAATAAAGAGGAAGAAAATAATCTTTAATTAGTACTTAATGACTTTCCTGGTTCCCATTGACTTCTTCCGCATCTCACACTTCAAATTGCAAGTTAAAGAGAAGGCATCATTAAATCAGTCAATCAATCCTCACCAATTTAATGTTGATCAGATCTTCAGTATCATCAATGTACTCTTTGAGCTGCATCACCAATAAGATTCAGTGTCAGTGGATTACATGAGATTGATATTATTCTCAAGTCTCAATGATCTTCAGAAGAGTATTTTAATTTTAGGTTCCTACAGTATTGGAAGAAAAAGCTACTAGTGGCTTCGCTCAAAGTGAATACACTATCTATATGTTAAACTTGGAGATGGTTCCAGTGGAAAATTAGGGGGCAGTGTGGTGAAGAGCCCCTCCCACTGCACTGCCCCGTTGTACCAAACAGTCCTTGAGGGGTGGCAAAAACAGATCAGTCTTCTACGTCAGCTGATTAGTTGTAGATCTGTAGGATGTAGGGTATATACATCCCAAGCCAAGAATTATAGGACCAAAGCATCTTAATAATTTTCCACTATATTTATAAACCATTATAAAAAGATTCTAAAATATCTATGGTAGGAAGTCAAAGGTCTCTTACCGAGAACAACTTGCTGAGAGTATGATCAATAACAACAAAGTATGCTTCAAGTAACATTTCAAGTTGTACAATATTTTCCCCACCATTTGATGAACTGATTAAGCTTCCATGTTTACTTGAACTCACAATACTGCTAAATGCCCTTTGCAATCTGTGGGATCCATTGGTTGAAGCTACCGGCGAAACAGGGGCAGATTTTGAAACCACTTTGGTCCCACCAGAAAAATTGGTTATGGCATTAAGTTCACTTGGAGTGTTACCCTCTGACTTTAGCTTTTTCTCCGTGAGGTACATCTCAGCCATGTCACCATCATCATCCATAAGATGCTCTAACTCATCTCGGACCTAACAATTTCAATCTAAAATCAATTATATAAGAAGCAAAGCTAAAGTAGGTACAAATTCCAAAAGTTACTGTATAAAAGTGTCTGCACCTTCTGAACTCGCTGGGTTAATGCGAGGAGATTGCCTTTTAGTCTACGAACACGTTCCAGGTTAACAGTATTAATAGACGATGCTAGTTCGTCTAGCACTGGATATATCTCAATTTCCAGTTCTTTCACCTATAAAAAAGAAATTTTCTGAAATGAGAAGGAGTTTCAGCTTAATATCTGTATCAACATGAACACTAAATCTCCTATATTTTACTTTGGTTTTAACCAGGTTAATGGCCTCACCACTCCTAGAACCTACATTCATCAGACCAATCCATTTGGCTTCATGAGATAACCATGTATGCCAAATACAAATATTAGACTTTGGGAGCAAAGCCCATCCTACCTATCAATCCCAATAATAGTAATAATGTTGTTGCTTCAGTAAAAAAGGACCCACTAATCATTGAAAACAGTACATAAATCTTAGCAGAGTTGTTGACCAGAAAAGATTAAACACAGTCTGCAACAAAAGTAGCCAATTAAAACTTTATTGAGATAAGTATGTAAGAGAAAATAGATAATAGATGGGCACTACCAGTACTGAATCAACATGATGTCAACAGGCAGCAAATCCACTCCAATTGTGCAAATGGCGGAACTTTCAACATAAGTTTATTGAGTAGCATATGAATAGCAATGTTTATATGCAATAGAAAATTGAAAACAGAATTTTATGCCATTAGAGGAATCTGCAGAGTTTATCTAGCTATGTCTTTGCACATAGTAGGAAAGCCTCTAGCAAGCAAAGGTGTGATAGGCCTGTTTGTTTATCAGGCTTTTTGACAGAAATTTAAACCTACAAACAGGAGCAGGATAGAAAACCTACAACCTCAACCCCTACCATACTTAACAGAACAGGAGAAGCCATGACTACAACTCAATTCTGTAGCAACTTCTTTTTCTTTGCCCAAAAAAAAAAAAATCTGTAGCCACTTTCAACTCATTTTCCATTAGGAAGACATTTTGCCTATATCCTATGATTTGATTGGAGTGTCAGAACCAGTAATACAAATTGACCAGAATTGAGACTAACATCAACCCTACAGCATTCAGACTTCTAAGCTGGACAAGACGTGACTCATATATAGTCAAATGACACAAAATTCTCTCTCACTCTATAGAGAGAGAAAGGAGAGAAAGAGAGAGAAAAGAGGAAAGGGAGAAGAGTGGAACTAGAGAGAGTCTCTGATTCATAATCCTTAACAAAAAGGAAATGTAATGAATCCCTTAGCACAGTCTTCTGGCAAGGACGCTGAGCAAGTTGGATGAACCTTCCAACCGTGTTGCAGAGCACCTATCCATATTAACATGAACAGAATATCTCTAACCTGAGCATTGATGTTAGTGTGCCATTGCCACCTCAAAGTATTAATATTTCCAGTGAATATTATTAATATAAGGAGCCTAAACATTATACAGGTTGTGCCTCTAGATTATCCCCTCAATGTTGACTGTTGAGTAAAAGAAGTTCAATTGATTACGTATTTGAAATGGAACTCAAGCAGTTCCAACAATTAGCTAGTGATAGAGGTTATGGCATACCTGTGCATCCAGGGACATGCAGGTTAGTTCCAATGCCAGTTCCAAAGCCCTAAATTCAAATGGCAGGTCATCTGAATCAAACCAGTAAATAATGTAAGCAACTTATGTGACAATTTTATAAACCATAAGAGTTCCAAACTGACAATAAGTTAAGACAAGTGACACAAATAAGAACTGCCATAAAAACTCTTTGGGGCTAACAAAGATTTTAGAAGCAACAGTTGAACCCAAATGGTAATTTTCATCTTCCTTAACCAGGGAAGATGCTCTGCTTTTCAGGAACAGCACAGCAGTCAAATTCAGTGGCATTACAGTTTTTCTCCATATGCTTCTTCATATAGGCTAACATGTTAATAGATATTGAGGGCAGGACAATATAACAGCCATTTTTGTATGGATCAATAATGATTTCAATAGCAAGTTGCAGTACAAACTTTTAGTTAGAACTCCTCAGGTCATCCACTTGTGACCAAATTAACCTACAGCCTATCAATGACATGTAAGTATGCATTTTACCAGCTTGGTCTTTGTTTGTCTGAAGACGCTTGCATAATTCTGACTCGTATTGAACAACATTTTTCTCCAAAGAATTCATCAAGATAACCTCCTCGGCTGTGATTATACATCTTATTTGCTCAAGACTAACCACAATAGCCTTCTCCCTTCCTAGTATCGTTGAAGGATAAATAAACAAAGGGTCCAAAAGCCTGAGGTCCCTGGATGGCAAAGAACAATGTCTCATTATTCTAGCCTTATCAAGCTCCAAAATCTTCGCATTGCCATCTTGATCAATCTTTATCCATGAACGACTGCTGTGACCTCTCTTCTTCACTCCCGGAAACCCAGAACCACGATTTGCATGTGCACCCGAATTAAGCCTTTCACTGTTATAGGAAGAGGTAGATTCAGGAACATCAGAGGGAAGAAAATGGCCCTGTGATTCTTCCATTGAATTTTAATCTTTCCTTCTTTGATTCCAGGCAACAATTTCACAAAAAGATGACCTATCAGTGCACATTGCAACAGCAGCAGCCTCACTCATTTGAGCTGGTAATCAGATGCATTTGAACTCACAGTTCTTGATAGTTCTTTTATCCATGTTACCTTGTCATGCATCAAGCAAGATTCCTGAAAACTTTTGGTAGGTACGTAGGAAAGCAGGCAAGGAATCACTTTAAAAGAATACGGTTTTCAGTGGAGAAAGCACTAAATTACTTGCTAGGCAGCCTCAAATAATAAATCAACCTAACAAACAAAAACTCTGCTCATTTTGGTAGCTGAAAATTTACAAGCAGAAAAAAGAAGAGGAATCCACCTTGAATCTCATGTTTCATTATTCAACAAGGGACAAAAACCAGCAATTGCCCATATTTAGTGAGTTGAAGACCAATACGTAAACTATACACCAAGAATTTGAGAAATCTAAAATTTGATTCAATGATTAAATCCCAGTATGAAATTGACTCAAACAGATATAATCCCCTACTGAAAACGCAACCCCAACACTCAAAAGCCATCAAATAGCAACTAAGTACTAAAAATAGCAATTTATCTAAAGACCCAAATGACAAAAACAACCCAATTCTGTTTAGAAGATTAAACGTGAATGCAAGCAAATTATATGACCAAGAAATAGAAAATAAAAGAAACCCAGATTAGAGAAAGATGGAAGATCAATGAATATACCACTTACAAGGAAACTTCAAGAAAAGTCAGCAAAGCCGTGGAACGAATCTGGGATTACGTTGGTTCATTTAATGGAAGTGAAGAGAGACAGTGACACAGTCGACGCAACCTAGAAGCGCCAACCATTAACAAACTTCTCGACACGTTTCCTTCCTCGTCGGCTGTCGAGATTCGTAATGAAACATCTTAAACTTACATTTTTTAACGTTTTTTCTCTTTTTTTTTTTCTCTCCCTCCCTGTGTTTTAGAAGATGTGGGAGATATTTTTGATCATTTATAGCCATTAATGTGTAATTCGACAAATATTAGGTTGTCCTGGCCTTGCATCCAAATAAAAGAGAGAATAAGGGGATTTTTTTTTTAAGCTATTTTTTTCTTTAATTTTAAATATTTTTATTGATAAAAAGAGATTCAAATTTTATTTTCAAAAATCAAAAAATAAGAAGTGTTGTGATGAGAAATAAATAGTATTAAAATATAAAATTCAAAATGGTAGGCTTTGATCTTTTAATGATTCATATTATTATTTTCTTTAATTTGTTAAAAATAGAAAACACATAATGATTGAAAAAAAATAAATTATTTTAAATTTTTTAAATAAATTTTTATTTTTTATTATATTCAATTAAATTATATATTTTTATTTTAAATTAAATAAATTTTTATAATTAACAGTAAATTATATATTATTAATTAAAATAATATTTATTATTTAATATTTATATGATGATAATATAACAAAAAATGTAATATTATCATATTATCGTATCACGTTACCACGCCAGCGTTATGTAATATAAAATAATAAATAATATTTTGATTAATAATAATTTATCAATTATTATTTATTTGATTAAAAATATAAAAATTTAATTGAGTATAATAAAAAAATAAAAAATTATTTGAATTAATCTAAATAATTTAAAAATATTTTTAAATATTATGTCAATAAGAAAATATGTAAACAAGAGAGGAACATATCATCTATAATTATTTTTATTACAAGTTTTTATTATTTAATCACAACAAAGCATTATAGTGAAAAAAATTGAATTTGTAGAAAAACATAAGAAAATAAAAAAGATATAAGTGTTATAATAGAGAGCTTTTCATATTTGAAATTTGTATATATTTGAATTAATTGAATTATTTTTATATTTATATTTTCTTGAATATCCTCAAAATTATTAAAAATATTAATTTTCAAATCTCAAATCTATCCCAACAAAAGATTTCAAAATTCAATTTAAGAACTAAGACAAATTAAATCCAAATTCAAGATAAAACCTTCAAAATTTATACATTGTTTTTACAAAATAAAATACCAAATGTAAAACACAATAATTCAAAATATCAAATGATTCAAAATAAAATACAGTTTTACAACTGTATTTTAATTTTGCTATTACACTTCAGTTTTATTGTTTTGTAGACAAAATATAACGAAATTAAAATACTTAACAGAATATCTTTTTAATATAAATGATAAATTTCTCTCAATCGATTACTTTTTATTTAAAAATCAATAAAATTAAAAATATGATGACAAAAATTATTGAAATTAAAATATAGAGATAAAATCCAGCATTGACTCATAATATAGTAATAAATTTGACCTTAATTCTTTTTTTTTTTAAATATTCGATGTTTTAAATAAAGAAAAATTATAATCACTAACGAATCTATTAACATAAGGAAGCCATAGAGGGCATTCATTTTATATTAGTTTTGTTCAACTTATTAATCTCTTAATGACTTTGTTAATTAAATAAATTTAATTTTAATCATTACTTTAAAAAAATAAATTTTGAAAATTTTAAAGCTTAAACTTTTCAATATTTTCGACCTTTAATAAAATTCCAATCGCAACACGCCACGTTAATGATCATTGCATCACGAAAAGACTAAAAGGCCCCAAACAATTACCCATTCAAAACACGTGGCAGGACATGATACGCAAGTGGAAGAAAAATGAAAAGCATGGCAATCCTTCTTTACATTTCAAACCAACGGAGAGGAGTTAAAAGGATGGCGCGAAACCGCAGATATAGTGAAAGTTAGTTACAAAAATGGAACCGGAAATTCAGAAAATGTCGCTACTCCATCCGCACCAAATCCTAACACCCCAATTTCCCTTTCTTCCTTTCTTTTCTTTTTTTTTTCAAAAAAAATTTATTTCTTTCTTTTTTTTTCAAACATTAATCGAATATTTGGATATTTTCTTTGTCGATCAACCGTTTCTAATTTCTGGTCATTTTTCTATCTCTATATCCGCTGAAAATCCGGGGCCAAATATTCATGACTTTGTTTTATCGTTAGTCCCAAGTTTTCTGTTTTGTTTTTGTTTTTTTTTTTAATTTAGGTGATGTGAACTTCAGATACTAATTTTCAACGTAGGAAGGCAGTTTTGGATCGCCGGAGATTCTTCCGGCGAGTTTGATTTCTGCGGCTGCTACCGTAGTGAGTTTGTTTTCATTTCATTTCTTGAGTGGATGAATCTGTTTAGTGTAATTCTGAACAATGCAGCAGTTAATTCTTTTTTTTTTTTCATTTTAATTCTGAAGAATCAAACATGATGAAAATGGAAAGAATTATATGATTTAGGTACGGCATTGATTTAAAAATTTGAGAATCGTAGTTTTTTTTTTATGATAACGATGTTAGGTTTACTTGAAAATTGAAATTTTGATTGAAATAAAAGATACTTTGTTATGAAAAATTTGAGATAAATTTATCCTTTTTTTTATTCTCCGATCAAATTAACGAATAAATGTCATTAAATTTCAACGGATTTCCATGTTCTAACTAATCTAGCTTTTAGGAAAATTTGTTGAAGGTTTTAATTTTAATGTCTTATCCTTCTCATATACATGGTTATATTGTCACAGTTTTTTTGTGTGGTTAATGTTTTTCCCCCTCTTCCTCAAAGAAAGATTTTAACAGTTTTAATGTGAAGATTGGAATCATATTTTTTGCTGAATTAATCTTGCAGAATGGTGTGGAAGTGAGAAGTTAAGCTATCATGCATTGCATTGCTTAGGCTGTATGTGAGTGTTTCCTTTGGGATTTCCACCTTATTCCTTATTAGTTATCAAATACTATTACACATTCATTCAGGTATGGCTATGGCTATCAGTGTTGAAAGGGTGGTTTTTATTTTATTTTCTTAGACAGTGTTTGAACTTTGACTAAACCTCTTTAACTCCTCATGAATATGCCTACCTAATTTGGGAAGTTTTCCTTTTGTTTTCATTTTCCAGGTAGATCTATAGGGAGATGATGTAAACGCACATATGAATCCTGGGTCCAACAATTACTTTAAGTTATGGACTTTGATCATATGAATGGAAGCAGTAAGCATTCAACAGTAGACCTGGACGAAAGTGATGGGAGTGGAAGTAGTAAGCATTCAGGGAGACGTCTGCAACTTGTCTTTGGAAGCAGAAGCAGTAAGCATTCAAGTGAGGAGAGTGGAAGCAGTGAGCATTCAACAAGACATCTAGAACTTGATGATGAAACTGAAAGACGTAATCATTCAAGTGAGGGTAGTGGAAGCAGTGAGCGTTTAAGTGAGGGTAGTGGCAGCAATAGGCATTCAAGAAGACATCTAGAACTTGATCATGAAACAGGAAGCAGTAAGCATTCAAGTGAGGGTAGTGGAAGCAGTAAACAATATCCAGAGGTAATAAACCGGAGCGGAGAAAATGAAAGTAATCATTTTGAGCTTAATCCAGAGATTATTAAGGGATGGGGAAACAATAATAATTCTGAAATGCACCCAGAGGTAATTGATGGGAGTGAAAGTAGTAAACGATCGGAAGTAATTCAAGAGGAAGGCGATAGGAATGAAGGTGATATACTTTTCTCAACTGAAAAGCTGAGGTTGTCATCCTCTTCATACCCATCTTCGTCTGGCTCATCAACAGATGATCAGTTTCAAGTGGATAAAAAGTCCAGACCAGGCAACACTTCAACTTCCTCCCCTAAATTTGATGAGGATACTGAACCGTCATCAAAAGACAAGCGTAATGTTTCTGGTAACAACTTTCCCAAATCAGAAGGATGTCAAAATGGATCTGCAGGTCCCAAATCGACATCTCAACAAGTTTCTAGTGTCAGCCACGAATCAACATCAACACAATCCCCTCCGATCCAAGTAATGGACCGACAAGAAGAATATGATCCTTATAGGATTCCCTCTGCTGTCTTTGCAAGGAGTAAATCAACAACACCTATGGATTGGAGTATTGCTTCTAATGAGTCATTATTTAGCATTCAAGTAGGGAACAATAGTTTTTCCAGAGATCATATTCTAAACCTAAAATCTGGAGAACTTTTCAAGTCAGGTGAGTTTATTGCGTTCAGTCCATCTCCTGTTGCTTTAGCGGTGGACACTCAGAAAAAGCGTGTTCAATTGGACAAGAGCAAAGCAACTGTAGTATCAGATGACGCCGTCAAGGATAAAACAGACCTGAGTGTTGAAGAACCAATTCAGGAAAAGCCAGCATATTCCACGGTAACTTGGAATTCATCCACCATTTCTAACCATTCTGATGATAGTGGAACCAGTGGACACTCCTTTGCCTTTCAAATGTAAGTTAACGGCGTTCTCTATCAGCAAATAATCCTACTGTTGGCTTGCATGTGCTAACTTGTTATTTATGCTTGCGCACAATATAACTTTTTCTCTATGCAAAACAAGATGCCTCTCCTTGGTGTCTATATATGTAGTTGTTCATGTGAACTTAATATAATCAGCTACTCCACATGCATACATGTAGGTTATACATGTATGCATAATCATATAGAAATTTCAAACCTTACGCTTGCTCGATGAGGAATATACGCCTTTTGTGTTGCAGAAGAAAGAAGAAGAAGAAAAAGAAGCAGAAGAAGTGTGCATGGCCATCATGCTACTGTTCTAATTGTAGCTGGGCGTTCTGCTACTGTACATGGCCAAGCTGCTGCTTTAGGTGGCCAAGCTGCTGCTGTTTTAATTGTAGCTGGGCGTTCTGCTGCTGTTGGAACTGTAGCATAAAAAGATGGTGCTGTCACTTTTCTACCGTGTATGCTTCTCTTTCTCTCTACCGGTATTGTAACCATGAATCAAGCATTAGATATAAGCAGATCTTTGAGAATTAAAAATTTTGTTTTTAAATTTTAATGCTGTATATTGCATTTAATGTGCCTCTATTTGCTTATGATGTATATTTTCGGGCTGTCACATACAATGTAAAATGATTTCAAGATGTGTTGCAGGAACTCATCGACTTAATTTATTTTGGATCATTGCAGTTTGACAGACGGAAGAAATGATGGTGTGAAAGAAAACGTGAAGCAACAACAAGAACAACAGACCTTGGACTCTGCAGTACCCTCAAAATCAGGTTGTTGCAGCTGTTGCACTTGGTTTCCTTCCTGTCAATGCGGATGGCACTGGCGTTGGTGTTACTCTTGTAACTGTTGTTGAGGAAACAGCTGTTGAAGCCTCAAGCCGCCCTCTCCCTTCCACAAAGGCCTGTCTATATCTATCCGTTTTTGGGATGTTTGCACGGATCTCTTGCTATTTTATCATCATCGTGACTTCTGCATAAATGCAAAGGTTCTCATCAAAGGACTTGCTTTTTTATTTTTCCATTGAACTGACATAGTTCAATCGAGTCTAAAGTTCACATATCTTCTCTTCTCATATACATAATCATGTCAGAGTCGCGTCCTTTGTCAGTGAGAAGAAAGGGAAAATGCCTAGGGATGCATGGCTGGGAAGGGGAAACTCATCTCGCCCCTGCCTGTTTTTGAAGATATGGGGAGGAAATTAACTTTTAGGTCGTTTCATTCATGTTACTTTCTAGTTTATTAAGCGATACATTAGAGTCTCATTAGATTTTTTCACTGATTTCTCCAATCTTTAAAGTAATGGTGGAGGTCAGAAGCTTTCTTGTGCAGTAAATGGTGTCTTAGCCAGTCATTGTCGACTTCTTAGTGACCTTCATATATTCATTCATAAGTCATAACATGCCAATCACCCCAAAAACAAAAAGGGAATCTGATCAAAACATAACTTTATTAAGTTTTGCCCTCCCCATATGTCACTGGAATCACATGTCACCCCTTAAAGCTACTTATGGGGTTGAGCTTTTCTTTGGTATTTCTCTTTTGCATTCACATAACCAAAGCTTATTATTAAATGGAGATTCCGCTACATTTTGATGGAAATGTTTTTCTTTAAGTTGAACCAATTGGGAATGGAGGGGAGTCAATGTGACCTCTCAACTACCCCCAAGGCTTTTCTTTAACTTCCCCAATCAAAAGATGATCAACATTAATTGTCTAACTAGACTGCTACCCCTGCATGTCGAGAGTTTGTGGTCCAAACTTACTAAAGTATTAATCAGCAGACAAGATATTTAATTTTTCCCCCCATTTATTCTAAGATTTTTAGTTTGTGTTTGGCCATTCCATCTTCGCATGGTTACAGCCAAACTTGCTGCACAGCACATCATTCCTTCAAAATAAATAATTGGGAGACTTGAACAAAGTACCCAGTTTTTACAAAAGAAAAATGGGGAAATTGAGGAATCTTGTCTGACAAAATCTACCCATTCCTTGATCACTATCTATTAAACAATAAATAAAAGTAACAGTAACTTAATCCAAACTTAGACAGAGTCAAAACTTTCCCTCACCAAATTTTGAATAATCTAATTTTATTATTATTGTTATTATCATTATTATCTCTTAAATATAATTTTATTTAATTTAAAATAAAAATATTAAAGTATAATAAAAAAATTAATATAAAATAAAAATATAAAACAAAATAAAAGAATAAATAATTCAAAGAATTTTTTTGGATATTATCTTTAAAATTTTTTTCCTTAAAAAAAGAAAAAAAATAGCTCGTGCGTCACGCTGGCAATAGGATGACGTCAGCATTTCGTTTAAATTCCCGCGTAGTTTCGTTTGTAGTTTTCCAGTGCACTTTTTCCTGGGGGAAAACGACACCGTTTTATTTTTCTTTATTTATTTATGCGAGTGAGAAGCCAAAAGATATTCCACGTAGACCGAAAAGACCAAGAAGGGACAAAAAAATATTTTTTGAAAAGGGCGGTGGGACCTACAACCCGCCTGGTCTTTCCTGGAGCCGCCGTGTGTTGACGGCTCTGATGTATTAATTGACCGGCCGTTTGGACCCCACCCTCCCGCACCTGTTAGTCCACGTGGGCCCCTCCCTTCCCTTCACTCTGTCTGTCCATGCATAAAAAAAAAAAAAAGGATGTTGAAATAGAGAAAGCAAAAAGTTTTAAAAAAGGAAACAGAGCAAACCTCAAGGCCCAAACTTTCCACAACCCCATCAAAGGAGAAGCAAGAAAGAAACGCGTTTTTCTCCTCCAAAGACTCTCCTTCTCCTCCCAAAATTTTAATTTATTACTAAAAATTATCAAATATTTTTCTCCCTATAGGAAACAGAGAGAGAGAGAGAGGTTTTTGGGTCCTTTTGGTGGACTCTTTCAAGAACAGAGAGATCTTTTTTGTTGGGTGGTTTTTGTTTTCTTTAGGAAAAATGAAATGCTATCTGTTCTGTAAAGCTTTGATCTTGTTTTCGTTTCAACTGTTTGTTGTCTTCCCCTTGGTTTCAGGGAAGTTGGTCTCTGAGAAAAGGATTCTGTTGGAGTTCAAAAGCTCTGTTTTTGATCCTTCAGGGATTCT
The DNA here is from genome assembly GCA_036013995.1 of Theobroma grandiflorum. Lineage (NCBI taxonomy): Eukaryota > Viridiplantae > Streptophyta > Magnoliopsida > Malvales > Malvaceae > Theobroma > Theobroma grandiflorum. The sequence goes on from CP142127.1 coordinate 2,038,632, forward strand.
TTCGAGCTGGAACTCTACAAAGAGCCCAAATCACTGCTCCTGGTTTGGAGTTTCATGCAATTCAAGGTCTCAGGTCATCTCCATCAACATCCCTGGTGGTTGTGGAGAAGGTTATAAAGGTAACTTAACTCGAGCTTGTTCTTGTTCTTCAAAGCTGTCTCAGTTTCCATTTTATGGTTTTGGATTGAAAAGAAGAGCATGTTCAAATGGGAAACTAGTGGGAAACTTGTCACCATTAATTGGGAAACTTACTGAGCTTAGATTTTTGTCTCTTGCTTTTAATGATATGGGTGGTGAAATTCCTTTAGAGCTATGGGGTTTAGTGAAATTAGAAGAACTTGATCTTGAAGGGAATTCTTTTACTGGGAAGTTGCCTAACGAATTTGTGGGGTTGAGAAATCTGCGGGATTTGAATCTTGGGTTTAATGAACTTGAAGGGGAGATTTCAAGGTCTTTGTCAAAATGTGTAAATCTGGAGGTTTTGAGTTTAGCTGGGAATAAGCTGAAGGGTTCTGTGCCTGATTATTTTGGCAGTTTCTATAAGTTGAAGGGGCTTTATTTGTCTAATAATCGGCTAAATGGGCCAATTCTTGATAATTTTGGAAGTAATTGTCAGTATCTTGAACATCTTGATCTGTCTGGGAATTTCCTAGATGGGAGGATTCCTGGTAGTTTGGGGAATTGTCGGCAGTTACGGACTCTTTTGTTGTTTTCTAACATGTTTGATGGTGTTATTCCTAATGAGCTCGGCCAGCTGTATAAGCTTGAGATTCTTGATGTTTCTAGAAACAACCTTAGCGGTTTGATCCCCCAGGAGCTTGGAAATTGTGTTCATTTGTCGGCTCTTGTCCTTTCTAATCTCTTTGATCCAGTGCTGACTAGGCAGAGTTCAAGTAAAGAGCTGTCATTTGGATTGCCGCTTGCTACTACTTATGAGTATAATCGCTTTCAAGGCTCCATTCCAATGGAAATTACAACCCTTCCAAAGCTTAAAATACTTTGGGTGCCAAGGGCAAATCTTGAGGGGAAGTTACCAAGCAACTGGAGTGGTTGTGAGAACTTGGAAATGGTGGACTTAGCTCAGAACCACTTCAGTGGAGAAATTGTTGGAGTGTTCAATGGATGCAAGAAACTACAGCATTTAGATTTGAGCTCAAACAGGCTAACTGGCGAGCTTGATGAGAAACTTCCCGTTCCTTGTATGACACTTTTTGATATTAGTGGAAACATCATGTCAGGATCAATCCCCAGGTTTAATTACAGTGTATGCCCTGGTTTTTTCTCCTTGAGTTCTGAACTTCCCCAAACCCATGATCCAGCATCCGCTTATCTGTCATTCTTCACATATAAAACACGCCTTGCAATGCTTTTGCCATTTTCTGGTTCAAAAGCTGTGTTGATTCACAATTTCAGTGGAAACAACTTCTCTGGTTCAGTCCCATGGCTACCAATTGCACCAACAAGATTGGGTAAGCAGACTGATTATGCATTTCTTGCTGGTGGAAATAAGCTCACTGGATCATTTCCTGGAAGTTTATTTGGAAACTGTAATAAGCTACATGGGATGATTGCTAACGTTAGCAAGAACAGACTGTCTGGTCATATTCCATCAGGAATTGGTGCAATCTGCAGATCCCTTAGATTTTTGGATGTATCTGAGAATGAGATTGGAGGGGTAATTCCCCAAAGTCTCAGGGAATTAGAATCTCTTGTTTTCCTTGACCTAAGTGGAAACAAACTTAGAGGTCCAATTCCTGAAGGGCTCCATCAGTTGAAGCATCTCAAACATCTCTCGTTGGCAAGAAACAACCTGACTGGTGCCATTCCTTCTAGCTTTGGGCGCTTTCGTTCCCTTGAGGTGTTAGAACTTTCATCAAATTCTCTATCTGTTAAGATTCCAAACGGACTTGTCAATCTGAGAAACAATGGTAGTGGAGTGAATTCTACCAGTGTTCGTCGAAAGCCATTCCTTCTTTCACACCATGTATTCTCACTATCTGTGAGACCTGCTGATTTGACAACCAACACTGAAGATTCACAAAATGATGTTTCTCCTTCACACAACACAGTCAATAAAAGTTTAGATTCCATTGAGATTGCATCAATAGCATCGGCCTCGGCCATTGTTTCAGTTCTTCTAGTTCTAGTTGTCCTATTCTTTTACACCAGGAAATGGGTTCCAACATCCAGGGTTCGGGTTTCTGAACCAAGGGAAATTACAGCTTTCGTTGATATTGGGGTTCCACTGACATATGAAAGTATTGTCCAGGCAACAGGGAATTTTAGTGCTGGCAAATGCATTGGAAATGGAGGTTTTGGTGCCACTTACAAGGCTGAAATAGCTCCAGGAACCCTAGTGGCAGTGAAGAGGCTTGCTGTTGGAAGGTTCCAAGGTGTTCAGCAATTCCATGCAGAGATAAAGATCCTTGAAAGGATGAGGCACGCTAATCTTGTAACTTTAATAGGATACCATGTCAGTGAAACGGAGATGTTTCTCATATATAATTATTTGTCTGGTGGTAATTTAGAAAATTTTATTAAGGAAAGGTCCACAAGAGCTGTAGATTGGAAGATTATTCACAAGATTGCTCTGAATATAGCCCATGCACTTGCATATCTACATGACCAATGTGCTCCAAAGGTTCTGCACCGTGATGTCAAGCCAAGTAACATATTGTTGGACAATGATTGTAATGCTTATCTGTCTGACTTTGGATTATCAAGGCTTTTGGGTACCTCTGAAACCCATGCAACAACCGGTGTAGCTGGCACATTTGGATATGTTGCACCAGAGTATGCAATGACCTGCCGTGTATCTGAGAAGGCTGATGTTTACAGCTATGGTGTTGTGCTGCTTGAGTTGATATCAGATAAGAAAGCTTTGGATCCTTCATTCTCCTCGCAAGCAGATGGTTTTAATATTGTCTCTTGGGCCTGCATGCTGCTTCGACAGGGTCAGGCAAAGGATGTGTTCACTACAAGGTTATGGGATACAGCTCCTCATGATGAACTGGTAGATTTGCTGCACTTAGCCATCACATGTACAGTGGATAGCCTCTCAACCAGGCCAACTATGAGGCAAGTTGTCCAAAGGTTGAAGCGAATTCAACCTTCTTCAATGAGATAATGAGGTTTCTGGGTGCATGCTGTGATCTTTAAGGAACAGCTCAAGTGTAGAAATCATAACAAACTTGTAATTTGTACATTCGCACCTAAAATCGGAATTGGAACATCACTTGGGTTAAGTTCAGGGGTCTTGTTTTGCTTTTAATATGGTTCCTGTTCCCCTGGCTGAGGACAACCCTTGTTGAATCTGCAGAAAATAGCAGATTTGAATTTTGGGCAGAAAATGTTTTGGAGGCTGCTTTATACATTTATTCCAGTTCACTTTGCATTTGTAATGTAGACCAAGGCAGGTCTGATATTGTAATTTAATGTTTTCCCTATTTTGCAATTTTGAGCTTTGTCTATGATTTGCTATAACCAAGGAAACTAATGCTTGATCTTAATAAATATTGGATTTTTACCTTCATGGATCCCGATCTTTTGCTTCATTTTGAAGGTCTCAAGATTTTTTCTTTTTGGGTAAAAATTTGGCCAGAAACTCCTGTCAACAATCATTGGAGGATTTACTACATTGGAAATGATGATACTTTCTGTTCACATTCCTACGGTAGAACTAACTGTAGCAGATTGCATGGTTGGTACGATCTTAGGTGTTTGTATACTAGACATGCTTTTGATGAAATCACCAAATGGTGTCTAGGATGACAAATTCCTCTTGCCTAGAGGAAGTTATGCCATTCATTACAAGCAGTTTACTTTCAAAAGCACATCCTGGAATTTATTATATATATTTTGAAAGGAAACTTTCAATGGTTAATAACTAGTCTAAGAGCTAACATTGCCATAATAGTGTTTGGCCTGCCATTAAACTTCTTGATCTTCTTGGTCATAATTAAATGGCAATTGCTTCATTTAGTGCAATTAAAATGGCCCCTGTCTGCCAGCCCCTGATCATCTCTGCTTGTTTAGACATATAGATATTACTAAGGGAGCATTGATCCCAGAATATCGTTCAGTATTTCCTAAGAAAACCAATGACAATGGTTCCAAAGATCATGAAAATGGAGATCTGAAATCGTTTTTCCCTCCACAAATCTGTGTCTATATTGGATACAGCAAGAAACTACTTGGTAGCTTGTACATATGGAAGTGTAGCTGTCAATGAAGTTTTTCATTGCCTTTGTATGAGGAAATCATTTTTGCAATCTTATGAAGTAGCTTCGATGCGCCACCTTCTCTACCTTCTCTTTGGTGAGAGGTCCATTCTTGGAAATTATGGAGGCTACCTGCAAAGTCTGTGAAGAGTCCATCTACTTTTATTTTGTTTATCCAGTAATGGTACTCCTCATATGGATCTTGGCTGAAGTTGAAGTGCAAGAACAAGTTTTCATTTCGGAAGGTATATGGATGGACCTGAAAGGGAAAAACCAGAAGGCAGTAAAGTATCAGAGAATGGATTAATAAAACTCTCCTTTGGATTTCCAAGCCAATATGGAGAAAAATATGCACCTGGAGGCCATGAGCATGAGCTCTGGCAACAAGATCAGTAGCTTCACTTAAGTAATTATTGATTGAGGGTACAATTGTCTCCTTCCAAGGTCCAATTCCAACCACATAGTTCTTGATGAAATTGAAATAACTATCTGAAGTAATCTCCAAGAATGACTGCAGAAAGCATTTATTCACTCTGTGAGGAATGCAGTAACCAAAAGAGATTTCTTGCCTGGAATAGACACCAAAAACAGTGGTTCCATCTGCCTGGAATGATTATCAACAACTTAATTTAAGTATGAAAATCCATAGGAATTTCTTCTTGAACTTGCTGTGTTATTCTTTCTTCACAAAGGAAAGAATTTCATCTTAAACCATTAATTGTTTGAAGCTAGACAGAGCTGAAAAGTTAGAAAACAAATATCTAAGATCGTTTTCATAACTGAATGAAAGGAATGTCATTTAAACTAATACCCTTTGGCACACTGCTCAACAGTGATATCTAGGACAGATACATACCAAATACAATTAAAAGAGGGTTTCCTTTTTCTTTCCTCCTGACCAAGAAGGTTACGAATGAGGTTTAGTCAATTGTGCAGATCACTTTCTCTATGAGGCCATAACTAGATAACGGCCCTTGTGATTAGTTAATCCTTCACATTGACTTTGTACGGATAATCTACTACTGTACAGATCATCTACTACTGTTCTCGCTTAATCTAAATGAAAACAGGGTTTTGGTCAAGGATTACCCTTTTGAGTAATTAATCTCTCTGCAGTTGTATGGACAATTACATTTAATGAATTGAACAAGCACAGATTAAAAAACCACACTGTTGTTACTATGCATCTCTGTCCATGCAAATTTGTCTCAGTAGCACACAGGCCAATATATTCATAACTTTCCATGGTTATTATTTACGCTGGTGAGCTTAACTTATCTCTTTGTATCATTTTATACTAAATAGTAGTAGTTGAGAGAGACAGATGACAGTCAATGAGATGGTTAAAATGATAATAATGCAGAAACCTTATTAGTGTCCTCAGTTCTTGTTGTTAGATCACCTATCAACAAAACTTTTGGCAAGTCTGTGAGGTTCGAAATATATGTGAGAGAAGTAGGAGCAAATGACTGGATAAACACCGGTTGCCTCAGCCATTCTTTTGACATATAAGACCCTTTATATCCATATTTCTTCAGTGTCTGCACAATTTTGTCCTCAAACTGTTTTCCATCTGACCATTTCACTTGGTATAACAGCTTAAAGATGAGAATTTACAGAAGTTATAGATAATAACAACATATACTTTTAATAATCAAGTTGCTTAGTCCCTGATCAAAAAACCACATCATTCTGGCCTTGATTGAATTAGGAAGCACTAGTTACTGAATTAGCAGGTGTAATTTGTGAACTTCCACAGAAGTCTCACCACAAGGGAAACCACTTACATGCTGGTTGATGAAAACCAGATTCTTTATCTCTGGATAGATTCCAACAACTCTTTTTGCATCCAATGCAAGTGAGATGAACTCTTCAAACGTAATCAATGGGAATTTCCCTGCATAACCATTTTTAACAAACCAAAATTTGTTCCAAAGTATCTGATATATAAGTTTGCTACATTCATGCTGGGTAAAACCAACAGAATAGAATAAAACAGACCATTATATTGTTGATCCCGGAAACCATAGCGTTGTTTCACACGCAATAGCTTCAGTTCTTCTAGTGTGAAATCAACTGCACATAATCAGTCGTTGTCAGTAAATGGTTGAATGAGTAACTTTAAGCTTCTTGGTATTCCAAAAATAAGCATGCACAAGACAGCCTTGCCTAGACAGATGCTGAGGGGGAGACACTGTAATCTTATTACAGAATAAATGGAAAGAACACCTAGTGGCAATAGCAGCATAAAATTTAAGAAGAAAAGTGGATAACGAAAGGCAGAACATAAAAGGAAAAGGGATTGCTTTAGTACCAACAAACCATCCAGTGATGTTTATTCCTTGGCCCTCATATGATCTTTTTCGATTAGCAAATTGCTTATGATTTGCAACATCAGTAGTATTATCAAGTGTTACATGATGAAAGCATATTAGGATGCCATCTTTGGAGGCAAGGATATCTGTTTCAATGAAATCTGCACCCTCTTCAATAGCTCTCTGGAAGAAACAGCCAGTGGCCATAATAAACAGTCAAGAGTTTGAAACAAGATCTTTCACCAGAAGCAATAAAGAGATAAACATATAAAATAATAGAGGTCAAGATACAATGTGAATATATATCAGGGTTGAATGCAAATCAGTGATGGTTTCCAGATAACTTGAACTCGATGGTCATCCATTGATTACAGCCAACTTTTTGCTTTGCCATTAACAAAAATATTTGGGTTCTAAACAGGGTTTAATCACTTACATTTTATGCTGTAATGTTTTCCATATCAGACAATGAAAAGATTAGACTCTCTTAGTCAATGATACACCAATTATACAGCTATTTACAACATGCTGAATTACATTTTTCCAAACTGAAAGTAAATATGAAATAAATCATCATCTAGATTGAAATCTGAAGTGGCACAAAAAGATACCTTGTATGCTGCAACAGTTTCTTCAGGAAACTCCCCATTTGAGCCTCGATGAGCAATATTATACGGGCAAATTTTTTGTAGGGGCTTGACATGTCTCCCAGCTACTTTACTTGGAAGTGGATGTAGTTGTCTTCCAGCACACTCCCCAATCACTATAAGAACTATCAAAGGGACAAAGCCTGCCAAGCATAAACATCATATTTCTCCAGCAAATTAGTTTGTCTTCATGCATGACAGGATTATATATAGCTTCAACTTATCTTAGCTAATTCTGGAATATGATAAGGAATTTTATTTGTAAACACAAGTTTTCTCGACTTGTGTGCATAAGTATAGGTATATACAATGATCGTATATGACTGTAAGATCCTAAATCGCTCTGGATCAGCACTGAAAACTTACCCCCACTGTTAAACCAAGGAAATATTACACGTCAGACCAACCAGGTTTATTGAAAATCACAAAGATACCAAATTCTACAGCAAAAGGGGCATATGATACAGGAAAAAGAGCCTCAGATTTAGATGCTTTCATGCTGACTTGAAAAAAGGAGGAGCGAAAGGCAAACTAAATTATATTAAAATTAGCATCTTTGATAAGCATGTGTATTGATAGCAATATATGTTCATACAACAGGTTACATGAATTAGATTTGTTTTTTATTAAATAAACACTGTATTATAGTGCCACATAGCATGAATAAATGAAATCTTGACTGACCAATCTATGTTCATACAACAGGTTACATGGATTAGTTTAGCATATAAGTGTTGACTGACCATAAATTGCCGGTTAAAAACACACCCCCCCCCCCCTTCTTAAATCACTTGGGGGGAAACTTCAGAGATTCCTTTGAATTGTCTGCAGAGTTGCAAATCAACCTCTCAGAAAACTGACACCTCCCCCCCACCCCTAAAGGAAAAAAATAGGGAAAACACGTGAACAAGCCAGCATATTCCTAACAAACTATAAGAACAATCCAATCTGCTATTATACATTCCATTGAAAAGGAAAAAGGAAATAACCCAACTTGGAAACTGCAGTGTTCAATCCAATGACAACCACAAAGTCACATGACATGCAGAGATAGTATTAAAATGCAGAAAAGTGGAAAAAAAAAAGTAATGCTGAATACCAAACCAAGTCATTGTGCCTTCTTCTCCCTTAGACTGCTCCTCTGTTGACTTCTATTCTGTGCCTGCCTACCTCTTTAAAGTCTTTGGGTTTATCCGCAGCGTTTTTGTAGCTGTGAACCGTTGACTGCTTTGTTGCTAAGTTACAAATTTCCATAGCTGTCCTTGTCTCACTAATTCTTGCTCCTTTCCGGATCTTTTGACCAATCATTATTTTATTGTAGCATCATGTTATGGAAAATATATTGTTTCTTTCTTCTCAATCAATCTGACTTTGAAGTTTTATAATGTAAATGTCATGATTCTTACACTAGTTATACAAGATTGCATCAGTCAAGTTATTTAGTGCTAGGAGTAACAGATTCAACTGCAGGGTCATAAGATTGAATTATTTCTTTCTTTTTGGTTGTTGTTGAGTTAATATTCTAATGTTCTAGGCATTATCCAAGAGTTGCAAGGATGCTCAACCAAAGAACACATGGTTTTGTTCAAGTTGTAATGTACATATATCGATATCCTTTCTTAGGAGTATGGAGATTTAATGTTCAAATCCTTCTTCCATGGATTTTCCATGTATATACGAAGAAGAGAATACATATAAAAGCACTTAGTCATGGTACTGTCAGTCTAAGCCAAAAAAAAAAATATTGAAAAGCGTTGCAGCTTTCATGTAAAGATTACAAGGGCAGTGCTATGAGGATCAGAAAGTGATTGCAAGAAGAGAAAAGAAAAAAAAAAGACCATATCAATGATTATTGCCCAAACACACTAGGGTTTTGAGACATACAGCAGGCATGAGAAAAAGAAACCACATGATCCAAAGAGAGGCATCCGAAAATCTCTCCTCGGAGACTTCAACAAAAGTAAATTAGATATTGCAAACTTTGCAATGGAAAAAAAATAACAAAAAACTGTTTTCTAAAATTTTTACCTTTCAATTTGTCCCTATTTTCACATCCCCATTTTTTGAGGGGGTGCCATCAAACTGCAAATTACAAAAGGGAAGCAGAGGAAGGGTTTACAACTATATGCCTAAGAGGGTGATCTACATCACCACCACCTGCATGCTTGACAAACTCTGCTGGAGAGAGAAAATTGCCATGGCATACACACATTATCCTCACTTCCTCTCCCTTCCCATACTTGTACAGAATGCCTTCTATTCTTTTCCCATTAGGACCTTCTCCCTTTGTGAAAACACAAGGCATATCTTCCATTGCATTCCCTCTTTCTTTCCCCCTATTTTCAACTGCCTTACACAGAGTTTCTACCTCCAGTCTGGAAGTTCTGCATGTTTCACTTGTCTTTGCCCCTGAAGAACCCATAGCCTCTTGATTGTCTTGATCTTGTAAGGATTGGGTGCTACCAGAGCTTCTTGCTTCACCACAACTGCTTGCTCCTGCAATGCATGAGATCATAAGTGGATGAAACTAGCTGCTCCCTGTAGGGGAGAGGATCAACCAAAGGCATAATCAAACTTGATCATAAATTCACAACACCAATGTAACATTTGACTCATTGGTTGGTGCATGAACCCCCTGCCTAAAGAGTAGGGTTCGAATCCCCTTTCCCCTAATTTAAAAAAAAAAAAAAGCTTGATCATAAATTCACAACACCAATGTTAAACATGCCAGAGGTTAGGTAGCAACCTATTAACATAGGAGCATTTAAACAAGTTCAGCACTTGTGAGGTTAAATTTAAAAATTATTCCACATGTTACTAAAGAACAATCAAACAGGCTAAACCTGTAAAGTAAAAAGGCAGAAAGTGAAACTACCTGGAAATAGCAGGAGAAACGAATATGGTTCTCCTCCAAGTAAGCTGCAAAATATTTGCTGACTAGCGCAGGTGTCATTCAGGGCATGTAAAACCATGCAATCACTCTTAAGGTATTCACCCAGCAAATCCAAGGAGGTGAAAGCAACTTCAATCAAGGATGATTTCATCTCTAAGTAGACTCCTATTTAAATATCCAGTTATTCTCAATCATGTTTCCACATTGCAAATTATTAGTTCTATCAAGAAACTATCCATGATTTTTAAGTTCAGTGACAGCAAATATGCATCTGGTTATAGTGCGAGACTCCTACTTCAAATTGTCTCTAAGAAGAAGATACTGCCAACACCTGACAAAACAGCAGGATTCTGGTCTATCTTTAAGTATGACAGAAAAAGAAAGTCCGATTTGTCTTTTCTTAATCAACCCAGGTATTATCTAAAGCAAAAGTAACCTTGAAATTTTCCAATGTTTGACAATTTTGAATTAATTCACATAAAAACGCACCTTTCTGCATCTACAAACCAGGACCATCATATGTAGTGGCATGGATACGAAATTACATATTCAGTTGGAACATAACTGCTGTTTAAAACACATAATAGTCGACCCACCTATACCTCTATTGATTTTACATGGCAATTATTCTCCCACAACATCAATTAAACCTTAGCCCAATCTACTGCACCAATCTCTCTATTAATGATGATACTCGGAGTGTTAACTAGCAACCACTAATTTGTGCTCAAAACTCTCTAACAGGAAAACAACTGCATCTACCTATCTCTGTACAGCACCCACAACCATTCCTACAGTACTATAGCACAAAGAGCAGACAAGAAAACATACATACAGTACTAGATTAAGACTAAAGTAGAATGCTATGCCAACTTCCTTATTACATTGATAACTTTACAGAAATATACAAATATGAGATTCAACCATTGGAGATGATGCTGAGCATTGATCAATACAAAATTCTTAAACAAGAAGACATGATGTTGGCTTACATTGTATAATCATATTTTAACTGAGCGATTTATGATTTTCTAAATGGTCACAAAAGTTGGCAAAAGAGATGGCACATGGTAAGACCTTACGGAAAATTTGAACTATGAATTTTGGGTTTAGGGGTTCCAAGCTAGAATGCTGAAGTGGCCACGAAGAAGGAATTCTCATACTAAGGTAAACTATAGAAACAACTAGAAACCAACATCCAATAGGTAAGCTAGATGAACTTGAATGAGAATTCTGTTTCCTTAACTAGAAACCATATGTCCAACACTAGAATCCATTGGTCTAATTACACATCCAATCTTAGTGCATAATTCAAAAACTAAAACGGAGCTAACAGATTACATCCTCTGCCCAGGTTCACACTTATGGATAGGAGAGTGCTTTTGGCCAAATCTTTCATGGAAATGGATACGTAAGTTGGGAGCAGAGACTGATTGACCTAAGAGAGAAATGCTTACCTTTATCTGAAGATGTTAACTGCCTCGCAGAAAATTCATGAAAGTCAGTCACCAGTGAGGAAGCCCAACCAACCCTGACTAGATGATAAATAAAGGACCCAACTAAACCTATCAAAATTCAACTGGCCTTTCCATGATTGCCACTTCTGCCTGTCCACACCCAAATAACCTAAGGAAACTGGGGGTGAGCCTACTTCTGAAGATCTATGAAGGAATGTCAAAACCAAAGCCTGCTTTCTGGGTCCATCCCATGCTGGGTTGCATATCTGTTTATCATAACATGCATGTAAACCAAGGACATTGAAATGTAGGTGAATTGAAGAAGTTTGCTATAACTGATACCCAGTTTAAAACTTTATTATCTGTGCAGGAATTTCAGACATAGATACTTTCCCATGACTGCAGATAAGGACTGACTCAAAGAATTCCTAAGAGAATCTCTGGCTGATTTTATGCTTTTAAGTGCCCATGGAACTAAGCCAAATTCATAAAGCATTCATCTTTGAATTGTTGCACCTTTAATTAACAAAATATATAACTTATTCTGCAAAAAATCAAATGCAACAACCTGTTTCCAACTAGGGACCACCCTTTCTAGTATAAAAGACACTAAGGTCAATAAATCAACTCCTTTTGTGCTTAAATTGAAAGTTTCCATTTCATGTGCTGTTAATTCAGAGCAATTTCTAAATCCAAGTACCAAAATAACTTTGGCTAGCTTATTCACCAAGTTTAGCAGATATTTATGAACATCAAACAAATTTAGTGTATATAGTGAAAATCTGGCAATGTTTTTTTTTTCTTACAGAGGAAGGAGAGCAGACTTAAATCCTTAGTCTGCACAAGGATCTGTATTTATATATTAGTAGTACTCATTTATAAAAATTATAGCATGATTCATTTTAGTCAAAGCTTAGAAATGCAGTAATGCATTTCTACTTTGGAGAGTAATTTCAAAATGTCAATTGTTCAAATTACCATCACAAGCACACCACTATCAATGTGTTCAGTTGCAAAGACAACCCTTCCAAGACTGGTAGATTTTACCAACTACAGTTCATTAAACTCCAATTCAATAATTTTCTCCAACTTTCAAGGAAATCCGAAGCAACCTAGTCTAGCTACTTAGAGTAGCTAAGATGAGTGAATCCTTCAAGACTAAAAATATAGTATCTTTCCCAGCGACAAAATGTTATCAAATCCTCAACTTCAAAATCTAACTGAAAAACGAAGAGAAAATAATAAAATAATAATGTGACCGCAAAATGTAGGAGGTAATGCCAGTCTCCCAGCTGAAGTTAATCCCTGATTCCAATACGAAACTACAAATATCTAACAAAAAAATATAACCCAATTGACAATACCACTATCTACACCAAAGTTATGTATATAGAAAACTTTCAAACAAGAAGAATCTCAGAATTGAAACCAAATGCACATACAATCCCCTATAAATAATGTTGCAGAAAATACCTTGAAGGGCTTTATTTTCCATTTCTGACATACTAGACGAACTTCCGCCTTGTGATTCCACAGACCCTTGAGAACAAAGCTGCATAAAACCTTGTGAAAACCCAGCTGCACCACCACCACCTTTCCCTTTCAACCCCACCACTTCACTTCCTCCTCCTAAAATCACCTGCCTTGCAGCTGCGGCCCAACTCTGCAACCCAAAAGGTGGTCCTACGCCCACCCCAATATTATTGGCCTTTCCAGTTTGCTTCTCTTCCTCCAACAAAGTCACCTCAATTTTCTCTCTTGAGCTCCTTTGCTTCTCACTTCTTCTCCTTTTAGCTTCCATTCTGCGTAGTGTCTGCAACTCTTTTCTCTTCCTCCACTCTTCCTCAGTCTCAGTAGGCAAAGAAGATGTTCTTATGAGAGTTGGGTAAGGGACTGGCGGTGGAGTATTGGCATCACCTTCTCTGAATATTGGTATTGAACCAGCAATCGATGATGACCTTGTCAACTTCTTTGCATTCTTATCAACCCCAAATCTACCTCCTAATGACAACCCAAGATTCAGCTCCACTTCTTCATCTTCTTCCTCTCCTTCACTTCTTGTTGAAGCTTGTGCTTCACTTGACATGAATCTTTGTAACAGATCTCTTGGGTACTTTTCTATCTGCAAAGAAAGATTGCTCATTCCCCTGCTGCTGCTACTACTACTTCTTCTGTTTTCATTTGCTTCTCCCATTTTTGATGGAAACATTAGACCAGAAATAAATAAAAGAATATAAATATAGCTAAGTGCCTTTTCCTATGTAACAAAACAAGAAACCAGTCTTTGATCTGAGTTAGCCTTACCCATATGCATAAACTTGGATTATTCACATCAAAGATTGATTTTTTTATTAATTTAATACAAATAATAGTTAAGATTAAACAAAAACTTCTACTTGAAAACAATAGCTCAAACAAGAACGCCTCTAGTTCCTTTCATTACACCAACAAAAATGAAAAAAAAAAAAAACAAATATTTGTGATTTTATTGAATTTTTTTACAAAAATAAAAAGGGTCAGAGGGAAACAGTGGATTGGGTGTGTTACTGAATAGAGAAAAAGAATTGAAGAGAATCAGAAAAAATTTAGAGGGAGAGCACAGAGAGAGAAAGAAAGAGAGTTTCTTTGGAGGGGTTGGCTACGGGAAAATGGGGAAAAGAAAAGAAAGTATTTATTGAGTGACGAAAATACCCTCGGGTAATGACAAGGAAAAGTATCTGGGAGGAGCCAAGTGGCGATCAGGAGAAGCGCCAAAACGACACGTGGTATGTGTCTGACATAATATTTGAAGGTTGGCCTTTTTGGCGTGTTTTAAAACAAGTTGGGATCCGTACACACGTGTCATTATATTAATAACTCAGGGAGCAGTGGCCACGTGTCGGTTTTTGTTTCGGTGTCTGGGAACTCGCCACGTGTGCTCCCCATTTTTTTCTCTTTCTCCCCTCTCTCTCCCCCACAGGCCTCACCTCCAAAAACTCGTACAAGATGCGCCGTTGCTTTTGCTATCATGCGCCGCTTCTCTTAGACTTAGTTTGCTATTATTCTCGTAACGTTGATATATTATAGATTTTATATTTGATATATTATCGTTTATAGTTTTTATATATTATTAATAAATAAGATATTGTCATCTCATTAATGAGTAAGTTTAAAAATTTTAAATATTTTAAAAAATAACAAATATTTAGAAGATATTAAAAAAGGCACAATAGTTAAAAAAACTTTAAAAATATTTAAAAAAATTTTAATAAATTTTTATTCTTCTGTTACATTTAATTAAATTTTTATATTTTTTTAGATCAAATAAAATTGACTAATTAATTATCATTAATTAAAATATTATTAGTTATTTTATACTCGCATGACATTGACGTAAGAAATAAAAAATATTATGTGATTATATAATCAAACCACATTAATATTTATTATGATATACCAACATGTCATGTCAACGTCTTTATGTTATTAAAAAACTTAAAAAATAATGCTATTTTCTCCAATTATTGTAAAACCTCTAGAAATTAATATCATTGAATTATGAAAATTTAGCAATTAATGGAAATATTATTTAATCGCTAAATTAATATTTTTTTAAAATTAGTAGTAGGAGACCTTGTCTTTAAGTAAAGAAATCATACACTAATCAATAAGTCAAATGTTCAGATGCAATAAATTAATTATTTATCAATTTATACATTAATTAATAAAAATTAATTTATTAAGATATTTTTTATTTTTTAAAAAATTGAATTTAATACACGTACTGTATATTATAATTATATAAATAGTACCTAATTACTGAATTATGAATTATCGTTATCCATGACAAGTAAATTATTGAGAATGTCATACATGAATTTTATTAGAGGTGTTGAACGAATTTAACATGCATGAATTATTTTTTGTAAAAAAATCTCAAATAGCTACTACATCTATTTTTATGATTCATCACACGTTAAGCTTTATCATTATTTATTTTAAGGTAAAATACCTCATTTTTTAAGTTTAAATCAAAATTTCAAATAAATCTATTAATTTTCAAAATGAACACTGCATCTAGAAATATATCTTCTACTAAACATATAGATTTAGATGTTAATCAACTGTTATTTTAATGATATGGTAATATTAAAAGAAAAAATTTTACTTTTTATTTTTTCAGTGATCATAAGAGAAGGATGCACCAATTAGTGCTTCTTGATTTTTTTAAAATTATAAAATAATTTTTTAAATTAATAAAAAAAGATATTTTATTTTTTTATATTTTCAGTAAATATTATTTATATTTTTGAAATGAAGTATTTATTTTAAAACTTAATAAATTTATTTAAAATTTTGATTAAAACTAAAAAATGTGAAAAAAAAGTTTACCCTTGAATTGCTTTCCTAAATAATATGATTATATTCTTACCAAAGGGACGAAACATAGCCGCAATTGCAGTAGTGCCTGCCAAACGGAACTTCTGACTCCGGAGGGGCAAAATAAGAGGACGAAGCACCAACAGCCGTTGATCTATAAGACAACCAAGTAAACGAGGAAATCAATCACCTACCAAAACCAAAAAAAAAGAAAAATCGGACGAGGAAATGGGGCGTGATGCACGTGGTCCCCTCAAGGGAAGTGGGGCCCACAAAGGCGGGGTGGTGCAGAGGGGCTGGGGATGCCAAGTTGCGCCTTTCTTTTTTTCCTTGTTTATATTGAAGAAAGTGAGACTAAGGTGCTTGATGAGGAAGCCACGTGTCAATGAGTGAAAGAAGGTAACTGTCGTAGAAGTGGGTAGGGGTCCCCAGCCTTTTTTTTTTTTTTGTTGGGAATGGCTGGGCAAATGAGTGATCGCGACTATTCGACTCTGTTTTTGGACATTATGGGTGACATCACAGTTTGCAGTCTGTCAGATAACAATAGTTTTTAAGATACTCTCTGCTTTTCTTTTCTTTTTTTAATTTCTTTAAAATATAAAAAATATTATTTTTTATTCTTTCATATTAAAAAATTTAAAAATCCATATTATAAAAAAAATTCAAAATTTTTATACAAAATATATCAAAATCAAAACTTTTATCTTAACCTTCAATTAAATTAGAAAGAGAAGGGAATTAACTCATGTTAATTGAAAGTTTTATTTTTATTTTTTTTTCAATTAGAAGAGTTGCAATCATGTGAAGCCTACCACCAATTAACTTATGACAAAGACAAGTATGTAAAATTCAATTTTATATTTCTCCTTTAAAACAATTTAAAAAATTTATAAAAAAAAAAATAGTCTGTCTTAACTTCAAACAACCCTTTTGTGATATTAAAATAGAGAAAAAGAATCCTTTCTCATTTTGATGAAAGATATTATGACATTTCATTTTTTGCATTTTTTTTTTGCAATGAACTCTTTATGAAAAACTTTATATTTTTGTAAAAGGTTAGATTATTAATTTTATTTAAATTAATTTTGAATTGAAAATTTTTGATAATTTTATTAAATTAAGTTAATAACCTAATCTCGATGAAAACGGAAATTATTCTTGAGAATTTTTTGAAAAGCACAAAATGTTGAAAAATTTATAATTTAGAAAATATGGAGTTAAATTTTCTTAATTATCATGATGAAACTAAATAGATTGAGTTTGGAAGGAAGATGGGGTATCAGGGTATTGTGGGGGCAAATAGAAAAGGTAAGCAAACTATACAATGAACTGACCAAAAGGATTGAAGAGCGAAGGACCACGTTCGAGCCACGTGTAAGGATAATAATTTTGACCCAAAAATAAGTAAATAAAAAAATATTTTCCCACATTTTCCTCTTTTTTCTTTTCTTTTCTTTTCTTTTCTTTTCCAGTCCCATAATAAAAAATTGGTGTCAGAGAGGGAGGTAAAAAGAAAGAGAGATGTTTCGTGGGAGAAAAGGGTTGATTAGGGAGGACAGGTCAGTGATGTAGACAAGGTGTTAGAAAGATTCTCCGACATAAAAGGCTGACACGTGTTGGTTGGTTAAAGGCGAAACGACACTTGAAGGGTGGGACATGTTTGGCAATGTTTGAACGCGACAAAAGAGGGAGTTGACGACGCTTAGGTGGCACCCCCAAGCTTTCAGTCAGTCTCGCCCAACTCACCAGACACCCAGGTTGCTGGTCTTTTTGGCCATAACTTCACAGCTGTTTTAGTAAGTCTAATGATTTCCATAAGGAAGGATTTTTTTTTTTGTTTTTACTTATCTTTTTTTTTTCGTTTTATTGATATTCTGATTAAAAACCCAAACTTAACTTTTATTTTTAAATATATATATTTATTATTGAATTAAATATTTCGGTATAAAAAATTTGATCATAAAATTAAACTAGTTAATATGTAAAAATTTGAATAGTTTTATTTTTAATGGATATTTTATTTTAAATTAAAATAAGGCTACCTATGTTGCTATTTAAAAATAATTGAGTAAAATTAGTTTCTGAACTATTATTTTGTATATTTTTATTTTTGCTTATTAATTTTGAAATTTTAAATTGAACTTTGAATAAATCGTTTTTTCAAACAAAAACTTGATGAATTTCACTTGAGTTTGGAACATTTTGTCAATAAATTGGACTCAAAAGTTTCGTCCACAAAAATGGCTTTGTGTATCACATTCTGTACGGGAAGACACCGACATTCTTTCCGTATCAGTCCCCAACAGAAGAACACCACAATAACTTAGGAAATTAGAAATTGTATTTAGAGATTTTCGAGTTTAAATATCGAAAAAGGAAAAGTAAAATTTATGAGAAGAGAAACAGTTACTATTCATAGAGTAATCGAGAAACAGTTATGTAAAAGAGTAGTAGAAGAGCCAGCCATGGAAGTTAATAGGATAATAACAATCTGATGTATCCAGCACGGTTTGATCTGCTCCAAGCGTCTCAAAGGGTAGATCAATTTCCCACACCACTGATGGGAGGGTATCTATACTTTCATCAGGCTCATGAGCCCACTGCTAATATAACTCCTGCTAATCCAATCCCAGTTCCAGATTTGGATGACCTAAAGGAAACAAGACAAGGTCAATTCTGTTTTTCTTATTGATACCAAATTGGTAGTAATCAACCCAGTTCTTTGTAAACACTGCAAACACCCTTTTTCAATATCTTAAACTTTCATCAATTTCCTCTATCTTTTCACAATTGAGCAAGAAGGAGGTCAGTTAACTCAGATAATCGTAATGAATCCTAGCAATGGGCTCCTTCTGCCTAATGAATCCAGATAGCATAACGAAACCCAACTTTCCAAGATAATCTTATCAGTGTTAACTCAGACAAAGAAAAAAAGAGAAAATTCCGCAAAATATTTTCCAAAAACCAAAACTCAGCAGGCCTCCTTCCGCCTACCTAATATAACTTTCTAACAACTCAATGTGAAAATGGTAAAAAGAAATAATAGGTAAAGGCTATTTGTTTTTGGGTGCTGAAAGTAATGACTAGTCTAAATCTCCACACCTTAACTTTCAATTTGAGTCTGGTGAGCAGCTCTTTGACCCCCATTTTGATAAATTTTCTTGTTAGTATCTCCATTTCGCCCAGTACTGCCCCGAGTTTGACCTGAGAACTCGCTCCTTTCATTTTTTCCAAAGTTACGGCCACCACTGAAGTTCCTGCGGCCCCTGAAGTTGTCATTTTGGTAACCATTTTCATCTCTATAATTACCTCGACCTGGTTTCACACCATTATTGGCTCCTGCAAATAACAAGGTAGTCATATTTAGACACAAATCATTAAATAACTGATATCATTGACCTCTAGTTGGATATAAGTTCCTTTATTTTAACTAGGGTAGTCCATAATTATGTTCTTTCGGTTTATTTAATGTAGTTTTCTAGTTTAATTGTGATACTTAACTCAGTTTATAGTTCTGAAAAGAGAGAAATTCGTTTTGTACATTTGTCTATGCGTTTTATATAAATTCTACTATGTTGTGAACATATTTAGGATAAGAAATGTTGCCTTTGATGCAATAAAGAGATAGTTACACAGAAGATGTGTTAACTTGCCTCGTTTTTCTTCAATATTAGCTTTTCTGTTGCCAATTGTAATAGGAGAAGCCTGAAATGATGAGAATTTGAAAATTTAGAGACACAGGGTGCCAACATTCAACACAAAACTAAATTTTATCTAATTATATATGTGAGATGCAACAAATTTATAAAACAACAGGTGACTAACAGCACCAACAAATGTCTGAACTATTCATGGTTTTGTCCAAAAATATTAATTTTCAAAACTCTCAGTAAACTTATAAGCCAATGATAAGAAAAGGCAAGACAAATACCATAACCGCACTTTGCACTGAAGTAGCAGATTCAAATTCTACAAAGCCAAAGCAGTTTTTGTTGTCCTGAAATCATAAGATCCAAGTGAAGCTTGTAAGTGTTATGCCAAAAAGATAGAAAACTCACAAAGGGTTGAAACAGCTCTAAAACAGAACAGACCTTAAAGCTTCTGACTTGAATACCATGGGGTTTAATTGGTCCAAATTTCGTGAAAATCTCGCTAAGCAATTCCTCTGTTGCATTCATAGGCAAGTTTGCAACAAATATAGAAGTGTTTGTGCCTGAAACAAGTGGATATGAGGAATATGAATGCATAAAAGAGAAGGTACGGAATTTGTGCAATATCTCATTTTAAAACACTGGGTAGTTGTCAATGGAAGAAAAGTAAACAAAAACCTGAAAAGTCATTGTTCTTTTCCAAGCCCTTATTGCTCTTAGGAGCAGAGGCCTCAGGTGCTGCAGCTCTACATGACTGCTCCATTGGTTTAGGTTTTGGAGGTGGAGCTCTCACAATAAATGGAGCAGAATTCTTTGTCAATGCATGTACCTGAAACAATTGAAAAAGAAAAGCATCAAAATCTACCTAAACAATGCTTCCAAATCACCCTATGCATTCTTATAGATAAAATTTTACTTCTTTATTTCATATAAGTGGTTTATAAATGCTTGCATGCATGTATGAACTCACAACAGATAGATACGACTTCTTTGGAGCATCATCCTGAATTTTAGGGGAAGCAGTCTGACTGGCAGGACGAGAATCATACTGAATTTCTTCACTTGAAGCCACTATCTGCTCAGCAACAACCTCATTCTCTGAAACAGAAACTTTGCCATTCTCCAATGGATGACTGACTTCTTTGCCACTATTAACACCATTATCTGAAGGAACAGTAGTGTGATTTGCCGCTGCATTCATTGGCACATGAGTTAGCTCTGCAATCAAGAGCTTAAAATTACATATTGCCCCTATAAAGAATCAACTTCCATCTTAACTGCTGCATAAAACTCACCAGGTTCTGGGGACAAAGCAGCTTGAGTGCTCTCATTGACGTCATTATTTGCCACATCCACTTGTTCATTGTCATCAACATACCTAAAAACATCATTTGAGACATAATAGCCTCCCTCTTGTGGAGCTAGAAAGAATGACTCTGTAAATTTCCTCCTCACATCATTCTTTCCAATCAAAAAGCCAGAAACTAATACAATCAGACCGTTTGCATATGAAAATTGAGCATCAGCAAAAGATATCTGAGCCCTATAACTCTGGTAGTCCAATGAGAGAATCAACTCGTTTATCTCCTGTTTCAATAGTTACCAAAAAGTTTTGTAAATTGTTGTAAATAAGAACCAAATAAAATGCAATGATTCCTGGCGCATGGTTTGTGTAAATAGAAACTTACTTTAAGGCTAGTCACAGTCTTCATCACACCATCGGGATCAGGGCGGCTTAACACACTCAAGTCCAGATAAAACTTATAAGCCTGTGCTGGTTCCTTATGAAGAATAGTGTAGAACTGCTTCACAAAGGCATTCCCAATCATTTGGGGGTCAGAAGCAGAAGGGTCTGAGTGCGTAGTCATCTACCAACAGAAAACACATACCGTAAGTACAAAATATGTAAGAACCTAACACAATGTACAACATACAAGAAATCCAGGAATCAAAATCCCAAATATTGAAACATGAGAGAATAGGAATTTTCAAATATCTTTACAAAAATTTGGCAATTCACATAGCAAATGTTCAAAACCCTTAAAAGTCCAGACCTTTGGAATCTATCTATTCCAAGAAATCGATTCATTAATCATCAATAGCAAATCTTGCGATATCTCTATATATAAGATCAATTCACAACATTCCAGGTTCTAAAAAGAGGAAAAAAATTAATGGAAAAATCAGATTAAAGATTAAAACTTTGCCTGATTCAGGCTACGTTTACAATACCAGAAAAAACAATTTTAATCCTTACAACCAAAAAATCAATAATCTGATTTCAGCAAAACATTCATGTAAAGCCCAGATCTAAAAATAATAAATTTCAACAAATAGTGCAACGGAAAAAGATAAAAAAAATTAAAAAATTATGGGGAAGGATTACCTAGAATTGAGAGAAACAGTGCCCTGGCGACACTGGGGAGAACAGAGAGAGTAGAGAGACAATAAGAGGAAGGAAGTGATCAGCGAGATTTTATAGAGAGATTTTTTTTTTTAATTTGTTTCCTTAATATATTGGAGGGAAATTCTCGTATTCCCGGTGAGGGTGGTTGTTTTTGAAAATGGGTCCCTATCATAGGCCGGTCGATGATTTGTGGACCCAGGAATTTTGGACGGTCGTGATCTACTCATGATCGGGTGCATGCGTTAGGGCTGGAGTCAAAAGACGCACTTAAATTGGAAGGTGAAAACTGATCATTCCGGATTTAGTTGTAGTTGGGGACCGTGTAGAGGACGCGCCGTGGGAGTGCGGTGTTGATTGTTTTTTAACTCCGTATACTCACAAAATGCCTGTAATCCAGGCTAGCATTAAGCTGTTTACCGAAACCGTAATCCCTGAAAAACCAATTAATTGATGACACGCAAGCACTCCAGCGCCACGCACGGCTGAAGAGTGGCGTTCGAAATCGATTGGGTGACGGCAGTCTGCTGCTGTTAAAGATGATGGTCGAATCAAAAGCGTCCGCACAGAAAAGGAAGGATCTTTGACGTCAAGTTTTGACTTTTGAGGATTCGTGACCGCTGGCATCAACCTCTCAAGTCTAAATCCAAAGTGGGGTCCACCGGTCAACGATCTCACGATTTTCTAGAAATTCCGTCTAAACGATGTCGGATCGGATGAAACGGTAAAAAGCCCCCGGCGAGGATCGAACTCGCGACCTTTCGCTTACGAAGCGAACGCACTACCACTATGCTACGGAGGCAATCAATACTCGTCATTGAAAATGCAAAGTGCTAAACCTCAACTCTCTAATAGAAGTCAAAACCCTGAAAACACAGTCAGACCACTGCGTAATCTCTCTGTCGAGAGCGCGGCAGCAAGATGTGTGGAATCGCTTTGCTTGTCTCCGGCATTCGCGTCGACTTATCATCCCTACATCTCGATTCCACATCTCCTTCCTCTAAAACCCAGCTGGTTTTTTGTTTGGATGATCTTAAAGCAGCTTTAAAAAGACGAGGACCCGACAGCTTAGGCACCAAGAAGCTTCTGCTCCTTCATTCGAACACTTCAAGCACTTGGAACTTTTGTGTTTCTTCTGTTAACGAGGAAACGCATGTCGTAGACAACGGTTCGAACGTGTCTGAATCTGTTGCCGAGCTTGTTTTTCTTGGTGCTGCGTTGCAGTTAAGGGGAGTGGCTCCTGTTAGTCAGCCATTAGTGGATTCTTCTGGGAACATTCTTGTTTATAATGGTAAAGTTTGTTCCTTTATAGTGATCGGATTGTTGGGTATTATTTCTTTTGCTTTCAGATTTTTGCTCCTTTGTTTTCGTAAGGTACTATATTTCCACAATTCTACTGCGTAATCTTCTTTTCTTGTTGCATGGAAAAAGGTGAAATATTTGGAGGAATTGAGGTTGGTGGTGACAACAATGACACTGAAGTTCTTATGCAATCTTTGGGAAAGTGCTGTTCCTGCCGTTCCCAGGAACATACAACAGCATGCAATTTTAAAGGACAAGGGAAAGGTTCAGTTCCTGATGTTCTTTCCGTGATTAAAGGACCATGGACTATCATCTACTGGCAGGTAACCCTCAGTGGTAAGTCACTGTTTGTCATGATCTTAATTTGGTTGAGAATTTTTATTTTCTTCAGGCATTCTGTTTCTGAAGTTTTACTTAATTTATTATGCACAGGAAAGTTCAAAAACCTTGTGGTTTGGTCGAGATGCTTTTGGTCGGCGAAGCCTTCTTGTGCATTGGCCAACTATGGAGGATTCCCGTTTTCTGTTATCATCCGTGTCGTCAACTTCTTCTAGTTTACAATATTCTGGTATATAATTGGGCGTCACCGTTTATCCTATTGAGCCCTTCTATCTATGGCACTGTGATGCTTAACTTTCTTATATGTTGTAGACTTTGCATGTATTACTGCATATTATATCAAATAATTTCAACCTGTTTCAGGCTTTGAAGTTGAAAATGGGACTAATGGCAACAAATTTTGGGAAGAGCTTTCATGCGGGATATTCAGTATGTCAGTGGATGCTACAAAATTAGATGGGAGATTTCTTGGTGAAATCAAGAAACATGAATGGACTAATGTTATGCTGAAACAATTGATTGAATGGGAAAGAGTTTCTGTTGAACCCAAACCTGAAGAATTGTATTTTTCCCGTTCTAAGACTCTTGGTACTGAACATGACATAAATTCATCTTCTTCAGGTATGTTGCTGCTGAATTACAATTGTTATTATGCTTTTAAGTGTATGAGTGGCTCTCGATATGGAATAGTCTTGGAAAAAAAGGGAGAGGGTGCTTGTCAAAGTTTGCAAATTTTAGGTATTGTGATTTTGTGGTCTTATTACTTTTTTATTGTTGAAAACATGTTCCAATTTGGTTAATTGACTTTAATTCCTTGATGATTTGTCATTGTTGATCTTTTATTCTGATTGATTAGGGCCTAATCATGCTTCAGGTTCAGTAGCGGCGCAGAATGTGCTGACAGCTTTGAGGGAATCGATGATGCGACGCATATCACTGCATAAAATTTATCAGGTCTAAACTTTGATTGAACTGTTTGCAATTTCTGTTTTTACACGTGTAAAGGTCTCTTGGTATAAATTCTTCTTGTTTTTAAATATAGGATACTCTTGTCATTTAAATCAAATTAACCTGCTTATCCGGGTCTTAACATGCTAGCTTTACTAAGATAATCCTTTTGTATGCTCATGATTCATGAGGAACATAGTTTGAATTGTTAAATCTTGAACGGACCTTCTGCTAATGGTTAGAGCTGTGATTCTGTTTCAAACTTGTAAAATTGTTTGGATTTGGATGCATAGGCAGTTATATGTGGTGCTAGACAAAAAGAAAATGCTCCTGTGGCTGTTCTCTTCTCTGGTGGATTAGATTCTATGATTCTTGCAGCATTATTGGATGAATGCCTAGATCCTAATTGTAAGTGTTGCTATCTATCTATTTATCTATCTATATTTTTAGTTATTCATTTCTAGTAATTTAACATGTTGAAAACTATATTCTCAGTAATTTATTTATGAGGAAATTTTCATGATGCAATAAAATTTAGTGGTCTTTTGGGTACTAAAAGCAAACTTTGGCTTAATGTTGTTTACTGTTGACATGGACCTTGAGTGTGAGCTCAAGGTGGGTTTTTCTCAACTCTGGTCTAAGCTACCTTTTTAGTCCTTCACTTTTGTTAAATGCAAAAGAGTGTTTGTAGGAGTTTAATAGAGAAATATGGGATGCAAAACCTACCTCTCTCAAGTGGGGCTGAAACATCTTTTTTTTAAAAAATAATAATAATCTAAAGTTTTCAACTTGTCCTTTATCTGAGGTGATTGTCTTCTCCAATGTCTCTCGGCAGATGCGATTGATCTCCTTAATGTGAGCTTTGATGGTGAGTCTGCTCCTGATAGAATCAGCGCAAAAGCAGGAATAAAGGAACTTAGAAGGGTTGCACCTTTAAGAAGGTTTGATGTTTGGCTTCCCTTGAAACTGATGTCTATCATGATAAAGATGTTTTTCTAAGCATCCAAGTTTCAATTTTGTTCTTGTCCTTACATAAATGCAAATGTGTTGGGAACACAGGTGGAGACTCGTTCATATTGATGCTGATTTGTCAAAGTTGACCTGGGAAACAAAGCATGTCTTGTCACTCATTAATCCTGCAAATACCTACATGGTACCCATTTTATTCCGTGATCCTATCGACTGCTAGCTTCCACAGTAGCACTTAACTGGCTAGTATTCTTCTGTTGTTCTTTATAAAACATAATGTGGAATTTTCAGAGAAATTGGAATACAGCACTTTTAAACATCCTGAACCTGCCTTCTTATATCAGGTATAATATTTCTTGGTACATTTTAACTAACTGATGGAACCTCATTTTGCATTTAACATTTCAGGACCTGAATATAGGAATAGCTTTGTGGCTTGCTGCTCGTGGAGAGGGTTGGATGTGTGAAGGAAGCAATAATGGTATTGATGAAGATAAACGTGTTAGTTACACATCCAGGGCCAGAATTCTTCTTGTTGGTTCTGGTGCTGATGAGCAATGTGCTGGATACGGTAGGCACAAAACAAAGTATAGGCATGAAAGGTCTGCTTCTGTTATTATTTAAATCTCTAAACAGATCATTTGGTGGTCTGTCTGGTATTATATATTAATATACTCATTTTGGTTGCTTGATATGCTGTCATCAGTTGGCTCGGGCTACATGAGGAAATGAAATTGGACATGCAGAGAATTTGGAAAAGAAATCTAGGAAGAGATGATAGATGTATTGCTGATAATGGAAAGGAGGTAGTGCCGCTAATGGCTTTTTTTTGTTGGTGTTGCTGCTGGCTATTGATTTCATCTGAACTCTTTCTTGTTCTTTTACTAGGCTAGATTTCCTTTCTTGGATGAAGACGTTATTAGGACTCTTTTGGATATTCCTCTTTGGGAGGTTGCCGATCTTGATCAACCAAGTGGAAAAGGTGATAAGAAGATTTTGAGAGAGGTCAGCATATTTCTTTTGCACATCATGTATCACCTAAAGTTTTGCTTTTGTTTTCAAGTTTTCTAATCTCTTGATTTCTTGTAAGTTGCAATTTTCTTCTTTCCTATTTGCCTTCTCTAACTCTATGTGTTTTAAATCAATTTGTTTTTCTTCTGTTGTTGATATCAGTGGTTGCATTCATGCTTGGTTGTTTTGTAATGCATAATTTTAGCCTCAAAGATTTAATAATGACAAACATCATACCATTTCTTTATATTGTTTTGTGAAGGTTGCTGAAATACTTGGTTTGCATAATGCTGCAATTCTGCCGAAGAGAGCAATTCAGGTCCATTTTCTTTCTTTTAAGTTTTGTCACGCATTTAGCGAGCGATTTTTCTTCTGATTTAATTATTTATTTTTTAGTTTATGTTCTTCTGTTTAACAATAGACATTATGAGAACTCTATATCATTCTTCTTGTTGAAACAGTATTGCTTTTTACAGGGTTTTGCTTTTTGATTGACCTTGATTTTTATTTTAAAATTTTTAAAATTGCTTCAGCAGATTATTGACAGCTTGTACATGAGAACAAAAGTTGACTAGAATATATCTTTTGCATAAAACTTCATTGAGAAATGAGTTTTATTTTGTATTAACACATTGTCTACTGTATGAATTTGCAAACGAGTTAGCTTTGAGCTGATGCGTGTGGAAATTTGGTGACGTATATTAGCCAAGCAAACTTGCTTGATATTTGATTTGTAAGATTATATGTTCTTTCTTGTTTGATTTTAAATTGACAAACTTCTTTCCATTTGGTTGGTTAGTTTGGATCAAGAATTGCAAGGGAGTCGAATCGTAAGAATTTTGGAAGTAATCGTGCAGCCAACCAGGCATCTGCAGGAAGTGTAGTGATTAATGTACCATCTTACTTCAGTTGATATAGCGCATTGAAGCATTAAATGCTGGATTCAAGCCGACTGCAGCCTTGTTCTAGTCAGCTAATGTGCATCGCAGCTTTCCCGTTCCAACGGCATCAGAATGCAGGATTGTGTTTTCACATTTCTTTGGAAAATTATGAAGCAGTGGGTGTTTGAGGATGGGTTTCACCCGCAGACAAACTCAGGCAGTGTAATGGATGCTGCCCTGATGTATGTTTTTGGTCCATTTTGAGAGAGAGAGCTAATTTTATACATTATGTACCATGCTCTATTCCAGAAAAACTTTCTTTATTTCTCTCTTTTCTGATTACGGAAAGAGGAATTTGAACTTTATTTTTTGAACAGGATCATATACTAATTATTGAACCAAATCTTTGGGTGCGGAATGTCTTTCTTGTTTTGTTGATTCTTAAAGTTAGTTTAATGGTGTTGAGACAGTCACATGGTATATGTTTATCAGCCTTTGTAACAATCATACCCATAAAGTTGTGCCTAAATCCGGTAAGCAGAATACTTGTTGACTCTGTTGAAGTGGTTTTAGCTTTTGAACCCTGTCTGTTGTTAGTGAGGTTGGTCGGTCTGCCTGGACCATGCTATTTCCTACCCAGAACTCAACTAATGCTGTTTAATATCATGAAAGAAGCAAATTCAATGAAGCATTTTCTAGTTTTACAGTGAAAAGGGTGAAAACCCAAAGAAGGATTGAGCTTTCCCTCAATAGCCTTGGGTTGCCAGGAAAAACACCTGTGATCAAGTTGACAATAATACCCCTAACGTTGACACGTGTTTACTCTTTCCTCCCCACTAAACCTCAAAAACCCCACCTTGTCTCCTATGACTTTACCCAAACTCCAAAGTTAAACTGGGCTTTACAGCTTTACATGGATACTCTTAGCAGCAGCGATGGCAACAGCGGCATCGTTAACGGCGAGAAGAGAAAGGAAAACGAGGAGCAGTGGAAAGCAGAAGAAGCGATTGGTGGGAACGCCCAAGCTCTCCAAGCCTTGAGAGAACTCATCGTTTTCCCTCTTCTCTACTCTCGTGAAGCCCGAAAGCTTGGCCTCAAAGTATCCATCTTTACCTTTCTTCAATTCTTCATTTTCTTAATTTTATAGCTTTGGTTTTGAGTTATTGATTTCTGGGTTTTCTTTCAGTGGCCTCGTGGTTTGCTCCTTTATGGTCCACCAGGCACCGGGAAGGTAACTGCCTTTATCTATCAATTTTATCATCTTGTTTGAAAAGCTAGTTTATAGTAGTATTAAATTTTGTTCTAAAATGGGTGGATTTCAATCTATAGGCAATAGAGGGGGAAAAGTGAGAAATGATCTTTTTTTATTAATGGTATTTTGGTTTGGTTTGCGATGGTAGACAAGCTTGGTACGTGCAATTGTTCGGGAATCCGGTGCCCATTTAATAGTTCTCAGGTATTGCATTATTTTCATTGATCTTTATAATGATATAGAATTGCATATGTAAGATGCAAAAGTTATGTGTTTGAATAGTTGTTTTGTCAATTTTTACTTTCCATTAAGTTTTATTGTTTTTGGTTGTCTTGCAGTCCACATACTGTTCACAGAGCACATGCTGGAGAAAGTGAGAAAATTTTACGGGAAGCTTTTTCAGAGGCATCATCCCATGCAAATTCTGGCAAACCATCTGTTATTTTTATTGATGAAATAGATGCACTCTGCCCTCGCCGTGATTCAAGGTGTGGTCAGAACATATGAAATAATTTTTCGATAAAATTGCTCATCTTCATGTCACCCTTTTTTTTGTTTTTTTTGGTAACTAAGTTTATATTAGAACGTTATTCAGAAGCAAGTTGAGAATTTATGGAATTCAAGATGTGGCAAATGTATGATAGTTTGATCTTTAGAACTTGGTTAATGGGGGGAACAAAATGTATAACTAAAGTTCTATGTACCATTTTTTTTGGTTACTGTGCCCTATAAATTGCTAATTGATGGCTCTCTTGGCTCAAAAAATGCATATTTTGATAATTGGAATCATACATAATAATGTTTGTGAATACACGTGATACACTTGGCTAATGTTCTTAAGAACACTTCAGTTTCATGGAACTAAATATGCTTCAAATGCAGGCGAGAGCAGGAAGTTCGTCTAGCTTCTCAACTCTTTACACTGATGGACTCCAATAAACCCTCTCCAACTTCTATACCCCGAGTTGTTGTGGTTGCATCGACAAACAGGTTGTTTCACTAATTCAAGTATGAGGCTCCATTCTATTGTATGGATTATGAAATACTCGGCCCTGTTATTGGAACTTAGTATTACGGATGCGGAGATTTTATATAATGATTCAAAGGTTGTTGATGTTGTTTGTCTGCTTATTTTATTATATATTAAAGCCTAGTAATACTGTATTAAATACTTACTACCATTGAAGTTTTGGTAACTATTTCTCCTAGTCGCTTACTTAGGGTTTCTGCTTTTTATTTGTTTTTTTATTGACTAGTGTCCTTTATTTGTCATGGGCTATGATGATATCCATTCCATTGCATAGTCAAATGATCTCATTCTTATTTCAATTCCTAATTTTTGCTTTAATTCTCAGGCTTATAATGTCTTAACTGATGGTCACAAAAGGCTAGTTGCATTTAGTTGTAAATTTTTAGGTTGAACTTTGTAAGAAGAATTACTAACTTGTATTTTTGTGCATCAAGAGCGGATGCAATTGACCCAGCCCTAAGAAGGTCAGGACGTTTTGATGCTGAAGTTGAAGTTACCACACCTAATGAAGAAGAGAGATTTCAAATTCTCAAGGTCAGACTAAATTCCTTTGCATTTCTGTGTTATATTGGGTTCCTTTGCTTACTTTCATCTATCAGACACTTTAAATGTATGAGCATTTGGAATGTTGAATTGTACAGTGCTAGTTGCTTTATTTCTAGACTTGCTCAGATTAATTCTTGAAGCATTTATTATGATTGTTTACAGCTTTACACAAAGAAGGTTCCTTTAGATCCCAATGTTGACTTACAAGCTGTAGCTGCATCTTGCAATGGATATGTTGGGGCTGATTTGGAAGCTTTATGTTGTGAAGCAACCATGCTTGCAGTTAAAAGATCTACAGATATAGGTGAAAATCCAGGTGCGCTTATCTTAACCATGGAAGACTGGAAGCATGCTAAGTCTGTGGTTGGCCCAAGCATAACAAGAGGTGTTACTGTGGAAATTCCGAAGGTGTCTTGGGAAGATATTGGAGGACTCAAAGATTTGAAGGTGAGCATTGCCTGCTTATTTAGTGTTGAGAATCTTGGATTTCAATTTACTTAATTCATGCACAGAAAAAGCTCCGGCAAGCTGTTGAGTGGCCTATCAAACATTCAGCTGCATTTGCAAGGCTTGGGATATCACCTATGCGTGGAATACTTCTGCATGGACCTCCAGGATGCTCAAAAACAACTCTTGCCAAAGCTGCTGCTCATGCTGCCCAAGCTTCTTTTTTCTCTTTGAGGTTAGATTATTATTTAATGTCCAGCACTTTATAATTCATAAAAGTTGTATGGAAGACCTTAGCTGTAGAGGGTTATTCACAAACTCAATTTTTTGGTTGTTAATTTATGTTGACTGCCCACCTTTCACAGGTCACCTGTCCTTAGAAGTCCTTTAGGGTGTTAGACTTTGGAACTAGCTGTCATATGGTGGCAATATGATTGTTCTAGGTTTAGGGTGTAAGATTTTAGTTTGCAAATCAATCAGTATGAAGAGGTAAAATGTGACATAAATAAGATCTTCAGACTAGGCTAGGTTAACCCTATGGCCTTTCTTTAATTTAAGCTATTGACACTCTGGAGGCCCTATAGAGAAGAAGAAACAATGTAATCATGGCAAGAAATGACTGGTACTAGTACAAAGGCAAGCAAGCCGTGCTAATAAAACTGACTTTGCATATATTAGTTAGCCTAATAGACCTATTTAAGTACAAATTATTCCAAATGATTACCATACATTACTATGGTAGCAATATGCTTCAGAGTTCAGAGCAGACATGCTTATCTGGGGAAAACTTAGCAGATGATGGAAACTTCCATATACGGCCTACCAATCTGTAGAGTTAGTATTTAATCTATTCAATATGTTCACATTTGGCCTGTTATCTGCGTTATTGCACCTGTTCTAAGATTCATATAGTGCTGGTCTATTCATAATTTATGATTCAGTGGTGCAGAGTTATATTCAATGTATGTTGGAGAGGGTGAAGCTTTGTTACGGAATACATTTCGTAGAGCATGTCTGGCTGCACCAAGCATAATATTCTTTGATGAAGCTGATGTTGTTGCTGCCAAACGGTTAGTACATTGCATTAGGGTCTTTATTTCGATTGCGATTTTCCTTTATGCTAGGTTTTTTATGTGCACATCCTAGCTCAAAAATTTTGAAATGTTTGTCATGTGTTATTTTGTTCTTAGAATTAGAGTCCACATCATTGACTCGGTGGTGTTATTTGGTATTGCTTTTGGCAAGATAATCAATTATACAGTGGACTTGAGATCATGGCCATGTATATACTTAAGCTTGGTTATCTTTCTGATGATTTTGTGGCAGATTCTCTGGATATTCTTCTCATCATTTTGTTATTGGACTGATCTTGTAGTTGGAAATTATATTGTACTTTGCTTATATCTTTGAAGATGTCATGAAACTGGAGGAATTTTCAATGATCTTTTTGGGTGTATATTTGTGGAAATTCTTTCTGTGTACTTTGCTTTTGACAATATCTAATATTGAAAGTGGAGTCGCTCATCCAGAGATAAGAAGAGTGTTAGTATAAACATTCATCATGAACAGCATGATTCATTAAAGATTCTGCATAACAAATATCATTCTGGATACGTCAATTTGAATGGGCACAAATCTTCAAACTGATTTCTTATTTCTTCTTCCTCAAATTGCAGGGGTGGGAGTTCAAGGAGCAATACTGCAGTTGGAGAGAGGCTTCTATCCACTTTACTGACTGAAATGGATGGTTTAGAACAGGCAAAAGTCAGTCATTGTCCCATAAGCTTAATTTTCTGTTTGTTAAATACTTATCTATCTGAGAACCAAGGGATGTCATTCAAGAATTCTTTGTATGATTAGAATCCTTTTTTTATTGAAAAAAAATTCAATATGAGTCTAAATTGAATTTGCTCTTTTTCAGGGGATTCTTGTTTTAGCTGCTACCAATCGTCCTCATGCAATTGATGTTGCACTCATGCGCCCTGGACGATTCGATCTGGTAAACAACTCTGTACTATTATTTGTCTAACTTGTGACTTTGCTGTTTCCCATTTCCATTGCAATCATATGGTTTCTCAATCCTTGCTGGCCTTTGAAAGGTAAAGCAATTGGAGTTACGGATTTAAAGTTGTTATTTCTTCATCGAATTCCAGTTTAAATATTCCGAAGTTTCTAGCTGTGTCATGCTTTAGAAAATATCTGACCTCATGAAAAGCTTGACTGTTGTTCGGGTGGTCTTTTATCAGAACCTTGAAAAAGCGAAACCAGAAAACCTTTTGAGACAATATATCATCCCTAACTTTTATTATCATGAAAATATAGGTGCTCTATGTACCGCCGCCAGATTTAGAAGCTCGGTATGAGATCCTTCGTGTACATACGCGAAACATGAAAATCGGAGATGATGTTGATTTGAGAAGAATAGCAGAAGATACAGAGCTCTTCACAGGGGCCGAATTGGAGGGCTTGTGCAGGGAAGCCGGAATAGTAGCTCTAAGGGAAAACATATCCGCCACCATGGTCGAGAATCATCATTTCCAGACAGTGAAGGAGTCACTAAAACCAGCATTAACAAGAGAGGAGATTGAATCCTATTCATCATTCATGAAGGACCAAGCTTTGATGTCCCCTGCTGCCCAGCAACAAGGCATGAGGCACAAAAGTAATTCATTGGGTGTAGCATTTCCAATTAAAATCGGTGTTCTAAGTGTCATGTTGCTTGTTGCAGGAAGATATATATTCATGCAAACTGGACAAACTCCACATGAATTAGTGGTTACATGAAAATTAGTCATCTTTTCTAACTAATTTTGTAGAATTATTCTTTGTAACAATTGTTTGTTCATGGAGCCTTCTTTTTTCTTTTTCTTTTTTTCAATTTTTCCTTCTTTTCATAGAATTGTATCAAAAAATTATTTTTGAAGAATTTTAAGTACATCAAAAATTAAATTTAACTTTGTTTAATTTCTTTAAAAAGAATTACCACATGTTATTTAAGAAACAAAATTGCTACATCATTAATGTAAGTGTATAATATTTATATATTATTATTGAATTCAATATGATAATTTATTAATAAATAATTAATAATTAAAATTTTTAAAAATAAATATTTATAATTTTTAAAAAAATTGAATTTTTATCTAGACATATTTATAAATTTAAATATAAGAATTAATATATTTATCTGATTAATTAGAAACCTGATCGGCTTCGAATTCTCATTATAAAAGAGACGGGAAGAATTGATCCGAGGTATAAACGAAGGGGAAGGAGATGGAGATGGCGCTTTCAGAAAAGGTAAAAGAGAAGGTGATGATGAAGCCTGACCAGCTACTATTTGATATGTTGGACATATTTTCACGACTACCGGTGAAGAGCCTTTCCAGATTCAGGTGTGTGTCTAAAGGGTTTTGCAGCTTTCTTTCTACTCCTGATTTCCACCGATTGCATTCTCAACGATCATCTAAGAATCCCTTTTCAATTTCCATGGCTTTACTAAATGAGGGTGATTATCGAACTCCTCCGCAAGTTGATTATCGAATTGCGGAAGTAGACGAGAAACTTCTTTTGTGTACAGCTGATCATGAGGGTCGAATAATCAGCCAGTTCACCCCAGAAATCAAAATCGGTTGGCACAGACAAATCTTCTTTGTGCCTTCTCACTACAATCTTGTATGTGTTGTCACTGGAAACCACATCTATGTTTGCAACCCAAGCAAGCAAGAATTCGTGGAGCTGCCTAAGGGCTCCGACTTCCGTTCAGGTGCTCACACTGTTGGTTTCGGTTACATGCCCTCTAAGAACGAGTACAAGGTTGTTCGATGTTTCTATCGCAATATCGATTACGATAACGTCAACAACTTCGAGCTTGGATGTGAGATCTTGACCATAAGTAACTACGGCACAAATAATTCGATTGCTGATTGTTGTTCTGCATGGAGGATGTTGGAAGAAGGGTGTCCTCATCTCATGGAAGGAAATCCGGCCTTGGTTAATGGATCACTGCATTGGAAGATTGATCTCTGCTGGGAAAGAGGGGAAGATGAACAAATCTTGTCATTCGATTTGGAAGCTGACAAATTCTGGATCCTGCCAATCCCTCCATGCGTCATAAGAAACCCTGAAACATTCAACCTGGCAGAATTAAGACAAGATCTTTGGTTGAGTCATTATGATTATAGTATCCCTCATGTTATGGACATGTGGGTTCTGAAAGATTTTGAGAAGTTCACATGGGTTAAGGTTTATAGCATTGATTTTAGTCCAATTAATACCTCCAGAGGAAAATATGAGATTACCTTTGTTTTGAACATTAGGAATGAGGAATTGTTGATTCTGATGAATTGTGGTAGACTAGCTTATTACAATCTTAAAACTAAAAGTTTCACCGACTTGGGAGCCCCATGGAATGGCTTTAACTTTTGTTATTATACAGATGTTGTTTCTTTCCATTAGGAATTAAGTTTTTCTTGGACAGTCATTTTCCAGAATGACAAAGGATTTCTATTAGTTTTTGTACTGGATTTATGGTTTTTTAATAATACTAGCTTCCTATTCAATGTTTGCTGCTATCTATTTCTGAATACTCTCTTTCACCGACCCTGGAGGCTCAGCCAGCTGTAACCAAATCATCTTCAAGCCTTCTAAACTTCCCTCCATTGGTCTGGTTGTCCAAGGGGGAAGCTTCACCCATTACTTGAGAATCTGCATACTCAAAGGCAGCAACATCTGCCCCATCTGATTTTATCATCGACAAAGTCAAAATTCCGGGCATTAGAGACCTCTGGTAGGTGGGCAACCTTCTCCAACCTTGTTCTTGCCACGGTTAACTGCTCTTCGTGTATGTTGTGCCGGTATTTGGCATAATGCAGTAGTAAGCTCACAAATTCATGATTAGTTTTTCCATGTTTGGGTTTTGCTTAGGCTTACTTCAGCATTGTAACCATGGCGAAAAGCTGAAGTTTGCAACCCATAGAGAGCATTGTGTATTTGTCATTGTGGTCCAACTTACAGTTTCACGACCTAACCAGAATGCGGAACTCTGACTTACGTTAATGTATCTATAATTTTTAATCCCAACTTTGTAGTTCTGTGCAGTTTGTGGATTGTTGTTGTTCCTGCAGCCTGTGATCCTGTTTCCATTTTAGATACAAGTCGAGAGCCGTTTGGTACTTCACTTCATTTTGTTTTACTCATTTTATGTTTCTATTCAAAAGCATGATTGGTTAGACTTGACTTGTTATACCTTCCTCTTGTCTTGTATAGGTTTTGGATAAAGCTCCGGCATCACCATTATCCGAGTTTTTGTCTCCTGGGGACATAATAGTGTCATTGGATGGTGTGTGGATCCATGATGTACAAGATTGGGTGGAGATGACTGCTCTACTAGATAAAAAGATGCGTCAAAATTCTAGTGATTCACTTTATTGTAAAGGTTTTGGTACTGTAGATAACAGTGGGACACCGTGTGCCTAACGCCCTGTTGGAAGACAGCAAGAAGGTTCAATTGGCTGACAGCCAATCTATTGTCCTAATGATCTTGTGGCATTTGTGAGAATGCACTGCTTTGATTTAAGTAAGTTGGAAGATGTGGGTGATGAAGATGTTCAACAGGGAAGAAGAGAAAATGAGCTCTGTTTGAATTTCAGGGATATTGTCAAGCTTGAAAAATGTGGTGATGGATTGGGAACAGCAATGACAAAAGGAAGCAGTTCCTAGGTAGATAAAGATGATGCAAGTAATCTATCATTACTTTTTTTGTATTCTATTTTGATGTCATGAGTCTTGCTTAATTCCAGTTCTATTGCCAGGTTTGATGTGGGTTGAGATTACATGTTCAACAGAATGCTTGCAATTTAGAAGTTCCCTTCTAGATTCCAATACGTTGTACAGAAAGATTTGTTTTCCTTGATACGATATCTAAGACGCTTTTACCTAATTTATCATTTTGATCATGATTAGACTCGCTTCTTGATGAATATTAGAGTTGTTCAGAGACTCATTATCATATTTGGGTAATAAAAATTAGTTAAAACGCATCTTAACCAGTCTATTTAGATGTTTAGTGATTTCTTTTTCGGTAACTCAATATTTATTAGTTATCTAAAATATAACATTTTTCATGGACGGATAGATAGAGTGCAAACAAAATCTCTTAAACACAGACCTATAAAGTTAAAGTTATAAACACTAATAAATTAACACTACATAAACACTGTAAATTGAAACACCAATAAATTAAACCGATTCATAAGGTCTACTTTCTTCTTTAAATCCAATCCATTTGAATCCATAGTTATCAAACCTGTTTAGAAAAACAAATGAAATTAAGAAATGGAGATTAAAATTAAATTAAGAAATAGACATTAAAAAATTAAGCTAATTAAAAAAGTGATGATTATAATTTTTACTCTTTCAACAAAAAGAGACACACAATTCCACCATTGTACATGCCCCAACAGCGAATGTCATCTCCAACCGCGAATCCGTTATGATTCGTGAATACAGCCCATTCATTTTTAAGTAAACGATAATTTCCGCTTCCTCCCAATCGAATATTTACTTGATTAAAATGATTTGGTGTGTGTAAGTTCACAACCCCATCCATTATCTTATTAGTAAGATAAGGAGTAGTTTCTCCCACAAATATTAACTGATCATTTATATCAGTACGTGTCAAATTCTTTGTAAATAAAAAAGTTAAATCCCCATCAGGAATGTTTGGTATCTGATTAGGTTGAGGGTCAGCCATTTTCTTATTTTACCGATGGGAGTTGAAACAAAATCTCAATTTATTTAACTTATATAGTTAAATATCATGGAAACAACTTGATCACTCATGGCTCATGCTAATGCTAATTTGTCATGATGAATTTATGCTAACAACTTAACGAATCATACCTCATGATATGATATGATGGCTCATGCTAAATGTATCATCTCGATCACATAAAAAGTATAGTCAAAAATAGATACCAATAAGCATTTTATTCATATCAATAAAAATCTAAAGTTTAAATTTGACATGGTTTTATAATTTTTTTCTTTTTAAATTTTTAATTTGATGAAATATTGAAAAACAAAAAAAAAACTCAAAATGATAATTATTACAAGCAAGAGTTGGTTATTGTTATAGTCATTGTGGTTAAAAAACACATATAGTGCATGTTTGGCCTGGTTTTTTTTCAGCTTATCTACCTCTTAAAAGAAAAAGCCAAGCCAAACATAAATTTTGAAAAGCTCTTTAAAAAAAAACAGCTTTATTTTTAAGAGTAAAATTTTTAAAAAAAGAGCTTCAAAAAAAGCTCCTAAGAGGAGCTTTTTCTTCTCTTCTTTTAAAAATACAAAAAAAAATTTTATTTTTGTTTTAAAAATATCCTTATCTATTAAAAATAATTACAGTATTATCCTTTTAAAAAAAAAAATACCCTCTAAGATAATTTCAATCAAAATTATAACTTATATAAAAAAACTTATAAAAAAAATTTACCAAATAACTTTAACTTAATTTTAAAAGCTATTATTTTTCATAAGAGCTTTATAATAGCTTTTAAATTAAAAAAAAGCCAGGCCAAACAGCCTCATAATTAAATTATAAGTAGCTTTTTTAGTCCTTCTTGTTAAAAAGGAATAAACACAATAATTCCAATTTTTAAGTCAAGGAAGAATATAATTTTTAAGAAAATATGTAAATAAATAAATCTCGACAAATTACACATGAAATATTGTTATATTTTCAAATTAATAACAAATCAAAATCCTCAAAATTTAATTATTAATTGAATTTCCAATTAAAAAAATAAACTTCTTTCAAATTTGGGGACAGATTTATTTTTTCTTCCAAAAAAAATCTGTCCCCAAAATTGAGGACAGATGTTAACCTTATATTAACTACAACAGATTGATCGAGGACTTAGTGATAGCATTTCATTGCGTAATGGGCTAAGGTGAATGACCAAGAGTCATTAATCCCCTCATTAAACTGTCTATCCAAAAGCCTACAAAATTAAAATGGTCAAAGTAAATTTTATAGTTAGATAATTTATAAATTAATAAATAATTTTTTAATTACAAGCAATACATATATTTTAAAAATTAATATATATTAAAAATAAATATAAAAAATTCATTATTTATGATCGGACTTGAATAACGGATACATTAAAATTACTATTGAGACTTTATTTGAACTCGTTTATTAGTGCTCTATATTTAAACCAGTCAGAAAATGTCATATACCAATTTACATATTATTCATTATCGTCTCTAATTTTATGATCATTCTCTTTGAGAAATCTTTATTTCAAAATTGATCTATAAGATTCATGATTTATAAATGAATTTAATATGTCTATACTATAAATAGACTTACATGACAATGTCGGGTTTATTAAAAAGCATTAAATATTTTTTTTTCAAATTTTAATTAAAATCAAAATTTTTATTTTAATTTTTGTGAAAATAATTTGGTGATGAAATGAATAATATTTGTAAAAAATATATTTGTTGATCAACAATTGAAAGGATAATTATCTATTTCAAAACAAAAAAATAAAAACTTAGAAAGTTGCAATTTTTTGAATAAGAGAAAAGTTCTTATGGCAATGGAACAAGAGAGCAAAAACATAAACAATTAATGGTAAAAAAATGTAAATGTACTTATTTAATTGTATATTTTAACTTAAATTGAAAATTGTAAAAAAAAAAGAAAATAAGTTATTTAAAGTCTGAACTAGATTTGGTAATTCATGTATTTTTATCTTAAAGTAAACATAGAGTATTAATGGTTATACAGATAAATATAAAAACCATACAAGTAATTAATCGTGTCAAGATCTTAAATACATATATAGATATATTTAATAAATGTGTAATGTTAAAATAAATTTTATATGATACAATATTATAAAAACGATTAAATTTATACAATATGTGATTTATTTATACGATTGATATGATTAATACATGACATATACGATAAACATGATTAAAATGATTAAATTGTAAAATATGTGCTAAAATATAATTCTATTCTTCAAATTTACAACAAAAAATTATAAATATCATAATCTATTCAAAATATAATAAAATTTAATATCAATAAATCTTAATTATTATAAAAATATTATTATTTATATAAATCAATAAATCATTTTTAACTGTGTACTAAATGCGTCTACATGATACATAAATATGATTAAATAAATAAGTAATAATTGTATGAATACATGATAACACGATTAATTGATTGTGTCTTAAACGTATTAAGCGGATTTAACATAATTAATACATGAAATATGATTAAATTAAATCCCAACCTACTTAAAATTACGAAATCTAATTGATCTATTAAATTCTATTTTAAAATATAAATATAATAATTAATATATTTAACTTTCAAAAAAATAATTAATATATTTATTTATCTAACAAATAAATTAAAAAAAATTTCCACATCTTTGAGGGGCGCTTAGTTTTTATTACAGCAAAAACAGGGTTTTTGAATTGATGTTCGTATTCGTTTGGGCCAAAGTAAAAAGGTAGTCTTTCTTCTTCTGTTGTAGAGCAAAGATGCCAACAATGGCGCAAACCCCAAACCCCAGCGCCAACGGCAACCTCTCCTTTAACCACAACAACAACAACAACAAACCCAACTTCTTTGCCAGGTCCTTTCTTCAGATTTCTTTCCTTTTCTTTTCTGAGAAAATTGGGGAGAAAAACTAAATAAAAATCCAAATTTGAATCTAATTATTATTTTAATTTTGCAGGAGTCGGAAGATTTTAGAGCAGCGGAAGTCTCTTCCTATTGCTTCAGGTTTGTTTGATTACTAAAAAGCTCTTCCTTTTAAAGGTTATCGCGTTTATGATTTTATGGTAAAGAAAGGTTGTTCCTTTTTATTCTTCTAGTTGAGAGAAGACTTATTGAGGAGGTTCGGAGACATGATATCTTAATCATTGTTGGTGAAACTGGAAGTGGGAAAACAACCCGTGAGTAGTAGTATTCTTTCTTTCTTTCTTTTGCTGTTTTAATTTGTTTGTTGAATTTGATAATGTGGTGATATTTATAGGATGGTATGTTTCTATGTAGAGATACCTCAGTTTTTATTCAATGCTGGGTTCTGCCGTGGTGGGAAAACTGTTGGGATAACGCAGCCTAGGCGTGTTGCTGCTGTTACTGTTGCGAAAAGGGTAGCTGAGGAATGTGGTGTTGAGTTGGGGCAGAAAGTCGGGTATTCTATTAGGTTTGAGGATGTCACTTCTAGCTCAACAAGTATCAAGTACATGACTGATGGATTACTTCTTAGGTAATCTTCTTTTTTATTTTAAAAGTATTTTTCATGATGATACAACTCAGTTTTATTTGGATTTATATTGATGAAATTGCTAATGAACATTAGAATTACTGCATAACTGTAATATGGTGGGTTAACAACCATTTGAAGTGTTACCTTGGATTATTTGGTTAGATGTGAGCTGATATGAGGTTTTCTGCTCTTTCAGGGAGGCATTATTGGATCCATATCTCTCTAAGTATTCAGTGATCATTGTTGACGAAGCTCATGAGAGAACTGTCCACACTGATGTATTGTTGGGTTTGCTGAAAAAGGTACACAATGTGAGGTCCAAATATATAAGAGACCATACTAGTGTAGGTCATAAGAGGGCAAGTGATGGTGCAATCTTGGAGAAAGAAAATGTTGATCCATGCATCAGTGTTTTAAAGCATTGCGAGGGGAGGAAATTACCTCCTTTGAAATTAATCATCATGTCTGCCAGCTTGGATGCACGTGTGTTCTCTGAATACTTTGGTGGTGCAAGAGCCGTTCACATTCAAGGTCGACAGTTTCCAGTGGATATATTTTATACTGTCAATCCTCAGACTGATTATTTAGATTCAGCAATTATCACCATTTTCCAGGTAGTTATCAGTGCTCTTTAGAATTGTCTTTATTGGTTCTGCATCTTTGCCCTGGTTATGGAGTTCAGAGTTCAAGTTGAATGGCAATTGATTTATATTTACCCAAATTCTTTTCTGCTTTTCAAAGAAAGAAACTTTTAATCAGCCATGCATGTGTCCACATTTATTCTGTCTGAGTCTCTGTATTGTGTTCTTGAATTGATAAATTATTTTGTTTATTGTAATTTTTGTTCTTCGGTATGGTAGATGTTGAAAGTATTTCCATATACATTTTTATATATTTGTTGGACTCTATCTCCTTGTTTTTGCCTGAAAAATGCTCCTTCTGGGAGCATTAAAATATTTTGGTTAAATATAATCAAAAGGGTCCTGATCTGTGCCTTTCTTTACTTTATTAGATTCATTTAGAGGAGGCCCCTGGTGACATTCTTGTATTTTTGACTGGGCAAGAAGAGATCGAATCTGTTGAAAAGCAAATCCAGGACAATTTACGACAATTACCTGAAGATAGTCGAAAAATGTCAACAGTTCCTATATTTTCGTCTCTTCCTTCAGAACAGCAAATGCGAGTTTTTGCACCTGCTCCTGCAGGTTTCCG
Source organism: Theobroma grandiflorum (assembly GCA_036013995.1). NCBI lineage: Eukaryota > Viridiplantae > Streptophyta > Magnoliopsida > Malvales > Malvaceae > Theobroma > Theobroma grandiflorum. The sequence continues at coordinate 2,080,821 of CP142127.1, forward strand.
TAAGGTAGCTTCATAATTATCTTTTACCATGTGTATAAACTGGTGTTCTTTGTGTATATAATTAATGTAGTAAATACCCACTCTGTATAATAAGTTGCCAGTTCAAGAATTAACTTCAATGTAATGAGTGTACACTATTAACTTTATTTTTAACCAGATTGTTCTTAATGTTCAATAAAATAGAGATAGCAAGTGCATATATTCTCCAAATGCAATCTATGTAAATCATACCAGTAAATCTTACAACTTGGATGTTTACAGCATGATGCAATTTTACCTTAAAGCTGCCTTTAGCTTCAAAAATACTCCTAGCTTTGAGCTGTACCTGGAGAACTTGTAGTCTTATAGACCATTTTTTGTTCTCTGGCACTACTTCAACATCTCTTGTTTTACTTCCCTCCCTTTTTTCGTTTTAGTTTGTCAATCAAAACTCTCAACTGTAAGTGACAAAATGTATTGAATGAAACTTTCAATTGGCTGATCAGTTAATCCTGTCAATATATGGTTCTGTTTAGGTTATATTAGCAACCAATATTGCTGAGACATCAGTGACAATACCTGGAGTTAAGTATGTTATAGATCCTGGAGTTGTAAAAGCACGCTGCTATGATCCGATCAAAGGGATGGAATCATTGATTGTTGTTCCAACTTCGAAAGCACAAGCACTCCAAAGAAGGTGGGATATGAACAATAAACATTCTTTTTACATTTAAGCCTTGATTGATCTCAGTTTATTGACTTGTTTTCAAGAAGAGTTGAGGGAGTCTTAAGTCTTAACTTGTTCCATATTGCTAGTATTTTGTCTTAAACTGTGTTTTTCTGCTCTATGCTTCAACATTGTAGCCTGCATTTATTTTTTCTTTGTGGCTCACTTCTCTTGTTGTTATAATCGAAGATACTTGGCGAACGTGGATGGTTAAGATGATGGCTTTTAAAAAATAATCCATAATGACAATAATTTTCTTCCTATAGTGGACGTGCAGGGCGTGACGGACGTGGAAAGTGTTTCCGTCTCTACCCAGAGAGCGAGTTTGAGAAGCTTGAGGATTCAACCAAGCCTGAGATTAAAAGGTGCAACCTCTCGAATGTCATTTTGCAGCTGAAGGCCCTGGGTGTTGATGATATATTTGGGTTTGACTTCATAGAAAAACCCTCAAGGTGAACACCTTTAGGTTTTCCTTAATTTAATTGCATATTTGTGCATTTTTTTGGATGAATTATTACTCAAGCATCAATATGACATCATATTAGGTTAATTTCAGCTAATTGTGTTGATGTCTTTTGCTTTATCTATCATCTTTTGCATATCATATGTGATAAATTGATCTACCCAATTTTATCTGTCTGTTCTACCTCTTTCCTTGTAGTGGCTTCTAGTGTCCCCAACTTGAAAGCTACCCGTCCACTGTGGACGACACCAGATGGCAGGCCTATTATTGTTGTTTTTAGTAATATTATTAATGGTGAAAACGTTGCATTGAAACTCTTAGTAGTTAAAAATTATGTCAATGCGTTGTTGCAGTTGGTTGGTTCTTGAAGTTGGCTTTGGGCTGTTTGTAATTTGGTAAAATCCGTACAACCTTGGGATCTTAACATAAGTAATACAGATTATTGTTTGCTCAGGATCTTGCCAAATCATGGTCTTGAGAGAGGTGATTAAGATGTCTAATAAATTAACATTCTTGTACAAGCATCTGTTTTGAAGACTTGAACTCTTCCACTTATTTAGTCACACCAGAAAATAGGCCTTATCTCGAAATGTACTTTCTCTCTGTTAGTTCTTTTATGTTATTGGCTTCTTGTGTATTCATCAATTTGGTGTCTAGTGTTTGAGCTTTATGGCACTCATTTGAGAGATAATGTTCGGTAGTTCTGAATAAATTTGTAACTTTCTTTTCCAATGTGGCTAGCCATTCAACAAATTTAGATAAAGTGGATATTTTTTAATGCTGCTTAAATTTCCCTTTATTATTTGATGAATAATGATGAATGATTCTATTTCACATTTGGACAGGGCTGCTATTAAAAGATCAGTGGAGGAGTTGATCTTGCTAGGTGCTTTAACAGATGACTGCAAACTGTCAGATCCAGTTGGTCATCAAATGGCTCGTCTCCCATTAGATCCCATTTATTCTAAAGCTCTCATCCTAGCTAGCCAGTTCAACTGCCTAGAAGAAATGTTGATTGCTGTTGCAATGCTCTCAGTAGAATCTATTTTTTATGAGCCGCGTGAGAAGAAAAATGAGGCATGTGCTTGTGTATTGCAAAGTTTTATCATCATCATGCATGTGGACTTATTTGTTTTTCTCCATTGCTGTGTTCTTCATTTCCTATTAATGATAAGAAACCATAACATACTTTTTCTTATCGGCCAGGCAAGAACTGCAAAGAATTGCTTTGCAAGCCCTGAGGGAGACCATCTCACTTTGATAAATGTATACCGAGCATCTAATGATTTATTGGAGAAGAGAAAGTCAGAGGTTGGCAAAGACAAGCATGAAAAAATTCTTAGAAAATGGTGTAAGGAAAACTTTATCAGTAACCGTTCTTTGAGACATGCTCGCGACATCCACAGGTTGGACTCATAGAAACTCATATTTAATTTTTTGGACTTTCACATTCAATAAACATGCTCCTGTTAAATAGGGGTCCAGGGTATTCTTTTAAAAGATCCTAAATATATAACAATTTGGTAATTAGTAATTCTTATGTTGTTTTATTTGGGAAGTTGTATCCAAAGACCTATAAGTGAGCATCTCTAAGTTAATTAGGTGGTTTACTGCAGTCAAATCCAACGACACATTGAACAAATGGGCCTTTGTATTTCTTCTTGTGGAGATGACACACTTCAGTTCCGTAGATGCCTTGCTGCTGCTTTTTTCCTCAATGCAGCTTTGAAGCAACCCGACAAAACATACAGGTTTCAAATACACTTTGATTGGTTTTGATATTTCTTTGGCAAGCTCGTCAAGTTCATCTAATAGTCACTCTTTCTAGACAAGCATTCCTTTTTAAGGATGTACTCGTGTTTTCTTGCTTGTTATCTCCATGTTTTATCTTCACTTTCCTCTTAGATTTTCAGGTTTTGTTAGTTTAGTGATTCAGTATGTCCTTACAAGCTACCTCTCACATTTACCTATTCAAATGGCAGGGCTTTGGCAAGTGGTGAGGTGGTGCACATCCACCCTACTTCTGTATTATTCCACACTAAAGCTGACTGCATTATTTTCAACGAGTTTGTCAAAACTTCTAAGAAGTACATCCGCAATGTAACAATAATTGATGGCTTTTGGTTGACTGAGTTAGCCTCCCACTATTATGCCAGGCAGGAGTAACGTCTCTTATGAGTATTAACAGGTAATTTACTTGCAGTATTGTTTTGGTTCATGATTTGATCATCTGCGTTGATGCCCTAAAGCATTGGCTTTAGACTTTTCCTTTGGAACTGGTTAATTTGAGGTGAATGTGTTCCCTGCCTTGGGTACATATAGTTTTAATGGGACACATTAAGTATTTGAATCGGTATGTATTTAGTCCTGACGCCTTACCCTTTGATTCTAATAATTCCCAGAGCTGCTCTTTGATTATTCAATTTCTGTCGTGCAACAGCAAAAGATGTTGGTTGGAGGATTGGCATTCTTGGGTTGATATCTGTATTTTGCCTTTGGGAGAAGTGGCCATGATGATATCATTTGGACAATGGAATTCAGTTATGCTCCCCCAGATAGCTGAGAAATTTGAAATTTTCTCAACCCCTGAATAGCTATAGCTTTCAGATAGAGTTCCATGGGATTTCCGATATGGATGTTGACAGAGGGAGTCCTTGCAAAGGGTTTTCCCATCTACATTCTTGGGACGGAGTTATGAATTTTGGCATCTCCAGCTGAAGGAATCCAAGCTGTTGGATTTTGAGAAGTCAAGAACATATTCATGTTGAGAACTCAACTTACTCTTCATCCGGATAGGCTCGTGGTGACACTGTAAGTTAGTAATGGTACCAACTAACTCCCCACATCACGGACTAATTCTTTTACAACTTTCATTTGTTTGTAATGATGTCTCCAGTTAGCCACTACTCCTTTGAATTGTCTTCAGGAGTGCTACCTGTAAAGTTTCAAAGGCCAATTGGCTTCCTAGCCCTTGTAGTGGTAGATAGCACCCCCATTTTAGGATCAAAGAATACCTGTAAAGGCTTGGAATATTTTTGAAACCCAGTTTGCTTGTGTCATGAATATTCCCATTACTTTTAACAGACTATAATATTTAGTATTTGAATCCCTAAATTATGTATGTTCATGCAGCTTTCTTGTCATCTAACTCATTGGCATATGTAATGATGCTGTTAGAGCTATGAGGGGACAGACTTGCAGCTCCTTTAAAGAAAATTATACCAAAAATCTTTTGAAAATTCTTTAGAAACAAAGCCCTACTATTGGGCCTTTTGCTGTTCTTTGAGGGTACTCAACCACAGACTGTTTAGTTTAGTTGACACTTTTATTAACTATTTTTTATTTTTTAAATAAATAACTAAAATATAAAATATTAATAATGAAAAAATAAATAAATAATAAAAAGGAAAAAAATGTTGTGGGTCCAAGAATAAAATACCGAATTTTCAAAGCAATTTAAGTATTTTTACAAGGAGAGGGTAATTATCTCGATAATGTGTTAATTATCTTAATTTTTTGTTTTTCTCAATGCAACAATATTATCAAATCGGGTTAGTCGAAAAAAAAGATAAAACTCTTATATTATAAGCTCGGAGGAAATCGATCATAAATTTTTTTTTTGTTGTGAGAAAAAAATTTAAGTTTAACTCTTTAAAATTAAAAATAAATTATTCGACATCAAATACTTATATATGTATTAGATTAATTCGAATTTATGTAACACATTTTAAATTATTATTATATATATTTATTAACGTTGTCCATCAACTTCTGATTTAGTCTTATTTCCCATTCAAATTGGGAATTCCATGGAATGCACTTAGTAATTAGGCTTGCCCTAGCAGGATCCAACATTAAAACTGTCCATACCACTTATTACATAGTTTTTTACAATAACAATAACGCCTTTTTCAAACATGTTCTTCTTATTCCTACTCAAACCGACCAACATTCTTGTACTAACATGGCTTCAATTGTTAATTTCTTAGTTAATTTGTTCTATTAAGCTCCACAATTTTAAAATTAACGAATATATAACACATGATTAATTAAATTTAATTTTAATTTTAAACTAGACGATTCTGAAAGATTAAAAAATATAATCGTTATCTTAATTTACTATCTCGATAAAGACAACAAATTTTATCATGAAATAAGTTTAATTTTTTAAATGAATTCAATATTTTAATTTTATTTAAATTTTTTTGACGTATTAATAAGTTCGATTTATCGAGGAATCCAAAAATGGAAAAATTAAGCCAATAATATTAACTCCGGCCAGTTTGTCTTATTCATAAATTGTATTCTTCGCTCGTCTCTCATTTCTGCACCACATGCAAAGAGAACTTAAGAAAAGAAACAAAACAACGCCACGATCTCAGCTCCAACACTTCCCTTCCTATTCTGTCTTCTCTTTGGATTAACAAGAACAGCAGACATATATATATATATATATATATATATAGATATATAGATATCAGAGAAGTAATTTGAAAGGAATTTTGAATATGGGAAATACGTTCGGTTGTATATCTCCTGATGATCGAAAAGCGTCCCCGAGGAGAGCTTCAAGGTATCCTCCGCCACGCCCTCTACCCTCCCGCCCCACCACTTCCTCCTCCGCTGCCTTCACACCTTCGTTTAATGCAAGCCCGAGTTTTTTGTCTTCTTTTACTTCTTCCTTCTCGAGGAAGAAGAAGGACAAGAGGAGAGCATCATCAGCAGGGAGTCTTGACCTTGACGGCCATGAGTCTGCTATCATCCAAGAACAAGCTATTGCCGCTGCGTTGCTGTTCCGGCATCATCAGAGCAACAACTCTCTTCCTTTTATCCGATCAACTTCCGTCGTTCATCCCTCGCCGGGTTCGAAGAAGCATCGTTTTCCGAGGAGTTCAAGCACTAGGCAACCTTCACCATCCGATCCTACGTTAAGACCTCAACAACTTGTTAACAGAAAGCAGGTTTGACTATTTTTCTCATTTTTTATTTCATACCTTTTTTTTCTAACTATAATTCAATTAACTTTTTTATTTATGAATATAAATTCTCATGTATATTAATCACAGATAAAATACCATAGTAATTTTTCGGACCGTAATTTTCAAAAATTTAAATTTAAGTTGTTAATAGTAATCGACTTAAACCCATTTTAATAATCATATTCATATTCATCCACGTTAATTGAAAAATCATGAAAAATATCGAGATTTTTTAAATAATAAAATATAAAAATTTAAATTGAAATTTAATTAACATGTTAAATTCTTAAATCTCAATAATTTTTAAAGGTTAGGAAATTCCTAATTAAAAGAAAAATCTTGACATGCGCCGTAGAAAATGAGGAAGTTTATCAAGTCATATGAGTTTCTAAGTCAAACTAATACTAGAAGAAAATAAATATATCCTTGTTGGGATAGTAAAATAATTCAAAATTCTTGACAACATATACACCACAGTATAATAGACTATTATTTCTATTTTTGAAAAGAAATATTACATTTATTTGGTGTTATTTAGAGGACTTCCAATCCTATTTCCCTTCAAAATTTAGTTAAGTCTTTTTTTTTTTTTTTGTCCCTTTATGGTTAGATCTTAAAATAGACGATATAGGGATTTATGTGGTGCATTTCTCTCTTTAATTTGAATATAATTGGCCTTCAATCATTCTTATGTAACCATAACACTTGACCCAAGTTGGTCAAAGTGTTGATTCTTTGATACAAACCTGTTCTAGAAGTAACCTGGTAGTGGTGGCCTTATTGCTGAATTTTTAGCCATGGGAAAGTTTTTCTATATTTATGTCTAATTTACATCTATTTTCCATCTTGGGTGTTGTCAGATGGTTGAAATGTTCAACAAAGTAGGGCTGGTTGTTCACATTCAAATGGGTATAGGTCACCTTTGAATTTCGCAAAGAGAAATGAAGTCTCATTAAGCATAAAATATGTTTCATTGAATCTAATTTCTCATTCTTGTTATATATAAAATTTAAGAACTTACCTAGCTAGTTAATAAAAAATTCTTCCTCCAGGGAGTGAAGATTGATGGTCTTGAAACCAACCATTTTGTGCTTGTCCATGGAGGTGGTTTTGGTGCTTGGTGTTGGTACAAAACAATCACACTTTTGGAGGAAAGTGGGTTCAAAGTCGATGCTGTTGACTTGACTGGTTCTGGAGTTAGTTCTTTTGATACTAACAGCATCACTTCTTTGGCACAGTATGTAAAGCCACTCACTGGTATCTTTGACAAGCTAGAAGATGGGAAGAAGGTTTGGTGATTTCAATATTTTCAAATTGAATTTAAAAGAAATATGCATATGCATCAGCTAGCAGATTAATCTGTATGTTTGATTGATCATACCAGTCTTGATTTCAAATAAACTGCAGGTCATTTTGGTGGGACATGATTTTGGTGGTGCTTGTATCTCCTTTGTGATGGAGTTGTATCCATCTAAGATTGCAAAAGCTGTTTTTGTTGCTGCTGCAATGTTGACTAGTGGCCAGAGCACCCTGGATATGTTCTCCCAACAGGTTTGGCTCATGGCAATTTATACATTCAACTCGAAATCATCTAGCTATCGAAACTGCCTCAGATTATCTTAATAATCAGACTGACACAACTCAAGTTAATGACTAACTAAATTGTTGACCCTAACTAGTTCTTATTAATTCATCAAGCCATCATCTGCAAATGTCCAATTTCTGGGGCAATGAAACCTTTGCTTGAGATGTGGTTTTTTCAGTATGATCAAAAGTTATGGTAGAATAAGGTTGGGCAGTATTTCTGTTGCTTAAAAGTGGTAGGACTCCATGGTTAAGCTCCTGATCCTGAAAACAAAGTTTTGTGAACTGCTTTCTGCATCAATGTATGCTGATACTTCACTTTATATACCAGACGGGCTCGAATGATCTGATGCGACAGGCTCAGATATTTTTGTATGCAAACGGCAATAACAACCCTCCAACTGCTGTTGATCTCGACAAAGTATCATTGAGAGACTTGTTCTTCAATCAAAGTTCAGCTAAGGTACTGTCTCCAAAGTTTACCATTGCTGTTGGGAAAGTGACTGCTTGTGTACTTGCTTGCAACATTTCTACATCGAGTTTGTAATGTCATTGCTAAGGATGCTAAATCTTTTGTCCTCCCCAGGATGTTGCCCTGGCATCAGTATCAATGAGACCAATCCCTTTCGCGCCGGTTTTAGAGAAGCTTTCACTTTCTGATATGAACTATGGCTCCATCCGACGCTTCTATGTAAAAACTCAGGAAGATCGTGCCATTGCTATCCCTTTACAGGAAGCCATGATAAAATCCAATCCACCAGAACAAGTCTTCCAGCTTAAGGGTTCTGATCATGCCCCTTTCTTCTCAAGGCCTCAAGGTTTGCACAAGATACTTATAGAAATAGCACAGCTTCCAGCAAAGCAGGCCTGCAGCAGTACACCCGAGCTGAGGCATCTTTTGGAATGTGGCACATTCTGATCCTGCATCAGCTGCATTTTGTGATACTGCAAGCAGAAACAATTAAATTATTCATAACCATGTGCATGCCTATGCTGTTGTATTCCTATCTGTAATGTACAAATTCTATCAATCAAGGATTTTTACTTGCATTTCTGTCTTATTGGTACCAATCAGGGCAATGTAAATGATTTACTACATATTTTTTTACTGTCTCAGAAGTTAAGAAGTATGGACAAAATGCAATCTTTTAACTCAACCATAGGTTTACGGATCCCTGCTTAAAGAGTCAAGTTCGAATTGTTTGAAGTCCCTTGTAACATAATTCAATTAGACAAAATCAAATGATTTATCCTCTTCATTAGTCAGCTGACCTCCTCATTGGTGCCGTAATTGGTATGTAAATCCATGGCCTACCAAAAGAACTTGCTAACAAGAATCCACACCAACCACAAATGCCAAATGATAAAGAGGGAAGAACCCAAAACCTATAGCTCAGATTGTTTTGGCCTTTTGAATTTGAAATTTGAAGGTGGCAATGTACATACCTACCAGATAATATATAGATGTTTAGCCTAGCAAAACCTTTTAACACCGTTGTTTGGTGACGTGGCATGTGCATGCCACCCCTAATTTTTTTAAATTTGACAAAAAGGTGAGAAATTATAAAATTATCGTGTTCAATTAACTAAATAGTATAATATTTTTAAAAAATCTTGAATTATTTAAAAAAATTAATAAAGTTTATTATTTTATTATATTTAATAAAATATTATATTTTTATTTTTGAGTTAAATAATCTCGACTATCAATTAATCAATTATTGATAATCAAAATGATATTTATTATTTTATGCACATGTGTTGTTGAGACGACATTGACATCGAATGTGAAAAATATTATATGATCATATTATCATACCTTATCAATATAATAAGTTAAGTATTTATTATTACATGTCAACATATCATGAGAGTGATATTTTGACTAACAATAATTAATTAATTGTTAATCAGAATAATTTATTTAAATCAAAATAAAAAAATAAAAACATGATTAAATGTAATAAAAAAATAAAAATTTATTTAAAAAATTTTTAAATATTATGTCAAAAAAATAATTAAATTTTTTCCAGAAAATGGGGTTTATGTTAAAATCACCTTATTGTTCAAAAAATGCCCAACAAAGATTTGAAAAAAAAAATGATTCCACCAGACACAAGTTGAGCCCAAAAAGGGACAAAAAATAATATAAGAAGGAGACAAACGACAGCGTTTGGCCATCATTGTGATTGCGCAGATGGCCGGTTGCACATATCATGCCAGATAATCTCCCCACACCTGATCCATCGCTTATAAGCTAAGCTAAGAATTCCACTCCACTTCTGCCACTACATTTGTTTTTCTAATTCCTCAAAATTTCACTTCGCACTCTCCAACCTAAGGCAAAATATGAAGCTTGGAATTAGTAAAAAGAAAATAGTAGTGAATTTATCACATTTCATTTTTATTACAAGGAAAAGTCGTTTTCAATCCTCGCTATAAAAAAAAAAAAAAGAAAGAAACGCTCGCATTTCACTTTCTCTTCCGGTAGGCAGCTGCTGTTACTCTCTCACTGCTCTCCACATTCTCTCTACTCCAGATCTGATCTCAAAGTTTTAAGGTAAACCCTAACCCTAGATCTCCTCCTCTTCGTCGTCGTCGTCGTCGTCTTTTAAAGGTTTAGTGTTTCATTCACTGAGTTCAGCCGTCAATTTCTTGTTTCGTAATCACCTTTTTTTTTACTGTATCTGATTTGATGTTTTTTCACTTTGGCTACTCGTTTTTATGCCTCAATTGATTTGTTTAATGTATTTAATTTTTTGCACGAAGTAGAAAGCCAAAGGTTTTTGAAAGAGACTTTCTTCTTGTTCTAGTTTGTTGACTGTGTCGATGTTGTAATCATACTGTTTGATTTTTTTTGTAGTGATAAGATTTTCCCCTTCTCTTTCCTTTTTTATTTTGTTCGATTTTATGCTTATTATATGGGAAATTCAGTGAAATTCTGAGTTCCTCATTTGTAAAGTGTAATTTTGGTTTATGGTTGAAGTATATAAATCTGCATTGCTGTAGTTGAAATGTAAATGGTATTCGATAGTTTGATTAGTGAGGAAATTTTGGAACAAAAATGGGGAATGTGGTAAGTTATGAAGGACCTTTCAAAGATAAAAGAAGAAAGAAAGATTTTGGGTTTCATTTTGATTTAATTGAGTAAGTGTATTTTAGTTCTTTAGTTTCATCGCACATTTTGGAACACCTGTGCGGAAAGGTAATGCATTCTTTTGCTTCTGCCAGCTTGCCTCAAAAAAAGAAGAAAAAAAAACAATTGATATTTAGGTTTCTAACTTTTGTACGGTACTGGGTCTCATTGGAATACTTTAACCATTTCTATGATGTAATTTAGGCTATATTCAAAATAAAACTATGAAAGGAAAAGGAGAAGGCTTAGAAAGAACGAGTAAAACCAGTGTGTTATAATGGAACAAATGTTCATAGGACCTCACTATGTTTGTTCGGTAGTTTCTTCCTATGGTAAGAGCCATGGTGTTTCTAGGACAGGTGACTTGTCCAAGCAAGGTAGCATTTGTTCCCCCATCCCCACCTTTCACTCCTCCCTACAACTACTCTATGAAAGTCAATAAATAAATGAATAAAAAACGAACAACAGTTCTTAGAATAGAGATATAAAGACAAGTTCTAATGAAATTCTAGCAGAATGATGGAAGGTCTCTCTATTTGCTTATTTTACTTCCTGTCTTCTACTTGTACTGAAAAATGTTGTTCTAAAAGTCCTTTATTAGTATAATGTCAATTGATTTATATTCATTCCATCTCCCCCTGCCCCCATGTCTTCCTACTTGCTCATAATTGGATTATAAATTCTCTCTTTGTGCTATTTGTTTATTTGCTGCATCTGTGATAGGTTTTTTTAACTTCATTTCCTAGTAAAGTGTAAAGATGGGTCGTGGAGTTAGCAGTGGTGGTGGGCAGAGTTCATTGGGCTACCTGTTTGGAAGTGGAGAAGCTCCAAAACCAGGCACAAACAATCCCCAAGCTGCCCCAACTGAAGCACCAGCTGTCTCCAAACCTGCTCCTGCGCCTGCTCCTGCTCCTGCTCCTGAGCCAGTAGATATTACGAAGCAAATCCCTGCTGGTATTAACAGTACTTCCTCGAACAATTATCTTCGTGCTGATGGTCAGAACACTGGAAATTTCATTACGGTATAACCCCCCCATTTCTGATAGCTTTATGATATCTTTTCCAAATTGTATGATTTTTGAATGACTTGCCTGTTTGGTGTATTAAGTACTTGTAATTTACTAAAGTTCCTGACAATTTCTTATATATTTTTTCTACCAATCTTTCAATGAACAACGGGAAACATGATAAAGGCATTGTTGCAGAATAGGTGGATAGTTAAGAAGGAGCTAAAGGTGTTCTTTGATAAATGCCTTGCAAATATGATTTGTACTTCTTAGAAACTTGAATTTTATTGAGGAGAAACTATTAGAGAGGAAATGTCATGCTTGGGTGCATCTTTTGGTAATGTGAATCAAAATTCTGGGAAGTAGGCTGGAAGCTGTGAGTCTTTTGTTTTTTTTTTACAGTTTTCATTAATTACTCTTAGAAGATAGATGAAATGTATAAGCTTTAATCTGAAGTGTCCATCTCTCCTTCATTGACTCTAGAAGCAAATGACATGGTAAGTTTGGAATGTTAGCTGTTTTCTAAGGGATTCGGCTTGGAAAACTGATAATTGAACATACATACAGGGAGGATGTCATACCACTGCATGCTGGAAGCTTCTTCAAAACACTACTATATTATGCTTGGAAAATCTTTTATGAGATAAACACTTTCGGTGGTGTCATTTATAATTGGTTTTTTCTGTTTAACCAAGCATTTACTACCTTTTTTTATGGTCGCAGTGTCTGTGTTCGCCCAGGATAACATATTGAGGGTATTTGGAAAATAAAGTGTAGGGGAGTTATTTCTTCTTGAACTCCTAGAATAACTTTTTGTGTAATTGCCCCCATTTTTTTTCCTGGATGCAGGACCGACCTTCTACCAAGGTTCATGCTGCCCCTGGAGGTGGATCTTCTCTGGGCTACCTATTTGGCGGGGCACCTGGGAGCGGTAAATGAGATTGTACCTGGGAGTATTGATTGTTGATTTTTGGGGAAGCCATAGATTCTGGATGATGCTGTTTAATGATGTTTGTGCTTAAGCAATGAAAAACTTGATGTCTCATGTGGTGTAATATACAGGTCTTGTGGTTGTTGTTTGGTTTTATTCAATCAAAGAGTTCTCCAGGTTAGATGCATAAACATCGACTGCAGAGCTCAGTGACTGTGAAAAAAACAATGTTGTTATTCATAAGCATAGTTCCGCTATTTTTACCCTTTTTTGGTTTTTTTGTTTTTCCCTATTTTATCAAGTCTACAATTTTGGCAGAGTTCTTCTTGCAGTATGTAATGCATCTCTTTCTTATTATAGGAGTGAGTTAAGCCCCTATACTGTGATTTTTGAAGGATTTAAATCCCTCTTTGGACGGAATCAGGTTACATAGGCTACCAGCCTCTAACGTCCGTTAACCCAGTGGCGACATGAAATTCATTCGGCATGTGGTGAGATGATGTGGCGACAATGATCACGCGGAAAGTGATGTGGCAGGTTTAGCAAAATCAGAAAAAAAGGAGTCAATTGCAAAATATTAATGAAATAAAAATAAATAAGTAAATAAATAAAATTTTTTAAAAAAACCAAATGAACATTTCTATCTCTTACCCATTGAAACCTTCCATTGTTTAGACAAAAAAAAAAAGAAAAAATTTAAAATCCTCGCTCTTGGTCTTGGATAAATGAACCTAAATCAACATAAATCAATTTGAATCTTAAAGTAAAAACTCATTTTCTATAAAAAAAAAAAAAAGCCTAAATCAATTCGAATATTAAGTAAAAATTCATAATTGGTTGAGAAATTTTTCTCCGTTTAAGTAAAAACTCAATAAATATTTAGATAATTCAAAAGATATATTATTTTTTTATTGTAAAACTATATATTTATATAAAAGTTAACGTAATAATAACAATGTTTTCGTTTTCAAATTATAAGAGGGAATTTTTTTGTCATTTGATTTGTTATAATTTTTTAATTTCTAATTCTATTCTTTTCATTATTTTATTATTGGATGCTTTTTTGTGCTTTTTTCCAAAAAATTTGTCATGTGAGCGTTTATGCCACGTCATCTTACCGTACATGCATTGAAACCCCTTTTTTCACAGGCACACGGCCCATGTGACTTAATTCCGTCCAAGGAGGGACTTAATCTATTCAAATTCATAGTAAAGGGGCTTAATTATAAATTTTCAAATAATACAGGGCTTTCCTCATATTTTACCCAAGAAAAACCTTTAAATAAGTCTTCCAGCCTTCTCCTGGCGTTGTTGCAGCCAGTCTGGCCACCGTAACCGCCTCTTTTTATCTTCCCCTTTTCTAATTCTTTGTCTCTCCTGTCCCAATTTCGAAACCCTAAGCTCAAGGCAGAGGATTCAAACTCCGGTAACGCAAACACTTCTTTGATTAAGTTTTTTAGATTAAAATTGTGCATATTTTTATCAAAACACTGAACTCTGTACATTTTATGTCCTAATTTTTAATTAGAAATGATAGAAAGGGCTCGAATTAAGCTGAGCCCATGGCAGCAGGCGGCTGTCGCGGTAGGTTCAGCGGTGGGTGCGTTGTTCAATCCACGAAGGGCAGATTTAATAGCAGCTCTTGGAGAGACAACTGGAAAGCCTGCTTTCGAAAGAGTTCTTGAGAGAATGAAAAGGAGCCCAGAAGGCAGAGTCAGTCTCTTTTTCTTTACTCCTATGTAATTGATGCTTTAAAATCTATGACAATGAATCAAATGATTGAAAAAAAAAATCAGGTTTAATGGTTATAAAAATACTTGCTCGAGTGAAATGCATGTTGGAAATAGTTTTTTTTTTTTTTCAGATTGAGCAGTGGGATTTGACTTGAGAATTCATAATGTTGAATTAGATACTCAAATGGGTGAAAGAAAAAGCAGTTCATTTAGGATTATGGAAGTTGAATAAGATGTCATCAATGTAGAAATTTTTACGTGATCTTTTGCATTGGATTATCAAAAATGATCTTTCATGCCTTGAAAAAGATTCGACAAAAAGACACAAATAAACCCATTATTGGGATATATGATGCCTGTTCACTCAGTTGTTTATTGTTTTAGCAAGATGATTTTAGCTTTGTAAGTGTCCTTGTTATAAGAATTTAGTGAAAATGCTAAATGCATGCTTTTTCTCTCTTGGTTGGTTTTTGAGAAATGGACTGCAACTAGAGTCAACCTTCCTGGCTTAATAAATTAGTAGTATCCAGTTTAGCGACATTTTGGGCAATCAAAGACTGCAATAACATCATGAAAAAGGAGCTGAAGCATGTTTTCGTTTTTATGTATACTACTGAATTGATGTTAATACACATGGTTATTCCTTTTACCTCTTCTGGTTCGTTGTAAAAGAGAACCTCCTAGTAGATGTGCCTTACTTGGGCATTGCTGTGTTTTGCAACATATTCAATGCAATGTCCAATTCGGAAATTCAAGGCCTAGGTATTACATATCAATATTTGGAATTTGGAGTCTGCCTGTGTCATTAATCCTTGTATTCTTTTAGGTCAATAAGCAGCTTGATAGGTCAAACATCTTCGTTTCATAGGTCATCCATGATGATCTTTCCACATTTGACTAATATCCATAACTGATTATTAACTAGTTTTGACCTTCACATCGATAACCAAGGTGTTTTCTTTAACAGGCAGTGCTTCATGAGCGACCGCGTGTTATATCTACAAAAGTGGGTCACGCATGGGACCTACCAGAAAACACTTTTGGTGCTGCCTATGCAAGGTTTATGGGATCCAGGAACTTTTCCCCGGATGATAGGCCACCTGTTCGGTTCATGGACACAGATGAACTGGCATATGTGGCTATGCGGGCTCGTGAGGTGCATGACTTCTGGCATACCCTTTTTGGCCTTCCTACTAACTTGATTGGTGAATCTGCATTGAAGGTTATTGAATTTGAGCAAATGTATCTCCCAATGTGCCTCCTTTCAGTAGTAGGTGGAACAGCAAGATTTAATGAAAAACAAAGAACATTGTTCTTCCAGCATTACTTCCCATGGGCTGTCAAGGCCGGTATGCAATGCACAGATCTCATGTGTGTATATTATGAGCAGCACTTTCACGAAGATTTGGAGGATGTTCGAAGGAAATGGGGGATAATACCAGCTCCTACTGCCCCTAAATAAAGTATCAGCCAAAATCCATATAGTGCTGGTTTTGGTATACTTAAGCTCTAGCCCCTCACTCCTGGTTCGTTTCTGGATTAGATGCACAGACTGCAATTTGTCTAAGATCTCATTGAATGGCATCCAAAAGAAAAAATTGTCTACTATTAAAATTTTCCATATATGTGATTGGCAAGAAATTTTGGGGTTGGTGGCTAGCAAAGGAGAAAATGAATTTTGTGGGTGTCATATCCATTGATTCAAATGTAAGTGGTAAACTATTTTGCTTTCAACTGTTGATTGACCGCACTCGGTAAAGCCGGCTTTGTTGTAATAGTTTTGATGCTACAATGTTTTTATGCATAAGCACACGGACCAATCCTCTCTTCAAAGGTTAACTTGACCAATATCTGTCTACTTCTTTTAAAGCGTTTGACATGACATGAACTTAAGAGTTGAGCTTAATTCTTCAGAATATTTTTGACAATCAAACTGACTTTGAACAGGATTCTGCATCTTTTTCATTTAATTTTGTCTTGCAAGGACTTAGATAGAAGAACTAGGTTACAATCTGTACCAGCTTCAAGACATAAGTGGTACAATTCTCTAATGATTTGGTGGCCCCAAGAATGAGGGTTAGGGCTAGGGACAACCTCCTCCCCTTCTTGGGCTTTCTCCAAATGAAAGGGCCTTAAACATTAACATTTTGCAAGGTACTCTATTAACTTTTGGTAACCCTTCTTACTTCATTAACACTATTTTAGACACCTTTAATTAATTTAATATTTTAGACACTGTGTCTTTGATTAAAATATTAAAATGAAAAATAGCAATGTTATTGTAGTAACTATTATTTAGTAATTTGTCCAAAATTTTCTTTTGGGGGATATGATAAAAGATTTCAACAGAATCAAGCAGCAGGTGAAGGACACCAAAGAAATCGTTCTAGGAACCCACCAACTGGCCAGATGCAGTACCTAGTTCCAACTTCCAAGCCACATTAACCTAGTTGGAAACAGGTTGGTCAAAAACAGTACCCTTTTTCATTGGTTCTTGGAAATCTGGTTGGCGCCCTGTACATTATGTTATGATCTGTTGTGATCTGAGTCCATTCTGTTTCCCCCCTTTCCTTTTCAATTCGTGCTGATTGGCCAGCCGAGATTGGCTTGCATGCAGGCACAGACAAGAGGATCCAAAACCAAAAAAAGAAGAAATGTTGTTCAGTTCGGATCAGAAGCGATATCAATCCTCCTTGTTGGGAAGATAAAAGTCAACTTGGATGGCCTGAAACTCTATAGCTGGAGCCTGAGGAAGGGCTTTTGCAGCAAAAAGTGAGTGCGGGATCAACGTCTTACGGGTTATAGGCGATAGCAGAGAAAGAGGGGGTGTGGGGGGACCCAGAAGAACTGAGACAGGAACGGGGAGAAAGGAAAGTTTGGATGGGAGGAGTTGAGTAAAGCAATGAACAAAATAATTAATCCGCCGTACAACTGACAAAGGACTAGGGCGGCGCCTGGCGCCGTAGCTGTACGAGAGATGCTACTGTTGCTGATGAAACTGCATGCTGGTGCCCTAGTGGCTACTCCCCATTGCTCCACCTGTCACCACCACATCATTTTTTGCGTGCAGATGTCGGAGGTATCCTTGTTAACACAGCTCATTCATGTACTCTTCCATATGAACTGTTCCAAGTAAAAGATTTTTTATCATTTCTGGACCCTTGTCCTTACTGTTATTCACGTGATTACTGTACTATTTTGTTGATAAAATCTTTCAAACGGCAATTCCCCGAGGTTATCGTTTGCAGTTTGATGTCATGGTAATCATTTGCTAATAAGATTCTAGTAAGAATTCTGTGAACACTAACACCTTCCGCCATTAACAAGTTGAGGAAGTCCAATTCCATGGAAAATGGACTTATGGTTGAGAAAATTTATTCCTGGTCTCAGGATTGTTGACTCCATATCCGGTGACAGTTATGGTTTACTTCTGAAGCTACATTTTCGTAAGGCATCCAACCCTTTTTTTCTCTCATGGAGTTGACAATATATAAACCAACACTGACTCTATCAGAATGTGACTTGCTAACCCCATCAAAGGGTTCAGTTTTAGTTTAGGTATATTGTTGAAGAGGAGGATTCCACCTCTACCAGCCAGGCTTTGTCGAATGAGATGGTTCATCTTAACAAGTTATTCGAGGCTCCACAGATAACATTATCCTAGCTCTGAGTGAACCCAGCTCTTGGACTGAACCAAGTCGTCCACCTTCAGAAACTAGTTAGTTGTATACCATCCGAGTAGTGAAATTTCAGTAAAGACACAAAACCAAGGCATAAGAATAACAAATATGCTTTCGAGAATAATAACTTTTCATATTTCTTCTTTGTTCCAACAGGGCAACCCAAAGTGCCCATTAAAGGAGCACTATACACTGTAAATGTATAGGCAAAAATGCATAATTTATTCAAGAATAATTTCTATGTTTCATGAGCTGTATTCATTTATTGCCATGGCATGGGGAACTATACATTCCAACTATGTTATGTGGATCATATGGGAGACGAATGGGGACTGTAAACGTCTCTTGGGTTGGTTGCCCGCATGGTCATTACTCATTGTATCTGCATTCAAATTCTGAGTAGTTAATGATCATCATAAATCTACCTAGATGACTTCCCAATCACAATCAAATGGTGGTTTTCTTGATGGAAGTAAATGGTTAAAGATCAAATGGGGGAATGGGTTTCCTAGTTTATCTATCTAGCCAATGAAAAGCCTATCTTACTTGTTAGCGACAACTCTGTCTGTCACAGCCTTCCATAAACAGTTTCACGTGTTGAAATATCTAAAGAATTGTGGGTTTTCGAGACTCCAGAAGATTTTAAGCACTCAATCAGATATTGGTAAGAAATGATGCAGAGGATTCCCAAAATGAATTTAATTTCTTCAGACTTTCATGATCAGTTGCTTAATGATAATTAATGAACCCATCCCATCCATTGGAACTGTTGTTGGTCATCAGACATCAATTTTCGTGGCCAGGAAACAGAGTGATCACCATAAAGAGAAAAAAAGATCACAAGACTTTCACCAGTAATCAGGAAATCAATCTATTGATATCGCTAAGCACCCACGTGAAGACTCTTTCAGCCCCAATGCCCTAGTCTCCTCCCCACGCTGCCACAGTTCCAACAACACTTGTTCCAGCACATCCCCATCATCATCTTTTGACAAAATCACACGGCTAAGATTCATCTTATCGAGTATGCTCATGACACTTACTGTCAACATTACGTACATACACGTCGCTTCAGATTTCGCTCCCAAAAGCATTTTTGTATAAAGGAGGGAGAGAGAGAGAGACAGAGAGAGAGAGAGAGAGAGAGGAGCGTGGCCTGGAATCATAAATCAGAATGGGGTTAAAGGCTGCTGCGATACGAAATGGATTCTTCCTTTTAAAAATTAAATGCTGAAATTGTTGTTTTCAGTTTTCACATCCCACTGTAAACCTGTTAAAGTAAAAAAATATTTTTCTACTACTGTAATTTTAACAGAGTACTGCACAAATCTTCATTATCTTTTTAATCGGGTTAGTTTATTTTTTTTTCTACCATGGTAAATCAAGTTTCACTTCTTAACTGCCTATCCCACTCTATTTAATCACTTGTCCCTCTACTCCCTGTCTCTTGCGCTTACCAAGTAACTCTCCATTTCTCCTCCTTCCTAGTTTCTTCCCTGTAAGTCAAAATCTGCTTCTCCATTTGCCAAAGATCAGTGTTTGTTGAATACCCGTCTTAGAGCAAGTGTCAAACATGACCCTGGAACATGGTTTTCTGTTGTTTCACTCACCTTCGTTGAGCTTTGAAGCGTTTCTCTGGGCGGTTCTTTTGGTTGGAATCATTGCCTTGTGGCTTTCTCCAGGGGGGCTTGCATGGGCTCGTTTCAGGTCCAAGGCGAGTTTTGCAATCCCTGGTCCACTCGAGTTCCCGCTCCTCGGGTTACTCACTGTTTTCACTGGCTCTACCCCTCACCGAGTTCTTGCTAAACTTGCTAAAACCATTAAGGCAGTGAAGTTGATGGCTTTCTCTGTCGGATTCACTCGATTTATCATTTCCAGTGACCCTGAAACTGCAAGGGAGATTCTTAACAACTCAGCTTTTGCTGATAGGCCAGTGAAGGAGTCTGCCTTTGAGCTCTTGTTTCACAGGGCAATGGGTTTTGCTCCATATGGAGAGTATTGGAGGAATTTGAGAAGAATCTCAGCTACCCATTTATTTAGTCCCAAGAGGATTGCCGGCTTTGAAGGATTTAGACAAGAAATTGGTGTCAAGCTGGTGGAAGAGGTACGGTGTTTAATGGAAACAAAAGGTGACGTTTTGGTCAAAAAGGTGCTTCATTTTGGGTCTTTGAACAATGTGATGGCGACTGTGTTTGGTAAAAAGTATGACTTTGAGATGACTGGAGAAGGGTTAGAGCTTGAGGATCTTGTGAGTGAAGGATACGAGTTGTTGGGGATATTTAACTGGAGTGATCATTTTCCTTTTCTGTGCTGGCTAGACTTGCAAGGAGTGAGGACAAGATGTAGGAAATTGGTTGCAAAAGTTAACGTCTTTGTCGGGAAGATAATAGAAGAGCATAGGCTGAAAAGGGTTAATGGGGACTTGGAAGATGATGGTAGTGAAGTTGGTGACTTTGTTGATGTGTTACTTGATTTGGAGAAGCATGAGAAACTCAATGACTCCGATATGATTGCTGTTTTATGGGTATGCTACACTTCATTCTGTACTTAACTTTTAAGTACTTAGTTTTTGTGCTTTATTTTGTGGCTTTACCTATTCAACACTTATATTGCATGGTTTTGCAGGAGATGATATTCAGGGGTACTGATACTGTGGCAATCTTGATAGAATGGATTCTAGCTAGAATGGTTTTGCATCCAGAAATCCAATCAAAGGTTCAAGCTGAGATTGATGCTGTTGTTGGCTACACAAAGCAGGTGTCAGATTCTGACATTCCAAATCTGCCTTATCTTCAAGCCATTGTGAAGGAAACTCTTAGGATGCATCCACCAGGGCCTCTTCTCTCATGGGCTCGCCTTGCCATCCATGATGTTCACGTCG
Organism: Theobroma grandiflorum; assembly: GCA_036013995.1. Classification (NCBI taxonomy): domain Eukaryota; kingdom Viridiplantae; phylum Streptophyta; class Magnoliopsida; order Malvales; family Malvaceae; genus Theobroma; species Theobroma grandiflorum. The sequence continues at coordinate 2,101,921 of CP142127.1, forward strand.
GTGATAAATTTGTTCCAGCAGGCACAACAGCAATGGTGAACATGTGGGCAATAACTCATGATGAAAAAGTGTGGGCAGAGCCAGAAAAGTTCAAGCCAGAGCGTTTCCTGGAAGCAGATGTGAGCATCATGGGGTCTGATCTCAGGTTGGCTCCTTTTGGTTCCGGTCGGAGGGTTTGCCCAGGGAAAGCCATGGGTTTGGCGACTGTTCATCTCTGGTTGGCTCAGTTACTTCAAGCTTTCAAATGGGTTCCCTGTCAGGATAGGGATGTGGACTTGACTGAACATTTGAAACTCTCCATGGAGATGAAGAACCCTCTGGTTTGCAGGGCTATACCTAGGGTTGCTTGAAACTCTCTCTTGGTGGCTGGTTGGTTTTGGCTTGGTTTAAATTCTATGTTTGCTTTCAGTTAGGAATTTCTAGGGTTTTTCTTTGTGGCTCTGATAGTTTTTGGTGAACTGGACTTTCGAAAAAAGATGTGGTAGGATTTTGGCTGCATGGTTCAAGATTGCAGCAACATCAGTAGTCTTAGCCAGCGTGTTATCCTTTGTGAGATGTTGTCATGACTCTTAGGTTGTGTTTATGGTAATATTTTTATGTTATGAAAAGAAACTATGGATGCAGTAATGAACATCTTATGCCATTGTACAAAGCTCTGCGATCGTTGCCCTTATTCACTGCTTATGTACATGTACTTTCTATGTTACTATTTCATGTTCCCAGAAGTTCCATATGATGATAGCCATTGAATGTACACCCACTTCAATCTGTCAAAAGCAGTAGCAGCACCTCAATGAAGGTTTAATTTGCAAGAAAGATTACTTAAAAGATATGATGAAACCCCATTGCTTCTGCCTGCATAACTAGCAAAAAGATAACCAGTTTTGTGGGAATCTTGGCAGAGCCAATAAGGAAGTGGTTTAAATTTCAAGCAAATTGTGGAAAAGGAGAGAAGAGAGAGACTTGCATTTCAAGCCATGCAAACAAAACCAAGTATATTATTACTGTTGGAAGCATGCAACAGACAGTGGCAATCTGTCACCTTGGTCATGACTATTTCTGTTGCTTACTATACATAGTTGCTAAAACAAATTAATGAGTTCTGACCCTGAGTATAAAATATACATTAACTCATAACATAATTGAGTGTTGAGAGACTCCAATTTAACTCTTTGAATATTGAAGAATCACGAGTTAGAATTAATTTAATTCTTTATTAATAAAAATGCTCGAGATTTTAGTTTTGTAATTTGTCATTTTCTTCTTGCAGTTTTTGCTTCCTACAAATAAAAAATATAAGTAGTATTAAAATAAAGATTTAATTAATCAACCATGATATAATAACAAAAGACTATGCTTAGGCAAACAAAGAGTACCTTTTCTTAGTAATAACCAAATTATTTTGTTTTAAGGCTTTAAGCTAATGGCTTCGAACTAGGGTCATGATCGGGGGATGGTCGTCTATTTTATGGGTGAGTATTAATTTGATATTAATCAATTAGGAAGGATAATCTATTTGATTATTTCGCTCGGGTTTTTACATTCAAAATATATAATTAAATTGATTGAAAATTTGATATTTTTAATATATTTTATATTTATAAAATATATTTCAAAAATATCTTTCATTCAACCGAAATATCTTTCGAGATAAATCAGTGTTTGATCAAATCGACCAATAAATATCTATCTTAGATGGATGCATTCCTTTTCCCTCTTTTTTCTTGAAAGAAAAAGGTTGAGATGAAGGTAGCAAAGGGTTAATATGATCTCCCTATCCCTATCCCTATCCCTATCCCTATCCCTGTCCCTGCCTCTCTACATATTACAATTGTTACTACGAAGGATATGTATCATACCTTTAGGGTTCCCTTTAAGATTTACTATCCAAAAATACGGATACCTTATATATTCCCACTTTGGGAATGTGCTTCCACAGATTGCATTCCCTCATCAGATCTTAACCATATATATATATATATATTATCAAACCCTAGTTCAACACAACAAATCACTTCCTTCATTGGCTATATATCACCATTAATATATATATATATATAAAACACCCATATCTCTTCCATCCCATGGTGCCGCCTCCACCTTTATTCCATTTTTGTCTTGTTTTTGTGCATCTTTTGTCCCATACATGCTCAAAAGCCATTGTTATATACAGGCAGATCCATTTGAATGAGACACTGACCATTCAAGATATCTTTTAGTCGCTATTTTGGAGATTTCCAGGCCATTCCTTCCCTCTCTCAACCTTGCTTTTAACAAGCATTAAACAAGAAGGAAAAAAAATAACCCAACAAAAGAAATGGGATTCCTTTGCAAGTGGGCTAAGAATTAAAATTGTATTGGCTAAGAATTAATTTGAGAAAATATTTTTTGGGTTTTTTGTTTTTGTTTCTCTGGGAGCTTTACTTTAGAGTACTACTCTTTCAAATGATTGAAGAATAAGAACCCAAAGGCCTAACATAACAGTGAGAGATGGGGACCATTATTGGTTCACAGGAGGGTTTATATTCTTTAAAAGGAATATATCTTCTACAGGTTTTTATGCCTTGTAAAAAAAGCTTCCTGCCTTTCTTTTCCCTCTGTGTGTGTGTGTAAAGGAGATGCAATCGGGATTTGGATATCCAAACCAACACTTTCTATATTGCCAAAGCAGTCTTGCAAGTTGCTCTCTTTTTTATCATTTTTTATTGATTCCTCATCTCTATTTTATTCCCCCCTTTGCATTTTGCTCTCTGGAAATCATTCACCAATCACCATTGGGAGTTTTGTTTTTCACAGTTCCGTGGAATTACTAGCTAGCTATGGTGACTTTATGATGGCCTATATATCTTTCCCCCTTACTTTACATATCTGTCATTTAAGAAGAAAAAAACCTCTTGCTGGCTCGTATTGATTGATGCATGCATGCAAACATCTCATCAATCATTTGTCATCAACTCATCATCAGTTCATCAGTACAGCCTGTTAGTAAATCCATAGATCATGATTAACGCATGGCATGAAACTGTTTGGAAAGAGGGAAAAAGAATCTTTCGTTAAATGTCAGTGTGGCATATGTTGGTTGATACATGCATCCCCATCAATCATTTGTCTTAGAAAAAATTCACCATTATCATCACCATCATCACCATCATCAGACCTTGTGTTTCTTCTTTCTATAGCATAATTTGGACCAGAACCAGCAGCATGAGGGGCATGAACAAGGGCTTTGGCATGGATAAATCTAGGCATCCGTATTGACAGTGGACCCCTCATGAAGCAACTCCTTGTGCCGAAAGTTTCACACCCCCACTGTGCTAGATCATTTCATTCTTTCTACATCATACCAGAAAAAAAAAACATTAACAAACTTTGGGCTACTGTAGGTGATAATCACTAGCTAGCTACCTGCTTAGGGCTTTAGAATTTAGCCATAGCTAGCCAGCCTAGCTTAACACCATGAAACCAGAAAGCATTTCGGCTGGGTAATCACTGCTGCAGCAGCATATCATTGAGAGAGCTTTAACAACCTAAGCTTAGGGCATATCAGTATTAAGTAATGGGGCTAAGTTGCCTTTTGGAACTGCAAAGTATTGATTCTGGTTGGTTTCAAAATGGAATTGAGATCAAAATGTGGCTTCAAGTTTATGGTATTCCTTGACCAATCATCATCATTTTTCTATATGAGTGATTCCATAATCTTGGGGTCGAGGGAATGTAGGCTTTTCTTTTTGGTGGCATATAATCATCCATTACTAAAAGCTATTTAACTTTTAGGTTTTGGTCGGACGAGAAGGATGGAAAAGTTGACGAATGAACATCGCCCTGTTCGAAAAGCATGAAAATATTTTACGAAAAAGTTTTTTAATATTCTTTTATGTTTAAAAGGAAAAAAATATAAAAAATTTTCATATGAATGAAATTAAACTTGTTGATCTCAGAAAATTATCTTACATTTTCTAAGAACTTTCTAAATATAAATCCTATACTCTCTTTCACATAATTGATGAATATTGATATTTTTATCTCGTTTTTGCTCATTGCATTGTTTTGGTAGGGGGTAGGAAATCCAATCATTTTAAAGTCAAGATCACATTGGGGGGCTTAGAGCAAGGTGTTGGTAAGAACCACTTCCCCATTGTGTTCTCAAATTCTTTTGGTTTTGTCTTACTTGTAAAATTTTGTGGACAAAGAACCAACCAACAGCCTTCTTAAATTCCTTTGGTTTTTTTTTTTTTTTAATCTTGTTGATGAAGGGATCAAAATAGTAGTAGTAACATGAAAACCCCTTGGATTATCAGTGGGATTCTTCCAACATCACCTTTTTATTTATTTATTTATTTGTCTTTTAGTAATGGAATTTGGACCTTTTGTTCAAAACCCAAATCTTCAAACCAAAGTGGAGCAATATGCACAATGAAAGAACATTTTTCAGTCAAAAGGTTTTCAACTTCCCCCTTGACCCCTTTCTTCTTGAATCACTTAGAATTGGAAGCATATATTTCTCAAAGATCCTTTCTTTGGCTACAATAATTACTTTGTAACTTGAAGTTTCTCGACTCAATAATAAGTATATGTATCTTTTTGTTCGAAAGAAAAAATTCGGATTTTTATTTTTATTTTGAATTGTACTTTAATGGTTATTGAATTATCCCATGGGGAGTCATCAATGTTTCGGGGGTTTAGATGGATTTTTTTGTTAAAAATTTGTTAAAGTAGATAAAGTGTTCAAATCTCTTTTATTAAGGCATAATATCTCAAACTCATAGGAGCATTTATTCGAATTCCAAACTTAGTCCATCCGTTATGGGGTAAAGTTATCGTTTTCATTTTATATGCACATATACATGTACATGGAATATGAGTGTGCATGTGAACATAGTATTAGTCGGACGAATAATCCTAAAATTAGTAGAATCTATATTAAGAAAATTGTTAGAATTGGCATCAAATTAATTAAGTACATTAAAAATTATAGCTAATTTGGATTTTTTTTTTCAATTTAAACTTCATTTCTTTAAAAAAGTTTTTCTTTCCTAAAATAATCTTGTTCTTTTACATGCCTTACTTTTTTCTCTCTAAAAAAATAGTAATATTTTTAAAATTGAAATTAAATTATTTTTAATTTTTTAATATACTTATGTCTAATTTAATAAGAAAAATATTTTTAGTTATTTATTTTTTTTTGGTGAATTTAATGGGCTGATGTGATGACAGGCCAATCAAGGATAGTGGGCTGAATTTTGACTTATAACAAAAAATGGGCTTTAACCTGGAAAAGCCCAAATATAAGTCCAGTACATGTCACGTGGTGGGGCCCATTTTATTTCCAACTTAAGAAAATACTGCAATTATTTTTATTTATTTTTTAATTCCTGCGCAAGGCGACGGTCATCCGCGATTCTGCCTACACTGTTCTGTGCTCTCTGACTTTCACGCGCTCACACTGGCCGAGCAGGGGAAAAGAAAGAAATGGATTACCCGCCCCGTCGTAACCGAAAAGGCCGGGTCAAATCCGAGCTCTACTCAACCGTCGTCATACACTCCGGATCCGAATCCGAGTCCGATTCCGACTCCACCAGATCGAAGCGTAAACCGCGCCCCCGTCGTGAACAGGACCCTTACGCCACCATGCTTTACAAGGACGGAGACGAAGAAGACGAAGACGAAGACGACTCCTCCCTCCCTCCTCTCCTCAAACGTCTCCCGAAGGACTTCGGCGGCGGAGGAGGCGGCGGTCCGACGGACTTTGACGTCGACGATGAAGACGCAGGAGGTTTCGGAACCATGATCGTGAAAACCGATCGCGGTCGTAACACTCGTGGTCAAACGTCTTCTTCGTTTAAGCCTCCGGCGCCGGCGACGGTGAGTCCGATGAAGGCAAGGAGAGAGGAAATGGAAGATGATAATGAGGAGGATGTGGATGGCGATGGGGAAGGTTTTGGGACTTTTGTGGTGAGATCGACGGTAAGGAGCGATAGGGAAGGGAGCGGGACTGTGGTGAGCAGAGCGGTGGCTAGTATGGGAGAGCTAGGGTTTGGAAAACAAAAGAGATCTACTTCGTCTGCGTCTTTGCAAGGGGAAGAAAATCGGTTCTCGCAAAATAGTAAGGTTTCGTCTAGTTCGATTCCCGATAGCCTTACTAGAGAGGATCCTTCCACTAAATATGAGTTGCTCAATGAGCTCGGTGAGGTTTTATTTATGCTTATTTGAAGCTTATCGAATGATAATTATCCTCGTACTCATACTATTTTTTTTCCATTTTTAAATGCTTAGTGAACTGTGTGTGTGTGTGTGTGTGTTTTTTTTTTTAATGAGTGGGGATTCAGCTGATTTTAGTTGAATTGAAATGAAAGGAAAAATGTAAACTAATATTGGATTTTTTGGGTGGCAGGTAAAGGATCTTACGGGGCTGTTTATAAGGCTAGAGATATAAGAACTTCAGAGCTTGTTGCCATCAAAGTTATTTCTCTAAGCGAAGGGGTGCGAATGAATTTCTTGTTTGTGTTTAACATATTCGAAGAGGTTGGCTGATAAATCATTGGGAATGAGTTCTTAATTATGTTTTTTGTAGGAAGAAGGGTATGAAGAAATTCGTGGTGAAATTGAGATGTTGCAGCAATGTAGTCATCCAAATGTTGTCCGGTACCTTGGGAGCTACCAAGGGGAAGAATATCTTTGGGTTGGTGCATTTTTCTCCATCAAATTGTGTTTCAGGATAGTTTGAGCTAATTTCAGTTTCTATGTTGCATTGGTTTGTAATTTTTGTTCTGGTTGGGGCATTTACTTCTTCCTGCAAATTGGTTTTGGGATAACTTATTTCCATGTTTGGGCAGATAGTAATGGAATACTGCGGTGGTGGAAGTGTAGCTGATTTGATGAATGTTACGGAGGAGCCTTTAGAGGAGTATCAGATAGCCTATATCTGCCGGGAAGCTTTAAAGGTATTATTGAGCCTATTCGGTTGGAAATAAATAATACTGGTTATAGGGAACCTTAGTATCATATGTTTGTAGGGATTTCTTTTAGAGCATGTAGATAACCTAAGTGACATTCTTCCTTTCAGACATTATGTCAAGATAGATATATTCTTCTTATTTATATTCACTTCATAAGAAATTGCCGCCAATTATGGTGAGCAAACGCTCATTTCAGTTAAGAAATTCTTATAACCAAATTAACCAAATTTTGTTCAAAAATTAATTGAATCTACTGAAAATCAAGTATCGACCAATTAATTTATTAACCAAATTAGATTGGTTAATTTGGTCGGTAATTGAATTAACTGAAAATTTTGGACACATGGAACGTAATGCACTCAAGCCCAATTTACATATTTTCATTTTTTCTAGGTCAATTTGTCTGTCATGCTTGATGTTCAATGGTCATAAGTTATCAATAGCATTTACATGCTAAACCAATTCATGTTCACATGTGGATGGCTGTATTCTTATTTCTTGTCAGATGTGCTTCTTAGGGCTGGGCCCCAAAAAATAATGACCAAAGTCTAGCAAGCTATCTAATAGTGATGTTTATGCATTGTCTAATATTTTTCCACTTTCTAATTAACAATTTGTTTCTTTCAATTTCTTCTCAAGCAGGGCCTTGAGTATTTGCACTCAATTTTCAAAGTGCATAGAGATATTAAGGGTGGTAATATCTTGTTAACTGAACAAGGAGAGGTCAAGTTGGGTGAGTACCCTTTTTATTCATTTATCTAATCGAAATCAGTTGTACTAGGAAGTTAATATTCTTGAAATTGGTGCATCCATCTTAATATTGTTGCCATTTGGTAGGGTTGGTAACTAGTTTGTTGCACTTGACAGTTATTTCCATCATAATGAAGTTTCTATCTTGTCCACTTGGATCCATAGTGTTTACCAAAGAAAGTATCCTAGAAACACAATTTTCGTGTCAGTGCCTTCCTTCATATACAAGGCAATGCAGTAGAAACAAGAGTGCTTCTCATTTGGTGCATCCTAAGCAGACTTAGGTAGTGACATGGAGATACTTTGAAGATGGTAAAGAATGTTTGAGATAAATTGAAGGGGAAAGAACTTGTGTGAACACTGTTTCCATCTGGGCTTAATAACGCATTACTTTTTTGTTTTTCCTTCTTGACAACTTACTGATCTGTGAATCTGGTGTTATTTTGGTGATGATGATTGAACAGGTGATTTTGGGGTAGCGGCACAGCTTACAAGGACCATGTCAAAGCGCAATACGGTATGTAGTATTGTAACTACTTTGCAATGTGTCCAACTGTTCACTTCATTTGAGCATAAGATAGATATTTTGATGAAGGTTCTGGGATATATTTTGGTTAATGGGTTTATCAAGGCTAGAAAACCTCCTGAAGAATTTTCTGAATGACTTAACTGAAATCAAAATCATCCTACAGTTTCTTACAAATGTCAAGGTGCTGAGGTGAATAAATTGTTTACAGGATCAGCTCTTTAGATATCATGTTAAATATACCAATTACGGCAAGCCTGCTTCTAGTTTACTCATCAGCCAGTGTTTCAAGTGCAAGAGATTATACATAATGAGCATACCAAAAACTCCCTGAATTTCTGTTATTAAAGAATGTTATGGGAGCATACCAAAAACTCCCTGAATTTCTGTTATTAAAGAATGTTATGGTGAGTGGTACTTTCTGGAAGCGGGGAAATCTATCCAGTAGATAAGTGCTGAAGCTCATGTAGTAGTTTTTATCTGCTCTGCTGTAGTAATTATTTATCTTTCACCTCCTTCATATATATATATATATTGAAAGGTTTACCTCCATATTAGTTGACATTGACGTATATCTTGACTTGCATCTCGGATATATTATATTTATTTAGATAATTTATTTGTTCTCAATTAGTGGAAGTGTTTTCATGATATTTTTCTTTTTTTATTTTCAGTTTATTGGCACTCCACATTGGATGGCTCCAGAAGTTATTCAGGAAAGCCGCTATGATGGAAAGGTATCATATTCCTTAATCTGCATGGATTTGATCTTCTTTTAATCTTTCTCTTTAACACTTGTCGTATTTCCTTTTTCTATTTCTTTTTAGTGATAGATCTGGGGAATGGATAATTTGCGTGTTAACATTGTCATTCTTTGATCCATTGCCAGATGTGTTGGTTGGCAGTTGCATGAACTTTTCAATAAACTATAATTTTTGGTGAAGCAATAATAATACTTTGTGCAAAAGCACGCCTCAGTAGTAATAATAATACTTTGTTTATTTTTTTTGTTGTCTTGTGAAAACAAAAAGTATATATGGCTTTGCTATTGAGTGCAGTAGTCTAATCCTGAAGTATGACACTAAAGTGATATCTTGGTACTTGGAGGAGGGGGCTTTTTGGGAAGATTATGTCATGCCTTCTTGGACTGTTTTGTTTGTTTGGGGTATTTCACTTATATAGATGCATAAGAATGACTAAAAGTTAGGAAGTTTGGAATTGCATGAAGTAAGGAAAACAAATTTGTAAAATTTAAAAAGCAAGATAAATAATAAGTAGAAGCCCAAATTTCATGAAAACCTGTAGAAGGCTGGGTCTTGTCAGAATATTTAACCAAAGATTTTCTTGCTAGTAAATGTTGTTTAGATTATTAATGAAAATGTTAGTGTAGAACATCAATTGGATTCTTATAGAAAGGATTTGATGTGAAATGGTAAAGTTGTTCGTTGTCTAACTTCCCTTTACATTCTAAATTTTTTACGTCCAGGTGGATGTGTGGGCACTTGGTGTATCTGCAATTGAAATGGCAGAGGTATTTCTATTTATTCTGTTACTGGCTCTGCAGCTCCCAGCACAAGCTGGAAATGGCCATCTTATTGGTTCTCTTTGCAATTCTAAAAGAAGAACTTTGGCCTTGTTGGGTTTGTTACTTGTAACTTAAATTGAACCTATTGGTCATTCAAGTAATTTTTGATAAAGTGTTTTTATTATTAGCTCCTATTCTTAGGACTGAAAAGGTGGGGCTCACACCCATTGAGGACAAAATAAGGGAAACTCCCAATTAATAGTCGTTTTATCTCCTATTTGTAAAATTTGAGGCTTGTCTCTATTGAATGACTTTTGAGAAAGAAATATTGAAGGTGAATGAAACTCAGTGATAATCACCCTTGACATCTTCTTTACATATTTGATTTTCTTTTCAGGGACTTCCTCCTAGATCAGCAGTGCATCCAATGAGAGTAAGTGCATGATATGAAGTATTTAAACTTTGATATTTTGGTTGTTTTTAGCGTGACCATATGTGCATTCTGCCACAGCTACTCTCGATGTGAATTACATCTCCTTGATAAAGACATTAACTCATGATTAGTAGTATAGGATAGGATGGCTTCAAAATTAGTGCCCCTGGGAATGGATCCTCTGAAATGGTACATATAATGCAATTCAGCCTTATTCAGGGTCAAAAGAGTAGCCTTCAGTATGATATATGGCTATATTGTATAGATCCAATGCCTTTGATAAATATGCAATTCTTTGGCCATTGTTGTTCTGCACTCTGGCCTTTGTTCTATATTTAGCTTGTAAAATTGAACCTCAAGAGGATTGTTTTTAATATATCTGTGTGGTGGCTACCTATTTGTTACATACTACCAGTACTTTTTTCAAGTCAGTAAATTGATGATAGATTCTTTATTTTGCTTTAGTACCTTGAGCAAATTATTGAGCATTTTGGGGTTATATTTATACTCTTCTGCATTTAAATCTCTTGAGACAGTTGGCTTTTGACGGTCATAGAATGTGAGCATGGATTTCACTTGTGGCACCCTGTTATTGTTATAAATTGATTCAAATGGACCTCTGTTGGTTCTCTGAGTACCTCTTACTCCCAGTTATAGGCATGTGGGTGCAGGATAAAGTGTGAAAACTAGGGCTCTGTTTGTTGTGGTAAATTTAGCAGCTGAAAATAGTGTTTGGTAGCTTACAGGAAAATGCATATACCCTAATTGACAGTACTTCTGTTATGGACTGTTGTGGCATAAATAAAATATCATGTTCGATATTTCTGGATCCTCAAACCTTTCTTATTAATGTTGTTTTTATGATGGTTTTTTCCCCATCAGTCTCAATCAGTCTTTGAAGGATAACATACCTGTTGTCTGCAATAGGTTTTGTTTATGATATCGATTGAGCCAGCCCCGATGCTTGAGGACAAAGAAAAATGGTTTGTCTTTCTAGTTCCTTTTTATGAGCAGTAGTTGTTATAGCAGCTTAAAAATGGGTAGCTTACAAGTTGGCTCAAAAACTGCGAAACTGATGACCAGATTCAAAAGATTCTTATTTGTGTTGTACAGAATTATCTACATAAATTTCTGGCCATCATACTCAAGTCAGGCAATAAATATTATGTTGATCCATGTGGCATAGTGCTGTTTTCAATTGCCTCATCACGATTTATCCCCTCAGTTTTACTTTTGTCATCTGTCTAATAGCACATAATAGCTTAACCTGAATTGTCTTTGGCAACTTCAAACGACTCCATTAGTTCAATCCTTCTACCGTTTTGTTGTTCAAATTCACTTTTCAAAATCCGTATCTGTGCACATAGTGACTTTCTTAAACTTTATATATCATTTTAACTTTCAACTTCATGAAATCCTTCTATTATGATAGGTATCAATGTTATCATATGCTATCCAATTAGTGATTTTTTCTTTGTTCATCAGTAGTGACCTTTTGGGTCTTTTATCATCAGTTCACATCACATGTTTGCTTTTTTCAAAGGTTTTATGTCAATATTCAAGTAGCCTTTCCAATGCCTTTCTGTTTGCATCTAAAAGTGAAAGTTTTAGCATCACATAAACATGGGTTTTGTATGCTTTGCCATTCAAAGGAATGAGAGCTGATGTTAAGAGGGAGAGGAACAGTCTTCTTATTCTTCCCTCTTTGAAAGTTCTTGAACAGATGCGGCCTTTCAACTTCCATTGTGATTTCATGATATCTTACATTAAAATTTTGATGTTTTTTATTATTCGGTTACTTTTGTGAGTTTATGTTTTCATAATTGATTTTTTGAAAGAAGGTAACTTAAAGAGGAGACTGGATTGGTTGTTGGGTTCTAGATATATGTACGGTCAGCAATGGTGATTCATTCATAGAATTAGCTGTACAGAAATCTTTGTCAAAGAAGAATCAAGATGACTTGTGATTTCTCTTTACTTGTCATGCCTCATCTGCTCATCATTTTTGTAAAATATTTAATTTGTATAACCTTCTCCAGTAGTTCTACACACTAGAATAAGGAATATTACACTTAGTTTTTCCACATTTAAAAGTGTGGTTTTAACCCTACAAATCGCTTTCAAATATGAGTTTAATGCTTCTGGAATTAAATAGATAATTAATAGATCTCTGTATTCACTTAGGTTATTTTAACATGCAGGTCTCTTGTCTTTCATGATTTTGTCGCTAAGAGCCTTACGAAGGATCCACGTCTACGCCCTACTGCATCTGAGATGCTGAAGGTATGGTAATAAATTTGTCTTTATTGCAGGAATTTCACATTCAGAGAATTTTCATCACACTGTTTCCTATACATTTGTTACATATACTGTAATGTGGAAAGTGTCCTTACATTAAATATTTTTAAAATCTGTTTTATTACTTTCAAATTGTCTCTGTGCTAGTAAGTGTTAAAACATCTAAATTAAACCCAATTGACATTAGGTGGAGAGGGACAACCTGATTATTTGGCCACAGAAAATCCCAAACCAAATAGCTGTGGGATATTGACAAATGGAGCAGGGACATAGTAAGTTTTCAATCTTTTAAATGGATGAAAACTGGTACTAGTTCTAAAATTTTGAAGAATTGGGGCATGAATGGAATGGAGTGGCTTGAATAATGGACGAAGAAATATATAGTTGGATGGGTAATTCATTCTTCAGCAGCTGTGCAAATTCTTCCACATGCTTTCCCTCCCAAATAACTGGCACCATAAGAAATAACTAATTACCACTCAATTCAAGATTTTTGAAAGCTTCACTTTTGAGAATTTTTAAAATCCCTGGAAAATATTGAAGGAATGGACAACCAAAATACGTGGTTGGAATCACGGGGGGTAGACTGCATTGTCAGGTATTTGGGGTTAGTTTGACGGAAAAGATATTATGTGATAGTGAAGAGAATTTCTGGGGGAGAAATTGGGATTTAGAGAAATTGAAGAGCAGAGAGCTGCTTGGTGATAATTTAATGAAGTAGAGGAGATTGAAATGTTTCTGTGGGATTCAAAGGCATGTGACAGGTTGTAGGAGATGAATGCTCAGAACCTATATGTTCTGCATGCTTAGGGTTTATTTAGGGGACATTGGTGTTGATTGGGCCTCTATTCCTTGAGTGGGCTTTAAGTAGGGAGAAATGGATATGTTGGTGTGGGGGATTTGTGGGGGGGGGGGGGGGGTGGTGGGGGGGGGGGGGTGGGGGGTGTTGTAAATCCAGTGGTGTTGATGTGAGTACAGAGAGAGGTAGTTTATTATTGTTGTTGTTATTAGTTTATATATTCTCTATTCTGTTTGCCTGGATGCACTATGAAGATTTATTTGGTTTTTTTGAGAAATGTATGACTTAAAATGAATATTATATATTCTTTACTATTGGTTTTATTAATTTAGTTTAAGTTGATTTGAATAACCTCTTTCTCATATGAAGGCTAAACATATAGTCTTGTATTCTGCACTCTTAGTTGTGGCTGGTCTGTTATACTTTTTTATTATTTGAAACCTAGAAAAGCAGTTACATAAGCTTCCTTACAGTGTCAAAAGGTGAATATGGAGCATTGATACATTCATGTTGTTCACTAAGGCATTATAAAGGAGTATGAGGTTTTTGTCATTTTGAGGAATTAGACTGAATTATTGTGGAGCAAGTATGATTATTTGCCTACCCTTGAAGTGAATGAAGTTCAAGAAGCTCTTGAATCTATTTCTTTGGAGTTGCGAGCAGCAGTGATAGACCCTCATCCTGAAGCCTTATGTGTGACTAAAATTGTAGTATTTAACATGGCAGGAGAATACTTGAGTTGCAAGCCTGTAGTTTAAGACTAGAATAAGAAGAACTAGGGTGTGCCAGCTCCATCTGTCAATGCATCCTGCATATTAGTGACCATCTTATGCTTACTGCTTTGCTTTTTACAAATTAGCCATATACAAGTCTGCATCTTTTTTCTTGGGCCCCCTTACATGCTACTTCTAATTCGGTTAGACTTGGATGCTTAAATATGGTGTTAGGGCTCAGGTTTTTGCTTTTGCCCTTGCTCATGTATTTGTGTTGATTCCTTATTGTATGATAGTGTGGCTTTGATTTTTAATCATGCTGAAAGTTTTATTGTTGGAAGGATAGTTCTCTAGTTTTGACTATAAGCTTGTTTAGGCCCTTATAAACATTCTCCTTCATTAATGACTTGGAAAAATGGAATCTAGCATTATTATCATCATTGATTGATCTATTCATGTGAAGTCTGGTGATCCTATGGGTTATAGGTTTGCCTGCGCTATAGGAATGATGATTAATGTTAGATACGGTTTATTGAGATATTTGTATTATAATGAAAGACTTCTCGGTTTTGATTATTGTGGGATTAAAATGACTGTCCTGAATTTAGGTACCGGTCACCACATGTAATGAAGTGCATAGAGTTAAATGAAGCATTTTTTAATAGATAAAGGGAAAAACGATAATTTTTTCAGATACTTATTCACTTCTCTCTTCTCCTCCTTGCTTGCCTTTTTGTTGGCTCTTTTTTTGTTTTTGTTTATTTATACTTCTGACTTTGAAATCATCATCTGTGTTTGAAACTTAGCACAAATTCATTGAGAAATGCAAATGTGGAGCTTCTGGAATGTTTCCAAAGATTGAGAAGGCAAAGCAAATAAGGGCTGCAATGGTTCAAGAAGCACAAACTCTGGCTCCTACCATTTCAGGACTTAATGTATGAATTTTTTTTGTTTGCACTTACTCAATCTCTCTCTCTCTCTCTCTCTCTCTCCAAACATTACCAAGTAATTGGGGGCATGCCACATTCTCACACATGTGGACACACTAACTAGTGTCTATGGTTTGCATTTATATCTATCTCAACTGGTTCCAACTGCTCTCTATCTGTAGCAGCCACCGGAAGGTTCAAAGTTGAATGAGGATTATGGAGATACTGTTCCGTCAAGGCCTCAGATTATGGGTCTTGAAGTTGTGAATGAGGCTCCTGCAACTGGCACTTTGAAGAAGCATCACATAGTAGATGGTGTGGAAGTGACAGGAGAAGGTATGAAGTTCTTTTTTGTATGTTATATCAATAATCTAGTTGGATTTCTGTGGTGGAGTAGAGCTCTAGTCAATGCTTGTGCAATGTACCTTTAGGGAAAGGGGAAATGGAGGAAGGGGAGAGGCTTGCTGGGGAGATCTTTAATTAAACTCATGAAATTTGCTTTTATAGTTTTGAAAAAAATTCAGATATTTGAAGACATGTCTTATATGGATGAATAGCTGAGCCATAATACTGGTGTACCATTTTAATGGGGCTTGGAATTGGTGCCTTAGCTTGCATTCATGTGGATAATTGCGAGATAGCCATGTATTGGCGAAGTTACAAAGTCAAATAGAAGTATGCTCATTTTTCCAATGGATTGCTTCTATTCATAAATCTTATATGGTAAGAGAGGGGGAGGGGGGGGGGGGGGGGGGGGGGGGGATGGACAATATTACCACCTTAATTACTCTTTGTTGGCTGTTCTTGTACTGAGAAGAATGCTTCCATTGGTGACTACTTGGGATGTTTGTTATGGACCTGATCTGGAAGTGATAGGTAGACCTACCACAATATTAATTCTATGTTTTGTTTACAGGGTTGAAAAGAATTTGAAAGCTTTGTTTACCGAATTTAGTATGGTTAGATATGATCTGGTCATGCTGGTGGTATCAAACATTTTAGGATAATAATCAGGTACATTTACTCAAAAAGAGAGAGAGAGAGAGAGAAGTTCTAGGAGGCAGTAGAAAGTTCTGAGGTTTGATTGTCTTCTCAAATGCAGCAGACCACAACTAAGACAATTCTACTCGTATAGAGTTGTCAACCTTTTCTTTATTAGTTTTTGGAAAAAAAACTTGTTTCTCAGCTTGTTTTCTCTTTTTCTGATTTTACATTTAGCAGGTGAGTTTGGCACTGTAATAGTTCATGGTGGGGATGTGGTGCAGAAGTCATTTGTTCAAAGTCAACTTCAAAGTGGTAAAGCAGCTTCAACTGCTCTTGAACATGTTGAAAGCACTTTGATTAATGGCACAGGGCGCCAGTTAGCTGAATCATGGTACCTTCCTCCCTATTGTCTTCCTAGTTCAAAAGTTGTAGTTCATGATTCTATGTGTGAATTCTTGGTTAATGTGAAGTTCATTAAAGAAGTTTTACTTGATAATCATCATAGTAGTTAATTGTTACATACTATGCTCCATGTCTTGTGAGAGTGTGTGTATCACTGAAGTGGTGAAGTCTTTAATCTAGTTGCCAACTCAAGTGTTCAATTCTTTGGGCCGGTTTTATAGGGTGGATAACAGAAGCGGTGGTTCAGCAAACAATACTACAATAGCTTCAATATCTGTCCCTCCTGACCAGAAACTGAGGTCAGACAGTGTTCTGCAGGCAAAAGCAGAAGGTGGCAGTGAAATCAGTAGTAGCACATTGAAGAATGAAACTGTCAGCAAAAAAGCTTTTGCTTTGCAAGATAAGGTTATTTTCATTTTGTAATCTATATCTGCACCAATAATAGATGAGTGGTAGTCTTAATTTCACCATGAGAAAACAAGGTCCAAACTTCACTGGTGGTCAACTTGGAGTTGGAGTGAATCTTTGTTTGCTGAAATTAGTAATCTTGATTTGGAATTTGTTCTGCTCTTTTATTCAAAGTTTAATGAGGTTGAATTTAAGCATGGGTAACTTAGGGTTGTTTGTTTTGACATTAACAATTAATTAGTCCCTTTTGTTTCACAAGGTTCTCCCCCCTTTCTCCCTTTTCCTCTTTCCTTATTCCCCCAATTTTTAACTATCAAGTAATTGCATGCTTTCTGTTTGGTTAGAGTCTGTTACCCATCACTACAAATGGTTTATATGCTCCGATCTTATTCCTACTTTTGCTGTGAGTGCAGCTGAGATGCCTGATTGATACTTGTTTTTGCAGTTGTTTTCAATATATGCAGCTGGTAATACAGTACCCATTCCATTCTTGAGGGCCACGGATATATCCCCAATTGCCCTTTTGTCAGACAATGTCCTTGGAGGAATGCAGCAGGATGGTAGTGGAACCGTGGCAGTGGAAGCACTGCAGGAACTTTTTGCTGGTGATGGACAATCGAAGAAAGGTCGAAGAGCACAAAATGAGGTCAATTCCCATCCTCCTCCACCCATATCTCATTTTCTCTCTCTTATGCTCCCCCTCCCACCCTTCTGTTTTTTTGCTTCCTCATCTCTCTCTCTCTCTGAGGTTTATGAATTATTTGCCAGTTTAACATGCTACAGATACCACTTCCTCCAAGTGTTTACCAAAGACTCACCTCAAGTTCTACACTAATGAATCTGGCACATGCCCTAGCTTACCACAAAATGTAAGTATCGGTAACTTCACCAATTATCAGCCACTCCTTGTTTTTTATTTTGCCGCATTTCTCTTCTATCTGTTGCAGGTGCTATGATGAGATACCGCTTCAAGAGTTACAGGCAACGCAGGAGCAGCAGACCATTCAAAACCTATGTGACACACTAAGAACCATTCTCCGGTTGTAGATAGTTATATGCCTACATTTTTGTTGTTGTGGTTCTATGTTATTCTCCTTTGCTTTAAGATTTCGTAGGGCTATGTTGTACAGGTCCACATGGTGGCCAAAATGAAAAGCAATCAATTTTCTTCTATCATATATTGCTTTTAAATTAACCATCTGTGATAAGAAATAAACGATGTTTTATCTTCTCTCCCTCCCTCAACTTGTGTCAGGCAAGTGATGAAGTGTTTCCCACTCCCTACAAAGATCAAGCTCTTCTTTGACCAAAATGAAAATGATAAGCCACTGTCGCATGGTTAAAAAGAAAAAATGAAACGTTTCAGCATAAGCCGGGCAGTGGAAACCATCCAATGCAGCAACCAAAGAACATGGTAAATCGTTTAGCAGGTTACTAGTTTCCTTTTAAGGGATTTTGTATTCCAAAGTTCGGCCATGGCGTGGCGGGGGCATATACCCTTTTCCATAATCTCAAGGTATGACTACTAATATATATATATATATATATATATATATATCTATATATAAATACACATTTGATTTGAGAGAAGTGGGTTTCCATTGTTTCCAAAGGCTTGCTTCCATGGTGTTACCGCCGATCATAGCAGTGATCATAAAAGATAGGTTTTGATTAGATCATCTTGTCAAGAGACGTTTGAGGGTCAGAATTGGGTTAGAATGATACTATGGTTGTGCTATGCTGTCCCTTGTGCCTAGTTCTATCGACCAATATCATCTGCATTTCTTATTTGATTCCGAACACTTAAACAAAGCTACAGCTAGACCGAGAAAAGTGCTTTGTATTTTGAGTTTAACATGTATTTAGACCGACCCATATATACCAATGCCATGGTTCCAGGAACAGGAAAGCAAAGTCTGTAAAGAAGGTGAGACACCATTTCTTTTAAGCGCCCATAAATACAGTAGCAGCAGCTAAGACGGAGACGGCAGCAGAGAAGAATGAGCAATAGTCGCATTATTCAATCTCTGTTACAAAGCTCTCGAAGGCCTCACTTAGGCTTCGCTGCTTCACGTTTCTCTACAACTACGCTCTCTCCGTTACCTCTCCCCACCGCCCTTAACCCTGCCTTTTCTTCTTCTTCTTCTTCTCCTTCTCGTTTTGCTTTTGCTTCTTCTCTACGACTAGAACCCATTTCCTCTTTCTCTTCCTCCTTTACTCACCGTCTGTTAAGCAGCACCGCTTCCACCCACACCAAACACGAAAACCACCAAGAAGAAGAAGAAGAAGAAGAAGAAGAAGAAGACCCACTTTTCTGTATGTCTCTTGTTCCTTGTTTCTTTAACACTTTTTTCTGCTTTAGACTCCGAGTGTTTGATCAAAGTTCTCTGTGTAATACTGATTATCGTAAATTTCTTGGCTTCTGCAGATGAAATAACTGAAGACGATGGGGAAACCACGGATGGGTGGGAAGAAGAGGATGAAGACGTCCAGCCCAAGGTACATTTTGTTTCCTGTTTGAAGCTATACGTTTTTCCTTGCTTTTGATAATGAGTTGTTTTGGTTCATATAGATTGGTGATGGAGGGGATGGAGGTGGAGTTGTACTGCAAGGTGTTCCTTGGGGTGAATCTGCTCTCTCTATTGCCCATGATGTCCTAAAGCTCTTCAGTGATGACATTAAAATTTTTGCTTTCAAGGCTACTCCTCGTGGATACATTTATGTCAGAATAGACAAATTGTCAAATGAGTAAGTATTACGCTTTCTATTCTTTCTTGGGGGGAATATTGCAAATGTGGGAGAAACTGAGTTTTCTGATAAAGAACCTTGCTATCATTTGATTGTTACTTTATCACTTTTTGCTTCAGGAAATGAAAAGCCAACAACATATTTGGATAGAAAAGAAGTTGATAATTTTTGAAGAAATTAAATTTAAAATATATCAATATTTCGGAAATAAAATGCATAATTTTATCTTTACATAGAACTTGTATGTTAGAATTGGTTTTAAATATTAGTCCCTTTGTTCATTTGCAGTAATTATGATTTTGTTTCCTTTTTGTTTAGCAAAAGCAATAACCAAGTAGCGTAATTGATTGTGCTGGATCCAACTCATTGATATCTGATCAAGAAAGAAGCAAAAAATGGAAGTCATTTAGTAAAGGTTGAATTGTGCCTACGTTTTTTCTCTTTATAAATATAAAATTTTCAATGGACTTATGTAATCATTTTGTGATGGATAATCTTTTGATTTGCGTGTGAGTGTCAATGTATTTAGCTTGGATCTTGAATCTATAGGGTTCATTATATTAAAAGACCAATCTACCTTTCATCAGATATGGTTGCCCCAGCATGGAGGAGCTGGAGAGCTATAGTCAAGAATACAAGAAAAGGTTAGATGAAGCAGGAGAACGGAGAGAAATACCTGATGATTTGGCTCTTGAGGTAATAAGTGGCTAGTTATTACATGCTGAGGCTCAGATATGGCTCTACTATTTATGACTGAAGTTTGCCATGATACCATAGATGTATTTTTTTCTAAAGATGTTTTTGTTTTGAAGGTATCATCCCCTGGTGCAGAGAGAATACTAAAGGTACCAGATGATTTAGATCGGTTCAAAGATATGGCAATGAGAGTTTGTTATATTGAAGATGGAGAGTCTAATTGTACTGAAAAGAGTGGAGTTTTCATACTGGATTCCGTTGAAACAGAGCAAGAGAACTGCATATGGAAGTTGGCAGATGTTAAGGAGAACAGGGACCCCAACAGCAAGGGTAGACCATTTAGTCGTAAACAGAGGGATTGGAGATTAAAACTGCCTTTTGACAATCATA
The DNA here is from genome assembly GCA_036013995.1 of Theobroma grandiflorum. NCBI lineage: Eukaryota > Viridiplantae > Streptophyta > Magnoliopsida > Malvales > Malvaceae > Theobroma > Theobroma grandiflorum. Next base: position 2,122,478 of record CP142127.1, read on the forward strand.
GGATGATAATGCTGCACCTTGAATACTGAAAAACAACGGGTGGAAAGTTTTAGGAAGCAAGATGCTTGAGTTTCGATTTAGTTTTATTCATAAGGCTTCCTGTATGAAAAGTGAAAATTTCGGTATTATTGGTGTCTTCCAAATGCAACCTATGAAAGCTTAAAATACATTTTACAGATTATTACCAGCAATAATTGTTTTATTACATTGGATCACTTTCTTTGTCCCCCATCCATCTTAAAAGTATTTTCAATGGTGTACCTGGTAGGCTTAGACTATTAGGTAGCTTTTCACTCTCTTACCTACTTTATCTTGGGTTGTTTAATTTGAGCAATTGGCATGAATCCTTCTATGTTCTAGCCTCATTGTATATCATTGTAAACTTTTCTACTCATTCCTTTTGTCACTTTTCTTGCATTCTCACAGAACTCTCATGAGCTCTTGCCTCTTCGTCTCTTTTAGAGCTAGTATCCATTGCTACTCATAAGCATTTTACCCATGGCTCTGTCTAGGGCTGACTGGTTGGCTCCCACTCAGACTCTTGGTTGCACCTCTTTGCTATTCAAACTAACACAATTGATCAATGTCCTGCATCTCAACCACATGGAATATTATGGTCTACCAACCTCTTACCTGTTACCAAAACTGTTGGTAGGACAATTCATTTCATCCATTTCCCTTTTCTATTTTAAAGTTGTATGGAACTGCAGAAGCCTCTGGCATACTGGATTTGACTTTTGGGTATTATAAAATCATCAAAAGAGATCCGAATCTAGTGTCCATATGTGAAAGTTTTGATTTTGAAGCCCTCAAGTTGGAAGATCAAACATAAGCTAGAGCCTTGGCTGACGACTGACCATTTCTCTGGTGACAATTACTTCAGCTGCTTGTGGTCCCTCGGCCTTGTCCCAGGTACTACTTCTCAGATTTTTAGCTCCAATTTGGTATTTGGTTTAATGATAAATATATATACTACTCGTAATCAAATGTGAACATAGCCGGTAGGTAGGTCTCGATGTATCATGCATGTCTGTAACTTTAGAATAAAAATTCGAATCTGAATCTTTTGAGTTTCAAGTTTATATCTCTAGTGCTAACTGTCATGATATCAAAACTAAGTAGGTACGTATAATGAAAAGATTGAATATCTAAATACAGAAAAAAGGGTATGTCCATTGAGAAGGGAATACATCCATCTAAGGCAGGTTCCTAATTAAGCTACCACCCAAGGCAGGCTAATAATAGAGAAGTAGACCACTTGCAAGGGCAGTGGATATTTTTATTTTTTGCTCATGCTATCATGTTGATCGAGACATTTCCTTTCTCAGTAATTGACAAATGCAAGATTAAGTTACCCAACTTGTTGGCTGGAAGTTTATGATGCACAGGGGGTCCCTTTCTGTACAAAATCAGTTTCCATCAAGCTATCTTCAAACATTAAAATTTGTTCACATCTTGCGGAAAATAACGTTGGAAACTTTATACAATGCTTGAAAGAACCCCTCATGGAAAGATCAAGTTTATCAGATTGCAGAACCCATGTTTCTAGATATTTGTTTTAATGATTCAACATTGTTGATGATGAAGAAGGAATGGATGCATTTGGAGTTCAACAGATTATGATCATGACAAGGATTTAAGGACTAACTGCTGCAAAGGAAGAAGAAGAAGAAAAGGAAAGGATAAAAATGGAGGGACCAATCGAAACCACAAATGATATGTTCCAGTTTTAGAAGGTGAGAAAAACATGAAGTGCCATGATTGAGACTGACAGGACACAAATATTAGGACAGCCTACGAAAGTTGGCCATGGAACGGAAGAGGAGGCAGCAGTCATTAAGAAAACTGCAGAAGTACAGATACAATACCGCAGAAAAGCTAACCCATAATCATGTATTAGGAGTGTTGAGGTGATGACACCATTAGACAAAGATGATATCTGATAAGACTACATTAAAGGAACTTAGCTTTGCTTTGCTGAGATCATTGTCCCCGCTCATCTAACTCAATCTGCTCTAACCAAAAAATGAAATTAATTAGTTTTCTAGATGGAAAAATATTATATTTTTTTTTTCAAATATGATATCTAAAAAATCTTTGAATTATTTTAAAATATTTAAATAAATTTTTATTTTTTTTATTACGTTTAATTAATTTTTTATATTTTTATTTTAAATTAAACACGTCACTAGGATTAATAATTTTGATAAATTATCATTAGTCAAAACATCTATTGTTATTTTATGTTACGTGGTAGGTTGACATGTGATATTAAACGATGACATGACGTACTGAAGTGGCACGATGACATGATTACGTGGTATTTTCACTTTACACGTCAACGTAACTTCATGTTAACATAAAATTACAAGTAATGTTTTGATTAATGACAATTAATTAATTGTAAATCATTTCGGTTTATTTATCTTATAAAAATATATGAATTTAATCAAACACAACAAAAAATAAAAATTTTATTTGAATTTTCTTTAATAATTTAAAAAAATTTTAAAAATATTTATCTAAATAATCTGCACAAAAAAAAATATGAAATCTTTACATTTAAACATTTTATATTTATTTATGATCTCTTTATTTTTGAATTCGTTTCAATTATTGGGCATCCCTTTCTAAATATAAAGATTAGAGATGATGCAATCTTTGTTCATAAAAAGATTTTACTATTACACCAACGATGGCCTTTAATTATTATTCTTTTCCCATATCATTGATTGAATTTTACAATTCTTTTTCCCCCTTTGTGGCTATGGGGTTTGGTTTCCAGCTTATTTGTTTCAACGTTCACGTCTCCATCATGAATCCTTATATTTGTTTGTCCAAAAATATATATATATATATATATAAATTATAAATTTTAGCAAAATATGCCGGTTGATATTAAATACGATGTTTCATTCTTAATTCGGATAAGTAAGAGGTTTTTTAAAAGTTTATAAACGTGAATGTCGTATATTTTATCAAGTCAATTTTTTTAAATAATAATTTTGAAAAATATGTAAACGTGAGTGATACACGTTTTATTAAATTAACTTTTTTTTTAAAAAAAAATAATGATTACGTGATGCACACAACTTCGTTGTTTTTAACTAATTTGGTTTTGAACTCTAGGGTGGATGACTAAAATTTGTGGTAAGCAATTCAAGATTCAAAGACAGCATGAGCGACTAGGATTTATGTCGGTGGTCCACAAAGAGAAGAAATTTGTTGAAGTTAGAACCCCGCACGTTTTTATTAAGTCTTTTTGCATTAATTTTAGCTTTTTTTTTGGGTGAATTATTAATATTTTGAGATTATTATTTGTTTTTACGTTTGATTTTTTCGCTATAAATTATATTCTCTCTTATTTCTATGTTGTTTCTTTCAATTTTTTTAAAATTAATAAATTTTGTCACGGAAAAGTCAACTTAATAGAATTCACGTTTTAAATTTTTTTTCGACATCTCTTTATGTGTTCGGTATAGACTTAGAATATTATATTTACTTTTTTTAAAACGTTTAACATGATATTCTGTTTTACTTAATCCAGTCGTTCTTTCTCTACTTCTTTTTTTGAAAGTGTTTGAAATGAGTCGAGTTTAGATCGATTTTACTTTAATATCATTTTTTTATAAATCATAGTAAGTACGATAAATTTAACAGTTATAATCTTTACTCTTTGATTACATTTTTTTAGACAAACATGCATCAATCAATACAATTCAAAAACATAATATGAACAAGAGAGAAAAATTCTCAAAAAAAAAAAAAAAGGAAACAGGAGTGAGCACTGATCAATCAAAACAAAGGCAAGACACCCAGAAAGAGGAAAATGGTATGCCGCCATAGGCAAAGCTACTCCGAAATGGGTCAAGGGTGACTCTCATTGTTTTAACTAGTTTTGGCTTTCAATATTAGACTAGGTGCTACTACTTACCTAAAAACTTTTGATTTGTGTCTTTCATATTTGGAGGACTATTTTTGGTCTTTATATTTGCATCAGCAAAGCCAAGGAATGGGTTGTTGTGTGTGAAAAGGATATTCTACCATATTAGCTTGGTCAGTCTGCTTCATCCATGCCAATAATTAATAGGGTGAAAGAATATACTTGAAGTCTATTTTAATGTTACTGCTTTAGCAAACAACAATTATTCAGAATGGTTACCTGCTTGAACCCTGGTTTTGGAAGATTCATACAAATTGTTCACATGAGAGAGATAGTTGCATGTATTAGTTGTCAGCAGGATGATTTCTTGCATAATATTAAATTGAAGCAATAATATAGCAATGAGAGAGAGAGAGAGAGAGAGAGAGAGAGAGAGAGAGGATTTTTGAGCAGTTATCTGTCCAATTTAAGAGCAATGTTGGGGAGTTGGGAGGCACTGAAATCTTACTCCAAACTTGGCTACAGTCTGGGGTTTGTATCAAGTTTCTCAAACTCCATGAGATTTCTGGTTCATGATTCACACATCTTAAGAGGGATATTTTTGGTGCAAAAATCCTGGTGGAATCTAGTTCAATTTTGACTTCAAGAATGGAATCAAAGATAAAAACCTGGTCAAAAGAAATTGATGAGAATGCTGTAATCCCATGGGTTTAAGATATGGAATGATGGAAAGAAGAGACAATCAGTCCCCCCTCTACAGTAATCATTGAATTTATACCATGGGAAATTAAGACATGGGAAAAAAAGCAAAACCTTTAAACCCTTTTTTTTCTCACCCACAACCCACAGATAGTAGTGGTGAAAAGGAAAGGGAGTGCTAAAGGTGAGAAGTAGCTCTCAAGAACTAGATAAAGAAGGAAAGTGGGATTTTTCAGAGGGAGAGAGAGGTGTTTGTAATTTTTTTTGTTTGTCAAAGTTATGAATCAGAAGATGGAAGATGTCAGGGAGAGAGGGATATTGGTTTTCATGGCCTTCCTGCTTCTTCCCAAAAGGAGCTAAAAAGAATATATATATATATATATATGTATGTATGATACATAGACTCCATTTAGTATGTCAGGCTTTGATAATGCTAAGATTCCTGAGACTAGGGTACCAACTCTTTTGATTTGTTATTATGTGGGGTTTTGATTTTGTTTGGGACTTTTCACCATTGAACACCCCCCTCCTCCTTTCTTTGCTTGATATTGATATTTGATTGCAAGAGATTCCCAAACTTCCCTCATGATATATTCACCATCAATTAATTAATTTAAAAATGATTTCTTTCTTTTTTTTTTTTTTTTATGGTGGTGGAGTGGAGGTTGGAGAAACTAAGGGAAAATGATGGCTGACATGATATCTTCTATACGAAACACTATGAAAGGTGACATAAAGTTGGTTTATACTTTGTACACAACAAGGAATAGCTCCAAAAAGATTGAAATGGCCAAATACTTTCAAACATTGAACTCAATTAGTAATTCATCATGGTAAATTTCTAATACATTGAAGCTTGTTCTGTTTTTATATATTAAACAAAACCACATTTAATTAATAAAATAAATAAATTCCAAGATAATAACATGATTAAGTACTCAAAAGCATCGAAACTGTTGGATGTAGAATTGAATTAGACAAAAAGCAAATGATCAATGGCTCCTAAGATGAGACTTCAGTTTACTAATTATGGGGGTACTCACTTTGTAATTATATATTGTACCTTCAATATTCATAATGGTTCACCTCCTCCATAGTCATGGTGGAGGAATATATGGGGATCAAAGAAGGTGGGGGGGGGGGGGGGGGTGTTGTGAAGGTGCAAGAAAAACAAATTTTATACAGAAACATATAGAAAAGGTGTAAAGTAGCTGGTTTTGGGGAGACAACCAAAAAGAAATTGTAATACAAAGTTAAGAGAAGAAGAACAGGAAAAAAAGAGAAAAAGGAAAAAAGAAAAAGAAAAAAGAAAAGCATAGGGATAGAGATAGGGAAGTTTAAAGATTTTTATAAAATAGAATAAAAAATTAAAATTAAAAAAAAATCCATTGTATTTTAGTCTTAGAAGACAAAAGTACCATTGGTACATTTGTCAGCATCTTATTAGGACAGGTGTTTGGTTAGTCTTTTAGGACTCTGCTTCTCAACTCTCCCCTTGTTTTTTTTTTTTTCTCTTTCCAAAAACAGAACCTCACTAACAATTAGCAAGAAATGTTTTTTAATTAATTTAAGCCTTTATTTGGCAACATTAACTAAAACCCAGTGCTAATTTTTAAAAGGGCAGATGTTGTAGCAGAGTATTTAGGAAACAAAGATTTCCTCTTTCTCAAACTCTTGAACTTAAACAGAGGAAAAAAGAAGAAAGAGATAAGTTAGTAAAGAGATAGAGATAGAGATAAAGAGAAAAAAAAAGTGGTTTTGTTTTGGGATTGTTTATTTTACTAAGAATTTCTTGCTTTCTATATCTAATATTATTATCCGTTTACTTTTTCATTTTTCTCACAGAAAGAGAGAGAGAAAGAGAAAAGAAACGGAGTTTATTTATATTTTTTGTTGTTGTGTGTGTTTTGTCAATATCATTGGTTGCACGTGGAAACCCAGAAGGTGAATTCTCCTCAGCTTCTTTCCTGAAACAGAGTTTATTTATTTCTATTTTACATTTATCTGTTTTTTCTTACGTTTCTATTCTATAAATAATTATTTCATTTGTTGTTGATTACCCATCTCCCATCTCCATCTGTTTCTTTGCTTCTCTGCCACAACCCATCTTCTTTCTTTCTCCTTCTTCTTCTTCTTTGTAAGCATTTACCACTTTTTGTTTATTGCTTAAGCTAATGAAAGTTTTGATTTTTCTTTGATCAGAGCTTTGTTTTTTATGTTCTGGGTATAACTGATTTGGCTGTGAAATTCATCTGTTTGAGGCATATCAAATTAGTTAAACTTTTGATTTTGCTTGATCTTTGGGCTCTGATGATCGTACCCTTTTGTTGGATTGCCTTTTTGTGTCCAATTTAAAGTTTTAAACACCATGCATGAAGTGATGGGCTTTTGGCTAATATCACCTGGTTGTTTTTAATTTTTGTTTAATGAATCTTGAACTGTGTTGTTGAGGGTTTTTTTTTGGTCATACATATATAAAACTTTTGAGACGTAGATTCTGTTAACTGTTTTGCATGATCTAGAATTTTGATGTTTTATTAATTTAACTTGATGCCTGTGAGCTGCAAAAGTTACTGGCTTTATTGTCTGCTGCTACATTTTCTTTTTACTGTTCAGGTGTTTTTTTTCATTGTTCTTGGAGCGTTTGCTGGAGAAATTGCTTATAATTAGCTCTACTGGCTCTGTTAAATTCTTAATTCTGATCCCCCCCTCCCCCCTCTTTTTGTTGACACTATAGTTAGTAAAATTGTCAAAAGCATGGCTCTTTCTGGGGATAATAATGATAGACGAGAATTGAGGATTCATGAAAATTTGGATGAGTTAAGGACGGATTTGGCTGACTATATTGCTGAGTTATCAGAGGCTGCGGTGAAGGAGCGGGGCGTCTTTGCTATTGCATTGTCCGGAGGTTCTCTCATTGGCTTAATGGGGTATCAATGCATTCCTTTTCAATGTTTGGTTATTTTTGGTCTTGTGATTTTGGTGTTCTTCCATTAAAGTTTTTAGTGGAAACAGAAAACTCTGTGAAGCTCCTTATAACAAGACTGTCGACTGGGCTAAATGGTATATATTTTGGGCGGATGAACGTGTTGTGGCAAAAAACCATTCTGATAGCAATTATAAGCTTGCAAAGGATGGCCTTCTTTCAAAGGTTTGTATCTGGATTCATACTTTATTTGATGCTTTCTGGCTACCTTTTATGAGGGTTTGTTTTGTTCTGAGAAAGGCTGAAGGCCAAAAATGAAATTGCTCAAGGATTGAATGCTATCTTGAGCATTTGCAACATTTTGTTTCCTTTCTGCTTTCCAAAAACCAAATGAAGGGAAATTGCAATAAGAGATGATGTTTTCTGTTCTGATATTGGTATCCGATAAGGATGTCCCTGTTTGATCTCATTCTTTTCCTGTATTTTCCTCCTTTGGTTAACACACAGTGCAGATTAGTGCCTTCATGGTAACTGATTAAACTGATACACCCTTTGGATCTATTTGGCCATCTGATGCAGGATTAACTTTGACATTAGAAGGTGTGAAACTGAGTATTCTGTCCTCTTTGGGCAAGTGTTTACTAGCGTGTATGTGTTAAGTATCATCTATGATGTTTTCAATTGAACTAGATGTTTGGTTTTAACTGCAAAAACTTTCTTACTGCTGGGGTTTTAGTATTTTCATAATATCTCTGGAAACTTCTTCATGCAGCTTAGGTTTATTATGACCTTCCCGTGTTATATGGTCAATCCTGCAAGTTGAATTTCCTTTACCAGGATATAAAATTTCATTTTGTTCGCTATGCCATCTTTGACTCACCACAATACAAAGAACAAATACATGATGCAAACAAGAATTTTTGCTCACTTAAGAGGGTTGTACTGGCAGGTTGGGGGTTTGAAAACTTGCTGTAACAACATGGAAGTGTAAATTTCCACTTGATTTGGAGAGCTTTTTCTGGTGGTTCTACCCTTCTAAGAACTTTTGATCTTTTTTGAGTTGCTCATTCCACTGGCACATTGAGGATAGCGTGAAGCATGCATCTTTAGGACATCGGATATTATCAAAGTGCACGTCAAAAAAGATATTATCAAAGTGACCAAGATGACTGATGGTTCTGAAAAGCTAAGGGCCTTACAGTGAAACTGTCGTTTTATCTTTTGTAATCCTTGTAGACTTGTTTTTCAAAGATGAAGAGTTTGTCTGTTTGGATCCATGATGATCAAAATCAGACAGGTTTGAGATCTCTTAGGACTTGTTGATCTATTACCGCTTCTTGGACTATACCTTGTCCTCTCTCCTTTTCTTCTTAACTTTTTCTTACCCCTTAACAAAAAATTTGATGTATTACTTTTCAAGTTGTGGTTATGGGGAACGTTAAGTGACCTAGCTAGCTTGTTAGTCATGTTTTGCATCCCTTTGAGTAGCTAGTCAGCAAAATGACTTAACTAGCATCAAACTAAACTTGACTATGATAAAAGTTAGATTACCAATAGTTATTTCTTTTTATCTTATCTTTAGCAAGCGGTGGAAGAGAAATTTATATTGAATCATTATAAAAACATTTGTGTCAACAATGATGCGGTTTTCTTCTATTGCCTAGAAGGCTGCATCGAGATTTAGTGTCATGGTGTCTCCATTTTAAACGTTCTGAATGTGGCAACATTCTTCAATGGATAGATTGATTGAAAAATCATGCTTCAGCTTATTTTGATAAGTTTTACGCGTAAGTTGTATATGCTCTCATGATTTATGCCTTTAATCTGCAGGTGCCAATTGTTCCAAGTCATGTCCATTCTATCAATGATTCAGTTTCAGCAGAGGAGGCTGCTGATGAATACATGTTTGTTATTCGGCAGTTAGTGAAAACACGGATGGTAGGTGTTTCTGACATTAGTGACTGCCCCAAGTTTGACCTTATCCTTCTTGGGATGGGCCCTGATGGTCACATTGCCTCGCTATTTCCTAATCATTCAGTGCTTGATGAGACAGACCAATGGGTAACTTTCATCACTGATTCCCCCAAACCACCACCTGAGAGGATAACATTCACTTTGCCTGTCATCAATTCAGCGTCCAATGTAGCAATGGTTGTGACGGGCGAGAGCAAAGCAGAGGCTGTGCATTCGGCAATCGATAACATCGGACCTGACAGCCCGTCACTGCCTGCAAGGTTAGTCCAACCTTCGAAAGGGAAGTTGATATGGTTTCTGGACAAGCCAGCTGCATCAAAACTAGACGGCTTCCAATTCTCTGAGTAGGGTCCAGTTTTTTTCTTGTTAAAGTGTATCTTTGTATGTAGTGGAGGGTTTTGAAACCTGTTGATCCTCATCCTCGATTAGTTCCTGGCTTCTTTTTCTTTTTACTTTGGGTTAAATTCTTCATTTCGGTTTCTTCCTCTCTTTTCTATTTGAGATGGGAAGTGTGAAATCCGTTTTGTAAGGAGAGGTAAATAAACGTTGGGTTCTTAATGCAAAAGCTTTTTCTTGGTTCAGGGTCCATTTAGACAGTTTCATTGGGAAGCCATACGAGTGAAATGTGGAGCAGCATGCCTACGTTGTTGACATATACCAAATATATGAAAGGGGAACATTTTCCTACCCTTCCCATAGCAGCCCCAATCTTCTGACCTGGATAATCAAAAGGAAATCAAACTGTGGCAATAAACATTTGCATGGCGCAAAGATCCATCTATCTGTTGTGAAGATGAAATATAATCAATGATTACTACAGAATTCGTGTGACGCATCTTTGTAAGATGCCAAATAAAAGCCTTTCTCAGTCATAAATGTACAGATACTGAACCATTCTACATCATAAAAGCTGTTCTTTTTGCACATGATACAGAATAGAGCAGCTGGAATAATTGATATCATTTGTTTTGTGTGTGCAGGAATTATTATCATTGATTATCTGATTGTTACTCTGCAACGTAAGCTAAGAGCATCCTGACATGAAACTTATTAGAGGCTTCCCAGTTCCCACCTAAGAATATTTTCACACTTATGGCATCTCCTAATATTTAGGGTTGACAGCATCCGAGCCTTTGGCTCAATGGTAGATGCATGTATTCCTTACTCAAGAGAGTAAATTTGAATTACCCTTCCCCACATTAAAAATAAATAAAAAAGGGGTTGAGATTAGGGATTGAAAGCTTCCTGAATTGCAAAGCTCACCCAACCCCCCCTCCACCCAGTTCCCTACCAACGAAAAAAAAAAAATTCAAAACAAAAACAAATGCCCTTTGACATCAGTTGGATAGCTTCAACTAATAATCACACGGATGATGATTGAAAATAAAATATAAAAATACCTATCCACCTTTTGACATCAGTTACAATAAAAGATTAGCTTCTTCAAACTACTCTTAGTTATCCAGAATTAAATAATGGAAACTATTTAAATATGTCCAATCTCTTTCAAGAAAGAGACTGAAGCTGATTAGGCAGCATATTCTACATGGATTAGACTAAACCCTCAACAAAGCTATCAAAATTTAAGCTCCACAATGTATAACTGAGGAACAAAACTTTATTAGGACAGGCTCCAACATGCCACGAATGAAAGTAGATATGCAAAAATTAATACTTTCAATGAAAAGTGCCCTCTGACTGTACATTTCTTAGGGATGCCATTTTAGTTCCTCTCACTCAAGGAAAGTGAGTACACTTTCAATTGAACATCTTCGGTTAAAAGTGTGTAGTACAATAAACCTTTCATAATCAAAGTATTGTTGTACTACTTGCAACAATAGCATATTCTACAAAGATAAGATCAAACAACTTTTAAGCTTTATGAGAAAATCAGCAATGAGTTAGATGTTTTAACAATAATTCAATCATTTTGTTCCAAAGATCTAAAAGAATCTCTTTTTTTTTTTTTTCTTTCTTTCTAGGATGGTAAGCTCTGCAATGTTCATAAATGTTGAAGCAATTAATACTGTGCAACTTCTGGGATTGGAATATATAAACTCTTCATTCATTTCAAAATTGGTTTTCCTCAATTAACAAGATTTAATTGATTGGCACAAAGGCATTCAGCGTACTTTACAGTGGTATGAAATTTCCTAAGGCATATGATGAAATAAACTATATGAATCAGTATGACATCCAAGATCAACTTACAGACTCCACCAATGTGCGATATTCCCTTTCTGTTACTGATCTTATGCCATTTAAATCAGGAACTGCTCCTTCTTCTTCTTTTTCTTCTTCTCCTTCGCTTTCTATACCTTCCCTTGGAGGGAACCCACGTGTGCGTGCAACTAGCCATTGGTCTATGATCCCACAGTCAATTGCATACTTGATTGTGCATTCTAAGTATCCTTTATCTGTAATGAGATCTGGCTGAACTGTCAACATTCTTAGGAGAGCTGAAATGTTTGTGAAAAGAAAAAAAAAGGATGGATAAGCTGAAATTCAAATAACAGTAAGTAAACCATGATTTCCTACCCATGCATCAATAATTAGTCAATAATGAGGAAAAATCCATATCAAAATCACCTACCACCTAAATCTTTAACTTATCTGTCATAGAGAGTAGATGCCTTATGCATACAAAATAATAAATCATATCAAATTGCTCCCAGCAAAGATCTTACATAAAGTAAACAATGATAATTAGCCATCCTTCATATTTTGTTTTAACTAGCATGACCAAGCAGTTTTCTCAAACACTAGGATGTCAAAGGAAACATATAATGCAAATTAATAACGCGATAAATTCTACATTACTTTTTAACATAGATCTATTAATTTGGGAGCTTGTGGGTTATTAATTACGTATTAAAATTAGAAAATGATATGGTCAAACTGATAGCTGGAAACCTAACCATAACAATTCACCTATTTAGACATGAGCCGGTTGAAATAGACCATCAAAGAGCAATTCCTGCAAAAAGGGTTAACTATACATTGAGTGGTAAGCTATAACAACCGCTCAGTCTTCTCCCTTTGAGCCAAATGATGTTTTTAAATGGGGAAAAAAAGGCTGAGCTTGGCAATGTACCAAGCTCAACAGTCCCTATGTATAATGACTCCAAAATAACCTACAAACTTTCATGTAGCAGAGAGCAGAGATAAGTAGATCCACAAGTCTGCACCTGCAACAATGCCATCTCCAGAAGCTGACATATCACAAGTGAAAGGGGTTATGGGAGCATCCTCCATCCCATGCACTGCACCATTTTGCTCCTTTGTGTAATAGTGTATCTTGGAAGTCCCATTTGTTACAAACAAAACCTTAAGGTTTTCATGCCAAAGTGGTTCAACCACTTCATGATCATAATGGATAAATTTTGATCTGGCATTGTTCTTGGTGTCAAATTCTTCAGTAGGCTTGATTCCACAGAGAAGCTCCAGTTCTTGCTTAGTAACCTCAATAACATCAGCAAGGTTCCATGCTTCTTGTATGAAAATCTTCGTCTCTTCATCAGACTGCCACAGTGGCATTGGAAGGTTTACGTCATAGAAAATAACCCCTCCTAATTTCTTTGACATCTTGATGGCTTTCAATGCAGTTGATCTCATGTTTCGATCAAGCAGAGAATGTGTGCTGAAATAGAACATCTTTGCCTACAAGGAGGTTGTTACAGAAGTCAATAATCTCTAGGAGCAATACAGCTTTCTTATAATGGAGATATTAAAATTGTTGAAGTAAAGAGGTATGGCCCATCTTATAATTATAGATAAGTCATTTCTTCCATTGTAAGGACATTTATATATGGGTGAGTGATTTTGTATGTTATAAGCAGCCAGTTGTGAATAGCCAGAAAATGTGAGACTATAGAACAGAATGTGCACAAACCTAGAAATCCCATAAATAATCAAATCCAAAGAATGAAACTGGAAAACTCTCATGTTGATGTTGACAAAGAAAACACAAAATATAAAGGTTGGAAGCAACAAATCATTCAAACATATTGGACAAAGTTGGAATAATTGACGGAAGAACTCAGAACATATATAGGCACTTCAATAAATGGCTCCTTAGCTTCTGCTCTAAGCTGAAACTTTCTCACAGATATACTATACTGTGTTAATAAAGACTACAGAACTTTTCTATCTATTTTTTTTCCCTACCAATTTACTGAAACATTATCCTTGTAATTATTGGTTTCTCTTCACTTAGAAGACAAGCAGATACATGTTCAAGTAAAATAGTAGTGTAATATAATGAAGTTTCCCAAACCATATATCATTAAAAAGCAAGGATGCCAAAATCACATGAATTAATTTACAGTTACTCTATTACCTCTTTCAGCACATCAATATTGATCTCAGACTTGGACAGAGAATCCTCTGCACATGATCTGAGACTGGTCATTCTCAAGCGTCCTCTTTTGCTAACTTTCATCTGTGATACAGCCGTTGCCCTTCTACTATCAATTAGAACTGATCGTGTTTGAACATTGTTCACATTTAAATAGCATAGCATGGCCTGGCCATAGTCATCATCGCCAAGTTTTCCCATAAAAGCAACTTTGCCACCCAGGCTTGCAAGAGCAAGAGCAACACTGCCAGCAGATCCCCCAGGTGCCCTAACAAATTTTTCTGGGGCCCATATAGCATCCTTCATTCTCTCATGGATTTCATAATCTACAAGTCTGTTGGCTGGTCTTCCTGAGGGAACAAAAGCATGCTGTGCAGCTCCAAAGCAACAAACAAGTGGAGGCCAGCCATATGTGTAACTAATATCTTCTCCTTCATCTATATGCAATTCAAGGTCTTCCTCACTGTCATCACCTGAATTTGTCATTAAAGTAGAGTCCTCTATATCACTAATTTCAGATTCACTTTGTTGCTCTTCCATACTACCATCCTTCTTTTTAGTCCTTCTCCTCCTCACCTTTTTCTCAGTTTTCTGTTCATCAACACTAGCAGAAGCTGATGCCACTGTGAATAATAAAAGTATCAATTTAGCAATAAATAACTGATTTTAAATCAGCAATAGGTATTAAGCATGTTTAATGAGGCAAGACATTGATGAAATTGCAAGGTTGTACCTTTCTTTCTAGACCTTCGTGTTTTCTTATTAGCTTCACTTGATATAGATGTGCTTTCCTCCTTAGCAGCATCATTGTTTAACACCAATTCAGAGTTTTCCTCAGGTACATCATCTTTTGCTTTCTTCCTAGTTCGTGTAGTAGTTCGTGTAGTAGTTCTAGAAGCCTTCTTTTTGACAACTGCCCCATTTTCACTGGGTTCCCCTTGAGTTGAAATGGCACCATTTTTCTTGGCTGAGAGACACCATTTATTCTGCAACCAGAAATCCTGAGGTTGCACTAAGTTGGGCGCTGGGTAATAAATTGAATTTGAGTTCCACCTGCATCATCAGAAAGCAAAATAAAAAAAATGAGAAAGAAAGAAAGATCAGCATAGATATATATTGGTTTACAAGTGAGCCAAGGCTTAAGCATAGTTAATCTGAGCTCTCACGTAGTAAAGTCCAGTATACACTACTATGCATCCAATGTTATCAATCATCCACACGTCCAGCACCAGCAAATTCCTCAACCCCAACCTCCAGATAAAAGCCAACACACATGCACAACGCCCCACAGTAACACACAAAAATAAAAAATCTAAGCAAAACCAGATAACATTTTAAATTTCTTTCAAAATCCCAATGAAAGGGAATGTTGATTCACAGTGTAAATAGTACTGTTAGGAAAGCAAAAAACACGGGTCTTTGGCTGACATGTGACCTCTGCTATCACCAAGGAAGAAAAGAAAATATTTTTGGAGCAAAATGGCAAAGTAGCATTGGAGCAGCTGAATTATAAAATGGGCATCCACACAAAGGAGAGACACATTCAAGTTCGTAACATAAAAACATAGCAAAGACACAGCAACGATTATACCCCATCAAAGTGAAATTACAAAAGGATATGAGAAGAATACCAGTTGCAAAAAAAACATTAAAAAAGGAAAACAAATACTGCTAAAACTTGAGGTAAAGAGAGACGGAAAGAACCTGGGAAGTGAGAGAAAATGAGTAAAACAAAGGGATGCCATTGATAATCTTTAATAGCAATCTCTACTAATTTGCAGTTAAGCAGAGCATGTAAGAAATGAGAACCGTCTCTTCATGTTGTGGGGGTTTTAAGATTGGAAATACAAATACTACAAGAGGCGATAGAGGGAACCCAGGGGTTTTAGTTTTACACGCTCTCTCTCTCTCGCCCTCTCTCCTGAGAGATATATCAATATTAAAAAAAAAGAAAAGAAAAGGAATATGACTTAAAACGGTGAGTTTCACTGCTCTCCTCTGGTTAAATGCTGGGAGCCTGGGATGCCTCTGTCCACACCGCTCATTTCGTGGATTCATCAAAGGCTTCTACGTTATTTCCTCTATGCAGAAAATGCAGGGAAGAGACCTTTTTTCTTTTTGGTTTTGTTTGGTTCTTAGTTAGTTGAATTGGAGACCCATCAAAGGGTTTTGTAATTTGCTCTTTTTCTGCAATCTATAGCTGCAGTGTTATGCTGGCAATTGAGCAAAGCTCAAGTGAAAGACAAATAAAGCATTAAAATTTTTCCTTGAGAAGAAGTTGAAGAAACCACTTAATATGAATCTTTTCAAGCAGCTTGTGCCCACCAAAGGTGGGATTATTGGTGCCCAGAAGTATTGTAGAGGTAAATATCAAATGTGTACTTGTTTTCTATTTCCTTTATGTGTTTTAGATGAATGGGTTTACTTTCTGCTTATATATCAAGGACCAAATTCAGCTCTTGCATGTGTCGATTGCACTGATTCACTGTAAATTTCTTAACGCTGCTCTTAACATGTTGCTTTACATTGGAGAAAGTTTGGGTTTTCCCGGATATAGTTGTGACAATTAGGTTCAGAAAGTAAATATTTTTTGTTTAAGATATCTGAGTTGGTGGTGAATTGGTGATTGATTTAAATGGAAAACTAGTTTTCGTGGTTCCATCTGTTTACCTAATAGTAATTTGCAAGAAATAGTACATTAATATTGGTACATGTTACTGCAGCATCATAATAATAATAATAATTTTTGTAACATTTACTGCAGCATCTTTCTGTGCCTTTCTTCATACAACCCCAGATCAATCAGTGGAAGTTCATTCTCCGGACCAGGAAGTGGTGATTGCTTTAGGAAGCAATGTGGGTGACAGACTTAATAATTTCAATGAAGCCTTGCAGTTAATGAGGAAATCGGGTATAAAAATCTCAAGACATGCTTGTTTGTATGAGACTGCTCCTGCGTACGTCACTGATCAGCCCCGATTTCTCAACTCTGCTGTTAGAGCTGTTACAAAGCTAGGGCCACATGAACTTTTGGGAGTGCTTAAGAAAATTGAGAAGGACATGGGTCGTACTGGTGGAATAAGGTATGGTCCAAGGCCAATTGATCTAGACATCTTGTTTTATGGAAAGTATCGAATTGGTTCTGATATACTTACTGTCCCCCATGAGAGAATATGGGAGCGACCATTTGTAATGGCCCCTTTAATGGATTTGCTGGGATCAGTTATCGACAATGACACCATTGCTTGCTGGCATTCTTTCTCAACAGATTCAGATGGACTACTTGGTTCATGGGAGAAATTGGGTGGTGAATCCCTCATTGGAAAGGAAGGGATGAAAAGGGTTTTACCCATTGGGAATCGCTTATGGGATTGGTCAGAGAGAACCTCAGTCATGGGTATCCTTAATCTGACCCCAGATAGTTTTAGTGATGGTGGAAAGTTCTTATCTGTGGAGATGGCTGTTTCTCATGTTCACTTGATGATTTCAGAAGGAGCTGATATAGTAGATATTGGTGCACAATCTACACGGCCCATGGCCTCTAGGATTTCTGCAGAAGAAGAATTGGATAGGTTAATCCCTGTCTTAGAAGCTGTTCTAGGCATGTCTGAGATGGAGGGAAAGCTCATATCTGTGGATACTTTCTATTCAGATGTTGCATTAGAGGCAGTAAAAAAAGGGGCTCATATTATAAATGATGTATCTGCTGGGCAGTTAGATCCTAACATGCATAGGATTGTTGCTAGCCTTGGTGTTCCTTATATCACTATGCACATGAGGGGAGACCCTACTACAATGCAGAGTAGTGACAACCTGCAGTATGATGATGTGTGTTTGCAGGTTGCCTCTGAGTTGTTCTCAAGAGTTAATGATGCAGAATTGTCAGGTATTCCAGCTTGGAGGATTATCCTTGACCCTGGAATTGGATTCTCCAAGAAGACTGAACATAATTTGGACATCCTCACAGGCTTACCAGACATTCGTGCAGAGATTGCTAAGAGAAGTTTGGCTGTGTCTCATGCTCCCGTACTTATTGGACCATCAAGAAAGAGATTTTTAGGTGAAATTTGCAATCGTCCTGCTGCGGTTGAAAGAGATCCTGCAACCATTGCTTCTGTCACTGCTGGGATTTTGGGAGGTGCAAACATCATCAGGGTGCACAATGTTAAAGACAATGTAGATGCTGTGAAAGTTTGTGATGCAATGCTAAAAGAGTGGAGAACTCGATCATAATGCTAGGAAATGCAATCATTTCGGTTCAGTCATTCTTATACCCTGCCAAAGCCAAAGAATTGTGAGCTAAACGGCTCATGAAGTTTTCCCATATATTGTTTTTTTCATTTTTTTCGCCTTTTCTTTTGTTCTTGCACCAAACTTGTATTCACATTGGATGGAAAGTTTTGTTGTAAATTTTAATCATTGTTTATTCTGCAGTTGTTTGAAGATGGACTAGATATAAACCAGCTAATCATTCTGTGAAAGGCACTGTAAACTACCTATTACCAGCAAAGCTGCAATGGTTGACAAGAACCATATGGAAATTTCATTGGGGTCCCTCTATGGGATGGTTTTTTAATAATGTTTTTAATGGTTGGAACTGTATAATAATAATTATTTCAACTTTAAACTGGAAACTTGGAAATCTCAATCAAGGCTTAAAGCTATCAGCAATTTTTTATTAGTTTGTTACCACGCCATCGCCAGGATATAGGCCTAGACTGATGTAGTGTTGTCTCCATTGGTTAGGTGAGAGCATATGCATCTTTTTCTTCCATTCTGGGTCTTTCATTAGTCCAAAATTGTTACTATCATTTTTCTTCTTTGATTTACGCCAAGTTGAAATATATAAACAAAGTAATGAATGAAGAACACCCATTTTTATCTATTAATTATTAATCTTGTTTCCTGACTAATTTTCACCAAATGATTGACTGAACAAAAGGAAAGTTGATAACCCCACACATTGCATCTGCTTTCCAGGGCCATTTCGTTTTCACTCTCTTCTCTGCTTCTCCAACTTTCCCTCTCTCTCCCTCCCTTCCCTACTTCCCAACAGGGTTTGGCGTCGCGAGTCTCGAAATGCGGAAATAATCAATCAACAAACAAGTCCCCCTGACCAAATAAATTCTTACCCGTAGGCTGCAAACTTGTGAAACAGTGGATATGTTAATTTTTGAAATGAAATGCATGCAGGTTAACCTAAAGTCTTACTTGAGTAGATGAAAATGCGAAAAAGGTTCTTTTTCAGAACATTGTCTCGAAATGATCATGTCGGTAATATTGGAGGAAAAGAAGAAGACAATCTTTGATATGGAATGTTAGGGGCTTGGGTAGCTCCTTGAAAACCATTAAGGTGAGGAGAATTGTTCGATCCTCCAACTTAGAGATGATCCTCGTCCAAGAAACAAAGCTTACTGGTAATGTTGACCAAACCGTGGGTCATTTTATGGCCTTCTCTTAATTACGATTGGGCTTTTAGTGCAGCTAATGGTAGATCTAGGGGAATTTTGACCATTTGGGACAAATCTGTGTTCACCAAATCCAACGAGATTATTAGTGATAGATTCATCCTTCTTCAGGGCATTTGGAATTCACTCAATCTCCAATGCATCATTGTTAATGTTTATGCTCCTTGTGATGGGGAGGACAAAAAGGCCTTATGGTATGAACTTATCACTCTCAAAATTCAGTTCCTGGGATGTTGGTGTATCGCCGATGACTTCAATACTGTTAGAAACGCTGAGGAAAGGCAAGGATGCAATCTGCTTGGGTACAGTGTTGATGACTTCAATGATTTTATCAACAATTGCGAGTTGTGTGATTTACCTCTTGACGGCAAGAAATTCACTTAGTTTGGCTCGGATGCCAAACGAAGCAGACTTGACCCATTTTTATTATCTTCTAAATGGCTCTTTTAGGTTAGAAATTTGAGACAGAAATGCCTCAAACGATCCCTTTTCGACCACTGCCCGATCTTGCTTTATTCAGATGTCACGGATTGGAGCCCCCGCTCATTCCATTTCCTTGATTGTTGGTTGACAATAGATAACTTTTTGGGTACTATTTTTGAACAGTGGAATAACATTGTTATTGAGGGGTCTGTTGGGCACATCATCAAAGTGAAGCTTAATTGCCTTAAGTTTTTTCTCAAAAGCTGGAACAAGGAAGTTTTTGGTCATATGGACCTTGCTGTCTCAACTCTAGAAGACAAATTGGATGCCTTGGATAGAATTAGGAATTCTAGGGATTTTACGGATTTGGAGAAGTTAATAAAGAAGGATACAATTTGAGACCTTTGGCAAGCCACATATGGACAGTGCCGGCCCTTGGGTGAAGCCACCCAAGCAATGGCTTTAGGCTCCTAATTTGGAGAGTTCCCTACTTTAGAAAAAATTTATAATTTTACAATAATTATAATATATTTAATTATATTAAAATATATAAAAATTAAAAAATATATAAAAATAAAAAATAATTATTAAAATTATTTTTTCATTTTTTTAATTATGTGGCTAATAATTTTAATTTTTTATTACTTTCTTCTTTATAGAATGCTATTAATTCTCAACTATATTCTCTTATTTTCAATAAACCAACAGTCGTATATATTTACTTATCTCCAACAGTTATTTTTTTCTCACTTGTTTTTCTTATTTCCAATCAATGCATTTAATGATTTTCAACAGCTATTTTTTTTCTATATATAAAACTAATTTTTTTTCAATGTATAATATCTACTTTTAAAATCTTCCTTTCTTATTTGCCCTTTCTTCTTTTAACTTCAATTTTTCTTCAAAAAATACACAAAAAGTCTGTTCTTTTATTATCTTTATAAAACTGTAAGCTTCATTTACGGTTTGTAATAAGCATTCAATAATTAGGTACTATTGTTCTAATCTTTACAGATTTTTTTACTTTAATTTAGAGTTTATATTATATTGTTATATTATTTTTATTTCATGTGATAGTTGATTTGTTTGAATTAGAAATTTTGATTGTTAATTTTATATTAGCCATTTAGAAAATATAAGATAATTATAATAGTTTAAAATATAAGATAAAATTTTAAATCTCAAAAAGCTAGAAGAATAAAATTTTAATAAATTTTTTTAATTTTAATTAAAAAAAGCCTCATTTGAATATTTTGCTTTAGGCCTTTGAATTTGTTGGGCCGCCCCTGTATATGGAGACAAAAATCTCGTATGCAATGGATGAGAGAAGGGGATAAGAGCACCAGATTTTTCCAATCCAAAGCTAAGGCTCGATCAAACCGCAACCATATGTGTGGCATCATGATGAATGGGACATGGGTTTCTGATCCTAAATTGGTGAGACAAGCTACTTATAACTACTTCAAGTCTCTCTTTCATTGTGATCAATGGCCACGCCCTTCCCTTTGTGGCCTCCCTTTCAAAATTCTTTCTCGACATGATGTCGCAAATCTCGAAGCTCTTATTTTGTATGGATGAACTCAAATCAGCAATAT
Source organism: Theobroma grandiflorum (assembly GCA_036013995.1). Taxonomy (NCBI): domain Eukaryota; kingdom Viridiplantae; phylum Streptophyta; class Magnoliopsida; order Malvales; family Malvaceae; genus Theobroma; species Theobroma grandiflorum. The sequence continues at coordinate 2,143,803 of CP142127.1, forward strand.
GGGGTTGTATGGGATCTAAGGATCTGGGGCTGAGTGGGTTTAATTTTAATTTTTATAAGAAATCTTGGTCTCTCTTAGGAAATGAAATTCTTAATTTTGTTTTGGAATTCATGGAATAGGGTAAATTGGAGAAAGGCCTCAATTCGTCATTCATCGCTCTTATCCCCAAAGCGTTCAATCCTTCTTCCTTTAAGGAGTACCAACCTATTAGTCTCATCAATTCTCTCTACAAAATTATTGCCAAATTGTTGGCTAATCGCTTAAAAAGAGTTATCCACTCTGTTATTAGTGACACTCAAAGTGCCTTCATTAGTGGGTGTCAAATCACAAATGGTATTATGCTTGCCAATGAGATTATCCATAGCATGAGAAAGAAAAGTCACAATCAAGGGGGAATTGTTTTCAAATTGGATTTTGAAAAAGCTTTCTATTGCGTTGATTGAGACTTTCTTATTATGATTATGGAATTTATGGGTTTTGGAACTAAATGGCATAGTTGGATCTACGAATGCATTTCCATGGTATGTGTTTTTATCCTTGTTAATGGGTCCACTACAGCTAAGTTCCTTGTCAAGTGGGGTTTTTGTCAAGGTGACCCATTGTCCTCTTTTCTCTTTATTATGGTAGCGGAAGCCCTTCATGTATTACTCATTCGAGCTAAGCAACTTCATTTTCTTCAAGGCATCACACTTTCCATCTCTGAGTTAGCTATTTCTCACCTTTAATTTGCGGATGATACCATTATCTTTGTGGAGCCAAGAATTCAATAGGCTCTTAATATGAGGCATCTTCTTCGCTTCTTCGAGCTTGTTTCCGGCCTCAAAATTAATTTCTCTAAATCATGTCTCTATTCGATGGGGATCGATGATCGATTGGGCAATGAAATGGCTAATATCCTTCAATGTAATACGAGGTCATTTCCTTTTAAGTACCTTGGTATTCCATTAGGTGCCAACCCAAGGAGCAGTCGTACGTGGGAACTGATGATCTTAAAATTCAAGAACCACCTTGTTTTGTGGCAGAGAAAATATCTCTCTTTTGGCGAAAGGTTAGTTCTAGTAAATTCGGTGTTAAACTCACTGTCCTTTTATTCTTTTTATTATTTCTCTGTATTTCAAGCACCAAAAGCAGTCATTATGCAACTTGATGAACTCAGACGGTCTTTCTGTGGGGTGGTGAAAGAAAAATTTCGAAGGTGAAGTGGAGTACGGTTTGTAAACCCAAACGATATGGTGGACTTGGTGTTGTCAATCTTTACAAAAAAATATTGCATTACTTGGCAAATGGTGGTGGCGCTATGGTGTAGAGGACAAAGCACTATGAATGAGATTACTTCTCGAGAAATATGGGACAAGTCAATCCCTTTGGCTTCCATCGATTTCGAATCCTAGGAGAATGTCAGCTATATGGAGATGTATTGTCAACTTCTCTTCCATTGAAAGTGTTCATTACCTTGTAGGATTTGATGCATGTCGTTGGATGGGGGGTAGTGGCTTTAGTGTTCTATTTTGGCTTGATCGTTGGCTTTTAATCAGTTCTTCTCTTAAATGTGTCTTCCCTGGACTCTTTTCTTTATGTGTCAACAACGATGCCAAGGTTTCTAACATATGGAGACGAGGTCCATGGAATGTTCCGTTTCGTCAAACCCTTTTCTCTTTGGAACAAGATACTTATTCCGAGTTTCTTGAGATGCTTGGACCAATGACCTTCATTTCGGATAAAGAAAACAAACTTGTGTGGCAACATGACCCTAAAAGTATTTTTTCAGTTAAGTCTTTTCAGCTCCATTCTTGATTCCTTCCCAAGGGAACAATAGGTATGGTTCTCATCCTTATGAAAGCTCTCTATTCCTTCAAAGGTCCAATGCTTTCTCTAAATAGCTATTCTCGATTTTGTCCTAACAAAAACCTTTCTTAGTAAAAGAGAAGTTCACTTTGAAGAGGAACAGTGTAAGTGTGCTTGGTGTGGTGTCAAGGAGGAATCTTCTCACATTCTGTTAAGCTGTTCCTTTTAGTTAGATTGGTTGGTGCCATATTTTCCAATGGTGAAATCTTTCATGGGTTGCCCCTTGCTCCTTTGCCTCACACATTCAAAGCTGGTCGCAATGCTATCATTGGAACTCAACCTTGAATTGTTGGATAGTCGTGTGTGGGGCAACTTTATGGTCCCTTTGGTTGGCTAGGAATAAATTTGTATTTAACAGAAAAGTTTAGGACAGTAAGGAAATTTTCTTCCTTATTCGTATGAGATCTACTTTCTGATTGCGGACATGTGATGGTATGAAATCAGTGGATGAATTTGGATGGTGGACTGAACCATGGGAAGTAGGGGTTCATCGCACCCCTCTCCACCGTCGCCTTAACATTCATTGGTGCCCATCGCCAAAGGGACTTTGAAATTTGATGTTGACGGTTCTGTCAGAGGAAAATCGAGGTCAGTAGGATGTGGAGGGGTTCTTCGAGACTCAGAGGTATTTCTTGTTGGGGTGTTCTTTGGTCCTCTTAGAGTTCAAGATTCTAATTTTGTCGAAATCATGGTAATCAAGCGTGCTTTCCATCTCTTTTCTTTATCCCTTTATGCAACCACAAACAAGCTTCTCATTGAGTTCGATTCTAAAATTACCCTTTCCTAGATTCTCCATCTCTGCAAGAGACCTTTAGATAAATAGATGCTTTTTAATGATATTGATTTTCTTATTTTGCAGCTCAAGGAAGTCTCTTTCCAACACATTCTTTAGAGAAGAAAACGCCTTCGTTGATTGTTTTGCGAAATATGAAATTGACAAAGAGTCCATGTTCTTTGCCTGGTGGTAGTTTGCCTTTGCTTTCTTCTATTGTTTTCATGGCCTGTCCTTCTCTTCACATGAAGTTGGTTTGGATTTTTTGTTTTTCTTACTTCCTCAATGTTATAGAGGTTTTAGGTTGAACTGTGTTTTGTATTTATGATTATTGGTCTGATTTTTAACATCATGGGTTATCTGAATTGATTGTTTGGAGCTGTTATCCTTGAGTTTGTTTTTAAGTTTGATAGTCAAAGTTTGTACTAACAATATGTATTTTGTACATAATGTCAAGGTGTGTTATGTTCTGTTGAAATGAACAAACTCTGGTCCTCCTTTTGTTTTGGAATTCAACGGAGATTCAAGAAATCGAAACATCTTTTTAGGTACTCCTTTTAAGTTTTCTCGAGCTCATGTAAATTGAGAGGTGTGGTTAAAGTCCCCCTTTCCTTTGCACCTTACTTTAAAGGTTTTTTAATAAAATTTTAACAGGATAGCTGGACCCTAAAAACTTTTCAAAAAAAAAAAAAAAAACTCTGGTCCTCCTTTATCCTTTTGTTCTTTCTAGATTCTTTCAGGTTCTCCCTTTTGAATGATTAATTGAATATATTCTTTGAAAAAAAAAAAACAGAAGAAGACAATCTTTGTCACAACTTCTTGGAAGTTACAGTCAGATAAAAGCAGGTCAAAGAGGATCTGAGAGTTCGAAAACGCGGGCTCAGTTACTGTTCATTGGAGCAGCTGCTGCACACTACATTTGGATCAAAAAAAATCCTACCGACAGCAGCAGCCTTTCCCTCTCTCTCTACATCTGTTTCATACTTCCTAGCACGGATTGGCGTCACGAGACTCGAAATGCAGAAATGGTCAATCAACAAAATAAAATCTTAACCGTTGGTTGCAAACTTGTGAAACAGTGAACATGTTAATATCTGAAAAAGAAATGCATGCAACTCAGTTGCGTATGTGAAAATGCAACTGGGCAGGGCTCAAGTACTACTGCCTTTTTCTTTCCAGACTGGCTCAAGTATTACTGCCCTTTGCTTTCCAGACTGGAAAGGATAGAACAAGAAAGTGCAGGTCAATTTCTTGCCAGTTGCAATCAGATAGAAACAAGACAAAAAGGACGAGAGAGTTTAACGCGGCTCAGGCATTCGCTGGTCCGTGAAAAGAGTCCAAACATTTTGAAGTAAAAATGTCTTTACTTACTTTCAAAAATTACAAACTTAAACTTATAAAATTAATATTTTAAATTAAAAATAAAAAATTTATTAATATTTTAATTATAAATATTTAAATTATAAATAAAAATATTAATATTTTACAAATATTATTTTTTAAATTATTAAGTGAAAATATAAATTGAAAAATGAAAAATGCAAATAGAAAAAAAAATAAATCTTATTATAATAAAATGTTTAAATTTTTAATTATAATTATAAAATATTTTGAATTTAAAAATTAATTAAAAGTATTAATATTTTAATCATCATGATATTTAAATTATAAATAAAATATTAATATGTAAATGATCAATTATTAATATTTTAAATCAATTATAAACTACTAATATTTGAAAAATAAAATAACAATAAATAATCATAACAACATTTAAATTATAAATAAAATATTAATATTTTATAATATTAATGATTAAATTTTAAATAAAATATTAATATTTAAATGATCAATTATTAATATTTTAAATAAAAAATTATTTATATTTAAAAAATAAAATAAAAATAAATAATCATAATAACATTTAAATATAAATAAAATATTGATTTTTTAAGAAATTAATGATTAATTTATAAATAAAATTTTAATATTTAAATAATAAATTATTAATATTATAAATAAATTATAGATTAATATTAAAAAAATAAAAAATAAATAATCATAATAACATTTAAATTATAAATTAAATATGAGCATTTTATAATGTTAATGACTAAATTATAAATAAATATTAATTTTTAAATTACCAATTTTTAATATCTTAAATAAATTATAAATTATTAATATTTAAAAATAAAATAAATTAAAAATAAATAATCATAATAATATTTAAATTATAAATAAATATTAATATTTTATAATATTAATGATTAAATTATATTATAAATAAAATATTTATATTTAAAAAATAAATAAAATAAATAATAATATATAAAATAAATTAAAATAATTATTTTTATTTTATTTTATCCATCGTAACAAACTAAGTAATAATTATTTGATTTTATTTTCATTTTATTATATTCTTATAGAATAATTATTTTATTTCATTTTTTGTCTGTTCCGTTATCCAAAAGTGTTAAAAATGCTTGTCATCTCTGCTGTGATAGAACTCAAAAAACTGTATCTTTATGTTTTGCTTCCTTGAACAGCAAGCTCAAACAAGGTAGCTACTGTGTCTTAATCGAATGTTTGAACCCCAGGTCTTGAACATGGGGTTGAGTTCACTTTAACATTGCAAAATCGTTGTCGGTGGCAGGGTAGGGGAGGCTGTCGTCCTTGTTGTGTCTTTCCATTACCATTCCAAAATCATGGGTTCCCGGCTCATTGCTAGCTATGTTATTTTCTTTTAGGCTTTATGTAGTAACAATTTTTCATCTGAAGAAGTGTATTTGTGCAGAAAATATCTGTGAAGGCAAGGGCGACATTTCAAGTTATAAGCACAAAAACCTTTTGAGAGTAAAAATGACAACATGCGATGCTCTCTGAAGATGGTTCAGATTGCCTGAACGACTGGTCATATTCACTTTTGGTATTTCATCCTTTGCTTAATTACTCTATTCTTATATTTTGTTTACTCTCTTTTTAGTAAGATTTATTATTTTATATAGAATGAATAGTGAACCATTTAGAGGATGGATGCCGATCAGGGAGCTAGTACAAAGTGTTTTACATGAATGCCAATCATTTTAACTTTAGAGAAACTGATAATAACAATGTATGATCAGTTCAATGGCTTGGCATTAATTAAGGTGAAAATTCAAATCTCTCTTGCAACTTTTTGCCCAGTGAATTGTTTAGAAATTCAGGAAATGACCCTTTGTAAACAACTTGAGCTTGAATAGATTCCATATAAATCATTTCCCTCCAAAATGATTTACTCTGTACATATTGGAGAAGTTGAAGAGAAGTTATCCAAAATACGTACTCTTGCAACATATTAACCCCAAAAAATTTCCTTTGGTCTCAATAGGTCTGCTCTTCAGCAAGGGAATGATGACTTTTGTGCTGCCAAACCTTATGACATTCCTCACAGTTTTCTGGAATTCGAAACCAAAAGAAGCTGCAGAAATCGTCAATCTTCAGGAGGGTCTAAGGAATATGTTGCAGATACTCGTTGCTCTCTGCATAGATGCTTGCCTTGGTTATCGATGGATGTTGATTCTATCTAGCGTTTTATATTCTACTATAAGATACCTTTTTACTAAAGAAAATAAGTAATAATATTGCCTTGGTTATCAGCGGATGTTGATTCTATCGAGTGTGATGCAGGGACTTGTTATAAACTTGATTCTGGAAGAACAGATAAAAACCAAGTATATTGAAGGACAAACAGAGCATTCAAGAAGCAGAAAAACGATGAGTTCAAGGCTTGTATTGTTACTTTAGTAAAACATTGTATAAATACAAAAGGTATATGGCAAACACCTGTTACACAAAAAGACAGGTGTTAAGATAAACTACATGCACAGCAACACATTAGAAGCATATACACTAGTCATTAAAAGACCAGTACAACAAAGCAAAATGGACATACACCTGTCCATGTATCAAGCTGGTGCATGCTTGAATCCTATCAGCAGGGACTTGGCCTTTTAGCACTCTCAGTGCCTCGATACTTTTTCAAGAATGAAAAAGTATGTCCTGCGGAGGAAGTCCAATGCTTTAAGAAGTTGAGACGTACACCTTTCTGGGAAGGATTAGCTCTTCTGATTGCTGGTGGGGCTGCCCAAGTAATTCCCCTTTACTCCCTTTCTTTTAACCAAACCAAGGTTGTAGGAGTACCAGAACACTGTGAAGCAACAAGACAAAATGTTGAATGCTGCTTATGCAAGGTTAAAATAGGAAGCTGGTGGAAGTTGTAGCAGAGAATAATCAGATGGTTTTGCAGCGGATTCATGAAGCTGGGAACCATAACATCAGTTTATCATTTCATCCGTCTTTCAAATGAATGGCATCGGCGTTTTTTTGAGATCAGCCATTGTCATAGTAATGGGTTTCCTTTGGTTTCTTTGTGGTTTCCCCTTCTACGGCCCTCGTCGACTGCAGCCGAGTCCTCTTTCAACTATGGTACGTACCTTGATTGCCGCGGCGCGGAAGAGGCATCTCAATTACCGAGGAAGTTTGGAACAACTTCATCGTGGTGATGCGGAAGAAAATCAACTCCTTACAGACCATCTTGAGTGAGTTGCTCTTTCCCTTCTAATTGATTTTTTTTTGGTACGTATGGGAGGTTTTTTGGTTGAAAAGCAAAATCTGTATGTTTCATTCCAGCAAGAAAAGAAATGCTGGTGCAAGTCTTTGGCCTTAAGCTGGCGGAAGACTTGTTACAGCAAATACACACTGCCTTCATTCACAATAGCTCACTCCCCTCTCTTCATCCTGCCATTCACATAGCCAGTTCGGACCCAGGCAAAACAAGCTTTGAGTGCCGCCTCCAAAGGAAGTGACACTCACTTCCACCACCCCCCCCCCCCCCCCCCCCCCCCCCCCCCCCAAAGTCACTCTACGACTCGAGAACCCGAGTTTCAGCACGTGTGCAGTACTATTTACTCGATCATCGCTCACCCAGGCTCATAGCAGAGGTACTGAGATACTCAGTATCCCTTAAACCTTAAACCTTAGTCTTCAGGAAAGTAACAACCGTTAGGCCAGGCTTAAATCATTTCAGTCCCTATGATTGTTTCTATTCTGACCTATTTAAACTCTTAGTTTTCGGACAATAATTTGTTTGGTTTTTTTTGTGGCTTTTTCATGATTTGTTCATTGTTTATGTTGAATGTACCCTTATCAATCCCTAAATACAGGTGGCTCAACAGGGCTGCAGTACAAGAGTCACCGGCTGATGACAATCGAACGATGGAAGAAAAGAGATGGAGACTCTGCACAGTGAAAGAAGTAGAGCAAACAATACTTCTGTTAAATATTATTCCAATGTCTGCAGCTTTAATGGTGTACGGCATGGTGAAATCTCTTGGCAATACCTTCTTCATTGAGCAGGTAAGCAGCATGAGCGGTCAGATCCCAAGCGTACTTTTTCAGATGATCCAATGGCTTTCTCAAATTTCAATCAAAAGAGGGTATATTATTGTGTTTGAAAAACAAATAGAAAGAATAAGACGAGGGTACTCTGATGGAGTGAAGATTGGCATAGGTATGCTGTCCTCTATAATATCTTGCGAAAATGTTAGCTATTCGAGAGGCTTTAATTCTTTTTATGGTAGCAGATTGGTGTCAACCGTTTGGGTTAATCATTGAAACTGATTCTATAAATGCTGTTACTTGGGTCGCAAAACCACTTTCCTCTCCCTGGCGCCTTAGAAATCTGGTGTTAAAAATCAAAGCTCTGCGGAGTAAGATTCCTAGATGGCAGATTATTCATACCCTGAGATCCGGGAATGAATTGGCAGACAGCCTTGCCAAACTGGGGTGGAAAGAGCCACAGACCTGTTGCAAGTTCTTCCTTAATTGTCATGTTCTGCTTTTGTCTGCTTTGCTTGACATCCTCACGGGGTTGATGGCTCTTTTATGTTTCAAGATTCTTGATCTGTGTGTACTGGGGTTTATGTGGTCCTGGTTTCAGCCTAGCCAATGGTGGTCGTCGGTGCCTGGGGACCACCTTTTATTGGGTGGAAAACAAAGGATTTTTGGTCTTTGTAAATCTGGGAGTTTTGAATTTTGTGTTGACTGTTTTGCTTGGTACAGCAAGGGAAGGAAACAGGCACGCTGGTTATGTTTCCTTTTCTTACTGACTTCTTTGGTTTAACCTTTTGGACTGGCGGGGACGTGTTGGCTAAAGGGCTCTATGCAAATGCTTACGTGAATGGTTTAAAGGGCAGGGTTGGGTGCTGGTGTTTTTGTCTACCAGCATGTGATCAGAGGGTTAAGACTGTGCTCATTCCAGTCTTTGACCCTCCTCTGCTTCTTCATGGGCATCCTTTCTTTATGAATGAACTCTAACTTAAAAAAAAAAAAGAAGTAATGTCTCCATTGGTTAGGTGAGAGTATGCATCTCTGTCTTCCATTCTGGACTTTGATTAGTCCTAAATTGTTACTAGCTTACTGCATAGTGCATACATGGTGAGACTTTTCTTCTTCTTCCTTAATTTACGCCAAGTAGAAATATATAACAAAATAATGAAGAACACCCATTTTTATCTAATTATCAATTTTGTTTCCAGTGTGAATGTCACCAAATGATTGACTGAACAAAGAGAAATTTGATGACCCCACGCTTTCCGTCTTCTTTCCAGGGCCATTTTGTTTTAACTGTCTTCTCAGCTTATCCGCCTTCCCCACTCTTTCCTACTTCCTAACACGGTTTGACGTCACCAGACTCGAAATGCAGGAATGGTAAATCAACAAACGAGCCACTGACCAAATAAAATCTTAGCCGTCGGTTGCAAACTTTTGAAACAGTCAACATGTTAATATTTGAAAAAGAAATGCATGCAGACCAACCTCCACTCTTACTTGAGTATTGGAAAATGCAAATAGGCCGGGGGCCGCCACTGCCCTTTCCTTTTCAGATCATTGATTGGAAACGATAGAACAAGAAAATGCATGCCAACTTCTTGGAAGTTACAAGACAGAGGACGAGAGAGTTTCTAAACCGCGGTTCAGTTTCTATAAAAATGCTTGTCATCTCAGCTGTGTCAGAACTGAAAACTGTATCTTTATGTTTTGCTTCCTTGAACTGCAAGCTCAAACAAGGTAGGTACTGTGTCTTAACTGAATGTTAGAGGTAGATGGATCAGGTCTCGAACACATGGGGTTGTGTTGACTTTGACATTGTAAAATCTTTGTCGCTGGCAGGGGAGGGGAGGCTGTAGTCCTTGTTGTGTCTTTCAATTACGATTCCAAAATCATGGGTTCCCCGGTTCATTCCTTGTTGTGTTATTTTCTTTTAGGGTTTATGTAGTAATAGTTTTTCATCTGAAGTGTATTTGTGCAGAAAATATCTGTGAAGGCAAGGGCGACATTTCAAGTTATAAGCACAAGAGCCTTCGGAGAGCAAAGACGACAACATGTGATGCACTTCTGAGAGCAAAAATGACAACAGGTGATGCACTTCTGAGAGCATGTGGTGCACTTCTGAGAGTAAAAATGACAACATGTGATGCACTCCAAAGATGGTTCAGATATCCTGAACGACTGGTCATATTTACTTTTGGTATTTCATCCTTTGCTTAATTACTCTATTCTTATATTTTGTTTGCTCTCTTTTTAGTAATATTTATTATTTTACATACAATGAACAGTGAACAATTTAGAACTAGACATGGGATTTTGAATAAAATTTTTTTTGATCAAGGAGCTAGTACAAAGTGTTTACATGGATGCCAATCATTTTAAAGAAAATGATAATAACAATGTATGATCAGTTCAATGGCATGGCATCCATTAAGGTGAAAATCCAAATCTCTCTTGCAACATTTTTCTCAGTGAATTGTTTAGAAATTCAGGAAATGTCTCTTTGTAAACAACTTGAGCTTGAAGAGATTCCACATGAATCATTTCCCTCCAAAATGATGTACTCTATACATATTGGAGATGTTGAAGAGAGTTATCCAAAGTACTCTTGCTAAATATTAACCCCTAAAAATTTCCTTTGGTCTCAATAGGTCTGGTTTTCAGCAAGGGAATGATGGCTTATGTGCTGGATAACCTTATGACATTCCTCACAGATATCTGGAAATTGAAACTAAAAGAAGCTGCAGCAATCGTCAATCTTCAAGAGGGTCTAAGGAATATGTTGCAGATATATGTTGCTCTCTGCGTAGATGCTTGCCTTGGTTATCGATGGATGTTGATTCTATCTAGTGTTTTATATTCTACTGTAAGTTATTTACAACAAAAAAAAAAAAAAAGAAAAAGAAAAAAAAAGTAATAATCTTCCCTTAGTTATCAATGGATGTTGATTCTATCAAGTGTGATGCAGGGACTTGGCCTTTTAGCATTCTCAGTGCCTCAATACTTTAACAAGTTGAAACATTCACCTTTCTGGGAAGGATTAGCTCTTCTGATTGTTGGTGGGGCTGCACAAGTTATTCCCCTTTACTCCCTTTCTTTTGAACAAACCAAGGTTGTAAGAGTACCAGAACACTGTGAAGCAACAAGACTAAAAGTCGCCTGTTGCTTGTGCAAAGTAAGAATAGGAGGCTGGCGGCAGTTGCAGCAGAGAATAATCAGATGGTTTTGCGTCGGATTCATGATGCTGGGAACCATAACATCAGTTTATGGTTTCATGTATCTTGAAGATGAATGGCATCAGCGTTTTTTGAGATCAGCCATTGCCATAGTAATGGGTTTACTTTGGTTTCTTTGTGGGTTCCCCTTCTACGGGCCTCGTCGGCTGCAGCCGAGTCCTCTTTCAACTATGCTACGTACCTTGATTGTAGCGGCGCGGAAGCGGCATCTCAATTACCGAAGAAATTTGGAACAACTTAATCATGGTGATGCGGAAGAAAATCTACTCCTTACAGACCATCTTGAGTGAGTTTCCCTTTCCCTTCTAGTTGATTTTTTTTTTTTTGGGGTGTGGTGGTGTGGTGGGGTGAGGTTACGTATGGGAGGTTTTTTGGTTGAGAAGCAAAATCTGTATACTTCATTCCAGCAGGAAAAGAAATGCCGGTGCAAGTCTTTGGCCTTAAGCTGGCGGAAGACTTGTTACAGCAACACATACTGCCTCCATTCACAATAACTCACTCCCCTCTCTTCTGCCATTCACACAGCCAGTTTGGGACACAGGCAAAACAAGCTTTGAGTGCCGCCTCCAAAGGAAGTGACACTCACTTCCACCTGGCACCTGGCTAATACAACCTCTTGCAGACCACCCCCCCAGTCACTCTACGACTTGAGACCCCGAGTTTCCGTATGTGTGTATTCCTATTTATCCTCTTAATCGATCATCGCTCACCCAGGTTCACAGCAGAGGTACTGACACACTCAGTATCCCTTAAAACTTAGTCTTCAGGAAAGTAACAACCTTAGGCCAGGCTTAAATTATTTCAGTCCCCATGATTGTTTCTATTCTGACCAATATAAACTCTTAGTTTTCGGAAAATAATTTTTTTTTTTTTTGGCTTTTTCACGATTTGTTCATTGTTTTTGTTGAATGTACCCTTATCAATCCCTAAATACAGGTGGCTCAACAAGGCTGCAGTAAAAGAGTCATCGGCTGATGATAATCTAACGCCGGAAGAAAAGAGATGGAGACTATGCACCGTGAAAGAAGTAGAGCAAACAAAACTTCTCTTAAATATTATTCCAATGTCTGCAACTTTCATCGTGTACGGCATGGTGAAATCTCTTGGCAATACCTTCTTCATTGAGCAGGCAAGCAGCATGAGCGGTGATATTCCAATCGTAGTTTTTCAGATGATCCAATGGTTTTCTAAAATTTCAATCAAAAGAGGGTATAATATTTTGTTTGAAAAACGAATAAAAAGAATAAAGAGACGGTACTCTGATGGAGTGAAGATTGGCATAGGTGTGCTGTCTTCTATAATATGTTGCGCTGTTGCATCATCAATTGAGTCTAAAAGATTACAAGCTTTGAGTAAAGCGGGCCAGTCAAAAAATCCGGATGCTACTGCCCCCGTTACAGCATTTTGGTTGGTTCTGCAGTTTTTTTTCCTGGGTGCAATGGAAGGATTAGCTGGTGATGGCATCCAAGATTTCTTTGGTCATTTTGCTCCAGATTCAAGGAGATATGGACCTGTATTTACTAGCTCACTCACCGGGTTGGGAACACTACTTAACATAGGATTCATAGCTTTTCTAGATTATTTCAGCTTATCCAGACATGGTGAGACTTGGCTCGGTGATAGTATAAACCAAAGTCGGTTGGATTTGATCTATCGCGCATATGCCACGGTGGCCCTGCTCAATTGTTTTATCTATGCTTATGTCTCCACACGGTATTCTTATGATAATATCATAGGAAGGCCAGAAGAAGAAGAAGAAATACCAGTCTTAGAAGTGAAAGAAGAAGAAACAGCAGAGGGAGACCAACAGAACAACCAAGAGCAAGATGTTGAGTTGCAAAGAATTCCTGTGCGTTAGCCTACTGATTTATCAAGAAATAATTCAGTTTTCTAAGTGCCTATATATGTACATATGCTAAGGATTTTACGTGTATTGCTTAGAGGGGACATGTAGCGAAAAAGTAAAGAGATTGGAGAAGGTACTGTTGGGTTTTTTGGTCGGTGAGTATGAGATAATGATAGAATGAATTTGTTGGTCTACTTTTTGGCTTCGAAAATTTGTTAGTGGAAAAGCTTTGAGAGTTTTTGACGAAGAAAAAAACTCATGTTCTTGTGTTTCTACTCGCTTAATTTGCTTTTCCAAATATCCAGCAATCATTTTGACAGATCCTTCATATGATGAAAGATGAATTGGGTTGAACTTTATAGCAATTCTTAATTAGAATATCGAAATGCCAAGCATTTAGAAAGCCCGCTATCAAATCTAGAACCTGCTAACTATCCATCAAAACACGAGTCACCTTATTAAATTGAAGCAGAACATGACACCTAAAACCTGTTGTATTAAAGCTTATATTCATTCAAATATTGCAATTACTGACGTTTTTTGGGTGCCAAATGACAAAAGCCCGGGATGAAATGCTTTTCATGGACTAGTATTTTATTATTGAGGGACGGATACCCACAAAATCACCAATTTCCTACATTTCCTCAAGCTCATCTAACTGCTTCAAAACTCGAAACAAACAATCTTGACAACAAAAACCTGTCCCCCTTGTATTAATGTATAGAATTTTCCCTGTTTTTCAATGCTATCAAGCATGTATTACTAATGAAGGTAATCAATTGATCAGATCCTACCTTCAGATTTTAAAAATAACAATGAATAAATGTTCTTAACCCTTCTCCGCCTATTTATTCAAAATCTGGGGAAACATTTCTGACACTGGGCATTTGTAAAAGCACCTAGGTGTTATGAAAGACATCAATCATGACGAGATTGAAAACCCCACTAAAGTGAGAATAGTTAAAATCCCATTTTAGTTGACTAGGTCAAAAATACTAAAACCTCTTACTCTTAAAAAGAACCTACAGAAATAAGCACTGTTGCTTAAGAAAATATTATTTTTTAACTCTCAACTTGAATGTGAATAATAACCAAGCTTAAAGGTTCTATTTATACTATTATAGGCTCATATCTTAATAAAACTCTACTTCTAGTTATCTAATACAATTAAAATAATTAAGAAGAGATTTAAATAAAATAAGTGTTCTATTCTTAAATAGAACATGACTAACTTAAAATCCTAATACAAATAAAAAGATTTTATTATTTTTATAATTCTTAAATAATAATAAAATAATAATATACTCATGTATCAATTTTCCTTCTAGCTGCCAATAAGGGGAAAATCATATTGCTTCTCTTCCTACGCAAGTATAAGAACCCAACCACCACAGATATGCCCACAACTGCCACAGGAACAGCCTAGTATTGCTTTGTCAAGTCCATGAGCTTCTGAGAGTAATCAGTTGTTTCTTTCTTGGAGGAAATTTCAAGTTCTGGGATGATTGGGGAGGATGCGTCAAGCTCACCAATGCAAAAGTTCTGCATGAGCTCTTTTGCACTTTTGCTGTGTCCAGCATCTTCAAAATCATCTGTTGCGTCTTTCCCTTCAAAGAATTTAAAGGAAGCATGTTATTTTGGGGATTCATTATTTCAAAATGTGGACACATTTAGATCCAAAATCAATAAGAAAATTATCAGTCGAAAGCAAAGATTACTTGTTGATCCAAGCACTACGTCATCACCTCCTGGGTGCTCATCCAAATAAGAAGTAACATCCTATATATACCTACAAAAGGAAAAGGACGCTTTATTTTCAATCAAGAGACAAATTATGGAAACGAGTTAATGTCACTTGTATAAGAGATGACGAAATTGAAGGAAAATTCAAATGAAACTCACAAGACACAGATAAATGAATTACCGGAGAGCAAAACTCAGAAACAGAGCAAGATAAGAATGGAAAAATCTTTTAGATCAACAAGCACCTGATATCTTTTCATTTGTAGTATTTATACTAACACTTGCCTCGTGATTACAATTTTTTCACAAAGCTCGGATCTATGATGAGCACAGAAAACAAGAGAAAAACTACTGACCACAGAAAACAAATCATTGATTTTAGTGCCAGCAACGGTCCTTAGCAGCATAACAAGAAACAAGAAGAAAACATAAACACATGAAACGACACTCAGCTAAGTCGTATGACTAAGCTGTTAATAACAGAACTAAAATAAAACGACACTACAGGTAGCGTTTCAACAACATGAAAAATCAAGCTTCAAACGATGCCGTATAGATACCCTTTTACTTTCCTCTTCAGCATTGTAGATTCGCGCCCTTATTTGAATCTTCAGTTGCTGGAATCACAAACTTTCAATAGAAATAACTTTTTCTTGTCCTTAAAAAGAAGATTGAGCATAAATGATTGTACCATACAAGGCGTTGGGTGGAATTCATCCTGAGAAATCACAACTTATTGTACATAAACCTGAATTGATCCAAAACTATTGGAATCATTACAAACATTTACAATAACGTTTGGATACTAATGAGTGCCCCAGCAAACTGGAACGATTCTCATTCTTTGGTTGTCGAGAGTGACTCCATAAATGCGGTGAGATGGATACAAGCACGAAACCATGCTCCTTGGAGAATGAGATAGTGGATACTCCAAATTGAAATGCTGAAAAGAAAGGTGAAAAGATGGGAAATTAAACATGTAAGAAGGAAGGCAAACCAGTAAGCTGACATCCTAGCTAAATCTGGTATAGGAAGGGAAATTGATCTGGTAAATATTTGGACAGAGGTTCCGAATAGTGATTCTGCAGAGAACTGCAAATATGGATGTATCTAGCTTTCATTTTGATATGTAGGTGTGGGTTGATTGAGGGATCTGAATGCCCCCTTTAGGGATTGGTTTTTCTTGATGACTTTCCTTGTTCTGTTCCATTTCTTGTTGTTGGGGAAAAGAGAGTTGTTAAAGGTCGGCTTTCTAGCTCCTCAATGCGAGTATAGAGGGGTGTTGCTAAAAATAGGTAAAGGGATCTTTAATTTCTGCCAAAGATTATGCCGTGGTCTACCCCTGTAGTAACGGGGCATAACCTGGCAAAATGGTTGTTTGGGGAATAGGCAGAGAGGTGGACCAGGTGAACGTCTGGGAGGACACTCCAAGTAGGAGAAGGGAGGTGGGGGCAGGAGTGAGGTTATGACGAGCGAGTTTTTTTATGGTTCTGTGTGCGATGGTTTTGGTGCATCTTTGTGTGATTGGATGCTTCTCTGGCTTGTTCTTGTGTTGGCATGTTTGTATGAAATATTCCTTGCCTGGCTGTTTTCAGTTTGACTGGTAGGCGGACAGCTTGTTTGTTTTGTTGTTGGAGATAGTCTATGACAGATGTTCTGATGCTCCACTGGTTCCTGAGGTAGGGAGAGGTGGTGATAGGGCCTGCCTGATGCTGATGTGCTCTGATTGAAAGGTAGAGATTAAAGACAACATTTACAGGAGCGGGAATTGTGAGTTGATTGCTTAGGAAAATCTATGTTAGTGGCCTTTGCTTGTTCAATTATGTAATTTTGAGGGTTATGCCACCACTGGGACTGCGCATAGGTCTTAAAACTGCAGCTCTTTTGTGCTTTTGATTAGAGTTTAACCATTGGTTACTCCCTTTAGTGAATTATTCCAACTTTCACAAAAAAAAAGAGTAGCATCCTACAATTCCTAGCTGTTAAAATTAGTACATAAACCCTTGAAGCTAGATGAACATTGATCATTTAAGAGACCAAATTCAATAAGGTTAATGAGCTATGACACTGTAGCTTGCTTCTTTAGTACTATTAGCAGGACAATATTGTGCGATTACAAACTCCACCTTTATTCAACAATTTCCTCAACAATACACTAAAGATATTTGTCAATTTCCTTTCCAGTAATTTGGGTTAAAAAGGTTCTAAAAATACTATTAGCTGAAATTTAGGAAAATTATGTAACTAGATACACATTTACACACTTTAAATAATAATCGCAGATGGGCATATGAGGCCACTTTAGAATAAGATAACTATATAATTCTCTTTGCAATCCAATCCTCCATTTAAGTGCAAACCAAACATGGAATAAGATGATAATCACCCTATCCTATCATATCCATCATCCTGCAAACCAAACGCACCTTCATCTCGTCTCAGAAAGGAATATGGAGCCATGACTCAAAGTGATAATTAGATGAGGCATGATTATTTAAAAGCTGTTCACTTTCTAAAACAAAGAATGCTTAAAGACAGGAGACTTGTGATAGGGATTTCATTTTGCACATCCCAAAACAAGGAAATATAGCTTTTCTACCAAAGTAGAAGCAGCAAATCCAGTAGGCATACTATAAGCCCAACACAACCATAACTATTCTCTTCAAGTGAAATCCTATAAGCATTATGCAAATTCTCTTCCTGCAATCAATCCTTGATTCCTTGCTGCAAGTTCATACTGGGGGCCAGGAAGTGGTGATCACTTTAGGAAGCAACGCGGGTGTTGAACTTGATAATTTCAAAGAAGGTTTGTCGTTAATGAGGTAATCTGGTATAAATTTCACAAAACATCCTTGTTTGTATGAGAGTGACCTTACAGGTGTCATTGATCAGCCTTGATTCTTGGACTTTTCTTTTCCTTCTTCTTTGATATACGCCAAGTTTAAAAGCACAAACAAATATGTAAAGAAGACCCATTTTTACTTAATTATTAATCTTTGTCAGCATAAGATTGATTGTTAAGCAGAAGTTAAAAACCCCACGCATTCCTTCGTCTTTCTGGGCCATTTCGTTTTCACTCTCTTCTCTGCTTCTCCATTTTTCCCACTCTTTCCCTCTATATACTTCCTGCACGGTTTGATAGTAGTGAATCAAGAAACAAGCCCCTGACCAAATAAAATCTTAGCCGTTGGTTGCAAACTTGTGAAACAGTGAATAACTGAATATGTTAATGTTTGAAAACGAAATGCATGCACGTCAACCTAAAGTCTTACTCGAAGTAATTGAAAATGCAAGTGGGAAAGGCTCAGCCGCGGACCTTTCTTCTGCAGACCATTGATTGGAAGCACGATAGAGCAAGAAAATGTTTGACAACTTGTTGGAAGTTACAATCAGATAGAAAACAGGACAAAGAGGAGGACAGAGTTTCGAAACGCGGCTCAGTTACTACAAAAATGCTTGTCATCTCTGCTGTCTTAGAACTCGAAACTGTATCTTGATGTTTTTGCTTCCTTGAACTGCAAGCTCAAACAAGGTAGGTTCTTTGTACTATAGTCCTTGTTGTGTATTTCCAGTAAGATCCCACAATCCTGGGTTCCCCGGCTCATTCCTTCAGATTTAACTAGTCCTGAGTTTTTTCAATCAGATTTTTTCTTCCTCTAGTGCTATTTCTTGCAGGCTTTAAATCATGATATCATGTTTTCTTTTTTGATGCCAATTAAAAATTCATTATTTTCTGCTTTCCCTGTAATCTGAACAAGTGTACTTGTGCATAAAATACCTGTGACGACGAGGGCATATCAAGCTATAAGCACAAAGCCTGCCGATGGTAAAAAATGAAAGCATGTGATGGGGTCCGAGTATGGTTCGGGTTGCCCGAACGACTGGTCATATTCACTTTTGGTATTTCCCCATTTGCTTAATTAACCTATTCTCCTATTTTGATGACTCTTTGAAAACAACTTGCTCTTAAGAAATTCCATATAAATCATTTTTGATGTAACTATATACATATTGGAGAAATCAAAGAGAAGTTATCCAAAATTCTCCTGCTAAATATTAACCCCATAAAATTTCCTTCGGTCTCAATAGGTCTGCTTTTCAGCAAGGGAATGATGACTTATGTGCTGGCAAACCTTATGACATTCCTCACAGATCTCTGGGATTTGAAACTAAAAGAAGCTGCAGGCATCGTCAATCTTCAAGAGGGTCTAAGGAATATGTTGCAGATATGCGTTGCTCTCTGCGTAGATGCTTGCCTTGGTTGTCTATGCTTATGTCTCCACACGGTATTCTTATGACAATATCATAGGAAGACCAGAAGAACAAGAAGAAATACCATTCTTAGAAGTGAAAGAAGAAGAAACAGCAGAAGGAAACCAACAGAACAACCAAGGGCAATTGAATGTTGAATTGCATAGGATTCCAGTGCGTTATCCTGCCGATTTCTCAAGAAATACCGTTTAGTTATGCTTTCCAGTCCGACCAAGACTATATTTCCAAGTGTCTATACATATCTATATTTTATGCTTAGGATCTTGGTGTATTGTTTAGAGCGGTGTATGTAGCAAAAGAGTGAACACAAATCCTCTGCCCCGTTTCGTGCCCCCATCCGTGCCTCTGCTCTATATTTTTGCCATTTGTCCTATCCCTTAATGGATGTCAAAAACGGCAGTGCTAAAATTTTTAACGCAGTTTCTTAACCTTACTTTAAAAATAAAGAAAAAAAAAATCTAATGTTAGGTTTTTTTCCTGTTTGCTGCCTGCTTGGCTTTTACATTGTTTTGACTACCTCCTCTTTTACTTCACTTTCACTTTTTGGCAAGATACTTTTTATAAATTTTTTTATTAATTCTTTAGATTTCAATTTTATATTTATTGATTCATTACATAATGTTTTATTGAATTTTATATTTATAAATAATGGTTTTTATATTTTTTTTATGAAAGGCATTCAGTTTTTTTTATGTCTTATTTATAATTATTCATGTTCCATTATGTATTTTGTAATGATATGTCTGTTGGCAATCGGCAATTGTTTGAACTTAATATTCTTTACAATTCGGCATGAACTGTATAAACTTGATTAGGTATTTTTGAAACATACTGCGCTCTTGAAATTGCTCATTATTAACAGGAGGTGAAAGTTCTGATGCATACTAAATTACATTAGGAAATCATGTGCTGTATAGGTGCCACTGCCAATAACAGGAATATTTATCTGGAATGCTCATTAGTTTTTTCAACTCGTCAATCACTGTTTTCAAGTTTGAGTTCCCACGAGATATAGATGGGTACCTGTTATTCAACTTGCAGCCGTTGAGTTTTGACAAAAGGGCAAGTGGTTTAAAATGTTTACATCATAATTCTACTAGCATTACAGAATCTAGCAAAATTGTTAAAATCATGATTTTCGTAAAATTGTTGGAGATGACTTTTAGAAGTAATGTCATAAATGTTGTGCCCTTTGTGGGCATTTTATCTATTGCAATACTTTTTCACCATTTCTCAACTGCAATTTTACCAAATGCTTATTGTTGCTGCATTTTATTTCCTTATAGGCCCAAGTAGGTCAAGAATATAGGAATAGAGCAAGATCTCTTGTGATTGGATGTTAGTAGTAATTCCATAAAAAGCTCCCATGCTTGTGACTGCTCTTTCATACATCCTTGATCATCTTATATTTTTGTCTAATATCCATTGTAAGAAATTTTGAAGTAACCAAACATATGCTTTTTCTAGGTCAATATTAAGATAATGATTTTTTATTGTACTTTTTCACTAACTTTTTAAGCAGAAAGATAACATCAATTTTCTGTTTTCCTGGCATAACCTAAATTCATGCTTTGATATTTTTGTGGTGCACCTCAATCCTTACCCTTTCTCAAAGTTGTATAGTTAGATGCATGAGCAAAGTTATAATCAGCATGATTTAATATAAGTATTTCATTTGAGGGCTTCAAAGTATCAATATATATCTTGCCAGATGGTAGTTGTTCAAACATTTCTCAACTCTGAAGTGTAGAACAGATTGCTATACTCGATTGCACCATAAATCTCTCTAGGCAGTTGAGTCAATGTTTACTGCAACCTGTCTGCTGACATCATTGATTTATTTCTTAGAGCTTTATTCTGCCTCTTGACTTGTTTGGTTTAATGGCAGGGCTTGTTCTCTTATTGACATGCCAAATGAAGATGATACATTTTGAAAGACAATGTTTCTACAATGGGCTTCCAAAATGGGAATACTTTATCTGATTTTACTTCCATAGCTACTGCTTCCAATCAATTGCAGGATTCAAAAGCAGATTTACAATGCTAATCTTCCCTTAACAGCTATAATGCAGGGCAAATAATTAAAAGTGCTCCTCATGAAGACACTAGAAAGAACAGCGAGTTCAGCATCCCAACTTTCCAACCCAATAGAAGTAGAAGACTCCAAATTTATTCTTGATATCAAATAAAACAATGTTTGGCATAATTCAAACTATATAGAACTTAACAAATATAAAAACCAAAGTTTTATCCCAAAAACAAAATAAATCACTTTTATCTTTCGCAAGTAAATTACAGTAATATTTAAAACATGCTAGTGAAGTCATATATTTCATCTTTCTTTCTCATCTCCTTCCGAAGTTTCTCTTTGTGAAATAGGAACTTGTGGTATTTGAGCCTATACATACACAAATAAAAAATTAATTAAGTATTATAAACAAAAATAAAAAATAAATTTGTTTATTAAATATAAAAGGAATTACTTGTAGTAAATCAACCATGCTTGTGATAGTAAATTGATGGATGTCAACATGAGTTTGTTGTCAAATATTCAAATATGTAAGTGATACATAAAATATAAAATTTAATTTTACTATTACAATATTTTAATTACTTGGACAAATTGAAATGGTTGAGTACATTGATTGAATCCACTTGTAGCACTATGGTACAAAGTATGAGCAATTTGACTTGAATCCTATGAAATATTAGAATAGATACATGATTATATAGATTAGAAGGAAATTATAATTATAAAATTAAATCAAAACATAATATAAAACGATATCAAGAAATTATTACCTTTACTTCTTGAACTAGTGGAGTCTCTACTAATTTATCAATTTGACATTTTTTCTTTCTTTTAACTTTTTCCAAAGCATTTTTCAATCGACAAGATGATCTATCTCCATTATTTTTAGGTTTACATTTGATCCCCCTGATTTTTTTGGCTTTCTTTCTCATTATGCCCACTTTCGTCAAATTGACAAACATGTTTTCCATCACTGGAGTTTCGAGACTCTTTAATTGATAACTGTGTCAAAGCTGTCTCAACTTTGCTCAATGTCTTTTCTCCATCACTTATAGCCATATTAAATGATTGCTCACTCATTGCAGCTCTTGTTGCTAAATTAGAATACCATCAAAGCAAAATTTTGTAACAAGTCTTTATATCTACTTTAGGATCATTTGATCTAGTGGATGTAGAAGAATTTATCACAACTCCAATCTTTGCTCCCTTGGTCCATCTTTTTAATATATATTGATATGGAACTTGTTTAAAATTTTAAAAGGAAAGCACCTTCAAGCATGAGCACATAAAATATCAACAAATTCAAATTTCTTACAACCACAGTTGACTGTCGAATTTGATGAATCAAATGTAACTGTATGAAGACGAAGTTTTCTTAGAGAAATAACTTTGTAACTAATAGTACTGCCAACGATTTCAGTTGTGTACAATTCACAATCCCAAGTAAGCCAAAGTTCATTAGAAAACATTTTAAAAATTATTAAAGTATACAAATCTGCTGCATGCTTCAATATCTCCACTGAAACTGGCAAAGATGGCTTGCTCTGACTGTTTTTGTAGTCTGCTTCCAATTCCTCATAGCGTCTATCAACTAGTAATCTCTGAAAATGCTGAAAAAAACGTAATAAATCATAGTTATAACTAATGTAATTTTTTATTTAGTTATTCATACTCTCACTTCTTTGAGTAGTGGACATGTCTGCACAAAAAGTT
Source organism: Theobroma grandiflorum (assembly GCA_036013995.1). Lineage (NCBI taxonomy): Eukaryota > Viridiplantae > Streptophyta > Magnoliopsida > Malvales > Malvaceae > Theobroma > Theobroma grandiflorum. Next base: position 2,166,635 of record CP142127.1, read on the forward strand.
TATCATCCATAAACCAAAGCCCATTTCTCCTTCAATTCAAATTGTTTATGTAGCGAACTATTATCTTCTAAATTGTATTTTGCAAGCATATGATCTCATGCATTTAGAAAATCTTCCTCTTCATCATGATCATAAACACAACTACTAAAATCATTAGCAAACTACTAAATCTCTCAAATTTATCACTAAGATGTTTCGCTACATTTTGATACATATGCCACACACATAAACCATAATATGCTTCAGGCCATTGTGAAACAAGTGCTTTCGCCATTGCAGCGTCTTGATCTATAAGGATCGTCATTGGTTTTTTCCCTGACATTGCTTTAAAAATGAATCAAATAACCACATAAAAATATCACATGTTTCATCATATAACAATGCTGCACCAAATATAACACTTTGCTTATGATGATTAACACCAACAAATAATGCAAAAGGTCTACCCTCTTTATTTTGTCTATCTGTTGTATCAAAACATACCACATCTATAAAAGATTCATAATCTAATTTCATCCTACCATCTGTCCAGAAAATATTTGTGATGAGATCATCAAGATCAACTAGGATAGCATAAGAAAAATTAGGGTCATGATGTTGCATATTTTGTAGATACTCTAAGACACGACCAGTATCTCTAACTTTCATTGCTTCTATTCTCTTAGAACGTAAATAATTATTGTAGTCCTCAAGAATAAAACCAAGATTCTCTAGTCCACCAACTTTTCTTGCCAAAAACCCAACACTCTCCTTTGGTGCTATTCCGGAGCAATCAGCAATTTCAAGTTCAACAGCTTGAGGAAGATTAATTGCCCTTTGAGATCTTAAAAACATACGCTTACGCAGAGAAGCTAATGCATGTGTATGTTCTGCAATAAATTTAATAACACGTAATTTATCATTATATCGTGAAACTTTTAATATAGCCAAGCATCCAAATTTTGTTTCTGGATGATGACTTTTGACATTATCATCTCTTTTATCATTTTTTCGAGTTCATTGGAAAAGAACAACAAAAAACCCTATCTACCCAATTACCATACTTATCCTTATGTCTTTTACTTCTTCGAATACTAAATCCAACTTCTTTGGCATATCTATTGTGAAAATCATAAATATCTTGTTTTGTTTCAAATTCCATTCCAACTTTTGGAATAATTTCTTCCGACATATTTGCATGAGCTGAAATCATAATTTTAGTATTAGAATCAATCATGTTTGAATACTTATCTTGCTCAAGATTCTGCTCCTCCATTGGTTCAATCGATAGGAGAATATCATCTTTAGTAAATTCTGATCTTTGACACAATTGATCTTTATTAATTGTATTTGTAATTTCTTTATCCATACCGTAAAAAATAAAAGATAAACAAATTTAGTTATCTTTTAAATTAATAGAAGAATCATACCTTCTTTTTCTACTATTTCATTCTATATGCTCAAAAATTTATTAATTAAACACAATCAATGATAAAAAAACATCAAATTCAAATTAAACAATACACATACACATATATATAAATATATAAAGTTTAAAAACTATAAAAAATAAAAAAACCTAAATTAAAAAGTTAATGAAAAGAGAACCACCTACGATTAAATTTGATATCAATATTTTCATGAAAGAACAAAATACATAATGGAACATGAATAATTATGAATAAGACATAATAAAAAACTGAATGCCTTTCAAAAGAAAAAAATATAAAAAACATAATTTGCAAGCATAAAATTCAATAAAAAAAACCATGTAATGAATCAATAAATATAAAATTGAAATCTAAAGAATTAATTAAAAAACTTACAAAAAGTATCTCGCCAAAAGGTGAAAGTGAAGTAAAAGAGGAAGCAGCCCAAACAATGTAAAAGCGAAGCAAGCAGCAAACAGGAAAAAAACCTAGCATCAGATTTTTTTTTTCTTTATTTTTAAAGTAAAGGTTTTTTTTTTATTTTTAAAATAAGGTTAAGAAACGACGTTAAAAATTTTAGCACTGCTGTTTTTGGCATCCATTAAGGAGTAGGACAGATGGTAAAAATATAGAGAGGAGGCACGGATGGGGGCGCGAAAGGGGGGCAGAGGATTTGTGTTCAAGAGTGAACAGACTGTGAGATGGTGTTGGGACTTTAGGTTTGCGAATATGAGAGAATGAACAAAGAATATGCAAGTGTAACACTTGATTTTGAGAGTTTGTTTGTGGAAAAGTGGTTGGATTTTTACAATCTTGTTTATAAATTTCACAAGACACCCTTGTTTGTATGAGAGTGACCCTGCATGTGTCATTCATCAGCCTTGATTCCCAACTCAGCTGTCATAATGCTAAGGACTCAGTGAACTTTGGATAGTGCTTAACAAATTGACAAGAACTTACTAGGAATGGATCTAGAAATTCTTTTGAGAGGTCTTATAATTAAACTTATTCTGATTGGGAGTTTTTGACCCCATCCTTTACAAAATTACAAAAACATAAATAGATTCATTAATATCATTAATTATACAAAACTCTAATACAACTAATATAATTAGCAGGGATTTTTGACACATTAATTAGTGACATCATCCGACACCACTCTACTTTATGTTGATTCGCCGGAACGTTGGTCTTACAGACGGAATAAGGTATGGTCCAATATCGGATTAATTCTGACATGAGAGAATTTGGAGGCGACCATTTGAAATGGTTCTTTAACAATCCTTTTAATGATTGGAAAAGTGTAATAATCATTTTGAACTTTGAACTGGGAAACTTGAAAATCTCAATTAACGCTTAAGCTGCCAGCATCTTTTTGTTACCACGTCATGGCCGGCATGTATACCAAGACTGATGTAGTAATTTCTCCATTGATTAGGTGAGAGAGTATGCGTCTTTTTCTTCCAGTCTGGGCTTTGGTTAGTCCAAAATTGTTACTGCATACATTGTGAGACTTTCTTTTTCTGATATACGCCAAGTTTAAATATATAAACAAATTTATGAAGAAGACCCTTTTTTAATTAATTATGAATCTTTGTCAGCAAAAGATTGATTATTAAGAAAAAGTTGAAAACCTGGTACATTCCCTCTTCTTTCCGTGGCCATTTCATTTTCACTCTCTTCTCTGCTTCTCCACTTTTCCCACTCTCTTCCTCTGTATACTTCCTACATGGTTTGATTGTAGTTAATCAAGAAACAAGCCCCTGAGCACATAAGATCTTAGCCGTTGGTTGCAAACGTGTGAAACAGTGAATAACTGAATATGTTAATGTTTGAAAACGAATACCATGCACGTCGACCTAAAGTCTTACTTGAAGTAATTGAAAATGGAAATGGGCAGGGCTCAGCCACTGCCCTTTCTTTTGCTAGCCATTGATTGGAAATGATGGAACAAGAAAATGTTTTGACAACTTCTTGGAAGTTTCAATCAGATAAAAAAGAAAACAAGACAAAGAGCAGGACAGAGTTTCAAAAGGCGGCTCAGTTACTATAAAAATGGTTGTCATCTCCGCTGTCTTAGAACTCAAAACTGCATCTTTATGTTTTGCTTCCTTGAACGGCAAGCTCAAACAAGGCAAGGGCGACATTTCAAGCTATAAGCACAAAGCCTTTTCGGAGTAAAAATGACAACATGTGATGCAGTCCGAAGATGGTTCAGATGGCGTGAACGACTGGTCATATTCACTTATGGTATTTCATCATTTGCTTAATTAATCTATTCTCATATTTCGATGACTCATTGAAAACAACTTGCTTTTAAGAAATTCCATATAAATCATTTTTGATGTATCTATATACATATTGTGGAAGTCGAAGAGAAGTTATCCAAAATTCTCCCGCTAAATATTAACCCCAAAAAATTTCCTCCCGTCTCAATAGGTATGCTTTTCAGCAAGGGAATGATGACTTATGTGCTGGCAAACCTTATGACATTCCTCAGAGATCTCTGGAAATTGAAACTAAAAGAAGCTGCAGCAATCGTCAATCTTCAAGAGGGTCTAAGGAATATGTTGCAGATATACGTTGCTCTCTGCATAGATGCTCGCCTTGGTTATCGATGGATGTTGATTCTATCTAGTGGTTTATATTCTATTGTAAGATATTTACAACAAAAAAAAAAAAAGGAAAAACATAGTAATAATCTTCCCTTAGTTATCAATGGATGTTGATTCTATCGAGTGTGATGCAGGGACTTGGCCTTTTAGCATTCTCAGTGCCTCAATACTTTAACGAGTTGAAACATTCACCTTTCTGGGAAGGATTAGCTCTTCTGATTGTTGGTAGGGCTGCACAAGTTATTCCCCTTTACTCCCTTTCTTTCGAACAAACCAAGGTTGTAAGAGTACCAGAACACTGTGAAGCAACAAGACTAAAAGTCGCCTGTTGCTTGTGCCAAGTAAGAATAGGAGGCTGGCGGCAGTTGCAGCAGAGAAAAATCAGATGGTTTGGCATCGGATTCATGATGCTGGGAGCCATAACATCAGTTTATGGTTTCATCTATCTTGAAGCTGAATGGCATCAGCGTTTTTTGAGATCAGCCATTGCCACAGTAATGGGTTTACTTTGGTTTCTTTGTGGTTTCCCCTTCTACGGCCCTCGTCGACTGCAGCCGAGTCCTCTTTCAACTATGCTACGTACCTTGATTGCCGCGGCGAGGAAGAGGCATCTCAATTACCGAGGAAATTTGGAACAACTTCATCGTGATGATGGGAAAGAAAATCCACTCCTTACACACCATCTTGAGTGAGTCGCTCTTAATTTCCCTTCTAGTTGAATTTTTTTTTGGGTGGGGCGGTGTTTACGTATGGGAGGTTTTTTGGTTGAAAAGTAAAATCTGTATAGGATTGTATATTTCATTCCAGCAGGAAAAGAAATGCCGGTGCAAGTCTTTGGCCTTAAGCTGGCGGAAGACTTGTTACAACAAATACACACTGCCTTCATTCACAATAACTCACTCCCCTCTCTTCATCGTGCCATTCACACAGCCAGCTCGGGACCCAGGCAAAACAAGCTTTGAGTGCCGCCTCCAAAGGAAGTGACACCCACTTCCAACTGGCACCTGGCTCATACAACCTCTTGCAGACCACCCCCCAGTCACTCTACGACTCGAGACCCCGACTTTCAGTATGTGTGCAGTCCTATTTATCCTCTTAATCGATCATCGCTCACCCAGGTTCATAGCAGAGGTACTGACACACTCAGTATCCCTCAAACCTTAAACCTTAGTCTTCAGGAAAGTAGCAACCTTAGGCCAGGCTTAATTTATTTCAGTCCCTATGATTGTTTCTATTCTGACCAATTTAAACTCTTAGTTTTCGGACAATAAGTTTTTTTTGTTTTGGCTTTTTCATGATTTGTTCATTGTTTATGTTGAATGTACCCTTATCAATCCCTAAATACAGGTGGCTCAACAAGGCTGCAGTAAAAGAGTCATCGGCTGATGATAATCTAACCCCGAAAGAAAAGAGATGGAGACTCTGCACAGTGAAAGAAGTGGAGCAAACAAAACTTCTGTTAAATATTATTCCAATGTCTGCAACTTTCATCGCATATGGCATGGTGAAATCTCTTGGTAATACCTTCTTCATTGAGCAGGTAAACAGCATGAGCGGTGGTAGTGCAATTGTAGTTTTTCAAATGATCCAATGGTTTTCTCAAATTTCAGTCAAAATGGCGTATAATATTGTGTTTGAAAAACGAATAGAAAGAATAAAAAGACGGTACTCTGATGGAGTGAAGATAGGCATAGGTATGCTGGCTTCTATAATGTGCTGCGCTGTTGCATCATCAGCTGAGTCTAAAAGGTTAAAAGCTCTAAGTAAAGAGGGCCTGTCAAATGATCCGAATCCTACTGCCCCCAATATAGCATTTTTGTTGGTTCTGCAATTTTTTTCCCTGGGAGCAATGGAAGGCTTAGCTGGTGACGGTATCCAAGATTTCTTTCGTCATTATGCTCCAGATTCAAGGAGATATGGACCTGTATTTACTAGCTCACTCACCGGGTTTGGAACATTACTTAACATAGGATTCATAGCTTTTCTAGATTATTACAGCATATCCAGATATGGTGAGACTTGGCTTGGTGATAGTATAAACCAAAGTCGGTTAGATTCTATCTATCGCGCATATACCATGGTGGCCCTGCTCAACTGTTTTCTCTATGCTTATGTCTCCACAGCGTATTCTTATGATAATATCATAGGAAGACCAGAAGAAGAAGAAGATATACCATTCCTAGAAGTGAACGAAGAAGAAACAGCAGAAGGGGACCAACAGAACAACCAAGAGCAAGATGTTGAGTTGCAAAGAATTCCTGTGCGTTAGCCTTTCAAGAAATACCACTCAGATTTCCAAGTGCCTATATATGTATATATGCTTAGGGTTTTACGTGTATTGTTTAGAGGTGTATATGTAGCAAAAAAGTATAGAGATTGTGAGAGGGTACTGATGGGCTTTTTGGTGAGATAATGAAAGAGAGAATTTGTACTCTTTGACTTCGAAAATTTGTTAGTGGAAAAGTTTTGAGATTTTTTGACAAAGAAAAGAGCTCGTGTTCTTGTGTTTCTACTCGCTTAATTGGCTTTTCCAAATATCCATCGATCATTTTGACAGATCCTTCATATGATGAAAGATGAATTGGGTTGAACTTTAGCAATTCTTAATTAGAATATCGAGATGCCAAGCATTCAGAAAGCCCACTATCAAATCTAGAACCTGCTAACTATCCATCAAAACGCAAGTCACCTTATTAAATTGAAGCAGAACATAACACTTAAAACCTGTTGCATAAATGCTTATACTCATTCAAATATTGCAATTACTTAAGTTTTTCGGGTGCCAAATGACAAAAGCCAAGGGTGAAATGCTTTTCATCAACTAGTATTTTATTATTGAGGGACGTACACCCACAAAATCACCAATTTCCTACATTTCCTCAAGCCCGTCTAACTGCTTCAAAACTCGAAACAAACAATCTTGACTACAAAAACCTGACCCCCTTGTATTGATGTATAGAATTTTCCCTGTTTTTCAATGCTATCATGCATGTATTACTAATGAAGGTAATCAATTGATCAAATCCTACCTTCAGATTTTAAAAATAACAATGAATAAATGTTCTTAATCCTTATCCACCTATTTATTCAAAATTTGGGTTAACATTTCTCTTTCAGCTGCCAATAGGGGAAAAATCATATTGCTTTACTTCCTACGCAGGTATAAGAACCCAACCACCACAGATATGCCAACAACTGCCACAGGAACCGCCCAGTATTGCTTTGTCAAACCCATGAGCTTCTGAGAGTAATCAGTTGTTTCCTTCTTGGAGGAAATTTCAAGTTCTGGAATGATTGGGGAGGAGGTGTCAAGCTCACCAATGCAAAAGGTCTGCATGAGCTCTTTCGCACTTTTGCTGTGTCCAGCATCTTCAAAATCATCTGTTGCGTCTTTCCCTTCAAAGAATTTAAAGGAAGCATGTTACTTTGGGGATTCGCTATTTTATAATGTGGAAGCATTTAGCTCCAAAATTAATAAGAAAATTATCAGTTGGAAACAAAAATTACCTGTCGATGCAAGCACTACATCATCACCTCCTGGGTGCTCATCCAAATAAGAAGTAACATCATATACCTACAAAAGGAAAAGGACGTTTTATTTTCGATCAAGAGACAAATTAAGGAAACGAGTTAATGTCACTCATATAACAGATGACGGAAAAACTTTTTCTTGCCCTTAAAAGGAAGATTAAGCATAAATGATTGTACCATACAAGGTGTTGGGTGGAATTCATCATGTGAAATCACAACTTATTGTGCATAAACCTGAATTGATCCAAAACCATTGGAATCGTTACAAACATTTACAATAACTTTTGGATACTATTGAGTGCCTCAGCACAGGATGTCAAGTAGCATCCTACAATTCCTAGCTGTTAAAATTAGTACATAAACCCTTGAAGCTAGATGAACATTGATTATTTAAGAGACCAAATTCAATAAGATTAATGAACTATGACCCTATAGCTTGCTTATTTAGTACTATTAGCAGGACAATATTGTGTGATTACAAACTCCACCTTTATTCAACAGTTTCCTCAACAATACACTAAAGATTTTTGTCAATTTCTTTTCCAGTAATTTCGGTTAAAAAGGTTCTAAAAGTACATATTAGCTGAAATTTAGGAAAATTATGTAACTAGATACACATTTACACACTTTATATAATAATCGCTGATGGGCATATGAGGCCACTTTAGAACAAGATAACTAATCCTCTTTGCAATCCAATCCTCCACTTAAGTGCAAACCAAACATGGAATAAGATGATAATCACCCTATCCTATCATATCCCTCATCCTGCAAACCAAACGCACCTTCATCTCCTATCAAAAAGGAATATGAAGCCATGACTCAACGTGATAATTAGATGAGGCATGATTATTTAAAAGTTGTTCACTTTCTAAAACAAAGAATGCCTAGAGACAGGAGACCTGTAATAGGGATTTCATTTTTCACATCCCAAAACAAGGAAATATAGCTTTTCTACCAAAGTAGAAGTAACAACTCCAGTAAGCATACTATAAGCCCAACACAACCATAGCTACTCTCTTCAAGTGAAATCCTATAAGCATTATGCAAATTCCAAAACTTGGGTTTAGCAAACCTTGTCTAACCCCTTTTGCGACAAAGAAAGGCTAAACGTTGCACAGTGTTAACTTGTATTTTGTGTTTGAGATGACCCATAAAAAATTGCTGGCAATCTAACTGTTCTCAAGATTCATACGAAAAAATTTAATCATACCACGGAAGACGATTGCAAAGAAGAAAGAAAGACGAAATCAGTTATCATCCGAAGACAGTTTAAACTTGCCGTAAACAAAAATCAGAACAGAAAGAGATCTAGTAAAACTAGTTCATTCCAAGAAAGTATCCCAATCTAAACTAGACAAACAGAGCCAAAACCATAATCCCAGGAGAAAATCAATAAGCAAAACAGATCGTATTGGACACTTCAAGACCCAAAAACAAGAAAACAACCAAGCAAAGCAAGATGAAAAGAAAAAGAAAAAAAAAAAACCTTGCCGTCAATAACGACCCAGCAATCCTCTTTGCTGTTGTGCTGCGAGGCTTCTTGCATCGTATAAAGCTTCGTAAGGGTCGGCATGCTTCCTTTGTTTTTTTTCTCTGGGCTCTCTCTCAGATTCCTTTTTGGCGCCTGCCTGAGACCGAAGAAGTTTATGTATAAATTGGAGCGTGGCGGACACTCTCCTTCGTTGAATAGAGAGAGCAGCCAGAGCAAGGAACCACCACCAACCCTATAGAAATGGCCGCGTAAGGGAAACTGGAAAGGCCATCGGAAAGACAGGGTAGTTAATTTAATCGTGGACCGAGGTTGGGCCTTGGCGACCTGGTCCAGTTATATTCAACGTAGTCTGCGTGGCAGTTCGAGGTCAATGACTTAATGCTACGTGGCAACAATTAATAACAGTTACTACTATTTGGAGCACTTTATAATATTAAATAATTATTTTGAAATAGAAAAAAATATTAATTGAATTTTTTTTACATTACTTATTTAATGAATATTAATCAACTTAAATCAAAATAATTAATTGAAATTAATTGAATTTGATTAATTTGTGTCAATTTCTTGATTAAGAAAGATAATTTATTCGATAACTTCGATGGATTATTTATAATATATTTTTATATAAATATATTAATAATATATTTGATGTCCTAAGTCTAGTTTAAGACATTTGAATCCCACTCTAATTGTTATACAAAGACTAATGGGATTTGCTTTAGTTCTTAACAAAAATGGTAAAGCGGGCAGGGAGGAAGACAAATGGATTCTGTTCCAATCTGTTTGAGCACGAAATTATGAACGACAGAAATGTGACAGCACACTTTCCAATTGTGTCATTTAGGACTAGATTCAGTGCCAGTTTCACTGCATGTTTTCCCCTGAATTTACTATGACAAGGCGTTTCCTTCCTTTCCTTAGCCTCCATTTTTAGTGGCAATATCTCCATAGATCTTTGGTCATAGTTCCAAAACCCACCATCAATTTATATTCCTCCTCCAATACCCCAAATATACCCTTTTTCTTTCTCAGTTTTTCTGGACAATGGGTCTCCCAAGGAACGTGCCCATGCTCCTGGTTGCAGTTTCTCTCTGTTTTGCCGTTACTAATACTATTACTTCTGCTTGTTCTAATGGGCAATGCAAGGTTACTAAATTATCAGCAATTTTTTAGTTGTAGTTGTACTTTGCTTTGGTTTTTGTAGTCTTTTAAGTCATCTTTGATCTTAATGATGTCTGTTTGTTTGTTTTTTTTTTTTTTTATTGTAGCTCCTGGATGAATGTTCCTCTGATGGAGACTGTCAACCCGGGCTGTCTTGTTTTTCTTGTTCTGAAGCATTTGATGGCTCAAGATGTATCCGATCAGCAACTACAAACCAATTCAAGCTTGTGGTAAAGTTCATATCTTTGTCTCTTTATGTTCCTTGAATTACATAATTCAGTTCTTGTTGCCCATCACTGTTTTTGGTGGCCATTATCGTTAACAGGCAAGATCATGAATTTGTTTGTTGTTTTTACTGTGATGTCATGTTTCTGGCAGAACGATTCTTTACCATTCAACAAATATGCGTTTCTGACGACTCACAATTCCTTTGCCAACGAAGCAGAGCCGCTTCATACTGGAATCCGAATTACCTTTGCTAATCAGGAGGACACTGTAACACAGCAGTTAAATGTAAGCACCCTTTCTTTTGGGCGGAGTAATCCTGTTCCTGTATTCCAGAATTCACCTCTAGCTGATTGATTTCTTTTACAAACTGTTACATTTTACAGAATGGAGTTCGAGCATTGATGCTGGATACATATGATTTTAAAGGAGACATATGGCTGTGCCATTCTTTTGAAGGGAAGTGCCATGATTATACTGCATTTGTAAGTAATTCAGATCCCATTGTCTTAAGCAGAAAACACTATTTACATTTCCAATTTGCATCGTCCTGGACGAGAAACAGAAATTCAATTGAATTTTGGTAATTGTTTGGAGAATGGAAAATAGGGTAGTAATAAGTATATGTTTCTTTATAGGGGCTTGCCATTGACACATTCAAGGAAGTAGAGGCCTTTTTATCTGCAAATCCATCAGAAATTGTGACACTGCTCCTAGAAGACTATGTTGAGACCCCAAATGGGTTATCAAAAGTTTTCAAAGATTCAGGTTTAATGAAGTATTGGTTTCCAGTCTCAAGCATGCCTCAAAATGGTCAAGATTGGCCATTAGTGAAGGATATGGTTGCAAACAACCAAAGGCTGGTTGTCTTCACTTCAAAGAAGTCTAAGCAAGAAAGTGAAGGAATAGCATATCAGTGGAACTACATGGTTGAAAATCAATGTAATACCACTACTTCAGCTCATCAGTCAACTTATTAGAGAATTTGTGTCTAAATAAGATTTTAACATTAATTTCAGATGGGGATGATGGGGAGCATACAGGAGAATGTGGTAACCGGGGAGAGTCAGCACCACTTACTGACAAAACTAAATCTCTGGTTTTGGTAAATCACTTCCACTCAATTCCAATAAAAGGGATGACTTGTGAAGACAATTCAGCAGCGGTTGTTAGTATGCTGGATTCATGCTATGGGGCAGCAGGCAGTCGGTGGGCTAACTTTGTCGCAGTTAACTATTATAAGGTACGTATTTTACCCTAGGTATCTTGCTTTTAGATGAGCAGTTCCGTGGTTTTGCATCAGGGATATTCATCTCAGTTCAAATGAAATGTTTGCTTGGGATTATTGTTGCAGAGAAGTGATGGAGGAGGAGTGTTTCAAGCTGTTGACAAATTGAATGGGAAGCTGTTGTGTGGCTGTGATGACGTCCATTCATGCGTAGTAAGATCAGTATTACTCTTTTTTCTTCTAATTTTTCAGAAGTCACATGTGTATTGAACTAGCACCAAAGGACAGAGGCCTTTTCTTAGGGTAGCGTACACACATAGTAAACAGGTGACCCATGTTGTTTTCAGCTATTCATTTTCCCCATCGGACACATAGCAGATGCCTGAAAATGGATATATGTATGAGGCTATGGACACACCTGTTTCACCTGACAATTGTACCCCAAGTCTGAGCAACATAACAGGAAACTGGTATGAGGAAGCATTATCTGCCGAGTGCAGCAAATAAGTTAAAACTAGCATAGCATGTGCTGAACACAAAAGTTGTCTGCTCCACTATTAAGTCGGCTTTAGCTGATAAGAGACCTAATTTTGTGCCCCAAATCCATTTTTGTTGGAACAAGATCATAACTCATTCTTCACATTAGTAAGACTCCTACTTCTTTTTTTGTTACTGCCCTGCTTTGTGCAGGCTTTAAAGCTCAAGAAGCAACCGGTTTATGAGGTTTTAAGTCCAAAGGTTAGTCCTACCTTGAGCAAATCATGTAAACAAGTGCCGCATGAAATGCTGCAGCCCAAACCCAAACCAATTACCAATTGCCACCCTCCTTAACTATAGTTACCAGCAATTGCTTCAGATCTTAATTTACGGCTAACAGATAGCGATAGGCATGTACCTCTCATTTACTGTAATTTGTGGTCTGATTGTGCATATATCATCCTAAGAGGAAAAAAGCACTTTTTAATTGTTTTCACATTTTTGTCATGCAGCCCGGATCATCATCAGCAACCTGCTCTCCTTAAGGGCAGATGGAATATGCATTTTGTAACTGTAATTTATGGTCTGATTGTGCATATATCATCCTATGAGAAAAAAAGCACTTTTTAATTGTTTTCACATTTTTGGCATGCAGCCCGGATCATCATCAGCAACATGCTCTCCTTAAGGGCGGATGGAATATGCATTTTGTAACAACTTATCAGAAACTGGAAATTATGGTGTGAACTGTGGAAAAGTTGTTGCATTGATAGATGATGCAGAGGTTTAAATTTATTGATGAGCACCACAAATAATGTTTATACTTTATGTGCCAAACTCATAAGCTGCATTATGCATTAAAATTCAAGCCTGACAAGGAGGAATGGTCATTTGTTTAGACAACCATTCAAAAGCTTCAGAACTTGGTTTTGCAGCTAATCACATGAGGATTTGAAATTATCTAGTTTCTTTGGCTTGTGTCAGTGTATCATTGAATAAGCTAGACTCCTAGACTAGCAATGTCCTATTGATTTTGGCAATTTGGCTCGAGGGCTCAAGAGTTTGACCGAAAGTTCAACTTGAGGAGAAAGAAATAAAGAAATATGTTAACTGAGTCGAATTTTGACTCTGGGTAGCACAGCTTAGCTGATCAGTCCAATGGGATATAATTCTTTGACTAAAGGAATGGTGGGGGTTTCAAAACATGGCAGACCTTGTAAGAAGAAAATAGATCTTTAGCACAAAAGAAAACGAAGGAAAAGAAAAGACTGTATATTTAAAAACTCAGTCAGAGCTTGAGTCTTGTGATTCTAGGACTTAATGTTCAACCAAACTCTGAAAACTACTATGGGTAGTCTATTCATTCCTTGTGTCTTAAATGAAGCATGTGGGGTGCTATTAGGAAGTAGCTATCACATGCTAGCAATCTCAAGAGTATAAATTTAAGAAGTCTATTAGGATCTAGCATTTAAAAAAGGGACAAAGGAACTAGGTGATTACCTTTATCTATATGACTGGGACAGGAAGCATGCTTCATTTTGCTTATATTACACCATGGGTTATTATTGACTGTAAAGCAAGAGATTCCCCCCCAACCCCACCCCCACCATTTTCATGGTTTTGTCTATGATAATTTCTTGACAAAGCTTAACCTGTATCGTTTTTATAGAGCTAGCTCCACCAAAACCATGTTAAGAAAACTCCAGATCCAGATTACAAGGCTTTTCAGCTTTCTTTCTCAAAATGATTGGATTAATGCAGAGTGGATGAAGGAAAATGCTATAAACCTCCTACGTACTATACTAGGGGAAGACAATATGTGTTTGATACCAAAAGAACATGTTCTTTCCACATTTGAAGAAACCAAACTAAAGAATTTCTTGGTTTGGTCCAAGATAAACTATGAAAAAGAAAGGGTTGTGAAGGAAGGGCTAAGTTGAGATGGATGGGCAAAGAGAAACAGGAGCAATCAGTTATAGTAGCAGAATGGGAGGAAGGGCAGAGGGGCAAAGGCAAATGATAAATCACATCAAAGTAGAGAATAAAAACAATTGCACGTGGGGACTGGCTGACATTTACCCACACGGCCTCGCAGTTTGGCCCTGCATGTAAACCACATCCACCCACTCTTTACGGCTTGTTGTGAACCAAGTCAAATTGAGCATCAATCATGAACCATCCCACATCATTCAACAATGGAAAAACTCTGGGGTGCTCTCTTCTCGGAATTTCACTGGTACAGAAAAAAAATAGGTGCTATTGTTGCATTGGATGCCCCTTGCTCTTCCCTTTGGTTCAAACTTTGTGGGAGGGTCTAAATTGGCCATTCGCTAGTCCTAAGGATCTAGAAAACCTTTCTTTTTTTTCTTCTAACCCAAAACAAAGTTTGTAAAGCACTACCTATCTTTTTCGTTTACCTTATGTTTGGCATTGATTTTGTGTACAAGTTACGATTTGATACATGAAAATAAGTTTCTAATGCTTGAATGTCATCAATGGCTTGAATAAAAGTCATTGACTCTTTAACTGGCTTGTGGTACCTGCTAGATTTACATGTTTTTTTAAACTGTGCATCATCTACTGGAATTTGTACCTTGAGTTTGAAGGCTTATTGAATTTTGTTGCTGGGGTTGCGGAGATCAAGTAGAGGCAAACATACATATCATTTTGTTTATCCTTCAAGGAATTTAATGAAGGTTTAAGGGTTTCATGGGGTATTAAAACACTGGCAGGTAATTTATCAGTCTATTTAAAAAACTACTTTGGTAAGATATTTGTCAAGAGCATAGTCCAAAAGTCAATAGTACAGTTACTGATTTGCCAAAGGTAGTTCCTATCTAGTTTCTTGGCACCCATTTCTATGAACTCTCTTTTGCCAGTTCATGATATTCCTTTAGGCACATTACAACAATGCTGCAAGGTCCATAGCATTTCGAACTTTTTGCAGCAGCAGAGTTGAAAAGGCAAAACAAAACTATCTTTCACTCTCTCACAGTATTTTTCCAAAGGTACCAAGGGTCTTTGTCCCCTGTTATATGTCATGTAACAGATAAATCCTTTGGTATGCACTAGTCAACATAGCCTTCAACACTTTGAACTCCAATATGATTTCCTGTCATTTAGCCTTCAACTCAAACCCCCAAAAACTTAAATTGGGGCCTTTTTTTATATATTTGGAGTCACGTCCTTACATCCTCGGGTTAAATTGTGTTCCAAGTGATTGAGTGGAACCCTGCCAAATAGTTGGCATAAAATCCCCATTAGCAACTCCACATTAGTGAATTTTGAATTAGAATTAATCAGAATTCATACACAAAAACATGATTTTGTTGATTGCAATGTTGTCTATGCATTCTTGTATGATATCCTCAGATGTATTGACTCTGTGACCAAGCTTAGTCCATGGGGCATTGCAACTCTCTAAATACATTTCAAATGTATTAACAAGTTGCCTCTTTGACCATATTTTGAGGCAAAAGATACTGCAATTAAGACTGCAGTGGTTCTCTGTTTAAGATTAAAGTTTTGTAGTCTTTATTATTACATTTATTACTACACTCAGCTCTTCATAATGGTAGGGGCTTATTAGGTGGGTGTATGGTTTTGGCCTATTTAGGAATTGCCCTTTTGTCTCTCTCTTTGCCTCAACTCTGTTATAGTTGTCAAGGCACATACCTCTTACATTCTTAAAAGCCTGAACAAGCCATACCATTTTGCAGCACTCCTCTTGAGGTTTTCTTGGGAGCATCAATGGCATTCTTGGTGGTGGTAGTGGCTTGTTGGCTTGCTTTGGGGTTCTGTATCTGCTTTGCTATGTTGAAATGGAATGAGACAAGATATAGTAGAAGAAAAGGCTTGCCTCCAGGGACTATGGGTTGGCCAGTTTTTGGTGAGACTACAGAGTTCCTCAAACATGGACCAAATTTCATGAAAAAGCAGAGAGCAAGGTGAGCTTTGTTCTGCTCACCCCGCACACTCTCCCCCTCTTTCTCTCAAGTTGGTTGACTTGTAATTGTGACTTTTCTGCTTCCTCTTTTTGTTTTAAGTGTAGCAAGTTCTGTTTTTTGATCGTTTCAACTAAAAGATAGCATGAAAAAGGAAGAATAGTTTTGCCTCGGTCAACCCTTTTGTTAACTGGGAAGCTTCCTTTTTCTTGTTTCAGAAAGTCATCAGATAACAACAATAAGCATGACATGGTTTATGGATCTTTCCATTTTGTTGCATACGGTATCCTTGCATGGAAACAATCATAAAAAGGTGATCGCATATCAGAGGCAAGACCAATGTCCCTTGGATGTGTTTGGAATGGATTAACAATGAGACTCTAACCACTAAAAATCATTCCTCTATAAAGCTGCATGAGACAAAGAGAGTTAAATCTTTGACAAGAACACAGTTCTAATGGAGCTTCTAGTTATTTGTCTTCAAATTGTAAAGCCAAATTAAAAAAAAAAAAAAAACAGAAGAAGAAGAAGAAAACCATGTTTCCTCCTTGCAAATCTCTCACATTTGTTTTGACAGGTATGGAAGTTTATTCAAGACTCACATACTGGGGTGTCCAACTGTTGTTTCCATGGATCCTGAGCTCAACAGATACATCCTTATGAACGAAGGAAAAGGGCTTGTTCCTGGCTACCCTCAATCCATGCTTGATATACTAGGGAAATGCAACATTGCAGCCGTGCATGGTTCTGCTCACAAGCGCATAAGAGGGTCATTGCTGTCTCTCATTGGCCCTCTCGTGATCAAAGACGAGCTGCTCCCAAAAATTGACAAGCTTATGAGATCTTTCCTTGAGAACTTGAATGGCGAAAGTACTATCGACATCCAAGAAAGAACCAATGAGGTTTGCATATAATAAGCACAACTTTTAACAGGAAATAGAAGGGAAAGAAGTTTTAGATGTAAATGAAGCAGAAGCACAGTGCAAAAACTGTTTGTTTCTATTAGTTGTTAAGCATGCAATGGCTTTTGGTTCATGAGTCTTAATCTGTCATCATTGCTCTTTCCTTATAGTTAGACTGTTTCAAACATAGGGAAAGTACAGTTAATGAGTGAAAAGAAAATGAAAACTCTCATGAGGATTGACATTGACTATGATTATGCCTAAACGCCTAAGTAACAACAAAAATGGTTAATAAAGATCAGAAATGTTCACAAGACACTGCTATAAGATTAAGATTTTAAGAGAAAACAGTTTACCCAGATATCAAACAGTATGCTTAACTCTATCTTTTTTTGGAATTACTCTGTCAGATGGCGTTGTCCGTATCCTTCAAGCAAATTCTTGAAAAGGAATCAACTTCATTATATGAGATTTTCAAACCAGAGTTTGATAAGTTATTAGTAGGAACGCTATCACTGCCTATAAACATTCCAGGGACAAATTACCATCATGGGATCCAGGTATACCGTTGAAAGACTAAATAATGCCCTGTAAACATTTCTATATGGTCTTTTATAAAGGAGTTCGATCCCAGTGTTCAATGGTGATTCTATCAGGGAAGGAGAAGAATCATCAAGATGTTGAAACGGATTATGGAGGAGAGGAGGGCCCTTTCGACAGTCTACGATGACATGCTTCACCGCCTTCTACATCGCAAAGACTCAAAGTACAATCTCAGCGACGAGGAGATAATTGATCAAATAATTACTATCATGTACTCGGGTTATGAAACTGTCTCGACTACTTCAATGATGGCCATCAAGTATCTCCACGATCATCCTAAAGCCCTTCAAGAACTAAGAGTGAGTGACAGTTCCGTTTGCTTGAATTCTCATTGTTTTCTTTACTATGGTTTTGATGATCCTGGTGCCCTTCTACTTGCATAGGAAGAGCATGTCAGTATCCGAGAAAAGAAAAAGCCAGGGGAGGCAATTGACTGGGATGATTACAAGTCGATGAGTTTTACTCGTGCTGTGAGCAATATCTGAATCTTGCCACCAGCTTCTGATATGTTCTACAGCTAATCTATTGTTTACTAAAGCTTTAATCAATCTCTTTTCTATGCAGGTAATTTTTGAAACCTCAAGGTTAGCTACGATTGTTAATGGGGTATTGAGGAAGACAACAGAAGATATGGAAGTAAACGGTACGTTCAAGGGAACTCTGAGCTTTAAAGTGGCTACTTTTCCTTTGTGAAGTTTCAGGTTTTTGCCACACAGCCGAATCTTTCTTGTGTTGAGGGATAAGGTACAAGATTCAAAATGTGGTGCGAGTATCTAACACTTTGCATTGTGCTTTACTGCTTTGTCAGGATTTACCATTCCCAAAGGGTGGAGAGTATACGTTTACACAAGGGAAATTAACTATGATCCTTTCCTTTATCCAGAGCCTTCAACCTTCAATCCATGGAGATGGCTGGTGAGAGCAACTACAAACTTTGAAGTATCCCAGAATTCATTTTACGGCTTTTTAAGCCTTCAATTACATGACAATATTACCAAAACGGAACTGCAGGATAAGAACTTGGAGTCTCACAACTACTGCTTCCTATTTGGAGGAGGCAGCAGGCTATGTCCTGGAAAGGAATTGGGCATCATCCAAATTTCTACTTTCCTTCACTATTTTGTTACCAGTTACAGGTTGGGAACAATAGCTCATTAAGAGTTTCCCCCGTGCTTGGCCCAAAACAAATGCACTGACTAGATGGAAATGGTCTTTTCCATGCAGGTGGGAGGAAGTTGGTACAAATGAAATCCACCAATTCCCAAGAGTCGAAGCACCCAAGGGACTGCACATTAGGGTATCAAAGTACTGAACATTTTCAAACAAACATTACCGCTAAAGAAATGGAGATATAGTATGGATTTATGAATGATTCGAATCACAATTTTGGATATTACTGCTAAGACTGACAACTGTGGGAAGACTCAGCATCATCTGGGACAATGGGATGTAAAGCTGAGCTAGGCTGAAATGATCTAGGAAGCTGAAAAGGAAAGCAGCTGCTACTTGAACCTGGGCCTGGAAGAAGCCCTCTTCAGCCACAAAGTTAGATTTGTTTGTGTTGGGAGGATTAACCCATTTTTGGTTAGATACTTTTCATGTGAAAACAATAGAAAAGCAAGGGGAAGGTAGCCTGTGCCATGTGCTTTGCAAATGTATCATTTTAACTGTTAACAGCCTGCGAACGTGAAAAATACATGTAACCCAGGACCTTCCTGTGGCTGTCAAGCCACGTTCCTATCAAGGGAAGAATCTCTTTTGCTCCATTGTTTAATTAATTTTTTAACTCCTTTTTTTTTCCCATATTCCACTCTGACAAAATGAAACTACCAAAACCTGTCATGTTCGGATTATCAGGTTCATGTTGGGAGCCATGTTAATTATTCATTAATCTGTCCGAATCTTCTGTTACTCCTTTATCTTCTTTCTTTCTTCCTTGTACCATGTCAAACCACCAAGTCATTACTTTCTATTTTTCAATCCAATGATTGGATTACGGATAATTGAATCAAATACTCCAACAATAATTCGAATTTTGCTTCGTATTACTGTTTAATATCATGATTTCGATGAACACATTTTGATTTTTCTTGATGCAAATTCACCCTAATCACATGTTTTCTACTTGTATCCAACCAATTATTTGGGTGAAAATATAACTCTAAAAAAAGGGGGGGAATTTTGATTAGAGAATAAAAGGATTAGAAGAAACTAATAACAATTTTAAGCAGTGTACTTGGAAGTTTAAGAAAAGGCAACTAGACACATGCATCTCCTGTTGAAAATATTGAACCCATTGGTCCACAGAGGAAGAGACAGGGCCAACCATTGCCTAATAAATCAAAACCAAGTTGAAACTATCTAGAAAATTGTGTATTAATTATTCAAAATTATTAAAGACAATTAGACTGCATTCTATCTTTATTATTCATAAAGAAACACTCATATTTTTATTGATTTTTTTGGAATCTTTTTATATTTTAAGATTAAAAAACAAACCCTATAATTAATCTTAGTTGATATATATATATATATATACACACCCAAAAATATTCTTAAAATAAATATTAATAAAACTCAAGAACAAAAAAAAAAGTAAGATATAATACTCACTTTTAAGTCTTGAATTACATAATAAGAAGTAATATTTTCCTTTCTAGTAAACAATGTCTTTCCATCTTTAAAATTCATTATTGAGATTTTTATGTTGCGAAATTTTAATCATCAAGACTTTTTTTTTTTTTCAGGATTGAATTTCATTTATTAAATAAAGTAACAACCATTAGATTTTAATGAATCTATATGGAAGAATAGTTGTATTATTACCAAATAATTATAGCAATAAAAAACTTTCCTTGTTAAAAGAAACTGAATTCTAACTTTCTTAGGTGTACTACCAAAAGCAAAAAATAATAGACTTCTTTTTTTGACTGAAATCATTAAACCACCCCAACAAATCATATTAGAGATAATGCTTGAGAGGTTAAAGAGCCCTGAGTCACAGTAATCAAAACGTGAAGGATGTATCCAATGGTGTCATTTCTTGACTAATAAAAAATTTAAAAAGAAAATAAAAATAAAAATAAAAATATCTTCTTTATATAGAGAGAGACATATCTCCGCCTTAGTCGTTCAAGTTGAACTCCTCGGCTCTTCTTCTTCTTTTGACTCCGTTTCCCCCTCCATCTCTGTCTCTGTCTGTCTATCTGTCTTCCATGGCAACTTCTTCAGCCAAACCCACACCCCTCTTAAAAGATGAACTCGACATTGTCATTCCCACCATTAGAAACCTTGACTTCTTGGAGATGTGGAGACCCTTTTTCGAGAAATACCATCTGATCATCGTCCAAGACGGTGACCCTTCAAAGACCATCAGGGTTCCCGATGGCTTTGACTATGAGCTTTATAACAGGAACGATATCAATAGGATTTTGGGTCCAAAGGCTTCTTGCATTTCCTTCAAGGACTCTGCTTGTAGATGCTTCGGTTACCTTGTTTCCAAGAAAAAATACATCTTCACCATCGATGATGATTGCTTTGTATGTTGCTCTACTACCCTTTTCTTAAAGCTTTCTCCTTTTTGGGTTTTTAAATCCCTATAAAATGATGTAGTGTTTTCTTTTTACTCTGTTCTCTGTTTGGTTTATGGGAAAAAGCAGAGCAAGGTAAGGAATAACTTTGACTTTTATTTTGTTTTATTTTTGTGTCTTGGTCTTGTTTATAACTGAACAAGAGAAACAAAGATAGCTTTAGTTCTTCATTGCATATGAATTTATTAGTGAATGTAGCCGAATTCAGAGTAATTTGTTGGATTGTTTTCCTCTGTCATTGCTTGCATTTGCTGTTAGCTAATGATATTAGTGCCGACAATTAACTGTTGATTTGGTTGTTTGTGTTAGCATATTAGATTTGCAATCTGTTGGTTTATGATATTATTATGCCTAAAGTTTGTGTAATGTAATTGTACATAATAGATCTAATCAGATAGATGATGATTTGAATTATTCTTTGATTTTGCTCTTTTTATGCTATTTAGCTTGTTTTGTAGAACCTTTCATTACTTCCTTTAGGTTCTCTTAGATTGTTTCTTCCTATGAAAATTTCAACAGTTTCAATTTTTAACATCTTCTGGTTTTGATGTTTAGGTTGCCAAAGATCCGTCTGGAAAAGATATCAATGCGCTTGAGCAGCACATTAAGAACCTCCTAACACCATCCACCCCACATTTCTTCAACACACTCTATGATCCATACAGGGAAGGTGCAGACTTTGTCCGTGGTTACCCTTTCAGTCTCCGAGAGGGTGCCCCTACTGCGGTTTCCCATGGCTTGTGGCTCAACATCCCTGACTATGATGCACCAACCCAGCTTGTCAAGCCTCTTGAGAGAAATACTAGGTATATGCATCTCACCTTGGGGAACGTAACCGAGTAATTGGTCATTTGAACTTGGTTTGGGTATAGTTGTTCATTACTTGTTTCTGTTCGTCAAGGTATGTTGATGCAGTCATGACAGTTCCTAAGGGAACTCTGTTCCCAATGTGCGGTATGAATCTGGCATTTGACCGCGAACTCATCGGACCTGCAATGTACTTTGGACTGATGGGTGATGGACAGCCAATTGGACGGTATGATGATATGTGGGCTGGCTGGTGCATGAAGGTACTGTCCTTTCTGAATCTTTGTTTCTATCCTGTGGTCTCCCCTATCATTCTGTTTCAGTGAACTGTTTCTCATCCAATCCTTTGTGTCCAAGCATTATCTTCGTTTCATGATAACAGTAAGCTATGGATTTTTATATGCTGAAACCAAGTTGGATATTTTTGGCAGACATTTTGTCTATACATGACAATATGACAGAGTTAGAACATGTGACAATACAAAATGTTACTATGAAATTCATTGCTAACCTCTGATTTTCTTGTATTTAATCATGTGTGTCTCTGAATGTGCAGGTTATATGTGACCATTTGGGACTGGGAGTCAAGACTGGTCTACCCTACATATGGCACAGCAAAGCCAGCAACCCTTTTGTTAACCTCAAAAAGGAGTACAATGGCATCTTTTGGCAAGAAAAAGCAATCCCATTCTTCCAGTCTGTTGTCCTCCCTAAGGATTGCACCACTGTGCAGAAATGTTACCTTGCGCTTGCCGATCAGGTCAAGACGAAGCTGGGCGAAGTGGATCCCTACTTCCTTAAGCTAGCCGATGCCATGGTTACATGGATTGAAGCTTGGGATGAGGTCAACTCTCCTGGAGGAAAACCTGCAGCAAAGACACCCAATGGCACCTCTTAAGTAGAAAGTTTGAACCAGTGGCTTCGTGTCTTTAGATACAGTCACAAGCTTGGATTATTATCATTACTATCATTTGGTATTTTACATTTTGGGGTGTTTTATAGCGGTTCCTTTTTTTTGGATTAATGCATATCTCGTCTTACCTCCAAGTTTAATACAATAAGGCATAGAATTTGAATCTGAAAATCTCTCTCTCATTATTTTGTGATCATTCGAAGGTGTATTTGGTCTGAGATGATTACCTTCTGGAGTGGGATTTGAAATTTGAACCTGAAAACATTCTGAAATTCAATTATCTTTTGGGCAAAAGTTAAGAAGTTGATCGAAGATATCCAGCACATTTTTGTTCTCGTGAAGAGCGAGAGTGGGGCACCATTGCCCTGCATCGTATGAATAAGGCAAAGAGGGAACGTTAGTGGCCCACTGGTTTCATCAATAGCTGGTCCCTGTGACCTACTTTAATTATATTTTGTCCTGTCATGTCCGGGCTGTAACTTTCTGTAACAGTTTGAAGTCCATAGCCACACCCCGAAGAACGTTTCAGATCTTGTTTTCTCCATTCCCTTTCTTTATCCCTGAATCATTTCGATCTACTGATCGGACGCAGCTCAACTTTTTCAGATCCTTTAATTTAAAGCCTAATGAATCAAGATTTGACACAAGGAATGAATGGAAGTATGCCAAAGAAACAGTCAAGGAATCGAAAAAGCAAAAAGGACTGCAGTAATTCATTCTTTGCAATAAAAGAATTACATGCCCGACAACCTGAAATTTTATATTTCTCCAGTTATTATCACAATAGTTAATCGATATATTTTTTATTAAAAATTCATATGATTTTACCAATTATATGATAATATAATAATTTAAATCTATTATTTAATCATATATGTAGTTTATTTAATTAAGTACATATATATATGTCACACTTTTATTTTTTATGTATTTAATAAGAATAATTTTATAATATCATCTTTTTTCAAAAAAAATAATGCTTAAAGGTCTAATTGATGAATAAATGCCAACCAATTAACCACTTAATAAGCTCCTAAGAAGTTTTAATTGGTTGATAAGTAAAATTTTACTTTAACAATATATGTATGTATGTACATATATGATTTTTTTGTTTTGGTAGCTAATTCTAATTTATATTTGTAAGAATTAACTTAGATCTATTTTATTTGAACATGATTTCAAAAAGAAAACAGCTATCTTTATCTTTCACCTCACATTTGTTTTATGTGTCTGGATTAGCATAGCCCTATGTTGACAGTCACTGGTTCCAGCACGATCAATGCCGAATAGATAATGGCAAAGAGTAATCCCAATCAGCACCTAACATTGCCATAAAAACACATCAGCCTCCACATCGCCATGTGGGTCTAAACTTCCGGCAATTTAATCACAGTGATGCAACAACTCGAACACATCGTTTAGCAAAACAAAAAACAGTAAAAACCAGATCTAGGCATTTTCAACATGGGTATAATTCATTCCAGCTGAAACAAACATTTGTTATATTGCTAAATCCATATACAAAATGTGTATGTGACCCAGCAGAATGAGTCAGTTGTAATGAGTATTAACTGCACAGTTACAGATTGAAGCACTAAGAGGAAGCCATGGAAGAGACCAAATAGCTTATTAGCTATTAGTGTCTTACTTATTTGCAAAATTCTCTTGGCTGTGTAGATAAATCAGCAGCTGGCCATCATCAGCAGCTACGGCTACGACATCTGGCCTCAAATCATCAGTTACAATACATGAAACACTACCACCTGATCACCATATCACAGTCGAAAATCAGCTGTGTACGCATAATATTGAAGCAAAGCTTAAGTATGAAGGCTTATAGTCCATCGAAATTCATCACAACCGAACCAGAGGTTCTCCTATGTTCATTATAATCGAAATTTGAATGTCAAAGAACCAAGCAACTAATAGCTTAGGCTGCATGGTGAAGGTTCATGAATGACTTTAATTTTGATCTCTAACATTGCTCCCTTGGACGCAAGTCCCTTGCCTTGGTCATGTGGATCAAGTACAGGCATATTACATACCTCGTTTAAATCTAATTAAACAGGATAAAGAGTCAACTAGCGTGGCTGGTAAAAGTCCCTTTCGTGATTATATCAAGAACCTAAGATGGAATCCAGCCTCCACTAGGGATGAGCAGTTAATGAACAGGAAGAGGCTGTCGCCTTCAGCAGTACAACCGTTGGCCCATAAAAGGGAAGAATAGTAAAAGCCAAGATTCAAACTCGAAAGTTGGAACTACTAGATCAAAAAAGCTTTAATACCTTATCAAGGAACCACACTTTCCAAAAACCACAAACTACTAAGTGAGCCCATCAAGGAGTTTTTTATTTTAATAGCTAACATTTAAAAAGAAGGGCATTGATGCAATTAGATGCATGAGCATTGTTATCACTACGACAACAAAAACTGTTAAAAGTATTTGAATTTTATGAAACGGCAGATGGATGAACTTAAAAAGTGGCTTCAACATCTAATCTAAGCAAGACAAGAGATGAGAGGATGTGTTTCCTGTACTTGGACAGTCAAGTGAATTTTGCGAGACAATTTATTTCTACTTTCTCTAAATAAAATTATATCAGATAGAGTTTTTTAAGTAAAAATTCTGCTGTTTTAACCATGGGTCTCAAAAGACCAAGGAGGAAAGATGCTGTTTGTCAGATGAGTGTTCCCCTTCTTTCAATTCACAATAACAGAAATAAATTCCACTCTTTCTCAGTTGAGGAGTTACGAAAGCAAATTCAGGCATACCTTTGAAATGGTGCAAAACACCAAGTCTAGTTCCTGTGGACAATTCCCACATATACGCTAGCCCATCATCTCTTCCTATGATCCCGTGATCAAATGATGCACCAATTGCAGCAGCCCTGCAAAATAAAGTTCATCAATTATTTTGACACATTTACTTGCTAAGTCTCAGAAACTTCTTTTCTCAAGTGTATACTTAGCCAGCTTAAATAAAATTGATACAGTAGCAATCTGTTTCTTCCTTTCTTTATGGAAACCCAAACACCACATAAAACAGCTGCAGGTACCCAATGCACTCTCACATAAATGATCACCTTGGAACGTAATCCAGTAAATTAGGTTTCCTTGAAAAGGCACACTATATAGTATACTGTTTTGTTTCACAACCTATCTTCACTTGGTTGCATATACCTCCGCAATGAGTAATAAGATAATTTAGGGAAACAGGATAGCCTAAGGAGATCCAAGTATATTCTACGATTTAGGATGAGCAGTTCCCAAATTCTTTTGGTTACTACAAACAGAGAAGGGAAACATAAATTGGAGGAAATAAAATGAAAATTTTCATAGATCCAAATATGGATTGGCATGCATCAAAGAAAAATATTATCTTTTACCAGAAAACAAGTTACTTACTGCCTTAAAAAACACAATAGAATGATCCCATTTCTATGAACAGTATGTCTTTTTCATTACGAGTGCAAAAGCCCAATCTAGATTTAAGATACAGAAATAGAACTTTAGAGTACCTTGGATCCAGTGTACTCCCCAAGATCACCCTATCCTTGACCAGTAAAGCTAGCCTCCATGATCTGGCAGGATTTGCTTGGCAATTACTAGGTAAACGATCGTATTGATCCTCAAAATCAGAGACAGTCGAGAGAAGAAGCCAGAGAGCAATATCTTCCCCCTCTAATGAAAGAAAAAAAGGGTCCTTGTGTTCAGTAAACAAATTTTTTGTTGTCGTGATGATTTCATCAATG
The DNA here is from genome assembly GCA_036013995.1 of Theobroma grandiflorum. Classification (NCBI taxonomy): domain Eukaryota; kingdom Viridiplantae; phylum Streptophyta; class Magnoliopsida; order Malvales; family Malvaceae; genus Theobroma; species Theobroma grandiflorum. Next base: position 2,193,290 of record CP142127.1, read on the forward strand.
CGTCCATTCATATCAGCATAGCTGAAAACAGGCTGCCAACTGAATAAACTGATTGGTAAGAATTGCTTAATTGGATTGCCAGAAGCAGAAAATCTTGAGATAACGAGCCTTTTCAAAATATCCCTGAGAAATAAAACCTGTTTTCTATCAGTAACTAATCAGATTTTATGTGGAGAGGCAAATACAAGAAAATCCCTCTGGAGCCTTATGCACAAAATGATGCACGAAAGGATATGAAAAAGTAGTACCTATTAATAAATTAATATTTCCACAACGTTACCCAGCAATTACAGACAATATACACTCAGGATCACCAAATAAATATAAAAGAATATGATTTTAAACAGAAGGCTACATACCATACAACAAATTCCCCAATACCATTATGCCCAATCACCAGACGAGCACACTTTGGAATTCTCTTCAATTCCACTACACAAGAAGGTACGCAGTCACCAGCTGGTAGAATAAATTCTTCTGTCCTTGCACTGCAAAAATTGGACAAGGAAGACAGGTAAAATTGCACGCTTCAATAACAATAATTAGGCAAGAAAACATGTTTCGAGAGGGCAGAAGAAAAAGGGAGAAAGTAAGGTTATCTTCAAATTATATAAAGCAAACATCCCCTTACAACAGCTGAATTCACTGCTACAATATGAATCTGCTGCTTAAAACCACAAACTAAGCATTTTGCAGAACAAAACAGAGCCATACCATCTGCTATGATAATGAAGAGGTTGTTATATTAGATAGAGAGAAAGGGAAGACATTCACCTCCATGTTGAATTCATGACCCAAAGATGCAGTCTCCCACTCTTTCCAGCAGCAACAAGATAGTTATTTTCACAAACCAATATACATTGCACACTTTCAACTGTTTCCAGTTTTGCAACCAAAGAAACATAACCATGATTTACTTGCACAATTTTTACTGCATTCTCATTAGAGCAGCCTGAAGAACATATTGAGCAGATACAATCTAATATCCCTTCCCTAAGAAAAGAAATCAGATATTAGTATAATATTACTGTTGTTTCAAATCTGTTTTAACATGATAGAAACTCAAAGAAACAATCAACCTGCAATAAGGTGTTTTAATACTGTCAAGTAAAACAAGACATAGCCCATCTGGGGTGAATTGTAAGCCACATCTTTCTGAATCAATCTAGGAAAGCACAGAAAAAATGTCACAAATTTTATCACTGACCAGGTAAGCAACGAAGTCAAGGAATCAATAAGTGCAATAAAAATGGCCGAAGAGTTACAACATATCCGCCCACCAAAGCTTACTTCTGAAAATGGCAATGTTACTGATGTGTAACCAACAAAAGAAGGGCATCCTACACTTGGTTCTTCAATAGATACCCTGTAGAAGAACAAGGTTCTGTCCTTATCTACAAGAAGACCACACAAAACACAAATGTGGATTTCATTTCCTTTTGTACCCAGCCATACTGATGAAATAGGCAAAGGATGGAAATAGCTTCCTACAAGGTTGACAATGCCCCTTAGATCACTATTAAGCTCTACATCCCTGCAATGGCTGACATCTGAACTACCTTGAACTTCCCTTGCTTTAGATCTGTTCTTGTCAAAAACACTAGTAACCTGATTTTGACATGATGCAGGACAGCCATTTTCTACAGTGCTTCTACGCTCAAGCCTCTCCTTGTGACAGTTTTCTTGAAATTCCCTTTCAAGTGAAACAGATGGAACAAGTAAGCACGATGCATCCTTTGCTTGAGAGGCACAAACCAACTTTTGATTTCGATTAGATAGAACAGGTGGCATACTACTCATTTCAGGTTTGCAATTTGTAGTAGTTTTCTCCACAGGCAGTCCATACGACTGTCCTTCAAGCATGTCTGTATCATCACAGATATCTATATTGCATGGTTTGTCATCAGAAGAGTGACAACTCTTTGAAACAAATGAAATTCCTGTTGTAGCAGACTCATTAGGGGCATAATCATCTCCAGTATTTCTGTATATGATACTTTCAGAGAGAGGACCAGTGTATTTTCTAGTTGAATAAGCTTGTTTTGAGACTTTCTTTCTAATATATACTTTATGCTGGGCTTGATAGGAAGAGTTCGTTTTAGGAGTCCTGGTGTCAGCACTTATGTCCTTCCCTGATAATTGCACAGGACTTCCATCGCCACTTGGATTATTATCATTTGTATCTACAACTGCAGAAACATGATTATTTGCATCAAGTTGAAAATCATAAAAATCACGATTAACTGAGACAGAAAGAATAAAATTATCATGAGTTCGAGATATTTAAATTTTGTAAACTGACAATCAGATATAAGTACATTGCATGATTTACAGCTCCTACAGCCATATTTTCACAACATTGGACAATATAAGCTCCTTTCTGAGTGACATTTCTAACTATGAAGGTAAATTTAAAATTAATTATAGGTTGAGAGCAGGCCAGTAGGAAACTAAGACCTTTCATTCTGAGCCAGACTGATATCTTGTCAATCAATTCAGGAAATACTTGCTTGCCCTGTGGGGAGTTACAAGAAAATTGAGAGCTGAATTTTCAAGAAAAGCTGGATGAATGTCATTACCTTTAGCACAATTAAGTGCATTCTTGGGCTTCTTTTCCATAGAATGGTTTTCAATTTCTGCTGAATTTTCATCCAAATTTACACAAACACCCTGGATATCTTCAGAGAAAGCTTTCATGATTAGAGACACATGCCCTGAAGCAGACTCAGACATCGTTATGTCACTCCCATGAGGCTTTTTATTTGAAGCCATGTTGACTTCCTTATGGCAGATTGTATCTTGGTTTTCAGAGATCTCATCGCAACAATCTGATGTTTCCAGCTTCACATTGATACTAACAAGCTGTTCCTGAATAATGGAATGATATGTGTCTTTATTGAAACTAGTTTGATCAACCTCCACACTTTTGGAAAACGATACAGCTTGCTTAGCTACATGATCCCCTCCCTGATCATCCTCAAAACTGTCCAGAATAACAGAGTTCACTTGTTCAAGATTTGGCACAACTGAACCATGGTCTATACTTTGGGTATGCATTCCCCTGTCCTGTTCTGCATGTGCTTCCTCAGTTAGGATGATGGCTGCAAGTTTAGCAGAAAAAACTTATGATCCAGAGGCAAGAAAAAGATTAGCATGAAGCTACAAAGTATTGGGACTAAAGGTGTTTGATACTGCATGCCAAAGAATAACATGTTCATAGAAAAATGCAAATGTTCCAAGATTGCCTGTACCAGAAGATGGAAGATTCAACAAACGGTTAGTTTCAATGTTGTTCACTCGAGAATTCACCACGTGGGGCAGCACTTTGTATGGGTTAATAATTTCCCTTTTCTTCTTTGAAGACTCCTTAAGTAAAGGAATAGCTTGAGGAAGTAAAACCGTCATCATCAACTTAGCCATTTCCTGACCGACTGAATCAGAATCACTTCTTTCAGAACCTGTATTTGAATTAGATGTTCCTACTTCATCTTCTTGATGAGACTCAGTCACCAAGCCATCAGAAATGACTACATTAGCAGAAGTTAACTCTTCTTTCACACTGCTAGTTGTATCCCTTGCACTTGAAGCAAGATTTGTACAATCATCTGCATTGATATTGTGGTCAACTACTAAATATTGGGACCTCAGAATGATAAATTATCAACAATTGAAAAGGAACCTGGGAAACAATGTACTGTAAATACTGCGAAGAAGAAATACCTTCCACAAAATCCAAAGTATCAGGTGCAAAAAGATGGATATCATTGATGCCCAGGGAGTCATTTGGAACTGGTGAATCTCCAGCTTTGGCATTGGTTTTTACTGGAAAAACGAGTCCTTCCAGTTCAGTATCTCCTGACCTATCCAACTGTAAGAAGTTAAGAATGCTTCTAATATTGTACCAACTAATTATAAAACAATGATTTAAATAAATTTTCCCCGAAAAGGAAGAGGATGATAATTTTGGTGAAATAGCTTCTAAGAGCATAGCTCTCAGCTGGTAAGACTAATGCAAGCTATAAGCACCTAAATTTTGCAAGAAGACAGAAGAAACATGTATGAGAATTAAAAGGCATCAGCATTTTCTTCTAAAGGGGATGGACTAAAATGACAGAAAGATGTAATAACCAGTCTTACCTCTTTAGAAGTGCTGTTAGCTACTCTAGTGGATTTTGCATTTTGGGAACTAACAAACTTGCTCTTGACTTCTTTCTCCCCATGATGATCTGAGAAATCAACAGATTTCAATTGAAACCCATCTTTGGCTGAAGAGTAGTTATTATCTTCCCCAACTGATTTTGAGTGCACTGCTGTTGCTACTGAAAGTTTTTCATTTTCTTCTTTTGAAGCAGTGTGAGGAAACCCGAGTTTAGGATTCACCTGATTCCCTTGTACTAAATTTGAAGCCTCGGCATCACAAGTCAGGTCCTTAGATCGTGGTCGTTTAAGGCCAGGCCCATTCTTGTTTTGCATTATTTCACACCTTGTACTTCTTTTTTTCCTGATCTGTGATCTGGCCAAGTATGTTAGTAAATCAGGAGGAGTACAGATACTTGAGCTCCGATTGTCATGTTCCATTATAGAAGCCCCATTGCAGAATCTAGAAGATAAAAAACTCCTTTCTGCTGTTCCATTGACATTTGCCACCAATTCCCGAAGTAACCTTTGGATTAATGGATTTTTTAATCCAAAAAACTGCATGTTACATGCAAAGAAAAAAGGAGTTTACTCTGCGCATTCATCTATGGTTTTCCCTATCCAAATTTAAGGAAAAATAAGAATATAAAACACAGTGCAGAATCAAGTAGTCCAAAGAAGCACCACAAAGAACAAAAAACAGCCAAGAACAAGCAAAAGGTTTAAAACTTGTTTGAAATGCATGTATATAATTGACATCAATATCTGTTAAATAATTCTGTAGAGCACTTTTATGGTGTAGGTTGCAAAGAATACAATAACCTGCGACAACCAGACAAAAATCTGCCAAAGAAAAAAGTTCACCTTATATGCTCTGTATCATACCGCTTCACCTTGATGTCAGAGCTTGATCATGTTTATTACTCTCAATCTAAGGGTCTCTGAGATTAGTCTTTAAGGTATAAATGACAGATAAAGACAGTAACTCCAAGGATTCCACATGCTCACACATTCTCATCACTTTGGCTAAAGTTTGAATAGTCTCCAGAGCAGCCCCTAGATTACCATGTTTTAATTTGGAAATATCTCCTCTAAAATAAATTTTCCCTCTAGAGACCAAGGAGGTACAGACCATCAACAAATATAGTGCATGGATTTGACAGAAGAGAGTTCTAAAACAAGGTAGAGATGAATTGTCATCCGGATTAAAAAGAAGAACATAAAGGCAATATCAGCAAAGCCACAATTATCCATATTTAATTTTTTTAACAGCAATCTCATTAACCAAAAAAGGAGAGGAAAACAAAATGCAATTTCAAACTGCTAAGGAAGCGGCAAGGTATACCTCCACACCATCTATCCTGCATGAGAATCTCTTTCCATGCCATATCTTCAAATGCGGGCAACCTGTCTTCTGAAATTTCTCCCATGCAATGTCTGGAGTTTGTCCAGAACACAATTGTCCATCACAAGAGATCTGCATACAGATAGAGGCACACTTATACTTTAGTAAACTGACTGAGAAAAGTAACACTGGAAAAGAAGATGCAAGTGCAAGCTAAAAAAGTCTGCCTCACCACAAATAAAGGCCCTTTAGGACCTTCATGAATTTCCGTCTTATAAGTGCTTCCATTGTGAGCCCGAACAGCTTGATATCCCACAGGATAAGGATATCGATCTTTACCCTAGAGAATAACAAGATTAAACCGCTCAAATGAAACAGAAGCTCATACCAACATAATGATATTACAATGAGGTAGCCCATATCCTCTGATAAGCATATTAGTTCAACACAAATTTTACTAACTATTTATCCCTTCAGTAAACAAAGTTCAATTCATTTTAAGGTAATTCAACTTCAAAAAAAATAAATAAATATAGCTTTTCCATTTAAAATAGTCATTGAACTGCTTAAGTGGTACATCCTCTATTCTATTTTTCTCACAATTCACTTCTCCTAGACTAAATTATGTAACCTTTTGAAACTAAACTTTCCTATTACAGTTACACGTTTTAAATCCTTTTTCTTCAATCTTCAGCTATTAGTTCAATGTTTTTCTTATTGGCATAACCTTTTAGGATACGCGATTAGAACTTCCAATATTTCGTTTACATTTTCACAGCATAATTGGCATAAAAATATTACTTATATCGGCAATCAATAAGAGTTCATCGGTTTTCTTAAGTTGATAAGGCATATATAAATTGTGAGCTTGAAAATATCAACTCAATTGCATTTAAACAGCTAATTTCAAAAATATATGAATAATCACTAGAGTTTAAAATGTTAATTTAGTCATAATTCAAATTTTTCATGAGAAAAATTCTCGAATTTTATTTCACTCTTCATTTTTTAACTCCCAATCTTTGCTCGTAACAATAGAAAATCCAAATTATGTAACCGAGCCAAACAAAACGTAAACGAGATCATTCAACATCGAATTAAAGGAGAGATAACAAAAAGAAAAAAAGAAAGAACACAACGAACCCTAGAGGAGCTCCAATACTTCTTGTCCCAGGGGCCATTGTAAAGCGATCCGATGGAGATGATCTCCAGACCGTCTGATTTCGCTGCTTCTTCTCCTTCTTTAGTTTTAGCCATTCAAAGAAATTAGTAGAAAGCAAAATTACAGAGAGAGAGAGAGAATGGCGAAGTAACAAGGATTCAGAGAGAGATGGTTTTGATGGCGGGAACTGAAGTCACGAAATGCTGTGTTTCCCTCCACTCTCCGAATAAAAAAATTTATTCGATCAATAAAAATATTTTTTTAAAGTTAAAAAGAAAGCATTCGCCGTTGCCGGGGATCGAACCCGGGTCACCCGCGTGACAGGCGGGAATACTCACCACTATACTACAACGACTTCGTTGGTGAATGATTGAAATTAAGGCACTTTCTTGACAGTTGATTATTTATCTCATTGTTTCCACTGCTTTCTAAATTGATACATCATTATAATCTTCATCAAAATAATCAAATGCAACTGTACGAATGAAGGTTAAAATATGAACTGTAACAATCTTAAAAAGACAATGAACAAATATCATCAATGTCACGACCCGGAACCACCATCGAGTCCGTGACAACCGCCGCGATGTCCCGATATGCATTCATCCCCCGAGTACCATATCGAGACCTCGCAAGGCTCTCGTACTAATCTTTCCAACACCCCTATGAGTTTCTATTTATTAATTTCATACTTTAAAACATTTCATCCAATTTCGGACCAAAACAGGAAAAAAGATGAAAATTACTACACAGGGGCGTTTCGATCATTTTTCGTCGAAAATTTAAAAATTTGAAAAAAATGTTACTTACGCGTAAAGATTTCATACATTGAAGTCAGAATTTAAATCGGATATCTAAAACGTGAAATTTGAGTGAAATTACATTTGATGGAATAAAATAATAATATTTCATAAAATATAATATTTTCTTATAAAACAATTTTTATATAGATATCCGGATATAATTTTTACAGCGTAAAAACAAAATATATTATTACATATAGTAATACAACTGACTGGAGTATGAAATTTAATTTACAATGCTAAGTGTGCCCACAACAGAGAAAAACACGAAAATAGGAGTAAACCTTTGGTAACCAAGGTCGTCACTCCGACTGTCTCCTCGACAAAATGCTTATATCTACAGATGTCTGTGAGTCTGAAAGGGGAAAATTGAGGTGGTGAGTTTGACAACTCAGTAAGTAAATAAATACCATCCCCGACATCTAAAGTCGAGTAGATGGAGACAATATAAAAATATGATACCATAAGGTAGTTCATAACATCATTTTAATACATTCATACAAAACAAATATTGATACATCAAAATAATAAGGCTTATGATTATTTTCTTAAAAACTAGGCTTAGCCAAATCTCATACTCGTGGACACTTGATCAGAGCATCCAATCGAGCCCGCCAAAGCTGTTAAAACCATGTACAAATAAAACACGTTTTTCGTTTAGAAAACAGTCGTTCCTTGGCGTTGGCTATATTCAACTTCACGTGGTGGTTCGACGTGAAGTGAACTCGATCTTTACCTCAGGAGTTACCCTCATCGCCTCTCATACCGAGTTAAAATGAAACTGGGTTACCGTGCCCCTCTAGTAGGCTGGTCCACGGAAACCCGCCACTGCAGCGATTAAATGACCCACCAATTAATAAATAAAAATTTTGGCAGCATGACATGGCAATTAAAACATTACCCAGCCTGTTAGACAAAGAAAGCAATTTACACATTTCATACAAAATAATTCCAGCCATCATGCATCCCAAGATTCATAAGCCATAAATATTAATTTAAACACATAACATATGTTAAAAACCCGTCTCCATACACTTAGTGTTAAAAGAATCAATTTTTCAATTTATAAACCATTTACAAAAATTCAATTCTTTAAAGATACAAAAATAGATAAAATCACTCTAGATCTTGAGGAAGATAGTTTATCCACTCACTGTTTTTAGAAGTCAGATTTACTCCTAATCCTGTTGGTCTGACGCGATTTGTTTACCTTTGTCAGACGATTCACCACCTACACGACACACGTGGCACGAATTTCAATGATTGATGTCAATTTATCAAAATTGATTTCAGGCTCTAAATTCTATATGAATGCATGAAATGTGATGCAAAAATTGTCCGAATAACCTTTGAAATACGGTATTCGGCCTAATACGCACGGGACGCTATTTAATTCGCTAAAACCTCCGATTTAAGCCCGAATCGAGTTCTTTCAATTTCTATGCCTTAATTATACCCAAATTGATTTAATGCCACTGAATGTGGTACAAATTTCCGGTCCCGAACTGAAATTAAGAAAATACCCCTAGTGGGTAAAAATTTTAATTTTTGCTCTAAAAATTCCCATAATTTTTCTACACCCTTAATTCATCATAATTCATTTAATTTCCATGAAATCTCATCATTTTCAGTAGCCATTTCTCTCCTGGAAATTTCGGTATTAAGGGTGTCAATGGAGAAAATCATTTTTCTCACTAGTTTTTGTTACTTTCCATTTCTACCCACTTAATAACATTAAATCACCATAAAATCTACCAACAAAATGAATCAAAACCCACCTAAGGATGCTGGTTTAGCAAGGGATCATCATACCCATATGTTAATTTTGCATGGAAATGAAAAAAGAATGGATGGGTAACGGAAATCACATAGAAAATTAATGAGTTTTACCTTTTTCAAGCTAACTTCCTTGACTTTTCTCACTTGTGCTTTGAATTTTCAGCTAGGGTTTCAAGTTTTCAGCCTTTCCCCTCACTTACACGGTTTGGAGAAGAAGAAGTGGGCTGAATTTTACCTTTTTATAAGTTAAATGATTAAATATTTAATTTAACACATAGTAATTACCTTTTTCATTATTTTATTATTTACTTATTTTTTTTTTTGAATTTCTTTCAGCCAAAATTCCAGCACCCTTATCCTCTGATTTTTCCAGGAGCTTCTAGAAGAAATTTTAATGATTTTTATAGTGTAATTTTATGAAATTACATTTTTACCCCAAAAATTGAAAAATTACCACAAAGCATATTTTTCAGTCCTCAAACTCATACCACACTTCAATTTGTCAAATTTGATCTAAATTCTCTCGAAAAATTAAATTTGGTCCTCCGATGGCAAAATTACCATTTTGCCCCTATTCTCCAAAATGTACCGGAATTGCATTTCCTTTCCACTTTTCAACCTCAAATTATGTTTTAATTAGTCTAAGTAATCAATATACATCAAATGGGGCCAAAATCCTCCTTAAAAATTCTCGTTTTGACCTTTAGTGGTAAAATTACTATTTTACCATTGTGTCCCAAAAATACCGAAAATTGTACTTTTTCACTGCTAAACTTCATTTTATATTCCAATAATCATATTGTATTTCATATAATTATTTTTGGTCATAAAAATCAAAATCTTTATTAAAAATCTCCATTTTGTCCTGAAATTGAAAAATGACCGTTTTGTCCCTAATCGGTCAATTTTCCTTATTAACCCCAAATTGAACCTCGAACTCCAAATCACTGTTTTAAATCACTCCATGGGTTTTAGTTTTCACAAATTCATCCTCAATTCTCTGTTTAAACTGGTTCAAGACTTATTTAACTTAACCATACCCTTAGGGGCAATATTGTCATTTAACTTGTTTCCAGGGGTAATTCAATATACAAACATGCTGTCCAAAGCATGTGAATGACCTGTCACAGATAAATTAGGGTCAGATGTTACAATCAAAATCCACCTCATACTATTATCATGCGTAAAACATTTCTATTTTATCAACACCAAATTTGATAAGGGAGTCTACAAAAATATTTACTTCTAGAAAGGTATAAGCTACAAGCCTACAATCACTTAAATTATTAGCTATAAGCTCACATATGTAAATAGTTGATTCTAACTACTAATTTATTCTTTTTAGAATGATTTTACAATGTGATGTTGTATAGAGAATAATCATAACAATTAGAACAAGTGAAGCACTATTTCAATCAAAACAACTAAAATAAGTGAAGCACTATTTAACGTAAAATAACTAGTTATGTCATGCTAAACAACTAATACAAATAAAACAACAACTTTGTACAAAATAATCACTTCACAAGGATAATAGTGAAAGCAATTTGGAATAAATAGCAAAATTTACGAGTTACTTTCATATTGTGATATTCTAAATAATTTAGCTTGATGGCTTATATATGGAGTAATTAAAAAGTCTTCCTCTTAACCTTTTTATAAACTACAAGTGTTTTTCTCTCTCATTGTTAACTTATTGTTCACCTACACCTTTTTCTTTTATACTTGTTCATGTATATTTTTTTTGTTAACTTAGTTCTCATATAGCGTTTCTTGTATACTTTTTCTCTTTACCTTCAACTTAAGAATAAATTTTAGTATATTATTAATGGTCATAAAACCTATTACTTCAATAAAATTTTTAATCATTGCACAAACATCAAAATTCAATAATGATTACTCAACATTAAAGCTCTTCTTAATAACATCGTTTATTACGTATATATATTAAACTTATTCTTTAGTAACCACTCCTTCTGGCACTTTATATAAAACTTTACAATTCATTTGAAATCACTTTTCCGAGGCTATAGCATTCTCACCTAGAGTTTCTTTTTAACTGCTCTCTAACACTTTCCTACTTAATGCTTGTTAACTTTATTTTACCTATCATCTATTCATATATTCATCTTTCACCTACTACAATACACAATACTTCAGTAATTATTTCAATCTTCCTCTCCATCGCCTTCGATACATCTTTTTTTTTTTTGCTTGCAAGGCTTCTTCCCTTTCACAAAGAACCCTTTACAACATAGGCAATGCTAATGATTTCCTTGCCAGTGCCTCCCTCCCATGCATATCACCAAAGACTGACAATCTATTTTCAAGCAAACCTAGCTCCACATTCTCATTGGCAAAGACGAGCAATTGCTGCTTCATGTCATTATGGCTCCTTATTGCCTCTGCTAAAACTTAATGCTGAGGTATGATAAAAACTGGTTCAACGAGGATCAGGTCTATGGAACGGAACAAAGAAAAAATTGTTCTAATCCTGTTTGAAATAATAGATACAATATTGAAATACACAATAGTACCACCTTGGCTATCCTTAAAGCAAAATTTTGATTCTTACTATTGAAAAACATGAACATGATTATGTTTATGGAAGGACTCAACAAACAGACCAATATTTACATTAAATTTAACTAACAGAATCTGTAAAAACATTAAATTCATGAAATGTGTGCATAAAAATAACACCCTTAATGATTTTTTTCAAGTTATCAATTTCATTAAAAATGTGCCACTTATTTTATAATTTAAATTTTTACAATAGGGTTCGACTCGATATATATGAAACATTGAAATATGCTATTCCTTTTCGATTAACTTGACTAACATTATATGCTAAGTTTTGAATATAAAGATAATAATACTATAGTAGTAAATTTGATGAAGAACCACATAATCCATTGTACAACAATTTCAAATGATTGAATCAATCATAAAACTAGGATCCATGATACGATGTTTATTAAGCAGTAGATTTGTTTTTTTTTGTCAAACCAATTATGGTAGTATTTTGATCCGAACCAAGCATACTCAACAAGGGGATTAATGAAAATTCCGTAACCTTGGGAGGAGAAAGCTTGGGTCTTGATGTCAAAAAGAGGGGTACTGCTTCTGTCAAAGAGGGAAAAGAGCTGTCCAATCACAATTCAAAGTTTCCTGATATGGATAAGAAACAGGGTCTCCATAGGTCTAATCATTGTGTCCATATCCGTTAATCAACAGGACTATACATCGGACCAACGCCAGGGCCTTGAGTGCAAAAGCACCCTTGGGGAAGTCGATTTATACCAGCAAAGAAAGGTGAGGAAACCGAGTGTCAAACTAGCTTTATTTCCAGGTTTGGCAATTGTGGAATCGTCCCGTCACAAAAAGACAGGAACCCCCCCATCCTTCGGCTCTCTCTCACTCCTAAATATCATCAGTACTGCTGCTATCAACACTGTGCGTGTGCTTGTGTGACATTGACATGTGCTTGTAGGATCCGTCTTTTTCAGCTTTCCTTGTTTAACATTGCACCCACAAAAGATGGAATGCATGGACAGGACCCCATCTCTTCACTATCTTCTCACTCTTTCAAACTCTATCCAAACCAGGCCCCACCTCTTGGGGCCAATGGCTAACTGCTTGGCTGTGAAAAATATTTGGTTCGAAGATGTGAATGATAGTGGATTCACATTACCATGCCACCCAAGGGACCTGGATCCCTTGTCTTCTTTGTGCATCAGGAAGATAACTCAGTCATGGAAAAGGTTTTCTGATTCGTGTTTTTTGTTTTTTTCCCCACTGAGATCTGCATGAAAAAGAGGTAAGATTGTGGGTAAAACAGAAATCCAGAAACCACTTACCATCGATTTAAACAATATATAAACTTACTCAATTCCATTCCATAAGCATGACTCAAGAATTAAAACGATAAAAATCATGGTAGTTTTCAGAGAACTAGATGATTGATCACCTCAATTACAATATTGTAGCTAGCCAGGAATAGGGTCAAGTCAGGACAGCTAGCCTAGGGTGTCTGTGCCAAGCAAATTCAACTACATTGTTCTGAATTCCTTGAGTTTTATAGTGTATGCATCCAAATCCCAACTAGTACCACACATTCGCTCATTGATAATAGTGAGGGTTGAAAATGTCAACTTGATAAGAATTTTTAAAAGAGATAGATTTTGTTTTTGTTACTGTATCTTTCTTGACATACATCCATAAATACATATAAATATTAATTGGTTTTTTATCTAACTAGACATTTACTATTAATATGACAACATAATCATACATCTCATAAAAATGAAAAATTCAACTCATTAATTTTCATTACAAAACTAACTCTTTAAACCGATAATATATCTCTTTAAAGCAAAAACGAAAGTGCAAATTAAAGGAATGATGTATATGGAGAGATATTGGTGATGAAGTTAATTTCTAGAGAGTGTGAGAGAATCGAGTTCCTGTGCAACTGAATGTCTGAAAATTGCAGAGAAGGTACTGTGACAAGTAATATTATAGAAACCCCAATGATTTTCATTTTTTAGACTCTCTTGCTCCAACCAATTCCCCCCATCCTCTCTAAACAGAGAGATAGATACCCAACGAGCCCACAACCTCATTCTATATTCATCGTCCTGTTAGCATCAGTACATCAAAAACCCTAACTTTTTCTCGTTACTTTCGAAACCCACAGTACCCTTGTTTACCTCGCTAGCTGCCCTCTCTTCAATTCTCTTCTCTTATCTTCCCTTCCCTTCCCTTCCTTTGATAATATGAACCTTGAAGAGAAAGTTGGGATGGACTTGGTTCCACAATCCGAGCATCTTTGCTATGTCCGCTGTAACTTCTGCAACACTGTTCTTGCGGTAATTTAATTCAGTACTAGTACATAGTTTAGGGCAATGAAAAGCTACAAAGAAAGAAAGAAAAAAAAGAAATAATCCAGTCCTTTTTTTTTTCTTGATGATGATGATGATGATATGTTGGCTCTGGGTTTATGTATGATTAGCTCTCTTGTTTTTGACAGGTTGGGATCCCATGCAAAAGGTTGCTGGACACTGTGACAGTGAAATGCGGTCACTGCAGTAACCTCTCCTTTCTCAGCACCAGACCTCCACTGCAAGGTCAATGCCTCGATCCCCAAACCAGCCTCAGTCTCCAGGTACATACGTTTCCATTGTAGACCAAGAGAAAGAAAAGATCAGAAAGGTGGAGACCGAGTGCAGCTATTAGTTTTTGGTAGTAAACTAGTAATAAGGAAGCAAATCTCCATTTTTTTGGGTTCTGTAAGCTTCACAATTATGCATATTTACATATCCCCACATCTCAAAATGAAACAAAAAATTGGTAAGATATACTAAGATTTGATATGATTAGTAATGGAAGTTGTTCATGCCAAGGAGAAGCAGAGTCTCTGCGGTGATTTCAGGAAGGGTCATTCTCCATCTCCATCCTCATCAACATCAAGCGAGCCATCCTCCCCCAAAGCCCCGTTTGTTGTAAAACGTAGAAACCCTTAAATACTCCCTTCCACATTCTTCTAGCTAGCATAGTAATTCTTTTTGGAAATATTTACATCTATGGGGAACTGTTTTTGCAGCTCCTGAGAAGAAACACAGGCTCCCATCTGCTTACAATCGGTTCATGAAGTAAGGGAAACTTGCAAATATGTTCTTTCTGCTTTAATACTGTATGATCTTTCCCATCCAAAACGTTCTATTCATGCAATCCTGATTACATTGAAAGGGAGGAGATACAGCGCATTAAAGCAGCAAATCCTGAGATTCCACATCGAGAAGCCTTCAGCGCAGCAGCTAAAAATGTAAGACATAACTGTTTCATATCTGCTGGTGAAAGTTTCTATGATCTTTCATCTTTCTCTCCGAACAAGATTTAAAGACATTATTCGATTCTGACTTCCATGACTTGTTGGGAACAGTGGGCTAGGTACATTCCAAATTCCCCAGCAGCATCTGTTTCCGGGAGCCGCAGCAATGTAATGATAAATTACAATCAAGTCTTTACATTATTAAACAATGCTAGAAAGTGTTCAATCTTGGCAGAAAGAACTGATGCTTTTTAGGGTTTACAATCGATTTTGCAGGAATGAACCACTGGGTGCATGAACGTTGCAATAAAGAAAGCTGAGAGATCAGGGCGGGAGATATGGAGATAGAGCCTGGTTCACTGCTACCAAAATTTAAGACATAGTAGGATTTTAACGTTAACTTTGATCTCTCAAACTTTCCTTAGTTATCATCTAATGTAATGTTAGGGTATTGGTCTTTTAGTGAACACAACTATATCCTAGAGTCTTACCTTTTTAATATTATTATTATTATTATTGTTCTTGTTTCTATGCTTTCTAATTACAGTTCTTCTCAAACTTTTTCAAATCATGATTTCTAGTTAATTTCTTGCTTAAAATATTAGTTTTTTTTATTATTTTATGTCAAATATATGAATTCAAAAGTAAAATATAAGAATTTAAATTTAAATGGATTATATATAAGAGATTGAAATCAAACATCGTCATTTTCTTTAATAAAGTTCGATAAAATTATATATCGGTTGTGAATGTTTTAAAGATTTGAATCTTAATATCGTGAAATTGAATAATTTTTTATGTGAATGTGATTAATGCTTTAGGATTTACTATCATATATATATATATATAATTTTATGTGATCTAAAAAGAGAGAGGGGAAGCAATTAATAAAAAATTATATTGACTATTATCTTGTTGTTATTATTTTTTATGCATAATCCTTGGAATTATTTTTTTGAAACAATCTTTAAGATTTTATCTTATATATATAATGTCATTTTTAAATTTCACAACTAGAGTTAAATATAATATATGCATATATCCAATTAATTACAAATAAAGAAATTCAAGTTGTTATTATCAATTCAGTGAATTTTTTTTATTTTATAAATTTCAAAATCCTTATTTTAATTACTAATTTTGTAAATTGAATACTTTGTAAATTTTGTGTAAATTGTAAAATGACTGAGCAAGATCATCATGTACTTTTGCCACGTTGAGAGCAAAGGTTTTGTATTAAGTTCGAAGGGCCGGGCTGCCCAACCAAGCTTGTAGGTCCAGCCCAACTCCGGCAGGACTTGTTTTTAGATTTGTAGGTCCGAACCAGCTTGGCCCAAAAGAATTATTATATTTATTAATAATGCTTTATGTTATATTTAATTATAATTTTGAAATTTACTCCTATAAAAGTCTCAAATATATTTAAAAATTTTGAAATATTAATGCAGAGATTATTATTTTATATATTGATGGTAGAGTTTCTAAACTTTATCAGTGGAGTTTGATAATAGTATTTGTTTATTTAATAATTAATGAATTTATTGATTTTATAGGTACTAGTATATTTTGTCACGTTCATGAATATTTATTTTGATTTATTTTTAATGAAATTAGAGATATGTACAAAATGTTTCAAAAGTGTAAGGTTTGAAATATAAATAATTAAAATTTTATAATGTTAATTTATATTATTCAAAACTATTGGAATTAAGAAACATACATTTTTTTAATGAGAGCCATTCAATATAATTAGAATTATTATTTAGAAATTGAATAAATCTGGTAACATTTAAAATAAAAAAAATTAAATTTCACTCATTTTGTGATGGAACTACATACAATTGTATATATTACTTATATAATAATTAAAAAAGTTAAAAATTATATAAAATAATAAATGACAATGTTAAAAATAAAATGAGTAAAAATATTTTTTTAACATCCATAATTATATGTATTTATTATATTATATTATATTATATGATGTAATTCTTTTTTTTTTAATATAAATATATTGTAAGGATTATGGGTAGGTCAGGGTCGAGTTTGGTATGATTTTTAAAGACGTCAGCTCAATCGAACCTGACCCATGAACACCTATAAAAAATCAGCAATCTCACCCAGTTCCTGTTTGTTTATGGTTTTTCTCTTTTGTAGCAATGAAGAAGATCTTCTTTATACAAGAGAATCTATTAGATATAAGCTGCCAATTAAGATCACATGAAATCACCACATTATGTCCTCTTCCATGGAGAGTGACCACCCACCACTCCCCTGTATTTCTTTATTCTCATTGACAGAAACAGATGGGGAGTCCATTGTTGTTCTTTGACTTGTCATGGCCTCAAAAAAGGACTTCCAAGTCAGATATTAGAGTGCAAATTACAACTAGATTAAGTCCAAGCTATCAGAATAATTGAGTACTTATTATTTAAGTTGGCTTTCAGACAATGCTATCTGATGTGACATCACCTTTGATTAAATTCCTGAGCAGGACTCTAATGGGGGACCTCCTTTTACCGATTCAACACAAACCCATTTTTCCATATACTTCCAAGTCATCATCAGGATTAAACATTGCCTGTTGAGGAAATAAATCAATTGAATAGATACCTCTCTCATTGTTTAATACTCTCAATGGCATTATCAGTTCACTGCATTAAATAAATCATTTCAGCATACAGCCAATGTGGTCTCTACAACCCCAAGTCACTTTTTTGGAATTGAATAAAGCTTAATCAATGGAAGCACCCATGATTGTTCAAGTCAAATATACTAAAGTTACAACAGACATGCATTTGACAATTACATCAAGACACAGTTTCACAGCAGGATAATTGATAACTATATCATCAAGTGCCTTGAACAATGCGTCACCTGTGACATCATTTTGATTATAAAGAAATAATTTAGAAAAGATTATCAAGTTGGAAGCATAAGACACGCATGCACAACAGCAAAATCCACCAATCAGACAATGCAGGACAAGGTATGTTGAATCAGCTATTCATGCTCTGTATACACTTTCAAAGCCAAGTTGTAATTCTTAAATAAGATTCCCGTGGGAATTGATGGTTTCATTCTTGTTAACTTTTGTAAAAACAGGAGCTATTTACAACTCACTGGCCACAAAAGCACTGAGCAATATAAAGGCAAGTTGATGGGTGGATGAGGTGGCCACTACTCATTTGTCCCAATTGTTGAAGAAATTGGGTTTACAAATATACCTAAAGATAAAATATGCATAAGTCTTCATATTTTAGTCCTAAAGCCTATGTCCAGTCAAAACTCCAAGACTTTTGGGATAATTTATACAAAAAAATGGTGGCTACAAAGAAATGCAGATAAGTTATCATGCTCCTAAGACTAAATTAACATGAACCAGGCACTAAATCTGCAAGATATTTTAACAAAGATATGCAGTCCACTCACAAGCATATCTTCTTCCAATTGGACACGAACCACCTACAGTTTTATAAGCAGTTAGTGCTAAATGATTCCATTCTAAACTTTTTACAGGGGTCTTATTCCTACTTGACTCTTTAGTTTGTTCCTTTTTAACTTTGCCCCTTCAGTGCAACCAAAGTGATGGGATCACCAAACCAGCCAAAAGTCTTCCAAGTCCAACACTGTCTCAAATAGTATCTAGCATGTGGTAACAGAACCATTAGACCAGCTAACTAATAAAATCAGTGGAGAACAAGAGTTCTCAAAAGGAACAAATACTATTGAACTTGCATCAATTTACAGTTACAAAGTCCAGAATTTTCTCTGTTATATATATACCTATCAGAATCGAGATGTACTACCAACGGTATCCAAATCTCTAACAACCTATTTTGAAGTGCATCAGTTAGGTGAAACATTCAATGCAGCACTGTTGCAACTCTTCCTGTAAACCTGCAAGAACAATAGAACATTAATCTTTCTCTTTTAATCCTCAAACAGCTACGCTTAAATTGATATGGTTGAAGGCCATTCATGGTTTTCGCATTTGCATATTAGCCTACTCTTTCCTCCACAAGTTCTGTAAGCCTAACATTTGAAATCATTATTGACCTAACCAATTCTAGATTTATGGGGAACATTTGAAAGCAAGTAATCCACACTTGTCCATTTGAGAAAATTATAGAAAACAAACTCAATAAATGTGCTGTTTCATTCATTATTTATTTTTTGTCTGCTTTCTTTAAACATGCCAAAGTTCACCATGAAAGTCTTGTGGGCTCCGTACCAATCCAACAGCCCTTTTATACATAGATATTTAAGATAAGAGAGTTTCGTACTTTCAAGGATAACTAAAAATAAAACACAAAAGATGAAAATCAGAAAACGATTTTTGCACATACCTTGTTGCTCTCTTGCCGACTAAGTGGTAAGGAAATAACACAGGTCCTCATTTTCCAGCTTTACGTGCATAGAATTCCTATGCCGCTCCACTCGTTGGAGATGTGTTGAAAGTTGAAGCAAATCTACAGTGGTTCCATTTTCAGGAGAAAGACAATACCTTGCACTCAAAAGATCTGAATCTTGAAAATATCCATCTCCTTGGACTTCAAAATTAGCATTATGACCAGCATCAGAAACCACAGCAGCCCCTACTTGGCCAGCTCCCATAGGGTTCATTCCACATGAATAAAAGCCATTCGCTTTTTCCAAAGAACTCATCCCAGCAGATTTCCCAAAGCTATGATAGGCATGGCCAGCATGATTGATCAAGGGCCTAGTCATTTGAATTCCTGCCGCATGGTTTGACAAGTCCTCTGATTGAGCTGACAGAAGAGAGAGAGCACAATCTGAGCGTGAAACTCCAGATGACACTTTCACAGTTGATGCTGCATTAGGAGCATTGAAGCCTTCAGTTGATGATGAAAAAGTTCCAGGAACATACTGTTTCCCACTGCCTTGCATGTGAAAGATAGATTTTGGTCGCAACTGGCAATTAGTGATTGGTATTGCTGACTGAGGATTGTAAATTGGTTTCTCTTCAGATTTAACCTGCTGACTCTGATTAGCTTGTTCATATCTTTCTGGATAAACAAAGTCACCTTGAAATATGTTTGGGATAACAAAGGGCATTCTTTTTGGTATGGAAGTCCCCAGAAATTTGGTACCTGAGAGCCCACATAGATGAACAATATATTAAAATTTGGCAAAATGAAATTAGGAAGCAAAGCAAGCTAAGACCATAGGGTTGTTTCGACTTCTCTTTTATCTTGCCAATCAAAATGATTAATCGGCTTTGAAAAGTGTGTCTGAACTCATTAATACTTTAGATAAGATTAATATGCTTCTTTTATTTTTTAGCATTTTATATTCCATTAATATGAGGCTTGGAAAACTGCTTCCACATGGATATTTCCAATTCAGCGTTTCTGAAGACAATGAGCATTTTTTTTGTTTAAAAAATTCCTGCTTAGGTATGGCATTAGCTTTTCAAATTCTTAAAACTTAAAGGCAACCAGTACATGTAAGAAAATAAAATTAGGATGCTTTTCTCTGGAAACTTTTTGTCCTTCTTTTTTGCATGGATGTACTAAGTTTTAGGGGATTGTGAAGGATTACAACTTCATGTAGCTGAACATACAAAAGTTCCTATAAATGTCAACCATATTGGTAAAATATTGAATGGCTTCTATGTGGAGCTTTTTCAAAATATTTGGAATGTTTTTCATGTAAGATTGTTGGAAAAAGATTATTATAATAAATCTTAGGAGTGGATGACTGGGCCATTCCACCTTTTCATTTAGTGCAATCTGCAGTGAGGAAATCCTTCAACATTAAGACAAGGTGCACATTTATAGTGGGGATTGACGAAAACATTATCTTATGATCAAATGATAGCACCAAAAATTTATTTTACAACTTCATTTATAAATGAAAATATGTGATGTTATACACATAAACAGTATAACTTCTAAAATTTTATGTTTATCAATCAAATCAACAAACCTTAAATGCTTAAATCACATCTAACATGCACGTTGTTTCTTTAAATGCACCAATTCAGCTTTGATATACATTTCTATTATATAAATGCCTGAGATTAACACACTAGAAAGCAGATTCAGTGAGTAGCAGTTACAAAGAGAGACCCAAAGGAAACAGAAAATCTGAACTCCAAAACATCAAGTCTAACTTTATCATCCTAGCATAAAAGAAACATATCAAAAAGGTAACTCATTGTTATCCAAATTTTCTTTTGTCACAAAAATATCACTTCTGTACAAAAAGTAATGTGTCATACCCTTACAGGAAAACAAATCCTTCAACTTCTTGTTGTGTGAGAAATAAAAAATTCGCAAGGTTTGCATCAATTTTAGCCCTAACCTTGTTTACTTGAAGAAAATAAGTTACTATCCGTACCAATGCAAAGGAGATTAAAGACAAGGACATTAACACCAAACTGTCTCAAGTGGCTCAAATCACATGGCCAAAAAGTTTTTCCTTTTTCTTCTGCCTTTCACGACAGGTTGAGTTTATATCTGAATTTCAATTGCATAAAGAAGAGTAACTTAATTTCCTTAGGAGATACAACAGTAAGAGATTGTTCATACCTTGATATGACTGCAGCAGTTTATGTGGTTTTCCAGAAACGGTATTGAAATGAAGCTTCCTTCTGCGCTCATTATGCCCTGCTAGGCGTTTACGACAACTGCGCTTACCATCATCAAATTCAGCCAGTGCAT
The DNA here is from genome assembly GCA_036013995.1 of Theobroma grandiflorum. NCBI lineage: Eukaryota > Viridiplantae > Streptophyta > Magnoliopsida > Malvales > Malvaceae > Theobroma > Theobroma grandiflorum. The sequence continues at coordinate 2,215,038 of CP142127.1, forward strand.
GAAACCTGACGAAGCAATAGGAATTACAATTAATACCAGCAATAATGTCAAAATATGGACCATGAAACTGCAAAACTAAGTACTATGATAATTAGGATAGTAAGCTTAAATGGAACAAATAGGCTAGTACATGGGCATGGGCTCATTATAAATATAACAACAATATGATCTTAAATTAAAAATAGCTTGGATAACAATTAAATTTCACATACAAGCATATCAAATTGAAGGGAAAAAGAGTGTAAAAAGAAAAAACCAACCTGCTACACTGCTGACAGAATCTCTGTTCAATTCCATTAACAATAACTTTGGCAGTCTTAGAGTGAGCCTCACAAACTTTGTGCCTCTTGTGGTAATCTTTTGAGGAGCCAAGATCCTTGTTACAACCATAAACTTGACAGCAAGGAGTATGAGAATAAGAGCTTGTTGTGCGAGCTTTCTTCGCCATAAAAGCCGGACGAACTGAAGAAACAACAGAAGTTTCCTTCGAAAACTGGCCATCCTGTCCATCTCTATGGTCAGTCAATCTCCCTAGCTTCAAATCAATGAGTGAAGATTCCTGACTGTTAGACTCGATCAAAGAGCTTGAATGCTTGGAACCAGATTCCTCTTCACCATAATATGAACTAGAGGTAACCATACAAGTAGGAGAAACTACCCTTTTAGCACAACCATTACCAAACTCAGCACCAAAGATTCCCATATTGGTGTTACCATAAAAGGGTTTTTTGTTCATATCAGCAAAACCAAAATCCATGAATTCCATACTCTCAACAGCTTCAAAATCAGTAGAAGGCTTGAGGTCCCATCCTATGAGTGCTTTTCTACTTCTAGCAAAAGCATCCACTGGCAAATCCATTTCATCAGTAAAAAGAAGGCCTTTGCCTTCAGAGCCATAGCTCCAAGACTCCATCAGTATGAATAATATAAATGCCTAAACATAATTCATAATATGAAAAAAAAAAAAAAGAATCATTAGACCAATCAATTCAAAGAACAGATAAATTGGAAACTTGAAGAACATAATAATTGCTTATCTGTAGACACACATGAAAAAAAATCAGCTAATAATGAAAGAAGTAAAGAGCAGAGTGATAAAGATACAGACCATTGATTACATTTAGTAATTTATTTTAAATTTAACATTACATTACAAAAAGGAAAGCTAAAGACATCCCACATGAGCATTCAATAGGAGGTCCAATAGGAGAGAGAGAGAAAGAATCAAAGCTATGTTTGGTTGCAGGGAAAATGAATAAGAAGAAAATAAATCAAAACTGAATGATTGTCTTGTTCAATGGTTAGAGAAACCAAAAAATCTAACTCAATCAACTTCTTCACAAGAATTTAACTGAGTAAAGCTGATGGTTTGAGTTGCCCAAAAGGGCTGATGTTTCATTTTTGTGTTTCTCATAGAACAAGGGAAAAAAAAGAAGGAAAATAAAATGAACAAGTTCCTATTATTACTGCTTCTCTCATATTCCTGAGTCTTCCCATCCCATAAAACAAACTATATAAAGAAATATAATAACCACATGAACCTTTGCTCAAGTAGAAGTCCACCCAAAGCTTATAGAATCAAAAAAACTCCAAATACTTTCACATTTCAAATCCCAAGAAAACAGAGTTGGTAAGGAAAAAGGCTCACTCTTTTGTTTACCAAAAGCTTAATCCACCCAAAAAAACAAAAAGAGGGAAAAAAAAAAAAGAAAACTACCCATTTTCAGAGATTAACAGACAAAAAGAATTCACATGGGCATGTTTAGTCCCTGTTAAAAACTGTGGCAGAACAATTTGGGATGTTGCAAGATTCCCATCTTTCTCTCCTTTTCTTACAGTTTTCTCGGAAACCAAACAAAAAACACCAACAGCCAAAAGATCCTCGAAGTAAACAAAAACCAGCAAAGAAAAAAACAGACGGGTCATTAAGATTTTCTTTGGCTTACCACAGAGAAAAGAAGAAAGCAATGTTGAACGAAAGAGAGGAAACAGCGAAAGAAAGAAACGAAAAAGAAAAGCAAAAGGCTTTATTTTGATTATTGCTTTTTCTGCTTCTCAGGTTTGTGATGAGGTCGAAGCAGATACACTATGAGTCAACATGATTTCCACGATTACTACTACTACTCGTATTTCTGTCTCAAAAGCATGTCCAGGTCTTTTGTAGCTTTTGCGGGGGTGGGTGTTTTTCCAGGTGAAATTCCATTCTTGACCCTTTTTCTTCCAGGGACAAAACAACCTACACACGCAGAGACAGAGGGAGGATCATCAATTCCTAATGTTTTTTGTTTTTGTTTGTTTTGTTTTGATTAAGGTAAAATTAGGTCCCTGTCTAATCTGATTTGTGTTCTTTTGCTTTTGTTTTGATTTTGATGTGTCTGGTTGGTTTCTGCTTTCTTTAAGCCCATCCATTGATCAAAAGTTACAGCATGTTGCAGCATTTGGAATGGGAGCCTTCCTTCTTGCTTAAGCCTTTCCGCTTCTAGTGCCTACTTACCACTTGTTATTCTATATCTTTTTACGAATACATTTATACATGTATACATACATATATATATATATATAAATCAGAACAATACGTGTATATATATATATATATTAATATTCATGATTAAATATAAATTAAAAAGAATTTTGGGACATTGTATAAATTTGGACATTGGGAACTCTTGACCCTTTGGGGTGTATGGGGTGTCAAGATTCCATAACAAATATCCTCTTTGAACCTTATGGAAATGGTCACAATTTTGAAAGAAAGAAAAACAGATAATGAGACAAAGTTCTTCATGTCACTCTAGATGAAACTAACTATCAAACCAACTTCTTCCACAAGTGACAAATAAAAGAAAAATCAAAAAAATTTCTTGACTTATACATTTACGGTGGTGTTGTTTGATAAATCGAAAATAAAAATCTATAACAAAATAAATTTAATATTGAATTTATGACATAAAAATTATTTGATATATTAATGAAAATTAAGTATTTAGTGGATTTTTATGGTATTTTTTTTTGTAAATTTAAAAGTATTTTGTATTGATAATAGTTAAAAACGATAAAAGTAAATGGTTAAAAGAAAAAAAAACAAATTTTTTCCTTAAATAAAATTAACTTAAAAATTTTATGAAAAATCTTCGACGGACTAATTTTTTAAATTTAATTATCAAATGTATTAAAAAAACTCAGTTGGGGGTTTGTGGGACAAAAGGGATGAGCAAAGTGGACATCACATGATCAATTTTACATTGAGTAAAAAAAGTTATTTTATTTAACTTTTGACTGTTCAATTATTGGTAAAAAATTAATATAGATATAATAAAAATAATAATAACTTTAGGAACATTTATTTTTTATGGATAGTTAAATAATTAAATTATCAAACTTTTTATTATTTCAGTGTTAAAACTCTCACGGTAAATTCACATGGAAGGCTAAAGAAAACCTCACAATTTTTCACACATGGTCATGTACTTGTGCTAGGGGGCATTCCCTTAATGAAAGGGTCTTCTGGATTGGGTTAAAAGTTAAAAAGTTATTTTTATTTTTCACTGTTTTACTGTTTAACCACAGGGATAACGACACTGAAAATGAAGATACAGGCTGTTCGTATTGTTATTTTCTAGCTGGTAATTGGGGGCAAAAAGATGACCCACAAAAGGTCACTGGCAGAAGAATTGAAAGCCATATGTTTCTCCTCAATTAATTGAAATTTCTGGTAAGATATCATGTTGGGATATGACAAGACCCCTGCTTGCCACTTGTACATCTTGGTGAGCTAACACGTGTCCTACTGGGAAAAGCAAATGTTCGGGTAAGTGGGCACTGTGGGCAGTGAGTGAACCTGCTCTGCTCAGCTGACAACTTTTTTTTTTGTTCTTTACAACAATAATAACCATTTCTTGCTTGAGTGCCAACTAAAAGCCAGCCGTCATCCATCCATTCCCCTCTCTGCAACAACTTGTCCATTCTGCAGCAGCCCAGTGGCTGCAGCCAGACCCTTCCCAGGGATAAGAGCACAAAATCCTCTAAGCTGCCTTCCATTCTCCAGCTTTTGAAAATGGGGGGTTTTTATTGAAATTTGTTGTTTTCTTTCAAAATTCCCTAACCAAATTAAGGTTAAGGACCAGATTTGGTAGTGTGCCCCCTACTCCTCCCCCCAAAAAAAGGAAAAAAACTCTGAAAATGACCTGCTTGATGCCCCAGTTTAAGTCGTTAACCAACATTGTCACTGTCAAACATATCTCAATTTAATAGTGATGCATGCATTTCACCAAGAAAAAACCCCATAATCCCAAAGTATCCCTTTGGGGTTATAGCAATGTGACTTTGTAATCCTCAAGCCATGCACATGGACACAATTTGTTCCTTCTTTGGGTTAATCCCTTTTTTAGCTATATTCTAGAGAATGTCATCCTATTTTTATTTTGTCCTTTTGTTGCCCTGCTTATCACATTCCATGGCAAATTGTATTTAAAGTTCATGGTAATTAGGATTATTATTCACTTTAATTCTTTTAAGAAAATATAACTATCGTTAGATTTATTTAAATTATCGATATGAATTTATAATTTGATTTTTTGGACCGCATAAAATTGTTTTTTCCAATAACCAATATCTTGTTGGTTGTTGAACAGAAGAAATATGTACTGGGAGATTTTGTGCATGTACAATGTGAAGCATGAAGATACAAGGAGCAAGATTTTTCAAATGCATTACAAAAAAACATTGTAATTCATATCATTTCAAGTGGTAGGTAACAACCTCTTTCCTTCATAAGGGCTAGAATGGCATATGCACTTCTTCTAGATAATGATGTGAACATTTACCTTTATCAGGCAATAGAAATATAAAAGGCAAAGAAAGAGAGAATGATGTTTTGAAAGGCAAAGCAAAGGAAAGAGAGTGATGGGAAAAAAGGTGGCAAGGGGGGTTGGGGAATACTGCCAAATAGGGGAGTGAAGGTCACAAAATGGCAAGCAAGAGGGATAGGTGCTAATACATTTTTCTCAATACTTTTTGTGTGTGAAATGTGAGAAAGATAAGAAAAAGAAAGGGAAGGGGAAGTAAGCCCCTTCCTACTAAGCACTAAGCACTCACACCAGGAAGGTGCATATGTCTCCATCACCAATCCAATCTCCTTGCAATTTATGTGAGGCAAAAGCTGCACTTTGCTTTGTGGAAAAAAAAAAAAATTCCACTACTATCAATTGCCATTTGGCTAGTTTTGCAGTTGCGCTTGTAACTGAGACAGACTGAGCATTTGCATACAAATCTTCATAAATATATATAAAAGAAAATGGAAAGAGGCACAAAAAAGAAAGACAGCTGGTAAAGACACGGGATAGACAGGAAAAGACGTTTGGTTTTTGGGCTAGTTAGCCTGATGCCATGGTAGTAGGTTAATGGGCTTGATCAGGATGAATGACAATTGACAGATTGTCTGTTTCTAGTTTCTAAGCTGCCTTGCCTTGCCTCCCCATTCGGCTAAAGCAATACTCAGGATTGTAAGGGTAGATGAACTGTTGAAATCACACAAGTTTTTCTTGACTTCTGGCAATCAATCCATTCTAGAATTTCCATGTGTTGGAAAATCAGAAAGAACAGGCTCGATCCCATCAAGATTTGCCATAACTGAGTGCCATTTGTTATCAAAATGGAGGCTGTGGGAAACAAGATTGGTTGATTGTTGGGGAGAAGCATTTTCCTTGTTAGTTTTCCTTACTTTCCAAATTTGACATTGATTCAAAGTTTGTCCTTGTGTTACAATATTGTCAGGTTTTAGCCTGTCCTCCATTCTACAGCTAGAAAGTAGTGGTGTAGCCCTTTCGTTTCCCACTCCGGGTTACAAGCTTGAAAAAGCAAAGATAGAAAAGGACACAAATAACTAAGCTGATTACAACGTGGAGTCCCGGAGTACCACTTCCCTGACATAGAGCCTAGCTAAAATTCTAATCTTTTGCTTTATTGAAAATAAAATATAGGATGAATTATTTCACTTTTTGTAAGGTTTTAGCCAAATTCAGTTTGAGTTTATTAATATTGAATATAGACATTTTATATCAAAGTAATATTATTATTATTATGTTTGTGACTGACTACAATGAAAAGAAAAAGAAGCTTGCTGATATGAAGAGGAAGTTTAAGAAATTGGGCTAAGACCCACCGTTTGTTCCAATTAGGGTCCAACCCATGCATTAATACTAGGAAAGATAGCCTAACTTGTCCTTACAGGATTTGAGAATTGGTTTTGCAATTAGCCTTGCTATGACAGAATAGAAAGGTATTAAAAGGAGGAGCAGCAGGGGAGGTGCAAGCAAATGCAATCAATGCAGAGTGCTCTTTTAATTAATTAAGCACTAGTTTTCCTGTTTTGTTTGTGCTGCTGCTCTTTTCCTTTCTGTATGTGGAATCTTTCTTCCTTTGGTGGACTCTGTAATTTGCCTGTTTTAACAAAGTTTTTGTTTCTTCTGATGGAAAAACTCTTGAACATGATCTTCTAAAATATATGTATATTTGGGAAATTATTAGCAAGCATTAAATCTAAAAGGCATAAGCATAGTTGTTTTTCCTTTCCTGGAACAACATTATAAAACAGCTGATCAATGATGCATGCATTTTGTTAACCAAAGAAAGTGTGCTGCTCCTAAAACTGTAGACACAACAAACTCAAAATGGCAAATTGAAACAGAAGTTATACAAACATTACTGTTAAAAACCACAGCATACCAGATTCTGTCCTGCTCATTAAGTGAACTTAATTTGAACTCTTTTTTCATTTTTCTCTTAAGTGGCATAGGCTTATGTTTTTAACATGATGAGACAGTGCCCTACTTGAAATTCGCTTTCCTTCCATAAGCATTGAGCAATATCCTAAATTTTTGTTTCTTCTTTGTCAATTATGCTGTTCCCCAATTTTTATATCTGCAATGTGCCACATTGTGTTATTTTTTGAGTACCTAATTTCTCCCTTGGCAGTCACTTTATAAGGTTTTGATTCCTAGATGGCTGTGGAGCAAAAGTTCCACAATGTATTCACTGGTAAATTGGTAATATGCATCAGGATTCCTCACTTCTTTTTCCTTTTTCTTGAGAATCATCTGATGAGATTCTGTTATTATAGTATAACAGTAGGCATGTGTGTTTTTGACAATGTTGAGAAAATTCTTAGGAATATATATCTTTTCATAAAAATAATTATCATCTTCTTTCTTCCAGTAAGAGGCAGGCAATATGAATCTTTTTAAACCAGTCTAGCATATTTTAGAGGGATTTGAGGTCAGCTTAAAGATCAATTACAAAACTTTGATAAGCACAGCTTAAATACTTGCTAATAGCTTTTTTCATAGAATTAATAAACAAATCTTTATCTGTTTAAGTGCTTCATCATACAACAGGATACTAGATATTTTGATGGTATGTCATGAGTTAAATTTGGACTGCTGGGGAAAAAAAAAATTTCTTCCTTGCTTTTCATTGTCTTATTTGCTGTGCACTTTAGCTTTTGTTCTCTATCTTTCTTTTTTTTTTCCAAATTTCATCGGTGTAAATTACATCCAAGCTCAAGCTGCCCACATGAAAACACAGCACCTATATTCCCTTTTGTTATTAAGACATACAGACACTGTTGGAAGTTATGGTAGGCTCATGATAATTTGATGGCTGTCCTGGAATTGTACCTGTCATCTATGTGGATCAAAAACTTAAACTAGGTTGCTGCTTTCACTAATAATGCACGTCTATGATTTTTGTATCGGCCACTTGATTTATTCTAAGTGACAGCCACTGTGATCTTTTGGCAGTTTCTTTCTTAGCAGAAATAATCCTTCATTGGCACCTAATACAAATAGTAAAGATGATTCCTTGGCTGCTTACAAAGCCAATATTTTATTTTATGTTCCATTGAAAAGGTCTTGTGAGCCAACACTTATATCATGTTTACTGATAAGGTATCATTAGGCCTTCTTATTATTTTCTTCAGACAGGCAAGGTCATGGAAATACCAAAAACATGATGTATGATCATGTTGTTCAGGATAAACATGTAACGGAGTGATTTCTCTACAGGGTAATTGGCATATCGTTTTCACCTGTTACCAAACCAGTTTGTGACCATGTTCCATAAGTCGCTTTCATGCCTTGGAAATAAGGTCTGATGCTGTCTTCACAATGTTCTTAACAGGAGATTTGGGTGGTACTTGTGAAGACCATCTAATAATTCTAAGCATTACAATTAACATATCTGGTTCCTTAGATTAATTTGATACATAGATTAGATTGCATACAATCAATATTTTGGGTGATTGAAATGGAGTTAATCTCGCAGCAATAGCAGTTCTGGGTTGTGTTTCACTTGTTAGGTTCTTATCAGCTTTTACAAAAGAAAAGCTTATCTTGTCCCTGTCTCCTCTTTCTCTCCTATCAAACTTGGTCATCACATTAACTTTGACAAATCACAAGGCAAGGCCCATCCATCCCGATGCTACATGCCCTGCTGGACCCTTCTGGTACCCCATGCATCATTGTGAGTATATCATGCCTTCTGATGGGCATTCTAGTGCCCTATATGCATCATTTTCTTCTGCATCATTCTTTCTAAAGGCTATCCATAGGTTTCATGATCAATTTAGCTTTAGGCCATATTTTGATTGCAAAAGAGACTGAGAGGAGAGGATTAAAAAAAAAACCCCACTTTTAGCTTTATACGCATGTACTCACACAGGGAGAGTGAGAGCTACAACCTTTATATTTGCTAATCCATCATTTCATTCTGTTTACGGTCAATTCATCTGTTTTTCCCTGAGATTGTTCTTGTTAACTAACTTGGTTCCCAAAATTAGTTGTGAACTGGTCTGTCTGGAATGATCTGAAGGTCGGAAAACTGGAAATGACCTAACCTTTATTGGTTGAAAACCTGTAAGAAAATCCCATGCCACACCCATTTTTGTATGGAGTATTTTTGGCATAAACATGTCGTTAACAATGATTTCCTTGTCGATATAGCTTGTCAATATAGGTACAAAAAGTCGGTTCTTGCTTCTTAGCTATTCCAACCAATCTTTGGTGGATGTAGATTAGGCTTTCGATCCATCTGCTCTCACAAGAAAATATTATAAAGTATAAACAATGCTTGCCTTTCCATGTTGATTGTCTGATTAGACAACAAAACTTATGCTGAGGCATTAATCAAGCTCTTAATAATTTGGGTTTTAGGTGAAAGTGCACAGCGTCCGTACAACGTTTTACCCTTGTATGCTTTACAACTTCCCCTGCTGATTTACCCACCATTCTGCATCATTGCATCTGTTTGACGTTTCCTTTACATGCAAGAATGATGAATTCTAGGAGGGCTAGCTGTAATTAAGTTCACTGAATTTGCCAAAAATGTTTTGACACCCGAGCTGAACTTTAACATCTAAAAATATCCTTCTACAAATAGATCAGATATAGGCGCTAACTTTGTTCCTGCTGGATCAAGTCTAGGCAAGAGGAGAGGGGACCCTTTGAAATTGCAGACAGAATTTTGATGGGGTGGCTTAATTAATCATCAAGCATGCAAAACTTAATAAATTTCTAGTACAATAAATGTTTGTTTCCCATGAAAAATAGTAGTGGAAAGGAAAACAAAAGGGAGAGAAAAGGTTAAGCGTATATGAATCACACGTGCAGGTAGGAAACATTAATCAATGTGATACCTATTACTGTTTCTTGTCCAAAAGTCAAAAGTGTAGAAGATATAATCCATATGGTGTGACGTGATGATGGCTTTTCTGATGTTTCTCCATTAGTTTAGTGGAAAATCACTAATCATGGCACAATCTAAGCAAACCCTTCCAGTGGGGGACTTTTGATGTTTATGCATTAATCCATGAAATGAAACAGCTAGCCCCAAAGAAAGGGTAAAACAAGAAAACTGATGAGAATGGAAAGACAAACAAACATTCCAAACTGTACATACAGAGAGAAAAGCATTCAACGAAGTTTCAAAGAAGCTAGCAAGAAGAAAAAATAAAAAAAGAGAAAAGAAAGCAAAATCTAGGACATCAATTTTTCTTATCAATGAAAACAAATGAAACCCGTCAACAAGGTGAAAATGTATAGTCTCATAGTGCACCATTGGAAATTGGTGCTCCCCTCTTGATGCTGTCCATATGTGTAGTTTCATACACAGGCAAGCCACTTGAGTAGATGCCTAAGTCATAGTTTTGCAACTCAAACAGATCAGAGCTTGAATCACTATCTGCACCGTCGTCAACCTCATTGAACTTCTTGAATTCTTTCTCCTCTGATGGATATCGATCAGCCCAAATCCTATCCTTCTCTTGATGACGGGTACCGAGATTATTCTTGTGTTTTTCTGAGTAGCCATCATTGTACTTGAATTTCTCATCCAACCAAGAATCGTCTGTTGTATTCCTTTTGTCTTCCAAGACTTCGTTTTGTAAAGCTGTAGATTTTGTTTGTCCAATACTGTACTTTGACAGAGATACCACCTGCTTGTGATCTGAATAGCTTCTAAAATCCTTGTAGCTTTTCGTGGGCGTGTGTGCATAAGGAGGTGGTGTCCTGAAACCAGAACTTGAAGAAGAATAAAAGGACTTTGTATCAACTGTACTAGAGCTACGGAAATGGCTAATGCTGCTCCTCCTTTTCCGTCTCCCACCAGGGCTCTCTTCTTCATCTTTCATGGACTGCGTGGTAGATTTTGATTTCTTCTTTTTGGAACCTGTTTGATTGAAAAGAGAGTTCAAGAAGCTAGCAAGTCTACCACCTGGGGAGCTCGGTTGCTTGTATTTCTTCTCCTTAATTTGCTTTTCCTCAGCATGAGTTTGTTGAGGAAAAGGGTTTCTCATCGGTACGTCCAAGCTGATCCTGCCTCCTCTCCAGGGCTGCCTCTCTTCCCGCATGATCTTCTGAGTGAATGTTGCACAGTTATAGCTGGCTGCTTCATTGTACCCCGAGAAATACCGTGCAGCTTCAAACACATCAAGCTCACCAGAGTCATTCCTGCGATGGAATGACTTCTTTAACATTCTATCAGGGTCTGAAACTCCTGTAACCGACATGGTTTAAAACCTCAATGCTCCTGCTATGGGGTTTATATGTCACAAATGCACAAGGTCTTTTTTGGGATAGAGATCGATGAAGCAAAGGGATGGAACCATAAAAAAGGAAGAAAAGGAAGTGGTGAGATTGTATAGAGAGGGAATGGGTTTGAAATGATTCAGAGTAGTGGGAAGGGTTAGCTTTAGATTTCTAATAATAATAATCAAATGCACTGTCTGATAATATTATATGATGAAGAGTGTTTTTGGAGGTTTTGGAAGAGACCCCACTTGATGTGAATTTGTGCTTTGGTCCCAAGGGAAACGAGCTTTTATCCTTTCTCTCACACTGTGAAAAAACCAGAGCTGGTGTTGTGGAATGGTGGGGGGGGGGGGCAAAAACCTATGTTTCCTTGGATTCTAGGGACCCTACTCTGGTTTTAGTGGGATTGGCTTTTGAGTGGTTGTTGGCCATGGTCCAATGTCGTGTACTTCTACAAACTCAACTTTTTTTTACCTGTGTATCAATTACATGGATGGAGAGAATTTGGTAGATCCCACCCTTTCTTTTATAGAGCTTGCAAGTCACTCTTTAATTAATAGGTTTAGATTCTTTCATTATAAGGGCTCTAATTAATTGTTTCCTAAGTTACCTTTGACTGATGTAAATCAACCATGGCCCAGTAATATCTGGCTGCCCCCTCTTTGCGGAAGCTCTGGGGTTAAAACCTTACAGTTGATCGAGCTAGCTACAAAACATTTTACGAATGGTAGGGATCAGAGCTTGATGAACAGTGGCTTGAGTTTCAGGATTCAATCCTTGTTTTGGGGGCAGGTTAAGAAATCAATGGTAATTCCTGGCATCATTTTTAGTAATTTTGGAATTTAAATATGGTCCTGACAATGTCTTTATCAATACACCAGACAACTTGTTTTACTTGGAAAAAAGGAAAAGAGGAATGTGACACAAACGGCTTAGGATTTTGGAAAAAAAAAAAAAAACTCAGTAAGACAAAAGAATCTTTCAATCTTGCAAGCATTGTCATGAAATTAGTGGAGGGAAAATGATGTATTACAGGCTAACTAACAAGAGTAATTTACAGCCAAATTAGCTTGAACAGACAAGCTTCATGTCTAAGTTGTTGCCCTTTCTCACAGGGGAAGAGGGTATGAAATCAGTGGGTGGAATCTCATGTAATGCTCTGGTTCAACAATCAGTAGGAATATTACTTCATGGCTCACGAACAACTTCCATGCAGATGTTTTTCAATGCAAAACCTGTATGATTCTCCACTAGAAGAAATTTTATGTTCACCATTGGATCAAAGGTAGATACCATTCCTAGCAAATCAAAGATTGACCCTCCCTCAGAACTTGAAAAACATGTGAGGACAAGTTTCTGATCCATCTATTTTCTCTGCACTCATTCCTCATCGTACGTACTCTCTCTAGGTACACTTGAATATAGAATTTATGTACAACTACATTCTGTGTGTTGTGAAGTCCAACCAAAGAATGATAAAAAAGAAAAAGGGGAAATAACCCTTTTTAGTGTAAAGAAAACCAGTACGCAATAGTAGCAATAGCTTTTCTCTTTTTGAGATATTGGGTGAGTCAATAATAGTACTCATTATCTTTGGCCTATATCAAAACAAAACCCCCATCTCTTCCTGCCGGGGGCTGTGGTTGGGATCCAGCATGTGTGTGTGGGTGGGCATATCTAGGCCGTGGCACACGTGCGCACATCGCGAACCGGAAGGCCACACGTGGCTTTTATGATGTCGTTTGTTAGCTTTCCTCATCAAAACTTTGATATCAACTTAAATTAAAGGATCCACCCAAGGCCAAATTGAGTTTGATGATCATGACAGTTGCGTTAAGATGATCACTTGGTCTAGTCAATTTATGGCAGTGAATGATGTGGAAAGATTTTTGATGTATGGCGGTCCTTGGTTTCTCCTTTTCCAACGAGAACTCCCCCATGGCAAAATCAAATCTTGCTGCGCCCCTCTCGTGACTATTCTTCATTGTCTCCATCTCAAGCAAATCTGTTCACGGTCTCTGATTAGAACTTGCCGGGGGAAAGGCCTTTCTCCTCCGTCATATATCCATTATTTTGAGTAAACCATCCCATTCCTTTTGAAGAAACTTCGGCACATGATTTTCTCAAGCAAGACTTCGGAATGGTCCTCAAAACGTAATTATTTTCAAGCCATGGATAACCAAGGAATACCATGTGCCTCAAATCTTTGGTCCAGGAAGGTCCTACACAAGGAAAGGAAGCATGAATCGGATTGGAAGGTGACCACATGCATTTGGCCCTGCTAGGCTGTTGGTTAAGATAGAAAAAACTTTCATGATCATCAAGCATACACTTCAATCTCCATTGAACCCTTGTCGTTACTTGTGTTAGCTAATGTCTTCATCCCCTCTAGCCAAAGTTTCATATGATCTTGAATGGATTCATATTTGATGTTGTGTAGCTTTCTTTTGTTTTGCACCATGCATTCCTAAAGTTACCTTGCATGGCCATGATTCTTTGGTGAGTCCCATCTCTTAGCTTAATGTTTTTTAAGGTACTCGTTGTACCAGACTAAACAAAGGGGTTTTTCAAGTTAATAATGAAGTTCTAAAGCAAAGGAAGGGAGCTAAGGACATTAACCCAAACACTGTTTGTCAATACCCTACCTTTGAGCTATACATCCTTTTTTTCAGCCCATCCGGGGTCCTGATTCATTGAACAAAGGCCCAAAGAAAGACCCCACGACGACCAAACATTGTGTCTGTTTATGCACGACAATGTAAGGGGATTTGACCCTGGATTGTCCCCTGATCTCAGCCAGGTAGCGGCCAGAAGTTTACCTGCCTGGCATCCAATTGCCTTCGCAGTGGCCATGAATCTTACTTGCAATCTCCAATCAGATACACACTACTCAGCCTTGGTTATCAAACAGGGGCAGTTTGCTTTTTCTTTGTTAGGAAGACAAATGATCAGATAAGATAAGGAGGAAATTTGGATATGTGGGTTACATGGTAATTAGCTTAGGATCAATTGAATGAAACAAAACAAAAAAAAAAAATCATATTGAAAAGCATTATATATGAACAGTCGTTCATGGTTAGGTCATGAACGTGGCGATTCTAGATACACATATAGTGCTGTGTTACCTTAGTATATCTGGGAAAAGGATGTTTTTTTCCCTTTCTTTTTTTGCCTTTATAACTTTGTTTAGACACTATCAAAGTTCCAGTTCCAAAGATACATAGATACATATCTTATGAATGAAAATAAAATAATAATAAAGCATTTGTTTGCATCTTAGCTCTGATCTTCTATCATTCAGAAAACATATCTTATTCTTATCCACTAAAAGCATCTTAGTTAAAGACATCCCACATGAGCATTTAATAAGAGGTCCAATAGGGAAGAGAGAATATTAAAGCTATGTTTGGTTGCAGCGAAAATGATTAAGAAGAAAATAAATCAAAACTGAAGAACAAGAAATGGTATCCCTGCCTCTTCTGCCTTTCAGCTCTAAAAGGGCATATTTTTATTCCACTCCACTCCAGACTTTTAAATGTTGGCGCTGCAGCGCTGAGTTCACTGCTAAAACCAGTGTTGCTTCGCTGGACAGCGCTGCAATGCTGGGAACATGGCTCCACGGCGCTATAGTTACTGTCTTGTGAAGGAGTGACTGAGCTGTAGGGTGCTGCAGCGCTGAGGGTGTGGCGCTGCAGCGCCAAGCTTACTGCCTAAGGCAGTGTTTATAGTGCTGGACAGCGCTGCAGCCGTGGAGGTTCTGTTTGGTGAACGGTTGCTGCTGATGGGGACAGAGCTGCAGCAACCTTAATTCTGTTTTCTCTCCTGTTCTTTCAGCTTCAGTGTTCTCCCCTGCTGCAATTTTTTTTTTTTGAAGTGCAAAGATTTGTATTGATCATAAAACTATACAGCCAAATACATACAGGCAACCCACATCATAGGTGCCAACCCCCGTACAGAACTGCAGGGAACAAAAAACCTGCAGCATCCCACCCCTTTTCCCACAGAGACCTCAGAGCACCCAGAAACAAAACAACCCTGCATCCCAATCGAAAAGACACAGGGAAACAAATTAGCTATCAACAAAAGAATCCAGCAATAACAAAAAGATTTTGTTGCTGACAGACAAAAAAACTAAAAATCCAACCGCCCCCTATCATGCTTAACCGCGTACAACCTCTTTCTTACTAATGCTCCTCAGTCTCTGCATCAGTACCCTATATCTAAATCAGATCCTCTCCCCTTTGCACCCTGGCTTTCGCTAGATTATCAGCTGCTTCATTCCTGGATCTCAGAATCGGCTGCAAACTCCATCCATTCACCTTCTTTTTTAATGCTTCAATCCGCATTACAATACCTCTAGACTTCCATGGAACCTCTTCAGGTTGCAAACTTCATTTAATAGCATTGTGAGAATCACTTTCAATAATCAAATCATACCTTTGCACCCAACTTGATGCAGAAAAAAGCTGAAATGCATATCTGACAGCGAGGAGCTCAGCAACATTTGATGTCGTAACACTCATCGATTTAGAAAAGAATATCAAACTGTTAACCTCATTATCTCTGAGAATTCTCTCCTTGATAGTTACCTACGCCAGTCAAATTATTAGTGTAACGACCAAACTCATGATTGCTACCAGCGCTCAAGTCTCTCGAGCAAGCCCGCCATGTCCCAAGCCAGCCTTAATTAAACTTTTCTTACCGATCATCAATTATCCCGTCATTAGATTTTAAATAATAAACACTTTTACTTAAACAATTACATTTTATAATAACAAGAAACTAGAAACATCTTTGTCCATACCTCCCATTGAAAATATAAACTTAGTACTTAGATTACATTTCGCGTAAATTTCAGTAGACATAACTAAACAAAACACGTCATCAACATAAAGTCCTCTAGCAGCAGAGTAACATGGAGGAAGGAACTATGAGATGTCATTACCTATTCCATGGTGAAAGGGAAAATTCGCTAGAGGATACACTAAGCGGATCACTTATCTGCAAAATAAAGTAGTGAGGTAAGTCTCACGGACTCAGTGATCATCGACTCAGTGAGTGAAGTGAGGAAGGGAAACAAACATTATAGTGAAAATTATTTGAATAATAAAACCGGGATATTGATGAATAAATTAATAATCAAATGGAACAGACTTGCAAATATAAAACAATATTGGGTTATACAACATTATATCATAGTAAAACCATTACTGCAGCATTATGCTAACCTGTGGCCCCAGCCACGTAATATAACAACGCGTGATCTTGCCATGTAACACATGCCCGCGGGCATTCTTGGTATATCTCTAGCTAGAGCTAATTTTGTGCACAAAGGTCACACATCTTGATGTGACGACAGGCCTCCTTCCGAGTATATCCTTTAATTAAATCATGTAAAATCTCAATGAATGGGCAAGCTCAATAAACCGGTATTAATATCAAAAACAAATAGTTGCTTATATAATCACTTTTAAGGCATGGTATAGTATTCAAATGTTGTACTTTTTCATAAGAATAACAAATTACAATTTTCTTATAAATGTATTTCAAAGCTTGGTGTAATATTAAAAATCATGTGGTCATTAAACACAAAATCAGTTGAAATACCGCATTTTCAAAAATCAGTAGTTATCATCATGCTCAATCTTCACAAATACAAACACTTGCAAGGCAATTTGGACTTAAATCATCTTGAAGGGCTTGTTTCCTAGTTTTCAAAACATATAGTTCATATATTTATACATAGTATATACTCAAAACAAATTTGAAAACCATATCACAATCATAATATCCTAAAAACTTTCTACCAGCTCATGCTTTCCACAATGATATGCAATAGAAAACTCTACATAAATATTTGATATAGCATAGAGAATATAATTTAAAATAGATACGCCCCACTCACCTCAATTGATAAGATTTCTCATCAATTTACTAACCACTCCTCCTTAATCTAATTTAGCTCCTAGTAATATCCTTTAGCGAGCTCAACGACCATTCCTTGAACCTGTGAAGGCTCAACGCTATGGTCAAGGTGCCAATCACCCGTGCCTTGACCATATACTATCTACCAATTAATGCCATGATTCAAACCATCTCCTTGTCATTAAGAATTCACATTTACTTGGTATATATATATAATTCTTCCATACTACTACTTATACATATGGGGAGCAATGATTTATTACTCAAAGCTCAACTAAAATCCATCATTCTTACCTTATCACAACAATTTAGCAACTCAATGAATGTTAATATTTGGGTTGGCAGCTTCCATACACCTCCCTGCTATTTCGTTACAACCTTGAAACAATATACACACAACATTTCTGAGCAAAAGTTATCAAAACTAAACTAAGTATACATTCAGCCAGCATATTTTTGTAACTAAAACCTCACTTCATCCATTTATTCTTACCTTTCAAACTTTACCAATTTACCCTTAGAACTAAGCTTCTATTAGGTAAGATTTTCAGCAGCTTCCCTCTTACGATTCCTTACAACCAAATATATCAAGTCAATTTGGCATACCCAATTGCTCTTTACAATTCGTAGCTGTTCTAGGTAATCAACCAAAAAATGAATTTCCAATTGTCTTACCTTGCTGGTGATTGAACTTGTAAATAAATCTAGGTAAACCTTGCCCTGTCATATACTTCCAAATTTGCCATCACAAAAATTAAATAATATTAATTTTTAAAACTATTTTAATATTTTTTTTGTTTGCTAATAATAAAGAATTCTTACCCGCACGTTTAGTTTCCAGCATCAACTTCCATTTGGGTTGCCTAATTCCTTTGAAAAAAGAAAATTGGTTCAATAGCCTCGGCTTCCAAAAGAAACAAGAATTTCTTCAATATTCCTCACTACCATCCTTGAACATCTCCAAAACAATTTGAAGAATTTAACCAAAGCTCTTGGGTTTGGCTTCAAACAATGCCGAATGCTTCTTAACTTTCTAAGGGATAGGCAGAACTCTCAAGGTTCAAGCTGTTACTTCAATTGTTCTTTATTTCTTCCTATTGGTTTCTTTTCTTTTTTTTACAACTACTTTGTTCCTTGAAATCTTGCTTTCAGACATGTGGCCGGTTATCACTCTCATCATGGGTCATCTTTAGATTTCATGTCATCCAAGTGTGTTTGTCTATTATAACCCTTGCCATTACCTTCACCAATGGTCCTCATTAACCTTTAAAATAATTTATCTTGCTTTTCAAAAGCTGAACTGCCACCTTTTTCACTTAATGTAATTTCATGCATAATTTATCTATTACAGTCAGCCACATTCACAAAGGAATATCCTTATCCTAGTTTATTTATACTTGCTTGAATTTGTAACTTACTAACACATGAATTTATGCATATGTAATACATTATGATATAATATACTAATATATTTGTATATATATTCTTATTAAATTTATATGCATGCTTTACATTTACAGAATATGCACATCATAACTACTCCCCCATTTAAGCCTAGTGTAATAACCTTTAACTTTCATCTTACAGTAAATTTAATAATTCGACCTTCCTATCAACATAGTATTAGTATGATATTATTTTAATATCATTATACCATGAATAAAATAATTTTGATTCCAACATTTCCTATTTACTATCTAATGAGTTCTAATAGCTAGCATTCAAAGTACAGGGTGTTACAATTAGCTCATTGGGATCCATCACCACGTTAGTTAAAAATTATTGAGGTGGAATTTTTATCACAAAATTACCTCATCTCTTTGCTTGGCCCTGTTTTCTTTTTTCTTTTTTTTTTTTCTATTTTTCCTTTTCTTTTCCTCCGATGCATAACCCTTCTAAAAGCCCATTTGTTCAACGTCTTGACTTTTGAACCCACTTTCTTGAAAGAGCCATGCAATTCAACCCACACAAATCTTGCTCCTTCCAAGTCCTAAACCGTCCTCCCAATCAAAATCAATAATCATCACATCGAAATCTAATGGCAAGAGATTTAACATTTAATCCACAATTACTTAGAAAAGAAATTATAAGTTAAAGGTCTAATCTTCACATAAATCTTAAACCTAAATTGTAAGAATAAAATGAGGGGGCAAGAATTTTTCCCATCAATCTCAGTAAAATTTATCAAAATAAGCAGACCTACTACATTTTAGAAAAAAGAAATAACTTAAAATTACAACAACAGAAAAAAGGAAAAGAAAAAAAAAACCCAAAGAATCTGAATATATTTTCGATGGGTATCAAGAGCCATAACAAAATAAAAAATGTTGTTACGTATTTATTTAACACTTTGATTGTAAAATATTTTTGTGTTTCATGTTTAACTAACAAACACAAAAAAAAAAAACACCAAGGAAAATCATTTTTCGTGAATCAAACAGAGTCCAAACAAAATGAAATTTAAAATACAAACTTGAAGGCCTGCTGCAAATTTTACTCCTTACCGTGTATTTGATGGTCTTCTAGTCCATCATTTTGCAGGAAATCATTGAGCATCGTGGGATTCTGTCCACCAAGATTCTGATCCATTATAAAGTTGCAATTTAATTGCAACTTGTGCGATTTTTTTGACCTTGTTGTTGTGCTCAGACAAGTTCTCATGGTCAGCACACTTTTGCACCACTCCACCCTTGCACACTTCATTCCTTCTTCATTCATAAACCTTCAAAACAAGAGTTAATTTAGCAGCGACTCAAATTAAACATTTTAATCCATAATTGACTAAATTGATTGAAGTTAAATTAAATTTACATGCTTATTCATAATTAAAAAATAGCAACTTCAACAACTAAATTAGACTAAAATTCGAGGATTGTGGTCATTTTAGCACTTGAAATATAATAAGATAACTCTATGAAGTAGAGTTATCACACCCCTAAACTGAAATCTTTTGCTAGTCCTCGAGCAAAATTTTAAACAAAAAGAAATAACCTAATGAAGAAAACACCTAACTAGGATTAGGCTGCACCAAAGCAATGATTACCTTTAGATTCTTCATAAGTCATCTTATTTTCCTTTAACCCATAGCTAAAATATAAATATTATTTAAGTTCACATTTACACTCACATGCAAGCCCATTCTCGAATAAATTCCCACGTGTGTGTGCGTGTGTGTGTGTAATCTCTTGGAATGAACTATTATGCTATCTGGATAAATTTATTCTCATGCAACTTTTAAATTAGTTTAGAGTTTCATATGTTTGCTTTTCGTTTCTCTCTCCACTAATGTAGACCCATACTTGGGTAAGGATCTTTAGGACTTAATCTAGCCTGTGATATGCGGCTCGAGTCAAGGTATGATAAAAGATAAAATGTAGCTCAAATCACCCTATGCACATGTTTATTCTAGATTCTGTAGTGAGCTTTTCTTTTCACTTCTTCCCATCATACCTTTTCCTTCAATTCATCCTCCTTTTTTATTCGTCAAACACTTTATTCTATTTTTGGATTTTTTTTTTCAAAATTTAACTCCCCCATACTTATGGCTGAGTTCTATACAATTGTTTGAATTTTTTTTTTGCTTTTATCAACTTCACTTTTCTGCCTTTTTCACCATTACTAAGCTCAATACATCTCTTAAAAATAATCAATGTACTTAGGAGTGATGGGTGTTAAAGTGAGAATTTTATTTATAGGTTAAGGCTTTTTACAAAGTGTTTAATGAAAGAAGGAAAAATTTTGGCTCAAAAAAAGGGTGACTAAGGATATAATTGTCTATGTTAGGCTCAAAAAGCTCAAACGATCCAAAGATGGCTTAAGTCATCTCTTTAACTAAGTGTAGCCTAGTATTTCGCCTTGAGAAAAACTCAAACAAATTCTAAAAATCAGACATTATTAGAAAATTTTTCATTCCCATAAATCTTCTCTAAATGCACACAACAATTCAATGCAAGAGTTACAATGCTCAATTTATGGGAAACTTCATCCTACAATGGTGCTTATCTACTAAGAGAGTAAACATAATAAGACACTAAGTTTCATCATTGGATAGGTGAATCAAATAACATTGGTGCAACTCATTCTAGTTCAAAATTTTTTTTTTAAAACATACAGAAAATTAATTAACGAACAAACTTGAATAAACTGAAAGTCTAAAAACTTAAATGCAAAAAGAAAATAAAGCTTAAAAACTAAAAAGGCCTTCCCCCAAACTTAATTCTAATATTGTTCCCAATGTTAAGAAAAGTTAAGAATGAACTTCCGTTCAAAATGAGTCACTTTCTTCCTCCTCCTCATCCATCATTGGATCTGGTGGTTGCGATGGGAACCTATTCATGTCAATACCCATGTGCAACGCACAAGCTTGCATTATTTGTTTCATTGCCTGCATACACTCCATATGATACACCACTTGGCGCTCTAGACACTCCAATCTTTGAGGTATTGTCAATGATGTTGTACGTGGTGGAGGTTTTGGTGCTGAAGAAGAGTTCCCACCAGGAGGTTGGTAATTGTATAGTCTGTTGACAATGTTGGCATCCAAAAGTACCTTCGGATGGAGAAGTTCTTCTACACTTGACCACTGCACTCTCGCTTGCTTACACAGAGCTGTGATAAGTGATGGATACCAGATTCCCTCTTTTGCTGAACCAACAATGTGGAGAATGTTCTCAAAAATCAGCTTGCCAACATTGATAGTTTTGCCCGTAACCATAGCATAAAGAAAGACAGCTCTGTCTTTTGTAATATCACTTAAATGTTTTGTTGGAAGCAGCCTAGCTGTAAGGAACTGATACCAAACCTTGAAGAATTTATTCTAAGCATTGGCCTTAAATGAGACTGGAATTCCTTTTGACATCTTGCACTGCATACCAAGTCCACAAAGGAATGTAATCACTTCATCAAGATCTACATTTCCGTCTACATAAATGGCATACTCATCCTCTTCAATTTCCGATATGTTGAAAAATTGATTAATAGTGAGACTGTCAAAAGGAACTCGCTTTCCCCTACAAAACGTGACCCCATTTTTGTGCTCTAACACATTCGCATAAAACTCCCGTACAACAGGCATCACTGCTGCTTAAGGATGAGCCCCAAATTTCACCCAATGCCTTACCTTAATACTGCTTATTATATTCACACAAAACTTACAGTTGGTAGATCAAACCCTCTCTCCGGAACCAGTGATTTTTGGACTAAGGATTGTGTATACCGTGCAAATGCGATGCAAACTTGGTCCTATCATAACTTCCACTGCTAGACTTGGATCTTTTTGGTGGCATGGAATTTTCAAATTCACAATCTAATTCTAAAATTTTGACAAGTTACCCTTGGCACCAATATTTACCACCAATTTGACCCCAAGAATTTAACTAAGTCAGTGCTCTTTACTAAATGTTTCAACCATTCAAAGTGATAATCACCCACTTCACAAAAAAAAAAAAAGACAAAATTCACTATTTCAAAAAAATTTCAATTCTCCAACTTCTTTCACTTAGGCCACTCATCAATCAATCACAAATTCTCAAAATATTCACAAGATCAATAACCCATCAACCAAAGTTACTCAAACTCTTTCACTATAATCAAAATTTTCACCAACAGAAAAGAATAATAATTGGTGGAATCTTAACACTTACTAAAAAAAATTTCTGGACTTGCTTGAGAAGAATGATGATGATGACAATATTCTCTTGGATTCTTGTTGCCTGTAGGGAAAGATGGAGTTTTTGGATGGATTTTATGCATGGGTGTAGGAGATTTGGGAGAAGGGATTTTAGGAATTTGAGGATTAGGGTTTGAATGAATGAAACGGGCGAAAAAGGAGGTTTTTGTAGGAGGTGGGGCTACTGCCCGACACCCCTTAACTTTCAATTTTCAAAATTGAAAAAAAAAAATTTAATATTGCATCAGCGCCACAGCGCTGTATGCTGCTGGAATATGGAGTTGGCAGCGCTGGGGAGTCAGAGCCGCAGCGCTGCCCTCTCTGGAAATGGTGCACATCCGGCGCCGCGGCACTGGAGTTTTGGAGCCGCGGTGCAAGGTCTTCTGTTTTGGGAGCTTTTAGCTCCTTTATAGCGCTGCGGCGCTGAAGCTTCGATCAACTCCTAACCAAAACACATCAATAGAAAATAATAAGGGAACAATTTAAGAGCTAAAATTGTGCTATTTTTTTGACCTAGCTCTTGTGCTCAGACGACTGTAGCATGGTCAGCACACTTTTGCACCCTTGCATACTTCATTCATTCTTCGAATTAATTCAATAGCAACTCAAATTAAACATTTTAATTCATAATTGACTAAATTGATTGAAGTTAAATTAAATTGATATGTTTATACATAATTAAAAATACAGCAACTAAAACAATTAAATTAAACTAAAATTTAAGAATTGTGATCATTTTAACACTTGAAATATGATGAAATAACTCTGTGAAATAGAGTTATCAACAAGAAAGAACACTGGTTTTTGGGCTAGTTAGCCTGATGCCATGGTGGGTTAATGGGCTTGATTATGATGAATGACAATTGAGAGATTGCCTGTTTCTAGTTTCTAAGCTGCCTTGCCTTGCCTCCCGATTCAGCTAAAGCAATACTCAGGATCGTAAAGGTAGATGAACTGTTGAAATTACAGAAGTTTTTCTTGGCTTCTCGCAATCAATCCATTCTAGAATTGCCATGTGCTGGAAAATCAGAAAGAACAGGCTCGATCCCTTCAAGAATTGCCATAACTGAGTGCCATTTTTTATCCAAATAGAGGCTGTGGGAAGCAAGATTGGTTGATTCAAATAGAGGCTGTGGGAAGCAAGATTGGTTGATTCAAATAGAGGCTGTGGGAAGCAAGATTGGTTGATTGTTTGGGAGAAGCTCTTTTCTTGTTAGTTTTCCTTTCCAAATTTGGCATCGATCCAAGTTTGTCCTTGTGTTACAATATTCTCAGGTTTTAGCCTGTCCTCCAGCTAGAAAGTGGTGGTGTAGCCCTTTCGTTTCCCACTCCGGGTTACAAGCTTGGAAATGAGAAAGAAGCTAAGAATCAGAGATCAAGTTGCTGACGTGAAGAGGAAGCTTAAGCAATTGGGCTAAGACCCACCATTTGTCCCAATTAGGGTCCAACCCATGCAGTAAGACTAGGAAAGTTCGCCCAACTTTTCCTCACAGGATTTGAGAATTGGTTTTGCCACTGACCTTGCAATGACAGAATTGAAAGGTATCAAGAAGGACGAGCAGAAGGGAAGGTGCAAGCAAATGCAATCAATGCAGAGTGCTCTTTTAATTAATTAAGCACTAGTTTTCCTGTTTTGTTTGTGCTGCTGCCCTTTGCCTTTCTGTATGTGGAAACTTTCTTCCTTTGGTGGACTTTGTAATTTACCTGTTTTAACAAAGTTTTTGTTTCTTCTGATAAAAAAACTCATGAACGTGCTCTTCTAAAAGATTTGTATATTTGGGAAATTATTAGCAAGCATTAAATCTAAAAGGCATAGGCATAGTTGTTTTTCCTTTCCTGGAACAACATTATAAAACAGCTGATCAATGATGCATGCATTTTGTTAACCAAAGAAAGTGTGCTGCTCCTAAAACTGTAGACACAACAAACTCAAAATGGCAAATTGAAACAAAAGTTATACAAACATTACTGTTAAAAACCACAGCATACCAGATTCTGTCCTGCTCATTAAGTGAACTTAATTTGAACTCTTTTTTCATTTTTCTCTTAAGTGGCATAGGCTTATGTTTTTAACATGATGAGACAGTGCCCTACTTGAAATTCGCTTTCCTTCCATAAGCATTGAGCAATATCCTAAATTTTTGTTTCTTCTTTGTCAATTATGCTGTTCCCCAATTTTTATATCTGCAATGTGCCACATTGTGTTATTTTTTGAGTACCTAATTTCTCCCTTGGCAGTCACTTTATAAGGTTTTGATTCCTAGATGGCTGTGGAGCAAAAGTTCCACAATGTATTCACTGGTAAATTGGTAATATGCATCAGGATTCCTCACTTCTTTTTCCTTTTTCTTGAGAATCATCTGATGAGATTCTGTTATTATAGTATAACAGTAGGCATGTGTGTTTTTGACAATGTTGAGAAAATTCTTAGGAATATATATCTTTTCATAAAAATAATTATCATCTTCTTTCTTCCAGTAAGAGGCAGGCAATATGAATCTTTTTAAACCAGTCTAGCATATTTTAGAGGGATTTGAGGTCAGCTTAAAGATCAATTACAAAACTTTGATAAGCACAGCTTAAATACTTGCTAATAGCTTTTTTCATAGAATTAATAAACAAATCTTTATCTGTTTAAGTGCTTCATCATACAACAGGATACTAGATATTTTGATGGTATGTCATGAGTTAAATTTGGACTGCTGGGGAAAAAAAAATTTCTTCCTTGCTTTTCATTGTCTTATTTGCTGTGCACTTTAGCTTTTGTTCTCTATCTTTTTTTTTTCTTTTTTCCAAATTTCATCGGTGTAAATTACATCCAAGCTCAAGCTGCCCACATGAAAACACAGCACCTATATTCCCTTTTGTTATTAAGACATACAGACACTGTTGGAAGTTATGGTAGGCTCATGATAATTTGATGGCTGTCCTGGAATTGTACCTGTCATCTATGTGGATCAAAACCTCAAACTAGGTTGCTGCTTTCACTAATAATGCACTTCTATGATTTTTGTATCGGCCACTTGATTTATTCTAAGTGACATTAGCAGAAATAATGCTTCATTGGCACCTAATACAAATAGTAAAGATGATTCCTTGGCTGCTTACAAAGCCAATATTTTATTTTATGTTCTATTGAATGAGCCAGCACTTATATCATGTTTACTGATAAGGTATCATTAGGCCTTCTTATTATTTTCTTCAGACAGGCAAGGTCATGGAAATACCAAAAACATGATGTATGATCATGTTGTTCAGGATAAACATGTAACGGAGTGAATTCTCTACAGGGTAATTGGCATATCGTTTTCACCTGTTACCAAATCAGTTTGTGACCATGTTGCACAAGTCGCTTTCATGCCTTGGAAATAAGGTCTGATGCTGTCTTCACAATGTTCTTAACAGGAGATTTGGGTGGTACTTGTGAAGACCATCTAATAATTCTAAGCATTACAATTAACATACCTGGTTCCTTAGATTGATTTGATACATAGATTAGATTGCATACAATCAATATTTTGGGTGATTGAAATGGAGTTAATCTCGCAGCAATAGCAGTTCTGGGTCGTGTTTCACTTAGGTTCCTATCAGCTTTTACAAAAGAAAGATTTTTCATTTGCCTAAAAGAAAAGCTGATCTTGTCCCTGTCTCCTCTTTCTCTCCTATCAAACTTGGTAATCACATTAACTCTGACAAATCACAATGCAAGGCCCATCCATCCCAATGCTACATGCCCTGCTGGACCCTTCTGGTACCCCATGCATTATTGTGAGTATATCATGCCTTCTTATGGGCATTCTAGTGCCCTACATGCATCATTTTCTTCTGCATCATTCTTTACAAAGTCTATCAATAGGTTTTCTGATCAATTTAGCTTTAGGCTTTATTTTGATGCCAAAAGAGACTGAGAGGAGAGGATTAAAAAAAAAAGAAACCCACTCTTAGCTTTATACGCATGTACGCACACAGGGAGAATGAGAGCTACAACCTTTATATTTGACAATCCATCATTTCATTCTGTTTAAGGTAAATTCACCTGTTTTTCCCTGAGATTGTTCTTGTTAACTAACTGGGTTCCCAAAATTAGTTGTGAACAGGTCTGCCTGGAATGGTCCTGTAGACACTAGTTTTAATTTCCTAATTTTTAATTTTGATACTTATTGCCATAGCTTTAATTTTGATGCTTGTCATTCTCAATTTTATTTCATTTTTTTTCTTAATTGTATTTATTGGTTTTTTGAGTTGATATTAAGCCACAGAATTGAAAATGGCTTTCCAAGTCTTCCATAGTTTAGGGCTTCGTTGAGAATTATGTGACCCAAACAAAACAGTAAACCAAAATTCCAGATCAAACAAACTAAACAAAATTAAACACAAGGATTAAACACCAAGGAAGAACAAAAATAAATAAAATAAAAAAATAAAAAGGCCACGGTTGACCGGTTACCAGGTTGACATTTTCAACCAGAAAAATATTTTCAAAGAAAGGAAGAACCAGCCAAAAATCCCATTTTTAAACGAACCCTAGCCAAAAGAAACCCAAAAAAAAAAAAAACTTCCTTATTTTTAAAAACCCTAGAACCACAAAAAGATTCTAGTTTCTACCAGCCAAAGAAACTATAATAAAAATCATAGAAAATAGCAAAAAACAAAAAATGAAACAACAACAAGAAATAAAAAGAAGCAAAGGTAGTGTGTGAAAGGAAGGGTTTCATTGAGTGTTTTCAGTAGGAGTGTGTAAAAATCAGTTCGGTCGATTTTTGATTCGATTTTTCCTAAAATCGACCAAAAAATTAAAGCATTCTAACTGACCGAACTGTATGGTGGCGAAATTGATTTTGGTCGGTTTTAAGAGGGTTCGATTCGGTTGATTTTGGTTCAATTTTTAAGTATGTGCTTATGGGTAAACCCTTCCGGCTTATGGGTTTGATTTGGTTTGGTTATATTGTGCTTGCTCCAATATTTTGTTGGAAAACAAATTAATTTAAGTACGTGATTAATTAAAATAAAAGATAAAAATATAGAAAAATGATCAACTGTTAAGGTAAAAATATTAAACAAAAAAAGAAGAAAACCATAAATAAAGAGATAGATAAATATTTAATTATAAAATAATAGATTTAGTTAGATAGAATATAGGTATATCTAGGAAGAAAATGAATGTCTAATCTGAAAAAATAATAATGGTAGATTTAAGTTAAAAGAATATAAATATATGAGAGAAATAAATAGATATTTAGCAGTAAAAAAATATAGAATTAAGTAAGTAAAATAATATCTAGTTATGAAAAAATTAATTTAGTTAAAGGTAAGAAACTATATGAAGATGTAAATATATATATATATATATAAGATATTTAGTCATAAGAAAAATAGACTAAAGTAAGGAGTGAAAATAATATTAAAATAAATAATCATATGAAAATGAATTGAAGTAAATAAAGTGTATTTTTAATAAAAATAAATTAGGTATATAATAGAAATGAAACATTTAACCATACAAATTTATACATATATAGGTATATACATAGAAATAAAAAAATATAACATAGTATAAAATTATAAATATAAAAATATGATGATTGTTTTAGGGTCAATACTAATAATGAAATGTTGGTACGGAGTACGAGACATTGCAACTTCAAATGAATTTTTTCTAAGTAAAAGATTTTGATTTAGATCCCACCAATACGATGAAAGGGTTTTAATTTCAAATCTCGATGTTTTTAATTATAAATAAATAAAAATATATTAATTCAATTACTAATTAAACAAAATATAAAAATAAAAGAAGTAAAGAAATAATGAAAATAATAATAATAAATACAAGAAAATAAATGGTGTATATATTTATAGTTTCAAAAATATATAGCTTTGTGAAGAATAAAGAATTTCATGACAATGAATAAATAAATAGTAAAAAATCATAAGATTTTCAATGATGATAAATTCATAATATAAAAGGCAAATATTTAATTATAAAAAATAAATTTATGAAAGAATATAAGTAGAAAAAAGAAAAAAATAATATAATGGATATTCGAAAAGAAAATAGGTTAGGTATTAATAAAAAATAGGAAGGAAGTTGGGTAGAAAATACATAAATAATAATTATTATGAAATAAAATATTTGGTTTAAAAATATGATTTTTAGGTAAAAGGAAAGTCTATATAGTAAAATAAATAAGTACTGACATAGCAAAAATATATATAATAAAAAATATGGTTATACAACAACAATAAGTAAATATAAAATATTTATTCATGATATGTATACATACAAAGAAAAATAATAAAAAAGAAATTTCCTAAAACTAACAAAAACGTTGTAGGAAGGATAAGAAACAAATATTAAAATTTATGAACATATTACATATCATCACCACATCGTTTATTGTCATAGCATGTAGACGTATTATGTACATGAGTCAAAGTCCTGATGATGGGACTTTTCGAGAGAATTTACAAAGGCGAATTCCTTCAAACAATTTTCTAGATGAAAGGCTACTTCCAAATCCCGGCTAGTACGATGGAAGGTGACCACATGCATTTGGCCCTGCTAAGTTGTTGGTTAAGTTTGAAAAAACTTTCATGATCATCAAGCATACACTCCAATCTCCATTGAACGCTTGTCGTTACTTGTGTTAGCTAATGTCTTCATCCCCTCTAGCCAAAGTTTCATATAATCTTGGATGGATTCATGTTTGATGTTGTGTAGCTTTCTATTGTTTTGCACCATGCATTCCTAAAGTTACCTTACATGGCCATGATTCTCTCGTGAGTCCCATTTCTTAGCTTAATGTTTTTTAAGGTCTTCGTTGTAACCCCTTTCTCATTTCATGGTTGGTATGGTGTAAAACTAAACAAAGGGGTTTTTCAAGTTAATAATGAAGCTCTAAAGCAAAAGAAGGGAGCTAAGGACATTAACCCAACACTGTTACCCTACCTTGGTTTTGAGCTATTCAGCCTGTTTTAAGCCCATCTAGGGTCCTGATTCAGGGAACAAAAGCCCAAATAAAGACCCCACGTAGACCAAATATTGTGTCTTTTATGCACGACAATGTCAGGGGACCTGACCCTGGATTGTCCCCTGATCTCAGCCAGCTAGCATCCAGGAGTCCGCCTGCCTGGCATGCAATTGCCTTTGCAGTGGCCATGAATCTTACTTGCAATCTCCAATCCGATATACACTACTCAGCCTTGGTTATCAAACAGGGGCAGCTTGCTTTTTCTTTGTTAGGGAAGACAAATGATCAGATAAGATAAGGAGGGAATTTGGATATGTGGGTTACAAGGGAATTAGCTTAGGATCAATTGAATGAAACAAAACAAAAAAAAAAAAAGAAATAAAAATCATATTGAAAAGCATTATATATGAACAGTTTGTTTATGGTTAAGTCATGAACGTGGCGATTCTAGATACACATATAGTGCTGTGTTACCTTAGTATATCTTTAAAAAGGGATGTTTTTTTCCTTTTCTTTTTTTGCCTTTATAACTTTGTTTAGACATTATCAAAGTTCCAAAGATACATAGATATATATCTTATAAATGAAAATAAATAATAATAATAATAATAAAGTATGTGATTTGCATCTTAGCTCTGATCTTCTATCATTCAGAACAAGAAAACATATCTTATTCTTATCCCCTAAAAGCATATAATTATTTCTGTCTTCCCCTTATTCCCTGATGTTCAACACTAGGGATAATTGGACAATTTCCACCTACCTTGGTTGCATTTGCTAGGACCCCTCCCCCACCCACCCGCACCCCCACCCAAAAAAAAAAAAATTTGTGTTGGAGAGTTGAATTTCAAATCGATTACGGATTATTGATTGAATTAACCAATTTAACGATTTTTATTTACATATGTATTATTTTTATATATGTTATCAGAATGACAAGGAAGTTTGAAAATTTTATGAAACTAGTTCTTGGTATCCATCTTATTTGACATGGACATCTGCTAAAAAGATGAAAAAGAAATGAATGTGAAATTTCAAGCCTAAAGTTGTTTTACCTTTTCTTTTTCCTTTTTTTTGAAAATTTGAGCCTCATTATCCCATTGATAGGAAAATGAGTGCAAAAGAGACAAAAAAAAATTAACTTATTCTTGGTCTCATGTTTTAAGAATACTCTTTAAAATTATTATATTAAATAATATTTTTTTAATATATTAAAATTCATCAAAATAACTATCAATTATTGTATTTAATATAAATAATACTTGAATTAACTGTCAAAACTTGTTTTTATCTATATTAAGCTTAACATTTGTCACCTTTCCAAGCAAAAAATATTCTTGGGCTCTATGTTGTTTGTGCATTGGAATGGAGCCCAAACTAGAAATCATGGTTTAAGTACATGGGCTCTCTCCTTGGGTTCTGCACATCTACTCCACTTGGATTTAAAAGGGGAGAAAATGCCAAAAAGGGGCCGGAGAAGGGTCAATGATTAGGAGTCATTTCTTGTGGGAAAAATCCTAGCAGGTGTTCACTTTTTTTCTCAGCAAGAGAAAAAAGGGCATTTGTTTCCATAGGACGCAAAGACAAATGCTTAAAATTTTCTTTTAATCATCTAACTAGATAATAATAGAGTTAGAAGCACTCTCAAATTCGTTTACTACGAAAAATATTTGAGAATAAGTTACATCGATGAATTCATAATAATATAAGATGAGATTTTCTGGGTATTTCCTTTAGTACGAAATTATGCATGTGTACATAGTGTAAGAAAAGAATTTACACATTGAAATACACAGTTGAAAATATTGGAGAACATGCAAAATTCTCCTCAATTATATCATCCTCACTCTCTCCAATAACTTTGACTTGATCAACTTTGTTATGTTTAAGAACTTTTCAGGAAGTTATTCAAGCATGATTTAAAAACACCTTTTTCTTTTCCCTTTAGATGCACACATCTTATTGGTTTTCAACCTTATGCTTGATGTGTTAAAGCAAACTTTACCCATCAATTTGATGACATAAAATCTAGCTGTCAAAATTTAGACAATTAGAGGTAGATCAAAAGTGATGATGGAGATGGCGGTCGTCATCTCAATTTATGATCTTATATGATTACCTTTTAACCATCTCTCATGTAAAATTTTAAACCTCCCACTATGTACAAGGAAAATTCAAAACTTCATAAGGTAGCTTAGTTCGAGGCATAGTACGTAGGGGCCAGCCATTTCTGCACTATATAAAGTTTTGAACGCAGACCCTATAAAATCAGGCTAATATGCTTGAAAAGCATGGTTTGATTTGATGATAGGTTTGGTTGGTATGCCATTGTTTTGGATCTCTCCCTCCCTGGCAGGAATAAGGAGAAGGGAATAAAAAAAATCCAACAAAGCCACTGTTGTCCTCTTACCCGTAGGAGGAATCCCAAGAGTTCTAAACTTCCCATATCCAATCCTTTTTGGGGTTCTTTTTTTGACATGCATTCAAAATCTCAAAGAACATGTGGGTACATGAAAAGTTAAACAAAACCCAAAAAAAAAAAAAGGGTGGGGGGGGGGGGGGGGGGGGGGGTGGTGGGTAAGGAAAAGACTTATTGTTGCCATTAAGACTAACAGCATCCTCTCTCAAGATCCAACATTTGCTTTCAATTCCTTTTTCCACTGATGTATTTGGTGAAAATAGACAAATTCCTCTGGGATTTTTTTTTTATCAGAAATTTAAGGTCTAAGTTTTTATGTTTGGTGAATAAGAACAATGTTTCAAGGTTGAAATATCTATACATCTTGCTCTTTTTTTTTTTTTTTAAAATAAAGAACAATGTTTCAAAGGTTTCCTGATTAGGGTATCCATCATTGCATGAGATAAGCTTTATGCTTTGGTTCTTTTGGGGGAAAAAGAAGAGTACCCCTTGACCATATATAACCACAAATTTGTTTCCTATACACATAAATGCACACACACACACACATCCAAGAGGAACCTTAGTTTGAAGAATAATCGTGTGTATATTTAGCTTTATTGGGTCACATTCAACATTAAAGATAGAAGGCAATCCTACTTTTGACAAAAGGCTTACTTTGCCTTCACAAGAAAGGGATCTTTTCGCGATGCCTTGCGTTTAAATCCAGCAATAAAAAACAATCGGTTAATTCGGTTAAATAGATCAAAAAAATTTATTGTTTGATTTAATCGATTTTTATATAAATATTAATCGAATTAATTGATTAATTGATTTTAGTAGGTTAATTTGATTTTAACAGATTTAACTGATTTTTTTTTACCTTTTAAAATTTTTAACTTTTCAATCCACTTAATTGATTATTTTGGGAAATTATTAGCATTATATTTGTTTTATGATTAATGTAAGCTTATTTTGGAAAAAAATAAAAAAATTGCTTTGATATTACTAATAAATTAGGAGAGGAAGGATTGAAAAGAACTTAAGGGTTTATATTTTATAATATAAAGTTCATATTATAAATTATGTGATTAATTAATTATGTAATGAAAATTTAAGACTTAAGAGTTAAAGGGTGTTTGATTAATTAATCCCCTAGATGGTGATTGGTGAGTGATAGTTTGACACACTTTATTAGAGATTGTAATACTATAATATTATATATGTTATAATATATTAATATTCTTCGATTATAATATTAGTACATATGCTATAATATATTAACATGTTTTACATGATTTTAGATATATTGAATGGCTTATATAGATTCATTGATCATCATTTAATTATTTAATTATCCATATTAATTCAATACTTTAATATTAAATTTTTTATTGATAATCACTAATTCAATATGATTAATTAAATTTATTTTTGGAATTTTAAAAATTTTAATGTTAATGCATTGCATAAAGATGCAATTTGTATATACTTACTTAAGCATATTAAGTTGTGTCCTTAAACTCCAAATTAAAGACTAAAACTCTTATTTGAAGTTCATGAAAGTATGTAGTATATACTATGAACTACTACCCTTTCATCAAATTTTTTATTTTCAATATCTAAATTAAACAAAAGATTACTATTGTTTTTAATAGGAGACATATAATATCGATTAAATATAAGATATATGGGATTTTTTTTTAAAAAGAAATCATTATAGAAACTATTAAACTATCTAATTATAAATTTTTTTTCTTAGCTTATAACTAATTATAAATCTTATTTGGTGTACTGATTTCAAATCGTAATTTTTAAGATAGGATTAAAATTACCTTAATGTAGTGAACTTAGTTTAAAGAATTGTTGGATATGGGATCAACAATCACCTTTTGATTTGACCGATTGTATAAGGGACCAAGAAGTAGCTATGACAAGCCAATCCATGGTACTGACATGGCGTAGCCACTCATACCCACCAATCATTAGTGTTAGGCTCTGTGCTACTATTTTTTTTTTTTTTGCTCAACATCTTCTGTTACTAATGCTAAGGGAATTAAGTTGCGCCTCTACTATCAACTATAACTTTTAGTAGAAATGGTAAGCATTTGATATTGGAAACTGGTATCAGAGTGAGTTCGTGGGTTTGAATTCCAAAGATCGTTGTTGGGGGATTGTTGCGTATAGGACCAGCAATCACTTTTTGCTTCAATCCTCATGCTCATCGGCTAGGTAAGCATTTTATACTAGAAACTAGTGTCAAAGCAAGGTCGTGGGCAGTGGCGGAACTAGGATTTTAAGTTTGAGGGAGAAAAATAAAAAAATTAATATTTGAGGGGATAAAATTATAATTTTTTTAAAAATGAGATTTTAAAATAAAATAAAATAATATATATAAAATTTGGAATTTTAACGGAGACAAAGGCCCCAACTACCCCCTCCCTTCGCCTCTAGTTGCGAGTTTGAATTCCCAAAATTGTTGCTAAGGGATTGTTGGGTATGGAACCAGTAATCACCTTTTGATTGGGCTACTAGTGAAATGATAGTCACAGATTTTGTAAATAAATAAATCTTGATAAAAAAGCTATGAAAATAATTTTATAAATATTAGTTTTATATTACGTTTAATTTTCTATGTCCTTTCTTATAAAAATTAATAAATATAAAGTTGATTAATTTGATTAACTGATCAAAAATTTTTTTATCCAAATCAATTTGACTTAATCGATTTAGCTAACCCCTTAACCAATTTTTTTTTTTTTTTTGCTTAGCCAAAATAAATTTTCATTAAAATCACTGAGGTTATAGTGAATGCAAGCCTAAAGGCTAACTAGTACAAGCATCTGCAGGCAACAGTTAACAACCTGTTGCGACAAAAAGACTAAAAAGAAGCAACATAGTGAGGAAAACATCAACATAAAGAGAGAGCTCGAAGATAAGACTGACAATGGAACATAAAGAAAGACAACAATGTAAGAAACATTCAGCACCTTACAAGCTCACCACCAACCAGAGAAGGGAGTAGAAACATCAACACCATACCTGGCTAAGCAGTCAGCGAATGAATTACCTTCTCTAAAGACATGAGGGAAAGACACATTACCAATGGAAAGCTGTAATGAATCGATCTCATTGAAGATGTGCTATTTATCCCAAGGTCTTCGTTCAGCACGGTTAATCCAGGAGAGAGCAACCCTTGAATCTGATTCAACAATTAAATGGGAGGAGGTATAAGTGGAGATAGAAAAAAGGTGAATAGCATGCAAGATGGCCATCAATTCCACATAATTGGAGTCACATAAACCGAGTGGAGTGAAGAACAATCCTATTACAAAATCGTCCGAGTTGCGCAAGACCCCACCACAACCAATAAGTCCTGACTGACCTCTGGCTTAGCAGTCAACATTGAATTTAAATTCACCAATGGGAGGTGGTGACCATGAAACGCCAGGTCAAAGGTGGAAAGGGGTTTTCTAACACAAGTAATTTCGTGGATCAGACCACCAATCGATTTCATCAATGGCATCATCGCCTTCACATGCTTGAATCCAAAACATAGAGCATAACTTAATGAGAAAAAGGAATTGGAGACCATCCCAAATCTTGGAATTAAAGACGGATTCATTACGTGCAAGCCATAATGACCATAAAGTAGTGCCACAGACGATCATCCATCTTTTAGAGACATTGCTACCAAACGAGCAAAGAGACCAAGCTTGAATAAAGTCGGAAATGGTTGGAGGAACACACCAGGCAACACCCCACCATTGAAGAACAAGTCCCCAGATGAGCCAACTAAAGTTGCATGTGAGTAAGATGTATGAACAAGTCTCCTTAGTAAGACCACACCAAACGCACCGTAATTGATCAGAGTAAAAATAGACACCACGAGAGAAGAGAAAAGCCTTTGTAGGAGTTGCATTGAAGAATGCAAGCCATAGGAAGCACTAAATTTTAAGAGGGATAGATAATTTCCATAAAGATTGAAACCATACCGTGTGATCATCATCATAGGCATTTAACCTAGAACAGAAAGTTTTCACAGAGAAGTTCCCTTAGGGGTCATGCTTCTATACAAGTTTATCCTTCCTACCCAACACAAGAGCAACAGAAGAGAGTTTACACAGAAGTTCCTCATAGTCTGACTTTTACTAAGAAAAAAGTGCTCGTATGAAATTAATAGACCATGACCCATTAGGCTTGGCATCAACTACTCGAATGTCCTTATCCGTTGCCAATGAGAAAAAGAGAAGATACTTGGAAGAGAGAGGCAAGTCCTCAAGCCATTTATCAAGCCATAGAAAGATAGTGGCATCATCCCCCATGATCCAATGGCAAACATGAAATTCAATCAAATTATGAACCTCTTCGTTGGATGAGAACTTACGATGTTTTTCCAAATCAATGACATTTTCGACGTGATTGAAGATGGGGTCCACTGACTATCACCAGTCTCGTATTTACCAACAATCATATGTCTCTATAGAGCATCCTTATCTGTTCCATATCGCCACGACCAGTTGGAAAGAAGGGCGAGATTCTTATGTGAAAGGCTAGAGATTCTTAACCCACCACCTCTTTTAGGCTTACACATAGTGGACCAATTGACTTCAGACATCTTGCGCTTATCTGTGGATCCACCCTATAAGAAAGAGCAACATAATTGATCGAGCTTATGAATGACACCTTTAGGTGCTTGAAAGACAAAAAGGTAATAAAGAGACAGTGAATTTAAGACTGAGTTGATAAGTGTGATCTTGCCAACAAGAGAAAGATACTTCCTTTTTCCAAAGTGCAAGTCACTTTTTGAAGTTGGAAATCACAAGGTCCTATATGGAAAAGCTTCTTGGGTTAGCACGAAAGGAAATACCAAGATACGTGAAAGGCAAAGAGCCTCTCCTGCACTTGATAACAAAAAAAAACTCATCACCCACAAAATACTTTATTCCCATTGGATAAACACAAGATTTGTGAAAATTAATACGGAGTTTAAAGGCTAGCTTAAAGCATTGAAGAATGCATTTAATATTGATCGCATCTTGAATATTGGGGCGCAAAAACAGAACGGTATCATCCACGAACTATAAGTGGGAGATAGAAAGCCTGAAAGAAGTGAGGGTGATGCCTCCTATAAAGTTCAGTGCTTCAACCTTAACCAGAGAGAGATGAAGAGTTTCCATTACCATGATAAACAAAAAAAGAGAGAGTAGATCCCCTTGTCGAAGGTCGCGTTTCATGGGAAATTTGAGTGTGGTAGAACCGTTAACAAGAATGAAAAGCCAGATCGTAGAAATGCACTCATAAATCCAACTACACCATCGTTGACCAAAGCCTATGGCTTGCATGACAAAAGAAATGTACTCCCAATCCATACGATCAAAAACCTTCTCAAAGTCAAGTTTAAGAATAGTACCACCCTTGTTATAAAGTTTTCCATGCATACTATGGATAACTTTATTGGCTAACATGATCTTATCAGTGATTTGGCAATCGTTGATAAAAGCACTCTGACTATCACTTACCACCGAGGTGATAAATTGCCTTAAGCTTGTTGGCGAGGAGTTTGGTAAGAATTTTACGAAGAGAGTTAACAAGACTGATTAGTCGATATTCATTGAGAGACAAAAGGCTTTGAACCTTGAGAATCAATGCGATAAATGAGGAGTTGAGATCTTTTTCCAATTTGCCAATGGACATAAAGTTTGAGATGAAATTAAAAAGATTCTTCTTGATAAAAACCTAACAACTCTTAATGAAGTTGAAGTTAAAACTATCAAGTCTTGGGGCCTTAGAACCATCACAACTCTAGATCGTAGCTTTGAGTTCTTCCATAGTGATTGTCGCTTCAAGGTTGAGAGTTTATTGGTGACAAAGCTTTTTGAACTGTAAACTTGGGAAGCTTGGTCGTGCCCACTGATCACAATCAAATTAGTCTTTAAAATATTCAAAAGTAGCCCGACAAACCTCATGTGGTTGAAAAACCCAAAAGCCATTAACAGTGATACCTGTAATATGTTTGCAACAAGACCTGGCTTTGACTTTACATTGAAAGAATCAGGTGTTTTTATCCCTTTCTCTAAGCCACTGAATCTACGATTTCTACCTCCACAAGGACTTACATTATCGAGAAGCTGTCCATAGAAGTCGAATCGTGTTCTTTTTGGCCATACATTCCTCTTCTGTAAGGTCACGTAAATTACTGATGAGGTTAAAGTCTTCAATTTTGTTCTCAAGTTTTATGATAGTGTTGTCTGTCAAACCCTACTCTATAAAGTAATTACGATGTCATTCACATACTCAATAGGATGTTTGTATATTGAGGAAGCTCAAGAAAAATTGACAAAAAGACGGTATTGCCCCTAGAAGTGCTGCGAAGTTGATTTATACTTCGAGTTAGTTCAAACGGAAAATTTAAAAGGAATTTGAGAATTTTGAAACCCCAAAATCTACTCGAAATGGTAATTCGGAGTTCAAGGTTCGATTTGGAGTCAATTGGAGAAATTGACCGATCAGGGACAAAACGATCATTTTTCAATTTCAGGACAAAATGGAGATTTTTAATAAAGATTTTAATCACATTCGATCAAGATCAATTATTTGAAGTATAATATAATTATTGGAGTATAATATGAAGTTTGACAATGATAAATTAAATTTCTCGGTAGTTTTGGAGTACAAGGGCAAAATAGTAATTTTGTCACTAAAGGACAAATCGAGAATTTTTGAAAAATATTTTGATAAAAAATGATCAAGATTAATTATTTAGATTATTTAGAACATAATTGAAGTTTAAGAGATGAAGAATATTGATTCCGATAATTTTTTGGATACCGGGGGTAAAACGGTAATTTTGCCACCTTAAGGGCAAAATGGTAATTTGGCCACTTAAGACTTAAATTTTGAGTGTAGAATGAAGTCTTTGATTTATATTTATCATTTGGGGTACAATTTAAGGTAGAAAAATGAAAAAGAATTGTAATTCTAGTATTTTGGAGTATAGGAGTAAAATCGTAATTTTACCATCTCGGGGACAAAACCGTAATTTTCCACCACCAGGACACTTGTCCAGCCATGGTTATCCCTTATCAACATTTTGACTTATGACAAATCAAGTGGTGGAGAATAAAGTAATTATTAAATTAGAAAAAAGAAAAATGGGCAAATAAGGTAATGACATGTGGTACCCATTATTATTTTATTATTTTTCCATAAAAATCAGCCCTTAAATCTTCATCTTCTCTCCCATAATCGGCCTAGCATGAACAAAGGCAAGAAATAAAGAAAACTAGAAACCCTTGGTGAAGAAATCAAAGGAAATTAGTGAAAAATCAAGCATTCAAGCTAGATAAGGTAAGATTTCCTAATTTTTACTTGAAATCTATCATACCCATACTTTATTCTTTCATTTCCATGGATAAATTACTTGATTTCATGATGGGTTTGATGATGACCAAATGGGTTTAGAGAGAGAAAGTTGATGGAAATGGTTTGAATTTAAAATACGTTAGTGTTTTTAGGTAGTTAATGTTGTGTGGCATGAAATCAAGTGAAGAAAAATCACCAAATCTTTGGTACCCTCTATGGCTGAATATTGTAGGTTGAGTGGTGATGGTGGATTTGATTTGTTTCAAGAAAATTAGTTAAGGAAATGATGATTTATGGTGGGAAAATTTAATAGGAAAAATTTTATGGTTATTGCCCACCATAGCCGAATTTCATAGTTAGTGTATTGATGATGAAACAATTTCATCTCAAGTGAAATGGATTTAGAGATAATGAATTATGGTGAGTGGATTAAGTGACATTAGTATTTTAAATTGTGGATGATTAATGGTATGAAGAAAATTAGCAAGGAAACAATATATTGTCATTAAACCCCAAAGGGCTGAATTTTCTAGGAGAGAGATTGATGTTAAATTGGTGATATTTTATGGTATTTAGATGGAAATTGATGATTTGTGATATTAGAAATTAAATGGAAATTTTTGGTGTAAAAATTGAAATTTTTACCCATTAGGGGTAAAAGCATAATTTATAGTCTGAACTGATAAATTTGACCAAATTCACAGTCATTGAGGTTGTCACGACCCGGTACCTCCTCGAGCCCGTGACAACCGCCGCGAAGCGTCAACAGACATTCTTCCCCCAAATGCCCCTCGAGACCTCGCAAGGCTTTCGTACCAGTTTTTCCACTCTTCTCTTTTTTTTATATAATAAAATAAAATAAAAATATTAATTAAAATAATCTTTTTTAATGTAAAACAATATATATATATTTGAAACATCAAAAATTAATTTTCTTCACATAAAAACAAAATAAATTTATACATACTGTAATATAGAAAACTAGAGTATGCAATTTAAATTACAATGACACGTGGGCCCCCAAACAACTGAGAAGGTTTAAGTTTATAACCTTGCTTTCTAGGATGCAACTCCAAAATTTTCTTCTCGATGCAACTGACGGTCTATTACCTACTCTGAGCCTGAAAAATGTTTAGGAAGAAGGGATGAGATTATATAATCTCAGTGAGTAGACAGACATCATCAAAATAATCTAAAGCCGAGTAATAGGAGACAATAAAAATATCCCTTCGCAAATCACATTTCACAACTTGGAAATTCATCCCAACCTATATAAATAATTATTTTTCAATTAATTTCTCAATATGGCTTATGCACTTTTCAACACTTGGCTTATCAGAGTACTCGGTAAGAGGCGTACCAAGAAACCTCAATGGAGGCTCTCTGCCTGCCCTCTTCCAAGCTCCTGCCACTTGGCCTATGCCAAAAATCATTCTCGAGGATACCCCTGCAGAGGCATCTGACCGAGACCGCCAATGCTGTTTATTGTCACACACACACACATAAACATATTTTACCTTTGACAACACAGCCGTTCCTTGGCGTTGGCTGAGTCTCACTTTCACGTGGTGGTTAGACGTGAAGTGCACTCAAATCCTACCTCGGGAGTTATCCTACGCGCCTCTCCAATCGAGGTAAGCTCAATAAATGAGAACCGTGCCCCTCCAATAGGCGGCCCACGGAACCACCGTCACTGCAGTGCCCACTTTAATTATCCACAAATCAATAAAAATCACAATAGCATGACATGGCGCACATAACACATTCAAAGTAAATCAAAGCAGTTCACATATTCTTGAAATCATAAAAACAACCAGTCATGCTCACATTTATCATAAGCCATTTAATTTAAAATCATAGATAAACAACACAAATCACAGTGTGGGTCTCCAATTACTCTATTTTTGAAATCATTATTCAATTTTTAGAAATTTATAAAATCATATATTTTTTTTCCATAAAACACAATAATTTTCCAATCAAACCATTTTTCATAAAATCACAGAGTTTAATAAATCTACTCTAGATAATTAAGACGATATATGAATACTCACAATATTAGGAGTAGAAATACTCCTATCCTCCGTCTTCGGGTGCAGTCTCTTACTCAAAACAATTGACTCACCACCTATCCACAATCTATGACACAAAATTCAATAAATTGTGTCAATTTATCATAAATTATTTCAGGCTCTTATCCATGCGTATGCACTAGATAGGGTGTGAAATGTCTAGACAATTGCTCAATTGCGGTGTCCGACCTAATTCGCCTATACACGGTATAAATTCCTAAAATCCCCAATTCAGCTCCAATTCCATCAATTTCAATTATCCAATCATATCCACAATACCTCAATGACTGTGAATTTGGTCCAATTTATCAGTGCGGACCAAAAATCACGCTTTTACCCCTAGTGGGTAAAACTTCTAATTTTTGCACCGAAAATTCTCATTTAATTTTCTAACTCCATAATTCATCAAATATCACCAAATACATGCCAAATAACCTAAAATTCAGCTTAATTACCTTAAAAATTATTTATGAGAATTTCAGCTATACTAGGTGGAATTTTACTAAAATTTTTCCTATTTGATTTTCATCCCAAAATTCATCAATTCTCAACAAATTCACTTGAAATGAAATCATTTCATTTTCAATAAACTCACTATG
The DNA here is from genome assembly GCA_036013995.1 of Theobroma grandiflorum. NCBI lineage: Eukaryota > Viridiplantae > Streptophyta > Magnoliopsida > Malvales > Malvaceae > Theobroma > Theobroma grandiflorum. The sequence goes on from CP142127.1 coordinate 2,257,114, forward strand.
AAATTCAGCCTAAATGAATTCCCATGGAATATGTATTTTCTCACTTAATTTTCTTCCTACACATGACTAACTAACTACAAACACTAACATAGTTAAAAATCAAATAATTCCATCAACTTTCTCTCTCTAAACCCATTGGACCAGCCATGAAATCACCATGAAAATATGCAATTTAATCATGGAAAATAAGGGAAATTGCATGGGTAAGGTAGAAAATAAGTTAGAAATGAAAAACCTTACCTTTTTATTCTTGATTTCCTTGAATTTCTTTACTTTTTCTTGATTTTTCTCACTCTAGGGTTTATTTTTGTGTTTTCTCTCTCTTCCTTCAGGGTAGAACGAAATTTTTGGGGAAGAAGGCTGAAATTTGACATTTTTAAGCCATTAAATAAAAGAATATTATTTTATTATATTTTTTTAATTTTTTATTAATTTATTTTTTTATTTTTTTTTCTTTTGAATTTATTTTCAGCCACCAATTTTCCTTCCCTTATCCTCAGCCTTCAAGAAGGTTCTGGACAAATTCTAAAGATTTTTATGGTGTAATTTTGTAAAATTACACTTTTACCCCCGAAAAAGTGTAAAATTATATTTTTGCCCCAAAAATTGAAAAATTACCACAAGGCATATTTTTCACTCCTCAAACTCATACCACACTCCAAATAATTAAATTTGATCAAAATCCTTTCGAAAATTCAAATTTCAATTTCGGGTGGTAAAATTACCATTTTGCCCCTATACTCCAAAAATGCTGAAAACTCATATTTTTCACTGCTAAATCTTTCAATTGTACTTCAATACTCATATCATACTCAAACATGTCAAATGGGGCTAAGAAAATCTTTTCTAAAAATGCCCATTTTGTCCTTAAATTGTAAAATGACCATTTTACCCCTAATCGGTCAATTTTTTGGATGGACTCCAAATCAGACCTCGAACTCCGAATTACCATTTTGAGTCATCCCTGGACTGTGAAATTCTCAATTTCATCTTTAAGATCTCGATTTTATCTTATTCGAGGTTTAATCGACTTAATTGTACTTCTAGGGGCAATATCGTCTTTTGTCGATTTCTCGGGCTTCCTCAATATACAAACATTCTATCGAGCATGTAAATGACATTGCAATCACTTTATAGGGCAGGGTTTGACAGAGGTATTGTGGATATAATTGGATAATTGAAAGTGAAATGGATTGATTCGGAGTTGAATTGGAGGTTTTAGCAATTTAGACCGTGAATAAGCAAGTTGGGTCGGACACCGCAATTAAGCGATTGTCCAGACATTTCATACTCATTCTCATGTATACATATAGATATGAGCCTGAATTAATTTATAATGATTTGACACAAATTATTGAATTTTGTGTCATATACGGTGAATAAGTGGTTAGCCATTTGACACAGGTAAAAGATTGTGCCCGCGGATCGAGAATAGGAGTATTTCTACTCCTAATACTGTGAGTAAACTTATTATCATTTAATTTATCTAAGGTAGTTTTTATGAAATTTTATAAATTCTATGAAAAATGGATTTAAAAAGGATAAATTTCGTGTGTTATAAATAAATGTGTTTTTATAAAATAGTTTTATAAATTGTTTGAAATTAATGATGGATGTTATTTTTTTAAATAGAGTACCTGGACACTGTGCTTGTTAAGTATGAATTGTATTTTTAATTCAAATGGCTTATGATAGTGTGAGCATGTTTGGCTGGTTTATTGTATTGATATTACACGAATTGTGGTTTGCCGTGCAAATTAATTATTATAAAAATTGCCTTGTTATGCTGTTAAACCATTTTTATGATTATGGTGGGGCTGTCTTACACTGCAGTGGTGGGTTTCCGTGGACCAACCTATTAAAGGGGCACGGTAAACCCGGTTGACTTATTTTACCTTTGTGGGAGAGGCGCGTAGGGTAACTCCTGTGGAGGGGTTTGAGTCCACTTCACGCTTAACCACCATGTGAAAGTGAGATTCAGCCAACGCCAAGGGATGGCTGTTTATATGAATAAGTCATTTTAACAGCCTTGGCAGACTCGAGTGGATGCTTTGATGACAATCAAGTATCCCCGAGAATGAGTTTTGGCATGAGCCAAATTTTATGAGAAACATAGGCCTTGAAAATCATTTTAATTGAATTATAATTGTTTTCATGGGATGGAATAAATTTCCAAGTTATGAAATGCATATTGAGATGAGGTATTTTATTGTCTCTATTTACTAGGTTTTAGATACTCTAGATGGTATCTGTTTACTCACTAGGATTATATAATCTCACCCTTCTTCCTATACATTTTTCAGGCTCAGGACAATTTGTAGATAGTCGAGTAAGACGAGAACTAAGCTCGGAACTGCATTATAGAAAGTAAGAATTCATAGTCTTACATACTCTTGGTCAATTGGGGCCCACATGTCATTGCAAATCAAATCTTATATTTTGGTTATTTGTATTTCTATTCATACAATTTTACTTCACTTTCATGTGCGAAAAATTATTTACGAATATTTCTATAAAAAATTTATTTTATGAGAAAATAGAATATTTTTATTTATTATTTTTGAATAGTACTAGTTGTCAACAATTTGCTTTTAAATGAATGTTTTAGATATCAAAACTTATTTCTAAGTACAAAATATGTGTTTTCCATTTAAATATTACATTGTTAACCTGTCTTGAAATTTTTGACGAAAATGACGAAAACGCCCCTGTGAGGTAGAAATTAAAATTTTATTGTTTTTGGACAAAAAAAAAATGATCCGTATTGTTTTAAAACATGATTTTTGTAACTGTTAATCACAGGGGAAGTGAGAAACTGATACAAGAGCCTTGCGAGGTCTCAATAGGATACTCGGGAGATGAGTGCCTATCGGGACATCGCGACGATTGTCACGGACTCGAGGGTGGTTTCGGGTCGTGACATTGTCAACATTCCAAAATGAGACTCTAGTCCAGTTCTTAAGATGTGTCTTAAGTTTATTCATTCTAACTTTAAAACAGAAACCTGAGGAGCCATGAACCTCTGTGGAAGTCCACTTTTCTGTAACTATGTCCATAAAACCAAGTGCTGACAGCCAATAATTAAGAAACTAAAATGGCCTTGGTCCCCAATCTAAGGTCTCCGAGTATAAAAGAATTGGGCAACTATCCGACAGAGATCTTTTGAGACCCTTTTGACATAAGTCATAAAAATGAAAGAGCCATTCAAATGAGAGAAGAAAGCGATCAAGGCGACTACGTTTAAAGTCTGCACCAAACCATGTGAATTTCTTGCCAATAAGTGACAAGCCAGTGAGCTCACAAAGATTAATAAAATCATTAAATTTATCGATAGTTATCCCTAAAGTGTTGTATCTTTGTTTTTCCCCATCTCCTTTAACTGTATTAAAATCTTTGACAACACACCATGGTACTGGAAAGTTAGATCTAAGCAGTAAAATGTTCTCCCACAAGGTACATTTATCTCTCAAATTGTAGGACGAGGAAAGATTAATGATTACACATGGAAGATTCTGTGAAAGCCATTTACCATGGTGAAAGAAGAAATTATCTTGAATAACCACTGATGATTGGGAGAAAGATAATTTGTCCGACATCGAAAGGATTCCCTCAGATCTGCCCACTATTGAAATAAAATCCCATTCCACATGAATATTGCCATAAATGTGCTTAATGAGTCGATATGAAATATCAAAAAGTTTAGTCTCTTGAATAAGTACGAATTTAATTTTGTTAATGATCAATAGCTTGCGCAAAGAGCTTTTTTTCTGAAGATAACCTAATCCTCGAATATTCCAGGTGAGAATGAGCATCTTGATGTTTCAACTCTTGAAATTCGAAAGTGACAAGAACAAAAAGTGATGAAAAGAGATAATAAAGTGACAACCAAAACAAAAAGAGAAGATACCAGCCAAAGTCAACCACAAAAGTAGATGCAAGACTAGTAGTGGAAATAGCTTAGTGTGAAAACTATGCAAATCACCTATACAAAAAGCAAGAACAGCTAAAAAAGTATGTAATGCCAGATCGTAAATTTGTAATGTCCCCGAGCAGGAAACTCTCACTAGCGGGAGATTCGAGGGGGATGATTGTCCATCTTTTCTAATTTCTTCAAGATTGTCTGCTTTGAGCATTGGGGGCAGTATCCTAGCTGCCTCCTTAAACTCCATGTTTGTTCTTATTCTGACCTAAGCAGAATGTTTTTGTTTGTAAAGTCACCATCTGAGAGAGAAACATTTGCAAACAGGCTATAGAATAAAAAAGAACAACCCTATGAACCTGGGTTGGGTTGCTGATTTCATTCTTTCTCTGCTTGGTCGGCTTTCTACCTTTTTTCTTGTGGCCCTTGATCACTCATTTGATGACACTTGAGATATTTTCCAAAAAAGTAACCTTTCTTCTAAGTCTTCTCTTTTGGCATATCTCTAAATTATCCTCTAAGTTACTAGTTCCTTGCTCTTAGAAGAGGTTTTCTTTATCTAGATCATCAAAGGAGTGGTGAGGGGAAGAGGGCAGGCTAAATTGATTACTAGAGTTTGCTGAAGGCTCATAGATCTGATTGGTACTACATGGGTCTGCTGAACTAACCATCTAAGGACTATTTAATGGTTTAGGTGGCCCAGAGTAAAAAACTGGAGTGAAATGAGATGCTCTGGATGAAGATTTAAGAACTTCTGAAATGGTCTCATGAAACCCAAGTAAAAGTGGGGTGGTAGGATTTGTGTTTGAGTGGGTAGTGTTGTGGGTCTCTTTAGGGTTTGGGCTCTATAAAGGGCTTGCAATGTTGGATAGTGAAGATTGCATAATTAATAGAGGTGGTATATTGGGCTCAATGGGTTTTGCGCTAAATGGGTTGGATTGCGACAAAGGTGGGTTGGGTGAGGCAGCGTTTGGTTCAGGAGAAAAATGCTCAAGTAGTGTTATGTCTTGAGCACCATCGTCGGTAGTCATAAAAGCAGCATCGACAAAGAGGGAAATGGAAGAGGAGCTATTGAGATCATCATCAACTTGCCACTGTGACCACCCTGGGTAGTCAAGAACACAATTTGGAGCAAATTCAATAACATAAATACTGAAAATTTGGCTATCAACAGCTAAGTGGATGTGCTTCTCGATTCTTATCTTGTAACTTATTGCTATGAGCATTGAAGCACGCTTGAAAGAGTTCAAGTAGGAGGTTTCCTTACCCAAACAAATGAAGGAGCCCTATAGCCTAGCAATATTAATGAAAGTATTTTTGCTCCAAACATGGAGAGGAATTTCGAAGATCGAGAGCCAACACCGTCTTTTTTGGGTAGAGAAATTTTGAGTCCAACTCGTAATATCATCAAAACATTTAGCCAGCCAATCTCAATTTCTATCCTTCGTATGTTCAAAATCTTTGTTGCTGGGAAAAGAGAACAAAACATGATAGCCCGATAACCGTTTAACTTCAAAACCCAATTTGCCTTTTTCCTTGACCAATTTTGCAATCACTTTTAGTTCTTGACTATCCTTGCAAAAACCAATAGCACAACATTCAAGCCAATGTAAAATTTCATTTTCAACATGAGTAATACACATTTTGGCAGAATCAATTCAGGGCAGGGGATGGGGAGTTTCCTTTAGATCGATTTGGGAACCCACAAGGGCTTTGAGATAGGAACAAACTTCTCCCCTTTTGATTTGTGGATCTGGTGTAGGTGGGTGGGTGTTGGCCTAAGAGCCAATATTTAGGTTGGGATTTATGATTGTTTGCTGGGGGTTCCAATTTAGGTGTAGTGGTTAGAGGATCTGTGAATGGGTATTATGGAGAGTGATTCTAGGTAGCCATTAGGGGGTCTGTTTAGCAAGACTAACTACCAATTTGAGATTGAAAAACTAAACCCCATTAAGCTGCTGGATAACTTTTCTCATATCAGCCATGGAATTGAAAGAGACAAACCCATATTTGGACCTTCAAGCCGGTTGTCAGAAGGGAATAGAGGCCTTTTCAACACGGCCATGATGTTCAAATATGGCCTTTAGCCATTGTGAGGTAATACATAGAGGAAGGTTTGCAACGTGGACTGTGTAGGCTTTACTCTGGCAATTGATAGAGTTCTTGATGATGTTAAATGGCCTAGTGGTGGAAGATCAGTGATTCTTCATGTCAACTGTCCTGATGTTTTACCTACTTAAAAGCAATTGTTGAAATTTTTGACAGCCCTTAACAGAATTAATCTACTTTTATTGGTTAAGTCAATTTTAATCGACTTTCACTCAATCTTACTCTAAATCTCTCGTCATATATACCAAAATCATAGATGTTCTTAGTGAGGGGCCTTAGTTTCAAGCATATTTATTTGTGGTAGTTAATTAATTATCTTTATTGCACATCACCTTTATCATTAAAGATCGAAAGCAATCCTACTTCATACAAAAGGCTTAGGTTGCCTTCACAAGAAAGGCATCTTTTTGCAATGCCTTGTGTTTAAATCAAGCCCTTTCTACTCTAAATCTCCAATCAAATATTCTCACTCATATAGAGCCAAGATTCACAATTTGAAAGGGACCAATTAACATTCATTTGGGTTAAGAAAGATTGATATAGCATTTTATGTTTATAAAAAAAATATTATTATTCAAATTTTTACATAATTAATTCCCTTATAACATGCATAATTATGATTTAAAATACCAATAATTAGAAATTAAAAGCTCAATTAAAAATACATACTATTTTTTGCCGATGTTAGCAATGAGATTAATCTATGTAAATTATATGTTTATATAAGAATTATGTACTACCTTGATGTAGACTTACATTGTGTGTTGGTGTAGATTATGTGGCCTTAATTCATTTGGGCCATGATTATAATTAAAATAGCGATGCATGATCTTGAAATGACAACTCATCAAAGATAACTCAGTATTAACAACTTAGATTTAAGTCGAGAAAAAAAAAACTTAGATTTAAATTCGTAAGGTTATTAGCTAGCTAGATAAGTTAGTGGTACTTAGACTTAGGGGCAACTCAATATCTTTAAAGGCAATATTTAAATGAGACCCTTTTAATTGAAATTAAAAAAAATTACAGTTAGTTGGAGATCATTAAAAACATATTATATTCATGGAGAATTATTAGCACTATGGGAATTGAAAAATGATAAAAAATATAAATTTATTAGGCACATAATTGAGAAAGTGAGAGAATATGTAACTTTATTAATTATTTTGACTTTTACATAAGTGAGGATGTGAGATAAATAATTGAGAATTAATAAGAGGTAGGAAGTAAGAGAAAATAAATATATAATAGACACTTAATTTAAAAAATATTTTATCAATTATTTTAATTTTTATATATATTGAATATAATTAATTATATTATTTAAAATTGTGGGGCCTATAAATTGTGAGACCTAAAGCAAAGGCTGTAGTGACTTTATGCTATAGGGCTTAGACCTATGGAATGTGTTACAAAAACTATTGGTTAAAAATAAAAAATAAATAATTTTTTTCATCTTTCTTCCTTTCTATTTTATCCCTACCTCAAATCTAGAGAGGAGGAAAGTATTCAATTGTTTATCCCAAACTAGTAAATTTCCTAGGAAGAACAAAGGAAAATAAATTTATGTAACAATGAAAAGGTAAGGTTATGTTAGAAAAAATCAATTGTACACTCGTTTCTTTAAAACAACATGTTAATAGTGTATTTTCTTTTAAGAACATAATAAATAATTAATATATTTTATATGTAAGCATTTGATTAATCAACAACTAATAAATGTAGGGTAAAGTAAACAGTTAGTTCGATTTTGAATATTCAATAACCGAATTAATCAAACACATGTTTAAAAATAATCGAATCAAATTGAGTTCCATAAATAATCAAATTAACTAAAATTGAATTAATTCGGTTAGTTCGATTTGATTTCTGAAAATTGAACTTGAGAAATTTTTTTTTCTTGTTTGTATGTATTTATTTATGTTGCATTTTTTTTTATAAATCAATACTACAAAATATTAAAAATGATGATGAATAATTACAATAAATAAGATGGATGCTCATACAAACAATAACAAATAATTAGAAAATATGAATAAAAATAACAACAAATAGTTTATTATTTATATTTTATACAAAAATCTCATTATACCTTTATCAAAGTTCGAATAAAAATTTTTTTAATTGAAACTTATCTGAATTAACTCTAATAATCGAATTATTAGAAAAATAAAATTATCTGAATCAAAAAAATTGAACTTTTTTTGATTCGGTTTGATTTGTATTTGCACACCTCTGCATACATATATTTCCAACAACTGTATCGTGATTGGTAATGTAATTTTTTTTTCTATACTTAGTAATATTGTTAAAAAAATTGAAAAAAGAAAAGAACGAAAAAGAATGTCATGAGCCCAAGCTGGGATCATACATGAGGAGTCGACACGTGCATGTACCCCACAGGAGTGAAAGTTGTGCAAACAGTTGCGTCGATTCCTGCCCTGTAAAGCGAGCCCAGAACCCATGAAGGAAAATGAGAAGTTCGATCGAGAGTTCTGGCCTCCGAGAGCTCGACACGTTTCCTGGGGACCTGTACGGCGGTCTCCTTTGATTATGACCTGCATGCTTTTCGTTTTTCCAGTTCAACGTTGGGTATATATTTCTTTGAAGCTGTGATAAACCCATCTTTCCTGTTGAGGCGTCCATAGGGGAATCTTCCTGATGACATTATTTTGAATTATTATTGTTATTATTATTACTTTGGGTTCAACTTTCTTTCCTTTTTCTATTGACTAGAGACAGGTTGTGACTTCCATTATCACCTCTGCTACCCAAAAGAAAAGGTTGATTCCATGAATCTTGCTATCTAAATGCAAGTCCCCGTGTCTCTTTGCAGTGTTCAGTGGGCGAAATCTGTTCCGGTGGTTTTGGCAAATCTTGGGGGACCGCCCTGATTCGTCATTTAGTATTTTCGATGTCCTCCATATTTTTATATATTACAGTAAATAATATAATCATCAATCAAACACAATTCAATCGAATTCGGACACTTCACATCCGGATACCATAAGGAGAATATATGCAAAAAAAAAAAAAAAAAGAAAAGAAAGAAAGAAGAAGTATATGCTTCATCCTCGTAAGATTTTGGAACTGTAGGCAGACAGGCCCTGGGATGCATGTATGGCAGTTGGCCAACGAGCATCAAGCATCTTCGATTATGGCCTAACTTGACCTAGCTTTACAAACTTTAGATACGGTGATAGTTAAGACGAACCTTTTCTTTTTCTTTTTCTTTTTGGGTGACTATCTTTGGAATTTGCATAAAGTATTATTTTATTTTATTTTATTATTTTCATATTTTTTTTAAAAAGTGTTAGATTTTGATTTTATTTTTGTAAAAAAATATCCATTTTTAATGCATTTTAATATTAAAAAAGTAAAAAATAAAAATAATTTTAAATTAAAAAATAAAAAATTAAATAATCAAAATGATGACGATACAATTTTTAGATATCTTATGGAAATATGACCTCTAATTATAGTTTGGGTGAAAGTTTGCTTATATTTCTATGTATCACATCTCTTTTTTTTTTTAAGTAAGATTGTAATAAGTGATAAATTCATAATTTTGCATAAAATGTGATTGAAGAGTAATCATATAAGATTATGAATTTATATATTTTACAATTTATACATATAATAAAAAAAATAAAAATTAAAAAATGACGACTGCTATGTTTGTCATCACCTTGGTTCCATCATTGTATATAATTAATGATTTAATTCGGTGGTTTTGTTTTTTTTTTTCTCTCATTACTCATTATTCATTAGTTGCCTTACATATCGTGGGGTTACTTAAATTCCTTTACCTACACCATAGAAAAAATAAAAAAGAAATTCACGCGTGTCTCAAAAGTCATTGATGCTACATCACACGTTAAATAGTAATTGCCTACTAATTTACCATAAAACTACATAGATTGAGATTATTCAATGAATTAGGAAAAAAATTATTTTTCTTTTTTTGGTAAAATAAAAATTCTTTATCTTTTAAAGGCGGGAATAAATTATACCTATCGTCCTCAAATTTTGTTCAAATATTTCATTTTTTGTTATATATATATAAAGAGAGAAAAGAAATGCTATATTGCCTAGCCTGGTGCTGATGCCTTTGGGATGTTTATAAATTTTGGGATTTTTTTTGTGTATTTATCTTGGTTGTCTTTGATGCTGTGTTTTTCTTGTTAGCTAGTAGCTTGTTTCAGCTAGGTGTGTTGGTTTTTTTATGTAGCTTGGTCAAGCTACTAGCTCTTAGGTTTTGCCCATGGGTAGCTTGTGTCGTGACCATTAACTTTTCTTATTATTATTGACATTTTAGGATTGATTGAATTTTTTTATAAAATTATATTTACAAGTAAAAATTATAATCCGATAACGACATTATACTTAATTAAATACACAACATTATGATTTAATTAATTACATTTAAAAAGAAATCAATATAAAAATTAAATAAATTAATCAACAAACCAATAATTGAATAAAATTGGATACGACGAGTTTGAATTCATTAAAATTTCATTCTCATAATGTCGGCTATTGAGAAAAGAAAAATTTAAACATCATAGTTTTATTCTCGAACTTTTATTAATCTAATTGCTAATCCAACTATGAATTTATATACGGATAATTATATATATTTACCTATCAAATGGTAAGCTAATAATGTGATATTTTTACAGTATAAGGTAATATGATATTGGATTAAATTTCATGCAATAAACATAATTTACTTGTAAACTGAAATTTTAACAATCTTGTCTTTAGAATATATTTTTTAGATGTCTTAAAATTTAGTTAACATTTAGTATTTTTTATTGTTTTATTTTATTTTTTTGATATAAAAAAACTTGAAACATGAATTTTATAAAATTAATTACAAACAAGATGAGATATAATTGAAGAGATAAAATGTGGATCAGATACGATTATACCAATAAGCACCATTGGCTACCTTGCTTTTTTGTGCAATTCCCAGTTTTTTTTTTTTTTTTTTGGTTTTGTCTCTTTTGACATGATCTGGTGATCTCTTCCGCAAGTCCTAATACACTCAAGGACCAGTTTAGAACGGATTCCTGGTTGTCCACTCTAGTTTACTCTCTAACCCCTATACCCTTTAACCCTTTCAAACAAATGCAAGCTCTGGTAATTGAAGCATCTTCAAAGGGATAGAACGGTCAGATGATGTCCAAACGGGGGCCACTGTGCTAATGCTCCCATGGTGTTGTTTCGACACGTAGAAGCACTTAAAGTAAGGAATGTTAAGATTGATGTTGACGTCATGGAGTCAACTCAGACTAAAATTGAAAAAGAAAATGGTATTAAAAAAAAAGGTTGTTTTTGTGATCAAGTATAATTTTATTATCATGTTAATAATAACCAGGAAATCTCTATAAATATCAAAGGATAGACAAAGTGAGGCCAAGAAGAGAAGCTTGACCATATATTGCAAGGAGAAAAACAGAGCAGGAAATAAATAGAAACACTGTAGCAGGTGATAGTACGATGGAGTTTTTATTCTTTATCTAAACAAAGCTAGCAAAACCCTGGAAGAAGATAAATGCTAGTGCCCCACTTTGTTTTCCCACACTCTCTCTCTCTTTCTTTCTTTTTCTCTTTCTTTTTTGTTTCAGCAAGACTGAAAACCTAATAGCTAGAGAGTTACCTACTCATAAAAAGAGGAACAGCTTCTTACCCTAAAGAACAAGGATGGGAGAAGAGAAAAGAGGAAAAAAGGGTTTCTGAAAACACCATAGATTTAGTAGTTTTTCCAAAAAAGAAAAGAGATAAACATAGATTATAATATTATTATTTTTAGCTGTTTTTGGTATAACTAATAGTATTAAAAAAAGGTAGTAATGGGGAGAGGAAGAGTGGAGTTGAAGAGGATCGAGAACAAGATAAACCGACAGGTGACATTTGCAAAGAGAAGGAATGGTTTGCTAAAGAAGGCTTATGAGCTCTCAATTCTTTGTGATGCTGAGGTTGCGCTCATCATTTTCTCTAACCGTGGCAAGCTCTATGAGTTTTGCAGCACTTCTAGGTAATTATAATAATGCTCTTTATATTTATTTCATGCTTTGAAAGATTTGAATCTGGGTGATCTACTTTCTTTGCTTCTTCTGTCTTCATTTTGTTTTTTCTTGTGCTGGATTGGTTGATTTTGAGTGATGGGTTTGTATCTGTTTAGCGCTACCTCTTTTCTTTTTTCATGGATATGTTTGATGTAGCGGTTCTTGTTCTTGGAACTTTAAAAGCCTCTTGTCCTGATCTGGTGGATCGAAGTTCCTTTTTGATTCTTAGACCAGAATATGTTATCTGGAATGTGTTAGATGTGTTGGGTTCTGTTCAAAGTCTCTTTCTGATTGCTCCAACGTTTGTTTCATGCTTATCTGTGATTTATTTGGCAAATTTTATGAACTGCTGTATTAAGATGTTACTGTTTCTGAAAACTTTGGTTTGATTATCAAAAATAAATATTGTTGGGAGTTAAATCAGTAGTAGTTTGTATTTTTTTTTTCCCATCATTGAACTTATTTTCTTGTTAATGAGTGCAGATTAGGTTTCGTAGGAAAAAGTCTGCCTTTCGGGCTTTAAAGTTGTGAACTTTTTCTTTTACCCTCAAAGGGTTATAGTATAAAGTTTAATGATCATTTGAAAACTATAATTATGGTCCTGGGAAATGTTTGTTGGCTGGATGTATTAGTAAGATCTAGTGTAAGTGAAGGGCCTATGGCTTATGAATTAAATAAAACTAAAAGCCAATACTTAATCATCAAACTATAATTGCTACAAATCAATTTAGAAGCTGTCAATCTTTCCTGTAATTTAACTTTTAGAGGCCATAAGATAGGTTAACTTCTCCTGTCTGAGGAATCTAGCTGCCACTGTCAAGGTTTTTAGCCCAAGATGCAAAAAGAAATAAAGGATCAAACATTAATGGTCGTTTTTATGCTGGTCTGCTGCTTGGTCTAGCATGCTGTTGTTGTTGCTAGACACATCTATAAATTTTCTTTTGGAGATATTTTTCTTAATTGAAGGAAAAGAATAAAAAGCTTTCATTCTAAACCTTAGCATCAGCAATTATGTAATACACTCCCCTGTTGCTTCATTTTTTTTTTAAATTATCCATATGTTTTGTTACTTGTAACACTTGAAATATGTTGCAATTTCTTTACTTGCTTTCATATAGAAAATAATTAAAATTTGTTTCACCTCTTCGAAAGAAGAAAACAGTTAATCTTTGCCCCAAATGTATTGATTTCAAATGTTCAGTTGATTTTCTTGAACCCTATTAAAGTTATGCATTCCTAATTAATTTGGTCAAATTGCAGTTGAATCAACAGGTTTTATAACAATGGAAATCTTCAATCATAGTGAATTTGTACATTCCTAATTTCTAAAGGCACTGTCATGAATTTTTCTTCTTGGATTCAGCCTAATAGATCTTTGAACTAATGAAAATGGTTTCTTTTCCTTTTCTAAATTTGAAGCAGTGCAGCTTTCAGGTACCTTATCTTATCATTTTGTTTTCAGGATTTAAAATTTGGTGCAGATTTATAACATGCATGGACCAACCTTTAACCAAAAGATATACTGTATATATGTGAACATCAATGAAGTGATGCACAGTATCTTTAACTGTAGATATGGTACATTGTCTACATATAACACATTGTCCTCTTATGGCTGTAATGATAAATATCTATTTAAACCCCATAGTTCAGCATTCTTTTAAAAGTTTACAGCAAATTTTGTCGTTTTACTAGCTAGGGCAGCCTCTTAGGCCCCCCCTCTCATAATCTCTCTTTCCCTGTTCTTCTTTCAACCATTCATGAGAAAGATAAGATACAGCTGATATTCTATCCTTATTTGTTGAAAGTAGCATTTAAGCCTTGCTTTAACCATATAATCCATGTCAACTTGGGGAACAAACAAAAATAAATTTATAAAATTTAATTATTTGGGTTCTTTTCCCCCCTTTCCTTTTCTTTTTTAACTTTTTTTTTTCTCTTCCCTCCCACCTGCCCTCTTGCTTGTTTTTGAAACATCAAAGGGGTCAAATATATGTTTTTGTCAGTTTTTGGCGGCTGATTTACTATCAAACATCATTCACCTAAGATTAGCATATGGGATTTCAATTCTTTGATGCAACTTTAGAAGCAAGCTAGTATAAAATTTGATGTTACAACTTAAGTTTATAATAGTGTTAGAATACATGTGCGCGCACGCATACAAACACATACACACACACAAACACACACACACACACACACACACACACACACACACACACACACATATATATATATATATATATATATAAGAACCTATTTCAAAAGATTGTATATTTTCATCATAATTGATCAATTGTTGGTTGTTTCTGAAGTGCTTCAACCCTTGAGGTCTTGACATTGATGTTGTAGCTCAATAGTGTTTACTCCTTTGTGACTGAGGTGGTCATCTAGCTCTAGAATAATAGTATGCATACTTCAAATTGTGAGTTGCTTTGAGCAAAAAAAAAAAATTATCTATGATTTGCACTATGATTAGTGGCTTCTTTGATATCATAACATAAAAATGCCCAATTACAGAAGAATTTTTCTTATCTTCTTTGAAAATTTAGTGGAATTAAGAGGTTTCTATGCACCATTCCAAAAACTTGACTAAATTAATTTATCATAACATTTTCTTCTGCTACAATATGTACATAAATGTGTCAAATAACACATTATAGCTATATGATATTATCATATAATTAATGCTGAGGCACTAACAAGTCTTGATTAATTGCATAAATATATAGCATACAACATTGTATTTTTTCCCCCATGTACAAGTCTTTGTGTTGTTGGGTTGTTTTCTAGTCTTTCTCCCATTTTCTTGGACTCTTGTTAGACTTAATATTAGTTTCCCATGTGAGATTTTTCCAACTTTATCAATAAAAGCCACCTTGCCTTTGAAAAAATAATATATAAAAGAACAATTTTATTAAGAACAAAGTAGCCAAAAATTGGCCAGAAAAGGGTTGCCTTTAAAAGCAAAAGATTTAGTACTAAAAGCAAAAAGCTTACAAAGACAAGGGAATTACCCCATAGTAATGAGACTTAGCCCAACAAACATAATTACTCCTCAACTAAGACATAAAACAGAATAGAATCATTACAATCACACTCATCCACCAAAGTATAGGACCCTTTTAACGCCAATATATAAATTGACAATGAAGCATTAAAAGAAATACTCATTTTAACTTGAAGCATTTTATTTCAAATATTTTCCTCTTTCAAATTTAAAACGATTAATAAAAAAAAATCACATGCAAAGGCAAGGGATCATGAAAACTTGTATTAATAAGAAAAAGAATCACAAAAAAACAACCTTCACAGCTCACTCTCGATTTATTTATTTATTTATTTATTTTGGATTGAAGGAAAGTGAGGGAAAGGAAAAGGATTGGATGGGGAGTGACATCCTTTCTCTTCTTTGGAAAACATTGTAATAGAGAGGGAAGGGTTGGGAAAATGGGAGGATTTAGGAAAGAATTTCTCAATCATGTTTATTACGGGAGATTATCCAAAAATCCGAAGTGATTTCTGTTTGATGATTAAATTATCGTTATGATAAAAATTCAGTAATTTTATGTGTTGGTAATCTTAGATCACTGAACTTAATTAGCTCATTATTTTGTTGTGTGATCTAATTCTCCTGGTCAAAAGGGTGAGAATTTTTTTTATTGTACCAAGTTAAGTGAGCTATAAAATGAATTACAGAAATATTATTTTTTAACATTTTAATAAAAAGTTTTCCTCCCAAAATTATAATTATTTTGATATTGTAAATTCCTTTGCCTTTTGAAAATATTTCTTGTACCATACTCAAAAGTACATTATATGCATGCTTCTCTTTAATATTTTTTTTTGTGATATTTGGCAAATTCATTATCTTTCTAATAGATTTAATTTCATTTTCTCATTTAAAGGTTTTTCAATGTAATTTTTATGTTAATAGTTAGTTTAAACTATTTTTTAAAAATAATTTAGGCGAAAAACTTCATTAATCACCAGAAACATATTAATAAATACATTTTTTTATATTTGTTTAATGAATAGTAAATCTTATCTACAAAATAAAATATTAAAAATTTTCAAATTGTTATCTTAATAGAATATTGATATTATTAATTGTTTTGCCTATATAATATCATTATTTGATATTTAATATATAATAATATATATTTGAATATGATTTCAAATATGATGACCCTTAATTCTCAATGTATAATCATCATAATAATTAGATCATCTTTTTGATAAATAGTATTAAATGCTACTTAAAGATTTTAAAATTTCATTATAACACATAAGCATCAAATAATAATATAAACTAATATGATGTTTTTTAATTTCTTTTCCTTTAACTTTATAAATAAATAATATTAATGTTCAACGACTCTTTTCTATACATCTTTTGTTTTTAAAACAATAAAAATAAGTATCCGAATATTTAACTTAATAATTAACGTGTGATTCTCTACTTTTTTATATGATGAATTCCTACTTTCCTGAATTCAAAAAAGAAAAAAATTCCAAACAAGGAGAACATTCCCTTCTTTTCCCATTTTGTTTTGTTTCTCTTCATTTCCTCTTCTTTGCTTACCCTAAAGGCTAAAACCCAAGCACAAGGGAAAGAACACTGACTCCACGCCCCAGATAAAGACAAATTAGCAGCAATCCAAATAAAGCATCAATCCATCAGTCATGGAAGCAAATCCGAGGAGACATAAGAAAAAAACCCTCTGTCCTTTGTTTGCTAGAGCCTGCTTTAGGCACCTTTAGACCTACCTTACAACTTTGCCCTTTTGTATTTCCCTGTAAGAGAGGATTCTGGTTGTTTAACTGGCAGTTTACCTTTGTAGTATATCTACTCAAATTTTGATTAATTAGTAATCAGGGCACAGGCACACTATTTGATAAAATCATAAAATCTATTTAAAAGTTTCTTTATAGTTCTTGTATACCATTATGTTAAGGTGATCATCTCATTAAGTAGGGTAAATTTTGGATGGGAAGACTCATACTCGAAAGACAGCTTCATGGCTAAAAATAGGCTGATTGTTCCTATCAGAAACTGCCCTCTTCAGCATCTTCTCACCAGTAGCTGTTCTATAGTGCTGGCTGCCGAGTTTGTGAGATCAAAATCATATATTAGACTCATGATTTTAGTTTCCTAGCAATTTGTTTTGAATGCAGTGCTGCCTTGAATATTTAGAGTGGTCATCCTAACTTTCTTTCCTGGCCTTTTGATCAAGCAGCATGGCTAAGACACTTGAGAGGTACCATAGGTGCACCTATGGAACATTGGAACCTGGTCAAACAGAAAGTGACACACAGGTGAATTAATCTCTTCTATTTCAGCCTTAGGTTCTTGGACTCGTTGTTTATTCATTGGCAGAATATAGGTAAAATACTCTATTTTAGTGCATTGAGTGCTCAGATTCTGCAGAAAAGAAAAAGCAAAAAAGAAGAAGAAGAAGAAGAAGAAAAACATTTTTCTCCAATGTGACTGTTTTCCCACTTTTTAGTCCTTTCCTTTTTCCACCAATCATTTAGCAACATGGGCAATCTCTTTTCATCTTCGGTTGTCTAAAATTTCTTCATTGTTATATAAATTAAATTTGACAAAATTTGAAACTGCTGCCATGGATATCAAGCAGAGCAGCTATCAGGAATATTTGAAGCTCAAAGCAAAAGTTGAGGTCCTTCAACGTTCACAGAGGTAACCCATCAAGCCACACAGTTTTAAACTGCGTCTCAACCATTTGTTCATAAAATAGGTTGCTTCTTCAAGTGTGGACTGTTGTCTGCATTTCATGGAGCCTATATAGAGAGAGTAGACTTTAGTTTTATGAACATATAACTTGTCCTCTGTAGACATTTTCTTGGGGAAGATTTAGGAGACTTGGGCAGTAAGGAACTGGAGCAGCTAGAGCATCAGCTGGACTTCTCATTGAAGCAAATCAGGTCAACCAAGGTATTGATCAATATCAACTTCCTTTTGCTTTCAATCAGATGATTTAGGTGACGAAATTAAATTCAGGCAATGAATTTTCTGAGAAGCTATAACTTTAAATTTACAATAACTTTTATGATTAAAATCATAAAAGCTTGGCTTTAAATTTGTAAGATTTCTATCAAATATTTGAATCATCTCAATGAGAGTGTCCCAAATTTATTCCATAGCAATATCTTAAATCCATAGTCATGTTGAGCTTTTAAGTAATTTGCATCTATTATTCACCATAATTCTCACAATTTGTACAAGGAACTAGATCCAAATTTACCATTTCAAATCATGTTTCTAAATGGAGCATTAAGCGAGGGATTGGAAATTCATGGCCATTCCTTTTAAACCATGAGAGACAAGACTTGTTAATAAGGCAGCCGTGAAATAAGGTGTCATAAATTTGGCATTGTTGCCAGTTTGCATCTCACTTTTAATGTGGAATAACAACAGGCAACATTTTGGCAAAGGTAAGTGGAAGCTGGGGTCACATAATGAATTCGGTCTCACGGAGTAACAGTATTTGGGTTTCATACTTCCTAAATGATAAAAGAACTTTCTTTTGGCATTTATTACCAAATGTGAAAGCACTGTCTCGTGCTTGTTCACTCATGCATCAGCATACAGAAAATATGGTTCCATGGTTCTAGGAAACAAGAATTTATTATTTCTAGCAGTTTTGTGGATTTTGCTTTTGGTTTTTAAAAATAGGATATCACTCTACCAAATAGAATCTTTGTCATAGCAATGAAAATATTGACACAGAAGGCAGAAGTGTAACCAAATCCAACCCATGTCTTCAGCTTTAGATTTCTAGCCCCTTTTTTTTAACAAGCAGCTGCTCAATGTTCGCACAGACAAATAAAGAATCCAACAACCCAAACAAATAATTTAACCTTAAATGATACAAAAATAACGTGTCTTGTCCCCAGAAAAAGAAATTGCCTGAGCATAAATGTTCTAACTTATAAGTGTTTGTTCCTTAACTTTAATCAATCAGTTGTGATTTTTATAAGAAAATCTTTCCACATAGAAATTGCATGCGGAAAAATCCAGGAATTATCTTTTCTGGTATTATTAGAGTGCTTCTGTATAGCCCAAGAACATAGTTTGTTTCATAAGATTTGATATTAGATAATGCATTTCAAATGCTGATCTTGTTAAGTTCTAGCTCTACTTCTATGGTGTAACTGTAGTCATTTCATGGATTCATTAACTGAACCGCAATTTTCCTGTTCCTGATTGCTGAAGGTAAATTTGTTCATGTGAAAACCATAGGGATCAAAGTATGAAGTAGTCAATTTTCATGAGACAACCAAAATCTGTTTCAAGTATTCAATCTATCCCATGCTGAAATAGACTATTTTATGGTCTTTCTGTGGAGACCCTCCCTAAGGGGGACGCATCACATCCAAGGTATTGTTCTGCTTGGCCCAAACAGTTCGAGTGCCAACGTGCTTGCAGCACTCCTCGAACTTGGGACCCTTCAGGCCTTTTGCTTCCCCTTAAGGGAACGCCTTTCATCATTTGAGCTGCAGGCATGTTGGCACTCGAGCTGTCTAGGTCAGGCAGAACAATACTTTAGATGTGTTGCCTCCTAAGGGGATGTCACAATTTCAAGAACAGTCTAAGCCAAAAAGAGTTTTTTCAGTAAATAACCAAAGGTTTAAGGAATCCATGCTAACCACACGGTTAGTAGAACACATTTGATAGCGAATACATCACCTAAACAATTCAGAGAAACTACCAAAAAACAAATATACAGTTGGAGATGTAAATGTGAAGTGTTCTTAATTTGTTTTTCAATGAATGCAGATGCATTTTATGGTTGACCAACTCGCTGAACTTCAAAGAAAGGTATATAATACAGTTGGGGATTCATTTTATTGTCATTGGTTGTAGTTATTATTGTACTTTCTATTATCCATATGTCACCATCATTGTATTTACTGTACAGGAAGAAATCCTACTGGAAACCAACAGAAACCTCAGAAGAAAGGTGAAAACCTGCTTAATTTTTAAGTGTTTGTTTTAATGAATTAAAAGATTGTGACAAAAATTAAATACAAGGTTTGATCCAGCAATATTTCTCAGATTTTGAACATCCATAATATATTTTGGATTGGGTCTGGCAAAGCCTTAAATCAGTAGTTCTGACCATATGCCATGTGCTTGCTTTCCTGTAACTGCAGCTTCAATTATTTATTCATGGTTGATTCGTGTAAGCCTAGAATCAGCATACACATAGATTCCAACTTGGGTTTGGTTGGTTAAATTCTTTGACTTTCAATCTAAGTTTTTTTGAGGTGTTCATTGAAATTTGGTGTCTGGGGTTATAATGGGCTGTATTGGTGTTTCTCATACCCCCCATGCATGCATTTTTGTGAAGAAAATATTGTATCGCTGAGAAAAGGAAATGTGATTCTTATCCTTGTTGTTCTGCTTTGACAGTTGGAGGTAAGCACGTCAATGCTACGATCATCATGGGAAACTGGGGAGCAAAGCAATCCATACAACCACCACCCGCCTCCTCAGTCAGAGGGATTTTTTGAGCCTTTACAGTGCAGCAGTTCCATGCAGATAGGGTAACTTGTCCTAAAACCAATTCCTTAGTTTCGTGCTGACAGCTGATGGGGTTGATAGTTGATAGAATATTCTTTCCTACTAATCTCATTTTTCTTTTCCTTCAACTACTTTTCTTGGTACAGTTACAATCCTACTGCAACAGATCAGGATACCGCTGCAGCCTCTGCACCAAATGGATTCATCCCTGGTTGGATGCTTTGATTGTTTTTAACTTATTCATATATTTTCTCATATAACTGAGTAAGAATAGACAATAAGGCAATTCCAACATATATTTTGTTGTATTAATCAATGATGGCTGGTATTGTGGGGGGCGAAGCTCCAATGTAATAATATTTAACGTGGAGAACATACTGCTTATTAAGAATTAATATTGCTAAGTTTACTCATACTGTGCCAACTCCTAGCTTCTTTATGTTCTTGAATTCTTAACATTATTATTCCAATAATCGTTTGCTTGATTTCGTGAATTCGGGTTAATATATATACATATATCATCAATTAGGAATTTGAAGAAAATGCTCTCAAGAAATGTATGTGGTCCTAGATCAAAGAGTGGCAAGAGATCAGGGAGTGCAAGGACCTCCATAGAAGCCACCAAACTTGCTCTGGACTTGATTGTCAAAGTTGCTAAAGTCACCCTGTAAAAATCAATATAGCCAAGTGTTTCCTTCGGTACAAAATGCACATAACTAGTTACCAATAAAGTAAAAAACAAACAAAGGCGTTTCCATGTGTTGTCCTAGTCACTGGAAAGCTGGTGCTGCATTGAATTTATTAGTGGGGCTAACTGGGAATTTATTGGTTGGAGAGTATGCACAGGTGGCTTCGAGAGGGCTAGGCAATGTCTTGCTGATCTGCTATATCAAATAAGAGAGAATCTAAATCAAAGGTGGGGGATAAAGTTTGATGGGGACATGGGGCGGTGGATCAATATGCCCTCACTCATTCATAAATAGCATTAATTTATCTTGCAAAGTAATTAAAATACTCTGACTCTGAGCTTTGGTTTCCTAAAAGTATGAATTAATTCCAAAATTTTTTAGATAATTATTCCTTATTTCATCTACTAAAAAAATATACTAATACCCATCTTACTTACTTGAAACTTTTCCATTTGGATTTTGCTAATTGCGGTTTACTATTTATAAAAAAAAAAATAATAATCAACAGTTAATGTGATCATTTTTAATGTATATATTAAGTGAAAATATTATTTAATACTATACACATTGAAGCTTAGTACAATGGGCAAAAGCCCCAATTGTAAACGTGGGGAGAAGGACCTGACCAGTTAAGCCAAAACTCATAGCTCATTTAATTGCTTATCCAGATAAATCAATGCTATGATAAATGGCCGACGCCAGATTCATTCACCCCCAATAAAACTTTACCACCCGGGATCTAATAAACCACCTTCAACCTCCTTTGAAATTTTATTATTACATTTTTTTTTAGTATATATTCTTTTTAGATAAAATTGTGAGAAATAACCTTCGTAGTAAGGGCATTTTAAAAATGACCGTCTTTATAATTTTAATTATTTTTAAACAATTTTTGATAAGACTTGACAAGAATACCCTTTAAACAATTTTAGACAAATTAAAACAGTTTCAATTTTCTCTATCCCGCCATCTAGACAAAAATTTTAAAATTAAATTTGGCTTTCTCTCTGCTCAAACACCATAATGCACAGAAAAACAACTTCAAAAATGATCAGCTAAAACTCCTTGAATGATCAAGTAGAGAAGCCAAGCATAAAGGAATCCAAACACCATAAACCAACGCAAAGAAGAAGAAAAACTCAATAATTTGACTCGTTGTCAAGGGAAAGAAAGATTAGCCCAAAAGCATCACATCCCAGATCGGTGAATGGCAGAAGCAAGATCATCACCGAAGAAAACAACATCAGATACAAATTTCTCCCACCACCAAGGTAGAGGCAGATCGTCACGTGGGAAGAATTTTCGACTCAGAGGTAAGAAAAACACGTAAATCAGTAACCAAAGACAAAGGAGTAGGGGAAGCCCTCAAAACTCACAACGGAAAAAACAAGACATTAACACAAACAAGAACTCTGAGAGAACAAAACATAACCAGAAAAGAAAACTCCTAAGACCCAACCAGAAATCAAAGTCACGCAATGCTTATCCACTAGTCACGCAATACTTTACTAAAAATTAGTCATATAATGCTTAAACACTAGTCACGCAACTCAAAGTCAGAAATAGAATATTTTTCGAATCCATAATAAGCTTCTCGTATCTAATTTGTATCTTATTCTTATATACTCCTCATGTACTCCATATCATTTTTATTCAATTGTTGTCTACTATGCACATACATTTTCTAATTCCATTGATACTTTAAGTTTTTACTTTGACATGATTCAGTGTATCTCACACAATATCATCAATTTCACTATTGATTCGTCATTCAAGATTTAAACCAATTTGAACCTTATATATATCTCAAACAATTCCAGATCACTGTCTCCATAACTCTTTAAATGATTTTTATTATCAGGGTTCTCTTTCATTACCCCTCGTTTCACTCTTTCTCATACACATATTGTACTTTTCTCTTAATCAATTTATTAATTGTACTTGAAGTTGACAAAATTAGAAACTAAGTTTTTCTTCTGTACTTTGCAACGCCAATATAAGTATTATTTTTAACTTATCATTTCCTCTTCATCACCACTTGGTTCTAGGCTTATTTTTGTCACGTTCGTAGCAAAACTCCTCTTAAATATATTCTCTTTAGAAATATCTATCTAGGTCTTATTTCTCACAACCTGTGATTACCCAATTCATGATTTAGCCATTTGGCTCTTTAGCCAGTTTCAAGACCACACTCATTATATTCGTCACATATGCTTTGAAATTTTCTCTCTTAAAGAATTTAAGCAACTTTGGGAACACTTAACCCTTTGTTTATTTCTCCATACTTTAAACATATTCTTTCTATAACGACATATATGTGCTTACCAAAATATTCAAATACACACTTAACTATTCACATTTCACTTTATCTTCAAGGATTCCCAGTACATCACTTAAACAATCCGGTGTTATTATAAATTATTTTCATTCTGCTGGGTTTAAAACAAAATTTATAATTTTTCATAACAATACTTCACATTATCTCTTTTGTTGTGTCACCATTGTAACCTTTCATTCACAAGTTTATCACTCAGCATTGATATTTCTCGTCACTATTCTATCATTTATCCAACTCTTCCTTTAATTTTATTTTACCATTTCCAAACCTTAACTCTTTCTATCCCCTTTATTCTCTTAAAATCATACTTCAATCAACTCATCATTGATCATACTATTCTTCAAAATAATGTACTTCAATGTGACCTTTTCGGTAACTTTTAAATTTTCTTTCCATTCATATGTCCATACATGTGAATCAATATAGGAATCTTTCAATTTACTCTTCATTTCCTTTTCAACACTTTTCTGTTGCATTTAAAATTCCAATTAACAAAACTCTGTATTAAGGCAATGACTATTCTTTATCTCATGAGATTTACTTTCATATTACTTAAAATTGTACTCGTGTTGCTCAACCACAAGAGTTTGTTAACATAAGGGTATTGAACAATTAAGGTTACCACATTATCACTTTTGGAATCTACTTAATCAGAATAAGTCTTTTGCCTTTTGACTATTTTTCAACTATTGTTGTAACATGACTCCTTTTTAAAATTTACCCCTCAATTAACACAATTGATCTCCCATCTCAATTTTATGATAAATACCTCAATTTCATCTTATCCATATTATCTATTTTAATACACCAAATTCACCATTTCTCAGTGGATTTCTGAAATTTTCATAACATTTTTCTGTTTCCTTTCCAACGATAATATTCTGTAATTAATTCCTATCACTCTCAATCTTTAAATACTTGGGTCATAATTCAATCCTTGTTTACTCTTATCCAATACTCTACCATTTGTACTTTCATCAATAAATATCTTTAAATCCTCACACTCTTTATTTTATCTTAAAACATACTTCCCAGAAAGTCACCCATCATAATATTACTCTCATTCAAGCACGCTTAACTGCGAAGTGCTTATGGGATTCGGTGCCTTAATACTAGTATAATCGCACCCCACTACTATTTTCATTATTCACATTTAATTATTCTTTCTGTCTGATTACTCTGGTAATTTATTTACCTCTGGTACAAAAGAAATCACAAGACAATTTATCATTCTCAAATTCCTTCATCAATAATTATGGCTTAAAATTTTAGATTGGAAGTCTACACAATTCCTTGTGTATAATCAGTGCTGCATTCACTGACTATAAACAAGTCACTATGTTGACTCCAATACTCCAATGTTTAACTCCAAAATTCTTTCATTTAATCGATAAATAGCTCCTTTATATTCCAAATATATCATTTCTCTAAAGGCGTATACTTGCCCATCAAAGTATTTAAATACTTACATAACTTATCTCCCATAGATCCATATTTGGGTCTAGTCATTATCTTATAATGCCATGATATCATCTCCTCATTTCTACCATACTCAAATTTTACAATCCTTAGCTTAATCTCATTAAGTGGTGATCAAGTATGCCACTACGTCAAATATTCATTCTCAACACTTATATTACTAGTCTGCCTCTGTGATACCAAAAGATTCTCATACTCATCTTGTCACTTAAACAGCTACTTTATAACTTGTTCATATCATATAAAACAAAGGTCAACTTTTAACTCTTTTATACAGGTAGTGATCATTTCCCTTAGACTACATTCACTTAAAGCCAAGGTAGTAAAATTTCAACAAAACACTAGCTATTTCTAGGTTCATCATTGCCCTAACTGTGGGCAATGCTTCCTAATGTGACCCGATTGACCACAACAAAAACATCGTACGGGCTCCTTACATTGCCCGATATGGTATTTTCTGTAGTTTTTGCATTTTGCTCTATCCGAACCTCCAGTATTCTTTTCAGGAATAGTAATTGCAAGTTTGTCGAATCTTGAAGGCCTTTGCTGGGGCTATGGAATTGGAGGTCGGGAAGATGCCACTGAAGCCAAAGTAGTACTCTTTGAAGCAATTATGTCTCTACCCCTTTTAATTGGCTGATTAAGAGATATACTTAGATTTCTCCTTTTTGCAGTTCCAGCTTGCATTCTCTTATTTTCATTTGCAAGCTCCTCAGCCATTAAAGCCATATGTACCTCCCCTTTATGCTTGTTAGAAATAAAAACATCCGACACTGAAGGTGAAACAGGAGATAAAGGTGGTGATACTGAAGAGGCAGTCGGAGGAACTATAAAAGGAGCTCGACCAGTTTGAGCTTGGCTAGCAATAACAGTAAAGAAGGCTGCTAATGCTTGAGCTACCTCAGGAGATATAGCAGGAATACTTATGGTTGGCAGAGGTTGTGGAGTTGTTTCAATATACTCAGTAGCAGGTGCTGCTCGCAAGGAGGATGTAGCCGACTCCCCTTCTACGGGATCTGGCTGATTCCGTCTAGGACGACCTCTTCCTCTCCCTACGACTCTCGGAAGGGGTGGACGCCCACGTCGAAGAGGCATAGTTATCTACAAGAAAAATCAGAGCAAGTCTAAGTGACTTAAGACTCTATATGCAACTACATGCAGCTAACTTTTCTCAATTGGGGCCACACTAACATCGTAAATTCCTTTAAAACAACTTTCAAAACAACCAGTTTTAAAATCAAAAGCTTTAATAAAACTAAAGCTCTGATACCAATAGAATTGTCACGACCCGGAACCACCCTCGAGTCCGTGACAACCGCCTCGATGTCCCAATATGCACTCATCCCACGAGTACCATATCGAAACCTCGCAAGGCTCTCGTACCAGTCTTTCCAGTTCCCTTGTGAGTTTCTATTTATTTATTTCATACTTTAAATCATCTTGTCCCTTTTCGGACCAAAACAGGAAAAAAGACGAAAATTACTACACAAGGGCGTTTCGGTCATTTTTCGTCAAAAATTTTGAAATTTGGAAAAAATGTTACTTACGTGTAAAGATTTCGTAAATTGAAGTCGGAATTGAAATCAGATATCTAAAACATGAAATTTGAGTAAAATTACATTTAATGGAATAAAATAATAATATTTCATAAAATATAATATTTTCTTATAAAACAATTTTTATATAGATATCCGGGTATAATTTTTACAGCGTAAAAACAAAATATATTATTACATATAGTAATACAGATAACTGAAGTATAAAATTTAATTTACAATGCTAAGTGGACCCAAAATAGAGAAATACAATTTACGATATGAACCTGTGAGAGCTAAGGTCGTCGCCACAAATGCACTTCGTGTCAAAATTTACTATCTACAAATGTCTGTGAGCCTGAAATGAAGAAATTGAGAGGGTGAGTTTTACAATCCAGTGAGTTGGATAAATACCATCTACGACATCTAAAGTCGAGTAGATGGAGACAATATAACAAAAATGCCATATCAACAATTAATGCATACACCAAATTTAGTAAAATCATGCCAAATAATTTCATTTATTCAAACACAAGGCTTATGATTTATTTAGTAAAAACTAGGCTTTGACCAAATCTTATACTCGTGAACACTTGATCAGAGTGTCCTAACGAGTACGCCAAGGCTATTACAATTTATATCATAATTGAAAAATATAATCGTTCCTTGGCGTTGGTCTAATTCACTTTCACATTGGGTTAGACATGGAGTGAATTCTCTGTGTATCTCGGGAGTTATCCTACGCGCCTCTTTAACCGAGATTATAAAATTCTTGAGTTTACCGTGCTCCTCTTAAAGGCAGTCCACGGAAACCCGTCACTGCAGCGACTCATCAACCCATCAATCGATAGTAATTCATTTAACATGATTTGGCAATTTTTATTTCTAAACAATTTATCAGAACAAAGCAGTCAATTCACATTTTCCAATACCATAAACAATTTAGCCAATCATGCCGTCATGCTTCTAAAATTTCATAAGCCATAATTTCAATTTTAGTACATAAACGTAATTTCATGCCAGTCTCCACATACTCAATATTAAAAATCTGTTTTTCGATTTAAAAATTATTTATAAAATTCAATTTATTTTAAAAGCACACAATCATGTAAAACTATTTCAGATATTGAAAACGCTAGATTATCCACACATCTCATCACAGGAGTGCACGATACTCCTGTTTTAATTTCCACTATATCGAAATTTTCCCACGTGTCCGTGAGCTCACCACCTATACACGATTCACGACACAAATTTTCATTATTTGTATCCAACCAATATAATTTATTTCAGGCTCTACATACTTGAAAATTGGGTAAAAATGGTTTGGACAATCGTTAAATCACGGTGTCCGACCGACTCGCCTACACGCGTCTAAATTGGCTAAAATCTCCAATTTAACTCCGATTGGACCTGTTTCAGTTTCTAATTGTTCAATTATATTCCAATTATCCAATGGTAGCAACTACGGGTCAATTTACCAGTCTGAGAATGCAAAATTACAATTTTACCCCTAGTGGGTAAAAATTTCAAATTTTATTTTGAAAATTCCTAATTAATTCCTACTTTTACTATTCATCAAATTTACCTAAGATGCCATTCAACCATATCAATTTGCTGTATTTCCAGCAGCCAAAAAGTCTCCAAAAATTCGGCTAAATTGGTTTTCTAACATGAAAAAATGTGATTTCTTTAAATCTATCACTATAATTCACTATTACCTAACTAATAACACCTATTTAACCTAAAAATCACCATATTCAAGCAACAAATCCACCCAAAAATCCAGCCATCAAGGTGCAGCAATACCCATATTTTATTTGTGCATGAAAGTGGAAAAAGAAAGCTAAGGAAATGAAAATCACTAAGAAAAATCAAGAAATTCACCTTTTTCAAGCTTGTTTCCTTAATTTCTCTTAGTTTCTCCTTCAAAATGAGCAAGGTTTCATGGCTTTTCTCCTTTCCCCTTTTGCTTTGCTTGGCCGGCCATACTAGGGTTCATTGGCTGAAAAATCAGCCTATTTAAAGGCTTAATAAAATATATTATTTTAATGCCACATGTCACAATTTCATTGATTCATTTTTAAATTCTTATCTTTTTGACTTTCTTTCAGCCAAAATTCCAGCCCTTATCCTATGATTTTTCCAGGAGCTTCTAGAAGAAATTTCAATAATTTTTATAGTGTAATTTTATGAAATTACACTTTTGCCCTCGAAAAAGTGTGAAATTACATTTTTACCCCAAAAATTGAAAAATAGCCACAAGGCATATTTTTCAGTCCTCAAACTCATACCACACTCCAATTTGTCAAATTTGATCTAAATTCTCTCGAAAAATTAAATTTGGCCTTCTAGTGGTAAAATTACCCTTTTGCCCTTATTCTCCAAAATGTACCGGAATTACATTTCCTTTCCACTTTTCAACCTCAAATTATGTTTTAATTAGTCTAAATAATCAATATACATCAAATGGGACCAAAATCCTCTTTAAAAATTCTCGTTTTGACCTTTAGTGGTAAAATTACTATTTTACCCTTGTGTCCTAAAAATACCGAGAATTGCACTTTTTCACTACTAAACTTCATTTTATGTTCCAAACATCATTTTATATTTCATATAATCGTTCTTGGTCATTAAAATAGAAATTTTTATTAAAAATCCCCATTTTGCCTTGAAATTTAAAAATGACCGTTTTGTCCCTAATCGGTCAATTTTCCCGATTAACTCCAAACTGAACCTCGAACTCCGAATCACTATTTTAAATCACTCCGTGGGTTTTAGTTTTCTCAAATTCATCCTCAATTCTCTGTTTAAACTGGTTCGAGACTTATTTAACTTAACCATACCCTTAGAGGCAATATTGTCATTTATCTTGTTTCCCGGGGCAATTCAATATACCAACATGCTGTTCAATGCATGTGAATGACATATCACAGATAAATTAGGATCGGGTATTACAAAAAGCTTATTTCCCGGTTTAAAACACTTTACGTATACCTTATACATATATATTCAAAACACGTTTGAAATTCGTAGCATTCACAAATTTTCTAAAAATCTACCAACTCATGCTTTCCACAATTTGTACGTAATATAATTCATGTATATACATACATATATAATTACGAAAATTTTCAAATTGACACCCCCTACTCACCTCGAAATAGCGAGATATTACATCGTTGTTTTCTATTTATCGATTACATTCTTTGTTCGGCACACCTCCACGATAAACTTTCCATTGGGCCTTTTTCATTTCTTCATTACCTTTGGGCCCCTCTCCATGGCTTCTCTATTTTTTTTATTTGGGCTAAGCCCATTTATTTTATTTTTATTGGACCATGCCCACTTATTTCTATTGGGCCATGCCCATATTCTTTTTTTCTTCTTCTTCTTTTTTTTTTCCTCTCTTTCTTCTTCTCCCACGCCACCGCTCTCCATCTCTCTTTCTTTTTCCTTTTCTTTCCTTTCCAGCCGAGCTTCACCCTTTTTCTTCCTTTTTTTTTCTTTCTTCTTTTTCTTTCTCTCATTCTCCTTCCTTTCCTTTCTCTTTTTTTCTTTCTTTTTCTTCTCCTTTCTTCTCGGTTACTGGCTGGATTTTTCTTCTCTCCGTCACAGTCGACTCTCTCTCTTGTTCAACTCTTCTTCTTCTCTCCCTCACAACCAACTTCTCTCTCTTTTTCAGCTCTTCTCTTTTTTTTTTCTTTTCCTTTCTTTCTTCTTTCTTCTTCTTGG
Organism: Theobroma grandiflorum; assembly: GCA_036013995.1. NCBI lineage: Eukaryota > Viridiplantae > Streptophyta > Magnoliopsida > Malvales > Malvaceae > Theobroma > Theobroma grandiflorum. Next base: position 2,287,543 of record CP142127.1, read on the forward strand.
CAAACTTTCTTCTCTCTCTCGGGTCCTTCTCTTTCTTTTCTTTTTTATTGTTTTCTTTTACTTTAGTCTTCCCTCATTTCTTGACTTTTCTTGCCTTGTTGCCTTCTTCTTACTTGGCCGGACCCCCACCTTACAAGATGTTACACATAGGGGAGGACACAATACCTAAAGGAAGGCATAGAGAGTCGAACTCATTAAAAATATGCCATTTGTCCTAAAAGTATTGTTCAAGGGATTTCACCCACGAAAGAGCTACTTTTGAGTCAGACTCAATGGTTAGGGGGTAATTTGCGTAAATGGAGGCAATTAAGAGATATAAAGCTTTTAGAATAGCGATCAATTCAGTAAAGTTTGAGTCATGTAGTCCAAGTGGATTGAAAAAAATACCAACAACGAGCCCATCGGAGTTGTGAAGAGCACCCCCACAACCAGCTGGTCCCAATTTACCTCTAGCGGAGTTGTCAACGTTAAACTTAAGCTCCCCTAAAGGTTGTGGTTGCTATGAGATTCCGACTCAATAATGGAGGGGTGAGCGCCTCGCAAGAAAATTGCTAGGTTTAGTCCACCAACCCAAATTGTCAACGGCATCATCTCCCTCACATGCACAGATCCAAAACATAGATTGCAATTTTATAAGATATATGATTTGAAGGTCATCCCACACCTTATAGTTGAAGATCATGCCGTTACATGCTAACCATAGAGACCATAAAGTTGCATCACATACAATCAACCATCTCCTATGAAGAATACCCCAAAATGGATAGCCTACCTAAGCTTGCAAAAATGAAGAAACTGAGAAAAATGAACACCAAGAAATGCCCCACCATTTAAGGACAAGGCCCTAGACAAGCCAGTTGAATTTGTAAGTGAGGAGTATATGAGAGCAACTCTCTTCGTCAATGCCACACCATGAGCAACGAAGTTGATCCAGGCTAAAATGAACCTCATGCATAGAAAGGACAACCTTAGTGGGAATAGAATTCAGAGCTACCATCCACAAGAAACATTCGACTTTGGGTGGCATTGGCGTCTTGCAAATTGAGTGCAGCCAAAAGGTTTGTCTTTTATTTGGGGTGTCTAAAAAGGATCCTTTAGGGTCATGCTTCCACACTAATCTGTCTTCCCTACTTGGGATAAGGTTGATGGAAGAGAATGAGTTTAAGATCTCATCATCAACAGATTTTTCCCAATGATAAAGAATGCGTTTAAAAGTGATGGTCCACTCACTAGTCACCTTAGCCTTCTGGACTCTTAAATATTTCTCCGTTGCAAGGGATAAAAGCCGAGGGTACTTAGAAGAAAAAGGAATGTCCTTCAGCAATTTATTCCGCCAAAAAAGAATGGAAGCACCATTCCCCACAATCCAGTGACAAGCATGAAAGCCAATAAGGTTGAAAACTCCATTGTTGGAAGGGAGATTAACTATATTCCTCCAAATGGAAGACATTCTCGTATTGCGAGACAATGAAGAAACCCAAGAAGTTTCACCTAAACCATATTTCTCCATTATGAGCTTCCTCCATAAAGCTTTTTCATCTGTCTCATACCTCCACCACCATTTCTCAAGCGATGCTAAATTTTTATGGAAAAGGCTCGAGACACCTAAACCATCATGCCTCTTAGGCTTGCAGACTAAGCTCCATTTCACTTGGAGATTTTGCATTTGTCAAGTGAACCGCCCCAAAAGAAAGAGTGCCTTCATTGTTCCAGCTTGCATAGAACTCCTTTTGGAGCTTGAAATATCGACAAATAAAAAAGAGGAAGGGAGTTAAGAACTAAATTAATGAGAGTCACCCGTCCACCAAGAGATAGGTACTTTCTCTACCATAAAGTGACCCTTTTTTTGACAAGGCCATGAAAATGGTAGTCCTAAACTATTAGCATGAATTGGGTTTGTCAAGAAAGGTGTCTCAAATTCTTCATGTGAATGCTATAGATGCACATGGCTTCCTTACCATTGCCTGAATTAGTTATATTTTCACCTACTAAGTGAAACCCGCCTTTTCGCTTTTGACTAGTTGATATCTGGTTGGTTCTGCTCCCAAACTTAACTCTCCCAGTTTCCATATAACGGTGAAGGAAAAATGATAGAAGAAAATTGTGACATCCCTTTCGGGGTCCATTCAAGGTATTGTTCTATCTGGGTTGGGTCATAGCTCCAGTCCGCTGTAGCGGCCCCTCAGCACCTTGACCTTGAGTTCGAGCGCGGGACTCGAACTCAAGTTCAAGGTGTTGAAGGGCCGCTGCAGCGGACTAGAGCTATGACTCGACCGAGATAGAACAATACCTTGGATGTGTTGCCCCCGGAGGGGATGTCACAAAAATTTCGTAGTGCAATATGCAAAAGCTTTACTCATGTGACAAATACAAGAAAAGTCCTTAGGCACTAAATATGGTTTGAAATACGGAATGGAGGAAAGATAGAGAGCTTCACGAGCTTATGGCCCCCAACAAAGAATGGAAAGGAGTCACTTGCTGCATTGGTCAAGTATGAATGGTGACAAAAAATGACCGATGAATTAAAAGGATATGGCAATAATTGAACCATTTTAACTTCCAGAATATATCTTCCAATAGACAAGGGCTTTTTCGCATGGATTACTAATTAATTACCTCAGATTCTCTATATGTTTCAAATGTACCATATTGTTACATTTAAGAATAAATTAATAAATGAATTAACAAATCAATATAAATTAAAATCGGACAAAACTCACCATTCCATATCGTGGTACTTCAACTTGAAATCTTTAGATTTGAGGACTATTGAACTGACTATATTTTTCAAACTCTTTTATCATTTCTCTTCTTTTATGCTAACTATATGAGGCACCCTCTGATTGATTTCATTTCAAAATGTGCTTATTTGACAGCTAATCAATGTAGTGACTTATCAATGGGACCTTAGTCCAAGAATAATAGGTTCAAGAGTCTAATCTTTATATTTAATGTCCTTATCCAAAGTTGCTCGAGTCGTATGAAATGAAAGTGGGGACGCCCTCACTATTTTCTCTAAGTCAATTGAACTGTCAGATTTTTGCATGACTAAGCTGCTTGCGGTTAAAGAAGTAGTGATTATGTTCGCTGCATCCAAGTGGTGTACTCACTCTCTTCTCCTTGAATGTGACAATTATAATGTTATTAAATGGATAACCAATCCTCAAGAGGTACCTTGGGGGTTGAGAAAATTGACCATTCAAACCTATACAGTTCTTGGCAAAATTAATAAGTGGGGAATTGCACACGTTCCCCAGTCTGCTAACGAGAAGGCAGATCTACCAGCGAAAGAAGATGTCCTCAAAACAAGTGATCTATTTTTGGTTAATCATGCATCATGGCTGATTTTTAATTCTGATCCACTTGCGGTTCATTGCTTGTTTGTTTTTCATTGATTGCTTCTGTCTGACTGATCCGCTTAGACCTGCGCAATGGTTCATGTGTTGTTTAGTGTATAGTGAAATCCTGCACTTGCTGATTCTCTGCAGCAATTTTAAATGGCAGCGAATCTGAATTTTTGTACAGGGATATTCTTACTTATCCCCCTCTTTCATATAATAATATAATCACATTTCAATAAAAGAAATGTCCTTAACCAAGGATTCATAATAGTGTATGCCTTATATTTCAAAAGCAAAAAAAAAAAAAAAAAAGAGCAAACCTATGGTTATAACTTGAATCAAGAACCAACTTATTGGGTGACAGAATTAATCCACTTTCGGCATGAACCCTAAGGTAATAATAAAGGCTGGCATGCAATTGGAATATCTACCATGTATGTATATATACACGTAACAAAAGGTAACAGCTTTTTCCGATGGTTAATGTTTTGGATTTGCCTCACAACACATTGGCTTCTGTTTCCGAATATTTGTCAAACAGAAGGCTGCTTTGATCAATCAATTAATTAACAACCACTGCCCTTTAACTTATTGTAGTGATTCGACACCTCAATTTGAAGCAAAAGACAAAAGACTAACCAAAGGAATCAAACGACTCTTTAGAAATCGAAATTCCTTGTAAAACTTGGGTTTCTATTTTGTTTTTAGTTAAGAATTGACTAATGCAAACTAATAAAGAAAAAATGTTTTCAAAGTTATCTAAGGGTCATGAGGAGGGGGGTAGCTAGGGAGGAAGCGGCCCTTACGGATGCGGCATGGCATCATTTATAACCTCAGAAGATGATATGTCTAACTTTAATGAATTAAATTTGTTCAGTGTAAAGTATATGGTAGCAATTATTGCTCATAAATAAAAGTATCCAAAATTCTTTCTATTCTCTTTTATTTGTCATTTTTTTTTACATTTTTTACCATAACATCCACCAATTTTATTTTGGAGGCTTCTCATAATTTTTTACGGCAACAGGATATCTTCTGTACTGTTGTTTGTAGTTTTTTGTTCCTAAGAACACTGGACTGACACTCTTGTAACTTTTGCCACATAAATAAAAATTTTTTAATTGACTGAGCAAAAAATAAAAAAAAGAAGAAACCTACCAACATGATTGATAAAGTTATAATTGAATATATGGTACTAATTATTTTTATACATGCCATAAAATAAGATTACGCAAAAGTCAAATTGAGTCTGTAATTATAACAGAACGGATATTAAACTTAAAATGACATTACTATTTATATTCAGAGTTAACAAATCTGTTATATAATTTAAAATAAAAAAAATTGAATACAAATTTTTTGTATGTACAAAATAAGGACGATAAAAACATTTGCGTAGGGTATACTACAAGTGTAGATGTTGGACCATTTTAATTACTATCCCTAACTCCCAAGTCTCCGAATACAAAGATCCATCCAAATCCAGTGGCCGAGTATGATATAACATTAATTTCACACCAATTTCCATTTTTCCATTTTTCATAACCATATTTCTTTTCAATTGTTAGTTTCCTTCATTGAAGAACCATTAATTGTTGGAACCAAAGACAGTGAGTCCCGTCTTGCAAACTCTAGTAAAAGGTTAGGCTTTTGCCTTTGTCCTCATGTGTAGTGGTAAAGTTAGAATTTCACGTTTGGGAGGGTGAAGTGAGCCGATTGTAAGGTCTTGGGGCAGCGGGGTTTAGGGAATAATTTTACTGTAACAAGTTTTACTTTAATTACTAAGTTTATTAAAATTAGTTGTTCAGTAATTATTGTGTGGGCATTTCATCCAATAAAAAAATTGTTGTAAGGGCAAAATTATAAAAAAATTTTAAAAAATTATAAAATTTTAAAATTTTTGAAAGATACTTAGATGTAAAGTACAATGATGAAAGGCAAAAAGAAAAAAAAAATCCCTTGCAAAAAGAAGAAAAAGATTTATTGGCTTCAAAATTTTTCAACGCACGAGCGCCAGATTCTCTTGTTTTCGCTTTATTTGTCATCTGTTGCAAATAATATGGAACTTGTGCAGCTTCAACAGGTAAAAAGAAAAGGAAATGCCACAACAAAAAATTAAAAAAAAAGAATAAAAAAGATTTATTGTGATCATCTTTGGAGGGCTGCAGTTACTTCACTTGATTTTGCTGTCTCTAATGAGAAAAGTGGCTTTTTTTTTTGTCCCCCATTTTTGACATGAACTAGTTCAGATAGAGGATTCTCAACCAATCCCATTAATGTTTTCATGTTGGGTAGGAAGGGGAAAGAAATTCGATTATATACTTAACATATATGTCAAGCATAATGTAATATAGCTCAATTTGGCATTGTCATGAAAAAGCGAATTTATTCCTTCACTCTTCTGCACCCAATGGTTTTTCCTTTTTCTCAATCAATTAAGGATTTCAAAAAATCCTCACATCATGAAACAGAAAACATATAGAGCAAACTGAGATAGGAAAAAAAAAATCACCGACGATTTATTTTTAGATTTATATTTGATATAGTGTCAATGTATAGGTTTTATATATTTATACTATACATGAGGTTCTGTATTTATGGTGAACGTCTAGTTGTGTTGGGATGCTCATGGAGAGATGCTGCTTTGTTATTTACAGAACTTTGCTTTTGGGCACCTGTTTTGATCTCAAGTGCAATCACAATGTCTATAATTTAGGTTAAAGCAATAGTTTTTGTAAAATTTATCATTAATGAAATGTGTTACTTTGCTTCTTTTTTAAAAAAAAAATTATCATATTGTTAATAAATAAATTTAAAAAATTTAAAAATTTAAAAAATATATTCATAATTTTAAAAATATTATTGAATATAATTAAATGATATTGTATATAGACTGACTATACAGTAAATATAAATTTTTATTTTCTCCCTTGCTGTCTTTGGAAGAGCTGAAGCAAATTTTAACGGAGGGAAACAGTGTTCAGAAACAGTTGACAGCAAAGCCTGAATAAAAGGAGATCAGCTGGCAGAGTAGCAAGAAACGAAGATAACAGACAGCAGAAAGCAAGCCAAGGGCCCTCCTTTGCCAAGACGTCACTTGTCAGCCATATTTTCATGCCATATTTTCATACTTGACGTGAGTGAAGGAAGCACCAATATGAAAAGAGTTTAGTAATTGGCAGGTTTGAGAATTTATCCAAAATGTTGATATATTGAAATATTACCTTTTTTTTAATTAAGTACGATTTTGAAAAAAAAAAAGATTCGAGTATAAAAATATATGTAATTATTATTAAATTAAATATTTAAATATAAATTTTAATCATTATTATATATCCTTGACATATCGTACAAAATTATTGATAAAAAAATATTCATTCCACTCATTCCCGTACAAATTCACGTAATTATAAATTGTTTTTTTTCTAGTCGAAGTAAAATTTTATTAAGTACCAGCAGTTGATGGTTGAGCCATTTTTTCAGCTTTAATTGCGATATATATTCCTAATTATTCACCTTTTTTTTGGAAAAGCAGAAACTCTAATCATTAGGAAATATATAGAATTAACAATCTTAATTAGCAAGCTTTAATTGCCATGTATTATTCCTAATTATATTATGTGTTATAAAAATTAGAAAAATGTTGATTTGAAGAGAATGCTTTACAAGCAAGCTTGTCGGTGAAAATTGATGCCTCAGTACAATAATAGAAGTCTGATTGATGTTACAGAATTTTAGGACCACATTGATCTCTCACTCTATACATATACATCCGATACAAGAGGCTGATCCATCAGTCTCACTCATTTGGTCACACCCCATTAAAAGTTTTTTGCTTTTTTTTATTAATTACTTTATATTTTGGACATAATCTTATGTGTAGATTCTTAAACTATTTGATAATTGATTTGGTTTGTTTTATTAAGTACAATGATGTGATTTTTGTAGTCTAATTGTTAGAGTTATTCACGAGTTGGGTTATTTGTTTGAGTTCTGAAGTTTGGTTTAAGCTTTATTTTTTAGATATGAATTTGATTTCAAAAATATTATTTTATTGTGTTCATATAAGTAATTTGTTTTAGGTAAATTAAAACCAAAATATAATTTATAATATTATCAGATTAGTATAAAATTTTTATCATAAATAATAAACTTAATAAGCTTAACGAGTAAATTTTATTCGATTGTAATTAGTTATTATAATATTATATATATGAATAAAAATTATTTTTTTCTCCATCATGAAGATACTGAAATAATTACGTAGTGAGTTCAGCCTATAAAACTTTGGGATAAAGTGCATGAACAGAGCAAAAATAAAAAGCAGAGGTGCATAACAAGTGCACCACAAGCTGCTAGACTTTTATATCAGCTCCAACGTACATAACAAGTGCACCACAAGCTGCTAGACTTTTATATCAGCTCCAAGGTACATAACAAGTGCACAATCCAATGATAATAACAGAGCCTTATCAAATCGATGGGATGAGAAACAAAAGGGAGGGGATGTCTGCTCTTTCGTCGAATGCTGTTTATCTCTATGTGTATGACATCTGTGGTATTAATGAAATGTTTTTTTCAATGCAAAAAAAAACAAAAATAACAGAGCCTTATATAGCATGTTTGGTACAAGGAATAGTTGAGCTATTCTCTCTCTATTCTCATTTATTATTTTTTCTCTTGTTCGGTTCGTAATTCTCTTAAAATAATAGCTATTCTTGAATATTAGCTATTCTTCAAAATCAGCCAAAAATCATACTTAACTAGAACCAATTTTTTATGGTATTTGCTATTTCATGATTGAGGATAAAGCTAACATGCCCTTTATAAGAATTATAAAAAAATATTTAGTATTATAATTACAAATTATTAAAAATTAATATTTTAAATTTATAACTTTAAAAATCATTAATATGTTAATATTTTAATCATATAATGTTTAAATTCTAAATAAAATAATAAAGAATTTTAAAATATTAATGGTTAACTTATTAAATTATTAATATTTTAAATTTTTAATGAAAATATAAATTAAAAAATGAAAAATGCAAATAGAGAATAAAATAAAATAATTATTCTAACATTTTAATAATAAATTTTTAAATTTTTAAAATTTTAACATTTTAATAAAGATAAAAATTAAATGATTATAAAAGAAAAAATTTCTTATTTTCGTCTGTTGGTATAAATTTTACTATATTATATAAAGGTTATTTTTTTTAAAAAAAAATAAATCTTATTACAATAAAAATTTTAAGTTTTAAATTATATATTATAAAAAATTATATTTTAAATTTGAAAATTAATTAAAATTATTAAGATTATTATAGTAATAATAATTAAATTATAAATAAAATATTGGTATTTCAAAATATTAATGATTAAGTTATTAAAATATTCATATTTAAAAATGTTAATATTCAAATTATAAATTATTACTATTTTAAATAAATTATAAAATATTTATATTTAAAAATAAAATAAATTAATCATATATTATAATAAAGAATATTTTTTGTCTTTGTATCACTTATTCTTTTGTTATTTCAAAATTATTTTTCCTAATCAAATATTGCATTAAATCATAATAGCAATTTCTAACTTATTTTATTCTGTGAACTAAACTACATAATAACATTTCCAGTATATTTCTAAATTTCTAACTTATTTTATTCCGTGAATTAAATTTCCAGTATATTTCTATCTTATTCTTTTCTCATATAACACCTATTCTATTATATTTAATTCTATTCCGCAAAGCAAACGTGCTAATAGAGTTTTACATTAGTTATCAACCACAAAAAATTAGAAAATACAGGGAATAAATGCATGTGGGAAAGAATTATAATTATAATCAAATAGTTCATAACTAAAAAATAATAATATATATAAAGTTAAATTAATTATAATTATAATTAAATTAACTAGATCCATGATCTTCTTCTTGTCAATGGGATAAGGTTTCATTGGGTATATTATCAAAATTTGACTATTAAGCTTTAATAACACAAATAATTGGATTTCAGGGAGAAAAAAAGGAAAGAGGAAATATATATTTGATTGGTTCCATCAACAAATAATATAATTAGCCTAAAATCATAATTATATGAAATTAATACACATAAAAAACTTTAATATTGCACTTAATTGGATTGATTGATATTGCAGTTCTCTACTTGAATATATATATATATATATATATATATACACACACGTACACATATAGAATTTAGACAAATATTTAAATAGCAAGTTGACTATGAGAAGGTACTTAATTAGTTGTTTTTGAGATATTGAGTTATTGAACTGTAACAATTGGTATTTCTTTTTTTTTTTTTAATTTTGGTACAATATTTGGACATTTCAATCATTATATTATAGAAAATTGAAAAAAGAAAGATAAATTCAAGTAGACACCCTACAACTACAATTGCATAAGAGAGAATAAAATATGTTCAATGGATTGAATAATTTGGAATTGAATTTCAAAACTAAAATAATTAGAATATTGACTTTCTTAAGAGGAACTCAACTGGTCCAATTGATAAATTGATTAGATTAATTCTAATAAATATTTTCATAAAGCAAAATTTTGAAATAGTGAAATTTAAATTTGAAAAGGAGATACATATACCTTATATTTAGTAAAATTATCACGCGTAACTATTATTATTTTGTTCTTTTATTTTGTTACAATATGTGGATAATTTAATCATATTTAGGGAGACAGACACTATTTAAGTATGCGTGTATATATAGAATAGTAAAGGATGAATATAAATATGCTGATATTAATCCAATAATTTGACACAATTCTAACACTTAAAACATATTTTAATGAATACAATTATAATATTCTAGTTATTGGACACTAATACCTTATAGTTTAAATAAAGAATAATAAATTCAATTCTATTGTACATACCATAATGCTAGTAGCCTATATGTAAAATAGAGAAGAGTACCGTCTATACGTATAATAACAAATATAAACTAGAATATAAGTATAATAGCAAATATAAACTAGAAGGAGAAAGAAAAAGGAAGTACATATTTTTATTTTTTAATTAATTTAATTAATATGTATTTTAGCTATAATGATATGTAAAATTAAATAACATTGAAGTAAAATAAAAGTTGTTTATTTATCTTTTGCAAAGAATTGGTACAACAAATTTATATGCATTTATCGTTTTTTTTTCTAAGCCAATCAAGAATTTTCATTAAAATAAAAAATATTTATTGTTTTTTAAAATCTAAAATTCTAGATAAGGTAGGTACGGTCATTATTTTTTTTTTTTGGAACATATAAAAGTTCATTTAGTTGATAAACACAAAGAAATCAGACATAACTTTATAATTGGGTACCTTATTTACCCAATCTAAATAAGTAAGATTAAGGTACTTTGTAATTGAGTTTGGGTAGTTATTTTAAGGTATTCATTATCCGAATTTGATTATAAATAATAATTTTTAATATTAAATTTTATTTTTTTCAGCTATTAAATTTTTAATTATATGTATATTTTTGTTTATAAATTTCTTATAATAAGTGTGATCTTTACTAAAATTTATTAACTTCTTATAAATAAGATTGTAGGCTTTAATTTATTCTTTGTGAAATAACTATAATTTATTAATTGAATTTTCATTAATAAGACATATAAAAATTTAATTTAATTAGATATTTAACAGGATTAAGTAGTTAAAGATATTATCTAAGGTATTCAAGAATGAATTTAGATAATAATTTCAAATAAATTATTTAAATATTTTATTAAATAATCAAATTCAAATTAAGATATTTCAAAAATAACAGTCTTACCATGGACATTTTATGGAGGAAAATAAAGAAAAAGTTGCATAGACTTAACTTTGAAGATAAACAAGGTACTTAAAAGGTATCTTATCTTATCAAAAGAAGAAAGAAAAAAAAAAAAAAAAAGAGATACCCTAGCCACATGTTATCATAACCGCTTGACTTGACTTGATGGTTTTGGTTTCACCAATATATTTTATATAAAGTAATTATTTAATTTTTTTTTAAAGGCGAGTAATTATTTATTTTAAGTATTGTGTTTAACAAACATAAATAAAATTGAAAGGGGAAGAAGAGGAAAGATCACCGCCGTCAGCGGGAAGTGTGTGACAGTCGGGGGGTCCGTACAGGCACTGAAGATATTAGCATCTATAGGCCTATGTAAGGAAGGAACCTGTCTAAGAGAAAAAAGTAGAAGAAGACGAAAAAAAAAGAGGAGAAGGGAAAATAAAAAGAAAATTGTGGAGTCCCGACATCAGACAGTAACGACTGCACAGATATGCTAACCAATGGGAGGTCGACAGCACATTCTTAAAAAAACCACCCGGTTTTTTTCCAAGTCTCAAACCCACTTTCCCTAAAACCACTTTTAGTTTCAGGTTTTCAGGGTTGGGTTTTTTTTTAGTTGTTGGTTTGGCTTGGTGCCCTGGATTTTTGCCTATTCTATATATGTGTGCATGCTTTCACAGACAGACTTCATATTTAGCAAACTAGAGGAAGAGGGAAAAAGAAGAGGAAAGGGAAATCCTAGTTGGGTATTTTACTTGATCTTCCTACCTCCTTTTACCAGTTTCAGAGTCTTTGTTTTTGCTTATTTCGGGGTTCACTTGGGTTTTTGCCTTTTCTTCAAGAAGAAAGGAAAGACAGAGAGAGAGATGGGGAGAGGTAGGGTTCAGTTGAAGAGGATAGAGAACAAGATCAACAGGCAAGTTACTTTTTCCAAAAGGAGAGCTGGGTTGTTGAAGAAAGCTCATGAGATCTCTGTCTTGTGCGATGCTGAGGTCGCTTTGATTGTCTTCTCTCACAAAGGGAAGCTCTTTGAATACTCCAGTGATTCCTGGTAACCATTTTCTTTTATTCTGGGTTTTTTCTTTCCCCTTCCTTTGGCCTGTTTCTGCTCTGCTTGTTATTTTTTCTTTTAATGCTTTTTTTCTCACCCTTCAATTTGGTGCAAACATCTTTCTTCTTCTTCTTCTCTACAAACTCTACCCAATTTATGTTCCTGTACAGGTTTCCCCTTCAAAGAAAAGAAAGACATAACATTCTTTTTCTATAGTTTTTGCATACTACTTTCCAAGATATATTGAGACCGAAAAGACATAAGATTAAACTAGGAATACACCGACTCCTTTTCATTGTTCTTGTTCATAAGAGTCAACGAGCTGAAAATAGATATGAAACATGGTTTTTAGCTGTTTCCTGGATTTCATGCAAAGCTCACAGGCAAAAATTAAGGCATCTAACAGTTTAGCTAAAAGAAGGCCTTTAATAATATAACATGACCATATCAGTATTAGAAGTGTTTCAGGGACCCTGAACTAGCAACAGAAGGGAAACCTTTGGGGGAACTTTGGTCACATCTGGCATACCAAGTTATTGACCAGTGGAACAACAAGGAATTTTCTTCTTTATTTCTTTGTTTCTTCTCAGTATTTGGTTTTAGTCCGATGGTCTAACTTTCTCAAGTAGGAGAAAACACAAAAATGTCTACTTTTGCCATCTTAAAAGAAAGGTAAAAGCCATCCCTAAGTAACATATTTTCTTCAAAAGAAACCTAAAGTATGCATATATTTGTCTTTTTTTCTTAGATTTATTTTCTCTTGGAAAAAGGATTAATTTGTCTTGAAATTAATAAATCAACTGAAGAACTTGCACCTTCTTGAGATCTTCTCTCCTTTTGCTACTTAATTTATTTCTTTTCTTTTTGGGTTCATCTTCTCTTCTCCAGCCCTTGGAACCTAGACCTCTGGCCTTGTAGAACTCTGATCCAAGACCTCCAAAGTTCAAACTCTAACAAGCCGAAAGAGGGTATCTTTTTGGTAATTTGAAAAGAAAGTGGCATTTTACACCTTTTTTGGGAGGGGGACAAAGTGAGGGGTTTACACTTGATATCTCAAGATTCCTTCGTAGAGGAGAATCCCAGGACTGACTAGAAAAATGTAGCTTGATATCTGCCTAAACTAGACAAAGTGGTATGAAAATATTATACTATATCTCAATGATGTGCTTTTCTTAAGTTTATCTATAGTCTTTTTGTTTAATAATTTACATGTAATTTAATATTTTTAAAAATAACATTGAAACTTAAATTTATAATGTAGTGTATCTAGTTAATTATACTCAACTTACTTAGTTGTCAAATTTCAAAAGTATTAAATATAGTTTCTTTTATTATGTTAGTTCAGCTCTTATAGTGATTGAAACTAATAATATTCAGTATTTAATTTTTCTAGTTTTTCTAATTATTAAGTACTTTGATGTCAATAAATCTTCTTTTTCATTGAGCAAAAAAAAAATTAGGGTTTTTGATCTTTGAATAAAATCTTCCAAATACAATAAACAGTTTATAATGTTGACATTTGAGCAATCAGCAAAGCTTTCTTTTTTCTTACACTTTCTTGTATATTTACTCCAATGCATTAAAAAAGAACACAGAAATGATGAAATAATTTGTTTAAAATGGTTTATGAATTGCCTTTAAGCTGGGGAGAAATGATATGGATTCTTTTAAAATTTTTAATACCTGTGATTTTTCTTTATATATTTTATTTTATTAATAAATTATTAATTTTAAAATATAAAATTTCAAGTATATATGAGTAACATTTTTAAATATTTAATTAAATTTTAACTTAACAGAGAGAAGATAAAAGCTCAACTAATTTAATTATCCTCAATGAAAATAGGAATTATGATGGAATTGGGAGTCCATAACCAATTAAAATTCAAATTACAATATATATATATATATATATATATATTCTCTTTGTAGTAGAGTTTCTGTTTCTTTGGGATAGATAAAAGCTCAATTATAAAAGAAAAAACTTTTGAAAAATAATAAAACTTGATATGCTTTTAATTAAGCCCAAAAAAAAAAAAGCCAACCAATATACATATATATATATATATATATCCATGAATTTAAATATAAGCTTGTGCACTATCAAATAAACCTTTTACTTATCAAACATATATATATTCACTAGGTGATACATAGAGCAATTTAATTGACGAAAAAGAAAAAAAAAGAAGGAAAAAATCACATCATTACAAATTGAAGGTTAAAGTATGAAATTGGATAATGTAAGAGCACTCGAGCATTCGGTTCATTGGTTGGTGCATGATCCCTTGTATAGAGAGTAGGATTCGAATCCTCCTTCTCCAATTGTAAAAAAAAATAAAAAAAAACTAGATAATGTAAGAGTTAATTTTGTTGGGGGGTGTGATTTTGCTTTGTGTAAGGCTAAATTCTTGATTTTTGTGATCAAAAGAGCAATATTGATCTTTCTTTTTGATGATGGGAGGGTTTAAAGAATTTCTGTGCAGTGGCATATAATTATCATTACATTTGCAAACCAAATTACTCAACCCATGCTGTAAACCACCATTACCAAAGACTTAGTTATCCTGACTCAGTTCAGTAATACTCGATAAAACACGATTTGACCTCTGATTTTTTAAGTTTCCTTTTTGAGTCTTTCAATTTTTAAATAAGAGCTGAGCAAAAAAAAAAAATTTTTTAAATAAGAGTAATTTTTTTTATATTTTATATCATTTTTCAATCTCTCCTTCACCATATGGACATGATTATAATTTATATAGCTCATTGTTGCTGAAATCCCAGCCTTAATTTGTACTGAAAATGAGATGTTATATCTTTAACAAAGATAGTATAACTCACTGGGAGTTGACTTCAGTGCTTGGATTTGCTTCCATGCTTTAATTGGGTAGTCTTTTAATTGCCATTGAAGGAAAAAAAAAAAAAGAACAAAGAGGTTTGCTTGCTTCAATGGTTTATAGTTAATGTCAAATATTAAGCTTTGATGCTACTAAGAATATAGCTGCATGTAATAATGCAAGCATAAAATATTTATGGTACAAATCGATTACGAGAAAAAGCAATGAAAAATATATTTTATTCAGATAAAAAAGAATTGGTACATATGAACGTACACACGTATTGTATTTGAAATTCACATATGTTGGTGAATTAGCATATATAAACTTTAAGGTTGGACGTGAGACAACAATCCCTATGTGAAAATTATGACTAATGAAGGCATTTATGAATGTTAAGTTAAAGTAATTACAGTCAGTGATTGGAAATTAATTAGTTAGTCATGCAACTGTTTGTGTAGTATTGATTTTAACGGTTGCACATGGATTTGGAAACTCCTTTGTATGGTCGATCGTTCATACTCCTCCATTGGGAAACTACCTTGCTAACTCTGTTGCCAAGGGAGCCATGCGTGATCATCTTTTCATTCTGCTCTCTTAACCTTTTGGTTTCTGCCCTGTGATTTTTCTCTCCTTCTGCTGGTTTTGTGTTCTATCTGTGATTGATCCTGCCTCTCCCTTCTGAGCTCGATTCTGTTTTGCTTTGGTGATTTCCTTTTCTTTTTTTCCTGCCGTGGGCTCGCTGGGTGGTGCTTTCTGGCTCCTTTGTTCTTGATTTGCTTTCTTTTGGTGGCTGACCGTCCTGCTTTTTGTCATCTTTGTCTCCCAAGTGGGTTTGTTTTTTGGTTTCTGCTGGTGCCTGCCATTTCTCTGCTGTTGAGATGTGCATTTTTTTTCCCTTTTTTCCTTCCTGAGTTGTTCCTGGAACTGCTGGTTTTCTGATCTTTTTCCTTTGATCAGACTTTGATTACTTTGATTCTCTTTAATAAATTCTTCTGATCTTTACCTTTCAAAAAATAAAAAAACCTGTTGCACATGGATTTGATTGATGTTTTTCTTTTGACAAATCATCACTAGCTAATTATTGATTGTGTACTGTAATGTTGATGTTGCTTTAAGAGTGAATCTTGGTGATCTTCTCTTGCATCAACAGAAAAATATAAAACAAAAAAAAAAAAGCGAGAATTTGTCTGCTTGGTATATTATGGCATGAAAAATAGTCCATTTAAATGGTTTTTTTATAAAAAAAAATATATAAAAGATAATAAAGCTAGAACAAGTTTTACTAGAGGAAATACTGAAAAGTATTGTCCTTGATGCTAACTTTTCCTTCCTGCAACAGCATGGAGAAGATACTTGAACGCTATGAAAGGTACTCCTATGCTGAAAGACAGCTTGTTGCTATTCAGCCAGGATCTCAGGTACTACTTTCACGTCTTTAGTTTTGCCAGTTCTCATTATAATTTTTTATACAGTGTCTAATAGCATTTTGACAACAAAACAAGGATTGGGGTTGGTGAGTACATTTTACAGCATTTAAATGGTAGCTGTCTCTGTAACTCCTGATTACTTTCATAGGTGTTGTTTTCTGGTACAATAATAAAGGAACGTCAAGCTTTAAATTAAAGTTATTGTTTTGGAAGTAGGTCAATAAACCATTAGCATTGCTAATTCATTGCATTGATAACCTGCCTCTCTACTGTGCAGGGGAACTGGTCCATGGAGTATAACAGACTTAAGGCTAAGGTTGAGCTCTTGCAGAAAAATCACAGGTACCTACTTCAAACTGATTGCATGGTTGCCTTTTTTTTTTTAAAAGGCCAAGTTAAGTTATCATATCATAAGAGGGGTTTTACAGAAAGAACCCTTCTGTGGGTGATAAGCAGGAAGCTACTTTGGGTGGTGTTCCCCGATAGTAGGTGCCCTGCGTATACAAAAGATGGGTCATACCTATCCTGGTTGCAATTAAGATCAGACTTGACAATTTTCTATTTGACATCGACCCAGTGCTGCTTCTTACCTAAGTACAAACTCATCCCAATGCAACCAAGTTTACTGTACAAAACAGTAGTCCCTATATAAAAGTTAAACTTGACACCATATGCACTGTAGCTATACACTTTCAGCCTATGCTTTCTTGGTTGCTTAATATGCACATTATCAAAGAGAGACGATTTCCTTCTTCAAAATTGCAGGTTCTATATATATCTCGTGTTTAGAATTTCTTTTAGCGTATGCTTAATTAGTTGGTTGAATCTTCAAACCTGTCCAGGCACTACATGGGAGAAGATTTAGACTCATTGAGTCTCAAGGAGCTGCAGAACTTGGAGCAGCAGCTTGATACTGCTCTTAAACACATTCGATCTAAAAAAGTATGCTTAACTGTTGTCCTTTTTTCCAGTCATAGTAGTATAATTACAGTTGTTTCTTGTCGGTTTTAGTGATGAAATTGTGGTTCCTGCAGAACCAACTCATGTATGAGTCTATATCTGAGCTCCAGAGAAAGGTAAGGCCTCTCAGAACATCACTTGCTTGTCAACCATGGAGAGATCCATTACAAGAACTCTCAATCGTGTTCATATGTAATCTCTATCATGTTTATGACAGGAGAAGGCAATACAGGAGCAAAACACCATGCTAGTAAAGCAGGTGACTTACCCTTTTCATGTTCATAATTTCATTATTATTATTTGCTTAATCAATCCATTTTATTTATAGATAATAGCTAAACAGCTTCACAACTCATAGGTATGAGTAGGAAAATACACGTTTCTGAAAAATGAAAACGCCTAATAATCCAATATATGAGAATATAAAGACCCTGTTAAGCTCTCCTTAAATGGAAACATATCCTTAGATAAATTACACGATATTCACCAAAGCACACAACTAAAAGGCAACAATGAACCTGTTGTGTGGTGTATGCTGATGTTTCAGGCGTGTAAGCTCTATATCACTGGACCTATCTGGTGTAATCGTGGTGTGCATATTCTGATCCTTTGAGACCAATTACTATCAATAAAATTATAATTAAGCAAAAAAAAAAAAAGAGGCCACAATGACAAGTACACCTATTCAACGTACCAACTCATTGATTGATGTACCTCCTTTACCTTAAGTAACTTATTGAAGATTGTTCCTTCCTTCAGCTACATCAAATCATTTTTAAGAGCTTTAGTGTGAAATGTCATCTTCCATCAAGTGAAACACATAATGATAAAGTGGTCTGTCTTTGCACGCAGATCAAGGAGAAGGAGAAGGCTGTTGCGCAGCAGTCTCAGTGGGGGCAGCAAGACCATGGCCTCAACACATCACCCTTTCTGCTGCCACAGCCACATCCTTGTTTGAATATTAGGTAATCTTCTCTTTAAGCCAAGTGATACCAGTGCAGCATCACTCTTTAAAAGTTTCATAAACATAGATTTTGTTCCATACTTACAAATGTTACTGAGATATGAATTTGAATGATAGTGGACCTCCGCTCTATAAATTCATATCCCTTTTATTTGGAAGACTTTTTTGTTTGACTAAACTGGTCATCTCAACGTTAACTCTACATTCTATTTCAGACAATGTAACCATCTCTTGGCTGTAACGTGCAGTCTAGGTCATAGGATACATGATATATTTTCAACTTGATGGAAAAATTGAGAATAATCGTCGGTGATGTTATGTTTGTGCATAACTTTAGAGAAGTTTATACCCTTATACGCTCTCTTACTAAAATTTGAGATTGATGGGGTTGAAATGATTCATGCGTGGCAGTAATTTTGACCCGAATTTTGATATTTTGTTTATAGAGTGCCAAGCTATAGTATACGGTCCGGTGTTTGATGACTTTTTTTGGTCTGATATTTGGATTTTTTATTATCAAGTGTTCTTACTTGTATCAATTGAAAACATTCTATTTCAGAGTCTACAGCCATTCTCCTTAGTATGGGGCTATATACTTTTTATTTTAACTGAAAGGGTAGAGGAAGGTTAACTTTTTTTTTCTCGGCCAATCAAAGATTTCATTGATAGTGAATATAATTACGAAAGGTAAAAATTGCTACTCAAAGAGAGAGAAGTAGCACCGTCTGTTAAACAGATTACAACAAGATGACTCTTGTCATAAAAAGTCCCCACATCATAAAATATAAAGCAAGGAGAGGAAGGCTATTAGTTTATGATTCACCCAACAAGAGTAGAATATGGTTGTTTTGTACCTCTAAACTGTGTTTGTCTTTGATAATTTTGAGCATGTAGTTTCTCTGTAAAGTGGGGATAACTTGGTTAAAAAATTGATTTACTTACCGGTTTTAATTTCTACTTATACCATGCAGTGGAACATACCAGGAAGAAGCACCAGAGATGAGGAGGAATGAACTTGACCTTACCCTTGAACCTATCTATTCGTGCAATCTGGGATGCTTTGCTGCATGAATTGTGGCACGATGGAAGAATGCTTGTTGTTGCCTCCCGCTTAAGAATATGGACATAGATGCATTATGGTTGAACAAAAAAAAAAAAAAAAGCATGAGAAAGAAAAATTGTTTGTAACTCATGCTTTTTATGTCTGCTTGATTTGACATATCTATGCTGGTGATAAGTATATATTTGGATCTTGGATTTCTCATATATTTTTAATCCAGTTGTTGCCTTTGTTGTTCCATTTCATAACCAGACTTTCCACTGCAGATATAGAGTTAATGGACTGATATATAGTGAGTACACATTAAAAGGATATCAAACAAGAGCTTATCACAAGGAAATTTGTCTGTCGATTTTTTCCTTCTTTAATAATAATAATAATAATAAAGCATAAGCATATGCATCCTGCAATGGTACATCTACAACCTGTAGCTCTTTCTCATCAATTTTGAACAAGGGAAAAACTTTTAATAAGCTAATTCCAAAATCATCTGTTCATGATCTTCGATCAGCTTTTGGATGTCTCATGTGTAATCCAATGTTGTCAAGCTGCTTCATGAAATTCCATCACCTAGAAAATCAATCCATAATTAGTCAGATGCTCCAAGAAAATGCCAATACAATGAGATAATCTTCAAAACATAATATGATGGGAAACTTGGTAATTGAACCCAATCAGGACATGAAACTTCAGACCAAAATATGGCACTAGAAGCATAGAATCCCCATCACAACTTAAATTGTTCACCTATCACATGAAGAGCTGATAGCTCCTGTTTAGCCATTCGCTTCTTGATGTTTGAAGAATGACATGTTGGATTAGTTCTTGATGGTTTTATGATAATTTGACAGTTTGGTTTACATAGCTAATAGTTGTCAGGACTCAGACCAACTGTTAAATCTTAAGGAAAAAGGATCAAAGCGTATAAGAAGTAAATTACCATGCCACAGATCGGACAGTTTTCTGATCTCTCCATCCACTCATATATGCAACCGAGGTGGTAACTATGGGAACATCGAAGAACTATCCTTGGGTTTTCAGGGATGTACTCTGCAATAAAAAAGAATGGGAGAAGTCAAAAGAGGGTAGTGAATCCAAGTAGGCTAATATACTTTAAAGCCACATTTACTTGATTTATAAACTGGGTCGGAATCAGCAATCTTATCCAAATTAATGAGAGATTTCATAATGAGGCGGAAAAAGACAAATGCATTCTTAAAGCTAGTCAAAAATATGTTACTAGATTCAAAAAGTTTTACCTTCAAGACATGTGGGACAAACATCATCTTCCGATTCTTCACAGGCACGAGCAACTTCAGCTTCAGATTTCTCAGATGAGAACTTCAAGTCAGGCTCTGAACAGCATGCTGTTGACATCCCTTCGCATTGAAGCTCAGCTGATTCGTTTCCTTTACCAGCATGTTCCAGGTCAATTACTTGGTTATTCTTGTGTTCTCTAACTTGTCCATCCTGTTGCTGACTGGGGCGTGTGGCATCAGCATCAAAATGCAAGGGTCTTGGAGGAGTTGTGGCAGTGTCAAGCTGTATATCGTCGGATGCAACATCAAAACTCAAAGGGGATGCCACTTGAGCAGTTGAAACGGGGGCATCCGATTGCCCATTACCGAATAGTTCTGTATGCTGCTCAACAATTTCACAAGTCAGGGAAGCTAACGATGCCTTATAGCAAATTGCTCGTATCAGAAACCAATTGTGCATAAATCATATCCAAGTTTAAGAAGTAACGCTGATTCCTTTCGAGGCCACCAAGGCTAATATAAAATTCTGCTTCTTATGTTCTCGTTCATGGTTACTTACTGGTACCAGTTAACTTAAAAGAAAAAAAACACTCAAGTATACTCAATATCACCTCATATTACCACCATGGCCTATGCAGAGAACATCACCCTCTATCCACCCCAAATTTGGCAAGAACTTCTCGGTTATGGTTACTTATCATGAGAATCAAGCTACATTTTCCTACTGGTCGAAATGTTTTCATGGTAACTAGGTAGTAATGATCAAGGAAAAGACATCAAGAAAGTTACAGTAATGGTAACCGCATTGAAAGATTCCATTGACGATTGCTAGAAACAATAATCAAGCAAGCTTAAAAAGACATAGATATCAGAATACGAATGGCCTGCTTTCCTCCATTGAACAAGGAAGAGCACATTGAATTTGACATTATACCTTGCGCAATAAGGTACGGATGATGCGTTTGAGACTGCTACGACTGTGAGAAGTTGGAATCTCATCTTCAAGATCCCTGATGTGGATACAACAACAGATAATTGCCATGATCAAGCTTTAGTTTCTACTTCAATTTCAACCTGAAAAAGAATCACTATTACAACTTGATTAGAGAAAAAAAATGGAATGCATCCCTAGCAATTCTATCAATAATGGCATATAATTATTTAAGTTGATTAAAAACAATACAGTTATGAAAACCAGAGCCGTTTATTTTTTTCTAAGTTAAAGATTTTATTCAGCAACTCGGAAGTTATAAAGTTAGAATAAAGAACAGTTACAATACGAAAATGATTAACATATTAACATAACCGTAAAAATAAATCTTCATATATTTAATATGAAAAAAAATCCAAAATTAAATTGATCTAGCTAGTACGAGGTCTTCAAATAGGCAATGATTGAAAGAGATCATCAATCAATTATTTAACAATATATGATCATTAAAAACAAACCATCTTCGTCAATAAGATCAAAGGGAACTTAACCAACAAGAATGAAGAAACTCTACAACAAAATCCCATCCTCTTTCATTATACTACGATATTGCAACAAAAAATTATGTAAAAAAAAAAAAATCCAATACCTTAGAATCCAAGATACATTTTGAAACAAAGGAAAAGAGTGATCAACTGGAAATTAATACTGATATTGATAAGCACCCAACAACTTGGTACATTCAAAGAAGAAAACAACAAAGGTAATTAGACCCTAAGCAGGGATTTAACAGTTAATAATACTATAAAAGAAGAAGAAGAAGATGATGTTGTCGTTCAACTTGGACTATGAGGAAAACAAAAGATTCCAAAGTGGAGCACTTTTTCTAGCGTAAGATAAAACGAAGGGTTTTTGTATCCTAAGCTGCGTAGGATTCTTCGTCGATAAAAGTACCGAATTGACGGCGACTTTTTATGGGACGCAGGAAACGTCTTTTCTTTTCCCCTGCCTTGATGACGTGGACACTGTGGTCGAACCTACCTTTCTTAATGTACTTACAACATTTACGAAATTAATTGTCGTTTTACTTGATAAAATTTTAAATAAAAAATAATAATTAGATTAATTCTATTCAATTATAAACTCTTAATTATCAACCATGATTGTGGAATTTATATAGATTGCATTACATATCAATCTCTAGTGATTATATAATTTTAAAAAATAATTATAACATACGATATTTTTTAAATTTTTATATAAAAATATTAAAAACAAATAGCAAAAAGTAAATGATGAAAATAACAATTAAATGAAATTTATATATATAGATATTTTTAAATTGTAAGTGTAAGAAATAAGTTAATAAGTATTTGACTTTATAACTCTTACAACTTTCTTAGACACACTAGTGTAAAATTAAAAATAAAATATAAAAGAAATTTCTTGAGTTGACTTTTTTTTTTAAATAGGTCCAAAGGCCCAACTCATAAGAGGCTAGGTGATCCACTAAAAGGAACAATATGAGAGGGGTAAATGGATAAATATAACATGAGAGAGACTGTCAAATCAAACTAAATCAAGAGATAAAAGGGCTCAAAACCACTACATATAGTAAGTTCCTTCCATGAATACTGTGAAGAATTTTGATTAAATTATACAATTAGTTTTTATATAATAATTTATAAAATTTAAGTTTTTATATTTTTTAAAATTGATAATATTAGTCAAATTGTTAACAATATTAAAATTTTTTTGTTATTTATACGGACATGGTACTTTCTTATTGATGTGATATTGAATATGATGATTTATTAATAATAATGTGATTTTTTTTATTTGTTTCACAACATTCTTTTTACAACTTTAAATTAAGAAATACAGAAATTTAAATTTTTCTCTACTTCACAATACTCTTTCCTCAAATCTTAAAAACCTATTCATATTTTCGATTTGTTTATTTTCCAATCATGTTTAAAACCATTAGCTCACGTTGGATAATTTTATAGCTACACTTATAAAATCAATGTTAGTAATTGATCGCGTCATATCGACACTGCTATTACATCATTATTGAAATACCACATACATGTCATTATATTCAATCTCACATCAATAAAAGAATATTACGCATTTGCACAATCAAACACCATATCAATAAAGATAACAAAAAACTTTTACCACATTAAACTAACAGTGTCATTTTTGAAAAGTACAAAGATTCGGTTTTTATAAATTATTATAAACATACTAAATCTATCATTTTGATAAATATACAGGAACTAATTATATTATTTGATTGAAGAAATTTTTATGTCTTTGACACAAAACTTTGGAAATTTTAATAAAATTTTTATGTCTTTGATACTAAACTTTTGAAATTTTAATAAAATTACTACATGATTTTAATTTTTTACACATGACACTCTGAGATCACTCATACACCCACACGGGGATCCAAAGTAAAAAGTCCGGCACAGTAAACATCTATTGCTGGCGGCCTGATGGTCAAAGTTGAGGGATCGATCATCAGTCCAAGTCCAATTACAATTTTATTAGATTCATATCTATGGAGTACTTTTTACCGAACAATCTCGATGTTTTCAGAATGATGACGTTCAATTATTAACGTAAGGTATTAATAGATAATTATTCTATACACAAATCGAGAGTCAAAGTGATAAGAGACAGTAGGTGGAGAAATGTTAACTGATAGATTGGCGACAAGGTGAGAGACATGGGAGGGTGATTAAAGTGGTTAAAATCCTTTCATGGAAATGACAAATTAAAGTTAGGAAAAATTTTGGAAAGGACCTCTCACCTATTTGACCTTACTTTTAACAGAGTAATGCAGCAAGAAAGATGTTCTTTGTTTGTTCTTTCTAAATCATCAGAACACTTTTGTTTTTTTGTTTTTTTTTTGGTGGGCAAATTAGCATTGTAGAGTTGAGTGGTTGACCCTTTTCTGCTTTTGCTAATCATGTTGTTTCGAAGAATTTCTAACACAGTATTTTACTTTGTGTGTTAATTATATGTTATTCTCAAAATGATGAGCTGGTAGCTTTCGATTCACGTTAGATAAAACCATCATAAAGAAAAACAAAATGAAAATCGTTACAGGGTTCTAGTATGATCATATTCATACCCTAAACCATCAATATTAATCTTGGAATGATCATTACAGGAAAGAGGTGACAGTACTAAACTAGGAAGGAGTGAGCCATAATTACCATTATATCTTACCTAACAGGAGTAGAATTTTCATCTGCACCTATGTCACTATAAGGTTGATGATGATTGTGGAAATTTTGTTTTTTGAATTTTTTTTCAGGTATTGTGTGTTGTCTCGCATTGTTGTTGATTTGTTGTAAGTATTAGCTTGTTTGTCTTTTGCATGGTAAGGGTATAATGAGAGGCGATCGAGAGGTGAATCTGCATAGTTAATGTCGACCCAGAAACAGTGATGATAAGCAGAAACTAATTACACATGCTGTTAATCAATCTAATTTCTGGTGCACATGATGCTAAGCCACGGGCTGCTGCCATTTCCTTGTCACAACCTCAGAACATGCTCTTTCAGACTTATTGTGGGAGGATTTCAACAGAGGCTGCTGTAATTTGTTTGCTAGATTTATTATTATAATAATATTCATGAAGCATAGTCTCTTAAAAACAAAAAAATTGGGCTCAATTTTCAACCGCACAACTAAAATAGGCAGACAAGAAACATGGTATAGAAGAAGAGATAGTGCTGCAGATAAGTTAAAAAAGATATGCTGGAAGCGATGGAGAGAGATTGGAACATTTGTTGCAGTACTAAATACTGTGACAGGAAACTGTACCATAAGAGCTGCAAGCCTGAAGTGGGAGGTTCAATGCCTTTCATGGCCTTTTAATTTGATTCTATCTGTGGCCCTGCCCCTCTTAAAAAAAGTTGAAAGACCAGTTCATAATATGATCATGACATGGTGCCTTGCATTCTTGCAATTAGCCATAGAATAAGAGAATTTGGATATTAACTGGAAAGGCAATGCAAAGCAAATAATTAATTAATTTGATTACCACTAACATGGCAGAATGCCCGGGGGCCAAGCGGCAGGTCTAGGAGGGATGGGCCTACAGCTTCATGACAGGCACGTTCAGGAATAGCCCCACAAGGGAAATTAAAAGGGAAACAAAGACCTGCTATCATGATTAACAAACAAAAGAAAGCAAAAGAGAGAAAAAGCAAAGCTAGCAGAAATAACCCGTGGCCCAAACCAACATCTAGATATTTGGTTTCCAGCGACAGGCAAGGCCTAATTGTTCCTGTCTTCTTCTCTTCTTCTTTACCTTCTTATAATTATTTGGTGTCTACCTTAGTAGCCATCCCAGGAGATGGGCAGGACAGGCACAAGGTTGCCAGGCTTCTGCCTAAACAGGATTAGGCCTCATGCAAGAGTCCGGTCTCCTCCAATACAAGCCAAGCCTAAGGTGGATTCTGCTACAGCCGATCAAAAGGCCGAAATTTGTGGCAAAGTTGGAGATGATAAATCCAGCAATGGAGAAAAACCAGGGTTGGTAATTGGAAGGAAAATCATGATTGTGGTTGATTCCAGCATTGAAGCCAAGGGAGCAATACAATGGGCACTCTCTCACACTGTCCAGTGTCAGGACACAATTATTCTTCTCTATGTGACAAAGCCCTCAAAACAAGGTTGGAGCTCTGTATTTTCTTGTCATTTACCCTGAAAAAGTTTTGATTGTTAGTTAGAATCACTGTATAAGGAAATAAACAGATTTACCATAAATGGTTGAAATACGTAATGCAGTTACAGTTAATGAATTCGACAAGAACAGACCTGCAAGGGCTTCTGAACCGGTTAGCTCCCTGAAAAACATGTGCAAGCAGAAGAGACCTGAGGTGGGTTGGGCATATCCTTTAGGTTTCCTGTTAACATCTCTCAAAATAATAACATTCTCAACTTTTTGCCTAGTAATGCATATTCTCATCCTCACTTTTAATTAGTTTTGTTCTCAATTTTCAAATGATAAGTAAATTGATTAAGTAGAGATTAATATATTAATGTCACCTTTATCTGGAGTCCATGTAACATAGCAAATGCTATGACTCTGGCCTGACAGGTGCAAGTTGAGGTAACAGTGGTGGAGGGAAAGGAGAAAGGTCCAACAATAGTCGAAGAGGCCAAAAGACAAGGGGTGGCACTCCTGGTTTTGGGACAGAAAAAGAAGTCCATGACTTGGCGTCTCATCATGATGTGGGCAGGGAACAGTGTAACTGGTGGAGTAGTCGAGTACTGTATCCAGAATGCGAGTTGCATGGCAGTTGCAGTTAGAAGGAAAAGCAAAAAACTTGGAGGCTACTTGATCACCACAAAGCGGCACAAGGATTTCTGGCTCTTGGCTTAAAGTTAAACAGTCAATTGTTTTACTGGCCTCCAAAAACTCTTTTTCAACAAAGGGGATTCTAATCTTAACTTCAGAATATATGTGATTTTTCTAGTGTTTGTTTTTGTAAATAATACTAGTACTAAAGTATATTGAAGAAAAGGAAAAGGGGGCTTGGTGTGTGAATGAAAAAGTTTGTGTTGTGTCATTATGTATGGGCCTGGCGATTATGGCTCAAGGGGAAAGACGATCGGGGGTCCCTTGACCCCTTTTGGGTCTCTCCTGGATGCTACAGTGGCTGGAAGAAGCACATGGTTCAACCACTTTTTGTTTTTGTAACTTGTACCAGAGGGTGGACACAGGGTGGGTACGTACACTTGGATGATCCTCCTTGAATTCACCGACGTTTGTTGCAGCAGAGATGCTGGGTGATCAGCTTTGCTGAAGCTGCAACACCACCATAACTGTACCATGCATTGTTGTAATTACAATAATTTGGCCTTTCTTTCACATGGTTCTGCTTGAACCCTGGCAAATTTATCAGTTGGTTTTACCATTACAAATGTTTTCAATATGATTAATTGGTGAAATTCTCGGTGATATATGCCCATGTTTCCTGCTGTAACTCAATTTACAGAATTTGACAACATTTGACAGTGAGTGAGGGGTATAACTTAAAATCCATTGTTAATCATGCCCCAAGGTGCAAAACAGTCAGGGCGTTCCATGGACTAGGCACATAAAACTGGTGCAACAACTTAAGAAGCAGTGGCATTAATTGGGCTGGGTGTGTCCACCATTGATCATGCATGCTTAAAAATGCACTTCATTATTGCACTTGTATCGACATGAAAATTGCATTGTAACCGATTCCCAAGCAATTTTTCTATCTTCATTGCACTGGCAATGTTCAAAGACTACGGGGCCCTCCATGGGTTAGAAATATGGATGAGTCGACGTTTTTGTCAGAGCTTTTGGGACCTCTGTTCCTTGAGCATGGAGCAAGCCAAGCACCTTTATTTATTAGCAAGATTCCCCTAACCCCATTTTAGGCCCCTATCTACCAGACAAAGGTCCATGGGAAAAAAACAAAAAAAGCAAATAAAGGATTTCACATTTTTGTGTGTAGAATTAAAATTATTATCCAAATTCATTCTAAACTTGAATATTGATTATCTTAATTTTATATAATTGGGTCGAATATTTTGTTATAGAATATCTATTACCATTTTTACATAGAATTAAAAGATTAAGACAAGAGACAAAAGTATTATTGGTTTTTTTTTTTTTAATCTATAAATATTGTATATGTGAATTATTCAATATGATTAAATAAAATTAAAATATTTTATAATTGAGTTTGAGTAAATTTTGGATAATATAATTAGGATTTGTCATGAGTTGAATAAGATTTGGATATTGGTGTTAATGTACTTACCATCTGAATCTAATTATTAATATAAATTAAGATTTTATTAATTATTTTAATATTTGGGTCGGTAGTCTAGTAATGGAGCAGAGGCTCAGATAATTTTGGACCCAAAGCCCACCATAATAAACCTCCTACAAAACCCAGAACTTGAAAGTAAAACCCTTTCCTTCTTCCTTTGTTTCCTTGCTGTTGTTCTTCTTCACAACCGCCCTTTCTCACAGACCAAAACGCAGGCAACCGATGGCTAAGCATTCGGGTACCGACGCCAAAACCAAGAAGAAAGCAAAGAAGAAAGGCAGCAAAAAGTCAGGTCCAGATGCCATCTCCATGAAGCTCAAAGCTGAAAAAACCAACCCTTTCGAGACCATATGGTCCCGCCGCAAGTTCGACATACTTGGCAAGAAACGCAAGGGGGAAGAACTCCGAATTGGCCTTTCTCGTTCCCTCGCCATCCAAAAGGCAAATTCAACCCCAGAAATTCAGCCCCCCCTTTTTTTCTCTCTCTATTTTTACTTGTCTATATATGTTATGTGTGTTAATGAGGCTTTTTTGGGTTTGTTTCAGAGGAAGAAAACGCTGTTGAAAGAGTACGAGCAAAGTACAAAGTCTTCTGTTTTTGTGGATAGGAGAATTGGGGAGCAAAATGATGAGTTGGGTGAGTTTGAAAAGGGTATTATGCGATCTCAACGTGAGCGTCAGGTTGGTTTTTTTTTTTTTTTAATCGGTTTTCTTTAGTTCTTTTAACTGCTTGGTTGCTGAGGAATTGTAGCAAAAAGAAAAACAAGTGGTTGCTGTTTTATGGAGCATATGTTGTCACTTGTGAAGCGGGAGCTTTAAGAAACTTTCATATGGTTATTAAGGCTTATAAATTTTGCTTTTTTTTCTTTGGAGTTGGTGAAATTTTAAAGCTTTTTAGTTGTGGTTTATTATTAATTCCCATTTTGGTAATGCATCATTATTTTCATCAAGGTGGTCCTGCTGAAACTGGAATAAATTTTAGTGAATTGGGCATTGCCTGAACATTAGGGAGAACGGAAGCTGGAAGAATTCCTTTATTGATAACAGATTTTTGATTCTTTTTGAAATAAAATATTGAATAAACCTTACTAGTACTTGACTTTATGGACTTTAGCTTTTGCTTTGTTAGTATGATGTCTTATATGTGTTTGTATGTGCTTTCTTGGTTACTCTTATATGCACAGTTGGGAAAAATAGCTATTTTTTGTGGTTAAGTGTATGTAATTCTGATATATTTTTTTTTCTTTTTCTTTTCTCTTTTTGGTTCCTTAGTTGAAATTTGGCAAGAAGAGCAAGTTCAATTTATCAGATGGAGAAGACGATGACTTTGATGCTCCAGGTTTTGGTTCCCTCCCAGAGAGGGATGATTTTGAGGATGAAATTCTGTCTGATGATGATAATGATGATGGAGGAGCAACTAACAGTAAGATTTATCTTCTGCTTTTCATTATGATAATGAATTTATAATTTGTATATTGATAATCGCGAATTCCTAATTAGTGTTTCATTTGTTTGGACATTGTGTGACCTTTCACTAGTAGCTTTTGCATATAAACGTTGCATAAAAGTGGCTTTAGTTCCCACTGTTTGTCTGCAAGACTACAGTCTACGGCAAGGACGTTGTATTCTTCTTTATGTATGTTTATCATGCAGTTGAATCTCATTGAGATAGAAAAATAATTTTGAGAACTTGGTTGCTGGTATTGATAAACTTCAATCTCTTATTTGGTTTTGATGCATGCAATCACAGTAGTTTAGTTTAGTATGACTTCTCATCTCCTCAGTTCTGCTTTTGTTTTATTTTCGTTCTGATGTAACTTCTGTGTATTTCTGGTGGAAGTTCCATTTTCGGTTTTGCACATACGTTTTCTTCTTTATATATAAAATTATATTGAATAATTTACATATAAGTTTCTCTACAGATGTTTATGTCACTGTAGTGTGCTTTTCCTCTCTTTTACTGTTTCCTTGAGAATATGTTAATGGCATTGCTGATTTGTCCTTCCTTGTAGAACGATCTGCCATCTTAAAACAACTTAACTCTCATGGTGCACAGGATCCGTCAGAAGGTTTGGTAGAAGGAGAGGAAAATGTAAGATCTATGCTGTTTTATTAAGAAACACTTGTTCGTATTTGTGTTTGATTATCAGCTTGGAAATGCTTTTTCATTAAGATCAAATTGGCATATAGATCATTTAAAGGCATAAATTTCAAATGCTAGTTCATTTTCAGTCTAACTTCTTGGTTAGCTGCTTGATCAGGCATTAACCTTTAGTTATTGATTCTGGCATGTTGCAGAATCAGAATATTGGTGTTTTGCTAGTCCAAAATGATATTCTTTGGGTCCTCTGGTCTTTTCCACTCTATGGGTTATCTACTACAATTAAATGATGTTCAAATTCTTGCAAAATAGTTCAAGTCACATATGAATTGATTGGTATCCTTCGCTTTTAGCTGCTAAAGAATCCCTTTTCCTGTGCCTTTTAGTATGCATGTTTGTCATAACATTTGTAGTAATGTGATATGAAAGGCATGAGCTTGCTTGGGTAATTTCTCCTTTCATAATCAGAATGCTGGAGTTTTCTGAGGTTGAGCTCTTAAAGGTGATCCATTTCAATTGCTATTCTCCACAATGATGAAGCAATAGCAGTTATAGTGGAAGTGACTGTGCATGCATACATGATACTCTCTTTCTCTCTCTATGCTCCATTGGCACTTGGATACTCGTGCATTTATCATTGGGTGTGTTTTTGTGATTTGGTGTTAGATGATAACTTAAAAGTGACTTAAATTTTTGACTTTCATGCAACAGAAACACAAAACCAAGAAGGAAATAATGGAGGAGGTCATTTTGAAGAGCAAGTATTTCAAGGTAAAAGTTTGTATGCATCAAAATGTTAACTCTGTTAATTTCCAGACTGTTCTTGACATCTGGTCTCTAACTTTTTTTTTCTTATTTCTTACTAGGCACAAAAAGCAAAAGATAAAGAAGAAAATGAGCAGTTGATGGAAGAATTAGATAAGAACTTCACATCTTTAGTGCAGTCCCGGGTCTTATTGTCTATGACTGAACCAGGCAAGATGAATGCCTTGAAAGCTCTTGTAAACAAGGGTGTTCCAAATGAGCATTTGAACAAGGAAGAGTTACCAGTTACTCAGAGAGCAGAAACTTATAAGCAGGTACAGAGTTATGATGGTTCTAGGTGGGGTTTTATTAAACTAGCCATGCCGGATGAGCATTCTGGTCAAATGCAAAGTTCTGTCTTCATTTATTTACTTATGTTGCTTTCTGAAATCTTACTTTAGCGTGCCATATTTCCACAGTGATTAAGAAGTATAATTACAAGAAGGTGCGTTTATGCCACTGGTTTTTTTATTAAGGAAGAAGGCTTTTATGGCATTAATGAAGATGAGAAAGCTCTATTACCATAATTATGACTGAAACTGAAGTTCTGTTGTTAAAATTTTCAAATACAGGCACATCTGGATGCATAATCAAAATAAGCATTAAATTTTTTTTTACTTTCTTTGACAGGAACAACCTGATTCATATGATAAACTTGTCAATGAGATGGCATTGGAAATACGTGCTCGCCCCTCAGACAGGACTAAGACACCTGAGGAGATTGCCCAAGAGGAGAGGGAGCAGCTGGAGCGATTAGAGGTATATGTGTTCCATGCTCAACTAATTGTTTTGATTGTATATGCTTTTGCATGGTTTAATATTATTTGAAGATGCTGTTACATTTAGCTAAAGTCGTGAGCTGTTACAATTCATTGAGGTATTCTGTGAGATGGAAATTCACAGATGCAGTTATTATCTACAATGGCTGGAAAAGCCAATGTAATTACTATTAAGAAATTTCAGGTTACCTTAGATGCACAACATGGTGTCATTTTCATTATAAACCAATATATTTATTACGGAACTGTTATGGTATGACTTTTTTGGCCCATAAACTTATGAACAATAATTTTTTTCTCTAAACCTGAGATATAAATGTTTATAAGTGATTTGCCTTTTCCTTTGGAATCATAAATAATTTATACAAGTTGTAGAGTTCTTGTTGTTTATCGCTTGGGAATAAGATTGTTATTTAAAAGTTTCTATGAATTTATAAGATTTTTATTTGACATGATAACTTTATTATTATTGTTCTTATTGTTGTTGTTGTTGTTGTTATTGTGATGATAACACTAGCAATACGTTGGCCTCTACGTTTTGACGCAAATGCTTAATAATTTATCTGGAAATCCACAAATTTCAGGAAGAGCGTCAGAGGAGGATGTTAGCAACGGATTACTCTAGTGATGAAGATGGTGAAAATGTTGAGAAAGATTCTTCACAGAGGCCAAGGGCTATCTCAGGAGATGATCTTGGTGATTCCTTTGCACTTGATGAGGAGCCTGGGAGTAAAAAGGGCTGGGTTGATGAGATTCTTGAAAGAAAGGATGCAGATGATTCTGAGGATGAAGACGAGGATGCTTCGGAAGATTCAGAAAGTGCTGAAGATACTGGTGAAGATGAAGGATCTGAAGAAGATGATGATGGTGAACGTGAAAAAACTCTATCCGTGAAGGATTGGGAGCAGAGTGATGATGACAATCTTGGTGCAGATTTGGATGAGGATGAAGAGGAGCAAGAACATGATGATGCTGTTGGTGATGAAGAAGATGTGGAACAAAAGAGCCGTAACAAGTCAAATAAAACTGAACTTAAGAAAGACAATGGAGAGTCTGTGGATGCAAAAAAAATTAAAGCAGGCATCAAACATACTTCAACGAAATCAGAAATTCCCTTTATAATTGAAGCTCCAAGGAGCTTAGAGGAACTGTCTTCTTTATTAGAGAATTGTTCTAATGGCGATGTTATAGAGATTATCGATCGAATTCGGAAAAGCAATCCAATTAAGCTTGCTGCAGAAAATCGGAAGAAAATGCAAGTAAGTGTGCTGCTTGTTTCTCTTTCCTTGCTTTGCGTGTGTGTGTGTGTTTGTGTGGGAAACCTCGTGCATGTATCAATGTTGCAAATTCTCACCAAGTAAGTATCCAGTTATCCTGTTAAGACTTTTTTCATTTTGAAGGATTAAATTCACAAAAATGTTGAATCATTGTGTTGGAAGCTTTTGTTGTTATTATTATTGTTATTATTTTGTCTAAATCTAAGTTTAATGACTCTTATATTTCAGTAGTTACAGAGCATTTTGTTATGCTAATATTATATCGATTGCCACCATTCATATAAAACGGATATTTCTGCTATTTACCAGGTATGTTATGGTGTTCTCTTGCAATATTTTGCTGTGTTAGCAAATAAGAAGCCCTTGAATTTTGAGTTATTGAATTTGCTCGTCAAGCCGCTAATGGAGGTGAGTATGGAGATCCCATATTTCTCTGCAATTTGTGCTCGTCAACGAATCTTACGAACTCGCACACAATTTTGTGAGGCTCTCAAGAACCAAGGTTTGTGGTGGCTTGATTCTTTGAGTCTGTGTTCCTTCCAACTTTATTATATTCAGCTTAGTCTTTTGCGGATTTCTTATGAAATGAATTTTTTATTACTTGGCAGAAAACGGATGTTGGCCCGCCTTGAAAACATTGTTTCTCTTGAGGTTGTGGTCCATGGTTTTCCCATGCTCTGACTTTCGTCATGTGGTCATGACTCCAGCAATATTATTAATGTGCGAGTATCTGATGCGTTGTCCCATTATGTCGGGTCGGGATGTTGCTATTGGTTCTTTTTTATGCTCCATGGTTCTCATGGTATGTCCTTGTTTACCTTTTACACTTTATCTTCTAACCTGTTTTGTTGGAGAATGGTATCCTATGTTTTACCAATGTACCATGTATTGATAACAAATTGTTGTAATTTTGTCTGGCTACCCCTTTTTCTTTTTGACTCATAGCTGCAGTTTATTGACATGATCAATTTTTGGACTTGTAGGTTACCAAACAGTCTCGAAAGTTCTGTCCAGAAGCTATAATGTTCCTCCGAACTTTGCTGATGGCAGCTAAGGACCAAAAACTAGCAGCAGAGCAAGATTGTCAGGTATTATGCATGATTGCAGCTTATTATAAATAAATTCAACAAAAAAAAAAAGAAGAAGGAATAAAGGGAAAATAGAAAAATTCTATGATGCCTTGTTGCATTTCATCTGATATTGAGATTAATTTGATGCTTAACTTGCATGATTCCCTCCATCCAAATAGTTATTAATGAAAGAAAACGAAAAGAATATGTATGTTGCCTTAGTCCATTGGTTGATTTTGGCATTGATTTTTGCGTCAATATGACGTTTTGCTTAACTGATTTCTCCCATTATCAGATTTCTAAGTTTGTAGCAAAATAAAAATAATAATATAATAATCAAACAATGTAATAAATTATCAGACTAAAGGTGTTCAATTTTGTGGCATTTCTTTTGTAGCAGTTTTATAATCTTATGGAGCTGAAAGCACTCGGGCCCCTGTTGCGCATACAGGATTGTGTGGATGAGGTTAATCCTCTGAATTTTCTCATGGTAATGGATATGCCAGATGACTCTTCATTTTTCAGCTCTGATAATTTCAGGTCAGCAATTGCTGCTTTTTCACTGTTGTTTTTGAAGTTGATGATGAGTTGAATTGCGTTAGTTTGTTGTTTTGTGTGTCTGTGTCCTCAATTTGCTCGGTTAGGTTTCAAATGCCCCGTCAGGGATTTTATAATACAGTTGGATAACTAATAAATTTTCATGCTCAGGGCTAGTGCGCTGGTGACTGTGATTGAAACTGTGCGAGGTTTTGTTGAGATCTATGATGGATTGAATTCCTTCCCTGAAATTTTCTTGCCAATTGCAACTTTGTTACTTGAAGTTTCACAGCAGAAACGCATACCAGAAGCATTGAAAGATAAATTTAATGATGTTGCTCAACTCATTAAGCAGAAAGCTGATGAAGCTCATAGGCTGCGGAGACCACTTCAGATACGGAAGCAGAAGCCAGTGCCTATCAAATTACTTAATCCAAAATTTGAGGAGAAGTAAATTACATTTTATTTTCTATTTCATTTTTAATCACTTTTTTTTTGTCTTTTTACCACCCTGTTTCTTAGTGATCATAGTATTCAGTGGTGCGATTTACACTCTATATGGGTAATTGCATCTAACGGTTGTGTTATTCTGCAGCTTTGTTAAAGGTAGAGACTATGATCCAGATCTAGAACGAGCCGAGAGAAGAAAGTTGCAAAAACTCATAAAACGTGAAGCCAAAGGTGCAGCTCGTGAGCTGCGCAAGGACAATTATTTCTTGTATGAGGTAAAGCAAAAAGACAAGGCATTACAGGAAAAAGAGAGAGCGGCCAACTATGGAAGGGCAGTAGCTTTTCTCCAAGAACAGGAACATGCCTTTAAATCTGGACAATTAGGTAAAGGCAGGAAGAGAAGGAGATGAAGCTAACTTTATATGCTAGTGTTCCTTGGATTTCCTCATTTTAAAGATCTGTAAAATAGAATTTTGGATTCTTGATAGTGTTGTTTATCCTTTGGTAGGATTGGCTTATAAGCAGTGTTCAGTCAATATATACCATTAGGATACTCATTTATTTTGTATTCATTCCCGTTTCCACAAGGCAAGAACAAGGAGCCCTGTGAAATGCGCTGAATGCAAATTTTGTGCAAACTTGAGATTGTTCAGTGACCAATGAATGACAAGCTAGTCATGCTTCATGAATGATGGCCTCTTGTCAAGTTAGCACTTTTTAGGTTTTGAGTTTAGATCATTACTGATTTTGCAGAATTTGTTTCCTGCATATCACTTTATATCCAGTGAGTAAATAGGGTTGAAGGGCCATCTACATTTAATGCATTTCGACCTTGAAAAAAAAGGAAAAGGAACTCGCAATATGTAAATTTCACAGGTTCAACACAGCTAAGTAAAAAGGACAAACGGAGACACTGGAAATATAGAAAATCCTGGGAACTCTCTGACGATTGAACTTTTGCAGAAGCCACTTAGAAAAGTGACAAACAAATGGAAATGGGGTCCTTATTACGATCTGCTAGACTTGCCTTCTCGCCCCTTTCGTTTGCGCAAATCACGAAAATAGGCTTTGGGATTACGGGTAAAGTCGTCCCTGATAATGCGATGATTCCTTCCTGGAGCTTTCATAGTTTTCTTGCTGCTTGAACCTCGAAAAATGACCAAACAAATGAAACAGCACACAAGAATCACCCCTGCCACAGCTAAATATGCCGCTTTCATCTCGGTTGGAAGTGTAGCAGCACTCACACTCACACTCACACAATACTGCTCAAAGGGTTGCAGCAGAATCAGTCTGCAATCAAGTACTACACACAAAAAGAACTGAGCAAAGCTTGCAGAAAAAACAAAGAGGAGGAAATGCTTGCCAAAAACCAGATATCAATTCACAATTTGGTTCAATTCTGATACAAAAAGATATAAGCAGGCAGTGTTCCCAAAGTCATCAGCTACTCCCACTACAACTGATAAATTGTCCTTCTCACCTAAAATATTACAAAAATTGCTTAGCTAGCACGCAACGCATAAAGAAATATAAGCTACAATTAGTCTGCATCGTTACAAGGCCCGTTAGGGGTCTATTTCGTAATATTCTAGAGTTTTTTTTTTTTTTTATGAGATTGCTGAAATATTATTTATCTATTAGTTACTTCGATTTTAACCAGAAAATAAAACAAGTAGGACGATTCAAAAGAAACTCTTTTGTGTAGGGGTTGAGCCCTTACAAGATCAAACCTTTAGATTTCAAAGTGAATAAAATCTCTTTTATTATTATTATTATTATTGAGGAAATATTTTATTAGATTACTACAAAGTGAGATTAAATTTTATAAGAAAAAATTTATATAAATATTTTATTAATTAAATAATAATTCATTAATAAATTTTTATAATTTTAAAAATATTAATTTATAAGAATTTTACTGTATTTCATAAGAATATGTTTATTAGAATATTATTTATCTAATCGTTGATGTGATTTTATTAATTCAAAATAAAACAGAGAAAGAAGAAGATCTAAAAGTAACTTTTTTAATAAAACACATTAATATTCGTAACTTTTAACTATAATTATATGTGATCTATTAATTTTCAAGATTAATACTTCATCTCAAAATAATATATTTTACTGGATATTTAAATTTAATCGTTAATCAACCGTTAATATTATTAAAAAAATAATTTTACTTTTTATTGATTTTAAAAATTATTAAATTATAATTTTTCAAAAAAAAAATAATTCATCTAACCTTTGATCGTTGACCACTTCACGATTGATCACCCCATAACCGGATTTGATCTGAAATAGTCGCTAGATCGAGAGCCCCAAAAGAGCACTCATCGTGGTTCTCCTAGGGGAGCATCGTTCACATGCTCGGCAGGGAACAAAGATTGGCGTTCCCAGGCAGTGGTGCTCTCCTGGGGAGCACCGTTTTAGTGCTCTTATGAGGAGCACCGATCTTGGTGGATTTGGGAGCAGTAGATATGGTGCTCTTCGAGAAATTTACGTACATATTCTTCATGGATTGGCTGAAGTTGGGCTATTTGTTTTTGTTTTATTCATTCTTTTAAAAGTTTAGCATGGTTATTTGTTTGTTATTAAGTTTAGTGTTTAGCATATCAAATAGATTATATTTTGGGTTTTATAACATAAAGATATATTTATTTTGGTGAGTAGTGCGCAAGTTATTTAGGCTGGTTTTATAATATAAATAGCCTCTAAAGAGTGGGTTTTTTTTTTTTTTTGCCTAATATATTCAAATGATTATGGATAGATTTTTATTATTTTGAGAGAGAGAGCAAGATTGTTGGCATGAAAAGAGATAAATAGAATCTCATACTATTATTTTAAACTTGCCGTATATGGAATTATTATTAAATGAATTAAAGGTTTGATTCTTTCATTTGTAACATATGAAAACAGGGTTTCGGTTAACTTAAACAAGAAGGATCAGGGGTTGCTTTTTCACCTTGAACAATACATTTCAACAAGACATTTCGGAAAGGAACTTGCAATCTGTAAATTTCCACAGGTTCAACATTGCTAAATAGAAAGGACTAACAGGACACACAGACACGAGACACTGAAAGAGCTGTGAACTCTCTTACATTTAAACTTTTAGAAAGACATTTAGAAATATCACAGACATTTGAAAACGAAGTTATTATTCCAACCTGTCAGGATCTCCATCTTCTCAGCCATTTCGTTTGCGCAAATCACGAAAATAGCTTTTAGGATCATCTTCGAAGTCGTCCCTGAAAATGCGATGATTCCTTCCTGGAGCTTTCATAGTTTTCCTGCCGCTTGAATCTCCAGAACCTATCAAACCAGCTATTAAACAGCCTACAAGAATCACCCCTCCCGCAGCTAAACCTGCCGCTAACTTCTTCGACTGTGAGGCCTCGGTCCTCAGAGTCTGATCACCATTTTCTTTTCCAACAGCACCGTTGCGACTTCTGTCCGTGTTTTCATTGCTACCCATAGCAAGAGACTGCAACCAAGAACTAAACACACAAAGAACTAAGCAAAGTTTGCAGAGAAAACAAAGAGGAAGAAAT
The DNA here is from genome assembly GCA_036013995.1 of Theobroma grandiflorum. NCBI lineage: Eukaryota > Viridiplantae > Streptophyta > Magnoliopsida > Malvales > Malvaceae > Theobroma > Theobroma grandiflorum. The sequence continues at coordinate 2,326,617 of CP142127.1, forward strand.
GCTTACCAAAAACCAGATATCAATTCACAATTTGGTTCAATTCGGATACAAAAATATATAAGCAGGAAGTCTTCCCAAAGTCATCCACTACTCCCACTACAAGTCTACAACCGATAAATTGTCCTTGTCACTCAAAAATATTACAAAAATTGCTTAGCTAACACGCAAAGCATAAAGAAATATAAGCTATCATAAGTCTACATCGTTCCAAGGCCTATTGGGGTCTATTTCATGCAACTGTAGAGTTTTTTTTTTTTTTTTTTTTTTTACATATTTCATAATAGGATGGGTTTATTGAAATATTATTTATCTAGCAGTTACTTTGGTTTTGATCAGAAAATAAAACAAAGAAGGTGATTTAAAAGAAACTCTTTTGTGTAGCGGTGGAGACCTTAAAAAGATCAACCTTTTAGATTTTAAGGAGAATAAAATCTCTTTTTATTATTATTATTATTATTATTATTATTATTGAAGAAATATTTTATTGGATTGCTATAAAATAAAATTAAATTTTATGAGAAAATTTTATATAAATATTTTATTAATTAATATATAAATTTATTAATTAAATAATATCTCAATTAATTAATAATTTTTTATGATTTCAAAAGTATTAATTTATAGAAGTTTTACTATATTTCATAAGAAGATGGTTTGCTGGAATATTATTTATCTAAATGTCATGTGGTTTTAATTACAAAATAAAACATGGAAGAAGATTTTAAAAAAACTCTTTAAGTAAAACACCTCAACATTCTCAACTTTTAATTATAATTACACGTAATCCATTAGTTTTCAAATTAAATACTTCGTTTAAAAAAAAACCTTTCACTGAACACATAAGTTCAGTGGTTAATCAATTTTTAAAGTTTCTATTAATTTAATGATATGATATTATTAAAAAGATAATTTTACCTTTTATTGATTTTAAAAATTACTAAATTATAATTTTTCAAAAACAAAATTTCATTTTATGTTCGACCGTCGACCACTTTCATGGCCGACCACCCCATGGCCGGATTTGGTTGAAAAGTGTCAGATTCGGCCAAATTGAGATCCCTAGAGGAGCATCCATCGTGGTGCTCCTTGGGGAGCATTATTCGCATGCTCCCTTGGGAGCACAGTGGGTCTTCCCAAACAGTGGTGCTCTCTTGGGGAGCACTGTTCTTGTGCTCCACAAGGAGCACCGATCTTGGTGCTCCTTGAGAAATTTGGGGGTGGTCGATCGAGGTAGGGAACATTGTTGATCGGTGATAATTCTATTATATAGAATTATTTTATTTTATTTTGAGTGATAAAATGGCTAAAATTTTGAGCTTAGGTAAAGTTTTAAGTATTTCGTTTTTCTCTAATTAATTAACTCATGATTGAGTTAGTTTACTTCAAGTTATTTTAACTTATTCGTATGGTAAAAATGCTTATTTTTAGCTATGGCTGATTTAACTCTTATGTTTTTAAGGTCTTCAAAAGAGGAAGAGTCAAATGGTAAAGAATTGTAGAAGTTGACTCAGTGCAGACTTTACCAAATATGTTGTGGTATTTCACACATAACTCAAGCTACAAAAGTCCAATCAACTTGATTCTTAGATTATTGAAAAGTTAAGAGGAAGGGTTATAACGTTCATGCTTATCTTTTCACTCAGCTCTGATCCGAGTATGGTCAAAATCTCATTAGAAATAGCTTGATCGCAACAGTTTTGCACTAAGCAGCTTGAAGGAACAAAGCATTGAAACAGCAAGCACAGTGCTACAGCGTCGAGCTCCCAACGCTGCAATGCTGTCCCAATCAACTAGCAAGCTCCCAAGGCAAAAGCTTGGACACTGCAACGCTATGCTTCCAACGCTACAATGCCGACACGCAAGCTAACAAATTTTTTTATAACCTCTGATCTTTTAAATTGGAGGGCTACATGGAATGGTAAAAATAGGCCTTTTTGAGGGCTGAAAAGAGGGACTTTTCAGGGCTTTGAAAGAGGAACTTCAAAGGCAAAAAGGAGCTTTCCATAAGAAGAAAAGAAAAGGAAAAATCTTGAAGAAAAGCTCGACAAAGCTGCAGTAAATAGAGTTTTCACTCACCAGTTTATTTTTCTCTTTCTAAATCTCTTTGTATAAATACTTAGTTTTGTTGAAATTTTATTGTGACCTATTGAAATGTTAGACTAAACTTCCATTTCTAGGATTATGGTAGATATTAATGTATAATTTGGATGTTTGATTGACTATTACTTGTTTTGTAGAATATTTAATGTTTATGCAAATTTGCACTTATTTTTTCATTTTATTGACTAATTACCAATAAGATGTGTATGGACTTTTAAATATGTCAGTTAAAAATCCACTACGCAAGTATACGTATCGAATAGACAATATATTAGCAAGTAGAGTATCGTTCCCACGAAGAATTGATCTAAAACTTTACTAATTACTAAAATTAAAACAATTTAATTTTATCCAAATAAGTCAAATTGATTACTTATTTACCACACTCACAGTGAAACAGTCTTCAGATGTTACAGGCAATTTTAGAGCTTTGAAAATATTAAATGTTACCTGTTGGTCTTGAACTCGTAAAGTGAGCTCACCTTTTTCCACATCAATCAAAGCTCTAGCAGTTGCCAAGAATGGCCTCCCAAGGATGATTGGAATTTGCTTATCTTCTTCCATGTCAAGAATTATAAAATCAACTGGAAAAATAAATTTATCTACCTTGACAAGAACATCTTCAATGATTCCCCTTGGATATACATAAGAACGATCAGCCAATTGCAAGGTAACAGAAGTGGGTTTGCATTCTCCCAAACCAAGTTTCTCAAAAATTGACCAAGGCATTAAATTGATACTTGCACCCAAATCACTCAAAGCTTTTGCAAAAAATAAATTACCAATAGTGCAAGGAATAGTGAAACTACCTGGATCTTTGAATTTTGGTGGCAGTTTATTTTGGAAAATAACACTACACTCTTCTGTAAGGGAAACAGTTTCAAACTCACCTAGCTTTCTCTTTTTGGAGAGGATGTCCTTTAAGAACTTGACATAACTAGGCATTTGTTCCAACGCTTCAGCAAAAGGAATATTTATGTGTAATTTCTTGAAGACATCGATGAATTTTTGAAACTGCTTTTCAAGCTTTTGCTTTTGGAGCCTTTGTGGAAAAGGTGGTGGAGGATGGATGACTTGAGAAGTTCTTTCATCTTCAACCTTTACTTCTTCTCTCTGTTCACGTACATTCTCACTCTCACATAATCTTTCTTTCTCAACAAGTTCATGTTCAGGTTCTACTGTTTTTTCACTTACCCTTTCAATCTCTTTTCCACTCCTTAAAGTGATTGCTTGGCATTGTTCCTTACCTTTGGGGTTGATTTCTGTATCACTTGGTAAGGCACCTTGTGGTCTATTGTTGATGGAATTCGCAAGCTGCCCCATTTGGGTCTCAAGATTTCTCAAAAAAGCTCCTTGACTTTGAATTAAAGCATCAATCTTTGACATATATTGCAAGAGAAGTTCTTCCAAATGGGGCTTCTTTTCAAGAACTGGTGGTCTAACTTGTTGTTGGAAACTAGGAGGCATGATGGGTTTTGGATTGGAAGGCCCTACATTATTATGCCATGAAAAATTTGGGTGGTTTCTCCAGCCAGGATTATAAGTATTGGAGTAAGGATTATTCTGCTGTCTATTGAAGTTCCCCACAAACTGGACTGATTCAGAATTATATGGGCATTGATCATGTGAATGGCCATCTCCACACATCTCGTAAACTACTGATGAATTTTGAACTGCATGGACTCCTAGTGTGTCAAACTTTTTGGTCAATGCAACTACTTGTGAAGCTAATTGAGCAGTTAAGTTGCCAAGTGCATCAATTTCATAGGCTCCAACCACTTTTCTCGATCCCGACCTTTCTGAAGGCCATTGATAATTATTGGAGGCCATTGATAATTATTGGAGGCCATCTCTTCCAACAAGTTATAGGCATCCACAGCATTCTTACTCATTAATGCCCCACCAGCAGCAGCATCAATTGTAGTTTTAATTGACCCAACCAGCCCATTGTAGAATGTCTGAACTTGCAACCAATCAGGAATCCCATGATGCGAACATCTTCTCAATAATTCCTTAAACCTCTCCCAGGCTTCATACAAGGACTCACCATCAAATTGTGTGAAGGAGGTGATATCATTCCTCATCTTAGCAGTCTTGGCAGGTGGAAAAAATTTTGCAAGAAACTTTTGTGCCAAGTCTTCCCATGTAGTGATAGACCCATTAGGTAGTGAATTAAGCCAACTTTTTGCTTTATCTCTCAGAGAAAACGGAAACAGTCTCAATCTGATAGCATCATCGGTTACTCCATTGTATTTAAAGGTATCGCAAATCTCTAAGAAATTCACTAAATGAGAATTAGGATCATCACTGGGTAACCCACCAAATTGGACTGAAGACTGAATCATCTGAATGTAAGCTGGTTTAATTTCAAAATTGTTGGCATTAATGGACGGTCTCCTAATACTTTGGTGCAAACCTTGCAACAGAGGAACAACATAATCTCTCAGTGCTCTATTTGCTTTAGGAACCAGATTAATGGCATTATTGCCATTGTTATTGTTATCCTCAGCCATTGTCTGATTTAAAGCTGCAACTTGCAGATTCTCCCTTCGACGCCTTCTGAAAGTTCTTTCTATCTCAGGATCAAAAGGAACAAGATTCAAGTTGTTTCTTCTTTGCATACAATGACCAAAGATACCTGTAAACAAACAAAAACTAATATTAAAACAAGAAAAATAAAATTTGAAGTAAGACTAAATTGCTTGGTATTAGTATTAATAAAAATTCTAGAAACAAATCCCTGACAACGGCGCCAAAAATTTGTCAGTTAAAAATCCACTACGCAAGTATACGTATCGAATAGACAGTATATTAGCAAGTAGAGTATCGTTCCCACGGAGAATTGATCTAAAACTTTACTAATTACTAAAATTAAAACAATTTAATTTTATCCAAAAATCCAAATTGATTAATTAAAACTAATAAACTAGAATTTAAAATAACAAGAAAAATCAAAATAATACCAAATGGAGAAAATATCAGATTAAACAAGCCTAGGATTACAATATCCTTCACGCTTCATCTAAATTTTACCTCTCATCCTTAACTTATTTCAATGGGTTGAATTGCTAACCTAGAGTCCTAAATTATTTATAAGGGTCTCCCGACTCGTCCTATAAAAATATCTATTTTAACCAAAACACTATATCCCTATGTGATTTGAAATTAGAATAGATTCATTAAGTTCAGGCTCTAATCTGGTTACATATGGCCTATAAGTATATCCCTATCCTATACGCAAATCATTTAACATGATCATATGCTATCCCAATTTTAGTCTACTCTAAACTCCCTCTCCCAAGTTTGTTTAGGTTCCTAAATCAATTTAATTGGTGATCAGGCAATTAAAAGCATTAAGAACAAATTGAAATAAACAATTCAATTCCCATTGAAAATAAGTAAGAAAAAGATTAAAAACTTAAACTACATGTGAGTTCAATTGCAACCCTAGAAAAAGAAAATTAGCTACTCATAATTGCAAAATCAAATAACATTGTATAAAGTTCAACCATTGAAAATAACAAGAAGAATAAAAGCTAAGAAAGAAAACAATATAATTGCTGCTCTGATCTCTGGGTTTCCGCTTCAACTTCTAGCTTCTTGAATCTCCAAAAGTTCCCCTTTTTCAGGTCTCAAAATATCCTATATATACTAACAAACTTAACCTAAATTTCTCCAAGTTGACCTAGGGTTTAATTGGGCTTAAAACATAATGAGAGGCCCAAAAAAATCACTTAACAGTCTTTACAAATTTTCATTCCCGGTACAAAACATCTAGCTACTTTCCGATATAATTTTCTCTATTTTCAATGTAGAACTGGGTAAAGTGATCTTCATAAAAGTTGTAGCTCTGTCTCTTAGCTTTCAAATGGTCTAAGAATCGCAGTAATTGAAGTTCTGTAGCTCGAGATATGGCTAAAATACTGAAGCATATGCAAGTAAATTTCTGGATCTTTTAGCACCTTACTTTCCAAAATTAAGCCCAATGACTTTAGGTCCTATCAAAAATATAAAAACTAATAAATATTAACCAAATTAAAGGAAATAACATAAAATTAAATAACTTACTTAAAAATAAACTAAATATAAAAATAACTAAAAATTAAGAAATTATAATTAAAAACTAAGGACTTAGCTAAAATTTAATAACAAAATTGAAATAAAATAATTCTATAAAATAGAATTATCAAAATAATACTTGACAAAGTTAGTCTAAAAAGATAATGGTTTTGGTAGTATATGATCATCGTAATTAAGAATTAATTAGGTGATTTGTTAATAGGGTAGACATATACCTATTTACTATATACAATCAAATTTTAAGACCTATACTTAAGGAACTTAGCTTAATTAATTAGCTATAGATATATAGCATGTTTGGCCTAGTTTTTTTCAGCTTATCCACATCTTAAAAGCAAAAGTCAATTCAAACAAAAATTTAGAGAAACTCTTAAAAAAATAAACAGCTTTTTTTAAAAAAATAAAATTTAAAAAAAAAACTTTAGAAAAAGCTCCAAAGAGAAGCTTTCTCTTTTCTTTTTTTTTAAAACATGCCTCTTTTTTAGGAAAACTTTTCTTTTTGTTTCAAAAATATCATCATTTATTAAAAATAATTACAACATTATCTGTTTAAATTTTTATATGATTTATTAATTATAAAATTTATGTTATATAAAATAATTTTTATACTTTTTATAAATAAAAAAAATAAAATTAACACTTTTTCATTATGAACAAAAAAATTTGTAATTAATAGAAAATTATTTATTAAATATCTTTTTTGGTAATTTTAATCAAAATTAGAACTTATATAAATTATTTTATCAAACAGCTTATTTATAAAAAAGAACTTATAAAAGTAAATTTACCAAACAGATTTAACTTAGTTTTAAAAGCTATTAGTTTTTATAAGAGTTTCATTAGTTTTTAAGCTAAAAAAAAAATAAGGCCAAACAGGTTCTAGGTTAAGCCATTGTACGATATCTCGACGGAGAATCGTACATGCTTAAGAATCCTAGGCTAGCATTAGTTTTCTATAAAAATGGGTAATTAGTCAATCTTAAGTCTAAATGAAGCATTAATTGAAACCATAATCCTAGGTACTTCCCCACTATTATTCAACTCAATTTACTTGCAATTTTATTTAGCTTAGTTTGCTAGTTTAGCCTTGCTACTATAATTTTCATTTTCAATTAATTTTCATACTAGATTTCCTTGAATAAATTTAAATCACTCAATTTTAATAATTAGCAAGAATTTAGATACAATTCCGTGTGGAGACAATAACTCACTCACTACTATATTACTTGTTGACCATGTGCACTTGCATGATGTTTTGCTAATTTGATAAAAGTTTTAAAGCAAATTGTTTTAATAAATTAGCAAGCAACAACCAGCCTAAAAAAAATAAAAAATATTTTAGACATTTCAATTTAAATATTAACATTATTTAATTGATTGGGGTGAAGTGTCCACTTTGTAAATTAATGGATCCGTGTAGAATTATAGTTAAAAGTTAAGAATGGTGGAATACAAGATCAACCCTTAAGGTTGAAACATGAAAACTATAATCGAGTTCATATTTTCAAGGTGAATAAAATCTCTCTCTCTCTCTCTCTCTTGTTTTCCTTGAGGAAATATTTTATTGGATTGCTATAAGGTGCAATTAAATTTTTTGAGAAAAACTTTAAAATGTTTGTAATTTTCACGTACATATTTTTTGCATGATTATGGATAGATTTTTATTATTTTGAGAGAGAGTAAGATTGTTGCTATGAAAAGAGATAAATAGAATCTCATACTATTATTTTAAACTTATTGTATATGAAATTATTATTAAATGAATTAAAAGTTTGATTTTTTTATTTTTAAAATAAATTATAATAATTATTTTTATTTTATTTTATTTATTATATCAAAATATATAATAATTATTTTATTTTTATTATATTTTATTTTTACAAAAATAATTATTTCATTTTATTTTTATCTATTTCGTAAATCAAATTTGTAATAAAGGTTGGAAGTCTATACCGTGTGGATAACTGCGTCCGCTGCCCAGGTCAAAGTTAGGCAGCAGAAAAGGAAAAAAACAAGAGGGGTTGGACTTATAGTCCCATGGTTCCCACCAATACAAATGCTGTGATGGCGACTGTTTTGAAAGGGAGAAATCTAAACACTATGTTACATAGGAGGGAAGGAAATTGGACAGAATGGAAAAAGGTGAGGAAAGAGCCAAAAAAGAAAGAAAAGTTATTTTTTTTATTAAATCTGTATTTTATCAAAATATTTGATTTAATCTTTCTACTATCATGTACCTTCAAAAGTTGTTGATTTCAATTCAATGGTTAACCCTGTTTAAATTACTAGTTTGACATTTAATCATATGATGTGACATGATTAAAATGATATTACATTTACTAAGTCAATATCGGAATTTTTTATGTTTTTATAGTGTTGATGTGATATTTTGAGGTTTTTAAAAATTAATAATAATTGTTATAATAAATTTTAAAAATATAAAAATTTGATTTATACGAATTATAAAAAAATTAAATTTAATATTTTGATAGAGTAATATAAGAACTAAATGCATAATTTGATTTATTTTTGTGTTCGGTATAAATGATGAAGAATAAAAAAAAGGAAAGATGTTAGAGACAAAATTGTAAATAAAATTGTGAATTTAAGTTGAATAAATGATTTTTTTTTTATTTTTTTAAAAAATAGATTTAGAAAGAAGAAAAAAGTACAAATTCATTTATTTTACTTTTCTTCCACTATTTCTCTCCAATTAAAAAAATTATGGAAAATAAGCAAATTTTCCATCTTTCTTCTTTCTCTCCTACCACAGACAATTAATGTAATCTAATGATAGGATAATCAATCTTGAATGTAATTAAAAGAGTATTATTTACATTTAAATCCAACAGGATAGAGACATATAGAAGTAGTTGCTAGCTATAAGTACTATAAAACGCACCATAAGTATTTAGTAGTAGACATTCCATATACTAAGCCACAACAAGTCTATCTATAACAAACTTAAAAAAAAATTCTTTTTGGGCTTCCTTTTTAAAGCCACGTGTAGGGCATAGGAAAAAAAAAAAAGGAAAGAAAAAGAGAAGTAGAAAGAGAAAGAAAAAAACTAGTAGAAAGTGGCCGGTGTGCATGGCCCGGTAAGGTAGTAAGATTCTCCATTTGCTTTCCTTTTTCCTCTATTTCATAATATTGTATAGTTTTTTTTTATGGGATTGCTGCAATATTATTTATGTAATAGTTACTTCGGTTTTAACCAGAAAATAAAACAAGGAGGATGATTCAAAAGAAACTTTATTGTGTAGGGGTTGAGACTTTACAAGATCAACCCTTGAGATTTCAAGGTGAATAAAATCTCTTTTATTATTATTATTGAGGAAATATTTTATTGGATTGCTATAAAGTGAAATTAAATTTTATGAGAAAAATTTTAGATAAATATTTTATTAATTAATGTATAAATTAATAAATTATTAATTTATCAATTAAATAATGTCTCGATTAATTAATAAATTTTCATGATTTTAAAAATATTAATTTATAGAAGTTTTATTATATTTCATAAGAAGATGGTTTGCTAGAATATTATTTATCTAACGGTCACCGTGGTTTTAATCACAAAATAAAATAGGGAAGATGATCTAAAAGAAACTCTTTGAATAAAATATCTTAACATCCCCAACTTTTAATTATAATTGCACGTGATCTATTAGTTTTCAAATTGAACATTTCGTTTCAAAAAAATATCTTTTGCTAGACACATAAATTTAGTGATTAATCAAATGTTAGTTTTTCTATTAATTTAATGATGTGATATCATTCAAAGGAAAATTTTACGTTTTATTGATTTTAAAAATTACTAAATTATAATTTTTCAAAAAAAAAATTTCCATCTTACATCCGACCGTTGACCACTTTCATGGTTGACTACCCCATGGTTGGATTTGGTCGAAAAGTGTCAGATTTGGCCAAATCGAGATCCCTAAAGGAGCACCCATCGTGGTGCTCCTTGGGAGCATTAATTAGGTGCTCCTTGGGGAGCATCATTCGCGTGCTTCCCAAGGAGCATAGATGGGTGTTCCCAAACGGTGGTGCTCTTTGGAAGCATTGTTTTGGTACTCTTCTGGGGAGCACTGTTCGCGTGCTCCATAAGGAGCACTGATCTTGGTGGTCTTGGGAGCACTAGATCTAGTGCTCCTTGAGAAATTTGGGGGTGGTTGATTGAGGTAGGGAACATTGTTGACGGGTGATAACTCCATTATATAGAGTTATCTTGCTCTATTTTGAGTAATAAAATGGCTAAATCTTTGAGTTTAGGCAAAATTTTAAGTAGTTTTTTTTGTTATTCTCTAATTAGTTAACTCATGATTGAGCTAGTTTTCTTTAAGTTATTTTAGTTTATTTGTATAGTAAAAATGCCTATTTTTAATTATGACTGATTTAAGTCCTCAAAAGAGAAGGGGTCAAGTGGCAAGGAATTGTACAAGTTGGCCAAGTGCAAACTTCACCGAATATGTTATGGTGTTTTAGACATAAGCTACAACAGTTCAATCAACTTGATTCTTAGACCATTGGAAAGCTAGGAGGAAGGACAATAACTTTCATGTTTTTCACTTTGCCTAGTTCTGATATGAACATGGTCAAAATCATGTTATAAGTAGCTTGACTGTAGCAGATTTGCACTAGGTAGCTTGAAGGAACAAAGCATGGAAACAGCAAGCACAGCGTTGCAACGCCAGGCTCCCAACACTACAGCACTGCCCTAGTCAACCAGCAAGCTCCCAAGGCAGAAGCTTGGGTGCTATAGTGTTGTGCTTCCAACGTTGCAGCGCCGACACGCAAGCCGACATAATTTTTTACGCCTTTCGATCTTTTAAATCGAAAGATTACATGGAGTGGTAAAAATAGGCCCTTTTAGGGCTGAAAAAAGGGACTTTTGAAGGCTTTGAAGGAGCAACTTCAAAGGCAAAAGAAGCTTTCCACAAGGAGAAAAGAAGAGGAAATATCTTGAAGAAAAGCTTGACAAAGCGATAGCAAATAGAGTTTGCACTCACTAGTTTATTTTTCTCTCTTTAAATCTCCTTGTATAAATACTTAGTTTTGCTGAAATTTTGTTGTGGCTGTTGAAATGTTAAACTAAACTTCCATTTCTAAGATTATGAATAGATATTAATGTATAGTTTGGATGCTTGATTGACTATTATTTGTTTTGTGGAATATTTAGTGTTTATTCAAATGTACACTTATTTCCCATTTTACTGATTGATCACCAATAGCTTATGTATGGACTTTTAGATAATACTTGACAAAGTTAGTCTAAAAAGATTATGGTTTGTATAGTATATGATCATTGCAATTAGGAATTAGTTGGGTGATTTGTTAATAGGGTAGATATACACCTATTAACCATATACAATCAATTTATAGAGCCTATACTTAAGGAACTTAGCTTAATTAATTAGCTATAGACATATAAAGAATTAAATTAAGTTAAGCCATTGTAGGATATCTTGACAAAGAATCGTACATGTTTAAGGATCCTAGGCTAGTATTAGTTTTTCATAAAAGTAGGTAATTAGTCAATCTTAAGTTCAAATGAAGTATTAATTGAAACCATAATCCTAGGTACTTCCCCAATGTTATCCAACTCAATTTACTTGTAATTTTTTTAACTTAGTTTACTAGTTTTGCCTTGCTACTTTAATTTTCATTTTCAATTAATTTTCATACTAGATTTTCTTGAATAAGATTAGATTGTCTAATTTTAGTAATTAGCAAGAATTTAGATACAATTCTCTGTGGAGACAATAACTCACTCACTACTATACTACTTGTTGATCATATGCACTTGCATGATGTTTTGCTAATTTGATAAAAATTTTAAAGCAATTGTCTTGATAAATTAGCAAGTCATAACCGGCCTAAAAAAAAGTTTTAAAAAATATTTTAGACATTTTAGTTTAAATATTAACGTTATTTAATTGATTGGAACGAAGTATCCACTTTGCAAAATAGTGGATCCGTGTATAATTGTAATTAAAAGTTAAGAATAGTAGAGTATTTTATCCAAACTTTTTTATATAGGGGTTGAGATTTTACAAAATCAACCCTTAAGGCTGAAACATAAAATTATAATCAAGTTCATATTTGCCAGATGAATAAAATCTCTCTCTCTCTCTTTTTATTGAGGAAATATTTTATTGGATTGCTAAAGGTGGAATTAAATTTTTTGAGAAAAACTTTAAAATGTTTGTAATTTTCATATGCATATTTTTCATATGATTATGGGTAGATTTTATTATTTTGAGAGAGAGCAAGATTGTTGGTATGAAAAGAGATAAATTGAATCTCATACTATTATTTTAAACTTACCGTATATGGACTTATTATTAAATAAATTTTAAGTTTGATTTTTTTATTTTTAACATAAATTATAATAATTATTTTTATTTTATTTATTATATCAAATTATATAATAATTATTTTATTTTTATCATCGTTTATTTTTATAAAATAATTATTTTATTTTATTTTTATCTATTTACGTGTGGATAACTGCATCTACTACCAAGGTCACAGCTAGGCAACAGAAAAGGAAAACAACAAAAAGGGTTGGACTGATGGTCCCATGGTTCCCACTAATACAAATGCTGTGATGGCGACTGTTTTGCAAGGGAGAAATCCGAACACTATGTTACGTAGGAGGGAAGGAAATTGGAGGGAATGGAAAAAGGTAAGGAAATATAAAACAAAAAGATAGAAAGTTATTTATTTTATTAAATCTGTATTTTATCTACGTATAAGATTTAATCTCTCGACTATCATGTACCTTCAAAAGTTGTTAGTTTCAATTCAATGGCTAACACCGTTTAGGTTGTTAGCTTGACATTTAATTAAGATGATGTGACATTGATTAAAATGGTATTATATTTACTAAGTCAATATGGGAATTTTCTATGTTTTTCTAGTGTTGACCAATGCTAATAAACTTCATCAATGTTGATGTGACATTTTGAAGTTTTTAAAAATTAATAATAATTGTTTTAATAAATGTTAAATTTAGAGCAATGGTCAGTCTTCTGTGAAGATTTTCTTTATTAGTCGCAGAAGCCTAAGGGACCTGAAACAAGAAACACAGTCCAAGTTCAAAAAAACAGCAAACACCCGTTTACCTTATGGAACCACGATTTCATCAGATAGCTGAACCCTTTCGGATCCTCGCCATTGCATTATCTAATTCTTTACAAATAAGAATTTATTGATTCAAAAGAGGGTAAACAACAATGGCTGCAAGCAGTTAACCATCAGAAATTGCCAATCTCAGACACCACTTAAACCAGTAATACCGCAAAATATACAAAACAATATGTTTTCCCAAATTTGACAACATCAAGCAGACTGCTCATAAGATTCCAGTAAAACAGCAAGAATGCTATTCTGTGAGTCAATCTTCTTCCTTCTTGGCACATCCCAGGCTGCGAAACAGTGTCGCAAACTGCAATAACAATAACAAAGACAAAACATATATAAAACTTTCAAACCACGATTCAAACAAAATTAAAGAGTAGATTATATTTCCAAATTATAATATGTAGTTAAACTTTAAAACCCAAATTTGCAACCCAAATAAGATGCTAAACTAAGCCTAAGAGAATTGAAACAACAAGTTTTTCAGATTTCTTCCTGTTACATGAGTTATCTGGCGTCCATAATTCCACATAATGTCAGAATCCCAGTTCTCCGGTATTCCATTGGTGCATGAAGTATGCGTTTCCTATCCAGAAAACAAAACAAACATTGGTCGAGATGCTCTGTTTCTTTGGCTTACTACGTTAGTTTTACCTGGCAATTCTTTCAGAAAAGGCTTCTTGCGTCTTTTCTATCCTTATCAAAAGTAATTTTCTCAATTAGTTTAGACTGTTTTGGAAAGGAAAAAAAAAGTGAACCAAAGGAAAGGTTAAAATTTGCAAATTACATGGAAAAGATAGTTCTAGTGTTTTCCTTATGAAATCATTCTAGCACTGTTGCGAAATACTACTCCAATATATACTTCAGGAAATATCTTAGCTGGAGCAAATATGACTTTTACAATTAACATTTAGTCTCTAATTTGAGTCTTAATAGCACATGAATTCTCTTCAACGTAAAAATTGCAGAACAATTCTACATATGTATATTAGGAAGAAATGGGTAATAGGTTGGAATTCTATACCGTGTGGATAACTTGCATAGATGTCGTCTACTTCCAAGGTGAAAGTTAGGCAGCAGAAAAGGAAAAAAACAAAAAGGGTTGGACTTATAGTCCCATGGTTCCCACAAATACAAATGCTGTGATGGCGACAGTTTTGAAAGGGAGGAATCTAAACACTGTGTTACGTAGGAGGGAAGGAAATTCATGAGAATGGAAAAAGGTGAGGAAAGAGCCCAAAATAAAGAAAAGTTATTTTTTTTTATTAAATCTGTATTTTATCAAAATATTTGATTTAATCTCTCTACTATCATGCACCTTCAATAGTTGTTAGTCTCAATTCAATGGTTAACATTGTTTAAATTGCTAGCTTGACACTTAATCATGATGATGTGACATTGATTAAATTGATATTACATTTACTAAGTCAAAATGGGAATTTTCTATGTTTTTGTAATGTTGACCTATGCTAAGTAAAGTTAGTCAATGTTGATGTTACATTTTGAGGTTTTTAAAAATTAATAATAATTGCTATAACAAAATTTGAAAATATAAAAATTTGATTTATACCAATTATAATAAAAAAATTAAACTTAATATTTTGATAGGGTAATATAAGAAGTAAATGCATAATTTGATTTATTTTTGTGTTCGGCATGAATGAGGAAAGACAAAAGAAAAGAAAGAGATTAGAGCTAAAATTATAAATAAAATTGTGAATTTAAGTTGAATAAAGGATTTTCTTTTACCTTTTTTTAAAAATAGATTTAGAAAGAAGGGACAAGTACAAATTCATTCATTTTTCTTTTCTTCTACTATTTCTCTCCGAATAAAAAAAATTATGAAAAAAAAGTAATTTTTCCATCTTTCCTCTTTCTCTCCTACCAAACGACAATTAATGTAATCTAATGATACGATAATCAACTCTTGAATGTAATTAAAAGAGTATAATTTACATCTAAATCCAATCAGGATAGAGACATATATAAGTATTTGCTAGCTATATGTACTACAAAACGCACCATTAGTATTTAGTAGTAAACATTCCAGGTACTAAGCCATCACTAGTAAAGGTCGTAAGGTAGGCCTCCTTTTACTTATCCTTTTTCCTCAATGCAATCCACTTTGAAATTTTGGGCTGAAATATTATTTACGTAGCAGCCTCTTTTGCGTTCACTTGTGAGTTTACTAGGCAAGTTTGGCAGAAGATCCTAAATCTATGTGGTATTTAAAGGACAGCAGGAGATTGGGCTATTGAGTTCCAATGGGCTAAGCAAAGGCTCAAGCACACAGCTCTGCACATTCCAGGCAGCAAAACAGTGTTGTAAACTGCAATAACAATAACAAAAACATATATAAAACTTTCAAACCACGATTCAAACTAAAATAAAGAGTAGATTACATTTTCAAATTATAATATGTAGTTAAACTTTAAAGCCCAGATGTTCAACCCAAGTAATATGCTAAATTAAGACTATGAGAATTGAAACAATAATTTTATCATATTTCTTCCTGTTACATGAGTTATCTGGCATCCATAATTCCACAGAATGTCTGAATCCCAATTCTCCAGTATTCTATTGGTGCATGAAGCATTGATCTAGATGCTCTCTTTCTTTTGCTTACCATGTTAGCTTTAGCTGGCAATTCTTTTAGAAAAGGTTTTGTGCATCTTCTCTATCCTTCTAAAAAGTAATTGTCTCAGGAGCTTAGATTCTTTAGGAAAGGAAAAAGAAGTGAACCAAAGGAAGGGTTAAAATTTGCAAATTACATGGAAAAGATAGTTCGAGTGTTTTCCTTATGAAGTCATTCTAGCACTATTGCCAAATACTACTTCACATATGTACTCTCGGAAACACCTTTACTAGAGCAAATATGACTTTTACAATTTACATTTAGTCTCTAATTTGAGTCTTAATAGCACATGAAATCTTTTCAATTTAAAAATTGCAGAACAATTCTATGTATATTAGGAAGAAATGGGAAAAATTTCAGTTTTCCAATTTATTTTGTTTCACAAATGAATTTTCAGAGTTGCAGAAACAGCACAACAAGTTTTAGAATTAGCAAAAGCTGAATACAAACCCCTTAACGTCCAATTGGAACAATGATCTCTGAAAATTCAGCACCTGGGGTTGGATCAGAATTACCAGTTGGTAAGCATCGTTGACCATCAATTGTTGGAGGCAAATTACCGCCAATTCCCAAGCTGGCCCTGCCTTGAAGGCTGTTGGCTTCCAACAAGGAACACTTCTGCTCCTGTTGCCATGCTAGCTCCAAGTTGCACAATACCTCTCCCATACTTGGCCGGTCACTTCCCTTGTCTGCCAGACACTTCCTTGCAATAGCTATGAACGTCTGAAAGCATTCAGGGTTAATCTGTCCTAGTAGGGAATGGTCAATGTTCTGATCCAAGGTCCCCATTTGACAACAATGTATAGCCCACTCAGCCAAATTTACCCTGTCATGCTCTTCTTCACTTTCAACCAGTGGTAACACAGCAGGTCTAGCAAATAGTACCTCGAATAGCACGACTCCAAATGAGTACACATCAGATTTTTCAGTCAATCTTTGACGGCGATAATATTCTGGATCTAAATATCCAAAACTGCCCTTGACCAATGTACTTACATGAGTTTCAGATTCTGTAATCTTATTTGGTCCAATTTTTGACAACCCAAAATCTGAAACCTTGGCCACCCAATTTTCGTCCAAAAGGATGTTAGTGGTTTTCACGTCACGGTGAATGATCGTTTGCTTTCCTCCTGTGTGAAGATAGTGCAGTCCCCGAGCTGCACCAATACAAATCTTTAGCCTCTGCTTCCATGGGAGTGGTGTTTTCTTGGTGTTGTAAAGGTGGTCGCGTAGAGTACCTCCAGCCATAAAATTGTAGACAAGAATCATCTCATCATCTTCCATGCAACAGCCGATCAAGGATACCAGGTGGCAGTGCCGCAGCTTAGAAAGTGTGGTGATTTCAGTTTGGAACTCGTTTAGTCCTTGGTGTGAATTGGGATCTGCACGCTTTATAGCAACGGTGGTGCTGCCGATGCCATCAATAATACAGCCCTTGTACACCTTTCCAAACCCCCCTGAGCCAAGTAATAAAGCATCCGAGAAGTTGTTGGTCGCCAACCTTATCTGAGCAAGAGAGAAGTGCGGGCAGTGCTTTGACGATGGTAAATATGTAACTCTTCTTTTCCATTTTAAGTAAGAGCACCGTCGTGATTTGAAACGTAAAAGGAGTAGGCAACCATAGCATACAAGCGCTAGTGCAACAGCCCCCGCTAATATATCCGCAACAATCTTCATGACCTTCGTAATATCAATAGATGAGGTGTCAGATATTTTTCTTGCTTTGAATGGATTAGGTCCCGCAAGAGAGTTGCTATCATCAGATAGTTTGAAGATTTCTAACCCATTCAAGATTGGCACACTATGAATTGCACTTTTGTTTTGTTGTATGGAAACTTCTAGAAACATTATCTCGTGGTATTTTCTTGAGAAATTCACAAGATAATCTCTATAGATGGGAACTCCCAACTCCTCAGTTAAGTTGATTTCTGCATGATCAGGACTATAAATATGAAGAACCATTTGATTCTCATCCATAACCTTCAAGCTATACGGCATATACAAATGAAGCCTAATGAGGTAACAGAAGCCAGAATCTACAGGGAGTGACCAGGTTAGGTTACCATCAAGAATAAATGTCTTTCTAGCTGTGGAATAGACTTCCTCAGGGGCTGGCACCTCAGAACCGAAGTTAAATTCTGCTTTCTTGAATTGAACAATATCTGTGTTAGGAAACAGATGACCTAGATCCCCAGACCAAGAACGAGACATGCCACTGCCAGTATCATGGTCAGCAGAGATGGGCAGACCGCCCACGTTCACCCGATAAAAAGTCTCAAGAGCTGTGTCGTTCATAGAGTAAAATTGATTAGGATGTCCAGTGAGTGGCAGTAGCAAATCTCCTATGTAAAGCTTCGGCGGCACCGAAACGACCTCAATCATGTTGACGAAGCCATAGGCATCAGAATAATCTGACGATGGGGTGAACAATATATTCAATACATGGCCTTCTACAGGAACACAGTATTCCTTGATGATAAACTCAACATCAAAAGCTCCTTGAGAGTAGGAAGACTTGGAAATAGATAAAAGAGTGTAGCTGCCGATACTAACATTAAACAATGCTTTTGAAATGTTTAAGCGTGGATAAGAGATTGGATAAAAATGAAGTCTTACAAGTTTGGGACCTGGGGAGACAATGAATGTGCTATTGGATGGTACTGTAAATATGCAAGCAGAAGTTTTTAAAAGTTCAAGGTCGCCAGGATTGGACCTTGATACCCGAGATAAAATTGGTCTGCCCATCTTGGATTCATTGTCTTGGATATCAAGTGACATAGTTGTGGATGAAGCACAGCTTAGGAACTCTGACAAGCCGGGGACTATGAGATGGCACAAGAAGAAGAGACTGAATAACATGATTATCAAGAAAATTGGATTTCAAAGCCTGATCTATCTGTTCGTGGATGCCAAAGCCTCAAGGTAGTAGGAAACAATGGTACTCCAATATGGGTGGTAAACAAAATTAGTTGAAGAAAGATACATTAAAGGTTGGACTTCCATGCCGTGTGGATAACTCATATAAATGGCGTTGACTATCAATGTCAGATTTAGACAGCAGAAAAGAAAAGAACTAAACAGGGTTGGAATTCAATGGTTAACACCTTTAAAATTTTTTATACGTTAAAATTGTTAACTTGACATTTAATCAAGATGATGTGACATTGATTAAAATGGTATTACATTGACTAAGTCATGGTAGGAATTTCCATGTTGCTATAGTGTTGACGTATGTTACGGTACCGTTGATCACTGCTAACAAGTCATTTTCGGTTTTTAAAAATTGATAATAATTATTTTAACAAATTTTGAAAGTATAAAGACTTGATTTATACAAATTATAATAAAAAGATTAAATCCAACATTTAGATGCAGTATAAGCATTAAATATGTAATTTGATTTTTTTTTTGTGCTTGATAGGAATGATAAAATATAGAGGAAAAGAAAGAGGTTAGAGATAAAATTATAAATAAAATTGTGAATTTAAGTTGAATAAATTTTTTTTCTTACTTTTGAAAAGAAAATGGATTTAGAAAGAAGGGGAAAATACAAATTAATTCATTTTTCTTTTCTTCTACTATTTCTCTCTTACCAAACAAAAAAAATTACAAAAAAAAAGTAATTTTTCCATCCTTCCTCTTTCTCTCCGACCATACACAATTTATACATCTTTTAGATCTTCAATCGAGTGTAGGTAACTAGATTATTACAAAAAAAAAAAAAAAAAACTATAGGACACTTCTTTCAAAAAGAAAATGTAATCTAATGTTAGGATAATCAACTCTTGAATGTAATTAAAAGAGTATAATTCACATTTAAATTCAATCAGGATAGAGACATATACAAGTAGTTGCTAGCTATAAGTACTATAAAACACACCATTAGTATTTAGTAGTAAACATTCCAGATCCTGAGCCATCACAAGTAAAGGTGGTAAGGTAATCCTTTTGCTTTTCTTTCTTCCTCTATGTAATCCACTTTGAAATTTTGGGCTGAAATATTATTTACGTAACAGCCACTTTGGTTTTCACTTGTGGAGTTTACCAGGCAAGTTTGGCAGAAGATCCTTAAAGAGCGAGAAGGAGATTGGGCCATGGAGCTCCAATGGGCTAGGCAAAGGCTCAAGGACTAAGCTCTGCTGTCTGCTATCTTGAGATTAGCCCGGAGTGCTTATAGTTACTTCATACAAAGGAATAATAGGGTTATTAAGTCAGAATGGTGTTTTGCATAATATATGAACATGATTAGTTCAGGTGAAAATCAAGATAACTTTTGATTGGTCGATTTCACCTCTATTTGATCATTTTCTCGACACAAATACTTCTAGTTTTAGTCAGTTAGAACAAAGGGTTTTTTGCAAGTTCGATATGGATGCAGAAAATAAGTAATTTTCCTCTCTTTTATTTTGGGAATGTACACATCAAGAAGCCTTCCTTGTTGCATGATTGTTCCAGGTTTCTTTCCGATCCTTCTTAAGGCCAACCTAAATGTAAATTAATTAGTTGCAGTGTGAAGTAGATGCTGATTTTCCTGACAGAGGGAAGAGCAGATACCCAAATTAGAGTCGGAGAGGAATGATACATTATTGTTCCTTCCTGGCAATATCTATAGAACATGATGCAGCAAGCTCCATCAACGTCCAGTAGGAATAATAATATCAGAGAATTCTATCCCTGGTGTGGGATCCGAGTCACTAAAGCAGAAGGGTCGTCCACCACCTAGGGTTAGAGATAATTCACTAGTCGATGTGTTGTCTGCCACATAATAATCGGTGTTCTGCTTGTGGAAGTGGTTTCTTTCCTGTTGGCGCAGCAAAGCCCGCTCCAGATTCCATAACACATCTCCCATTGTTGGCCTTTCACTACCTCTATCAACTAAACACTTGCTTGCTATATCTGTGTATGTCTTCCAACACATCGGATTAATTTTTCCTCGTAGATATGGATCGATTTTCTGATCAAGGGTCGCTGATTGAAAGCAATGAATGGCCCACTCAGCTAAATTCACCTTCTCATGCTCGTCCTCTCCATTTTCTGTCACTGGTAACACTGTTGGCCTAGCACATAATACCTCAAACAGCAACACCCCAAATGAATAAACATCTGATTTCTCAGTCAACTTTTGACGCCTGTAATATTCAGGATCCAAGTACCAAAAACTTCCTTTCACTACTGTGCTGACATGAGTGTTTGATTGTGTGAACAAGTTGGGGCCAATTCTTGATAGCGCAAAGTCTGAAACCTTAGCGACCAAATTCTCATCTAAAAATATATTGGTGCTCTTCATGTCACGGTGAATATTGGTGTGGTTTGCCCCTGTATGAAGGTAATGCAGGCCTCGAGCTGCACCAATACAAATTCTGAGCCTCTGCTTCCATGGAAGTGGAGGTTTGTCAGTCTTGTTGAGATGATCACGTAGGGTGCCATGAGCCATATAGTCGTAAACGAGTATCATTTCTCTGTTTTCCAAGCAGTACCCGACTAAAGAAACTAGATGTCCATGCCTTAGCTTTGAAAGCATGGAGACTTCATTTTGGAACTCATTTAAACCTTGGTGAGAATCTGGCTTTGCACGTTTTATGGCGACAGGTGCAGCACCACCCTTAATGATTCCCTTGTAGACCTTCCCAAATCCACCGGCACCTATTAGTAAATTGTTTGAGAAATTGTCAGTAGCAACCTTCATCTCTGCAAATGAGAAACATTGACGGGTATCTGATGTTTGTTCTGCGTGAAAGCTTTTCTTTTCCACTCTAATTTAGATGGTAGAAGTGGAATCAATAGAGATGCCCACAAATCATATGGGAGCTGTAAGAAAACCAAACATAGAAGAACTAATACCATGATAAAACCCATAAAACTTCATAAAGCAATCACCAGCTTGATATCCTCATATTCAGATGATCTGGGAAACTTCTGATCATGACCATTGTTTGTTCCAAATGGATAAGGTCCAGCAAGATTGTTGGAGAGGTCAGATAACTTGAATGTTTCCAACCCATTCAAAATTGCTAACCCAGATATATCATCTGGTTCATTAAGGATCGCTATTGCAACAGAGAAATGTTTGATGCCTTCGCTATGCCTAGAGAAGTTTACAATGTAGTCTTTGTATATAGGAATACCAGCACCATGACTCCAATGGAGCACATCTGCGTGGTCCTCAACAGCGTGATTGTTGATAGAGATGCGGAAAACTCCTTCATTTGCTTCAGTCCACCCTGAAATATCACAGAAGTGAAGCCTAACGGGTAGTAGAAACCAGAGTCAACAGGGAAGGACCAGTTTGCAAAGGTACCCCCAATTGTAACTATCCTAGCAGAAGCGTAAACCTTCTTGGGAGCTGTATATGCTGGCACCAAGGAGCTGCAATTAATTGCAACTTCTGATTCTATGGTCCTTGAACTGCTTTCATCACTTATCAGATAGCCTGCTTCTTCTATCCAAAAACGAAACATGCCAGTATCTTCTTTTGGGGAAATTGAATCTCCACCCATGTTCACTCGGTGCATCATCTCAAGGGCTCTAGAGTTTTGAATATAATACCCACGAGAAGGATATCCAACAAGAGGAAGTGGAAAATCCTCTTTTATGTAAAGATTTGAAGGCATTGAGACAATCTCAATCTTGTTCACAAAAACATAGGACTCAGAGATATGCAATGATGGGGTGAATGTCACGTTCGCTGCCTGGCCATCTATGTTGATGCAAAATTCTCTAATAGCATAATCAACGAGTAAATTGTCTTCAGAGAACTTGGAAGTGCCTAAGAGAGTGTAACCAGCCACACTGACAGAGAATAATGCCTTGGATTTGTCCAAGATTTCATGTTTTATCGGTTGGAAATGCAATCGGATGAACTTTGGGCCAGTAGAGACAGTAAATGTGTAAGTGGTTTGTTTCTGCAAGACACAAGGGAGAGTTTTCTGGTATTGGAAGCTGTTTGAATCTATATTATAAATCCTATATACCACTGAAGGATCATACTTAAATTCACTGGGAGAGCTTGACATCTTTACACTAGATGGGAAAATTGATGAGGAACAGTCCAGAGAGATGGAATCTGTGGGTACATAAGATGGTATGCTAGCAGAGATGGGAGCTATGGCTATCAGCAAGAAACTAAGGAAGAATGTCAATATTTCTGCAAAGAGCAATGACCTTATATCTGTGGTTTTCCTCTTTGACAGGATGGAATACTTTAGATTGACCATCAGGTGGTAGGAATAAGGAAGGAAGCTGGATAACATTGTTTCAGATTTGCTACAAAATGTTAATAATCCAGGCTTCTACTATATACCATATATGCTTCTGTTGTTTCACTTGTTTGCATTTTTATTAAATGGTGGAACATGATACATTCCCACTGAGAGCATGGCACACGAGGTGAGGCCAAAAGAAAGTTGTTGAAGTCAATGGCTGACTCTTCTGCTGTGTTAGTGTTTCAATCTTAGTTACATGCTTCTAGCAGTGATCATTTGTAGCCTTTTGTGATATGTTTAGTTGAGATTTTTTGTGTTTATCATTATTTTAAAAGACAATTGTACTTGGAAGCAATTGGAAGTGGTGTATGACCCAAGATAACTCTGCTTTGTGAAAACTTGTGTCCTTTACTCTGCATAAAACTCTCTTCCTTTTCATCACATTTTCTCTGCATCTTTAAGTGCAGTTTGTGTGCTCTTTAGATTGCAGAAACTCTCCCCCCTCTTCATTATTAGATTTTCTCTGCAATCTTCAACGTAGTTTTGAGAGCAGTGTGTAACTGCCTCTCCAACAAAAGTTCCCTAAGTGAAAGTCCTGTTTGATCTTTCTTCTTCTTCTGCTTTTATTGAGTAGATTCAAAATATTTTTCATGTTAATTGAGTATTTGTATTTGTGTTATGCTATGATCCTACTTTAACTTACAAATTTTTCTTTCTAATTTCTAGTAAAACATTTATGCATGATTTCATTAGCAGGGGAATGAAACATTCTTAAGAAAATACAGACATTTCCGGCTTGCAATTCTGATAAAAAAAATAAAGCAGTAGATAAGAACACAACTAAGTACAACAATGCTGATAGATAGCAGTGCTGTCTTGTAATTCAACTAAAGCTGTTTCCCCATTTTATCTACCTCTGCCATAATATTCTGATCACGTGCATTCCATTTGAACTGTAGAAAGTGGCAAGCAAAATGATGTTTTGAAGACAAAAAAACGAGGAATGACCAATTTGTTGTTTTTTTTCCTTTGACAGGGACAACAGCAATAGATGCAGTATCTGTTTTGTAGGTTTGCCAGGTCCATAGTCCAAAAATACTAGTTGCTTTGCTGAGTATAATTAACATAATCAACTCTAAGCTAATTTTGTTCCTTTTTTTGCTCTATTATTTATGTATTTGAAATGACTTCAATGAGCCTTTTCAGCACTAAACTTTAAATGATTTTCACCGACCTACACCAAAGAACTCAAGTCCGAGCTTCAAATTTGAGCTGCAGCGTGAAACCATGTCCTTAGCTGATCCAGTTGAGTTTTCAAGCCCCTGAAATTGCAGCTGCTGCGCCCACTCTAGGCTGCAAAGCACCTCAATCATGGATGGTCGATTCACCCCTTGATCTGCCAAGCATTTCTCGGTGATCTCTATGAACTTTGTAAGAGATGCGGGCACAATCTTTCCTTTTAAATGTCGATCCACAAGCAGATCAACCATACTTTTCTCGAGGCAAGTCAGTGCCCACTGAACCAAGCTTCCATGAGGATTAGCAGTACCACGATCAGTCTCCTCGTTGTCTCTTGCAGCCGTTGGATTCATTGCTGGCCTTCCAGAAAGTGCTTCCAACAGCACCACTCCAAATGAAAACACATCAGATTTTTCTGTCAAATTTTGCTCAGGATCCAGGTATCCTATGGTACCCTTCGTTTCGGTGCTAAAACGGTTAAAGGAAAATCCTGAAATTTTGGCCATCAGGTTCTTATCTAATTGGATGTTGGTGGTCTTGATGTCACCATGGATAAGGGGGTGTGACGAAGCGGAGTGGAGGTAGTGTAAGCCTCTTGCTGCTCCAGTGCAGATATCAAGCCGCTGGTTCCAGGAGAGAGGGGATTGCTGCCCTTGATCAGCAAAATGAAGATGCTCAAAGAAGGTGCCATTAGGCATGTATTCATATACGAGGATCATCTCAGGGTCTTCCTTGCAATATCCTATGAACGGGACAATATTTTGATGGCGAAAATGATAATGCATGCTTATCTCTGCATCAAATTTATGTAACTCCTGTTTTGAAATTGCCTGAGTTGCTCGATGGACAGTGACTGCACTGCTCCCCTCGTCAATGTAACCTTTGTAAACTAGACCAAATGCGCCACTGTCAATAATCTTTGCCTCATCAAATTTATTAGTTGCCTTTTTGATTTCACTGATGGAAAAAGAGCGATTGCGCAATGAGTTTCTGGTAATCTTCTTTGTCCTTTCTGTTTTTCTCTTAAGCAGAAACGCAATCAAGAAAAAGCAAAGGGCTATTGCAAGAACAATAACAATCGAGATGCCAGCGATAGTAAGTATTTCTTTGTTTGAACTCTCGGATGATCTGGAACTGGAAGTTGGTTCATCTCCATGAGTGCCAGATTCATTATTGACTGAAGGGTTCAGTCCAGCAAGGTTTCCATCAGTATTGCTCACTTTGAATATCTCCACTCCGTTTAAGATGGCATCATAGTACTGAGGCTTAGATCGGAGGTTGGGGTGTAACTCCAACCATAGGTCCTGCTTCCCAAGAGAAGTTATTTTGGGAATCAACACAGTATAGTCCCGATATAAAGGAATACCATTCCCCTGACTCAATGCGATGACATCTACTCCACTTTCCACAATTTGATTATTAATGAATATGTCAAAGACCCTCTGGTTTATCTTTGTTATCTTCCCGTCAATCTCACAGAAATGGAGCCTGACAAGATACATGAAGCTGGAGTCAACAGGAAAGAACCAGCTTAAATTGTAATTTTTGTTGATCTCAGAAAAGGAACCCATTGAACGGGCTGTATCGTATACTACTTTTGGAGCTGTGTACGCTGGTACTTCTGGCGGATATGTGATTGAAACATCTAAACCATAATTCTCTAGCCCAACAGCAGATCCGAAGAGGTAAGTCAAATCCATTGTCCAACTACGAGACATCCCGGTATCTTGATTGGGAGCTATGCTTTGGCCTCCCACATTAACTCTATACATAGTCTCCATTGCAGTACTGTTTCCAGACACATTGTTGCCATGATTGTAGAGATTAAGTGGCATTGAAACAATTTCAATCCCATTCAGAAATGCATAACCATCAGAAGCATTTGTAGAAGGGCTAAATGTTAAGTCTAGCATATGATTTCCGATATGAACAATGAACTCTTTGAAAAAATATGCTGATTTCATGTACCTTGCAGTGAGGTAGGCACTAAAGTTTCTTAGGAGAGTGAAGTGACCAGCAGTGACTGAGAGAAAAGCTTTAGAGGCATTGAGGCTCATGTAAGAATCGTCATAGAAGTGAAGGCGAATGAATTTTGGCCCTGGGGAGACATTGAAGCTGTAAGTAAACTGGGAGTGGAAGAGCCTAGCAGTCATGTAAGGGACTTCAGGCACTGATGTCCCGACAGAAGAGGCTCTAGACACTGTGAAGCTGCTATCCGGATTAGAAGCCACAAAATGTGATCTAATATCACTGCTCCAATTCCGGCCATCATAAGATACAGCTTGTGAAGCCAAAGAGCCGCAGTCGAGAAGAATATTTTCTAATGGAAAATAAGCAGATACAGCTGCGGAAACATCCATTTTTTGACAGTGGAGAAAATGGAGATATAGACAGATGAAAGTGTACAGGGCCTTCTGGTTAACAACAATCATTCTGCTTGATTTTCCTTCCTCCATGTATGCAAAGTTAGATAGGATGCACTGTCTCTACTCATTTCATGAATATATCAACAACCTTTTCTGATTAAAAAAACCACAAAGTCTTCAAGTACATATGGTTGTCAAATCAAGTATTTTGCAACGAAGTTTCTCTGGTAAGGAATTAATCTCCATATTAGCAAAGGGTCCATGTCGTTCTAGTTGTTCAGCACCGTAAGATCTTGCATACCACGGTCGACAGGATTGTTTTTTTGCAAGGAAGTCGACGCCGGATTGCTTACAAAAGGCCTATTTCCGCTAAGCTCCAGCTCATACTTTGATTATCGCCTAATAAAAAACACACCTATATTACTGGCTAAATGACTTTTTGCGAAGTATTTGACTGTGGATGGTCAGCAATGGTTCTAGTTTCTTTAGAATTTCTATTAAAAAAATTATTTTTCCAAGTTCCCAAACACCACAGAAATAATTTTTTAGTTAGAACATGTTGTCAATTAAGAATCCACTACGCAAGTATACGTATCGAATAGACAGTATATTAGCAAGTAGAGTATCGTTCTCACGGAGAATTGATCTAAAACTTTACTAATTATTAAAATTAAAACAATTTAATTTTATCCAAATAATCCAAATTAATTAATTAATTAAAACTAATAAACTAGAATTTAAAATAACAAGAAAAATCAAAATAATAACAACTGGAGAAAATATCAAATTAAACAAGCCTAGGATTACAATATCCCTCACACTTCATCTAAATTTTACCTCTCTTCCTTAACTTATTTCAATGGGTCGAATTGCTAACCTAGAATCCTAAATTATTTATAAGGGTCTCCCGACTCGTCCTATAAAAATATCCATTTTAACCAAAACACTATATTCTTATTTGAATTGAAATTAAAGCAGACTCATCAAGTTCAGGCTCTAATCTGGCTACATATGGCCTATAGGTATATCCCTATCCTATACGCAAATCATTTAAATTGATCATATGCTATCCCAATTTTAGTCTACTCTAAACTCCCTCTCCCAAGTTTGTTTAGGTTCCTAAATCAGTTTAATTGGTGGCCAAGCAATCAAAAGCATTAAGAACAAATTGGAATAAACAATTCAATTCCCATTGAAAATAAGTAAGAAAGAGATTAAAAATTTAAACTACATGTGAGTTCAATTGCAATCTTAAAAAAAGAAAATTAGCTACTCATAATTGCAAAAATCAAATAACATTGTATAAAGTTCAACCATTGAAAGTAACAAGAAGAATAAAAGCTAAGGAAGAAAACAAAATAATTGCTGCTCTAATCTTCGGGTTTCCGCTTCAACTTCTAGCTTCTTAAATCTCCAAAGGTTCTCCTTTTCAGGTCTCAAAATATCTTATATATACTAACAAACTTAACCTAAATTTCTCCAAGTTGACCTAGGGTTTAATTGGACTTAAAACATAATGAGAAGCCCAAAAAATTACTTAACAGTCTTTACAAATTTCTATTCCCGGTACAGGACATCCAGCTACTTTCCAACATAATTTTCTCTATCTTCGAGGCAGAACTGGACAAAGTGATCTTCATGAAAGTTGTAGCTCTGTCTCTTAGCTTTCCAATGGTTCAAGAATCGCAGCAATTGGAGTTCTGTAACTCGAGATATGGCTAAAACACTGAAGTATATGCAAGCAAATTTTTGGATCTTTTAGCACCTTACTTCCCAAAATTAGGTGCAATTACTTTAGGTCCTATCAAAAATATAAAAACTAATAAATATTAACCAAATTAAAAGAAATAACATAAAATTAAATAACTTACTTAAAAATAAACTAAATATAAAAATAACTAAAAATTAAGTAAATTACAATTAAAAACTAAGGACTTAGCTAAAATTTAATAACAAAATTGGAATAAAAAAATTCTATAAAATAGAATTATCACATGTCATTGTTTGATGTCAATTGAGAAGATTTTAAATGAAATTCTGTTAGACTTTGATTAAACTCAATTGATAAGCATAAAACTGAAGAACAGAGAAGCTGACAGCAGAATTTTTTGAATGAAGAAAATTGGAGAGTAAAAATTCTCATCATTCATCCTTTTTCTTAGGTGTATTTATATGAGCAATAACAACCAATCCGAAAAATTCAACGTTGGGGAAATGAAACCTAAGAAGAAAACAGCTAAGCACAAAAATTCAAACATGGATTTCTGTGCACTACAACGGCCTTCAATGGCTAAGAGAAAAAAATAAAGCAAAGAAATAAAACGTGGCTTTTTAGCCTAACATCCAACAAAATAAAGAGACACTAAAAAAAAGGTGTTTAAGCCATCAAAACTGTAAAGCCCGACCCTAACTTATGCTTGACATGACATTTACATGCATTGGATAGCATGTTTGTATATTGAAATGCTCTGAAAACATAGTAAAAGTCGATAGTATACCGAGCTATACAATTAAACAGATCGAACCTCAAACTAGTTTAAATAGAGATTTAAGGATGAAATTGAAGATTTTAGAACCCTAGAATGCCTTATAATGGTGATTAGGAGTTCGAGGGTGAATTTGGAATCAATTGAACAATTTCGAGTCCTAAGGGCAAAATGGTCATTTTACCACCCGGAGATAAAAAAATTGAATTTTTGAGAGAATTTTGATCAAATTTAAATATTTGGAGTGTGATATGAGTGTAAGGAGTGAAAATTATACATTTTGGCAAATTTTTAGATTTTGGGATAAAAATGTAATTTTTGAAAAGTTCGGGGGCAAAAACGTAATTTTGAAAAATTTGCTCCACCAAAAAATTTGAAAGAGTCTATAAACTTCATGTGGACCATCGATAAGTGAGAAAAATTGAATGGTGGAGATTAAAAGTAAAAAAGATAAGGATTTAAAAATAAACCAATGAAAAATGGACAAGTGTCATTAAAAATATAATATTTTATTTGGCTATAAAAAGCCTTAAATTTTCAGCCCTTCTTCCTCACATGGCCGGCCACTCAAAAGGGAAAGAAGAGAAAGAAAGACCCAAAGACCTTGCTGAAATTTGAAGGGAAAATGAAGAGAAAACAAGGAAAAGTCTTGGAAAAAGGTAAAATTCTTAATTTTTCTTAGTGATTTTCACTTTCCCACCATTCTTTTTCCATTTTCTTGCAAAAATGAGAAGTGGGTATGACACCCACATGCTGGCTGAACCACCATGGGAGGTTAATTTAATGTAGTTTAGCTAGGTTATGTAGTTAAATATCAAGTTAGCATAAAAACCCAATTTTCTCACATTGAAACCACCATAGCCAAACCTTCAAGAGTGTGAAATGCTATTGATTTTAGTGTTATTTTGAGGCATTTAGATGAATTATGATGTATTGTGGTGCTAGGAAAATTATAGGAAATTTTGATGCAAAAATATGACTTTTTGCCTAATAGGGGTATTTTCGTAAATTATCATTCGAACAGAAAATTTGCACCACATTCAGTGGCATTAAGTCAATTTTGATATAATTAAGACATAGAAATTAAAAGAACTCGATTCGGACTTAAATCGGAGGTTTTAGCGAATTAAATCGCGTCCCGTACGTATTAGGCCGAATACCGCGTTTCAAAGGTTATTTGGACAATTTGTGCATCACATTTCCTGCATTCATATAGAATTTAGAGCCTGAAATCAATTTTGATAAATTGACATCAATCATTGAAATTCGTGCCACGTGTGTCGTGTAGGTAGTGAATCGTCTGACAAAGGTAAACAAATCGCGTCGGACCAGTAGGACTAGAAGTATATCTGACTTCTAAAACCGGTGAGTGGATAAACTATCTTCCTCAATATCTAGAGTGATTTTTACCTGTTTTTGTATTTATAATGAATTAAATTTTATAAATGGTTTGTAAATTGAAAAAAAACCGATTTTACAACACTGAGTGCATGGAGACGGGTTTTGAACTTATATTTATGTATTCAAATTGATATCTATGGCTTATGAATCTTGGGATGCATGATGACTGGAATTATTTGGTATAAATTGTGCAAATTGTTTCATCTGTCTAATAGGCTAGGTAAAGTTTTAATTGCGCCGTCATGCTGCCAAAATTTTTATTTATTAATTGGTGGGTCATTTAGTCGCTGCAGTAGTGGGTTTCCATGGACCAGCCTATTAGAGAGGCACGGTAACCCAATTTCATTTTACCTCGGTATGAGAGGCGAGGAGGGTAACTCCTGAGGTAAAGATCGAGTTCACTTCACGCCGAACCACCACGTGAAGTTGAGCTTAGCCAACGCCAAGGAACGACTGTTTTCTAAACGAAAAAAAGTGTTTTATTTGTACATGGTTTTTAACAGCCTTGGCGGGCTCGATTAGACGCTCTGATCAAGTGTCCACGAGTATGAGATTTGGCTAAACCTAGTTTTTAAGAAAACAATCATAAGCCTTATTATTTTGATGTATCAATATTTGTTTTGTATGAATGTACTAAAATGATGTTATGAACTACCTTATGGTATCACGTTTTTATATTGTCTCTATCTACTCGATTTTAGATGTGAGGGATGGTATTTATTTACTCATTAAGTTGTCAAACTCACTACCTCAATTTCCCCATTTCAGGCTCACAGACATCCGTAGATATCAGCATTTTGTCGAGGAGACAATTAGAGTGACGACCTTGGTTACCAAAGGTTTACTCCTATTTTCATGTTTTTCTTTGTTGTGGGCTCACTTAGCATTGTAAATTAACTTTCATACTCCAGTCAGTTGTATTACAGTATTTAATAATATATTTTGCTTTTACGCTATAAAAATTATTTCCCGAGTTGTCTAAAAATATTGTACAAAAGAAAAATAGAATATTTTTATTGAATATTTTTGAATAGTAAAATCAATCTTTAAATCCTTTAAAATGCATGTTTCAGACTTCCGATTTCAATTTCGACTGCAAATCATGTATTCTCTACATGTGTGCTATGTTTTACCAAATTTCAAGATTTTAGTCAAAAATGACCAAAATGCCCCTGTATAGCAAATTTCACTTTATGACAGTTTTCGACTCGAAATCAATTTATATTCATTTGAATATGATATTTAATAATAAATATTCACAAGAGAAGTGAAAAATTGGTACGAAATGCCTTACGGAGTCTCAATTTACCCTTGGGGAATGAGTGCCTATCGAGACCTCGCGGCAGTTGTCACTGGCTCGATGGGAGTTCCGGGTCGTGACAAAAACTAAAGTCCAAAATAACAGCATATTGAACGTTTCATTAAACTAAGAACCATAATGATGCCATCTAAAAACTTCCTTCTTCCCTTCAACAATCAGTTGAACTTGGTGCTTGATACTTCTTCTTTAACCTTACCATCTAAAATCACTGAATTCTCAACACACTTCCTTGATTTCAGACGAGCATACTCCAAGTTTGTCTCTCAAGAACTTGAATTGATCAATATTCAAACCTTTAGTAATGATATCTACTAATTGCTCTTTTATAGGACAATACTACATAGATACTTCACCGTTTCTGACTACTTCTCTAATGGCATAAAACTTGATCCTTATGTGCTTAGTTTTACCATGATCAATAGGATTTTTTGTCATTGAGATTGCAGACTTATTGTCAATCCAAAGTGTTGTTGGTTCTTCACAGTTAATCATCAAATCTTTAAGAATTTTCCTTAACCAGATAGCCTAGTTTGTAGCTGAGGTAGCTGCAATATACTTTGCTTCTACAGAGGATTGTGCCACTATACTTTGTTTCTTAGAATTCCAAGCAAACACTGCACTGCCAAATGAGAAACAGTACTTAGAGATTTTTGAGTCCTCTAGACTTCCACCCCAATCACTGTCACAGAAGCTTTGAAGTTTCTAATTTTCATTCTTACAGAATTTCGAGCCAAAGCTTAGGGTTCCTTTGACATACCTTAGAACTCTTTTGGTAGCACACATATGACTTTCAGATGGCTTGTTCATAAACCTTGAAAGTAAACTAGTAGCATACATGATATCTGGCCTTGTGGAAGATAAATATAATAAACTTCCTTTCAGTTTTCTATAATGAGTTTCATCAGCTTCAGCTCCACCATCATCTTTGCTCAACTTAGTATCAAACACCAAAGGAGTTATTATTATTTTGCAACTCTCCATCTTAAATCTTTTTAACAAATCAGAGGCATATTTTTTTTATGCAAAAGTATAAAACTAGAACCTTGATTTATTTCCATTCCAAGAAAATATGACATCTTCCACAAATCACTCATTTCAAATTTTGCTTTCATCATTGCCTTGAAGTCATCCACAAACTTACCATTTGGACCTATTATAAGCATATCATCCACATAAAGAGATATAATAAGTTGAATGTCAATATTTATTCCTTCACATACAAGGTATATTCATTGCAGCTCCTTGTGAGCGTCGGGCTTTGTAAATAGCCATCTGTTCTTTCATACCATGCCCTTGGAGCCTATTTAAGACCATAAAGAGCTTTTATCAACTTATAAACTTTATTCTCCATACTTGGTTCAACATAGCTTTCAGGTTGCTCAACAAAAATGTCTTCTCCGATAGTATCATTCAGAAATGCTGACTTGATGTTTAAGTGCCAAATTGACCACCCTTCATTTGCAGCAAGTGTAACCAGTAGCCTTATAGTATTATGTATGGCTACTGGTGCAAAGGTTTCAAAGAAATCAACTCCATAAACTTGTGAAAAGTCTTTGACTACCAATCTGGCTTTGTATTTGTTAACAGAACCATATGAATTTAATTTGGTTTTGAAAATCCATTTGACACCTATGACATAGTGATCTTTTGGCCTATCCACAAGCACTCAAGTCTTGTTCTTCCATACCATCTTCATTTCAATATCCATTGCCCTTTTTCAATGCTTATCAAAAGCAGCTTCAGTATAAAAACTAGGTTCTAAGATTGCTAAATGACATCTAGCATAAATATTTGACAAACTTCTTGTTCCTTTTACTCGTATCTTATCCACATCATCTGAGTTCAACTCAAAATCCTCTTCTGCCAACTGATTTTCTACTAAAACATAGTTATCTGACCCTTCAACTAACTTAGTTTCCCAGTTCCACAACTTGTCTTCATCAAACACTACATCTCTGTTGATGAATAATTTCATGCTTTTGACATCCAGCAATTTGTATCCTTTTGAAACTTCACTGTACCAAAGATGGATGGCTAATAGTGACTTATTGTCCAGCTTTGTCCTGTTTTCATTAAGAATCTTTGCAAAACATACACAACCAAAAACCTTCAGATGTTTTACTAATGAATTAAAGTCATACCAAGCTTTAAACGGTGTTTTACCTCTCAAGGCTTTAATAACTGACATATTAAGCAAGTAATTAGCAGTATTAATTGCTTCAGCACATAAAGACTTAGGTAGCCTTTTTTCAAATAGCAAGCACTGAGCCATCTGCATCAAGGTTTTATTCTTTCTTTCTGCCACTCCATTCTATTGTGAGTTGTATGGAACTATTAATTGATGTGTAATACCAACCTTGTTCAAATAGTTGTCAAACTTCTTAGCAGTATACTCAATTCCATTATCACTCTTAATCTTCTTCACAGTCAAACTTGCTTGATTCTCAATTAAGACTTAAAGGCCCTTAAAGCATCAAACTTCATCTTCAAGAAATATAGCTAGCAACATCTTAAACAATCATCAATGAAAAATATAGTACTTACTGCCGTTTAGTGATGGAATCTTTATAAGTCCTCCAAGATCAATATGTATTAACTGCGGTTTTTCTATTACCCTTTAGGTACTAGTTTTTGGAAATGGCACTATTCTCAACTTCCCATACATACACATATCACAGATTTGTTGACATTTACCATTGAAAATAACCTTTTATTAGGTTGTCAGAGACCATCAGCTTGAGTGAACCATAGTTCACATGGCCAAACCTCATATGCCACATCTCAATATTATTTAGAATACAACTGTAAGCAGTATGCTTGACATCCATCCAATCTAATGGAAAGCATTTGTTCTTCATTCCCACTATGAAAAGTGTTGCACCAACTGAGTTCTTGACTATGCAAACTTTGTCTTTAAAGGTTAATTCAAAGCCCTTATCCACCAGTTGACCTACATTGAGTAAGTTTTGACTTACATCAGGAGCAAAATAAACATTTGCCACTGATTTAGTCCCACTGGGTGTATGCACTCCCACTGTACCAGTTTAAAAAATTAGCAACATATCACCATTTCCAATCTCCATATAAGTTCTAAAACTCTTATTTAGATTGATGAAGTTTTCTTTGCAACTGGTTATATGGTTTGAACAGCCACTATCCAATAACCAAGTGTCTTTCTTCTCTTTAATATCAACCTTCTTGACCATGAACAGGACTTCTTCATCTGTTCTAGGCTCTTCAACCACAACAGCTTTCTCTTCAATATTTTTACCCTTACTTTTGCACATTTTCTCCACATGACCCTACTGGTGACACCTCCTGCACTTGACATTTGGTCGAAACTAGCAAAACTTCTTTGTATGATTCATTTTTTTTTTTTTGCAATGAGAGCATGGTGGAAATGACTTCTTAAATTTTTCCATGTTTTCTCTCATCTAACTTCTTTCCTTTATCCTTCCTGTCAGTTTCATTCTTCCTAGAATTACTACTCCTAGGTTTCACACTTTTTTATTTCATTACCATTGCATTCTCAGTAAGACTTTTCTACCTAAAGGCTCTCCTCTGCTCTAAGCCTTCCAGTGCATTCACCAATTCCTTTAAGGTCATCTGACTAATGTCCCTAGAGTCCTCTAACGATGAGATTTTAGACTCATACTTCTCTAGTAATCATACTAGCATCTTGCTTACTAACCTTTCCTCATCCATCTCCTTCCTAAGCAACCTAAATTGATTCACTATCCTCATCATTTTCACAGAAAATTCCATAATAGTTTCATTATCATCCATTGACAACATTTCAAACTGCCTAGATAGATTTAGAGCCTGAATTTTTCTAGTTCTATCATTGCCATGAATTCCTTTATTAAATGGTCCCATATTTCTTTTGGGTTTTCTGGATGTATTATTCTAGAGAGACTCTCATCAGAAACAACAGGTTGTAAGTAAGAGAGAGCCTTATACCTTTTTACCTTGTCTTCTTCAAACGGTTAATCTAAGCAAATGTTGAGTAGGTAGACTTGACAATTCGTGTTTTCGTATCTTAAATGTGTCAGATACAAAACACGTTAAGATTAAACATGACTACGACACAAATACTATTCATGTCTTAAATCCGAAATATGTACACGTATACGTTTAATAATCGTATAACACGACATGACACGTTTAGACACGTTTGTTAAACGTGTCAATAAATAACATGACACGATTAATAACACGATTAACACATTTAATACGTTTAACGCGATTAAATAAAAATATTTACAATTAAATATAATTTTATTATTTAAATTTAAAATTAATAATTATAAAAACAATTATAACAAAACAAACTAACAAGAACATCAAATACAACAAATCAAAATTTAAAATTAGGATTTGGGTATGACATAATTACATTATTATCTTTATAAAATTTAAAAATCTTATTAAAATAATTATTTAAAATTATTTAAGTAAGGCTAAAACAACCTTTGACTATTAATTTTTAACAAGTTGATAAGTGTGTCATCTATACACGTTTAAACACAATAATACGATTAAATACATTTATATGTTTAAATACGATAACACGATTAAATACGTTTATACGTTTAAACATGATAACACCACTAATTAAATATGTTCAAACATATTTTAAACGTGTTACTCGTATCTGACACGTTAAGACATGAAAATTTTCGTGTTTTAAATGTGTTAGATACGAATGTGTTAGATACGATTAGACAGGAAATACGTTAAGGTTAAATCCAAACATGTTTAACTCCGTATCTTTTCGTATCGTGTTAACGTGTTGTGTCTGAAATTGTCAAGTCTATGGGTTGGCATGCCTTTGAACAGCTTCTGCTCCAATCTCCACCACTTCCTAGAAAGAGAAAGCTTTGAGATACGACTGAATCTTCACTGATCAGAAAATATAATTTTCTCCAATAAAGATTGGAGGAGTAGTAGTGCTGAACCCTGAGGTAGCTATAAATCAACACCTTAAAACAAGATTGGAAACAAAAATAAGAGCGAGAAAGGAAAAGAAAAACAGCCTCTTAAGACCCTTGTTACTCTGATACCATGTTAGACTTTGATTAAACTCAATTGATAAGCATAAAACTGAAGAACAGAGGGGCTGAGAGTAGAAGTTTTTGAATGAAGAAAATTGGAGAGTAAAAATTCTCATCATTCATCCTTTTTTTTAGGTGTATTTATATGAGCAATAAAAACCAATCCGAAAAACTCGACATTGGGGAAATAAAACTTGAGCAGATTACAACCAAGTACAAGAATTCAAACATGGACGCACTACAATGGCCTTCAACGGCTAAGAGAAAAAAATAAAGCAAAGAAATAAAACGTGGCTTTTCAGCTAACATCCAGCAAAATAAAAGGACACAAAAAAGAGGCGTTTAAGCCATCAAAACTAAAGTCCAAAACGACAGCATAGTAAACGTTTCATTAAACTAAGAGCCATAACGATACCGTTTAAAAACTTCCTTCTTCCTTTCAACAATCAGTTGACCTTGACGTTGGATACTTCTTCTTTAACCTCACCATCTGAAATCACTGAATTCCCAACAAATTCAAGCTACTGCATCTATATGGTTCTACCCTTTGTTTCTTTACACTTTTCAGGTGTTCTTTCCAATTGATCCTTCCCCATTTATTTATTCTACCAAATCCTGATCAGATTTTATTGACCCTTTTGCTGGTTGTGTTTTATCCAGAATCCAAAAGAAAATAAGAAAACAAAAATGACAGCATGACTAAGTCAACCATAGAGAACCCTCTGGAATATGGGCTGCAGTTACATGTTTTGCCTCCTGTTGCTTCGTGGCAAGCTTTTGGACCAAAAATGTTCAGCTCATGCTGATGGGAGCAAAGCAGATAAAGAATAGTCATTCTATAAAAAAAAAAAAATCAATGTTTGAACTTTGAACCCAGTTTTGTCTGTCTGCTTCCAAAGACCAAGGCTATTTATCTGGCCTGGTGTTTCCATCTGTGTCATTTTCATTTTGAATGCCAGCTGCTATAACTAGCAAACTGTCAAAGACTTCCAGTTACTAGAAGTTGAAGATAAAAAGATTCCCCTTCAGAATTCAATACACAGATTGCCCAAGGGGCTCTGACTGACCTTTAATGGGTGGAAACAACACTTAGGATTGCCCCGAACTGAAGTGTACAATTGAGAGCCCGACTCATCAAACAAACGCAGCCCACTTGCCTTGACCGTTCGATAAGAGGCCCACCAGCAC
This sequence comes from Theobroma grandiflorum, assembly GCA_036013995.1. NCBI lineage: Eukaryota > Viridiplantae > Streptophyta > Magnoliopsida > Malvales > Malvaceae > Theobroma > Theobroma grandiflorum. Next base: position 2,364,835 of record CP142127.1, read on the forward strand.
CTACCGCAACATTTTCCAAAATAGAATAATTTGTAGCATTTGATTTGATTAAGTAAAATTAAAATATTTTATAATCAGGTTCAGATGATAAATATAAAATTAATACTTGTCAAAGGTTTGAGTAGAATTTGGATAATAATCTCAAGATACTTGTTATCCGAATTTCATCATAAGTAATTAATATTAAATTCTAGTTTTTTGTATTTGTTTTAATTTATAATTTCTTACCATAATGTAATACTTACTACAATTTATTAATTATTTTAAATATGATTTTAATTTTTGATTTATTTTATATTATTTTAATTTCTTTTATAATATACATAAAAATTTATTTAAAATTTATTTTAATCGAGTATTCAACAAGTTTGAATATTTAATAGTTAATGTTTAAAATATTTGGGTACGGATAACAAATCCAAAATTTAATTGGATATCTATAGAGTTTAGGTATCTTGTCAAATAATAAAGACGGAGGTAGTACACTTAAAAAATAACCAATACTTACCCTTTGATATTCCTAGTTCTCTCCCAATCTACTATCTTGCCAATCCCATACAAGATATAAATGTAAAAAAAAAAAATGATAACAATAAGTTGTTAGAATCTTATTTAGATAAATTTAAGCTATGTTAGTTTGGTTGATATTTTTATTTTTTTTGTTTATTGCTATTTATCTTTGATTTTTTTCTTTTTCGTTCATTTAAAATAAAAATAAAAGAATCAACTAAATGGATCTTTAATGATTAAGATTATATATAGCACCGCATCCATTTAATTTTTCTAACAATTTAGCTTTGTCAAAATTAAAGTTCACACATTCTTCCGTCTCTTTTACATTTCAAAACTATGTTCTCATTTCTTTTTTAAAAATTTAGAGTTCCTTTTTGTTATAATAATATAGTTTTTCTTTTCATTTCCTTACATTGTGATGAGTTGTTACATTATAAACTATCAAAAACAATATTGTAAAATTTCTTAAAATTTAAACCATAAAAACCTACAATTACGTGTCAAATAATTTTGAAATGAAAGAAGTAAAATATTCTAAATACAAAGGAGATGTGCATCCGCATGGGAGCCCACTAAGAACATAGAATTCTTCTTGTTCTTCTTGTTTTAGTTAATTCAAGCCATATTCCTATAACATAATGGGAAAATTGTATCTTATGGGTCTACCTATACTATGACATCCACATTATACAAAACTCTTCAGTAAAAGATGACTAAAAAACATTTGCTTTGATTGCTCATAATTTTTCAAGTAGGATAACTATTATTCTTGTTCTATGAAAGTGAATAAATCATTTTGGTTAATCAGCCATCAATTGGGTGAAGCGAGTGATTAAATTTATATGTTTACATGCAATGATAAATTTAGGATTTTGCATGAGAGTTAATTAAAGAGTAATTGTAAAAGTAATCGTATTATATATATATAATTTTATACATATAATAATAATAATAATTAAAAATTAAGGAGTGGTGGCCACCATCACCCCCTCGGTTCTGCCTTTATTTACATGTCATGCATGATTCTTGATTTGAATATATATTAGACGTGTATGTCGTTTCCTAGAATATTTTCTCTAATCATTGTATCTTCTTAAAAGGTGAGAGTGTAGGTAGGTAAAGTTGAAATCTCTGTTCTCTAATTTACACCTTGAAAGTTTGTAACTCTTCACCCCCCCTCCCAAGGCAGAGTAGGAAATGAAAAATTCTAAGAATTGGAAATTAAACTCAAAAGAGACTGAAACAATTTTCTATTCTTTACCTAACGTTTGACTTAATAGAAAATGTTTGAACATTAACAACCCCAATCCTACCGTCATCTGAAGTTTTGTTTAATTGCCTTTGTCTGCATGAATTTCGTTTGTAGTTTTAATTTTCAATGTAAAATTATTATTTTATGCATTAGTAGGAGAAGTTTCGAACTCTTAAAATAGGTTAGAGTTATCACATGTTCATTTAATAATTATATTAATTTCTCTTATTATAATTTAATAGACATGCGACAATTTCTTTAAATTTATCTACCATCAAATTTTTTCATGATAATAAAAAGTGAAATCGTCCATCTCCCTTTGTGGTATATATTCATAAAAAATACATATAATTTTTTGTTTAATTTTTATGTTAATATATATATATATATGCATTATGGATAATCATGTTAGGTACATATACATGAAAAAATTTTACTAAAACAGTAAAATGAGAGAGTTTTTTTTTAAAAAAAAATTATCAAATTTGACTTGACTTGTTACAATAATGAAGAAAAAAATTTGATTTTTAAATGTTTAATTAGAAATTGTAAATTGATTTATTTAATTTCACGAGTGTCAAATTTTTATACGTACATTCACTTTTATATTTATCCTACTTAATTAAGATAGTAACTATTTAACTAATATCACAACTTGAGATAAGTTTGAGTGCTACATGATTTGATACTATTGGCTTAGATCAATCGTGTTTAGACTTAGGTATCAAAATTGGTATTAGAATATGTTCAAACTTAGTAAGTATGTTCACATTACCTTTCTATGGTCTTAACGTGGCTGTATATGGACTCTGATTGTCATTGATGGTAAATAAAAACAAACATCATAATTGTGATTACAACGTGTGTGATCTTAATGTGAAAATTAAGAAGTGGAAGAAAATATGATAACTCACATCTCATGTATTTGGTATAAATGTGATTAACGAGATCCACAGAAGAGTTCAAGTCATTAAATATTACTAAACCAATGGCCTTGACTTGAACAGAAGGACTTACAATTAGATTTTAGTGATGTTTTTATATTTCCAAATTCATTTTCATTGAGTCCTTATCAAATTTGATGTGATTTAAATAAATTAAAATCCTTTTCTCATGACCATAAGTAATTGGATTATTACTCTATATACACACGTTCTTTGATAAGAACAATGGGAAAAAGAGGCTTTGACCATTCTTAAATTTACACCTAAACTTGACCTCGAAATAGAAAAGATTTTGTGGAGATGACTGATCAGAGAGTCTATTCTCATCCTTGAGCAGCTGCAACTTCGTTTTCAAGGGGAAAAAACCCCACCAATGTTGGTTACTTCTTACCCACACTTAACACATTTATGGAATCTTCCAATGGTTTAATCCTTTCTAGAAAAGAAATCTATTCCAATTTTGTCTCAGTGTGGAAGACTAGAGAATGACTTGTTATCATCATAATTAATGAACTCCAACCCAATTTGCTAATATTCTCTTGTAATTGGAAGATAATCTTTCCTTCCTTTTTCAATTCTTTAATCGATCTGACTCTATGTTCCAAGGAGAAGTTACGTTCCAGGGTCTCAATCAACTCGACGGTCAGCAATGAAGAAATTTCGTTAAAGGAATAATACCTTGCAAGTGAGAATCCGCGTGCTTTTGCATGTAACTGTGCTCCCAATTTCTCGTCAATTTGAAAGTGAACGGCAAAAGTTTCCAAAGGGACCAAGACAATTGTTAAAGTTCAGGCAAAATCGGGGAAGAAACATCGGACTAACGAACCCTTTACTCTTGAGGTTTGCAACTATTTAACAACCTAGTCGTTGGATGTTTCGGGTTATGCCTATCTTCTTCCTTGGAGCAGCTGTCACATTGCTTCTATGAAGATAATCACCAATACACACACTTCATGGCCATCACTTATTTCTCTTCTTCACCTCAGCTTCTTGTTCAATTCGTTGAAATATTGTATGTGTACTAACAACTCTTCCCATTCATCCTTGGACCAAGTAATTCTTGACTGCGGATCTTCCGGGCATTCATCCTTTAATAATAAAAGTTGGGTTGGGGATGTTTCTTTCCCAGATTATTATGAAGGAACGACGATTGGCCGCGTGATCTCAAATACAACAGGCAAGGTTCCGGAGAGTCCATACTCAACCGCTCGCTTCTTTCGCTCTTCCTTCACCTACAGTTTCCCTATGTTCCCTGGCCTCAAATTTATCCGCCTTCATTTCTACCCTACTTCTTACACTGCCACAGACCAAATCTCGAAGGCTGACTTCTCTGTCACCTCGGACAATTACACTTTGTTAAACAACTTTAGCCCTTCTGTTGTGGCAAACACTTTGAAATCACCTTATTTCACTAAGGATTACTTCCTTAACTTAAAGAAACACTTTCTGAACATCACCTTCGCTCCATCACCAAATACTTCAGACGCTTTTGCGTTTGTAAATGGGATAGAGATTTACTCAATGCCCCTCAAACTCTCTGATTATGGAGTAAATGAAACCTTCAATGCTACCTCCATTCAAGATGAACCTGCCCTTGAGATACTTCACAGAATCAACGTAGGTATTGATAGTCAGAACGAGCCGTTCTGGAATGGGCTGGACGACCGAGTACATATTCTGGGTTCCCAAAAGGGTACTCCTATTGAGGCATATGATGATCATATAGCCTACAATAAAAGCTCTTGGACGTTAAGTGAGTATGGAGCACCGGGGGATTTGTACAGCACAGCCAGGACGATTGGTGGTAGTGATCAGGCTGCCAACGTGGGCTATAACTTGACATGGACATATCCTGTTGACTCAGGTTTCAAATATATTGTTAGGCTTCATTTCTGCGAAATTCAATTAAAAGTGAAAAAAGTGAATCAGAGAGTGTTCAAGGTGTATGTCAACAATGAGACAGTGGAAAACAGCCTGGATATAGTTGCTATGGCCGGTGGTCCATTGGTTGCAATGCATAAGGACTATATCATCATGGTTCCAAAAGCGAAAGAAGAAAGAACGGGTCTGTGGCTTGCCTTGCAGCCTGACATTGATTCAAAGCCCGAACTTACTGATGTAATATTGAATGGAATTGAGATCATGAAGTTGAGTGATACTAGTAACAATCTTGCAGCTCATGTTCAAGTAAAGAATGGAGACAGAAGCAAGCATATTCCATCTAATATCTTCCTTGGGAAGATTCTGGGTTTGGTTATTGGAATTTGTCTAGTCTGTTTGATTGTCTACCTGGTGTCTCATTGGCTTTTGCTACGTAATGAAAACTTCGGGAAAACAGTCAGCCTAATTGTTAAACCTTCAAATCATTGTCGTCAATTCCCCTTGGAAGAGATAAGAGCTGCCACCAACAATTTCAGTGAAGCTCTTTTGCTTGGTTGTGGAGGGTTTGGTAAGGTTTACGAGGGTCTGCTGGAAGACGGGAGCACCAAAGTGGCAGTTAAGCGCAAAAATCCTGAGTCCCATCAAGGAGTTCAAGAGTTCAAAACTGAAATCGAATTGCTCTCCACTTTTCGTCACATGAACATCGTGTCTTTGCTTGGATATTGTCAAGAGGACAATGAGTTGATTCTGATATATGATTACATGGCTAATGGCACTCTTCGTGATCATCTCTACGAGACCCAAAATCCACCACTTCCATGGACCCAGAGGCTCAAGATTTGCATTGGTGCTGCACGTGGATTACACTACCTTCACACGGGCACAGAGCATTCAATCATTCACCGGGACATCAAATCAACAAACATACTCCTGGATCAAAATTGGGAGGCCAAAGTCTCAGATTTTGGCTTGTCAAAAGTAGGCAAGACCGCGGAATCCTATAGGAACCAAGTCAGTCCTGGGCCAAAGGGCACGTTTGGATATTTGGACCCTGAATATGGCAGATATAGAACATTAACTCGCAAATCAGATGTCTACTCTTTTGGTGTGGTTTTATTTGAAGTCTTATGTGCAAGACCAGCTGTTAGTCGTGAGGCAAATGAGGATGATCAGACGAACGTGAGCTTGGCTAGATGGGTTGTTCATTGCTATCGAAGTCAAACAATTGATCTCCTGATTGAACCATACCTAAGAGGAAAGATCATGCCTGAGTGCCTTACCATATTTCTGGAAATTGCAGTCAGGTGCCTGGCCAGTAAGCACGTAGATCGGCCATCAATAAGTGATGTTCTCTTTAAACTTGAACAAGCATTGCTGTTGCAGGAGAATGCTGACAGTAATTTGCAAATAAAAGATGCATGACAAAACAGTGATAGCATTGATATTTAGAATAGAAATTTGAATGCTACAATAGTTTAGTTTGTCATGATGATTGATTGACCATAGATGAAATTAGAAGTTACTTTTCTTAGTTGTACAGTTGCAATGTAAACAGAAATTACAAATTTGTGTAGATATTACCGTACAATTTTAGTTGGTCGATTATCATGTTCCATTAAAACAAAGAAAGAAACATCAAGGAGAAAACATCAACAAAATATATATATATATATATATATATTCATCAAACAAAGACCATTTTATTAGTTTTGAATAACTACAAAAGCCTCACAATTCAAGTCCTTGAATTAGAAAAAAAAAAACATTCACCTAAAAGCACCTAAGTAAGCACCATCCAATAAATATTTGTGTACAAACCATCTGAAACAGGTAAGAACAACACATTCCTCCCAAAAATAAGCACAGGGGCATCCAATAAAAGGATATACAAGCCAAAGCAGCCATATAAAATAAAAGAAAAGATAACTGTTGGGATAAGCCCTGTAGCTAATTTGGATTAGTTAAGACTTGATTTCAATCATGTAACAATATCATTTATGTTGAATGATTAGAAGTTTTCCTCCATCAATAAAACGTTAATTATAACATGACACCAGGGTGTTGTAAAAACTCCTATCGTGGCGAGGTTAAGAACCCCACTAAGGTGAACCACCAATCTTGGTAAGGTTAGAAAACCCCATTAAGGTGAAAAGTAGCCAAAATCCCACTTTGGTTGGCTAGGCTAAAGATATTAAAACCTCTTACTCTTAAAAAAAGCCTAGAGAAATAAGAACTCTTGCTTAAGAAAATATTATTTATTAACTCTCAACTTGAATGTGAATAATAACCAAGCCTACATGTCCTATTTATACTATTATAGTCCCAAATCTTAATAAAACTCTACTTCTAGTTGTCTAATACAATTCAAATAATTAATAAAAAATTTAAATAAAATAGGTGTTCTATTCTTAAATAGAACATGACTAGTTTAAAATCCTAATACAAGTAAAAAGAAGAATTCTATTATACCTATAATTCTTAAATCAACTAAAATTAGTAAAAATTAAATTAAATAAAATACAATTCTAAATGCTCCTGCGTCATAACGGGTTATATGTATTGTAACGACCCTCCCCCGGTTGCTACCAGGGTCCGAGACCTCCTAGAAGACCTGCCAAGTCCCGAGCAAACCTGTCTAGAATTGCCCGTCAGTTAACTATATACAATCACCATTTCATATTGATACTTAGAACAATGTACTTTCATATACTAATTTGAACCATAAACGTAAAAATCAATACAACCTTTTATTCACAAGTATGCATGTCAGTTAAAAATCCACTACGCAAGTATACGTATCGAATAGACAATATATTAGCAAGTAGAGTATTGTTCCCACGGAAAATTGATCTAAAACTTTACTAATTACTAAAATTAAAATAATTTAATTTTATCCAAATAATCCAAATTAATTAATTAATTAAAACTAATAAACTAGAATTTAAAATAACAAGAAAAATCAAAATAATAACAACTAGAGAAAATATCAGATTAAACAAGCCTAGGATTACAATATCCCTCACACTTCATCTAAATGTTACCTCTCCTCCTTAATTTACTTCAATGGGTTGAATTGCTAACCTAAAGTCCTAAATTATTTATAAGGGGTCTCTCGACTCGTCCTATAAAAATATCTATTTTAACCAAAACACTAAATCCCTATATGAATTGAAATTAAAATAAACTCATTAAGTTTATGCTCTAATCTGGCTACATATGGCCTATAGGTATATCCCTATCCTATACGTAAATCAATTAAATTGATCATATGCTATCCCAATTTTAATCTACTCTAAACTCCCTCTCCCAAGTTTGTTTAGGTTCCTAAATCAATTTAATTGGTGATCAGGCAATTAAAAGCATTAAGAACAAATTGGAATAAACAATTCAATTCCCATTGAAAATAAGTAAGAAAAAGATTAAAAACTTAGACTACATGTGAGTTCAATTGCAATCTTAGAAAAAGAAAATTAGCTACTCATAATTGCAAAATCAAATAACATTGTATAAAGTTCAACCATTGAAAATAACAAGAAGAATAAAAACCAAGGAATAAAATAATGATTGTTTTTTTGATCTTCGGGTTTCAACTTCAGCTTCTGACTTCTTGAATATCCAAAGGTTGTCTATTTTCAATGGTCTTAAAATATCTTATATATACTTAACAAACTTAACCTAAATTTCTCCAAGTTGATCTAGGGTTTAATTGGGCTTAAAACATAATGAGAGGCCCAAAAAAATCACTTAACAGTCTTTACAAATTTCCATTCCCGGCATAGTACATTCAGTAACTTTTCGATACAATTTTCTCTATCTTCTAGGCAAAACTGGGAAAAGTGGTCCATAAAAGTTGTAGCTATGTCTCTTAGCTTTCCAATGGTCTAAGAATCGCAGTAATTGGAGTTCTGTAACTCGAGATATGGCTAAAACACTGAAGCATATGCAAGCAGACTTTTAGGTCTTTTAGCACTTTACTTTCCAAAATTAAGTCCAATTACTTTAGGTCCTACCAAAAATATAAAGACTAATAAATATTAACCAAATTAAAAGAAATAACATAAAATTAAATAACTTACTTAAAAATAAACTAAATATAAAAACAACTAAAAATTAAATAAATTATAATTAAAAACTGAAGACTTAACTAAGATTTAATAACAAAATTGGAATACAATAATTCTATAAAATAGAATTATCAATGCACACTAGAATCCACAATCTCCAAATTAATGCTTAAATAAAAATTTAGAATCTGTTTATAACTTAATAAACAAATCGCTAAGACTCGACCTCTAACAATGGAGCAACTCGAGATAAAATGCTAGGAGATACCTTTACCTATCCGCAGTGGACCAAACGCGCCGATGACTACACATTAGGCTGATCCCTGTCTGCAAAAGGAAAAAAAGAGGAGTATGAGTCTCACAGACTCAGTGATCATCGGCTCCATGAATAGGGCGTAGATGGGAAACAAGCAAGTAGCAGATCAGTTGAATATTGTAGGATTATAAAAACAATTTGTTTCAAATGAGGGTTTGTGCCTTATATAAAAATCGAGAATTTCTTGTAAAGTGTAATCAGCCAAGGTGTATATCAAATCAAGATAACAAATTTTTTTGCATCAAAATACGTTAATAATCATTTTCAAATCAAATCATCTCAACTCTCGTATTTAAAATTTAGAGTTCATAGAAATTCTTTTTCGTCGAAATTATTTTACATATTACTCAGGTTTAATCAATAAAATTGAGTAAGCTTCCGCGAAACCAAATATTATTTAAAATCATGCACAAATCATAGCTCGCCTCATACACGAGGAATTAAAATTCATTTCACTGAAAAAGAAATAGGGGAGCTACGGATAAAGCTGTTTAATTATGTTTTCACCATGCAAAGAAATATAAGTTTGAAAACCTAGAGATGCCACTCTCGAGTAGGAAATGGAAATAAATCCATGATCCCGTTACCATGTAATAACATCCGGGAGCATTGCTTCCACCGGATTCCCACATAATGCCATGGCAATCTCAACGATGTTGGCCGACATTGGAGATATCAAGTGGTTGCAACCGTGTATATCATCTGTGACCTTGCCATGTATATCACAGATCATGGCCCCAGCCATGTCTAACAACCCGTCGGAGATTTAAAAATTTCTCTAGCTAGAGCTCACTTATGTACGAGGGTCACACTTAACCGATGTGATGTCTGACCTACTCTCTAATTTCTTGATTAAATAAAATTATTTAAAAAAATTCCAAATTGGGTTTTCAAAGGGATATTTTAAATCCTTCTCAAAATATCGAAACCCGTATCATGTTAAAACTCTCTTTTCGTGAGACGTTTATTGTAAATATTTGCATGATATTTTTATATCAAAGTAACACGGTGAATATGTGATAAATTTCATGAATGCACATCACACAAACAAAAAAGCACATTTTTCTTTGATGTAAATCGTTTCGAAAATATTGTTTTCCGGTTTAAAACACTTTACGTATAATTTATATATGTATATTCAATACGATTTCTAAAAATAACTTACATTCACAAGTTCTTAAAATTCTACCAACTCATGCTTTCCACAATTGTACACGTACAATAAATCATGCGTATACATATATATAGATAATATGAAAATTTTAAAATCGACACTCCCTACTCACATCACAACAACAGGATATTACATCGTTATTTCCACTTGCCAGTCGCTCGTTAATTCCTCCTGCACACCACTATAGTGCACTATCTTCACTTTAACATTTTTAAATTGGGCTAAGTAGGCCCAAGTCTCCACTTTTATTTTATCTTTTGGACTTTTCTTTTCCTTGTTGCCATTTGGCCTTTTCCATGGGCTTTTCCCTTTTTTCCTATTAAGGCATGCCCATTTTTTTTGGGGCTATGCCTATTTTTTTTCTTTCTCTTTCTTGGTCGGCAGCACCTCTTTCTCTTTTTTTTATTCCTTTATGCCCCCATTACCTTTCCTTCTTCACTCCCAATGCCGGCAACAAGCTCTATACTATCACTCTCACCGTCAGCCACCACAACAGCCCAGCTTCCTCTCTTTTCCTTCCCGAAAATCTAGCAGCAAAAAGCCTCTTTTGCATCTCAAAAATCGACAACATAAAGCCCCTCTTTCTCTCAAAAACTGACAACACAAGGCCTCTCTTTCCTCTTTCAAAAATCAACTCCTTTCCCTCTTTTATTTTTTTCCATAAATGGCTTCCTCTCTTCTCTATTTCCCCTCTCAAGACCGGCTACAACCACTCAAGAAATTCTCTCCCCTCAACCGGCGACACTTCCTTCTTTCTCTCTCACATTTTAGCTTTTTCTCCCTTTCTCTTTTTCTTTCTAAATGGTAGATGATAAAAATGAAAGAGACAAAGAAATGTTGTATTTGATATGGCTTCATGGTGGGGCTGACAATGACATCTTTCTTGTCAATGTTCCTCTATTTTTTTTTAAGTCTGGTTACTCCTTCTTTAAATTGCTTTGACTTTTCTTGTCTTTCTCTTTTTTCATCTCACATGGCCGGTCTCTTCATCATTTGAAGCATTAAAAAAAATATTTGTCCCCTTTAATTGATCACATGGGCGGCTACCCATGTGATCCTTTTATTTGTTTATTTTTTATTTTTGACATAAAAGGGTGTTACATGTATAATTTGATGAAGTCTATGAGATTAATATGCCTTGCAAGAGAATTATAATGGGTTGCAGTTATGAGATCTCTATGCATCAAAGCATAATTTTTAAATGTTCCTGGTCAATGTATCATTGAGACTGGACATCAATGATACCTTGAAACTGGTTCATTCTATGTTCTTTACTGGGGAAGTAAGTAATCAATCTCACAGGTTGAAATATAGAGCTACTTGAAACTTGAATATAGGTGCTTGCCTAGGAGAGCAAGTTCACTGAATATGACCTGCCATAAGAAGTGCATTTAGTAGTTCACTCAAGTATCTATGTAATACTTCTCATGTGTAGTTGTGCAAATACTCCTTAAACTTGAGACATCAAGTTGTCTTATGTGTGGAATGCTATATTTTAATTTCATCCCTACAGGTGCTTAATTAAGGATGCCAAAACAAGATGTTTTTAAGTATAGCTTAAAGCATGCAAAGGCAAATGGGTGATCAAGATAGGAATCATCACCTCAAATGGTTTAGGGGACATATCTTAATTACAGTTCTTGGTTAATATTAGTTTATTGAAGTCCTTGGTCAATATTGTCGAGGCATAGTACTCTCAATCCTTAAAGAAAGATTTTCTAATTTATTGGTATGGATTACCATTAGAGGTTGCACAAGGATTCCTTGGATAATTTTGGTTTGCAACAACCATGCTGAAATGGTTGAACTTTTTGAAAGTTGATTTGGTAGTTTAATAAAAGATTCATCAATTTTTGTTATTTAGATAAAGTGATAGATTTATATATTTTATTTATGAATTTAATTTTATACTCAATTTGACAAGAAAAAAATCTGAGGTGCAATTAAATTTTTTAATTATATTTTTACTATGCTTTTATTTGTTTATGATGCATAATCAACCTTTATCCAACAAAAACAGCTCTCCTCACGTGGGAATTTAAAAAAAAAAATGACTCTTCTTCTCTTGAAATAATGAAGCCTCTGGCAATCCAAAAAATAAGCATGGAAGCATCCACAATAAAGGTAAACAGACAAAAGCAGCCAACAAAAAAAAAAGGAAAAGAAACGATAACAGCTCCCCTCATGAGGAAAAAATAGAAAAACCAACAGCTCTCCTCTTCTAGAAATATGGGCTCTCAATCACCAACAAGCGTTAAACATGGTGGGTCTACTCTCATTTTTGCTAGAGAGTCCACAAAGTAGTTGGCCTTCCTGTAGATCTCCCTGAAGGTAATGTCTCCAATTAGGTTTTGTAATTTGACAATTTCAGAAAATACTTTTCACGTTCATGACCTGTCATCCAATTTAGATATCCATGAAAGAACCACACAAGAATCTGATCCATTAAAGATTTTAAACCATTCCATGAAGAGAAAGTAAAAAATTGTAATGCATTTTTAATCGCATGAACTTTTGCTCAATTATACCAAAGCTCACTTAAAGAATTAAAGAAAAGACCAATTACATTACCCTTATTATTTCTAAGTACTCTTCCACAACTCTTTGATATTAGCTATCCTCTTATTAAACCATTTACATTAAATTTCAACTTCTCGTCTTTAGGAGAATCCATACCATAATTTAAGATATGTTACAATAATTAAAGATATTCCAAAACCCACTCACAATCAACTATTGATTCGTTATCACTCACTTAAGATTTTTATGTATTTTTTATTTTTTAATAGTGCATAACCAACCAAACCTCAAAAAATAAATCTTTTATATTAACTTTAGACAATTTTGTTCCTTTTGCTGGGTTTATCTCAGGTTGAATGAATGTTAGTAGTGATCGGTACTACTGTAGGCAGGAAGAGCCTACCCTATCTTCTAATCAAGAAGATAATCCACTTCCTCAAAATAATCCACTTCCTGCTTATCAAAATGTTAGAGGACATGTGAATGCAGTGATCGGTACTCAGGAAGAGCCTACCCTATCTTCTAATCAAGAAGAAGATGCTCGTGTAGCTACTATGGTTACCTCATCCATTGCTAACTCACTCATGAAGACACCTAGCTGTAGGCACTTTTTCGATCAACTTGGCTTTTCAGAAGAATCAAAGAAGAAGGAAACCATGATGTTAGTAGAGATAGCTGGTTTACAGAATGGGGAATGTAGCTTGGTGGGACAACCTATGAAGAGGATAACAAATGGGTATGAGAATGCCATAGTATTCACAGAAGCAGATATGTGCACACCACATCCTTATCATAATAAGCCACTTTATGTGGAGAGCAATGTCAATGGCTACCCAGTGCGGAGGACGTTCATTGATGACGGTTCCTCAATAAACCTCATGCCTTTGTCTACTCTAAAGGCTACGAATGTAGACTTGAAGAGTTTATGCCGTCCTATAACTATCACTTCTTTTGACAACAAAGAAATTAAAACTCTGGGACAAGTCACGGTGAGTTTCAAGATGGGACCTATTCAAGACCAGACTTGCTTCCATGTTGATGTGGCTTACCACCTTCTCGTTGGAAGAAAGTTTCTCCACACTCACAATATCATTCCTTCCACACGCCACCAATGTATCAAAGGTTACTGGAAAGGAAAAGAAATTTTCATTCCAGCAACTAAGGCTCCGTTTGAACGCCATGAGGTAAACTACACTGAAGCTTCTTTCTTTGAAGAACTAGCAGAGAAAGGTGAAACTGCCATAGCTAGACCTATAAGCGTTCCACTTCCACGATGGGAAAAATACTCCCAAAAAGGAGAAGAAAACATCTCGAAGAAAAAGAAGCGAGGAGGAAAGAGAAAGTGCTTCAAAAGACAGAGAGAAAACTCCGTTGAGATAAGCTCTTATGCTCGTGAGGATGGAAAAATGGTTTATTGTTTATGATGGGGCGCGGGGTCTGGGGAAGCCTATTCTCTTGACCCCATATCACATGAACCACCTGATATACCATTGCCTTGCTTTCAAGTGGAAGAAGTAAAAAGGGAACTTGAAAAATCATTTGTAACAGAACAGCTTCAAGAACAACCAAAGCCGCAGGGTAATGAACTGGAAGAGCTCAACCTAGCTGGAGAAGGAGAGACTCTTAAGCCACTTTTCATAAGTAAGAACCTTTTGGAGGAACAAAAAATGGCAATGGTTCAATTGCTGAAAGAATTCCAAGATGTATTCGCCTAGACGTATGAGCAGATGCCCGGTTTAGATGAGAGACTTGTTACTCATGAGTTGCACATCTCACCTGGAACCAAACCAGTGAAGCAGCATGCACGTGTATTTCGTCATGAAATAGAAATCTAGATAAAAGAAGAAATTAACAAACTTCTCAAAGCTGGGTTCATCAAGCCAATTCATCACTCAACTTGGCTAGCCAATGTGGTGCCTGTAAAGAAAAAGAGTGGAGCAATCCGAGTGTGCATGGATTTCAGAGATTTGAACAAAGCTTGTCCTAAGGATGATTTTCCCTTTCCAAACATTGATACTCTTGTCGATGCTACAGTAGGTCATGACATGTTTTCCTTCATGGATGGATTCAGTGGATATAATCAAATAAAGATGGCACTCGGTGATGCGGAGAAGACAGCTTTCAGAACCCCATTTGGTAACTTTTACTATACAGTTATGCCATTCAGGCTAAAAAATACAAGTGCAACCTATCAGCGTGCCATGACAGCAATTTTTCATGACATGATACATGATTCCTTGGAGGATTACGTGGATGACATAGTGGTGAAATCCAAGAAAGCCCCAAATCATCTTGGAGATTTGAAAAGAGTATTTGAAAGATGTCGAAAATACAAGCTACGCATGAATCCCTTGAAGTGTGCTTTTGGAGTTACAACTGGTAAGTTTTTAGGTTTTGTGGTGCATCGAAAAGGTATAGACGTGGACCCTGCAAAGATAAAAGCTATTCAGTCTATGCCACCTCCATCAAACCAAAATCAACTCAAAAGCCTATTGGGAAGGGTTTCTTACATTCGGAGGTTCATTCCAGCCTTAGGAGATATTATTATGCCTTTCAAGCTCTCCTCAAGAAAGGGATTCCATTTTCATGGAATGAACAACAACAGCAAGCTTTCGAGCAGATCAAAGGTATTCTTACTTCCCCTAAGACAATGACTATGCCAATCCAAGGGGAACCAATGATGCTATATCTCACACCAACTCCACGTTCAATTAGTGCTCTACTTGTTCAAGAAGCAGAGGGACAAGAACGACCTGTGTATTACCTGAGTAGATGTTTGCATGGGAGTGAATTGAACTACCCACCAATGGAGAAATACTGTCTTGCACTAGTGTATGCAACTCAGAAACTTCGTCATTACTTCTTGGCTCACAAACTTAAAGTAGTGACTAAGTCAGATCCAATCAAGTTCTTGTTGTCTAGGCCAGCTTTATCTGGAAGGATAGCAAGGTGGCTTCTCTTACTTGGAGAGTTTGACATTTCAGTTGTGCAACCTAAGGCGATCAAGTCTCAAGCTCTCTTAGATTTACTAGCACACTTCCCATCTCAATTTGAAGAAGTAATCCCTGATTCTGTTCCAGGAGAGCTTCATGAAGTATACTTTATCAACACAGAAAATGGAGAATGGGAGTTGTACTTCGATGGTTCCTCCATTATGTCTCGTGGAGGTGCTGAGATAGTTTTGATTCCCCCAAGAGAAGCTCACACAGAAGATGAATTGTCCTCTGATTCTCATTATAGTCAAGTTCAATCAGAGAGAATGAACAAGGTGGATGTACTTAGCAGAGAAGATCTTCTTTCTCTAGCTTTCAAGTTGGATTTTCCCTGCACCAATAACCAAGCAGAGTATGAGACGTTGATTTTGGGGCTACATGCTGCCACCATCATAGGAGTTAATAACTTGTGCATCTATGGAGACTCCAATCTGATTGTAAGACAAACGAATGGTGAGTTCTCTCTTAAAGAACCTATGCTTGCATCATATAGAACCATTGTTCAGTCACTATTACAACAATTCTAAAAAGTGAAATGCAAACATAGCTCAAGATCCACAAATAGACATGCAAATGCACTTGCTACTCTAGCTTCCAAAATACAGATGCAAGGGGAAGATGTCAAACCCTACCCTATAAAGTGATCGTAATGTCATTTACATGCTCGATAGAATGTTTGTATATTGAGGAAGTCCGGAGAAATCGTTAAAAGACGACATTGCCCCTAAAAGTACAGTTAAGTCGATTAAACCTCGAACAAGATAAAATCGAGATCGTAAAGATGAATTGAAAATTTCACAGTCCAGGGATGACTCAAAATAGTAATTCGGAGTTCGAGGTCCGATTTGGAGTCAATCTGAAAAATTGACCTATTAGCGACAAAACGGTCATTTTTCAATTTCAGGACAAAATGAGGATTTTTAATAAAGATTTTGATTTCAAATGACCAAGAATAATTATATGAAATATAATATGATTATTGGAATATAATATGAAGTTCAGCAGTGAAAAAGTGTAATTCTCGGTATTTTGGGACACAATGGCAAAATAGTAATTTTGCCACTAAAGGTCAAAACAAGAATTTTTAAAGAAGATTTTGACCCCATTTGACATGTTTGAGTATGATATGAGTATTGAAGTACAATTGGAAGATTTAGCCGTGAAAAATATGAGTTTTCGATATTTTTGGAGTATAGGGGCAAAATGGTAATTTTGCCACCTGAAACTGAAAATTGAATTTTCGAAAGGATTTTGATCAAATTTAATTATTTGGAGTGTGGTATGAGTTTGAAGAGTGAAAAATATGCCTTGTGCCAATTTTTCAATTTTTGGGGTAAAAATGTAATTTTGTACTTTTTCAGGGGTAAAAGTGTAATTTTACAAAATTACACCATAAAAATCTTTGGGATTTGTCCAAAACCTTCTTGAAGGCTGAAGATAAGGGAAAGAAAATTGGTGGCTGAAAATAAAGTCAAAAGATAAAAATAAAATAAAAATAATAAATTAATAAAAAAATAAAAAATATAATAAAATAATATTATTTTATTTAATGACTTAAAAAGGCCAAATTTCAGCCTTCTTCTCCAAAAATTTCGTTCTAACCTAAAGGAAGAGAGAGAAAACACAAAAATAAGCCCTAGGTGGAAGAAAATCAAAGAAAAAGTATGATTTTTCAAGGATTCAAGTGTTTAAAGGTATGATTTTTCAATTTTAGCTAATGATCTATCATTTCCATGTATTTTTCATTATTTTCCATGATTAAATTGCATATTTTCATGGTGATTTCATGGCTGGTCCAATGGGTTTAGAGAGAGAAAGTTGATGGAAATAATTGATTTTGATATATGTTAGTGTTTTTAGCTAGTTTAGCATGTATATAAGCAAAACTAGAAGAAATAAATTTGTTTGCCATAGTAACCATCCATGGCTGAACCTAGTGTTGTGTGTGTAGTGATGGAATTGATTTTATTTTGAGAGAATTGGATGGCAAAATGGTGATTTATGGAGTAGAAATCAAATAGGAAAAATTTTAGTGAAATTCCACCTAGTATAGTTGAAATTTCCATGAATAATTTTGAAGGTAATTAAGCTGAATTTTAGGTTATTTGGCATGTATTTGGTGATATTTGATAAATTATGGAGTTAGAAAATTAAATGAGAATTTTCGATGCAAAAATTAGAATTTTTACCCACTAGGGGTAAAAGCGTAATTTTTCATCCAGACTGATAAATTGGACCAAATTCACAGTCATTGAGGTATTGTGGATATAATTGGATAATTGAAAGTGAAATGGATTGAATCGGAGTTAAATTGGAGGTTTTAGCAATTTAGACCGTGAATAAGCAAGTTGGGTCGGAGACCGCAACTAAGCGATTGTCCAGACATTTCATACTCATTCTCATGTATACATATAGATATGAGCCTGAATTAATTTATAATGGTTTGACACAAATTATTGAATTTTGTGTCATATACGGTCGATAGGTGGTGAGCCATTTGATACGGGTAAAAGATTGTGCCCGCGGATCGAGAATAGGAGTATTTCTACTCCTAATACTACGAGTAAACTTATTATCATTTAATTTATCTAAGGTAGTTTTTATGAAAATTTATAAATTCTATGAAAATGGATTTAAAAAGGATAAATTTCGTGTTTTATAAATAAATGTGTTTTTATAAAATAGTTTTATAAATTGTTTGAAATTAATGATGAATGTTAACTTTTTTAATAGAGTACATGGAGACTGTGGTTGTTAAGTATGAATTGTATTTTTAATTCAAATGGCTTATGATAATGTGAGCATGCTTGGTTGGTTTATTATATTGAAATTACACGAATTGTGGTTTACTCTGCAAATTAGTTATTATCAATAATTGCCTTGTTATGCTGTTAAACTATTTTATGATTATGGTGGGGCTGACTTACACTGCAGTGGCGGGTTTCCGTGGACCAGCCTATTAGAGGGGCACGGTAAACCCGGCTGATTTATTTTACCTCTGTGGGAGAGGCGCGTAGGGTAACTCCTGTGGAAGGGTTTGAGTCCACTTCACGCTTTACCACCACGTGACAGTGAGATTCAGCCAACGCCAAGGGATGGCTATTTATATGAATAAGTCGTTTTAACAGCCTTGGCGGACTCGAGTGGATGCTTTGATGACGATCAAGTATCCCCGAGGATGAGTTTTGGCATGAGCCAAATTTTATGAGAAACATAAGCCTTGAAAATCATTTTAATTGAATTATAATTGTTTTCATGGGATGGAATAAATTTCCAAGTTATGAAATGCATATTGGGATATGGTATTTTATTGTCTCCATTTACTCAGCTTTAGATACTTTAGATGATATATTTTTACTCATTGGGATTATAAAATCTCACCCTTCTTCTTATACATTTTTCAGGCTCAGGACAGTTTGTAGATAGTCGAATAGGACGAGAACTAAGCTCGGAGCTGCATTATAGAAAGTAAGAGTTCATAGTCTTACATACTCTTGGTCAATTGGGGCCCACGTGTCATTGCAGATCAAATCTTATATTTTGGTTATTTGTATTTCTATTCATACAATTTTACTTTACTTTCATGTGCGAAAAATTATTTACGAATATTTCTATAAAAAAATTTATTTTATGAGAAAATAGAATATTTTTATTTATTATTTTTGAATAGTACTAGTTGTCAACAATTTGCTTTTAAATGAATGTTTTAAATATCAAAACCTATTTCTAAGTATAAAATATGTCTTTTCCACTTAAATATTACATTGTTAACCTGTCTTGAGATTTTTGACGAAAATGACGAAAACGCCCCTGTGAGGCAGAAATTAAAATTTTATTGTTTTTGGACGAAAAAAAATGATCCGTATTGTTTTAAAACATGATTTTTGTAACGGTCAATCACAGGGGAGGTGAGAAACTAATACGAGAGCCTTGCGAGGTCTCGATAGGGTACTCGGGAGATGAATGCCTATCGGGATATCGCGGCGGTTGTCACGGACTCGAGGGTGGTTCCGGGTCGTGACAATTCTTGTGGTATCAGAACTTTCGGTTATAAAGTTCTGGGTAATAAAGCTTTTGGTTTTAAAGTTTTTGATTTTTTAAAGTTGTTTTAGAATCCACATTGACATTGCGTGGCCCCGAGTGAAGCTATATCAATTAGAATGTATAGGTTTGCATATAGAGTCTGAGGTTGCTTAGATTTGTTTTGTTTTCTTTTATAGATCATCATGCCCCCTAGACGTGAACGTATAACCTTCACTAGGTCAACTGGGAGGGGAAAAGGTCGTCCTAGGCAAAGTTGGCCAGATCCTATAGGTGAGGAATCGGCTACGTCTCCCTTTCGGGTAGCGTCTACTGCTGAACAGACTGACGTTCCTCCATTTCCTCCACCATCTACTAACATTCCTGCCATGCCTCCCGAGGCAGTTCAGGTGGTGGTAGCTTTTTTTGCTGCTATGGCTGGTCAGGCTCAGATTGGTCAGGTTCCACCGATAGTGCCACCGGTTACTCCTTCAGTACCCCCAGTACAAGATGTGTCTATCTCTAAGAAACTGAAAGAGGCTAGGCAGCTTGGCTGCGTATCTTTCACGGGTGAGTTAGATGCGACTGTGGCCAAGGACTGGATTAACCAGGTGTCGGAGACTTTATCTGACATGAGATTGGATGACGACATGAAATTGATGGTGGCCACACGGTTATTGGATAAAAGAGCTCGTACGTGGTGGAATTCTGTAAAGTCCCGCTCCACCGCTCCACTGACCTGGGTAGATTTTCTAAAAGAATTTGACAACCAGTATTCCACCTATTTTCACCAGAAAGAAAAGAGAATAGAATTTCTGAGCTTGAAACAAGGAAATTTGTCGGTAGAGGAATACGAAGCTCGTTTTAACGAGCTGATGTTATACGTGCCTGATTTGGTTAAATCGGAGCAGGACCAAGCAAGCTATTTTGAAGAAGGGCTCCGTAATGAGATCAGGGAACGGATGACGGTAATCGGTAAAGAGCCCCATAAGGAAGTAGTACAGATGGCTCTAAGGGCCGAGAAGCTTGCGAACGAAAATAGGAGAATGCAAGCTGAGTTGGCAAAGAGGAGAAATCCGAGCTTGTTCTCTAGTCAGCCATTAAAAAGGGGCAAAGATTCATCTATTTCAGGAAGCACTACTTCTGCCCCAGTAACATCTTCTCGACCTTCATTTTCACAGGCACAGCAGAGACCTTCGAGATTTAGTAAGTCTGTGACGACTACTTCCGAGAAAAGTTTCGAAGATTTCGATAGATGCTGGAATTGTCGAAAATATCATGTCGGACCGTGTAAGGAGCCCGTACGATGTTATCGTTGTGGTCAGTCAGGTCACATCAGAAGTAATTGCCCACAATCAAGACAGGCTACTATAGTTGCTGCACCTTCACCAGCTTATACAGATATGCAAAAGAGAGATTCTTCTGGAGTACACCCGAGGCAGGGAGTAGCTGCACTGTCTAATGTGGGAAGTAACACCTCGGCATATCCACCAACTAGACCACAGACTCGTTCTTCAACAAGAGTTTTTGCTGTAACGGAAGATGAAGCACGAGTCCAACCTGGGGAAGACGAGTGAGAAGTAGATATAAGTGTTAGATAGTAATAAGAGATGTAAATACTAAGTGATGAGAATGTAAATAAAGGTTTCAAGAATAATATAGTAAATGACTTTATATGGAACCTTGCAATGAAAAATTTTTTTTGATATATTGTGGAATCCGAAACTCAAAAATGATTGGAGTATACATGATACAAATGAGTTTAGATCTTAAGTGATAAATTAATGTCGGAGTACAAGAAGGATACAAAGTAATGCAGAGACATGAAAGATAATCTTTGAGACATTGATGGGAATGAAAGTGCAACCCTACAAGTGCAGGGATTAGTAGTATGATTAACTAAAGTGAAGTGTTTATGAAATGGTTAAAGGAGTTTCCTTTGGGGGGAAGCAAAAGGCTTGAGTTCGAACCTCAGCCTAACAGCTTTGGCTGGACACGTGAAAGTGTGGCTGCAGACACGTGGTGCGTGAACACGGTGAGGGGAAACCAGGCATAACAATACCTTGGAAATGTAGGCCCCGGAGGGGCATGCCACAAGTTTAAATTGAACTAAAGGTAAGTGGGGTGAATAAATCGAAATTATCAATGAAAGGAGATGACATGAGATGTCAAACATTGGAAAAAAAAAAAGCAAATACCCCCATCTTTTCTTGGAGTTCGATAAATGAAATTTTGAGGACAAAATTTTATTTTAAGGGGGGTAGTGTTGTCAAACCCTACCCTATAAAGTGATCGTAATGTCATTTACATGCTCGATAGAATGTTTGTATATTGAGGAAGTCCGGAGAAATCATTAAAAGACGACATTGCCCCTAAAAGTACAATTAAGTCGATTAAACCTCGAACAAGATAAAATCGAGATCGTAAAGATGAATTGAAAATTTCACAGTCCAGGGATGACTCAAAATGGTAATTCGGAGTTCGAGGTCCGATTTAGAGTCAATCTGAAAAATTGACCTATTAGCGACAAAACGGTCATTTTTCAATTTCAGGACAAAATGGGAATTTTTAATAAAGATTTTGATTTCAAATGACCAAGAATAATTATATGAAATATAATATGAAGTTCAGCAGTGAAAAAGTGTAATTCTCGGTATTTTGGGACACAAGGGCAAAATAGTAATTTTACCACTAAAGGTCAAAACAAGAATTTTTAAAGAAGATTTTGACCCCATTTGACATGTTTGAGTATGATATGAGTATTGAAGTACAATTGGAAGATTTAGCCGTAAAAAATATGAGTTTTCGATATTTTTGGAGTATAGGGGCAAAATGGTAATTTTACCACCTAAAACTGAAAATTGAATTTTTGAAAAGATTTTGATCAAATTTAATTATTTGGAGTGTGGTATGAGTTTGAAGAGTGAAAAATATGCCTTGTGCCAATTTTTCAATTTTTGGGGTAAAAATGTAATTTTGTACTTTTTCAGGGGTAAAAGTGTAATTTTACAAAATTACACCATAAAAATCTTTGGGATTTGTCCAGAACCTTCTTGAAGGCTGAAGATAAGGGAAGGAAAATTGGTGGCTGAAAATAAAGTCAAAAGATAAAAATAAAATAAAAATAATAAATTAATAAAAAAAATAAAAAATATAATAAAATAATATTATTTTATTTAATGGCTTAAAAAGGCCAAATTTCAGCCTTCTTCCCCAAAAATTTCGTTCTAACCTAAAGGAAGAGAGAGAAAACACAAAAATAAGCCCTAGGTGGAAGAAAATCAAAGAAAAAGTATGATTTTTCAAGGATTCAAGTGTTTAAAGGTATGATTTTTCAATTTTAGCTAATGATCGATCATTTCCATGTATTTTTCATTATTTTCCATGATTAAATTGCATATTTTCATGGTGATTTCATGGCTGGTCCAATGGGTTTAGAGAGAGAAAGTTGATGGAAATAATTGATTTTGATATATGTTAGTGTTTTTAGCTAGTTTAGCATGTATTTAAGCAAAACTAGAAGAAATAAATTTGTTTGCCATAGTAACCATCCATGGCTGAACCTAGTGTTGTGTGTGTAGTGATGGAATTGATTTTATTTTGAGAGAATTGGATGGCAAAATGGTGATTTATGGAGTAGAAATCAAATAGGAAAAATTTTAGTGAAATTCCACCTAGTATAGTTGAAATTTTCATGAATAATTTTGAAGGTAATTAAGCTGAATTTTAGGTTATTTGGCATGTATTTGGTGATATTTGATAAATTATGGAGTTAGAAAATTAAATGAGAATTTTCGATACAAAAATTAAAATTTTTACCCACTAGGGGTAAAAGCGTAATTTTTCATCCAGACTGATAAATTGGACCAAATTCACAGTCATTGAGGTATTGTGGATATAATTGGATAATTGAAAGTGAAATGGATTGAATCGGAGTTAAATTGGAGGTTTTAGCAATTTAGACCGTGAATAAGCAAGTTGGGTCGGAGACCGCAACTAAGCGATTGTCCAGACATTTCATACTCATTCTCATGTATACATATAGATATGAGCCTGAATTAATTTATAATGGTTTGACACAAATTATTGAATTTTGTGTCATATACGGTCAATAGGTGGTGAGCCATTTGACACGGGTAAAAGATTGTGCCCGCGGATCGAGAATAGGAGTATTTCTACTCCTAATACTGTGAGTAAACTTATTATCATTTAATTTATCTAAGGTAGTTTTTATGAAAATTTATAAATTCTATGAAAATGGATTTAAAAAGGATAAATTTCATGTTTTATAAATAAATGTGTTTTTATAAAATAGTTTTATAAATTGTTTGAAATTAATGATGAATGTTATTTTTTTAATAGAGTACATGGAGACTGTGGTTGTTAAGTATGAATTGTATTTTTAATTCAAATGGCTTATGATAATGTGAGCATGCTTGGCTGGTTTATTATATTGAAATTACACGAATTGTGGTTTACTCTGCAAATTAGTTATTATAAATAATTGCCTTGTTATGCTGTTAAACTATTTTATGATTATGGTGGGGCTGACTTACACTGCAGTGGCGGGTTTCCGTGGACCAGCCTATTAGAGGGGCACAGTAAACCCGGCTGATTTATTTTACCTCTGTGGGAGAGGCGTATAGGGTAACTCCTGTGGAAGGGTTTGAGTCCACTTCACGCTTTACCACCACGTGACAGTGAGATTCAGCCAACGCCAAGGGATGGCTATTTATATGAATAAGTCGTTTTAACAGCCTTGGCGGACTCGAGTGGATGCTTTGATGACGATCAAGTATCCCCGAGGATGAGTTTTGGCATGAGCCAAATTTTATGAGAAACATAAGCCTTGAAAATCATTTTAATTGAATTATAATTGTTTTCATGGGATGGAATAAATTTCCAAGTTATGAAATGCATATTGGGATATGGTATTTTATTGTCTCCATTTACTCGGCTTTAGATACTTTAGATGATATATTTTTACTCACTGGGATTATAAAATCTCACCCTTTTTCTTATACATTTTTCAGGCTCATGACAGTTTGTAGATAGTCGAATAGGTCGAGAACTAAGCTCGGAGCTACATTATAGAAAGTAAGAGTTCATAGTTTTACATACTCTTGGTCAATTGTGGCCCACATGTCATTGCAGATCAATTCTTATATTTTGGTTATTTGTATTTCTATTCATACAATTTTACTTTACTTTCATGTGCGAAAAATTATTTACGAATATTTCTATAAAAAAATTTATTTTATGAGAAAATAGAATATTTTTATTTATTATTTTTGAATAGTACTAGTTGTCAACAATTTGCTTTTAAATGAATGTTTTAAATATCAAAACCTATTTCTAAGTATAAAATATGTGTTTTCCACTTAAATATTACATTGTTAACCTGTCTTGAGATTTTTGACGAAAATGACGAAAACGCCCCTGTGAGGCAGAAATTAAAATTTTATTGTTTTTGGACAAAAAAAATGATCCTTATTGTTTTAAAACATGATTTTTGTAACGGTCAATCACAGGGGAGGTGAGAAACTGATACGAGAGCCTTGCGAGGTCTCGATAGGGTACTCGGAAGATGAATGCCTATCGGGATATCGCGGCGGTTGTCACAGACTCGAGGGTGGTTCCGGGTCGTGACAGAAGATCAAAATACTATCACAGTATTAAAGAGAAAACTTCCATGTCCATCTAGTGAGCTGTTACAACCTTCCACTTATGAAGAAGAGGACTGGCGTACGTTTATAATGAAAGACCTGCTCAATCCAAGCTCCACTGCTATCTCACGATTAAAGCACTTTACTCTTATTCATGCAGTATTATACCATAAAAGAAGTAATGGAGTGTTAGCTAGATGTATTTCCAAGCGTAAAGCAAAGGAAAGATTGAAAGCAGTTCATGAACAATGGTGCGGAGAGGAAGGACCACCGTTGCATCGCTTGCTCCAACGAGCAGGGTATTTCTAGCCGACAATGTCCAAAGATGCGCTTCAGCTTCAACAATCATGTCCTAAGTGCTCAGAGCCTCTAGATGTGCATGAATGTCATTTTGTAGGAAGTGCGGGTGATTGGCGAAGGCCTTACATTGACTTCCTTCAAAATGGAATCCTTCTAACAAATTTACAAGATGCAAGACGAGTAAGGAGAAGAGCCCAACGCTTCTTCTTGAAAGGAAATGAGCTGTTCCGAGTATCATTCGCAGGACGTCCTTTGAAATACGTTTCTCTTGCTGACGTAAATCCTTTAATGAAAGAAGTTCACGTTGAAGGTAGTGGAGAGCATGAAGGAAGGAGAAAACTTTATCAGAAATTGTTGGATCTTGGATATTATTAGCCTACCATGGAAATAGATGCAATGAGTTGTGCAAGGAAATGTCAAGTCCATGGAAATGCCATACATGCTCCAACTGTAGCACTCCATAGCATTATCACACCTTGGCCTTTCCACACTTGGGCATTTGATTTGATTGGGCCTATCAACCCCCCTTCTAGGAGACATGCATGGATACTTGCAGCAACAGAATGTTTTACTAAATGGGTAGAGGCTATTCCCTTGAAGAAAGCAACAGGACCAGCTGTGGCTAACTTTATTAAAGAAAACATCATATGCAGATTTGGAATACCCAAGCGTTTCCTGTCAGACAATGGTACTCCATTTGTCAACTCTAGCATAAGGGAACTCTTAGCCTTTTATGATGTGGATCATGTGAAGTCAACCCCGTATTACCCTAAAGGGAATGGTCAAGCTAAGGCCACCAATAAAACACTACTCAAAGTACTGAGTAGGATGGTACATGATGATCCTAAGATGTGGCATGATGCTGTTCCTGTGACATTATGGGCGTACAGAACTTCCAAAAGAGCACCCACTAATGCTACTCCTTTCTCTTTAGTATATGGGACAGAAGCTATTCTACTTGCAGAAATCCTAGTCCCATCAGCAAGATTGGCCTTAAATGCTGAGATGGACAATGATGCTTTGCGAATGATGGAATTGGAAGCGTTGGAGGAAAGAAGGGATAAAGCAAAGAAGAACTTATCCACATATCAAAGAAGATTGAGTAGAGCATACGACAAGTTGGTAAGGAAAAGAAGCTTTGAGGAAGGTGACTTAGTACTCCGTGCAGTAGAACATATTAGAAGAGGAACACCAGCGACTAAGTTTAGCCCAAAGTGGGAAGGACCATACATTGTCCATGAGGTGAACGAAAGTGGATATTGCACGCTACTGAATCCAAAGACCAATGCTATTACAGCACCAGTCAATTTTCAATACATCAAGAGGTATCATGTGTGACAACATTATCCACTATCTGCCTTCTTTATGATTTCTTAGAATTAGCCTTTGCCAATAGCCTTGTATTTCTTTTACTTTGAATGCATTACCAGCCGCAGCTTTATCGCTTATATTCTGGTTGTTTTATGATGTGTTAAAACAAATTCATTCAAAGTAAATTCATTTTCAGCCGCAAGCTTTATCGCTCTTATTTTGGCTGTAATATTATTATTTCACTTGGTCAAAAGTTTTATGCTTGAAACTTTCACCATATGATTCATATTTTAGCCGCAAGCTTTAACGCTCTAATCTAGCTTTATATTATTGGCCGCAAGCTTTATCGCTCACTCCTTGGCCATAATATGCTATTCACAAAAGACATAATCTTATTTTTTATTATTATTATTATTATTATTATTGGCCGCAAGCTTTATCGCTCACTTCTTGGCCATAATACGTTATTCATAAAAAGGCCATAGCTTTAAACGCTCATGTCACGTGGCATTTTCCTTCTTATTAGGTTGAGGATTATTCTCCTTAATAAGAAGTTGAGAATCCCTTTCGGCCGCACATAGCAATATTTGTGAAACATTCATAGGTTCAAAAAAAAATGATGATGAAACACGGAACAAAGTAGCTCAATACGATCATGAAGCAAGCATAGTAAAAGTTCACTTTGGAGGAATAAGAAGCAAGCAAAATAAAGATTCACTTTGGAAAAATAAGTTTACAGTATCAGAAAAATAGGTATAAGGAAAAGCTAGTCAGGTATGAAATTCAGAAGGCAGGAGGATCTATCATTCTCAAAATCAGAGAGACTGTCTAATCTTCCTTGCAACTCCATCTTTCTTGTATCAAGTTCTTTTATCTCAGCCTCTATGTTAGACTTGTCGACCTTTGTCGAAATGTATTCTTTGGCTTTAGCCGTGAAAGCATCCAGGCATTTAATGTGACAACCAGAGAGAAGAACATCATCCATAAGACCAACCATCTTCTGTAAATCTTCAAGAGAAATGTCTGCCCATGGGGAGGAAGCAATCTCTAAAGCAGTGCCCAAGCTATCCATGATACCTCTATTCAAGAATTTGCGCTTAAAATGCCAAAATTCACCTTCTACCTTATAGACACGCTCCAATAGCTGTAAGTGTTGTGGCATGACTGGAATGCCATGAAAATCTTTCAAATGAGTGTCAGAATCATCATTTCTATGTTCTACCACAAAAAAAATGGTGTACAATGAGTAGTAGGAAGGGGCATAATAATATTAAAAAAATGATATCTGGGTTATTCTACATACCTCTAAAAGAATATGAAGAATTGTGAGTAGAATCTAGAACACCCCTAGAAGAAGAACCATTGCAAATAGCATTCAGAACACCCTCAGGAGAAGAAGCATTGCAATTAACATTCGAAACACCCTCAAAAGAAGAAATGTTACGAGTAGCATCAATTTTGAAATTATTCTGAATACTGCGAGTAACTCCAAAGGTTCCCCCAGTAATGATATTGGCATTGTTATGTTGAAATGTTCCAAAGCCAAACCCAAGAGCACTCTGATCATCCTGGTTAGTAGCATTCACATCATCATCACCAACTCTAGTAGCTGCATCCACCTCATCGTCATTAACTCTCGTGATGTCATTCACCTCATCTCCACCAACATTTTGTATAGCAAATGAGCGAATCAAACGAAGTGACATGTCATTATTACTGATGGAAGGAACATGCAATTGTGCCTCAGGATCAGGTATGATGAATGAAGTCCATTCTTGAAGACAATCTCCCCAATAAGCATACCAACCAGCGATATAAGCACCTATTCTGTCAAAGGCTGGAACAACACAATTTCTGAATTTATTCATGGTACGATCGAGCATATCAATAAGGAACATGGAAGTGCAAGAGGGGAAGTTTTCAAGAAAAAAGGGACTAGGTGGAGCTGGTTGATCATATCCAAATTGGCGTGCCACTCTGTAAAGAGAATACACTTCAACAGTCAATGAATCCCTATCAGCACCTGAACTAGTCGTGTCAATCATGGAAGGCAGTTGGGAAGAATGAACCCATACTAAGAAGTTCAATCCGCGCGAGCTTAGTTTTCCAGTCACAAATGGTCGTCTATCATAATAAATTGTTGGGTCACCAAAACCATGGTTTGATCTCACATAAGGCCTTGCGACAAATTGGTCCGCCTCATCTAACACCTTAAGAACATTATCCTTAGAAATTTGGTCATGCCATGCCCAAGCTCTATAATTATCTCGTAAAGCTGTTCTTGCAGAAGAAGACACAGGAGGCTGATATACATTAGAAGTATGCACACAACGACGGAACCTCTCCCATAAACACATCTGAATAAAAGAGACATCCACATAAGTCAAGAGTCTGTAGCGGCCAACTGATTCAGCAGTCTTAGAATGATACAAGTCCAATCTCCTATATAGAGATCCCAGATATAATGGAGCAAGAGGAAAGCTCATACCCTTAGCAATTTTGATTGCATAAGGAATAATTGACGAGGAGATTCCATCATCTGGACAACCTGGGAAGACATACCGAGCCAACCACATGATCAACAACGCCACTAACTCTTTAATGTGATCTGGATACTTAGGAGGACTAGTTTCGCCTTTAATGTTGAACTTCTTATAGAAGAGCCTTACCTAATTGGAGAAGCGTGCGACTTTGGAAGCCTTAACCTAGCTCCTAAACAAATTGATAAAGAACTCCTTGACTTTTTCTTCCTCTCTAGAAAGTGTAACAGAACGAAGGTCGTTTCTACCAACACAAGGAAGTTCCAAAAGAATGCGCACATCTTCAAGAGTGAAAGTAAACTCTCCCCAAGCAGTAACCATGGTATGTGAAAAGGTACTCCATCGCGCAAGAATAGCACGCCATACTTCAATTCGGGATTCTCTACGAATGCGAAGTTTTGTGGTGACTCTTACAGCGTCAAGGACTCTAGCATTGTTCAGAACAGTCACATATGTGGAATTCTTCAAAACTTTTTCTACCTATTCATCCCAACCATGGACCCATAATGAATTAGAGCCAAATTTAGTAACTGAAAGAGGGAATTCACCATGTTCAAACCTGAACTTCAATATTGACATTCTTGGGATGGAATACCTTCTATCTGGAACAGCCTCATTACAAATACGATCCCAATGATAGCCAGCAGATGCACATGGATGCCTATCTAGCTGTTTTGCATGCACTGCTTCCCAAAAGCAATCCTCTCCTCCTTCCCTGATGATACTGTCATCCCAATTTTCTGGCACAGGAGGTACTTCACCAGATTTCCCTACTCGCATCTTCTTAGAAAGAAAGGTCGTAGCAGTATTCTTCTTTTTCCTCAAGACAGCCCTACCGAGATCACCATAGCGAACTTTTGGGGTAAAACGAGTTATGGCCATGAGGAGAGGCAAAGAAATTCCTACAAGCATAGACGACACAAAAAAACGACCAGATAAATATTCACTACTATCCTATTTATGCATTAATATCCCTTTTATTTGTGCATCTATATATTTTAATTATTCCCTTATACCAAACAAAACGAATAAACATGTACGTATATGAATCACTCAAAAAAAAAACTCTATATAGAAACAAGCAACAAACAAATAAATAAATAAATAAAATAACAAGATAGTATTCGTCTTAATTTTTAAGTCTTCTCTAATATTGAAGATGTGCATTCTCTAGGTAATTAATTCCAATTCTCATTTAATTATCAATTAAGAAAGAAAACATTTTCTTTGATGCGATATTAAAAAAAAAAATTAATTTGGGAATGTCATTTTGTACTGCTTGAATTTTTGAATGTTATATATATATATATATATAATAACACTTTGTATTCCATTAAATGATTTGAATTTTAAATATAAAAAATACATACAACATCATTCTTTCCAAGCCGTCACATATACCCATCATAGTTTTTTTTTTTCACCTTTAAAAAAAAAGAATACACTAAAATAAATAAAGAACCAAAACGTGAATAGACTTTGAAATGAGAATTGTGTTTTTTGCCTTCATAGAAAAAGAAAGAAATTTTAAAATATGTTGGTAACAATAATTGCTTGAAAAGACATTATTATGTTTATGTAATGTCTAGGACATCTAAAGGATCATAAGGGAGTTGACTCTTGAACAAGTAAAAAAAAAACCTTTGGCTTGGAAACCGTACAAGAGAAAGCTACAGACTTTTGACTTCAAAAAGTTATCAAATAGTAATTAGTTTTGGAGATGTAAAGGAGTAAAAAAAAAAAAATCTTTCTCATGCAAAGAAAAACTATGGAGATGGAAAGACGTGACAAGTACTACCTCATCACAATATAACTATAGACATTTGGCATGGAAAAATACAAAAATAAGGCTGACGATTTGAATGGTATATTATTGGTAGTTTACAGGTTGTGTAAGGCACAACAACAATCTTATACCATTGGTGTATTAACAAAAGGTTTTCACAGGATGGTTGTGTCATCATATGCTCACTTCTCTCCTAAAATCAATGACAAAAGTTGCTTTTCATTGAATCGATTAATTCGATTAATGAAAAAAAAAAAATTTTTTTTGAAACCTTTAAAGTTTATTCTTTATTTAAATATTTTTGTTATGCATGAAATTTTTTTTTTATAATAAAAAATTTCCCTACAGGGGGCAAATTATTCTAAACCGTTTAGGTGTTCTAAGTAGGGAAGCGTCTAAAGTTATTCTAAATACAAAAGCCCCCTAAAAATAAAAAATAAAAAAAGAAGAAAACTTACTTGTTTTAAGGAAGAATCTCTAAGAATTAGGAAAAACCTTTAAGAATCGATTGTGAATTTCTACAGAGCTATTCTCTTGTATTTATAGATTTCAGAAATTATTTTCCTAGTAGGAATCTAACTCTTTTAAATTATCTTATCAAATCTTTTTTTTTTTACCTCTAATTGCTTCTCCCCATATATCAAGTTTCACCAATTTGGGATTTGCTAGAATAGTTTGAGAGTAACACTCTTCTGCTCTCTTAAAAGTCTTTCTTTGACTATAATATATATATATATATATTAAACAAAAATATATATATAATAATAACGATAATAATTACCAAATAATAATAATAATAATAATAAAAGAAATAAAAAATAAAAAAAATATAGGTGTATATGTAAACATGATCTTTCTTATTTCTATACGCATCTCCCTATGCATAAAATTTCTTATAAGAATTTTTATGCAGGGGACAAAATGTAGATGTCCAATTTTTGTTAACTATTATTGTATTGTTTATAGGAAAAATACATCAAGGGTGTTCCAACCAGGGAAGCGCCCAAGGTGTTCTAAGAGAAGCGCCTAGGGTGTTCCAAACAGGGAAGCGTCTAGGGTGTTCCAAGCAAGGAAGCGCCTAGGGGTGTTCCAAGCTGGGAGGCGCCCAAGGTGTTCCAAGCATGGAAGCGCTCAGGGGTGTTCTACGACGTTAGTGACAGGGAAGCACCCAATAACGTTACAAGCGCAAAAACGCTCAAGAACAAGCATGGAACAACTATTTATACGGGAAAGTGAAAGTAACTCAGAATAAGTAGCAGAGTTCATGAGTTACCTTCACGTTTGAAATGTTCTAGAGAGTTTGGCTTAGTGGCTCAGATATGGAGATAGTTAGGAGGAGTTTCTCTTAACCTTTCCTTGAAGTACATGTGCTTTATCCCTTTATCTTTCTTTACTTCTTAAAATAAGCACTATTAAATGCCACTATTCCATTTATCCATAATCTATGCCCATTATCAATTACATGGTCAAACCGTTACTTAACTGTCTTTCTATAACAAGCACGTTCTTCCATGATTAAACGTGTTTTCCTAACAACTTCTAAGAAATCGTTCTTGCTCAGTATAAATATGAAAGTCTGAAAAGTAAGACAGAAGATTAGACACCCGGAGCAAAAAGACTACTTTAAAAAGCTCTCTCAAAATTCTTTCAAAATATTCTTTCTCTTCAACCTTTCCCATTCACCGTTATCCGCCGCTTCTTCCACCTTTTCTCATCTTTCACCACTTACCACCAAAAGCACTTACGCTTCAAGGACTGCTCCAATCTTCCTCTCTGCCGCCTCTAGTGCATCCTAATTCACTCATTACAACACGTCCTCGCTCCCTAATCAAAAGAACCCTCTACAAACATTCATCAGAAAGAAGGCCAATTTGAGATGTTTTATTCACAAGTAAAAAAGAAAGAAAATCCAAACATAAATTGCACAGTTCAAGCATTTAATTTTCACCGTCCGTTGGACATCATGATCTCAGAGAACTCCACCCCAAGCATCAAGTCTGAGCTGCTTTGTGGGTATAAGCCCTTGGGTGACGCATTTGAGTCGCTATCCCCACGCACCTGCAGCTGTTCTAAGTTGTAAAGCACCTCACTCATTGATGGCCGCTTCACCCCTTTCTTTGCCAAGCATTGTTTTGTGACTTTTACAAAGTTTCGAAGCGATTCTGGTGGGATCTTTCCTTTCAAATGTTGATCCACAAGTTTATCAGCATCTCCTTTCTCAAGGCAATATGATGCCGATGGAATCAAACTTTCGTAATCATCACTACGGCCAACATTCTCATCATTTTCTGCATTCAGATTAATGGGCGCCGACCTTTCTGAGAGTACTTCTAACAGCACCAACCCAAAGAAATACACGTCAGTTTTTTCCGTAACTATTTTATCCCGATTGTAGTTAAGATCCAGAGAGCCAAAGCTCTCGTCGACATTGGAGCCATTACTATTGTAGGATGTCGTGGTCGATCCGAAAATTGAAATCTTGGGTCTCCAGTTTTTGTCTAACAAGATGTTGGAGGTATTGATATCAGAATGCACGATGGGACGCATTTCTACCGTGTGGAGGTAGTGCAAACCTCTAGCAACTCCAACGCAAATTTCAAGCCGTTGGTTCCATGTCAGAGGTTTTTTCCTTTGACCAACCAAATGAAGATGATCAGAGAGGGAACCGTTATCCATGTATTCATACACGAAAATCATCTCACGGTCTTCTTTACAGTAACCTAGCAGAGAGAGGACATTGTGGTGGCGAATTTGAGAGAGCATTTTTATTTCTTCAAAGAACTCTGGTTCTGTTGTTGCTTTACTCCCTCGCTTGATAGCTACTGTAGTATCTATACCAGAAATGGTTCCCTTGTAAACCTTCCCAAAGTCCCACTTTCCAATAACCTTTGACTCATCAAAGTTATTAGTTGCCTTTCTAATGTCATTAATAGCAAAAGAATGACAGTGGAATGAATCCATATGTTTCATCTTTCTTTTTCCCTTGGTTATGATCAGCACAAAAGCAAATAAAAGGAAAATAAAGAGTACAAAGGCCCCACTAACTGAGTACTTAATCTGCTTTTGTAATCCTTTCTTCGACTTTTTGAATTGTGCAAGAGAAGGATGAGCACTAGACTCATCTAGAGGAGGGTTGAGTCCAGCAAGATTTCCATTGTAATCGCTTATTTTGAATATCTCCACCCCATTTAAGATAGCATCATAGAAGTCAGGCTTAGCTTGGATGTTGGGGTGTAGCTCCAACCATAGATCCTGCTTTCCCACGGCTTGTGGCGGAATCATCACAACATAGTCTCGATAAACAGGAATACCATGCCCCTTACTCCATACAATCACGTCTGCTTGGCTTTCAGCTGTTTGATTATTGATGAATATAAAAAACACCCTCTGGTTTTCCAAGTTTATACCTGGGACAATCTCGCAGAAGTGGAGCCTGATTAGATATTTAAAACCAGTATCCACAGGAAAGAACCAACTTATATTGTAGTTCTTGTTGATCTCACCATACTGACCCATTGAACGTGCCGTGCGATAGACATCTCCAGGCGCTGTGTAAGCTGGAACCGTCTTTGGGTATTGAATTGAAAGAGTGGTGTCAATATCAATCTGGCCATAAGCAGCTCCAAAGATGTAACTCTCATCAGCATTCCAGGTGCGGAACATCCCAGTATCATGAGCAGAGGAAATGGTTTGGCCTCCCATGGTTGCTCTGTAAACCGTCTCCAGGGCAGAATTGTTGCCAAACATAAGCATGTTCGGAAGGAAGCCAATGAAAGGAAGGGGCACGTCATCGCCTCGAATATAAAGATGAAGTGGCGTGGAAACAACTTCTATTCCGTTTACAAAGCCATAAGCATTAGGAGCATCCAAAGTGGGGCTGAATGTCAACTCCAGAGTATGATTTTCAACATGAATGATGAATTCCTTGAAAAAGTACGTCGTGTTCAAGTATTTGGCAGTAAGGTAGCAACTGAAATTTCTCAAGAGTGTGTAATGACCGGAAGTGACAGTGAGAAAAGATTCAGAAACATTGTGACCCTTGTAAGAATCTGGATAGAAGTAAAGACGAATGAACTTTGGGCCTGGGGTCACATTAAAGGTGTAAGAAAATTTGGAGTAGAAAAGCCTAGCAGTCATGTAAGGGACTGTTGGGACTGCTGTTCCTACAGAGGCACTAGAGACCGTGGAGCTGCCATCCAAATTATAAGCAGTAAAATCTGACCCAATGTCAGTTGACCAATTCCTACCGTCAAATAACGGGCTTTTCTCCGCCAAAGAGCCGCAGTCGAGAAAAATTTGTTCTGACGGAACATAAGCTAAATTGTCTGCAGAAACAAACTTGCTTCGATGTAGATGGAGATAGAAGCCCAAAGAGATCAAAATGATCACTTGCCAAATTCCAATTGCTACATTGTAGGCTTTGCTGTAGCCAATGAGCCATAGTTTAGAACAATGTTTTCCAATGGAACAAAAACAGACTTTCTTTTAAAGATGGCAGAAATGAATACGTGTAAAGATATCAAGATGTACAAATACCTTAGTTTGGCAATCATCCTATGTCTGAAATTGTTTCATTCAAGCAATTGTTGATAGGTAGGATGGAAAATTCATATCAGCAATGTCACTACATCAAAGTTAGTTGATATAATAAAACATATTAGAATTCGATTCGATTTATAGGAAAATTAAAAATGAAGCAGAATAGTTATTACGTGATAATAGAATGAAAATTTTTTTTTTTTTTGAAAAGCCGATTTTATTCAAATCAAGCCTTTTGGTTGATTAATAAAAGACTTTTGCAGCATATGAATTCTAGTATGGGTATGATCACAGTACAATTACTAAAATCATTACACAAAAATAAAAAACCAGCATAGGACAATCACATTGTCAAAAATGTGACCTTTAATCCCTCACAAAAAAATCAGTCATCCTAACCCAGCAATTTGATACTACAAAAAGCCTGCTAGGGGCTATCAAGAACCAAAGAGCAACTTAAAGGAAACATGAGCAAAAAGAAGTGTAACCATAGAAAACTAGTTACAACCCAGAAAAATTTTCCTGCCTAGCAAAAAATCCCGGAGCCTACAAAGAAACCGAAAGATACCACCATATGCAGAAACCCCCAACTCCCTTCCGTACCAGCGAAACCAAGACAAGCAACAATGCCAAGGCCTTCAGAACAGAACATCAGAAAAAGAAAGCATACCTCTCCCTAATCCTTCGCCAAAACTCCCGATCAAAACCTCAAAGCCAAACCACTTCCAGCAGCGCCTACCACCCTGCTCCACCAAACTTGAGAAAACAATAAACAAAAACCCCCCACTACCTTCTCAAACACCCACCCTCTCATCACTCCATCCAAGAAAATCCCACCCACAGTCAACCAACAAACACTTAGGCATCGAAGCTCACAAAAAATCGAGACCAAAAATAGCCACCTAACCATCAAGAAGGAGAAAGCCATAACCCTCCTCCAAATGATCTCTTAGACCAACTCCACGCACAAAACTTCCCTCTCCCCCTCAACAAAAACAACCCACCCGAAACAGAGCCAACGTAACGGTGTGCTAATCTGGTAGCATTGAGGTGTTAGATCAACACTTCCCACAATTGGATTTGGTCGTGGAGTGCCAAATCTGGCCGTAGATGTCAGATCTAGTGTTTTCTTGGTCGAATCTGGACTAAGTTCAGCCCTAAAGCGGTCTTTGCTGCCACCACCACTGCTACCCCTCCGGTGGTAAGTGGAAGATTGGAGAGAAGGAGAAAGGTAAAAGTTGGAATGGAGGGTAGATCTGTCAAAATGGGCCTGACCCATTGGGTCAGCTTATTTTTTATTGAATACGGGATGAGTTGTGTTTAAAAAATTTAGGTTCATATTACAACCGGGTCTAGATGGGCTAGCCCGGTTGCTTAAGGGGTTGACTCGGGTTGAGCCGGCCAGCCCTGCGAGTCTAAAGAAAAACAAAACCCTAGCCTCATGCAGTCTTGCCTCCTGCCTACCCGATTCCTCCCAATCTCGACTCCTCCCTGTCCCAACTCCCAGATCGGCAAGTCCCAACCCCTAACGTCGGCAAGTCCGAACCCCTCCGTTGCTGCTACAGCTGATAGGAAATCTACCTGAAGATGAGCTTGAGAGGTCAAATCTGGCAACAAAACTAAACGGATATGCTGCAGAGCTTTGCCCTCCAAGGATACAAAAGCAGATTGATGCAAAGATAAATGAAATTATCAGAAAAGTTTGGCCTGTTTTGAGAGATGTATAGCTGGCCATCGGAGTAAAGCTTCAGACAAACGAAAACTCCTGCATTTTCCTAGCTGAGCGACTTGATTTTGTGGGGTTTTAACCTTTTAGCTGAGCTTAGGTTGATTGTTTGGACAGAAATTGAATCAAATGTAGTATTCTTTTGCAGATTGAAAATTTCTCCAAGCATAAAAGAACATAATAAGCTACGACTCTGCCCACTCGACTACCTGAGTAAAAAAAAAATTAATAAAGTGTAAAAATAATTAAAAAAAAGGATTGGAAAATTTCAAATCCAGCTTTTGGACTAGTAAGTGATAGGTTGGGTTGAGAATTTTTTAACTTATATTAAATATGGGCCGGTCCAGTCCGACCTAATCTTTATTTTTACAACCCATAAGGGTTGAGGTTGGGCTGGATCGGCCCAGCTCATATTGACAGGTTTTGGAGGGAGAGGAGGAAGAGAGAGAAAAGAATGTTTTTATATTTTAGTTCTATTAATTTTAGAAGCTATTTTATCATTGATGGAAAAACAAATACCATGAGAAATGGAGATTAGCTAAACTGTGATTTTGGGTAATTTTTGGGCATAGAGATTGCAGGAGAATGGCTATTCTTGAGACATTTGGCAGCCAAATATGCTGTAAATGTTACTTCTATAATCAATTTGGACCTACGATGTATGGTTGGAATTTCGGTAAGTCATTTAGCACCCAAAAGAAATGATTACTAATTATGGTGAATTATCTCCCTCACTTATTTAAGAAATCTTATATACTTTAATTATTTTTCCAATCTTGAAACGGTTTCAATGATAATGAGAATTTTTAATGTTTTGTTAATTCATATACATATACATATATGTGTGTGTGTGTATGCACGTATACTTTAAAATGTTAAATTTCATACGTTTTCAAACTCGAAAAACAAATTAATATTTAAACTTACCTCTACAAACTCAACTAATTAGTTTACGTGCAACAAAATGGGATGAGCTCATGATTTAATTTCCTAAGCACAAAAATCTAAAACCAAACCAAAAAAAAATTAAAGTTGCACCGCCCCATAAACTGTTTACAATTTTAAATAGAGCCCTATTGCCATCAAACACACAAAAAAGAAATAAAAACAAATTAATCATGACGAACAATAATCAAGGAAATCAAATTCAATTGATGCTAGTAGGTGAGCTTTCATTGTCTTTCTACCAAAATAAATGTTGGTTTTTTCGGTATTATGAAAAACTCTAAATTTGGTTTTTTGTTTTTTTTACATAATATTTAAAAAAATTCTAAGTTATTAATAAAAATTTACATAAGTTTTTTTTTATTATTTTCAATCAAGTTCTTATATTTTTACTTTAAATAAAATAAACTTTTATAACTAATAGATGATTAACTATTATTAATTAAAATGATAATATTGTTATTTATATCACATGACATACTGACATGTCATATTGGATAACATGATATGTTGATATAATCATATGACATATTTATCTTTTACGTCAACAACACATGAGTATAAAATGACAAAATGATATTTTAACTAATACAATTAATCAACGATCAATTATAATAGTTTATATATATATATACACACACACACATATAAGGACGGAGTTAACCAACTTTTGTTGAAAGTCAAAGTTGAAAAGAAATAATGCATAAAATATAAATAATTAAATACGATATGCAAAATTAATAATTTCCTCTTATATAATCAGTATTGTTTAAAGACTAAATGCTCAAAGA
Organism: Theobroma grandiflorum; assembly: GCA_036013995.1. NCBI lineage: Eukaryota > Viridiplantae > Streptophyta > Magnoliopsida > Malvales > Malvaceae > Theobroma > Theobroma grandiflorum. Next base: position 2,404,116 of record CP142127.1, read on the forward strand.
TAAAATTCTTTCAATTAAATATAAAACATAAAGCACATAAAAATTATCTTATATAATCAAGATTAATAAAAAAATGATATATTGGTGAAATTTTAAACAACAATCAATAATGTAAGGTTATAATTAATATTTAAGAATTACATAATAATTTTTTAATTTTTTAAAAATTAAAATATTGAGAACACGTAACAAAAAAAAATAATAAGTAGAAGATAGAACTGCATAACAAAACAGATAAAAAAAGAATATAATTAATGATTTATAGAAATTTGGAAAAGAAAATATATAAAACCTTTGAACATATGATCAAATAGAATAGAATTGTAAAGAATAAATAAATATAAATAGAAAAAAAATAAAATTTTTATTTTTTAATAATTTCACAATGATAGGGTAAAAAAGAAGAGAAAGAGATGGAAAGAGATATGAAAAAACTTAAAAGAGTTGAGACAATTTTAAGAATTAAGGTAAAGTTAAATGAATTTGTAGAGTCATTTTATTATTTTTTTATTTGTATTAATAATTTAATAAAAATTTATTTTGAGAGCTCATTAAAAAATATATATAATATGTAAAAATTTTTAAAATTTTTGAGAGGCCAAGCCCTCCCATTGGGAAGGGACACTCCGTCTCTCTCTCTCTCTCTCTCTCTATATATATATATATTAGAAATCAAATGATTATTGTAAGAAGTGAAGAATTTATAAAGTAATGAGAAGTACTCAATAGTGAAAGAACTATTTTGAAGAAATTAGGTATTAAATAAAGCCAGCCAAGTAGAAATAAGCAGAAAAAATTGCAGAAACTTTGCTTCTCAAACAATTCTACTCACTATCCAGAAAAATTTTCTGGGACTTGAAAAGGACAAAAAGAGTGAGTGAGTGAGAGAGAGAGAGAACCGAAAGAAGAAGATAACCTGAGCGGGGATATATAAATAAGCGGTGTTGGGGTCACTTTCGCTTGCAAACTCCAACTCAACGGAAACATGGTAAAGGAGAAAGCTCTGATAGACAATGCAGGGCTGAGGACTAAATGAGCTGCTTAAATAAGGATATGTGAGTTAAAGAAGGATATGTGAGTTGACTTGAAAGACTATTTAAAGTCTTGCTTGTTTTTAACTTATTTATCTAAAATATTAACCAAGCCGAGAGCGAAACTTACAAAGCAACCACTCAGGAGGCAGGAGTACATTGAATTTCCAAAATGAAGACAATACGCTTCATTAAATGATAAATCCATATTTGTTTGTTCGCTGACTAACAGAGAAGAATGGTTTGCAGTTGTAGCCTTGTGAATTATTTTCTAAATCCCTCCATTTCCTTGAGTTGATTCTTCTGTGAACTGCAATTTTTATGAATATATATATATATATACATATATAACATCACAAACGAGATTGCAAACAAAATTGTAGCTTCCAGTAATCCAATTCCTCACAATTGTCAAATAAATATGCCAACGCAGCAATTTATTGTTTTCAGTAAACCATTAAAGAACAGGATGGAAAGGAGAAACAGAGAAAAATGGAGGTACGGAAGAAAGGAAGTGGAGGATAATAACCAGTGCCTGTGTGTTGAGTGATGATCTCCTGCTTTCTTTTTCGTTTTGGGTTTTCTGTTTGGGGTTGTTTTCCGCCATCAGATTTTCTTGTTTTTTGGTTTTGTATACTTGTAAACAGAAGAAGAGCTGATATTCTGTTTTCTTTATGCCTCCTCTGTTTTTGATTTGCCTTTCACCGGAAAGTCTTCCACTGCCTGTCGGAGGTCTTCGATATGTACACCAATAATTAAAGGTTAAATAAAGCAATTAATTCTTATAGTCTTGTAAAGTGGGATGTTTAGTCTGTATAGTAATTTGAGAAAATTGAATCTCTATCAAGGATGTCAACGGGTCGGGTACCTTATAATTTTGAGGTATCCAAACTTTAATTCTATAAAAAATCAATTACCCTAACTCTATTAACTACCTGTTTAATTTTAAAATTATTACCCTAACTCTAACCTTAACCCTAATATATTCCTACTACCCTATAATTACTTTAACCCGTTTAAATACCCGATTAAATAAAAAAATTATTAAAATTTTTTTCATGGGAACCCAATTACCCAATTAACTTTTCTAATCTCATAACTTACATTTAGATTTATATGTTATATATTTATATAAATAAACATATTTATACTGTAATTAATAATTTTATGAGTTATAATTTTTACAATGTTAATACAAAATTAAAAATAAATATATTTATATTTAAAATACATAATATATACACATATGCATTCATAAAAGTATTAATGTCATCATATTAATAATTAGAGTAATCATACTTAAACATAAATAACAATCTAATAATTTTTTAATTTAAATATATTAATGTTATTATATTAATAATTAAAGTAATCATACTTTTCATATATTTGTTAGTTTTTAACAAAAAAATTTACTTATAAAGTTGGCAAAAATTATAAACTTTTAATTTAATTATTAAAATAATAATAAAATATTTATAAATAGTAATCGGGTTCAGGTAACGGGTACCCAATGGGTGGTACTCTAACCCTACCCTATTAAAATTCAGATAGTGAAATCACTACCCTAACCCTACCCGAATCCGTTTATGAGTACCCTAATCCTGTATAATCGGGTCGGGTACTCGCGGGTACCCTATAATAGGGTACCCGTTGACATCCCTAATCTCTATTCTTTCTAAAATTGATAATGCCAATTCAATTATTAACAATGTTAATTTTTTTATTATTTATGTTGACACAATTTTTTTTACTTATTTCACAATATTTTTTTTACAGCTCCATTTAAAATAAAATTGTTAGCTTTTATCTCATAACACTCTTTCCTTAAATCATATTTTTTATTTGTTTCTTTTTCAATCCTGTTTATAATCATTAGATTACATTAGATAATTTCATTTCAGTACTTACAAAATTCATGTTGTTGTTTGGTCATGTCATATCAGTACTACAATTGCATTATTCGTGAAATATTACATTATCATTATTATGTCATCAAATTTAATTTTACATCAGTAAAAAAAAGCCACATAAACATGACTAAATTTCATATAAACATAGATAACAAAAAGTTTTTAATATATTAAACTAATGTTGTCAATTTTAAAAAATACATAGATTCAGTTTTTACAAATTATTATATAGAGATTAAATTTACTATTTTTATATAGTACAGAGACTAATTGCAAAAGGAACGTCCGACCAAAAGAGAAGAAAAAAATTTAGAATAAAAATTTAATACTATAATTATATAATATAAAATATTAATATTTTAATCATAATAATATTTAAATTATAAAGAAAATATTTAATATTTAAATAATAAATTATTAATATTTTAAATAAATTATAAATTATTAATATTTAAAAAATAAAAAATAAAAAAAATTAATCATTAATTATAATAAAAGATATTTTTATTTTTTATCACTTTTTTTTATTATTTTAAAATTATTTTTACTAACCAAACATTACAATAAATTATAATAATTATCTTTACTTTATTGTATTCTATTAAATTAAACTACATTATAATTATATTTATTTTATTTTAATCTTATAAAATAATTATTTTATTTTATTTCATTTTACTAACCGACAAGTAGATCTGGTAATTCGTGTTTTCGTATCGTAAATATGTCAAACACGATTAGACATAAAACACAGTAAAGCTAAATAGGAACACGACATGTTTAATACTCATATCTTAAATTTAAAACACGTATATGTATACGTTTAATAAACGTGTAATACAACACGATTAACATGTTTAACACGATTAACACTTTTAACACGATTAAATAAAAATATTTACAATTAAATATAATTTTATTATTTAAATTTAAAATCTATAATTATAAAAATAATTATAACAAAATAAAAATAATAATAACATCAAATATAATAAAATTTAATATAAATAATATACATAAATTCATTATCATATCATATGATAAAATACATCATTAACATCTAACATTCAAATACTAATAATATAAAAAATCATTCATAATTTTCAATCGTAATAATTACATTATTACCTTTATAAAATTAAAAAAATATTAAAATAATTATTTAAAATTATTTATATAAGATTAAAATAATTTTTTAATTATTAATTTTTAACAAGTTAATAAACGTATTATGTATGCATGTTTAAATATGATAACACGATTAAGTAAATATATTTAAATTTATTTTAAGCATGTTTGTTGTGTCTAACACGTTAAGATATAAAAATTTTATATCTTAACGTATCAGATACGATTAAATATAAAATATATTAAAATAAAACTTAAAATTTATTTAATTTGTATCTTTTCATATTGTGTTAATATATCTCGTCTAAAATTATCAAGTCTATCGACAAGACTTGCTGTAGTTGCTCTAATCTTTCTGCGCAATTGGTGGTACTGACTAGTCTTTTTCTTCTCACTCTATTGTCCAACGTGCTATGCACGTTAGGTGAACGTGGCTAACGTTTTGAGTCTTTCGAAAACTGACTTGACTTACGTTTACTATGACTAGTGACACAGACTTTTTGATTCCTATGTGATAGGCCGATCACATTCCTAGTTTATTGAAATGAAAGCAAAAGAAAGACCAAGACCTCCGACAGCAAGACCTAGATATTAACACACCACAATTTTTCCAAAGGGGTTGGTTTTGACTTGTATTAGATCATTTTCACATTTATGTAAGGAGAATGGACAGCATGCTTAATTCACTAAAAAAAATATAACAGAAATAGAATAATTATTTTAAAAAAATAAAATAAAAATATAATTATTGTATAAATTATTTCGTGAAAATGGGATATGATGAAAATTTTTATTAGTACTTATTTCATGAAATAAGTAAGGAAAATACGTGAGATGGCCAGTTTTGAACAAAAGCATACAAGGGGCCAGAACTTAAATAAGGAAACGTGAGTTGACTTGAAAAAGACTTTATGTAAAGTCTTGCTTGTTTTAACTTATTTATCTAATATTAATGAGTTGTCTAGGGCAATTTGCTATCAAACAGAGAGCAAAACTTACAAAGAAACCACTCAGGAGTCAGGAGTGCATTGAATTTCCAAAATGAAGACAATACGCTTCATTAAATGATAAATCCATATTTGTTTGTTCGCTGACTAACAGAGAAGAATGGTTTGCACTTGTAGTCTGGTGAATTATTTTCTAAATCCCTCCATATCCTTGAGTTGCTTCTTCTGTGAACTGCAGTTTTTTATGAATATATATATATATATATATATATATATAACATCACAAATGATATTGCAAACAAAATTGTAGCTTCCAGTGATCCAATTCCTCACAATTGTCAAATAAACATGCCAACGCAGCAATTTATTGTTTTCAGTAAACCATTAGAGAACGGGATGGAAAGGAGAAACGGAGAAAACTGGAGGCACGGAAGAAAGGAAGAGGGGGATACTAACCAGTGCCTGTGTGATGAGTAATGATCTTCTGCTTTCTTTTTCGTTTTGGGTTTTCAGTTTGGGGTTGTTTTTTGCTATCAGATTTTCTTGTTTTTGGTTTTGTATACTTATAAATAGGACGAGCTGATACTCTGTTTTCTTCATGGCTCCTCTGCTCTCGGTTTGCCTTCCACCGATAAGTTTTCCCCCATCCGTCGGAGGCCTTCGATATCTACACCTATAATTAAACTAATATTAGAAGTGAATTGCTAAATCCAAAAAGTATAAATATCATTAATAAAAAATACGAAAACATTAAAATATTTTTTAATTTAAAAATTATTATTATATAATTTTAAAAAAAAAATTCAAAGAGCACAATAGGTGCTCCTTTATTTTTTAATTAATAAAAAAAAATAATAAAATTAATAATAATAATTTTTAAAATTAATAAAAGATAAAATTAATTTTTATTATTATCACGTCATCAAATTAATAAAAACATTAACAATTGATTAACAATTGGACTTAAGTGTTTAGTAAAAAAAATTTTTTGAAGACGGAATATGTATTTCAAAAAGTAATAGTTCCTTTTGAAAATTTCGATTAAAACTTAAAAAATTGAGTATTTTACCTTTTTCAAATTTATATAAAAAATATATTTTTATTATTAATTTTCATTCCTTATAAAATTTGTAAATTTTGCTTATAATATGTAAAAAAAAGTGATAAAATTTTGATTTTTTTTTCAAAATCGAACTAATCAAACCAATTTGATGTTTGGTCAGTTTGGTTATCCTTTATATTTGATCTGATCGATTTTTTAAAAATATTTAATTTATTTAATTTTTAAATATGACGGATCAAACTGATCAAACCACTCAATTATTCACCCTTACATAAGTGAGTATGGCCAATGGCGTTTAAGTCTTTAGAACCCTCAACATAATTTACGTTTCAATATGGTAAGTGACACAGACCTTTGACACGAAAGTCATATGCCAACCACTTTCGTAGATAATTATTATTGAAATGAAAACAAATGTAGACCAAGGCCCCGACAGCCAAGACTTTGGTAGGTGCACTCCATAATTTTTCCAAAGGAGGCCACTCTACGTTGGAAAGAAAGAAAATAGAGATCATTTTCCACATTTATGTCTGGGAGAATGGAAGCAAAAAGTAAGAGGAGAGAAAGGTCGAGGAAGAAAAAGACGAGAGAGAGAGAGAGGAAGGAAAGTTGGCTTTAAAATACTTTGATTTTTATAAGTTTTGATCAAAATTATACGGAAGTCTATTAATTTTTGAAATGAACACTCCATCCCAAGACTACAAACTGTCACAACGTGCAGGTTTGGGAACCCGATCGTCAAACGCGGGTGAAAATAAAAGAGATTAGGAGTCATCACCAATCATCTTTTATAGGTGTGATTAGTCACTTATTAACTCGGTTCTAATCGATGAAGTTTTAAATTAATTTCAGATCCATCAAAAGAACAAAAACTGGTTTACGTTTTTTTTCAAAGATGGGTTCGGGAGTGTGGTTACGTACGGATAAGGATTAGCACCTCCGTGACGTCCGTTCCACGAACGGTACCATTTAATCTTAAGTCATTCTATTACGGCCTCATTTTGATTTTTATTATTATATTTCCTTAATCTTCGCTTACTAACTAATTTTTTATTGAGTTGATCTTTTATTTGATTTTACGTATGCACATGATGCAAGTGTAAAATGATGTTATGATTTATTTATTTTAAATGATGGGGTCAGTAATTTTTTATTGGAAAATCATTCGGAAACCATCACAACGCTTTGGTGAAGTCTCGACATTTTCCTCATCTAAAGATATCCTCGAAAGAACTCATCTCTACAAGTTCCTCGGAGAAATCCCATCATCGGAATTCCCGCCTCATTTACAAGATAAAACGTGGCATGCAATGACAGGAAAAGTGATGATATTCACGCGTTTATTAACTTAAGTGATTTGTAATTCATCCAATTATGTGGTTAATAGTTTAAGATGATTTATCACATTATTTGTGTTTATTATCATTCGTTATGTTTTTGAATTATTTTTTCATTTTTCTTATTTTTGTATTTTTATTTTTTCTTTTCTTTTTTTTTCATTTTTTGTTTTCTATTTAAATCTTTATTCTTTAATTATTGTTATCGATTAATATTTTATTTAATTATATAGTTAATCAAACACACAATTAAAATTTTCTATGGTTAAATTAATTTTATTTGGTAATATTTATTTAAACTAATTTGCCAATTATACTAATTTAAACCTAAATGTAACATTATGAAAATTTATTTTTTTATTATATTTTTTTAATATATACTTTCGATATTGACTATTTGAGTAATGAATATCGGAATATAGAGTTCGGATTTATCCCGACGCTTCGGTGAAAATCCGTCTCGTATTCCTCACTTAGAAAATCTACCTAAAAGAGATAACTCTTTACCCCTTTTAGGTTGAATTCCATCATCGGATACTCAAATTAATCATTTCATTTCATTTTTTTATTATAATTATTTTTATATTTATATCATATCTCATATTCTATATATATACATAACTATTATCATTATTATTATTTTATATTTTTTTATTACTATTTATTATTTTTCGTTTCCTTATTATTATTATTGTTTTGTTTTTTTTATTTTTTATTTATTTATTTTATTTATTATTATTTATTTTATTTTTTAACATTTAATTAGGTTTTCACATTTTATATATATCTATATTATTCTCCTAAAAAAGAAATAAATACATTTTAATTAAATAAAATGGGCTAAACCCAATATTAATTAAACCTAATCCACACAAAAGAGAAACATTATACCTTACTAAACTGAGGTTGGCCCAGCCCACGAATTCGTAAAAAGCCCAAGCCCGCAGCACCAAATCCGTTTAGCAGGCCCGTAAGGCATCTCCCCAAACACCTTGTGGCTGTAGAGCCACTCGAAACAGCGCCGTTTAAGCCTCAAACCTTTCAGTTGCCCCCTACTCCACCAAACGGCGTCGTTTTGCCCTTTCCTCTTACTATAAAAGCTTCTTTTTTTCTTTTTTTTTTTCTTATTTTCCCCTTCCCCTTTTTCTCTCTAGCTCGAATGCTCTCTACTTTCTCTCTAAAACGCAACTTCCCCCCCATCGATGACCTTTCTTCTCCTGTCGACCGCTGGCAGCTCTCTCACACAGTCACCACCGATCGGACCCAGCTCAGATCTCTTTTCTCTCTTTCCGTCGTCGACCACCCAACCTTCCCTTCGCTGATCTCTCTCTCCCTTCACCGTCTTGTTTTTCAGTCGCCCAGATCGGGCTTCTCTCTCTCCTTCTTCACCCCTCACCGGCTCTCTCTGCCATCCCAAACTCCTTCTCTTCTTCTCCCTCTCCTGGCGTCTCTCTCTCTTTTCTTCGTCGCAGATCGACAGATCTGGTACCCCTTTCCTTTTTGCTTTTCTTTTTTTTTATTTTGTGTTGTGGTATCCTACTGGCTGTTAGAGAGAACTGGGATTTTTTTTTGGGTTTTGATTTTTGGTTGCTTGCTTTCGTTCGGTTGGATCTTAGGAAAAAATTTTTGGTTTTCGATTTGGAAAATTTTTGCTCTCTTTTGTTGCCTTTTTTTTTTCCTTTTTTTGAATGCCCTTGCCCCCTTGTTTTAAAATCGAGTTGTCCAAAATTTTGGACAACCTCGGAATGGGAGCTCTGGCACCAAAGAGTTGATAGCCGGAGCTCCATCCTTGTACTAACAAGGTTGACCAGGAGAGGGATGGTTGAGTGTACGCTTAATCCCCTCCCGATCTCCTTCTCCCCTTTTTTGGTTTTTTTTTGTTTTTGTTTATTTATTATTTTTTTAAAATTTTTTTATATTTTTTTGATTTTTTAATTTTTTTATTTGTTTGTTTGTTTATTTTATTTTATTTTTTATTATTATTATTTTTTAAATGGGTGTCTACAGTTGCCCATCTTTGTATATTCTTGAGAATCAAGAATAGTACAAAGACGTAGACACCATATGCAATCCATCTAATGGCAAGTTTAATCTCACTTATTTAAAAATTGAAACTCCTAGACTTGATCTAGGCTCGACCTATCTCTTAAGAAATTAAGATTTTTGGACTTGACCTAGACTTGACCCATCTCTGAACATGTTCGATTTAAAGCAAATTGAAATTCCTAGACTTGATCTAGGCTCAACCTATCTCTCAACAAGTTCGAAGAAATTCCTAGACTTGATCTAGGCTCGACTTAAACAGGTTCGATTCAAAAATTAAAATTTCTAAACTTGATCTAGGCTCGACTTAAGCAAGTTCGATTTAAAAATTGAAATTCCTAGACTTGATCTAGGCTCAACCTAAACATGTTCAATTTAAAAGAATTGAAATTTCTATACTTGATCTAGGCTCGACCTAAATAGGTTCGATTTAAAAATTGAAATTCCTATCTTAGGTTGGGTGAATTTCTACTCTCAAAACTTAGAACATGAACCACTTTTGGTTCTTATTCTGAACATGATCATATGCATGGCTAGGCATGTATGCATGATTGAAATGATAAAATGCTTTCATGTTTATGATTTATTAAGGTTCATTGACCCTCCTCTTGCTTCATCCCATTCTTCGCTGCAATTCTCAATCATCTTTGTTTGTGTTTTTCTTTGACATTCCTAACTTTCCTTAGGCATATCTTCTGTTGACACTTGACTGCCTTTTTCTCTCCGCTTTTCATGTTAAGGCCCTCTTTTCTTTTTACCTCATCTTTAAGTCTTTCTTTAAACAACAAATGTAATTTCTTGCTTAACTAGTTCATTTCTTTACCAGTCATAATTCATTTCCATGACAAACATCATGTTGGATTATGCAATGATGGAAAGCAAGGCTTGAAGTAGAGAAGTGAAGGAGAATTTTATTTATATATCAATGTAAAAAGGATCAAAGAAAAAGAAATTTACAAAGCAAAGATTAGATCATCCAAATAATGAACACTCAGACTATTCAGAGTGAACAATCTGATCTTCTGATTCTGAAAATTATCTTTCATTGACGTCCTAGGCAAATATGAAGATTTTGAATTCCATGACTTCTTCCAGTTTTGCAAGGTCGACAGACTCCTTTTTTTCATCGTACATTCCAGTTTGTGCTTCATTTGAGTCAATAACTTTAGATTCTCACCCCCAAATTTCCCCTTTTGGTCTCAAGTCGCCCTTTGTGGGTTTTTGACATGAGCCACCTCATTTGGGTTCGAGTCGTCCCTTTCGGATTTTCAACACGAACCATCTCTTTTGGATTCGAGCCATCCTTTTCGGATTTTCAACACGAATTTTTTTTTTAAATTATTCTCTTTTTTTGTTCTTCTTTTTGTTCTCTCTCTTTTTTTTTTGTTGTTTTTTTTTTCAAGCATAGTATTTCTTAACTGCATCCGCATTTATCGGATTAGGGAGGTCTTTTCCATCCATGTTGGTTAACATTAAAGCTCCTCCTGAAAAAGCCTTCTTCACCACATATGGCCTTTCCCAATTTAGTGCCCATTTTCCACGAGAATCACTTTGGTTGGGGAGTATTCTTTTGAGGACCAATTCCCCTTCTCGAAAAAGCCTAGGACAAACTTTCTTCTCGTATGCTCGCATCATCCTTCGTTGGTACATTTGGCCATGACAAAGAACTGCGAGCCTCTTCTCCTCAATCAGATTCAACTGCTCATAGCGAGAGCGAACTCACTCAGCGTCTTTCAATTATGTCTCCATTAACACTCTCAAGGATAGGATTTCTACTTCAATGGGTAACACCGCCTCCATTCCGTATACTAATGAATATGAGGTTGCCCCCGTGGAGGTACACACAGAAGTTCGATACGCGTGTAAGGCAAAAGAGAGCTTCTCATGCCAGACTTTATAAACTTCAGTCATCTTCTCCAAGATCCTTTTGACATTTTTGTTGGTTGCCTCTACCGCTCCATTCATTTTCGGACAGTAAGCTGTCGAGTTATGATGCTTGATCTGGAACTTAGCACAAACCTCTTTTACCATTGTACCATTCAAATTGCTTGCATTATTGGTAATGATCCTTTCTGGAAGTCCATACCGACATATTATTTCTTTCTTGATGAACTTGCACACGACTTTCTGTGTTACATTAGCATAAAAAGCCGCTTCTACCTATTTTGTGAAATAATCAATGGCCACCAATATGAACCGATGTCCATTAGACGCCTTTGGAGTAATAAGCCCAATCACATCCATTCCCCACATTGAAAACGGCTAAGGTGCAGTAAAAACATGTAATGGGGTTGGTGGAGCATGGATTCTATCTGCATAAATCTGGCACTTGTCGCATCTTCGAGCAAAGTTTATGCAGTCTGATTCTAAAGTCAACCAATAATATCCTGCTCTCATGATTTGTCTAGCCAACATATGTCCATTAGCATGTGCTCCACAAGTCTCTTCATGGACTTCTTCCATTATTCTGTTGGCTTTAACAGTATCCACGCACCTCAAGAGCACCTGGTCCTGACTTCTTTTGTAAAGCACATCTCTACTAAGGAAGAAGCCCATCGCTAACTTCCTAAGAATTCGTTTGTCATTTTTTGTGGCACTCTCAAGATACGCCTGGTGTTTGATGTATTGCATGATATCATGATACCATGGTTTACCATCGACCTCTTCTTCAACATTCAGGCAGTGCACGGGGACGTCATGAATTCCCAAATTAAAAAGGCGTACATTGACTGCTTCGTTTATCCTGAACATTGCTCTAAGGGTGGCCAAAGCATCAACAATCTGCTTCTCCTCTCGAGGCAAATGATTGAAGCTAACTTTCTTGAACTATTTACACAATTCCATAATCAGCTTTTGATATGGGATCAGTTTGGAATCTCTAGTTTCTCATTCACCTCGCATTTGACATATTACCAGAGCCGAATCTCCGTAGACATTTATTGTGTCAGCTTTCATGTCGATTGCTGTTTGTAACCCTAGTACCATACCTCATACTCCACCATATTATTAGTACAATTGAAATTCAACCTCGTCGTGGCTGGGTAATGCTTTCTTTATGGAGAAATTAACACTTCTCTAATTCTATGCCCCAAAGCATTTGAAGCTCCATCAAAGAATAGTTTCCAATTCCCATCTTTTTCAGATTCTTCCTTGCTTGTTTGGCATACTGACATCAAGTCTTCATCCGGGAACTCAAACTTCATTGGTTCATAATCATCCTCCACCCTTTCTACTAAGAAATCAGTAATTGCACTTCCTTTAATGGCTTTTCGAGACACATATACAATATCATATTCAGAAAGCAACAATTGCCATCTTGCCACTCTCCTTGATAAGGATGGTTTTTCGAAGATGTACTTAATGTGATCTAACTTTGCTATAAGCCAAGTGGTATTATACAACATGTACTACCTAAGTCGATGTGTTATCCAGGCCAATGCACAACACATCTTTTCCAATGAGAAATACTTAGACTCGTAATCTGTGAACTTTTTACTCAAATAATAGACAGCTCTTTCTTTCCTACCAGTTTTATCATGTTGTCCCAACACACATCCCATGGACCTTTCATTTTCTATCAGATACAAAAGAAGAGGCCTTCCAACTACAGGTGGTACCAATACCGGTGGGCTTAGAAGGTAATCTTTGACTTTGTCGAAGGCAATCTAGCATTCCTCATTCCATGGCCCCCAGTCATGTTTACGAAGAAGCTTAAAAATTGGGTCACATGTAGAGGTGAGTTACGATATAAATCGAGCAATATAATTCAACCTCCCTAAAAATCCCCTCACTTCTTTTTGTGCTTTGGAAGATGTCAGTTCATGAATGGCTCGATTTTATCTAGGTCCACCTCAATTCCTTTTTCACTTACCACGAACCCCAACAATTTCCCAGAAGTAACATCGAAGGTGCACTTTGCCGGATTCAACTTGAGCCGAAACCTTCGCAATCTCTCAAATAACTTTCTAAGGTTAACAGTGTGGTCTTCCTTCGTACGAGATTTTGCAATCATGTCATCCGCATACACTTCTATTTCCTTGTGCATCATGTCATGGAATAAAATCACCATGACACTTTGATAAGTGGCACTTGTATTTTTCAGCCCAAATGGCATCACTTTGTAACAAAACGTTCCCTACATGGTCACGAACGTTGTTTTATCCATGTCTTCGAGTGCCATCTTAATTTGATTATACCCCGAAAAGCCATCCATAAATGAGAATAAAGCGTTCTTTGCTGTATTGTCCACGAGAGTGTTGATATGCGGCAAAGGAAAGCTATCTTTCCGGCTTGCTCTGTTCAAATCCCTGTAATCCACACACATTCGAACTTTTTCATCCTTTTTAGGAACTGGGACTATATCAGCTACCCATTCGGGATACTTGGCCACCTTCAAGAATCCAGCATCGAATTGCTTTTTTACTTTTTCTTTAATCTTCGGCAACATCTTTGGTTTCATCCTCCTTAACTTTTGTTTAATTGGCTTGCAATCCGGCTTCAAAGGTAACTTATGGACAATAATATTAGTAGTGAAACCTGGCATGTCTTGATATGACCAAGCAAACACATCCACATATTCACGAAGTAACTCTTCTAGCTTTTGTCGTTCCTGAGATGATAATGAGGTACCAACCTTTACCTCTTTCTTTTCTTCCCCATTTCCTAAATTAATCGTCTCTGTGAGCTCTTGATGAGGCAATATCTCCTTTTCCTCATGTTCTAACAACCTTGACAATTCTGAAGGTAGATCATAGTCACACAATTCTTCTTCATTTTCCAGTTCATTAATGTTTGGTATTTTTTCAAAATCAACAATCTGATTGAGCTCAAAATTTTCTTCGTGTTCATTATTTAAAGACCTGCAAATAGGTGCAATTGGACATATATACAGGCAATCATTTACTGGTTTAAAAGGGGAAATATGAAAATGGTATGTGCAAGAAATGATGATAACAAATGAGATGATAAAACATTATGCTTGTCATTTATTTGAAAGATTAAAGTAAAAGAAAGCCCTATTTAAACAAGAAATTAATCCTAATGCCTTTGGGCATAGGCATTTAGGTGAAGCTATTCATTACATTTTCAAGGACTCAAAGATGATCGGTAGTTCCGTGACTGTTCAATTTGTCAGCTCTTCCCCAAGCAATATTGGATACACTATGGGGACCTATTCATTACCTCCCTTCTCGCTAATCATGTGGATTGACAGTTCCTCAAACTTATGCAGAACTTGATTGACTTTTGTTGATGTCTCGGGATGAATGTAACCTGCAAAGCGAAAAGTCTCGTACAAGTATGGAATCTCCTTTTTCTCCCGTTCTTTTTTTTTTTCGAGTAGAGCCCTTCTCTTGATCCTCTTCTAGGCTACCAATTTCCTTTTTTTCTCTTTGGTAGGTTTGTACCCCAAACCAAACCTGTCTTCATTTTTAATCGAAATCAAAGGGTCGTTAATCCCTTGTAAATTTCTCCCTAAACCTAGACCAGCATGACATCCTTTTCCCACTGTCTATTTAACTTCCATTTGAGTCACTGCAGACAAATGAGAAGTTGGTATTACTGACCCCTTTCCTACATAAGTAGCGTTAATGAACTCAAATGATCTAAATGAGCATTCAGGGGACTTCTTCTGCTGTTTCTACATAGAGAGCAAATGAAGGTTGAATGGCTAGTATGTCTTCTTCCGCCAAGATGCTTATCAGTTGGCCCTTAATTATGTATTTCACTTTTTGGTGCAAAGAAGACGGTACAGCTCCAGCCATATGGATCCATGGTCGCCCTAACAGACAGTTGTAAGATTCCGTGATGTCCATCACCTGGAATTTTATATCACACACGCAGGGACCAATTTTCATTGATATTTCTATGTCACCCACTACTTCTCGTTAGTCCCGTCAAATGCTCTCACCATCATGCAACTGGCCCTTATATGAGTCATATCAACCGGTAACCTTGTTAATGTGGAAAGGAGCATGACATTTAAGGCTGAACCATTGTCAACCAACACCCTAGGCATAGCATGGTCCTTACATCTGATAGTTATATGGAGAGCCTTGTTAGTTCCTCGACCTCTTGACGAGATTTCTTCATCACTGAAGGTAATGAAATTCCCCATTGTGATATTTCCTACAATATGATCTAGCTTCTCCACTGATATGTCATGGGCCATATAAGCTTGATTCAAGACTTTAAGCAGTGCATTCCTATGTGTCTTCGAACTCAACTGTAAGGACAACAACGAGATGCGAGCAAGCATTTTTGTTAATTGCTCCACTACGCTATACTCACTATACTTGATAAATTTGAAAAATTTGACTGCTTTTTCTTTGTGACAGGCTTCTTTACTTCATTGTCTGAAACATTTACAGGTTCAGTGATCTGATCGTTCAGAGACATGCTTGTTTCTTTTGGCTCTTCTACTCTCTGTTTGGACTTTCCCTTTTCAACCTTTTCCACCATTTCAGGAGAATAACATCGTCCACTTTGTGTTATACCCCCCACGCCAGTCAGGTCTACAGAAGATACTTGGGAAGAAAGAGGGGTCGTACCCAAGATATTACACTCGTAATTCCAAGGCACAGCCTTGTCACTTTTGTATGGGAATGGACTGGGTACTTCGATGGTGATACCACTTCCAGCTACGGTAGAAGACCCACCACTCATTGATTTCTTTTGCTCTTCATAGAAAATGGTAAGAGGTTTAGGTCATCTCATAGTAGATGAACTTGACGTCACCTTGAGTGAGGGATCTCCATTTATGGTTCCAACCAAACCCTCATCGTCTTCCATATAGATCTCTACTATCAACAAGTCCAACAACTTTTGCAACTTTCATCGAAAACCATCACAATTTTGGGTGGAGTGTCCAATAGCTCCCATATGGAATTTACAAGAATAACCAGGATCATGCCCCAATTCTTTCCTATCCATTGGTTGTGGAGTGATGGTGTTTACTTTAAGCAGCGCTATGAACACTTTATCCATGGGTGTCTGAACCTCATTGACACTCCTTTTCACTTTCCAAGCCATCTCCTCATGGATGGGGTTCACTGCTGGTCTTCCATGATCAGGCAAGGGATCCCCGCTTATATTTGAGTTGTCTCATTTAGCAAAGTTTAAGAGTCCTGCCTTAACGAGTGCTTGGACTTTGTATTTAAGTGCAGTGCAGTTTTCAGTGGAATGTCCCTGAATCTCAAAATGGTAATCACAATGTGCATTCTGGTCATACTATCTTGGAAAAGGGGGTTTGAATGGTTCTAAAGGGGTAAGGGCTAACAATTGATTTTCTATTAGTTGTGGCAACAAGGCGGTGTAAGAGATTGGGAAAGGATCAAATTTAGGCCTTTCTTGAGCAGTCTTGGATCCTCTTTGAGCATTTCCAGAGTTATTGGTTGAAGATGTGGGTCTTGGTGTTGGTGACTGTGGGAAAGTATTGGGTCGAAACACTAGTTGTTGGGTAGGCGGACATGTATAAGGGTTTTGGGTAATGTTGCCTACACTGGGATAGAATGGTAGATATGGGTGATATGGGCAGTAAGAGTTGAGATTATGGTTTTGAGGGCTATTATAAACGACTGCCTGCACGTCTCCATCTTTTTTCTTAAGTGGGGCCCCCTTTCTAGAGTTAGTGGCCTCATTTGTCTCAATTTTTCCATTCTTTATGGCCCTTTCGATTATTTCCCCTGAAATGACTAGATCTGTAAAGTTTTTGGTGACACTGTCATTTCCTTGTCTGTTAACGGCGGCTACACTTGTGCTGTTGTATCTCTCCATCTTTGAGCATACTCTTTGAAGCTCTTGTTAGCCCTTTTTTCTATAGTTTGAAGGGATAGGCAATTTGGGGTCAAATCGATAACATGTTTGTATTGTGCCATAAAGGCTATAGCCATATCCTTCCAAGTTTTGATATGACTTCGGTCAAGCTGCACGTATCATCTAGCTGCCGATCCAATTAGGCTGTCTTGAAAGAAATGGATTAACAATTTGTCGTCATGTGACTAGGCGGCCATCTTTCGGTAATACATAGTGATGTGGGTCATTGGGCATTTTGTCCAATCATACTTCTCAAATTCTGGCACCTTAAATTTTGAAGGGATAACCACATTGGGAACTAAACATAACTCAGCTGCATCCATAGTCCCGAACCTATCGACTCATTCGATAGCATGAAGGCGCTCTTCTAACAAATCATACCTTTTCTCGACTTTTTCATTTTTCCCCGTTCGATATGAACTCTTCCTTAGTTTCTCCTGCTCTTTTAGGTCATATAAATCCGTAACATGTATTGGTTTAGTGGGATTTGCTCCGAGATTTGACCCAAATTGTCCGTGGATCGATTGATGATCGGTTAGGGGTGGCACATTGTAATAAACAAACGGCGCCTCTTGCGGGTGAGCCCTTTCAAATACGTGGGGTGGGGTGAATCCTGAGGGATAAGGCGGATCATCTCTTGGGTTGCTAGTGTCTTGTGTTGGTGGGTTTTCTGGCGGAGCTGACTCTTCGGTCGTTTTTTTCCCTTTGCTTAAAGTCATCACCAATTCCATCATCTTTGCCAATTGTTCTTTCATTTCTTCTTGAGCTCTCTCCATTCTTTCCATTCGTTCCCTTTGTTCCTCTTCCATGATCCTTACCCGTTGACAAGTAGTATGAACACGTTGGTCACCGACTTTGGGTTGTGGAGCTATCTTGGAATCCTTATTTTTTAAATCATAAATATGAATTAGATGCAATTTTTGGCTCATGAATGAAAATGAACACATTTTTTTATTTTCAGATGAAAAATTTATTACGAGTGAAATGCATGTATGAATTATGTACTAGGAGTATTTGCCATATAACACCCATCAACAAAATAATCCATTACAACAGATATTGTCTTTTATTATAATCCAAGAGCCATCTTTTACATTTAGAAATATTCACCAATTTTGTTATAATGGCTATACACTTCATCATAATATTTGATCAGTTGTTGCTCTTGTTTCCCAATCGAAAAGACTTGGCTCCTTAGTATGTCCGTCTTCCTAGCCATGCTTCTCGCCTTGTAAGCCACTTCTTTCATTTGCCACACTAAATAATCCATCTGATCATGCTTCTCCAGGCAGGCTTGTTTGTAGGACTCACCCCACTCTTGAACTCAGAGGCTTTCTTGCTTGAGGCGTTCATATTCCTGTCGGTACGTCCACATAGCCACTTCTAGCTCTTCGTACTCTTGTCATAGCAATTTGATGGATTTTTGTTGGAATCGCATTTGATTTCTCAGTCCATCGTTGTCTGCTTGAAGCTCGTTACCTCAACTTTCTCTTGCCTGTATTTCTCTTTGGAGTTCACTTGTCTTGGTAGAAAACTTGTTGTTCAAAGCTTCGTACTTCTTTTCCCAATCATCTTCTATTTTTTGGGCTTTCTTTTTTTGTTCAGTTACTTCCTTTTTCACCTTCTCACATTCTCTTTGGAGCTTTTCATATTGTTTCTTCCAGTTGGCGCTTTCAGCTTCAAACTTTTTCGGATCCAACTCACTTTCGAGCAAGGCATCATGGGGTTCCGAATCAATCGGGCCCTTGAATGCATCCTCTTTCGGGTACACAACATCCTTAACTCGTTTGTCGTGCCATGTTTCATACTCAGTAGTAATTTCATCGGCGTACCTCCCTTGGTCGACTCGGCTTGTCTTCTTCCACGCTCGTGCAATCTTTTCAATCTTTTTCAAAAAACCTGACTCTCCATAAGCAAATTCCAAAGCGTTGAGTCCATGCATCATCGGCACAAATTGCTCTAACCCAAACTGCCTTCTTACCATAATTGGGGCGTAACTGATTGCCCCTCATGGTCCCATTAACGGTACCCAAGGTTTATCTCCACATTTGTACATGATCGGACAACGAGGCATCCACAGAGCTCTCCACGTTACTTCCACACTTATGAGTTTCTGAAGCCTAGAAATCCACTGCTTCTTAGTCTTACCTTCCGGCTATTCACTCTCACAAAATTCTCTGATATGGGCACTTAGCGGATGAAATGGCTTCTTGAATCTCATGACATTGCATTCGAAGTGGCTTACTATCCAAATGGAAAGCAGTTGTGCACATCCTATAAAATGTCCTTATTCTTTTCTTCGACAATAATTCAATGATCTGAGAGTTTCGGCTAGGATCGAAAGTGAAGGATTGGCTTTATTGACACTTGCTTGAAGAAGTCTATAATTTCGACCTTTACATGCTCTAGAACTTTAGGAAAAATCACCAGCCCATAAATTCCTAAAGCCATCATAAGCTGTCCTTACTCGGTATCTTGATGCTTCGTGATATAATTGCGTAAAAAACTCCACGGGATACACTTATTGTCCCCTTTTTTCTTCAAATTTTGATCAACTTCACCCGAGGTGATACCCATAATCTTTGCTAACTTTCGCCTATGCCCTATCTTTTGTCCCCTCCAATATATTTTGTCTGAATTATCGAGATCAATTTGTAAGAGAGCTGAGTATTCTTTGATTGTGGGAACCATATCCACCTTATTAAACACAAAACACCTATATGATGGGTCCCAAAACTGCATGATGGCTTTCAACAACTGTTCATCAATCTAGACCTTAAGAAGTCGAGCTATGTGGCCATGCTTCTTATCGAAATTCGCTCAAGTTGAGGCCCCCCACCTTTCCCATATGTCGAGCAGGTCAGCAAGGTCATTCTGTGTCAGATCAAGGTGGACCCTTTCGAGCAGTGATGGTATGTAATCTTTCGGCAAACAATCCCTTTCGCTTTGCTGGACGTTCACCATGTGTTGGGTCACCTCATATATTCCGTCATAGCTTGAGAGCGGTCATGATGACTCCATGAATGTAATTGGATCTACTCTGTCGATGGTTGTCAAGTGACAAATACTCTTCTTATATGCAAAATTATGATGCAAATGTGCATATGCAAAATAAAAATAACAAAAAGGTTCAAATTAGTACAAGAAAATATTTAAGAGCAATTTTCATTAAAAGAATGAAAATGATGAATAACATGGGTATGCCTGATACCTTCTTTATTTTGCTAGGAGAATTTAGAGTAAAGGGTGTGTGAAAAGTTCTTTCATGTGTACCTAGTCAAAGGTATATTCTCAAGGGTAAAGTTCTTCCTAGGCAGAGGTGACCCTCAGTATTCTACATGCTGAGTTCGGGTTGAAAGTAGAGCTAAAGGTTCCCAAATCGTTCCTCACTGTGGTCCACACATACTAGCAAGGCACCCTGGTCTTTGCCCATTATAAGCTTCAATCGGACTAGGTTCGATTTGAGTAAGGGTTTTCACTAGCCCATGCAGAGGTTATCACCTCACGAGAGCGTAGCTACTTAACCCTTTCCTAATTAAGGACTAAGCCCGGGTAGAAGGCTTATGCATGAATGCAAAATGTGTCATGTGTGTGAAGGAATATATTGACTTTCTACCAACAATCTCACATCCCTCTATCCTAAATTCCCCACAATTAAATAATAATAAGAATTAAAACAATAAATGCAATAAAAAGTAGTAAAAGCAAATGCACAAGATTAACAGAAACATTAAATTATTTAAGGCCTTGAATGACTTATGATTATTTAATAGCTTGACTCTTTTTTCCCCAGTGGAGTGGCCAAGTTGTCGCAATGTGCGAGTCCCGAAACTCGACCGCCAGACGTGGGCCAAAATAAAAAAGATTAGGAGTCGCCACCAATCGTCTTTTATAGGTGCGATTGGTCACCTATTGACTCGGTTGTAATCGATGAAGTCCTAAATTGATTTTCAGGTCCGTCGAAAGAATAAAAATTGATTTACGTTTTTTTTTCAAAGATGGGTTCGGGAGCGCGGTTACGTACGGAGAAGGATTAGCACCTCCGTGACGCCCGTTCCACGAATGGTACCATTTAATCTTAAGTCATTCTATTACGGCCTGATTTTGATTTTTATTATTATATTTCCTTAATCTTCACTTATTAACTAATTTTTTATTGAGTTGATCTTTTATTCGGTTCTACATATGCACATGATGCAAGTGTAAAATGATGTTATGATTTATTTATTTTAAATGATGGGGTCGGTAATTTTTTATTGAAAAATCATTCGAAGACCATCCCAACTCTTTGGTAAAGTCTCGACATTTTCCTCACCTAGAGATATCCTTGAAAGAACTCATCTCTACAAGTTCCTCGGAGAAATCCCATCATCGAAATTCCCGCCTTATTTACAAGATAAAACGTGGCATGCAATGACAGGAAAAGTGATGATATCTATATGCACGCGTTTATTGACTTAAGTGATTCGTAATTCATCCAATTATGTGGTTAATAGTTTAAGATGATTTATCACATTATTTGTGTTTATTATCATTCGTTACGTTTTTGAATTATTTTTTCATTTTTCTTATTTTTGTATTTTTATTTTCTTATTGTTTATTTTTTTCTTTTCTTTTTTTTTCGCTTTTTGTTTTCTATTTAAATCTTTATTCTTTAATTATTGTTATCGATTAGTATTTTATTTAATTATATAGTTAATCAAACACACAATTAAAATTTTCTATGGCTAAATTAATTTTATTTGGCAATATTTATTTAAACTAATTAGCTAATTATACTAATTTAAACCTAAATGTAACATTATGAAAATTTATTTTTTTATTATATTTTTTTAATGTATACTTTCGATATTAACTATTTGAGTAATGAATATCGGAATATAGAGTTCGGATTTATCTCGACGCTTCGGTGAAAATCCATCTCGTATTCCTCACTTAGAAAATCTACCTAAAAGAGATAACTCTTTACCCCTTTTAGGTTGAATTCCATCATCAGATACTCAAATTAATCATTTCATTTCATTTTTTTATTATAATTATTTTTATATTTATATCATATCTCATATTCTATATATATACATAACTATTATTATTTTATATTATTTTATTTATTATTATTATTATTATTATTTATTATTTTTCGTTTCCTTATTATTATTATTGTTTTTTTTATTTTTTATTTTTTTATTTTTTAACATTTAATTAGGTTTTCACATTATATATATATTATTCTCCTAAAAAAAGAAATAAATACATTTTAATTAAATAAAATGGGCTAGACCCAATATTAACTAAACCTAATCCACACAAAAGAGAAACATTATACCTTACTAAACTGAGGTTGGCCAAGCCCACGAATCCGTAAAAAGCACAAGCCCATAGCACCAAATCCGCTTAGCAGGCCCGCAAGGCGTCTCCCCAAAACGCACCATTTTGTGGCTGTAAAGCCACTCGAAATGGCGCCGTTTAAGCCTCAAACCTTTCAGCTGCCCCCTATTCCATCAAACGGCGCCGTTTTGCCCTTTCCTCTTACTATAAAAGCTTTTTTTTTTCTTATTTTCCCCTTCCCATTTCTCTCTCTAGCTTGAATGCTCTCTGCCTTCTCTCTAAAACGCAACTTCCCCCCCACCGGTGACCTCTCTTCTCCTGTCGACCGTCGGCAGTTCTCTCTCACAGTCACCACAGATCGGACCCAGCTCAGATCTCCTTTCTCTCTTTCCGTAGCCGACCACCCAACCTTCCCTTCGCTGATTTCTCTCTTCCTTCACCGCACCGTTTTCTAGTCGCCCAGATCAGGTTTCTCTCTCTCCTTCTTCACCCCTCGCCGGCTCTCTCTGTCGTCCCAAACTCCTTCTCTTTTTCTCCCTCTCCCGGCGTCCCTCACTTTCTTCTTCGTCGCCAATCGGCAGATCTGGCACCCCTCCCTTTTTGCTTTTTTTTTTTGTGTTATAGTATCCTACTGGCTGTTAGAGAGAACTAGGATTTTTTTTTTTGGGTTTTGATTTTTGGTTGCTTGCTTTCGTTCGGTTGGATCTCAGAAAAATTTTTTTGGTTTTCGATTTGGAAAATTTTTGCTCTATTTTGTTGCCTCCTTTTTTTCTTTTTCGAATGCCCTTGCCCCCTTGTTTTAAAATTGGGTTGTCCAAAATTTTGGACAACCTCGGAATGGGAGCTTTGGCACCAAAGAGTTGGTAGCCGGAGCTCCATCCCTGTACTGACAAGGTTGACCGGGAGAGGGATGGTTGAGTGTACGCTCAATCCCCTCCCGATCTCCTTCTCCTCTTTTTTGGTTTTTTTTTTGGTTATTTATTATTTTTTTTGAAATTTTTTGAAATTTTTTTGATTTTTTTATTTGTTTGTTTGTTTATTTTATTATTATTATTATTTTTAAATGGGCGTCTACACAAACAATGTTAACAGAAATAACAAAAAAACTAAAATGCCTTTTCATTTTTTATTTTTTTTAAAGTCCCTTTCATTTTTATTAATTTAAAAAATTATTGTTATATTTTTTAAAAATAAAAAAATAGGGCAGCTCCCCAGAGGAGGGGAGCTCCGATGCTCCCCAATGGGGAGCTTTTCTTGTTTTAATTAATAAAAAAATAAATAATGATAGAATTATATAATTATAATTATAAAAATTAATCAAGGATAAAATTATTTTTCTACTCTTACTACGTCACCAAGTTGATAAAAATACTAATAGTTGACTAATGCTAAAAAATATTTTTTAGAGAAAGGGTATTCATTTTAAAAATTAATAAACTTCTGTGTAATTTCGATCAAAATTTAAAAAAATAAGAGTATTTTATCCTTTTCTTTATGTGGAAATCTATGCGAAAGATGGAAAGATAGAGGACAATCTCACTTTTGAAAAGATTAAATCTACAAGGTTGGAAGGAAAATACATAAAAAGACCCGTTTTTCTTTTTCCCAAACACAGGAAAGTAAGGAAAATATTGTTTTCCCTGGTGAGATTTGAAAACCCACCAACTATGAACAGCTGGGATCATGAAATTTTCAGTAATTTTTTAGATTATTTTGAGTTCAAATTATTTTAGATACGGATTAGTTCAAGTATCAAATCAATTTGGTTCAGCTTGCCTATTTCTTTTAAATTAATTCAAATTGAGATGAATTAAGGTTATATTATAATAATTTATGTTAGGTTTATAATTTTTTAATTAACTTCAATTTAAAATAGAACATAATATCAATCTCGATCATGAAATTTCAGTTTCTTCATGGTTTAGATCATTTTGAATTCTGATCATTTCAAATTCAGATCATTTTAGATTTTAAATTAATTTGGTTTTATTTCGTTAATTTTTTAAAATAATTCAATTTAATTTGGATTTAGGTTATAACAATTTATATTATGTTTACAATTGAAATATAAAATAAAAAAAATATATTTTGTTTATTTAAATTCCAATTCATTTTAGGTTCAGGTTGTTTTCTATTTCATATATTCGAATTTTGAGTTTGTTGACTTATTGATTTAAATTAAGTTGGATCGACTTTGAGTTAAGATAGATTGGATGAGTCATTCGAGTTTGAGTCTAGTTTGCTAACTCTAAGCTACCAAATGCTAGAACTCTGATAATTAATTTAAACATGTAGGTTTTTGTGTATTCGTAGTGACAAATTTGTGAAAATTTGACTCATATTGAAGGTTTTAATGTCATTTGCTTAAAATTTTAATGTCATAATCCATTTTGATAATGGAAACATGCATCGGTATTAAGTATAAAAAAATCACAAATTATTATGTAAAAAACAGAAAAAAAATACTACAATTAAGCGTGCAGACAAAAAAAATTAAAGGTTTTTTCTGACAGAATTTCTTTTATCAGAAATTTTTGATGAAATATCAACTAATTACCTACTAAGTATTACCAGCAGAATTCCGATAAAATTCACAGCTGGAATAAATGTAGTCCGAAGGGGAATGGTATTTGGCCCCAAATAATTGATTTGTTTATGGTTGAAATTTGAGTCTGACACCACTAATATTTTAGTGAAACAGGTGGCCATTGAAATTGAAAGAGTGTAAAAATAATCACAATAATGATTCACGTGGAGCCAAAATCTCAGGCATCTGATTTTGCTGTCTTCAACTTTCGACCATATCAAACTAATAATGCAGCTTTAACTTTCCATTAAGTTTTCAATTGATAGAGTTGGAAAGAGGAAATCAAGTGAAAGCAAAATGACAACCATGGGAAGAATTATCTTAATTGGAATGGTGCTCAACCTCAACTAGTGATTACAGAAACAGCGCTAATCAAAGAGGTACTGAATAACAGAGACAGAGCATACCCCAAAGTGGGGCTCCCTTTCCATGTCATGAAGCCAATGGGAGATGGACTGGCCACATCTGAAGGTGAAAAGTGGGCAAAGCACCGAAAATTGCTAAACTATGTTTTTCAAGGGGAAAGCCTTAAAGTAAACTCTCCTACTATATCATTAAAATTTGGTTCTGGGTTCAGTTCATTTTTTCCATAGTAAAGTTGGTGGAAAATGACTTAGATTAAGATTACTACTGCAATCATGACAGTTAATGAACTTCTCGTGTGGATGAGATTGGGTTTTTTTGCAGAATATGATTCCGGAAATGATAGTGTTGAAAACATGCTGGAAACATGATAATTCTATTTTATAAAATTATTTTAGTTCAATTTTATTATTAAATTTTAGCTAAGTCTTCAGTTTTCAATAGTAATTTACTTATTTGATAGTTGTTTTTATATTTAGGTTATTTTTAAGTGAGTTATTTTAATTTTATGTTATTTTTTTAATTTAGTTAATATTTATTAGTTTTAATAGTTTTGGTAAGAACTAAAAAAGTAATTAGGCTTAATTTTGGAAAGTAAGGTGTTGAAAGATTTAAAAGTTTGCTTGCATATACTTTAGTATTTTAACCATATCTTGAGTTACAGAACTCCAATTGCTGCGATTCTTAGATCATTGGAAAGCTAAGAGACAGAGCTACAATTTGATGAAAATCACTTTACCCAATTCTGCCTTGAAGATAGAGAAAATCGTGTTAAAAAATAACTAGATGTACTGTGCCGGGAATAGCAATTTGTAAAGACTGACAAGTGAATTTTTGAGCCTCTCATTATGTTTTTTTTAGGCCAATTAAGCCATAGGTCAATTTAAGGGAATTCTAGGTTAAGTCTATTAATATAAATAGGATATTTTAAGACCAGTAGAGAGAGAACCTTTGGAGATTTAAGAAGTTAGAAGTCGAGGCTGAAACTTGGAGATCAAGACGACAATTATTTGCTTTCTTCCTTGTTTTTTATTCTTTTTGTTACTTTCAATGGTTGAATTTTATATAATGTTAATTGTTTTTGCAATTATGACCAGCTAATTTTCTTTTTCTAGGATTGCAATTGAACTCACATGTAATCTAAATTTTTAATCTCTTTCTTACTTATTTTTAATGAGATTTGAATTGTTTATTCCAATTTGTTCTTAATGCTTTTAATTGCTTGGTCACCAATTATATTGATTTAGGAACCTAAACAAACTTGAGAAAGGGAGTTTAGAGTAGACTAAAATTGAGATAGCATATAATCAAATTAATTGATTTGCGTATAAGATAAGGATATACCTATAGGCCATATACAGTCAGATTAGAGCCTAAACTTAATGAATTTGTTTTAATTTCAAATCATATAGGGATATAATGTTTTGGTTAAAATAGATATTTTTATAGGATGAGTCGGGAGATCCTTATAAATAATTTAAGACTCTAGGTTAGCAATTCAACCCATTGAAATAAGTTAAAGTTGAGAGGTAAGATTTAGATGAAGTGTGAGGGATATTGTAATCCTAGGCTTATTTGATTTGATATTTTCTCAAGTTATTATTATTTTGATTTTTCTTGTTAGTTTAAATTTTAGTTTATTAGTTTTAGTTAATTAATTAATTTTAATTGTTTGAATAAGATTAAATTGTTCTAATTTTAATACTTAGTAAAATTTTTAAATCAATTTCTTGTGGGATCGATATTCTACTTGCTAATATACTATCTATTTAATACGTATACTTACGTAATGAAATTTTAACTAACAAAACATCACGAGGGGAAAGAGATTGAGTTGTTCAAAGAATTTAGGTTATTGACTTCGGAAGTGATATCAAGGACAGCCTTCGGGAGCAGTTACTTAGAAGGGAAAAGTTACTTAGAAGGGAAGAACATTTTCGATATGTTGATTAATTAGAAGGGAAAAACATTTTCGATATGTTGATTAATTAGAAGGTGATTTCACGAAGGAATGCTTTTAAAGTAAAATTTCCAGGCATCAGGTAACTTCCACCTATAGCCTAATCCAGTGCACATTGTTATCTAACCATTACCATCCATTCTCCGATTTTTAGAGATTACACAGAGATTTTAGAATGAATAGTTGCTTGATTTGGTAGCAGAGTTTCTTTGGATTTCGAAAGCGAACTTCCCCTATACTGTTAATCAAATTTCAAAATAGAGCAGTGTTGTTTCCTTTTGTAGTAAAATCTGGAAAACAGCCGATGAGATAGAAGCAGATTAGCTTCTGAGAGTGATGCACAACTCAGTGATGGAGATTATCAAGAGGAGAAGAAAAAATGAAAAATGGAGACGTAGACAGCTTCGGTACTGATTTTCTTGGATTACTTTTAAATGCTTATCATGATGTCGATGAGAACAAAAGGCTCCATGTGGAAGATTTGATTGATGAGTGCAAGACATTTTATATTGCTGGACAAGAAACCAGTAATTCATTGCTTTCATGGACTGTCTTGCTTCTAGCAATCCATACAGATTGGCAAGATAAAGCAAGAGCAGAAGTGATTGAGTTGTTTGGCGACCAAAATCCACATCCTGATGGCTTATCTAAACTAAAAACAGTAAGATAATTAGTTACTAACAATGTTGCTCAAAAGCTCACTGCATTTAAATTAATTAAACGTCTGAATTCTTTTTTTCCATGAGCAGATAACCATGATCATCAACGAGGCCTTAAGACTGTATCCTCCTGCAATTGGCTTTATAAGGAAATGTGCAAGAGAAGTTAGATTGGGGAAACTCATTCTTCCTGCCAATCTGAACTTGTTCATTACGAATTTGGCAGTTCATCATGATCCTCAAATCTGGGGAGACGATACTCATGCGTTCAATCCGGAGAGGTTTTCAGAAGCGGTGGCTAAAGCTACAAACAACAACGTGGCTGCCTATTTTCCTTTCGAAATTGGGCCTCGAACTTGCGTGGGTTTCAACTTTGCAACGGTGGGAACAAAGGTAGCACTCGCCATGATTCTGCAACACCGCACCTTCACCCTCTCCCCAGCTTATGTTCACTCACCGGTTTTCCATTTTACACTCGTGCCTCAACATGGAATTCAGGTGATCCTCCACTCGTTGCAGAGTTAGGAGGGCCCGAATTGTTTAAATAAGACAGTAGGACCCGAATATATGGCATGGCATGTAAAATTTGCAATAAGAAAAAGTTGTAGATGTGTTGCAGTATATATTTTGGCAATAGAGGCATTTGGGTCTAGCTCAGCTCGATTGACATTTTTAAAATTTGTTCCATTTAACCATTCAAATAATATTTATTTTTGGACTATTAAAAATATTTTATATTAATATTTTAAATAATTTTAAATATAATTTAGGAATTAAAATATATAAGAATTGAATATTTATCAATCTAATAATATCTTAAATTGGACCGTATTTAGACCAAAAAAATCACGTTCAAGACTTTGCTAGAGTCAAGATAGATCGGTAGACCTCACAAGCAGCCCGACAGAGGGGGCAGAGCCTTGTGTAATTATGGGGGGCTATGGCCCTCCCAAAATTTTAAAAATTTTGTATATATTATATTTTTTTTTCTCTTAATGGCCTCTGCAAAAAATTTTAATTCTCATTCTTCTTTTATCTTTGGCTCTTTCAATAAAAATTGCTTAGCTTCACTCCAAAAAAAAAAAAAGTTGGTTAGCTCCGCTCCTAACCCGACATGTATTACTTGGCATGGGACTTTCTCTCACACTAAAGAAATTGAATTAGTTGGCATATTGGATTTGGTTTCAAATTAATTTATTATACTAGAATATGGCATACTCACTATGTGTATGAAAAAATTTTAGTTATTTAAGGAAATGGTTAGTTTTTTAAATTTATTTTATAAGAAAATTGAAAAAACTCAAAAATCTTTAAACAAATATAAATATCAATTATATAAAAAGATATAAGAGTGTGTAAAACTATACTGATGTAAGTGGATCTCTCTTCTTTTAGAGGAAGAATTAAGTTACTTCTGTGTAAAACTAATAAATTTTACACTATTTTATAACTTTATGTATAATTGTTGAACATGCGTGGAGATCATGGAAAGAAGGCGGTCCTTTAGAACTTGTAGAAAAATGCTTAGGAGAGTCATGTAGTCTATCAAAAGTGATCTAATGCATCCATTTTAGTCTTTTATGTGTACAACAGCATCCTGAGGATAAGCCACGTATGTCATTTATGATTTAATGTTGGAAAGTGAAATTGAATTGCCACACCCAAAACAACCTGGTTTTTTGTTTCAAAAAAGTCCACTTGAAGAAGATTCTTCATCAGGCAAGCATGTATCTTCTTCGACAAATGAAATGACTTTGTCAATACTAGATGCTCGATAATTGATTAACTATACTGTATACTTAACTCTTTCATCTCCAAGATGTGCTTGACGTTTTCTTGAGCTTCCTGTTAGTTCTTGTATAGCAGAAGTCTGTAGGTAAAGGGTAGAGAGCTTTCTCTCGTTTCATTGCTTAGGTTAGAGAAGGAAATTGCTATTGTTCTTTGTGAAGCAGTTTCCCTCTGTAATTGTATATATTTTTCATTTTGTACAAGCCAGATGCCAGTAGAAGTCTTTAACAAACTGTTAAAGACTTTGAATGGCATGGTGGTTTAGTGTTAATAAAAACACTTTTAAAAAAAATAAAAAATCGATTGTCGAATTTAATAAATTACTTGTATGTGTCATCACATAGAAAAAGTTTCAAATCAATTCAATATCTTTGTCATATCAATGAAAATACTATTTTTTTCATAAATATTTAACAGTTAAAAATTTTATTGTTATCAAACAAATAGTTTGACAATTTTGCTCCAACTTTTTTTTTTGTTACAAAATCACATTTTGTTATTAAAAAAAAATTTATCCAATAAAATAACCGCATGAGAGTATAGGCAATTTTGTCATGTAATATCCATAGCATCATCTGCTAGTGAAGGGGGAATAGGTTAACATTATGTAGACACCTAAAAAAATAATAAATAAAAATAAAAATAAAAAAAGAAATAATAAAAAAATTAATTTTAAAAAAAAAAGAAGAGAAAGAAAGAAAAAAGAAGAAAAAAAAAGAAGAAGAAAAGAAAAAAAAAAGAGAAAAAGAAAAAGAGAGAAAAGACATGTCGGGAAGAAGACTGAGCCTGCTCAGTCCTCTTCCCCGACCATCATTGCAAGGGGGCATTGAATGCCCCTGCAAAGTCACCGGGTTCTTGGGGATTGCCCAAATCCGGTGACCAGACCCCCCAGGCAGCTAAGCCTAGGTGAAATCATGCTCTTTGGGCATGATTTCACCTACGGGATTGTCCAAAATTATGGACAATCCCGTTGTTTAAAAATGGGAACCAAAAATCAGAGAAGGGGGGCAGTTTTTGAAACAAAAAAAGAGCAAATTGAAACCAGAGCAAAAACAAGTTTTCAAACCAAAAGAAACAGAGCAAAAAAAAAAAACAAAGCAGGCAACCAAAAAACCTAAATCTCTCTAAACAATCGGTGAAATACCCAACCCAAAAAAATCATCCTAAAAACTCTCTAGCAACCGAAACCTCAAAAACAAAAAAAAACAAAAAAAGGGAGGGCTGATCGGCCTGTGATTCGGAGGAGAGAGTTTGTGTTTGGGCTGTGGGTGAGAAGGAAGAGAGACTGTTTGGGGCTGTGGGAGTAGGCACCGGTGAAGAGAGAGGGAGATCTGTGACGGGGAAGCGTTGATCGGGAGTCCGATCGGTGCGAGGGTGGCCGATCGGCGATGGAGTGCACCGGAGAAGGCTGCGGGTAGAGAGAAGTCAGAGGGACTGCGGCTAGAGAGAGAAAGTGAGGGGTGAAAATGATGAGAGAAGGAAATAAAAGGTGCTTAAATACCTAGGTCAAGGGCTTCAAAACGGTGCCGTTTCATAGATAGAAATTTTTGAGGAAGAAAACATCAAAACGGCGTCGTTTTGGGGGAGGGGGGGTTCTTGAAACACCAAACGGTGCGTTTTGAATGAGGGGCAGAAACTTGTGAAGCGGGCTTGGTTGCCTTAGGCCAATTTCAGCCTAGTAAAGTGTGGGCCTGTTTGAGCGGGTTTCGGGTGCTGGATTTGGAGCCTCCTGTGGGCTGTGGATCTGGGCTGACCCAAGCCCAGATAGGTATGCTTCTTTGGGCTTTGTTTAAATCTGTTTTTATTTATGTGTTTATTTTTCATTTTAATGTATTTTAATTTTTATTACAAAAATGAAAATATATATAATCTTAGTAATAGGCACATAGAAAAAATAGGATAATAAAAAAAATAATAATAAAATAAAAAATAAAAAAAATAAAAAATAATAAAAATAATAAATAAAAAAAGGATTAAAAAAAATAATAATAAACACATATATATAAATAACAATTACTTTGGATGACCGATGATGGGATTTTCATTCGGAACGCGAGAAGTCGCAATTCCAAGTGAATTTCCTTAGGTTAAGAGTTTCAATTAGGATCCCACCAGTATGATGGGAGGGTCCTAATTCGAAATTCCAATGATTCTAATAAAATAAATAAAATAAATAAAATAAATAAAATAAAAAATATGAATAAAAAATATAAATAAATAAATAAATAAATAAGTAACCTTTAAACATAGGTAATCATAAAAAGAAATCATAAATAAAATAAATAAGATAAATAAAAATTAATAAATGGCAATAATAAATTCATCAAGTCATAATAACATAAAAATAATAAGTAAAGGAATTTCGTTCACAAAAAGTAAGCATAAGAGAAAAATAATAAACATGGAATAAATACGGAATTTATACGTATCATGCTTGCATTGTTAACTGTCATGGCATATAGACTTATTATGTGTACGAGTATAAACTCCCGATGATGGGACTTTTCGAGGAAGCTTGCGAAGACGAGTTTCATTGATAAACTCCCTAGGTGAAAAGATACTTCCGAACTCCACCAGTATGATGGGAGGGTTCGGAGAGTTATCTTTAATAAAAGGTTTCTACCCGTATTAGGATTTTGCATTCACGAAAACACCGTTTTTTTTGTCACAAACGATTACCCCGATGATGGGATTTACCTAGCGAACTTGCGAAGGCGAGTTTCTTAGGCATCTCTCTAGGTGCGAGGATACTCCCGGATCCCACCAGTATGATGGGCGGATTCGGAAAGTACACTCAATAAAAGGTCTTCGTTTGGTACTATTTTGGTTTTATGCCACGCATTTCATAATTGCATCACATGTACGCTTAGGTCGTAAAATATTCGATCAACAGAATAAAAAATAAATCAAACAAATGATGGCCAAAGAAACACAAAAACAAAATAAAAGGGTTAAGACAATAAGTGATTAAATGGTACCGTTCGTGGAACGGGCGTCACGGGGGTGCTAATCCTTCCTCGTGCGTAACCGTACTCCCGAACCCAAAACTCTAAAAAACACGCGTAGACCAGTTTAGCGTTCTTTCGACGGACCTAAAGTTAATTTAGTACTTCGTCGAATAGGACAAATTTAATCGAGTGGCCAATCACACCTAAACAAAAAAGATTGGTGGCGACTCCCCAAGTTATTCACGTCTAGCGGTCGGGTCTCCGCACCCGCACGTTACGACACATTACTGCTAGTGCATTGAGATTTAATGAGGATTGTTAGCCAGGTCTTGGTTTTTTCTTTTTTTTAAGGGCTTGGTTGATGTATATGCAGAACCCAATCTACTAATGGCATATCGAAAACCATTGCAGCACTGCTGTTTGCTCAATTCCTTTTAATATTGATTACCTCGTGTCTTTGGTTGTTATTGTCACTTCTTTTTACATTGATCATGCCAGGATCCATAACTGCGGTATTATCTCCACCTGTTGCAAGCTGCAACAGGTCAATGACTAAATAGAAGCAAGACATGGATTGATGATGATCAGAAGATTATATTAAGGTAAAGTGTGAAGTGTCAAATGCTGGTTACTAGTTGTCTTGTAACCTTTTGATGTAGGACATTTTTTCCAGGTGTCTGGAAGATATGACTGTCTTTTACTTCCTTTTCTCGTTCAGAGAAAAGGGTATGATTATGACATCTTCTACAGTCTGATTTTGACAGATTATACAAAATATATACATCTGTTGCATAAAGTTATACACTTACTACAAAATTCTATAAATGACAATAACGCAAGAAATATTCAAGTTTGCGATGGAAACTATGAATGTGACAAAATTAAAAGACACGTACAACTAATTTTTAGACGAGAATAGAGTACTGATCATGGCATGGGTGAATTGTTGAAATGCAATGATTCCAAATGAAGCCGAAGGCCGGCTTCTAGAACATTTGGCTTAAGCCCTCGAAGTATTTATATCTGATCCAAACCGTGGAAGAGACTGATAATTCTATTTTATAGAATTATTTTATTCCAATTTTGTTATTAAATTTTAGCTAAGTCCTTAGTTTTTAATTATAATTTCTTAATTTTTAGTTATTTTTATATTTAGTTTATTTTTAAGTAATTTAATTAATTTTATGTTATTTTCTTTAATTTGGTTAATATTTATTAGTTTTTATATTTTTTGGTAGGACCTAAAGTCATTGGGTTTAATTTTGGAAAGCAATGTGCTGAAAGATCCAGAAATCTGCTTGCATATGCTTCAGTATTTTAGCCATATCTCGAGCTACAGAACTCCAATTGCTGCGATTCTTATACCATTGGAAAGATAAGAGATAGAGCTACAACTTTCATGAAGATCACTTTGCCCAGTTCTGCTTCGAAGATGGAGAAAATCGCATCGCAAAGTTGCTAGATGTACTGTACCGGGAATGGAAATTTGTAAAGACTGTTAAGTGATTTTTTGGGCCTCTCATTATGTTTTAAGCCCAATTAAACCCTAGGTCAACTTGGAGAAATTTAGGTTAAGTTT
Organism: Theobroma grandiflorum; assembly: GCA_036013995.1. NCBI lineage: Eukaryota > Viridiplantae > Streptophyta > Magnoliopsida > Malvales > Malvaceae > Theobroma > Theobroma grandiflorum. Next base: position 2,438,602 of record CP142127.1, read on the forward strand.
GTAGTATAAATAGGATGTTTTGGAAGAACTTAAAGGGGGGAAGAACAGAGAGACCTTTGGAGATTCAAGAAGCTAGAAGTTGAAGCAGAAACCCGGAGATCAGAGCTGCAATTATTTTGTTTTCTTCTTTAGCTTTTATTCTTCTTGTTATTTTCAATGGTTGAATTTTATATAATGTTATTTGATTTTGCAATTATGAGTAGCTAATTTTCCTTTTCTAGGATTGCAATTGAACTCACATGTAGTTTAGGTTTTAAATCTCTGTCTTACTTATTTTCAATGGAATTTGAATTGTTTATTCCAATTTGTTCTTAATGCTTTTAATTGCCTGATCACCAATTAAATTGATTTAGGAACCTAAACAAACTTGGGAGAGGGAGTTTAGAGTAAACTAAAATTGGGATAGCATATGATCATGTTAAATGATTTGCGTATAGGATAGGGATATACCTATAGGCCATATGTAGCCAGATTAGAGCCTGAACTTAATGAGTCTGTTTTAATTTCAAATCACATAGGGATATAGTGTTTTGGTTAAAATAGATATTTTTATAGGACGAGTCGGGAGACCCTTATAAATAATTTAGGACTCTAGGTTAGCAATTCAACCCATTGAAATAAGTTAAGGATGAGAGGTAAAATTTAGATGAAGTGTGAGGGATATTGTAATCCTAGGCTTATTTAATCTGATATTTCCTCCAGTTATTATTTTGATTTTTATTGTTATTTTATATTCCAGTTTATTAGTTTTAATTAATTAATTATTTGGATTATTTGGATAAAACTAAATTGTTTTAATTTTAGTAATTAGTAAAGTTTTAGATCAATTCTCCGTGGGATCGATACTCTACTTGCTAATATACTGTCTATTCGATACGTATACTTGCGTAGTGGATTTTTAACTGACAAGTTTTTGGCGCCGTTGCCGGGGAATTGTTTCTAGAATTTTTACTAATACTAATACCAAGCAAATTTAATCTTAATTCAAATTTTTTTTATTTTATTTTCAGGTGCTTTTGGTTGAGGTGATGAATTATTGTAACTATCAGTGGACATCTGAACAATTTGTGCCTAAGAGGGTTGCTAGTGATTTTGAATTGGCCATCAATGCTTTAGCAGTTGAAGTAGATGCTTTGTCTCAAAAAATTGACACTTGGGGTGTTAATGGTTTTCAAAATCCCTTGGTGGCATGTGAGCTTTGTGGAGATAGGCATTCAAGTGATTGTTGTCCAACTTATTATGAATCAATGCAATTTAATGGAAGCTTCAATGGGCAGCAAAACAATTCGTACTCCAACAGTTACAACACATGGTGGAATCACTCAAATTTTTCATTGAGTAATGATCAGGGTCCTACATATTCATCAGAGCCTATTTTCCAGCATGATTTCCAGTCACAGGTTAGAGCCCCTATTTTTGAGAAGAAGCTAACGTTGGAGGATATGTTTATACAATTCATGACAAAGAATGATGCCATCATTCAGAGTCAAGATGCCATCCTTCAGAGTCAAGCAGAATCAATACGAAATCTTGAGACTCAAGTGGGCCAACTTGTCAATTACATCAACAATATGCCTCAAGAAATTTTACCAAATGACATTGAGCCTAATCCTAGAAAAGAAGAATATGGTAAGTATTTTGATGAGGTAAATGGCAAGAATTTGGTAGATGATGGAGATAAAGTAGATCAAGGAAATACTTTTAGCAATGAAGTTCAAGATGAAAAAATTAAGCAAGAGGAGAAAGTATCTACACCACCACAAGTCAAGCCATATGTGCCCCCTATTCTTTTTCTAGATATAGTTGATAAGTTACCTAAGGAGGCTATTGATATGGAAAATTCAAATAAGTTTCTTGAAGCTTGTTTGGTTCAAGATGCAACAACCAAGGACCAGAATGAAGAACTTACAAATGTTGCATATGTTTTGAAAGCTACACCGAAAGTGCATTATCCAAGTAGAACTCAATTTGAGAAGTTGGGTAAAAGTCAGCCTATTCCACCATCTTGGGTTGAGCAAGCACCAAATCTTGAGTTAAAGCCACTACAACCTCATCTTAGGAAGAGACTACTTTCACACCTCAAACTTTTTCCATGCAAACTCAAACCTCCTTAAAGGGTGAAGGAGGACCTCAACCAAAGTCAAGCTAATGACTATAAACGAGCGCTTCTTGGGAGGCAACCCAAGTTCCTTAACTTTAATTATTTTCGTTATTTTTTTTATTTTATTTTATTTTATTTTATTTTACTACTTATTTATTTAGTAGTTATTTTTATTATTTATTCTAATTTTTCTTTTTCATGTCTCTTTTGCAGGAAATTGATTTCAAAACAAAATTTTTAAAAAAAAAATTTCAAAAAAAAAATTTCAAAAAAAAAAAAAAAAAAAAAGAAGCTTGAGAGCCGCGGCCCTCAAATGTGCTGGACAAGCAGCACAACCATAAGCAAACAGTGCCAAACAGTGCCGCAACAGTACCGAAACAGTGCACAGTACGGTAACACTGTAGAAACAGTACAAAACACTGTAGAAACAGTGCAGTAGGGCCCAGCCCCAACCCTTTTAATTTTTTTTTTCAGCAGCACAATTTCATTTTTTTCATTTTTTATTTTTGCTTCTTTCTCTTGTCTTCAGTCACACATTTTTTTTATTATTATTTTTTTTTTTTCACTTTTGTCTTCCTTCAACCACACTATCATTCTTATTATTTTTTTATTTTATTATTTTTTTCTTCTTCTACAACTTCTTCCGCTTGAAATTTTTGTTTCTCTCTTTTCTTTTCAATTTTTTTTACATTAATTCTACTTTTATTTTATTTTTTTTCACTCACCACATTCACTCTTCCCTCAAGAGTATTTAGGCTGCATCTTAAAGAGTGGGATGGATGTCTACTTTTTCTTCGTTGCTTATAGATTCCGACACTGAGGATGATTTTCGTGGTGACGATGCAGAGAATTCATAGTCTTCCCTTCCGGAGTTAGGGGAGTATTCTTGTCCTTTTTCTTTATTTTCTTTTATCACATTGAGGACAATGTTTATTCTAAGTTTGGGGGTAGTATAGAAATTTTTTTATGTTTAGTTAGCTTTGGTTTAGAATTTGCCTTGCATGTTTATATTTTGCATGTTTTGCATGTTTCATTTGTGTTTTCAAAAAAAAAAAATTTTTTTTTTTTTAGATAGTTGCACTTTATTCATGATTGTCCCAATCCTAGGATGATATTTTAATTATCTTTAGATTCTTAGCTTTTGGGAAGCATATAGTTATGATTTAATTTTATGTGATATTCTTGTGTTAATTTTATTTTAGAGTGTGACTTCCAATAAATTGAGCACTATACTCTTTTATTTAGAATTTTTATGTGATTTAGAAAAAGTTTATGTTGATGAAAAAGTATAGTGAAGTCATGAATTCTAGAATTTGTTTGATTCTCTCTCGAGGCGAAATCTTAGATAACACTTAGGATAGGAAATGATTTAGGCCATCTTTGGACCGTTTGAGCCTTTTTGAGCCTACCTTGTTATATTTATCCTTAGTCACCCTTTTTGAGCCTAATTTACCTTTTCTTTGTAATTACCTAATTATATTAGCCATGGCCTGTCTATTTAAATCCAACAATTTGAACCTTTCACCTTTTAAGTATTTTAATCTTTCTAAGGAATGATTTGAGCTTAAAAAATAAATTGAGGAGAAAGGTGAAAAAAAAAATTTTGATGAAGATTGTTGGAAAAATTACCCCTTGTTATAATTGTCAAAAATAAGTTTGGGGGTTGAAAAAAAAAAAAGAAAAGAAAAGAAAGCAATGTGTGTTACAAAGGAAAGTTTACTTCAAGTTTGAGGGTGATAAAAAAAAAAATTGAGCTCTTTATGTGTCCTAGATTGATTAAGTGTTTAGGGTGAATTTGAGCCTAAATATATCATTTATCATACCTTGACCCTAACCTTACATTACAAGCTTGATAAAGACCTATTGATTCTTGAATAAGTGTTAATCTACATTAGTGGAGAGAGAGATGAAAAGCAAACTTATGGGATCCAAGTACTAATCTATGCTTAGATTTGGCATGAACTAATTTGAATTGCATGATATTCTTTGTAAAAGAGCATTCACACACACACGGAAGTTCATTCGAAAAATAAAGTTTCGCTTGAATTGATGCATGAATTTAAAGATTAGTTGTATGTTACCTTAAGCTAGAATTTGAGTTAATTTCTGAGGAAAAATTGAGAAATCATGATTTGGTATTTCTATCTCTCGTTTAAGGATTTTTCTTGTTTAGTTTTCTTTTTGTGTTTTTTTTTCTTTTGCTCGAGGACTAGCAAAATCTTAAGTTTGGGGGTGTGATAATTCTATTTTATAGAATTATTTTATTCCAATTTTGTTATTAAATTTTAGCTAAGTCCTTAGTTTTTAATTATAATTTCTTAATTTTTAGTTATTTTTATATTTAGTTTATTTTTAAGTAATTTAATTAATTTTATGTTATTTTCTTTAATTTGGTTAATATTTATTAGTTTTTATATTTTTTGGTAGGACCTAAAGTCATTGGGTTTAATTTTGGAAAGCAATGTGCTGAAAGATCCAGAAATCTGCTTGCATATGCTTCAGTATTTTAGCCATATCTCGAGCTACAGAACTCCAATTGCTGTGATTCTTATACCATTGGAAAGATAAGAGATAGAGCTACAACTTTCATGAAGATCACTTTGCCCAGTTCTGCTTCGAAGATGGAGAAAATCGCATCGCAAAGTTGCTAGATGTACTGTACCGGGAATGGAAATTTGTAAAGACTGTTAAGTGATTTTTTGGGCCTCTCATTATGTTTTAAGCCCAATTAAACCCTAGGTCAACTTGGAGAAATTTAGGTTAAGTTTGTAGTATAAATAGGATGTTTTGGAAGAACTTAAAGGGGGGAAGAACAGAGAGACCTTTGGAGATTCAAGAAGCTAGAAGTTGAAGCAGAAACCCGGAGATCAGAGCTGCAATTATTTTGTTTTCTTCTTTAGCTTTTATTCTTCTTGTTATTTTCAATGGTTGAATTTTATATAATGTTATTTGATTTTGCAATTATGAGTAGCTAATTTTCCTTTTCTAGGATTGCAATTGAACTCACATGTAGTTTAGGTTTTAAATCTCTGTCTTACTTATTTTCAATGGAATTTGAATTGTTTATTCCAATTTGTTCTTAATGCTTTTAATTGCCTGATCACCAATTAAATTGATTTAGGAACCTAAACAAACTTGGGAGAGGGAGTTTAGAGTAAACTAAAATTGGGATAGCATATGATCATGTTAAATGATTTGCGTATAGGATAGGGATATACCTATAGGCCATATGTAGCCAGATTAGAGCCTGAACTTAATGAGTCTGTTTTAATTTCAAATCACATAGGGATATGATGTTTTGGTTAAAATAGATATTTTTATAGGACGAGTCGGGAGACCCTTATAAATAATTTAGGACTCTAGGTTAGCAATTCAACCCATTGAAATAAGTTAAGGAGGAGAAGTAAAATTTAGATGAAGTGTGAGGGATATTGTAATCCTAGGCTTGTTTAATTTGATATTTTCTCCAATTATTACTATTTTGATTTTTTGTTAGATTAAATTCTAGTTTATTAGTTTTAATTAATTAATTAATTTGGATCATTTGGATAAAATTAAATTGTTTTAATTTTAGTAATTAGTAAAGTTTTAGATCAATTCTCCGTGGGATCGATACTCTACTTGCTGATATACTGTCTATTCGATACGTATACTTGCGTAGTGGATTTTTAACTGACAGAGACAGAGAACCAAAATAGCTTAATATCATAATAGGAACATCTGAATTCATTGTTAAGAGACGAAAATGAATTCCACCGCAAAGCTTTTGATACTTGTCACAAGTTTTTGTTGCCTGTTCTTCCTCATAGCTCTACTGAGGGTCTTTCACAGATATTGGTGGATACCTTTCCGAATACAGTATACTATGAGTTTACAGGGAATCAAAGGACCTCCTTATGAGTTCATCCATGGAAACAACAAAGCATCTACCGATATGAAAATGGAAGCATACCGCAAACCTATGGCGGCCTTGACTCACGATATAGTTCCCAGAGTGATGCCTCAGATTTACTCCTGGATCAACATCTACGGTGAGAAAATTGAAGATGTTTTTCTTGAGGAATGTTTCTAACTTCCATTTCAAATGAAAGATGAATCCCTTCTTTTTTCCTTTTCTTTTGTTAGGGAAGAATTATCTTACCTGGCAGGGAATTCGACCTCAACTGGTGATTACAGAAGCAGAACTAGTCAAAGAGGTTCTGAGAAACAGCGAAGGAGCTTTCCGAAAAAAGAAGGCCGAAGACTTTATTCATAAGATACTAGGGGACGGGCTTGTGGCAACCGAAGGTGAAAAATGGGCCAGGCAGAGGAAGTTGGCAAATCATGCATTTCATGGGGAGAGCTTAAAAGTAAAACTTACGAATACAGTCTACTTTACTGCAAAATATTGCTGCCATTAGAGAACATTTAAGTATTCTACATTAGATAAATGCAAAATTCTGGTGATCTTAGATAGTTTCTTACAATGTGTGGAGGATTGTTTTGGCAGAGCATGACTCCGGCAGTAATTGCTAGCGTTGAGGCAATGCTGGAGAAGTGGAACGGCCGTGAAGGCAAAGAGATCGAAGTGTTTGAAGAGTTCAGGTTCCTTACTTCGGAAGTTATATCGAGAACAGCTTTTGGTAGCAGTTACTTGGAAGGGGAGAAGATTTTCGAGATGTTGATGAAGTTATCGATAATTGCTAACAGAAATTTTCATAACGCTAGGATTCCTGGCATCAGGTAAGTTCCTCTAAACTCAATTAATCTAGACTCTAGAGTTTGTCCCTGATTTCAAGAGAGAGGAAACGCATAAAAGCCATCTCAGGCGATACCTTTTGTTTGCTTTTGCAGCAAGATTTGGAAAACTGCTGATGAAATAGAATCAGAGAAACTTGCTAAAGGGATTCATGATTGTGTGATGGATATGGTTAAGAAAAGGGAAGAGAAAGTACTGACCGGAGAAGCTGACAGCTTTGGCACTGATTTTCTGGGGTTACTTGTAAAAGCTTATCATGATGAGGATGAAAGAAACAGGCTTTCAGTAGAAGACTTGGTAGATGAGTGCAAAACATTCTACTTTGCTGGACAAGAAACCACTAATTCCTTGCTCGCATGGACAGTCCTGGTTTTAGCAATTCATACAGATTGGCAAGAGAAAGCAAGAAGAGAGGTGATTGAGGTATTTGGGAACAAAAATCCACATTCTGAAGGCATTGCCAAACTAAAAACTGTAAGCAACACGGCAATCTCTGACCATTTCAATAGCGTACACTACTAGCATTTAATAAATTAAATCGTGAGTTCTAGTTTGATCTGTTTGTTGATGTTTTGCACACAGATGAACCTGATCATCAATGAAACCTTAAGATTGTATCCTCCTGTGGCTGCCACTGTTAGAGAAGTAGGAAGAGAAGTTCATTTGGGGAAGCTCGTTCTGCCTGCTAATATAGAGGTTCTGATCCCAAACATGGCACTTCACCATGACCCTGATTTATGGGGAGATGATGTGCATCTTTTCAAACCAGATAGGTTCGCAGAAGGGACTGCCAAAGCTACCAAATACAATGCGGCTGCATTCATCCCTTTTTCATTGGGACCTCGATCTTGCGTGGGTATGAGCTTTGCAACCACAGAAACAAAGACTGCTCTCTCAATGATTCTACAACGCTACACCTTTACTCTCTCCCCAGCCTATGTTCACTCTCCATTTACTCAACTTATGCTTCAGCCACAACATGGAATTCAAGTAATGCTTCATTCACTATAGAGTGGCGCCTAAAGTTCTTAATAATACTAGCTGCTTCTAGGTTAATATAGCTTATTCTGGAGTGTGCAGCTATTAGTGTCCAAGATGGTAAAATGTTCAATAGTCTTCAGTAATGGTATTCAATGTGCTATAGCACTCAAGTATCAGCGATGTGATAATAGTTGTTAAGTGTATGGAAACTATTTTTGGATCCTTATTTCTCAATCCAAGTTTTTAAATCGGGTGGTTCTTGATATGCTGTCAGAGCCTTTCAGTTTAAAGTGGTTCAAAGCTTAAATCACAAATGTATACTGGTACTGCCCTACTCGGGAATGATATCCCTGCTCTTGATGCATGGTCCCAACTGGAAAATCTAGCTCTTCTCAACTTCCAATGAATTACTAGAGCAATCAAGGTGAATAGCGAGAAACAGTTAACTTCAGGGTGGATAAAACCTATAATTTGCCCATAGATAACATTACCGAAAAAAGGGGCGGAGCCCAAAAATTTTAAATTTTTTTACATATTATATAAAATTTTTAATTTTTTTTATAAATTTTCTTAACCGGCCCCTTCAAAATAATTTCTTATTAATAATTAACAAATAAAGAATAACAAAATAATTTCATATGTTTGACTCAATTTTAAAGTTTTTTTTTTAATTTTTTTTCAATTTATATTGTTATTTTTATTTATTTATTTGTTTCTATTTTATTTACTTATATGTTCTAGATCTCTATAAATTTTCTTTCACAAATTTTTATGTACCATCAATCATATTTTTTTCTTTTTTATTATATCATATGTTGATTCTATCTACTACTTGTCATGTTCTTCTTTTTTCTATTATGTAGATTTTATTTTCTATAATTTTAATTTTTAAAAATAAATAAATTATTATGTAATTTTCAAATATAAATTACAGTGTTGCATTGTTGCTTACAATTTGATAGCGTTTGTTTGCAGGGATGTAAAGTTACATTCCCTACAATGTGCCTAATTAAATTACATTGCAGTGTTTGTTTTGTAACAGATCACTGCAATGTCAGATTGCAATGTAATCACATTGCAGTCATTGGCTACAATGTGATTGCAGTTCAAAACTAATGCAATCTACATTACATTGCAGAGTGCAATGTGTTAAGGATATTTTTACCCATCAACTTTATTACTTTACTAAAAATATTTTATAATATTATAATTAAAATAAAATATATAATATAAGAAATAAAAAATTAAAATATAAAAAATTAAAATTTATATAATCTAGGTAAAAGAAATTAAAATAAAATATATAATATAAGAAATAAAAATTAAAAAAATATAAAAAAATAAAATTTATATAATATGGTAAAAAATATTAAAATATAATATATAATATAAGAAATAAAAATTAAAAAATAAAATAGAAAAAATTGAAATTTATATAATATAGATAAAAGAAATCAAAATAAAATATATAATATAAAAAATTATATTAAATAAATGAAAATAAATTATACAAAATTATAATAAAAAATGAAAATAAAATATATGACATTAAAAATTATTTAAGAGATAATATTATATAGAAAAACAATAAATAATACAAGTATATTAAACTTATATTTTAATAAATAAGGGTAATTCTGTAAATTAGCATTATATTCCCAACAAAGTACTTGTAAACTAAACGCTGTAATGTTATCTTCACTATATTTTAATCATTATATTACTTATATACCAAACATTACAATATTATCTTTCCTGCAATCGCATTGCTTGCAATTACATTACCTGCAATCGCATTACCTGCAATCATATTATATTGTAAAGTATCAAACGCCACCTTTTATCAATATATCATTTTTTATTCAAAATAATCAATACATTCTAACATGTATGTTGTAAACTTTAATTAACAAGAACATACATATAAATTGATAAAATGAAATAACTGTATTTCTTTCAATACAATTTTATTAATTATATTTATTTTAAATAGCTCTCAAAATAATTTTTTATTTAATAATTAGTTTTATTCTTCAAATTGTTTGATAAAATTAGACTCATTATGGTTAGCATATTGCTAGTTAAGCCCAACAAATAAATTCTAAACTAATATGTTAAGCTTATCAAATTTACAAAAAAATAAAAGTGAGTGTACTAATTTAAATCAATTAAATTTTAATATAAATCTAAGCCTATCATAACACATTATATTTTAACAGCCCAACTTAATAGCCTATCATAACATATTATATCTCAATAGTTCAATTCAATAACTTAATATCTTAATTAGCAATTTAAGAGGCAAACAGAAAATAAGAGAAGAGTTAGGATACACAAAGTAAAGAAGCAATTCATTTGAGTTTGAAAAATTATTTTCTCTTCCACTCTTGCTCACAAAGAGTGAGAGAGACTTTTCTATAGTTCCATTTAGTCATATATATATATAAATGACACTATCATTACTTTTCATGTGTATTTTTTATATGTTCAATGTCTTTTAAATTTTATTTAATCTTTTAGATAAGTGATAATTAAATTATATAAAAAGTTTTCTTTAACTGTTTATATCTCTTTCTATTTGACCTTTTTTTGAAATTGCTCTAGCTCCGTCCTTGACCAAAAACATCAGCAGCATTTAACACAAAAATCCAGGCAATATATTATTGATAGCAGTTCAATCTTTCCTGAGTATAATTAACTTCCAAGCACAAAAGTTTCTGCAATGTCTGAATATGGACGTTCTAGGTCAATTTTTTCTAGAACTAGAGAGCACAAAGGCCTTGAAATTTCCTCAAGTGTCCAGGCAATCATCACAAATCAAGGCCGCGAGCCAGTTTGCTGCAGCTGCATATTTGGACAAAGAGATATAGATAGGCCATTTAACATTAATCAATGTCATTTGTTTCTGTTTTGCTTCCCTTCAGTAAAATCTAGGATTAGGCACACTTGATTTGTAAGCGTATCTCTGGTTAACGAGTAAAACAAGAAAAGATAATTCAGATTGATTTTTAATTAACAAGGATGAATCATTGTAATATAAAACAAGAGAAATTAGGTGGGTTATAGTTTTTTATCCTTCCCATCAGTTGTAAGACGTGAGAAATAAGGATGTATCGTCTAGTGCCTAGTAACACAGAAGCTTCTAATATAAAATATTGCAGCTATCCAATGTCCGCTTTGCCAGCTCCACCGACTGTGAGAAAAGATGAGAGCAACTCATTTGGGCTCATCAAAACAAGAACGGAGAATGCTACGTTCTAGAAGTAGCTTATGTCCAAAAAGGTAAAACAGGCTGAGGGTCCTGGCTTTTATCTCACAGAAGTGATGGAATAATATTCAAAGGAAAAATATTGATAACAGCTCAAGGCCCTAGCTACTGAAGAAATCATCTGTCACAATCCAAAATCCAGTCCTCCAATAGTCAAACATGTGAGAGTACCTTTCACTCCAAAACAAACCCCGTGAATTTATAAATATCAAAACTTTTACAACCCAAGTTAAAAATAACCCTTAACATATCCTCCAAATTGTGTTATGAACTTCCTTAAAAATGGGTATACATAAATCTGTGATGGAGATGGTTAAGAAAAGAGAACAGAAAGTAGTGATTGGAGTAGCTGAGAGTTTCGGCAGTGGTTTTATGGGATTACTTGTGAATCCTTACCATGATGTGGATGAGAAAAGCAGGCTTTCCACAAAAGACTTGGTAGGTCAGTGCAAGACATTCTACACTGCAGGACAAGAAGACAGTCCTGGTTTTAGCAATCCACACAGGTTGGCAAGAGAAAGCAAGAAGATAGGTGGTTGAGGTATATATTTGGAATAAAAAATTCACATTCTGAAGACGTTGCCAAACAAATTAAACACTGTAAGCAAATCATATCCTCTAACCCTTTCAGTGGTTTACACTACTGAGCAATTATTGAATTAAATTTATCTTGTACACAGATGAAATTGATGGATAATGAAATCCAAAGATTGTATCCTCCTATAACTGTCACTGACACTGTCAGAAAAGTTGGAAGCGAAATTCAATTGGGAGAGATCACTCGATCGGCCTGTTAATTTTAGAGGTTCCCATCCCAAACCTGGCACTTCACCATGACCCTTGGGGAGATGATGTTACGCTCTCCCCAACCTATGTTCACTCGCCATTAACCCTCTCATGCTTCAGCCACAACATGGATTATTCAAGTGATGCTTCATTCTCTGCACTGATGCCCATAGTTGTTAATTGAATAATGCCTCTTCCCCAATAGCTCAGCTTTTAATCCCCAAGATGGCAAAATATTCAAATAGAAATTGAATTACAGCTTTTTCTAGTAATGATGAATAAATATTCAATTATGTCTTTGTAATCTACGTTTAAAAGTCCCACGTTTACCTACCCTGCGGTGAGACTGATAACCTCAAAAGGGATTGAAATATATTTTATGCCCTCTTTCTTTCACCAAATGATTTAAATATATTTTATCCATGCCATGATGGAGCAAGCTGCAAACAGTCCAAAAATAAACAAAAGCCAGATGTTGATTGATGATGATGACTAGAAGATTATGTTAATGCAAAGTATATAATATATCTGATGAAGGACATTTTCCCAAGGTTATTGCAACTTTTTTTCTTCTTTCCTTAGGTTTTTCTTTTCCCCGTGCAAAGGGGTGATTATGACAATTTAATTAATTTTATAATAGAGTACTGACAATGATTTTGGCTATATATCTACTATATCTTGTATTATAGGACAAAGTTATACACCTACTACAAGATACATTTTCAATTTATTTTTCATAATTTTTTTAAATTTTTTGATATTAAAATCCATGGAATATAACGTGTATAATATAATTTGAAATTTTAATGTAAAATACATCAAAATTAATTTTTTTTAAATTTAAAATAAAATGGGACAGAGGGACTATATATAACACAATATTGTTGACTCTCACCATTTATTTCTTTGAAATGTTACATAAGGTGATGTGCAAGAGTCTTTGACTAAAATAAACGTTTGGAAAATAGTCTTGAACATGTAAAATTCTTATCACATTTTGCAGTCACTCTTTGACTAAAGTAAAAACCCTCACTTGAAGGTCCTTATCACTTTTGAATTCTTACAACAAGTAGTTAAAATTGAATGACTTAATACCTTTCAAAAAAATTGAATGAATTAATACAAGGTGTCTCCCCACGCCCCCACCCCCCAACCAAAAAAAAAAAAAAAAAGAAGCAGAAAGTCCTAATGTATATACCACCTATTACCCAGTGAACTCTAAATCAAAGCTTAACATCTATGAAAACCAAATTTTATCAAGTTGAGTTCATTATTGTTCATATTAATGCATGATATGAATGGATTATTATACCCTTTTTTTCCTGTTCATAGAATGAAGACCCCCAATTGTTAATTATAATTAATCTTTACTTATTTCATTGATCATATAAATGCCAAAATTGTTGCTAAGTTGAATCCAATATAATCTGCAGTTTAGTGATTGGCATAACATGACTTGCGAGATAAGAGAGTATATCACCTACTATTATTGCATTACAATTATTCAATAAGAGTCATAAGAGTGAGGCATTAGGCATTATGTATAGCATGCCATGAATATTTGTAGTTGAATTGTTAAGCCTTTTACTTAAAAAGTGGGTGTACTTTTCGAAGGCAAAATTTCAAATGGTCAAAAGACTTATCCAATTCTTATATTCTCCAATTTTGTTCAATTTAGTTTATGAATTTAAAATCAAAGCAATTTAATTCTTTAATTTTGAAAATTTCTTCAATTTAATTTCTCTCCCCTAACAGCATCCAATTTTGCCGTTAAAAGGGATGAGATCAATGCTGACATGGCACATTTTGATGATGTTGCATTGAGATGATGACGTGGCATATCATGTGGCACCAACATGATGATGTGACAATGTCTCGTGACAGTAATATAATGACATGGCATTGACATGTCAGCATGTTAGGGCTACGTGACAGATTAAAAAAATTTTCAAAATAAAAAATCCTGTCTCGTCATAGGGATTAACTTAAACAAAAATATATAGTATAGGGACTAAATTGAACAAATTGTGATGTTGAGGGACTAAATTGAAAAAAATATTTGAAAAATACAAATGTCTAAGTAGATTATTGATATACTTATTAATAAGCTAAATATTTAAGTGTAAAAGATTTATGGTGTTAAAAAGGTATATATAAATATTTTCTTGTTTGATTATTTGATTCTAGAATATTTATATTAATTTATATTTTTTGCAAAAATTAAGTTTGAATTCTCTTTCTACAAAAAAATTTTAAAAAAATTTCATACATAAAGTCAAATTTAGATGAATAACTTGCATTATATTATAATAAAATAATATAAAATAACTAAATAAATTCTTTTTTCTTCTATTTATAATAGTATAAAAATTTAAAATTTATTTAACTTAGCTTTTAACTTGACCTAAACTCAAATTAGTAAAATACGTTGATTTAGTTACAACTTTCGCAATTTATAAATACCCATTCTTTTGAAATTATTCAACTCTTACCTAATTTACCTTTTATTTAAATTTACTCAAAGTTTCTTATAAAACAATTTTATTTAAGTTCAAATACCACAATCAAATTCTACTAAATTTAAATTTAAATTATTAAATTAGATCTACAAAAAATTTATTAATAAAATAAAATGGTACAAATATTTACAATTATATTTAACTTTATCAACAATAAATATAGTCTTTAATCTAGGAGATTTCAACTTAAAAATAAAACTTGAAATATTAAACGAAATAAAAACATAAAAAATAAATAAATAATTGAAACGGTGGAGCTTAGATTCTATGGTTATAATAAGAGATTTGTCATGTCTAAATTAAGCAAGTTAGAATGAGAAATTATTTTTATAATCATCGTTAACTCCATATCTCTGTTCTTCATTTTTTTACTAAATCAACATATTTTACTAATATGAGTTCACTTCAAGTTAAAAACTAAGTTAAATTAATTCTAAATTTTTATATTATTATAAATAGAAGAAAAAAATTTATTTAGTCATTTTATATTATTTTATTATAACATAATGCAAGTTATTCATTTAAATTTAACTTTAGGTATGAAAATTTTTTGAAATTTTTTTTATAGAAGAAGAATTCAAACTTAATTTTTAAAAAAAAGATAAATGAATATATATATTCTAAAATCAAATAATTAAGTAAGAAAATATTTATATATATATTTTTTATATATAGTGGAAAAAGAAGAAACTTAATACATTATTCTAGGTAGACTTGACAATTCGTGTTTCCGTATCTTAAACGTGTCAGACACGATTAAACACGAAATACGTTAAGGTTAAACTCGAACACGACATGTTTAATAAACGTGTCTTAAGTGTAAAACACGTACACGAACATGTTTAATAAACGTGTAACACGACACGATACGATTAATACGTTTAACACGATTAACACGTTTATTAAACGTGTTAATATACGATACGACACAATTAATAACACGTTTAACACGATTAAGACATTTAAATAAAAATATTTACAATTAAATATAATTTTATTATTTAAATTCAAAAATCTATAATTAAAAAAATAATTATAACAAAACAAAAATAATAATAACATCAAATATAATAAAAATTAATATAAATAATATATATAAAATTCATTATCATATAATATGATAAAATACATAATTAGCATCAAATCTTCAAATACTAATAATATTAAAAATCTTCAAACAAAATCTAAAGGTTAAAAATTAGGGTATTAATGTATAATTACATTAATACTTTTTATAAAATTAAAAAACTGTTTAAAATAATTATTTAAAATTATTTATATAAGGCTAAAATAGTCTTTAATTATCAATGTTTAATGGGTTAATAAACGTGTCACATGTACACGTTTAAACATGATAACACGTTTAAGTAAACGTGTTTAAACGTGTTTTAAACGTGTCTGGCGTGTCTGACAAGTTAAGACATGAAAATTTTCATGTCTTAACCTGTCAGACACGTTTAGACATGAAACACATTAAAGGTAAACCCATAATCTATTTAACCCATGTTTTCTCGTGTCGTGTTAACGTGTCGTGTTCAAAATTGTCAGGTCTAATTATAGGCCAAGAAACATTCATGCTATCTGCATATAAAATTGTACAAATACTAGATGATGGAGAATCCATAATATGTAATCCCAAGGGAAGATTCTCATGGTGCGTGGCCATCCAATTCGCACATTGATTTGCTTCATGATGGATGTGTATTTTAATACCATAAACCTTTTACAGTAAAATATTTGATTTATTAATAAGTATATCAACAATCTACTTAAATATTTATATTTTTTAAATGGTTTTTTCAATTTAGTCCTTAAACATCTTAATTTTATTCAATTTAATCTTTGTACTATATATATTTTTTTCAATTTAATCCCTATGATGTAGCAAAATTTTTTATTTTGAATTTTTTTTTAGTTTGCCATGTGGAGTTGATATGCAATATGTCATTGCCACGACATCATATTAGTGTCATGTGACATTGTCACGTCATCGCGTCGATGCCACGTGATATGCCACATCATCATTTCAACTTCATATCATCAAAATGTGTCACGTCATTGTTGATGTCATTCTTTTTAACAGCAAAATTAGATGCCATTAGGGGAAGGTACTAAATTGAAAAAATGATTAAAATCAAATGATTAAATTGCTTCAATTCTGAGTATAAGGATTAAATTGGATAAAATTAGAGAGTATATGGACTACATAGGTCTTTTGACCAATTCCAAATCGCACCAAATGAAAAGCCGGCTTCTACATAGGTCTTCAGCCCTAAACGTGCATAAAAGCAAAGAACCACAACACCTCAAATTGTAGTGGATAAGAGAAGGAAACGAACACCATGGGAAAGCTTTTAATCCTTGTCGCAGGTTCATTCTGCCTTTACTTCCTCCGAGCTCTGCTCAAGGTCTTCTACAACTGCTGGTGGATCCCCCACCGGATACAGAATATACTGAGGTCACAGGGAATTAAAGGACCTCCGTATGAGTTCATCCATGGAAACAACAAAGCAGTTGTCGAAATTAAAAGGGAAGCATCAAGCAAACCTAAGGCCTTGACACATGATATATTTCCCAAAGTGCTGCCTCATATTTACTCCTGGATCAACACATATGGTGAGACATGATGTCATTTTCCACTAGGATTTCTAACTTCTGCGTCCAGGAAGAGATTTAACTCTTCTTTTTTTCTGTGTTCTTTGATTAGGGAAAATTTATCTTAGTTGGAATGGAGTTCGAGCTCTGCTGGTAATTACAGAACCCGATCTCATCAAAGAGGTGCTGAAAAATAGTGAAAAAGCTTTTCCAAAGAGGAAAGCTACATATTTCGTTAGCAAGATACTGGGGGACGGGCTTGCTACGACCGAAGGAGAAAAATGGGCAAGGCGTAGAAAATTGGCCAATTATGCTTTTCATGGGGAGAGCTTGAAAGTAAAACTTCCTATGAAAACCACTGTACTATAAGTTTTTGCTGTCATGGGCTTGGTGATTGAATTATTTATTGTACTTGAACATTTGCAAACTAAATTTTGGTGATCTTCCAATAGTGATATTTACAAAGTGGAGGATGGTTTTGGCAGAACATGACTCCAGCGCTAATTGCTAGCGTTGAAACAATGCTACAGAAGTGGAAAGGCCGGGAAGGGAAGGAGATCGAAGTGTTCCAGGAATTTAGATTATTGACTTCAGAAGTGATATCCAGAACAGCTTTTGGTAGCAGTTACCTGGAGGGCGAGAAGATTTTTGAGACGTTGATGAAGTTGTCAGTAATCGCGAGCAGAAATCTTTATAAAGCCAGGATACCTGGCATCAGGTAAGTTCCTCTAAGCTTTACTCTGGAGAATAATAACCAGAAGGCTCTATTCTATGCATAAAGCTGTAGGTCTGAGAGGATATTTTTTTTCTATTCTAGTGTTTTCCATATATAAGGCAGACTTTGGTTTGCTTTTGCAGCTACGTCTGGAAACATGCTGATGAAATTGAATCAGAGAAACTTGCGAAAGAAATACATGATTCTGTGATGAAGATTGTTAAAAAGAGAGAAGAGAAAGTAGTGGCTGGAGACACTGACAGCTTTGGCAGTGATTTTCTGGGATTACTTCTAAATGCCTATAATGATTCGGACGAGAAAAACAGGCTCTCCGTAGAAGATTTGGTAGGTGAGTGTAAAACATTCTACTTTGCTGGACAAGAAACAACTAATTCCTTGCTCGCATGGACAGTCCTGCTTTTGGCAATCCATACAGATTGGCAGGAGAAAGCAAGAGGAGAAGTGATGGAGGTATTTGGTAATCAAGATCCACATCCTGAAGGGATTGCCAAACTAAAAACTGTAAGCAAATTTCAAGCTTTAACCACTTTAATAGCATACACTAGTTTTAAGCATTCAGGGTATTAAACTGAGAATTTATAATTTGATACCTTTGATTTCTAATCTGTAAACAGATGACCATGATCATCAATGAAACTTTACGATTGTATCCTCCTGTAAATGGCATCGTAAGGAGAGTTGGAAGAGATGTTCAATTGGGAAAGCTCTTCCTGCCTACAAATATAGAGTTCAGCATCCCGAACATGGCACTTCACCATGACCCTGAATTATGGGGAGATGATGTTCATCTTTTCAAACCAGAGAGATTCGCTGAAGGGATTGCCAAGGCTACCAAACACAATGCGGCTGCATTTATTCCATTTGGAATGGGACCTAGATCTTGCGTGGGCATGAGCTTTGCGATCACAGAAACAAAGACTGCTATCTCCATGATTCTGCAACGCTACAACATTGCCCTCTCCCCTGCCTATGTCCACGCACCCTTAGCTCTTCTCACACTTAAGCCACAACATGGAATTCAGTTGTTGTTTCATTCACTGCCTAATGATGCTTAAAGAACTCAGCTGTTAATCTCCCAAATGGTAAAATATATAATCAAATAAAAACTGATGATAACCAGTTCCCAGTTATGTTCTCCCATTTAACTTATATTAGTGATTTCATGTATTGGCAACAAAGAAACAAGATTATCTTCTTTTGAGTACTAAAGCCTGATATATCCCTCCTCTGCTCCTAGTAAACAATCAAAGGCTTCTCAGCTTCGAAATTCTTGTTGCAATTTTGTGAATATCATGAACCAAATAACCTCATGACATGGTAAATAAAAATCTTAAGATAAATATCAAATTTATCACTATATTATGGCTTAACGTTGAATCTTGCAATTGTGTTTCAATTGCATTAAATTTTGCCACTATACACTTATTTTAAATATTTTTGTTTTAGTCATTTTTGAATAAAAATAAAGACTAAATATTTCATTTACGGAGTTTAATAAAAATAAAAACTATGAAAACAAAATATAATACAATTAAAGTGTAGTGACATAATTCAGTTTTTTTTTTTTTTGAAAAATGTTACTGAACTTAAGCAGGAATGTCCAAATTAACCATTAGCGACACAAGGTTACATAGCATGCATACAACAGAGAAGGGCAGTTACATTG
This sequence comes from Theobroma grandiflorum, assembly GCA_036013995.1. NCBI lineage: Eukaryota > Viridiplantae > Streptophyta > Magnoliopsida > Malvales > Malvaceae > Theobroma > Theobroma grandiflorum. The sequence continues at coordinate 2,457,992 of CP142127.1, forward strand.
GGACAAACCAGAAAATGGACACCTTTGAGCAACCTGAACAGCTACAAACCAACAATTGTTTCTGCTTAAAACTTGGGAATTCTGCTAGCAATCGTATCACTTCCACAATTTGACAAACATGTGATCATGACTGGCAGAAGAAACCATCCCTTTACACAGGTGCTACAGCCAATGCAGCTATTACTCTTTCATGAGCTGACAAAAGCCATTGCCTTATTCTCCGTCATATTCCATGAGCTGACACAATTCAGTATTGAATCATCTTATAATGATAAATTTTGTTTTTTTCCTTAAAACCCTTTACTCCGCTGATAATGACAAAACCAACTGCATTTAATATGTAATTCCAGGCAATATATTGATAGCATTTCAATCATTAGTATAATATTCCAAATAAAAATGTTTCAACTCTATCTGCGCATGGATTTGTATGTGAATATCTTCTAGAAGTAAACAGTAATATGGCCTTGGAAATTTCCTCACCTTCCCCTTTTCCGCCAGACAATCATCAGAAACCACATCACAGCAACAAAACAGTATGCTACTGGCCTGCCTCCTGATTTGTAAGTGAATATTTTTTAGAGTTGACAGACGACTAGTTTCCAATCAAGTCATTTCGAGTTCAGGTGACAACGTTCAAATCAATTTAAATTCATATACATATTAAATTAAAATGAATATTGATAAAATTTGTCATTTTTAATATTAAATTTAGGTTATAACTACTTTAAGTTGAATTTTCGAATTAAAATCATATGAAGTTCAAGTCTTTAAGTTTTTTTATCAATTTGGATTTAATTGAATTATAATTCAATTTTTTAAAAATAAATTTTCGAATCCATATTTTTGTCACACCTCCATATATACACCATTCAATTGTTTCATTCTTTCTGTTTTCAGACCCTTTGGCAAATCCTAGAATTTTGATATACTTGATTTTGTACTGTTATCAAGTTAAGTAAACCAAGAAAACATAGCTCAGATTGATTTTAACAAGGATCAATGACTTTAATAAAGAAATTGCATATACAAGGAATCAGCACTATGATAACTTTATCTTCTCTAGCTGTAACTTTTGAGATGTGACATTGGCAAAGGTAATCTAGATTGTAACTAATGTAAATTTATGACATGTTCTGCCTAGTAATGTAGAAGCTTCTCACAAGAAATGAAAGCCATTGCCTTCCCAGCCTCGACAGGTATATATTGGACATTCCTATTAATATATTGGCCTTGATTAGAATCAAAATTTAGACTCAATGACACTTTCAAGTTGGGTCTAAAGCTCTAAGCTAAGATTTCAAGTTGAAAGCCTAGCCCCAACCTTAATTAACCTTAATTTGAGCGTTGATCTTCTCATGTTCAACAAGAGAAACTAGGAGAAGTAGAACTTTTGGAAACCGATGTGCAATCTTTGTGGTGCAAATAAGGTTTTGATGAAATTCAAGGAATTCGTAAAATTGACTTCAAGACGTAATAGACATTATCTTTAAGACTTATTTCATCCTTATCATTCACTATGCAAAAAAGAAATAATACAAATAATTTTAAAGATACAATGAAATCAACGTTTAACTTCGTTTTTACGTTTTACAAGAATAGACTACTAGATATACTTGAAGATTTGCAAAGTTGTTTAACCTTAAAGCTTACTTTTTGTAGTAAGTAGATTAAAAAAAATTTGGATTCCTTTGATAAATGATGGAAACCCAAGTGTTTATATTTATTTTCAAAAAATAACACTTCTATCTCTGTTGATTTTTTTGCATTTGTCTTATTTGTTTTTGTGTGTCAAAATAGTTAGCTGCAAGTCTTTTATATAGACTTGCAAGTATCTCTTCTTTAAATTGACAACCTTTTCATCAAGGCACTTCTTTATCTTAAAGATATTTTTGCAATTTGTAAAACATAATCCTTGGATAAAAGCATTGTTTCAAAAATCAACTAATGAGAGGATAATCATTCATTCCATAAGATATAATCTTTGAGCTACAATATGAAAAGATAACCTTTCATATATAAACTTTTTAGTTGTGGTGTTTTTCAATTATTTCATAACTCCTAGATTCAGAGATAGTTTTTCAATTTATCACTTTACTAAGAGACATAATTATTCATATGAAAAACCTACTCATAATCCAATAGTCACACTGTCATTTTTTGTTACATAACCTTTAAGCTTAATATAGTTTTTTATTATTTGACATAACTTTTGAGTTAAAATAAATTTCCATTATGTAAAAACTTTTTATTTTGAAAATACATCAACAATCTCCTATCATTTTCAAAATTTCCAAATACCAACAACTTTGAGAATTTATGCATAAATAAAGATGTCTCGCAGATTTGAACCTTCACTTAATAAATGTGGTTGATTCTAATCTGAATTAAGTGGTTGACCAAATATTGAACTATCGATTCTTCATTTGACTAATCAGATCACTAAACACACACAAGGTTCCTTGTTCATTTTGTATCTAGTTTTACCAACATGTTTATGCTCTTATATTTTGCATCCATTCATAAGTGTTATCAGAGTCAAGCTTTTAGCTTCTAGAAGCGACTACATTTCCATTCATATAGATAACCCCCATCGTAAGTATCTCGTAATAATAGTACTTCAACATATATATGTTTTAAGTCTATTAAAAACTTTTATTCAAACTTACCTTACACATTACAAGAACCAAACACTATACACCTCGGGATAAAAAATACAAATTAACACTTGCAATTACCATGTGATGGAATGATCAGTACCCAAGACTTGTAAGTTGACCGCAAGTGTTGAGATGAGCTTTTACTATTGAAGATTTAACTGATAGGCTTGAGACCAATTCCTCTTGAAATCTTTATTACAAGTACTTTTTTGAGACTTTTGCATGAGATTTTTATCTCATACTTTTCTCACAGCTGTGTATTTAATTAATCCCTACACCTATTTTGCAGATGGATTCTTCCTTTCATAGATTGTTTGGCAACTAACCAAATTATGGTAAGTTGAGGGTGTTTGGCTACCTATGTTACCCACTTTAAATAGTATGTCTATAGATTGGGCCATAATTCTAAATGCAAAAGTGACCCGCTTTTAAATGTCATAAATCTGATACATTCCGGGGATGAACTTATCAGAAAATCTATTTTCCTTGTCAGGTTCTGCAAATGACTTTCATGGTAGCAAATCTATCAGCCCTTCTTACAGGCTCTCTGTGCCTGTATCTGGTCATAGCTCTGATCAAAATCCTACAAAAGTATTGGTGGACACCACTTCGGATACAGTATGCAATGAATTTGCAAGGAATCAAAGGACCTCATTACAAATTCATCCATGGAAACAACAAAGAGACCATAAAAATGAAACAGGAAGCATTAAGCAAGCCTATGGCTAGTTTATCACATGATATATTTCCCAGAGTCAATCCTCCAGTTTATTTACGGATCAACTCATATGGTAAGATTAAATTCCCCCTTTTAATTTTAAGACCCTTTTTTAAGAACAATTTAACCTTCCTTTGTTTCTGTGGAAGTAGGGAAAAACTATCTTTCTTGGGGAGGTACTACACCTCAACTGTTTATCACAGAACCTGAGCTTGTCAAAGAGGTGTTGAAAAGTAGTGAAAGAGCTTTTCCAAAAAGGACAAGTAGAGAAAGGAAGAGGAATGAAGACGAGTTCGCTCTTAAGATACTAGGGGATGGGCTTGCGACATCCGAAGGTGAGAAATGGGCAAGGCAAAGGAAGTTGGCCAATTATGCTTTTCATGGGGAGAGCTTAAAAGTAAACTTCTGATCAAATACTACAATTATTTTTGTTATAGATGTGTTGCTGTAAGATACTTCATAGTTATATCATGTTTTGTGAATTTTATGCATTAGAGAAGCACCAAATCCTGGCAAAGTATAAGTTACTCATAAGAGTGGGTGATGGTTTTGGCAGAGCATGACACCAGCAGTGATTGCTAGTGTTGAGACCATGCTGGAAAGGTGGAAACAATTTGAAGGCAGAGAAATTGATGTGTTTGAAGAATTCAGGTTGTTGACTTCAGAAGTCATATCAAGAACAGCTTTTGGTAGCAGTTACTTAGATGGGAAAATGATTTTTGACATGCTGTTAAAGTTGTCTGTCTTGACAAACAGAAACCTGTTTAAAGCTAAGTTTCCTGTCATTAGGTAAGTTCCTCTTAAGGTTATTTCAGATTTAATGAGAAAGGAGACTAACTAGAAGTCATATTATGCCGCATTTTCCCAGATGGTTAAACTAGTCTTGTATAGCTAGGTGGATTTTTGTTTTATTTTGCCTTCATATGTTGGTGGAAATTTGTTTCGCTTTTGCAGTAACTTCTGTAAAACTGCTGATGAAATTGAATCAGACAAACTTGTAAAAGGAATACACAATTCTGTGATGGAGATAGTTAAGAAAAGAGAAGAGAAAGTGGTAAATGGAGAAGCCAACAGCTTTGGCACTGATTTTCTTGGATTACTTGTAAGTGCTTACCATGATGTAGACAAGAAGAACAGGCTATCAGGACAAGATTTGGTAGATGAATGCAAGACATTTTACTTTACCGGACAGGAAACTACTAATTCTGCACTTGCATGGACAGTCTTTCTTTTAGCAATCAATCCAGATTGGCAGGAGAAAGCGAGAAGAGAGGTGATTGAGGTCTTTGGTAACCAAAATCCACATTCTGAAGGCATTGGCAGACTAAAGACCGTAAGCAAGTCTAATCATTTTGCTTGGACACATCACTTAACAGTTAGTAGATTTGAATTTTGAAAATCAGAATAGATTTGATATGTTTATTCCTCTTCTGCTGTATACAGATGACTATGATCATTAATGAAACTTTAAGATTATATCCTCCGATTAATAGCATGGTAAGAAAAGTTGAGAATGAAGTTCAATTGGGAAAGCTCATCCTGCCAGCTGATTTGCATTTGGTTGTCCCAATCGTGGCACTTCACCATGACCCTCAGTTATGGGGAGATGATGCCAATCTCTTCAAACCTGAGAGATTCTCAGAAGGGATCTCAAATGCCACCAAGCATAATGCAGCAGCATATATTCCCTTTGGATTGGGACCTCGATCTTGTGTCGGTATGAGCTTTGCAATGACAGAAGCAAAGACTGCCCTTTCGATGATTCTACAGCGATACACCATTTCCCTTTCCCCAACCTACAGCCACTCACCATGTACCCTTCTTTTGCTTCAGCCACAACATGGAGTTCAGGTAATACTTCATTCTCGGTAGAATGAAGCCTTGAGTTGTCAATGGAATAATGCCTTGTAGATCAGTTGCTTATAGAGGCTACAGCCAGTAACTCATCCCACTCAGTCCTTGTTTCTATCCATGCAGTAGTAAATGATGGTATTGGAACTAAATGTTCTAGTAATCAAGTATGAAGATGGTACTCCTCTGAGTACTATTTCCTCTAATATTCTGATATTTTTGCAGATGTTGATTAGAGATGAGTATGATTGTCCTTGTATATTTTTTTCTGTAACAAAATTCTCCAAGAAGAAAATACTGAATTGTTCATTTCAACTCCAGCACTTCACCATGACCCTGAGACATGGGGGTGAAGATGTTCATGTTTTCAAACCAGAGAAATTTGCAGAAGGGGAAATAACTTTACCTAGATTAAGCATAAGTCTTGGCTCCATCATTGGTAAAGATTAAAATTAGTTATAAATTTACCCAGAAAAAACTAAATAAAATGATAAGAAATCATACGCATACTATTGATTTATATTCAAAATTCTCGTTATACACATTACAAGGACGAGGTGAACCCGGGAACCGGCTCTGGCTTTCTCAAGATCAAACTAATAAAACAAATTTGTAACAGGTTTGAAACAAATTATATCCAGGCAAGATAGTCTGAATCATGCTTTATGAGATGCCTTTAAAGGTGAAAAACATCAACCGTTTCAAAAGGAAAAGATGCATCCAATACGAAATTACAACATATTAAAACTAAATTACATGGTATAAACAGTACAGGCTTACACGGTGATCTCCCCTGTAATACAACTATAAAATTATTTCCAGCAAGTTTTATGGGGAGTACAGTCCCCTGTTTCAGTTTGTATACCGAACTCAGCAGCCATGCAGTCGAGTTCATAGTCCCCTCAAAATCCAAAAAATGTAGACATCACAGTTTGCACATGATTAATCAGCATGAACTCCAGTCTCAAATATGCGCTATGTATATAACCAGACCTCTAGCAATGATATCTTTGCTAATATTTACAACTGCTTTACAATTTTGACCAGCCCACCCGATCAGAACTGGCAAAAAATTGCCAACATATGCAATATAAAAAAAAAAAAAATTTAGCAGCTCTAGCTCAATAGAATGCCAACGAAACAACAAAATTTGCACTGTTGTAACAAAATTTGAACCTTTGTTATCCTTCAGTGACTTATTAACTCAGGTACTGTAACCCTGAGGTTCAACTAACTGTTAATATATTAACAAAAGGCTTATCCAGAGAAAGATTTGAAACTATGTCTGCGCATGGATTTGTCTGTGAATATTTTTTAGAAGTAGATGGTAATGTGACCTTGGAAATTTCCTCACCTGTCTCTTGTCCGCCAGACAATCATCAGAAACCACATCGCAGCAACAGGACAAGGCAGTATGCTACTGGCCTGCCTCCTGATTCAGACAAAAGAGATATATATGGAGTTGGCAAACGAGTAGCTTTGAAACAAGTCATTTGGACTTCAAGTGACATCAAGTTTAAACAGATTAATTTAAATTTTAATGCATGTTAAATTAAAATAAATATTAATAAAATTTATTATTTTTAACATTAAATTTAAGTTATTATTACTTTGAATTGAATTTTTAAATTAAAATCATGTGAAGTTTAAGTATTTTAATTTTTAATTAATTCTGATTTAATTTAATTCGAATTTAGATTTTTTTGAAATAAATTTCGAACTCAAAATCATTTTATCATATCCTTATACATACACCATTCAATTGTGTCTTACCCTTTGGCAATTCGTAGAATTTTTGCATACTTGATTTTGTACTCTTATCAAGTCAAGTAAACCAATAAAACATAACTCAGATTGATTTTAACAAGGATCAATGATTTTAATAAAAAAATTATATATACAAGGAATCAACACTATGATAACTTTATTCTCCCCACATGTAACTTGTAAGATTGACATTGGTAAAGGTAGTTTAGATTGTAACTAATGTAAATTTATGACATGTTCTACCTAGTACTATAGAAGCTTCTCACGAGAAATGAAAGCCATCGCCATCTCAGCCTCGACAATTATATATTGAACACTTCTTTTATACATATTGTATCTGATTAGAAATAAAATTTAGACTCGATGACACTTTCAAGTTGGGTCTAAGGCTCTAAGCTAAGATTTCCAGGTGAAGGCCCAGCCCCAACCTTAATTAACCTTAGTTTGAACATTGATCTTCTCAGGTTCAACAAGAGAACTAGGAGAAGTAAAACTCTTGAAAGCCAATGCGCAATCTTGACTTATTTGTTGTGTTTGACAATGGGTTAGGTTGCTACTATTTTTCTGTCTGGACAGAGTTCTGTTCTGCATCAGACATAACGTGCTTTGACTCTTCTTCTTTGCCTTTTCTTTATTGCAAATTTTACTGATTTTCACTTCTCCTATTCGTTGAGAAATGTCCAGGTGGACGTGAAACGTTGAACAGGCCGCAATTATTGGTCATGTGGTTGAATTGGACTGTATCAATAGATTAGACCATAATTCTAGATGAGGCCAAAAGTGAGCGCCTTCTAGATGTAATAAATCTGATATATCTCGGGAATGAACTTATCAGAAAATCTATTTTCCTTGCCAGGTTCTGCAAATGACTTCCATGGCAGCAAATCTATCAGCCTTTCTTACAGGCTCTCTGTGCCTGTATCTGGTCATAGCTGTGATCAAAATCCTACACAAGTATTGGTGGACACCACTGCGGATACAGTATGCAATGAATGTGCAAGGAATCAAAGGACCTCCTTACAAATTCATCCATGGAAACAACAAAGAGACCGTAAAAATGAAACAGGAAGCATTAAGCAAGCCTATGGCTAGTTTATCACATGATATATTTCCCAGAGTCGATCCTCCAGTTTATTCACGGATCAGCACATATGGTACGATTAACTCCCCCCCCCCCCCCCCCCTCTCTTTTTTTTTTTTTTTTTTGCGCTTGAAGACCCTTTTTTAAGAAACAATTTAACCTTCTTTTGTTTCTGTGGAATTAGGGAAAAACTATCTTTCCTGGGTAGGTACTAGAGCTCAACTGTTTATCACAGAGCCTGAGCTTGTCAAAGAGGTGTTGAAAAGTAGTGAAAGAGCTTTTCCAAAAAGGACAAGTAGAGAAAGGAAGAGGAATGAAAACGAGTTCTCTCTTAAGATCCTAGGGGATGGGCTTGTGACATCCGAAGGTGAGAAATGGGCAAGGCAAAGAAAGTTGGCCAATCATGCTTTCCATGGGGAGAGCTTAAAAGTAAACTTCTGATCAAATACTACAATTATTTTTGTCATAGATGTGTTGATGTAAGATACTTCATAGTTAGATCATGTTTTGTGAATTTTATGCATTAGAGAAGCACCAAATCCTGGCAAAGTATAAGTTACTCATAAGTGTGGGTGATGGTTTTGGCAGAGCATGATACCAGCAGTGATTGCTAGTGTTGAGACCATGCTGGAAAGGTGGAAACAATTTGAAGGCAAAGAAATTGAGGTGTTTGAAGAATTTAGGTTGTTGACTTCAGAAGTCATATCAAGAACAGCTTTTGGTAGCAGTTACTTAGATGGGAAAAAGATTTTTGACATGTTGTTGAAGTTGTCTGTCTTGACAAACAGAAACATGTTTAAAACTAAGTTTCCTGTCATTAGGTAAGTTCCTCTTAAGGTTATTTCTGATTTAATGAGAAAGGAGACTAACTAGAAGTCATATTATGCCGCTTTTTCCCAAATGGTTAAACTAGTCTTGTATAGCTAGGTGGATTTTTGTTTTATTTTGCCTTCATATGTTGGTGGAAATTTGTTTTGCTTTTGCAGTAACTTCTGTAAAACTGCTGATGAAATTGATTCAGGCAAACTTGTAAAAGGAATACACAATTCTGTGATGGAGGTAGTTAAGAAACGAGAAGAGAAAGTAGTTAACGGAGAAGCCAACAGCTTTGGCACTGATTTTCTTGGATTACTTGTAAATGCTTACCATGATGCAGACAAGAAGAACAGGCTATCAGTACAAGATTTGGTAGATGAATGCAAGACATTTTACTTTGCTGGACAGGAAACAACTAATTCTGCACTTGCATGGACAGTCTTGCTTTTGGCAATCAATCCAGATTGGCAGGAAAAAGCAAGAAGTGAGGTGATTGAGGTCTTTGGTAACCAAAATCCACATTCTGAAGACATTGGCAGACTAAAGACTGTAAGCAAATCTAATCCTTCTGCTTGGACACATCACTGAACATTTAGTAGATTTAATTTTTGAAAATCAGAATAGATTTGATGTGTTTATTCCTCTTCTGCTGCATACAGATGACCATGATAATTAATGAAACTTTAAGACTATATCCTCCCGCAAGGATCATGAGAAGAAAAGTTGAAAATGAAGTTCAATTGGGAAAGCTCATCCTGCCAGCTGATTTACAGTTGGTTGTCCCAATCATGGCACTTCACCACGACCCTCAGTTTTGGGGAGATGATGTCAATCTCTTCAAACCTGAGAGATTCGCAGAAGGGATCGCGAATGCCACCAAACATAATGCAGCTGCATATGTTCCCTTTGGATTGGGACCTCGATCTTGTGTCGGTATGAGCTTTGCAATGACAGAAACAAAGATTGCTCTTTCGATGATTCTACAGCGATACACCATTTCCCTATCCCCAACCTACAGCCACGCACCATACACCGTTCTTATGCTTCAGCCACAACATGGAATTCAGGTAATACTTCATTCTCTGTAGAATGAAGCCTAGAGTTGTCAATGGAATAATGCCTTGTAGATCAGTTGCTTATAGAGGCCGCAGCCAGCAACTCACCCCAGTCAGTGATGTTGATTAATTTGTCCTTGTTTCTATCCATGTAATAGTAAATGATGGTATTGGAAAAAAATGTTTTAGCATTCAAGTATGAAGATGGTGCTCCTCTGAGTACTATTTCCTCTTATATTCTGATATTGTTGTAGATGTTGATTAGAGATGAGTATGATTGTCCAGGCATGTTTTTTTCTGTAACAAAATTCTCCAAGAAGAAAATACTGAATTGTTCATTTCAACTCCAGCACTTCACCATGACCCTGAGATATGGGGTTGAAGATGTTCATGTTTTCAAACCAGAGAGACTTGCAGAAGGGGAAATAACTTTGCCCAGATTGAGCATAAATCTTGGCTCCATTATTGGTAAAGATTGACATTAGTTATAAATTTACCTGGAAAAAATTAAATGAAATGATAAGAAATCGTGCTAAATTATGGCATACTATTGATTTATATTCAAAATTCTCTTTATCTACAGTACAAGGACCAGGTGAACCCGGGATCGGCTCTGGCTTGTTCATTAGGCAAAAGGAGCATCAAGATCAAACTAATAAAACAAATTTGTTAACAGGTTTGAAACAAAAGATATCCAGGCTAGATAGTCTGAATCATGCTTTATGAAATGCCTTAAAAAGGTTGAACGCATCAATTGTTTCAAAGGAAAAGATGCATTTCATATCTGATAAAACTAAAGGAATTTAATGCTAAGAACAAGAATTTGTAAGAAAATGTTCTTATTTCATATGTGCTAATTTTGTAAACTGACTTCAATTTAATAACAGTCAATTTACAAGGTCAGTTTACAAGAATAATTTATTGGGGTTACAACTGTCATTTACAATGCTAACAACAGGAAAATAAACCATATCAGTAAAGGTAAAATAAATAACTGACTTAACATCAAATTATTAAAATCTAACAATACGAAATTACCGCATTTTAAACTAAACTAAATGGTATAAATAGGACAGGCTTTCACGGTGATCTCCCCTGTAATGCAACTATAAAATTATTTCCAGCAAGTTTTAATGGGAGTACAGTCCCCTGTTTCAGATTATGTAGAGTTTTATAAAACTTGAGAGTTATAAAAAAAAAGTTGTTAGACAAGAGAGAGGAACAAAGCAGAGGTGAACACCACCGATTTTCATTGTCATTTTTCATATATATTATGGTGCCGGGGTGTTTGTAAAGACACCTAAGCGTTGTGAAAGACACCAATAGTGACGAGGTTGAAAACCCCACTAAAGTGAATCACCAATCTTGGCAAGGTTGAAAACCCTACTAAGGTGAAGAATAGACAAAATCCCACTTTGGTTGGTTAAGTCAAAGATAATAAAACCTCTTACTTTTAAAAAGAGCCTAGAGAAATAAGTAATCTTGCTTAAGAAAATATTATTTATTAACTTTCAACTTGAATGTCTATAATAACCAAGCCTAAGGGTCCTATTTATACTATTATAGGCCCACATCTTAATAAAACTTTACTTCTAGTTATCTAATACAATTAAAATAATTAAGAAGAGATTTAAATAAAATAGGTGTTTTATTCCTAAATAGAACATGACTAGCTTAAAGTCCTAATATAAGTAAAAAGAAGAATTCTATTATACCTATAATTCCTAAATCAACTAAAGTTAACAAAAACTAAATTAAATAAAATACAATTCTAAACGCTCCTGTGTCATTCTCCTCGGGTTAGAAAAACTCGACTTTGACGAGTAGGCCTTGACAAACTCCTCGTAGACGTCTGAATCGACACACTGTCACAGTCCATACCAACCATTTGAACAATTCATCTATTGTTTTGAAGGTTGTTTTCCATTTATCTCCAAATCACATTTGATTTTGATGATATCTTTACTTCGAATCGATCTTTAAAAACACCTTAGAACCAATGAGTTGATCAAGCATGTCATCCAATCGAGAAATAAGAAAATCATACTTAACTGTAGTCTTCTTAACGGCATGGTTGTCCACAAAGCTTCTCCATAAGTTTCCCAAACTTTTGTTGACCAATTTTGTTTGACCATGCTTGGATGAGGGTGAAGATGCTTCATTCTCTTTAGAGACTAATAAGAGACAAAATGATTTGACTTACAATAAATTTTGTTTAGGTCAGACAAAGTGATAAGTGTTTTATCTTTCTCTTGTCTCTTTGGTCGATCTTTTGGCTTTAATGGAGTCAACATAATTTTTACTCCATCCTTGATGAAGGAATAAGTATTCTTGTATCCATCATGGTGAGCTCGACGATTATATTGCCATGGGCATCCTAACAACAAGTGGCATGCATCCATTGGAATAATATCACACCAGACTTTATCTTCATACTTATTTTCAATAGAAAATTGAACACAACAACGCTTTGTTACCTTAACTTCATTTTCTTTTCTCAGTCATTGTAACTTGTAAGGATGAAGATGTATTTTAGTTAGAAGTTTTAACTTTTCCACCATGTAGTTGGCAACAACATTCTCGTAGCTTCTACTATCAATAATGACATTACAAACCTTCCTTTGGGATGTGCACCTTGTATGGAATATTTTATGACGAAGCCAACTTTCATCTTCTGTCATCATAACAGTGTTAAGGTTATGACGAACAACAAGAGCTTCTCCATGATCAGCAGAAACTTTTTCTATCTTTTCGTTGTTAAAATTTTCTAGCTCTTCCTTTGTTTCGTCATCATACTCATCATAAACCGGTTCTAATTTTTCTCAATTCACATAATCTTTTTCTTCTACTAAGGAAATAATTCTTCGATTTAGACAATCAGAAGCAATATGCACAAATCCTTGGCATTTGAAGCACTTTTTGTTGATGTTAGAAGCACGAGTAGAAGTAATCTCTTTATCATTATTGTTTGCAGTTTTTGAAGAGTTTACCTTTAGAGATGGAATAGTTGTTGAACTTTGACTTTCATGGTTTGAGGTGGAATTTTTCTGTCTAGATGAACTCACTGAGCTTTTTTGTAATCGTTGTTTCTCAACCTTTAGTGCTAGTCTGATGACATCATTTAAGTTCCAATATGGTTGTAGTTGAACAACATCGGCAATTTCGACATTGAGACCCCCAAGATAACGAGCTGTAATTTTTTCTTTAGGCTCATGGAGATCGCACTTCATGTGAAGTTGTTTAAACTCGATGGTATATTTTTCCACCGACATTGTTTTTTGCCTCAAGTTATGAAATTTGATAAAAATTTCTTGTCGATAATGCTTAGGAATAAACTTACGCTTGAGTTCTCGACGCATCTTATCCCATGTTCTGACTTTCTTGCGACTTTTTCTTTCTCGTTGCCTTTTGAGATTTTCCCACCAAATAGAAGCATGTTTCTTCAATTGAATTGCCACAAGCTTCACACGTTTTTCATTAAGAATATCTTGCAGCTCGAAAACTCTTTCTACTGTGTAGAGCCAATCAAGGAAGTCATTAAGATGAAGTCTTCCTTCAAACTCAAGAATGTCGACTTTGATTCTCAAATATCTAGTAGCAACAGTTCTTAGGCGACGAATAGGTATTTCTTCATCAGAAGACAAATTTTGATGAAAGAGGTTGGTGTCAATCTCTTCATAACTAGAGCTACTATTATTGATTTGAGCATCACGTCTTGCGAGTTGCTTTTGTAATTTTTGAATTTGTTGACGTAGTTCTGCAATCTCAATCTTGTGATCATCTCTTTGACGATTTTGACGTCTTGGCAGTATTTTTTTTTTTGTATGGTGATGACGATGTGGTAATGTAGAAAAAAAAAGAAGAAAAAAATGATGATATATTATAAAGCAATAAATAAAATTACCCGAACAGGGAGTATCGAAACTCGACAGCAAACTTGAACTTATGCAGCGAACAATGATCTTCCCGCTCTGATACTAAACTAACGCTAGTGCGTTTGTAAAGACACCTAGGTGTTGTGAAAGACACCAATCGTGGCGAGGTTGAAAACCCCACTAAGGTGAATCACCAATCTTGGCAAGGTTGAAAACCCTACTAAAGTGAAGAATAACCAAAATCCCACTTTGGTTGGCTAAGCCAAAGATACTAAAACCTCTTACTCTTAAAAAGAGCCTAGAGAAATAAGCAATCTTGCTTAAGAAAATATTATTTATTAACTTTCAACTTGAATGTCTATAATAACCAAGCTTAAGGGTTCTATTTATACTATTATAGGCCCGCATCATAATAAAATTCTACTTCTAGTTATCTAATATAATTAAAATAATTAAGAAGATATTTAAATAAAATAGGAGTTCTATTCCTAAATAGAACGTGACTAGCTTAAAATTCTAATATAAGTAAAAAGAAGAATTATATTATACCTATAATTCCTAAATCAACTAAAATTAACAAAAACTAAATTAAATAAAATACAATTCTAAACACTCATGTGTCATATTATAACTTGGTTTTTACATACATAGAACAAAAGATGTAACAACACCTTTTTTTAACCAATCACAGCTCACATATAAGTTAGGTCAGCTTGATAAGCCAATACAAAAAAAAAAAGAAAAGATAGTCCAGTACCATCAATTGCATGACTGCTCCTTGAGCCATGTTCTTCACATGTTATCATTTACAACAAAATGATGGCAAAAGTTTTGTCAATTTGATCTCAAAATCCTAACACACCTCATTGAGATCAAGTTTGAAAACACCCAATTTTGCTCTTAACTTCAAAAACTTCTCTGCTGGTAGACTCTTGGTCATGATGTCTGCAATTTGTTCCTCAGAGCAGTAGTAACAAACTTGTATTTCATTGCTTTTGATAGCTTCATGGATTGAATGGTACTTCACTCTAATGTGCTTTGTACATCCATGTTAGACAGGATTTTTTGCCATTGTGATAGCAGATTGGTTATTAACCCAAAGAATTGTAAGGTTGTCATGAAGCTTCCCCAAATCCAGAAGTATTTTTCTCAACCAAATCACTTTGTTTGAGGCTGTTGCAGTCGAGATACATTTGGCTTCAGCCGATGATTGTGCCACCATCTCTTGTTTTTTTGAATTCCAACAGAAAGCCCCACTTCCAAATGAACAAACAAACCCATATGTACTTTTTGAATCATCATAACTGCTTGCCCAATCACTATCTATGTAACCTCTAAGATCTAAACTTGAATTTTTATAGTAAACAACTCCATAATCAAGGCTACCCTTCAAGTACCTTAAGATCCGCTTAGTTGCAGTCAAGTGAGTAGAGGTTGGTTGTTGCATAAACCTTGAGAGCAAGCTGGTGGAGTACATGAGGTCAGGTCTGGAAGCAATCAGTACAATAGATTGCCAATAAGACTCTTATAATATGTAACATCAAGAAAGTCATATTCATCATGCTTGGACAGTTTTAAGTTTGCTTGCAATGGTGTAGCATTAGCTTTACAATGTTCCATTTTAAATTTCTTATGCAACCCAGCAGCATATTTTCTTTGATGAATAAGGATTTTATCACCCTTTTGAATAATCTCCAAACTAATAAAATAAGACATCAAACCCAAGTCAGTCATTTCAAACTTCTTCATAATTTCCAGCTTGAATTTATTTAACAAAGACTTACTTGGACCAATAAGTAATAAGTCATCAACATAAATGAAGATGACAATTTGGGACTCGGTTCCAGGATTGTTAACATAAAAGGTTGCTTCAAATCTCACTTCGAACAAACCCTTTACCACACATATAACCATCAATCCTTGCATACCATGCATAGGGGGAGGGGGGGGCTTGTTTAAGCCCATATAGTGCCTTTTTTAATTTGCACACTTTGTCTTCCATACCAAGCACTATGAATCCCTCAAGTTGTTCCACAAAAATATCCTCATCTAGTAACCCATTAAAAAAGGCAGATTTAACATCCAAATGCCACAATTGCTATCCTTCTCTAGCTGCCTATGCTGCTAACATCCTCATAGTATCATATTTTGCCACGAAAACAAAAGTCTCGATATAGTTAGGGATGTCAACAGGTACCCAATTATAGGGTACCCAATTCGGTTATACAGAATTAGGGTACTCCAGAAATGGGTTTGAGTAGGGTTAGGGTAGCGATTTTACTACCCGAATTTTAATAGAGTAAGGCTCGGGTATCATCCCTTGGGTAACCATTACCCAAATCCGATTACTATTTATAAATATTTTATTATTATTTTAATAATTAAATTAAAAATTTACAATTTTTACCAACTTTACAAGCAATTTTTATTGTTAAAACAAAACAAATATATGAAAAGTATGGTTACTCTAATTATTAATATGATGACATTAATATATTTAAATTAAAAAATTATTAGATTGTTAATTTGTTTAAATAATTTGAATATTATATCATTGAATATTATGTTTAAAAAATTATTAGATTGTTATTTATGTTTAAGTATGGTTACTCTAATTATTAATATGATAACAATAATACTTTTATGAATGTGTGTGTGTATATATTATGTACTTTAAATATAAATATATTTACTTTTTATTTTGTATTAACATTGTAAAAATTATAACTTATAAAATTATTTATTACAATATATATACATTTATTTATATAAACATATAACATATAAATCTGAAGGGAAGTTATGAGATTAGAAAAGTTAATTGGGTACTTGGGTACCCATGGAGGAGATTTTAATAATTTTTTTATTTAATCGGGTATTTAAACGGGTTAGAGTAATTATAGGATAGTGGGAATGTATTAAGGTTAGGGTTAGGATAGTAATTTTAAAATTAAACTAGTAGTTAATAGGGTTAGGGTAATTGATTTTTTATAAGGTTAGGGTTTGGATACCTTGAAATTATAAGGTACCCAATCCGTTGACATCCCTAGATATAGTCAATGCCGTAGACTTGAGCGAACCCTTTTACCACTAATCATGCTTTCAATTTATTGACAAAAGCATCATCATATAATTTGGTTCTGTATACCCATTTGACTCTTATTACTTTTTGCTTTGCAAGCTTTGGTACAAGCTCCCAAGTATTATATTTCCTGATCATTTTAACTTCTTCTAACATAGCTTGCTTCCAGCTCTTGGAGTTAAAAGATTCATCAAACATTGCTAGCTCTATCGCAGCAATATTGCATCTGTTATAAACATCTTGCAAGCTCTTGGTTCCTCTTCTAAGAGGATCATCATCATCATCAACTTCAATTTCAATAGGTTCTTTCTCAAAACATATCTGAGTATTTTCAGAGGCTTTAACTACCATTTTTGTCCAATTCCATTGTTTATTTTCTTTAAATTCCACATCTCTACTGTTGAAGTTGGAATGCATCTCTTTAATTGTTGATAGTGTGTATCTAAGCAGCCAGCAAATACTACATGCCGGTGCATAAGACTCAGTTAAGTTTAGTTTTATTTTTTATGTTGCAGTCAGTTATTGTTGGTTATCCTACTTGGCACATGTTAGTCTACCACAAAGAATTATGGATTAGTTATCTATTGAGTTCCCTTAATGGGTAGTGTAAACACCTATTAAAAATAATAAAAACCAAATAATAAAAATAATAAATCAAAAAAATCAAAAAAAAAAAGAAAAAAAAGAGAGAAAAGACAGGTTAGGAAAAAAAACTGAGCTTATTCAGTCTTCTTCCCCGAGCATCATTGCAAGAGGGCATTTAATGCCTTGCAAAGTCACCGGATTTTGAGGAATTAACCAAATCCGGTGACCACCCCCCCCCCTCCCCGACAGCTAAAGCCTAGTTGAAATCATGCTCAAAAGAGCATGATTTCACTTATGGATTGTCCAAAATTTTGGACAATCCAACTACTGAAAAAAGGGCATTCTGACAAATAAAAGGGGAAAAAAAAGGCAGGCAACCAAAAGCAACAAAAAATTCTCCAGATTCAAACCAAAAAAAGATCTTTCAAAACACTAAAAAAAAAAAATCATCTTCTTCCAACAACCAAAACAAAAAATCCCTAGTTTCCTCTAGCAACCGGTAGGATACCCAACCAACAAATACCCCAAAATCTAGCAACAAAAATCCTCAATCCACAATAAAAAATAATAAAAAAATAAATGCAAAAAATAGAAACAAAAAAAATGAAATAGATAAAGGGGTCGGTGGTGAAAGATCGACAAATGGGTCAACGGTGAGAGATCGACGACGGAAAAGGGAGAAAGTGAGAGATCGATCATCGGTGGAAGAGAGAAAAACTGGTGAGGATCGATCCGCGACGAGAAGGGGTTGTCTAACGATTGAAAGAGAGAGGGCGAAAGAGAAAGCTCAACTCCCGGTGAAAGAGAAGATTGGAAACCCAGATCCAATTGACAAGAAGGAAGCAGATCAGAAAAGAGGGGCTGTGGTTTAGAAAGAGGGGAGAGCATTTGGGTTTAGAGAGAGAAAATGGAAGGAAAGAAATAAGAAAAAGAAAAAAAGAGGGCTTTTATAGTGGACATAAAAGAGCTTGAAACGACGCTGTTTTGGAGAGGTGAGCCGTGGGCCTGTTGAGCGGGTTTCGGGTGTTGAAGTTTTAGGCCTCCTGTAAGCCATTGAGTAGGGCTAATCCAAGCCCGGAAAGGTACCATCTTACTCTTGGATTGGGCATTTTTCAATTTACTTTGGGTCTAGCCCAATTTGTTTAATAAGTATACTTTTGTTATGATTTAAACCATGCTAGGAAAATTATATTTATATATAAAATATGAAAGCTTGATTAAATGTTAGAAAATTAAAAAATAAACACAAAAAAATAAAAAAAATAATAAGAAAACAAAAAATAATAGTAGTAAAAAAAATAATAGTAATAATGGTTGTGTGTATATATATATAATATAAGATATAACACAAATATAAAAATTATAAAAAAAATGAAATGATTTTTTTGAGTATCTGATGATGGAATTCAACTTGTAAATGAGTAAAGAGTTACCTCTTTCAGGTAGATTTTTTAGGTGAGGAG
Organism: Theobroma grandiflorum; assembly: GCA_036013995.1. Taxonomy (NCBI): domain Eukaryota; kingdom Viridiplantae; phylum Streptophyta; class Magnoliopsida; order Malvales; family Malvaceae; genus Theobroma; species Theobroma grandiflorum. The sequence goes on from CP142127.1 coordinate 2,476,945, forward strand.
TTCGAGACGGATTTTCACCGAAGCGTCGGGATAAATCCGAACTCTATACTCTAATATTCATTACTCAAATAGTCATTATCGAAAATATACATTAAAAGAAAAATAAATTTTCATAATGTTACATTTAAGTTTAAATTAGTATAGTTAGTTAATTAGTTTAAATAAATATTACCAAATAAAGTTAATTTAACCATAGAAATTTTTAATTGTTGGTTTGATTAACTATGTAATTAAGTAAAATATTAATCAATAGCGTTAATTAAAGAATATGGATTTAAATAGAGAACAAAAAATAAAACATAGTAAAATAATAAAACATAAAAAAATAAAAAAGAGAATAAAAAAATAATTACAAATAAATAATTCATGAAAAAATAATAATAAACACATAATTGAATAAATTACGAACCTCCTAAATCAATAGACGCGTGCATGTAAATATCATCATTTTATCTTGTCATAGCATGCCACATTTATCGTGTAAATGAGGCGGGAATTCCAATGATGGGATTTTCCCGATGAGCTTGTAGAGACAAGTTCTTCCGGGGATATCCCTAGGTGAGAAAAACATAGAGACTTTACCAAAGTGTTGGGATAGTCTTCGAATGATTTTTCAATAAAAGATTATCGACCCCATTATCTAAAATAAATAAATCATGACATCATTTTATATTTACATCATGCGCATACATAAAATCGAATAAAGGACTCAATCAACAAAAATTAGTTAATAAGCGAGGATTAAGGAAATATAACAATACAATCAAAATCAGGTTGTGATAGAATAACTTAATATTAAACGGTATCGTTCATGGAACGGGTGCCACAGAGGTGCTAATCCTTCTCCGTGTGTAACCGCACTCCCAAACCCATTTCTAAAAAAACGTAAACTAGTTCTCGTTCTTTCGATGGACCTAAAATTAATTTAGGACTTCGTCGATTAGAATTGAGTTAATAAGTGATCAATCGCACCTAGAAAAGACGATTTGTGGTGACTCCTAGTTCTTTTATTTTCGTCCACGTCTAACGGTCGGGTTCTCGGACTTGCACGTTGCGACAGCTTGGCGACTCCACTGGGGACAAAGAGAGTTAAGCCATTCATTAATCATAAGTTATTCTCGGCCTTAAATAATTTAGGGTTTTTCTTAATTTCGAGCATTTACTTTTTACTACTATTTGTTGCATTTATTGTTTTAATTATTATCATTTAATCGTGGGAAATTTAGGATAGAAGGGTGTGAGATTATTGGCCGAAAGTTGATATATTTCTTCACACACACAACACATTTTGCATTCATGCATAAGCCTTCTACCCGGGTCTTGTCCTTAATTAGGAGGGGGTTAAGTAGCTACGTTCACGTGAGGTGATAACCTCTACATGGGCTAGAGAACACTCCCACTCAAATTAAACCTAGTTCATTTGAAGCCTGTAATGGGTGAGGACTGAGGTGTCTTACTAGTCCGAGTGGACGATAGTGAGGAACAATTTGGGAACCTTTAGCTCCTCTTTCAACCCGAACTTAGCATATAAAGTATTGTGAGTAGCTTTTGCCTAGGTAGAGCTTCACCCATGAGAGAATACCCTTTGACTAGGTACACATGAAGGAATTTCTTCATATCCCCTTGCTCTAAATTTTACTCGCAAAATAATAAAGGTATCATGCATACCCATCTTATTAATTATTTTCATTCATTTTTTACTCTTAAACATTTTTTTGTACTAATTTGAACCTCTTATCATTTTTATTTTGCATATGCATATTTGCATCATAATTTTGCATATAGGAAAAGTATTTGTCACTTGACAGCCATTGATAGAGTAGATGTAAAAGATTACTCTTGAATTGTAGTCAAAGACAATATCTTATGCAATGGATTACTTGGTTGATGGGTGTTATGTGATAAATACTCTTAGCACATCATTCATATATGCATTTCATGGCAATAAGTTTTTTCATCCGAAAATAAAAATAATGTGTTTATTTTCATCACATTCATGAAGTAGCATCTGATTCATGTTTATGATTTTACAAATAAGGATTCCAAGATAACTTGACAACCCAAAACCGGTAACCAGTGTGTTCATAATACTCGTCGACGAGCAAGTATCATGGAAGAAAGACAAAGAGAATGAATAGATAGAATGGAAAGAGCTCAAGAGGAAATGAGAGAACAACTAGTAAAGATGATGGAATTGATGACAAGTTTAAGTAAAGGAAAAAGGATGGCTGAAGAGTCAGCTCCGTCAAAAAACCCAACCTTTACCAAATGTCTATGCCAATCTTTGAGCTTTTACCTCTACTAATTGAGAATCAATACCTCAGTCTTATGCCAATGAAAACAATTCCAAACCCATCAGCAAGGAATTATGACCCTAATGCTAAATGTGGCTATCACATGGGGACAATCGAACACTTAATAGAGAACTGTAGGCAATTGAAATAGAAAATTGAAAATCTCATCAAGGATGGCACTTTGACTCTTGAGCTTATGGAATGTTGGAAATCGACTTTGTCATAGATTGATCTCTTGTTAGGAAATTGAAGAAAAGCCTCAAGTCTCAAACAAATTGCTTGCAAGAAAAGTGGTTGATCTGGAATTTTTATCTTTCAGAGGCATGGCAAGAGTAGGATTTTGCTAAGGAACATAAACTTCAGAAGCTGTAATTGAAGCTTTAATGTTTTGTTAGATTAAAATTTTTGAAGCTTTGTGTTTAATTTGTAAATTGATTTGGTCAAGGTTTCTATAACATGTTTTCAAAATAAAAAAAAAGGGTTTAAGCAATAAAGTGCACACATGTTCTCGAAAGAATTGATGGTTACTGTTTGGAATGAACTTGTCCTTACAAACATTATCTAACATTTTCTCCAAACACTTGGGAACCAAAAATCATTCAAATAAAGGCTATTCAAGAACTCAAAATTCAAAAAGAAGCAAAGTTTTGAAAAAAAAAACGTCAACCTTATCTGATGATACCAAAGGACAATGATCTTTGTTTAGGCAATGATCGATGTTATAATTGATTGTTTTGCAAAATCCTTTCTTTAGAAAGCAAGCAAATTAGACACTTTTATAAAGACTCTGAATGTGGTAAGTTAATAAATGTCAAGACTATGCTGAAGTCTCAAATATGCCAATACCTTTCAAATTCTTTCAATTTGGGTACTAAATGTGAACCTTGAACCCATTGTCTAAAGCATTCCCTACCTTTATTATAGGGCATGATGACAAAGAATAAGATTGCCCAATACCTCAAAGACCCATTGTCTTGAAAAATAGCATTTTTTTCCTCTCTCTCATCTAGCAAAAGTATTTCTTGTTGTTGAGGGTGGTCCCCTGAACCTTCATTTGAGTGGCTAATTAAGGACAAAAAAAAAACATTCTTGATGAATCTTTTCACTTTGGAAAGGTTGGTTCAATCTTGAGTTGTAAAAAAGAAAAAGAAAAAGAGAAAAAAAAAATAAGAAAGTGACATCATGCATTTAAGATATTCCAATGAAGCCAAAAGTGGAAAAACAAAAAAAAAATAATCTTTGATCTTAAATTCTTCATTTCTAGGGATTGCTGTTCAATATAAGTAACCATAGTTGAGAGGATAAGTGGCCATGTTTCATTTTTCCTTCACAAAAGAGAAATTATCCACTTGCTACCCCTTTAAGTTTATTGAATGTTTTTTCTAAATGCATCTCAACCAAGGATCATCTCCCACATTGGGGAGGCAATTATGAAGGAAAATTTTTGTCAAAAGTATGGATGATGGAAGATTCATTCAAAAAGATAAATGAACATTTGATATATCATGGGGGTAGATGCAAAATTGAGTTCTTGAAGATTTCAAACTTAATCCATCAATATGAAAAAAAAAACAACAAAAAAAGGAAAAAAAGGAAGAAAGAAAAAGCATAGAAGGGAAATGGTGGAAAAAGAATGAAAAAGACAAATGTCTTTAAAGAGTCTTTTGCGTGGTAATAAATGATCCCTGGTTTAATCACCTTTAACTACATGTTTTGGGCTTTTGTATCCATTTTTTCATAACCCTTAACCATAGCCTACATTACGTGCTTTAAAAAGTCCATTTTGATCAAGTGTGGATACTTAAATTGAAGAGCTATCTTATAGAAAACAATCATCACATAGAAAATGAGACCTTGACTTCTTTTATTTGCCAAGATTACCTTTTTGAATCCCTCAAGTCATTTTGGACCAAGTTAATATTTTTCAAGTGCATGATGGAACAAATGATAAAGAAAAAAATGAATAAAAAAAAAAGAAAGAAAAAGTGAGTGAAAAAAAAAATAAAGCTTTAGAGTGAAAACTCGGAATGGGAATCTAGAGCAAAAATGGGAACTTATAAAGCCACTCATGATTTTAACTAAGATGATAACAAGAAGCACTAGAGAGAGACCATTTCAAGGCAGCTAGAATTCGTTGGACACTCTTCAAGTGCATAAAACTCTCAAGCACCTTAAAGATTCAAGATCTCTCAGAAAAATCCATACCAAATTTTGAACCTATCTCTTTTAAAATAGCCTTTTGCAATGTTAAACATGTAATAACTGGTCTTGACATTTATCATCTTGCCACACATCATGAAGCTTAGAGAATGTCGAGTTTGATTCTAATTTGAAAGGAATCTTTTTGCAAAATTTGATTTTTAATCACCATACATTTGTGAGTTCAGACAAAAAAACTTCAACTTTTTCTTTTCCCCAAGAAATAGTGACAAATCCTTATTGTTGACCAAAACCTTGATGTGTTAAACCATCCCATTTATTTGAAAGACCAAATTGTCATTTGGCTCATCCAAAATCATTTCAAACAGCAATCATCAATTTTCAAGAGATTCAAATATCACATGTTTTTCCAACTTGGATGTTTTATCACTTTAACAAGAAAGTGTGGAATTGATACATTCCTGCTCCAAGATTCAGCTACATTTGATCATGAGAATAATCGTGTGGGGCAATTTTGTTGCGATTTTGTCAAAATCAAGATGTTTTTGAAAACAAAAGAAAAAAGAAAAATGAGTCTTTACGATCATTGTGACGAAAATTCTTCAACCATTGTTAGATAAGACAAGCACTTTTGGAAAAGACAAATTCATTTCACAAGAAAAAGTGAGAAAAAGTAATGCAAGGAAGAGGTTTCATGATCAAAAGGCATGAAAACATTGAAACCTAATTGGAAGTTGTGATATTTTGTTGACAAGGAAATTGGCAGTTGCACAAGAACACTGTCAAAGAATGTAAAGCTAAGGAAAATGATCTTTCAAGCGAGGAATATATGGTGCAAAACAAAAGGAAGTAATGCATTATTTGTCCATCATGCAATCATTGCATACATGTCCAATCATGCACATGATCATGCATCATCAAAATTAAAAGTTTTCAAACAAATGTCAAAACTAATGCAGTTTTCAAGCAAATAAGTGAAAAAAGATTTGAGTCTTTCATTGAAAAAAAAAAACAAACATGAGAGCTAAGCCTAATTTAGCTAGCATCCATGATGTTTAAGCCCAGTTATATTGGCACAAAGATGAGTTAAGCCCAATTTAGTTGGCATCTAAGATGTTTAAGCCTAGTTACGTTGGCCCAGTTACGTTGGCACCAAAATGTTTGAGCCCAATTTAGCTGGCATCCAAGATGTTTAAGTCCAGTTATGTTGGCACCGAAATGTTAAGCCCAATTTAGCTAGCATCCAAGATGTACAAGTCCAGTTACGTTGGCACAAAAAGAGTTAAGCTCAATTTAGCTGGCATCCAAGATGTTTAAGCCCAGTCATATTAGCACAAAAACAATCAAGCCCAATCAAACTAGCATCCAAGATGTTTAAGCCCAGTTATCTTGGCACGAGAAAATTTAAGCTATATAGCCTTGTTTTGAGACGAGGAATCTTTTCATCTTCAAAACCTCTGGGTACACTTTCAAAACCTCCGGGTACATATCCAAAACCTCTGGGTACATTCCTCATTTTGAGATGAGAAACAATTTTTTCTTCTAAAACCTCCGGGTACATCTTTAAAACCTCTTGGTACATTTTTTAAAAACTTTTAGGTACATTCCTCATTTTGCGATGAGGAACAATTTTTTTCTTTTAAAACCTCCGGGTACATTCCTCATTTTGAGATGAGGAATAATTTTTTCTTTTAAAACCTCCGAGTTCATCTTTAAAACCTCCGAGTACATTCCTTATTTTGAGATGAGAAACAATTTTTTCTTTTAAAACCTCCGAGTACATTTTTTTTCTAAAACCTTCGGGTACATTCCTCATTTTGAGATGAGGAACAAAATTTTCTTTTAAAACCTCTGGGTATATTTTTCTTCTAAAGCCTCCGGGTATATTTTCAAAACCTCCGGGTATATCTTTTAAAGCCTCTAGGTACATTTTTAAAACCTCCGAGTACATATCCAAAACCTCTGGGTAACATAGTCTTGTTTTGAGATGAATAACAACATTTTCTTCTTAAAACCTCCTAGTGATTAGCTTTAAACTGCAGACGCTTGGATCAAGTCTAGGAATTTTAATTTTTAAATCGAACCTGTTTAGGTTGAGCCTAGATAAAGTCTAAGAATTTCAATTTTCTTTAAATCGAACCTGTTTGGAGATAGGTCGAGCTTAGATCAAGTCTAAGAATTTCAATTTTTAAATCGAACTTGTTTGGAGATAGGTCGAGCCTAGATCAAGTTTAGGAATTTCATTCTTTTAAATCGAACCTGTTTGGAGATAGGTCGAGCCTAGATCAAGTTTAAGAATTTCAATTTCAAATCGAACCTGTTTAGGTCAAGCCTAGATCAAGTCTAGGAATTTCAATTTCAAATCGAACCTGTTTAAGTCGAGCCTAGATCAAGTTTAGGAATTGCAAGTTCAAATCGAACTTGTTAGGAGATAGGTCGAGCCTAGATCAAGTCTAGGAATTTAAATTCTTTTAAATCGAACCTGTTTAGGTCAGGTCTAGATCAAGTCTAGGAATTTCAATTTCAAATCGAACCTGTTTAGGTCGAGCCTAGATCAAGTTAGGAATTGCAAGTTTAAATCGAACCTGTTTGGAAATAGGTCGAGCCTAGATCAAGTCTAGGAATTTAAATTCTTTTAAATCGAACCTGTTTAGGTCGGGCCTAGATCAAGTCTAAGAATTTCAATTTCTTTTAAATCGAACCTGTTTAGGTCGAGCCTAGATCAAGTCTAGGAATTTCATCGAACTTGTTTAGAGGTAGATCGAGCCTAGATCAAGTCTAGGAATTTTCTCAAAATGAAATTGAATACGGTGTCTACGTCTTTGCACTACTCTTGATCTTCAAGAATGTGCAAAGAGGGGCAGCTGTAGACACCTATTAAAAATAATAAAAACTAAATAACAAAAATAATAAATCAAAAAATCAAAAAAATTAAAAAAAAGAAAAAAAAATAAGAGAAAAAACAGGTCGGGAAAAAGATTGAGCCTATTCAGTCATCTTCCTCGGGTATCATTGCAAAGGGGCATTTAATGCCCTTGCAAAGTCACTGGATTTTAGGGGATTAACCAAATCCGGTGACCAGCCCCCCCCCTCCCCAGCAGCTAGAGCCTAGTTGAAATCATGCTCAAAAGAGCATGATTTCACCTATGGATTGTCTAAAATTTTAAACAATCCAACTACTAAAAAGGGGGCATTCAAGCAAATGAAATGGGAGAAAAAAAAAGGCAAGCAACCAAAAGCAACCAAAAATTCTCTAGATTCAAACCAAAAAAAAATCTTTCAAAACACCAAAAAAATAAAAAAAAATCATCTTTTTCCAACAACCAAAACAAAAAATTCCTAGTTTCCTCTAGCAACCGGTAGGATACCCAACCAACAAATACCCTAAAATCTAGCAATAAAAATCTTCAATCCACAATAAAAAAATAATAAAAAAATAAATGCAAAAGATAGAAACAAAAAAAAATGAAATAGGCAAAGGGGTCGGTGGTGAAAGATCGGCAAAAGATATAAAAAAGGCTTTTATAGTGGACATAACTTGAAACGACGCCGTTTTGGAGAGGCGAGCTATGGGCCTGTTGAGCAAGTTTCGGGTGTTGAAGTTTTGGGCCTCTTGTGGGCCATTAAGCAGGGCTAATCCAAGCCCGAAAAAGTGCCATCTTACTCTTGGATTGGGCTTTTTCCAATTTACTTCGGGTCTAGCCCAATTTGTTTAATAAAGTATACTTTTGTTATAATTTAAACCATGCTAGGAAAATTATATTTATATATAAAATATGAAAGCTTAATTAAATGTTAGAAAATTAAAAAATAAACACAAAAAAATAATAAAAAAAATAAAAAAAAATAAAAAATAATAGTAGTAAAAAAAATAATAGTAATAATGGTTGTATATATATATATATATATTATAAGATATGACACAAATATAAAAATTATAAAAAAAATGAAATGATTTTTTTGAGTATCCGATGATGGAATTCAACTTGTAAAGGGGTAAAGAGTTACCTCTTTCAGGTAGATTTTTTAGGTGAGGAGTTCGAGACGGATTTTCACCGAAGTGTCGGGATAAATCCGAACTCTATACTCTAATATTCATTACTCAAATAGCCATTATCGAAAATATACATTAAAAGAAAAATAAATTTTCATAATGTTACATTTAAGTTTAAATTAGTATAGTTAGTTAATTAGTTTAAATAAATATTACCAAATAAAGTTAATTTAACCATAGAAAATTTTAATTGTTGGTTTGATTAACTATGTAATTAAGTAAAATATTAATCAATAGCTTTAATTAAAGAATATGGATTTAAATAGAGAACAAAAAATAAAACATTGTAAAATAATAAAACATAAAAAAATAAAAAAGAGAATAAAAAAATAATAACAAATAAATAATTCATAAAAAAATAATAATAAACACATAATCGAATAAATTTCGAACCTCCTAAATCAATAGATGCGTGCATGTAAATATCATCATTTTATCTTGTGATAGCATGTCACATTTATCATGTAAATGAGGTCAAAATTCCGATGATGGGATTTTCCCGATGAGCTTGTAAAGACAAGTTCCTCCGGGGATATCCCTAGACGAGGAAACATCGAAACTTCATCAAAGCGTTAAGATAATCTTCGAATGATTTTTCAATAAAAGATTACCGACCCCATTATCTAAAATAAATAAAACATTACATCATTTTATGTTTGCATTATGCGCATACATAAAACCGAATAAAAGACTCAATCAACAAAAATTAGTTAATAAGTGAGGATTAAGGAAATATAACAATACAATCAAAATCAGGCCGTAATAGAATAACTTAAGATTAAATGGTATCGTTCATGGAACGGGCGCCACAGAGGTACTAATCCTTCTTCATGAGTAACCGCACTCCCGAACCCATCTCTAAAAAAACGTAGACCAATTCTCGTTCTTTCGATGGACCTAAAATTAATTTAGGACTTTGTCGATTAGAACCGAGTTAATAGGTGACCAATCACACCTAGAAAAGATGATTGGTGGCGACTCCTAGTTCTTTTATTTTCGCTCACGTTTAGCGATCGGGTTCCCTGACTCGCACGTTGCGACAGGTAGTTGTTAGTTTTTTAATTTCATATCTTATGGTCTGTTTTCTATTTCTTGTATTTAAGCTTTACATAGCAAACTGATATGTAAATGAAGTTGTTTTGTTTTTTCTTCACTTTGCTGCTCTTAATCATTCTCTTTACTCTCCTTCATTTTCCTTCATTTTATTTTTGAAAGTTCATCATGGTATCAAAGCTTCTAGGATCTTGAGGGACGTAGAGTGCTAGAAACAGTGGAGTGTTTTCCATCAAAAAAACTCTGTCTTTCATTCTCCTTTCATAAAAAAATTATCTGTCATGGCTTCATCCGGGTTTAGTGTCACAGCACCTCTTGTTTTTTGAGGAGAAAATTATGCTATATGGGCTGTGAAGATGAAAGCTTATCTTAGGGCTTTTGATTTATGGGAAATGGTGGAGATGGAAGGTGATCTTCCAATGGTGAGACATGCTAATCTCATTGTTGCTCAAATTAAACAACATAGTGAGGATGTAGCAAAGAGATACAAGGCACTTTCTTGCATCCAATCTGCTGTGGTGGATGTCAGTTTCACAAGAATTATGACTTGTGATAGCCCAAAGGAAGCATGAGATCGGCTCAAGGATGAGTTCCATGGAAGTGAGAGGACAAGACAAGTGCAAGCTCTCGGTTTTCACAGGGAGTTCAAGATCTTGAGGATGAAGGAAGATGAAACAATCAAGGAATATTTAGACAAGATTATGAAACTTGTTAATCAATTAAGACTACTTGGAGAGGACTTAACCGAACGAAGAATTGTTAACAAGGTTCTTGTAAGTCTTTCAGAAAAATTTGAAGCTAAAATATCATCTTTGGAAGACTCAAAGGACCTCTCTCAACTCACTATTATGGAGTTGGTTAATACCTTACAAGCCCAAAAGCAAAGAAGAGCTATAAAGCATGAGGATAATGTGGAAGGAGCTTTATTGGTTAAGAATAAAAGCAAGAATCCAAATAGTAGCAACAGAAGAAATGAAGGTGAAAAGAAAGATAAAGAAAAAAGAATGAATGATGGTAAACAAAAGAAAAATAGAGGTAAGTTTCCTCTTTGTAGCCATTATAAAAAGATGGGCCATGCTGATTGTTTTTATTGGTATAGACTAGATGTGAGATGTAGGTTTTGTAATTAGTTGGGTCACATAGAAAAAGTTTGCAAAGCCAAAGAAACCCGAGGAAAAGAAAAGGCAGTTGTAATAGAAGAAAAAGAGATTACAGAAGAAGCACTATTTATGATCAAAAACACTGATTTGGGAGATAGAAAAGTAGAGTGGTTGATAGATAGTGGTTGTTCTAACCACATAATAAGCAATGAAGAAAAATTCTTGAAACTACATAGAGACTTTAAGACTCAAATGGAAATTGGTGATGGCAAGTACTTGAAGATACAAGGGAAAGGAACTGTGGGAGTTCAAACACCAACAAGTATCAAAACTATTTCTCATGTATTTTATTCTTCTCAAGTTAGCCATAATCTCTTGAGTGTTGGTCAGCTCTTGGAAGACAATTATTCCTTGTGGTTTAAAGATAAGTCTTGTACAAGTTTTGATCCTTTGGGTAAGAAGGTGATTATTGTTGGAATGAGGAATAAATGTTTTCCTCTTAACTTCATGAAGGATAGACATCAAGCTTACCAATGTATCTCCAATGATGCTGAACTATGGCACAGACGTCTGGGACATGTTCATTATAATTCCTTGAAGTTGATGGCCTCATCACAAATTGTAGAAAGGCTTTCAAGCACTAAGCACACTGAACGTGTTTGTCGAATATGTCAGATGAGGAAGCAAAGCAGGACTCCATTCCTAAAGCAAAGCTTATCAAGAGCTAATGAGAAATTGGAGATTGTTTACTCAGACGTTAGGGGACCAATGAAAACTAAATCACTAAATGGAAGCTTGTACTATTTGATCTTCATTGATGACTTTACTAGGTATAGTTAGGTATTTTTTCTCAAACATAAGTCAGAAGTTTATGCCAAGTTTCTGATTTTTAAAGCTCTTATGGAAAAAGAATTTGGTCTAGCTATGAAGATGTTGAGAACTGATAATGGTGCTAAGTATCTATCTAATGAGTTCAAGAATTTCTTAGCTTGGAATGGTATAAAGCATCAGTTAATAGTATCCTATTGTCCCCAACAAAATGGGGTTAGTGAGAGAAAGAATCGAACCATAATTGAGATGGCTCGATGTCTTCTTTTTGAGAAAGGATTACCAAAAAGCTTATGGGCAAAAACTATCAATGTTGTTGTGAATTTGCTAAATATTCTGTCAACTTGAAGCTTGAATGCAAAGACTCCTCATGAAGCTTGGTTTGGATACAAGCCTTCGATCTCTCATATAAGAGTGTTCGATTGTATAGGCTATGCCCAAATTCCTGATGAAAAGATATCAAAGCTGGATGCTAAGTCACAAGTTCTTATTAATCTTGGCTTCAGTGAAATTTCCTAAGGATATTGATTATATGATGTTTAAACCAAGAAGGTTCAAATCAGTAGGGATGTTGCATTTGATGAATTCAGCAGGTGGAATTGAGGGACAAATTCGGTTGAAAGCTCAAAAGACTTGAGTATTATCAATGATTGTCTAGCTCAATTAAAGAATCAGCTTGAAGATGAAAATATTGATGATTATCCAATGAGAGGCACAAGATCTCTGCACGATGTGTATGAGCGTTGCAATGTTATTATCTTGGAGCCAACAAGTTACATAGAGGCAGCTAAAGATCAACACTAGATTAAAGCTATGTGTAATGAGATTGAGATGATTAAGAAGAGCCAAACTTGGCATCTTGTAGACAGACCAGCAAACCAGAAAGTGATTAGGGTTAAATGGGTCTTCAAAACTAAACTTAATGCTGATGGAACAGTTAACAAATACAAGGCACGTTTGGTAGCTAAAGGGTATGCTCAAGAATATGGGGTAAACTTCTTTGAGATGTTTGCATTAGTGGCTAGACACGATACCATTCGACTTCTAACAGCCTTGGCAGCCAAAGAAAGTTGGAAGATCTGGCACTTAGATGTGAAATCTGCATTTTATGAATGGTTTCATAACAGAAGATATCTACATTGAGCAACTTGAAGGTTTTGTAGAGAAAGGAAATGAGAACAAAGTTTGCAGGCTTGTTAAAGCTTTATATGGTCTTAAACAGGCACCAATGGCCTAGTATGAACGAATTGACAGTCACTTAAGGAGTAAAGGATTCGATCGAAGCATAAATGAGCCAACTTTGTATGTGTTGAAATCAAATGGCTTTGTAAATTTGTTGGTCTCATTGTATGTTGATGACTTATCAGTCACAGGTCCAGATAGTTATGTTGTGGATGATTTTAAAATGAAGATAAAGCAAGAGTTTGAAATGACAGATCTTGGTGAGATGACTTTCTTTCTAGGCATGGAATTTGTTCAAAAACCAGATTCTATATGTATCCATCAAACCAAGTATGCAAGGGAGTTGCTGCAACGATTTAACATGGAAGCTTGTAAGTTAGTGGGCACATCATTAGCCTCAAACAATACATTTTGCAAGAATGATGGTAGTGGAGATGTTAATGGTGCAGTTTACAAAAGTCTAGTTGGATGTTTATTGTATCTGACAGCCTCTCAGCCTGATATAATGTATGCTGCTAGTGTTCTTTCAAGGTATATGCAAGAGCCATCAGAGTTTCACTTTGTTATAGCCAAAAGGTTGTTACGGTATGTGAAAGGGACAATGAATTTTGGTCTCAAATTCAGTAAAAAATCCAACAATAATCTGTTGGGGTATTGCGACAGTGACTGGGCTGGAAGTCTTGAGGATTCTCGAAGCACCACAGGTTTTTGTTTTTCTTTCTGTAATGATGTGTTTACATGGAATTGCAAGAAATAAGATGTAATTGCACAATCCACCATAGAGGCTGAGTATATAGCTACTGCTATTGCTACTAATCATGCTTTGTGGTTGAGAAAAATGCTTAAAGATATTAGTTTTAAGCAAAGAGAAGAACAGTTGTCTCCAATTGATATTGCCAACAATCTAGGGCATCATGGGAGAACAAAACACATAAGGGTGAAATATCATGCTATTCGAGATGCCATCAAAGAAAAAGAAATTGTTGTGTATCACTGCAATTCTTCTAAACAGCTAGCAGATATTTTGACCAGGAGTTTGAGTAAGGAAAGATTTGTTTATCTTAGGACTATGCGTGGTGTGTGTGAAATACATTCCAAGGAGGTGTGTTGAAGTTGGAATGCATCCTTTTAATTGTTGATAGTGTGTATCTGAGCAGCCAGCAAATACTACATGATGGTGCATAAGACTCAGTTAAGTTCAGTTTTATTTTTTATGTTGCAGTCAGTTATTGTTGGTTATCTTACTTGGCACATGTTAGTCTACCACTAAGAATTATGAATCAGTTATCTATTGAGTTCACTTAGTGGGTAGTTGTCAGTTTTTTAATTTCATGTCTTATGGTCTGTTTTCTATTTCTTGTATTTAAGCTTTATGTACCAAACTGATATGTAAATGAAGTTGTTCTGTTTTTTCTTCACTTTACTGCTCTTAATCATTCTCTTTACTCTCTTTCATTTTCCTTCACTTTATTTTTGAAAGTTCATCATCTACTAATAAAGACTTTGTTAGTAAACACATCAATTAGTTTGTAACCTTTGCTCACATCACTGCATCTTCAGCAAATGGCTACTCTTGACTTTTCATCCAACTTGGTTCTTTTGACTTCTGGAATCTTAGCAAAAGCAATACAACAAAAAACTTTTAAATGTGAAATTGAAGGTTTCAAACCATACTAGACTTCATGAGGAGTTTTACTTTCAAGAGCTTTGGTTGGAGCAATATTCAGCAAGTTGTTGGCTGTATTGACAACCTCCGCCCAAAAACCTTTAGGTAATTTCTTTTCAAGTAGCAAACAATGAGCCATTTCCATCAATGTTATGTTTTTCTTTTCCGAATCACCATTCTATTGTGGGCTACAGACACAATGAGTTAGTGCTTAATGCCCAATTTAGCCAGGTATCTTTCAAACTCGAGAGCAATATATTTGATACCATTATCACTCCTAAGCATCTTGATTGACAAGCTTACTTGATTTTTTACCAAAGCTCTAAATTTGACAAAGTTGCTAAAGGCTTCTGATTTTGCTTGAGAAAATAAACTCAACTATACCTAGACCAATCATTAATAAATAGGAGATAAAATCTGCTTTCATTGACTGAAGGAGTTCTTATAAGTCCTCCAATATCTGTATGTACAAGCTCTAGCTTTTGTGTGGCTCTTCACTTTGCTTGTTTAGGGAATGGCTTCTTTATCCGCTTTCCAAATTGGCAAGTGTCACAAAATTCATCAGGTTGAGTTAAGTTTGGGAGACCTTCAACTAAATTTGACGTTGCCATATGTTTTAAAGAGCCATAATTGACATGGCCAAGTCTTTTGTGCCACAGCTTAGCTTCACCAGACAAACAATGATAAGCTTGAGTTTTCAAATTCTTCCTATTTAATGGAAAACATTTATTTTTCATAGCAACACTAAGCAATTTTTTTCCTGATGAATCATAAATTGAGCACTGCCTATCATTAAACAAAAAAGCATAGTCTTGTTCTAGGAACTAGCCCATACTCAACAAATTATAACTAACTTCAGGTGAAAAATGAACATCATATAAAGTTTTAATACCTGAAAGAGTTTCAATGCCAACTGTCCAAATGACAAAAATCTTTAAGAAAATTCCATTACCATTCTCCACTTGTGATCTAAAGTCTTTATCTAACTCTAGGAAAAGATTATCATCTCCCATGATATGGTTCGAACAACCACTATCTATATACCAAGTGCCCTTTTTTGTTTGAAATTTTTGAATTTTTAGCCATAAACAAGACTTCATTTTCAACCTCCTTATGCTCCACAATTCTAGCTTTCTCATCAACTGGATTAATCTTGGCCTTACATAATTTTTCAATGTGGCCAAGTTGGTTACAAAACCAACATTTCACGTTTGGTTTAAACCAGCAAAATCGTTCAGAGTGGTTTTTTTTTTGTAATGTGGACAAGGAGGAAACTAGGCTTTTTGTCGTTTGCCATCACTAGATTTTTTGTCTCCCTCTTTTTTCTCCATTTTTGTTTTCTTTGTTCTTGAGCTAGCACCTCTTTTATGCCTTGCCACCAAAGCACTATCACTCCTCATATCACTGTTCACCTAACCTCTAATGGCTCTTCTTTGCTCAAAGGCTTGGAAAGCATTGACAAGCTCTTGTAAAGACATAGCAGTGAGGTCTTTTGATTCCTTGAGAGTTGAGATTGTTGACTCAAATCTCTCAAGAATACTTACCAACACTTTTTCCACAATCCTTGCATCAGAGAGCTCCACTCCTAGAAGTTTAACTTGATTGAGTATCTTCATTAACTTGTCAACATAATCTTTCATAACTTCATCTTCTTTCATTTTCAACACTTTAAACTGTCTCATTAAGTTCAAAACTCGCAACTTTCTAGTCCTGTCTGACCCTTGAAACTCCTCCTTAAGCTTGTCTCAAACTTCTTTAGCTATTTCACAAGGCATGATTCTTGTGAATATTATATCTATCATAGCATCGTGAATGTATGACAAAGCCTTGTATCTTTTGGCCACTTCTTCACTATGTTGTCTCATTTGATTTATGGTGGGGTTGGTTTTCAGCTCAAAAGGCTCTCCTCCCTATTCAACCACCTCTCAAAGGTCAAATGCTCTAAGGAAGGCTTTCATTTTAGTAACCCAAATAGCATAATTTTCACCATTAAAGATTGATGGTGAGAAAGATGAAATGCTGCCACTTGAAGCCATTGTTATAGTGAGGAAGGGTTGTTTTGTTTTCTTTGTGACTTAAGAGTGGGGAGAGATGGTTTAGTTGGTCCCTTAAGAACCTAGGGAAGTTTGATATCATGTAGAGTTTTATAAAACTTGAGAGTTGTACAGAGAAAGTTGTTAGACAATAGAGAGGACCAAAGTAGAGGTGAACACCACCAGTTTTCATTGTTATTTTTCGTAAATATTATAATTTGGTTTTACATGCATAGAACAAAAGATGTAACAACACCTATTTTAACCAATCACAGCTTACATGTAAGCTAGGTCGACTTGATAAGCCAATACAAAAAAGAAGAAAAAACAGTCCAGTACTATTAATAACATAATTGCGCCTTGAGCCATGGTCTTCACGTGTTGTCATTCACAACAAAATGATCACAAAAGTTTCTTCAATTAGATCTAAAAATCCTAACAGTTTATATATTGAACACAGTAACCATTCAGTCGAGCTCATAGCCTTCTCAAAATCCAATAAATGTGGACATCACAGTTTACACACAATTAATCAACATGAACTCCATTCACAAAGATACATTATGATATATAACTAGACCTCTAACAATTATATCTTTGCAGGTATTTACAACCCCTCTACAATTTTGACCAACCTACCCGATCAAAACTGGCAAAAACTTGCCAACATATGCAATGTCAAAAAAAAAAAATTCTTTAGCAACTCTAGCTCAATAGAACTCCAATGAAACAACAAAAATTGCATTGTTGTAACAAACTTTGAACCTTTGTTTTCATTTAATGACATATATTTACTCAGGTACTAATAACACTGAGGTTCAACTAGCTGATATATTAACAAAAGGCTTATCCAGAGAAAGATTTGAAACTTTCAAGACTTGTCTTGGTGTTTTCCAGATCACAAGTAATGGGGGAATGTTGAAATAGTGACCTTCAATCTGGAACTCCAGCTTCAGACGAATAGCGGGAAGCAAATGGAATTTAAATAAGCTGAAGAAGGGTTCGAGGCCGTGCAAAGTGGCGCTGCATATGACTTCATCGATTTGGGTTTGTGAAATGGGGGTCACCTGTGTCGTTTTACGATTTGTTTGGAGGGGTTGCTTAAACATTGTCCTTGGCTATCGTTTCTTATCTGTTCTGTTTACAAGAGCATACAACAACTTGTTGTGTCATTTGTTCAATGTTTGTTTCTTTCCTTCAAACGCGTCGTTTTCGTTCTTTCTTTGTTTGTATAGTCCAATGGCCTTCTTTCTCTTTCATCTGAGTAGTCGTTATTTCATCAATTTTGATCAATATGCAGACTTGTTTCTTTTCTCAACTCTGTTTTTGTTTATCATTTTGCTCTTTTGATTTTTGGAAATTTGAACAGTTTTTTTTAAGAAATCTTACAAACTAATGATAACTAGTTTCTGGTTATGTTCTTCCATTTAACTATATTTACCAGCCATGTCTGATGATATAAGTATTAAGGATTTCATGTATTGGCAACAAAGCAACAAGATTATCTTTTTTTGAGTACTAAACCCTGGTATATACCAGCTCCACTCCTAGTAAACAATCTAAGGCTTCTAAGCTTCTAAATTTTTGTAGCCATTTTGTGAATATCATGAGCCAAATAACCTCATGGCATGGTGAATAAAAATCTTAAGATAGATAACAAATTTGAATCTTGTAATTGTGTTTCAATTGCATTAAATTTTGTCACTGCAATTTTATTTTAACTATTTTTGTTTTAATTGTTTTTGAATGAAAAATAAATATGAAAGAATGTTATACGAAATATTTTATTTATAGAGTTTAATGGAAATAAAAAGTATGATAATAAAATTCAATACAATTAGAAGTGTAGTGTCACAATTCAGTATTATTATTCTTTCATTTTTTCTGTAAAAAAATGTTAATGAATTTAAACAAGAATATGCAAGTTAACCATTAACGACACAAGATTGCATAGCATGCATACAACAGACAAGGGTAGTTACATTGGGACAAACCACAAAATGGACACCTTTGAGAAACCTGAACAGCTACATTTAATATGCAATTCCAGGCACTAGACTGATAGCATTTCAATAACTAGTATAATATTCCAAACAAAAATATTTCAACTCTGTCTGCGCATGGATTTGTATGTGAATATCTTCTAGAAGTAGACAGTAATATGGCCTTGGAAATTTCCTCACCTATCCCTTGTCCGCTAGACAATCATCACAGCAGCAAGATAATATGCTACTGGTCAGCCAGCTAATTTGTATGTGAATATTTTTTAGAGTTGGCAAACAAGTAGTTTCAAATCAAGTCATTTCGAGTTCAGGTGACAATGAGTTTGAATAGTTTTGAATTCAGATCAATTTAAATTCGGATAGATATTAAATTAAAATAAATATTGATAAAATTTGTCATTTTTAACGTTAAATTGGATTATTATTACTTTTGTTATGAATATTTTTATGAATATTCATTTATTCTATCTATATTTAGATTTGATGTAAATTATATTAGATTACGATTTAATCCATCTAATCTAAGTGTTATCTTCATCTTGTAAATTTTATCAAGATAAAGGAGTTATTTGCCTATAAATAAGCCCATTCAGTTCATTTGTAAATACACACTTCAATAAGATCACTTTTCTTCCCCTCAATACTTTTTTTCTTCTCTTTAATTATTCTTTTCAATTATTTTTATTTGCTCTTTTTAAGTTATTTTCATAACACGTTATTAGTATGATTCTCTGATCTCTCAAGTTTTAGAATTATTATGTTTTCATTATCTTCAAGCTTCAAAAGGATTTCAATGATTGGGTTTTAATTTCTATTTTTAAAAAATCAGGTAAGTGACTTGACATCTCTTTAGTATTTTTATTCTTTTAAAATCAACCTTAGTATGAATTTTACAATTATATTGTATATATTATATTTTGTCTCTTGATTGAAAAGTGAATTTGCTATTATATAGCTATTAATGAAAAACTATGAATAGTCATTCCCTGAAGTGAATGTGATAAATGAGATCCTAATAAAAAAATTATTATAAATCTGTCCATTTCCTGAATTGAATACGACATCATTTAATAATTAAAGTCATGGTCATGAATCTATCTATTCCCTGAAGTAAATACCACATCATTTAATAATTATGATCATGGATATGGAAGAGGTCGTTATAATAATTTACACTATCACTATTCTAATTATAATTTTACCACCATAAGATAATAATTTTACCATTAGAATCTAAGGATAATTTTGCCACTAGAAATGGATGGATAATTTGTCACCAGAAGTGGATGAATGTCGTAACTTAAAAAAAAAATGGATAATCCACCAGAAGTGGATAACCCATCATATGTAGATTACTCACCAAAAGTGAATGTATATTTGTAACCTGAATACTTTCAATGCACCAAAAGTGGATGGATACCTTAACCCACTAATCCACCGGAAGTGGATAACCAATCAAAAAATTGATGAATACTTATAACCCACCGAAGTAGATAAATAATGAAAAGACAAAATGAAAAGAATAATTGTTATTGATGTGCTATGAAAGATCATTGGTCACGTACCCGTTGTACATCTTAAATTTTATCAAACACCACTAACAATTAAAACACCTTGTGATAATTTTAATCATGGCCAAATTAATATAGCACATCAAGATATTTGTTCACTCTAAAAGAGGAATTAATTACATGATTGGTAATAAAAATATCTATTATTGATTTTCTTATCCTGAAGAAGGAATTGATCATTCGATTAGTAATCGAAATATCCGAGAATGAACTTAATAGTAATTGGTATATTTTAGTATAACTATATTATGAAGATGTTTTAATATGTTCTTATTATATTTAAATGATATGTTCTTATTATGTGTTTTAATTCTATATTTAATATTCTTTTATGTTAATTTACAATCTTATTGTATTTATCTTATTTTATTGAAAAAAAAATTGGATATTCATATTGTTGGATCCAAAATCTATGATGTAAATATATATCTAGCAGACATTGCTAGAACACACTATATTTGAAAATAAGAAATATTTTTCCTACCTGACAATGAAAGAAAAGTCAATGCAGATTCAATATCTAGTAGTACAAAATTAATTGAAGGCTCCAAAAGAGCTAATATTTTACTACCTTGAGAAATAAAGTAATAGACAATGTCTTATTTTTTATTAAGTCTCAAAGAAGTTTATTAAGTTTTAAAGATATTCGTTTGAATAGATATCATATTGAGACAATGAATGAAAGAGACACTTAATACTTATATATTACATCTATTATCTCAAGTAGAAAGTATGTGTTGAAAAGAATTACGCGCTCAATTCTCAGAATTAAACTAGACATATATTAGAAAAATTAAAACTCATAGTAAACCAGAACTTTACTAATGATTTTAATGTTTGGCATGACCGGTTGGACTATCCCGAATCAATAATGATACAAGAAAATGATTGAAAATTTATATGATCATTCATTGGAAAACCAGAAGATTTTTCAATCTAATGAATTTTATGTGCTACTTGCTTTAAATGTAAATAAATTATAAGGCTATCACTAGCCAAAGTTGGGATTGAATTCCTTACGTTTTTGAATAATATTCAAGGTTATATGTGGATTCATACATTCACCATGTGAACCATTTAGATATTTTATAGTTTTAATCGATGCATCGACTAGATGGTCACATGTGTGCTTATTAGCAGCTTGTAATTTGACATTTGCAATCATTCATTTGCAAGCACCTTTTCTTAGTTAAATAATCCAGATTTTTTATCTTGACAATGCTAGTGGATTTACATCTCATGTGACATCCCCTCCGGGGTCCACTCAAGGTATTGTTCTATCTGGGTCGAGTCATAGCCCCAGTCCAGCTCAAATGGTGAAAGGCGTTCCCTTCGGGGGAAGCAAAAGGTCTAGGGTTCGAGTCTCGCAAGGATTGAACACAAGGTCAAGATGCTGAGGGGTCACTGCAGCGGACTGGAGCTATGACTCGACTTAGATAGAACAATACCTTGAGTGGACCCCGGATAAGATGTCACATCTCAAGCCTTTAATATTACAAATTAGTTGGAATAATTATTGAACAGTATGTTGCTTATGTTTATACACCAAATGGTCAAGTAGAATTATTTATTAAACACTTCCAACTGATTGCAAGGCCATTACTTATGAAATTGAAACTCCCAATGTCTACTTGAGGGCATGCCATTTTGGATGCAACAACATTTGTACGCATCAAGCCAACAAGTTATCATAAATGCTCCTCTATACAATTGGTTTACGGTTTGAAACCAAATATTTCCCATATAAGAATTTTTGGATGAGTTGTATGTTCCAATTGTTCCACCACAACGCACAAAGATGGGTCCTCAAAGGAGGTTAGGAATATATGTTAGATATGAATCTCCATTTATAATTAAATATCTAGAACCCTTAACAAGAGATTTAGTCACTGCAAGGTTTGCTGATTATCATTTTGATGAAACAATTTTTTTAATATTAGAGGGAGAAAATAAGCAGCTGGAAAAAAAATATCTTGGAATATATTATCATTATTTAGTTTTGATCCTCGCACAAATCAATGTGAATAAGAAGTTCAAAAGATATTTCATTTGTAAAATATAGCAAATCAGTTGCCAGACGCATTTACTGACCTAAAAAGAGTAACTAAATCTCATATACCAGTTACAAATGCTCCAATCAGAATTAATGTAGGACAACTTGCTGTTGTTAATGAGTCTAAGACACGCCAGAAGCATGGAAGACCAATTGATTCTAAAGATAAAATTCCTCGAAAAGGAAAAGGAACAAATATTCAAGATGATCAAGAAGAGGAAACAAAAACTTCAGAAGAGACCCTTGACATAATTTCAAAAGAAATTCAAGTACTTGAAATTAGTGAAAATGAAGAGATATCAATAAATTATGTCATGACGGAAAAAAGATAAAACCAAAATGAAATAAATATCAATGATATTTTTGCATACAATGTAACGCTCAATATTATGAAAGAAAACGAGGACTTGAACCTACATTTATTGAAGAATGTGGACATATAAATGATTGGCCAATGTGGAAAGACGCAATTAATAAAGAATTGAATTCAATTGCAAAACTTGAAGTTTTTGGACTTGTAGTCCGTACACTAAATAGTGTTAAACTAGTGGGATATAAAATGGGTATTTGTGCGAAAACGAAATAAGAAAAATGAGATTATAAGGTATAAAGCACGACTTATTGCACAATGTTTTACCTAAAGATTTGGTATTAAATATGAAAAGATATATTTGTGGTGAATATAATTACAATTCTATTTTAACTAGTCTGGCAATAAATGAGAAAATTAAAATATGTCTAATGAGTGTAGCTATAGCCTATGTATATGATTCACTTGATAACGATATCTATATGAAAATCCCTGAAGGATTTAAATTGCTTGAAGCACAAAACTTTGAATTCTCATGAAATTTATTCGATCAAATTAAATAAATCTTTATATGAATTAAAGTAATCCAAACACATGTAATCACCTTAATGCATATTTGTTGAAAGAATGTTATAGAAATAATCTTATATACCCATGTATGTTATAAAAGAGTTTAGATATTAATTTATTATAATTGTTGTTTATGTTGATGACTTAAATATTATTAGAACTCTTGAAGAGTTATCAAAAGCTGTGGATTATTTAAAAAAAAAAATTGAGATGAAACACCTTGGAAAAACCAAGTTTTGTTTAAGTCTTCAGATTGAACACTTAACAAATAGAATTTTTGTCCATCAATCTAATTATATAGCGAAAATGCTAAAACGATTTTATATAGACAAAGCACATCCATTGAGTTCACCAATGGTTGTAAGATCGTTAGATGTGAAAAAAGACCCTTTTTCGACCTCGTGAAGATAATGAAGAACTTCTTGGTCCTGAAGTACCATATCTCAGTGCAATTGGAACATTAATGTATCTTGCTAGCAATATACGACATGATATATCATTTGTTATGAATTTATTAGTAAGATAGAGTTTTTCTCTAACTCGAAGACATTAGAATGGAATTAAATATATATTTTGATATCTTCGAGGGATAATAGATATGAGCTTATATTATTCAAATGTATCAAAATAAAATGTAATTGGTTATGCAAATGCAAGATATTTATCTTATCCACACAAAGCTTGATCCCAGACAAGCTACTTGTTCATATGTGGAGGTATGACTATTTCATAATATTTTGTAAAACAAACTATAGTTGCTATTTCTTCTAACCATGCAGAAATTTTAGCAACTTATGCGCAACTCGTGAATGTGTCTGGTTAAGATTTGGAACTCAACATATTTGAGAAAAGTGTGGTTTGTCAACCAAGAAGGAAATTCCAACAACGTTATATAAGAATAATATTGCTTGCATAGCACAGTTAAAGGAAGGAGATATTATAGGTGATAAAACAAATAACATAATTTACCAAAATTCTTCTTCACTCATGATCTCCAAGAAAAGGGTGGAATAAGTATTCAACAAATTTAGCCAAGTGACAATCTAGCAGATTTATTCACTAAATCCATTATTACTGCAACATTTGAAAAGTTGGAATGCATCATTTTAAATATCTCTATCATGTAGTTATTAGGGGGAGTCAAATACGCATTGTACTCTTTTTCTTCATCAAGGTTTTTCCTATTGGGTTTTTCTTGATAAGGTTTTTAATGAGGTAATATTTCAAAAGCGTATTCTTAAAAAGATTTATATACTCTTTTTCCTTCACTTGGATTTTTTTCTTATGAGGTTTTTTTCCTTATAAGGTTTTAACGAGGCATATTCTTAATACAATAAATATTCAATGGGGAGTGTTATGAATATTTTTGTGAATATCCATTTATTCTATCTATATCTAGATTAGACGTAAATTAGATTGGATTAGGATTTAATCCATTTAATCTAAGTGTTATCTTCATCTTGTAAATTTTATTAAGATAAGGGAGTTATTTGCCTATAAATAGGCCCCCCCTCATTTCATTTGTAAATACACACTTCAATAAGATCATTTTTCTCCCCCTCAATACTTTCTTTCTTCTTTTTAATTATTCTTTTCAGTTATCTTTATTTGCTCTTTTTAAGATATTTTCATAACAACTTTGAATTAAACTTATGAATTAAAATCATTTGAAGTTTAAATCTTTTAACTTTTTACCAATTCGAATTTAATCGAATTATAATTCAGATTTTTTTCAAATAAATTTTTGAATCCGAATTCTTTTTATCACACCTCCATATATGCACCATTCAATTGTGTCATTCTTTTTCTATTTTCTTACCCTTTGGCAAATCCTAGAATTTTAGCATACTTGATTTTGTACTCTTATCAAGTTAAGTAAACCAAGAAAACATAACTTAGACTGATTTTAACAAGGATCCACGACTTTAATAAAGAATTACATATACAAGGAATCAGCACTATGATAACTTTATCCTCCCTAACTATAACTTGTAAGATGTGATATCGGCAAAGGTAGTTTAGATTGTAACTAATTTAAATTTAATTCTATCGACTAATTTAGAAGCTTCTCACAAGAAATGAAAGCCATCGTCATCTTAGCCTTGACAGTTATGTATTAGACACTTCTTATATATACATTGTACCTAATTAAAATAAAAATTTAGATGCGATGACACTTTCAAGCAGACCTGACAATTCGTGCTTCCGTGTCGTAAACGTATCAGACACGATTAGATATGAAACACGTTAAGGCTAAACACGAACACGACACGTTTAATATTCGTGTCCTAAATTTAAAACATGTACACGTATACGTTTAATAAACGTATAACACGACACGATTAATACGTTTAATACGATTAACACGTTTAACACGATTACATAAAAATATTTATAATTAAATATAAATAATAATAACATCAAATATAATAAAATTTAATATAAATAACATACATAAAATTTATTATCATATAATATGATAAAATAACATCATTAACATTTAACCTTCAAATACTAATAATATAAAAAATTATTTATAATTTTCAATCGTAATAATTACATTATTACTTTTATAAAATTAAAAAAATTTACTAAAATAATTATTTAAAATTATTTATATAAAGTTAAAATAATATTTAACTATTAATTTTTTAAAAATTAATAAATATATTTATCGTATCTAACACGTTAAAACTAAATTCAAAACTTATTTAACTCGTATCTTTTTGTTACGTGTTATCATATCCTATCCAAAATAATCATGTCTACATTCAAGTAGGGTATGAGGCTCTAAGCTAAGATTTCAAGGTGAAAGCCCAACCCCAACCTTACTTAACCTTAGTTTGAACATTGATCTTCTCAGGTTCAACAAGAGAACTAGGAGAAGTAAAACTCTTGAAAGCCAATGCGCAATCTTTACTTATCTGTTGTGTTTGACAGTGGTTTAGGTTACTACTATTTTTCTGTCAGGACAGGCTTCTGTTCTGCATCAGACATAACGTGCTTTGACTTTTCTTTTTTTTATTTTTACCTTTTCTTTATTGCAAATTTTACTAATCTTCACTTCTCCTAGTCGTTGAGTTATGTCCATGTGAATGTGAAACGTTGAACAGGCTGCCATTATTGGTCCGTGGTTCAATTTGACTATATCTATTGATTAGACCATAATTCCAGATGAGGCCAAAAGTGACCGCCTTCTAGGTGTAATAAATCTGATATATCTCGGGAATGAACTTATTAGAAAATCCACTTTCCTTGCCAGGTTCTGCAAAAGACTTCCATGGCAAATCTATCAGCCCTTCTTACAGGCTCTCTGTGCCTGTATCTGGTCATAGCTCTGATCAAAATCCTACACAAGTATTGGTGGACACCACTTCGGATACAGTATACAATGAATTTGCAAGGAATCAAAGGACCTCCTTACAAATTCATACATGGAAACAACAAAGAGACCGAAAGAATGAGACGGGAAGCATTAAGCAAGCCTATGGCTAATTTATCACATGATATTTTTCCCAGAGTCAATCCTCCAGTTTATTCACGGATCAACTCATATGGTAAGATTAAATTCCCCCATTTAATTTTAAGACCCTTTTTTTAAAAAACAATTTAACCTTCTTTTGTTTCTGTGGGATTAGGGAAAAACTATCTTTCCTGGGCAGGTACTAGAGCTCAACTGATTATCACAGAACCTGAGCTTGTCAAAGAGGTGTTGAAAAGTAGTGAAAGAGCTTTTCCAAAAAGGACAACTAGAGAAAGGAAAAGGAATGAAGACGAGTTCGCTCTTAAGATACTAGGGGATGGGCTTGTGACATCCGAAGGTGAGAAATGGGCAAGGCAAAGAAAGTTGGCCAATTATGCTTTCCATGGGGAGAGCTTAAAAGTAAACTTCTGATCAAATACTATAATTATTTTTGTCATAGATGTGTTGATGTAAGATTCTTCGTAGTTAGATCATGTTTTGTGAATTTTATGCATTAGAGAAGCGCCAAATCCTGGCAAGGTATAAGTTACTTATAAGAGTGGATGATGGTTTTGGCAGAGCATGACACCAGCAGTGATTGCTAGTGTTAAGACGATGCTGGAAAGGTGGAAACAATTTGAAGGCAAAGAAATTGAGGTGTTTGAGGAATTTAGGTTGTTGACTTCAGAAGTCATATCAAGGACAGCTTTTGGTAGCAGTTACTTAGATGGGAAACAAATTTTTGACATGTTGCTGAAGTTGTCTGTCTTGACGAACAGAAACATGTTTAAAGCTAAGTTTCCTGTCATTAGGTAATTTCCTCTCAAGTTTATTTCAGATTTAATGAGAAAGAAGACTAACTAGAAGTCATATTATGCAGATTTTGCCCAAATGGTTAAACTACTCTTGTATAGCTAGGTGGATTTTTGTTTTATTTTGCCTTCATATGTTGGTGGAAATTTGTTTTGCTTTTGCAGTAACTTCTGTAAAACTGCTGATGAAATTGAATCAGACAAACTTGCAAAAGGAATACACAATTCTGTGATGGAGATAGTTAAGAAGAGAGAAGAGAAAGTAGTGATTGGGGAAGCCAACAGCTTTGGCACTGATTTTCTTGGATTACTTGTAAGTGCTTACCATGATGCAGACAAGAAGAGCAGGCTATCAGTACAAGATTTGGTAGATGAATGCAAGACATTTTACTTTGCTGGACAGGAAACAACTAATTCTGCACTTGCATGGACAGTCTTGCTTTTAGCAATCAACCCAGATTGGCAGGAGAAAGCAAGAAAAGAGGTGATTGAGGTCTTCGGTAACCAAAATCCACATTCTGAAGGCATTGGCAGACTAAAGACTGTAAGCAAATCTAATTATTTTGCTTGGACTCATCACTGAAAATTTAGTAGATTTAATTTTTGAAATTCTGAATAGATTTGATATGTTTATTCCTCATCTTCTGCATGCAGATGACTATGATCATTAATGAAACTTTAAGATTATATCCTCCTGTAAGTGGCATGGCAAGAAAAGTTGAAAATGAAGTTCAATTGGGAAAGCTCATCCTGCCAGCTGATTTACATTTGGGTGTCCCAATCATGGCACTTCACCACGACCCTCAGTTATGGGGAGATGATGTCCATCTCTTCAAACCTGAGAGATTCGCAGAAGGGATCGCGAATGCCACCAAACATAATGCAGCTGCATATGTTCCCTTTGGATTGGGACCTCGATCTTGTGTCGGTATGAGCTTTGCAATGACAGAAACAAAGATTGCTCTTTCGATGATTCTACAGCGATACACAATTTCCCTTTCCCCCACCTACAGCCACTCACCATACACCGTTCTTTTGCTTCAGCCACAACATGGAATTCAGGTAATACTTCATTCTCTGTAGAATGATGCCTTGTAGATCAGTTGCTTATAGAGGCCGCAGCCAGCAACTCACCCCAGTCAGTGATGTTGATTAATTTGTCCTTGTTTCTATCCATGTAATAGTAAATGATGGTATTGGAACAAAATGTTTTAGCAACCAAGTATGAAGATGGTGCTCCTCTGCGTACTATTTCCTCTTATATTCTGATATTGTTGTAGATGTTGATTAGAGATGAGTATGATTGTCCAGGCATCTTTTTTTCTGTAACAAAATTCTCCAAGAAGAAAATACTGAATTGTTCATTTCAACTCCAGCACTTCACCATGACCCTGAGATATGGAGTTGAAGATGTTCTTGTTTTCAAACCAGAGAGACTTACAGAAAGGGAAATAACTTTGCCCAGATTGAGCATAAACCTTCGCTCCATTATTGGTAAAGATCGACATTAGTTATAAATTTACCCGGAAAAATTAAATGAAATGATAACAAATCATACTAAATTATGGCATACTATTGATTTATATTCAAAATTCTCTTTATCTGCAGTACAAGGACTAGGTGAACCCGGGAACCGGCTCTGGCTTGCTCTTTAGGCAAAAGGAGCATCAAGATCAAACTAATAAAACAAATTTGTTAACAGGTTTGAAACAAAATATATCCAGGCTAGATGGTCTGAAACATGCTTTATGAAATGCCTTAAAAGGCTAAAAACATCAATTGTTTCAAAGGAAAAGATGCATAGATATGAAATTACAACAGATTAAAACTAAATTAAATGCTATACACAGTACAGGCTTACACGATGATCTCCCCTGTAACGCACCTATAAAATTATTTCCAGCAAGTTTTATGGGTAGTACAGTCCACTGCTTCAGTTTATATACTGAACACAGTGCTATTGTTAATTCACACCAGAAGCATCAGGCATGCAGAAAAGAAAGTAAAAGCAATGGAGGAACAGAGGAACTTGGTTAATGTCGATCATCCATTAACTGAAGAAAGATACATAATTATATACAAGAGATGTATGACTAACACTTGTACAAAAAATCACCAAGTGTTTAACATACCATTGAGGTAAGCAGGCAATGCTTACACGTTCATAGGACATGTAGCAGCAGCAAAGAATCTAGCTTATCAAACCAGTACAACGAAGCAAAGTGGACACTTGTCCATTACATAGTTAAACAAAATAACACTCAAGCTCGTTTTTTTATCTCAACACACAGCAGTCACTCAGTCGAGTTCACAGCCCTGTCAAAATCCAATAAATGTGGACATCACAGTTTGCACACGATTAATCAGCATGACCTCTATTCTCAAAGATGCGCTATGATATATAACCAGACCTCTAACAATGATCTCTTTGCAAGTATTTACAATTTTGACCAGCCCACCCGATCAGAACTCGCAAAAACTTGCCAATATATGCAATATCAAAAAAATTTCTTTAGCAGCCCTACCTCAATAGAATGCCAATGAAACAACAAAAATTGCACTCTTGTAACAAAATTTGAACCTTTGTTATCATTCAGTGACATATGTTTACTCAGGTACTGTAACCCTGAGGTTCAACTAGTTGATATATTAACAAAAGGCATATCCAGAGAAAGATTTGAAACTCTCAGGACTTGTCTTGGTGTCTTCCAGATCACAGGTCATGGGGGAGTGTTGAAATATTGACCTTCAATCTGGAAATCCAGCTTCAGACGAATGGCGGGAAGCAGTTGGAATTTAAATAAGCTGAAGAAGGGTTCAGGGCTGTGCAAAGCGGCGCCGCATCGATTTGAGCTTTTGAAACGGGGCTCACCTGTGTCGTTTTATGATTTGCTTGTTGGGGTTGCTTAAACGGTGCCCTTGGCTGTCGTTTCTTGTCTGTTCTGTTTACAGGAGCATACGCCAACTTGTTGTGTCGTTTGTTCAATGTTTGTTTCTTTCCTTCAAACGCGTCGTTTTCGTTCTTTCTTTGTTTGTGTAGTCCAACGGCCTTCTTTCTCTTTCATATGAGCCGCCGTTATTTCATCAATTTTGATCAATATGCAGACTTGTTTCTTCTCTCAACTTTGTTTTTGTTCATCATTTTCCTCTTTTGATTTCTGGAAATTTGTACAGTTTTTTTTTTAAGAAATCTTACAAACTAATGATAACCAGTTTCTGGTTATGTTCTTCCATTTAACTGTATTTACCAGCCATGTCTGATGATATAAGCATTAGGGATTTCATGTAGTGGCAACAAAGAAACAAGATTATCTTCTTTTGAGTACTAAACCCTGGTATATCCCAGCTCCGCTGCTAGTAAACAATCCAAGGCTTATCAGCTTCTAAATTCTTGTAGCCATTTTGTGAATATCATGAACCAAATCACCTCATGGCATGGTGAATAAAAATCTTAAGATAGATACCAAATCTGAATCTTACAATTGTGTTTCAATTGCATTAAATTTTATCACTGTAATTTTATTTTAATTAATTTTATTTTAGTCATTTTTGAATAAAAAATAAAGATAAAAAAATATTATATGAAACATTTCATTTTTTGAGTTTAATGAAAATAAAAAGTATGGTAACAAAATTCAATACAATTAATAATTTAGTATTTTTATTTTTTATTTTTTATTTGTAAAAAATGTTAATGAATTTTAAGCAGCAATGTGCAAGTTAATCCTTAACGACACAAGGTGACGTAGCATAAATACAACAGACAAGGTTAGTTACATTGGGACAAACCACAAAATGGACACCTTTGGGCAACCTGAACAGCTACAAACCAACAATTGTTGCTGATTAAAACTTGGGAATTCTGCTAGCAATCGTATCACTTCCACAATTTGACAAACTTGTGATCATGACTGGCAGAAGAAACCATCCCTTTTCACAGGTGGTACAGCCAATGCAGCTATTACTCCTTCATGAGCTGACAAAAGCCATAGACTTATCCTCCGTCATATTCCATGAGCTAACACGATTCAGTATTGAATGAGCTTATAATGATAAATTTGGTATTTTTCCTTAAAACCCTTACTCCGTTGATAACTAGTATGGACGACAACAACTATATTTAATATGTAATTCCAGGCAATATACTGATTGCATTCCAATCATTAGTATAATATTCCAAACAAAAATGTTTCAACTCTGTCTGTGCATGGATTTATATGTGAATATCTTCTACAAGTAGACAGTAATATGGCCTTGGAAATTTCCTCACCTGTCTCTTGTCTGCTAGACAATCATCAAAAACCACATCACAGCAACAGGACAAGGCAGTATGCTACTGGCCTGCCTCCTGATTCAGACAAAAGAGACGTATATGGAGTTGGCAAACGAGTAGCTTTGAATCGAGCTATTGGACTTAAAGTGACATCGAATTTGAATCAGATTAATTTAAATTTTAATACATGTTAAATTAAAATGAATATTAATAAAATTTATTATTTTTAACGTTAAATTTAAGTTATTATTATTTTGAATTGAATTTTTGAATTAAAATCATATGAAGTTTAAGTATGTTAATTTTTAGTCAATTCTGATTTAATTTTTTTTTTGAAAAGGTAATTCTGATTTAATTTAATTCGAATTCAGATTTTTTTGAAATAAATTTTTGAACTCAAATTCATTTTATCATATCTTTATATATACACCATTCAATTGTGTCTTACCCTTCAATTGTGTCTTACCTTTTGGTAAATCCTAGAATTTTTGCATACTTGATTTTGTACTCTTATCAAGTTAAGTAAATCAAGAAAACATAACTTAGACTGATTTTAACAAGGATCCATGACTTTGATAAAAAAAATTGCATTTACAAGAAATCAGCACTATGATAACTTTATCCTCCTTAGTTGTAGCTTGTAAGATGTGATATTGACAAAGGTAATTTAGATTGTAACTAATGTAAATTTATGATATGTTTTACCTAATATTATAAAAGCTTCTCGCAAGAAATGAAAGCCATCGCCATCTCAACATCGACAATTATATATTGGACACTTCTTATATATGCATTGTAGCTAATTAGAATCAAAATTTAGATTCGATGACACTTTCGAGTTGGGTCTAAGGCTCTAAGCTAAGATTTCAAGGTGAAAGCCCAGCCCCAACCTTAATTAACCTTGGTTTGACCATTGATCGTCTCGGGTTCAACAAGAGAGCCAGGGGAAGTAAAACTCGTGAAAGCCAATACGCAATCTCTACTTATTTGTTGTGTTTGACAATGGGTTAGGTTACCACTATTTTCTGTCTGGACAGAGGTCGGCATCAGACAAAACGTGCTTTGGCTTTTCTTTTTCCCCTTCCCTTTATTGGAAATTTTGCTAATTTTCACTTCTCCTATTCGTTGAGTTATGTCCATGTGAATGTGAAACGTTGAACAGGTGGCAATTATTGCTCATGTGGTTCACTTTGACTATATCTATTGATTAGACCATAATTCTAGATGAGGCCAAAAGTGACCGCCTTCTAGTTGTAATAAATCTGATATATCTCGGGAATGAACCTATCAGAAAATCTATTTTCCTTGCCAGGTTCTGCAAATTACTTCCATGGCAGCAAATCTATCAGCCCTTCTTACAGGCTCTCTGTGCCTGTATCTGGTTATAGCTCTGATCAAAATCCTACACAAGTATTGGTGGACACCACTTCGGATACAGTATGCAATGAATTTGCAAGGAATCAAAGGACCTCCTTACAAATTCATACATGGAAACAACAAAGAGACCGAAAGAATGAGACGGGAAGCATTAAGCAAGCCTATGGCTAATTTATCACATGATATTTTTCCCAGAGTCAATCCTCCAGTTTATTCACGGATCAACTCATATGGTAAGATTAAATTCCCCCATTTAATTTTAAGACCCTTTTTTTAAGAAACAATTTAACCTTCTTTCGTTTCTGTGGGATTAGGGAAAAACTATCTTTCCTGGGTAGGTACTAGAGCTCAACTGTTTATCACAGAGCCTGAGCTTGTCAAAGAGGTGTTGAAAAATAGTGAAAGAGCTTTCCCAAAAAGGACAAGTAGAGAAAGGAAGAGGAATAAAGACGAGTTCGCTCTTAAGCTAATAGGGGATGGGCTGGTGATATCCGAAGGTGAGAAATGGGCAAGGCAAAGAAAGTTGGCCAATTATGCTTTCCATGGGGAGAGCTTAAAAGTAAACTTCTGATCAAATACTACGATTATTTTTGTCATAGATGTGTTGATGTAAGATACTTCATAGTTAAATCATGTTTTGTGACTTTTATGCATTAGAGAAGCACCAAATCCTGGCAAAGTATAAGTTACTCATAAGTGTGGGTGATGGTTTTGGCAGAGCATGACACCAGCAGTGATTGCTAGTGTTCAGACCATGCTGGAAAGGTGGAAACAATTTGAAGGCAAAGAAATTGAGGTGTTTGAAGAATTTAGGTTGTTGACTTCAGAAGTCATATCAAGAACAGCTTTTGGTAGCAGTTACTTAGATGGGAAAAAGATTTTTGACATGTTGTTGAAGTTGTCTGTCTTGACAAGCAGAAACATGTTTAAAACTAAGTTTCCTGTTATTAGGTAAGTTCCTCTTAAGGTTATTTCTGATTTAATGAGAAAGGAGACTAACTAAAAGTCATATTATGCCGCTTTTTCCCTAATGGTTAAACTACTCTTGTATAGCTAGGTGGATTTTTGTTTTATTTTGCCTTCATATATTGGTGGAAATTTGTTTTGCTTTTGCAGTAACTTCTGTAAAACTGCTGATGAAATTGAATCAGACAAACTTGTCGAAGGAATACACAATTCTGTGATGGAGGTGGTTAAGAAACGAGAAGAGAAAGTAGTTAATGGAGAAGCCAACAACTTTGGCACTGATTTTCTTGGATTACTTCTAAATGCTTACCATGATGCAGACAAGAAGAACAGGCTATCAGTACAAGATTTGGTAGATGAATGCAAGACATTTTACTTTGCTGGACAGGAAACAACTAATTCTGCACTTGCATGGACAGTCTTGCTTTTGGCAATCAATCCAGATTGGCAGGAGAAAGCAAGAAGTGAGGTGATTGAGGTCTTCGGCAACCAAAATCCACATTCTGAAGGCATTGGCAGACTAAAGACTGTAAGCAAATCTAATCCTTCTGCTTGGACACATCACTGAACATTTAGTGGATTTAATTTTTGAAATTCTGAATAGATTTGATACGTTTATTCCTCATCTGCTGCATGCAGATGACTATGATCATTAATGAAACTTTAAGATTATATCCTCCTGTAAGAGTCATGAGAAGAAAAGTTGAAAATGAAGTCCAATTGGGAAAGCTCACCCTGCCAGCCGATTTACAATTGATTGTCCCAATCATGGCACTTCACCACGACCCTCAGTTATGGGGAGATGATGTCCATCTCTTCAAACCTGAGAGATTCGCAGAAGGGATCGCAAATGCCACCAAACATAATGCAGCTGCGTATGTTCCCTTTGGATTGGGACCACGATCTTGTGTCGGTATGAGCTTTGCAATGACAGAAACAAAGATTGCTCTTTCGATGATTCTACAGCGATACACCATTTCCCTATCCCCAACCTACAGCCACGCACCATACACCGTTCTTATGCTTCAGCCACAACATGGAATTCAGGTAATACTTCATTCTCTGTAGAATGAAGCCTAGAGTTGTCAATGGAATAATGCCTTGTAGATCTGTTGCTTACAGAGGCCGCAGCCAGTAACTCACCCCAGTCAGTGATGTTGATTAATTTGTCTTTGTTTCTATCCATGTAATAGTAAATGATGGTATTGGAACAAAATGTTTTAGCAATCAAGTATGAAGATGGTGCTCCTCTGAGTACTATTTCCTCTTATATTCTGATATTGTTGTAGATGTTGATTAGAGATGAGTATGATTGTCCAGGCATGTTTTTTTCTGTAACAAAATTCTGCAAGAAGAAAATACTGAATTGTTCATTTCAACTCCAGCACTTCACCATGACCCTGAGATATGGGGTTGAAGATGTTCATGTTTTCAAACCAGAGAGACTTGCAGAAGGGGAAATAACTTTGCCCAGATTGAGCATAAATCTTGGCTCCATTATTGGTAAAGATTGACATTACTTATAAATTTACCTGGAAAAAATTAAATGAAATGATAAGAAATCGTGCTAAATTATGGCTTACTATTGATTTATATTCAAAATTCTCTTTATCTACAGTATAAGGACTAGGTGAACCCGGGAACCGGCTCTGGCTTGCTCATTAGGCAAAAGGAGCATCAAGATCAAAAAAATAAAACAAATTTGTTAACAGGTTTGAAACAAAAATATCCAGGCTAGATAGTCTGAATCATGCTTTATGAAATGCCTTAAAAAGGTTAATCGCATCAATTGTTTCAAGGGAAAAGATGCGTACGATATGTGATAAAATTGAAGGAATTTCATGCCAAGAACAAGAATTTGTAAGAAAAATGTTCTTATTTCATATGTGCTAATTCTGTAAACTGACTTCAATATATGAACAGTCAATTTACAAGAATAATTGATTGGGGTTAAAACTGTCATTTACAATGCTAATAACAGGAAAATAAACCATATCGGTAAAGGTAAAATAAGTAACTGACTTAACATCAGATTATCAAAATCTAACAATACGAAATTACCACATATTAAAACTAAACTAAATGGTATAAACAGTACAGGCTTTCACGGTGATCTCCCCTGTAATGCAACTATAAAATTATTTCCAGCAAGTTTTATGGGGAGTACATTCCCCTGTTTCAGTTTATATACTGAACACAGCAGCCATTCAGTCGAGTTCGTAGCCCTCTCAAAATCCAATAAATGTGGACATCACAGTTTGCACACGATTACTCAGCATGAACTCCATTCTCAAAGATGCGCTATGATGTATAACCAGACCTCTAACAATGATATCTTTACAAGCATTTGCAACTGCTTTACAATTTTGACCAGCCCACCCGATCAGAACTGGCAAAAACTGCCAACCTATGCAATATAAGAAAAATTTTCTTTAGCAGCTCTAGCTCAATAGAATTCCAATAAAACAACCAAAATTGCACTGTTGTAACAAAATTTGAACCTTTGTTATCATTCAGTGACATATGTTTGCTCAGGTACTGTAACACTGAGGTTTAACTAGCTGATATATTAACAAAAGGCTTATCCAGAGAAAGATTTGAAACTCTCAGGACTTGTCTTGGCGTTTTCCAGATCACAGGTCATGGGGGAGTGTTGAAATAGTGACCTTCAATCTGGAAATCCAGCTTCAGTCGAATGGCCGGAAGCAGTTGGATTTTAAATAAGTTGAAGAAGGGTTCAGGGCTGTGCAAAATGGTGCCGCATATGACTTCATCGATTTGAGTTTGTGAAATGGGGATCACCTGTGTCATTTTACGATTTGCTTGTTGTTGGGGTTGCTTAAACGTTGTCCTTGGCTGTCGTTTCTTGTCTGTTCTGTTTACAGGAGCATATGACAACTTGTTGTGTCGTTTGTTCAATGTTTGTTTCTTTCCTTCAAATGCGTCGGTTTCGTTCTTTCTTTGGTTGTATAGTCCAACGGCCTTCTTTCTCTTTCATCTGAGTAGCCGTTATTTCATCAATTTTGATCAATATGCAGACTTGTTTCTTCTCTCAACTCTGTTTTTTTTTCATCATTTTGCTCTTTTGATTTCTGGAAATTTGTACAGTTTTTTTTTAAGAAATCTTACAAACTAATGATAACCAGTTTCTGGTTATGTTCTTCCATTTAACTGTATTTACCAGCCATGTCTGATGATATAAAGATTAGGGATTGCATGTGTTGGCAACAAAGATACAAGGTTATCTTCTTTTGAGTACTAAACCGTGGTATATCCCAGCTCCGCTTCTAGTAAACAATCCAATGCTTCTCAGCTTCTAAATTCCTGTAGTCATTTTATGAATATTATGAACCAAATAACCTCATGGCATGGTGAATAAAAATCTTAAAATAGATACCAAATTTGAATCTTGCAATTGTGTTTCAATTGCATTAAATTTTGTCACTGTAATTTTATTTTAATTAATTTTGTTTTAATTATTTTCATTTATGGAGTTTAATGAAAATAAAAAATATGATAACAAAATTCAATACAATTAAAGTATAGTGTCACAATTCAGTATTATTATTTTTTGTATTTTTTTATTTATAAAAAAAGTTAATGAATTTAAGTAAGAATGTGCAAGTTAGCCATTAACGACACAAGGTTGCTTAGCTTGCATACAACAGCAGACAAGGTTAGTTGCATTGGGACAAACCACAAAATGGACACCTTTGGGCAACCTGAACACCTACAAACCAACAATTGTTGCTGCTTAAAACTTGCGATTTCTGCTAGTAATCGTATCACTTCCACAATTTGACAAACTTGTGATCATGACTGGCAGAGGAAACCAGCCATTTCACAGGTGGTACAGCCAATGCAGCTATTACTCCTTCACGAGCTGACACAATTCAGTATTGAATCATCTTATAATGATAAATTTTGTATTTTTCCTTAAAACCTTTACTCCGCTGATAACCAGTATGGACCAAACCAGCTACATTTAATATGTAATTCCAGGCAATATACTGATAGCATTTCAATCATTTGTATAATATTCCAAACAAAAATGTTTCAACTCTGTCTGCGCATGGATTTATATGTGAATATCTTCTAGAAGTAGACAATAATATGGCTTTGGAAATTTCCTCACCTGTCTCTTGTCCGTCAGACAATCATCAGAAACCACATCACAGCAACAGGACAAGGCAGTATGTTAATGGCCTGCCTCTGCTTCTGACAAAAGAGATATATATGGAGTTGGCCAGCGAGTAGCTTTGAATCGAGTTATTAGACTTCATGTAATACCGAGTTTGAAGTAGATTAATTTAAATTTTAATACATATTAAATTAAAATAAATATTAATAAAATGTATTATTCTAACGTTAAATTTAAGTTATTATTATTTTGAATTGAATTTTTGAATTAAAATCATATGAAGTTTAAGTATTTTAATTTTTAGTTAATTCTGATTTAATTTAATTCGAATTCAAATTTTTTTGAAATAAATTTTTGAACTCAAATTCATTTTATCATATCCCTATATATACACCATTCAATTGTATCTGACCTTTTGGCAAATCCCATAAATTTTGCACACTTTTGTACTCGTATCAAGTTAAGTAAACCAAGAAAACATAACTTAGACTGATTTTAACAAGGATCCATGACTTTAATAAAAAAATTACATTTACAAGGAATCAGCACTATGATAACTTTATCCTCCTTACATGTAACTTGTAAGATGTGACATTGGCAAAGGTAGTTTAGATTGTAACCAATGTAAATTTATGACATGTTCTACCTAGTATTATAGAAGCTTCTCGCAAGAAATGAAAGCCATCGCCATTTTAGCATCGACAATTATATATTGGACACTTCTTTTATATATACATTGTAGCTGATTAGAATCAAAATTTAGATTGATGACACTTTCAAGTTGGGTCTAAGGCTCTAAGCTAAGATTTCAAGGTGAAAGCCCAGCCCCAACCTTAATTAACCTTAGTTTGACCATTGATCTTCTCGGGTTCAACAAGAGAGCCAGGAGAAGTAAAACTCGTGAAAGCCAATACGATATCTCTACTTATTTGTTGTGTTTGACAATGGGTTAGGTTACCACTATTTTCTGTCTGGACGGAGGTCCGCATTCGACATAACGTGCTTTGACTTTTCTTTTGTCCCTTTTCTTTATTGCAAATTCTGCTAATTTTCACTTTTCCTAATCGTTGAGTTATGTTCCTGTCAATGTGAAACGTTGAATAGGCGGCAATTATTGGTCATGCGGTTCACTATGACTATATCTATTGATTAGACCATAATTCTAGATGAGGCCAAAAGTGACCGCCTTCTAGATGTAATAAATCTGATATATCTTCGGAATGAACTTATCAGAAAATCTATTTTCCTTGCCAGGTTCTGCAAATGGCTTCAATGGCTGCAAATCTATCAGCCCTTCTTACAGGCTCTCTGTGCCTGTACCTGGTCATAGCTCTGATCAAAATCCTACACAAGTATTGGTGGACACCACTTCGGATACAGTATGCAATGAATTTGCAAGGAATCAAAGGACCTCCTTACAAATTCATACATGGAAACAACAAAGAGACCGAAAGAATGAGACGGGAAGCATTAAGCAAGCCTATGGCTAATTTATCACATGATATTTTTCCCAGAGTCAATCCTCCAGTTTATTCACGGATCAACTCATATGGTAAGATTCAATTCCCCCATTTAATTTTAAGACCTTTTTTTTAAGAAACAATTTAACCTTCTTTTGTTTCTGTGGGATTAGGGAAAAACTATCTTTCCTGGGTAGGTACTAGAGCTCAACTGTTTATCACAGAACCTGAGCTTGTCAAAGAGGTGTTGAAAAGTAGCGAAAGAGCTTTTCCAAAAAGGACAACTAGAGAAAGGAAAAGGAATGAAGACGAGTTCGCTCTCAAGATACTAGGGGATGGGCTTGTGACATCCGAAGGTGAGAAATGGGCAAGGCAAAGGAAGTTGGCAAATTATGCTTTTCATGGGGAGAGCTTAAAAGTAAACTTCTGATCAAATGCTATAATTATTTTTGTCATAGATGTGTTGATGTAAGATTCTTCATAGTTAGATCATGTTTTGTGAATTTTATGCATTAGAGAAGCGCCAAATCCTGGCAAGGTATAAGTTACTCATAAGAGTGGATGATGGTTTTGGCAGAGCATGACACCAGCAGTGATTGCTAGTGTTCAGACCATGCTGGAAAGGTGGAAGCAATTTGAAGGCAAAGAAATTGAGGTGTTTGATGAATTTAGGTTGTTGACTTCAGAAGTCATATCAAGGACAGCTTTTGGTAGCAGTTACTTAGATGGGAAACAAATTTTTGACATGTTGCTGAAGTTGTCTGTCTTGACGAACAGAAACATGTTTAAAGCTAAGTTTCCTGTCATTAGGTAAGTTCCTCTCAAGGTTATTTCAGATTTAATGAGAAAGAAGACTAACTAGAAGTCATATTATGCAGATTTTGCCCAAATGGTTAAACTACTCTTGTATAGCTAGGTGGATTTTTGTTTTATTTTGCCTTCATATGTTGGTGGAAATTTGTTTTGCTTTTGCAGTAACTTCCGTAAAACTGCTGATGAAATTGAATCAGACAAACTTGTAAAAGGAATACACAATTCTGTGATGGAGATAGTTAAGAAAAGAGAAGACAACGTAGTGATTGGGGAAGCCAACAGCTTTGGCACTGATTTTCTTGGATTACTTGTAAGTGCTTACCATGATGCAGACAAGAAGAACAGGCTATCAGTACAAGATTTGGTAGATGAATGCAAGACATTTTACTTTGCTGGACAGGAAACAACTAATTCTGCACTTGCATGGACAGTCTTGCTTTTAGCAATCAACCCAGATTGGCAGGAGAAAGCAAGAAGAGAGGTGATTGAGGTCTTCGGTAACCAAAATCCACATTCTGAAGGCATTGGCAGACTAAAGACTGTAAGCAAATCTAATCATTTTGCTTGGACACCTCACTGAACATTTAGAAGATTTGATACGTTTATTCCTCTTCTGCTGCATACAGATGACTATGATCATTAATGAAACCTTAAGATTATATCCTCCTGTAAGTGCCGTGGCAAGAAAAGTTGAAAATGAAGTCCAATTGGGAAAGCTCATCCTGCCAGCTGATTTGAATTTGATTGTCCCAATCATGGCACTTCACCACGACCCTAAGTTATGGGGAGATGATGTCAATCTCTTCAAACCTGAGAGATTCGCAGAAGGGATCGCGAATGCCACCAAACATAATGCAGCTGCATATATTCCTTTTGCATTGGGACCTCGATCTTGTGTCGGTATGAGCTTTGCAATGACAGAAACAAAGATTGCTCTTTCGATGATTCTACAGCGATACACCATTTCCCTTTCCCCCACCTACAGCCACTCACCATACACCGTTCTTTTGCTTCAGCCACAACATGGAATTCAGGTAATACTTCATTCTCTGTAGAATGAAGCCTAGAGTTGTCAATGGAATAATGCCTTGTAGATCTGTTGCTTATAGAGGCCGCAGCCAGCAACTCACCCCTGTCAGTGATGTTGATTAATTTGTCCTTGTTTCTATCCATGTAATAGTAAATGATGGTATTGGGACAAAATGCTTTAGCAATCAAGTATGAAGATGGTGCTCCTCTGAGTACTATTTCCTCTTATATTCAGATATTGTTGTAGATGTTGATTAGAGATGAGTATGATTGTCCAGGCATGTTTGTTTCTGTAACAAAATTCTCCAAGAAGAAAATACTGAATTGTTCATTTCAACTCCAGCACTTCACCATGACCCTGAGATATGGAGTTGAAGATGTTCTTGTTTTCAAACCAGAGAGACTTACAGAAAGGGAAATAACTTTGCCCAGATTGAGCATAAACCTTCGCTCCATTATTGGTAAAGATCGACATTAGTTATAAATTTACCCGGAAAAATTAAATGAAATGATAACAAATCATACTAAATTATGGCATACTATTGATTTATATTCAAAATTCTCTTTATCTACAGTACAAGGACTAGGTGAACCCGGGAACCGGCTCTGGCTTGCTCATTAGGCAAAAGGAGCATCAAGATCAAACTAATAAAACAAATTTGTTAACAGGTTTGAAACAAAATATATCCAGGCTAGATGGTCTGAATCATGCTTTATGAAATGCCTTAAAAGGCTGAAAGCATCAATTGTTTCAAAGGAAAAGATGCATAGATATGAAATTACAACAGATTAAAACTAAACTAAATGCTATACACAGTTCAGGCTTACACGATGATCTCCCCTGTAATGCACCTATAAAATTATTTCCAGCAAGTTTTATGGGTAATACAGTCCACTGTTTCAGTTTATATACTGAACACAGTGCTATTGTTAATTCACACCAGAAGCATAAAGAAAGTAAAAGCAATGGAGGAACAGAGGAACTTGGTTAATATCGATCATCAATTAACTGAAGAAAGATACATAAATACATACAAGAGATGTATGACTAACACTTGTACAAAAAATCACCAAGTGTTTAACATACCATTAAGGTAAGCGGGCGATGCTTACATGTTCATAGGACATGTAGCAGCAGCAAACAATCTAGCTTATCAAACCAGTACAACGAAGCAAAGTGAACACTTGTCCACTACATAGTTAAACAAAATAACGCTCAAGATTGTTTTTTTATCTCAACACACAGCAGTCACTCAGTCGAGTTCACAGCCCTGTCAAAATCCAATAAATGTGGACATCACAGTTTGCACACGATTAATCAGCATGACCTCTATTCTCAAAGATGCGCTATGATATATAACCAGACCTCTAACAATGATCTCTTTGGAAGTATTTACAATTTTGACCAGCCCACCCGATCAGAACTGGCAAAAACTTGCCAACATGTGCAATATCAAAAAAATTTCTTTAGCAGCCCTAGCTCAATAGAATGCCAATGAAACAACAAAAATTGCACTCTTGTAACAAAATTTGAACCTTTGTTATCATTCAGTGACATATGTTTACTCAGGCACTGTAACCCTGAGGTTCAACTAGTTGATATATTAACAAAAGGCATATCCAGAGAAAGATTTGAAACTCTCAGGACTTGTCTTGGTGTCTTCCAGATCACAGGTCATGGGGGAGTGTTGAAATAGTGACCTTCAATCTGGAAATCCAGCTTCAGACGAATGGCGGGAAGCAGTTGGAATTTAAATAAGCTGAAGAAGGGTTCAGGGCTGTGCAAAGCGGCGCCGCATCGATTTTAGTTTGTGAAACGGGGGTCACCTGTGTCGTTTTATGATTTGCTTGTTGGGGTTGCTTAAACGGTGTCCTTGGCTGTCGTTTCTTGTCTGTTCTGTTTACAGGAGCATACGACAACTTGTTGTGTCGTTTGTTCAATGTTTGTTTCTTTCCTTCAAACGCGTCGTTTTCGTTCCTTCGTTTGTGTAGTCCAACGGCCTTCTTTCTCTCTCATATGAGCAGCGGTTATTTCATCAATTTTGATCAATACACAGCTTTTTTTTTTTTTTATAATTGAGGGAAGGGGATTCGTACCCTGCTCTTTAAGCAAAGGGATAATACACCAAACAATTAATCAAATGCTCGGATGCGATCAATATACAGACTTGTTTCTTCTCTCAAATTTGTTTTTGTTTATCATTTTCCTCTTTTGATTTCTGGAAATTTGTACAGTTTTTTTTTTTTAAGAAATCTTACAAACTAATGATAACCAGTTTCTGGTTATGTTCTTCCATTTAACTGTATTTACCAACCATGTCTGATGATATAAGCATTAGGGATTTCATGCATTGGCAACAAAGAAACAAGATTATCTTTTTTTGAGTACCAAACCCTGGTATATCCCAGCTCCGCTCCTAGTAAACAATCTAAGGCTTCTCAGCTTCTAAATTCCTGTAGCCATTTTGTGAATATCATGAACCAAATAACCTTATGGCATGGTGAATAAAAATCTTAAGATAGATATCAAATTTGAATCTTGCAATTGTGTTTCAATTGCATTAAATTTTGTCACTGTAATTTTATTTTAACTAGTTTTGTTTTAGTCATTTTTGAATAAAACATAAAGATGAAAGAATATTATATAAAACATTTCATTTATGGAGTTTAATGGAAATAAAAAGTATGATAACAAAATTCAATACAATTAAAGTATAATATCACAATTTAGTATTATTATTTTTTATTTTTTATTTATAAGAATGTTAATGAATTTAAGCAAGAATGTGCAAGTTAATCATTAACGACACAAGGTGAGGTAGCATGCATACAACAGACAAGGTTAGTTACATTGGGACAAACCACAAAATGGACACCTTTGGGCAACCTGAACACCTACAAACCAACAATTGTTGCTGATTAAAACTTGGGAATTCTGCTAGCAATCGTATCACTTCCACAATTTGACAAACTTGTGATCATGACTGGCAGAAGAAACCACCCCTTTCCACAGGTGATACAGCCAATGCAGCTATTACTCCTTCATGAGCTGACAAAAGCCATAGCCTTATTCTCCGTCATATTCCATGAGCTGACACGATTGAGTATTGAATCAGCTTATAATGATAAATTTGGTATTTTTCCTTAAAACCCTTTACTTCGTTGATAACTAGTATGGACAACAACAACTACATTTAAT
This sequence comes from Theobroma grandiflorum, assembly GCA_036013995.1. Classification (NCBI taxonomy): domain Eukaryota; kingdom Viridiplantae; phylum Streptophyta; class Magnoliopsida; order Malvales; family Malvaceae; genus Theobroma; species Theobroma grandiflorum. The sequence continues at coordinate 2,521,355 of CP142127.1, forward strand.
ATGTAATTCCAGGCAATATACTGATAGCATTTCAATCATTAGTATAATATTTCAAACAAAAATTTAGATTGATGACACTTTCAAGTTGGGTCTAAGGCTCTAAGCTAAGATTTCAAGGTGAAAGCCCAGCCCCAACCTTAATTAACCTTAGTTTGACCATTGATCTTCTCGGGTTCAACAAGAGAACCTGGAGAAGTAAAACTCGTGAAAGCCAATACGCAATCTCTTTTTATTTGTTGTGTTTGACAATGGGTTAGGTTACCACTATTTTCTGTCGGGACGGAGGTCTGCATCAGGCATAACCTGCTTTGACTTATCTTTTTCCCCTTCTCTTTATTGGAAATTTTGCTAATTTTCACTTCTCCTAGTCGTTGAGTTATGTCCACGTGAATGTGAAACGTTGAACAGGCTGCAATTATTGGTCATGTGATTCACTTTGACTATATCGATTGATTAGACCATAATTCTAGATGAGGCCAAAAGTGACCGCCTTCTAGATGTAATAAATCTGATATATCTTCGGAATGAACTTATCAGAAAATCTATTTTCCTTGCCAGGTTCTGCAAATGGCTTCAATGGCAGCAAATCTATCAGCCCTTCTTACAGGCTCTCTGTGCCTGTATCTGGTCATAGCTCTGATTAAAATCCTACGCAAGTATTGGTGGACACCACTTCGGATACAGTATGCAATGAATGTGCAAGGAATCAAAGGACCTCCTTACAAATTCGTCCATGGAAACAACAAAGAGACCATAAAAATGAAACAGGAAGCATTAAGCAAGCCTATGGCTAGTTTATCACATGATATATTTCCCAGAGTCGATCCTCCAGTTTATTCACGGATCAACTCATATGGTACGATTAATCCCCCCACCCCCACCCCCCCCCCCCCCCCCCCCCACCCCCCTCCCCCACACAAACCCTTTCTCTTTTTTTTTTTTTTTTTTTTTTTTGCTTTAAGACCCTTTTTAAAGAAACAATTTAACCTTCTTTTGTTTCTGTGGAATTAGGGAAAAACTATCTTTCCTGGGCAGGTACTGAAGCTCAACTGTTTATCACAGAGCCTGAGCTTGTCAAAGAGGTGTTGAAAAGCAGTGAAAGAGCTTTTCCAAAAAGGACAAGTAGAGAAAGGAAGAGGAATGAAGACGATTTCTTTATTAAGATACTAGGGGATGGGCTTGTGACATCCGAAGGTGAGAAATGGGCAAGGCAAAGAAAGTTGGCCAATTATGCTTTCCATGGGGAGAGCTTAAAAGTAAACTTCTGATCAAATACTGCAATTATTTTTGTCATAGATGTGTTGATGTAAGATACTTCATAGTTAGATCATGTTTTGTGAATTTTATGCATTAGAGAAGCATCAAATCCTGGCAAAGTGTAAGTTACTCATAAGAGTGGATGATGGTTTTGGCAGAGCATGACACCAGCAGTGATTGCTAGTGTTGAGACCATGCTGGAAAGGTGGAAACAATTTGAAGGCAAAGAAATTGAGGTGTTTGAAGAATTTAGGTTGTTGACTTCAGAAGTCATATCAAGAACAGCTTTTGGTAGCAGTTACTTAGATGGGAAAAAGATTTTTGACATGTTGTTGAAGTTGTCAGTCTTGACAAACAGAAACATGTTTAAAACTAAGTTTCCTGTCATTAGGTAAGTTCCTCTTAAGGTTATTTCTGATTTAATGAGAAAGGAGACTAACTAAAAGTCATATTATGCCGCTTTTTCCCAAATGGTTAAACTACTCTTGTATAGCTAGGTGGATTTTTGTTTTATTTTGCCTTCATATGTTGGTGGAAATTTGTTTTGCTTTTGCAGTAACTTCTGTAAAACTGCTGATGAAATTGAATCAGACAAACTTGTCGAAGGAATACACAATTCTGTGATAGAGGTAGTTAAGAAACGAGAAGAGAAAGTAGTTAATGGAAAAGCCAACAGCTTTGGCACTGATTTTCTTGGATTACTTGTAAGTGCTTACCATGATGCAGACAAGAAGAACAGGCTATCAGTACAAGATTTGGTAGATGAATGCAAGACATTTTACTTTGCTGGACAGGAAACAACTAATTCTGCACTTGCATGGATAGTCTTGCTTTTGGCAATCAATCCATATTGGCAGGAGAAAGCAAGAAGAGAGGTGATTGAGGTCTTTGGTAATCAAAATCCACATTCTGAAGGCATTGGCAGACTAAAGACTGTAAGCAAATCTAATCCTTCTGCTTGGACACATCACTGAACATTTAGTAGATTTAATTTTTGAAAATCAGAATAGATTTGATATGTTTATTCCTCTTCTGCTGCATACAGATGACTATGATCATTAATGAAACTTTAAGACTATATCCTCCTGTAACTGCCATGGGAAGAAAAGTTGAAAATGAAGTTCAATTGGGAAAGCTCATCCTGCCAGCTGATTTACAATTGATTGTCCCAATCGTGGCACTTCACCACGACCCTCAGTTATGGGGAGATGATGTCAATCTCTTCAAACCTGAGAGATTCGCAGAGGGGACTGCCAATGCCACCAATCATAATGCAGCTGCATATGCTCCCTTTGGATTGGGACCTCGATCTTGTGTCGGTATGAGCTTTGCAATGTCAGAAACAAAGATTGCCCTTTCGATGATTCTACAGCAATACACCATTTCCCTTTCCCCAACCTATAGCCACTCACCGAATACCCTTATTTTGCTTCAGCCACAACATGGAATTCAGGTAATACTTCATTCTCTGTAGAATGAAGCCCAGAGTTGTCAATGGAATAATGCCTTGTAGATCAGTTGCTTATAGAGGGCTGCAGCCAGCAAGTCATCCCAGTCAGTCCTTGTTTCTATCCATGTAGTATAAATGCTGGTATTGGAACTAAATGTTCGAGTAATCAAGTATGAAGATGGTACTCCACTGAGTGCTATTTCCTGTAATATTCTGATATTTTTGTAGATGTTGCTTGGAGATGAGTATGATTGTCCTTGTATCTTTTTTTCTATAACAAAATTCTCCAAGAAGAAAATGCTGAATTGTCCATTTCAACTCCAGCACTTCACCACGACCCTGAGACATGGGGGTGAAGATGTTCATGCTTTCAAACCAGAGAAATTTGCAAAAGGGTAAATACCTTTACCCAGATTAAGCATAAGTCTTGGCTCCATCATTGGTAAAGATTGATACTAGTTATAAATTTACCCAGAAAAAGTTAAATAAAATGGTAAGAAATCATACTAAATTATGGCATACTATTGATTTATATTCAAAATTCTCTTTATACCCAGTACAAGGACTAGGTGAACCCGGGCACTGGCTCTGGCTTGCTAAAGATCAAACTAATGAAACAAATTTGTAACAGGTTTGAAACAAATTATATCCAGGCAAGATAGTCTGAATCATGCTTCATGAAATGCCTTAAAAGGTTAAAAACATCAATATGAAATTACAACATATTAAAACTAAACTAAATGGTATAAACGGTACAGGCTTACACGATGACCTTCCCTGTAATGCAACTATAAAATTATTTCCAGCATGTTTTATGGGGAGTACAGCCCCCAGTTTCAGTTTATATACTGAACACAGCAGTCATTCATTCAAGTTCATAGCCCTCTCAAAATCCAATAAATGTGGACATCACATTTTGCACACAATTAATCAGTATGAACTCCATTCTCAAAGATGCGCTTTGATATATAACCAGACCTCTAACAACGATATCTTTGCAAGTATTTACAACTGCTTTACAATTTTGACCACCCATCCGATCAGAACTGGCAAAAAATTGCCAACATATGCAATATAAAAAAATTTTCTTTAGCAGGTCTAGCTCAATAGAATGCCAATGAAACAACAAAAATTGCACTTTTGTAACAAAATTTGAACCTTCGTTATCATTCAGTGACATGAGGTCGCTAAAAATTTCTCCTTCATGCGAGAAATAAGCTTGAATTTTTCCTCTGCCTCAACCTGCTGGCGAATATCAGTTTTAGACGCTCGGTCAGGATGAAATCTTAGCACAGCTCGTTTATAAGCTGCATGCACCTGAGATGACCATTGATCTTTGTTAGAGAAAAACTTGACATTTTAACATGGAAATAAAATTAATAAGTTGTGAGATTCTTGTGGCTTCACAATGCAGGAACAACATCCAGAAGTTCCTTAACCAATAATAAAAATTATTATTTGAACAATTAACTGCTGCAACAAAATACAACAGACCACCTAATTTGATACTATTAGGCACTAGGATAACAAGATATATAAATAACCCCTCTGGGGATTTCACTAAAAGAAACAAAACTAATTTTCTTCATGAGATGGGATATAAATGAATTCAGTTTCACTCACCTCATGGGACAAGGGACAAAAACCACCACCCACAGGGATTCCCAAGCTACGAAGCAGTGAGGCCATATTAATGCATGATAATTCCAATTGACTAAGCTCCTTCCTTACTTCAATTCGTAGTTGCTCTTTCAAGTTCATATTTTCCTCATCCTGAAGTAGACATCATTTAGTAAATGAAGGCATAATTACTCAAATATAAGATAAAAAAGAACAAGCAATTTTGAACAGGAGAATAAGGGAAAATATCAATATATATCTATACCTTCTTCTGTGTCTCCCTTATTTCCTCCAGGCGTTGCTTTTGCCGTCTCTCCATATCTAGTAGACGCATACTTTCAGCCTTTCTTCTCTTCCGCAACCTTTGAGCCTCTTCTGCCTGAGAAAGAAGTGAGTCCAAAACATGTTAAGTAACAAGTCCAATCAATTAATTTGAGCAATTTAAATGGTAAAGATCCTCAAAGCATGAATATAGTTACTAGGAACATGGTATGTTCCAGAAAAGACGAGGTACAAGTTCAAGACAGGGTGCACCAGGTAATTATTTTATGGTACAATGGGGGTAGTCTGCAATGATTTGTTATTTTGGGTCATAATACACTCTGAAGTATTTTCGCAACTGTATTTCTTTTAAAAGAATATAGTTTCTTTTTTCATTACACAAGTTTATTCTAATATGAACATATAAGCTTGTATATATTTTTGTAAGCGACAATTTTCATGATTGTAAGAATATAACAATTAATATTACTCTTTTTTTTGAAAGGCCAATTAATATTGCTCTTAAAGTGTTTTTAGTGTCATTAAGTTTCTTTCATCAAAGAGAGGAAATAAAAATAGTACACTATATGAGTTTTTTTGTTCCCTTTTTATTCCCCAAAAACTGGGTCAGTCAATCTATTTACTTACCAATAAATAAAGGAAATATTGGGAAGGAATACTGCATATTAATGGACCAACAATAATTAATAAGCTCAAAAGAAAACCAACTTAGCATAAAATAGATCAAATTCAAGATCACGCTAAAATTTTAAAGTTAGCATGTTCCCTATTTATGCCTACGCAACCCACTGTTTTTTATCTTTTTACCTGGAACCAGCCTTTGCATTTCCAGATTCTACCATTCTTATTCTATTTAAAATTTTTTGACATGTCATATTTCTCCCTTTACATATTAAAACATCTTTTTCGCTTTCTCCCTTCATTGTTTCTCCACTGTCCCTCTTTCTTCTTTTCTTAATTACTCATTCTGAAATTATATTTAACAAGCAGCCATTCAGTATATAGGAATTTAAAGCAGAAACTTGTTAGTTTTCTAAAACAAAGGCATTTATAAAAAATAGCAAGTCCATATTCCTACTCTAACAAAAAATTTTAATATAACCAAAGAATTCCATTTCATGCAATATAAAAGATTATTTCATGTTAAAAAGTAAAAATTTCAAAACCGATTTTTTAAAATCCAGGTTAAATTTGACCTGAAAAAATATAAGTTGATTTCCTTTTACATCTATAAAAGCCATTTGCAGAACTAATTGTATAACCCAGTTTTATTAAGTTTACTTAAAACCTTAAGCTAACACAAAATAACCAAACATAAGACTGTTATTGAAGTTTGTTTCACAAGTTATCTGTCGATTATAAAACAAAAATAATATGTTGTTTACAAAATTAAACTTTGAGTTAACATTATAGGGGTTGACAAACAGACCCCAAAAGAAACTGTCCTGAAGATGAAGGAGTGAGGAAGAAGCAACAATTTGGTTAGCACACTTTCTGACAATTAAAGATCAGGTCACCATTTAAACCTGGAGCATTCATACTTGTGTAGAATGCATAATACCTCACCCATAGCAACTGATTAAATAATTATAATTACTTATTCCCTAAAATCCTGGTGATATTGTTAAAACAAAAGAGAATAATCTCCAACCAAAGAGAGAGAACTAATCAGTTTAAGTGTCAAACCTGAATTTGTAACTCTCGCTGCCTGGATGCCCATTCTTCTTCCACTGCTTGTTTGTATTCAACAGTCTCCTTTAGCTTTTCTCGGTCAATAACTATGTCCTTTTCACCAGAAGCTGTAGCATCAACACCTTGAACATGTAATGTATCCGTTTCATCACATTTTTTACTGCCAGATGGTGAATCAACATACGATTCCTCTGCTTCAGAACAAGATTGCTTAATTTGAGTTTCATCATACTGAGAACTGTCCCCAGATAACACTTTCTCTCTATCAGAATAAATTTCACCGCTGACTACTGGCATCTTAACAAATGAAATCTTAACAGAAGAGGTTTCATCAAAAACAGCTCCAACTTTGATTTCAGAAGGGTCCACACCATTGTCAACCTGGTTTTCTTCAGATAATTTAGGAATTGACACCAAAGGTTCTTTGGATTGAAGCTTCTCTTTTCCATTTGAACCCCTATTTCTCTGGTGCAAGTCATTTGAGTGTGGGTCAGAATTTAGGGGTACCTGACAAGAATCTTGATCTCCATCCCTTAAAGGAGGATCTTTCATATCTGTTTCCCTTCCAAATATAACATCAGCCTTAACATGTGAAAACCATTCTTCAGCAGTTGGCCCATATTTCGACCATGAAAAGCTTTCATGGTCAACTTTCTTATCAGATTTTACAAAAGGGCTTCCCATCCTGGGATTGGGAGAAGTGCCACCCGAGTATTTATCACTACTAGTCTCAAAAGCAGAAGCATTCTGTTTTCGAATATTTGAATAACTTGAACCAGAGGATACAGGGGTTTCAGCACATTGGTCAGTCCTATTTTCTTCATAAACTGTTGAAGGAGTACTATTATGTGATCCAGAAGCACTAGTCCGATCCTCTAAACCAGATCGACCATTTCTAGCATTACATTTCTTTCTTTGAAAAGCTCTCTCCCATTGTTCACGAAGCTTTCCAACAGAACCTTCCATGAGTTCACAATCAGAACAATCACTTCCAGATGAGCTATCCTCATACTCAGGACTTAAACCAAAACGTTTTCCACAAGGAGTCTTCCCAGTGTAGGTTTTCTTGCACTTTGATAATTTGAATGCAGATTTTTTTTCCCGGATTACCCGGCACTCGTCGTCATCTACGCCTACAGATTTATGCATAAAATCAGAGGCAGGAGAACTTTTGCTTGAGGACGCATCACTATCCAAGTCACCTCCACATTCAGCACAAATTTTGGGATCATCCATATTATCAGTTTCATCATCATCAATGCTAATCACACCTGGAGAAGGAAATCTTTTCCCAACCCCTGATCCACTAGAACCTTGTAAATCTTCTTCAACAGACTCAGAAGCATCGATGATAATAACATTCTCACATATATCACCTTCAACATCAATGAGAACAACATTCTCAAGTTTACCTTTCACGTTGAAGCTTTTCTGTGTTTTCCTCCTGGAAAAAGATTTAGGTTGAGAAAGACCTCTCATCACTCCTTTCCCTCTCATTTACTTTTACTTCCTGCATACACAAATATATAAAATAGCCATGATTACTTAGTTAAAACAACATGTCAACTGCAACACCAAAGACACAATCTATATCAACCCATAAAAATAATCCAACATCAAGATTTCATGGGCATATCTCTCCCCCTTTGTTAAGCTCACAGCAACAAAATATAAATAGTTTGATACTATTACATTTAAAGTCTTACAAGATAATCTTTCCCCAACTACCCAATGCAAACCTATCAATAATTTTTCCAGTCACACAGCATCTGTTTTAGCAGGAAAAAAAAAAAAAAAAAAAGCCCACAAGTTTTCAAGTTCAATAAATAGGGGATTTAAACCCTTGTCCTGGGTATAACCATCAATGAAGTTGGCCTCGATTTTCAACGCATAATCTAACACATAAAATGATCGTGCAGTTAGTTAATTGTTAAGAGTAAAGCTTGGCAAAAAGACTAAACCTCGAAATTCTGAGAAAATCAAATCATGATTAAAAGATTAAAGACATACTCAAAATCAAAATACCTAAGAAACATAGCTTTTCACTAAATTCACAAATCAAAACCACAAAATTACCAAATTATAAACCCTAATTCCAGTCAGCAACTGCAAAAACCGAGAAACGAAAAATTGAAAAAAAAATATCATAAAATATAACCAAGATCAAATTAAAATGCAACGAAACGAACTACCTTAATCGAAGTAACCGGGAAGAAAACAAACAACGAGGGGGACGGATTTAAAGGGAAAAGGCGAGGGATGGATTGCGGGTGATGAAAAGTGAGAGCATTGGCAGAATTGGGACGGTAGGGTTTTTGAATTTAGTACCAAAATTATAAGCCAAAACGGGAAATTTCGAGGAAATATTATATCAAAAAAGGAAAAATAAATAACAAAATTAAAATCACTACAGGAGTAGGAGAACCTTGTTTGATACGCACGAAGAATAAGGACTACGGCGGTGTACGTTACGGGTTTAGATTCTGTGACATAAGGACCGTCACGGACGAATGAGATGAGGAGTGAGCGGGTAATGATTGGTTTCCGAACTTGTGTAATTTGTGGTAGCTACGAGGGGTATACTCGGAAGTAAAATGAAAAAACAAAGGTTGGTACTACCAATCGGATGTTGAAACGTGTGGCGTGAATTTTCTTGGAAGGTAACGCAAGCTGGGTGACGGGCAATTTCATGGTGCCCTTTTTTCTGCCTCATTTTCAACTCCCAGCCTAAAATTTTAGCTTAAATTTTTCATATTAAAATTATGAAATATTATTTTTATATAAATATTTTAAAATTTTTAATTAAAATTTCCGTCTTAAACTCGTAAAATTTAAATAAAAATAGATGAAATTCTTATCAATTCATAAATATCGTTTTTTTTCTAAAATGTATGCTCAATATGTTAAATCAAAATAAAATTTTAAATTTATTGATTGATTTTAATTTTTTAAATAAATTCATTATACATGTTAGAAGTAATAATGGGTATTTTTTAATTAGATATTTAAAAATATCTATCAGACTATATAAAATATTAATCTTTTATATTTAAATTTGGAACGGATCCAAATAACATTTTTAACACTCGTATGGCTAATTGAGTGTTGAGGAAGTGATGAACATGAATCAGTTGGATTGGCCCTGTTGACGCAAAAAAGCTCAGTTTTGGTCTGTGAATCTATTTATTGCCAACTCTCCACCTTGCATTGAATTAGAACCCTTGGGGAGGGAGGGAGGGTCATGAGCCTGGCCAGAGTCTTAACATCAGGACGGTTATTTGGACATGTTCTTTGCTTTAATCAATCGGCTCTCTTTGTTGTAAAACATGGAAGAGTTTCCATGTCGGTTGATGAAAATCAATGTATGATCTGCTGGATTGTTCTTCCCATCTAATTATTCATAACCTGTTAAATAGATCAATTGAAACTCTATAGAACAGTAGCAAGAACAGTAGTCAATTGTTTTTTCTTTTTTAACAAAGTGGAGAGCAAGGAACAGAAGAAGAAGAGCAAGAACATCAGGAAATAGTATACATATCTTATGTGAAACGTACAGGAAAACTAAGATGGGATCACATGCCGTTTAACAAAGAGCTTGTACATTTCAGAGTGATTCATTTTGCCGTATTTCCTTCTTGATGAAGGTAAGATGACTCGAGCAAACAAGGCAAAACGAGAGGAGATAGTAGAGGAATGGGGTCTTTACTTTGATAGAATGAATTAAATGAAGATGCAGATGTTGCTGCTGCTGCTGCTGCTGCTGCTGATGATGATGATGATGATGGATTTAGACTGCAATCCATTGCTTGTGATGCTGCAGCCTTGCGTTCAAGAGAAGAAGCATTGGGCTTAACCTGCAGAGGACGAGGGGCTCGCCTTTGCAGCCGGCTAAGAGGCCTTCTAAATACCAGCTCATCTTTGTGAACACAAATTTTGAAGCCAGGGAACTCAGCGCCAGAATCCTCCATGATTGGCTTCTTTCTCATGTCTATTTCAGTCCCTTATGCACTCACTTAGCTGTAATTGACATTGAGATAGAGATCTTAAAGCATTTAAGAAAGAGATAAAAAACTACTATATTTTATAGATAAGAGAGATAAAGAACAATTCTAAGTTTCTAGCAGATGCTGCTTGCCTCAGAATACACTGGGTATATCCTTGCTAACCACAACCGATGTTGCCCCGACTTTTTATTTTCTTGAAATACCCGTATCCGACACATAAACCGAAGGCTATAAGTATGGAGGTCCAACCCTTCAAATAGAAACTGTAACGTCCTATACATGACACATATCCATGTCTAACACTCACTCCGAATTCGAGTAACATGCACCATGCCAGTATAGGCTGTATGCGTGGTATGAGGTGCAACTTGCAAGCTCTCAACAATTAACTGTATAATTTAAATCTGCGATAAATAAACTGTTAGATATGCTTACCCTGTAGTAAGTCAGTCATACATGTGGAGAGATGGGGTTGCCCGGTTGCTATATTGCTTAAGAACTTGCATTGCATATCTGCCATGTGAGGGAGGAATCAATGCACACATTTAAAAAACCTGAAGTTTTCAGTGACAAGATCCTCAGAAGCACATGACACTTCAATAGTTTAATTCAATTAGTAATTTCCCAGTGCTTTTTAATTGGCCTTTTCCCCTTTAGTCCAGTAACTTCAAACCAAGGTTTCATTCTTTCTTTAACCCTACTTAGGCTTTTCCGGTTTTTGGATTATCCAATGCTTGTCCTGATAGCAGAATTTATTGATACCAAATCTCAAGAAAAGATTATGATAGTTTATTCTTGAACTACACTGTCATGGTTTTGCTGTAATTCTCATGCCAACTTAGCTGCTGCCCTAATTTTGATAAACAAACTCCTTCCATCACTCAACATGTCAGCATAATGTGAATGTTGACTAGTCTGAACAATGGCATGAAGTAGTGACGGTGCACCAGTTGTAGGCACGTTTGTCCATCTTTGCCTTTGAATTTTTTTTCTTCCAAGGTACATGAATGCTGATAACTTGTTAGATACTTAGCAAGTAAACCACATCTTCCTCCTAGTTAGTAGAACATGCATAGGATTTGTTATTGAAACCTTTTGATTATTTCAAGGTGGAAGGGCAGGCATGGTTTCATGTTTCAGCAGCAGCAGGAGTGGGCACCTACTCTCTCAACTGTTACAATAGAAGAACCAAAGTTATGTTATTTTAAGAAATTAAAGTACATCCAATGACAATATATCTGATACATACTCCTGCAAGAACCATAGCGGATTAGGAACAACATCATCCTTACTCATTGGTACTGCCATCAAATTGCGTGTAACAGTACAACCACGATGATGTTGAACCGCAAGAAAATTCAAAAGGCAATCATGCCAAATTTTCCCAATATCTTTTTCATGATGCAAACATTGCTGGACAGGAAAGACAGCCACATATTTGGTTTTGTTTTATGCCAATTATCGGCTTACTTCGTGGGGTTTCATTTACCCATGTTGACCTCCTCTTTCAGGTGGCACACATCCATCCGGATAGGATCCGAGGAGCCATGTGGCAGCACCCTGCACCCGTGTCGCACGCCAGGCCAAATAATGGTACTGCCAATCATACAGGTGGAGAAGAGTATTGTGAGTGTGGGCAAACACAATTCAGAAAAGAAGACCGCATTTTCTCCATTTCACTTTCTTTCTTTACACACTCTAGGTTGGGGTCATGGGGCTGTTTGCTTGCTTTACAAAGCATTCAATACCCACATCTTCCTCAGCATTTGGTCAAAAAGAAGGATCAAAATCGGTTCCCATTGGACTAGAAGGATTCAGGATGGACGATTCCATGGATAGAAAAAGAACCAATGATCTTGGCTATTCAAACAGGTTTTGAGACTCCAAGTAGGACTCAATTTTGGACAAAGAAACCCCAGAAGGAAAGAGTGGCCTAATTCCAATTTGGCTGGCTGCTTAACATTCTAGTGGACCAAAGCAGAATCAATCAAATTATTAACAACTAGAAAGCAGAAAACGATCCCTGAAGAGCTAGGCCATAGAAGGAAAAGGCAGGTGAGACTGCGGCAGGGTTTCCACAAGCTAAAATCCAATCTCTGAAGCCGCATGTCCTGATCTCAGAGCGATTTTAAAGATTCGCAATTAAAATAGAAATGATTACCAAACACCAAAGCCGCCATCCTCATTTGCGTGTTTAATGGCTGATTTGGTGGGATGATCAGTCAAGGTTGGCAGTCACCCACAAATTAAAAATTCAGTGGAAAGTTTCAATGGCCTCATTTTCGTTCAAACAGTTATATTATATGTTTGATAGTCTTTATAGCAAAGAAGCAATAGGTCAAAATCTATGAACATGGGTCCAAAATTACAGTCAAAACCTAACCTCAACTTGTCGTTAATACCCAAAAAATTTGAAGATCAACAGGGCTAAACCGATGAAAAGACTGCTCAATGTAAAAGAGACTGCTTTATGTACAAAAGTTAGAAGTTAGAACTCATTGTTTCATTTTCTGCTTTTGTGGATCCAACTTTAGATTGGATACACGGTAAAGAAAGAAAGTCTAGCGGGGTGTGGTGGGAAATTTACAGGCCCTTTGATTTCTATCTATGGCTTTCCTTTACCACAACCGAGAAATGATTCCTAGAGTTTTAATCCTGCAACTGCTACATTGGACACTATGCTAAAATGGGTTTTAATTTACAAGTGGAGCGAGCTTAAATATGTTCCTTAAGAATAAGATCTAACCAAGCTGAAATTGACAAAAGATCTTGACTTGAAGAGACCACCAAAGAGGAACCTAGTTGGAGATTCCTGAGAAACTGATTTTGAGTCTTCAGGGCTGCCTTTAACTTTTAGTATTGTCTGCCCAATCACTTGCCGGATAGAATCTATGGTCTTAGCATCAACAGGATACCCTGATGCATCACGAACATAGAATATGTTGACAGCTTTGCCTGCTTTTGTTGTCACTTCTGCTCGGGTGACAGTGAGGCTGTTCTCCCGGAAGATGCGAGTAACATCAGATAGCAATCCAACTCTGTCTGTTGTGCAGAGCTCTAGCTTCAAACCCTAGAACACATGTTGATAAGCCATATTAATAAAAGGAGTCCCTTAAAGCAACAATAGAACAGCAAGAAAGTGAATTTCTGACAGAAGGGAGACAGCTAGATAGGAGACACCATAATTTGACAAAAGAGTCAAGAACCGAGAAGCTAGATATCTTGGACTAGTGGGTCTGCAACAATGTTTTGATTATGACAACTTATAATCATATCACAATGTTTATGAATTCATGTTTATCATACACTTTGTGTCAATATCATCACAAATCTATTTTAGTAGCATAAGATAATTTAACCAGAAAGAGGGCCCAGTGACTGCAAACAAATTCCAGACTATGAGATTAATTAATTCACAAGTTCTAGGATAAAACAAACACATGGAAAATTAAAGGTGTGGAGAAAATCTTGATGCTTTGATGTCAAGGAAATGCATCATTTAGGTAAAGTAATGTGATTTTCTGAAACAAAAATCAAGAATATACTCCCAAATTCAGATACAAAAGACATTGCACTCACCTCAGATACCCTTCTCTCAATTGCTGCTTCAAGACATTGAGTTACCCTTTGTCTTTCTGCATCTGATTTCACAGGGGATCCATCTATATGCCGAATGTAATATTCCTACAAACACAAGATGTAATAAGCAAAGTAATTAGAACAAAATAAAATCACTATAAACAGAACCAAATTTCAATCCCCAACTCAGGAGAAGCAGCTAGGCAAAAAAAGAAGAAAAGGCATTACCTGATAAGACTCTGGCCCCTCAGTATCAATATTTGCGTGAAACACTACATAGTCCATATCTGTCAAGGTGCAAACTGTGTCGAAGAGAAGTTTTGGTCTATCTTTACACCTAATAGTAACCACTGAATAGTCCTTATCATACCAATTAACAACATCCACATTTGGCCTTGGCTTGTCATCCAAAACATCGTCACCAGTTCGTTCATAATCCCTATCAGCAAACATCATCTGGTGAAGCCTTCTCTCAGTATGCGTGACTGAATGAGAGACTACAGTTTTGGCTAAACTGGATTTGTTGCTTCCCTTAAGTACATTGCAAAGAAGTGCCTTTATCCTAGATAGCCTTTCTGGGTCAGTAATTGCAGTCCCTTTTTCCTCATCAGTCACTTGCATCACAGCTGCAGCACGGGTGTTATGTGTCCACACTTCAGCATTCACTACATTGCATTTAAGATGCCTAAGGACAGCACTCACTTCAGATAGCAATCCTGGTCTGTCACTTCCTGTTAACTCAATTGAAGTGTGGTCCATTGATTGCTTTACCCCAACGGATCTCATTGAAGATGTGAAGCAAGATTCTGGCCCCAGAGACTGAAGATGAAATCAATTAATCAGACAGAAATGAACCAAAAAGTGTAGGAAAATGAGGGGAAAAGAAAAGGAAAATCAATTATATGATTTTTACTGCTTACCTTCATAATATAATCAAGAATCCCTTCATCTACAATTTTATTTCCGTCTTGATCAGTGACGTTAAAAACTGGTTACCAACAAAAAACGAGAATCAACTGAATACTTGGTAGACAACTCCAAAGTTAAAATATATATATATATATACATATACTATTTTTAAAAGAAAAATGAGATGAAATATCTTACCATCCATGAACCAATTGCCATCAGAGGATATGTAGGCTTTATTAATGATAAGGTTAAGATCAGTAAGGATTTGTACAACTTCAAGAAGGATTCCATGTTTGTTTGCGCTGTCAACCTGCATCACAAAATGGAATAAATACCCTGAAGAAACCATAAAAAAGGGGAGCTGGTCAGTGCAAAAAGAAAAGAATGAAATCAGAAGGTCATACCCGTATCACAGTTGCATTCTTGCAGGCTTCATTATCAATCACAACCCTAACAAGGATGGTAAGTAAATATTACTACTTCAGGTTTCTATTTACTCTATTGGAAGTATAATAAAGAATATTTTTTTTTTTGCTTACCTGGGTGGATTCATTCTTCTAATGAATTTCTCATATTCATCATCCATGTCATGGGAAAAGCTCATGTTCATCTCTAAAAAGAAAAGAAGAAGCAAAAAAAGAATCAACCAATGACAGAAACCAAGGATAGTACTCAAAACAACAGCACCCGATCAGAAACCAAAAAAAAAAAAAAACGGACAAGCATATGCAAAACCTTAAAAGGACTTGTTTTTTGGTGAAAGGCCCAAAAAAAGGAAGTCTTGAAAACATGTATGAAGAGAAAGAGGGTAAGATGAGAGAGACAGAACGGAGGGTGTGAAAACATTCAGGAGAGAAATGAAAATAGAGCAATTAAGAAGAGCTCAAAAGAAACAGAATATTGACTATACCAAGCCAAAAAAACGCCAACCAAAGACTTGAAAAAGTCATTAAACAGAGATAGCCGAAACGGCGAAACCCCATCACCACCCCAAAAATGATAGTTCTCTGTTTCCATGTGAGTTTGGTCAGCGGGGCAAAAAACTCGAGCACTACACATTTACCTATTGTAAAGAAGAAGAAGAAGAAGGGGAAAAAAAACCATTCCCACCAAATCAAAGCCATTGAAAAACTTGAAAAAGAAAAACCAGTACTCGAAAATCAAGCACAGATACCGTAGCATAAGATTCTGGCTCTAAGAACTTTGAAAATTTCCAGTGACACAAAAACAAAACATAACTAACAGAACCCACACTCTCAAAAACAGAAAAACAGAGAAGATAGAAGCAAAAAAGCGCCTACCCATTATTGCTTTTTTTGAGAAATTTGTGATCTGGGGTAATCAAAAGTTGCTCTCTTTCTCTGATTCTCCCCTAACAAAGAAGACTTTTCTTCCCTTCTAATTTGCAATAGAATGAATGATAGTAAAGAAGAACAAATGCAGAACTCTATTTATGTACCAAAAAAAGAATCTTAGACTCCCCTGAATCCCCCCACTCTCATTAAGGTAACCAAATAATTGAAATATCCCGAAAAATTACAAACTTTCTTTAATACGAATAAAAATATTATTTCTTCTTGAATCAGAATCAGACACACCCCGACACGATACTCCAAAAACCTGCAACTTCTGAAAGTACCCTCTCTCTCTCTCTCTCTCTCTCCCTTTTCCTTTTCTTCTTCGTTTATTTTTTTTCTTTTTCCTCTCTAAATTTTGTACTCGGTAAAGAAATTTCTCTAATATGGGGAGAGAGAAAACAGAGGAAGGCGTAATTTAGCAAAGAGTCACCGCCGCGTACTTTAGAGAAGAGAAGGTAGGGAAAGTGCTAAGGTGCACTTGTTTAAGACGGAATTAATGAAAGAATTAACCCACATGTTTAATTGACGGGCGGTGATCTTCCAAGGTTTGTGGAGAGAACCGCGGTTGTGTTATTTAGCTGCCTTGTTAGGATTGGTTGGTTTAGGTTTTTAGGCTGTCTTAAAGCTCCACCTAGCCCCCCACAACCCCTCCCCCGCACCTTGGATTTAGGGCCAAAAAATCTATCCACCAAATCCATTTTCTTTTTTTTTTTAATTTGATAAACTATTATTACGTTAAATTGTTATCTAATTATTTTATTTTTATCACGTACAAATTAAAAAAATATATAATATTTAAATAAGTTTTTAAATTATTAAAAAATTTTAAATAAATTTTTATCATTTTATTACATTAAATCAAATTCGTATACTTTTTAAAAAAAATTAAATAAGTTTTTATAATTAAAAATTATTTAATTATTATTAATCAAAATATTACTTGTTATTTATATTTATATAACATTAACATCTCGTTGATGTGTAAGGTGAAAAATACCATATGATCATGTTGTCATGTGATCATATCAAATTAACATATTACGTTATCATTTTTTATAATATGTCAACATATTATATTATCATCATATATAATATGTGTTGGTGTTGAGAGGTTTATGAAGGTATTCAAGAATAGGTAAAATTGGCTTCAAGGCGAGTCTTTTAAATAGGCGTCTATTTTTAAGACTTAATTTGCCCCACCACTAGGTATGGAAAGGGGAATTATGCAACTAGTTTCAAGGATACAATGAAGCCAACGTTTAACTTTCGTATTGCACTTTACGAAATTAGACCGCTAGATACACCCGAGGGTTTGTAAAGTCGTTTGGCTTTAAAATCAACTTTCTACAGTAAGATGATAATAAGGAATTCGGAATTTTTTGTAAATGGTGGAAACTTTAGTGTTTTGTTTTTCTAACACAAACACTTTCTCTTGCTCTTTTGCACTTGCTTATTGTGTCTAAATTTTGGTATGTCAAAATGGATGACAACAAGCCTTTTATATAGGTTTCAAAGTGTCTCTTCTTCAAAGACACTTCCTTTTCATAAAGACATCTTTTATGTCTAATAAGTATCTTTATGTTCCAAGGTCACAACCTTTTCATAAAGATCTCTTTCATCCAAAAAGTATCTCTACACTTTTTACCAACACAACTTTTGAGCAAAAGATATTGTTTCAATAAACATCTAATGAATAGATAGTTATTCATTCCATAAATCATACTCTTTGATTTATACCTTGAAACAATATCTATTCATATATAATCTTTCACATGTTACTTTACAATTGTAACTTTTCACATATAACTTTTCACATGTTACTTTACAATGGTAACTTTTCACATGTAACTTTTCGTTGGTGTCTTTTCAACACGTATTTTCAAAAACCATAATTATTCACACGAAAACTTGTCTATATTTCAATAGACATATTGTGTCACTTTTTGTGACATAACTATTGAGCTAATGATAGCTCTCCTTCATGTAAACTATTCTTTAATTTTGAAAATACACCAATAATATGTTAACATATTATGTTGACATCATACGATATAAAACAAAAAATAACATTTTGATTAAGTCAATTATTAATTATGAGACCTTATTTGACTTAAAATAGAAATATAATGACTTTTTTTACTTAAAATAAAAATATAAGAGTTTAATTAAACGTAATAAAATTATAAAAGCTTATTTAAAATTTTCCAAATAGTTTAAGGGGTTTTTTAAATATTATGCTTTAAAAAAATGTCATCTAATATTACCTCCGTATAAAAATGTGTTAGTTAACTCATACCCCTTAGCTTAATTATAACTTCAGTAAAGGTATAATGCTTAAATAGGTCTATAAACTAGTCATGTTAGCGTCATGTGATATAGGATAATAAATGATATTTTGATTAAATCAATTATTAGTTATAAAGATTTATTTGACTCAAAATAAAATTATAAAGGTTTATTTGACTCGAATTAAAAGTATAAAAACTTAATTAAAAGTAATAAAAATATAAAAATTTATTTAAATTTTTTTAAATAATTTAAAATTTTTAAATATTATCTCATAAGTAAATAATAAACAAATATCTCAAAGTTTAAGTTGCGATAAATTTGCCTTCTAAAATTTAAAATTTGACATTTAATATTCTATATCCTTTTTTGTCAGAATTTTCTTTACATTGTGAAGAATAAAATACTAGAATATTCATTATTTCATTAAATTAACATTAATAATAAAATTAATCACTTTTTGGACTTCAAAAGACAAAATTATTGCACCTAATATCACAAGATAGTCTTTTATAATTTATCCTTATAACTTTGTTTTAGATCGACATGATAATTTTATATAGCACACTGTATTTTAATTTATTAATTTTAAATTTAGTAATTAATCGACACAATAAAGATAATGAAAACATGTGGACAAAATTGTTGAGTGGTTTCTCTTTTTTTTTCTTTTATTAAATAGAAAAGAAGATACATTGTTGATAGGATCATACTCATCATTATCATTCATTCCTTAACTAAACAATTATTGGGTTTTAACTATATTAATTTATTATTATCTTTGCAGTTGAACTTAAAGTATGGTCTTTGACAAAATCATAAACTAAAAGAACTTCTTAGCTTTTTATCTAAATCATTACCTAGTTGGGTCTTTTTTTCCCATTTTTTGAGTATATATTTTATTATTATTTATGCTTGACATCTATGATTTATAATTGAGTCTTGTATATAATAATAATAATAATAATAATAATAATAATAATAATAATAATAATAAATTTATTTAAAATATACTAAATGAAAAAAGTAATGGAGAGGATGTAACGTTGAGAATATAGTGCTACAAAACCTTTCAGAAAAAAAAAAGTACTACAAAAGGTTTAGACTTTTAGGATTGTATTTATACTAATTTATTTGTTTTAGGTATATATATTTGAGAAAGTCTAAAATAGAGAAGAGATTTGTAGTTTAATTATCAATTCTTTAAAAAAAACCATTAGATGAAAAATGAATTTATGCTAATTTTATTTATTCCAACTTTATTTCACCAACTTAGCTAGTAGTTCAATATCAAACTCAAATAACAAATCAAGTTCAAGTAGTCTAGCACTTTCCTTCTATTATTGCATTTATACAATAATCATACAATATGTACATATAATACAAATTTTTGAAAAAATATATATATAAATGTATAATTTAATTGAATTGAGTTGAATTTGAATATATCACTCAATCTTTTAATAAATTGAATTTATGTATAAAAAATGAAATTCAATAGAACTTCATTGATTTCGTCAGTAATACTATTCATTATTGATGGATTTTCGATAATTTTTCAATAAAATATTTCAAAATTTGAACAAATGCTCCAATATAATTTATATTATAATATCATAATAATGTCAATTTACCCATAGATATAGTTAAGCAAAACGATATTAAAACAACTACGGTAAATTATAGGGCAACACATGATGTTCCCTTATCCCGAGAGCTCAAAACGAATCGAGACCATGTGCACGAAAATCAGCGGCCGAAGTTTTACATACAGCCTTTTTGGTGGGATATGAATGCCACCACATGGTTAGGCTAAACCATGCTGCCTTGCCCTTGCCTCTGACCTCTCTACCTCCATAATTAATATTTTTATTTATATGTATACATACATGTTTGGTGCACCATCACCCCACACTCGCGTGACTTAGGGTGTGCATGCCGGGCTCTTGTCCCTCTCCTCTCACTTGCCCACATATGCTTCCCCTTCATCCCCTCGTTTTATGGCTTCTTAATTTGATTTTTGTTTTGTTTACCAACAATGGCCATGATTCCTTCTTAACCTGCAACTGCACTGCAAGACAGAGAGTTAGAAAGCTTTGAGACTGTTCCTCTTTCTTTTTTTTTTTTCTTATCATTTCTAGTTCTAAATTTGGTCATGTTTGTCCTATTAGGTGAAAGGCTCGAGGTTGGGAAACGGTCAGGGATTTGAGAAAAAAATACCAGCTATGCTTGTTACGTGGTGGAAGTGATAGAGATTCCAACTATTGTCGTAGCAAGATATGTGTGTTGTGTTGTGTTCTATCATTGTTTTCAAGAACAGTTTGCTCTAATCCCTAATGACTTGATTAAACAAACTATTTGTAAAATACCAAGACTCATTTATGACTTTGTTCGGCTTCGGTAATTCTTTTGATCGAGAGATGATCATGCACTTATCATTGATGCAAATGTTCAAATCATTACTTAATGTCTTCGTTTCTCGTAGGTACTGCTTTGCTCCCCATGAATTGATGCTGAAAAAGGATGTGAAAGCAATGTAATGTTATTCCACCAAAAACCTGACCATATATGGCGGCTAATTTGAAAGAGGCAAACAGGGTGAGGGTGAGGGTGAGGGTGAGGGTGATGGTGATGGTGATGGTGGAGCTGTTGGTGTTGGTGCTACATCTATTGGATGAGCACTCGTTTCAAATTAGGCAGAAATTGCGTGTGGCAGGTGCATGCCAAGGTACACAATGAGTTGACAATTTAACATGTGTAAGCAGCAGACCATGAGACCGGAAGAGGTAAACAGGGATGGTGGCAGGATAGAACCAAACTCCTGGAATTTGTCTTCACTATACTATACATTCCTACGGCTTTCCCATTTTCATGGGCTTGCTTTCAGACCATGTAACCTCATTGCAAAGTGCTGTCCAAATCAGCCATTTTTGGGGAAATGCATGTCGTGCATTACCTAGGTGAAAGAAAGAAAAGATTACTGGTCTTGGAAAGGACATCCCTTTTCACAATTGCCCAAAGCCTCCGGTTTTAATTATCCCAGAAATTAAGATTGACATTTATTCTTTCTCTTATCTTAATTTCTACTAGGAGTACTATTTTTATTTCTTTTTTTTTTTTGCTGAAATATGCCAGTGTACTTATTAAATGCTATGCACTTTTTTAGTCAAAGGATACAAATTCATTGATGCTCCATCAGTCAAAATATGGTATATCTTACCAATTATTGATAGGAAGTAGGAACATGGAGATTTTCTAGTTATAATATATATATATATATATATATATTACATTAAGTGATGAAAAATGTCATAAATAAAGCATGGTATCAAGTATTAAGAAACTGATTAAATTGATCATGTCCAAGCCATCTATGCCCTTAATTAGGAGGAATAAGGTCAAAGGTTTAACTGCTTTTTTTTTTCTTTAAACTTTTTTTATATATATGTATGCAAATAATTAATATACATGTCAATTGACATGTAACTTCCAAACGGATCAAAGATGGTAATGGAAAGTTTTAAATTTTTAATTATTATATATATATAAATCTATAATATTATATAATTACCTTTTAATCATTATTCATATAAAACTTTAGACCCATCATTACATATATGTATCCATAAAATGAATACAAGTGTAATTATATAATTTCCCTTAGACTCTTACCATATAGATTAGGGATCAACCATGTAGATTCTGATTCTCCTTTGGTGATCCTTTCTCAATCCCTTGATTCCCTAAATGCTACCACAATCATTAGTGACAATATCAAAACACAATTCCCATCATCCCCTTATCATCAAACTCAATATCCTTCCGATCCCAGCTCTCTCGAAAATCGCAGCCTTCCCTTCTTCCCCCTATCGTTCAAGCTACAGGGAACCACGTGACACTCCCCGTAACCATCGTCTTTCCATCCCCCTTTTTCTCCCAAGCCTAATCTTAACTACTAACTACCATTCCAACTGTCCCTTAATCCAAAGGATTACTTAATTAATAAATTGATTTATCTTAATCGAACATAATTAAAGAAAAAAATTACACTACATGACATATACTACGTGACAAATTATTATATTTTCGAACTCGTTATGATTAAGAAAAAGAATTAAACAGTTAACCGTAATTAACTGTTACCAATAGTTTCGGTCAAAGGTCAACGGGGATGGGGGACTGAAACTGATATACCGACCGACCTCTTTTTTTTATTTTTTACTTTTTTGTCTTTTTGGTTTTTAACCTCTTTGGGAGTAGCAACACTGCACGTGATATGAGGCAGACCACGGACCCCCGTGAGCAGAAATTACATTTGGAGCCAGCATGGCAGTCAAGCACGTAACACGTGCGTCGCTCGTGATATTCTTTTTATTCTTTTTTTAAATAATCGTACTTTAAATAATAATAAAAAATAATAAAGATCTCTTGGAGCATTCAAAGGGTCGTCGCCAACTCAGCATCCACGTCGGTCGAAAGCTTAAAAGGTTGAAAGAGGTGAGTGCGATTCTAACGTAGCCAAGATTGAGGTTGCCTTTTGCATTCTGAATTTAGATTTATTTATAATATTATTTTTTGAAAAAAAAATAAGGAATAATAGAACAAAAGGTCAGCCTCAGTTGAATTTTTATTATAATTATGTTTAGTTTTATAATATTAATATAAAAAAATTATTAAACACGTAATACAAATTTATAAATAAAAAATCAAATGAAAACAAAAAATTTTTGTTGGAGATTTTGTCCCTAATTTCCTTGGGAGAAATGGGATGTTTGGTTGGTTTTGTGATAAGTTGTTGCAAAATCAGGTTTCAACTTTTGACCCCTAACTTGGGGAGGGGGGGGTGGGTGTTCCTTTGTTCAAAGCCATGGAGAAATGACACAAAGATTGGAAAACTCAACAAGATTTTGTCCTTGCTTTTCTTTTTTTTTTGTTTCAATATTTACAAGATATGACATTTTTTTTCCTTTTTATAAATTGAAACTTTTTTTAGCATTTCAAAAGCTTTAAATCAAAGTGCATATATAAAATGATATAATTGTTACGTTAAAAGGTTTAAGTCAAAATTTATATTTAATGTATTTTTAATGTATAGTATTTATATATTATCAATTAATTGTAGTAACAATCTCGTGACTCTTTGCCATCGATGTAGTAAAAAAAATTATGTCAACATTTTAGATTTAGATCGGTACCATACTAACATTCCACAATATAATTTATTCAAAAAAAAATTTAACATTTGACTTTGTAATTGATTCATGTTTTATTCGAATTCTTGGCTTTTTAAATATAAAAAATATAGAAAAAAGAGTCAAAAATTTAAATTTATCACATTGGCGGTGGAGGTCGGTGGTCCCATAAAGTGAAGAGGGGTTTACAGGATGGAAAATACGGCCATGTATTAAATGAAACGACAAGTAGGCCACGTTCTTTGGGTACGGTATCCAGAGTTTGGAGTCGTACGTAGGAAAGGAACAAGGAGTGGTCCCAAAGGGCCGGATCCCGCAGTCTCCCATGAAATATACTAATAGGCGCATTGGCCCATAAGCCGTCTTGTGTAGTTACCCCCATCCCATTAACTACAACAGAAAGAGAAAGGCAGAGAAAAAGGTGGCTTGTGTCCAAGGCTGTGGAGCAAAAAACACAGGAGTGGGTGGAGCTCAATGGCTCAATATCCCCATCTCCACAACTCATTTTGTTCAACGCTTTCTTGCTGAAAAGAAACAAAAGTTCATTAGTTGGGCTATATCATGGTAGAGAATTAGCCATCGTGTTACTAAGAAGGCGAGGGTAAAAAGTTGATTAGAATAAAACTTACGCTTAATGTTATAGACTATTTATTCATGATTTACTGTGTCCCAGCATCGATCCTTGTATTTGGCATACCTTTTCCATACTTAATGAAGGTAGTATTTTGGGTGTAACTTGAAAGTTTTCAATTTAACAAGATTTTTTTTTTGTTTTTATATTATTAGGTTTATGGTTTACGATGTCTACGGTTGATAACCAAATGATCAATAAATAAAGTGTAACGGTTACTGAATTTTTGAAAGTATTATCAAAAGATAAAAGAATATAATTAAAAAGACTTTTAACAACATTATTGAAAAAAAAACCCAAAAAATAAAATTTGCTATTGTGTGACTTCTCCTTTTGTCGAGTTTCAACTCACCTAGGTTGCATATACGACTAATAAAACATTAATTTTTTTAAAATTTTGTCAAAATATTCTGATGAAATTGATTTTATTTCATATGGAGCCGATTTTTTAAGGAAAATTTTGTAAAAAAATTAGTTATTTTTGACATAATTTTTCCATTAAAAATTTATTCCAAAAAAAATATTATTTACGAACTTACCTTTTAATGAAAAATTCTGTCGAAATCTTGAACTTACACTTTAAATGCTTTATTTACTAAAAATAAAAGAACCAGTCCAAATTTTCCCATTAATGAATGAATTAAAAACCTCACTACACCGATCATGATCCCAACGTTTACATAAACACCACTCAAAGGGTACCACTCAGGGTCATGAAATTTGCACGTCATGCCGCTTTATACCAGGGAAATGAGGGACAGCGCCACGAGAAGGCACATGCACATATAGCGATACAAACCAACAAGTCGATGGCATGCGCGTACGAATAAAATACCACATCAAAAGTTTTCATTTCGTTGTTACCTAACTTTCTCAAAGACCCTAACTAACTGTAATTACCATCTACTTAGATGTGGTCGCACGTCATCATCGCCATTATCAACATGGAAAGAAGGTTCTTCTATCTTCCTCCCTTTCCCACCTGCCAAAGCCTGGCTGGAGTGATTTGTTGGTTGGGAGGTCGGTAGCATGAGATCTATGTCTTCAATTTTTATCTATCTAAAGCAACATTGAATGTAGTATCCAATGACGGATTTAAGAATTTACATAAAAAACGATTAGAGGATAATCATATAAATTTAAAAATCGAGTGAATAATTTGATTTGAAACAAAAAATAGTTATTGTGGTGTATAGTTTAATCTAACGTCAATTATTGTGAGCATAGTTAGGGTTTTCAAAAACAAAGCTGTTTCGGCCTTTGAGAGGTACGATTTTTTTATTTTTTTGGTGGATTTTATAACGTGTGACAATGATTATTAATGATGTGTTGGTGCCATCCAAATATATATGGTTGGGATTGTTGTGCTTCTACAATATCATTTAATCCTAATTAATTAACAGGTTCGTTATTCTAAATTAATGAATGAGTAATAAAACTGGTTTTCTATATATACCACCTAATGATGATAGAGAACTTTCTTAGACCATGATTTACACATTCCAACACTCTAATTAATCATAATCACTCTCATATATAGTCTAACAAGTGCACACTCAACATTTAAAACTTAAGTTACAATTAATAGTGGGTAACTTGAATTTTTATTTGAATTGTCAATTAATTACACCAACATTCAATGGAAGATGGAATATCACAATTTCATCACGTTAATCTTATTCAAATACTCATCAAGACTACAAATCACAACCAATAAATGAATCAAGCTCACATTAGTGTATTATAAGCTTACACTAAGTGTTGGCAAGTGGTGATACTAATCATACATCTTAAGATCAAGCATCACATGTCCAATAATCCAAATTACTAACAATTAATGATTTTGAATCATTCCTTTCTCTCTTTTTTTTTTTCTTTTTTGTAAAGACTTGATCTCTATGGTACGTATCATTACATTCATATATATAGATGATTGAACAAATGAGGTATATCATCACCATGCATATTGCATGTCATGAAATGTTGCCAAATTGGTCATGGATATGTATAGCTTGTAAAGATCTGTTATAAGTTCGTATCAACAATGAAAAAGCCAACATTCCGGTAGCTGAGGGGGGGGGGGGGGAGCATCTAGCTCCATACTGTTTTCGCATCTAAAATAAACTAGTGAGGAAATGAACTATAAATTGTCTGGGTGATGAAGCCCATCAAAGATGTAACATGAGTCTCTTTCTTGAAGCACCAAGCCTGACCCTAAGCCCACTAACATTCTTACAACTTTAGCAGGACTTCGGAACAAGGGTAATTTTGAGCTTATATATACCTTCAAAGTCCCAAATTGAAGACCAAACTTGAACTCTCTTTAAGGCTGAATTTTCACAAGGGCTTTCTTTCCGACAGCCCAAAGGCCTTGTATAATTTATTATATATATATATATATATATATAATAAAGGGAATACAAAAAGAAGTGGCCTTTTTATTTAAAATTGATTTAATAATTCATGCCATTCTGGAGAGATGATGACAATGGGATAGAGACAGACACCAGGCATAAACAAAGAAAAGGCAGATTATAGTAGATAGCTAGCCTAAAATGACAACCCTGAACCACGCCACTTCTCTTCTGTAATCTGATCTAATTTCCGTATCATCTCCGGCGTGAGATGATTCTGCCAATCTCCAACCTCACCACGCCGGAAAAATACATTGGTGTCATATCCGGACGATAGTTTCCCACTTTTATTCACTTCTAAATTGCTTAAGAGTATCGAAACTACACAATTTCAGTATATCATCCACCATACCTCTGCTTTCTTCTTCCAGGGAAAGTGGGCACCCTATGAACTCAGCGATTCTCCTTAAATGGATCTCGGGGTGCACTTTCATTTCCTCATACTTCAAGAACAGTAACCCTTGAGGGTTTCCGAGGCTCTCTTTCCAATAGCCTAAGGCGTGGTCCCAAAAGGGTCCGTAAACATTCACTCCTCTGCAGAACTTGTCAAAGGTCTCTTCCAGTGGATTGGTGCCCATTTCCTTAGTTCTTATCTTGTTTGAGAACTGCCAAATGGACACAAAATTATCCTTGGGGTTCCTACACATATACACGAGCTTGCAAGCTGAGTTCTTCACAGACTCTGGCAGTGACACAAACGGTAAATGAGTTGCAATCAGCCTCGGAGAAGTGGTGGTGGTGGAGGTATCATCGGCCTGGTAATCGATGCGTGGTTCAAGCTCCAAATAGCGGACAAGAGCATGAGGATTGTTCGTAACCAAAGGGTGATTTATAGTGTCAGGATATTTCCTTCGGTTCACCAAGGCAAACACGATCGCCTTTAACCAAGTCGTGCCACACTTGGGAGTAGTGGCAAGGAAGATGTCACTATCTTGAGCTTGAAAGTTCTTTTGGCAAGTCAGAATCGTGGGCAAAGTCTTGGTTGAGTACCAGAAACCTTGAAATTGATAGAGAGGACGTCCAACCCAACCTTTTTCGGTTGGCAGTGATGATATTAACTCCTTGCATTCTTCAGTGAGTTCCTCTTCTTGCAGGTACTTGGGAAGAGAAAGACCAGTTTGAAGTGTTTCCATGGCAGTGAGAGCTTGAGAATCAGAAGGTTATTGACTATAATGATTCTAGGCAGGAAGATTTTCAGCACTATAGTATGATTACAAATGTGGTTTATAGAACAACTTTTCAATAAAATATTAGCATTTTCTAGAAGCTGTTTTCTTGTCTACATGTACACATAAAGGGGTAAACTCTTTAGCATATGTATTACATATAATAATGCATGTATTATATTTTTATTAAATTTTTTAATCATTTTTGTTACTAATAAAGGAGCAGGTGTGCCTATATTTTGTCTTTGATTCTTAAGAGTTTTACTCTAAATAAAGGAGCAGCTGTATCTATGTTTTGTCTTTGATTCTTCCAGCGCTTTGGCAAATACTTTCTTTGTAGTTAATAAGTCTGGCATTTTTTTTACATAAAATTAATAAAAGTTCCAGATAAATAAGTTATTCAATTTTGGATCAAAACAAAGTGTGATGTATCTTTCAAATATGGTTTATTTGAAATCAACGTTAATAAGAAGACATGGGTGAAATTCTGAAATTCCGACCAAAGAGCATTTTACTATGCAAACTTGAAAAATTCAGCTCATTCCATATGTGTACGTACCCAGAAAAATAAAACAGTTTGAGACCTAAAGGTTTCACCGTCTTCTTTGTCATTGGCCATCGCATGGGTTACAACTAACATGAGTACTTGAAATAGAAAATTTCAGTAGATTTATACTAGGTTATTCAAAGTACATATGGCCAATGATCCACTCATACTTGAGCACACAGAAAACCTTCAACCACTACAATTAGAATAAACAAACCGCACAGTTCTTTTGCACCGTCATTTGAGCAAATCAACACATGTTTTTGTCATTAAAGAAATGTTGCACAGAGGATAATGGAGGTCAATTTTGAAGAACTGACCCAAGACATTATTGAAAACCCAAGTACTTTAGATTAATATAAACACAATCAGGCGAGCTAGGTGGGAGACCTAAAAGATTAACCCAGAGTCATGCAACTTGTCTTGAGTAATTTGGTCTAGCTTTTCCATCATCTGAGGAGTCAAATGATTCTTAGCATCTCCAACCTCACCTCGCCGGAAAAATGCCTTGTACTCCTCGCCGGAGGCTAACTTTCCAGTTTTGTTCACCTCCAAATTGCTCAAACTATCAAAGCTACATAGCTTCAATATCTTATCCACCACGCCATTCGTCTCTTCTTGCGAGGAAAATGGGCATCCCAGGAACTGAGCCAGTCTCACCAACTGAACTTTCGGCTGCTCTTTTATTTCCTCGAACTTCAAGAACAAGACCCTTTCAGGCTTTTGCAAGCTTTCTTTCCAATACTCCAAAACATGGTCCCAAAAAGGTCCGCACAGGCACACGCCTCTGCAGAATTTATCGAAGGTCTCTTCTAAGGAATTTTCACCCATATCCTTGGTCCTCAGCTTGTTCGTGAAGTGCCAAAGTGATACGAAAGTATCCTTTGGATTCCTACACAAATACACAAGCTTGCAAGCCGAGCTCTTAACCGAGTCTGGCAATGACACAAGGGGTAAGTGAGTTCCAAATAGCCTTGGAGAAGTAAATGTTGTAAAGTCAGCAACCCGGTTATCAATGTAGAGCTCAAGCTCCAAAAAGGGCACAAGGACGTGAGGGTTCTCTGCCAGTAAAGGGTGTTTAACTTCAGGGTTAGGATATTGGACTCTATTCATCAAGGCAAAAACAATGGCCTTCAACCAGGTTGTTCCTGATTTGGGCGTGGTAACAAGAAGGATATCAGTATCCTGAGCTTGAAATTGGTTTTGGCAAGTCACGACCGCTAGTAACTGACGGGTAGTGTGCCAAAAACCTTGATATTGATGGAGGTGATTTGCAACCCAACCTTTCTCAGTTGGTAGTGAGGCTATAAGCTGCCTGCGTTCTTGGGTTAGACCTTCTTCTTGCAGGTATTTGGGAAGAGAAACAGGAGGTAGATATGTGGGTAATGGACAAGGTTCAAGGTTAAGTACAGCGGGCGTGGTTATGGCTTCACTGGCTTGAGTGTGGCAATCCTTTTCAGTTGGTGATAAGGATGTTAGCTGCCTGCATTGTTGCTGGCGGCCCTCCTCTTCAACGTATTTTGGAAGAGAAACAGGAGGCAGATCAATAGGAAGTGGACAAGATTCAGTGATAGGCATGGTTTCTTGCCCAATTCACTTAAGTTGGCGACTTGCTAGTGTTGGGCAGATAGTTATATACACAGGTTTTCTCCACTGTGAGCATCGGACAAAACTTTGCAACAGTACTCTTTTACTAACAAAAGAAACCACGTGGGAATAATTAAAGTGAGTGGGGGATTAGGCCACAAATTTTACCTTTCTAGGGATAATGAATTATTATTATTATTATTATTATTATTATCATTATTGTTATTATATATATACACATATATACACAGAAGAACAAGACCCAATGAGTCTCCAGGTACATGTCAGGTTATGAATTCTATATACTATTACTGAATCAAACATTGATATTAATTACTTGCTGCACCATATCTTGCTAATTGAGTCAAGATAACTAATTTTATAGATACTCAATCAAGTCTTGTTTCTCACACGTTTCTGGTTTTTGAATCCTTGGCCCCTGTACTATTTTGTTGATGCCTACTGGCGCCTGCATCTTGCTCCGCTTGTGATAGCTTGATGACCACCTGGTTGCTTGCTGCTATTGGTACTCTTTCATTAGCCTGGTTCCAACATGCTCGGCCTTTCCTATCGTGTGATGCCTACTGGAGCCCTTCACCTTTGCTTTGTTTTGTGGTTGCTTGATGCTTGCCACTATTTGTACTTTGTTTTGCTTGCACTAGGTTGTCCTATTTTTCAGCTGTTTGTACTCCTGCTTTCTATGCCATCCCTCTGCTCCTTTAGTAGGTGGTTTCCGAATCTCCACTTACTGATTCCAGACCATTGCTTGGATTAGATCATCGATTCCCTGCTTTATTAATGTACCCTGTTAAGGTATCCTGTTTGTGTAACCTGTTAAGGATGACTGGGCTTTGAGCAGTGTTGCTCCTACTCCGCCCCTCTCATGGCTGAACTCTTTTCTACATTCTATGATTATCAACTTATTAATAAATAAATTTAAAAATTAAAAACACTTAAAAATAAATGTTTATAATTTTAAAAATATTTCTTTTAAAATTTTTTTGAACTTTTATTTTACAATTTTTCAAGATGTATTTTTGTGAATAAACCATAAATATAATATTTTGTGATTAATATTTGATATACTCATTGTATATAGTTTCTATATCTTGTCAGGCCATCAGATCCTGACACCTAATTAATAAGATAAAAAGAATAAGGTTTACCTTTTATTTTCTTCAAAGTAATAAGTCCTAAAAGGACATTAGATTTTAATATCAACTTTTTATTTTTTTCAAAATAATAAGTCATTGTGATCTAAAAACCTCATTAATGAAGTGACAGGATTTGGTGGCCTAATAGTGTATAAAAGGTATACACGGTTAGTGCATCAAATATTTTTCTTAAATCTTATAATACTAGCATTGCATCAAACATAAATCTTTTTTAATATTTGTGTCTCAACTCGAGAGTTGAGAGTTATTAAATTGGAACAATTTTCAACTTGAGACTTTTGTATATGAAATGAAAGGGAAAAAAGTTAAAAAAATAAGAAGCTTTTGCAAATTTTTCACATTTCTTTGATAAATCATAAATGGGACAACATAACTTTATGATAAATCATACCCATTTTTGAGTTAGCCATTTTAATATATGAGCTTGTTTTTATTATAAAAGTACATGCCTACATTAATCTATGCCAAATAAACAATAATCTCTCATAAATTTTTAATTTTTTCCAATAATGATAAACGTACCTACATTAGTCTATGTCAAACTATAAATTGTTTACTATTACATAAATATGAGGAAGCTTAATGAGAAAAAGGAAATTCAAATCCAACCTTATCACCCTTAGGATGGTAATTACCAATCAAATTACCCCTTGATTGTTACAAACAAACATCAATTGATAAAAGAGGATTGTTAAAGATAGTTGCATCACTTTTCCTCTTTTTCTTTGTAACTTTTATGTGTGATTAAGGAAAAAAAAATATTCCAAACAATGGCTAAAGGCACTTTATTCTTACTCAACTTTATACAATATTAATGATTATTTTGAGTAAAAATAAAAATTTGGATTAATATATATATATATATATATATATCATGGTCCCCAAAGTTGAGTAATATGCCCACAAAAATGTGCAAATAAATTTAAGTATTTCTAAGCACAACGATTAGTATCCACTTCCATGTAAAGAGTGGGCTAACTATATCACCCACTTTGACGACATTCTTACATTGCTAAAAGGAAAAAGGAAGAACAAAAGTAAGATACTGGAGATAAATATACTAATACTAATTGAGCTTTTAGAATTACAAGTCATAAAAAAATTAAAAACAAATAATGACTATTACATATATATATATATACACACATCAATTTACCAGTATACTATTTTTGGTGAATTTTTGACGAAATTTTATGAATTAATAGTTGAAGAATAAGAATTGTGCCGTAGACATTTAGTTGAATGATAAGTATGTATTGCCTCATTTAAATAATTGAGTTCAGATTCTCCCTTCCTCTTTTTTTTCAAAACTAGGTCGGAGGCTAGGTGTTGCAAAAAAATAGATATTAGGGACGGATGTCGCAAACATTTAGTTAAACAATAAGTATGTATCCCCTCATTTAAATAATTGAGTTCAAATTTTTCGTTTCTCTTTTTTTCAAAATTGGGTTTGAGGTTAGGTGTTACGAAAAATAGAGGTTAGGGACGAACAATGACAAATTTAAAATTTTGCATGAAAAGTAATTAAAAATTAATTATACAAATAATCATATTATGTATATAAAGTTTTATAAATAATAATGAAGAAAATTAAAAATTAAAAAATGACTACCATCACTACTCGCCACCCCGTTAACTCCATTGGTGGAGATGAAGAAAAAGAGAAAAAGGAAAGGAAGGGAGGAACGGCGTGGAAACCTTTTGTATTTTGTATATTTTTATTCTTTTATTTAAAATTTTAAATTATTAAGTCCATTTATATGAATCCCTAAGCACCATATGTTACTTTTTTTTTTGTTTAAATAACTATCTAAAAAGAAAAAAGATAAGAAATCTAGTTTATGAACTAATCTTGTGGTGTCATTGTCAACTTTATCTTACAATATTCCCTTCGAAAGACAACTTTCACAATTTTGCTTTTTAACTTTTCAAATTAAAAAGTTAAATAAAATTTAGGAATAAAAATAAAATAATAAGTGTAAAAACCGAAATTTTAAAATTTCCAAATTGCAAAAAAAAATATATTTTATTCGATTTCATCATTTTTAGTCAATTTTAATTTTTTCCAAGTAATAATTTTTAGATAAAATATGAATTTTCCTTTACCATGTTGCATATCATATTCTTTTTATTTTTAAAAAAAATGCAGAAAGCAAAAAGTTGCAATCCCAACATACTGGATGTTTTTTGACTTTACAAAAGATTGAAGAAGATAATAGAAGGTGGAAAGAGACATATGATTATGAAAGGTGGCATTCAACTTTCTTTGCTTTGGTGACATTACCACAAGCTATGTACTTTATTGATCTCTCTAACATTTTATACATTTGACCCCAAACTTTTAGAAATTCCAAAACGAACCACTATTCGTGATTTTTTTTTTCTTTTAAGATAAGAATTTCTAAAAAAGGGGTGAAATATTTTAAATATGAAAATAAAAAAATAAAACATGACGATAATAAGTATAAATAATAATATAAACATTTAAAAGTAAGGATTTAATGCTAATTTCACATTTGAACTGGCATATTTTATTTATGTTACCTATTTATCATAATGTA
The DNA here is from genome assembly GCA_036013995.1 of Theobroma grandiflorum. NCBI lineage: Eukaryota > Viridiplantae > Streptophyta > Magnoliopsida > Malvales > Malvaceae > Theobroma > Theobroma grandiflorum. The sequence continues at coordinate 2,555,068 of CP142127.1, forward strand.
TAGGTCAAGAACCAATACTGATATGTTAGAAAAAATAAATCGAAAGTAAAAAAAAAAGGAAATATTTTTTTTATTTTGAAAAGTTTATTAAAAATTATAGAGAGGAAATAATTTTTATAATTTTACAAAACTATGAATATCTTCTATTTTGTCAAAAATTCTAAACATATTTTTTATTTAATGGATTTCCTAGTCTTTTATAATTTCTATTTTTTTATCAATCTAGAATTTTTTAATAATTAAAATTTATTTTTGATTTTATAAAGAGTAAAAAATTATTTTTATGTTTTTCAAAATTTATAGATTTTTGTTTTCAAAATTTTAAAAATATATCAAATTTTTAAATTTTTTTTAAAATGATAAAAATTAAGTTTTAGAATTTTATTGATTAAAGAAAGATAAAAATATCAAATCTAGTTTGATAACATTATAGAGTATGTTGTAATATGAAATTATATTAGTTTTTCCATACAATCACACTATATCCAATTTATTGTAATATAATTATATTACAATTTTATATCAGGTTGATTTTTTATTAAATAAAAGTTACGACGTAACGTAACTTAATTAGATACGTTGCAAGAAGGAATGTGATGCAAATATATTGTACCAAATGCCACCTAAGAGAATATAAGGAGGGAAAAAGGAACCACTTTACAGCTTGGGTCTTCCTGCTTTGAAGATGCACTGAGGGGTGATTATTACGGCCTGCTGCAATAAAGATAAGCTTGGATTTCACTTTTGAACCATTTGCAGTTGTCGCTGTTAAACCCTTACAGCATTTTTCCTTCCAGTTCTATGCATTCCCTTTCAATTTGATTGGAAACTGAGCAATATTGTAATTGTATGAGCCAGAACGTTGGAATCTAGCTCCTAGAATAAGACCTGACATAGTGTTAAAGCTAGCATTTTCTTATACATATATCACATTAACTAGTGTTCCACTAGCAAGCCAGCCAACATCATTCCTCTGCAGCTTCTCATCGATTGCTGTCAAAGATCAATATCTACCCCTTCTTCTGTGAGAATGGGAAATGTTTAAAAGGGTATTTCATCATGTATGGAGGAGGGGCTTCTTTGGCATGATACCTGCAGAAAAATCTGATCTGGTTGCTGCGCTTGCTTGCACGTCAGCACTAACTCTGGACTAGCGTGAGCTGTTGCCTTTGACGAAAAGCGGCACCCACGATTTTATACTTTGTGATAGATTCACGGTGTGGTGGCTCCCATGGCCCCTCATTGTTGGCGTTGGGGAAGTGCCTCGCTGCTTGCAAGACGTCATGTTGGAATCTATCAAGTGCTCTGAACAGTGCCTTGGTCATGGTTCAGCAGATGAAGCTGTCAGACAACTGGCCAAGCACGCATCTTTTGATGTTAAGCTAAGCCATATCATTATCATTAAGGGCTCTGGTAAATGATCTCGAATATTGATCAGAATAACAAAAAAAAACTCAAATTATATTTACCTTATGATTATCATCTAATCGGGTTTGATATTTATGAAAATGTTCTCACCTCATATTCTGTGATTGACAATTAATACGAGAATTTCTCATAATATTAAATAAAAATATATTATATATTCTTTGAATACTAAACCTTAGCAAAGGACCTTATTAGGAAACTTACTAGCAAAATCCTAAAGATGCTTGCTCCTTGGAGTTCAACGCTCTCGTTGGCCTATAGAAGCTTTTTTTCATTTCACAGACAATTAGGTAGCGTTTGGTATAAAAGAAGTGAAAATATATTTTTTATAATATATTTAATTAAATTATATTGTAATGTTTATTTTATAACAAATCATTATAATATAAGATTGCAATACAATCACATTACAATCAAGGGATGTAATGTGATTACAGTTTAAAACCAATGCAATAATATTACATTGCACTATGTAATATTCTTAAAAGATATTTTTACTTTTCAATTTTATTATTTTATTAAAAATATTTTATAATGTTATAATTAAAATAAAAAAATATTAAAATAAAACATATAATATAAAAATAAAAAATTTAAAATAAAATAAAATATAAAAAATTAAAATTTATATAATATAAATAAAAAATTAAAATAAAATATATAATATAAAAAATAAAATAAAATATATAAAATTATAATAAAAAATAAAAATAAAATATATGACATTAAAAATATATTTAAAAAATAATATTATATAAAAATTAATAATAAAAAATATAAATATATTAAACTTACAATTTAATAAATAGAGATAATTTTAAAAACAACATTACATTCTCAACATAGTATATTCTCAACATAGTGTTTATAAACTAAACGCTGCAATATTATCTCTCTTGTATGTTAATCATTATTTTATTTGTATATCAAACATTGTAATATTATTTTTCTTGCAGTCAAATTACTTGTAATCACATTACCTGCAATCACATTACCTGTAATCACATTGTATTGTAAAGTATCAAATACTACCTTAAAATTGAAAGCAAAAGAAAAAAAAAAAGAAGAGACAATCTTTAGAGAATTAATTAATCAAAGCAAAGATAGAAAAATATTGATTAGAGGAAGATGAAATGTAATCCATACATTGAAAAGTCTAGATTTAATATCAAATGTATCAAAATCCTAATTGGTCCATGTGTCAAGACTAAGCTCCATTATGGACTTCCCACCAACTAAAATTGGCAGATTGAAGATGGTGATGTCATATCGACGCTGCCAAACAGACTGTTTATGAATTCTTTCTCCAGGAAGCATTAGCAGAGCCTAGGCTGCAAGGTAATTATATGCAGCTTTAACAGAGTGCAGTGCACGGCAAAGAATCAGCCTTAACGATCTTTGGACTGATAGAAACAGTTCCTGAAGTGCTCCAAAGTCTATGCATCTAGAGCAAGACACTTCTCCTCCAGCCAAGAACTGTAGTGAAGGGAATTCATGAGATTTACAGTATGCCACATGTTAGGAAAAGCAAAGAGAAGGGAGAAGAGGCTAAGAGAAGCAGAAGTTACCTTCATAATTCCACTTCAGACACCCCAAATAAGAAGGAACTTGGATCGCCGGTTCCTAGAAGCGGAATGTACTCTGATCCTCTCACACGGACGCTAAAGCACGCTGCGGTAACAACTCAAATAAGGGATCCAGCAAAGGAACACAACAATTATCATGTGCATACAAGTTCTGGATGGATGAGTTTTCAACTCTTTTAAGATCTTTAGAAATTAAACATACACATAAAAACAAGAAACATATGTAATTCCTGGCATAAAATAGAGTATAACTGTATAAATTATTCATTAGTCTAACAAAGAAATCTTTTATAAAATAATAAATGATGATTTTGGGCAAGAAAACCAACATCAAATTACCATTCTCTATTTTCACGACACTTTGGAGCATTGTATCCATCTTTGTCTTCATATCAGAACTATCATCCATAAGTGGGACAACAAGAGTCAATTCCCTGTAAATATCACGTACAAACCAGCATATCCTCTCAGCAAATTCAACTTCACCATCAGATATTCGACCAATTGCTAACCGCATCAGTTCTCCTGTCAAATCTGCAAGCTGTAAAAGAAGAGTAAACAAAGAGCCCTTCCATCATACATGCACATCTATGTCTGTTTGGTTGGATGTGTCACACTTTTGTGAGTATGCATGTAACCTTCGGAATATCTAGTCCGGTAATTTAGAAGCTGGAATTAAGTAGGTACTACTTTAACAGAAGATATAGTGATATATGACCATATTTGCCTCAATTGTTTTCACCAGCCTGTGCCTTCATAATGCAGATACAGTAAGTAAAATAGCATAAAATTCAGGCAGCTACCCCTAAGAGGTAGTCAAGGAGATTAATTTGCAAAGGCTCAAGAGATGGATCACTAAGTGGCAATAAACTAGCATTTATCTCATCAAGATTCAAAAGAGTTCCAGTTTGGCAGAATTTGAAGAATGTTGCAGCTTCAACATACTCTTGTACCTGCAAAGACACAAGCATAATAAGTCAACTCACTAGTTTCTCTTCAACATTAAAGTATAAGGAGAAAAAGATGCCACCCCGGGAGAGTATGCTCGCCATAGCTTCCAAAAATCAGTCCCTTGCAACTCTTTCACCAGTCGGGATATGTGCTGATCTCTCACTGCTGCTAGATCCTTTTCTGCCTTTTCCAAAACTTCATCTCTGTTGTTTTTACTAATTCTGTCATTAAAGCATATTGTAGTTCAGAAGTATAACCAATGCAAAGTACACATCAATATGAACCAAATAAAAAACAGTTCCTTTCTTGTGAAGAAGCAAACTCATAATGACAAGGAAAATAGATATTAAATAACAGCAAGTGGAACAATGCATTTCAATTGACTAATTGCATTCTGAACCATACAAATAGGCAGCTTGCAAGAGAAAATATTATCATAGCATTAAAATCTTAGACAAAGGAAAAATGGGGGTAACCAAATAAATTTCAATATTACCTGTGCACCTGAAATATGACTTTTTTACTATTCATAGTCACATCACGACTGGCTTTTACCACTCTTTCCCGTTTTTCATTCTACAAACATGATTGAGGTTTGATTAGTCATCGCATAAAAGCATCTTCAGCAATGAAACAAATTCATGCAGAAAACCACATGATGCAAAGGAACTGTACAGCTTATAATAAGCGTTAGAAATTTGAGCTTTTTGGAGAACATATCCACATTGCATGTATCCAACTTCCCAACAAAACTCAACTCTAATTCAATTGCTCAAATATCTCGACCCCGATGCTTCACTGCCAGAACAAAGGGGCCTAGAAACGATTTTAAATCCATAATCAAAGTACTTATCCATTATTTCCTATAACAACCATTTCCTCCAACTTTGTCCCCGTGGAAATGAGGGCTTTAAGCTTTAAAGTTGGTGTTTTAAGGTTTTCAAGGTCAGCTGCTTCTCTTGGTATAAATAATCTCTAAGTTGTAGCTCATGACCCTAAATTTTCAAAAAAACTCTAAATTTCTATCTAAATATTTTCAGGGTATTCAAGAGACCCAAGTTAGGGAATGCGAAATGAAGATGAAAAGTGGTGAAAAGAGAAAGAGAAAAGAAAGTAAACTCACAAGGGCATTGAGGTAATCCGCGTAGGTGGAAAAGGCGTCCTTGATGGAGGAACGGGAGCTCATTGTCCTTGCTGGTTTCGTTGAGCTCTCCAACGGCAAAGCGGCATCAGCAGCTGTTCGATGTCGGAGGGCAAAGAAGGAATTAGCCAGCAATGATAAACAAACAAACAGAAACAGGGTTCAGGATTTGAGTGATTACCAGGAGGGAGGCGGTGGGGTTTGAACTTGGGAGCCATCAGCCACGACACAGATATCCTGCGGAATAATGCTGCCGAGGAATTCAACATCTGCTCTCGTTGCCCCCTATACCCCTGTCCTGCGCCCCCTTTTTCCCACAATTTTCATTTTCTATTTTATTTATTTTGCAAATTAAATTTATATTTATATATTTTAATAAATTAAAATTTTTAAAAATATCTTATTTCAGTTTTTATACAATATAGATATAATATATTATAACACTCAATATATAAAATATTATATGGTTAAGAAAATGAATAAAGCATTAGTATGATGCGGTATTATATTTATTCCTTTGAGTATCTATGATTTTAAATCAATATGGATTGAGACATAATATTTTAATTTTATTAATTATAATCTTATTATTTTCCCCGAAAATATTTAGTTTTATTTTCGTTGAAATAAGGGAAACGGTGCCGTGCGGGTAAAAGTAGAATGCTAAAAAAGGATGTCGTTTCCAAACTCACTTGCCTCCAATGCTGGCTGAGTTCGGGGCGCGCAGGCACGAAACCTCCATCTCGTCAAAAACCGTTGGCTGCCACAACAGGTGGGCGAAGCTGCAGCTGCTTCTGGTTCTGAACCTGACCTCTTTAAATTCCACAAATCCGACGCTAAAAATCACTAAGGAAAAAGAAAAATGGTGACCGTGATAGTGGCCACAACCACCGATCCCGCCTCGATCAACCCAGCCACCGCCCTCTTGGCCATGCCCGGTTGGCTCCCCGGTCCCTCTTTGTTCCAGGTAGCTGTTAATATAATCACATTAGTTGATAACACTATCTTGATCACGTGATCAATGAAAAATTTAATCTCAATCTTCACGAGATACGACGGTGACTTTGTTCGTTTATATCTGTCAGGACATCATAAGCTTTACTAATCGAAACGTTCGATTACTTCAACACAACAAAAGCATAGTCGAAGAGGATGATTTGGATCGCCGTTGGGAAGAAGCCACCGGTGAGGCAGTCGACGAGGTTATTTTCTTCAGCAAACACACCGCCGTTTCCAACCGCCCTGCTCTCACTGTTCACCCGATCGGTATTTTTTTTTGTTTGTTTAAAGTTTGTTTATTTTTTTTTTATTCTTGAGATCAAAAGCTTACTACTTTTTTGTGTGGGTGAAATGTAGGGGTGCCTCATTTGCGTGAAGGAGATGTTCCGCCACAGGGTGGGAGGCCCGGTTGGGCGGCGCCGCCTGACCCTAGGATAGGGCCATGGCTTAGGCTTTTGAAGATAATTGCTCAGTCTCATGATTTGGTTCCTGAATTTGAGGTCAATTTAATTTATTGATTATTGCTTACTATGTTGTTAAGTTACCTATTTTTGCTTCTTATTATTGTTTAATTTGGTTATAGATAACTTTGGAGGGTACCCATCATGGACCTATAACAACCAAACCAACTATGTTCCTTGAGATTGGTAATGCAGTATTTTCTTTTTTGGTCACTAGTTTAGAGCTTCATTTTTTTTTTTTTTTTGAAATAAAAGGAGAAACATTAGAGCTTCATTTACTTCGATATGACCTTAGCTGTCCTAAAATTTGCATCCAAATTATTTCTTGAAGAAAATTATGGTGAAATTTGAAGAGACAAACATAGAAATGAAGGAATAAATGGAAAAGTGGCTATCTTTGTTGATATGGGATGGGATGAATGCTGGATTTCGTTTTATGAAGTTAGGATGATGTTCTTATGCAATTAGCAATTCGGGATTTTTTTTAAAGTGCTATACATGGTGAATCTTTGCCAGTTAGGATGGGATTGTTGTTTTATGATGAAACATAGTTAGTATAGGTATACATGCATGCATGCATGCAGACTGACTGAGAGGTAAAATTGATATATTGACATGGATTTTGTTTGACATTTTCTTTATGTGCTACTTCATTGAGAAGAACGTTGTCCACAATTGATTTTACAAAACATGCATTTCATTTTTTAGCTTTGTCACTCATCGAGTGTGCTACCCTTCATCATGTTACTTTTTTGCTTTGCAATAGATTGCTACCCAAAAGGAAGAAAAAAGAAAATCCAGTTTATGTTTCAATGTTTAGTTTATTTTGGCTGGAATGGTCATTTAAGTTGTGTTATATGTGGCTCATTATTTCTTCTCTGCTTCATGCTGATAACCTCCCTGTACTGCAAAAAATAAAGCTCCTGTCAGATGAATTTCTACAATGGGTGTTTAGAATGTAATTGCTTTCCTTTTTCTCTGTGTTTAATATGTTTTCTTGTTGGCTGATGTAGGCAGTACAGATGAGTACTGGAAGAGGCAAGATGCTGCTCAAGTCATTGCTCTAGTTGAGTAGATATTTATAGTGTTTCCTATACCAAGAATTAGTCATTAACACGCCCCAATTATTATCATGCCTTTGTTTTTTTTTTTTTTTTTCTGGAATTTTATAAGACATTTTGGTGAATTTATTCATGTCCAATATTAGTTTTAACCCTCCCAACTTACTTAGATAAGACAATAAACTTTGATGGTTGATCATGAATAACTTTTTTTATACTTTCAATATAATACATTGAATTTTGGTAGTAAGTAAAATAGATAGTTCATTAGATGTGATAGGCTTTGTTCCCTAACATTTTTTTGTTTGTGCTTTGAAGTTAGTTTGGAAAGGACTTGGGCTTGGAGGTGGTGATGAAGTCGGAAAGTGGGGCAGGTACTGGTGAAATAACTGAAATATGTAGGCTTTTCTTAAGCAATAATAATGCAGTCTTGATGCTCGACTACAATTTTTTTTGCTTAAACTCAGTTATGCTTGAAGGCATCCTATCCTGATAATATTATTGGTAGACAAGCAGTTATTTTTTCCTTTTTTTCAGACATCCCCTTTTTGGTTTAATTTGTGGTAACAAAGAGTTTATTATTCATGACAATATGCCTTTGCATTATTAACATAACCCCCTGTTTATAACTTTATGATATTCAAGGGAGAATGACAACAACAAAGTGCTTCTTGGAATTGGTGGTGGACATTATGCTCCTCGGCACATGGATATAGTCATGTAAGTTACTGTTATGGATAACTTTTCTTTGTATATATGCTCCTCGATCTTGAAATTTCTTCTTGCTACCACATTTTTCCTGTTATGCTAAACTTATCAAATGCCTCTTTTAAGTGTTTTGTTCTCTTGTTTTCCTGGAAAATGAAAGGGGCGGCTATTGAAAGAGGTTTTGTTCACTATTAATAATCTTTTATTTGTGTGTAAACTACTAACTGCAGAAAAGGTAGTGTTTGGGTGGGCCACCTGCTTTCTGGATATTCCTTGCCAATGGAAGATCCAAGTGAGTCAAAAGTAAATGGAAATACGGAAGGTATTGGTGGAACCTGGAGAGAATCAATTAAAGTTGCATTTGAGGCTACAAAATCAGCTTTCCCTGGTGGGGAAGTTATGGCACATCTTGATCACAAGTATGTTAACTGACAAATATTTTACATGACCTCATGGTTCTTATGTTTTTGTTTATATGTTGTGTTATTAATCTAGAAACATGTTCAAGTATTTGGCTACTGTTTAGAAGCGATTAAGGACTGAGGGTCTCCAGGAGTTATGCAGTTATGTAGGTTTTAGCTAGAGAGATAGTCTGCTTAACATCTAAGAGCCTAGCTGGATTATTTTGTGCAAGAGATACTGACTTGGTGTTAGTGAGCATTGAAGTTTGGGCTCGTGTCATTAGCAGATCACAAGATAAGGTGTATGAAGTTTTGGTCGCTTTCCGCATCTGCCTTTCTCTGTGTCCCATTTCTTCTTCTCCTGAGAAAGGACCTTAGATCCTGCTCACCAAGCCACTTTTGAGTTCCTTTTGGTGGTTGCTCATAGCGATTGAGATGAACACACTTTTTTTATCAATAAAATAAACACTTTTCTGCTCATACTTATAGGAACTATTGCAAGAGAAAGAGAAAGAGGTTGAGGGTGGAGTTGGAAGGAGAGAAGGACTAAAAGCAATTATGCCTTAGTTTCTACAGATCATGTCAAAGTTATGAATAATATCTTAAAGTTACAATTTCAGCCTCTGGATAACTAAGTGATGCCATTTGGGATTGGTTCAAGTGGATTGTGGAAGGGTTTTTGGTAGATATTTTAGATGCAAGTCATAGAGAACTTGTCTAATAGAGATACTAAATAAACCTTCTTGGTTCTAAATTGTTTCTGAAACCCAGTGCTTCATTTCAGAATGGATTGTGAAAGTATAAAATTACAAAACAGGGTTTACTCTTTTATTTGGTTATTTAATTTAACAAACTAAATGTATTATAACGTTGACTCCTGGATTTTCTGTGGTCACTTGGAATAGTGTTCAGTGGCTGTTTGGGATAGTGGGCTAAATGATTGTTGAATTCATTCCCTTGTCCTCTCTGCACCTTTGTTTGTATTGACAGCTGGTGCAAGTTAATGAGGGATTAAAGAAAATAAGAGGTCGAAAATCAGGAGTAGAGACTAAATGTTATTCAGTTATTATCTGCTACTTTTTTTTTTTTGGTCATGAATTATTTCTGCTATTGAAACTCTGCTGCTTGAGAACATCTTAGATACTGTAGCACAACACCCCTTGATGCTTATTCCTGATTTCAGGAGTTTCAAGAGCTGGCAGAAAAATGCAATTACTGCATTTTTAGGTGAGCAGAACATTAAAATTGGCAAGCCAAACGACTTCATTTGATTGATATTGGTTTCTGGATGGACTTCTTTTCCCTAGCAATAACTGTGCTAGGGATTTTCATCGATACAGAAGAATTGATTACTATAGAATATATATATATATACTATAGTTATTTAGCAGCATCTAAACAATTTTGGTCGGAAGCAAGGGATTCACAGCTGTAAAGGACGAATGACAAAAGAGCAGCCTGCACGAGGATGATCAAAAGGGCTCTGCTGATATATAAATGCTTTGCATTTGTTTTTAATGCCTTGTCTTTCTTTGTCCATCGTGGTTACAGCTAGTTGAATGATATCGTATAAGTAATTAAGAAGTTTTGTATTTATACATTGCTGCATTTTTGCAGTTAGATGCAATAACAAATCTTTTATTATGAATTCCTATGGCATTATTTGCTAGCATTTGCTTATGGTGATTTTTAATGTGGGGTGCTTTCTAGATTGCATGTTTTCGTTGATGCCAACTATCTCTAGGAACTGTCAAGAGCAGAATATGTAGACCATATTGGACAGAGCTTTTGTATTAGAACTTGATGTCCTCTATATCATCAGGCACTCATGATGTTTTCTCTAACTCAATCCAACGACGTCTTCGTCACTATTAGTTGGCTCTGCTTGACTCTCTGTTGGAAGTGCTTGGTGTGGGTTAGATCTAGGTTGGATCTGTTTTGATATTACTTTATCACGAAATCATTGCTCTCTTCAAAGATTAACTTGATAAGATGTGCAGTGTTTAGGTTTATAATTCTTTCATATGCTTCAATATCCATGTCTCATTATATAAAAATTAAAATACACGCACTTATTATTGTGTCAAATATTTAGAGGCACGATATACAAACTAAAATATGTGATTCATTTGTTGAATCAAATATTCGGGTGTTACAAGTCTCATAATAAACCCATATGATGTGAAGAGAGCCACGGTTTCCTTCAAATTTTAGTAGTGTCTCAACTTGGCATCATCCATGGGACCCCATGCTTTTGGAAAAGTCTTCCTAAGCCTAAAGATAAGTCAGTCCAAATCTCCAAACAACCGTTAAAAATCTCACTAGATTCTGGCCCTTCAGCCCAATTGGCAGCCTAAGGGATTGGCTAGCGAGAGAAAATCAGCATTTTCCTATTCATGACCCTAGCTTGTCCATGTTCTCAGTGGCTGCCATTGCTTTCAATTGATCTGTTTTCATTCAAGCTGTCAGGTGGTTGCTTAGGCTTATAAAATTTGACTTGATTAATTATTTCCCAATTAGATATGTATCATCATGAAATATAAATCCTTCTTACTAGTATTTTTATTGTTATTATTATTATTATTATATCTATTTTTTGACTAACAAAGTAGTGGCTTAAAGCAGGCATGCTTTCCAGCCAATTCTGATATGGCCAATATGAAACTTGCCCAATTTGCCAACATTCCTTAGGCAGCCAGGAACCCAATCCAAGGGCTACCAAGCTACCACTCTTCCGATCATTGACTTCATTACAACCGTTGGATCAGGCAACGAGGTATGGACATGAACATTTAAACGAAATGAACAAAGGACCTAAGCATACGTGGGGTTGTCTTTAGTCAGGTGACAACAACATCTGGCTTTATCTTCCTCAGTAAAGTCCAAAAAACAAAAGAAAATCCCCATAACCCAAAAAGAGAAAAGAATTTTGAATGGGGAAGGGGGTTAAGCAAAATTCATATCTATGAGTTGGTACACTTTGACAAACAAAAAACCATAGGAATTGGCCGACCAAGTCCCCTTCAGAAATGGGGTTTTTGTCCATTTGTCAAATTTATGTTGTTGAAATTGAATTGAGACCAACAAATAAGATAAACAGAACTCAGCAGGTTCTGTCCCCCCCACCCCTGCAAGGCCTCACTTGTCCAGTTCATGCCTGGTTTTGTCGTTTTGGATAAGAGCTTGCTTGGCTTCTTGCTTGAAGGGGTATTATTGTTTTTCACTTGAATGATTCTGGGCTTTGGGGGAGCTTTATTTCATTTTAATGTCATCATGGTAAACAAAAGGGAATTAATGAATTAAATTGCTTACCATATTGGTAGATATGTATCAATTGCTTTCATATTATTTATATCCATTTCAAGCCTCATTAATGTTGTAAATTTATTCCCCTTTTTGCACATTTTGAAGCATCCCTCTTGAAGGAACCAAAAATGTTGTTGACAAAAAAAAAAAGGAAAGTAATTTAATGGAAAATTATCCAATTCAGAAAAAGAGATTTAAATTCAACTTTTTAAAATACAAAATACATGCATTTATTGATTTACGAGATAAAATTGATATTCAATTAAGTAAAATCCAAACAATCTCGAAAGGGACATTATAATTTAAGAACTTAAGATTCAATTTTGAATATAAAAAAAATTTTATGAAATGAAAGAAAGAAATTATCTCTAATTACGTAACTCAAAATTTTATATATATATATATATAAACAAAATCTGATCATGAATTAAAAGGTCGATATTGTTCTAGTTAATTAATTAATACAATAAGAAAAATAATTGTCTAGGTCATAGTTAGATAGTCAAGTGAAGGCTACGTCCATGGAGTCATGGAAATTGCTCAAAACTTTCATAACCATAATAAAAACGAAGAGGAAAAAACATATGAAAGCCATGACAACAAAACCGAAAGGGATTCTTTATATTAAAAAATTACTTAGTTAAGTACAAAAATCCTTAATTTCAGCGAATGTATATTAAGTGTGAATAAATAAATTAATAAATCTTTTCTTCTTTGTTACGAAGAATACTATAATTGTCTCGTACTTGTCAAGATTGTATCAATTCAAATCACTTGAATTAAGCTCGAATAAAAATTATATATATTATAATTTTATCATATTAATAAATTTAAACATGTGGCTTGGATTGAATTTGACTATATGGGGTGGTATTAAGAACATATTTGCATGGTAGTAAAATGATGGATGGACATATAGAATAAACAGAAAACACTTGGGGACCTTGAACTTGCCCCCAATAGGTATGTTAAAATATTGTATAATAAAGAATTGGCGCATGTGAAGCTGAAATTAATTAGGGTTCATATTATTATAGAATTTAATTAACCATCCAAGCAGGAGAGATTTCACTTAGGATCCCCATGCAAGAAACCTTCCTTTTTGTCTTTGCTAGGGACTCAAACATGGAGATCAAGTGTATCACCCAAGGTGGAGATCAAAGGAGGAACATGGGATTACTCTATGCTTGACCCTCTATATTTTGGATTTTTGAGTTTCTTGTTTTATAATATTTGGATAAGGAAGAACATCTGTTTTAAAAATACAAGAAAATAAGATAAACTAATTTAATTTAAATAATGAATTAAAGGGTTTGAGCAGAAAAATTAAGATTAAGGTTCCATAATCTATTTAGAAGTTTTTTATTTAAATTTATCGAGACAGATTATAAAACCCAAAATCTTTATATATAAAAAAAATGAGTTGGTACGAGAATATAACTTGATTATAGGTATGAAAAAAGAAAAAAGAATGTAGGATTCCATCTACATCTATCATTTTCTCTTAATTTCCTTTTGGTGGCTAAGGAAATGTTGGGTTTGTTGACCTTATTTGATTAAGCAAGATTGTATTCTTTTTGGGATAAAGAATGAAGTAGTTATGAGAGCAAGTTATCTACACAACTAGCTCTCCAAAGGAAAGTTAGCTTTAAACTCAAACCTCATACTTACCTACCCTAACCTACTTCCATAATCCAAAGCTAAACATTATAATAGGACAACTCAAAATTTTTTATAGCCGTTTTTTACAAGATGAAAAAAATTAAAAAAAATGCTTATAATGATGTGGATGATGATATAATCATATGATATTTTTATCATTCACGTTATTATTACGTTAGTACAATATAAATATAAACTAACAAATGTGGTATTTTATTAATGATTATTAATTAATTATTAATAATAAAAATTTATTTAACTCAAAATAAAAATATAAAATTTTGATTAAATGTAATTATGTTACAAATATATGATTTACTTCTTCAATTTAATTATTATATATAAATTGGTGTTAAAAAAAGTATTTAATTAATTCCGAAATATGTAAGATTTTGTTCATCTATTTTCTTTATTAGGAATTTCCAACAAATAAAAATCAAATGTGCAATTTAGTGGACCTGTGAATTAGTGACACGTAACAGACACAAAATAGTACGGTAATCGAAACTGTACCTAATCGTACCTCGTCATCCCCAAAATCGGTTGCGACTCAATTTTTGGCCTTTTAACAGTCTTACATCATGTTCATCGGATCAGCCCCCCTCTTTCCGGGTCCCATGTCCACGTCCCGACAAAAAAATAAAAGAGAACGGTTCTACTTTGCTCTCGCCGCACGTTACCATTCCCAGACCTGGATACACGTGTAACCAACCAACCTATGAGATCATCTTAATTGTGTGGTGCTGATCCCCAAAAAAATAAAGTCTTAATAATGAGCTTCCATCCACTGCACCGCACTTCTTTTCACCACATTACACCCATCCCTCATATCCCATAAAATATTAATACGTATGCCATTTTTTTTCCAATAATGAATTCTAAGATAAAAGTTATAATTTAATATTTGATTTATTATTAATTAAAATGTGTATTATTATCAACATCACAACTTTACGTTTAATGGTAAAAATTTTATTAAAAAATGTCACAAAAATACTATTTGAAATTACTATACAAAATAAAAATTTTTCGAATCCAAGGGACGGTATAATATTAAAATATATAAAATATACAATTAAAGTTTCAAATTGACTATATTTTATATGACGCGTTAGTTATACCTAAAAAAAAGATAATAATCGTAATAATCTAATGATGCAACTTAGATTAATTTCTTTTTTGCAATCCAACGGCTGATCCCGAGGTTCCAGAATGAGGCCGGTTGTTGAGGATCATTTATAAAGAGAGACAGAGAGAGTTTGACTCGAGAAAAGTGGGGAGGAGGAAACTGGACAAGGTGGGGACCCATAAGGAAAAAGATTCTAAAACAAAGTTAGTAAAAAAAAAAGGAAAAAAGACAGCTCAAGATCTCCTCTAACAAACAACCACGTGTACATGAAATCATCGTCTCCTCTTCATCATCTTCACTGGATTCGCAGCAACAGCTTCGACTTTCCCTTTATTGTTTCTCCGCCGTTCTTTTACTAATAATTCTCCGGTGAATAACCATACGAACACTGAACTGTTTCTAGTTTTGACTCAAGAAGAGCGAGCTCAGATTCTCCGACATCTCTGTCAGCTTCAAACAGAAAAAAGAACAAGAGAGACAAGGTCAAAAGAAAAGAGAGTTTGTTTTGGCTGATTTTCTGGCTGTTATTGTTGTTGCTGCTGCTGCTGATGCTGTTTGGTTGGAAGGAAAGTTTGGGGTTATCTTCTTTTTTTTTTTTCTGGGAAAGTGACCAGGTAAAGTGGCGTTATCAGTGTGGTTAATATGGTACTAAAAATAGGGTGGGGATAATTAATGCTAAAACTGAGCCAAATAAATAAGGGGTTGTGGTGGGTAGGGATGTCAACGGGTACCCTATTATAGGGTACCCGCGGGTACCCGACCCGGTTATACCGGGTTAGGGTACCATATAACCGGATTAGGGGCGGGTTCGGGTAGCAATTTTACTACCCGACTCGGGTTCGGGTAGGGTTCGGGTATTACACTTCGGATACCGGTTACCCGACCCGTTTAATCCTTTATCGGGTTCCGCGGGTACCCGCCTTATAACCCGTTTAACTATCCATTTAATTACCCGTTTAATCCTTTTAAAGGGTCCCGCGGGTACCCGCATTGAAACCCGATTAATTATCCGTTTATTTTTTTATAGGGTTTCGCGGATACCCGCATTGAAACCCGATTATTACCCGTTTAACCCGTTTAATTAGTCAATTAATGGAGTAAAATGAGGGTGGAGTGGCTCGAACACTGGTCTTCCACGCGAAGACCCATAGCTTTCACCATCCAGCCAAGTTGTTCTATTTAATATATATGGACAAAATATTATATTTAAAGTATAGTTAGTTTAATAACTAATACATCTATATGAATATATTTAAATAAAAAATTATTAAATTATTAATTATGTTTTATATATTAATACGAATATCATATCATAAAATTATGATTATTAATTAAATTTTTTAAAAATAATTTTTAACTCATCACATTAAATACTAAATTCTATATTGAAGAATTAATGTACAATAACTACAAGTATTAATTATTGAAGCCAATGATACCATAAAATGATATCAAATGATATCAACCTCCTCTAAAATAATGTGTTTGTACTTCATGTTAATTAAAAAACATAAAATTATGATAATTAATTAAATTGTTTAAAAATAATTTTTAACTCATCACATTGAATACTAAATCCTAAATTGAAGAATTAATGTGCAACAAGTACAAGTATTAATTATTGAAGTCAATGATACCATAACTCATCACATTGAATACTAAATCCTAAATTGAAGAATTAATGTGCAACAATTACAAGTATTAATTATTGAAGTCAATGATACCATAACTCATCACATTGAATACTATATCCTAAATTGAAGAATTAATGTGCAACAACTACAAGTATTAATTATTGAAGTCAATGATACCATAAAATGATATCACATTGAATACTATATCCTAAATTGAAGAATTAATGTGCAACAACTACAAGTATTAATTATTGAAGTCAATGATACCATAAAATGATATCACATTGAATACTATATCCTAAATTGAAGAATTGATATCACATTGAATACTATATCCTAAATTGAAGAATTAATGTGCAACAACTACAAGTATTAATTATTGAAGTCAATGATACCATAAAATGATATCACATTGAATACTATATACTAAATTGAAGAATTAATGTGCAACAACTACAAGTATTAATTATTGAAGTCAATGAAACCATAAAATGATATCAAATGATATCAACTTCCTCTAAAATAATGTGTTTGTGCTTCATGTTAATTAAAAAACATAAAATTTTGATAATTAATTAAATTGTTTAAAAACAATTTATAACTCATTACATTGAGTACTAAATTCTTAAAATTTTTGAATTAATGTACAACAACTATAAGTAATTGATTGAAGCCAAGGATACCATAAAATGGTATCAACCTCCTATAAAATAATGACATGCAATATTTCACTATAAGGAATTAGTATTAATTCTATACCATAATATAGAATTAATAAAAATTAGAGGATAAAGGAAAAAATTCAATTTAACAATATATATAACTAAATAATATATATACCTTTATTTATATAAATTTATAATATATAAAGTTAAGTATCTAAAAATAAGTTCTGATATTATAATAATTTTAAAATTTAATTATGTTTTATAAAATTTCATGTAACTAAAAACAAATTTATATCATTAATAAAATTATAATTATTAATTAAATTGTAATATCTTTTAATATCTATATTTTATATAAATTAGATTCATGTATTAAAATATAAATACTATTTTATAGGTACACTATCATACTTTTAATATATAATAATTTTTTATTTTATATTAACATTATAATAATTTTAATTTATAATTTTATAAAATTTATATAATAAAATTTATTTTTTGGTGTTTATTAGAATTTAGAAACAAACAGTTTAGTTTATTTACTTCATAATTATTTACATAATTGATGTTAAAAAAAAAAACAACAAGATTAAAAACATAAATCCCACTCTTTCCTCTTTCTCTTCTTCCCATCAGCCCAGCCAGCCCCACTCCTTGCCTACTGTCGCGGCGCTGCCCCAAGCCCTAGCCCCTGCTTACTGTCGCCCTGCTTGCTCAGGTCTCGCCCCAGTGCCCCACGCCCTGCTTGCTCACTGCTCAGGTGTCGCCCCACGCCTTGCTTGCTCAGGTGTCGCCCCAGTGCCCCACGCCCTGCCCTGCTGGCTCAGGTGTCGCCCCAGTTCCCCTCGCCCTGCCCTGCTGGCTCAGGTGTCGCCCCAGTGCCCCACGCCCTGCCCTGCTGGCTCAGGTGTCGCCCCAGTGCCCCTCGCCCTGCCCTGCTTGCTCAGGTGTCGCCCCAGTTCCCCTCGCCCTGCCCTGCTTGCTCAGGTGTCGCCCCAGTGCCCCACGCCCTGCCCTGCTGGCTCAGGTGTCGCCCCAGTGCCCCTCGCCCTGCCCTGCTTGCTCAGGTGTCGCCCCAGTTCCCCTCGCCCTGCCCTGCTTGCTCAGGTGTCGCCCCAGTGCCCCACGCCCTGCCCTGCTGGCTCAGGTGTCGCCCCAGTGCCCCTCGCCCTGCCCTGCTTGCTCAGGTGTCGCCCCAGTTCCCCTCGCCCTGCCCTGCTTGCTCAGGTGTCGCCAAAACTAACAGCAAACTCGAAGCTCTACTCAACATTTTCAAATTTCCCCTTCCCAACTGTTCGAAACCAAAAATTCATCTTCGATTTCATCAAAACCCCAAACAATAGCGGTAATGTTGATTGTAGTTTAAATGTTTTTATGAGTTGCTTTGAGGTTGCAACCCTTCTTTAGTAGAGTGATTTGTCTGTATGGAATGGAATGAAGTTGAACCATTTACTTAGCATATATTGGTCCATGGTTTGTTAGAGTTCAGGCTTAGTTCTCTGAATTGCATGGTTGCTGGGATTGCATATGTGTTTTGTTGGTTCTGCATTTTTTTCTTGGGGTTGAGTGCTTTGCTTACAGTTTGCTGGTTATTTTTTTCACTCATTTTGTGTTTTGATTTCTTCTTTTCTCTGCTGGATACAGCTTTTGTATTTATTTATGTTTTTAAATTGTAAACCATTGGGATTGTCACTGCCATATCTATTTCTATTTGAATTTTTATATGTTTTAACACAATATTGGATATTTACTGCTTAAGCCCTGTAATTTTTGCCAGCCCAATAATCAATGATCGGCAATTTTCAAAAAAAAATTTCACTGCTTCACAGAAATGCTTAAAATTTTTATTGTCTTTGATCAGAAATTAATACCAAATTTGTGAATTTGATTCTGAATTAGGTTAATTTGTGAACAAAATTGAAAAAGTTTAGGATTCTATTCTATATGAAGCTGATTCTCAGAGTTGCAATGCTGACTAGATTCGTTGTTCAGGAACCTTGCATGCAAACATTTAAGCGACCCTTTGTTGATAATTTTCAGATATTATTTGAGCCTGCAAACACGAGAGCTCATTTGTTGCAATATGAACCCCCCATGTAAGTAGTATTTCGCTAGAAAATGGAAATGGCCAATACCCATAGCAGATACAACATCCAAATGTAGTTTAGGATTTCTGTGAAGCTTATTGACAGCTTGATTTGGTTTCTTTATTAGTAGCATATATATATATATATGCATACAAATATGCCCATAGATTAACTTGAAAGCTCTTCTCCACTTTCTTTATAATTATCAAGAGAATTAAGATGTGTTTAATGTGTTGCGAAATTGGTATTTGATAGTGTGCTGATTTAGGTATGGGTGCATGTCACAATTTATTGGAGGGGCATGATTTGACCCTTAATAGTGCTTTGTTAGCTGTTCCTTATACATGATTAATCTTTACTCAAAGAGTCGTTGAAATTTCTTCTCAAAGGGAAATGATTTTCTGTTTTCAGGTTTGAGGAGCAAATCTTTGCTTTTTCACCATTTAATTTCTTTATAAAGATTTGCTTGTTCTTCTCCAAGCTGCCAGTTGCCAGAAGGTGATTTTCCAAATGGATGCAGCTGACAAATGTGATGATAGTGTTAATTATGATTGCAATAGGACACCCTCTCATTCACCAGCAGATGTAGGGTCAAGTTCACAACAAGTGCCTATAACTGAGCCTTCTGGAACTCCTACTAGTCGTAGTCAAGCTTTGATGTCGTCGACTAGAACTAAACCTCCATTGTGTAGTTCAAGTACCAAACGTCGTCGCAAGTTAACTTCTGAGGTTTGGAATCATTTTGAAAAGATAAATATCGATGGGGAAGATGTGGCAAGCTGTCATTATTGTGCATCTATTCTTAAGGCCGATAGCAAGAATGGAACAACAGCTTTGAAAAATCACATGAACACTTGTATAAGGAGAAAAAATTCAAGCATTGAACAATGCTTTGAAAAGCAAAAGCAGCTTAGCATAAATACACAAGTTGATGGGACGGTTCAAGTTAAAAATTTCGTGTTTGATCAAGACAATTCAAGAGATGATTTGGCTTGTGCTATAGCCTTGCATGAGTATCCGCTTTCTATTGTTTCTCATGTTGGTTTTAAGAAGTTTGTTGGTAATCTTCAACCTTTGTTTAAGATGGTTTCTCGCAATACAATTAAAGAAGACATTCACAAGATTTATTGCTCAAAGAAATCCAAGCTACAACAAAGGTTTGAGAAGTTGAAAAGTCGAATAGCAATTACGACAGATATGTGGACTTCAAATCAAAAAAAAGGTTACATGTCCGTCACTGCTCATTATATTGATGAATCTTGGGAGTTGCAAAGCTATATCTTGAGGTAAGCAATTTTTATTCTAATTATTTAAATTGTGTTATATTATAGATTAATGGTTTTATGAAAAAAAATTTAACTAAATTCATTAATATTATTTTGTAAATATGTAGATTTGTATATGTCCCAGCACCTCACACGATGGATGTTCTTGCTCAAGAAATGATGAATGTTTTGACTGAATGGTATATAGAGAGCAAACTCTCTACTATCACTGTGGATAATTGCAGCTCCAATGATGGTATGATTTCTATCTTGGTGAATAACTTGGGGTCTGAACTTTTACTTGGTGGAAAAATTCTGCATATGAGATGTACTGCACATATATTGAATCTTGTTGCTAGAGATGGATTATCTGTGATTGAAAATGTGATTGAAAATGTTCGTGATAGTGTAGTATATTGGTCAGCTAGTCCATCTAGATTGGAAAAATTTGAAGAAGTTGCTCGTCAAGTTAAAGTGTCATATTCCAAAAAGTTGAGTCTAGATTGTAGAACTAGATGGAATTCAACTTATGTGATGCTTCGGACTGCTATAAGATACAAAGATCTCTTCCCTAAGTTGAAACTTAGAGACAAAGGTTACTCTTGCGTGCCTAGTGAGGAAGATTGGGAGAAAGCAAAAAATATTGCTGACAAGTTGGAAATGTTTTATGATCTCACTAATTTGTTTTCTGGTACAGAGTATCCTACTGCAAATTGTTTTTTTGTCAAAGTTTGTAAACTTCGAATTGCAATTGTGACTTGGATGTGTTCTGATGATGTGACAATTAGTGCAATGGCAAAGAAAATGTTTGATAAGTTTGAAAAATATTGGAAGGATATTCATATTGTGCTGGCTGTGGCAATTATCTTGGACCCCAGGTATAAAATGAAAATTGTTGAGTATTTTTTTCCTCAAATTTATGGTGGTGCTGCAAATTATGAGATTGAACAAGTTAGGAAAACTTGTTATGATTTACTTCAAGAATACCAGAGTAGATCCGTCAATTTAAAATCAGAGTCTTCTCAGAGTTCATTAGCAACAACAGTTGATGACTTACCTGAACCAGAGGATGCTGGGATGTATGCATTTCTTAATGCTTCTACTGATGGGTATGTGAAGTCAGAATTGGATCATTATTTGGAAGAGAAAGTTTTACCATTCAGTAAAACTTTTGATATTTTGAATTGGTGGAAAACAAATAAGCTAAATTATCCCACTTTGCAAATGATTGCCAGAGATTTTCTTGCTATTCCTATTTCTACAGTTGCATCTGAGTCAGCTTTTAGCACTGGTGGGAGAGTGGTGACTGACCATCGAAGTAGGCTTAAACCATTTACTCTGGAAGCATTGATGTGCACTCAAAATTGGTTGAGGAATGAAATGAAAGGTAAATAAACTCATTATACTTTTATTTCATTTGTTTTCTTTAAAAAACTATCTATTATCCTAAATGTTATATATTTTTATTTTTTTATTTGTGTAGGATCATGTATAACAATTGATGATTCAATTGCCAAATGTGTTGACCCAGACACGGAAGAAGATGATTGAAATGAGCTTGCCTTATTGTCAATTTGTAACGTTGTTTTAATTAGTTGTTTGGATATTTATTTTAGTTATTTAAGTTTATGTTGTTGTTGTTTGGATATGTGTTTGGTTATTTAAGTTTATGTTATTTGTTTGGATATTTGTGTTTAGTTATTTAAATTTATATCGTTGTATGGATATTTGTTTTTAGTTATTTAAGTTTATGTTTAAGATTTTTGTTTTTGATTATTTAAATTTAAATTTTATTATTTTTGTTTTTATTAATTTAATTAATAGTTAATTTTATCAAATACGTAGAGAAATATTATTATATATGTATACGGGTTCAAGAAATTGGATAATCATGAAATAGATTTTAATAATTTTTTAATCTAATCGGGTTTTAAACGGGTTAGGGTAATTATAGGGTAATAAAAAAATAATAGGGTTAGGGTTAGGGTAGTGATTTTAAAATTATACGGGTAATTAATAGGGTTAGGGTAGTAAATTTTTAATAGGGTTAGGGTTCGGGTACCTCAAAATTATAGGGTACCCGACCCGTTGACAATGCTAGTGGTGGGGGTATCTCAAAAACCCTCCAAAAAAGAAAAAGAAAAAAGAAAAAGAAAAGAGAAAGAGAAAGAGAAAGAGCCGTTTGTTTGCTTTGCTACAGCAATTAATGACGGATAGGTGTGGAGTTTTGACCCTTTTTATTACGTATTTTTTGATAATTACAACTCATTTCATTTATTTAATAATTAAGATTTTCTGCCTCTCTCTCTCTCTCTGCACATTGATCTCCATTTATTAACTCTGTTCTTCCACTTTCTACTCTTTCTCCTTGCTCCTTTCTCTGTTGTTAAGTCTCTTAAATAATACCCAGACCTTCCTTCTCTCTTTCATTCAAAGTTGGGTTTTGAGCTTTTGTTCTTTAAAAGCTTCTTAATTTTGATAGGAATTTCTATTCAGGTAAAAAAGAATGTTAATTTATTGTTTGCTCTACTTCCTTTCCCTTCCAAAGGCTCTTCCTTTCTCTCAGATTCCCCTTGGTTTCATTTGTAACCTTTGTTTCATTTGGCTTTTTTCAGTGAAGATTGTTGACAGTTCATGTTTTGAATCACTGAAAGAAAGAAAGAAAAAAGGTACTTCAATAATTTATTTTAATATATATTTTTTGTATGATTGTTTCTCCTTTTTGGGTTTTTGTATTTGTTGGGATCTGCTTCAGATCTTTGATATTCTCTCCTTTTGGTTTTTACTACATTTTTTTTTCATGAGTTTGAGTTAAACCAATCTGGGATATTTTTTGTTTAATAATTATAATAATGGGTTAGATCTGGTTAGAGCTAGAAAACAGAGCAGATGGTGGCATTGTTGAACAAAACGGAAAGGTTCATTTAAGGGTTTTAAAATCAGTTTTAAACTTTTTAGTTATAATTTAGTGGTTGAAAGTTTAAGCTTTTCCAAAAGTTAAAAACTTTTTTCTCTCTTGTCTTTTTGTATATTGAGGACTGACTAAACAAAAAAGGATTCCGCATGGTGATCCGAAAGGTTTTTGATCATGGAGCAATCTGTTTGTACTTTGACACTGTTTTTGTTGTATATAATTGGATAATTATTTGTGCTTTTTCTCTCTTTTTCTTTCTTTTAGTTTCTAAAAATGACTGGTTTGGGATTTTAGGGTTCTGTTTTTGGCGCATATAATTGGATAATTGCTGGTTTTCCAAGCTAATAAATGAGCTTGGGTTACATGGTTCTGCTGATCTGGTTTATATTACTTTTGGGACTGGTATTATTTGAGCTTTGGTTTTGAATTTTATTCTTTTTTGTTGGCTTTCTGTTTGTCTTTGAAGATCATTAGCTTTTAGGTTAAGGCTGCTCGGTTCATATCAATCGTCGTCTACTCATCTTTCGATTTGTTGTTTTTCTATGCTTGCCAAAAAGTTAGAAAGCAATCATGGAGGTGGATAATGATTCCTTCTTGAGTAATTTAGCTGCTCAATGTTTCTGACAGGGTGGATCCAAACTGATTATATGGGTGCTTTGCTTTAGAGAAATTTTCATATTCCATCCTTTTTGAGCAACTTTATATTTAATCTCTCTCTTGGTAGCTGTTCCTATTTTCTCTTTTTAGGAGACTCCAATAATTTCTAGTTGGTTGCTGACCTAACTTGTCCTGCATTTCATAGGCGGAGTAGCTCTCAAATGCCATATGGTGTATGGTTGAAGTTATCACTCTTAGTAATCAAGAAGCCAACCAATGTAAAACATGAAACTTGGTAATAACACCATTTCCAATTTTCCTTCTCTTCATCTCTGTCTCTCCTACAGACATCTCTATTTAAGGTCTTCTTTGCAATCTTATCCTAGAATTAACAGCCATTTGTTTTAACTTTGCTTTCCAATTTCTTCATCTACTGGAATTTAGTTTTGCTTTTGCGTTGGGGCTTTATTTTATGTTTAATTTATGGGTAATCATTGCACTGTTTTATAAATAATTTGACAGCCTGAAGGTTCTTAACATGGCTACTAAATGGTTTCAAACATGTTGGTTTACATTTTCATCTTTCAGATGTTATTGTCTCATGAATGTTATTCTGCCATCTACATTTATATGTGAAGATTATGGTGTTTATTGAATACTTTTATGTGCTTGCAGATAAAGAACAAGTGCTTTGCCATTCAACTATAGGCCACAAGAGTGATTCAAAGCCTTATTCCTTCTTAGCTGACACCAAACCTTTTGAGAACAAAGACAAGCCTCTGGATCCCACTGGATTGAATGCAGAAGGAGTTGTGAAGGAAAATCAGAATGGAGTCGTGCATGATATAAAGGGAAATGATGGGGATTCAGATTCCTCACTATATCCAGATGATTCAAGAGATGGATGGCCAGCATCAAAGCTTGATTGTTCTATTAGTGTAAATGACTTTACCAATGGTAATGAAAAGGAGGTCAGAGATTTTGTGACATCAAATTCTTACTCTTTGAAGAATATGGATTCATTTCAGAACTCAGTTTTTTATTTAGACAAAAGTGTTATGGAATGTGAACTGCCTGAATTGGTAGTTTGTTATAAAGAGAGTACATATCATGTTGTCAAGGACATCTGTATTGATGAGGGAGTTCCAACACAGGACAAGTTCTTGTTTGAGACCGGCATGGATGAGAAGATTGACTGCAACTTTCTGCCTTCTGAAAAGGATCAAGATAGTAAACTGATGAAAGAAAAATTGGAGACAGATATGTGCATGCAAGATGTTTCCATGTCTCCAGAAGAAAATCAATCTGGCAAGGATATTGACAATGAATGTGGTTCTAATAAAAAACTTGACACTGATACATGTATGCAAGATGTTTCTTTATCTCTAGAAAAAAATGAGTCTAACAAGGGAATTCTGAATCAATGTGATTCTAAGGATTTGATGCTGACTAGGGAAGTGAAGGGTGATGCAATGAAAATGGTCACAGATGATTTCTCTAAAGAGTTGTTTACCCTCGGAGAGTTACTTTCAATGCCAGAATTGAGCAAAGTGAACTCTGAAGCCATGTCTTCCGATTGCAAAAGTGATGGAATTGAACAACAGTCTTTTCGGGTAAAACTTATCTTGGTCAAAGTTACTAAATTTCAATGTAGTATACCAAAATTTCTCACCATAATAGTCTGGATTCATCTATGTATGCAATGAAATTTGCATTAGTACATTTTATCACCTTCTATTTTTTTGCATTCATGTTTGAGTTTAGCATTAAAGGCACCGTGTTTTTATGCAAAAAGTAAAAACAAGAAGAAAAATCATAATCATTTTATTTTCCATCAGTTGGGCAATAATTAAGTTAGAAATCCATAACCATCTGACAAATATCCAGATTGGTGATGATAGTTTTCTATTATGGGTTCAGGAGAGGGAGGGATTCACATCTTAGGAAGTAACGTGATGTGTTTTGGTTTGAATGCAGAGATCAAGTGAAAAGGAAGTCATGGTGATGCCCCCCTTGGTTTCTGCAGTTGAAGAATCCAAAAATAGCAATGAGGAGGCCATTGTATCTGTTCCTGCATTGGTCTCTGCAATTGAAGAATTAGACAGTGGGAAAGGGGAAGCTATCCTGATCAGTCCTGCTCAGGTCTCTACTTCTGGGGAATCAACCAGCAGCAGCCTTGTCGATGAGGTGTCTTATGATAACAAACTGGAGACTGGAAGCATAACATTTAACTTCGATTCTTCTGCACCAACAAGCAGCAAAGATGAGTGTCACCACAATCTTGACAGTGAACCTCTTGGGACCGGAAGTACACCAAAGCTTGAAGTTGCAGCTGATCAGTCTATTTCAAACAATCTTCAACAAGGAATTGGAGAGTCTAGTTTCTCTGCTGCAGGGCTGGTAACAGGTCTAATAAGTTACTCCGGGCCAGTAGCATATTCTGGCAGTCTCTCTCTTAGATCGGATAGCAGCACAACGAGCACTCGTTCCTTTGCCTTCCCAATGTAATTTACTGGCAAACTATTTGTCTTTTGCTCCTAATTTCTCCTTTTATCTTATCCAATTCAGAACCAGTGATCAGCTTTTTTGATTTTGGTTTTTCCTCTATGTAGATTGCAGTCTGAATGGAATAGCAGTCCAGTAAGAATGGCAAAAGCTGACCGGAGTCATTACCGGAAGCATAAGGGTTGGAGGCATGGCCTCCTTTGCTGTAGATTCTGAAAAGTTCTATTCTATCCATAGGTCATACATCACCAAATTTATTATTTTTGCTTAGCAAGTTATATACATCATCTCTCTTTCCCTCGCTTGGCCTGTAATGTGCAGTAGGTTTAGAGTGTCATGCTTAGAGTTTTGATCTCGTGCATGCAAATTTGAGCTGTAAGCAATATCTTATAATTTTCATATCATTGTAGTATTTCCTTTTTTGTTTTCACCTTGTTCATAATATCAGCTTATATCAGATAAAGAGAGTACATTATTCATAACTGCTTTCTTGCCATTGCCTCAACTTTCCTGTTCATAACATCAGCTCATAGGCTAAATTCACTCTGTTCCAAGAACAAATTGCAACGTTCATGTTATAGAATTAAATCTTAAACAATGCAGGATAATATTTCCACTGCCATGTTATTTTGTATTTCATGATCCTGCTTTTTCCCAAAGGGCTGTAAGAACACAAAGTGCCGATGATGTTATAAGTCAAGCTGGAAATGCTAGAATTGACTAGAAGTGAGCAGGCTCAGCTCTAAGATCTGAGAGGTTGGCCCCTTGATGATACCTTGGCCTACTTGTCGGTTTATTCGAATTTGGAATCAACTGTGACAAGGCTGAGCACTGAGTGCAATCTTTTCATCTTCTTCTTTTTGATCTTAGCAATGCTTACAAGTCTGTATAAAATCATAAATGACCCTGAAACGACCATCCAATATGCAATGTGACGCATGACTTGAACATTTTTATTTCGATACTGAGTTTTTTTATCATTTGTCGTGCAACGTGGCCAAATGCCTGACAGGGTTTTCAATGTCATTGCAAGTTGATGGCACGGATGACAGTTTTCTACCATCTAACAGTGTCATTTATCTAGCATAATCCCTAGAAAGATGCATAGGCAATTAGATGAAATGGGTGATGCATTTAAATTGTTACGTTTCACATCAGCTTACATCAAGGTATTGTATGCTTTAGCCGTTTAGACTTATGATTTTTTTCCACAAAAAATGTCTCATAAGTTAAAACAATCTGCCCTGTTAGCATATTACGGTGGATTGGTAACTGATTTGTCAAAGGCTTGTAATTGGAGCAATGAGATGGCTATAAATCAAGCTAGCTAGGGTCTACTTCTAGGCTAATCTAAGCCTAGGGAAATCCCTTTCTTGTCCTTTGATTTCAAGTTCAGAGGTAATTTTCTTGATAGTCAAGTAGGTGTCTTTCCATTGTACCAAACCTCCTGCCTGCTTTTATTGCCTAACATATGCCCATTGGGCATCGTTGGGCCAAACCTATTTGCCTACCTAACTAACCTCACTAATTATATTCGGTTTATGATTATGACATAGGTTTTACACCCAAGGATTAGCTTTATTTCTGATTATCTTTGATCATACCCAAATCTAAAATAAAACCAAAAAAAAAAAAAAGAAAAGGACTATGACTAGGTTTTTCTATGAACAGTGAACATTGCATTGCATATTCTATTCAAGGTTGCATTTTCTTGCAGACATCCTGATTTGTTTATCATCAATAATTTATCATATGATATCTGAATTTCGATTTAACGATAAATGTACATATTTTTTTATCTAAAAAAAGTTATAAAATAGTAGTTGTCTGATCAGCAGAGAACTAAGTTGAACTCACAGCTTTTATAGTTTCTTCTGGTGGTCAAACATTCAGGCCCCCTTTGTACGCTCTTGTCCATTTCTTCCAATGGTCTTCCATAGATTTACTACACATGCACGTGTATTGCCTTTGAAAAACGAAAGGCTTCTAACCAGTAAGATTATTTTGCTGTCTCATTTTCCTGTTTCCAGCTACTCATTACATTTGACTGCCTCGGGTATGAATGTTCTGCCATTGAATCTTTCCATAAACTTTTTGTATACAGTACACTTTGTCGCACACTCTTTAGTTTCTAACTTTGGTACGGAAAAGGCCGAGAAGGTGGGCGGGGGGCCGGGGGGATGGGGGACCGTCTATGCCAACACCCCTGGAAAGTGGTTTTTTTATCAGACAAATTTATGATTTGAAGCAAAAATAAGCATACACATTCTTTACTGTTTCTTGATCCCCATTAGACAGAAAGAATCTACAAGCTGAAGTGTGCACTAGTACGTATGAGCTGGCCTGCAACTTTTTAGCTAAGAAATGAATTGGATCATGATCAAATGATCAAATATTCTGTTTCTCTATTTAGGCAAAGATATTACGGGGTGTTATGGTGTCAAAAGCCCATGAATTACTAAAATTAGCAACATATTGGGTGCTTTGATGGCAGATATAGGTCAGGCTTTGCTATAATGTAATAAAACAAAACCAAGGGTCCTACTGTAGTTGTTGACAAAAACCAACCCGAATGGCATGAAGCCTCCTAAAAAGGAGGTATAAATTTAAGATTTTTCCCTGGACATGTTTTGGAACTCTGCAATTTTTGTGCTTTGTGTCTGCTCTCTCTCTCTCTCTCTCTCTCTCTCTCTCTCTCTCTCTCTTCCTTCCTCTTTGCCTATGGGGCTTTGGTTGATATAAAAAGAACCCACACTCGGAAAATCACAAAGCTGTAGTTATACAAAAAAAATCTTCAGAGATTTGAAGTGATATGGAGCTGTTAGTAGTCATTACTGTGCTTTGTTTTAGCTTCTTGGCATTGCAAACACCTTGTACTTGCCTGCAAATCCAGCTGCAATCATCAACTGAACAAGGTAAACTATAAATGATCTCTCTATCCCTTGTCTGTGTCTGATCTTTTTCCATTATTTAATGAGTTTAAGTGCTTTTATCAGGAGCAGCAAAAGGAGTTCAGCTTTCTCTCCCCACACTGCCAAGGAAGCTCAGATTCACTGAGGAATTAGTAGACGTAAGAATCTCTATACAATCCTAATAGTATAAAATTACCATTATTCTTAGCCTCATCTGCCTTGTGGTTTTGAATCAGTTTAAAGGAAATGGAGCTCAACATTCAATTTCAAAAACCAAGCAGAAGGAAGAAGTTTCAGGTGACATATCTAATCTGTATCTATATTCAAATCCAAGGCCAATTTCTAGTCAAAAAACACTGAAGTGCTTACATTCTTAGTCCAAGTAGGAGTATCTATCATCTCAGCAATGAACAATGAACATTGCTTTTATTTGGGTGTTTTGTAGTTAGAAACAGTAGGAAAATTTACGGTGACTCCCCCCTCCTGACATGAGTGAATATTCCTCCATTACTTTATGTTTGAAAAGTATACTTGACTTGACTTACACTGAGACCATCCAAAATTTGGGGTCAGCTTGCTCAGAACCCTTTGACTTCAAACTTGAAAGCTGCCAAAATTTCCTCACTTAACCCAAGACTCTTTCTTTAACTATGCCATTTACAAATAGCTGACGCTGCAGCATTGAACCAGTTAGCTCTAATAATGTATGTAGTATTAGCAGCAAACAGGTGAAAAAACAAGAGGAGTAAATCCACAACCAAGGGTACATGACCCTGATTTTAAACCTTTGATCATACAGTATTGAGAATTCTGTAAAATTGCTTGTCTATTTATTTTATTAATAATTTTGGTTTGGACAGGGAAAGCATACCAGAAAGAGGAAGCTAGAGTTCATGGAAGTCGAGGCACAAGGCAAGAATGGGTGGAGGGCCCCGACGTTTCACAATATTTTACGATGGATTATTCCAACGTAAGAAGACGACCACCCATACATAACAAGTCACTGCCGGTTGGTCCTTGAAACATGGCGGATGATACCCTTAGTTTCTGCTGCTGCTGCTGCTGCTTTCAGTCCCCAAGAGTACAAAACAAACTTTTAGGATCACAATTTTGTTATTAAAAACACAAAGTAGTAGTCATGCTTTTTGTAATTACCCACACGAGGAATATGTCTTGTTTTCTTTCCGTTCATGGCCGACATTTCTTGACCCAAAATTTTGTTACCTATAACTAGGATAATGAGGGAGTCCTGATGAATGTCTTTTCTGTCAAACTTTTTCTTGGTAGTCAAACGGGGGCTACAAACCCCGATATACGGTAACATGCTTGCGCAAATCACTAATACTACCTGCTGGTTTGCAGTAAACAATGCTTGGGATTTGGTTGAAGTGGGATTTAGGCTGGCTGTTTATCGAGGGAAAGAACCTTTTGAATGGCAGGAAAACAGGAAATTAATCCCTGGTATTTTGATTAATTTGATATCATCTTTCCATGTTTTGATTGTTCCATCTCTGTCCGTCCTTGCAGCTTCCATGTCTGGTCCAGGATATCATTCATGATAAGGTTATGCTAGATGATTTGGAATCCCAAAAGTACATATAAAAGCTTGACCAGCCCATAACCCACAAGTTCCAAGATCGAAACTTAAACTCTTATATCAATTGCCATAAATTATATTTATTCGTTTAAAGGTGTAATAGTTCGTACGACATTTGAGTAGAGTCTATATGCAAGTTAATCAATACTTTATTATATTTAATTAAATATCAATAATAACAACAAATCAAATTAAAAAAATTCGTATCAAAATAAAAAAGCATATCGAATGTCATATATAAAACTTTTAAGCCATAAAAAAATATTTTATTAATATAAAATTAATTATAAAACGATCAAGACACGTCATCGTCGAAATATAAAAATAATTTTAAATGATTCACTATAAATATACGTTATTAATAAGGCAATCTAATAATTCATCTATTGGAACCCGATTATAAAATTTAATACTCGTATCTTATCCGACCCAATTAATCATATTTTATAAAAACCCGAACTCATTTATTTAGTTAATTACAAATCCAACTCGATTTGAGTTTAGTAATAAAAAATAAAAATAATTATTATATTTATTTTATTTCTTAGAATTAAATTAATTAATTTAAAATAAATTTTATATTTATATAATTTATAAATTAAAATAAATAATTTATTAATTATAAAAAAATATATACATTAAAAAATAATATAAAAAATTAAAAATTTTATAATTTATTATCGAGTTTAGATAATAGATATCTTAATATTACTAGTTTCACTGTATCCGAACTTGTCCAACTGTTGGAGTCTCTTGTTATGAGCATAGCAGGGAAGAAACTCCTAATCATAGGAAGAAAATATATAAATCTAATGAAATAAGCACCAAATAAAATTAATAAAATCTTAGACTTAATCCTAGGAATATTGATATTAGATAAAATCAGGGCTTCGTTCAATAAAGTGACATATTTTGTAACTCATGAAACTTTATGTAACATATGGATTTAAATGATGAAGATGTGAGTAAAACAAATTATATAATTAATATTACCACACTTATCATTAGAATTAGGTGAATAAAAAAAATTTGTAATTAAAAATAAATCAACTCTTAAACCTAAAGTTAATCGATAATTAAGGGTATTAATTGAAAGTTTGATTGTATTTATCCAAAAATATTTTATTTGATTTTGCAACATTAAAGGGATTAAATTTCTAAGAAAAAAAGTAATGTGTTGTATCAAAATAATATCAAGATTCTTAATACTAATTTTATTTTTAAATATTGTAAAATAAATAAATTTTATTATTTTTATATGAAATAAATATGAACATATAGATTTTTCACTTTTATTTACTATTTATTTTACTTGAATTATAATTTAATTTTTTATTTACTTGTAAAAAATAAATAGAGCCCCTTTGTTTCATCGTAAAGACCGGGATTCCGCGAACCGGCCGTGAGTAAAACGTTTCGTCAGTCTGGAGGCTCTGACGAAACGAGTCGTTTCCCTAAACGACGCCGTTTCATGAACACTTCTCCTGAAAGGCAAGAAAACAGAAGTACTTAAAACAGATTACAGCAGAGAGGAGCAAAGAATCCAATCCTTCAGATCCCAAATATGGAAGACTTTTGGAAGCGAGCAAAATCCTTCGCGGAAGAAGCGGCAAAGAAATCGCAATCCCTAGCAACGCCTAACAAAATCGCAGATCTAGTCGCCGAGACCGCCAAGAAGTCCAAGGAGCTTGCTCTGGAAGCCACCAAGAAAGCCGATGAGCTCAAAACCGCCGCTCTCAAACAAGCCGATCAAATCCAAATCCAAAGCATATCCAAGTCCATTTCCGATATCATCCCTCCTCAACTCTCCTCCCTCTCCATTACCTCCTCCGCCTCCACTTCCTCCGATCCTCCACCGATCTCGGATTCGGAGCTCCGTAAGTTTGGACTCACCGATGATTTGAGAGACTTTGTCAGAGGTTTTACTTCTAGTACTTTCCAGAACTTCCCTTCCCCTGTTCAAGGTAAATTTTGATTTAATTGTGTTTTTTATTCTTTTTTTAAATTTAAATCTGAAAGTTTTAGATATTTGAGTAGATGAACCAGAGCCATCCGATGCGACGACTACCGGGTCAAATGTACGGAAAGATCTGAGTGAGTGGCAAGAGAGGCATGCCACGCTTGTTCTTACCACAGTCAAGGTAAACATATTTTGTACGTTACATTTTAGAATTTTATAATTATAACCGCTACGTCTGGCATTGCGAATTTGAGTTGTGTCCATGGTAGTCGCCGAATTTGGCCGAAAAGACAGTGCTAACCAAAGGTATAATTTGTGGGTAAGATTTGGATTGAGATGAGTGTTCCCACAGTCACAACTTTTAATCTTGTGATTTCCAATTGCGATTGTAATGCCAAATTAGGCCTAAATTTACTAGGAAATGTTGCAATTGTTTTAGATTTTATATACTTTTTAATTAGTTTCTGTATATCATATTATTCTTATGCAGGAAATAAAAAAATTAAGATATGAGCTGTGTCCGCGTCTGATGAAAGAAAGAAAATTTTGGAGGATATATTTTACTCTTGTTAGCACTCATGTTGGCCCGTAAGTAATTAATTATTTATTATAATAATGATAATTTAGGATTAGTGAACAAATTCTTATTTCGATGAATGGTATTTGTAATTTTCAGTTATGAGAAGGAGTACATGGAGGAAGTTAAACAGAGAGCGGAGGAGGCAAAAGAGGATAAATCAAAGCAAACACCTGTTGTTAAGGCAGAAGAGCCAGAAAGTGGTCTGAAAAGTAAAACTTCGAGCTCATCTGCTGAGCAAGATTTGGATACATTTTTGTTGGGAGATTTTGAAGATAGTGATGGGGGTGGAGGTATATTCACCAAAATTCATGCATTGATTGCAGAGTTGTGATATTTTCACATGTTTTTTGTTTCAGGCACTTTTGATGTTTTGAATTGCTTTCTCTAGAAGTAATCTATTGGTTTTAATAATGACCTTATTTTCCAAATTATATGTCCAAAGAGATGCTATTCCCGGGAGACACGTTAAGGATCATGGATTGTGTAGCCTAACTGAATATGGCCAATTCATTTTAACATGTTGGTCTCGGCAGAGGTGTTTATATGACATGCAATTCTTGATAACTTACTGTAGACATTATTGTAATAACATGGCGAGCTTCATTGTTAGTAGAAAACCATTTACAAATGAATTGGACTCATATGAATTGTCTTTTCAGATGTTTTCTTTAGCAATTCTTTTACTGTCAATTTGTTAATTACTTGTATGGTTTTCCAGATGAGGGTGATGGTGATGGTGATGGTGATGCTGATGGGAGCTTTGGTGATGATTTTGACAAGATTGAAAATTCTGTAAGCTTGAATAACTCTGTACTGCCTCTTATTAAGGATTTTCCTAAATGAGCTTCCTGCTGCATTCTTTGATCTACATCTTCATGACATGTTTAAGTATTGCCTCGATTCATCGATGCTTGTGTCAAGATTCTTCATGCTTGGAAATGGTTGTAACATATGTCCTCAAATTTTATGGCCACTTGCAGGATGTTGAAGATGAGAAGAAGAATGCAGCGGGAACTAAAGGTTAAAATTGCAGGGGAAACACACTGAAGCAAAAGTCAGGACTTTTGTGCTAAGGGAAGAAAAGGACTGAACAAGGGATAGCAGAAGCAGATGCGGATTCTCAAAATTTGATACGATGGTTGGGGTTTGGTACTGTGGTGTATGTTTGCTTTATGCAAGATATATAATTTGCAACTTGTTCATTTGTTTAATGCTACAAAGAATTGCAGTTTCTCATACCTGTTCTGTTTGACAGGGAATGAGGGAAGGCTCGAACTCCATTAGTTGCCTTGTACAGAGCACATCTCATTCTATTAATTAAATTATTCTTGTTAATGTTTCTCAAATATTGTTCATCCAATGTCTAAACCTGAGAAAATTCCACTCTCTTCTTCTGGTGGAAGAACGATTTGGGGGAGGATGAAGCCTACGCATTGAAACAGCAATATGCATTCTTTTGTTCTGTAAGAGTCATTAGTCATCCTCAAAGAGGAAATCCTCAAGATTTTAACCTATGGATTTTAGTCTAATTTTTAAACAAACAAATGCTTGAGAAGCAGGAAAGGTTGCAGAGAGACGAGGCAATGCATGATTATTTTCAAATTGCCATGGTTTTACGTTGCTGCAGTTTTAAGGCATCGAATCATGCCGAGACTATTAAGACATAAATACTATATTTAAAATTTATTTAAGACACGATTAATTATTTTTGTATTCGCATATTTTGTGACGAGTTTATTTCTTATTTATTTAATCACAAATAGTTTTAGTATATGGTTCTATTATATTGATTTATAAAATTATAAAAGTTTTTATCATGGTTAAAATTTATTATATTTGATAAATATTATAATATTTATAATTTTTGATTATAAAATTTATTTATTTATATTTTAATTTAATCTAGACATCAAACAAATCAAAGAATATTGCGGCTCTGACTAATTTTTGAGCATTCCACATCCACCTCAAAGAAAGATCTATGTTAGAACAAACTCATTATTCACTATACTTAAGCAAACTTCAAGACCAACATCGACCTTTGTTCACAGGGTTGTATAATGTTGCTTCATAAAACACAAATACCAACTGAAAAGTAGCTGCTCTTCTGCTGTTCGAAACTACAAGGCCAGTCGGCCATGTCTCTTCTCTCCCGCTTAATCTCCAACAATTCAATCAAACCACCCACTTTCCCCCTTTCTTTCATCTTAATCTCCTCCCTATCCTCTTCCTCTTCCTCTTTCTCTTCGAAATGCAGGGCAGAGCCAATCCCGGTCCCTTCTCAACTCCCGCCAGTTCCCAAAAGAGTTCCTTTCACAGTCTCACTCCACGGTCAGACGTGGCAAGATCATTACCATTGGATGCGCAACATCAACGACCCTGATTTCGTAGACTACCTCAACCAAGAGAACTCGTATGCTCAAGCTTTCATGGCTGACACTCAAACCCTGCAACGGGCTATGGTCTCTGAGATGAAAAGCCGAATGCCCTCCAAAATTTCCACTCCTGTTGAACGTTATGGACCCTGGTTTGTAGTTTTTAATGTGACCCTTTTCCTTGTTTTGGATAAGTTTCAGTTTTTGTAGATAAAGTTTCCATCTTTTCCTTATTTGGTGATTGTGATATGTTAGTGTTATTTGGGTTTTTATTAAGTGATGCAATCTTAAAATTATTTGCTTTAGTTGGTTTCAGTTTTATGAACTGTTAGATGTTTGCTTATTGTTGGTGTAGAAAAGAGTGTTACCTGATGTTAAATATTTCGAAATCTTAGCTAACATTTGCAGCATAAGATTTTTTAGGTTAGCCTTGGTTTAATTGAAAGTCTTTTTTTTTTTTTTTTAGTGTCGGAGAAATGAATTGTGAGCTTACTAACATTTTATGCAGGTTGTACTACGAGTACATACCGGAAGGGAAGGAGTACCCAGTGTTCTGCAGGAGATTAGGAACTGAGAGACGTGGTTGGGTGGAAAGGCTTCTCAGTAATGCGAAAGCTGGATTTGAAAGGGAGGAAATTTTGCTCGACTGGAATGAAGTTGCTGAAAAACATGGCAAGCTTCTATACAAGTGCTTTTTTTTTTTATTCTCTGGAATGTGTATTGGATGGAGATGTGTGGTCATGGGTATAGTTATGCTACTTGAAACTATGATGCTTCTTTTGCAAAGGTAATTTTTGGCTTAAAAGTCTTGGAAAATATACTATCTTTCACGGTTAAAACTTTTTGTAATAAAATATAGCAAAAGCTGAATTCTTCAAACAGAAAATGAAACTTTATAATTCTGATTATATGTTAATGGTATGTGTCCCAAAACATGGCTTTGAAGTCTAGTACCCTTAGCTATCGTTGTACTGCATAGATATATAGCTATAAATAAAAACTTTTTCTTAGTTTTAAGTTGTGGTTAGTATTATTATGTCTTCTGTGCAGGTTATGTGCATGTGGGTCAGTGTCGAATTTCACCAGATCACAATTTTCTAGCATACACACTTGATACTTCTGGCAGTGAACAGTTCATCCTTCAAATTAAAGACCTCAGAAATGGAGATATTGTTCCAAGGGCACGATTTGATAGGGTTGTTAGCTTGGCATGGGCTCAAGATTGCCAGACTTTGTTCTATACAATTGCTGATGAGAATCAGCGACCTTACAGGCACACTTCTTCACTGCATTGTCCAGTCCTTTTTTAGAGATTGAGATGTTTTCCAACCTGTCTCTAACTTTTGCAGGGTTCTTTGCACAAAATTAGGATCAGGTATTACAGATGATGTCTTGGTATTTACAGAAAGTGATTCTAGCTTTTGTGTGGACCTAACAAGTACAAAAGATGGCAAGTTTATAACTGTGAATTCAAATTCAAGGAGTTCATCTGAGGAAGGCATTTACCTTTTCATTACCTTTTGCTTTTCCCACTTTTAGATTATAATTGCCCCTTGTGCCAATCTTATATCCCATTGCTTTATTACAGGTTTATGTAGTTGATTCAACTGATCCCTTGAGTGGCTTGCGAAGAGTACATGAGCGCGTTTCTGGTGTACAGTATTTTTTGGAACATCATTTTGGTTTCTTTTATATTCTTACAAATGCTCCTATGAAAGAAAGTATGATGTGTTCCACTGAAGGTTATTATTTAGCTAGATGTCAAGTTGGAGATATACAGTCAACTACTTGGCAGGTTTGGTTTGCTTTTCCTTTTGTATCTAGAGAAGTGGATACCTGATTTTCTTATTTGCTATTTCATTTTTTCCAACTCAAGCTTATGTACAAAACTATCCTCTATTGCATAAATTAATATATTTCTGTATGCTTATTCTGTCAGAATATTTTCTATCCCAGTGAAGATACCAGTTTACAAGATATGGACATTTTTAATGGACATTTGGTGCTTTTTCTCAATAAGAAGGGCTTCCCTATGTTATGTTCTGTTGATTTGCCTATCAATGTTGATTGTAAGGTATTCCAATTTCTGCTTTTTCTTTCTCTTTTCTTGTAGATTATGAAATAAATGTACCAGATGAAGTATTGTTGTTGTTATTGAGCTTCCTATTCTGTGCTTTATGGCATTACAGTCTATGGTATCATACTTTTCAGCTTTTAGGCAGAAACTTGGTTTTCCCTTACTTTTTTCAAACAAAAATTGAATTGTGCCATGAAATGCCTTTTTGTTTTTGGCTTATTTTTACACTTTTTAACATATAGTTGCAGACTTTAAATAGTATGGTTTGATCTTATCTTTTTGCACCTGCATGTTGTGAAAAAAGAAATAAGTATGAGTCAAAGCAAATACGTTAAGCATGTTTAATGTATTAAAACAAGAAAATAAAATTAGAGATAATGATATCTAGTGTAATTAATATACTCAACTGAGGGAGTATTTTTGTTCTACTAATGCCTATTCCTGTTCTGGCTTTTGTGTTTATCCTTGATAAAGTACGCTCTAGCTCCTAAAAGGAAAAGATCACAGTAAAATGATGAATGTTGATGTCATCATTTAGTTGATCTTTGCATACACGACTATTATACTTCTACTAATTTGCAATTTGGCATGTGTTATTCTTCAGCGTCAAATGATGATTGAGGATCTTGATCCATGGTTTTTCCCTATGCCGTCAAATTCATGTAGTATTCAACCAGGTTCAAACCTTGACTTCACGAACTCAGTATACAGAGTGGTGCTGTCATCTCCAGTGGTAATTTCTTGTGAGCTTGATTGTGATATTGTTGCATTACATATTGACGCTTTTTAACTTTTATGGTTTTCTTTCTCTTTCTGTTTGATGTCAATATGCTTAACTTGTGTCTCTGTCCTCACACATTGTTCCATTTGTTACCAGTGCAAAGCTTAGAGAAATTACCTTTTCAGTTCATTTTTCTGGTTTTGTAATATTTAGAGAAAATAAAACATGACAAGGCACTTGTGGAAAAATTATTAACCAATTACCAAAGTGAGTTATTGACCTTCTCAAATTTAGAGGCATTGCATTTGTTAAATGATAGTAATAAATTAGTTCGGACTAGGGATCTTCTTTTGTTTAAGTGTCTCAGCTCAGTAAGAACTGTGGAATTATATTTGCTTTATATGTGTGCTTGCTGATTTTAGTTACTTGAGCAAGTATGTTTATCTTGTATTGCTTGCCCCTAAATTTATTTAACCTTTCTTTTGGCATCCCTAGATGCCTGATGTAATTGTTGACTATGACATGTCAAGACGGATTTTCTCAATTGTTCAACAAGACGAGATACTTGGTGTGTCTAGTAATGCTCAATCATGCTCTTCAGGATATGAACTAGATACTCAACAACATCTTGACTGTAAAAAGGATGAAAACAACCAAAATATTGAATTACAAAGATGGAAGGACTTTTCTGATACCTATTGTTGTGAAAGAAAGGAAGTTATTTCCCGTGATGGTGTCAGGGTTCCTCTGACCATTTTGTACTCTCAAAAGGCATGGAAGAGTGATCAGTCTCCTGGAATTTTACAAGGTTATGGAGCATATGGGGAAGTTCTTGATAAAAGTTGGTGTGTGGACCGTCTCAGTTTACTTGATCGTGGATGGGTGGTGGCATTTGCTGATGTAAGGTTGGTTTATGATTTGTTCTTTTTGTCAAATTTGTTATTGGCATCCTTTTCTTGAGTAAGAACACATCATTTAGAATTAATTTGTAAAATTAGCTGTGAAATTGCTGTGTTAAATAGTGAATTTGAATTGTTTAGACCTAATTTTCATATTTGATGTCATTAAATTTTGGAAATATACCAAAATATCTTGTACATAAAGATGTGGATCTTAAGAAGGGTAACAAAATGCGACTAGAAGTTTCACTTGTATTTTATTGTATTTAGGGGTTATTTGTCGAGATTTTATACTGTTTTTAAGTGTGATCATTTTATGTAGGAATTCTTGAAACATGTGATGAATTTTGAATTAACTAATTCTTTAATTTCAGTTTTCTTTTTCTCTTCTCAATTAGTTGTTGCTCTCATTGGTTTCAAATTCTAAATTATTCTCCTTAAGTACTTGTACACATCCCTGGATTTACATTCCTGGTATTGTGTTACATCAAGATTAGGGGTCGTGCTTGAACTTGTGTTTAATAAAAATTTCAAAGAATTAGCTGAACGATATGCTGGTTTGTCATGGTCGGTCTTGGATGTGTTTACTTGTTATTTCAAATGTTACATGTGTTTACTGAACAGGGGTGGCGGTGGTGATTCTTCATGGCATAAATCTGGCAGTGGGTTGTTCAAACAAAATTCTATATATGACTTTGTATCATGTGGCAAGTACCTAATTGATGAGGGCTATGTCCATAGAGATCAGCTGGGTGCCATTGGAGTTAGTGCTGGGTGTCTTCTCATGGGGGCAGCTCTGAATATGTACCCTGACCTTTTCCGTGCTGCAATTTTGAAGGTTAGCCTTATTAGCAAAGTGCCTGACATTTAAAATGTCATGACCTCACCCAAGTGAAGTATGTTAAAACATTTAGAGTTGACAAGGAGACTTGAAATAAACAGAGGCTTCAAACTTAAGTACCTTTGGATGACATGGAAAATTCAAAAATTTTTTTCATATTCTTGCTAATAAAATTGGAAAAACCATGAAGAAGCTGTTGTAGTCTGATATTAGAAAAACATGTTTTGAAAAGAGAAACACTTCTTGGGTGGGTTATGTTGGTTTAACATCATTCACCTTTTTCTTCCTTTGTTTTTTCTTATAGTCTGTCAAAGAGAACAAGTATGGATATGGTATTCTTTTGCTTTATCTTTTATTTTCCCCCACTTTATACTACTTTCTTTTTTCTTTGTTCCTTTGTTTTCCTTTTGTTTTCTTTTTACCCTCCTTTGTTAGACTGTCATAATAGAGACTTTGTTAATATTTCTAACAGGTACCATTTCTTGATATATTGAACTCATTGCTGGATCCTAGTTTGCCCCTCACTATATTGGACTATGAAGAATTTGGGAATCCTCGGATAAAGTCCCAGTTTGAGTCTATTTTAAATTATTCCCCCTATGAAAACATTCCTCAAGGTGGTTGCCACCCTTCAATTCTTGTTACAGCATCATTTAATGACTCAAGGTAAATTCACTTCTTCCACTTCAGCTTTTCATCTATAATTGCATGAAGGCCTGCTTCCATACTTCTGCTGTTGATTTAATTTTTTGCACTGTCATTCAGAAAAGTTGCATTCAATTTTGAATCCGTTAACTAACGCTGGTTGTATTTAATCATCATTCTAAGGGTTGGAGTTTGGGAAGCTGCCAAGTGGGTGGCCAAAGTTCGAGATAGTACATGTTCTTTTTGTTCTCGATCTGTCATTCTGAGGACGAATATGACTGGAGGACATTTTGGTGAAGGTGGTCGCTATATTCAGTGTGAGGAAATAGCTTATGACTATGCTTTTCTGGTGAAAGTTATGGGGATTAACATTAATTAGCGAATAAACTTGGCTGTCATTAAAGGTTGTTTCTAATTAACAGGGAAAAGAAAACATTAAACAGTGGGATTCCTTTCTTATAATCCTTGCATGAGTGATTGACACTTCTGTTTGTTGAAGGACACTTGATTGGCAGTTCAGGTACAGATATCAAATGGTAAAAATGGCATCTGAGTTGCCTCCATATGCTGTAATGATTCCACTCAATTGTACCCAGTCCCCTGCTTTTGTATGCTGTAGGCGTACTTTATGCATCTAGAAATGAGCTGAGTTGAACTTTGTGCCTGAAAGTGGGAGGTGCTCGTTAGCATCCATGGGACTAGTCAATGGGTTAACCCTTCTTGTTTTCTCAAGATGAGTTGGCAACTGACAGCAATGCTTTTTTGCACTTCAAAAACATGTCTGAAATCTGATCATGTCTCTGTTATGGCTGACTAATAATGAAATCTTTTGAGACTTGAAACAGTGCTGCATTTGCTGTTAATTGTTATTGCACTAGGAAATTATCTCTGGCAGCATTCATTCTAGGATGCATAGTGGTTCCATTTCTCTTTATTATTACTTCTGGATTCTGCTTCTTGAAATTGGGGCCTTCTGCAATAGTCTGTCACACCAAGCTGCCATGGACATCCATTGAGCAGAATCCAGAAGTATTAGTACATATTAGGAAGAAACTGCAAAAGGAACTGCCGGAAAGTTCAACAGTTCTTAAGGACTTCCCTAAGGGGAGAGGAGACCGGCAGCAAAATAGTCCAGCTTCCCAGCTTCTAACTGCTGGGGATTGTTAATGAGACCGATTGGCTTTAAGGTAGCAACTCCCCAGCTTGGTGTTCCTTTTCACCAATGAAAGCCTCCCTTATAACGTAGCATGGAAGGTGGAACAGACCTCTATAAACTGGGTAGAAACATCAAGCTTTTAAACTTGAAGATTGATGGAATCTTAGGAGAAGCACCCATTCCTCCGTTTGCCTGCCATTTACCCTATAAGAAAGCTCAATTGCTTGGTTCCAAGGATTGGTTCATGCATTGGGTGGAGTTTAAACTTCATAAACTTGTAAATTCTAACTCTGCAACTCTTAAGTATACTCCATTAACAACGCATTTTGAACAAAAAAATATCTGTATCTAAAAAAAAATAGGGAGCGTCATGATTGTCGTCTAAGTTATTAAATATAGTATATTTAAACGCGAAAAATGTAAATTGATTATTATCATTTATATGATTTTTTTATTATGATTATGATTATTATTATTAAATATTCTTTTTCAATCTTAAATGCCAGACAATTACAACAGCTCCAAGCAATGAATTTTATCACATGTCAATCAATCTAACTTCATCACCTAATTAATTGTCCTCCAAAATCATCATTGTCATATATATATCAGGTGTCTTCAATTTTCTTAACATCCTTTTTCATCCCAATTTACTCTGATTTCAGTATTATAAATACAGATAGTAAATACATAATT
Source organism: Theobroma grandiflorum (assembly GCA_036013995.1). Classification (NCBI taxonomy): domain Eukaryota; kingdom Viridiplantae; phylum Streptophyta; class Magnoliopsida; order Malvales; family Malvaceae; genus Theobroma; species Theobroma grandiflorum. The sequence goes on from CP142127.1 coordinate 2,598,033, forward strand.
CAAGTGCTATATATTTAATACTACTAGTAAATACAGAAAATGATATTTAACAAATAGTTTTAAATAGGAAAAAAATGAAAAAGAGCACAAACATAAGTTTAATGGATCATGTAGGAACAGTATTAAATGGAATTAATTTGATTAATGGGCCCAATCAATTTATGTTAAGGAATTGAAAGAGCAAAAAATAAAATTAAAATAAAATCCTCGTGCCTTGGACTGGTTTTGATGTATGACTCTTGGAATTTTGCTAGCTAAGAAACAATCACTTTAAAAGGCCAAATTCCTCTCATTACTCTTTGCATGAAGAAACCAGCTTTCTGGCGGTACAATTCCTCCGGAATCTGGTAAGCAAAGGAAAGAATTAATGTCTTTGTGTTGAAGCTTGAAGCCAATATTGATAAGTTTCTCCATTGAAATTCGGTTACCCTTTTTATGAGGTGATCATTTGCTTCTTCTTTTATTACAAGCAATTTCCACTTGCATTCGTTTCGGGTGATTAGAGTTTTATAACATGACAGTACCCTTTTTTGTTTTTGGGTTATTATAGAGAATTAAAAAAGCCAAGGATGAGTTACCCTGAGGCATGTTTTGAAGAGGCAGAATGTGGAGAGGTGAAGGAGAAACCAGGGTACAGTAAGATGAGGTTGAAGTATATCAGAATGGTTAAGGCTGAAAAGTTGAAGAGCTTAATTCTAGCTCGGATCAGAGTGGCTCGACTGAAACTGTGGGTGACTAGAGCTTTAACCATGATGCTGATTTGGGCCATTGCCCGGCAGTTGAAATCACTGGGACAGGCTGTTTCATCAGCAAGGACACCAAAATCGACCTTTTCTTTTCCTCTTCCCCCTGAAAGTAAGTAATTTATTATGAGTCGAATAAATTTGTATTTGTTTTGGATAAGGAAGATTTCGAATCTAACTCTCTTAGTAGAAGTTATAATTTGTATACATTTACTATAACTACGTTAAGAACAGACTTTCTTTGTACCATTTGTTTCCATGCATTTGAAGGAAAACTCATACATTGGCTGTGGCCTCAGCTTCTTGGTTTACCAAAGAGAAAGAAAATTCCAAGTTCAAAACACACTTTTAGTAAGATCGGATACAAATTCACATGCATGCATGATAATTATGAATAATGCATTTATGCATTGTATCCTCAACTTCACTTTCAAGTAGAGTTTACTCTAGGCTAGGCGTCTTTACACGGTTTACCATCTTCATGAAAATCGAGGTGCAGATAGATGAATCAAGGTGATTAAGCTAGAGAAAAGATATGAAAAAAGAACTGCAATATTTTCTTGACAGAAAATTTTTCTTGTTCTTCACAATCTTCCACACATTCCTGACAATCAGGGGTCTATGAGAACAATGGGTATCTGATGGTTTCTTCCAATGGAGGATTGAATCAAATGCGATCCGGTGTAAGAAATTTTGCCTGTCATAATACAAAGTCATTCACTGTAAGGTGCGTATAAGTGCTGTTATGATCGATTATATCTGAATTAATCAACTTTTTTTTTTTTGGTACTCAGATCTGTGACATGGTTACAGTTGCAAGATTTCTAAATGTCACCCTCATAGTTCCTGAATTAGATAATACATCATTTTGGAATGATTACAGGTAGCTAATCGATCTCATTTCTTACTCTTTTTCATTAAGGTAAACTCTGAATATGGTGTTTGATACCATTTTTGTTTTTTTGATATGGCAGTCAGTTTGCAGACATATTTGATGTAGAATACTTCATTGCATCACTGAGAGATGAAGTTCGGATATCGAAAGAGCTACCCCCTGCGCAAAAGAAGAAGGTAGCTGAATCAGTCTTCTCAATGCCACCAATCAGCTGGTCTAACATGACCTATTACTATAATGTGGTAGGTTCCCCAGTTCTTTACTTCTTTGTTGTTCCAACCTTGTTTTCTCTACTGTTAGCTAGGATCAGTACTCTTTTACTGTTATGACTATACATAGATTCTTCCGCGGATACAAACGCATGAAGTGGTGCACTTCCAGAAGACCGATGCCAGGCTTGCTAACAATGGGCTTCCTGACGAGGTCCAAAAGTTGCGTTGCCGAGTAAACTATGAGGCTCTGAGGTTCGCTCCTCCCATACAGGCGTTGGCAGAGAAGATTGTTCGAATTCTAAGAGAACAAGGTCCTTTCCTAGTTCTACATCTCAGATATGAAATGGACATGATAGCGTTCTCTGGTTGTAATGAAGGTTGCAATGAAGAAGAGATTGATGAGTTAACAAAAATGAGGTAATTAAAATGACTTTATTGGGTTCATTACTGAAGTATCCATACCCTAATCTTATCGTAATATTGTTGCAAACTTCCATGTAATGATCAGATATGCATATCCCTGGTGGAAAGAAAAAGTAATAGATTCGGAGAAGAAAAGGCTAGCAGGTTTGTGCCCTCTAACTCCTGAGGAAACAGCGCTAACATTGAAGGCATTGGGTATCGATCGCAATATCCAAGTTTACATAGCTGCTGGAGATATATATGGAGGAGAGAGGAGATTGGCAACTCTTAGAGCAGCTTATCCGAATTTGGTTAGTAATTAGTTTGCTTTCCTTGAAGATTAAAGTCTGTTTTTCTATCTTTGTTTCGTCTCTAGCTGTTCATAGGGTAACTCTTGCTTTGTAATTTGCAAAAACAGGTCAAGAAGGAAACGTTACTTCCGCCCTCAGACCTTGATCCTTTCAGGAACCATTCAAACCAGATGGCAGCCCTGGATTATTATGTAGCTGTGGAAAGTGATATTTTCGTTCCAACAAATGGAGGAAACATGGCCAAAGTCGTTGAAGGCCATCGACGGTATTTCCCAATATTCATTCTCATAATTTACATTTCCTGATGCTATGTGCCTGCAAAATAGGTCCTCTCCCACTCCTAGTATTAATGTTGATGGTGACTATATATACCTGAATCCTTTTTCAGATACTTGGGGTTCAAGGAAACAATTCTTTTGGACAGAAAGGCTATAGTCGATTTAGTGGATCTGTTCAGAGCTGGATCAATAAGCTGGGAAGAATTCTCATCAGAAATGAAAGAAGCTCATGCAGATCGGATGGGAAATCCTGCCAAAAGATTGGTAATTCCTGGTAAACCCAAGGAAGAGGATTACTTCTATACAAATCCTGAAGAATGTTTGGCACGAGTTGATGAGCCACGAGTAGCTTCTGATGATCAGCAACAAGATGTTGAACCATGATATCAGTGGCTACCAGGGTAAATTAAATGATTTTCAAGCTGCTGCGTCTTACAACAATATTTTCTGTTCTCAGATTTCGGTAAAAAAGATTGGAAACACAAGCATTTTGAGGAGGAAAAATGAAGGACTAATTGAATGTCATTTCAGTTTTCCATATTCAATTTGTGTACACTGATCAACTTGCAAATGCAAGGGAAAATCTGTTGATTACATGTATATTATGCATCAATATTCGCAAGTTTACTCAATTTACATATAAGATAAATGAAGATGGTGGCCTTTTACTTTGTTTCCCGAATTTTCTTTTAGTTTTCTTTGGTTCATGAAAAACTTGAACATTGAAAAAAAATATAAGGTAACAAGAAAATAAAACAAAATTCTTTAATTTGTTAAGATGTACAAGAAAAATATCAAAGGAAATTAAACTTTGTGTATGTTTGTTGGTAAAAAAAAAAAATTGGCACCATATTTGAAACCATTAATTCCCAAGCATTTCTCTTGTTTTTCATTATTTTTTTGTTAGGTTTACTTTTGCCCTATATCTTTACACAGAGAGAACTATATCTCGAAAAGTAAATAGTAATTAAAAAATAAAATTATATATGTGTTAAAATTATATTTGAATTCTGATTGGATAGTCGCGCACAAAAGGAAAATTATTGTTTCTATTATTTAAAGAGATAAATTTCATAAATATTTCATTTATTTATTTCTTGCTAATTTTTATAAACCCATTTTTTTATTTCACCATTTGGAAGCATAATGCATGTACTTACCAATAGCAATTAAAATGAAGATAGTAAAGCCTTAATTGAAACATTGACATTAATTAAAAATCATCAATCATACTCAATTAAAAGTTTTTTTTTTTTTGTTTTTTTAAAGAGACAATTAAGTATTAAATTTGCATTTTTATGTCTCAAACAATTAAAGGCCTATTGGTATAATTAAAGAGATCTACATTTATTCAACAGCTGTATACATATATATATGTCACCATCACTGGTTAAATGCAAGGATTTGATCTACGGTAATTGCATGATGTTAGCCTGATTGATTGATCAAGTCCATTTATCTATCATATTCTTATCCAATTATTCCCTTTTCAATTCATGATTCATTTTTGGTTTGATGAAATATGTCAAATAAAAACAATTGACCGATATTAAATTAGATTTTAAATAATATAAAATGTATTGATTATGATTTCTACCACAAGTATTTATTATTTTTTTGTACATAGGACCGGTAGTAATTAGCTCTATTGTTGATCTTGCCTCCTATGATATGATCAGAATTTTAATTCAAGTTTGCATTAAATAGTCACACCATCACAATTATTAATTCCCTTTTTTAGCAATATTATTAATTCACAAATAGAATTAGTGTTCAAGCAGAATTAATTCACTAGTTTTCAGGTGAGTCCTCCATATTTAGTATACTTTCTCATGGAAAACGACTCCAAAACAACGTGGTTGGAATTCTGAAAAGCTGGGATATGACTCCCAAACCTCAAACAAGTTCCTTTCGTTTTAAAGAGAGTTTTTTTTCTCTGAAACAGTGGTTGGTGGCTCCTGAAAACCGGCTTTCCAGGGGGCTCTTTCTTCTGGATTCTGGTAGGGGAAACTACCCTCAGCCACATGGTCCAAGCCACTTGAACCAGTTGGCAATCAAGGAAAATTTAAGCCGAATTCGTTTCATATAGAAAATTGTTGTGTTATATAGTATACTATTTCCCTGTAAGGAAAATCAAGCAAAGTTGCACGTTAAGGTTGAGGATTTGCCAATGGGGATGGAAGACTTGAAGCACGATGTTGAAGAAGGGAAAGCATTCGTCGGCTTAGAGATGAAGGATAAACGATGTGGTAAGGTGGAGTACTTGAAGTGTTCCATTGGTGATATCAGCCCCGAAAAGTTGAAGAATTTGGTAACTGGAGTGGTCAGACTGGATAAACTGAAGAGTATGATGATCCCCAAATCCCCTGGATTTGAACAAGTAAAGTTATTGGCGCTCGGAATCACAGCCATGATGCTTTTGCTGTGGGTTTTCGCATTGCATTTGGCGATACTGGGACAGACAATTCGCCCAATGGCATTCAAGCTTGAACCGCCACCTTATTTCCCATCCCCGAGTAAGTTCCATCCTTATTTTACATGTCGGATGATTTTAAGGCAATCATGATAGAAAACATGTTTCATGACTATAAATTCTTTCTGTGTGAAAAGTTGAGCATATCTATTATGAATTAGTGAATCAGACACGTCTGCATCAATATGTTTCCAGGGGTTTACAAGAATGAAGGTTACTTGATGGCTTCATCCAATGGCGGATTAAATCAAATGAGAGCCGGTGTAAGCATGCATATATATATATATATATATATATATATATATATATATATCTCTGCTTTCCAAAAGTCTTTTCTAATTGCTTCTTGTTGCGCATGCACCCTGATTAATTCCCTATTTGGTACTTGTAAACAGATTTGTGATATGGTTGCTGTAGCTAGATTTCTGAATCTCACGCTTGTAGTTCCCGACTTGGATAAAACTTCATTTTGGCACGATAGCAGGTAGGTTGTTTTATTATCAATAGTTTACCTTTAATTTTTCAAGTATTTGCAACTAGAATTCAGAAGTTCGTAGCAATCGTTAATCTCAATGTGGCAGCCAGTTCAAAGACATATGGGATGTGGATTACTTCATCAAATCTCTGAGTGATGAGGTTCGGATAATTAAGCAGCTGCCTCCTAGGCTGAGGAAAAAAGTACGGAGATATGCACTCTATTCCATGCCGCCCGTTAGCTGGTCTAACATGTCCTATTACTACAACACGGTCAGTTAACTCATATCCGATCCTGGTATAGTAGTTGCCTAATGTTAGGTGGTTGCAGCTGATATTTACGGGTGACTATATGCAGGTTCTTCCTCGTTTCCAAAAATATGAAGTGGTTCGTTTCACAAAAACTGATACTAGACTTGGGAATAATCTTCCTGCTGAGGTTCAGAAAATGCGTTGTAGAGTAAACTATAAGGCTCTAAGATTCACTCCTGCAATTGAAGAGGTGGGGAAGAAGATTATTAGGATTCTGAGGGACAAAGGTCCTTTCCTAGTTCTCCATCTCAGATATGAAATGGACATGTTAGCATTTTCTGGTTGTACCGAAGGTTGCAATGAGACGGAGGTGGAAGAGCTTACAAGAATGAGGTGAGCAATTAATCTTCTTTTTATTGTACTTGGTTTCATTGATCATATCCTAAAATGCATATTGTATATGCCTAGATATGCTATCCCTTGGTGGAAGGAAAAGGAAATCGATCCAAAGAGTAAAAGAGAAGCCGGTCTCTGCCCATTGACTCCAGAGGAGACAGCAATTACACTTAGAGCATTTGGTATAAATCCTAACATCCAAATATATATTGCTGCTGGAGATATATACGGCGGAGAGAGGAGACTGGCAAGTCTTAGAGCATTCTATCCGAATCTGGTAAAAAAACTTGAACCCCAAAAGTCAGCTTAATTTGCAATGAAATTTACACATGTATGTAAATTCTAAAAATCCTACTGTTCTTGCCTCTTGTTCTGAAACAGGTGAAGAAGGAAACATTGCTACCCCCTTCAGACCTCAAGCCATTCCAGAACTATTCAAATCAGATGGCAGCTATGGATTATCTTGTTTCCCTAGATAGTGACATATTCCTGCCGACCTATGGAGGCAATATGGCAAAACTTGTAGAAGGCCATCGAAGGTATTTGTCTCGTAACTCTTTTCTTAGAGTTGTATGAATTTCTTAGTTCTGATGCAAGACATGATTTATTTTTCTGACAGATTCCTGGGGTACAAGAGGACAATTAGTCTAGACAGATTGGTCCTGATCAGTTTGATAGACCAATACAAGAACGGGACATTGAGCTGGAGCGAATTCTCCCAGTCAGTGAAGGCAGCTCATGCAAATCGAATGGGGAACCCATCTCAAAGATTGCAGTTTCCAGGCAAACCCAAACAGGAGGATTACTTCTATACAAACCCACAGGAATGTCTGCCGCCGCTTGCTGAAACAACGAACGACGGAAACAATGCTGCAGACAGGGGATAATTATCATAGCCCCAGCACTTCCCTAGTGACTGTTATTTCTGTGTTGAAAACGGGGCGGCTGACTGTAAAACTTCCTGGATTGAAAAAAGAAATTAATTTGTTCTGTGGTCGATGCAATTGATTCCACGCACAAAGTCATTGGAAGGAAAATGTGTTCAAGGAAGAATGATCCTTGACCGTGCAATTCCCCATTTGCTGCATAGCTACTCTCAAACAGCGCCTATAATACACTGCTTTTGGTAGCAAAAAAAGCAAAGCATGGGAAGGTCTCAATTTGTTTAATCACTTTCCATACCATAAATATTGTCACCTAAGAAATCAAGGGGAAAAACTGAAAAGTTCTTATAATTTGGCTATTATCTCTATATTCAGGACTTGAAATAAATCTTCTTCTATATCAAGATTAAACTAAATTATGATACAATTTCTATTCTGGGTATCTCTAAATCCAAATTCTATTTACAAATTCAAAAGACTCTAAAGTTATAGTAAAAAAAAAATAATTTTATAATTAAATTCAATCATCCAAAAACAAAACCTGCAATAAAAAGTTAAGAACTAAACGAACTTGTAAAACTCATCGTTATGGATTTATATTTGATGCAATAATCATGTATAACTTTCATACACTGTTAAGGCATCAAATGGTGTCACTTCACTAAAAATAAATTTTAAATTTAAAAAACTTAAAAATAAATATTATTATCAATTCAAACAAAATAAATATTATTTTTTAAAAAATAAAAATAATTTTTCCTCTCTCCAACTCCATCTCACCAAATCTCTTCTTCTCGTCTTGTTCTTCTTCTCTTATTATAATTTCAAAATTCAAAATTCTTAATTTTGATTCTTAAAAATAATGTTTATTTCAATATTCTACTTAGTTTACTATATTTAATATATTGTGATTGTTTATTTATCACTTTTATTTTAAAGTTTCAACGTTATAATCTTGTGGACTCACTATAAAGAAGAAAAATATATATTTGTTTAGGGTTATTTTTTGGGTTCATTTTTTCATAAATCCAAAAAGAGATTGTGCTTGGTAGATTTTTGTTTAATCTCCAACAAACTTGGAATATGTGAACTTGCTGGGTATTGAAGAAAGTTTGACTTGCTGCACGTTGCTATGCAGATTGAGACCTGCTGCATTTTTTTTCTCAAAAGGCAATTATATTTCTTTAGGGTTGATGTTATGCTTTCCACTTTTTTCAATTGCTTTATTCATTTCATTCAACCTACTCCAAGCCAAATCAGCTGAACAAAATCAAAGATTTTACCTTATTATCTATTATCATTGTTGGAAAGTAATTTCAAATAGAAGAGTGAAATAAATATTAAAAATTAAATTAAAAAAAGTACAATAAATATTACTTTGAAGAATTAAAATTAAGAAATTAAGATTTTACTTTTTAAGATTTTTTTTTATAATTAGTAGAATGGGGATTCGAACTCTACTACTTAAATAAAGGTTCGTGTACAAACCAATGAACCAAATACTCAGATTTTTTTTTATTTAAAGTTTAGGACGAGATTGAATAAGAAAAAGTTAAAGAAATAAAAAAATTATTTTTTTATTTTTAAAAAATAATAATATTTATTTTAAAATTTCTTAAAATTTTGAATTTCTTTTTTAAATAAGTGGCTTGATTTTATGCCTTGATAGTGTATAAAATTTAACTCAAATACAAGACTCAAGAAAATTTTGAATTCAAATCAAAATTAAGCGTTCTAATTTGTAAAACATTTTCATTTTCAATTTTTAAATTTATGTCATATAATCCAAGGATAATATTTTTAAGTGCTAAGTGAAATTACCCTTTCTCAATTTTCTAAATAGATTTGATAATTCTAAATACCACTCATTAACATGACACAAGCACATTACAAAATTAAATAAGTTAAGATTGAACCTTATTGTATTTCTTATCTTAAAGTAACTTGTATATATATGACATGTTTACCTTGATTAATTAATTATGCATTATCGTGTCAATTCCTATAATATGACTTCTTTAACTTGTTTATGATACTCATTTAAGCATGTTAATCATGTTTAAATGTTTTTGTTGAATTATAATTGTATCGTTACATATAAAATTTAAAATGTCTTGTTTAATAAGCATATTGACATTGTTGTGTTGTGAAATTTTGTGTAATAAACTTATTAACGTATGCATTTAAAACGTTAATTTATTTAATTAATTTGGTCATATTCGTATTTATCCATAAGACTATTAATGTTTACCTAATGATACGGTTATGAGCTGGTAATATTTAGTAATAATTTATAAAATATATCATTTCAATAAAAAAAAAAATAAACACAGAGAATAGAAGTGAGAAAGAAAGAAAAGGAGAAATTCTCACTATAATGGATTCAACACCAGCTTGACTAGACCCAACCTGCTAGGGCTAGATCCAAAATCAACAAACCAGGTCCAGCTTAGTCTTGGCAGGATTGGACCTTAGCAACCTAAAATCAACGAGGCAGTGCCCCGGTGCCAAAATCTGGAAAAGCCCATTACACTTGTAACACTAAAGTCTGATTAATTTTCCTTTGTAGATGATTTAATACAGTAGCTGAACTGAACTGAACTGATATTTTCTCTAATACTTTTGATGTTACGTTCTGTTCTCTCTCACATGTTTATAGCTGAAAATGATTTAACCCAAAAGATGGCCTGAGCAAGCTTATCAAAATCACATTGTACAGCGACCCAGAATTGAAATTTAGTGTCTTAGACAACATGCGTGCCATGTCTTGACAGTGTCCATACCCAATCATCATTTCGATTCCCATCATCTTCTCTTCTTCACAAATTCAACTATCCCAGCAGTTAACATCTGTTGCAAATTAGTTAATAGCACTTTTCACTCGTGACTGTATATATTAATATTTTGAATATATACATGTAAATTTAAATATAATAAAAAAATTATAAATCAAATATATCGGGTTTACTTTTTAAATATATGTTTATTTATAGTTTTAAAATGTTGAGTTTTGTCAATAACTTTTATTATATAGCTTATGTTAGTACAAACTACCTAAATTTTTAGTATTTTTAATACATATATGATGCTTAAATAGAGAATATTTACCAACTCAAGACTGGAAGAGCCTGTGGGGACGGATCAACGCACCAAAGCTGGTTATGAGGAGTCTGAATTTGTTGACAAAATGGAGGTGAAGCAGAAGTATGGCAATGTGGACGTGAATCATACTGCTATTGCAGGGATTAAAGCTGAAAAGATGAAGGCTGTAACTGCTCGGCAGGCTTCTCCATTAGCTTGTGTCAAGTTCTGGGTCGTTGTACTCTCAACCATGTTACTTCTTCTTTGGGTCTGCGCAATTCAGTTGGCAACTCTGGATGACAAAATCATGGTGCCAAAATCCGCATTCTATTTTCCATATTCTTTCCCATCTCAAAGTGAGTGCTAGCTGTTTCTATTACCTTTGTGTCTGTTCTGGTTAATTTGCATGAAAAGATAAAATGAATTTTGGATCAGCAGGTGATTCTATTGCTTTCCCTTTATTGTTCTTTCTTCACCATGAAGAAAACTTTGTGGATCTTCACTGCAGGGGTTTACAAAAGCAATGGATACCTAATCATTTCACCCAATGGAGGATTGAATCAGAAGCGACTTGGGGTGAGTAAACAAAAACCTTTTTCATGTAATAGGATGTTCATTTGGTTTCCCCATGACAAGCTTTTAGATGTTCTCAGTTGTCACCTTACAGTTCTGTGGCTGATTCTGTATTCTTTATGCTCCACAGATTTGTGATATGGTTGTCATTGCAAGATATCTGAATGTCACACTTATCCTTCCTAAATTTGCTCATGGCTCGTATTGGAATGATACCAGGTAATGCTTTTAGCATCGAATGGGGGATTTTGAAATTTGTCTGATCAAGATACCTTGATCCTGAGTCCTGATGGCCTAAACCTGTGATCAATCCATTGTTTCATTGCCTAGTTGACAACATTAATGTTGACAATTAACATTTTTTTGTTTGAAGTGGTAGTACATTTGCAGATATCTTTGATGTGAACAATTTCATTACGTCTCTGAGAGATGAGGTTCGAATACTGAGGGAGCTACCTCCAGAGCAGAAGAGAAAAGCAGAGTCTGAACCACTTTATTACATGTTTCCTATGAGTTTTGCTAGCTTAGAATATTATTATAGAAGGGTTGGTTCCCAACTTTTACATCAAGATTCTTGTTTTTCATTGCACTTAATTTTGTCACATTGAAATTTCTAAAATTCTGACACAATTAGGAGTTGAGCACTGATACATATTTGTTTACAGGTTCTTCCTCGCATACGGAAGCATGAAATTTTGCTATTCGCTCAAACTGATGCTAGGCTTGCCAACAATGGGCTACCGGATGAACTCCAGAAACTGCGGTGTCGAGTAAACTACAAAGCATTGAAGTTTACACAACCGATTGAGGAAACAGGCAGGAAAATTGTTACACGTTTAAGACAGAATGGTCCTTTCTTGGTTCTTCATCTCAGGTATGAGAAGGATGTATTGGCATTCACCGGTTGCGTCGAAGGTTTAACAAAAGCAGAGGCTGCAGTGGTGAAAGAAATGAGGTAAGATTGCTGAGAAAACCTTCCTTTTCTCTTAACAATAGTATGAATTTGGTGCCAACATTTGATTGATCAAGCTATTTAAGATCAATGCTAACAATTTTACTACTAGATATTCCCATGATGGGTGGTGGCACCAACCGATTGATTCCAAGAAGAAAAGAGAACGTGGATCATGCCCTTTGACTCCAGAGGAAACAGCTCTAGTATTCCAGGCATTAGGCATTGATGGGAATGCCACAATTTATATTGCATCCGGAGAAATATACCAGAAAGAGAAGAGAATGGCAGACCTAGCATCAGCTTATCCAAATCTGGTCCGTAGAATGAAGTATCCAAGCCAAGTTATACCATGGGTCATATTAATTATAGTCTGCTGCTTTTTCTTATGTGAAACAGGTTAGGAAACAGACCATATTAAAACCAGAGGAGCTCGAGCCCTTCCTGAATCATGCAGATCAGATGGCAGCGCTGGATTATATTGTTGCAATAGAAAGTGACATTTTCGTTCCTACTTTTTTTGGGAACATGGCGAGAGGTGTTGAAGGCCATCGCCGGTATTTACTAATGATTAATTTCTTTCTGATTGCCAACCATTACTTCAAATTGGGTGGTTAATTACTACTTTGAACACAACTTTTGGCAATAATTTGTGCAGATACTTGGGATTTAAGACCACAATTTCTCTCGACAGGAAGCTTCTGGTTAGTCTGATTGATCAGTACAGGAATGGGACGCTGAACTGGGACGAGTTTTCCCTGTTAGTGAAAAAATCTCATGAAGAGCGAACGGGGAAACCAGGGAGGCGAATGGAGATTCCCGAACATCCTAGACAGGAAGATTACTTCTATTCGAATCCACAGGAATGCTTGCCATCAGTTGCTCAACCTTCAACTATTACTTGACTTTGCTTTGCTTGTTACTGTCAATTTTAGTGGATGATAAAAGAAAATAATATACGCGTTCAATTTCCAAAATTTTTATCTTTATTGGACTTTTATGAATATTAAAAAATTGATTTTTTTTGTATTTTATATTATTAAATTTATTTTTTTTATAACGTTGATATATACAATATTTTTATTGTCAAAAAATAAAAAAATGAAATATAAAGCAAGAAAAAATATTAGAAAAATTATTTTATTTACATGGAAAGCTATTAAAGGAAATGTACCAACGAGAGCAGTGTTCATACAAAGGAAGGCTAATGTGGAACAATCATGCCCCTTTTGTGTGGAGAAAGCAGAAACAGATTTTCACTGCTGGTGCTATTGTCAATATACAAGAGCTGCTTGGCTCCATTCTAACTGGGATTTCGGGATATCAAAGAGCATTTTGATTAGGCTGTTGATTGGATAATTTGGTTTGTATTGAATGTTGAAATGCTGGATGCAGAAGAAATAATTTGCATATTATGAGCTTTATGTAAGGCCACGAATTTGCTGGTTTTCAAAGCGCAGTAAATGGATCCTGTGGCTGTTGTGGAGATGTGGTGAGACATTTGCAGGGAATTTCGAACTGTTCACAAGTCCAATGCTATTAATGAAAAAATGGTAATAAGAACTTGTAATCACTGGAGAAGAGCTGTAGGAAATAAATTAAACACTGATGCTGCGATCTTTGTCAATAATGTAGTTCAAATGATGGGAGCGAGATTTGTCCTGCGTGATACTTATGGTGAAATGATTTTGGCAGGAACAGAAAAGTTTAATTTTGGTGGTAAGGTTGAGGATGCAGAGTTACAGTCCTTGGTTTGGTCATTAATGATATATTTTAGAGAAAATATGGGAATAACAGAGGTGGAGATAGACAACGTGACAATGATGAAGCAGCTAAATGAGAAGAAATTTTCTGGTGCTCCACCAAATATCTATCTAGATTGCGCTGAGTATATGGCGAAGGTGAACTGCAAAAAGGTTTCTCATATCCAAGGAGATTGAACTGTGTTCTCACTTATTGGCCCTGCTAGAAATTTTGAGAAGAAGAAGAATATTTTGAGAAGAAGGAAGAGTATGACTTTGAGGATGTGAATCATCACATTCTTTAAAGTATTTTTTCAATTTTCAAGATACAACAAAGTTTTTAACATATCTATCAGAATTGTGAAATTGACAGTATAAGAATGTTGTTTATATAATAAGCCAACATCTACGTCTTTCAATGAAAAAACTTATATCCTTTCATAATATAACTCTTCAAATAGTATGAAAGGATTTGTTTCTTTTTATAATATAACTCTTCAAATAGTTGTTTTCTTTCATAATACAACTATTTAATAATTATATCTAATAACCTTTCAAAAGTTATAATTTAATAAAGTAATTATTTATAGTTCTTTAGTCACAAATTTTCCCAACATTAACAAACTATCTAATAGGCCCGACATGTAAAAGTATTCGGTGAGGATCATGTGTTGTGGAGAAGATGTATAGAGATGTCGAGCAAAATCAAAGAGTGCTTGCTAAAAGACAAGGAAGTTTCATAGGTTACAAATGGGTGAAGGGTGTTGGGAATGTTCTTAGTGATTTTATAATAAGTTATATACCCCCACATTTAAAAATAATTCAAATTTGATTTTCTATCATTATTCCATAATTCATATGGTGTCATAAGTAATTTTTTTTAAAAAAACTCTATTACTTATATGACATGCTGTTAAAAGTGCTTCTCCCCAAAGATTAAAAGCAACCTTTGCATTTAACAACATAGTATTTATCATATCAACCAACATTCTATTTTTTTTTTTTGGCTAATTTATTATGTTGTGGTGCATAAGGAGCTGTTCTTTGATGAATTATTCTATTGTTTTTACAAAATAGAGAAAACGAGTTTGAAAAATATTTTCCTCCTCTATCACTTTGAAGAATTTTAATCTTCTTTTCTTTTTGATTTCCAACAACTTTTTTAAATTTTTTGAATTTATCAAATGCTTCATCTTTTGATTTCATTAAATAAATATAAGTGAAGCCAAAATAATCATCAATAAACATTATAAAATACCTTTTCCCTCCCTTTGTTAGTAAACCATTTAGTTCACAAATATTAGAATATATAAGTTCTAATAATTTTGATTTTCATTCAATTTTTGGAAAAGGTTTCTTAGTCATTTTTGCCTCAACACAAATTTCACATTTTTCAAAACTATCTTTTTGACATGAAATATAACAATATTTTGACATAAATTTTAAAGATTGACAATTTAAATGACCTAGTTTAGCATGCCATAAATCAGAAGAATGCTCAACAGTATACACAAAAGAATTGTTCTTTTCATTGATGCTGAATTTGAATATTCCGTTATAGGAATATCCTTTTCCAACACATATAGCATTTTTTGATACTACAACCTTATCAAATTCTAGTACAATCTTAAAACCATTCTTACACAATAAATGTGCAGATACAAGATTTTTTCTAATTTCAGGAATATGGAATACATTAAGTAAAGTTAATTTCTACCCTGAGGTAAATTTTAATTCAACTGTTCCTTTGTTAAGCACCTTAGCGGGATTATGGTTCTCCATTAGAATTTTTTTCGGTCTCTTGAGTTCTTCATAACTCTTGAACTGCCTTTTGTCATTGCAAACATGAATAGTAGCATCAGAATCTAATCACTATTCTGAATGTTTTGTTACAGTAGTCATATTTACTTTGGTAACTATTCCAATATGTATTTCAGTTACCATCGCAACAAGCTCTTTAACATCATGTTCAACAAGGTTTACCTTGTTTTCAGAACCAAAAGCAGCAATCTGTTTTCAAGATTTTCAAAATTTATGAACTTGCACTCCTTTATAAAATGTCTTTATTTTTTTTTCCATAATGATAACACTTTTTATCACTTTTATATTTCTTGCATTTCTTGAAGTTTGTTTTCTAGATTCTATTTCTTTTTAATTTTCCAGAACCCTTTTCTTTTTCACTGACGAAATTTATATTTCACCCAAGAATGAGTGCATCTCTAGCACAATTTTCTGCCTCAATATGCAGACGAGTTTGAAACTCTTCAATTGTAAAACTTTTCAAAGAATGCAAAATTTTTTTCATATATCTATTCCAAGAAGGTGGAAGTTTGGATAGAATTGCTCCCACTTGAAATGAGTTAGGAATTTTGATTTCCAGTTTGTTTAACTTAGAGGCTAGAATTTGTAACTCATGTACTTGATCCATAATTGGTTTGGTATCCGTCATGGTAAACTCAAAGCATCTCAATGCAAGAAATTTATTCGTACCTTTTTTCTCGTTTTTGTATGTTTCTTCAAGTGTAGTCCAGATTTCTTTTGCTGAAGTTTTATATTTGAAGAGATCATACAAACAATCAATGAGAGAATTGAGAATGTTTCCACGACATATAAATTCATCATGTTTCCATTTCTCCATGTTAACATCAGCAGTGGTTGCGGTAGCAATTGTTGTTATAGCGATATTTTCAGAAGATGTGCTTCTATTGACGTGATTTCTTTTGGATTTGATGGTTGATTAGTCTCAGAAACATAATAAATTTTCAATGTGGTTAATAGGAATACCATCTTATCCCTCCATCTAGTAAAATTCATTCCGTTGAATCTATCGAGTTTGATCACTTCCTGATTTTAGAAGTGAACTTTCACATTAGAATCCAACCCAGTCTCTATCACGAAATAATTGCAAAAAAAGTTGAAAAATACCTTAAGATTGTTAGAAATTTTGAGAAGAAGAAAAGAAAAATATTTGGAGAAGAAGGAAGAGTATGACTTTGAGGGCATGAATTAACACTTTCCTTGAGGTATTTTTTCAACCTCCAAGATACAACAAAATCCTTAACACACTTATCAAAATTGTGAAATTGACAATGTAAGAACGTTATTTATATAATAAGCCAACGTATACGTCTTTCCATAAAAAAACTTTTATCCTTTTATAATATGACTCTTCAAATAGTATGAAAGGACTTGTTTTTTTTATAATATTACTCTTCAAATAGTTATTTTTTTTTCATAATACAACTATTTAATAATTATATCTAATAACCTTTCAAAAGTTATATTTTAATAAAATAATTATTTATAATTCTTTAATCACAACTTTTTCTAACATTAACAAACTATTTAATAAAATAATTATTTATAATTCTTTAATCACAACTTTTTCTAACATTAACAAACTATCTAATAAGGCCAACATGTAAAAATAATCGCTGAGGATCATGTGTTGTGGAGAAGATGTATAAAGATGTCGAGCAAAATCAAAGAGTGCCTGCTAAAAGACAAGGAAGTTTCATATAAAGATGTCAATGGGTTGAGTACCCTATAATTTTAAGATACCCAAACCCTAACCCTATTAAAAATCAACTACCCTAACCTTATTAATTATCTGTATAATTTTAAAATTATTATCCTAACCCTAACCCTATTATTTTTTTACTACCCTATAATTACCCTAACTCGTTCAAAAACCCGATTAGATTAAAAAATTATTAATTTTTATTTCATTGCTACCTAATTACCTGATTAAACCTAATTAATAATCTAATAATTTTTTTGTTTATATATATTTATATCATCACATTAGTTATTTAACTAACTATATTTTAAATATATTATTTTGTCCATATATAACAAGTGGAACAGTTAGTTTGGATGGTGGAGACGGTGCGTATCTTCTTTGTGGCCAAGGTTCGAGTCCTCTTAAATTCGTTTTATTCAACAATTTAAATAATAATAAAATATATAAATGGGTAATGTAAACGGGTACCCACAGAACCTGACTAAAATATAATCGAGTTCGAGTAACGGGTATCCTAATCTGGTTTAACCGGGTCGGGTACCCTATAATAGGGTGAAGGGTGTTGGGAATGTTCCTAATGATTTGTATGGTTAAGCAAGTACTCTTTTTTTCTTATCCTTGATTTTATCTCAAAGGGCTTTTCCAAAAGAAAGTTTTCAACGAGACTTACTTTGCTATGCAGAGGGCACAAATGTGGAATATAGGGGTCCAATGTTCATGAAATGTAATTTTATTAATATCTTGCATTGTAATATGTGATTGGTGATATAATGAAATGCATCATATTTCAAAAAAAAAATTAAATTCCTAATTTTGAAACATTTCAAAAAATATAAAAAAATAAAAAAGAGAAAATATATAGTTGTACGTCAATAATTACATAATTCATCCACATTTTATAAACAAATTATTTAAACAAAACATCAAATATAAATTATTTTTTCTAGATAATTATTAGCACATAATCGCCTGACCTAGCATGGTGCTATACTAACACGTGAACAATTTCTGAAACTTTTAGTATGGCAATGGGAAGATATGGTTACTTTTACTTTCCGTCCTTTTATATTTCTATTTTTTTTCTCTATATTCCATTAAATATAGAGTATATTCTAAATCGATATTACAAAGATTAAAGAAATTAAATTATATTTATTATTTTATTTAAGATGACGGAATCAAATTTATCATTTATCTTTGAACGATTTCAGGTTAATATTAAAATTTTAATTTAATTTAAAATTTTGTTAATATTATTATAATTTATACATAATCACTCTGTGCAGTATTCCATATATAATTAATAAAAAATTCCTCATAACATGAATATATTAAAAGATTTGGGACGTGAATAATAAGAAATTCCCAGAAGGAAACGTTCCATGGATCCCCTATATGTCACATGCAAAACAATTCAAAAATACAACATAAGATAAGGACTGAAATAATCCATAAATAAGTTGAAACAGGAAATATTAAATTTGGTAATGTAAAGCAAATAATACAACACTGTGTTGTCAACATCAGAAAAAGAAACATATGGTTGCACATGTAAAATATACTCACTTCTTTCATTGTTTTCTTTCTTTTCTTTTTGAGATAGTAAGGGCCTATTTATTTTTATATCAAGCTTTCAAGGCCAAGTTGGAAGGAATACATTGTCAATCTATTTCAGTCCAATAAATAAAATTAATTTGATAAATATAAGGTTCTTAATTTTGATGTTTTTTCTTCTGTTTTCGCAATTAAAATAAGCCATTAGAATCTAAAATTGTTAATTTTATTCTTATTTTAAACGATGAATGTGACAATAATTAATATTTGTCCCTACCCATGAAAATAATTACTATAATTAAAAATTAATGCCCATGATAATGGGAAAATATTAAAAACTAATAAAGAATGATTATGGTGGTGATTTGACAAGAAATAATTTTTTTTAAAAGAAAGAGTAAGGTAATTAAATTGGGTTATATCCAAGATATATATATATTTATATGGATAAGAAAAATTAATGTAAATGCATGGTAGTTGTGATTATGACAAAGGAGAAATGAAGGTTGTTTTTCTGATTGGTGTCATCATATTATTTACTTAGAAGAGAAGAAAAGTAGTGGGGATGTGATTTAATTTTCTTACCAAAATGTTCTTTTTATTTTTTTTTTCTAATTTTACTCTTTCCTTATATAAATAATAAACCATATAATAAAATTTTTTAAGCAATGATGAACTTCTTACATGAGTTAATTTTGGTATAATTTTGAAATTTATATAAGGATATCTTTATTTGTAATGAAAATAAAGCATGTAACGTCATATTTAGGTGGACATATAATTATTGTTTAAGTGATGTTATCATTAACAGATTGATAGATTTAGAATAAATTCAAAACTTTATCAATGAAAAAATTAAATTTAAACTGTGAACAAAGATGAAATATTATAAAAAGGGTTGCAAAATAACGATACAATTTGTTCAAAGTTCTTTTTTTTTTTTTTTTTACATTAATGCATAGATGTGGTCGAGATAGGAGTGGCCTGTCTGAGTAAGATTAATGCTGGTCCTGCCCTGGGCCCAATTCTGCAGGGCCTATCCGAAGATTGAAAGGGCATGCATGTAGCCTTAATGGGTCTGGGTTTTTTCAAACTATATTTTCCTGGCAAGATAAACATTGTGGAGTAAGATGGGCATATACCATACATAGATCGAGTGCGTCCACACCTATAGTGTTACAGCAACTTGCAAGCATAGTTGGTCAAACAAGGAAAGCTGTGTACACCAAAGCATAATGAACATTTAAAGCATGTTAAGTGCTTACGAAGATAAGACCCACAAGAGCAAGTGACACTCTTTACCAAAACGAGAGACATAGAAAAAGCAGGTTTTGTCCAAGCTAATATATATAAACATGAACTTGGCATGCATGCACTGATTGTGACAAGATATCGAAACCTAGTCTCCTAGGTTATATTTCCACCCGTTCGTGATCAGCCACGACTTACATGGTTTAGGCTGAAGCAACTGATTTCCTACTTATAAAGAGCCATTCAAGTACTCATATGATCCCTAGTTCCATGAAGTTGCAAAAAATCAACCCCATGCTAGTTTCCCCACCCTTTGTTTCATAAATATCTACAAAAAATCAAGAATTTTCTCTTCACTATTTTATATTTTATTATAGTTTAGATGTCGATATAGCTTTATATTATATAATATTTAGATAAGAAATATTGATAATTTTAGAAGAGAAATATATGTGTGTTTTATGCGTATATGAAGATGGATCAACTCCCAAAAGAAAAGCAAAATCCTCCTGTGCTTTTAGAATCATCCAATGACCTCGCCCAATCACTATCACAGTAGCCTATAAGATTACCACTGTCTTGTTTAACATAAGTCAAGCCAAAGTTTAGAGTTCCTTTGACATACCTTAGAATCCGTTTGGTAGCTGTGAAGTGTATTTGTGAAGGTTTTTGCATAAACCTTGACAACAAACAGGTTGTAAACATTATGTCTGGCCTGGTAGCAGACAAATATGAGAGAGATCCAATAATGCTTTTATAAATCTGTCCATTGGCCTTAGTAGAACCATCTTTTTTGCTAAACTTAGCTCCAGTAGTGAGAGAAGTACTTACCATCTTACACAAGCTCATATTGAACCTTTTCAGCAGGTCCTTAGCATACTTAGCTTGATGCAAGAAAATCTGTCCTACAGATTGTTGCACTTCCATCCCTAAAAAATAACTCATCTCGCTCAAGTCAATCATTTCAAATTCCTTCATCATCTGAAATTTAAAATCAGCTAGGTAACTACTCTCAGGACCAGTAAGTAGTAAGTCATCTACATAAAGAGCCACAATAAATAAAACTTTCTCATTTGATTTCTTCACATATAAAGTGGACTCATTGACACTTTTCTGAAGTCCTTGGCCTTTGAAATACTTGTCCACCCTGTCATACCAGGCTCAGGAGCCTGTTTTAGGCCATATAAGGCTTTTATCAATTTACAAACCTTACCTTCAGAGTTTTGCTATTCATATCCCTCGGGTTGATCTACATAAATGTCTTCAGTCAAATAGCCATTTAGAAAAGCTGATTTGACATCTAGATGAAATAACTTCCATTCTTCTCTAGCTGACAGTGATACAAGCATTCTTATTGTGTCATGTCTGGCCACAGGAGCATAAGGTTCCAAGTAATCAGCCCCATAAACCTGAGCATAACCTTTGACCACTAGTCTAGCTTTATACTTGTTTATAGAACCATCAGGGTTTAATTTGGTCCTATAAATCCATTTAACTCCAATCACATTTTTGTCAGCAGGTTTATCAACTGATGTCCAAGTACCATTCTTGATGATCATTGACATTTCAACATCCATAGCAGCCTTCCACTTACTATCTGAAATAGCTTCTTTGAAACTTGTTGGTTCTGAAATAGCCACATTGCATCTGCTATAGATATCTTCAAGACTACTAACTCCTCTAACTGCTTTTGATTCATCTTTAATGTCTGAATCATCACCAGGACTAACTTGTGTTGATTCTTCATCTAAAGTGATCATTTTCTTCAAGCTGTCAAATGTTCCTTTTTCTCAATTCTAATATTGTCTTTCATCAAATTTGACATTTCTGTTGATCTCAATCTTTTTAGCTTCAATATTGTAGATCCTATACCCCTTTGAAACTTCATTATAGCCAACTAATATAGCCATATTAGCCTTGGAGTCAAACTTGGATCTTTTCTCATCAAGTATCTTTGAGTAACATAAGCAGCCAAATATCTTCATGTGTGAAACAGATGGCTTGTATTCAAACCACATTTCAAATGGGGTTTTATGCGTCAATACCCTTGTGTATGACCTGTTCAAGATGTAATTGGACGTATTTACTACCTCAGCCCAAAACTCTTTAGGTAAATGCACTTGGTAAAGTAAGCATCTGCCCATTTCTGCAAGAGTTATGTTCTTTCTTTTAGCTTTCCCATTCTGCTGAGGGTTGTATGTGACTGTGAGTTGATGTTGAACCCCAAATTCTGTGAAAAAATTCTCGAACACTTCTGAAGTGTACTCTCTTCCATTGCCACTCCTAAGTGTTTTGATTTGCATATCAGAGTAATTTTTAGCATGTGCCTTGAACTTCTTAAAATTTCTCAAGGCCTTAGATTTGAGCTTCATAAAGTATACCCAGCAGTATTTAGTTAGGTCATTTATAAATAGGATATAATACTTACTCCCATTTAGAGATGGTGTTTTCATGAGCCTACAAATGTCAGTGTGAATCAGTTCCAGCTTCATAGTAGTCTTTCCCTTGCTGACTTTAGGAAATGGCATTTTAGTCTATTTTCCAAATTGACAAACAGAACACAGTTTATTTGGCTTAGTTATCTTGGGTAGACCTTCCACTAACTCATTTGAAGCCATAACTGTCAACGAATTATAATTCACATGACCTAATCTGTTGTGCCATATTTCAAACAAATCATGTTCATTATACAAGGCTATGTAGGAGGATTTAGCCAAGTTCATAGGATAATAGTTATTTTTCATCTCAATAGTGAACATTTCATCTCTAGAAGGATCAAACATTGTGCAATAGTTTTCTTTGAACAATAAAGCATACTTATCTTTAGCTACTTGTCCAACACTAAGCAAGTTGTGATTTGCTTCAAGAACATAGTGCACATTGTGAATGAGTTTCAAACCAGATTCAATCTTTACAGTCACTGTCCCTACTCCAAGTATTCTCATAAATTCACCATATCCTATTTTCACTTTAGAATTATAACTGGCATCTAACTGGGAGAATAGATTTCTATTACCTGTCAAGTGATGAAAGCAAGCACTATCCAATAACCAGATGTTTGATTTGGTAGAATCGTCACCTATTTTAGCCATGAACAGAACCTTTTCAGTCTCTTCAGTCTGCTCAGCTACATCAGTTTGATCTTCTGTTACTGACTTCTTGGCCTTGCACACTTTTTCTACATGACCCATCTGTTGACAGGCCCTGCACTTGACATTTGGCCTATACCAGCAGTATTTTGCTGTGTGATTTCTCTTTTTACAATTGGGATAAGGAGGGTACTTTTCAGTTACTTTACCCTTCTTTCCCTCTTCAGCTTTGCTACCTTTTCCATCATTTTTCTTTGAGCTATTTCCCTTGACTTTCAAGCTCTTAGTTCTTGCCACTAAGGCACTCTCAACAAAGTTTTCACCTCTAAGAGCTCTTCCCTACTCATGGACTAATAAAGCATTGATGAGCTCATTAACAGAAATCCTAGTCAAGTCCTTTGAGTCTTCAAGGGAAGAGATCTTTGCTTCAAATCTTTTAGGATTGCTAACCAGGATTTTGTTAATAATTCTTTTGTCACTAACTTCTTCTCCAAGCTGTCTGAGTTGATTCACAAGCTTTAAAAGTTTGTTAGTATAATCTTGAATGCCTTCATCTTCCTTCATTTTCATCAGCTCAAATTGTCTTGAGAGATTCAACACCTGCATAAATCTTGTTCTATCAGTGCCTTGATACTCTTCCTTCAAACTATCCCAAACCTTTTTCGGATCTTCATAGTTCATTATTTTTGTAAAAATTGCTTCTGACACAGCTGATTGAAGGCAGATAAGTGCTTTATACCGCTTAGCCACTTCTTCACTGTGTTGCTTGATTTGGGCTAAAGTAGGATTGGCATGCCTTTGTACTGGTATTTCACCTGACTCTACCACATCCCATAAATCAAAAGCCTTAAGATAAGAGACCATTTTGACCGCCCAAAAAGGATAATTATCACCAGAGAAGATCGAAGGAGCAGCAACACTGAAATCGGTTGTAGCCATGGGGTTGAATCAAGAAAATAAATTGAAAACTTTGAAGAAGATTTTGATCACAGGTTCGTTGAGAAATGAGGCTTTGATACCATGTAGGGGATTTTAAGTTTAACTAGATCTGGAAATATTTGAAGAAAGCTTGAAGAATGAGAAGAAAACGAAAAATAGATATGAAAACATCAAATCTGGAAATCACAAACTTCACACACTAACAGTTACTTTACAAGTTTTATAAACACCTAAAACCATTAACTGCAACAAACCACCCACTACACTACCCACTAAAATGTGGCTGTTAAGCCTACAACAAAAGACTCAAATGACACATACATCTTATTATACTATTTTTAATTGCAAGAGCTTAAAATGACAGAACTTGTTTGTCTTTAGTAAATCAGCAACAAACTGAAAGTGGTCCGGTGTTGAGAATCTTCTACAACCTTCAATTATCAGCTAATTTTAACCACATATTTAACCAGATTGGGAATCAGTACTTCAACAATCTTAAAAATGTGACTTTTAATTTGTTTAGTAGTCAATACCTAGCTACTTAACAAGCATTTTTCTTAAAATGGTAGCACATTTGCAGATATATTTGACCTGAACCATTTTATTACATCTCTAAGAGATGAAGCTCGTATAATGGAAGAGCTTCCTCCAGAGCTAAAGAGAATAGAGGAATCAGAGTCAATTTATTCCATGGTTCCTATAAGTAGGTTTTGCTAGCTTGACATATTACTATCAAAAGGTTGGCTCCCCTCTTATTTGTATCAAGCTGCTGCTTTTTCTTCTGATGGCAAATATTTTGTTTTTCAGGTTATTCCTCGAATACAAAAGCGTGGGGTCTTGCGTTTCTCTCTAACTGACGCTAAGCAAGCCAACAATGGGCAACCAGATGAGGTCCAAAAGCTTCGCTGTAGAGTAAACTATGAAGCATTGAAATTCACTCAGCCAATTGAGGAAACAGGTAAAAAAATTGTTAGTCTCCTCTGGCAAAATAGACTTTTCTTGGTTCTTTATCTTAAATACGGAAAAGACAAGGTTGCATTTACTGGTTGTGTTCAAGGTTTAACTAAAGAAGAAATCAAAGAGGTTACAGAAATGAGGTGAGAATTAATCTAATCTTATCTTTAATTTGTTTTTAAACTGAATAGGTATTAGAATACAATTTGATATTGTGACTATGATTGAAATAATTTCTCAAGTCTTTACGTACTTTTGTAATTGACAATAAAATTATCATGATGAAATTTGATTATTGTGACTAAAAGCACTCTAATCTCAATACCAAACAAGCTCCAAAGCCAAATATGAAAACTGTGGATTAATCAAATACTCCTATGAAGGGTGGAAGCATAAACCGATGGATGTTAAAAGGAGGAGAGAACATGGTTCTTGTCCATTGACTCCCGAGGAAACTGCTTTTATATTGCAAGCATTGGGTATTGATAGGAATACCACAATCTACATAGCTACCAGAAAAATGTATTTTGAAGAAAAGAGAATGGCAAACCTAGCAGTGGCCTATCCAAATCTGGTCAATTGAATGAAAATTTTGTTGTATATTTCAAAAATTTAGCCTTAATTATCGATTGATAATTGATTCTGAGGGGTTGCTTTCTTGATGTGAAATGTGCAATAGGTCAGGAAAGAGCTTGTATTGGAACCCTGGATCTTAAGCCCTTCATCAATCATGCAGATCAAATAGTAGCATTGGATTATATTGTTGCAATAGAAAGTGAGATTTTCATTCCTACCTTTGGAGGAAACATGACCAAAGCCGTTGAAAGGCATCGTAGGTATTTATTGTAATGTTTTAACCAAGATGATTGTTGGGGTTTACTCATTCAATCCCATTGACATTAATTGATCATTTGACATGAATATTATTGGCATTCAACTCCTGTTTTTTATTTTTTTTTTCCAGATATATGGGATTCAAGACAACAGTTCTTCTTAACAGAGCGTTTCTAGTCAGGCTGATCGATGGCTACATGAAAGGTAGGCTGAGCTGGGATGAATTTGCTCTACTCATGAAGAAATCTCATAAACATCTTATTGGGAAACCAACCAAAAGAAGAGAGATTCCTTATCATCCCAGACTTGAAGATTTCTTCTATTCTAATCCACAAGAATGTCTGTCACCAATTTCTTGATCAACCACCGATAAGTCTCACATACTTTTACCATAGCTTTCATTTTTGTGAGTTTGATTTCATTCTTTATTTGGATATCAAATTTCTATAAATGTAACCATACTTCAAAATTGAACTAAGAAAAACATATTTTGGGAGTTACTGTATTAACAAACGAATCTCATTCGTCACCACCTAGATGTAATGCATATTGATTATAAAGTATTTGAAAATATATTCAACACGATGATGGATGTTCTAAGAAAGACAAAAGAGAATATCAACGCCTGTCGTGATTTGAAGGTATGTTGCCAAAATTCGAAATTGCATTTAATTGAAAATAATGAAAAACTTTTAAAACCGAAAGCCTTATACATTTTGACAAAAGAGCAAGAGAAAATCGTGTGTGTTTGGGTGAAACAGTTAAGATTACCAAATGGTTTCACTTATAACGTAGCAAACTATGTGAATAACAAGAATGCGAATCTTATGGGATAAAAAGTAATGATTGTCATGTTTCCTCCAACGGTTGCTCCCAATTACCTTGTGAGATATGGCCCCTCACGCAATTTGGAGTGCAATTGTTGAGATCTCACATTTCTTTCATGATGTATGTGCAATTGAACAATACCTTGAGCATATCAATGTATGGGAAGGAAAAATCGTGGAAACCATATGCAAATTAGAAAAGATTTTCTCCCTCAATTTTTTCAACTCAATGGCTTATTTACCAATCCACTTGCCAAACAAAACTAAGGTTGGAAGACCAATCCTTTATCGATGGATGTATCCGTTCGAGAGGTTAACCCATAAACTCACACATGTAATTTAAATTTTTTTTAGTTATTAATATTAACAACAAGAATCTAAAAACGAGCATTGATTTTTAAGTTTTTACAACATCTGAAAAAAAAAGTGAAAAATCGATCAACAATTGAAGGATCCATTTGTGTAGCATATATCATCGAAGAAGTATCATCGTTTTGTTTGATGTAGTTTGAACCTACAATCCTAACAAAAATTAATCGAGTTCCACGAAATGATGATGGTGAAGATGTTAATGCAGTCAGTCATCTGTTAATTTTCACTTATCTCAGTCGACTTTTAGGTAAATTCGAGAAACGTCAATACCTAAAGGAGGATGAGTTCTACACAGCCGAACTATATGTACCAATGAACTATGATGAGATATTGCCATGCATTGAGTAAGTATAAGTTTAAGCAATAACTTAGAAAATTGTAATTTGGAGAATGATATTAATTCGTTATTAATGTCCCTCATATCTATAGGATGTTCAACAATATGGGTAAAAGAGAATAGTACGATATATCTGATAAGGAATTGGAAAAAGTCTGTGATGCATCATTTTGTATTTGATTTAAACAATATGTAAGTTATATTTAATAAATCAATTTGATTATGTTAATTCAATACTTCAAATAATTGAAAGTCATGTAACTTTTTCGTAGGTCTACCAACATGTGAGTCAAATTGATTCTCGTATTGTCCACATCTCTCACGGACTTAGTCGTATGGCAGGGTGTTTCAAAGGTTATTATGTCAGTGGATACAAGTTTTACACATTGGATTATGGTCACAATCATAAAATAATGAACAATGGTGTCTACATCAAGGGAAGTTTTTATAATAGTTACAATCGTAACTTTTACGAATTGTCTGTCAATATCGTTGAATTAGAATACTTTAGTGTCAACAACCGAGTCATGCTGTTCAAATTCCATTGGTTTGATATCGACAAAGGTGTTTGAGTAAATCCTATTCATGGGTTCATAGACATTAAACACAACTCAATTCTTGCTAGCAATGAGCCTTTTGTTTTAACCAAACAAGCAACTCAAGTGTACTACACTTCGTATCTATCAAACAAAAGAGATCGACTTGATTGATGGCCAGTGTTCAAGATGAAGGCTCAAAGCCGATTTCCCATTACAGATAGTGAGCTAAGTGATGGGGAAACGATCAACCTTAACAAAAGGGTGTATCAAGAAGATAAAATTTCCTCCAATTCATAATTTGATTATAGTTCAATCGACCTTGACAATAATACAATTCTTCTTAATGGTGAATATGATAAGGTTAATATGTTTGTGGATGTTGAATATAATGAAGAAAATAATGAAGTTGAGGGAGAATACGATGAGGCAGAAAAAGAATCAGACGAATAAGACGAAAACGATATCGATGATGATGAATATGAGAACGAAGAAAATGAGTTACATTGTTTTGATAATGATTGATGGATCCGTTTTTTTTTTCTTAAAAAAAAACTACGAATTTATTGTTTGCACTATGACATTTAAATTAATGTTTATATGCATTTTTTTATAGCTATATTAATAGTTATACATTTTTCTTCTTATTTGACAAACATAGTTGCAGTGAAGAAAAAGATGAAGAAACACTTTCAAGCTAGTAATAGCTCACGGGCTCTTCAGCTACCTAACATTCTGTGTGGCAACATTTTTCACATCCTCTACCACCTCTTCCCACTAGACCACAAACTCCTCATGTAGCGTCAAAAACTTCTCCGGTATAACCAGAGATATCAATGTCGAGTATAACTACTCCAATCAAAAGCCATACTCTGGATGTTGATATTGCATTCCAACATGTCACAATCTAGAGGTAGACGGTCAAGTCTCGATTTGCCGACTTCGACTCATCCAAACCAACAGATACGTTTACATCCTCTCAGAGTGAGGTAAGTTCCTTTACTTTAATTTATATAATTAATTAAATTATGTCAATTTAGTTAATTAATTTATTCATTTTACTAACATTAAGTTTATTTGTAGTATTTTTACGGAGACTGACATTACTCCAATGATTACGCGGATTATCAAAAGTAACTTTAGTAAACCTTGGCCAACTTGGAGGCAAGTTCCTCAAATGCACATGGATAACATGTGGTGGAAATTTGAGGTAACGTAAGAATATAATATTAGTGTATAGCATTGGATAATTTCCCGTACTAATATATATTTTTCTTCGATGTAGCAATCTTTTACATGGGTATTGCAAATGCAATGGAGGTTCAATCTATATGGGAGAAAATTTGCAAGGACTACTTCAAGGACTTTTTAGGGGATAGGTGTAACAAGCCCAAGAGGGAAACAGGTGACCCTAAAGTCGATCTCATGTTAACAAAATGTAAAGTACGACCTTAGATAACTACTGAGGTATAGAACTAGCTAATTGATGACATTTAATCCAAGCCGGAGTGGCAATCATGCTCACACAAGGCTAGACAGAACCACCTGACAAAGAAAGACAGTAGTGTTGCCAAACATACTAGTGGTTCCTTGCCTTTCGCCTTGCACCAGAAGAGGATAGTACATGGTTTTATTTTAATACTAATAAAATCATTCACTTTAATTATACAATTGTTTATATTGTTAACATGTTTTTATGATTACAGGAAAATGAAAAGCAACGCCAGATGATATTCTTTGAGTTGTTCGAACACACTTACAAGTGGCAAAAGGGTATTGGAGAATTAATGGACAACAAGTCCAAGATTGTTTGTGTAAGTAATACGTGTGCTTATATATATTCGATATATACGTTGCCTACCGATTAAATTATTTAATTATTATTTTAATTGCTTTTTATTTGTAGAAATTATATGCTTCAGTAAAATCGTAAAAGTACAGTGCAAAGTCGTTGAACCAGCCAGAGTTTGATCCAGAGGCATGGACCAAGGCCATTAGAAAGCCCACCACTACTCGGATCCACATATACAAATTTGGCACCAGAGTCCATGCTTCAAGACTTCTAGTTGGAACCATAACATCTAAGTCTGCTTATGGCCCTAACGATGCACCACCTCCTACGATTGAGCCAGAGGGATATCGATAATTGCTTACCGACATCAAAACCTTGACGACAAGTTTCAACACCCTTAATCATTTATTGATGGATGTAATTGGATCAAATAGAGCGTAACTTGAACCAGACACTTTCGAGGCTTCCTTATCACGACAGTTGAATTCGCAGCCTCCACCACAACAGCAGCCTCCCTCATCCCCTCAGTAAGAGTTGTATTTATATTAGATGTTTACATTTAAATTATTATAAAATGTTTACGTTGGAAAATATTTATTAATAGTGATTTGTATTAGATATTCGTATTTGCTATTTGTTTACTTTATCAATAACAGCATCATACAATGATATTATTACAAACAAAAACAATTAATTCCTAAACAAAAAATTAAAAAAAAGCTTCGTAGGTATTACCGATAGAATTACCAACAAATTTCATCTATTAACAACAAAATCCATCAGTTATTGACCATATTGTCGATAGAGTTCATACAAAATATTGATGGAATATCAACGGAATAATTGCCATTACTAACGAATACTGCTCATAAGCTTCATAGTCGACTTTGTTGGTAATCCGTTGGCAAGCACCGACGGGTAAAATTTCATTGGCATTTACCAACGGAATTTACCGACCAATTTTTACCCATGCCAATGAATACCCTGCCAACAAATTTGAGTCTTTGCCATCAAAATGATTGACAAAAATTTTGATCTTTAATGAACTGACTGAATAAACCATTATCGACAGATTTGCCATTAGCGATGATAGCATTTCCAACCAATTGTCGACTAAAAATTTCATTGGTATTTTCGTCGAAAATGGAAAATATCGAAGAAATCTTATTTATTGCTGATAGAAAATTTTGTCGATGATACCTTATATTTCTATAGTGATACATGCATAAAGTATTGATAAATGTATATGTTGATCACATCTATATTTTATGACATCAAAATTTAATTGAATATGTTGATATGTTAATTTTACCCCGCAAGTAGATTATCGTAATTTCATGTTTAATTAGAATGAAATAGTAAATAATTTTGATTCCTAATTAACCCACAGGTACTAAGAAATATTAATGATTTGCTAATGATTTGCTAGTTTCATCATAAAGTAAGTGAATCAATTGTGTTAAAACCTTTGCCCACAAGTAAATTTTAATGACATACTGATTCATTTTTATTATTCTTGATATATCTTACATTGGTAAGCATATCGTTTTGTTGATGGTTGTGTCTCAATTTTCTAACATAAGCATGATTATTTATTTATTTATTTGTAGTTCAATATTTGATATTACTTAATGATAAAGTTGGTATTCCTTACTTAAGTGGTGATAACTATAAAATATGGAAGAAAAAAATTCTTCTTTGTTTCGGTTGTATTGACCTTGACTATGCTCTTCAAAAAGATGAGCTTGTAAAACTTATGGCTATTAATACGCTAGCTGAGATTGCTTTATATGAACAATGGGAGCGATCCAATCATTTGAGCATGATGTTTATCAATCTCACATTACTACTAGTATTCATGGGTTATACCTGAATGTAAGAATGTCAATGACTTTTTGAAAGGTATTGATGAGCAATTTAAGTCTTATGAGAAAGGTTTGGCAAGTATTCTTATAGCTAAGTTGTCGTCGACAAAGCTCACTAGCATCCAAGGAGTGTGCGAGCACATTATGTGAATATGGAATATAATTACTAAACTAAAGACCTTGAAGATTAAGATTTATGATTCCTTTCTAGTACACTTTACCCAAAACTCTCTCCCATCTCAATATAATCCTTTTAAAATATCCTTTAACACACAGAAAGAAACATGGTCAAATGAGCTCTTGATCATGTGTGTGCAAGAGGAATGGAGATTTCTATAAGAAATGGGTTAAAATGTACATATGGTCACATAAGAAAAAAAAAAGAATCAAGCCAATAAGAAAAAAAGGAAAACGAAAGCATATACACCTGCCATTCTTTGAATAAGAAAAAGTCCAAGAGTTTCTTCTATAAAAAGAAGGGACACATGAAGAAAGATTGTCCTAAACGAAAGGCTTGGCTTGAAAAGAAAGGTAATCTCAATTCTTTTGTATGTTATGAATTCAATATGGTTAATGTTTGTCATAACACATGATGGATTGATTTTGGTTCTACAATCCATGTTTATAATACTATGTAGGGTTTTCCAAACCTAAGAAAATCGAATGAGAGTGAACAATGCATCTATTCTGGAAACTGAATGCGATCACATGTTGAAAGCATAAGAACATTTAGACTTGTTTTAAGTATTGGTCTTATTTTGGATTTCGAACGAACCTTTTATATTCCAGTTTTTCTAGAAATTTAATTTTTGATTCGAAACTTGTACCATTTAGATATTCTTTCAATTTTTCAAGAATAGTTTTTAATTTATTTAAAAATTCAGTTATTGTTGGAAGAAGTATAATGGATGATGGTCTGTTTAAAATTCATTTAAATCAAAACGTTCCTTTTAGTTTAATGGCTTCACATGATAATGCTGGTCTCAAACATTGTGTTATGAATGAAAAATCTTTCATGTTGTGGCACTTAAGATTAGGACATATTTCCATTAATAGAATCAAAAGGTTAGCAAATGACAAAACTCTTGAAGCTCTTGAATTTACGCATTTTGATTCATGTGTTGACTGCATTAAAAGAAAGCAAACTAACAAGACCAAGAAAGGTGCTAGGAAGAGTTCTGAAATAGTAGAGATCATGCATATTGATATTTGTTGTCTTGATATGAGTTTGAATGGTTAGAAATATTTTATTACCTTTATAAGTGATTCTCGCGGTACATGTGTCTTTACTTCATAATAAGAGTGAAGTGTTGAATGCGTTTAAAATATTTACAGTAGAGGTAAACAAACAATGTGGGAAATAAATTAAAATCGTGAAATCTAAAAGAAGTGGTGAATATTATGGTAAGTACATGAGAATTGGACAAGCACCTAGTCTGTTTGTTAATTTTCTTTAAGACCAAGGTATTATAGCTCAATACAACTTGTTTGGCTCACCAGATATAATGGTGTAGCAAAAAGAAGAAATTGTACTTTAGTGGACATGGTGAGGAGTATGCTTAGCAACACCAAACTTCTTTTGTCATTATGGGTAGAGGCTCTTAAAATAGCAGCATATATATTAAATAGAGTTCTAACTAAGAAAGTTTCTAAAACGTCATTTGAGTTATGAAAATCTTGGAAACTAAGTTTGCAACATATATTTATTTGGGGTTGTCTAGCTGAAATATGAATTTATAATCTGCAAGAAAAGAAGTTAAACCTAAATACTATTAGTCCATATTTCATTGGATATGCTGAAAAGTCTAAGGGTTACCGATTTTATTATCCTTCACATGCTAGTAAAATAGTAGAGTCAAGAAATGCAAAATTTTTTGAAAATGGCATGGTTAATGGGAGTGATTGAACTTGAAACTTAGGTTTTGAAAGAAATCCTATTTTTGATTCAACTCACACATCAAGTTGCAAATTGGTTATTATAAATAACAACCATCAAAATCTTATGGATGTTTGATCAACCAATTGCTGAAATTCCATGTCATGTTGATAATATTTTAACAGATCCTGCTTCTCCTCAAAAGCAAAAGCAATTACCTCCACAAAAGGTGGTTCCAATTGTGCAATCTCCTCCACAAGAAGTCGACAATTACTACTGATTATTTTATATACCTTCAAGAATTTGACTATCACATAGGTGCTGATAATGACCCTGAGATGTTTTCACAAGCAATGGAATGTAGTAAATTTAAATTGTGGTATATTGCCATGAATGATGAAATGGATTCTATGGCGAATAACAAATTCTAGGATCTTGTAAAGTTGCCTAATAAGGCAAAGGCCATTGGTTGTCAATGGATTTTCAAAACCAAGAAAAACTCATTAGGCAACAGTCAGAGAAACAAGGCAAGACTTGTTGCTAGAGGATTCACACAAAAAGAAGGAATTGAATATTGAGAAACCTTTTCTCTTGCGTCTAGAAAAGATTCTTTCCATATTATCATGGCATCGGTTGCCCATTTTGACTTATAAATACATCAAATGGATGTGAAAACGACATTCCTCAATGGAGATTTAGAAGAAAAGGTATACATCAAACAACCTGAATGGTTTATTTCTTATCATGGTGAGCATTTGGTTTGCATGCTTAAGAAGTCTATATACGAACTTAAGTAAGCCTTTCGTCAATGGTACTTAAAATTCCATAACATAATCTCTTCTTTTGGTTTTGTAGAGAATGTTATGGATCAATGTATATACCACAAGGTTGGTGGGAGTAAAATCATTTTTCTGGTTTTATATGTGGATGATATTTTACTTGCAATCAATGATTTGGGGTTGTTGCATGAGGTGAAACAATTTCTCTCTGAATATTTTGATATGAAAGATATGGATGAGACATCTTATGTCATTAGCATTAAGATTCATAGGGACAGATCTAATGGTCTTTTGGGATTGTCTCAGAAAGCCTATATCAATAAAGTTCTTGAAAGATTTTAGAAGAAAGATTGTTCACGCAATGTTGCACCTATTGTGAAAAGTGATAGGTTCAATTTGAATCAATGTCCCAAAAATGATTTTGAAAGGGAAGGGATGAAAAATATTCCATATGCTTCAACTATTGGAAGCCTAATGTATGTTTAGGTTTGTACTAGACCAGACATTGCATTTGCAATTTGAATGTTTGGAAGATATCAAAGTAACTCGGGTTTACACCATTGGAAGATACAAAGAAGGTTTTGAGATACCTTTAAAGAACTAAATACTCCATACTCACAAATAAAAGATTCGACAATCTGGAGGTAATTGGATACTCAGATTCAGATTTTAATGGTAGTGTTGACTCATGTAAATCAACATCTAGATATATCTTCATATTTGTTGGAAAAGCTATATCTTGGAGAAATGCAAAGCAAACTCTAATTGCTACTTTTACCATGGAAGCAGTGTTTGTTTCTTGCTTTAGGTGACATCACAGGGTATTTGGTTAAAAAGTTTTATATCTGGGCTTCAAGTTGTTAAGTTTATCTCAAAGCCATTGAAGTTGTATTGTGAAGATTCATCAGCTATGTTATTTGCTAAGTAATAAGAGTAAAAGTCAAAGTAAACACATTGACATTAAATACTTAGCTGTCAGAAAGCACATAAAAGCAAATAACGTGCTTATTGAACACATTCACACTGAACTGATGATTGCGGATCCTCTGACAAAAGGGATGCTACCAAAGCTGTTTAAGAATCATGTTTCGCAAATGGGACTTAGTTCTATCTTGTCAAATACCATTTGAATTAAGATGCTAGCATATGTTATTGAGAAACTCTGAATTTTAATTGTTTTCTCTTTTCAAATTGTATTCAATTGTTAT
The DNA here is from genome assembly GCA_036013995.1 of Theobroma grandiflorum. Lineage (NCBI taxonomy): Eukaryota > Viridiplantae > Streptophyta > Magnoliopsida > Malvales > Malvaceae > Theobroma > Theobroma grandiflorum. The sequence goes on from CP142127.1 coordinate 2,633,437, forward strand.
GAGAATAAATATTATCTTTTGAGAACCTGAAATAAACATGCGAGGTTTATCCATAAAGTTATATACCACATATTGAGCATTTTGCGAAAAGGATTTTTGCATTGTAATACATGGAAAGTAATACTTGTTCTTAGAGGACTTATTAGCATGATTCGTGTAATTTATTCTTTTTGTTTTAAGCATTTGGGTAATTAAACTAATCTATTATGTAGATATTAAAATAACAAATGTTTGGTCTAAGTGGGAGAATGTTGGAATTTTAGATTTAATTGGGGTCTAAAATTCAAGTGTGGTCTTTATCACATATTTGTTATTATCTACCAAATATTTATCTCTCACATTTAGTACACAATAATATTAGTTTAAGTGGTATATATAAAGTCTATTTCAAATTCTAGATAAAGATTTCCTTGGGGTTTGGGAGATATGAGATTTTCTTTATGGGAGGAAGTCTATAATGGGTACATGACACAAGCAATTCATTAACCCTGTATCCATCGTTAGGAATTGCATTGGGTCAGAAGATTTCGTAAGAAAAGTTTTTTATTCTATTATTCCTTTTATTATTGTTATGGCTAAAGATTAGTATCGATCTTTATTTATTTCCGCTGCTATATTATTTGTAAACATATTTGATATGGTTTAACATATATCACAATAGTGATGAGCGCATGAAAATTCTAAGTGAGTGATTATTGTAGTAAGTTTTCTGCGCGACTTTAATCATTGTAATAATCTTTGTTATTTGATGATGAATTTCTTTTAAAATATTTTGATAAAGAAAACGAATCATGACGCTATATATAGATATTTTTGATTCGCAAAATTTGACAAAGTTAAAAAAAAAATGCAATAAATCAATAGGTTATAATCAAAATTTAGGCAAAAAAAAAAATCATGGCAAGATAAACATGGTGGAGTAAGATGGGCATCATTTTTTTCCTTTTTTGCGACAAAGCTCATGCACCGACAACCAACCTACGTATTGCTACAGCAACCTGTAAGCATATTTGCACGAACAAGGAAGCTGTGGACCAAAGCATATAATGAACAATTAATGCATGTTCAGTGCTGATAAAGATATGACACACATGAACTTTGCATGCACCGATAGTAACAAGAAATCGAAACCTAGCCTCGTAGGCTCCATGACTCACATGGTTTAGGAATCAGAATGAAGCAACTCATTTCGTACTTATGAATAGCCATTCAAGTACTCGTATATATTTCTAGCGAGATTCCAATCAACCTATACTAGTTTCCCCTCCCCTTGTTTCATAAAATATAGTGTTTCTCAATTAACTATTTTATATTTTATTGTAATTTAAATATCGATAAAATTTTATATTATATACTATTTAGATAGAAAATATTGATAATTTTATAAGAAAATATGTGTTTATACTTGTACGAAGATAGATTAACATATCAAGATTAATTCTGATTATGAAGATTCTAAGTATATCACGTAAGAGGTGAAGGGAAAGCATAGTGAAGTGGAAGGGATGAACTGTAAAGGTATTAGAGGGATCAAGGCTAGAAAGCTGGAGACCATGGCTGCCTCACAGTCGCATCCTCCGGCAATCAAGTTCTGGGCAGCTGCGGCCTTGGTCTTGGTAACCCTGCTGTGGGTTTGCGCATTGCAGCTGGCAACAGTACTCAACGAGGATGATACAGTGTCATCGTCATTCTATAATCCATTATCGTCACCAGAAAGTGAGTGATGATTTCATGTTGATTTTTTTTTTTTTTTTTTGAAAGGTATGATTTCATGATTGATATAAGAATAAGAAAAAAATTAATGATTTTATCATAAATTTGATATAACAGTGAGATTTTTTTTAAAAAAAAAAATCATATCAATTTTATTTCCTTATAATTGTTTTCAAAAAGATTCTCATATGTAAATATTTCTGTTTAACCGTCTATTCATTTTACAAAATTAACATATTATGAATCGTTTATACCGTATAACATATGTAAGATTTGTTCATTTTTTTTTCTTCTTTCTTTTTTTCACTACAAAAATAAAACAAATATTTTAATAAACTGAAATCCATCAAAAAAAATTCAACGAAATTATTCATGCCATAGAGATAAAGTTCATGTAAATATTGTATACCATTAACATATGTAAGATTTGTTATTTTATTTTTCTTTCTTCCTTTCTCCTGCTTATGTAAGATTCACGAGACATTTCCCTGTTAAAGATAAAGAAAAACAGCCTCCTATAACTAGGAGGTAGGGTTTGAGGCTTTCCCTAAGAACATATCTTTTATTTTATTTTATTTTATTTTATTTTTTAATATATATATCAACATGTCTTTTTTATGGGGGATTCATAATACATATAATGTTCTGTCTATGTTATTTTCAATTGGTGTAATTCTCTGTTGATGTTTGATTCATGAAATCTTGAATAGATCCTAAAGATTAAAAAGAAATTAAACAATTAGGATGTATTAAAATTATTTACAAAAAACATTTGGAATCAAAAGAATTATTTTTTGATATACTAATTAAATGTATTAACTTTGTCTGATTTTGGACAAAGAAGTATATATGTAGCTAAGCAAGGAGAAGGGTTAATCTTATTAATTTCAATATCATTGCATCATTGTAAGTAATCAAACAATTTTATATGGTTTTAATTTTTCATTTTAAGATTTAACACTTGTAAAGTTTTTTCCTATCTCAAGATACAATGTTTTATTTTTATCAATTAAGGATTCCAATTTCTTTTTATTTTGATTAATCGAGGAAAATTAATGAAGGCACAAAAAATGCAGAATGAAAAATATTTTTTTAATAAATGTATTTACCTAGAAAATGACTAAATCTATCTAACTAAAAGAAAATGATAATTTTTGTTGATTTTATTTGTTGTTCATCTTGTGTGAGGTTAGTTTTTATCTTGATATCTATTTTCCGTGAACAATTTTTTTAATTAATTATGATTAAAAAAATTAAATTAACTAAACTAAAACATTACTAGCATGTTTAGTAAGCCATTCCCCCTTTTTTCCTAAGGAATTTTGGTTCCTTTATTTGGTAGAGAAATAGTCCAAGGAATAGTCATTCCATAGGAATGGCTATTCTCCAAAATCCTCCAAAACTAAGGAATAGCTAATACCACCTTCCCTCATGATATTAGCTATTCCATGGTAGAAGAATAAACTCAAAAAATTACAAAAACTAAAATACTCCATACAAATTTGAAAAATTACAACTCTATTTGTACAAAATATTATTTTTCTCTCTCCTCCTTCTCTCCCATGATTCCAATTTTTAATAAAATATTAATATTTTAAAATATTAATACTAAATTATAAATAAAATATTAATATTTAAATTATCAGTTATTAATAAAATAAATTATAATTATTCCTATTTAGAAATAAAATAAATTAAAAATAAATAAGCATAATATCATTTAAATTATATATAAAATATTGATAATTAAATCATCAATTATTAATATTTTAAATAAATTAAAAATTATTAATATTTAAAAAATAAAATAATATAAAAAATAATCATAATAATATTTAAAATTAAATAAAATATTAATATTTAAAAAATCTAATAAAAATAAATAGTCATATAAATAATAAAAAGTGTTTTTGTCTTTTTATTTTCTATTCCTTTCTTATTCTAAAGTTATCCTTATCAACCCAACACTACAATAAGTCATAACAATTATTCCTATCCTATTTCATTTGTCGTACCAAACAAAGTAATAACTATTTTATTCAATTCTTATCTTATTCTATTCTCACATAATAATTATTCTATTCCATTCCTATCTATTCCGCTAACCAAAACGTAACCTACATCTTTGAATCAAAATTTTCAAATATTATTAGATTTTAAAATAAATATTTAATTATTTTAGATTAAAAGTTTGGACCTAAATAACAAAATATATTAGTGTATTGATCTTAGAAATAAAAATTACTAGCAAATTTATATTTTAGAAATTTCTTCGTGAATGAATTCGCATGTTTGAAGGATTTGATTAATCATTTGTTCCTTTATGGCGGGGTGATTGCTTATTGATTCTTGACTTATGCAAATGAATAGGTGTTGTGTGTTGCTGTCAAATCTTCATGACTGCAACTTTTTCTTTCAAACCAAATGCCTACATATGTAGGGAAATTAATAAAAACTCCAACGAAAAAAAAAAGTGGGTTATTGACAATGAAATGTTTCTCATACATGGTGGCTACAGGGATTTATAAGAACAATGGATATCTAGTGGTTATAGCCAATGGCGGGTTGAATCAAAGACGACTTGCTGTGAGTAATTTCAATTTGTAGCTAGCAGTACTTTGGGGCATATTACTTACTGTTCTTTGTGTTGATATTTACAGATTGCTGATATGGTCGTGATTGCAAGATATATTAATGTCACGCTTATTGTTCCTTTATTCGATAATGGAACTTATTGGAATGATAAAAGGTTTGTCAAATATAAGTTTTTCTCTCTTTGATGTCTAATAATGTTTAGCACTATTCTTGTGAGATAAATAATGATTGAGAATTATTGAATTGTTAAACCCTATCAAGTGAAGATTCAATAATTGCATATAAATGATCAAAGATTATGATAGTTTTTCATCACGCATAATAAAAGATCATTTTTTTTCATTTTGTAAATTTTATCTTGCCATTCTTAACCGTGGGACTTGAAAACTAGAATTAAATCTTTAAATTTTAATTATTGAAATCTATATTCTAGTCCAATTATAATAATTACTTCATAACATCCTAATCTCCTATTTCTCTTCAACATGACATGCACCAAGGGAAACCTAGTACATTGTCTTGCATAATCCCAAGGGTTTGGATTATATTAATCATCTTAAAAATGTGACTTTTAATTTGTTTGGCAGTTATAATTAGCTAGATAACAAGCATTTTTTCTTGATATGGCAGCACATTTGCAGATATATTTGACCTGAATCATTTTATTACATCTCTTAGAGATGAAGTTCGTATAGTGGAAGAGCTTCCTCCAGAGCTAAAGAGAAGAGACGAATCAGAGTCAATTTATTCCATGGTTCCCATAAGTTTTGCTAGCTTGACATATTACTATCAAAAGGTTGGCTCCCCTCTTATTTGTATCAAGCTGCTTCTTCTTCTTCTTCTGATGGCAAATATTTTGTTTTTCAGGTTATTCCTCGAATACAAAAGCGTGGGGTCTTGCATTTCTCCCTAACTGACGCTAGACTAGCCAACAATGGGCTACCAGATGAGGTCCAAAAGCTTCGCTGCAGAGTAAACTATGAAGCATTGAAATTCACTCAGCCAATTGAGGAAACAGGTAGAAAAATTGTTAGTCTCCTCAGGCAAAAGGGACCTTTCTTGGTTCTTCATCTTAGATATGAAAAAGACATGGTTGCATTTACTGGTTGTGTTCAAGGTTTAACTAAAGAAGAGATCAAAGAGGTTACAGAAATGAGGTGAGAATTAATCCAATCCTATCTTTAATATGTTTTTTAAACTGAATAGGTATTAGAATACAGCTTGATATTGTGACTGTGATTGAAATAATTTCGCAGGTCTTTAGATAGTTTTATAATTGCTAATGAAGCTATCATAATGAAATTTGATGATTGCGTTTAAAAGCACTCTAATCTCAATACCGAACAAGCTCTAAAGCCAAATATGAAAACTTTGGATTAATCAGGTACTCCTATGAAGGGTGGAAGCATAAACCGATAGATGCTAAAAGGAGGAGAGAACACGGTTCTTGCCCATTGACTCCCGAGGAAACTGCTCTTATATTGCAAGCATTGGGTATTGATAGGAATACCACAATCTACATAGCTGCCGGAGAAATATACAATGAAGAAAAGAGAATGGCAAACCTAGCAATGGCCTATCCAAATCTGGTCAGTTGAATGAAAATTTTGTAGTATATTTCAACAAGTTACCATTAATTATCGACTGATAATTAATTCACAGAGGTTGCTTTCTTGATGTGGAACGTGAAACAGGTCAGGAAAGAACTTGTATTGGAACCCTCGGATCTTATGCCCTTCCTCAATCATGCAGATCAGATGGCAGCATTGGATTATATTGTTGCAATAGAAAGTGATATTTTCATTCCTACCTTTGAAGGAAACATGGCCAAAGCTGTTGAAGGCCATCGTAGGTACTTATTGTAGTGTTTTTAACCAAGATGATGGCTGGGGTTTACTCATTCAATGCCATTGACATTAATTGATCATTTGACATGAATATTATTGGCATTCAACTCGACTTTTTTTTTTTTTCAGATATATAGGATTCAAGACAACAGTTCTTCTTAACAGAGCGTTTCTAGTCAGGCTGATCGATGACTACAAGAAAAGAAGGCTGAGCTGGGATGAATTTGCTCTACTAGTGAAGAAATCTCATGAACATCGTACTGGGAAACCAGGCAGAAGAAGGGAGACTCCTGATCATCCCAGACTTGAAGATTTCTTCTATTCTAATCCACAAGAATGTCTGCCACCAATTTCCTGATCAGCCACCAATAAGTGCTACATACTTATAACCATAGCTTTCATTTTTGTGTGTCTGATTTCATTCTTTATTTGGACATCAAATATAGTTAATTAAACTTATAATGTTTAAGTTGTTATTTGAATATTTGTCTTTAAATATTTAAATTAATATTTGAGATAGTTGGTCTTGATTATTTAAATTTAAATTTTATTATTTATATGTTTTTATAAGTTCAATTATTAGTAAATTATATGAAATATGAATAAAACTATTATTATATATAAATACGGGAACGAATTTGAATTTAGATAATTGAGTACTTATGAAAAGCATTTTAATAATTTTTTTATATAATCAGATTTTTAAACGAGTTTGAATAATTATCAAGTAATGAGTATATATTATAATTCAGATTAAGATAGTAAATTTAAAAAATATTTAAGTAATTATAAAATTCAGATACCTATTTATTAACCGAGTTCAAATATTTCAAAATTAACGAATACCTTAACCGTTGACTTCCCTAGAAATATTGATAAAATTAAAACAACACAAAAAAATTAACAGATTGATCTTGTTTTGGGAAATATGTCAATAAAATTAGAATGAGACATAAAAAATTAACATGTATAAAGATGAAACGCATAAATCAAGAAATAATCCAAACTTTGTATACGATTGAACGAAAAAACAAGCTAGAAAATTAAACCGTTGCCCAAAGTTAACCTGAATTGAGTTCGTTTATTGATTGATTTTTTTTCTTTCGGTGGAAAGGAAAAGATTCTTGTTTAAAAAAAAGACTTTTGACGGAGAAATCATGTAAGACCATGTAAGCCATTAGCCTGACAAGTTGAGATACACGAAGGGAAATTAAAGACTGTCAAATAAGCACGTGCAAATCCTCATATTTGCATTGATTAGTGATATAAAAGTTGACAAAAAAAGTGACAAATTGATACCTAATCATTTATAGTTTTATTAAATTAAAGCTAAACTGCTAAAGTTATCCGCCCACTGGTAAACAATCACATTTCAACCACAAAAAAAGGTGCAAGCGAAAAGAACAATGAGTCTGTTCAGCTGGAACAAGGGCATCAAGAGGATTTGCTCTCTCTCTCTCTCTCTATATGTATATATATATATATATATATATATATATATATTAAATCAATACGTATGATACACCCATGATACAGGTAATGGTATTGGCATCCCCTGAACAGAAATCCGAGGAATTAACCACCCCTTGAAATCTCATAATCTAAGGGGAACTGCTCTTACCACGAATTCGGTTAACACTAGGACCCCAAAACACCAGAACCATAGATAGCATATACAATAACCAAATGAAACTGAACAGAAAACAGAAAGAAAGAACAGGATGGATAACCAAGTAAAAATGAAGACTCGGGAAACGCCATTGCCGGTCTTATTTCTTCAGCCGCTTTTTAGCATGATCAGATTCCTCTCCACTGCTCACATCTCTAAGATGTGTCATTGCCTGATTGGGGGAATTCTGTGGGTCCTGTACAATTATTGTAGCCAAAATAAGAACCGCAACAACTTTATACAAGACCTGGTCTATATTGACTATTTCCACAAAAGCAGTTGTAATGGCCTACCAACAAAATGGAACAATAAAACTCTACAACAGGATCCACAAACAAGAGCACACCAAGATCTTTCTTTATCTCAGCCTTACCTTAGCAGATGTTCCTGATGTTAGCCCTCTATTTGCACGCTTTCCAAGATCAATCTGCACTGAGATGTTGGCCTGTGACAGATCCAAGCCTGCGCTCTCAAGTGCTTGCGTCAAAGAGTTCAATAACCTGGTCGACATTAAAATCTAAAAAGATTATCAACTTATAATTCAGCACCCTAAACCTAAATAAAATTTTGTTTAAGTCAGAAAGTATTAGACAAGGTCTCCATTCCCCATCAAACAACAAAAGCATCCTCAATGGTAAATAAGATATACACAAGAAATGTAACAATTACATCCACAGAGGGGAAGAACAATTCCTCTCATTCCTTCAAAGATGAATGGATATATGAAAACAAATAGGATAAATTCATGCCTCACTTCTCCCCCTTATTTGTGATTCAAGGATTATGAAACTCTCTAATACAGTCAGCTGCAAACCAGATAACAAGCAAAGACAATTAGAAACATAAACCTTGATGCAAGAACTAAGCATCTTAAACTTATGACCAAAAAATCAAACAACATAAGTGCTTCATAACATAGAGAAAACGAGCAATGATGTAAAAGTTTGCGAGGGGGAATATCCAATCATGAACAGAATATATAAACGAAAGTAGTTAACCAAGTAATTGATGTGCCATACAACTGAATAAGCAAAAGAAGATACACCCACCCCTGAGAGTATACACTGGAGATGCTAATTCTTCCTCCTTCAATAGTCAGATCATCCCGCTGATTCAGTGTATCACTGTTGATAAGACACTCAGTCGATTGAGCCTCAGAGACTGGTCGCTGAAGGGGATGCACAAGCACATTATCACCTCGGATGGGCAAAGCCATTTCCTTGTTTGCCAACTCGAGTTGCCGATCCATAGCTTTGGATGTAGCATCTCTGATATGATCAGATTCTACAGGATCCTGTGCACTTGTAATCATTGTGGGGGGGATATTGATGTTATTCTCATCAAACTTCCCAGCAAATGTTGACCCTGGGCCAGAACCATTTTTAATAGCTTGTGGGTGACCAACAAAACTCTGCACACGCCAGTGACTATTTCTCTATTCAAGTAAGGAAGAAGTAAGTTACTAAGAAGTTTAATACCACAAATAAGCACCACGTACAGACTCTTTCTTCAAGACCGAGCAGATTACTACTACAACCAATTAACAACTAATAATACAATTTATTTCATAGTAGGCATATAAGGACTAGCACCATATAGATAGCTAGATACTCTCACACATTAAATTATTGAAATAATTGATATGGATTTTATAATCAGTAATATACAAACAAATAAATCGAGTACATTATGTCCTACTTCAACAAAAAATGCTGCAACACATAAATACGATTGCTTAAGCAATTGTTTGCTCATCCCAAAATTTTATGCATATCCCAGAAACCAGAAATAAGCCCAGCAAAATATCATGTACATCATTAACAAGCCTAATGTAACTGAATTTGCCATCAGAGATAATAATTTAAAAAATTTAAAATTATAAAATACCTAATAACTTAACAAAGAGGATATACACTAATCATGCTTTTGTGCTAGCTAATCCATAAACTACAGCAATAAATTTAAATGTGTCAGAAACACAAGTGCCTGAGGCATCTGTATAGACAGTTTGGCAAAGTTTATCAAATATACCAAAGGCTAACGTAGAGGTTTTTTCTATTTCAATAGCATCATTGTAAAGGATCAATTTATTTCTGGATATATACAGGCTTCATCATGAGCATGTCTTTTAAAACTACAAATGAACTGCTTAAGCCACAAAAATAACATATTACTTAAACCCTATAGGCAGAAAGCATCCAGTATAAAAACATACCCATGGCATTAATTTCGTGGGCTCAGAACTCCACCCCTGGTATGAACCCTCATATTTTTGAACCTTCTCCTGCAAAAATTGGACATACTCTATCACCTGCAGAAGAACATAGATTCAATCAACAAATTTGACATAGAATTTTCTTAAAAATTAAATACTAGATAGATAAATAATTTATATAAAAATTTTTCATTTCCAGATTCATGACATACCTCTAGTAGGAATGAAGCAGTATCTCTCTTTTGATCAGTGTTCGGTATTAGATCTCTCAATATTTGAAATCTGAAAGCACCAGGAAATTTATCAGTATTACTATTGACAAAGTTAAGCAAGCATCGTCTTCTCACAACCTCTCTTGAATTCAGAAAACATCTGCAGGAACTCAATAGCACTTAAACTTTGGTTCCAAGACCTAGTGCAAGCAAAGGAACAAGCAAACATTCTTCAGTCCCCTATTTTATATATGCCACCACAACATGACCCATAACATCTTAACTTCAGGTGCCATTTCAACTTAAACATTTTGAACTAAGCTTAACCATTCTCTTGAACACTTCACCTGCACCTCCAGTTCCTAACACAATTGAATAGCTTTACACAAAAAGAGAAGTCTTCGACTAAAGTTCAGTAGAATCATCATCAATTCACAATACAGTCAGTTAGCTAGACAATCCACTTTCTTTTCAATAGTCATATTTACACATTAAAGTAAGCCAAAGCTAATAAAGTTCAAAACTTTATTAGACTCAACCTATCACAAGCCATTACAATCAATGGTTTATGCAATTACCAAAACTCGTAACTTGACAATCATATAGAATTGCTTAAAGGGTATGACTGAAAATTACTAATTTCCAAAAATAATAATAATGATACAATAAGAGATGGACATTGAAACTGGAAGAAAAGAAAAGAAGATACCTTTCATTAATCTTACTCCTCCTCCTCTGCTCCGTGACAGAGTGTTTTGATCGTATAGCGTTGACCTTATCACTGTTCTTCCCATCTGCTTCCACACCCCAAGGAAAACCAAAAAAGAAAGGGGAAAAATATAACAAACCGAGGAACAAAAAGAATACCCAGAATTCCAAATTCAACAAAAGAAGAAAAAAAGTACCCTTTAATATCCAATCATGTAGAAATATAATAAGGAAGAAAAGGAAAAGAGGGATCTGGGTTAAAGAGTGGGATCCAATCTAAAACTATACCTTTATTGGTGTTGTTGATGTTGTTATTGGCGTTGACAGACATAGTTTGATTAGAAGAAGGCCCTTGTTTCTTGGAACCAAACTCTTCTTCCTCGTACTCTTCCTCCTCTTGACTTCCCTTTCCCGTTCTCATTGCTTTTCCTTCTCCAGATGTCACAAACAAATATATATATATATATAGTTATATATACACTATAGAAAGAACCCAACACAGGTAAAGATTCAAAAAAAAAAACGGAGAACTTTTAAGATTGATAGATAAAGGAAGAAAACAGGTTAGGAATTGGAGAGGAAGTGGGAAGGAAAATATGGAGTTTCCTTGGTTGGTTGGTTGGTTTCCGGCGAGAACGGCAGTGTGGTTAAACTAGTTTCTGTCTCTTTGGCTGGCTGCCTTTTTTTTTTTTGGTCTGGAGGAAGTGGAGAAAGAGATGAGATGTGGGTGACTTCACCAATTTCCCGTGAGGTTTACTTTAATCGGGCCTTAAATTTGTCCTTCATGTTACGTGGGCCCAACAAGCCTGAGAAAAATATAGAAAAATTGTTTTATATATATTAAAAAACAAAAAATATATTTTAGTATCACGAATCGTATAAAAATAAAAATGTTTGGATATATAAATAAAAATTTTTTCGATTGAATCAACATCTTTTGAATTAAAAATATAAATTTATAATAAAATTACAGTCGAGATAGGCCAATTAGATAATTAATATAAAATAAAATGTTATAAATCTCATATTAATATTATTCTGCTTAATTGGTACTATTTTTATAAATTAATTATTATGTTAACATAAATGAGTTTTTTAAATGATTTATTGATTTTAAAAATCATTTTTCATTTTAGCATATTTTATTAGTGTATCATTATATATTACCAAACTATTGTTTACAAGTTTTCTCAAGATCTCATAATTAAATTATTGATTTTAGATTTAATCGAAACGAAATATCAAATTTCTTTGGTTTACATTTGCTTATTTTAATTGTCTATCTGCTAATTAATAGCAAATATAGACAATCCTTTTTTTTTTTTGTTTAAAACAAAAAACCTTAAAAGAAGAAGTATTAAATTGACTTTACACTAAAACAAAATTAACAGAAATTATTTTTGAGGGAGAGCATCCTGCCTTCCGTGGCATGGTTTTGCAGAGGTCCGTGGCATGGTTTTGCAGAGGAGTGGGTCTTTGTGTTGTTCACGTGACAGAGTAGAATGTGACTCAAACTCACATTGATCACATGGCTACAGCCTTTATGGTCTTTGGTACAAGCCCAGCTTTTCTTCAATGTATGCTTTGATATGGCGACGGCATTTCCTCCTCTTCCATCTTGCCATTATTTTTTCTGCAACCCATAGTACCTTCTCTTTAAGATTGTCTCCTTGTGTTAGAACCCTGAAAATGAAGTTCATTTGACTTCATTGCAACTGTATTTTCAGGCAATTTCACAGTTTAAAGTCCATTAGAATTTCATAAAGATATTGATGAAAAGGCAGGAGGCCTCTAGGATAAGCAAGTGTGCTTTGAGTTGGAGGTAGGGGAACTTCCATCTCCTTTTACGAATCAGAAGAAGAACAGCAACGCCATGAACAAGAAGGTAATAGGGGCGGGAAGATTCTGGAGGACAAGGATGGAAAATGGATCGAAATGTCTGGTAAAAGTAACATGAGTATCTAACATAAAACTAATCCATAATAGATGAAACGATTCTTATCTTATTTATTTGGTCAGGATACCCTAACTTAACAGATAATCAAACACGAACCTAGTCAAAATTTCAGAACCGATATCTAACTAAAAACCAATATCTTTCATTTTCCACCAGTTCAATAATTTCTTATTTTTTAGAATATATTGAATAATTTTTCTCCACAGAGATAGCCATGCAGAGATGCATCTATACAGTATTTGTCGTGGCTAAGGAGAAGAGATCAAGTAGAAAACAGGCCAATAGCAGTATTCTAATATTATATATATGTTTTTCAGTCGATCAATTCATTGCATGCCGTTTGTCTTGTTTATTTTCTGCAGTTCCATGAAAGGTTGACCTTTCAGGAGAAGAAAAGACAAGGAAGTGATCATATGAAGAAGAAGCTGAAGTGGCCAAACTGCAAGGTTATACATAGCAAAATGGATTTTGGGTATAATCAACTCGATCAAATTGTAAATGAATTGCAATTTTCTTGTCCTTGATTTTTGGTTTCCTATAAATTTTGCAGATATCCTGTTTACTTATCACAGATTTCACTATCTTCTCTTAATTAATTTGCCTTTCGTTACTGATTTTTTGGGTATATAAACAAGCTTCAACCAGCGTTTCCTACGGTCATGTCATGTTATGATAATACCAGAATTGATTCAACAAGAGTTGATGTTTCAATGATTCAATCGATATTTTCTTGCTCGCCAAACAGCATGATGACATAGCAATAGGTTATATATGTATGGCCTCAATCAGAAATTCAGATGGAATTTACTATATATAGAGAGAGGAGAAAATCACTTCATTTAGATTTAGATATAGATAATTTAAGTAAATGAACACAGCCTGTACAGTAAGATATATATTTACGGAACCTGGAAAACAATCTTATTAATTGTACTAAATTAATCGCACTTTGTGTGCAGTCGAGAAATGCTTGGCTGCCGCTACCATGGTGGCCTCTGGCCCTGTTGGCGCTGCTGCAACCTTCTTCTTCTTCACATCTTCATCTTCATCAAATACCCAAAGCCATGAAAGGAAGAATATTGATCTCAGGAATGATGAGACTCGACTCTCTTTCCCGTCCTTCATCTTGCTTAATCAATATCTGCGATAGCTGATACTACCCTGCAAGCAAAGATATGATTGTACGGTTAATGTTCCTGGAGAATTATTCGTTTGTGGGTGTCTTTGAATCCATTTTATTGACTCTTATAAAGGCAAAAGCACCTTGATGAGCAAGGTAATCAAGCCGAGTTGATCTTCGGTCTTTGATAAGTGTTTTAGATGGAAAGATCCGAGCAAGGAGAAAGCACTGAAAATGAAAGAGACTAAAGCTCCATTCGGACCATGTGAGCTTGACCATGGCTGCTTTGCTCCTACTTTCTTCTCAGGCTTTGCTTTGATTAAAGCAAAAAAATAAAACACAAATAATTAAAGTATCAGTCAAACATAAAAAGTGTCCATTGTCACGTTACATGAGGCTTCCTTCAAGCAACATCGAAAAGACTTATAATTTGAGGTGAATTTCTTTTTATTTTGTTATTTAAAATTTTTGTTTTGATCATTTAGATTTTAAAAAAAATTGAGTTTACCTCATCCACAATTTTAAAATTAATGTTTCAATCACTCAATTGTTAAAAATTAATAATTATTTTATGTGACTTTTTAATTCAATTAATTTCGACGATGTCGCATGTCGAAACACAATGCCATAAAATAGATTAGTTGATGCAGACATGTCATGCGGCCAAGCTCAGTTGATCTAATCAAACCGTCATTAACTTTTAAAGCATGAATAATGACTAAATGAGATTTAATTTTTTAAAATTGATTTATCAAAATAAGAACTCTGAAAAAGTTAAATAACTAAAAAAATAATTTACTAGTACTCTAACCAAAAGAAAAAAATAATACTCTATATATATACTTGTCATTGATTTTGAATTAAGATGGATTAGGTATTAAACACTAGTATTTGTTAGTACAAGCCTGGTTAAAATATGTGTTACATTTAGATTAAGACCTCGTTTGGTCTAATTTTTTTTTAACTTAAAAGCTATTATGAAGTTCTTATGAAAAATAATAGTTTTTAAAATTAAGCTAAATCTGTTTGGTAAATTTACTTTTATAAGTTTTTTTTTATAAATAAGTTGTTTGACAAAATAATTTATATAAGTTCTAATTTTGATTAAAATTATCATAAAAGGTATGTAATAAATAATTTTCTATTAATCATAAATTTCTTTGTTCATAATGAAAAAAATATTAATTTTATTTTTTTATTTATAAAAAGTATAAAAATTATTTTTTTATAACTTAAATTTTATACTTAATAATAAATTATATAAAAATGAAAACAAATAATGTTGAAATTATTTTTAATAGATAGGGATATTTTTGAAACAAAAAGAAAATTTTCTTAAAAAAGAAGCGTGTTTTTAAAAAAAATGAGAGAAAACTCCTCTCTGGAGCTTTTTCTAAAGTTCTTTTTTTTAAAATTTTATTCTTTAAAAAAAAGTTACTTATTTTGTTAAGAGTTTCTCCAAATTCTTATTTGGCTTAGTTTTTGGATAAACTAAAAAAAAGTCAGGCCAAACATGCATTAAGAAATTTGGTAAACATAAATCAGTTAGCCTAGTTGCTAGCTTGTAGTAAAGGCAAAGACCAACCTGATCGAAACAAGTTAGTATTATTATAACCATAATTAACAGAGTCAAACATGCCTTTGTGTTCTTTCCTTATAACTATATAATTGAGATTAGAGGCTAAAACTTTCTTGGAAGTTGCAGCTTTAAAGGTTGTTTGTTTTCTCATTTCTTTTGTTTTACAATTTTTTTTTTTGAATCGAGAGTTGATTAGATTAATATAAGAAATCTTTAACAGATATAAATCGATTAACTAAAACATGAAGGTTACACTTGACTATGGTAATATCGCAGACGTTGTAAGAACATAAACACCGAAATATCCAAATTATAAGAATACAAATCTTGCAAGATAATGCAATAGCAAAAGATTAGATTAATATGAAAAGTCTTTAACAAACATAAACCGATTACCGAAAGCATGAGTGTTACATTTGACCATTATGATATTATAGACATCATATAAGAATATAAACATCTAAATATCCAAATTACATAGACATGAATCCTGCACGATAATGCAGTCATAAAAACTCTTACAAAATCTATTCAATTTATCTTAAAATTATTAACAAAATCGATCCAAGAACAAAATAGTTGAGAAACACTGAGAATTAATCACACAAAAACTGAAAAAAAAAATTTTGTTTCTCTTAAGGGTCCTGCTAAATGTAATTCTTCTTATATCCAACTGTATACCTTTGCTTATTAGATTTCTTGTTTATTTTTATCTTCTTCTCGAACTAGAAGATTATTTTCATGGGTCGGACATGGGCCTTTTAAGGTTGGGCTAAGGGCTTGCTTGAGACTTTGGATCAGATTTGGGCCGGCCTACACTTTTCATGGGCCAAATCAACCACAATAAAGCCCACATAAAAGAAATCGACTCTCCTTTTTTTTTTGTCTTGTTCTTGTCCTTGAGCTTGAACTAAGGATAACTTGTCTCTTTAATAATAAGTTTTTTTTTAATTTGAAAAAGGGGATTCGAACTCTACCTTTTAACTAAAAAATTATATATCAATTAATAAGTTAAATGAATGAATTATTTAAGATTAATGAAGAGTTATAAGTATTTATTGACACCTGTTAACTGAACATTTAATTTATTTTTATAAAAATATAAAATAATGGGAAAATATTTAAAAACAAGGTTTGTGATCAGAGATATTTTTTCTTTCTCTTAACTGGTTGGATTTAAATAGGAGTGGTTCGAGCATTTCAATGCATCAAAATGGCTTTGATGACTGTTCGGATGAGGTGTTAAACATGAGGAAATTGCACCATGTTTTCCATTAATTATACTCACATGTTTATTCTTAATTGATCCTCATCGTTTGTTGCCTGTTCTTAAACAATTACCAAAACCATCTCACCCCATTAACTACAAAAAGAGACAAAAAAATAAAGAAAAAATATTTTTATTTTTTTAAATATTTTTCATCTTTGAATCTAGAAGGGTGAAAAACTTAAACATAATACTCTAAAATGTTCTTGAACAATTTTAAAAAAAAAATCCAATGAATTTTCATTCTTCTACTATATTCAATTATGAATAACGATTGATTAATTGTTATTAATTAAAATATCAATTATAATTTTTATGTCGATATGAAAAGTAAAAATATCACGAGGTTATGTCATCATGTCATAATGGTATGTCATGTCACCATCTAATATGATATATTTGCATGTCATGTCAACAACACATGACATAAAATCACAAATAATAAATAATCAACCATTAATATAATGATTTATTTGATTCAAAATAAAAATATAAACATTTGATTAAATATAATAAAGAGAATAATAATTTATTTAAATTTTTCTAAGTAATTTAATTTTTTTAAAAATATTATATCAAAAATTTATAAATTGAAATTTAGGTTACATGTCTTTTTATAATCCTAAATCCGAGAAAAAAAATAATAAAAATATCTAATCAGACCTTATCTTACTTTCATTGAAATTGACTCGTAAAAAAGTTTAATTCCACAATCATGGCTCTTCTTTCAGCATGATATTAAATTAATTTTAATTAATATAGTACATGTTAACATCAATAATTAACAGCATAGTTAAACATGCTTTAATTTAGTTACTTAAACTATATATCCCACCTTTCATATAAAGTCACTTGCAAGTTGCAATGATGCTTCAATGCGAATTAACCCACGAAAGTTCCCTCCAACATAATTAATTACCAAGCATAATTACATCGATGTAACATCAAGACACAGATTGTATTAACTCAGACTAAACCTGTCCACATATATTCTAAACAACTGTCTCTCCATTTAGCCTTCACGTTCAAGAAAATTAGAGCCGCTAAGCATCTTCAAACACACTTATCTTTTGCTTTCCTTTTGCGCACAAGTACAAAGACAAAGTTGGCGACAGGTCACGTAAATATCTGAAATGGTTTCCTAGGAATTCAATTTTGGTTAATTAAATCAATTAATTAATTTATCATTTGCCTTATCACAAAGCATCTAGGAATCGGAACTATATAATATATTATATTAGTATAAGGCATGAATAATAAGCCAAGATTATGTAGTCACAACAAACAAACAAACAAACAACGTACATTCTTGTAGCAAATGTTTTAAAGTTTTAGTTTCAATATTAATAAAGATTATGATTTAGACTTGTCGTAAATTTAACTCAAATAACATTTTGATTTTACATTGTCAAGCTTCTCATAATATTTTCGAATTATTCTTCCTAACAGATAATACATATACATACAAAAGAAATACGAAATTCATAATTATCAAAACAAAAAAGATGAATTATACATAAATCGAGAAAATTATATTAAATATCGACTTGAATCTATTACAATATAAAACCTGATCATCGGGTAGGACTTGGACAAGATAATCTTTAACTCATTTTGTCTAAAATAATCTTTTAATTATACATAACCAGTGCATATAAACACAGGCTAAGCAGAAAAAAAAAAAAAACACAGGTTAAGCAGAATCGTTGGGTTTTAATGGTGGCTTGCCTGACGTGCGTGAAGGGACCATGCATGCAAAGATATGGCCGTTTTGGGGGAGAGGGATCAGAGTCGGAAACGGTGAGGCGCACGAATCCGGGCGCGAAACGCCCACGGGATATATTCCCCTGAGCCGAGCCCCTGCTGAAAGGAGGCTGAGTCAAGCTCTGACATCATCTTCGGTCTAAATCCATTTTAGCAAATCCACTGGCTGTCCGCGCACTGCGACAATTGCCTGATTCCTGGACGAATCAGTCTCACCCCTGACGTGGCATGCAATTATTGCTTGGGACTTTGTCGGATTTTCCATGCTGCCACGGTGTGCAATGCACTTAGTCACCGGCCAAAGGGAGTGGCTCCAACCTTCAACCATAAGTGTATGTCACCCACCCATAACCAATTCCAATTAAATATTTTAAGTGTACTGATATTAATATTCTTGGATTTAATTCGCAAAGTGAGTAGTTTCAGCACCAAAAGCTATTTCATCTCATGATTATGGGGCTAGTAAACCAGGAAAAAAGAGAACAGGAGAAAAAAACAAGCCTAATTTGCACTTTTGGGACCCTTCCCGTTTCGATACGTTTCTATCGTTATTTCACTTTCGTTGCTTGAGAAATTCCTTTGTCCTTTACATCAACTTGTCCTCATTTTTACTTCCAAAATCCCAATTGTCAAGAAATGAGTATAGGAGGGGCACTCTTACCATGAATTATTCAAGTTTGACTACGGCTTATTTCTATATATTTCATAACAAATACTTAATATACTTAATATTAAACTTCACTTAGTACTAAAAAAAATTATTTTTTATTGATAAAAACGGGATTATGACGGATGTCGTTTTTCTAAAATTTTGACAGATTGTACTTGACCGGTATTTAGCTGGAACAAAATTTGAAGTTAAATACATGAATTTAACATAAAAATTAACGATGAAATTTTTGCATTGAAAACAAATTTAAAAATTGATCGTAATTTAATAACTTTTATTTATGAAAAAAAAAGAAATTAAATTTTGATTTTCAGTGAAAAGGATAATTAAAAAGTATTTTTATTTAAAAAAATTGAAATGTAACATCAATATCGTTTCCGTTAAAGAAAATCAATGTCATATTTAGATTTAACTATCATAAATTTTGTGATTGAGATAAACTAGTAGGTATCTAACAATTAATGTTTGATTCATAATCGTGATAATCATAAGAAATTACCATAAAAGCAACACATATTCCATAAAAAAAAATCAAAATTTATATACTATATTCTCGAGTGAGGGCACTTCAAATGTGCTCTCCTCCATTATTTTTTCTATCGGTCTTATAATATCCTCGTCATCGTCATTCATATGCATAGAATTCATTCATACAGTCAACCGAATTAACGACTATTAACAGTATATAGGAAGAAATAATAAAAAAATTTTGAAAAAAAAATGCCAATAGTTTGATTTGGATCCGGTGCATGCACGTTGGCTTAAGGTCAAGACGCGTGATCCAAAAGCATAATATATTAATAATAATAAATATTCCCTTTCGATTTATCCGAAATGAAACAATGGGCACACAGCACCAAGTCCTTTTTAAAATATTTATTTTTTTTTGTATTTGCTGCTGAAAATAACAAAAATATACGAATATATTGACAAAGAAGACGTGTCAGGATAATTCCAGGATATGGGATTTAAAAAAGAAAAAAAAGAAAAATTCTGAGTCACCGTCACGTGCACAGTCCATGCTAGTTGTTTGTTATCCCATTCTCTTTATCTCAATTTTAGTACAGAATTTAATATCCAAATATTTAATAGGGATTTCTTCTTTTTATTTTAATTCTTTTTTCTCCATAAATAAATCAGAAAATTAGTATAAAGTTAAGTCTATATCAAAATTAGACAGGCCGAAAATAAGTTTACCAGCATTCTAATAAAAGACTGCTTGAACTCATTACAAAATAAAATAGAGTAAAAGCAAAATTATTTGATATCGGAATCAGTCTTAAGTCATATTCAAACATAGAATATTAGTAATGGAACTTTAGTTTAAGCCCAAAAAAAATATTAAAAAAAATTAAAAATCTGGTTTGGATGGGCTCCATCTTACATTTGCCAACACATGATGATGCCGTCTTGCACGGACCTAATCCAAGATTAATAATTTAATAAATAATCCTACTCGATAATGACTTGTTATTAAAGAAATCCCATTTTAAATAATAATAATGATAAAATATTATATAAATATTGATATTTTAGATTAAAACTAATGAAAAATCATACGGTAATAAATACATAATTATTATTATTTTTTGGTAAAGTAAAAGTCTATGGCTTTGAGGTGGAATTTGTTGACTATGTATGATTGGAAAGAAAAATACAAAATGGTTTAAAGTAGTAATACTTTTGTTTCATTACACACAAGACAAGACATGATGGGAGGGAATGAGGTTACGTGGAACCCCACAAGTCAAATTTAATGAAAAGAAAGAAATGGTGGGAGGAAAAATAAAGGTAAAGTTTGCATCAGGTTCATCAGTCAAACCCTTTGCAGTAGCTCTTTTTGGGGAGTTTAGCTTCTAGAATAATTTGCTTCTTTCCATTCTTAATTCCTTCTTCTTTGAATTCTTTCTCTCTCTTTTTTTTTTAATCTTTTTCCTTTTTTGAATAAGAAAGTGACATGATTAAATTTTGTTAAATACAAAATTACGATCTGGTCAAGATGGTCAAGGGTTAGAACAAAGAAATCCTCAGTTGAAAAGAAAAAAAAATGCTAATTATTAGCATTTGTAAAGAAAAAAAAAATTGAAAAGAAAGGTTGGGTTTTACTTTTGAAGGTTTAATATTTTAAAAATTTTCTCAATTATTTAAAAATTTTTGAACAAGTTATTAGTTTCAAAGCAAGCATTTATATTTATATTTTGAATTAAATAAACTCTTATGTTTAATAATTGATTTATTATCATTAATCATAATATTAAAAATTATTTTTACGTAAAGTGACATTGACTTACAAACTGAAAATATTTTGTAATCAATATCATTATGTCATATTAGTATGTCATTTTATTTTTCATTATGATATGACAATATTATCATGTTAATATCATGTGACATAAAATAATAAGTGATATTTTGATTAATTACAGTTAATCAATTATTAATCGTGAATACTTTTTTGATTCGAAATAAAAATATAAAAACTTAATTGAACACAATAAAAGAATAATAATTTATTTGAATTTGTTTGAATACTTCAATAAAATTTTTAAATATTATGTCAACTTTAAATTACGTCATAAATTTTGTGAAAATTATCAAAGGATGCTAGATTTGATTAAGATTTATTTGGACTGTGTTTTAGGCTGCAACCTAACTACAAAAATCCCAATTCGTGTATTACAATTTGTTACATGTCATTTTCGGCAATTTATATCAAGTTAGTTTGCCTACCATACAAAAGGAGATGATTGAGTATTTTCGACATATAATTTTTTTTTAATTTTTTATATTTATATATTAAAATCGATAAACAAACCATATAAAATAAAATAAAAAAGAAAAGTAATATATCTTTTAAAAATATTACTCTATATTTTTTTTATAATTATTTTTTCGTCATGTAATTCCTTTTAAACGTGTAAAGATATTAATACCTTCACTTCATGGATCTTAAAATCTTGGTTGGGATGTTATTATCATCAAATTATAACCTCACAGTATTCAACTTCTATTTTAATCACTTGCTCACCATAAGCAATTAATGTTTTTATTCATTTATATTTATAAGATAAAAGAAAAAAAAAGGATGATAATAAAGGAGAATCAAACTAAGTCCTAACTCCCACTTGACCATTAAATACCCAATTTTATAAGAAATTTAATTTGGGAAAGTTGCATGCAACATGGAGGCAAGATCTTACTTTAAAATGCATTAATTTGATTATGTAACCCAAAGATACAGTTGCATTTTTATTATTTTTTTTTCTCTAAACTTTTTTGGGATAACTATCTGATTATTTGAATTAAAATATGTTTAGCCTTAAACAATACAAAATGTCCAAAATGGGAGTTTGTGATACTTTCAATTTTGGGTTGATCAGGCTAAAATAACATTTTTAATTATAATCCAATAAACAATTTTAAGATTTAGACATAATTGCCCCATTTGTCCTCACTAGATGTGACAAAATTTTAAATGCAAATAGCGGGCACTTATGTCAGTTCAAAGTAAAAAAACTATCCCTTGTATGTCAAGCTTAATTTTGACTATATAATCAAATCAAAGTGACAAATCCAAAAATGTCTCCTCTATCTAAGGTTTATATTTGATACAATGATAATATTTAAATTTGATTCAGTATTGCTTAACCAAATATCATCATCTCATTAATAAGAAAATTTAAAAGTTAAAAATTTTAAAAAATACTCATATTTTAAAAATATTTATTTAAATTTTTTTAAAATTTTTACTTTTTCATATTCACGAGATTATATACTCTCTTATTAAGTGATAGTGTGTCAAATTTATAAACTGACAATACATAAAATATAAAACCTTTAATCTAAGGATCAAATCGAATTAAGGATCACCCAAAGATTTCAATTGAAACAAAACAATATGAAGTTCAACTTTCAATTTGTGTTTAACAGGATAAACTAAGTTTGATAGCCAAAGATTAAGTGGTGAAGACTTTTCAATAAAGAGTTTGAAGTTTGCTTTTGTTTTTTTTTTTTTAACTTTTTTAATTATTTTTAAATATGAAATAACGACTTACAAATTTATAATTGACTATTAACACTAAGATTTATGTATCTTATTGTAGACATAATTTTTTTATTTGGTCAACTATATGTATATGTGGTTTAATAAACTTATTATTGCAACGATGAACATGATGATTTGTATAAAAATATTACATGTACATTAATTTTTTTATTTATTATTATGAAATAATTTATTAACAATTACGACATGAAAATGTTATGTAATTTTATTTTATGTACGAGCGTGATAACTAATTTAGATTGTTAAAAACATTTCGAAGGAACAACTATAATTATGACAAATTGAATTTTACTTTGAGCTTAATTGATTGATAATCTTGATTAACTCCACTAAAACCAAAATAAAGTCCAAGACCCTAATATTTGGTTCTTGGAATTCAATCCGTCAAATCAAAACCGTACGATCAGATCCCCCCGAAAACAGTGAACAGGTGCACTAGGGGGCCAGTTTAAGAACAAGGATAGTTCCGTCTTTTCAACAAATTGGGTATTTTCGTAAGTTTCCTAACAAATGAGGGTCAATTAGATTTCGCCGATCAGATCGGCGAGGAAAACATTCGTGAAAACGGGGCCATTCGCTAACACTGCCTGGAAAGACGGTGACTACGGCCACGTCATTATCCAATCCATTATCTCCACGTCACCGCCACACACGAATCCCCAAAGGGCAAATCCATCAACGGCCCAATCCCCCTTCTCCTACATCCAACGGTCCTGATTCCAAGTTCTAGATCCTTCCATTCCCACGCTTTAACAGAACAGAAGGCCAACCTAAAAGACAAAACCCAAAAAAGCAAAAGGAAATAGCAAGGAAGAGAGAGAGAGTGATAGAGTAATACAGTTAACTAGGGTTAGGTAATCAACCCAGGCAAGGAGCAAGGTAAGGCAGGAAACTGAGTTAAAGGACGTTTCTTCGAGGAAGGGGAGACAGAGCTGAAAGGAAAAAAAGGAAAAGGAAGAAAGAGAAAGGGAAAGAGACATAGAGAAGGGAGTTTCCTGTGTTTAGACCACTGAGTCAACCCGGACGATTCCTTGCCTCCTTTTACATTTCCCCCCGATTCCTTCTCTTGAATCTCAACTCGTCTTATTCCGATTCTTAAATCAACTCGGAAAATTCATTTGTTTTCTTTTGGTTTTTAATCGGCAAGGCGGGTAATCGAGATTTCTTTGTACCGTTCCTTCAGATCTCGAAATCTGGTAAGTTAATTATCTTAAATTTGTAGGTTTAAAACTGGGTTTTGGTTTGCTTTGTTTTGGTTTTTCCGAGGTTCAGAGTCGGGGTTTTAAGTAAAATGGGACGTTGAAGATTCAATGTCTAGGGAATGCTCCTTATTATGTATTTTGTTGAATTAATTGAAAATATTAATTTTGATTTTGGCGTTTTTTTTTCTTAATTTGACAGTTCTTTTTTCTTTAATTTCTTTTTGAGTAAATGATAGCAAAAATTTACTCTGGAAGTTTCTTGGGTCAGTTGCTATATGAATGCTTTTAAGCTAATATTCATATTGGCAGCTTATTTGTCTTTTAGTTGATTCCTTGAATATTGAAGAATTGCATTAATTTTACTTTGTATTTCTGGGTGTGGGATTCTGTTTGTTTTGGATTCATGAATGCATTCATTTTGGTAACTGCTACTTTACTTAGCTAGCTTTACACTTGTTTGTTTAAGCTCGACCATTGAGGGTATACATGGGTATATATAATGATAGTTATTCTTTTATGTGCTAAATCAAAATCTGGGTCTCAAATCAAATATTGTTTCTTTTTTACAGGTTTTTGGGGTTTCCTATTGTTTATGGCTACTAAAGATGGCTCATTCAATGTAGTGTAGGGATAGATCTTCATTTTGGTTCTGCCAATCTTGTAGATTGGGTTCTGTTCTTTTTTTTTTTCCTTCCTTTTCAGTTTTTGGGCTGTTTGGTTTGGTTTTTTTTGATTGATGATTGTTGGTGAATTGGAGTTTTTTCTTGTTCAATTGCGATTGGCTTTGGAGTTTGGCGTCTTCTTGGGGGGGAAGAAGCTCTCTTCCATTGTCGCCTCTGCCTCCGGCCTGGAAAGCCGTGATTGGTTTTTCTCGACTTTTCATGTCTCGTAAGTTGGACAGTCCTGTTCAAACTCAGATGGCAGTGGCAGTGTTTAAAAGTCCTCTTAGAGGGGAATATCCTAGGAACAATAGAATGGAAGGGAAACAACCTGCTGGGAGGAGACGGGTTTTTGTGCAAACAGAGACTGGTTGTGTCTTGGGCATGGAGCTGGATCGCAGTGACAATGCTCATACGGTTAAAAGGAGGTTGCAGGTTGCGCTTAATTTCCCCACAGAGCAGAGCTCACTGACTTTTGGGGATGTGGAGTTGAAAAATGACCTAAGTGCCATTCGGAATGATTCCCCACTTCTCCTAACACGGAACTATCTTCACAGAAGCTCCTCTACTCCTTGTCTTTCGCCTACCGGAAGGGATCTTCAGCAGAGAGATAGAAGTGGTCCTATTGAGATACTGGGACATTCTGATAGCTTTGATGTATTAAAAGTTGTGGTTAAGGACGTTGTTAAGGCAATTAAGATGGGTGTTGATCCACTTCCGGTTCATAGTGGTCTGGGGGGTGCCTACTATTTTAGGAATCCTAGAGGTGAGAGTGTTGCAATTGTGAAGCCAACGGATGAAGAACCTTTTGCACCAAACAATCCAAAAGGCTTTGTTGGGAAAGCCCTTGGACAACCAGGTTTGAAACGTTCAGTTCGAGTAGGGGAGACAGGTTTCAGAGAAGTTGTGGCTTACCTTCTGGACTATGGTCATTTTGCCAATGTGCCGCCAACAGCACTGGTGAAGATTACTCACTCGGTCTTCAATGTCAATGGTGGCGTCAATGGACATGAGCCTTACAAGAAGAATCTTGTTAGCAAGATAGCATCTTTCCAACAGTTTATACAGCATGATTTTGATGCTAGTGATCATGGAACCTCAAGCTTCCCTGTTTCTGCTGTACACCGCATAGGGATACTTGATATACGGATATTTAACACAGACAGGCATGCAGGAAACCTTTTAGTCCGGAAGCTGGATGGTATTGGGAGGTTTGGTCAAGTGGAACTTATTCCTATTGATCATGGCCTTTGCTTGCCAGAAACTTTGGAGGATCCATACTTTGAGTGGATTCATTGGCCTCAGGCTTCAATTCCTTTCTCCGAGGACGAGCTTGAGTACATAAAAAATCTTGATCCTATTAAGGATTGTGAGATGCTGCGAAGGGAACTCCCAATGATAAGGGAGGCTTGTCTCCGTGTTCTGGTCCTCTGCACGATTTTCCTTAAGAGAGCTGCAGTTTTTGGTCTCTGTCTTGCTGAAATTGGTGAGATGATGAGTAGGGAGTTTCGGACTGGAGAGGAGGAACCTAGTGAGCTCGAGGTTGTTTGTCTGGAGGCAAGGAGGTTGGTAGCAGAGAGGGAGCTGTCATCTCCTAAGTCTGAGATGGGAGATGCAGAGTTCCAATTTGATATTGACTGTGAGGAACCAGAATCAGACTTCGCCCCAAAAATGGCTAATGAGGATTTTATGACCAAAGCACCATTCCAATTGGGAAATGGATTTATGAATAATCGTTTTCCACTTTCAAAGCTGGAGGAATGCTTTGAGGAAGATGAGGAAAGTGAAGGAGAAGTAGAGCAGGAGAATTTTTCTCCTTTCAAAGTTCTTGAAAGGATCCCGGCCATCTCGAAGCTGTCAATGTCACTTAAAGATACCAGCTTAGGTGGCAAGAGCCAGAAGTGTTCAAAATTTTCTGGAACAAAACAAGAAAATGGCTATCTTACAAGCTCATCGGGGCATAGAAGTGCAAATGATCTGCTTCCTGCAAGTGTGAGCTTTGTGAAGCTGGCTGACATGAATGAGGAGGAATGGGCCTACTTCTTGGAGAAGTTTCGGGAGTTGCTCTACCCAGCATTTGAGAAACGTAAATCCGTCACCCTAGGTCAGAAGCAGAGACAGAGGCTTGGTACTTCGTGCCAGTTTTGAGATTGAGGTGCCAGTAATATCGATACGAGAGAGTTGACTGAAGACGAAATAAGACTTAGTAGGTTTGTTGGGACTTGGGATGAAGGATTGTTAGGATAGATTCAGTATATGGATTTTCCCCGGGAATGTTGTAGGAGGAATCGCTGTAAATATTCTTGGCTTCAGCTAAGTGGAGAGCTGAGTAGAATTGGTTGTATTTCTTCTCTAAGCTTTTTAGCTTTGATTTTGTTTGCCCTTTTTTCTTCTTTTCTTTCACCTCGTTATGGACTCTGTTTGATAAATAATTTGTAGATTGGAGTCTTTAAAAAAAAAGAAATATTTATGTAAATAGGGACATTTCGATCTCTGTGTTCTTGAAAACTAGCCTTCCAGTTCTTTCTTAGCATCTGCCATGGGTTCATCAACGAGTCGAGTATTTTATAATTTCAAGATATTTAAATTTTAATTTTATAAAAAATTAAATATTTTAATTTTATTAATTATTTATTTAATTTTAAAATTATTAATTTAAATTTTAATTTTAATATATTTTTATTATTTTATAATTATTTTAATTTGTTTAAATATTTAATTAAATAAAAAAATTATTAAAATTTTTTTCATGAGTATCTATTTAACTTTTTTAATTTTATAACTTACTTTTAGATATATATGTTATATGTTTATATAAATAAACATATATATATATTGTAATTAATAATTTTATAAATTATAATTTTTACAATGTTAATATAAAATAAAAAATAAATATATTTATATTTAAAATATATAATATATACATACGTATTCATACAAGTATTAATGTTATCATATTAATAATTAGAGTAATCATACTTAAACATAAATAACAATCTAATAATTTTTTAATTTAAATATATTAATGTCATCATATTAGTAATTAAAGTAATTATACTTTTTATATATTTATTAGTTTTTAACAAAAAAATTTACTTGTAAAGTTGGTAAAAATTATAAATTTTTAATTTAATTATTAAAATAATAAAATATTTATAAATAGTAATCGGATTTGGATAACGGGTATTCAAGGGGTGGTACCCTAATCATATCCTATCAAAATTCGGATAGTGAAATCACTATCTTAATCCTACCCGAACTCGTTTATGAGTACTTTAACTCTGTATAACCGGGTCAGGTACTCGTGAATACCCTATAATAGAGTACCCGTTGACATCTCTACATATATCTCCAAAAAGGTATATGCCCATGTTGCCTTCTGTAACCCACTTTCGAACCCGATGCCACCATATGTCTAAATTAATCAGATTTTTCTTTGTTGATAATAAATTCGTGACGTCTTCTCTATGTTCCCAAAACACCTGGCTAGCATCCACAGATAGGGATGTCAACGGATCGAGTACCTTATAATTTCGAGGTACCCGAACCCTAATTCTATAAAAAATCAATTATCCTAACCATATTAACTACCCGTTTAATTTTAAAATTACTACCCTAACCCTAACTCTAATACATTCCCACTACTCTATAATTACTCTAACCCGTTTAAATATCCGATTAAATACAAAAATTATTAAAATTTTCTTCATGGATACTCAATTATCCAATTAACTTTTCTAATATCATAATTTACCTTTAGATTTATATGTTATATGTTTATATAAATAAACATATATATACTGTAATTAATAATTTTATGAGTTATAATTTTTACAATGTTAATACAAAATAAAAAGTAAATATATTTATATTTAAAATACATAATATATACACATGCATTCATAAAAGTATTAATATTATCATATTAATAATTAGAGTAACCATATTTAAACATAAATAACAATCTAATAATTTTTTAATTTAAATATATTAATGTCATCATATTAATAATTAAAGTAACAATACTTTTCATATATTTGTTAGTTTTTAATAAAAAAATTTACTTGTAAAGTTGATAAAAATTATAAATTTTTAATTTAATTATTAAAATAATAATAAAATATTTATAAATAGTAATCGAATTCGAATAACGAGTACTTAAGGGATAGTACCCTAATCTTACCTTATTAAAATTCAAATAATAAAATCACTACTCTAATCCTATCTGAACTTATTTATAAATATCTTAATTTTATATAACCGGATCAAATATCTATAGATACCTTATAATAAGATACACGTTAATATCTCTACATATAACCCCAAGAAGGTATATGCCCATATTGCCTTCTGTAGCCCACTTTCGAACCCGATGCCATCATATGCGTAAATTAATCAGAGTTTTCTTTGCTGATGACAAGTTCGTGACGTCTTCTCTATGTTCCCAAAACACCTGGCTGGCAGCCACAGATTCAGTATTTTTTACGCGCCGCCTGATGTTATCATCTTGAGTACCACTACTATTGGCTACTGCTAACATTTTTCTTTTGACCATTTGGTATTGGAAACGACAAGTTTTGCTACCTCAGGGCAACCTATGGAAGTTTTCCAAATCAATTATCCATGTCTTCTTCGATCATTTGATTCAGTTAAACATACATATATCTCATGTTTAAAGAGTTAACTTGGAATTTTTTTTCAAAAAAATTATGCTCATAAATTAATATAAAAAAATATAAATATAGAGTTGGAACCCAAAAGCTAAAAGCTTAAGATCGAGACAAAGGAGAGATGGGTTTTCAAATCAACAATCGAGTCGAGGTGGGGAGAATAGGATTACATATGGAAATATTGTCGATGCTGACATTGAAAGCAAAGAAAGATGATTAGTAACCAACAAAGGAACATCACATGTTGGGGTCCCATTTAACAATTGGAATGGAATGGAATGCATGATCAGGAATTGAAGATGATGATGCCCTTTCAACGCCTTTGGCAGGGTCTATCCTCTCTAGTTGCCAATTGCCAGGCCCAATGCCTTTCTTACTTTTCATCGTCCACACCTGCCAACAACTTGGAGCTTTTCCTGTGGATCCCTGTTTTGGGAGTTTTGCTATACTTGGCACATGGTTTTTCTTCCACTTTTGGTCATGTTCCAAGGACATTGAGAGATGAAAAGTATATCTATATTTAAAGAGATAAATCATTTTCGATATTTTATTGATCCATAACTTATAGAATTTATACATAGTTGTGCATCTAATATAAACTCATATCAAATGTATTTGTCGTGAATGAATTAATCCCAATAATGCATAAAGAAATAGGATCAACTGCTCAATTAAATATTTCCAATAAAACTAAAGAATAGGAATATTAATTATCAGCCAAATCTAACTGAAATATATAGCAGAATTACATTATACTGAGCTTTCCATGGCTGGGATTCTGCTAGACTAGTGTTATAATTAGTTTACTAAGGTTTAGAGCTTTTTATTAAGAGAAATAAGTGGTGGAAGTACACAAAATCATCATTGCCTGTTGGAATGTATAGCAGCCACCAAGATGAACATTTCTTGCCATGTGTTAGCATGCTGCGCGGCCAGTTGCTTGCAGATGGGTGGCTGTCGTTCGGATCCTCGTGGGTTTTATACGTCAACATCAACCGGGTCACAATCACGTGCACAAACTGAACTTTATCTGATTCAGGATAAACATCTGGGTTTAAACAAGTTCTTGCTTGTTGCTAGCAGACTAGGCCTCCCCACCTAAGATTTTAATCATGGAAGCAGCTTATTTTGACCAGAAGTTATTTATAACATGAGACTGAAGGGTTAAGAAATTAAGAAATAGCTTAAAAATATTGTCTGACAGTTTAGACGTGGCAGCCTGATCTCCTACCTGATTCTTCTTGGTCATCTGTTGCTGCCATTTGTCTTTGCAGAGTGAGGATCTAGCTTGGTATTATTTACATTGATTGTAGTTCAAGATAAAATGATAAATCATCAAGAGAAGCAGAGGTAGGCAAAAAGTGGAGGCCTGGAGGGGAGTGGGGCCTTATCTTGTTTGTCCCCTAATTACCCCTGAAGCAAAATGATAGTTACATTTGGTGGAGATATCATTATTCAGGACTTTAGAGAATAGTTGAGCATGTGGAGAAAAAGGTTTCAATGTTCCTTGTTTGTGCTCTTACTTTTGTGATCTTGCCAACAAGGCATGTCTTTTGCCTCCACCAAGAAACCACTGAAACCAACTTTCAAGGTCAGCAGACTGTGCCCACACATGGGGAGCAAAAGCTGAAACAAATTTCTGATATATCTTTGAGTTTTCAAGTGACAATATCCTCATACGGCTTTAGCAGGAAACTTAATTACTGCAAATAGTTCAGCCCTGTCAGGTTATGAGAAGTAGTGGACAATACATCGTTCAATTTCAACAACTAAGAGCAGAAATCATGGAAGGATATTTGTCATACGTGGATTAGGTGAAGTATTTCATTCATCAAGATAAGGATGAATTCGACACACTGTGAGAACAGATGGCTCTTAAATGACACGATTGATACATATCAAGTTTGGAGAAAAGTGCTGTAATCAGAGTTTTCATAAAGAGATTGGGAGATGATAGTGCCAAGAAACGGACGTTATAACAAATTAGTGTTATCATAGTATCTGTGTCTAGTTCAAGAGGGGTTCTGAGAGCAACGTTATATCAGCAACGGGACATTGTGTCTGACGAGTTTGGTTGCAGCAGCATTTGTTGGTGAGGTGCATGATTGAGATCAGCATGTTCCTTTAAGTACTTACGTGGTAGTACGTACTTCAGTTGGTAACCCTTTGTTGCTGTAATCTATGCAAACAGTTGGGCTGGTTTTCCATCAGGCATACTTCTATAGGAATAAGATCATTTGATTGTAAAGGGTTTCTCCATTACCGAACTTATTAATCCATGATTGACCCATTAATGTCAGCAATGTGATATATCAATCCAACATCCAACTTTGCGAACCGTGGCCTAATCCAAATGTTCTTGTGGCCAGCTGAATTTGGCATAGGATGACTAGCCCATATGCTGCGTTCCTTGTTCATCAAGGTTGCTGATGGCCAATTATACAGAAAGTACTAAACCCTCTAGACTTTGAGCTCAAGGTTTATGAATTCTTCAACTCAAAATGATATGATTCGACATCAATGTCAACACAGATGTTTTTCTTTCGCAGCTGAGAATGAAAATAACTGATAGCTGCAAAGTAGCAGGGAAATCCATGAAGTCTACAGGCCTTCTGTAAATAGTATTGGGCCTTTCAGTTGTTTTGCTGAAGAGTGTAATACCGAAGCCAGTTGGACTATCTCTACGTGAAGGTGGGTGGTTGACTTGCGTTCTTCCCACTCTTTGACTGACGGAGCAACAGGTACTGATAAACATTTCTTTGTTAGTAGTATAAAGTGTTCAAATCAAAAAAATAAAAGTAAATTCTGGTGTTTGATCCTAATGATTGGCTCCCCATATGAACATCTTCCCATCTACCTAACCTTTGTAACTACCGATGAAACACTTGACAGCCTTCGATAGCTTGCTAATATGGACAGGAACAGGATTATCATGTAAACCTTCTGCAATTATTCTATTGTTGTCGTTAGGACGTCAACTCCATAATCATCATCATCCAAAGCACACTCATAAATCTAATATGCTTGACAACAACATATTTTTTTTTCATTTGGTGCGGAGAAGAAAAAACTGCATATTGCTGCCATAGAGTAAACAGAATGAAGAATGAAGGATGGTATTTTCAATCTGCAGTCTGCCAACCCAAGAAAAAGATCTCAAATTCACATTAATCTACTGGATAAACAACCAAAGGCTTCTATTTCACTTCATATACAAAAAAGTTTCATAGCCATCTTCATAGAGGCTCCTTATGACTATACACATCAAGAGCCTAGGTTTTGTTCAATATAAAAAAGGAGGGAAAAGGGAATTTAGGAGTTAGTATAGAGATGTTAAATGTGCCTCCAAGGTCTTTCAGCAAGGCCTACACATTCACTGTATCTGAAACAATCAACCAGATGATCAATTGTCAATCCTGCTGCTTGCATGAATGAGTACACAATCACAGGCCCAACAAACCGAAATCCACGCTTCAGTAAATCCCTGCTAATGGCTTCTGCTTTTGGAGTTCTGAGGGGAACATTTCTAGGGTATTTGTATCTGTTGATGGTTGGTTTGTAATTCACGTAACCCCACATGAAGCTGCTGAAAGATCCATATTCCCTCACAAGCTGTATTTGGATAAACAAGTCCATTGAGCAATCAAATGTATGTACATGTAAAGAACACCTCAAAAAAGTAATCAGACATTTTAAAACTTGCCTTCAGTATGCATTTAGCATTGTCTACTATGCACCTCACTCTGCTCTCTGCCAACATGATGGCTTTGTCTGATGATATCTCATTGATTTCTTTGTCCCCCATTTTAGCAACAATCTCAGGATCAAAGCCAGAGAAGGCTTCTCTGTATTATCAACCAAAACTGCAAGCTTCAGCACAATGTTCATCAAACTTTGTAGATAATCCACGCACTTGCAAATTGAAGACTGTACCTGTATAGTTCCTTTCTTTTCAAAATCTCTGTCCAATTGTAGTCCATCAGCATACCAGACAATGCAAGCAGCTCGAACAATTGGCTGTTTTGATTACTTATAACTTGAGGATGTCAATAAATTCGATAAGTAGTTATGTTAATGAATTCGAACAACTTACTTGTCATCATAAACAGGAACTCCCCACTGCTCATCATGAAATGATACGTATACTTTATCTGTATCAAAACTTTTCATTAGTTTCTTAGCCATCAAGTCATCAATAGCCTCTTCCCATGTTCTTTTCTTTGTTTTACTTTTTTTTTTGGCCGGTTCTTTATGTGCATATCAGAATAATTCATGGCCAATTCTAAAGATGGGATGTCTCAGGAATCAGGAGTGACCGTAACAATGACCAAGTCAAAGAATAAGTACTGTGACGATATCCACACATATACATAGAATATATAATAATAAACATCTGGGCCTTTTGATTTTATATATAACTCTCAACTGCTAGATAATGATAGGTAATTAAGGCAAGTTTCTTGTTGATTATAATTGCCTGACTATTGCGGTTGCTCTATCTTATCAGGTTAATGTGCAAGTAGATGCACAATTTCACAGCTTAACCACCGGAGGCAATGTCGAAGATTTAGCTCTAAAGCAACCACTCAAAACACTGTACTTGTACAATGTAAAGGGTGATACTGATACCTGATTATCTCACTTGAATTTAAAATTTTATTTGCGTTTTCCAATTTATTGGTAGAGATGTTTGCAAAGAGAAATGACAGAATTTGAAGCTGGTATGATGTCATTTTGATATCTTTGTGAAGATGAGCAACTGCTATAAGAATCAGTACAGGTACGTAGATAAGGTATATTAGTTGCTTTGGTGAAGACGGTGACAAGAAAGAGCAAAAAACTTGTACCAAAAGAAGAAAGAGGCAAACAACAAGTATCCAACCCATTAATTCTGAAGTGCTGGTTGGTTTGTTGTTTAAATAAGGTTGAAGAAATTTTGGTTGCATTTGGATCTTGGACCTGCTAAACCTTAATTCAGGAAGACAAAAAGATCCTAGACCTGCTATAAACCAATTGGTTGAGATGCTTCTTCAGAATGAATATTAATGAGCATTATTAACAGTCAGACTTTGCTATGAAATCTGACAATGATTCCATTGGAGAGAATCTTAAAATTATTGAAACCAATACAATGCTACCTTCTTTTTTGTTTACATTTATTTGTATTTTCCATTTCCTAGTTGTATAACATTTCTTTCTTTTATCTCATAGTATTCAGTAGTTCTTCCTATTTTTGCAATTACCCATGTCCTTGATGGAGCTGCACTAGCTAAATATCAGATAAACAGGTGATCATATGCTATTTGCTATTTCTGGACGTGTCTAATCCAATCTTGGGGCTTGGAATTTTTCTCTGCATTTGACCTCAAGGCCACCTAATTAACTGTTGAGCTGCAGTCTGCAGAAATTTATCGGAGTTTACAGTTTAGTGTTTCCTTCAATATGCTGAATCCAATTATTCACTGCCTGATTAAGATTCTATGAAAGCATTTAGAAGGTGTTCCTATACTAGTTTTCTGTGCTGTGCTTAAACCATTCATATATCATGTGCAAAATGAGAAGAAAGTATAAACATTTCTAAAACGCACTTACCACTATTCTTTGTAACCCAGTTGCACCTCCTGAGTTCTCCACTACCAGGATCCTGACTTGGTTGTTGTTGCTGCTGCTGCTGATGATGATGATGATGCTGGACACTTTTAACAACCGGGACAACGAATTCTCTTCTTTCATGATGGGGAGCAATCAAGCTGAGCGCTAATGAAATCTTCTGCTCCAGAGGGGTGCTAGAATGATCTGTAAGAGAGGAGTCATTCGAGTTCTGTGACAAAGACAACGATAAGGATGATAGTGATAATGATGAAGTGCTCCTTTGAAGCCCAATTGGGTAGATTTTCTTCAAGTGTTTGGACAGCACACTTTGTGCTGGCTTCTCTTTTTCTTTAGGACTTCTGTTTTTCTCCAGAATATGTCTCCTGACATTAGCTTTAGACATGCTTGAGAAAATCATGGAGTTCTTGCCTTTTGCGTTTGATATGGGTAGATGTAAAGGTGAGCTTTTTGAGTTTGATAAAAGTTTAGGGTTTTATATATATTGTGGGAGGGAATGCAAAAGCTACCATACCTAAGTTGGTGAAATGTGTATTTCATTATGAATTACCATCTTTTCTTTTTCCTCCTTATTTTGTAAGCAAAACCAATAACAGTAGGTTGAAATTTGGATATATATTCTATGTTATCTCATCAAAGAGAATGATGTTTATGAATATTATTCTATATGTTACTCAATTAGACCGCTAAGACAAACTGATCATTGGCTTAATCCAAATTACATGCATAATTTATATCAGTTAAAAGTCAACACCTGCTTTAAGTGTTTGCATATATATCATATATGAGTCTGGTGGCTTAATCCATATCTGAAAGTAGGGGACCAATATTTAGTGATTTCGATCTATCATTAATTTGTAGATTACCAGCCTAATATGAAGATGATGACAAATGCTGTTGAAAATTTTATCTATGTTTATATTATTCCTACACTAAAATACTAATCATCATTTCCAGTTGGCCAGTCTGATATGAAGGGGAACATATAATCCTTAAACAGATTCATACTTCAAATATTCATATAGCTTTGCAGTCTCTCCTTTAGAAATTGAGAAGGCAAAATGAAAAACTACTGAAGGTGAAAACTGCATATAATAGTTAAGTTTATTGTAAAGGGTCAATTTTAGGTGCAATGGTTATGGCATGCCTCAATATATTCCAATGATTTAATAGCCTTTTAGTTGCAATGTTTTTCTCAATGCCAGAGGAATGGGTCCAAACTCAAACTATTCTTAACTTGCACTCCTGAGTCCTCAAAGGTTTGAGGCAAACCTGTTGCCTGCATAGACAAAGAAATCTCATCCATCATTCTTCACACACTCTTTCTCCTTACTCTCTACCCACAAAAATTCTGTATCCCTCAAGGTTTTAAATATACCCTTTGACAATTCGAACACATTGAGAGATTCGAACTCGATTCTTTAAACAGAGGATGCATACACGTATTATTGAACCAAATGCTGAACTAAGTATCATGAATGCTCAATGTGTACCTAGGACAGTGATGTGCTGTTGCCCCATAGCATTGAATTTGGGGAACAAACAGAAAGTAACATGAGTTGAATTCTGATCAGTTCATGGCCCCTCTCCCCCATGGATTAGCTAATCTTCCCATGTCAATCTTTGTCTTTGCAGTCAGGCAAATTTAAAGAGCAAAGGGACCAAACCAAGAAAAGAAAAGGAGTAAAAACATAAAGTAAGACAGAATGTTGTCAGCTGATCTACCATTCATCTTTGCAAAGACTTTTGGAAGAATTTAAAAATTTAAGCAATATGAAAAGGTGCTTTTAATTTGCTTGTCAGGAAATTCAAAACCCTTTCACGTTTGCTTTGGTTTGCAGAATATAACATTTTAATGAAAAATTCTATAATTGGAAAGTGAGTGTTAAACCCAAATTAGGGTAGTTTGCCATTGCATGAGACAGCCTCTTGTTCATAAAATATAAGATTGTTGATGGAATTATGGTAGTGGGTTGCAAGATTTGCCTTTTCTTTTTTGTATTTGGGGTCCAAAAATCTTTTCTAGTTTGGGCATCATCTCTCATTCTGTTTTCTACTTGTTTCCCTCCAACTAACAAATACATTATCATGATGCTTGGCTTGGCCATTAAATCATTTTTTCCCCAAATTGAATCTTTAAATTTTTAAATTACAAATTGTTAGGTCATATTTTTTTTGGTATAATTAATATTTCAATAAATCAACCATTAAATATAACAATTTATTTATATATGTATTTAAAATTTTAAACCAATTTTATATTAATATTCAAATCGACTGAAAATATTATGTTTTTAATAAAAACTGCATTGTCATGATTGATGTCAAAAGAATAATTATATCTTAAAATTTTACATGAATGGTTCAATGTGTGTAAATGGCTGATTCAATTGAATTGATGTTAAAAATTTAAAAATAAAAAAAATCGAAATTGTTGAATGAAAAATCAAACCGAACCAATATTGTGAGGAAATATTAAACCAAATGAAGATTGAACTGCTTTATCCATTTGAGCAATTATATCAAAATTGAAAAATAATATATATATATATATATATATGCCCACACCCATACATAAATAGAACGAAAAGAAATTCTTTAGGAGGAATAAAAAAAAGTATTAAAAATAGTACATATAATAATTTATTAATATATTATTTGTTTAATTTTTTATTGATTCAGTTAAAATATCTAAGCATCGAAAATCGATCAAATATTAAAAATTGAAATTACCATACATAAATAAAATAAAATCTAATAATTAAATTAAATTATAAGATAATAAAGCGAAAATGTATGAAAGTTATTTTTTAAAAAGAAAGGTTCGTAAAAACTAAAAAATGGTTAAAAATCAAAAGTGCCCATTTTACCTGTCAGAATCTGCAGTTTTAACCAAAGTGACGCCGTTTCTAATTATAAACGAACTTCCACCGGAGAAATGAGTCATCTTACCCGTTGGCATATCCGTCTATAATCTAAACCCTCTCTTTCTCTCGGAGGTCTTTGAAATTGCCGGGAAACTGACTAACGGCTCTCTTAAACCCTAAAACCCTTCGCTCTCGATTTGGAACCCTCTCTCCCACTTTCCCTCAAAGCAAACCCCTGCTGAATAGTTATCGCCATTTCTAAAAGGTGACACCCTAAAACCCTAAACCCTGATTTTCCATGCTCAATAAATTGAAACCCTTCAGTTTCCTGGCAAAACCTCACATTCTCTCCCCCCTTTCTTCCCTAATCTTCTTCAGGCCTTCAGTCTCCGTTGCCAATCTCGTAGAAGAGGAACCCTTTATTTTCCAGCCCCCCAAAGACCCTGTTTTTGAGATCCTTTCTGGGTTGAAAAA
Organism: Theobroma grandiflorum; assembly: GCA_036013995.1. NCBI lineage: Eukaryota > Viridiplantae > Streptophyta > Magnoliopsida > Malvales > Malvaceae > Theobroma > Theobroma grandiflorum. Next base: position 2,672,304 of record CP142127.1, read on the forward strand.
ATTGGGGTTTAGGAGGTTTTTAGCTGGGGATTATTTTAGGAACATGGTTTTGAGTTTGAATCAGTTACAGGTGGATAAAATTATAAATTGTCTGAGAGTTGAAAGCCCTGATTTTGCAGTGGTTTTCTTTGATTTTATGAGGAATGAGTATAGGTTCCGGCATTCAAGGTTTTCACGGTTCGTTGTGGCCCATGTTTTGGCGGGACAGAGGCGGCTCAAGGAGTTGCGGTTTTTTTTGGAGCAAATGTTAAAAGAGGAAGGTATTATTTTTGGGGTATTGATTTTTTTAAACTCTCTAGTGCATTTCACTGGTTTTTTTTTTCATTTTTTTTGTTATTTTGGTTTCTATTCATAGAAAAATCATTGTACCTTTCCTAGCATTTGTAATTAGTGATAGGCACTGTTAGTTGTTGCAAATGGAATTTATGTCAAACTAGGCTTGCTTTACATCTGGGTGTAGTAATCGTTATCCCAGATGATTACCCAAATGATTTTTAGCTACAAAGTTTTTCGTTTTTTTTGGCCAAAGATTTGAAATGCTGCTCATTTTTTTGTTTATAGATTTTGTGTGATTTCTGATAGGCTCTGGTTCTGCTCCTTCACTTTGTGAGCTCCTTTTGAATGGCTTTAGGGACTGGGACAAGAACAGTTTGGTATGGGATATGTTGGCTTTTGCTTATTCAAGATCTGAGATGGTTCATGATGCTCTCTATGTTCTTGCAAAGATGAAGGACCTGAAGTTGCATGCTTCAATACTGACCTATAATAGTCTTTTATACAACTTGAGGCATACTGATATGATGTGGGATGTGTATAATGAAATCAAAGTTACTGGAACTACTCAGAGCAAGCAAACTAATTCGATAATCATAGATGGCCTTTGTGGGCAATCCAAGCTACAAGATGCTGTTTCATTCCTGCGAGAAATTGAAGGAAAGATGCTTGGGCCTTCTGTTGTTTCGTTCAATTCAATTATGTCAAGATATTGCAAATTAGGTTTTGTTGATGTTGCAAAATCATTTTTTTGCATGATGCTTAAGTTTGGACTAGTCCCCGATGCATACAGTTACAATATTCTTATTCATGGACTATGTATAGCTGGTTCCATGGAGGAAGCATTAGAATTCACAAATGACATGGAGAAGCATGGGTTAGAGCCTGATTTAGTAACATATAACATTCTCACCAAAGGGTTCCATCTACTTGGTCTGATGAATGGGGCTTGGAAGGTTATTCAAAGAATGTTAAATAAAGGGTTGAATCCAGATCTTGTTACATATACGATGCTCATATGTGGCCATTGCCAGACTGGGAATGTCAAGGAAGGATTAAAGTTGCGGCAGGAGATGCTTTCTCATGGTTTTCAGTTGAGTGTCTTCTCATACAGTGTATTACTCAGCAGTTTGTGTAAGAGTGGACAGGTTGATGAGGCACTGGTGTTGCTTTATGAGATGGAAGCTAATGGCTTGGAACCGGATCATGTAACATATTCCATCCTTATTCATGGGCTCTGCAAGCAAGGAGAAGTGCAAAGGGCTCTTCATCTATACAAAGAAATGTGCTTGAAGAGAATTTCCCCAAATTCAATTTCAAGTGGGGCCATTCTGTTGAGTCTATGTGAGAAGGGGATGATATTGGAGGCAAGAAGGTGCTTTTTTTCTTTGATAATGAATAACTGGGTGCAGGATATTGTCCTGTATAATATTATGATTGATGGGTATGTAAGGCATGGTAATGTTGAGGAGGCTGTAGAGTTATATAAACTACTAACTAGACAAGGGATTACTCCTACTGTTGTCACTTTTAATTCTCTCATTCATGGCTTCTGCAAAAGAAGAAACTTTCCTGAGGCAAGAAGATTCATGGACACTATCAGGCTTCATGGCTTAGAACCAACTGCTGTGACATACACCACTCTTATGAATGCATATTGTGAAGATGGAAATATGCACTGCATGCTAGAGTTGCTTCAAGAGATGGATGCAAAATGTATTGTTCCAACTCATGTCACTTACACTGTATTTATCAAAGCGCTATGTAAACAGCGGAAGTTGCAAGAAGCTGTCCAATTACTTCAGGATATGTGTGATAAGGGTTTAAAGTTGGATCAAGTAACTTATAATACCATCATTCAGTGTTTCTGCAAAGCTCAAAACATTAAAAAGGCTTTTAAGTTAGTGAATGAGATGTTGCTGAATAATCTTGAGCCCACACCTGTCACATATAATATTCTCATAAATTGTCTCTGTGTATATGGTAACCTTAAGGATGCTGATAAGTTTCTGATTTCTCTTCTAGAACAAAATGTCAATTTGACCAAAGTTGCTTACACCACTATAATCAAAGCACATTGTGTGAAGGGTGATGTGCACCGTGCATTCATGTTTTTCCGCCTAATGGTGGAAAAGGGCTTTGAAATTTCGGTGAGAGATTATAGTGCAGCTATCAATAGATTGTGCAAAAGGTGTTTGATAACTGAGGCACAACATTTTTTCTGTATGATGTTATCTTATGGTGTTTCTCCAGATCATGAAATTTGCGAAGTATTGCTCAGTGCTTACCATCAGTTTGGTGACCTCATTTCAGTTTATAAAATGCTTGCTTGGATGATCAAATATGGCTTACTTCCGCAGAGTTTATGAGAAAATGGTGATATATAATATTTAATGCATCCTTTATTCCATCACTGCCTAATTGATGATGCCGAGGTTCATTACTCGAAGGTATAGAACATTACATTATAAATATATGTTTCTCATGGTTTTCACTGCTTCACTGCAGGGTTAAGTTATATAGTCTTAATAGACCAAGCATAATGCTTTCCCTCCCTCTGAATAGTAATAAGGAACAAACAATATTGTGGAAATGACAACAGTTAGGCTGATAAAAGCCTAGTTACATAACACTTAAAGTGTTCTTTAAGGCATGGGAAGGCTTTTACTATTTTCCCTTTCCTTTCCCCAATTTTATAGGTGTCTTGTGTCATTTATTTATAATCTTAGTACTAGAAAGAATATTGTTGTGCAATGAAAATAATTTCTGTTCTTTAAATATCAAATAAAACTAAGCGCTTGAAGTATAAAAGGATAGGCTGAGGTATACCTTATTAATTGTCTTATATATTATAAAGATTGGGATGGTGAATGCGGTTTGCATCATTTATTCATGAATGCACTAAGTGTCTGATTGGCCAAGGTAAACCCTATTAGTTGTCTTATACTTTATTAACATTGGGATGGTGAATGTGATTTTTGTACTTAATTTTAAGATTCTTGATGTCTTATGACTTCATTTTCTCATGGTTGAGTGCTGCCTCATTTTTTTCCATAAAATTTTGTATTGGAACTATTTGAACTGCATTGAACTATTTTTTAGCACCATTTATCTGACTAGATATATAAACATGTTTATTTTATAGGTTTATGAAATGAGGCATGGAGAGTAATTTGCACAATAGCATACCTGCATCAGTAAAATTGAAGCCCAAGTACACAAGAGTAATCAACTTTTGAAGAAGATGCCAACAGTTTGATAGGCTGTGATATCACACAGAATGTACCCTTCATCTTAATGATTTTTATAATGGTAAGTGTGCTTTTCAGCCTGTTTCTACTAGTCATGCACTGCAGTTTATTTATAATCATAGTTTCGGAACAAATAGAAGCTGGTAAGATTATTAGAACAAAATTAAAAGGAAAAAAGAAAAAAGAAAAATCTAAGCCTTTCCATTCTAAAACAGGAGTAGAGGTTTTTATTTGAGCATGAAATATGTGATTTAGAGCCTAGAAAAGGTGTTGACTTGTAATTTGTGTCTTGGAGTATAATTGGAAAAGGAGGAAATGGAATGAGACTGCAATAAGGTTACTTCTGCATGTCTGAATGCATGTTTTGATCCACGTGAAAGCTTAGAGTGACTCTACAATATGGGATGGATTCGGCCACATATCTCTCATGTAAAGATTACTGGTTCATTTTAGAAACTTGAATATCTAATGGCCCACTTGTGGATTTGGAAGTAGAGGTTTTTGAGTATCGACAATGTTTTGTAGACCGATCTAATTAGGCTACTTCAATTTTCAATTTCCTTCAAATGTAATCTTAGCCCAAAATCTATTGAGCCTCACCCTTTTCTTTTTTAATAGCTCATAAAGATTTATTTTTCCTGTTCCATAATAACCGCCACTAGCTGAGGGAAATTTTCATATAAAAAGATGAACAGGTGTGGTATTTAAATATTTAATCAGGGACTATGCAATCAACTAGGATTGCTTAAGTATGTGTATGCATATGCATATGTGCACATGCATGCACATATGCATACATGTGATCTCTTGGATAACATAATTGCATCAAGAAGCTTGAACAAAGCCCGATTTCTTCTAACCTTAAAAAAAAAAAAAAGCCCCATTTCTTCTGATCCATATCTCTAGGGGAGAGGGGATGCCATCTTTCATGGCTGTTCGATTTTGCTACAAAATCCCCTTATGTCTAATTTCTGCAAGAAGAAGACAAACCAGCTTCAAGTTATGCCCCACTAGTGATATATTCTTGATGGTGGTATTGCTATTTGTTCAAGCAGGTGCACCCGTGGACAACTACTCTACGGATTAGGGACGTTTGGGCAGATCTCAGAATGCTTTAATTGCAGATTCTTATTGGTGAGCTAACGTGGTTTTTTTTATCATTAATAAAAGCTAACTGTTGACATCTTGAATTGGCAGGATTGGTTGTTATAGCTATGTTCAACTTCATAGGGCTTAATTGCATTTTAAAACACTATTTTTCATATTTCTTTTCTCAATTGTAGCTGATGTATTGAGGTCCCCTATATCGGATGATTGCTGTTACTAGGGAGGTCCCCTCCATTTTTTTGATTCGAATTCCACTTCTCTTTTTTCCATTCGTGCTTCTTAGCATCTGATTTAACAGCTTGTATCCATCCGTAGGCTAGTTGCTCGTATCAGACACAGTGGACACATTCATCAACATACTGGAATATTTGGAGTCTTACCACTTTTATGCATCAACCGCCATCGTTCCTGAAAAAGTAAGTTTCACGATTTCCCTAGGTGTGCCTAGCATGAACATTGAAAGTCTTTACAATGTTAATGACTGACATCTTCTCTATTGACATGTTATGTAGGGGGAGAAATTTGTGCATGATTGTTATATCAGCAAGCCATTAGCAAGTGTATGAAGTAAGGCTCGTGTAAGATTATCTGTCACCACATGTTTTACACCTAATTTTCACCCTAAGGTGTTGTCTGTTGAGAAGACATAACCTATGCCAATACATCTATGAATCAACTTAATTTTCTATATGGATATTTGGAATCTGACAGTAGAATGTCATTAGCACTCGAACATAGGATTCGTGTACATGTATTCATATCTAAAGAGTCAAATTCGAATTTTTATTGGAGCTGATAAAGAAAAGCATGATCTAGCTCTCTCTAAGTTGATCCAATTCTCTTACAAATCTATCCAAATCCTTCGTGGAGCTCCCACCATCACTTGTTGCAGCCAAAGCCTTCTGTTTCAGTTCCTTAGCCTTTGCCTTAACTCCTCCACCCTCATTCAACGACTTAGCGATGATCCGACCCAATTCATCTGAGTCAGGAACCGCGTCAGCACCATCACACACCCTAACACCCACACCCATATCATCCACCAGGAGCCTGGCGTTCACAAACTGGTCGGCCTCCATGGGCCAAGCCAGTATCATGGTTCCGCCCACTATCCCTTCCAGCACCGAGTTCCACCCGCAATGGCTCAGAAACCCACCCACCGCCTTGTGACTCAGTATCATCACTTGTGGGGCCCACCCCTTTATCACCATACTCCGATCGGCCACCCGCTCCTCGAACCCATCGGGTACGACGCCATACCCGTCGTCGTGCTGTTTGGTTGTACCCGTTTTCACCACCCAGATAAAGCGCGTCCCGCTCTTATCAAGCCCGTTAGCCAAGGCTTCCATTTGTTCCTTTCTCAACAGCATTTGACTCCCAAAGCAAACATAAACGACAGACCCATCGGGGCATCCGTCCAGCCAAGTCAACACACGGTCATTCCGGTCAGACTCCGAACCCGAATCGCCCCGGCCCGATACATCCGGGCTTGTCAAACTAAGCGGCCCGACAGTGAAAACACGATCATGACCTACTTGTGTCTTGAAACATCGAACATGCTCAGTTTCCAAAGCATCAAAGGAATTCATAACGCAACCCCAACTCTTTGTATTTGCAGTGAAGCCATCCTTGACGAACTCCCAGTCAGGATTTGATCTCTTGTAGAGTTTAAACACGGATGGCAAATGTTCCTGCTTGAAGACGGGGGATCCATGGAGATAGCTGAACTCGACTTCACTCAAAGGCTTCAAATTGTCAACGTTGTCCCAAAGATAGTCAAGGACAGAAGCCAAAAACAAACCGGACGAGAAGAAAGTGATCCTGGGGATGTTCAAGTGGGTCGCCAGGTGTTGTGTCCAACCAAGGAAGAAATCTGAGAGGATGGCCATTGGGGGGTTGGGGTGAGAGTTGAACCAGTGGATTAAAGGGTCGCGAAGTTTGGCTAAGGCGGCCATGATGGGTAGGTTCCCTGTGTTGCCGAGGTCTTTAACGTGTTCGACGCTGGGTGGGATGAGAGGGTGAGAAGGGAAAGGGAGGACGAGGGGAGTGATGGAGGAAGGATGGGAGGAGAGGAGAGAAGAGAGTAAAGGAAGGTTTTTAGGGGTGATTAAGATGGTGATGGCTAGGCCACGGAGAGCGAGTTGGTGGGTGAGGTCGAGAAGAGGGAGCATGTGGCCTTGGGCTGGGTATGGAAACACCAGGATGTGGGGGTGAGGGTGAGAGGCCTTCGGGCTCTTGTCGGTGGACTCCATTGATCCAGATACCGCAGCTGGTTCAGCTGAAAGAAGATGAAGAATTGGTGAGTTGACTTGACAATTGACTCTGGCTAATAATTTATGGTGGAGCGTGAAGACGAAGCTACATGAAAGCGGATTCATGTGTGTGAAAGAACAGTCCTTAGAAATTTGTTAGCACAATTACTTGAGTTTTTGACAAAAATTCTGATTAGGAAGATCAATGATCTCATGGGTACAAGGGTTAATTCTACATTTTGTTTTGCTAAATCTCCTTAGTTCACATACAACTTTACACATGCGTAATATCTCCCCACTAAAACATGTTAACTTGCCCATAACTATTAAAACGTTTTTTCTTTAGATATTAGGTATGTTAAAGTGTTCGTACAATTCAATTATTCATGATAAATAAATGATTAATATTTATCATCTCATGCAATTTGCCAGATCATTTTGAGGCACGATGGTTGTGGCGCCACGACCTAAACTCGATCAGATGGGTCAGTTCATGGGGACCTAAAACTTGCGGGAGTTGGAGAGCTCATGAAGATGAAATGGCTCAGTTGGTCATGGAGTTTGAAAAGCTTTGAGCCCCCCGGAGATGGGTTACAAAATGACTATTTACGACATTTGATTTGTTGTTGAAACTGCATACAAGTGTCATACGTTGATAATGCTTCAAGTATAAACTCATATATATAATGATAATGGTTAAGTATACATAAGCTTTGAAGGAGAGGAATGAAACTTATAGTGTTTGCACAAAGCAACAAATTGAGTGCCAAATAAACTCTAGATGTAGCATTTGACAGAAGATCTCCCTGTATAATTAACAGGGATGGAATTGCCATACTCATAACTATTTGGTTCAGAATTTACTTTAGCCTAATTGGTATAGCCAAATACATCCATTGGGAAAAACTTATAGCTAGGGGGCCATAGTTTTGGCCTCTGTTATATTAACAATTTAACATTATAGCCACAGCTTGGGAAGCCCCGCCAACCTTCCTAAACTTAGCAGATTTAAGACAATCTAATCCAGCAGCATGGAGAAAAAGAGAGAGAAGCTGGCAACTAGGAAAAGAGAAAAGAAAAGAAAAGAAGCTTAGCTATCTTTTAACATTCATAGATACAAGCAAAAGCCAGAACTGTACTTTGAACATTCCTCAGCGCTATACTGTTTAGCATTCTTTATTGGCTACTGTGTGTTATCTGTCTCAGTTATTCTTGGGCGGGTGGTGCCTCGGCGCATGATAATCAGCATTGAAAGCCACGAAACCTGACTCATCCGCTTCGTCAGAGGAATGACTGACGGTTTGTTCCCCTCCAGTTCTCACATCCTTCACCTTCATTTGCCTGCCAACCACCATTTTTCTTCCTCCTAGCAAGTTTTTGTTTGTAGCAGCAGTCGCACCACGTTCACCATCCAGGAGCCCCTGATTAAACAAAAAAATTTTCAGATATAGCAACATCTATCATGGAAGAGTTTAAATTAGAATTAGTGCAGCCACCTTAATCATCACCTTTCCGGTTGAAACTGTCCTATGGTTTGAATCTGGAATACCCCCACCTGAATAAAAGAAAAACTACAATGAATTCAACAATCCTAAACCATATATACTACATTGAATGCTCAATTGATACTACTTATACCTTGGCTGGCTTGTGCAAAGGAGATCCAACTAGCAAACAGAAGTAAAATCAAGAGGCATGTTACCCTCCCAACTGCCATCTTTCTTCACAGGGAACGTGGGTTAGTAATTAACAAATAATTAGCAGAAGAGTAAATGAAAACAGAAGCAAAGGCTTTAAAGCTAGGGAGATCAGAAGCAGGTCAAAATATAGATTCTAGCACCTATGTAATAAAACCTACGTCAAAGATATTAGGACTATGATTGGTTCCAACATGGGCCTTTTCATATATATATATATATATATATACACAAGAATATAATTATACATTGAATAAAATATAATACTGCATTTGAACCCCTCGAACCACATGTGTCAACGAGATTCAACTCTATGGGAATCTCAAAGCTTTTTTCCAATCACCAAAAATTATCATATGATAAAAGTGCCACAACTTGCTTCAGGGTCCAAGATAAAAACTGGGTGTAATGAAAGGGTTTCTTGGTAACAATTTGCATGGAAAACACCGAAGCTATGGTAACCATGCCGAGGTGAAATGAAAAGAGAGATCAAGGGATGGAGTGGTCCATGCAAGCTGCATGGTGTTAGAGGTTTTGCGTACGATAACGTAGAATGTAAGGTACGTGTGTTTTGCGCCTGTCTGCCGTCATGCATTCAACGAGACAAACGAAGCTTTGTTTGGTTTGCCCAGTAGCTGGTATATGGTTTCTCCAAATGACTAGGCCACTATTCCCCATAAATAACATGAAAATTTTGAACGGTTTAGACCATTTTCACTCTTGTGAACTTAAAAACTTTGCAGGGTGAATTTATTTTCAGGTATAAAATTGATTTTTTTCACACAAATATCAATTATTATGTGAGTTTACAAGTGAACTCATATGTTAATAAATATAATTGATTGGTAAGATTAGATCCCTTCTCCTATATATAAAAAACATTTCAAATTCTACTTATTACCCAGTTAATAAATCAAAGAGGAGGAAGATTGATAGTATACAGATTCCTAATAATTAAACTAATCAGTATTGTTTTCATTGTCAAATTAAGTATCAAGAATAAAATACACTTTTGTGTTCTAAATTCTTAGATACTATAATTTTGTTAGAACAAAGAGAGGAAGAAATTGAAAACATAGAATCAATAAGATATAAAATATTATACATATATATATATATATATATATATATATTGACAACGTAAAAAGCAGTGACAAGGGTTCGGAAACATAGGAATTAGAATACCTAAAGCGTTTTTTCCAACTTCATGTGAATGATTCTGTGGGTGTTCCCAGGAGAAAAACGAGGGCTAAGCCACCACCGGTAAAACATATTTTCACCACTCGAAATCTCTGCGACAGTGTATCGAACTACAGCCACAAGCATGTTCTGCCACATGGCCACCACATATCTAGTACGAAACCGTAGTTTGAGAACAAAATTTCATAAAAAAAAAAGAAGAAGAAAACATTCAAGGGGAGAATTGCAGAGAGAAAAAAGAAGTGGCAAATTACCAGGAATATATGGTATTAGCAAGCTGTCCTTGCTGGATAAGTCATTTTGCTATAATTTCCTTGGGCATTTAGAAGCATCATCATTAGCTAAAATTCTTTGAATATTTTACTTTAATTGCTTGGTGAAACCAATTCTGAGTTTCCATCTTAATCTTTCCTTTATTTGGTTGGTGAAACCAATTCCCTTTTTAGTGTCAGTTTGGGGGGGTTCACAGTGACAAAATTTGATCACTTCCAGATGCCTGTTGATGGGTTACCTTCGGCAACGGCAGGCAAGTTGACGTCTACTCTTCTGATGGCCAGAGCCCACGTTCTCAGGCAGAATATGAGTAGGGCTGGCTGGCTATAGTGTATGTATGGTCCATCCTACCTCAAACTCAAACCCAGTTCCAAAAAGACTAGAAATTTATGAAGAACAATAAACCAAGTGATCCAAGACTCAGCCCATTACACTTGTTCACTTCCTTTGTATTTCCCGGCCCCTTTGTTTGATTTCTTTTCACAGCGTGCTAGCCAGCTAGTTGCTAGGCACCACATGTAGTTTACTTTGCTTCTTCAAACTCAGTCAATACTCAAAGCTTCGAAACAATCTGGAGATTGTATCTACTGCCTGCAATTGATTCTTAGAGATTGGTCTTATGGACCAATTGGACGGAAGAGATCAATCTAGCCGTTGACCATTGATTTGCTTAACAACGATCGATGAGGCATATCCAGATACCAAGTTCTTAAAATAATCATACTTTTTTGGTCCACTGCCATGATACTGAATTAATTACCAATAGTCTTCACGAAAGACCTTTTCACTGTATGCTTATGTCACGAGCTTGATCCTTAATCTAAACGAAGATTAATCTATTAAGTGAAATGATCATTTTTTAATATATGTTCAAAATTACTCTAATACATATTCAATATAAAATTTGACCGATTTAAATTATATGACAATTCTCACAATCAATTCATGACATCCTTATCAAAAAAATTTAATAATTTTATAAATTTTAATTCGTAATATCTTTTAAAATTTAAATGATATACAATATTTTTAAATTCATATTATATGTATATTCAGAATTTAAAATGATCCCGTGTGAATACAGAGAAATAAAATCTTTGAGGTTCTGAGCTCGACACTTGCATGAGGAGATTAAAAACTTAAACTCATGAACTAAAAAGACACCTAATCACACAATCGAGTGGAACCATGGGAGAAGGCCAACATTTCTTCTGTTTCCAATTATTGCTCCTTTCAGGATGAATCCCCACTCAACAGTTTGAAAGTTGGCCATGTTATATATAGAAATCTGAACTCCAGCAGGCTAATAATACGACTAGCATTGCATGCTTGGTAATTTAAATGCCCCACGAAAGGATAAAGATGTATTTGCTTGCTCAAATATATGGATACATGATCTCGTAGGATTGTGACAATACTCATTAAATCGAGACGTATATGTTTGTATTTTTTTTTTGATATATGCATTCTCTAATTAAACGTGTCAAATTTAATCTCATTTCAAATTATTTCGATCGATAAAAACATATATTTAAATTTGATATTAGGTTCTTCTTGGACAAAGGAGAAGCTTAACCATGGATGGAACACAACCAAAATATAAACTGCTAATTGATGCTTCAAAGACAAACAAAGATAATATAAATGTACTTATATGCAATCATGAATGTTCCCTCTCCTCTCCCAAACTAGACCCACATCAATACCTTATACATTTTTCTTTTCAATTTCTTTATGCTCATTAGCCCCCACCACCTCATCATTCCTCTACTTTTTCTTGCATACAAAATTTAAAAATTCATTTTTTTTTCTCCAATTATCAAATCCATTTATTTTATTTTATTTTATTTTGCCTAATGGATCAATGCTAGAGTCATGGAAAGCAAACTTCAGGATGAATCCACTTGGGATGAAGAAACGAAACGCGTGCAAGAGAAAGGTTTTATTTGGACACTCTAGACTAACAATGGAAGGGCTAGCTAGCAGCTAGGCTTTGATAAAGAGAACAGAGAAAGCCTAGAAATATAATACTTCTTCTTCTCAACAATTAAATCTGATTATTTTAATAAGTATCATGAAAATTAAGAAAAAAAATCTCAATTAGAATCAAAAGTGTGGTTAAAACAAATTACATAAATAAGAATTTGATAAAATTCTGTCGATATAAATACGTTTAAAATCTAAATTTATATCGTAAATCATATAATCACATATTAAAACGCAAGTCAAATAGAAATTCTATCTTTTTCTTAATCTCTTCTTGCCATGTCAAATAGAGGATGAGAAGCAAACCCTGTCGAGGAATCTCCAAGCAATTGTTGGAGATGATGGGCGCCTACAATGGGAAGTCAGAAAATAAGATCATAAAATGAAACAAAAAACAACTAAAACAGCAGACTAATTGAGATTAAAAACATCAACAAAATAAGACCATAAAAGTTTGATTTTGTTGTCAAAAATTTCCCATTTTTTGTATGATTTTCATTTCCCCCACAGGAATGAGACTATTGCTTGAGCACTGTCACTATAAAGACAGGAAAACAGGAAAGATGAACATCTAACGACCAATCACATCTGCCATTGAATTATATCTTAAACAGCTTGGCCCACTCTATCATAGCAAAGAGCCATGTAATTGCAATTCAAAATTCAAAAAATGGAAAAGAGTTTTGTTTTTTTTAGTTGCCCAAAAATCTAAAAGAATCAAAATATATTTATGTACTATATGTCACACCTTTAATCTGATATAATAATCTAATGGTGTTGATTTTATTAAGAATGCAATTAACTTTTGGTAACCATTTTGAAGCCGGAAATCACTCTTAGTTATTGTAACCGACAGGAATTTCCTCCCTACTGCTTTGTCCTTTCCATGTTTGCTTCCTCTCACTCTCTCCCTTTGAAGCCAAAAATTTCTCAAGAACCAAACATAAACAACCAAAATCCCAGAATCTTGATTTCCTAATCTTCTTTTGTCTCATTCACTGTATACTTTCTGTTCTCTTCCTACTCTTTTACCCTCCAAAAAAGGAAAACAAGCTAACCACGAGGTCTAGGCATAGCCTGAAAGCCTTACCATGCAGTTCTTATCAACTTGTCACACCAAAAACATATAATCACCATCAAATTGTAACATTCTTTGTGGTTTTTGGGATCAAAATGGGGACTGCAACATCATCCATGGCAGCTAAATTAGCATTCTTCCCGCCGGACCCGCCTTCCTACAACATAGTTGTTGATGAATCAACTGGGAAAATGAGGATCTCGGATGTTAACCAGAGAGATAACGTGGACGTGTTGAAGCTGACTACCAGGAGAGGGAATGAGATTGTGGCCATGTATGTGCAGCACCCATCAGCTTCATTGACAGTGCTGTATTCTCATGGAAACGCTGCTGATCTTGGTCAGATGTATCACATTTTCACTGAGCTCAGTGTCCACCTTAATGTTAATCTTATGGGGTCAGTGCTTTGTACAAGTGTTAAGCGTTCACAGATTTTTCATAGTTTAACCCTGAAAAAGTTGACAACATAGAAAGGTTGTTAATTTAGAATCAAGGAGGATCAGTGTGATTTTTTTTTTTTTTTTGTGTTGATGCAGATACGACTACTCAGGATATGGACAATCCTCTGGAAAGGTATATTCCTGTCTTGCTCTTTGGCCTTTGCAATGTAGAATTTACTGGAAAACTGGTGAGCAATCTAGCTAGGTCAAGCCCAACATATACCAGCACGTGTGCTTTGGCTGAGATTGTGGAAAGTCAAAAGGGAGAGAGAGAGAGAGAGAGAGAGAGAGAATTGGAGAAATGAAGATGAAACCATTTTTTCTTTTCAATTTTGTATAGTTATCATCATGGGAAGATTCTCCTCCTACTACGATAACAAAATCCCATGTACATATTTGTTTTTGGTGTTCATATGGCTTAGAAAAAAAAGAAAATAGTTTCTTTATCAAGCTTTTCTGGGCCTTCTTTTGTTTCTTTTTGGCTTCGGAAATTGATTGAGACTTAGTCTGACGATTGCTCTGATACATCTTCGCCACTTAGCCAAGTGAGCAGGACACATATGCAGACATAGAGGCAGCTTACAAATGCCTGGAAGAGACCTATGGAGTTAAACAGGAAGACACTTTATTGTATGGGCAGTCAGTTGGGAGTGGACCTGCTCTGGAACTAGCCATTAGGTTGCCTTGTTTGAGGGCTGTAATTCTTCACAGTCCAATCTTGTCTGGCCTCCGTGTCATGTATCCTGTGAAGCGTACATTCTGGTTTGACATTTACAAGGTTTCTGTTTCAATCTCTGTTCATCATTTGGACTAAGGTTTTTGCTGTTTCAAGATGTGACAATTGTGCTCTTTATTAAAGACATGCCCTTTTGCTTTTATTGCAGAACATCGATAAAATTCCTCTAGTTGACTGCCCTGTTCTGATAATTCATGTGAGTGTGTACTTCCTTTAGTCCTGAATGATTCAGAGGAATTAAGCCATATTTGATGCCAAGTTTACAATTTGATCAGTTGAACCAACTGCAGATTTCATCGCCATGATAACCTGACATTGTCTCAAAACTTGAATTTAGAATGTTAATTTCATTTTATTTTGGATGAACTTGTCTCACGTAACAATTTAACCAATGTTTTTGCAGGGAACTGAAGATGAAGTGGTGGATTTTTCTCATGGTAAGCAACTTTGGGAGCTATGCAAAGAGAAGTACGAGCCTTTATGGCTCAAAGGTGGGAACCATTGTAATTTGGAACTCTACCCTGAGTACTTAAGGCACCTTAGGAAGTTCATATCAGCCATTGAGAAACTACCACGTCTTCGTAATGTAACTGAGCAACCCAAGGATCAGTCGGAACAACCTCCAAACAACTCAGACCAAATCAAGGAGAAATCCAGGGCAAGCACTGACCATAGAGAGAAGGGTAGGCCAAGTTTTGGGCAAAGAGAAAAGTCTAGGCTAAGCACAGACAATAGAGAGAAAGCAAGAGCCAGCACTGACAAAAAAGAGAAATCAAGAAAGAGCATTGATCGAAGTACGAAGGCCAGGAACAGCACGGATCATTCCGAGAGAGCAAGAAATAGTTTTGACCGGTTAGATACCTAAAAATCACTAAGCCCTTTCCTCCTCGTATTCCTTTTTCTTTGCATTATTCTAACTATTGATTGTTGGAATTGGTCATGGCAGCTTGGGAGATATGGTACGATCTGTTGGACTCTGCAATGTTGATTGTTTGAGGCAAACAGCTGCTGAGGTTTGAGTAAGGAAGTGACTGCACATTTGGGGTTGTAAATTTTCGTTTTCTCTATTGCCTGTGTTGATGGGTTGGGGATGTTTCTGGAATGATGATTGCTGCTGTTTCTTCTGGAATCAAGCATCATACATGCACATCCTCATTAGAACTTTCATTATTTTTTCCCCCTTTTTTGTAATTCCTTTGCGGGTTTAATTCGAAATAAGAAGAATGTAATTGAAGATGATAGGTTATGCACATGAAGTTCATATATGATATATATCAGCACATCAAGAGTTTCTTTGCAACCATGTTGACACAGTTGAAAATAGGAGATGGGTTTCCATTGTTGATGACAGAAAAGAAAGTTCAAGAACAAGTTTGAGTTATAAACCAGAAACATAACGTCTTTGGTAAGCAAATGCATTTGCTTTTTCAAAAGAAAGCAAGGCCTTGTCCATATGTTGCTTAACAGTTTGCCATATTTCCACTAAAGAAAAATCTTCATTCTAAAAAGTTCCAGATTGACTTAGCCATGAAGCCATCTTTCCCTTTTTTTTTTCTCAGCCAAAATAAAATTTCCATTAATAAAGAATTAGAAAGTTTGAAGGAGCAGGATAGAGCAAACTCTTGATATACATGACTAACATTACACAATCCACACTCAACGCCATATCTAACTGGTAATACAAAAGTTAAAAACAAACACATACTCGACATTGAACACAAATGGTGGTACAAGAAATGGAAAACATGACACAAAGACCACCATAAACAGAGACTGCCACTAGTCAAAAAGTTGTCAACCACAAAACACAATATTCCATCCGATATAGTGTCTTCCCTGCCTAACCACAAACACACCAAAGCAATTTCAATAAAGATGGATGGAAATTGGAATGAGTCACCCACGAGTTGAAAACAAAATGGCAGTAAACTGAAACTAGTGGAAGACGGCCCAGAGAGAGATTAATTCATGCACAAGAGCAATTCAACATATAATTCAAAAACCACATCAGAAATATAACACTATGAGAACCTTATAAAAAAAGTTCAAAAAGACCCACAACATCAAGCTGAGGCATCAAAAGCAACATCAAGCCGAATCATCAGATTACCGAATCATTGATCATATTGAAGATGGTCTAACTTGTTCGATACTGATTTCATTAAGTCAGATATTATAAAAAAAAAACCCCATATGCAGCAAAATAGCCAACCTTCCACGATTTCACTAACCATAACACATGATAGGTAGCCAAGACAAAATTAACAACCAATTTGTGTGAATCTAATACGTGCAGAGCTGTATGAACATAATTACATAAAGTTCGCTAACTATAACTTGGATCAAAAATTATTTACAAAACCCATTAATGGAACATCCGAGTGCAACACAAAAATTACCTCTTGCTTGACCGGAATCTGATTGTCAATTGTTTGATTCTATCCACAATCTGCTCTTTAGAACAATTCGGCTTGAGCTCAAGCTGAAGGCCCATATTCCACATGTCATGAGCCTCTTTCGTAAGAACTTTCGTGAGAACTTTGTTTCCATGGTTCATATCATCATCAGGTAGCGGAACCTCAGTTGATGGGCTGTTTAGATTCGGCGAAAATGCTTTTCTGTTAATTAAGGCCCTTAATTCCCTTCTTACGTAATTTGTTAAAACTCCTACTCGCTTTAACAAGAACCCCATCTTCAAACAGATCGGCTAAGCAAATTTCCACGTTATCATCTAAGTTCACAATTTTGTCATTTGAAAGAGATTGGTCTCAATCATTTGGGAACACATTCTACTTCTGCTGAATGAGGTTGGGTGTCACTTTGGAAACGAGACTCCGATTAAACCATTTGCTCCGCGTGAGTCCCAATTGCATTTTGACATGGACTGTGATTTTCTGATTGTGTAGCTGATGAACATGGTCTTACTTCCAAATTCCAAATGCGGGCTGCAGACTTTTGGGTTATCAACGTGCAAAGTTGAGGTATGAAAATTCATACAAATTGAGGTATGATTACTTCATTTTCATAAATATTTTTTTATTCCTAATTACTCCTAATTCAATATTTTAAACAAATTTTTATCCATAAAATATCTTTTTTTTTGACAAGTTATTTTCCCTCAAAAATGTTATGAACTCACGTTAAAAAAGTAAAAAAAGAATTATGAATTTATAATTGTGAATATTACATATTTTATCAAGTAAATCTGTTAAGAAATAATAATGATTTTGTGACAGAGTACTATTAGAGTTAATTTAAATCTGACTCTAATATCATGTCAAACATTTCAATAAATAAGGTAAGCATGATGATTTGACTTATGATGAAAATGTGGAGGATTTATGTAGGTAAAAATGTTACAAAATATGAGTTTATAAATATTTAGAGTATATATCTTATAAGAAAAAGAATGTAGTAAATTTATATGAAAAAGAATATTATAAAATCTCATATTGAATAATAAGTTTATAAATATGAATATTTTACATTTTATATAAAAAAATAAATATTTAAAAATTCAAAAGTAAATTCACAGTCTAATAAAAACAAACATAAAATAAAAAAAAAAAGATAATGATCCAAAGGTATGATAATTGAAGATAGCATGAATCTCACTTCACTTCAAGATTTTTCCTCTTGTAAATTTTAATAACAAGAGGGAAATCAAACCAATACAAACTTTTTGTTTTCTTGATTAAAGTTAAAGAAAACAACACTAATCCTCAGCAGCAACATTTTCCTACACTTGGAAACTGTAGTGCAAAAAGAAAAAAGGAAAATAAAAAATAAAACAATGGGGATAATATTGGCAGGGTGCTGAAATGGCAGAATCTAGGCCTTACAATTCCAAGGACAAGTAACTCCACACTCAGAGTCCCCCACCTTGTTTCCCGATTTCTAGAACCCTCCACTCTCTCCCTTAAACCCTGCCAGTAGGGTTTTTACTCCTTTCTCTCAATACCCAAGGTTTTATATTTGCTGTTTCTTGTCCAACTCTCTCTTCCTCTAGGGCTTGCCTTTGATGGCTCCAGTTCTAAGTAGAAGCTTGGCTACTCCATCTTTAGCATCTCTCCCTTTGACAAACCCCAACAAGGCCTTCGCTCTCAGAAGCGCTTCTCTACCACAAAATGGTCTCCACAAGGCCTTCTCTTGCACTGGGTTAAGGTGGAAGCTTGGGAAGAGAAACAACCGATTTGCTCTTCGGTGTGAGGCGTCGGCAGTTGCTGAGAAAGACGCCGAAGAGACCTCAGGGGAGAAATTTGAGTACCAAGCGGAGGTGGGTTTCTTTTGCTTTTCCTGGAATTGCTATTTTTTCCTTCTTTTTCTATTTGGTTTTTGATGGAATTTGCGTGGGTCCACTTAATTGGTTTATGAGAAAATGAAGGAAAATGGTGTTACTTAATGTACTATGAGAATTAAAAATCACTGCTTTTTTCTATTGGATGGAGCTTTTGTGGGTCAATGGTAGATGTTTGTTTATATTGACGGTTTTTCTACTTTGTTTTTTATTCTGAAACTGGTATAAGTTTCCTAATGGTTGCAGGTTAGTCGCTTGTTGGATTTGATTGTTCATAGTCTATACAGCCACAAAGAGGTGTTTTTGAGAGAGCTTGTCAGGTGAGGTTATCAATCTCCTGATATCACTAGTTTTTTTTTTTTTAAAAAGATTCCTAGTTTTCATTTGAAATGTTTGGCTTCATAGGCTTTGACTCATGGTTTCATTATAGAGACAGTTTATGTGTTTGCATTTGTGAGATTTGTATTGGAAAGCTTTTATGGTTTTGTGTGCTGACTACTGACAAGGTTCTTTTTTGTGCTCCAGTAACGCAAGTGATGCTTTAGATAAGCTTAGATTCTTAAGTGTGACTGAGCCCTCTCTGCTTGGTGAATCTGGGGAACTAGAAATACGTATCAAACCTGATCCAGAGAATGGGACTATTACTATCACGTATGTTTGTTTATGTCCTTTTTCTATAACCAAATTCTTGAATAAATTGAATTGATAGAGTAGTATTTCATTATTTTTTTCTAATGGATTTGCAGAGATACTGGTATTGGAATGACAAAAGAAGAGCTCGTTGACTGTCTTGGAACAATTGCTCAAAGTGGTACTTCGAAATTTCTTAAGGCTCTTAAGGTAATCTCTTTAGTACTTGTAAAAACTATCTGTTCTAAGAAAAAACACTACTGTTTTTGGGTCTCTTATTTGGCATCTTATTATCTGTAGGAAAATAAAGATCTTGGGGCCGACAATGGTTTGATTGGTCAATTTGGTGTTGGATTCTATTCTGCTTTTCTTGTTGCTGAGAAGGTAATGTGCTATTTGCTTAATTTATATCTTGCATTATGATCTTCTGCTTCCTGTGTGAAGCCTTTTTTGTCAATAATTTTCTAGTTAGGTTGCTAATTGTGTTTGCTTGCTTATATTATTCCATAATCAGGTTGTTGTGTCCACCAAGAGCGCAATGTCAGAGAAGCAATATGTTTGGGAAGCAGTGGCTGACAGTAGCTCCTATGTGATTAGGGAGGAAACTGATCCTGAGAAGCTTCTACATCGTGGAACACAGATTACACTTTATTTAAGGGTAATCTAGCTGCTCATTCTTTTGTACTCCCTTGCATCATGTTTGAATATTTTGGTGTATTTATTTGCATTTGTATGCTTAAACATTAAAAGAGGATAGTAAATGGAATTGAGACTTTAATATAGTGTGTTGTTATATGCATTAACTTTCTGGTTCTTCAAATGTACAATTCTTCTAAGGCCAAATGTGGTCTAAGATATTGCACTCTTGCAGTCAGATGACAAGTATGAATTTTCGGATCCCACCAGAATTCAGAATTTGGTCAAGAATTACTCTCAATTTGTTTCTTTCCCAATCTACACTTGGCAAGAAAAATCAAGGACAGTGGAGGTGAGTATATACATTTCTGTTCTAGTTTTGATATAAATACTTCCTTTCCTTTTCTACTAGTTCTTTAAGCAAGTGAAAACAATTTACATGAGTAGTTGTTGCCCCGTCCCAGCGAGATTACTCTCCTTCTCCTTATGTGCTGATGTTACCCCTCATTGGATGACTAAGTTGTTTTAATTGTTGTTAACTTTCTCATCGTTTTTTTATATTTTATAACTATAAATACAAACTGTTGAAAGTACTTGTTTACTTTAAAGGTGTTACCACCTGGCTAAACCCTTTAAAATACTTGCAAATTTTCTGTTTTTACCCGATCTTCATACATACCAAAGAGTCACTCTGTTTGTTATAAGCACTTGAGTTTTGAGCACATAAAAGATTTAGCTCTTTAACCATTCTTTACTATATTTGATCTTTGGGCAGGTGGAGGAGGAAGAACAACCAAAAGAGGGAGAAGAAAAGCCAGAGGTAACTATGCCATGCTTCTTGATGTTGTTGTTGTAGCAAACATTCTGCTTGGTTGATATTGTGTTATAGTTGGTTTATGGGCTTGTTGCCAGGGTGAGAAGAAAAAGAAGACAACTAAAACTGAGAAGTATTGGGACTGGGAATTAGCAAATGAAACAAAACCAATATGGGTGAGTTTTTGTTCTCTCTGCACAATAACATGCAGTTTCTGATACTGGTTTGTCTTTAGAATATTTCTCTATTTTCCATATAGTTTTATTGTTATGTACCATTATATATGTGTTTCTTCGGGCATGGTGTAGATGCGAAGTCCTAAGGAAGTTGAAAAAGATGAATACCATGAATTCTACAAGAAGACTTTCAATGATTTCTTGGATCCACTTGGATACACGCACTTTACTACAGAGGTATGCATAGGTTTATTTGTTTTACGAATTGACTTCCTATGCATAGCTAGAGTTATTAATGTTTCTTTATAAACCATGCAGGGTGAAGTGGAGTTTAGGAGTGTTCTGTATATTCCTGGCATGGGGCCTCTTAACAATGAGGATGTAATAAACCCTAAAACAAAGAATATACGTTTGTATGTGAAACGTGTATTTATCTCAGATGATTTTGACGGAGAGCTGGTAAGTTTTAACTTGGGCACGTCGTAGCTCTTTTTGTACATGCAGTAACGATTTGTACATGCAGTAATGACTTTTCTTAAGGGAACTTATCATGGTGCTTTGTATTGAACAAAATTCAGATGCCTTGAAAATATTAAAACTGAAAAGTTTTAGTCTGTTTTGATAATCTCTTTCTTCTTTACCATAAAGCCATGAAAAGGTTTTGTATTATTTTGAACTAGAAAAATATTTCTAAAATCTACTTGTATATGGCAAGCGAAGATATATTGAAGATATTCACCAAAACATAGGAAAAGAGGTTGTTTAATTTCTTCTATTGTGTTTTCTTTTAAAAGGTGACTGAATCATGGAATTTTGCAAGTAGGGGCTGTGATGATAGATAAAGACTTTCCTTGTGTTAGCTTTAACTTGTATTAAACCTTGATGTTATTTTGCAGTTTCCCCGATACTTGAGCTTTGTGAAGGGTGTTGTGGACTCAGATGATCTTCCGCTAAATGTTTCTCGTGAGATCCTTCAAGAAAGTCGAATTGTAAGATGAATTTTGTTTGCAATTCTGTAGCAATATCAACATGAGTTTTATACCTCCACATGAGTGCACATTTTTTTTTTGAAATTATGTGTGCACATTTATCCTCAAATTAAATTCTTATTCTCAGTTTAGGATTTATGAGTAACTTGGCTAACTATTTAGCAGTTACTGTTATTTACCATATTAACTGTTATCTGGTTATCATGTTTTAGGTGAGAATTATGAGAAAGAGGCTTGTCAGGAAAGCATTTGACATGATTCAAGAGATTTCTGAAAGTGAAAACAAAGAGGTATACAGCATGATGGAAACCATGTGTTTTTTAACCATTGCTCACCTAAAATTTGTTGATCAACTTGGACTATGGCGAACTTGAATACAGGATTACAAAAAATTCTGGGAGAACTTTGGAAGGTTTCTAAAGTTGGGCTGCATTGAAGATTCTGGTAATCACAAGCGTATAACACCGCTACTTCGGTTTTATACATCAAAAAGCGAAGAGGAATTGACAAGTTTGGATGAATATGTTGAAAATATGGGTGAGAAACAAAAGGTTATTTACTACTTGGCAACTGACAGCTTGAAAAGCGCCAAGACTGCTCCGTTCTTGGAGAAGTTGGTTCAAAAGGACATTGAGGTATGTTTGTGCATTTGGCATTGGCTGTAAGGCTCTAAATAATCATTATTTTAGTCTTTAGGCTGCCACACATGATATTTAGAGTAGTTGTAATTATGTGATTAAAATTATTGATATTGTCTGGTGAATTATCTGGATCATCTTCAGGTAGTCTTATATCTTGAGATACTAAAGAAAGACTTAGCTTAAGAATAAAAAAAATTTGACCTTGGTTGTTTCTTATAGCTGATAGGATGGTAGTGTGATGCAGGCGCATTAGGAATTTTATTTTATTTAGTATTTTCATTAGCTTAGGATTTTATTTTTTTTTATTTTATTTAGTTTGAGATTTTTTTTTTATTTTTATTAAAATTTTAGTACTTTAAGTCTTTATTTAGGATTAGAATTACTATTTGATTAGGATTTATCTTAGCTATTATAAATAGGTGATCCTAGATATAAGATTATTATTATCTTTTGTTATTTTGAATATTTATTTAAGAGGTTTATTTGAAAACTCAATTATTTTTTTATTGTTTTAACACAATTAATCCTATTCTAGACTTAATTGTTGAGTTTTTAATTGTCTTAAATCCTTCGGTTACATCAAGTGGCGGGTCCATCTTCATGAAAGGGGTTCTCATTCTCAAGATCATCATCATCCTCAAGATCATGAATCTCAAGGGGGTTGTGGTCACTTTCCGGATTCTCCATTCGAGCTTTCACTGGTTCTTGACGTTGCAAGGCTTGCATAGCCCGGGTCAAGTCATCAATCATTCTCCGCATCTCTGTGAACTCAGTTTGTTGGAGCTGATTGTCTTTAATTCGTCCTCTGCCTCGACCAACCATAGTCTCTTAACTCAAATTCTTACTTTTGCTCTGATAGTGATAATGGTATCAGAGCAAAGGTAAGGATTTGGGTTAGGAGACTATGGTTGGCCGAGGCAGAGAACGAATTAGAGGCAATCAGTTCCAACAAATTGAGTTGGCAGAGATGCGGAGAATGATTGATGACTTGATCCGAGCTGTGCAAGCCTTGCAGCGTCAAGAACCAGTGAAAGCTCGAATGGAGAATCCGGAAGGTGACCACAATCCCATTGAGATTCATGATCTTGAGGATGATCTTGAGAATGAGAATCCCTTTCATGAAGATGGATCCGCAAATCAAGCGACAAGAGTTGGATTGGAAGGTCGGTTGTTACATGCTCTTGATTTAAATGGTGGAGGAATCAAGATCGAAGTAACTGATTTTCATGAAAAATTTCATGCTCAGGAATATGTGGATTGGGAAAAATTAGAACCCATTTATGATAAATATGGTGAGGAAATAGAGAAAATTGATATGTATTCTGTACAAGTTGAGTCCTTAGTGGTACAAAGAGTGATGACTACAACAATCAATGAGGAAGAAGAAGATGGAAGGCCTACAGAGTTTTTTAGTGAAAAATTGACAGACTCTAGACGACGTTATTCAACTTATGATTTAGAGTTTTATGTTTGGTAAGGGCCATTCGTCATTGGTAGCACTACTTGGTTTATCGTGAGTTTGTTGTTTATTCTGACCATCAAGCTTTAAGGCAATGTATACTATTATCAGCTATGAGCACTCAAGTCATAGGATTTGAAGAACATAAAAATCAGTATGGTTTTGACCGTTATTTTAGTAAGATAATAGCTGATTTGCAAGGTTCATTGCAAGCTGGAAATTTACCTTATAGGTTGCATGAAGATTATTTATTCAAAGGTAAACTTGCTAGTGAAAGCACTTGGATGGTAGAAGAAGAATTGAAACGAGTGGATTCCAACATCTATGAAGAGTGTATTAAGGCTTACTGGCCGGAGTCAAGTTTTTCTAACCCGAGGGGATTGATGCAGGCGCGTTAGGAATTTTATTTTATTTAGTATTTTCATTAGCTTAGGATTTTATTTTTTTTATTTTATTTAGTTTGAGATTTTTTTTTATTTTTATTAGAATTTTAGTACTTTAAATCTTTATTTAGGATTAGAATTACTATTTGATTAGGATTTATCTTACCTATTATAAATAGGTGATCCTAGATATATGATTATTATTATCTTTTGTTATTTTTTGAATATTTATTTAAGAAGTTTATTTGAAAATTCAATTATCTTTTTATTGTTTCAATACAATCAATCCTATTCTAGTCTTAATTATTGAGTTTTTAATTGCCCTAAACCCTTCGGCTACATCATAGAGGCCTTTAAATTCTTGTTAGTGTTAGCAAATCTTAGACCTTTCTTTTTGTTCGTTTCCCCTTGGTAACTGATATGGCTTCTTTGCTATTTTATATTGATGTTCCTTTGATGACTGATGTAGCTTCTTCTTTTTTAGGTTCTCTATTTAATTGAGCCTATCGATGAGGTTGCAATCCAAAATCTGCAGACTTACAAAGAAAAGAAATTTATTGATATTAGCAAGGAAGATTTAGAACTTGGTTAGTGTTTATGATTTCTTTCTTTTCCTTTTCTTATTTTTTGGTTGGGTGTGATCTTGGGCACCTTTGCTCTTCATTTCTGATGGCTTGGTGTGAATCTGATGAAATTTGTTGTTATACCAGCTGATGAGGACGAGGTCAAAGAGAGGGAAACTAAACAAGAATACAATCTTCTCTGTGATTGGATAAAGCAACAACTTGGTGACAAGGTGGCCAAAGTCCAAATTTCGAAGCGTCTAAGTTCATCACCTTGTGTGCTTGTTTCTGGCAAGTTTGGATGGTCAGCCAACATGGAAAGGTTAGCAATGTTCTTTTACTTCTCAACAAGAGTCATAGACACATGTAAAACCTATTCTTCAACTAATATTTCGATGCATTATGCAGGCTGATGAAAGCTCAAGCTCTTGGAGATACTGCAAGTTT
Organism: Theobroma grandiflorum; assembly: GCA_036013995.1. Taxonomy (NCBI): domain Eukaryota; kingdom Viridiplantae; phylum Streptophyta; class Magnoliopsida; order Malvales; family Malvaceae; genus Theobroma; species Theobroma grandiflorum. The sequence continues at coordinate 2,697,629 of CP142127.1, forward strand.
GGAGTTCATGAGGGGAAGAAGGATACTGGAGATTAACCCAGATCATCCAATTGTTAAAGATTTGAATGTAAGACCATTTTAGTTAGACTTGATTGAAGATGTTTTAGTTTTAATATTTATCTTTTAATTAGTTAGTGGAGAAATTGGTATATGATAAAATGGTTGAAAGACATCTAGCTAGTGCACCATCACAAAGAAGAATTACATTATTAACTCAGATAAGACTATCTATAATTAATGTGAGATGTAGTAGCAGTTATTCTAGTCACACTAATGTCTCAAGAGATTGTGCTCGCGATTTGACAGAGCAGTTACACTTCATTTTGGCAGTAGTGGTGGTCAAAATGTTGATTGTAAGGTGTATTCTGAAAATGTTGATACGTCAAGGATTGCTGTCCTTGGTTTTTCTTAAATGATTTCATAGGCTGCAAATGGTAATTGTGCCTGTCTTAATTAGGGTGTTAATTTTGGTTATTTTCCTTTGCAGGCTGCATGCAAGAATGCACCTGACAGCAATGATGCCAAGAGAGCTGTTGACTTGTTATATGATACGGCATTGATCTCCAGTGGTTTTACTGTAAGTGGACGGAATGATATGTTCTGTTTAGCTAAACATATTTGCAGAATTTTATTCTTACGATCCTATTCATTATACAGCCTGACAGCCCTGCTGAGTTGGGTAACAAGATATATGAGATGATGGCAATGGCACTTGGAGGAAGATGGGGTAGATCAGAGGAGGATGAGGCAGAAGCATCAGAAGTTAGTGCTGCTGAAACTGATGTGAATTCTAGTGAAGATTCAGAGACCCGAGTTATCGAACCATCAGAAGTGAGAGCAGAGAGTGATCCTTGGCAGGGATAAACGAATCTCCTGTAACATTCCAATAAAATTTTCCTGTATTATTTGATTGTTATTTACAATATAAATCCAGAATGAGAGAGCAAGAAGGAAAATGGAAAATTTTGAGAGTTGGGTTGGGGAGGGGAGATAAAAATGTGGTTGTGAAAGGGGAAGGCGGGGAGGGCAAAGTTGTTGGAAGGAGTAGAGGCTTACTGATGATATGTGTCGATGTTAAGTCATTAATGAAACTTGTTAAACGGATTGCTGGCCCATCATTTTCATTATTAAATGGTTGCACGATTGCAAAAGGGTTATTCCAGGTTTGATTGTATAGTGACATGTTCGAGGATTTTGCTTTGGGAGATAGTGACTGCTTTTAGTTGGACGGTTAAAGTAACTTAAGCCAGGCCAGCTTCGATGAGTTCTAGCTGTCTTGGACTCTTGTCGTTGAAGGCTAAAAGAAGAACAATTAATTGTCCAAAAACATACTGGACAACTTAAATAAGTAACAAGGTTCAACACCCAAGAGTCATAGACTACAAGACAGGCACAAGCTGCATCTTGAGCTCGTCTTCCTCTCTATCGACTCTTACATTCCCCTCAACCAACATGACAGCCGCCAACACCCACATCCTCGTATTCCCCTACCCCGCCCAAGGCCACATGCTCCCTCTTCTCGACCTCACTCACCACCTCTCTCTCCACGGCCTAACCATTACCATCCTAGTCACCCCCAAAAACCTCCCTTACCTCGCCTCCCTCCTCTCCACCCACCCTTCCTCCATCACCCCCCTCATCCTCCCTTTCCCTTCTCACCCTTCCATCCCCCCCGGCATCGAGAACCTCAAAGACCTCGGCCACTCCGGTAACCTCGCCATGTTGACCACCCTTTTCAAACTCTACGACCCTTTACTCCAGTGGTTCACTTCTCACCCCAACCCTCCCGTCGCCATCATCTCCGATTTCTTCCTTGGTTGGACCCATCATCTTGCCCTCCGCTTGAAAATATCCAGGCTCGCTTTTTTCCCGTCCGGTGCCTTCTTAGCTTCCATCGATGATTATCTATGGAACGACGTTGAAAGGTGTAAGCCTTTGGACGAGATCGAGCTTTGTTCTTTGCCTGGTTCCCATGTTTTCAAAGCCGATCATTTGCCTTCTTTGTTTCGGTTGTATCAAAAATCTGATCCCAACTGGGAGCCTGTCAAGGAGGGCAAGATCGCAAATACAAGAAGTTGGGGGTGCGTTTTTAATTCCTTTGATGCCTTGGAAGGCGAGTACATGGATTATTTGAAGAAAAGATTGGGTCATGATCAGATTTTTGGGGTCGGCCCACTTAATTTGGCGGGTCCGGATTCTTCCGGTCGGGGGAATGCGGGTTCGGGTTCTGACTCGAATGACCGGGTACTGACTTGGCTCGATGGATGCCGAGAAGGTTCTGTTCTTTATGTTTGCTTTGGGAGTCAGAAGCTGTTGAGAAGGGAGCAAATGGAAGCTTTGGCTGTTGGACTTGAAAAGAGCGGTACCCGTTTCCTATGGGTGGTGAAAACGGGAACAACCCTACAGCAGGATGAGGGCTTTGGGGTTCTACCCGATGGGTTTGAGGAGCGGGTGGTGGGTCGGGGCCTGGTGATAAGGGAGTGGGCCCCGCAGGTGTTGATACTGAGTCACAGAGCAGTGGGTGGGTTTCTGAGCCATTGTGGGTGGAACTCCGTGTTGGAAGGGGTAGTGGGTGGGGTCGTGGTTTTGGCTTGGCCTATGGAGGCTGACCAATTCGTGAACGCCAGGCTCTTGGTAGCAGATATAGGCATGGGTGTTCGGGTGTGCGAGGGGGCTGACGCGGTTCCAGACTCGACTGAGTTAGGTCGCGTCATTAGTGAGTCAATGAGTGATGGGGGACGAATGAAAGAGCGAGCTAAAGAGTTGAAAGATAAGGCATTGGGAGCTGTAACTAACGGGGGAAGCTCTGCCAAGGATTTGTTTAGGCTTGTTGGAGAATTGCGTAATCTCCAAGTGAGATGAATTATTTTGAATATAAGTTCTATTGAAATTTTGCTTGTAAAATTTTTATTATTTATATAATAAAATTAATTATTTTTGTTTTTCATTTTTGACTTAATTTGAATCAAATAATTAATCATGTCAAAAGTTTTGGTTTAATTGTTGTACTTTTTTTATAATATAATTTTAAATTAAATTATATAAGATAAAAAATGGAGAGGAACTTAATCCCGTCAAACATATTCCTTTATTAATTATTATAGTTGCGAATCATTATTATACGTAAATTGAGATATTGTAAATTATACAAGAGACATTGAGTTGATTTGAGAAACTATTAAAAGTGATTTTATGAGAAACTATTAAGAGTGATTTTAGATAAAATACATCGATTCTCTCAACCTTTAACCATACACACATAAATTCATTAATTTTCAAAATTAATGTTTTATTTTTAATATATAAACAGCATTGCTGTCTAAACCTGAAATGTTTAAAATATTTTTATTTTATTTTCACTTTTTTTCCTTTTTTCAAGTCGACCAACGTCGCTTTTTTATTCTGATTGGTCATCTAGTGGTTGGATTTGACCATGAAATGCCAAATCCGTCTGAATATCCCTAAAGAGCCTCAGATTGTGGAGAGTTAGGTAGAGCTGATCTGGCTGAATTTGGCTGAATTTGACGTTTTTGTCCAGATCTGGCCGACGAGAGGTAGGTAGAGTTTTTGTTTTTGAAAGATATAATTTGATAATTTTTAAAATTAATGAAAAGTAAAATTATCTTTTTAATATTATCGTTTCATCAAATTAATTGAAACATTAACGGTTGACTAATAGTTAAATTTGTAGATCTAGTAGGAAATATTCTTTTGGGGTGAATTATATATTTTAAAAACTAATAGACTAAAGTGAAATTATAATTAAAACTTAAAAGTTTTAGTGTATTTTACCCTTTAATTTTTCAATAGTAGAAGAATTTTTTCACTCTATGAATGTAAGTAAGAGATCGAATCATATAAATTTTTATATTTTTTTAGTTTTTTTGACTTCTTTGGATTTTACCCTTATTGTGTTTTCGGTAATTTTAATCGCACATAGAGTGCATTAAAAAATTAAGGTATAATACTCCAAAAAAGCTTTTGTATTAGTTAAAAAAAAATTCAAATAAGTTTTTAATTTAAAAATTTCTTAAAGTATTATGTCAAAAATGAATTAAAAGTTGGCACATGGATTCATTGATCTTTCTTTAATTGAATTGATAAAGTACATTTTAAAAAAAAAAATCAATTATTCTTAATTAAGAAAGCTAGTTTAGCATCTCATCTAGACATTACGATCAGTCTTCAATAACTTTTAACAACAATTAATGACTGCTCATGTTAACTTTGTTTTTTTGATGTCAAAGTTTTTTATTTTTATATTTTGTTTTAAATTGATCATTAATCAAAATTTAAAGAAATTAAATCTAAAAATTAAAAAAAGTTAGACCTAAAAAGTCAGAGTAAGAACTTAATATTCTGTGAGGGAGGAGCAATATGTTGATTCATTTTTTGCATTATTAATCAATTAAGAGAATTAATCAACAATGCAAGTTTATTCATATTTTAATTAATTATTTATTTATAAAAAATGAATAAAAGATAAAAAGATATATAAAATAAAAGATAAATAACAAAAACATCAATCAAAAGGAAAGGTCAATTTATTATAAAAATGTTATAGCAAAAATTTTCCTAACTTATTTGAAAATGGTACCTAAGTTTTTCCCCTTAAAGTATTAAGAAGTATAGAATTCACATGTCAATTGCAATATTTTACCTATTTTCTACTTGAGAAAGTATATCATTTGAGGCAAAAAGGACTCTGCCTGCCCCTCTACTTTGGTCCCTGGCTATATCCATATTTAAAGATAAAGAAAAAAAATATGCCCATGTGAAAGTACTGTATGAAGGGGGGAGAAGAGTCAAAAGGGTTTATCACACATACAAGCTTACCATGGAATCATGTTGCTATAAATAGCCAGGAGTTCTGGCAAGCTTTCATACTCCAAGTCCATTTAACCAAAATGGAGTGGCCTAGCTTTTCAATGTCCCTGCTTTTTTCTGTTCTCTTGTCATTTTGGTGGGCAACTTTGGGCCAAACTCAAGAGAGCTTCCTCCAATGCCTTCTCCTGCATTCTGATGACAATGTTGCTCCTATCTCTAAATCCATTTACACCCAAAACAATTCCTCCTTTGCATCTGTATTGGATTTTCCGTATGGGAATCTTAGGTTTTCTACACCGACGACCCCAAAAGCTTTAGTCATTGTTAAGCCCACTCATGTCTCTCACATCCAAGCAACCGTTAATTGTTCAAGGAAACATGGCTTGCAGGTTAGAGTTCGAAGTGGTGGTCATGACTACGAAGGTCTTTCTTACGTCGCTCAAGAGTCATTCGTCGTAATTGACCTGATTGATCTACGATCAATCAATGTTGATGTAGGGAGTAAGACTGCGTGGATTCAAGCTGGTGCAACTATAGGCGAATTGTATTATAGAATTGCAGAAAAAAGTACAATTCTTGCCTTCTCGGCTGGTGTTTGCCCCACTGTGGGTGTTGGTGGCCACTTCAGCGGCGGAGGTTATGGCATGTTGATGCGCAAGTTCGGCATTGCTGTCAAACAACAATATTGAGTATTAAGGCAAATGGTAGCAGGAATAAGTGCTGTTGAAATCTTGCAAGAGTAGAAGATGCTACTTGTACATAGTGAAGGAATAAAAGGAGGAAACGCAGCGTTCTGATGTGCAGCTGAGGAAAGTAAAAGAAATTAAATGAGAAACGCACCGTTTTGGAGCTAAAAAGGAAGACCGTTGATTAGTTAGCTGTTAACCATTTTTAATTCTTTTAGTTAGTTAATACTGCAGTTAGTTACAGTCTTTTGTCCTTTTCTTGATGTTAGTGGAAGAAGCTGTATATATACAAGAACCTCAGTGATGTTTTGCAATATGAATAGTGAAATATTCACTCAAGAATCTTCTCTGCAATTCGTATTTCATCATGGTATCAGAGCTCGGTTGGGGCTTGCAGAAATTGATTTGGGATCATTCACAGAGCTGATAGCAATACCTGCTTGAATCTGTTTATCATTCTCGCATCATCAATCTCGATTCTTCAGTAAGTAGATTCGTATCTTCAATCTGTTCTTTCTTGCTTAATCAGTAAATCATGTCAGACTCTTTTGAATCGAGACCTCAAATGTCTCAAACCTCAACCCATTCGGGATCAATGCTGTCATCAATAGCAGATCCCCAGTCACCTTACTATCTACACCACACTGATCATCCTGGATCAGTTGTAATCAACCCTAAACTTACCACAAGCAATTACTTGGCTTGGAGTCGTTCATTCTTGTTAGCCTTATCAATCAGAAACAAAATGGGATTCATCAATGGTTCCATCCCAAAACCAGAGATTACAGATCCTATTTACCCTTCTTGGACCCGTTGCAACAATCTGTTAGTTGCTTGGCTTCTGGACTCTATAACCCAGCCTATTGCCTCAACTGTATTCTATATGGAATCGGCAATGGAAATTTGGAATACACTTAAACAAAATTTTACCCAACCTGATGACACCAGGGTGTGTAATTTGCAGTATGCCCTAGGTAATGTAACACAGGGGACTAAGTCAGTTGATATTTACTTTATAGAACTTAAAGGAATCTGGGAGGAGTTAAGGAATTTTAGACCCTTACCACATTGCAAATGTGGCAAATGTAATACTGAGTGTTTTAAGAAGTTTTCTGACCAGTACCAGAAGGACATGGTCTTTAGATTCCTCAATGGTTTAAATGATTCCTATTCAGCCATCAGATCTCAAATCATCATGTTGGATCCTATTCCAAGTCTGGACAAGGTATATAGCCTTGTGTTGAGAGAAGAAACACAGAGGAATTTGATGCTTCAAGCACAACCTGTTCTGGAATCATCAGCTATGCAAGCAGCTAGTGATATCAAGAAAAAGGCAAGGAAAGATCTTCTTTGCTCACACTGTGGAAAGAAAGGGCACACCAAAGAAAAATGCTACAGATTGGTTGGCTTTCCAGAGGATTTTAAATTCACCAAAGGGAAAAACAACTCCAAGAAGGGAAAGACAGTTGTGAACAATGTGGCATATGAACATTCTTCAGGAACACAGTCTGATCAGGAGGATGATGCAGCTAGTACAGGATCCATGTCTCAGATTTCTATCATTAAGCAGCAAGTCAGCAAACTAATGGAGCTCTTAAATGAGAATGGGATCACTTGCAATGATGGTAAGGCTTCCACAACACCAAACAACAACCAAAGCAGACCATCCCTGATCAATTCTGCCTTTGCAGGTATAATTTCAAATTACCTTTGTTTTGATACCCCCAATAATGTGCCATATTGCTTCAACCACATTAGTAACCTCGTGATTAAGCAAGATAATTGGATCATAGACTCTGGTGCTTCTGATCACATTTGTCATTCTTTAGACAGATTTGTAATAGCTCAACCAGTTAGTAACCATTATGTTCACTTGCCTAATAATGGTAAAGCTCTTGTCACTCATATAGGTACTGTTAAATTGTCACCTTCATTAGTTCTTAAAGATGTTCTTTGTGTTCCCAGCTTTAACTTCAATCTCATATCAGTAGGAGAATTAACAAAAACAAAGAGGTCATGTCTATTCTTCACTGATTCGTATTGTGTTATTCAGGACCTGCCATCATGGACAGTGATTGGGGTTGCTAAAATGTCTTCAGGGCTTTATCTGATGCAGGACAAACAAGTTGAACAAGACCTGTCTCAGTTTTCTTTTCAAAACTTTGTCAAGAACATTTCTGTTTCTTTTGTTAGTTCCTCCAAGTCAAAATATAAAGACTTTGATCTTTGGCATTTTAGGTTGGGGCATGCCCCAATAGAAAGAATTAATGTATTGCACAAAAATTTTCCAGAAATCAATTGTTCAAATGACTTGTTATGTGAAATCTGTCCTAAAGCAAGACAAAGGAAACTTTCATTTCCAGTGCACATTCATAACTCAAAAACAGCTTTTGAAATAGTTCATATGGACATATGGGGTCCATATGAAGTACCTACTTTAAATGGTCATAGGTACTTCTTAACTATTGTTGATGATCACACACGGTTCACATGGATATATTTGATGAAAGCAAAGTCAGAAGTTTCTTCAATTATTTCTATATTTAATAACCTTGTTCAAAACCAGTTTGATAGCTCTATAAAGTGTTTAAGGACAGATAATGGTCAAGAATTTAAACTTATTGATTTTTATAACAAAACTGGGATTGTTCATCAAATGTCCTGCATTGGTACACCACAGCAAAATGGTGTTGTGGAAAGGAAACATCAGCATATCTTAGCTGTGGCAAGAGCATTGAGACACCAATCAAACCTGCCACTCACTTTCTGGGGGGAAGCAGTATTAACTGCTGTTCACATAATAAATAGAGTTCCTACTAGGATTCTTCAAAATCAGTCACCATATGAGCTCTTGTTTAAGAAACCACCTTCATATGATCATTTCAGAGTTTTTGGGTGTTTGTGTTTTGCATCCACACAAACACAAAGCAGAAAAAAATTTGACAGCAGAGCTAGCAAATGTATTTTCATAGGCTATCCTAATCATGTCAAAGGATACAAATTGTATGATATTGAAGCACAAAGAATCTTAGTGTCCAGGGATGTTGTTTTTCATGAGGATACTTTTCCATTCCAGGATTTAAAACATGAAAACCAGAATTCCACATTTTCACAAACATCTGGTGTACATATCACACCTTTTGGTTCACTTGACTCAATTTATCAGAATTCTCATCCTTCTGGCCAAAACCAAAATGTTTCACCTTTGAATGAACCTCCAACAGCCTTAGAACAACCTTCCATATCATTAAATGATGAAAGTCTTCATAATTCATCATTTGACAGCAGTCTGCCTGCTGAGAGTGCTGCAAGTCAACCAGAAACAAATCCCATAATTGATTCAGATCAATTAGTTAGAAAAAGCTCAAGAATTAAAAGTGTACCAAAATATCTAGAAGCATATAAATATGACCTACCATCTCATACCAATAGTGTCACCCTGCACCCCATATCCAATTATCTTTCTCATTATAATCTGTCACCAGCACACAAGGCATTCACCATATCACTATCCAGCATACAGGAACCTAAGACTTATCATCAAGCAGTAACTCATTCTCATTGGAGAGAAGCAATGGTAGCTGAACTAAAAGCACTTGAAGATAATGAGACATGGAGTATTGTACCATTGCCTGCTAATTCCCACACTGTTGGCTGCAAATGGGTCTATAAAACTAAGTTGAATGCAAAGGGAGAAGTAGAAAGGTACAAGGCGAGGTTGGTTGCTAAGGGTTATAGCCAAGTGGCTGGTTTTGACTATCAAGAAACTTTTAGCCCTGTGGCTAAGCAATCTACAGTCAGAATCTTCTTTGCTTTAGCAGCTGCATGTGATTGGTTACTATTCCAGCTGGATGTTGATAATGCCTTCTTGCATGGAGAGCTAAATGAAGAAGTTTATATGGAATTGCCTCAGGGATATTCAATTAAGGGGGAGCAATCAGATGATTCAAAATTGGTATGCAAGCTGCATAAATCACTCTATGGGCTTAAACAAGCCTCAAGGCAGTGGAATGCCAAGCTGACATCATCTATTCTCAAATATGGCTTCAAGCAATCAATGTCAGACTACTCCCTATTCACTATGAACACAGCAAGTGGTGAATTTGTGGCCTTATTGATATATGTTGATGATATTCTGATTGCCAGTAACTCTGCACATGCTGCAGCAGCTGTAAAGAATCACATTAGTTCACAATTCAAACTCAAGGACCTAGGTACTGTCAAATATTTCCTAGGACTTGAAGTCGCTAGATCACCACAAGGTATTTCAATATGTCAGAGAAAGTATACTCTGGACTTACTGGAGGAATATGGATTACTTGGAGCCAAACCTTCTTCAACACCTATTGATTATAATGTTAAGTTGAAAAGGCCAAGTAAAGAAGAGGAAGTAACAGATCCTACAAAATACAGACAGCTTGTTGGTAAGTTACTCTATCTGACATTCACAAGACCTGACATTTGCTATGCAGTACAAAACTTAGCTCAATTCATGGATAAACCAGCTAAAGAGCATCACATGGCTGCTCAAAGAGTGCTTAGGTACTTAAAAGGAGCACCGGGACAAGGGATTCTAATGAAGAAGGACTGCAATTTAAGAGTTTCAGCATATTGTGACAGTGACTGGGCAGGATGTCCCGACACCAGAAAATCTGTGACTGGGTATTGTGTGTTTATTGGAGAATCCTTAGTGGTTTGGAAGTCTAAGAAACAGCAAGTAGTTGCTCGAAGCTCAACTGAGGCAGAGTACAGATCTATGGCAGCTACATGTTGTGAAGTTATTTGGATTAAAAGTTTGCTGACAGAATTTGGAATTCAACATGATGATGCAGTGAAACTCTATTGTGACAACCAATCATCAATTTATATCAGCAAAAATCCAGTTCTTCATGAAAGGACAAAGCATATAGAGATTGATTGTCACTTCATCAGGGAAAAGATTCAAAATGGTGTGATTGAACCTATTCATATACCAACACAGCTACAGGTTGCTGATGCATTTACTAAACCTTTGCAGCCTGGCATTTTTAAAGGATTACTTTGCAAGATGAACATTCACAATGTTCATGTTTCATCTTGAGGGGGAGTGTCAAACAACAATATTGAGTATTAAGGCAAATGGTAGCAGGAATAAGTGCTGTTGAAATCTTGCAAGAGTAGAAGATGCTACTTGTACATAGTGAAGGAATAAAAGGAGGAAACGCAGCGTTCTGATGTGCAGCTGAGGAAAGTAAAAGAAATTAAATGAGAAACGCACCGTTTTGGAGCTAAAAAGGAAGACCGTTGATTAGTTAGCTGTTAACCATTTTTAATTCTTTTAGTTAGTTAATACTGCAGTTAGTTACAGTCTTTTGTCCTTTTCTTGATGTTAGTGGAAGAAGCTGTATATATACAAGAACCTCAGTGATGTTTTGCAATATGAATAGTGAAATATTCACTCAAGAATCTTCTCTGCAATTCGTATTTCATCAATTGCAGCTGATCATATAATCGATGCGCACTTAGTTGATGTTGATGGAAGAATTCTTGACAGAAAATCCATGGGTGAAGATTTGTTTTGGGCTATCAGAGGAGGTGGGGGAGCTAGTTTTGGAGTCGTCGTGGCATGGAAAGTTGAGTTGGTTTCTGTTCCACCAGTTGTGACTGTATTTACCATAAACAAGGTCTTGGAAGAGAAAGCAACAAAGCTTGTTCACAGGTGGCAATATGTCGCGCCTAGGAGTCCTGAAGACCTGTTTCTCAGAATCTTCTTAACGGATGTGAATTCAACCCAAGAAGGAAAAAGAACAATACAAGCTTCTTTTGTTTCCATGTTTCTTGGCAAAACTGATCAGCTAGTCAAGTTGATGCAAGAAAGCTTTCCGGAGCTCGGATTGGTCAAAGAAGATTGTCACGAAATGAACTGGATCGAATCTATCATCTACTTCGCAGAAATCCCTAATAGTTCACCACTCGATGCTTTGCTTGATAGGAACTTATATCCTGAAACGTTCTTCAAAGCAAAATGGGACTACGTCAAGGAACCTATTCCTGAAACTGCACTAGAAGGGTTATGGCAAAGGTTCTACGAAGAAGAACCAGGGACGGTGGAACTCATCTTTAGTCCTTACGGAGGCAAAATGGACGAAATCCCAGAGTCTGAGACTCCATTCCCTCACAGAACAGGGAACCTATACAAAATTTATTACGAGGTACTGTGGGAAGAGGAAGATAATCTGGCACCTCAAAAGCACCTAGATTGGATGAGAAGGCTTTACAGCTACATGGCTCCCTACGTCTCGAAATCTCCGAGGGAAGCCTATGTGAACTACAGGGATCTCGACCTTGGGACTAATAACAAAGGAAACTACACGAGCTATAGACAAGCAAGCAAATGGGGTGTTAGATATTTCAAGAGCAACTTCAACAGGTTGGTTCGGGTAAAAACCATGGTTGATCCGCACAACTTTTTCAGAAATGAAAGAGTATACCTTCTCTTGTACGTAAGTAAGGAGGAGAGAGATGAACAATTAATAAATGAATTGTAGATGGTGAGAATAATTAATCTCACTGTTTATGACTTAAAATGTTTTTCTTTTCTTTATATAAAGCATAAATAAATATGTTGATTATTGGAATGTTTTAATAAAATGTTTCCTTTAGGATGAGTTAAGACTATAAAGACCCAAATTTAATAAAATCATATGGGTGTAAAATGATAATTTTTTTTTACTTTAATTTTACATAAGTGTTGTAGGGGTATAAAATGATAGATATTATTTTGATTAATGATATTAATTATTAGTTCTAAAAATTTATAATCCACCTCATTACGTTACATGAATCAAATTTAAGAGAGATTAAAGATTATTATTTTATGTACAAATAATAATGTTTTTAAATTTAACAGTTGATGTTAAATTATTATTATATATTAATTTATTAATTTTCATTAATATACTTAATGAGATATAAGAGTAAAGTTTCAACCTTCCAAATATAGTAGGGTAAATTTTTCATAAAATAAAGATTAAAATATCTTCATCTTTTAATTTTTAGTCATAATTTCATATAAATTTATTAATTTTCAAAATAAATAATTTATCCCAAATGTAGGAATGATGTTAACGAATAAATTATAAAATGTCAAAATTACCGTTTTTTCTTTCTACCTCTTTTTCATTATTTTTTTTTATAAACCAGTCATTGGCCCTCCCAATTAGCTACCTCCCTCGCCCCCCACCCTTGTGCTTCCAGAGGAGCTGGAGCATGGATCTTGCTCGCCCACCCCCCACCTCGACTCCCCCTAAGGGAGTGTAGATCTCGCGCTCCCATGGGGAAGGAGAGCACGGGTAGGAGGGAGATCCGGTCGGATCTAACACTCTTTGGTTGGATTTGTTTTTTATGTTATAGTTAGGGAAGAGGTAGGGGATAGGTTTTTCTTTTAACAAGAAAAAAATTAAAAATGAAAGATTATAATTTATATAATAAGGTAATTTTTAAAATTAATGAAAAATAAAATTATTTTTTCAATATTGTCACGTAATCAATCTAATAAAAATATTAATAGTAGACTAATTGTTGAACTTATATATTCGACGAATAATATTTTTTAAGATAGTGGTATATTTTGAAAACGAATAGTTTCACAATAGAATTATATCTAAAAGTTAAGAGGTGAATGTATTTTCTTTTAGTGTCAGTTTGGTATGATTTTTTTTTCTTATTTAACTTTTAAAAGTCAAAATAAAGCTAAATAAAAATTGTAAGAAGTTCTTGAAAAAATATAATTTTTTTAAAACAAAATTTAAGAAAAAAGAGCTTTAAACAAAGCTTCAAAGAGAAACTTTTTTATCTTTTTTTTTTTGAAATATACCTCTTTTTCTAGAGAATTTTTTTTTGATTTAAAAAATATCTTCATTTATCAAAAATAACCTTAACATTATCCATTTTTATTTGTAGATAATTTATTATTAATTATAAATTTTATATTATATAAAAATACATTTTATATTTTTAAAAATTTATTTTAAATAAATAAATAAAAATAAATTTAATTTTTTTATTATGGATAAAAGAATTTATGATTAATCGAAAGTTATTTATTAAATACTTTTTATGATAATTTTAACTAAAATTAAAATTTATATAAATTATTTAATGAAATAATTTATCTATAAAAAATACTTATAAAAATAAAATTTTTAAACAGATTTAACTTAATTTAAAAAACTATCATTTACCATAAAAATTTTGTAATAACTTTTAAATAAAAAAAAAACCAAACAGACTTTAAAATAAAACTGGATAAACTGCTAAATATAATAGTTTTACCCCAAATTAAAGAAACGGGTGGGCTATTAAACCCATGGAACTTTTATTTTAGCAAAAACAGAGAAGACATAGGTTTTTAGGAGGGTTTAAAGGCGGCTGCATTACCTTCCGACATTTTTCTCTTCTAGGATCTGACCATTTCACTTTAATCTTTCGTTTCATTCATTCTTCTCCTTAACTCAACGCCTCAAAATTTTTCACACTTTTTCAATTTATTTCCCTTGTTTTCATAGAAAAGGAAGAGGAAAATCCCAGAGAAAGCTGTTCTTTTGCCCAATTATTATATCTTTCAGCTTTGGATTGGAGCAGTTTATATACAATAACAACATAGCACAAGCATGTGGAGAAGCTTAGTTAAACAAGCTGCCTACAGGGAAAAGTTCAAATTTGTCGCTGAACCATATACTTGCTCGCTTTCTTCATGTTCTGCTACAGGGTTTTCTCAGGATACAGTTTTTGCCAACAAAGTCAGGGCCTCCGAGGCCAGAGCCAACGGTTTTTATGGGTGCCTGTTTCCGGGTTTTCGCCAAATTGGTGTCTTCTCTTCTCAAAAGGATGATTTTGGCAAATTCAGTTTGAATCAACCAGGTAACCCTTTAGGATTTTCTGGGAAATTTTGGAATTTGAAAGGGTATGCAAATGCTGCTGAGGCTGTTATTTCTACTGAAGAGGACATGTCGGGGTCTGAAGAAATCCATGAATTAATGGAAGCAATGGCAAGGGAAGAGAAGAAAGAGTCTTTTTTACTGCAACCTAAGACAGTGGCTGGAGGAATGGGGGCAGCAAAGTACAATACGTTAAAGAAGAGGCAAATAAAGATAGAGACTGAGGCATGGGAAGAGGCAGCTAAAGAGTACCAAGAATTACTAATGGATATGTGTGAGCACAAGCTTGCTCCAAATTTGCCTTATGTTAAGTCATTGTTTCTTGGTTGGTTTGAGCCTTTAAGAGATTCTATTGTTGCTGAGCAAGAGTTGTGCAGGGAAAATTGCAGGATAAGTCATGCTGCTTATTTTAACGAGTTGTCTGCTGATATGATGGCAGTTGTTACTATGCACAAATTGATGGGACTGTTGATGACTAATACTGCTGGAACTGGGGGTATTAGGGTCGTCCAAGCTGCTTGCCAGATTGGTGAAGCCATTGAACATGAGGTGAGCAGGTTATAACTTCAAGTTTTATCATTTTTCTTTTTCTTGGGTTGGCTGCATTAGATTCGGTGAGTTTGTTTTCTTAATATAGCAATCTGGAGGAGTATGTGACCTTGATATAAATGTCAATCTGTGGTGGACAAATTTAAGAAAACTGCGAGCCTTGGTAAAAGCTTTTCAGTTGATCACATGATATAACATTATAGCTGGAGTTTATAGTATTCTATTATTTCAAAATATTCATATGTTAGTAAAGTAGAACTCAGTTATAGATTCAATGTTGTGATTGGTGCGTCAATTTCTAAAACTTAACGAAATGATTGGTAACCTTTGAATGGTAGTTGTCTTTCATAGGACAGTTTGCCGTGGAAATGAAGTAGAACTGAAAATTATTAGCAAAAATCTGTTTTCCACTTCACATGATAGAATTTTAGAATTTCTGGATGATATATATTCAGGCAACTTAATCTGAGTGGAAAAAAGCCCACTCTCCAGAACAATTTTTACTTTGCTTTATTTTTACTTTAAGGTTTTATGGAGGAAATTGATTATTGTGAAAGGTAGACGGGGACATGTTGAAACTCTGAGGTTTTGGATGCTTTTCAATTTTACTTTTAGTTGACATGGACTTTAATGTTTTTTGCTTAAAAATGCAAGATAAGCTGCTTATTTTAGATGTATATGATATCGTTGTGCCTTATACTCAAGGAGCATTTATTTCTATTTCTTGCTGAGAACTTATCTATGGTTGTCTCCTGTGCGGATCAGGCCAAAATACAGAGCTTACTGGATAAGACAAAGAAGAAGAAAACAATGGATAAAAAACCTGATGGTGAATCTGAACCTGTGACCAATGAACAAGAGAAACTGGCCAAAGACCAGGAAAAACTGAGGAAAAAGGTGACTCAGTTGCTTAAAAAGCAAAAGGTGCATCAGGTGAGGAAAATAGTGAAGGGGCATGATACTTCAAAGTCTTGGGGCCAGGAGGCTCATGTTAAGGTATTTGATGTTTGCAGTTGTAAAATGTTGAAATCTGTTCCGGTTTTGCTCTGTTCATAATGTTGTATCATGGTGTTCCTCTTTATAGGTTGGCTGCCGTCTGATTCAGTTATTGATTGAAAATGCCTATATTCAACCACCAGTTGATCAGTTAGGAGATGGTCCACCTGATATTCGCCCTGCATTTGTACATTCCCTGAAAACTATCACCAAAGATGGAAAGTGAGAAACTGCATCTCTATTTATTTGCTCTCTCTCTCTCTCTCTCTCACTTTTCACTTCTCACTCGGTCACTGATAATTCACATCAGAGTATTTATTTTTGTGTGTATTCTTCATCAGCAAAGGCAGCAGGAGATATGGTATCATTGAATGTGATCTACTAGTTCGCAAAGGTCTTGAGAAAACTGTAAGTGGATTAAAAAATAGTCTTTAAGAAATGGTGCTCAACAAGCATTTCATTCAAAAAATTTCCCCCTCGAATAAATCTCTGTTCTTTGAGGTATATGGATGAACTAATCTCTGCTTCTGCAATCAGGCTAGGCACATGGTAATTCCTTATATGCCGATGTTAGTGCCTCCTCAAAACTGGACAGGGTATGAACTTGAAGTTATATCTTTATACTGTTTATTTCCCCTGCTTCTTTGATCCCCCCCAATCATTCAGATATATTGACAGCTTGGTCCCAACTTATTCGAGCTTATTTAAATATCTTTATAAAAGGAAATTGCTCTCTCAACTTGAAACAGCGTTATATATTTTTCTGTTCAGTTCCTATTCACTGGTTTATCTCTGATAAATTCTGTGATATTTTGGCAGGTATGATCGAGGTGCATATTTGTTTTTGCCATCATATGTCATGCGAACACATGGAGCAAAACAACAACGTGAAACTGTTAAAAGAACTCCAAGGAAACAATTAGAGCCTATTTTTGAGGTTTGAAATCCTTAAGATTTATTGTTTATCTCTATGTTGTGTAATTTTTTAAGTGTTGGCAATTTGTTGTTGACATTTCTTTTAATATGAAAACAAGATCGATGAATTCTTGTCATTCACCAACTTTATATTACTGTTCGGTGTAGCCTTTCTCCATTATTGCAATGATTCTTTTATTGTCCTGTGCATCAGGCCCTGGATACACTAGGAAATACCAAATGGAGGATAAATAAAAGGGTTCTTGGTGTAGTAGACAGATTATGGGCTAATGGAGGCTGTATTGCAAGCTTGGTTGACCGTGAAGATGTGGGTACATGTGAAATAAGCAGAATTTGATTTTCTTTTTATTGGTTTATGTTCTCTTTTTTTCTTTAATTTTTTTTCGTTTTCTGAAGGGGAGAAATTCATTCGATTTGATGTGAAGTTTATTTTTTTTTGCTGCTTAAATATTAAAATCTGCAATGCTGTTCTTTCTTTTTTCCTAGTTAATGATCTTCTGTCATTTTTTATTTTTTATTTTTAAAATTTTAATCAGGTTCCTCTGCCTGAGAAGCCAGACGCTGAAGATGAAGCAGAAATTCAAAAATGGAAGTGGAAAATAAAAGCTGCCAACAAGCAGAATAATGAAAGGCATGCACTGCGGTGTGATGTTGAACTTAAACTTGCTGTAAGAAGCTGCCTTAAGCAGTAACATCTACCTAGTGTTATCTCATGTTCTGATATATGGCATTCTAACTTTTTTTTTCCTGTCGGAGATAGGTGGCTCGAAAGATGAGGGATGAGGATGGCTTCTACTACCCACACAACCTTGATTTTCGAGGTCGGGCATATCCTATGCACCCATATCTAAATCATCTTGGCTCTGATCTATGTCGAGGTGTCTTGGAGTTTGCAGAGGGGCGCCCCCTTGGGAAATCAGGCTTACGCTGGCTGAAAATACATTTGGCAAATTTGTATGCTGGAGGAGTGGACAAGTTGTCCTATGAGGGTCGAATAGCATTTACAGAGAACCATTTGGATGATATCTTGGATTCAGCAGACAGGCCTCTTGAAGGAAGGCGCTGGTGGTTGAGTGCAGAGGACCCATTCCAATGTTTGGCAGCATGTATTAATCTCTCTGAAGCATTGAGAAGTTCGTCCTCAGAGACCACTATTTCGCACATGCCTGTGCACCAGGTACTTTTCCCCTAGCAAAATTAAAAATCGAGATGCTGAATTTCTTATTTATCTGCTAGTTTCATTGATGAGAAGTCAAATGTTCCTGGAAACAAACACGTGTGTGTTTGTTTGTGCTCTCTAGACTTTGGAGGTATATTCTTCGAGGATGCAATACCCTCCATCCTGGATTAGTTGTGATTACTGTCACTGTGTTGTAATATGAGACTGTATTTGCTCTATGCCATTGGTTGATACTGGTAGCTATAAGAAATAATGCTTGTATTAATTTATTATATTGCAATTGTGCTGTTTTTTCATGGATTTGACAATCAATTAATGTGACTCTGCTTTGGGTATTTCATCATATTTCAATTTTCTGAATCATAACATTGGGTTTTTATGTCTTAATTCCTTTAAGGATGGTTCATGCAATGGTTTACAACATTATGCTGCCCTCGGAAGGGATAAGGTAATGCACTTTTCTCTTTGTCATACTTTATTCCAATGTTTCTATCCTGCTTTACCAAATTTGGATGTCTCAAATTTTTTGTCTTTTACTAAAAGCGGAAAGCATTAGCTATTGATTTATTCTGATTATGCTCTTAATTGTATTGTTAATTAGATTTCAAAGTAAAAATCCTATCAAGAGTTAGAGTATGGGTGTAGAGGTGAGGGATGTGAAGGATTTACAGAGGTTAGTGGGGAGAAAAAGCTCAAGTACATCCAGACATGTGACATGGTGATTCTTGTTGTGGTTTTTTATCCCTAGGGTGTAACTTCATTCTCACTCTTTTTATAGAATGGTATCTTCAGTTATAACAAGTGAATTGTCAGTAAATTAGGTGATTAAAATTTTATTAATTACAGCAGTCTATTTTTCATGTTAATTGAATGTGCAACATATCTATATGGTGAATGAATTATTTGTATGATTGACCAAATTTGTGCTTATGCTTTTTTTTTCTTTGGTATTTTAATTGAATTGCTTTGGCTTTCAGTTGGGAGCAGCTTCAGTGAATCTCGTCGCAGGAGAGAAACCAGCTGACGTCTATTCAGGAATTGCTGCCCGGTAATTATTACTTTCTCTCTCTAGTTCTCTCTGCCACCTGCAAAGGGGCAGGAGACTCAAACAATTTGGGTGTGTATGTAAATGCTAACTAATGGTGCTTCAATAGCTGGGTTCGATAGGTCTTACTTCTTTGAATGCCAAACACTAAGATCATGGTTTTTCGTTCCTTTAATTTTACTCTAATTCCTACCATATCCATATATCCTAAAATCCCAAATTTCTGCAATTATAGCCTGCCATATATGCCAAGCAGGCAGACTAGCCTAACTATGTCCTGCTTCAATATCTGTCTATGCAGTATGGTTTGGCGCTGGGACATTAATTTGTCCTTAAAATTATTCTCTATTTGGGATACATACAATCTAGAAGAAGACGATAGTCTAAAGTTTCTCCAGAGAAAAGTATTTTTATGAGTAGAAGTTGGAAATTTGGAACTTTTAGCTGAAATGCTTTTGGAAATGGATCAAAACATAAAACTGCAATCCTGATTAAGAATGCATTACATTTTTGCATTACACTGCCTTAAATTATTGACATTTGAGTGCAAAGGCAGAGTCCATCTCTGGGGACTTGGAGGAATTTGCATTAATGGAATTGTTTGAGTTGTATTGTGAATTTACATATCCAACTATTTTTGCATGCAGGCTGTCCAACTAAGTGTATGATTAACTTATTTTGCTTGATTAGATAAATGTTTTACCATGTTTCCTCAAACTTGTATAAAAATCATCTTGGAATTTTGAGTTTACCAAAGCAATATTCTCTCGTAGAGTTATCTATATCAATTTGCTATTCTGGTGCAGCATTCCTGATATTCTGAGGAGAGATGCAGAGAAAGATCCTGCAACAAATCCTCATGCCTTACATTGCTTGATTAGATAAATGTTTTACTGTGTTTCCTTAAACTTGAAAAAAAATCAACTTGGAATTTTGAGTTTACCAAAGCAATATTCTCTCATAGAGTTGTCTATATCAATTTGCTATTCTGGTGCAGAGTTCTTGATATTATGAGGAGAGATGCAGAGAAAGATCCTGCAACAAATCCTCATGCATTACATGCTCGGCTTCTAATCAATCAGGTTTGTGTCATTTGTTTTCTGTTTGTTGGATGAATAAGGGGACAATCTATGAAACTTATTCAACTAAATAGGTTCTGGGATTTTTTTAATCTAATTTTTATATCTGGCCAAATTGGAATGCATACGCTTATATTCAGGAGTTTTATAGCTCTCACTTGTGTGTATTTTATTACTGATATTTTACCTTCACTATTTTAAAATTATAGCTCTGACTATTTCAAATTTATTTCAAATCTTTAGGTTGACCGGAAATTGGTGAAGCAGACTGTGATGACCTCAGTGTATGGTGTAACTTATATTGGTGCCCGTGACCAGATCAAGAGAAGGTTGAAGGAGCGATGTGCTATTGCAGATGATACAGAAATGTTTGTTGCATCTTGCTATGCAGCAAAAGTGAGGAAATTGTTTTGTGTGTGCACACATGCAGGTGTATCACTGTCTGATTAAGGTTTAACTCAATCATTCATGTATGTGCAGACCACCTTGACTGCCCTGGGAGAGATGTTTCAAGCCGCAAGAAGTATCATGAACTGGCTTGGTGAATGTGCAAAGGTCTGTCATTTATATATATAATGTTTTCTTTTGGTACTTACATAGTGAATGTTGGTAATTAATAGTTCAGAAGTTAGCATATGGCTTGTTTCTACAGACAGATTTATGAATTTATCATGTATCCCATAAGCAAGAAGGCCAGAAAAGTGGATTCGAAGTAAAATAAGAAGAAAAGATTGTGCTTTGAAGTCTTAGGGTTGGGGTTTCATGATTTGAATTGTGGGGTAATTTGTTTTAGGGATTCAGAATTTTTGTTAGGTTTAGAAAGTGCATTTGTTGGACTTTAATATATCATGTTTTGTTTGTTGGTTTGGCACTTTTATTTCTAGACTTAAATCCTAAGTACTTCAAGTTCATCGAACTAATTCTAAAAACAATTTTTAGGGAATGTATGAAAATCTTTAATTTGGCTAGTATTGGTAACAGCTTCTGTGAGATTAATTAAATAATTCAGATTGGGTATCCTTTTTATTTAGACAATATCTAATTCAATTGGTGACACCCTACTGATATGTTTTTATGGCTTCCTTTTAACATGCATATATGTGTGTGTGTGTGGTTTTAGGGGTTTGGTGATGTGAGAAATTTTGTTATACATTTGCTCTCTGTCTTAATAGCTGTGTGATACACTCAGTCATTGCACTTGAACACTTAAAGCAGGGGCTTATCGAATATTATCTTGATTTTGTTTTTACCAATAATTTTTCTAGTATACTTCTAAATGCTGACAGACTGTGTATAAACAGGTTATATCTTCTGAGAATCAGCCAGTGCGATGGGTCACTCCTCTTGGTCTTCCTGTTGTACAGCCTTACCGGCAATTAGGACGGCATCTTGTAATGCTCTGAGACATTATTTAACTTTAAAATTTTTCAGCTTGCAAATCTGAAAGAAAGCATTAAAGCATTTTTGATGCTTTAAATTTGTGCAGATTAAAACTTCCCTTCAGGTGTTGACTCTACAACGGGAAACTGACAAGGTAATTTTTTGCATCGCTTTATCTGTGACAAGGTAATTTGATGAAGAAACATTAAGGTTGCTGAGTATTATTTAGAAAAAAAAAAGGTTACAGAATATTTTGAGATTCTTGCTTCATCTTATTGAATTAAGACTTGCATTGAAGACCTTAGTCAACCAAGTCATCAGATACAAAGTCTAGGTAGCACTGTTTTTGCTATGTGATAGCTGCTTGCTGTCATGTACTTTATGCTTATTTTACTAGCTAATTTAGTACAGCACCCAAGTGTGGTTAAGACTTACCTTGTAAGCTTCCTATTGTACTTACAGCTATATCAGTGTAAATGATTGAACAAAAAAGGTCTGTTAAGCCTTTTGTTTCTCATCCTTCTTTTCTTTTCTGGTTTTGTTCTCAGTTCAATATAAATGCTTTTGTTAGAATTCAAAGCTTAACTGCATTGCTTTTATGATCTTCAAACAGATCCAGCAAATCTGTAGTTGCATAAAAGAGAGTAACTGTTGGATTAAATGTCCACTGCAAGAACCCATTTACTTAATCAGTGCAATTTTAGGTTGCTCATTCATATCCCACTGCAATGTTGCCGTGTGTACCTTACTTTGGAGGCCGCTGAAATCGCCAACTGTGATTGTAGGTCATGGCTAAGCGGCAGAGAACAGCATTTCCCCCAAATTTTGTTCACTCCCTTGATGGATCCCATATGATGATGACTGCTGTTGCCTGCAAAAAGGCAGGCTTGAATTTTGCAGGTCTAGTGAATTTTCCTGTGTGATATTTGTTGTATGCATGTGCTGTTATCTTTGTGTATTTGAGGAAGTCTAAAATGTTCAATGCTAATGTCTTTCACAGGGGTCCATGATTCATACTGGACACATGCATGTGATGTTGATGAAATGAACAGGATACTAAGAGAAAAGTTCGTTGAACTCTATGAGGCACCAATACTAGAGAATGTAATGTATCTTTACCCCTGGGTTCTGTGTGGCTTAAGTTGTGTTTAAGAGGCTTTCTTTGTGAAATGTAGTCTGTCTGCCAAATTCAAGTGAAACACTAAAAAAAACAAAGGAGTTCAAAGACATTGTCAAATTTCTAAATAATCATCTAAAGATCAGTATGAATACATAAAACACAATTTTGAACTACTAATAGGTGGTAGCATTTACCTGTTTTCTTTCATACCTTTTCTGAAGTTTCATTGTGATTGTGATTTCATGTAAACAATTCTTGAAAAATGTAAAAACAGAAATGGCTTAGGTGTAGCCCTACTTTAGGGACTTGAATATCTGTAAAGTTGTTATTCATATTTGTGTATAACATAAGGAGTTTTGTTTATCTGGAAGTGCCATTAGCAAAATTCAAATATCTTTAATTAGATGTAGGAAAACATTTTTCCTAAGCTGAAATGCACATCTGTTGCTTCTGCTGGGCTATGTATTTTGCTGATTGCTTTGATTTATTTGTGCTTACAGTTGTTGGACAGCTTTCAGAAGTCCTTCCCTTCATTAGACTTTCCACCCTTACCAGAGCGGGGAGACTTTGATCTCAAAGAGGTTCTAGAGTCTCCCTATTTCTTCAACTAGCCTTATCCAGATGCTCGTGATGCTTTCTTAAATTCAAATCCCTCTGCCGGTCGCTGAGTGACATATGATGGCAGTCATTTATTCTTTCACCACAGACATGAGATTGTGAAAGGCAAGCTCTTTGCACCCAATCAAGGAGCAAGGGCAGAATTGAGTATCTCAAGAGTAGGGTGCCAGCAACAACCATTGTCCTGTGGGTACTTCTGTATATATGTTATACAAAATAAACAGTTTTGGCCAGAGATTCCCTTCAAATTCATTGGCTACACTTGAAGTTGGCTTCATAATTTTGATACGCACTAGTTTAAAAGGAATGGCAAAGAACAGCTCTGACGGTCTTAAAGCAAAGGCAGTATGGTTTAACCTGTACAGAGCCCGTTGAGGAAGTGATCCACAGACTAAGAACGGAAGCTTCAATGAAGCATGTGGATTCTCGATCTTTTAGCAATAATGAGAGCAACAAATCATGGCAGGCATGGAAGCAGGTCTTTCCATGGTTCTCCAGGCTAAGGGAAGCAATTGCAGGGATCATGAGTGTGTTTGTTCTTCGTTCTAAATCTAATTCACCTGACAGATAGGTTTAAGATGTGTAGAGACTCAGATTGATTCTTGTTCCTTGAATTGAAACAAAGTTCCTATTTATAGTAAAAGGGTTAAATCTATTCTTTTCACTCCTACCTTCAAGTCTACTTTGTATTCTTTTACTTGATTACTTGTAGCTATAAAAGTTAAAAGTAGCAAATTTATAAAGCAACAATTAATTAGAGGATGTTTGGGCTTTGTAAGCCTTGTACTCATTTATTGTGGGTTGTTTGTGGTCCTCTTCTCTGCTATAAATTGGACATGGTTTGATTTTGATTTGTGACAGCGTTATCATAAATGATCCTTAATTTAGGTAAACTGCCACCACATTATAATAAATTTGATTTAACTCGACAAAGACCCTGTCCCAAAAGATGCAAAGCAACAAGAAAAAGGGGGTGAAGGTAGGGGGGAAAATGGAAGGGTACTGGTGGGGGAAACAGAAAAAGAAACAACCTGAAATCACAAGAGAGAAAAGCAAAGGCAGTAAGCCAGTAATTTGATACTAGCAATAGCCTTACTTCCAACTTTACTATCAAGATATAAAATGAAAAACAAAGTAAAAAAAAAATTACTGCAAAATTGCATTCACATAGAGGCTGCTTTCTTGCCCTTGTCATGTTGATTTAAGTTGATTAACATTATTGGTTAATCTACCATTAAACCAATCATGCCATATGCTCTATATATATATGTTACCGAAAGCAAAGAAGATGTAACAGTTCAACTACTATCTTTTTATTAATGTTAACAAGGTACTGAAAGTCAAGCCCATTGTCTTATCCCTTTGACCAACTCTACATTCCTAGAAGAAATTGGACCAATTCCTTTGATTGCCAAAAAAACACTACACGTCGTTGAATTTTAAATTAATTATATTTTATATCATTGTGAATTGTCGTATTTTTTTTGGTATATATCAGGTATATAAAGAGAAAATGAAGATTCTAATCTTACGTTTAAATTTTATTAAGGAAAATAATAATCATTAAGTCGAATTTAAATATAATTATTGATAATTATTATAAAATATAAAATTTTTTTGCCTGGAACAAGGTAACCCAAAGTGCCAATGTAAAAGCAAAGGCTATTGGAGGCTTTCTTTATGAAAGAGACCTTTAAAAAAAATTCTAAACATGTGCAAGTCTTCAGCAGTAATGTCCTGTCATGGAGCTGACAGAAGCTTTATGTCTTGCTGTGTTCATAATCTTTTGTTCCCTTTGTCAAACGAGAAGTTTCCATCCATATTTATGCATGAAGACACACATATATATATATATATATATATATATATGCCATGACTAAAACTATTTGTGTTAATCTGAAAATCAAATTTCCCTTGAAGTTTCAATGAATTGCTTATTTGAAGGCTTGAATCCTTCAACTTGATCTTAAAATCTTTCCATTCGTCTTTGCATCATGTTAATCAACTGACTTTTCAAAATTTACACTTAATCCATTATTTTATTATATTTAATCCACCAATCTTTCTTTTCTTTTTTTTTTCTTTCACTTTATTTGGAAGATATTACACCAATAAGTACATAGAGATGATAACATAGAGAGTTTTGACTTTTGATGTCCAGAATTAAAGCACAAGTCCTGAGGGATTTGGTCACTTTCAGGATGATAACATGAAAGGAGGATATACGCTAAACTACCATAGAGAAGAGACTAATTCAATGAGCTACTTCATTTTTTCCGAACCTCTTTCATCCCCAACTCAAGTCTTTCAGATTCTGCAAGGTGAGCTCAACACCCTACAGGAGGATCCTTGGAGGTTGCAGCTCTGGTTAGATGTCGGTACGAGTCCTTGCTCTCTTCCATTTCATTGTGATTTCTAGTTTAACTATTGAACTCGAATTGTAAAGCTTGACCATTCATACTCTGCACAAGCTTTTCCTGGTAAACTCTATCATTTGTTTTGTAAGACAGGAACTTAATAGGAAAACTTTCCTGGTAAGAATTTATTGAGATGATTCTATGAAGTACCAAGGTCTTTTTGCAAGAATATATGTCTATTTATGTTGTTTACTGCATGGTGAAGTTCTCAAAGCATTCCATGAATAGTTCAGCTGCAAGTTTCAACCTGAGTAGCATTCTTGCAGAATTTATTGAGACAATAGATTCAGCATGAGAAAGGAATGCATCAGCTGCTTAGATTTGGAAGACTGATTTCTACTATCTCACAAACTCTGAGCATGCTAAATCCTTCATGGAATTACTCAAGCTCTTTTTCTTCATTTGAGTTTCTTTAAGTTTGTAATAAGCTAACATTTCTTTAACAGATATAAATAGAACTACCAAAGTTCACAGTGAGGTCCAAATTTTTGGCAGACAAGTAAAGCACTATGGAAGCAAATACCTTTCAGGTCATGAAAAATGCAAGAATGAGTTGACAATATCCTGGACTATGCATATTGACCAAGCTTTATTGATTAAACATCTCACTTTGTTCTTCTGTTTTTTTTTTTTTTGGGGTCTTTTTTCAGATAGACAAAACTTCCTTTGCTAGTGTTTTTGAATCCTTGTTGGAAGCTATTTCGGCAATCATAGAATCAGTAGCATGTATAGAAGTAGAGCAGGAAAACTTTATTGCAGTGGGATGCTACCTTTATCGAGTTTTTCCAGCCATAATGGAGTTACAGTACACTGAGAATACCCCCAAAAATACGAAGGAGATTCTACAATCTCTTTCCCAGAATGTCAATCTGGCGAAAGATCTTGTGGGAAAATGCCATAAAGAGAACCATCCAGCCTCAGATACTGAACTGAGAAACATCATAGCCCAGCTAGAAGGGGCGGTAAAAGACATAGGGGAATGTTTGTGCTTGATACCATCTGCAACATATGGGGGTCAGAAATATGCAGAAACTGCAGTCCAGTCTCTTTCTGAGGAAATGCAGAATGTCCACTTTGAAGTTAAGCAACCTCAAGTTGTACAAACCAAAGAGCTAGAACCACAGATGTCTTTTGCATCAGAGCAACCGAAAAAGGAACTGATGCCCATAGAATCAGATCTTTACTCTGTAGATGTGGACATCTCTGTCTCTACAGAAAGTTCTCAAATTTTCTCCATGCCACGCCTAATTGATTTCCTTAAAATTACAAGTCAGAAAAGCCAACGGAAACAGGAGAACATAAACAAATCCTTGACAACATTGCCACAGGTGGCTCACTACATCGAACCTATGTATGAAACTTTCTTCTGTCCATTAACTAAGCAGATTATGGACGATCCAGTTACCATAGAAAGTGGAGTGACCTATGAGAGGGAGGCAATAACCGATTGGTTTGAAACGTTCGATCATCTGGAGGATATAGTATGTCCAACCACAGGGAAGAAGCTGACAAGCAGAGTTTTAAGCACCAATGTTGCTCTAAAGACCACGATAGAGGAATGGAAGGATAGGAATGAGGCTGCAAGGATCAAGGTTGCCCGTGCAGCATTAGCTTTAGCTAGTTCAGATAGTATGATCCTAGAAGCAATAAGAGATTTGCAACATATATGCCAAAGGAAACAGTATAATAAGGTACAAGTACTCAGTGTTGGAATATTGCCACTGCTTATTAAGTTTCTCGGATACAAAGATGGAGATGTTAGATGTGCAGCTTTGGAGCTATTACGACAACTGGTTGAGGAAGATGATGAAGGAAAGGTTTGATTCTTATTATTTCCTGATCTTTTTATTTTAAGCCAAAAAAAAAAAAGGGAACATTACAACATGATTGTAGCTAGATTGGTAGATATATATCCATAATCTAGTCCATATTCATACTGACCGAAACATATGCGATATGCCTGATCTTCAGGTGGAACTTCTGTTACAAAAAGAACATTTGTATTGCAAGCAATATCTCTAACACCAATGTCCAGCCTTCTGCTATTAGTAAATTTTGAATAAGCACTAAAATTTAAGTTGGCATATGCATTCTATAGAGAACAAAATAGGACTTCAAAAGAAATTTTCCCTGGGGGTATGCTCCATTTTAGTTATGTTTTGTGCAGGAAATGATTGCTAAGACTATGGATATATCAACATTAATTGAGTTGTTATCAAGTAGCCACCAGCAAGTCCGGCATGCATCTTTGCTGTTCTTGCTTGAGCTTTCAAGATGTCAAGCTTTGGGTGAAAAAATTGGTTCAGCTACTGGAGCAATTTTGATGCTGATCAGAATTAAATACAATCGGAATGTCGATTCCTTTGCTTCACAAAGAGCAGAGGAAATTTTAAAGAACCTGGAGGGATATCCAGAGAATATAAAGCAGATGGCAGAGTACGGATTCTTGGAACCTCTTTTAAATCATCTTACAGAAGGTAATTTAAAGATCTTTTCGAGACCTTCTTCCAAGTAAGAAAATTACAGCAGTGGTTGGCTGATAATTATATTTCAAGGGAACTATTTCTAAACTACATATTAAGAGCAGTTAGCCTTTAGACAACTATACTGATAACCGTTACATATATATAATAAACAGGTTCCGAGGAGGTGCAGATGGAGATGGCAAACCATTTGGGGGAAATCATTCTTGAACATGACAGCAAAACCTATGTGGCTGAGAGGGCTTCTCCGAGTCTCACAAAAATGGTGCAAAGCAGAAACTCCATTATCAGAAAGGCTGCATTTAAGGCTCTAGCACAAATCTCATCTTATCATCCAAATGGCCGGATACTTGTAGAAGCTGGTATTGTCCACATTATGGCCGAAGAGATGTTCATTCGAAGAATATATGATGAACCAATGAACTCAAAGAAAGAAGCTGCTGCAATACTTGCAAATATTCTTGAGTCAGGGGTTGAGCATGACAACATCCAAGTAAATACTCATGGCCACAGGATAAGCTCAGATTATGTTGTCTATAACATTATCTACATGCTTAAAAACTCAACACCAGATGAGCTCAACATCAATCTCATCAGAATACTCTTATGCCTGACAAAGTCCCCCAAGTCAATGGCAACAATTATTTCAGTTGTCAATGAGACTGAAGCAAGCTATACCCTCATTGAAATCATCAATAACCCACACGAACAACTTGGGGTTGCAGCAATCAAACTACTCATTGCCCTTGCACCGCATGTTGGTAACACACTAGCAGAGAGACTCTGCAAAACCAGGGGGCAACCTGAGAATTTAATTGAGAGCCCGACTGAAACCAACCACATTACAGAGAGGCAGGCAGTTTCAGCAAGATTCCTGGCAAAACTCCCCAAACAGAACCTAACACTCAACCTTGCTCTTCTGAACAGGAATGTTGTCCCCACGATCCTTCAGAGAATCTTTCAAATCCAAAGAAGTGGAACAAGAACTAGCAGGCATGCAACTCTTTACTTAGAGGGCCTAGTAGGCATTCTTGTCAGATTCACAACTACACTGTACGAACCACATATCTTGTTTCTTGCAAGAACTCATAACCTCACATCAGTGTTCACAGAACTGCTCATGAAGACATCTAGTGATGAAGTTCAAAAATTATCAGCAATTGGACTGGAGAATCTCTCACTAGAGTCAATAAATCTGTCAGAGCCACCACAAATTAAGAAAACCAAGTTTACGAAAATGTTCTCCCTACCCAAGTCCCTATCTTCCAGTTCATCAAACAGGAGAAAGATACCAGTATGTCCAGTTCATAGAGGTTCTTGTTCTTCGCAAAACACCTTTTGTTTGATCGATGCGAAGGCCGTTGAAAGGTTGTTGGCATGCCTGGATCATGAGAATGGCGAGGTGGTTGAAGCTTCACTGGCAGCTATATGTACTTTGTTGGATGACAAGGTTGATGTGGACAAGAGTGTGAGCCTGTTGAGTGAAGTAAATGCTATTCAACGTATCTTGAATGTGGTGAAAGAGCACAGGCAAGAGGGGCTGTGGCAGAAATCATTTTGGATGATAGAAAAGTTCCTAGTGAAAGGTGGGAATAAGTCAGCTTCAGACATATCACAGGATAGGTTGCTGCCCGCCTCATTGGTTAGTGCTTTCCATCACGGGGATTGTAATACGAGGCAGATGGCTGAGAAGCTTTTGAGGCACTTAAACAGGATGCCAAGTCCATCAACTACTTATTACAGCATGTAAGAATTTCTGTCCAGTTTTGATGTCAAAGATATGCCTCTGTATCAGGCATTCTAAGTTGTGATAGAAAGAACATAATGAAAACTTAATTTACGTTACCATTTCTTTCTTTCCGGTGGTTGGAGAAAATGTGGACCCCAGGGAGTTCTTTCTATGCCCTTGGTGGGAACTTGCAGAAGGTTTTAAGTGGTCCCAGACAGGTGAAAAATGTGGCATGCAGCCCGCCAGTGCCAGCCTTCATGTTTGTCCATCTTGAGCAGTTGGACCCCATAGTTTTACGCTATAAACATACCCTGTCAAATTGTCCTATGCTAAATCTCTGGACTACAATCTTATTTGCTGGCAGAGACGACAGATATGCTTGGTACAGGACAATCAACTTTATGAGCCAAACCAGAAACTCATTTAGACTGGGAAATTTGGCTTTACTCTAGGAACACTAGCACTAGGAACAACCCAAGATATCATTTATTATTACTTTTGAAAAGTCATAATGACAACACCGTCTTCCGTTACTTAATTACATGAATTTCTGATATAATTCACACCAATATTTTAAAGTACAGTATTATTTACTTTAGTTCAAAAGATTCGATTTTATATCACAGAAAGAAGTTAATTTCGATACTACATGTCACGGTCTACACCAACTTATAAAATATTATCTATTTTAACTTATTGAATCTCACGGTTTTATTACATAATTGAAAGTGATGTGAATATTTAAATAATCAATCTCACTCTAATATATAATTAATATAAAATTTACGATTCTCTTACGAGATCATGACAATTAACAAGTTTTACGTGAAGGGAACATCAAGGCAGGTAAAGGAAAAATTTTATATAGGCATTTCATAAAATAGGCAAGCATTTTTAAGTCCTGCTGTGTCCAGAGCTCCCAAAATCCTGGTTTTGGGTTGTTTGTGAATCCAGGGGACATCAGCCATCGCAAGTTTATACATATAATCATATGATCTAGACAATGTTTTAGATTGTTACAGGGCAGGGGGCTTGGCCGGTAGTCAGCGGCTGTTAAATATGGTTATCGTTGATATCATAAACGTTCTTTTCAAAGTCCAAAGCATCTGGTCAATGATACCTTACCCTGATCTTTCCATCTTGGTCTCAATCTCTGTTGGCATCTTTTGACCGTCTCCAAGCAATGGTCTCGCTTCACATATACCTTCTAGCTGTTGTCTGCTAGCTTCCATTCTCCCTTATATGATATACCGTTAATCCACTTGACATGCCAGCAACCAATGAATCTGTAAGGTATGGCATAGAAATTTGTCAAAGCTGTCTTTCCTCATCAACAATTAAACTATGCTTTCAGTCGTAAATGACACCCAAAACCGCCAAACTACATGGAGCTTTTCTTCTACCGGTTTGATCTCAATTTACAAGTAATTACTACTAGTAGTATTTTTAAAAGCAGCCTTCCAAATTTGGGGATTCTGATAAAATGAAACCTTGTTGGAGTAGTTCAACTTGTAATAAAGAATAGGATAAAATCAAAGCAATGCTTCATTGACAATGTCGAAATCAGAAGCATATTTATTAAACCATAACATTTTAATGAATCAAAGATCTATTATAGGTCCCAAGTGGGTGGGGTAACATCAATAAACACCAGTTTTTTCCATCCCAGACGCGTTCAAACAACAGGACCTTATCCTTCTGAGTCATTCCTTGTTTCAGAAGACAATGGCCTCTTTCTCAGTAGAAGATTTTGTTGGCAATGGGGTTCTGAAGGAATTGCTTCCAAAATTATTGGAAGAAGGTTGGGATGACGTCCCAACCTTAAAGATCATGAACTCAGAGGACATGGATGCAATCAACATGTCACAACATCAAAAGGTTAGTTAATCAAATAGCATTCAACCCATTAAAAATCTTTTCAGCTCTCTGAATAAAACGAATTATTCACTTGATATTCATATGTCCATGACTGACTTCTCTGGACATCTAGCATTAGCATAACGCCAGTGAGATTTATAAGGTTTGGTTCTACTTATAAAAAAAGCAAAGATAAACTCATACACAGATAATCGACCCATATGGCTTTTCCTTATATTACTTCAGGATGCTCTGGAAATCAGAACATACCTTCATGATCGTGCACTGATCCAATATGGAGATAGGCTAGAGGCCTCCAGGAAAATCCTGCCTGAGCTCCTTAACTTAAGCACTGAGGATCTATCTTCACAGTTTGGCATAAAGAGGGGGCACATCGCACGCTTCATGGATAGAACCGATCCATGTGCAGATCCTCTGCCCAAATCATATGGCCTCACTGCAAGGAAAGTCACTGGTACACCATCTAGAAATAATAGCATCTACAAGCATTTCGCAACTGTCAATTCCAATAAAACGCAAAATACAGCAAAATCCTTCGGCAGGAGCAGCACAAACAATGAGAGGTCGCTGGGACAATCACTCGCTGATTTCAAAATTAAAGATGGATACATCTTTAAAGGGATTGTTGCTGCAGGACCAGCTGAGCCTCGAGCCTGTGGTTGTGTACAACCTCCTCCTGTGGTTGACAATGTTGCGCCTTACTCTGCTATTGGAAACATATCAGTTCAGAAATTAACTCCTGCATATAAGATTGGGATGGAGCGTTTGGTAAAGTCTAAGACTCCACCAATGAAAGCTTCAGAATTATGGCGGGATAAGCCAGCTGTACTCCTCTGCATTCGACGACCTGGGTAAAGTCAGAAAATTATTTATCTTGGCATGTTCATCAGTTTCTTCAACTCCATTTATCTGATGTATTATTGCAAACTTAGTCCAACTAGGAGTCTCATCAAGTGATATTCTCACAATTTCAATTAAATTACATCAATACCCAGTTTATAGGCACCGGCCACAAATAGTAATAAATGAAAAACAAAAAAAAAGAGGAAGTAGAATCATGAATATCCCTTGTTGGAGCTAAGATGAGAACTAAATGTATTGGATTACCTAAGAAATGCTAATCACTCATTGAGATATTTGGATGCAAGGAGCCTCCTATTCCTTGGCCCCCAAAAGAAAGTAAAAGAAGTAACTTCTTTTACTGACACAGAAACTATGTTTATATCATCTAAAGGATGAAATTGATTGGTTTTTCTGTCTGTCTGTTGAACTTGATAACAGGTGCATCATGTGCAGAGCTGAAGCTCACCAGCTCTATGCCAAAAAGCCAATATTTGATGCGCTAGGAGTGCAAATATTTGCAGTTCTTCATGAGCATATAGAATCAGAGGTGCCTAGCATACTTTTATTCAAAATCTTGCTCCAATAAACTCCTCTTTTCCTGAGGTTTTAATTTTTCTGGAGCAGGTAAAAGACTTCTGGCCCCGCTATTGGGGTGGGGTTGTAATTTTTGACCGTGCTATGGGATTTTTCAAAGCTCTTGGAGGTGGGAAATTACTCAAGGATAAGTTCCTATCAGGATTTGTATTCAACCCCCGGGCTATTGCAAATTACAAACGTGCAAAAGCTACGGGAATAGAGCAAAACTTTAAAGGACAAGGTGAAATCAAGGGTGGGCTTTTTATAGTTGGCCGAGGAGGAACTGGCATTGCTTACCAATTTATTGAGAGGAATTTTGGGGATTGGGCTCCTGTAGCTGAAGTTATCGAGATCTGTACTCGATTACAGGTAATTGCTGTCAACTCTCTATTTCCAAATTGCAGCATTGCTAATCAAATTATTACAACCAACT
Organism: Theobroma grandiflorum; assembly: GCA_036013995.1. Classification (NCBI taxonomy): domain Eukaryota; kingdom Viridiplantae; phylum Streptophyta; class Magnoliopsida; order Malvales; family Malvaceae; genus Theobroma; species Theobroma grandiflorum. The sequence continues at coordinate 2,731,322 of CP142127.1, forward strand.
TTTCTTCAATCTGATACAGAACCAAGAGCTAGATCAAGGAGCTTCTAGCAAATCCCCTCAAGAATACGAGTGAAGTGGTTTCTTGAATTCATCATACGATAAGCTGTCTATCCTTACCAGCATAAACGGAGTCTAATAATCTCAGTCTTTAACATCGCTTGTAATAACCTCTATGGCTTGTATTAGTATGAAATTTAGCAAACCACCTTTTTAAATTTTAAACATAATATAGGTTACATACAAGAAATAATGCCCACGTGGATATAATTTGGCTTCCCTGGATTGTAATACCTTCTATGGCTTGTATCACAAGAAATTTGGCAACAGCAAATACCATTCAAAAGAAAATGAAATTAAGCAGTACACAGGAATTAAATGAGATAATCATGTACCTTTTGAAAAGATCAAAAACTTTGTGGGTCTTCTTATTCTTCTCCTCCTCCTCCCTCTGCATGTATAACATAGGTCTGTAACTTTTCTATCAACAGTTTTTTGCAACGTCTAGCTCTCTCTCTAATACAACTTGAACAACTGTGTCGTGTATTCTGATCTGATTTTCTAGTAAACTAACTGCCAAATCATGTCTAATAAATTCCATTAGACAACTAGCGGTCAAACCTATGTGGAATTGACTACCATAGCAAGTATCAACCAAATGCAAGAATCTTGAATGAATATACATATAAACACAAACACAAACACACAGAAAAATATTTAATTTGTATATGGAATACATACATATCTTGTGTGCGTATGTGATCTTTCTGCTGAGATAGGGACTTATTATCAAGAATTTTTGAGCATTACTGCTCTTGTCGTATGTGATCTTTCTGCTGAGATAGAGACTTATTATCAAGAATTTTCCAGCATTACTGCTCTTGTGATTGTGTGAAGCTATTAACCTTAGGTGTGATTCCCCGATACCTCTTCTTTTAAACCCCAATTACACCTACCTCATACAACCACCCCAATCCAACCTTAAGCCCTTAATTACTGCTATAACTACTGTTCACAGCACCGGAACAGCTTCTAAACAACTTTCTGAATCCTTTATTCTTCACCTCCAATGCTATTCTCAGTCCAAAGCTCATAGAAATCTAATTACTCCTACAATAGCCATTGTTTTGACCTCATTTAACCCTAGAATTTAGTCTCAAAACCTAACATTTCTTGTTTTTGCACAACAGCAGATATTCTTGTCAATTGATCTTTTTCCTGTCATACATCACAGTAACATGTCGATATAGATGATAAGGCCAGAGGAATAAGGAACATAAATCATTTAAAATAAGAAAAGGGGAAATAGTTCAACCAGAAAAGCAATATAGGCAGAGGAAGAGATCAAGGGGGGAAGGCTAAAGGAAAATATGAAAGTAACAAAATCAAAAAGGAAAATAAACTTACAAAATGGGGAAAAAGACATTTAATCATCAAGGTTCCCTATTTGGAGGAACTGGTCATGTAACAGACAGAGTAATATTATGCTGCTATGACAATTGATATGAACCTCATTTTCTGATTAGGTTTACCCCTAGACCTGACCTACTCGGCATGTACACAACCTCACTCAGGAATGGGTAGGAGCAAACTTATATATTACCTATCAATGTGCAGAACAATCATAGATTTTGTGTCTGCGCACAAGCAGGCAATGCATGCACATGTCATGCAGACATGTTATAAGATGTTTGGAATCAATGTAGACATTTCAATTCTTCTACTTAATTATGGCAGTGCCAGTGACTGAAGTATGAAGCAAAACGCATATCCCATCGTGTAATCATATCTTACCTCAATAATTGTAGCCTGCTGAAGAATAATTGAATCAATTCCAGAATCACTCTTGTTATACATGGGATACTCTTTCCACACTGAAATCAAGCAATGAAACTCTGTTTTCATATAAACATGCTTGACCTGGCAATAATTGGTGTATCTCCTATGCTCCTTACCTGATATGGATATACTAACGATTTTGACTAGCATAGCAAATGTACCTTGTTTTCAATGTTAAGAAGTAAGAAGATGATCTTTTAAAATGAATAGCCCTATAGTGCTTTAATCATATCCCACTTGATTGTGGAATTAATTTTTGATGCAATAATCCTGTGATTTGATTATTCGAATGGTCAGTCAAGGGTTTTGATCTCTGCTACAACAACTTTGGCCATGGAAAAGAGCATCACCAGAAATCTCCACACGAGCATGTTCCATCTTTGAACAAATGGAACCGGACAGCGTCTCTTACCAGTATCTCTCTCTGGGTGATCTTAGAAATATACTTAGTGGCATTATGGCAATCCCCACAAACCCTAAGATTTTTAACTATGCGAATGGGAAGCCCAGGAGGAATAAATATCAACCCAAATGCAATTGCAAGCCTCTCACTGTGGTAATTAAGCATTTTTATCTTTTCTGATTCCTCAACATCATGAAGAACTGAACTCATATCGGGTACATAACCCTCCTTTATCATCTTCTGATGTAATTTGTCCAACTCAGCATATATCTGCTCTGAAAATTGACTTGTCTGGTCATCTGCTGAGAAAATGTACACTTTGCCTTTATATTTGATCCAACTGCATCCTGGTTCCTTTCTCACTCCTTTACTTCTCATTCCCCTCCTCAATTCAGCCACATTATCCCATTTCCCTTTAGCAGCATATATGCTTGAGAGTAAGATGTAACCTGCAGGGTTGCTGGGCTCTAGTTCCTGAAGGGATGCTGCTGCCCATGTCCCAATTTCCAAGTTACCATGCAGTCTACATGAGCTTAGCAAGGTAGACCAACCAATTGCATCAGGAGGGAATGGCATTTGGTTTATAAAACTTCTTGCTTCTTTTAACCTTCCAGCTCGGCTAAGAAGGTCAATCATGCAAGTATAATGATCAACAACTGGCATAATTCCATGTTCTTTCACCATTGACTCAAAACACTGATACCCTTTTTCCACTAGTCCTGCCCTACTACAAGCTGATAGAACACCAACAAAAGTGACTCCATCAGGTTTTAGACCATGAGCTAACATTCTTTGAAACAAATCAATTGTTTCATTGGCTTTCCCAAACTGAGCATAACCAGATACCAATGCAGTCCAGGAAACTTCATCCCTAAAATTCATCTCATTGAACAGCCGATTAGCATCTTCTATGCTTCCACATTTGCCATACAAAGTGACAAGTGCATTTGAAACTGTTGTGAAAGAAAATAAGCCAGAAACTATTGCTTGGCTATGAAATTGAGCACCCTCTTCTAAGCTTGCCACGTTTGCACATGAGCTAATTACGCTTCCTAGAGTATAATAATCAGGATTAATCCCATTTCTCTGCATATCACAGAAGATTCTAATAGCTTCTTCACTGTACCCATTCTGGCCATAACCCACTAGCAGTGCAGTCCAGGACACAACATTCTTGTGGGTCATCTTCTTGAAAACTGTCTCTGCAGATGTTATGCTTTTGCACTTGCAATACATATCAACAAGTGCACTGCCTACAAAGACATTATCTTTGTGATTAGTTCTAATTACAAAAGCATGAACTTGCTTGCCTTCTTCCAGGGCCAGCAGACCACCACAAGCAGTCAACATGCTTCCAAAGGTAAACTGATCCATAGCCAAGCCTTCTATCCTCATTTCTCTGAACAAATTAATAGCCTCCCTATACAAACCATTTTGAGTCAATCCTGTGATCATCGTTGTCCAAGAAATTGAATCTTTTTCCTTCATACTATGAAACAACCACCTGGAGTCCTCCACCATACCACACCTCAAAAGCCCTGTAATCATCGTATTATACATTACCACATTCCTCTCTGGAGTTTCTTCAAAAACTTGTTTCGCATCGTGAATCAACCCTCCTTTTGAATACATATCCATCAGAGGACAACCCACAAACACATACGATCCAAACCCAAATTTCACAATCTGCCCATGAATCTGCTGACCCAAATCAACACACCCTTGACTAGACGACAATATAAGCATTGTAGAAAATGTAATCCTATTCAAATTAGCCACCCCATCCCTCAACATAGAATTATAAACTTTCACTGCCTCAGTTACCTTACCACGAGAAGCATACCCTGAAATAAGGGAATTCCAAGAAACCCCATCGCGTTTCGGCATGCGATTAAAAATATAATCCATGTCTGAAAGATTCCCAGATTTCGAATAAGTGAAAAGAATAGTGTTCCATGAAAAGAGATTCGGTCGGGGAATTCTGTCGAAAACGTAGCGTGCATAGGTTAAATCGCCTAGTTTACCGTACGCATTGACGAGATTGTTCAATAAGAATGTCTCCGGGTCTCTAAAGGTTTTGAGAATGTGGCAATGGATTCTCTTTGCTTGAGTCCGGTTACGGGTTTCGGTGCAGATCTTCAGTAACGAACAGTAGTAGTTGGAGTTTGAAGACATTTTCTGTTGAAAACAGTTAGTTGGCGGGAAGGAGCGTTAGGGTTTATTTGGTTTAAAACCCAAAGGCAAGGTGACAATATTATTTAATATAATATTGAATTAGGTGACATCGCTTTATACTTAACAATGGAGATCAAAGAAGAGCTTTTACCTATGAACTGGATAACTTACAAGCACCAGATTGAAACACGGCTGTCATGATCAGAATTAAATAAATGTCTCAAATTCTTATAGCTCAGATTGGGAGCCATTGCTTTCCACTTGCGAGTTGCAGCTTGAAAACCCCAATTCAAATTCTAGTAAGTATCTTTATCTCCCACATGTTTGCTTGACTCCCCATCCTTGTTCCAAAAAAACTGGTACACAGTTCATAGCTGAATTTTCTGTTGATATATTATGATTGCTGGTGACCATGACAGCCAGACATTATATTCCATTGGGGCCATCTTCATCAATTATCAACTAGAATCATAATAGATTTGCGTCTCATATCCTTGGCAGGATCAGAATTCTATGTGATATTCAATGTGATTTACAGGAGGACAAGAGAGTACAGTATAAGAACCGCCCCATTGTTCCCATGATTTCTTGTCCCCCTGCCCTCCAGGGGGATTGTTCTTAAGTTTCAGATTTGTATATTAAAAAAAATATGCAGCTGCTTATTTAAGGAATCAATCTTGTAATAAATTCCAATGTCTAGCTCAGTCATACGCACGGATTGATGCCATGGTGAGGACGAACACTTTCAATAATCAACAAAATAGGGGCAGCAATTTTATTCCAAGAGTATGGGGTGGTGATTGCAGATAAAGCCAAAAAATATGTAGAGGAAGATTGAAGAACATTATAGCCCTCAATACATAATAAACAAATACAACTTACATCTCTGAACTGAACAAAATACTTCCCACTGCCATCTGTAAAATTACAGAGATCATCTAATACTACTACATAAAAGCATAAACTCCTATATATCACAAAAACTTTCCATCATCAATCTATACATTCTAATCCACCTTTCCTCTGACTGGGACGGTAATACAATTCCCACCATCAAAGGAGTTTCATTTCCCTCTATATATCTAACGCTCAAACAAAAGAAATGGAAATTATTGTCCCACCATAGAGTTAAGGAACCTTGAGCCTTCAAGCAAGCCTTTGTTTTGGCAAAATGTGGCAGATATTCCCAGCTATAAAACCAGGCCGATAGCACCTTCAATTATCCAATAAGAAACTGGTAGGAATATGCTGACAGTATATGTTTATACTTAAATCTTTCAAATACTGATTCTGCATGCCCTTGGCTACCTTCAAGAATGCAGGATAAGAATAGCAGGTAGAAGGCCATAATGGAGCTGCCTGGAATAGACCCATAAGAGGAAGATCAAAGTTCTACTTTCATGTGACCTGATGGTAGAGACCCTGCAAATGCATCAGATAAATTTTAGTCAGATCTGAGAACACTTGGCCTATGGCATGTAAAAGGGAGTTATACCATTTACATCTTGGCCGTCAGAAGGAGCACCAGTTCCGTAATTCATCTGGACAACATTGTGGAGATCATCCTCCCATGCATTCGATAGCTGGAACCAGAATGTATCAACCATGAAAGGTAAATCGCAATACTCAGAGACTTATGACGTTAAGCAGAATAATCATTTTACACCATGCACATCATGCATGAAAAGCCAACGTTGCACAATAAATTTTCATAGCTCATTAATTTTCCTTTTCACATTGAAAAAGGGGAAAGCAATGACCAAGAATAAAAAAACTTAAGGCCCAAGTTCATGCAAGGGAAAGGTTTCACAGAGGACCCTCATGAATTAATTCAATTCTTGCCGATTAATTAACCAACTGATGCTACAAATACACGCACACATACATGAAGTGTGAACTACATAAAAAGAAGAAAAAGAAAACCTGATTAGGCTCCTTGTATCCTCCAGTCATGGGTGTGAACTGGGAACTGAGAGTTCTACGGATTACATCAGAGGTATTTCCCATGACAGGCAGAGCAGCTTGAACAAGTCCAGGTTGAGATGGATGTAACGAAGGATAACCCACGGACATATCTGGAGAAAACCCCAGAGATGAAGGACCAGCTCGTGATTGAATAATCTGTATATCAATGAAGATGACTTTGATGGATCAGATGAGACACATGTAGACATGAGTTATTTCTGAAATCTGTGCTGATCAACTTACATCTTTTGCCAGGAGCCCTTCTATACTAAAATCCAGCCTTGGGTTCACTGTAGCAAGTTTCATTGATAGAAACTGCAAAAAGGGGTAAAAGGTGACATCCATTAACTATACACTCATCGCACAGTCAAAGGACAGGGAATAAAACTAGTGAAGAGCATAAGAGGGTTATGTCTCTACAATATATCAAATAAACTGTACAAAAATTCACAGATGAGTTATAGACATTCAAACTGCAAGCCCATACATCAATTATAGTTTCTTAAAAGCAAGGCCATCATGAGAAATACCTTATAAGCCCTGAGGTTGTATCATTTACATCAATCTAGAACAAGATTCACCAAGTTACTTATTTTTTTAGTTTGTATATTTATCAGATCACTTTGATAAGATTGAAGTATGCACAATTCCACCATCATTAATCACACTAGATTACTAGGGAACCACTAGGTTGGAAAAGGGAATTTCTGAATTCTGGTCTAATACCTCAACCTGCCGCTGAAGTGACTGTACATAGTTAATAATTTCATCTAGCATCACTGCCTTGCCTGTAACCTGCATCGATAATAAACCCACACAAAATGAACTACAGTAGCTGTTCTGATTACTGCTGAGAAGTCAGTTTGATTGTACTTCCTAAGCTATAACAACCAAGAAAACAAACCTTGCTGCAACCAGGTACAAGGTCCTGAAGAAATTTCATCCTTTCACTGATCTTTTCTCTTCTTACCTGAAGTCACAACCAATGCCAATCTAAACAAAAAAGATTATCTAAATATTGCTAAATTTCAATAAAGTTTCCAAGTAAATTTACCCTTTCTGCAAGACTATGGCTATTTGTTGCCTGGCCTCTTCGGGCTCTAACATGAATGTATTCTTCTTTCGGTGGATCAGAAGCTTGAGACCCTTGTTTCCCCTGTTTCCCCGTAGTCTTATTGATTGTTGTAGTTTGGTTCTGGTCTCCCTTCTTATGATTTTCAGCATTATCCTTTGCAGCCTCAACAGGTGGTTGGCCTCCCTTTGCTTGATCAACCTCAGCATCCTGCCACAAAACACAGCACTCAAAATGTATGCCATAAATGGAAATGTATAATGGATGAGGGAACCAGTTGGCTAACATCTTTTACCTGTACACTCCTTTTTCTTTTCTTTGAACTAAGACCCTTAGCGGAAGGTTCCAAACTTAAACCATCCAATGCAGATGGTTCATCTTGACCACCAATACCACCACTAAACTCAGCCTCATCAGACTCGTTACCAGAGCCACCATTTCCTTGTTTTGCTTCTTCGTTAGATCGAACAAGACTTTCACTTCTCTTTTCATTCTTGAGTGGACTTTCTTGAGTAGCCCTATTTTCAACTTGCAAAGAAGCATCTTTGGAAGCTTCAGTGGAATTCAACTTACTTTTCTCAGATTCCACAACAGATACTGATTTCATCCCACTTATTGCAAAAATATCTTGTGGTCCTTGCATCAAGCCAACACCCCTAGTATACATACCCATAGATTCAGGAATACCAAAAGGGTTCACCATGTCACTATAATTTCCTCCATTAAAACTCGAGAACCTGGCAGCACGCTCAATGAAAGCTGAATCAGCTGGCAACTGAGATAGGCTCTGTGGTAGAATCCCAGTCGCATTCGGTAAGAAAATACCCCCTCTCAACATTGAACTTGCCGCATTCCAACCCATATCAAATGGTCTATCTATGGTACTTCTCAAAGAGTTACCACCTTTTCCAATTCCCATTCCATTTGAAGAGCTTGCACCATTTTGTGCATTAATGTCACAAAATCCCAAGTTTTGTGAATTAGATGCGTGCTCCCAAAGGCTCGTACCGAATGAGTCTACCACTGAAGCAGAGGCACACGAAGAACCAATAGCCATGGGATTATCACTAGAAACTAAACTCATAGGAGTACTTGTGAGATTGGCACCACCAAACTGCCAATCAGGTGACATACCAGGTGCCTGGTAGTTTGTGTGATTCTCATTCCTCTTTTCTAGCTCATATTTATCCTTTTCACCTATATCCATCCCTATTCAACAAGAATAGCGATCGTATCTCAGTCTGTGCTTTTCTCCACAATTACGTTTGAATACGTAGTCAAGCCAACAGTCCAAACTCAGAAGTCAGGCTAATGAACAGAAACTAAGCCTTCAAAATTTGACCACTACCTAAAAATACCCTTAACTGCTCCAAAATGATCAACCAAAGATTTAAGACCACAAAATATACAGGTAGAAAAGACAACAACAAACAAATCACATGGAAAAATTATCTGGTTCTTTGACATATATTAAAACACAAAAACTTTAGGAACAAGCTTCAAGCTAAGTCCACAAAGGGTCTGAAAACTTAAAATATAAGAAAGTTATAGTCCTAGAAAGCTGAAATTCACCCACCCCAAAAGAAAACCATAGAAACGGTTCAGCAGAAGTTATCAAAGAAAACCCACTTCAATTAATAAACCGCCAAAAACAGAACTGAAATTATGTAAAAAAGATCCCCACAGGCTGAAACAGCTACCATTTCCAAAGCAACAACCGGAAATTGGAAGTACAGAAAAACTCGCACAATGGAACAAGCCTTATTCAGGACAAAAAAGTCACAACAGAACAGAAAAAGAAAGTTCAAAGAAGAGCTGTGAAAAAAAAAAGAAAAAGAGTCTACTAGAAGCAGTCAATTAATCTAAAAAAGAACATTGATTTCAGTACAATAAATAAAGCCAACCTTCTCATTCAAAACCCTAGTCAGAGTTTTAGCAGAGAGCACCCAGAAAGAGAGAGAAACTCAACTAAAAGTGGGGGAGAAAGATACCCATTTTCAGATTCTGTGCTTACTTTTCTGTACTCTCTCTGCACTCTCATTCAAGGCCTTTTTTTCTTTTCTCAACACTCCCACGCACACACAAAATTTGAAGCTTTAATTGAATTTGAGCTCCTAGTTTTTTTTTTTTTTGTTTCCTCAGCAACAAAGCAACTCTGCTACAAAACAGTCAAAAAACCAGAGAAGAAAAAGTAATACAGAGTTTTATTACTATTACTTTAGAGTGAGAAAAAAGAAATGGGTATTTGTCTGTTTTGAAGAGGAGAGAGTGAAAGAGAAGAGCATTGGCAAAGGTCCTGCATTTATACCCACGCTTGCATCAAAAAGAGAGCTCTTTGATCATTAACCACCGCCACTGCCACTGTTAAAATATTGCAAAACAGCCCCCTTCGCTTCCTTCAAACTTCAACACTTTGCTTCCTTTCTCTTATGTGAGACTATTTTTTTAACCTTTTAAATCACTTTGAGGTTATTTCTGTAAGTTTGTTTTAGTGTTTTCAATGGCATATTTTAGTTATAATTATACCCATTTGAGCTAAGCAACTGACACTGCCAACTCTCCTCAGAGGATTTTTCCTTTTGTTTATCTTATTGTATTGTCCTTTTTATTTAAAAAAAAAACGTTGGGAGGAGAGCTCCAAGATCTTTAATGGGGTTTGTTTGGTCAAGAAGCTAAAATCTAGCTCATTTTCACACTTCGTAGAATTATCTTTCTGGGGGTTATTAATTAGGATACAATACCCATCTGGGTCATGTGGTGGGTATTATTATCAATTTTCATTTACATATGGGGAGGGAAGAAGATCTATGGTATCTTTCTTTCTTTTGATAACTTGACTGCCTTATCCACCTTCTTGTGCTGTTTGTCTGTGGAAACTTGGAGGGAAAAAAGACAAATCCTTCATCCATTCTTTTGGTTGCTTAATTCCCATGTCAAGGTAATGTGTTTTGTACTAATAAAGATGGTGCATTCGAAATTATCATCATCGACACTTAAATACCCAGTATTACTCACTGGGAAACAAGATTAAGCCATCTAACAATTCTCTCTCAAATAATAAAGGAAGACACTTGTTCAGTTGGTGTCAATGTTAAACATTGATATGACAATGAAGCGATGGTCCAAGTCCAAGAGACAATGCTTACAAAAGAATAGTGGCAATTGCGGTGGTGGCATTAGGTATCAATCAGACGAGTGTGCACTGGAGGGTAAAACATGGCACTGATACCTACTTGCCAAATTGACAATGCCTTTTGCCCACTGCCATGCTGCTGCCTCACACCAACTATTACTCTCAATATCTTCCTTGCATCATTGTGTAGCTTGGGAATTCTTTTGTAGGCAGTTGGCCAAACTTTGTGAAGGCCATTGTACTCATTCCTTGCAAAAATATAGCTATTTATTTGACTTTAAGTCCCCACTTGAAGTTCAAGTAAAGGTTTTCATCTTACCCATTTTTAGGTCAAAAAGACCATATATGAATCTGAAAAGGAACATTATATGTCTGGTTAAGTTTTCAAGTTGTCCTGAATCTTCTAATATCTCCAATTTTCTTTGAGCAAATTGCAGAATCCCTTACAAAAGTAATCAAATCTAATGGCTATCAGCTTTAGCCACATTCTCAGAGAGTTGACCAAGCAGATTTGAACCTCTTTTCTTTTGTGTTCCTCCTCTCTAACCAAGGCTTTAACTGGAGGAGGTCAGGCAGGTCATCCATGAACAATAAAAAATCTAAAAGATAGTGTTGTTTTTCCTGTAAACTGTGTGGCAAATATTTTACTACCTTATACTATATTTGATGGACTGCCCCTTTCTCTCTTTCTCTCATGTCATTATTAGTTGGCCTTGGGACTTACAATTCTTAAAGACCTAAGCTTTAGAATAATGGGAATCTCTCTCCCACTTTTACTTTATAAGTAAATCACTAATCTTTTACTTAACCCTAAGCTCTATTATATTGCCCCATGTAAGAAGTGAAAATGATTTGTGTTGATTGGGTTGGTTTACTGGGTATGTTGGAGAAGAATACAACAAGTTAGATTTCTACATTTTATAATTAAATAACATATTTTATAATAATACTATAAGTCCTTTTCAGAATACATTGTATTAGAAACCATAAACAAAAATCTACAAGGGTACAGTCCAAAGGAAAAAAGAAAAAAATAAAATAAAATAAAACCCTACTAATCTAATTAAACAACAGGGGCATCAGATTCCTTAGTAACAATTTTCTCGAATTAAATAATTAGGCAACTCAAGAACCTGGCAAATGGGTTGTTGCCATCTGTACTTGGTGTGCACTTTCGTAAGAAGGGAGGCCTATTGATTGGTTTCAACATATATATATTTATTATTTAAATAGAAACTGTACATATATTATAAAGCACTAAAAGTTGGGTCATGGTTGGCAATGGCTCACCTTTTGGGAAAAGGCAAAAAACCAAGCAAACAAAATCCCATCCTAAGCAACATGGGAAGGGAGTTGGGGATTCGAGATCTCTTAAACAGGGCTTTTAAGAATTCTTTAACCTGAATCAAGGACTGTATCATCCATGATTACTCCCCCCTTTTCTTTTTCTACATTGGTATGGAGATGTTAATAAAGTAGTGCTTGCTCTTGAGCTTTAATCAATTAAAGCAAAGCACGTTTCAACCTTTACATTATGCCAATCTATATCATCTTGTACTTGCACATTATTAAAATTTACACCCATATTTATTGTACAAATCTTGAAATCTTACTAGTATTTTACTCTAGGAGCATACATGCTAGCAGAAAAAAATAATGTTGACCATGTTTGTATTTTTGTAATTCCAATAAAATTATCTTACTATATAATATAATAACAATTATTTCATTACGCCTTTTTGTTCACAACAATAATATCGTATTTTAAATTTAAAATCTCTATCCAACATTCAAATTAACAAGATAAACTAAGTCTAAAAGTGTGGATCTACGGGTTTGAAAGAATGTATTTATATCAAGGGTATTAAGTAGTTTAGATTGTGTATTAATGTAGCTGAGATGGGCACAGCTCATTGGTTTGACCTGGTTAAGTGAAAGGGTTCAGCCCTTCCATTATACCATAATGCAGTATAAGGTAAAGCTAAGTGCTAGACGTTACACATTCAAGAGTTAACATAGCTTTGAGATGCAAAGATCTTGAATGGTAGAGAAGATGAATGTCAGTTGGGAGAGTATGAAAAAGAAATGAAAAGATAAAATCTGCTTTAAGATTTTATGAAATTCATGCAAGCATCATTGCATAGCATGATGAGAGATGTTGTTGAATGATAGTTTTCAAACTTTTTGGTACCACCTTTTGGCTTACTTTTTCTTCCCCTCAAAACCCTAATCCATAATATGATTCACCTTTTTTTTCTAAATAGAAGATGCCCACTCGAAAATGTTAGGAACTTTCCTGTACCTTTTCAACGTTTTTTCACTCTTACAGCCAAAGTAAATGTAAGGTAAATGGGACCCTTTATTCGGTGGAAGATTTAATTGTGATGGAAAAAAAAAAAAAGTACCTGTTATCTCAACTTGTTGTCTCCCCCAAAACAATCGACTGTCCTCCAGGAAAATCGTATAGAGAGCTAGGTTGAGAGATATTGGACATGTTCCTAAGCCAAGAACCTTTTACATCAGTATATGCACCCGTAGATTGGTGAAAAAGGAGTCATTTTTGGTTGGGTAAATGCCATTTCTCAAATGCAATATGGTTTTTGCTAATTTTACCTTCCTCAGACCTAATTGTCTTTCTTTCTTCTTGATTATGCAAATATGGTATTTCTCTCCCAAAGTGGGTTGTTGGAGTTTTGTGTGTAACACAAAATGGTATTGCATATTGAAAATCAAATGGAATACGTAGTTCGGGATTTTTTCTTTTTATGATACAAGTGAGAAATATCATCCGAACATAATATATTTATCTGATTTTTATTTCATTCTTATCACTTGAGTTTAGTTTAAGTATTGATGTAAATAGTTAAGTTCAGACACTAATAGAGGAGTCAAGCAGGTGGGAGCTTCCACTGCCCACCAAGCCCCTGCCGTCCCTTCTATACTTGGAGTATCCTCATTCAGTTTGATGCTATTCTAATTAGAGTCTATAGATCGTTGCAAATTAGTCATTATTTTCCCAGTTTGGACGGCTTCGTAGACATAAGCAGGCTAGGGTTCTAATAAAAAATAAGGGCAATATATGGCAAATTATTTATGGAGAAAATTTCAAGTTGCTTTGAGGTATACATGCATGATTCTTTACCTTGAATCTAAATTTCAAATTATGTCAACTTTTAACTTAATCAAACAAAAGAAAAGGAAAAGCCTACCGACTTTTCCTTATCTTTGATTCGAGGAAAAAGTGCTGGGGTTTTCAAATCTAATACCTTTTATTCTAACCTCTAATCTATGAACAGACAGGAAAAGAAGAGTTGAGAGCTTGTCTTCTTCCTGGAACTTGTCTGGTTTCTCCATCAGAGTACGTACGTTCTTGATGGCCACATCACACCTTTCTGTCCATCCTTTTCAATTTACAATGTTATGGTGACCTCACGATTTAATACCCTAAAGTCACCATCTCATCCAAGGAAAGAAACCGAGCCCAAAAATACAAAGGCTTTTTTTTCTTCCCTGTCACCCATCATTGGATATTTTTAGCTTAAGATCAATAATGGGGTCCTGCATGCTACATTGGGTTAATAGGATCCACTTTTAGACTAATCTAACAATCCTTTTTTTAACTTGCTTTTATAGCAAAGCAAAGTCATCCCAAGGTTCTGGTTGGTTCAATCACTAATATCTTCGATCTCTTTGCCCATCTTGTCCAAGAAACTTAACCTAATCATACATAGAAATTAGTTTGATGCACAAAGGTTTTTCCCAAACCTGTCAAAACTATCATGGGATTTTGTAAGGAATCTGCATGTATATCATTGATGGATGATGTCGCTCTTAGACTCTTTAGTACACTAATCACTTGTCTTAATATACCGACTTTTACCTAATTATGATACCATTAAATCTTTAAATTAATTAAACAAAAATGAAAAATATTTCGAGACTTTTAGAAGAGTCAAATCTATTTTCGTTGCATTTTGATTTGTATAAGATATCGTAAAATTAAAGATACTTAATAATCTTAGAACTCTTCATGATTTCGAAAAATAACTTTAATCTATTTTTAAGAAACAAAGTAGAAAAGAGAAACGAAAATTAAACCTAACTTGAGTATGGTTTTGAAATTTCATTAAAGTTAAGCTTAATAACTTTAGTATGAACTCTTCTGCGATGCAAAGTGGATAAGAGAAGTAAGTTACGAAACAAAATGAAAAGACCTAACTTGAATATGAAATTTAACTATTAGTTAGCTCGAGGCCGAGATTGTGATGAACCGACCAAAATATTTAATTCACTTTTATTTACCATGCACAAATCTAGCAATTGATTCTTTCATGAGTGGGAAATGGAATTCAAAGAAAGCAAAATGGGCCTAACCAAGCTTCCAAGCAGGCATTACTATGCACAAATCTAGCAATTGATTCTTTCATGAGTGGGAAATGTAATTCAAAGAAAGCAAAATGGGCCTAACCAAGCTTCCAAGCAGGCACCAAGACAGACAAGTTAGTTAAACATCCTGTCCGAATTCTATAATTGTAGCATGTTTCGGGAGAAAGGTCTCGGAAGCCTTTAGTAATGAAAGCACTGTCTTTCTCATTACAATCACAAAGGATAGAACTTGTATACTTGGACAATCTTTTGATGGGGTAAATTGGTTCAAAAAGAAAAATAAAAAATATCTAAGGCTTTATGAGCATGTGTTTGTGGTTGGTTTTAGGGTATATTTGGCACTCTAAAATTGGTTTGGCCTAGAAAGTTATTTGGCATGTGGTATGAAATATATATTGAATCACAATGTCAAAATGATATTGGCCTCAAAAATGTCACATGTTTCACAATTGTTACCGACTTATGTGAGGACAAATTTAGTAGATAGGTTAAAAGTTTTTCTCACAAGATTTGTAATATCACTTTGTAGGGTAGAAATGGGTTGTAACACTCATCTATGTATTTCGTATTCGTCATACGTATTCACGAGAATTGTTTATTTAATTTCGAGAATGTAATTATGAAAAAAATCTTGTAAATCAATAAAAAAATTTACGAAAATATCGATTCATATTATTTTACATTAAATATCATTACATATGGTATGATATATATGGTGTGTCATATGATATTGATAAATATTATTATATCAAATATGAAACTTTCTTCAACATTTTTAAAAGAAAAGAAAATTGAAGAAACGAGGGGATAAAATAGAGACAAAAATGAACCACACAGAATCATACAAATAGGGCTTTGAGGACAGGGCCCTGCATACAGCAACATGTTACAAATAAGCCTGAAATAAACATTTTGTTAGTATGGGCTAGGTGGCTAATTTAATGCCTTTGCTATGGTCCAAACTTTCACTGTGTTCGGCCATAAAGGCAGAAAGGATGGACTTCATTTAATGTTTAATCCCATCATACTCATAAACCATGAAGGACTCAAGTTCAAGTTTAATTGCACTCAGAATTTGTTTTGCTTTTTTTTTTTTGTTTTTAATAAAATTTGATTTGTTAGGAGATCGATGTATCTTCTGTTTAAAAAATCGATTAAAGGTAATATTATTTTCGAGAATTAAGATAAATAATTTGAAATTCAAAAACTAAAGATAAATATTATTATAAATTCTAAAATTTAAAATTTAATACTTAATTATCCATGTTTATTTATATGACCAAAAAAAAGATAATCACAAATATATACACATATCACGAGTGAGATTCACAAACCCAACAATAAAATAATAAATGAGATAATAATACTTAAGCATAGTACACAATCTTTTGTTATAAAGGTCTATCTCACTGGACCATTTACACTACTTTTTTTTTTTTTGAAAATCATTTACACTACTTTTGTTGGACTCATTTATCATTTATTCCTATTTCTACCGTGCTATAATCATTATTTCCTTGGTAATCTCCAGAAAGTTTTAGATAATCCATAGTGATCATTATATTTATATTATCATTTCATAAGATCTTCAGAATAATTTTTAAATTACAAAAAAAAATTAAGTCAAACAGGTTTTCAATATACTTTACTCCTCTCACATGTAAACAGTCTTTTAACACATAACAACTTATCACTCAAGGAATAATAACGAAAACACTGCCTGCTCTTACACTGTACGTGTTAAATTTTAAAACAAATACCATTATTAAAATCAATGGATAATAGATAAAATGACTTTTATTATATTTATGTGTTCAGAATATCCACAGTTTAACAAATGTGAAAATTTTTTATTACAGTTCTGACACATATTTATATTTATTTATTTTTAAGTAGTATATACGAAGATTCAAAGAACCTAGTTTCAATTTTTTTTTCAAAAATTAAATATATAAAAAATATATAGTTTCTGTGTAAAACTTGTTCCTTGCATATAATAAAGGCCGAGTAAGCACAGTAGAACAAATAAGAAGGTCTAAAATCCGAAGCAAATCCGAATCTAGTGACAAAAGAATTAACTTGGGTTCCTGAAACAGACATGTTTTGAGTTTGGCAGGCTTATTAGTACAGCCTGTTTGTTTCGGTAGGCCATGTGATAACTTTTACATGGGGTTTTCTTTTTGGCATCTCAATAATTTAACGCAGGACCCGTGGTCGTTGCTAACGTGCTCCGACCACATCATTCGGTCTAAACCATCGCCCACTCTCATTGACATTGACATGCCAATACACCCACGGCACATTTTAGACTCTATCATCATTAACAGGCAGATCGAAGAATATCAACGGTATTATGAAATGGGAGGTAGTTGAAAACGAAAAACGAAATTCTTGTTTGGCTGATCCATTTCCTTTTCAAGAATTAAAGAAAACCCATCAAGGTTTTGCTCTCAGGTACCTCATTCTCATCTCATTTCTTATGTTCCTCGCAAAAGTATTCTTGTTCTGAACTAAACTTTGCATAGTACTGCAGTCTGCTTCGGCCTTTTTTTTTTTTTGGTTTTGTTTTTGTTTTCTTTTCCTGGCTTTGTTATGTTATTTATGCATGTTAATTTATTGTTTCATTATTGACAGTTTGGTAACTTTAAATTATAGTTGGGATTAATGGGAGATGATAATAGGTGGTGTTGTTTTGGTTTCTTTAAATCTTCCAATGCTTTGACTCCAGATGTCAACTTTTCGTCTGATGTTGGTGGAAGTGTTAGGGAAGAACTGAAGATTTTTAGTGCTTTGTAAAGTTTTATTTCCTTTTCATATTAATCTAATTGTAGAATTCAAGTGTCAAGTCTTTGTCAAAGAATGAGTTCCATTATTATAACGGATGGGGATCATTAAGATTTTGGAATGCACCTGGGTTGGGAAAGCTTTCAAGTTCCAGGAGGGGGTTAGCTAATAAATTACTGATTTTATTGCTCCATGGTTAATTTGTCTTTTTCAATTTGCTTTCTCAACTTCAAAAAAGGAGATACCTGAGTGAACAAAAAGTAGTGTGCATCATGGAGTTTTCTGTAGCTGAATTTTGCTGCTTACTGGTTTAGATAGATGCCAAAATTTGTGGCTGAGCACTACTTTAAAACAATGTTAGCTAGGATTATCTTAGGTCATGTTTGTTGAGTAGTTAACGAACCATAAAATGGTCAAATGCTTCAAACCGTTTATATGGATTTGCAGAATGATAGTCCAACCTATTTAATTGGGGACGACAATAATGACTAGTTCTTGTAAGCGCAAATGCATCCACATTTTGTCCTTCATTGCTAAGAGACAGTTTTATGGTACATTTTTTCTTTCAGCGAATTCTTTGACGCATTGTTGCTATCATGATTTTATGTGAACTAGAAGCTGTATTTAAAGCTCAATGATATGTATGCCTAAATGTCGGGAGACAAAAGAATCGCTCCCATCAATGCACATCCATAGTACTCTGCTGTTTCTCTTATATGAGTTAGTTGGAAAGTGTAATTTGTATCAGTATAATGGAACAATAATGCCTACTTTTGCCTTTTCGTTTTTCCTGCCTTCCTCAGATAGCTAAACAAAGAACTGAGCCATGGAAATCAATGAGGTCAATGTTGATGATAAATTTATGCAAGCGGGCAATCCAGAGTTAGATACAGTTCAGTTACATGAAGAGGCCTCATCAAGTCGAGAGGGCATCCAAGAAATGCAGAATACCACTTTAAGCAGAATTGACTTGGACTTGGCATATTCTAATGAGAAATTGGTAAATTTGCATGTACTTTTGATGCTGCTTTTGGGTTGGGACAATGATCCTGAAGCAATGGCCTCAGGGAATAGTGATTTTTCAGCTCAGTTCATTGAAAAGGCATTGGTAATTGATCTTTTATGTGGAATTTTGGATTCCGAATTAAGGGAAGTGGAAACTTTCTTGGATACCGTTCAAGCGGAGATTGTTGATGCCCGTCATAAAATATCTTCATGCAGACCTTTGGGAGCACTATTCAATAAAATGGAAGAGAAGCTGCATGATTCTGAACAATCCCTTAAAAAGTGTCAAGAGCTTGTCTTGGAGGTGAAGATGCAGTCAACCAAGCTGCAAGATTCCATTTCATATTTCAGACATGAGAACTGTAAGTTTAAATTTGAGTTTATCACATAACATAAGAATAATAAGTACAAATATTGTTTATAATTTAACAGCTTAACCAATACAAATAATGAAGATCCCTATACTTTAGTTTTATTGATTTTATACCTTTCTAAGAGATACATATTAACAGGGAACAATGACAAGGCCATGGATATAGCTGAACAATATCAGCTATCAAACATCATTGGCAAATCAAAAGTACAGACTGTTAAACAGCAAAGACATATATTAAGGATGCTTGAAAAATCACTTGCACGGGAGCTAGATCTTGAAAAGAAATTTTCAGAGTTTGGTCAAACTGAAGAGCAATTAAAACTGAAGCTACACTATACTGAACAAGTAGCTCTTCGCATGGAAGAGGCAGCAGAAGTTGTTTGGGGAAGGTTTCTAGAGGCAGAAAATGCTGCCGAGGTGCTCATGGGAATTTCAAAGGAGCTTGTAGGTCGACTTCAGATTGTTCAGTTTAACCTGAATGGTTCAATTCAACGAGAAGCTGAGCTCAAATCTAAACTTGAAGGTTGCATTGAAGAGTTAAATACCCAGGATATAGCTTTAAAAAAGCTTGAGAGCAGCAATGCAGAACATGCTGCAGAAGCTTCTGAAGTATTCAGTTTGAGGAAGAAGGTGAAATTACTCGAAGAACAGCTAAAAGAATCAAAGCTACAGCTGAATAACGCAAATGCCTCCAATGAAACAAGTCAAGAGCATATTCATGAAATGGAAATCATTATTGATTCACTAAAAGAAAACATTTATGAAGCAGAAAGTAGGTCTGAAAATGCAGAAGCCAAGGTTACAGAGTTAACAGATGCAAACTTGGAACTTACTGAAGAGTTGAATTTTCTTAAAGGTAATAATGATAATAATACAAAGAAGGTGACCTCACTTGAGAAGCAGTTGAGGGAAAAGGAGATTCAACTACAGCATGCAAAAGCATCTTCTGATGCAAGCCAGGAGCAGCAGAACATGTTGTACTCTGCAATATGGGATATGGAAACTTTAATTGAAGATCTAAAATCAAAAGTTTCAAAAGCTGAAAGTAAGACTGATACTGTGGAGGAGCAGTGCATTATATTATCAGAATCTAACTTTGAACTTAATAATGAGCTAGGCATCCTGAGGAATAAAATTGAATGCTTGGAGACATCTTTGGACCAAGCTAACAATGAAAAAGAGGCAATTGCAAAAGAAATCAATTATAGGACCAAAATAATCACAGATATGGTTACCCAACTAGCTGCGGAAAGGGAACGCATTCAGAAGCAGGTATCAACTTTACATTATTCTGATATGAAAAAATCCAAAATATGTCCTCTACTCTTGAGTTGTTTTATTGTCTCTTATTCATGATTTTGTGTGTATATGTACCCTCATGTTGGAGCTGGTAAAGTAAATGGAAATAGCATTCATAGTGATTATTAAGAACTTGTACATGTCAAGAAAACCTAAAAGTTATGCTTTTAAAGAAATAGTTCCTACTGGTTTTTAAATTTCCATTTGAATATTGGTGATGTAGCTACTTGGATAGGTAACAAGATGTTGAACTGTAGATTTTCTGTAGGACATGCATGATTGACTGTTGATTTTTCTTTTTAACATTTCTTTTTCGATCTTTTAACTTTTTCTTGTGAAAAAAGGAGATAGGCAAATGCGTAGTTGACTGATGTTAACATTCTTATAGAGCTAAAACTTTCACTTTAATTTTTTGAAAATGTTCTTTGCAGCTATTTTCATTAGTAAAGGAGAAGGCAATATTGGTGAAAAAGTTGCAAAACACGGTACAAACTGGCTCTTTAGCTGACTGCAACTCTGGAGTTGATGGCGAAGAGATATCTGTCTCCAAGAGTGGTTCAATTAAAGCTAATTGCACAAAAACATTTGAGAGAACGGTTCTCTCAGCCACAAGTGTACAGGCAGGTACTCAGTTTTTCCTTACTGTTTTTCACAAATGAAAAAAAAATTGCAACTAGTTGATGCAGTTGCTGTCAAAGAGGTAGGGGAAGCAAGGTGCATTTTATTTGTATGTGAAGTAAAATTTTCAATGCTCCATGGAACTGAGTGTTTGCTAACTGCTAGATAGGATCTCCAATTAAATTTTAACACAGCTTCCCTTTAGAGTTTATGAGGATCTCCATGGAACCGAGTGTCGGCTCCTTGTGTATCAGACTCCAACAACCCCTCTAACCATGAAGGTTGTAAATACACTTATATGACCATGTTGGTAGCACCCCGAATGCAGTACTTGACTGGGGACTGTCACATGAGATGAAAGTCGTATGGTAGATTAGATTCAGTTATCATTACACATTTCAACTGAATGCTCATACCCTTTGAGTCAATATTTATGATTAGTGTGAGGGTTCATCGGGCATTCATAAGATGTGATGGATATAGTTTTCATAACCTGAAGCACACAACTGAATTGGCAATCAAACTCTTCTATATAATCCTAAGTGATGGTGTTTTTCTTAGCAATTTTCATCTAAGTGATATTGACAAAGAACATCATTCAAAATAGCACACCGTGCATTGAAGATTTTTAGGCAGCTTTATGTCGAAATCAATGGAATTATATCATCCTTTGTCATCTTAAATAGGTTCTGGTTGTTCTTTAACAGAAAGTTTCAATTGGTCTGTTGAGAAACCCTGATGTACCTTTGATGATTACTCATTCTTTAAGAAAAGATAATGGACCTTTTAGAGTTTTATACATAACAAACCATAATTCATTTGAATGATCTCTTTTTTTTCTTCTGAAACAGGTGAATGACAATCAAAAGAATGCATCTCTTTACAGGACTGAAGTTGAACCTTCCAGTGCTGTAACTGATGGCAGTGACACAATATCAAGGGTGGAAGTTGCAGAAAGAGCAAAGACAGGCCACCTTAAACTGATATACATTTTCATAGCAATTGTCATTGCACTCTTTTCTGCATTAGCTGTATATTTGTTGAGGGCGAAACCTCCCCTCATGGTTTATTTTTGATGGCCACTGAGATTCTGTTTTGCAGGCACACATTGTGCCTTATGATGTATATTCTTGCCATTTTTTGATGTATATTGTTTTACTTGGAGAATATTAATTGTTGTGTTATTTGTTAAATATCAAAGCTTTGACAAGGTGCATGACATGGGGATATGCCCTCCCATTATACTTTGGATCTCTTGACTGTTCCAAGTTTAACCTGAAAAGGCAGCTACTTGTGGACATGGTAACTGATTCTTTATAGGGGTTAAAGATATTTCTTAAAACATAAAATAAAAAATAAAAAAAATCAAAGCACAAATATTAGAACTTCGGAGACCCTAAATTGAATTCTGAAAAGCTTGTGCGTCGTCGTTTTATTCAATGATGACCTTCTATAAATGCCATCTCAACACTCAAACCCTAGTCTCAACCATCATTTCACCCTCCTACCCCAATACCCACCAAATGAAAAAAATCATCATTCCCCTGGAAAAGAATAAAGAACCTCCTGATGAGCTAAACCAAGGGAAACCCTGTTGCCATTTTGATCTTTCAATTTTCAGGTAAGTAATATTTGAATTGAAATTATTACTATTATTACGTTACAGTGTTAAGCACCAAATGGCCCCTTGCTTCTTAAAGTTTTAGTTGCAAGGAAAAACTCGAGAAAGAGGTATTACTACAGGTGCAAAATGGACCCTTTCTGGCACCAACCTCTGTTTTTGATTTGAAATTTATCTCACTAAAGCGAAGCTGGTGCCAGAAACAATGGTTTCTCCTTTCCTGAATAATTGCAAAGCAAAATGATGAAAGTTGTTTAGAATCTGAATCCCCTTGTGGGAACCCCATTCTGGGTCTTCAAAGTTCTCTGATTGCTTTGTAAAACTATGTATTTTCGTTCAATTTATTGTTTTCAAGGATGGGTTGGTCACATTTTTTGTATAGAAAGCAAGATGAAGAGATCTGTTTAACGGCTGAATTTGATGTAGAATTCCCGTATCATTATAATGGTCTTCAAAGTTCTCTGATTGCTTTCATATTTAAGAATATCAGTTTACTGATGCAGTAAGCTACTGAAGTAGCTATGTAAATGTTTTGCTTGTCTTTAAATCTTATAGCTACATCGTTTACCCTTTTGGCTCTAAGTATGAGTACATCGGTAGCGATGGTATCATTGATTTGGTATTATGGGTTTTGAGTGTTATATGAGGAAGTTGAAGATTAAAGAGATTCAGTGGGCACCAAAATTCATAGTCTGTTGTGTATGTCATATTTCAGGCTATACGAGCATGGTGCGATAGAAATGTTTCTTCTTTTGTAGACTTTTTGCTGGACTTACAATTTTTGAATGATTGATGCAGCAAGAACTGGGAAGAACACATGCTGGAGTTATTGTTAAATTCCCTCCTGTTATAGTCACGCAACTCAGTTGTGCCTCTTGATTCATAGCCCTGAAAGTGTCATAACTTTTTAATGTCAATATTATTTGCTTGTTGTTAAAATGGAAAAACATGCTCTGAGTAATACACTTATCATTATGCCTTTGAGATTTGAGAGTTGTTATATGTATATATGGGGGGCATTTGTTTTGCTTAGTGGGCGCTAGGCAATGGCATTTTAATTTTTTTCATAGCTGTTGTTTTCTTTATTGAGTTTGAAAATCATCTTGATAAAATCTTGTTGTGCATTAGATGCTTTTGCTTGCCAATGTTTAGTTTGGAGCTTACAAGTGATTTTTCTTAGTTTCTTCATTATTTTCCCTTTCCAAATTTAAAATTTCTCTCATCACTTTGTCTTCTGAAGATTAATCAATTTCTGCAACTGCCTTTCGTTGTAGCCGTTTGGACAATCATATAGACATTAATACCATGGTTAAGTTTAATTATCTGTTTTGTCTAGCTTTTTTACATTGTCATTGCTGTTGAAATGTACTGATATTGCAAAATCATGCAGTATGCATAATTCTATTTTTGTTTGATCTTTTTTTTTATAAAGTTGGCTTGATATGTTAAACTACACATTTTTGGCTTTACGATGGAACTTTGGAAACCATGGGATGGGATAAGTGATTTTCAGTCAAGTCACTAGGTTGGAAGCAGGTAATTTACCCTTAGAAACTGTGTTGGTGGCTGAAGTTTGAGATCGACAATGAATGACAATGATGTTAAAAACTTGATGGGCTGAAGGAAGAGTTTGAAGGCAGTATAGTAATGGGATTCAGTTGTTTTGGTTATTGGATCTAGTTTGTCCACTTAGATCTGGGGTAAAAGATATAGAAGATTGGGCTTGATTTTGCAGGATTTGAGGAAAAGTAATGTTGAAAATGGCATCTGTTTTCTGCCTTTAAAACCTCCAGATATGAGGCTAAGCTAATTGGTTTTGAGGGTTCCACAATAGAGAAAAGAATTAATGCAAGGACAAAACAAAACGACAGGGAGACCTCTATCTTAGTGGAGAGAGTTCATCATATTGCTTGGGGATATGCTTTTGCTTTGTTCTTTGGACCACGACCTTCAAAGGATGCAATAAATATGTTTCTCCCATTGGATTTCTCTGTGAAGAGGATGCCGGGCGTGCCCCATTGACTCCTTATAAGCTTGTATGTTATCCGAAGCAAAGATAATTGGCACTAGTTCACTAATCGGGACAGAAAGCAGACCAATACGTATATTGCTATCGACTTGGTATGTCGAATAACATTTGGTTACCTTCTATGCTGTTTGTTCCTAACATTTTTAGTTTCACCCATTGACTGAGTAAATTGAAGCTAGTGTTGGCTAATGAAGGATAAGCCGTTTCTCTTATTTTATAATTTATAATTATTTTAAGAACCAATCCTCTTACATATTCTAATGATAGGGTTTAGGTTTAGAGTTAATTGGGTTGTGTCTTAAGTGGGTTAAATCTTTGTATTATTGTGTTAATTCATATAAAATAATTTATTGACTTGTTGTTTTTTATTATATAAAAATTAATTTAATTTCTTTAAAAAACGTGTTCATTGTATAGTGGTATATAAAGTTTAATTTGGTTTATTTAATAAACATGCTAATAGCTACGTGTTTAAAATTTTGAATTATTTAATTGATTGTGGAAGTCATGTTTACTAGTTAATACGTCACTAAAATATGATATGAATATGGTGTGTGTACATAGAGTTACTTTATCAGCCATTAATTTACAGTTCAAAATTGAAAATTAATTCTCAAAATTGAATTAGCTCTTAATGTCAATTTTTTCTATTTAATTATAGTAATTAAGTTAATTCAGTCTACAGTAATGACTTTAATTGGCCTTTGTTTCTTGTCTAAAAAGTTAAAGAGAAAAAAAAAAAAAGAAAAGAAGAAAGTTCACCTCTTTTGAAGAGGATATGTTGCCATTTTAAGCAGGTAGATTTTTCTTATAATAAAGCAAGTACCATATTCGATCAAATAAATTCATCCAAGTCTAACTTTTAAAAAGTAGAGGAAATTGTGAAAAATGATTTTTCTTGATAAAGATATTTTAAAAATAATCATCAAAATAAATTTAATTATTTTTAATCATATTTAGTCATGATTTAATAAAAATATTTTTAAATTATTTTAAATAAATTAAATCATTTATTATAAATTTTTTTCATTTATGTTTTAGATTTCTCTTTCACAATCTTATTCTTTCAAATTTTGTTAATTTTTTTTTTCGACATTCGTCTGCTATGTTTTTAAATTTTCTCTTTGGTATTCATTTGCTATGCTTTCAATTTCTCTATCTTGTGTTTTCAGATTTTTCTTTTTTATGCTTTCAAGATACCAAAGAATGGTTTTGACGTTGGGTGGGTATTTGAAAAATTCGATTTTTAAGTATTTTGGATAAAACTAAAACGATAGAAATAATCACAGATGTATGAAATAGTTTTTAATTGAATCAATTCATGATTTAGATACCAATAAACTTAAAAATTTGAAATTTATAAACTTGGGTTTTCAAAAGAATTTTTTTTTATTTTTAGTCAAAGTAGGTATTTTAGATAAAAAAATTTATATTTTGATTTATGAAAACATGTTAAACACACTTTAATCGATGTCAAATTATTAAAAAAATAAAAAAAAATGAAAAGAGTTGAGAGAATTTGAAGTTTTTGTTCGTAAGTAACAACAACATTTTAGGCATTAAAATGTAATAAAATGTTCTTGAATATGTTGTGTAATAATAATTTTTTTAATATGACGTGTAACAACAATTTTTTTTTGCAACATGACATGTAACAACCTTTTTGAACAATGACGCGTAACATGTTTTTGTACATGACGTGTAACAACAGTATTTTTTTTAACATGGCGTGTAACAACCTAACAATGGCATGTAACAACCTAACCATGGCATGTAACAACAATATTTTTTTTCAACATGGCGTGTAACAATCTAACCATGGTTTATCCCATATTTTTGTACATGACGTGTAACAATCTAACTATGACGTGCAACAACAGTATTTTTTTTTCAACATAGCGTGTAACAACCTAATCATGACTTATTACATGTTTTTGTAAATGACGGTTAACAACCTAACCATGGCTTGTCACATGTTTTTGTGCATGGCGTGTAACATCCTTAGCTTATCATATATTTTTGTGCATGGCGTGTAACATGTTTTTTTATATGACGTGTAACATGTTTTTGTACATGGTGTGTAACATCCTGACCATGACTTATTACATATTTTTGTATATGGTGTGCAACATGTTTTTATATGTAACACCTAACTCTAAATTGTCTGTGACATGTCTTTCAGCATTGAATACCATGTTTGCCTATTGAATTGCTTCGGAAAACTAATTAAATGACTATATTGCCCCTAGTAATACCCTTGAGTCGATTAAACTTTGAACAAGTTCAAACAAGGATTTTAAGAGTGAAATTGAGGATTTCACAGTCTAGGGATTACTCAAAATAGTGATTTGGAGTTCGAGGTCCAGTTTGGAGTCAATCGAGAAAATTAACCGATTAGAGACAAAACAGTCATTTTGTCATTTAAAGATAAAATTGAGATTTTTATAAAAAATTTTGATTACATTTGACCAAGAATAATTATATGAAATATAATATGATTATTGGAGCATAAAATGAAGTTTAACGGTGAAAAATTGTGATTCTCGGTATTTTTGGAGTACAAGGGCAAAATGATAATTTTGCCACTAAAGGACAAAATGGGAATACTTAAAAAATATTTTGACCCCATTTGATTAAGATTGATCAATTTAAGTGTAATTTGAGGTTGAAAAGTGAAAATAATAAAATTTCGATACTTTTTGAAGTATAAGGGCAAAATGGTAATTTTACCATCGAGAGACCAAATTTAATTTTTTGAGAAAATTTAGATCAAATTTGATAAATTGGAGTGTGGTATGAGTTTGAGGAGTGAAAAATATGCCTTTTGGTAATTTTTCAATTTCGGGGTAAAAATGTAATTTTTGACTTTTACGGGGATAAAAGTGTAAATTTTAAAAATTTGTTTCACCAAGACTTTGGATAAGTCTAGAAATTTCACCTCAGCTATGGATAAGTGAATAAAAGTGAGTGGTGGAGAAGAAAGTAAAAAAAAAAAGATTTTACACATAAAAAAAATGAAATGCCATGTGTTAAAAAAGTAATATTATTTTATTTACCTTATAAAAAGGCTTAAATTCTTTTAGAATTCTGCATTCTCTTCTTCAAGAGATCGATCAGCAAAAGGAAAAGTAGAGATGTCAACGGGTCAGGTACCCTATAATTTCGAGGTACCCGAACCCTAACCCTATAAAAAATCAATTACCCTAACCCTATTAACTACCCGTTTAATTTTAAAATTATTACCCTAACCCTAACCCTAATACATTCCCACTACTCTATAATTACCCTAACCCGTTTAAATACCCTATTAAATAAAAAAATTATTAAAATTTTTTTCATGGAAACCCAATTACCTAATTAACTTTTCTAATCTCATAACTTACCTTTAGATTTATATGTTATATGTTTATATAAATAAACATATATATACTGTAATTAATAATTTTATGAGTTATAATTTTTACAATGTTAAAACAAAATAAAAAGTAAATATATTTATATTTAAAATACATAATATATACACACACGCATTCATAAAAATATTAATGTCATCATATTAATAATTAGAGTAATCATACTTAAACATAAATAACAATATAATAATTTTTTAATTTAAATATATTAATATCATCACATTAATAATTAAAGTAATCATACTTTTCATATATTTGTTAGTTTTTAACAAAAAAATTTACTTGTAAAGTTGGTAAAAATTATAAATTTTTAATTTAATTATTAAAATAATAATAAAATATTTATAAATAGTAATCGGGTTCGGGTAACGGGTACCCAAGGGGTGGTACCCTAACCCTACCTTATTAAAATTCGGATAGTGAAATCACTACCCTAACCCTACCCGAACCCGTTTATGAGTACCCTAACCCTATATAAACGGGTCGGATACTCGCGAATACCCTATAATAGGGTACCCGTTGACATCCCTAGGGAAAAGAGAACAAAGGGGAAAAACAAGAAAATTAGCCAAAAACCAAAAGATTTCAAGATTTTTTCAAGAATCAAGCAAAACAAAGGTAACATTTCTTTAGTTTTACTCTAACCCTAGCTTACCCATGCTTTATTTCTCTTTTTTCATGGCTGAATATTGAGTTATCATGATGAATTCAATTCTGAAAAATGGGTATGGAAGAGAAATTGATGTTGAATTGGCATGATTTTGGACTATGTTGATGTTTAGAGGTAGATAGCCATGTTTAGGAAGAAAATTATGGAAGAAAATCATGTACTCTATGAAAACCCATTTATACCAAAATTTCCAGGAGAGAAATTGCTGCTAAAAGTGATGAGATTTTATGGTATTTTGAGGAATTATGGTGAATTATGGATATAGGAAAATTATGGGAATTTTTAGAGTAAAAATCAAATTTTTGCCCATTAGGGGTAAAATTGTAATTTTCAGTCTAGGACTGATACATTGATCGATATTCACTGTAATTGAGCATTATGAATATAATTGAACTATTAGAAACTGAAATGGGTCAAGTTGGAATTTAAATTGAGGATTTTAGTAATTTAGACGCGTGTAGGCGAGTCGGTCGGACACAGTAATTTAACGACTATCTGAACCATTTTTACTTAATTTTCAAGCATGTAGAGCCTGAAATAAATTATAATGGTTGGACACAAATAATGAAATTTTGAGTCATGAATCGTGTATAGGTGGTGGGCTCCCGGACGGGGGAAAAATACGATGTAGTAAAAATTGAAAACAGGAGTATCGTGCACTCCTGACGAGGTGAGTGGATAAATTATCATCTGTAATATCTAGAGTGGATTTATTATGAATTTATGCTTTTTAAAGCATGATGAATTTGAAAGTATAAAATATTACGATTTTCAATGAAAATGTATTTCGGTGAAATACTGTTTTTGAAATTAAATATTAATTTTATGAAATTGAGTATATGGAAACCTATTTGGTGAATTATACTATTTATCTATGAATTGAATCCGGGGCTTATGACATTGGGAAGCATGCTGGCTGAATTCTATATTTTTATGAATGATATAAATTGTCTATTTATTTTGATGATTGGACATAATTTATTGGCCATGCTATGTTGCTTGATATTTACAAATTTGGTGGATTACGAATAATAAAACGCTGCAGTGAGGGTTACCGTGGATTGCTTTTACGAGAGGCACGGTAAACCTAATTAATTGTTACCTCGGTTGGAGAGGCGTGTAGGGTAACTCTTGAGGTAATGTTAAAATTCACTTCACGCTAAACCACTATGTGAAGATGAATTCCGTCAACGCCAATGAACGATTGTATTTCTGAATGAAACATGTTTATAATAGTTTTAGCGGACTCGGTTAGGGTGCCTTAAGCCAAGGCATCACCGAGTAAGGATT
Organism: Theobroma grandiflorum; assembly: GCA_036013995.1. NCBI lineage: Eukaryota > Viridiplantae > Streptophyta > Magnoliopsida > Malvales > Malvaceae > Theobroma > Theobroma grandiflorum. Next base: position 2,761,397 of record CP142127.1, read on the forward strand.
TGGCATAAGTCGGGTTTTAAGGAAAACCATAAGCCTTGTGTTTGATTAATGATTTTGATGATTTTGATAATTTTGATGATAATTCATGAAATTGAAATAAATTGCTTGAATAGAATTCAAGTATGTGCTATGAAATGTGTTATTACTCAATATTTGCACTTGTCTCCATTTACTCGACTTTAGATGTCGTAGATGGTAATTATCTAACTCACTGCGTTATAAAACTCACCACCCCCTTTCTCCCTCTTTCAGGTTCGAGATCATTGGTAAGCACTCAGAGTGCATATAGAGGCTTGATTGAAGCCGCGTCCTTAGCATATAAAGGTACATAGTTGTACATGGTAGTGCCCACGTATCATTGTAAATTGATTTATATATTTTAGTTATTTACATATTAGTATGTATAAATTTATTCTACCTTTACGTTCAGAAAACTGGATTTCAAAATATTTGAACAAAACAAAAGACAAAAATGCTCCTGCATGGTTAATTACACATTTCGACTGTTTTAATCTAAAATATAAATTTTATTCTTTGAAAAATGTTTCTCGAAAATTATTAACCACGGGAGAGATAGAAAACTGGTACGAGATGCCTTGCGAGGTCTCAATAAAGTACTCGGGGATTGAGTGCTTATTGAGATATAGCGGTAGTTGTCACAGGCTCGATGGGAGATTCTGGGTTGTGACATTATACGTGGCGTGTAATATCATAGCGTGTAGTTTCATTAAGGGTAATTTTATCCAACTTGGCTAAAAATAGTTAAAATTATAAAGATGGCTATTTTTAAAAATGTCTTATTTTTAAAGGTTATTTTTTAAAATGCCCTTAAGAAATATATGGGGAAGCCTTCACTCAACTTGGCTTTTTTAGTCATGCTTTTGGTTATTCGCTGCATCATGTTAGTTTCTTTCCTTGATCTCGATATATAATATGCAACTCTTTCCAATTTCTTTCTTATTTGTTGTAGAAAAAAAAATGAATAGCAGTAACTACATGGTTGGTGCAGATTAGCAGATCAAGGGAGTTGAAGCAAGGAATGTTGTTTCCTTCGGATGCCATCATGATGGAGATTGCAAAAATGTTTATTGAAGATGCACGATTTGCATTTGTGAAAACACTTGGTGTAAATGCCCGTACGAAGATCCACCATCATGCCTTTGATATAAGCCATTTTGGGGTACCAAGGAGCACCTAGGGAATTATTGATTTGCAACTTTTAATATAGCTAAGGTTATGGTTGAATAAGTTTTTTTGACTTCCTATACTTATAACTTTCTTAATAAATCTTGATTGTTCTCACACTCAAATATTTGGTTCATTGGTTAGTACATAATCTCTTGCTTAAAGAACATAATTCGAATTTCCCTCATCCCAATTAAAATAACAAATCTTGATTGTTCTCTTTTCTTGTTTTGTCCCTTTTCTTCCTTCATATTGGGAAGTTTATGTATTTGATCCTTCATTGCTCTAAACTGAAGTGAGAAGCAGATAAATTTATATTTTTCTTTTCATTAAGGGATGTTAAAGGCATATGTAGAGTCCTTAAAATATACTATTGACGATCTTGATGATACCTCATTTTCATATGTACAGAATCACTTTTTTCCATATTTACAGAATCATTAACTTCCATTTTGTGTATAATTCGTGGCTAGATTATAACATAATTCCTAGCCAGATTGTAGGCCATTACCTTTATTAGGTGATATGGTCTTTACTACACAGATTGTAATTAGTTACAATATTCTATATAAAAGGTGCATCACCGACTATCAATGTAAGCAATTCTAGAGAAGTATTCTAATTTTATATGGTATCAGAGCCAGTCTCTTTTAATTTTTTTTATAGGCATGTTTGGAGGTACAACAAATAACGCTGGGGGGGATTTGCTAAAAGTTGCAAACACATCCCAAACCGTTATAGTCAATATAAATTCACCATATCATCTACATCCCTTTGATCACTCAAGTTTGGTTTTCGTAACACATTCTCTTAGTAAAAATGGCGAAAATTACTTTACTTGGAGACGCAGTTTTCTAAATGCATTACAGTCTAAAAACAAAGTAGGATTCGTGGACGGAAGCATAAGAAACCAGATGTTAACTCTATAGATTTCCAGCCGTGGATGCGATGCAACGCAATAGTGTTGTTGTGGTTGATGAATGCATTGGCTAAAGAGATCCAAGGAAGCACTGCCCATGCTGACACTGTAAGTGAAGTTTGGTCAAACTTGGAAGAATGCTTCACTTAAGGGATTACTTCTAGAGTTTATGAGTTGAAACGTGCCATTGCTCTCATCCAGTAAGAGAAGACCCCAATTTCCTCATATTATGAAAAATTGAAAGCTGTTTGGGGTGAGTTACAATCCTCTAACCTAATTCTTGTGTGCACATGCGGTTGTACTTGTGGTGCAGCCAAATAGGTTCAGATCATGAAGGAAGAAGAGAAGGTATATGATTTTTTAGTCGGTCTTGATGATAGCTTCTCCATCATTCTATCTCAGATACTAAGCATTAAACCATTACCATCCATTGGTTGAGTATACGCTATTGCTGCACAAGAGGAAAAACAAAGGTTAGTTGTCGCTGCTAGGACACCTATTGTTGAGGCAACAACGTTGATGGCAAAGAACACCGGAGGTGGACAGATGAGGGTTGCGAATCAGACCAGAGAAAAAACTCAGGAGATATGCGCTGGTGGGAATAGTGGGAGCAATGACGATGGGAATTTGTGTTGCACCCACTATCGCAAGACGACCCATACACGTGAACACTGTTATGCATTAAATGGGTATCCTTCCTAGTGGCGCAAACTACAAAATCGCTTTGGAAATCAATGACGGGGATAAAAAACAAGTCGAGGCAAGGGTGCATTGTCATCACACACAAGGACATGCATGGATGGGTCTTTCGTAGCAAATGTCGAAATCAGATCTCCTTTAATTCTAGACCTATCAAGTACACAACACTAATAATTGATGGCTTTATTAGAGACATAAACCCAAAAGACTCTTTCGGTAAATATGGTGGCAACAAACTCTATAAATGACAATTTTTTTGGTAAGATTACATTTACAGTACCTTGGGTCACCAATACAAGGGCCATCGATCATATCACTTGTTAGATTGAGATAGTATCCAATGTGGTAAAAAATCCTAGCATACTTCTAGTTGAGATTCCTAATGGAGAGATAGTTGATGTGCAGGCCTTTGGGCAAGTGATCCTTGGCCAGAGTTTGGTTTTGAATAATGTCCTTGGCATACCGAAGTTTTGTTATAATTTGATATCAGTGACACGACTGACAAAGGACTTAAATTGTCTACTGATATTTTGGCCTGATTTTTGTGTGATACAGGACTTACGTTCGAGGAAGCTGATTGGAGTGGGTAAAGTGAGGAGAGGCTTATATTTCTTGGAATCCACGAGAGGGGGCATGGCACTGGTAGCAAACAGGCAATGGAACGTGAGTTTATGGCATCGTCAATTAGGACATCTACCAGTTCATCGATTCTTTGTGATTCCAAACTTATCTTTTTACTTTGATACTCAGAAACATTTATTTTGTGATGCATGCTGCAAAACGAAACAGACACGATTACCTTTTCCTATTCGCACAAATAAAACTAATTGCATTTTTGAGTTGATTCATTGTGATATCTGGGCTCCATATCGCACTTAATCTTATTCAAGAGCACATTATTTTCTTATCATTGTAGATCATTATAGTCGAGTTACTTGGGTTTATCTCATGAAATTCAAGTTTGAAACAAGAAAATATTTACTTCATTTCTTCCATTGAGTGAGGAATCTGTTTAATTTGGCAGTTAAGATTCTGTGAACTGACAATGGTCTCGAATTCAACCATGAGGACTTACTAACTTATTACAGTGAAAATGGGATGGAACGTTAGTATAGTTGCATTGACACTCCACAACAAAATGGAGTCATGGAACATAAGCATTGACATATATTGGAGGTTGCCAGGGCATTATGATTTCATGCTAATTTGCCTATTTGATTCTGGTGTGAGTGTGTCTTAACAACAACCTACTTAATTAATCGAATGCCTCATTCTGTTTTGTGCGACAAAACACCATATGAATTATTGATTGGAAAAGCTCCAACTTATGAGCACTTGAGGAGCTTTGGTTGCTTGTGTTATGAGCATGTAAACACTAGGCCTCGAGAGGAATTTGCCCCACGATCTCGACCTGGTATGTTCATAGGTTATCTTCATGGTAAAAAGGATATCGTATTTTCGATCTTGAAGATAAGTACATTTATACTTCCCGAGATGTTATTTTCTATGAAAATTATTTCCCTTTTACAGCAGAAGGAATTCAACAAAATTTTGGCATACTAGCAAATTCTCAATCTCCTTGGCATGAAAATTCTATGAGAGACACAACAAGTCTTAATGGACTTTCCTCTCAAATAGGCAACAATCATGAGCTATTGGGTCACACGAAACAACTTAACATTGGGCATATCGGTTCACAAGTCACAAATGAGCTAAATCTTGACAATACACAATTTACCAATGATCATGCAACTGTTCATGATGAAGTTTTAGGTTATAAATCTTCTTTGGGCCATGATCGGTCACATGGGACTCTTCTTACCACTCATAATGTTGCAACCATTGAGACAGTGGCCCTTTCAATTACTCAATCCCCAAGAACTTCACCTTATCTTTCGACTAAACGCACTAGAAAAATTTCTAGCACATTGGCATATTACAATTTTGTGCTTCTGCCCTTTTTGACTCCATCACAGCCCACTCCACCATCAACTAACTCAACAATATTTCCTTTATTTAAGCATCTCACATATACTTGATTTTCTAATACTCATAATGCCTTTCTAGCAGCTATCTCCATCACAGATGAGCCAAAAACCTTCTCTCAGGCAATCAAGCATGATCACTGGAAAGATGCTATGGCTAAAGAAATTTTGGCATTGGAGGAAAATAAAATGTGGGTACTCACCACTCTTTCGGAAAGTAAACATGCCATTGATTCAAAATGGATTTATAAAGTCAAGTACAATCCGAATGGTAGTGTGGAGTGTTATGAAGCACGACTAGTGGCCAAAGGTTTCACTCAGGTTGAAGGGATAGACTTTCATGAGACTTTCGCACTCGTTGCCAAGCTAGTTATTGTTCGATGTCTACTAGATGTCGCTGTTGCTTATAATCGGGAGTTACTACACTAATTGGATGTAAATAATGCATTCCTTCATGGTGACTTGGACAAAGAAGTCTATATGAAGATTCCGCAGGGTTTTACATGTAAGGGGGAGCATCGTGTCTGTCGATTATAGAAATCTCTTTACGGACTCCGTCAAGCATTCCTCTTTCATAGCCATTGGTTGCCAACAATCACATGCTGATGATTTGTTGTTTCAATCATGTCATGGTAAATCCCTCGTTGCTATTTTGATTTATGTGGATGATGTTATCATCACGAGCACGAATTCGTCTCAAATTAATTTCTTGAAGCGATACTTGGATGATAAATTCCACATCAATGATCTTGGCAAATTAAAATACTTTCTTGGCATTGAGGTTGCACGATCACCTACTGGCATTGCCTTATGTCCACACAGGTATGTGCTAGATATTTTGGCTGAGAGTGGCATGATGGGTAGTAAACCTGTTGCATTTCCCATGGAGCAACAACACAACTAATTGTAGGATCTAGCTAGCATTATGAAGATCCAAGACAATATCAACGTCTTGTGGGCCAATTACTTTATCTTACCATCACACGACTTGATATTAGTTACGCTATGCACATATTAAGTCAATTTATGAATGATGCAAGACAGCCACACTTGAAGGCTGCTTATTAAGTACTCCGCTATTTGAAAAATGCACCAGGCCAGGGTATCTTTCTTTCATCAGACAATTCACTCACACTTCGTGTATATTACGATGCTAATTGGGTAGAATGCCCTTTCACCCGATGATCTACTTTTGCATATATTGTGTTTCTTGGGTCTTCTTTCATTTCTTAGAAGGCAAAGAAACAAACAATTGTTTCTTGCTCTTCGGCAGAAGCAAAGTACAAAGCTATGGCTATAGTCACTAGTGCGATAATTTGGTTGATTCAACTTCTTCGCCACTTTGGTGTCATATGTTCCACTCTTGTCTCGTTATTTTGTGATAATCAAGCTGCAATCCATATTGCCTCAAATCTAGTTTTTCATGAACGAACGAAGCACATTGAAAAGAACACATTAGCATTGGCCATCTAGGCACTCTACAGTTTTGTCTATACAGAAAATATCTTTGCAATCAGCTATAGTGGTGCATGGTTGCTTTTGCACTCCCAATACCATTGAGAATACCATTGCTGCAAAATTACAATGCATTAATACTATTATAATTAAATTTAACATGAAAGTTAACAAATGAGATCAATATGAGAGGGGTCGACTTACATGATGCAAATAGCAGAAAGATGAAAAATTTCATGCTAACAGAAGCTTTTTTCATGTTGTCTTGGGCTATTTGCTAGTGTTGTTCCTGATGATGTTAAGGCTTCTGAAATCACTAATGTCAATTTATAAGATAGGATAGTTTGACCAAAATGCATCGTAATAAAAAGTTCAATCAATTTGAAATAAATCTATAAAGATATTTACTTAATAGAGCAATTCTTTTCCAAATTATTGAGATATTTTACCATACATAATTTTGACCCTGGCCCCAGATTTGTCAATGTGGTGTAATGACTAATGACCAATAACATGGTGAATCTAAATATGAGTTGTCATGAGCAACTGTTCCACGTAATTGACTAGCCCATCCATTTCACACATAAAAAATTTGAATCTTTGAACTTCTTGATCTTTGCCCTTACATAGCATGCACCACAATTTATTACATCATCAAGTGATTGGATAGAAATTTATGTTGATGTAATTTCAAAATAAAAGGTGTCTTTTCAAATGAAAAATTATCTATTCATATTGTGTCTTATGAACGAATGGTTGTAATTCAAAAGATAATTATTGAAACATCGCTTTATCCAAAAGTTGTGTCTTACAAATATGAAGATGTCTTTTAGACAAAGAGGTACCTTGATGAAAGGGTTGTGTCTTTGAGAAAAGAACTTGTTGCCAACCATTTCAACACATCAAAACAAAAACAAAACAAAAGTAGGGAAAAATGTTGTGTTATGAAAATTAACATAAACACTTAAGTTCCATCAATTACGAAAAGCATATAAATTCCTTATAATCTACCTCTTTTAAAAAGCAGGCTTTAAGATTGAAGAATTTTGTAAACTCTTGGGTGTATCTAGTGGCCTATTCTCGTAAAGTGCAAGACAAAGTTAGACGTTGGCTTCATTACATCACTAAGGCTATTCGTATTATTCCCTTTTGCATACTGAGCAGTGGGGGAGAAATAAATCTTAAAGGTAATATCTATTGAAAGACTTGCCTTGAAGTCAATTTTGCTAGTTTCTTGAATTCCATATAAACCTTATTTGCACTAACAGTTTTAAGACTTACTTTTTGTGTTATTGGAATTCAAAATGGCTTGACTTGAAAAAATGGCTACCAACATTGTCAAGCTAGACTGCTTTGAAGTAAGAAACTTTAATTGATGGCAAAAAAATATGCGCCTCTTCTTTAAAATGTTCAAGGTCACTTATGTTCTAGATACACCAAGGCTAGATGAAGAAAATGATGAAGATTCCGTGAAGCAAACTTGTTTAATGCAAAAATGGGATAATAATGACTACATATGCATGGGATAGATTCTTCATGGAATGTTGGATATATTGTTTGATGCATACCAGAATGAAGCTAGTGCAAAACAAGTTCAGGACAAATTGGAAGTAAAATACATGGCTAAAGAAGCAAGTAGCAAGAAATTTTAGTTAGTCATTTCAATAACTGTAAAGTGGTTGATAATCGTTTTGTTATGGGGCAATTACATGAGCTTGAATGCGTTCTAAACAACATTAAGCCATATGAACTTAAAATACATGAAGCTATTATGGTATCTTCTATAATTGATAAGCTTCCATTTCATGGAGAAACATTAAGAAAGTTCTAAAGTATAAAAAAGAAGAAATGTCTCAAGATGACCTTGGTAATCATCTTCAAATAGAAGAAGATTATTGCAAACAAAAAGAAGTCAAGCAAAATGAAGAAAATAAGGATTCTAATGAAAAGAATCTTGAGACTTTGAAGGTCCATGTGATGGAACACAAATCATCATACAAGTCGATCTCGTGCAAGAAAAGAAAACATTTTGTTGGAATGAATGACAAAAGTTAGAAGATCAAAAGAAGCAAAAATGGTCCATTTTCCATTATAACAAACTTGGACCTTTCAAGGCGAAACGTAAACTTTTAAAAAATAAGACACAAGTGAGAACAATAACAAGTTTGTGACTATGGTTTTCGATGTCAATCTTCTTCTTGATGATGGAGCATGGTGGACTGACACTGGTGCAACTAAGCATGTATACAAAGACAAATGTTTTTTTAAGACTTTGGAAGTGGTTAATGATGGAACTGTGTGTCAGTTAAAAATCCACTATGCAAGTATACGTATCGAATAGACAGTATATTAGCAAGTAGAGTATCGTTCCCACGGAGAATTGATCTAAAACTTTACTAATTACTAAAATTAAAATAATTTAATTTTATCCAAATAATCCAAATTAATTAATTAATTAAAACTAATAAACTAGAATTTAAAATAACAAGAAAAATCAAAATAATAACAATTGGAGAAAATATCAAATTAAACAAGCTTAGGATTACAATATCCCTCACACTTCATCTAAATTTTACCTCTCCTCCTTAACTTATTTCAATGGGTTGAATTGCTAACCTAGAGTCCTAAATTATTTATAAGGGTCTCCCGACTCGTCTTATAAAAATATCTATTTTAACCAAAATACTATATCCCTATGTGATTTGAAATTAAAACAGACTCATTAAGTGCAGGCTTTAATCTGGCTACATATGGCCTATAGGTATATCCCTATCCTATACGCAAATCATTTAACATGATCATATGCTATCCCAATTTTAGTCTACTCTAAACTCCCTCTCCCAAGTTTGTTTAGGTTCCTAAATCAATTTAATTGGTGATCAGGCAATTAAAAGCATTAAGAACAAATTGAAATAAACAATTCAATTCCCATAGAAAATAAGTAAGAAAAAGATTAAAAACTTAGACTACATGTGAGTTCAATTGCAATCCTAGAAAAAGAAAATTAGCTACTCATAATTGCAAAATCAAATAACATTGTATAAAGTTCAACCGTTGAAAATAACAAGAAGAATAAAAGCTAAGGAAGAAAACAAAATAATTGCCGCTCTGATCTTCGGATTTCCGCTTCAACTTCTAGCTTCTTGAATCTCCAAAAGTCCTATCAAATTCTTCAAAAACATACTATTTATACTAACAAACTTAACCTAAACTTCCTTAAGTTGACCTAGGGTTTAATTGGGCTTAAAAACATAATGACAAGCCCAAAAATCACTTGTTAGTCTTTACAAATTTCCATTCCCGACACAGTACGTCCAGCAACTTTCCGATGCGATTTTCTCCATCTTCGAGGCAGAACTGGGCAAAGTGATCTTCATGAAAGTAGTAGCTCTGTCTCTTAGCTTTCCAATGGTCAAGAATCGCCGCAATTGGAGTTCTGTAGCTCGAGATATGGCTAAAACACTGAAACATATGCAAGTAGATTTCTGGATCTTTCAGCACCTTACTTTCTAAAATTAAACCCAATGACTTTAGGTCCTACCAAAAATATAAAAAATAATAAATATTAACCAAATTAAAAGAAATAACATAAAAATAAATAACTTACTTAAAAATAAACTAAATATAAAAATAACTAAAAATTAATAAATTATAATTAAAAACTAAGGACTTAGCTAAAATTTAATAACAAAATTGGAGTAAAATAATTCTATAAAATAGAATTATTACACCCTCAAACTTAAGATTTTGCTAGTCCTCGAGCAAAAGAAAAGAATCACAAAAAGAAAACGCAAACATGAAAATCCTTGAACGAGAGATAGAAATACCAAATCATGATTTCTCAATTTTTCCTCAGAAATTAACTCAAATTCTAGCTTAAGGTAACATACAACTAATCCTTAAATTCATGCATCAATTCAAGCGAAACTTTATTTTTCGAATGGACTTCCGTGTGTGTGTGAATGCTCTTTTACAAAGAATATCATGCAATTCAAATTAGTTCATGCCAAATCTAAGCATAGATTAGTACTTGGATCCCATAAGTTTGCTTTTCATCTCTCTCTCCACTAATGTAGATTAACACTTATTCAAGAATCAATAGGTCTTTATCAAGCTTGTAATGTAAGGCCAGGGTCAAGGTATGATAAATGATATATTTAGGCTCAAATTCACCCTAAACACTTAATCAATCTAGGACACATAAAGAGCTCAAATATATATATATATATATATATTTTTACAACCCCCCAAACTTGAAGTAAACTTTCCTTTGTACTGCACTTGGCTTTCTTTTCTTTCTCTTTTTTTTTTTAACCCTCAAACTTATTTTTGACAATTATAACAAGGGATAATTTTTCCAACAACTTTCATCATTTTTTTTTTAAACCTTCTTCCTCAATTTATTTTTGAAGCTCAAATCATTCCTTAGAAATATTAAAATACTTAGAGGGTGAAAGGTTCAAATTGCTGGATTTAAATAGAAAGGTCATGGCTAACATAATTAGGTAATTACAAAGAAAAGGTAAATTAGGCTAAAAAGGGGTGACTAAGGATAAATATAACAAGGTAGGCTCAAAAGGCTCAAACGGTCCAAAGATGGACTAAATCACTTCCTATCCTAAGTGTTATCTAAGATTTCGCCTCGAGAGAGAATCAAACAAATTCTAGAATTCATGACTTCACTATACTTTTTCATCAACATAAATTTTCTCTGAATCACATAAAAATTCTAAGTAAAAGAGTATAGTGCTCAAATTATTGGAAGTCACACTTTAAAATAAAATTAACACAAGAATATCACATAAAATTAAATCATAACTATATGTTTCCCAAAAGCTAAGAATCCAAAGATAATTAAAATATCATCCTAGGATTGGGACAATCATGAATAAGGTGCAACTATCTCAAATTTTTTTTTTTGAAAACACAAATGAAACATGCAAAACATGCAAAACATAAACATGCAAGATAAATTCTAAACCAAAGCTAACTAAACATTAAAAAATTTCGATGCTACCCCCAAATTGAGAATAAACATTGTCCTCAATGTGATAAAAGAAAATAAAGAAAAAGGACAAGAATACTCCTCTAACTCCGGAATGGAAGACTATGAATCCTCTGCATTGTCACCATGAAAATCATCCTCAGTGTCGGAATCCATAAGCAACGAAGGAAAAGTAGATATCCATCCCACTCTTTAAGATGCAGCCTAAATACTCTTGAGGGAAGAGTGAATGTGGTGAGTGAAAAAAAATAAAATAAAATAAAATAAAAGTAGAATTAATGTGAAAAAAAATTGAAAAGGTAAAGAGAGAAACAAAAATTTCAAGAGGAAGAAGTTGTAGAAGAAGAAAAAAAAATAATAAAAAAAATAATAAGAATGATGGTGCGGTTGAAGGAAGACAAAAGTGAAAAAAATAAAAAAAAAGAATAAAATAAAAAAATGTGTGGCTGAAGACAAGAAAAAAATAAAAAAAAAATGAAATTGTGCGGCTGAAAAAAAATTTAAAAGGGTTGGGGCTGGGCCCCTACTGCACTATTTCTACAGTGTTTTCTGCACTGTTTCTACAGTGTTATCGCACTGTTTCTACAGTATTTTCTGCAGTGTTACCGCACTGTTTCTACAGTAGTTTCTGCACTGTTTCTATAGTGTTATTGTACTGTTACGGCACTGTTACTGGACTGTTTACTGCAGTTTTTGCTCCATTCAGCGTCGCGGCTCTCCCTTTGAGGGTTGCGGCGCTGAAACAGTCAGTTTCTTGCTACTTTTGCAGCACAATTGAGGGCCGCGACACTTAATTTGAGGGCTGCGGCTCTGATTCTTTTTTTTTTTTGAATTTTTTTTTGAAACCCAATTATCTGCAACAGGAGATAAAAAAATTAGAATAAATAATAAAAATAACTACTAAATAAATAAGTAGTAAAATAAAACAAAATAAAATAAAAACTCATGAAAAAAAATAACAAAAATAATTAAAGTTAAGGAACTTGGGTTGCCTCCCAAGAAGCGCTCGTTTACAGTCACTAGCTTGACTATAGCACCCCCTTTTTCAGTTCTTCATCTTCGAAATATGGTCTAAAGCTCAGCCCATTAACCATGAATGTGCCCGTATCCTCACTATCAATCTCAATTATTCCACATGGATAAGCCTTGACGACTTTGAAAGGACCCCACCATCTTTCTTTGCGTTTCCATGGAAAAAGCTTGAAGTATGATCTAGAAAGCATCATTACTTGTTGTCCAATCTCAAAAGGACAATTAGATGGTGGCGGAGGATGCTCAGTTGCTGACTACTTGGGTCTCACAGGCGTAGGTGGTGGCTTAAACTCAAAAATTGGTGCATGCTCAATTGAAGGTAGTGGAATAGGCTTGCCTTTACCTTCATTGACTAAAACCATTTTATAACAACTATCTGTATAGGGATACTGAGTTGAATTGAACAAATTAAATATCACTTCCTCTTCTCCAACATTGAAAGTTATTTTTCCATTCTTCACATCAATTATTGCTCCAGCTGTAGCTAAGAATGGTCTTCCCAAAATAAGAGGAATTTCAACATCATCTTCAATCTCAAGCACAATGAAGTCCACCGGAATGTATAAATGCCCAACTTTAAGCAAAACATCCTCTATAATCCCAACTGGGTGCCTGATTGTTCTGTCTGCTAATTGCAAGGTAACGGTAGTAGGTTGTATATCTTGAAATCCAAGTTTCCTGGCAATAGAAAAAGGCATTATTGAAACACTAGCACCTAAATCACATAAAGCTTTAGAAATTTTAAAACTACCAATAGTGCAAGGAATAGAAAAACTCCCTGGATCTTTAAGCTTTGGTGGCAGCTTATTCTGGATTATAGCACTGCACTCTTCAGTAAGTGCAACTGTCTCAAACTCTTCCAATTTCCTCTTCTTGGTCAGGATGTCTTTCAAGAATTTAAGTCAACTGGGCATTTGTTCTAAAGCTTCAGCAAAAGGAATATTAATGTGCAGTTTTTTAAATACCTCAAGAAATCTTTGGAATTGTTTGTCCAGTTTTTGCTTTTGAAAACGTTGAGGAAAAGGTGGTGGAGGTGTGGGCGTAGATTGTGATTTACCTTTAGAATTTTCAACTGATTTTTGAACCACGATTTCTTTTTTATCTTTTTTTTCAATTTCTTTCTCATCAACTTGAATTGAAATCTCAGAATTTAAAGCTTGATTACTTACCTCTTTTCCATTGTGGAGAGAGATTGCCATACAATGTTCCTTACCTTCTCTTCTTGGGTTGGATTCAGTATCACTTAGTAAGGCACCTTGGGGTCTACTGTTGATGGAATTCGCAAGCTGCCCCACTTGGGTCTCAAGATTTCTCAAGGAGGCTCCTTGACTTTGAATCAAAGCTCCTTGACTTTGAATTAAAGCATCATTCTTGGACATATATTGCAAGAGAAGTTCTTCCAGGTGGGACTTCTTTTCAGGAACTGGTGGTCTAACTAGTTGCTGGAAACTAGGAGGCATGATGGGTTTTGGATTGGAAGGCCCTGCATTGTTATTCCATGAAAATTTAGGGTGGTTTCTCCAACCAGGATTATAAGTATTGGAGTAAGGATTATTCTGCTGTCTATTGAAGTTCCCCACAAACTGGACTGATTTAGAATTATATGGACTTTGATCATGTGAATGGCCATTTCCACACATCTCGCAAACCACTGATGAATTTTGAACTGCATGGACTCCTAGTGTGTCAAACTTTTTGGTCAGTGCAGCCACTTGTGAAGCTAATTGAGCAGTCAAATTGCCAAGTGCATCAATTTCATAAGCTCCAACTACTTTTCTTGATCCCGACTTTTCTGAAAGCCATTGATAATTATTGAAGGCCATCTCTTCCAACAAGTTATAGGCATCTGCAGCATTCTTACTCATTAATGCCCCACCAGCAGCAGCATCAATTGTAGTTTTAATTGACCCAACCAGCCCATTGTAAAATGTCTGAACTTGCAACCAATCTGGAATCCCATGATGTGGACATCTTCTTAATAATTCCTTAAACCTCTCCCAAGCTTCATACAAGGACTCACCATCAAATTGTGTGAATGAGGTAATATCGTTCCTCATCTTTGCAGTCTTTGCAGGGGGGAAGAATTTTGCAAGAAACTTTTGAGCCAGTTCTTCCCATGTAGTGATAGACCCATTAGGTAGTGAATTAAGCCAGCTTTTTGCTTTATCCCTAAGAGAAAACGGAAATAGTCTCAATCTGATAGCATCGTCAGTTACTCCATTGTATTTAAAGGTGTCGCAAATCTCCAAGAAATTTACCAAATGAGAATTAAGATCATCACTGGGTAACCCACCAAACTGGACTGAAGACTGAATCATTTGAATGTAAGCTGGTTTAATTTCAAAATTGTTGGTATTAATGGACGGTCTCCTAATACTTTGGTGCAAACCTTGCAATAGCAGAACAACATAATCTCTCAGTGCTCTATTTACTTCAGGAACCAGATTAATGGCATTATTGCCATTGTTATTGTTATCCTCAGCCATTGTCTGATTTAAAGCTGCAACTTGCGAATTCTCCCTTCGTAGCCTTCTGAAAGTTCTTTCTATCTCAGGATCAAAAGAAACAAGATTCAAGTTGTTTCTTCTTTGCATACAATGACTAAAGATACCTGTAAACAAACAAAAACTAATATTAAAACAAGAAAAATAAAATTTGAAGTAAGACTAAATTGCTTGGTATTAGTATTAATAAAAATTTTAGAAACAATTCCCCGGCAACGGCGCCAAAAACTTGTCAGTTAAAAATCCACTACGCAAGTATACGTATTGAATAGACAGTATATTAGCAAGTAGAGTATCGTTCCCACGGAGAATTGATTTAAAACTTTACTAATTACTAAAATTAAAACAATTTAATTTTATTCAAATAATCCAAATTAATTAATTAATTAAAACTAATAAACTAGAATTTAAAATAACAAGAAAAATCAAAATAATAACAATTGGAGAACATATCAAATTAAACAAGCCTAGGATTACAATATCCCTCACACTTCATCTAAATTTTACCTCTCCTCCTTAACTTATTTCAATGGGTTGAATTGCTAACCTAGAGTCCTAAATTATTTATAAGGGTCTCCCGACTCGTCTTATAAAAATATCTATTTTAACCAAAACACTATATCCCTATGTGATTTGAAATTAAAACAGACTTATTAAGTTCAGGCTCTAATCTGGCTACATATGGCCTATAGGTATATCCCTATCCTATACGCAAATCATTTAACATGATCATATGCTATCCCAATTTTAGTCTACTCTAAACTCCCTCTCCCAAGTTTGTTTAGGTTCCTAAATCAATTTAATTGGTGATCAGGCAATTAAAAGCATTAAGAACAAATTGAAATAAACAATTCAATTCCCATAGAAAATAAGTAAGAAAAAGATTAAAAACTTAGACTACATGTGAGTTCAATTGCAATCCTAGAAAAAGAAAATTAGCTACTCATAATTGCAAAATCAAATAACATTGTATAAAGTTCAATCGTTGAAAATAACAAGAAGAATAAAAGCTAAGAAAGAAAACAAAATAATTGCCGCTCTGATCTCCGGATTTCCGCTTCAACTTCTAGCTTCTTGAATCTCCAAAAGTCCTATCAAATTCTTCAAAAACATACTATTTATACTAACAAACTTAACCTAAACTTCCTTAAGTTGACCTAGGGTTTAATTGGGCTTAAAAACATAATGACAAGCCCAAAAATCACTTGTTAGTCTTTACAAATTTCCATTCCCGACATAGTACGTCCAGCAACTTTCCGATGCGATTTTCTCCATCTTCGAGGCAGAACTGGGCAAAGTGATCTTCATGAAAGTTGTAGCTCTGTCTCTTAGCTTTCCAATGGTCAAGAATCGCAGCAATTGGAGTTCTGTAGCTCTAGATATGGCTAAAACACTGAAGCATATGCAAGCAGATTTTTGGATCTTTCAGCACCTTACTTTCCAAAATTAAACCCAATGACTTTAGGTCCTACCAAAAATATAAAAACTAATAAATATTAACCAAATTAAAAGAAATAACATAAAAATAAATAACTTACTTAAAAATAAACTAAATATAAAAATAAATAAAAATTAATAAATTATAATTAAAAACTAAAGACTTAGCTAAAATTTAATAACAAAATTGGAGTAAAATAATTCTATAAAATAGAATTATCACTGTGCTATACATGGGAAATTATTGATTTGCTACTTTTAATATAGCTAAAGCTATGGCAAAATAAGATTTTTTGACTTCCTATGTTTATAACTTTCTTAATAAATCTTGATTGTTCTTATACTTGAGCATTTGGCTTTTTGGTTGGTATATGATTTCTTGCCTAAAAAGTAAGATTCAAATTTTCTTTCTCTCAATGAAAAAAAGATCTTTATTGTTCTCTGTTCTTTTTTATCCTTTTTCTTCCTTCATATTGGGAAGTTTACGTATTTGATCCTTCATTGCTCTAAACCGAAGTGAGAAGTAGATAAATTTACTTCTTTTTTTCATTAAGGGGGTGTCAAAGGCACAATTAGAGTATCAAAAAACATGTTCTCAAAAGATACGATTTGGAATTCAAATTATTGGTTAAATAATTACTTATTTCAATAGATATTTTTGGGAAAAATCTCTAAAATTAATCAAATTATAGAACTTTCCAAAACACTTCAAACAACCAAATAACAACTTTTTTTCTAGAGGACCAAATCCCTCGTACTAGTAACGGATCTAGGATTTTGTATGAGGGGTGGTTAAAGAGCAATCATACAAGGTCATGAATAGGGTCAATGATTCGATTCGGAGCAAAAAAGTAATCACTTTCAAAATAAAATTAATTATAAAATAAAATTTTATTTACAATTTGAATATAAGTTTTCAAAATCATCATTATAAATGGACATAGAGTAGAAAGAAAAATTAGATTTTCACATTAGGTATTATAAGTTGTGCTCAACGTGCTTTCATATTTTCAAATTCATCGATAATTAAATTCGTGTCAATGATTTTAGAAATCACTTTGTGCCTATTTAATTTGAAAAAGTAAGATAAGATTTTTGAAATTTTCTAAATATTTTAATCACATTCTTGTTTAGTTTTTCATGTTAATGTACGACATGTTGTGTAAATGCTTAAATCGAATTAATAGATTGTAAGAAAAATCAATGTAAAAAATTATACTTTTTAGGCATTTAAGTAATGCATTTTTTACTCTATTGGACTATAACATATTATATACAATAATACAAAATATTTTAGTGAAGTTAAGCTACAAAAAATGAAAGGTTTTTGAGAAAAGTATATATTGCATAAATGCTCAAATCGAATTAACAAATTGTAAGAAATATCAAAGTAAAAACTTATACTGTTTAGGCAATTCCACAATGGAAAAATGAAAAATAATTTCAAAATTTGGGTTTATTCTATAAGGAAAAAAGACAAATAATTTCAAATTTAGACATTAAGCAATGCATCTTTTACTCTATAAGAAAATTTGGATTTACTTTATAAGGAAATTTAGGTTTACTTTAGAAAGAAAATGGGTTTACTCTGTAAAGAAAAAAGAAAAATAATTTCAAATTTAGGCAGTTAAGGAATGCATCTTTTATTCTATAAGGAAATTTGGGTTTAGTTTATAAGAAAAAAAATAATTTCAAAATTTGGGCCTAGAAAGAATTGAACCCAAGCTTCCAAAATTTTACTTAAATGACTCACCACCATGTATTATTTAATTTAAAAAGGGGTGGCAAACTTATTTATTCACCATATTATACTTGTAAAAATTAAAAAAAAAAATGAAAACTGAAGGGTGGCCCTTGTTGCCCTCTGCCACTGCCCCGTACATTGATAAAACACACTTTCTTATATATATATATATATATATATGCCAAGATTATATGATATAAAATGACAAGTATATTTTCATTGATGATAGTTAGCCAATTGTTAATTATAAAGGTCTATTTGGTTCAAAATAAAAAATATAAGTGTTTGATTGAATTTAATAAAAGAATAAAGATTTCTTTGAAAATTTCTGTAGAACCTAAAATTTTTTTAAATATTATGCTTATTATTTTTAAACAATAAATATCTGATTATTTCTATTTCTTCACTTTTGAATTTGAATTATTTAACATATATTCATTCATGAGATGTGTGCCAAGGGGGAAAAGTAGAAATCTATTGCCTTGATCCTTAATCCTAATCGAAGGATCAAATTATGTGAAATGAAATAATTTATAATATAATTATTTGGAATAAAGTCGATGTCTACATAATGTATAAAATATCTTGTTTAAATATACTTAGAATAAGTTATAGTGTTATCTACATGATTGATTAAGGCTACTATTTCAAAATTTTCTATTTATTTTGTACTTCCTTTATTTTATATTGAATGTTCACATTTCATTTTTTTAGTCAAATTTAATCACTTTTGATCGTAATTTTTTTAGATATCATATGAAATTAAAATTTTAAAAATAAAAAGATAGAAGAAATAAATTCATCTCCTCTAAATCTACAAGCAAATCTGCTTCATAGTTCAAACCAGGCAATAATATAATATCAAAAACTTTATTTCATTTTAGAATAATTCATGTCCTTTTTTTGGTTTTTTAGGCATCACAACATTTGCATTGTCCATTAACACAACTATGGATGTTACATCTAGGATCACTTTTTTTTGTTACAGTCAAAGTCTTTGGAACAGCTTATTTTTGTTCCAAAAGTAGGAACACATTGGCATCGACCTTCTCTGCACTCTAAAGTTTTGTCTATACACCTAATTCCTTTGCAATCAGCTACAGTGGTGCATCGTTGCCCTTGCACTCTCAGTACCATTGAGAATACCATTGCTGTAAAATCAATGCATTAATAGGATTATAATTAAATTTAACAGGAAAGTCAGTTAAGAAATGAGATTTCTAAGAGAAGGGTTGACTTAAATGATGCAAACAGCAGAAAGATGAAAAATTTCATGTTGAAAGAAGCTTTTTCCATGTTGTCTTGGGTTATTTGCTGTTGCTGTTCCTGATGATGTTGAGGCTTCTGAAATCACCAATGTCAATTTATAAGATGGGATAGTTTGACCAAAATGCACCACAAAGGAAGGTGCAATCAATTTGAAATAAATCTATAAAGATATTTACTTAATGGAGCAATTCTTTTCCAAATTATTGAGATATTTTACCATACATAATTTTGCCCTTAGCTCCAAATTTGATAATATGGTGTAATGACTAATGACCAATAACATGGTGAATCTGACTATGAGCTACCAAGAGCAATTGTTCCACGTAATTGACCAGGCCATCCATTTCACACACAAAAAATCTGAATCTTTGAACCTCTTGATCTTTGCCTTTATAGCACATACACCACAATTGATTACATCATCAGCCAATTAGATATCAATTTATGTTGTTGTATTTTTAAAACAAAAATGTCTTTTCAAATGAAAAATTCTCTTTTCATATTATGTCTTATGAACGAATGGTCGTAATTTCAAAAGGTAATTATTGAAACCTCTATTTATCCAAGGGTTGTGTCTTACAAATGCGAAAATGTCTTTCAGACAAAAAGGTACCTTGATGGAAATGTTATGTCCTTGAGAAAAGACATTTGCAAGCCTATATAAAGGACTCCTTGCTAACCATTTCAAAACATCAAAGCAAAAACAAAACAAGAGCAGAAAAATTAAAAGCAAGAAAAAAGTTATGCTCTGAAAGTTAACATAAACACTTAAGTTCCCATCAATTACAAAAAGCATCCAAATTCCTTATAATCTACTTATTGCAGAAAGTAGGCTTTAAGATTGAACAACTTTGTTAACCGTTGGGTGTATCTAAGAGTCTACTCTTGTAAAGTGCAAGACAAAGTTAGACATTGGCTTCACTGTATCTCTAAGGCTAGTCGCATTATTCCCCTTTGCATATCGAGTGGTGGGGGCGAAATAAGTTTTAAAGATAACGTTTATTGAAAGGCTCACCTTGAAGTCAATTTTTCCAATTCTTTGAATTCCATCTAAACCCCATTTGCACCGATAATTTTAAAACTTAATTTTCTTGTTATTGGAATTTAAAATGGCTTCACTTAAAGAGATGGTTACCAACATTGTCAAGTTAGATTGCTTGAAGGAGGAAACTTTATTTGATGGTAGAAAAAGATGCATTTCCTCTTTACGACTCTCAAGGTTGCTTATGTTTTAGATACACCCAAGGCTGAATGAAAAAGATGATGAAGAATCCATGAAGCAAACTCGTTTGAGGGAAAAATGGGATAATAATGACTACATATGCATGGGACACATTCTTAATGGAATGTCAGATGCATTGTTTGATCGTAATTTTTTTAGTCAAATTTAATCACTTTTGATCGTAATTTTTTTAGATATCATATGAAATTAAAATTTTAAAAATAAAAAGATAGAAGAAATAGATTCATCTCCCCTAAATCTACAAGCAAATCTGCTTCATAGTTCAAACCAGGTAATAATATAATATCAAAAACTTTATTTCATTTAAAACAATTCATGCCCTCTTTTTGTTTTTAGGCATCACAACATCTGCACTGTCCATTAACACAACTATGGATGTTACATCTAGGATCACACTTCTTTGCTACAGTCAAAGCCTTTGGAACAACTTATTTTTGTTCCAAAAGTAGGAACACATTGGCATCGGCCATCTCTGCACTCTAAAGTTTTGTCTATACACCTAATTCCTTTGCAATCAGCTACAGTGGTGCATCGTTGCCCTTGCACTCTTGGTACCATTGAGAATACCATTACTGCAAAATTACAATGCATTATTAGTATTATAATTAAATTTAACAGGAAAGTCAATTAACAAATGAGATTAGTAAGAGAGGGATTGACTTACATGATGCAAATAGCAGAAAGATGAAAAATGTCATACTGACAGAAGCTTTTTCCATGTTGTCTTGGGCTATTTGCTATTGTTGTTCCTGATGATGTTGAGGCTTTTGAAACCACCAGTGTCAATTTATAAGATGGGATAGCTTGACCAAAATGCACCATAGAGGAAGGTGCATCCATTTGAAATGAATCTATCAAGATCTTTACTTAATATAGCAATTTTTTTCCAAATTATTGAGATATTTTACTATACATAACTTTGACCTTGGCTCCAAATTTGATAATATGGTGTAATGACTAATGACCAATAACATGGTGAATTTGACTATGAGCTGTCAAGAGTATTTGTTCCACGTAATTGACTAGCCCATCCATTTCACACACCAAAAATCTAAATCTTTGAACTTCTTAATCTTTGCCCTTATAGCACATACACCACAATTTATTACGTCATTAACCGATTGGGTATAAATTTATGTTATTGTATTTTCAAAATAAAAATGTATCTTTTTAAATGAAAAATTATCTTGTCATATTGTGTCTTATGAACAAATGGTTGTAATTTCAAAAGAAAATTATTGAAACCTTTATTATTCTAAGGGTTGTGTCTTGCAAATGCGAAAATATCTTTTAGACAAAGAGGTACCTTGATGGAAGGGTTGTGTCCTTAAGAAAAGACACTTGCAAGCCTATATAAAGGACTTGTTGCCAACCATTTCAATACATCAAAGCAAAAACAAAACAAGAGCAGAAAAATTAAAAGCAAGAAAAGCGTTATGCTTTGAAAGTTAACATAAACACTTAACTTTCCATCCATAACAAAAACCATCCAAATTTCATGTAATCTAATTGCAGAAAGTAGCTTTAAGACTGAATAACTTTTTAAACCCTTGGGTGTATCTAGGAGTTTACTCTTGTAAAGTGCAAGACAAAGTTAGACGTTGGCTTCACTATATCCCTAAGGCCAGTCGCATTATTCCCTTTTGCATACCGAGTGGTGGAGGTGAAATAAGTCTTAAAGATAACGTTAATTGACAAGTTCACCTTGAAGTCAATTTTTTCAATTTTTTGAATTCCATCTAAACCCCATTTACATTGACAATTTTAAAACTTATTGTTTGCATTATTGGAATTTAAAATGGCTTTACTTAAAGAGATGGCTACCAACATTGTTAAGTCAGGTTGCTTTGAAGAAGGAAACTTTATTTGTTGGTAGAAAAAGATGCATTTCCTCTTTACAACTATCAAGGTTGCTTACGTTTTAGATACACCAAAGGGTGGAATGAAAAGATGATGAAGAATCTACGTAGCAAACTTGTTTGAGGCAAAAATGGGATAATAATGACTACATATGCATGGGACACATTCTTAATGGAATGTCAGATGTATTGTTTGATGCGTACCCTAATGAAGCGAGTGAAAAACAACTTTGGGACAAATTGAAAGGAAGATACATGGCCGAAGATGCAAGTAACGAGAAATTTTTAGTTAGTTGTTTCAATAACAGCAAAATGGTTGATAGTTGTCCTGTTATGGAGCAATTACATTAGTTTGAACGCATTCTAAACAGCTTTAAGTAATATGAACTTAAAATGGATGAAGCTATTATGGCATCTTCTATAATTGATAAGCTACCTTTTCATATAAAAACATAAAAAAGAGGAAATGTCTCTTGAGGACCTTGGTAATCATCTTCGAATAGAAGAAAATTATTGAAAATAAAAAGTCATGCAAGATGAAGAAGAAAAGGATTCTAATGAAAAGAATCTTGAGACTTTGAAAGTGCATGTGATAGAACATAAAACCTCAAACAAGTCGGTCTCGCGCAACAAAAGAGAACATTCCATTGGAATGAATGACAAAAGTCATAAAATCAAAAGGAACGGAAAAGTCCTATGTTGCTATTGTAACAAACTTGGACACTTCAAGGTGGAATGTAAACTTTAAAAAAAAAAAAGACAGAAGGTGTGAACAACAAGTTTGTGACTATGGTTTTCGAGGTCAATTTTCTCCATGGTGATGGAGCATGGTGGATTGACATTGGTGTGACTATGGATGTATGTAAGGACAAAAGTGTTTTCAAGACTTTAGAAACGGTTAGTGATGGAATTGTGCTGTACATGGGATATTCCTCCTCTACACCAGTGAAAGGAAAAGGAATCGTGGATCTCATGTTTACTTCTGGAAAAACACTTGCACTAAGCGATGTCTATTGTAGCGACCACTCTCCGGTCACTATCGGCGTTCAAGACTTCTTGGAACGACCCACCAAGTCTAGAACAAGCCTGTCTCAAATTACTCGTTAATTCACACTTTTCACTCTTCATATAATATTATTACTTTATGTACTGATTTAAATCATAAATATAAAAATCAGTACAAACTTTTTCCTTATTTATTTACAAGTATATACACAAAAATATAAAAATATAAAAATTTCCAATTTATGCTATACATAAAATTTTGATTTCGTTTACAACTTGATAGATAAAATATTATGACTCGACCTCTAACAGAAACAGATACAGCGGAGTGACTCAAGGGAGTATGCTAGGAGATGCCTTTACCTATTCACGGTAAACCAACACGTCGATGACTTCACGCCAAATCGATCCCTGTCTGCAAAAAAGGAAATAAAATGGGGGGTGATGTCACGACTCATTTTTCCGGGCCATGACCGGCGCATGAGCTCAATGAGCATAGCTCACTAAGCCTACGCAAGCCTATCCATTTACCTTTTCTTAACAAATTTATCATATCATGAATACACACACACCTTTTCCCGGGTGTGAACATAGCCAAATCACAATGGCATTATCGATAATAATATACATGCATTATACCAGTCATGTATTTAGTAATTTACATTGCATACACATATTTACATTGTTTGAGTGTATTCACAATACAAAAAGACCCATGACTTCCAGCGGAAACATTTACAATAAAAGGGATTACTATGGAATGCCAGACACATACCCAGGAGATGCACTACAGGGACTCCTCGATCTAGGGTCCAACAGTCTCCTGATCTGAAAATATGAATTTTTATAAAATGTGAGTACAATACTCAGTGAGTGAATATTAGAAGGGAACAAGCAATCTCAATCAGAAAATTTGACAATCATGATGCACCGGTTGAAAACGAGACAGTTTTTGATCTAACTAATATTTAAACCCTTTGCACTTACCTTGAGATTTATTTTAGCTAGATAGCAAAATCGACAATTATCGTTGCAGCGGGAAGGTATTCTAACTAGATAGAATGCCTTCCCGTTGCAGCGAAGCGAAATCATAACTTATTGTTGCACGAGGGTTTCGCTCAACCGTACGAGGGTTTCGTGTTAAACCTTTTTTTTCTCAATTTAAGGCAATTCGCATACCATAGAATCACACATATATACACAAAGACATGAGCAATCATATATATACCGCCAAGTCATCACTGTCCTTGGTGGTAAAAGAGACATTTATCTGAGCACTTGCAGGCGTTACGTATCACCGTCCCTTCAAGCCCCTGGACAACGAATCATGCTTCACCAAAGTTCATGCGTGATAATTTCCAGGAATCGTGGGCGTTACATGTCGCCGTCCCCGTTTTGCTCAATTTTGAATTTTTAGGAAATCGTGGGCGTTACGTATCCCGTCTCCACTTTGCACACCATTACAGGCATGTGCATTCCCACTTCACACGTGCACGATTACATCAAGTTCACATAAATTTCTTAACCATACATGTAAACATAATATAAATGAACAATATTCAACACAATCAAATTTCACATCAATAAAATAATATTTCATGAAAAGCATGTTCCCATGGTACCCGTTCTTTTTTAAGGAAGATTGAATAAAATCATTCAAGCATTTTATTCAAATCGGTTCATATTCCCCAAAACCATTTTTGAAATGCAGATTCACTCACAGGTTTTCGGGAGTCGAATTCGAGCACTTTGACTGCTAATCCTCGGGTGCGATTTTCTTGCATTTATCCGAGGGCTCACCACCTTGACAAATAGCACAATAATTTAATTACTATATTGGTGTTAATTAGGTATAAAATTAACCTAATTTCTATACGGATGCATAGAATACTCAGTCAACTGCTTAAACGCGGTGTTGACCTAATTCGACCGATTGCCCGATAAATTGGCCAATGCATCCGATTTGATTCCAAATTGCACCATTCTTTTTCTAATTCCTTAATTCACCACATATCATTCAAATAAAGCCAAATTCAGCATTAGAACTTTCCCATTTCTTTATGGAAAAATTTGACCATTACAGTGCACTAGCATTGTAATTTTTCCTACTTAACCTTTTCACCTTAATTCATCATTTTCTAACCCATATTTCTTGAAATTCAAACAATCCCTCATTGATTCTCAACACACCAGGTTTGGCCAATGAAGAACACTAAAGAGAATCAATTTTTTTCTTACGGTTTTGCTTATAAATGTGCTTAACTATCTCTAAACACTAACATAGTCTAAAATCAAATTATTCCAACATCAATTCCTCTTCCATACCCATTTTTCAGAATTGAATTCATCATGATATCATGCCTCTCAACCATAGAAAATGGAAAGAAATGCATGGGTATTGTAGATCATAAGCAAAAGTGAAGAAATGTTATCTTTTTCACTTGATTTTCTTTGAAAATCACACTTTTTCTTGAATTTTTTGGCTAGGTTTTTGCTTTTCTCCCTTTGTTCTCTTTTCCTTTCCTTTGAATCTGGTTTATGCTGAATTTGGAGAGAGAAAGTGAGGATTATAAGCTGATTTTATTAGTTTAATAATAAAATCTAATGGCTTGCCACATGGCATAATGCCATTGGCCCATTTTTTTTAACTTTTTGACTTTTTATTCCAAATTTTCCACCACAAATATTTCAATATTTATCCAATCCCATGAGGAATAAAATCCCTTGGTCCTAACAAGTGCTGGGGTAAAAAATTTACTGATTTGCCCCTAGAGTGAAAAAATTACGATTTTGCCCTTATATTATGAAATGTACCGGAATTACATTATTTTCACTTTCTAACCTCAAATAACACTATTATTGATCAATCTTAATCAAATGGGGTAAAAATAGTTTCTAAAAATTCCCGTTTGGTTCTTTAGTGGTAAAATTACCATTTTACCCTTGTGCTTCAAAAATACCGAGAATCACAATTTTTCACTGCTAAACATCATTTTATACTCCAATAATCATAATTATATTTTAGATAATTATTCTTGGTCAAATGTGATCAAATCTTGGCTAAAAATCTCCATTTTATCATTAAATGGTAAAATAACCGTTTCGTCCTTAATCGGTCAATTTTTTTGATGGACTCCAAACTGGATCTTGAACTCCGAATCACTATTCTAAGTCATTCTGTGGGTTTCAAAATTTTCAAATTCCTCTTAGAATTTCTATTTGAGCTAGTTCAAGGTTCGATTTAACTTGGTTATACCACTCGGTACAATACCGTCTTTTAACAAATTCGACAGGGTCTCACAGGTGAGTCTCATAGACTCAGTGAATATCATTGACCTAGTGAGTAGAGCGTAGATAGGAAACAAGCATACGGTAGATCAGTTGAAGATAAATAACAGGAATATAAAAATAATTTGTCTTAAACAGGGGTTTTGTGCCTTATAACCATTTTTTGCATCAAATCAATAAAATCGAGCCATCTCTCGTGAAACCAAATATTATTTCAAATCATGTATAACTCATAGCTCGCCTTTTCGTTAGGAATTTCAAATCATTTCATAGAAAACAAATAAGGGAGCTGCGAAAATCCCTTTAATTCTATTCTCACAATACAGAGAAATATAATTCGTAATATTAAAACTCATTTCAATCCATGTAAAACAATTACATTTTATCAAAATTAATCAATAAGGCTTATGACACTTTTAAAACTTGGCTCGTGCCAAAAACTCATATTCGGTGATACCTTGCACTGGGGTATTCAACCGAATCTGCCAAGGCTGTTAAAATTTCATATTTCTCAAAAACGCAGCAAGTCCTTGGCGTTGGTTGACTTTCACTTCTACGTGGTGGTTAGGCGTGAAGTGAACTCAAATCCTACCTTAGAAGATACCCTACGCACCTCTTTAACCGAGGTAAGCACAATAATCGGGTTTCCGTGCCCTTCTTATAGGTTGGTCCACAGAACTCGCTCTGCCATTGCAGCGACCACAATTATCCCACCAATTAAATAAAATTATCGTAGCATAACATGGCCCACAATCTTTATTTTGCCAATCAAGGCAAATCAAAGAAATTCACATATTTATCAATTCATAAAAATAGCCAGTCATATCCACAATTTATCATAAGCCATACAATTCAAACAATAATTTAAAATGCAAGTAATCAGTCTCCCATTACTCTATTTTTGAAATCATTATTCAATTTCAAAATGATTTTCAAGGGAATAATTTAAATCTTTTCAAAATATCGATCCTCGTACCACGTTAAAATTTTCTTTTCATAAATGTTCGTTATAAATATTTGCATGATATTTTTATATCAAAATAGCATGGTGAATACGTAATAAATTCCATGAACGCACACCACACAAATATAAGGCACATTTTCCTTTGATGTAAACCATTTTGAAAAGCTTGTTTCCCGGTTTAAAAACACTTTATATATAATATATACATATATTCTAAATTATTTCTAAAAAAATAATTTGCACTCACAATTCCTTAAATTAGCATCGATTCAAACTTCTAACAATTTATACGTAAATTAATTCATACATAGACATACATATATAATTAGGAATATTTTAAAATCGACACCCCTTACTCACATTTAAATAGCGGGATATTTCATCGCTATTTTTGTACGCGTATATACTTATTTTTATTTCTTGATCACCTATTTCGTTCGACTCGCCTCCTCGACAAACGTTCCTAGCAATCATTTAAATTCAATATATTTAATCCTACATTTGTATGGATAGTAATTTAATTAAAAATACCTCAAGTATCTTGCATATTTTTCATCTAAAATATGCATAATATTAATTACTCAAAAATATTTAAATATACAATTCATTTACCATTTGGGCTTAGGCCCTTTCTTTTCCTCCTAACTATTGGACCTTGTCCATGAGCTTATCCAATTTTCCTATTGGGCCAAGCCCAATTTCATTTCTTTTTTGGGCCTTGCCTAATTTTATTCTCTACTTGGCCCATTTTTATTTTTCCTATTCTTTTATTTTCATTTTCTATTTTTTTCCTTTTCTTTTTCTTCCACGTCTTTTTCTTTTCACGGTTTCTTCTAGCCCGTGTCCTTCTCAACGCCGTGGCTTCCTCTTTTACGGGTGGTGGCTTCCCTTCCTTTCCACCATCAGTCACCTTTTTTTCTCCTCCCTTTCTTCCTCCCAAAATCGATCATCATCAAGCTCCATTTCATGGCAAATAAGCCTCCAAAATTCAGCAACCATGCTGTCCAAAAATTTACACTTTTTGGCAGCATAACACATCAATTTTTTGCACTTTTCTTGCACCATTTTTTACAGATTTTTAGCTTCAAAAATCGGCCATCAAAACCACAAAATTTCAGTTTTCCATACTTCAAAAATTTGCATTAAAAACTTGAAATTTTCAGCCTTTCTTCTTTCCTTCTTCATGCCATTTTTCCCTTCCTTCTTTGGCTCAACTTTTTCTCATTTTCTCACCGTCCTCTCTCTTCTCTTCCTCACGGGTTTTCCTCTCTTTCTTTGCCTTTCTTTCTTTGCTTTCTCTTCTCTCTTCTCTTTCTTGCTTGATCGACTTTTTCTTTCCTTTCTTTGTCTCCTTTTCTCTTCCTTTTTCTTGTCTTCTCATCTCTTTAGTCGTCATTTCTCTAGAACTTTCTCCCATTTTCTTTTTTATTCTTCTTCCTTTGCTTTTACTTTATTTCATTTCTTTACTCTTTCTTTGTGACTGGCCCCCACTTCTTTTGTCCTCTCCTTTCATTCTTTCTTATTTATTTTCTTGTCTTGCACCTTTCCCATCCACCACACACACACACACACACACACACACACACACTTTCCTTTCTTTGACTTTTCTTTGTTTCTTTTATTTTGTCTTACTTTTCTTCTCATCTTATGTCCATGTGGTCACTCATGTATATAAACAAATATTTGTTTGACTTTTCCACCACTTTTCTTTATTTTTTCTTCATCTATTTTACTTTCATTTTATTTTTATTTATTCAAACTAATAAAATTTACATACTATACCTTAATTTCATTTTATTCAACATACCTCCATTAAATTTTTATACTTTAAAATCAATCATTTCAACACGTGTAAAAATTTTAATTTTCATCTATTTTCCTTCTCTTACACGTGTATAATCAAAATGTCGAAATCGTATTTCAATGCGGTGTCACCGTAATATTTAAACATTTATTTACCGTGTTAACTCGATAAAAATCACGTCTCACGTTTTTCACCGTTTTCTTTCAAAATAAATCTTTATTTCTTCTCCCCCACTTAAATTAGTCATATTCTGTTTTTCATGACTAATTTTTGACATTATATAAAATATTAATATTTTAATATTATTTTATTAAATAAAATATTATTTTAATCTAAAAATTTTCACTCACCTACTTTGGTCCCGAAACACATTATTATGTCTCGGTTTACCTCCGGATCATCCTTGAACTCGCTAATTCATCTTCAACTAAAATATTATTATTTAATTACTGCTTCTACGCTTGCGAAACAATTTATTCTTAAACGTTTCTTAGCACACCAATTCACATTAAATGATCACTTGTTTGATCAATAAAATCTTATTTATGTCCAATGAAGGTACAGGGTGTTACATCTATTATGCACTAAAAGTTATAATGAATCTTGTGTCAGGTGGTTTGTTGGATAAGTATGGCTTCAAATTAGTATTTGAAGCGAATAAGTTCATCCTTACAAATAATAGACAATATGTGAGAAGTGGATACTTATGTGAAAACATGTTCAAGCTTAATATTAATAAAAATGCGCTTCTAGTTATAGTTATATTGATGCCTCATTTAATGCTCTTAATAGTAAAGCAACATTGTCTGATTTATGGTGTAATAGATTAAGTCATGTTTGTTATAGAAAAATGCATGATATGGCTAAATTAGAGTTGATACCTAATATTGATGAAAATAATGATATGTGCAAAACATGCATGGTTATTCAAATCACGAGAAGCACATTTCCTAAGGTAGAAAAAAATTCTAAATTGCTTGTATTAATACATTTCAATGTTTGTGATATGCACAGTACTCCATTTATTGGTGGAAATAAATGCTTTGTAACATTTATAGATGACTGTTCTGGATATTAGTATGTTTACTTATTGCAAAGTGCTAATGCTGCTGTTTTGAGGAGACATTGCTACATGTCCTCTGGTAAGGTCCAGCAGCACACTAGGTTTCGGAATTCTTTGCTCAAGTTTTCCAAGTTTTTGTTATTTTGCTTCAGAATATTATACTGGTAGTATGGGCAAGGTACTATTCAGGAGATTTTACAAATAAAGGACACATTCAAGTTTTATTGCCCATTTTCATTTGTTGGTTCTTTTGGGTTAAAGGAAATGATGCTAAACACAGACAATTAAGAGTGTATCCTCAATTAATAATAGGGAGAATTATGAAGTTATTAAAGTTGCTTCATAAAGGGAATTTAATGCTCAAAGAGCAATGAAAATGTAGATTGCCATGTTGTTGACTATCACCTTTTCGAATCAACCATGCATGCCACCACAAATCATTAAATGGTTGAAACCCAATTTGGACAAATTCAAACTAAAAATGGATGGGTGCTTGAAAGAACAATTTCGGAACGCCGTGGGGGGAGGTGTGGCACGTGACCATACAAGTATGCTAATCTAAGCTTTTTCTGAAAATTTTAGACCCCATAATTCTTTAAAAGCCGAATTGCTTGCATTTTAAATAAGACTTCTACAATGCGGTGACCACAATTTTTCTAAAATCTAGATTGAGATGGATGCCAAGGTGGTAGTTAATATGATATTGGAAGGGAGTACTAGATCATACGATACTAGGTATGTTTTAGCTTCCATTCGAAATGTTTTAATTATAATTTTACTTACTGAATCATTCATATCCATTGTGAAGGCAACCATCGAGCCAAGGTTATTCACATCAAGGACTTAAGGTTTTCTTTAATGTTGAAGGTGAGCTAAATGGTATCTTGAAGCTACATAGAATTAATTTACTTTATGTTAAATTGAAACATGTGAGGTTTACGTCTCCCACCTCAGTGTACTTTTATTTTCCATCTTAATAAAATTTTAACATGTTAGCTGGCCCTAAGAGATTTTTTAGCTTAAAATAAAAAAAATTTGGCATGGTAATCTTGAATTGAATTTCATACTATTATGAGAGTATAAGATGAATAGGCTTGTTGAGCTTTAGAATGAAAATTTGGAGTGAGATTCTTATTAGAGGAATGTCTTAGCCAATTAGGAGAGTTTATAAATGTATTTTAGTCATGGGATCTAGTAATAATTTTCACACTAGAGAAATGTCCTAGCCAGGGACAGCTTCTCTTGATAACAAAGGGGAGCCATGGCCCCCCAAATATTATAGTTTTACTTACATGTAATTAATTATTTTTAATTTTCCTAACTTGGCCACATGCAATTAATTTCTTTTTTAATTTTCTTAGCTTGGCCCTCTCAAAATATTATGAAACTTGTACTTACTAGTTAAGCCCAACATATAAATTCTAATCCAATATGCAAAGCCTATCATATTGAAAAACATAAGAGTGAGTCTACTAACCTATACGCATTAAGTCTTAATATAAATCTAAGCCTATTACTATATGTATGCCCTAGAGCCAATCGATTGGGTAATGAATACAAATAGAAAAAGGTATAAAACCTCAAAAGGTTTCACTTTGTCAAATAAGCTTGATGGATAATAGGTTAACATAAGACTAATTTGGATGAAGCTCCTAAATATTTAGTATATTGAATAACATTTGGTTACCTTCTATGCTGTTTGTCCTTATCATTTTTTGTTTTGATCCATTGACAAAGCAAATTGAAGCTAGTGTTGGCTAATGAAGGATAAGTCATATTTCTCTTATTTTATAATTTATAATTATTTTAAGAACCAATCCTTTTACATATTCTAATGATAGGGTTTAGGTTTAGAGTTAATTGGGTTGTGTCTTAAGCGGGTTAAATCTTCGTATTGTTGTGCTAATTTATAAAAAATAATTTATTGATGTGTCATTTTTTATTATAAAAAAATTAATTTAATTTGTTTAAAAAACATGTTCATTGTATGGTGTTATATAAAATTTAATTCGGTTTATTTAATAAACATGTTAATAGCTATGTGTTTAAAATCTTGAATTATTTAATTGATTGTGGTAGTCTTGTTTACTAGTTAATACGTCACTGAAATATGATATGATTATGGTGTGTGTACATAGAGTTACTTTATCAGCCATTAATTTACAGTTCAAAATTGAACATTAATTCTCAAAATTGAATTAGCTCTAAATGTCAATTTTGCTGTTTAATTATAGTAATTAAGTTTATTCATTCCACATTAATTACTATTTAACTGGCTTCTGTTTCTTGTCCAAAAGACAAAAAAGAAAAAAAAAAGGAAAAAGGAAAGAAGAAAGTTCACCTCTTTTTAAGAGGACATGTTGCCATTTTAAATAGGCAGATTTTCCTTATGATAAAGCAAGCACCATATTAGCCCAAATAAATCCATCCAAGTCCAACCCTTAAGAAATATATGGGGAAGTCTTCACTAAACTTGGCTTTTTTAGTCATGCTTTTGGTTATTGGCTGCATCATGTTGGTTTCTTTCCTTAATCTCAATATATACTATGCAACTCTTTCCAATTTCTTTCTTATTTATTGCAAAAAAAAAAAAAAATAAATGAACAGCAGTAACTACATGGTTGGTGCAGATTGGCAGATCAAGGGAGTTGAAGCAAGGAATGTTGTTTCCTTCGGATGCCATCATGATGGAGACTGCAAAAATGTTTGCCGAAGATGCACGATTTGCATTTGTGAAAACACATGGTGTAAATGCTTGTATGAAGATCCACCCCTATGCCTTTGACAGAAGCCATTTTGGTGTACCAAGGAGCACCTAGGGAATTATTGATTTGCAACTTTTAATATAGCTAAGGCAATGGCTCAATAAGATTTTTTGACTTCCCATACTTATAACTTTGTTAATAAATCTCGATTGTTCTCACATCCGAACATTTGGTTTATTCGTTGGTATATAATCTCGTGCCTACATAATAGAATTCGAATTCCCCTTCTCCCAATTAAAAAAAAAATCTTACTTGTTCTCTTTTCTTTTTGTCCCTTTTCTTCCTTCATATTGCGAAGTCTATGTATTTGATCCTTCATTGCTCTAAACTGAAGTGAGAAGAAGAGAAATTTACATTTTTTTTCCGTTAAGGGGGTGTCAAAGGCATATGTAGAGTCCTCAAAAGATACAATTTGGAATTCAAATTGTCGGTTAAATAATTACTCATTTCCATAGATATTTTGGGAAAAAATCTCTAAAAATAATTAAATTTAGAACTTTCCAAACACTTTAAAGAACCAAATAACAGCTTCTTTTCTAGAAGTTTGGGTTTACTCCATAAGAAAAAAAAATAATTTCAAAATTTGGGCTTATAAAGAATTGAATTCAAGCTTCGAAAATTTAGCTGAAATGACTTACCACCATGTTAAGCTAAGTTATATGAGATAAATAAGGGTGACAAACTAATATATTTACAATTTTATACCCATAAAAATAAAAGAAATTAACAACTAAGGGATGGTGGCTACTGCGTCGTGTAATGATAAAACGCACTTTCATATACATACATATATATATATATATTTATATAAATGCTAAATTACATGATATAAAATGAAAAATCTAGTTTCACTAATGACAGTTAGTCAATTGTCAATTATATAGGCCTATTTGATTTAAAATAAAGATATAAGCATTTGATTGAATGTGATAAAACAATAAAGATTTATTTGAAATTTTTTGAATAATTTAAAATTTTTTTAACATTATGCTTATTATTTATAAACAATAAATATCTCATCATTTCTATTTCTTCACTTTTGAATTTGAATTATTAAACATATATTCATTCATGAAATGTGTGCCAAGGGGGAAAAGAAGAAATCTATTATCTTGATCCCTAATCCTAAGTGAAGGATCAAATTATATGGAATGAAATAATTTATAATAAAATTATTTGCAATAAAATCTATGTCTACATAATGTATAAAATATCTTGTTTAAATATACTTAGAATAAGTTAACGTGTTATGTATATGATTGATTAAGGCTACTTTTTCAAAATTTTCTATTTATTTTGCACTTCCTTTGTTTTAAATTGAATGTTCATTTTCATTTTTTTAGTCAAATTTAATCACTTTTGATTGTAATTTTTTTAGATATCATATGAAATGAAAATTTTAAAAAATAAAAAGATAGAAGAAATGGATTCATCTCTCGTAAATCTACAAGCAAATCTGCTTCATAGTTCAAACCAGGCAATAATATAATATCAAAAACTTTATTTCATTTTAGAACAATTCATGCCTTCTTTTTTGTTTTTTAGGCATCACAACATCTACACTGTCCAATAACACAACTATGGATGTTACATCTAGGATCACACTTCTTTGTTACAATCAAAGCCTTTGGAACAGCTTATTTTTGTTCCAAAAGTAGGAACACATTGGCATATTCCATTTAGGCACTCTAAAGTTTTGTCTATACAGAAAATATTTTTGCAATCAGCTACAGTCCTGCATCGTTGCCCTTGTGCTCCCGGTACCATTGAGAATACTATTGCTGCAAAATTACAATGCATTAATAGTATTATAATTAAATTTAACAAGAAAGACATTTAACAAATGAGATTAGTAAGAGAAGGATTGACTTACATGATGCAAATAGCAGAAAGATGAAAAATGTCATGTTGAAAGAAGCTTTTTCCATGTTGTCTTGGGCTATTTGTTTTTGCTTTTCTTGATGATGTTGAGGCTTCTGAAACCACTGGTGTCAATTTATAAGATGGGATAGTTTGACCAAAATGCACCACAAAGGCAGGTGCATCCATTTGAAATGAATCTATCAAGATATTTACTTAATATAACAATTCTTTTCCAAATTATTGAGATATTTTACCATATATAATTATTACCCCAGTCCCAAATTTGACAATGTCAAGACTCGGAACTTCCCATCGGGCCCGCGACAACCGCCGTGACGTCTCGATAGATATTCATACCCCGAATCCCGACCGAAACCCCGCAAGGCTATCGTATCAGTTTTCTTACCCCTCTTGTGAGCGTTGATTTTCGAAAGTCATAACTTAAATAATTACTAGCCACTTTCAAACCAAAGTGACCAAAAAACGATTCTCGACTCATAGGGGCATTTTCGTCATTTTATCAAAAATTTCAAATTTCAGTAATTTCGTCACAAATACTTGGAAAACACATATTTTAAGTGAAATAAAAATCATCAGATATCAATACAATAAAATATTTAACAACATACCGTAATTTCTTATAAAATAATATTTATAAAATATTTAGTAAATAGGTTTTATAGCATAAATACAAGATAAAATTTTACATGTTGAGATACAAATAAGCAGAGTACATAAGTATATTTACAGTGACTCGCGGGCCCAAAATGAACATAAGTAAGAAGATTAGAAACCTACTGCGGAATGAGGTTGCAAAAACCAAATATGGTCCTTCACAAATCCAACTATCTACAACTAGTCCGATCTTGAAATGTTGAAAGGGAGAGTGGTGAGTTTGCACAACTCAGTGAGTAAACAAATATCTCCTAAAATATCTAAAGGTGAGTAATAGGAGACAAAGAAAACCTTTTTATATCAAAGGGTTTCATAACATGAAACCTTATTTAATCTAGTGTGAGTAATTTTAATTCACTCACATAGTAACAAATATGATAATAATTATTATAATAAGGCTTATTATTTATCAAAATCATGGCTTGTGCCATGAAATCATACTTGGGGATACATTGGCCGAGGCATCTAACCGAGTTCGTCAAGGCTGTTAAAATTCTCATAATTATTCAAAATCAGCCATCCCTTGACGTTAACTGAGTTCACTTTCACGTGGTGGTCTAGCGTGAAGTAACTCTATCATATCTCAAGATAATTAAATCAACCTGCACGCCTCTACAACTGAGATATCAATATATAGGGGTTTCACCGTGCCACCTCTAATTAGGCCGGTCCACGGAAACCCATCTACTGCAGTAGATATCAATCCACCAATTAACAAAATTTTAACAGTATGACTAGGCTATTTTATTACTAACCAGCCTGCACGGCAAACAACAATTCATATAGATTTCAACACAATAAACCAGCAGCCAATCATACCACATTTTCATAAGCCATAATAATTTAAGAAATACCATTCATCAAGCAATAAACAAAAGGGTCTCCAATTACTCAATTTTTCAATTAATTCATAAAATCTTCAATTCAATTTATAAAAATTGAATTTATTGTAAAAATTCAATTTATTTAGAAAATTCACATTTTTCTCATAAAATAGTCATTTCACCAATTCAATTAATTTTCATCATAAAATCATCAAATTTAATAAAATTACTTTAGATAAATAAGATGATAAATAATTTACTCACTGTTTTTGAAAATCTGAATTTTCAGATGCACTCGCGCTAGTGGTCCTCAAGCACAATCTCCTTGCCTTTTTCGGATGTCTCACCACTTTAACAAATAATAAAGTCGAAGAATTTACTAATTCGTCCCTAAATTGATTTAAACTAATTTAAATGACTAATGCATGTTATGCAAATGTAAAACGCGTCCGAATTTCGCTAAAACGCAGTATTGACTAATTTCGACTGATTACCCGATTAATTGGCAATTATGTCCAAATCACATCCAAATTGATCCATTTGTCTTTTAAAACCTTAATTCATCAATCAAATTTCAAATAACTAAATTTCAGCCTTAAATTCCTTCAATTTCTTAGGGTGAAAATTCAAACATTACGGTGTACTAACACCGTAATTTTTCCTAGTCATATTTTTCATTTAATTTCTCATTTTTCCAAGCCATTATCCTTGTAATTCAAACAATTCCTCCTTGACATACCACATACACAATTCTGCTAACAAAGAACCCTAGGGGATTTTAATGTTTTTCCTAAAACTTTGTTCATAACTATGCTTAACCATCATCAAACAACAACATAGTTGAAATTCAAGCAATTCCCATTACTAAATCTCATTCATACCCATTTGGCCTCAATGAATTCAGCATGATTCCTCATCATTCAGCCATGAAAAATGAAAGCTAAAGCACATTTAAGCTGGGGTTAGAGTAAATCTAAAGAAATCTCACCTTTGTTTGGCTTGAGTCTTGAAAAAACCTTGAAATTCCTTGAATTTTTGGCTTGTTTTTCTTGTTTTTCTTGTTTTTCTCTTTTGTTTTCCTTTGCTGCAGGTTTGTGCCAAATTGATGAGAGAAAGTGAGGGTTATGTGCTGATTTTATTAGCTTAATCATAAAATAAATGGCTTGCCACATGGCAAAATGCCATTAGTCCATTTTTTTTAACTTTTTGACTTTTATTCCAATTTTTCCACCACAAATAAATTCCATATTTATCCATACCCTAGTTAAATAAAATCCCTTGGTCTTGACCAGTGCTGGGGCAAAAATTTACTGATTTGCCCCTAGGCTGGAAAAATTACGATTTTGCCCCTATACTTCGAAATGTACCGAAATTACATTATTTCCACTTTTCAACCTCAAATAACACTTTAATTGATCAATCTTAATCATATGGGGTCAAAATCTTTTTTAAAAATTCCCGTTTCGTCTTTTAATGGTAAAATTACTATTTTGCCCTTATGTCCCAAAAATATCTAGAATCACAATTTTTCATTGATAAAATTCATTCTATGCTCCAATAATCATATTATATTTCATATAATTATTCTTGATCCTTTGAAATCAAATCTTTATTAAAAATCTCGATTTTGTCCTGAAATTGAAAAATGACCATTTTGTCCCTAATCGATCAATTTCTTCGACTGACTCCAAATTTGTCCTCGAACTCCGAATTACTATTTCGAGTAATCCCTGGACTGTGAAATTCCTTATTTCACTTTAAAATTCCTATTTTATTAGTTCGAGGTATAAATCAACTTATTTGTACTTCTAAGTACAATACCGGCTTTTTACCAACTCTACTGGGCTATTCAGATATGCAGACATGATGTCACATATATATACATAAATGTCATGTCAGATAATTTAGGGTCAGGCTTGACAGGCAATGTGGTGTAATGACTAAAGACCAATAACATGGCGAATCTAAATATGAGCTGTCATGAGCAACTGTTCCACGTAATTGACTAGCCCATCCATTTCGCACATCAAAAATTTGAATCTTTGAACTTTTTGACCTTTGCCCTTACAGTGTATGCACCAAAATTTATTACGTCATCAACCAATTGGATAGAAATTTATGTTGATATATTTTCATAACAAAAGATATCTTTTCAAATGATAAATTATCTATTCATATTGTGTCTTATGAATGAATGGTTGTAATTTCAAAAGATAATTATTGAAACATTGCTTTATCCAAAAGTTGTGTCTTGCAAATGTGAAGATGTCTTTTAGAGAAAGAGGTACATTGATTAAAAGGTTGTGTCCTTGAGAAAAGCAATTGTTGCCAACCATTTCAACATATCAAAACAAAAACAAAACAAAAATAGAGAAAAATGTTGTGTTATGAAAATTAACATAAACACTTAAGTTCCCATCAATTACGAAAAGCATTCAAATTCCTTGTAATCTACTTCCTTCAGAAAATAGGCTTTAAGATTGAAGAATTTTATAAAGCCTTGGGTGTATCATGTGGCCTACTCTTGTAAAATGTAAGACATAATTAGACGTTGGCTTTATTGTATCACCAAGGCTATTCGTATTATTCCCCTTTACATACAGAGTGGTGGGGGAGAAATAAGTCTTAAAGATAGTATCTATTGAAAGACTCACCTTGAAGTCAATTTTGCTAGTTCCTTGAATTCCATCTAAAATCCATTTGCGCCAACAATTTTAAGACTTACTCTTTGTGTTATTGGAATTCAAAATGGCTTCACTTAAAGAAATGGCTACCAACATTGTCAAGGTAGACTGCTTTGAAGGAGGAAACTTTATTTGATGGTAGAAAAATATGTGCTTCCTCTTTACAACGTTCAAGGTCACTTATGTTCTAGATACACCAAGGCCGGATGAAGAAGATGATGGAAAATTTGTGAAGCAAACTCGTTTGAGGCAAAAATGGGATAATAAAGACTACATATGCATGGGACAGATTCTTCATGGAATGTCAGATACATTGTTTGATGCATACCAGAATGAAGCTGGTGCAAAGCAACTTCGAGACAAATTGGAAGTAAGATACATGGCTAAAGATGCAAGTAGCAAGAAATTTTGGTTGGTCATTTCAATAACTGCAAAGTGGATGATAGTCGTTTTGTTATGGAGCAATTACATAAGCTTGAACACATTCTAAATAGCTTTAAGCAATATGAACTTAAAATAGATGAAGCTATTGTGGTATATTCTATAATTGATAAGCTTCCCTTTCATGGAGAAACATTAAGAAAGCTCTAAAGTATAAAAAAAAAGAAAATGTCTCTTGAGGACCTTGGTAATCATGTTCGAATAAAAGAAGATTATTGCCAATAAAAAGAAGTCAAGCAAAATGAAAAAGAAAAGGATTCTAATGAAAATAATCTTGAGACTTTGAAAGTCCATGTGATGGAACACAAATCATCATACAAGCAGGTCTCGTGCAATAAAAAAAAACGTTTTGTTGGAATGAATGACAAAAGCCATAAGATCAAAAGGAACAAAAAGGGGACATGTTTCCATTATAACAAACTTGGACACTCCAAGGCGGAATGTAAACTTTTGAAAAATAAGACACAAGTGTGAACAATAACAAGTTTATGACTGTGGTTTTTGAGGTCAATCCTCTCCATGATGATAGAGCATGGTGGATTGACACTGGTGCAATGAAGCATGTATACAAAGACACATATTTTTTTAAGACTTTGGAAGTGGTTAATGATGGAACCGTGCTATACATGGGAAATTATTGATTTGCAACTTTTAATATAGCTAAGGCTATGGCAAAATAAGATTTTTTGACTTCCTATGTTTATAACTTTCTTAATAAAATTTGATTGTTCTCACACTCGAGCATTTGGCTTATTGGTTGCTACATGATCTCTTGTCTAAAAAGCAAGATTTGAATTCCCTTTCTCTCAATTAAAAAAAATCTTTATTGTTCTATTTTCTTTTTTGCCCATTTTCTTCCATCATATTAGGAAGTTTATGTATTTAATCTTTCGTTGCTCTAAACTGAAGTGAGAAGCAGATAAATTTACGTCTTCTTTTTTTCATTAATGGGGTGTCAAAGGCATAGATAGAGTCTCAAAAAACATGTTCTCAAAAGATACGATTTGGAATTCAAATTATTGGTCAAATAATCACTCATTTCAATAGATATTTTTGGGAAAAATCTCTAAAATTAATCAAATTATAGAACTTTCCAAAACACTTCATATAACCAAATAACAACTTCTTTTCTAGAGGACCAAATCCCTCGTACCAATGGCGGATCTAGGATTTTGTATGAGGGGTGGTTAAAGAGCAATCATACAAGGTCATGAATCGGGTCAATGATTCGATTTGGAGTAAAAAGGTGATCACTTTCAAAATAAAATTATTTATAAAATAAAATTTTATTTACAATTTGAATATAAGTTGTCAAAATCATC
Organism: Theobroma grandiflorum; assembly: GCA_036013995.1. Lineage (NCBI taxonomy): Eukaryota > Viridiplantae > Streptophyta > Magnoliopsida > Malvales > Malvaceae > Theobroma > Theobroma grandiflorum. Next base: position 2,802,431 of record CP142127.1, read on the forward strand.
ATTATAAATAGACATAACCTAGAAAGAAAAATTATTAGATTTTCACATTAGATATTATAAGTTGTGCTCAACGTGCTTTCATGTTTTCAAATTCATCGATAATTAAATCCGCGTCGATGGTTTTACCAATTACTTTGTACCTATTTAATTTGAAAAAGTAAGATAAGATTATTAAAATTTTCAAAATATTTTAATCACATTCTTGTTTAGTTTTTCATGTTAACGTATGGCATATTGTGTAAGTGCTTAAATCGAATTAATAGATTGTAAGAAATATCAATGTAAAAATTATACTTTTTAGGCAATTAAGCAATGCATCTTTTACTCCATTGGACTATAACATATTATATACAATAATAAAAAATATTTTAGTCAAGTTAAGCTAAAAAAATGAAAGGTTTTTAGGAAAAATATGTCACGACCCGGAACCACTCTCGAGTCCGTGACAACAGCCGCGATGTCTCGATATGCACTCATCCATCGAGTACAATATCGAGACCTCGCAAAGCTCTCGTACCAGTCTTTCCAACTCCCCTGTGAGTTTCTATATACAAACCTCATATTTCTAAGCTTTTCGTTCGATTTCGGACCAAAACAGGGAAAAAGACGAAATTTATTACGCAGGGGCGTTTCGGTCATTTTTCGTCAAAAATTTCGAAATTTGGAAAAAATGTTACTTATGCATAAAGATTTCATAATTCGCAGTCGGAATTGAAATCGAATATCTAAAACATGAAATTTGAATAAAATTACATCTAATGGAATAAAATAATAATATTTCATAAAATAAAATATTTTCTTATAAAACAATTTTTATATAGATATCCGGATATAATTTTTTACAGCGTAAAACCAAAATATATTATTACAAACAGTAACACAGTTAACTGAAGTATAAAATTTAATTTACAATGCTGAGTGGGGTCAAAATAGAGAAATACAGTATAAGAAATGAACCTGTGCACTGAAGGTTATCACTCTAAACTTTCTCCTCAACAAAATCCTCTATCTACAACTGTCTGTGAGCCTGAAATGGGGAAATTGAGGGGGTGAGTTTTACAACCCAGTGAGTTAGATAACTACCATCCATGACATCTAAAGTCGAGTAGATTGAGACAATATAAATAAAACACAATGCTATTATGTAGTTCATAGCACCAATTTAATACAATTGTACAAATCAATCTCATTTAACAAAATCCAAGGCTTATGTTTTATTTATACAAATCAGGCTTAAGCCAAATCTCATACTCGTGGACACTTGATCAGAGCGTCCAATCGAGTCCGCCAAGGCTATGAGAATTTCATAATTTTTCAAATACAACCGATCCTTGGCGTTGGCTAAACTCATCTTCACGCGGTGGTTTAACGTGAAGTGAATTGTAACATTACCTCAGGAGTTACCCTACTCGCCTCTACGACCGAGGTAACAATTAATCGGGTTTTTCCGTGCTCCTCCTAAAGGCAGTCCACAACAACCCTCACTGCAGTGTTTTATTAGACCACCCAATTTATAGAAAAATTCAACAGCATAATAAGGCCATTTTAATACTAGCAAGTTTACACGGTAAACAACAATTTATGCAATTTTAACACATATACCAGCCAAGCATGCTCACCAAAATCATAAGCCATAATTTCAATTTTAACATATGAACACAAATTTAAACCTTTCTCCACATACTCAGTGTTATTAAATTGATTTTTTGATTTAAAAATTATTTATAAAATTTAATTTATTTTAATAGCATATAACTAGATAAAACTACTTCAGATATTGAAAATGGTAAATTATCCACTCACTGGTTTCGTGAGTCTAGAATACTCCTAGTCTCTGTCATCCGACACTATTTCTTTGCCTTTGTTGGATGACTCACCACTTACACGTTATGCATGGCACGAATTTCAATAAATCAAATCAATTAATATAATTGATTTCAGGCTCTATAATTTCTATATGAATGCATGAAATGCAATGTAAGTTGTCCGAATAACCGTCTAAATACGGTTTTCGGCCTAATTCGCCAACACGCGATTAAATTGGCTACAATCTCCAATTTAATTTCGAATTCATTTTTTTCAATTTCTATATTCTAATTATACTTAATTTTCCTTAGTGACTGCGAATGTGATGCCAATTTGCGGTTTGAAACACTTAGTGTACCAGTCTACACTTTAGGTAAAAATTTCAGTTTTTGCACCAAAATTTTCCATAATTTTTCTACACTCATAATTCATCAAAATTCATTTAATTTCCATGAAATCTCATCATTTTCAGTAGCAAATTCACTCCTGGAAAATTCGGCATCAATGGGTTTAATGGGGAAAAATCCTATTTCTTGCTTATTTTTGCCATTTTTCATTTCTATGTTTAACTAAACTTCCTAAACACCTTAATTCAAGCTAAAATTCAACCAAAATATTGCTCAAATCTACCCATGGAGATTCGGTCAGCATAGTGTTCATTGGGCAAGCATGAATTTCATGCATGGAAAATGGAAAGAAAAGAATGGGTAAGCTAGATCACTAAGAAAATTAAAATTTTTTACCTTTTTCAAGTTTGATTACTTGAATCTTTGCACTTTCCCTTTGAAAAATCAGCCTAGGGTTCGTAGTTCTTCTCCTTTCTTTTTTTCCTTTGATGGCCGGCCAATTTAGGGTTCTTTGGCTGAATTTTATGGCTTTATATTACTTAAATAATTAAATAATCAATTTATTCACATGTTAAACTACTTTTTCATTATTTTATTATTATTTGTTTTCCTTTTTGAATTTCTTTTCAGCCACAATATTCCAGCACTTATCCTTTAATCTCCTGAAGCTTCTAGAAAATTTTTAAAGATTTTTATAGTGTAATTTTTGTAAAATTACACTTTTACCCCCGAAAAAGTACAAAATTACATTTTTACCTCAAAAGTTAAAAAATTATCACAAGGCATATTTTTCACTCCTCAAACTCGTGCTACATTCCAATTTATCAAATTTGATCTAAATTCTCTCGAAAAATTAAATTTGGTCATTCGGTGGTAAAATTACCAGGAATTTCAACATCAAATTATGTTTTAATTAGTCTAAATAATCAATCTAAATCAAATAGGACCAAAATCTTCTTTAAAAATTCTCGTTTTGACCTTTAGTGGCAAAATTACTATTTTTTTCTTGTGTCCCAAAAACACCGAGAATTACACTTTTTCACTGCTAAACTTCGTTTTATGCTCCAATAATCATATAATATTTCATATAATTATTCTTGGTCATTTAAAATCAAAATCTTTATTAAAAACTCCTATTTTGTCCTGAAATTGAAAAATAACCGTTTTGTCCCTAATTGGTCAATTTTCCCGATTAATTCCAAACTGAACCTCAAACTCAGAATCACTATTTTGAGTAATCTCTAGACTGTGAAATTTTCAATTTCACCTTAAAATTCCTATTTGAGCTACTTCGAGGCATAATTGACTTATCAGTACCATTAAGGGCAATATCGTCATTTAACTAACTTTTCAGGGCAATTTAATATGCTAACATGCTTTCCAATGCATGTGAATGACATGTTAAACATAACACAGGGTCGGGCTTTACAAAGTACATATTGCATAAATGCTCAAATCGAATTAACAGATTGTAAGAAAAATCAAAGTAAAAAATTATATTGTTTAGGCAATTCAGTAATGGAAAAAAGTAAAATAATTTCAAAATTTGGGTTTACTTTATAAGGAAAATGGGTTTATTCTATAAGGAAAAAAGACAAATAATTTCAAATTTAGACAATTAAGCAACGTATGTTTTACTCTATATGAAAATTTGTATTTACTTTATAAGGAAATTTGAGTTTACTTTATAAGGAAAATAGGTTTACTCTATAAGGAAAAAAGAAAAATAATTTCAAATTTAAACAGTTAAACAATTCATATTTTATTCTATAAGGAAATTTGGGTTTACTTTATAAGAAAAAAATAATTTCAAAATTCGGGCCGAGAAAGAATTGAACCCAAGCTTCCAAAATTTTACTTAAACGACTTAGCATCATGTATTATTTGATTTAAATAGGGGTGGCAAACTTATATATTCACCATTTTATACCCATAAAAATAAAAATAAAAATAAAAACTGAGGGGTAGCCCCTGTCGCCCTCTGCCTCTACCATAGCCCTGTACACTAATAAAACACACTTTCTGATATATATATATATATATATATATACACACACACACACACCAAGATTACATGATATAAAATGACAAGTATATTTTCACTAATGATAGTTAGCCAATTGTTAATTATAAAGGTCTATTTGGTTCAAAATAAAAAATATAAGTGTTTGATTCAACGTATTAAAAGAATAAAGATTTCTTTGAAAATTTCTGAAGAACCTAAAAATTTTTTAAATATTATGCTTATTATTTTCAAACAATAAATATCTCATTATTTCTATTTCTTCACTTTTGAATTTGAATTATTTAACATATATTCATTCACGAGATGTGTGCCAAGGGGGAAAAGTAGAAATCTATTGCCTTGATCCATGATCCTAATCGAAGCATCAAATTATGTGAAATGAAATAATTTATAATATATTGTTTGGAATAAAGTCTATGTCTACATAATGTATAAAATATCTTGTTTAAATATACTCAGAATAAGTTAACGTGTTATCTATATGATTGATTGAGGCTACTTTTTCAGAATTTTCTATTTATTTTGTACTTTCTTTGTTTTATATTTGTGAGACCCTGTCAAATTTGTTAAAAGACGGTATTGTACCGAGTGGTACAACCAAGTTAAATCGAATCTTGAACTAGCTCAAATACAAATTCTAAAAGGAATTTGAAAATTCTGAAATCCACAGAATGACTTAGAATAGTGATTCGGAGTTCAAGGTCCAATTTGGAGTCCATCAGGAAAATTGACCGGTTAGGGATAAAACGATCATTTTGCCATTTGATGATAAAATGGAGATTTTAGCCAAGATTTGATCACATTGGACCAAAAATAATTATATGAAATATAATTATGGTTATTGGGGTATAAAATGATGTTTAGCAGTGAAAAATTATGATTCTCGATATTTTTGGAGCACAAGGGGAAAATAGTAATTTTACTACTAGAGGACTAAACGAGAATTTTTTTGAAAAGATTTTTGCTCCATTTGGTTAATATTGATCAATATTAGTGTTATTTGAGGTTGAAAAGTAGAAATAATGTGATTCTGGTATATTTCAAAGTATAGGGGCAAAATCGTAATTTTTTCACCTTCGGGGGTAAATCTGTAAAATTTTTACCCCAGCACTTGTCAAGACCAAGGGATTTTATTCCTCTTGGGATTGGATAAATATTGAAATATTAGTGGTGAAAAATTTAGAAAAAAAAAGTCAACAAGGTTAAAAAAAGGGGCCAATGGAATTATGCCATGTGGCAAGTTATGTTATTTTATTATTAAAGCTTAAAAATCAGCCATTAAAACCCATTTTCTCTCTCTGAATTTGGCACAAACCAGATTCAAAGGAAAGGAAAAGAGAACAAGGAGAAAAACAAGAAAACCTAGCCAAAAATTCAAGAAAAAGTGTGATTTTCAAGGAAAAATCAAGCGAAAAAGGTAATAATTCTTCACTTTTGCTTATGATCTACAATAGCCATGCATTTCTTTCCATTTTCTATGGTTGAGAGGCATGATATCATGATGAATTCAATTCTGAAAAATGGGTATGGATGAGGATTTAATGTTGGATTAGCTTGACTCTAGACTATGTTAGTGTTTAGAGATAGGTTAACATGTTAGTAAGCAAAACCGTAAGAAAAAACTTGATTTTCCCCATGAATCTTTCAAGGCCAAATATCATAGGTTGTGTTTGCAAAATGAAATGAATTGGAAAATGACAATTTAAGGTGAAAAAGTTAAGTAAGAAAAATTACAGTGCTAATGTACTATAATGGCTAAATTTTTCTATGAAGAAATGGAAAAGTTTTAATGCTGAAATTGGCACTATTTAAATGGTATGTGGTGAATTAAGGTATTAGAAAAAGAATGGTGCAATATGGAATCAAATCGGATGCATTGGCCAATTTATCGGGTAATCGACCGAATTAGGTCAACACTGCGTTTAAGCGATTGACCGAGTATTCTATGCATCCGTATAGAAATTAGGTTAATTTTATACCTAATTAACACCAATATAATAAATTCTCTAATTTTATTTTGTGTCAAGGTGGTGAGACGTTCGAAAAAGGTAAAAGAATCGCGCTTGAGGATTATTAATCCGAGTGCACCCGAAATCCAAATTTTCGACATTGTGAGTGAATTTGCATTTCAAATTATTTTGAGAAATGTACGTGTGTTGAAATGGATAATCTGAATGATTTTATTCAAATTTCTTAAAATACGTGCCTGAAAACAAGCCTTTGATAAAAATGCTTTGATGTGTGAATTGTGATATGCATAAAGCCATGAATTCATGTGCTCTATAATATGCTGCTATATATGTGTAGATGTGTGATATGTATTGACAAATAATATTGTGTGATAATTATAACCGTACATGTGCACGATGTGGGGGAGCACATGTCGGTAATGATGGATGCTGAATTACGGAGAATGATATTACTTGTGCACGATGTGAGGGGATGCACATGATAACTCCAACTATGTGCACGATGTGGGGGAATGCACACGATAACTCCAACTATGTGCGCAATGTGGGGGTTGCACATGAGCTGGTGAGATGGTGGTGATATTGTATTCATCTGTGTGTGTATATGTATGAAATTGATTACTCCTTCATTGTAAATTAATTTGAGTTGAGGGAAGGGGTTTGATACTAAATTGGATCAAAATGATTTTGTTCCAAATGTGTGCATTATGGTTTAAAATCCTTCCTGGATATTATTGCTTGTTTCCACCTAATGTTCACTCACTGAGTATTGTACTCATCGTTTTCAAAAATTCATGTTTTCAAATCAGGAGATTGTAGATTCCTAGATCACGAGATCACTGTATTTCGTCTCCTGGTAGGTGTCTGACATTCAATAGTTGCCCGTTTTTCTTGTAAATTCTCTGTTGGAAGTCAAGGGCCTTTTGTAATGTGATTACGTACATGTAATGTACATTGTCAAAGTTTATGTTTGACTGGTATGTATGTACATATGTTATCTATAATGCCATTGAGAATTGGCTTTGTGTGCACTGGGTGCATTGCATGTGGATGCCTCACACGATCATACGTGGAGTAAAATAAATGAAAATAGGCTTGCTTGGGCTCGGTGAGCTATGCTCATTGGATCCTTGTGCCGGTCATAGCCCAGGAATTGGGTCGTGACAATATTGAATGTTCACGTTCAGTTTTTTAGTCAAATTTAATCACTTTTGAGCGTAATTCCTTTAGATATCATATGAAATTAAAATTTTAAAAATAAAAAGATAGAAGAAATAGATTCATCTCCCCTAAATCTACAAGCAAATCTACCTCATAGTTCAAACCAGGCAATAATATAATATCAAAAACTTTATTTCATTTTAGAACAATTCATGCCCACTTTTTTGTTTTTAGGCAACACAACATCTGCACTGTCCATTAACACAACTATGGATGTTACATCTAGAATCACACTTCTTTGTTACAGTCAAAGTCTTTGGAACAACTTATTTTTGTTCTAAAAGTAGGAACACATTGGCATCGACCATCTTTGCACTCTAAAGTTTTATCTATACACCTAATTCCTTTGCAATCAGCTACAGTGGTGCATCGTTGCCCTTGCGCTCTTGGTACCATTAAGAACACCATTGCTGCAAAATTACAATGCATTAATAGTATTATAATCAAATTTAACATGAAAGTCAATTAACAAGTAAAATTAGCAAGAGAGGGATTGACTTACATGAAACAAATAACAGAAAGATGAAAAATGTCATACTAAAAGAAGTTTTTTCCATATTGTCTTGGGCTATTTGCTGTTGTTGTTCCTGATGATTGAGGCTTTTGAAACCACCAATGTCAATTTATAAGATGGGATAGTTTGACCAAAATGCACCACAAGGGAATGTGCAATCTATTTGAAATGAATCTATAAAGATATTTACTTAATATAACAATTCTTTTCCAAATTATTGAGATATTTTACCATACGTAATTTTGACCTTGGCTCCAAATTTGATAATGTGGTGTAATGACTAATGGCCAATAACATGGTGAATATAACTATGAGTTGTCAAGAGCAGTTGTTCCACGTAATTGACTAGCCCATCCATTTCACACACCAAAAATCTAAATATATGAACTTCTTGATCTTTGCCCTTATAGCACATACACCACAATTTATTACGTCATCAACCGATTGGATATAAATTTATGTTATTGTATTTTCAAAACAAAAAAGTGTTTTTTCAATGAAAAATTATCTTGTCATATTGTGTCTTATGAACAAATGGTTGTAATTTCAAAAGGTAATTATTGAAACCTCTATTATTCCAAGGGTTGTGTCTTGCAAATGCGAAAATATCTTTTAGACAAAGAGGTACCTTGATAGAAGGGTTGTGTCCTTGAGAAAAAACACTTGCAAACCTATATAAAGGACTCGTTGCCAACCATTTTAATACATCAAAGTAAAAACAAAACAAGAGCAGAAAAATTAAAAGCAAGAAAAGCATTATGCTCTGAAAGTTAACATAAACACTTAACTTCCCATCAATTACAAAAGCATCCAAATTTCTTGTAATCTACTTACTGCATAAAGTAGGATTTAAGACTGAACAACTTTGTAAACCCTTGAGTGTATCTAGGAGTTTACTCTTGTAAAGTGCAAGACAAAGTTAGATGTTAGCTTCACTGTATCCCTAAGGCTAGTGGCATTATTCCTCTTTACATACCAAGTGGTAGGGTGAAATAAGTCTTAAAGATAACATTTATTGAAAGGCTCACATTGAAGTCAATTTTGCCAATTCTTTGAATTCCATCTAAACCCCATTTGCGATCACAATTTGAAAACTTATTTTTCGTGTTATTGGAATTTAAAATGGCTTTACTTAAAAATATGGCTACCAACATTGCAAGTTAAGCTACTTTGAAGGAGGAAACTTTATTTGTTGGTAGAAAAAGATGCGCTTCCTCCTTACAACTCTCAAGATCGCTTATGTTTTAGATATACCAAAGGGTGCATGAAAAAGATGATGAAGAATTCGAAAAGCAAACTCGTTTGAGGTAAAAATGGATAATAATGACTACATATGCATGGGACACATTCTTAATGGAATGTCAAATGTATTGTTTGATGTGTACTAGAATGAAGCAAGTGAAAAACAACTTTGGGACAAATTGGACGAAAGATACATGGTCGAAGATGCAAGTAACAAGAAATTTCTGGTTAGTCGTTTCAATAATTGCAAAATGGTTGATAGTTGTTCTGTTATAGAGCAATTACATCAACTTGAACGAATTCTACACAACTTTAAGCAATATGAACTTAAAATGGATGAAGCTATTGTGGTATTTTCCATAATTGATAAGCTTCCCTTTTGCGGAAAGACATAAAAAAGAGGAAATGTCTCTTGAGGACCTTGCTAGTCATATTCGAATAGAAGAAGATTATTGAAAACAAGAAGTCATGCAAGATGAAAAAGAAAAAGATTCTAATGAAAAGAATCTTGAGACTTTGAAGGTCTATGTGATGGAACACAAACCTTCAAACAAGCCAGTCTCGCGTAATAAAAGAGAACATTCCATTGGAATGAATGACAAAAGTCATAAAATCAAAAGGAAAAAAAAATGCTATATTTCCATTGTAACAAAACTTGGACACTTCAAGGTGGAATGTAAACTTTTAAAAAAAAGACACAAAGTGTGAACAACAAGTTTGTGACTATAGTTTTCGAGGTCAATTTTCTCCATGGTGATGGAACATGGTGGATTGACACTAATGTGACTAAGGATGTATGTAAGGACAAAAGTGTTTTCAAGACTTTGGAAGTGGTTAATGATGGAACTGTGTTGTACACGGGAAATTCCTCCACCACACAAGTGAAAGGAAAAGGCATCGTGGATCTCATGTTTACTTGTGAAAAAATACTTGCACTAAATGATGTCTATTATGTACCAAAAGGTATAAAGAATCTTGTGTTAGGTGGTTTGTTGAATAAGTATGGCTTCAAAGTAGTATTTGAATCGAATAGTTCATCCTTACAAAAAGTAGACAATATGTGAGAAGTGGATACTTATGTGAAAACATGTTCAAGCTTAGTATTAATAAAAATGCTTCTAGTTGTAGTTATATTGATGCCTCATTTAATGTTCTTAATAGTAAAGCAACATTGTCTAATTTATGGTGTAATAGATTAAGTCATGTTCGTTATAGAAGAATGCATGATACGGCTAAATTAGAGTTGATACCTAATATTGATGAAAATAATGATATGTGCAAAACATGCATGGTTATTCAAATCACGAGAAGCACATTTCCTAAGGTAAAAAGAAACTCTAAATTGCCCGTATTAATACATTCTAATGTTTGTGATATGCATACCACTCCATTTATTGGTGGAAAGAAATGCTTCGTAACATTTATAGATGACTTTTCTGGATATTGGTATGTTTACTTATTGCAAAGTGCTAATGTTGTCGTTTTGAGGAGACATTGCCACATATCCTCTGGTAAGGTCCAACAGCACACTAGGTCTGGGAATTCTTTGCCCAATTTTTCCAAGTTTTTGTTATTTTGCTTCAGAATATTATACTGGTAGTATGAGAATGGTACTATTTAGGAGATTTTACAAAACAAGGACACATTCGAGTTTTATTGCCCATTTTCATTTGTTGGTTCTATTGGGTTGAAGGAAATGATGCTAAACACAGACAATTAAGAGTGTATCCTCAATTAATAATAGGGAGAAGTATGAAGTTATTAAAACAGCCTCATAAAGGGAATTTAATGCACAAAGAGCAATGGAAATGTAGATTGCCATGTTGTTGAAAATCACCTTTTCGAATCAACCATGCATGTCAAGCCTAGCTTTAGAATATACTTGCTATGTCATTCATGCATCTGATAGCATGTTTGCATACTTGAATGCCTCGAAAAATCGTTAAAAGTCGGTATTGTACCTAGTGGTACAATTAAGTTGGTTTAAGCCTCAAACTAGTCCAAATAGAGATTTTAAGATTCATTCGAGAGTTATTGAACCTTAGAATGACTTAATATGGTGATTCAAAGTTCGAGGATTGATTTGGAGTCAAATTTGGAATTTTCATAATGTAGGGGTAAAATGGTCATTTTACCACTCAAGGGCAAAATTGGAATGGTGGATGAAATTTTGGTCAAGTTTGACTATTTGAAACATAATTTGAGTTTGAGAAGTGAAAATTTTCAATTCTGACATTTTTCTAGCCTAAGGACAAAACGGTCATTTCGCGTGTCCATGAGGATGTCATTGGAATTTTACACCACCTTGACACTTGTCAAGCTCATGAATTTCACCTATTATCATTTTGTATCTTGGATAATTATGTGGTGAAGAGAGAATGCTTAATGGTTAAGTGTTACACATGGATCAATCATATGGTGACACATGGCAAGCTTTTATCCTTTCATAATTTTCCTTATAAAACTAACACAAACTCTTCGACATTCACTCTTCATGGATTACCAAACCAAGAGGAAGGAGAAAAACATAAAACGCAAACCCTAGCTAAGAAAATTCAAGAGAAATTGTTGGATTTCAAGGAATCAAGCAAGCAAAGGTAAGATTTTTTTATTTTAGATTGTGATCTACCTTTCCCATGCTTTCTTTTTCATTTCTCATGATTGAAATTCAAGATTTCATGAAGAATTCTTTGCTGTCCAAACATGGGGGGAGAGGCTTTGAGCTTGGACTTAGCTAAATTTCATGTTATTCTAGTGTTTTTAGTTGTTTGGTAATGTTTAGCATGAAAAACAAGCAAAAAAATTTCATGCCCTTCACCCACACTCATTGGCTGAAATTTTCAATAGAGATATTAATGGTGAATCTTGTGACATTTCATGTCATTTGGCTTGAATTTGATGAATTATAGTGATGAAAATTTAAAATGGTGAATGCAAAGTATAATTCCTTTAGTGACCGATTTGTTGGCAATGAAAATATCAAGTGCATTAAGGCATCTTGGATGTATTTGGAGTATAGGAAGCATAATGAATTTATTTGGAGTGGAATTGGATGTTTTGATTTATTAAACAACGTATGGTTCAAATTAAGTCAACGCCATTTTAGTCCCATGCACAATTAGACTTATGTAAGACATCGTCTTCAAATGATTATTCGAACATTTCACATCCCATTTCATGCATTCAGTTAGAGCCCGAAATAGCTTTGTAACGCTTTGGTACAAATATAGTGAATTACTTGTTGTGTATTATGTTTAGGTGGTGAACCATCTGGTAAGGGAAACGAAATTTCACTCGAGGACTAAGAGTAGGATTACTCCCGAAATTGTGAGTAAACACACATCATCTTAACTATCTATGAGACCTTGTCGAATTTGTTAAAAGCCGATATTGTACCTAGTGGTACAATTAAGTTGATTCGATCCTTGAACTAGTTTAATAGAAATTCTAAGAGGAATTTCAAAATTTTAAAACTCACATAATGACTTAGAATAATGATTCGGAGTTCAAGGTCCAGTTTGGAGTCAATCTGGAAATTTGACCGATTAGGGACAAAACGATCATTTTACCATTTGATGATAAAATGGAGATTTTTAACCAAGATTTGATCACATATGACCAAAAATAATTATATGAAATATAAATATGATTATTGGAGCATGAAATGAAGTTTAGCAGTGAAAAATTGTGATTCTCGGTATTTTTGGAGTATAAGGGCAAAATGGTAATTTTGCCACTAGGGGACCAAATGGGAAATTATTTTAAAAAATTTTACCCCATTTGATTAAAATTGACCAATATTAGTGTTATTTGAGGTTGAAAAGTAGAAATAATGTAATTTTGGTACATTTCGGAGTATAGGGGTAAAATCGTAATTTTTTCACCCTAAGGCCAAATCGGTAAAATTTTTGCCCCAGCACTTGTCAAGACCAAAGGATTTTATTTGTGGTAAGATTGGATAAATATGGAATTAATTGTGGTGGGAAATTAAGTAGAAAAAGTCAAAAAGTTAAAAAAATGGGCCAATGGCATTATGCCATGTGGCAAGCCATTAGATTTTATTATTAAACTAATAAAATCAGTTTATAACCCTCACTTTCTCTCTCCAAATTTGGCATAAACCAGACTCAAAGAGAAACAAAAGAGAACAAAGGGGAAAAACAAGAAAACTAGCCAAAAATCAAGGGAATTCAAGGGTTTTTCAAGAATCAAGCCAAACAAAGGTGAAATTTCTTTAGATTTACCTTAATCCTAGCTTACCCATGCTTTATTCCTTATTTTTCATGGTTGAATATTGAGTTATCATGATGAATTCAATTCTGAAAAATAGGTACGGAAGAGAAATTAATGTTGGATTGGCTTGATTTTAGACTATGTTAATGTTTAAAGGTAGTTAAGCATGGTTATGAACAAAAATATAAGAAAAACATTCAATCTCTTTAGGATTCTTCATTAGCCGAACCATGTAGGCTGAATATCAAAGGGGGATTGTTTGTATTTCAAGGAAAATGGCTTGGAAAAATGATGAATTAATTGAGAAATGTGATTAGAAAAAATTACAGTGTAAGTGCACCGTAATGATCGAATTTTCACCTGAAGAAATTAAAGGATTTCAATGCTGAAATTTAGTTATTTGAAATGTGATTGGTGAATTAAGATATTAGAGGAAGAAATGGATTAATTTGGAGGTGATTTTGACATAATCGTCAATTAATCGGGTGATTGGTCGAATTTATACGATACCACGATTAAGCGATATTCGGACACATTTTCACATTTACCTATCATGCATTAGTAATTTAAATTAGTTTATATTAGCTTAGGGGCAATATAGTAAATTCTCTAATTTTATTTTATGTCAAGGTGGTGAGACGTCGGAAAAAGGCAAAGGAATCGCGCTTGAGGACTACTAGTCCGAGTGCACCCGGAATCTGGATTTTCAACAACTTTGAGTGAATTTGCATTTCAAATTATTTTGGGAAATGTACATGTATTGAGATGGATAATCTGAATGATTTTATCTAAATTTCTTAAAATGTGTGCCAGGGAACAAGCTCTTGATAAAAATTGTTTCGATGTGTGAATTGTGATATGCATAAAGGCATGAATTCATGTGCTCCTATAATATGCTGCTATATATGTGTAGATGTGTGATTTATATTGACAAATAATATTGTGTGATAATTATAACCGTACATGTGCACGATGTGGGGGAGCACATGTCGGTGATGATGGATGCGGAATTATGGAGGATGATATTGCTTGTGCACGATGTGGGGGAATGCACACGATAACTCCAGCTATGTGCGCGATGTGGGGGTTGCACATGAGCTGGTGAGATAGTGGAGATATTTGTGTTCATCTATGTGTATATGTGTGAAATTGAGCACTCTTAATTATAAATTAATTTGAATTGAGGGGAAGGGTTTAATATTGAATTGAATAAAAATGGTTTTGTTCCAAGTATGTGCATTATGATTTTTAAATCCTTCCTGATATTATTGCTTGTTCCCACCTAATGTTCGCTCACTAAGTTTCGTACTCATAGTTTTCAAATTAGGAGATTGTAGATTCCTAGATCGCGGGATCACTGTAGTTCATCTCCTGGTATGTGTCCGGCATTCAATAGTTGCTCGTTTTTCTTGTAAATTCTCCGCTGGAAGTCATAGGACTTTTGTATTGTGATTATGTACATGTAATGTACATTGTCAAATTTTATGTTTGACCGGTATGTATGTACATATTTTATCTATAATGCCATTATGAGTTGGCTTTGTGTGCATTGGGTGCATTGTGTGTGGATGCCTCACACGATCATACATGGAGTAAAGTAAATGAAAATAGGCTTGCTTGGGCTTAGTAAGCTATGCTCATTGGGTTCTTGCGCCGATCATGGCTCGGGAATTGGGTCGTGACACTATCTAAAGTAGTTTTGCTCGTTCTTATGTTTATAAAGAACAATAGATTTAAATTGTCAATCGTTATGATTTATAATTGAAGTTTGACTTAGTGAAATGAAATCTGATTTATAAATTGTTTTGAAATTAAATGCTGTTTTCAAATTTGAGTAAGTGGAGATTGTATGTTTATGATATATGAAATTGATATATGACTTGAATGGATGGCTTATGACAATGTGATGGCATGAGTGGTTGGTTTTACGATATGTTGAATATGTGAACTGTTTTAAGTTGCCTTGACAGGCTAGGTAATGTTATGTTAGCCAGGTCATGCTGCTGAAGTTTTTATTGATATGGTGGATTAATTGACTAGTCACTGCAGTGGCGGGTTCCGTGGATTAGCCTATTAAAGGGGCACGGTAAACCCAGTTATATCTTACCTCGGTACGAGAGGCGTGGAAGGTATCTCCTGAGGTGAGGTTTGAGTTCACTTTATGCCGAACCACCACGTGAGGGTGAACTCAGCCAACACTAAGGAATGATTATGTTTTAACGTAAAAAAAAATATGTTTTATGTGTATATGACTTTTTAATAGCCTTGGCGGACCCGGTTGAATGCCTTGGCTAAGGTGTCCTTGAGTATGAGTTTTGGCATGAGCCAAGTTTTTAAGAAAGTCACAAGCCTTGTTGAGTAATTGGATGAAATACAATTGTTTACATGGGTTGGAATGAATTTTCATGTTATGAAACACATGTTGTGATGGGATATTTTGATTTTCTCCATTTACTCGGCTTTAGATGTTATAGACGATATTTATTTACTCACTGGGTTTATATAAACTCACCACCCTTATTGCCACCCATTTCAGGCTCAAGACAGTCTATAGATAGTCAATTACGTCGAAAGTTACTATTGGATTTGCATCCTCAGAAATTATAGGTTTATAGCCTTGGTTACTTTTGGTCATTCGGGGGCCCACATGTCATTGTAAATTAATTTACATACCCTGGTTATATGTGTTACTGTATGCATGAATTTATTTTGTTTTTACGCTGTAAAAATTATTTACGTAGCGTTTTATAAATATTGTTTTATAAGAAAATGGAATATTTTATTTAATATTTTTAATTAGTTCAATTAGCTAAAATTTCACTTTAAATGGATGATTTTGATTACCAAACTTATTTTTAGACATGAAATGTGTATTTTTCACTCATATACTATGTTTTCAGCAAGTTTCAAAATTTTTGAAAAAAATGACCAAAATACCCCTGTGCAGTAGAAATTTCTTTTTGATTGTTTTTGAATTGAAAATGGTCCATATCCCTTTAAAACATGATTTTAGTAACTATTTGTCACAACCCGAAACTCCCATCGAGCCCGTGACAACCGTTGCGAAGCCTCGACAGACATTCTTCCCCCGAATACCCCTCGTGACCTCATAAGGCTTTTGTACCAGTTTTTCCACTCCTCTCTTTTTTTTTGAATAATAAAATAAAATAAAAACATTAATTAACATAATCTATTTTAATGTAAAACAATATATATATATATATATTTTTGAAACATCAAAAATTAATTTTTCGCACGTAAAAACAAAATAAATTTATACATATTGTAATATAGAAAACTAGAGTACGCAATTTAAATTACAATGACACGTGGGCCCCCAAATAATTACGAAGGTTTAAGTTTATAACCTTGCTTTTTAGGATGCGACTCCAAAATTTACTTCTCGATGCAATTGATAGTCTACTGCCTATTCTGAGCTTGAAAAATGTATAGGAATAAGGGGTGAGATTATATAATTCTAGTGAGTAGACAGATACCATCTAAAGTATCTAAAGCCAAGTAGGTGGAGACAATATAAAAACGTTATGTCTCAATAATATTTATAAAGCCAAAATTTGTTCCAATCCATACCAAACAATTTCCTTTCATTTAAAACTTCCAGGTTTATGAATTTCTTAAAAACACTTGGCTAATGCCAAAACTTGTACTCGGGGATACCTTGTACCCAGGTATCTGACCGAAATCGCCAAGGCTGTTAAGTGTCCCATACCCATAAACATATTTTTCACATCTAACACACACAGCCATTCCTTGGCGTTGGTTGAGTCTCACTTTCTCGTGGTGGCCCAGACGTGAGGTGCACTCAAATCTCACCTCAGGAGATACTTCACCCGCCATCTCTCCCCAGAGGTAAGTATATAATTGGGTTACCGTGCCTCTCTCATAAGCAGTCCATGGAAACCCCCACCACTGCAGTGACCGTTTAATATACCACCAGACCCATAAAATTTCCAGTAACATAATATGGCAAATAAAATTTAATCCAGCTTGTCAAGGAAATAAACAATTTATACATTTCATGCCAACACAAAAGTTCAACCATCATGCTACCACAATGCCATAAGACAGAATTTCAATTCATGAATATACAACACAAATCATAGTGTACGTCTCCACATACTCAATTCCCCCCCCCCCCCCCCCCAAATCAATATTTGATTTCAAAACCAGTATAAATCTCATTTTCCTATAAATACAATAATTTTCCATTTAAACCATTTTTCATAAAATCACAGAGTTTAATAAATCTACTCTAGATAATTAAGACGATATATGAATACTCACAATATTAGGAGTAGAAATACTCCTATCCTCCGCCCTCGGGTGCAGTCTCTTACCCGAAACAATTGACTCACCACCTATCCATAATCCATGACACAAAATGTCACGAGCCAATTCCCGGGCCATGACCGGCCCAAGGACCCAATGAGCATAGCTCACTAAGCCTAAGCAAGCCTATTCCCTCTTACTTTATTCCACATATGCTCATGTGAGGCATCCACACGTAATGCACCCAGTGTGCATACAAAGCCAATTAACAATGGCATATCCAATCATACATACACACACACACCTTTCCCCAGGTGTGAACACAGTCAAATCACAATGGCATTATGGACATTAATATATATGCACTATACCAGTCATGTATTTAGCAATTTACATTGCTTACACATTTACATTCATACCAGTCAAATATAAACTTTGACAGTGTACATTACATGTACATAACCACCATACAAAAGCCTATGACTTCCAACGGAGACATTTACAATAAAAACGGGCAACTATTGAATGCCAAACACCTACCAGGAGATGAACTACAATGATCCCACGATCTAGGAATCTACAATCTCCTGATCTGAAAACATGAATTTTTGAAAACGGTGAGTACAAAACTCAGTGAGCAAACATTAGGTAGGAACAAGCAATAATATCAGGAAGGATTATAAAAACATGATGCACACATTTGGAACACATTCATTTTGATCCAATTTATTATCAAACCCTTCCTCTCACTTCAATTTAATTTATAATTAAATAATACTCAATTTCACACACAAACACACAATATCACCACTATCTCACCAGCTCATGTGCAACCCCCACATCGCGCACATAGCTGGAGTTATCGTGTGCATCCCCCCACATCGTGCACAAACAATATCACTCTATCTCACCAGCTCAGGTGCAACCCCCACATCGTGCACATAGCTGGAGTCATCATGTGCATTCCCCCACATCATGCACAAACCATATCATTCGTCATATTTTCGCATCCAATATCATCAACATGTGTTTCCCCCATATCATACACATGAACATATATATATCAACACAATTAAATATCAATACATCTCACATATTTACACATATATGACAGCACAATTTCATGCCTTCACGCATACCACATTTCACCACATAATTTCAAGCTTTCATGCATACCACAATTTACCACAAAAAATCATTTATTTTCAAGGGCTTGTTCCCGGCACTCATTTTTTAGAAATTTGGATAAATTCATTTAGATTATCCATTTTCAATACATCGTGCATTTCCCATAATAATTTGAAATGCAAGTTCACTCACAATGTCACAAATCCAGATTTCAGGTGCACTCGGATTAATAGTCCTCAATCACGATTTCTTTGCCTTTTTGAGATGTCTCACCACCTTGACACAGAATAAAATTAGAAAATTTACTATATTACCCCCAAGCTAACATAAACTAATTTAAATTACTAACGCATGATAGGCAAACAAAAAATACGTCCGATTATTGCTTTAACGCGGTGTCGATTAAATTAGACTGCTCACCCGATAAATTGGCCAATACGTCCAATTTGATTCCAAATTGCACTATTCTTTTTCTAATACCTTAATTCACCACATACCATTTAATTAGTGCCAATTTCAACATTAAATGTTTCCATTTCTTCATGAAAAAATTCAACCATTACAGTGCATTATCACTGTAATTTTTCTAATAAACTTTTTCACTTTGATTTGTCATTTTTTTTCCAATTTATTTCATTCCAAATGAAATCATTTCATTTGGAATGAAACAATTCCCCATTGGTTTTCAACACCCTAGGTTCGGCCTTGAATGATTCATGGGGAAATCAAAATTTCTTTTTACGGTTCTGCTTACTAACATGCTAACCTACCTCCAAACACTAACATAGTCTAGAATCAAGCCAATCCAACAATCATTCCTCATGCATACCCATTTTTTAAAATTGAGTTCATTATGATATCTCAATATTCAACCATGGAAATCAAGAACAAAAGCATAGGTATTGTAGATCATAAGCCAAAGTGAAGAATTATTACCTTTTTCAATTGATTTTTTTTGAAAATCAACTTTGTCTTGAATTTCCACCTAGGTTTTATGGTTTTTCCCTTTGTTCTTCTTTCCTTTCCCATAAATCTGGTGTGCGCCAAAATTAGAGAGAGAAAATGGGTTGAAATGACTGATTTTTTAAGCTTTAATAATAAAATAATCAAGTTTGCCACGTGGCATAATGCCATTGGCCCGTTTTTTGACTTTTTGACTTTTTCTTTCAATTCTTTTCCATCACTTGATTAGTCTAAGTCAAGATATGATCAAAAGATGATCATGGCTGAAAAAATATATTTTGGTGATGTAAAATTACATTTTTACCCCAAAGATGGTAAAATTACGATTTTACCCCTATATTCTGAAATGTCCTGAAATTATATTATTTTCACTGTCCAACCTCAAATAATACTAATATTAATCCATATTAACCAAATGGGATAAAATCCTTTCAAAAAAATTCCCGTTTAATACTCCGGTAGTAAAATTACCATTTTACCCTTGTGCTCCAAAAAATCGAGAATCACAATTTTACACTGCTAAACATCATTTTATAATCCAATAATCATAATTGTATTTCATAAAATTATATTTGGTCCAATGTGATCAAATTTTGGCTAAAATCTCCATTAAATCATCAAATGGGAAAATGATTGTTTTGTCCCTAACCGGTCAATTTTCCCGATTGACTCTAAACTGGACCCTGAACTCCGAATCACTATTCTAAGCCATTCTGTAGGTTTCAGAATTTTTAAATTCCTCTTAGAATTTCTATTTGAGCTAGTTCAAGGTTTGATTTAATTTAATCGTACCACCAGGTACAATACCGACTTTTAACAGATTTGATAAGGTCTCTTACAAAATTCAATAAATTGTGTCAATTTATCATAAATTATTTTAGGCTCTTATCCATGCGTATGGACTAAATAAGGTTGGAAATGTCTGAACAATCGCTTAATCGCAGTGTCTGACCTAACTCGCTTATACACGGTGTAAATTCCTAAAATCCCCAATTCAACTCCAATTCCATCCATTTCAATTTTAATTATCCAATTATATCCACAATACCTCAATGATTGTGAATTTGGTCCAATTTATCAGTCCGGATTAAAAATTACGCTTTTACCCCTATTGGGTAAAAATTCTAATTTTTGCACCGAAAATTCCTATTTAGTTTCCAACCTCATAATTCATCATTTTTTCATCCAATTCTCTTAAAATAAAGTCAACCTCATCCTCACACACCATTGGCTAGATTCGGCCTAGAGAAATTCATGGAGAAAATGAATATTTTTCTGGTTGTTTTACTCATAAACATGCTAAACTAACACTAAACACTAACATAGTTCCAAATCAAATTAATCTAACAACTTTCTCTCTCTAAACCCATATAATCATATTTGAATCTATCATCAAAACACATAATTTAATCATGGAAAATAAGAAGAAATGCATGAAAATGATAGATC
This sequence comes from Theobroma grandiflorum, assembly GCA_036013995.1. Taxonomy (NCBI): domain Eukaryota; kingdom Viridiplantae; phylum Streptophyta; class Magnoliopsida; order Malvales; family Malvaceae; genus Theobroma; species Theobroma grandiflorum. The sequence goes on from CP142127.1 coordinate 2,823,620, forward strand.
TTAAGCTAAACTTTAAAAATCATACCTTTAAACACTTGATTCCTTGAAAAATCACACATTTTTCTTGATTTTTCTCACTCTAGGGTTTTTTCTTATTTCTCTCTCTCTCCTGCTGGTTTTGGCTGACCTTCCCAATGAAGAATTCAGGAATTTTCAAGCCTTTTAATAGGCTTAATAAAATATTATTATTTTATTTACCTTTTAAATATTTTATTATTTTATTTTTTCTAACCATCTTTTTGACTTTCTTTTTCTACCACTCAATCCTCTTCACTTATCCATGTCTTCCATGAAATTTCTAGACTCATCCAAATTTTTGGTGGAGCAAATTTTTCAAAATTACACTTTTACCCTCGAACTTTTCAAAAATTACATTTTTGCCCCAAAAATTGAAAATTTGTCATAATGCATAATTTTACTCCTCATACTCATATCACACTCCAAATAATTAAATTTGATCAAAATCCTTTCGAAAATTCAATTTTCGATTCTGGGTGGTAAAATTACCATTTTGCCCCTATACTCCAAAAATATCGAAAACTCATATTTTTCACTGCTAAATCTTCCAATTGTACTTCAATACTCATATCATACTCAAACATGTCAAATGGGGCTAAAAAAATCTTTTCTAAAAATTCTCATTTTGTCCTCAAATTATAAAATGACCATTTTGCCCTTAACTGGTCAATTTTTCGGATTGACTCCAAATCGGACCTCGAACTCTGAATTATCATTTTGAGTCATCCCTGTACTGTGACATTCTCAAATTCATCTTTAAGATCTCGATTTTATCTTGTTCGAGGTTTAATCGACTTAACTGCACTTCTAGGGGCAATATTGTCTTTTGTCGATTTCTCGGGCTTCCTCAATATACAAACATTTTATCAAGCTTGTGAATGTCATGATAATTATTTTACAAAGCAGGGTTTGACACTATTACTCACAAGGGAAGTGGAAAATTTGATGTTAAAGCCTTGTGAGGTCTTGGTTGTCATTCTAGGTAATGAATGTCTATCGAGACTTCACGACGGTTGTCACGAGCTCGAAAGGAGTACTGGGTCGTGACAATGTATGCCACCACAAATCATTAAATGGTTGAAAACCAATCTGGACAAAATTAAACTAAAAGTGGACGAGAGCTTGAAAGAACAATTTCAGAATGCGGTGGGGGGAAGTGTGGCATGTGACCATATAGGTATGCTAATCTTTACTTTTTTTGAAAATTTTGGACCCTATAATTCTTTGAAAGCCGAGTTACTTGCATTTTAAATAGGACTTCTACTATGCCGTGACCACAATTTTTCTAAAATCTAGATTGAAATGGATGCCAAGGTGGTAGTTAATATGATATTGGAAGGGAGTACTAGATCATACGATACTAGGTATGTTTTAACTTCCATTCGAAAGTGTTTTAATTATAATTTTACTTACCGAATCACTCACATTCATTGTGAAGGCAACCATCGAACCAAAGCTATTCACATCAAGGACTTAAGGTTTTCTTTAATGTTGAAGGTGAGCTAAATTGTATGTTGAAACTAGATTGAATTAATTTACCTTATGTTAAATTGAAACATATGTAAGGAAGTAGTACTCCTTATTTATTTTATCTCGTGTAAGCAAGTTAGAGTGTTGAGTTCATGTTTTTATAAACTTTAAGCAAAGGAAGTATTACTTCCCTTAAGATTGATTTATGAAATATCTCATGCAATATTGGTGGTAAGGTTTACGTCTCTCACCTTAGTGTATTTTTATTTCCTATCTTAATAAAATTTTAACATGTTAGCTGGCCCTAAGAAATTTTCTAGCTTAAAATAAAAAAATTTTGGCATGGTAATCTTGAATTGAATCTCGTACTATTATGAGAGGATAAGTTGAATAGGCTTGTTGAGCTTTAGTATGAAAATTTGGATTGAGATTTCCAATAGAGGAATGCCCTAGCCATTTAGGAGAGTTTATAAATGTATTTTAGGCTTGGGATCTAGTAATAATTTTCACACTAGAGAAATGTCCTAGCTAGGGACGGCTTCTCTTGATAACAAAGGTGTGAGACCCTGTCAAGTTCGATTAAAAGACGGTATTGTACCGAGTGGTACAACCAAGTTAAATCGAGCCTTGAACTAGTTCAAATAGAAATTCTAAGAGGAATTTGAAAATTCTAAAACCCACAGAATGGCTTAGAATGGTGATTCGGAGTTCGAGGTTTAATTTGGAGTTAATCGAGAAAATTGACTAGTTATGGGCAAAACGGTCATTTTGCCATTTAAGGATAAAATGGGGATAATTAGCAAAGATTTGATCACATTTGACCAAGAATAATTATATGAAATATAATATGATTATTGGAGTATAAAATGAAGTTTAGCAGTGAAAAATTGTGATTCTCGATATTTTTGGAGCACAAGGGCAAAATGGTAATTTTACAACTAGAGGACCAAACGATAATTTTTAGAAAAGATTTAGGCCCCATTTGATTAAGATTGATCAATATTAGTGTTATTTGAGGTTGAAAAGTAGAAATAATATAATTTCGGTATATTTCGAAGTATAGGGGTAAAATCATAATTTTTTCACCTCATGGGCAAATCGGTAAATTTTTCACCCCAGCACTTGTCAAGACCAAGGGATTTTATTTGTGGTAGGATTGGATAAATACAAGAATTATTGTGGTTGTGGTGGAAAATTCAATAGAAAAAGTCAAATAATTAAAATAATGGACCAATGGCTTTATGCCATGTGTCAAGCCTTAGTATTTTAATATTAAAGCATAAAAATCAGCCCATAAAACCCATTTTCTCTCACCATATTCGGCCTAAACAACCAGCAACAAGAACAAAGGAAGAACAAAGGGGAAAAACAAAAATTGACCAAGAAATCAAGGGATTTCAAGGATTTTTCAAAGATCAAACAGCATAAAGGTAAAATTTCTTGAGTTTTGCTTGATACTTAGCCTACCCATGCTTTATTCCTTATTTTCCATGGTTGAATATTGAGTTATCATGATGAATTCAATTCTAAAAAATGGATATGGAAGAGAAATTGATGTTGGATTGGCTTGATTTTGGACTATGTTGATGTTTAGAGATAGTTAACCATATTTAGAAGCAAAACCATAGGAAAAATAATCATTTTCCCCATGAATCTTCAATAGCCGAATCTTGCTTGATGTGTATTGATGATGGATTGGTTTTGATTCAAGTAAAATGGTTGAAAAATGATGAATTAGGGTGAGAAAACAAAGTAAGATAAATTTTAGTGTGAATGCCACACCATGGCTGAAATTTTCAAGAAAAATTGTGAAGATTTTTAGACTAAATTTTAGGTAAATTGACTACTGGTTTGGATGATATTTCATGGTATTTAAGTGTATTATGATGAATTAAGTGTATAAAAATTAAGTGGGAATTTTGGGTGTGAAAATACAAATGTTTACCTAATAAGGGTAATTTTGTAATTTGTGACCTAGATTGATAATTTGCACCATATTTGTGGACATTAAGTTAATTTGGGTATAATTGAGGTATAGAAATTGAAAGAAATCAATTTAGAACTTATTTGGAGATTTTAGAGAATTAAATCGTGTATTGTACGCGTTAGGCCGAATATCGTTTTTAAACGATTTTTCGGACAATTGCATAGCATTTTATGCATTCATGTAAATTTGTATAGTCTGAAATAATTTATGATAAATTGACACAATTTATTGAATTTTGTGTCATGGATTATGGATAGGTGGTGAGCAGACTACTGGTGGAACTATAGAAATTGTACTTGAAGATTTGGATTAAGAGTATAACAACTCCTAGTACAGTGAGTGAACTTGCATTTCAAATTGTTTTGGGAAATGTACATGTATTGAGATGGATAATCTGAATGATTTTATCCAAATTTCTTAAATTACGTGTCGGGGAACAAGCCCTTGATAAAAATGTTTTGATGTGTGAATTGTGATATGCATAAAGGCATGAATTCATGTGCCCCTATAATATGCTGCTATATATATGTAGATGCGTGATATGTATTGATAAATAATATTATGTGACAATTATAACCGTATATGTGCACGATGTGGGGGAGCACATGTCGGTGATGATGGGTGCGAAGATATGGAGGATGATATTGCCTGTGCACGATGTGGGGGAATGCACACAATAACTCCAACTATGTGCGCGATGTAGGGGTTGCACATGAGCTGGTGAGATAGTGGTGATGTTTGTGTTCATCTATGTGTATATATGTGTGAAATTGAGTACTCTTCAATGTAAATTAATTTGAATTGAAGGGAAAGGGTTTGATATTGAATTGAATTAAAATGGTTTTGTTCCAAGTGTGTGCATCATGGTTTTAAATCCTTCTTGAATATTATTGTTTGTTCCCACCTAATGTTCGCTCACTGAGTTTCATACTCATAGTTTTAAAATTCATGTTTTCAGATTAGGAGATTGTTGGACCCTAGATCGAAGAGTCCCTGTAACGTGTTTCTTGGGTTGAAGGTGGGCATTCAGTAGCAACTTTTCCCTTTTATTGTAAATTCTCCACTAGAGGTCATGGGCTTTTGTATTGTGATTATGTACATGTAATGTACATTATCAAATTTTATGTTTGACTGGTATGTATGTGCACATTTTATCTATAATGCCATTGTGAGTTGGCTTTGTGCACACTGGGTGTGATGTGTGTGGATGTCTTAGTCGAGAAGATGTCTAGAAAAAAAAAATAAGCTTGCTTTGGCTTGGTGGGCTATGCCCGTTGGGTCCTTGTGCCGATCATGACCTGGGAATTGGGTAGTAACAAAAGGGCAGCCATGGCCCCCTAAATATGTTAGTTTTACTTACATGCAATTAATTTTTTTTTAATTTTCTTAACTTGGACACATGCAATTAAATTTTTTTAATTTTCTTAACTTGGCCCTCTCAAAATATTGTGAAACTTATACTTACTAGTTAAGCCCAACATATAAATTCTAATCCAATATGCTAAGCCTATCATATTGAAAAACATAAGAGTGAGTCTACTAGCCTATACCCATTAAGTCTTAATATAAATCTAAGCCTATCACTATATGTTATATCTCAACAGTCCAACCTACGAGCCTAATATGCTAACTAGCTAAGCCCACATTTTGGTACTTTATGTTGTGGTATTTATTCTTTTTGCTTGCATAAATGAACATACATATGTTTGTAAGTGTATGCCTAGAGCCAATCGATTGGGTAATGAATACAAATAGAAAAACGTATAAAACCTCAAAAGGTTTCACTTTATCAAATAAGCTTGATGGATAACAGGTTAACATAAGACTAATTTGGATGAAGCCCTTGGATATTTGGTATATTGAATAACATTTTGTTGCCTTATATGCTGTTTGTCCTTATCATTTTTTGTTTTGATCCATTGACTGAGCAAATTGAAGCTAGTGTTGGCTAATGAAGGATAAGTCATATTTCTCTTGTTTGATAATTTATAATTATTTTAAGAACCAATCCTCTTACATATTCTAATGATAGGGTTTAGGTTTAGAGTTAATTGGGTTGTGTCTTAAGCAGGTTAAATCTCCGTATTATTGTGCTAATTCATAAAAAATAATTTATTGATGTGTCGTTTTTTATTATGTGAAAATTAATTTAATTTGTTTAAAAAACAAGTTTATTATATGGTGTTATATAAAATTTAATTCAGTTTATTTAATAATCATCTTAATAGATACATGTTTAAAATCTTGAATTATTTAATTGATTATGGTAGTCTTGTTTACCAGTTAATACGTCACTAAAATATGATATGATTATGGTGTGTGTACATAGAGTTACTTTATCAGCCATTAATTTACAGTTCAAAATTGAACATTAATTCTCAAAATTGAATTAGCTCTAAATGTCAATTTTGCTATTTAATATAGTAATTAAGTTAATTCATTCCACATTAATTACTATTTAACTGGCTTTTGTTTCTTGTCCAAAAGACAAAAGAGAAAAAAAAAAGAAAAGGAAAGAAGAAAGTTCACCTCTTTTTAAGAGGACATGCTGCCATTTTAAGCAAGCAGATTTTCCTTATAATAAAGCAAGCACCATATTAGCCCAAATAAATCCATCCAAGTCCAACCCTTAAGAAATATATGGGGAAGTCTTCACTCAACTTGGCTTTTTTAGTCATGGTTTTGGTTATTGGCTGCATCATGTTGGTTTCTTTCCTTAATCTCAATACATAATATGCAAGTCTTTCCAATTTCTTTCTTATTTGTTGCAGAAAAAAAAATAAATGAACAGCAGTAGCTACATGGTTGGTGCCAGATCAAGGGAGTTGAAGCAAGGAATGTTGTTTCCTTTGGATGCCATCATGATGGAGATTGCAAAAATGTTTGCCAAAGATGCACTATTTGCATTTGTGAAAACACTTAGTGTAAATGCCCGTATGAAAATCCACCCCCATGCCTTTGACAGAAGCCATTTTAGGGTACCAAGGAGCACCCAAGGAATTATTGATTTGCAACTTTTAATATAGCTAAGGCTATGGCTCAATAAGATTTTTTGACTTCCCATACTTACAACTTTCTTAATAAATCCCAATTGTTCTCACATCCGAACATTTGGTTTATTCGTTGGTATATAATCCCTTGCCTACAGAATAGAATTTGAATTTCCCTTCTCCAATTAAAAAAAAAATCTTACTTATTCTCTTTTCTTTTTTGTCCATTTTCTTCCTTCATATTGCGAAGTCTATGTATTTGATCCTTCATTGCTCTAAACTGAAGTGAGAAGAAGATAAATTCACATTTTTTTCCCTTAAGGGGGTGTCAAAGGCATATGTAGAGTCCTCAAAAGATACAATTTGGAATTCAAATTGTCGATTAAATAATTACTCATTTCCATAGATATTTTGGGAAAAATCTCTAAAAAAAATTAAATTATAGAACTTTCCAAAACACTTCAAAGAACCAAATAACAACTTCTTTTCTAGAAGTTTGCGTTTACTCTATAAGAAAAAAAAATAATTTCAAAATTTGGGCCTATAAAGAATTGAATTCAAGCTTCCAAAATTTAACTTAAATAACTTACCACCATGTCAAGCTAAATTATTTGAGATAAATAATGGTGACAAACTAATATATTTACAATTTTATACCCATAAAAATAACAAAAATTAAAAACTAAGGGGTGGTGGCCACTACGTAGTACAATGATAAAACGCACTTCAATATTTATATATTTATATAAATGCCAAATTACATGATATAAAATGACAAGTGTATTTTCACTAATGACAGTTAGTCAATTGTCAATTATATATGCTTATTTGATTTAAAATAAAAATATAAGCATTTGATCAAATGTGATAAAGCAATAAAGATTTATTTGAAATTTTTTGAATAATTTAAAATTTTTTTAATATTATGCTTATTATTTATAAACAATAAATATCTCATCATTTCTATTTCTTCACTTTTGAATTTGAATTATTAAACATATATTCATTCATGAAATGTATGCCAAGGGGGAAAAGAAGAAATCTATTATCTTGATCCCTAATCCTAACTAAAGGGTCAAATTATGTGGAATGAAATAATTTATAATATAATTATTTGCAATAAAGTCTATGTCTACATAATGTATAAAATATCTTGTTTAAATATACTTAGAATAAGTTAAAGTGTTATCTATATGATTGATTAAGGCTACTTTTTCAAAATTTTCTATTTATTTTGTACTTCTTTTGTTTTAAATTGAATGTTCACTTTCATTTTTTTAGTCAAATTTAATCATTTTTTATCGTAATTTTTTTAGATATCATATGAAATTAAAATTTTGAAAAATAAAAAGATAAAAGAAATGGATTCATCTCTCGTAAATCTACAAGCAAATCTGCTTCATAGTTCAAACCAGGCAATAATATAATATCAAAAACTTTATTTCATTTTAGAACAATTCATGCCTCTTTTTTTTGTTTTTTAGGCATCACAACATCTACACTGTCCAATAACACAACTATGTGTCACGACCCAATTCCCGAGCCATGACCGGTGCAAGGACCCAACGGGCATAGCCCACCAAGCCCAAGCAAGCCTTTCTTTTTTAATTTTACTAGACGTTTTCTCAACTAAGACATCCACACACATCGCACCCAGTGTGCACAAAGCCAACTCACAATGGCATTATAGATAAAATATGCACATACATACCGATCAAACATAAAATTTGACAATGTACATTACATGTACATAACCACAATACAAAAGGCTCATGACTTCTAGCGGAGAATTTACAATAAAAGGGAAAAGTTGTTATTGAATGCCCACCTTCAACCTAGGAAACACACTACGGGGACTCCTCAATCTAAGATCCAACAGTCTCCTGATCTGAAAACATGAATTTTTAAAATTATGAGTACGAAACTCAGTGAACGAACATTAGGTGGGAACAAGCAATAATATCCAGGAAGGATTTAAAACCAAGATGCACACACTTGGAACAAAACCATTTTAATTCAATTCAATATCAAATCATTTCCCCTCAATTCAAATTAATTTACAATGAAGAGTACTCAATTTCACACATATACACACATAGATGAACACAAATATCACCACTATCTCACTAGCTCATGTGCAAACCCCACATCGCGCACATAGCTAGAGTTATCATGTGCAGTCCCCTATATCGTGCACAAGCAATATCATCCTCCATATCTCCGCTCTCATCATCACCGACATGTGCTCCCCCACATCATGCACATGTACGGTTATAATTATCACACAATATTATTTGTCAATACATATCACACATTTACATATATATAGCAGCATATTATAGGGGCACATGAATTCATACCTTTATGCATATCACAATTCAGAACATCAAAACATTTTTATCAAGGGTTTGTTCTCCGATACGCATTTTAAGAAAATTTGGATAAAATCATCAAAATATTTCATCTCAATACATGTACATTTCCCAAAACAATTTGAAATGCAAGTTCACTCACAGATTTTGGGAGCCGAATTTAGAGGACTCCGATCACCGATCCTCGGGTGCAATTTCCTTGCCCTTACCTGAGGATTCACTACCTTGACAAATTGCACAATAATTTAATTACCATATTGGTGCAAATTAAAATAAACTAACCTAGACTCTATACTAATGTATGATATGGAATGCAAAATGTCTAAATTTTGCCTAAACACCGTATTGGCCTACTCCGGTCTTTTACCCGATAAATCGATACTCGCGTCCGATTTAACTCCAATTAATTCCATTTCTTTTCTAATGCTTTAATTCACCAATTTCAAGTCAATTAACTTAAAATTCAGCAAATCCATCGTCACTTTTCTTCTTGAAATTTTTGACCAATAATGGTGCAAAAATACCGAAATTTTTCCTATTTAGTTTTCTCACCATAAATCATCATTTTCCAATTCATTTCATTTTCCACACACTCCATAAGGCATTCGGTCATGGAAAATTGGTGGGGAAAATGGATTCTTTTCTTGTTGTTTTTCTTACTAACATACTAAACTAGCCTTAAACACTAACATAACTCAAATTCAACCAATTCCAACATCATTTCTCCTATCATACCCATTTTTTCAGAATTGAATTCATCATGATATTATACCTCTCAACCATAGAAAATGGAACGAAATGCATGGGTATTGTAGATCATAGGCAAAAGTGAAGAAATGTTACCTTTTTCACTTGATTTTCCTTGAAAATCACACTTTTTTTTAAATTTTTGGTTAGGTTTTTGGTTTTTCCTCTTTGTTTTTATTTTCTTTCCTTTTCTTCTCCTTTCTCCTCTCTTGGCTAAATATGATGAGACAGAAATGGGCTGATTTATGCCATTTTATAAAGAAATAATAAAGTATTCAAAATATGCCACATGGCATTTTTCCATTGGTTCAAATTTTAAATATTTGACTTTTTATCCATCAATTCTCCATCACACTTTTGTCATATTTATCCTATTCCATGCTGAATAAAATCCCTTGGTCTTGACAAGTGCTGAGGTAAAAAATTTACAAATTTGCCCTTATGATGTAAAAATTATAATTTTACCCCTATACTTCGAAATGTACCGGAATTACATTATTTTCACTTTCCAACCTCAAATAACACTAATATTGATCAATCTTAATCAAATGGGGCCAAAATCTTTTTTAAAAATTCTTGTTTTGTCATTTAGTGATAAAATTATCATTTTACCCCTATGCTCCAAAAATACCGAGAATTAAAATTTTCACTGCTAAATCTCATATTATACTTCAAATGATTAATCTTGATCAAAATTTTCACCAAATAACCAAATTTAAATTTTAGGTGGCAAAATAACCAATTTGCCTCTAATTGGTCAGTATTCCCGATTAACTCCAAATTGGACCTCGAACTCCGAATCACCATTCTAAGTCATTCTGTGGGTTTTAAAATTTTCAAATTCCTCTTAGAATTTCTATTTGAACTAGTTCAAGGCTCGATTTAACTTGGTTGTACCACTCGGTACAATACCGTCTTTTAATCGAGCTTAACAAGGTCTCACACTCTCCCCCACTAATAGAAATTTAGTCTCCAAATTTAAATTCAAAGTAAAGTGGCTTACCTTTACACATCGAAGAGGTGTGGATACTTTGTCCGCATTTCCTCCTCAGCTTCCCACGTTACCTCTTCACTTGTGTGATTTTGCCACAACACTTTCACTGAGGCCACATCCTTTGATCGGAGCCTTTTGACTTGTTTGTCAATGATAGCTACCGGTTGTTCCTCATAAGTCAAATCATCTTGCAACTGAACGGTTTCATACCATATTACATGTGAAGGGTCCGGATTATACTTCCTCAACATAGACACATGGAACACGAGGTGTATATTAGAAAGGTCTAACGGTAATGCCAATCGGTATGCCACCACTCCAAGCCTCTCTACGATCTCGAAGGGTTCTATATATCAAGGACTTAATTTACCTTTCTTTCCAAACCTCATTACCCCTTTGGTTGGTGAGACCTTCAAGAATACATGGTCTCCCACTTGAAATTCTAAGTCCCTCCATCAGTTATCAACGTAGGACTTTTGTCTACTTTGTGCTGTAGACATCCGCTAATGAATCATACAGATTTTATCAGTGGCGCCCTACACCAACTCAAGCCTCAAAAGTTTCCTTTCACCTATCTCTAGCCATCCAATGGGTGACCTGCACCTCCTTCCATATAGTGCTTCAAAGAGTGCTATTTGGATGCTAGTTTGGAAACTGTTATTATAAGCAAACTCCACTAAGGGTAGATACCGATCCCATTTGACTCCAAGGTCTATTACACATGCCCTCAACATATCTTCCAATGTCTGTATCGTTCGTTCTGACTGTCCATCAGTCTGGGGGTGGAAAGCTGTACTAAAATCCAACTTAGTGCCCAATGCTTCTTGCAGCTTTTCCCAGAATCTACTAGTAAATTGTGTCCCTCTATCCGACACTATAGAAACAGAAATGCCATGCAACCGTATTATCTCATCCACATAGAGCTGGGTATACTGAGCAGCCCCATAAGTGGTCTTAATTGGAAGAAAACGAGCTGACTTTATCAACCAGTCTATTATGACCCAGATCGAGTCATAACCCCCACTAGTTCGAGGCAAACTAGTTACAAAATCCATTACAATCTGCTCCCACTTCTATTCGGGCACTAGTAACGGCTGTAGTAATCTTGCAAGCCTTTGGTGTTTTGTTTTAACCTGTTGACACACTAAACACTTGGAGACAAACTCAGCCATATCTCTCTTAAGTCCTTCCCACCAGTACACTTCTTTTAAATCTTGATACATCTTTGTAGCTCCTGGATGTATCACATAGGTTGCCACATGAGCCTCCTCCAATATCTCTCTTCTTAATGCATCGTTATCCGACACATAGAGTCTGGTTCCATACCTCAACACTCCATCTATGCCTCTGGTAAACATCTTCTCTTTCTTTCCCTGAAGATCCTCTAAGAACTTAGCTATGAACTCATCTTTACCTTGTGCCTCTTTAATTTGGTCCATTATGACAGGCCTCACTCTAAAATGGGCTAACAATGCATCTACCTCAAATACTTCCAAATGTACAGCCATGTCTCGCAAGCTATGCATCTTTCTAACCAACAATCTCTTGTCTGTGGAGATATGTGCTAAGCTACCCATCGATTTTCGACTCAAGGCATCCGCCACTACATTAGCTTTACCGATATGGTAAAGAATAGTACAATCATAATCCTTTAACAACTCCATCCATCTACGCTGCCGCAAGTTCAAATCCCTCTGCTGAAATATATATTTCAAACTTTTGTGGTCCGTATATATCTCACAAGTCTCACCATACAAATAATGTCTCCAGATCTTTAAGGCAAACACAATTACTGCCATCTCCAAATTGTGTGCGGGGTAATTCTGTTCATGCCTTTTAAGTTGTCTTGATGCATATGCATCACCTGCCCGTGTTGCATTAACACGCATCCTAAACCAACCAATGAGGCATCACAAACTACTGTATAACCCCTTGTGCCTTGTGGTAAGCTCAACACTGGAGTTGTGGTAAGACATGTTTTAAGCTTCTCAAAGCTATTCTCACAAGCATTTGACCACTCAAATTTTGTATCCTTACGTGTTAGCTTGGTCAAAGGGGCAGTTATTCTCGAGAAATCCTTAACAAATCGACGATAGTAGCTTGCCAATCCTAAAAAGCTTCAAATCTCCATAACTGATGTTGGCCTCGACCGCTTCTCTACTGCCTCGACTTTCTTTGGATCCACTTGTACCCCATCCTTAGATACCACATGTCCCAAGAATGCAACACTTTCAAGCTAGAACTCACATTTGGAGAACTTGGCATACAATCGATGTTCTCTCAAAGTTTGGAGCATTAGCTTAAGATGGTGCTCGTGCTCCTCTTGACTCCTCGAGTAAACCAGGATATCATCAATAAACACCACTACAAACTTGTCCAGGTAGGGCTTGAACACTCGATTCATCAAATCCATAAAGGCCGCAAAGGCATTAGTAAGCCCAAACGACATTACCAAGAACTTGTAATGCCCATACCTAGTTCGAAATGCGGTCTTTGGCACATCCTCATTTCGGATCCTCAATTGATGATACCTAGATCGTAGATCTATCTTAGAGAAACATTGCGCCCCTTGTAATTGATCAAACAGGTCATCTATTCTTGAAAGGGGGTATTTGTTCTTCACCGTTACCTTATTAAGTTATCAGTAGTCAATGCATAGTCTAAGTGACCCATCTTTCTTCTTTACTAATAGCACCGATGTTCCCCATGGTGAAACACTGGGGGGAATAAAACCTTTGTCTAGCAAGTCCTCCAACTGATCCTTGAGCTCCTTGAGCTCTGTCGGTGCCATCTGATATGAGGGTATGGATATGGGTCTAGTATCAGGAATCAAATCTATGCAAAATTTGATCTCTCGTTTTAGAGGTATACTCGGTAGTTCCTCGAGAAATACATCCAGAAACTTATTCACTACCGACACTTGGCTTATATCTCCAACCTCTACTCAGGTATCCCTCACAACCACCAAGTAACCTTAACAACCCTGTCTTAACAGCCTTCTAGTAGATATGGCTAATATCAAGTTGGTTGGAGCATTACTTCTATCACCCTGAATACTAAATGATGGCTCGCTTGAAAAATCAAACCTAACCAACTTATGATAGCAATCCACACTAGCATGGCAAGGCGATAGCCAATCCATTCCCAAGATCACGTCCAAATCCAAGGTGTCTAACACCACTAGAGTCACTAAGGTTTTCTTATCCTTGATTCGAACTACGCAGGATGTATATTCCCACTTAGCCACAAATGCCTCCTTTAAAGGAGTAGATACCACTAATTATTCTTCTCTCATAACACAGTCTTTACCCAATCGAAGTGCAAAGCATGGAGAGATAAAAGAGTGGGTAGATCTAGGGTCAAACAATACTCGAGCATTCATGTTACAAACAGAAAGAATACTTGAGACTACTGCATTGGACGTTTGAACATCTTGGGGAGTCAAAGCATATACCCTCACTTGGCCTATTCTTGCGAAACTTTGACGTCCAGACCCAACGAGTTTACCCCGAGAGGAAACACCAGCACCTCTATCTCGTGTATCGCTAACCTCCTGGCCAGTTGAGACAGTTGTCGAAGGAACAGACGGAGCTAGATGAGTAGAACCATGAATAGAACTTTGCAATTGTTGGGCCATCGGGCAATTCCTCCACATGTGTCCAAGCTGGCCATAATTAAAACAAGTCTTTACAGGACGATAGCATTGTCTTCTGTGTGGTCTCCCACAATTATCGCAAAAAGGGATAACTTGACTACTCTGCCTAGAATCTTACAGCTGCTTCCTTCCACTAAAAGTGTTCTGCCCTAACCTAGCACTAGCACTCGCCACATCACTTCCCCATTGGGGAAACCTTGATCCTCTCTGTGGTTCTTGACGGCTAGAGAATGAAATTCTACTACCAAAATCTCTACTGCCTTGATAACCCTCTGTTTTAGCCCTTTTTTCTCTATCCCTTACAACCCTACTCTCACTGGTCTTCATCTCAATTCGTTGAGCATAATCTACTACTGCAGAGTACGTATGAAAATCTTGGGAGGCCACAGCCTTAAACAATGGTTCCACCAGTCCATCAACAAACCTTTGGACCTTCATCTCCTCGGTGGAAACTAAATAAGATGCATATCGTGACAGCTGCGTAAATTTCATATCATACTCCGACACCGTCATGGCCAGAGTCTGCACCAATGCCTCAAACTCTTTAGCCTTCGCATTTTGCACACTGTGCGATAAAAATCGATCTAGGAAGGTTGTACTAAATTCACTCCAAGTCAACAGTGGAGCATTTGTTGGTCTTCCCCTTCGTAAGGAGTCGTACCATTCTTGTGCTACATCTTCCAATTGGAAAGCTGCTAGCTCCACTGATCTAACGCTAGAGCATCCCAAAGCATTACAAATCTTTTCCATCTTATCCAAGAAAATCTGGGGCCTCTCTAATACATTCGACCCAGTAAACGATGGAGGCTTGAGTTTCAGGAAGTCAAGGAGCGAAACCTCTACTTGACTTCTTTCACCTTCTAGAGGTTAACGGTCGGTCTGGCCTTGTGAACTAGGGGACGTTTGTGCTACGTGTCTCCCCTCCACTACCTTCTGTAAATCATCCATACGGGCTGCCATCATTTCTACAACCCGATTAACTCATTGCAGACCTGTCGCCAAGTCCTCAACAGTAATACCCCCAATCGGTGGCCTATCTGCCTCACCTAATAGCTGTCCCTCATTTCTCCTATTCATGGGCGTATCCGCCTTCACCGGCCTAGCGACCCTGCCACATCTACCTCACCCCCTAGGGGTGGATACTCGTGGCCTATCGATCATCTCAGTAGGGGCATCTTGCTCCCCCACTCATCTCGAGGAGGCTCTTGTCTTAGGTGGCATTCTTACCTAGACAAGAATAAACACCTATCATTAACCACAGTTAAAGAGATAGGGTGGTTTCTAAGATAGGGAATTTATGTGGTTTCCTAGTTATGAAATGTGTCGCGGCTCACAGTTCATAATCAGAGATCCCACATAAATACTCGACTTTCCATTAGACCTAACAATAACACCTTAGGACCTAAATAACCTACGGCTTTGATACCAACATTGTCATAGCCCAATTCTTGGGCCATGACCGGTGCAAGAACCCAACGGGCATAGCCCACCAAGCCCAAGCAAGCTTTTTTTTTTAATTTTACTAGAAGTCTTCTCGACTAAGACATCTACACACATCACACCTAGTGTGCACAAAGCCAACTCACAATGGCATTATAGATAAAATATGCACATACATACCGGTCAAACATAAAATTTGACAATGTACATTACATGTACATAATCACAATACAAAAGGCCCATGACTTCCAGTGGATAATTTACAATAAAAGAGAAAAGTTGTTACTAAATGCCTACCTTCAACCTAGAAGACACACTACAGGGACTCCTTGACTAGGGTCCAATAGCCTCCTAATCTGAAAACATGAATTTTTAAAACTATGAGTACAAAACTCAGTGAGCGAACATTAGGTGGGAACAAGCAATAATATCCAGGAAGGATTTAAAACCATGATGCACGCACTTGGAACAAAACCATTTTAATTCAATTCAATATCAAACCCTTTCCCCTCAATTCAAATTAATTTAGAATGAAGAGTACTCAATTTCACACATACACACACATAGATGAACACAAATATCACCACTATTTCACTAGCTCATATGCAACCCCCACATCGCGCACATAGCTAGAGTTATCGTGTGCAGTCCCCCACATTGTGCACAAGTAATATCATCCTTCATATCTCCGCTCCCATCATCACCGACATGTGCTCCACATCGTGTACATGTACGATTATAATTATCACACAATATTATTTGTCAATACATATCACACATTTACACATATATAGCAGCATAGTATAGGGGCACATGAATTCATACCTTTATGCATATCACAATTCACAACATTAAAACGTTTTTATCAAGGGTTTGTTCTTCGGTACGCATTTTAAGAAAATTTGGATAAAATCATCCAAATATTTCATCTCAATACATGTACATTTCCCAAAACAATTTGAAATGCAAGTTCACTCACAGTTTTTGAGAGTCGAATTTAAAGGACTCCGATCACCGATCCTCGGGTGTAATTTCCTTGCCCTTATCGAAGAATTCACCACCTTAACAAATTGCACAATAATTTAATTACTATATTGGTGTAAATTAAAATAAACTAACCTAGACTCTATACTAATGTATGATATGGAATGCAAAATGTCTAAATTTTACCTAAACACCATATTGGCTTATTCCGGTTTTTTACTCGATAAATCGATACACGCGTCCGATTTAACTCCAATTAATTCCATTTTTTTTCTAATGCTTTAATTCACCAATTTCAAGTCAATTAACTTAAAATTCAGCAAATCCATCTTCACTTTTCTTCTTGAAATTTTCAGCCAATAATGGTGTAAAAATACCAAAATTTTTCCTATTTGGTTTTCTCACCATAAATCATCATTTTCCAATTCATTTCATTTGAAATGAGATCATTTCAATTTCCACACACTCCATAAGGCATTCGGTCATGGAAAATTGGTGGGAAAAATGGATTCTTTTCTTGTTGTTTTTCTTACTAACATACTAAACTAGCCTTAAACACTAACATAACTCAAATTCAACCAATTCCAACATCATTTCTCCTATCATACCCATTTTTTCAGAATTAAATTCATCATGAAATCATGCCTCTCAACCATAGAAAATGGAAAAAAATGCATGGGTATTGTAGATCATAGGCAAAAGTGAAGAAATGTTACCTTTTTCACTTGATTTTCCTTGAAAATCACACTTTTTCTTAAATTTTTGGCTAGGTTTTTGGTTTTTCCTCTTTGTTTTTATTTTCTTTCCTTTTCTTCTCCTTTTTCCTCTCTTGGCCAAATATGATGAGAGAGAAATGGCCCAAATTTGACAATGTGGTGTAATGACTAATGACCAATAACATGGTGAATCTGAATATGAGCTGTCATGAGCAACTGTTCCATGTAATTGACTAGCCCATCCATTTCACACATCAAAAATTTGAATCTTTGAACTTCTTGACCTTTGCCCTTGCAGTGTATGCACCAAAATTTATCAGACCATCAACTGATTGGATAGAAATTTATGTTGATGTATTTTCAAAATAAAAGATATCTTTTCAAATGATAAATTATCTATTCATATTGTATCTTATGAATGAATAGTTGTAATTTCGAAAGATAATTATTAAAATATCACTTTATCCAAAAGTTGTGTCTTTCAAATGTGAAGATGTCTTTTAGACAAAAAGGTACTTTAATGAAATGGTTGTGTCCTTGAGAAAAAGATTTGTTGCCAACCATTTCAACATATTAAAACGAAAACAAAACAAAAGTAGAGAGAAGTGTTGTGTTATGAAAATTAACATAAACACTTAAGTTCCCATTAACTACGGAAAACATTTAAATTCCTTGTAATCTACTTCTCTCAGAAAGTAGGCTTTAAGATTGAAGAATTTTTTAAACCCTTGGGTGTATTTGGTGGCCTACTCTCGTAAAGTGCAAGATAAAGTTAGATGTTGGCTTCATTGTATTACTAAGGCTATTCACATTATTCCCCTTCACATACCAAGTGGTGGGAGAGAAATAAGTCTTAAAGATAATGTCAATTAGAAGACTTGTCTTGAAGTCAATTCTGCTAGTTCCTTGAATTCCATCTAACCCTATTTTCACCAACAATTTTAAGATTTACTTTTTATGTTATTGGAATTCAAAATGGTTTCACTTAAAGAGATGGCTACCAACATTGTCAAACTAGATTACTTTGAAGAACGAAACTTTATTTGATGGTAGAAAAATATGTGTTTCCTCTTTACAACGTTTAAGGTCACTTATGTTCTAGATTGACATTGGTGCAACTAAGCATATATGCAAAGACAAATGTTTCCTTAAGACTTTGGAAGCGGTTAATGATGGAACCGTGCTATACATGGGAAGTTATTGATTTGCAACTTTTAATATAGCTAAGGCTATGGCAAAATAAGATTTTTTGACTTCCTATATTTATAAATTTCTTAATAATTCTTGATTGTCTCACACTCAAGCATTTGGCTTATTGGTTGGTACATGATCTATTGCTTAAAAAGTAAGATTCGAATTCTCTTTCTCTTACTTAAAAAAAACCTTTATTGTTCTCTTTTTTTTTTTGCCTCTTTTCTTCCTCCATATTGGGAAGTTTATGTATTTGATCCTTCATTGCTCTAAACCAAAGTGAGAAGTAGATAAATTTACTTCTTCTTTTTTTTTCATTAAAGGGGTGTCAAAGGCATAGTTAGAGTCTCAAAAAACATGTTCTCAAAAGATACGATTTGGAATTTAAATTATTTGCTAAATAATTTCAAATTTCAATAGATATTTTTGGGAAAATCTCTAAAATTAATCAAATTATAAAACTTTCCAAAACACTTGAAAGAACCAAATAACAATTTCTTTTCTAGAAGACCAAATCCCCTGTACCAATGGCAGATCTAGGATTTTGTAAGAGAGGTGGTTAAAGAGCAATCATACAAGGTCATAAATTGGGTCAATGATTCGATTGGGAGCAAAAAAGTAATTGCTTTCAAAATAAAATGAATTATAAAATAAAATTTTACTTACAATTTGAATATAAGTTTTCAAAATCATAATTATAAATAGACATAAAGTAGAAAGAAAAATTAATATTAGATTTTCACATTAGGTATTATAAGTTGTGCTCAACGTGCTTTCATATTTTCAAATTCATCAGTAATTAAATCCGTGTTAATGGTTCTAACAATCACTTTGTACCTATATCATTTGAAAATGTAAGATAAGATTATTGAAATTTTCTAAATATTTTAATCACATTTTTGTTTAGCTTTTCGTGTTAACGTATGATATGTTGTGTAAGTGCTTAAATCGAATTATCAAATTGTAAGAAAAATCAATGTAAAAAATTATACTTTTTAGGCAATTAAGCAATGCATCTTTTACTCCATTGGACTATAACATATTATATACAATAATACAAAATATTTTAGTGAAGTTAAGCTAAAATAAAATGAAAGGTTTTTAGGAAAAGTACATATTTCATAAATGCTCAACTTGAATCGACAGATTGTAAGAAAAATAAAAAAAATTATAATCTTTAGGCAATTAAGTAATGGGAAAAAGAAAAATAATTTTAAAATTTGGGTTTACTCTATAAGAAAAATGGGTTTATTCTATAAGGACAAAAAGAAAAATAATTTCAAATTTAGACAGTTAAGAAATGCATCTTTTACTTTATAAGAAAATTTGAACTTACTTTATAAGGAAATTTGGGTTTACTTTATAAGGAAATTTGGGTTTACTTTATAAGGAAAATGGGTTTACTCTATAAGGAAAAAAGAAAAATAATTTCAAATTTAGGAAGTTAAGCAACGCATTTTTTATTGCAAACAACAAAAGTCAAGCAAGATGAAAAAGAAAAGTATTCTAATGAAAAGAATCTTGAAACTTCGAAAGTCCATGTAATGGAACATAAACCATCAAACGAGCCGATCTAGCAAAACAAAAGCAAACATTCGTTATAATGAATGACAAAAGTCATAAAATCGAAAGGAACAAAAAGAGGCCATGTTTCCATTGTAACAAACTTGGACACTTCAAGACGGAATGTAAACTTTTGAAAAATAAGACAGAAGGTGTGAACAACAACAAGTTTCTGACTATGGTTTTTAAGATCAATCTTCTCCATGATGACGGAGCATGATGGATTGACACTGGTGCAACTAAGCATGTATGTAAATGCAAAAGTTTCATCAAGACTTTGGAAACGGTTTATGATGGAACCGTGTTGCACATAGAATATTCCTCCACTAAACAAGTGAAAGGAAAAGGCACTATAAAACTTTTAGAAAAATACTTGTTCTAAACAATATCTATTATGTCTTGAAAGTTAGAAAAAAATCTTGTGTCAAGTGGTTTGTTGAATAAGTATTGCTTCAAATTAGTATTTGAAGTGGATAAGTTCATCCTTACAAAAGGTAGACATTATGTGGAAAATGAATACTTATGCAAAATATGTTCAAACTTAATATTAATAAAAATGCTACTAGTTCTACTTATATTGATGCCAAATTTAATGTTCATGATAATAAAGCAACATTGTCTAATTTATGACATAATAGATTAGGTCACGTTCATCATACAAGAATGCATGGTATGGCTAAATTAGAGTTGATACCTAATATTGATAGAAATAATAATATGTGCAAGACATGCATGGTTATTAAAATCACAAGAAGCTCATTTCCTAAGGTAGAAAAAATTCTAAATTGCTTGTATTAATACATTCCGATGTTTGTGGTATGAATAGTACTTCATTTATTGGTGGAAAGAAATACTTCGTAACATCTACAAATAAGTTTTCTAGATATTGCTATGTTTACTTGTTGCAAAGTGCCAATGTTGCTGTTCTGAAGAGACATTACTTCATGTCCTTTGGCAAGGTCCAATAACACACCAGGGTTGGGAATTCTTTGCTCAATTTTTCCAAGTTTTTGTTATTTAGCTTTAGAATATTATGCAGGTAGTATGGGTATCATACTATTCAGGAGATTTTACAAAATAAAGACATATTCGTGTTTTATTGCCCATTTTCATTTGTTGGTTCTTTTAAGTTAAAGGCAATGATGCTAAGCATAGACAATTATGAGTGTATCCTCAATGAATAATATGGAGAATTAAGCAGTTATTAAAGCAAATTCATGAAAAGAATTTAATGCACAAGAGCAATGGAAAGGTGGTTTGCAGATTGCTAAGTTGTGGAATATCACCTTGTCGAATCAACCATTCAAGTCGCCACAAATCATTAAATGGTTGAAACCCAATTTGGACAAAATTAAACTAAACATGGATGGGAGCTCGAAAGACCAATTTCAAAATGCCATGGGGGGAAGTGTGGTACATGACCATATAGGTATGCTAATTTTTGCTTTTTTTGAAAATTTTGGACACTAAAATTTTTTTAAAGCTGAATTGCTTGCATTTCAAATAAGACTTCTGCTATGTCGTGACCATAATATTTCTAAAATCTAGATTGAGATGGATGCCAAGGTGGTAGTTAATATGATATTGGAAGGGAGCATTGGATCATACGATATTAGGTATGTTTTCGCTTCCATTCGAAAATGCTTAAATTATTTTACTTATTGAATCACTCATATTCATTGTGAGGGTAACCAAACTATAGATTTCCTTTTGAACCCAAGCTATTCACATCAAGGACTTAAGGTTTTCTTTAATGTTGAAGTTAAATAAAATTAATTTACCTTATGTTAAATTGAAACATATGTAAGGGAGTAATACTCCTTATTTATTTTATCTCCTGTAAGCAAGTTAGAGTATTGAGTTCATGTTTTTATAAACTTTATGCAAATGAAGTATTACTTCCCTTAGGATTTATTTATGAAATATCTCATGTAATATTGGAAGTAAGGTTTATGTCCTCTAACGTAATGTACTTTTATTCCCCATCTTAATAAAATTTTAACATGTTAACTGGCCCTGAGAGATTTTCCAAGTTAAAATAAAAAAAAAATTAGCATCGTAATCTTGAATTGAATTTTATACTATTATAAGAATAAAAGATGAATAGGCTTGTTGATCTTTAGTACGGATGTTTGGACTAAGATTTCTTATTATAGGAATGTCCTAGCCAATTAGGAAAGT
This sequence comes from Theobroma grandiflorum, assembly GCA_036013995.1. Classification (NCBI taxonomy): domain Eukaryota; kingdom Viridiplantae; phylum Streptophyta; class Magnoliopsida; order Malvales; family Malvaceae; genus Theobroma; species Theobroma grandiflorum. Next base: position 2,845,928 of record CP142127.1, read on the forward strand.
TTATAAATGAATTTTAGGCTTAGGTCTAGTAATAATTTTCATACTAGAGAAATGTCCTAGCCAAGGGCAATTTCTCTTGATAACAAAAAGTGGCCATGGCCTTCTAAATATTTTAGTTTTACTTACATGCAATTAATTTTTTTAATTTTCTTAAGTTGGTCCTCTCAAAATATTGTAAAACTTATACTAACTAGTTAAACTCAACATATAAATTCTAATCCAATATGCTAAATCTATCATATTTAAAAAAAAAAAAGAAGTGAGTCCACTAACCCATACCCATTAGATCTTAATATAAATCTAAGCCTATCATTATATATTATATCCCAACAATCCAACCCAATAGCTTAATATGCTAACTAGCTAAGCCCACGTTTTGATACTTTGTGTTGTGATATTTATTCTTTTAGCTTGCATAAGTGAACATACATTAATTGGTAAATGTATCCCCTAGAGCCAATCAATTAGATAAAGGATACATATAGAAAAATGTATAATACCTCAAAAGGTTTCACCTCATCCAGTAAGTTTTATTGATAATAAGTTATCATAAAACTAATTTAGATGAAGCTCTAGGATATTTGGTGCTTCGCATAAAACTTGTGAAGAGTTACAATTATGAGATTCTAAAGCATCAAAGTACATATCCTAAATATTTCTATCTAATGATTATTGAGATAGGATATCAATAATGCTTCAAGGTCGACTCATGTCATGTTCTTTACTAAGAGTGGGCAATCGATCTCATATGATTGATAGTATAGCGATACTTAGAATAAACACGTGGGTGCTTGTTCAAGCAAGAACAAGTTTATTGAACTTGACCCGTTTTGAGAATTTCATTTAGTGTTTCACTCAAGTGTTTATGGATTAAATCTCATGTGTTAGTCATGTAAGTAATCCTTAGACTGGAGACATCATTGTTATCTTGTATGAAAAGTGTTATACTTTGATTCCACTTTTACGGATCCTGACCAAAGATGCCCAAAAAGGATGTCGTTAGGTATAGCATGAATTATGTAGAGATATATGAATTGATTATAAAGAAATCATCACCCAAAGTGAAAATTGTTAAAGGGGAAGTATCCTACATGTTGGTTAAGCTTGTGTCGACTTGATAAAATATTTAGCCAAAGCAGGATGAAAGCAAAAAAGAGTTTCCTTAAGGTATCATCCAAAGTAGACATCAAGGCTTAATAACAAATAAGGAAGGCATTAAGAGTAGACATTATACCATACTTTTTGCCTATTTTAGGTTACATAATGATAGGATTGAATTACACAAGTAAGACTAGACACAAAAGGTTGAGTCAAACTATATGACTCTTCTATCATTTAGGTGGCCATGATGCTTTGCTAAAAGCTAATCTTGGTCCATAAGTATGATTAGCCAATTAAAGAATTGGTGATGAAGTCATATTTGATTCGATTCATCTAATTCCTTGTGAGGTTTGAAATTCCAATTTCTACTTCTTGCCGACAAGATGAAAAGACTAATGGATTACACACATAAGGCGATTATTAAGAATTAATTTAGGAATCAATCAAATAGGATTTGATTGATAAAGTTGAAAGACTTCATAGAGAGATAAATAAAGAGTTCAATTTATGAGTTTTTAGGCTATTGCAAATAGTTTATTGTACAACATATGGACCGATTTCTTTAAGAGATAATTAGACCTTAGTTTATTTAATTAAGTTAAACAATTAATGGACTAATTAGCTTCTAATGGCCCACAAAGACTTACAGCCCAATGCAATCCAATGCATTAGGCAGATTTTAATTTGTTTAGGAGTTAATCTAAGAGTTAGATTACAAGTCTTTTATCTCTCTATTTAAACAATAATTAGCCACTCCTTGAAAATAAGTTTTGAAGAAAGAACTTTTTGAAATCCTTACTTTTTGAAATCCTTAAGAAAGATTATAGTTTCTCATGTGTTGAGATTAAGATCTTAAACACTTGGGAAAAACAAATGAGCTTTAAATAGAGAGTCTACTAGGATAGATTCGGTTTATCTTTCTTATCTTGGAGAAGATATTCCTAATAGTTGCTAGATGGATTACTGTTAAAGGCAAAACACTTATGTTGCTTAAGGTTTGACACAACCACTTATTGGTGGAGCAAGGAGGATCGAAAGGCAAGGAAGAGATCACTTAACAATTTCAGGTTCAGTCTTTTAAGGTAAACCGTAAATTCCTTGTTACTATGTTTAGATTGTTTTCAATTAAAGAGATCAATGGTTTAGGATTCTAGATAATTTAAATTCCGTTGCATACTCTGATCAAGTATATCCTAAAAACCCTAACAATGTTTTGTGTTACTAGTTATTCATTAAAAGTATATTATTTGATATGGTGTAAGGTAATCATCTTGGAAAAGTTTTGACAATGCTTGGAAATTATGATTGCATAAGAGATTATTTGAAATCTACTTTAAATTGTTGAGGTTTGTTCTTTTATATATATGACACCGTCATTATTATTAATGTGCATTTTTTTTGTTCAATATCTTGTGAATTTTATTTAATCTTTTAGATGAATGAGAATTAGATGATATATAAAGTTCTCATTAATTGTTAAGTGTCTCTTTTTGTTTCCCCCTAAAAATGTTCTAGCTCTACCCTTAGTCCTGACCAATTTAATTACAACCACCTGTGGCAGAAATGTGTATAGCCACATTGGGTGCGGCCAAATGAGAGAAAGATTTGCTTGAAACAAGTACATTTTATTTGTATTTTGTGATTTTAGAGGGAAGAAATTAAAAAAATTTCAAAAAAGCATTGATGTCCAAATAGTTCGAATGTGAGATAATAATTTTTTTTAAATTCTTTATTATTTATAAACAAATAATGTTGTTATTTCTTTTGGCATAATGTTTAAAAAAATCTTTAAATTATTTTAAAAATTGAAATAAATTTTTGTTCTTTTATTACGTTAAATCAAATTTTTATATTTTTATTTTGGATCAAATAGACTTCCATGATTAACCGTTAACTAACTGTTATTAGTTAAAATACCACTTGTCATTTTATGACTATGTGGCATTAAAATAATATTGATATGGAGGGTGTAAAATATCATGTAATCATGTCATCATATTATATAATCATTCACTATGATATGTTAATATATCGCGTTCGCATCACGTGATATAAAATGACAAGTGATATTTTTACTAATGATAGTTATTCAATTGTTAATTACAAAAGCTTATTTAGTTTAAAATAAAAGTCCAAGTATTTGATTAAATATAATAAAAAAATAAAAATTTATTTAAAATTTAAAATAATTTTTTTAGTAAATAATTTAATTAATTGAAAGAAAATGAGGTAGAAAAAACAAAAGCCAAAAAATATAAAAAAGGACCGATGAACTTTATTTTGCGTTCTCTGAGAATGAAACAATTTTCCAGGCACTAACACCCACTGAAACAAGTGTCATTTAAGTACAATTTATTGAGATGAATACAACGGATTCCTTCTCACATTTTGATTTCCCATTCATGGGGAAAGACTTAAATATATCTATATATATTTACCATTAAGAAAGCATAATATATGTTAAATTGAGTCAATAATAATATTTAACTTAAGGCAATGTATGTAAGATTGGAAAATATAATAAAGTCAAAGTCTCTTTCCACTTTGGTTATATTCACTTATTTCTTTGCTAATTTTGGTACATATTACATACTGTAATTTATTAAATTATTGGCAGAAGGACCTCGATTTCAGTCATTCTGACATATGGAACAGTATGCTTTCAGGCACTACACGAACAGAAACAAATGCCATTGAGACACCTTGCGTTTCTCCAACCTGGTGGACAAACCTCAATTTGGTATGGTATTCTTGAAGTGAATTTTGTACTATTATGAGAGTATAAGATGAATAGGCTGTGGAGCTTTAATATAGAAATCTGGAATCAGATTCCTTATTAGAGGAATGTCCTAGTCAATTAGGAGAGTTTATAAATGAATTTTAGGTCTATCATATTGAAAAAAATAAGAGTGAGTCTATTAACCCATACCCATTAAGTCTTAATATAAATCTAAGTTTATCATTATATGTTATATCTCAACAGTCCAGCCCAAGAGCCTAATATGCTAACTAGCTAAGCCCACATTTTGGTACTTTGTGTTGTGGTATTTAATCTTTTAGCTATCATAAATGAACATACATATGTTTGTAAGTGTATGCCGTAGAGCCAATCGATTGGGTAATGGATACAAATAGAAAAATGTATAAAACCTTAAAAGGTTTTACTTTATCAAATAAGCTTGATAGATAACAGGTTAACATAAGACTAATTTGGATGAAGCCCTTGGATATTTAGTATATTGAATAACTTTTGGTTACCTTCTATGCTGTTTTTCCCTATCATTTTTTGTTTTCATCCATTGACAGAGTAAATTGAAGCTAGTGTTGGCTAATGAAGGATAAGTCATATTTCTCTTATTTTATAATTTATAATTATTTTAAGAACCAATCCTCTTACATATTCTAATAATAGGGTTTAGGTTTAGAGTTAATTGGGTTGTGTCTTAAGCGGGTTAAATCTTCATATTATTGTGCTAATTCATATACAATAATTTATTGATGTGTCATTTTTTTATATAAAAATTAATTTAATTTATTTAAAAAATATGTTCATTGTATGGTGTTATATAAAATTTAATTCGGTTTATTTAATAAACATGTTAATAGCTACATGTTTAAAATCTTGAATTATTTAATTGATTGTTGTAGTCTTGTTTACTAGTTAATAGTCACTGAAATATGATATGATTATGGTGTTTGTACATAGAGTTACTTTATCAGCCATTAATTTACAGTTCAAAATTGAACATTAATTCTCAAAATTGAATTAGCTCTAAATGTCAATTTTTTTTCTTTAATTATAGCAATTAAGTTAATTCATTCGACATTAATTACTATTTAACTAGCCTCTGTTTCTTGTCCAAAAGACAAAAGAGAAAAAAAAAAAGAAAAAAGAAAGAAGAAAGTTCACCTCTTTTTAAGAGGACATGCTGCCATTTTAAGTACGCAAATTTTCCTTATAATAAAGCAAGCACCATATTAGCCCAAATAAGTCCATCCAAGTACAACCCTTAAGAAATATATGGGGAAGTCTTCACTCAACTTGGCTTTTTTAGTCATGCTTTTGGTTGTTGGCTGCATCATGTTGGTTTCTTTCCTTAATCTCAATATATAATATGCAACTCTTTCCAATTTCTTTCTTATTTGTTGCAGCAAAAATAAATGAACAGCAGTAACTACATGGTTGGTGTAGATTGGCAGATCAAGGGAGTTGAAGCAAGGAATGTTGTTTCTTTCGGATGCCATCATGATGGAGACTGCAAAAATGTTCGCTGAAAATGCATGATTTGCATTTGTGAAAACATTTGGTGTAAATGCCCGTACGAAGATCCACCCCCATGCCTTTGACAGAAGCCATTTTAGGTTACCAAAGAGCACCAAGGGAATTATTGATTTGCAACTTTTAATATAGCTAAGGCTATGGCTCAATAAGATTTTTTGACTTCCCATACTTATAACTTTTTTAACAAATCTCGATTGTTCTCACATCCAAACATTTGGTTTATTGATTGGTACGTAATCTCTTGCCTACAAAATAAAATTCGAATTCCCTTTCTTCCAATTAATAAAAAAAATCTTGCTTGTTCTCTTTTCTTTTTTGTCCCTTTTCTTCCTTCATATTGCAAAGTCTATGTATTTGATACTTCATTGCTCTAAACTGAAGTGAGAAGAAGATAAATTTACATTTTTTTTCCATTAAAGGGGTGTCAAAGGCATAGGTAGAGTCCTCAAAAGATACAATTTGGAATTCAAATTGTCGGTTAAATAATTACTCATTTCAATAGATATTTTGGGAAAAAATCTCTAAAAATAATTAAATTATAGAACTTTCCAAAACACTTTGAAGAACCAAATAACAACTTATTTTCTAGAAGTTTGGGTTTACTCTATAAGAAAAAAAATAATTTCAAAATTTGGGCCTAGAAAGAATTGAATTCAAGCTTCCAAAATTTAACTTATATGACTTACCACCATGTCAAGCTAAATTATTTGAGATAAATAGGGGTGAAAAACTAATATATTTACAATTTTATACCCATAAAAATAAAAAAAATTAAAAACTAAGGGGTGGTGGCCACTATGCCGTACAATGATAAAACGCACTTTCATTCATATATATATATATATATATATATATATATATATACAAATGTCAAATTACATGATATAAAATGACAAGTGTATTTTCACTAACGACAGTTAGCCAACTATCAATTATATAGGTTTATTTGATTTAAAATAAATGTATAAGCATTTGATTGAACGTGATAAAACAATAAAGATTTATTTGAAATTTTTTGAATAATTTAAATTTTTTTAATATTATGCTTATTATTTATAAACAATAAATATCTCATCATTTCTATTTCCTCACTTTTGAATTTGAATTATTGGACATATATTCATTTATGAAATGTGTGCCAAGGGGGAAAAGAAAAACTCTATTATCTTGATCCCTAATCCTAACCGAAGGATCAAATTATGTGGAATGAAATAATTTATAATATAATTATTTGCAATAAAGTCTATGTCTACGTAATGTACAAAATATCTTGTTTAAATATACTTAGAATAAGTTAAAGTGTTATCTATATGATTGATTAAGGCTACTATTTCAAAATTTTTTATTTATTTTGTACTTCCTTTGTTTTAAATTAAGCGTTCACTTTCATTTTTTTAGTCAAATTTAATCACTTTTGATCTTAATTTTTTGCGATATCATATGAAATTAAAATTTTAAAAAATGAAAAGATAGAAGAAATAGATTCATCTCTCGTAAATCTACAAGCAAATATGCTTCATAGGTCAAACCATGCAATAATATAATATCAAAAACTTTATTTCATTTTCGAACAATTCATGCCTTTTTTTTTTTTTTTTAGGCATCACAACATCTACATTGTCCAATAACACAACTATGGATGTTACATCTAGGATCGCATTTCTTTGTTACAGTCAAAGCCTTTGGAACAGCTTATTTTTGTTCCAAAAGTAGGAACACATTGGCATATGCCATTTAGGCACTCTAAAGTTTTGTCTATACAGAAAATATTTTTGCAATCAGCTACAGTGGTGCATGGTAGCCCTTTCTGTCCCGATACCATTAAGAATACCATTGCTGCAAAATTACAATGCATTAATAATATTATAATTAAATTTAACATGAAAGTTAACAAATGAGATCAGTATGAAAGGGATTGACTTACATGATGCAAATAGCAGAAAGATGAAAAATTTCATGGTAACAGAAGCTTTTTTCATGTTGTCTTAGGCTATGCTATTGCTATTCTTGATGATGTTGAGGCTTCTGAAATCACCAATGTCAATTTATAAGATGGGATAGTTTGACCAAAATGCACTGCAATGGAAAGTTCAATCAATTTGAAATCAATCTATAAAGATATTTACTTAATAGAGCAATTCTTTTCCAAATTATTGAGATATTTTACCATACATAATTTTGACCCCAGACCCAAATTTGACAATGTGGTGTAATGACTAATGACCAACAACATGGTGAATCTAAGTGAGCTGTCATGAGCAACTATTCCACGTAATTGACTAGCCCATCCATTTCACACATCAAAAATTTGAATCTTTGAATTTCTTGACCTTTGCCTTTACAGTGTACGCACCACAATTTATTACGTCATCAACCAATTGGATAGAAATTTATGTTGATGTATTTTCAAAATTAAAGATGTCTTTCCAAATGATAAATTATCATTCATATTGTGTCTTATGAACGAATGGTTGTAATTTCAAAAGATAATTATTGAAAAATCGCTTTATCCAAAAGTCTTGTCTTGTAAATGCGAAGATGTCTTTTAGACAAAAAAGTACCTTGATAAAAAGGTTATGTCCTTGAGAAAAAGACTTGTTGCCAACCATTTCAACATATCAAAACAAAAACAAAACAAAAGTAGAGAAAAGTGTTGTGTTATGAAAATTAACATAAACACTTAAGTTCCCATCCATTATGAAAAGCATTCAAATTCCTTATAATCTACTTCTTTCAAAAAGTAGGCTTTAAGATTGAAGAATTTTGTAAACCTTTGGGTGTATCTAGTGGCCTACTCTCGTAAAGTGTAAGACAAAGTTAGACATTGACTTCATTGTATCACCAACACTATTCGCATTATTCCCTTTTACATATCGAGTGGTGGGGGCGAAATAAGTCTTAAAGATAACATCTATTGAAAGACTCGCCTTGAAGTCAATTTTGCTAGTTCCTTGAATTCCATCTAAACCCCATTTGCACCAACAATTTTAAGACTTACTTTTTGTGTTTTTGGAATTCAAAATGGCTTCACTTAAAGATATGGCTACCAACATTGTCAAGGTAGACTGTTTTGAAGGAGGAAACTTTATTTGATGGTAGAAAAATATGTGCTTCCTCTTTACAACGTTCAAGGTTGCTTATGTTCTAGATACACCAAGGTCGGATGAAGAAGATGAGGATAAATCCGCGAAGCAAACTCGTTTGAGGCAAAAATGGGATAATAATGACTACATATGCATAGGATAGATTCTTCATGGATTGTTGGATACATTGTTTGATGCATACTAGAATGAAGCTAGTGCAAAACAACTTCGAGACAAATTGGAAGTAAGATACATGGCTAAATATGCAAGTAGCAAAAAATTTTGGTTAGTCATTTCAATAATTGCAAAGTGGTTGATAATCGTTTTGTTATGGAGCAACAACGTAAGCTTGAATGCATTCTAAATAGCTTTAAGCAATATGAACTTAAAATAGATGAAGCTATTATGGTATCTTTTATAATTGATAAGCTTCCCTTTCGTGGAGAAACATTAAGAAAGCTCTAAAGTATAAAAAAAAAAAAGAAATGTCTCTCGAGGACCTTGGTAATCATATTCGAATAAAAGAAGATTATTGCAAATAAAAAGAAGTCAAGCAAAATGAAAAAGAAAAGGATTTTAATGAATGAATCTTCAGACTTCGAAGGTCCATATGATGGAACACAAATCATCATACAAGCCGATCATGTGCAACAAAAGAAAATATTCTATTAGAATCAGTAACAAAAGTCATAAGATCAAAAGGAACAAAATGGGCCATGTTTCCATTATGACAAACTTACAAACTTGGGCACTTCAAGGTAGAACGTGAAGTTTTGATAAATAAGACACAAGTGTGAACAATAACAAGTTTGTGACTATGGTTTTTGAGGTCAATCTTCTCCATGATGATGGAGCACGATAGATTGACACTGGTGCAACAAGCATGTATGCAAAGACAAATATTTCTTTAAGACTTTGGAAGCGGTTAATGATGGAACCGTGTTGTACATGGAAAATTATTGATTTGCAACTTTTAATATAGCTAAGGTTATGGCAAAATAAGATGTTTTGACTTCTTATATTTATAACTTTCTTAATAAATCTAGATTGTTCTCATACTCGAGCATTTGGTTTATTAGTTGGTACATGATATTTTGCTTAAAAAGTAATATTCGAATTCCCTTTCTCTCAATTAAAAAAAATCTTTATTGTTCTCTTTTCTTTTTTGCCTCTTTCTTCCTTCATATTGGGAAGTTTATGTATTTGATCCTTCATTGCTCTAAATCAAAGTGAGAAGCAGATAAATTTACTTCTTCTTTTTTTCATTGAGTGGGTGTCAAAGGCATAGTTAAAGTCTTAAAAAACATGTTCTCAAAAGATACGATTTGGAATTTAAATTATTGGTTAAATAATTACTCATTTCAATAGATATTTTTGGAAAAAATCTCTAAAATTAATCAAATTATAAAACTTTCCAAAACACTTTAAAGAACCAAATAACAATTTCTTTTCTAAAGGATGAAATCCCTCGTACCAATGGCAAATCTAGGATTTTGTATGAGAGGTGGTTAAAGAGCAATCATACAAGGTCATGAATCGGTCAATGATTCGATTCGGAACAAAAAAGTAATCACTTTCAAAATAAAATTTTATTTATAATTTGAATATAAGTTTTCAAAATCATCATTATAAATAGACATATAGTAGAAAGAAAAATTAATATTAGATTTTCACTTTAGGTATTATAAGTTGTGCTCAACGTGCTTTCATATTTTCAAATTCATCGATAATTAAATCCGTGTTAATGGTTCTAGCAATCACTTTATACCTATTTCATTTGAAAAAGTAAGATAAGATTATTGAAAATTTCAAAATATTTTAATCACATTCTTGTTTAGTTTTTCATGTTAACGTATGATATATTGTGTAAGTGCTTAAATCGAATTATCAAATTGTAAGAAAAATCAATGTAAAAAATTATACTTTTTAGGCAATTAAGCAATGCATCTTTTACTCCATTGGACTATAACATATTATATACAATAATACAAAATATTTTAGTGAAGTTAAGCTAAAAAAATGAAAGGCTTTTAGGAAAAGTACATATTTCATAAATGCTCAAATCGAATCGATAGACTGTAAGAAAAATCAAAACAAAAAATTATACTCTTTAGGCAATTAAGTAATGGGAAAAAGAAAAATAATTTCAAATTTTGGGTTTACTCTATAAGAGAAATGGGTTTATTCTATAAGGACAAAAAGAAAAATAATTTCAAATTTACATAGTTAAGTAATGCATCTTTTACTCTATATGAAAATTTGAATTTACTTTATAAGGAAAATTGGTTTACTCTATAAGGAAAAAAGAAAAATAATTTCAAATTTAGAAAGTTAAGCAATGCATCTTTCATTGCAAATAAAAAAAAGTCAAGCAAGATGAAAATGAAAAGTATTCTAACGAAAAAAATCTTGAAACTTCGAAGGTCCATGTAATGGAACACAAACCATCATACGAGCCGGTCTAGCGCAACAAAAGAAAACATTCCATTATAATGAATGACAAAAGTCATAAGATCAAAAGGAACAAAAAGGGACCATGTTTCCATTGTAACAAACTTGGACACTTCAAAGTGAAATGTAAACTTTTGAAAAATAAGACAGAATGTGTGAACAATAATAAGTTTGTGATTACGGTTTTTGAGATCAATCTTCTCCATGACGATGGAGCATGATGGATTGACACTGGTGCAACTAAACATGTATGTAAATGCAAAAGTTTTAGCAAGACTTTGGAAACGATTAATGATGGAACCATGTTGCACATAGAATATTCCTCCACTAAACAAGTGAAAGGAAAAGGCACTATAAAACTTTTGGAAAAATACTTTTTCTAAACAATATCTATTATGTCTCGAAAGTTAAAAAAAATTCTTGTGTCCGGTGGTTTGTTGAATAAGTACTACTTCAAATTAGTATTTGAAGTGAATAAGTTCATTCTTACAAAAGGTAGACATTATGTAGAAAATGGATACTTATGTGAAATATGTTCAAGCTTAATATTAATAAAATGCTACTAGTTCTACTTATATTGATGTCAAATTTAATGTTCATGATAATAAAGCAACATTGTCTAATTTATGACATAATAGATTAGGTCATGTTCATTATACAAGAATGCATGGTATGGCTAAATTAGAGTTGTGTGAGACCCTATCGAATTTGTTAAAAGCCGATATTGTACTTAGTGGTACAATTAAGTTGATTCGATCCTTGAACTAGTTTAATAGAAATTCAAAGAGGAATTTCAAAATTTTAAAACCCACAAAATGACTTAGAATAGTGATTCAGAATTCAAGATCCAGTTTGGAGTCAATCTAGAAATTTGACCAATTATGGACAAAACGGTCATTTCACCATTTGATGATAAAATGGAGATTTTTAGCCAAGATTTGATCACATTTGACCAAAAATAATTATATGAAATATAATTATGATTATTGGAGTATGAAATGAAGTTTAGCAATGAAAAATTGTGATTCCCAGTATTTTTGGAGCACAAGGGCAAAATAGTAATTTTGCCACTAGGAGACCAAACGAGAATTTTTTTTGAAAAGATTTTGCCCCATTTGATTAAAAATTGATCAATATTAGTGTTATTTGAGGTTGAAAAGTAGAAATAATGTAATTTCGGTACATTTCGGAGTATAGGGACAAAATCGTAATTTTTTCGTCCGGGGGTAAATCGGTAAAATTTTTGCCCCAGCACTTGTCAAAACCAAGGGATTTTATTTGTGGTAAGATTGGATAAATATGGAATTAATTGTGGTGGAAAATTAAGTAGAAAAAGTCAAAAAGTTAAAAAAATGGGCTAATGGCATTATGCCATGTGGCAAGCCATTAGATTTTATTATTAAACTAATAAAATCAGCTTATAACCCTCACTTTTTCTCTCCAAATTTGGCATAAACCAGATTCAAAGGGAAACAAAAGAGAACAAAGGGGAAAAACAAGAAAACTAGCCAAAAATCAAGGGAATTCAAGGGTTTTTCAAGAATCAAGCCAAACAAAGGTAAAATTTCTTTAGATTTACCTTAATCCTAGCTTACCCATGCTTTATTCCTTATTTTTCATGGTTGAATATTGAGTTATCATAATGAATTAAATTCTGAAAAATGGGTATGGAAGAGGAATTAATGTTGGATTGGCTTGATTTTAGACTATGTTAATGTTTAGAGGTAGTTAAGCATGGTTATGAACAAAAATATAAGAAAAACATTCAATCTCTTTAGGATTCTTCATTTGGCCGAACCATGTAGGCTGAATATCAAAGGGGGATTGTTTGTATTTCAAGGAGAATGGCTTGAAAAAATGATGAATTCAGTGAAAAATGTGACTAGGAAAAAATTACGGTGTAATGCACCGTAATGACCGAATTTTCACCTGAAGAAATTAAAGGATTTCAATGCTGAAATTTAGTTATTTGAAATGTGATTGGTGAATTAAGATATTAGAGGAAGAAATGGATTAATTTGAAGGTGATTCGGACATAATCGTCAATTAATCGGGCGATTGGTCGAATTTAGTCAATATCGCGATTAAGCAATATTCGGACACATTTTCGCATTTACCTATCATGCATTAGTAATTTAAATTAGTTTATATTAGCTTAGGGGTAATATAGTAAATTCTCTAATTTTATTCTGTGTCAAGGTGGTGAGACATCCGAAAAAGGCAAAGGAATCGCGCTTGAGGACTATTAGTCTGAGTGCACTCGAAATCGGGATTTTCGACAACTGTGAGTGAATTTGCATTTCAAATTGTTTTGGGAAATGTACATGTATTGAGATGGATAATTTGAATGATTTTATCCAAATTTCTAAAAATGTGTGCCGGGGAACAAGCTCTTGATAAAAATTGTTTCGATGTGTGAATTGTGATATGCATAAAGGCATGAATTCATGTGCTCCTATAATATGCTGCTATATATGTGTAGATGTGTGATATGTATTGACAAATAATATTGTGTGATAATTATAACTGTACATGTGAACGATGTGGGGAAGCAGATGTCGGTGATGATGGATGCGGAATTATGGAGGATGATATTGCTTGTGCACAATGTGGGGGAATGCACACAATAACTCCAGTTATGTGCGCGATGTGGGGGTTGCACATGAGCTGGTGAGATAGTGGAGATATTTGTGTTCATCTATGTGTATATGTGTGAAATTGAGCACTCTTAATTGTAAATTAATTTGAATTGAGGGGAAGGGTTTATATTGAATTGAATAAAAATGGTTTTGGTCCAAGTATGTGCATTATGATTTTTAAATCCTTCCTGATATTATTGCTTGTTCTCACCTAATGTTCGCTCACTGAGTTTCGTACTCACAGTTTAAAAAAATTCATGTTTTCAGATCAGGAGATTGTAGATTCCTAGATCGCGGGATCACTGTAGTTCATCTCCTGGTAGGTGTCTGGTATTCAATAGTTACTCGTTTTTCTTGTAAATTCTTTGCTGGAAGTTATGGGCTTTTTGTATTGTGATTATGTACATGTAATGTACATTGTCAAATTTTATGTTTGACCGGTATGTATGTACATATTTTATCTATAATGCCATTGCGAGTTGGCTTTGTGTGCACTGGGTGCATTGTGTGTGGATGCCTCACACGATCATACGTGAAGTAAAGTAGATGAAAATAGGCTTCCTTAAGCTTAGTGAGCTATGCTCATTGGGTTCTTGCATCGGTCATGGCCCTGGAATTGGGTCGTGACAAGTTGATACCTAATATTGATAGAAATAATAATATGTGCAAGACATGCATAGTTATTAAAATCACAAGAAGCTCATTTCCTAAGAAAAAACTCTAAATTGCTTGTATTAATACATTCCGATGTTTGTGATATGAATAGTACTTCATTTATTGATGGAAAGAAATACTTTGTAACTCTAAAAACTCTAGATATTGCTATGTTTGCTTGTTGCAAAGTGCTAATACTGGCATTCTGAAGAGACATTACTTCATGTCCTTTGGCAAGGTCTAACAGCACACCAAGGTTGGGAATTCTTTGCTCAAGTTTCCCAAGTTTTTGTTATTTAGCTTCAGAATATTATGCAGGTAGTATGGGTATCATACTATTTAGGAGATTTTACAAAATAAGGACATATTCGTGTTTTATTGCCCATTTTCATTTGTTGGTTCTTTTAAGTTGAAAGTAATGATGCTAAGCATAGACAATTAGGAGTGTATCCTCAATGAATAATATGGAGAATTAAGAAGTTATTAAAGCAAATTCATGAAAGGAATTTAATGCACAAAGAGCAATGGAAAGGTGGTATGCAGATTGCTAAGTTGTGGAATATCACCTTGTCGAATCAACCATTCAAGCCACCACAAATCATTAGATGGTTGAAACCCAATTTGGACAAAATTAAACTAAACATGGGTGGGAGCTTGAAAGACCAATTTCAAAATGCCGTGAGGGGAAGTGTGGCACATGACCATAAACGTATGCTAATCTTTGCTTTTTTTGAAAATTTTGGACCTTAAAATTCTTTGAAAGCAGAATTACTTGCATTTCAAATAAGACTTTTGCTATGCCATGACCACAATATTTCTAAAATCTAGATTGAGATGGATGCCAAGGTGGTAGTTAATATGATAGTGGAAGGGAGCACTGGATCATATGATATTAGGTATGTTTTCGCTTCCACTTGAAAATGCTTAAATTATTTTACTTACTAAATCACTCATATTCATTGTGAGGGTAACCAAGCTACAGATTTCCTTTTGAATCAAGGCTATTCACATCAAAGACTTAAGTTTTTCTTTAATGTTGAAGTTAGATAGAATTAATTTACCTTACGTTAAATTGAAACATATGTAAGGGAGTAATACTCCTTATTTATTTTATCTCCTGTAAGCAAGTTAGAGTATTGAGTTCATGTTTTTATAACTTTATGCAAAGGAAGTATTACGTCCCTTAGGATTTATTTATGAAATATCTCATGTAATATTGGAAGTAAGGTGTATTTCCTCTAGCGTAATGTACCTTTATTCCCCATCTTAATAAAATTTTAACATGTTAGCTGGCCCTAATAGATTTTCCAGCCTAAAATAAAAAAAAATTGGCATGGTAATCTTGAATTGAATTTTATACTATTATAAGAATAAAAGATGAATAGGCTTGTTGAGCTTTAGTATGGATATTTGGACTAAGATTTCTTATTATAGGAATGTCCTAGCCAATTAGGAAAGTTTATAAATGAATTTTAGGCTTGAGGTCTAGTAATAATTTTCATACTAGAGAAATGTCCTAGCCAAGGGCAATTTCTCTTGATAACAAAAGGTGGCCATGGCCCCCTAAATATTTTAGTTTCACTTACATGCAATTAATTTTTTTTATTTTCTTAACTTGGTCCTCTCGAAATATTTTAAAACTTAAACTAACTAGTTAAACTCAACATATAAATTTTAATCCAATATGCTAAATCTATCATATTCTAAAAAAAAAAAAAAGAGTGAGTCCACTAACCCATACCCATTAGATCTTAATATAAATCTAAGCCTATCATTACATATTATATCCCAACAATTCAACCCAATAGCTTAATATGCTAACTAGCTAAGCCCATGTTTTGATACTTTGTGTTGTGGTATTTATTCTTTTAGCTTGCATAAGTGAACATACATATATTTGTAAGTGTATGGCCTAGAGCCAATCAATTGGATAAAGGATAAATATAGAAAAATGTATAAAACCTAAAAAGGTTTCACCTGATCAAGTAAGTTTTATGGATCATAAGTTATCATAAAACTAATTTAGATAAAGCTCTAGGATATTTGGTGCTTCGCATAAAAATTGTAAAGAGTTACAATTACGAGATTCTAATGCATCAAAGCACACATCTTAAATATTCCTGTCTAACGTATTATTAAGATAGGATATCAATAATGCTTCAAAGTCGGCTCATGTCATGTTTCTTACTAAGATGGGCAATTGATCTCATATGATTGATAGTATAAGGATACTTTGAATAAACACGTGGGTTCTTATTCAAGCAAGAACAAGTTCATTGAACTTGACCCGTATTGAGAATTTCATTTGGTATTTCACTCAAGTGTTTATGGATTAAATTCTCATATGTTAGTCATGTAAGTAATCCTTAGATTGGAGACATCATTTTTATCTTGTACGAGAAGTGTTATACTTTGATTCCACCTTTATGGATCCTAACCAAAGATGCCTAAAAAGGATGTCGTTGGGTATAGCACGAATTATGTAGAGATATATGAATTGATTATAAAGGAATCATCACCCTAAGTGAATATTGTTAAAGGGGAAGTATCCTACATGTTGGCTAAGCTTATGTCGACTTGATAAAATATTTGGCCAAAGCAGGATGAAAGAAAAAAAGAGTTTCCTTAAGGTATCATCCAAAGTCGACATCAAGGCTTAATAACAAACAAGGAAGGCATTAAGAGTAGACACTATACCATACTTTTTGCCTATTCCGGGTTGCATAATGATAGGATTGAATTACACAAGTAAGACTAGACACGAAAGGTTGAGTCAAACTATATGACTCTTCTATCATTTAGGTGGCCATGATGTTTTGCTAAAAGCGAATCTTGGTCCATAAGTATGATTGGCCAATTAAAGAATTGGTGATGAAGTCATATTTGATTCGATTCATCTAATTCCTTGTGAGGTTTGAAATTTCAATTTCTACTTGTTTCTGACATGATGAAAAGACTAATGGATTACACACATAAGGTGATTATTAGGAATTAATTTGGGAATCAATCAAATAGGATTTGATTGATAAAGTTGAAAGACTTCATAAAGAGATAAATGAAGAGTTCAATTTATGAGTTTTTAGGTTATTGCAAATAGTTTATTGTACAACATATGGACCGATTTCTTTAAGAAAAAATTAGACCTTATTTTATTTACTTAAGTTAAACAATTAATGGACTAATCAGCTTCAATGGCCCAAGAAAACTTATAGCCCAATGCAATCCAATGCATTAGGCAAATTTTAATTTGATTAGGAGTTAATCTAAGATTTAGATTACAAGTCTTTTATCTCTCTATTTAAACGATAATTAGCCATTCCTTGAAAATAAGTTTTGAAGAAAGAACTTTTTGAAATCCTTAGGAGAGATTTATAGTTTCTCATGTGTCGAGATTAAGATCTTAAACACTTGGAAAAAACAAAGGAGCTCTAAGTAGAGAGTCTACTAGCATAGATTCGGTTTATCTTTCTTATCTTGGAGAAGATATTCCTAATAGTTGCTATGTGGATTACCGTTCAAGGCCAAACACTTATGTTGCTCAAGGTTTGACACAGCCACTTGTTGGTGGAGCAAGGAGGATTGAAAGGCAAAGGATGAGATCACTTAACAATTTCAAGTTCAGGCTTTTGAGGTAAACCGTAAATTGCTTGTTACTATGTTTAGATTGTTTTCAATTAAAGAGATCTATGGTTTAGGATTCTAGATAATTTTAAATTCGACTACATACTTTGATCAAGTATACCCCAAAAACCCTAACAGTGTTTTGTGTTACTAGTTATTCATTAAAGGTATATTATCTGATATGGTGTAAGGTAATCATCTTGGAAGAGTTTTGATAATGCTTGGAAATTATGATTGCATAAGAGATTATTTGAAATCTACTTTAAATTGTTGAGGTTTGTTCTTTTATATATATATATATATATATATAAAACACCGTCATTACTATTAATGTGCATTTTTTTTGTCCAATGTCTTGTGAATTGTATTTAATCTTTTAGATGAATGAGAAATAGATGATATATAAAGTTCTCATTGATTGTTAAGTGTCTCTTTTTGTTTACCCCTAAAAATGTTCTAGCTCCACTTATCAAGCCCAGCTCTATAATATACTTGCCATGTCATTCATGTATTTGATAGCATGTTTTCATACTAGAATGCCTCGAAAAATTGTTAAAAGTCGGTATCATACCTAGTGGTATAATTAAGATGATTAAAGCCTCAAACTAGTATAAATAGAGATTTTAGAATGTACTTGAGAGTTATTGAATGTGAGACCTTGTCGAATTTGTTAAAAGACGGTATTGTACCGAGTGGTACAACCAAGTTAAATCGAACTTTGAACTAGCTCAAATAGAAATTCTGAGAGGAATTTGAAAATTCTGAAACCCACAAAATGACTTAGAATAGTGATTCGGAGTTCAAGGTCCAGTTTGGAGTCCATCAGCAAAATTGACCGATTAGGGACGAAACAGTCATTTTACCATTTGATGATAAAATGGAGATTTTTAACCAAGATTTGATCACATTTGACCAAGAATAATTATATGAAATACAGTTATGATTATTGGATTATAAAATGAAGTTAGCAGTGAAAAATTGTAATTCTCGATATTTTTGGAGCACAAAGGTAAAATGGTAATTTTGCCACTAGAGGACTAAACGGGAATTTTTTTTGAAAAGATTTTTGCCCCATTTGGTTAATATTGATCAATATTAGTGTTATCTGAGGTTGAAAAGTAGAAATAATGTGATTCCTGTACATTTCAGAGTACAGGGGTAAAATCGTAATTTTGTCATCTCGAGGGCAAAACGATAATTTTCCACCACCAGAACAATTTTTTCCAGCCATGGTCATTTTTATTCACATCTTGACTTTGACTAATCATGTGGTGGAAAAATTCGGAAGAAAAAGTCAAAAAGGTTAAAAAATGGGCCAATGGCATTATGCAATATGGCAAGTTATTTTATTTTATTATTAAAGCCTAAAAATCAGCCATTAAAACCCATTTTCTCTCTCTAAATTCGGCACAAACCAGATTCAAAGAAAAACAAAAGAGAACAAGGAGAAAAACAAGAAAACCTAGTCAAAAATTCAAGAAAAAGTGTGATTTCAAGGAAAATCAAGTGAAAAAGGTAACATTTCTTCACTTTTGCTTATGATCTACAATACCCATGCATTTATTTCCATTTTCTATGGTTGAGAGGCATGATATCATGATGAATCCAATTCTGAAAAATGGGTATGGATGAGGATTTGATGTTGAAATAATTTGATTTTAGACTATGTTAGTGTTTAGAGATAGTTTAGCATGTTAGTAAGCAAAACAATAAGAAAAAACTTGATTTTCCCCATGAATCTTCAAAGGCCGAATATCCTAGGTTGTGTGTGGAAAATGAGATGATTTCATTTCAAATGAAATGATTTCATTTGAAATAAGATGAATTGGAAAATGACGATTTAAGGTGAAAAAGTTAAGTAGGAAAAATTACAATGCTAATGCACTGTAATGGCTGAATTCTTCCATGAAGAAATGGAAAAGTTTTAATACTAAAATTGGCACTATTTAAATGGTATGTGGTGAATTAAGGTATTAGAAAAAGAATGGTGCAATTTGGAATCAAATCGGACGCATTGGCTAATTTATCGAGTAATCGGCCGAATTAGGTCAACATCGCGTTTAAGTGGTTGACCGAGTATTCTATGCATCCATATAGAAATTAGGTTAATTTTATACCTAATTAACACCAATATAGTAATTAAATTATTGTGTTATTTGTCAAGGTGGTGAGATTTCTGATAAAGGCAAGAAAATCGCACTCGAGGATTAGCAGTCGAAGCGCTCAAATTCGACTCCCAAAAACCTATGAGTGAATCTGCATTTCAAAAATGGTTTTGAGAAATGTGAACTTATTTGAATAAAATGCTTGAATGATTTTATTCAACCTTATTTGAAAAGAACGAGTACCATGGGAACAAGCTTTTCATGAAATATTATTTGATTGATGTGAAATTTGATTGTGTTGAATATTGTTAATCTATATGATGCTTACATGTATGGTTAAAAAATTTATGTGAACTTGATGTAATAGTGCATGTGCGAAGTGGGAAATGCACATGCTTGTAATGGTGTGCAAAGTGGGAACGGCAATACATATCGCCCACGATTTCCTAGAAATTCAAAATTGAGCAAGTGGGGATGGCGACACGTAACGCCCATGATTCCTAAAAATGATCACGCGTGAACTTTGGTGAAACGTGATTCACTGTCTAAGGGCTTGCAGGGACGGCGATACGTAACGCCTGCAAGTGCTCAGATAAATGTCTCTTTTACCACTAAGGACAATGATGACTTTGCGGTATATATATGATTGCTCATGTCTTTGTGTATATGTGTGTGATTGTATGGTATGCGAATTGCGTTAAATTGAGAAAAAAAATGGTTTAACACGAAACCCTCGTACGGTTGAGCGAACCCTCGTGCAGCGACGGGTTATGATTTCGCTACGCTGCAGCAAGAATGCCTTCCCGCTGCAACGATAATTGTCAATTTTGCTATCTAGCTAGAATAAATCCCGAGGTAAGTGGAAAGAGTTTAAATATTAGTTAGATAAAAAATTGTCTCATTTTCAACCGATGCATCATGATTGTCAAATTTCCTGATTGAGATTGCTTGTTCCCTTCTAATATTCACTCACTGAGTATTGTACTCACGTTTTATAAAAATTCATGTTTGCAGATCAGGAGATTGTTGGACCTTAGATTGACGAGTCCCCGTAATGCATCTCCTGGGTATGTGTCTAGCATTCGATAGTAATCCCTTTTATTGTAAATGTCTCCGCTGGAAGTCATGGGTATTTTGTATTGTGTATACGTTCAAACAATGTAAATATGTGTATGCAATGTAAATTGCTAAATACATGACTGGTATAGTGCATATATATTATTATCGATAATGCCATTGTGTTTTGGCTATGTTCACACCCGGGAAAAAGGTGTGTTTGTATGCATGATATGATAATATTTGTTAAGTAAGGGTAAATGGATAGGCTTGCTTTGGCTTAGTGAGCTGTGCTCATTGAGCTCATGCGCCAGTCATGGCTCGGGAAATTAGGTCATGACATTGAATCTTAGAATGACTTAATATGGTGATTCAGAGTTCAAGGATTGATTTGGAGTCAAATTTAGAATTTTCATAACGTAGGGGTAAAATGGTCATTGTCACCCAAAGGCAAGATTAGAATGTTGGAAGAGATTTTTGATCAGTTTTGACTATTTAGAACATAATTTGAGCTTGAGAAGTGAAAATTTTCAATTTTTACATTTTTTGAGCATAAGGGCTAAACGATCATTTCACGTGTCCATGATGGCGTAATTGGAATTTTACACCACCATGACACTTGTCAAACCCATGAATTTCATTTTATACTTTGGATAATTATGACATTTTATGTGATGGTGAGAGAAATGCTTAATTGTTAAGTTTTTACACATAGACCAATCACATGATGACATGTGTCAAGCCTTAATATTTTAATATTTTCCTTCCTAAAGCCAACTTAAACTCTCCCATTCCACTCTTCATGGCTGGCCACACCAAAGAAAAGGGAAAGAAAGAAAAGAACAAACCCTAGCTAAGAAAATACAAGGGGAATTCATCGATTATCGCGTAACGAAGTGATTTCAGGTGAGATTTCTCAATTTTAGCTTCCGATCTACCTTTCACATGCTTTCTTTTTCATTTTCCATTGTTGAAACTTGAGATATCATGAAGGAACCCTTGCTAGCTGAACATGGGGGGAGAGGTTTTGAGCATGGATTTTGCTAGATTTTATGCTATTTAAGTATTTTTAATTGTTTTGTGATGTTAGGCATGAAAAACAAGCATGAAAATCACATGTCCTTCATCCAACCTTCATTGGCCGAATTTACGATGGAAGATATTGATGATGAATTTTGTGATATCTCATTTTATTTAGCTTGGATTTGATGAATTGTGGTGATGGAAATTGAAAACGGTGGTTTCAAAGTATAATTCCTTTAGTAACCGATTGGATGGCAATGAGAAAACTAAGTGTACTGAGGTACCTTGGATGTATGTGGAGTATTGAAAGTGTAATGAATTTATTTGGAGTTGAATCAGATGTTTTGACTAATTAAACAACGTATGGTTCGAGTTAGGTCAAATTCCAATTTAGTCTAATAACAATTGAACCTATGTAGAATGCCATATTTAAGTGATTATTTGAACATTCCTCATTCAATTGCATGCATTCATATACAGCCTGAAATAGCTTTATAACCGTTTGGTATAAATATAATGAATTTCTTGTTGTGTATTATGTTTAGGTGGTGAGCCATCCGGTAAGGGTAAAGAGATTGTACCTGAAGACCAAGAGTATGAGTATTCCATACTTCTGATATTGTGAGTAACCAGACTATCGTCTTAACTATCTAAAATAGTTTTTATCCATTTTTATGATTTTAAGGAAAAATGAGCTTAAAGTGTAAACCTTTGTGTTTTATAAAAGAAATGTGGTTGAATGAAATAAGTTTTATAAATTATTTTGAAATTAAATAATGGTTTTAGAAATTGAGTAAGTGGAGATCTTATTTTACTTGTGTTATATATATACATGGTCTGAATTGATGGCTTATGACAATGTGGTGGCATGAATGCTTGGATTTGTATTTGTGTTGAATATATATGAATTGCTTTGTTTTGCCTTGACAAGCTGGGTAATGTAATATTAGCCATGTCATGCTGCCAAAATTTTTATGGATTGGTGGGTTTTTTGATTAGCTTGCTGCAGTGGGCAGGTTTTCGTGAACCAGCTTATTAGAGGGGCACGGTAAACCCCGTTATATTCTACCTTGGTACGAAAGGGGCGGAGGGTGTCTCCTGAGGTAGCGTAGAGTTCAATTCACGCCGAACCACCATGTGAGGGTGAACTCAGCCAACGCCAAGGAACGACTATGTTTTCAAATGTAAAAACATATTTTATGTGTATATGATGTTTTAACAACCTTGACGGACTCGGTTGGATGTCCTGGCCAAGGTGTCACCGAGTGTGAGTTTTGGCACGAGCCAAGGTTTTAAGAAATTCGTAAGCCTTGTTGTATATTTAAGATGAAATGCAATCATTTTATATGGTTTGAAATGGGTTTGGAATGTTATGAATCATAGCATGATGAGCTGTTTTAAAGCATCTCCATTTACTCGGTTTTAGCTGTTATAAATGATATTTGTTTACTCACTGGGTTTATAAAAACTCACCCCCTTTCTTTTCACCCATTTCAGGCTCAGGGTCGTCTGTAAATAGCAGACTTTGTCAAGGGTTGCGTGTGGACTTGCATCCTTTGAGATAGTAGGTTTACAGTCTCATTCACTTTGATCATTTCGAGCCCACATGTCATTGTAGAATATTTTGTATACTCTGGTTAAATGTGTTACTGTATGTATGAATTTATTTTGTTTTTACGCTACAAAAATTATTTACGCATAATTCTATAAATATTATTTTATAAGAAAATGAAATATTTTATTAAATAATTTTATTTTATTCTATTAGCTATAATTTCACTTTAAATGAATGATTTAGATATCTAAACTTATTTTTAGATATGAAATCTATATTTTTCATCTATATATTATATTTTTATCAAGTTTCGAATTTTTTAAAAAAAGGACTAAAATGCCCATGTGTGGCCAAAATCACTTTTTGACTGTTTTGATTAGGAAATAGTCTATATTCCTTAAAAACATGATATTTAGTAACTATTGCTCACAAGAGAAGTGGAAAATTGATGTTAAAGCCTTGCGAGGTTTCGGTTGTCATTCTAGGTAATGAATGTCTATCGAGGCTTCGCGGCGGTTGTCACGGGCTCGATGAGAGTACTGGGTCGTGACACCACCCTTAGTCCTAACCAATTTAATTACAGCCACCTATGGCAGAAATGTGTATAGCCACATTAGGTGCAGCCAAATGAGAGAAAGATTTGCCTGAAACAAATACATTTTATTTGTATTTTGTGATTTTAGAGGGAAGAAATTAAAAATTTTTCAAAAAAGCATTGATATCCAAATAGTTCGAATGTGAGATAATAATTTTTTTAAAATTTTTTATTATTTATAAACAAATAATGTTGTTATTTCTTTTGGCATAATGTTTAAAAAAATCTTTAAATTATTTTAAAAATTGAAATAAATCTTTTTTCTTTTATTACGTTAAATCAAATTTTTATATTTATATTTTGGATCAAATAGACTTCCATGATTAACCATTGACTAACTGTTATTAGTTAAAATACCACTTGTTATTTTATGTCTATGTGGCATTAAAATAACTTTGGCATAAAGGGTGTAAACTGTCATGTAATCATGTCATCATATCATATAATCATTCACTATGATATATTAATATATTACGTTCACACCACGTGATATAAAATGACAAGTGATATTTTGACTAATGATAGTTAATCAATTGTTGATCACAAAATTATTTAATTTAAAATAAGAGTACAAGTATTTAATTAAATATAATAAAAGAATAAAATTTTATTTAAATTTTAAAATAATTTTTTTGGTAAATAATTTGATTAATTGAAAGAAAAGGAGGTAGAAAAAACAAAAGCCAGAAAATATAAAAAAGGACCGATGAACCATATTTTGCGTTCTCTGAGAATGAAACAATGTTCCAGGCACTAACACCCACTGAAACAAGTGTCATTTACGTGCAACTTATTGAGATGAATACAACGGATTCCTTCTCACATTTTGATTTCCCATTCATGGGGAAAGATTTAAATATATCTATATATAATTACCATTAAGAAAGCATAATATATGTTAAATTGAGTCAATAATAATATTTAACTTAAGGCAATGTATGTATGATTGGAAAATATAATAAAGTCAAAGTCTCTTTCCACTTTTGTTATTCACTTATTTCTTTGCTAATTTTGGTACATATTACATACTGTAATTTATTAAATTATTGAAAGAAGGACCTCAATTTCAGTCCTTCTGACATATGGAACAGTATGCTTTCAGGCACTACACGAACAGAAACAAATGCCATTGAGACACCTTGCGTTTCTCCAACCTGGTGGACAAACCTCAATTTGGTATGGTATTCTTGAAGTGAATTTTGTACTATTATAAGAGTATAAAATGAATAGGCTTGTTGAGCTTTAGTATGGAAATGTGGAATCAGATTTGTTATTAGAGGAATGTCCTAGCTAATTAGGAGAGTTTATAAATGAATTTTAGGCCTGGGATTTGGTAATAATTTTCATACTAAGAAATGTCCTAGCTAATTTAATTACAGCCACCTGCGACAGAAAGGTGTATAGCCACATTGGGTGCGGCCAAATGAGAGAAAGATTTTCCTGAAACAAATACATTTTATCTGTATTTGGTGATTTTAGAGGAAATATTTTTTAAAAATTCAAAAAAAGCATCGATATCCTAAGAGTTCGAATGTGAGATATTAAAGTTGTTTAAAAAATTTTCATTATTACTTTTGTTCAACATAATATTTAAAAAATTTTTAAAAAATTTTTTTATTGTTTTATTATGTTCAATCAAACTCTTATATTTTTATTTTAATTTAAATAAATCTCTATGACTAATAGTTGACTAATTGTCATTAGACAAAATACTGCTTGTCATTTTATATCTACGTCACGTTAATATGATATTGACGTGGTTATCATAAACTGTCATATGACGATGTCATCATACCTTATCATCATGTTACATTATCGTTCACTATAACATATTAGTAGTCTTTAAGAAAAAAAATTATAACATCTTAGTAAGTCACATCAACACCATGTGGTAAAATATAACAAGTAACATTTTCATTAACGACAGTTAATCAATTGTTAGTTATAAAAATTTATTTGGTTCAAAATAAAGTATAAGCTTTTGATTGAATATAATAAAAGAATAAAATTTATTTAAACTTTTTTGAATAATTTAAAAACTTTTTAAATATTATACCTATTATTTATAAACAATAAATATCTCATTATTTCTATTTCTTCACTTTTGAATTTGAATTATTTAACATATATTCATTCATGAGATGTGTGCCAAGGGGGAAAAGAAGAAATCTCTTGTCTTGATCCCTAATCTTAACCTAAGGATCAAATTATCTGCAATGAAATAATTATAATATAATTATTTGGAATAAAATCTATGTTACATAATGTATAAAATATCTTATTTAAATATATATATAGAATAAGTTAAAGTGTTATCTATAGGATTTATTAAGGTTATTATTTCAATTTTTTATATTTATTTTGTACGTCCTCCATTTTGAATAGAATGTTCACTCTTTATTTTTTTAATAAAATTTAATTACTTTCAATCGTAATTATTTTTAGATATCATATGAAATTAAAATTTTAAAAAATAAAAAGATAGAAGAAATCGATTCAACTTCCCTAAATCTACAAGCAAATCTAGTTCAAACGAAGCAATAATATAATATCAAAAACTTTATTCCATTTTAGAACAATTCATGCCTTTTTTTTGTTGTTTAGGCATCACCACATTTGCACTGTCCATTAACACAGCTATGGATGTTACATCTAGGATCACACTTCTCGTTACAGTCAAAGTCATTGGAACAACTTATTTTTGTTCCAAAAATAGGAACACATTGGCATTGGCCATCTTTGCACTCTAAAGTTTTGTCTATGCACCTAATTTGTTTGCAGTCATCTACAGTGGTGCATGGTTGCCCTCTCATTTTCAATACCATTGAGAATACCATTGCTGCAAAATTAGAATGCATCAATAGTATTATAATTAAATTTAACATGAAAGTCAGTTAACAAATCAGATTAGTAAGAAAGGGATTGACTTACACGATGCAAATAGCAAAAAGATGAAAAAGTTCATGCTAACAGAAGCTTTTTTTCATGTTGGCTTGTGCAATTTGCTAGCTGTTGCTGTTATTCATGATGTTGAGGCTTTTGAAATCACCATTGTCGATTTATAAGATGGGATAGTTTGACTAAAACGCACCACAAGGATAGGTGCAATCAATTTGAAATAAATCTGTAATGATATTTACTTAATAGAGCAATTCTTGTCCAAATTATTAAGATATTTTACCATACATAATTTTGACCCCAGCTCCAAATTTGATAATGTGGTGTAATGACTAATGACCAATAACATGGTGAATCCAATTGAATTGTCAAGAGTAGTAGTTCCACGTAATTGACTAGCCCATCCATTTCAGACACCAAAAGTAAATCTTTGAACTTTTTATCTTTGCCCTTACAACACATAGATCACAGTTTATTACGTCATCAACCGATTGGATAGAAATTTATATTAGTGAATTTTTAAAATAAAAAATATCTTTTCATATTGTGTCTTATGAATGAATGATTGTAATTTGAAAAGGTAAATATTGAAACGTTGCTTTATCCAAAGTTTGTGTCTTACAAATGCGAAGATGTCTTTTAAACTAAGAGGTACTTTGATGAGAGGGTTGTATATTTGAGAAGAGATACTTGCAAGTTTGTATAAAGGACTTGTTGTCAACCATTTTAATATATTAAAACAAAAGCAAAACAAGAGCAAAAAAATTAAGAGAATAAGAAAAGTGTTGTGTTCTAAAAATTTACATAAACACTTAAGTTTCCATCAACTACAAAAAACATCTAAATTCTTTATAATCTACTTGCTACAGAAAATAGGTTTTTAGGCTGAACAATTTTGCAAATCCTCGAATATATCTAATAGTCTACTATCGTAAAGTATAAGACAAGGATCTCATGAAGTTTATGTCTACATAATATATAAAATATCTTGTTTTCTATATGATTTATTAAGGTTAGTATTTGAAATTTTTATATTTATTTTGTACGTCATCCATTTTAAGTTGAATGTTCGCTTTTCATTTTTTTAATAAAATTTAATTACTTTCCATCGTAATGTTTTTTAGATATCATATGACATTAAAATTTAAAAAAATGAAAAGGTAGAAGAAACAGATTCAACTCCCATAAATCTGCAAGCAAATCTGCTTCATAGTCCAAACCAAGCAATAATATAATATCAAAAACTTTATTTCATTTTAGAACAATTCATGCCCCCTTTTTCGTTGTTTAGGCATCATAACATTTGAACTGTCCATTAATACAGCTATGGATCATACATCTAGGACCACACTTATTGTTACACTCAAAGCCATTGGAATAACTTATTTATGTTCCAAAATCAGGAACACTTTGGCATTGGCCATTGATGCAGTGTAAAGTTTTGTCTATACACTTGATTCCTTTTTGAGCAATTTCTGTATGGTGCAGCATCCATTGATCTTTTGTGAATAGCCGCGGATTTCTCTTTGTGCGGTAAATCTCTTGTAATTGTACAGGATTTCATATATCCAAGTCAAATTCAGATGCCATAAGGAGTTCCTGCTAAACAAGTTAAAGACATCAAATGACATTCTAGTACTTGAGAATAATAAAAGTCGTTTTTTTAAAAAATAAAACTAGAAATATTATTTCCAGGTTATTGAGATATTTTACCATAAATAATTTGGACCCCCCAAATTTTCACATGGTGAATCCGACTGTGAGTTATCAAGAGCAGCTGTTCCATGTAATTGACTAGCCCATCCATTTCACACACTGAAAATTTGGAATCATTGAATTTTTTTATTTTTGCCCTTACCGCACATACACTACAATTTATTACATCATCAACCGATTAGAAATTTATTTTCTCCGATCCTAGACCCAGTTGTGAGCATTAATCATCTAAACATAACAAGACAGGGCTGCTACTTGGGTTAGTCAGTAGTTAGAGATTAGCAGATACGTATCTGGTTCTAGTAAATTGCTAAAAGCCTATCAAATATAATGAGCGGAAGCAATGGAAAGAAATCCTGTCAATTATTTTGCATTCCCAAGGACATTAGTGTATTTGAGACAATTTATTTCAATTAAATATAAAGTGGTTGTATTCACCGTGACAGTAAGAAGTAGTGATTTGTTGCCAAAGTGGACATTATAGCAACCATGATGGAAATAGCAACATCGGTTTTATATGTAAAGAGAGAAAAGATATATACTAACAAGACATAATGACCAAGATGAAAAAAAGGAAAGTTGCATCACAGGAAGTCTTTGCCATATCTTCTGCTGTGGAGCTTGTGTTACTGTTTGGGTTTCTTGCTGTTATGAACTTATGTGAGTTTGCCACTCTGCTAACAGGTTTTTTTAAGAACTGAAACTTTTTTTTCTGAAAAGTTAATTTCCTTTCATCAAGACAGGAGAACCCCTGCAATTTACAAAAGAAAATCTGACCTGAGATAAAAGTCAGATCACAAAATATACTGGCTTACAAAAATAATGCCAGTTAGAACCAAGAATCTGTACAAAGCAAAATATATCCCCCTATACACTGCCCGTAAACTTTCAAAGGAGCCAAGAGGAATTCATCACGAGTCGATCGTCAGTAAGTAGTGGGAACATCAGCATTGACCTGTTTCCATTCCTTCCTTGACCTGTTTCCATTCCTTCGTGTCCCTGTTACAGAGCAAAACATTATTCCATCCAATAGACATTATCACAGCTGCACACAGCCAGCAACCTCGTAAAAATTCTCAAAATCAAATAAAAGAACCAGCACATAATGCTCAAGAAGCAAAACTGGAAACTCACATAGCATTATCCGAGCAATAAGTACTGACTGGTGGAACACCATCAATTGCGATTTGGAAGGTCACTAGCTACTCACTATCAATATTCTCTAGCAATTTTTGACAATGTCTCTTTGTTTTCTGTTTCGATTTTCATTTTTTTAATTTACCCAAAAATAAAATGTTTGTGAATTTGTTTTGCTTGACGTTCACTTGTGCAATTTACTTCTTCTTGTCAAGCAGCAACACAATGCCAAGAATCAAGCATAGTACCACTAAAGTTTGAATGTGCAGCAAGTCGTGGAGATGTTGATATTCAATACGAATAGAACCTGATTGTTACCTGAATGAGTGGTTCAGAGTAACTTGCAACGAAACACCTATGAAAGGCGTTGGCACACGGGCGGTTGCGTTGCAAGTTACTTTGAACCACTCATTCAAGCAACAACTGCCTTGTATTCCAAATGGGTATTGAATATCAACAACTTGCTGTACATTCAGACTTTAGAGGTACTGCACCTGATTCTGGACATTGTGTTGCTGCTTAGCAAGAAGACGTAAATTGCACCAAGTGAACATTAAGAAAAAAAATTCACGAACTTTTTTTTTGGTAAATTAAAAAAATGAAAATCGAAACAGAAAACAAACAGACTTTGTCAAAGAACGAATTCACCTGCACACACCTTCACTTCTGTATTGTGTTCTACAGGATCAGTGGAAGCTCATTTTAGTGGGCTGTTGTGGGACGGAACATGTGTTTTCAAAGGATACAGGGGTGCTCCCACATTTTGGTGACAGGAGGAAGGGAACTGGGTTCAAGGCTGCTGGTTTGCTTTAGTGGATTAGGGACTTTTGATGGACGCAGGTGGGAGTTAAAGTTGGATGTTGGGTGGTAGATCAAGGTTCTTATGGCTGAGTTGGTGAATTCATGAAGCTGGGATTAATTCCAAGACGAGATGCCAGTTTCAAGCTGGGATTGACGACGCATGGCGAAGAAAGGGGGAGGTCGAGAAAGACAGGAATAGGGGGATTTGAGCGATGAAGGTGGGAATATATAGTAAACCTAGTTTTGCAGGGATTTTTGGTGAAGGTGAGTCAATTTTGGAGCGAATGGAGGAAAGGATAAGGACAAGCTTTTCATGGCATGGCTCTTTTTTATTCTGATCAAGTGGTAAAATTCTTTTTTTTTTTTCTGATTTGGAAATTTTATTACGAAAATGCTTGGGCAGTAGATATTGGTGACAAATGGCAGCTACTCTAAGGGTTAAACCAAACACTCTTTGTTTCAAGAGACTGAATGTAGCACAAATGTGAGACGGTAGTAACTGGATGGGCATTGTAATTTGTTAAACGAGCAGAATTGTGCCAAGTTGTTAGGCTGAAACTTTCTGTTCTGTGAATACGTGTTGCTACTTTGCAATTATAATGGGTGCGATTCATTTAAGATTGTGTTGTATGGGGCAGATTTAAGGGTGATTCTTATATAGGGGGCTGATTTTACCGTAAACTTTTCTCTTCCTACGGAAGGTTACTATTTTAAAGTTGAACCCTTTTTTAATGAAAAGACACAATGGCTTATAAAAGGAAAAAATACAGCTGGAAAGCGAGCTACATATTCCAAATTTTTAATAGCGGAAAGTCTATAGTTAATTGCCCTGCTCTTTGATGAACTATTCAGCCCACCAAACTTGAATAATTGCAAGGAATGTTGCTTGCCCCTTTACAATGTGTTTAGTAAAAAGAGGTAGGAAAATGGGGGTGTAAGAGAACCCGAGGAGATAAAAGCGCATGGTAAGACACAAGGCTGAAACAGGCAAGGGCACTCTAATATTGCAATGAGTCTCACGTATGACTTAAACATTTCTACAGCAAGCTTAATCAAGTTAAATTACAAAAAGACCATATTTATGAACAATTAAGAATAGAAATTATTGAGTTTTGAATCAATTAGAATTCAAAATTTTATTTGATAAAAACTTTAGTTTATGCGTAATATTAAGTGCAATATTACGTAAATAGAACCTTTCAAAAAAAATATTACGTAAATAAAAAAAAAGGAAAAAAAAAGTAAAAAGGGAAAACACATAAATAGACACATAGTCTTAGCTGGCAGGGGTAGCACTGAGTAGGGGCTTAACTAGGGCCTGGAGCTGGGAAGGGGTAGCAATGAGGGATAAGGACCATAAATGGTAAAAAGGTAGTGCGGTACAGAAAATTAAGTTTTTCTTTGACAGAGTTCTTCTCTTGTCTATTTGCAGTGTTTGTGGTATGGGCTTATCGTAGGACAACCTTTCAAAATTGTTTATGGAACGTCCTTGCCCTAGTCTGTACCACTAGTGCACTTGGCTTCCAAAATTGGTGCGGCAGAGGGTTGTGTTGTTGCAGATCAGTCTGTATTGTTTATTTTCCATCACTCTCTTTACTTCAAAAGATATGGCAATCACTTCTTTTGATTCTTCAAGTAAAAAGAGTGATGGAAAATAAAGAAGATTTAACTGTTATCAAATTGCAGATAATGAGCCTCAAACAATTGTATTTATGGAGAGTTCATGAAGGAATTTTAGGCTTGTAATTTGGTATGATAATCTGGAATTGAATTTTGTCTTATTATGAGAGTACAAGATGAATAGGCTTGTTGAGCTTCAGTACGGAAGTCTGGACCGAGATTTCTTATTAGAGGAATGCCCTAGCCAATTAGGAGAATTTATAAATGAATTTTAGGCCCGGGATTTGGTAATAATTTTCATACTAGAAAAATGCCCTAACAAATTCAATTACAGCCACCTGTGGCAAAAATGTGAATAGCCACATTGCGTGTGGCCAAATGAGAGAAAGACTTTTTTTTTTTTCAAAAGCAAATTGAATATTTGTGTTAATGTAATGGTTTGAGTACATAATCCTGTTTGAAGTCTTTAGCCTTGAATACGGGCAGAAGACTTATTCCTGTCAAATCCATATTCCATGCAAAGTAACAATTATACCTCCCAAGTGCAATGTGTACATCTCTTCCCACTACGGGAGCACCTGCTCGGTACCCTTATTATTCAAGCCAAATAAGAGAAAGAATTGCCCGAAACAAGAAGACAACTAAACGATGAGCAAAGAACACATTGGGTGAAATGGCAAAAATTGACATATAAGAAAGATGCTTCTGGGGTCCTGAAAGTTAAGAGATGAATTGGAAATAGGCTGTTTTTGTTCGGTTTGCTAGATCTGATTTAATCTGGTTGCTTTGGGATGACCCTTGTCTGTTGATGTCTTATTGTTCTTGTTTTTTTGAGTTAGTAGGGTGATTCTAGTAGCAACCAGATTAGGTGCTTTCCTTGTTTATTTATGGAACATGTCATGACTGGGAGCTCTGAATTTTGCTGATGTTGTTCCGACTGCTACCAAGAGTGACTAGCTTTTTGTTAAAACTCTCTTTATTATTGAATCCAATTGTAATGCCTTTCAAAAAAAATGCTGGGGGTAAGGGGGTTCGTGAATTGCAAATGATGAATAAAGCTTTATTAGCAAAGCAATGTTGGAGGATGATGGTGAACCCGAATGCTTATTGGGTACGACTTTCAAAAGGTATATATTTTGTAAAGACGACTTTTTTTTTATAGGCCTCATGTATAAGGTGTTTCTGAGAATGGACCTCTCCATAATTTTAAGTGTTTTTAGACACAAGAAGTCACTTTTGGATGAAAATGCCCTTAATGAAATCAACCCATCCTTTTGGGTCCGCACCTCAACCCGAAACGTTTCAACGGGTAAAGTCTGTTTATATGTGATCCACAACTCCTCAGTTCTCAGAGACAGACCGTATATCTCCTCAAAAGCAGTTTTGTTGATACTTAGTTGGCAGTTAAAGTTTGGAGCATTTTCACAGTGGGACCATTTTAGAGTGGTTGTTATCAACATAAAGGTGCTTCACATACTCAGCAGTGAGAGGAAGTTGATAGTACGAGGAGAAAGGTATAATATTTATTTTATTTTAGTTAAGAAAAGTATTTATTTTTTTTTAAATTTTGAACCGTGTGGCGAAATGGTTATTCTTCATGTTGAGGGTTTTGGTTTTTGAGCATAAACCTATACATATTGGTTGTTGATATTGATATTGTTGTCATTTGAAATGGTTGAATAGCGAGGTGAAGGTGGTATTATTGGTGTTGATGGGGTCGAAAGGTGACCGGTGTCACATGACTGGTTCATATATATGCGTCAAGACACTTTGATAAGAATTGGCATTTATGGTGACTGATGTCTTGCTTACCCGCTATGCGTGACTGAATTTTGGCATGAGGTCACTAAGGGTTTGCGTGATTGCATTAGGGTTTAACTTTGCGTGACATATTGATAGGTCATTGTGTGACATATTGATAGGTCATTACGTGACAGCACAAGTGGATAAGATTAAGGTTTGCATGATTGCATTAGGGTTTAACTTTGCGTGACATATTGATAGGTCATTGCGTGATAGCACGAGTGGATGGCATAGGGTTAAGGTTTGCGTGATTGCATTAGGGTTTAACGTTGCGTGACATATTGATAGGTCATTGCATGACAACGCGATTGGATGGCATAGGGTCAGGGTTTGCGTGATTGCATTAGGGTTTAACTTTACGTGACATATTGATAGGTCATTGCGTGATAGCACGAGTAGATGGCATGGGGTCAGGGTGTGCATGATTCTAATAGGGTTTACATTGCGCGAATGGTTGATGGGTTTATATCAGTGCGTCACTTGTTTATAGATGGTTGCGTGATTTAATGTTCGTAATTACGTGACTAAATTAAAAGGAATTGCATGACTTGTTTTATATTGAATTGCACAAGTGTCATAACTGCATGAAATTTATCCGTATGACATTGCATGAAAAAAATTGAGTTCGTTATGTATTATTATGGATCAACTGTAATGCTTTAATTTGTATATGTTGATTTGCTTAACAATCCATGCACGGCACTTGCATTAATTATGCTGGTCTAGGGCTGTCTAAAAACAATTAAAAGTATTTAGAGGGTTATTTTATGAGTGAACTTATGAGGAGGGCTATTTCTAAGAAATTCCTCTTGTTTTTTTGTTAATCTACAATGATGGTATTAACATGACTAAATGGAAGGTGATCTGTTGTATGTTGCAGATGGCCAGCACAGGAATAGAGCATGATAATGTCAAATATATGTTTTGTATGCCGAGGCAGCAGTGGGGGTTCAACGCGGGCATTAACATCCATTACAAGTGGCCGCAGCTACATATGATACGGGAGATGATGTCCAAAGTCAACGAGTTGGAAAGGTTGAAGGGAACATGCTTTGGGCACATGATGGATGTTGAAGCTGATAAGAGTTTATTCTGCGCCAGTCTCGTGCACAACCTAATGTTACGCAGAATAAATGAATCGGACGCCATCAAGGGCGAGCTATGGTTCGCCATAGGCAAAACAAAGGCCCGATTCTCAAAAAGGGAGTTCTGCCTCGTGACAAGGCTTAAGTTTGGTGTCCTACTAGGCCTTATTGTCAAATAATACAAGGCCGTCCCTAGAGGAATTCACCTGCGTTACTGAGGAGAGGGGAACGAAGTAAAGATTCAAAACGTTTTAGATACATTCAAGGGAGGCCAGTTTCAGCAAGAGGGAGATGCGACCAAGATGGCCCTCGTCTTGATGGCCCAAAATGTTTTATTCGGTCAAGACTACAGATGATCAGTGGTTCTATGGTTGCTGTTGCTTGTGGAAAACATCGAGGAGTGGAACGCGTTCCCATGGGGCACTTATGTTTGGAGTCTGATCGTAGATTACATGACGAGGGGCTTCGAACCTCCTACTACAGGAGTAGCGGAAAAAAGACGCTACCACATTTACAGATTTATTTGGGTGTTTCAGGTAGTGTGTCATACACTGTTTATCATTATTCTTGTCACATAAGATTTTATGAAGTTAAATCTTTTCGCATAAGAATTTGGGAGGTAAGTAAAAAATGTTTGACTTTTGATGTGCAGTTTTGGACGTTGAAAGCAATTCCTGTAATCCGAAGCCTATTTGGAAGGCAGTGCCATTTGGGACAAGTTTGGCCAAGAATTCTAAAATGGCAATGTGACGATAGGCCTGTATGCTTCTACACTAGCATTGCAAATCTAGATGAAAAAGGGAAAGTGAGTAAAGAAACCATATTTTTGTATTTAATAAAATTTAATTTTTATTAACATAGGCTAGCGAGGGTTATACCTAATGGCAATGCATGTTTTGGTGCAATTGTGCGCACTGAGGACGTTGGAGCCAACTGTAGAAGAGATGTTGACCGCGTCCTTGGCCGACATTGAGGTCAACATCTCCGAGGGACAGCAATACATTCCATTATGGAAGTTGGAAGGTCGGACAGAATTCGATCCCCAGCAAAGGAGGAGGAAAATAGACCGCAAAGATAAAAGTAAGGCAGCACGAGGCGTTAAGCGAAGATGTCGCGTGGACGAGGAGGTCCCTCCCCATTTCGGTGCTGCTAAGGCCCTTGATTCTCCTCTTCCGTGTCTTCATGCTACCCATCATGCTGCACATCCTCCTGCTTCTGCTGTTTCCCCATCTGTTGAGGCGCGCAACCCACCGCTACGTCTGCAAAAGACTATGAGTATTAAGCGAGAGCTGCAACGGATGCGGACATAGTGGAAGAAAGACCTACAGTCCTTGCAGACCAATATGCATATGCAGATGCAGGCAATGCAGTTGGAGATCCAGCAGGCAATGTAGTTGGAGATCTAGTCACTGCATCAGCATATCGAGCAGTCAATGCAAGGGGTCGAAGATCGTATTGTGGGTCGACTGATCGACCATTTTGAGGTATGCGCGTTTATATTTTTCATTGCGTGGGTTATAACATGTATGATGCATACAATGTTTTAATATGTTTGATTTTTTCAATCGTTCAGGCTCGATTTATGGGTGAAGAGGATGGTGCGTGCAAGAAAGATGGCAGTGGGATTGGGGTTGATGTCGAGGATGTGGGTGGCATAAATCAGTCAATTGCATCGGCTCGAATGTCACCTCCCGCTAGCCTAATCGAACATCAGCATACGGCTATCCCATCCCCAATAGAGGCAACCCAGCTTCCTCATCACATACCTTTTCTTGCGATTAGTGGAGCCATAACTTCCCCACGTCCTGCTCCTGCTTTTGTCCCAACTCAACCAGAGGCCCCACAATTAGTGGTACGGTAAGGTGAGATCACACCTTCTATTGAGGCTCCACCTCGACCTGAGCTCGAAGATGCACGTGTGACCTTAGCCAGCAAATACCTTCGAAGCCCGTACATGAACCCACTGTTGGTCCAGCGCAAAGTGAAGGACGAATTGAAGGCCAGATATGAGGCCTTCATGAAAAATGATCAAGCCTTCTGTGTTTACGGTTCTAGTATATTTATTTCATAGTCTTTTGAAATTGGTGTTATTATAAAATAAATATGCAGGGTTAACATTCTGGGCATCGAACGACAAGAGGGCCTTGATTTTTTTCGACGATTGGAGACGTCGACAGAGTTGATGGACAGCCAACAGATTGATGCGTGCATCAATGTGTTGTGTAAGCGAGCGCGCGAGCACCATCGACAACAGTACAAGAGGAGAATATGCATCATTGACACCACATTCTATGTACGTATATCATATTTTAGTGAGTTGTAATTATTCAAATGTAAGGTCTGTGTATTAGTTAGTTTTATTTAACTATTATGCGTAACGTAATTGCTAGCTTATTTTGCTCGGTCTGAGCAAAGAAATGGAGCCTTCTCCCAACGAGAAGACATTCAACCCGAGTAAGGCGATAATGCCAGATCATCTACTGGACTATGCAAGGGGTTTGAGTCCTCCGTGAGGTTTACCCTGGGATAAGGTTGACTAAATTCTCGCATCGTGCTATTTTGACGGACACTAGGTGGTAGTGCACATCAACTTGCGAAGTTGGTCTATGATATTAGTGGACTCATCGTACAGTCGGAACGATGCACAGAAGTCTGGCTTACGTGATAAGCAGATGAGTCCACTAACATCATTGTTTCCCATTATATGCCACAAATCGGGTTACTTTATCAAATCACGTCATCAAAAGCAACCTTTGACGCAAATGAGGCCTAATTTAAAAGCAAAGACCCTGGTACAGAAAGATTCAGTGAGTTACGGGGATTGGGTTATCGCCTCGTTGGAGTGGTTCATCCAGTCAAATCCTCCAGCGCTGAAGGCAAACGCAATAGAGGGCATTCGAAATAAGTTTGCCTTTGAGATTTTTGCAAACAGTTCGAGTTGTTAAATTTTTTTATTTGTTTATTCTTTTTCAATCTGCAAATAACATTATTTCGTATCATGTCCATATTATTCTTTGTTCTATCATTTACATATTATTCTTTGTATTCTTTGTTGTTTCAATTAACAATAAGAACAGTTATGTATTCATTGTTGTTATACGCATACGGTTGCAATAAGAACAACATTGTTTCTTCTATCCTTGTTTGTTTCTTATTCACATCGTAAAGTCTTTTAGTCTATTACAGTATTTACATGCCATCGTGATTGCCTCCGCATCTGCCAACCCCCTCTTAGTTTACAGCATATATGACATGTTGAATTGCATTACGTGACATAAGGTTGTAACCAGTTGATATTGAATTTCATAACTCAACGCACTAACAATCGAGTCTCAAGTTTATATTGATTCACATTAGTATTTGAGAAACAGTTATGTTAGGCAGTACTCAATATTGAATCACTTGAGTAGTTATTATGGAATCGGGTGAGTAATTGACTTGGATGTCGTGACTACTAAATATGGATAGCGTGAAACTTTAAGATTTAGCATCGCGTCAATAATTGATATTGACTGCGTGAGTTATAAATATTGAATTGCGTGAGTTGATATTATTGAGTAGTTGACACTCTCAGTCCCATTACTAGTTATGAATGGCGTTAGCATTTATAGTAAAATCGCATGACTAGAAAATGGAGTAGCCTTAGTGGTTAATATGGAGTTGCGTGACTAGTTCACTTCGAATTGCATGACTAATATGGAGTCTCGTCACTTGTTATGGGAATCGTGCGACTAGAAAATGGAATAGCGTTAGTGGTTGTTATGGAGTTGCGTGACTAGTTGATCCATAATCGCATGAGTGATATGGAGTCGCGTCACTTGTTATGGGAATCGCGTGACTAGAAAACTGGAGTGGCGTTAGTGGTTGTTATAGAGTTGCGTGACTAGTTGATCCATAATGGCGTGAGTGATATGGAGTCGCGTCACTTGTTATGGGAATCGCGTGACTGGAAAACTGGAGTGACGTTAGTGGTTGTTATGGAGTTGTGTGACTAGTTGATCCATAATTGCGTGAGTGATATGGAGTCGCGTCACTTGTTATGGGAATCGTGTGACTGGAAAATTGGAGTGACGTTAGTGGTTGTTACGGAGTTGCGTGACTAGTTAATCCATAATCGCGTGACTAATATGGAGTCACATCACTTGTTATAGGAATTACGTCAGTGAATTTTTTCCTTATACCGTGATAGATGTAATGTATAATCTCGCGTGTGTGGTTAGTATGGAATTGCTATTATTAGTTGATATCGAGACCTCTGAGTTGTTGTTTTAAA
Source organism: Theobroma grandiflorum (assembly GCA_036013995.1). Classification (NCBI taxonomy): domain Eukaryota; kingdom Viridiplantae; phylum Streptophyta; class Magnoliopsida; order Malvales; family Malvaceae; genus Theobroma; species Theobroma grandiflorum. The sequence continues at coordinate 2,885,426 of CP142127.1, forward strand.
TTCACACCGGTTACAAGAGATTCCACCCTCCAAGTTCCTTATAAAACCCCTTCTAATGCAAAAGTTTTAGCTTAAAATATCCTAACTTCGGAGATATCTAAGATGAGTCACAGAAGCAAACGCACAAAGGTAACTTCCAACAGTGGTGAAGGCAGCTCCGCTGATGCGAAAACATCGTCAGGATCAGCTGTCAGTTCCTTTATACAAAATTTCACCCATCCGTCGCACGCTACAAAATTCAACTCCAAATTCGCCAAAAGAAAGGTAATGCCCGGGCATATAATTGACTTTGATTATTTAAAGGCAATTGATTTCTCATACATTGCGAACTTTGAAAATTTAGGGTGGACACGATACTTACAACTGAATAGGCCATACTACTAGAATTTGATCAAGATTTTTTACTTCAATGCAAGACAAAAATATGCTGAGTCGGAAACATCTAGGGCTGTGCACCATGACGATTCATTTATCACTCACGTCATGGTACAACATATCGTTGTTACGCATGACTTGATAGAACGCGTCTTTCACCTTACTTCGATGCAATCAAATCTGTGCCGTGTCAATGGCGATGGAAACCTTGTGTCCGTATTTATCCACCCTCCGTCAAGAGAGAGTGAAAGTGCTAATTGGACAAGGATGTCTTTCTTTGATCAAGTGTTGCACCTCATCATCGCTCACACTATCCGTCCTCGCCAAGCGATGTATGTGAATGTTAGGACAGAGGGGCTCTCGTTCTTAAATAACATCAAATTGTCCCGCCATATCGACCTTGCTAAATTCATAATGGATGACATGCTCCTGACTATTGACGATTGCAACAGAAGCCTGCATTATGGCATGTTGATCAGTGAGATAATAGACTACTTCAATGTCGATAGCCGTTATGATCCGCCAATAAATCATGTTTTGTTCGATCACATCAATGAGCCCAGTATTAAATAGCTAGGTTTTGAGTTCATGAACAACACTTGGGTTAGGAAAGGGCCAGTCGATGTTAATCCAACTTTCACTCGTCTCATTTCATTTATGGAAACAATGGACACAAGGTTGAATGCCCGACTGGAATTATTGGAGGGGCAGAATCGTGAGCTGTTGCAGCACCAACAACAGTTGGAGGATCTATTTCGCTCTCAATTCGCACCACCATCATGATATCTGACTGCATGCTCTATTAGTCAGTGAATGGAATTTTAAATTCAATCATGAACTGTGTATAAGATTTTGGATGAAGTTAAAGATATTTGTATAGAATTACTATAAAATATGAATTGATGAAATGGAAACATTGACCTATTACCGCTTGCCATGCTTTTAGTTGTGTTTGTTTCAAACAAACGATTGTCTTTTGGTTATCTAATGCCCTTTATTGTGTGCCATGTTCTATGTAGACATTTCAGCAAATTACGATGGACAATCCTAAACCATAAACCAACCAAAAGCACCATAATATCAAAATATCTACTTCATTACTCTAAACAGTCAAACATGAAAATGAAAGCACATGTTCAGGTATTCTCAAGAATTCAGAAATTGCCTATGATACCCTTATGCATGTTGAATCTATTTACTTTAACCAACACGACTATGAATGTATTGTCTTCACAATTCTCAAAATTTAGAGTTTATGTTTATTTATGTATTCATATATGCATTCGAAAGATAACACAATTTACATTCCAACTGTGACAGTAATGCATTGTGTGGCAAAAAAAAGTATGTTATTTGACTAGTTCTGTGAGTAGTCAATGCTATTATTATAAAACGTTTCATACTTAATACGAAGCAGGAGGTCGAAATCAATAAAACAAATATAATTATAATTATTATTGTTATATTTCAAATAAGAATTTATTGTTTACAAATAGACAGAAATTATCATCAATTATGACGGAGTACAAGGCATTTGATGATCCGACAGTATTATCTTATCGCTGACTCTAGGCAGCAGTCAGAGTATCACTTCCAGACTCTGGCAAACTCAAATTCAAATATCATTATTCAATAGAAATGTCAATGGCCATTTCGAAACAGTTAGAATGAATCCCTAACAACTGAAGTGTGAAGTTCCACAATCTTCAGGTACGACATTTGTGATGTTCTCACTGTTTGTTATCCGCAATGGACAGGTGTTTCGTGTGTGCCCGGGTTGTTTGCATATTGAACATGCCTTCCGTCGTAGTCGTCATCCATCCAGAGGATGAGAAGATGATGTTTCCCCGAGTGTGGATGGACCTGTAAACGGCATCCGGTAATTTTGTCTATTATGACCATAGCTTTTGCATTGTGAACATCTACGTCAGCGAATGCCTTCCCCAGCCGATGGAATCCTTTTCCTCCTAGGTCTCCCCGCTTGACCTCGCCATGTTGGTGGCAGAACGACAATTTCTTTAACCTCATGGGGGACGTCCCATTCACTAGGATGGCTAACTGGGCGAATAGGAACTGCATATCCCTTCACCCATGAGCTAGTCGTGCAATAGTGCGAGCAAAATTCAATGGGTGAATGATTGCACTTACTACAAAGGCAATGAAATCTCAGTTGGAGAACAATGTAAACATGTAAAAATTCAATTCATAATGCCCTAAATAAGAAAACATGATTATTCACACCTTATTGTCGCCATTGTATGAGTACAGGGGAGTAGATCACTCTGGAACTCACCGCATGAACAAGTCTTCTTGCATAGGTTGAAGATTGTGTCCGTATTCCCGCCTATAACTTAGAACTCCACCAGATCGATTAGTTGGATGGAAAAATGACATGTTGCATTCAACCGTTTGTTCAACAGATCGGTAGCCCAAGGGTTGAGTGGCGTGGTCATATTCAATGCCTCGTTGTGCCGGTCATGGAACCAACATTGGAACATGCCTCAGATGCACTCAATCAATATGGTTATTACCATTTTCCTTGCATGCCTGAGGCAGCAGTTAATACACTCTGCAATGTTGGATGTTATCAGCTTGTATCGCCTTGCCGGTGACCATGCACATGCCCATCTATCAGGGCCTATTCTCATCAGGCGGTCATAAGCAGGTTTGTAAATCTGTTCCAACTCAGTCATGTGTCTGGTAAAATCGGACAGCTTATAGCAGTTTGCAGCCAATGTGAAAATGGCCACAACATCTATGCGTTTGAATAGGTTTTTAATGTTTTTCCCTAAGTGGTAACTGTATAGACCGTGATGCGCGTCGTTGTACACATTCTCAACTGCCTTCTTAATCGCAATATGCTAGTCAGAAATTAACATATGGTTTTCGGGACAACCAATTGCATGACGCAATTGGTTAAGAAACCACGACCAAGACTCTTTGTCCTCGATGTCGCCAATGATGAATGCAACTAGATATATCTGCTCGTTCCTATCTTTGAAAACCGTAACAAACAAAATACCCTTGAATCTGCCTTTTAGATGTGTGGCATCGATAACAAGTACAGGTCGCATTACAGAACGAAACCCCCGGATACATGACCCGTACACCCAGAAGCAATATTTGAATTGACGTTCCCAATCTGTAGCGACACTCGTGAGCGTACCGGGATTTTCACATTCCAACATATGGAAATATGAAGGGATGAGTTGGAATGACTCTTCCGAGGGACCGAACACAAGATTTTTAGCATACTGCTTCGCTTGCCATGCCTTTCCATAAAGGCATTGCAATCTCCACGTGCGATTCATCTCTTCCATTATTTCCTTAGGTGTCAATGGGGTAACATAATTTTCTTGTAACCTGGTCGAGATAAGCTCACCAATAACCCTCGCGCTCGCAGTTCGGTATCCACATTGCAAACCATCAACAGTACACGTGTATACCTTATGCAATGTCCGAATTTTCCAATAATCTCCATCACGCAACTTTGTTGCATGCAAAGCAAACTTGCATGCCTTCTCCTTACAACCCACCTCAAAACGAGCGTGGCATGACTTTTTAACTCTTACCTCAAAATGCTATTTTATTGCCAACATGCTCAAAGCATATTTCAGCCTTCGATCGAAACACTTGTCCACGATATAAATGGTCGATGTGTGATCCAGATTCCTCTGTCGTAACTATTTGGAAGGATATCATATCTACCACGAGAATGACCCATTGACGAGATACCCCTGTATTTACCCTCTCTTCATCATTGTCCACTAGCGAATAAATGCCGTTCCCAAGTGCAATGTCGTCATCGTAAATAGGCTCGGCACCCTCAACATCTTCTAATTCTACTGTTGTGGCATGGTCTTCGAATTGAACCCCTTCTAACGCAACAGTGGTGGCATGGTCTTCAAACTGAACCATTTCTAACGCAACAGTTGTGGCATGGTCTTCGAACTGCACATCTTCTAACGCAACAATTGTGGCATGTCCTATGCTGCCATCTGCACGATTGAAATCTAGAAGGTCAATGTGCTCACCCCCGTCATCATTTGAACATGCATAATCTCCGGCTACATAATCATCTTCACAGTCATCGTGCAAGTCATCATGCGTATCCGCCGTGTCATCCTCTTCAACATCATCTTCAATCTCATCAGATGCATCAACATCGCTCACAAACATCACAGTGTCCTTTACGAATAGCGATTGACTAACTGAATTTCCATTTGACAGATTTGCTTGTTGCAATGTACCATGAAATTTGTTCGATGCACATTTTGATCAGAATTGTACAGACATCATTTGCAGACACCTCATGTGTGTCCCGGCCTGCTCAAACTCTTGACGATACGTCAAACGTGATTGCCATAGTTGTATGTTAGGAAATGCATGCTGTGGTATGTTAGAATAATTACCAATCTGTTGTAGGTGATGACTATGTTGGATACCATGTTCATGTCGAATATCGTTTCCCTTTCTTGCCTTAACTGTCACAAACACAGCAACTGCCCTCTCATCTCACAGAATACTTGCTACATCTTCATCATCCTTGATAACTATGCGGGAAACCCCTGCAGCATGTCTCAGCGATGCATGTAGATCAATTTCATTCTTCTGTGCATCAACTCCGACAACTTCTTCAACCAGCTTCACTAGGCCTGATAATGACAAATCACTCCCAACAACCCTAACTCATGTATCATCACTCTTGTAAATGTCATCGACCCACTGACCAACGTATGTAATCATAACCTTCACATTTGGCACGCTGCTGAAATTTATCAGAAAATAAGTGTCACAATCAGTCAATTTTTTTAAAACATAATTTCCCAAGAATGCAAAAAAAAATAAACAACTTACGCAATGCCTAAGTCACATTTGGCCGGCAGATGAAATTTAACAGAATAAGTGTTGCAATGTATAATACACATTCATGCCACGCCTAAAAAGCAGTTAACATAAGCCTCGTTACAAGATGTGCATTGCATAAGTCACGCAGCCCAAAACCCTAAATACGTAATAATAGGTAGACTCGGTGCGTAATATACACTCACTGCGTAATAAGTCACGCATTACAACATGTCACGCTATATATAAAAACCAGTCACGCTATATATAAAAACCAGTAACGCTATATATAAAAAAACTAATCACGCTATATATAAAAACTGGTCACGCAATGCCCAAATACTCGTGACCAAAAGCATCAAAACGAGATAAATTGCACAAGTCAGTCATGAACGGCAATGTCAAGCAATGGTATTGGGCAGTCACGTACAGGCCCAATATCACGCAACTCTAAAAAACCAGTCACGCAAACCCTGAAAGTTAGTTAACAAAAAGCTCAAAACAACAAGTGAATTACTTTAAGTCTTGCAGCACCAGTCTCGCAATACCTAATACTAAGTCACTCAATGCGTGATATCCACTCACTCATGCCAACATAAACAATCACATAATTGACTAATGTTACGCAATACTTAACAACAGGTCACGCACTATATCAAAACCAGTGACGTAATATTTCAAAACTAGCACCCTCAACACAATAGAAAATTCTTAAATGTTTTATTAATTATAACATAATACGACAATGAAGATATTACAAAACAAAACAAAAAAATGAACCGTAGTTCATTTTTTCCTAAGTTCATCTATTTTTTCCTCAATCTCAGTGAGCGCCTTTTGGTTGAACAGGATGAACACTCCAGGTCATGAGCCCTCTCCATCAACCTGTCGAAGAGGACTCGCACCTCTTACTCTAATGTCTCTAGCTGGTCCTTCAAGGCCCCCACATCTTCCTTGAAGGCTGCCCTCCCATGACCAATCTCTTCTGTACCTTCTCTAGACGCCATTTTCAATTATCTCAGAATATTAAGATAATTGAATTTGACTCAAATGGTTACTGGTTCCCTTTATTTATAGGCATCAATGCTGACTCTTCGTTTGCCACACACATATCCCCGTATAAGTGCAATTATGGGGGGCTAAATTGGGCGGGCTGTACCTGTTCGGCATGGCGTTTCATCTCTTCATCTTATCTACCTCTTCATTAATTAATGATGTTTGGCCTGGCTTTTAGTTTTAAGAGGTAGATAAAGATAAGGAGATGAAACGCCAGGCCGAACAGGTACTGCCCCCATTAATTGCACTTATATGGGGATATGGGTGTACCAAACGAAGAGTCATTATTCATGCCTATAAATATAGGGAACCAGTAAGCATTTTAATCAATTATCTTAAACAATCTAGGATAATTTAGAAAGTCTAAAGGCATTCGCGGATCTAACCCAAGATATTGACGAAGAGGCAACCTCCCAGTAGGAAGAGGTGCCCCCCCTTCCCGGGATCAGCTGGAGATATTCTAGGAAAAAATATGTGTTCTTGTCGACTAGCTGATGGCCTGGCCAAGACTTCTACATTGGAAGCTGACATCTTGGCCAACAAGAAGATTCTCACCCAAATATATGACAGGAAGAAATGAACAACGGTTCATTATATAATTATTTTTTTCCATCGTCTCGCTTCCCCTTCTTCTTCTTGTACTTCCTCTTCCTCCTCCTGTACTGCCTCTTCCTTCTCTTGTATACCCTCTTTCTCTTCCTGTACTCCCTCTTCCCCTTCATAATTGTATTAAGTTAGTGTATTTGAGCATATAAGAAAATATATGCTGGAATACACTAACTTAATACAGTTAGGGTGAAGAAGATGGAGTACACGAAGAGGAATGAGGGAGTACAGGATGAGGGCGAAGAGAGTACAAGATGATGAAAAAGGAAGTACAATAAGAAGAAGGAGAAGGAGACGATGGAAAATAATAAAGTTTTTTACATCATTTCCTTTCTCTTGTATTTTCGAGAATCTTAATATTAACTTAATAAAATTTTATAAAATTTTCTTTGAGCATATATTTTCTTATGGTTATGTCTTATCTTCGTTTAAGTTATAGCATTATGCAGAATAACTGCGTGAGTGGATGTTAGGCATTGCGTGAACTATTATTAGCTATTGTGAGACTGGGTTATACGCGTTACGTGAATTATGCAATGCAAATCTTCATGCAAGACATTGCGTGAGTAGATTGTATGTATATAGTGACCTATTGTTATGTATTGCGGGACGTTGGGACAGTACGTGGATCGGTCGATGGTTATGTTGGCATAACGTGCGTGCATATTAGGCATCGAGTGACTTATTATTAGGTACTGCGAGAGTGCCATTGCGTGACTGCCTTCTGCAATTTATCTCTAGTTTTGAGGCCTTTGGACACTAGTTTTTAGGGTTTGCGTGACTGGTGTATTCCATATAGCGTGACCTGTTGTTATGTATTGGGTGACTTCACTACGTGACTGGTTATGTTGACATATGGCATTAGGTGCCTGAATATTACGCGACTGAATATTTGTTGAGCATTGCGTGACTTCTCTGTAGCCATTACGTGACTGAGTATTACGTGATATCCAACCATGCATTATTCAGTCACGTAATGCGTACAGACAAGTCACGCAATGCTCAACAAATATTCAGTCGCGTAATATTCAGGCACCTAATGTCAAATAAACAGGTTACGATTACTGATATCCAGTCATAGACCCTAATATCCAGTGACGCAATACATAACAAATATTCACGCATCGGTTATAAACTAATTGATTTCGTTACTCGGAACCAGATTTAGGTTTCCAGACTCATATAATTTACCCATTAAACCCTAAGATTCCTAATAACCAATCACACACCCTAATATCCAATGACACAATGCCTAACAAATATTCGCGCATCGGCTATAAACTGATTGATTTTCGCTACTCCCAGCCAGATTTCAGTTTCGAAACTCATACAATTTACCTATCAACTATTGCATTCTATGAATAACCATAAATAAAACCAAGAACCCATAACACATACCTTAATTCCATCTCCGCACTTTGGGATCCTCAGAAAGTTCGTTGGCGATATAGACCTCGATGGCGACAGCTAGACGGAGAGATATATACCCCAATAGCCTTGGAAAGCTGGACGGAAGGATAGCTAAATCAAGATTTCATTTTAGAATTTTAATCTGAATGGCGGGAGAGGAGAAAGAGACCGAGACGTCCCTCATTCATTTGGATTAATTGGTTTAAAGGGTATTCTTGTCAAATCGATCTAAAAATTGTCTATAAATAATTAAAATTATAAAGAGGGTCATTTTTGAAGTGCGGTTACTCCAGGGTCTATTTTTCACAATTTCGTCTTTTGCAAATGGTTCTGATTTCAATGCTAGTAAAGAGGCAAGGGCATCATGGGGCAGGTTATGGGGGGAATGGTATTGACATATGGCGAGATAGATGGGTTCCTAACTACGACCTTATTGGCTTGGATGAGAGTGATGAGGGTAGTAGTATGCTTAAAATGGTTTCCGAATTGATAAATAAAGAACAGGGTAGCTAGCAGCTGGCTGTTATTCAAGGAAAATTGTGTACTGAGGTGCTGGAAGCTAATAGAAGAACTCCAATATGCTATGGCCTATGGGGAGGGATAGAGTGCTGCGGCCTTTAACAACAAATGGTAAAAACCGAAAACTGGTTGGGTAAAAGCCAATACTGATGGGGCATACAAAAATGATTGTAAACTTGCTACTGTTGGAATTGTGATTAGAAATGAAGTAGTGGTAGGAGGTGGAGGGAAGCTTGCACGTGCGAATTCAAGTCTGAAAACAGAAGCGATGGCTGTCAAAGAAGGAATTCAATTAGCTAGGGAGCAGAAATTTATGAACGTTGCCGTTGAAATGGATTCGGAAATTCTTTACAAGTGTATTAAGGCATAAAATAAGATATTGGATTGGACGATTGTGCCTCATGTGCAAGATATAACAGCGTTGATGAACTTTCAAAAATAAAGTGAAGAAAAATGAAGGAGAGTAAAGAGAATGATTAAGAGCAGCTAAAAAGGAAGAAAAAACAGAACTTCTTCAATATCATATCAGTTTGCTACATAAAGCTTAAATACAGGAAATAGAAAACAGACCATAAGACATGAAATTAAAAAACTGACAACTACCCACTAAGTGAACTCAATAGGTAACTGATCCATGATTCTTAGTGGTAGACTAACATGTGCCAAGTAGGATAACCAATAATAACTGACTGCAACATAAAAAATAAAACTGAACTTAACTGAGTCTTATGCACCAGCATGTAGTATCTGCTGGCTGCTCAGATACACACTATCAACAATTAAAGAGATGCATTCCAACTTCAACACACCTCCTTGGAATGTATCTCACACACACCAAGCATAGTCCTGAGATAAATAAATCTTTCCTTACTCAAACTCTTGGTCAAAATATCTGCTAGTTGTTCAGAAGAATTGCAGTGATACACAGCAATTTCTTTTTCTTTGATGGCATCTCGAATAGCGTGATATTTCACCCTTATGTGTTTTGTTCTCCCATGATGCACTGGATTGTTGGCAATATCAATTGCAGATTGATTGTCAATCCAAAGAGCTGTTTCTTCTCTTTGCTTAAAACCAATATCTTCAAGCATTTTCCTCAACCACAAGGCATGATTAGTAGCAGTAGCAGCAGCTATATACTCGGCCTCTGCTGTGGACTGTGCAACTACATCTTGTTTCTTGCAATTCCATGTAAACACAGCACTACCGAAAGAAAAACAAAAACCTGTGATTCTTCGAGAATCCTCAAGACTTCCAGCCCAGTCACTGTCGCAATACCCCAACAGATTATTGTTGGATTTTTTGCTGAATTTGAGATCAAAATTCATTGTCCCTTTCACATACCGTAACACCCTTTTGGCTGCAACAAAGTGAAACTCTGATGGCTCTTGCATGTACCTTGAAAGAACACTGGCAGCATACATTATATCAGGCCGAGAGGCTGTCAGATACAATAAACATCCAACTAGACTTCTGTAAACTGCACCATTAGCATCTCCACTACCATCATTCTTGCAAAACTTATTGTTTGAGACTAATGGAGTGTCCACTGACTTACAAGCTTCCATGTTGAATCGTTGCAGCAACTCCCTTGCATACTTGGTTTGACGGATACATATAGAATCTGGTTTTTGAACAAATTCCATGCCCAGAAAGAAAGTCATCTCACCAAGATTTGTCATTTCAAACTCCTGCTTCATCTTCATTTTAAAATCATCCACAACATAACTATCTGGACCTGTGACCAGTAAGTCATCAACATACAATGAGACCAACAAATTTACAAAGCCATTTGATTTCAACACATACAAAGTTGGCTCATTTATGCTTCGATCGAATCCTTGACTCCTCAAGTGACTGTCAATTCGTTCATACCAGGCCCTTGGTGCCTGTTTAAGACCATATAGAGCTTTAACAAGCCTGCAAACTTTGTTCTCATTTCCTTTCTCTACAAAACCTTCAGGTTGCTCGATGTAGACATCTTCTGTTATGAAACCATTCAAAAATGCAGATTTCACATCTAAGTGCCAGATCTTCCAACTTTCTTTGGCTGCCAAGGTTGTTAGAAGTCGAATAGTATCGTGTCTAGCCACTGGTGCAAACGTCTCAGAAAAGTCTACCCCATATTCTTGAGCATACCCTTTAGCTACCAAACGTGCCTTGTATTTATTAACTGTTCCATCAGCATTAAGTTTAGTTTTGAAAACCCACTTAACCCCAATCACTTTCTGGTTTGCTGGTCTGTCTACAAGATGCCAAGTTTGGCTCTTCTTAATCATCTCAATCTCATCACATATAGCTTTAATCCAGTGTTGATCTTTAGCTGCCTCTATGTAACTTGTTGGCTCCAAGATAACAACATTGCAACGCTCATACACATCGTGCAGAGATCGTGTGCCTCTCACTGGATAATCATCAATATTTCCATCTTCAAGCTGATTCTCCAATTGAGCTGGAACATCATTGATAATACTTAAGTCTTCTGAGCTTTCAACCAAATTTGTCCCCCAATTCCACCTACTGAATTCATCAAATGCAACATCCCTACTAACTCGAACCTTCTTGGTTTCAACATCATATAGCCGATATCCTTTGGAAATTTCACTGAAGCCAAGATTAATAACAACCTGCGACTTAGCATCCAGCTTTGATCTCTTTTCATCAGGAATTTGGGCATAACCTATACAACCGAACACTCTTATGTGAGAGATCGAAGGCTTGTATCCAAACCAAGCTTCATGAGGAGTCTTTGCATTCAGGCTTCGAGTTGACAGAATATTTAGCAAATTTACAGCAGCATTGATAGCTTCTGGCCAGAAGCTTTTTGGTAATCCTTTCTCAAAAAGAAGACATCGAGCCATCTCAATTATGGTTCGATTCTTTCTCTCACTAACCCCATTTTGTTGGGGACAATAGGGTACTGTTAACTGATGCTTTATACCATTTTGAGCTAAAAAATTCTTGAACTCATTAGATAGATATTCAGCACCATTATCAGTTCTCAATATCTTCATAGCTAGACCAGATTCTTTTTCCACAAAAGCTTTAAAAATCAGAAACTTGGCATAAACTTCTGACTTATGTTTGAGAAAAAATACCCAACTGTACCTGGTAAAGTTATCAATGAAGATCAAATAGTATAAGCTTCCATTTAGTGATTCGGTTTTCATTGGTCCCCCAACATCTGAGTGAACAAGCTCCAATTTCTCATTAGCTCTTGACAAGCTCTGCTTTGGGAATGGAGTCCTGCTTTGCTTTCCCATCTGACATATTCGACAAACACGTTCAGTGTGCTCCATGCTTGGAAGCCCTTCTACAATCTGTGATGAGGCCATCAACTTTAAGGAATTATAATGAGCATGTCCCAGACGTCTGTGCCATAGTTCAGCATCACTGGAGATACATTGATAAGCTTGATGTCTATCCTTCATGAAGTCAAGAGGAAAACATTTATTCCTCATTCCAACAGTAATCACCTCCTTACCCAAGGGATCAAAAATTGTACAAGACTTATCTTTAAACCACAAGGAATAATTGTCTTCCAAGAGCTGACCAACACTCAAGAGATTATGGCTAACTTGAGAAGAATAAAATACACGAGAAATAGTTTTGATACCTGTTGGTGTTTGAACTCCCACAGTTCCTTTCCCTTGTATCTTCAAGTACTTGCCATCACCAATTTCCATTTGAGTCTTGAAGTCTCTATTTAGTTTCAAGAAATTTTCTTCATTACTTGTTATGTGGTTAGAACAGCCACTGTCTATCAACCACTCGGCTTTTCTATCTCCCAAATCAGTGTTTTTTATCATAAACAACGTTTCCTCTGCAGCCTCCTTTTCTTCTATTACAACTGCCTTTTCTTCTCCTCGGATTCCTTTGGCTTTGCAAACTTTTTCTATATGACCCAACTGATTACAAAACCTGCATCTCACATCTAGTCTATACCAACAAAAACGATCAGCATGGCCCATCTTTTTACAATGGCTACAAGGAGGAAACTTACCTCTATTTTTCTTTTGTTTACCATCATTCATTCTCCACTCTTTATCTTTCTTTTCACCTTCATTTCTTCTGCTGCTACTACTTGGATTCTTGCTTTTATTCTTAACCAACAAAGCTCCTTCCACACTATCCTCATGCCTTATAGCTCTTCTTTGCTCTTGGGCTTGTAAGGCATTCACCAACTCTGTAACAGTGAGTTGAGAGAGGTCCTTTGAGTCTTCCAAAGACGATATTTTAGCTTCAAATTTCTCTGGAAGACTTATAAGAACCTTGTTAACAATTCTCCGTTCGGTTAAGTCCTCTCCAAGTAGTCTTAATTGATTAACAAGCTTCATAATCTTGTCTGAATATTCCTTGATTGTTTCATCTTCCTTCATCCTCAGAATCTCGAACTCCCTGTGAAGATTGAGAGCTTGCATCTGTCTTGTCCTCTCACTTCCATGGAACTCATCCTTGAGCCGATCCCATGCTTCCTTTGGGCTATCACAAGTCATAATTCTTGTGAAAATGGCATCTGACACAGCAGATTGGATGCAAGAAAGTGCTTTGTATCTCTTTGCTACATCCTCACTATGCTGTTTAATTTGAGCAACAGTGGGATTAGCATGTCTCATCACCGGAGGATCACCTCCCATTTCCACCATCTCCCATAAATCAAAAGCCCTAAGATAGGCTTTCATCTTCACAGCCCATATAGCATAATTTTCTCCTGAAAAAACATGAGGTGCTGTGACACTAAACCTGGATGAAGCCATGACAGATAATTTTTTTGTGAAAGAAGAATGAAAGACAGAATTTTTTTTTTTTATGGAAAACACTCCACTGTTTCTAGCACTCTAGGTCCCTCAAGATCCTAAAAGCTCTGATACCATGATGAACTTTCAAAAATAAAGTGAAGAAAAATGAAGGAGAGTAAAGAGAATGATTAAGAGTAGCTAAAAATGAAGAAAAAACAGAACTTCTTCAATATCATATCAGTTTGCTACATAAAGCTTAAATACAGGAAATAGAAAACAGACCATAAGACATGAAATTAAAAAACTGACAACTACCCACTAAGTGAACTCAATAGGTAACTGATCCATGATTCTTAGTGGTAGACTAACATGTGCCAAGTAGGATAACCAATAATAACTGACTGCAACATAAAAAATAAAACTGAACTTAACTGAGTCTTATGCACCAGCATGTAGTATCTGCTGGCTGCTCAGATACACACTATCAACAATTAAAGAGATGCATTCCAACTTCAACAAGCGTGATTTAAGTATTTTGAAAAAATTGCATTTAGTTGTGTAAGCGGGAAAGCCAATATGGCGGCAGACTTGGTAGCAACTCAGTTGAACAAGGAGATGTGCTCAGAAAATTGGGTTGAATTTATTCCACCCTCCTTAGTACACATTCTTAACAAGGATGGCCCTTTCATTCAGCTCCACTGTATTTTGTATGGATAGGTGCATATAGGGTTGGTTGCATGTAATTGACTAGCCCATCCAATCCACAGAAAATTCATTTCACACACCAAAAATCTGAATCATTGAAGTTCTTGATCTTTGCCTTGACTTCAAATACTCTACAATTTATTGCATCATCAACCGATTGGATAGAAATTTATTTTCCCCCAGACCCAGTTATGAGCCGTATTCATCTAAACAGAACAAGACATGGCTGCTACTTGGGTTAATCAGTAGTTAAAGAGTAGCAGATGCATATCTGGTTCTAGTAAATTGCTAAAAGTCCATAAAATATAATGAGCTGAAGCAATGGAAAGAAACCGTGTCAATTATTTTGCATTCCCAAAAACATTAGTGTATTTGAGACAATTTATTTCAATTAAAAGCAAAAGTTGTTGTTTCCACTGTGACAGTAAGAACTAGTGGTTGTTGCCCAAATGGACATTAGCAACTATGATGGAGATAGCGAAGTGAAAAATCATTGTGGATAAAAGAATGATAATTCTTGTGTACATAAAAATTGGGAAACAAATATTCTACAACCACACTAGATTTGATTTCTCTTCAAGAAGCATGAACAATTACTATCATACACTGAAAGCAAAGGAGGCGCTGTCCATGGCTAACAGAAAATAAGCCCTTGAACAATTGAAAGGGAACAAAGAAACCGCCTCAAACTGCTAGGATAGGATATTGGTTTTGAAACCTTATCATTTGACAGTAAAGTGATTCTTATTCTGCTACTCCCCCAATGAATCAGAGCCTACAGTTAGCACTTCATCATGGGAGATTAATGCAGCCAGTTGGCAATATCTTTGCTGTCAAATACTGAGAAAAGTCCCATTTGCTTCTATTGTTTCTTCGTACCAAAACAGAGGCCTGCAAATAAGAGTCTCTAAACCTTCTGGCAGAAACAAACAATGGAGCAAATGGGTTAAAGGCAGCATTTGGGATACATGGTTTAAACATGATCTCCCCTACACACTGCCCAAATGAGCAAACCAATAGCTGAAGCCATCGAAGCTATGGAATAACATCCACAAAGCCTTGCAATTCGAGGGCTGTTGGGGGTCATCAATGCACAAAATGCACCTGAGAAAGCAAAGATGATGCATATTGTGAATGCATGAAAGGTAGCCGGGTGGCCTTTAAAGACAATGATTGGTACTGGGTTTCCTTTGACATACTCGTGAGGAAGTAGAATAAGGATGGTGGCAACTGTAAAGGAGATAAACAGGATGGATTCCAAGATTGTCGTTTGAACTGCAATGCTTGACAGCATCTCACTAAAACTGACATGGTGAGGGTAAAATGCATAACCCGTTGATACCATCTCCTTTTCTATGCATATCATTGAGGAAGAACCAAAGAAATGGTAATCGAGAAAAATTAAAACACGATCACAAAGAAAGTATGCATCCGTGATGCAATTTATATCAACTTAAGCTAGAAGTTCCTAGGAAATGAGGCTACCGGCTTCTAGGAAATTTGTCAAATTGAAAGAGAAGCAAATTTTATAAAGCTAATACTCCTTTATCTTGTAAAGCAGTATTAAGAAGGAAGATTGGTCTATATCTTTTAAGAACCTTGCGGGAAATGAGAGCTTAATTATGGCCTGAGAAAACAACAGTAAAAGGGAAAAAAAAACCATAGCAATTGAACCAAAAGATAAAGGATAAAGAAGAGGAATCGACAGGTCTTTGCGCTTTTTGACCCACCAAAACTGTTTCCTTCTTGATAATTGAGATGATTCAAGATTAATTTGGAAAATCATGTGCCTTGCAAATTAGGAAAGAATGAGTAGAAACAAAGAATGGTACCTGATGAGAATTATAAGTTGAAACTCCAATAAAAGTAATGTGCATTAAAGCAAAAGTAAAAGAAATAAAGAAAAAGAGAAAGCAATTGGCATGTAACCAATCTTTGGACTCAACTGCTCCTAATTGGACCATTCATCAATCAGCTAATACTACCCTATCAAAGCTATGGTTTAACTTTAACTTGACTAAAGAATCTCTCTCTCTTTTTCTTTTATTTTCTTTTCTCTTTTTTTTGGCATAATTATTCATCATTTTTCACTGATTTTGGGAAGCAGCTTCCTCACATCTTCTAGGAAAATATCAAAAACCAGTAAACCATTCTCAATACATTATATATGAGAAACAAAGACAAATTTTTAAAACTGCAAGACTGCACTAAGAATTGACACTGGTGTTCTCTTTTGTTTTCCTTGTATAAGCCCCAAAAAAAGTGCTCTCTCCTGTTGTCATTATGCCTTCTTATTCAAACTTAAGCTTGCCAACTGGTCCACCTTTTTCCTTATTATCCACAATCAAAGAGGTATTTCATCGTGTTGTTAGAATCGTATCCCAGTTTAGGCCTTGTTCTGAGGTTAATTCTCTTATTTTACCAATTACTAGATCTTCATCTCTACCAACTTCTAGTGCCATTACCAGAATGAGGTTTTACACTGCTTCTTATCAGTGGAGATCCCAAGCATTGGATTGCATACCACTTTACATAAATTCTTTAGAAATTGAAATGCAAAGCTATCAACCGAGGCCTCCAGTAAGTCTTGGTAAGACCATTTTGAGTTTATCATTCCAGATAGTTGTTGCCTTGGCCCCGTTATCTTCTATGGGGCAAGCTCATCATCTGCTCCCCATTGACATTGTCAAAATTTCTATGATCGTGGCTTTTGCAGCTTCTTTCAGTGGGATCTTCCTGCGCAGTTCCTACCCAAAAATGGCCAATATTATTGAGAATATAGGATCTCTTATTGCTGCGGTTGGTTTTTTCATAATGACTAGCATTTTCCTCCCTGGTAATTTGTACTGGGTTACTTGGCTAGCTTGTGCATTTTCCTTGCTAGCCTTTTTCTCATCGCTGGGTAAGTCTTAACTGATCCAATGCGGTCTCTAAATACAATTCCCCATCTGATATAATCCCTTAATTTATGTGATAGCCCATCCTACACCAAATGTGAAAGTGATTCTTAATGTTTATGGTGAAATAGATGTTAAATTTACGTGAAAGTGATGTTTAACAGTAAAATTATGGTGAAAGTGATGCCAAGTTTGGCCGTGAAAAATTGTTGGGTCAGACTTAATGATTGGCGATGCCAATCACAACTCCGCCTGTGTCATATTGAGAGTCTTACTATCCTTTGTCACAGCCGGTCCCAAGCCCGGATAAAGGAGGAGGGTCATGCTTAGGTGCAAAGCCTTGAGAAGAAGAATTCATCAACCAAGTAGTTGGAAGAAACCTGTTCAGTTGAAATGGTATTTGCTGCAACATATTTAAGCATCGGTTTCTACATTGTGAAGCATTAGAAACTCTGAGATGCATCAAACTGGAAAGTTGAGAACATGCTGAAATTAGCAAGTAGTAATGAATTGTCCCATGATGGAGGAAAGGCCATTCAGTTTTTACTCAAAGTGTTGATCAAACGATCTGGATGTTGCCAATTGCCAGGCATTGGTTCAGTACTTGAACCAATTTGAGGACTTAATCTGGCCAATTTGGAAGATGTATGGACCAGGTACTTCATCATTTATTGCTCAAAAATAGATCAGAAAATTTGTCCAAATTCAATGTAATTTTTTTTTGTAAATTTCGAGTACCTCTGTAAATACACATTTGAGAAATGTTGAATGAGTCAACCAATTTGGTCCGAAACTTAGGCCAACAAAAGCCATTGTAAGCAGTCAGAGTTTGCCCAATTTATACTAAAACTTGTACAAATATAGTTAACCAAAGAAGGTTGAACAATGATTTTGCTGCGTTTGAATTCTTTTCATTTCTAAATATCTTCTCTAAATTCAGTTTAGTTTTCAGTAATATTCCCTTTACAACAATTCTATAATTGTATTACTTTAATTAATTCATGGATGAAAATTAAATCAATAAATTATTATCGCATCAAGTGAGATAAAAATATAAAAATAAAAACAAACACGTATTAACAAGTAATAAAAAATAAATTCGTGCCATTATGTGAGAGTTGAAACAGAAACTGAGATAAGAAAATGGAGACAGAGAACTAAGAATAGTCATCCTACTTCCATGCAAGTATGATATGTAATTCAAACCAAAATCTCTACCTAATAAATGGGCAAGGGTATCAGTTCGCTGGCCAGTGTATGACTTAAATGCAATCAGGTTTTGCCAAAATTAGAGGGCTGCAAATTCTTGTATAAAAACCCAATACATATGGCACACAGTGTTTATCTATATCATCAGCTCATCCTCATTCTGTAGCTAGTGGAATGATATCCTGTCCAATTATGTAACAAAAAGAATCCTATCCAATTTATTAGGTAGAAATTTTGATTTAAATTGCATATCACACTTATGTGGCGATAGAATAACAGCACAAGTGAGTAAGATAAGTTTACTAATTATGCAATATATATATATATATATATATTCAAAATTACTTTCTTTATAGTTTTGAAAAAATTATTTTTCCAAATTTAAATCAAAAAAGATTTATAAATAAAAAGTAGCGGAAATTTTGAGATGTTCCGAAATTAAATCTTTTTATTTTTTAGATACCTAATACTCTTCCTTTTTATATATTATAGATTTTTTTCATGATATTTTTATTAAGAAGTATTAAATATCTATAATTATAATAAATTTAATTTATCAAAAATTAAATTTATTATTTTAATTTTATAAAAATTAAAGAAAAATAAATATTTAAAGACTTCTTGGTATATAATGTGAATGTTAGTCCATAGTCATTAATCAATTCATGAGTCAACTTCATTCTTTTCCCAATGGCATCTGGGAAAGTAAGGAAAAAAAGAGGGGATATCAACGTTTCGAAGAGGAGCAGAATGTCCAAAGTATAAATGATCAATAACATTTATTTAACTATTTCCTTTTTTTTTTTTTGAGTTTTACAACTCAATTTATGTAAAAATTAACTTGTCCTCTTTAATAATTTAAGTTAACCCTTTTTTACTTAGGTAAACAATAGTTTGACAACAGAATTACTTGCTTCTCCGATCAATTGTAAAGTAAAAATTTTTCAAGAACATTCTTAATTTTATTGGATTTTAATTCTTAATAATTTAATTTATTTGAAATATCAATATTCCTTGCATCAAATTTTGTATAACTTACTACTCCAATATTAAGGTTCTTAACTTAAAATTGTGTAAAAATTAACATGAAATGTAAATGTTAAACATGCTATGACACCACAAACAAGAAGTCATCGTCCTCGGCTTAAATAATTAAACTTTTTTATGTTACAAATTTTCTTTAATTTGTGCTTCCTTAGTTTAACCAAGGTAAGAACTCTTCAAATAAGGTGAGGAAGGATTGGTTAAAAATATAAAAAAGGTAGGTAGAGAGTGGACTGAAAAGGAAGGGAATAAAGAAGGAAAAGAAACATACAGGACATTAGAGACGCTGTGGAGCCTACGAATGTGGACATTCACTAGGAAAAGAAGCAAAAGAATGAGAAGAAATCAAGCTATTGATATTGGACTGGCTAGCCATGATAAGGTTATAGCTTATAAATTTGCCTTTGCGGTGGAACCATGGACCAAAGTTTGGTTGGGATTTTGGAAGTGATGGATCCATTAATGCACACTTCAAACTCACTCAAAAGAGCTGGTGAGAATGATTTGTCAAATCTTAACAAAAGCAAACAAAAAATTAAAGCAACCCAAAGCAGAATAAAAGAACCATTTTATTTAGATATGGAGAAATCTAATTCTACAATCGGAATTAGGGCCGAAAGCAATCCAACAGTGAAAAAGAAGAACATTCCCGATTACGTCCTTAATTTTCCCATACATCAGCGCCAAAGTGATCACTAGTTTATCAATTCGGAAGAGGCCATTGGCAACGGCGGAGTGTGACTATGACTATGACTATGAGTATCACCTTCACCGCATATGCACTTGCAATCAACGCAGCGGTTGGGAAACCCTTGGCAGACTTTGTTGCAGTCTATCATGCGCGGACAGCAAAAGGGTCCTCTTGCTTCAGCTCCAGGCAACCTCCACAATGGCGATCCTGCCAAACCAACAATCTTTTCCATACGGTGAAAAAGGAAAATAGGAAAGAAAACCAAAAGCAAAGGAAAAAGAAAGAGCGAGAGGAGAGAAATTAACCAGATGCCATAACCAGGAGCATACAGATAACCGACTTGGTCCAAGTTCCTTCCATTACAACGGCTATGGTATTTTTGCTCTTTGCACTGTTAGGTTGATGATGGGATTTCGTTAGGCAATATTTATAGAGCTTGAGAGAAATGTAAAAGTCTTTATTTCAATGTATCCACCTCATCGTCTCCATATATAAAGGTGAACAAAAGTCAATTAAAACTAATATATTGTAATATATAATATATTGTTATGTACTTTATATATGGTATATTGTCATATATACTTATTAATATACGATATAGTACACTAATTACTCCATAACATATATTACTTACTAATTTATTAATATAGCCAATAACATATTTTATAGTATATTGTTGTATTGACTTATTACAATACTATATATTAACAATATATTATATTAGCATAAAAGTATAATATATACATTAATAATATATAGTTAAATAGAGGAGGTAAGTATGGTTGCAAAAAGGCCAATGAAAAAATCTAATTGTTTTCTTTTTTAAAAAAAATAATTTTAATAATATCAGTAACTCATATGTCATTTTAAATTTCTTATTTATTGTAATAGACTTTTCATGACACATTGACATAATTCAAACAATGAAAATTTGTACACTTACTGTTGGTGTATTTTCAAAATTAAAGGTTAAGTCACATGATGGAGAGCTATCATTAGCTCAATAGTTATGTCACAAAAAGTGACACAATATGTTTATTATAATATAGATAAGTTTTCATATGAATAATTATATTTCTTGAAAATACATGTTGAAAAGACACCAATGGAAAGTTACATGTGAAAAGTTACCCTTGTAAAGTAACATGTGAAAAGCTACATGTGAAAAGTTACAATTGTAAAGTAACATGTAAAATGTTACATGTGAATAGATATTGTTTCAAGATATAAATCAAAAAGTGTTATTTATAGAATGAATAGTTATCTATTCATTAGATGCTTATTGAA
Source organism: Theobroma grandiflorum (assembly GCA_036013995.1). Lineage (NCBI taxonomy): Eukaryota > Viridiplantae > Streptophyta > Magnoliopsida > Malvales > Malvaceae > Theobroma > Theobroma grandiflorum. The sequence continues at coordinate 2,906,809 of CP142127.1, forward strand.
ACAATATCTTTTGCTCAAAAGTTGTGTTGGCAAAAAGTGTAGAAATACTTTTTGGATGAAAGAGATCTTTATGAAAAGGTTGTAACCTTAGAACATAAAGATACTTATTAGACAAAAAGATGTCTTTATGAAAAAAAAGTGTTTTTTAAGAAGAGACACTTTGAAGCCTATATAAAGGGCTTGTTATCATCCATTTTGACACAACAACAAGATATCAAAATTTTGACACAATAAGTGTAGAGAGCAAGAGAAAATGTTTGTGTTAGAAGAACAAAACCCTAAAGTTTCCACCATCTACAAAAGATTTCGAATTCCTTATTATCTACTTGCTGCAGAAAGTTGGTTTTAAGACCAAACGACTTTGCAAAACCTCGGGTGTATCTAGCGATCTAGTTTCGTAAAGTGTAATATGAAAGTTAGATGTTGGCTTCATTGTATCCTTGAGACTAGTTGCATCATTCCCCTTTGCATACCTAGTGGTGGGGGCGGATTAAGTCTTAAAGATAAACGCCTATTTAAAAGACTCGCCTTGAAGCCAATTTTGCCTATTCTTGAATATTTCATAAATCTCATAAACCCCACTCAACACCAACACTTACAAAAGAAACCGTACAAGAAATTATGACAATGAAGATCATGAAACCTAACCTCTTAAACCTGAAACGCAAGAGAAGCTAAATAGTTGCTTGCCCCTAAGCAAAAGGATGAGCTAGCAGTATTACAAAACAATGTCTAGAGACAAAAGTGAGGCACGACCCAGGTACTGAGCAGGCGCACAAATCCTAGTGAAGAAACAATCAGAGTACAAAAAACCGAAAGCACACTAACCACAGAAATGACAAGATATTAATGAAAATTATGACAATGAGATATGAAAGAGGAATCAGTGTTCTACATTGCATAGCTTTCGCCTTTCATATTTTCATTCAATATTTTCTTCTTGCGTGAAATTAAATATTTATTTCATTTTATTAATGTTTTTGATTTTGCATTTTGAAATTTAAATCTCTAATTGAAAATATATTAATAACCCAACTATTCAAATATGATGGTGAAAAAGAATAAAACTCAATCACATATATTAATAACCCAACTTCCATGTATTTTGTAGCCTAATTTCATACTGAAATCTAAAAAAACAAATATATATGATTTAAAGAAATTAAAAGGAATTAATTTTTTTTTCCAAAATAAGGTTACATTAACCTAAAGGGTGAGCAAAGAATGGCCCCCCCAAAATTTTTAAAAATATTTATGTAGTATACATATTTTATCAATGGCTCTCCCAAAATTTTTTAAAATTTTTATTTATTATATATTATTAATGACCCACTCAAAATAAATTTTTTATTTAATAATTAATATAAAAAAATCAAACAATTTTATAAACCTACTTAACTTTATCATAAATTAAGTTTCTCCACACCTCTTTCTCTTTTTCTTTTTATCTTTTCTTTTGCCTCTTTTTATTTTTATTTCTCTTTTTTCGTAACTCACCACTGAAACACACCTTATTCTTCAAAAGAGATTTATGAGCTTGTGAGTTTGGACAAGAAAAGATAAAGATCACTCACCACCATTATGTAAAATCCATTATGTAAAATTAAGAGAAGGTAAAGTTTTCTTTTACATTTTTCTTTCTATTTATATTATTTAACTATTATGTGAAATCTTGTATTTCGTATATAATTATTTATATTTTATTCATTATAGTTTTATGTTTTATATTTTAAGTTTAAATATAAATAAATAAGAATATTAAATGTTGACTACATTGTTTTTTTTTCAGGTTTGATTAAAATATAAATAAGTTGAAAATAATTGATAAATTTTTTAAAAGAAAAGAGGTAGATCGCTCAAATAATTTTTCTACACTTGAGCCACCAAACCTTAATATTTCAACTAATGAACAACAACAGTGTAAATGAAAACGTCCAAGGCTCAATCCTGAAGAAATTGATGCTTTTCATATAAAACCTGACTCTGAATTATGGCCAATGATATGAGAATTTTCTATCAATCAAAGGGATGAAATTCATCATGCTTATCTCAAACGTGGGCCATGTCAACTCATTCTTAAGACGTATCCTCTATCAAATGATGATCATTCTCGTCGTTTTCAAGCTTTTTGGTTTGAATTATATCCTTCTTGGTTGGATATACCTCATCATTAAAGTTTTGAAGATGTTAAGACACTTTTTGAATTATGCCAGATATTAGCAGAAACAGAAAAGTCAAAGAATTACCACTTGATTGATAGATTAATTCGTCTTATTTTGACTCTTCTAGTTTCTACAACAACTACAGAAAGAGCCTTTTCAACAATAAAAATTGTGAAGACAAAACTGCAAAACAAAATGGATTATGAGTTTCTTACAGATAATTTAGTTGTTTACATTGAAAAAGATATTACTAGTCTTTTCAATACTGAATCAATAATTGATGAATTTGAATCTAGAAAATATAGTTGAGCACAACTTTCTTAAATAACTATTATAAGTTTTTTTTATTTTTTATTTATATATTATATAAAATTATTGTCTATTATGAATTTTTTTATCGTTGGTTAAATTCAACATATTAATTTTAAAAATTTTTAGCTTTTTTTTTTTTTGTCTTTAGCCCTCCAATAAAAATTGGCTAGCTCCGCCCCTGAATACAATAATAATTTTTGCTTTTAAATAATTGCTAATAATTGGCATATGAGTTAATGAGTGCGTTATGAAATTTATATCAAAAGCTGTACCTAATAAATTGGCTAGGATTTTCTTTTGCTACATAATTGGCAAGGATATCACCCCACTGTCTAGTGTATTACTCCAATGCAATTTAGAGGGCTAGAAATTCTTCTATAAAACCCCCAATTGGCACACTTTGTATATTCATCACCTCACCCTCAGCTATAATACAAAATACAGAGAATTGATTCTAATCAATCATTTGACTCTCTCATCGGAAAAATGAGGAAGGCTTCTTTTGGCGTAGCTTCTCTTCTTGTCATCATGACTGTAGCTTCTTGTTAGTTTAAACATATCTTTGATCTGTCTTTCGTTAACTCACACCATTATATTTCAGCATTTAACAAATTGGTTGAAACGAAATATTGATGTTGAAAACTTATTGTTTCGTATGATGTGCAGGTGTATCAAACTCAGTAGCAAAATTTGAGGCCAATCAGAAATGTTCCCGTGACATAGACTGTGTATTCCGATGTAAACATGGTGGCTTTTGTGACTTAAAAACTGGACGCTGCAGTTGCTTGCCCGCCCAAGAGCAAGCGGCCGCGGCGTCCAAGAACGTCGTACCAATCGTGGATGCCAATTGCCGCCGAGACCCAGACTGCGCCAAGGTCTGTCCACGAGGTTGCAAAATCGCCAACTGTCTGAATGGCACTTGTTTCTGTGAGTGTTAGTCCCTGGAAAATTGTTTCCTTCTCAGAGGACAAAAAATAAGGTTCATAGATCCTTTTATATATTGGAAAAGAAATAAAAGTGAATAATAAAAGTATTAGAGAATTTTGAGTTCCATTCCACATTATCATTTAAAATTTTTCGATTATTCACTTACAGTTAAACAGAATTACAAAGAGTAAAATCTATTTTTAATTATATTTTCATGTAATTATTAACAATTACATAATTCGATCCATAAACATAAATCAATTTTTTCATGTAATAATTAGGGCACAAATTTGAAATTTTATTTTATTCATATATATGTTATTTTTCATAAATCTCAAAACTACTAAACAATAAAAGCAATGAACAACAGTGCAGATCAACTTTATCTCTGAACAGTCAATCTCTAAATTTTATTTTTGAGTAAAAAATATTGATATTTTCAACTTTTGATTATAATTACACACACGTTCATTAATATTCATAATGAACAATACACCCCAAATGTCTACACGACGTTAATGACTAAACGTGAAATGTCTATAATATCTTTCCTTTTTTATCAACTCTTTTCTTTTCTCTTAAGTCGGCCAATGACTCTCCCTTCCACCAACAGACCACCCCATGATTGGATCTAGTCATGAAATGCTAGATTTGCCAAATCTACTCGAAGGAACACCAGATCATGTTCCCTATGGGAGCCGATCGATGATCGTGCCCCTCGAAAGAGCACTAGATTGATGCTCTCCATGGGAGCGCCAATCACTAATCGGTGCAAGGTGGCTGGCTAGCAAGATGGCTAGAGAGATTTTTTTTTTTCAATAAGAGAGAAAAAAATTAAAAATTAAAATTTATATAGTAGTAATTTTTAAAATTAATACAAGTTAAAATTATTGGAAAAATATTACTACATTATCAAATTAATGAAAATATTAACAGTTAATTAATGACAGGACTTATATGTCCAATGAATGGTACTTTTTGGAGCTGATTATCTATTTAATTTGAATACTAATAGACCTGCATCTAATTATGGTAAAAAAATTAAAATTTCAGTCTATTTTACCCTTTACTGTTGTTAATAACTTTCATATATTTTTTTAAACTTCAATTACAAAAAGGGTTTCCCTGTCGGTAAGCAACTGCCTCTCTTACCTTTATAATTACCACTGAGATTTTCCGTTCTGGTTCTGATGGTTCAAAAGAAAACTTTTCCTCTCAAAATCTCTCTCTGATGACTTCCTCTACTTACCATTGCAGTGACCTGCAACACACTGTTTGTCAACCTCTGGTTGAACCACAACTCTTTTACCCCACTCCCCGTTCCGTCCAAATTGAATTAACCATCACCGTTCAACTCCAATTCAGGTGCCATTATTGCTTGACCGACCAGTTCATCCATCTTGACGGGGAGGCCTCTTTATTCTCCCAGGAAACCATTGTTTTTATCATCATGCTTTGAAAAACTATGATCGGATACCGAATCCTTCGTCTCATTCTTGTAAGGCTCAGAGTCAACCCCATCGCTCATCCGTTCCTTGCGATCATTGATGAAATCATCCAATAAGGACTTAGCAACGGAACTTGGGAATCCAACAAGGGACGTAAAGTCTTGCCTTTGCATGCAGAGCTATGGAGAACGTATGCGGAACACGTAAAGTAAGAAGAAGAATACGAGGAAGATGAGGTTTCGATCAAAAGGGTTCTGGAAGAATCGGCATCGGAGTTTGAAACAAGCAACTATAACATGGTTCCAACGAAGGAGTCGTTAATCAAGAAGATGCTGAAGAGGGTTCGAGCCGAAGGTGGAGAGTGTGATCAAAATGGCGGAGAAAATATTAAGAGAAGGTGTGTGGAATGTGAAAATTGTGTGATATGTTTGGAGGAACTTAAGGTTGGATAAGATGCTTGTCGGATGCCATGTTCTCATATTTTTCATGGTGACTGCATTGGGAAGTGGTTGAAGCAGAGCCACTATTGTCCTGTCTGTCGGTTTGAGACGTCGACGGAGTGAAGAGCTTTTCCTTTTTGTTTTTCTTGCTTCTAGTCAAAGACATAAACCTCCTCCAAGTTTGAACAACTTGTAAATTGCTTTTGAATAGATTTCTCTTTTCATTGGTTTTACTTAATTTTGTTGTTATGTTTCAGTAATAGTTTATGGCTTAAGCTGTTTGTACATGGTGGAAGTCTGCAGTACATGGAAAGAAATACATTAACTGTTCTAACTATTTTTGGTTTGTTGTTAAATATATTTCTTTTGCTTCTGTGATCCATTAATAAAATTCTGATGAACATTGTGGTCTGTTATTTCATATTAAATCAGATGGAAGATTGAATCTTACGAACAAGAAGAATCACCGCAATAAACCTATTCAATATAAATCAATTAGTAAGGGAACTCCAGGGTTCACCGTGCTTGTATAATGACACATTTGAAACTTTGATAGCCTTTGGCTGGAATGATATGATTGGAAGTGAGTTAGCTTCAAAACCAGTGAGTTCTCTGCTAAGAACTGAACCTGGTCAACTTTGGAGCAAAAGTGAATGATAAAATAAAAGTACAGAAGCAAGTAGTCTTGTCTAATTACAGAACTGAGAAGGCATTAATGTACAAAGCACCTTGTACACTTTTCTTCTTTTGTGCTGTAAACTTACTCTGGTAGAAATTTTTACTAGTGGAAGTAAATTGTAGGTTAATTTCATACTGAAATCTAAAAAAAAATAAACAAAAAATTGTGATTTAAAGAAATTAAAAGGAATTAATTTTCTTTCCAAAACAAGGTTACATTAACCCTAATACAAACACAATGCAATAATTTCTGCTTTTAAAGAATTGCTAATAATTGGCATATGAGTGTGATATGAAATTTATATCAACAGCTGTGGCTAATAAATTGGCGAGGACTTCTTTTTGCTACATAATTGGCAAGGATATCATCCCACTATTTAGTGTATTACTCAAATGCAATTTTAGAAGGCTAGAAATTCTTCTATAAAACCTCCAATTGACACACTTTGTATATTCATCACCTCACCCTCAGCTATAATACAAATTACAGAGAATTGATTCTAATCAATCATTTGAGTCTCTCGTCGGAAAAATGAGGAAGGCTTTTTTTTGGCGTAGCTTCTCTTCTTGTCATCATGACTGTAGCTTCTTGTTAGTTTAAACATATCTTTGATCTGTCTTTCGTTATCTCACACCATTATATTCCAGCATTTAACAAATTGGTTGAAACGAAATATTAATGGTGAAAATTGATTGTTTCATATGAAGTGCAGGTGTATCAAACTCAGTAGCAAAATTTGAGGCCGACCAGAAATGTTCCCGTGACATAGACTGTGTATTCCAATGTAAACATGGTGGCTTTTGTGACTTAAAAACTGGACGCTGCAGTTGCTTGCCCGTCCAAGAGCAAGCGGCCGCGTCCTCCAAGAACGTCGTACCAATCGTGGATGCCAATTGCCGCCGAGACCCAGACTGCGCCAAGGTCTGTCCACGAGGTTGCAAAATCACCAACTGTCTGAATGGCACTTGTTTCTGTGAGTGTTTGTCCCTGGAAAATTGTTTCATTCTCAGAGGACAAAAAATAAGGTTCATGGATCCTTTTATATATTGGACAAAAAATTTATGAACAGTCAATTTCTAAATTTTATTTTTAAGTAAAATACATTAACATTTTCAACTTTTGATTATAATTACACACACGTTCATTAATATTCAAAATAAACAATATGTCCCAAACGTCTACACGGCATTGATACCGAAACGTGACATGTCTATAATGTCTTTTATTTTTTTTCACTCTTTTTTTTTTCTTAAGTCGGTCAATGACACTCCCTTCCACCAGCAAACCACCTCATGATTGAATCTAGTCATGCAATGCTAGATTTGCCAAATCTCCCCGAAGGAGCAACAAATCGTGCTCCCTAGAGGAGCCGATCAGTGATCGTGCTCCTCAGAAGAGCACTAGATCGATACTTTCCAAGGGAGCGCCAATCACTAATCGGTGTAGGGTGGTCGACTGGCAAGATAGCTAGAGAGATTTTTTTTTTTTTTTAATAAGAGAGACAAAATTTAAAAATAAAAAATTATAATTTATATAATAGTAATTTTTAAAATTAATAAAAGGTAAAATTATTTTAAAAATATTAACACATCATCAAATTAACAAAAACATTAACAATTAATTAACGACAAGATTTATATGTTCAGTAAAAAGTACTTTTTGAAGCTAACTATTTATTTAATTTGACAACTAATAAACACGCATCTAATTATGATAAAAAATTGAACTATTAGTCTACTATACCCTTTACTTTTGTTAATAACTTTCATATATTTTTGTAAACTTCAACTACAAAGAGGAATTAGCATCGGAACTTGGGAATCCAACAAGAGACGTAAAGTCTTGCCTTTGCATGCAGAGCTATGGAGAACGTATGTGGAGCACGTAAAGTAAGAAGAAGAATACGAGGAAGATGAGGTTTCGATCGAAAGGGTTCTGGAAGAATCGGCATCGGAGTTTGAAACAAGCAACTATAACATGATTCCAACGAAGGAGTCGTTAATCAAGAAGATGCTGAAGAGCGTTCGAGCCAAAAGTGGAGAATGTGATCAAAATGGTGGAGAAAATATCAAGAGAAGGCGTGTGGAAGGTGAAAATTGTGTGATATGTTTGGAGGAACTTAAGGTTGGATCAGACGCTTGTCGGATGCCATGTTCTCATATTTTTCATGGTGACTGCATTGGGAAGTGGTTGAAGCAGAGCCACTATTGTCCTGTCTGTCGGTTTGAGACGTCGACGGAGTGAAGAGCTTTTCTTTTTTGTTTTTCTTGCTTCTACTCAAAGAGATAAACCTCTTCCAAGTTTAAACAACTTGTAAATTGCTTTTGAATAGATTTCTCTTTTCATTGGTTTTACTTAATTTTGTTGTTATGTTTCAGTAATAGTTTATGGCTTAAGCTGTTTGTACATGGTGGAAGTCTGCAGTACATGGAAAGAAATACATTAACTGTTCTAACTATTTTTGGTTTGTTGTTAAATATATTTCTTTTGCTTCTGTGATCCATTAATAAAATTCTGATGAACATTGTGGTCTGTTATTTCATATTAAATCAGATGGAAGATTGAATCTTATGAACAAGAAGAATCACTGCAATAAACCTATTCAATATAAATCAATTTGTAACGGAACTCCAGGGTTCACCATGCTTGTATAATGACACATTCGAAACTTTGATGGCCTTTGGCTGGAATGATATGATTGGAATGATATGCTTGTATAATATTATCTCTTAAATATATTTTTATGTCATATATATTTTATTTTTATTTTTTATTATAATCTTATGTATTTTATTTTCATTTTTTAATATAATTTCTTATATTATATATTTTATTTTCATTTTTTAATATAATTTCTTTAAAAGATAATATAAATTTTAATGATAGTCAACATCCACTATCTAACAGAGAATAATAAAAAGTTGTTTCTCAAAACCTATACAAAAAACATAAATTATAACCTTACAAAATGTTTTTAACAAAAAAAAAATAAGTTTAGGCAAAAATGTCTTTAAAAATATTATAAAGTGCAAAGTAATCTGATTGTATTAGCTTTGAATTGCAATCATATTACATCTATTGGTTGTAATGCCATTGAATTGCAATCTTACATTATAATGTTTATTACAAAATATACACAGTAATATAATTTACTTAGAGACCCACTGCCAAATGCTAATCTTGATTGAGAAGCTTAATTTCTTTTAAATCTCATCAGCTAAACATTTTTAAAGAATATAATTTGAGGGGAGGTGAATAAAATATAAGCGTTAATATAATTTTCTGCTCCTATGTTAACTACTCCTATTACAAATAGGATTTCACCCTTCCGCAACAACCGCCATTGCCTATTAATATTAATTCGACTGAGATTTCCAGTTCCAATTGCGATTGTCTTTGAACCTTTTCCCCTCAAATTTTTTCTCTAATGGCTTCAGCTACTTACGACCTTGATGATCTAGATATCCTCGTTTACCAACCTCGGATTGAATCAGAACCCCATTACCCCACTCCCCGTTTCGTCCAAGTTGAAGTAACCATCATCCTTGAACTCAAGCTCAGGTGCCATTATTGCTTAACCGACCAATTCATTGATCTCGACAACGCAGACCCTATAGTCTTCCAAGAAAATATTCGCTTTCATCTCCATGTTTTGAAAAACAATTTCCGGGCTTACCAGATTCTTGCTCCCATGCTAAGAAGACTCGGAGTCGACCCCAGCGCTCCTCTATTCGACACTGTCATCGAGGCAATCATCCGACATGGGCGTCGAATGGGAACCTGGGAATCCAACAAGGGGCGTAAAGTCTTGCCTTTGCATGCAAAGGTATGGGGAACGTTTGTGGAACACGTAAACTACGAGGAAGAAGAGGTTTTGGTCGAAAGAGCTCTGGAAGAATCTGCATCGGAGTTGGAAACAAGCAACTACAAGATGGTTCCAGCGAAGGAATCCTCCATCAAGAAGATGTTGAAGAGGTTTCGAGTCGAAGGTGGAGAGTATAATCAAAAGGGCGGAGAAAATGACATCAAAAGAAGGCGTGTGGAAGGTGAAAACTGTGTGATATGTTTGGAGGAACTTAAGGTTGGTTCATATGCTTCTCGGATGCCTTGTTCTCATGCTTTTCATCGTGGCTGCATTGAGAACTGGTTGAAGCAAAGCCACTACTGTCCTGTCTGCCGGTTTGAGATGCCAACAGAGTGAAGAGCTTTTCCTTTTCTCATTTTGCTTCTGGTCATATGGATGAACATCTTCCAATTCTGGACAACTTTGTAAATTGCTTTTGAAGAGGTTTTCCTTTTATTCTTGTTCTGATTCTGTAATAGTTTAGGGTTTAATGGTTTATGAACTTAAAACTAGTAGTACATGATGTAAGTGTTCAATACATTAAAAGAAATATATAATTTTTATTGGATTTTTGTGTTTGCTGTTGGATTATTTTAATTATTTTATTTAGTTTTGGTCTCTTTTTTTATATATTTATTTTACTTTGAAGATCATTGTGGTTTGTTATTTTATATTAAATAAAAACTATTACTCAGAAAAAAAATTTAAAATACTCAAACCAATAAATGTCAAATTACTTTGAGAGTGATTTCAATTAATCAAATTATTAAATTCTTACTGACATGTATGCATGGCATTAATCTTTAAGATCCAGCAGAAAAACGAAAAAGAAATGCAGCTGAAAGCCAGTTTCCCGGCATGATGAACAAGCTCTTACAGACATTTTGAAGCAAACTTGTCACCTTCTGAAAAGTAAAAACAATGGCTGTTTGTGGAAGGTCATCAATCTTAAGATTATTGTTTGGAACTTGGAGCACTTCTTAGACGGGTTAGAAATTGTCTGACTAACCGAATGATAGTAAGAGGGTTCTCCAAATGGACAGCATGGCCACAGTTGGGAACCACAACCATCTCATGGAGCTTGCTCACATGACCAATTTCTTTCCACATTTTTTGAGCCACCCCTTTGAATTTCTCATCTTCCTCTCCAACAACGAGCACAAGAGGTGTTCTGCAATGCTTCAAGTCTTCCCATAATGACCTAAGATTAATTGGAAAAAATAGAAAGAAAAAGTTAAAAGAAATGCATTATTAAGTACTTTGAATTCACAAACATTATGTTCTCATGATATAGATAAATCAAATTGCAGTGAACGTTGTTTATTTACATGCATGGATCACTATTTTTCATTGTCTCCTTAAGGCGTAGTTAAATCAACCAGGCATAGTTTCAAAGTGTCATACAAACAGTAGACCTTTTCGCCTCAAGGACAACCCATCTAATGTTACTAGTAACCTATCATAAAACTATTCTCAGGGAAAGAGAGCATGAGAACAATATTTCAAGATGCTGTGCAATTTGAGACAAGTTCAATGACTAAACACTTAAATTGCTTTAGCGTGTTGTGTCTAGCTTGTAGCAAAAACATTGTCCTGAACATAATCATCTTGGCCTTAGAGACCGATTTTCTATGTCAGAACTCACAAGTCATGCATGACTCTTACTTTCTTTGTATCATGCTGCTTTGCTTATAACTTTAATAAAAGCATTTTGCTTTCACAAATTAAACTTAGAGTATTAAGAAACTGAAACTCTAATTATAGGGAGTATTGACAAAAAAGAAAAAAAACAAAAGAGCTTACGGCTGTCTTCCAGTGCTTAAATCAGACAAAACTCTTGCAAGACCCTGCACATCATCATGCAGTGACCGTCTAGCAGCAATTTGATTAAAATAGGGATGGCTTCTCAAGCTGTTCAATGCATCAGTGTAGAGGTGAACAACAATACAAGCAAAGCACTTTAAGTATAATTCAGGCTAGCATAAATACTTAGAGTTAATTATCCAAAAAGAAAGAGGCTTAAAGTTCTACAAAAAGACAAGAAAGCACCTCTTCCACAAGCCTCCAGAATACCAGGTGTCTAAGAAGAGCTGCAAACCATGTGTACCAAGAGAACGAGCTCTAGAATCATCTTTAGCCCTACGAATTTTTCTTGCAACTGCATCTTCTAATCCAGGACTTCCAGATAACATAACTGCTCCTTCAATCTGAACAGATTTTCTATCATCAACAATGCAAATATAATATATTTCTTCAAAGACAAGCAACTCCATGAATGTACCTTATCACTGAATCTCAGTGCCATGTACAATGCGATCCGTGCTCCCATAGAATATCCAACAAGGGTAACTTTACCAGGAGTGATGCGTTCAATTAATTTAAATAGCAAATCTGCAACTATCTCCATCGACAATGTTGGTTGCTGTGCAGCTTTGTCATCAAAGAGATTCTTCATCTTTGTTACCCCATGGCCAGGCAGATCAACTGAAATGCATCTTGCTGATCCTGAGATGGCATGCATGATACGGTCCCAGTCTTGATTAGTTCCGAGAAAACCATGAAGAAATACAATCACGCTACCCTGCATCAACAAAGTTGTAGTGCGGTTAGCACTGCATAAGGAAGGACAAGAAATAAGGGATGCATCAGGTGAAACAACAAAAGCTACAGAATGTCTCAAGCTTTCTTTCATAACTAAGACATGGGCAATTGCTACAGCATGTCTCAAGCCTTCTTTCACAAGTAAAATGAAGTGCATGTGCATTTTCCAACTAAAGTTTCCAACTAACAGAAATGCAGACCAACACACACACATGCACTGAAGTTTTATTGGCACTAATATCTTGAGATAAAAATAACTAGTAATAAGATGAACCAGTGCCTCCTCGTTGTTGATAAGCAGACATTATTAAATTATTATTTCTTCTTAAGATGCAAGAGGGGAAAAAAAAAGAAAAAGGAAAGATAAAAGTGAAGCACATAGATGTCATCAAGCTTCTCACGTCATTTCTTTGACCAATCTCTTGTACGTTGATGGAGCAAGAGAAATCATTTAAATCCAGAGTAATCTGGTATCTTAGGACCTCTTCACCAGTAAATGTTCTATGAACAACATTGTTGTTCATTTGAAATTTATGCAGGAGATGGGTAGCATCAGCAACAGATGCTTCTATAAAACCAGTACATGGGTTACGACCAATGCCAAGCAGATCAGCTGTTACATCTTCTTCCAGCCAACGGTATGTCCCAAGACCATGGGCTATGGAAGGAGCTAGTTTATTATTCATCAATTTGCATGTGTCAGCATTCTGCATCTCCACATAACAGGAAAACAGGATATATGTTGACAAAGCTAGACCACTTTCAAATGCAGCACTAATGATGGCCATCTTTCCCCGTCTATGAGCCCATTGTGCAAACATTGCAGCCTTTTCAAATCCACCAATTACAGTTGGTTTAATGACCTGGAAGGACAAATAAAACCAATATGGATCAGGATTATACCAGAAAGGAAAAAAGTCACTTCCAGGTGAAAGAATGCTCACCTTAATGATTCTAATCATGTGATTGCATTATTCTAAATTAACATTCTTACCATTTGGATGGGCAAATGCATAATGGTTGAGGTTTAGAAAAAGGGCGAATCAACTAGATAAGAAATGGATACATAATTAATTGTGCCTCACCATACATGAAGTTATTTCACCAAGAGTAAATGATGCATACCCTGTTAGTTTAAAGCGATAATTTAATTTCACTCACCACAGCAACGATTCTGGGGTGACTGTACTTGACAAGCATATTGAGAGGATTTTCTGGGCAATTATCAATAGTTTCATCCAATGCCACAGGTAAGCCACTTTCTTCACAGTACCTTATAATATCATCCTCATGTTGAACAGGCTCCTGGAATGTACGAATGTTAAAAGTCACATAACATGAAACACCAAAAATGTTATCCAAATCATTAATCCACTTGGAACTAAGAGGGAGTAAAGCAATCACATAAACTAATTTTCTACAAGTTATACCTCAATATATTGCAGGTTACAATCCTTCACCAAGCAGCCAAATTGGATAGCTTCCTCATATGTCCAGTTACGATTGGCATCCACACGAAGTTCAATATGGCAACCAACTCTCTTTCTTACCTCCTGTATAACAGCAGCATCTTCAACTGGATCTGCCCTACGTGCAACCTATCATAGCAGAATTATCCATAAGCCAATTACGGTTTAAGAAATAGAGGACCTTTATTAAAATCACTAGTCATATGCTGCAGTAGTCTTGGCAAAAAATGAAATCCAGAAAAGAAAGGAAAGAAACAAACTAATGAATAATTTTCAGTGAAATGAAATATAGAAAGCATTATCAGTTAACTTTGACTTACCTTTATCTTAATTGCAGTAAACCCTTCTTCAACAAGAGCATTAGCAATACAAGCAACCTCTTCCGGAGTTCCACTACTATTAATAAGACCGCATATCCGAACACTTGGCAATCTCTCAGATTTTTCTGCTTCATTTGCCCTCTGAGGATGAAGAATATTCAATAAAGTCATACCTTGGCTTACTGCTATAGCATTGAGGATTGCCATCTCCAAACCACATCTGACACTTGGAAAGAGAGAACATGCCTGTATAACAACAATTAAAGAAGCCAAGCACTGAAGGTCAGGTTCCATTTCAAAATGTAGAAGATACATGCACTTAGTAGCAACCATTCTTCTCATTCTCTTTTCTTTTTCCAGATTTTTCATCTTAGCATTCTGTTTGCTAGATACACATAATTAATAGAATGAAGATACATGCACCTACCGGAATTCCTAAATTTTTCCATATCCAAGAAGAAAATGAACTCTTGAGCATTGGTAGAAAATAATTAATTGTAGCTCCTTTCAGCACATGGAAAAGAAAACGAAGTTGCTCTTCTACATCCAGCAGGTTTTCATGGCAAATTTCAAGAGGTGCAACCTGTTTAAGCAAAGTAATGCAAAAATAAATAGGACCGAACAGCAGCTTACATAACAAGGGTGACAGAATATAATATGGAAACCAACTGGTCAAAAAGATAATAGAATAATTATTTCAAGAAAAAAGGAAAAGAAAAACTGTGATAATAACACACAAACTTATGAACAAGCAAATAATGCATCTAATAGAAACTAACCTCTCCATACCCAATACGTCCATCTTCAAGAGTCAAAGACAAAATAAAACCTTCTCTATAAAATCTAGTGCGGTCAGAATCAGACAAACTTGAAGTAGGTGGAGCGCAAAGTGGAATTCTGTAGCCACACAAATTTGAAAGATGTAAATAACCCCCACAAGTAGCAAAGTTAAGAAGGGTTCAAATCTATTCTTCTTACAAAAGCATTACCTATAGAGTGAATAACTCATTGAATGGATTTTGCAGTAAAAGCACCCTTGTGACATAGATTCTGGAAGAGAAAGTTTAGAAAGGATGCCGAAAGCATGATCAGCTGCTTGGCAAGCGAATTTTCTTAAATAACTGAGAATGAGAGAAAGATATATTAGCAGAATGAGCAGGTATTGACCTGTTAACTAGGAAATCATAGTTACTCAAGAATCTTTAGAACCTAACTACCTGTGGAAAGTGGCATTAGCATCAATGGAACTCTCAACTTCAATGACACAATCTGTCTCTCCTTGCTGAGATGAGAATAAGGCATCATGCAGTTCCATTTTTGTCTTTACTTCCAAATGCTTCACACTGCACATTTTTCAACCATTGAGAGGTCTCCAATGTAAAACCTTCAAAAAAGTTTGCAATTTAAGGAGCTAATTTGCTACAGAGAAAGGCAAATCATAAAGAACTTAATTAATCCTCATCATATACAAAGACACACAAACAAGTGAATAGGTATGATGTACCATCTTTCAAAACACAAATCCAGAAATACCTGGATGACTTATTTACCTGAGAAATGAGTTCAAAGCTTTTTGTTGATAAATAACATAAGACATAACCTGAACCAAGTTATGGCAATACATTCTTTTCCCACCGTTAAGCTGTATTGAGGAATATATCTTCAACTGAATACATCATAAAATGGTTTTTCTAGCAGCTTTAGTTTATATCCCTCTTTGACATTGACATAGCATGATTAAGTACATACATATCACCTACTTTCAGCTTTGGCCACATCAGCAGTATGGATCAGTTTAAAATATGTTTTCCATATTTCTTATGACCAACAATAGCATTTAGAAAATGATTCCTATTATCCCCCTCATAGGGCTCCCTTCATTTACTTTCACTTGTGTTTATTTATTGCTCTATCTCATTCTGAATTCCCACTCATTTGAACCAAATATTTACTTCTGTTGTTGAGATTTTTGATAAACCAAACTTTCTAACAAAAGGATGAATGGGTTATAACTTACAAGAAAAATTATAATTGAAGTTTGGGGCTATCAGCTTCTTCACCTTCCCAGGTCCCAACTCCAGCCTCCCCTTCCCCTCCCCTTTTTTTTCAGTTTTTCTTCTATAGTTATTTAAGATAACAATTCCGTATTTAGAATTTTGACTGACGAAATAAAAGTTTTTCCACATTTCACTTCTAGAATTTTGTTTTACAGCTAAGGCTTTTCAAATTACTCTTTGAAACAATTCAGCATAAACCATGAATTTAGACTTCTCATAACATGGAATACTTTGAAATTTATGGCAGCTTTAAATAGTATTTAAGAAAAAAGCATGAAAAAAAACAAAGGAAAAAGATAGCTGCAGAAGAATTGCAAAAGATTTTGAACCGCAAAAGGAATGTAAAAAACTTTGAACCTAAAAAGTAACTTAAGTATATTAATTATCTAAAAAGAAGTACATTATGTCTGAAATATTATTGCCTTCAAGAAATTGTTTACACACATAAATAAGAAATTTCAGAAGAATATAAGCTATGACATAAGAGGCATTTTACATGATCAATTTGACACAAAACTCAACATATTCCAACTTGGATAAGTGCATTCTTTGCTTAGTAAAAAATTACATGAAATTTTGGGATTTATTGAAATTACTAGGCAAAGCATTCATTATCACATATTCAAACATATGCTGCAACTATCAGATAACCACATGTAACTGAAAAAAAAAAGTAATAAAACTTTAAAAGGAAGTACAGAAAATAGGTGGAAAGGCATCCAATGCAAGCATCATAATCATGTGATTGCCATGAGAACTATGTCATATATACCAACAATAAGTTGTAGGCTTTACCCATGTGCCTCACATAGCTTGTGGATTGAAACGTTATGGGAAGTGTAGAAATACTGATTCAACACTCTTGGTTCAGTTCTATCTGCAATTGGGAGAAGGCTGAATATTGCACCACCACCATTATTAATCACAAGAATTGTCATCGGTTTCCGCAACATCCTTTAAACAATGAAATTGAAAGTATAAAACTTTTCCATGGTCCATTTTCCAGTATGAAATAAATCAACAAGGAAATCATTAAATGCTACATCAGAGTTGTTATAAAACTGTTTAGAGAATGGAAACCATCAAAATTTTCTCCAAGGAACCAATTACATGCATGGTACATGTGTGTACATTATTGAAGTGATGAGAGATTATAAAGGTAAAGTAACATAATTCTGATGGCATTCATGGGACTATAAGCAGGTCTAGCATGTTACACCTCAATCATGTGTGCTTTACTGCAATTGAATTGTTGAGCAAAGAGACTATTAAAGCAATTGAAAGAGAGAAGTGTACATAACATGCCAAAGAAAGGGAGACCCCAAGAAATTTATTTGCTTAGCTTGCTCATAACACAAAGTTTACTTTTACCCATTATTTCTTTGAATTTCAAGATGCTCTAGATTTTTGTATTCATTTGTACCTTTCTATTTTCTTCTGGTCCTTGTATCCTTTACTTCCCATGAACCAGAGCTGCAACCCCTCCCTTTTTTTGATTGTTTTCCCTAGAGATTATTGCTTAACCACATGGAGGAAAAGGAATCTTACCTCTGTTTCAGAATTGCCAAGCCATTTGTATCATGAAGGAAAGAAATATCTCCAACCACACACAGCACCTAAACATAATTTTAGGATACAAATGTAAAAATGGAAAAGTAAAATGGAATAAAAAAACAAGAAGAGAAACTGAAAATGTAATACGAAGCATATAAAAGTTAAATTAATTAAAAGAATTTACAGTTGATTTCATTCTTCTGGAACTACAGAGGTAAATGAAACTAGACCAGATAGAGATGTAGGCATCACAAAGCTTGAATGAGTAAGTAATGGGCATTCAAAATAGAGAAGGGTACATAGCCAGTATGCAATCAAATACATATTTCTTTCTCAAATGAGACTCTTTCACCAACCAGCATTAATGCAACTCAATTGCAAAAGGATTTCACAAACAACTCCAATAAACAATATAGAATAGTCAAAAAACTGTCCAGTTCACTATTATGCATTGAATTTCCAATAAAATCACAGAGCACTATGTGGCAACGGGATCTAAGAGGATTTTATGACTTAAAAAATGAAAAATAGAAAAAAGAACTTAAGCGAAGATTTCCCTCATTCGCCATGCAGTTAGCTTTATTAAATATGTGCAAAAGAAAAAAAGGAAAAAGTAAACTAATGTATTCACTTAAGTAAGTTCAAAAACATTAGATCTTTCTATGTTTGCTATCTTTAGAAAAGATGTCATTCTTGCATTCCAAGCAATACAAAAACAGAGGAGTAAAAAGGAATAGCCCCTAAAACAATGAATAAGAATTTATGAAAAGTAACGTGTATAACTGCTTCAGAAATGCCAAAAGGAATAAAATGAATACATACTCGCTTATTGCATCCAACAGCAAAACCAATAGCTGTGCTGAGCAAACCGTCAATTCCACTAGCACCCCTATTTCCAGCAACTGATATCCACTTACACGGTAATTCTGTCTTTAACATCATATCTGCAATACTGTGATTATCACTTTTCCAGTTACATCCATACATATCTGCATCACGTATTACCATGCTGTTCCCAATAAAAAGAGCAGTCTCAGATGAAAGTGCCTCTGAAATTACATGTGCAATATGAGGTTCCGACAAGGAGTGTTCAGCAGAAACTTGAAATAATATCTCTTGTCCAACCTACAATATATGGCAAGAGAACTTCAGAGGTAGAACAAAGGAGGTGTTAGGACAATAGACCACAATATCACCAATTTACACAGAAACAAACTATCAGTAAAGAAAATCTATATCTCACTATACAAGCTCATTTATCCCACCATCAGATGCAAATCAAATAAGATCCATGCAAGACTCTCTGCATCATCTACTTTCAAGAGAAAACACAAAAAATGCAAAAAAACACAAGATACTGTAGAGCTTCCCTTTTAGACAAAATAAACAAATTAAAGCCTAGAAGCAAGATGAAATCAGTCCAAATTTCCTGAATACAGAGAAATATTGATTAATTCAGGCTGATGGTAACAAGTAACTATGATAATACAAAAACAAGGTATTCAAGGACTATTCTAGTTACACTTTCTAATTTCATTTGGTCCCCAATTGTTGCCACTGCCAGCTAGACCAACCAAACACAAGGTGCAACCATATTTAACCCATTGAGCCATATGTCCTAGTAAACATGAAACTCATGAAACCAAGGACCTTGGAGGAAGCAATAAAATACTCAACAAACAGCTAAATGAAACATGGAGAGAATCACAATTTAGATCAATACCATCATGTTCAATGCTTGTAGATAACCACACCATTTGCTGCTTCTAGGTGGAAATCGGGCTTTGAGTAAAATATTAGCAAATTCAATGGCAGAGCTTTGGATTCTGTGCGTTACAAAATGTGAAGGATCATGACGGCATGGGTGATTGTCAACCAAGATATATGAGCATGGGAAACATTTCTCTAGCATCTGAGAAATACGCTTGCTTGTTATACGACTGCCAATCTGTTCATCATTAAGAATCAGAAGAAATCAAAAAGAAGAAAAGCATGTGATTATGAAAAACTTGGTATCAAAAACATGATCCGGATGAAAATCCCACTTGATACAAGTTAGTAACATTTACATTTATTTCAGAACAACATGATCCAGATGAAAATCCCACTTGATACAAGTTAGTAACATTTACATTTATTTCAGACTTCCATAACATTTTTCATTCCGAGATGCTTAGGGGCAAAAACAAAAACATCCATTGGCATACAACAGGGTGGTAAACCCTGTAAAAGAGGAAAGAAGTAGAGCTGTACCTGAACAATTACATCAAACTGGACCCAATCCCTAACTGAATCTGAGAGCAATGCATGGTCAAGATAATCAACAAAAAAGATATTCTCTTCGACTTCAAGAAAGGAAGACAAGAGCCTTCTCAACCTTAAGCCAGACAAGATGTCAACCACAACAGGCCACTGAAGGTTTTTAGCCAAGAGAAGAACTGCCCATATCTCATCTTCTGTACAAATGGCACCAATGAATAGGAGCCCTTTGTTAACCCCTTGAATTTTTTCTAGAACTTCCTCCATTTGGCCATGAGTGTTATTATTACATAAATAAGAATGTTGCACTAGGATATACTTAGTAAATGGTTCAGCATTAGACATCCAAGTATCTAATCCTTCCAAACAGCTTGACTTCCAAATTTTTGGACTATCATCCAATGGCTCCCTAAAAGGACAGTTAATATGAACAGGACCAATTGGTGAAGATGTTGCCCGGTGTACAGCAGAGTCAAGTGTGGTAAGTACCATCCGTGCAGGGATTTCATCAGTGGGGGGAGGAAGACTGAAGAAGAACCTTACAAAAGAACCAAAGTGATTTACCTAGCATCCAAATTAACAGAAAGATGTTATTCACAAATAGGAAAATGGATATATATGTATAATGTAAGATATCAAGAGTATAATCAGTTGTGATACAAGCAAAAAACAAAATAAATTCTAATAAATAAGAATATGGATGTATATGTATAAATGTGAGATATTAACAGTATAAATAGTTACAGTACAAGAAAATACAAAATAAATTTTAAAAGATGATTTCAGTTTTATTTTTACCTGATTGATTGATTGGTTTGCTCCACAATCCTGAAGCTCTGGAGGACGATCTGCTGAGAGTACTAGAAGTGGTACAAAGTCCTGACTGGCTTCGACAACCTGTATATTATCCATAATTATAACTTTTTAATTAAGTGGCATGCATTATAAGATAAGCATGCAAAATATTTGCATACAATGGACAAGGTAGAATGAAACAACCATCATAAATGAACATGCAACTAATTCAAGTAAGTAACTGAGAAAAATAGAGGGTGCATATAAAGATTTTTCATTACCACAATTATGATTATGCAGGATATAATGTTGTAAAAAGATAAGTAGTGAAGGCCCTATAGGCATATTGATTAACTAAAAGAATGGAAAATTATTGACCATATGATGTTCCTTGACTGGGAATAAATAAAATCTGAACTTTTCATAGATGTCTATTGAAACTCACAGCTGGAAGAAGGTTCGAAACTGCAGTGCCTGATGTAGTTATGATGACTGCTGCTTTCTGAGATCCTCTTGCATACCCAATAGCATGAAATGCAAGTGATCTCTCATCAAAGCATGAAATACAGGTTACTAAGGGATGAGCAGAAGCAGCAAGAGCAAGGGGAGATGACCTGGATCCTGGAGCTACACAAAAATACTGCAATGAAGAGTTATTAGGCAAATGCAGCAGAGTAGAGACTTATTAGACTATGGACTAAACCTCACCGTCAAACCAAGGCGAGAACATTCTTCAACTATAAGTAATGCCCAAACAGCATTAATATTTGCACGATCTTGAACGGAATAGATCATGTCACTGGCATTATCCAACTGATAATCAAAAAGAGACATACAACATCCATCATCCAGTTTGTTTATTGCAACATTTCAAAAAGGTCCTAATACCAGCATCATTTGCTGCATCCACTTGGCAAAACAGGCATATTAGGGTTATTATCTTTGATACATGGTAAAATGAGAGTATGATACCTTTATTTGTGTTGACTAATCCTAAAAAATCAGGCCTTCAAGTTCTTTGCATGTATCTAGAAAGCTCATAATTGCATGTATCTTAATTTTTTCTTCCTTCTTCTTTGGATAAACAAAAATTTACTAATCCAAAAAATTAATTGGTCATATTTTCCATTCTATCTACAAAGCATACAGCATTAGCTAGAAAAGTCATCACTTCTTTACTTAAATGAAGCAATTCGTAACCTTGCGGTTATATTTAACAAAATATTTTTATGCAACTATACATTCCGGCAAAAAAGCAATTGACACTGCCACAAATTGCCTTTCCTTCTTCTCACTCTTAGTATGGAGAATATTAGAACACTGTTTTTCTTTCAACTATTTGCAGATGGTGCCCAAACAAAATATTTAAAAGCATGCTTTGCAAAGGAGCCAGCACAAAGCATCATACCATGTTGCAGGCAACACCAATAGTTGGTGTAAACTTGAAACAGAACTGATTGAAAGAAGGTGCCCCTCTCTGCAAGTAAATATCAATACATTAAGACCATTCAAATAACAATCAAGTGTAATTAAGGGCCGTAAACATTAGTTGGACCTTAAAGGTTGTATACAAATATGACAAACAAAACCACATTCAAAGCAAATTGAAATATAAAAAATTAAGAATGAATGATTACCAGGAAAAAGGAGATACCAGTTCCATGGGGTAAGCTCCAAAATCCCTTCCACCCATCGAAAGAGCATTCATATATACCTATCAAAACATTTTGATCAATAATAACACCTAACAACATTGACATAACTCTCAGTTTTGCTCCTTCTTAGAAACACACTCAAAAATGCATACAAAAAGTTTTGCTTGAAGGCAAAAATCACAATTATTTGACTTTAGTAATCAACATGAAGACCAGAAAAGTTGGTAAGCATGGAGACAAAACAATTAGAATATATTAAAAAGGGTTATACAGCATCTCAGTCCACTTCAAGAAACAAAGAGAGAGGCTGACAACAGATCAAAACAGAAAAGAACTAGGCTGAGTGCGGAAAATTCTAATTTAATTAACAATAAGGCATTTGATTTCTCAATTCCTCCACCAAAGGAGAGAGAGAAGAAAGATGTTTGGAACACAGACTTAAAACTTTCACCTTACCATATCAAAGTCTACATTGCAAGAACCAAAATTGGTCAGCATCCTCAAAGAAGCAAAGATCAAAAGTTCAGGTAGCAGAAAATCAAGGTCATTGAATCCAAACAAGAACCTATAAACAAGACAGAACCTGAGGAAATAGAAAGGGAAAGCACAGTGCGGAATGCATACCATTTGCACAGTTCTGTCCTCAACCACATTAAGTTTTCTAATGGCAGATCTTATGCATTTGGAGTGGCATCTCTCTGTAGTGGGCCAAAAGTGAGAACTTACCTGAACAAATATAAAAACATTAAAAATAGGACTGAGAGAAAAAAACAGAACTTCAGGAAATATATTCCAACCAGATGAAGAGAAATTAAATCAAGGTCTTAACAAAACAAAAAATACTTGGGAAATAGTACATTTTGCAACTTTAAAATCAAGAAAACATTTTTATATGAAAAAGCAAATACTCACACATGCCTACACAGCTTCAGTTTTACCTTAAAATTGTTAATGTATTCATTTTAGCCAAATTTTACAACGTAAAGTAGAATAAGGATAATTGTATGCAATTTATAAATATAGTTAATTCTGAAATCCTATGAAAAAGATTGTATAATTTCCTACCGAAAATACTAGAGATGTTTCATGTAACAGAAAAGTATGTGGAACATCATGCAAGTATCATGTCATGAAAATTAACGGTCAATATAGAGGTGTAGGCTTCTTGGTTTAACTGTAGTCTTATGAGCTTTGTATCAAAATATTATGTTAATTGGAATTCAGAAACCGTCATCCTAACATAATATATCAATATTATGCAAACCAAAAGCAAGACATCTACATAATGAGTGGGAATCTACGAGCACCTGGTAAAGGGCTGATTCATAAGAATGAATTGCCTGCTCAAATGTACACAAGCAAGAATCACTCCATGCCAACGTGGCTGCTAAAATGGAGATATCCTCATGCTCATCTAACTCAATCTGATGAAACAATCCAAAATCATCTATGCATGCAGTGCTTTCAGCAGGAGGTTGAAAGTAAACACATAATATTCAAACTTAGTTATTAATTAGGAAAAAGAAAAGGTATGGGGTGCATAAAAGATGTGCAAAATGCAAACAAGCGTACCAGAGGAATGAATAGATAAAAAGAACCAGCCTCATGCTTCACAGAAGACAATTCTGTGTTGAAATTAACATCCAGAAAACCATAAGTAGACATAGGGATTGAGTCATTTGAGAGACATCTGCAGACAAGCTATGGTACACTCTTTAGCCATGAGAATAAGTTAAAAAACCATGTTGAAGTAAATAACAAAGTCCTTCAAAAATCAAACATAAGTGGCTTTCCAAAGAAATAACAAATAAAAAAAAACATAACTGGAAAAAAAAAAAAGCTTCAAAATTCAATTTATTGAAAAACCATAATTCAAGAACATTAAACTTCAGGGTGCAATTTCCTCTGTTTAGTGCTAATTTTCCAAGAAGGTCCTTCAGTAGTTGCACTATCTGAGCTGGTGCAATTGAATTGCATTCAAACCAAAAAGCAATATGGGGCAGAACCAAACACAAATTAGCCAGGTCAAAGACACCAACTTCCTAGAGGAGTCAATAATATTCGAGTTTTCGCTGGTGCAGAACTATCCCACCAATGCAGAAATTTCACTAAACTCTTGAATAAATCTCAGTATTGCAGTACACAAGTAAATTGTTCCTAAGAATAGCTACAGTTGTACCAAAAAAACATATAACAACAGCTAAGGTGATCAAGTAATTATTAACAAATGCATAGAGGGCCACAATATACTCCATTACTGTAAGAACTGAGTGACTGAAAAACTGTTGAACCAAAAATTTTAAATTTCAAGATGTCTTGAAAGTTGCAAGTGAAAGCTGTTTGCAGTTATCAAGTTCATGAACCAATGGAAAGAATATAACAATTAATATAGAGTAAGTAGATTAAAGGATGGTTATTGCTGGATACTTCATCACACAACAATTATCCTTTTATCAATTTTTCAACATATATCAAATGTATGAATATAATGTTCGTTCCATCTTTGTCATAAAACAAGAAGCTAACACTAGGCACAATTTGAATTAATACCAAAACTACCACACAATCTAAAGACACACTGAAAAATCATTTGAACCACATGGATATCAAGAACATTACTTCAAAGCTTTTATGACAGCATGTTTACTACCAAAAAATATTAAAAATGACAAAAAGAAGAAACACAAGTCAAAAAGGCATAGCATTAACCTCTTGATCGAACTAAGCTCTCCTGGGGCACAAGAAGTGTTTGTAAAGGAAACAGCAGCTCCAATTCCAAAAACTCCACGAGCTGTGTTCAAGTATAGAGATTTACATGTTGACCTGTTCATCTCCTTAGAAAGAAAAAACAAAGGAAAAACAGCCGAAGACTCTGGTTGAGAGCAAAACCAATTTAAAGCTTTTGCACTGGGGGGCACAGCAACCTGCAAATAAAAGAGTTGCATTGCATTGATTCTAAGAATTGAATCAAAAATATTAATAATATAATTATTAAAGTTTTGCCTCTTGATAACCTGACTAATAAACCACTTCAATCATGTAAGCATTAATTCACGTACATATATATTCGTATCAATGTTACAAATTTACATACCCTAAATATATCTAGAAGATATTGCAGAAATGGAGCTTTCTCTCTCATTGGAAAACCATCTTGAGATCCAAATTTGATTTTAAAAAACGGAGTTTAAATGAACAGGATCCCATACATTCATACACCCTCAATGTCAGTACAATTCTTGTGTGTGTTTATACCTGAAATCTCAAAACCCCACTAGAAGAGCAAGGAGGATTGAGCTTCAACGCATCCACAGCCTCTTTAATACTCTGAAGACCATGCTCAAGTGTCAAAGCTGGAGGCAAAGTGTGGGTAATGCAGGTCTCCACCACCAAATCACCATCTTCCAATTCATTAGCATCGATTATGGGACCATCAAATCTCACCCCATTAACCCACTAATAAAATCCCAACAACAAGAAACTATCACAAACCAGTATTAAACGAACTATAAATTAAAAGAATATAAAAAAAAGAGAAGTAAATGAAACACCTTGAGATTGCAGGAAAGGAAATCTTTTTTGCAGAAAAGCGGGAGTCTTGGATATGGGGTTGGGTTTTTGGTGTGAAAAAGATGGTTCTTGAGGTGGGGTTTTGGCGTTAACGCTAAAAATGGTATGGAAAGAGCGTCTCTTAGTAATGACATTAGAGATTTTTTGAGCTTTTTCCTGAAATCCTGAGAAGAAAGAAAGGTTTCAGAGCAAAGAGTCAAACTTTGAAGAAGAAATGAAATGGATAGATGAGGGAAGTTGTTGGTTGCTTTGGCGCTTCTTATTCCAATAATTGCAAATTAAAAATTTGGGCTTTCACCCACCAAATCTTGGCTCAACCCACCAAATCACAATTCACAAGAGCTTTACCAATAAAAAATTAATTTTAATTTTAATTTTAATTTCGGGTTTAAGTTTTTAGCAAGTTTTAATAATCAAGTTTAGATATTTGATATTGATTTTTAATCGAATTCGGGTAAAGTATGAAATGTTAAATTTTAATCGAATTCATATTCAAACACATCAAAATTAATAAGTAAAAATTTAGTTATTTATGCTTTTCCTAGAGTTAGATTAACCTATTTGTCCAATTTTTTTTTTTAATAGAGAGTGTAGAGAGAATAATATCTGAGGTGAAATTTCAAGGACACAATACATATAAATTATTATTGCATGAAATTAAAAATTTCCACCTCAGCAAAAGCCTGATGTCTGACGTGTGCTCTAATGATATTAGAAAAGTCTAAAGTCTGGAAAGTCTGAGGTTGGGTCACACAGGACACACGCCCTCCACTAGTTTTCTGTATTCCACTCTAAGCTATCAAACTACCCCAACCTTCTCACTAAATTTACCACACAATCAACAATTTCCAACCTAAATTTTGCAAGACAAAGGGGGACATTTTAGACATTTAACACAAAATATAACTAAATTAGAAAGTGTCAAAGGAGGCAAAATCTTAAGCATGAGTAATCATAGGCAAAACAAAATATTTCATTTCCTCCAAGGTCAAAACCAGCCCACACCCCTCAGTAATAACAATATAATATAAAATCCCAAGGAACCAAACTAAAGAGTTACTGCAAAAATCTTGGCAGCCATGGCCTC
Organism: Theobroma grandiflorum; assembly: GCA_036013995.1. Lineage (NCBI taxonomy): Eukaryota > Viridiplantae > Streptophyta > Magnoliopsida > Malvales > Malvaceae > Theobroma > Theobroma grandiflorum. The sequence goes on from CP142127.1 coordinate 2,933,988, forward strand.
ATTTCCAAACTTCCATGCACTCCCCATGTTTCTTGTTGTTACCATGTTCTTGTTATCGACCACTCCACTTGCTTCGGGGCAATGTGAAGCAGAATCCAAAAATGCATGCCATGACAAGGCAGAATCCATGAAGCTGAAAATCATTGCCATTGTTGCAATCTTAGTATCTAGTATGATTGGTGTGTGCTCACCATTGTTTTCTCGTCTATTGCCAGCGCTTAGACCCGAAAGGGACTTATTCATTGTTGTCAAGGCGTTTGCTTCCGGTGTTATTCTAGCAACCGGGTACATGCACGTGTTACCGGATGCTTTTGACGACTTGATGTCCGAGTGTTTGCCTGAGAATCCATGGAGGAAGTTCCCTTTCACAACTTTCGCGGCAATGCTGGCGGCGCTGGTGACCCTCATGGTGGATTCGTTTGCCATGAGTATATACAAGAAACGTTTTGCTAAAGCTTCAGTGGTTGATGCTGGCAATGGTGCGGGACTGGAAAATGGGAATGTACAAATAGAGAATTTAGGACAAGGACACAGCCATGCAGTTGAGAAGAATGATAAAGCAACACAGTTGTTAAGGTATCGAGTTGTTGCTCAGGTATGTTTGAAACTTTGAATCCTAAAATGTTGTAGGAATGCAGAATCTTCTTGTTTTTGACAATCATCACAACAAACTAGATAATTCACTCAATTTTCGTTGCCCTGTAACAGTTTTAATGAGAATATAAATTCACCAAATTTTCTTTGTTTTCTGGAGTGAACTTCTTGTTGATGACCATTTACCTCTTTGGACAGTTTCTGGTTGAATGTGTGTGTCTTTAGGCTTCTAAGTGTTCATTAGAAGCAAACCAAAATGCTTTTGAATTGATTAATCAATCCATATATATAATACATGTCACAGAGTTTGGTCCATGAAGGTGTCTTTATCTGGTTTTACAGCATTGTGCATATAATCACATAGATTTGCTAAATGCAGGTATTAGAGTTGGGAATTATAGTTCATTCGGTGGTAATTGGTCTTGCAATGGGAGCCTCTGAGAATCATTGCACGATACGATCACTCATTGCTGCTCTTTGCTTCCATCAAATGTTTGAGGGAATGGGACTAGGTGGATGCATACTGCAGGTGATCCAACTCTCCAGTCTCTCACAAACACCATTTTTTCATTCAATTACAGATTGTTCTAGTCCATGCAGCTTTGGTTTTTTCCTCTTATCAATAAACATTGTGTCTTCAGGCTGAATATGAGCTCAAAATGAAAGCAATCATGGCATTTTTCTTCTCAGCCACAACTCCTTTCGGAATTGTTCTAGGGATTGGTTTGTCAGGTGTTTACAGTGAGACCAGCCCAACTGAACTCATTGTTGTAGGGCTGCTAAATGCTTGCTCAGCAGGGTTGCTGAATTATATGGCTTTGGTAGATCTCCTGGCAGCTGATTTTATGGGGCCTAGGCTTCAAACAAACATGAAGCTCCAGGTTTGGTCTTATATTGCAGTGTTACTAGGTGCTGGGTTCATGTCATTGATGGCAAAATGGGCTTAGCCAGTTCCTCATGTACTCAACATACGATGTCTTTAATTTGCTACTGGGTAATTTATCTTTCAGAATTCAGAAAATAGAAAATATATTTGTGTAATTTGCTTTGTTGACCAAGAAAAAGAAAAAAACCAAGTCAAGAAAGATTTAATATGTAGTAGGAGTATGTGAAAAACAAAGTAGAACAAGAAAAGGAGAATTGGCCTGCCTAACAGTCATCACAAACAACTTTGAGCCTGGTTTGTTGCAGAAGAGAGAAGAACATAATTCCAACTTTTGGGCATCTAAAATTTCTCAGAAATAATATATAATGCTAATAAACATGGTTTTATTTCTGACTAACTGAATTTGGTTACATCACAATTATTCAATCACCAAATCCTTAAACAATAAACCCTTTGATCAACCAGGAATTTGGTCTTGACTAGGATCAATGATAACATTTGCCTGGATCCAGAGAATTTTGGATGGTGTAGGTTCCCAACCCACTTGTGGCCCAAGAAAGCAATTTTGGCGTATTTGATTTGAACCCTGTAGCTCCACAGTAAAGTTTCCAAGAAAGTGGAATAGATTTTAGGCTCTATAGGCTGTGTTTCAGAGGCCACATGCCTGCAACCAAGACATGTAAAACATGGAGATAAGAGTTGAAAAGTTTCTAGATTAAGACAGTGAACATGAGAAACTATTGGAAAAGTGCATGCGTACACGCTCCTGATTACACTGAGCTCAGCTGCAGAAATTAACTGCAAAAGAAACCTAAAAAGATTTTGTTTAGGGTCAGCGCCTCTTGATGCTAGCAGTGGAATTGGCAACATGCTTGATAATGGATGTTTAGGTTCGTTTTGTCAATTTCTCACCAAACCATTACCCTTACTATTATAATGATGACAAATTTCACGGCTCATTCCTGGTCCATAACTAAAATCAAAACAGTTTGCAAACTTCAATTTGTCAATATCGCTATAATTAAACTTGTTTAAACGTTACATCAGATGCAGATGTCTTTAAACCAAAGCTTGCAGCCTGAAAGTTTCTTTGGTGCAAGGATGGGCATCCTGGCACTCTATCAGGGCAGAATTCTGCTAATAAAAAATAGAAAATGCTGTATAAAACACCTCCTCAGAACGATGATATCGACAGGGTGCTTTTGGCATATGGAAATTTTTTTTTTTCCATTTCCACCATTTGCAATCTCTGGTCACTGATCTGCCTTGCTGTCCTATGTTTGTTGGTTATAACTCACCTTTTGCTTGGCCAAATACATGGCTTGAAACCTTCAAGTAGCCCCTTTTCCCCCCTCGAGTTGTATCACAAGATGCTAACTCACCCAACATCAATTGACAGGTACCTAACTGGTGAATTATAATTTGCATAAAAACCTACTAGAATCATCCATTAGACTTTGAAGGGATCGATCAGGGTCAAAAGTTATATATCAACAATGCTTCTGTTTCTGTGTGTATCCATAAGTTCAGATGGATCAATAGTTAAAGCTGTTTAGAGCAATTGCTAGTTTGTAAAGATGAAGATGGACCAATTGACTAACATTAATAGTGACAACATATCAAAAGAATTATAAAGACAAAGAAGACAATAGCAGAATTATGGACAAAGTTGATATTATATGATTATAGTATTATTTTTCAATGTGTGAGAAAGGAAATAATACAAGGCAACCAATTTTGTCCTATTCGAAAATGGGGAGGCCAATAGGCCTAAAGTGTCCCCTCGCGCAATCAAAAATGCACTCATTGCCTTTCAAGACCTTTCGCTTATGGCTTTTGGCTCTTTGTGAGTGGCTTTGTTATACCCTGTGAATGAGCCATTCTTGCTCCTAGATGACTTTTCCATAGGAGTAAGAGGATGAGGAATTAGCTATAATGCAGGAGCCTGTTTCCTGGATCTTTCTCGAGCGTATAGTCAACCGCAAGAATACCTGCAGTAAATTCTAACAATATCCAAGTACTTAAAATACAGTACGGAAGAAAACTAATTGGCAGATAAAATGTATCAGATGCCAGTACAAAGTACAAGATGCACTAAAATGAGCTCAGCAACTCAGTTGCAGTAAAGCAGCCATGCTGCTCTTTGACACATTTATGTGTTGCATTGCTTGGACAGTGAGATTGAATACAATGAAATTTAAGCTATTTTCTAATAGTATTATTTTTCATTTCGTATTCTGTGAATAAGGTACAGTCTGCTTGCTATATATATATATATATATATATGTTAATTCTGTACGTAAGCATTGGAGGGCAAGTAAATTGACTGGCAGACATAATATCTAAAACAATCTTGGACTGTCATAGATCATGAAGCAAGATCATAAATGGGAAACCATAGTTGGATATAACATGGTCTACTTTTCACATATAGACAACCATATATGGGTTAGTTAACCCTACTTCAGTTCGCAGTCTGAAAACTGTTATGAAACTTGAGCTAGCTAGTCGTCCCATGATGCAATATACTTGGTAATGGAGACACCAAAGTTTTGAAGTTGATGCTTACGCAACTTTTTTGGTTAGGTTTCAAAAGTGATGATCATGATGATAAGTAAAACATCACACATCTCCACAAAGCCGGTATGAGCATATTGCTTAAATGCATATGTCATTAATGAATTGGCTGGTTAATGCGTGGGGCTAACAAGGCTTGTGGCTCAGGGTACTCGGAGAATCCCCTTAATCATTCTCATAGAAATTCAAATCATATACTAAGATGGTTGATCGCGCACATCAACCTCTTGATGCTGATTCGTTTTCGGGAATATGGCATGAGATCACTAAGCAAGCGACCTATTGAGTTACCAGTAAGAGCTTAGGTCTTCCCATTGGATTAACTTTCAAGACAAATTCACAAGGCGTGTGGACCTTCATCATTGATGAATATTCTGATAGATAGAGATTGATCACTGTGGCACGTCTTCTGGCTGCAAGTTTGGCAACACTGTGACTTTAGGATTGTACTAGGAAGAATATGATGGGGACACCAATCCTTTCATGAACAAAATATCCAATGATTGATGAATGGCTCCTGTAGGAACTCTTGGCACTGTCAAAGCTCAAGGAATAGCACTATTAAACCAGAGCCAGAGGGTTAATGAACAAGTACTGATCCATTTATATATTATATTGAGATCACTAGTTAAACTAAAACATTTCTTTAAAGCACATAAACAACTTTAGTATCCACATTGTTAGTGGATTAAGACCTTAACAAGGTTACGTCAGCTCTAGAAAACAAGCGTGCAAGTCAGAATATTCTAAATGCACCATCCACCATTATTATTATAACAACAAACAAATTATGTGTCAATGACAACAAGGCAAATGTGAAGATTTTGAAAAACATCAGTAAAGAAAAACTGATGGAAATTGCAACTTGTCTTTTAATAAGATGTGGGGAATGAGGATCATGAAATTTAGCAGAAGAGGAAAGATGATGATGAGCTTATCCTATTTGAACCAATTACTGCAAAATGTGATGACCTCAGGAAAGAATTGGACAGGGAAGAAAGAGAGAAAAAAAAAAAAAGAGTTGGTTAAGTGGGGGGAAAGTGGAGACAATGCACATTTGGTACAGGAGATGGTACCAAAATTTTTGCAATTCCATGATGGAGAAGCCTAAAAAGATTTGAAAGCAGATGCAGATATGGTAGCCTGTGCGGCCACAGAATTTTCAAGGGACTCCTACCATTACTGAAGTAGCCTATGGCTTAAGACAATAAAATTGTCAGAGGCAGTAGGAAAAGTAATGCACCCTATATTGCATAACCAATATGCATGATGAATGACTGTTTGCCAATATGCAAGAATAAAGCAGACACCCCTGTTACAATTGCCATGGCTTCATTTACCTTTTGATAAAGGCTTTTTCATTTAGATATTACATAAAACCACCTTAAAGTGAAATATACTAGCTACCTTCAATGTCCATGGGATCATTGAGTGTGGGAGGCCTAATTGCTTCCAGAATTAGAAACAAATTTTGAACTATGGACATACTTAATTAAGGCTTTGACAACAACAATTTACTAGGAGAACTGAATGTTCTTCTTAACATGTAACAAACTAAGCTTTATTAGTTTCATTATGAATTTGGATCCAAACATGTTAAAATATGTGGTCATGTGCACATCCACGCACATTGGCACAAGTGTGCGAGGGAGAGGGGGAGAGTTCATGTTGGGTTGAGTTGACGGGCTGTGCAATTGGGTACAGGAATGGTGCACCAGACACACAAGGTCACTAGTAAAAAGGACCCACTTGGGCACAATTATGTGTTTATGTTGCCCTCTCAGATGATGTTTGGCACCAAAAGGATTAGGCGTTAAATCCAGTCCCCCTCCGTACCTAGCACTTCTTTCACATTTGTGGTGCCCCTTCTCCTCTGTCTGCATACTAGCTATAGCAACAACTTTTTTTTTTTTTTTGAAAATTAGCTATAGCAACAACTTAGGCTAGGCACGTATGAGGATAAAGAAAGCAATAAGCCATTCATGATCCCTTTTAATTCTTCTTTTACTTTTCAAACTTTTTTGTTGTTTTCTTTAATTGGTAGGACCCCAGAAACTTAGCTCATCTCGAAATTTTCCAATGATTAATCAAATCAAGGCATTTTCATATATTGAAGAAAGATGTCCAATTTTTGACAGTGCAGAGGATTAATTCGGTATGGTGTATGCTTGAATGCATGTTGTGATTCTAAAGGCGTTTGCATATTCATGATTTGGCTTTTGTAGAGACCTAGTCCTTCTCTTTATCCATCTCATTTCCCAAAATCTAAACATGTTTGACATCATAGTTGCCACAGCTTTCTGGCATTACTGCTAATTGGTATAGACTGCATGACAGGTCAGTGCTGTGAAGGATTAAATTCTGCTAATTGCTATGGACTGCATGGCACGGTCAGCGTTGTGAAGGATTAGAATTCCAGGCCATACTGCATACCACAGCTACCTTTACCACACCAATTCAAATCAGTGCAACTGCAGGTTTCCAAGTATAGCCTCACTTTGGGGGAGAATCGATTTTTCCAACTATGATAACATTTTACAGACTACATTTGCTCTTTATCGACTGTTGTCACAAGTTCACAACCCTCAGTGATTGATGTTTCCTCGCAGAAAGAATGTGAGTGATACCACCAAAATTGATGAACAGGGCAAAATTCAACTTACATCACAAAGTTCAGTCAAATTACCAGTGATGTATGTCAGTTGCTCATATTCTGCACCTGAAATCATGGATGAACAGCCAATTTGCCATTCACCTTCCACAAATAGCATATTCTATGGTACCCACACGCTATCAAGTTGTAGGAGTGACATATCCCAGCTTTGTATATTTTTCTCCCCACAAAACTTACTATCAGTCAATCATGTCTGGCCCAACTCCTTTTGGCAGATTTAGATTTCCAGGTGTTGCTCAAAAAGTTTAGCTTTGATTCTTCTTTTTCTTATGTGTGGAGCATAAAAATAATTATCTGCATGAAGGGTTTTAGCAATGCTTCCAAAATTCCCATTCATGAGAGATCACAAATCTTTGCATACCCTTCGTCCTATCAGATATTGGAATAAGGCAAACCTCTCATAGTTGGTTCTTCATCTACTCTACCTAATAGGTATATGATCCATGCCAATGATAGTATTCAAAGACAATGACCATAATTTTCACAGTTGAGTACACATTGGCACTCTGACTAAATCTCCCAAAGGAGAGCAGACTTCTTCAAAAAACCTTGAGAAATTTTATGTTAATTGGAGTATTTGATGAGTAACTGAAGGGAACAAATCTTTTTCCTAAAGTTGGAACATTTTTTATACAATCCCTTCCCTCTCTATCTTCTGCAATATCTTAGTCAAACAACACTGAGATAAATATTACCCCTCTGAAGGGCAGTTCCGTAGTTTGACCCCATAATTTAATAGTGCAAAATTTAGGAAAAGAAAGACAATGGAAGCTGCCTTTGCAATGACAAGTTCATAACAGGTGGGGCATAACTTTGCAGCATTTGACATCGGCGCAGCCGAGCTAGGAAGGGAATAAGGCATCAAGAAAGCTGTTAGGAATAGGACAGTAGGAATATTAAGGCTTGATTCTGTAAATCGAGTATAATCTTTTGTCATCATTTCTATCTATGACAGCAGTTCTCCTCTTGCATTCATGCACTGATTAACATTATATATAGAAGTCGTGCAGAATTTCAAAACATTATTTTACCTAACCTTCTTTGGATGTTTTGCAGTGAAACATATTCTCCAGTTGCTCCCCAATTCCTATCTAGTCTTTTTCTATAAGAATTTAGCAGCCTAGAGCAGTTCATTTTAGTGGGGAATCACCTAAAATAAGCTTTGTAGTGTTATTAAACACGGAAACGAATTAGATGTGGATAGAATATTGGTAATCTATTAACAAATAGCTGAGAAAACATGCGTTTGCAAGTTGCTGCCTCTGAGATATGCCAAGACTTTTTTGATCTGATCTTTCTTTTATTAATCTTTCCCTTATCGTGTTTGCAAGTGGGCCTCAAGGGATATAGATTAGCAGCAATATTGTATAATTAATCATCAACAAACAAACTGATTATACTAACAAAGATACTGCCATTTTCATAGTTTCAGGTTATAAATAGTACTACTTTAGAAAGGCACTTTGGGTACTTGAGATGGTAAACGTGCCATTCGATGATACGTCATGAAAGAATAAAAAAACTGATAACCTGTTAAGAGGCACTGAACTATTCCCACACGTAGATTGCAAGATAACTCTTCTATAGTGTTCTTCAGTCAATGTCTTGGGAGAATTTTTGATCCATAACATATCAGATAAAAAGCAACTCAAGGCAAGTATTAAACTATTAGGATGGAAGATAACTTTTCCTAACAAAAGCTTCATGTACTGATCAAGACTATTGCTTTAAACCAGTGGCTTTGGTGGATTAAAGTTTGCCTCAGGGTATCCATATATGCAAATGAATGATCTCCAAGAAGAGGAAAAGCTGGAAAGATGAAGAAATCAAGCATAAGTATCAGGAGAGAAACAAGAATCCTAATTAAAATTGCCCAGTTTGAGTTCAAATGAAAGACAATGAGATTGCCGGGATTATTTATTTATTTTTTTTTGGCTCAGTGAGATTGCTGGGATTATGGTAGCTGATGTTAAACTATATCTAGATAATTGCAGTACTCATGGGACCGTCTAATCTTAAATTTGAAGTGCCTAATGAGTCATCTGATTATAATAAAATTAGTCATAGAAACTATGTTTAATTTAATGGTTTGCTTTTAAACTGGACTTCATTGGGTCATCAGGCACAAGGCCTTATTTCCTGCTGGAATTTTGAAGTATGAAAACATGTCCTGAGATTGACTTCGACGCTATTTCTCATTTGCCTTTTCTTCTTTCTTTAAAACATTCCTCACTCAAATTATTACTCCCATATCAGCAAGTTTTCTCTCTTCTAAGCACCATATCAGATGCCAGATGATTAGCCAAATCTAAAATTCTATATATGGCATGCTCGCACAGCTGATCTCATGCATGCATATAACATCAATGCATATATACATACAAACATGCATACGTGTCACTATCCCACGACTGCAACACCTGTAGCAGCACTGTTGCCTTTTTAGAAATAATGTATGGGATGTAAAGCGAGCTGTGCGTCTACTACCACAGCATTCATAAATAAGATAAATTAACCTGTCAGCTGACATTCACATATTTATGATAAATGTTTAAATTCTGCTCTTGTAAGCCCCGGTACTGTTACACTTGTTGCTGAAACTGGCCCACCTCGGAAGCCGTTTTCCTCCTATAAAACCTCTCCATTCATTCCGTCCTCCCCTACCTTCAAAGGCTAAGCAATCCCTGCAACACATTACAACCCTTCAGTTTCAGGCGTCGACTTCACAACCTAAACCATGATTCCTGGTGAGCTCACAGGACTCCGCTACCTAGCACCAGAAAACCCAATCCTTTTTCCAGCCAACCTTGGCATGATGCAAAGTACTATACCAGATTTTCATTTCAATAGATTCTTGAGCAACCTACCCATTTCCCACATCCCACTGCCTGCTCATGAATTCACTGCACAGTCTTCAAGTATCAGCAATCATTCAACTTCAGACGAGGCTGAGGAGTACCAGCTCAGCATCATCGATGAGAGGAAACAACGAAGAATGATATCTAATAGAGAATCTGCTCGCAGGTCAAGGATGCGGAAACAGAAGCATCTGGATGAACTTTGGTCACAGGTGATTAGGCTTCGCAACGAGAACCACAGTCTCATAGACAAGTTGAATCATGTATCAGAGTGCCATGACCAAGTTCTTCAAGAAAATGCAAGGCTCAAGGAAGAAGCCTCCGATCTTCGCCAAATGCTGAATGACCTCAAAATTGGTAGTCCTTATTCTCTTGCTTTGAGAGAGCTGGAAGACGTTCCCTGCAACACTGCTCACCTGAGAGCTGAGTCAACAAACCAATCAATTGCTAACTCTGTAGACTTGCTTCATTGAGATGAGAGCTATCTTGCCATATATAACTATTCTGTGTTCCTCAGTTTGCTACGGTTCTTAATCAAGCTTTTGGCTTAGTTTGAGCTGTATGAGATTAGAATCAAACCATGCAATAACATCTTTTGATCATTTTATCCTAACTCAGCTTAATGGTCTACATACGTCACCTACACAATCCATAGTCTGAAGCAACTGTTTGCAGCTCTTCTCGCCGCATAACATTCCAGAGCATAATATGTGAAAATGATACCTGCAGTGGTCCATCAGAAGCAAATCAAACACTCAATCATGACTTTTATCTATTAATCATTTTAAGAACCCCACCAAACTCTGTTTATAGAATTTCACCTGAGATATGGATTAAAGAAAGAACAGTAAATAGCACTGAAAGACTACAGAAAGAAATTATATTTCAACAATTTTACTGCCATAAGGGGAAAAGACATTTTTCTTTTTTTTTTTTCCATGTGCCCAATACAATGGTTAAGAAACAAGTTGCTTTTAGAGTAGTGGCCCTTATGTGAACAGGATCCAGTCATGCCACAAGGAGGCCCCATAGCCAGTAAAATCTCCAGTGTTGCTCACAATAACAGGGGCAAGAGGACAAATGGTGGTGGAGGTGCTGCTAGTAGTGGCTCATCATTCAAATAACTACTATACCAAGCAAAACATTTGAAAAGGCTATCCACTAACATACCCCAAAGTACTATTTTCAGCGTTCTGTGAGGGCATCGATTTGCCTGCCTAGCTTGAGTTCAACCCAGCTTACATTCTTTTCACCAAAAAGAAGGAACATCAAGCGCAGCCTACGCTTCAGGTGCTGCTTGAACAGTGCCCTTTTGCAGAATGCCAGAACCAACTGCGCTAGTAAGTCCTATCCATATCTCTGTTGCTTTCTTGTTGCTACATGGATGATCGTGCAATTCGTGCTTGCACCTATGTTATGGATAATCTTCCAAGACGTGGCGTCAGTTTCTGCATAAATGGAAACAGCCAGGCTTTGTTTGTTCTTTACACATAAAAAAGTAATGCAGACTACAGTTAGACAGTTTCTTCTTTACGCATCTCTTAATCTTTATGGATGATTGTATTATTGGTACTTATAGTTCCTTTCCTTTACCTGTCTGTTGACCGAAAACTCTACAGCAGTTAACAAATCTGCTGCTTAGTGGGATAGTGTTTACCTGACCAAAAAATAAGTTCTTAAGTTACATTGATTCTCACAGCAATATATGTCCATGAAATCATAAGCCATCCTATATGTTGAGATTGTGAATTTTCTTGATTCTTGTATAATCTTCAACTGCTTTGCTTTTATGATATTCTAAAGTTAATAGTATTTCAGAAAGTATCAGACTATAGTTCCAGAAAAATTCAAAGAATGCATATTTGGGGCTCAGAAGAATCAGAATATCTTTTTCAAGGGATCAAGGGTCGTCCAGATTAAGCAGCGTATCAAGTGTACGGTACAATATTCAAGTTAGTCTTTTCAGAATAAGGAATCCAAACGATAATAATCAACAGCATATGGTGATTGGTGAGATCAAACAGTAATGACAATGATCATTAATAAAATTAAATCAATACTTTAGTCACCTACTTATAATCTTGCTGAAGAGGCTTTAGTTGAAACTCAATTTACTCACGGCAAAAATGCTGTTCTTTTCCCCCCCATAACAGACAAGCACAGACACACCCACATGCATGTATATCTTACTGGAAAATTTTCTCAATTGTAAAATGCAGAGTCAGTTCCCCCCAAAATTCAATGACCCCATGTCAGCATTTCTTCGTTTTCTCTTTTTGCTTTCTCATCTTGATGGTTCTTGGTTACCATTTACAATGAGACACATCAATATGAAAAGAAAGAATACTAGTGAAAGCACTTCTTAAATGCATGAACTTAAATGATTGATTCTAGTTCCTAGGCAATCAAATGTGCTTACCCTTACCATAATGATCCAAGAGAACTATTGCTAGGTCAACATAAATCTATATAATCTAGTTGAAAATTGTATTAAATCATCCTGAACAATCAGTGGTGGTGATGATAGCAGGTAAACCCATAGTTCAGTTCTAGAGATGACACTTGGCAATCAGGACAGCATTAAGGATCATTGTAACCTGACTAAAAAAATTTACTCTTATGACTTAGAAGGCAAGAAATCATGAACTCCTCTCACCTCACAATGTGAACAAGGGATGCAAATAGAATATGGTAATGTTATTTTATTATGCAATAAACAATCTAATCTATACTGATAACTCCTTCATTAAGTCTGGAACTGATAAAAATGACAGTGAAAAATTGGAAACAGGCATACCTCGAAATCCTTTACTAGAAGTGCTGGGTTCCAGCCCAATTTCAGTTTTCAGTTATCTAGTGATTTCGGCGCCGAGGACAGGGAATCTAGCAAAGCATTGGACCTATGGGTCCTAGGATCTCAGAAGTAAGGAAATAAAAACAGATGAATCCATTAAGTCTTGATTAATGCATGCAAGAGTTCTGTTAGCTTCTGGACATCAGCTCCCAGAAAAAATGTTAGCATCAGCCCAATAAACTTTAGGGCTAAGTACCCAACTGACCCAAGGAAGAAACTAGGTTCAATTCTCAGAGCACGTCTTCCCTGTAATGAGGTTGGAGCCTTGGACCATTGCTTCCTTGCAAGTCCAATTTAACATGTTTGTGCCACACTTTGGGTTGGGTTTTGACTGTTAGAATAACAACTTGAAAAACTTTTAGGTAAAATACTCTAAGTTTTTTAAATTTTAAAATTTTAATTATAATTTTACGTGAATCTATTAATATCCAAAATAAAAAATTTATCTTAAACATACAAAGATGTTAACAAATAAATATGAAATATTTAAAAATCTTGTTTTTTATTTATTTTTTTTCTTTCAGACCAATCGACAACGCTTTCTTACATCATTCAGTCCATTTACAACGGAATCTAATCATATCTCTCTAAGGAAGTGAATTTGGTCACACTTCCTTAGTCAGGCACCCTAAGGGAGCACGAGATCATGCTCTTTTAGGTAGTACCAAATCGACGCTTCCCTCAAGAGCAAAATCTAGTGAGATCTGATGCTCTTTGATCAAATCTAGCCTCGAGGTGATCAACAATTGATTACCAGTTGAATTTATATATCCAAAGAAATATATTCTTTTAAACAGAATAATTTATTTTAAATATTTAATAAATTTATGTGAAATTATGACTTAAAAAACATGATATTTTACCAAGGATTTTCCTAATGATAGAAATTTGAAAAATAATCCCACTCTGTCAAGGATAATCCACCATCAACCCACATGCTCTTCCTATTTACTTATGGTACAACACCAGACCTGATCAAGAGTCAATTGCAAGATTAAAGCCTACATGAGAATTAAAGATTGAATTCTTTGTTCTTGTGTTCAGATATTTAGTCCTATCATATAACACAGGCTCATTACAATTTACATGGCCATAGCTTGAACAGAGTACATAAGAGTTCAAGTGAATGGTAAAATCAACATCAAAAGTAAGCAGTTCAAAACATGAGTTTGATTACTTTCTATTGGTAAAACATTACAAGAGTAAAGAAGCAAACAAGAAGATCATGGTTCATCTTTTTCTTGGGTGTAAATATAATCCGTATGAGCAGCCAAGAACCTCCTAATTAGACATTCTTCACCATCCAAACCTTTGCACTCATCATCACTGTAACTTGATTCCTGTAAATCGTCAACATACAAAAACCCTGTCAAAATATGCCCACCAAAACCAAAAAACAAAAAACCAACAACAACATCTTTTCCCAGGAAACAATACTTACTGGTGAAGAAAATGGCATCTGAGGTTCATCACCTTGTTGCAGAATAGTGGTCGACGGAAGTCTGCTTTGTGCTGTAGATAGCAGAATCAAAGCCCAGATCAAGAACACGAAGATCTTACTCTTTGCCATGCTTTTTCTTTTTTCTTTTTTTTTTTTTCTTTTTCAGTTTAAAGAGAGCTTGGAGGAATGAGTTGAGCTATATCTAGATAGGGGGTAATGGTATTAGCTAGACCTGGGCTGCGGCCATCAGTTATATATGTAGTACCATAAAAGAGTGTTAGTGAGGGTAATTCACCTTAGGTTCTATGAATGACGCATTGAAATCATGAAAGCGAAAAGTCAAAAGATTGGCAATAACCAGTTGGGGAGGGAGTCAATGGGTGACTTGTTCCCTAGGAAAGATCGCCATTGATAGACATCATTGAGAACCGTATCAAAATATATATATTTTTTTCCGTTGGATGCTGATGCAGAATTGCAGAGTACTGTGCGATGGAAAGCTAGCTGCACATGCAGGTGTAAAACAGATACCAAGCTCTCCCGCATGTGGTACACACCTGTCAAATTATTAGGCTACTCAGGTAAATATCTAGGATATCAAAATAAATATTATAATAATAATAATAATAATATATCAGCAGTAATTGTTTTTAACTTTATTAGTAAGTTTTATAATTAAATTTCAGGGTCTATATTTTATTTATCAAAATCATAAAAACGAGGTAGTAATCACCGACAAGCTATAAAAACATTAAAACTATTTATTAAACATGTCGAGAACAATGCGATGATATTTATGAATTGACTAAGCAATTTAGCATTTCAAGGTATTTAAATGGAATAAAAAAAACACATTATTTTAGGATATTTTATTTATTATCAATTGATTTTATATTAAATATCATTTTAAAATAATTTATTATGACATTATAACAAGTATTAATCTTTATTGTCGTTCCTTTCATGATGAGTTGTTACATGTTTTCGTTTGTTTCTTTACGAACAAGAGAGAGTATTAGAGTAGTGATAAATAAATTTTTCATTTGTTGATTTTTGATCGAATGTTTATTTTTAAAAATTTAATAGAGTTAGACTCTTATATCTAATATGATAAAAAATTAGATTATTTAAGCTTTCTTTGTATTTGAGTATTTGACTCATTGGTTTATGCATTACTTTCCTGTTTAAAAAACAGAGTTTAGATCCCCTCCTCCAATTATAAAAAAAGAAATTATCTAAGCTTTTTTTTTTCTAATTTTTCATTTATATAAGAAATATTACTTTTTGTTTAGTTTACGTTTTTATTGTTTAGGTTTTGTTATTTATTTTTTTATTTTTTTAAGAATGGTGGTAAGGTAAAAAGTTAAAAGGCAAAACTTCTAAGTTTGTATTATATTTTATGCAAATATATTTTTACTTAAATTTAGATATTATTAAGTGATTATTTTCCGAAATCTCTCATTCTTAAATAAAAAAAAAACATAATACTTGAAAAATCCCTAATTAATTAATAAAATGTGAATAAATTATTATTATTTTATTACATTCAATTAAGTTTTTATAATTTTTATTTTTAGTCAAATAAGTTTTAATGACTAATAGTTAATTACTTGTCATTTTATACCCAAGTGACAATAAAACATGATCATATCGATATATCAAATTATAATTTATTATAATATAATATTACATAATATAAAATGATAAGTAGTATTTTAATTAATTTATAATTATAAAAATTTATTTATTTTAAAATAAAAATATAAAAATTTAATTAAATATAATAAAAAATAAAAATTATTTAAATATTTATGAATATAAAATATTTTTTAAAAAAAATATTATGTAAAAGGAAATTCAACCTATGCCGAAGTCGAAGCTTACATTTGTAGGTATGAACCCTACTTAAAGCCCGACTTGAAACGGTCTAGGCCCAGTCCATGGAAAACTCCGATCCAATGAGCCGGCAGGCAGGCTGTTCTTGTAGCCATGGAATAGCGCCAAAAACAACTGCCAAGATATTTTATCGTTATCCAGGTTTTTTCCTTCTTCCTCTTGTTATGATACTATCCATATATGTCTATGAATATCAACTGTTTTTCGAAAACCATCGCTCCAGAAACTCAATCATGGCATCTTCGCCAGCTCCAATCTCTGGAATATCTTTCGCCAACCCAACACTGCTCAGAACCAAGAAGGCATCAGCTTCACATTATCCCATCCCGAAAAAACCCAGACCCGTGGCCAAGGAGATTTACTTCAACCATGATGGCTCTGCCACTAAGAAGCTTCAGGTCACTTTCTATGATCAAAGCACATTACATTCAGCTGACTGTGATCACTAAAACTTAAGCTTACATCCAGATGGCTTTCTTTTCTTTTTTTTTTTTATCGTTTTCTGTTCTTCTTTCTTTGTTGGTACGATACAGGCAGGTGTAGACAAAGTGGCAGAGCTTATTGGGATTACATTGGGACCGAAGGGAAGAAACGTGGTTCTGCAAAACAAGTACGGACCTCCCAAGATTGTTAATGATGGAGAAACTGTTCTCAAGCAGGTTTTCTATTTTCTACTTGGACCCATCACTCCATCACTTATTTACCCTTTGTTTTTTGCTCCTTTCTTTTGATATGGCAATTGGAGTTTTGATTAATACCCGAACAAATTTTGGTTTTTATCTTCTTGAATTGTTGTAGCTAATTCCTTTAGCTGGAAATTTACAAGACTCTGTAAATTAGGATAATATATCAAGAGCTATTCAAGATAACCAGCATAAATTGCTTGAAAATAATGGACCGTCAGAAATTGGTACTTCAGGGGCTCTTTTTTTTGGAGTATTAATATGCTATTTAGTCTTTGTTGCACATTCTCAAATATGGTTTGTTTAATGCTAGAAGCAACTTAAAAAGAATCACAGAAGACCTTTCTGTATTTCTTTTCTCATGTTGATGTATTGTTCACCAGGGTATTCAACCAATATGGATATGTTCGGAAACTCTTCCTATGATTTATCATGAAAGATCATTATCATTTAGTTGTTTATTTATGCATTCAAATAAATTTAGTGATATTTGAAGATGCATTAGTACAGCTGCATAAGCTAATATCAGGAACAAAGAGTAAAATGACCCTTGTAGTTCAAACTTATTACAGTTTGGTACCTTTTTTTTTTCTGAATCGTATCTCAATTGTTTAGATTGAGTTGGAGGATCCGTTGGAGAATGTTGGAGTTAAATTAGTGAGGCAAGCTGGTGCAAAAACAACTGACCTTGCTGGTGATGGTTGCACTACATCTATAGTTCTTGCTCATGGTCTAATTACAGAAGGTGTGAAGGTAAGAATCAGATGGTACTATGAAGCTAGAATTTCAATCTGATCATCCCATTCAAGTGTATTTGTGATTTCAATTTATTAAGTAGGCTTCTGGTTTGTCTAGCTTCAAATGGGAGTTCTGTCAACTTTTATAATCAATAATTCTGTTTCTTCCAGGTAATTTCAGCTGGAATGAATCCAATTCAAATTGCCCGAGGGATTGAGAAGACAGCAAACGCCCTTGTTTCTGAACTCGGATTGATGTCCAGAGAGGTGCAGAAGTTTTTTAATTCTCTTCTTTTCCACTCCAAAAAAAAAAAAAAACCCTCTATGTTCCAATTATTACTGGAAATGGAAATGATATTTCATATATGTTCCAAGAAGCAGAGTTGAGATTATCTCAGGCTTGCTTATGTGCAAATGGATAATATATTGCAGGTTGAGGATTGTGAACTTGCACATGTTGCTGCTGTTAGTGCTGGGAATGACTATACTGTAGGAAAAATGATCTCTGACGCTCTTCAACAAGTGGGAAGAAGGGGTGTAGTCAAAATTGAAAAAGGAAAATGTACTGAGAACAGTCTACAAATTGTGGAAGGAATGCAGTTTGATAGAGGATATTTATCCCCTTACTTTGTCACTGATAGAGAAAAGAGGATTGTTGAGTTCCACAATTGCAAGGTATGAACTTCAGGTATTTAAAACCTGACATATGTTCTATAAAGTGATTAGAGGTATGAAATCCTTGATTGCAGTTGCTATTGGTTGATAAAAACATCACACATCCAAAGGAAATGTTTAAAATATTGGACAGTGCTGTTAAAGAGAAGTACCCTATTGTGATAGTTGCAGAGGATATTGAGCAGGAAGCCCTTGCTCCAGTCATTAGGAACAAACTGAAGGGTGTGCTGAAGGCAGCTGCTATTAAGGCCCCTGCCTTTGGTGAGCACAAGAGCCACTGCTTGGACGATATTGCTATCTTGACCGGAGGTAACAAATACTGATATTCAAGTCAGCTCTTACATTAGAAATGTCTATATATCAGTTCCATTAGCTAGCCAAGTTTATTTTATCCTTACAATACTGGAAACAAATTAAATAATGTTCTCAAGTTTACCACTTACTGCATATTGAATGTTCTCAAGTGTGCCAGTCACTGCAGATGAAATGGCTCAATATATTTCAGTGGATATATAGCATCTTCAGGCATAAATAATTATTTAGAATGGAGTATGATCCCAGAGGGTAGAGAAAAGAAGCTATACATACCCAATAATTAAGTGCAATAGCTTTGACAACTGTTATTATTGTTCTATGTGTTTAACCATTGAATGCTTTTTCTATGAATTTATTTTGGACTCTGCAAATGAATTCTTTACTTGATATCTGAGATGTTTGTGCTAGTAATGAACTGCAATTTCAAGTTCTGAGCATAAAAGAATATATTTTCACTAAGCATATACCAGTAGTAGAAAGGACTATAATGACCTACTGGCTACTTGTGAGGAAAAAGGTTCTAATCAGGAGCTGGCCTTGAAACTTGCTGGCTCCTCTGTTTATTTACTATGGCAGGATAAAAATGTATTGTTTAGAATTCTGGTCAAAGATTAAGGGGACCTTATTCCTCAGATTTTTTGGATCATATTGCTTTCTTTTTGAATCTGTAGTAAAATCACTTCTGCAAGCAAATTAAATTGCCATCCTTCTCCCATGGAATTCTTCAGATTCCTGAACATTTTGCTTCTTTACAGTATTTAATTATTTTTTATAGGCTTTTCACATGTTGATCTTCTTTTCAGCAACTGTAATCAGAGATGATATGGGTTTGACCCTAGATGGGGCTGGGAAGGAGGTATTGGGCACTGCTACTAAGGTTGTGATAACTAAGGACTCTACATATGTGGTTAGTGATGGAAGTACACGAGAAGCTGTTCAGAAAAGAGTTTCTCAGATAGAAAGACTGGTCGAGGTGCATATAACATTCTTGGTCTTTTTCTACTTTGCATAATTAGTAACACAACACACGATGCATACAGTGGTATGGAAACTAGGACCTTTCAACACCTCAGCCCATCCTCTTACCACTGGAACAAGCCCTCCTTGGAAGCTGTCTCTATTATGACAGTTCCATATTGCTCTATCCCTTGTGCTGTTAATTATTATACAATCACCTATCCTCTTTATATATTAGTCCACGTTGTGTTAATTGTCATTACTGCACCCTCACAATGGTACAAGATGCATTTTCCACCATGTAAATAAATCAAATCAGAAAGAGCTACTAATGTTAGCTAGCATATTGCAAATTTTCAGTGGCTATAAGGAAAACTCTTAATGCCTCAGGTTTAAAATTGATTACAGAATACGAGGGTGAGGGAGGAAAGGAAATGTTATAGCTTAATTAAGATGTAGAAATCCACATATTTTCCCCTAA
The DNA here is from genome assembly GCA_036013995.1 of Theobroma grandiflorum. Classification (NCBI taxonomy): domain Eukaryota; kingdom Viridiplantae; phylum Streptophyta; class Magnoliopsida; order Malvales; family Malvaceae; genus Theobroma; species Theobroma grandiflorum. Next base: position 2,953,616 of record CP142127.1, read on the forward strand.
TGATATTTCTAAAATTGTCTAGTATTCTCTGTGAAAAGTGATTTAAGTACTTCTTTTGCAGAACACAGAAGAAAATTTTCAAAAGAAGATACTGAATGACAGAATTGCCCGATTATCAGGAGGAATTGCTATTCTTCAGGTGAGCTAATATACTTATAATTTTTAGCGATGAAACATCTAGATACTCTAGGACTGTTGAAAAACTTCAATGGAGATATATTTCATATCATTGATTGAATCTTAGGTTGGAGCACAAACACAAGTTGAGTTGAAGGACAAACAACTCAGAATTGAAGACGCTTTGAATGCAACAAAGGTAAATAAGTTACTTATCTAGTTTAACTGCTGATATTATAAGTCATTGTCATAAAGCAAATTCAGGGATTTTACCTCTTGTAAACTATCAAGGAAATCCAGGGTCAGTGGTATCCCACATTCTCATGGTATGGTTGATCTACCAGAATAAACCCTCAATTCAGAGCATAAGTACTAAGCATGTTCCTGATTTTTTTTTCTCAATGGCATGTTCCTGATTTATATTGAGAACTTGAGAGTTAATCTCCTTATCTTTAATTCTCCCAGAAGTATAAACATGGAATTTCATTATTTCCCACATTAAATTTAGCCAAATCAATCGTGAGTAGTTTGCCATCATTACCTGTCTCTTAAGTGATTGACTTTCAAATTATAAGAAACAAGCTTCTGACTTGGTAAAATGCAGGCAGCTATAGAGGAAGGTGTTGTAGTTGGTGGTGGTTGTATCCTCTTGAGACTATCTGCGAAGGTGGATGGCATTAAAAGCCTGTTGGACAACCAAGAACAAAAGGTATCTAAATTTTTTCTTATTTTTCTTTCTTAAAGTTAGTTGTTTAAGTTGGTTGTTGAACAAAGACTAAGAGCACAGGACAAAAATTGTTGATCGATTGTCACATTATCAGCATGATTAATTAAATCATTAGGCATGATCCATATCTAATAGTTGTGTTAATACATCCATCAATCAACTCCAAATTTCTCTGTCAACACGCATCATTTAAGATAAATATATTGCATATGCCTTCAGTCTCTATTATCTACAGATATATCCATATTATTATGATCTTATCTTTACAAATGTGAGCAGATTGGAGCTGAGATCTTCAAGAGAGCATTAAGTTATCCAACAAAACTAATTGCCAAAAATGCTGGTGTTAATGGCAGTGTTGTTGTAGAGAAGGTCTGTGAACTTCAGCAGCACATCATATTTGCTTCAAGCATTGACTCGGATGTAAAACATTTTTGGAGTTACACTCCTCATTATGTTCACTTATTACATGTTGTAGGTCTTATCCAATGATGATATAAGATATGGGTACAACGCTGCAAGCAACTCTTATGAGGATCTGATGAAAGCTGGAATTATGGATCCAACAAAGGTATCATCAATTAAAGTACCTATGCGTTAATGCACCTATGATGAGCCTATTAATGCAGTCAAGGGTCCTGTATGTATACTGTAGAAAGCCCTTGTTGATCTAAAAAGATGTCTCTGACTAATTTAAAGCAATGATTAGGAGGAGGATAAGTAACAAAAATTTCTGCTCGTGTAGCCTAATTAAATTAGACTAAGAGCTCAGTAAACAAAATGAAGCCAGTTCCAAAATGTTAGGCTCCAGCTCGTGCATGTAATGTTAAAATGGCTACAGGCTTTCATTTCAGTGGAGTGTTTCAACAGTGTTTTAGCAAACGTAAATAATTGGTTTCTCATATTTTCTCTTTTTTTTTTTTTTTCATTGGAGCAGGTTGTTAGATGTTGTTTGGAGCATGCAGCATCTGTGGCCAAGACATTTCTGACATCTGATGCTGTTGTAGTGGACATAGTAGACATAAAGGAATTCAAGTCCATCCCAAAGAGAAAGAAAATGCCAAAACTAACTAACTCAGTATTTCCCAAACAATTTCTGCCCATGTACCAATAAAAGATGCACAAACAGTCAATTAATTCTCCCATCTTCTGCGCTACTAGTATCAATTATATCAAAAGAAGCTTCAATGAACAGCATCAAATGATCATTCAGGTATTTGACCATTAGCATTAATTTACTTAGCAAATGGAGTTGTGTTGGCTTTGTCGAATAGGCTGCTATCTTTTCATCCCCCTTGTTCTAAATACAGGATGTATCCAGTGGGACAAGCAACTATAGGACCAAAAGAGTGCAAGTTGAAGTTGAAGCCTTTTAAACTGGTTCTGATGTTCTGATATTGATCAATGCCAACCTCTATCGAGCTGGTTATTCTTCAGTTCCCTTGCATCAGCTTCGTCAAAGAAACATACAACTCGGAGTGATGCTGCAAGTTGAGATGAAAGGCTGCCTGGTATACTTATCCCTAAGGGTAATGATTTTGTTAAGTAGATGGTGTTTTTGAAGCAGCGACATCAATAAAAAAAGGGAGAAATGATGTCTTGTAAAAATGCTAAAGCATATATACAAAATTAAACAAGGTGATGTCTTATAAAACTAGTATTTTTCTCAAATCTGCTATTTATCCTTGCCCTTTTCAACTGAATCATGGCATGTGGTCTTGTGGTCTAAACCTTCTAAGTAAGGAACTTTACTTCCCTTGTTTTTTGGATTTTTTCTTATTGGCTATTGGGATTTAAGATATCTTAAGACACTAGCAATTGAATGACTGTAGAGTGGTGATAGTTTGTGGCAAGAAATCTGAGTTAGGAGGAGACATTTGTTTTCTGCATGAACTTGATATTGCAAATGATAATGAAAACACAACCTGATTTCCATCAATCTAAGCATATGAAACAAGCAAGACTCAAACAGAAAGCTCCCCAAGACAACCTCTTACTAAAACCAAAGAAGCACCTGAGCCTATTTATTAGACTGAAAACTGCAAAACCTTTACAGATAGCTCCGAAGATTTATATTCTTATTCGTTATCCGTCCTCACTTGAAACTACTCTACAGATCCATTCCTACCTCGAAATGCTGGTTATGTCCATGCGAACCTGTTGGTGCAGGAGTGAACTTTATAAGGTCAGTCTCCTGTCGACAGACGCCTTCTGGGTCAAATGTGTGTGGGCAGTCGATGGGGGTGGGGGTGGGGGTGGTAGGAGGCTTTGCCTTAGCAAAACATAAACGAATTTCCAGCAATTGGAGGGTTCCGTCCTTTTTGTTGCATTGAATTTGGGGAGTTGCTTTAACTTTTTCTTTGACAGCATCCACAATCTCTCTTGCTGGATAAGGCTCTTCTCGAGGTACAACCTTTGTGCCTTTTAATGGATCATAATTATAATCATGGGCAAGGGATAAGGTAGCGCTGAAGTATTCCAAAGGCTTGTCGGCCGGATAATCAGAACAAATTCCATGATTCTTCCATTCATGCTTCCAACTTTCTGCACACATCTTTAAATTTGCATAGTTCTTGTAGTTTGGCCAATAATTTTGCAAAGTCGTTTCAATGGTCGTCAATAGAGGCTGTAAATTGAAGAAAAAATATATAATTAAGAAGCACAAATAAATAGACTAGAAGTAAAAAAGAAGATGTTATAGATACTGACTCTTACATTATCAGACACTAATTTAATTATCATGTGGTGATTAAATCTCTAGTGCGAGGTTTCAAGTTCGAATTTAGAAGAAAAGGGTATGCTGGGATTTATTTTTTTGGAATTAAAGAGGGTTACTTGCATTATTTAATTACTCTAATTAGTTTTAAGCAAAATAAATATATACATAAGAATAATAATTTGCTTACCAAAAGATCTTTGGGGTCTGTAGGAGTGACATCGGTACACTTGTTCTTTTTGGGATCATATGGAGGTACTGGCTCGTCATCCTCATACATTGGCCATAAACCATGGATGGTAAAATAGCCAAGGGTATCAGGTAAACACTTTAGACTGCCCTGGTTACATGCAGAAGGTGGCCATCGGAAGCTGAGTTTGTAGAAGCTGAACTCTTTATTATCCCTTGAGAATAATATTGCAAGAAGTAAGATGATAGCAGCTAGCAGATAAATCAACAGTTGACACCGATTATTCATCTTTTCTTTCTCCTTTTCTCTGGAACGGCGAGGAAAGGTTTTTAGAACTGTTTACTTTAGACAGAGCATGTAAAGCGTAGAGAGAAGGTGAAGGTCGACTAGGTTAGGTTGGTATTATAAGAAACTTGTGGCTAGTTCTTTTAGCAAAAGTCCTTTATTGTGCGATTCCTCAGTTTATTATTATTATTTTTTTTGTTCTTCTAAAAATTTGGTCTAGTGATTCTTTTGTTTTCTTGTTTGCGAACTTGCTAGGAAACTTCCAGTCTTTGTTTGTTGTGTAATTAGTTAATTTATTTAGTCTCTTAACATGTTAATTTAATTTTATTTAATTTAATTTATATACTCAAAATTAAAATAATTTTATTTTTTTTATTTTAAAAATTATATTAATTTAATTTTTTTTAATAATATCTAATTTTATCGTTAAAAGATGACGTAAGAGATTATGTCATATTTAACGTGCCACATTTTAATGATGTGGCATTAAGAAGATGGCATGGCATGCCACTAGGTATCAAGTGATGATGTGATAATATCATGTGGTACTATACAATGATGTAATAGTGTTGATATGGTACTGACATGTTAGTATTACGTGACAGATAAAAAAATTTTTAATAAAAAAATTTTAACATATCATAGGGACTAAATTAGATAAAAATATATAATATAAGGATTAAATTAAACAATATTAAGATGTTAAGAGATTAGATTGAAAAAAATATTTAAAAAATATAAATATTTAAGTAAATTATTGATATGCTTTTTAATAAGCTAAATATTTAAATGTAAAAGATTTATGGTTTTAAAATATATATATTTTTACTTAATTATTTGATTTTAGAACATGTAAATTAATTTATCGTTTTTACAAAAATTAAGTTTGAATTATCCAACTATACAAAAAATTTTGAAAAAAATTTCATACCTGAAATCAAATTTAAGTTCGGAGCATTTTTGCAGTGGGACTATTTTAGAGTGGTTATTATCAGCATAAATGTGCTTCACATACTCAGCAGTAAGAGGAAGTTGACAGTATGAGGAAAAATGTATAATATTTATTTTATTTTAGTTAAGGAAAGTATTTATTTTTTTTTTAAATTTTGAACCGTGTGACGAAATGGTTATTCTTCATGTTAAGGGTTTTGGTTTTTGAGTATAAACTTATACATATTGGTTGTTCATATTAATATTGTTGTCGTTTGAAATGGTTGAATAGCGAGGTAAATGTGGTATTGTTGGTGTTGATGGGGTCGAAAGGTGACCGACGTCGCGTGACTGGTTTATATGTATGCGTCCAGACACTTTGATAGGAATTGGCATTTAAGGTGACTGATGGCTTACGTATCCTCTGTGCGTGATTGGATTTTGGCATGGGGTCACTAAGGGTGTGCGTAATTGCATTAGGGTTTAACATTGCGTGACATATTGATAGGTCATTACGTGACAGCACGAGTGGATGGCATTTAGGGACTAAATTAGACAAAAATATATAATATAAGAATTAAATTAAACAATATTAAGATGTTAAGAGATTAAATTGAAAAAAATATTTAAAAAATATAAATATTTAAGTAAATTATTGATATGCTTTTTAATAAGCTAAATATTTAAATGTAAAAGATTTGTGGTTTTAAAAAATATATATAAATATTTTTTTACTTAATTATTTGATTTTAGAACATGTAAATTAATTTATCGTTTTTACAAAAATTAAATTTGAATTATCCAACTATACAAAAAATTTTGAAAAAAATTTCATACCTGAAGTCAAATTTAGATGAATAACTTGTATTTTATTAAAATAAAATAATATAAAATGCTTAAATATGTTGATTTAGTTACAACTTTTACAATTTACAAATACACATCCTTTTGAAATTATTCAACTCTTACCCAATTTACCTTTTATTTAAATTTACTCAAATTAGCAAAATATGTTGATTTGGTTACAACTTTCACAATTCATAAACACACGTTCTTTTGAAATTATTCAACTCTTATTCAATTTACCTTTTATTTAAATTTATTCAAAATTTTTTATAAAACGATTTTATTTAAATTTAAATACCACAATCAAATTTTGCTAAATTTAAAATTAAATTATTATTTTAGATCTACAAAAAAATTATTAATAAAATAAACTAGTACAAATATTTATAATTATATTTAATTTTATCAACCATAAATGCACTCTTTAATTTAAGAAATTTCAACTTAAAAATATAACTTAAAGTATTAAACAAAATAAAAACATAAAAAATAAATAAAGAATTTAAAGGGTGGAGCTCAAATTCTATTATTGTAATAAGAAATTTGTCATGTCCAAATCAAGCAAGTCAGAACAAAGAATTATTTTTATAATCATCGTTAACTCTATATTTCCGTTCTTTATTTTTTAAAGAAAAAACTAAACCAACATATTTTGCTAATTTGATTTTAGCTCAAGTTAAAAACTATGTTAACTAAATTTCAAATTTTTATTCTGTTATAAATAGAAAAAAATAGAATTTATTTAGTCATTTTATGTTATTTTATTTGAACATAATACAAGTTATTCATCTAAATTTGACTTTAGCTATAAAATTTTTTCAAAATTTTTTTGATAAAAGGAGAATTCAAACTTAATTTTTATAAAAATGATAAATTAATTTACGTATTTTAAAATTAAATAAAAAAATATTTATATATATTTTTTAACACCATAAATCTTTTACACTTAAATATTTGACTTATTATAAGCATATCAATAATCTACTTAAAGATTTGTATTTTTAAAATTGTTTTCAATTTAATTCCTCAATATCTTAATTTTGTTCAATTTAGTCCTTGTATTATATATTTTTGTTTAATTAAATCCCTATGATATGGTAAATTTTTTTTTTTAATTTTTTTTATCTGTAACATGGTATTGCCATGTTAACATGTCAGTGCCACATCAGTGCTGCTATGTCATCGCATAGTGTCATGTTACATGCCACGTCATTTTCTCAGTGCCACATCATCAAAATGTAACACGTCAGTGATGATGTCATCTCTGACTTTATTATTTAACGAAAAAATTGGATGCTGTTAAAGAAATGGACTAAATTGACATAATTTTTAAAATCAAGAAATTAAATTGTTTTGATTTTCAGTACAATAATTAAATTAAATAAAATTGAAAAGTGTAGGGATTGGATAGTCTTTTAACCATTTTTTCTCCCCTTCAATATTTCATAATAATGGTTTAAAGCTTGAAAACTTTCCAAATAATTTACTCACAAACTTCACTTTATATTAGGTGGTGCAGACTTTGCATAGGATACTTGACCTTAAAGTTGTTACAATTTTTTTATTATTGTAACAAAATATGTTACTGAAAGTTGATACCTATTTATTTTATTATAAAAGATATGTTACTAAAGTAAAAAAAAAAGATTTTATTACTGTGTTTTAATTCAAAAGTTGTTACGAAATAAATTACAAGTATGAATTTATGTTTTTACATAGATATATTAAAGTAGATATTCAGTATATAAGAATGGAGTGCTATGAGTTTAAGAATTATTTTAAAAAAAATGTTGGAAAAAGAACAAATGCAAAACAAATAAATCCTTTTGCTTGACAACTTTTATGAACATTACCCTTTTTTAAAAAAAAAAAAAAACCTTTTATGAACATTGGATTAGACTTTGATGATATTATTCAATGATCAATACAATAATTTAGGGTTTTTTTTTTTTAAATGTCAATATCACATATTGTTGATATATTGTTGATGGAACATATAAAGATCACAATTCACAATCGGTCAATGGGTAAGGTTATCCAAGTAAGGGCTTTAAGTTTAAAATTAAAAAAGATGACATATTTTTATAATAATAATATAATTAAATATATTAAAAATAAATAAAAATTAAAATAATTAATAAAATATTTATCTATTTTATCATACTTAATAAATATTTATTTTCTCTTACTTCCACATACTTATTAATTCTGAACTAATTATCTTATTTTTTTATTAAAAATATGTAAAAATTAAAAATAATTAATAAAATGACATATGTTCTTACTTCTTTAATTATGTATCTAATAAATTTTAATTTTTTTATCACTTTTCAACTATTTTTTTTAATATCCACTCTTAAATTTTTCTTTTGTCATTTGCTCTTTTTTCCTTTTAACTTCATATTTCTCCAAATTATATACAAGAAGTCTGTTATGTTATTATCTTCATAAAGTTGTAAGTTCCATTTACGATTTGCAATAAATATTTAAGAATTAGATATTATTATTCTAATCTTTACACACTTTTTTATTTTTATTTAAAGTTTATATTATATTATCTTTATTTTATATGATAATTAATTTATTTAAAATAAAAATTTCGATTGTTGATTTTATATTAACCATGAAAAAAATATAAAATGATTATAATAGTTAAATATTTTTGATATTTCATAATAAATATTTGAATACGTTAAATCGAAAACATGAATTTAATTATTCAAAGTTTTAAAAAAATTCTTTAATTTCAATAAAAAGGTCTCATTTCAATATTTTATTTTAAGCTTTTGAAGTTATTGAGCCATCACTGTCACAATTATGAAATTGTATATACTAACAAATTCCATCCACTCAAAATTGAAAAAAGAACAACAAGAAATAAATAAATAAATAAATAAATAAAAAGCCAATTCTTTCTCATTCCATAAATTTTATCTTGTTCATGTCAAGATTTGAACTTAAAAATTTCAAAACGGAGTCTTAAAACTCTAGTTCTTGGGGTCTCGTACGTGAGGACGGCGTAGTTAAATAAATATATAGTAATTAATAAAGATATGTACTTAAAAAGATATAGCTAAGGAGACCTGAACATATATTTTTGCACTAACAACTTCCAAATTTCATCCACTTCTAATATATCTGGATTAATTTGTGTTGTTGCAGAGGCAATAGTTGAAAGTTGAAAATCACTATAAAATTAACATATATACTAAAAGGATATCAATCATAAAATTATATGCAACTTAAATTAATTAAGAGACAAACCAAAAATTCTTGTTATAATTTGATTTTCCTCAATTCCCTTTTTCTCTTTTTTTTTTTGTCTAAATGGGAACTTTAATCGAAATTAGGGAAAATTTATGATTCTGAAATCATAAATTTTTAACTCTTAGATTCAATATTATGGTGTGTGGATTTCATTAAATAATTTTTTTTTCGTTGTTGATTTGTTTGTTTGACCTATTTATGAAATCATACTATGGAATGGAACCCAAAAATCCGAATTAAATATAGTTTTTAATTGAACCCAAAAGTCTAAATTAATAAATTTTGTTCCCCTATCATGTAAAACGTATTTGGAGAAAAGGTCTAGAAGTGGAGGACACATTGGTTACAGTTCTTATCGTCAAGCAGATAATATGAAACACAATGGAACCTGAAGGAGATTAGATATTGCAAAGAACAATGAGATTGCCTTATTCCTTTAGCAACAAAATGTTTACGAAGGTAGTGACAGTTCTGTAGAACTTCCAGGTTTTATGGGGCTCATCGATCTCATTGTAGCAATTTGATCTCTTTCATTTTCAAACACAAAATAAATAAATAAATAAATCAGAGAATTGGGTATTCAAATTAAATAGTTCAAGTGAAAAAATGAAGAAAAAGTAATGGAATAGATTGAAAAGGAAAAAGGGGAAAGGAAAAGAGAAAACAAAACAAAAAACCAGAAACAGGAACAAAAAATAACTGCCAATTTTTTGACTTCAGAACAATTTTTAGAACCTTTCCAAATCCCAAAGTTACATGTGTCATCGTATCTCAGCAACTTGTGTCCTGTCTCGGATTCTCTTCCCGCGTGGCCCATATCATAAAGTGAAAAGGGGTGACGGATGAGGGATTTTTCCATTTCTGTCTTAGAGGCTCTTTTACAAGAACTGAAAAGAAAGAAAACCCCAGTTCGGATTTCCCTCTTTTATCTTGAAATCTCAAGCAATCTTCACCAACTAGAGTGAGGAAACGATGGTGGTATTGGTGGGGTTAAGCTTGCAGTCCATCATCGATTTGGTGGTCGCTGGGATTTCTCTGATGATTGGGTTGGGGATTTTTGCCTTCATTGCTTCTGTTCTTTGCTCTGCTGCTTTCTTGCACCATGCCAAAGGTGCCTCTTGATTTCATGTTTTAATGCGCAGGTAATGCCTGATACTCTCTCTGAGAATGCCTTTTGTCCTTTTGTTCTCTGATCAGCTTCTGGGTGTCTAAGATTTCTTTGATTTCTGTCATATATTCATTTATTGGTTTATGATTAGTTGTTTATTTGACCATTAGGTAAAGAAACAAACTTGAGAAGGGGGATTTGGTTTGAGGAATTAATCCCACTAGGAAGAATTGAAATGTCTGGTTGTTTTTTACTACTATATTTGGCTACCAGGAAACAGCTAGACACTCTAAAAACCAACTCAAACCTCTCAAATTGCAAACCGTTGTGAACCTTCAGCTCATTTCATTGCCAAATATGCTTATGAGGCTAGCAGCACCGATTGACATGGTTGTGTTGTCAATTTTAACGTTCATTACTTGTAGATGATGCTGATAATGGTGAAGCAATTGATGTAGCAACTTTTTGTTGGAGAATAGTTACAAAAACAATCACTATTGGTATCACTGGCCTTCCTGACCACCATGGCAGGCTGGGGTGCTAACATCCAGAGTCCTGAAGTTAGAAGCTATGCATTCCCCCATAGCCCACCACTCCTCCAAGAAATGGTATAACTCTTTTCCTTAACAACCATTATACAGCAATAAATAAACTATATCACTAAAAGTTGTTCCATCTTGTTGCTGTGCTATAAATGGTAGAAAAAAGAAACTACTGAAAAGAAAAGCAATAGAAAAATGAACCTAATAGGACTAAAATAATGTGGTATCTTCATTCTCACTGTCCTCAATTCTCTTTGAGAAACAAATTTCTGTGAGCCATGACTCCTGTAATGGACTTTCTCTGTTCCTATCAGGTGGAGGAAGACTGATGAATATAGAATGAACCTATATAACCTTTTGCGGTCCCCTCAAACAATCTTGAGGTTTTCCCCCCATTCTCTTCTTCTTCATTATTCTTTATATGTATTTTCTTGATCTGCACCATCTAGTCTCACTTTTAGTTTCTATTCCTGTTCTCTGCTTGGGTGCATTGCAATTTTATTTCAATCCGAAGACAGAAAGTATAATCACCTAGCTCTGAGCATATTGCAGACAAACTATCTCATCACCCAAAAACTCCCAACTCATCTAAGGAGAATAAAATAGATAAGGAAATGCTCCAATTTTTATTGTGAATCCCAGTGTTAGCCTTTCGAAATTACTCTTACTACATCTGTATCTAGTCCCATTAACTATCTCTCTAAATGAATCTTCATTGGCTTAACCTTTTTAAGGGTAGATCTTGTCATTCCAGTCTTTCAAATAGCATTTACGCTTGCAGTCCAATCGCTCCTTACTAAAATGACTGCAATGCTTGCCTTCCCCATTTTGAGTTTCATTAGTGAATTATTCCTGAAGGAGATACTTCTTCTGATTTTATCAACTGCTTTAGCCATTTGTTTGCTTGCTTTATCTGCTTTAGTCATGAAACATTGCTAATTATAACCTGAATCATGCAAGAGCAAAATGGGATGAAGTCAAGTCAAGCAAATTGTAACCTCTGTATCTATGTTTCAGGTGTCGAACGTGGTAAATCAGTAGCAAGTTTAAAAGCGCAGTTTGTTGTTTCTTTGGGAAAAAGTTCCTTTGAAGCGGAACTCGATGGTGGATGGGTTATGATCTCAGTCTTTATGTGTCTAAATTGATACTGTAGGAACTCCACCTGTACTCAACAATAAAAGCTTTCATTGTAACGAATTGAACTGTGGTTGAGATGAAGGCAGTTTTCCTTTGATATACTTTGGTATACACCTGCTATATTATACCCTGCACAAATTACAGAAGATTCAACTATACAGTAATATTTTGGAGTGGCTTTAAAGCTAATCAAGCAACCATAACTTTCGACTCCACAATCAAGTATCCTTTCTCAAACTTAAAAGCAACATGCCTGGAATTTTTCTGATATGAATTTGTTGAAGTATCGATAATTATCTTATACACTGGAGTTTAAATATCTAAAAATGATTGAATGATAACCATGATTCGAAGAAACAAAAAATGGAAAGAAAACAATACTGTATTCATTTCTTCTTTCTCTGTTTTCGAGTGTAGACCATGCCCCGGATCCCGTCAGGATCAGCTACAAACCCGAGAGGCCTATAGAACCCCAACACCCTCGGCTCCGAATACAATGCAATGTTACAAATACCCTTCTCCAACAATTCCTCTACTAACCGTTCCATGACAGCTTTCCCAAGCCCGATTCCCTGGAACGAAGGGTCCACCACCACGTCCCATACTATAGCATTGAAAACCCCATCACCCGTAGCTCGAGCAAAGGCAACGGGTTTTTGGGTCTTCTTGTACTCAACCCAAATCATGGATTCCGTGTGTTCCAGCGCCAGCTTGATCTTTTCCGGGTCACGCCTGGGGAATCCTACGGCTACGAAGACGGAGTTGAGGTGGTCGAGGTTGAGGTCGGAGATGGTGCGGCGGAGGAAGAAGCCTCGGGACTCGAGGTCCTGGTCGGAGATGGAGTATTTGCATGTTGTCGTTGGGAAAGGGAAGGTGGGGTTTCGGAAGGGGTAGACGATGCCACGTGAAAGCATTGCTCGGAACACGGAGAGGAGCGGAGAGTGGATAACGAAGATGCTTTTGTTTCCGATTCTGTGGTTGTAAAGGGCGGTTGGTCGGTTGAAAACTAATAGGATTGGCGGGAACTTGTGGGCCATGGTTTATTATTATTTAGGTTAATGAGTATATAAGTATTGTTAAGGATCATTAACAAATTATTTAAAAATTAATTAACTGTTTTATTTTTACCAAAAATAAGGCATTAATTACACATTTTTTTTCTTATTACAATTCAAAATTTCAAGTCGAAAGTTTTAATTTTTTTAAAAAAGAAATACACTATTATGGATATATATTTTTTAAAACCAATCTAGAGATTGATTTAATGGGTTAATTGCGTTTAATCATATTTTTATATTTTTATTTTAAATCAAATAAATTTTTTTGATTATTAGTTAACAAATTATTATTAGGTAAAATGTTACTTATTAATTTATAACATTATATGGTACTGACGAAACATTGACATGAATAGTAAAAAATTTTGCATAATCATATTTGTATATCATGTTATTATTCATTATGGCATGTCAACATATTACATTAATATCATATAATATAAAATAATAAATTATATTTTAATTAATAATAATTAATTAATAATTAATTATAAAAATTTACTTAACTCAAAATAAGAATATAAACTTTTGATAAAATGTTTTAAATAATTTAAAGCTTTTTAGATATTATAAAAAAAGCCAAGAATTAATTTAGTACGGCAAATTGATTTTAAGTTGGAGAGGAGAATGGATGTACCTAACCAAAGTGGCGGTTCTCAAACATGCACACCTATCCCTTTGGCCGAAATTAATAAATTCTGTTATTTATTTGTAGCTAAAATCTTAAAAGAAAATGTAAATTTAAATTTCTGGAGTATTAAAAATAATTTGCCAAAATAAAACAGGTAATTTGCAAATAACTCAAAAGGACGGGTGCCACTGATTGGGATCTTGTTGGTCGGTCCGTGATAAAGTCAAAATCACCAACCCCCCACGGCACCCAAACCAATTAAGAAGGTAAAACAACACAACAACAAATCAATTTTGAGAGCTTAACCTTCATGTGAAACAAGTTCACACCCAAAATTTCTTGCTGTTATAAGAGCAAGTGATTTCCAGTCAAGTTCTTCTGTTTTCTGCAATACCCACTTCAAGTTTTCCACACCTTTGGGCTGCTTTCAGAGGTTAAAAATGCTTGCTTTATCTATTATTTATGTGTACCCAAATGCATATTTTCTTGAATTACTGCTCTGGGTAGTCTTTTTTTATGTCTTTTGATCTTAAAAAATCATATCTTTGATGGGTTTGTAACGTAATAATGCACTATGTTTCTGTTGCTGCTAGTTTAAGATCTCAAGAGCTATGCCGTCTTGTTCTTTTTGATTGATTCTTTTAAAGTGCTTTGATCCCTTATCCTCTGGTTAACATTTTATTTCTCAAATGTTTAGGCTCATGCTTTATAGATTACTGCTTCTTTGTTATGGAGTCATTACATTTGAAACTTGTGATGTATTCTTCTTAGGACATTAAAGTTGATATTTTTCCTTTTGGTTCACTTGCCATGAGAATCACTGTTGTGCAGAATCATAAATTTGATGTTAGAATTTGTAATTTAGTTTCTTTCAAAGTTGCAGATTATCTTATCATATGGTAGATTCACATCATCGGATGTTGTAATGATATTTGATGCAGTGATTGTTCAAATTGAGTTTCAATGAGCTGTTTTGCATGTTCAGCATATCCTGGCCTTTCAGCATAGGTTATTCATTTTGAGTCTGGGAATTTTCAATAAATATTTGGAATTTCATTCCTTTTGTCTTTCCTTTTTTGAAGAATGATACTCGATAGATTGGAGAGATAGAGGACACGCTTGAAGATAAGTTAGCTCATACTGTAAGGTATACACTCTAGGGATGCAAAGAAAGATGTTAAGAGCTCCTTTTAAGACTCTGATTTTTAATTGAAATAATCATCATAATAATACCGACTTGGATAATTCACATAGCCCATGTGGGGTGCATCATACACGTAATTATTTATATATTAACTCCTAGAACAACCCTCCAACCATAGGAAGATACCTAAGAAGGTGATTCCACTTTGAAGACTGATCCTAGTATCTAGAGGATTTTGGCTTAGACATAATTACCATTTACACATAATGCACGTAAACTAAAATCTGTATGATTTTCATAAAAAGACTAAGCATTGAGCAATTCTCAGGTAAATCAATTAGCCTGATCTATTGACACTTAAATATTCATAATTTCCTGTCAGAAAACTTTGATTTATGTCTGTTTGAAGCGCATAGAAAAGGAGATATCTAGAGTTTTCCCTACTCCTGTATGGCTTGCATGGTAATTTGCTCTCAATCAATAAGTAAGTTTGGTTTTGAATTTGACTCTGAAACCAGACTATACACTTCCTTCCATGCTTATTCCACTTGTGTCATTACTTCTAACTACTAATGAGTTGAACTGCGCATTTGTTTTTAAGACACCTGTTGTTAAAGAAAAGGAAAATAAAACCTAACTGCTACTCCTAAATGCAAGGAATACTAAATTCTGCCTGTAGATCTTTTGCTTGAAGTTTTAAAGCTACCTTTTTAAGCATCATAAAGTAGTATCATCTGTTGTGTTGTATCTTTGTTACTGAATCCTATAGATGCATACAATATTTATGCATTCTCTTAATCTGTTTTGGCTGGCTTCAATCTTGTATTGTTGGGTTTAGTGCAATGAGACTTTGTGCTGTATTTATGTTTTGGGGTATCTATATCAGCATTTACATTTCAGTGTCGCAATGTCTACAAAGAATTAGCCTCAAGCCACTTGCAAAGCTTGTTGTCTCATTGTTATCTATATAATTCTGGAAATAGTTTTATAAAGTTGCCATTTAACGAATGATGTTAAATTTTCTCATCCAGTAGATTACAATGGTCGCCCTTACTAGAATTGGCCTTGCTGGCCTTGCTGTCATGGGCCAAAATCTCGCCCTAAACATTGCTGAGAAGGGATTCCCAATCTCTGTTTACAACCGGACCACTTCAAAAGTTGACGAGACAGTTGAAAGAGCTAAACAGGAAGGGAATCTTCCTTTATATGGATTTCATGATCCAGAATCCTTTGTTCATTCTATCCAGAAACCTCGTGTCATAATTATGCTTGTGAAGGCTGGACCTCCTGTTGATCAAACCATTAAAACTTTATCAGTTTACTTGGAGAAGGGGGATTGTATCATTGATGGAGGTAATGAGTGGTACGAAAACACTGAGAGGAGAGAGAAAGCCATGGCAGAATTAGGACTGCTTTACCTTGGAATGGGAGTTTCTGGTGGTGAAGAAGGTGCTAGACATGGACCTTCTTTGATGCCTGGAGGTTCCTATGAGGCTTATAAATATATAGAAGATATCCTTCTTAAGGTGGCTGCTCAGGTTCCTGACAGTGGTCCTTGTGTCACTTATGTTGGCAAAGGAGGATCTGGAAATTTTGTTAAGATGGTTCACAACGGGATTGAATATGGTGATATGCAGCTGATTGCAGAGGCCTATGATGTACTGAAATCAGTTGGGAAGCTCTCTAACGAAGAATTACACCAGGTTTTCTCAGAGTGGAACAAGGGGGAACTGCTGAGCTTCTTAATAGAGATCACTGCTGATATATTTGGAATTAAGGATGACAAAGGAGAAGGATATCTGGTAGACAAGGTTTTGGATAAAACGGGCATGAAGGGTACTGGTAAGTGGACAGTTCAGCAAGCTGCAGAGTTGTCTATTGCTGCTCCTACAATAGCATCATCCCTGGATGGGAGATTCCTTAGTGGTTTGAAGGAGGAGAGAGTTGAAGCTGCCAAGATTTTCGCATCCAGGGGCTTTAGTAACATTCTGGCTGACGTTGCTGTTGATAAGAAAAAGTTAATTGATGATGTGAGACAAGCTCTATATGCATCTAAAATATGTAGCTATGCACAGGGAATGAACTTGATACGCGCAAAGAGTATTGAGAAGGGGTGGGGCTTGAAACTTGGGGAGCTAGCTCGGATCTGGAAGGGGGGTTGCATCATTCGTGCTGTTTTCTTGGACCGTATAAAGAAGGCCTATGATAGAAACCCAGACCTGGCAAATCTTCTTGTTGATCCGGAGTTTGCTAAGGAGATTATAGAGCAACAGTCTGCTTGGCGAAGAGTTGTTTCCCTTGCTATCAATTCAGGTATTAGCACTCCTGGTATGTCCTCTAGCCTTGCTTATTTTGACTCGTACCGCAGGGAAAGGCTGCCTGCTAATTTAGTTCAGGCTCAAAGGGATTACTTTGGAGCTCATACTTATGAGAGGATTGATGTCTCGGGATCCTTCCACACTGAATGGTTCAAGATTGCTAAACAGTCAAAAATCTAAAAGTTTTCTGTAGTGGACAGGTGTAACTTGCATCAGTGAGACATTGCCATTGAACTTAATTATACTGCTTAATTGCTCAAGGACTATAATATTTCATTTTGTTGTCTTGCAATGATATCAACTAAATTTTTGGACACAGTCCTTTTATTGTTCATCTCCCTGTACAAGCCCAGCTGGCTTAGTCGTTTTACTTTAATTTTCTGCCTCTTCTGCAGAATAAGAGCTTTTACATTCCCCTTGGAAGGGATAAACTGAGTTCTATTTGCTGCTTGTTGAAAACTGAATCACTATTATATCTTAGATTTCCTGTTGTTGCTTTTTCTCTTGTCCTTGACTCCTTTTGCATACCTTTTGAAATTTTGATGCTCATATATCATTGTCAATGATAAACGTCGGCACCTTTAAACATTAAAAGAAATTTTGAATTTCTTATACTTGATCTATGGGAAAAGATTCTATAGACTGTTTTGTAACCTGGAAAGGCCATGCAGCCCTAAATGGGTCATGAATAGTTTGACTAAAGTGCTTATAAAATCCTTGTTAGAAATATACCAAACTTTTTCTTGGATAAACCCAAGCTCATCAACTTTCATGCTTGGTTTTGCAGGGTTCATTGTGAATTTGGATTGACTGATTTTCTAACTCTGCTTTTTCCTACAGCAACAATCTGCAGAATTCAAAAATCTCCAAATTGTTCTACATACTCCCAGTGTTTCCCTTCTAATTTTAAGGTGGGGTTGGTGGTTGGACCACTTTTACAAGTCTTGCTTTGTTTCACTACCAGCGATGATAAGACCAAGCCCCCTTCCAATCCCCACAGCCCCACCATGTTCCTCTTTCTTATGCCCGTTTGAGTTTGTAAAGGGCTTCCTATAGGTGATGGCTTTTCTGATTTGTAGGAGCCTCTGAAGATTGAGAAAGAAATTTTAGTTTTTTTATAATTTCTGTCAGCAGTATTTGTATTTTTAGTGTGAAATGTCTATTTCAAAAATTAATAAATTCGTTTAAAATTTTGATTAAAATTTAAAAAATTAAGGGTATTTTAGCCAAGAAAAAATCTTATGTTTTAAAAGTATGCTAGTCACATATTTGGGGCATTATGTACCTCAAAATGAAGCATACTCAAAACCATCTTATAATAAGACATAATCACTTTGACAAGATATTTTAGCTTTGTTGAAGAGGTTATCAGTGCTAATCAAACCATTTCTAGCAGTCTCATCACCGACCAAGTCACCATGGTCTGTTTCAGGACCTGTTTAAGGCTACAATACTACTGAGCAATGAAAAGTTAGCTGCACCAAGTCAAGGTCTGTCTCAGTAGCAAAATAGAATACCTCCTCCTTGCACAGTACATATTGTTGAGTTTGCATCAATCTGCAGACCTCTTGTACGCAGTGTAGTACTTTTCTCCGGAGGGAGACCTCTTGCACAGTAGATATGGAAGTTTACATTTATTTTTATGTCAGGGATTTGTATGGTTACTAATATTGTAGGACTACATACTATCTGCATTTCTTTTCATGCTACCAAGATATATACGCTATGTATGTATGTATGTATGTATGTATGTATGTATATATCTATGTCACATACAATCTCTAGCTCTTTTCAATTCTCATGTAACAATCTTTGCAAGAGAATTTAATACTAAAAACATTCATAATGATGATGATGATGATGATGATGATGATGATGATGAGAATAGCAGTAACAATAATACGGAACTTACATAGAACGCATTAAAACACCCTGATATATGCTTCACCGTGAAACATCTATGAGATTCTCTAGCCACCTATCCCCCACTCAACATTGATACTGATTTTGTGAAATCCTGAGAAATTTCACAAAATCAGCAGACATGCGTCACTAACAGAGTGCTGGGGAAATTTGGGATACACCTATTCTTCCTGGCTCATAAAGTTGATTATCTTCACTTTCTCTCCACTTCGAACATGACTAGCAGCACTAATTGCCTCACGCTCTAACTTATCCTTCTCAATTTTGTTTCCTTTTTGGTCCCTTTTGATCACCTGTTTGTGAAGTTTTTCTGTTGAGGTGGACTTAAGCGTTTCATGCTTGTGACGATCCATCCCCAGATTTCGCTCACTGCTGCATGGAAGTTTGTGATGACTCGGCCCAGAAGAGGCATCTGAAGCCATTGAGTCATCACTCTCATCATCATTGTGGCTGTTACCGTCATAGTTGCCACGCTGATTTTTGTGGTAGTCTTCTTCCTGTTCATGAGTATCACAATCGTACTCATCAATGTAATTGTAGTGATCGTTTTCCTGGGTGGAGGAGCCAATATACATGGTCCAACCAGACTCACTGCTGCTATGTTCTTCATCTTCCATGCCTCCGAGGATATGAGAAGCCTCCATGGCAGGCCCTGGAGCCAGCGGACAGGATGCAAAGCTAAAACAAAAGAGAGAAAAGTCTTGAGGTAAGAAGACGTGTAAAATATTTCTAGAACAAAGTGTAGTGTGGAATCTTGTTTATAACCTAGAAAGTGGGCTTATAGCTTTGTCTTTCTGGACTCTTGGCCTATTCAAACAAATGCAGCTTTGCATACATTGGTCGGAGGAACCTAACGCGTACAATGCTCATAAAGCTCTTGCAATCAATGGCTAGAGTAATCCTAGCACCATTACTTCTCTGAATTTAATCACTAGAAGACAAACTGTTGGTGATATATATGTTCCTGCGTCTCATAAATATGATAAAAATCTAAGTTCTGAAACGTGGAAGAAGAAAAAAACAAGAGTGATTTCACTAGGTTAGTATCCTTTTTTACCTGAAAAATACCAGAACATTTACCTCTCTGTCTATCTCATTAATAACAAACAGCTTTTCTTTTAAGGTGGAAGTCAGATAAGAGAGTAAGAACCAGCAGGTGGGAATCAGATGAGCCCACCCAACAAACAAGGAGAATATTAGACCCATTTTCTTAAATAGGTTAGAACAGTAACTCTTCATTATTTCCTTAATGTTGATATTATTCACTCCTATTTAATTCCTCTGTGTCATGTCATGAACAAGCATCAGTCCTTCCCTTTTTAAATAATGCAAGGAACCTAACAGGGTAGTTAGGGCACTTTGTATATGACGTTGGCAAAAGGTTGTTTTAGCTTCTAGCCTTCTGTTTTTGTTGTTCCGTTTTCGGTCTTCCCCAAAAGTAATCCCATGTCTTTTTGTTTCTTGGGAAGATGTTAGCAGTAACTCTCCATGGGGTGGCTGCTGCTGCTAATCACATTAATCGAAAACGAGCCTTAGAGATGCAAGTAATTGTCCTAATTCTTGACTTTATGAAGTGTCTTGTCCCTATTTCACCTAATCATGTGACTTAATGAGCATGCCTTGCCCACCATTCAATGGCCGTATTCCTATAGGTTTCTGCTTTTTTATCTTTTCTCAGATTTGTTTCTGCTTTAAGCTCGCCTAGTGAGGGCCCTTGGCGTCATTCTTGCTTTCTAATGCTCACCCTTTTGGGGATCCATGTGACCACAATTTTTTGGAGGTTCACCTTCTCATAATTAGACAACATGGCCCTAAACAGGAAAGCTTTCTCATTAATTGCATCTTTGCTGTTTGCTTTACAATATCTGAATATGTTCCCTCATTTAAAACAATGTAGATTATTCACTGCTTTTCTGGGTTTCTTGATTTCCGCAATTTCCATGTTGATCACAGAATGACCTTTTACATTTCCCTGCTGATTGTTGAAAGAGGGTTTCTAGGAGTCCAGGGATGCAAGCCTGCCTAACAAAGATCAAGGACAATTATCTTCCCAGTTTCTTTGCAACCATGCTTTCTTATTTAGTCTAACTAGGAAAATAATCAGCTTCAATTTTGTCAGAAATAGTCGGCTATCTTAAATTACAAAACCACATGATATGTTTGTTTATTGTAAGAAAATGAAGACATTCAAGAAGCAATAATAGCCTTCCATCTCACTTAAATAAATTAAACAGGTGATCTGAAGAGCTGTGTCATGAATCGATTAGTCATTGACAAATTGCAAGAGATGATCTATTCCAGGCCCGCACCTAATCAGCCTTTGGCCAAACCAGATTAGGCACCATTCCTGGTCACAAAAAATCAAAATAATGTAAGCTGCCTCATTTTAAACCTCTCATAACCATGGAAATCATGGCATAAAAATTTTCTTCAGTTGGACAAATTGCAACACCCTGGTTAAGGAAAAATGTAGCGGACGATTAAAACTAAATAATGACTGCAAATTCCCATGAAAAGGGCAGTGTTAGATTTGTTACTGCTTGTAATCATTGGTGATTGCTGCAGCGAACTTAATCAAGCAAACCCAATTCTATAAAACGAAGCTGCCACTGTTGAACACGGTCGACGGATTGGAGCTTCCTCCATTTTTACATCTCATAATTAGTTCACTCCCTTTTACTTGCCATAATGCTTATGCATTAATGCCAAAACGGTTCCTTAATCATTAATTAATTATCATTAGTTTTCTCTTTAATTTTATTTAAAATTACAAGTAATTTTTTAAAGTGACCCATCCTTTTATGGTGATAGTATTTCTCATCCATTTAATTGGCTTTGAATTGTATAGAGTTGCATTGCATCCTAGATTCCTATTGATTATAACCTAGTATTGGGATGCCATTTTAAGGGTCAGAAAATAAGTGGTGGACAGGGGAAGGAGAAAGAGGAGAGGATGGCTCTCTATGCAAGAGGGGAGGCCCCCCTCTGGCAATTTTCCATGGTGGAGGTAGGGGACCTCTCAGTTGGGTCAGAGGTTGCAAATTGACACTGATATCTCCTTTGGCAGAAGAGAGCTAACTGCAAACTGCTAACTTAGTTAGATGCTATGTCTGATTTCTTAGTCAAGTTACCTTTTGGAGACTGCCAAAGTTCTGCTATAGCTTTCCTAGGTTTTCTCCTTGAAACCTGTAATTAACCTACTTCAGTTTGCAGCCAGGCATGCAGATAATTGAGCTGCATGACGGTTTGAGTTATCCCCAACTTCACTCAAACTCTGTTAAAAGGGTGAAGGAAATCAAAGTTAAAAAGTTAAAACTCCCATTTCCTGCCTCCAACCTGCCACTTTCTTCCAATCCTTCGGCATTAGTTGGTAAAGGTGATGTTAGCTGCAGTAGCAGGAAAAACGTGAATCTCTTAGGAGAAGTGGATACTGGACCTTGGGAACTCAAACTCAACTCAGCCAAGATCCTCATACTTCCAATGGAACCAAGTTTCACTCATTCTTAGGCCAGTTCCTTCACTTATTCATCTTCTCAAAGCTGGGCCTTACGGTGTCTTATCTGGTAAGAACAACAGCAAGGCCCAATGCATAAGATCATACCAGCCTTAGATAAAAACTTTTTAACATCATGATTCATGAATGAGCCTTATTTAAGATTAATTAACACATTAACTGTATGTTTGGTACAGAAAATAGTTAAGTTATTTCTTATTTATTCCCTTGTTTTTGCTTACCTTTGTTTGGTACAGTAAAACCATAAAGAATAACTATTATCTAGTAATAGCTATTTTTTAAAATGGGAGAAAACTCAAGTATAATCACACTTGAGCTTCTCTATAGGTTTTGCTATTCCATAACCGAGGGAATAGCTCAAAAATGTAATAAGACCAAAATGCTATTTATAACTTAAAAATGTTACAACTCTAGACCTATAAATATTTTTTCTTCTCATTTTTCCTTCTTCTTTCTCTCTCTTCTCACATTCTTTCCTCTCTCACTCTCTCTCTAATTGGCACTCAACATTGGGGATGACGTTGGCGGCAGCGACGGCAACAGAAGTGGCGACAGTGATTTCACGATCGAATATGATAAAAAAGCGTCGATTTAGTCCTTTCCAACAAGATGCAATTGAGATCTTGCCAGATCTGGCACTCAACGGCTAGATCTTGCTGCGGGAAGCACCATATCTAATGCTTTCCAATCAGATCCCATGGTTGGATCTAGCACTCCACGACTAGATCCAGTCGCAGGAAGCGTCGATCTAGAGCCCTAGTGGCCAGATTCGACCACATGGTGGGCCATAGTGCTGGCCCTTGGGTGAAGCCACCCAAGCAATGGCTTTAGGCCCTCAATTCGAGGAGGCTTCAATTTAAAAAAAAATTATAATTTTATAATAATTATAATATAATTAATTATATTAAAAATATATAAAAGTAAAAAATAATTATTAAAATTAATTTATTTTTACTTTTTTAATTATGTGTCTAATAATTTCAAGTTTCTATTACTTCTTTTTTTTTAGAATGCTATTAATTCTCAACTATATTCTTTTATTTTTAATAAATCAACAGTCATATGTATTTACTCATCTCCAACAGTTATTTTTTCTCACTTATTTTTCTTATTTCCAATCAATGCATTTAATGATTTCCAACAACTATTTTTTTCCTATATATAAAACCAATTTTTTTTTGAATATATAATATCTATTTTTGAAATCTTCTTTTCTCATTTGCTCTTTCTTCTTTTAATTTCAATTTTTCTCCAAATAATACACAAGAAGTCTGTTCTTTTATTATCTTCATAAAGTTGTGAGCCGCATTTGCTGTTTATAATAAGCATTCAACAATTAGGTACTATTGTTCTAATCTTTACAGATATTTTTACTTTAATTTAGGGTTTATATTATATTGTTATATTATTTTTATTTCATGTCATAGTTGATTTGTTTGAATTAAAAATTTTGATTATTGATTTTATATTAACCATTTAGAAACTATAAGATAATTACAATAGTTTAAAATATAAGATAAAAGTTTAATTAAAAATTTTACATCTCAAAAAGCTAGAAGAATAAAATTTTAATAAAAAAAAACCTCATTTGAATATTTCTCTTTAGGCGTTTGAACTTGTTAGGCCGCCTCTGGTGGGTCAGATCGGCATTTCATTACACTGGTCATCTTTCAGACAATCGGCCCATGGAAGAGGAAGAAAGGAAAAAGGAACAAAAATAAAAAAGAAAAAATTATTTGTAAATTTTAAAATATTAATATTTTATATATAATGTAAACATTATTAATATTAATATTTTAAAATATATTAAAATTATTAATATATTAAATTTTTAATGAGTATAAATAAAAAATAAAAAATATTAATATTTTAATCATAATAATATTAAAATATAAATAAAATATTAATAATTAAATTATACTAAATTATTAATATTTTAAATTATTAATTATTAATATTTTAATTAAATTATAAATAATGTAATACATATTTTATTTTATTTCATTCTTATCTATTCTACGAATTAAATGTCCTATAACATTTTAAAAAAAAATTTATTTAATGTAATTTTTTTTTAAGCGTCCTATGAGACAAGTCTTGTGGCCCTAATCCTCACTTGAGGCAGAAATCATCTCTATGATATAGGGTCATAGCTCTAGTCCTTGACTCTTGCATGCAATAACAAGAGGTGCAGCCTGTGTGACTAGTTTATTTATTGCCTTACTGGGCCACAGGCAATGAAGAGAGAAGCTTATCCAAAATAGACAAAGATGAGGGAGAATGTGACTTACAAAGAACAAACTGACTGCCACCCTGGTAGCCGTAAAGATGGAAAATCCAAAAGTTTCAGCCAGTTGATACCATCAGCTTCTGCCATTCTTTTCTTTTTATTCTGTACATTAACTCAAGACCATGTGCCTTAAGCCTGATAGTGTGGGGGAATGGAAAGTTGCCAAACCTCTTTCTGGGCCTTTTGACCTAACATAAGTCCCACCCTTTTTACACCAAGCGTGCATTTGCTTCAACTGTTTCCAGAACCACATTGAATGATTTAATCTGAACTTATAATTAAATATTGCTTGGTGAAGAAGCCACAGTACCTGGGAGTTTACATCAAATGTAAGCCACCGAAGCGGGGGGGGGGGGGGGGGGGGGGGGGGGTGTGGGGTTGTTGGGGGGCTGGGCTCTGCCTATCTTTAGGGATGGGATGGGAGGAGAGGGGGGGACTCTTACTGCAGGAGTACTTCTGCAACTTCAACAGCCCAGACTTGACCATCAATGCCATTTTCCCTTTCTCTAAAATGATAGAAAATATCATAAATGGAATCGAAATTCTTTTAATTTTTGAAGCATTAAATGTTATTGAATTGAAACACATGGAATCAAATAGGCCGTAATTTGACAGGTGAAAACACAATCCCATTTTTGTAAATACCTTATTACTTAATTCTATCAATTAATGTGGGAATAGGAATCTTTGCATTTACTCTATTGCCAAGAGATGCTTACAAACCACAAAAACTGAAAAAAAAATAAAAAAGCAAAGCTTTGTCAAAAAATTAAAAGAAAAATTAAGTTGACTTTTTAATGCTTTCATGTCCCTCGAATTTTGGTTAAAAAATTAAAAAAATAATCACATTTCATGAATATAAATATTCTTTAATTTTAAAAAAAATTCTAATGCAAGCATCTAAACATGCATTGACCTTCCGAGGGGATGACAATGATTACTTATAAACCAATGTTTGAATCAAATAAATTTTTATAATTAACAATGAATTAATTGTCATTAGTTAAAAATTCACGTGACATTAATGCGATGTTATTGTAAATGATGAAAATATTACATGATTATGTCATTATATCACATAAGCATGTTGTGTCATTACCATGTAATATAAAATAATAAGTTTCATTTTAACTAAAGATAGTTAATCAATTATTAATTATAAAAGACATGCTCATCTCAAAATAAAAATATAAAAATTTAATTAAACGTAATAAAAAATAACAATTTATTTATTTAATTTTTAAATAATTCAAAGATTTTATTTAAAATAACATTTTCTATATTTCAAAATTAACATATCCTACTCACTGTTACTCTTATATTTTTAATATACATAGTAAACGATTCTAACAACTATTTTTATTATATCATAAATTTTATTTTTCATTTTATAAACTTTAATTTTAAATCTTTTTAAAAAATTTCTCCATAATTATTATTCAAAATAATACACAATAATCAATAGATAGCTTCTGATGTATGATGAATAATAATACTAATAATAATAATAATATTATTATTATTAAACATAAAAAAAATAATAATAATATTGTTATTATTATTATATGCATGAAATTGAGATGGGCAATTTCAACCGAAAGGGCAAAATGGTGAACCGAAAAAGGAGTGGCAATTTAGAGAATCTAAGAAAACCAGGGTGAATTATAAGACCGCCAATAAATATATTCTTGGATTCATTTATTATTTGCTTTTGGGCTTAACGATAGCATACTTTCTATTTTATTCACTAAAACGGACACATAAAAGAAAATAAAAAAGACAGAAACAGAGAAGCCTAGGACTCTGTGTTCTTGTGGATGTGATCCACACCCTTTCTTCCTGATTGTTTCCTGAGAAAATTTTTGGATCAAAAATCAAAGCTTGGAAGCGAGAAAAAAATGGGTTTGATCCAATTTGTCAAATCAATCAATTGGGAACAAGAAGCGTACCCTGCTTATGAAGATTTCATTGTTCTTCCTCTCTTTGCTCTGTTCTTCCCCTCTGTCCGCTTCTTTCTCGATAGATTCGTCTTTGAGGTACTTGGTTTTATCGCTTTTATCTGTTTTTATGATAATTTTGATTGGAGTTTTGATTTTCTTTTTGAATTTTTGAAATTTTTGTTATTTTAATGTTTGTCTTTTAGCCGTTTATTGAATTGTTTTGATGGGTTGTTTTTGTGATTATAGGATTGGCTAATATAAGATTCGTGGTTTTTTTTTATGTGTTTATGGTGCTGGTAGTTGCTTGCTGCATGTAAATGGTATTCCATGTAATTTTATGCTTCCTGAGGAGCTTGATATAATGCTATGAGTGATGGTGAAAAGAATTCAATTTGGGTTTTGGAATCAGATCCTGGTTCCACTGTCTTTTAGTTTATGTTTTGTGGTTAGTGATATTTAAAATGAATAAGGTATAGAGTTGAAATGTATTTAATAGAAAAATTTGGAATTGATAAAGATTATAATATGGAGAATATGTTGAGCAATTTTTCCATTTGGATTACACTTCAGTTATGGAATTCATCTAAATTGGACATGATCACATTGTTTTTGCTTATGTTAATGCATTGGTTTTGAAATGGCTGCACTTGTTGAAGTCTGAGATTGGTCCCTGTATTATCTTGGGCAGTTTGGACTAAATGTAGTCCCATTCCCTAGGATGACTAAATGTAGGTCTTTCTTTTGTTTTCTTGAGTTTTTCTCTCCTTTGAGCCTATATATAAGTTTCTTGCCATTGTTTTGACATAGCACTCCTTATTGGTAAAGCTTCAGCCCAGGTTGTTGTTTGGACATATTTTATAATTGATTGAGAATTTGCCTTGAGTCTTATACGGTTATAAGTTATTCACAGACGTCTGGAGACTTTTTACCAATTTCTGGAACTTTTTGAAGTTAACCTCTTTGCTACAAAAACCTTAATGCTTTTGCTTTCTTGGGCAGACATTGAAACGCTGACATCCTCCTATTAGTTGTGACGTCATTCTGTGTGGGCTCGCTTAGTGCTATTTAAAGATTTGTTTTAAGATTATTTCTATGTATGTAAGTACCATGTCCATATTGATATACAGGTATTTATCATTTAAGTTTGAAATTGGAAATTTTCACTGTTATAGAGAGACAGTTTACTGTATTTTGCTCACTAAATGACTTGAAATAAATCAAACTAAGGTGATCTTTTAGTGTAGATAAAGTTCATATTGTAGTTGCTAAGATAAAACCATAAGCATAAATTAAGGAGTAGAAAGCTGCCCCTTTTCATTCTTCCCATGTTGAAGTGGTTGTCTTGAATGTTGAGGGGAAACGAAGTCCAAATTTGGCATATTGGATTTCAAGATGTCAATTATGTGATGTAGTCCTATTTATCTTTAGCTAGTTTGGTCGTTCCTCTCCTTGTTTCCTCTCTCTATTTTTCTGTCACTGTCTTTCATCCTGACAGTTTATTCATTTTCTGAAAGTATTTTGCATGGTTTCAGAAAGTTGGAAGCCGAATGATTTTTGGAAAGGGGCACCAGATGATGAATGTTAATACAGATGAGAGCAGGAAGAAGATTAGAAAATTTAAGGAGTCAGCTTGGAAATGCATTTATTATCTGTCAGCCGAAATTCTGGCTCTCTCTGTAACTTATAATGAGCCTTGGTTCAATAATACAAAATACTTCTGGGTAGGGCCTGGAGATCAGGTCTGGCCTGATCAAAAAATTAAGTAAGCTTCATCAACAGTATGTAATATATTAGCTGCTGTTTGATTTAAATATCAATGTTGGCGTAAACATATTCTTTGCATTTATTATACAATCAAAGACATCAGAAGTACAGCTTTATTAACTCAAAGACTAACTGTTGTATTTCTTTTCCAGATTGAAATTAAGGGGACTTTATATGTATGCTGGTGGATTTTATACATACTCTATATTTGCTTTGATCTTCTGGGAAACGAGGCGTTCTGACTTTGGGGTCTCAATGGGTCATCATGTTGCAACTGCCATCCTCATTGTGCTATCATACATATTTAGGTATGCTCTGACAGGTTCTTTCCTATACATAAGTTAGACTCCTAGATTAAAAAATTTTGCAGGATAGTTGTTTCTGTTCTCATGCCAGTTTCTTGCAGATTTGCCCGTGTTGGTTCGGTTGTTTTAGCACTTCATGATGCTAGTGATGTATTTCTGGAGGTAGGGAAGATGGCCAAGTACAGTGGTGCTGAAACAATTGCTAGCTTTGCATTTATTATTTTTGTTTTGTCTTGGATCTTACTGCGTCTCATGTACTACCCATTCTGGGTCCTTTGGAGTACAAGGTTTGTATAAGTTCATGCCTGATATATATTGGCTACCGAAATTTATGAGTTTCTTCTTAGGCACTTCAGAATCACACCCATGTCCATACAGATAGCACTACATTTAAGGGTGGAGAAAAGCGACTAATAAAAGAAGTTATGCTTTCACAAATGATAGTGGCTGACTGTGGTGCAGTAAGCAGCAATGTTTATGCTCTCGCTCACAAGAAAAAGAAATACTCTTCTGGGTTTTTTCAGTTCACACACTTTAAGCCCTATAATTGGATTAGTCCTGGTACTGTGAATTAATAGTATTTTAATCAAAATTAGGAACTCTTATAATACTTAAAATATGCTTAATAAAGAATTCTGTATCATGAGCATTGAGCTCCATGTTTCTCCCCCTTGAAAGTTTTAACCCTTTCTCCCCTGATATGTAGTTAATGATGGATCCTTTTGGTTTCAGCTTCAGTATACATAAGGATTTATTTCTTTAGTTTTATATAAATCATTTCAGGAGTGGTGACATTTCAATGGAAACTGGTCTTTTTTTTAAAGAAAAAAGAAATGCTAAGTTTGCCTTCTGGTTCTCATATAATCCGGAGAATAAAAATTGATTTAAATTATATTTTTAATTTTGTTCTTTTTATTAATCTTATGTACCTCATCTATTGCAGTTATGAAGTTGTCCTGACATTGGACAAGGAAAAGCATCCGGTGGATGGACCATTTTGTTATTATCTGTTCAACACACTTCTATTTTGCCTGCTTGTTCTTCATATTTATTGGTGGGCACTAATGTATAGAATGCTAGTCAAACAAATCCAATCCAGAGGCAAACTTAGTGAAGATGTCAGATCGGGTAAGTAAAACATATTTTGTCACATGGATGTGACTGCATGTAAGTACACAGATGAATTATAGAAAGAGTGATAAATGAATTTCAATAAGTATTTCTGAACAAGCAAAATATGAATTTACTATTTATATCTTTACGTCAACTGGCTTACAACCTGATTGATAAATGATAATGAATATCACATTTTCCAACCTTAGGATAGTGCACAATTTTTTGCTCATTTGTAAATAACTTTATAAACAAATTAATGCTGTAAAAAGAGCTTCATACCATTGTTCATGCATATTGTCATTCTAAATCCCTCTAGAATGTGCTTTCAAGTGGCTTTCCTTTTAACTACATAGCTGACTGTTTTATCTTTACTTTTCATTTTGACCTTTTTTTAATTTATGCAGATTCTGAAGGTGAAGATGAACATGAAGATTGATCTGGAAAGGAGGAATTCTGCATTAACAGGACTTATGAAAACGTAATCTTACTTTTATTTGAAAACCTCATAGAACTCATCAATTTGATTTAGTAGAATCAGTCATAGACCTCCAGACTCGGTTCTATTTAGAAACATCATAGAAAGTCCTCGATTTGGTTAAGTGCACCACAAGTGACTACAAACGCTCTTGTGCAAAGTTTTAGTTTTCACTTTGGTTTCTTTGTCTTCTTTCTCTGTAAACTGATTGTGTCTATTTGCCCTCAAACTGATAGAAAGGTCTCTTGTCATATGTTTTTGCAGATGGCGAACAGCCCTGTCGGCTTACACATTGATATTCTTTTAAGCTGAATGAAATACTCGCATTTTATTTGTAATTAAGGGAATTTTAGATTGTTTCGAGATGAGGTACAGAAGCATTTTGAAGAGTAGTTTAGTTGTTGATTGTTGATGTCAGGCTTTGGGTCCTTTTCAGTTCACAATGTTGGGTCTAGGTCTGCTGCCTCACCAGTAATTTGTTGTAAGAAAACACGTTTACCATGAAACTGTAATTCACCATCTCAGAAAGGAACTCTGCAGCCAAGTTGAGTTCAGAATTCTTTTACCTGCAAGCCAATGATTCTTTGCCTTTCAAGTAAATAACAGAAAAATTACTTCATTGCTATGACCTGGGGTTTGAAATTTGACGCTTAAGTACCCTGGCAGGTTGGATCTTGAATCCTGGTACATATCTATACAAAGTCTCTTTACCCACCAGGGTCAGCAAAAGCTCAACTGCAAATGGGGACTGTCTTGTATTAATATCAGTTAGTCAATCAGGTCGTTAAGTATAAAAATTAATTTAATTTAAAATAAAAATATAAGAGTTAGAACGTAATAAAAAAATTATTTATTTAAAATTTCATGAACAATTTAAAGATTTTTAAAAATATTATTTGTAATTAAAATTAGAACCTCGTGGATAATTCTATTTTCGGCTGGGCCAGCGGTCATCTGAGCTGGGGAGGAGGAGAAATTATAAAGCCCAAAAGAAAAATAAAAATGAAAAATGAAAAAAAAAAAGAAAAGGAAATTCGAGTAGCTTGCCCAAAGGGTCACCAGCAATTTTTTACCTTTCGAGTTGGAAGATATACGGAGAGACACTGACCGCCTATTCCCAACGACGTCGCTCTCTACTCACCGGTAAGTCCCTTTGCTTCTGCTACTTTTTCATCAAAACCCCAAACAAGATCTTCTGCTTGTTTGTTTTTCATGTGTTAGTTCTTGATTTTTAAAGCGTGCAGCTCAATTTTTTTAGAATTCTTTGCTTTATATATGGGTCTGAACTCTGAACATGAAACAAATCAGTGCAGTTATTGTTGGACAGATTTCTTGTTTAGATGCATGAAGTCCTCAACTTTCCCCGTTATGCATCTGAAATATTTGAGAAAATGACGGGAAGGGAAATTGGGTTTCTTTGAATGAGGGGAAATAAGTGTGATTTAATGACTGTATGGGGTGAAGGTTACCTTCAGGGTTAGTTATGGAAGTAACCCATTTTTATTTTCTGATTTTTTTACTGGTTTAGTGATTAGTACTACAGAAATTTTGTTGATCTTGGACTATCCTTTCTTTTGGGCAATGCCCAAAAGATTATATTCATAGATTGTTATTGTAAATAGGAATACTTTTTGATGATTAGAAATTATTGATCTTTGTAGCAAATTTGAATTTTTATTATCAATCTCGTGCACTTTTGCGATTAATGCTGATAATGTTTCTGTTTTCTTAATTTGGCAGTGCGTGAAACTTGATTTTTAAATTGTAAGAATGGAAGATGTCATAACCGAAATTCCCCCGCCTTCAAGATTCTTCCAGGAAGATCTTAACAACTTTATACCTCCATCCCCATCTCTCCCGTTGCCATTCCTTGTACTCTCTAATCCTAAGCCTGATAAGCCCCTTCGTCCATCTCTCCTTATCATCGCACTATCATCTCCATCTTTGTATATCTTCCACCATTTGTCAACCAAGACGTTAATTGGAAGTCTTATCCTACCTGAGATCCCTTTCGCTGGAATCTCTGTTGAACCCTCACTAGGAGACAAAACCTGCAACATCTATTCCCTTAAGGATGAGGACAATTCTACTCTCCTTGTGTCAGTTCAACATGGTGTCTCTGCAGAGAGATCTCACTTTGTTGCAAGGTTGCTGATAGGTGAGGATATTGTTCCTGAGAGGGTTCTGATATTGGATTCAATTCAGAGCCGGAACTTCAGGGGCAAGCTCTCACCAGATGAAACATATGCTTTTAAGCTGGAGACATTAGCTGAAAGAAAAGGATTGGGTGGTGGCAATGTAAACTTCTCACTGCTAAAGGGTTTAGACTATTTTCCATCTGGTAGTATGATTGATGGCTTGGCTGCTGCTCTGTTGAGTCGCTGCCAATTGAAGAACATAAAGGGGGCATTGTGTGTTTCGTGGCCTGAATTTGGTAGTTCTGCGGTGGCTCTAATTAGATCTCTACTGCAAAGGAATGTACTTCCTAGCTTGGACTTGAGCTTAAAGGGAGAGGTGCAGGATCAATATGCAAGGTTCAATCGAATTAGGCATCAGCCTTATGATACTGAATTGTACACATAGTGAACTACATTTATGCATTCGCCCACTCACACAAAAAGAAGAAGGAAGAGAGATAGTTTTATGTTTTATTCCTTTCTTAAAATTTCTCTTTTTTTGACATGTTGTTCTGCTGTCAATATTTTCCTTGGAAGAGGTGCATGAGAGTAATTCACTAACTTGTCTGCTGGGTTTTGCCATTTCTTTTAAGTTGAACTTATGAGAAGCTTCTGAACTTGTTCCTGTTTGACCTTTGTCTTGCATGTTATAACTGATGTGGTTCAGAATTACGTTAAACCAATCTCACCCATATTGACAGCAGTCATCCTGCTGTACATGTTATAGGAAGTTAAAATCTGCTTGCATATTTACTGGAATTATCATTTCCAGTGTCTGGCACTCTAATCCTTGCTAATTGTATATCCTTTTGTTCCACGACATTATATGTCGGTCTTGACATTATCACCTAAGATTTAGCCCATGCCCCTGGCATTGATAATGATACCTTGGAGGGTCTTGCTTGTTTTGGAACCTCTAGATGGAATATTGTCTTATTTGAGAAAAGCAACTGAAGAATGAAAATACAAGAAAGAGTATATGTTAATTCATTGTTCTTGTTCTTCAAGTTAAGAGCGTCAAGCAGTGAGCTAAATTCCGAATTGTCAGCTGGAACTTTATCAATATTTAAAGCATTGGTTTAACCTAATATGTTCAACTAGTTAAGTCTACGTTTTATAACAGATACCGAAACGATTAGATAATCACATGTTTTCCATTGGTTTAATATAGATTATGAGCGACCCTTTAGTCAGAGACTGTCTTTTTCCCCCCAAGGCTTCAACTTGCTAGATAAGTAAGAGGAGGAGACTGCAGCTTGTTTTCAAGTTAACAACTGAAAAAGCAGTGAAACATTTGCTGTTATCTGTTTATGGTTTGGTGGCTAGCCCAAAAACCTTTTCAAGAAATTTGTTTAAATATAAGATTTACGTCATTGAATCTGTGTCTAAGTTATAGTTTTTGGTTTGAGAGCACCCACCAACCAGGCCAACATTAGTTGCATCCTCTCTTGACTAATTGCACATAAATTTGTTTTAAATACTCAAACGGTTATGCACCTGGAAAAGCTTTCAAAATTTCCACCTTCTTTTTCCCTTAAATATCTTACAGTCCCACCCATTTCCCCATCCATTCATTCGAGAACAGCTTGTGCATAGCAGCAAAAGAATGGGGCATTACCCTTCTCTGATCAGGGTGAAATGTTTCATGGTTCTGCTCTGTATCTCCATTTTCAGCTCTGCCATTTTGGCAAGTGACCCTTCCTTGACATTGGATTACTACAAATCTACATGCCCAACTGTGTTTGAGATTGTGAGGAAAGAGATGGAGTGTCAAGTGCTCTCTGATCCTCGCAATGCAGCCTTGATTGTTCGACTACATTTCCATGACTGCTTTGTTCAGGTGACTCCGAGACACATATCAATTCATATATATTGCTCAAAAATAGTTTGGAGGAAAAATCCCAAAAAAAGTATTTACATTTATTATTATGAATATGATTTGTGCAGGGCTGTGATGGGTCAGTTTTGCTTGATGACACAATCAACTTGCAAGGAGAAAAGAAAGCTTCTCCAAATGTAAACTCCCTAAAAGGATTCAGAATCATTGACAGGATTAAGAACAAGCTTGAATCAGAGTGTCCTGGAATTGTTTCTTGTGCTGATATCCTCACCATTGCTGCCAGAGATGCTGTGATTCTGGTAAAAATGAGCATTGATTTGTACAAATCAAAAGCCTACAACACTTTTAACAGTCTCAATGCTTGAGTTAAGTCTTATTTGTGTTTTGGTCTAATTCTTTGCAGGTTGGTGGACCTTTCTGGGATGTACCGGTGGGAAGAAAGGATTCAAAAACTGCTAGCTATGATCTTGCCCTGGCAAACCTTCCTGCTGCTACTGAGGGTCTTCTCAGTATTATATCAAAATTTCTTTATCAAGGCCTCTCAGTGACTGACATGGTGGCTCTTGCTGGTAAGCTATTCCTAGAATCTTTCCTAATATCCTCTCGTGTTTAGTTCTCCATGGCGCCAGTTTCAAACTATATTATATTTTTTTAATGAATAAAAATATTATTACTCGAATCTAAAATTTTTATTCAAATTGTACTCGAGCATTTAACTTATTAATTAGCATATTATCTCCCTCCTCACAAAGTAAAGTTCAAATCCTTCTTTTTTAAATAAAAAAAATTTATATTCAAATTTTGTTGAATATCCTTATCACTCGAATTAATAAGTTTTTATAATTAACATATATAATCCTATTTGTGTAAAATAAGTTTAAATACAGATAATTTCGATTTATTCAAAATTTTAACCCCAAAAAAATATAGATAAAAGTTTAGGGAGGAAAGTAATGAAGTGAGATATGTATAAAAGAAGAACTAAGATTGGACAGAATTTAAAAAATAGACAAATATAAGTAATTTAGGTTCGGAAGTAAGGGGGTTAGACAAGAATTTAAGTAAAAAGAAATTATTTAAAAGAGAGATTGCAACTTGCTTTATTATTATAAGTATAATAATGAGTCAAAACACTTATATTTTATGGTTTAGAAAATGTATTTAACCATATAAATTACTTTTTTAATTTTAAAGTAGTGTTAATGGATCATGCCATTGGTGTAAACCTACCAAATATTTGGATGGCCTCAGACTCCTCCAAATAATGAGTAAATCTAATGAAATTTTCAGATTAGTTCAAAGTTTATTTTAAGATTTTGTTTTTATATTGTTGATATAATATTTAAAAAAAAATAAATAAATTTTTAATTTTTATTACTTTCAATTAAGTCTCTGTATTTTTATTTTAAGTTAAACAAACTCTTATGCTTTTATTTTGAGTCAAATTATTAATAGTTGATTTAGTTAAAATATCATTTGTTATTTTATATTACGTGACATTAACGTAACTTGTTGAAATGTCATAATTGATAATGACATGACATTCTGATTTATCATAATTGATAATGTTGTGACATGAAGACATGACAAATATAGTAGTTTTCACTATTCATATGAGCGTTACATCAGTGTCATATAAATATAAAATAATAAGTGACATTTTGATTAATAAAAATTTGTCAACCATTAGTTATAATAGCTTATTTGAGTAATGAAAATCAATAAACCATTTAACCCAAAACAAAAATATAGAGATTTAATTGAATGATAATAAAAAAATAAAAATTTATTTTAGTACATATAATAGGAAATATATGTTAGGATTTGATATTTTTGTTCACATATTTTAATCATTAAATAAATAAATATATATACTTGTCGGGCTCATGGGCGATATACCTATCAAAATGGGCCCGACCCATTGGATCGACTTATTTTTTTTTGAAAATGAGGTGGGATGGGTTTAAAAATTTAAACTCATATTAAAATCGGGTTTAAATGAGTTAGCTCACAAAATCAGTTGGCTAAGATGGGCTGGGGCGAGCCAATCCTATGGGCTAAAAAATTTAATAATTTTATATATTTAACTATATAAAATTAATAATTTAATTATCAATAATATTACTTATTTTATATATTTTAATGTGTTTAATCTTAACTTATCAAATTAATAATTTTAATTTATGAATTAAATCATAAAATAATTTTATTAATATAAAATTTATTAAGTAAAAATTATAACAATGATTTTTTTAAAAAAAATGAGCTGACTCAACCCAGCTCATAGGTGAGCAAGGAGTGGGCTGGGTTGAGGTTTGATGGCTCATATAAAAAATAAGCTGACCCGGTCCACCTCATATTTTTTCAGTTTACAAGAGCTTGGGTCATGATGGGCCGGGCCGGCTCATATTGACAGGCCTAAGGCGAGCTTGGTAAAAGAAGTTAATGACTGGCCCGATTTCTTTTCTTGGCTGGGCCTGACCCAAACAAATTCAACCCAATTAAAAATCCTAAATTATCAAATAAAAAAATTTTGGAACCACAAGATATAAAGTTCTTTAATGTTTTCAGGGTCTTTTATTCATATAAAATGTTCATTTTCTTAAAGCAAATTCTGCACTAAGTAGGTGTACAACCAAATAATTGGATTGTTGAAACTTTTATGGGACTTAGATTTTCCATTGTCCTGTTTGTTGTTTCTGTGGATACCACTTGCAGGGGCTCACACCATTGGCATGGCACGCTGTGTGAATTTTCGAGCTAGAATCTATGGAGACTTCGAAGCAACTTCAGGGAAGAATCCAGTGTCCGATTCATACCTAAGCAAATTGAAATCCATTTGCCCTGCAACCGGATCAGGAGACAACAACGTAACAGCCATGGACTATGTCACACCAAATCTTTTCGACAATTCCTTTTACCAAATTCTTCAGAGAGGGGAAGGGTTGCTCAGCTCGGACCAAGCGATGTACTCCAGCTTGTTGGGGATCCAAACGAGGGAGCTCGTCCAGAAATACGCAGAGGACCCTGTTGCTTTCTTCAATCAATTCTCGGATTCGATGGTGAAAATGGGAAACATTATGAATTCGGATATCTTTATGAGTGGTGAAGTGAGGAAGAGTTGCAGATTCGTCAACACTTGAAAAAAAAAAGCTGCGTTTTGTTCAATGAATTACGTAGTAATTGTTTGCATGTGCCAAGGAAGAAACAAAATAAAAAGTTTTTAAGTTGTAGTTTTCATTGAGTTGTCCAGAAATTGAAGTTTCCTTTGTACCAAGAAATTTAAGGAAATTGAAAGTTCATGTAAGATTCATGTTAAACCAACTATACAACAAAGTGGTTCTCCTACTGAAATTTGATCTCTTTAACCTCTTTGACTAGGTGCATGTGTCACACCCCTTCTTAAGAAGAAATAAACTGAGTGCTTCAATCCCACGTTCAATAGGTAGGGGATTGTGATACTTATAAACATAAGTGTTGTATATTTTATCAAATTAAAATTTTGAAAAGAAGATAATAATCTTGTGACATATAAATAAAGTACACATGTATAAAACTATGTCCAAAAAGAGATTTTAAATTCAATTCATAAGTTCCCTCACATTTTGTTAATAACATTTCTAAAGTTTTTTTTTCTTTTAATTAGAACTAAACTCCAAATGGTTCCATCAAATAAAACTTTGGGGGTCTTATGTGAAGCACTTGTTTGAATTTTTTTGGCATAATACTAAAAAAAAATTTCTAAATTATTCAGAAAAATTCAATAAGCTCTTTTATTATTATTTTTAATCAAATTCTTATATTTTTATTTTGAATCAAATACACTTTTATGATTAACGATTGATTAATTGTTTTTAATTAAAATGTTATTTATTTTTATACCACGTGTTGCGACGTGGTATATTGATATCGATAGCGAATTCAAGATTATACATGAAAATAGCTAAAGGGTAATTATAAACGTAATCATATTATATAAAAAATTTTATACATATAATAAAAAAAATTAAATATTAAAAGGTGGTGGCTGCCACCACTTGCTACCCCCTTTCCCCTTGGCTTCCCCAATGGCCGACATATCTTAGTAATACAACATGATTACATGATTATATAATATTTTTATTTTTCACTTTAAATTTAAGTTTAACCGTTACGTTTATATATAAAAAAGGATTTTTTTTATCCTTTTTTCTACGCAAATGCAATAAATAGGGCATGTTGAAATAGTAAACGTTGATGACGTCCATATACACCCCTTTTTCTTTCGTTTATTTGGGCAGAGAAAAAAAAGTCTATACTCGTTTAATAGCTTTAAATTTCGATGCTTGATATTTTAGTAAGAAAAATGTGGTGCCAAATATAACATGGTTTGTCAGCGGTGATATTTTCTTCCCTTCTACTTCTTAAATTCTTACTTCTTCTAGTAATTATGGACTTTGTTTTTGGTTTCTTTTACCAACAATATTTTGACTATATATACCCCATTTAATAAATATATATATTATACTTAATTCAACGATAAAACACATATATCTAATTCAAAAAGTTAGATTCAAATCTTTTTCATTTTAAAAATCGTATCGTATCAAATTTTGAAAAGAGCTATTTAAAAAATGAAACTATGTGAAGGTAGTGTTTCGGTCTTATAGAGTTATCTTAAGAACTTTATATTAAATTTTGTCAAACTTAATATTATATTATTCTTATTGATTGGTTTGTTTGGTTTTGTTTAATTGACTTTGATATTAGATGTCGTTCACGTTATATCTATGATAAATTATTAATTTTGATTATATTTTTTTATTTGTAAATCTAATTCCATGTAAAAAATAATCACACATGTTCATTAGACAAGTTGTGACTCAATGCCAACTAGACCTAGATTATAAATTTAATTAATTAAGTATTCGATCTCATTTTCATCTTAAGTTTCCCTATCAAACATTTAGGGATGAAATTTGACGAGTAAGTTAAATATTATCGATGACGAATAAAATTACTGAAAGAATTCTGACGAAACAAAATTTTGATTTAAAGATAAAAAATATCTTTTAAAAGAAATTTGGTCATATTCGAGTTTGGTAATTCAAGACTCCAAGGCATCTTATGAACGTTATTCCATTAAGGTTAGACAATTCAAAGTCAAAATATAAAAATTAATAGATGTAATGAAAACGATTTGATACTATTTAGAGCTTTGAAAAAAAGGAGGTTATATTCAAAGTCAATCATTTAACAAGGGCATGTAACAATTTAATATGCCTAACTCTTGCATGGGTTTTCTTTCCAAAAAAAAAAAAAAATCTAGCATGGGTTTGCATCCTCTCAATTATTTTTTTAGATTATTTTTTAATACATTGGTCGTTATTGTGTATATGTATAGAAACCAAACATGAATTATAATTTTATATACAACAGATCTAATTATGAATTGTGGATCTTATATATTAAATTGCATCACAAAATTTTAATCATATATATATAAATTTTTTTGGTTATTCTCATCAAATATCTTATTAGTTTAATCTTTTGACCCTACATTTTTGTTTTTAATATTTGTCCATTTTGATTGCAAAATTTTATTATTTTAATTTTGAATATTATATTTATGAATATGTTGATTTGCCGTATGTTTATGAAACTCACCTTTAAATTATCCAATAAAACTTTGTTTCGTAAGGAAGGAAGTGTAGGGTCAAATAACATTACATTTTAGAAAATGGGGTTTTTAAAAATTCTCAAGAATAGAATGAAGTTATTTAGAATTTTAAAAAAAAACTTCTATATCTATTTAATTAAAAATATTTAAAAATCACTAAAAAATTAATGAGTATAATATTAGTTAGTTGATACCAACAAAATATATCAAAGATATTTGAGACATCTTATTCCTAGATAATTGTAATTAGACAAATATGTTATGAAATAAATCTAAAAGAGCAAATAAAGATAATTGAAAAGAATAATTAAAGAGAAGAAAGAAAGTATTTAAAGGGAGTAAGAAAATTTTATTCAAGTGTGTGTTTACAAATGAACTGAGAATGCCTATTTATAGGCAAATAATCTCCTTATCTTGATAGAATTTACAAGATGAAGATAACACTTGGATGAGATGGATTAAATCATAATCCAATATAATTTACATCAAATCTAGATATAGATAGAATAAATGGATATTCACAAAAATATTCATAACACTCATCCTTGAATATCCATTATATTAAGAATATGCTTCGTTAAAACCTTACAAGGAAAAAATCTTATGGGAAAAAAATCCAAGTAAAGGAAAAAGAGTACATAATTCTTTTCAAGAATACACTTTTGAAATATTGTCTTATTAAAAACCTTATCAAGAAAAACCTAGTGGGAAAAACCTTGATATGAAGGAAAAGAGTACAATGCGTATTTTACTCCCTCTGATGACTGCATGATAGAGATCTTTAAAATGATGTATTCCAACTTTTCAAATGTTGCAGTAAGAAGGGCTTTAGTGAATAAATCTACTAGATTGTCACTTGGTGAAATTTGTTGAATGCTTATTTCACCTTTTTCTTAGAGATCATGAGTGAAGAAGAATTTTGACGAACTATGTGTTTTGTTTTATCACTTTTAATGTCTATTTCCTTTAACTATACTATGCAAGCAGTATTATTCTTATATAACATTGTTGGAATTTCCTTCTTGGTTGACAAACCACACGTTTCTTGAATATGTTGAGTTTCAGATCTTAACTAAACATATTCACGATTTGCTCATAAGTTGCTAAAATTTTTACATGGTTAAAAGAAGTAGCAACTATAGTTTGCTTTACAAAATACTATGAAATAGTCATACCTCCACTTATTAACAAGTAATTTGTCTGGGATCAAGCTTTGTGTGGATCAGATAAATACCTTGCATTTGCATAACCAATTAAATTTTATTTTAATACATTTGAATAATATAAGCTTATATCCATTATCCCTCGAAGATATCAAAATATATGTTTAATTCTATTCAAATGTCTTCGAGTTGGAGAAAAACTATATCTTACTAATAAATTCATAGCAAATGTTATATCAGGTCGTATATTGCTAGTAATATACATTAGTGTTCCAATTGCATTAAAATACAGTACTTTAAGACCAAGAAGTTCTTCAATATCTTCACGAGGTCGAAGAAAGTCTTTTTTCACATCTAATGATTTTACACCATTCGTGAACTCAATGAATATGCTTTCTTCATATAAAATTGTTTTAGCAGTTTTGCGGTATAATTTGAGTAATGAACAAAAATTCTATTTGCCAAGTGTTCAATCTAAAGACCCAAACAAAATTTTGTTATTCTAAAGTCTTTTATCTCAAATTTTCTCTTTAAATAATCCATGACTTTTAATAACTCTTCAAGAGTTTCAATAATATTCAAGTCATCAACATAGATAGCAGTTATAATACATTCATATCTAAACCATTTTATAATATACATTAGCATATAAGATTATTTCTATAGCCTTCTTTCAATAAATATGCACTAGGTCGATTATACCACATATGTCTGGATTGCTTCAATCCATATAAAAATTTATTTAATTTGATCGAATAAATTTCTTGAGAATTCAAAGTTTTGTGCTTCAGGCAATTTAAATCTTCTAGGGATTTTCATATAGATATCGTTATCAAGTGAGTCATGTAAATAAGCTATAGCTACACTCATTAGACGCATTTCAATCTTCTCATATATTACCAGACTAGTTAAAATAGAATTGTAATTATATCCACCACAAAGAATATATCTCTTCATATTTAATACCAAATCTTTAGGTAAAATATTGTGCGATAAGCCGTGCTTTATATCTTATTTTTTTCATTTCATATTCGCACAAATACCCATTTATATCTCATTAGTTTTAGATCATTTAATGTAAGGACTACAGGTCTAAAAACTTCACATTTTGCAATTGAATTCAATTTCACTTTGATTTCGTCTTTTTACATTGGCCAATCATTTATATGTCTACAGTTTTCAATAGATGTAGGTTCAAGATCTTCATTTTCTTTCATAATATTGAGCTCTATATTATATACAAAATATCGTCGACGTTTATTTATCAGTTCCATCTTTTCCCATAATAACATAATTGATTGAAATCTCTTCATTTTCTATGATTTCAAGTATTTGAATTTCTTCTGAAATGTTTATCAATTATGTCAAGGGTCTCTTCTAGAGTTTCTACTTCCTCTTTCTGATCATCTTAAATATTTCCTCCTTTTCTTTTTCGAGGATTTTATCTTTGGATCTGATTGGTCTCAACACTTCTGGCGTGCCTTATCTTACAAGGACATTAATGTTAATAGGAGCATTTGCAGCTAGAATATAAAATTTAATTATTTTCTTTTAGTTCAGTAAATACATCTAGCAACTAATTTTTTATATTTTGCAAAAGAATTATCTTTTGAACTTCAAGTTCATATTGATTTGTGCGAAAATCAAAACGAGATAATGATAATTCATTCTAAGAAATTTTCTTTTGCAGCTGCTTATATTTTCTCTGCCTAATATTGGAAAAATTGTTTCAACAATATGACAATTGACAAACTTTGTCATGAATAAATCTCTTGTTGATAAATCTAAATATTTAATTACAAATGGAGATTTATATTCAGCAAATATTTCTAACCTCCTTTGAGGATCCATTTTTATGCGTTGTGGTGAAGCAATTGAAACATATATCGCACATCAAAAAAATTCTTAGATGGAGAATATTTGGTTCTTGATCATAAACCAATTGTATAAGGAGGATTTATAATAACTCATTTGGCCTGATGCATACAAATGCTACTGTATCCAAAATGGTATGCCCCCAAGTAGACGTTGGGAGTTTCAATTTCATAAGTAATGACCTTGCAATTAGTTGAAAGTGTTTAATAAATAATTCTACTTGACCATTTGGTGTATAAACATAAGCAACAGACTGTTCAATAATTATTTCAACTAATATGTAATATTAAAGGCTTGAGATGTAAATCCACCAGCATTGTCAAGACAAATAATCTTGATTATATAACTAGGAAAATGTGCTTATAAACAAATGATTGTAAATGCCAAATTACAAATTGATAATAAGCACACATGTGACCATCTAGTTGATGCATCGATTAAAACCGTAAAATATCTAAATGGTTCACATAGTGAATACATGAATCCACATATAACCTTGAATATTATTTAAAAACGTAGGGAATTCAATCCCAACTTTAAATGGTGATAGCTTTATAATTTATTTGCCTTCAGAGCAAGCAACATATAAAATTCATTAGATTGAAAAATTTTTTTGTTTTTCAATAAA
The DNA here is from genome assembly GCA_036013995.1 of Theobroma grandiflorum. Lineage (NCBI taxonomy): Eukaryota > Viridiplantae > Streptophyta > Magnoliopsida > Malvales > Malvaceae > Theobroma > Theobroma grandiflorum. The sequence goes on from CP142127.1 coordinate 2,997,301, forward strand.
TGATCATATAAATTTTCAATTATTTTCTTGCATCATATTGATCCGGGATGGTCCAATCGATTATGCCAAACATTAAAATTATTAGTAAACTTTTGGTTTACTATGAGTTTTAATTATTCTAATAATTGTATAGTTTAATTCTGAGAATTGAGTGAATAATTCTTTTCAACACACTTTCTATTTGATATAGTAGATGTAATATAGAGGTATTATGTGTCTCTTTCATTCATTGTCTCAATATGATATCTATTCAAACAAATATCTTTAAAACTTAATAAAGTTCTTTGAGACTTAATAGAAAATAATACATCCTCTATTACTTTATTCCTCAAGATAGTAAAATATTAGCTCTTTTAGAGCCTTCAATTAATCTTGTACTACCATATATTGAATTGACATTGATTTTTCTTTCATTGTCAAGTAGGAAAAATATTTCTCGTCTTCAAATATAGTGTGTTATAACAATGTTTGCTGGACATATATTTAAATCATAAATCTTGTATCCAACAATATGAATATCTTTTTTTTTAATAAAATAAGATATATACAATAAGAAACTTGCAAGTTATCATAAAAGAATATTAAATATAGAATTAAAACACATAATAAAAACATATCATTTAAATATAATGAAAACATATTAGAATATCTTCATAATATAGTTATACTAAAATATACCAATTACTATTAAGTTCATTTTCGAATATTTCTATTACTAATCGAATGATCAATTCCTTCTTCAAGATAAAAAAATCAATAATAGATATTTTTATTACCAATTATGTAATTAATTCCTCTTTTAGAGTGAACAAATATCTTGATGTGCTATATCAACTTGGTCATGATTAAAATTATCACAAGGTGTTTTAATTTTTAGTGATGTTTGATAAAATTTAAGACGTACAACAAGTACGTGACCAATGATCTTTCATGGCACATCAATAACAATACGTTTTTTATATTCCTTTTATTTTTTTTTATCTTTTCATTATTTATCCACTTCTGGTGGGTTACAAGTATTCATTCACTTCTTGATGAGTTATCCACTTCTGGTGGGTTAGTGGGTTAAGGTGTCCATCCACTTTTGGTGCGTTGAAAGTATTTAGGTTACAAGTATACATTCACTTTTGATGAGTAATCAACATATGATGGGTTATCTACTTCTGGTGGATTATTTATTTATTTATTAATAAGTTACGACATTCATCCACTTTTGGTGGTTAATTATAATTAGAATTAAAATAGTGATGATGTAAATTATTATAACGACTTCTTCCATATCCATCATAATAATTATTAAATGATATGGCATTCACTTCAGAGAATAGATAGATTCATGACCATGACCTTAATTATTAAATGATGTCACATTCACTTGGATTTATAATAATTTTTTTATGAGGATCTCGTTTGTCACATTCATTTCAGGGAATGACCATTCATAGTTTTTCATTAATAACTATATAATAGCAAATTCACTTTCCAATGAATATAATATATACAATATGATTGTAAAATTCATACTAATATTGATTTTAAGAGAATGAAAATACCAAAGAGATATCAAGTCACTTACTTGATTTTTTTTTTAAACCAGAAATCAAAACCCAATCGTTGAAATCCTTTTGAAGCTTGAAGATAATGAAAACATAATAATTCTAAAACTTGAGAGATCAAAGAATCGTGCTGATAGCATATTATGAAATAAATATAAAAGAGCAAATAAAGATAATTGGAAAGAATAATTAAAGAGAAGGAAGAAAAATTTAGAGGGAGTAAGAAGATCTTATTCAAGTGTGTGTTTACAAGTAAACTGAAGGGGCCTATTTATATGTAAATAATCTTCTTATCTTGATAGAATTTACAAGATGAAGATAACACTTAGATTAGATGAATTAACTCCTAATCCAATCTAATTTACATCAAATCTAGATATAGATAGAATAAATGGATATTCACAAAAATATTCATAACAAAATAAACCTTTTTCATATTTTAACGAAATTATTTTTATCACATAAATCTATCATTTTGCCTTTAATAAAACACTATACAATAGTTAAAATTTAATCCAACTTGAAAGTTTCGGACTCAAATCTCCAGATAAGAAAGGCGATGTTTATCAAAAGAGAAAAAATTATTTTTATTATGTAGTTTAAAATTATATATATTAAAAAATAAAATTCATTTAATAAAAAATAAAAAATATATATTAACAACAATTTGACAACGTCAATAAGATCATAGACTTAAACGTAAATGGTCAATTTTGAACTTTAAACAATTAAGTTTCGCTTCTTCTTAATTTAAGATTTAAATATTTTATTTGTCTCAAATTTGTTGGTGTTGAGGGGTTTATATAGATATTCAAGAATAGGTAAAATTAGCTTCAATGCGAGTCTTTTAAATAGGCGTCTATTTTTAAGACTTAATTCGCCCCCACCACTAGGTATGCAAAGGGAAATTATGCGATTAGTCTCAAGGATACAATGAAGCCAACGTCTAACTTTCGTATTGCACTTTACGAAACTAGACCGCTAGATACACTCGAGGGTTTGCAAAGTCGTTTGGCCTTAAAACCAATTTTCTGCAGCAAGATGATAATAAGGAATTCGGAATCTTTTGTAGATGGTGGAAACTTTAGTGTTTTGTTCTTCTAACACAAACACTTTCTCTTGCTCTTTTGCACTTGCTTGTTGTATCTAAAATTTGGTGTGTCAATATGGATGACAACAAGCTCTTTATATAGGCTTCAAAATGTCTCTTCTTCAAGGACACTTCCTTTTCATAAAGACATCTCTTTGTCTAATAAGTATTTTTATGTTCTAATGTCACAACCTTTTTATAAAAATCTCTTTCATCCAAAAAGTATCTCTACACTTTTTGCCAACATAACTTTTGAGCAAAAGATATTGTTTCAATAAACATATAATGAATAGATAACTATTCATTCCATAAATCATATTCTTTGATTTATACATTGAAACAATATCTATTCACATGTAACCTTTCACATGTTACTTTATAATTGTAACTTTTCACATGTAGCTTTTCACATGTTACTTTACAATGATAATTTTTCACATGTAACTTTTCGTTGGTATCTTTTTAACATGTATTTTCAAGAAACATAATTATTCACACGAAAACTTGTCTATATTCCAATAGACATATTGTGTCACTTTTTGTGACATAACTATTGAGCTAATGATAGCTCTCCTTCATGTGAACTATTCTTTAATTTTGAAAATACACCAACAAAATTTTATATTTTTAGGAAAATAATGAATGAAATATCATAAGATTTCTACTAGCACGATACATTATAATCATATATATATTGATAAAAAAATTGTATGTATAAAAAAAGTTATATTAATCCAAAATTTGCTATAATAAGAATTTAGAACACAAAGCGTACCTGAATTTTTATCTATGGTTTAACAACAGAAATAATTTTGATCAAATTAATTGATATTCCTCTCATTTTCTTTCTAAGTGGGATCTTTATGTTTTTGCTTAGATAAGAGAAGGAATCTAGCCTTTTTTTTATATAGTAAATCCCTAAACCCACCCATCATAAGATATAGGGTTTACATTTATTGTATTCATGTATCATTACTGTATACATGAATCTATCATTATTATATACATGAATTAGTGGATTTATGTATCATTACTGTAGTTATGAATATGTAGATTCATGTATCGTTATTGATTACATATATGAATAAGTAGATCTAATTATAAAATATAATTAATTGCCATTTTATCAAAATTGAATAATTTTAACTAATTTTATAAAAAATAAAATAAATATAAATAATGTAAGTTCATAATTGAAATTTTTTAATTTATATATATATATTATGTTCTTCACCACTTTTTCAGTTTCAGATGCTTCACGATTAGACTCGGTCAATCAAGCCACAAATTGTGGCTATACCTTGTCATGTAATAACATGCCTAGGATTGATGATCAGATGGATTATATGAACTCAAAAACAAACTCTGAATTCGTCAAACAAGGAGAAAAGAAAGACAAAGACAGACAGAAAACGCAATCAATCAATTCTATGAGGTCATAGGTTTGTTGACGAAAGGTTCTTTGAATCTACAAAATGCCCAAAGCATTTAGTCAAACGTGTAGCCCTGGAATTTGCAAATCTTCCATCTATTCATTAATGAAAAAGGGGATAAGGTTGAAGGCAACCCAAAGGCAGGCAGTCCCCATTTCCATTTGGTTCCCTTTGCATTTAAAAGTTGGAAGAGGAAAATAAGAAGGAATTGATTCCATGTTTTGCCAAAACCACCCCTTGTCTCTTTCTTTCACTCTCATCGGCTTTTCTTTTGTTAATTTCTTTTGGATATTTGGTCCACGGCTCAAAGGGAAAAGATGGGGTATATATATATTTATATATATTTCTTTGTTCAAGTCAACAGTGCGAAACCATTAAAAACTTTGACAAGTCTTTATGTGCTGTCTATATCTTTCTATTTCTTCCAGTAGAATGTTCTACGTATTGAACACGAGGTGGACAAAAACTTTTCCTATTCTAAAGAATATAGAGGAAATATCCGGATGTATAGTAAAGTAGGGACTTTTCTAGATTCTGCTCAGCACTGGAAACACTGGTGGAGTCAAGAGGATTCCGGGTTTAGGGGGCAAATAAGAGGGTCGTTTGGGAGGCAAGACTTAAAGGAATAATTCTAATGTAATAGATTTTACTTTAATTTCTAAGTTTATTAAAATTAATTATTGATTAATTGTTAAGAGATATCTTATTAAATAAAAAAACTATTATAAAATTAAATAAGAATATATTACAAATTTTAAATTTTTTAAAAATTTATTACAGGATTGACTTCCTTCAATGCAACTTCGAAACTTTGCCTTTAATGGAACCGAAAATTCTGGCCCATCCAAAAGATAAAACACAAAGAAACGCATACAAATCCAATTATGGCCAAAGGATCAAATCGATCTTCTTTTTCTTTGCCACATGCTTGACATGCGGAGTCCGCCTACCACATTTTGGCTTCTCTGCTAACACTGCTCATTTGGAACAAAATCAAAATCAAAATCAAAATAAAAAAGAAAAGCTTTTTTATTCTTCAAATTATGAAAATAACCACTCAAATTAAGGATAAAAATCCAAGTGTCTTATCAAATTCGATTTCACCACTAGGATATCATATTATAAGATTGTTTATTTTTGACTCAATAACCTAAAACTCAATCGAAAAATCAAAATAAAATTTCAATAATGAATTTTGTCACTATATTTCAATTTTACTCTTTCCATACAAATTTTACGGATTTTTTGTTATTTTATAGTTGAAAATCAATAAAATTAAAAGTATAACAATAAAATTAAATGATGGGCAACTGTGAATAATATATTGTGAGATATTTATGTGGGGGAATTGGATATATATAATTACGAAAATATGGGTCTGACAGCTTGAGAAATCATGGTCCAATCTCCAACAGCCCTCCCCACACCGCCAAACCAAATGATAAGTTTGGTTGGGGAAGAAGATATTGGAATTGGAGTGGTAACAAAAAGGAAGAAACAGTCCATTCGAGACGCAAATACTTGGCTTCCCGGGATTGAGTGGGTGGCACCAAACACTATTTATTTATTTAATAATTTTAATTGAAAAAGAATGAAAAATGGAAAGTGCTGGTAGTGTTAAATAGCGCTCTCTTTCATCATTTATGTGAATCCATTCTCGACTGAGTGTCTACTTTTTGCAGATTCTCTAGAATTCCCAACTGCCCAGAAAAAAGAAAGAAAGAAAATCCCGGAAAATCACATTCTTTTCTATTCCGGGAAAGGAAACGAGAGAAATAAAATAAACAAAAATTTTTTTAATGTGTATGATGAAACGATGAACTCAGTGTGACTCATTTACTATAAAGAAGAAAAGAAACCGACTCTTGGCGTGACTCGGTGAGTACAGTCGTCATCATTGCAAAAAAAATCTTTCTTCTCTAGTTGGTTTTGATTTATTTGTAAATTCTGGAATCTGGGTATTGTTTGTTTTGCCAGTTTGTTATCTGGGTAGTCATCATTTTCTTATTGTTGGATTTGTTTTGGTTTTATTTATTTTATTTTTTTGGGGTAAAAGTGGTTGCTTTAGATCCAAATAAGTTGTTAGAATAGAGGTTTTGGTAAGTTTAGTGTTATTTTTTTGGTTTCTGTTTAATTTTGTTCTGTTGTTAAAGGTGGTGCAAGTTTTCTTTTTTTTTAATGTGATCTTTTATTTGTTCTGGTAATGTTGGGTCATTGAGAATCAAAATTTTGTGTTTTTATTGTTTGTTGAATGTAAAAGGTGTTTTCTTTGATCTTTAAAGGTGCTATGTTATAGCTTTATGTTGGATTTTTGTATTGGTTTTTCTGAAAACTGACAAGAGATCACTAAATAAAGAAAAAGCTAATTAGTTTGTTTGCTATTGCTTGATTCTACGCTTTCTTTGGTACTTTTTACACTAAATGTCTGACAATTTCCTTGAGTATTTAATGTGAAAAATGAGATATTAATGACTAGTACCACCGATAATCGTGACTGTTAGCAATCCTAGGAGATAATAAACATGTATTGCTGTAATCTTTTATGATGACGATCTGAATAGCTGCTTGCTTTGCTCTTATCATTGTGGAGTTTGATGCTTTCGTTGCACTTTCATGGATTATTATGATATTAAAGTTTTACAAAGATTCTCGTTTAATCATCTTAATTTTTCTTTCATTTACTGCAAAAAGAGTTGGTGAAATCTTTTATTTCCATAAAACTCTTACCGCTGTATCCATCCTTCAATAACTGGATGAGATGCTCATTCTTTTTTTATTTATATTTTCATGTTTAAAGTTATACAAGAGGAGAGCATAAGTGACTTGAATCTTAGATTTTACCTAAACTGCCATCATGCCTTTTAACTGATGTAATGCCAAGTTGTCTGTTGAAAAACTTACAATTATGCATGCAATGCATCTTGATAATTCATTTCCTGACCTTATACCTAAGGTTGAAGTCACTTAGAAGGTCAATATGTTTTTTTATTAAACATCGTGTTAAGAACAATTGAGCGCATGTGGGAGTAACAGATAAAGTCAGGGTGATTATCATTGCCTTCTAATGTGTCTGTGGCATCAAGTGACGCAATTTTGACGTTTATAGATGATGTGAGATTATCTTAGTTTTGCCAATGAATTTTGTTCTCTTACTTTAGTTTCAGTTTTGTTGTTGATTGACATTGTGATTGTTTTCTTATTGTACATATGCAACTGTTATTTAGAAATGATATACAGAAGATAAATGTCTGTCTTGCTTTCCAGCTGAAAGAATATCTGTCTTAGATTGGATGAAAATCTAGTTGGTTTATGTGCTTCACAGGCATACTGTAGCATTGCATCCTTTTCAGTGTCCCAAAGGGCACAGCTATTCTTTAATTGTTTCCTTGCACTGCTTATTTATTTATTTGTTTTGTTTACTGTACCAGAGGTAGCTTTCATATTTTCTATGGCTCAAGATGCTTCTGGTTTTGAATCACACCATAAGAAACCAGGTCTCTTAAAAGATCAAGTACGGCTGGTGAAGCGAAAGGGCTGTGATCGCCATGAGATTGTTCCAATCCAAGATCCTTTGTCTTTTGAGAAGGGGTTCTTTATTGTTATCCGTGCATGCCAATTGTTAGCACAAAAAAATGATGGAATAATATTGGTAGGATTAGCAGGTCCTTCTGGAGCAGGGAAGACTGTATTTACAGAAAAGATACTCAACTTCATGCCCAGCATTGCTATTATTTCTATGGACAACTATAATGATTCCAGTCGAATAGTTGATGGAAACTTTGATGGTAATTCATCTTTTCTCCCATTTTACTGTCCTTTTGCAAAATGGTGCTTTTGGAAGTTATTATTCTCAGGAAGTAGCTACACCATTAAAAATGTCTTCACGCCACTTTCTGGAGTAGTTTTTTCAATTTTTTCTTGTTCTTTTATTTTTTAAAATTAATTGATAACTTTGTATAAAGTTCTATGCTCTGACATGATTGTATTGACCATGATTTCTTTTTTTGTTTTTGTTTTGTGAACAATGACCTATTGGGAACCACTGAAAGGTGCTGTTCATTACTGCAAGAATGTATGTATAATTATGTTAAAATGATCAAGGAAATCACTTCAATGATCACTTCAATGATGTAAGTCCAACTATGGGGTAGTATTATAGCAGATGGGATGATTTTTTATTGCCACTTTAACATTAAAATTTGTTCCTGATTGACATTAAGGTCTTGGTTTGCCAAACTAATCCATTTACACAGAGGAAATAGAATGTGTCTTGCCCGACATCAAGTCCATAAGCTGGTTATACTCTTGAGGATGTTAGTTGATGTGAGGTGTGCATGTGCTTTTGGAAAAATTTTCAGCGAAACTAAAAAATGAGTTAGCCTAGCATAGAACTTTGGACAGCTCTGCTGGTGAATTTAACCACTTAGGCTACCATCATGTATGATGTTTGTGTGTGTTTACTGGGGTTTAAAGTTATCGTGCTATGAAAATCTTTTTTTGTTACAGAGTTGAAATCTATGAAAATATTTTAATTACTTATTTGTGCTTTAGTCTTGAAAAAGTGTTACTAGTTTTTAGGTTCTGTAAAGCAATGCTGATATATTGTTTAGCATTTGCACCATCTGGTGATGATTGAATCTATGAATTTTGTGTCTCTTAGTCTTGAAATTTCCGAATTTGCACCATTTATCCTTTTATTAATGAATTAACTCTCTACTAGCTTTTTGAGTAATATGTGCACTTTTTTTTTTGTCTGTGTTTGTGATTATCTTCTTAATTCCATTGTCTTTTGTTGCCATCCCTTTTCGTCTGTTGATACATATAATATTCTATGTATGTTAATTCCATTATTTGGTCAAGATACTGTGCACATCTGGAATTTTTCTGCCTGTTTATGTAGGGTGCGGTCAGTTGGTTGTTACTATTATTTAAGTATCCTGGGTTTGAGGAATATCAATTTTCAATTGCCTTTGGTGACACATTGAAGTGCTAAACAAATTTCCTTGTTTGAAGAGCTTAGCCTCTGTTCTGGCTTTGGTGCCCTTAGAGCATGTAATTGGATTTCAGTAGTGGTGGGGAACCCTATTAATGAGTTAAAGGCTTTCTGAGGTCTACCTCAGTGGTTTTAGGTATTTATCCTTTGAATCTAGGGCCTTTTTGATAGGTTTTCTTTTGGACAACGTAGTTTGTTTGGCATAAGGTTTTCTTCCAACCTTTCAACTTTCATTGCATGGATTGACCTATTTTCTTACATTGGCTTCTGTGCCTAAGCCTTTCCAACTTCGGATGATTGATTGATCAAAACCTCTTAAGAATCAAAACTGTTTAAGTCTCCAGTGTTTATGTTCTCTAGGTGTTGCATATCTGGGATGATTCAGCTTGTCTGTTTTGTAAACTTTGACTCATACCTGCCTTCCATTTTGAGTTGTTTTTCTTGTTATCTTTTTTTCTGTGTTCAAATATGGTGCAGTATATGAATGTCCCTGAGTGTGCTTTATTTTTATAGGAATAAGATCTAAGACATCAATAGAAAATGAGACATGAGCAGCTGTTTTAATTATTTGTTTGAATATCTATATTGTTGGGAAGTAAAAGTTAAGGATTTTAACTGAAAGCAAGCAAAGCAAATGACAACCTTCTGATTCTTTTAAACAACAGATCCACGCTTGACAGATTATGATACATTGCTCCAGAATGTTCATGATTTAAAGCAAGGGAAGGAAGTCCAGGTTCCAATCTATGATTTCAAGACTAGTTCCCGAACAGGATACAGGTTGAACCCTGCTTCATTTAGTGCTTATCAGTACTATCATTTGCTTATAAAGCTGTTAAGGATTAAGTTTTTGCAGGTATGCCAAAGGAAAAGTAATGGTAACAGTAATAAATTGAATTGTGAATTGTACAAGTACTTGATCAATATATATTAATCCATAGTATAAAATCAATTAGATTTTGAATCAGATGGTTTGTAGTGCTTTCATATTTAGCTGCTAGATTTTATATTTAATCTAGCACATATACATGACAGGACCCTTGCAGTTCCAAGCTCCCGCATTGTAATTATTGAGGGCATTTATGCTTTGAGTGAAAAGTTGCGACCTATGATGGACCTTCGAGTATCTGTTACAGGGGGGGTTCACTTTGACCTTGTTAAACGAGTCTTACGAGACATACAGCGTGCTGGCCAAGAACCTGAAGAGATAATCCATCAAATATCTGAAACTGTACGCTCAGCTCCCTTTCTTTGGTTGAAATTTATTACCACAGAGTGAGAAAAGGCTTAGTTTGTTGTTGTTCTGTAAATCTTATGAACCTACTTTAATGCAATTCAGTGCATCATTGTTGTTTTCCGGTAGAACTCAGCATGTTTTTTGTTATACAGGTATATCCAATGTACAAGGCCTTTATTGAGCCAGATCTCCAAACAGCACATATAAAGATCATTAACAAGTTCAACCCATTTACAGGATTTCAAAGTCCCACTTATATTCTAAAGGTTACTATTTGCACTGACTTCTTTGCTTGTTCCTCTATGTTACAATACTTTTAAAGCTGCTGGCGACTATACTTGTTGCTATCCCAGTATCTATGTCCATAGCTGCTCTGGCATCTCAGTTTTTCTGTTTATTGTAGTCAGCAAGGAAGTTTACAGTGGATCAAATTAAGAATGTTGTATCTGAAGAACATACAGAAACAGAGGAGCAGACTTATGATATATATCTTCTACCTCCTGGTGAAGATCCAGAATCTTGCCAATCATATCTGCGGATGCGGAATAAAGATGGAAAATACAGTCTCATGTTTGAGGTTTGTCTCTCATACATCATCTCTTGTTATCATGAGTTTAGGTCCTACAGATTTGAGTTCATATTTTCGGATATGATTGACAATTTCACTGGTCCTATAATTAATGTCTTACAAGAGTTAAGATTGTTGTTGGAACGTGGAGGAACCCTTGTAGATATATTGGGAAAACATGTATTTGTCTAGTTCTAAATATAGTTGAGTTCTAAAAAAGCATAAATTTAAGTTGCTTGACACTAATGAGCGTATTTCAATAAACATAATTGTCATAAAACAACCACCTGCCACTCGAATGGATTGAATTCTTTGTTTTTCTTGATCATGTGTTTTCTTTGTGCTTGATACCTCACCTTTCTCCACTGGTGTAAGTTTGTTAAAACTGTACCAACTGATGAAAATTTGATTTGATAGTTTGTGATCCTCATTTTCAGGAATGGGTGACGGATAGTCCATTTGTCATATCTCCAAGGATTACATTTGAAGTTAGTGTGCGCCTTCTTGGTGGACTAATGGCCTTGGGTTATACAATAGCTGCCATCCTTAAAAGAAACAGCCATGTATTCTCTGATGATAGAGTTTGCGTGAAAATTGATTGGCTAGAACAGCTAAATCGTCAATATCTTCAGGTACTTATTAAGAATCTGAAATCTTCTTCTGAGAAAGTACTAGGATGATATTTTAGTACTTTCAAACTTCCTTCAGTTGAAAACTCATTCCTGATTTTCTAGTTTCTATAAATGTTTATAATTTTCTTTATATATTTTGCATTTTGTTCACACAAATTATGTTTTATATACTTTGTCTTGGTAATGATTCCTGCAATTATTTTTTCCATTATGCGAATTAACCTTCTTTCTGATGATTTGTATGTAATTGTCAATATATCCTTTGGAAGGGTGAAAACTTTGAGTGTGGATTCATATAATACACAGCATAGATGCTTCATAAGTGCCATTTATCTTTCTAGGAAGTGGCCAAATTAACTTTTTAACCTGTGCTTTATATTTAGGAGGAACTCAGATAATCATGTGAGGAATTTGATGATTTACTATGTCAATTAAAACATCGGTCATATTTCTTGTGTCAAAATATCATTATAATTTGTAATTTAAGCTAATATTAAACCTCTTTTTTTTTTTTAGTTTGTTGGTAGGCTACTACTAACCACTGTGTTTTAACATTATTAAATAGGTGCAAGGAAGAGATCGCTTAGTTGTAAAATGTGTTGCAGAGCAGCTTGGTTTGGAAGGTTCATACATTCCACGTACCTATATTGAACAAATCCAACTGGAAAAGCTTGTAAATGAGGCTATGGTATGATAAGTCCCAAAAGCTTGTGATGCGCTTTTCAATTTTAGTAGCTCTCATCCAATAGTTGGACAGGCCCTGCCGGAGGATTTGAAGACAAAGCTCAGCCTAGATGAGGATCTGGTGTCAAGCCCAAAAGAAGCTCTCTTACGAGCCTCTGCAGATAGGGTTGCCTTGAGAAATAAGCATCTCAAAAGGTGCAAATATCTGATACACATCTTTTGTCTGCAGCATAAGAATGTTGTTTCATGGCCCTTTTCATGTGTATTTAACTAACAGAGTGATGCATGCTAACATAAACAGTGGTATGTCATATTCATATTCAACTCAAAGGGAGAAGAATATACCCAACTTTGCTGGATATAGTGTGAACAACCGGATGTTTGATGAGAGAAATTCAGAGTCAGCTCTAGCACACCAGGTTTTTAAGTAGTTCTTTTAGGTTTATACTTGATCTTTTACTAATATTTGGTGAAATGCTGTGGCAACTAATCTCTCCTGTATTATTCTCCTGCCCTGTGCAGGGAGTCATTACTCAGCTTTCAGATCAGATATCCTCTCTGAATGATAGGATGGATGAGTTTACAACCCGTGTCGAAGAGTTGAATTCCAAGTTAACTATCAATAGAAGTAGTTCCAGCCAACAAAACTTGGCTTTTCAAGCGGATACTTGCAATGGCTCTGCTCCAGCTTCTTACTTCATCAATGGTTTAGGCAATGGTTCCATAATGCCCAATTCCTCATCTTCCTCCCAGCTGGCTAAGGATTCTCTTTTAATCGAAGAGGTGCTGTGGCTGGTCTCTTTAAGCCTTCTTATTTAAGTTTACAGGTCAACAGAAGAGACCTGAATATGAACTAGATTGCTGGCAACAGAAGTCAAGACATTTGAGGTTCCTTTCAATTCTGGGAAAAGTTAGGAAGTTTTAGGCATGGATCATATAAAATCTCCCTTAAGGGCTGATTTTGGTTGTCAAGGGACCAAGGGAATTGGTCTTTGACATAATTTTGAAACATCAATGGCTAGAAACGACTAAAATATTGTTCATAGTACCCATTCAATTAAGCCTATATCTGCTCAAGTATATTTATTCATTTGAAGTGTCAGATTCAGTTGCTTTCCCTAAAATTTTTGTGCTCTATATCTATGAAGCAGATATCCACCGTTGCACGGGGACAACGTCAAATGATGCACCAGCTAAACAACCTTAGTAATCTCCTTCATGAGAGACTTGGAGAGAGGTCTCAGCAAGCAAGTACAAGAAGGAAAAACATGGTGGCTGATGCAGAGCCTATTAAAGTTCCTCTAGTGCTAACAACATTGGTAATTGGCGGTCTAGGAATCTTCTTATACAGGGGCTTTTTAACCCGAGACTGATTCGATCCTCTGCAATATTTTTCACGTTTTCTTGTCCTTTTATAAGATTTTCTTTTGTCCCACCAAGTGTTTTTGCAGCATTACTCTTCTGCTCGGGAAAGACAGTCAAAAACTGATCATTAAGAGTTAATTGGGGGCAAACAAAACAATGCTTTCAAGCTTTCTCTTTGAGGGTTGTAAAAGAAGGGTGCTCTGGCTAATTTTTTTTTTGCTTCTATTTTTTTCACTCTGTGGGGGACTTCCTAGCCATAATGGCAAATGCTATTTTAGCCAGTTGTGACATTCTCTAGTTATAAATTAATAGTTATTTCTAGATTAAAATTATGTAATCATTTTCACTTCCATATGGATGATAAGCCTCTCTCTCTCTCTCTCTCTTTCATTAACATATGAAACCAATTTCTGGTACTTTAGACCTTCACTTCAGATCCTCATCAAGGCTGACGTTAGCCAGTGTTATACTTATTCCAAGTTCCTCTTGGCTGATGGGTTTTGGCTCAAATTAGTTTTAGGTTTCAATTATTAATCAATGAAAAATGAGTAATGACTCATAATTTCAGGAGTTTGTTGAATTTGCTCATTTATGAAGATTTTAATAAGATTCTGTTTATTATGTAAATAAAGTAGGGATCACTTAGAATTCTTGTTGTGTCCAGACTACTTAGATTAGTATCTATCTTTATAGTTTATGTGATATATCCAAATTACTTAAACTGGTATCTATCTTTTTCTTTAGTTTCTTATATTTTTTTTTAGTTTCTAAAATCTAAATTTCTTTTTAAGTAGTGATGTAAATAGATTGTTGTTATATAAGTTTTCACTTGTACCAAATTTAATAATATAAGTTTGGTATCACTTTAAGATATATATATATATATATATATATATTGGGTCTATATACACTACCAATTCATTAAATCATACCATATCATCACAATGATAAATTTAAATTTGTAAGGACTTGAAACATTGTTGTTCTTCCTCAAATCCTAAAATCCTATTAAAGCCTCAAGAGAGAAAGACATTTGATAAGAATATTTTTTTTTTGAAAAAATAGGAATCAAACCCTACAATCATATGATTGTATTTTCATAGAAAATTTTTAATATTTAATCAGATGGAGTTGGAGAGATAAAAGAAAAGATGAGAAAAGAATAAACTTTGAGATGAAGTTGGAGAGAGAAAAAATATTATTTTATATATTTTAAAGAAAATTTTTAATATTTAATTTTATCTTATATATATTTTTAAAGAAATTTTTTAATGTTTAGTTTTAAATCCATACAAATTTTAAATATATCATTATGATGATGTAGCATGATTTGATGAACTAATCTATGCACGGTTAGTGTATCAAATATAAACCTATATATATATATATATTAATCAAATAAATTAATTAAGTATTTAACAAATTAAATAATTAAATATCATATAAAAATTAATTATATATATAATGTTTCAAAAATTTGTAATTTGTGAGATTCAAAATTTTATCCCTGCATACCTTTAACACAAGCTTTCCTATGTTAACCAACTTCTTTTTTTAAAAAAAATATAAAATTAAATTTTTTATGATCTTTTATTATTTAAGCTATTTATTTAGCATATAAATATGTTGTTGTTATATGGGTGCTTGCGAGTATCTAGCTAACTCGATAACATAGTGTTCAAGTACTCTATATTTGTTTTTTCTTTTTTTAAAGCAACTTTATATTTGGTTATGAGGCGGATTAGGGTAAGGCTCTTAAAAGTTGATATGGACTTAGGTAAATTTCGAGTATCACTTTTAGAATATCTTAACACTTTCGGGTACTCTATATTTGGTTATGTATTTGGTTATGGAGTGGATTAGGGTAAGGCTTTTAAAAGTCAACACGGGTTATGGGGCAAATTAGGGTAACGCTTTTAAAAGCCAAGGTATCATCTTTAGATTATATATAATCTTACAAAATTTTTAGAGCTTTTAAAAGCCAAGGTATCATCTTTAGACTATATATAATCTTACAAAATTTTTAGATTTAGTGAAATTTGAACCTTTGTTCTCTTTATCTTTAAGATAATCCTTGCCATCTTAACTAATCTATTTTTTTGTAAATTAATAAATGTAAAATTAATTTATATTAGTTGAACTATGATGCAAATTTAAACAAGTAAAATTTGTCTCAAGTATTTAATAGATTCAGATAATTAACAAATAGTGCTTTACTATTAAAATTCAATTTTAGATAATATTTTGCAATTTTACATAGGTCTTAATAGGGTTTGGATACCGTCATAGTTAAAAGGTTTTAGGTTGGGTAACTCAAACATAACCATTCTCTACCCGTTTACGTATATATTTTGGATAATGTTTTATGATTTTATTCGAGTTTTAATAAAATTCAGATACCATATTAATTAAATGAATTTGGATTGGGTGGGTTAAAAAAGCAGGTACCTTACCCATTTATATCCCTTGTTTTAAATGCCATTAACATAAAGTGTTTACATAGTGCCATACTTAAAGCCTAAATTCCTCTTGTTTGATAGATTTTGGCTCAAATTAGTTCTAGGTTTTATATATTAATGAATAATGACACAATTACTTACCTAGGAGGATTCAATTGTCTTTTTGGAATAGGTATATATATTTAATTAAATATTGGAATGCATGTATATATAGAGTTTTTTTCTATCGTCCCACCTCTAAAGGTTTTTGATATTGTGAACCTGAGTTGGAGAGCAGAAAAGTGTTTGTTTACAAAGATTTACGTTGATTTCGTCCAGAAGCTGGAACATATGGTTTTTTCATTCGAATTTCCGCCTAGCAGAATAGATTGCCATAAGGCCCTGTGCTGGGGAGGGCATTCAGATATAATCAGTAACTTGCCCGACAATGTAATTGAAAGCATCCTTGGTAGATTGCCGATTCGAGATGCAGTGAGAACAAGTATCCTATCAAGAAGTTGGAGGTACAAGTGGACTGCGCTTCCTAATCTTGTATTCGATGTTATAGATGCTGATCGTTCTATTTTTCGCTTGAACAACAATGCCTCTCAGTTCGAGGATGACGATGAACTTGTTAAGGTTATTTACAGGATTCTTTGTCAGCACAAAAGCCCCATACTCAAGTTTCGCCTCCTAATCCAAAGCATGAGAAGCTATCCCGATGTTGATCAATGGATTAATTTCTTATCGAAGAACGGTATTAGGGAAATCAACCTCGAGTGTCTCAAGGGAGACCGATATAAAATCCATTCTAGCTTGTTTTCGTGTGCAAACCTGAGGCAGCTGAGGCTTCAGCATTGTGTAATCCCATCACCTCCTCCTACTTTCAATGGATTCAACTTCCTTACTCGCCTCATGGTTTACTGTGTTACAGTCAACAATGAAGGGTTTGAGAATCTCGTTGCTAGATGCCCCCAACTTAACCAGTTGTATCTGATTTATGCGGATGGTCTTGATAGACTGAACATTGATCATGCTCCCAAGCTGCAATCTTTGTTATTTGTTGGCAGTCTCAAATGCATCTGCTTGAAGAATACCCCAAGTTTATCGCATGTGACAATTTCTCTGTCTCAACTGCCTGATATGAATGAGAATCTTTGGAATAATGGGGGATCAATCTCTTTGATCAACAATCTAGATTGCTTATCCAATCTTAAGAGTATTGTAGCAGGATCCTATTCTTTAAAGGTAAATTTTCCATTTTGTTATATTAATATAAACATCTATCTTTGTTGCTTAAAACATCTTAATGCATTTTTTTTATTTCCATATTTTTTTTGGGGGTGAAGTTCCTTGCTGAATGCATGGCTAGAAAGAGGCTTCCATCCACATTTATCCATTTACGGTCCATTTACATCTCTATGCTAATGTTTGAAGACGTTGATTCATTGTCTTTCGTTGTTGGCTTGATTACAAGTTCACCAAATCTACATAAACTTGTTGTCACGGTGAGTTTCTATAATATTATTCTCTTCAATCATGTCACCATAACTATTTTGAGCTATATAATGAGATCAGTTTTCTGATCATCCACAGTCATGTACTAATTCAGCAGCAGAGATGGAAGCAGCGACAGAGTATTTGGAAGGAGAAAGCCGCTCCATTGGTGGTTTGATGAAATTGAGATATGTTGTAATGAAACAGATATCAGGTTTAGGGCCTGAGATGGAGTTGGTGAAGATGATATTGGGCAAGTCACCATCGCTTAAGCAAATGAAGATTGAACCTGACAAAACAGTTGATATCTCCAGTGAATCAAGGATATTGAAGGACTTGGTACGATTTCCTAGAGCTTCAAGAATTGCAGAAATCATATATCAGAACCTAGATCATAGCCTAGCTGACTGATCAACTCCTTGTTTTCCACTGCCTCGTCATCTCTCTCTCTCTATAAATATATATATATATATATATATATATATATACACACACTTGACATTTTGTAAATAATAACTTAATTAAAAAGAATAGTCAAAATACTTCGAAACAATTTAACAACATCACTTTCATTTCTCTGTATTTTTCTATTTTTTCTATACTATTTTGTTGTTGAAAAATTTTATGAAAATTTGATAATTTTGTCACATATCGATTAATATTCAATGAAGTAATTTTGTTAATATAAAAATGCAATCAATCATTAAGTATCGTTTGTAGTCAGTAACTCTACATATTCATAGGATTTGATAAACTCGCTTGTGGCGAATTTTGAGAATTAAATTTCACTGCAAATCATCTTGGCTGACTTTGGAAACTGCAGCTACGCTCGGCAGCGTGAGCTTGATGCTCCTAATCTCAAGTTCCTCAAATTTGCTGGAAAAGTTGTTTCTATGTGTTTCAAAAATTCCCCACGTCTTGCAATCGTGAGTGTTCATGACCGTGATGAAGATTGGGGAGACTTCTTCTTTTATTTGTCTACCTGCTATAGTGTCGATTTTTGAGATCAACTTAAAGATATTTTTGGTGCTCTTCTGGAAGAAGAGTGATTCGAATAAGAAGCGTAGTGACTGCCTTGGAAAATGTCGCAAGTAGTGATCTTATATAAGCAATCCAATTCAAGTTGTAAGTAGTAATGGATTTTTTTTTTTTTTGAAAATTAACAAATTTATTAATGAAGCCTAGGTATGGGACGATTTTTAGCATATGAGTTTTGATGTAAAACCCACTTGCATAAAAACCTTCCCTTACAAAAAAACGAAAGCTCTGTTACACAAAAAATCAGAGCAACAGTCTGCTATACAGTCCCAAAGAAACCCCCTGATATACAGTCCCGTATTTACTCACATCCTAGCCCCTCCCAGATTTACATTCAATCCTTCTCATTAATGCCAAGAAGATTGCACAGCTATAAACATCAGTCAGCATGTTCAAAACAAAATCATAAAGACAATCCAATCCAGACCAAGGCAAAACAAAAGTGGTCAGACATGCACCTCTTTGATGGACCCTTTTTTCATAGCTCGAAAAATCAAACCTATTCCTTGTTCCAGAGATCAGAAGAAGCTTTGCTTCAGTTCCACACCAACCTCAATCAGCCTCAGTCAAAAATATTAATTAAGTCCTCCTGTCTCTGAATCCCCTCCTTTGCCAGGCAATCTGCCACTTGGTTTTTTTCTCTAAAATATGGTTCACCTCCCATTTCTGAACACTCTTTTTCAGCCTTTCAATGTGAAGAATCCACTTCCTCATTCTCCATGGTACTTCCCTTGGGTTGTTCGCCCACTTTACCGCATTCTTGGAATCACTTTCAATTATCAGCTGATGTGTTTTAACCCATTTAGAAGCTGAAAAAATCAAGAAGGCCTCTCTAATTGCTCTAATCTCTGCTAAGTTTGCATCCCCCATTCCAATAACCCATTTAGTAGTAATGGACTTGAATTATTATATAAGTCTTAACAATCATATTTATATCAGATGTAGAATGTGGAGTATTGATTTGAAGATATTTTTAGTGCTGTTCTAGAAGAGTCAGAAACTTGATTGTAGTACATGCGTGATAATCCATGTTACATCGAAAAAGAACTTGATTGTTAAAATTTGTATAAGAGTTTAAGTTAATCATTATTAGTAATTTGAATTTAAGTTTTTTAAAGTCCCGTGATTTAGATTTAAAAGTTATTGAACCAGTAATGTTTGTACCTGGATTGTTACAACTTGTCGAAAGTCTATACTGACTTTTGCTTCATCAGAAGCTCTCCAAAATTGAGAAAGCTCAAAATCCAGGTTTGCTCGTTGTTATAGTATTATTAATGTCGATGTTGGTCCCTTGTTAATCTTCTTAATAGTTTTTCTTGGGGGGGGAATCGTTCAATTATGAAGAACAATCACATGATTGTTAGCATCAGCTTCGAGAAGTAGAGCAGACTAACTTCAATGGTAAAATTTATGAAATCGATATGATTAGCTTTCTATTGATCAGATCATTGACAGTGAAGAAAATTGTCATTCAGCCCCGAAGCTGAAATCATAATCCTGGATCCTGATGAGGAGAAACCTCCTTACATTTTCCCTATATAGTGCACTGTTTTCCATTCCCAAGTTAGCTTTTTATGGAAGATTTTACTACCAGAGAGTATCTGAAGAGATTGTCCTGATGAGGGAAACTCCCCAGCTCAGCAGCATTCTTCTTCCACTGTTTGAGAATCTTTTTCTGTATCTGCTAATTTGTTTCCTTCAAGAATTTGAAGCACTTTAGACATATTTGGTCTATGATTTGGCTGGTGTTTTGTACAAGAAAGCGACAGTTGAATCATTCTCTCAAGCTCAATCTGATCGTGGTTGTTTATCAAGCCCTTGTCTATTAGCTCATCAAACCTTTTTTCCTTGTAAATTTTGTTCACCTGCAATAATGATAGCAGTTTGAGTAATTGAATCCATTGAGAAAGAAAGGGAGCAATTGAATTTCGGAAGCTATTCAGATTTCAAACCCAAGAATCTTTTAAAGTGCAAGAAGATCTCTGCTGCTTACCCAATTAATCATTGCCCTTTCCTCAGTATCCATTTCCCCAAACTGTGAAGGTCCTTTGCCTGTCATTAATTCAAGTAAAAGAACTCCAAAAGCGAATACATCAGTTCTATCAGAGGCCTGACCAGTTGACAAATATTCCGGAGCAATGTACCCTATAGTTCCCCTCACAGCCGTCGTCACATGTGAATCCTGGTGTTCCATCAGCTTAACTAAACCAAAATCCCCCACAACAGGCTCGAACTGATCATCAAGCAGCACGTTTGCAGCCTTAACGTCCCTGTGAATGATCTTAGGGTCACACTGCTCGTGAAGGTATAATAGTCCCCTTGCTGTGCCAAGGGCAATTCTTTTTCTTGTACTCCAATCCAAGGCTGGTTTGCCTGCAAGACATCAAGAGAAGGAGCTATGAAGTAAACTATAAATAGCCATTTATTCATTAAAAATGGTAGCAAAATCAAAGGAAGTGATTCAATTGTAGCAGAAAAAGAATACTGTTATGTTACGTTTGAGACGGGAAGCAACACTCCCATTAGACATAAAGGGATAAACTAAGATCCTCTCTGTTGCTGTCATACAAAATCCATAGAGTTGTAGAAGGTTCCTGTGCACCGCTAAACTGATAATGTTTACTTCAGCTTGGAATTGGGTTTCCCCTCCAGCAGCATTTCCATCTATGAGCCTTTTAACTGCTACAACTGTCCCATCTTTAAGATGTCCTTTGTAGACATTCCCAAAACCACCTCTGCCCAGTATGTTTTTGCTGCTGAAGTTGTTTGTGGCAATAACAAGATCTTGGAAAGGGAGCCTCTTCAAGTTCCCAATGGATTCTTCTTCCTTGTTTGTGGCTAATAATATTCAAAGATACAGACAGAGCTTATGTGACATGTCAAGATTTTTAACTTTACTTTCAATAAACAAAAAGGAAATGGGAAAAAAAATCACCATTGGCATTGAAGAATATTTGCTGCTTGTGTCTCAGCCGTCTCGGAAGAAAGAAAATAAACCCCAAAACTAGTAGGCAGATGCAGCTTAGGCCTGAACCAGATGCTATAGCAATTGCGTGGCTTTGGGGTTTTCCAGAAGTTTGTGAGTCTAACAAGTAAAAAGCACAGGAAAATGATGTCAGATTAAAGAACTAGACAATCATACAAATTTGGGAGAAACCATATCAATATGGAATTAGAATTTCTAAACAGAACCGGAAAGTAACATAATCTTAAGGCAGGTGATAGGATGCATATAAAAATCTTAAATTCTAGATAGGGTGACTTAAATCGTGAATTTTACACTAAAGTCAAAAAGTAGGTAATTAGTGGTTTGAAAAAGAATTAACACAACCTTTCGAACAAAACTTCAAGATAAGGACAAACTGAAGAAATATTAAGAGGGAGAACTGTTCTTACTTTGTGAATTATTCAAGGAAAAAGGCATTGGCATTGGTCTTGATCCGGAGCAGTCTTGTTCACTCCCTACGGCGCAGATCAATGGGTTTCCAACAATGCTGTGTCAACTAATAAAATGTGTTAGCAAATAATAACTAGACAAAAATAGTACTAAAAAGTTATATAGTTAAATCTTTTGTTTTAAACATGGTAAAACACAGGACACCAAAGCTAACTCTAGGAGTAACTTACTTGATTGTTTTTGCATAGAATCCCGGCATAGGACCACTCAAATTATTGAAAGACAAGTCCCTGGAAAATTCAGCTGATCCCACATATTGGTAACCCTTACTCTAACATGCATCATTTTGGAAAGAAAACTAACTGGCATTCATAGGATTAAGAGAATTACAGGAAAGCAAGCTGAGTCATGTTTGCCAAGGAGGAGGGTATTGGTCCTGAGAGACTGTTATTATTCAGCCTCCTGATACAAATTCAAAGAAAACCCATTATTAGATTCAAACTGATTTAAGTAAATAACCGTAATTCAGGAAAAAAAAAGTGCTAAAGCATAGACAATATTTCAATATATATACTTACAGGTATTGGAGGCTTTTTACATGGGACAGACTGCGGGGAATTTGACCAGAGAAGGAGTTGCTAGAAAGATCAAGTGTGTTAAGCTTGGGAAGCTTCCCTAATTCGGAGGGTATATGTCCTGATATATTGTTATCCTGTAGGAGCCTGCAAAACTTTCATTTAAGATACAAGGCACTCTAGCTATAGCTAGCACAATATGTCTGATGAGAATTTGATACTCACACATGCTGGAGATTTGTCAAGTTTCCAATGGTAGGTGCAAGAGTACCAGACAAATTCTGGCTTGGAGCTCCCCTGAAACAAAATCATTTCAACCACATCACTATATCTTCCCTAGTCTTTACTAAAGTACTAGAATATAACTATTTATCTTTTTGTGTGCGTTGTGTTTGCCTTTCCAAATTTAAATGAGTGAATATTTTGGTTGCCTCAAGTGCTACTTACAGCCCAACGACTAGACCATCAGGAGTGCAAGTGACCATACTCCAGGGGCACGGACAAATGGCTGCTTCATCCCAATTGTCAAGAACCCCATGAGGATCAACCAGGAAATTCTTAATGCCCATTAAAGCTTGCACTAAGAAAATTTCGAAAGAAAAAAAAAAAGGTTACTTCACAATTCAAATTTTAAAACTTCTTCAAATATCATATATATGAGAAGGAACTGCGGTTACCTTCAACATTGACACCCTTCGCTGGTAACAATGCAGACACAGAGGTGCAGAAGCAGAACAAGATCACACCATATAAAACAGATTTCTCTTTCCATGATTTCATTGATCAGGTGCATGCAGCTCGGACAACAGGCAAGGTAACTAAAAAAAATCTAAGATCAGCTTCTTTATATAGCAGGAAGTAGGCGAGATGCTGATAAGAAATGCGAGGAAGATTCAAGAAAGCCAATCCTTTACTGGGCTTGTTTCGTTATATGTAGTGTTTACATCTCGAGCCAAGCCTCCCATGCAATCTTAGCATGCTTTCATCTTTACCAAATTCCTAACACAACATTATATAAGCCAGGTGAAACCGATGTCACCTCTCTCTCTCTTTTCGGCTCTGTTTGGAACGACAACTTTCCAAGTCAACCTTGGTGTGTTGGGACGGTCAGCACTGGAAGACAGGAATTCTTGGAAGCTTCAACACTATCCTGAATGAATAAAGCTCATCCATGATTCTTCAACGTGAATTGTTAAATATTCTGCTAATTACCTTTTCATTTATGCAGACTCACTGACCACCTTTAGCTACATCACTAGCAAAAGCAGCCACATTGGCCCACTGCTGACTTAATTGGTCTAAAGAATAAATTCGTGTTTTGATTGTTAAAAGCATGGAAATGGAAATGCTAGGATTGATTAATTCCATATATAAGCAACCACTGCATATATGATAGTGTGGCTTTACAAGCTAAAATCTATTATAAATGAAGGATGAAGAGTGAAAGGGGAAACAATGAAAATATCATCATCAATCAACAAGGAAACTAAAGCTGTTTAGTTCATTTTTCATTTTTATCATTCACTCTTATCACTATAGTAAATGAAATAAGATAAATTAATACATTGCTAATATGAAATACTCTCATTTTATTAGTTTTATGAAATTTTCAATAATAATTTATAAAGTAGTTATCCAATTATTTTTTAGAAAAAGAAACAAAAATTAAAAACCAATTAGTGTGAGAAAAAAAGAAGAAAACAGAAAAACGTATGAGTCCTTGTCTAAGTCTAAATGAGCCCCCAATTAAAGAAAGGCCCAAACATAGCCAGAACTCTAAGTCTAAATGAGCCCCCAACCCAAACATAAAGAAGACTGTTCACTTAAAGCACAAACTCCAGTTAAAGAAAAAAACAGTACGACACCACACCCAACAACTCTATCAAAGCCTCAACCTTGCAACCATTTTGCATCTTTAACTGCAGTATCTGATGAGAGAGATAAAGAGGAAGAACAAGACAACAAGAGAGTAAGGAAACTTAGTTCTGCTTCTGGGTTTTCGATTTTATCCCAGGTTAGTTCTTTTTTTCTCACTTTTTTTTTGTCCAGTCTCATATATTTACCTTTTTGCCACCCGGTTCTTTCAGTTTTATTTGACCCATGTCTTATGATCGGTTTCTTCTTCACTGATGGAAAGAATTAGGAAATCCCAATATTTTTTTAATCCTAAATTGCACCCAATGATATGCATGAAAAGTTAATACATTTGGTCTTTTTATTGAAGCTAAAATTACCGAGACATAGAATGGGCTATATTTCGATGAATTCATTGATATGTACTTAAATTATGCAGATGGATGATGTTTCCTGTCCGGATTTAATAAGTGATTTGCCTCAAAGCATTATAGAGAGTATCCTCACGCGTTTACCAATACGGGATGCTGTCAGGACTAGCATTTTATCGAGTAAATGGAGGTACAAGTGGGCAACGATTACTCAACTTGTATTTGATGAGAAATGTGTGAATTTATCAAATGATCGATGTGAATTTGAGGATATTCTTGTAAAATTCATCACTCGAGCTCTTTTTCTTCACCAAGGACCAATTCATAAGTTCCAGCTTACGACTACGTATTTGCAATGCTGCCCGGATATTGATCAATGGTTACTTTTCCTGTCGAGGAATGATATCAAAGAGTTGGTTCTTGAATTGGGAGAAGGAGAGTGGTTTAGAGTTCCTTCTTGTCTTTTTAATTGTAGAAAGCTGACCCGTTTGGAGCTTTTTCGTTGTGAATTGGATCCGCCACCGAGTTTTAAAGGATTCTTTTGCTTGAAGAGTCTCAATCTTCACCAGGTTTTGGTTTCACCTGAGGCAATTGAAAGTCTTATATCTAGTTGCCCTCTTCTCGAGAGCTTGGCATTGTCTTACTTTGATAGTTTAGCTCTCACTATCCGTGCTCCAAATCTAAAGTATTTGTGCCTGGAAGGTGAATTTAAAGACATTTGTCTTGAAAATACCCCCCTTTTAGTTGCAATGTCAGTGGCTATGTACATGACTGATGACATAGCTGAACACTTTGAGCAAAGTTCAGGGTGCAACTTTAACAGGTTTCTTGGTGGTGTACCTCATCTTGAGAGGCTCATTGGGCACATATACTTCACAAAGGTAAACTATCTTGCATTTCTAATTTGGTTTGTAAAGTCAATTTAGTTTGTAGTTGCTCCAAGGTACTGTCAGTTTAATGTTTTTCTGTCTTAAGTATTTGAGCATAGGTGATGACCCTGGAAGACTTCCTATTACGTATAACCATCTAAAAGTTGTAGAATTGTATCAAGTGAGTTTCGAAGATATGAAGGAGATACTCGTTGTTCTACGCTTGATTACCAACACTCCTAATTTGAAGGAACTTCAAATTTCGGTGAGTGTTGTAGGTAGTTGTTGGCCTTCCCCAGCGCCACACCACCCCAACACCCCCGCCCCTGCCCCCGGGACCCTTGTCTTTATATTTTCATTGATGGTTGATATTGTTGTCTTTTTCTACTTCGTACACTACCTTATGGTGAATCATTCACGATCCAAAGTGATCCTATTCTCTCTGCATTGTTTTCTTTAGGGTTCCTCAAACACGTTAGCTGCTATTGATGCACCTGATTTGGATTTCTGGTACAAAAAATGCCCTACAGATTGCACATTCAAACAACTCAAAGTTGTGAAGATGACAGATATGTCTGGTGTGCCACATGAGATGGAGTTCATCAAATTTCTTCTTGCAAATTCACCTGCGCTTGAGACAATGAGCATTTCACCTTGTGTATATGTTATGGATGGAAGAATTAATATGTTAATTGAGCTGTTGAGGTTTCAACGGGCTTCTGCTCAAGCAGTAATTTTGTTTATTCAAGATTAAGCATCGTGGGTCTGTTTAAAAAAAACAATTATTTTGCCCTTCCATCTTCTAATTCCTTTCCTTTCTTTTGAAATCTCAAAGAACAGTTGGGCTTCAATTGCAATTTTTTTGTATCATATTCCTTTGAAATGTGAATAATAACATTATTGAGCAAATTGATATTATCTATAATGTTCAAGTGAAGTGATTGATCAGGACATGGTGGATGCTTATATAGGAAAGCTTGGAAATAACCTGAAGAAATTCAAGTAGTAAGTCATGTTCTTCCAGATTTGTACTGAGAATATATGATTTTCTAGATTGACATGATTCATGTGTAGTTCTATTAGTATTTCCTCTTTTAGGCTAAAAACTTGTGTTATGATTATTACGATACCATCACATGTACATGCACACTTTGAACACATGCATGCATAGATACATGCACATAGATACACCCATGGTTGCATGCAGAAAAAACCTAATATAAAACTTGGGATTTCTAGTGATAAATGCCACTGATAGCCCTTTAAACTGCCTGACAGTTGTGGCATTAAATTTTAGAGAGCAAATAAAATTCATTTTGGAAGCATTTTTATTACAAGTAACTCACAGTAAAACATCTCCAGAAAAATTCTTCACTTACCAGAAGCAGGAAATGTAACACTCAACCTAAAAGTCAGTGTTTTTTTAATCCAAATCTGTACAATCAGAAATGAGACAGATTTAGAGTTTTTAGTATTATAGTACTGTACAACACATTCATTTAAACACGTTCCTGTCCTAAGATGCATTTGAGGTTTCTTCCTTTAAACAATTTATGATTCTCTCCTTTCTCTCAGAGGTGCATGTCATCTTGGTCCAGAGAGCTCCATTGCTTGAACCAGCAAGGAAGAGTCATCCGTAAGATCAGAGTATCTCTCTGAAGAGGAGAATTCATTGGCTCTGGACCTGGTTGCTTCAGCTCTCTGGGATGCTTCCCACTTGTCGGCAAGTCCATCACCTTCTAGCATGCGAACCACTTCCGACATCTTGGGTCTGTGACTTGGAAGGTATTGAGTGCATAGAAGAGCCACTTGAACCATTTCTTCTAGCTCAATCCTATCATAATTGTTTTTCAGGTCCTTGTCAACTAGCATCTCAAGTTTCTTTTCTAGGTGAATTTTTCTTACCTGCATATAATAATAATAACCAGGTACATCAGATTTCTGCAATTTGATTCTTTGTGAGAATAGTCTGACAAGTAAAATTTCTTTAATTAGCTCACCCAGTCAAGCATGGCTCCTTTCTGGTTAGCTGTCTTCCCGAATTCAAGAGCTCTCAGACCAGATATCAGCTCAAGTAGAAGGATACCAAACCCAAAAACATCTGTTTTCTCAGAGGACTGGCCAGTTGATAGATATTCCGGGGCTATGTGTCCCACAGTGCCTCTCACAGCTGTTGTCACATGGGAATCCCGGTGATCCAGCAACTTTGCCAATCCAAAATCTCCAACAATGGCCTCACAGTAATCATCAAGAAGTATATTTGCAGCCTTAACATCCCTATGAATTATCTTTGGGTCACACTGCTCGTGCAAGTACAATAATCCCCTAGCTGCTCCTAAAGCAATTCGTTTCCTTGTTCCCCAATCCAAGGCTGGTTTGGCTGCAAAGACAGAACTTACAATATTATTCTCCGGTAAAATTTGCCTTATTTGACATTTAAGATTGGGGACAATCAACATGCCATAGCATCTTATACTATTGGAGTATGCATCTCTAATATACTTCATTGTCATGATTGTTAGTTCTTAAGACTCCATAATTTGGGGGATTGGTTCTTATCAGTCTGAGTTGTAAAAGAGTAGCAATGATTGCTGTTGCATTACCTTTGAGGCGAGAAGCAACACTACCATTGGACATGTAGGGATAAACCAAAAGTCTCTCTGTCGCTGTCATGCAAAATCCATAGAGCCGAAGGAGGTTGCGGTGAACTGCTAGGCTTATCATCTCAACTTCAGTCTGAAATTGGATTTCGCCTCCAATGGCATTTCCATCTTTAAGCCTTTTCACAGCTACTACTGTTCCATCCTGGAGATATCCCTTATATACGTTTCCGAAACCTCCTTTCCCAACCAAGTTCTTGCTGCTAAAGTTGTTAGTTGCCACCTGAAGTTCCTTGAACGGGAACCTCTTCAAGTTTCCAAGGCAAACTTCTTCCCGATGTTGTTCTGAAATGTTCAAAGGAGTGTGTTTTATGGAGACAAATTAGCCCTTTCTTATAAACTACATGCTATTTTCAATGTAAGTAAATTTATTTTTTCAGTTTACACTAACCATTAACATCAAAGAATATTTGCTGCTTGTGTCTTTGCCTACACCAAAGAAGTAAACCAAATCCAAGAATTAGTAGACAGATGCAGCCTAGGCTTGAGCCGAAGGCTAAAACAATTTGGTGGCTTTTGGGTCTTCCAGAAGGTTGTGAGCCTAACAAGCAAAGCAATATTATGTCAGCTTAACAGCATTAAACAATTATACAAATTTTGGGAGAATATCAATATGGAATGTAACATAATCTTAAAGCAGGTGATAGGGTACATATAGAAATCTTAAATTCTAGATAGGGGGACATAAGTCATGAATTTTACACTAAAGTCAAAAGGTAGGTGCTTAATGGTTAGAAAAAGAATTAACACAGCCTTTTGAACAGAACTTCAAGAGGGAGAACTGTTCTTACTTTGTGAATTATTTAAGGGATAAGATACTGGCATTGGTCTTGTTCTGGAGCAGTCTTGCTCATTCCCCGTGGCACAGATCAATGGGTTTCCGACAATGCTGTGTCAACTTAAAAAATGTGTTAGCAAATAATAAATAGACAAAAACAGTACTAAAAAGTTATGCAGTTAAATCTTTTGTTTTAAACATGGTAAAACACAGGACACCAAAGCTAACTCTAGGAGTAACTTACTTGAATGTTTTTGCATAGAATCCCGGCATAGGACCACTCAAATTATTGAAAGACAAGTCCCTGGAAAATTCAGCAGATCCCACATATTGGTAACCCTTACTCTAACATGCATCATTTTGGAAAGAAAACTAACTGGCATTCATGGGATTAAGAGAATTACAGGAAAGTAAGCTGAGTCATGTTTGCCAAGGAGGAAGGTATTGGTCCTGAGAGGCTGTTATTATTCAGCCTCCTGATACAAATTTAAAGAAAACCTATTATTACTTTCAAACTGATTCAAGTAAATAACAGTAATTCAGAAAAAAAAAATGTGCTAAAGCATAGACAATAATTCCATATATATACTTACAGGTATTGGAGGCTTTTTACATGGGACAGACTGCTGGGAATTTGACCAGAGAAGGAGTTGCTAGAAAGATCAAGTGTGTTAAGCTTGGGAAGCTTCCCTAATTCGGAGGGTATATGTCCTGATATATTGTTATCCTGTAGGAGCCTGCAAAACTTTCATTTAAGATACAGGGCACTCTAGCTATAGTTAGCACAATTTGTCTGATGAAAATTTGATACCCACACATGCTGGAGATTTGTCAAGTTTCCAATAGTAGGTGCAAGAGTGCCAGACAAATTCTGGCTTGGAGCTCCTCTGCAACAAAATCATTTCAACCACATCACTTCCTAGTCTTCAATAAAGTACTAGAGTATAACTATTTATCTTTTTGTGTGTATTGTGTTTGTCTTTCCAAGTTTGAATGAGTATATATTTTGGTTGCTTTCAGTACTACTTACAGGCCAACGACTAGACCATCAGGAGTGCAAGTGACCATACTCCAGCTACATGGATCAACAGCAGCCTCATCCCAATTGTCAAGAACCCCATGAGGATCAACCAGAAAAATTTTTATGCCCATTAAAGCTTGCACTGAAGAAAAGAAGAAAATTCAAAGAAACAAGAAAAAGGTTCATTTCCTGGTTAAAATTTCCTTCTATGCATACAATTTCAAAAGACAACCATGTTTTTCTCCCAATTATATGCAAAGTTCAGTTACCTTCATAGTTAACACCTTTTGCCGAAAGCAATCCACATGCAGAAGTCCACAAGCAGAGCAGGGCTACACAACACAAAGCAAACTCCGCTTTCCTGAATTCCATTGTCTCAGTTGCAGCTCCAAGAAAGGTAACCAGCTTCTTTTGTATGTAGGGAAACAAGGAAGCAGGTAAGGAGCTGGTAGAAGTTTGTAAGCAGAGATTCAAAATGAAGTAATGCTTAAGTAGGATTGTTGTTGTTTTATGCAATGTTTACATCAGTGAAAGTCCCCATGGTTCCTATACAAGAATAGAATTTGCACTCACTCTCAACTTTCTGTCAGAAACTCAGAACCAAGAGCCAAGAAAACCAGAGGGCTTGGAAAGTTCAAAAAAAAAAAAAAATCAAAAGGCGGTAGAGACTGGTAACATGCCCGCCACTGGTTCAAGCAAAAGCAGAGAAAAAAGAATATATAAAAAAGCTATGCTACATTAACCAAATCAAGATAATATCAAAACAAAAAATATCCTTTCAATCATATATTTATTTAGGGAATAGGATGTAAAAAAGCAAAGTGAGGTATTAACTGTTAAGCACATTAAGATTTATATTATAATTAGGAATGCTTAATTACCGAGTGGGGTTAGGCAGTTCTTGGGTGTCAGATTGAGAGAACCAAGTGTTGTTGGGATTGCTTTTAGATTTTTGCTAAAGCTTCCACTGTGGCCTGTGGGATCCAACATCCCCTGAGGTTGGCCATTTCTTTTATTTAAAAACTGAAATTGAAGTCAGAAAATTCCATCTTCTAACTTGCTTTATAATAATTAATGGAATAAAAAAGGTGAGAATCTCGAGGGGATTGTGCTCGAGATTGTTGATGTAATAGCTTAGCTCCTTGTGAGATCTTTGTTGTGAGAATTATTACACACCCATTTCTTCCTTTTTTTTCTTTTCTTATGCTTTAATTTGTGTTAGGTGTTGCTTTTTTTGATTCTAACACACTCACCTTGTCTCCCCCACTCCACAGTCAAGACTCTGTCCCATCTTACAAATCCGAAAGCACCCAACTTTATAAAGCAAAAGCTTCTCTCTCTCTCTCTCTCTTAATCTAGAGACATTAAAATATAATTTAATTGTTTTAATGTTTTTTACTTTCCTGTTATTTGTGAATAATTATTCAATACATAACATTATTTCATATTGTCGTTATGGAATAACAACTACAATATCATTACCATATGATAAATCTTTGTTCAATTTTTAAAATAAATATTCATAAATTGATATAAATTAACATATATGAAAATCGACAAATAAAAGTAACACATATTCTGATATTATGTTAAATTTGTAAAACAAATATTCAATTTAAAATCAATTAAAAATAAACAAAAGATTTTTATTATATTTATATGTTCAGAATATCTTAATTTAAAATATTAAGGTTTTTTTTATCATCTGACTTATAAATATAATAAAAATCTTGTTTATTTATTTTCAATTGATTTTAAGTTAAATAATTATAAGTAAAATTTAACATTATTTATAAAAATTTTGTGAATAATTGTGCTGTTGGAGGACAAAATAACATTATATTTCGTATACTGTCGGACCCTACATTATCCGGTAATGACTACAACTTCCTTTGCCCCGTGATGAAAATCCGAGGGTAATGATGGTGCTAGCAAACGGCCAAGAGTAGAAAATGAGATTCCATTTTCTCCCAAAACACAAATCATGATAATAGAAGCAAAGGCTGATGATTGTGTATTTTGGTACACGTGCAATGGAGACCCCACGGTGTGGTTGACTTGATCTTTCAAAGAGTTTTTCTCTTCTTCTTTACAGTTTAAACGTTAAGAAAGGAGAAGATTTGCTCAATGCAAAATTCATGACCATTTTAACAGAAGTAAAGTTTATCAGATGGTTATGATTAATGATCAGACATAAAGGTTTAGTATGATAAGATTAGCACCTGATCGGGACATTTGACTTGTATGGCCATGGCATGGCTAGGGAGGACCCTGGCTTTTTGGTTTTGGATTGGTTTTTCAGGCCATAGAAAGGCCACTGATAGCCAAAATCAGTTGCTTTCCCTAATCTCGACAATATGTTCGTTCAGTATTAAAAGTTAAATATTCTCATGAATTATTCAAGTGCAAGTTTATTTTTCAATGGAGCAATGCCAACCAAGTGGAAAGGAGCACATATACTTTCACAGCTTAATAATAGCCAATCCAATATTTGCATGTAAAGCTGTGTGATTTGTCTGGTTTTTACCCAAATGCAAAGCCAAGGAGTTAAAAACAGGCACTTATCAGCAGGAATGTAGCCTTTGAATCTGTTCGGGGGGTGGGGGAGGTTTGAGTACAATTTATGCCATTGAAAGGTAGATACGAGCCTTTTTATCACCATGAACTTCAACTTTGCTTGAAAATTGCATTCAAACCACTAAGGAAGAAAGTGACTTTGGGAGGAAGATTCAGGTTAGATTGAGGTTTGGGTTCCACCCTTTTTCCCTGCCTGACGAAAGGGCCTGTTTACTGACCCATTCGATTGAACATTCGCATCAGAGATCTGGAATGAGAATAGGAATGCTTGTCCTCAGGTTAATATAACACAGTGAATTAAAGGCACTCTTGCAGTAGTTGGGTATATATGTCTCTTCCCACCATTAGTCCCCACCACCAAATAAGCATTCCACTTTAGTGGATTCTTAAGATATAGTAGTATATGTTTTTTAGTATGACAAAAGATATTGGGTCTCTTCTTCTCTCCTGCCATCTAATCTCCTGGTTTGGCTCCTTTCCACGCACTTATTTTACGACTACTGTTTGCTCCTTTTAACTCGTTCTCACATTGGGTTAGCAAAAGCTTTGGATCGAATCAATAAAAGATATTGCCAGGCAGGGTCATGGAGGGCCAAAAGGAGTCAAACAAGTTGGATTAAAAAAAGAGGAAGTTGACCATATGATCCAAATGAAGAGGGATACCCCAAATGAGTAGGAAATAATTGTTCTTTTTCACCACTAGCTAGGGTGTGTTTGATTGGAGGAGCTACAACTCTTTTTTGAACAATTTGTACACCAAAGTCACATGAATTTGGCTCTGGCTTTGTCCCTTAAAGGCAAAAAGAAGACATTATAAAGCTTCCATAATAGTTGACACTCCCTAACCCCACCTCTCCTCCTCCTCAATTCACCCCCTGAATTTCTCTCTTCAGTCTTCACCCCCATCATTTTCTTTGTACCTAGTTCAGAGAATTCAAGTTTCAGTCCACATGATTCTATTACCGGGATCAGAAATTAATTGGAAATGTCATCTAGCTAGACCAACAGAAATTAAGAGTCTCTTCTTTCAGTATCTCCAATCAAGGCCAAGCACTTGTTAATTTTTGTGAAGATTTCAACCAAGAAACCTGCATCAACCAATTAATCGAGATCTCAAAAGGCTACCCTAATCAAAGGAGCTATGAACATGATAATAGCAGTTGGAAGGGCGAAGCGGCCAAATTCTATCTATTAAAGGCTGGGCCAATCGAATAAATTCCCTTCCGAAAGGGGCGCCCTTTAAAAGCTTAGGATGCCTCACACGCAAGCCATACTTTTTCTTTGCTTTTATAGTGCGTATACGACCTTTTTGTATTCACTAAATTCTTAATACCACACAACGTAAAGAGAGGTGAAAAGCAACGGTCATCTGATCTCCCCACCTTGTTCGATGACTTTGGAATGTTGCTGATAAAAGGCACAGCAATTTCAAATGTGAACTAGCTCATGTACAGCCATTGCAGTTGTAACAAGCCTGAAAAGAAGGCAGGCTTAGGAAACGTATACTATCTAACATAGGTCCCATTTATAACCCCTTTTGATGAGCAAATTGATGAGAGACCCAGAACCCATTCTGACACTGTTTGAGTTCAAATCTATGTTTCAACTCCTTTAATTTTTCACCCCCTTGGTTAATTAATCTGTTTAATGGAAGGTAGGAATGCAGTCTAAAGATGTCTTGTTGACAATCACTGTGTGCAATGATTTGATTTAACATGTTTTAGAAGCATTAGGAATAAAAAGTAAGTGGCAGCATCAGGATGCAGACAAAAATAATTCAGTCATAAAGCAAAAAAATTATATAGCAAAAGGCAATACAAACAAACCAGTAGAGAACAAAGATCCCCACTACACATGGAAACAATTCACTGCTTTATCACAAGGATAATGGCACCCTGGAATCCATATGTCATCTTCCAATTATGAAAGAGAATCCTGGACGTAGTACTGCAGCTGCGTTACGTGACTAATGTAATCCACAAACTTATTTTACATGGAATTTTTTCCTTTATTCAACATCTTGATGTAACTGACAACCAAATTCGATTAGCATACAACCCGGGCACGTATGAAAGTTGGCTCCGGTTTTGCTTTTTAGGAAAATTGCTTAGAATTCTTGACAAAAACAGTGAAAGTAGGAACCGTCAATGTTGGAGAAAATTTTGAGCAATTGGCGCCCGAGACTGTGCTTGAAGTAAACATTTTGTATCGGATTAGTGATTGATCAAACGTGGAAAACAACTGTCAACAATCACAAATCAGTTAGCAACTCCTTGCGTTTAATATTGCTTAGGGAGATTAGGTTGTCAAGCAGCATAGTAAGAATTTTTAAGCTGATATGATTAAGGTCTACCTTCAACCAGGATTGGGGAAAAATAATGAAGTTACTGTGAACTATATGCCTTTTCCCTTTGAACCCAAAAAGGAATTGTTCAGGCATGTTCCAGACTTCATAATTTGGAGGGAACCCTATAAAGAGAATGATCTACCAAGCTTTTGGCTTCCTGTTAATAGTTGAATAGATGCATGTGAAGCCTCAAAGATGGTCCAGATAATTGAGACACAATTTTTAAAAGCTAAACAGTTAGCCCAGCCAGCATGTTGGATTGATGTTCCTTTTGGAAATGCTGTTGTATTAGCCAAGTTCTTGTAATCCAACTGTATCACCTGCTTCATAATTCTCAGGTCAAAACTGGTCCCATTCCATATCTCTTGCAAACCCCTCATTTCAAGGAATCATGGTGCCTGAAATTGGTTTGGAAACATGGTGACCACGATTGGTGCACCTAAAAGGATATGGACAGAGCCTTGACAGAGTGCATTCCACCCAATAGCTCCAAGCCAGCTTACTTTCTGTTCAAAATCGCCTTTTATATTCACATACAATGTTTTGTTCCTTCAGTCCTTTAGCTTAGTTTAGCCAGCCTATCTATAGTTAGACACCAAAATCCTAATACATCACGGTCAGTCAGCCCTGTGCTAGCCTTGGGTTAAAGATAGGATAGATTTGGTAGTTAAGGTGACAATAGCGAACACAATTTGAGACAGCCGCATGTTTGAGTCCAGCTATTAATTTTTTTTCATCAGCAATCATGCAAAGTCATAAACCTGAAATCACTGTCTGAATTTTAGCCACAGTCTGGTCCTAACTTGACGGTCTTCTTCTATATGAACATTCAGAACAAAAGGTGGTCAAGGACTGCCGCTTTTCACCACGTTACTTTCTGCTATACCATGCAACTTTCTGCTCAAAGCCTGTTTTGAATTCCACTACTCAATATCAAGCATGTCAACAATGCCAGGCGCTCATCTGAATAGCTTTCTTTACTGTATATGTGAATAAAGCAGCAGCTGTCCCCAGTACCCTCAACATCAAAGGCATGAAGATAGACCAAGATAAAAAGATTATACTCTTAGCTTTTTGATTAGTTTAAGAAAAAAGCACAGCAGCAATGTTTGATTGGTTCAGATTTCAGTTACTTCTCAATTTTCCTCATTCTTTCCTTGCCCAAGACACCGTAAGTGGGTTCAGTTCTGCCAGCATAAACATACAGGAATGTCTTGATACCTCCAGCACTAGTAAGATCCCCAAGAAAATCATAAGATAAAAATGGTCGGCAAAGGTAAAACACTGGCGCAGAAGGTGATTACCTACTTTAATGTGAGTATTTTAAGCGTTTGGAATATTGTAAGAACTGAGACGCGCTTAAAAGTATACACAACACTGAAAAGGATGATACCCATAGTCCATAGAATTCAAAAAAGTGCCTGCAATCAGAAGCAGAAGCTCAAGCAAAAGCAACCCATGGCTGCTTTGAGTGCAGAACTGATAAATATAAGGTGGATTCTCAGAATTCTAGAAAGAAAGCGTTGAATTGATTCCCTGACCACTAACTGCAAATATGGAAGTCGTTTCGAGCTGAGCTTATCCTGCTAAACAAATGAAGGCAAGTAATCTGATTGGTGATCAAATAATTATTAACAAAGTAGGACAGTTTAGGGTAGAACTAGTAACAAATAGAAGCAACAAATACAACTAGAGAAACTATATAGAGTAGCTATTTTACCATTAAAATGAGTACGAACTTTTGCCAACCATTTCTGTGAAGTAGTGACCATGCAGAACTTAAGTACTGACCAATTTACTTCGATCATAAGTTGTAGCATTGGCTTCAAGGGAGTTGCAGTTCTGATCTAGCTGTGAAAATAAAATGCTTCCATAGAAAAAAATTTTAGATATAAATCCACTTATAAATGTTAGAATGCAGAACTGAAAAGTAATGAAATAGCTTCAAGACTTGTATCAATGTCACAGTCTTAAAATTTTACTCATCTCACTGATAATGTACAAAAGATTACAGGCATTCATGTTTGTTCCCAACAGATTAAAAAAACGAATTAAAATAATATAATTTATTATTTAATTACCTGCAATCCTTTTGCACATATTGGCAAAATATAGTGAATAAAGATCAAATGCAAACTTTTAAGCAGAAACATCAAAATCTTATTTGTTTGAGGCAACACACACAGAAATATTGGCCTCAGCACAGAAGATTGGAATGCAACTGATCGATTGGCAATATATTTTTCAGTTTCCAGTTATCTATGCACACTCTGCCCCCAGTGGAATCCATGTTTTTAGTACATAAACAAGTCTTCAGCAAGAGTTCCATATCCTATAAGGCTATCACAGATGAACCCTAAACCCAATCAAACAGACTGACATTAGATCTTTTACAACTAGATGCAGTTTTATCTGCTTTAAATATAGATGAGATCATGAAACAAAACAAATTGAAAGAGAGTGTTGCAAGAGAGGCATTAACTCCCAACCATAATTGAAATGAAAGAAAACAGCGAACCTATCAAAAAAAAAAAAAAACAACAAAAGAATGAAAGAAAGAAGTATATACGATAGACAAAAAGTGTTCAGCATGCTTTGATTTCTTGTTAATTGTTGGATTGAAGCATTGGTGTGCGAAGAACACAAATTCCAAACCTGACCCTAGCACAGATTGTCACGCCAATCTCCTTTCACTCGATCTCTCCTTTTTTATAATATTCTCTAGATAACTTTTATGTCATTTTGTTGCAGAAAAAACTTTACAAGAGCTACATTGATGATTCTTAGTTAATTGGTTCTGTGACTCCAAAACGTAATCAATCACTGTGTTTCCTTGTATATAAGGTTTATCACTTGTAACCTTTTTACGAATTAATGATAAGGGCAAGTAAAAATTTGGAAACAATGACATTGATACACGATTATCCTTTTAACTTTTTGTATTTTCAATCATATGCTTTAAGAACTTTCTATGGTTCATAAGATTGGTTTCACAAGTTGAATTTGTTAATTTCATGTATATTATGATCAATTTTGCTTTTTAATAAATTTTGCTTTCTGATAAATTTACCAAGTTAAAATAAACTAGAAATTTTGATGAAGGGAGAATTTTAAAAAGAAAAATAAAGATAAAAACTAATCCTCTAAACCAATAAGAAAACGAAACATGAGTTCGATAACTGCTATCAAATACAGAGTATCCATTTTTGACCTAAACACAAACAATAGATGTAGTTTTTAAAGAATCACATTTTCTTGTAACACTAAAACTGTATTGTATGATTTAATGAATCACGTGACCCATTCACACGTGATTGTCTTCTTCCTTGCAACAAGGAACCACTTAATATGAACAACAATGAAAAACATTCTCATGCATAGACAGAACTTATTTTCTGACATATTCTTGATTCCTTCTTATTCTAATTTCTAATAACATTCAAAGTTGACCATGGACATTCATAAATGAAAGGAAGACAGCAAAATCAACCCATTCCACGTTGTTTAACAGGTATAAAAAATTTCTGGAATTAACTAGATAAGAAAAAGATATGGATTCTATAATTTTCAAAATTCAGCACTTTGTACAAAAATAAAATTTAACACTTGATTGTTGAACAACCTACAGTTGGATTCAATATTTAAATTGTCATAACATTGAATTTTTCAACAAGTATGATTTGATGGGTTTCGGCTCAAATTAATTTGGACTTCATTAGTATCTTATTTAAAGTAGGATTAGGTCCCAAAAATATTAAGACTTGTTTTTATATTCAAATGCAATTTTTACATTTTTACTTTTGAAGTAAAATACTATGTGGTAATGGCTTCAAGAAATTACTATGTGTAGTAATGAAAACAATAATCAAATAACACTTAAATTAAATCATTTTATTTACTATTTTTTAAAAGACAAATGAAAATTTTATTAAAAGAAAGAGTTATAAAAACTATCCTGCAAAACGGTAATGATACACGACGGTATAAGAAAAGACATAACAATCTCCTTCTTTGCAAGACTTGTGTATACATACACAATCAAACCAAAATGATTTTATTTAATTAGGAATGATCATCCCAGGCGTAAGCTAATGGTGGAGTATTACATCAAGAGAATAAGAAACCAATATTATTATTACATGAAAAATTCCTGATCGGTAATTCAGTTTGGCCTTGCTGCTGCTGCTGGGCAATGATCCTGTTTCCATCTCTCCACTTCCTACTTGCTCAGCTCCATCGGTACAAATGTAAGGGTTTCCTTCAATTCTGTATCAACTCAAAAATTATAAGCAACTAAAGTTTAAGCTGGTCAAGTTTCCTGTTTCCAGCAGGGTAAAATAAAATAAAATAAATAGGAAAAGAAAAGAGAAATTATTGGAGTGAGACTTGCCTAAATACTTTGGCATGGAATGTGGGCACATGACCACTCAAATTGTTGAAGGATAAGTCCCTGGAAAATTGAACAGAAGTCTATATAATCCTTGCTCCGAATACAGCAAATTCACTCCGGAAGGAAACTATAAATATAAATATATATCTTTCAAATATATATATATATATATATATATTTATATTCATAGGATGAAGAGATTACAACAAATGAAGCTGTGTCAAATTAGCCAAGGAAGCAGGAATTTCTCCAGATAGACTATTATTAGCCAGCTCCCTGAATAGCAATTCAAAAAACCAATCATATATTAGATTCATTCTGATTTATTAACTATAACTTTTTTTAAAAAGAGAAGTCACACAGGTTCATACAGGTTTTGGAGGCTTTTTAAATGAGACAGGATGCTGGGAATTTGACCAGCAAAGTTGTTGTTGGAGAGGTCGAGAGTCTCAAGCTTAGAAAGGCTCCCTATCTCAGAGGGTATATCTCCTGATATACTGTTGTTCTGTAGACGACTGCACAAAAAATTTTCATTTCATAAGACATGCTGTCTAGAACTTTTTGGCACTAAGAATTTTGATGCTTACACCATTTGGATATTTGTCAAGTTCCCAATGGTAGGTGAAAGAAAACCAGACAAATCCAGGCTTGGAGCTTCTCTGCAACAATTTTGAATATTTACTCCCCAGTAACAATGCATCTACTCTAATTCTCATTTATGAGTAAGAATAATACTACTTACAGGCCAACAACTAGACCATCAGGAGAGCAAGTGACCATATTCCAGCTGCATGGATCACGAGAGTCGTCATCCCAATTGTCTAGAACCTTATGAGGATCAACCAGGAGCTTTTTTATTCCAAATAAAGCTAGCACTGAATATATTTCCAGAAGAAAACAAATAAGGTTACATTCATGTTTTGAATTTTCTTCTTTTATATATTAACATCGATTCAGAAGACAGCCATGTAATTTCAATCACTTACCTTCATAGCCAACACCATTTGGTGCAACCAATGGAGATGCAGATGCAGAATTCCACAAGCAGAATAGGGCCACAGAACATAATAAAACAGAATTCTCTCTCCCGATCCCCATTGAGGTGTAGCTACAAAAGACGAAGTGCAATTTTAAACGATGCATAAACGGAAGGGGCTGAGACTAGCAACAGCAGGCACTTGCTACTTAGATATATCCCCCCAACTAAATGTGAAATTGATAGTTACAAGTGCAGAAAAGAGAAGAATATATTCCTAGATTAATCCTGAGCAACAACTGCAGATAAAGTAGTGGTTGACAAGCGATGCCTAATAAATAAACAAAGACTAAGGAAATGCGCTTCGCACTTGAACAGTTAATTACATAATGCTACCGAGGGAGACTGCTATGGTACAGGAGCTGCAAGGATACAATTACGACCAAAAAAACACAAAGCATGTCAAGGAATCAATCCACTGCACAACTTATTGAGCAAAATCTCGAAATAATGTCTGGTTCCATGGAGAGTGATCGAAAGTTAGAGAGAACAGCTTGTCTAGTATATCTCGTAAGTTTTAATGTTAGGGAATTTGGCATTTATGACGCTGAAATTTCACTTCTTGAAAAGACGACAGAATAGCGGAATGCATCATTTTTCTCATTAAAGAAAAAAAGGTATAGCAGATTGTGGAGACAAAGATACCACAAGAGCAGCGGTGGTAGAGGCAGAGCAATGGTCAGTCAGCATGCAGCCACTAAAAAGTGAAGGAATGTGGCTGCTGGGATTCGAGCCCAGGTCTCTACGGCCACAACGTAGAATTCTTACCACTAAACTACAGCCACATTTTGTGATTTCAGCTGCAGATAAATTGATATCATGAGCGTCCATCCGAATTCTGGAAAACTCCCAAAAAGAGTGTTCACTCACCTTTAATCAAAAACCGAAAAAGTAGAAATATCCGGTTAGCCTGGTGGGGATAACATTTTAGATAATTAGAGTTACAAAAGTAGATTTCATTGTTTGATTTGGTTTTTTTTTTAACTTAAAAGTTATTATAAAATTTTAATGAAAAATAATAATTTTTAAAATTAAAATAAAATTATTTAATAAATTTACTCTTATAAATTTTTTTATAGATAAATTGTTTTTAAAATAAAAGAAAAAGAGAAGAGAGTTGTTGTCTTGAATTAAACTTCTCATAAAGTTTTTTTTAACTTAAAAGCTATTATGAAGTTTTTATTAGTAAAAAATAACTTTTGAAATTAAAGTAAAACTATTTGACAAAATAAATTATTTAAGTTTTAATTTTGATTAAAATTATCATAAAAGATATTCAATCATCTAATAAATCAAAACAAAACAAGTCTTACTTCAAGTTCATATAAGGTTTTAAATGTTAAAATCAAAGAAATTCATAAAAAAATAAAATATCTCTTAAACTTATATAATAGTTAGTATCAGAATACAATTTAGAATTTTACATCTAATTTTTTCTTAAATTTTTGTTAAATAAAAAAATCTTAAATTTTGTTATTATGTTGCATTAAGGTGATTTGTATACGGAAGGGAAATAAAAAAGAAAGATTGATTGAAAAAAACATTTTTTAAAAAATTGATGTGTTTTTTTTAAATCTGGAGCTTCTTTTTAAAAAAACGGTTTGATCTGAAATTTTTCTTAAAAAGATGTTATTCTCACCGCCACTATTGTCTTGGAATTGATCTCTTTTCAATATATTCCATGGCCGACATACTATCAAATATCATAATCACATCTTAGCGACAAGATCAACATGTATATATGCGTTTGATATTAATCACAGAAATCTTTTACCTCATTCCTATAGGTTCCTTTTTAAGTCTACTTCTGATCCGTCAAAGTTAGCCACCTTGTCCCTTTCCGACACACGCTACATGACTAGGATTTGAAACATTCCATTCGACTTCTTCACACCAGTTTCAATCTTTCAAGGCCACAACTGTCACAACCAAATATTCATGCAAATCTCTCATAGAAATAATATAAAGCAAGTTCAATACAAACTTAAAACCCAAACTCTGCCAAATGGATGACAGTACATGTTCAAGTTGTCAGGCATAGTATTGACTTGGGTAACATTGACATGAATTGAAGGATAAAGTACTAATAATACCCAATGCTCTCATTAGGCAATGCCTGCGGAGCAATTTATTTTTATTTAAATGAACCAACAGAAACTATAAAAGGAAATAACACCGTTCAAACTACTCCTCTTCCTCTTCTTCCTCTTTCCAGCAGCATTTCAGAGTTGATCTAGGTGATCCACAGCCCCCAGTACTGTTGAATTTCTGGTAGATGATGGAACCACCGATTCCAAGCTCTTCAATGCCTCTCTCTCCGCAACAGTATCCTTTCACATCCAGCAAACAGATCTGTTCAAGTGACTGACCAGCAACATCAACATGCACTGCAACAGAGAAGTCACTTGGTTTGAAGCAAGCCAACACCCTTTCCACCAACTGTTTCAGATTCAAATCTTTCGGATCATAGCCCACAGCTTCAAAGCTTGCATAACTAAACCCATCTTCTGGTGTAACATGAATAGTAGAAATTGCAGCCCCTTCAATTGCATTCATTGAATAACCACAGGGATCAAACTCAAAATCACATATCTCAGAATCTGGTAGAATCTTCCTTATGCCAGAATTAATGGTCATAACAGCAGCCGAGCCTGATTGGTCTTTGTAGAATACTGAAGCCATTTCCCTGTCCAAACCAGTCAAGCACATCTCTACGGTGTAAATAGGGCCACTGGAGATGACTGCTTCTGCAGAAGCAGAGTACACATGCCATTTCTGTTTATCCAGGCCACCCATCACATAAGCCTTGCTGCCTCCGCCAAGCTTCCCAAAATAGCTATCAAGGATAGCAACTTCTTCAGAGAAGTTGCGGTGAGGATATGGCTGAGCACCAGGGAAGATAAAGCTCCCGCGAGTATACCTAACAGATTTTATGGCAAGAGAAAGACTGCCAGCCAACTTTAAGATGGGTGGGATTGCAAGAAGCAATTTTGTTGTCCCACAGGTTTTGATGATGATCTTGTAAGGATAGACAAAGAGGCTAGACT
This sequence comes from Theobroma grandiflorum, assembly GCA_036013995.1. Lineage (NCBI taxonomy): Eukaryota > Viridiplantae > Streptophyta > Magnoliopsida > Malvales > Malvaceae > Theobroma > Theobroma grandiflorum. Next base: position 3,040,754 of record CP142127.1, read on the forward strand.
CGGAAAGGACATAAGAGTCCACCTGCTTGTTTGACAGTGAGGAAACAATGGTGCACTCGGCTGGACCTAGAATCTCATCCAACTGGGCTTTCGACAGTGATCGCAGACCCTTTCCTTCAGGATCAATAAAGATGCCAGGCTCAAAAAATGAAATTTCGAGCCTCTTTTCATAACCCTCAAATCCAATTGTAGATACTGCCATTGCGATGTCAACCAAGGGATACCACTAGAGCTGCAAAGTTTCTCAGAATCACACAAGTACACAGTTGCCAATTGCGGAGACCACAGTCGTAAAAATATCAGAGTCACGAAGAGAGAGGAGGAAGAGGCCAGTTGAAGAAAAGATCTAAAACTAACAAAAGCAAAACAACAGTTGATTGACCACTACCAGTGGTCAGATGGCAAACTTGAGGATATCAAGATGGCTTGCGAGCGCACTACAACACAATAAAAAGAACATCAGCATTATATGATAAATACAAGTAAAAAAGGCAAAAGCCTTCTTCATTATATGCAAAGATAAGCCACTACATACGTTGGAGTATGCAGCAGATCGGAACTTCTTGATGCCACCGTTTGGTCGAACGTCTTCAATGCTGTAACCGAGGGGAGCTTCGTAGAATAAGGATTTACTACTACTAGACTTCTTTTTCCCACCTTTAGACTCCATTAGATTAGATCATTCAGACACACCTACAAAAATATTAAAAACAAAAAGTTGTCAGCTACATCATGTTAATATCAACAATGAATTCAAAAAATAAAGAAAATCTATGCTTAATTTCTAGACATAGGAGAAAGTCAAGTCTTGAGACAAATCCAAAGTTCCAAGACAATACTGCCAAAATTCTGTGCAGGATATGACTGCGACTGAGCAAACATAAGAATATGACCGCAAAATTGGATTTTTCTTTTCAATACTAACATCTATATTTAAGCAATAATAATCATGTAACAATATGGTATACATAGAGCAAGTCCATAGATATCTCCACATAAAGTTCAAGATCAGAGAATCAGACACAATTACAAGATTATTAAAAATTACAAAAAATAAATACATTAAATTCAATAAACACAAAAAAAAATTCAAATGATAGAAACAACCACAACTATCATCTACAATATTAATAAAAATTATAAAAACTACATAAATATAAAGGAAAGATTCAAGAAACGTGAGGAAAGCATTACAGTTTATTCCTCCAATAAATATAACAGTTTTGAATTTGATAAAACATATAAAAATATATCCAATAAATAATTCTAACGAAATCAAAATCCGTATTATAAGGCAGCTTGAAAAGAGATGATCCTCTCGTCAAAGAATACATCTTTTAATCCAAATACAAAACAATCAATCTTAGATTCAAGTCCCATGCAAAACTATCCGACTAATAATTCTACCGAAATCAAAATCCGTATCATAAAGCAGCTTGAAAATAGGAGAACATAAGCCTAAATTATTCATCTCGTCAAAGAATACAGCTTTTAATCCCAATACAAAACCAATCAATCTTAGATTCAAGTCCCATGCAAAACTATATATTAAAAGAATAATAAGCCAATCGTAAATCATCATCACCAATACGAAAGAAAAAAAAACCGCAAGAATCGATACTCACGATACAAAACTTGGAATTCTTCAATCAACGCGGGTAACAAACGAATCGTTTATCAACCTCCAATCAGATCCTAAAGCGAATCGCAAAAACAACAAATCAGTACATGAAAAAGAACCGATGATTACTCAGATTTGAAATATATTAAACTCAATAGAAAAACGAAAAAAAAAGTACTTACCAAAATATAAAGAATTCAAGAAAACGAATCGAACGAAGAAAAGCCTTTGGTAGAAATCAAATTGGTAGAAATCAAAAAATAGAAGACGAGAGGCGGCGTAAGAGAGAGAGAGACAGAGAAGTTTAGGTAGTTTCGAATTTCTCGCAGCTCACGCAAATTATGAGAATGTGATGTCGGGGGGGAAGGGTCCTATTTATATATGGCCGAGGTAGGGCAATTCTTAGTGAATCATCGAAAAGAATGCCACTGCTTGTTCACGATATTACGGTCTTGCACTCCCCCGTTTCCAGGAAGGTTCCGATGGTTCTCTTCTTACTTTATTATTTTTTTATTTTCTTCTGACTAATCTGCCCCTCCTGATCGCGGACCAGCTGGATTTCCAATGATTATAAACGATTGAGACCTAGAACTGGCGATAACTTTTAAGCGTTCGAAACGTGTTTTCTGACACTGCATTAAATTTCATTAATTTTCATTAATTAATTTAATTAATTAAGATTTAAGAATGAAGTATTCATTTCTCCTTGTCGAATCTAACAGCTTGTGGCCCTTTAACCAAGTGGAGTATTGAAGTGGTTCAATGTATTGTCTTGAGAAGAGTGCCCCTTCAAAATCCGAAAGGAATCAAATATTACTTTATTTATTCACATAAAATTATTAAAATTTTAAGAACAATGAGATTAAAGTCTCCTTACATATTTCATTAAAATATATTTAGAATATTAATAAATTAATATAATAAATGAACATATATCAATATTTTAATTTTTACTTGTAGAATTTAAAGATTATATCTCAATATAAAATAATACAAAATGAATTTGAATATAAAATCGAAATCATTTTGAACTTAAGAATGAATCCTCTCACTCAAATTAAGAGTTAAACATAGACACATATATATTGTTTTATGCTTTGTAATTTGAGGTCAAATAGATTTGTCTCATGAGATTTAAAATTTAACACTTAACTATCCTATATTTATTTCCATTACTTTTTTAGTTAAAATCGTTAACTTTATTTTCAAGAATTTTCAAGTTTTTCAATGTTTATTTTATTATTTATATTAATTTAATGATATAAAGGTTTTATTCTTATAATATCAAAAAAATTTAATGAATAAAAAATATTTAAACATCACTTTTTAAAAACATAATGTTTTAAAAAGTTTTTCAACTATTTAATAAATTTTAAATAAAATTTTTATTTTTTTATATTTTTATTTTAAATCAAATAAAATATCATAATTAATAATTGATTAATTATTATTAATCAAAACGTAATTTTCATTTTTTATGTCACGAGAAGTTAACATGAAAAGTAAAAATATCATATGATTATATTATCATATTATATTAATAAATCACACCCATTTATCATGTCATATTAACAAATTAAGTTAATTTTAAGTAACATAAAATAATAAATAATATTTTAATTAATAATAATTAATTAACTATTATTTATAAAAATTTCATTAAATGTAATAAATAATAAATATTTATTTAAATTTTTCTTAATAATTTAGGAGATTTTTTTATTATTATATCAAATTTAAATTTATTTAATTTAAAATGTAAAATACTATTTTTATTATTTACTTTTTAAAAAAATAAAAAAGAGATAGAAGATTAAGAGGAGATCCTTTTTTGTGAACATAATGATCACATGGTCAAATCTGCAGTTCAATTAATCATTCATTCCCGGAATATAATAAAAAGAAAAAACAGAAGGGCGGCTGTCCAACTCGGCCCAGCTAAATTTCGAAGTCACATACCCCACGGGGTAAAGAGACAGAAAGGTTAGGATATTTCAGACATTTTAGGTGGCAAAAAGCAAACCTCCAAAATATTTCCAACCTCTCATTTAATTTATACTATTCCGAAATTGCGTGGGTTTTGCTTTTTTTGACTAAGATCGGGGTGGGGGGCATTGATTCACAGCTGGGGAGTTCAGAAAAATTGGAAGACGTCAATTCCTGTCGCAGATGAAGCCTCTTATGCCCTCTTCAGTTTTATGTGGGGGACGCCCGCTTTTGTTTTTATGATGATGATGATAAGATTCTCACTGGGCCATCCTTCTGACACGTACGTGACTACTGACCTGTAATTCTCTTTATCGTTGCTTTTTTTCTTCTTCTTTTGTTTTATTCTATTTCTATAAATTATATATTATTCGTTAAAAAAGACTGCATTCATTTTTTGAGATTTTAATTTATTATTTGATTAAATACTTAAATTGTGATTAAATATTTAAATTTTTTTTAATTAAAGATCACACATTTCAATTGTAATAATCAAGAGCTAAACATTTTTTATTTTTTACAATTAATGGTTAAATTGGTAGATGGATGAAGTATGTATCACATGCAACAGAAAATCGCGTGAGGTATTGACTAGATAGCTAACTTGGCATGTTATCTCAATGGCGTAGTTTTGATTTAAATCCTATGTCTAACTTTCTCTCAATTTCACCTATTTTGCTTCATCTTTTTTTCGATTTAGCTTTCTTTTCCTAAAAAATAAACACATGCACAGTCATCGGTAAGACAATACCAACTCGTAATATCGAGCATTGTAGAATGTGTTAACACCATGTGGATAACTTATATTCTCATATAGGGTTGATACCTAATAATTTTGAAGTACTATATTGCAAACCTTATTAATTAGGAAGGTATTTAAATCTTACAACTACTCAACTATTTTTAAAATTTTTTTCTCGAATTTGAACTTAATACCTTACATACTATCTATTAACTACTCAAATATGTTTAAATACTTGATTATGTAAAAAAAAAATTTCACAAATAATATCAAAAAAAGTCCTTAAACCATTTAAGAAAATTTAAATAACCACTTGTATTTTTATTACGTTTAATCAAGCCTTATATTTTTATTTTGAATTAAATAAGTTGTTCTTTTTATTTTAAATTAAATATATCCTTATAACTAATAATTGACTTAGTTAAAATATCATTTGTTATTTTATACTACATAGTACTGATATGGAATACTAACATGTCAAAATTGCTAATGACGTGGTATGTTGATATAACATAATTGATAATGACATGGTATGTTAATATGGTATGAAAACTTGACCACATGGCATTTTTTACTTTCCACATCAATATCATATAAATATAAAATGACAAGTGGTATTTTAACTAATAGCAATTAATGAACCATTAGTGATAAGGGTTTATTTGACAAAAAATAAAAATACAATGATTTGATTTAAACGTAATAAAAAAATAAGAGTTTATTTGAATTTTTTTGAATAATTTAGAGACTTTTTTGAGCATTATGCTAAAATTTTATCAATCTCTTCATGGGTATCTAATTACTCGATCTGAATTCATACACGTAAAATAATTATATTTTACAATTCACATTCATGCAATTCACACATAATTAACTTTATAAAAGTAGATAAATATTACAATTAACATTTAAATAACAAATTATTTTAGAAATATCTCGAACAATAACTTTAAATAACAATAAATAAATAAATAAACATTTATAATTAGGTTTGAGTATTAGGTATCCAAAGAATAATAGTTGTACTTTACTTAAATTCGAAATAAATACTAAACTTGTTATTCGAACTTGTCTCAATCTCGATTATAGAGTATCTATATCTTATATAATTAGATCGGATACTCACAGGTATCCATTATTGTCTATATTTTTATAGGAGTTAAATTGTTAATTTTGTCTTGATAAAATTATAAAGATACGCTCAATTCAAAATTAATCCATTGATTGGTAATTAAAAATATTTTATGATTTTTTAAAGTAAAATTAACAACCTAATCTAGTACTAATTGAAAAAAAAATCCACAAAATTCTAATTAAAAAAAACTAGTATATATCATACGAAAAAAATAGACATCACAAAATGCAAATGAAGATTATTTTATTATCTTTGTTATATTGTGATAATTTTTAAATTCAAAAATTAAAAAATTAAAAAAAAAGGGGGAAAAGAGCTTTGTTCTCCACTCGCGTCACATGTTTCAAAGCTTGTCCGGTTTTGCCAACTGGCAGATCATAAGCCACTCAAACAAAGTCGGTTTAATGCAAATAATTATAAGGTCATGATTCCTTGGTCGAATAAAACAAAATAATTTGTGAGATTGGATCACTGTCCAAAACGACACGGAAAAGATTCTTTGTGGGCCTTTTCTTTTTCTCTTTTTAATATTTAATTTGTACACTTTCTTTTTGTCTTTCCAGTTTTCTCGACAACTTTAGAGATCCGAGAGACTCATCCAAAGATACCGATATACATAATTTGTACCTTTTTAAATTTTTTTTAAAAAAATTCAAATTCAAACTTTTTAAATACAAAAATTAAGATATGCAATGTCACGATTTACTGTCAAACTTATAAAACATTAGAATAAGTTTCACTCTTGCGATAAAGTCCTAGTTGCAGTAATTATTTCTTATAGTAAAACCCTCGTTGTAGTAGCTCTTTCACTTGTTAAAGAGAGAGGTTTATTTAGTAGAGGTTTACTTTGATATTAAAAACATGTTTGGTTTGTTTTTTTTTTTAATTTAAAAATTATTATAAAGTTTTTAATGAAAAATAATAGTTTTTAAAATTAAATTAAATTTATTTGATAAATTTACTTTTATAAATAAACTGTTTGATAAAATAATTTATATAAGTTCTAATTTTGATTAAAATTACAAAAAAATATATTTAATAAATAATTTTCTATTAATCACAAATTTCTTTGTTTATAATGAAAAAGTGTTAATTTTATTTTTTTTGTTTATAAAAAATATAAAAATTATTTTTATATAACATAAATTTTATAATTAATAAATCATATAAAAATGAAAATAGATAATGTTGTAATTATTTTTAATAGATGATGATGTTTTTGGAATAAAAAGAAAAGTTTTCTTAAAAAATAGACGTATTTTTAAAAAAAGAGAAGAGAAAGCTCACTTCTGGAGCTTTTTCTAAAACTCTTTTTTTCAAAATTTTATTTTTTAAAAAAAAGCTGTTTATTTTTTTAAGAACTTTTTCAAATTCTTGTTTGGCTTGGCTTTTGCTTTTAAGAGGTGAATAAACTGAAAAAAAATCAGGCCAAACATGCACTAATACTTGTTATGAATAAATAATTAGGTGAATTTTGATATCAATTTTTTAATCAGTTATAGTCTTTGAAAAAGTGTGAGTTGGTATTGTTCTTTAATCAATATTAGGTAAGATGTTTTGGCATAGAGATTTTAAATTTGAGTTAGGTTTTCCTTTTATATATAAAATATGTTAATTTGACAATATTAAGAAAATAAATTCAAACAAGTGGGTATATAACCTGACCTTACTAAATAAATAGTACCATAATTATGGCAATATTAAGAGATTGTGTCACACTTGGAAAGCAGAATTCTAATTGGATACATTGGGCTAGTTAGGTCAGGCCTAACTAAGCCCAAAGCGTGTACTCTAAATGGGCTTTGTCCTTCATCTTTGGACTGTTAATATTTTGAAAGTGGGCTTCAAGGATTTTTTGCATGTTCAGAAAATATTGAACATTTCAATATAAATTTTAGCTTTCTATCACCATTTTTTGTTTTTTTTTTCTTATAAATGTTATGAAAAATATGTTTGTTTTTCAAAGTTGAAGAAGAACATATCCATTAGACTTGATATCTCGTCCCACATTAGATGTAAATGTGATTGTTAAGATGATTTAAGTCAATCACTACTAATAATTTGAATTTAGATTTTTAATAATTACGTGTTTTAAATCCGAAAAGTTGTTATTTCAATGATACTTGAGCTGCTTATCGCACAAGGTTTTATCCAAAAACCTAATATTAATTATAAAGAGATATATTCTCCTGTGGTAGATGCAATTACATTTCTAAAATTATTAGTATGGCATTAAATGAGAAGATTGAAATGCGCCTAATGAATGAAGTTACAACTTATTTATATGGATCACTTGATATCGATATCTATATGAAAATCTCTAAAAGATTTAAGTTGTCTAAAGCACATAATTCTCAAAAAATTTATTTGATCAAATTAAATAAACATGTATACGCGTTAAGCAATCCAAACGCATATGATATAATCGTCTTAATGAACATTTGTTAAAAAAAAACTATTAAAATTATTTTATATACCCATATGTTTTGTAAAAAAGTATGAATTTGAATTTGTCATAATTGTTGTTTATATTTATAACTTGAATATTATTGAAACTCTTGAAAAGTTATTAAAAAATGTGGATTACTTAAAGAAAGAATTTGAGATGAAAGATTTTGGAAAAATCAAGTTTTATTTGGGTTTTTAAATTGAACACTTAATAAATGAAATTTTTATCCATCAATCAAATTATATACTAAATGTTAAAATGATTTTATATGGACGTAGCACTTCCATTGTGTCAAGCCCTGTCTTATAATATGTTTGCCACGTCATTCATGTGCATAGTAATATATCTGCATATTTAGAAAGTCCCTAGAAATCGTTAAAAGATGATATTACCCTTATGGTATAACTAAGCTGATTTAGGCCTCGAACTAGTTTAAATAGGAAATTTAAGACGAAATTGAGAATTTTACAGTCCAGGAATGAGTTAAAATGATGAGTTGGAGTTCGAGGATCAATTTGAAGTCAAATCGAAATTTTCACTCTCTAAGAGCAAAATGGTCATTTTGCCACCTAAAAATTTAATTTGGATATTTGATGAAATTTTTGACCAACAATGATTATTTGGAGCATAATTTGAGGTTTAGAAGTGAAAAATTTAAATTCTGACATTTTTTTGATATTTTTCGGAATATAAGGGTAAAATCGTAATTTTACCACTTCAAGGGTAAAATGGTAAATTTTCACCACCAAGACACTTTTCCAGCCATGGTCTTCTTTTATCAATATGTTGACTTTTGACTAATCTAATGGTGGAGGATAAAAGTCAATTTTTAAAGCATAAAAAGAAAAATGGGCAAATAAGATTTTGACACATGGCAAGCTTTAAATATTTTAATATTTCCTTATTAAAATCTGCCCATTCTCTTCCATATCCATCCCAATATTCAGCCAAGACCAGAAAATAGAGAGAGAAAAAAAAAACAAAACCCTAGGTGAGAAAACCTAAGAGAAAGTGTTGAAAGTTCAAGGAAATTAAGGGAAAAAGGTAATTTTTTTTTTATTAAGCTTGAGTTCTCTTATTCTTAGGTATTTCTCCATGTTTTTCCATGCTTGAAATGCATCAAATCATGATTAATTCTTGGCTGGTTCAATGGGTTTAGAGAGAGAAAATTTTTGGATTAAATTGATTTTAATATATGTTAGTGTTTAATGTTAGTTTAACATGTTAGTAAACAAAACATGTAGAAAAGTATTCATCTTCCCCATTACCTAGCCCTAGCTGAAATTTCAAGTCAATGGTGAGGAAGAATGTGATGTTATTTTAGGTTATTTGATTATAAAATCATGGTTTTTGAGATGGAAATTAATGAATTATGAAAAGAAAATCAAGTAGGAAAAATCGTGATAATGATGCACCATTTTGGCCGAATTTTTCCAAGAAGGAATGTGAATGTGGCTTTGCTGATTTTTGGGTTATTTGGCTGGACATTGGTGATTTGAATTGTTAGAAAAGAAATGGGACGATTTGGAGTTAAATCGGATGTGTTTACCGATTTATCGAGTGAAAAACCGAAATAGGCAAAAAATGGTGTTTAGGCAAAATTTAGGCTATTTTGCATTTCATATCATGCATTAAGTATAGAATATAGGTTAGTTTATTATGGTCTAGTACCAATGTGGTCAATTCCTTGATTTTACTCTATGTCTAGGTGGAGAGACATCCGATAAAGACAAGGAGATAGCACCAGAGGATCGTTAGACTGTGTGTTTCAAAAATCCAAACTTTGGACATTGTGAGTAAGCTTATCATTACCTTAATTATCTAAGGTAGTTTTATCTGATTTAATGAATTCTATGAAAAATGGATCTTGAAAGGTACATTTTATATTTTATAAACAAATATGCATAAATGATATAATTTTATAAATTGTTTGGAAAATAAACAACGATTTTTAAATAGAGTACTTGGAGACTATTACTTGCTATATTTGTATTGTAAACTGTGACTTGAAATCGAATGGCTCATGGAATTGCTGGCATAAATGGCTGATTGATAATTGTGTTATTGGGAAATATACAAATTGTTTTGGTTACCCATGTTGGCTGGATAATATTGTTTAAGCCATGTTATGCTGACGAAATTTTATTAATTATGGTGGGTTAATTAGCTTACTGCAGTGGGCGAGTTCCGTGGACCAGCCTATTAGAGGGGCACAGTAACCCCGTTATATTATACCTCGGTATGAGAAGCGCGGAGGGTAACTCTTAAGGTATGGTTAGAGTTCACATCACGCCCAACCACCACATGAGGGTGAACTCCGCTAACGCTAAGGAAAGGCTGCGTTTTCAAAACGAAAACTTGTTTTATACTTATATACAATTTTTAAACAGCCTTGGCGGTCTTGGTAGGATGCCTTGGCCAAGGTATCCCCGAGAGTGGGTTTATGGCATGAGCCTAGCTTTATGAGATTCATGAGCCATGCTAATTATTTGAGTGAAATGGATTTATTTTATTTGGTTGAAATGTTGTGAACCATGGTACAATAATTTATTTTAAATGTCTCTAATTACTCGATTTTAGATATTTTAGGTAATATTTGTTTACTCACTAGGATTATATATAATCTCACCCCATCTTCTTATCCATTTCAGGCTCAGAGTAGCTTGTAGATAGTCGAAAATCGTCGAGGATTACAGTTGGCCATACTACTTTAAAAACCCGTAGGTTCACTACCTTTGAGTACTTTTGTCATTTGGGGGCTCACGTGTCTTTGTAAATGAAAGTTTATATCTTGGTTATCTATAACAATGTATGAAGTAATTTATTTTGCTATTACGCTGTAAAAATTGTTTATGGATATTCTTATAAAAATTGTTTTACAAGAAAATAGAATATTTTATCGAATATTTTTATTTTATTCAAATAGTTGTAATTTCTCTTCCAACGAATGTTTTAGACATCGAAATTCATTTCTGATCACAAAGTATGTGTTTTCCACTTGTATATTACATTTTTAACTGATTCTAAAATTTTCGTTGAAAAATGACCAAAATACCCCTATGTGGTCAAAAATTTCTTTTTGACTGTTTTCGAAGCAGAAATGGTTCATACTTCTTTAAAACATGATTTTAGTAACTAATACTCACAGGAGAAGTAGAAAAACTGATACGTAAGCCTTGCGGGGTCTCAATTGGTATCCTGATAAATGGATGTCTATTGGGACGTCGCGACGGTTGTCACGGGCTCGAAGTTAGTACCGGGTCTGACACATTGAATTTACCAATGGTTTTAAGGTCACTAAATATGAAAGAGGACTATTTTCGACTTGGTGAGTATGATAAAAAGCTTTATGATCCTGAAGTTTCATATCTTAGTACAATCGAAACACTAGTGTATCTTGCTAGCAATAAACGACCTGATATATCATTTGCTATAAATTTATTAATAAGATACAGTTATTCTCTCACTTGAAGATATTGGAATGGAATTAAACATATACTTAAATATTTCTAAGCAATAATAGACATAAGCTTATATTACTCAAATATATTCAACTAAGATTTAATTGATTATGCAGATCTAAGATATTTATTCGATCCACACAAGGCTCGATCTCTGACAAGTTACTTATTCACGTGTAGAGGTATGATTATTTCATAGTGTTTTGTAAAACAAATTATATTTACTATTTTTTCTAGCCATGCATAATTTTTAACAATTCATGAGGTAAGTCGTGAATATATCTAGTCAAGATCTGTAGCTCAATATATTTGAAAAATGTGTGACATGTCAACTAAAAAGAAAATTCAAACAATGCTATATGAAGATAATGTTGCCTACATAACTCAATTAAAAGAATAATACATTAAAGGTAATATAATAAGACATATTCCATCAAAATTTTTCTTCACTCATAATCTTCAAGAAAAAAGTGATATTAGTGTTCAACAAATTCATTTAAGTGACAATTTAACAGATTTATTCATCAAAGCCCTTCATATTGTAATATTTGAAAAATTAATATAAAATATTAGAATGTATCGTTTTAAATATCTTAAATAATGCAATCATCAGGGAGTGAAATATGTATTGTACTCTTTTTCTTTTATTAAGATTTTTTCCACTAGATTTTTCTTGATAATTTTTTAATGAGACAATATTTCAAAAGTATATTCTTGAAAAGAATTATATATTATTTTTTCTTCATTCAGATTTTTTTCCATGAGGTTTTTTCATAATAAGATTTAAACGAGGTATATTCTTAATACAATGAACATTTAAGAGAAGTATCATGAATATATATATATATATATATGAATGTCTATTATGTTATGACCTAAAAAGTTCAAACTAAATCAAACAGCACAACATACAAGAAGTGTAATTTAATTTGAACTTTTAGATTGAATTAGATTAAAATTAGGATTTAAGAGATTATTAACTTATAAATAAGCCCTCACTATACACTTAAATAAGATCTTTCTTACTTTACTAATACTTTTCTTTCATAGTTGTATTTTCGAATTATATTTCATAACAATATCATAATTATTGCAATATTTAGAGATTATGTCACGCCTGAAAAGCAGAATTCTAATTGGATACGTGAATGCCAAACTAAGCCCAAAGCAAGTATGTACTCTAAATGGGCTTTGTCCTTCATCATTGGACTATTAATATTTTGAGGGTTGGTTTCAAGGATTTTTTGCAAGTTCAGAAAATATTGAACATTTCAATATAAATTTCAGTTTTCTTTCACCGCTTTTTTTTTTCTTATAAATTTTATGAAAAATGTGTATGTTTTTAAAGCTGACAAAGAACATATCTCTTAAACATGATATCCCGTCTAATATTAGATGTGAATATAATTGTTAAGACGATATAAATTAATCATTATTAATTATTTGAATTTAAATTTTCAATAATTATGTAGTTTAGATTCGAAAAGTTACTAATTTAATGATACTTGGATGGCTTTTGTAGAAAATGAAAAGTTGAAAACCATGCCTATGTGGAATATATTTTAATAATTTTTATTAAATTTTCTAGGGTAATTGAAAATTTTTGCAAAAATTAAAAATTAAATACACTTATCTCATTTGAGCCTCAAGACTCTTTCACTTTTAGATAAGTTGAGTGATAAATTATTTTAAAAGTTTAAATATGTTTAACTTCTAATATATCCCGTCACATAAAAGTCAGATTAATGAATAATGAGTTTTGCATGAATATAATTGTAAAAAAAAAAAAAAAAGAGTACAAGGTTAAAAATGGTTAAAGAGCATTGCACGTAAAGCTGATAAATGGGTAAGATATCATACAAAAAACTTAAATAAAAAATGAGTGAAGTTATCAAGATTTCAATTTGAATCACATAATTTTGATATCATGTTATGTTGGTGTAATCTGTTATCTCAAAAATTTAAATTGTCAAGAAATGGCTTAACTTATGATTAAGTTCTAACATATACGATAATAATTTTTTCTACTAATTTTTACTCACATTATTTACGAAATTCACTAATTTTCAATCTCTATATATGTTATTTCTTTTATATAAATCATATAATAATTGATGCTATTGTGTGTTTGTGTTTCCAATTTTCTTTTCAACGTTCTAATACTTTTGTAAAAGGCTTTCTTCATCCAACTAGATGCTTAATTAGGAGAGAACAGAAGTCATATTACTTGCCCTGTCCCTTTTTTCTCAAAGATTTATATTCTTTACATGACATGTAATTATTGAATAAATTCAGAGATGAAATCTATCCATTTATAAGTAAGTCCATTAATTTACAAATGAGGTATTGCAATCAAATTAATAAATTATTATTACATCAGATGGGACAAAAATGTGAGGACAAAAACGATAAGAGAAATAGTATTTACCTCAAAGCATATATGTAGTACGTAGTCTCCACGAAATAAAAATTGTACACATGTGGTCAGTGTCATATATAAGGGGAAATGTTGTAAGACCAATTGAATTACGTATGACTAGTCTGGATTTTCAAGCCATTGAACATGGTTTTGTACAACAAAGAAAAGCCACATGCATGCTTAATGTGCTACACAATCCAACATGTGTTTTATTTGTCGTTTGAAAGAGAAAAAAACCTTAGGGTGCTCGACTAACTTGGCAGCATTTATGCTTGCTACCCAACTGATCACAAATTCACAACCACCTATAATTCAATGATATTGTGCGAAGTTTACTAACATGATGTAACTTAACAGCATTGCAATTGCATGTAGAACAGCTCATTGTTAGATCCCATTTAGGTTTTCCTAATGCAGTAATCATTATTAAATGTATAAGTGTACCTGTATCCATCTACCATCCAGGTTAATTTTGTTTTTTTTTTTCTCTCGTTTCATTATATGCATTCAGTAATAATAATTCTGCAATATATCCCAACTTTTCATATTTTTCAAAAATAAATATATACGCATTTGGATATTTCTTTTTCACCAAAAGACTGGAAAAAAAAAACCAATTCATGCGCCCTGCTACCTTCCCCTCCAACTAACAACTACAACGTGACATAACTAAGAATTAAAGAAAACATTTTAATGTGCATGATTAATCTGTCACTCGTTTTATTTCTTGATTAGGTAAACAAAGAATGTTTATGTCATGAATTTATGTTTTCAACTTAAATTATATGTTTATTAGGTAGAGAAATCTTTTATTGATATAAGATCCATGATACATACATTAAAATAGATCAATAATTTTGATGTCGGTAGGTCAAATCCATCCCTTTTTTTTTTCACTAATTTAATATTTGATTTAATTAAAGGTTGCATATTATATTATAATTTCTCTATTGATGTGTTTTACTAGTACTTTGTTACTAGAGATAAAAGAGAGGTGATGTTAAAAGGGTTACTATCTTATTCCTTTAATTACACCACTTACCAAGTACGGTGAGTGGGGGCAAAGGGGCAGGCCACATTAAAGTTTTTAAGTCTCTTTTATTTGTTTTTATTTGATTTGTACCATATGTGCTATGATTTTAAATATTAAAAATAAAATATAATTTTAGATATTTTTAAAAAAAAAAAACAAAAAATATAATTTTGATTACATCTTGACAAATAATTTGATTTTGAGTTAAAATTCTTATTCCTCCCCTAAGTGCAGTGAATATAAGTATATCCCCAATGGTCTAGTGCTTCTGTCACCATGAAGATATTTCACTCATTCAAGCTTTTGTTCTTCGTACTTTTCCTCTCCCAAAACATCATACAATCCTTTCAACAACTTCCTGAGGGTGATGACCGCGATAAGAAATACTACCAAATGGACCTCCCTCAAGTTACAGGACCTGAAAGCATCGCCTTTGATTGCAAAAACCAAGGGCCTTATGTTGGTGTCTCTGATGGCAGAATACTCAAATGGCAAGGACCCAGTCTTGGTTGGGAGGAGTTTGCCATACCTTCTTTAGACAGGTATTTTATGCTACATCTGCCTGCATGAATACAATTACTTTTTCTTTCCTCTCATGTTTCTTTAAAGAGTATTGGCTGCAACTATATGTTTAAGAGAAGCAAACACTTCTGTTTTTGATAGATTTTTTTTTTGAAAGGTATAAGATTTCATTCATGCATCAGTCTAACGGTGACATGTTGTCAGACTATGAAAGAATCCCAAAAAAACTCGCTCTCTGCCAGTACTCCACTCACCTCAACCCCCTGGAAACAACTCACTAAGAATTTAAAACAGGGCCATTCACCTGGTCAGTTTCCAGTTCTAATTACCGAAGTGGTTTTCACTTGTTGCCAGCCCACTATAAATTACCAAAAATGCTTATACATCATGCTTAAAATGTAACAGCCCTGCATTACAGCTCAGGTACAGCCATGAATATATCATAAACATGATCATCTTGTTCGAAACTGGACTTTGTTGAATTACAGTAGAATTTTGACCGGGACAGTGATTTGCTCAACCTCATGATGGTGTCAGTGATTCGCTTTGCCTAAATAAGCACTTGTTTGGGCCTCTTTTTTATTTATTTTTTATAGATATTTTTGTCCAACACGCATCTCTCCTAGCTAGAACATAAACCTAAAACCACACGGTTGGGTCAGCTCTTATTGAGCTAAGATACTCAAAGAAGTAAACCAGAGTACGACTCCCTACTCTTTATCGCACATTGTATTATCTGTTTTTCAACAATTAGCATTGAAAGCTAAGCGGACAAACTGTTGCTGCATAGACTTGGAAATCGACTTTTGCTCTGTTGGCGTTGACCCAACATTTCTTGGCCTTTTATGCTTGTGCCATTTGAAGTCTTACTGAATTTAAGAACTTGAATACCAAATTCTATGTGAAATGGTTATTTGTCTAGTCCGCTCTCTTAAGTTAATAGTACTTGTTGACTTGAAGAACTCAATTTGGAATTATTCACCATATATTTGTTCTAATAAAAGAAAATTACTATATGGTTGAAACAATAAGCAACTGATTGATTGCTGGTTTCTTTGATTTGTTGGGTTAGGGATAGGAAGGTGTGCGATGGGTCAACAAATCCAGACCTTGAACCAACATGTGGAAGGCCATTGGGTCTGAAATTCAACAGTGCAACATGCGATCTCTACATTGCAGATGCTTACTTTGGTCTCCTATTGGTCGGACCCAGTGGTGGGGTGGCTCAACAACTTGCTACTTCAGCTGAAGGAGTACCTTTCAAATTTACAAATGCTGTAGACATTGATACCAACACCGGAGTAGTTTATTTTACAGATAGTAGCATTATCTTCCAAAGAAGGTACCTCAATTTTTCTCTCCCCATTGACATATAGATATATATAAAAGAAAATTAATTATTATTATTATTATTATAATGGTATAGGCATTATTTTTTATCGACAATAATATTTGATAGAAGCGGAAGATTACTTAAATATGATTCTCAGACCAAGGAAGTAACGGTGTTATACAAGGGTTTAGCGTTTCCAAATGGGGTGGCTTTAAGCAAGGACAATTCATTTCTTTTAGTTGCTGAAACAACTAAAATGAGAATTTTGAAGTTCAACCTTGATGGTACGACAGACAGTTACATTCCAGAACAGTTTGCGCAATTGCCAAAAATGCCAGATAACATCAAGAGAAATGATAAAGGAGAGTTTTGGGTAGCACTAAACAGTGGAAGAGGAAGGATCCAAAATGACGGCCAGACCAAATTGTCTGGAGAAACAACTATCCCTTGGTTTAGTCAAGACCCTGTCGGGGTCAAATATGACCAAGAGGGAAAGATTATGAAGCAGTTGGATGGAAATGGTGGAATCAGGTTTGATTCGGTCAGTGAAGTTGAAGAATTAAATGGAAAATTGTACATAGGTTCAGTAGTCAAACCTTTCGTTGGCGTCCTATACACTTAAATTTTCAACTTCTATATGCCACTCCATAGAGTTTTTAGTTGAGAGAAATACTCTATTGTATATTAGTTATAATTATTATGTTTTTATCATATTTGCATTAATAAAAATGTTTTTTTATCATATTTATCTTAATATAAATTTAAAAATCACTATATATCATACGAAAAAAAAATAGACATCACAAAATATAAATGAAGATTATTTTATGATCTTTGTTATATTTTAATAATTTTTAAATTTAAAAAACAAAAGGGAAAACAGCTTTTCTCCACTCACGTCACATGTTTCAATGCTTGTCTGATTCTACCAACTGGCAGTCAATAATCCACTCAAACAGAAAATGTTTAATGCAAATAATTATAAGGTCATGATTCCTTGATCCAATAAAATAAAATAAAGGATAAAATATACTGAGTTTTTAAATTTATTTATAATTTTATATAAATATGTTGGTTTTTGAAATATGCAGTTTACTGCAAATGTGTAAACAATATTAACGGATATATATAAAATATTAAAAATATTTTTTTCTTTTCTCTCAGGTTAGTCTATGGTTCTCCCTTGCCTCTACCAGCCACCCCGCGATCAGATCTCCTTAAAGGAAGTGCAACCTAGTCGTGCATCCCAAGTCTTGTGCTCTCCTAGGGACTATCGGATTGTGGCTCCCCTAAGGAACATTGTTAACTCCATGTGTTTTTTATGAAAACAAAATATTTCTTATTCATTGGTGTTTAATCATATTAGTTAAGTGTGCAAGAAAAAGTATAAATTCATTAATATATTTATTATTTGAAGACAAATCAAGATACCTGTTTAGTTGCAAGATAGGTTAATTAGTTAAATAAGCAAAGAAGAAAAAGCATTAATGAAAATAGATTAGTCTTAACCACTTAACACAGATCTTTAATCAGTTAAAGTAATTTTGAGTGCTACACTAAAGACAGGCAGAAAGGTCTTAATTGATTAACACAAGGTTTAATCAATTAAAAGAGTATTGTTCGCAAAACAGAAAGTTATTAATTGGTTAACCGATAGGGCTAATTGATTAAAGGTAAAACTTGAAGTACCCAAAAGTGCTAAAATTCAAATTCAAAATGAAGTTGACCATTGAAGGGTGCTAAGTGACGGAATTCAAATTTGAAGATATTTTAATCCCTTAATGCTTATTTCAATCGATTAAAGTTGAAAGAAGAGGAGTTTTAATTAGTTAAAGAGAGGACTAACCAATTACAGAAAAACTATTGGTTGGAGAAGCCTAAAAACAAAATGTTCTTAATTGGTTAACATAGTGAAGCAGATTGCAAGACAGAAAAGTTTTAATCGATTAAAGTAACTTTTGTTAAGAAAACGTTTCACCTTTGTGGTATGGCTTCATTGCAGTAGCTTTTTCACTCATAAAAGAAAGAAGCTCATTTTGGTGGGGTTTACCTTGATTTTGATATTTATAATGGAAGATTCCACATCAATAAAAAATTAGGTAAACTTTAATACCACCTTTTTAATCAATTGTAGTATTTGAAAAAGTGTGAGTATTGCGAATATTGTTCTTTTAAGTATTGAATATTGAGTGATCTAGAATCGTATTAGGTAAGATGGATTTTGCATAAAGATTTAAATTTAAGTCGAAACATTCTTTCAATTTTTTTTTTCTATATCAAATATGTTAATTTGACAATATTAAGAAAATAAATTCAAAGTGGATATATAACCTTGTTAGCGTTATTTGAAATGATTATAGTTTTGAAATAAAAAAAATGATCAAAATTGCTTCAATGATCTTTTGAACTTGTTTGAATGATTTTTGAAGTTGCTTGAATGTGTTTTTGAATTTAATTAATTAATGTTACAAACTTCCATACATTTACTTTTGAAGTGCATAAGTGTTTCTATGTGAAAAGTGATCAAAATTACTTGAATGATCTTTGAAGTTGTTTGAATGAGTTTTTAAACTTGCTTAAATAGTTTTTAAACTTGTTTAAATAAGTTTTGAAGATCTTAAGTGTTTCCATGTGAAAAGTTTTAAAATTGTTTGAATGAGTTTTGAAATTGCTTAAACGATTTTTGAACTTGTTTAAATTAGTGTTAACCTCCATTGCATTTGATTTTGAAATGTTCAAGTATTTGGCATCAAATTGGGTTCAAAAGGAAGAATTTTTTATGTTTTAAACTATAAGTATCAATACATTTTTAACAAAATGGTTATGCCTAAAATGTATGAATACATTCCAAAATATATGGATAAATTTCCAAAATGTATTAACACATTTTAAAATGTATCAATGAATTCCAAAATGTATTAAAATGTATCGATACATTTGATCCAAAACTAGCTATTACATTTGAAAATAAAAAAAAATGACTATTTTTTTCACCAAACCTTCTCCAACGGCTTTAAAGCTTCTCTACTTATAAAAAAGACTTTTCCAACACATTTACATAGTAAAAAAAATGGAGAAAAACATCAAATACTCAAAAATCAAATCTTATGAAGAGAAAGAAGAAAAAGAAATAGAAACCAAGCTAGAGCAAGCCAAACTCTTTTTTCTACTTAGCTTTTAAGCTATTTTTGAGCTTTAAATTCTTTGTGCTACCACTCTCATTCTTTGTATACATATTTGTATTCATCATACTCTATGTACATTGTATTTACTTAGCAAAACCTACATTCTAGAAATATCCTTGTTATTAAAATTGTAAAAAAGAAAAGGTTATACCTTAGCCCCCAAAAGGTAATATTTGGAGGTTGTGCATGATCCTTGAAAAGTATAGAAGTTATATCGTAGCCTTCAAATAGTTGTATTTAAAGGTTGTACTTGAATCTTAAAAAGGCAATGGTTATGCTTAATCTATGACAGAGCAATGGCTTGAACCCTGAAAAGGCATTGTATTAAATTTATTTAATAGTAGAATAAACTCTTTAACTTGTTAAGGGAAAGAACGTAAGCACCAAGAAAGGATCGAACCTCTATAAATTTTTTGTACATTTTCTCTTTATTCTTTACTATTTATTTTTGTGCATTTTACTTTACTTTGAAGAGTTTTGAAAATTTGTTCTTAACTTATTTATTCTTCAAATTACTTTTGGCACATTTTGATAGAAATACAAGTTTTGTGCAAATTGTTTTTAGCTTGCCTTCATTGAAAATTTAATTTTGAGAAAAATTTTATAAAAATCTGATTTACCTCCTCTTTGATCTTTCACATTATTATTGAGTTAACATTTCTAATAAATTTGATCTTACTAAATAAATAGTGCCAAAATTATTGCAATATTTAGCAACTGTGTCACACGTGAAAAATAGAACTCTAATTGGATTCATTTGGCTAGGTAGGTAAGTGAAATGAATGCCTAACTAAGCCCAAAGCAAGTATGTACCATAAATAGGCTTTGTCCTTCATCTTTGGACAATTAATATTTTGAAAGTGGGCTTCAAGGATTTTTTGCATGCTCAAAAATATTGAACATTTTAATATAAATTTTAGTTTTTAATCACCAATTTTTTTCTTTTAAATTTTATGAATAATATGTTTGTTTTTCAAAGTTGAAGAACATAGCCATTAGATTTGATATCTCGTCTCACATCAGATGTGAATATAATTATTAAGACGATCTAAGTTAATTATTACTAACAACTTAAGTTTAAGTTTTTAAAAAATACATGATTTAGATTCAAAAAGTTTATGGTTCAATGATACTTGGACGTTTTGTCTAGAAAATGAAAATTGAAAACCATGCCTATGTTCTATTTATTTTAATAGTTTTGTTAAAATTTTTAGGGCAATTGTAAAATTTTGCAAAAATTAAAAATTAAATACATCTATTTCATATGAGCTTGAAGATTGTTTCACTTTTAGATAACTTTTTAAATATGTTTAACTTTAAGTTGTCCCGTCACATAAACGTCGGATTAATGATCAATGAGTTTTGCATGAATATAAGTGTTAAAAAAAAGGAGTACAAGGTTAAAATGGGTTAAAGAGCATTGCACATTAAGCTGATAAATGGGTAAGATATCATATGAAAAAGTTAAAGAAAATATGAGTGAAATTATCAAGATTCTAATTTGAGTTACACAAATTTGATATTATGTTGATGTAATCTGTTATCCCAAAAATTTAAATTGTCGAGAAATGACTCAACTTATGATTAAGTTCTAACATATATGATAATATTTTTTTTACTAATATTTATTCACATTATTTATGAAATTCACTATTTTTCTCTATATATGTTTTTTTATATATATAAATCATTAAATAGTTGATGCTAGTGTGTGTTTGTGTTTCCAATTTTCTTTTCAACATTCTAATAGTTTTGTAAAAGGCTTCCTTCATCAAACTAGATGCTTAATTAGGAGAGAAAAGAAGTCATATTACTTGTCCCGTAACTTTTATCTCAAATATATATTTATATTCTGTACATGACATGTAAGTATTGAATAGATTCAGAGATGAAACCTATTTCTTTATGAGTAAATCAATTAATTGATAAATGAAATATTGCAATCAAATTAATAATAAATTATTATCACAAAAATGAAAAGAGAAATAGTATTTTCCTCAAAGCATATATGTAGTCTCCACTAAATAATGATTGTACAAATGTGGTCAGTGTCATTTGTAATGGGAAAATTTGTAAGGTTAATTGAATTGCATTTGAACTAGTCTGGATTTTCAAGCCATTGAACATGGTTTTGTACTACAAAGAAAAGCCACATGCATGCTTAAATTATGTGCTACACTATCCAACATGTGTTTTATTTGTCGTTTGACCCTTGGGTGCTCGACTAGCTGGCAACATTTATGCTTACTACCCAACTGATCACTAATTCGCAACCACCTATAATTCAATGATATTGTACAAAGTTTACTAACATGATGTAACTTGACAGCATTGCAGTTGCATGTAGAGCAGCTCATTGTTAGATCCGATTTAGGTTTCCCGAATGCAGAGATCATTAAATGGATAAGAAGGGTACCTGTATCCATCTAAGCTGATTTTGTGGAAATTTAAATTGATATCTAACTTGAAATTCATTGACGATAAGTGGAGAGACTCTTATTATATTTATTTATCTAGAATACTCTTTAACTTAATAGAAAAGAGACTGCCATCTCTTTACTATCCTTCTCACATGTGCAGTTTTAGGTTGTTAGGTGGATAATTGCCTTGTATTCTCCTAGAGAAAGGGGGTGTAATGTCGCATTAAGTCTTCTGCCTGCAAGATTAAGGCTAGAGACTTGGTCGACATTCATGTAATTCCTTTCTTCCTTTTTTTATAATATACAATACCTAATGCAAGATTAAGGCTAGAAACTTAATCAATTCAATTTAAAATTAATTGATAATAAATAGAAAGATCTTGATTACAATTATATATCCAAAATACTACTAATGTAATAGATACGAAAATCTCACTACTTTAATAAATCTAATATCGAATCGATATAAAAAACCAACAAACAAGCAAATAAAAAATAAGCAATTACTATATATTTTGAAAAACTTGTTGTAAATTGTAATCCATTGGTTTACGGTTGACAATACATGTTTCTATTAACTTGCATTGTTGCTTTTGTGTGTGTATGTAAGATTTTGCTAGATTCCATTGCCAATTTGTCAACTTGGAACCAATAATTCACAAGAACAATCCACTAAATATAATTTATATCTTCAAATGGGACTAATTAATAAACAATTGGTGGACTTGGCTGGTGGTATTGTCGCAATGTGCGGGTCCGGGAACCCGTCTGCTAGACGTGAATAACTTGGGGAGTCGCCACCAATCTTTTTTGTTTAGGTGTGATTGGCCACCAAATCAAATTTGTTCTATTCGACGAAGTACTAAATTAACTTTAGATCTGTCGAAAGAACGATAAACTGGTCTACGTGTTTTTTTTAGTTTGGGTTCGGGAGTACGGTTACGCACGAGGAAGGATTAGCACCCCCGTGACGCCCGTTCCACGAACGGCACCATTTAATCACTTATTGTCTTAACCCTTTTATTTTGTTTTTGTGTTTCTTTTGCTATCATTTGTTTGATACTATTGATCGAATATTTTACGACCTTAGCGTACATGTGATGCAATTATGAAATGCATGGCATAAAATCGAAATAGCACCAAACGAAAACCTTTTATTGAGTGTATTTTTCGAATCTGCCCATCATACTGGTGGGATCCGGGAGTATCCTCGCACCTAGAGAATTTACCAATAAAACTCGCCTTCGCAAGCTTCCTCGGAAAGTCTCATCATCGGGGTAATCGCTTGTGAGAGAAAACAATGTTTTCGTGAATGCAAAAAATCCTAATACGGGTACAAACCTTTTATTAAAGATATCTCTCCGAACCCTCCCATCATACTGGTGGAGTTCGGAAGTATCTTTTCACCTAGGGAGTTTACCAATGAAACTCGCCTTCGCAAGCTTCCTCAGAAAGTCCCATCATCGGGGTTTATATCCATATACAAAATAGGTCTACATGCCATGACAGTTAATAATGCCAACATGATACGCGTAAATTCCATATTTATTCCATGTTCATTATTTTTCTTTTATGCTTACTTTTTATGAATTTCTTTGTTTATTTATCGTTTTTATAGTCATTTTTATTTCTTCGTATATTTTAGAACATAGGTACTTATTTTTTCCTCACATGAACTTTCCTATAGTTATAGATCAAATGTTTATTATTATTATTATTATTATTATCATTATCATCATTATTCTATATGTATATTATTTTTGTGTTATTATGTTTGGTAAACTTATCATTGTCATTTATTGATTTTTATTTATCTTATTTATTTTATTTATGATTTTATTGATGATTAAATATATTTAAAGGTACTTATTTATTTATTCATTTATATTTTCTTATTCATATTTTTTCATTTTTTTATTAGAACCATTGAAATTTTGAATTAAGACCCTCCCATCATACTGGTGGGATCCTAATTAAAATTCCTAACCTAAGGAAACTCACTTGGAATTACGACTTCTCGCGTTCCGAGTGAAAATCCTATCATTGGTCTTGATTCTAAAGTGATTATTTCATTTTTTCTAAATCATTTTCATTGTTGCTATTACTTATTATTATTTTCTCAATTGTCATTATTATTATTATTTTTTTGTTCATTATTTTTTTATTTCTTTATTTCCTATTTTTCTAAACCTCACCTATTTAAATTTATATTTTACAAGTAAATATTTATTGAAGATTTAATTTATCTAGCATGTTTGAAACTTCCTTTTATTTTATTTTGTATTTCATTTTCACTTTTTCCTTTTCTACTATATTTTTTCATATCACTTTATTTAGTTTAATTTCCTATTACTATAACTATCACTATTTCTTTTTTAAATCCAAATGTTTTTTTTATTTATTTTTACTACCTTAATGTCAAATAATTATTTAAGTATTTGATTTTATCTAAATAAACCATGTACCTATGACAATATATACCTCAAAATAAAACAACCAAACATTAGCCCAAGCAATTTTACAGATGGGTCAAAGAGATTATACCCTTCTTGGGCTGAGGTGCTGGCCCAAGTGATCTGGTCTGCACAGGAGTATCCCGAGCCCGCTTTGTTGGCCCACTAAGCTCTTTCCCGAAACGCACCATTTTGTGGCCTGAGGCACTGCTCTATACGGCGTCGTTTCTGCCTCAATCGTTTCAGCTTCCTTTCTCGCTAAAACGGTACCGTTTTAGGGTTCGTGATCTAGGTATTTAAACTCTTTTTCTTTCCTTCTCTCTTCAATTTCACTCTTCACTTTCTCTCTCTACCCAGATACTCTCTGCCTTCTCTCTAAACTTGCAGCCCCACCCCGGTGACCTCTCTCTTCTCCGGTGACCCCTCCGATCTCCTTCGTTCAGCCTTCCTTCGCACCGATCGATCTCCCGATCAACCTTTCCCCGTCACCGATCTCCCTCTCTCTCCACCGGTGCCTACTTTTCCGCAGCCCGAACAGCCCCTCCTTCTCACCCAAGCACCTCTCTCTTTCACCCACAGCCCAAACACAAACCCTTTTCCGAAATGCACTCCGATCAGCCGACCCCCCCTTTTGGTTTTTTCGATTGAGGCTTCTGTTGTTAGAGTTTTTAGGATTTTTTTTTTGTTTTTGTTTGTTTTTCTTTTTGGGGTATTTCACTGACTGTTTAGAGAATGTTAGGTTTTTTTTTTGTTTGTGATTTTTTTGGATTCCGATGATTTTTGGTTGCTGGAAGGGAAAAAGAAGAGAAAAAATTTTTGTTGGTTTTTTCTTGTTTTCAAAATGCTCTCTACTATTGGTTTTTGTTTTCAGAACTGAGAAAAAATATTTTTGATTGTTTGATTTCCTCTGGTTTCCAAACTGCCTTCTCCGGTTTCCAAAACTGCCCCCCCTCTAATTTTTGCTTCCCGTTTTTTAACAACGGGGTTGTCCAATATTTTGGACAACCCTGTAGGTGAAATCATGCCCACAGAGCATGATTTCACCTAGGCTTAGCTGCCTGGGGGTCTGGTTATCGGATTTGGGGAATCCCTAAGAACCCGATGACTTTGCAGGAGCATTCAATGCCCCCTTGCAATGATGGTCGGGGAAGAGGACTGAGCAGGCTCAGTCTTCTTCCCGACCTGTCTTTTCTCTCTTTTTTTTATTATTATTTTTTAGGTGTCTACAGGTATATGCCAACAAGAAGTTTCTGTATTTAGTCCTTTGATCAGTTCTTGCATTTATTGCATAACAATTTTGATACTTTTAATTAATTAATTCGCTATAATTTCACATATGCCTGTGGATTATAGAGTTGTCCCTTTTTCCTTTCTTAATTTAATGAGTGAAATTCCTTAGTTTTTATAATTGAGTATACTTTACATATATACTTCCAAGTACCAACTCGTAGGCATTAATTTTCACCACCAATAACAAGAAAAACTAGTAGGCATAAAATTATTTATTCCATTTGGAAAGACAAGTATATATTTTCAATCATTTTGCTTCCCATTGGTAAAGTCTACCACTGTGGTTATTTGCTATATACTTTTCTTGGCTTTTCTTGTTAGATATACTTAGGGGATTGAAATATATTCCACTGTTATTTTTAATATACTTTACCTTTTTCTCACCCACTAAAAACGACCTAGGATCAGAGAAGGTGAATTCAAATTACAGAGATATATGTAATTACTATAAAATTAAATACTCAGACACAATGAACCAAGATTTTGCTCTTCCAGAAATTTACTCTGGGGACTGGCCTATGATTATTTTCATTTTATTGGCATGCTAAATCCTAATATGTACACTATATGTATATGTGACCAAAAATACTTTAAGCATTAGAGCTTCAACCGTAAGATTGATGTGGCCAATTGTTTTTATTTGTTTTTATTTGATTTGTACCATATGTACTATGATTTTAAATATTAAAAATAAAATATAATTTCAGATATTAAAAAAACAATATATTTTGATTACATCTTGAATAATAATTTGATTTTGAGTTAAAATTCTTATTCCTGCCTCCAAGTGCAGTGAATATAAGTATATCCCCAAAGGTCATGTGCTTCCATCACCATGAAGATATTTCACTCATTCCAGCTTTTGTTCTTCGTACTTTTCCTCTCCCAAAACATCATACAATCCTTTCAACAACTTCCTGAGGGTGATGACCTCCATAATAATTACTACCAAATAGACCTCCCTCAAGTCACAGGACCTGAAAGCATCGCCTTTGATTGCAAAAACCAAGGGCCTTATGTTGGTGTCTCCGATGGCAGAATACTCAAATGGCAAGGACCCAATCTTGGTTGGAAGGAGTTTGCCATACCTTCTTCAGACAGGTATTTTATGCCACATCTGCCTGCATGAATACAATTACTTTTTCTTTCCTCTCATGTTTCTTTAAAGAGTATTGGCTGCAACTTTATGTTTAAGAGACGCAAACACTTCTGTTTTTGATAGATTTTTTTTTTTGAAAGGTGTAAGATTTCACTGATGCATCAGTCTAACGTTGTCATATTGTTAGACTATAAAAGAATCCCAAAAAAGCTCGCCCTCTGCCAGCACTCCACTCACCTCAACCCCCTGGAAACAACTCAGAAAGAATTTAAAACAGGGCCATTCACCTGGTCTGTTTCCAGTTCTTACCAAAATGGTTTCCACTTGTTGCCAGCCCACTATACGTTACCAAAAAAAATTTCAGACATCATGCTTAAAATGTAACAGCCATGCGTTACCACTCAGGTACAGTCACGAATATATCATAAACATGATCATCTTGTTCGAAACTCGAGTGTGTTGAATTACATTAGAATTTTGACCGGGGCAATGGTTTGCTCAACCTCATGATGGTGTCAGTGATTCGGTTTGCCTATATAAGCACTTGTTTGGGCCTCTTTTTTTTTTTTTTTATAGATATTTTTATCCAACATGCATGTCTCCTAGCTAGAACATAAACTAAAACCATACTGTTGGGTCAGCTCTTATTGAGCTAAGATATTCAAAGAAGTAAACCACGATACGACTCCCAACTCTTATCGCACATTGTATTATCTGTTTTTCAACAATTAGCATTGAAAGCTAAGCTGACAATAATGTTGCTGCAAAGACCTGGAAATCGACTTTTGCTCTGTTAGCGTTGACCCAACATTTCTTTCCCATTCCTATACTTAAGTACTACTTGAAGTCTTAAGTACATTGTATTATCTGTTTTTCAACAATTAGCATTGAAAGCTAAGCTGACAATAATGTTGCTGCAAAGACCTGGAAATCGACTTTTGCTCTGTTAGCTTTGACCCAACATTTCTTTCCCATTCCCATACTTATGTACCACTTGAAGTCTTACCGATTTTAAGAACTTGAATACCAAAATTCTATATAAAATGGTTACTTTGTCTAGTTCGTTCTTACTTAATAGTACTTGTGGACTTGAAGAACTTAATTTGGAATTATTCACCATATATTTGTTCTAATAAAAGAAAATTATTATATGGTATAATAAGCAAATGATTGATTGCTGGTTTCTTTGATTTGTTGGGTTAGGGATAGGAAGGTGTGCGATGGGTCAACAAATCCAGACCTTGAACCAACATGTGGAAGGCCATTGGGTCTGAAATTCAGCAGTGCAACATGCGATCTCTACATTGCAGATGCTTACTTTGGTCTCCTATTGGTCGGACCCAGTGGTGGTGTGGCTCAACAACTTGCTACTTCAGCTGAAGGAGTACCTTTCAAATTTACAAATGCTTTAGACATTGATACCAACACCGGAGTAGTTTATTTTACAGATAGTAGCATTATCTTCCAAAGAAGGTACCTCAATTTTTCTTTCTCTATTGACATTTAGATATATATAAATGAAAATTAATTATTATTATAATTGTGTAGGTATTATTTCTTATCGACAATAACATTTGATAGAAGCGGAAGATTACTTAAATATGATTCTCGGACCAAGGAAGTAACGGTGTTATACAAGGGTTTAGCGTTTCCAAATGGGGTGTCATTAAGCAAGGACAATTCATTCCTTTTAGTTGCTGAAACAACTAAAATGAGAATTTTGAAGTTCAAACTTGATAGTACGACAGACAGTTATATTCCAGAGCAGTTTGCGCAATTGCCAAAAATGCCAGATAACATCAAGAGAAATGATAAAGGAGAGTTTTGGGTAGCACTAAACAGTGGAAGAGGAAGGATCCAAAATGACGGCGAGACCAAATTGTCTGGTGAAACAACTATCCCTTGGTTTACTTTAGATCCTGTCGGGGTCAAATATGACCAAGAGGGAAAGATTATGAAGCAGTTGGATGGAAATGGTGGAATCAGGTTTGATTCGGTCAGTGAAGTTGAAGAATTAAATGGAAAATTGTACATAGGTTCAGTAGTCAAACCTTACGTTGGCGTCCTATACACATAAATTTTCAACTTTTATATGCCACTCCATAGAGTTTTAATTTGAGAGAAGTCTATTGTATATTAGTTAAAATTACAGAGTGTGGTTAGCATCTGCCTCTTGATTTCTGAATTTTATGTACTTACAGCATATCTACCATATTGTCATCAAGTGAACCCATATGTTCAGCTCCCCACTTTCCCCACCTTTCAATTTTAGGAGTCGTATATACAGTTATACACCCACTTGTAATATATAAAGAAGTATGTATGATCCAGGTCCTTTTCTCAGCAGGTGTCATGTATCATCAACATTATATTCAAATGCAAGAACCTAACTTTAGAGATAGAGTCAATATTTCACGTTTGAGGGACAAAGATAATATCTATAAAATAGTTACACTAGAGTTCAATGTTTAACAAAAATATAAAATAACTCAAATGGAAAAAATTCATGTAAAAATTATACAAATAACTCGAACTACGTATTAAGTACAAAATAAATATATTTTTTAATAACTATTGCATACTAAGATTAGACATCTTTGATTGAGCTCAACACTCTTTCATGGAATTAAAGGCATTTATCATTGAATCAATGTTAAAGCCTCGAATAATTTTCTTTTTAATGAGAATGATTAACGAATTTCTAAAAAAATCATCTAACATTCTATTATGCGCGTATCTCTTTCTTAATGAGTTTCATAGAAAAAAAATGTACGTTCTGATGTTGTAATGAAAACTGGAAGAGTCAAAACAAGGTAGATCAATCAGTATAAATTTTTGATATTCTTATTTTCTTTAACACTTGACATAACTCAAAAGTGTAGATACATTTTCAAAGCCTGATTATGAAGAATGTCAAACTTGAATAGATCCAATTGATAATTTAGATGTTTTTCATCTTCTCATTAAAATCATTAGAATAATATTTATTTTCAAGACGCAAATACTTTCAACATCAAACAATTTGCAATCATTCTGAGAGTCCAAAGATGTGCCAAGAGTGAGCAATTCTATCACATTCTCATTAAATCTGAAATTCAATTCTTACAAGAGTAAGTCAATAGCAACCAGAAACAAGTCAACTCGACAATGATGCTCAATTGTAGCATGATCCTTTTGAAAACTATCTTTACGTAATTTATATCTAACCTCATGTCAAAAATTTCAATTTCACATATCTCACAAAACTTTTTCACTAACACAAACAAAGGTTCCCTTCAATCTTCTCTGAATTATTGGAGATGCTTTTTAATAAACAATACTAAATGAATTGTATTAAATATGTCTTGAGACTTAAGTTGTAAAGCTTTTGATAGGTCATTTGTTATCTCCAACAACTCCCTCATAAGATGCAAGATAAACATAAATTCAAATAACGTACTGGTATGTTATAAAAATTATAAAATAAGGGATAAAATTACAAAATTATTATAAGGTTAAAATTATAAAATTTCAAAAAGATAAGAATTGTTGTAAAAATTTTAAAATTTTTAAAGGTCGTACTCCCCTTCACCTCTGCCCAACCTGCTTGAAATTAGATATTAATTTGATTGTAGATTGATAGATAGATATCCACCACAATAAATTTTATACATTTAAGTCTTCTACGAAAGAGTTTGAATGTCTAAATTTTCCTATATATTCTATTCTCAGACGACGATGTCGTTGACGAGCCGCAATGTTTATTGGCACCGAAACTAGATACAGATTAGTCATGAACTGGTATCAAAAAGAATTTGCCAAATATTGAATCACTACGGCAGTGCTTCCAACCTTCCAGTGGACCAAAAGTTGCATGTAATTATATAATTTTTCGAGTGGAGTGATTGAAGAAATCAGAAAGGTACATGAATTATGAAATCTTGAATATATTGGATAAGGAAGAGATCTTGAAATTATGCAAGAGAATGTTTCGTATATTAATAAATTAATTTTTTCAAAGAAGATAAGGATCTTCCGACACATACATTTCTGACCCATACGTCCGCCTCGTCTAAACGAGTGACAAATGAACAAGAGCAATTACTCTACGTCGTGTACATTCTAATCAATTGGTTGATGGTTGACATTAATACGTCTCTCTATTAATTGGAGTCGGTGCCTTTTCTGTCCTTGTAAGATTTTGCTGGATTCTGCATTGCCAAATCATCAGCCTCATGCAGCCGTTAACTTGGAAATTTGAAACCAATAATTCACAAGAACAATCCATTAAATATAATGTATATCTTCAGATGGACTAACAACCATTGGCAGGTGGGTGGTGCGCATGTGTAGAGGAATATTGACCCAAAAATATGTTCCAACTGTATACACATAAGTTTTTGTATTTTGCCTATTTTCTTTAATTTGTTTTTGTGTTTTGCATAGAGATTTGATAATTTTAGTTAGTTACCTGTGAACTCTTTATTTGGTACACGAGAATTTTAAACTATACGATTTCTTTTGTTTGAAAAGAAAACTATGTTTTCAATCATTTAATTTCATTGCTTCGACAGTCGTACGTTGTCCTGATTTCTATGTTACTCGAGGTGAATATGATGAGGATTCCCGTTATCCAAGGGAAGAACAAACACTGACAATTGGTCAGTTCAAGCTTGGGATATGCCATGGTTACCAGGTCAATCCTTGGGGTGATTTGGAATTCACTGGCAATGCTATAAATGCAATTGGATGTTGATATCCTTGTAACTGGTCTATGTCATTTGGGTGTATCAAACTCAGTAGTACAATCTGAGGCCAAGAGACAATATTCCCGCGACATAGACTCTGCTTTCAAATGAAATCATGGTGGCTTTTGACTTCAAAACTGGCCTCTCTGATGTTTCGACCACGGTGGTGATATATGAGGTGGTTAACTGAGGTAGCTAGGAATGCAGCTGCACTGTCCTTTTATTGCTTCTATGTCTGATATTGCCTCTGTGTTTTTCACGGTTCTCATTCTTATCTGGGGTTTGTATTTGGTAGGAAAAGGTAGTTTGAATTCAAATAAAAATGTTGAGTTCAAATTAAAGTTGTAAAGGGCACGGATAGAACTAGCCAATTTTTGTTGAGAATCAAAAATAAAAAATGAGAGCTAAAAATTTTAAAAACTAATATGTAAAACTTAATCAATAATCAAAAAATTGATAATAGAAAATAATTTTATATAACATGCTAATAAAAAAAAAGATTTATAATAGTTATTTAGGAAAGACGTACTCGATCGTATTTTTTAGATTGATATTCATCAATTATTAATTATGTATAGAAAAAACCTACGTATGACATAAAAAAAAAGAAAAAAATATGTTTGATGATTCATGAAATTTGAAGAAGAAAATTTATAAAAATTTAGAATATATAAGTAAATAGAATAGAAATGAAAAAAATAAACAAATGTAAATAAAAATAATAATATAAAATGAATGAAGAAAAAAAATTTTAAAATTGAGTGTGGCATGTGAGATGATTTTGTTATGTTTTATTTGTATTAATTATTAAGTGAAAATTATTTTGAGAGAGCTGTTCAGGGATTATATAAAAAATTTTAAAAATTTTATATAATATAGAGGGGGCCATGGCCCCATATAAGCAAAGGAGGCTCCACCCCCTGGTAAAGGGTTTCACACTATTTTGAGTAATAATAATTCTGCATCAAATGCTACCCTGCTTATATAGTAAATGTAACGTTGGCTTCAATATTCTAAACCATCTTGTTATATGTAACCTCGTGTTGTAATATTTTAATACATCTAGAATTCTAAATCTAAGCCAACGGTTTTTTTTTTTTTTTTTGAAAAAAGAGGGAATTTCATTAATAGAGAAAACAGAAGTTAACCTCCAAACTATACGATTTACAAAAGAAGCTGATGATGACTATACAAAAATCAGATTCAGGAGTCAATGTCTCAAAGGCAGCCTTGAAAAACACATTCTCTATAAACAACAGCACCCTCCACAAAATAGACACCTTTTACTCAATATGAAAGATAGAATGTAGCAATGTCCGACCAAAAATCAAGTAAGAGGCAGCCAAGATGCCCGAAACACAGACTCTTTACAACACACACGTACCTACAACAGCAACATCCTTAATAGAGTCATAGGATGACAACAAGATATCTGATATCCCCAGTCAACACTTATCCCAGAAAAATTGCAAAAACAAACATAGGATCAACCTAGAAAACCAGCAAACCACCATCCAGTAGATGACAGAATCCAAAACTAAACTGTACCCCTACATCAACAACAGAATGGGGAGAAGGAAACATAAGAAGAAAGCACACAATACAAGTCAAGATTCCCATTAATCTTCAAAAATATTTAAGACATCATTTTGGCGCAACACACCCTTCTTAACGAAGCTATCAAGGAAACATATGAAGAAAGCACACAACACAAGTCAAGATTCCCAGTAATCTTCAAAAATATTTAGGACATCATTTTGGCGCAAAACACCCTTCTTAGCGAAGCTATCAGCAATATGATTTTTCTCTCGAAAAATGTGATTCAGTTCTCATTTTTTTAATCCCTTCTTCATTTTCTCAATGTGTAAAATCCACTTCCGAGATCCCCATGGTGCTTTAACTGGTGCATTATGCCGTTAACCCATTTAACTGCGTTTATAGAGTCACTCTCAATGCAAGGGAATGGGATAGAGCCCACTTAGAAGTTGAGAAAATGAGGAACACCTCCCTAATGGCTCTTATTTCTGTAAGGCTAGCATCACCCATAACATGCTGTTGCCAATACTAAACCATATTAAATTCAAATTCTAGATTTCAGAGACTCTGGAAAATAATATGAGTTTACTGTCAAGACATAACATGCTGTTGCCAATGCTAAATCATATTGAATTTAAATTCTAGATTTTATAAAATATAAAATATTGAATTCACAAAACATCTCATGAAAGAGTCAAGTAACAAGACAGACAACAAAAACTCATCATGAAGAAAGACTATGAGCTACATGCAATTATATATTATGAATAGTCAAAGAATAAGCACTCATAGTAGAACTTTTAAAATGCGAATAAATAGAATATTAAATATGGAATGGAAAGAAAGAGAAAACTTTGCAATAAGATCAAAACGATTAAATATACATTGACAGTTGCTTCAAATACACAAATGCATGCATACCCAACTTATGTAAGGAGGAAAAGTGAGATAAGAGAACTTACTGTTGGTCCACGTTGAAGGCAGGCAGGGGAACGTCCTCGTTGTTTGTAGCGGGTGACCAAAGTGTCGAAGCAGTCAACAAAAAATTGATTATGAATGAAATATTTGATTATATTATTATACAAAAACTCATTATTTATTCATATAATTTTTACCATGCATTCCACAAACAGTCCCTAGACAGAAAATTAAAAATTTCAACCTCAGTTGATGGTGTCAGAAAAGTCAACACCTCAAACAAATTGAGCCAGCAAAACACCAAAGGCTCTCCCCCTTCTCCCACTGCCCAAACAAATAGGCTAATAAGATCCAAAAAAAAAGAAGAAAAGCCAACAAAAATGAAACATGAGCTACAAAGAAAGCATTTAGTTAAAACCCAAAGAAAAGCCAAACTCCTTCAAGCTATCCATGGGTGCATGGGTTTTCATGTTTTATTACGCATTATTCGTAATAAAAAAAATCATCAAACAAAATAAAATAAGGAAGGAGATTACCTTGACATAACTGTGGTCAAGCTGAATAGCCCTCTGACTATCCGCTTCTACTTTCAACCAATCACTACGTGAAACAAATAACCAAATGATACCAAGAAATAAAAACATGTTAAAAAAAACCTTTTTTCAATAAGAAAAAAACAAGAATTACTTAAAAAAGGATTAGTGAGCATACATAATTGCGCCTACTGTTAGTTTGCCAAGATCTGTTGATGAGCATGAAAAATACTCTGTAGAAAAAAATGTAGAATCAGGAAATTGGAAGAAGAGAGAAATGCTCTGTAGAAGAGTGTAGAACCAGGAAATTCGAAGAAGAGAAAACTGACTTCTCATTCAGTCAAAAAGTCTGTTACACTTATTTATACACAAGTCCTGCTATCATCAATAAAGACAAATCCTAATTATAAAATAATTAAATATACAAGTAGATATTTATTTACAATTGAACACGTGTATATATTTAACATTCCCCCTCAAGATGAGTATTATGAACATGGATGTTCAGAATATTCATCTTGCTGAGTAGAAAATGGAATTGCCTAGGTAATAATGCCTTGGTAAAAAGATCTGCCAACTGCAAATCTGTCCGTATGGAGCTTGGCTTGATAAGTCCTGCAATCACCTTCTCTCTCAAAAGGAATATAATTACTATTATATATATATTTTTAATATAAATATATTTACTTTTTATTTTATGTTAATATTATAAAAATTATAAGTTATAAAATTATTAATTATAATATATATACTCTTATTTATATAATATTATAACATATAT
Source organism: Theobroma grandiflorum (assembly GCA_036013995.1). Classification (NCBI taxonomy): domain Eukaryota; kingdom Viridiplantae; phylum Streptophyta; class Magnoliopsida; order Malvales; family Malvaceae; genus Theobroma; species Theobroma grandiflorum. The sequence continues at coordinate 3,076,397 of CP142127.1, forward strand.
AGTTAAAGAAAGTTTTTGAGATAAGAATAGTTTTGGAATCTAAATATTTTTTTTAATTTCATGAAAATAAGAACAAATCTTTATAATTAATTAAATTAATTCATGAAACTATTATTATTAATTAACTTGTAATGTCTTTTAATATATATAGTTTATATATTGTGTTAATTTATAAAGAATATAATCACTATTTTATATATTAAAATATATTTTATGTATGCGTGTATGTATATATATGTACTTTAAATATAAATATATTTACTTTTTATTTTATATTAACATTGCAAAAGTTATAACTCATAAAATTATTAATTATAGTATAAATAACTTTATTTGTATAAACTTATAACATATAAATCTAAAGGGAAGTTATGAGATTAAAAAAGTTAATTGGGTAATTTGGTATCGATGAAGAAGATTTTAATAATTTTTTTATTTAATCGGGTATTTAAACGGGTTAGGGTAATTATAGGGTAGTGAAAATATATTAGAGTTAGTGTTAAGGTAGTAATTTTTAAATTATTCGGATAGTTAATAAGATTAAGATATTTGATTTTTAATAGGGTTAAGATTCGGATACCTCAAAATTAACGGGTACTCTACCCGTTGACATCCCTAACTAATAACTCCTTTCTTCTAGTTCGAGAATCTACTACTACAAAGTGCTAATAACTCCTTCCTTCTAGTTCCAGAATCTACTACTACAATGAACATTTTGAAATTCAAGCTTGAAGGCGAAGCAAACAGTTATATTCCACGACCGTTCATACAATTGTCAAAAACCCCGGATAACATTCAAAGGAACGAGAACGGAGAAATTTGGACAAGAGAAGATCATGAAGGATTCAAGATGATGCCAATGCCAAGCTTCCAAATCCTATTGAAGTCAAGTTAGATCAAGAGGAAAAAATTTTGAGATAGAAATGGTGGAATCACATTAAATTACATCAAAGAAGTTCATGGATTATATAACATTGTACTTAGTTCAGTAACCAAACCCTACTTAGGCATCTTAGGTGCATAGAATTTTTAGGAGATAAAATACTTCTTTTATTTTATTTTATTTTATTTATAATTAAATATGTTTTGCATTTTACTTTGATAAATACTTTGACAATAGCATTTTTTAGTTTCCCACTTTCCCCATTTTTTTCCAATATGAAGAGGTGTCTATATACTTACCAATAATAGAAGTTTCTAGGTCATTCACAGCAAGTTCCATATATGCTTCAACTAGCTTTCTTGGGTTTATTAAGAAGTAGAAGATATATAATAAAATATTATACATTTATGTTGTTTAGATTCAAGATGATTAATTGTGGAATATAGATATGCGTTCAGCACAAATATATGTAATTTTTTCATATATTTGAAAATTTGGACTTTCATATCTATCTTGATAAAAAATATGTCATACTGAAATTAAAAAAAATCATTATGCGATTACACTTATTTTCGCTACTAATTTTTATGTTATACACCCAATTTAGAGGTTCCTACACTATAATAAATTTGACTTAAAACAATACATTTTTAACAACACTATAAATAAAATGTAACCATAAAAATTACATCCAATAACAATACTGTACTTTTTTATATTGTTACTGAATGTTATAGCACATTTTTAGCAGCCCTATGAATAAAATGTAATTATAGAAATTGTATACATTAGCAAATACTGTACTTTTTTATATTGTTACTAAATGTGAAAATAGTAAAACTAAAAGTTTAAATAGCTGCAATTTTTTAAGATTTCACTATACAAAAAGATATGTTATTTAAAGAAGTGAGATTAAGAATCATTTTGTTGGAATGGTATAAGCCTTTTTGGGGTAAATTTAATGTTATTTAATTTAAAAATAATGGTGTCCGCTGATGCATTAAATTCATGGTCCTACGAAGGGCTCTTGCAGCGGTTAGGAATTCAGGGTCCTGGTGTGGATAATAGCAATTGTACTACTGTTCGTGCCGGTGTTTCTTGTTCTTCTGGTATTTTATGGATTGGCAGAATTTCTGGAAAAGTTATTACTCCCTGGTGGTTCATGAGTAGAAGGACCAGGTACTTGGAACCACATTTGACTTGAAACTGTCTGAAAATTCCAAATTCTCAAGGTTGGATTTAAGGTTTTGGCTGTGCCTTTGAACTTGGCCCTCTGGATCTGTACAGACTTTTTTGTGTCCAGCCTCCAGGGGATGGTTACTCTTGAAACAAAACCATCTGCCCCTCGACCAGGTTTTTGCTTGTCTCATCCAAAGCCTCTGCAAAGAAATCACTGGACTTACGACTGAAAACAGTCTTGCATACCAAATCATAGTTGTATAAGGATTCACGAGCGTGTTGAGTAATAATAATTCTGCAGTCAATGCAATCCTTCAAATATACTAAATAATAATTCTACATCAAATTCAACTCTAGCTTCAATATTCTATATCACCTGTACTTCTGGAATTATAATTCTAAATTGATTTGACTTGAAATTCCATTCCTTCCCAAAATAGGAATAACTGAATATAAATATATGCCCAATGCTCACATCCTCTCTCACAAGTGCTTCTGCCACCATTATCAGTTATAATTCTTATTCTGCAGCCATTAATCCAACTCTCTCCTTGTTTCCAATTCAACCATGAAGATATCTCTTTCATTCAAGTTTTTGTTCCTTGTGCTTTTGCTCTCCCAAAACATCAAACAATCTTATCAACAGCTTCCTGACGGTGATGATGTCCCAAAGAATTACCACCAACTCGACCTCCCTCAAGTCACAGGACCTGAAAGCGTCGCCTTCGACTGTAAAAACCGAGGACCTTATGTTGGTGTTTCTGATGGCAGAATACTCAAATGGCATGGACCACATCTTGGTTGGAAAGAGTTTGCCATTCCTTCTCCAGTAAGGTATGTACATTCTATCATCCTGCATGCATGAATACACATGTTTTTCTTTCCTCAATTATTCACTATTTCTTCTTTGAAACAATAACAAACTGATTAATTGCTGGTTTCTTTTATTCATCGGGTCAGGGATAGGATGCTCTGCGATGGTTCCACAAATCCAAACCTTGAACCAATCTGCGGAAGGCCATTGGGTCTGAAATTCAACTATGCGACATGCGACCTCTACATCGCAGACGCATACTTTGGCCTGCTAGTCGTCGGACCCAACGGTGGCGTGGCTCAACAACTTGCAACTTCAGCTGAAGGAGTCCCTTTCAGATTTACAAATGGTTTAGACATCGATTCCAAGACAGGGATGGTCTATTTCACTGATAGTAGCATTTTCTTCCAAAGAAGGTACCTCACTTTTACTTTCTCTCTCCCTTTTAATTGCTGCCAAATTTACAAAAAGAAAATAAAAAGAATTAAGATAAGGGAGGACTAGGGAGGCTAATCCGAGTTCAATTACAATATATATTTTTCTCCAAGAAGTAGGCTAGCTGAAATTCTCTATCTCTCTATATATATATTAGAAGAAGTTATATTTATATAGGTCCTTACTATCACATTACATGCAGTAGATTCAACAAATTTTAAGAATGAATTATAAAGATTTGAGGAGGGCTTTACTTGCATAGAATAAGAGAGAAATAAAACTAGCAGATAAATACCTTTTCTAGCCATCTTTACCTATTTTAAAATTTTTCTGTATTCATAATAAGATGTATGTTTAATTAATTAGATCAATTAATCTTTTGTTACGTCTCATGAGATAAATTAGTTTGGATAAAAAGAATTTTTATATCTAAATATATAAAAAAATTATTTAAAAGATTTTAATTTGTTTCTAATATTAAAAAACTAACTACTTATATGATTGCATAATTGTGTAGGTATCACCTCTTATTAAGAATAACCTCCGACAGAAGCGGACGATTACTTAAATATGATCCTCGAACCAAGAATGTAACTGTTATGTACAGAGACTTAATGTTTCCAAACGGGGTGGCTTTGAACGCTGATAACTCTTACCTGCTAGTCGCAGAATCAACTACAATGAGAATTTTGAAATTCAAGCTTGAAGGTGAAGTAAACAGTTATATTCCGCAACTGTTCATACAATTGTCAAGAACCCCAGATAACATTCAAAGGAACAAGAATGGAGAATTCTGGGTAGGACTCAACAGTGGGAGATCGGGACGGATTCAAGATGATGCCTACGCCAAGCTTCCAGATCCTGTGGGAGTCAAGTTAAATCAAGAAGGAAAACTTTTGAAACAATTGGATGGAAATGGTGGAATCACATTTAATTCCATCAGTGAAGTTCAAGAATTGAATGGAACTTTGTACATAGGATCGGTGACCAAACCCTATCTAGGCATCTTATACCCATAGAATTTTCGTTAGACAGATGTACTAAATTTAAGCACTTTGATGCATAGGATTTTTAAGGGATAAAATACCATTTATTGTATTTTCCTTATAGTTCATTTGTTTTTATCATATTTTTAGTAAAATAACGGTTCATATTTGTATTTGTTTATTTTTATTTTTGAAAAAAATCTAAAAAATTGAAATTTTATTATTTGATCTCTTAATAAAATGAAAAGTTGAGGAAAACTAAATAAATTGTTAAACAAAGTTATTGATTAGTATTTGATTGATGACTGAATTGATATTAATGATTATGTATTGATGCTAAAGTTGAAGTTCCTAATAAACACTAATAAGATGGTGACATGGTAACGACCATCACTCCTCAATTTTTATTTTTTTTATTTTTATATATAAAACTTAATATTTATATATATATATAATTATTTTTATAATAACATTTTAATCATGTTTTATGTAAAATCCTGAATAAACTTTTCTCATTCCAGAGGAACCAAAGTCTTAAATTATTTCCCCGTGGAGGAAAACCTGTATGCACTAGATAATTGTGAAAGACAAACAGTCAGAAAGCTTAAACTCCATAAAACAAAGAGGATGCATTTACAAGGGGATCCACTGAATGAAAGTTGTTGAGCAGGGTGAATGATTACTAGAAAATAGCGACGGGCTTGGAAACTGGCATGTCATGCCAATAGTTGAAACTGCCTGTCTTCTGGTTTACATTTCCATCAGTCAGTACCTTTCTTGTCAGGTTTGTACACACTGAACTCACCAAATTCCCTTCTGCCACTGCCGAATACAGTGACCAAAATTAAAATCCTTGGACAAAGAAGGGAAAAGAAATAAATATATAAATAAATTAAATGAGTTGCCATCAATTCCTTCTTCACGTATATAGTCTAGTCGCTTACAGAGTTTTTTTTTTTTTTTTTGGGGCGGGGGGGGGGGGGGGGGGGGGGGTGGGGGGTGGGGTGGGGGTCGTGTTGTGCTGTGGTGGGGTGGATAAAAGTAAATTTGAGTTGGGGACTTGGTGGGTTCAAATAAATGTTGTGCTTCATGTTGAGAACCTGAGGGGTAATGGCTCGTGCTTTTATGGCCTTGATTGCGAGAAAAGTTCAATGGATATATCAACACCAGGAAACTCCAAGCTCAATGCACAAACTTTATTGGCTGAGGCATTTAGAATCTAGGTTCTAGTGGCAAGGGATTACCACATAATGCGAGTAAACTGCATCATTAGTCATTGACCTTTTTGTAATGTTCTATTTTCATCCTCAGTTGATGGTGTCAGAAAACTCAACAGCTCAAACAAATTGAGCCAGCAAAACCCCAAAGGCTCTCCCCTTCTCCCACTGCCCCAACAAATAAGCTAATAAGATCCAAAAAAAAAAAAAAAACAAAGAAGGAAAGCCAACAAAAATAAAACATGAGTTATGCCATGATTCGGTACTCTCCTCGAGCCCGTGACAACTGTCGCGATGTCCCGATAGACACTCATTATCCGAGATAACAATCGAAACCTCATAAGGTTTTAATATCAGTTTTCTTACCTTCCCTATGAGTAACAGTCACTCAATATCACATTTTAAAGGGTCGTAGGCCATTTCCAACTCAAAACAATCAAAAAATAATTCTTGTCTCACAGGGGCATTTTAGTCATTTTTTCTCGAAGATTTCGAAATCAGTTAAAAATGTAATATATAAGTGAAAAACACATATTTCATAATCAAAAATATGTTTTGCTATCTAAAACATTCTTTTAAATTGAAATTGTAACTATTAGAATAAAATAAAAATATTTAATAAAATATTCTATTTTCTTATAAAACAATATTTATAAAGTTATCCGTAAATAATTTTTACAGCGTAAAAGTAAAATAAATTCATGCATACAGTAATACAGATAACCAGAGTATGTAATTTAATTTACAGTGACACGTGAATCCCGAACGACCAAAAGAAACGAAAGCTGTGAACCTACAGTTTTTGAGGTTGCAAATCCATCTGTAGCTCTCGACAAAGTCAGCTATCTACAGACTATTCTGTGTTTGAAAGGGGTGGAAAGGATAGTGGTGAGCTTTCACAACTCTGTGAGTAAATAAATATCACATAAAATATCTAAAAGCGAATAAAATGAGACAATGAAAACTTCTTATCTCAAAAGGGTTTCATAACATGAAAGTTCATTTTAATCAATTAAAATAAATTCATTTCACCCAAATAATTAATAAGGCTTATCATTTCCTGAAAAACTCGGCTTGTGCCAAAAACTCATTCTCGGAGATACCTTGGCCAAGGCATCTAACCGAGTTCGCCAAGGCTGTTAAAAATCTCATATACACGTAAAACATATTTTTAAGTTCGAAAACACAGCCGTTCCTTGGCGTTAGCGGAGTTCACCCTTACGTGGTGGTTCGGCGTGATGTGAACTCTAACCATACCTCAGGAGATATCCTACGCACCTTTCCAACCGAGGTATAAATATAACGAGGTTACCGTGCCCCTCTAATAGGCTGATCCACGGAACTCGCCCACTACAGTAAGCTAATCAATATCCCACCAATCAATCAAATCTCAATTGCATGGCATGTCAATTACATTACTATCCAATTTATCAAGACAAAGCAAACAGTTCGTATTTTTCAACACAAATATCAATTCAGCCAATCATGTCATATTATCATAAGCCATTCGGTTCAAATCATAATTTACAACACAGCAAGTGGTTTCCAATTACTCTAATTTCAAAACCATCATCCGATTTTCAAATCGATTTATAAAAATTTATTTTATTTTATTGATTCACAATTTACTCATAAAAAAAAGCAAATCACCATTTAAATTCATTTTTTCACAAAATCACCAAATTGAGTAAAATTTACTCTAGATAATTAAGGCGAGAATAAGGTTACTCACTATTTTCGAGAGTCGAATTCGGGTGTTCCGACTACTAATCCTCGGGTACAATTTCTTTACCCCTATCAGAAGATTCACCACCTAGACATATTGCACAATCAAACAATTACTATATTTGTGCTAAATCGTATTAAAACTAATTTAAACTCTATATGAATGCATGAAATTGGATGGAAAATCTTCGGGTAACTATCTAAATACGGTATTGACATAATTCGATTTATTACCCGATTAAATGGACAATCCGTCCAATTCAACTCCAATTAATTCCATTTCTCTTCCAACACTCCAATTCATCAAATACTAGTCAATTAACATAAAATGTGGCAAAATCACCATCACATTCCATTTTGGAATATTAGGCCATGTTGGGTTCACTAACATTAAAATTTTTTAAGCTAAATTCTTACACCATAAACCATTATTTCCTAATCAAATCACTTGAAACAACATCACATTCTTCCTCACTATTCACATGGAGAATTCGGCCATTAAAGGCATGTAATAGTATGAATTTTTCTTGCTTGATTTTCATGCTACACATCACTAAACTACCAAAAACACTTAAATTGCATGAAATCTAATCAAATTCAAGATCAAAACTCATCCCCCCGTATTCGGCCATCATTGATACCCACATGCAAACTTGCTTCTCAACCATGGAAAATGAAAAAGAATGCATGAGTAAGGTATATCACAAGCTAGAATTGAAAAATCTTACCTTTTGTCACTTGATTCCTTGAAATTCCACGCTTTTCTCTTGAATTTACCTATCTAGGGTTTTGTTCTTTCTTTTTTTTGCTTTTCTTTGGTGAGGCCGAACATAATGAAGAGAAATGGGCTGGTTTTATGCTAATTTATAAGGAAAATAATAAAGAAATGAAAGCTTGACACTTGTCACCTTACCATTGGTCCACACTTAAAAACTTAATTATTAAGCTTTCTTTCACCACCACATAAAATCCTTCAATTATCTATGATATAAAATGTTAATGGCTGAGATTTATGGGCTTGAAAAGTGTTGGGTGGTGTAAAATTACAATTTTGCTCTCGATGGTGGCAAAATGACTATTTTGCCCCTATACTCGAAAAAATGTTAGAATTAAGATTTTTCACTCCTCAAACTCAAATTATGCTCTAAATAATCAATCTTGATCAAAAACCTCTTCCAACATTCAAATCTTAACCTCGGGTGGCAAAATGACCATTTTACCCCTATGAGGTGAAAATTTCAATTTGACTCCAAATTAGTCTTTGAACTTCGAATCACCATATTAAATGATTCTGGGGTTTTAAAATTTTCAACTTCATCTTAAAATCCCTATTTGGACTAGTTCGAGGCTTAATTCAACTTAATTATACCACTAGGTACACTACCGACTTTTAACAATTTTTTTGAGATATTCAAGTATGCAAGCATGTTGTCAAATACATGGATGACATAGCAATTATATTATAGGGCTAGGCTTGACAAGCTAAAAGGAAAGCATTTAGTTAAAACCCAAAGAAAAGCCAAAGTCTTTCAAGCTATCCATGGGTGCATGGGGTTTTATGTTTTATTACGCATTATTCGTAATAAAAAAATCAGCAAACAAAATAAAACAAGGAAGGAGATTACCTTGACAGAGCTTTGGTCAAGCTGAATAGCTCTCTGACTATCCGCTTCTACTTTCAACCAATCAGTACACGAAACAAATAACCAAATGATACCAAGAAATAAAAACATGTTTAAAAAAACACCTTTTTTCTATAAGGAAAAAAAAGAATTACTTAAAAAAGGATTAGTGAGCATACATACTTAGCGCCTACGATGGGAAAAAGAGTGATTTGTTCCTAACACAAGAATATTAGTGCATAAAGTAATCGCCTTTAGACAAAAAAAAAAGTGAAAAGAAAAACAATTAATTAATGTATAAAAGAAAATAAAACTAATAAAACCATCAATTGAAAAATAAAACAAAATGCGATTTTTGTTTACCTCAATATAAGCATCAATGGTAGCCCTAAAGTGACCTTTCTTGAAATAATTGTTCACATCTTTCCTCAATTGCTCTGCTTGTCCACACGAAGAGAAGAAGCAAGAAACCGAGAGAAAAGAGTTACAAAACAGAAAACAAAGAAATCAAACTAGATAAAGAAGAGAAGAAATTTTTGGAAGCAGAGAAGAGACCGGAATAGCACTATAAACAAAACAGCAAAAAAAACACCAAGGCAAACAAATTAAAATAGAAAAGAATAGTGAAAAAAGAGCAAAAATAAAATGAAAAGAACGGAGAAAGCAAAAGAAGAGAGAACCAAAGAGTGAACAAAACGAAAAAGAAGGCAACAAAACAGACAAACAAAGCAAAAGGAAAAGAGCAATGAAAAAAGAGAAAAAAATTAAAAAGATTAAAAGATAGAGAAAGTAAAAAAAGAGAAAGAGCAGAGAAACCTAGAAGGGGAAGAGAAAAATCTAAAAGAAAGATGAAGAAAGTAACAAAAAGAGAGAACGAAGAAACCTAGAGGAAAAGGGAAAAAATCTAAAACAATGGTAAGAGGAAAAGATCAAAAAGCCATGATCTGTCTACAAAATACTGCCTACATCCCAAAATTCAAGCCAAAATCAAGTGGTGCTCTAATTGAGAGCAATTGTCTCTTCCTCGAGACAACTTTTAATATATGTAGATAGTGAAACCTTGTCAACTTTTGAGACGTTAATTATATCTTTATATGAGAGGAGTTAATTGATTTACTTTTTTCGACAAAACTCTTATTCACATATGTATCACCTTATGTTTTGATGATTTGTGATTTATAATAACAAACTAAAAAGGAGAAACAAATACTTCTTTTGTTTTTATATATATATAATTTTTATTCAAACTATTACAATTTATTTCCAATAATAATAAAAAAACATTAATTACAAGAAAGTATCTGTAAAATATATAGGCTTATTCAAGGTCTGGCCCAATCTTATGTGCGTGTGAACCAACTCCTTTTCCTTGCTTGCAACAAGTTTATAATGGGTTTTCATATATAAAATATTCACCTTTCTTATATCTTGACAATGTAAGATGTTTAAACTTTACGAAATACGCTATTTTCTAACAGGGGTTGCTTTAAGTGCTTATAACTCCTTTCTTCAAGTTTCAGAATCTACTACTACAATGAACATTTTGAAATTCGAGCTTGAAGGTGAAGCAAACAGTTATATTCCACAACCATTAATACAATTGTCAAGAACCCTGGATAACATTCAAAGGAACTAGAATGGAGAAATTTGGACAAGACTCAATAGTGGAAGATCGGGAAGGATTCAGTATGATGCCTACTCCAAGCTTCCAGATCCTGTTGAAGTCAAGTTAGATCAAGAGGAAAACATTTTGAGATGGAAATGGTGGAATCACATTAAATTCCATTAGAGAAGTTCATGAATTATAGAACATTGTACATAGGTTAAGTAACCAAACCCTATTTAGGCATCTTAGGTGCATATAGAGAATTTTTAAGAGATAAAATACTTCTTTTTTTATTTTATTTACAATTAAATATTTTTTGCATTTTACTTTGACAAATATTTTGACGATAGCATTTTTTAGTTTCCCACTTTCCCCATTTTTTTCCAATTTTAAGAGGTGTCTATATACTTACCAATAATAGAAGTTTTCATGTCATTCACAACAAGTTCCATATTTGCTTCAACTACCTTTCTTGGGTTTAGAAGTAGAAGATATATAATAAAATATTATATATTTATGTTGTTTAGATTCAAGATGATTAATTGTGGAATATAGATACGCGTTCAACACAAATATATTTAATTTTTTCATATATTTGAAAAATTGGACTTCCATATCTATATTCATCAAATATGTCATATGAATATTTAAAAAAAAAATCATTATGCCATTACACTTATTTTCGCTACTAATTTTTATGTTATATGCTCAATTCAGAGGTTCTTACACTACAACAAGTTTGACTTAAGACATAACATTTTTAGCAACACTATGAATAAAATATAACCATAGAAATTACATATAATAACAAATATTGCACTTTTTTATATTGTTACTAAATGTTTGACTTGAGACAGCACATTTTTTAGCAACCCCATAAATAAAATATAATCATAGAAATTACATACACTAACAAATACTGTACTTTTTTATATTGCTACTAAATGTAAAACTAGTGAAACTAAAAGTTTAAATAGCTGTAATTTTTTAAGATTTCACTACACAATAAGATATGTTACTTAAAGAAGTGAGATTAAGAATCAATTTTGTTGGAGTGGAATAAGCTTTTTTGGGGTAAATTTAATGTTATTTAATTAAAATATAATAGTGCCCACTGATGCATTAAATTCATGGCCCTACGAAGGGCTCTTGCAGCTGTTAGGAATTCGGGGTCCTGGTGTGAATAATAGCAATTGTGCTAATGTTCGCGCTGGTGTTTCTTGTTCTGCTGGTATTTTACGGATTGGCAGAATTTCTGGAAAAGTTATTACTCCCTGGTGGATCATGAGTCGAAGGACCAGGTACTTGGAACCACATTTGAGTCGAAACTGTCTGAAAATTCCAAATTCTCATGGTTGGGTTTAAGGTTTTAGCTGTGCTTTTGAACTTGGCCCCCTGGATCTGTACAGACTTTTTTGTGTCCAGCCTCCAGGGGATGGTTACTCTTGAAAAAAAAACCATCTGCCCCTCGACCAGGTTCTTGCTTGTCTCATCCAAAGCCTCTGCAAAGAAATCGCTGGACTTAAGACTGAAAACAGTCTTGCATACCAAATTATAGTTGTATAAGGATTCACGCGCGTGTTGAGCAACAATAATTCTGCAGTCAATGCAATCCTTCAAATATACTAAATAATAATTCTACATCAAATTCAACTATAGCTTCAATATTCTATATCACCTGTACTTCTGGAATTATAATTCTGAATTGATTTGACTTGAAATTCCATTCCTTCCCAAAATAGGAATAACTGAATATAAATATATGCCCAATGCTCACATCCTCTCTAACAAGTGCTTCTGCCACCATTATCAGTTATAATTCTTATTCTGCAGCCATTAATCCAACTCTCTCCTTGTTTCCAATTCAACCATGAAGATATCTCTTTCATTCAAGTTTTTGTTCCTTGTGCTTTTGCTCTCCCAAAACATCAAACAATCCTATCAACAGCTTCCTGACGGTGATGATGTCCCCAAGAATTACCACCAACTCGACCTCCCTCAAGTCACAGGACCTGAAAGCGTCGCCTTCGACTGTAAAAACCGAGGACCTTATGTTGGTGTTTCCGACGGCAGAATACTCAAATGGCATGGACCACATCTTGGTTGGAAAGAGTTTGCCATTCCTTCTCCAGTAAGGTATGTACATTCTATCATCCTGCATGCATGAATACACATGTTTTTCTTTCCTCAATTACTCACTATTTCTTCTTTGAAACAATAACAAACTGATTAATTGCTGGTTTCTTTTATTTATCGGGTCAGGGATAGGATGCTCTGCGATGGTTCCACAAATCCAAACCTTGAACCAATCTGCGGAAGGCCATTGGGTCTGAAATTCAACTATGCGACATGCGACCTCTACATCGCAGACGCATACTTTGGCCTGCTAGTCGTCGGACCCAACGGTGGCGTGGCTCAACAACTTGCAACTTCAGCTGAAGGAGTCCCTTTCAGATTTACAAATGGTTTGGACATCGATTCCAAGACAGGGATGGTCTATTTCACTGATAGTAGCATTTTCCTCCAAAGAAGGTACCTCACTTTTACTTTCTCTCTGCCTTTTAATTGCTGCCAAAAAGAAAATAAAAAGAATTAAGATAAGAGAGGACTAGGGAGGCTAATCCGAGTTAAATTACAATATATTTTTTTCTCCAAGGAGTAGGCTAGCTGAAATTCTCTCTCTCTCTCTCTCTCTCTCTCTATATATATATATATATATATATATATTATAAGAAACTATACTTACATAGGTCCTTACTATCACGTTACATGCAGTAGATTCAACAATTTTTAAGAATGTATTATAAAGATTTGAGGAGGGCTTTTCTTACATAGAATGAGAGAGAAATAAAACTAAAAGATAAATACCTTTTCTAGCCATCTTTACCTATTTTAAAATTTTTCTATATTCATAGTAAGATGTATGTTTAATTAATTAGATCAATTAATCTTTTGTTACATCTCATGAGATAAATTAGTTTGGATAAAAGAATTTTGATGTTTAAATTTATAAAAAATTATTTAAAAAATTTTAATTATTTTTAATATTAAAAATTTAATTACTTACGTGATTGCATGATTATGTAGGTATCACCTCTTATTAAGAATAACTTCTGACAGAAGTGGACGGTTACTTAAATATAATCCTCGAACCAAGAATGTAACTGTTATGTACAGAGGCTTAATGTTTCCAAACGGGGTGGCTTTAAACGCTGATAACTCTTACCTGCTAGTCGCAGAATCAACTACAATGAGAATTTTGAAATTCAAGCTTGAAGGTGAAGCAAACAGTTATATTCCACAACTGTTCATACAATTGTCAAGAACCCCAGATAACATTCAAAGGAACAAGAATGGAGAATTCTGGGTAGGACTCAACAGTGGAAGATCGGGAAGGATTCAAGATGATGCCTACGCCAAGCTTCCAGATCCTGTGGGAGTCAAGTTAAATCAAGAAGGAAAAATTTTGAAACAACTAGATGGAAACGGTGGAATCACATTTAATTCCATCAGTGAAGTTCAAGAATTGAATGGAACATTGTACATAGGATCAGTGACCAAACCCTACCTAGGCATCTTATACCCATAGAATTATCATCAGACAAAGTACTTAATTTAAGCACTTAGATGCGTAGGATTTTTAAGGGACAAAATACCATTTATTGTATTTTCCTTATAGTTCATTTGTTTTTATCATATTTTTATTAAAATAGCGGTTCATATTTGTATTTGTTTATTTTTATTTTCGAATAAAATCTAAAAAATTGAAATTTTATTATTTGATCTCTTAATAAAGTGACAAGTTGAGGAAAAATAAATAAATTGTTAAACAAAGTTATTGATTAGTATTTGATTGATGACTGAATTGATATTAATGATTATGTATTGATGCTAAAGTTGAAGTTCCTAATAAACACTAATAAGATAAGATGGTGACATTGTGACGACCATCACTCCTCAACTTTTATTTTTTTTATTCTTATATATAAAACTTAATATATATATATATATATATAAAAATATATAATTGTTTTTATAATAACATTTTAATCATGTTTTATGTAAAATCCTGAATAAACTTTTCTCATTCCAGTGGAACCAAAGTCGTAAATTATTTCCCCGTGGAGGAAAACCTGTATGCACCAGATAATTGTGAAAGACAAACAGTCAGAAAGCTTAAACTCCATAAAACAAAAGAGGATGCATTTACAAGGGGATCAACTGAATGAAAGTTGTTGAGCAGGGTGAATGATTACTAGAAAATGGCGACGGGCTTGGAAACCGGCATGTCATGCCAATAGTTGAAACTGCATGTCTTCTGGCTTACATTTCCATCAGGCAGCACCTTTCTTGTCAGGTTTGTACACACTGAACTCACCAAATTCTCTTCTGCCACTGCTGAATACAGTGACCAAAATTAAATCCTTGGACAAAGAAAGGAAAAGAAATAAATATATAAATAAATTAAATGAGTTGCCATCAATTCCTTCTTCACGTAAATAGTCAAGTCCCTTACAGAGTTTTTTTTTTTTTTTAGGGGGGGGGGGGGGGGCGTTGGTGGTGTGGTGGGGTGTGGTAGGGTATATCATAAAATGCAATGGATAAAAATAAATTTGAGTTGGGGACTTGGTGGGCTCAAATAAATGTTGTGCTTCATGTTGAGAACCTGAGGGGCAATGGCACATGCTTTTATGGCCTTGATTGCGAGAAAAGTTCAATGGATATATCAACACCAGGAAATTCCAAGCTCAATGCACAAATTTTATTGGCTGAGGCATTTAGAATCTAGGTTCTAGTGGCAAGGGATTACCACATAATGCAAGTAAACTGCATCATTAGTCATTCACCTTTTTGTAATGTTCTATTTTCATCCATGACCGAAAACATTCGATCTTTTCATCCACAACCTTTCAAATTTGTTCTAAATCCATCCATTTGTCAATACAACATTAGAATTCGGACGGAATATGAATGAAATTTGCAACGTGCTGCTTTGGTGAACATACACGTGTCTAATTCCATCCAAATTTTAACAATATGTTGATGGATGGATGAATTTGGAACAAATTCAAAAGGTCTTGGATAGAAAATCAAGTTTTTGAGGTCGTGGATGTAAAAGAAACTTTATGAATATTCCTGCTTTTCCTCAGATGCAGTCATTACCCTTACTTTGAAACACTTCCCCACCCTTGCAAATTCCCTCTAGATCAACCAAATCGATTGAATTTGGTTTCTTCCTACATTCTCTAATGTTACACGTATCACTCCTTTCCATAGGAACTTTCAATAAGAAAAAGAAGTTAAAACATTTAGACACAAAGAAAACAGTAGAAAGGCATACCTGTGCATTACATCCCAGCCAGCAGGTAAAAAACTAGGACGAACAGCTTCAACAAAAACTTGTCTCCATCGCTGACAAAATTGACCAATGCCTTCCTCTCCATATTCATTTAATATATGATCCACAACTTGTTTCCCATGTGGTCCATGTCCTAGTAGAGATAATTTTGAATTATGTTTAAGAGGGATGTTTCCATCATATCCGGCACAAGATGAGTCGACTATATCATTTCGTGTGCTTCTCTCACAAATGTTTCCATCAGCAATGACTACACACACACTTTTAGCATCAGAAATTTCAGTGCTATGTGAATTCATACCATTGTAAACTGTAGTTGAAACTGTCACCACTCCGAAATCAGAACATGTTGGTGGATTCCTTGTATCAGTATCTGTTACGATACAAAAATCCATGTCTTCCTTTGTGTCCAATGCTTCTTTTAATGTATCAACTCTTGTTGCATAAGAAACATCTGCAGTAAAATCTGATCCATCAGGATTATCAACTTTTGGTGGATCTGAGGTGGTAGATATCATCTTTATCACATTATTATTTTCTTGCTTTTTATCAGGAAGAATCCTCATAGAATGTTTTAAAGATAAGCCTTTCTTCTTCTCTAGTCTTCTTCGCTCATGAGGACTCATGCCCACTACCAAGGCTCTTTCTAAATCTTCCTTGGATATCTCCCGTCCCCCATAATATCTCATAACAATCTGCAAAAAGCGACACAAAGAAGAAATTTGAACCTTTTCCATAAAGAGTCTATGACATGTACCAAAAAGATGCACCTGTTTATAATTGACAACAAATATTACGATGGAAGTGAGTTTTTACATGTACAAAAGATAATAAAAGAAGCACTAACCAAAGTGGAAAGCATTACAAGTGTGGCTGAATAACTATTATAAAAGTTTTAAAAAGTTTCTTTTATCTAATAGAAGTTGAAACAAGATAATGAAGAGAAAGCAAAAAAGAAAGTGAGCTTTTACATGTGCAAAAGAGAATAAATGGAAAGACAAAGGAGAGGGAGGGAGGGAGGGAGAGAAGAAGATAGTGATTATCGAGTTGAATTGTAAACCAACTGATTTAAATGTTTAAAGAGAGACATTAAATTCGCAAGACACCAACTCAGCCAATGTATCACCCCTTAACTAGTAAAAGAAACTAACATTGCAAGTACTAGATGGGATTTATACTTAAAAGTACAAAATTTTTTGATGAAGTCGACATTTATTAGCAATGAATTCATCATGGGAAAAAAATCAACTCTTAAATATCAGTACTTTAATGATATACTGACTCCCCAATCATATAAGTGAAATCAAATGATTAAGTAATAAGTTTGAACCTAGCATTAGCAAGGAAAGATGCAATTGTACAGGGAGTTTGGTTCTTCTAACTTAATATGTTGTTACATCAAATATAAATTTTGTATCAAATGTGAAGGGTCTGATGATGCTATCATACATAAAAAGCTCCAAAACTCCAATGTCTATTTTTTGTCAAGAATGGATATTTTTACCAGTCTTAGTACTTATGTTTGATGTCTAGTCATGCTAGCAAGATTCAAATAGTTTGAATAAGTTTCACTATAAATTCCACTTCTAAAGTTATCATGATGCACTCATCAAGCATTCTTTAACAGCATTGAACCTTTCTGCCTTTGGGATTCCCAGGCCCCTTCAATGGCCCGACATAGAACAGCATATTCTTCTCATATCCAAAAGGCCTTATTGTGATCCATTGAAACATGATTAAAGCTGTCTAAATTTTACAAGGAAAGCAAATATCTAAAGATAATTTTCAGACCTGGGTCAGTTCTTCACGGCGGCTGGGTGGCATTTCAGGTCCATGATGCAAAAGAGCCTTAGCTGCTGTTCGCAATTGTAGTGGAGAGACACCTGAATCTTCAGAGTTCATTGAATCAGATGACCCAGATATAATCGGTGCTTGGTTTGAATCAACTACCTTGCGGACATAAAGAGGAATTCCAAATTCTCTAGCAATTTGTTTCTTGTGCTTCTCAGCAGCAGCATGAGCAACTTCATGACAGTCAACACAGAGCAGGACTATGTCATGAGAGCGATGGCTTTTCAAGTGCTCAGGAAAGTGAATTCGGTAGCATGAGGGAATTATTCGGTAGCGTAAGTAGTGATTGCCTTCACCACAGCTGACACATATATTTTTCTTACTCTGGATATAAAAATCATTATCTTCATCCTCTGGCCGACCTTTTGGTTCGAAAAGAAGCATTATTGCAGGAGGGTCATCCTCAACAAGTTTTGCCAGATCTCGACGAAGATACCTGCAAGATAACAACATTATCCTGTCAAATTGAATATAAATATAGTGGTTGAAATGGATATAAGATACAGAAAAAAATGCACCAACCATTCCAGCTTCCTGCGATCGCAATAACACAACAACCGCCCATCGTTTGCATAGATCCTACAATTATGATAAACTGGAGATTTGCAGGAAAATTTTTGAATGAACAGCTCACGTGAAGTTTTCTTAGCAACTTGTTTTGGGTTTTTGAACCCATTTTGTTTGGAAACTAATCTAGTTTCTAGCTTCAGGCTACAGTTCATCAATAAAGCATAGTTAAAAAAAGACAACGGACAGCTCCCATTTGGACCCAGGCAAATTTGAAGAATCACTGGAAAAATTTTATCAAGATTGCTTGAATTGTCCTGGATTAGTAGATGGACATCAATCCAATGACTGCAAACAAGAGGGGAAGGAGACGGGAGTGAAGAGCTGAGATTGGAAGAATCTATATTCAAATCAGCTTGAATTATGGTGTCATAAATATCTGCTTGAGTTGTTGGAACTCTTTCAGAGAGAGCAATAATAGCATAATCGGATAATATGTATCTTGTGCTCTCATCATGCACACGAGCCTGAAAAGAAGTAGTGCCACATGTAAAGCATCAATAACTACTGTTTTCAAGAGAAACCAAACTAACAACAAAGTAAACAAGACCATAATAAGTAAATTGAATGGCTGGTTTCATTGAATGCAGCATCCAGGTCAACAAAATTACATTCGAACAGTCTCAGACTTGCATTAGTTGTATTCACATATAGTGTGTTGATTTTACTTTCTTTTGCCATTAGCAGAAGCATGGTGTCAGAGTTTGGTGATCAAAGTTCAAAAGAAAATCTCTTGTCGTTTCTGGCATGTTATGACTTAAGAAGACAAAATTCTTTCCGATCATAACAAATCACAAATGAGATATTCATAACAGATCGAGATTAACAAACGATGGAAACAAGTTTTTCCTTGCACGCACCAACAATAACAATGGCTCCAGTAGATAATTATTACCAAATTTAAGGATCACTTAAAAATTTTTAACAAAGTTTGAAGGGGACCAGAAAATTTTTGCCGAGCTTTCCTTATCAATAAGGTGATTACTCCCTTCAGTCCTTTTGAGTAATGAAGCGATTCTTAAATTTGTAGTTTACATTGAAATTAACACTTAACATTAAATCTCTCCATGCACACAATCTCCTAACAAGACCCTGAAACTGGATTAAGAACAAAGCATTAGAATATGATGTAAAATTAAGTACTAAATAATTAAAGAACAAGCATCTATTAAAGATTTCAGTGTTGTAGTCAGTAATATGGAGAGGACAAACCTTGGTTTCACCGGATGTAGAAGGAGCACCCCCTTGGCTGCTAAATTGGCGAGAAAGTATTGATAATGCAGCGGACTGCCCAGGAAAATCTTCAATCTCTTTAGCATAGAGTTGCAAACAGATAATGTTTGATCGTCGACTAGCCTCGAGAACAAAATTGAACTTGTCATCGGGGCAAGATGAATATTCTGATACATTAATATCTTTAGCATTTGGATGCTAATGGAAGTAGTAGACATAGGTCTTTCCAGTAGTTGAATATTAAAAATTAAAATTAAGCTTAGATGCAATGTGACATATTGTATGCACTCTTCCAAAAATAACCTCTTTCTTTCATGCCCAAAACCAATGGACTAGAACAATATTTGCCTCAGACCTAGGCCTTCAAGTGACATCCCCTCTAAAACCCATCCCTGCACCCCCAAACACACACACAGGAAAGAAAAAGACCAGAGTCATTGATTTTGAATGTCTTGATTAACAATATAGAATAACAATTCTTTCGATTTTGGGCATATCATCTGCTTCTTGTTTGAATCTGTACCGCTACCAACTTATGTAGAAATTCTGTTATAATCTTTTATCTTTCCTTTTCCAATCCACTCAGAGACAAACAAAATAAAAGAGCCAATATCTAAATAAGCTTTGGGTAGAAAACACACCATGGTCCTGTTGTTTGAGCTCAGAAATTAAACAATTTGCAATATATAGCAGATAATGTGCATCGGTACGAGCATACTGCACCATTTCCTCTGATAGCGGACGTTGTCTCCAGTCTTCACGCTGAAATGGAATGCAGCAACAGAATAAATAGTTTAAGATATGTTCTAGTTATAGAACAAAAAGATGCACAATAAGCTTTGAAAAGCACTAAGCAAGTGTCAAGCACATACCTGTAATATTTTATTTTTGGCCACACCACAATAAGTTTCAAGTAAGTAGGCCAAAGATCTCTGGGGTTTCGACAAAACGTCACATGCCTGCATCAAAGTCAGAGAAATGTGAATTGAGTATGATGGTCAGTTGTTGAAAGGAATCATCTCTCCAATGCATGCGTTTCTGATGGCAAACATTTAACCTGGGAAAATTATTCCTTGTTCATGAGAAAGAAATGCTTGAAGCTCACCTTTGCAGTATCAAATAGATTAACAACATATATGTGGAAGTCTCTTTGTAACCAGACAATGTCACCATCAGCCCCATGGAACACCTGCATAACATCCAAAGCAGTCCAAGACATGATCAGGATACTTTAATCTTACTACTGCCTTAGCACCAATGCACTATATAGTGAGTCAAATGTCACTAATGAGTAATTTATAAGACCAAGAGTACACCAAAATTTTACTTCTCAGAAAAAAAAAATGGTATAAACATTGCATTAAGGAAAACAAAAGCACGGTTTGATGAATGCTTCTCATCTTCTACAACAAACTAGAGGCAATGATATAGAACAAAGAAATATATAGGGCTCCATTTGGACGTTGCTTTTGCAATCTGTTTTTTTGTAATTTGATTTTACTTCTTCGAAAGTTGCTATAAAGCAAAATTTAGATAATGAAAAACAAAAGTAAACATATACTATTTGATTATATATAACCAAATAATCAAAATGTAGTAAAACTGTTTCTAACATAATTGTTCCATATATAAAGTAAAAGCATACATTTTGATTATTAAAAAGGTTATATTTTTAAGTTTCAACCTATTAAATTATTATTTGAAAGCTAAATTCATACAAAAAAATTATACCTTGCATATATTAGGATCAGCGAAAACGGGACGAAGAATGCCCATTGCATCATGTAAAGCAATTGTATCCACTAAATAATCTTCCTTCTCAGTAGAAATCTGCTCTTCATACCATAAAATGAAAATTTGAAAGTTTAAGAACTAAAAAATCACAGGCAAAAAGTAGAAGCAACACTTTTGTCAATAGTTTTGGACCTGTATTAGAGCAGTGAAACCTAAAAACGACCGTAGGCTGTGCTGCTCGGTATCAACAGCGAAAGCCTGCTCTTTGCTCAACATATGAGCGAGTTGACTCAGTTGCGACTCGGTTTCAACCCAAACACAAGAGTCATTCATTTGCATGTCCATTTTCGTATCGAAATCGTCCATCGCAGTCTTAAGAAACAGAAGCTGAGGATTCTCCATCAATGCCGTTATCTCCGCTTCATACGGATGAGTCAAACTCGAAGATGCCTCTGCAGTATAAATTAATCATTTTTCATTAAAAAAAAACATGAATTTTTTTTTCAAAAGAGTGGGAGGTTATTTACCATTAACGGAATCCGTTTGGCGGTTCAAATGGTTGAAAGGAGAATAGGAGTTATCGGCTAAGACGTGCTTGAAACTCTGCTGCGGCTTTGGTTCGGAGTGTAAATAGCAGCAACTTTGAGGTCTTTTCAGTCTTCGGCGTCTTCTGTATAGTTGAGCGGTGAAGAAGATTGAAATTGCAGCAACCGATGCGACTGTCAGCAAGATTTTCATCTTCTCTTTCTTATTCCCCATTTCTGCAACTCCGTTTCTTCTATTTTAGCATTCCAGTTCCGAAGGAAGAGAGAGAACGCCTCAGAAAGAGAAGAGGTTTAACATTGCGGCGAGCGGGCGGCTCCTGCTAACGTACGCTTGGAAGCCTGTCGGCTTACGTGGCACTTTAAACTGTGGGTGATGAGCCCAAATATTTGGGCTGAGAGGACAGCCCAACTAGTTAAGGTAACCGCTCTTTTTCAAAAGTTGGTTATTTCGCCATTTTGGCCATTTTTGCATTTTGCTAAATCGTAAAGAATTTGTAGATACGCTAAGAAAAGATCAAAACCAACGCCAAACCCCAAGTTGAAATGAAGTTTGGAGGAATGTTTGGGAATCTGGGGGTTTCTATAATGGAGAGTGTCTGTAAAATCAGAAGAGTTGTTGAAGAACAATGCCTTCAACATGGTTTCTATGGAAACAATGCAAAAGGAACTCGAACTTACCAAGTTTGGCCAGGGAACAATGTACCTTTCCTTTTATTAAATCAAAATAGTCTTGTTTTTCCATGCTTGTAATCAAAACTTGTTTGCTTAAATGCAGGTGTTCTTCTTCCAGGGTCGACTTGTATGCGGCCCAGATCCAAGAGGGTTGCTCCTGACAGCTGTTTCTATACTTATTTCAAGTTGGATTTTCACCATTTACATTGGATGTGATTTACCAAAGATTAATTCCACTCTTATTGTCAGTATATGTTTGACTCTGACTGTGATGGTCAGTCCATGATTTAAACGTAAACAGTTACTTTATTAATGATGAACTGCAGGCTCTTGCCAACTTGATCCTGGTTAGTGCAATTGACTGCAGGTTCTTGTCAACTTGATTCTGGTTAGTGCAATTGACCCTGGAATCATTCCCAGAAGTGAACAAGCAATATCTCTTGAAGATATCGGTACCAGTAATGGGACTAGAAGGAAGAAGGTAACAGTTAATGGGGTGCAACTGAAACTAAAATATTGTCGGATTTGTAGGATTTTTAGGCCACCAAGGAGTTGCCATTGCGCCATATGTGACAATTGTGTTGAAAAATATGATCACCATTGTCCATGGGTTGGTCAGTGTATTGGGCTGGTATGTAACAACCAAACTGCTTCAAGTGCATTACGCGCACACTTTATAGCCCCATAGGCAGCACGAGTTTTGCCTGAAATTAAGTTTTTATGGCTGTTTATGCAGAGAAACTATCGCTTCTATTTGACATTTTTGATAACAGCACTAGTCTTCTTTATCTACATATTTGCTTTCTCTTGCTGGAGGATCCACCAAAGAATGTTGGAAGCTGGTACTGGGTTGTTTGGAATGCTAAGGAACAGCCCTGAAACCTTGGCGCTGACAGCGTTTAGCTTTGCTGCCATTTGGTTCCTAGGTGGCCTTTCTATTTTCCATACCTATTTAATTGCAATAAATCAGGTAGGTCTAGTCTAATCTATTGAAATTTATTATTTGGGGGAAATACTTTTAAGATGAGAAGATCATTTACATTAGTTACAGGGCCATATAAAGAATGCATATGCATATATATCCAACTTTAGTTCAGATTACTTGCTTGCAGGTGTTGTCATTATTGAAGTTAACTGATTCTTTTCTTTCCTTCAATGCTTGTGTACTTGATGCAGACGGCTTATGAGAATTTTCGGTACCGCTACGTGGGCTCTTCAAATCCATACGACAAAGGAATAATGAGTAACATGAAAGAGGTGTTATTTGCACCTTTACCACCTTCTGGAGTTGATTTCAGGGCTGAAGTGATTCCAAGGTAGAGCACGGATGATAAGATGCCAGTCTGAGGTGAATTATTTGTAAATGAAGTAGCTGATGCAGATTGAGAAAAGTGTATTATGCTGTTTTAAGACAAGTATCCTAAGAATCTTCACTCTTTGAACTATATGTATGTATGTATTCACCCTTATTTTCCTAAAGAAAATTATATGCTAGGATGGGGATTACCTTTTTTCAAATGAAACCTGAAAACTTGTTTTAGACTTACATATTTAGCGGCATATTATATTGACAGTAGACCTTTTAATTTACTAGGGCATTTAATAACCAGTTAGGTCTGTTCATACTCAATATGTAAATTCAAGAAAAAGATTTTAATGTGCATGTGTTAGATATGGCATCTTAGTCCCTATTACAGCTAACATGGCTTCACATGTCAAAAGCTGAAACCCTGACCAATTTATATGAAAGCTATTACCAATGTGACTGAAGATGAAATCCTTTTCAGAGCCATTATGATGTCTTGATACTTCCATTCCTCAATTGCTTCGAAATTTACATTGCAAAGAAAAAAGGAGCCAGTCATTGGGGTACGTTCATAACTTTGATCCATGTCCAAATCGAGTCGATGGGCTGCACTCTGAAGCGGATGGAGCTGGTTCCTTGGTTAACAAAATGGCAGAGAGACCACATGATGAATGGGGTCATGTAGACAAAGCATGGTGGGTGGATGGAGATGGCTGCTTGAGATGGGCACCAATGTTGGCATTTATGGAGGTTCAGTATGTGGAACCTCACCATCTTACATAATGACTTCCCATGGGTCTACCTGATAATTTTGAATGAAAAATGAATCTAGATAGAAAGCTTTCAGCTTCCTTTATTATATCTGGAAGGAAATTAAACTGCATGGGCTTGCAGCAGATTAGGAAGAAGAAGAACTAAGAAAGTGGGAAACAATGGAAGCCAGAGGCAATTCATAGAGACATCACCATCTTTCAATTGTTTCCTATAATTTGAATACACTTGGTAATGGTACGTTATGTGAAGGCCATGTCTGACAACATCAAAGGTCAAATCCGTGAATCTGCTTATAGCACATCAATTCATCCCTTATTTTCTACCACTAAAATACTCTTTTAGGGTCCATTACCAGCAACTGAGATTTTTTATTGATTGTATGATGTTGGAGCAAAAATTTTAAGAGTTTGTGAAATGGAGGGTTTGGTTGAGACAATTATGGTCCAATTTTTATTTCCAAATCTATCTACAGTGCATTCAAATCCTCTTTGATGATAGTACCACTTCAACCTTGTCCCCAAACACTGCCTACATATGAAGTGCAAGTATTTCTACAAATAGATTTGAATTATATATTTAGATTAATACCTACTTTGGTTTTTTATCTTATACACATTTTAAGAAAGAGTAGATAAGTTTTGTGGGAGGCATTAAAGGGGAAATATATTTAAAGCAACTTAGAAAACTTGAAATTATTCTATCTTACTAAGAAGTTTTTTGTGACTTGATCTTATATTTTCACATGTCTCTATTTATCGTAAACATTTTTAGTTAAAAAAATTCAAATAAATCTTTTAATCTTTTATTACCTTCAATTAAGTCGTCATAATTTTATTGGCTAATAAAAAATGGCTGAGAAAAAGAAAGAGAGTCAGGATTGGAGAGACCATCTTTTCACGGCTTTTGTGGACACTGTGAGCCTGCGAATCTCTTGACCTGAGATGAGAAATATCTTTGAGGAGTATGGGAGAGTCGTGGACCTCTTTATCTCCAGAAGAATAAGTGAATCAGGCAAAAAGAAAAGCACCTTCGCTTTTGTGCGTTATCGATTTGAAGCGGAGTTGAGAAGGGCGGTGAGTATGGGAAATATGAGGCTGGTGGACGGCCATGAAATCAAAGTCAAGAGAGCAACTTTTGGGTCGAAAGACAGGAAAAGACCACCAGATCCATTTTATTGCGACACAAAGGGTGACAAATTAGTTACCAAACGAAGGCAGAGATCTCAGATCTTATAAGGAAGTGGTGGAAACAGGTGGTTACCCCAGACACGAGACTCATCGACGGCAAAAGGTGGCCAGATGTGAAGAATAAAATTGGGTATCTGAAAAGATAGATGGGGGAAACAAAATCGAATTTCTGATGTCAATCCCAGAAGATAACGCCGAATGGTTGAGTAGGAGTGTGGTTGGGAATATGAAAACTCATGTTACCCGGAACAGAGTGCAGGAGGAATTGGCTAATAGGGGGATAGCGGCGAGGGTACGACATATGGATGATCGGAAGCTCCTCATCACGTTTGAAGAAGCTAAAGAGATGTACTAGCTAGTCAAAAGCTACCCAGTGATGTGGGGAATGTGGTTCGACGGGATTAAGCTATTTGGTGAAATGAACAAAGAGAATCGAGTCCTTCAATGGATCCAAATTAAAAATATCCTGGTAATTCACTGGCATATGGGTTTCTTTAAAGCTCTATGTGGACTGTGGGGAGAGTTTGTTAGGGTGGACGAAGCAACGGCGAGAAAAGAACAACTGGACACAGCTCGCTTCTTGATGGAGACTGAATGTAAAACGAAAATTCCTGAAGCAATCACATTGAGAATAAATGGGTAGAGAGTCAAAATTCAGGTACAAGCAGAGCTTGTTGAACGTTCGGTGGCCATCGGTGGAGGGTCGACTGACAGCAGCAAGATAGGGAATCCAAGATGGAAGGCAAAGGTGTTTTTTTCACAGAAAATTTTGAATCAACAAAGGTCTGACTCTGGATGTGACATCAACAAATCTAGGGAGAGCACGTGGAGTAATAATGAAGTGCAGGGAGATGAAATGAGCCAAGTTGAGAGAATAAAAGGAAAACAGGGCTTGAAGTTAATTAGAGAAACGGGGGATAGTGTAGGATATAGAATGGTCCAAGAAATCCAAGCCCATAGTGACCAAAGGGATGTGAGCTGTCTGAACAGAAGTGGGGAAACTAAAGACACTAGGCCAGGTTATTGGTCTGAACCCAATTATGTGGGCTATAGAAGAAAAGCATAAGGTATGGAGGAATTAAGCTGCTTCAGAATAGATAGAGCCCAAAGCACAAGAGAAGATTGGACCAAACAGGATCTGTCGATGGAAGAATTAACGGGGGGAATAACATATATGAAAAAGAGTATGGCAGGTTAGAGAAGATGGCTCATAAGGAAAAATATTAGAGAGATGATGGAGGCCTCCGATGAAAGTAATGACAGAATGTATGAAGGGTCGCAGTCAGATGGTGCTATGGGGCAAGAAGATCTAGAAATTAGAAGGGAAGCGGTGGAAAGTGTCCGATTGGGAGAATGTCTCGGCATAGTTTTCGCAAGGGACAAAAAATCAATGATCTCTGAGTTCGAAAAAATTGTAGAAACAGAATTGGAGGGGAGACGGGGCCGCTTGTCTTGAGGTAAGTAGTTTCTCTTTTGGGTTTCTTTTCTTTTTATTATGAATTGTATTTCTTGGAATGTCAGGGGTCTGGAAAAACTAGAGAAAATGAGAGCAATAAGAAATCTAGTAGTTTAGCATAAACCGAAAATGTTACTACTTCAAGAAACGAAAATGAATGTAGTTAAAACAAGGTGGATTGAACGAGTATGGGGTAACAAGTCGGGAAAGTGGTTAACAGCAGATGCAGTGGACTCTGCAGGAGGTTTAATATGCTGTTGGGATGAAAACTTTTTTGTGATGGACGAGTGTGTCGTTAATAAAAGATATATTTTGGTGATAAGGAAAATGAAGATGATTGGTAAGGTGTGCGGATGGGGCAATATTTATGCTCCAAACAGTGATAAAGACAGACAACTGTTATGGGATGAGTTATTAGGTCTTTTGAAAAATTATCAGGTTTCCTGGATTCTAGGGGGAGACTTTAATATTGTGAAATGCAGAGAAGAAAAAATCAGTGTGTCGTTGAATGATAGGGCCATGAGCCAATTTGTAAAGTTTATCGAGGAAGCTGGGTTGGTGGACTTACCTATGGGTGGAGGTAGCTTCACGTGGAGTAACAATAGGGCCAATCCAGCTTTTAGCAGGTTGGACAGATTTTTTGTTAGTTTTGATATGCTGGAGATGTGCCCAGAGCTACAGCAAGTTTGCTTGCCAAAGTCTATTTCCGACCATAATCCAATTAAGTTGTATAAGCAGGAGGTGAACTAGGGACCCAAACCATTTCGTTTCTTTGACATCTGGCTGGAAAATGCAAATTTCCAAGATATGTTTGATAAAGCATGGCAAGAGACAGGAAGCCTTGGCTGTAGAAGAACTGGCGTTTAGCACAGATTAAAGGGTGTTACGACAAGCATTAAAGCATGGCAAAGGGCAAACTATGGCAACTCTGAAAAAAAAAATTCAAAAGCTTGAGCTTTTAATTCATGACTTAGAACTACAGCAGTAAGCAGACCTATCAAACGAAGAGCTAAGAAAGGAGATATGCAAGCTAAGAGGAGAATTATGGAAAACTATCAAAATGGAAAAAAGATCCTGGCAACAAAAGGCTAGGGTGCGCTGGTTTATGGAAGGGGATCGCAATACAAAATTTTTCCATGTAGTGGCAACTATGAGGCGCTGGATTAATTTTATTCAAAATCTAAATTTCAAGAGACAAATTCTTGAAAAACCAAAAGAGTTACGACATGGAATTACAGAGCATTTTTCAGAAATTTATGGGAAGAAACATACGATCAGTTTAACTAAATTGAATTGTGGGTTGAAGAAACTTAATGAGTCTTCTGTAATCTTTTTGGAGAGACCCTTTACGAAACAGGAGATTTGGGAAACCATTCAAAGCTGTGAAGGCAGTAAGGCTCTTGGACCGGATGGCTTTAATCTGAACTTTTTCAAAAAGCAATGGAAAGTGGTGAAAGAAGACATCATGCGTTTGGTGGATGACTTTTTCAAATATGAACGTATGGAAGGGTGTGTCAACACTTCCTTTATCACCTTGGTCCCTAAGCATGCCAATCCATCAAATATTGGTGATTATAGGCCCATCAGTCTTGTGGGTAGTCTATACAAAATCATATCCAAAGCTCTTGCTAATAGGTTAAGGACAGTTTTTAAGGAAATTATGGGTGAGAATCAGTTCGCTTTTATAAAAGGGAGACAACTCTTGGATTGTAGCTTTATTGCTAACGAAGTTGTCGATGTCTTGAAGAAAAGTAAAGAAGGTGGCTTGATCTTTAAAGTTGATTTCGAAAAAGCACATGACACGATGGAATGGGGTTTCTTGGAGCTGATAATGAAAAGTATGGGGTTCGAAAACAAATGGAGAGCTAGGATCAAGGCTTGTTTATCTACTGCTTTCGTCTCGATCCTAGTCAACGGGACGCCAACTGATCAAATTTGTATGAGAATAGGCCTTCGACAAGGTTGCCCCCTATCGTCGTTTCTGTTTAATATGGTGGCTGAGGTTCTTAGTCTGATGCTGCATAAAGTTGAAAATAAAGGTTTTCTTGAAGGGGTTAATATTGGAGGAAATGGTCTTTCTATCACCCATCTTCACTATGCTGATGACACAGTTCTTTTTTGCAAACCTTCTCTCAACTGCCTGTTTAATATCAAAAGAATTTTTAGAATCTTTTATGTTGTCTCGGGTCTTAAGATCAACTTCCAGAAAAGCCTGTTGATGGGTATTGGGGTACAGTAGAATGTGATTGCATGTTAGGCAGATTCTATCATATGTCAAGTGGGAAACCTTCTATGCACTTACTTGGGGTTACCCTTTGGAGGTGCTGTTAATTCCATTAGAATGTGGCAGCCAGTGATCAACAAGTTCGAAAAGAGATTATCAACATGGAAATCAAAGTCCCTCTAGATGGGTGGAAAAGTCACGCTCTTGAATAGTGTGTTGGGGAGCCTTTCGATATTCTTTATGTCTCTTTTTCAAATCCCCACTACAGTTAAGGAAAAATTAGAAAAAATTCAAAAAAGGTTTCTATGGAGTGGCACGGAAGACAAAAAGAAAATCCATTGGGTGGATTGGAAGTCTATTTGCCTTGCTAAAGATTTAGAAAGTTTGGGGATTGTTGACTTATGCCTCAAAAATCGAGCTTTTCTAAACAAATGGATATGGCGCTTCGACAATGAATCGAATAGCCTATGGAGGAGAATTATTGTTGAGAAAATTGGAGGAAACGGTGATGGCCTCTTACCTAAGGCAACAAGTCAAAGGATGGTTTCGGGGGTTTGGAAGAATAAAATGAAACCCCTGCAAACAGGGGGTGACGCAGCCCAGGTGGTGGAGGAAGGTATGGGTTTCCTTATCAGCAATGGTAGAAAAATAGACTTTTGGAATGAACAATAGATTGACGATCTCAAACTAAAGGAGGAATTTCCAATAGTGTATGCCCTCGCAGTTCAAAAGAACAGTACGATCGACCAATTTGGTGAATGGGTTGGTGTTCAATGACAGTGGCGAGTTAATCTGAAAAGGAATATCTTTGATTGGGAAGTGCAGCAATGGTCAAATTTTATGTCATTACTGAAAAGCCAAGTGCTAAAAAAAGGGTTTACTGACAAGCTGATATGGAAATTCAACTCAAGTGGAGACTATTCCATCAAATCTTACTGCAGGCATGTAATGGAAATCAATCATGTGAAAAACAGTCTATGGAGTGACTTATGGAGGGGTTTAGCTCCCCTCAAAGTTGAAGTTTTTGGGTAGATGTTGATAAGAGGTAGGGTTGCGGTGAAAGAAAATCTATTATTCAGGGGAATTCTTAGCAGTACGACAGCATGCTATCTTTTATGCAAAAGGGAGATGGAAACTACAAGACACCTTTTTTTCACATGTTCAGAGACGTGGATGCTATGGAGCTGGTGGGTTGACATTTGGGGACTGAAATGGGTGAATCATAAAGACCCAAGAATGGTGTTTCAGAGCTGGAATGAGTTTGCAAAATGTGTGGAGAATGGGGACATATGGAGGATGGCATTTTTTGCCATAGTTTGGTCCATTTGGCTGGCCAGAAACGATATTCTTTTCAATGGAAAACTCTGGGACTGTGAGCAAGTGTACGACATCGTCAAGCTTCGCGTGGCTTGGTGGGTTAATGCAAAGTGGCCAAACATGAATAACTCGATGTTTGAATTGGCTAGAATGCCTAGTATAGTGGTCCAACCAAGGAAAATTAAAACAGCAAAACCTGATGAAATCTGGCAACCCCCCCGCCCCCCAAAAGGCATGGTTAAATTCAACGTGGATGGTGCGTCGAGAGGGAACTCGGGTCAGGGGGGTATTGGAGGTATTTTAGGCGATGAGAGAGGTAAAGCTTTAATTCAATTTTCCTTATCTGTTGAAGTTGCTGATGCGAACATAGCAAAGATCTTGGCGATTAAAAATGCTCTGCAGATGGTGGCAGCTTCTAGATGGGCTAACGTTGTTTGTGTTATTGTTGAAAATGACTCGAAAAATGCGATTAAGTGGGCAAAGGAACCATCAATAGCCCCCTGGAGACTCAAAACCACCATGATGCTCTTGGAGCGTTTCAAAACCCAACTTCAGGACTGCAATTTCAGAAAATCCTAAGAGCTGTGAATGAAGTCACAAACACTCTAGCAAAGGCGGGTGTCGAGAGAAGTGATGAGTTCCTATGGGTTCTAGCTGAGGACGGAGAAGGTACTTGATTCTTCCGTCAGGTACTGCTGCATTGATTTGTTTTTCTGTTATGTTGGTCTCAAGATTAGGACAATTGATACAGACCTGGTTGTAGGGGATATATGTCATTTTGTTTCTTTATGTATAGGGAATGTGGTCTTGATTCTTCCATTTTGAATGATCAGGATGTACAGGGGTGGTTTTTTTGTTCTCTTGTTTGGCTAGATCACTTTTGGTTGTCGAGGTCTTTCAAACCTCTGTGATGTTGGGTGGATGTTATGTTGTTTCAGGGGTTCTAAACGATCTAGCTGCTGCAAAATGATTTTTTGATTTCTGCAGATTTCTTATGTTGCCCTTTGCTGTATCTTTCCATCGTTAATGAAAGCCTTATTCTGATTCTCAAAAAAAAAAAAAGTCATCATAATTTTACTTGAATCAAATAGGTTCTTATAAATAATAATTGATTAATTATTATTAATTGATATGTTATCAGTCATATTATGTCTATGTGATATTGATGTGGAAAGTAAAAATATCAAACAATCTTGTCATCGTGTCATATTAGCATGTCATGTCATTATTTATTATGACATGTCAACGTGTTACATCAATATCACATGACCTAAAATGATATATAATAATTGACTAATAACAGTTAATCAACAATTACTCAAAATTATTAATTTGACTCAAAATAAAACTATAAGAGTATGTTCATTTTTATTTAATAGTAACCTTTTTCTTTATAAATTTTAATAATACTTTTCAATTAACAAGAATCTATTAAATGAAGGGTTAATGACTGGGTAACTAGAAGCTTTTTCTTAAGCTGATGAATTTTCTAGCAAATTGGATCGGTGCATAACAAGTCATCTTTACTTTTTCTTTTTTTCTTTTTGGGGTACGTACTCATCTTTAATCTTTATGTTAATCTTATTTTATTCACTTATGACAATGGAACTATGACTTTACCACTTCATGTATAGATTTGCTTGTCGCCATAGGAACCCTCTCTTTTGTCCTTTCCTTGTGGTGTTACAAACCCAAGCTTTGATTTCTTCAAAAGAAAAACAATCCCTGGACTCTGATTTTCTCCCTTTGAGAAAAAGTACAATGTTATTAAATCAATGAGCAACAATGATCTTATCATGATCAGGACCATTTGATGAAGTATCTTAACTCACATGCTAAAGAAAAAAAAAACAAACTGTCATTATTAACACAAGAAGGACCGCTGGCTGGTCCTGGATTCATCAAAACATATTTGCAAACTGCTTTTAATGCCATAAAAAGGTTCAAGTTGGGCAGTTTCTTGTTGGATTGGATATGAATCTGTGGGAAGAGAAAGCCAAGTAGCCAAGTAGCCAAGTGAGAAATGGAATGAATGGCTTTCCCTTTTTTTTTTTTTTTGGGTAGACAGAGCAGCTGCACCAACTAACAGGGACATGTCTCGTGTACTGACAGCTTTGGGGGGGTTGCTTAAGCAGTGAAACAACAAGTGTTGTAAAGCGACAGGGACTCCGATTGCAAGCAAAGCACCTAACAAACAGTCCTTTTTCCCATGTTTTCTTCCTGATCCCAATCTGTAACTTGAAACTCTTGTAGAATGGCATCCATCAACTCTCTTGCACAATGAGTTTGATACCTAATTACCTAACATTGAATGTCCTTATGAATCACCCCACCCTTTTGACCCAATGGATCACCATTCTAGTCAATCCTTACTTTACAAAATTGTATTATCTACCATTATTTTTATCTCTTTATTTCAATTCGGATTATTTATCACATTCCTTAATTTTAATATAATTATAATAGAAACAATGCTAAAAAATTTTAAAAAAAATATATCAATTCAATCAAAAATATAAAAACTTTGTCTTCGAAGTTTATGCTTATTTACTATTTATGTCATTATTTTTATCTTTCCATTTTCGAACAGATTGTTTTTTTGAACTAAATAATAATACCCAATTCAGCTTAGGGCATATACATCCTAGACATGTTCATACTTGTGAAAATAATTGCAACACCACACTCTATCATAGGCTATGACAGCTTGGCTAAATTTTTGTTTATTCTTGGTCTAAGAACTGACATTCTTTTTTTTTTTTTTGGCTTGGATTTGTTTAGATCCTACTACTTGTCATTGGTGTCAAATTCCAAGTTTAATTTAGTTAATTCTAGTCTAGTGATTAAAAAGCATGACTTAATCTTTTTTGCATGTGCCTCAAAAATATATAGATTATATATATATATATATGGCTTTTGTTAAATTGGATTTTTCTTAAGTAATTTACATAATTAGTGAAATTGGAAACCCATGTCAAATATGAACAAAACATCATCAGTGAAACAAAATATTTAAAGTACAATTCAATGTACCAATAATAGGCTTAGCAAGGCATGCACATGTCTGCATAAACATGCATATGCATAAATATTAAAATTCATTAATTATGTAAGCAATTATTAATATAGTTGAATGCATACATAATAAAAAGTGTGTTGTTGTTTGTCCAATAAATAAAAACTAAGTCGAAATCATGGATTTAAATGTATATATTTTTGTTTTATTTTTTTTACCTTTCTTTTCATTTTTCCTCCTTTAATTGCCCAACTTTTCTTTCTTTTATTTCTACTAAAATCCCATATATAGACACAGTTAAGTAAAAATAAAATTATAAATCATTTCTAAAAATACACTATTTTATATTTATTAAAAGATTTTATTGTGATGGGAAAATAAGAAAATTATGTCCAATATTAGAGAGAGAAGTAGTAGTAGGAGGTGGTATGGGTTTAGTAAAATGACAAAAATTTGAACAAGTGTGGTTTTGGTAAAATGCCAGTTTTGAATCAGATCCAAAAGCATACAAGAAAACTCAATTCCTAGCAACTTTTAGCTAAGTGGCTGGACCATATTCATCCCAAAAACACTAAAATTGGTTAACATAATAAAAACTATCAAATTCGAATATTCTTGCAAATAATTAACCTGATGTATAAAATAAATTGTAACGATTCAAGTTTAAGTATCACCATATCAATAATTTTTCAAGTCATTTAGACTCAAAAATATTTAGATTCAAATTGTTAATAGTGATTAATTTTAATCATTATATAGATTGTAACAATTATATCCATGTTCGATAGGATACACATTACAATCTGATACTAATTGTAATAACTCAAATCTAAACAACACTACCCAACAATTTTTTCAACCTAAAATACATGATCCATGTTTAAATTCAAATTATTAATAATGATTGATTTAAACTTTTATATAAATTTTAACAATTATATTCACGTTTGATACAAGAAGTATCACAATAATATTCGTGAAACATATATTATTTTATTTCTTTGAAAAGATAATTTCAAAAATGGTCAAAGTACTTAAATTAAGAACATTAACATGGATTCAAACATACATGCCAATAGCATATTAACTTGGTATAAAGAAAAAAAAAGTATATTTCGAAATTCACAACGAACTTGGATTCAACCTATATTAAACAAAAATCAATACTTCCATTTGCCTATATGTAATTAATTTTATTTGTATGGACCGACTAATGTCATGAATTTCGACGAGTATAATCCTAAGTATTATTTCTAAAAGTACTAATTACGAAATCTAAACGTAACGTTGTAACTACCATTTACCAATAGAAGGTTATGAAATTTTGAAATAATATTTTATTTATCACTTTATTTATCCCCGCTCTCCCATTTATGTCGAAATTGCCCTTGACGGATCCTCTTTCCTCGAACAAAGGGGGATGTTCCCATCTTTTGCGGACACCACCCAACCAAGAAGGAAATGCTCCCTTTTTTCAAGTGGGTGAAAGGATCCTCATCAACGTGAGATCGTTTTAACCGCATCATGACACGTGTCAGAATTCTTCGTTAAGTGGGACCTAAAATCGCCTGCCCCCCACTTCCCCTCTTTTGCAGCATCCACGTGACTCAAAATGCATGTGTCACATGATTAATGGACAGGGGCAATATCTAGCTAAGTGCTTTGTCCAATCGTGTTTCGCCACGTGTCGCGCTGAACCTGTACTTGACTGTCTTTTACAATTATCCCATCCTCCGTCTTGCGTGTTGCCTTTTTGCGTCTGCATTAATTAGCTTGCTTGTAGGTTAATCTCATACTAAGGAATATCTTCATTAAAAAAATTATAATAATTTTTAACTTTAGTGAAATAATACATTAAACCCATCACTTCGATCTTAAATTTACTTAATATCAAACAGTAATTAAGATCATATTTTTCGTACATTACAAAAATTCAATGAACTTTATCATTAAATTTATGTAATATAAATAATTATCTTTGGTCTTATAAATTTTATCGTTTTAATTTTAATATTTAAATTCAAAAAATTCAAATTTTATCTTTAAATATATTTTCTCAAAAAACAATAAATATCTGTATTGATAATAAATAATTGTGATGAAGTTTGAACTTTTCATGCCCTTTTATTTAGCACTGAATCACATTCATATATGATCATCAACTATAAAACAAAACACAATCTGTTTGGAGATCTAAAAAGATTATAGCTTTACGTGCAACGTTGGAGTCATGTAATTTTTAAAAATAATGTTATCATATAGAAGAATATTGTTGCCTTAAACTATGATCATGTGAGAGCAAATGCTTATTATCGGCAATTATACTTATAAAATCCAATGCATGAATTAATTACCCTACTGTTTAAAATAAAATTAAATTAGCAATGTGTTTATTTAAATGGTAAGTATAATTGAGTTAAAAAAGTACAAAAAAAAATACTAAATAATCTTTTATAAATAACTCACAATCGTTATTTGAAATCTTACATTTTAATGTAAAAGAATAAAAGTTAAAATAAAAAAAAAGATTTTCAATTTTTTTTAGAAAAAGGATTTTCAGACGAGTATTTAATTTAAAATTAATTGACAATAGATGATGATGTTATATATATACATATATATATATATATATATGTTTAAAACATCTTAAATTTAGCATATGTGAGATTTATTTTATAATCATTTCAATACTCATCACTATGTAGAGATTATAAACTTATAATATGACATAAATTAATAAAAAATTAATAAATAAAAATAACATCTGATTATTATTATGTTAAAATTTTAAAACGGATATATAATTTAAAACCATCCTAAAATTTATTATACTTAAATATACAACCTCTAAATTTGAGGATATAACCTCACATCTAAGTAAATGGGGTTTATATGAACAGTTATTTACTAACTGTAATAGTTTTAATTTTACATAAATTTTTTTAATTATGTACAAAAATCCAAAATTTTTATAAGTGAAAGCTCATTATATTATTTTTTTTGTCAATTAATTTCAAATAAATTCATCAATACTATTTACATTTATGGACCTAATTATAAATTATGGATTCCACATATGAATATAAGCATTAATGGTAAGTAGAGTGTAAATTCCCATAATTTTATTTCTTTCCTTATAATATGAAAATACAAAAATGGAATAAGGGCATAAATGTCAGAGTTGGGGGATGGCTTTTTAGCAAAGTCACCAAAGAAGGTTTCAAAATTAGATTGAAAATAGTAAATAATATAATAATATTAATGTGCACTGGTATTAAATAAATAAATAATCCTTAAAAAAATAAATTAAATCAAAGGAAAGGATGGTTTGGTAAATTTGGTATATAAGAAGAGAAAGGCGGTTAGTGGGTCGTCTCTTCACTTCTGTTCAACGTCCCTTGCCTGCAAAGTTGAGGCTGAGAGAGAATCTATAGAGAGAAGAAACCAAGCAAACCAAGCAAACCAACAAAAAAAAAAAAAGGAAAGAAAGGAACAAAATAACAAGCTCCCCCAAGACAAAAACAGGGCAAAAACAGAGCACTTTGTTTCTGTTTCATTCACCTCTTCTTCTTCTTCTTCTTCTTCTTCTTATTGGGGAGTAATTTTCTGCAAGTGGGTCATTTTGATTTGGCTCAAGCTTCCTTTTTTACTTATGGGTTTTCTCTCTTGTAAATAATAGCTAGTTGGGAGAAATACAAGGGAATTGAGATTGAAAGTTTTGGAAAAAAAAAATGTCTTTTAAAAGCAAAGGAGAGCTGTCCACTAAAAGTTTTGTGTCAAAGAAATGGACCTTTCTTCTTTGCTTGGGCTGTTTCTGTGCTGGAATGCTCTTCACCAATAGGTAATCCGTTTTTTATTCTTCTTCTTCCTTTTCAGTTTCTATGAATTACCAAAGATTAAAAGTTTTGGCTTTTCATTTCTTCAAACCAAAATTTGCTTGTTTTTAATGTTGTTTTAAGATCTATATTTAGCTATCTTTTGCTTTATTTCAATGGTGAAACTATGTTCGTTTGTTTTGGTACGTATTGTTAATCAAGCTTGTGATTGTTTTTGAGTTTCATATTTTTTTCATAAGAGATAATTAGTGGGGCTCCCTTATTTCCTCTGCCTATCAAGGCAAAATGGATCTAACTTTTTTTTAATACATTAGGCAAACAAACACTTTGGTCTGATGTGATATTAAATTTTGAGGTTTCAAAATTTTATTTTTTCTTTTGGTAGAGGAGGTCTGAAATTGATAAGTCAATCTTTATATTGATACAAATGTTCAGCTTTTTCGGGTTCCTATTTTTATATATAAATTTGAAAAAAAAAATTGTAGTCTTGTTATTCATGGGCCAATGAAATCTGCATCCATAATTAGCATTCAAGCCATTTTCAACATTTCTTGGCAGGAAGAACTCTGACACATGCTATACATAGTTGTAATATTGGTTTAACATCTGGCAGGTGTAACTGGGACATTTTTAATGAGATTGTAGAGGCATATAAGCCTCTTAAATGTTTTAATTTTTAATGCTTCTATCTAATTGTGCGGCTTTTATAGTTGTTTTCTTTTTTTTTGTTCCTCATGAAAGTTTCATCTTTGAAGATCATTGTATTGTACTGAAGATTGAATGGTTCCAATGAGAACCTTGACTTGCTGAAAATTTTGACCGCTTTTCTGCTTTTCTGGGCACATCTATAAGTTTTAATTTTGCTGGTTTATATTTTGGATTACAGTTAAAAATTTGTTTTGAATTCTTATGAAATAGGTGACTTGTAGGTATTGTTGAGGTAAAATTATAATGGCTTTTTAATGGGTGAAATTGGTGACAGGATGGGGACTGTTCCTGAATCTAAAGGTATCATGCGGACAACTGCAGTAGAAGCTGAAAAGCTAAAACTAATTTCAGAGGGTTGTAATCTAAAAGCTGTGAGTATCTTAATTACATCATGTAAACCTTTTTTGTTAATCAGCTGAAATTTTGCAGTGTTTAAGCTGATTGGGTTCCTTTATTTGTATCAGAAAGAAGAAAAGCCTGTATCTAAGGACATCATTGGGGAGGTTTTTAAGACCCACCTTGCTATACAGTAAGTGTTGTTTTGCTTATTAATGCTTGATTTGATTTAATCTAAAGTAGCCTGATTAACAAACTTATCATCTTGTTGTCAATGTAGAACGTTGGATAAGACTATTTCAAACTTAGAGATGGAATTAGCTGCTGCAAGGGCAGCACAAGAATCTTTACTCAGTGGTTCTCCATTATCCACAGATGCAAATAGAGCTGATACACCTAGGAAGAGAAGGTATCTGATGGTTATAGGAATTAATACTGCTTTTAGTAGCAGAAAAAGAAGAGACTCAGTTCGTGCTACATGGATGCCACAAGGTTGTTGGATTGATTCTTTATGCCCCTTCCTTTCCTTATTTCATTCCCCTAAAATACACTAGCCCCATTTCCTAATGTTCTTATGCCATTTCGATTACTGAATTAAATCTTTTTTTTACCCCTTTTCTTTCTTAAAACTAATGGAAAATAGGTGAAAAGAGGAAGAAATTGGAGGATGAAAAGGGCATTATTGTTCGCTTTGTTATTGGTCATAGGTGAGCCTTTAATTCTCATTTTATAGTATTGTTTTATAAGTGAACAATATCATATCCATTAACATGTTTTTCTTCCGTTGTCATGCTAATTCCCTGATCCTCCTCTCAAGTAAGCCATTGGGAATTTTCAGCCCTTCTATTGGGAAGAATTACTTTTTCTAGTTGTTGTTAGGTCATTATCTCAATTTCATTTATTATTGCCTTTGAATCTTTACGGGCTACTAGCGGATGTAGCATGGGACGATTTCTCATGGAAATCCTAAACCCTTTCATGCTAAGCCTTTCAAGGCTACTTTAATTTTGGGTTGCATTTGGATTTCTCAGGGAATGGAGCACAAGTCCTATTTATTATTAATGACGTCCAAAGATGGTGTGTTAACTTTTGCATGCATAAGATCAAATTTACCACTAATTGATTGTTGATGTTCAATCGAAAGATGGCAATGATTTTTCTTGTTTTGTTTACCATTTTGCATCATAAAAAATACTGCCTGCAATGGATAGAAACTTTAATTTGTCCTATAAGCAATTAAATTAACTCGTATAGATTCTTGTTTTGAAGTTTTTTAAGTTTGTTTCTGAGATCTTATATATAATGTGCAGCCGTGACTATGTAAGGGTGGAAATTGAGAGCAATAATCATCCTAAACTATGAATTTAAAAATTTAATGTATAATTTTATTAAATCAATTTTTTTTTTTCTTATCCAGTGCCACAGCAGGTGGTATTTTGGACCGAGCAATTGAAGCAGAGGACAGGAAGCATGGAGACTTCATGAGACTCGTATGCTGTTTTAGCCACTGTTAATCTTTTCTGTATATGCCATTCTGCTATAATTATGCTTGCTTTTCTAAGAACATTACATTATTGTTTACTCTAAAAAATAAATAAATGAATGAACCTGAGTAAAGTGTTGTTTACATGTGAGCAGGACCATGTTGAAGGGTACCTTGAATTGTCTGCAAAGACTAAGATATATTTTGCTACTGCAGTTGCTTTATGGGATGCAGATTTTTATGTCAAAGTTGATGACGATGTCCATGTAAATATAGGTAAGCTTAGGAATTTGTTTACTAGGAGTAAAGTTCTCGATCCCACAACAAAAAAGGATTAGTTTTTCTTATAATTATTCTTTACCCAAAGATCCAAAAATTTATCCTGTTGTATAGCCTTTATGGTTGTGTTTGATGCTCAATGTTTATCTTACATATTTCCTTCCGGTGACTGTGAGAATTATGATCCTTGTTGCAGTTAAAAGTAATTTAATGTTTTTTTAAATAATTTTATTAATTCTTTGTCATTTTAAGTCCCGATCTCCTGTTAATTTGCTTCAGCAACACTTGGAGAAACTCTAGTTAGACACCGGAAGAAACCACGGATCTATATTGGGTGCATGAAATCTGGTCCAGTCCTCTCTCAAAAGTAAGCCAGAGTATCTACATATTTGTCTTTTTATCCTGCAAAAGATTTTTGAGAAAGTAGTACCAGTTTTCTTAATTGTTATGTTATGGAACAGGGGAGTGAGATACCATGAACCTGAACACTGGAAATTTGGTGAGGCAGGAAACAAATATTTTCGGCATGCTACTGGACAGTTGTATGCCATTTCGAAAGATTTGGCCACATATATATCAATAAATCAGTAAGATTGAACATCTATCTTTGTTTGAAATTTAACATGAAGCTTATGTGTGTGAATCTGGAGGCCTATTGTACTTATGATGATTATATACATGCATGATAATGTTAGGCATGTTCTACACAAGTATGCTAACGAGGATGTGTCACTGGGATCTTGGTTTATTGGACTTGATGTGGAGCATATTGATGATCGGAGACTATGTTGTGGCACGCCACCTGGTAAAGTCTTAAATGCTCCTAAACATTTTAGAAATATGATAGTATTAGATTGAAAGAGAGAAGTTGTTTGCATTGAAGAGGATGATGTAAAATCTAAACCAATATTTAATGTTGGTGAGAATACTGGTTCACTGTTCACGTCATAGACAAGCTGGCTGTGAGTCATTGTCGTATCATTCCTAAAATCTGTTGAAACCTACTAAACACCTAAAAGCTGAAATGACTAATGGTTGTATATATACAATGTTATCTTTTTACCTTTCTTTTTCATTCTGAACTATCATGGAAGGTAATCTGAATTGTCATTTTGTATCCAAAATATACAGGCATGTTATTGATGTGATTTGCTCAACCAAAATAACATTTATACGTTGAGCCTTCTGATGAGACCCCTTAAGCATTGTATGATTCACTGAAATCTGTACTTCTTTTTGAGAGGAAGCACATTTCTGGTGATGGCTTTCATCATTTGTAGAAGTAAACTATACTAGACATAAATGTTTGTGGTTTGCTTGCTTTTATCCATTTTTCTCATAACATATATTTTTAGTAACTTTTTGAAAGAACATAGAGTGCGAAGTGTTTCCAGTCCATGTAACATACACTGAAATGAAATTGCTATACGGTATGCATTCTTGAGATGGGGCTCCAGTAAATATATACAAATGTCATTTGAGCTAAAAGAAAGAAAAGCTCACTGCATTTCCATTTTTGCCTGATAGAAACTATGAAATGGTCTAACAACTGGATTTGGAATGCAGATTGTGAATGGAAGGCTCAAGCTGGCAACATTTGTGTCGCTTCCTTTGATTGGAGCTGCAGTGGAATTTGCAGGTCTGCTGATAGGATTAAAGAGGTTCATCGGCGGTGTGGGGAAGGTGAGAATACTTTGTGGAGTGCTACTTTCTAATCGGCAGCTTCATGTTCTTCCTCACTCAGGAGGATAAGCTAGGTTGACGAGCAGACGTGCAAATCTTTTGCCATACTTTAATGAGTATAGATATGTCATATCACACTATTACAGGGGGAGAGAGGGAGAGAGAGTATTGAAATGGTGGCCTTTACAATAGAAGGGAAGTGTGACTACAGCAGCCCGAAAAGGAAGCGGCTGTCACCACCCACCCATTCTTTCAGGCTTGAGGGCTAATTTGTAAGTTACAGTTCCATAAAAACTCGTAACAAATACAAAATATTTTTGGTGCCACTTTCCCCCCATAGTCATCGATTTTGCAACTATGAGCAACATTCTCTTGTTCTGATTTCCTCCCAAGGTTCCTTAACATGTTCCTGATCATGTTTTCCGTCCCAACTATGAAGAAATATTCTCGGTCCTTAATCACGTTTCTCATCTTTGCTAATCTCTACCATGTTTGATACTCAAACATGTCACTTAGTAAGTTATTGAATTTGAATTGGTGTTACCCTTTAAAGATCTACTTAACAAAAAGTTGAGAATGGAACAAGATTTTATAAGAGAATGATTCTTTCTTATATGATTGGCGTGGGGAACCAATCATGTAGCCATGTCCTGCAAGAGGAACTAAGCAAGCGGTATCAGCGAGCTGAAGCTCCCATGAACCTTCTGTCCTCTTCTCCAGTATTCCAAGCAGATTCCTTCTGTCGGGATGGCTTAAAGCTGATATTGTCTCAACATTTGGTTCCCTAAAGTTGATTTGGACTATAAACTCAATAAAACGTCAGATTTTTCAATTCCAATTAAGATTTGACCAAACTTTACTTGGACTACAATGGAAATACCCTGAGAATCCAAAACTATAAGATTCTTGAGAAAATTCAGCGGCGGCTTTTCATCCTATGTTCCCCAGATACAAAGTTTCAGAATTCAATTCACACAATGCCTAACTAGTCACTAGTAAATCTTTGCAAATCCAGGAGCAAAATGCCCCTGGAAGTATAAAGGTTAAAAAGCTGACAAAGGTGCTACGAATTACCCTGGAAGACAAAAGTCCAAACATTCTTCTACTCCTGTGTAAATTTCCTCTTGCAAACATCATTTGTAATAGTTTCTAAGATGACTGGC
Source organism: Theobroma grandiflorum (assembly GCA_036013995.1). NCBI lineage: Eukaryota > Viridiplantae > Streptophyta > Magnoliopsida > Malvales > Malvaceae > Theobroma > Theobroma grandiflorum. Next base: position 3,119,593 of record CP142127.1, read on the forward strand.
GGTAGTGAGTGGAACTGCTTCAGGAAACACGGCCCTCAAAGAGAACTTGGTGTGGTTATAAACTGCTTGAATTGATAGCGGCCTGTAAGCTGTAAAACCCACTAAAAACAATTATGTGAAAGACAATAAAAGGAATCGTCAATGCCCGAAATTTCACTTTCCATAGCTAAACAGTAACAAACTACAAAAAAAATTGCAAGCTTCAAGCGGTTTATTCAACCTGTTCAGCTCTCTAAGAGCCAAACTTTGGCCAACATTAATTTATTGTAAGCCAATATGATCACGAAAAATGCAGAAAATAGTGGAAAATTAAGGATGACAATTGCTTTTAGTGCTTTCAATGCCATGACATGGGCAGGGAAATACAATGAAACAGGGGATGAAATCATGAAAATGAACATGAAACTAGCTCATGGATTCCATGAATAGAAAGAGAAATGCAATATTTTAAGGAATTAAAGAGTTAGAGTTGAGTTCGAATCTGTTTGTCGAATTAAGAACAGTGGCACGTGATATTGGCACGGCTCAATCAAAAAGCAGTCTCAATTCTCATTTGAGAACTGTGCTTTCTTATTGAACCGGACCAATATCCCGTTAAATCTGATCCGTTTTTTATGTTAGATTTCAGTACCCCATGTGCTGCCACCATCTGCACCAGCTTCTGCTAGAGAGGAAGAACCAAGAAAAACCAACAAGACTTCATGGAAGAAGAAGAGAGTAGACACCTTCAAACTCCAAAATGGTACTGCCACTACTACTATATCTTTGAAGAAAAAAAAATGAAGAAAGGGCATGCAAGTTTTGTATTGGAGAGACTGACAGATACGTTCAACGCTTGAAAGGAGACCGAGGGAGAGCAGGGGGGGCAATGCGGATGTATGAGAAAGAAGGAGAGAGAGAGAGAGACCCCAAAATCCTTTTATTAACATTGTTGTCCCCTCAACAGCATTGAATTGAAGAAGTTGCATTCAAGTTCTCCAACTACTCAACGACAAAAGAGGTTGGGGGTTATTAATAGGAGACGGTACAAGAATCATGAAAAACCTAACGGAGACAAACAGGGAGCTTTGAATGTAGCATAGTAACATTAAAAGAAGAGGAAGGGGATGTTGGTTCTGTTCAATCGGGCATTTATGGATCAAAACCGCAACAACAACCCTTCGGGGTCTTTCCCAACACCCTATAGCAAATACCCTTCTTTAAGGGCACCTCCTAGGTTCAGTTTGCTCTTTGCCATCTTTTTGCAACCAATGCATTTGTCTTGTCCATTTTGAGACACTGTCCCGATGCTTTAAAATATCATGAAATATACAAAGAAAAAGAGTCATGATCATATATTTTTAGCATAAGTTCTAATATAACAACACTAAAACATTTTGTAGTTGGCATAAATCGAAAGGAAATCAAAGCAATTCATACTTGATACCTTTTGTTTCATAACTTCAAAAATAAGGACAATCTAAGCCTAATTTATAGGGAAACTTTAAGAACAAAAAAATGGGAAAACCAGAAAACCTAAGAATCCCCATATTTTTGCCAGCATAGCAGCATAATGGCACATCTCCACAGTATCTAAAATCCTGACTTCTGCTCCTTTGCCATAGCCAGACACCTCTTTTTGTTGCCAGAAAGCTCCTTCAAGCTCCTCCTAGACATGCTTGCCTTGTTGCCTCTTTGTCTATGCCTTAGGCTCCAAGGTTTAGGCCTTCATATAACTACACAGCAAAGAACCTAGAGATTGAAATAATTTAAGAGTGGTCCAAATTACCTTTGAATGTGTTTGAGGGCCTAATCCGGGAGTGTAGAATAGAAATACAAGAACATATGGAACCTTGCAATAATGGGTTGGGTCCAAAAAATGATGATGGGTCACACTTGGAGAAGTGACTGAACCTTAACAAACGCACCACTTGGGCGGGGCTCATGACCATGGAGGTTTCTAGAGACTGCTCTTTTTGTGTGCCTAGACATTACCAAACTCACCATGTACGTCTGGCTACTCAGAGCCTCGACCCTACACGTGGTGTATTTTGACTGGTCTTTCACTTTGTGTCAGGGGAGTGAGTGGTCACCTTCTCAATTGGTTACTTTTTTTTTTACCTTGCTCAAGTTAAGACTTCAAATTCTAAACCGCTAAAGAATATCCTTTGAAACATTTTGTTTCTCCTTATAGGTAGACCTATTCCAATTTTGTTACTTAAAAAGAGTGTAACAATTGGGCACACAAACTGCTACAAAGCACTAAGCATAAATAAATAGATAAAAGAGACAATTAAGACATGAAAATTTTGAATTTTAAATATATCAAACCCACTCAATATATTTAAGATTTATTTAATTAATCGTACTATTGTGTATCCGTATAACATATAACTCATTTAATTAATCGTAAAAACATGTCTTCTTGATGCATTTATGACCCAATTATGATTTATTTAAATCTCCATATAAATACTTTATTTCATTATAATTGATAATGATAATGATAAATTTTAAGGTAAAATCTAAACCTCTTTAAATTTTAACTGAAATTTCACATAAGTTAATTAATTTTTAAAATATACAATAAAATTCAAAATACAAATACCATTAATGAAAAATATAAAAAGATTAAAATATTTTTTTCTTTTTTTTTTTCTCTCAAACAATGTAATCGGCTAATGTGCCTCTATTCATCGGCCAACCACCCCACTATATGTGCTTCCCAAGGAAAAGGAGCATGAAGTGCTCTTCTTCTTGGTCTTTTTTTTTTTCCTAAATATAAATAGTAAAATATTTTTTAAAAAATTATCACGTCATTAAATTAACGGAAATATTAACGATTAACTAACTACTAAAAAAATATTTTTTTGAGAAGGAGTATCTATTTCGAAAACTAATTGAACAGCTTGAAATTTCAATTAAAACTTGGAGAGGTTTAAATATTTTATCCCAAAATTTATTATACATGATGGATATTATTGTTTTATTATAATTAGTTTTATGATTTTTAATTTTAAATTTAAATAATAAAATTATATTTCATTTGTAATTGTATTTCTTTTTAATTTAATTATGTTAATTGTATCTAAAATTTTAATCGTTTTAATCAGATTATAAATTGTACCTGTCATATAAAATTTAACTAGACACGTTTGATAAACGTATCTATATTTATATTTAAGATCTTGATATGTTTAGTTAATCGTATCATATTTATATTTACCTACATAATTGATAACATTTTATATTTATACGACACGGTTAAAACACAGGAAAACAAATCATCAAGCCTATTGAAGGTGAGTTTATTATTACTTACATGAAAACAATTTCCATATACACATTGGGAAATGATTTATCATTGAAAGTTTTCTTTTATATATTTCGATTAAATTTGTCAAATTACTAGTGAATTATTAGTAATTAAGAATGATTTATCATTAAAAGTTTTCTTTTATATATTTCCATTAAATGTGTCAAATTACTAGTGAATTATTAATAATTAAGAAATTTCTCGTTTGAAATGCGATCATTTCAATCAATTAATTTCACCACATAATTAAAGTCACATCAACTACGATGAGTGCAAAAAATGTTGATCAACTGTAAACCTAATAACTGTTAAAATCACTTGTATTATGTGATGTTTTTATCAACAAAAGAAATTATCCGAGTAAAAAAAATCATAAAATAGAGATCTATTTAAGTACAACAAAAAGATAAATCAAGAACTTATTCATATATTTTAACTGAACTTGAGTTTAACAGTACATCAAGTTGGTCCAAATATTTTAATAAACATATCCATATTTATATTTAAAATTTTAATTTATTTAATTAATTATATTATATTCATATTTATCTCGTCAGACTTTCGGTTGGCCTGAAGTTAATAAATTTGGTTCAATTCTAGCATGGACCTGGATCACAAATGGGGTTTGGCTTCGGGCTTTGGCAATAGCAGAGTCCACACGTGTTAATGGGAACAGCTTCCTTTACAATACCAACAATTCTCCTTTAATTATTGCTACTTCAGTTTTTTCTTTCCATCGACCCAATTCTACTCACTCTCTTTCCTTCGGTTTGCAACAGTCCCTTCCTTTTTCTTCCCTTTCTTGATCTCTTCTTTATTTGGTTTTTAATTCTTCTAAGAAATCTGAATTAATTTATATTATGTTTATGTTATATTTGATAGATTTAATTCCTTCCTTTTCTCTTTGGTTGCAGACTTTGTCGCTATGGCTAAGAGCTCCTTTAAGTTGGAACACCCGCTCGGTTCGTTTTCCTCGTTTAAATATTTCCTTTTTTTTTTTTATCTACCATCATGAGTTAAATTTCTTAATGATCTTTTATAGGCAATTGCTTTTGATCTTGAGAAACCCTAATTTTAATACTTTCCCAATTAATCCACTGCATCTCTTGAATTTTTCTTTCTTTTATCTGGGTCTTTTTTTTTTTTTTGGTTGTAATTCTCAGTGTTTTCTATTGCTATTGCTTTTACAGGAGAAGAAACAATTTTGAAAACCCAATTTAGAGGAAAAAAAAAGACAACAATTAATTGTTGGGGTTTGGAAAATGGGAGAATAATTTTGTTATCTTTGTAATGCTAAAACGTGTGTTGTTTTCCTGTGCCAGAAAGGAGGCAGGCTGAAGCTGCTCGTATTAGGGAGAAGTATCCGGACAGAATCCCGGTATGCAATGTTCTGTTGCTGTGTCTTTTAATGTAACATCTTTATGTTTTTTTTTTCTTCAATGATAGAAAAGTTATATTGGTTTTTGATTGTTCGGCGTAGGTGATCGTTGAGAGGGCGGATAAGAGTGATGTGCCTGATATTGATAAGAAAAAGTCAGTTATTTTCTCTCTACTTGTTTTAGCAACCGTTAAATTATTGATTTTTATTTGGTTATATATGTATTATGCATTTGGATTTCATTGATATGCGTTGCAGTTCAAGGTGTTTAAATTATGTAAATGATGGTGCCATTGAATATTAGTTGATTTATTCTTTGAAATGTAAATGTTAATTAAACTTAGAACAGTTAATTGATTTCTTCTTGTAGTTTTTGTTGCTGACTTCTAAATTTGTAATCTTTTTGCTGTATGGTGGTTGTGATTTTGGTTCTTGAATGCTTTAGATCTTTGAGTTCTGGATTCCTGTGGATTCTAACTAATGTGGATTAAGATATCCTAGCTAAAAGAAAGAGTTGTCAACCATTTTTAGATGGGGTTTTTGAGGAATGAAAGATAGCATGTTGTTCAAAGTGTGTTACCTATACCCTTTGGAATTTTTGCCCAAATAATTGCTTTAGAATTATAACTTTCTCCAATGCTTGTCAGTTCAAGACTTCTTCTTTTGTACAAGGTAAGATAATGGCCTCCCCTGAATATTATGTCTCAGTAAATAATTTTGTTTCTTTATTAAGAAGAAAATATTAGGTGCATGAACTTGTGCTTTCAATGTGATTTCATGAATCTTTTCTTACACTTGTTTTTAAGTTTTCCTAGTCTAATTTTCACGAATTTATGACCTGAATGTTTGATAATGCCCTGACTAGATCAAGAAGTACTGAGCTGTGCTGTTAGTAATGTCAGCCAGAGAAAATGAATTTGTTAATGATGTTTGTTAGTATTTCTAATGATCTATTTAATTTGTGTTACTATAGGAGTTGATATATTCTGTTTGTTATCATTTGCTGTTTTGTGTTGTTGCAGAATAAAGCACATTTTTTGATAAGATGGTTGTCTTTGTCCAAGGAGTTTTAATATGATTATTGCTTTAATATTTCCCTGTTGGAACCTGATTCAAAAATTTTGAACATCAATTCTTCATTTGTTCCCCATATTACACTTCTTCTTGAAGCTGATTCTTCTTTTGTGATCAATGCAGATATCTGGTTCCTGCTGATCTAACTGTTGGCCAATTTGTCTATGTTGTCCGTAAGAGGATTAAGCTGAGTCCTGAGAAGGCTATTTTCATTTTTGTGAAGAACATTCTACCACCAACTGGTGAGATGAAACTTGTAGATTTCTTATTGCTCTTGTTTCATTTCCTGTGCTACCAGTTTTATTAAATGTTGTATTTTAAATATTGGTGCAGCTGCTATGATGTCTGCTATATACGAGGAGAACAAGGATGAAGATGGTTTCCTTTACATGACTTACAGTGGTGAGAACACTTTTGGAACTGGGATCGGTGAGGCAATATGATCAACGGATATCCATGTGAATATGACTCGCAAAAAATAAAAATAGTTTTAAGATGTAAATTCTTTGCTGCTCCACTTGGTGAATATTGCCTACTAGTTCAATATTCTCTGGCGAATGGCCTCCTCTGACATTTTCTTTTAATGTTGGTAACTAATTTATGTGAACCAAACAACGTTTGCCTTGCTGTGTAGTGCTATGTTGGTTTTGATTATGTAAGTAGCTGAAGCTTTTTAGGAATCAGATATGGTACCTTGATTATACCATTATATGTTACCATCTGTCATCCTATAAAGCTCTTTGAAGTCGGCCTCTCAGCTGTCAACCTGGTGTTTGCTTTCATTGGCTTAAAAGCTCAAAAAACCATTGAATATGAAGCCACTTTGGATAAATAAAAAGGTTTAGTACTATAAATTACCATTTGCATGAGTAGATTGGATAAAGCTTCACTTTCGACATTGGAAGTGTCAAATTTTAATCCTAAAATGTATGCTGTAGAAACTCTAATCAAATCTCACTTCTCCCTTGTTAGTCATGGCTGCAATCCCTTTTCCCAGTAGCTTGGGAGAAAGTGGGGATGGGAAGAGATGAGATGTCACAATACTCTAATCAAATCTCACTTCTCCCTTGTCAGTCATGGCTGCAATCCCTTTCCCCAGTGGCTTGGGAGAAAGTGGGGATGGGAGGAGATGAGATGTCACAATATGTGAAGAGTTAAAAGCGGAGGAGAGGAGAGCAACGAAACTTTTGATAGCACAAATATAAGCGGGTCATTTTAAAAAATAATTTTCAAAGATAAAATATTTTAAAAATAATATTTTTTAAAATTTTAAATATTTTTAGTCAAGTTAGATAAATTATTTCTTATGAAATCCCCTCATATTCAAAATATACGTGATGTTACATGTTATGTTGAAAAAATATTATTGTTATATGTACAAAAACATGTTATACGCCATCTTAGAAAGAATATTATGTTATATGTTATATATAAAAACATGGTACATCCAATGGTTAAAAAAATTATTACACGCTAAGTTGAAAAAAAAATATTATTATTGCACGTTATGTACAATAATATGTTATAAGTCATGATTAAAAAAGATTGTTATACGTCATGTCGAAAAAATATATTATTGTTACACACTATGTACAAAAAAATGTTACACGTCATGTAAAAAAAATGTTGTTACACACCATCTTAAAAAAATATTATTTTACATACCATGTTTAAAAAAATTGTGTTACACTTTAATACTTAAAATGTTATTACTTGCGAACCAAAACTTCAAATCCTCTCAACTATTATCATTTTTTTTGTTTTTTCTAATGATTTGGCATCAATTAAAGTGTTCTAAACTTATCAAAATGGGTTTGGGCCATTGGGCTGACTTAATTTTTTTGTTGAAAATATGGTAAGTTGGGTTTAAAATTTTAAATCTATATTAGAATAGGGCCTAAATGGGTCAGCCCATTTGATCAGTGGGCTGGGTGAGCTAGCCCTATGGGCCAGAAGAAAAATAAAATAATTTTAGTTTATTTAATAATTTTATATATTTAGCTATATAAAATTAATAATTTAATTTTCAATGATATTGCTTATTTTATATATTTTAATATCTTTAATCTTTACTTGTCAAATTAATAATTTTAGTTTAGATTAAAACTCACTATCTCTTTTTCTTTCATGACAATGAATATTAGATAATAAATTGATAATGATTCAAACCTTGAGACATCATTACTGTCCAAACAAGATTTCAATGTTTTGTTTGAGGATGAGGATTGAGGAGGACATAAATGAATCTTGAATTTCTATTTATTTTGTTATATACTTATATTTATGAGATGGTAATTTGTGTTAAAGATTGAAACTTTATTTATGTAATTTATTTACTTATTTATATTAGGTGTAATTTATTTGTTTATAGCACGTTTTTATTATTCAATTTATGAATTAAATCATAGAATAATTTTATTAATAAAAAGTTTATTAGGTAGAATTGTAAAAATGATTTGGCCCAACCTGACCCATGGTCTAGTAAGGGTTGGGTCGAGTTGGGGTTTTGATGGTTCATGTAAAAAATGAGCTGACTCGACTCAACTCATACTTTCTCACTCACAAGGGTTTGGGTTTGGTTGGGCCGAGCCAACTCATATTGACATTTCTAATTTTAATAAATTAAAATATAATTTTCGTTATTTAAAATACCTGTTTTGATTAAAAATTGAAAAAAATTCTCTTTGAAATTTCAAATTTATAAATTTAAAATTTTTAGGTTTATTAGTGTTTAGCCCTAAATTGATTCAATAAAAAACTATTTCAAATATTTGTAATCATTTCTACCGTTTTAATTTTATTCAAAATACCTAAAAATTAAAATTTTCAAATAACCATCCACCTCAAGTACATCAAAACCATCTTTCAGCGTTTTAAAAAAGCGAGAGAGAGATGGAGAGCACAATGATGGATGCTAAAAAGAAAAATCGATAAATTTAAAAAAAGTTAGATAGTAAAAAAAAGCGAAAACACATGCGAAGATAAGAACAAATTATAATAAATAGTTTAATTTATTTAAAATATTTTCAAGAATACTTTTATCAACTCATACCTAACTTTGAATAAAAATAATTAAATTCGACCCTGTATGGGATTAACGATATAAATACAGGGAAGCCGTAGATCCTTGATCATAAAGCTCGAGACCCTTTTATGGACCTTGCATATGAGTGTCGTATGGCTACTACAGTAGGTTTCTCGTACTAACAATTGTTGTTTCCACTTCTGTGTAGCCATTCTTTAACGTCCATATCCATCATAACCCAGGAATCTCAAATCAACAAGGAAACACTTTCGTCTTAAAATTCTACAAATGTCATTCTTACTTTGAGATCACGCCACCTCGTCGTTTTACTACTCTTTCTCCTTCACACTTAACAGTTTTCTTGATATACATAGAATTTTTTTTTTTGCAAAATTATATATATATAGAATTTTATAGGTAATCCTTGTAAAATTTAAACTTTTACCAACAACAAAGAAATACTATGAGTGTATTCAAATATTTCACAACTTTGAAGTTGGTCTAAATGAATCATTATGTATTCTTAAAGATTGATATTTCCTAATTAATTTATAAGATTCGATAATTGTTTTGTTCTCGTAACTAAGATTTAAGGAAATCGTTAAAAGAAATATTATTGTTGACAAGGTGTAAAATTTTTTCATGAATTTTATGTTGTCAAAAGGCATAAGTTTTTTTATTCATCAAATCTTTCTTTCTATCGAAGATTATCATTTTATAATTCAATAATAGAGCTTTTAGTTTCATAAAATAATTTATAGGATTAAAACGTGTTCATGTAGTCATGTAGTAGGTATAGTAATTTATTGAGCAAGTACACTATCGTAGCTTTAAATAAAGTATATATATAAGCCGTATTTAATATATATATATATATATATACATGTCTTTTCGAGTTGTCAATTCCACCTCGAAGCGTCTGTATTAGGACCAGAGGCTTTTCATCAATTTGAGCGCTCTTAGCTTTGCCTTTGGCGAGAATACGTAGTAATTGGAAATGGGCATGGGATTTCCTGCTTCGATACTGTATCTTCCCTAGTTACAATTACCTCCAAGATATGCCGGTAAACGGTGAAGTAGACATAATAAATTTGCCTAACTACAACTGCAGTCCAGCCATGTCCGAAGACGGTTGTGCTGTATGTTTATGTGAGATTGAAGAAGGAGAAGAGATGAGGGAATTGAGATGTGGTCATATGTTTCATCGTGTTTGTTTGGACAGATGTGTCCTGCACAACCTTGCTTCGTGTCCCCTTTGTCGACGTTCTCTACCTACAGTTCTTACAGACGATGGCGTGGAAGTTTTGGTCTTCCAATTTTCTTCTTTCAGTTGTCGTGAAGGTCAAGCATGGTGGCTACGATGAAAATTATGTCCTACACCCTCTTCCTTAAGCAAGTTCAGGCAATTATGTATTTATTGCTAGTGTTAAGTTTATTTTAAGTTCATTTATATAATAATACTGTTATTAAGAATAATGTTATTTGTTATCTCATTACTTTTATCCTTTATAGATAATTAATAATTTATTATACAAATTTAAGTTTGGATTCACCAATTCATGGATGGCTTAATTCATTTATTATAAATAAAATATATTTTACAAGAAAAGAAATTAATAGTCCAACTCTTAATTATCCAAATAACTTCTCTTTATTTCTAAAGAAGTAAGAAATAATTTATTTCTTCACATTTATTGGTTATTCACGAGCATAATTTTTTGAAAAATTTAGAAATAATGTAGTACGAAAGTGACAGGGTAAGTTTTTGGGTTCCAATTCTTATATATAGAAAAAATAAAATTAAAATAATTTTAACATACTTATAATTTTATTTTACGTAAATTAATGTATAAATTTTAATTTTAATAAAAATAATTATAAATAATTTTTTAAATTTATAATTGATGCAGTTACTTTGATATTATATAATTTTAATACATCATCAGTCTATCGAGAAAAAGAGAATTAGAACAGTATTATTAATATTTGTTTTGTGTGAATAAGTGGGTGTTGGACTAACAACATTTTCTTTTCCTTGTTAAGTTTGGGTTGCTGTTATGTTCAAACTTTTTTATAAATTTTCCAAGCAAAGGAGACTTTGGAAAGTTGATTTCAAGAAAATTGGAACTTGGTACAATCAGGCAATAATTTCAAGATTCCAACTTTGAATTTTTTTCCCCCACAAAGAAAAAATAAATTTTTGTTTTTTTTTTCAGATGTTCTTGCTAATAGACAAAGGAGAGGGTTTTGAATACCTTTGCACATGAAAAACAAGAAAGGGAGCTGAGAGAAAGTGAAAAAGAAATTATTTTTTATTTGATTATATATTAAAAAAAATTTTATTTATTTTCAAAATTTTAAAGAATTTTATATGTACTTTCTAACATTTTGCGACGGACTGACAACACATATCCTGTGAGCACGTCAGTACAAATCCAATAACTTTTCTCAATTCAAAGGACGGCACATTACAAAACGACGAGGTCATGTAAGCTAGGTTGTCGTGCCTTAAACCAGAGGTAGGGGGAGGGGGGCCACAGGCAGGGGATGGCCCTCACAAAATTTTAAAAAATTTTCATCTATTATATTATTTTTAATAATTTTTTAAATTTTTTAAAAATCTTTTATTTATTATATTTTTAATATTTTTTATTTAAATAATTAATATAATTAAAAAATAATACAATGATTCTACACATCTTACTCGACTTTATTCTAATTTAAATTACTTCACACTTTTTCCTTACTTTTTTTTTCTCTTTTTATTTTTTTTGAAAAGTTAAGAAATTTATTAATAAATTTCTCTTCTCTTTTGTCTTTTTATTTTTACTTTTTATTATTTTTTTGTAATTCACTACTAAACCATATTTCATTTTTCAAAAGAAATTTATGAAATTGTAAACTTAAATAAGAAAGAATGAAGATCACTCACCATCATAGTATGAAATTAAAAAAAAATAAAGTTTTTTTCATCTTCTTCTTTTTATTTATATTATTTAATTATTTATATATTTAATCATTATGTGAAATATTATATATCATATTTAACTATTTATATTTTATGCATTATACTTTTATATTTAGTGTTTTAAGTTTAAATAGAAATAAAATAAAAATATTAAATATTGACTACACTATTTTGAATTCTTTTCAACAATAAAAATTGTGAAAATAAGATTCTGAAACAAATTGGATAATGAGTTTTTTATATATAATTTAATTGTTTATATTGAGAAAGATATTATTAAACTTTTCAGTACAGATTCAATAATTGATGAATTTGAATTCAAAAAATATTGTCGAGCACAATTTTCTTAAAAACTATTGTAAGTTTTTTTTTTATTTCTTTTGATTTATATGTTATATAAAATTATAATTTATTATAAATCTTTTGATTGTTGAATAAATTAAATGTATTAAACTTAAAAATATTTAGCTCTTATTCTTTTTCGACAATGACCCTCTCAATAAAAATTGATTAGCTTTGTCCCTTGCTAGTAAGGCTCGTATTCTCAAAGTTTTAAAATTTTAATTTTTTTTATTTTTTAAAATTTTAAAATTGTATTCTTATAAACTTTAAATTTTTAATATAATACATCAAATTCTGACTTAAGTCTATCACTCAATAATTGAAAAGAGTTCTATTACAATTTATTAATTATCTTTATACTTGAAAGGTTAATATAATTTATTCAGCATCTATATAACTTTAATGTTAGATGCTGAATTTAAAAACTATATCTTGGTACGTTTGGTTATATACATGCTGAATAAAATATTAGTCACGAGATGATATAGGCCAATACTCAATTATTCCTTAATTTGCTAGAGAATCTTTTTGAGCATAGAAATATATGTATTTTTGCTTGAGAAGAGTCTCGCATGGCCTCTTAGATATCAAGTCTCTCCTGCATAAATAACCAAAACTTCTGCTGCATATAGTTGGAAGTTGAAAGAAAAGTGTATATCTTTCCCGTTTCGTAAATAAATTCCATAAATTTCTGCTGCATACGTGTGAACTTGTGGTGGTCCTTTCCTCAGCCGCTGGACTGTGGACGGCAAGGACTAAAAGAATCAGGTGCAATGACCAGTCGTCCGCACCTCGTGAGCCACATTTTCACTAAGAAACGAAGGACAGATTGGTTGAACGTCGTTTATTACCAGAAATATCTTGTCGATCGTCATAAATAGAACTGACCCCTATGCTTTGGCTACATTCTACAGATGTCCCAATCGTACAATTTTCGTCTTCTTCTTCTTCTATAAGAAATCAACCAAGAGAAAAAGAAGACACGCTTTTTAACGAGTTTTTCATTCTTGCGTGATGGAGTTAGGAACCGGTCTTGATCGAGGGAATCTTAAATTTTTAATATGAATTAAAATATTAATTTTTTATTACAAAATAAACAATTTTATAACCTACTTTTAGTGCTTGTTTAGTTTAGTTTTTTTTCAGCTTATCTACATCTTAAAAGTAAAAGCTAAGCCAAACATAAATTTTGAAAAACTCTAAAAATAAAAAACAGCTTTTTTTAAAGAGTAAAAATTTTTAAAAAAGAGCTTAAAAAAAAGTTCCTATAAGGAGCTTTTTCTTCTCTTATTTTAAAAATACAAAAAAAAATTTTATTTTTGTTTCAAAAATATCTTTATCTATTAAAGATAATTACAATATTACCATTTTAAAAAAAGAAATACTCTCTACAATAATTTTAATCAAAATTATAACTTATATAAATAAAAACTTATAAAAAAAATTTACCAAACAATTTTAACTTAATTTTAAAAGTTATTATTTTTTATAAAAGCTTCATAATAGCTTTTAAACTAGAAAAAAACTAAACCAAACAGCCACTTAATGAGATAAACATAAAAAATATTAATATTGATGTTATAGATATTAAATTATAAAATATATATGTAATACGAGAAATTTTCATAAATATTATATTTTCAAACGTAGTTTGAAATGAATAATTTAACTTTTTAAATTTTAGATTTGCACTATCAAAATTCAATTGAAAACCAAATATAAAATTTTTTGTTTTTTTTTTAAAGTGACCAAATATAGTATTTAGTGTCGTCTTTTTTCATAAGATTCAAAGCATCCTTTTAAGGTTCCTCCACAGTACATGGAAAACACCCTCCTCATCAAACAAAGTCATGCGTAATTCATTAAAGATAAAGACACCAGGGGAACTCACCACCGCTAATTTTTTTTGCCGTGTTTTGTTGGATTTCTTTTGTTGCTTTCTTTCTGTTTCCAGCAGTTTGACTTTTGAGTCTTGTTGGTACAGCAATCGTTTAATTGAATCCACATCTTTCTTAGTGTGACTCATTTTAATACTTATTTGTCTTTATTAATTTTTAATTTATCTATTTAAATTTTAAAAGTAGAAGCTGAGATAAATAATATTTGTGAAAAGCTTTTAAAAAAAATTTAAAAAAACTACTAATGAGAGCTTTTTTTTTAAAAAAAAAAACATACTAGCTTTGTAAAAGAGTTTTTTTTTTTCAAAAGATCCTCTCTCAAAAAAGACTCCCTTTCACCCTCTTCTTTTCTCTTTTTATAAATCATCCTGCTAAGGTATTTTGTTCTTACAAAAATTTAAAAAAAATCAAAAATTCAAAGCTGTATTAAAGTATTATTTTTTCTTTTTCTTTCTGTTTTGTTTTTCATTTTATTTTCTATCCTTCTTTTTTTTTTGGCTTTGAAAACTTTCTTTATTGTTTAATATTTCTCAGTTTATTATTTGATATGACAATTATGTGATGTTTATTTGTTTTTTAACTTCTTTCTAATATATTTATAATATTTGTTGATTATAATTGAAATAATTAGTTAAATATGTCAATAGTTGTTGAAATAAATTAGATACAAATTGAAAAATCAGTATTTGTACTCATTTGTGGTAATTCAATTTTAAAAATTTTTTTCTTTTAGATATAATAATAGGCTGTATTACAAGAAAATTGAAAAAGACTTTAATTCCTTTGGCAACAAAAATTGTAGAATGCCTGAACTTTTTTGCAGTGAATTCAACATTTGATCTAACAATACCAAACAAATGATGTGGCACTCTATGATAAAATAAATAACCCATTAAAATAGGGAAAAAATATAAAAGCCAAAACCTTTTTGTTCATGGAAGAACTTTGATGTTGTGAGGACATCAAGACCTTGATAGATATGTATAGAATTAGCGTTGATGATTTCAATAGGAAAATGAGTTACCAAATCAATGGCTAAATTGGTTTTTCTGACCTAATTGGATCCATTATTAATATAACCTTGGGTTCTCTTCTTTTTATATAACATCAATTTTTTTCAACTCCAAAAGTTATAAATTTTAAGCCAATCTTTAAAAAATAACAACAAATATTTTTTTATATTCCTTTTTTTTTGTCTTTAAGCAATTCATAATATTATAGAGAAATTATATTTTTTTCACATTCATCTTTTTTTATTTGATTCAATTTTTTCTCTTGATTTATTAAATACCTTTTATAGAAATTTTAATCAAAATTAAAGTTTATATAAGTTGTTTTGCCAAATGGCTTATCTATAAAAAAGAATTTATAAAAAGTAAATTACCGAATAGTTTTAACTTAATTTTAAAAGCTATTATTTTTTATAAAAACTTTATAATAACTTTTAAGTTAAAAAAAATCAGACCAAACATGCTCTTAATAATTTCGATATCATATACTCAAAAAAAAAAAATTTAGTGTAACTTATTGAGAAAAAAAATCAGTTTAACTTAGTAATTGAGAAGGAAAAGTTTTACATTGAACAATTAACTTTTAATCTTGTTTTCTCTTCCCCATTAAGAGACTTTTTGTCTCAATACGAAAGATGAAGGTTTCAAATTTTTAAGTTTTGAGTAATCCAAAATCTTATTGTACCTAAGTGAATTTCATCTAATTTTGTGTTCATTTATTAATTTGTGGTATAATATTTAAAAAAATCTTTAAACTATTTTAGAGAATGCAAATAAATTTTTATATTTTTATTAAGTTCAAATTGTTATGAAATAAATCTAAAAGAGAAAATAAAGATAATTGGAAAGAATAATTAAAGAGAAGAAAGAAAGTATTGAGGGGGAGAAAAGTGATCTTATTGGAATGTATATTTACAAATGAATTGAGGAGGTCTATTTATAGGCAAATAACCCTCTTATTTTGATAGAATTTACAAGATAAAGATAACACTTAGATTAAATTGATTAAATCATAATCCAATCTAATTTACATCAAATCTAGACATAGATAGAATAAATAGATATCTCCCTTGAATATCCATTGTATTAAGAATATGCCTCGTTAAAACCTTACAAGGAAAAAATTTCATGGGAAAAAAATCCAAGTGAAGGAAAAATAGTATATAATTCTTTTCAAGAATACGCTTATGAAATATTGCCTCATTAAAAACCTTATCAAGAAAAACCCAATAGGAAAAACCTTGATGAAGGAAAAGGGTATAGTGCGTATTTTACTCCCCTGATGACTACATGATAGAAATCTTTAAAATGATGCATTCCAACTTTTCGAATGTTACAGTAGGAAGGGCTTTAGTAAACAAATCTACTAGATTGTCACTTGATCGAATTTGTTGAACAGTAACATCACTCTTTTCTTGAAAATCATAAGTGAAGAAGAATTTTGACGAAATATGTTTTGTTCAATTGCCTTTAATATATCATTCCTTTAACTGTGCTATGCAAGCAGTATTATCTTCATATAATATTGTTGGAATTTCTTTCTTGGTTAACAAACCACACGTTTCTCGAATATGTTAAGTTACAGATCTTAACCAGACACATTCACAGCTTGCCTCATGAATTCCTAAGATTTCTGCATGGTTAGAAGAAATAGTAACTATAGTTTGCTTTATAGAACGTCATGAAATTACCGTACCTTCATATGTGAATAAATAACCTATCTGGGATTGAGCTTTATGTGGATATGATAAATATCCTGCATATGCATAACCAATTAAATATGATTTTAATGCATTTGAATAATATAAGCCCATATCCATTATTCCTCGAAGATATCGAAGTATATGTTTAATTCCATTCTAATGTCTTCGAGTTGGAAAAAAACTATATCTTGCTAATAAATTCATAGTAAATGATTTATCAGGTCGTGTATTGCTAGCAAGATACATTAATACTCCAATTGCACTAAGATATGGTACTTCAGGACCAAGAAGTTTTTCATTATCCTCACGAGGTTGAAAATGGTTTTTTTTCACATCTAATGATCTTACAACCATTGGTGAACTCAATGGATGTATTGTCCATATAAAATCATTTTAGCATTTCGCTATATAATTAGATTGATGGACAAAATTCCATTTTGTCAAGTGTTCAATATGAAGACCTAAACAAAACTTTGTTTTTCCAAGGTCTTTTATCTCAAATTCTTTTTTAAAATAATCTACGGCTTTCGATAACTCTTCAGGAGTTTTAATAATGTTTAGGTCATCAACATAAACAGCAATGATCACAAATTCATATTCGAATCTTTTTATAAAAACACATGGGCATATAGGATCATTTTTATAACCTTCTTTCAACAAATATTTACTAAGGCGATTATACCACATGCGTCCGGATTGTTTTAATCCGTATAAAGATTTATTTAATTTGATTGAATAAATCTCTCGGGAATTCAAACTTTGTGTTTCAGGCAACTTAAATCCTTCAGGAATTTTCATATAGATATCATTATTAAGTGAGCCATATAAATAGGCTGTAACTACATCCATCAAATGCATTTCAAGCTTTTCATGTACTGCCAGACTAATTAAATATCAAAATGTAATTGCATTCACCACATGAGAATATGTCTCTTCATAATCAATACCAAGCCTTTGGGAAAAACCTTGTGCGACAAATTGTGCTTTATATCTCACTATTTCATCTTTTTCATTTCGTTTTCACACAAATACCCATTTATATCCCACTACTTTTATGCCATTTGACGTACGGACTACAGTTTCAAAAACTTCACGTTTTACAAGTGAATTTAATTCCACTTTAATTGCGTCTTTCCACATTAGCCAATCATTTCTATGTCTACATTCTTCAATAGATGTAGGTTCAAGATCCTCATTTTCTTTCATAATATTGATTGCTACATTGTATGCAAAAATATCGTCGACGTTTATTTCATTTCAGTTTCATCTTTTTCTCGTCATAACATAATTTATTGATATCTCTTCATTTTCACTAATTTCAGGTACCTGAATTTCTTCTGAAATTATGTTAGGGGTTTCCTCTGGAGTTTTTGTTTCTTCTTCTTGACCATCTTGAATATTTGCTTCTTTTCTTTTTCGAGGATTTTTATTTTTGGAACCGATTGGTCTTCCACGCTTCTGGCATGTCTTAGACTCATTAACAACAGTAGGTTGTCCTACATCAATTCTGATTGAAGCATTTGCAACTGGTATATGGGATTTAGCTACTCTTTTTAGGTCAATAAATGTGTTTGGCAACTAATTTGCTATATTTTGTAAATGAATTATCTTTTGAACTTCTTGTTCACATTGATTTGTGTAAGGATCAAAACTAGATAAGGATAATGTATTCCAAGATATTTCCTTTTCCAGTTGCTTATTTTCTCCCCCTAATGTTGGAAAAATTGTTTCATCAAAATGACAATCAACAAACCTTGCAGTGAATAAATCTCCCGTCGATTGTTCTAAATATTTAATTATAGATAGAGATTCATATCCAACGTATATTCCTAACCTCTTTTGAGGACCCATCTTTGTGTGTTGTGGTAGAGCAATTGGAACATATACCGCACATCCAAAAATTCTTAGATGGGAAATATTTGGTTCCTGACCATAAACCAATTGTATAAGTGAGAATTTGTGATAACTTGTTGGCCTGATGCGTACAAGTCCTGCTGCATGCAAAGTGGCATGTCCCCAAGTAGAAATTGGAAGTTTGGATTTTATAAGTAATGGTCTTGCAATCGGTTTAAGACGTTTGATAAACGATTCTACTAGATCGTTTTGTGTATGAACATGACTAACAGATTGTTCAACATTTATTTCAATAGACATGCAATATTCATTAAAAGCTTGAGACGTAAATTCACCGGCATTGTCAAGACGAATTGTCTTGATTGCATAATCAGAAAAATGTGCTCGCAAACGAATTATTTGTGCAAGCAATCTTGCAAATGCCAAATTGCGAGTTGATAATAAGCACACATGTGACCATCTTGTGGATGCATCGATTAAAACCATAAAATATATGAATGGTTCACATGAAAGATGTATGAGTCCATATATATCACCCTAAATACGTTTCAAAAACGTAAGGGATTCAATCCCAACTTTAGTTGGTGATAATCTTATAATTAATTTACCTTGAGAGCATGCAGTACATGAGAATTCATTTGATTGAAAAATCTTTTGATTTTTCAATAGATGACCACATGAATTTTTAATAATTTTTCGCATCATTATTGATCCGGGATGACCTAATCGGTCATGCCAAATATTAAAATTGTCAGTAAACTTCTGGTTTACATAAGTTTCAATCATTTTAATTTTTGTGTAGTACATTCTAGAGGACAAAGAGGGTAATTTTTTCAATACACGTTTTTTACCCAAAAAAATAGATGTAATATAAAGATATTCAGTGTCTCTCTCATTCGTTGTCTCAATATGATATCCGTTCAAACGAATATCTTTAAAACTTAATAAGTTTCTTTGAGACCTAGGAAAAAATAATGCATCTTTTATTATAAGCTTTGTTCCTCTAAGTAGTGAAATATTGACTCTTCCAAAGCTTTCAATTAATCTTGTACTATCATATATTGAATTGATATTGATTTTTCTTTCGTTGTAAAGTAAGAAAAATATTTCTTGTCTTCAAATATAGTGTGTTGGAGTAATGTCTGCTAGACATATATTTGCATCATATATTTTGGATCCAACAATATGAATATCCCATTTTTTTCAATAAGGTAAGATATATACAATAAGATTGCAAATTAACATAAAAAATATTAAATATAAAATTAAAACACATAATAAAAACATATCATATAATGAAAACATATTAAAATATCTTCATAATTTAGTTATAGTAAAATATACCAATTACTATTAAATTCATTCTCCGATATTCCTATTACCAATCGAATGATCAATTCTTTTTTCAAGATAAAAAAAATCAACAATGGACATTTCCGTTAGCAATCATACAATCAATTCCTCTTTCAGGGTAGACAAATATCTTGACGTGCTATATCAACTTGACCATGATTAAAATCATCACAAGATGTTTTAATTTTCAGTGATGCTTGATAAAAGTTATGACGTACAACAAGTACGTAATCAATGATTTTTCATGTCACATCAATAACAACACGTTTTCTATATTCCTTTTATTCTTTTAATTATTTATCCACTTTTGGTGGGTTAGTGGGTTAAGATATCCTTCTACTTTATTCATCTATTTGTGGTAGGTTATAAATATACATTCACTTTTGGTGGGTGATTCACATATGATGGATTATCCACTTCTGGTGGATTATCTATTTTTTTTAGTAGATTATGACATTCATCTACTTCTGGTGGTAAATTATCCATTCACTTCTGGTGGTAAAATTATCCTTATATTTTGATAATAAAATTATCTATCTACTTCTAGTGATAAAAAAAATTATTTATCCATGATCATAATTATTAAATGATGTGGCATTCACTTCAGGGAATAGATAAATTCATGACAATGACCATAATTATTAAATGATGTCACATTCACTTCAGGGAATGAATATTCATAATTTTTATTAATAGCTCGTTTCTCACATTCACTTCAGGGAATAAACATTCATGACTTTTCATTAATAGCTATATAATAGCAAATTCACTTTCCAATCGAGGGACAAAATATATACTACATGATAGTAAAATTCATATTAAGGTTGATTTTAAGAGAATGAAAATACTAAAGAGATATCAAGTCACTTACCTGATTTTCTAAAATTAAAAATCAAAAGGTAATCATTGAAATCCTTTTGAAGCTTGAAGATAATGAAAACATTATAATTCTAGAACTTGAGAGATCAGAGAATCGTGCTGATAACGTGTTATGAAATAAATTTAAAAGAGCAAATAAAGATAATTGGAAAGAATAATTAAAGAGAAGAAAGAAAGTATTGAGGAGGAAAAAAGTGATCTTATTGAAATGTATATTTACAAATGAATTAAGGAGGTCTATTTATAGGCAAATAACCCTCTTATCTTGATAGAATTTACAAGATAAAGATAACACTTAGATTAGATGGATTAAATTCTAATCCAATCTAATTTACATCAAATATAGATATAGATAGAACAAATGGATATTCACAAAAAAATTCATAACACAAACAAGTTTTTATATTTTTATTTTGAGTTAAACAAAACTTTATATTTTTATTTTTAGTCAAATAAGCTCTTATGATTAATGATTAACTTAATTAAAATATGATTTGTCATTATATGTGATGTAGCGTTAATGTTATATGTTAACATATCATATTTAATGATAATGTGACATATTGACATATTATAATTGATGATAATATAACATACTAATTTGATGTAATAATATGACTATATGGTATTTTTTACTTTTCACATCTACGCCATATCAATATTATGCGGATATAAAATGACAAGTGATATTTTTGTTAACGGCAATTAATTAATTATTAGTAATAAAAGCTTATTTGACTTAAAATTAAAATACATGAACTTGATTGAACATAATAAAAGAATAAAAAATTATTTAAATTTTTTAAAATAATTTAAGAACTTATTTGAACATTATACTTTGATTTTTTATTTAATCATTAATTTTTTTTCTTAATATAATAATTACATCAAATTTGTTGATATAATTAACATTAATGGGTTGATCCTAGATTGTACAGGAATAGTAAAATGCGGGAGAGAAAATTGAAAATCTTGAACTATCAAATGTAATAAAGGTTGGACAGACCAATTGCACGTATTTTGTTAAAGTTTGATAACAAAACCTTGAAATTACAATTAGATAAAGTACAAAGTCTTATGAGATTTGATAAAAAAAATTCACTTTATTTCTTTTCGTATTTATTTGATTTGTTTTTTTTTAATTATCTACCTCTTAAAAGTAGAAACTAAACCAAATAAGATCTTAAAAAATTCTTAAAAAAACTAATTTTTTTAAAAAAACAAAATCTTAAAAAAAATTAAGAAAAAGCTCAAGAGAGGAGCTCTTTCTTCATTTTCTTTTAAAAATACACCAGTATTTCAAGAGAATTTTTTTATTCCAAAAATATCATTATTTATTAAAAATAATCTCAACATTACCCTTTTAAAAATTACTCATTCTCTTCCAATTGATCTCTCTTCTTAAAACACTTAGTAGCAAAATAGTAAAATTTAAAGTTTTTTAATTTTTATAAAAATTAAGAAAAAAAATTAAAATTTAAAACTATATTAAGATACTATTTAAAAAAAATTATTGATATAGAATTGAGGAGAAATTTATATTATATATAAAAGAAAGCTCTACAGAAGCTTCTACATTGGCTACGTGGCGGTTGCAGGAGGGGATTGTGAAGCTTGAGCGAGACTTCTAATGGGACTTACAAATTGTGCCATGTGGAACCCAGAGGAGAGGAGTTGTGATGGCTTTGGTTGGTGGGCCACAGCCTGAGAGGTACAAATTGGGCAGGTTGTGTGCAAGGCACAAATTTACCTCCAGTCAAAAAAAAAAAAAAAAGAAAAAAGAGAAAAAAAAACAAAAATGATGGTATTTTTAATATTTAAAGTACATTAGAATAAATATTAGTTTGATTAACGGAATCTAACATAATTTAGATTTTTTAGAGAGATAATGAATGTTTTTCAAACTAATAAGAGGAAATTTATTTTTAACCCTTGTGAAAATTATTTTTTCTAATTAAATTATTTATAATTTAATATATTCCATACATAATGAAATTATAATTTAACCTATTTTAAATTTAATTTGATAATCATTAAAGATAATTTTAAAACTAATTAAAATTTTCAACCGTATTTATAACTAATCAAATCTAATAATTTATAAACTAAAAATGAAAAGTCTTAGACAAAAGAGAAAAACATAAAAAACAAAAAAGAAAATAAAATGGAGAAATAAACAACAAAGAGGAACACTTGCCTTTTCGTATAAAATTAACACAATAATTAACACAGGTTAAGTGTATTTTCAATCAAATATCAATAGGGTGAGTGAGTATATTTCAAACTAATGAGATGCAAATATAATTTTAACCAAATTTCAAAATAGTTTTTGTATTTTTTTCCTGTTTAAATTATAATAATTTAAATGAGTTTCACTCCATCATAAAAGTGTGTTTGCATGGAGATAATTATAAGGACATTTACTTTCCTTACTGGCCTTTTTAATTTCTTCTATTTATTTCAACCATATAAAATGGGGGAATCTATTGACAAAACCTAAGTATTTGAGATTAAAATTGTAATAATCGAAATTTATGTGTGAAAATTAATAAAACTCTAATAAAATTTTTGAGAGTTTCGTGTATCTAATTCTAAAATTTAAACCTTTTAATAGAAAATGGGTACGAAATTGCTGTATTCCTAAAACATTGGAAAGGATGATTAGGATTGAAGTGGAAAACAAAACTCTAATAAAAATTTCAAGGATTATTCATGTATATAGTTTTAAAATCTAAAATTCAAATCTTTTGATAGAAAATGGGTACGAAATAGATGTATTCCTAAAATATTAAAATGTATAATTAGGATTGAAAGAATATACAATATGGTTCGGTTTACGAACATACATATATGTAGACCTAAAATCTCAATGAGAAGCTCCAAAATATCGACACATTCGCCTATCTATTCTCGTCCACAAACGTCAAAATCAACCATCCTAAGCAGACCTGTCCTCCTCCAAAATTGTTAAATAACATAATCCTATTCATACTCTTACATATTTTTTTGATAAAATGTTCCTATCTCTTAAATTTTGATTTATAATTTTATATAGATTTATTAATATTTGAAATAAACATAGCTTTGTAAAAAAATATTTTTCGTTAAGTACTTAAGTCTTGCCGTTAATCAACCGTCAATATTTTCATTAATTTGACAACGTCGTAATATTTTTAAAATAATTTTACTTTTCATTAATTTTAAAAATTATCACTATATAAAATACAATTTCTTTCTCCCTCTACCCAAGCATTTATCTCTCCTTCTCTTACTAAATTTTCTCCATTACGAACAGCAGCGACGGATGGCATGGCGAGCATCGATCAAAAGTTCTTGACCGAATCTGGTCACGAGAGCACCATATCTAGTTTTCTCTCGACATCGAGAAATGGTCAGATTCAATTGCGGGGTGGCCAACAGGCATAAGGGAGCGTTGCTGAGCAATATGAGAGAAGGGAAAATAGTGGAAAAAAGTGGAAAAAAAAAAGCATTTTAAACATTTCATATTAACCCATTATTATTTACATGTTTAAAGCGGATTATTCATTTCAAATACTAATAGACTCATGTAAATTAAGATAAAAACTCAAAGGGTCAAGAATAAAAAAAAGTAAAAAAATAAAAATGATATTTTAGATATTTTGTGTCAACCTATTATCGTTAGCATGTTTAAGGCAGATTATCAAGTTCAAATATTAATAGATCTGTATAAAATTATGATAAAAACTTAAGAGGGGTAAGGTATTTTATCCTATTTTTTTTTTACTACCTAATTTTCATCTCTCCGCTTACCTCATCAGCCCACTTCCCTTCCAACTCTATAAATGCCAGTAATTCCCCCATGAATTATTGTTATATCCAGTTCGCAGCAATTCCTCTCCATTCCCCCGAAAAACAGTAACAAGCTCTTCCATCACCCCTTAAATTCCTCCCCCAACTCACCCACCATGCTGAATTACATTCTTTGGTTTGTAAGCCATTTGAAATTGGCCTGGAACTTGCTGCTTAACTATTCCTTGTTCCCGAATTACAACCATGAACAACAGCTGCAGCACTTGCCAGGCGTTGCTGAGAAACTTGGCCTAGTGACATACAAGTGCAAGCAGCAGCAAGGCTGCTTTGCCGACGACGAGGAAGAAGAAGAAGCTTGCGCTGTGTGCCTATGCAAGATTGAAGAAGATGATGAGATGAGAGAGCTGAGGTGTAATCACCTCTTTCACAAGGTTTGCCTGGATAGATGGCTTGGTTACAGCCATTCCACGACTTGTCCCATTTGCAGAACTTTCTTGACTCCTACTAAAGTAATAGCCGGTGTTGAAGTGCTAACATTCAACTACTGCACTTTCAGCCCCAACCACCGTGATAACTGGTGGCTGCGCTAGCTGATAACCTCAATAAATTTTCTCCGGCGGAGGGAAATTTAGAAATGTAAAGTAACTGTCGGTTTTTATACTATTTACTTTTTTTAAAATAAAATATCCAAGTTAATTTTCGGAGATACAATTACCAAATTATAATTAAACTATTTAAGAATTAAAAGAATTTAAAATTAATATTCATAAATATATATATTATTTGTCTTTACTTAATTTAGTTTGTTATTGTTTTGGTAAATATAAGTGTCACAGTCTTACATTCCAACTTAAAAGACATGTTTATCATGACAGGGCAGATATCAGAAATAAGCCCAGAATTATTCAAGACTTGAGCGAAGTGCAGTGAAGAAGAACAGCAGGAAGGTGCTCGAGGAAGAAAGACAGAAAGCTGGACAGTCTATATGCAACGTACGGTTTGAATAAAGAAGTTGTGTCCTATGCGCACCGTTTAAAGAATAGCACACTGCACATAGCTTATACAGATGAAACTCACCGTTTCATTTGTGTATTTTAAAAGTTAGTTAACTGTATAAGTTAGTATTGATTAGTCTGTTATCTATATTAATCTTTTATTGCCCTATGTATATGAGATAGTGTGCATACCATCTTCAGGAATGAATCAATTTATGATATTTCCTCAAAATTCCTGCACTGTTTCAGTTTTTTCTCTTTTATCTTTGTCATATCACGTAAAGGAATATTTTTATTTATAAATCGAAGAATTAGAGAAAAGCTGGCAACATACCTAAAAACCGAAACATATGCACAATTACAATGTTTGATTTTTTTTATCTTAAAAAAAAAAAAGTGCACCAATCATTAGAGTCTCGAGCCCTACTCCATGAGGGTCCACATGCTTGGCGGATGGAGCTAACGTGTGGACAAATTTAATATACATTATTAGTGAATCATAATTTAACACCTCAAATCTAATAAAAGATTAATAGGATATTCTTTTCTAATTTTTTAAAATTTTTTAAATGAATTGTTTTCTTTAAAAATAAAGGAGACTATATTATACAAAATCGACATGGTGAAGTACTATTTCCACGTCATCTCATAATATTTTCTTGATATTATTTTGATAACAGAAATGGCTATCCATATTACTCATCTCTTTTGCCAACTACCAACCTATGTAGTTTTACTTCTTTATTCTTAGTTCTCATCATCACTTCTTTGTTTATCAAGTACTATTGCGATTTCTATTTAATATTTTTCTTAATTAATCACTTCAACACTTATATATATGTGTGTGTTAAAACAATTAAACTTATCAAATTGTCAATTAAAGGGGAAATGATACCTATTCAATAAAATAATGTAAATTGTTTTTGTAAGCTAGTTGAAAGGAAATTAATAAAAAAAATTGACGCATGAACATTTAATTTATTCGTTGATACGTAATCCTTTTATTTAAAATGTAATATTCGTATCCTCTTTTTATTAATTAAATAAAAAAACTAATCATTTAGTTTTGTCAACACATTAATGATAATAAAAGTGGCAATTGTAAAAGAACGTGGAAACTCAAGCTGATCATTTAGATAAGTTGAAGCTCCTCAAATTCAACAGCCAACTGAGGTTAATCTGCTATACATATCTTGTATTCTTGAATGTGTATGTTATGATCAATGTAACTCTCTCTCTCTCTCTCTCTCTCTACATAGTAATGAAAATATCACATCGCATATTTGTGCCAAAAACTTGTTCATGGTGTCAGAGTCACATGGCACATGTAAGGGATTAGTTATGTTTGAGGAGGTTGATTCCTTGGCTTGCAATGGTACAACTACATGGGATCTTGTTCCTGCTGCTTCCCAGCAGAAAATATATCATAACAAGAAAAACGTGTGGGGCGGCTTGACCTGGATTGGATTGGCCCCATTCTACTTGTCTTATTAATCTACACTTGAAAGGGCTTCGCCTTCTCCAGCATGTTTCTCAGCCTCACAATTCTATCAACCTTTTTAATCTTTTCAAATAAAGTTGGATGGTTCGTCGTTTATCAGCCGAGATAGGTGGATGGAGTTCACTGTTCACACGAGGGTTCTGCTGCTGCATGCCATTGAAGATTATGAACAGACGTCACATGTTTTATATATGATCCTTTAACCACACGTTTGGTTCGCGGAATAGATAGGAATATAATAGAATAGGTATTCTGTGAGAATAGAATAAGGTGGGAATAGAAAAGAATAATTATCACTTTATTTGGTTCAGTGAATGGAATAGAGTAGGAATGGCTATTACTACTTAATGTAATGTTTGGTTGGTAGAAATAAGATTGGAATAAGAAAGGAATAAATGATAAAAAGACAAAAATACCTTTTATTATATATATAATTATTTATTTTTATTTTATTTTTTAAATATTCATAATTTATAATTTAATTAAAATATTAATAATTAATAAGTTAAATATTATTATCTTAATATTATTTAATTATTAATATTTTAAATATTAATATTTTATTTATAATTTAATATTATTATAATTAAAATATTAATATTTTTAATTTATATTCATATTCATTAAAAATTTAATATATTAATAATTTAATAAATAAAACATTAATATTTTAATATTTTAATCATATTAAAATTAATAATGTTTAAATTATATATAAAATATTAATATTTTTTATTTTTATTTATATTCATTAAAAATTTAATATATTAATAATTTAATAAATAAAACATTACTATTTTAATATTTTAATCACATTAAAATTAATAATGTTTAACTTATATATAAAATATTAATATTTTTTATTTTATTTATATTCATTAGAAATTTAATATATTAATAATTTAATAAATAAAACATTACTATTTTAATATTTTAATCATATTAAAATTAATAATATTTAAATTATATATAAAATTTAATATTAAAACATAAATATTTTAATATTTATAAATAATCATTTCTTTTTTTTTTACTTTTTTTCTTTTTTTTTCTTGTCTTTCTTCTTCATCAGATTCCGGTCGCCGAAAAGGCGATCGGTGTCATTGTACGCCGATCTGGTGCACCATGTGGCCGGATCTGGCCACTAGGACGCCAGATCGGCGTTTCCCGGCGTTGGATCTGGCCATGGAGTGCCAGATCCAACCGCGGGATCTGGAGGGGAAGCACCAGATCCGGTGCTTCCCGTGGCGAGATCTAGCCTTTGAGGCCAGATCTCGGTGGAATTTGGTCGGAAAGGTATTTTGTGGACCCTTTCCGACCACATTCGGTCATGAAAGAGGAAGGAAGAGGGAGGAAGGCCCGATGAAGCCATTCTTGAGAGATAGACGGAGGAGAGAGAAAACGCGAAGAGAGAGAAATCACGAAGAGAGAGAAACCGCGAAGAGAGAGAAAATTTTTATTTTATATGGATACACTTGTAATTTTTAAAAAGTGCTGAGGGTATTTTAGTCATTACATGCGGTTTTGCTATTCCTTCAAGACACGGAATGGCTATTACTGGGGTGGGAGGCGGTAATAGCTATTACCGCGTTTTAACTGGAGAGAAGGAATAGGAATGCCTGAGGAATTCCTATTCCTTGTGCTTTATGCCAACCAAACGTGAGAATGACTATGCCATGAGAATAGACAAGGAATGGCATAGCCATTCCGCCAACCAAACATGCCGTAAGAGTAGTCGGAATGATCGCACGTGTATTTATTAAATAACCATTTTACTGTTTTACTTTTTACTAACCTGTAAATATCAGTTAGTTAGTTCAGAACTAACTTGAAAAACAACTTTTCCCTCCTTTCCTTTGTTTTCAATTAGTCAGAAACCGAGTATAAATACTCTTTCCTGTATTCATTTTCTGCGTTGAATTAAATACTTAAAATCCCAACAAATGACTTGTTTTCTCTCAATTTTTTACAAATTCTCAAAGCGGGAATCAAGATTTCTAATATAACTTTTTTTTTAGATTTTTACTTTGATTTTTGTTAAAAGATTAGTGATATGTTAAACTTGTCTATTTTTCCTTTTCAAATAAATTTGAAAGGTTCGTCTTTCAAAAATAACGGTAATTTTAATGAAAAGACACATGCGTGTTTATTATTTTTTTTCTTCCTGTGTAACACGTATATTTTGGATATCAATAACGTTTCACACTGTCCCATGTTTTATGGGCTCTTTTATGAAAGTCTAGAGATGAAATGTCCAACACATATGGAAAGATAGACAATTTCATTTTTAATACACGGACAAAGACAATCTTTTAAGCATTCCAAAACAAGAAGAATAACAATACAAAAACTTGATTAAATGTAATAAATTTTTTTTAAAATAAATTTAAAATTTTTTTAGATATTATGTTAATAAAGTACTATCATTTTTTTCATATTTCAAGAATGAAAAAGTATTTAATCTAATAATAAATGTATATATTTTCCAAACTAATCATAAAATGCTCCTTGAACCCCATAATTTTGCTATGTACCATAATAGACTCAATGCTTGTTTGACTCCTTTTTTTAAACATTTATTTATCTTTCAAAAGCAAAAATTAAATTAAATAAAAATTTGACAAATTTTTAAAAAAACCTTTTTTAAAAAACAAAATCTACAAATAGAACTTTAAGAAAACTCCCAAAAAAAGCTTTTTCTTTTCTACTTTTAAAACTTGTTAATTTTTTATTTTTTTTAAAATGTCCTTATCCATTAAATATAATCTCCATATTACTCTCTTAATTAATCTCTCTTTTCTTTCTCTCTTTTGCAAATCATTTTTTTTGATAATTTATTATTAATTATAAACTTTATATCATATAAAAATACTTTTTATATTTTCAACATTTTATCTTAAATAAATAAAAAATAAAATAAACTCTTTTTCATTGTAAATAAAAAAATTCGTGATTAATAAAAAATTATTTAATAAATACCTTTATAATAATTTTAACTAAAATTAAAACTTATATAAATTATTTTGACAAACATCTTATCTATCCAAAAAAAATTATTATTTGTCTGTCTTCATAATAACTTAAAAAAAAAAAACACACCAAGCAAGCTATCAGACTCATAACTAGCCTTAACAATTCATGTTTTCATATCGTAAATGTGTCAAACACAATTAGACACGAAACACGTTACGATTAAATATAAACACGACACGTTTGATATTCGTATCTTAAATTTAAAACACGTACACGTATACGTTTAATAACCGTATAACATGACACGATACGATTAAATAAAAATATTTACAATTAAATATAATTTTATTATTTAAATTTAAAATCTCTAATTATAAAAATAATTATAACATAACAAAAATAATAATAATATCAAATATGATAAAATTTAATATAAATAATATACATAAAATTTGTCATATAATATAATAAAATACATCATTAACATATAACATTGAAATACTAATAATATCAAAAAATTATTCATAATTTTTAATAGTGATAATCACATTATTACCTTTATAAAATTAAAAAAACTTATTAAAATAATTATTTAAAATTAATTATATAAAATTAAAATAATCTTTAACTATTAATTTTAATTTATTAATAAACGTGTCACATATACACGTTTAAATACAACAACATGATAAAATAAACGCATCACGTATATATATTTAAACACGATAACATGATTAAATAAACATATTTAAACGTATTTATCGTATCTGACACATAAAGATACGAAAATCTCTTATTGATACCAAGATTAATAATCCAAACCAAAAGATTTCAAAAAGAGATCTTTAATTTGGGTTGGATTCACATTGGATACCAAATTAATTACTAATCTTTCATTGATTAGTGGACCCAAATTTCTATGGAGATCCACCACATAATATTTTTTTAACGTGTCAAAATTAAACATAAAACACGTTAAGACTATACTCAAATTTCGTTCAACTTGTGTCTTTTTGTATCATGTTAAAATGTCATTATCAAAATCATCAAATCTACTCATAACCAATATTGACCATAAAATTAAAACCTAATCCAGGGCTTCGCACAGAATATTCTCGGGTAGAAATATTGTGTAGGTGTCGCTCATCTTCGATACTATGTCCCCGGTTTAGTATCCTACCACACGTGATCAATAAATGCTGATTTTGTGGCCATTTCTACGCCAACGTTTTGCAAATTCTTTACCATTAGGCTTTGAAACAATATTAATTTTCTAACGATTTATAGTTGATACAAAGCAATGTGCTTTTATTTGTCAACTCTCGTTAGCTTAAAACTCTTTCCCAGGATGACTTCGGTCATCTCTATACACCAGCTCTCTTGTTTAGCTATAAATCAGCTAAAAGCCTGATTGCCAATTGCACGACCAATTCGCCTAATGTTACAACCTCCACATACCAAGTCCAAGCCTATCCTCTTATAACGCTATGGCTAGGGGGTGTGTCTTAAAACATCTTGACGGGAGAAATGGCAGACATGGAACACCATATATATATATAAACCAACTCACATTAAAATTAAGATTTCGGGGAAAAAAAAAAAAGAAACAGCAAACTCAGAGTTGGAGATCCCGCTTCTAAACCAAAACTGATTTCACTTTCTCCTTTCGTATAGCATTTAGAACCAAAAAGAGATCAACCTCAGATTTAAAGCTCAACTGAAGGACTTTTCACAGTCAAATGGCAACTATGGAAAGAAGCAAATCTTTGATCAATTAAGTTGTAGAAAGTAAGACCTGCGCTTGATGCCCTCAATAAACACCTCACCGATTTAAGACAATCTTAATAGCATTCTGCTGGGCCGGTGTCAAACTCTGCAATTTAAAGATAAATGAAAAAGGAAAAGAATTTGCATTCATTAAGTTATTGTCCAAAGGAGATTAAGCAAATATTAATATCCTACTTCACAAGTAGTTTTAAATGCTTGACAGAGACCTAACCTGACAAAGATAATCAAATAGTTGTTGGTCACTTTGAGAGAACTTCAAAACGAAGTCCATGAGATAATTTGCCAAGTTAATCTGCAAGATTGAATGCTAGAGTTTGGCATTATGTAACATTTTAAAATGTTCCACGTAAGTAAATTGAGGACAAAAAAAAATCACCTCATTAAGGGGATCTGCAACACTTAGCGTGTCATCTTCATAGTCATCCTCTTGATCCTTCAAATTTATGATCAAATAAGATCCATTAGTAATGCTGAATAAAAAGAAACTTCAAAAAGACCTGAGAATTCATTGTTATTTCTATTCAACCAAACCTCATTGTATGCTTTTGCCATTGCTTCAAGATGTTCATTTGCAGACCTGCCAAATGGTGTGGCAGCAGCTGAATATAACGAATCTTTGTCAGCTTCCATATCTCCTTCATGAATTTCTTCCCAGTCACTATCCTGCAAAACAAATGGTTCAAAGCCCAAACATCCACCCTCAGTGATTACTATCATTATTTGGGAAAGGACTGTTTAAATTGGAAATTAACCCCTGGCAATTGCAGGAGACCCTGTAAATACTCCCCTCAAAAGAGAGGTTGCTGAACTGCTAGGCTAAGCCTGCAATTCTGAGTAGTTCAACATAACATTACAAATAGCACAAAAGGGCAAAAACTACCTCATCCTCAGCATCCCAAACTTGTTCTTGTATTTCAATCAATGCATCAGCCAGTAAAGCCAATATCTGCAGCAATAAGCGGAAGTAGTTGGACATGCCAAGTTTTTAAGGTAACAAGTGAATTGCATTATAATCTTTGGCTTCTATATAGCACACACAAAAATTAGCAATTTGTAGGGACAATGCAGAGAAGAATTCAGGTTTCCTTAAAGTGGCTAATCACAACAGTATATACCACAGCTAAGTTTGATATTACCAAAGGCTTGGAAGCCTGTGGTTTGAATTGTAGCCACAATGCCAACAAAATTCAATATTTTTAATCCAACTGAAGGTTCGAGTGGAAAAGCAACATTTTTCAATGATTTCCAAAACCACAATTTTAAACCATAATTTTGCAATC
This sequence comes from Theobroma grandiflorum, assembly GCA_036013995.1. Taxonomy (NCBI): domain Eukaryota; kingdom Viridiplantae; phylum Streptophyta; class Magnoliopsida; order Malvales; family Malvaceae; genus Theobroma; species Theobroma grandiflorum. Next base: position 3,152,701 of record CP142127.1, read on the forward strand.
CGATTGCAATGCCAAACTCAACCCAGATTAAAATGAAAATCAAAAGAAAATTGCTGTAAGGGCTTCTTCTAGGACCTATGCTCATAAAGAAAGCCACTTGCTGAGTTGTCCCCACTGATATGCTTGAGTAAAACTCACCTGACAGTTTACACAAATACAAATAAAACAACTAGAAATCACACAAAAATAAGGATATATCCTCCATTATCTCTTTCTCCAATTTTTGGTAGACTCACATTTAGATTGTTTTTGTATTCAAGTTACATCTTTTTCATCTTCATGCGAGCCTCAAACACTACATTTCTTACTTCTTCATCTAGTAGGTGATAAAAAACCTAGAATTAGTTAAATCAATTTTATGAGCAAACAATTCTCAGACCACCAGATGCAAACAATCTCTGGGTATGATCACTTAACCACAAACTTCAGTTCAAGGCAACCTTTATTAACACAATAACCTAGAATTACCTTCGCTGGAAGTGGCACCATAGTCCACTGATCCGGAGCAGATTTAGCTTTTGAACGAGTGGTTATCCCTGCCACAGACTTCACATTACAAAGATTTGGATTATTTAACCAGTAAGCATATCCATGAGAAAATGATGTTCAAGCCTTTAAGATATATCACAAACCTTAATTAGATGGCCTTGGACATTAATATTTGTTAATTCAGCATGCCTAGTGGATAGCAGTAGGGCCAAAGCACTAGCAGTAACTTTGATTTGATATGCTCCCTGAATCTCCCCTGCACTCCAAAGCACATATGAAAAGAAATATCAAATGCAAGCTTACTATTCTGTAAATAGAGTAATGTGGTCAAAGATAATGAACAGTTCTTTTTTGTCACATATATCCATCATCACAAATGGTTAACAAGAGAAACTGATTGACAATCTAGTTCAGCACAAATGCAGTTAGGTTGATTTAATAATCTAGTAAGGCTGTAAGAGGAATACAAGAGCCTACTGAAACATTGCAATAGAACACTGTGTATAAGATATAAAATGTGCAAGTTAAACACCCAATACAGGAATAGATCATACACATTAGTTATTACGGAATCTAACTTAAACCCAATTAGCATCAAGTAGCAAGCCTCTCTCGAATATAAAACTCAAGAAACACTAAACTAGTTACAGGGGTAGGGATATTGGAATTGTATGGAGTAGAATTAACAAATGACAATGAGGTCTACTCTAATGGCATGTCAAATTTTGTAGGTATCAAATTTAAATCAATTGACAATTGATGGCCAACCAAAATATTAGACTGCTACAAGCCCCAAACTTAACTGATTTAGGATAATACAAACTTAAAAGCCGCATGGAACCCACTGCATTCATGTGCTAAAAAGTAAGCAAATTGGTAGGGAGGCTAAATTTTAGGGCTAGGGAAAATGAAGAAATTTATTCTAATAATTATAGATATTAACAGAGTTGGTATGAGATTATGATTATGGCAATATACATTAGGAGATATTAGTTGGCGCTGTCTAGGGGCTCTGAAAAGTACATAGGGTTAGCATGAATTTTTTTTTTTTTTTTGAAAAGTGGGTTAGCATAGATATTGACGGTTTATTTTTGTGTGAGTTTGATTAAGATAAAATAAATGGCTGCTCTGGAGTTTTAAGAAGATTGGTTTCCAGCTGGTTGCATAAAAGAATCATATCAGAAAACTGAATATAAAGATTTCAGGCTTCATACCTGGACTTCCTCAGCTTACACCAATGGCTAGGATCTGTGTTACTCAAGACTCAGGGGGTGAGTGTCTGATACAGGTATGTGTCTGACATGGGTATTGAATATGCAAATGTCCAACTTTATCTAAGTTTTTCCTTGTATTTGGAAGGTTAAACCTCCATATCCACGTCCGTTGTATATGTGTTGGACATGGGCACTTCATTAAAAATGAAGGATCGAAGCAACATAGGCTGGGATTACTTCCCACAGTCCTAAAGCTAACATTATAGCAGCTGGAGTTGTCAAAATAAATTTGTGACTGCTAAACTTATTGGTTCTCAATCCAATTATCTCAATGGCCATGACATTGAATTACTTCTAACCTTCAGTCTCTCAATAAAAGCAAGACTTTTCTGACCCCTACATCATTGCTCACACCTCCCTATTTTGTACATGTAAAATATCTCCTAACAGATTGTCCCCTCTACATTCCTAGTCCAACTAAGAATTAGACTCTAAATAAAAGATAGATTTAGTACCAAACAATGCCTAGACATAGGTTATATCAGTAACAGTTGAAGGTTCAAAATAAGGCCCAAAATAGTACTGCCTAGGCCATTCCAGCTAAGTCATTAATCACTAAAATATCCTTAAATGTAAAGAAAAAAAATAAATCCTGCAACATATAACTTAAAAAAACATTAAATTAAGAGCCTATATCATCTAAGACAATCTATTCAAGCCCCCAACTAAGCTCCACATAATTACACATGCCAAATTAAGATTTTGAGAGAGAACTTGCCTTTAGTTTTATTTTTATAGTACAATTTTTTTATTTTTTGTTTTGTTGAATCGCATTAGAACCAGTCCTAAGATACCTTATAAACACTTTATGTAACTGCCAACAGCATGCCTAGGTCCAATGAATATGAACTAATTACCACAAAATATAACAAATACATTGATTTGTTTGCATTAGGTTGAGCATGCAAACAGAGATTCATATAAGAAGTTCACCATTATCCTTCGTGTCAACATATTGGCACTTCACATTACTTCATTTCCTAGCTAAAGTAAGAATGTGCACAGGAACTTGCCTTGTTGTTTAGTCCACTCTGACATTACATAAACAAAGGCATTTTGATAGCCTTCAGCTGGGATGGTGATCAATAAATTGATAAATTGTTCAACATTTGGGGAACTCATATGAACCTGAATTATAAGAGATGCAACAGTGAGAATTGATCCATGAAAAAGATGATGAGTGCAGAATGACATCTAACCATAAACCCTAAGGAAGAATTAGGAAAACAGAGCCAAGATAGCACAACATTAGACTAAAAGTTATAAGAACTATAAGGAGGATTACTATCCTGTTCCAGAAATCAAACTAGGAAACAAAGTCCAGGTTAGCTGGAAATTTTTTTTTCAGCTTAATGCTTCTTTTATGCAATATCTTTTTTAAACACCTCAACTTGTATTAAATAATAACTTAAAAGACCATATTAATGAAAAATCACAAGATACAAGCCATAATAGTATCTATTCTATTTTAATAGCAGCTTCAGCTTGATAATCCAGAAGAAGTTAAATCTCACTATGTTGAAGATGTAAAAGTTGACAAGAGAGGCTTAGTTTATTCAAGATGAAGTTGAAAATTGGAGACAATACCAATCTAGCAAAAATAAGTAGCAATGAGCATTTCAATCCTGCTATCGAAGCTGACTGCATACGTCTAACAAGAGCAACAATCAAGTCTCGAATGTGCTGTGCCATTTGTGAGGGAAGATGCAAAATAAGTTGCAGGATATAGCTGCCAACAAAAAGAGATCCAGAGCTTTCCAAATCAGGGTCAAGAAGCCTGCAAATGAGATTGCACAAAATAAGCATCCAAAAACATGGATATGAGACAAACTTACTAGTAGAGTTTAGCTAATGACTAATTGACAGAAATTTGAATTCACTGCAAGAATCCACAAGCTCACCACCATTACATGAAATACCACTCGAAACCCCTTTTTCACTTTCTTCATGCAAAAGTACATGACTTTAACAACATTTCACAGGCAAAGCAGAAGTTATCTCACCGTGCAATCTACATATAAGCATAACCATACTATTGAAATTGACAGCTCAACAGGCTAAATGAAATAGCATTCATTATGAAGATGACAAAGAGATTTAAAGAAAAACTGCCACAACTTTCAATAACCTAATAACTAAAAAGAATACACAGTAACTATGAACAGTATAGTATTATTCTTCATTTATTCCATAAGAAAGATTGAGCACCTTTTACAAACCATATTAAACAAAAATATATTGTATTTCATAGTTCTCCTAAATTAGTTTGCATGTAAAATTGGTAGATTATACAAACAACACCACCAAAGCCTCAGGAGAAGCATTTTTTGGTGCATTAAAGCTTCTACAAACTTTCAAATATTTCTTGGCACCATACTATGAATATGCAACAATTACACTATCATTGAGATGCAAATCAACCGGCAATTATCGAATATACAATCCCGGTACCATGAGCCTAGTTTGATCCCTAGAGCATTTGATTAGCTTAATAAAAGAATTTTAAGTAAGGAGATGGATAACAATTCTAACTAAAAGAACTTTATTTTTCTATTTGGTAGTCATAAAAGAACCATTAACTATTTTGAAACTGACGAACTGCCAAGTACCAAAGATAAGCAAAGACAAAATAGAGTTTGGAATGGGGAAAAGGGGGTTAAAAAAGGAAGAGAGGTAAGAGGGAAGAAGAGGGAAGGGGGGGGGGGGGAAGGGGGGGGGGGGGGAAGGGGAGATAAAGAATCAAGACAATAATGACCTTGAAGCTGCATCAAGCAAACTTCGCATTGTAAATCCGGAATCACTGCCCCAAGCAAGAACTTCTTGTCTTCCACCAGATACAAAAGATGCCAAACATTCTGTTGCATTCTGATCATTATTGAATAAAACAGCACTTATGTCCATATTTTAGATAGCCAATTACCATTAAAGAAAAAGAAACATTCAGCAAAGAGTTATACCTGCATTTCACTATGATCATCACTTTGAAGAACAATCCGGATAATAGCATCAAAACAAACATCATATGCTGCTTTTACCACACCAGTAGGAGCATTCTGTACAACGCTATCACAAACTGTAATTAGCAAAACAATGTAATAAAATTATGATGTTGTTTAAAGAAGAAAAATTCTTAACTCAACAAAAAAAAAAGAAAATATATGATATTCTTCCTGCCAAGTATCACTTGCCTTCAATAGCATAGTTAACAGATCCAATGACCCAGCCACTAGTCCATCAGGTTGCTGTTGGGGCTGAAATTTGCCATCAAAAAATGTATTAAAACAAACCATTAAAATCTCCATCACTGCTAGAATGTAATAATTTAAAGTAACTTGAGAGGTCATGCTTTGTTCAATATTGGGCCAAGATATGGTAAAATTCGAGAAGCCAAGGGACGAATACATCCGGGAGCATCTTTTATTGCCTGAAAACAGAAATACCAGTGAAATAAATTTACAGCCCAAGAAATATTAAAGAAACATATAAAATAATTAAGACAAATGCCTGGGTAAAATGTTAAAAAGAAAAACCATCAATCTCAGATGTTCAATGAAAAGAACATCAAAAGGCTGCAGTCCATCATTCAATCCCATACGTGATTCCAAAAAGATACAAAAAAAAAAAAACCAAGTAAAATTACTAAGGGAACAAGGTTAAATTATGTATAGAGATATCTTTCCACAAATTGTTTGCCCAAGAAAGAAGGCAGCAATGCAGGCTATCACTAGCATTTGAAACGAAATATTAAACTTTCAATCACCACCATATATGAGTCTTCCACTCGATGCAAAATGTTGCGTAATAACCTCTTTTTTGTAAACATGAAAGAAGACTGCAAAAGTTCCAGCTACTGGATGTAATCAAAATTTAGAAAAAAATGAAAGATGATGGACCCCATGCATATCAGGTCTCTCATAACTCAAAGTTATCATGTTAAGAAAAAATAAATTAATTAAAAAGCATTTAATCACAATGGTCACCAAAAAAATTCACCATCAAACTGCAAAAATGTGAATTACAAAAATCTTTGCTGTCACAATGCAAGAGCAAAATAACAAACAAACAAATTAGTTATTATGCACAGTACTGTAGCATAATGTTGTGAGGCACTGTATGACGACACTACTGCTACCATTCACATTACCATGGCATATTTTATGTTATGGGTTTTCATGTCCTTTTTTGTTCTTCTCTTCTGTTATTTTGAACAGTTGCTACTAGAACTATTTTAAAAGCTAGACTTATTCCTATTAAGGTTTGTATTTTGTGCCGTAATATATAGTACTCTTGTTTAATGTGGTTCAATTTTATTGGCAATAACATCCAAGAAAGAATCTCTCCACTCCCTGGCTTTAGAAACCAAAAGACCAGATTTGACTGAGTTTTGATCTCTATTGTTATCTCTCACTTGAGTCACTTAATTCTCCTTACACTTGATTGTAGTTTGGATTTGCTTCCTAAATCCAACAATCATAAGGTAACTGAAAATTTTCATTCTGCTAAGTCTAACTAATTCAGAGGATATATCACCAGGAGCAATTTGGCATATCAAGAAGCAATGTCTTAACCTAACACATCTAAACTTAATAACCATCTGAGGAATAGAAACACAGCATATTGTAGAAAAATTGAAAGGAAAACGTGATATTCAAAAAGACTAGACAATTAGTTTCTACTTATTGTAAACTACTAACGAAATTTACATTATTACCTCCAGAACCTCAATTGCATCAATACTAATGAAAGGATCTGAAACATGCAACGCCCACATATTGAGAATTATAGGAGAGATAATAGGCTCTGCAGATGCTGATGATTCATGACCTAAGGTAAGCAAAAATAAAATATGAAATTGTAGAAATGTAAAAGAAAACACCTTATTATAAAGGGGACATGAGAAGTAATTCATGCGTAATATCAACCATATCTAAACCCACCAGCTCTAATTGCAGCTTGTAGTGTTTCAAGTACCAGGTGTAATGTTTCATCAGAAGCCTGAAATCAGAGTCATAAGACAACCATTAGATGTGACTTCAACAACTGCTTTCAAGAATCATGCAATCATACATTACCTGATGAAGAAGATCAGTCAGTGATGACAATAAACCCATTATTTGAGGCTGGATAACACTCTTGTTTGCTTCATTAAGTAGCTGTGAAAGTGCTCTACAGGCACCTACTTTCACAGCTGGAGGGCTGTCAATAAAAACACTCACCATAAGATTACCCTATCAATTACCTGTGGTCAGATATCAAAATGGGATAGGTACACATACACATCCATGCCAATTGTCCTTATAGCAGCATGGAGAAAGTGTTCAAGAAGTCCACTGCTGATCTGAACAACATTATAAATTGAATTAGATATTTTGAAATGACATAACCCATAAGATGATCTCAAAAAAAAGGGAGATGACATCATTACCATGGAGGAAAACCTAGCAACTGATACAAAGATACGAGCATAAAGAAAGGGATATTCATGCACCCCTGCAAAACAAAAGAGCAATATCAAGATGCGTCCACTAAATTAACAATATAATACAACTATGGAACACGATAGAAACAAAAACCAAATGAATACCAATTCCCATATCTTCAGTGATCATTTGCTCTAAAAGGTTTCCTAAGCCAGGAACCTGCTACCATAAATTCAATACAACATTGAAGTTGAAACCTAGAAAGAAAATTCATTTGACATAATACCCAATGCCAAAGGAAAAGGTGACCACACATAAAAGAATATTATCATGGAAAGAACAAACCTCCGCCTCAAGCAATTGCTCTGACAAAGAAGATAAAGCAAACAAAGTAGCCTCCCTTACCTAGGAAATTTACCATGCCAGAATGAGTGATGAGGACGATTTAAAAAAAAAATGAAGAAGAAAGAAAGAAAGAAAATTCCATTAAAATGATTTTAGAAACTACTGGATAACAAATGACAAACAGGATCTTCCAATATGATTATAAAGCATTAAAGAAGAAAAGGAAAATTAATTGCAAAGACAAAAGCAAGTATTTGATTGCATCCAACTTTTAGAAAGATTTCTACAATTACATAGGGGAAGAAAAGGTGAAAATCAAACTGATATTAATACCATCTTCATTTGTCCTAGCTTCATGTGAATGCTCCTACTGACATATGAAGCATATGTCTTATGGGAAAAAATTAAATACCATGCATACCATATATATTGTGACCCTTCAATTTACGGAGCTAAATTATGATTTTTATCCTGATGAATTGATGTGGAACCCTCATAAAAACTCTTGAATCCTAACAGATGAATTTAAATGGACTCAGTATCACATATGTTATCCGCATATCAAAATACTTATATTAGAATTAAGATCTCAAGGCCCCACTAATTTTAACATGATTTTGTGCAATCATGCAGCTGCAACCATGTCATCCACTTGTCTGTCTCACCCAGATGAGTAAAAGTAAGATGCTACATTGAATGGGAGATAATTGCAGAGAGTAGAAATCTGGTTCAAGCATAATATTGGAAATACAACAGAAATTTAAGGCTGATGCAACCCAATAAATACTCCGAGGTAGCCAAACAGGACAACTAAATGGGTAGTTTCCAAACCAAAGGTGTGATCACCTGGCAAACCTGTTGAAGATGCTTCTTGTTATTTTCTGCAAGGGGATAAGTCTTGACGAAAAAGAAAAAATGTTTACTCTATTTTTAGTTTTCAATTCCGAGGGTAGCCCTTTCCATGCTTTAAGCAACCGGTCCATATTGATAAAAGAATTTTCCTTTCATGTTGTTAAGGCCACAAAATAAAAGCTCATCAAAACAAGTTTAAAACATTACCTTAAAAGACTGTTGTTTTACTCTTACACACAAAAGCCAAGTTATGCATACACTTAAAGCAAAAGTTGAGAGGACAATGTACCAATGAAAAAATTTTAGAGCCTAAAAGATAAATCTTTCATAATTGGCAAGCCACAAAAGAAGTTTCTACTTACCCTCCACCAAACTACAGAACCACCAGCTTTTTCTTGTTGAGACTCACTGAACTGTTTCCTCACAGCATTTAGAATAGCATCAATTCCTTCTCTCCCAAAACATGTTGCCACCTGCTCTAGTAAAAGTGAACCTGCAGAAAGTGTATATATATATAGGAAATTAATTTAAAAAAAAAATTCAAGGAAATCTTGAAAAGTAAGAGATATGCTATCAAACACAGGAGCAGATTCCAAGTCTTAAATGCCACATCAGGAAAATGCAGGCGGATATTTGTCAGAGACAAAGACCATTGGGTTGAAGATGGGGTGAACATGGGGAAAAAAAGGGAAAAGATGAAGATAGATGCAGAATGAAGTTATAAAAGTACAGATTGCAGCCTGTTGACAATTAATTTGGTAATTACACCTCCTTCAGGAAACTACCTTGGTTTCTATAGACTGTATTCCCTCTGTGACTAAAATAAAATTATATTACTTGGTGCAGTACATATCCACCTAAGAAGCCATAAATCTTTCAAGCTTCATCAGGATGCACGCAGACATGAAAATCTAAGTTACATTATTTGTGACCATAGGTTTTTTTTCCTCCTTAATCATGAAAAACAATTTGAGAGAAAATCAATTGTTTATAGTATATCTTCAATTAGAATAATGGGATTTGTTCTCTACTCTATCTTTTGATGAAGATCATTTTGTCAGTCTCATGCTCACATTTCATATTCCACACAGAGTAAAAAATATAAGAATGATTCTGTTCATTAAAAAAGAAACTTTCCCAGCCATACATCTCAGAACAAGATTAAGCACTAGATTACACTAACTACTGACCATTGTAACAAAATTAATAAATGAAGTGACAGGAAGAGAAGACATACTGGTAGTCCAGGAGAGGATGTTTTCAAAACATGACATAAGTTTGTGCGTAGAATTAGGCATTAATCTAATCGTTAACTACACAAACCTAAGCTTCCTACCAATCATCAATCAATGTCAAACTTACAGAAGTGTCATCTAGGTAGCATAATTGAAGAACATTAATGTTAACTAGTGTAAACTAGTAAATCCAACCCGTGTAATCTGGGTATTGATAAAAATTCAATAACACAGTTTCAGTGTATGAGCTACTTACCAGAAACACGGCAGCTATAAGTGGCATCATCCTCATCAGCTACAAATTGATTAGCATCCATCGACCATGTATGGACCTAGAAAGGATTCAACCATAAGAAAGGGGGAAGGGTAGAAAATGAAACCTTAAAAACGTTAAAATTAAAGGAAAATAAGGGTTATGATAATTGGAGCATCCAAAAGATTGAAAGTTTCCCACTGCATAAATGAGAAAACAGGCAGATCAAAAATGCATGTCTAGGTCAAGAAACTCTTAAACACCGCATAGTGCAGACCATCATCATTTGCAATAATACAAAGCCTAGAACATTTTGAGCCAACATCACAAAGAACACTTGATTTTGTCCCTACACCACGTAGCCCAGCAAGACAATCTACCTGTGACTTCTGTTCATTGATATAATGACAAGCAGGCCGCAAGCAATCAATTTTGGGATTATTTTACATATTTAAAATACACAGCTGGTCTCTATGAACAATTAGCTTATCATAATAGCATCAGTAGTTTTTGACAACCACAGAACCCAACAAGTGTAAAGATGGATCACTCAATCAGACGATTTTTCCACTGCCAACACTCAGTTTAACAACCAATAATGAAAATGCCAATCCATGGAAATCCTGTATCATTTTAGTTTTGAGTCAAGGAGAGAGAATATTAAGTTCCAGTCCAAGCCATAGATATGTAGTCCAATAATCATCTCTCTAAAAATTCAATTTCCTCAACATAAAAGTAATATTAAGTAAAAGGAAACAAGAACGAAGCTCTTTAACCAAGTCCTCTGCAGTTAAATTAAATTATGTACTGCTTACATGGCAAAAGCATAAAATATAACAGTGAAACTGCAGAAGCCTTCATCTGTCATTTTTAAAGGGAGACTCCTTTAACAAATTCATTCTTATCTTTATAGTCATTTTATTCTTGACAATTTACTCAACAGAAACCACATGAATTTTTGGTACATTCAACGAACAAAACAAGTAGAAGAAATAAGTTAGGCCCTAAGAATACTGAAGTATCAAACATTAGAATAGTACTTTCTATGCTGAAAGCCTCATTTTGTTCTAAGAACCCCAGATCAGAGTGAAGTAAAAGATTGAATGAATGAAGAGATTCAACTGTTTCTAGGAATCAATTATTTTCCTCCAGGAACTACATGGACGAAACTCAAGCATATGTTAGGATAGTGAACTAGATAAATGATAAATGTGAAGGTCTCATACAATGTTTTGATCAATACAATTCCCTTCTGCAAGTGATAAGCTAGTTTACAGTTATTTAGATATACACAGGAGTGCTGAATTCCACTCAATGGCATAAAGTCAATGACTGGTGTGAGTAATCAGCTTACATCAGCGATAGTATCAGGCAAGTGATTTGAATCATTTTTTGGAAGAAAATAACCACATAAGCGTATTTCATTTTACCAATACTCAATGATTGGGTATGCAGGCATCTCGGCTAGTTTCTCAAAGAGCAAGAGACTATAGTAGTAGTAAAATAGGGATGTAGTGCAGATCGGGAACATGTGTAGATTGGATTTGAATAACAAACTCAGTGAAGGACTTCTTAAAGGATAGAAGAAATGAGACTGAATAGACATGGTCATGACTGAAAATGGAAACAACTACAACAGCACTACTAACATCATGACCAAAATGCTACAGGAAAAACTCCAGCTTCTTTAGTTTCAAAGGTAAGAAGAACGGCAAAGTAAACACCCTAAATGTTAAAAAAAAAAAGAAGGTAAAATGTTACTGAAATAAAGGAGGTTGGATTCAGTTAAAGATAAATAAAGCCCTTATGTTGTCAAGATGGCAGCAGAATAAGATGAAGTCAAAGCCCATTCTGACACCTGAATGAATGAATAATTACCTGTTGTTCTGTCACTTGCAGAAAACCAATAGTGTAATATACCAAGTCTGCAATATTTGTCTCAACAACCTACATGATCAAATTTTATAAAAATTATACCAAATAACTATAAAAAAGAAATAGTAACTAAAGAGGACATGGAGTCTTCTAACTTCACCTTTACCAATTTTTTGCTACCGACAATGGTCAATAGAAACTCAAACAACTGCAAGATCAGAATCAAACACAAAAAAATGGAGGAAAGATCAGTTAAACTAGAACCCACTCATACTTTCGCACTTGACGAAAAACCACAGGTTTTGGTGAATCTTAAACTATGACACAACAAGAAGCTTGTTACCACTTTCTTCAAACAAAATCAATAATTAAGTTTAAAACATTCACTGCAGCTTTTTATCACAGCCATCTACCTTCCCATTGCCAACCAAACCTGGAATAAATGCATTTTCCCTTTCCAAAGGTGGTTGGAATGACTTGTATAAAAGATTGACCTGTCTCTAGACATAATCTCCAACCACAAAACTATTATCACCTGTTAACCATATGTAAGATAGCTACTTTTTCAGCTTTAGCCAACAGTGCACAAATACAATAGCATTCAATCAACTTAGAACCCAACTCCACTTCATGTATAAATTGACATATAATTTGTATTTCTAGCTGTACATGTTCACACATGTGCACATGTGCACGCGGAAAGACATGCTTTCAATGTCCAACTAAGCCAAATTGAGGACAAACTTATGCCAGATGAATCTAAAACCTGTTTAACACTCCCTGCCTCTTCAAGCTTGCCCTCACGCAAAACCCCAATAAATGTAAAGATAATTATCTTAAAACAAGAAAAAAAATCAATCCATACTAAAGGAGACACTTGTATCTAACTTATCTTAACTTTTTAATACACTAAACACCTCTAAGTTTTATCAATGAAAGTCTGAAAAGGAATATTTGAATGCATCCAATGTAAACAATTTAAACTATCAGGCCCTACTCTTGGAGACATAAAACCAATTAAGAAAGATCAGGATCCAATTCTATCTGCATTATAGTACTTATAAAATAAGCAAATAGATCGTGACCGGTAAATTTGAATTACCTGAATAACAAAGGAATCAAGGCTTTTCTCTGCACCATCAGAGTCATATCTACCCTCATAAGGATCCTCTGTACCTTCAATTGCTGATCGGGTGTATACTCTCAAAGATGATATAAATGTCTGCCACAGTGGCCCCACAATAACTGTAAAAAATGAAAGCTCAGGGAGGCACCATTAGTACTAAAAATCAAAATAAAACTCAGAAAATATGCTAAAAGAACATATAAAGAGATATGACCAACTTACCCATAAATTCACTCTCAGTGAAGCTATGGAAATTCTGAACAAACTGATTCAAGCACTTTAAAACCTGGGGGGAAATTTGAGTCATGAGCAAAGAGTACAAAATATGGCGACAGATAGAGATTAAAACATAATACCAACCTCCATTCTGATGCTCCAATCATCAGGATCTTCAGGTTGTACAGGATGTTCCAATATAACCGAGAACTGATCTATCCATGGTTTAAGCATTGGTTCCATCAATGCACTAGCTTCTGCCTGGACATAAATATCTTAGTTCTGTTAATTAGTAATGTGACAACATTAAACCAACCACATTTCAAGATCCAGCACAATCAAAATAGGATGTATGAGAGTACCTGATATACACCCCTCATATCCCCCAACATGGAAACGCAAGCATAAACTATAGAAAGGGCTTTACTTCTCAAATATTTGTTATAGATCTGCACAAGCAACTCTTATCACAATGTAAGATGTTTCCACCTTTTAGTTTCTGAAGTTCACAACAAATGAAATTGAAGAATGCCAATATCTTTGCCAAGAATTCAAAATTTTTTAGAAGAGTTTAATAAGAAGAATCATGTACTAAGATTTGGCAATTAAGAAGGACAAAATACATCTATGCCAAATGCTAATGGCCTATGCATTAAATAATAAATGTACAAGGGTCCATTCATGACCTAGAAAATAAGATGAAATTCAGTTCAAAAGCTTTAAGAAAAATCCACCGTATACAATGAGAATTTCTCTTTCAGAATAACTTTAACTTACACTTTTAGGTAACCAGAATGACATTCAACCACTGAAAGCAGGGATTTGTTAATATGACTACTAATTTCGGAAATATAATATAAGTACATGCTTGAAAAATGTTAAATTTGTGGTTACATTTGAACAGGTAAAGCACTCGCTAGACAGCTTCAACCCTGCCCCCACTCCCATGCTCACTCTATACCATAACAAGTGCATCATGTACATACACAAATAAGCACATGCACAGACAATTACACTAATTCCACACTTCCCAAAATTCTCATCTCCAGTAAAATAAGATAAACTGCTCACTCTAAATAGTAACGAATGCATCATGTACAGGCACAGATGAGCATCTAAACAGACAACTCCACTAATCCCACACTTCCAAAATCCTCATCTCCAGAAAATAAAACTCAAAATTATACGTAATTAAATAAAAAACCCACAACAAGGATAGACCTACTCTAAAGCTATTATCAATGCAATGAAAGCAAAAGAAAACTGACCTGAGAAGATGATACAATGGTATACAAGCAAGGGAAGAGAACAGGTATTAATGTTGGAATCATTGTGTCATCCAAATCCCCAGCAAGAAGTGCCAAGCACCTAAGAGCTCCATGCACTACAAAGTTTGGGAATGCTTTAATCAAATGAATCCAAACTTTCAAAAAGTTGACATCATAAATAACCAATTTTTGAATTTAAAAGAGAAAATTTACATTGCCAAAAAGCTTAAAAGCAAGTGAAAATAAAGAAGCATAATGTACATATTCAACGCTTTGATAATAGAAGAAATTTACATCATTCAATGCTTTAATAATGTACATAATCATGAGAAATAAAGAAGTATGTATCAAGGCATGATGATGGGCTAAGAAGGAATAAGCTCAAATACAATTAAAGGAAGGACCAAGACAAATAGAAAAAAAAAAATATTTCTGGCCACAAAGTTACTGTCATGGAAGATTGACAGAATGAATTATAGAAGAACAAATAATAGATAATTGGACCAGAAAACATACATAACTCTATGGAAAAGGGTTAGATATAAAAAAAATATTATAAGATAAAGCATCTAAAGTAAGCCACCCAAGATGACTATTACACCAATGAACCACAAAAGAAAATGTTAAAGATTATGAAACAACAAGTAACAGGATTAATCAGAGCATGAATGCATGATTTCTTACCTCCATTCATATCACTTTGATCACCAATCAGCTTCAGGAGGAATGGCAACAAGTCTGCCCAGCTTTCTGGCCAGTCATAAACCGCAATAGATGCTATAGCCATACTAATTGCTGTGCAAAGTTTTCGATTAGGGTCATCCAAAGTTGATAAAAGAAGTCCGCGGATAACTGCCTGACAGTATAATCATGATGGATTTAATATAGAGGTCAACATGGTATATTAAATACGAGATATTTACAGAATTTCTTATTACTAGCTATAACTAGAGGAGGAAAACCAATCCATAAGCTTCATCTCAAAATTTAAAATAAAATTTAATATAGAGAAGGAAAGTGAAAAGTTATATATACATCTACAGCTGCTCAACAGCCACAAAAGGAAAAGAAACAATTTTTTATACTTATCATTAACTATGTAAGGATAACTAAATAGTCAAAAGCATCGTTATATGTTTCAGTCAAGTTATTATAGTTCACTTGAAGTAGAAGTGCAACGAAATAAAAATGCAATGGCATATTATGAAACTACACAAGAAGGCATTGAGGCTAATATAATAGCAAGTTACACAAGTATATGATGAGAAAGAATTGAAAGCCAACAAATGTAAAAGCTCCAACACATGATTGAATAGAAAGAAGCAGTGGGACGCCTCCAAGCCCAAACTATTTTATCCAAGCACGATCTTCCCAAGATTCACAGGAAAAGCATGTATTTCAACAACTAGTTTTTTTGTTTTCAAGCAACATGATTTGCTGATTTCATCACACTGTTTGCCAAAAAGCCAAAATTAGGTGTTGTTTACACACACACACACACACACAAAAGGAAAAAAAAAACCTCAAAACTTTGAATTTGCAGTTAAATTTAAAAATATTTGACATCTGCTTAAAAAGAAAGTCAACAGATTTTAATTGGGTTTTACAATATATATTAAATATAAGAGAAATTTTAAAATATATTTATTTTTATATATGAGATTTTGTAGATATTTTGTAATCAAATAACAGTAAGAAAATGGCATGGGATAAAATAAATTTTAATTAATATAGAGGGTAATTGACTCAGAAAAATCTTGATTGAATGCATTAAGTGGGTCATTACTTAACATTCTCAACACTTTTTCACTTAAAATACTGTATTATTAAGTGGTACCAAAATCTTAAAGGCAAACTAAAAGATCAAATCATTGAAAAGTTTAATTCTCAATACTTTATCAGCTTATCTAATTATCAAGAATACCTTAGTTAAAGTTTTGTAGCTAATTTTGTTATTCTACATAGACATATATATATTTTAAAAATGGGCCAAAAACCAACAAATACAATCTATAGCAAGAAATATAATGCAAACTTCTTATCAAACAACCAGTAAAAATCAGAAGCCAACGTATACATAAATTGATTATTAAAATTATATAAGCTCAAAGAAAACTAACTCTGTTTGGTTGACAAAAAATGATTACCTGGAAGATAATTTTCATTGTTTGGTGTGCACGAAGAAAACTCATTAAAAGAAAATGATTTTGCCAGTGAAGTAAAATAAGGAATTTAAAATAGAACTTTGGAAATGATTTTCCATAGATGAAGTTATCCAATTAGATTGATCCACTAACCAAAGAGCATAATTTATTTTCATCTAACTAGAAAGACAAGTGCTCACGCATGTACACAGACATACATATAAGTTACATGTAGGTTATTTTTGAGACAATTGTTCACTACAAAAAAAAATTTTAAAAAAGTTATTTTACATCAACCAAATGAGGCCTAAAAACACTAACAAAATCCTAAAGTATGCACAAATATACAGCTACAACAAAATTGATCATATTCTTTTTAAATATGCAACAAATAGGTCTAAAACACACACGCGCACACGGGTTATTTTTGAGGAAATTTTTTCACAATAAATTTTCATCAAGAATTATTCTTTACCAACCAAATGAGGCCTAAAACACAAACAAAAACATAAGGGATCCAACATTAAAGTATGCAACAAATACAGAGCTACAACAAAATAGACCATATGCATTTTAAATATGCAAAGAGAAGAAAAGGTTTATGGGAGGAAGAAATAAAGTGAATTTTTTCTAGCGTCCGATTTCATAAGGTACCTTCTCATCACTTGAAACAGCAGGATGTTCAAATAATTCATCACCCTCATGCCAGTGTTTTTTGATGAAATGCTTCAAAAGTACAGCAGCTAGGTACAAGATGTTAAAGCTTTACAGGGCCAAAAACCTCACATTATATATAAAATACCAGACAATTCAGTGATGAACATGCAAGTGTGACTCCTGTAATTTTTTAAATAATCAAAAAGAGAAAACGAAACAACACAACACCTTTTTTTTCTCTCTTCTTCTAATAGTATGAAGGAAATAAGCTGTTGATAAATATAATATGCAATGTAGGGTTTCTCTTCATCAAATAAAATAAGAAAAAGAATAATAATTTTCATGAAACTGAAGAAACATTTGCCAGATATTCTTCTCTAAGTGATAGGGTGTGATGTAAGAATCAATCAACACCAATTTAATGGGCTTATCATCGAAATTCATTAACAAATAATATAACAGGTAATCGAAAGAACGACTTAATTGAATCAGCTTTCAAAAAGGGATATCTGACGCAGTCCAAATGGAAGATCTTTGTTTGCAGCAACCTTTGATAATCCCCTGCCAAAGCCTTCAGGACAAGACAAGATGTGATCAATAATCGCTGCACACACAAATCAAATGAGACAATATCTAAAAAGGAAATTAAATGGGATTTTATGCTCCAAATGATTTTGATCTCTATGAGCCTCCCAACCACTAACTAGTGGCACTAAAACACACTACTACCAGGCAGTCAAGGAAATTTTTTTCTTATTTCAACCTCCTCAAAATATGCCCATTTGGTCCTTACTTATATGAGATTTTACTTTCATTAACATACAAAAGAATGATTTGATCTCTCAATGAATAATATCTTCAAGAAAATTTATAATTAAGAAGAAATCAATGCTGCTAGGTAACACTTGATTTCTTAAAAATCAAGAGTAACACAGAGAGTAATATCACATTATACACACACACAGGTGCACAGATATGGAGAGAGAGAGAGAGATAGAGAGATACACATGTATGTATAAATCTACCCCTTAACTGTCATTATGAAAAGCGGAAATAGAAATATTTAAATAAAGCAAGCTCTTGCACTGTCATTAAGAAGCAGGATTGCAAAAAAACTTACTTTCAAAGTCACCTGTTATAAACAATTCTCCTTTTTTCCAGCTTTCAAATATTCAGCTATTTTTTCTCCCATTCTAAAACCAGTATGCAAAAACACTTGTCATTCTTCCCCTCACTCAACTTCATTATTTCATTTTTACAAGGATGCTTTCTTACAAATATGAACTAGAGGCTTTATAGAAAACAGCTACCACTCTATATTTAATTTCTTGAGCATGAAAGCAAGGAGGTTACTTCATTTTTTTTTAAGAAATTTCTCTTTCAAGATCTATTTCTTCACGGAAAGCTATAATCCTTCAAGTGACTACACCATTTTCTCTACCTCTTTTTCAACCATACATTTAGATAAAAACACAAACCTCAAGTTTAAAAATTCAGCTTGTTTATAAACCATCCATGCCTTAAGCTTAAAGCTACTCAACTAATTCATATTTGCAAATAAATCTAGCAAACAAGCAAGTTTATGGCTCGTAAATAAAGCTCACTATTATAACATAAGCAAAGGTACTAGTTTTAAATTAGTTCCGTTAGGAATGGTCAATTTCTATTCATCTAGAATGTTTTTATTCTGATATTATGAATTATGTTAAAAATTACAATTATATATATATATTGTAACTTTTATTTTCTGATGGGCTTGACTATATTAAGAACCTCTTTCAACGATTCTTTTGCTAAAATTTACTTTTTGCTTCATAAAATTTCACTATCAAAGCAAAAGCAAAAGGTAAAAAGCAAGGTAATAATTAATTAAAAATGAACAAATAATCAAAATCTAACACCGATTATGAAAAATAATTATCAATATATAAATAATATCAGGCATTTCGTTATCTGTAACGTATTTTATTTATAATCCTTTGCTCTTTATGTGAATGCCTTTCTTTTTCTCTCCTAAAACAAGTAGTAGCAAAAACACCAATCAAACAAAACCTAAACATGTACATTAAACCAACTAGCTACGATCAGTAAGCTTTTAAATTACGATCAAAACAGTCCAGAGCGAGATAAAAAAAAAAAAGAAAAACCTGGTTGAAGAGAGGCCTGATTAAGGGACGCTTCGGCGAAAGAACGGACCTCTTGGTTTGGGTCCAGAGTAGCAGACAAGCAATTCAGTAGCCATTGTTGATCTTCATCGACTGTCAAATTCGCCATCCCTCAACTCCAAAATGGAGAATGAAAACCCTACTTTTTCACTTTCCCGATGATGCTTTCCTTTTATTTCCGTACAGCTCTGCGTTTTTGTTTCCCGCTCAAAAAGAAAACAACAGAAAGAAATAAGAGAGAGAGAGAGACAGAGAGCAGATGTGGATTTTGTTTCCAGTTGGTGGAATTTTGTTTCGATTAATAAATTCACTCTCAGGTACGCTTAGTGGCAAAATTGAAATTTTGCCCAGTTTAGTGCCTTCTCGCAGCGATTTTTTAGGGTTTTGCTTTTTCAATTTCCTTTAAAAAAAAAGTCTAAATTCTTTTTGTTTGCTGTCTGAGCCCATTAAAATTCGTTTGGGCTTTGGTCCAACCGTACCCAAGCCCATATAGGTCCATTAATGCTAGTAATTGTTTTTTTTTTTTTTAGTAATTGTTTAATTTGCTTGAAATAATTACTTTTCAAGTTGTCTTTACATTATAAGACAATAATAATCAGTCTTACGCACTTCCCACTGTATAGATGAACAATAAATAAATTGATTTATGTTTAATTTATAGTCAATATATAGCATTTATACAGTATCTTAACTATAAAGTATTATTTTTTAAGATTATTAATTTTTAAATATATTTATTAACAATGTGATAATATTTAATTCACCGATAATACATAGTACATAAAATAAAAATCATTAATATATATATATACAGCTAGTTTTATTGTTAAATAATACAATCACTCACATTGATTAGTACATTTACCAAAGTCAAAGTTCAAAACGCAAATGCCTTGTTGCTATAATGGAAACTAAACATGAATAGCAAAATACACATATTGGAAAGAAAACACAGTAGGCTTAGTTATCTCTTCACAGACCAATACTAATATAGTACAATAACAATAAGAACAAAAAAAAAAACAATAGATTGTAATATTTTCTCAATCCCATTTGCTTCTAATTTGATTAGTGTGGTTGAAATCATAGGTTAATACCAAACTTCCATCCATTCTTTTCAATATAAAGCTCTCAACCAATACATAACAACCAAACTTCTTCCACCCAAAAATCCCTGCATGTTCCTCTCTTCTTGTCACACTTGGTTTCTCTTCATTGCCACTAATCCACCCAAATCTTTCTTCCTCCCATTTCATTCTCTCAACAATTGCTAAACTCAACCCCACAGCGACTTCTCCTCCTGCATCACCAGAGCTCCTAAACCACATCACTTGGTCAGCCACATTCCTCTCATGCACCTCTCTTCCAGCAATTGAAACCAGTTCTTTGTGAACTCTAATATCCACAGCCACAGCATTGCCTTTGTTACCATGATTTTCGCATTCGAAAATCTGTTTCCATTTTTGCTCAAGTGTAATCTCATAATACATTGATGTGCGTATCTGATCTTTAACTCTACCTTCCTTGATAAACATGAAAGGAGAATACCATTTTCCTACTACCACAGGTGAAGAACTCTTACAGGATAATGGGAAGTTGAATTCTGGAAGGCAGGCCCTGAGAATGGCATCAAGGCCTGGTGCTTCACTCAACTGGACATTTCTAGATGATGAGGTAAAGACTTGCAATCCTCTTATCCTCAAGAGATCTGGAGGAAACCCGTCTTGAGCTACGGATTTGACATTGAAAAAACCCCGTTTGCGAGGATGAATCTCAAATTGCTGATATATGTCCTGGGGATTGAAAGGTTGAGGATCGACATCATGGATACAGTTGCAACAACAAATGGTGGTCACGTCCTCTTCTTTTGAACTCGCGAGTGCTTTCCTACAAGCCAGTTTGAATGTATATGTAGATGTAATCAATCTAGGCATAATCACCTCCTAAAATACCAAACATATGCTGGCCTGGCAGTAAACGAACTTACTAAATATCTAAATAGAGTCAAATAGAAATGAAGATTATCTTAAAATAGAAACATTGCATACCCTTCATGCCACCCACGCAGTAGTATTGCATAGTACCGATTGGATGATAATGGCTGATTAAGAACAGGAATGAATAAAACAGGACAGGAATCATATGTCCTGGAGTTGGCAGAGTCATCATCCCCCCTGTAATATACTCTATACTGAAGCAACAGCTCCTTGTTTTGAGGGAAAGGCAGCTCCCTGACATTGTAGTCTTTCAATTTGCACAATCCGAAGCAGCAGCTCACTATTACCTCAGGTTCTTCATCTTGGATTACCAAAACACCAGAATTTGGACCTTCAGGAGGAGGCGAGAACAGCTCTGAAGCAAACTTTTTGTACATTGAGAGAGGCCTTGTCACGTACATTTTCGTTGTATAGCTTAAATTTCCTTGGTTTTCTTCAAGACTGCGAAACTTCGTTTGCTTTTAGGGGGTTGGGGAAGGAGGGGAACCAGCAGCTTCCTTAATATAATTAATCAGTCTAGCACTGTTCATTCACTTATAAAATTACTGCTAGGAACAGTGCCAGACGCTTGCTTCTTCTTCATCATGGGTTGGAACAAATTAGGAAAGCTATGCTTGTTCTCCCCTCCAAGCATTTTCCTTTTTTGTCATCTTATGCAGGTGCTTGAGTGACTCCGCAAACCAAACGTGCAGTTAGTGGTAAGGTGGCAAAAGATCTGACACCCAATTTTCATTTCATTTTTTTTATTTCAATTTCCTTGCTAATTTGAAGTTAAATTTTCTAAGATTTCTCTGCAGAGATAAGAAATTCCTTTTGCGTCCTCTCTGTGTCTTTTTAGAGCTTTTGCCAATTAATGATGTACTTTGTACAAGACAAAACAAATTTTGTTGGAAAATACAAAGAAAAAAGAATAACTTCATTACAATGACAATCACCTAATTATATTCTCACTCTACTAATGTAAATCAAATTAAACAATCATGATCAGTGAAACTTCTTGGAGTAACAAAAAAAAAAAATTGCAGAAACCATCATTCCCATTTGCTTCTAATGTGATGAGTATGCTTGAAATCATAGGTCAATACCAAACTTCCATCCATTCTTCTCAACACAAACCTCTCCACCAGTGCATAACACCCAAATTTGTTCCACCCACCATCCCTTCCAGATTCCTCTACTCTTTTAATCCTCTCTTGCGTTTCATTCCCACCAGTCCACCCAAACCTTTCTTGTTCCCATTTCATTCTCTCAAAAATTGCCATACTTAACCCAACAGCTACTTCCCCTCCCACTTGGTTAGAGCTCCTAAACCACATCACCCCATCAAGCATTTCCCTCCCATTGTTTTGCAAAACCTCCATCCCATCAACTCTAACTACTTCTCTTTCAACTGTAACATCTACTGTCGCAACAGTATCTTCATTATAACCATTGTCACATGCATAAATTTGTTCCCATCTTTGTTCGAGTGTCATTTCATAATACATTGATCTAGCCATCTGATCTTTTGGTCTTCCATCTTTGATAAAAATGAAAGGACAATACCATTTTCCAACAACCACAGGTTCTGAACTCTTGCAAGATAATGGGAAGTTGAATTCCGGAAGGCGGGCTCGGAGGGCAGTGTCAAGTCCGAGTGCTTCACCTAATCTGAAACTTTGAGGAGTTGAGATGGATGCTCCCCATCCTTTTCTCCTTAAGAATTTTGGAGGGACCCCATCTGGGGCTACAGATTTGGCAATAAAGCTACCCCTACTTCGAGGACATATCTCAAATTGTTGATATATGTCATGATGATCTGCATCCTGCGGGTCAATGTCGGGAAAACGCTTGCCGAAACAGCAAGTGACAGCATTCTCCTCTGTTGAACTCGTAAATGCTTCCCTGCACCCCAATTCGAACCCGTTATCAAATTAAAAAGAATATATTTGCATCAAGTATTTAGTTCAATGATTAGCATATAATCTCTATTCAATTCAAAGAGCATAGTTAAAATTTTCATTCTCAAATCTAGAACAATTTCCCCAAATTCAAATTAGCCGATAATAAACTAATAACTGCCCCATGGCGGCCTTATGGACTCAAGAATATATCAACAAAATTGAGTGCAATTTATGAAAATATACATACCCTTTATGGCTTCCTCGAGGTTTCAATGCATAGTACCGATTAGAGGACAACGGCTGATCAAGAACAGGAATGAATACAACAGCATCATGAGAAACGTGCTCATGTTGTCCTGAACCGCTTGAATAGCGGACCTCTATCTTCTTATTTTGAGGGAAAGGCAGGCCATCTAGTTCATGGCTTTTGCACAATCCAAAACAACAAGTTGGTTCTGCTTCTTCATCTAGGATCACCAGAATACCGGAATTGGGACCCTCGGGTGGAGGTGATGCAAGAGTTGAAGGAAACTTTTTGTACATAGAAAGAGGCCTTGTTACATACATCTTTTTCTAGATTCCTAAAAGCTTATCCTTTTGCTGCACTGATAGTTTTCGGCTATGCAATCTCTTCTATGGAATCCGAATTTATAATCCTATTTTTCATACCTGTTTAGAAGAGAGAAGATATGTTGAGTTCAAACAAGCAGCATACAATTAAAAGCGAGCTTTCTTTTGGCCAAGAACTAGTCAAAGCAAGTTTTCCTTAAAGGATAAGCAAAAGCCCAATGGCGTCTAGTATTAGTTGGAATTAGCTGAAGGTTGACAAGCATAATCGGAGATGGGTGCTACCTTATCAACATGTTCTTAGTGGACCATACCAAAAACCAATCATAAAATAAGTGAAATGTAGTTCTCTACAACAACAGAAAAACAGAAGTTTCCTTGTACAAATCTTTGGTCAAACCCATTGAAAAGAATAATCAGTTACTTGCAAAGCTAAAACTGTATCAGAACATTAAAACAGCAAACCCAAAGTCTTCGTTTTTTCTTTCTTTGGATGGTATTATTTGTTTTTGTTGGCTGTGGGCCGTGGGACCAGCTCAAAGCAATCCAAGTGAATGTTTTTACCCTCGATGGCTGCATCTGCAAAGGACCACAGCTACGTAGTGCTACCTTATCAACATGTTCTTAGTGGACCATACCAAAAACCAAACATAAAATAAGTGAAGTATAGTTCTCTACGACAACAGAAAAACAGAAGTTTCCTTGCACAAATCTTTGGTCAAACCCATTGAAAAGAATAATCAGTTACTCGCAAAGCTAAAACTGTATCAGAACATTAAAACAGCAAACCCAAAGCCTTCGTTTTTTTTTTCTTTGGATGGTATTATTTGTTTTTGTTGGCTGTGGGCCGTGAGACCAGCTCAAAGCAATCTAAGTGAAAGTTTTTACCCTCGATGGCTGCATCTGCAAAGGACCACAGCTACGTACAAGGCTTGATGCAAAAAGCCTTAATCGAGACATGCGCTCGAATAACAAAGGTCAATGACAATGAGCCAGAAATTCTTTGATAAGATCTTGCTCTAGTACCATCATGGCACCAGCATTAGTATACAGTTCAGACTTGCATTTTCTCATTTTTCACTTTCATTTGAAATACATGTATTTATTATTAAATTAAATATTTTAAATGTATATATATATTTATGGGACGTTTTAAAAAATAACTTTTAAAGATAAAACGTTTTCAAAAATAACCATCTTTTAATTATTTTTAATCAAGTTGGACAAAAATACCCTTAATGAAATTACACGTTATGATGTG
This sequence comes from Theobroma grandiflorum, assembly GCA_036013995.1. Taxonomy (NCBI): domain Eukaryota; kingdom Viridiplantae; phylum Streptophyta; class Magnoliopsida; order Malvales; family Malvaceae; genus Theobroma; species Theobroma grandiflorum. The sequence goes on from CP142127.1 coordinate 3,177,728, forward strand.
ACACGTTATATACAAAAACATGTGACATGCCATATACAAAAACCTGTGACAAGCCATAGTTAGGTTGTGACACGCCATGTACAAAAACCTGTGACACGTCATGTACAAAAACCTGTGACACGTCATGGTTAAGTTGTGACACGCCATGGTTAGGCTGTGACATGTCATATACAAAAACATGTGACAAGCCATGTTAGGTTGTGACAAGTCATGTATAAAAATCTGTGACACACTATATACAAAAACCTATGACACGTCATGTACAAAAATATGTGACAAGCCATGGTTAGGTTGTGACACGCCATGTACAAAAACTTGTAATACGTCATGCACAAAAACCTGTGACAAGCCATGGTTAGGTTGTGACACTCCATGTACAAAAACCTGTGACAAGTCATGGTTAGGTTGTGACACGTCATGTGACAAGCCACGATTAGGTTGTGACACGCCATGTACAAAAATCTGTGACACACCATGTACAAAAACTTGTGACAAGCCATAGTTAGATTGTGACACGTCATGTACAAAAACCTGTAACAAGTCATGATTAGGTTGTGACACGCTATGTTGAAAAATATATTTTTATTACAAGCTATGTATAAAAACATGTTCCACACCATAATTAAATAGATATTCTGAAATCCTCTCAATTCTTTTTATTTTTTTTTGACAATTTGGCACTGCTTAAAGTGTTTCCAATATGTTTTCATAAATCAAAATATAATTTTTTTATCTAAAACACCTACTTTGACTAAAAATTAAAAAAAATTCTTTTGAAAACCTAGGTTTATAAATTTCAAAATTTTGAATTTATTAGTGTCTAGATCCCGAATTGATTCAATTACAAGCTATTTCATACATCTTTAATTATTTTTACCATTTTAATTTTATCCAAAATACTTAAAAATCAAAATTTTCAAATACCCATTCACCCAAACACATCAAAACGATTCCTTAGTATCTTGAAAGCGCAAGAAAAAAAAAATCTAAAAACACGAGAGAGATAAATCGAAAGCATAACAGAAGGATGTCGAAGAGAGAAATCGATAAAATTTGAAAGAGTGGGATGGTGAGAGAGAGAAATTTGAAACACAAATGGAGAGAAATTATGATGAATGGTTTAATTTATTTAAAATAGTTTAAAATGTGTTTTTATCAAACCATAATTAAAAATGATTAAAAACAGTTAAACTTATTTTAATTATTTTAAAATATTTTTATCAAGAAAGGATATTATTCACAAATTTTTTTTTATTTATTATTAAATTAAATATTTTAAAAAGTTGAGGATGGTAACTTAGCTACTTTTCTTTCATATACTTGATTAATCAACATAACTACATCTACATAAGAAAGTATGTGAGCAAAATTGACACGAAAAGAACACAGAATTGCCTTTCAAAAAAAAAAAGAACACAGAATTGAAATTTGAAAGATTGGCCATTTTCAAGTTCGACCCTGTCAGGGTTCAGTGGTTGACAGCAAGATCTTCATTTTTCTTCCCGGGACTAGTCCAATTTGGATGGTGCTTTGAAAATCCACCGCCACCCTTTGAAACTCTTTCTGCTCTTTTTGATTCCTCTTTCATCCATTGTCATCCTATGTGAACCTCCATTGCAGAAGGCTCCATCTCCAACCAGTGCATTATCAATGGAACCGCCAGATTTATGTGTTATAAAATCACCACCATCCCTCATGCTGCCAAATGCAGAAAAAACACCCTTCTTCATGGCGGGGACATCTCCTTTCGACTCTGATTGAAAGTCAAATTTTAAGTCAATGAAGCCTGAATCATCCCCACCAGTGAAATAACTCTCTCTGAGAGAAAGCACCCGCCTGTTTGCTCCACTAAAACCACCATCAACATCCAAGAGACCACCACCACCACCACCACCACCAACACTTTTTCTCATGCCTCTAATATCTGCAATATCAGACTCCTTAAAAATACTGTCTCTTCTTTCACAATCAAAACCACTTTTCCTTGGTTCTGTTTCACTGAACCCACTTTTCCTTTCAGGATCGAAAAACAAACCACCATTGACACCAGAACTCCTAGCAGCTGAGATTGAGCTCCTAGCACCTGAAAAGTTCATCAAGTCACTTCCATCTCCCGATCCAAACAATCCACCACCCCTGAAACTACAAAGAGACCTAGACCTGGACACACCCATGTAATCAACAATCCACAAATCACTTTTCTCATCAATATTACCAGCACTCTTACCACAATGATTATCTTTGTCTCTCTTTTTCCTAAACAACCTTCCAATTCTCCAAAAGCCATCCTTTTTCTTAATCTCAACGCAACTACTATTGCTCCTCTTGAGCAAGAAAACTTCTTCTGATTTATTTCCACTGGTACTGCTTTTAGGCTTGGGATTTGGATTCGCAACTTGATCCTTGTTTTCATTCTCTATCAAGAACGAGACACGACCAACGCTGCCTACCTCACCAGTGCATGAGGTTCGAGGGTTGGAGGAGTTTTCAGAGCAAGAGCAAGATGAAAAACGCTGCTCACCACAATCAGAGCAAACCAAGTTGAACAAACGATCCTTGAGACAATACGCACATACACCAACGGAAGATGATTGCGGATGTTTCTTACATGGGACATTTGATGAGGTGCTGTAGTCTTGGAGAAAATCAACATTATTGTTGTTCGCTTCCACAGCTTTGCCTCTCTCTTTCATGGCTTCTCTTCATTATGTCCCAAATGGAACTCCAAACTTAGAAAGATTGGCTTATGATCAGCTAGTGTTGCTTGGACAAGACAGAAAACACATAAATCGAAAAAGGGTATAAAGATCGAATGCTTGCTTTAATAGGTATATATGAAGACTGATCAAGGAAGCAAAGGATCAAATATGGGAAGGAAAAGTGAAAGTCGAAGAGAGATAGAAATATAGTAAAGTTAGAAAAGCGAAAGAACTCTTAAGATTCTCAAGTATGCAAGGTAGCTTGACACTTTAAGGAAGGTAGACAGATAATAAAAAGCATAGAGAAGGCGTTACCTTTACGTTTTTCCGTGGACAAAGAAAAACAGTGATGTTGATAGCACTAGTTCCTACATGTATATATAATCGTGTAGGGAACAGGGAAGTGAATGCAAACCGCAAAATTTGAGTAAAGTACTGAAACTAGCCCAAAGCTCAAGCTCCCATCCCCAAACTCTGCAACTGCATCTGCAGGCACTCTCCACACCGCTCACAGCCACTTTGATTTTACACTTTGGGATACATGCACTAGAGTTTCTTTCCTCTCTTTTGAGTCCCACCATCCAAAAGTCTTTTGAATCATATATGGTCCAAATCCATCAATCTGTCATGTGTTCTGTCAACTTTTCCCCGGATTTTCTTCACTTCTTCTTTTTGAGTATTGACTTTTTTTCCCATGCTCTATGCTAAACCACACACAAAAAACTCTCTTCTCCATTCTAATTGGCTATTCACCATATTTCCTTCTATTATTGGGCTAATGAAAGTTACCCATCACGTTTTTCCAAACAAACAAAGAAGAAAAAATTAAAGCCAGAAAGAGCTACAGTGAAGCATGCATATAATTAACTGGACCACTTTCTTTTGCAGCTGCGCCATGGTTCATGACACCCATCTCATATTCATACGTTCTTTTCATCTAGATCTTGAGCACGTGTTCCACCGACAAATCCCATTTTGGATGGTCCCCGTTCATGGAGGATTGAAGGCCTAACTTCTTTGTCATTTTATTACAAGAATTTTCTCCTGGAGATTTACTGTTCGATATGCTAGCCTACAATCTTGGCCATGAGAAGCATGAAACCAATATCAAGACATGCCCCATGCAACCAAAGCCTCGAAGTCCTAAAACAAACTAGGATGAATTAATGTTAAATGTCACATTTCACATTTGTTATTGCCTTATTGGTAGAAGCATCAGCATGTCTCCATGGTGAGACATAATGGGGGAGGGAGGCATGCTCTTAACGCATGCTAGATCCACATGCATCATTGACACAAATAAACAATAATTATTTCTAAGTAAAGTTTGGTTCTACCCTTATTTATTTTTTTGTTTATTGTATTTAGAGATGGCAATAATCATGATGTTCCCATTGTTCTTCATTCACTAATAATTTTGTAATCTTGTAATTGATGCAATCTAAAAGGCTTTTTGGGGATTGTAAAGGTAAAAAGCTTTGCCCTTGTAAACCATTACATTGCCTCTTAAGTCTCCTCCAAACGATTTAAAATGGGTTTTCGTTTTTTTTTTTTTTTGAATTTGAAAATTCTAGGGAAAACCCAAAAGAATAATGATTGTTGTCATATGGTCTACATTGCCTTTTTGCTTTTTTATGTCTGCCTTTGTTTTGGTGGAAGCCAGCCATTGTTAAAGGTAACCTTCCATTTGGATGTTTCACATGGAAAATGATAGTAGTAGCTTTTATGGGAATTCAAATAATCCGGAAAAAGATTTTTGAGGGAAACATCTGGGCATTTATAATTTCAATTATTGAAACTCTGATTTTTTAGAAATGTTTATCAACAGAGGAAAAATGAGTATCAAAAGGGAAAAAAAAGAAAGATGAAAATGTAAAAGTGGGTGACATTTGTTTGATCTAACATTATATTCCAAGAAACCACAAGAAATAATTACTTTAACATTTATTTTATTTACGAGCTATGTTATTATGTCTATTTAGATAGGGTATCGGATAATATCAGCATTAACAAAATGTTTTTAGAATTACTTAACTTTCTTTTGGTATTATAAAATAGACATAATACTTTAAAATTTTTTTGAAATATTTCAAAAAGTTTATATAAATTTTTATTTTTTATTACATTCAGTTAAATTCTTACATTTTTGTTTTATTTTAAATAAACTTTTATGGTGAACAGTTGATAAAGTATTATTAATTAAAATGTTGCTTATCATTTTTATGTGATATTGATGTGGAATACGAAATATATCATGACCATGTTACTATCAATTATGATATATTAATATGTCACGTTAGTACCATGTGACATAAAAATGATTAGTGACTTTTTAATTAATAATTGTTATTTAATCATTAATTAAGATTTTATTAATTTAAAATAAAAATATAAAAACTTAATTTAACAAAATAAAAAATAAAAAAATTTATTTAAAATTTTTTACCCTATAATTCAGCCCAGCCCAAATTCAGCCCATTACACAGCCCCAAAGGCCCCCTATCCTCTCCTGCTCCGAATAACACGGCTCACTGCAACTACAAACGATACTGTGTGAGAGAGCCATGAATAACACTCTCCTCAAAATCCAACACCCACCTTTACATTTCCGATTTTCCCAAACTACCCTTTCCCGCCTACCTCCCTCCATTCACCTCTTTCCCAAATTACCCTTCCAATCATCTTCACTTTCCTTCTCTAGCACCGCCCAATGCTTCAAATTTTCAAGCCTTTCCAAAATCGAACCATCGGTTTATTGCGACGATGAAGAAGAAACAGAAGGACCCAGAAACGGGTCGGTGGAATTTGAAGACTTGGCACCGAACGGTGACGTTTTCAGGAAGACGCTGAGACTGGTTGAGTGTTCCATGTTTGCTGCTGTCACTGGACTTGTCTACTTCTTGAGCAATTCCCTTTCAATTGAGGTTCTTTCTTTTGGTTATCTATGTCAAATTGCGAATTGCAAAAATTGTTCTTTTTTTATATTTTTTTTCAGTTTTTTTGTCGATGTTTTAGAGTGTTTGAATTACTATATTTTGAGAACTGTTATCATTCTTCTTCTAATTAGCTTTAAAGGCTACTTTTGTCCCAAGGCAACAATAAATGATTAGAATTTTGAGATTTCAAAGAAGATATTTCAAGTATAAATTTAAAGCTTGCAATGGGGTTTATGAGATAGGAAAAGACTATACCTTATTGTATAGTTTAAGGTCTGATTATATTTTATATGTTAACGAAAATTGGTTTTCAGTGCTTTTTAAGCCTTGAGCTCCATAGTGTTTATATTTGTTTTGAGAGGACGCAAAAGAAACGGAATACAAAATTTATGATGCATCATATTCATAGCTATTGGCTTGAAGTAGCTTTACTTGGTATCACTTATGTTTTCTTTTAATTTCTTCATTTCTTTCAGATGGGTCATTTTTAGAAAGTAAAAACTCATGGCAGCACTATTAAATCTATGTATTTGGTTTTTGGTAACAGTTGTTAATATATACCATGCCATGTCTATTGCTATATATGTTTCTAACGAGAATTCTGTTTTGCTGCAGAACTACTTTGGATGTTTCTTTTCGTTGCCAATAGTGATCTCCTCTATAAGATGGGGTGTTGCATGTGGGAGGAAACAATTGGTTTGTAACTGTTGAGTAGGCTTTGTTATGTGGATATTATTAGAAAGTTAAGTTCTTAGTTGTCTAATTATTGAGATGGTCTTTCATCTTGGCAGGTAGCGACGGTTATGTTATTATTTGTGTTGTCTGGCCCTGTAAAAGCCCTAAACTATCTGGTGAGCTGAATATAATCTGATCTGAAACTATTTTGCTTAATCTAAGTTATGAATTAAGCCACTAAACTATTGCCAGTCTACACCTCAAATTCTACAGTCAGGATTTTATCTGCTCTCAACTTCTTTTTCAGCTATCTAACGAATAAAAGCACATTTGTTTTTCCTGTGCTTGCACTTTGAGTTTACAAGTTGTGATAATTTCACTTTAAGTACGCAAGCCAGACATGCTTTTTACCATATTTCAGTCATGTTAAGTGTACATCTCATTTGCAGCTTTTAATTGAATTGACCAATAAGTAAAATAAATTTATGAAAGCATTTTAGAATTTTAAATGGTTCGGAATGAATATCTAATTAGAGTTAGTCAAGTATGGTACCCCTCTGCTACTCTCTAATTCCAATATTTATTCTTTTTCCATGGGTGGAGATGGAGTATATTGGTGATGTGTTCTTTTTTTTTTTTTGGCCAAAGTTGCAATTTGGTGGTGGTAGTGGAAATTTACAGTCTGCAAGTGGAATGGTGAATAGTTGGCTTAACTTTTCCAATATTTTGCCCTTGCAGCTTACACATGGAATACTTGGTTTTACAATGGGTGCTTTATGGAGGTATTCTTGTGCTTGCCCTTATATATGTCATTTCAGCTTTTCACATAATGAACGTATTTGAATGACATTTGATGTGGTTTTACTGTATGTGTAATAAATGCCTTTTTATATTTAATGAAATATATTAAAAGAGAAAAAGATTTCCAGATTCTTATGCATTTAAATCAATTAATAACTGGTTTCTTCGTCTATCTGGTTTTATGTCTTCTCAGGTTGGGAGCTAATTGGAGTGTCTCGATTTTCTTGTGCACAATTGTATTGTCTTCTCCCTTATGCACATTCTTTCTCGTTAGAAGCACGTATGCTGAACTGCCATGGCTGACAATCTTTTTAAATTTGCAGGCTCGATCAATGGGTGCCATGGGCTATGTCTTTACGACCTCTTTCCTAATAAGAGAAAACATACTGGCTTTGGTAGTTATTTATCCCTTTTTATTCTAACCTTTATACTTACTTCAGTACCAGAAATTCACTTGCATAGTTCTTCCATATGCTTGCAGATCACCATAAACATTCATGCCTCTCTGTCGTACATTTTTGCTGCCATTGGCATCAATGTGGTTCCATCAATGAACTTCATATATTCCTTATTTGGGATTTTGGTACATTTGGCCTACCTCTATACCCTCTTAATTTCCTTTTCTGTTGGGTGCTTGAAGACTTACTGTTATTATGCTAATTCAACAGGTTTTACTCAATAGTGCTTCCTTTGTGTTCTTGCTGCACCTCTTATATTCAGTGTTCCTTACCAGAATGGGGATGAAGGCTTCATTAAGATTGCCAAGATGGTTGGAGAAGGCTATATAATGGTAACTTAAGCAGCCTGCTGTCTCTAATTTATGTAAATTACTTGTTTTTTTAAATCTGACAGCCTTTTTCCTGCCTTCATTTTAAGTTATTCAGCTAATTCAACAGGTTTTGCTGAATATTGCCTCCTATGTGTTCCTGGTACATCCCTTGTATTCAGTGGTGCCACCAAGTGGGCATGAAAACTTCATTGAGATTGCCTATATGGTTGGGGAAGGCCATATATTGAATGGTAACTTAAGCAACCTGCTGCTTGTAATTTATGTAAATTACATTTTTTTCATCCTCATAACATTCATCAGTTATAGTTAGGAAATGACATTATTATTTAATTGGTATATCTTCATAGTGATTTGATCTTCTTGCGAAATGATGAATGGAATTGCCATTTTGTGTAGCTGTGGTTTTTCTTGTTTACTTTGAGCCTAACCTCTTATGAGTGACAAGTGCAAAATTCACATCCTTCAAGTAAAATGTTAGTCTCCTCTAGTACGCTAGGTCGTCTTCAAAGTGGAAGGAAAAGCTGGACAATAGGTCCAGAATCAGAATCAGAAGATGAAGTGTAATAAATAGAAGAAGATGAGGGAAAGTTAAGAGTTGGCCTTGGGCACTTACAAAAGGCATAAACCTGTTTGATAAAAACTTTGATGGAACTTGTTCTGGGGAATGACTCTAAATAGATCCCTTCCAAGAATGAATTCTGAAACTTTACTCAGTACTGGCTAAGCTTTATACATCTTGAATTATTTCTGTTGTTTTCTCATTTGGATTGTTCCTGCTTAGGCTTCTTGATTGACAATTGCTTTTCTTTTCTCCCATTGTCCTTTCTACCTCTTTTGTCCATAGCATTTTATTTTCATACAATGCATGTTCAACCATTTTTGGTGGGTCTGAATAATTATTAATACTAGCTTTCAACCCAAGTGGTAAACAGGGTAGGAGGATTATAATCAATTCAGACCTTTGTGTTATAATGGGGCAGATGGCCAGTTCTAGACTGAGGTGGTGAGAGTGCTGTTATTCTCTTTTAAACAAAAAAAAAAAATTGAAGCCTATATGCAAAGTTAGATTAGCTCTGTGAGGCTCGTGCCCCGTGATGGGGCCCAACCTAAGGCACTCAACCTAAGGCACTCAGCCCAATCCATGGACAAATGCAAAAATTGTTCTGTGTGCATTGATGTTAGAAGGCACTTTGATGCTAGAATTGACCTAACCCTATATTTATTTATTAATTATTTTGAGGAGCCTCCTTCCTCCTTGAAAATGCAAGAATTGCCAGTTGGGGTTGGGAGACTGGGGACATAAGTCTGAAGAATGGTGCACATTGATCTGTGTGCAAGCTTAAGCTAAAGCTGAATCACTGAACCCTTAAAACAAATATAAGATAAACAATTGACTAAAGTAAAAAATTTGCATTGAACAAAGAGACATGGCTTCAAGCCCCCCGAGGAAGAATCAGGAATTTATCAATGTCACTGATTCTGGGCATGAAACATAGGGAAAATAATGGTTCTTTGTTTTTGCTTTGATAATGAATAATAACTTAGCTATTAAGCACTTTTAGAAATGTCCTTTTTAGTGGAAAACGTGTTCGATTGTTAACCAAGTGAGCTTCCCACCCCCATTAGTCTACTAAGGCTGGCTGCCATGGATACTTTTCTTCCTTTTTCTTTTTTTTTTTTTTATAGATGAAGAACCTTAAAGTGATTCGTCCTGTTCAAAACAAACAAAGTCCAGGACATTGTCTCCCATTTGCCTCCAGAAAATCCAGAGTAAGTAACCTGAAAACTTTGAAAATTGCAATCTCCAACCTGCTTTTTGACCCTGTTAGGGAGCTCATCTCACGGTGGTTACAGAATAAGCAAAAAGTTAAACAAAGGATATGCTTTATTGAAGTAATATAGCCCCGACAAGTTACATTTTCATGACTTAATCGTGTCTCGTAAAAAAAAATATTAATAGTTATACAATTAAGAAATAACTAGACATAATTCATTAATTCAAATTCATTAAATCTTGTATTATATTTGTATTATATACAAAATTATTAAATTTAAGATAATTCTAATAAAAAAATATTATGAGAAAATTATTTTTTTTAATTTTATTTTTGAATTTGAAGAAAGAGATTTGAATTTTTTTAAAAAATATAAAATTATACATCAACGAATGAATTAAATATCTGAATATTTTTTTTTAATTTTATTACTTAGGAATATGATTCTCTAATACTTATATTATTCCATTCAATAAAGTGATGAGGTAAAAGGTTCAATACTATATTATTCCACTCAATAAAGTACTTTGATACGTCTTAATTAAATGATTTCCATTTTCCACGTGAACGTTCCTCATTTTTACAGTAAAACTTTTGCACCATAAATGGTTTTAATTAATGAAATTGATTTTTCCTATATCCAAAAATTTAAATATAAATCATTAATATATAAGGCAATGATTTGTCTTATAAATAAAAAATTAGTTATTAATTTTTAAAAATTAATTAAAAGGGTATCACTTTATTATTATTTGATTTAATGTTAAATAGAATTAAAAAATTTAAATTTAATTTTTTTTAAAATAAAAAATTTTAAGAATAAAGCAACATAAATAATTCCCTTTGATTTGCTTCTCTGTTTTTTTCCCCCTTATTTTCTCTTTTTACATAAAAGCTCTGATTTTCCCCTCTGTTATTGCTTCGTTTGTTTTAAAGGCGGGAGAGGAAATTGTTTTGCCTTACATGATTTGATTGACGCTCTTTGTCAAATTGCAATCTCTCTTGATCTCTGCTTCAAACAGGTGTAAACAAAACTCTTTCTTTTTTTTTTCTTTCTTTCTTTGTTCTGTTTTCATTGCCTGCTTTTAAGCCTTAGATCTGCTTTAATTTTCATTTTATGATCATCCATATTTTCAATTCAAAATCCATTTTTTGTTGCGAGATTTGGACTAACCCATCTCTTTATATCTCTGTTCTTTTTATCTTTTCTTCAACTTTCGGTTAGTAAAGGAAATGAAATCTTTATGCAGTCTCTGTTCCAAAATTCTTGGAATCTTAAGAATATGGTTTTAAAAAGTATATCTTTTTGGTCAAAATCAACATGGGTATTTCTTTAAATTTATCTTATTAAAGTTTTCAACCGTTTCTCTTAATTTCCTTGTTGGGTTTTCGTGTTTTTCTTGTTTTGAGGCATTTGTCAATACCCGATTGCTTGGATTACTGAAATCACATGATTTTTCTGTTCAGTATTAGCAGGTCTTAGAAATTTTGTGGAAAAGGAAGAATGGGCTATATAGGGGCACATGGAGTAGCAGCTTTGCATAGATACAAATACAGTGGTGTGGATCACTCTTACCTTGCTAAATATGTATTGCAACCCTTTTGGAGCCGCTGTGTCAACTTCTTTCCTCTTTGGATGCCGTGAGTTCTTCACCGTTTCTTGCTTTGAATACCCATACTTTTATTTGATGGTTGTTTTTGTTAGCTTTTGGCTTAAAGAAGTGTTTCTGTTTATACCTGTATGATAGTTACTACTTCTCAGTTGTATATTAGCTGGATTGTGCTATTTGATATAGTATTAAGCTTAGAGGAAGGGAATGAAATTATCTCTGTTTTAAAGTTTAAGTTGTAATCATGATCACGTGCTTCAATTGAACGTTTAGGTATTTTCCCTTTTTTGTGATATATGCTGGCACTAACGTATATATGTTTGTACATGTGTATGCTTCTGGCTTGGCATTTTTTTCAGACCAAACATGGTAAGTGATGCTTACTACGCTAAATTACAATTTCAATTAACATATATACATATATATGCACCCATGGAAAATATTTTCGTATGTATGCATATTTATATGTGCATGCATGCATTACTCTTCTTATTTGATTACTAATTTGTTATGCTTTTGTTTTTCAAGATAACACTTACAGGGTTTATGTTCTTGGTTACATCTGCGCTGCTTGGCTATGTAAGTGGGAAACTCTCTCACTACTTAATTTCTTCAATGCCATATTTTTTTGATTTCTGAATCTTAATGGTCAAACCTTTTTTTGACTCATGATGCTATCACTTGTCTGGAAGTTTTAGTATTATTTTCTGCAACTTCTATTTCATTAAATGCCTACATCATTGTGGAAAAACCCTTGTGATGATCTTTAATTTCAATTTATGTCAATCAATGAACATCTTCTAACTTTCTGACTTAAGGAGATGGGATTGTGTGGTCTATCTTCTCTAATTTCTATTCTAGTCATTTCCTGATAACGTGGTTGGATTGGATTTTGTGTGTATTTGATTTGATTGATAAGCTGAAATTCATTTATGAAATCTTAGTTTTTGTAATCATGGTGTTTTTTTTTTTTTATTTTGAAATTGGAATCTGTGTAATGAATGACTTAAAATGAGAGTTTTAAGGCTAATTGTGATTAGAAATGGTAGTGTATGTAAATGATATTTATATAGTGAGAAGGGCATTTGTATGTTGATTTAACCTGCAAAACTATAAATTGTCTTTCTTTTTCTCATGCACTTGCAATTTAGATAGAAATAAATTTCACTTCTTCTAATGGCAGTTTCTATGTTTGATATACAACTGGTGTTGCCTTACATGTCTGTTTAATTAATGTTGTTCTCATGTGTAAATGCTATCTTTCAGCAAACATGTTGGTTGTGTGTATGATGGTGTCTTGGAAGGCTTAGGAGAATGATACATGTTCTTTTGCTATAATCTTTCCATTCAGCTTTTTATTTCTATTACTGTTTCAGATTTATTCCCCTCACTTGGATTCACCCCCACCAAGATGGGTTCATTTTGCACATGGGTTACTTCTATTTTTATATCAGGTTTGCTCTTCCTTCTTGCTGGCAATGTTTTGAAAAATTCCTTCTCCTTTTTCCCTTGGTGTGTCTGGGAAGGGGGATGAGTGTGTGAATATTTAATCTTTATTTTCTGTATGGGTTCTTTTTGACGTATTAGTAATTACATGCTAGACTTTTGATGCTGTTGACGGGAAGCAAGCCAGAAGGACAAACTCCTCTAGTCCACTCGGAGAGCTTTTTGACCATGGTAATTTCACTTTATCATGTCTTTTCTCCATCACTTGCTACTTACATTTAGAACAAATTCTGATGTAATTATTATGTTTGGTATTCCTAAAATGTTACAGGGTGTGATGCGCTTGCATGTGCGGTATGTTTTTAACTTGTTGCATTACAGAACAATTCAAAGGCTAATAAAATTCTTCCATTATATGAGACTGATCCTTTTTGCAGTTTGAAACCTTGGCTTTTGGGAGTACTGCCATGTGTGGAAGGGACAGTTTCTGGTTCTGGGTAATTTCAGCTGTTCCATTTTATGGAGCTACATGGGAACAGTAAGAGATCCAAAATGCACTTTAGTTTTTTTTCTTTTGTTTCCCATGTAAGAAACCAGGCCATACTTGTGCAATCCTTCAATCACTTGGATTATTTTACAAAGGTGTATAAGTTTTGTCTTCATTGCTCTTTTTCTTGCAACCTCCACCATATTTGGTTGGGTAATTTGGTTGAGAGAGTTTTGCAATAATTTCCTTGATGTGTATATTTAAGGTATTCTAATGATACCGTTTGATATGTATTTCTCTTGCCTGTCTCTGTCCTTATTACGTAATATTTTAGAAAGGCGTATAGTTTATAATGCGGTTTTTGTAGCATACAGTTGAAAGTTGGCACTGCTGATACATCTGTTATTTTTCTTTTTTTTTATGCAGCTATTTCACCAACACGCTTATCCTTCCTGTAATGAATGGGCCTACTGAGGGTCTTGCACTGATATATACATGCCACTTTATGACAGCAATTGTTGGTATGCTACCTCACTTGATGTGTTATTTCCGCCTTAAACAACCTGTACTGTGAAACCTTTCTTTTACTTGGATGTCATGCATTGAAATTTTGAACTTTCATTATATATTTTTCTTCTATTTTTCACTTTTCTGACTGCTTTATCTTTCTTGTTTCTCTTAAGGTGCCCAATGGTGGGCTCAGCAATTCGGGAAGTCCATGCCCTTGTTCAGTTGGGTACCTTTTGTTAATGGTAAGTTTTTAATTATGTGATATTTCTTTTGCAATTGAACAATCATCAGCTAATGTCTTTCTTAGTTGACACTGCATAAATACTATAAATGCAATATTTGGGGGATCTTAGGGACATTTTATTATGAATTATAAGATATGATGGTTTTAATTTAAAGTTTTCTTTCTTTTGTGTTCTTGAATATGATCAATAGCTAGTTGAATTCTGTCACTCTTCCTCATATTGCTTGATGGATCTCATTTTTTCAAAATACCTTTTATGTTTGGGAAAGTACAAATGCAGCCCTCATGCTAGTTGTACTAATAGCAATGGATAATGGGTGAAACTATAGATGGAAATGATTTGATAAAGCAAATTAAAAAGTTTTAATACTCTGATGTTGTGGTAATATTGGAGCTGTCACAGAGACAACTTTGTGATGAATCACTAGATTCAGTAGTGAAATTGCTCCCCATTTGACTTCACAATATGTGATTGTCATTTTGTTCTTCATTCAATACCTTATCTTGGTGTTGTAGCTGTTTCAGCAGTGTTCTTATTGTACAATCTTGTTCTATTTTTTTTTTCTTTATCATTTGCTTTTTGATGTATCTGGTATATCTAAGTATCTGTCCTTTGTTTCCAGAATCTAGTTGTAAATGTTGGATTACAATTTTAAATTGTTAGCTGCTGACTGCATTATCTGTATAGGTATCTTATATTTGATTAGTTATTTATATTTATTATTATATTGTCTTAAGAAATGCAAGTCAAGCTCAGCAAATCGTGCTTTTTTCTTTTTATGTTGTCCTTGGATTTTTGGATCTTATTGGTTTATTTGTTGCTTTTTCCACCTTTTCTTTAACTATTGTTGTTACTTATTTTTTCTCCTCTTTTTGGCTTTAGAAATTCCAACACACAGAGCTGTGCTGTATTTGATGATAGCATTCTGTGTTACACCTACAGTTGCTTTCAAGTAAGTGGTTATCCGCATCTTAAAATGGTTAAAATTTAGTTTTGGCTTTCATGGTTGTAGCTTCTCATACTTTCTTTTTGGCATTCTTGTAGCCTTACACCAGAGCTGTGGACTATTAGACTTAGTTACTTTGACCTTTTGCTGCACATTCTCTACTTTTCTTTAGCCAGTTTCAGTCTGGTTTTACAGCTGAAGCTTCTCATGCTTTCTTTTGGCATTCTTGTAGCACTACACTAGAGCTGTTGACTATTAGGCTGAGTAACATGATCTTATTGCATTCTCATCATCAATGACATTTTTTATTCCCAAGTCATGGCCTTGAAATCCAAATATTTGATGACTGCCAAAAGATTTTAGCTCTGCAGGCCCTATTTGAACCTCAGAGGCCGTGGTTTCTATGCTTGAGGCCTTGTCTTATCAGTATAGGGTTTTTATTTTGTTGATTTTACAGCTCTTTGGTTAATATAAGCGTAAGCTTCATTACTGTGCTTGTACGGTTTCTTTTGCAGTATAAGCAATGTCCATAAGGTTGTTCAGGCAAGAAAAGGAAGCATGTTACTGGCATTAGCCATGGTAATTCTGTAACTTTTTATGTGTTTCTTTCTTCATTCCATATATGCCTAAATGCTTAATAGATGTTTTGTGTTCTTTTTTGTCAGCTTTATCCCTTTGCTGTGCTCATGGGAGGAGTGCTTGTTTGGTAAATTGAACCTGTTCTTTTTTCTTTTAGCAATGTTAGTTTTTTCCTTTTTGGTGTGCATATTTGCCTTACGCAATTTTTTAATACTTTGAAGGGATTATTTGTCTCCCTCCGATATTATGGGAAATTACCCACATTTAATTATACTGGGAACTGGACTTGCTTTTGGGTTCCTTGTGGTAAGGTTTGCTTGTCATCGGAATTTTCTAATATTTCTAAATTCCTAGTTAAATGCTTTAGTGTGTCATGTGCCCTCTTTATAACTGTTGCTGGCATCTATAAGTGAAACTGGTGACACTGATTCAAATATGTTTAGAACAATATCTTTTTAGACAATTTGGCTTGTCAACAACTGGAGACAATTCCTTACTTGCTTGCATGCCAGTAGTTTGAATGCTTAAATGAGCCAATGCTATTTTTAAGAGTGAATATTTTGTAATTATAAAACCCATTTTTTTTATTTTAATATAGGATGCTGTTGAATCCTAGGGAAGTTATTTCTATTTCCTTATTTTTCCTCTCTGTTTCTCTGTCTCCCTCTCTCTTTTCACTCACTCACTCACTCATCTTTTCTCTTAATAATTTCTATATATGAAATCTAAGGAAGCCATCACTTTAAAGTCTTTTACTGTTTCTGTTTCCATCACTTTAAAGTGCATTATTGATTTTCTTTGTCTGACTCATCTCTATAAACTCTTGTGCACCAAATGAAAATTTTCAGAGTTATTTATTTTGAATTTTTTCTTCTGCTCCCACAACTCTATGGATGAGGGGTGTTAATATGAACTCCGGTGTCCATCTTGGGGCTTTACTCTTAGTGGCTCCCTTTATAAGCTTTACTCTTAGTATTTGTGCACGTGTTATTAATTGTTGTGTATATGACTTTTGTGTGTATCTTTCTGTTTATCTGTCTACCTAGATATTGTTTTCTTTATTTCTTTTTCCACTTCCCAACACTTCTATATTTTCTTCTGAATATGTGGCTTTTGTTATAGTTGTTTCTTAGGCTTTAGCGTTCTATATCTCTGGACAGCACTTAAAATCATTTATTGAGCACTGATAAGGTAGGAAGACAAATTCCTATTTATGTGGTTACTGAGGGAAAATTGTTTTGACAGGGACGGATGATTTTGGCTCACTTGTGTGATGAACCCAAGGGATTGAAAACTAACATGTGCATGGTATGTAGCATTCTTTGGTGTGCATATTCTGATCAAACCAATGTGGGTTGAGGCTTAATATAGCTGAGCTTTGAGAAGCTTAGGCTTGGCTTCTAATGTATAAAATCAAGCTCTAGCCAATCCAAGCTTCTTGCAAGCCTAAAAAATTGCAGGCTTGGACTTTAGCTTGTGACAGATTTGTCAAGGTCAGCTTGACTTTGAATGATCTTGATGATAAACTAAACTCAACTGAGTTTGAAAAAGTTTACTTGTTCTTAAATAAGGATCCTAATAAAACTTTTACATTAATATTTTCATTTATTTAAACTAGATAGAGTATTGAACTCTCAATTGAGCTTCATTATGTTCAGGGTTGAGCATGATAAGCTAAGCCAGCCTTACTTTAAGCTTGAGTTTGACTTTTTAGCAAACAAGCTTGAGTAAAGTGAATCCTGAATTGAGATGAATGTGAGCAGCATGTCTTTTCTGCACCTTTACCCTCCTGTTTTACTGCTTTGGAGTTCAATAAGCTAGTGCCATAGAATTTTACACCTTCAAAAATACTGCATCACTCTTTATTTCTGATTCCATGTATAAGGATTTATATTTGTACTTAAATTTTTATGTTAGTTTATTTACAGGAGCAATGATCTTTTCCTTTAAGAGGCAAAGATTTATTTATTTATTTTAACTACTTTTTGATGGACTTGATTACATGTTTTTCTTGCAGTCACTCTTGTATCTTCCATTGGCAATTGCAAATGCTCTTACAGCTAGACTGAATGATGGGTATGTGTTAGTTCGATTTTGCTTGTGACCTGATACAGTGCCATGCCATTTTAGTTGTTGTTTCTCATGGACATGAATACTAATTGTTGTTTTCCCTCTTTTACTCCAGTGTTCCTTTAGTTGATGAGGTCTGGGTTCTTCTTGGTTACTGTGTATTCACAGGTATGATTGCTGCCTTCTTTAGTCATTTTATTTAAGGGTTTTAGGCATCTTCTAGACTTTTAGCACGTTTAATTGCTTTTAAACTGACTTGAATCTGGCTGACTCCCATGTCATTCAAACCCATTTTTAAGGGAGTAAAAAGCATGGATTTGGTACTCTATGCAACTTTTTTCCTACATCTATTAATAAATTTGTTTGGCCAAAAAAAATCTATTTATTTCTGAACTAGTTCTGTAATAGGTTTTGTTTGAAAATCTAAAGACCGGAGTTTGGTTGTGGTTTAAAATGAGATCTATTAATTTTTAAACATTAATTGGTATTATAAGTTAGCATCTTTATCTCTCTGTCAGTTCAAAGCTCTGTGCTATAATTTTATTTTTATGTTGTTATATGTTGCCTGATATTTCTCTTTTTCTCGAAACAGCATCACTCTACTTACACTTTGCCACATCAGTTGTTCATGAAATTACGACAGCTTTGGGTATTTATTGCTTCAGGTGAGGAAGTTCTACTGCCCATCAATGTTATTTTGGGCATAGAACTTTGTATTTTGCTATTTATTGTGCAGTGATTTGAGTCATTGGTACATGTGGCGCTCTCAAAATGAAGTTTAAAGCTCCTAACTTGTAGGATATATTATTCTTCTGTTGTCTGTCTTTCTTTGCTTTAATGTGTTTTGGGTCAAATTCTGCTAAGATTCAGTATTATGACTGCAATGATATGCAAGTGTGGTTGGACATGGGACCTACTTAGGTTAAATTTACTCCTTTAGTCGGTTTGATTAAGGTTGTATGAAGTGATATTTGGGTAACACTTGTCTCTTTTTACTTAGATTCATCTTGGACTATACTTATTTGTTTGTTGCTCAGCTTTTATCCTAGTTACTTTCAACCCTAGAACTTTTGCCTGTGTTTTGTTTATTTTTTTTCTTTCGGTTCTGTAGAAAAGTTTAAATTCTACGACGGGCCTATTTGTCTTGTAGTGTTGAGAATATTAAGGTTTCAGGTTGCTCTTCAGAGTACTTTTTCTAGTCCATTGTTTCTAATCATTATCCCTTTGTTAAAATGACAGGATAACTAGGAAAGAGGCTTGAACATTAGTGATGGTTATCTGGGGTATGTTTCTTTTTCCCTCATTCCGAACCATGATATTGTTGAGATTGCAATACGTATGGTTTTGACCTGCGTGTCAGTACAGAGTTCGAGTTGGATTAAGCTTTCTGACTGTTGTTTTTCACAATTATCTAGTGCATACAGGTTCCTGGATGGAAATTGGTTTACAACTTTTGCTCCACCGGAAGGTTGGAAGCACTGCCGTAGTGATTTCAGTATTTGGCAAAGTTCTTTTTGATCCGAATCTAGTCCTAGTGCCAAAACTATTGCAGCTCATTGACATTTTTATAGATGTTTTGTTGAGTTTGAGAATAGAGTAGGAAAATTTAGTTATGTGTACTCTTTTATCTATGACTTAAATTTATGAATCAATTATTTTCTGGTAGATATTTACAATCAAAGTTTTTGAAGCATATACAGCAAAAAGCACTCTAATCCCAGGCAGGGTAGCTGAAGCATATAATGTTGATGATATATGGAACTTGTGAATGAACTGGAAACTTCTATTTCTGGCAAGTATATGCACAACTCTTAGAATTGGAAAAGATGGGAAAAGTGGGAAACTAAAACAGCTATCATAAAGGTATCTACCAATGTAAAATGCAAAACAAATTAATTATAAATAAAATAAAATAAAAAAAAGAAGTATTTTTTCTCCAAAAAATCTATGCATCTAAGATATGCCTAAATAGGGTTTGGTTACTGAGCCTATGCACAATGTTCCATTCAATTCATAAATTTCACTGATGGAATTAAATGTGATTCCACCATTTCCATCCAATTGTTTCAAAAGTTTTCCCTCTTGATCGAACTTGACTCCAACAGGATCTGGAAGCTTGGTGTGGGCATCATTCTGAATCCTTCCTGATCTTCCACTGTCGAGTCCTACCCAGAATTCTCCATTCTTGTGTCTTTGAATGTTATCAGGTGTTCTTGACAATTGTATGAACAGTTGTGGAATATAACTGTTTGCTTCATCTTCAAGCTTGAATTTCAAAATTCTCATTATATCTGATTCCGCAACTAGAAGATAAGAGTTATCTGCACCTAAAGCTACACCATTTGGAAACGCTAAGCCTCTGAACATTACCGAAACATTTTTGGTTCAAGGGTCATATTTAAGTAGTCGTCCACTTCTATCATAAGTTATTTTTAATAATAAATAATACTTACACAATCACACAAGTAATTAGTTTTTTTTTTATTATTTAAAATAAATTATAATAGTTTGAATAAAAATCTTATATATAGAACCCAAAATATTTAAACTCAAATTAACCTCCCTAGTCCTCTCTTCACTTTTTTTTTTTTTTTAAATTTGGCACCAATTAATAAGATGTATAAAAAAAATTAGGGAGGGAATATGATGAATAGGGCAGAGAGAGTAAAAATGAGGTACCTTGTTTGGAAGAAAATGCTACTACCAGTGAAATAGACCACCCTTGTCCTGGAATCAATGTCTAAACCATTTGTAAACCTGAAAGGGACTACTTCAGCTGAACTTGCAAGTTGTTGAGCCACGCCACCGTTGGGTCCGACCACTAGCAGACCAAAGTATGCGTCTGCGATGTAGAGGTCGCATGTCGCATAGTTGAATTTCAGACCCAGTGGCCTTCCGCAGATTGGTTCAAGGTTTGGATTTGTGGAACCATCGCAGAGCTTCCTATCCCTGACCCAATAAATAAAAGAAACCAGCAATTAATCAGTTTGTTATTGTTTCAAAGAAGAAATAGTGAATAATTGAGGAAAGAAAAACATGTGTATTCATGCATGCAGGATGATAGAATGTACATACCTTACTGGAGAAGGAATGGCGAACTCTTTCCAACCAAGATGTGGTCCGTGCCATTTTTGTATTCTGCCATCAGAAACACCAACATAAGGTCCATGGTTTTTACAGTCGAAGGCGACGCTTTCAGGTCCTGTGACTTGAGGGAGGTCGAGTTGGTGGTAATTCTTGGGGACATCATCACCGTCAGGAGGCTGTTGATAGGATTGTTTGATGTTTTGGGAGAGCAAAAGCACAAGGAACAAAAACTTGAATGAAAGAGATATCTTCAAGGTTGAATTGGAAACAAGGAGAGAGAGTTGGATTAATGGCTGCAGAATAAGAATTATAACTGATAATGGTAGCAGAAGCACTTGTGAAAGAGGATGTGAGCATTGAGCATATATTTATCTTCAGTTATTCCTACTGGGAAGGAACAGAAATACCAAGGCAAATCAATTTAGAAGATTGAAACGCGTTGCACGTTGCATTTGATGCAGAATTATTAATTAGTATATTTGAAGGATTGCATTGACGGCAGAAATATTATACTCAATATGTGAATTATAATTTGGTATTCAAGATTGTTTTTTAAGATTGAATAAAATTAGACTGAATTAATAATTTATTTGTGTTTATTTAAATAAAATGATTTGATCTAATTGATTCATTAAATTTAAAAAATTTGACCTAATTGACTTATTTAATCAATTTTTAATTTAAAAATATTTAAATCAAATCAATCAAAAAAATAAATTAATATTATATTATATATATTATTTTTAAAATTTTAAATTTATGTAAAATATATATTTTTATTACTAAATTACTATTAGACAAATGTTATATTTTTTTATGTTAAAATTATTTATATATTTTATAATTATAAATAAAATTTTATAATTTTTAATATTATAATTTTAAAAAATAAAATTTTAATCTTTTTGATTTAAAACCCAACCTGTCGCACTAATTCAATATTTAATTAATTTTCATTAAAATTTTAAAAATATTTTATATATTTTATCCTACTTAAATATGATAAATCGAACTGACCGTACCACCTAATTGTTCACTCTTACAAATTTCAATCTGTTACACCATATCTCTGTTTAGCCTTGCTTTTTTTTTTTTAACAAAAAAATAGTTTTCTCCTTCTAAAGTCCGGTGATTTCTGTTTACCATTTTCTTTTATTTTTTTTTCAAATTTTTAACAAGAAAAACATACTTATCACCAGATCATCAGAAATTATCTGGGCAAAGTTTCATCTTCCGAGTCTGCTAACTTGAAACCTGAACCGCCAGGGGTACCACATTTGTCTAATGTTAAATGGCCAAAAAGTCACAAAAACCATTCCCCTAAAGAAAATACAGTAGAAAATAGCAGAGTGGGGGAAGTGAGTAACGAATGCCAACATTAGCATTGCCTAAACTTTGTTCAATAAATTAAATGTTGAGATCTTTCGTACTCTTCAATTAGCCTCCTTTCCCCGTTTTTCTCTTCCCTACTTGATTTGAATCAGGTTACATGAACTATAGTATCATTAAAATCTCTCCATCAAACCACATAGCTATTGCCTTGCAATGATGCAAATAATGCCTCAATCCCAAATATCTTTTATAAAATGGAGCAGCAAAGCTACCCCTGCATATGAAATTGCCCATCCCATCTCATGATGGAATCTGCCGGTGAAACCAGAAGTTGAGAACATGTATTCGATTGAAATAGATATGGCACAAGGTAGTTGCACCAGGTAAGATGCAAACATACCACTTACTACTTCAAACAATTGCTAGCTTGAAGATCTAATACAGAGACAACAACTGAGACTTGTGATCAATCCCATTGAATACGTAAGTGCCAGACATGGGAACAAACTGTTTTGTTATAAGCTGCAACAAATGCAATTTAGGGCACTTATAAGAACACCAAGTAATACGAACTATGCAAAACCAAAATCAGTTTTTGATAACTGCCTCCATTTAGACCATGGCAACATGCACTTGAAACACATAGCTGATAAAAAGACTAAGATGCTATACCTTGATCACCTCTTGTGATGCAATTCCTCCAATAAAGGCAGCAACTGCATGGAGCTCTGCAGCACCAAATCGACACATTTCATTTATAAGGTCCTCCGTCAATGTTAAGCCATTGCAACCCAAATCATTAAGTAAGCTAACAGCTGTAGTTTTTAACCGAGATATATCCTCATCCATTCCACTGGAAAAGAATAACCACATAGTTAGCATGCAAACTCAGGTTATGATACTAACAGAAAGAAAAATTAAAAAGAGTTAGGCTTACCCATCAAACTGCCCGGGAAAACTGTTGAAATTTGCAGCATAACGGTCCACAGCTCTTAGAAGAATATAGAATCCCACAGCAACACTACATATAAACACAAGAGCACAGGTTTTAAGCAAGACATATCATCAAGATTTGGATTGTAATCAAAATCATAATTTTGCAAATTGACAATCAAAAATCAAATCATAAAACACAGAAAAAAAAGGAAAAAACTTCATATGAATTTTAGATAATAAGCATTCATGTAAAACAAGGGAAAGGAAAAAAAATGCTAAAACTAAATATGTAAGAGTATAAAAAAGTTCTTAAATTCACCTTTCAGATTCAGAAAACTATATACCTAAACGTGAACAGCTTCTCAACAACTTATAGTTTGGGAGAGTCAAACAAATTCATATTTATGTGATTTTCTAACTGTTTAAAGAAAGTTTAGGAACCTTAAATTCCTTGTAGAAATCAAAAGAAAGATAAAAGCTAAAGCATTTTTCTTTATTATTATTTTGATTCTATAGGCCTTCAGGAAAGGGTCTAAAGTCTTTTGCTTGAAAAAGAAGTGGTAAATTTTTAAATAGCTGGTGTAACTGCATCTGTTTGGACGTTCAGGTCTGGTTGGGAAGGTTATGAAAGTTTCAATTTCAGAGTGTGTGTCATTTGAATAGCTTCAATTTCACTTTCACAGAGTTAAAGCCCTAAACCAGTACCAATCAAAGCAGTATGTCCCAGGCATCAAAAACTGGAAAAGCCAACATACAAGATCCAACTAGATGTTTCTCTAAACAACAGACTATGCTAACTGACTTCTAGGATTTGGAAAAAATCAGAGAAACGCAATCATAAAGCAAGGACCCACATTGTTACTATAGCATTACATAGAAGACCAGGCAAATTCAGTTAGTTTAAGCATGTTATATGACAGACAGAATCCTATGACGTAATGTTAAACTATCACTCTATAAAAGAAAGTTTTCATCTATATAGGACAATGCATTTGGTCCAAAACAGATAAAAGAACATCATAATATTCCGAAAGGAGCAGAGACTGGAGATTGGATAATGCACATAATTTTGAACTTTGGAAGAACCAAAATTTAAGTCAGTGGCACCTGCAATCTTCATCTGTTAAATACTTCTGCAGCTCAGGAAGGGATGGGTTATTATACTCATCCTCAATGAGGCGATACCTGCAAACCTACAAAGTAAAGATTAGAATGCCTAATTGATGGGCAGCAAGTCAAAGAGCTATAAACGAATGACAACTTCTTCTATACAAGCTGTCTAAAATAGGTTATCAACCCTCAGATTGTGCTTTTGAGATTTTGCCCATGTGTGCTCAAGGTAGCTGAGGGAGATCTCAGAAGAGGCATGCCTCATTATAATCTCTTTGGAATCACCGTTAGGGTGAAACCTCAGCAACATATTGCACAATATTCTATTTGTCATAACATAAACATTCATGCATGGGGGATGCTGATAATAAAAATAAAGGGCAGAAAGATCCAATTAACAGAAAGACAAATGAAGAAAATTAGCCCAGAAGGCCAGAACAGCTAGTGATCACCAATAGGATTAAGACAAAAGATTATTTACTGAAAAGCGTTTAACAAAGCACAATAGAGATCCACCAAGGTATTCTACAAAATGATGCTATAGGCTCCAAACAGTTTACACACTTTAGTAGAAATTGTGATCATGATGCCATTTACCATCAAAGTGCTTCTCATATCAAGGAGGATATAGGCAGTAGACTGGACCATAAAATAACAGACAGATGCAATTTAACACACTTACTTTGAGTTTTCTTGCATTTTTACAGAAGCTTTTTATTGTTGCCTTTGGGATACTATTTGGATCTCTGCCAATTTTCTTAAGAATATTCCTAACTCGTTTTTCAATGACAAGAAAATCAGCCTCAGACTTAGCCTGATAGATCTTCTGCAAGTTTACATAGTGCCTGAACAAGAGAATTGATAGAGCCGTCATCCTCAATTTTAGATAAAAGAAACAGCTAGAAATTTTGAACAGATCAATCACTAACTCAGTTGAAGATGTCATATCTGGTATGGACCCCTCAAGCGGTGCCTCCCCACCACCTTCATTTGCAATGAACTCCTGCATAAAGTGCACAATTGCAAAGACTAAATTCGATCAATAGAGACTTCCAGGAGATTGAATAAATTTAACTAGATGGGCAATCACAAACATTTATAGCAGGATGGACATTGATTAAAAATTCAATAATTTTAAGCAACTTTACATAGACAAATTAATATCACCAAGAATGTTGCATGGAAAATGCATGTTAAACCTATGCATAACGTTAACAAATAGCAAAATATCACGCCACCAGAACACAATATAAAGTCCAACTTTTTTTCTATCCACAAACAGGCATGCCCGTGATACTTCCCATAGATGGTGCCACTTAAATTAAGCAATTGGACAATACAAAATTGACAATTACTTCAAATTATTGAGACGTCTTTGCAAACTGAAAGTTTATCTAAAATTTTCCCAAAATTATTTGAAGTAAGAGTGAAATAGTTCTGAGAAACAAGTCAACTATGCAAATAATCTGCTCTAGTTATAAAATTATAAAAGCTCTAGCCACCATTCAGGATCAGCAAGCCTCATTTAGGTTTTTCAGAGAAACTCTACGGTTACAACTAAACAAATAAATGATTCTACGCATGTATCAATCTATAACTGTTCATTACGAGAAAAAAGATATAAGTGACTTTCTAACCATGCCAGTTCAGCCACAATAAAGTGAAGGCAATGTAATTGTTAATTGAGTTTTTTGCAAGTGCAAGTTAACTTTTAAATCACCAACCTTCAAAGCTGCTACCATCAACCAAAAGTCAGAAGAATTAGAAGCAACTTCAGCACAGCTATCAATAATTATCTGCTGCAAATCTGAACCTGAGATAAAAAACAGAGGGTTAGGTTAACCACCAACCAGAGCAAAGTCTGATGTTGCAGCTGATATTAACTCAACGCTGGAAACCAACTAATAATGAATGCAAAAGATCCTACATGACAATTAGTAATAGAAGCTTGATCAAGAAAAGTAAAGAGTTTACTAATCTTAAAAAGGATACTTTGCCCACTCAAATTGTTTTGCATCAATAAGTTCTTTGTCCGAAATATAGTTACAACTAATTTCTTAATGTGAACAGACAGCAAGTTTCCTCAAATCTGCTTCCCTCATAAACCTAACGCATGAGAGCAATACCAACTCCAATCCCAGGAAAAAGCGTTGCCATGGGTTGGTTAGCTGGATTACATGGTTCAAGGCAGTACAAGCCACAGATCCTTCTATAAAATCAATGTACTTGTCACTGTATTTCCAGATGATACAAAGAAGTTTTTATGGAAATCCTCCAAAAACTTTAAACCATGCTTCTCCTTAAGATAAACTTACTGATTCCTCGAGGAGCAAACACTTTGAAGGAGGCATCAATAGCTTCTTTATAGTTGTCTTCATCCATTGCAACCATCCTGGCTTTGAGAAGTTCCTAAAATGTCCAAGAACTAAAACTAAATCCGCCAACATAAATCAGAAGAAAAATCTAACAGATAAAATTTGCAGAAATTTTTAAACCTTGAATTCTCTTTTCTCTTCCCTGGTTGATGGAAGACTACCTCCATGGCTTTTTATCCACTCATCAGCCATCTTCACAAGGATGACGACGTATGGTATGTGTTTATGAGCAACAGGGTCTTGCACATTTAGGTCAATAGCTTCTGCAAACCTATTATTCATAAATGCCAGTCAGAATTCTAACAGTGGAAAACCAAAGGATATAAGCTTAAAGTTCAATGAATATTCACATATATTCTAAGGACACATCAGAGGTCAAAACATTAAGAAAAAGACATCAGTAGATGAATTACAAGATTTCCTTGAGGATATACCAAAAGTACAGTTTCATCCTAACATAATAGAAAATATATACTACCTCCCTCAACAAGAAGTTAAAGTGTAATAAAACTTGCCACTGACCATAAGTGAGGAGAGTATTTGGTTTCAGGGAGCTGAGTTTAGGTATCTAATAAAATACAAAGATGTAATGTATTTTCTATCTAATGATTTAACAGTTAAACTGACATCATAAAACCATTATGGTGCAAGCCAATAGCAAATAGAAATGTATAACCATGCACTGAGAAATAAACCTACATACAGCATTAATTAATAAAATAAAATAAAATAAATAAAAAATCATACCCTCTCAGTTCAGGCCATGGGTTATTCAACCGAAGGTCATCTAAAAAATGATCAGGCTTTGACTCAATCACAGCATGTTCCTGCCACAAGCAAAACTTGATGATTATTATTAAACCTTTTCCTTCATTTTCTCCTAGCATCTTGTCTAAATTTTAAAATGAATAACCATCCATTTCCTCTTGACCTACATAAAAATTCAATTGAAATTAAAGATATTTTCATACTTATATCATTTATATCTCTGAGATGTCCATGGTGATGGGATGAAAGTACAAAAAATGTAGACTACAACATGTTACCTTTACACTAATGCGAACTAAACCTGTTAGGCCATAGGAGCGAGCAAAAATCAACATCACATTTGCTTCTCTACAGATTCTATCAAGCTTCACCATAGATTCTTCCACCAGCTGAAACAACATCATAGTCAAAAGGAATGAATCAAAATAAAAGCAAGAATAGAATCACAGGATTTTTCTAAGTAACAAAGCAACACAAACTGACGAATAGAGCTATTTTAATTCCAAATGGCCTTTGCACACATAGACATCAATAAGAACCAGACTTACCCCTAAAAGAGAAATAGACAGTAACTTGTAGCAATATAATATGAAACCTAACAGTTAACTTCATCGCTGAAAGTAAGTAGTTAAGGAATGGGAAGATTGGATACCTGAGTGGCTACAACTAAGGTAAATTGAGAAAAAAAAGATGGGTTGGTGTCGATCAAAGCTTCGGGATACTCTTCAATAAACTTAGCTTTAACAGCATCATTTAGCTCTTGGAGGAATGAGCAAACACACTTGGCCTTTGACTGACCAAGACTTGACTCATCCACTAACCCAGAACAATACCCAAAGAGGAGACAAGATTATTACAAAAACGAAGGTTATAAAAATCGAAAAAAAAAAGAGAGGGGGAGGGGGAGCACTATAAAACTTACCCATAAAATTATTTCCAAGGTCACCCAACTCAACCTTAGATCCATCAACTATTGTAATGCTTCCAACACCACCAAGAACAAGATTCTTCAAAGTCTCAGAACCAGTTGGCCCACAATTTAGTAAACATATGCTTGCTTTCTCTAAAGCTGCTTGCCCTTGTTCACCCCAGATCCTGCCAATTTTTTAATTTTTTTAAAAATTTTGTTAACATTGCGAATAGGCACAGCAACTTAAATTATTCGGGAGAAAAAATCTATTGAAACTTGAATTTTTTCTACTCTTTTTTTTTTTTTTTGCAAAGATAGAAAATTTTAAATCAAAACCTAAAAAGGAACAAAATCTAATTACAGTTGATAGGATACCTGAGCTGACGATCATATTTTGTTTTAGGCTCCGCCATTGTTAAACTTAATTTCTTTTTCGCTTGCTTACTACGCACAGTTACAGTCCACGCACTGTCCGTGTGCGTTTTGAGGACAACGCCGAGGCTTTTGATTAGTGCAACGGTGTGTTTTATCAGGCGGACCAAAATAGCACTATAATTATTTGATTATTGATGGCCTAAAATAGCGTCGTTCAATGCTTGTCGCTGCTCTGATCTGCTATGCTCAAAAGTCATGGGCCCGTTGGGCTTGGTCTTGGGCTTCGGCTGCTTAAATATTTCATAAAGTTTCATTGTTTGCTGGCGCGGGGCACTGCGAATCAACATAAAGAGCAGCTTAGGCTAGCTGTTGCCTTGGTGGTAGAACTGATAATTTTATATATGATACAACAATACTATACAAACACGACACATTTAAACAGACTTAGGTTTAAACTAATCACGTCAACACAATTAGTACATGAATAAATTATTTATTAATTACATCAAACCCGCTTAACCCATTTAAGATCCATATAAGATAAGATTTTAAGCATTCTAGGCTTAGTCAAAAGTGTTAGATTGAACAGTTTTTAGGCGTGTGACTCTCACTATTGCTGTGTTCAAATTACAAAATAATTGCAGTTAGAATCAGTCTTTGAAACTAAGGAAAGCATAAATACTTGCTAACCCAGTCTGAACCTTGACTTTCCTTTTATAAAGACTTACAGATGAACGATTTACTAAGCATTAATGGCTCTTAGAAAATATCTGCAAGGTGGGGGCCTTCATTTAAGTCCCATGCGAAAACTGAACGGACATTATAGCCTACAAATCCAAAAAACATTGCTGAAATATCAGAAGCAGAGCACTAGGGCAAAAGTACAAAATTAAATAGGCGAAAAGGTGCCATGAATTAAGCTAACCGATAGATGAAATAAAAGCATGCAATCAGCAACATAAAGAGAAAGCAAAACATCTTACTATCAGATTAAGGATCATGGCAAAGGGGTTAGCTAATGGTGCTCATTAAGTCTTTTGATGGTTGCCATAGAAACCTTGAACCAAATCTGATCTTTGATTGGGATGAAGGGTTTATGGGAGGGGAAGGGCTATTGATCCTATTTCCCTGTCTCATGGCACAGCCAACTGGACTTTAAATGGTAAAATAAATGATCATTGGGAAACCATTGCCTAGCTGAGAGTGCACTAGAAGAAACTTGAACAAGAAAGGTTTTGAAATCCTCTTAAGTCAATTCTAAGGCCATATGCAAGATCCTTCAACTTGTGTTCATCTTCCTCTGGAGGTTAATCACCAGCTTGCTAACTTAAAGCAAACTTGTTCAATGGAAACAATAACAAAGCTCTGAATATCAATCTTTAGCAATCAGCTAAACATCAATTCTTACAGGCCAAGAATCTAACCTTTTGTAGCAATCCAGCTATCAAGCCAAGTGCAGAGCTACCACATCTGAATATCAAAGATAGTTAAAAGAACTGAGCTATTGAGAACCCAGATGACTCTAAATTCTAACAATCTCCACCTCAATTTGATCAGCTTTCAAGAAAAAAAAATTGAACTGAAGTTGTTGGCAGGTGCCATTTCACCATCACTTATCAGCCAACCCTAACTCACATTCACTTTCATTTAGCTGAAGAACATAGCTTCCGAAAGCAAATCATACTTTCTTTACACATCAACAAGAAAAAGAACAGCTCTTCCAGCTAAAACTTGGTCCTTCTGCAGACACCAATCACACATGTTTTCAAAGTGATGTGATCATGGTGCACAATTTAAGCCAGTTTAGATAACAATGTAGCTGATGTAAGCTGCAATGCAGAGCTTATAACGAGCAGGAATGCAATTAAAGACTTACATATTTACATGATTCAAACCCCAATGAACAGTAGCATAATTAAAGATGCTAGTAATAAATTTACTTAACCAAATCATCAAACATTGATTAAACAGTTTTTGATTTTTCAGTAATTAATTAAAGCTTCAATAAAGGCTTAATTTCGTAGAACAGGTCAGAGAACTGTGTAAATTTGCAAATAACAGATTCAAAATGGAAAACTAAAAATTTATTACAACTATTAGTATTTGTTTCATTTTTCTTTTCAATTTAACAAGAAAGGAGTAACCAAATCTACAACCTAGGGCAAAAATAGGAAGGAAAAAAAAAGAGTTCAAATTCACATAATAAACTACTTTCATTCACTAGTTAACAAATCCACAACCGGATCGGCCAAATCCAGAGTCGACTGTGTTGAATTCAGAAACAGCATTCCTTTGGCGGCTAATAGCTTCTTCCTCTGGAGACACCTGGGCCCGTAGACTCTCGCTG
Source organism: Theobroma grandiflorum (assembly GCA_036013995.1). Classification (NCBI taxonomy): domain Eukaryota; kingdom Viridiplantae; phylum Streptophyta; class Magnoliopsida; order Malvales; family Malvaceae; genus Theobroma; species Theobroma grandiflorum. Next base: position 3,208,537 of record CP142127.1, read on the forward strand.
TCGCCGCGAAGCAGGGGAAGCCGTCAATGGATGCGGAGAAGTTTTGACCGCCGCTAGACGGCGGAGAGGACGGGGAGATCTGAAAGAGGGAGCTGATTCGGTGCGATCTGGCGCTGATCCGTGAGTCCCTGAGGCGAGCTAGGGCGCCGGGTTTGAGATACTTTAGGAAGGGTTCGGTTCCGGTCAGGGAATGCCTGGCTAAGGATCGGGTTCTCCGGTTCATGATTGGAAGCGAATGGGTTAAGCGACAGGGAAATAGAGGTTTTTTTTTTTTTGGTGGTGTTGAGGAGGGAGATAGGGTTTGGCCGTTTGGAAGATTAGGGTGGATTTTTAAGGAGGGAGAGAAAGCGGGAAAATGAGGGAGGGAATAGGGGGGTTTGAAAGAAGCGGTCAGGACTCAGAAGGCGCGGAATTGAGTTGGCTTCTAGGGTTGGCTCATGGCTGCTGAGTTGGTCTGGCATCCGTGTCGGGTGAGTCCCTAGCATTTTATGTCAAGGTGATGCATGGAGCCATGGTCCACTCTTGGTGCACCCCAAATAGGCGCACCAGGACCAGGGCCAGCGTCTATTCTCTTTTGTTGATCTTTACTCTTAAACATTGTCTGATTTTTTTATAATTATTGATTATTTAAGGTGATATTAATAAAAAAAATTATAATTAATGTATTATCCTTCTTTATTATTATTATTATTATTATTATTATTATTATTATTATATCCTTTTGTTAAATTAGCATTTTCGATTATTGCGTGCATTATGAGTGAATATTTACATATAAATTTTAATGTAAAATCTTTTTACAATATAAATTTTAAAATTTAAATAAGTGAAAGTGTTTAGTTTTAAAAACTATAAGTTATTTAATAATGTTTAAATTAAGAGGATAGGCACAAAAAATAAAATTGGTTTTTGTTTTATGTGCAATTGGTATGTAATATTAATTTATGATAATAATAGTAATAACTTTCCTAAATAAAAACATTATTCATAAAGTCATATTTCATAAAATAAGAAAATTATTTTTTTCTTATAAATAAAATAAGAACTTTTATTTATTGTAATTTCTCACTGAAATTTTCCAACTAGTTCTTTTTTTTCAATTTTTAAAAGCACTTTCAAAATTATTTTTCAATATTTGCTACTTTCTCCAATGAATTTAGATCAAATTTTATAATTTTTAACTCTATTTCTTTTAATTTTTTTTGACATAATATATCTTAAAAGTTTACGTTAGTCTAATATAATATTAATCAATAAAAGCTATTTCAAATAATCCAAAAATAACAAAATTAGAAATCATCACTACTGAAAACTGAAAAAACCCTTTTTACCTCTAAAAAAAAACCTAGCTTTCCCTCCATAGAGGCAGACTTATCCTGTGATCCTCCGACTAAGGCAGATGTGGCTTGCGAAACTAACTCTGTTAGGGTGGGCTTAAAGTGTGGTAGATTAGGCATGGAAAATGCAGAATGTGAGGACTTGTCAAAGGCGGTTAATCAGGAACAAATGTTAAGTCAGGAAGATCTGCCACGTTCATCATATTGCAATATTTTAATGAATAGAGATCAATAGATGTTTTTGGCGAGTGATGAATTTGATGATGAATTTTACGGTTTTGACGATTTGGTTTCGGATGATGACTTTATTGAGAATAAAGTGGGACGCTTTTGCATTAATCTTTCCAAAGAAGAGAAAAAGCGAATCAGACTGCCATGGATGAGGACCTTTATTGTGAAGCTTCTTGGTAGAGACATCAGTTACACTTACCTGTGTAATAGAGTCAAGCAATTATGGACTTTAAAAGGGGATTTTCAAGCGATAGACTTAGATAATGGTTTCTATTATTTCCGATTCTCCAACGTGTCGGACTGCAACCATGTTCTATTGGAAGGATCGTGGGTGATAGCTAATCATTATCTCACTATTGGTAGATGACACCAAAATTTCGCTCAGAAGAGGCATCTATTGACTTTGTTGCTGCATGGATAAGGCTACCTGGAATGCCACCGGAATACTATGATAAAGAAATCTTGATGAGAATAGGTAATGAGATAGGCAAGACACTCAAAGTAGACCAAACCATATCTTTGGCCATGAGAGGCAAATTTGCTCGTCTATGTGTAACTTTGGACCTCTCTAAGCCTTTGGTTTCTAAGGTGTTTATTGGAGGAAGATGGCAGAGAATTGAGTATGAAGGTCTTTAAATGCTTTGTTTTCATTGTGGGAAATTCGGCCATAATGTTGAATCATACCCAATTCGACATACAGAGCAAGGAAGACATTTTGCAACATGAGCAGAGGAGGTAGCAAAGAGTGCTATGAACTCTGAAAAGGATTATGAAGTTTCAAATTTTGGTCCCTGGATGGTAGCCAAAAAATCGTATAAGCATCCCAATGGTTCTCGTGTAGAACACAATAATAAGTTTAGGGGAAGACTTTCTAATCCATCAGGAGATTCTAATAATGTGACTAAGTCTGGGTCACGTTTTCAAGTACTGGATAATGTCAATGGGAATTTGAAGGTAGAAGAGACAGCACCTGAATCCCTAAATAATGCAGTTATCGAGCATTTTTCGATAATAAACAAAAAATGTATTACTTATCCCAAAAATAAAGAAACATTGAAGGAATCCCTTCAAATTGCTGCATCAACATCTAACAAATATTTTACTCATTCAAAAGGTAAAGGAAAAGTGATTTCTACAGGGGTTATCAAAATCACCTCTAGAGAAAATAGATTGGTGAATTATGGGAGCCAAATGAATGAAAGTATAATAAGAACATGGGAGTAAAGCAACAGAGCTAATGGTACTTTTTAGGCAATAGTAGAAACAACCATATTAGTTGGAAGCTCTTAGTTAGTTCTTAACCAAGTTCTTGCTACAACTATTCCACAAAACTCTACAAACCATGAAGGAATGATTAGGGTTGGGGTCAATGGAGTGGCAAGAGAGAAACATGGTTAGAGAACATTTGGTGAAAACAATCTAAAGAAAGATGCCGCTTTGATTTTAGAAGAGATGGAGTTAAAGGAAGGTGATGAGGATATTATGCAAGCTTTGTCTTATAAATATCTCAGTATTTGATATTCAATTTATTTAGGGTTCCTATCTTATTCTTTAACTTTTTTAATTCTAAAATTTATGCACAACATTTTGAGTTGGACTATTAGAGGTGCTGCATCGAGAAGGTGCGTCTGAAATGTTAAAAATTTGATTCGATTACACAAATTGAATCAATTATTTTATTAGGGTTGAGGATTTCAAGTGTAAAAGTAGATAAAATCTGTTAGGTGGCGTTTGGTACTTTACAATGCAATGTGATTACAGGTAATGTGATTGCAGGGAATGTGATTACAGGTAATGTGATTGCAGGGAAGATAACATTGCAGTGTTTGGTATATGAGTAATGTAATGATTAAAATGCAGGGAAGATAACATTGCAGTGTTTGTTTTACAAGTACTTTACAGGGAATGTAATGTTAATTTACAAAATTACCCTTATTTATTAAAATGTAAATTTAATATACTTGTATTCTTTATTATTAATTTTTATATAATATTATCTCTTAAATATATTTTAATGTCATATATTTTATTTTCATTTTTTATTATAATTTTGTATATTTTATTTCATTTATTTAATATAATTTTTATATTATATATTTTATTTTAATTTCTTTTGTCTATATTATATAAATTTTAATTTTTTATATTTTATTTTTTAATTTTTATTTCTTATATTATATATTTTATTTTAATATTTTTTACCTATATTATATAAATTTTAATTTTTTATATATATTTTTTAATTTTTATTTCTTATATTATATATTATATTTTAATTTCTTTTACCTATATTATATAAATTTTAATTTTTTATATTTTATTTTTTAATTTTTATTTCTTATATTATATATTTTATTTTAATATTTTTTACTTATATTATATAAATTTTAATTTTTTATATTTTATTTTTTTAATTTTTATTTCTTATATTATATATTATATTTTAATTTCTTTTATCTATATTATATAAATTTTAATTTTTTATATTTTATTTTTTAATTTTTAATTTTTATATTATATATTTTAGTTTAATATTTTTTATTTTATTTATAATATTATAAAATATTTTTATTAAAATAATAAAGTTGAAGGGTAAAAATGTCTTTAATAACATTACAAACATTGCAGCCTGCAATGTAATGTACATTGCATTGGTTTTGGGCTGCAATCACATTGCAGCCAAGGGCTGCAATGTGATTACATTGCATTATGACATTGCAGCGGTTTGTTGCAAAACAAACGCTGCAATGTAATTTAATTAAGCACTTTGCAGGGAATGTAACTTTACATCCCTGCAAACAAACGCACCCTTAGAGAATTCATCTGTCTAATTTCTTTCACGTTGAAGCAAAAGGCTTTTCAGGTAGAATTTGGGTCTTATGGAATGCATATGATATTGAAGTTGAAATTCTAGCATATTCATCACAATTGATACATATGCTAATCAAGTCCCAAAATAAAGAATGGTTATTAACTACAATTTATGGGAGCCTTATTGTAGAAGAAAGAAAACGACTATGGAAGTCTCTTTGACTGGCCAGGGAGATACATGATTTACCTCGGATGTTAATAGGAGACTTTAACCAGGTTATTTCTCCAACTAAAAAAATTGGCCAGAAGAGTGTTAACATGAATAACTGCAATTCAATGAGTGACTACATGAGTTTTTGTGAACTAAATGACTTGGGTGCTTCGAGTCCAAGATTTACATGGTGAAAGAAAAGAGAAGGGATGATTGTCACCAAAGTGAGATTGGATAGGGCACTTGCCAATGAACCATGGTGTAACCTTTTCCCTACTACACGAGTCCTTATTTCGCCAAAGACCCATTTTGACCCTCATCCACTTTTAGTCTCTTGCCAATTCGAGCATACAAGAGAACGATTAGCTAAGAGATTTAGATTTGAAGCAGCTTGGATGTCCCATCCTAATTTCAATGATTTTGTCAAAAACAATTAGAGATTGGAAGGAGAAAACTTGTCTGCAGCTCTTAAACAGCTTGCTATTTCACTTGAGAGTTGGCGTTTTCATACTTTTGGTAGCTTATGTAAAAGGCAAAAGAGAGTTTTAGCTAGACTAGAAGGGATACAAATTAAGCTGCATAATGGACCCAATAATTATTTACAAAACCTTGAAGTTGCCCTTGTTGAAGAGTACAATTTAATCCTTTATCAAGAAGAAGTCATGTGGTAGTAGAAGATAAAGCTTGAGTGGCTAAAATATGGTGATCTTAATTCTAAAATTTACCATAGTGTGGTTAATGGAAGACAAAGGAGGAAAGAAATTTTGGCTCCGAAAAATGGAAATGAGAAGTGGTGTTATGATCGAGCGAAGCTTGAACAAATGGTAGTACAATACTATTGTGATTTATATAAAGATGATGGAGTGCAAAGTTGTCTCCCCACTAGTAGTCTTTGGAGATTGAATGAAAATTTTGTTGGAGAATTATCAAATCCAATTAGTTTAGAAGAAGTGAATAGTGCGTTATTTGATATGAAGCCAAATAAAAGTCTCGATCTTGATGGTTTCCCTGCAACTTTCTTTCAAAACAATTGGAGCAGTATTGGCCTTGACATTATTAGATTTATCAAAGAAGCATACAGCACTGGTACTTTTCCTTATAAACTAAACTACATTTTGATTACGCTCATTCCTAAAGTTGAGAACCCAGAGAAAGTTACTCAGTTTCGTCCAATCAATCTATGTTCAGTTCCATTAAAAATCATTAGCAAAATCCTAGTAGCTAGAATGAGACCTCTACTCAATGATTTAATGGGAAGAACTTAGTGTAGCTTTATTCTAGGGAGGTAGGAATATGATAATATAATCATAGTACAGGAGGTCCTACACACGATGAGGATGATGAGGTGACGTGAAGGTGTGATTGCAATAAAAATTGATATGAAAAAAACATATGATCGTTTAGAGTGGAAGTTTATTCAAGATGTGCTAGATGAAATATGTAATACCTCGTACATTGATATGGTAGCTAATAAAGCTTATTGGATGCCAATTGAGATTAATTATAATGTTTAAAAGTGATGAAATGTGAAAAGAGTATTTTTAGATAAAATATTTTACACATGAGGAAATAATAAAAAAATAATAATATTTTTATTGGAGAAAAATTTGCTTGCTAAAAGTGATTCGGAAGTGAATTGAGGCATAATAAGGTATTTTTGGTACCAAAGAGACAAGTAAAAAATTTTAGAATAAAATAATATCTTGTTAATAAAATAATATTAAAATATTAACATTTTAATTGATGTCGAAATTTTTCATGAAAGAGGAGTATATGGTCAATCTAAGTGGGAGAGACGAAGAATGAAGAAATTTTGGAGAAAAATAACGTTAATGGAGCCCACGTGTCTTTATTAAATAAAGACATTATGGGTAAATAAATATTTTAAATATTATGAGGATACCGCGTTAGAATATAAACTTTATATTTTGATTGTACATGTGTAAAAGAAAATAATATAAGGAAATTGAAGTTAAAAGAGTGTTGGTAGGACTAAATTAAAAAAAAAAAAGAAATCTGAAGGGAAAAATGATAATTTTGTCATTAGTTTGGTCAAAGCTTCCAAATGAAGTTTTGACTCTAATTTTTTTAGCCAAGACCGTCCTTATCCTCTCCAGCAAAAGAGTTTCTTCTTCTTCCTTTCCATCTCATGCTATTTTCTCATTCTTCACCATGAAAAGTTAATTTTCTTCCATTTTCTTTCTTTGTTTTCTTTTCCTTTCTTTTCTTTTCTTACTCTTTTCTTCTCCAAACTTCTTGAGCACTAAATTTACAGCCTTTAACCCCAATTTCCAGCACCTTTAAAACCTTAGGAGAAGAAAAGAGGAAAAAAGAGAAAGAAAGAGAAGCTTGGTTTTGTAATTCAAGCAAGCAAAGCTATGGTGACCATGGGTGTGAGGAAATTATGAATTTTGTTAGGTGAAATTCAAGCTAAAACCAAGTGAAAGTGCGACAGTAAAGGTAGTGTACTGTGGTGGTGTGTCGGAGGAAATGACGAGCGACCGGCAAGTAGGAATAGCTAGACACACTTCCGAATAAATAGCGATGTAATATCCCGCTATCGTAAAGTGAGTGACCTTGCATTAAAATGTTTTGGAATAAATGATTATATACTTGATTTAGTCATTTGAAATATTTTGTTAGTTTTTTTAAAAAAATTGCATAGGAACAAGCCTTTGACAAAACGTTTTTGAGTTATAAAATGTGATGGTAATAAATTTGCGAAATCCCTTTATATGTTGATATGTATATGTATTGTACATTAGTAGATAATATTGTGTAATGATTACAACCGTGCATGTGCGGAGTGGGCAGTGCACATGCCAGTTGAATGACAATGCTGTGATAATTACAATCGTGTATGTGCGAAATGTGCAGTGCACATGCCGGTAATGATGTGGGCAAGAGTGCGTGTAATGATATTTGAGGTGTGCACGATGTGAGGGTTGCACACAGTGATACCAACTCTGTGCGTGATGTGGGGGTTGCACATGAGCTGGGTGAGCTAGTGGTGTTGTATATACTTATATATATATTTATTATATATGAGGTTTGGAATTAATATGTGATTGCTTGACTATTGAACGTTGAGTTTCCTAAATGTTTTAGACAATCAAAAGACAACATGGCATTGAGTTTTATTTATAATATATAAATTGCATTGTTTTAAAGATGAATGCATCATGTTTTCGAAAATTTTTTGTAACGTTTGTTTGTTTCCTTCCTATGTTCACTTACTGAGTTTATACTCACATTTTTAAACTTCATGTTTTAGGTTTTCCTGAGTTAAAGGTGATTGGATCCTAGGACAAGATGCTTCTCCCTATCCATTGCTCAGTAGGTTTAACACGACACTAAATGTTTGCAACCGTGCCCAGAGTCACTCCGTTGACTGTCAAAGTCTAATTATGTATATATGAATACTTGATGTGAAATGCTGAGATTCATTTGTCAAGTTATATATGTATATTATGATTGATGATGCCACTATGAATGCATAAGTGGGTTTTATGAATGTTTTCAAAAGAACTATATTTAAACATTACGAACTTTTGGATTTTAAAGAAATATGGATTAATGTATAAGATTATATAAATAGGTTTGTTTGCCCATTAAACCCTAACGTCGGCTATGGCCTGAGAATTGGGTTGTGACAAAATGGGCTTTCCTACAGAATGGATTAAGCTTATTATGTCTATCATTGATTCAACTACATTTTCTATTATCTAGAATAACTATCTCATTGATGTTTTCTCTCCGACTAAGGGAATCAGACAAGGCGATCGTATTTCACCTTATCTTTTTGTTCTTTGTTTGGAGAAATTGTCTCATTTAATCAATAATGCAGTGAATATGGGAAGATGGAAACCTCTGAGAATTACAAGAATGGGACCTAACCTTTCTTATTTTTTTTGCAGATGATATTATCTTATTTAGGGTTACTTTGGTTAGACAACTGAGATTAATGAAGCAAATCCTCAATCAATTCTATTGTGCTTCTGGAAAAAAGATTAGCTTAGTAAAATCCAAGTTACTGGTTTCTGCTAATGTTTGCAATACAAGAGCAAAGATTTTAAGTAATGTAGCGAAAATTCCTTTAACTAAGGATTTTGGGAAATACCTTGGTACACTTGTACTTCATGGCAGAATAACAAAGGAGACTTATTAGGAGCTGGTATCTAAAATAAGACAACGGCTTGCAAGATGGCATAATAAGAAATTGTCAATGGCAAGCCACATATCCCTAGTTCAGTCTATTACCAACACTATGATAGCGTACACAATGCAAACAACCTATCTTCCTGACAACGTAATTCAAGAAATAGATCGACTGAACCGCAATTTTGTCTGGGGACATGTGGGTGAAACAAAGAAATTTCATGGCATCAGTTAGGATCAATTAAGCGTTGTGAAAGAAGAGGGTGGTCTACAGATTCGGGATTCAAGAAAATTCAATCTAGCACTTCTTGCTAAATTGGGTTGGAAAATATGAAAAAATGAAGATTGCCTTTGGATTGATATTTTGAAGGAAAAATATATCAGAAATCAGGATTTTATGTTGATAAAAGCTAAGGTAACAGATTCACATGTATGGAAAAGCATATTGAAGAGTATATTGGTATTATCTCATGGTTTGGGGATGTTGATTAATAATGGGCATCAAACTAAATTCTAGACTGATGTTTGGCTCAATTGTGGACCTTTAATTAATTATGCTAGCACTGAACTAAATGAGGTTGAAATTTTATTACCAGTAGCAAGTTACTGCAATGAGTTTGGGAGATAGAATGTTGAACAAATTAGGATGGCACTACCTCGAAATATCCTCTTATAGATTTCTTCAGTTTTAATTGATCTTTCCAATGAAGAGAAGGACAAGGGGTTCTGGACATTTTCAAATGATGGCAATTTTACAGTTCGATCGACATACCTTTCTCAATTGCCTAGCTCTGCAGTTAGGGAAAGTCATTGGTGAAAAACTTTGTCTATTATGTGCCCACAAAAGGTAAGAATTTTTATATAGAGTCTTTTGCATAATTCCTTACCAACAACTGCATGGCTGTCAAGATAGATCACTGGTACTCCAATAGCTTGTAGGCATTGTGGAGCTATCGCAGAAATTGCTTTACATGCAGTTAGAGCCTATGTGAATTCAAAAAATGTATGGTTGAAACTCAATCATTAACTATCTAATGGTAATTTCTTTGGGTTTGATTTGAAACAATGGATTGTGGAGAATATGTGCAGCACTTAAATATTGGACTTAATCCTATGGGGAATAATTTTCGTTCATACAGTGTGGTTATTGTGGTATTGGCAAAATCTTTCACTTTTTGATAATTTTTTTACTTGGCCACAAAATGCTCGACAACAGATCTGGTCCAAGTTTAAAGAAACTTGAGATAAGTTGAGGAGAGAACAAGGGAGAGGGAAGCATGAGGTGTAGATTACTTGGGATAAACCAAAGGAATTATTTGTCAAACTAAATGTAAATGGTAGTGCAAAAAGACAACTAGGTTCAACAGCTGCCGGAGGGGTGGTTAGAGATGTATATGGAAATTGGATCTTGGGATTTGCTCATAAAATAGGTACCTCATTTTCTCTCGTTGCAGAACTTTGGGCAATATATTGAGGTCTTCAATTGTGTTGGAATAGGGGCTTTAAGAAGATTCAAGTAGAAACTGACTCAATGATCGCCATCCAAAAACTATCAAACCAATATTCCATCTTGGATCCGAATACTCATCTCCTGAGACGTATTTGGGACTTGCTTCAAAAAGATTGGGATTGTTATTTAACTCACGTTCATTGTGAAGCCAACTAGTGCGTTAATCGAATGGCCACGCACCATGAAAGCTTATAGCTTGGTTTACATATCTTTGATTTTCCACCATCTTATGTTAATTCTTATGTATTAGCAGACGTGATACGCGTTACATGGCCTAGAATGATGTAATTAGTTATTTAGTATTTCCTCTTTATAAAAAATAAAGTAAAATTGAAATTTAATAAAAATAAAAAGGATAATATATATAGTTCTCCCAAGTATGAGGGCAGCCCTTGGATAAGGCCACCCAAGCAAGTGTTTACGCCTCAAATTTGAAAAGTCTCATATTTTTATAATAATAATAATAATATAATTAATTATATTAAAAGTTTTAAAAAATAAAATAATTAATAAAATATTTACCTATTCTCTCACACTTAATAAGTATTTATTTTCTCTCACTTCCACATTTATATTAATTTTGAACTAATTATCTCATTTCTTATAAAAATATTTTAAAGTAAAAAATAAATAATAAAATAACGTATTCTCTCACTTTTTTAATTATATGTTTAATAAATTTTAATTTTTTATCACTTCACAACTAATTTTTTTTTCAATTTATAATATCTACTTTTAAATTTTTCTTTAGTCATTTGGTCTATCTTCTTTTAACATCATATTTTTTCTTAAAAATACTCAAAAAATCTATTATACTATTATCTTCATAAAACTGTGAGCTTTATTTACGATTTGCAATAAGCATTTAATAATTAGATACTATTATTTTAATCTTTATAAATTTTTTTTATTTTAATTTAGAGTTTATATTATATTATTATATTATATTTATTTTATGTGATAGTTAATTTATCTGAATTAAAAATTTTGATTATTGATTTTATATTAGTTATTTAAAAAATATAAAATAATTATAATAATTAAATATTTTTGATACATCATAATAAATATTTGAATATGTCAAATCGAAAATATGAATTAATTATTCAAAGCTTTTTTAAAAAAATCTTAATTTTAATAAAATGATTTCATTTAAATATTTAGCTTTACGCTTTTAATATTATTGAACCGTTCTTGTCAAATATACAATTAGAGAAATATATATATATTTCTAATCAATAGGAGAAAAATTCGAATTAAACATTTTAAGTGGAAAGAAACATTCACTTATCATTAAATTGAATGTAAATTTTTATTTAATATTCAATTTGCATATGTGAATTATATTAATTGATTTTTTTTATTTTAATGTAAGTACTATATAAGTTACAAGTAAGCTTAACAGCACGTTTGGTTCGCGGAATAGACAGGAATAGAATAGAATATGTATTATGTGGGAATAGAATAAGGTGGTAATAAAAAAAAATAATTATTACTTTGTTTGGTTCAGTGAATGGAATAGACTAGGAATGACTATTACTACTTAATGCAGTGTTTGGTTGGTAACAATAACTTTAGAATAAAAAAGGAATTGAAAAATAAAAGACAAAAATACTCTTTATTATATATAATTATTTATTATTTATTTTATTTTTTAAGATAATAATAATTTATAATTTAATGAAAATATTAATAATTAATAATTTAAATATTAATATTTTAGTATAATTTAATTATTAATACATTAAATATTAATAATTTATTTATAATTTAATATTATTATGATTAAAATATTAATAATTTTTTATTTTTTATTTATATTCATTAAACATTTAATCATAAAAAATTCATAAATAAAATAAAATATTAATATTTTAATATTTATAAATAATTTTATAAATATTTATTAAATACATTAAATAATTTAATATTTTAATATTAAATAATTTTAAATACATTAAAATATTAATATTTTAATATTTATAAAATATTTTATTTATTAAATTATTTAAAAAATTTATAAAAAAATAAAATATTGTAATTTTTATTTAATGTATTAATAATTTAATAAATAAAATATTAATATTTTAATATTTATAAATAATTTTTTTTATTTTTTTATTTGTTCTTTCTTCTTGCCCGTAATCCGGTCGCCAGAAAGGCGACCGGTGTCATTTAACACCGATCTGGCTCACCATGTGGCCGGATCTGGCCATTAGGACGCCAGATCGGTGTCCCCGGCGGTTGGATCTGGCCGTGGAGTGCCAGATCCAACCGCGGGATCTGGTCGGGAAGCACCAGATCCGGTGTTTCCCGCGGCCAGATCTGGCCGTTGAACGCCATATCAGTAGAGAGAAAGACGAAGAACGGTGGAAGAGGGGCAGATCGGAAGAGGGGCAGATCGAAAGAGACAGATCGACGGCAGAAGGGAAGATCGGAAAAAGAGAAGAGGCAGATCGGGAAAGAGGGGAAAGAGGAAGAGGGAGAAAAACAAAAATATTTTATATGGTCAGAGTTGAAATTTTCAAGTAAGAATGAGGGTATTTTTGTCATTAACAATATTACAGCTATTCCATGAGCCATGGAATAGCTATTACCGGGGGAGACCTTGGGTTTACTTAAGGCCCCCCTATTACCCCTTTGCAAGGAATAGAAATTCTTCAGGAATTTCTATTCCCTGTTAACTTTTGAACCAAACGAAAGTTTATACATAGAAAGAGAATGGCATAGTCATTCCCTGAACCAAACGAGCGGTAAGAGTTATGGAGTCATAGCAAGCTTGGCAAAAGATAAAACTGATGAACGCCTCTTTACGTGCTTTCTATTCAATTCCTTGCGTAGGAGAAAGCAAAATTCAAGTGTTTAATTGCGGTAGACTTTTTTCTTTTTCTTTTTTTTTTTTAAAATTGGGTAGTAAAACTTTCAAGTCAAGCATTCAACGTCAACTTCTTATTTCTTTTTTATATTTTTAGACTGGATGGAGCAGTTGGCCATGGTGTCATAGACAAGTAAGACTCTTTAAGAAAATTTCATATTTCCTTTGTGCAACTTTGGCCAAAGAGATGTAAAATTCCAGCCTCTAACCTCAACCGTCAATTCAAAAAGTAGGCATAATATTTTTAAAATTTATGGAAAATTTTTTATTAAGTTTAATTAAATATTTATATTTTATTTTAAATTAAATAAATTATTATAATTAATTATTTAAAAATTATTTATTATTTTAAATTTATATGAAAATTAAAAAATAACACATCTTCATACTGCCTTATCATATTATTATTTATTATAATACGTGATTGTATTATGTCAAATTTAATTAAATTTAATAAAAATATTAACTTTTTTTAATTTATAATTATCATTTTTTAAGTATTTGTTTTTTTTTTTTAAACTTTTTTTGAAACGTATGATTTTCAACTTTCAAAGATTAACAGCTACGGTGGGAAACAGAGGAAAAGGCTGAGCATCGTCAACGTGTGCTGGTCCCCATCAAAAAGATCCAATAACAAAAGCTGATAATTTTTTCTTCCATAAAGAACCCAATCTCCATAAAGGCGAACCGCAAGCGTTGATTTGACACCTCGTTGAAAGTTCAAAACCTCTCGGCTAAAATCGCATGCGACTGCGGGCCACACCAACTCCCTGGACAACCCATCCAACATGTTATGTGGTCCCCAGATCTTATGGCAATGTTATCTGATGGTAACGAGCAAGTGCGTTGATGCAACTAATGGAATAAACATGGAACCCAGCAGATGAATTATTGACCCATTAAGAAATGTGTAATTCGGGAATACTATGTTACCACTTGCCCCTTAAGAAACTTCCAAAACGTTTCGCCCCCAAACAAAAGAAAAGGAAAATGAAATTCCTATAGACTCCCTTATCAAATCTGGACCTACATTCCACGGATCGAAGACAAAACCACTTTGATTTTCCCACGTGGCAGAACCATATTGGGGAGTTCAAGCTAAAACCGCTAGATCGGAGTACAGAAGCGCTTAATCCCTGGAATTCCGGAAGCATCAGCTCTGAACTGGCCAGAGCCGTTCTACAAAGAGGGCACGCAGCCCTAGGGTCTTCCTCATTGCGCCCATTCTCCACACGCCTTTCTCTTTGTCTTCTTTGATAAATAAATATATATAAAAAAAAGAGAGAGTCAGGAAACGGCCATGAATTGCTGTTAGGTTCCCTTCATCGATTTCCTTTGCCCTTATCTGCTGCCTACTGCCATTTTTATGTGAATGCGTGTTCGTTAAATTGAGTGATCTTGATCGTCCTACGTCATGTATATAACGGCCTCATCCTCAGCTTCTCCCTCTCTCTTAAGAGCCGCTTCCTCTTATTCCCGGGCTCGCCTTTTCCCTTCTTCATTTCGGAATCTCACTTCGACTAATCCCGCCTCTCCTTCTCTTGTCAACCACCACCGATCTCTCACCTCCGCCGCCGTTCGTTCGTTCCACGGCTCCGTTCCGCGGTGGAGCCACCGTCTCGATTGGAGATCTCCTCTTAGCCTCCGTGCTCAGATCAGAGCTGTTACTCCAGTCATCGAACGGTTGGAGAGGAAGTTTGCTACCATGGGTACTGCTCTCCAATACTTTCGGAGCTTGTCTTTTGCTTCATTTCGAATCTGATTCTAGCTTAAATTAGACATTTTATTGCTGATTTTAGTTTGCTTGATTAGTTTTAACCTCTCAGTCAAAGTCTTAGGTTGCTTGATCGGATTCAATTAATGAGAAGCCTCAGATTTTTAAAATTTTTATTAGTTTTTTTTTTCCGAATAATAATTAATAAATCATTATTAAGTACAGGATCAAGGGGATCATTTGTATTCTGAAATCAGCAAAAGATTGTTTAAAGAATATACTATATACTATGTAGCACATCTCCCCCCACAAAAATTAAAAAAAAATCATCTGAAGTATTTTAAATTTGATACTCTGTCTCACCGGACTCTAGTGACTGTTCAATCTTAATTTTAAAATTAAATTGAAAATTTATCAGCTGAGTGTTTTTATTTATTTAACCTTTTCTTTTATGATTTTCAGCTTCTGAACATCCTTTCAAGCCAGTGTTGACAAGTCTTCCCAAGCCAGCTGGTGGCGAGTTTGGAAAGTTCTATAGCTTGCCTGCCCTGAATGATCCAAGGATTGGTAAATTTTCTCATATAAGTATATATATGTGCATTTACTTGATGACTTTGATATGCTATTTCATCCCTTTGTCCAATTTAGTTGTTTCTCCTAGTTGTCTGACTGATAATACCTGTTCCTTGTTTCTGCTGTATATGTAACAGATAAACTGCCATACTCTATCAGAATCCTGCTTGAATCTGCCGTTCGTAATTGTGACAACTTCCAAGTGAAGAAGGAAGATGTTGAGAAAATTATTGATTGGGAAAATACATCACCAAAGCAAGTCGAAATCCCCTTCAAGCCTGCTCGTGTTCTTTTGCAGGTGTTTCATAAACGTGGTTTACACAGACACAAACATAAGCATATATTATCATAAAAAGGGCTTCAAGCTGCCTAAGTTTTTAGTTCTCTTGTACTAAAAGAAGCAAATGATGGTTTTGTTTTATCTGTAATCCATTTGTTTTGTTCTCAGGATTTTACGGGAGTGCCAGCTGTAGTCGACCTTGCTTGTATGCGTGATGCTATGAACAAGCTTGGCAGTGATACAAGCAAGATTAATCCTTTGGTGCGTTATGTTTAAGTCATAAACATGAGTATTTACTGTAATAGAGTGCTGAAATATTGTCAACCAATTGCTATTTTAGGGGATGGTCAATTTTCTTGATGCTATAGATTGAGGTCGCAATATTTTCATATTTTTGACTTAATAAGGTTGGGGATCTTGAGGTAACTTTAAATGTGATATATATTTTTTTGAAAGTTAACTTTACATGTCATATTAATGTGCTAGTTAGTGTGAAAGCATCTTCAACTGTTCCTATGCTATCAGTGTGAGACATCTGTTTTTCCACTTTTTATCCTAATTGCTATTTATATGGTTTATGGCAAGTTATCTAGAAATTTCTAATTGATATCAGTTCAATGACATGGACTTTTGAAACTCTTTTCCAAATGTCCTGTTACAACATGCCTGGCTATTGTGCAATAATATTTTACTGTATCCTTATAGCGTGTTGCTGAAAATACCTTGTATTCAGGTTCCGGTAGATCTTGTCATTGATCATTCAGTTCAAGTTGATGTAACAAGATCAGAAAATGCAGTGCAAGCAAACATGGAGCTTGAGTTTCAGAGGAACAAGGAAAGGTTTTCTTTCCTTAAATGGGGGTCTACAGCTTTCCGCAATATGCTTGTTGTTCCTCCTGGTTCTGGTATTGTGCATCAGGTATAATTTGGAAACAGAGTGCAATATGCAATGAACACTTTTGACATAATGTGTAACAAACTTTTTTTCAAGTGATGACCAAATGAGCTTATGTTTGGCATTACTTTGAATTTTTCATGGATGGTTAATCTATGTGAATATTTTGTCAAATTGAGTTGACACCAAAAAATTTCAGGTTAACCTTGAATATCTTGGACGGGTCGTGTTCAACACTGATGGCGTGCTCTACCCTGATAGTGTGGTTGGAACTGATTCGCATACAACTATGATAGATGGGCTAGGAGTTGCTGGATGGGGAGTTGGAGGTATTGAAGCTGAAGCAGCCATGCTTGGTCAGGTATGTATTGTCATGGAATAACAACATATTTACCCCAAAACTGTTGATCAACTTTATTTTGTGATGATATCAATTGTTGTTGGTTAAAATCTGTACCTCAATTCAGTAGAACATGGTTCTCCTCTGTTGAACCGAATGCAAATTAATGTTTCCATGCGATATGCTAAGCTTCATAGTTAAAGGTGAACCTGAAAGTTCACTGCACGAGTGTGAAGCCTCTTTCAATTTATGTTGCCACATTATTTTCTTGTGTGTGCAACTGGTCTTTACCTTGTATTCCTTGTTGGTAACTAATTAAGGTGATAATGGTCTAACGGCTTGAGAACAATTGTAATCCTGTACATTATCCAACTGTTGTTGACTGTTCTTGTTTTCCCATTCATTTGTTTGAATATACGTTGTTTATTATTTGCATTTTTCCTAATGTTAATTTTTTTTTTTTTGAAATTGACAGCCTATGAGCATGGTGTTGCCTGGTGTTGTTGGATTCAAGTTATCTGGAAAATTAAGAAATGGTGTGACAGCTACAGACTTGGTTCTAACTGTGACACAAATGCTGAGGAAGCATGGTGTTGTTGGCAAATTTGTTGAGTTTTACGGTAATGACTTTTTATTTGGCTGATCTTAAGTTACTCTTAGTTCCTTAATTGCGTGGCTTTTTTATTTCCTATATAAGTTCTTAATTTTGTATGTATTCGTAGGGGATGGTATGGGTGAACTATCATTGGCTGACAGGGCTACCATTGCTAATATGTCTCCTGAGTATGGTGCAACCATGGGATTCTTCCCTGTTGATCATGTTACTTTGCAGTATCTCAAATTGACTGGCAGAAGTGATGAAACTGTGAGTATTCTAGTAAATCTTATAACTTCCTTCAATCTGCAATTATTGAAGCACTAGATGACATCCGTGTCGTTAAATTCAGGTGGCAATGATAGAATCATATCTCCGTGCAAATAAAATGTTTGTTGACTACAATGAGGTAAAAACTTTACTTTTTCATTGACTTTTATCCTTTACACTGATCAGCTTCCAGTTGTTTTTTTATCTAGATGTAACTAATCTAGTTTCTTCCTTTTCTGTTTGTTTTCCTCCCACCCCTAATCTTGATATGTTCAGCCCCAACAAGAAAGAGTGTACTCATCATATCTTGAATTAAACCTTGCGGAAGTTGAACCCTGTATTTCTGGACCAAAGAGGTTTGCTTTTCTGCCACTATTTCTCATTTGTTTTATCAGGGCATTAGCTTCTTTTTTTTTCTTTGGCATTTTTGTATATTCTAAATATGATGTGTTATATTAATTCAATGTAACTGCTGCTATTCTTTTCAGACCTCATGATCGGGTTCCTTTGAAAGAAATGAAGGCTGATTGGAATTCTTGTCTGAATAATAAAGTTGGTTTCAAGGTGAGTCTTGAACCTGCTGTGTATCTAAGTTCTTGTTCATCTATGTCCTATCTAGTGCACACTATCTTGTTTTAAGGAACAGTTATTTACTGTGAATTGCTTGATAATTCGTTTGTTTAACTTTCGAGGGTTAGTTGAACAAAGCACACAACAATTTGATATAAAGTATGATGATCAAGAAAAGGAAAATTTACCTGGCTACAAAGTAGAAGACAAATATCTTTGATTACATGTGATGTGCAAGTGGCCTGACTCGCTAAACGAGATTGTTGTCTAATATTGTACTGACTTGGTAATGGATGTTAAATATATTATCATGAATCTGACATGTAGAACAAGAAAGCAATCTGCTAATGATATGACTCTTCATATGGACAAAATATCTCCTTTTTCCCTGTTTCTCAACTTCTTACCTCTCTTATCTTCCAAAATATCCATGCTTTGCTTTTGCAAAAATCTGGTGTCCAGGGCACCACAACCACACAGTAGAAAAATGAAGGATAAAATAATATGGTTAGGCAGGAAGGACATGAAATGAACCAGGTTTGATCACAAATTCTCTCCTCCAATGTTCAAATTTTTAATAGAGTGATTTACTTTCTGTTAAACTTTTAAACATTCTGCTGAATGTTTTACCATGTTGCAGGGTTTTGCTGTACCAAAAGAGGCACAGGACAAAGTGGCAAAATTTTCATTCCATGGGCAGCCAGCAGAGCTTAAGCATGGCAGTGTTGTGATTGCTGCAATTACGAGCTGCACCAATACATCAAACCCAAGTGTGATGCTTGGAGCAGGTCTTGTTGCAAAAAAGGCTTGTGAGCTTGGTTTACAGGTTTGGCATGTTTGTGTTTTCTATGTTTCTGCTACTCTTTCCTTCTCTCTTTTGTTTTCTCCCTTCCACCCCTCTTCTCCTTTTTTTTTCATTAAAGAAAAAACCTCATTCCAGTGTATTCAGTCTTCCTTGCTTTTCCTTGAGAACTTATGAATGCCAACATTAATGTTCAAAATGAAATTGCTAAAATAATTGTCCTTCAGGTCAAGCCTTGGATAAAGACAAGTCTTGCACCAGGTTCAGGAGTTGTTACAAAGTATTTATTGCAGAGGTATTACTTAATTTCTGCTTTTATTTGAAGTGGACTTGGAGTAATACAGTTTTCCTTTGTAAAATATTCTATAGAAATTATGAGAGAATTGTTTACTAATTTTGGTTTATGTGGTGCAGTGGGCTGCAAGAATACTTGAATAAGCAGGGCTTCAATATTGTTGGATATGGCTGCACAACATGTATTGGAAATTCAGGGGAATTGGATGAATCAGTTGCCTCTGCTATTTCAGAAAATGGTACCATTGAAATTTTAACTGTAAAACTTTTGTTGGATCCATAATTTACCTACAGTAAGCTTGTAATAGTCAAATATCTTGACACGTGCTAACTTGTTGGTCATATTTCTTTGCCAAGATTAATGTTCAGTTTTTGTTTGCAAATCTAATTTAATTCTAATATTCTACACAGATGTTATAGCTGCTGCTGTGCTTTCTGGGAACCGGAATTTTGAGGGTCGTGTTCATGCCTTAACAAGAGCCAACTACCTTGCTTCACCACCTTTAGTTGTTGCCTATGCCCTAGCTGGCACGGTACATAATATCTGATTATTTACTGGTGATGCCGAAATTTATTAAATAGTTACTTTATTCTCATTATATAATCTAAATAACCTGTGTCAACTCAAAATCTTGGGGAGTTTATTGATGATCAACGTGTAAATCAGATAATTGTTGTGTATCTGGATTTAATTTTCCATGCTAAAAAATCAGTTTTTATTCAATAAGTTTATTTAATAATTTATAAGTCTTATCCTGTTCTTAAATGTTTTTAACTTCCATCTCCTCATAGGAGAGTGGAGTGTAGGTTCAGGGTTGGCATCACTGGCATTTAGTCTGATTGATCATTGCATTTCATTTCATTTGCATGGTTGGATGGTAACAGACTAGCATCGCTTGCATTCTATAACTGTGCTTCTAGTGAAATCTTGTGGCCTTGGTATGGTAGTTGGAAATGTAATTTTAGTAGAATAGTGGGAATGCGTGGGGGTAATTTGCTAGTCTATGATAATTAATTTCACATCATGCCATAGGTATTTAGCCATAATATTAGTCAAATCTTGCTTCAACTGTTGCTTTGTTTGGTTATGCGTGTGCATTAAGATGACAGCCTGAGTGTCAAAATTACTTAGGAAGCAATCTTTTAGCAGAGATCTTTACAAATTACCTTTTTTTTTACCTTCTTTTTTTTTCCCGATGAAAGGCTAATAGCTTTTTCAGTATCATTCTTGATAGTCAATGAGTAACTGTGACTACTTTCCAGGTTGACATTGACTTTGATAAGGAGCCAATTGGAACTGGGAAGGATGGTAAGAGTGTCTATTTTAAGGATATCTGGCCATCTACTGAGGAAATTGCACAGGTAGACACCCTAAAATTTGCATAGGAATTTCAGTTTTAATGTGTTTAATCATGGAATTATTTAGATTGGGCTCTCTGCTGTTTAGGCTGTTCAATCCAGTGTCTTGCCAGAGATGTTCAAAAGTACTTACCAGGCTATTACAAAGGGTAATCCCATGTGGAATCAACTATCAGTGCCGTCTTCCACCATGTACTCATGGGACCCCAACTCAACCTACATTCATGAGCCTCCATACTTCAAGAGTATGACCATGGAGCCTCCTGGGGCCCATGGGGTAAAGGATGCCTACTGTTTACTGAACTTTGGTGACAGTATCACAACAGATCACATTTCTCCAGCAGGGAGCATCCATAAGGACAGTCCTGCTGCAAAATACCTACTTGAACGTGGGGTGGAACACAAGAACTTCAATTCTTATGGAAGCCGCCGTGGTAACGATGAAGTGATGGCTAGGGGAACTTTTGCTAACATTCGCCTTGTGAACAAACTGTTGAATGGGGAAGTCGGCCCGAAGACCGTACATGTCCCTACAGGAGAAAAACTCTATGTATTTGATGCAGCAATGGTGAGTTCTTCATCGTTAAAGTCCACTGCGATTCCTTACAAGACCAATTTGTTATTTTAATGGGAACAAATCTTGATCTCTTAGCAGTGGTTTCTTTTTCTATTTTTCAATACAGAGAACTTTTGTTAAGTAAAAATGATAACCAATTAACTCTTGACCATTGTACAATCCATTTTTTTTTTGGTATGAAATATGATTAATCAGCACCCAGTATGATTAAATACTAAGCTGTACATTCAACCTGTAATTTCAGAGGTACAAGGCTGCAGGACATGGCACCATTGTTTTGGCTGGAGCTGAGTATGGAAGTGGTAGCTCCCGAGATTGGGCTGCAAAAGGTCCAATGCTATTGGTAAGTCTTGATTGGGCCACATTAAAGAAATTATCATCGGTCTTCAGATGCACTTGCCCTTTTTTGTCCTCCTGAGTAACTATGTTGTATTACAGGGAGTAAAAGCAGTGATTGCCAAAAGTTTTGAGAGAATCCATCGTAGTAATTTGGTAGGAATGGGCATCATTCCACTTTGTTTCAAGTCTGGTGAGGATGCAGACACACTGGGTTTGACTGGTCACGAGCGTTATACCATAGATCTCCCAAGCAATATAACTGGTATAAGGCCTGGCCAAGATGTGACTGTCACAACTGACAACGGGAAGTCTTTCACCTGCACTGTCCGCTTCGACACTGAGGTACCATATGGTTTCAATTATTGGCATTCATCTTCTGCAATTGTGTGATTATCTCTCCAATTTGTCAGTCACTGTCAATGTTTATGCCTGGTAACGTTTTAATGGAAACTGCAAGTATTTATCTTGTACTCCCTGGCTCTCAGCAATCATATGCTTGTGATGTGATTCACTGGGTAATATACTAATGTTGCATTCCATGCGTCAAATGCTGCTACAGTTAAGAGAAGTGAGATCAATTTTAATCATGCTAAGTTATACTAGCTTTATGTTTACGGGGAATCTCTCTCTCCCTCTTTTTCCCTTTTTAAATGTTGCCTGTTTAGATAAAAGCTTTTATCTCAGATTTGACTCTATAGTTATATACATTTTTCCTGGTTTTTTGAGCACGAGCCCTATAATACCAAAAGCTAACTGTGGTTTCAATTGCAGGTTGAATTGGCTTACTTCAACAATGGTGGTATACTTCCATATGTTATTAGAAACTTAATTAAGTAGTAGGTGCCATTGGCTGGGAGCCTCATGCCATTCCATGAGTTGTGTTCATTGTAAAATGTGAGAGGCAAATAAAGCTATCAAATAACTTAAAAATTTCTATCAATGGGACCTTGTAGTTTTCCTTCAATTGAGTTTTGCAGGCAGGTCCAGTCTGTCGATGAACAAGAATATTTTGAGAAATGTAAGTTTTAATTTTTACATTGGTGTAGTTGGGGGTGATTGCTTCTTTGGTTGTTTCCCGATTGTGAGTTAAAACATTGCTGTTTAGAAAACCCAATCTGCACTAAACTTATTCCCTAAGTCGACTGGTTCAACATACATCCCACCTATTAACTTTTATCATACCAATTAACCCCTGTCAATGGCAGGTGTAGCAAAGAACGCAGTGCAAGTAAACATTACTCTCTTGGAATATTTTCCTTGGAGTGTCATGTTCTTGTTCTGTGGTCACCCACGTTGTCTGCAATCAGCAGGTTGAATCTGAATAACTGGTATGGAATAGGGCAGAATAGATATGCCAGTTTATGTCATTGTTCTAAGCACCAATTATCATGTGATGTTTCCTATCAACAACAGGGGCAGGACTACTTGTTTTACTATGTATTCATTCGACTTGCTGCAGACATTATTTTCAATTGAAAACTTACCTACTGCACACAAAGTAGGCTACAGTCCCAATAAATTAGCATTTTATTGTGAATTGTTGAATGTTAAAGTAATTGCATAATGATCTGTTAACAACATAAAACACTCTTAACACCGTGCAACATTACAAGTATCTCTATTAAAGTTCAGGTGGCTAATCATCATCTTCAGGGTCTTCCCCTTTCCTTGGGTTTTGGAGGATCCGGAGTAAGCTTTTTGGCCATGGACATGGAACTAATTTCTGCTTCAACAATCATATCATCATTAACAATGAAGTCCTCGGTTCCTTCTAGCTCAGCCAGCTTTATGAAGTATGGAAAGCCCCAAGCAGGCTTAGCATCACTAAACCATGCATTTCCTGCAAAACAAACAAATCCATTCCTTGGAATTGGCAATTAATTCATACACAAAAAAGAGTAGTGTAAATGCCATTAGTAAAATAATGAAATCATGCATTCAACTCACCTGTCTTCTGTGTTTTCTTAGAGTTCAGTTTATCAGATTGATCGATTATACGCAGCTTGAATTCCACATGCAATTGGGTCCAAAAGGTATCTTTCGCGTGTTCATGTAGGCAAAGAAAAATAGATAGATATTGTCCCTGCACCTTAGCAACACCTCGAGGATAGAGGTGTAACCTCCTGCTTGCATCCAGCAGATAATTGTATCATTCATACATCAATTTATAATATAACACTGCACAGTTTTGTTTTTTTTTAATGAGGTATATATACAAACCATTTGCAGTCCCCAACAGAGAAGTCCTCGGAATAATGGCCTGATTCCTTTAACTCGGAAAATTTTGCAACCTTCCAATTATAGTAATTTCTGATGGGGTTATCCAGGATGGAAAAACATTCCCCTTTACCTTCATTCTTTAGAACAAAAACCTCAACTCCAAACTTGCAGCTGCCTTCCTTACTCAGGTAGCCCTTTGAGGTATCATGAGTGAGATGGAGTAGTCGAGAAAATCCCCATTCTTTCTTCACTGCATTGAATCGCTTCACTCTCCCACCTAGGCTTTCATAAAATAAAAATTACTACCAAGTATGATACATGTTTCAGAAAAACAAGTTGATATAGAATTCAATGGAACCTAACCTTACCTTGAATGCTTATGTACTGATTGTTTTCTTGGTCAAGTACAAAAAAATTTATAAGAGCATCAATCTCCCATGCACGGCCTAGCTCCTCGATGTTCACGATTCTCAAGTAAAGAGAGATATAGCCACCTCCATTTCTTTGCTTGTCCACCTCACTGTACAATATCAACCTCCTGCAAGATATTAAGGAATGAAGAGCAGCTCCTTCTTCAACGGAGATTTAAAAAAGAAAAAAAAAACAGAAAACAACTTACCATTTGTGGCCACTAGCTTCGAATTCAGTTGATTCGTATCTGTCAAGTCTGGGTTCGGAGAGGATTTCCAAAAGCATTGGAAATGACTCGATATCTAATATGTAATGTGCCGGTGCCTCCTTTCTCTTTGTTACTGCTAAATTATCACCTGATACCAATGGCATATACACACACACATCCAGATTATCTAGATAGTACGCTAAAACATATAGGCACCAATTTGTAGTTAAGAGTAATTGGATGATATTCACCTTCCATTTCATTGCTAGGTGTGTTAATACAAGACTTTCCATCCTCATCTAGCCCGTTCATGACTAACTGCATTACTGTTGTAGGAATGGATTCAGTTTTTTTGTGCAAACTTTTCAGGGAGACCATAGGAGAGTTGGTTTGAGCTTGCTTTTAAACCCATCTAGTCTCCATTGTGTGCTTTAATTTCTCTTAACAATTTTTTAACGCTTTTGATCAAATATTCTTAAACCTTGGGCAGGAAAAAAGTATATGTCTGATCAGCTGGCCCCAACGATTTCTTGTTCCTAGTGATTTCTCTCATCAGAGGCAACGCATCAGCAGTTATATTAAACAGCTCCCCCCATGTGTTTCTTGCTACACATCAATCGGAAGATTTCATATATAAGATTCAAAAACTCTTCTACACATCAATTCATTGATACAACACCATTTAATTACCATACTATATAATATTTTTATTATGTGTTACCCTTTGATCTTTTTTTGAATTTCTAATTGAAATGATAGAACTTATCTTGCTTAATAAGTAATTTTAATTAATGACATTGTGTTCCAGTAGATCCAGTAATAGCATAATTTTTAAATAAATCAAATGTTAGGGATAATTGTATTATATGTTTACTCGATCACAATGCTTAGAGAATTTGGTAAATAATACTAATAACCTAGAAACCATTTATATAGTATAATCATTGGAGGGTTCATGTCAAAGCAAGCTATAGCAATCCTCACCAAATTTTTCATAACAAGAAGAGTGGGTGACTACTTGTTAATTTGGATGTTCCTATACCTTTTAATTGAAAACAAATAATTCTTTTAATACTATTTATGTGTTTTACTGTACTTTATTGTTTCAATACATGATTGAAGGATAATGTTTATTTGTCCAACGTTGAATTTTTGACTATTTACAAATGACACGAAAGAATATTAAATAATAAATTTATAAATATTTACTTTTTGTGAACAATCGTATAATCTTGTATGGTTAATATTTTTTTAGGGTCGTTAAATTAATTATCTGTACATTGCAAATACAATTAATTTAGCAATAAACTAAAGTTCTCGACTAAATAATGAGCTTTTCCTTTGCAATTGAAGAAGTGTATGTAATTTGAGGAATTGCTAAATTGAATATTGGAATGGTTTGTATAACACTGTCTAAACATAAAACTAGTTGACATCTTTTGATGATTAAGCGAAATATCTTTATTCTGGTATTTGTCTTGGAAGGTCAACATCCGTCTCATCTCCTGCTCCGTCAGTATCATTCATTATCAATTTTCTTTGGAGGACATGGGAAGTATCCAGGGACATGGTAATAATTTGCAATTCAATTAGCAAAGCATCCTGAAAAATAAAGCCACTACTGCTCCTTATATTATCCAAATTAGTGAAGTATGGGAAGCCCCAAGCAGTGTCTACGGCACTAAACCAAGCTTTCCCTGCATAAGAAATAGTGGGAGCACTGTCTTTAGGAATATAAATAAACAAGCAATTCTTTCATCTCATCATACTCTTTTAAGAGTGAAAATCATGTTTGGACAAAACCATATAAATATACTCACCTCTTTTTGATATTTTCTCAGATTTTTTATCTTTGCCTTGATTATTTATAGACAGCTTATATTCAACGTGCATTTTCTTTCCACAAGGAAGTTGGGATTCATACTGCTTGTTCTTTTCAGGACCGGGAGAAACTTTGGAGTCATCTTGCTTTTTCTGTCCAGAACCGGGATGAGTTTCGGACTCATCGTGTAGACATAGGTAAATAGACAGATACTTGCCCCTTGCCTTGGGGATACCCTTCGGATAAAGGTGTAATCTCCTGCATGCACACACAACAGAATAAATAAAAAATAAATCTCTCTCTCTCTCTCTCTCTTTTTAATACAATTCATCAAGTTCAATGAAGTTCCATGCATACATTCATACCATTTGAAACCCCCAACAGAGAAGGGTTCTGAAAAATGGCCTGTTGCCTTCAACTCAGAAAACTTTTCCACGTTCCAAGTGTAGACTTTTTTACTTTGTTCGCGTAGGGTGCGAAAACGTTCCACTTTATTATTTCCACTTTGTATAGCAAAAACCTCCACGCCAAACACACAGCTATCCTTAACCAGGAATCCATTTGATGCCTTTTCAAAACTTTTGAGAGACAGTAGTTGGGAAACTCCACATTCGCCCTTGCTATGAAAGGTCCTCACTGTCGTGTCTCGGTTAATTATTATCAAAATTACTACATGAATATGATGTATGTAATAATATTTTAAAAAATAAAAATAAAAACCCAACAAAAATGAGCTATTTCGAATTGCTACCCTTACCTTGAATGCTCCAGTACTTATCCTTAAGTTGGTCATATACAAAAAAGATTACAAGAGCATTAATCTCGTCTTCACCGTACTCCATTGATTTCAAATAGAGAGAGATATGATGACTTCCATTTCTTTTCTCGTCTCCCCAAGGGTATAGTAACAACATCCTCCAAGAAAAGGAGAGCCATATTAGTTATTAGGAGCAGTCTATATATTAATTATTCATACTATACAACATCAAAAACATATTGTTGACAGGAAACGATCAAAGTGTATATACCAATTGCGGCCACTAGCCTTGAACATATTTGATTCATAATGGTCAAGACTAGTGTTCTTAAGGATTCGCACAAGGGAAGTGAAGGACTCGATTTTTAGTATGTAGTGCGTCGGCGGCACTTCACGCCATGTTGCCAAACCTTCGAATTCATCATATGAAATTGCATATTAATTAGACCATAGAATTTTTTTTAAAAAAAGTATGGATTATTCAAGCTAATTAATCTAGGGGATTAGAAAATTCAAACATTTTTCGTTGATCAAGGATGATCTCCATAACAAAGCGGAGATTCTGAAATTTTTAGATTTCAGGTTCCAATCTAATAGCATATTTTGTCTAATTTATGTTAGATTTTATCTGATTATCATAGTAGGTAATTTGCTGGTTTAGTAATTAGTTTATTCTATTAAATGTAATATATGTTGAGATTGTTTGATGAGATAAAGTTCAAATTTATCATTTTACTTAGAGTGATGGGTTAAATTTATTATTTATTTTTTAATGATTGTAATATTTAAATTTAATTCAAAAATTATAAAACATTGACGGTAAAAAAAATTTTCTGTTTGTAAATAAAAGAATAACTTTTGATCATTTATGAACAAAATTAGAAAGTATAGTGGTAAAATTATATATAATTATTCATACACGTAATTAATCTCATAATTAAAAAAAATAAAATGAAAAATTTTTGAGTTTTGTGATACTTGCATGATTGTGTAGTTTTGAGGTTTCTTTTTCCCTTCTTTGGTTTTGATTTTCCACAATTATTTATTTCATTGGTTGAGGTAATACAATCTTCTGATATAAAGACTTAAAACGCAAAATATTCAAGAAAAGAGAATCCACTCTGCAAAGCCATTGCCTTTTTGTCATGTCACTTCTGCATCAATTGTTTGTTTCTTAGGCTTTGAGTCTGTTGTGTTCATACCCATTTTCAGTTTCGTGTTACTCCAATGTTCTTCAAAAAACCAAAGAAGTGGAAAACATTCTAATTATGATGAGGCAGGTAATGCGTGTTGCAAGCAAAGAATGATCAATGGAAGTAAAAAATCAACAACTTCGGCAATATATAATTAATCCTGGGCTAGTTAAATCAATTAGTAAAAGGAAAACCATATCAACTGTTACAGATGGTTCAAGGGTAGATTGGGTTCTTTACCTTTCATTTCTTTGTTAGGTGTATCAGAAGGCTTTGGCACCTCATCTGGCATCAGCATGATGGATTTCCAACCTGCAATTTTAATCGAACGAACTGTCCAGACCTTTGGGTAAACTTTCCAGGAAAACTATAAGAAAACTTTGAGCTTCCTTTGATTTAAATCCCATATAGTGATTACTATTTATTGTGCTTGATCTTAACATTCTTAAACCATAGGCTGGGAAACGTATAAACTCCAGCTTCTCTGCAGGAAATTCACCTCATCTTTTCTTGTTCCAACGAAAATCCCATTTCTCTCTTTACAAACAAAGTATCGGATGCCTCCCTAACATGCATGGTTAATGATAGGGCCTCCCTAAAATGAGTTCGGACTTTATTTGTTAGGGAAAGATTCCTGAGAACCCTTGATTAATTCTCTCTTATGTATCAACTACACTTTCCTTGCGAACCCTCTCTTTAGAATCAATCTGGCTAGCCTTTTAGTGTCTATCTGTCTCTCTTGTTTTATCCAAGGAAACCTATTGGAGAATCATGAGCCACTGGTTTAATGCCTTGAAATGTTAGTCACCATATAAGAACAGCCTGTTGTCTGTTTTTGTTTGCTTCGTACAAGAGAGGATCATGACTCGAATTTAAGATTAATAGTGTTTTTTTCATACAAAAAAGAGTGTTATCACTTAAACTTAAAGATCTCTATCTTAATTTCAACTCCATGCTTCCCACTTGAATTAACTAAGTCCAAGTAAAAAATATGCATGAATTTGCTTTCACATATTTTTGCATCAGCCATGACATTATTATATTTATTTACAATGGTCTTGAAACATGCATATCTTGTCAAAATTTTCTTTAAATGTGGATTGTCATTAATTGAGAATTTTGATTGGTACAATAGAATGGATTGATAAGTTTAATCCTAAAATAAGCATGCATATTGGTCAAATATTCATCAAAATAATTTAGGATTAAATTATGGGTTTTTTTTTGCAAATTTTTTGAGTTAAGTATCATAGGCGATATTATATGAAAGCCTAACCCTCAACTAATTACAAGCAAATTCTTTCTTTTCATTTTACTAAAACTATTTGCTTTATTCATTATTTTTTACAATTATATATTTTAATCTTTATTTACATAATTTCTTAAAATTACAAGGTTTGAAATTCAATAAGTAAGAAAAAGGTAAAATCCGAACAAATCAAATATATAGAAAAACACAAAAATTTAAGTGATTTGACTTGAAGTAAAACAATTTTCTATTATTAAGAAATTAAAATATAATAAAATCTCTCTTAACTATTTCTCAAACCGATTCAAGACCCTTGTAGCACGTCTCAATAACTTCACACTCACACTCACACTCACAGTCACTCACACCTACTTTAACTCTACTTAGAGCAAAAAAAAAAAAACAAATACAAAAAAACAATCTCTAGTGCTCCTAAAGCATTGCTCATCGTTATAATTAGTCTCTCGTCCCATAATCCAATCTTTCCATATTCAAGATACTGAACTTAAGTCTTTAAAAAAAATATCAAGTTTTTAACCTTCAAAAGTTTCGCTTTACAGAAAGTGGGGAAAAATCTGTGTTGGACGAAAAGCATGAAATTCTTGAAGGAATAAGTCCATCAGCAGCACTGGTGACAGCAATTGCAATGTGGAAAAAGAGGTTTCGGAATGGGGTGAAGAAAATGAGGAAGATGAAATGGGAATGGTGGGAAGGAAAGTAGAAGAAGAATGGGAGATTAGTGCGTTGAGGATAAGCAAGAGAGGGAAGAAATCAAGGAGGAGATACTCATCAAATGTAAGGAGCACACCAAGCAGTAAAAGTAACGACAAAACTATGAACAAAAATAGGAGAGGTAAACTGAAATTCAGTGGGTAGAGTTTATGGTCAGGGGGAAGATATGGTATGAGAAAAACCAACAATGCATAAGAAGCAGAGGGGACAAAAGTGGAGACCACGGGACAGGTCTATTAAGAGGAAATTTTAATCTTAGATGTCGACATTGCAAAGAGAAGTGGAGGATATCTGGACGTTGACAAAGAAGCAGGGGTTATCTTTCCGAGAAGAGAAGGATGATATGATTAAGTGACTGATTGAGCTAGAAGCCACAGATAGAAGGAGGCAAGAGCAGAAGCTAGTGGAAATCCACTAGGTTTCCAGGGGAAGAAGGCACTTAGGATGGGGCAGGAGTAGGCGCTTGTGCTAGGAAGAAGGCTTTTAGGTGCCTTATGAGGCTAGTGCCTAGGTGCTTCCTACGAATGCGATGCCATTGAGGTTTTCAGCACTCAATTCTTTAACGAGAGAGACCTCATTGTTAGGCTAAAATCTCCAGGATTTTTGGTCATTTGATATTTGAAAGTTCAGAATTTTAATTACAGGACAAACTGTTGCTAGTAGTAGACAAGCAGGATTTTAGGTAAATACCGCTACTGCCAATTACCTTTTGAGAAGTTGGTTTATTTTATAAGTGTATAGGTTCCAGTTACCCCAAGTCTAGAAGTCCTATGCAACTAGAAATCTTTTACTTTCAAAGTTAAAGACTTGAGTTGACACACTAGCTAGAGGGTTCATACTAAAATTTGCTTTTCTAAAAAAAAAAAATGTAAAACATGGAAAACTATTAAAGAAACCAAACTGAAAAAACATTCATGAAACAAACGAGATAAAAAAAAACAAGATCATAATAATAATAATAATAAAATTTCATGATTGGTATAATCTAATTCTTTGCACATATGATAAAAAGATTTTCATTGATTCAACTGAAGATCCACATAACCCGGTCCGATCGACCTCATAAGTGACTGAAAACAATAAGCAAGAAGCAACGACTTCAAAAATTGCAGTCTCGCAAGGTAAAATTAAAGGTTTACTTACAATAAGAGAGATGAGTTAATCAGGACAAAACTAAAGTTACAGATATTTTATTTTTTAATCTTCCTCTGGAATACTCTCCAATGCCGGCCTCCAACCTCCATCAAAGCCATCAACTTCACTTGCTCTTCCAGCTTCAGAAACCCAAATACCTCTTAGTTTTCGCTCCACTGAAGACTGCTTCAAATCTTTCCTGGAACTTAAAATCTGGTTCAACTCTTCCAGTGTCACAACATTGTTTTCTTCGTTTGATTTGAACCTCATCTTCTTCTTCTTTTGCTTAATCTTCTCACCCCCATCAGCAGCGACCTCGGCTCCTTCCAAGCTGGAAGCTGTGAGTTCTCCTCTCTCTTGGATGACTTCTGCTCGGCGGCCTTGTGGCTCAGGCTGGTCGTTTTGTGGTAGAATCTTGATACCCGTCAAGCAATTCCCCATCTTCCGGATGTAAAACAGGTATAATCAGGTAGGCAAGAATGAGAGAGAAAACTGAGGGTACTGAGTGAAACGTAAATATATAGAAACAGGAACGTAAAACACGAGAAATTAATTCCGCGTTCTTTTCGCGTCGGAAATTTGGAAAGGAGTTTAATTCTCTTGTAAAATTCAAACTCTACTAAGTTAATAATTCTAGACATAATTCTTAAAAAAATATAAAATTATTTTAAAAAATTTAAAGAAATTTTTATGTTTTATTACTTTTAATTAAAATTTTATATTTTTATTTTAAATTAAATAATTTTTTATATTTTTATTTTAAATTAAATAAAATTTTATAATTAATAATTAACTTAATCAAAATGTAATTTATTATTTTAGATTACATAACGTTGACATATTTATATATAATAATGACACGACAGATTAATAAATTATAATTAATAATGATATGATATGTTAATTTATAATATTATCATAATTTAAATTTAAAATTAATAATATTTTTTAATAAAAAAAATGGTATTACCACTAATATCAACTTTAATTTCAACTCCACGCTTGAGCGAAGTCCAAGTCAAAAGTATATATGGATTTGCTTTCACATATTTTTGCATCAGCAGCCATGACATAATTTTTTATTTGCAGTGGTTTTCCAACATGCATATACGTGCTGTCAAAATTTTAAGTAAATTTTAACATGAATGGTCATTAATTGAGAATTTTGATTAATAGAATAGAATAAATTGATAAGTTTAATCCTAAAACAATATTTTAGTATGCTTATCGGTCAAATATTCATCTAAGTGATTTAAGATTAAATACCTTTTTCTCACAAGAATACTCACCTACACCTGCGCTAAGAGCAAAAAACAAAGTTATAAAGTATTTATTCACTAGTGCTCTCAAAACATTACTCACTTACGATACACTTTTATAATATTAAAATCTAAATTAAAATATAAG
The DNA here is from genome assembly GCA_036013995.1 of Theobroma grandiflorum. Taxonomy (NCBI): domain Eukaryota; kingdom Viridiplantae; phylum Streptophyta; class Magnoliopsida; order Malvales; family Malvaceae; genus Theobroma; species Theobroma grandiflorum. Next base: position 3,241,411 of record CP142127.1, read on the forward strand.
ATTAGGACTCAGAGTGACAAAAAGTTTAATAATAATAATAATAATAATTACTTGATAGTATCACACATTAAAATTTTAGTCAAATAACAGAAAAAACGATTAGTAGAAGTCAGAACAAAAAATTAAACATTTATAGTTTATTGAATTTGAATCACACAAAAGATATTAGGACTCAAAGTGAGGCCGGGGTTCTGTTGTAAGAGAGGGTTGTGGGTTCATAAGTGTATGCAGTGAAGGGTGAGGATGAGGGGTGGTGCGTGTGGCTGCCTGTTGATAATACAGGCAGCCTCGTTTATTTGCACTAAAGTATGATTCTTACAGGTTTTGGTGGGGTGGGGTGGGGTGATGGGTTAAGGGATGACGATTTTAATGGCCTGGGTTAGTTTTTGGCCTCTGTTTTCTGTTTCAAGGGGTAGGGTGGGAGGGTTGTGGTAAGCAATATACTGTGAGGGTGGGTTAAAGAAAGGGTACTCATGTCACAAAAAGAGGAAACAAATGAAATGAAAACAAGAAAAAATATGATAAAATAAGGAAAAAATACATTTACATATTCTGATACGATTTATCCCATAAGGAAAAGGAAGGAAGGTGGAAACTGTGGCCATCTTCCTTATCACAGCCTTATGTTCTGTTTTTTTTTTTTCCTTTGGCTTGGTATTTAAAACTTTTTTTTACATGTGTCATGGTGTTGAGGGTGGAGGATAGTATATTTATGGAGACTGTGGCCTTTCAAAATTTTTAATATTTTTTTGCTATATACTTAATACGTTGTCAAGAGTATCCTTTAATTTTTGATAAATTAATTGATTTAATGATGCTCAAAGTTAGGTATTATCTTCCATCCTTTAAAATTAAGGGATCTAGGATTTAAGGCTTATAATATAATTTTTATTGGTTTTTGGTCATCTTCCTTCTTAGTTCTCATTTAAAGAATCAAATGGTATATAGTTGAATAAATTATTTTTGACTTGGTGGATACAACATATAATCTGATCGTGAATAATCATATATAATTGTGTTCTAATAGTTATTTTACATTATATTTTTTGTGTAATGGGTATTGATGTTAGTAAACATATATAATATATGATTTATCAAAGGACGATTGTCTATAATTTTATAAGAACAACTTTCTGTAAACGTTATATTGTATTTGTTTATATGGAGTCTTTTTCGTCTTTGATCCTCTCAATAAAAGTTGGTTAGCTCCACCTTGCAGGGTGTGGTGATTCAATTTACAGGGATGATGATGCCGGCCATGCATAGGGGATTGGATTAAGCATACTGTTATGGTCTTTTTGGAGGTTTTTGTAATTGCTGCTTTACCGTGGTTAAAGGGTGAGTTTGGAGTTCATGAGGGGGGAGTCTTCGAAACCCTGTTACTCAGCTGCTCTATGAGGAATTGAGGATGGCCATCCAGGACGGTTTCTATGAGCTTATGGAGAGATGCACACCAAATTTCGTTTTGGTGTAGGTGTTTCCTGTCCTCCCAAATGGTGGGATATGTTTGACTGAGATCTTTTGAACTGAGATAAAGAAGGTTGAGGGGGATTGATGGTAAGGTGTGCAGGGGGAGTTTTTTCTGACATGGGAGGTCTATCTATGCAGCTGTTTCCTTGACATGGACGATGATTTTTGAGGAGATAGTTTATTTTGCAAGTGTACTAGTTCCAGTTACCTCAAGGCTAGAAGTCCTACGCCACTAGAAGTCTTACGCCACTAGAAGTCTTTTACCTCTAAAGTTAAACACTTGAGTTGGCATACTAGTTAGAGGGTTCATAATAACATTTGTTTTTTTTTTAAAAAAAAATATAAAACATGGAAAACTATTAAAGAAACCTAATTGAAAAAATCATTCATGAAACAAAAAGGATAAATAAAACACAAGATAATAATAATAACAATATCCGATATCATTTTTGTCATAGAAAGATTTTCATTGATTCAACTAAAGATCCACATAGATCGACCTTATAAATGACTGAAAACAATAATCAAGAAGCAATGATATCTAAAATTGCAGTCTCGCAAGGTAAAATCAAAGGTTTATTTACAATAAAAGAGATGAACGAAACTAAAGTTACAGATATTTTTTTTGTTAATCTTCCTCTGGAATACTCTCCAATACTGGCCTCCAACCTCCATGAAAGCCATCATCGTCACTTGTTCTTCCAGCCTCATGACCTCTCAATTTTCGCTCCACTGAAGTGTCCTTCAAATCTTTCCTAGAACTTAATATCTGGTTCAACTCTTCCAGTGTCACAACATTGTTTTCTTCGTTTGATTTGAACCTCCTCTTCTTCTTCTTCTTCTTTTGCTTAATCTTCTCATCCTCATCAGCAGCGACCTCGGCTCCTTCCAAGTTGGAAGCTGTAAGTTCTCCCCTCTCTTGGATGACTTCTGCTCGGCAGCCTTGTGGGTCAGGCTGGTCGTTTTGTGGTAGAATCTTGATACCCGTCAAGCAATTCCCCATGTTCCAGATGTAAAACGAGTATTATGAGGCAGGCAAGAATGAGAGCGAAAAGGGTGAGAACTGAGGGTACAGAGTGAACGGTAAATATATAGAAACCGGGCATGTAGAGTACAAGAAATTTAAAATTGAACACCTACTAAGTCAATGACTGTAGACATAATCTTTTAAAAAAAATAAAATTATTTTAAAATTTTAAATAAATTTTCTTTTTGTTATATTCAATTAAAATTTTATAGTTTTATTTTAAATTAAATAAGTTTTTATAATTGATAATTAACTTAGTCGAAATGGTATTTGTTATTTTATATAATATAATGTTGACGTGATATGTTGATCAATAATAACTGATGATGACATGATTTATTCACTAATCATAACTAATAATAAGATGACATACTAATATGATATAATAACATTATTATAATTCTATTATCACTCAAACTTATATTGCCTTCCTCATTATCTTATGTAAACTCGAAAATTATATTTTTAACTTTTATAACCACATGATCCTCTTATTTTAGCCATTGGAAACACAACTAATGCCTTCATTATCCTTGTTTTGCACTAGCACATATGCAAACCTAAACTTTAGTTTTCTTTTCGATTAAATCCAATTGGAGTTTTCTTTCACTTCAAAAAAAATACACTAATATAAAATCTCACAAACACTAATATAAAATCTTACATATTTAATCTAATTATCTACTATATATTATTAAATAATAATAAATTATATAAATGGATATAAAATTTAAGTAGGGTGTAACTAAAGGGTTATATTTGAATCCAATACGAATAGTAAAATTACTACTTAAATTTGTTTCAAACCCAATTATAAAATACTTTAATTGTATATAATTGGGTTAAATACATACAAGTACCTTGCAACAAAGTAGCCATTGACATTCCTACTAGTGCCTAGGTGCTTGCTGGTGACAAATGCGATGGCATGAGGTTTTCAGCACTCAGTTTTTCAATGAGAGAGACCTCGTTAGGTTAAAATCTCAATGTTTTTTGTTACAATAAACTTTTTGGTCATTTGACTTTTGAAAGTTCAAAATTTTTGTTACTGACAAACTGTTGCTAGTAGTAGAGAAGCAGGATTTTAGGTACTTCTGGTTTATTTGTAAGTGTACAGGTTCCAGTTACCCCAAATCTAGAAGTCCTATGCAACCAGAAGTCTTTTACTTTCAAAATTGAAGACTTGAGTTGGCATACTGGGTAGAGGGTTCATATTTTGAAAAAAATGTAAAACATGCAAAACTATTAAAGAAACCAAACTGAAAAAGCATTCATGGAACCAAAGAGATAACAAGAATAATAATAATAATATAATTTCATGATTGATATAATCTAATATCTGATAACCTCTTTGCACATATAATAAAAAGATTTTCATTGATTCGACCTTATCAGTGACTGAAAACAACAAGCAAAAAGCAACGTCATCAAAATGGCAGTTTCGCAAGGTAAAATCAAAGGCTGAATTACAATAAGAGAGATGAGTTAATCAGGAAAAAACTAAAGTTACAGATATTTTATTTGTTAATCTTCCTCTGGAATATTCTCCAATGCCGGCCTCCAACCTCCATGAAAGCCATCAACTTCACTTGCTCTCCCAGCTTCAGAAACCCAATTGCCTCTCAGTTTTCGCTCCACTGAGGACTGCTTCAAATCTTTCCTAGAACTTAAAATCTGGTTCAACTCTTCCAGTGTCACAACATTGTTTTCTTCGTTTGATTTGAACCTAATCATCTTCTTCTTCTTTTTCTGCTTAATCTTCTCACCCTCATCAGCAGCAACCTCAGCTCCTTCCAAGTTGGAAGCTGTAAGTTCTCCCCTCTCTTTGATGACTTCTGCTCGGCGGCCTTGTGGCTCAGGCTGGTCGTTTTGTGGTAGAATCTTGATACTCGTCAAGCAAGTCCCCATCTTCCAGATCCAAAGCGAGTATTATCAGGTAGGCAAGAATGAGACAGAACTGAGGGTACAGGGTGAAAACATAAATATGTGGAAACAGGGAACGTAGAGTATAAGGAACTAATTGTGCGTAATTTCAACGCGGGGAAATTTGGAAAGGAGTTCATTTCTTTTGTAAAATTTGAAACCTACTAATTGAATATTGATTCTAGACATAACTCTTAAAAAAAATTTAAAATTATTTTAAAAATTTTAAATAAAATTTTATTTTTTATTTTAAATTAAATAAAATTTTATATTATTATTTTAAATTAAATAAATTTTTATAATTAATAGTTTTTTTTTTAATTGGAGGAGGAAATATTTGAATCTTACTTTTTAAACAATGAGATAATACACTAATCAATGAGTCAAATGCTCGAGTGCATATATAATTAATAGTTGATTTAATAAAAATATCATTTATTATTTTAAGTTACATAATGTTAAATGTATTTATATATAATGATGATAATATAATATATTGATAAATGATGATGGATAATAATATGGTATATTATTTAAATTTAAAATTAATAATATTTTTTTTATAAAAAAAAAAGGGATTACCGCTGGCATCTACTTTAATTTCAACTCCATTATTGAGCTAAGTCCAAGTCAAAAGTATGTATGGATTTGCTTTCACATATTTTTGCATCTGCAGCCATGACATCATTTTTTATTTGCAATGGTTTTGCAATATGCATATATTGTCAAAATATTAATCTAAATTGTCATTAATTGAAAATTTTGATTGATAGAAATTAATAAGTTTAATCCGAAAATAAGATTTTAGCATGTGTATTGATCAAATATTCATCTAAGTGATTTAAGATTAAACACCATTTTCTCACAAGAACACTCACCCACATCTATAATAAGAGCAAAAAAACAAAATTGTAATGTGTTTATTCACTAGTGTTCTCAAAACATTACTCACTTAAGATCTATTTTTGTAATATAAAAATCTAAACTAAAATATAAAATTAAGACTCAAAGGGGTGACAAGAAATTTAAAACTATAAAATTATTACTTGATATTTATCACAAATTAAAATCTTAGTAAAAAAAACAGAAAAAATGATTAGTAGAAGTCACAATAAAAATTAAACATTTATAGCTTATTGAATTTGAATCACACAACAAGATATTAGGACTCAAAGTGAGGCCCGGGTTCTGTTGTAAGGGAAGGTAGTGGGGTCACAAGGGTATGCAGTGAAGGGTGAGGATGAGGGGTGGTGCGTGAGTGTGGCTGCCTGTCGATAACACAGCAGCCTTGTTTTTTTGCATTAAAGTATGATTCTTAAAGGTCTTGGTGGGGTGATGGGTTAGGAGATGATGATTTTAATGGCCTGGGTTAATTTTTTGGCCTCTGTTTTCTGTTTCAAGGGGTAGGGTGGGGAGGGTTGCGGTGAGCAAGATACTGTGAGGGTGGGTTAGAGAAAGGGTTCTCATGTTAACAAGGAGGAGGGGGAAATAGAGAAGACGGCAAAAGTGAAGTTGAAAAGGGAGCAAGATCTGACGCTGATCCAGGACGGTTTCTATGAGCTTATGGAGAGATGCACAACAAGTTTCGTTTTGGTGTAGGTGTTTCCTGTCCTCCCAAATGGTGGGATACGTTTGACTGAGATCTTTTGAATTGAGATAAAGGAGGGTGAGGGCAGGACAGATGGTGAGGTGTGCAAAGGGAGTTTTTTCTGACATGTGAGGTCCATCCATGCAGCTGTGTCCTTGACATGGACGATGATTTTTGCAAAGGGCTGACAGTTGTCCATGATAAATGGTGTTAATGCCTGTACAGGGGAATGAAACTTGGTTGGTCATTTCTAGGAAGCTTGTCTGTGTATCTATGTCTTCAAAGGTTGATCTGTTGCAGGAGGATGGGCTTTTACTGTCTTGCTAGCCATGATGGCTGTTCCACTACCATGTAAGGGTAGTTTTTGTAAATTTAATTCAGAGAAATGAAATTAAATGAATTGCTTCTTTTTTAAAAAAAAAGTCTCTCCTCTTGTAATTTAATCTTTTCAGTGTTTAAAATCTTGAACTAAGACTTTATAAAAAATTTCAAGTTTTAACCGTAGAAAGTTAACAATAATAAGCAAATAAAATGAAAAACATAGAAAGCTAAAAAAACAAACTGAAAAAGCGTTCATGACAAATGACAAATGATTCTCCTCGTTCTTTCGCTGTTGATGAACAAAAGAGATACAAAAAACAGGGTAATAATGACATAATTTCATGATTGGTATAATCTAGTCTAAACAGTTCATGCAATAGGAACTAAGAGGTTAACAGCTAATACAAACACCATATTTCTTATAACAGCAGTTTCCATATCCCAAAACATCAAAAACAACCGTAGCAATCCAATAGAAGCAATAAACATCCAAACGCAGCAGAGATAACACAACGTAGAAACAGATTTGCTCCCCTGCTGCCAAAAAAAAAAAAGAACAAAGAGAAAGTCACCGTTGCACTTGATCCCATTACATGAAGCCTGTAATTTTCTAAGCTGTATTATCCCTTGCAATAAACTCACGGAACCACCGTAATCTTATGAAGAGAAGCACAACACAATCCGCAACCACCACAACCTTTAGAAGAAACCCACAATACACCTCAACAAATGAAAATCAGTCACCATATCACCCCATTGTCTCACCCAGTACCCCAGGAAAGAAAAAACAAAGCAACAACCACCGCATACCATCATCTGCCAATGTACAATCCCATCACACACACAGAACCACATAGAATAATTCAAAGCAAACAAACATCCCTTAACACCTCCCGGCAATGTAAACTTATAGACAAACTCAACCATAGAGCAATAACCTCCTATCTTCAAAACAGAACCAGAGAGAATCCCCGTACCAGGAAGCAGCTAGCCAAGCACAGACTCAAACGCAACCATCACATAAAGAAAAATACGATTGCACCAAAGCCCTTCGCCACCTTTGCACGAATGACAGAAAGATTTTCATTAATTCAACTAAGGATCCACATAAAAAAGGGCTCCGATCGACCTGATCAGTGACTGAAAACAAGAAGCAACGATATCTAAAATTGCAGTCTCACAAGGTAAAATGAAAGGTTTATTTACAATCAGAGAGATGAGTTAATCAGGACAAAACTAAAGTTACAGATATTTTATTTGTTAATGTTCCTCCGGAATACTCTCCAATGCCGGCCTCCAACCTCCATGAAAGCCATCATCATCACTTGTTCTTCCACCTTCATAAACCCTGCTACCTCTCAATTTCATAACTCGTATCAATCCCTCCACTGAAGTGTGCTTCAAATCTTTCCTGGAACTTAAAATCTGCTTCAACTCTTTCTGTGTCACAACGAGTCTTATTCTCACAACCCCATCTTTGGACTCACCTTGTCTCCCTCCATCAACATTGCTTTCTTCGTTTAATTTGAATCTCACCGTCTTCTTCTTCTTAATCTTCTCACCCCCATCAGCAGCAACCTCGGCTCCTTCCAACTTGGAAGCTGTAACTTTTCCTGTCTCTTCGATGACTTTTGCTCGGCAGCCTAGTGGCTCAGGTTGGTCGTTTTGTGCTACAATCTTGTTACTTGTCAAGCAATTCCCCATCTTCCAGATGTAAAACGAGAACAATCAGGTAGGCAAGAATGAGAGAGAGAGAGAACTAAGGCAACAAAGTAAATCACATATATACAGAAACACGAAACGTAGAGCACATGAAATTGCGCTTTTTCCGCCGGAGTAATTGGACGGCGGAGCTCAGATTCTTTAGCAAAACTCCAAAAACTAGTAGGTTAATGATTCTTTAACATAACATAACTGCCTGATTTTACATTAATTAAATACGAAAGAAAAATTTTAAATAAATATGTACAGCCGTCTATTACCTTGTAACCAAAGTATTTGTCATGTACATGTACACCAATTGCATAAATTATGCCTCAAGGCAGCTGCATTTACTACTCCAATTGATTAATCCCAGATTCTTCATCAACAGTTGAAAGTAGTTTGTTTTTGCTCAATGACAAACATAACTCTTTGTCTTTGTAGCGAAATCCCATTGCCCTACCTTGCGACCCGTGACCCAATTAACTTTGTAATTCCATTATAAATTAGGAAGGTTGACAGGTTAATATTGGAGTCTTCCAGGCTCCTCCCAAATTAATTATAGGATTATAGTCGGTTTATGGGCCTCAAATTGCGCCTCATATACTGCAGCTGCTTCACTAACATGCTTGAGCTTGGCCCTACTCTCTTTAGAGAACTTTTGTTGTATTGTTTCCACATTGTTGTTGGTTTCTAAACAGCATATGTGCAATCGATTAGGAAAAATCAATCTAGTTGCAATAAGGTCCAATGATAAGCCGTACTACACCTCATGTTTTTGGTATCTTATATTATCATAAAGATTGGCCTTTATTTCAAAAAATAAAAAAGGAAAACAAATTAAGCACCAAGGGTTTGATTTTCCAATCAACAGAACCAAACTGCCAAGCAAATCATATCAACTAAATCCACATTGATCATAGCAAACTTCCAACCAATTATTGCTTAGTAACGAGATTAAGGTGAATTTCACTACTATATTATTATTCAATATCTACTTTTAATTTCAAAACAAATAAAATTTAAAGTACACAGTGATAAAATTTAATATTATTCATAGTAAGTAGCAAACTCGACCTTGATCGTCTTATCAATCAATCAAGGCTTGAACAAGGAAATCAGGTTAAAAACTTATGGTAATATATAGGTAAGTAGAACAATGAAACAAGTGATGAACAAAAAGGGGCTTAGTGTGCAATGGAGTCGATCAATAAATTTGAAATAGAATTAATTAAGTTTAGTCAAATTTTGCCATTAGAACACGCAATAGCAAAGGATGGTGGCGGTGGGTTCGGTGAATGTGAGTTGTCCTTCAAGCTTAGGGCACCAATTTGAAACTTGTTTTGTTTGCCATAGATATTACTTTAGTCTTAGTTAATATAAGACTCAAAAGGGTCGTTGAAAAACTAAAATGGGAGGGCCAACGCGTCAATTACAGTTATAATTTAGGGGGGTATCTTTCACATGGGTTAGGTCACCCACGGTGGTTTCTCAGGAAATGTTGGTAGGCTTTTGTTCTCCTGTCGTGCATGTGGAGGTGGCCCACTTGTGACTTTTCCTGCTTTGGTTTTCTGTAGTAATATAATGGGAGATACCACCCAAATGCTCCAAACATGGATTGTCTTCGTTTGACTAAGGTGAGATGCATGTGACATTGGTTTTTTTTTATTTGATATAACATTTAATTGAGTTCTTTATTTCGGATGTAATATTTTTGCTACACAAATTATTCCTTAAGTTGTAATATCTGCTTTCCATTGCCATGTGTTTTCCTTAAACAAAAGCCTTGACATAAACTATGTGGGAATACCAAGTTAGTAGTTGAGCTGTTGACAGTCAAAGCATTTTAATTTTAAGGTATGATGTTTAAAAATTTTTTAAAAAATATTTAAGAAAAATTAAATAAGTTTTTATATTTTGATTACATTCAATTAAATTTATATATTTTTATTTTGAGTCAAACAAATCTTTATAATTAATGATTGGTTAATTGTAATTAACCATAATATCACTTGTCATTTTATATCTATATGATGTTAACATGATACTAATGTAGTGGAAGAAAAATATTGCATAATCATATCATAATTGATTATGATATGTCAATATATCATTTCAGTATCACTTGATATATGATAAGTGATATTTTGATTAAATAAATCATTAGTTATAAAAATTTATTTGATAAAATTTTATTTTATCCAAAATAAAAATATATTTGATTGATTATAATAAAAAAATAAAAAAATTTAAATTTTTTTAAATATTATATTTAATTTTAATATCTACTATATATAAAAGTAGCATAATTTGATTTCTCAATTTCTTTCAATTGAGTGTCTAATTGAATTCCAATTGAATGTCTAATTAAATGACAAATGTTATTCAATTAGAATCCCTCCCTATATATTTAATTTTGTAATTAAAATTAATTTATCTTTTTCTCTACTATATATAAAAATAGTATAATTTGATTTCTCAATTTCTTTCAATTGAGTGTCTAATTGAATTCCAATTGAGTGTCTAATTGAATTCCAATTGAGTATCTAATTGAATGAAAAGTGTCATTCAATTAGAATCCCTCCTTATATATTTAATTTTGTAATTAAAATCAATTTATTTTTTTCTCTATAAACAATTTATCTATATATAAAAGTAGCATAATTTGATTTCTCAATTTCTTTCAATTGAGTGTCTAATTGAATTCTAATTGAATGTCTAATTGAATGACAAGTGTCATTCAATTAGAATCCCTCTCTATATATTTAATTTTGTAATTAAAATCAATTTATCTTTTTCTCTACTATATATAAAAATAGTATAATTTGATTTCTCAATTTCTTTCAATTGAGTGTCTAATTGAATTCCAATTGAATGTCTAATTGAACGACAAGTGTCATGCAATTAGAATCCCTCCCTATATATTTAATTTTGTAATTAAAATCAATTTATCTTTTTCTCTACTATATATAAAAATAGTATAATTTGATTTCTCAATTTCTTTCAATTGAGTGTCTAATTGAATTCCAATTGAGTATCTAATTGAATGACAAATGTCATTCAATTAGAATCCCTCCCTATATATTTAATTTTGTAATTAAAATCAATTTATTTTTTTCTCTATAAACAATTTATCTATATATAAAAGTAGCATAATTTGATTTCTCAATTTCTTTCAATTGAGTGTCTAATTGAATTCTAATTGAATGTCTAATTGAATGACAAGTGTCATTCAATTAGAATCCCTCTCTATATATTTAATTTTGTAATTAAAATCAATTTATCTTTTTCTCTACTATATATAAAAATAGTATAATTTGATTTCTCAATTTCTTTCAATTGAGTGTCTAATTGAATTCCAATTGAATGTCTAATTGAATAACAAGTGTCATTCAATTAGAATCCCTCCCTATATATTTAATTTTGTAATTAAAATCAATTTATCTTTTTCTCTACTATATATAAAAATAGTATAATTTTGATTTCTCAATTTCTTTCAATTGAGTGTCTAATTGAATTCCAATTGAGTATCTAATTGAATGACAAGTGTCATTCAATTAGAATCCCTCCATATATATTTAATTTTGTAATTAAAATCAATTTATTTTTTTCTCTATAAACAATTTATCTATATATAAAAGTAGCATAATTTGATTTCTCAATTTCTTTCAATTGAGTGTCTAATTGAATTCTAATTGAAGGTCTAATTGAATGACAAGTGTCATTCAATTAGAATCTCTCCCTATATATTTAATTTTGTAATTAAAATCAATTTATCTTTTTCTCTACTATATATAAAAATAGTATAATTTGATTTCTTAATTTCTTTCAATTGAGTGTCTAATTGAATTCTAATTGAGTATCTAATTGAATGACAAGTGTCATTCAATTAGAATCCCTCTCTATATATTTAATTTTGTAATTAAAATCAATTTATTTTTTTTCTATAAACAATTTATCTTTTAAAAATATCAAATTAAAATCTAAGACAATATAATTTATATTTTTTTTAATATTTTTCGTAACGTAGTTACGGGTATCATCCTAGTATAGATAAAACCTAAGCAATTCCAACTTCCGTCTGTCTTACAATCTGGGCTGAGTTTTTTGAGCAGAGTTTACACAGATATCATACAAATTGGCAACGGCCTGACATGAACCAAGCCCATCAATATTTTGCAAAATTAAAACTATTACTAAAGGAGGCTCAATCCAAAAAAGGAAATGGGTTGAGTTTTGAGTATTCGATAAACATGAGTGAGAAACAAGTATTTTGACAAATTTTGCATCCCAATTAAGAGAGCTATTAAGTTTTTCCTCAATTAGTCATTAACTAGTATTATTAAATTGGATAATATAGTATAAACTATTGTTTTAAATTTGATAATTAGTGATTTTATATGGCCTTTACATAGAGATTAAAACCTTAAGATTTTTTTTTTGAAAGACGTAATTGTGATTTAATTAATCAAGACTTACAAGTTGCTGCTGCAAGTCTTCGTCCTACTGTTTGAAGACTTTCCACAGCAATTTATAACCCCCGTAACCAAGTCAAGAGTGATAAAAAAACCCAACCCAGCAAATATATATCACAGGGCTTTGACCATCCAGGGGTAAACCTGTGATTTACAAAAGTTTCATCGTACATCCTAGGGGCGGAGCGTCCCTTTGGATGGCCTTTCAAAATTTTTAAAATTTTTTATATATTATATATTTTTTAATAATTTTTTAAAATAATTTTTTATGAAATAATTAATATAATTAAAAAATAATAAAATGATATTACAAATCTTATTAAATTTTACTCAAATTTTTATTTTTTTTTAACTTTTTAAGTTTCTCCACTTATTTTTTTTTATCGTTAAATTGTGAAATTATAAAGAAGTAAAATTTTTATTTAATTTTTTTATTTATATTATTATTATTTTAATTATATTCTACTTACTCATATATTTGAAGTTTCTATAATTTTTTTTTAAATTTCTACGAATCATTAATCATATTTTTTTTATATAGGTTATATCTCCTACTTGTTATAATTTTTTCTTGTTATGTGAATTTTACTTTTAATGATTTTAATTTTAAAAAATTAAAAAATTATTGTATATGTAATTTTCAAATATAAGTTCTAGTGTTACATTATTGGTTGTTGTTTAAAATTTTACTAATATTTTATTTTTTATTAATCCTATTTATATAAGAAAAAATTATCTTGAGTATATATTTTTAATGTACTTTACGTTTTATATTTAGTTAAAAGGAAATTATCTTGAGTATAAGAAGAAATTATTAATTCCGTATATCATATTTAACTATTTATATTGTATGCATAATAGTTTAATATTTAATATTATAAACTTAAATATAATAAAATAAAAACATTAAATGTTGACTACATTAATTTTTTAGTCATTTATATTAAAAAAAATAAGATTTCGAAACAAAATAAATGATAAGTTTTTTATAAATAATTTAATTATTTATATTAAAAAAGATATTACCATCGTCGAATAAAACTTTCTTAAAACACTATTATAAATTTTTTTTTATTTCTTTTGATTTACATGTTATATAAAATTATTGTCTATTATAAATCTTTTAATTATTAATGATTAAGTTCAATATATTAATTTTAAAAATTTTTAACTTTTATTCTTTTTAACTTTTTACCTCCTTAATAAAAATTGACTAATTCCACCCTAATACATCTAGTTGCCCACGCTACATACAAAGAAAATCAAAAGCAGACCTGTACAGTTCCTTTCATGAAAAAAAAAAAAAAACACTCTTCCCAAAGGGGTACCCTCTTCCTCCATACTCTCCAATGCAAGTGACTCATATCAGACCTCTTACATGGTAAAGGGCATACGACTTATCAATCACAAATCACAATCAATCTTTATGTGATCTTCCAAAAGTCCAAATGGTGCGAAGGCCACATTGAATGCACTTGAAGAACCAACCAGAACTCAGGACCATCAAGCATTACCATTACTCTAGAATTCATTAAATGCAATAGAGAAGAACCTGGTGTGGTTTGCATGCCAGGGTCTCACAATAGCAAACTTTACATCCATGCAAAAATTGGAAAATATGGAAAATCTATTTTCTTATCGTAGATACTGTTACAAATAGAAAAATCTTATATTTCGAAATTATGTGTATAATCATGGAAGTGAATGAGTAGTTAACAGTATTGTAATTTAATTAATTAATTAATTAATTAATCAATTGATAATATTATATTATAACTGTATCACAAATGAATCATTCATCCGTTAGGTGACGTAGTGTTGCAATCATAATATAAATAAAAATTCAAGAAATTCTTAAGGTCCTTTTTGTTGGGCTGTGTCCTGTTGAAGCTAAGATGTTTTTTTTTTTTTAATAAAAATGTGGATAAAGTTCAAGTTACTATTTTATAATTTAATTATATTAAAGGTTGATAATAAATTGACCACAAAGATTACGTGCATAATAATTAATTTTTGGAACATGTACATGGAAAAGTCTAAAAAGAAGAAAGATTCGAATTTTGGGTTCTTATATTAAGAAACAAAACGGAAATCATAGACGAAACAAAAGTGATCTAAATTATTGATTGCGTCTTGCAATTTACAACCTCAGAAATAAGATTGGTGGAACATTATCTTTGTCCTCTCCCCATGTAATTGTCTACCATAAAAATATCACCTGTGTCAATAATGGCAACCCCGAAAAGTACTCTTTGTTTTTTCTTCTCTTTGTTTTTTTTACTGAAAATGACATTGAATTCTGTAATTAACTTGAAATGAATCGAATTTATAACAACAAATGCTAATATTACGGGTAAACTTTTATCATTAAAGCGTGATCTTTTCACTAAATTTCTTTTTTATTTTATTCACAAAATAATAAAAAATATAAAATGGTACATATCATGTAATATATATATATATATATATATATATACACACACATATCTCTATCAATGTACATCCACAAAAGCTTCACCTAACAAATTCGATCCATATTTCCTTCCTCTTGAACAAACTTAAAAAATCTGTAGATGAAAACAAAAAAATTTTTAAAATAAATGAAAATACAATTGACTCTAATATCACTCTTTCCTTACGTAAGGTATATAGTAGTGTTGAGTGTGTGTCTGTGTGTCATGATGTCTTCGACTGATACACGTTTCGCTATCAATCTAGAACCAGTGGGATCTATATATATATATATATATATATATATATATATATAGATTAGATTCCCACGGACCGGAAGCTTAAGCTCTATCTATAGAGATAGAGAGATGTAGATTTTCTTTGTGGCCATTGAATTTCGAAAAGTTTTTCTTTTTTTCTTTTTGGGTATCTTTCAAAGTTAATAATTTAACTGCTACTGAACAAATGTAGAGAGTGTCTCCTACGCAATTAATTAATACGACCGAAATGAAGATCTTCCAGTTGGTCTTTTCTTCATAACTAGCAAGATGTCAAAATAAGGTTTTGTAGACATTGATTTGTGTATTTAAAAATTTTGGGGTTGGTGTGAATTGCTAGACGACGCTGTTCGCTTACAGTCTCAAAGCAGCCTCTGAAGTAATTGATTACGCACTTGCTAGGCTGCAGACGCCCGTCATAGGCCAAATATTAGTTTATTTGTAACACTTAACACTTCCGGCTGATCAATTTGATAATGCTTGTGCTGCTAATTATAAATTAATTAGATAATTAATTATACGTTAAACTGATCTAAATGGTCTGGATGAAGTGTTCATATAGAAACTTCCAAATCCGTGTATTTTTTTTCATTGAAACAGCCAGCAAATGTACACCATATATAACTCTTGATAAGGCCCATCGCCTCTCATAAATATATTACTCCCAAGTCATCGCAAACAGAAAACAACATTCACCCACTCTGAATTGAAAAACTCTTCTCGGTCCACAGCCATAGTCTATGATGGGATCATCCCAAGAGACCATCCAACAGCCTCTGCTTCAGTCACAAACTCCAAACACGAAATCCGAAACAAGCTCAGAGCTTGAGGACACATTGTCGGACGCTAGGCTTTCCTTGTTTGAGCGTTTTAGGAAAGCAACATGGATCGAGTCCAAGCTCCTTTTCCACCTGGCTGCACCGGCCGTTATTGTTTATATGATCAACTACCTCATGTCCATGTCCACCCAAATCTTCTCCGGCCACCTTGGTAATCTTGAACTTGCCGCAGCCTCCCTCGGAAACACTGGCATCCAAGTCTTTGCTTATGGTCTCATGGTATAAATAATTTTTTTTTCATTGAATCAAATGTTTAAACTATATAAACATTAACATGAATGTAGATATATCTATAGCTATCTCTTGACGTTAATTTTTATTATGATTTTCACGAATATATGTATAGTTGGGAATGGGGAGTGCTGTGGAGACGCTTTGCGGGCAAGCCTTTGGGGCACAGAAGTTCGACATGCTAGGCATATATCTTCAAAGATCAGCGGTTCTCCTCACCTTAACAGGGATACTTCTCACCATCATCTACATCCTCTCCAAACCAATCTTACTATTTCTTGGTGAATCGCCTGATATTGCCTCGGCAGCTGCAATTTTCGTCTACGGCCTAATCCCGCAAATATTTGCATACGCCATAAATTTCCCGATACAGAAATTTTTGCAGTCTCAGAGCATAGTGGCCCCTAGTGCTTACATATCTACGGCTACATTAATTATACATCTACTGCTAAGTTGGCTGGCAGTGTACAAAATTGGGCTTGGTTTGTTGGGTGCATCTCTGGTTCTGAGCTTGTCCTGGTGGATTGTGGTGGTTGCTCAATTTGTATACATAGTTAAAAGCGACAAGTGCAGACATACATGGAAGGGATTCAGCGTACAAGCCTTCACTGGCCTGCCGAGCTTCTTCAAGTTATCGGCTGCATCGGCGGTGATGTTGTGCCTGGAAACTTGGTACTTCCAGATCCTGGTTTTGCTAGCGGGGTTGCTTGAGAACCCAGAGTTGGCCTTGGATTCACTCTCCATTTGGTAAGTACAGATCATTTCTTTTCTGTGTTTATTCTTTTTTGGTAGCAAAAAAGTAAAAAACATTAATGCAAGCTGGACTAATCGAATATCTTAATGGAGGATTTGTACGGGTGAGATTAACTTTTGATCAACCTGTCTCTAGTTGTTAGCAAGGTACATAACCTTTAGAGCAGAAAGAGTTAAATTAAAAGGTCACTTTGGAAGAAATCAACATAGCCTTTTCCTCCCATTTATTTACATCCTAAAACTACAAAAATGAAAAATGATTGCTGACCATAGATACGTCTTTGATTACTAGATTCTCTTTTATCTACACCAATAATTACTTAGCAGACTTTCGGAATTGCAATTCTTACCATGCTATAAAATCGTAAAATAATAATCTTATATACATATATATACATGTGGTAAGTGTGCTAATGTTGAAACTTAGCATAATGATCCAAAACCTAGGAAAAAAGAGATAAACTATCAGAGAAGTGTTTGGAATTGTCTTCTCTTCTTAATAATTCAGCTACATAAATATCATTGATTTTATGTCTATGTTTTTACAAAATTTATTAGCCAATCTTCAGTAACGAAGTTAAAGTGGTGGTGATTGCCACTCCTCAAGTTCTCGATTTTTATTCTTTTTTATTAAATATAATTTAAAATATATAATTTTATATAATTACCTTTCAATTATTCTCTAAATAAAATCTTAAATTCGTTATTATCTCTTTATTCTTAACAGTATGATTTATTATTTTGTATATATATAAAAGGAAAGAAAAAAAAATTCACTGAGCAGAAATTATCATGTCAGCCGTACGTCAATAATTCTGGGGGGAGTTGTCATGATTGAGTGGACTGCCAGACATGAATAATTAAAGATGGAACATGTGCTTGCTTTCTCTGTTCTCTCAGATTATTCGAATTTCGATTTTGGTTTTGTGCGTACGATGGAAGTTCTAGAAAATGTAACAATAGTACGTATTGGAGGAATTTAATTGAATGTTTTAGATTAATAGAATCTTAATTAATGGGTTATTTCAGCATGACGGTCTCTGGATGGGTCTTTATGATTTCAGTTGGATTCAATGCTGCCGCAAGGTCAGTCATCATCGACTTATTGCTTTTAGATTTTATTTGATTACTATTTCTTTTATCATTTATAATGTTCTTAATTTATTAAAAGTTATTAAAAGTTAATATTATATATATCTATATATCTATTATATATATATATATATATATATTCATGAGTTATAACTATAGATATTGAAACTTTTTAATTGACGAAAATTATTATATTTATTTATTATTAAGATTTATTTAATTTGTAAATATATAAGAATTTTAATTGTATTAAATGACGTTTATAAAAAAAATAACTTTCTTAATTGTAATAGTATTGAATCATTTTTAAATTAGTATCATAAAATATCAATTATATATAATTGAAACGGTAATTATCTTTTAAATATAATTGTCTTTTATTTTATAAATCTTATACGTACTTTAAAATATTCGTATCTTATATATATATATATATATATATATATATATTAGTGTCACTCAGTTTTTCTAACAAATTACTACAATATGATTCTTGAAAAAATATGACTGGAAATGAGCAGCGTAAGAGTTGGGAACGAGCTAGGAGCAGGACATCCCAAAGCAGCGTCGTTTTCGGTGGTAATAGTGACAGTAGTTTCCTCCATAATCTCTGTGGCGGCAGCCATTATAGTTCTGGCTCTTCGTCACGTCATTAGCTATGCCTTCACAGAAGGGGAAGTGGTGGCTGAGGCTGTTTCAGATCTCTGTCCGCTTCTAGCGTTAACCCTTATCCTCAACGGAATTCAGCCTGTTCTGTCTGGTATAACAACTTCGAAACTTTCCTTTTAAAGAGAAACTCGTAAGGGATTCAATTCAACATATTTCTGTCTCACATTACTGGTTTTACGCTTTGTATGAAGGTGTGGCTGTTGGGTGTGGATGGCAAGCTTTTGTTGCTTACGTAAACGTTGGTTGTTATTACGTGGTTGGGATTCCCTTGGGTTCTCTTCTTGGCTTTTACTTTAAGTTGGGTGCCAAGGTATTTACATCGCCATTTTCTTTTTAATATTTCAAAGGCCATTGGCTTCGGATTATTCATGCATCATCTGGTTTCAGGGGATATGGTCAGGGATGATTGGCGGCACAGCCATGCAAACCCTCATCTTGGTTTGGGTTACATTTCGGACAGACTGGAAAAAGGAGGTAGCCCCCTTTCATGTTTTCCATCAAACAACAAATAATTTATTGCTTGTCAAGCTGAATCAGATTCTTATATTCAATGGCAGGTCGAAGAAGCTAGAAAGAGATTGGACACATGGGAGGATAAGAAAGAGCCTCGTTTGAAGTAGAGAGTCATCGGACAATGTCAGCCACATAAACAAATACAAATAACTTGATTTGTGACAGTGCAGCTCCCTGGCTTCATACGAATTATCGATCCTCATCAACCAAACTGTGACCCGGGGAAGCGAACTGCCCTTTCCATCGTTGAGTTTATTAGCAAGTATATACTTTGATTCACAGTGCTGAAAATAATTTGATACTCTGACTGGCTTAGATTAGAAATAAGAACACTGTATGCATGACCTATGCAGTTGATTGAAACGTGCCTGCTATTTCTATTTTTTCTTGGCGCCTGAGGTTCTCTTTTCTAATAGATATATAAGAGGGGTCGCCTCAAAAAATACTTCTAAGCAAATGACTCGTAAATCCAATATCTATATAGAAGGAATCTTGCAACAAGAGGGATTCTTATTTCTACAGATGGTATAAAGCTGTAATGGGGAATAAAGAATCAACTATTCATTCATTGTGAGAAATTGCTTGTGCAGCAAGACGAGTACATTTCATTACAGATTCCTAAACAAGCACAAAATGATAGGATAGATGAGAAAACAAGATACAACAACATTACTTCTTCTTCCCTGCTTTTCCCTCCTTTCTTCTGATTACCTCATCAGCATATTTCACACCCTTTCCTTTATATGGTTCCGGAGGTCTCCATTTTCTAACAGAAGCAGCAAATTGACCAATGGCACTTTTGTCGTATCCACTTACAACAATTCTGGTGTTTTCTTCCACCTTCACTTTAATGCCTTCTGGGATTGCCATCCTGACTGGATGGGAAAAGCCAAGAATCAGCACCAGGTCTTTTCCTTCTAACATTGCACGATATCCAACTCCAACTAGTTGAAGTCTCTTTTCAAAACCCTTTGATACCCCCACCACCATGTTGTCAGTAAGAGTCCTAGCAATTTCATCACAGTAGATTCACAATTTAAGTGTTATTAAGTAATGCTTAAAAGACTTTCACAGTCTAAACTTCCTGCACGTAATTAGTTCATACAAAAATTTGAAGACAGAGAGAAACATGAATCAAAGAAGAAGAATACATGACTAAATACACATCGCGTGGCCTTAGGTGATTGGGATAGTGGGAGTATGTGACGGTTGGAGCAGAAATCATAGTTGGTTCAAGTAGCTCTTTCCTCTCATACCCAAAAGGGTATGCAATTTTTCTGTGTCCTTTTCTTTTTTTTTTTTTTTTGAACACACATTCTATTGCATCAACAATCTTTTTACACAGAGCTAGCCACAATTGTCAGGTTGGACCATAATATGCATCCACATAAACAGTTCACATCATTTTAAACACTTACTGCTGCTACTAAATTTGCCCTCATATCTTGAAGTAAAAATCACGTTCCTATGTACAAAAATAAGAATCCAACACAGAAACTTTATCCATTTCAAGTAAAATACCAAATTTTGCATACATTTGTATGTCAATCTGTTGGATACAGCCATTGGATGTGTTTTCTGCCAGCTGGTATGATCAACACACACCACATGTCCCAGTGATATGCAGGATTTTATAGGACCAACTCAGACGTTGAAAAATCCATGTATCATAAAAAGCAAGGAAATTACACATATATAGGAGCATTTTAGAAAGGCCAAAATCAATTTCTTAAAAGAATAAATAAAATTCTTGAAAAGAAAAGAGGAAGGAGGGAGGTTTCTTTGGAATTCCAAATTTCAGGTTAAAAGATTGACACCTAATAAGGTGATCATCATAAGAGAACACACTTGTCATAAATATGATGAATGAAGGCAAGCAGAGAATGCACCTACATCTCCTGCAGGAATGATTGAGACCCAAAGATGGAGTCAAGATATTAGTGATGTTTGATGTGAAGGCAGTCAATCAAGAATTCAAGATACATTGATCCAAAACCCAGCTCAAATCCAGAATGGAACCCATGGGTGCTTGAGCATATTTATCAAATTAATTCCTTTTAAGGAATAGATCCAATTGCAGTTTTCATTATGGAGTTTAAAGAGATTAAAAATGGGATACAATACAATGAATAAGAAGTAGATCCTAATGAGCAAGTATAGTGGAAAAGGTATAAAACCCACAAAGGCAGTTGGCTAACGACCATGGTTAGTGGACTGAGGTGAATCATTGATTGCCTCTTTTTGTAAGTGATACCAAATGCTAATTTCAGATAATTATAATGTGATAAAAAACCAATAGGCATTCTGAACACTTGTTCATAGCCAATTATCATTTTCATTTTCATGAGATGATAAGATCAGATTATAATCATATAATGCTAGTTGTTGGTGTGGTAAATTTGCAAAGGTGATCTTTCCAAATATCAGTATAGTCCTTCAGTTATGTTCGTACAAGGGTATTTAGAGAAAAATTATGAAGAACTAAGTAGTAATAATTAAGTAATCATCAAGATAGACTAGACAAATAACATATCAAGAACAAATTACAAAAAGGCAACTTTCTGAGAAAGAGAGGAGAAATAACACGGTAGGACCAATTACCTGAAAAGCCCATGCATTTGGTTAGCTCTCCTAGTCTCTACTGCCTTTCTGACCCTCAGAATCCCAGATTCCTCCCTATCAACCTTTACTTCTCGTGGATAAGTCAATGCAAGTTCTCCCAAAGGACCCTTTACTTTTACATCTTGACCCTCCAATGTAATTGTCACATTGGATGGCACTTGTATTGGCTGCTTCCCTATTCTTGACTCCTTACATTCTACAGCCTTCCTCACTAAACTAACACGAGTTACAGGAACGCTAGAAACACAGAGTGCATTTCTCTCTCCCAAAAATGCAGACCTCAAATTGCTGCAACACCACAAGAAAGTAACGGCATCAAATTTCAGAAATAATCCACAAGCGTCATGAAACAGACCTGTTTGGAAAACAATAACTAATGATCCCTTTGGTTGCTGCTAGAAAACACAGCTTCTGTTTTCATCACCAAGTAAAATTAATGATACTCCTTTACGTTCAAGAGCCTTTTCCTAGCACTGCAATATTTCAATACTGTAATTTCAAAATCACTGATCATTTAACTCTATATCTCAAGGAAGCTTAGAAGCTAAAATTGGCCCATTACTTTATGGATCCTAGTGTAAAAAAACTACACCTCAAACACAACAAAAAGCAAAGGATAACTACACACTAATTTATATATCCAGTTGATAAATTATGCAATATTTCAACACTTGACAAGTTTTTATTTTGAAATGCAAAAAGAAAGTTTTTCCCAGCAATGGCCCATACAAACTTTAGAGCCCCATAGCTGCACACCAAGTAGCATTTCACTTCAAAAATAGAGTGAAAAGAGACAAACCCATTTCCAGGCATAGCAATTTGAAACCAACATTCTTAGATTCAGGACCAAATAACATTTAAAAACAAAGATATAATGAACTAAAAATGTGAAAAGCAAGGAAAACCCGTCTCCAAACGCCCAATAATTTGAGGCTACAATACCCGAAAGGACTATCCATAAGCAGAACAAAGACAGAAACAGAAGAAACATGGTTGGGGTTCAAACCTGGTTTGGAAAGATATAATTGACGAAGCCATTTCCTGGAGATTTCCTTTAGCATCAGCTTCGGCCTATCCAAAACGATTGTTAGTTTGTTACTCTTCTTTTCAACTGTTATCGAGCAGGCAGCCGGTTTTAGCTTGATGACACTATTACCCTTCCTTTAAGAGAGAATTCCCAAGGTACTATTGGGCTTAGCCCAATTGCAGCCTGAAAGTTTCATTGACCTTTCTTTGTTGGGCTGTGGGCTTCTAATAGGGCCCAAAAATAGAGTTAAAAATGGGGAAAACTCCGTGTGCCCAAGAAACCATGTGAGCGTAAAGTCTCCCGAAGTCTAAGCAAGGTAAGTGATATTATAATTATATTTGAACATTTAGTTCATTGATTAGTGCATTATCTCTTTTTTAAAAATTAAAATTTAAATATTTTTTTAATTATAAAATAATAATAATAAATAAATATAAACACGACATAAAAATTTTATCATGACATAATAAGTTTTGACTTCGAAGTAACAAATGAATTGACACAACTTGATAATTTTTTATGAGTGTTGATTTGTGAATTATTAATTTTTATCTCATAAATCTCATCTTATTTTCATATTAAAACTTAAATTCGAGAAACATTCGAGATAAAATCTCAAATTGAATGTGGTATTAAAAGCGAAAATATATTTTTATTGACTCAATTTGAATTAAATGATCTTTGGGTTGAATCGAGGAATCAAACAACTTTTTTAGTCACGAAGAAAAAGAAATCACTTAAATCAAATAGAATTTAATATAATTTATTATAAATTCATATTTTTAATAAAAAATATATTTATTAAATAAAAAAATTCATACTATAAACTTAATATTTAATATATTTTTATTTGACGTCAGATCCATGACGTTAATGACATTACGATTGAGAGTCCAAAATATCTATCCACCTAAATCTTTACTCGAAATTAAAAAAAAGGAGACAGCCTTATCCTTAGGTTGGATGAGATTCTTTTGATATAAATGAAAATTATTGCCCTCTTCGTGCAGGCTCCATCAACTCATGCTTTGCCATGCAATTGGATGCTAAGGACAATCCGTCAATCTTCACCTTAAGCATCACAAGCATTCTAAAAAGGAACGTTAGCTAATAAAGATGATACCACTTCACACGACGTAGACCATTGGCCATTACTTAAATATTCTTTCATTTTATTAATTTCAATTAATTTTAGAAATAAAAAAAGTAAAAGAAATTTCTATTTGAAAGTATTTTCTACCATTGACTTGATGATGACTTGATGATTTCAAGTGGTGTTTATTAATTTTCTTAGGTTTAATTTTTTTGTTGTAATCACTACGGATTTTAATTTTTTAATTATTTAATAAAATTTAAATAAGATTTTATTATTTTATTATATTTAATTAAATTTTTATATTTTCTTTTAAATTAAATAAATTTTATAATTATTTATTTATTAATTATTATTAATTAAAATATTATATATCTTTTCATACTTATGTGATGTTGACGTAAAAAGTAAAAAATATTACATAATTATGTTATTATTTTATATTAACATATTATATTATCATTTATTATGATATGTTAATGTATCACGTTAACGTCATGTAGTATGAAATGACAAATAGTATTTTATTTATTAACAAATAGTTAATTATGAGTTATGAGAGTTTATCTTGTGTAAAATAAAAGTATAATGACTTAATTAAATATAATTAAAAAACTGTATTTGAATTTTTTTAATAGATTAAGAATTTTTAAAAATATTATATCTAAATAATAATATCCTTGATACCACTTAATAGTAATACTATTGGGTAAATGAAAATTATTATTAGAATTTATTATTAATAGAAATTTTATTTTATTAAAAAATTTATGGAAATTATCATTTTGACTAAGACAATTAAAGTAAAGCATATGATTCATACAGAAATTGCTTGATAAATAAAAATTTAATATACTACTATCAAATAGACTTCATCAATGACAATAATACAAATAAAATTATAATTTTTCTCTAGTAAAAAGATCAAATTATAAAAGAAAAAAAAAGCTTTTTCCAAAAAATGATTGCTTTAAGCCTTTAACTTCCCTTTGCTTTTGGACCATATGTGGAAACTCTTGCTGCTAACTGTTCCAGAAAAAGGACGGACTGAATTTTAATGGTGGCAAATTGGTTTGAATGGATTATTGATGGATTCCAAGAGTGTGTATCACGAGTTCACGGCTCCCTCTGGGCACGTGGAAATGAACCTTTGTTCCATGAAATAAATGCATAGAAAATTCCAAGAATTATCATCACAGTGAAAAGGGAATCCAAGACAAAATGCAGACTGCATGCGATGCAAGTTGGTGAAGATAGTAATGAGCCGAGTTGTACTTCTTCCCTAGAAGAACATCTCTCTTTTTTACCCAAAAAACCATGAGCAATTTCTTTTATTCCTTCAATATTTTTTGTTAGTTCAATTATTTTTACAGTAAAACAAACGTTACAATTGATAACTGGGTCCCTAAATTGAGTTGTCTACTCATAAACGTCAAGTCTCCCCGACATTACTCTGTTTTTCAACATGATTTTCAAAAGTTCCGAATTCGACGTCTAAATCACTTTTTTTTCCTTTTGAATTTCTTGCAGCCATGGGACTTTAGTATTGTTATAGTTTCTTCCATATGTTCTCTGCTCTGGTTGTTGTCACAGTATGGCAGGTTAAATACACCATTAATTCACTTTTCCTGTTCCAAGTTTTTCTCTTTTTTTTTTACTTGAAGTGAATTTTACTTTGAAGGTTGAGTTTTCTGATTGATTTTATAATATGGGTATGTAGAAAAATGCATGCATGACATGCTGTTGTCAAGTTTCTTCAACCTCATGAAGCCTTGACTTTAGACAAACGCTTACTCTTTAAAAAAAGGAAATTTTCTTTTTTCTTTTTGGCGTTGTTGATTTTTGACAGTATTCAACAATGAGACATCTTGGGTTTGTTTCATTGTTCGTTTTGATGGTATGGGTATGCCAGAGTTTTCTCGTGGGTTGTGAGAAGCCTGCTGTTGTAAACGTTTGTGCTATTTTCACATTTAATTCTGTTATTGGTAGAGCTGCAAAGCCAGCTATGGAAGCTGCGGTCGATGATATCAATGCTAATCCCACGATTCTTAATGGAACTCGTCTTAACTTATTCATGGAGGATGCTAATTGCAGCGTCTTCTTGGGTTCTACTGAAGGTAACGTCAATTCTGTTTTTGTTCTTCCCTTTTTTGCTAATTAGTCTGTTATAGTACATGGTGTGTATTAGCAGATCTTATGGCTTATATAAATTTTAATAAATATTCTCAACGACGGGAAATGTTACGAACTTAATTCAATTTTACTGTACAAGTTTCTCCTTCTGTCCTCCGTTTTAGGTTCACGTGAATTCATATAGGATCAATCAATTACTTTAAACCCTTTTTGACTCTAATAAATTCTTTTTGATGATTTATATCCATTTACACTGTAATCTTTACTTTGTTTTGTCCCTATATTTCCTTTAATTAATCTCCTAGCTTGGCAGGCATAATAGTGATTTTTTATGCTAATGAAGTTTGTCAGCAGTTTAATCCCTTGATGAGTTCAGACAGATGCCAAATCTCCTCATGTCCTATTTGTATACCTGTTGATTTCTGTTTTCACTGTGGTCAGATTGTCATATCAGGCCAAAGGCCTTGCAGGCATGATGTTTCTTGAAAATTTACTGCTAAGAATCTTAAACAAAAATAGAAGTTCTTCTAAAACAGATTGAACCTTTCTTTTATTTCAGCTTTTCAAGCACTTGAAAAAGAGGTGGTAGCTATTATTGGTCCACAGTCTTCTTCAATTGCTCATATAATTTCTGCAATTGCCAATGGCCTTCAAGTTCCACAAGTTTCATATGCTGCCACTGATCCAACTCTTTCTGCCCTCCAATTCCCATTCTTTCTCCGAACTGTGCAAAGCGATTCCAACCAAATGATTGCTATGGCTGATTTAATTGGCTTTTATGGGTGGAAAGAGGTCATTGCTATCTATGTAGATGATGATTATGGGAGGAATGGGATATCCGTCTTAAACGATGAACTTGACAGGAGAATGGCAAAAGCTTTCTATAAATTGCCTTTGCCTGCCCATTTTTCTCAAAGTGATGTGATATCTTTGCTCAATAACTCTAAATTGCTAGGTCCTCGTGTGTATGTTGTTCATGTTAATCCTGACCCCCAATTAAGAATTTTTGCCTTTGCCGAAAAGCTTCAGATGATGACCAGTGGTTATGTGTGGCTTGCTACGGATTGGCTTTCTGCTACCATAGATTCATTCTCTCCCATGAATCGAACTGCTCTTCATTCGCTTCAAGGAGTAGTTGGACTGCGCCAACATATTCCAGAGTCCAACCAGAAGAAGGATTTTATGTCTCGATGGAGAAAAATGCAGCAGAAAGGGTTGGCAACTTCACAGTTGAATACCTATGGGCTTTGTGCTTATGACACAGTTTGGACAGTTGCACATTCAATTGACAAGTTCATAAATGATGGAAACAATCTCACATTTTCATCCAGTGATAAGTTAAAATATATAAAAACAGGTGAAATGCATTTGGAGAAGCTTAAAGTTTTCGATGGTGGTGATATCCTGCTCAAGGAATTACTGCAAACAAACTTCTCTGGTGTAACTGGTCAAGTTCATTTTAGTTCAGATCGGAACATTGTGACTTCAGGTTGTGATGTCATTAATATTGACAACATGGCTGTTCATACAGTTGGTTACTGGTCTGGTACTTTTGGTCTTTCAGTCTCTCCTCCAGAAACCCTCCAAGGGACTCAACATGGCAATTCTGAAAGAGACCAGAAGCTTCACAGTGTTACTTGGCCTGGTGGAGGGACAGAAAGGCCTCGTGGCTGGGTGATTGCTGATGATGAACGGCCTTTGAGAATTGGAGTGCCATATAGAGCCAGTTTTGTTGATTTTGTTACTGAACTGCATGATAGCCGTAAAATTGTAGGATACTGTATTGATGTGTTCACTGAAGCACTGAAATTAGTCCCATATCATGTTCCTTACAAATTTGAGCTTTTTGGGGATGGCCGGTTCAATCCTAATTATGGTCAGCTTGTGAAAATGGTTGCAGATGATGTAAGTATGTCATTCTGCCTTCTGTAGTTGGTAAGGATTTTCATAAATTTAAATTTGAACAAGGATTTTGAGGTGATAATGCTTGCACCAGTAGAGGAAAACTTTCTTGATATTTGTTGAACAGAAGCTATCTAATTCTTTCCCACCAAAATATGTCATAAATCAATAGACTAAATATATTGGATATTTTTTTACATATATTGTGTGTGGTGGTTGTTACTTTCATTGCAAAAGATGAGGGACTTCTAATGAGTTGCATGGTTAAACCTCGGTCCAATAAGTGATAAATAGCATGTTGCAACTCAAATCTAATTCTTGCATTATGCACAGGCATATTTATTTACAGATAGAGCTTGTTCAGCACATCTTAATTATTTAGTGAAATTATTGTACCAGGTGTTTGATGCAGCTGTTGGGGATATTGCAATCGTTAAAAACCGGACAGTGATTGTGGATTTTTCTCAGCCTTATACAACTACTGGTCTTGTCATAGTAGCTCCAATCCGCAATCCAAAATCAAGTGCTTGGGTATTTCTAAAACCATTTACATTAGACATGTGGAGCATGACTGCAGCTGCTTTTGTGATAATTGGCATTGTTATTTGGATTCTTGAGCATCGAGTCAATGACTCATTTCGTGGCCCTCCTAGGAGGCAAATTGTAACAATGTTTATGTAAGTTATTGCAATGTTTCAGAGAAGTTCGAGTTAATATTATCTGTCAATTTTTTTGTGAATGTTATACTTTGATTCTTTTCCTCCTATGTTTTAGTAGATGGCCTTTTTCTTTTTCACTCAACCAAACCTGTGCATGCCTACCTCTAATATCATTCAATTTTGCAATTGCAGGTTCAGCTTCTCAACACTGTTTAAGACAAACCGTAAGGAAACTTTGGGTCTCAAACTTATTTTATTTGACAATTTTTTTCGCTGAAGATAAGTATTAACCAGTAGGAGATATGATATTAGGCGTAGGCTACTTTTGACGTCCACAATTACTGATTTTGTTTACTGAAGTCTTTTTATGTGACCACTTCAGTTCTTATGAAGTTTATTATTTACTATGTAAATGATGCCAACCTTACAGTTCCAATTCAAACCGAGCTGCATTATTTTTATGAAAATATAAACCTAGCTCAGTAACTCTACTTGTCTCTTCTATGTTGTTGTTTTTTGTTTTTGGGTGGGGAATTGGGGGTGCTCTTGATTATGCTGCAGATATTGAGATACTAGAAAAATGGTTAGCTAGTTCATGTAATTTGAAGCTCTTCTTCTTAGGCTGATAAAATTTTCTTTTGAAAGAGGTATGAAACCATTGCCTATCCAAAATAAATAAATAAATAAAAATAAAAAACCCATATAGGCCTTTTTGTTCTATTATGCTTGATTGTCTGCATTGTGAAGCCCAATGTGGATCAGTGATAAGGCTAATCGGTTTGGGACAGTAGTTATTATCCTCAAATTGGCATCATTGCTTTTTCAACCAAAAAAGTGTCCCAAACCCTTCCTTTTAAAGCATAAAATGTCCTTATTGTGTCTACTCTTATCACTCTTTCGTCTCAAGTTATTGAAAATTTTGGAATCCACATTGATCTAAAACATGACAAACTTTCATTTTAACAAAACAGAGGAAGAAACTGTAAGCGCACTTGGGCGAGTGGTAATGGTAGTGTGGCTTTTCCTATTGATGGTGGTAACATCAAGTTATACAGCAAACTTGACTTCAATCCTTACTGTTCAGCAACTTTCGTCGCCCATTACTGGAGTTGAAAGCTTGATTGCTAACACTTGGCCTATCGGTTACCAAGTTGGTTCATTTGCATATGGTTATCTTTCTGAGAATCTCAACATTCATCAGTCAAGGCTTGTTGAACTACACTCCCCTGAAGAGTTTGAAAGTGCTCTACGACAAGGGCCAGATAATGGAGGAGTGGCAGCTATTGTTGATGAGCTCCCTTATGTGGAATTATTTCTGTCAAAGCATGCTGACTTTGGGATTATAGGCCGACCATTTACAAAGAGTGGCTGGGGATTTGTAAGTACTTTCCTCTACATGAAAATGCATTCATACATGTGTAGTTGGACTGCTGGCATTTCATGTCTAGGATTACTGCATAATCAATTAACTGTAAAGTGTAAATAAAAATACTCTTTTAACTCAATGTCACTTGTATGAAAAGTTGCTCATAGATTGTGTTCACTGCATCATTTCAGGCTTTTCAAAGAGATTCCATGCTTGCCGTTGACATGTCTACTGCAATCTTGAGACTTTCTGAAAACGGAATGCTTCAGGAGATCCATAAGAAGTGGTTTTGTAAGATGGGTTGTCCCGGAGAGAGGCAAAAAAACTATGAGCCTAACCAACTCCACTTAAGCAGCTTCTGGGGTTTATATCTTTTATGTGGTTCCATCACTCTTGCTGCACTTGTCATCTTTCTTCTAAGAATGGTTCGCCAATTTGTCCGGTACAGACGAAGGCAAATGAAACTTTGTTCCCCTCCATCTGCAGTTCAGTCTACAACTCGTTGCTCTCAGGTCATATATAACTTTTTCGACTTCATTGATGAGAAGGAGGAAGCTATCAAGAAAATGTTTATGCAGTGTGAGATTAATCCGGTTCCAGAAACTCCAATGAGCTCAACAACATGAAATTCTTCTTTTGGTAGATTTGGAGGGATATATATTAGCCTTTAGTGCTTAACAGAAATCTAGTCTGTACCTGAATCAGTTTATACAGCAAATTTAGGATTTGTGATGATTGTAAAATATCACTTTTCCTGATATATAGAAATATCATAATGATGATTATAATTGCCCAAATATGTCTACAAATGACATCAATTGTGCGCTGATCTTAATTTTATATATGAGATGGTAGACAGGGATTTTACAATGCTCATTGTTAGGCTATTTCTTTGGTCATTTGAGTTCAAACATATTTCTTCTCCGAAACTATTTCCATTTAGCTGTTATTCAGTATCCAGAACAAGGTATTACTTACTAGAACGGACTCTACACATAGATGGATATGCCATATTCAGCAATTAGTTTGATTGGTTCAATCCTCTGTGGGTTGCTGGTGCTTCTAGATATAGATTCCTACTGACAAATATTTCCAGGGAATCAGATAATAACGTATCAATACTTCCATTGGTGCTGATAGGTGCAAATCTGATGTGAACTTAATTGGAATTTAGAAATTGGAGTGGCTGTTCACAACACTGCAAGCATCTTTTATCATATGGTTGAGATTCTTCTGATATTTTGAAGCATATTAACACAAGTCTGCAGGGGGGGGGGGGACCCTGATCTTTTATCACATGCAGTGGCAGGCTGGGTCTAATATCAGATATTCTTTTCCCACTGTTTCTCCGAATTACAATAAGATATTTAGTTAGGAAGCTTGATGATTCGTTTTGCAAAGAAGAAAGTAAAAAAGAACCTTATTCCCATGGATAAAAAGCTGAATAGAGACACAGCCACATGATTATTGAGCTGAAATGATGCCCTTCGGATTGGCATTCAATGCTACGGATAAGTACCATAACATTTAACACAACCCCACCCCCCCCAAAGAAAAAATCTAGCCATGACACAAACTCAGCACTATTCATATTTCCACATCAGTCCAACAAATAGCGACACTCCATTCACCTAGACTTCTTGGTTCTTCTTTATTTCGTCATTACACTATTTCACCTTCTTTTTGGCCAAACTTTGTATTTAATTGGCATTTTTGTCAACTTTGCATGTAATATAGTCTTTGCCTCTTTGGTCTTTTTTTTTTCCTTTTAATTGTAATAAGAAACTAACATAACATAAAAGTGTATTTATATATAATATAAATAACACGTCGCATGTTTATTTTTACCAAATTCACTTACGTTTAAATTATAAAAAAAAATATTTTAATATATTTTTTATCAAAAGAAAAAAAAATTATATAAAATGTTAATAAAAACTCTCATATTAATTTATATGATATATATAAAAACCCGTGATTCGAGTTCTGAAAATTCGAATACCTAAACATGACTGGAGATCGTTTGAACTCTCAATTTATGGATACAACTAGGATCCAGCCATAGTTCAAAAATATTCTACCATGGCTTTTTGACAAAGTCAAGTCTCCTGCAATATTAATATCCAGTCATTTACTTGTAAACATAAATAAAATTAATGAAACAAGACACGTATAATGTGGTGAGTTTATAGTTTAGGGTACACAGAGACAACGATTGGCTAACGTCTCTTATCCGCTGTCATACCCTCACCTGAACCAAATTAAGTGGAG
Source organism: Theobroma grandiflorum (assembly GCA_036013995.1). Lineage (NCBI taxonomy): Eukaryota > Viridiplantae > Streptophyta > Magnoliopsida > Malvales > Malvaceae > Theobroma > Theobroma grandiflorum. The sequence continues at coordinate 3,273,815 of CP142127.1, forward strand.
TGGGAGACCCTCGCTTTAATTGACTTGGACTGGTTTTGATAGGATGGATAAGAAGGTGAGGGCACAAAAATTTATTTATTTTTTCTTTAGTTATTAAATTATGTATTTAACATAGAAAAATATTGAATTTTTTAAATTGTAGATCAGGTTCCCACATCTCGTTTGCATTGTTTTCTATATTGAATATTTTAAATGATTGAAAATAATTACGTTTATACTTATTTTTAAATAAAAAATTGAAATAAATATGATTTATTTTTAAGATTTATCTTTTTGTTTCTTATTTTATTAACCACCCATCTCTATCAATTTTGTTTGTGACTTTGGATAAAAGATTTTCCACGTCCAACATTTGCTTTCCACAGCTTTTAAATACCTTTTAAAAAAGACCCAAAAAGAAAAAAATAGAAGACTTTGAAATTTGTACTCCATCATTGACTTCAAGGAAAAAAAGATCATTTTTCTTGCGTGTATATTTTGGTTTTGAATTTTTGTTCAATTTTGATCGGCAAATTTTTTTTATAGAGAACAGGAAATCGTAGGAATCTCGTTATAATAAGTTTTTATAATTTCATTTTATGTTAACTAAAATTTTATAATTAATGTTTGAATGATTATTATTAATAATATTTATTAGTTTATGTCACGTAATGTATTATTATTTTAAAATAAATAATGATGTGACATAATAACATATCATGTGATTTTTTTTATTTTCATATTAACACAATGTAAGTATAAAATAATAATAAAATTTTAATTAATAATAATTAATTATTAATTTTAAAATTTTATTTAATTTAAAATAATATATGAATTTAATTAAATATAACAAAATAATAAAAAATTAATTTTTTTAAAATAATATGATAAAAATTAATATATAAAAAAATTTACACCTTCACAAAGAAGAAAAAGACATTAAAAATAATGGAGAAGTAGAAAAAGACGATGTGTCCCTCGACTAGACTCAATCATTGACTTCACTAGAAAATCATTTCTCTTGCATGGTATGTTTTGGTTTTGACTTTGTCATTCAATTTTGACCAGTAGTTTTTTGCTTTTTTTATAATAAGAGGAAATTGTAGAATTCCCAAACATTTTGGGAATTTTAAATCTTAAATTCTTTTTATTAATTTTTATCCATTCAATTTTGTGATGAATATCACATAATTGACTTTTATTCATGCACTTGTATGTTCATCAAGCTCCCTACAGTACTATTTTTTCACCTTTCAATAATTACAAATTCCTCAAATTTGCTTTTAAAATTGAAAAAAAAAGGAAATAAATAGGTATAAAGTATGAACTTAGGAAAATGAAACTAATTAATCAAAAAATTTCTTAAACTTGTTAGTGTTATGAATAGAATTGTTGACCCAATTAAGTTAGAAATAATAGAGGCGGCGCATATAATTTGAAGCATGTTACACATGTACTATTTAAATAAAAAAAATGCTTTACATTCATTTCCAGGAAGAATGCTTTTTACATATATAAATATAAATATATAATTATAATTTCGTAACGTTGAGATAATATGAAAGTGGTTTGGGTTTGGCATTTTTATTATTTTTAAATTTAAAAAATTTAAATTATTAAATTTTTTAGTGAAAGATGGATGAAATTTATAAAATGAAAAAAACAATTTACTTTCATTGTATAAATTAAATATAATTGATTGAAAATCATATAGGACTTTTATAGCTCAACAATCAAAATTTTTAATTTCATAAAAGAGTTTACAATGTCATCATAAATATTTATTTAATAATTATGTTAATATACATTATTTTTTTAATTATAATTTAATGAAAATATGATAATTTTAATAAATTTACTTGTAGAATTCAAAAATTACACTACAATAATTACAAGATAATAGTGTGAAAAAAAAAAAAGAAAGAAAAGATTGCGATCTTCGTAAAAGGAGAGCTGGGCCTTTAAGGACGAAAAAAACTTGAAGAGTCTTGCCATAAATGGACCCTACGTGCTTTGTGTCTTTGTCGCTTGCTGGGGAAAAAAAAATAGAAATGTACAGTGGCATTATAGCTTAGACTCTCCTCGATATGGTTGGACATTTGCACTTAAGAATTGACTTAGAATGTATTGACGTCCCCCAAATGGCTAGTCTTTGCCTCTTAAGTCTTGCCTTAGTTAGTGTATAATGACGTAATGATTATACAAATTTATGAATTTTTTAAAAATTTTAAATATTTTTTATTTAATTATATTTAATTAAATATTAATCATTATTATAATAAATGATGACATAATTACTTGATATTTGTATTTTTTATGTCAATAAAAAATGATAGTTGATTAATTATTAATAATAAAAATTTATTTAATTTAAAATAAAATATAAAAATTTAATTAAATGTAATTGAAAGATATAAATTTACTTAAATTTTCTTAAATAGTTTAAAAAATTTTTAAAATGTTATATCATGTATAGTGCTCTCCTCGTTCATTTTGTCTACTCATTTCTTGACTTTTCAACAAGTTCTTAAGAATTCAAATGAAAAAATAATAATATAAAAATATCACATGTTTAACGTATTCCTTTAGTAAGTACAATTATTTTTAAGTAATTATAATAAAAAAATATAAAATAAAAACATTAACCGAGTGACATTTTGCTTTGAATAAATTTTACATACAAAAGGTGATTTCTTTTTGCTTTTTTTTTTAAAATTAAAAATTATAGAAAATATATAATTAATTATGAATTGATGGTCTATGGATATTAGATGAGACTATTTATTAAATAGAAAACCTTAATAATTGCATTTAAAGACAAAAAATTGAGAGAAAAGTGGCTGATGGCTTAAGGTGGACTGTCCACTCTTGTCCCCGTCTCCGACGTTTTAGACTATTAGTTTTAATGTTTAAAAATTGGGGCATTCCAAAATCCAATCTCCAAAATCCAAGTTGCAAATAATTATAGAAAAAATTGGTTGAGTTTTGATGTATCTGATGAGATCTGCCCACGTCCCCACGTCCACGTGAAGCCAAATTCCTTTGTGATAATGAAACAGTGATGTCCAAATTATTGTGAACCGTTGAAAAATTATTTCTCTGCAACAGTTGCAACCCTTTTCAAAAAATAAAAAAATTATTTAATACATTGAGTCTATGCATCAAATATTAATCTAAAACACAATTGCTAACTTCACACCCCATCAATTCACTAGTACAATAGCCCGCATGTTTCACATTTTTACTGCTTTGGACCCACCGGGCCCCCTTTCATCCCCATCACAATTATTTTGTTTTTCAAAACTTTCTTTTTTATAAAACGAAAAATTTTGTTGAAAATAAGTTGTTCAATTAAATGGTCCCCAAAATTTACGTATATTCGAGATTAATTTTGTTGCATGGTCATTGTTATGATCTGTTTATTATCCAGACGGGCAAATTTATGGAAAAGAGTCGAGTTACGTGAAAAAGATGCATCAAGCATCTGACGTGAGGCTTAGAGCCACCAAAACAGGGCTTCCATAATGCTGGCTTGACGTGAACCAGTGGCGTTAACCAATATTCTGTCTCGTGTATACTTTTTTATAAAATAAATAAAAATAAATATTCAATGGGAATATTTTAATCAAAGAAAGAAATTTAACTATAAGCGTTACAAATACTCAACGGTGATATAGGGAAGCACTACAAAAAGGCTAGTCTAGTAAAGAAATGAAAGCAAAAGGCCGAAGGCTTGGGAGTTGTAAGGTGGAGCAGCCAGCCAGGGAAACAGACATAAACAAAAAGAGAGAGGGAATCATTCCTTGCTTAAGCCTGGATGACTGTTGTGAGAGCTTTGAGTATGTAAACGGTCATGTTGTCCTTCAACTCAGACTCCACTTTTAATATCATCACACCTACCCAGCTGTTTTACATACTTTACTTCATTATTTTTTTTTTTGAAGACTTTAGAAAGCCTTTCACCAAGGTGATGCAACCAGCAATATCTTGCTTTTATGTTGTTTTTCTTCGCTCTATCTTTGCATGTGGCGGTTTTTCCATGACAGTTTGAACACTTGTTGTATTATTAAATTCTCTACTATTTTCTTTATTTGTTTCAGCTTTCATCATCCACAATACAAAGCCGATATTAAATTATGTTAAACAATGGTTTTTCTTTCTTTTGGATATACCTTGGTTATATTATATTTGTTTGGCCGTGTAGCTAACCGTGGCATGTGCGCTTTGGCTACCCAGTAAGTGTTGGAAAGCCTCGGATTTTTGGATCATTTCTATTGGATTTTTTTGGTTTGTCATTTCGGTGTCTACAAAATTCTTACTGCTGTTCTTTTCATCCTTGTATTTTTATTGACAATTTTAGTGAAGCCCCATGTTGGTTTTATCCTCAGAAATGCATGAATTTGTTCTTGATTCCCAGTGTTCATGTTTTTGCTTTTGTCTATTGGCAGGTGGTCCTAGGTATCTTGAATTCATGGTAATTTGAGGCAGAAAACGGTTGGTCTGGATTGATCAACAAGTTTTTGTTTTGGAAGACATGGAGGGGGTCTTGTTGATTTCGAGATTCATGACAAGAACTTTGATTTTGTTGAGTCTTTGCTTCATGTGGGTCCCTCCAGGAGTTGTTTGCAGAACCGGAAATGCATCAGCTTCCTCAAGCTCTTCTTCTTCATCTTCTTTGAAGCCAAAGGCTATAAATATTGGATCTCTGTTCACGTTGAATTCAGTTATCGGAAAAGCAGCAAAGCCAGCACTTCAAGCTGCAATTGATGATGTCAACGCTGATCCAACAATTCTTAATGGGGTAGAATTGAAACTCGCTTTGCACGATACAAATTGCAGTGGCTTTGTTGGAACCGTGGAGGGTATTTTCTTCTACTCTGAAATTTGAATTGATCTTCAACTAATTTTTCCTGTTTACATTTCTAAATTGGATGTATCTCTTAATAACTGCCCTTAATTGTGTAATACTAACTGTTTTAAGGCAGAAAATCAGTATCTTCTAGGTGGGGATGTGGTGATAATGAAATCAGTGGTCCTTTCTTTGTGTTGGTTTTTTCTTTCTGCATTTACTTTTGCAGTTTAATGACATAGAATTGGGTTGTTAGAGTAATTTATACCTCGACTCAATTGCAAGGAATACTACGACTTGAAGGGCGAGGCATTTGGTTGTATGAGCCTAATTTCATGTCATTTTACATCAACTTCAATGTAATTGCTATTGTTTCTTGGGCTCTTCTTGCTTAGAGCTCTAATAATCTGCAGTAATAGCTTACACTACAAATCAGGCTGAGTGATGAGGTCTTGACCTCAGGAGAGATTGCATAATGCAATTTCTTGATAGTATTAGCATTGGGTAAGACTGCCTTTCTGTCTGTTATATTGGGTTCAATTGATCTCCTGCTCCAGTGCTCTAATCTGTAAGCTTACGTTTATTCAACAATGTCACTTTTTTCTTTTTTTGGTGTGTCTGCAGTTCAGTTTTGTGCCTGCAAAAATGTCTGATAAGTTGTGGCTATTGTAGTTTAGTGATCTATTAGGAGGCACTGCGTTTTTTTTTTTTTTTTGATGAAAGAACTCCTATTGATACTTAACTGATTACATCAGAAACTAGTTCCATGGCGTCACACCAAATAAGGAACAAACACTGTTTAACCCACAATCTTGATGAGCCAGCAATGTGTCCTCCCATTTGCTTTCCTTTTAACATGGGAAAAACACAATACACTTCTATTTATACCTAGTAGGCTAGTACAATTTGCATTGTTGTGTATGTAAGTCTCCGGCAAAATAGAATGTCTAAATAGTACTAGAATCTGCTAGGATTATATGCGTATTACTTCTTCCATCCTTCCTTTTTATCTCTCTAAGAAGAATGGAAACACAAGACTCTAATCTGTTCTCCTTGTTTGTTTGTGTAGCTTTGCAGTTGATGGAAAGTGAAGTTGCTGTTGCAATCGGTCCACAATCTTCTGGAATAGCTCATGTCATCTCCCACGTTGTTAATGAGCTTCATGTCCCTCTTCTATCATTTGGAGCTACAGATCCCACTCTTTCTTCCCTGCAGTACCCATATTTCCTCCGTACTACACATAGTGACTACTTTCAGATGTATGCGGTTGCTGATTTAGTTGACCATTTTGGCTGGAGGGAGGTCATAGCAATATTTGTGGATGATGATTATGGAAGAAGTGGGGTTTCTGTTTTGGGTGATGCCCTGGCAAAGAAACGTGCCAAAATTTCTTATAAGGCCGCCTTCAGCCGTGGAGACCCCAAAAGTAAGATCAATGACTTGCTAGTTGAGGTGAACCTGATGGAGTCACGAGTTTATGTAGTTCATGTTAATCCTGACACTGGTTTGAACATCTTTGCTGTTGCTAATGCTCTTAATATGATGAGTGGGAACTATGTTTGGATTGCCACAGATTGGCTTCCTACATACTTAGATTCGATGGAAGCAGCTGATCCTGACACAATGAACCTGTTGCAAGGGGTTGTTGCTCTCCGCCGTTACACCGCAGATACTAATCTCAAAAAGCGTTTCATGTCTAGGTGGAAAAACCTAAAAGATAATGGGAGTGCAAGTCCTGCAGGCTTCAATTCTTTTGCACTTTATGCTTATGATTCTGTTTGGTTGGCTGCACATGCCCTTGAAGTTTTTCTCAACGAAGGTGGAAATTTTTCTTTCTCTAATGACCCAACTTTGCATGTTGCAAATGGCAGCATGCTGCACCTAGAATCACTTCGTGTGTTCAATGGAGGCCAACAACTTCTCTCAACGCTTCTTAGGATGAACTTCACTGGTTTAAGTGGTCAGATTCAATTTACTCCAGATAAACATTTAGTTCATCCAGCGTATGATGTTCTTAATGTTGGTGGAACCGGGATGCGTAGAATTGGTTATTGGTCAAATTATTCTCATCTCTCAATTGTTCCTCCAGAGAGCTTATATACAAAGCCTCCCAATATCTCCACTGGCAGTCAACATCTTTACAGTGTAATATGGCCTGGTGAAACTACTGCAACGCCGAGGGGTTGGGTTTTCCCTAACAATGGGCAGCCACTGCGAATTGCTGTACCCAACCGAGTAGGTTTCAAAGAGTTTGTGTCAAAAGACAATGGTCCCCAGGGTGTAAGAGGATACTGCATTGATGTCTTTGAAGCTGCAATAAGCTTGCTCCCGTATCCTGTTCCACACGCATATATGTTATTTGGAGATGGTAAAAGAAATCCTCAATATAATGAACTTGTTTACCAGGTTGCACAAAATGTGAGTATTGGCTTTAATTTTGTTTTTATTGTCGATTTGTGTAACTTAAATGGTAGGTCTTTTGATTAGGTTATCTGATAATTTTTGAGGAGATGGTTTGGGCTTTCTGAGCCCTGCTCAATATTGAGGTGCTAGTATTATTAACTTGACTTGCTCCTTTCCTCTTCAGAAATATGATGCAGCAGTTGGAGATATATCAATTGTTACCAACAGGACAAAGATTGTTGATTTTACACAGCCTTATATGGAATCTGGACTTGTTGTTGTTGCACCGGTTAAAGAGGCAAAGTCAAATCCTTGGGCATTCCTCAAGCCATTTACTAAAGAAATGTGGTTTGTCACTGGTGCATTCTTTCTTTTTGTGGGAGCTGTAGTATGGATTCTTGAACACCGGATTAATCATGAATTTCGTGGTCCTCCCAGCCAACAGCTTATAACTATCTTTTGGTTAGTCTTTTTAACTCCTTTGTTCCCTCTTTTTAATAGATGGCTGCTATATATCTAATTGGAAGATAATGGGTGCATTTGTCATCCCTTGAGACATTAGATCTAACCTATAAGCACAGTGTCACATCGCAAAAACACATTTTATCTCTGCATCATTTGTCCATAAATGTTGGCTGAGGCTGCAGCACTGGGCTCTGATTTGTAATGAATCTGCATGGTTGCTGTGATTAGAGAGCCTTTCTATTAACACACTTGGCGAATATACAGTAATTATGCTGATAATTTTTTTCCCTGATTCCAGGTTTAGCTTCTCAACAATGTTTTTCTCTCACAGTAAGTGAATCATTGTAGTCCCCTGTGCTTCTATTTATGTTATTATATATACTGCTTCAACAAATCCATGCTAGAAACTCATAAAATCCTTGCTTTGACTTGATGCAGGAGAAAACACCTTGAGCACTTTGGGACGATTGGTGCTGATCGTATGGCTATTTGTAGTTCTGATTATCAATTCAAGCTACACGGCTAGCTTGACATCAATACTTACTGTGCAGCAGCTTACATCAGGGATTCAAGGGATTGATAGCTTAATCTCAAGTACTGTACCTATCGGAATCCAAGACGGGTCATTTGCATTGAACTATTTGACCGAGGAGCTCAATATAGCAGCATCTAGGATAGTTCCGTTAAAAAATCCAGACGCATATCTCAAAGCCCTTGAGCTTGGACCGAAGAGGGGTGGTGTAGCTGCCATCGTCGATGAACTTCCTTACATTGAGCTCTTCTTATCCAGCACGAACTGTTTATACAGGACGGTGGGGCAAGAATTTACAAAGAGCGGATGGGGCTTTGTAAGTATACACATTAAATATTTTGGGTGATTTATGACATTGCAACTAATTTTCTTTTGCTAAATATGATCATGGTGGTGATCTTTAACTGATCTAGATTCAGCAGAAAAAGGAAAATAATCCCCTGGGAACACCTTTCTTGAATGTTGATATTGCCATTACTTTTGTGCCAGGATAGTTCTTTCTTTAGTTAAGAATATATAAGGTGCAATCTGATCCTGTGTTGGTCTCACATTCATTTTTTCTGCTGTCAGGTTTTCCAAAGGGACTCCCCCCTTGCAGTTGATCTGTCAACTGCTATCCTTCAACTCTCCGAAAATGGTGATCTCCAGAAAATCCATAACAAGTGGCTGACACACGGCGAGTGCACGATGCAAATCAATCAAGTCGATGAAAACAAACTCTCCCTAAGTAGCTTTTGGGGCCTGTTCCTCATCTGTGGCATTGCGTGCGTCCTGGCTCTCACTTCCTTCTGCTACAGAATCATTACTCAGTACCGCAAATTCACCCCAGAAGGCGAGGAAGCGGAGGCCGAGGAGATTGAACCTGCCAGGTCATCCAGGCGCCCCTCCCACTCACCCAGCATTAAGAAAATATTTGATTTTGTAGATAGGAAAGAAACAGAGATTAAGGAGATGCTGAAGCGAAAGGATAGTAATGAGAGCAAACAACAGTCCATCCGTGGCTCGGATGGACAGGCAAGTTCACCAGCATAAGGAGAAACATTTTGTTTGGCCTGTTGGGGTCTCCTCTATAGGAAATTCATACATGCAACATATCTGCTCCATTGCTTTGAAGTGAAAACATAGGTGGCAGGTTTTTTCCATTTTTTTTCCCTATTTTCATACACTCTTTCTTTCTTTTTTTTTAGGAAATAGCAAAATGAGAAATTATTGGCTAGTTCTAAACCAATTTGTATTGTACTACACTGTAACTTAGCCAAAAAATAATGTCATCCACATTTCACTCTCAAGGAAGGGAGCTTTCAAAATGTAGATAGTTTCTTTATTAGAATTGGCTTAATGTTTGAAAAAAATCATTGAATTGTTTTTAAAAAATTTAAATAAATATTTATTTTTTTTTACTTTCAAGTAATTTTTTGTATTTTAATTTAAATCAAATAAGTTTTTATAATTAATAGTTGACTTATTATCATTAGTTAAAATATCATTTATTATTTTATTCATACATAATGTTGACGTGAAACGTAAAAAATGATATAACTATATCAGTATATTACGTTATCATTTATTATGATATATTAATATACTATATAAATGTCACGTGATACATAATGACAAATGACATTTGAACTAACAATAATTAATCAAATATTAATTATAAAATTTATTTAATTTAAACTAAAAATATAAAGATATGATTGAACTTAATAAAAAATAAAAATTTATTTAAAATTTTTTAAATAATTTAAAAGGCTTTAGAAGTATTATACTTTCAGAATTCAACTTATCATTTTGTTTAATTAAGATGTAACTCTTTTGGATTTTATCCGCTCAAAAAATAAATTGAAAACAAAAGTTAACAAATAAAGTTAACTGGATTAACGAAATAATTTTTGATAAATATAAATATAAATATTTTAATTTTATTAATATTAATTCCTAAATTTTATTATTAGATTTTTAAATTGATAAAATAAAAAAAATTACATTTTAGTTTGATAGAGATAATAAGTTAAATTCATATATTTCCTGTTGAGTTAGACTGCAGACCAAAAAGGAGGACATTTTTTAAGAGATATAAACGGGTAAGATATCCGCTATTTTTTAAATATCTAAATCTGAAATCGTTTAAATATTAAAATACTAGAATCCTACAAAAACCTGAATAAAATTAAAAAAATCCAACCAAAAACCAAATTCTATTAGAATAGCACTACTCATTAATTATATGAATCCGTTAATTATGTGATTATTTAAAGCAAAATTTTAGTATTTGAATACCCGTTTAATAACCCGAATCCGAAATCCGAATCCAAATAAAAAATATTTTATATTAATTCATATATAATTAACTAACATTTAAAAACTATTTCATAATTAAAATCAATATAAATACAACATAAAAATAATACAGATGTGACATCAAACATCATATTCAACCTTAAACATTCAACAACATTAATATATCATAAATTTCACTTGAATTCCTCTTTTTCCTCAATATCAATTGTGCAAAATTCACCTTAAACTGAATATCCTACACAAATTAAAATGATAAAAATTATGTAGCTTGAAATATAATAAATATTTTATTAAAACAAATGAAAAAATAATTAATATATTATTCACTTTCCATTTCATTCCTCAACCAATTTCATGCGCACATTAATATTTTCAAAGTTTCTGAATGAGGTCTACTTTGATGTTCACTCACCACTCTCCCAAACTAACAAAACAATAATATGTTATTAAGTTTGCATCATAATTTAAATAATATAAATTAATTTTATATTTATTAGTTTACAAGTTCAACTATTATACAAATTTTATATATTTAAGTTTGTATGATAGTTCGAGTAATATAAATTAATTTTACATTTGTTAGTTTACAAGTTCAACTAATATAAAAATTTTATATATTTAAGTTTACATTATAAGTCAAATAATATAAATTAATTTTATATTTATTAATTTACAAGTTCAACTAATATAAAAATTTTATATACTTAGGTTTGCATCATAGTTTAAGTAATATAAATTAATTTTACGTTTGTTAGTTTACAACTTCAACGAATATTAAAATTTTATAAATTGAAGTTTGCATCATAATTAAGCAATATAAATTAATTTTATACCTGTTAGTTTACAAATTTAACTAATATAAAAATTTTATAATTAATATAACTATAATTGAATTCTTTACAGATTTCAGATATATGAAACTTGAATTAAATATAATTGAGTTCGGATTTAGGATATCCGGATAATACGCGAATCCTACCTAAACTCAAATTGGGTATTAAAATTGATACCTAAATTCATCCCGTAACCGATTATGCAATACTTAAATCCTATTTTATAGGATCAAATTCTCACGGATACCCGAATAGTAACTACCCATTTACATCCTTACATTATTTTACCGTTCGAGTTTCTTTTTCAACCTTTTTGACCGTTTTGGGCCATTGTTTTGTCTTGTTCTCTGGACAAGAAATCTTCGGGGCCATTTGTGTCTCCCTAGTTGGTAATATTGGTTGGACTCTTCGGAGGAACCAAAACGAAATTGGTCCCTTCTGTACGGACTTTATTTTTTTTATTTTTTTATTTTTTTTTCTTTTAGGTTGAAATAATGCTGCGAGTATGAGTTCTTTTTATTATATTTAATAAAAATATTATATTTTTATTTTAAATTAAATAAATTTTTATAATTAAAGGTTAGCAAATCATTTCAATAAAAGTGTCCGTTTTTATTTATGTCATATAATATTGATATGATACTATGAATACTGATATAATATATTAATATAATATAATAATATAATTATATGTCATTTTCACTCTTCAAATGAGTATAAAAAAATAAATAGTTGATTTGATTGTAGTTAATCAAATGTTAATAATAAATATATATTTGATTTAAAATAAAAATATAAAAATTTGATTAAATGTAATAAAAACTAAAAATTTATTTAAAATTTTTTTAATAATTCAAAAGTTTTGTAAAACATTTCCAAAAGATATTAAGATGAGAAGAGAAAAATAGAAATTAATTATTACAAATTTTAAAATGGGTAATGGATAATTATTGAATTTTATATACTTATAAGAAAATAGTAAGTACCATTTATAAATATCCATTAAAGCGATATTTATAAAAAACAAATTAATTTATTACTTATTTTTAAATTTAATAAAATAATAATAATAATGCAACTCATCAGTTTAACAACCATTTATTTAAAGGTCATTATATTTACCGGTGACAAAAGGTACTTTAATGACATCACACTTGAAAAAGTGGATTACGTTGGAAAGTATGAATTTTTGTCTTTTGCGTTACGGTTGTTAACTTTATTTCATCAAAATTAGAGCCACGCGTCAAATGTTTGGGACAACTGTCCACCCGGTTCAGCAAGGGTACATAGGCCCACGGGGACTGTCGCGGTCATACCAATCTACAAGATATATTCCGCTTTAGGCCGTTGAGATCAAAGTTTTGTTTTACAAAAAGTATTTTATATAATAAAAGATAACAATTTTATTTAAAAAAAGAAAAAAATATTATTAATTTTTAACCATTTGTAAGAGACGAATACCCAACGAGTCATAAAACAATAAATTCATGATTTCTCTAAGAGCAAAATCATCAAAAACAAAATCATCATCAATATAAAAACGAATATTAGCCAAGCGATTCGTTATTACATTTCCTTCTTTATTGATATGGAAAATCTACATAGACCATTCACCTTTTAACATTCTATGAACAGGTTCAATTAAATAAGAATTAGCACAAGTATGGGTTGAGCTCTCAGATATTGCTAGGTAACCGTTTTATCTTCGACCTGTAGCCAAACCTTACGAAAGCCCAGGCCAACTAAAGCCCTCTATATACCCCCAAAGTTCAACTTTGTAGGACAAACAAGTACCCAACTTGGTGACAAAACCGCCTCTCCAATGACCACAATGGTCTCTTATGGTGCCACCAGCAGAAGCCAATCTCGTATTTTGCCTACAAGCCCCATCTGTATTCAAGGTCACCCATTCAGCAGTAAGGCATTCCCATCCTACCAGTGTCTCCTTATATATGCTACTTTTAACGGTCAATTGGGTCACATTACAGATCATGTTCGACATACCTTTGATAAGATTCAACTTACTGCTAATTGGAGTTTGCCTGCCATCAAAAACCATTAGATTATGCCATTTCTAGATATACAAGCAAACAACACCAAACCAAGTTTGCCATGACATCTCATCAACTTCGAGCTTGGGCTTTTTCAAATTAAATAGCAACCATTTTACTAAAGGGTAGTCGAAGAATCACCCTAAAGCCGATTGAGGTAATATTTTCCTCCAAACTTCATGAAGCAAATGTGGGAGCGATTCTTCCCCCCCGTTACATAAAGGATAGGATGATGAGAGAGCCATGTGCCTCCTCAAGCATTTAGCATTTGTTAGCACTCTTCCGTGCATGCACTTAACTAAAAAATCCGGATCTTTGTGGTTCAAACCATTTCTAAACACTCTCTTATTACGACTTGGTTGACTGTAATAACTTGGTTTCTTATGTCACAGCATGTCATACATTGAAGCCACTGTAAAATGGCTTGAGATTGAAAAGGCCTAATAGGGCAAATCCGGTTTGAAATGCAACGTGGGAGGCATAGTAGTTTGTGGCTTGAATCCTTTAAATTCTTCTTAGCTTCAATGACTTTATGGTTTGACTTTCAACTATCAATCTGATGTTTCGTTTTCCTTAAAAAGTTTCCTAAATATTATTTTATAGGGCTTTAAAGTTAGGTCAAGTTGGGTGAAGAAAGAAATCCATTTTAATCAGAATTTCCTCATCAGACTACATGAGCCGCCGCCTCGACTAATTAATTAGCAGAAATTGTAATTGTTCTATGATTGCTACAGTACGTCAACTTAGACAAGATTTTTGACTACCTTCTAGGCCAAACTAGGTGAAGTAATAAATATGAAAGTTGTAGTTTTTTCTCTAACTTTTCAATTACTTAAGAATCAACTCATTTGGAGTTTTGTAGAAAGAATAATGATTGAAATACCAAAACATATACAGTAGAAATTTGCACCTTAAAATTGCTCTCCTTCTTGCATTAAAATTCTTCCTTCATTAAACACCTACAAAAGCACAAATAAATTAGCAACAACCTATCTTAGTAATATTAATACCAAATTAAGTATAAAGTTAACTAAAATTAGATTGACTCACCTAAAATAACTACCTAAAATAATTTAAATAAAACTTACTAATTTTTATGCACTATTATAAGAATTAAGCTAAATTACTACCAAAATTAAGTCCAAATAGCTCTATGTTAGAGAGTTATCACATCCCTAAACTTAATATTTTGCTAGTCTTTGAACAAAACATAGAAAAAAAACTAACTTACGAAAATCAAATTCAATTAATGAAAACTAAAGTAAATATAGTTACTACTACTACCACTACTAAAAATAAAGTACACTAACTCAATAATTCTCCATCATTTCCTTAAAAGTATGTCTATCAATCATTAACTTAAGAAAAAATATAGGCTCATTCAAATTCATGTTTCAATTCCAATGCAAGCACATTCTCGAATGGATTTTCGTGTGTGCATGAAATTTTTTACCAAGAATATCATGACATCTGGATGAGTTTATGCCAACACAAATTTCAAATTAGTACTAGAATTTCATAAGTTTACTTTTCATCTCTCTCTCCACTAATGTAGACTAATACCAAGTTAGGGATTAATAGGACATTATAAAGCTTGTAATGTAAAGCTAGGGTCAAGGTAGGATACAAGATAATAATTTAGCTCAAATCACTCTAAGCACATAATTATTCTAGGACTTATATATATAGCTTTATTTTCCTTCTCCTAGTATATCTTTTCGTTCACATTTGAACCGTTCTTTCATTCATCATATTTTTTTCTTTCTTTTTTTTTTTAACTCACAATTTCTCAATTTCACACCCCCAAACTTATTTTCTTTGTATTGTAGGTAGTGAGATGACTTTTAATATTTTGAACTTTTTTTCTTTTTTTTTTTTACATCAACATCACTTTTCCATCTTTTATAACGTTTAGTTCAATTTATATTTTCTAAAATAATATACATGTTTAGGAATGAGGGTTACAAATTTGAAAAATTAATTTTAAGGCTAGGCTCAATTATTATGTAGTTAAACAAAAAAAAAAAAAGAGAATTTAGGTTTAAAAAGGGTATACTAGGGATAAAGATTTAACAAAGTAGGTCTTTTAAGCTCAAGCTGTCTAAAGATGACCTAAATTGTCTTCCTAACTAAGTATTGCCTAGAATTTCACTTCGAGAGAAAATCAAGTAAATTTTAAAATTCATGGCATAATCTACAATTTACATCAATATAAACATTCTTTAGATATTCATAATAATTTAAAATAAAAAATATAATACTCAAAATTGTGAAAATCACATCCTAATAATGATACTTATCAAAGAATTTAGTATGAATCCAAACAAAAACCTTATTCATCAAAAGCTAAGAATTCAAGATAACTAGTTATCATCATTAAATAGAGAAATCATCGAAAAAAAAAATTAACACAACTTCACTCTAAATTCTTAAAATTCGACAAAATAATAAATTCATTTATCAACTAATCCTAAATTATTTATAAATCTAAATACACATGCAAATAAAATTAAATCTAAAACTTCCATAGAACATTTATTACCAGAAAAATAAATTCAGTCCCACAAACTTAAGCTAAACATTATCCTAAATATATAGCTCTAAATTCAGCCCAGTGTTGGTAGCCCACATTAGAGGGGTTTGCAGCCTGCCCCTTAGTGGGAGCCACAACCCATGTCACAAAAAGGTCGAGGTCGCGACCTTGCTGTTGGAGCACCACGGCCCATGCTTTAGCAAGCCGTTGGGCCATGGCTTAGATGGTTTTTTTTTTTTTTCATGTGGGGTAGCGGCCTAAAGCCTAGTGGGCTGCGACTTACATCAATTGGAGTCCGAGAGGCTGTGGCCTACCTTTTTTTGATTTTTATAATTTTTTTAACATTTTTTAAATGTACCTATAAAATAAAAAAATGTTAATAATTTAATACTTGAGTAAACAAAATTAGTTTAAAGAAAATAAAAGAAAGTAAGTTAAAGTGCTTAGGTTGCCTCCCAAGAAGCGCTTTTTTATAATCACTAGTTTGACTATGGCACCCCTTCCTGCACTACTTTATAAGGTTCAAGACTTTTTTTATTGACCTTGATTGCTCTGGTTAGTCCACTATAAATTTCAACAACATCATAAGGATGAATCTTTGCTACCTTGAAAGTTTTCTCCTAATATGATTTAAGGTTCCATGGCAAAGGATGGAATTGTGAACCAGAAAATACTATTCGCTATTCAACCATAAAATTAAGATAATTGGAAAGTGGTGGTGGTTTTGTCTTAAGAGTTGGCACTAGTTTCGTTTAAGGTGTTGGACTAAGCTTACCTTTACTCTCATTAACTAAATCCATTTTATAGCAACTATTTGTATGGGAATATTGAGTTGCATTGAACAAATTAAATACCACTTCCTCCTCTCCAACTCTGAAAGTTATTTTACCATTCTTCACATCAATAATTACTCTAGTTGTAACTAACAATGGTTTCCCAAAATAAGAGGAATTTCAATATCATCTTCAATCTCCAAAACAACAAAGTCCACCGGAATATATAAATGCCCAACTTTTAGCAAAACATCTTCTATAATCCTAATTGGGTGCCTGATTGTTTTGTTTGCTAATTGGAATGTAACTATGGTAGGTTGTATCTCTTTAAATCCAAGTTTTTTGACAATAAATAAAGGCATTATTGAAACACTAGAACCCAAACCATATAAAGCCTTAGAAATTTTAAAACTACCAATAGTGCAAGGAATAAAAAAACTCCCTAGATCTTTAAGTTTTGGTGGAAATTTATTTTAGATTATTACACTACGATACTCAGTAAGTGCAATTGTCTCAAAATCTTTCCACTTCCTCTTTTTGATCAAGATGTCTTTCAAGAATTTAAGATAATTTGGCATTTGTTCTAAAACTTTGGCAAAAGGAATATTAATATGCAGCTTTTTAAATACCTCAAGAAATTTTTGAAATTGTTTGTCAAGTTTTTTCTTTTAAAAAAGTTGAGAAAAGGTGGTGGAGGCGTGGGAGTAGATTTTAATTGTCATTTTTTTTTAATTTTCAAGAGATTTTTCAGTCACAATTTCTTTTTCAGAATCTTTTTCAATTTTTTTCTTATCAGATTGAATTGAAATCTTAGAATTTAAAGCTTTATTACTTACCTCTTTACTTACATCTTTTCTATTGCAGAAGTGATTGCAATACAATGTTTCTTACTTTCTCTTCTTCGATTGGGTTTAGTATCACTTGGTAAGGTACCATCAGGTTTAGTATGTAAAGCACTAGCAAGTTGGCCCATTTGTGTCTCAAGATTTCTAATTGAAGCTGCTTGATTTTGAATGGAAGCATTAGTCCTTGTCATAAATGCATCGGTCTTTGTTATGAATGCATCAGTCTTTGTCATGAATTGCATGAACATATCCTTTATTGAAGGCTTTTTCTTTGGCATGGGTGCTTTAGATGGAAATTTAGGAGGAAAGTTTGACTTAGCTGCTGAAAAAGACCCTTAGTTGTTATTCCATGAAAAATTAAGATGATTCTTCCAATCAGGATTATAAGTGTTGAAATAGGGATTGTTCTATTGCCTATTTTCAACAAATTGACAAGACTCAGAATAAATGGGACAATTGTCATTGGAATGTCCTTCCTCACAAAATTCACACGTCATAAAAGAGTTCTACACAACATTAACGCTTAGTTTATCTATTTTCTTTGCAAGAGAAACCAATTGTATAGAAATAGTATTTTTCACCTCTAATTCATGAATTCCAACAAGTTTTCTTATACCCAATCTTTTAGATGGCCACTAACAATTATTGGAAGCTATTTCTTCAAGCAAATCATAAGCCTCATCAATGGATTTACTCATGAGTGCACATTCAGCAATAGCATCAATGGTAGTTTTAAAAGGTCCTAGCAAACCATTATAAAAAGTCTGAACTTGCAGCTACTTAGGTAATCCATGGTGAGGACACCTTCTTATCAAATCCTTATACTTCTCCCAAGCTTCATATAGTGATTCAAAATCAAATTGCATAAAAGAAGTGATATCATTCTGCATCTTTGCTGACTTAGCAGGTGGGAAGAATTTTGCTAAGAATTTTTTAGCCAAATCATCCCAAGTATTAATGAAACTAGTTGGAAACAAATTTAACCAACTCTTTGCTTTATCTCTCAATGAAAAAGGGAAAGCCTCAATCTTATGGCATCATCAATAATACCATTAACCTTGAATGTATCGCAAATTTTCAAAAAGTTTACAATATGAGTATTCGAATCATTATTAGGCAAACCCCCAAACTGAACAACAGTTTAAATCATTTAAATGATTAATGGCTTAATTTCAAAGTTGTTGGCTTGAATAGGATGTCTTCGAATACTAGAGTGGAGATTTTGTACTTGTGAGACTGCATAATCCCTCAAAGAGTTAATATCTTCCTTTTGTTGATTAACCATTGTTTTACATGGAGTAAAAACCTTTTTATTTTTCCTCTGAAGTCTTCGAAAAGTCTTCTCGATTTCTGGATCAAACTTCACAATTAAAGAAAAAAAAAGTTTAGATTAAAATTAAGAATGCTTGGTATTAATATTACAAGAAAGAACTAAAAGTCAATTCTTTGGCAACGGCACTAAAAACTTGTTATTCAATTTTCTACCTACGCAAGTACATGTATCGTAAAGATAATATAGTGATAAGTAGAGTGTTGATCCCACAGAAAATTAAATTAATTCTTACTGTTAACTATTAAAATTAACACACTCTAATTTTATTTAAATAATTAAAATTAAAACTAATAAACTAATAACTAAAACTAATCTAAAATATATCAACAACATTATTCTATTAACTTTTAGTGATTACCAGACCTAAGATTATAATATCTCTCAATACTTTATCTAAAGTTAGGCAAGGTTAGGTGAAAAAAGAAGTCTATTCTAATCAGAATTTGCTTATCAGACTACGTGAGCCATAGCCTTAACCAATTAATCAGTAGAAATCATAATTGCTCTAAGACTGCTATAATACGTCAAATTTGATAAGATTTTTGACCACATTATAGGAAGAACTGGGTGAAGTGATAAACATAAAAGTTGTAAATTTTTCTCTTAATTTTCTAATGGTCTAAAAATCATCTCATTTGGAGTTCTGTAAAGAGAGTTATGGTCAAAATATCAAAACATATGCAGTAGAAATCTGCACCTCAAAATTGCTCTCATTCTTCCATTAAAATTTTTCTTTCATTAAACACTTACAAAAGCACAAATAAATTATCAATAACTTATCTTAATCACATTAACACTAAATTAAGCATAAAATTAACTAAAATTATATTGACTCATCTAAAATAACTAACATAAAATAATTTAAATAAAACATACTAATTTCTATGCATTACTATAAGAACTAAGCTAAATTACTATAAAAATTAAGTCTAAATAAGTCTATATTAGAGAGTTATCAATAGTCTATTTTAATAATTTTTTTTTATCAACGAGACCATTTTCCTGGGGATTACCTTATGATACATGTCCAAAGGCATCTAAGAAATCTCACCTGTATAGCCACTGTTGTAAGTGTCAAACCCTGCCCTATAAAGTGATTGCAATGTCATTTACATGCTCGATAGAATGTTTATATATTGAGAAAGTCCTGAGAAATCATTAAAAGACGATATTGCCTTTATGGTACAAATAAGCCGATTTAAACCTCGAACAAGTTAAAATAGGAATTTTAAGGTGAAATTTAAGATTTCACAATCCAGGGATGACTCAAAATGGTAATTCGGAGTTCGAGGTCTGATTTAGAGTCAATCCGAAAAATTGACCGGTTAGGGGTAAAATGGTCATTTTTCAATTTGAGGACAAAATGAGAATTTTTAAAAAAGATTTTCTTAGCCCCATTCAACATGTTTGAGTATGATATGAGTATTAAAGTACAATTGGAAGATTTAATAGTGAAAAATATGAGTTTTCGGTATTTTTGGAGTATAAGGGTAAAATGGTAATTTTGCCACCCAAAATAAAAAATTAAATTTTTGAAAGGATTTTGATCAAATTTAATTATTTGGAGTGTGATATGAGTATGAGGGGTGAAAATTATGCATTATGGCAAATTTTCAATTTTTGAGGCAAAAATGTAATTTTGAAAAGTTCGGGGGTAAAAGTGTAATTTTAGAAAATTTACTCCACCAAAACTTTGGAAAAATCTTAAAATTTCATCTAAGACTTGGATAAGTCAAGGGAAATGAATGGTGGAGAAAGAAAGTCAAAATGATGACTATTGAATAAAAAATTAATAAAAAATTAAAATGTGTTAAATAAAATAATATTATTTTAATGGCTTAAAAAGGCATAAAAAATCAGCCCATCTTCCCCAAAATTCGGCTAAGACCAGAACAAAGAGAGAGAAAACAAAGATAAACCCTAGAGTGAGAAAAATCAAGAAAATGTAAGGAAATTCAAGGAAATCAAGAATAAAAAGGTAAGGTTTTTCATTTCTAACTTAATTTCTACCTTACCCATGCAATTTCTCTTATTTTCCATGGTTAAATTGCATATTTTCATGGTGATTTCATGGCTGGTCCAATGGGTTTAGAGAGAGAAAGTTGATGGAAATAATTGATTTTGATATATATTAGTGTTTAGTGTTAGTTTAGCATGTTTATGAGTAAAACAATCAGAAAAATATTCATTTTTTCCATGAATTTCTCTAGGCCGAATCTAGCCAATGGTGTGTGAGGATGAGGTTGGAAATTAAATGAAAATTTTTTTTGTGCAAAAATTGAAATTTTTACCCACTAGGGGTAAAAAAGTAATTGGTGGTCCGAACTGATAAATTGGACCACATTCACAGTCATTGAGGTATTGTGGATATAATTGGATAATTGAAATTGAAATGGATGGAATTGGAGTTAAATTGGAGATTTTAGGAATTTACATCGTGTATAAGCGAGTTAGGTCGGACATCGCAATTAAGCGATTGTCCAAACATTTCAAACCCTATCTAGTGCATACGAATGGATAAGAACCTGAAATAATTTATGATAAATTGACATAATTTATTGAATTTTGTGTCATGGATTATGGATAGGTGGTGAGTCAATTGATTCGGGTAAGAGACTGCACCTGAGGACGGAAGATAGGAGTATTTCTACTCCTAATATTGTGACTATTCATATATCGACTTAATTATCTAGAGTAGATTTATTAAACTCTGTGATTTTATGAAAAATGGTTTAAATGAAAAATTATTGTATTTATAAGAAAATGTAATTTTATAAAATGATTTTATAAATTTTTTAGAAATTAAATGATGATTTTGGAAAAAGGAAGTAATTGGAGATTGACTGATTATATTTGCAAATGGAATTATTTAAATTGGATGGCTTATGATAAATATGGGTATGACTGGCTGTTTTTATAATGTGTTGAATATATGAACTACTTTGATTTACTTTGAATGAGTTATATGGGCCATGTCATACTATTGTAATTTTATTGATTGGTGGGATATATATATGTGTATACATATATATATATATAGAGGGCACTGCAGTGACGGAGGTTTCGTGGGCCAGCCTAATTAGAGGGGCACTGTTCCCAATTATTGAGCTTACCTCGATTGGAGAGTGACAATAAACAGCCTTGGCGGTCTTGGTAAAGATGCCTCCGCGGGGTATCTCCGAGAATGGATTTTAGCACGAGCCAAGTGGCAGGAACTTGGAAGAGGAAAGCAGAGAGCCTTCGCAAGGCGAGGCGAGATGCACCTTTAGCCGAGTATTCTGATAAGCCAAGTGTTTGAAAAGCGCATAAGCCATATTGAGAAATTAATTGAAAAATAATTGTTTATATAGGTTGGGATGAATTTCCAAGTTGTGAAATGTGATTTGCGAATGGATATTTTTATTGTCTCCTATTACTTGGCTTTAGATTATTTTGATGATGTTTGTCTACTCATTGAGATTATAAAATCTCACCCCTTCTTCTTATACATTTTTCAGGCTCAGGACAGTTTGTAAATAGTTGAGTAAGACGAGAACTAAGCGCGGAACTGCATCATAGAAAGTAAAAGTTCACAGTCTTACATCCTCTTGGTTAATTGGGGCCCACGTGTCATTGTAAATCGAATATTATATTTTGGTTATCTATATTTCTATTCATACGATTTTACTTTACTTTCATGTGCGAAAAATTATTTTCGAATATTTCAATAAAAAAAATTTGTTTCATGAGAAATTAGAATATTTTATTTATTATATTTGAATAGTATTATTTGTTAATAATTTGCTTTTAAACAAACGTTTTCAATATCAAAACCTATTTCTGATTATGAAATATGTGTTTTTTGTTCATATTTTACATTCTTAATTGTTTTTTTTGAACATTTTGACAAAAAAAAGAACGCAATTACCCCTGAGTGGTGGATTTAAATTTTTAATTGTTTTAAATTGAATTTAATTTAAATTCATTCTAATATGAAGTTTTATAATTAACACTCGCGGGGAAAGTGGAAAACTGGTACGAAATCCTTGCGAGGTTTCGGTCGACATTCAGGGTAATGAATGTCTATCGAAGTTTCGAAGCGATTGTCATGGGCTCAAAGGGGAGTACCGAGTCATAACAGTAAGCTCCTGAGTTTTGCTAGTGTATGAAGATGTCCATGGATGGACAATTAAACAATGCCCCATTACGAGCCAAGGGCCATCCAACATCATCTTGAGATAATCATCCTAATTTTCAAATCTAACTAAATATTTGTTGTCATCAAGATAAACAATGGAATATCTATTAACGGGCTTCCATATAATAGGGATATTTTTACTAAGGGTTTTGTATGTCGAAGGACGACCAAGCATTAGCACAATGATCGACTATTCCCACTTCTTCGATAATGCCTTTTGAATATGTTTAAAAACCCTAATAAAGGGGATAACTTCAACCAAGCTCACTTAGATATCATTAGGGTCCGAGACATCTAAACCATTCAATAGCTCCACATCATCATCATCCAAAAAATCGTTCTCTTATTGGTCGTTAGTCTCAAACTTCAATCCTTCACCATGTAAACTTAGTAGAATATCCCTAAAGGAAGGATTATTGTGCACTATCATCTAATCCCCAATAGGTGAAGCCTGATCCGGCTGCCTGAACCTACCTTTTTTCGTAGGTTTATCATCAAGGATGGTTAGGTTATGGTTTTTTTTAACAAAGACATTGACACAGGAGTTATCATATTTCAAAATATTATATATTATTAATTATTTTTTAAATTTATATCTTTTTAATTTTCTAGCTTGTTCCTTTCGTAGTTGATTGAAAAATTACTAACTTTAACAAGTAGAATTAAATATGAAATTTTCAGCTTCATTTGAATAAAAATTTAGAAATAATATAGATTTTAAATATTCAGTTTTATTTTAGTACATAATCAATATGACATTCATAAATTCCCATTGGACCATTACATCCTTCCTTAATGTGGTGGCTCTTGCTAGGAGTGGAATAGCTTTATGGCTCTCCTTAAGATCAGTTACAATCTCTTTGATATGAGATTTATGACTCTCCACTAGAATCATGACGCTGAATCTAAACGGTTAATGCGATTATTTAGCTTAGTTTCTACTTATCTAATCCAAATTAGTACCATTACATTATATTATATAAGCAATATTTTTGGTTTAAACATAATTACAAAATACATTTAAAAATAGTACTGTATTAATATTCTTTTTATGATAAAAAATAAAAAGAGCCATATGAGCATCTAAAATTATAGTATAATCAATTTTCATAAAAATAAGATTTACATCTAAGATCAAGATCGTCAAACACATGACCTAAAGAAATCAATGAATACTCATTTATCTCGAATTGGCTATCTACTTTGAAAATGGAATATTTCTCTTTCCCTTTTAAATTAAAAGTCTATTTTAATTTGATACTTTTTTATTAAGATTAAAAAAATATTTTAGTTTATTTAATATATTTTATAACTTTTACAATGTTTATAGCAACGTTTACTAACTAACAAGGAGAGGGTTTGTAGGCACTTGTCAGATGATGATATTTGTCCACAATGTCGTGATGGCGGAGAGGCAGTCTTACATATATATATTGCGTGGATGTCCTACAACAATGTCAATTTGGAATTGTCTTTTACTTTAAGGTGAGATTGCTCAACTTAATATTTAGGGATGTCAACGAGTACTCTATTATAGGGTACTCGCGGTTACCCGACCAGGTTAAACCGGGTTAGGGTACCGTATAATTGGATTAGGGGCGGGTTCGGGTAGCAATTTTACTACCCGACTCGAGTTCGGGTAGGGTTCGGGTATTATACTATGAATACCCGTTACCCGAACCCGTTTAGTTATTTACCGATTTTCGTGGGTACCCACATCTAAACCCGTTTAGTTATCCATTTAATTATCCGTTTAATCCTTTATCGGGTTCCGCGAGTACCCGCATTAAAACCCGATTAATTATCCGTTTAATTTTTTATCGAGTTTCACGGATACCCGCATTAAAACCCGATTAATTACCCATTTAACCCGTTTAGTTAGTCAAATAGTGGAGTAAAATGGTAACGTGGTGGCTCGAACCCCGGCCCTCCATGAAAACACCCACAGCTTCCACCATCTAGCCAACTTGTTCCATTTAGTATATATAGACAAAATATTATATTTAAAATATAGTTAGTTAAATAACTAATACAACTATATAAATATATATAAATAAAAAATTATTAAATTATTAATTATGTTTTATATATTAATACGAATATCATATCATAAAATTATGATTGTTAATTAAATTGTTTAAAAATAATTTTTAACTCATCACATTGAGTACTAAATTCTATATTGAAGAATTAATGTGCAATAACTACAAGTATTAATGATTGAAGCCAATGATACCATAAAATGATATCAAATGATATCAACCTCCTCTAAAATAATGTGTTTGTGCTTCATGTTAATTGAAAAACATAAAATTATGATTATTAATTAAATTGTTTAAAAATAATTTTTAACTCATCACATTGAGCCCTAAATTTTATATTGAAGAATTAATGTGCAACAACTATAAGTATTAACGATTGAAGCCAATGATACCATAAAATGATATCAAATGATATCAACCTCTTCTAAAATAATGTGTTTGTGCTTCATGTTAATTGAAAAACATAAAATTATGATTATTAATTAAATTATTTAAAAATAATTTTTAACTCATCACATTGAGTACTAAATTCTATATTGAAGAATTAATGTGCAACAACTACAAGTATTAATTATTGAAGCCAATGATACCATAAAATAATATCAACCTCTTATAAAATAATGACATGCAATATTTCACTATAAGGAAATAGTATTAATTCTATACCATAATATAGAATTAATAAAAATTAGAGCATAAAGGAAAAAATTCAATTTAACAATATATATAACTAAATAATATATATACCTTTATTTATATAAATTTATAATATATAAAGTTAATTATCTAAAAAGAAGTTGTGATATTAGAATAATTTTAAAATTTAATTATGTTTTATAAAATTTCCTGTAACTAAAAATAAATTTATATAATTAATAAAATTATAATTATTAATTAAATTGTAATATCTTTTAATATCTATACTTTATATAAATTAGATTCATGTATTAAAAATATAAATACTATTTTGTAGATACATTATAATACTTTTAATATATATTAATTTTTTATTTTATATTAACTTTATAAAAATTATAATTGGATAGTCATGAAATGTTATTGTATATGTATACATGTTTAAGAAATTGGATAGTCATGAAATAGATTTTAATAATTTTTTAATCTAATCGGGTTTTCAACGGGTTAGGGTAATTATAGGGTCATAAAAAAATAATAAAGTTAGGGTTAGGGTAGTGATTTTAAAATTATACGGGTAATTAATAGGGTTAGGGTAGTAGATTTTTAATAGGGTTAGGGTTCGGGTACCTCAAAATTATAGGGTACCCAACCCGTTGACAATGCTATTAATATTCCTTCTTGCTTCAATTGGGTTGGTTTTAATCTAAGCAACAAGAAGCTGCAAGTTAATAATCTTCCATGTTGGAGTTGCCTGCTGGTTTTTTGGAAATGGAGGAATGCTTTTGTTTTTGAAGGTAAAATATTCGCTTTAGGGGGTCGTATAAATTTGATATTCAGCTTTGCTGGAGCTATACAAAATGCCTCTAAAACACATTGGGGGGAGACAGCTTCATCCATGACCAGGTCTGAGGAATTATTCTTATAAGTTGGTCTCCTCCATCGGATGATTGGATTGTATTGAATTCTGATGGTACATATAAAAGATCTATTGGACAAGTAACCACTGGTGGTGTACTACATAACTCAATTGGCCAATTGTGTGGTGACTTTACTGCTAGATTAGGTGTTTGCACTACATATCGAGCAGAACTCTAGGGTGTTTATGGAGGCTTGAATCTTGCATGGGATTTGGGCTTTCACAAGATAATTTTACAAGTGGATAGTCAACTTGTAGCTGGGGCTATTACTTCTAATACTCCTCATCCTTGTCATAACTCATATTTAATAAACACAATTCATAGCTTGATGGGGAGACAATGGGAGACTATTACACAACATTCAATTTGAAATAGAAGAAAAATAAAAATTTTACATATTACGTATTTTGTGTTTTAATTTTCGATATGGTTATCTATCGAAAGGAATATTTTTTATTTTGTAAATTAATAATATTTTCGTTAAAGGTAAAATTGGAAAAGGACATCCATGGTAGAAAAATAAATATTATTTCAATTTACTGTTTTATAATTATTTTAAAATATAGTAAAAAATAATTAAATAAATATTCAATTTGAATTTCTACAACAATATTATTAATAGCATGTGACAATTTTTTTTTTTTTATCAAAGCTCTTTACATACTAAGACCTCAATTAGAGACAAGTCTTAAAAATACATCTGGCTGGTTGTCCAATGCACATAACAGTAATTTTTTTATTAATATTAATTCCATATTAAAAATTTATTTCAAATCTAAATATAAAATATTCAAACTTTATATTATCGGAACAAAAACTCGCACATATTTATATAAATCTAACCCGTTGACATCCCAATACCCTTTTGTTGTTGGATCAGAATCAATTAATTTTGAATTAATTCTCAATTGGTCACTTTTGAAGGAGAGAACAACAGGTTTCCACGTCGGTTGAGAAGAAATAATTTTCTAAAGGAATGATTATCCATCATTAGAGTCATTTTCACATTTATAATATCTTTAACAGTTATTACCGAACATGTCGACCGACCACCCAGTTTCAAAGGACAATTATTTCGTCGTTAGTTTCCATTAAAAAAACATAACTGAAAGCTATTTATTATTTTCCAAATCAACGTGTCAGATGCTGATACCACTCATCCAATTACGTGTCAGACCTCAAATGAAATGGTGATGGAATCGAACCCTACCACTTTATAATTCCTAACTACAGTTTATGTCTCATTTAAAGTGAATTTAATTTAATTTTATGTTGATTTATTTTATTAATTTTTTTACATATGTATTGTGTTATATTTCTAGAAAAAATTAAATTGCAATTACAGCCAATTTAGTGTTTTTTTCACATTAATATATATAATTAATTTTTTAAAATTTTCATGTGATCTTATTATTATAATAATAATGATAATTCTTCATGGGCTTTGGATAATAATATTTAATGTTTAACTTTCTTAATCATGTTGTTACTTACAAAGATACAAAGATTCTAACTTAACATAATCCTGTGACATTTAACTCGAATTCATGTACAGATCATTAATATTGAATGAATGGTTGTCACATATTCACCCCATGTATACTTTCTTTTTCTAATTGGCATAATTAGATTTTATGTGATTTTAAGAAACATCCTGTTGGTAAAATTTGAGATTTTTATTAAGCGATTTCAAGTTTTAAAGTGTGTAATTTCGAACTATATGATGAAAGATAGTCTTATTTTATTATATAACTCTCATTCCTTTTATTTTAAAATTCAAATTTAAAATTTTTTAAATTGAAATATTAAATTTTAATTGTCGCATTTAATGCGTTACCAAAACAAAATTAAATATCTTTTGTTTCGTTATGATGTAATTTAAGATCCAAGTTGATATGAAAAAAAAAGAAAAATTAATGGTTTACATTTAATTAGGTGAGTAACTTAGAATTTCATCGAAAAACCATGAATTTCTTGTAATGCATGTCACAATTACTAAAATAAAAAGCAGAACAACATTATTAAAATAAATTGTAGATATAATGTTTTAACGAATAAAGGCTACTATCTTGCTTATGAACGATATGTGGAAAATTTGTTTTCCTTGTATGATTAGATAAATTACAGTTTTTTTTAAAAAAAGATTTAAATTATTTAAAAAATTTAAATAAATTTTTATATTTTTTTTACATGCAATTAAGTCTTATATTTTGATTGTTGATCAAATAAGCTCTTATAATTAATAGTTGATTAATTGTCATTAATTAAAATAGTCATTGTCATTTTATATCTATATAATGTTGACATGACACTGATGTGGAGAGTAAAAAATACATTATATTCATGTAATCATGTCAAATCCTCATTTATTATGACATGTTAACATACCACATAAATGTTATGTTATATTAATGTTATGTGACATAGAATAATAAGTGACATTTTGATTAAGTCAACTTTATTTGATTAAAAACAAAAATAGAAAAATTTATTTAACTTAAAATAAAAGTACAAACATATAATAATATTTAAGAATTTATTTAAATTTTTTTTAAAATTATGTCTAATTACTCAGGGTTTACTTACGTGAACCAATTGATTTGATTCAATTATTGGAGGGAGGGGCACAACAAATTTAAATTTTAATGGCAAATAATTGATTCAATGTAGACAAGTAACCATAAAAATTAGGAGGATTGCAGTTGCACCCCACATTTGAATGACAAGTGTTCTCTTTTTATTCATATAAAAAACGTGTTCTGTCTGTTTGGTCAAGGCATGGGCTCAAGTTCAATACCTTCACCCAACTGGCCAAATCTACTCTAATCAATTTAGAGCTAACAAAGCATTTGCTTTTACTAATGGAAAGGATAAATCACGGTTTTTTTTTTTTTGAAAAGTGGGATAAATCACGCTTTTAATATTATTTTTAATGATTTGTGAGCTCAAATTTATACTATTTGTATAGTATAAGAAGAGATTATGATGTAATTAACCTTTGGATTAAAAGGGTCATTATCAGCTATGTTTTTGTTGGTTAAATGATTAAGACAATCAATGGCTAAAGATAAGAGGGAGAAAGATTACAATAGAATTGGATGAGGAAAGAAATTGTGAAGTTCCCAAAATAACCCTTACGTGAATTCAACTGGAAGCAGAACCCAGCCGGCAATTTGGACTAATATGCAAAATTATTGTCCATAATACCGGTCAACTGTCCCGTTAAAGTAGTCACATTCGTAGCTAACAAGTCTCTTCGTAAGTTGTAACAGAAAGGTAGAGCATGTTCCAAAAATATCCTATAGGTTTTGAAATATGAGAGCAAGTGTTTGCCAGGCTTTTCTTCCATGGCCAAATAGACAACACAGCAATCTGTTTGAGGCCATCAAGTGAGAGATCATGACCCAGATTTGCCCCAAAATGGTTAAACTCAAACTCAGACTCAGAGTCCACCGTCGCCTTTTGACTCTGCGACGCTGCATTCGTTGCTTCTGGGACAGAATTCTCATGTGTTCCCTGGGGAAGCCTATTAGGTATCGAATGTTACCATGTGCAGCCAACGCCAGCGCCACCACTACCACCACCGCCGTGCCTTCGCCGTCTTCTGCCTCCGTTGACGACAGTTTTTCAGCGTCGAGGAACGTGACGCTGCCCGCGTGTCACCATAACCACCATGATAGTAGGGATTGGGATTTAGTTCCCTTGAAGATCAGTCTCTTGGGTGATTCTCAAATTGGAAAGACTAGTTTTCTGGTCAGTGTCATTAGCTTAACTTCCTAATCTTGATTAAGTATTTTTGGTTTTGTTCTATTGAAATATCAATGCATCTTGTCATGGACTTAAAGGTGAAATACATTGGGGATGAGAAAGATGAGCAGGAAGCCATTCAAGAGAATGGATTGAATTTGATGGATAAAACTTTTTTTGTTAGAGGAGCAAGAATATCTTACAGTATCTGGGATGTTGATGGTATGCCATTTTTCTCTCTCCGCTTCTAAAAAATTCTTCAGGTTTTCACTTTTGTTGCTTATAGAACACCCAACAACTTGTTCATTTAATTAAAAATGCAGGAGGTCAGAAATCCAAGGATCACATTCCCCTGGCTTGCAAAGACTCTGTAGCAATTCTGTTCATGTTTGACCTAACAAGCCGGTGTACTTTAAACAGGTATCATCATACATTATCCAGTCCAATACCTCCAATTCAATTAACAATGAAAAACAATTGTTGTATTGCCTTGATCTCTGTAATCTGGGTAGGATTCTAAATTGAAAGAGTATTTATTCTCTGGTTGCAGTGTCATAAGCTGGTATCAACAAGCCAGGAAATGGAATCAGGTATTCACTTTTTTACTTTTCTCATACCATTGTTGAAATCCAGAGTAGCTTTCATTCCTTTGTGCCAGGTTTCTACTTCTATTTTAAGAATTATATAAGTATTTATGTGACTAGATTGTCTATAAAATGTCTCCTAATTATGCAAAGCTTTGATTATGCAGACAGCAATACCGGTTTTGGTAGGAACCAAATTTGATGATTTCATTCAACTTCCCATAGATTTGCAGTGGACAATCGCTAGTCAGGTAAATTGCTAGTCCAAGACAATTTTTCTTTTCCATAGTTTAGTTGCCATCCTTAAAGCCCGGTATCACTCCAAACTGGTTTAAAAACAATTCGCACTCCTGGTATCTTGTATTATTGCTTCATGATCAGATCTATGAATTTGGACATGTAAATATAAAGGGAAGACTTGGAAACAACCAAGTCAATGTTTGAGAGTTAAACATGGCGGACCAATAAATTAAATCAGGGGACAAACAGGGAAACATAACCGGAGAAAAGGACTTTTTGGCTAATTGATTACAGGGAGGCCTACGAGCCACCAACATTATGGAGATTATGATCTCTCACCCGTCACCAATTTTCAGATCTTCATTTTTAACCACTCAACAATCTCAACAGATGAAAGATTCTTTCTCTTCCTCTTGTAGTTGGAAGCTGTTTAAAACCGTCGATTGTAGCCTGCTTGCATTGCACAACCAAAATTAAATAGTTGAACTTCAGGATTGTGTTTCTCATTGCAGTATAAATTTGCTTCTTATTTATGCAGGCAAGAGCATATGCAAAGGCCCTGAACGCGACGCTGTTCTTTTCAAGTGCTACGTACAACATCAATGTAAACAAGATCTTCAAATTCATCACAGCAAAACTCTTTGACCTGCCCTGGACAGTTGAGCGCAATCTCACTATCGGAGAACCCATCATTGATTTCTAAACTTACTGTTGTAAATAGACAGACTGCCTTAATTCCAAGAGATTGATCCTCAGGCAACCGGTCACCAGAGTTAATGTTTCTCATTCGGCCTGGTGATGATTCGAGTTGTTTCACTGAGCAGTGGCGGAGAGCCTGCAATGACAACACTTCAGTTGTTCAAAAATTATAGGAACAGTGAAAAAACAAAAATGAAATGCTGCATGATAGCTTTGCATATTTCTTTTCAGCTCAGCCGCTTTTAACTGATTGAGCAAAGACCTTGCATCCATGGAAGTACCACATTAACCATGCTTACCATAGTCATTTCTAAATAAAAATGACATGCAAAAACTAGAAGGGTAGCTTAGAAGGGAAAGGATTAAACATGGTAAAGAACTTGGAATCACGGTCAAATGTACTGAAAAAAACTCTAACACCTACCAGGGTCTTGTGACTACTTTTGTTATCTAACCCTACACTGACACTTAGGATTTTTCTCACGATTAGAGTCAACATCTGACAGGCAAGTCCAGCTTTGATGCAATATAGTTGCCCACGGAATTTGGTGAGCCAGAAGTCATTAGTCAAAAGGTACATCAATCATCTCTTTGATGGGATGAAACTGACTTCATATAACCGGTTCGGAGACGATGGAATTAGGCAGGCTATTACTGTCATTTGAACAATTCAAAGCAGTAGATCATTGGATAAGTAAAAGCAGAACATGAATAGAGTAAAATAAAGGGTAAACAACAGAAAAGAATACCGTAAAAGATGAAGTATATCAGAGAGGCACTGTAATTCAGGCAAAAAGCCAATTTTCAACGAATGTATTCATATAAGTCGAATTACTTGATGAGTTTCACCTCTCTCACTCCAGGGGATCCCACTGCTGATAGTGATAGGTGTATTTCTTTGCCTGTTCTTCCCTTTTAAAAAATAAAATTACATATAGAGACAAAAATTTATAATCACATTAAAATAACTCTTCTCTATTACAAAATAAATCAGTGAAATAAGCTAATTAATAAAGAAACATATAATTCAACAAAATTTAAAATAAAATTAGACCAAAATTATGTACCGTAAGACTTACACTAATACTTCCTTCTTACCATCAAGAGATGGCATGGTGGAAAGAAATGGCAGTTTTGTAAATAAGAGAAAGTGTCGAGGACAAAACCTGGGCATCAGCTATAATATTTTTATTATTTAATTTAAAAGCATAGAAATTATCGGGGGGCAAATCTAAAGCAGCGTCGACCATTTCAAACCGTGTAAGAAGTTTCAGAAAATTAGATCCAACTCCCCTCTCTTTCCCTTCTTGAGAATCCAAATTGAAAGAAATGGGAATTCTGTGCAAGGTGGTTGACGCGCTGCTGTTGGTGGTGTTCGTGGTGATGTTGTTGGCGGGGCCTTTAATCGACGCGCAGATGGTTTTGCCGGAGAGCAGCTTCCCGGACGTGCTCATCCGTCTGAAGCAATCCTACGCCAACGAGTACCAAGATTATTTGATGGTGGAGAAGCCCCATTTCTTCGTTGCCCTCGTCTGGTTGGAGCTTGTTTTCCAGTGGCCTCTCGTCGTGCTCAACATATATGGGATTTTGGCATCCAAGCCTTGGTTCAACACCACTTGCCTCATCTATGGTGCCTCTGTTATTACAGCCATGGTAAATAAAAAAAAAATTACTGCCACCCTTTTTTGGAATTTTTAATTCAAATTTTAATGCTTTTTTGTTTATTGAATGATGGGTGTCTAAATTTTAATGCTTGGGTAGTATTTATCACACACATTATTTGCTCTTTATTGATGATAGTGCTTTGAACCCTATGGTAAATTTTAACGCTAAATTCAATTAGAGGATCTTAGTTTTGAATTCTTAGCTGGAACTATGGAAGATTTTGATCGTTTGATTAATGATTGATCAAGTTTTGTGTATAATAAATTTTTCTATTTTTAATGTTCCCATATTATCGTTCTATTCATTAGAGTATATTTATCAATTGAATTTGATTTTCAAATTTAATTATTTTTACCACAAAACTTTACAAACATAATTAAAAAAAATATTACTTAAAGTATTGTTGGTTTAAGATATCCTTATGAAATTTCTGATTAGTTACTTTGAATGTTCCCATTGATGGATAAATTATTTAATAAACCACTTTTTTAGCAGTTGCAATAAATTGAAATTTGATATGGAACTGAAACTTGTTACATCAGGATAGCGGACTTGTTTATTAAGTGCGGTTGATTGAGATATTTTTATGAAATATTGGTTTGTTAGTTGAATGGTAGATAAATTATTACATAGATTATGATTTTAGTTATAATTATTAAATCGATATATGTATTGTGTATCGAAATTTTATATTTAAGTGTCTTGAGTATCATAAGATATGGTAAAAAAATTTAAAATTAATTATAAGTAACATGTATACTTTAAAAATAAAAAAATAAAAAAATATATATTTATTAATAGAATTGAAGATCATATGGTATAAATTGCTGCTTTGTACATTTCTCATTTATCATTATTCTTTCATTAAACGATCCCAATTCCCAAATCCAATCCCAAGGGATAATAGAACAAAGACGAAATGACTTTTAATTTAAATGTTGTGGGTTTTCCATTTTCAAGAAAAGGGTTTTCTCTCCTTTGCCTTACAACTTCTTAATTAGCAGATAACATGAACCGGATGTGGCTCGAAAACGACTATTGGCTAACACCTCTTTGTCACTCTTTATTCTAAGTTTCGGGTCTTCAAATGTTCTGTCCATCTTGCCCAAAAATCATAACCTTTTTCACTCTGTTAACTTTGTGTAAAACTCAGGCTGCTTTACTTGGGGAGCTGCTGGGATCTCAGAAAGCATCAGATAAATTGTTGATGATGTACACCCCTTTCATGGGAGTTGGTGTTTTAGCCTTGTTGCGAGGGCTGGTTCCACAATCTGGCAGGGCTTCTTCAAGCATCGGCAAAAGACCTGCACCGGCGAGGAAAAAGAGAGCTTGAGTTGAGAATACAAAACCATCTTCTCGAATTTTTGTAGTCCTTTCTTCTCATATTTAGAATGTTTGTGTTTCATCTGTATGATTATTGCCTGATTATGAGTGCTAATGCATTGGCGAGTACTCTCTTTTGTGGTGGTTTTCATACAGTTGTTTTTGCTCATAACTTATAAGCCATTTCTGTCTAAGGTGGAAATGAAGTGTCATCTGATTGCTCTTTGATTATCAATTGCATCATGGAGTTTAGCTACATTTACTCATAAGAGAAGATCTAGTCAATTAGAAGACTGCATCTTTCATTACACCATACAGTTTGTTCTTTCACCTTTTTTGTAGAATACATATACACATTTGGAAGTCTTAAGTAGAGTCAATTATGGATTCTTTCAACAGGTAAGTTTGTTCTAATGGTAATTTAAAAAAAAAAAAGTTTGTTCTAATGGTATCTGATAGGCGGTAATCTCAAATGTATGACTTCTAATCCTCTATCAGACAGGGACAGAACCATTAAATCAATTCAAACTATTCTTTAATACAACTAACTTATAGAAAGCAATAAATTATTTGGCGGGATTCGGCTGCATTTACTGATATAATAATTTAGTCACAGGGAAGACTGCATATCCTCTCCACCAACAAATCCAGAACTTAGATCCAATCTCGTTTTTCCTTCCCCTCTCTTCCTCTTCTTCTCTTTGTTGAAAGCTCCAAACAACGACAATGGGAGCTCTACGCATGGTGGTTGACTCGATTCTATTGCTAATGTTGGTGCTAATCTCGGTGGCGGCTCCTTTGCTTGACTCGCAGTCTGTTTTACCTGAGAGCATATACCCACAGCTGCGAGTACCAAGATATTTTCCTGCTGGAGAAGCCCCATTTTTTCAAGGCCCTGCTCTGGCTGGAACTTGTTTTCCAGTGGCCTCTTGCTTTGCTTAACGTTTATGGGATGTTGGCCTCCAAGCCTTGGTTCAACACCACCTGCCTTATCTTTGGTGCCTCCCTTGTTACGTCCATGGTAAACAAAAAGAACTCCTCTCTTCACATTTCTCTCAATAGTTTTGAATTCTAATTAAATTCATCAAAAGTATTTCTAATTACTTACTCTCTCATTGAATGATGATAACCCAAAAGAGGAAACTTTGAGAACAACAATCGGGCCTAATGAGTTTGGGTGTGGATCTGTCTATTTCGATTTATTCATTTCGGTTTCAAATTGCTTAATTTCAAAGTTATTGAATTTTTAAAATCAATGTTGATTGAGTTAAGTTCAGATCAATTATGATATTATTTTGTAATTTGTTTGTTATATCATTTAACTAAATTGAATTTGTTATGAATAAATATGTGAATGTCTATTATATAATAATCCAAAAAGTGCAGACTAAGTCAAACAGCATAAAAGGCAAGATACAAGGAATGTAATATGATTTGAACTTTTAAATAGAATTAGATTAGAACTATGATTCAAGGAGTTGTTAGCCTATCAATAGGCCCTTTCACTTTGTTTGTAAATATATATTTGAACAAAATCTTCTTAGTCTTTCTAGATACTTTCTTTTTAAATATTTTCTCTTATATTTCTCTTATAATTGTTCTTTTAGATTTATTTTATAACAGAATTTAAAATAAAAAAAATAAGATCCTTGATTTAAGTTTTGAATTGCTCTAGATTCGATTAAAGTGAATTAAATTTGGATTGTTTCACATATGTATCATTTAAAGTTTGGGTTATTTGAGTTTAGATGACCTCGTGAATTATTTAACTTGGTGCAATTTGTATTATTTCGATTTGAATCTTTGAGTTAATGACTTATAAGATCAATCCTAACTAAGTTTCGGAGGGATCATTCAAATTGGATCAATTATTGCAACTTTGTGATAATTTTTTTTACTTCAAATATATCTCTTTTTGTATATATTTATATATCGGTGTAATCAAGATGGTGATGGACAGCCGTCATCTCTCAATTTTTAATTTTTTTTATTATTATATTTATAACTCGAGATATGTAATATAATTACATTTATAATTACACTTTAATCACTTTTTTTGTAAAATCTTAAACCCGTCTCGGTGTGTATCAATATATATCAATCTTGGTTTAAAATCATAGTAACTGAAATGCATTCTCTAACTCTTGCACTTGTAACTGTGTTAAATTCCAGGCTGCTATATTAGGGGAGTTGCTAGGATCCCCCAAGGCATCAGATAAACTGTTGATGGTTTACTCCCCTTTCCTGGGATTTGGTATTCTAGCCATGCTGCGAGGGCTGGTTCCACAGTCTAGCAAGGCTGCTCCAACCACTGGGGAAGGACCAGCACCGGCGAGGAAAAAGAGTGCTTGAGCTAGCATACAAAACTATCTCTTCTTCAAAGTTTGTTATTCTTTCTTGTCATATTTACAACATATTCGGTTTATTTTGTATGATTATTGCCCGATTATAAGTGCTTCTATCTGGCTAATGGAGAAATGAAACTTGGACCTCCTTTTTCTCACGAAAATTAATCTTTCAAGCCAAAAAGCTACAAGAAAATACTTTTGTATTATGCTCTGCAATATTTAAGAGAGTTTTACTATTATATTATGTAATCTTTGAAATTTATATACCATGGAAATTATGCATATAGTTTAGATATGTCAAATGTCATAAAAGATTGACAATGAAATCGAACAAATGTTTAAAAATGATAAAAAGAGGATTTCATAAAAACAAAAACTATTATTAATTAATTTCAAATGATAAAGTAGTTTCATTGTTCTATTTCTTCTTCTTTTTTCAAATACTTCCTTTCAAAAAGGGAAAACGAAAATGATTACTTATTTTGATTCGCATAAAAATGAAAATCGTTTTGAGACATGTAAAAACAATTACAATTATCTATTATTCACACACATTTTGAGAAAATAAAATCACTTAATAGACGAGTTGACAAAATTTGATATGTCACGTAAAAATACTCTTCATATGCTATCTTGTAATACTTATAAAAGACTGTCACTCGCCTTCGTAAAATGAGTAAACATTCTTTTTTTAATGCTTAATTATAAAGCTTACCTTCCTAAAAAAAATAGTGGAATTGAAAAGATAATAGAGTCTTGATTGTTTGAGATCAACTTGAAACGTAAATATATAGTACAACATAACAACCTCTTTCCAATTTCCTTTTTACTTTAAAGAACAAAAAATACAAAATTTAATTCTAATAGAAAAAGGAAACAACCATAAAATTATTTATAGATATTCTCCACATTTTCCCTATGGTAGTTGGGTTCAAGAATTACGGCCACTAAACAATTCAAGCATCAAAGTTCGTTAGTCAAGGTTTTACAATCATTTATCCCATCCAAATCTTTTTTTTTTTTTATCATCCAAATCATTTATTCGTATAACTTTTCAACACTTTAATACAATATGATTGCCATTAATCATTGCAATTAAAAATTACAATTGAACTTAATTGAGTCTTTTAACTGATTTTGGGATTAAAACCAAATTCATCACAATCGAAATTTTTATCATAATTTTCATACGTATTTGATTTTATATTTATAATTAAATTTACAATTAGAATCAAACATTAGTCAGCATCTAGGCCGCCAGTCCAAGAGATCAAAATTGACTATTGTTTCATTTTTGATTGCACGCCGCCGGCGAATAAGGAAAATGAAATCATCTGGAGGTTCAACACTCCCTTTGTCTAACTCGGCTGCACTTCCCAATAGTATAATTTGGTCACACGGAAGACTGCATCTCCTCCATCAGCAGTTCAGAAAATTAGATCAGAATCCCATTTCCTATTCCCCAATTCCCATCGTATCTTCTCCCCGTCTCTCTTTAGGGAGCTCTGCGCCAAAAAAAATGATCAGAGCTCTATGCAAGGTGGTTGACTTGGTTCTGTTGCTAACATTCTTGACAATCTCGGTGGTGGCTCCGTTCTTGGACGCCCAGATTTTTCTGCCTCAGTGGGTGTTCCCAGACGTGCTCATTCGTTTGCATAAATGGTACACGATCGAGCAGCAGGATTATTTGCTAATGGAGAAGCCTCATTTTTTCACGGCACTTATGAAACTGGAGCTTGTTTTCCAATTTCCTCTCGCTCTGCTTAACATATATGGGCTGTTGGCGTCCAAGCCTTGGTTCAACACCACTTGCCTCATCTTCGGTGCCGCTCTTATGACATCCATGGTAAATGATAGTAACACCTTTGTCTTATTAGTTTCGATGCTGTTAATTGATGATACTTTTTGCATTTAATGCTAGGAATATCCATCTTTGTCTTACATTGGGTTTACTGAAATGCATTTAAATCTTCAAATGGCTCTACTCTTACAACTTAGTTAACTTCATGTTAAATTCAGACTGCTATACTGGGGGAGATGGTGGGATCCCAGAAGGCATCA
Source organism: Theobroma grandiflorum (assembly GCA_036013995.1). Classification (NCBI taxonomy): domain Eukaryota; kingdom Viridiplantae; phylum Streptophyta; class Magnoliopsida; order Malvales; family Malvaceae; genus Theobroma; species Theobroma grandiflorum. The sequence goes on from CP142127.1 coordinate 3,313,157, forward strand.
GATAAACTGATAATGATGTACTCCCCTTTTTGGGGATTTGGTGTTTTAGCCTTACTGCGAGGGCTGCTTTCACAGTGCGTAAAGGCTTCTACAGCCATCGGCAACGGACCTGGGCTAGTTAGGAAAAAGAGGGTCTGAGTCAATGTCTCTGATACCATGTTAAAAGCAGGGTTTGTATGCGGCCAAATCAAGCTAAATAAGGATGATAATCAAAGTACAATAAACACAGAGGTTCACAAAGATAGAAGAATCTGTATTTGTAATTCTTTCCTGCCATGTTTAGAAAGTTTTATCTCAAAATGTATGATTGCCTGGTTATGAGTGCTAATGAAATGGCGGCAGGTAGCTTCCATAAATTGGTTGATTGATCTTTCATTATGAATCGCAAGATTGATTTGGAAATCCCCTGCAAAAATACACAACATAAAAAATCATTTTCCAGGTTCTGAATGAGGGATGTGAGATGCAAAACTTATGTCCATGCATGTTGGACGTTCAATTGTTAACAGTACAAACGTCTTCTTGCAAGGAATGAATCCATGGTTTGGGGTAGGTAGGCAGCGACTGGTTTGTATTGTAAAAAACTTGTGGGCTGCTTCACAGACGAGAAACAGTCGAAAGTGAAGTTCAAGAGTTTAAATTTGTAATTTGAAGGACTCATGCCTCGTGCCCAAATCTTTGGTAGAGAGCTAAAAACCATCACAACATATCGTAGAACAATTTACAGCTGGGGAAACTGTAGTCCACACTCCTTGCGAAGCTAATGCGTTTGCAGACTCCCTTGGGACGAGCCCATCGGGACCTACTGCTGTGTTTATCTGCTGCTTCTGTTCTTTTGTAATGTTATGTTGCTGCACGGTGCTCTGTCTCTCTTGTTTCTCTAAGGGGGTACCACCTCCCAGTTTCTGCTTCTGTCTTGGGGTGCTCTGTCTCAAAACTGTTTCTTGGCACACACAAAATTCATTATTTGCTGCTACGAAATTGCTTTAAATTGTTTTTGGCTAGTTGATTGAATGGTCCCCAACCTTAGAACACCACATTAAATTCGGTTCTAAATAATTATTGGATGCCAAAAGGAGCTATAATAAATATTGTTGTCCCCAGTCCGCGCCCTTGGCCACATTCTTTTTCTTAATTTCTCTTTCAACTGACGCGGCTTTCGTCACCCCACACCAGACTCCCAGAGTTCTCCACGATGTGTAACTTTTCCTTTTCTTTGAATTTTGTCTCTATCTTTGCCTTCTTGGGAGAATAAACAAAAACAAAGTTAATACTCTTGAATTTTACTTGTATAAGGAAATTTTGGGTCTAATATTTTAAAATATTTTAGAATTATTGTAAAAAAATTTAAAATATATTTTTTTTACATTTAATTAAGTTTTTATATTTTTATTTTAGATTATAGACCTTTGTATCATTATCAATCAAAATGTTAATTATCATTTTTAATACTGACATGGCATTAACATAAAGTAAAAAATATTACACAATCATATCATCATATTATATAAGTAAGTCACATTACCATATACAATGATGTGTCAACATGACTTATCAATAGCACGTGATATATAATGATAAATAATGTTTTGATTGAAGACAGTTAATCAAACGTTAATTATAAAAACATATTTGATTTAAAATAAAAATACAAAAACTTAGTTATATGTAGTAAAATAATAAAAATTTATTTAAATTTTCTTAAATAATGTATAGTTTTTTCAAATATTATATCAAAATGTTATGATTAGATATAGTCAAGTTCCATCTTTCAAATTTGCCGTATTTAAGCTTAAGAATGTTCATTAATTAAATATAAGAAAGAACAAATTCCTAAGTTAATGGTCCTTCCGGCATGCATATTACATAGGACAAAACAGTGGGAGTTACACATAAATATTGGTTGTTGGAAAATGTCTGCATAAACTTGCAACACTTTAATAAGTAAGGGGAATGAATTATCGAATGGTGGGAGAACAAAAAGAAAAACATAATTAATATTTGAGAGAGTTCTCTTAATGGCGATATGGAATCTATATATACACTAAACAACACAAAAATCGTGTTCCTTTTTCTTGGTAGGCAGAGTAGTAAGGTAAATCCCAAGCCATCTCTTTGCATTTATGTGTTGGGAAAACATTAATGCATTCCTATGATCAATTCGTTTCAAATCAATCATCTCATATATCAACATGCCATTAGGATGTGAATCGAATTCTTTTATATATATAATCACTTAAGTGTCACATAATAAATTTTGACCGTATTCTAATTCAATGTTGTAAAATAATAAAAAGTACATTATGAAGGACAATTTTTTGCAATCCATTTGCAATACCAAGAGTGAATTCATTAAGTTTGATGTGGCTCAAGGCATCATGAATATTTGCCAAAAATGAACAACAGACAATGTAATAAGGCAATGGACTAGCTAGTTACAATAAAAGGAAACCAAAAGAGAGCAGGAATGACAACAGCAATATCCATTTCAAAAAGCTCTTAAAATGGAAAAAAAACAATAAAAAAAGGAAAAAGGGAATTGTCTGCTAGAAGGTGTGAGAGCTTTTCACCCATTAGTGCTTAAGAAACACAAACAAACAAAGGGAAGAAGGAAAATAGGGGACTAAAATCCCATTACTTATACAAGACTCTAAAAACCCTACTGAACATAAAAGTCAAACTCCTTTTATAATAAGAACCCTCTATAAAGTTCTTTGCATTCACTTTTGGTTTTGTTTTTAGTTTTCTTCCTTGGGGAAGTCAATTCCCGAACCTCTAACTCTTGGAACGCTTGATGAATTTGCTTAAGGTCACTTTCTTTATGCCCCCCAAACAAAAGGTCACCATGTCAAAGAGGATCATGCAAGGTGCGCTCTTGACTTCTCCCCACCTTCTATAATTCCAAAATTCTTCAACACCATTGTTCTTACATTTAGTTATCTTCCCTTTTTTCCTTCTTCTGTTAATCGCTGCATCAAGCAGAATAGTGAAGTTAGATGATCATTATCTTCAACCTATATATCTACACCAATCTTTCTTTGCATTGAAATCAAAATTATAGCATATATGAGACCCAAAACACTTTTGAATATCTGGGTTTTTGTAGAAATCCTTGACTTGAAACCTCATCTATGTGCAAAGCTAACTACATGAAGTAATTTGCAAAGCAGATTTAAGGGTTTACCGATAAAACAATCAATGGATGGATAAAACAAGTGTAAAAGCTGAAGTAGCGTTTAACGTACCTAGCTAGCATTTAAGGCTATGGCAGATCATGCATTCTCGCATGACAGTGAAGCCTTTATCCTTTCAACAGTGCATGCAATCAAATTGTTAACTGTTGCAACCGATCCAAGAGAAAGTTTTGCAGTAGGAACAGAGTCAACCAAAATCTGAAATGCAACAGTCAGAAGAGAACCAGCAGAGCCGGCATCACCAATGCCACTTGCACTTGCTGTAGTTCCATCAGGCAGAATAGCAAAGCCGGAGGGAAGAAGGGCCACGTAGTCCGGATCCCCTCCATTTAGCACTACATTCATTGCAACAATATCGACAGGAGCATAGATGACGAAAGAGGCTGTTGGATCAGCGCAACTCTCTTGTAAAATCAGCATGTTGCTCTGGCTTGAATTTGCACTCTGTACATGAAGATTAATAATTAAATTAAGGAGGAGCAGTTAAAGAGATAATCCCCCACAATCTGGGTAGATCAACAATTATTTTATGTGCAACTTACATTTACCCGAAGTAGTGAAACACAATTGCCGGTATCCCGACCATTAGCAATGTGTGCCATTTCTTGGACAACTCCACCATTAGAAAGAATATCCCACTGTATTTAGGACAGACTTGTAGGATCAATTCACTTGGGACACTATTTAACACAAAGAAAGATTTCTTGCAACACTTTAAAAACTTTCTTAAGAACACATCCATTTCTCATTGTAAGCATTCAAGTAGTTTAACAAAACATGATGACAGCTCTATGCCAATTAATCACTTACAATTATTTTAAATACAAATCTTTATTGTTGAAAACAAATTAAAAACACAAGATAAACATGTAAAATATGTAAAATGATTGGTTCGTACTTTAAAGCACATGTTAAACTTATAATTAAAAAATATATATCTACATTCAATATATTGAAAATTATATGAAAACGTGTCAAATAATCTATGGTTTTTTTTTTTAATCTCAAACCAATAATCTATGATTAGTTCAACAAGATTGAACAAGTGGAATTATTACCTGACACAAGGGAACTAATTGAAATAATTGGAGTGCAATATATCCACACATTTTTCAACTATGGGTACCCAAAAAATAAATACACCAACTATCCAACTCGATTTGACAAGCTAAACTAAGACTCCAATACATTTCCATAAGATAATTAGATTTTTATATAAAGTTATCATATTCTACTACCTAACATATATATATATATATATATTTTATAATTGAAGGAGAGGAATTCGAACCCTACTCTTTACGCAGGGAAATTATGCATCAACCAATAAATCAAATGCTCGAGTGCTATTACCTAACATATATAAATGCAGTCACTTGAAACCTATACAAAAGCATGCTAAAGGAAGAGAAAATATATTTATGCAACAATATTTGATCATTTGAGTATAGTTTTTTTCCCCTTTTAATCAATGCATGCAACAAGCAGGAAAAAGAAATTTTCAGAAAGAGTTTTAAACATACCTCACTTCGAGAATTCTCATCTCGGAGGAAATCAAATACCCTCTTGGGTGAAACAGGAAGCCAGAAGGAAGTTGCAGCGCTTAGCACAATGCCAGGAGGTCTCCCTGGATCATCAACACTCTTTCTAGTCATGACCCTAACATCATCAGCCCCAGTTCCAGATAATGTCGTCCATGTGTGAGCAGTAGAGGCACTCACTCCAGCGCAGAAACTTATTACCATCCGCTCAGCTAGCTTAAGCATACTCTTTCTCCCATCTTGATTCGTTATGACTGAGTAAACATCAGCATTGGAGAATATATACTTAGCATTTAACATCTATGATTACAGAGAAAAAGAGTTGTCCTGAAATATTACCCCCAACATCACCAGTGGGAATGTTAGTAGCCATGACACTTGCAAGCCTCTCACACTGTCGATCTAAAGTAGCAATCCAACGTTTTGCTCCGAAAGCATGGCCGGAGCTTACCAGCTGCTTGTACAGATTGTGAACACCTCTATCATCAACTTCTACATGCTCAACCCATGTAACCTAGATTTCATAAAAAGCCGTTGAGCTTGAATATAATAGAATCGGAAGGTGGAAGTATGGAACAAAAACAAAAATGATATAGTTAAAAGCACTGTTTTACCTTTGAGTACCCATTGGGCATTTCTTGAATTAAGCACCCCGATGGCCTTCTTCGGCATCTCACTGTTGGACTAGGGCGTAGGTTATCCAAGGAAACATCAACCACAGCCCAAGTTCCCTCTGCATGCTGTTTGCAATATCTTACGTAATAACTCTCACGAGTTGGAACAAGAGGTGAAGGAACTTGAAATTCAGCTGTCATCTGAGAAATTAGATAGCACCAAAAATATATATAAAAAAAAAAACAATTAACTTGGAATAAAGTTGGAAGGAAAACAAATTCTCAAAGAGAACAAGGAAATTCCACATTACCACTTGCAGGGCTCCATTATAATTCCCTGCTACCCCTGTTGACAAGACATCCAAAGTCGAAGCCTTTGAAACTATTCCCGAGAACACAGTTGACCATTGGTGCTGAATTTTCATAACAGAAACCCAGAAATTAGTACTTCCCTTCCTGGCTGGCTAGCTTGTTCAATTTTCAAGGTATTTGACGGATATATATAAAAAGCTTACCACATCCATGAGAATCTCGACAAGGTTAATGTGGTTCATGATAACAACAGCAGTTTCTCTTGAAGCTTCGCATTTGAAGCCAGTAGGTTTTGGCCCAATTCCTCTAGGAAACGTCCTAATGTACTCTTCCTCATTCAGCATCGAGGTTGTGCCATCAAGGCTGGTCATCCATAAAGGTTCACCCATCTGAGCCATTCTGATTAGTTCCTCCATAGCCGCAACCGCAAGCTCAATAATCATGGGCTTATCAGCCTCACTAGGAGCACTGATCGACCTAAGAAGATCCCCAGCACTGTACATCTCCCCAGTTCCAGGTTGTGCACTGAAATCAAGTGGTCGAGGAGGCATAGGAGAAGAAAGAAGAGGATAGTTCACCACTGGCTTGCCAACATACTTTGCAGCTATTGCTGATATGCGATCAATCTGCATGGTAAATCAATTAATAATAATAATAGTAATAATAATAATAATAAAACACTTCATTAATAGCCATATTCTGCTGTAATAATAAATTTTGTGTATACCTCTTCTCTTAATCGAGCATTTTCAATTCTGAGATGGTGTTCATCGAAGGACATTTGTCCTACAGCAGTTGGACCTCCACAATTTGGGCATGAGGCAGTGCTCAGAGCTTCCCTGAACCTCATGTTGTCAGCCCTTAGCTTTTCGTTCTCCGTACGAAGCTGTGTGTTCTCTTGGCGCTCATGCTGGGTCTGTAGAAGAAAGCATTTGACGATTTTAAAGAGAAAATGAGCTACAAGCTAGCACGGTTGAGTTTCCATTAGGGAAGAGCAAGAGTTTGTAACGGTTCCATACTCTTTCAGGTCCTTAAATATTGGAAATTCAAGCCAAAGGCTTGAAGTTAAGGGCAAATGAGTATGTAACGTTATTACCTTCATTTGGGTGCGCTTGTTTTGGAACCAAAATTTCACTTGCAATGGCTCTAACCCTAACTCACGCCCAAGTTCTTTCCTTTGCTTGTCATCTGGGTGTGGACACTCTTTGAAAAATCTATTAACAAAAACGTACAAATTTGTCCAATGAAGAAAGCTTTGAGCCTTAAAGACATAAAAATGTGTAAATTTAAAAGGCTTTTTAGCTTACGCCTCCATTTCATGGATCTGATGCTGGGTATGGCGATGGTAACGCTTCTTTTTGGGACGAGGGTCTTGATCATCCCCAGAGGCACCTTCATGGTTCTCGCTACCGGATTTGGTGGTACTGTCGAATTCCTCGTCTCTCATTCGAGCAATCTCGCTTTCGGATGTGTTTTGGGTCATCTCGAGAGGGTGGAGTTGACCTTCCATCATGTTAGGCTGGAACATTATCTACAGATCTTTAAGATTCCGAAGCTTATGGATTTTCAATCTAAAACAAACAGAATGGAAAAATTTCCCACTCAAAAACCAAAGCCAAAGCTCATGTCCCGCTTGTTATTATCTGATCAACTTACAAGAAAACAAAAAATGGTAGGCAAAAGGCAAATGGCTAAATCAAAATATACAACAAAAGCCCCCATTTCAAGTTTGGGTGTACGGGTTGATGATAAGTGGACTAGATTTATATGCGACAGACGCATGTTATGCCAGTAATTTGACTAAAGAAGGAGAAGCAGTGGAGCTCGATTTATAGGAGTATTTTTTTTTTTTTATTATTATTATTATTATTATTATTATTATTATTTTCTTTCTCCCTCCCCGTCTCTATGCAGATGAGAAGAAAGAAAGCTTTACGCGTTTCTCAAACATCGAGAAGGATTTTGCTCCGAATAGCTAAATAAGACCCACGCGGAGACCAAAATCACTGCAAAAAACATATATATTTTTTTAAAGTACCAAAACAGTGGAAAAGGAGAGAAGGATCTGTTTGTTTTGTTTAGAGAGTAGAAGGAAGGAATGGTTATGTGAAAACAGACCCATTAATCTATTAGGCTCGAAGAAAGTGAAAAAGGTAGGGGTAATATGAAGAGATTAATCAGAAAATGGAAACTGAAAAGACTTTGAAAAAGAAAAAAAAAAGGTAAGAAAATCACTGCAAGAAACCCTCAAAAAGCACAGATTTAAAACGGCAGAGAGCGGATGAGAGAGAGAGAGCTCAAGTTCTAACCTGACCAAGGGTAAGTCCTGATGATGTTCCAAAACCACCAACATTCCCGTTCCCACTGATCATCGACGGCATGTTTCTTGCCGGAATCATTACTCCGGCTGGCATATTTCAGAATCCCAAAGGCCCTAAACAATATTTATTCATATACAGATATAGCTTTTGCCTTCTTCACCACTACTTCAGTGTCCTTCGATTTGAGATGAGAATACCCTTTGGAGACTGATATGTTTTCCCTAGATTCTCTAACAGTAAGAGACAAAGCTGACTCTGGTTTTTTTTGGCAGCTGAAAAGGTTGTCTCTCTCCTTCGGTTTATATATAATTATCTCTCAAGAATATCTGATTCTTACGTGCCAATGTACAAGCGAGAAAGAATTTAGAAAAGAAAGTTATGTGTTGACAAATTTGATAGGATACTTGACAGACAAAAATCAAGCTAAAACGCCTAAATAAAAACAAATATTTAAAATAACGTCCCAAGATCACGGAGAATCCAGTTATGCCTTCCTTGTCTGTCTCAAAACCTAGCTTCTTTCCTTTCCCTCTTTAGCTTTGCCTGCATCATGAGAGCAAGAACATGAGATAAAATAGATAAAAAAAACAGAAGTTTCATAGTGAAATACTGTACCAAAACTTTGGTTGCATAGAAATTTTTGACCTAATAAAGAAGAACTCTAGAAAAGCCATAGGAAGGAGGAGAGGTTTGGATCTGTTCAGGCCTATAAAAACTCTGTTGCCCGTGAACCGCCAGTGAGTGCTTCGAAAGAGGTATAGCAGGAGGTTTTGGTTGGGGCTTTACTGGTAAGAAGTAGGAGTTTGGGGTGCAAAAAGAGATAGGGTCAAGCAAGAAAGTGACATATATATATAAAGAAGAAGAAAAAACGGGGGAGGGGGGCGAGGGGAGAAGCAGAAGAAGAAGAAGATAGAGAAGAGGGGAGAGGGAGAGAAAGGAAGGAGGATAGAGGGAAGAGATGGAGAAAATTGTGGCAGCGAAGAGTTATTGCAGAGCGTAGTGAGAGGGTGCAATTGCATTTAATGGAGGGAGCTGTAAATGCTATTGAGAGAGAAAGAAAGAGAAAGAGAATTGAGAGAGATAGAGAGAGAGAGAATTTAGTCTTTAATTTTCACCTTGGAAGAGTTTTTTGTATGGTGCAACGAATGACGGCTACCAAACTTCATAATTTTTTCATCTCCTCGTCTACCTTCAATTTATTTACTCTTAACCTTCTAAATTCTATTAATACATTGGAAAAAGGAGGTGTACGTGAAGCGAGAAGCAGCTTGATTGATGTTAATGTTTAATTCTCTCTTTTCATATTGTGAAAATGTCCCTCTTCCTTTAAACAAATTGAATCCATGACAAAAAATTGAAATATATTAGAGATAATTTCAATCATCTTGATCTTCAAATTGCACATAATTTGTTGCTTCGTGGCTAGTTATATCCATGGAATCCGAAGCAAATTGCATGCGGTTGAAATCCCTTAATGTTAAAGCTTTACAATATTGAATATTACACTTCATACCCTCATCATTTCTCAAGGTTTTCATCGATCCCACGTTTTTCTGTGGGATTCTGACTTTCATCTTATCGAAAATGGCAGAGCCAAGATTGTGGTTAAAAAAGAAAATCATGTCAAATTTTTGTAATGAAATTAATGTCCAAGGAAAAGAAAACGGAAAGGGCGGGGTGAGAAAAGGATGGGAAAAATATACGAGATTCCTTTTCTAACCATGCATTAGATTCTTCCACAGCATGATTTTGAGGGATCATGACATTGAGCATGCTGAAATATTCTAATTTCTTTAGCCATAAAACATAAAACAAAAGGCAAACACATTAAACATTCCGCATGAAAATTTTATTGATGTCTTAAAAATAATATCCATGTCAATCGCATAAGGAAAATGCTATGAAACATCCCATCACGTCATTTTTTTTTGAAAAGTATATCGGTATATATATTAGTCAAAAGAATACCTTAAGACACGGTTGATGATAATTACGCAGCAAAAACATTAAACCCAAAAAAAAAAAAAGAAAATGATAAAAAAAAAAGGGGGTGTGTATAAATGAAGTTTGACTTTAATTTCATGTAGTGATGAGAAAATTAATAAAGCCCTACATAATATATAGCCAGCATCTCAAATGTGATGAACAAGCATGTAGGTTCCTTTATTTAATTTGTTCTTTGTTTTGATGAATGCAATTACTGAGGGAGGATCAGAATCAAATAATCATGTTAAACCCTTCATTAAAAGATATAATACAAGTAAGAAATTAATTTATTTATTTTTTCATGAATTAAATGAACTCTTCAAAAGAAAAAATACTAATAAAAGTTGGGATTCTTTAATATTTTGATTATGATACGAATTTTGGTCTGTCAAAGACATAATAATATCAATGTCAATTAAATCCGACTAGAAGAAATATGTCAATTGTAGAGAAGGAAACAAAACATGAAGGATAAGCCATAAATCAACCATTGTTCGTATAATGCATTTATTATTTTGTAGGAGAAAGGTGAAAGGTTTTAAATACATGTGAATATAACACGGGCCTGTCACGCTAAGGTAATGACTGCCCCCCCCCCCCCCCCCCCCCCCCCCCCCCCCCCCCCCCCCCATCAAAACGACCCTTGAATTTGTAGAAAAGGATCGATTGTAATATTTTATACTATATTAATTCTCATTTTGACTATGCCAATGTTGAGGTCTACCCCCATACTTAATTACATCTATCATTGTTGAGGAATAATAATATTGAGAAGGTTTTGCATATCACATGCACCAGAAAATAATCTCTTTCTTCTTTTTTTTTTTTGGTCGATTTTGAAATATAATTAAATATATAATGGCAAGGAATAGCTTTTTCGTTCATTTAATTCTCGAAGAAAGAAATTCATTACCATAATCTAAAGAGCTTTCACTATGAATCATAGTCAAATTGTTGGTGTTGGGGAAAATTTTATGGATCAACGTTTATATGATTTTTTTTTAAAGATTTTAACTTGCTTTATTTGTAGAAAATAAGTCTCACCCATTGACTTGTAACAAGAATTGTCAAGAAACTTTTATTTAGACAGTTAGGTTTTCCTTAAAAGGCATTGGTCAAGAGATAAAAACAAGAAAGTAGGGCAAATATGATGGAAAATAAAAGGGGATATATAGGAAGATGGGGAAAGCAAATAAGGGAAGGAATAAGGTTAGGTGGTGGTGAGTCATATGCCAACAAAACTTTCCATTTACTATAAATAAGAATTTCTTGTTGATAATTATGATGAGAATTTGGTAAACGCACAAAAGAATTTTCTTATTAATGTGATTGGGAAGGAGTTAGGGTTTTGTATGGAAATGTAGTAACTTGAGTGCTAGGGTTTTGGGTGTACCACAGAATAGGTATAATCTTTATGCTTGTAGGTAGGCCTTTGCAACTTCCACCATTGAGCCCAGGCTAAGCAAAATGTCCTCTCTCCATCTTTACATTAAATGCCTCTGAGCCACACTGCCTCTGCATGGCAAAAGGCCATTTACTGCTTTCATGCCTCCCTTGCACACCTCCCTTATGTTCCACATCTACTACTATTATTTTTCTCATATATATATATATATATATATAACCTAATGGTATTTTTTTCAATTTTATAAATTTGAAAAATCAAATTAAAAATAATTAAAAAAGTAAAAATATAATTTTCTTTAAATTGAATGTTCTTTTTTTCTTTTTGAGTTATTTTAAAATTAGTATATCTATTATTGTTGCATATTATAATATTTAAAATAATAATTTAACAGTATTGTAATAATGTTTAAAAAAATTATTTTATCAAAGCGGTTTTCTTAATTTCAATATAAAGTAAATGTAAAAAGTTCAATTTTATTTTGTCATCTACTAGCAAGGTCACGCGCATTCTCCTTCGGAGGCTTAATAGCTTAGTATAACAATAGGGGTGAGCAAATGGGTAGATTGGGTGGTCTGGTCCACCATACCTAAAAACTAAACGGAACATTTTTTAAAAACTGACCAAAATTAAATAAACATAAAAAAAAGCCCAAATCGACTAAACATAGAATTGGTTTGATCGGTTTGGTTTTGGACCAATAGACCAAAATTTTATCATTTTTTTATAAATTATAATATTAAAACTTACAAAATTCATCTATAATTATAAAATATACAAATTATATATAAATTAAATATATGTATATATATAACATATTATTTTATTATATATATATGAAATTAATGACACAGCTTATATGTTATAATATTTTACTTTTTATATCAAAATTTTATAAATAATAACTAATTATAAAGAGTATGTTGATAAAATTGTTAAGTGTAATAATATAAATAAAGTCTATTATAAGTTACAGTAATACTTATGTATAAATTAAATATATGTATATGTATAATTTATTACTTTATTATGTATATATGAAATTAATGACACAATTTATATGTTATAATGTTTTATATCAAAGTTTGTGTAAACCTGACCCTATAAATACATGTCATGACATACATGCAATGAACAACGTGTTTATATGTTAGGAAAGTCTCAAAGAATAGCTAAAACCCGGTATTGTACCAAATGGTACACTTAAGTTGATTTAACCTCGAACTAGTTCAAATAGGAATTTTAAGATGAAATTTAATATTTTACAGTCCAGGAATGACTTAAAATGATGTTTTGGAGTTCGAGAGTTAATTTGGGATGAATTTGAAAATTTTGATGTTTAGGGGTAAAATCGTCATTTTGCCACCCAAGATAATAAATTGACCATGAAGTGAAATTTTTTATCAATATTGACTATTTGAAGTATAATTTGATGATAGGAAGTGAAAAATTTTAATTTCGGCAGTTTTCGGAACATAGGGGTAAAACGGTAATTTTATCGTCTTAGGGGTAAAACCGTAATTTTCACCACTCAAAACTTGTCAAAATCTTAGGATTTATACATTTTTGGTATGAATAATCATGGTATTTTAAGTGGTGAAAAATTGAAGTTTAAAAGACGAAATTTTAAAAACGGGCCCACGAGAAAGTGACATGTGGCACTTTTAATGATTTAATATTATTTTAATGAAAAATCAGCCAATTTAAACCCCTCAGCAGGTGAAGCACGACCCTAAGGAGAAAAAAAGAGAGAAAATAGAGAGGAAAGGAAGAAAAGAGAAAAACCAAAAGAAAAATTGGAAATTCAAAGGGGAATTTGCGATTTTCGCCCGTTTTCGCGTCTAACGGTAAGATTTTTCGATTTTGGCTTGGTTTCTACCTTTCCCATGCTTTTGTTTTCATTTTCCATGCTTCAAGAGAGAGATCACAAAATAGATCTAAGCGCTGGACGAAATTCAAGGGGGGAGATTTTGAATTTTTCAAGTTTCGATTCTTAGTTAAATCGGTAGTTTTGGATAGTTAGATGCGTTTAGAAATGAAATTGGACATGAAAGCATAGATTTTTCACCTTACCCACTCAAGGCTGAATGCTCAATGCTGTGCCATGTGATGAACTGATTTTTATTCAAATAGAATTGAAGAGAAAATGATGAAAAATGATTAAATGGGCTAGAAAAACAAAGTAGAAAATTTACCGGGTGAATGTCCCATTTTAACCGAATTTTTCAAGGAAGAAAGTGACCTGATTTTAGTGATTTCAGAGGGTTGTGAGCTGGTATTTAATGGTTAAAAATGTTGGAGAGAGAATGGGACGATTTAGAGCGAAAATGGAGCACGTTAGTAATTTATCGAGTAAAGTACCGAAAATAGGCTAATACCGCGTTTAAGCCGTTTTAGGCCATTGCATTTCATACCATGCATTAATATAGGATTTAAATCAATTATATAGTGATTTAGTATAAATGTATTGAATTGTGTGATTTTTGTAATTTATTAAGGAGGTGAGACATCCAGAAAAGGCAAGGAGGTCATACCCGAGGAAACGTGATCGGGACGTTTTTTCTTCAAAAGAATTGGATTTATATGACCTGTGAGTCAACCTACTATTATTGTAAACTATCTAGAGTTATTTTTAAATGTTAATTATGGATTTTATACAAAGAACATGATTATAAAAAGAGAAGTTTTGGCTATATGCAAATAAATAGATTTAAATGCAAATATTTTTGGATTATGTGAATACTTGATTTTTAGAAAAATTGAGTAGTTTGGAGGCCTTCACTTATATTATAAATGACATTTTGATGAAATTGGCTTATAAGATTGTGAGTATATGTGGCTGTATTATAAACTGTATTGAGAATAAATGTAAGTTATTTTTACTATGCAGGTTGGGTAAATAAATAAAAGCCACGTTATACTGTCGAAATTTTATTAAAATTGGTGGGTTTGGTCACTGCAGTGGTGAGTTTCTGTGGATCGCCTATTAGAGGGGCACGGTAAACCCGGTTATATAATTACTCCGGTTGTAGAGGCGAGGAAGGTAACTCCTGGGGTAGTGTTAGAGTTCACTTCACGTCGAACCCACACGTGAATGTGTAACTTGGCCAACGCCAAAGGACGGCTAGTTTTCAAAACTAAAACGTGTTTCATATGTAAATGTCTTGACAACCTTGGCGGACTCGGTTAGATGCCTCAGCCAAGGTATCCTCGAGGACTAGTTTTGGCTTGAGCCATGATTTTAATAAAAGTCATAAGCCTTAACAATTGTTTTGATAAATTATAAATATTTCTTGATTTAAGAAATAAAATGAAACTTTATGAAATGGTTTGTAATAGCTATTTAAATTTGCCTCCATTTTACTTACCTTTAGATATTTATGATAATATTTATTTACTCATTGAGATTGCAAAATCTCACCCACCTCCTGTCCAAACATTTCAGGCTTGTGGTAGCTTGTAGATACCAGATTTTGTCGAGGATTACCGTAGATCGTCTTCCCACGACAGATAGTAGGTTTACTGCCATTGTCATATTTGTATAGTTATGAGCCCACTGATCATTGTAATTATTATTGTACATTATGACTTTGTAACTTAATGTATGTATGAATTTATTTTACTTTCACGCTATAAAAATTACTTATACGCGTGTCTATAAAAATTATTTTATAAGAAAATGGAATATTTTTATCAATATTTTTGAATAGTAAAATGTGACTTTAAACCCTTGAAAAAGAAAGTTTCGGACTTTCAATTTCAAATCCGATTTCAAATTATGTATTCTGGATGCATAAACTATATTTTTACCAGATTTTAATATTTTCGTCGAAAAATGACCAAAATACCCCTGTGAGTCAAATTTTATATTTTAATTTATTTAAGCCAAAAATGAGTTGTAAACTCTCGAAATGAGATGTTTGGAAAGATTTACTCATAGGGAAGGCTAGAAACCGATACGTAAGCCTTACGAGGTTCTGGTTGGCATTCCGGATAATGAATGTCAATTGAGACGTCGTGGCAGTTGTCATAGGCTCGAAGAAAGTTTCGGGTCGTGACAGTTTGTATAAATAATAACTAATTATAAATAATATGTTATAAAAACTAAGGTGATAATTAATAAAGTTATTAAGTATAATCATATAATTAAAGTTTATTATAAGTTATATTAGTGCTTATATATAAATTAAATATATATAATATTTATACAATTATATATATATTAATAACATTTTATATTACGAACAATTATTAAGGTGTAATAATTATAACATATTAATATGTAGGATATTTACTATCATATATTATAATATTAACATATAAGTTATATCATTTAAAATATATAACTTGTAATTTCTTTTTTTAAAACGAAATTTGTAATTTTATATTAATATAGATTTATAAATAAATATATAACCAAAATTAAATTGCTATGATTATGATTTGTAGACGTACATTTAATAAATTAATATATTTTAAATATATTATTAATTAAGTTTATCATTAATTCTTCTTTATATATATAAAAAACTATATATATTAATATATAAAATATATATATATAAAGTTAGTTTGATTTTTTGGATGAATTGATTTAAAAATTTTAAAACTGAAAATCGATCAAAAAATAAATTAAATTAAACATTTTAGATCAATTAATTAAACCAAACTATTTTAATCAAATTACATTTGATTTGGATGAATAATTAATTTAATTTGATTTTGCTCATCTCTACTTAACAGAATTCAAGTACTTGGCGGGAATGGCGAGTGCACATGTGCGCGCGTGGGACTAGTGTGGACCGATTGAATTACATGCAAAGTCAAACGCTGCGTTTCGTTCGATGAACAAGGCTGAAAGGAAAATGGAAAAAGTAAAAAAAAAAGGAAAGAAAAAGAATTCGGCAATGCTCGGAGGTGGGGTAGGGAACTTAGGTGGGCCGCATGACGCAGACGTGGCGGAGATTAAGTTGCGGTGTACCTCAGTCCACAAGCAAATTATATAAATAAATAATTAATAATCATTTTTGGGATTTTCCACATTCTAATTTAGTAATTGGTATGGTTAATTTTTTCCCACAAACCCGCAAGCCTTCATATTAATACCTCTTTGTTTTTCTCTTTTTGTTTCATGTGACTGTCATATCTCTATCATTTTTCCATTAAAAACAATACTAAAGTAAGTCAAGCCGTTTTTAATTATTTATTTTTCAAAATTTTTTGATACATGTGAAAATTATTTATTCAGGTTTAAGTTAAAAAAAAAGAGATAACTCTTTCAATTTTTATAAAATCATTTTTTTCATAAAATTGGAATTATATATATTCAATTTAAAAATTATAATAGCTAGGTTATTTCCTTAATTTTTTTAAAAAAATTTATTATATCTAAGTAAAAGTAAATAAAAGTGAAATCATATTTGATAAGAAAAATAAGTAAATCGTTAACATGTAACATCCATTTAAGTAACAACATACGTATACTTATCATGCAACCATGCATGGAAATAAACAATCTTTTTTGTTTTGTTTTTAAATGAAATCTCAAGGTGGCAAAACAATTTCGTACCCATGTGATGGCAGCTCATCATGGAGAATGGGCCCATTCGTGTAACCATGATCTTCGCAATTGTGATATAATCCGATCAGCAGCCCCCAAAAATTATTTTTTTTCTTAAAAGGAAGATGCGACCGCATCACATCAAAACCCTTTTGGAATGGTTCAAAGGAGAGCGGTGCAAATGTCCTTTTCTGTTCATTTTTTAATGGTTCAATAATGATGCATACAAGATCTCTTATTTAAAGAATTAGATTCGGCTGTTTTGTTCGTACAAAATTATTTAATATTTTAAAATTTGATCAAATCGAATGAATCGATGGAATTGGATAACAGTATTTTATCTATTAGCTTATGTTTATTAAACCCAAACATAAAGACTTTTCACACACCGTACGTCTTACGTTCATTAGCATGGTAATAAAGTTCATAAGTGCATAAGATAGAACTAACTAGTGACTTGATCAAGTAGTTCATTAAGGACATCCAATTGAATTACTTAGGGGTTAATTAGAAATCGAATACTATTTTTGGAGATCTCATATTCAAATTTTAAGACGATGATGAAAGGTTTGTTATGCCCAAACAAGTCGTCTACGTAGCTTTGTTTGAGGTTAAAGACTTGGTTCAGCATCTTGTTATCTATATTAATAAAAGCCTAATTACCTTTAAAAAAATTGAAACAAGGGAGGTGGGATTTATGAGATTAGAGAGTTGATTTTCATTACATAGCTTAAAAGTTTGTATATACCAAAAGTGTCCTTTTAACGCTACTTAGTTAATTTGAAACCCCTAGGAAGAACATGTAACAAAATTAGACCAATACTTCACCAACATCGTGAAAAAATTAGAAGGCATAATACTTGAAAATTTTTTTGAATTATTTAAAAAATTTCAATTAACTCTTTATTATTTTATTTCGTTCAATCAAATTCATATATATTTTTATTTTAGATTAAATAGGATCTTATGATTAATAGTTAATTAATTATCTTTAGTCAAAATACTACTTACTATTTTAAGACTTAACGTGACCTTAATATCAAAGGTGAAAAATATTATATGGTTATGTCATCATATTGTGTTATCATTTATTATAATATTTTAACATGTCACATCAATATTACATGATATGAAATAATAAGTGATATTTTGATTAACAATAATTAATCAATAATTAATTGTAATGATTTATTTGATTTAAAATAAAAATATATAAATTTAACTAATATAATAAAAGAACAAAAATGTATTTAATTTTTCTTAAATAATTTTAAAAAAAACTTTTAAGATATTATACTTGATAAAAGAAACAATAATTCTTAGCTTTTAGCCTACGGTAGGAGAAACTTGACAAATATCTGAATACTTGTTGGCAAAGGATATGTTTTGGTAAACTTTATCAATAATGGCATCCCCACGTCTCAAACCGGCCTACGGCCACAGACATCGCTTTCCTTAGCTTTAGTATACGGCACCATTACACCAGTTGAATAATTCTAGACAGGGATCATATTCAATAGGTGTCTCATGAAATCGATAGACAGTTTTCTTTTCTTTTCTTTTTTTCTTGGGGATAGACATGAAAAGAATTAATGGGTAATTTTCATTGTAGAATCCATCATTTATACTGTTTTTACAGAGAGCTCAACTTCAAGCATTTCCAATTTATTTGTAAGCCCAATTTCAGTAATATTTGAGAACTATCAATCCCCATATAAAGGATATAATTGAATAAATAGCAGTTTAATTTTGTGAATTTTTCACCACGATTAGATCAAAAGTTAAAACTTTATTTTGTATGAATTTAATTTGATTGATTATATTTGTAAATAATGGTTAATTGTTTATATATTATTGTTAAAATATTTTTAAATTTTTTACAAATATTTAATAAGTATTTATTCTTCTGTTGCGTTAAATCAAGTCATTATACTTACATTTTAGATCAAATAAGTTCTAATAACTAATGATTGATTAATTACTATTAATTAAAATATCACTTATCATTTTATATTACATGACACTAACGTAGCGCTTATGGAGAGAGTAAAAAAATTACATGATCATATTATCGTATCACGACTTTTTCGATGAATATATTAATATGCCAAATTAGGATTATAAAACATAGAATGATAAGTGATATTTTGACTAATTACAATTAGTATATCATTAGTTATAAGAGTTTATTTGATTCATAATAAAACTACAAAAAC
This sequence comes from Theobroma grandiflorum, assembly GCA_036013995.1. Lineage (NCBI taxonomy): Eukaryota > Viridiplantae > Streptophyta > Magnoliopsida > Malvales > Malvaceae > Theobroma > Theobroma grandiflorum. The sequence goes on from CP142127.1 coordinate 3,332,306, forward strand.
TTGATAAAATGTAACAAAAAAATAAAATTTTATTTCAAATTTTTTAAAAAATTCAAAAACCTTTTTTAAGTATTATACCTAAAAGAAAATTCATATAACGGACTCCATCTTATTGAAAATGAATAAAAAGATCCATCTATTCTTTTCATGACGTTGGCTATAAAGGTTAACGAGCAAAACACTTGATGCTGTTATTCAAAGTGAAAAAAGAGTTGTAAAGGAAAATATTTTTACGATTTATAGAGAAAAAGTGAGGAGGAACAGAGAAAATAGTAAAACTGGATGGCGCCTTTCAGAGTTTTTAAACCTGCCAGCAGCATCAAAGTACTAGATATAGGGATATAACTACACTTTTTTTTTTTTTTTTGAAATCAAAAGATGAATTCATTGGTAATCTGGGCAATTGGAAACCCCTTTACAAGAGCTATGGCTGGCAGCCAGGTCCTATAACAAAAATATTGGTTGGTATGCCCTTAACCTGTAAAGGTATACACTCCCAATATTCTTGTTCAAAACAGAGACCAACTCCTTGCCTCACTTTGAATCACTCATAAGTAACAGCATGATACAGCAATAATCTAGAACCCAATCAAAGGCAAAACGTAAGGCCAGAACAAAAACAGCCCAGAAACGTGAGCCAACCACAAAAAATTCGGTCATCTGCATGAGCATCGTGCCCAAAATTTGGTGAAGAGAATTATTTACAGTGGAGACAACCAAATTTGCTATTCATATACATACACACATTTAACATTTTACTGTAGATTTCTATTGTTTTTACCTATTTATAAACGTTAGAATAAAGATAGAAGGCAACTAGCAAGAGACAAAACCATAACATCATAAATGGTCAATGCTAAGATAATTGTATAAATTTAATAATTCAACAATGCAGTTCAAATACAATATTATTAATTGGTTAGTTAGCTAGTTAGAATTAGATTGTGAATAGCATTAATTTTGTATAAATATTTCATTCAATTCTGTAATTAAATACCTAATTTTACTAAGAACGATTTTTTGGGTGAAACTTTTTACTAAGAAATCTCATTTTGCAAGATTCTTGTGATCATTAATTCTTTGTGGGTCTTTCCTCCAATATTTAAGGAATAACTTTCTGATCCAAAGATCTTTTATTAATTCTTTGTACCCACTTATGGAAGGAATTTATGACCCTCGTGATACATTGGCAACCAATCTAGAGAAGACCCTCTTTTTTTTATTTTTTTTTATCTTTTCTTCTTAATCATATTTATTTCTTTTATTAATATTCCACATTATTTTTCCTATAGATTGACTCCTTCTACCATGTTCCTTACCTACTTCTTCTAGGAAATTTTTTTGTTAGCAAAACTCAGCAAGTGGAGCGCATCCTTCTCTATTTAACAGCATTGCTATGAGTCAATTTAATTTCAATTTTGTTTTCAATTAATTAATTGCATCAATAAGGTCCAAATTCTATTTCCACCAATAATACTTTATATATATTCAACCAATAAGAATGCATTACTACAATGCAAAAATTAAAATCTTTTATATAAATTGCCTTCTATACTATATCTAGATGTGATGATTTTCAATTAAAACATCCTTTTTTTGAGAAAAAGTTTATCAAAATATTTAATCTTCTTTATAATTCATTAAATAGCTTTTACCGCATAAATTCAAGTACATATAAAACTCATCATTATAATTTCAATGCTTAAGGCATAATGTTTTAAAAAGCTCTTAAATTATTTAAGAAAATACAAATAATTTATTATTTTTCTATTTCGTGCAATCAATAGCGATGATAATAGGTACCTTGTTACAAGATACTTATAGGTACCCAATCCAATGGGTATCTGATTTGATTATAAAATGTTAGAATACTCTATAATTGGATTCGAACAGGTTTCGGATGATAATTTCGCTACTCGTATTGGATTCAGGTACCACATTTTGGGCATCCAATACTCAAATCCAATTATGTTTTTTTTTTAATTTCATATAATTAAAGACATACCCATATTGTTAATTAAATTAATTCATGAAACTATAATAATTAATTAAGGTTTAATATCTTTTAATATAAATACTCTATATATTGTGTTAATTTATAAAGAATATAATTAGTGTTATATATATACTTTTAGTATATATACTTTAAATATAAATATATTTATTTTCTATTTGTATTAATCTTACAAAAATTATAACTAATAAAATTATTAATTATAATATATATACTTTTATTTATATAAACTTATAATATGTATATATATTTGAAAAGAAGTTGTGAGATTAGAATAGTTTTGGAGCCTAATTGTTTTTTTTTTTAATTTCATGTAATTAAAGACAAATCCTATAATTAATTAAACTTGTAATGTTGTTTAAGTTTTTGTTTAGATATTTTTTTGTAGTTATTTAAGTTGATATTTGAGATATTTATTTTTGATTATTTAAATTTAAAATTTATTGTTTGTGTGCTTTTATAAATTTAATTATTAGTGAATTATATGGAAAATATTATTGTATACGGATATGGATACGGATTCGGGTTTGGGTTTGGGTTTGGGTTTGGATAGTTAGGTAACCATGAAGAGAATTTTAATAATTTTTTTTACATAATTGGATTTTTAAACAGATTCAAGTAATTATCAGGTAGTGCGTATATATTAGGGTTCGAGTTAGAGTAGTAAATTTTAAAACAATTCGGATTGTTGTAGGGTTTTGGTACCTCATTTATTAATCGGGTTTGGGTTCGACTACCTCAAAATTAGCAAGTATCCTACTTATTGACATCCCTAGCAATCAAGTCTTTATATTTTTATTTTGAGTCGAATAGGCTCTTATAACTAATAATTTACTAACTATCATTAATAAAAACGTCACAAGTCATTTTTTATATCATACGATGTTGACAAAAAGGGTGAAAATACCACATGACCTTCTTATTATACCACATTATATTATGCTATATCATCATCCACTATGTCATATCAATATGCCACATCAGTATTACATGATATAAAATGACAGACGTTGTTTTAATTAATAATAGTTAATTAACCATTAGTTATAAAAGACTATTTGACCTAGCATAAAAATATAAAAATTTAATTGGACGTAATAAAATAATTAAAATTTATTTAAGTTTTACGACCTTTTTAAATATTCTTTAATTTTTCATTATTAAAAATTTCAATTTATCAAACAGAGTGTAACATATTTAAAAAAATTATTTGCTAAAAATTAACTCTCTCAATGATTTAAATTGCCAACACATTTGATTTATTATGCAAATTCAGTATTTAAAATATTCAACATTCAACTTAAAGTAAGAACTTTGCACTCGAGCATTTGACTCATTAATTGGTTTATGATCCCTTACTTAAAAAGTAAAGTACGAATATCCCTTCTCTCAATTACATAAAAAAAAAAAACCTTAAAGTAAGAACAAAAGTTTTAAAAAAACTCCAACTTTTGGTTGAATAATTAATACATGTATCTATAATCCTATATAAATGGAAACTCCAATAAAGCTTCAAGTCGGTGTCAAATGGGCGCTTTAGCCAGGAGTGCTACAAGTTAAAAGAAGCGACCAACTTTTTCATATGGAGCCATCATGGGAGAGCTGTTATAGGATTTAACTTTGGACGAGCCGTTATACTAGTGGCTTGTATGAACGATGGATCGCAATCGGTAAGACTTGTTTTTAATATTTAAATAAAAAAATAAAATTTTTAAATTCATTAAAATAGATAAATAAAATAAAAAAGAAATTGGAGAGTAATTATAATGGATAAATGAAAGTAAAAATAAAAACCCATTTCATAGGGAAAAAAAAAGGTATAAATATAATTAATTATTTTGTTTGCTCTACATATAACATGGTCTGTAAAGAGTGAAGAGGTGCTTGGAAAAAAATTTTAAAGTAAGGAAAAAACAAGTAGGGTCAAGTGGGGGGCAGGTGGTGTCGGAGCAGGACCCACCATGGGGTCAAGTTGTTGCTGTCATGACCATCAAGGAAGGATACTGAGGGCAATTGCAAGCTGGCTCTCCCAACTCCCCCCAAGTAGTATTGACCCAGAAGAGAGCCTCAACCATAACTTGACAAAAGCCAGATGAAATTTTGAATGTTTTGAGGTCAAAAGATGAAAACTGGGCAAAACCCAACGATAAGACGGTTTTTGGTTTCAAGTCAATAGCAGTCCACCGGCGTGATTGAAGAGGTTTTAACTTTGTTTCTTCCTCCTCTTTTATCCCAATTCAAACAGTCACCCAACAGGGTTCCCATTTAATTGTAGCCACCCAAAATAATTAAAAAGTCAAACCTAATTTATTTCTTTGTTTGCTTCCTATAGAAGTTGATTGAGACGAGAGAATTATTAAGGAAGAAAAAGGAAAATGCATTCCAATCTTTTTGGACTCGTCAAACTATATATATTGATTCGGTGTTTTGGAATTCTTTTTGGTCTGTGTTTGTTCGTTGTTGAGGTCTAGGCAATGAAAGCAAGACCTATATGTCAACTAATGCCTACACCTTCCATCCCCATTGAAAAGGTCTCAGTGATCAATGTTTTTTTATTAAATTGGTTAAAAAATACATGTAGTTATACATGTAGTTAGGCATGTTATCATTGTCTCTATTTTTCATTTATCATTATATGTCTATATTTTTATTTACAAAAATGAATCATGAATAAGGAAAAGGGTATGTATATCATACGCTGATGATCTCGTGATATACGAAGTATTATATACTAACGGATCGTAACATTACACAAAATGTCATATCGAGTTTCTAATCGTAAACCAATAGATATCAAATTTAATGTGAAATTGTGACCTTTACTCAACCTCAAAAAAGAAACTCCTAAACCCTATGGGGCGGTGGCCTAGTTTGACTCTCTCTCTCTCTCTCTCTATATATATATATATATATATGGATAAAGTCTTAACAATTAGGGAAGAATATCAACAAGACCCTGACATGAAAAAAGTTTTGGCACCATGACTTTTCGCCTCGATGGATCTCTGATCATCAACCAAGGAGGGCAACAGCGATCAATTCTTATAAGTCTATCAATCCCAATTAAGTTAATAAAACTTGATTATATGCTTCTCAACAACATTGTTTTTTTTTTACTGCTTGTTATAAAATGGGTTTAGTTAGTGAATCTGATTGGATAGAAATGTACCCATTTACTGCTAAAAGTTTTGAGTTTGCATATAACACGGTACAAAGAAGAGTGAAAATTCAAATCTTGTATTTTAATTCTTTGAAGGAAAATAATATCGTTAGGTCAAACCCGAATTATAATACCTCATACTCAAATAATCTTCAAACCTAAATCATTGAACTCTAAGAAGTTACTCTAAATTCAAGTAATTTGACAACATTAAGGTAAATGAACAAAGAATAAAAAAAACTCCTTCACATTTGCATTTGAACTTGTTAATTAAGGTAAATGAACTCAATGCCATTAAGAGGGGGAAGAATGCTTTGCCTAGAGTCAGGATGGAGTCAATTTTCTAATTTATTATTATATATATATATATATATATTTATAAATATAATATCTTGAAATCGTTATTGTCTGGAATTAGAAGCTTCCATAGAAAGATAAAAGAACTAAAGTTGTAACATAGAAAAAGATTAAGAAATATATATATATATATATATATATTCTTTGGTTTTGAGGAGAGGATAAGATACATTAACCAGCCCTAAACATATTTAAGGAGCAGTGCCATCAAAATGAAGGAATAAAATGGGAATAAATTAAATCTCTGATGGAGTGGGTCTTAACAATTGTCAGGTGAATATTGAATCGTTAGAAACTTTAATATGTGAAGAGACTTCTTTAAATGCAATTTCATGATAGATGTGTTGTCTTTGGTGGATGATTAATTACAAAATTTATATCTGGGTTCCTTCGATTCCCGTTGGTGGGGAGGCAGACAATAGTATTTTTATTATACCCAAGCAAAACAACACTTGAGCTTTTAATGAAGAAAACGATTCTTGGCAATTTTCTTTCACATTAAATGTTTTTAAGTTCACTAAAACGACTAGGCAATTCCTTTTTTTTTCTTTTCTTAAATGCATTTTAATGCCTTCTCTGAAAAATAAAGACAACGGGCGTTTTTTTTTTTTTTTTGGGTTAAAGAAATTGGAAATGGGAACAAATATAGGATGGAAACATTTCAAGATTGCTTGTTTCCTACTTCAATGTAGGTTATGCCTTTTCTTTTGGTACATAATAGTAGGCCTCTTTTTCTTTTGGTATATCATGTTAGGCCTTTTTCATTTCGACAGAAACAAATTTTTATTTCAAAAAATTTGACTCAATGATAGATAGATTTCTTATACACATTTCAATAATTAAAATTTAAAAATTGTTACATGATTAAATAGAGGGATTTTTTTTATTTGGTATTGATCCATTCACATAAACCCTAAAAGAAACAATCCCCAACTCTTTACACAAAGACATTGAGTCTAGAATTCTTTGCATATAGGGATAAGAAATGCTGGTATCAATAGATTAGCTGGTCGAAACTTTATTGAGATTTGGGTTTGAATCAAAGCCCAAGACCTCAGCCCAACCAGATTTGAGTGTAAGCAAACATGGGCCAAAATTAGTTGTCCTTGCCATCAATGTGTATACACGCTAGAGCATTGAAGGGATATTGGGCCCAATTCAACTGTGGCACTTACTACAAGTGTGAGTATCCAACTGACATAACCCAACATGACGCTATTTGTATATATTTTCAATTTCTAATATAAATTTTTATTTAATTTAAGTAAATTAAATATTCATGAAAACATCAAGGAACTTATATATATATATATATATATATATGCTAGAAAGTCGAATGCTATATACTTGGTAGGAGAGAAACATGATAATATTAAAAGAACTAACCGCACGTTTGGTTCGTAGAATAGATAAGAACAGAATAGAATAGGTATTCTGTGGGAATAGAATAAGGTGGGAATAGAAAAGAATAGCTATTACTTTGTTTGGTTTAGTGAATGGAATATAACAGGAATAGCTATTATTACTTAATGCAGTATTTGGTTGATAGAAATAAGATTAGAATAAGAAAGAAATAGGTGATAAAAAGACAAAAATACCCTTACTCAATTATTATGAGTTATTGTAGTGTTTAGTTGGTAACAATAACTTTAGAATAAAAAAGAAATAGAAAATAAAAAGACTAAAAAAAATTTATTATTTATATGACTATTTAATTTTATTAGATTTTTTAAATATTAATAATCTAGAATTTAATTAAAATATTAATATTTTATTTTATTTAAATATTATTATGATTAATTTTTATTTTATTTTATTTGTTAAAATATTAATAATTGATAATTTAAATATTAATATTTTATTTAATTTAAATATTATTATACTCAATTATTTTATTTTATTTTTAAATATTAATAATTGAAAATTTAAATATTAATATTTTATTTATAATTTAATCATTAATATTTAAAATATTAATAATTTATTAATTTAAATATTATTATGACCAATTATTTTATTTTTGAATATTAATAATTGATTATTTATTTAAAATATTAATAATAGATAATTTAAATATTAATATTTTATTTATAATTTAATCATTAATATTTTGAAATATTAATATTTTATTTAAATTAAATATTATTATGATTAATTTTTTATTTTATTTTTTAAATATGAATAATTTGTAATTTATTTAAAATATTAATAATTAATGATTTAATTATTAATATTTTATATATAATTTAAATGATATTATGCCTTTTTATTTTTAATTTATTTTATTTTTAAATAGGAATAATTATAATTTATTTTATTAATAATTGATAATTTAAATATTAATATTTTATTTATAATTTATTTTTAATATTTAAATTATTAATATTTTATTTATAATTTAATATTAATATTTTATTAAAAATTTGAATTAAGGGAGAGAATGAGGATAGTGAAAATAATATTTTATATAAATAGAATTGTAATTTTTTAAATTTGTTAAGGGTATTTTGGTCTTTATAATTTTTTGAGTCTATTCCTCAACCATGGAATAGCTAATACCATGGGGGAAAGTGGTAATGGCTATTCCTTGGTTTTGGAGGATTTTGGAGAATAGCCATTCCATAGGAATGGCTATTCCTTGTACTATTAGTCAACCAAACAAAAGAACCAAAATTCCTTGGGAATAGAGGGGGAATGGCATAGCCATTCCCCCAACCAAACATGCTATAAGCATTTTCAACCAAATTTCAGATTAAAATTAATTCTCATAGCATCTAAAAAAACTTTTAAACTCTTCAAAAAAATTTAAATCAATTTTTATTCTTTTATTACATTCAATTAAATTTTTATAATTTTATTTTGAACCAAGTAGACACTTATAATTAATCATTAATTAATTGTTGTTAATCGAATTGTCATTTATTATTATATGCGATATGATGTTGATATGGCATACTGACATATTATAATATATGATGACACTCTACAACAAATTTGGTTGAACAACACATTTTTAAAATGTGCTACTAAAAATATTTTTAATAATAATTTTTTTATACTTTTTAGAATATTTTTGTAGATATAACTTCACTATATAAATTTTTAGATATGTTATGAATAAAATGTAATCATAGAACTTGCATATACTAGTAAAAGTTACTCTTTTTTATATTGTCATTAAATGTGAAAAAAGTGAAGTTAAAAGTTCAAATAAATGCATATTTTAAGATTTTACTATACAAAAAAATATATCGCTTTAAAAAATGTAATTAAAATTCGATATTATTGTAGTATGACCTGGCATGTTAATATAACCATATGATATTTTTCACTCTTATAAAATGAAAAATAACATTTTGATTAATAATAATTAGTCAACCTTTAATTATAAAGGTTTATTTGACTTCAAACAAAATTGTAAGAACTTTTAAACCAAATAAAAAAATAAATATTTATTTAAATTTTTTAACATAATTCAAAAAAAAATTTTGAACATTATGTCAAATTTATTTTATAATAGTTAAATAAAATGGCTTTCATTATTAGTTTTTTATTTTATGTTTTCCATTTCACAAAAGGTAAATACAAAAAAAGAAAAAAAAAAGAAAGGGATGAGATGAACTAGTATAGTACAGGAAAAAGCGGATTTGTTTGATTATCTCATTGTCATTATTATTATTGTTATTATTATTATAAAACTAGAATGATACCCGTAGCTATTCTACGGAAAATGTTAAAAGAAATATAAATTATATTGTATTAGATTTCAATTTGATATTTTTAAAAGATAAATTGTTTGTAGAGAAAAGGATAAATTGATTTTAATTACAAAATTAAATATATAGAGAGGGATTCTAATTGAATAACAGACACTCAATTGGAATTCAATTAGACACTCAATTGAAAGAAATTGAGAAATCAAATTATATTACTTTTATATATAGTAGAGAAAAAGATAAATTGATTTTAATTATAAAATTAAATATATAGGAAGAGATTCTAATTGAATGACACTTGTCATTCAATTAGATATTCAATTGAAATTTAATTAGACACTCAATTGAAAGAAATTAAAAAATCAAATTATACTACTTTTATATATAGTAAATATGATTAAAAAAAACCCTAATCAGAGTTGAGGACTAGTTAGCTAGCTGATCAATGGCTGGATCTGACTGTCTTCTCGAGTATGAATGAAGAGATGGTACTGATTTTAGTTGTACTTGCGGGATAATGCTCAGATCAGATCTTGGGACCATTTTTTTCTTTCAGTTTCATGAATGTTCTCCATTAAGTGCTTGTCTCCTTCGTTGAAAGAACTGATAAAATATCTAAAGAACTGATGCCCCTTCTGAGCACCCCGATGATCGATGCATTTCAACACTTCCAAGGTGGATAATGAGGAGAATATATATCCGTTGGATTTTGAAGCATTATTGTCCACTCAGTTTAATTAAAGAAGATGTACGTACTTATGGAAGGTACTGTGTAAGTTGTATGGTCGATATTTCTGAAAAACTTGTCGTGCTTCCGAAGCAATTGCAGAAGGTATATATCATCAAAAACAATAGAAACAGAAGGTTAAATTAACAGAATGTAGAATTGCTGTGAAACTTAATATCCAGGGTTGAATTAAGATGAATTACAAGTATTCTATTCTAGCAAGACTAGGCATAGGTTAATCTTCATCCAACATTTACAGATATCCCTTATCCTCTTCTCTATTCCAACTTCTAAAGGGCGTCATGAGTTCTCATATATATTAATAATAGTGTTAAGATTTGTTTGATTTCAACATATATTCAATTATTCATATGAAAAATGTTAATTAACCTTATATTGATGAGTGTTTAATCCGCCATGGAAGTGTTCTTAAATTCTTTTAAATCAAGATTAGGTTCTTATGGGATTAGTTGTGGATTATGCTTATTTTCTCTTAGCATGATTTTTTCATTTGGGGTTTGTACGAATCTATCTGGATTGTATGGGTTATGAGTGTGTTTCCTTTACCTCTCGGTACAAAACGAGAATCTTACTTGTGCAGGCGCTGCAGGGTTGTACGATTGACAGCATATATATGAAAAGGAAAACTTGAAAATTTTCAGTCCAAATAATTAATTACAGCTTCTGTTGGTTTGCTTATCTGATCAATGGAGGAACTTGGAGATATGAGCCACTGGGTGGTCCTAGCTAAACGTGCATCTGCACTCCATAAGAGCAGGAGATACTCTTTCTATGCTCACCATTTCTGTGGCGAGTCCACACACATAGGGCGTAGAGGAAACTTTTTCAACTAAATGCTTTTAGATTTTAATCTTCTTTTATAATTCGAATACTAATAATTGTCACAGTTAACCTTGGGAATGGCAGACTTCATTAAATCAAAGGGCATAACAAGTAAAACAAAACAAAACACGGATTATTTATTGTTGTAGACCCAGATATAAGCCTGAAAGAGGAACTTTAATGTCGCTAGGTTTTAGACAGGGGATTATCTATGAGGAGAAGTAATAAAAATGGAGGATGAATCTTAATTAGAGGCTTCCATTTGCTGTAATTGCAACTTAAGTAGGGTCCCATCTAGGCTTTTGTAGGTTACTTTACTAAATTTGCAGAGAAATTACCTTTTTCAGACTTAATAAGTTCTCCGAAATATGTAGTAAAATATCTAATAATTAGATTATTTGATTATTCACAAATTGTTTATTATCTCGTATCATTTGTGAACAATAATCAAATAAAGAAAATTTCGAAGAAAATAGCATTAATTACTTGTAATTTTTCTTGCTAATGGATTTGCTCTCTTGGATGTAACTGTGAATTGGACGGGCGCGGTGCAATCCATGATTTACTACCATTTATCATAGACTAAAATGTTTGCAGGACCCACAAAATAAGTTGGAAAAGCTGGGTGGAACATACTGCAGTAACAGTATAGCAGGGATTATGCAGATTACCATGGGGTAGAGTTGCCTAATGATCTAATGAAAGGGAAGATAAAAAGCAAGGATACCCACTAACCCTCAACGTGGGGCTTTCTACAATTCTTTTTCGCTGATGTTAAAAGCCAACTTGAAAGTATTATTATGCCTAATGAACCTAACATTGAATTTGTTCATATTGAGTCTGTTTCTTTATGGGATTTCATTTCAATTGACTCATTAATTGGTTTTGGTTGACAGGTAAGTCCTAACAAAGAAAATGGCTGCCAATGTTTGAGTGCCAATATGAACCACAAAGGTCAACCCCCTTCCCCCTTTCATCTTTTTGTTTTTCCTTTGGCACGTCCTCTCTCTCTCTCTCTCTCGTTCTCAGGCCTTGGTTTTCTGTTGCAACTGCTGCTTTTAACTTCCTCAACTTCCCTTGGCCCACTTGGCCACACCAAGATTCTACATTATGGGTTCCCTTTTCTGTATTATTTTATAATCTTTTCCTTCTTTTTTTTTCCTGTTATAAATCCCTCATTATTAAGACCTTCTCGACTTCTTTCTGCCAAAAGGAAATCTAGTCTCTCTTTTCTCTTTGGGTGATAGAATTTTGGTTTCCTTTCTTGTTAGATTGATGGAGGATTACTGTCTAAATTCATCTTTACACAAATCTGTTGCGTCCAAAGGAACAACAGGTGAGGAAGAGAGTGGCTGGACTGCTTACTTTGAAGATTTCTCAAACAATGATCAGCAACATAGTTACTGTTCTAGTTTTAGTCGTAGCTCTTCCTTGATCTCCGATGCTGCAACAACCGGCGCTGCATGGAAAACATCCCACAATAACCATCAAGTTTTTGCCTGCTCTTCGTCCTGTGCCGATAGGTCCCCGAAGATTCTTCCCAAGAAATTACGTTTCAAGAAAACAAGAACCAAAGAAATTTGTGATGAGGATGATTCCCTGGAGGATACTGCTAGTTCTCCTGTCAATAGTCCCAAGGTAAAATACCAAGATTTATTTCTTTCTTTTTATCTTCTTCTTAATTTGATTGGCTTTCTTTCTTTTGTTTATCTTTTTCGATTCTTAATAGGTTAGTGATTTGATGAAATCGAATGATATGAATCTCAGAAAGAGAGAAGATCAAATCCATGGTTTTCTGGTAAACTCGATCATTCTGAGATGATGCTGATAATAGATACTTATTATGTAGAAATTATATTTCAGACTGTTTCTTTTGTTTGAAGGTTGACCTAAAAGAGTTGAATTAACATGGCTACTTGGTGATTTTATTATAGGGGAAGGAAACTGCTTCAGAGAATTATTCAGAGATACAGAATGAAGAAGAAAGCAAAACGAATTTTGATCATGGGAAGAACGATTGTACAGAGTTAAAGAAAAGAGGGCTGTGTTTAGTTCCTTTGTCCACGTTAGTTAACTATCTTGGTTGATACTCAACATTATATTATTAATCTCTCTCTCTCTCTCTCTCTCTCTCTTTCTCTTCCACCAACTCCCTCTCTCTCATGTTCTTCCATGAAGCTAGCAAGTACATGTCAGATCATTGTATAAAGAAAGAGTTTCTGTCAATATGTATATGTTTGATTATAGTGTGAGCAGCATCCTATCTTTTCTCTTCATCATCACTATATTTTACTCAGAAGTCTTGATCCATATTTGTATATTCACATGAGAAAGTAAGAAAAAAAATTCCTCAGTCAAGCATGTGAATCTCATTTTCATTAATTAGCAACAGGTATTTCCTTTAATGGGTAGATAATAACAAGTGTGAATCTTCATAAAGCAAGAGATGGAGGAGAGACCTAAATAACAAGGGGAAAAGTTATATGATCAATGGGTAATTTTCCAAATTCTGGGTCCAACCTAAAACCTGGATGTTTATATTGTTTTAGAGCATGTCTGCAGAAATTGCAGTAAATTAGTTTGCTGCATGTGATCTATGATATGGAAGCTTACTTGCAAGTCATTCTACGCAATCTGTATTTTCTCCAAAAATCATGCACAATATTCCAATAATTGTCCATAAAAGCAATAAAAAGAATCCACCCTGACATTAACCATAAGTCAAAAAGGGGATTCAAACTATATAATTGAAGACCACCACGGATACTCATAAAAGATACTAGCATATGGAAGTCCATAAATGCATGTTCTTCAAGTCATTCTAAATTTTCTGGTAAAAAAAAAATAATAATCATTCTGAATTTCAATTCTTAACCAAAAACACACTTGACCTTTAATGAGGATAATGTCATTTCAATTCTCAATAGGGCACAAAGACTTGACCCTTAATAGTTGACAAACGATATTTATTCTATGGTGTTTGAGTAGACAAAAAACAATAATTATCATCTACATTTGATTATTTATGAGTTATATTATAATTATATATTTAGTCGGGCACAATTCAGATAATAAATACAAATTAAATTAAAGATAAATTCTCTTAATAATTAATTCAAATTAAAACTAACACATATATAAGGGGGAAAAGTTAAAATTAGGGACGACTTTGTGGAGAGATCATTTACACACATAATAAATGGAAGTCCCCCCATAGTGAAAGCTTTTGGGTTCAATTTTCAAAAGCAAAAGGAAAAGACTTTGAAAACGGAAAGGTAATTATAATTAATCAGACATATGACCAATTACCTGTTTATCACACCGAAAAGAACTGGCACTGGTCCTGCTTGTGACGCAACGATAGTTCTTAAGTCCTTGCTGTGTCATCTACTCATGGTGGTGGTGAGGCAGATCAGTCCAAATTAACAAAAAATTCCTGGTTAAACAGATTCACATAAAAAATAAATAATTAATGGACGCTTGGAAGCAAAGAAATGTAGGGTTTAATTGATGTTCAAACCTTTCAATATAAGGCAGTAAATGAAGAGAAAAAAATAAGTTTAATTTTGACATTATACAACAAGTACTGCAACAAATGAATGGAGTGAAAGAGTATATTGTGATAATTTTTTTAAAGTACCTAATTAAATTATATATGTGGAGGCTGTTTTCAACATATTAAAGAAACCAGCTGACCATCATAAAAATTGCATATAGCTTAGTCTGGGGACTATATTCTAATGAATATGTTTCAATAATTTAACAATGATTTGGTACATTATTCTGGTGAGAATAAGATTCACAACCAAAACCCAAAGGATGTAAGTTCCTTGTACCCTCAAAGCAAAATAAATAAATAAATTAAATAACAAAGACAAAGGTTTAAATATATTATTTAATATCCAACCTCTTGCAGGCCTTTCATTTAAACTATTCAGAAAGGGCTGCAACGGAAGACCCCTCCATGTGCACAAGCATTAAAGGCAGGTGAAGCACAGAAGAGAACCCAGAGTTGCTAAGGACATTCAGCTAAAACAACCCCCATTTATTCTTCTGGTTGACTATTTAATCTATCACATTCTTCTAGATGAATTATCTTATAAAGTCTCCTTTCTGATAATTTTAATTTTATTTCCCGTACAAATCAATGAATTATATATAGTTCAAAGATTATTCAGATGTTCCCATTATGCCCTGAACTGTAATTCATTGAATTTATCTTGCTGCAATTAATTAGTCTGAACTACTTTAATTTTTTGTTTTCTTTTTATTCTAAAAGCGTTGTTGATTTATATAGAAAATGCTAGAATTTCAAAAGTTGGTGTTACATAAAGAAAGACCTATTTACTTTTAAAGCTTTATTTGTCGCTATATTGTAAGGCATAATTAAGGAATATGTCAACTTGGATAATACCTTTATAGGTCACGTTCTTTGATTAAAAATTTGAAGAACTTGAGCAAAATGAAAAAAGAAAAAAAATGAATACGTGACAGAGTAGTGATTTGTCAAAAAAGAAATCTCACACCAAGATATCTTTCTCTTTCCTAACACTAGGTGGCTTAAGCTTACAATTGAAGGGTGTTCGGTTTATATTCAAAGTCTTTCACTAAATTATCCAAAGGAAACAGAGAATAAACTCTCAAATCAAAGATTGGCCTAGTGATTTATCATATATCCCTTGAGAGTAGAGATGGACTGAAGGTGGTGACGAGTGGCAAGCGTCACCCCTTAATGATTAATTTTTACTCTGAATCGAATTATTGACTTGATCTATAATTTTATATGATTACTCTTTAATCACTTATCATGTAAAATCCAAACTTCATCAATGTTGGAGGAGACTTTAGCCAACTTCCTTATATGATTACTCTTTAATCACTTGTCATGCAAAATCCAAACTTTATCAATGTTGGAGAAGACTTTACCCAACTTCCCTTAAAATTAGCTTACATGTGCAAAGTGTGAAGACTAAAGAACACGCATGAATTGGGATATGGAAGAAAAGCACAGACAAATATTTTCCTGAAGAAAGGGACGCATCTTTCCTCCCATAAATTTTGTTTGCATATATGTTCTTTTTGGAAAGAATGTTCATGCACAAACATTTCATATTCCCACAAAAAGTAAATGAAAATATTGTTTTGAACTTTAAAAAGATAAAGATTGAGCTGTAATCCGCTGAAGCATTAAGGATAATATGAACTTCTTTTCTGCACATGGCCAGAAACTGTATGATTGGATTAACATCTTCATGATATTTAATCTAAACAAAACTCAATGAATAATGAATTCAAATATCAATGTTCCAAGTGCAGATGCAGTTTTAACTCTATGGATATATTCCGTGCATGAAAAAATTGAAGTCGGCATCATGAATTATTCGATAGCTACGTATGTGCCACACCCAATCTGATAAAAAAAAAAGTTGTTGCTATAGCATGGTTTGGATTATTAGCTTAATAATACAAACAGTTAGTGTCCAATCAAAGAGAAAATTCTTCTGAACCATTGGCTTTAAATGGATTAGGTTATCAATCAAATTGTTAACAACCGCTAATGATGTGATTTTGATTGTGAAGTGGTAGATCAAAAGTCTAACTCAACACTTACGTGGTAATAGCACCTGTAAATAGACTGAAAGACCTCCTTTTCTACATGTGTACTGTTCTTTGCAGGAAAACAAAACAAAGAAGCATAAAAAATATAAGATTAATATATTTTGTATAAATCAATTTAAAAACTACACTAACAACGTTAGAATGTTCTCATACATATATTGAATTATTATATTAATTTTTTTTTAAAAAAATTAGTTATAATTTAACGAGACGAGTGAGTATCGTCTAATCTTATTTATAGAATTTAAAAACTATATTCACCATATATAAGAACAATAATCCAACAATAATAATTGAAACCCAGTTTGATACAAAGGAAGCTAACCAAGCAATTTGAATATTTCTAATTAATAAACCATTATTTTTCCATAAAACTGATTTATTCAATTTATCATATTATTAATTTGTTTTCTTCGTACCAAAAACTTTATGCAAATAATAGTTTTCCCTGTTTCTCCCTTTGTTAGTTTCCCTCTTTGTTTTCTTTCCCTCCAAACATACTGTTACTGTAGGCCCCTATGGAATTTCTTTGTTTTTGAGGATGAATCCATCCTTAACCTGTAATTCAGGATAAATCATCCGACGCAAAACATGTCCACATGTTGGTACTATGGGGTCATTATGATTTATTGTCGCATCGTTATATCCTTTTATCTGATTATTATCTCCATTGCCAAAAAAGGTGGCTTAATCTAAAGCCAAACTGTTTGATTAAAGACTACTACTATATTGCATTGCTTTTACTCCACTATTATTAATTAGAACGTGCGAACCCTTTTTCATATTCAATCCATTAAACAAACATTTTGAATGGGGTCATGTCACACTCGAAAATAATTCATTAATTCCTCAAAAAAATAAGTTGAATAAATTGGGGAGTACTGACTAAGCATTGATCCAATAGCTGTGAGGGATTAGAATAAATTAATAATTAGCTAAACCCTCTTTTTGAGAATAATTGTTTAGGAGCGGCACCTGCTTTTCAAGTCAACATGAGTTACAAGTATTCTGTTGGGGTTTATATACAGCCAATTGTTAGTTTTGGCATTTACAATATATAGCTAAAATAGGGAATCAATGAACAAATTAAGTTTAATAGTCTGCCTATAGATATTAGAGATTTATTGATGTAAGATGTAACGAGATTTTGTTTTTTTCAAATAATTAAAATATAAAAGATTTTTCTTTCAACAGAGAAAAAATTCAAGATTTCTCCAAGGAAGTTCAAGTAAATGAGTGTGTAAAGGCATTATTAGCTATTTATTGAGTAACAACAAATTCTTCCTTCAAACCAGTGTAGCGTTTGATTTTGGATTAAGAGATGGAAGTAAGATCTCATTTTGGTCAAAGGAGTGGATTGATGGGTCTGTGCTTACTTGATTCGAAACAAGTTCTCGGAAATTGATTTTCGATTTATTTTTTTAAATTACGATAACAATTTTAGGATTAATTAACCTTAATTTTTAAGTAGAAACTGTAGATAAATAATTAACCGACCCCGTTCAATCCATTCGATACAAATAGTAGTAAAGACCTATTTAGTATTAGAATTGAAAGCATGTAATATCAATACCTTACATGTTTAATCAAGATGTTCAATCACAATTATATCTTGTTTTGACAGTATAATTGTGATCAAATTTGACTATTATGATAAATTAGATACTAGAGTACGTAGCATAAACATGGCAAATTCTACTTAAATTCAACTTTAATTTATTCAAAAAGTCAACAATTCAAAGTCAATATAATTTGAACCCAATGAAATAACATATTCAACCCGACTCAAAAAAAAAAAAAAGTCCAATACCTTGAATGACAAAAATTGAACCCAACCGACTCGTTCGATTACGACCGTATTAAGTAACTTTCACTAACAATGACTTTGACAAGAGGGCAAGGGATGATTTTTTTTTTTTGAACGGCGGCAAGGGAAGAAAATTAAGTGAGTGAAAGCAACGGTGAAAGAAAAAACTGTCTTCACTCATTTAGTAGGAAAGAAACAAGATAAGAGAAGGAAAAATTACGCCGTTGTATCTTTCTTTGTCGGTATAATTTCTAAAAAATCTTTCAATTATTTAAAAAAATTTTAGTAAATCTTTATATTTTTATTGTATTAATTAAGTTTTTATATTTTTATTTGAGATAAATAAGTTTTTATATTTTTATTTTGAAACAAATAAAACTTTATATTTTTATTTAAGTCGAATAAGTTTTTATAATTAATAATTGACTTAATTAAAATGTTACTTGTTATTTTATATCATGTAGAGTTGACGTGTCATAATGAATGATAACATGACATGTTAATGTGGTATAATAATATGATCATATTATATTTTTCATATTTTATATCAGTATTATGTGAGTGCCATGTAGGCATAAAATGATAAAGGGACATTTTGATTAATAACAATTAATCAATCATTAATTATAATTATTTATTTAACTCAAAATAAAAATATAAAAATTTAATTAAACACAATAAAAAATAAAATTTTATTTAAATTTTCTTAAATAGAGCATTATACCTTCTTTATACCTCAGGGGAGTTATGAACATCTAGAATTCATTCTCTCCTCTCCTCTCTTACCAGCCCTCGAAACTTGAACTTTGTGGCATTTGATAATTCTCATCCAAAGCCAACAAACTGGAAAAAGGGCCGGTAGATTTGCTTCTATTTATCATCTTCTGTAGTAAATACTGGGAAGAAAATTAGAGATGTTTGATTTATAGATTGGTCTTTACCTCCTAGGTGCATGGATTCAAGTTGGGCCTGAACAGTTTGCCCATGCTCACCTGTGACTGCAAATTTTAATTATTTTTATATTAGTAATCTATACATAAGACACTATTATTTATTAAATAAACCGAGATAAGTTGGGATTGACCTTTGAAATTATTGCCCAATGGTACCTAAATCTATTCAAGCTTGCAAGCTTTGGCAAAGAGCTCGATCCATGGACATTGGACAATTTTAAGAGTTTGTTCGAAAATGATAAGTGATTTATTTTTTATGTTATTGATAATAGGAAGACACATTGAATTTAGAGTTATGCAACAGGATATAAATTTCATCTCTTATCACTCAAATTTGAGATCGATAAATCATATTTTTAAATTCTATTTTAATTTATTTTTTAGTCTTATAATTCAAATATTCTTTCCTTCAAACATTTTACAAATTAAATTGATTCTTAATGTTTAAGATTCTAACAAATAAAGAATAGAGTCAATTAGAAATTATTATTAAGAATAAGTCCATAGAATCAGAAATCGGGGTACGCACAAACCACGGTTCTCTTTTATTATTTTTCACATTAATAATTTTTAATCATATATATTTCTAATAATCTAGATGCATGAGATTCACAATTCATAATCTGAACTTATATATGTGAATGAGTAGAATTATGACATGCTTGAAACATGATTCACAATTTCAGGGACATAGAGAACAATTCAAATTTTCTTTTCGGCTTAAAGATTATTGTGATCATGACGACAAATTAACCAAAGTGGAGAAATTACTTCAACACAGGCTGGCATGTAACAATGCTTTGGATTGAAATGGTACCTATAATTATTTGCACCAGAATATCGTTGAACCAAAAAGCTACCACGCCTAGGAATAGCCATGGAAAAAGAAAAGAAAACCTTAAGAGAGAAATTCCAAAATCCTTGATGACTTGTTCGCGTGATTACCGGACTTAGAAGGGTCGTGAATATTGTTTTGTCTAGAAAAATCATGGCCGACAAAAGAAAAGTAATTGATCAAGTTAATTGATAACCATGTGCAGCCTGTTAATTATCTTCAAAAAAAAAAAAAAAAAAAAAGCGTAGTTCGTCCCATCATATCAGAGTTTATTCCTTGACGTCTACCGTTTTGACTTTCCCCTAAGTTTCCAAGTCCCGTGACGACAATAAAAGAAAAATTGGGGTGGTGAGTCAATATTCTTTTTTTTAAATTGTCTCGTGACTATAATTGGCTTTGAAGCAAAGAGGGGGCTGCTAATGATTGATAGTTTGATTGGGGGAAAAAATATGTTGATTTTAAGATGTTATATATTAGATTCTCTACTTGATCAGCATTTGGACTTTAAGCATTATTTAAAAATGACCGTTAATTTGTAATCGAATCGACTTGTAAAAAGCTTTTTGTTTAATTTATGTCTATTAACAATATTTTTATGCTTAACATGCATGGTTTAGCCTTTGCGGATGATTTAGATTAAATAGAATGAACATTATTTTTATTATTTGAGAGAAAAAAATTTTAAATCTTATTTTATATAAATATATACATTAATTATTGAAACAAATGTTTAGATACGTAATAATCAGTATTTAAATAATTCAAATTCTAACAATGTGTAACATTTTGAGTCCTAATTCATGATAGAAAGGAGTGAGATTAATTCAAGTGTGTGTGTGTATATATATATATATATATATATATATATAGATAAAGGATAAGATTTTATAGATCAAATTTACCTCTTATGTAAATCTTCCTCCTAAATATAAACAACATTATAACAAATTTTTAGATAATTATCTTTGAGAATAATCTATAGGTAAAGTTCAACACTATTACTTTTTCTTAGAGATTACCTAATAAGAAAGAAAAATTATCCCAATACATTATTGGTAGAGTTTTAAACTCCATCGACGAATTTAAAAAGATTATAACATATTCTATTAAAATATATTTCAAAAGATTAATAAATTGATTTGATAATTAAAAGGATACTTGACGATATTCTATTTACCTTTTGTGACGTTTAAAGTATATATGGACAATGTATAAAATAATACTCCGATAAAAAATTATATGAAAATATAAGACTTTAAAAAAAATTAACCCCGAAAATCTAGTTTCTTTTGCTTAAGAACATTGTATAAGGATCGGTTTTTTTGTTTATTTGCCGGCCACCAACGACCTTTCTATATTTAAAGAAATTAAAAAAAATTGGCTTAAAATAAGAGAGAATAAAATCTTAGAAGAGAATCCCGTCTCTTGATATTATATAAAGAAGAATTAGGAAGAGTTGAGAGGGGAGCATAAGGAACAGAAAGATATGGTCGACATTCAATCATTTAGTATGACTCTTAAAATCATATGATAATAATAATTAAAGTCCAAATTGTTTGTGGCCTTTTATCACCTACTACGTGTATGTTTGAAGAGAGAATTAATAAGTCATAAAAATATATTAAACCCTTTAAAGTTATCAGAGAGAGGAGGAGAAAATGAGTTTAGGAAAATGTCTTAACTTAGTTTAAAGCTTGGATTAAACATGTATTATTGATTAAAAAGGAATTAAATAAACAATAAAATATAAAGTTAAATGAATAAATTTTTATTTTTTATTATGTTTAATTAAATTTTTATAATTTATTTTAAAATCAAATAAGTTCTTATGATTAACAGTTGACTAATTATCATTAATTAAAAATCACTTATCTTTATAAGTGACATAAGTAACGTACTAGCGCTGACACATTATATACATACACATGACATTCTATCACCCGTTCATTATAATTGTTAGACATAATTATTTTTATTATATAAATAATTGAATCATATAATGTTGTTATATTATAAATTAAAGTACAAGACCTTAATTGAACGTAATAAAAATATAAAAATTTATTTAAAATTTTTTAAAATAATTTAAAAACTCTTTTAAATATGATGATTTTTTATATTTTAAAACAATTTGAATCATCTAACCAACTAGCCTAAGCTCTTATTAGCCCATCAAGATCAAAAGCAATTAACATATTTTACCCTAAGCCCAATAAAAAATTTAGGCCCTAATTCTAATTAATCACTTTTAAGTCCTAAGCCCAATTAGACACTTGAACTCCAAGCCCAATTTGAAAATTCAAAATAAAAGAGTTCAAAATGTATGAAATAATAGAAAAAATTTTACATTAAAAAATGTAATAAATTAAAAACTACAAGGGTTAATGATATTTAAAAGAAAGCCTAGACATCAGGTATCTATAATATCAATTCAAACTTAATGTACACTTACCAATTTTAACTTCAATATGAATCTCTAATGAAAGCAATTTAATGTAGATTAAAACTCTTTTTTATTAAAGTCATCCTTTTTTGTTCAAAGGTTCTACACTTGTGTTTTTAATTACTTATTAGTATTTATTGTCAAGTGAATACTTGTTTTTTATTTATTTTTTAAATGATAATTATATGTAAATATAAATATTTTTAAAGTATAAAATTTGAAGTATAAATAATTTAAATTTTGTAATATTAAGTTATAAATTATTCAATATTATTATAATTAATATTTTTTTAAAAAATGTAAATAATTCAATGCAATTAAAAGTCTTATTTACAAATTAGATAAATTTTCTTAATATTTAAAATAAAAAATTTAAAATGATAATTTAAAAATAAGATTAGATTATATCCCATTTAGCATTTGTACTTACTTCCTATTCTGAATTTCGATTCTTGTCTTATACTAATATAGACAATTGTGAATATTATTTATAATAATAAAAAATTAATTAAAATGATAAATGATAATTTAGAAATATAATGAGTAATAATATCTATTATCCTTAATGATAAAGTTTTTCAATATTCATACTTTTACATATATTGTAGAAATTTATATACATGTACGATCTATCATCAAATTATGGTTAATTTTCTCATTTAAAGATAAATAGATTATCTTCTTTTCTTTTTTCTTTTTTCAAGAAAAAAGAATCTAAATATATTTTTAAGCACAGAATTATGCATCAATCACTGTACCAAATATTCAAGTTTAAAAGTTGGAAACCTATCATTTTATACCAAATGTGGTGTGATAGAATTACAATCTAAAATCACTATATAATGATTTCGCATTAATGGTGAAAAATCATATATGTGCCAAAAAAAGAATTATATTTATTTAAGCTGTAATGATTCTCACTTATAGAGAGTATTACAAGTGCTTTTTGGTATTTTGCTATGTATTAAATGGAAAACATGTATCTATCTACTTTATGATCGATATTTTGATATTTTTCTATTATGTTTTTTTTAAAAAGGTAATTTTATTAGTCTCTTAACCGGAATGCCATTGTGAGTCTCAAGCATCGTGTAAAGACTCTCATTGGCATTCAAACACTGGTTTGGGCGTAAAAACAACACATCGTCAAAGGGGACTTGAGTTGATATCCCAAGACTAGACCATTCCTAGCCGCTCTTAATCAAACATTGAGCGTACCCAACCCATTTCTGTTACGTTTTTTAACAACATATCATTATTATATGTGTCTCACAGTCACTCCTCATTTATGATTTGAATTTTTTTTCAATCTAAATCTAATGTATATTGATTCTTAGCTACATATGGTTTCTATGGGTTACACTTGTCTTTGTATTTACATTAATTTGAGAGGGTATTTGAGACTTTTTGAAACTTGAGAAAGATGGAATAAAGGTAGCCAAATATCCTATTTGGCAATTTTTGAAACTACTGGAAGAAGGGGAAAGAGAAAAGAAAAGGAAAAAGGATGGAAGGAGGGAGCGACCATTGGAAAAGCCTAGGTCGACCACGGTTACGGGGTCAGGGGCTGAGGAAGGGAAAGAGGGTTTAAAGAAAGGGATTGGTTAGTGGTAGAAAAAGAAGGAAGTTAAATTGAAAAAAAAAAAAAAAGCTTTTATTAGTTAGGATTTTGTTATAGATCAAAACTATGTTGTTTTATTGAGTAAAAAGAGGAAAAAAGAGCATTGGGCCGGATCAGCTTTGAGCCAACCCAACCACAATTGAAGTATTTTCTGCCATTGTTCGACCTTTTAATTTTTTTATGCATTAATTCAAATTTATGAATTTAATTTAAAAGTCTTAAGAATAAAAAATAAAATAATTAATTGAATAAATTTAATAATCACTTACCAAAGTATTGGGGAATCCCAAGATTATTTTTCACAAAGTGTAATATTTCTAAATAATTAGAAAAGCATAGGATTATAAAGTAGTTATTAAAATTGAAAATAATTAACATAATTTCATTATTAAAATTAACAAATTTTAATAAGTGTAATTAATATTCATTTTATTTTTAATATGTTTAGGATATAAATTTTGCGGTTTATGAATAATTAATTTTAATTTATTACATTTTCTCAATTTTAATTTTATTTTGTTATTAATTTGAATGATCATAGTTAAGATATACAAAAATTAAATCTTTTTGAAAATTAAAATTATTTAAATAATAAATTTCCTCTAACAACAAGCACAAGAAAATTTTTCAAAAATGTTAGTATTTTTAAATAAGTATCTTTAATTTATTATCACTACTATTATTTATAGTATTTCCAAATTTAAGTGTACTCCTTTTACTATTATTACTATTATTTATAATATTATTCAAACATATTGAAAACTTTTTATACATTTTGTACCAAACTATTTCTTTATATTTATAAAATTTTGATCAGCAAGATGAAGCTAAAGATGTATATATGGTGTCCATTTTTATTTTTCTTATCATATGTTATATACTTTTGTTTCGATTGTGTTACACTAAGTAATTGTATTTTCAATTCTTAATATCAAATGTTGATAAAGTTTCACAAAATTCACATTAATCAAACATTTAAGAAAATCATGATATTATTACAATAAATTCTTTACTCATTGTAAATATCGATGCATAGTGTAGGTATGTTTCTAGTATAAACTAAAAATGAAGTTGTAGCTGATCTCTCCCCTTATTTTCCATACTTTTTAGTGTGGCTTGTTATAATGGTTCTCAGTGCTTTTTAATATTTTGTTATTTATTAAATGAAAAACATATGTCTGTATCTGTATTTTACAGTCACTTCTCACACATGATTTAAATATTTTTTCAATTTTAATAAAATAGTTTAATCGATTTTATTTTATTTTTTTCTTCACTAAATTCACAAATACCTCCCTTTAAAAACAACTACCACTTCCTCTAATCAAAATCTCATGTTTTAATTTGTGGCCCTTCTTCCCATTCCTTCCTTCACTGTTTTTCTTCCTCCCTTACTCCATTTTTTTTTTGCTTCCTCTCTAAAAAGAGTTTTTTTTTCTTTCGGTTAATTATTTCTTTGATTCTTTCCCTACTTTAAACAATAGTGAAAGGAAATTGAAAACAATATATATATATATATATATTTCTTAAACAGGTTTTAAAAAAATTTAAAAAAATTCAAACAAATCAAATTAATAAGATTGAATTTCTTACTCTGAAAATTGATTATCTTTGTTAATTAATTTTTCAAAAAATTATAAATGCTGCAAACATTGCAAACAAAATACAAATATCGAACTTAAATAATGACAACAGCTTTAAATTTAATTTATAACTAATTCTATCCCTTACGATTTTTTAACATTAAGTTATTAAATTTTACAAACTTTAAAACATTTCAAAATTTTAGAAGCTTACTACATAACGAGATTACTCTTCTAGTTTATATAATAAAAACATCCCAGGGTATACATAAAAAGAAAGTAAATGAGATTAAGTTGGAAATTAAGTATATAGTAACAATTCTAAACTAATTGAATGGATAACAGCAAAATCATAGTAAACATGATTACAGTATAGAAACATATTAGGCAATTACAGCTTGAGTTTGGTCATGCATATGGACTCAATACTTTGAGATTGGATAAAAATGGAGATGTAACAACTGCTAGGAACCGATGCATGAATCTTCAAAATCTTGAGCACGGTCACTTTACCACGCACTGTCGCTTCTGATGTAAAGTTCACTGAACCAGCCATTACATCAGCCCAAAACGAAGGGTTTGAAATCAATCTGTCCACCATGAAATCGGCGTTCGTGGTGATGTTAAGCTTGCCGTGCGCCGGAACGTGCGATTGTATGATTGGAACTTCGGCGACGACGCCCCCACGATAGTTCACGAACGCTGTCGTGTTCTTGAACTTGAAGCTCCCGTAATTACGATTGTTAATCGCGATGATCATCGCCACCGTGACATTCACCGTTGTGTTCGAGAGCATCGCTAACCCTTGTAAATCGAAAGCAATGTTCTCGAGGCCTTGAGGGTAAACTGTGATATCTGGGTTCTTTGGTTTGAAAACCGTAAATGCCAAGGTAACGAGAACGATAGCAATGATAACTATGAAAATTGCTGTAACGCAGCAGCATATCTTGAGACCTCTTCGCGAAGTTTTGCCGGCACCCATCTTTTGAGATAACTTGCGGATAGAGTTTTTATGGAGAATTAAACTGGAAAAATGTTCTTATAATTTAGTTGGATAATGATCAAAGTTGAAGGCTAGATGTGGATTACTCACTAACAGTTTGGACTCACGTAGAAATGTGTTTTGGATGTATTCTGGCATGAATTGGTTTGGTTTGAAGTATTCGGAATTGGTTTTGAAAGTTTTGAATCCTACTTTGACACGAACTGAAAGTCCTATTTTTGTTTTTTCGTCTTTGTTATGGATTTTTTTTTTTTTTTGCCAATGTCTTTGTTATGGATTGAAAGTGGTGGAGGGAGAGGTCCAATGTTTGACGTCCAATTTGGCTTTTGCAATGAAAGTCTTGGACCATGACAAGGCCCACGAGCTATGCTCTGTGCAATGGTCGATGGGCTGGGTAAATACTTAAAAATATTTAATTAAATTTTATTAATTTTTTATTATGTTTAATCAAATTTTTATATTTTTATTTTGAATTAAATATATCTTATAACTAATAGTTAATTAATAGTTGTTAGTTAAAACGTTATATGACATTCGATGTCATGTGACACTAACATAACATATTAATATGTCATAAAAAATAATGACTTATTACTGATATAACATGATGATATGATCATATGGTATTTTTTGCTCTTTACGCCAGTATCATGTTAGCATTATATGGATATAAAAAAGACAAGTTATATTTTAACTAATGATAATTAGTCAATAATTAATCTTAACATTTATTTGATTTAAAATAAAAAAATAATTATTTGATCGAACGTAATAGAAGCATAAAAAATTATTTATATTTTTTTAACTAATTTAAGAACCTTTCCAAATATTATATCAAAAATGAAAAGTGTATTCAAAGCTAAACAAACATTAAATCAACTGATAATGATCTTTCTTTGCCATTAATTGGGGAATATTATTGATAATGATCTTTCCATTAATATGATCCAGTCATTGTTATATGTACATATAACTTTTTGTCTTGTTCTTGTAAAAGATGTCAAAACATTATCAGGACACTTGACATATGTTGAAGTGAATGTTTGAAGTTCTAGCATTTGAGGGGATTCAAGACTCACACTGCAAGCTATAGCTGAATTTGAATTATTGAGTTAATACTATTGAAAAGAGAGTACTGTGTTGACAAGGCTGCATAACTTTCATGATTGAGAGGATGGGTCCAAAAAAACCATGTACTTTCATTTCTGCGAACGGCCTTGATGATTTTTGTTGTCTGTTGCTTGCATTTGGTTCTTGAGTTTTAGCCGCAAATTGATAAATCTGAATAAACAGTGGGGTCAGTAGAGATTATAAAATGTATTTTGCCATTGAGAATCAGGAGGTAGACTTGGCAATTATTTTAATTAATTTCCATTAATTAAATGGTGTCTTATTTGGATGTCTGTTTTCGCATTTGGCATTTTCCTAATTACTGCTGTTACATGGCCCAAGGTTAATCTCATAATAATTTACACAAACCTAACATTTTCCAGGGTGGAAAATGATTTTGAGTAAACCTATCTCACACCAATTCTTTCTGGGTCAGCTCTATTCCCACCTGATTTGGCCTCAATTGGAAGCCTGATTTTATGAATTTCATTATATGGTAAATTTTATTGGATAAAATAAGAAAGGTAACAAATTACACAGAGTACTCAAATAAGCAAAAATTAACTCTTATACTTTGTAAATTTTAATTTTACTATGATTAGATTAAGGATGCATCAAGCGTTGAGTATTCATTTGGTGTTTTGTGCATACTTTTCTGCCATCTGATCTGTGATAAAGGATAAACATTGAAATCTGAGCAAGAACACCCCAAAAAGATTCGGCCAATCTGCAAAAAATCTATACCAACCAACGGTTAAGTGAATTCAACTACCTATCAACGTTCGACCTTCAACGCCCCCGGTGTCAACTACCATTCTTCTCTCTTATCCAAAAACCAGGTACCAAAGATGACTCCCTCGAGTCCTTTCAAGGGACTTCCCGTTCCAGTCTGCCCCCTATTAATACTTGTGCTTATTAAGTGCCTTCAAATTCCAGACATAGTTTCCTACAGGCTTCTGCAGGCTCTACTTACGTATCCCTAGTCTCTATAAACATAAAAAACTACTTTTGTACTTCTCTTTATTTGTCTCAAAATCCTTCATGGCTGACTCTGATCGTTCCTCTGATGATATTTCTGTGGATTCTAGAGGTACCCATTTTTGGATTATGTGTTTTTGTTACATATTCAACTGCAATTATGACTATGATAACTTTCCCATGATTACTTTCTGGATTCTTTGGAGGTATTCTTTTGAAGTCAATAGTCCATGGTACCTTTGTTTTATCTGACGGCTGATTAAGAATGGGGTTCCTTTTTTTCTTTTTCTTAAATATTTTTGGATGTGAATTGAGTTTTTTGCTGCAATTTTCTGGCCAATATGGTTAAAGGATTAATGGTTTTTAGCTGTTTGATGGGTTGTGCACTGCAGAGGAATCCACCCAAGATTCCAAGCTCGAGTTCTCAGAAGATGAGGAAACCCTTATCACTAGAATGTTCAATTTGGTTGGAGAGAGGTGGGTTTGCTTGTTTTTAACAGGATTTGCTCTGCACTTGGATTGCTTTTCTAATGATTCAAATGTTTTGTAGGTGGTCTTTGATAGCTGGGAGAATTCCTGGAAGAACAGCTGAGGAGATTGAGAAGTATTGGACTTCAAGATACTCTACAAGCGAATGAATGACCCAAACCCAAAGTGAATTTGGGTTTCTTCTGTTCAGAGCATGAAAAAATTTTGTGGGGAGGTTGTACCAAAGTTTTTAGGTTCCTAGGGCAATTGGCTCCTTCTTTGTGTTGCTTGATGAGGAGAGAAAGCTGCAATACATATATATTATACATATATATTATGTGGTTTTCCTTCTTTACCAAGTTTGGCAATTAAACAAATGCTTGCCTTTTTGTACAATGGCTCATGGTTGCTATGCTATAATATGGTAATTTGGGGTTTGGATTTTCAATTTTCTGGACAATTTGTGTGTTATGAATTCTTGGGGTAATGTGAAATTAACTATGTAAAGATGTATTTTAAAAACCATGGGCTTAAAAAATCTATGTAAATGGAGTATTTTATGCCAATATTTTCAGTTCTGAAGCACTCGCCAGTTACCCTGACCAAAAGATTGCTTTGGACATTCTAGCTGATCTTTTGTGGACTACATAGATTAATGCAAATCTTTAATATGGAAAAGTGGTACAGTCCAAAGTGTACCCTTTTCTATGTTAAAATAAGATGCCAGAACAGCTATGTATATTTTATTAGAAAATATAAAATTATATGTATTAAGTACATGCTTAGCCGAAATCTAGTTAGAAGTATTCGTGGATTAAGTCGAGCTTATTAGGACTCACGTTTTTAAAGCTAAGACCGGTCCCACATGATCATTTAATTATTATGTTTTATTAAGATAATAAAATGATATTTTATGTTAATATTTTAATATAAGTTAAAACATAATTGAGACGGGCTAGGCTCTAGCTTAAAATTTATGCTCAAGTCCGACCAAGTTGATTTGGGTCTGCGAGCCTGGACATGCAGTTCGATCTTTGAATGCCCCTAGACGTAGTCACATTTTGCTCCTTTTCTATGCACATTCCCTCTGACAAATTAGGGTATGTATTATATACCTTTAAATGTCCTCTCTATCATTGTTTTTTTCCTTAAAAAAATTATAATGTGAAAAAGTAATAGTACTAACATTGAATCTTTACTTACATTCGAGTATATAACTTATTAATTAATGTATAATTTTTTTATTTAAAAAATAAAATTTAAATTTTATTTTTTAAAATTCAAAAGAAAAAAGAAATATTAAATCTTTACCTTTGTATTTTGATATATACGGTTATTATTTTTGTCTTTTTATTTTCGAATTTGAGTCATTTACAATGGCTTTTGATTTACGGGCCTTGGAGGAATACATAAATGTCCTAATATAGGGTACCTCGACTGTATCTATACTTGGACAAAATCTGGGTCGTAGAAAGGTCCAACTTGCAAAACATTACTCTGTACGTGCACTTAGCCTCCTTCAAACACATGACACCAAGCAAAACTCAGATTCGGGCATGTATATTGAAGAAATTAAACCAATGGGATTTTCTTTTATGAGAAAATCAACAAGAAGTTGATGTTTAGGGCTCGCACTTTTAATTTAAAATATATATCTATTAAGTAAAAAAAGATTTTATTTATAAATTAAAGATTTATCTCATTTTATATGTATTTGCTTTTTCATTTATAAAAAAAAGAGATTCACTTTAGTTTGGATCTATTTCAAATTTTATATTTCTCATGATATGAGAATGAAGAGTTAAGTAAATTTTAATATCACTTATCTCGCATCTGTGCAACTAATCCAAAAAATATACATATTAAATGAAAGAAAATCATTAATTATAAATTCAATATCCATTCAATCTTTTACAAATACGAAACCTGTAACACTGAAATTTAAAATCCATTTCCTTTACTGAAGGAAGGTTCCACATCCTTTAGTTCGCCCCCAAGTTGGGCCTTACGCTCATGACTGCTCTATCCTTCCCAACGTGCTGGGTTCCCTATAAAGAGCTATGAAGAAGCCCAAGTTTAAGAGCTTTTGGGCTTTATATGGGTCTACTCTTCTTATAGTTATTTTTGTTCTTTTTAAAATTGATGTTGATGCTATCATATTCGAGAATGCATTGGCCATACCTACCAATAGTTTTTTTCTCTTTTTAGTCCTGGACACCTACCAATGGTAATATCTTACATAATTTTTATAGATTTTGATCTCAAGGATGATAGATGGAATCGCATAAATGATTTCAAGATTATATATTTAGAAATGAATTATTATATTAAATATTTATTTACTAATATATATATATATATATCATCTATTAAAAAAAAGGTGAATTTGAAGTTTTCTTCTCTAGATAAAAAGAAAGGGGTTTGGCTGCATGGCAGGGGAATGATATCTCCAAATTTATGTGAGAAGCATGAATGAAGGTCGTTTTTCTCTTTTTTCCTCGAATTGCTAAACACCTTACCCCCCCATCACCCATCTCAATCAGCAGCCGTTTAGGACCGCAGTCCATAGCTACTAGAACTGGTTAAGTTCCACAAGAACTGGTTAAGTTCCACACCTCAACCGCCAAACCCGACAAAACCCGTTCTCAATGTCACGAATTTCAAGTTGAAGGAACTCCCCTTTTGTTCAACGTGTCGTATTTCGTTACGATTTGCCACGCTCTCAAATCTTATAACATACATTATTATTACTTCTGACACGTTTCCAGTAACCGCAGCTACCGTCCAAAGAGCCATACCTCATCGTTGATAATTAAGCACCTCTTTGCTTTGTCCATAACGTGCTATGTCAATCTTTCTACAAATCTTACCTTATTTTTCCCCGGTTGGTTTTGCTTGAACAGCATCGAGATTGACCGCACTCAAAATTTAATGCAGGCAGACGTGTTTACGTAGATATCCATCATACTTTCGGATGCGTATGCATGCAGGGTTTTTCTTTCCTGCAAGGAAAAGGGTCTGTGGTATATGACAAATATTCTACCATGCATGTTAACATGGAAATTTGGATTTATTTTTTTGGTAAATTATAGCAGTAAGAATTTGTTAAATTGATTGATAGCTGTGGGTTGCTTGTGGAGTGATGGAATATCCTTCCTTGTGCATGAAATACAAGCAAATAGTGAACAATTTTATAAAGAAATAAAGAAGCTGTTTTCTAAGCCCTTGTGTGGTCTTACTCTAGTTTTTGGAAGTAGAGAAAATGTTTGAGAAGATAGGAGCTGCAGATTCATCCAATTAGGACAGAGAAGAAGAAGATAGAGACTGGGGCATCGGCCTTCAGCGGGAATTGCGGGATTGATTTCCACTGTGGAAGACTGCACAAACGAAAAAGGGTAGGATAGAGTTGCCAACTTGTATGAGAATGTGATGATAAATATATTAAAATTGGAATGGAGATAGCCCTATCTTGATTTTCCTCGGGACTCCCAATTTCCAAACTCTTCTAACTGTTTTTATCGTCAGCAAGCTGCTAAGGACAGTGAAATGGAGTGTAGGACATGTTTCGAACTTACCTGAAGCTAAGATCATCCGAAATGCAAATGACATATAATCTTGTCAAATTAGCTATATTCATTTGTTATGATGAAATTTACATGTAGCTATGAAAGTATCATTAAGGTTCTTAAGTAGGTAGTTCCATTGTTAGGATTTGATACTTTCGGATTTCAATTTGGGGGGCTCTTATGATTTAATCTTAGTGATAATGAATGATGGTTTATGAGAAATTTAGTCGAAAACTCAATGTACTTCCATGCATTCCAAGAAGAAAATCAGGATCTAATTAAGTATAACCAATGTATCTGTAAGTTCACTTGACTTTCTGTCATAAACCATTATCCTAGTGCTTAAATGATCTGTTTAACAGATCAGTCACTGCCAAGAAGATGAGTCATTGCAATTTTTAGGGAAGTTTATTCTTCAGCAGCATGAAAGCTCAGATATACAGATGAGCTGATAATGTTGCAGAAACAAATTTGCATATTTAAAAGGAAAAGGATTACTTTGGAGTTCATTGATGACAGTTTGAAGTTTGAAAACTTGCAATTTGCAAAAATGGTGGTCAAACTCATGTGGTGTCTGACATCTTCATCTGCAATTGTCCTTCCCTTAGCAATATTTTTCCCAGAGCTTTGTCACTAAGATTATGAAATTATATAGCCTTAATACAGCCATGACTAATGAGTGATGCAATCATACATGCTGCCAAAGTAACAGAGATGGTAGTGCATAAACTTCCAAAAGAATCTTAACTTCTGGTTAAGTAGAGGAAACCCTGATAATGCCAATGATCAGATGGTACAAATCAAAATGGGTTGTTTTCCCTTTGTTTTTTGGCTGATGTTGAGTACCATAAAAAGGAAAACTAAAACAGAGAGATAAGTAAAGGGAAAGGGAACAGAGAAACAGCAATCAGCTATATACATGAATAGGAAAAAAAGTAGTGACATAAGGGGAAATGAAACAAGACGTTGGCATTATCTTACGTGCCTGTGAATGCAGCTTTTCATGGGACACTTTTCACTCACTTTCTGAAGATAACAATGCAAACAATATATTTATTGGAAAAGTTATTCAGATAAATATTAATAAGAGAACCGCTGTGTATATTTGCTGGTTTTTGTTGTTTTCTCTCTTTATCTTCAAGTGCATCAGTTTTACCATTTTTCATAGGGGAGGTGATAACTGATGCCCATTTTTGCCTTATAAATTGAGAGACTTGGAGGAGGGGCATGACATGAACTTCTCTTAGTTGTTTATACAAAGTTTCTATACAAAAAAAAAGCCCAAAGTTCTATCCATGGCTGCATCGTTCTCAGTGCCTTCAATGGTATGCTTCATTTCCTAGCAGCCTTAGTCTCCTTTCTTTTCTTCTTCTCTTGCCAGGAAATTATCTTTAGTAGGATTCATCTCCCCTGTTTCGCTTGCTAGAAATGCTGAGCTGATTATTGCAAATGAGATTTGCACCATTTTTCTTTTGTTGTTGCCTGTAAGAGGTTAAGTTTCGGCTTTGCATGATGCCCCTATATGACTATTTCAAGTTTTTTAAGGGACTGCAGACATCCCAAAGGTTCCATGGGGGTTATACTGTCAATTGACATACATTAATATTAAGCATTTTGAAGTACCAAGGTAGTAAGGTGCCCCAATCTCCTTTTTGCATATGACAATGCTGCTTTTGTTCTTATTTTTTTTCCGGTGGTGCGGGGAGAATGGTGGCTGACTAGTCAGAAGGGGAGAGATAGAATTGCTCAATGTTTAAAATTTTGGTTTCAAAAGTTTATGCAAAAAATATTTGTCACATGATTTTAAGAAACTACTCTGTCTTGGAAGTTGGTTTCCATTCATTGAATTTTGTGTTCATACGCCTGTTTTGGGTTGATGCATCTATCTTTGTACTATTTGATAGCAGTTTCAAAAGCCAACTAACAGGTCTTCAGCTTTCTCCGAAAAGCAAAGTGGAAAACCAACACAAGTTTTTTCTCTTTTCCTTCTTAGATGCTTTACATCAAGAATCAATTGCAAAATGTGGAGGCAAATCTCCTTGTAGTGTGGCATATGGCAATACAAGGCAGAAACCATTAGAATATAGTTGCAATGGTTAGGATGATCTATACAACCAAGAAAGCATCCTAAGAAAAGTGTTTTGTTTGGGTCTTTTCTTCAGGATTCTTTTGTTTTTTTTCTCTTTTGGGATTCTTTTGTTTTTTTTCTCTTTTGTTTCTTTCACTCCTCTCCAATTCCTCTTTATTTTACATAATCATGGCATTATTTTCTAACAAGAGAGAAGGCATATTCATGTCTTTATGTTCGAGTAAATTACTTCAAGTTTTCTTCAGTATATAACTAATGCTGTAAAAAAATCTTTTTGAAGTGGTTAAAACTCGACAAATTCTGATGCAAGTTACATCCTGTCAAACAGTAAAAGGTTTAAACTTGTTTTTATTATTTTAGTAGTAAACAAGATTTATAATGAGTGAAAAATCCTTGGACAGATAATGGAAGAAGAAGGGAGGTTTGAAGCTGAGATAGCAGAGGTGCAAGCGTGGTGGAACTCAGAGAGGTTCAAGCTGACCCGGCGACCATACTCAGCTAGAGATGTTGTGGCTTTACGAGGCAACCTCAGACAGAGCTATGGCTCAAACGAGATGGCCAAGAAGTTATGGAGAACTCTCAAGACACACCAAGCAAACGGCACTGCCTCAAGGACCTTTGGTGCACTAGACCCTGTCCAAGTAACCATGATGGCCAAGCATTTGGACACCATTTATGTCTCTGGTTGGCAATGCTCCTCAACTCACACCACCACCAATGAGCCAGGTCCAGACCTTGCTGACTATCCTTATGACACTGTCCCAAACAAGGTGGAACACCTTTTCTTTGCACAACAATACCATGACCGCAAACAAAGAGAGGCACGAATGAGCATGAGCCGGGAGGAGAGGGCTCGAACCCCTCATGTTGATTACCTGAAGCCAATCATTGCTGATGGTGATACTGGATTTGGTGGCACCACGGCCACTGTTAAGCTTTGCAAGCTGTTCGTGGAGCGTGGTGCTGCTGGTGTCCACATTGAGGATCAGTCCTCTGTAACAAAAAAATGTGGTCACATGGCTGGTAAAGTGCTTGTTGCTGTTAATGAACACATTAACAGGCTTGTTGCTGCAAGGTTGCAGTTTGATGTTATGGGAGTGGAGACCGTATTGGTGGCTAGGACTGATGCTGTTGCAGCTACTTTGATCCAAACCAATGTCGACACCAGGGACCATCAGTTTATTCTAGGTGTGACTAATCCAAATCTTCAGGGAAAAAGTCTGGCCACTATGTTGGCAGAAGGAATGACTGCTGGTAAAAATGGTCCTGAACTTCAGGCCATTGAAGACAACTGGCTAGCCATGGCAGAACTTAAGACATTCTCTGATTGTGTTATTGATGCAATTAAGAACATGAACATCAGAGAGGATGAGAAGAGGAGGAGAATGAATGAATGGATGAACCACACCAGTTATGACAAGTGCCTCTCAAATGAACGGGCCAGAGAGATTGCAGAGAGATTGGGGCTCAAAAATATTTTCTGGGACTGGGATTTGCCTAGAACCAGAGAAGGGTTCTATAGGTTTAAGGGGTCCGTAGCGGCTGCAGTTGTTCGCGGTTGGGCTTTTGCTTCTCATGCTGACCTCATCTGGATGGAGACTTCAAGCCCAGACTTGGTTGAGTGCACCACGTTTGCACAAGGGGTGAAATCAATGCACCCTGAAATCATGTTGGCTTACAATCTCTCACCATCTTTCAATTGGGATGCATCAGGGATGACTGATGATCAGATGAGAGACTTCATTCCTAGAATTGCCAAGCTGGGTTTCTGTTGGCAGTTCATAACACTGGCTGGTTTCCATGCTGATGCACTGGTGACCGATGCATTTGCAAGAGATTTTGCAAGGAAGGGAATGCTAGCATATGTTGAGAAGATCCAAAGGGAAGAGAGGAATAATGGAGTGGACACACTTGCTCACCAAAAATGGTCGGGTGCAAACTTTTACGATAGGTATCTAAAGACTGTCCAGGGAGGCATCTCGTCCACTGCTGCCATGGGAAAAGGCAAGTCATTACTCAAGAAACCTCAC
The DNA here is from genome assembly GCA_036013995.1 of Theobroma grandiflorum. Classification (NCBI taxonomy): domain Eukaryota; kingdom Viridiplantae; phylum Streptophyta; class Magnoliopsida; order Malvales; family Malvaceae; genus Theobroma; species Theobroma grandiflorum. The sequence goes on from CP142127.1 coordinate 3,369,228, forward strand.
TCTTTTCCTTGTGCTTTACTTCACTAGTGGAAAACAGACAGAGCTTGATAATTAACATTATGTTGTGTAAAATTTGGGCAGGAGTAACTGAGGAGCAATTCAAGGAAACATGGACCAGGCCAGGAGCCACGGGCGTTGGAGGTGCAGGCAATCTGGTGGTTGCTAAGGCTAGAATGTAAGCGAAAGAGAGATAGAGCAACAGGAGTTATGGTGAAGGGACAAAGGGATGGTCTATTTGGAGCATTACGCCATTACCCTTTCTTCAACTAGGGAATTGGGATAGGAATAATAAAATGTGGTAATAATATCATAGCAGAATGGATCATTCTGGGGCAATTTTTTTGGCCACAGTGTGCTTCTTTTTAAGCTCTTCACAGCTTTGTTAAAGATGAAACTTGGTTCTTTTATATGGTAATGAAAGGAAAATGCTTTGTTTTTGAACTTTTTGTTTCATTTCTAAGCTTAGATTACTGTTGTTCTGAAGATCATAGCACTACTCTTCATTCTCCTGTGGCCCACGTGCCTTGCGAAAGGCCGTAGGGAACATTAAAAAAGAAAAAATAAAAGAAAAGAAAAGAAGCACAGTGCCCACAATTTTGGTTGGGCTGGCATAACACAATTCAACGTCCAGCAACTTCCCAAAAGGCCCAAAACGACGCATAGGAGGCGTCGTCTCGACGCATTTGGATTTTTTGGATGAACTGTATAAATACATCAAACTTAAAATGTCGATCTAGGATTTGGGAGATGTGGACTCGAATTGCTTCGATTTGGAAAGGTTCGTTTCTTCCTTTTCCTGTTGGTTTAATTCTCTGCTTTCCTCTAGTTATCGTCCATTTTGCTCAACCAATTGGCCTTTGAAACCCTAGCGATTAATTTTATCTCAGTTTTTGCTGAATCATTCGAAACACTTACGTAATTAAACCTCGTCGCTTGTAGTTTTAAAATTCGAACTTAATTGCTTCAGATTTTTATGTAAATAGAGGATTAGGGTTTAGTAATATAAACCAGGATGTTGTTGCGCTCTGTAAATTAAATCTTTTCATGTTCTTCATATCCTCCCTCTTCTATTTGAATCTTTTATGACGATTTTGGAATGATAGTTCGTGTTCTTCAGGGCAAATTTGGATGGGTATTTTGTTTCAAATTAGTGTAGGAGAAGAAATTTAGGAAATCTATGAAGCATAGAAGGAGATGGGTTGTCTCAAATTGGAAATATATGTGTAAATAAGCTGCTTAGTTGAACTGGAGATGTTGAAACCAGAAGTACCAAACCAAGCTGCTTAGTTCGGCAGAGGACGATTTTAGACAATCTGTGTAGCTCATAGGTTGTTGGTTAATTGTTCTGGGATGATGTGTTGGAGACTAGTTTGTGGTCTTTGGCTGAAAAAGCACTGTCAAGTTAAATGAGGAAAAACTCGGCACTTTTGGAATAGTACATCAAGCTCTTGAGGATTATCTCAAGTTTGTTTTCCACGGTAGGTTTCTTGTGGCAATCCCTTTGAAACTGTAGGTTATACATAGATGATACACCCTCGAGGGTGGCAGGAATGGATAATGAAATTCATCTTGGGATGTTTATGGAAGAAATAGATCTGACGATCAACATTTAACAAACTAAAAAGGTTTTAAGAGAACAAGTAGGCTGCCTTCAAATCATTCTGTGGAGAAAAACAAGTGCTCCTGGTAAAACATGTTCAATCATTGAGGGTTTCCATGTTCACATCAATAATTAGCATATCTTGAGGGATGAGACTTTGTGAAGTGTTAAATTCTTTGTACTCTTTATATCAATCCAAGCATTTTGAATTATTATACATAAAAGTGTTTGCATATAATGCAGCAGTGTATGCATCTATGTCATTCTTTTCTTGCACTTGATTATAATGCTTAGGACTAAATCTGGTAATGTAACCGATATATGGATGAAATTGATTAATGTGTCATATTAACATTAAAACTCTGCAGATTGAAACACATCAAATTACTTATTCGAACTGCTACCTTTCAGATACCACAACTGTTTTCTATAGATAGGTCTTTCTCAATTCTCTAATTAGAATGCATCCATTTGACATGGGAAGACACCAAGATACTTGATATCAAATGCAAATAGCTTTCATTATGCCAAAAGGCTAGGTTCTCTTAAAACATGGTCTTTGACAATTAGTGTTAGGTTATATGTAGTGATGCTGCAAATGAAATTCGTTCTTTTAATACTATGATACAACATCCAACCTGTGAGGCACTGTGGGTTTAATCATTGAAACAGAAGAACCTTGCATATAGTCAATAGAAAAAAATAGTTGTTATCCATTGAAATTCATAGGAGCAAACTATTATGTCATTTCTTTTACTTTTCCAGCATGTAATTATTTATGATCTCATCATTTCCTTCAGTTTCTCTTATTAGTAATTATCTGAAGACAATTCAGTACTGACCTTGAGAGCATGTAGATGATTGTTATCCCAACATAGAATTGCTATTGTTGCCTGAAATCAGTAATTGAAGGTGTTGTCCTTTCTTTAATGTTAGAAAAAAGGAAAAGATAATGATGGCAGTAAGGATAACACTGAAAGGGGCCATCTACATAGTTAGGAAAACATTGGGTTGGTTTTAACAAGGATTAAGGGAGGAGCAGGAGGGCTATCACATTATGTATCTCAGCTGTTGATCACAAAACGTATTGGAGGTAAAGCACTCGCAACCGTGTAATTTTACATTATTTCTACGCGTGTCGAAAACACAGAATGCAAAAGGTAAGGTGAATGAAAAGAGAGGGAAGAAAAAAATTCATCAGAACCTGTTATAAACGCAAGGATAGAGAAGGGGATGAAGTGATGGAATCTAGTTTCCTCTGCTCATTTCTTCCAAGGTTTCAAAATCGAGAGCACGACGATGATTGCAATAATGAGGAGCAAGATGATGGAGATCATCATGCATTTTCTCGACTTCTTCTGCAAGCTCTTTGCAGTTCTGAGGGCATCTGTACCCGATTGCACATGGTCCACTGCATTTGTAACCTATAACCAAATGATCAACCAATAATCAGATTCCATAAACTCTTTCAAGGGAGTCGATGAGAATATGTTATTGTCAAATATGTCAATGGTCCATAACCATTTGACTGATCAGGCAAAAAAACGACCCATCTAGCCATAGGCTAACTTAACAAGGCCTTCTCTCAGCCCAAAAGCAACAAAACTAAGAACTTTGTAACAAGGCATATAGGGTTTTCCTTTGACATATGGTTAAAGCATAGAGAGAACTAATTAAGGTCTCACGAATGAATGAATGAATGAATGAATGTGTTAATTCTATTGTAAAAACAAGAAAAATGAACCGTAGGCAACGTCAAATGCCTCTTTGTTTTTATCCCTCCTGTGTCTATCGGATTGGTGGTCTAATGCCTAACTAAGTTCTGACTTAGCCACCCCATAACATGTGGCTATTCATTGACAAGCAATGACCTCAAAATAAGTTCAAGACATGCCCAACGGTTAATACAGAAAAGACTTTAAAACCTACAGGATGAGTTAGCATGATAAACCTACAGGGAATTTGAGTTTCCAATTGCAGTTCGACGTGAATTGAAGAATTTTTTAATACCCGAGCTCAACTAAGAAGATAAGGTGGAATTCGGGCAAAGATTTTAAGTTTGAGTTATAATATTTTCTCGTGAATCAAAAAGAAAATGAAACACTTAATTGGAATAATTATCATAGCAACTACACCCTTAGTAGAATAAATAAAAAATAATGGTAATAATAGTAATAAAGCCAGAGTGGGTGAGACCTTCTAAAGCTTTTCTCCTGGCACCGCATAGCCATTAGAACCTAAAATGAGAATATAGCAAAAGAAATGGTATTATCCTGGACCAGCGTCTCTCTTTTTTACTTCATAAATGTGTATGCAGAATTCTATTGAACTAAATCTGTCCAGAAGAAAGGCTAAAGCCTAGAGACTAATCAATCTTTCCTTAATATGGTAAAAATCGAAAATGTGATTAAAAGAACAATAAGCATTACATGAAGCTACTGAAAAATTCCCATTATCAGAAAGAAGTATGGCCAGATGATGGCAAAAAACTAAAGGAGAATTTCCACAAACAGGGACAGGTTTAGTCGTGTGCTTCAATTCACCTCAGGATTAACAAACCAAACTTTATAAGAGATGAAGGAAGCAAGTACTCAAAAACAAGAGATGAAGGGATCATGCAAAGTGGAACATGCACTCCTTGACACAAAGCAAAACTAGTACTTCCGAAATAACAACATGATCAAGCAACAAAAGGGAACCAACTCAAGCAGCCTAACTACTCTTCCAAGGTTTTAGGACTCCGACAACTATAACAGCAACTATGATTAGTAGAATTATAATGGCAATGCACGTCCACTTTCGTGTACTCTTCTGCCGTTTCTTTGCATTTTGAAGTGCAATCGTCCCTGACTGGACGTTAGTGACTGCAGTTGAGACCTGAACAAGATTCCATCAAACACATGACACCAAGCAAAACACATCCATCGACCTAGTATGCAAACAAAAATACCCACTCTAAGAGATGTGAGAACAGGAACAAACCTGGCTTTCAATGTTATCCAAAATTTCTCCTTGGGCTTCAACAAGAACTGCCAAGTCAAGGTAAATCTGACAAATAACAGTCACATTAGAAAAGTTAGCTTGGTTAGTCTATCTTCCATGCAAAGGCCTCAGTGCAGATTTACCTGTTGCAAATCAAGAAGCTTTTTCTCTATCTCCATCACAGCATCATGCCTTTCTTGGATTTCCTCCACTGTATTTAGTACCTACAACCATAGTCCAATACCAAAATTCTAGTAACAAAGCATATTACAATAAGCAGATAATTATCTTTCAATGTGAATATTTGCATGTACACTTTTGATTCTTCACATAGTATAACAAAGTTATGTACACCAAAAAAGTACTAATATATGTTCTCCTCTCAACAGGTCATAATGCAGTTGTAGTTCCATTGGCTTAAGTGGGAGGATTGTCAACCTTCTATTTTGAAACTTGTTCGTCCTCTAGGCATAAGTTTCTCAAATGCAGAAAGAAAGCAATTAAACCTTTTTCCTGGAACAAAGTCTCATTAAGATGCTCTTGAAGACTGTCATTGAGAGTGACCAGGTAAATCCTAAATTGTAAACGAAGACTTGAATTCTTTGGTGGGACCTAGTAGAGAACCAGACTGGTTCAATAAGTCAAATAATTGGAATATCATGGCATATGTGAACAATTGTATTCTATCCCACCTCAGGCTGGTACATATTGACCTTAACAAATGCATAAATATTTAAGCCTTCTTGATTCACAGAAACCTCAACACAAAGATACTAAAGTTTAACTTTTTGAGATCCAATGTCATGTTGAAATTTGCAAGGCATACAGAAAATAGAAAGAAAAGCTGATGCTTATTGAGGACAAGAATCGAGGACAAGGATAAAGAAACCCATCAAGATGTGTACATATTGGTACAAAATGACTAAGAAATATATAAATCTGCCTGAAAATTCCCTTCAAATTTAGAGCAGTTAATACAATTTAGCACATTACATATCAATGTTACTGAACAAGTTTTACCAGCTCAACATTCCTTAAAAAGCAACAATGAACTTTCAGCATATATAAACAATCCTCAAATTAGAAAGACTTAAGAACTATGCATCAGTACATATAAACAGACTTAGACATGATTAACTATTTAGATTCTCACTGAAAATTCAGGGAAAAGAATAATAACCTAAATTAGCCACACCTAATGAAGATACTAGAACTTTCTCACATTACAGAGTCTGAATATCAATGCAAGTGCTTCACAGAAATATAAAGTTCCTTCAATGTTGATGATCAGAGAATTGAAACTGATGTTGCACCACAATCCATATTACTCAATACATGCTCCAAACATTGATCACTGTTGAAATTAATGTATGTCATTAACTCTTAGTCAGCTTAAAAACAGAAAACACTTCTCTGTTGTTTGGGACTGGATTAGTTCAACCCATTTCAGGATCTAACAATTTTAGAAACTTCTGTAATGAATTCGAAAGATGCAACTTAGAACAAATATGAAAACAGCACAAACACAAAAACTGCACAGATTCAAGACTCAGTTGTCTTTTGCTGAACTTTCAACAAACAAACAATTATGAATCTTCAAGGTGAATTAGTGTTAAACATAAGAGGGCCCTACCTGTCCTCGTCCCTGTTCTTGAATTGCCTTTTGGAAGATTTGCTCACTGTTTCCAGTTTCGATGAGGCGGTCAATTGTCTAAGAGAAGAATAAATTTTGGCTGATTATAACAACATCCATATGAATTAGAGCCAAAGTTCCGACACCAAGCTTAGGCTCACCTGTTCGTCTGGTCTGGTTCCAGTGACTGCTCAAACAGCAATGAAAAAAAAAAGCATAAAGTGCAATGAATAATAACAAGATTATTAATTCAGAAAAGAAAATCAGATTACTTTTGCAGTATTGGTAATTCGTAAGCCGCATATTCTAACCTGTAATGACCCTTCTTTCCACAACCTCACGATACTCATCCTGGATCTTTTGTCTGAGAGTCTGAAACAGAATATTAAGATGAGAAAACAGATAATATCTAGAAACCTGTCAACCATGATGTGTAGATATACCTGAAACTCTATCATCAAATCCTTGAATTTTTTTGCCAGAGCACTGTGATTGGAAAAATAAAAATAATGATAAAAAACTATAATCAACTTGCAAAAAAATAAATAAAAAGGACCTAAAACTAAGCATTTTAAGCATACTTTGTAACATTCATCCTGGATCTGTCAATGCTTGTTCCCTTCTCACATCCAGGTTTCTGCCGATTGGCTAAGTTCTGAAGGTAAAGGGAGCAAATCAGTAAATAGTCTTCAATTGTATATCTCTAAAGCCAGAAAATTAAGACATCTGAAGAGAAAAATGAATAAAGAGTTACATCTTTGTTGATAGCTTCTAATCTTGCTTTGGCATTACGTGCTATCTTTCCAACCTCATCAATATCTTTCTCCATTCGCTTCTTGATAGCTTCGGTAAATTACATAAAGTTTAGACAATATGGAACCAAAATAAAACCAAAACTTAAAGAGCGTCTTCAGGAATTGGTAATGAATACCCGCACAAAAAAGACTCCCCATATTAAACTTTTTCTCAAATTTGTTGCTGCCAAGACTTTATATCCATTTTTTCTCAACTTGCTCAGCTACTAACAGTGCAACACTAAGTTGGATGATAGTTTATAGTCAAATAATCAACTGAGTTACACCATACATATTATTAACATACAATGCTGATATTTGATTTGCAAGAGTAGTAAGGGGAAGGACACAGCTTTCTACCTTTCATGGCAGATGCCTTTGTAACAGACTTTGACTCCTCATTAGCATCCTGTACAAAGGTCACAGAGACATACATAAATTGTGATGATAAACAGCAAATTAATAAGCTAAACATTACTCTTGAGGAGATTTACACAGTGCAGGAGAACTAAGAAGCAGGAAAAGATGTCCCAAATTAGCAGAACAACTCTTGATAATGAATTTCAGAACATTGCAAACCGGGACTGACTAAACAATATAGCACAGATGATGCTTAATGATAATGAAGATAAAATTTTCCAGTAATCTCAATAAAAGTTGATACATTTAAAACTGGACCAAACCTATAAATTAATATTTTGACTGTAGAATCTTGCCAGCCAGACACCACATCTATATTAAAGAAGAAAATAATGTAAAATTTCATAAAGACATGGATAAGATTGCAGAGTACATGTAATTGATTATAGGAGACCAAGATTTTAATATACAAAAGCATAGCACAAAAATATCTCAATGCAACCTTCAATAGTAAAATAATCTCAGGTGAACATCCTACATACCTTGAGTTTCCTAAGTAACACAGAGAGCTTCTCCACCTGTTTCTCAACCTCTTGTATCTATATTATGAAAAATAAGAGCATGAAGCAATTAGATGAATTTCACGTAAAAAGAAAATAAATGTTACAAAAAGACCAACAATATAAGCAAAGATAATCTAAGTAAAAGAATTTCAAAAGTCTTGCTATGTTGGCAGATGTCTACTCTTGGATTCAACTCCTTGAAAAAATAATTGAAATTTCATTTAAATAATTGATAATAAGTTTCAAGCTTTAAACATAAGGTTCCAAATAGTCAATTAGCCATCACAATCACCTAAGATAGCAGCTAATTTGCTTTGCTTTTGTAAGCATATGGCAGACCTGCTTATTGAAAGCTTCCATTCCCATGTCGGAGTTACTTCCGGGAACCTGTCTTCCCATTTCAATATCACCATGGCCTTGGGCATCACCAACAAATGAATCCTGATCCAAAACATAATGAAAATAATGAAATCAAATATGACAACAAAGCCTAATGAAGCTATCACAATTAAATAATCAAAGTGAAAAAGAACTAGCAGAACAAGCAAACAAAACCAAAATATCACCTCAACCCAATTCAGTCCATGTTAAAATTAGAACCTTTATCGATAGTGGAAAGATAATTCAAAACTTAAGCATGGTAGAAATATTGGTTCCAACTATTGAACTTAGAATCAACCAAAAACAAAAACATTTCAAAGTAAATTCCCAGTAACCAAACAAAGAGAAAGAGGAAAATCATTTAAAAGGAATCAACTTGGTGTGATGCTGTATCGCTTAATTGAAATAAAAGTCAACATAACTTAAAAAGAATGAAACTTTCATATTAAAAAATTAAAATTAACAGAGCCATGATAGTCCTCAAAACTAGAAAACACTAACCAACCCAGTTTCAAATAAGCACAGAAACCCAAAAATACACACTCAATTAAGCATTAAATTTCCAAAAAAAAAAAAGAAAAAAAAACTCGATTGATCAAGCAAAAGAAATAGAACCCAAGAATTTCATGATCTTAATTAAATTAAGAAAGCAAACTACTACTGATGAGAACAAGCAAGGTGACTGATAATTACCGTGAGTAAGTCGTTCATGTTGACAACTCAAAGGGATGGCTTTGATCAGTTAAAACTCCAGAGTTCAGAGGAATAAAAAAGGCAAAGAAAGAAATTTTCGTTAAGGTATGAAAGAGATGCTTTTCCTTTTTATTTTTTCTGTTAAAGAATGAGGAGCTTTTTTGCAGCCGGCTTTTAAGAATTTAAGAATTCAACGTTAAATACAACAAAATTTCAAAAAGCGTTATCGTATGAGTTTCTTTGTACGACCAATAACCATGTTCGGTTTCGGTTACCTTTGTTTAGCTGTTTATTGGGCCTGTCCGGTTGGCCCATTTTGGAATTTTCATCGGTTTTTTTTAAAATTAAATAAAAATAATTATTCTTTTAATCAAGTGTAATAACACTAATTGTTATTAATTAAAATATTTTTACTGTTGTTTTATGTCACATGTTATGATTGATGATGGCATAATATTAATGTAATAATGATAAAATAATCACATAATATTTTTCACTCTTCACGTTAATGTTACATATATAAAAAATAATAAATGATATTTTAATTAAAAAAATAATCTATTGTTAATCATAAAAACATATTTAATTAAGTAAAAGTATATAAATTTAATTAAATATAATAACAAACTAAAATTTTATTTAAATTATTCAATAATTTAAAACTCTTTTAAATATTATTTCTTTTATTTTCTTTTACAATGTTTATATGGAGCAAAACAAAACACATATTTTTTAATCAAAAACAAAATACATTTTTAAGAAATAGTTATAAGAACTATTTATATGATTCAATTACAAGATTGTACATACCCGGTTTAAAATTTTAGATAATCTATCCATTAATCCTTTGAAATTTTTTATCAACATATGTAAGAAGACAACCACATACGCAATCTACCAGGATCTTGTACTAAAGGGATTAATGTTGAATTGTTAGGTATAAAATGGATTTGTTTAATTTGAATAAGAGGTTTTCTTCATATGTTTTTTATATATACACATATATATATATATATATGGATTTGAGAAAATAGAAATTTAAACTCTATTTTTCAAACATTAAAATCATACATCAATTAATAAATCAAATAGTCAAGTACGTATTTTATATATTTGTACAAATAAAAAAAAATAGGATTCTTGATATAGGAATTGCCACTACAATAAAATTCTCATCTTTGGTGTTTAGGGAGAGAAATCTTTGGTTTCCTTCATAAGCTTCAAGCTTAGGCTCTTAAAAATCTATGGGTTTGATGGTCTTCACCATTGGTTTTTTTTGTCTGTTTTGTCAGAGAAAACTTGAATCTTATAGGTAATTTTTTCAATACTTTACAAAGCGAGTGAGAGAGAGATGAATAATCATGAAATGGCCAAACCTTGAACCTCTATCAACTATGGCTAATATGAAAGGAAGCTTCACTCCTAGAAAGAAAAGGGCGGACCTTATTATTGCTGTTAATAAATTATCACACCACCTAGATAAGAAATTAAGGTGATGTTGATCGGTTAAAATATTGGCTAGGATCTTTGGCTTTCACCCAAGAGACCCGGGTTCGGTCTTTGGGAGCTTTATAGCTCATATTCGCTAAACTAACCTCGCTAACAAGTGAGCTTTGTTTATCAACACCATACCAATCCACCACAACCACGGCTAACAAGTGAGCTTTGGTTATCAATATTCCAGGATTCTTTTCCTCTAAAACTAAAGCAATTTAAGAGAATGATCACTTAATTTAAGTTCGAATTAAATTTCTTAATATATAGTTGACACTGTATACTTTATACCTCAATATCCACCACGACTAACAGTGCCTCTAAATACATAAAGGCAATCCCCATTTTCAACACCATGCCACCTAAGGCTACAATCGTCACGCATGATCCGCTGCTTGTGTATGAACAGATAATCATCTCGGGGAAGAATTTTTCTGCTAAGCAGTAACTGTCTCAAATCATTAACACTGCTGGAGTCCTTCATTTCCAGTGGGATGGCAGCTGCATTTAGTAAGCTTGAAGACATTTGCACCACTATATTCAGCCCCCTCGTTGGAGGGTCTTCCTTTAAACGATTCGTAGTTCTCAGGACAATACTGATTTCTGAAAACTCAGATATACCATACTCACTCAGATTGCGAAAATCGTCTGCCAACTCTACTCCTGAAAAGAAGAGTAACATTCTTTTAATTGGTGTGGCTTCAACTATGTGGATTTTCTCTTTCAGGCTACGCACGGTTTCTGTTCTGTCAACTTCAATGTTCATCTGTCTAGATGAAAATTTTACAGTGATTTGGATTTTAGTGCTATGGTTAAGTGAAGGTGAAAGGGGTTTGAGGGTGAGGTCAATTTTTGTACCCTGAGTAACAATCGGGTAATCTTCCATGTCTAGTCCATCAACTAGCTCCCAGTCAGAAACGGAAAGAGTTTGTCTTCCTACTGGGATTCCCAGAAGCTGCTCTGCCCGTCTTTTGATTGCTAAAACTGGTTCCTGGAAACCAACTTCCATGGCAAATTCACGTCCGCAGGCAACAATGATAACCCTCATTTCTGCCACTTGCAACACACTTTTGCGAAAGGCCGATGATCACTTCCAATCAATGCACAAACTTTATAGAGCTTTCCTATATTGAAATTAGAGATGAAAATGCATGCAAATTACATCCTGGATATTCATGAGTGATGAGTCACGTTAGATGAATGAGAAATCATGCCAATTAACATAACTGTTCTGCAACTTTTTCTATTGATTGAATTCACTCCAATTGCGTTTTGTAAGTGGTTTGAAGCACGAGTGTGAAGAGAAAGAAAATTATAATATACACCAACAACAATAAACTCTATAAGCAAGCCTACATAATTGACAAGTGTCCATTGAATTACAAATTAAGAAATCATTAACTTGAAATTATTTCTGTGGCATAAGTCACAAATCCGTTGTAGTTTACAAACGCATGTTACTGTTAGGCTTGGTAATTTAGACATGATCCTTTAACACAGCTCAAGATCAATAATCTATGGTTATGTTTAAGATACGAAATTTACGAGTTTTAAGTAGATTAAATTAATCCGTCCAAGACTCATGTCAACTCGTATGATTTAACGTGTATAACTCATTTACAAATCTGTTTAATACAAATTTAATCATGATAATCATGCTTAGATGAGTTATCAATTGTCTTCTCTCATATAAAATTAAACACGTTAGTAATATATTGTAATACATTTTAACATATATATGTATGTATTTAAAATCTTGACATATTTAGTTAATTGTGTTGGGTTCGTATTTATCTATATATTATTCAGGGCCGACCCTTGGGTAAGGCCACCCAAGTAAAGGCTTTAGGTTCCAAATTTAGGGAAGCATCATATTTTTATAATAATAATAATAATAATATAATTAATTATATTAAAAATATATAAAAATTAAGATAATTAATAAAATACTTATCTATTCTCTCATGTCTAATAAATATTTATTTTCTCTCACTTCTATATTTCTATTAATTCTAAACTAATTATTTCATTTCCTATTAAAAATAAGGATGTCAATGGGTACCTTATAATAGGGTACCCGCAGGTACCCGACCCGATTATATAAGGTTATGACACTTATAAGTGGGTTCGGGTAGGGTTAGGGTAATGATTTTACTATCCGAATTTTAATAGGGTAGGGTTCGGGTACCACCCCTTGGGTACCCGTTACCCGAACCCGATTACTATTTATAAATATTTTATTATTATTTTAAGAATTAAATTAAAAATTTATAATTTTTACCAACTTTACAAGCAATTTTTTTTGTTAAAAACTAACAAATATATGAAAGTATGGTTACTCTAATTATTAATATGATAATATTAATACTTTTCTGAATGCATGTGTGTATATATTATGTACTTTAAATATAAATATATTTTCTTTTTATTTTGTATTAACATTGTAAAAATAATAACTCATAAAATTATTAATTACAGTATATATATATGTTTATTTATATAAACATATAACATATAAATCTAAAGGTAAGTTATGAGATTAGAAAAGTTAATTGGGTAATTGGGTATCCATGAAAAAGATTTTAATAATTTTTTTATTTAATCGGGTATTTAAACAGGTTAGGGTAATTATAGGATAGTGGAAATGTATTAGGGTTAGAGTTAGGGTTAGGGTTAGGGTAGTAATTTTAAAATTAAACGGATAGTTAATAAGGTTAGGCTAATTGATTTTTTATAGGGTTAGGATTCGGGTATCTAGAAATTATAGAGTGCTCGACCAGTTGACATCCCTATTAAAAATATGTAAAAGTAAAAAATAGTTAATAAATGATATATTATCTCACTTTTCTAATTTTGTGTCCAATAAATCTTAATTTTTTTATCACTTCCCAATTCCAACATTCCTATTAATTCTCAACTATTTTCTTATTTCCAATCAATTAATAGTTATATGTATTTAATAATCTCGAACAATTATTTTTTCTCATCTATTTTTTCTATTTTTAATCAACTAACAATAAGATGCATTTAATGATTTCTAATAGCTATTTTATTTCTTATACATAAAACCAATTTTTTTTCAATTTATAATATCTACTGTTAAATTCTTCTTCCTTCATTTGCTCTTTCTTCTTTTTCTAACTTTAATTTCCTTTCGAAAAATACGCAAGAAGTCTGCTATGTTATTATCTTTATAAAACCTCGAGCCTCATTTACGATTTATAATAAGCATTTAACAATTAGATATTATTATTTTAATATTTGCAATCTTTTTTACTTTAATTTAAAGTTTATATTATATTGTTATATTATCCTTATTTTATGTGATAATTAATTTATTTGAATTAGAAATTTTAATTGTTGATTTAATATTAACCATTTAAAAACTACAAAATAATTATAATAACTAAATATTTTTTATACTTCTTAATAAATATTTGAATATGTCAAATCAAAAATATGAATTCGATTATTTAAAACTTAAAAAATTTTCTTAATTTCAATAAAAACGTCTCATTTAAATATTTTACTTTAAATATTTAACATTATTGAACTGTCCTTGATATTATTAATACTTTATATTTGCATAACAAAATCAAGATATGAACAAAAATTGTTAAGCAATTGGTAAAGAAAAATTTTCCAAGTAAATAGATAAAATTCCACATATTGAAAGAACAAGAACAACAAAAGCTAATTAAAAAAAGAAGTACACCAAAAAAAAAATCAAGAATAAAAAAGCAACAAGCAATAGAAATACATGTTACTTTGTTGGAGGGGAGCCCAATTAAAATAACTTGGAAGAGTGGACTTATGGAAACAACATTATATTGATCAGAATCTTGGAAATTAAAGTTTAGGATTGATTCGCTATAACTACCATTAATTAATTAATTAAATCACATCCCCAGCGATAAGTAGAGCCTCGTTTTCCATGATCGGGAGGGCATTGTTCTTCAAAATTGTGTTGCTTTTATGAACTTTGAGTTATAGGGGCAAATGATAATTGGACCGACATGCGTATCATTTGGCTAAAACTTTAAAGAAAAAGTTTATATCTCAAAATTCAATATAAAAGTCAACCCATTACCTTACACCACGCATCTTATTAAAGAAATATTGAAATTCCAATTGATTGAATGAGGATGCTCCAAAGGCTATCTCGACTATAAATAACAAGATCGTTTTCCCATTAACATTCCAATTCTTGTGTCTTATTCTCATTTCTGTCAGGAGGGAGGATGGCCATATGAAAGTTCAAAGGCTTCTTCTTTGCAAGTGACGGCTCCTATACACTCTGCAGAGAATCAACAGCTTATAATTAGGTGTATATTCCAAGGAGCAAGTACTCTCACCTTTGTTCTATTGGCAATGCCATTTTATCATGGTTTTTTTTTTTTAAAAAAAAAATCGTGCATATATATTTGAGGAAGTATTAAGAGACCAAAGATTGGAATGCTAGACCTCTATCCTATTAAAGATGTGTAATAATGTTAAGTAAAGCCTGCATTATTTCATTTTACCACTATTGGTCAGGTTATACTTTTAGCATTTTGCATTATTTAACATCATTTTGAGCACTAACGGAGTCAAGGTGGTAGCGAGTGGTGGCAACCGCTACTTTTCAATAATTTTTACTTTTTTTATTATATGTATAAAATTTGATATATATATATATAATATGATTATTTTTATAATTACCCTTTAATCACTTTTCATGCAAAATTTTGAGTTCATTACTAATTTTGTGCACATAGACTACTTTGGGAACCTAAGCATCAACATGTGTGGGTACATTTTTTCACTTGTTTAAAGAGTGACAACCATAAAATTGAATATGTATTTGATGATGTTGATTTTTTTAAATATAAGATTTCTTTATATTCTTAGTATTTCAATGTATTTATCAATGATATTGATACATGTATATTATTAATATATTTATATTTTCAATATCTCAATTTAATTTTTAATTGCAATATATAAAATGGGTCCTTTTTTTTTGGTATATATGAAGATTTATTGGGTCTTATGCTATCATTATCATATATAAAGAGCCTTATGTACAATATGCTAACTTTATCTCCCATTCTCTATTATAAGAAAAAACACTTTTAAGTTGAAACTTCTAAATATTAACATTATAATAGGCATTCTTTTGAGTGATGGGTATATTTTATTATTGTTATTGTTGTTGTTGTTGTAGTAGTAGTATTGTATATGATAAGGTGAAAGGAGATTGGGAAAATTTTTAAGCATCTAACTAGAAGTACTAATAATAATGGTTATGCCAAGATTACATAGATTGTTGAATTTTTCTTTGTTTCTCAAAATTGGAAATCCTTATTTTGAGCTTTGTATTTCCATTTGTATGGAATAGAGTAGTATTGTGATGGTGGGTCTTCAATGCTCTTGCACTATAGTAGCATCCGTTGGTGAAGTCGATTTCAATAATGGAAGAAACCGTAATCGATCAAGTTGATCAAGGTGCTGGAACCAATCGCCATAGACCAAAGCTATGGAGGAACCAACCAAATCATGCATGACTGAACACGGTGGGTTAGTTATAAGGTCAGTTGGGAGGTTTCTGTGACATCCCATGTAGGGGTCGGCTGGAGAGAAGAAAAAAGGAGAAAAGAAAAGACGAGAGAAGAAAAAGAGAAGAGAAAAAGGAGAAGAAAGAGAATAGGAAAACGATAAAAAAAAAGGAAAGGGAGAAAAGAAAGAAAGGCAACAGGTGGCAGAGAAGAGAGAAGGAAGAGAGAAAAAGAAGAAAGAAAGGGAGAGGAGCGGACCAGAGGAGAAAGAAGGAAGAAAAACAAAGAAGAAAGAAATAGAGAAACGCGGACTAGAGGAGAGAGGAGGAAGAGAGAAAAAAAAGAAAGAAAGGGAGTTGAGCAGACCAGAGGAGAGAGAAGGAAGAGAGAAAAAAAAAGAGAGAAAAGAAGAAGAAAGAAAGGGAAGAAGAAAAAGGGAGATGAGCAACACCGGGGAGAGAAAAAGAAAGAAAGGGAAGAAGAAAAAGGGAGAGGAGCAACACTGGGAGAAAAGAAGAAAGAAAAGAAGGAAGAAAAAGGGAGAACAATGCCGGGGAGCGAAGAAAAAAAAAGAAACGGGAAAGGAAGAAAGCATAGCTAAATCCACGCATGAACCAATAGCGAAGAAGTATCCCGCTATTGTGAGGTGAGTGAGTGCTAAATTTCAAAAATATTATATTTTTATAATATTATATACATTGTTATTGTGTTTGACAGTAGATGAAATTGTGGATGACATGAGCTGATAGAAAAATTTAAGTTGTTTGTGGATGTGACAGAGTTTTAAAATCTATTTTCTTGATACTATACGTAGTACATATATATATATATGTTTTTAAGTATGGAGAAACAAGTCTTTAACTGATTTCATTTCAAAATTAGCCTTGCAAGCTTTGTGTGATGCATTAGGCCAAAAATAACTATTATTGACTCATGGAATGCAAGCTTTAACTTTCTATTTTCACTAAGCTTGCAGTTTTTGATAAATATGCTATGTCATGAAATATGTTTGTGTATAAGTATATGGCTCATGAGTATACTACGTACTGTTTTATCATACTTTGTGAATACGTTGAAATTGTATTGATTTTCTCTTAATATAATTAAGGCACTCGAGGGTAATTTCCAAGAATAGGTAAAAAGGGGACCTGAAGTTCCGATTTATATTGGTGACGTGGGCGGTTCTCACGAGTAGGTAAAGGGGGACCTGAAGTCCCGATTTATATACGATGACGTGGGCAGTTCCCACGAGTAGTGATAATATCTGAGAATAAGCCTAAGGGCTATACTAAATTTACCCGATGACGATATTGACTTGTCTATTGTCTTAATATACATTGCATGTCATTGACACGTAAATTTTTATTAATGATTGATAAGTGAAATCTACATATATATTTTCTTGAATTTTATCATTTTTAAATCTTGCAAAGCATAAAATATCTTTCCGTTTAATGGAATAGTTTTCTACGCGTACTCTTGGATTTATAACTAATCCCTCCTTATGTTGTTTCCCCTTCTCGCCTGCTCACTGAGTCAATGATTATCACTAAGTCTATGAGACTCACATCTTCTTATTTTCTCTTTTTGCAGACAGAGACTAGTCTAACGTGAAACATCAATGAGCATGGTCTACCACATATTGGGTAAAGACAATTCTTAACTCATTTTTGAGTCACTCCGCTGATAGAGGTCGGGTTGTAATACTGTGGATTTGTATGTGGCAAACATTGGTTTTTGAGATAATGAAAATTTGAGATTTCGAACTCAACGTAGTTTAATTGTGATAGCATGCCTTAAAGTCAAAATAAAATGATTATGCTTGTTTTTGAATTCAAATACACATATATATATACTTGATTTAAAATTTATGCGGTTTATTGTAAGTGTACAGAAAATGGTTGAAAAGTCAAATGAGACTTGTTCAGGACTTGAGGGGATACTTCGAAAGTCTCGAACGCCAGTAGCGATCTAAGAGGGGTTGTTACAGTTTCTAACTCGACAAGTAGGGCTAAAATCTACGAAAGGGCACAGTGACTCAAGCTAGACGAGGTGTGGTTATGATGTAAGAAGGAGGAAGGAGGGTTGACAGACTTTGCGATTTAGGTTTTGTTCCTAAAAGAACGTTGCAAGAAGCATAGGTAAAAGGGGAATTAAAGAGGGGTAAATGTGTGATTCCCCACATAAATATAATTGAAAAAAATAATTAATTATTTAGTCGATTTTAAAGGAAGAATTCCCATAAAAAATCAAGCAAAATAATTGAAATAATCGCTGTCTTCAACCGACATCGAATAATTAATTTGATATTAGTCAAAACCAATCGATCTTGTGATTTTGGTAGATTGATGCTTGGTGCTATGTACCACTAAGTGCATAATTCATATAAAAAGCCTAAAAAACTGCAATTATTGCAATTGATTTCACTGCAATTCATAATCTTATTTTTTTAAAATTTTTTGTATACATATAGAAGCTCTTTTTCTATTTATTTAATAAAGAACACTACTTGTTTCTTTAAAAGAGAAGAGAGGAATTTTCACTTCCAAATGGAACTTTTGCTTATAAAAATAGACAATGAAAAGGATTAGATGCCAAATCAGGCTTCTTAAGTAGGTTCAGAAATATTGTTAGATGTTGATTTTTGCATCCTGCACTTACCAATTTGTAACATACTATTAACTAATTTTCACATTAATTAGAAGGAAATTAATGTTTTTCTTGGTGAGTGAATGCGATTGCTGCCTAAGCAGAATGCAAAATTTAGTATACATAATAAAATATTGAAATGGTCTCTGTTTACATATACTGATCAAGTTTCCTAGCCGTTAGGCGGCTAAGCCATGGCGGCCAACAGGCCGCCCTGGCAAATAGTGTCTCCTCCCATAGAAATGCATGGAACTTGCTCAAAACCAACAAATAATAGTACAAAAGCCGCCTGGGATTATTCTAATAGTCACTCTGCAACGACCTATTAACAGCTGTTTGATAGACTAAACTATATATGCGCCAAACCCTAAACTTTTCATGGTCTAGTTGTTGGGATGGAAAATCTGTGCATGTGATCATCAGTGATGAACTCGGCTACATGAGAGGGATTAGAAGGGGACCGGTATGGTCAAAATTGTTGGAAGAATTTGGAGCTTGGCTTCGGCAAGGTTATAAAAATTATGCACACGAAAATGCTTAATTAATGCTTTGTCAGTTAATGTCATTTGCTTTGGCAGCAAGCAAAGTCATGATTCCTTTTTGTATTTATCATAATCATTTTCAGTAATGACAATTATTAAACACTATCTCCACGGATAAAATACAGAATATTTTGGTCTAGACAGTGTACAATATGCCAAGAAACACAGGGTATACGGCTTGTACTAATTGCTTCATTTTTAAATAACAATGTGCTTACGTGATTCCTCAATTTTTATCTTATGCGTGAAGCTGGCACACGCTAAAGTTGAGCTCAAACCATAATTAATATTGTAATTCATGCGTATTAAAATTGTTCATGAGTATCAATCTTTGTAATCTGGCGGTTCATCCTTTAATTTCTTTTTTAAGAGATTTTAAGATTTCAGTTCCGATTTCAATATTAGAGGTGGGTGAAAAATTGACAAAAGAGTTAAACAAATAATTAAGCTTTGATCATGATCAATTGTTGGCAATTATTTAATTTCTTCACAGACTAAATTAACATATACAAGGCCAAAGCATGAAAACAGGCCATGAATGAGGGGATGGAATATTAAATTAAAAAAATTTAGGTATATGAAAGTTCATGCTTAATATTATATATTTCCTTAATCAGTTACCAATTCACCATCAACATTCTGTGACATGTTGGCCAGTAAATCTTGTCATATCCTTCGGATATTAGGTCATGACAATGTCTCTGTTGGTTGAGGTGTCAATCAGTTGCATTGACCACCAATCACAGGATGTTAAAATCAAGTTGGGACAATTAATTATATATTTAATATATCAACAAGTGATTGATAATTATAAGATTCCTTGAGCTAACATATGCTTAGGCATGCATGGTATTGGTAAAAAGGTCAACCAATATCTAGTCTTAACAGCTTGGGATTGAAATTTGATAATTGAGATTGATAGGCAAGCTGTTTAACCGGCAATCATAAATATATATATATATATATATATATATCTCTCTCTCTCTGTTTCCCTCTCTCTTCCCTAAACTTCATTAACGGTATATAAAAGAAAAAAAATCATATATATATTTATTGTATGCACCAATATTTTACTACTAAATTTTCACAATTTGTCACAAATAATAATTCTATCCTAATTATGGCAAAAAGAAGAATAATTACATAAAATTTAATGTTGTGTGAAAAATCCACGGTAAGTGGAAAATGTTAATAAGTTAGTCTAGTGCACACAATTAAACTGCTTGAATATTTTTCAAATTTCTTGTGTTTATCATATAGTGTTAAATTTATTGTTTAGGTCATCGGCATCAAAATTATCAACTTAAACATATATATATAATGTATTATATATCCTTTAATTTATGTGCTAAATAAGTATATGTATGAAAATATTAATTATGCACAAAAATGCATGAATAAGTGCATCCTACATTTTGAACTTTCAAAATGAATTATTGTTAATTTCTCCAAGTCAATATGTATATATATTGTGTTAAAGTAGGCATGTGAGCAGAATAGATTTACAAGTTAAAGTCATGTGCTTTGGTTTTAACTTTGTACAATAACTTATTAACAGTTACTAGAATTAGTTAGTTTTTACTTTGTTAGTTAAAGAATTAGTTTTCTTTACTGCACTAGTAACAGACTATAAATAGGAATTGCATTGTACAGAGCAATATGAGAGTTAATAAAATTTTCTGGATTCTTCTTCCTGCAGCAATAACAAATAAGATGTATGTTTCTTGGAAGTGCTGCAATAATCTGATAGTGGCTTGGCTCCTAGAGTCTATCACACCATCTATTGCCTCAATGGTCTTTTACATGGACTCTGTTGCAGAGATTTGAACAACCAGATGACACACGCATTTACAATCTGTAATTTTCTCGTTGTAACCTTACACAAGGAACTAAGTCAATTGACATGTATTTCTTTGAGTTGAATAGTCTTTGGGAGGAACTTAAAAATTATCGTCCTATGCCACATTGTGCTTGTGGAGGCTGCACTCAGAATTGTTGCGAAAAGTATGTTGATCAGTATCATAAGGACATGGTCTTTCGATTTCTAAATGGACTCAATGAGTCTTATACAGCCTTGAGGTCTTATATGATAATCATGGAGCCTTTTCCAACTTTGAATAAGGCATATAATTTGGTTTTCAGAGAGGAAGCTCAAAGGAAGTTGCTAATTCAATCACAACCTCTATCTGAGTCATTTGCTATGGTGGCAACTGCTGATAGAAAGAAGAAAAGGAAGTCTAATATGCTATGTAGTCACTGCGGGAAGAAAGGTCATTTGAAGGAAAAATGTTATAGGCTAATTGGGTTTCCAAATGATTTTAAGTTCAATAAGAACAAAGCTGGCTTCAAGAAAGGAAATTTAGGGAATCCATCAATCAACAGTGTCTCAACTGCTATTGATACTCAAAATGATCAAGAAGAAGGTTTAGGGTCCAACACTATGTCCCATATGTCTTTTACAAGGACTTAGTTTCAAAAGTTACTTGCTCTCATCAAAGAGAATGACTCTGACAGTGTTGGTAGCAATTCCTCAACCACTCAGCACACTAGGCATTCTTTGGTTAATTCAGCTCTTGCAGGTATCATTTCCGATCACCATTGTTTTAATGCCTTGCATTAACATTCAAACAACCAATGTCTTGTAAACAATGTCATAATTAAACATAATTCTTGGGTAGTGGACACAGGTGCATCAGATCACATTTCATGTTATCTTGAGAATTTTGTATCTTATAAGTCGGAGAAAAATGTATTTGTGCATTTGCCAAATAATGCTAAAGCTATAGTCACACATATAGGGGCAGTTAAACTAAATCCTTTGTTAACCCTTCATAATGTTCTTCATGTCCCTGCTTTCAAATTTAATCTTGTTTCAGTCAGCCAACTCACAAAGTCTAAAAATCACTTCATATTCTTCACCGATTCATGTTATGTGATTCAGGACCTCAACACATGGACTGTGACTGGGGTTGCTAAAGTTTCATCAAGACTCTACTTCATGCAGAATAATCAAGATGCACAATACCTTGAGCAGTTTAGTTTTGATAAAACTGTAAAGCTTCCATTTAATTCTTCCATCAACACTTGTTAAACAGATTCCAAAGTTTTTGATTTGTGGCATTATAGACTTGGTCATGTACCTATTGATAAAATAAAATTGCTTCATAAACAGGTTCCTGCTATTTCTTGTGAGCATGAATTCTTATGTGAAGTTTGCCATTTAGCTAAACAAAAAAGGCTACATTTTCCAAAACATGTTTCAAATACAAATTTTCCTTTTGAGATAGTACATGTAGATATTTGGGGGCCTTATGCTACATGTACTATAGGAGGACATCATTATTTCTTTCCAATGGTTGATGATTTCAGTAAATTTACATGGATATTCCTAATGAGAGCCAAATAAGATGCTTTGTCAATCATTCCTTCCTTTTATAACTTGATTCAAAATCAGTTCAATACTTCAATCAAGCAAATAAAATATGATAATGGCCCTGAATTCAATTCACTTGAGTTTTATGCTTCTAAAGGTATTGTGCACCAGTTATCCTGTGTTGAAACATCACAACAGAGTGGTGTTGTGGAAAGGAAACATCAAACTTTGCTTGTGGTAGCCCGATCATTATTGTTTCAGTCAGGTTTACCTACAAAATTCTAGAGGGATGTTATTCTTACTACAGCTCACATCATTAACAGAGTTCCTTCTAGTGTCATCCATAACAGAACACCTTATGAAGTTCTTTTCCATAAACCTTCTTCATATGATTATTTTAAAGTGTTCGGGTGTCTATGTTTACTTCCACATTGACACATGCAAGGAAGAAATTTGATAAAAGAGCATCCAAAAGTGTATTTCCGGGCTATCTAGTAAGTATTAAAGGTTATAAAGTCTATGATCTTGATGCACATAAGGTCCTCATATCAAGAAATGTGATTTTTCATGAGAATGTTTTTCTTTTTAAGTCCAAATCTGATTTTGCTAAGTCTTTTGAATTTTGTCAAACACCTGATCTGCATGAGTCTAATATTCATTTCCTTGACCTTTTTAATGATAATTCAGCCTTTCACAATCCTTCATTATCTGAAACAACACCACTTGAACATCCTTCATCATTGTTTTCAGATTATAATGTTGAAACTAATCCACATTCTCTTTTGCTATCATTTGACAATGTATCTTCTGATGTTGTACCTATTGTTTCACCTAATGCTGATTCTATAGCTTCTGTACAACCTAACTCAAATATGCCTTATGAGTCATCACTTAAGAGAAGCAGTAGGATTAGACATCTACCAAAGTATCTAGAAGTCTATGATCATAATCTTCCTTCACAAAGTAATATTGTCACAGCACATCCTATTTCTAAGTACTTGTCTAGCAATATGCTTTCCAATGAACATAAAATTTTTACTACTTCATTATCCCAAATACCTGAATCTCAATTCTATCACCAAGTTGTACGTTATTCTCAATGGAGAGATGTAATGCAAAGTGAGTTGAAAGCCTTGGAAGACAATGGTATATGGAGTGTGGTACCCTTGCCTAAAAATTGTCATACAGTAAGGTGTAAGTGGGTTTATAAAATCAAAATGAATGCAGATGGTGCTATGGAGAGGTATAAGGCACGCTTGGTGGCCAAAGGTTATAGTCAAGTGGAGGGATTTAACTATCAAGAAACCTTTAGTCCAGTTGCAAAACATACTACTGTGAGGGTATTTCTGGCACTTGCAGTAGCTAAAAATCAGTTCTTGTCTCAATTAGACATCAACCATGCCTTTCTGAATGGAGATCTGGAAGAAACAGTCTATATGGATTTTCCTCGGGGTTATCATATCTAGGGGGAGTGTGCACTAGGAACTAAAATGGTGTGTCACCTACATAAGTCACTATATGAGCTTAAACAAGCTTTTAGACAGCGGAATTCTAAATTTGTAGCCTCATTGTTGCAATATGGTTTTAGTCAATCAAAATTTGATTATTCTTTGTTCACCATGACAACTATCAGTGGAGATTTTGTTGCATTGCTGGTGTATGTGGACGATATTGTCATTGGTAACTCATCCTTACAGGCTGCTGATGAAGTGTAGAAGTATTTGAGTTCAAAATTTAAGTTGAAGGATCTTGGTAAGTTGAAATATTTCCTTGGTCTGGAAATTGCAAAGTCAACTGAAGATATTTCTTTATGCTAAAGAAAGTATACATTGGATTTACTTGAAGAACATGGAATGTTGGGAACCAAACCAACTTCAACTCCTATAGATTACAATCCTAAGTTGAAAAAAGCAGAAGAAGAGGAAAAACTAGTTGAGCCTACTTTATATCGACAGCTAATTGGGAAATTGTTGTATCTGACTTTTGTTAGGCCAGATATAACCTATGCAGTTCAAGTTTTATCCCAATTCATGGATAAACCTGGACATGTGCATATGATGGCAGCTAGGGATGTCAACGGGTACCCTATTATAGGGTACCCGTGGGTATCCGACCCGTTTATACAGGATTAGGGTACTCATAAACGGGTTCAGGTAGGGTTAGGGTAGTGATTTCATTACCCGAATTTTAATAGGGTAGGGTTAGGGTACCACCCCTTGGGTACCCATTACCCGATTACTATTTATAAATATTTTATTATTATTTTAATAATTAAATTAAAAATTTATAATTTTTACCAACTTTACAAGTAAATTTTTTTGTTAAAAACTAACAAATATATGAAAAGTATGATTACTTTAATTGTTAATGTGATGACATTAATATATTTAAATTAAAAAATTATTATATTGTTATTTATGTTTAAGTATGATTACTCTAATTATTAATATGATGACATTAATACTTTTATGAATGCGTGTGTATATATTATGTATTTTAAATATAAGTATATTTACTTTTTATTTTGTTTTAATATTGTAAAAATTATAACTCATAAAATTATTAATTACAATATATATATGTTTATTTATATAAACATATAACATATAAATCTAAAGGTAAGTTATAAGATTAGAAAAGTTAATTGGGTAATTGGGTTTTCATGAAGAAAATTTTAATAATTTTTTTATTTAATCGAGTATTTAAACAGGTTAGGATAATTATAGGGTAGTGGGAATGTATTAAGGTTAGGGTTAGGGTAGTAGTTTTAAAATTAAGCGGATAGTTAATAGGGTTAGGGTAATTGATTTTTTATAGGGTTAGGGTTCGGGTACCTCGAAATTATAGGGTACCCGACCCGTTGACATCCCTAATGGCAGCATATAGAGTTTTGAAATATTTGAAAATGGCACCTGGACAAAGGATCTTAATGAGAGCAGTTTCTGAATTATGCATTATAGCATATTCTGACAGTGATTGGGCTAGATGCCTTGATACTAGACGATCTGTAACAGGTTTCAGTGTGTTTATTGAATATTGGCAAATCTTTGGTGAGCTGGAAGTCTAAGAAGTAGTCTGTGGTAGCTCGAAGTTCAGCAGAAGCAGAGTATTGTTCAATGGCATCAGTTTGCTGTGAAGTGATATGGCTACAGTCTTTATTGGCATATTTTGGTTTTGAGCATAAGGGTGCAGTAAAGCTATATTATGATAACCAATCTGCCATTCACATTTGTAGAAACCCAGTATTCCATGAACGTACTAAACATATTGAGCTTGATTGCTATTTTATCAGAGAAAAGGTGGTGGCTGGAATGATAGAGCCTATGAACATAACAAGTGATGAGCAAGTAGCAAATTTGTTTACAAAAGCTTTACAACCAAAGCAATTCCATAATCTCCTCAGCAAGATGTGTGTTCATAACATTCACGCACCTCTTGAGGGGGAGTGTTAAAGTAGGCACGTGAGTAAAATAGATTTACAAGTTAAAGTCATGTGCTTTGGTTTTAACTTTGTACAGTAACTTATTAATAGTTACTAGAGTTAGTTAGTTTTTACTCTATTAGTTAAAAAATTAGTTTTCTTTACTGTACTGGTAACAAACTATAAATAGGAATTGCATTGTACAGAGCAGTAAGAGAGTTAATAAAATTTTCCAGATTCTTATTTCCTGCAACTAAGCTCCTCTGCTTCTTCGACATCTCCAAAAACTTTAACATATTGTATAAATAATTCACTATTCATACATTTTGGAGCCTTGTAGATACATTTATTAATAACAATGTTTACAATTTAATTTGCTAATGAACTAATCACAAGATTAATGGTGAGTTTCAGTGCATTTTTGCAATCTGGAGGATGGAATTGGAACAAGGTGAATGGTATTCGAAATATATAAATAATAGACTTTTTGCATGTACTAATCAAAAGCAGAATATGCATTTGCTTCATTGTCTAGCCAATTTTTCTTTTTTTTTCTGATTAAATTAACTAATTAATATCTTGTTTGTCAACACTATTGTGCATTGATTTTTTTTTCTAAAAAAAAAAAGAAGAGAAAAAATGAACTTATATACAAGTTGCAATATGCATTTAAATTTCCTTCTGTTTATATTCTGGAAGTCAGCTCTTTGGTTATTGACATTATCAAATCAATCATAAACCAATCTAGTCACAGTTTTGCACCCTGACATGTTCAAAGGCATTAAGCTAGCTTAACTATAAATATAACCCACATTTTCTTTTTCATACACCACATTGCTCACACAAATCAAGTCTCATTAATCTCCTCAAGACAAAATGGCCGCAGGCCAAAAGCTGCTCTCCTTTCTCCTTTTTCAGCTGATTCTTGTTCTTCTGGTCTCAGACCTCAGCAATGCAGAGGGCTTGAAACTCGGGTATTACTACAAGACCTGCCCTAAAGCAGAGTCTATTATCAGGAAGACAACTTACCGATTCATTTCTCGAGCTCCAACTCTTGCAGCTCCTTTGCTTAGGATGCATTTCCATGACTGCTTCGTTAGAGTAAGTTGTTAAACCTTTTTGCATCATATTTTTTATTAACGAAAAAGATTTGAAATCAATTTTTTAAATAAAGAATACATACATTTATCATTAAATTCAATGTTTAGATGCAACACGTATAGTTATCAATAATTATAGAGCAAATTAAGCACTTTATTTCATTGGTAAACTTCTGTATATGTCTATCAAAATGAACTATAGCATTTAACAAGTTGATTGTTTTTCTATCTAATTCTCAGGGATGTGATGGTTCGGTGCTTCTAAATTCCACAAAGAACAGCCAATCAGAGAAAGCTGCATTTCCCAACCTAAGTTTGCGAGGCTTCTATGTGATTGATGCTGTAAAATCCGCAGTCGAAGAAGCATGTCCTGGTGTGGTTTCCTGTGCAGATATCCTTGCCTTAGTAGCTCGAGATTCAGTTTCCATGGTAACTAATTATACCCCTCATTATTCTTTCTTTTTCTCTAAATTGTATATCAAACCAAAACAATATGTTATCCCAGTTTCTTTAAATTCCTTTTCAGATACATGGACCCTTCTGGGAAGTTCCCCTTGGACGAAGAGATGGAAGAGTTTCACTCTTGAATGAGGCCTTCGCAAACTTGCCTTCTCCTTTTGCCAACATAACTACACTCAAACAAATGTTTGCTGTTAAAGGTTTAAGCCTAAAAGATCTGGCCGTTCTATCAGGTATTTTTCATTTTGGTTTTTTTTTTTTAATCGGGACTAAGACTAAATCTGTCCCTATGTTGAATTTTGTCATTATAATTTCAATTTTGTTGATTTTTAAATAAAAATTTAATAAATTTAAAACACAATAATAAAATTCAGTATTAAGTCATCATATAGTGTCAAATTTTATCTATATTATTCGTCTATCTTAAAAACTATTTTAATTTGTGCTGTTTCGAATTATACAGGAGGACACACCATTGGCACATCCCATTGCAACGCATTCACCAACCGTCTCTACAATTTCACTGGCAAAGGTGACACAGACCCATCAATGGATCCAAACTACATTGTGAAATTGAAGCAAAAATGTAAGCCAGCAGACACAACTACGCTGGTGGAGATGGACCCTGGAAGCTTCAAGACCTTGGACGATGATTACTTCTCTCTCGTAGCTAAAAGAAGAGGGCTCTTCCAATCTGATGCTGCCCTTCTCAATGATGAAGAGACTAAAGCTTATGTCATCCTTCAGTCTTCGACCCACGGATCTACGTTCGGCAAAGATTTTGCTGAGTCAATGGTGAAGATGGGTAAAGTTGCAGTCCTCACTGGCCTCCAAGGTGAAATCAGGAAACATTGTGCTGTGGTGAATTAATTTTCATTTTCTTTTTCTTTTTTCTGTTGAAGATTTTTTTATTTTTGTGGCATCTTAAATTAAGATGTGAATTAAGGTTTGGCCACAAAAAATGTACTGTTCGTGTTAATTTATGAGTATGGCTTTACAAACTGCAGCCGTACATTGTTGCTGAGTGTAATTTGTGGGAATATTTTCACTGTAAATAATGATTCCAACTCAATAAAATCCTTGACCTTTTTCTTGATTACTTGTTTTTAAATAATTAATTTTTTGCTTAATTATTTAATTACTTCTGATTGATACACACCATCAGAAACTGCTGGCCATTATTCCATCCAAGCCATATAGGCCTTGTTTGTGGCAGAAAAGTGTTACATAAAATATGATAAAAGACATGATGCTTTGGAAGGTGAAATTTGTACTAATAATAATTAAATTAATGCTTAGCACGTCGTATTAA
Source organism: Theobroma grandiflorum (assembly GCA_036013995.1). Classification (NCBI taxonomy): domain Eukaryota; kingdom Viridiplantae; phylum Streptophyta; class Magnoliopsida; order Malvales; family Malvaceae; genus Theobroma; species Theobroma grandiflorum. The sequence continues at coordinate 3,398,121 of CP142127.1, forward strand.
TTAATATCATATATATTTAAAAAATAATGAAACATCGAAAGAGAATATTCAACTTAAAGTTATGAAATTTAAAGAAGAAAATGATAACGCTCGAAATATATAGTACAAATTGTATGATTTGACCTATACGATTATATAAAATTATAAAAATATATTTTTTGTATCATCAATTACTAATCCCTGTTACAAGCTATTAATTTGGCATTACGTTTGCGATGTCAAAATACGTTTTTAGTTCAAACGCAATGTCAAACGCTTATTGATTTGATTTGAAAAATGTTTTTTTATTGTACTTTTCGAGTCAATTGCAAAAGCTATTTTGAGTAACAATCAATTATTCAAATATTTTGCATTTTAAATAAAAATTTAATATGTTTCAAAAAATAAAAATATAGTGAGAATATAATTATTTAATTTCTAGTTTGAAGTAATATTAATTTTGTAGAGAATCTAAAAATTAGTTTTTTGACATATATTTCAAATTAAACTTTGCGATAATTTATTTTTGATACATTTTAGCAATGTTATACATTTAATCATTTTCAAATAGTTTAACTCTTCACAATATTTTTTACAACAATGTCAAATACTCAAAAATCTAAATCACATTTTTCACAACAATTTCTCATACTATTTTCCATCCAAACTAATTAATAACCTATCCATATGCCAAACCCCACATTTTTTTTTGCCAGGAATTCCAAACCAATCATATGTATTGGCATAATTTAGGGTACAAAGCCTGCCATGATCTAAAGTATACATGCAGCCCTTATTTAAATGAAAGATAATAATTAGTCTTAGATACATTGCCCAGAGGAGAGAAAAACTGCAGCTGCATAAACCACTTTGCCTAGTTGTTACATATATTACAATATTTCAGGACAACTGGCTCTCATCCCATCATTTTATGAGTCAATAATACAATTTATTTATTATATATCTGAATGAAAAATCTATTCCTCAAATTTATCCAATTATACACTTATTTAGCAAACTTCATCCGTTTTTTGGCACATTAAATAATATTGAAAACAAAATAGCACCAAGCAGCACATGCAATGCCGGCCCCCAGCAGCATGAGAAATCAATAATATCACCAATGGGAGGGAAATTCTCTCATCTGAAGCTTAAATAATTGGTGGCAAGCCGACAATGACTAGACTTTTGCATTGAATAATCCATATAATATTTGCATTGCAGGCAGCTGGTTAACCATGACTTTAATATTTTTTTTCCTTTTTCTTTTATTTTTTTAACATATTATTAGGTTAGTAGGAGTGTATTATTTGTTCTTTTCTTGTTCTAATCTTCTTCTTTTCCCGTTCAGGGAGAACAAAAGGAGTCAAGGAGATGCTTCTCGGTCTTAGGGAACATTAATTAGTGTTATCAGTCTTGTCTTTCGGTTGAGTTGTTCCTTTTATATATAATTAAGTGACGAATATGGACAAGGTTTAGGTCAGATTTTTTTCATTAAAATAAATAAAATTTTAAATTAATATATCTATAAACCGTGTTTAAATAATTACAAGATTTAAAATTTTTAAATAATTTAAACAAATTATACACATTTCTATTAAAAATTAATTATTCATTTTTTATTAATTTCCTCCTTAATGAATTCTAGTATTCATGGATTTGATGTTCAATTTTATTTTTTATGAGATATGAACGGGAATTTTTTTGAGAAAAAAAGAATTTGTTAGATTTTTCTATTATGAAATAAAAATTTATAAATGTATAAAATTGTTACGTCAAGATATAGAAAAAAAAAACACATCATATAGATAAATTGAGAGAAAGAAAAGCAATGCTTTCCCTACTTCCTTTCTTAAAAATAAGATCATCTTTATTCAGAATATATATCAAAGAGGATGAAGGTATCATGACCAAATTCATAGACATTCTTTAATGGCATAATATACAAAAAAACTTTTAAATTATTAAAAAATATTCAAATAAACTCTTATATTTTTATTAAGTTCAATTAAATTTTTATATTTTTATTTTGAGTCAAATAAATCATTTTACTTTTTATTTTGAGTTGAATAAACTCTTATGATTAATAATTAACTTAGTTAAAATGTCATTTGCTATTCTATGTTACGTGACAATGATGTGGTATGCTAAAATATCATAATTGATTATGATATGACATGTTGGTATATCAAAATTGATAATGACATGACATACTAATTTGGTATGATAATATGATCATATGATTTTTTTTTCCTTCTATATCAATATCATATTAGTGTTATATGAATATAAAATTACAAGTGATATTTTTACTAATAGTAATTAGTCAATTATTAATCATAAAAACTTATTTGATCTAAAATAAAAATATAAAAATTTAATTAAATGTAATAAAAGAATAAAGATTTATTTGTATATATTTAAATAATTTAAAAAGTTATTTAAATATTATACCTTTCTTAATTAATTTAAAGATTTATTAATCCCCTTATTGATTTAGCAATTGGCTGGCCATTCTTTTTAGCAGATCCGTTAGATGTTCTTATGATAGATAGAATAAAGTGTTTGTTTAATTTTATAATTAATTAGTCAGTAATTATGTGTCTTTGGTTCTGAAATTAAAGTTTTCGAGATGCCATCTCTAAAAAATGGAAAAGAAAGTTTAGGGGATTTTATATGCTGAAGGGACAAGTAGATTTCAGAAGCAAGTTATGACAAAGGACATAAAGGGACACCTTTCTCTTTCTTAGATGGTAACAATGACAGGGGCCTTTCTTTAGTTAGTTACCACATGAAAAGCACATAGATTAATGGGTTTTTTTTTTTCAATGATTTTATTGTAAATTTTTTTTTTTACATTGGTAGATAGATTTACAAGTATTCATGACCAAAATTTATCCAATGGGTTACTTCTTTATCATTTACATTGGTAGATAGAACTCAAAGGTTTTATTTATAAATATGAATTGATTTATTAATTATAATTACCAATTTATTGTGTAATTGTTTTAAATAAAAGTAGTATTATATTTTTTTCTCAACCAAATGGATTCTTTTTATTATGTATGAGAAAATTAATATAAAGTTACGTTTACGTCGAAACTAGACAAACTGTAAGCAAGCTTACCAACATTTTAGTAAGAAACTATTTGAATATTTTACAAAACAAAACAAAGTAAAAAAATTCTTTAAAAGTATTTTTATTCTTCCATCACCAGTTTATGTCACTACAGTCTAAAGCAAGATTTTAGTGGCATAGAGCTTCTGGTGTGGGTAAGTGCTATACAATTTCAAAAGAAGCCTATGATCATAGTGCCACTACAAATCATAGTGAAAACAAAAACACAAAAGCATTCACAGGGCGTTTCTAGCCTCGTAACAAACGAGAGCTGCGTGAACATATCCGCCTATTCAAATCAAAAACAACAGAAAAAAAGCATAATGGAACCTGTCGAAGAAAAAGTTGCAGCAGATTCATGGCACTAAAAGGTTGTTCACATCAAGCATCGTGAACCTAGCAAACCGTGAGCCTTCAAAGGCTTTCAACATCAGTCTTTTTTAACTTGGAAACAAGACTCAGGGGATCCACCAAAAAGCCACAAAAGCACAATCGAAGGCAACAGAAATAAACTTGCACCATGAAAACAGAACGAGCAGAAGAAAAGTCCAAGCTTCATCCTCAATGGAGCAAAGAGCATAGATGGAAGCATTAGTAGGAAGTACCTTCGATGCTGTAACCTAACTAAACATCACAAGAACACCCACTGTCTTTTTTTTAAAATATTTTAATTAATTTTTTTTTTGAATTTAAAAAAAAAAGATTTAAACTAACTCTTTAAATAAGAAATCATACATTGATCAATGAACTAAATACTTAAATGTAAAAAATTATTATTTTTTATTTTAAAATAAAAGCAAATACTAGCAGTAAAAATCAAAAGTAAATCAAGATAAACTTATAAGTTTTATCAATATCTAGGCATTCCTGTCTCGTGGGACAGCCAGGGAAAAAAGAGAGAAAATAATGAAGATAAGGACATATGAAACTTCCTTGTGCGCGTCTTCTTGCCTATCCCCCGTGACATGTTCTCCCATGGGGCATGCCACGTTTGCCGAAAGGATGTCTCTCGGCCATGTTAATTTTACAAGTATCATGGTCCACCACTGCCATTGATCATGATATATTATTATGTATCTATTCCAAAATACAAAATAAAATAATTGTAAAAAACCAATTATATGACTTCAATCATAAAATTTATCAGATTAATTAGTAGTACATTGAACTCTACGGTTTCTTAAAATAATGATCTTTTATCAAGTACTACTAATTACTACGTACCTTAATTAAATGTAATTATGAAATGTAATTGATACATAATTTCTGTCAAAAGAATAAGTTTCGATTATTTTATTTTTTCAATTAAAAAAATTGAACTCATTATGAGGAGTTTGATTTTGTTAATTTATTTTATTTTGTAGCGTTTGTTTTTATAAGAACCTATTACACTCATTAATTAGATAATAAGCATAATAATTGTATATAATTGATGCAGGGTGGAGTCACTCTTGCTTTGTTTTTTTGGCCTTTTGAAACGAACTGTTAACATTCTCTATTACCAAAAGTGGTGGGAGAATGAAATTGCAGATCACTTTCCTCTTTTGTCATCTTTTTCTGATAGAATTCGTTCCTGCCTCAACCAAACTGACATGGCCCAAGACATTTCCTAACTTGTTAAGAAAATGTGCACCATTGAGTTCCAAAGAAATCGATATTGTTCGCTTTTCACTGTACATGTTCTCTTTTCGGTTTTGGAAGTTAAGTTACACATTTGGTCAATCTTACTACTAATAGCTATTTAAATATTTTAGAAATATAATCAAGATCTTACTGACATGATATAAGAGTTTTGGGTCTGATAGATCAAAAGTTTATTAATTTGATATCAGATTTTTGAATTTAATAAATTAAAATTTTCTCCTCTTCTAACGCAAAGAATGAAAGAAACTTGTCAAGTCAAAACAAAAGAGACAGCCAAACTCAATATCTACTTTTCCTCGCAGACCTTTTCATTGTTAGAAGTGGAGATTTCTTTTCCTTTTTGTCGAGTTTCTATTGGAAATTTGCTTCCTGCCTCAAACCCAACACTACAGTATTTGTATATGTGGCATATGCCCTAAGACATTCCAGAATTGTTGTGTAATATTGTGTAATAAAAATAGAGCTTAGATGTAATGAGATCATAATTATATGTTCTGTTTCTCTTTGACAGCTCGATCATTGTTTGCCCTTTTTACTTTTTGTTTCTTTCCATCTTCTAGGCATCTGCATGTTGACAAACTTTATTCTCCATGAATCCCAGTTTTACGTTTCTTGACGCCTACGTATTGTCGGCTGTAAAGCAGTGGCAGCAGGTACCAAAGTATTGAATAGAAACAATAGGCAAGACAGCTCATGGCTAACATGCATGGTGATATGATGATATCAAAGCCATCGAGAGCAGGTGAACCAATTGAATTGTATTCTACTCTATATCTTGTTCTTATCTCACGTGATTTTAGTGTAACATGATCCAAGTTCATATCCACCAAATCTGCATCCATAAGATGCTTACCCGCCACGTATACCAATTACAACGGTAATTAAGCTTAATTCTAATCAACTTAAATCAATTGAAAGACTTGATTCACATGGACAGACATAGGCTTAATCTCCGCCTTACACAATTGTTTATTTGGATAAATTCCGCCCACCCGTTGATGTTACAGAATGAATCCTATGTCAATTGGAAAGAGACAGGCGCATAACTAATCATATTTTTTATTACAATGCTTTAGATTAAAATATATTACAGTAAATTGTAAGATAGGTAAGGCGGATAACGGGCTTCATATTATCTTGCTTTCTTTGTTTTTTTTAATCTTATAGTAATTCAAATCAACGTCTATAAGAACTTCCCTTGGTTTCCAACATTGAACAACATCAAACTTTGCTTTCTTCAAAGAGGTTTTCCCAACAGAACTTGAATAGAAAGTGAGACGACATTGTTCCAAGTTCTGTCAAAAATGGCAGGAACAGGCTTTCTGGGGATTGTTGTGTTGGGTCTTTTAGCAATTATAGGGTCAACTCATGCTCAGTTGCAGATGGATTTTTATGTTAAGAGCTGTCCTAAAGCTGAGAAGATTGTGAAAGACTATGTTAACAAGCACATCCCTAATGCCCCGTCACTGGCCGCCACCTTCATTAGAATGCACTTCCATGATTGTTTTGTCAGGGTATGTACATCTTTTGGTCTCCCATTTTTTTTGTTTCATACCCTATAGAATGCAAGGACTAAGAGTGAATATTTGCTTTTCAGGGTTGTGATGCATCTGTGCTTCTAAACGCAACCTCCGGCCAATCGCCAGAAAAGAATGCCGTCCCAAATCAAACACTCAGGGGCTTTGATTTCATTGATAGAGTGAAGAGCCTCCTTGAGGCTGAATGCCCCGGAGTTGTCTCTTGTGCAGATATCCTTACTTTGATTGCAAGGGACTCTGTCGTAGTCATTGTAAGTAAATCACTCCCAGGAAGCTAATAATTTCCTGGATTGCATTACTGAAAGCGTTGCTGTTTCTAACTGCAATTCATTTGGTTGCAAACAGGGAGGTCCATTTTGGAATGTTCCAACAGGACGAAGAGACGGGGTGATCTCAAATGCATCGGAAGCACTTGCCAACATCCCATCACCATTTAGCAACTTCACAACTCTCCTCGGACTTTTCAATAACCAAGGACTTGATGCAAAAGACTTGGTTCTGCTATCTGGTATTCAAGTTATATCATATTACATTTCCAATTATATCTGATGCCACGTTTTTCTTTCAACATTGTCATCTGCTTTGGTTAATTGTTGCAGGCGCTCACACCATCGGGCTAGCTCATTGCCCAGCATTTTCACGCCGACTGTACAACTCCAGCGGCCCTGGCGGTGTTGACCCGACCCTTGACAGCGAATACGCTGCTAATCTCAAGGCAAACAAGTGTAGAACTCCCAACGACAACACCACAAAAGTTGAGATGGACCCTGGAAGCCGTAACACCTTCGATCTTAGCTACTACACTCTCCTAACCAAAAGAAGGGGTCTTTTCAATTCCGATGCTGCCTTAACTACAAACTCAACTAGTCGGGCTCTCATCAATCAACTCCTTTCTAATCCCCTCAAATTTTTCTATGCTGAGTTTGCCAAGTCTATGGAGAAAATGGGTCGGATCAATGTTAAGACAGGATCAGAAGGTGAGATTAGGAAGCAATGTGCATTTGTCAACAGTTAGGAGCTTGCTTTTTCTTCCCTTTTCTTTGTTTTAACATTTTATTTATTCATAGGCCTGGGTTAATGGAATAACCAGCTGAAGACGAGAACTTTTTGGTTCCTTCAGCTGTAACTGTGGGTACCGTGGTTGGGTTCTTTTGTTCTGTATGTAGTCAATGTCGCGTTGTGAATAATTGAGCTCACTGTTCATTTTTCTTCTTTTTGGGTAACTGAGCTCAATATATTCCTATCTTCATGTAATAGGCTGGAGTGTTGAATAATTATTAATTTATTACCTGTAATGTTCTCTTCCCTGTTTCTTTTTTCAACGATAATTTAGAATCTGTGAGTGTTGAATAATTATTAATTTATTACCTGTAATGTTCTCTTCCCTGTTTCTTTTTTCAACGATAATTTAGAATCTGTGTGTTAATTACCATCGGATAAATTTACACTGTCCTGCTTGTTTATCCAAGGCGTCCAACTATATATGCTAAAAATTTTACTCGACGGAGACCTTCATTTCTATTTGGATAATGCCATTAACAATTTATTGCAGTACTTTTGTTTTGAAAGTTCTGTCACGTCTCTTTCAAAGTTTCAATGATATATTTCCAAAAAAAAAGAAAAGATAAAAAAACTCAATGATAGTCTGACAATTATGTTGACCTGTCTAATGAAATTTATGACACCAGTGACAGTTAAAAATTATTTTGATAATAAAAATTAAAAAATTAAATTATTTAAATAACTTTCAATAAAAATTTTATATTTTTATTATATTTAATTAAATTTTTATATTTTAATTTTAAATTAATTATTAATCATAAAAGTTTTTTTATTTAAAATAAAAATATATAAACTTAATTAAACATAATAAAAAATAAAAATTAAATTAAATTTTTTTAAATAATTTAAAAATTTTTTTAAACATTATATGTACCAAGAAAAATGAAATGCTAAAAGGTCCAAAATGTTAAATTGTAAATTTGATGTAACGAATCAAGTGATATTAACTTGAATGGTAAAATGATTAAAAGTTAAATAAATTTATATTTTTTTTAATTTAAGACAAAACACAATGTTTGAGTAATGTAAAGTAGTGTTGATTCTTTTGCGATTTTTTCTTATTAAAAGAATTAAAAAGCTGATAAAGTATGACCCAAAAACAAGAAAATAGAAAAGGTAATTGATTATTCACAACTTTGGTATGGGTTAAAGAAAGAAAAGAATTAGCTGGAAAGAACTTTAGTTTCATCCACTGTTTTGGACTTTTCGTAACACGTATCACTTATTTTGTTCCCCCGTTACAGTCACATGTCTTAATCTCGTCTCTATCACACTCATTGATAATTGTCCCGCGAACGTCTCGTTCTATGAAAATCATTAATTAGACTATACATAAGTTAATAATATATATATATATATATATAAACACATGTGCTGACGTGTTACCTTTTTACTTCGATTTTAAATCATACTTTTAGTTATTGATTCAACAATTAACAAAATTTGATCAATAACGAAATAAAAAGTTGGTTAAATAAAAAAGCAAAACAATACTAAGCTAATTATCTCGAACGGTTAATTAATTATTATTAATTAAAATATTATTTATTATTTTATGTAACATGATATTTAAGTGATAATAATATATTAATATATCTTAGTGAATAATAATATAAAATTATGATATAATCATATGATATTTTTATTTTTTATATTTAATTAATGATAATTAATTATTCGTTATTAAAAGTGGATCAAAATTGATAAAAATGGTTACTCTTTAATTTTATTTTATAATTTAATTTTATTTAAAAAATAATTATTTTTATTTTGAATTAAATCATTAACTTAATTAGAAACTTTATATAATTACCATTTAGTTATCTCTAATGTAAATTTTTGAATCCATTATTGATCATTATTTATATTTAATTTAAAATAAAAATATAAAAATTTAATTAAATACATTACTTAACTTTTTTTAAATAATTTTAAAAAATTATTATATTTAATTTAAATTATTGAGGGATTGACTGGCCATGTTTTGCTCTGGCCTGCTGGACGAAAGGGAAAACAAAGAGAGTTGTGTTTTCGAAGAAAAGGTTAACGTGTGGTCTTCCTTCGTGCAAACATTGTCGGCAGCTATAACATTGAAGAACACGAGTAATATAACAAGACTTTATTAAAGAGAGATACTCTGTGAACTTATTATATTAAGTAATATAATTTTTTTAATTTATTTAAAAATCATCACGTTAAATGTTAATTATTGTAATTCATTATAAAAATATTATTATTATTATTATTATTATTATTAAAACATTGGGTTAATAAAATTAAATTTCATAAAATAATAATTAATCCTCTTCCTAGAGTTAAGCGTATGATTTCCACGTGCATGAACAGGTTGGTCCCCTCCACGGATAGCTTGTTGGACGCGCAACTGGCGTTAAAGACACCGATGCGTTCGTCAGTGCTTGTCCTGGTTCAGTGTCCGCAGCCTTATTTTATTGAACAGGTGCGTATAGGTGGACTTTGGCTCCTTTTCTTTTGAATCTATCGGGCTCAGCTGCAATCTTTAAAGCCTAGTTGTGTCCCACTTTGTTCGATTTCTACAGTCAAATTGTTGGAGTGTGAGCCACGTCTCTGGCCATTATGAACATTTTGGTCCTCTCGAGGAGAAGTTTGACCCTCAAGGGTTTTCTACCTGAAGAAAGATTGCAAATGGCTTCTATCTCACTGACCGAATTTATGGAATGCAGAATCCGAAATTAAGTTTTTTTATTTAAAAAAAAATTCGAATCTTACTTTTTGAGTGAAAAATCATACATTAGTTATTAAATTAATATTCGAGGTGTTAAAGTTAGTTTTTTTGAATAAATAAACACATGCATTTATTGTCAAGACTAACTTTTAAGCTCATTATTGTACTAATAAAATAATGATGTTCGGTGTTTTCGGTTTGTATTTAAAATTTGAGAATTTAATTGTTAGATAACATTATCTTGTTTAGATTTTGTTTGATTGATATTTTTATTTTTATTTTTATTTTTTAAATTTTTTATTTTTATAATAAAATGAATAAAATGTGAAAAGCAAAAAAGTATTAAATGAATAGAAACAAAAGACAAATAACAAAAATATAAACTAAACGACATTTTATTTTTTAAAAAATTTGATAAAATTATATGAAAAACCATAAATTTGAAGGTGAATTCAACATACACATAAAACAAAAAAATTTATTACAAGCTGAACATTTCGAAAACTGGTCCATTACCTTCAATCCAGCCCAAGTGGTCATTTTATGGAATGGAGAATTTAACGTTGATTTTTTTTATTTGAGATAAAAAAATTTTAACGTTATTTTTTGAATAAAGAACTCATACACCAACTATTTAAAGTAAATACTCATATTGTTAAGACTAACATCCAAGTGCATTTATTACTAAAATCCAAGTAAATACTCATATTGAAAAAAACTACCTTTTTTTTTTTAATAAATAAACACTTGCATTTGTTATCAAGACTAATACCCAAGTGCATTATTGAATAACATATATCTGTGTTGTTAGTTTGTACTTAAAATTTTGAAAAAAATTAATTACTGAATAACATATATCTTGTAATTATTTAGATTTTATTTATTGATACATTTATTTAAAAAAAATAAATAAAAATAAAAAATAAAAGATAGATAATGAAAATGTCATGGGTTGAGTAATGTAAGCACGTGCCATGTGATCTTAACCCTTTCTTGTCGAAACGAGTTTAAATAAACTTAATCAAAACTAGTCAAAGACTCAAGATTTTTTAAACAACACAATAAGTAACAGAAAATTAAAAAAGAGGAAAACCGAAGAGAATTAATTTTTATTTTCGAATTTTGGTGTGTTTTACATATGAATACGGGGGTATTTATAGACATAGTTAGTCCCTTATGTAGCTTATATTAAATTTAAATTCAAGATAAATGACTAATGCATTCAAATTTTAAATATTCACCATGCGGCATGCCTGTATCATTCAAATTTAAATATTTATCCTATTTACACTTAAATTTAAAATATTTCAACCAACTAAAGAATTCATAACTGGTATGACTCTGTGCAAACAACTCGACCCCTTGGTGTGGACGAAGGTTGGGCCTCCGGACTCTGAGCCAACTGGTTGGTCTACTTCGGTTGTTGGCTTGCTTAGATCACTGGCCTACTTGGGCTACTGACCTGTCTCGATTGCTGGCCTACCCCATCGTTGATCACTCGAGTCGTGACAAAAACATTAAGCGAACATATATTATTTTTTAGTTAAATTATGCAATTAGTTTTTATACTACTCAAAAAATAGAGATTTAATTCTTATACAATAATTTATGTGAATTTGGTCATTTGTTAATTTTTTAATTTTGATTCTTAACTCTAACATTATTAAATTTGACTGTTAAGTCTATTGACTCGGTATTTTGTCTAAATTGACATGACATAATATTGATATGGTAAAATGTTTATTACGTAAAAAATGCTTAATTCTTTACATGAGTTTAACAAAAAAATTAAAAAAAGCATCTTAACTTTAAATTAAAAATTAAATGAGATTAACAAAAAAACATTCAGAACTTTCAAAAAACAAAACAATTGAAAAAGAAAGAAAAAAACCATAAAAAAGGAGAATCAGCTAGTTTTGAATATAAAATTAAAAGTAGGGAAAATAATGAATTTTCTTTTTGAAGATTCAATTAGTTTTGAATCAGCAATTTTTGATTGAAATTCAACTGGTTAATACAAAGACTTTGTTACAATCTCATCTAAATTTGTTTCTTTTAGCAAAATAACAGATGCTAACTGTCTACTTAACAGCTGCAAATGCAGACTTCATCATCTTGGAAACTTGAGACTTTTGATCCATTTCCCTCACTTTGTTGTTCACCATGGTTGTGCCTGCACTTATTTTCTCAATTAAACCAATCTTCTAATCCAAATAAACAACTTCGGCAATAGCAATCGATACGAAATGATGTTTCTCATCAAAGGTCTTTTTATTAATAGAATGAATTTTCAATGAAAAATTGCTAATTCAAAATCAGTTGAATCTTAAAAAAGAAAACTCATTATTTTCCCTATTTTCGATTCCATATTTTAAGCTACTTGATTCTCCTCTCTTCCCTCTTTAGATGTAGATTTTTTTTTTGTTTTTAATTGGTTTTGTAAGTTTTTAATTTTTTGTCTTAATTGTTTTTTGTTGATCTCATTTAATTTTTAATTTAGAGTTGGGGTGATTTTTTTAATTTCTTAGTTTGCCTTACATGGAGAGTTAGCAAAATTTTACTAGGTAAACATTTTGTCATGTTGGCATTATACCATATCATCTCTATTAATGCAATATCAGCTTAATAAAAAATACCACATCAGCATACTTAACGGTTAAATTTAGTAGTGTTAAAGTTAGAATTAAAATTAACAAATTAACAAATTAACAAAGTATAAAGATCCAATTCACACAAATTATTATATAGAGATTAAGTTTATACTTCTTATATAATACAGGGACTAATTGCATAATTTAACTTAATTTTTCAAAAAATTTGATAAAAATTATATAAAAAACCATAAATTAAAAAGATAAAAATTTTTACAAGTTAAACAGTGGATGTCAAAAACTAGTTCAATACCTTCAATCCAGCCCAATTGGGCCCTTATGGTAATGATCCAAAAACCTTAAACGGGTTTCAGGGTCCAGCTCCAGGTTTCAGCCGCCGATCAATCTCTCAGTCAGAGTCCAACCTTAACCCTAGCCCAAACATACACTCTTTGGAAAACCCTAATTTCAGCTCTCTCATTCACTATATATTTGGGATTGAACCTCTAGATTTTTCAATGTGCTTCTCTTCGGCGCTGTGAATTGCATCAAGGATCTTTTTATTTGTAGGGGTTTTCTTATTTCTTTTATTGGTTTTTCCTCTTTTAATTTTTCAAAGAAAAAGAAAGAAGAGTGCGGTGATGAAGCAATTTTTTGTGGACTAGAGTTTCTGATCTGGGTTTTTCCCAGAAGTTGAAGACTAACCCTTGGCTGTCTGAGTACCCTTCTTTATTCTTCTTCTCCTTTTGTTTTCCTAATTTTTTAATGAATTTGATTTTTTTTTTTGTTAGAGGATGAGGCTAATGATGATAATTAAATAATCTTAGCGGATTTCAGTGAGATTTCATTGTCAATGATCTGATTGTTACACACACTGAGGCCTTTTCTTATAGTTTTTTGCAATTTTATTTTTGAAATTTAAAAAAAAGTCGAAAAGGGGATTTAATTTATGCTATGATGAGATTAAAACACGTAAAGTGTTGATGGGCAGTGGAGTTGGATCTTCCTATTGGAAGGTCTGCCGTGAGCCCTCTTTTTTTAACGACTTCTCCTTCCACTGAGCTCTAAATCTGTAAATCCCTTTCATTTCCCAAACAATTTCTTTATATTTTTGTGAATATTAGTATTAGTTTTTTGTTAAAATAAGAGGGAAAAACAGCGTCTATTACCAATTCTGGGGGATAATTTGTTCCTCTTGGCATAATGGCTCAGACGCAATATTGAGATATGTGGTTATCCTGATTGTTGGCTTTTTCTTTAATGTCATTTGATCCTGGAAACGCCACAAACACTTTTCTTCCTTCAACTCTCTTTAATCTTGAATGGAAATTTAAAGGACCAAGAATCATAACTTTGTCTGATTAAACTCATGGAATTTGGATGTGTGGATCGAAATTGGAGTTGATTAAATGGAATTTGGATGTGTGGATCGAAATTGGAGTTGATTAAGAAACCAGAGTCTGTAAATTGAAATGAAGAATGTGGATAATGCAGAAGATTTTGATTGGTGACTGATGATGAGGTGAGTCTGGAGCATAAACAACAGATTCTGTATGGTGATAGATAGTTGAGTTGTGAGCTATGGTTGTAACTGGTAAAGTAAACTGAATTGATGGCCAAAACAAGAACCAAAAGTTTGTAAGAACCAATCTGGCATTTTGATGGATTGAGATTAAAACATTTGGGAATATTCTTTGTTAAAAAAAAAATGAATAACATTTGGTTCAATCAAATCAAACTAAGGATTTTTTATTTGTTATTGGTTCATGATGGAAGGGCAAGTGCAACTCGGATGGAAAAGGCGTTTTTCTTGATTACTATAAAATGGAAAATAAAGCCGGTTATACTAGAGTAGCCGTCTAATTCAACCCAACCCACAACGTTATGGAAGCAAGTTGAACTTTGGGCTGGGGATAAATACAATTCGAAATGGATATGGAGGTCCAGGTGCAAATACTGACTCGTCCTTTCAAAGGGTAGAGAGGTCGGGGGAGAGTGCTTTTTTCCACCCTTCTGCTTCAGTAGTGTATAAGGCGAGTAGCTAGTTACCTTCTCTATGTTGGGTTATGGGTGAACATTGAACGGCAACCTTATGAAATCCTGAAGATAGCGGTAGTTTTAAACTGTCAAGCATTATGGATTCCCGTGCCGAAGCTTGGCTTGTTGAAGACGAGAGTGCGAGAGAAATGTTAGACAGGGTTTTGACGGAGCGCCCTTTCTTGCTTCTTCCCCCTCTTCACAGGGTTCCTCTACGCGTCGGCAACATCGTTGAGCTCGTAGGCCCTTCTTCTTCTGCCAAAACCCACATCCTAATCCAGGCTGCCATCACTTGTGTACTTCCCAAACAATGGAAAGGGGTCGATTACGGAGGATTGGAGCATTTGGCAATGTTCATTGACTTGGATTGTCGTTTTGACATTTTACGCTTTTCGGAATTGTTAAACCATAGAATCATGGAAGCAACCAATGGTAAGACTAATTCTTGATGGAAAAATTAGCAGTTTCACGTTGCAACTTTCTTTGACTAATGTTCGGTTCATGTATGTCTAGGATCAAGCAGTAAAGTAGGTTGCCAGAAAAGGGAGTCTGAAGCTCAAAATGCAACAACGAAACCTTACAATGAGGAATTGTTTGCGCTATGCATGAGACGGTTTTTATACATCCGTTGTTATGATAGTTCAGAATTTCTTGCCACTCTCAAGGTGAGGGGAAAAGTCTTCTTCCTAATTGCTTAAGGCATAAGGTGCAAACTGTGCTTGTCTGAGTGAAATAATGCACTGTTTCTTTTCATAAGAAGAGAAATAAGGGTACTTATAGGAACATTTCTGCCTTTAACTTGAAAGCCATTTCCAAGTGTGAAACCAACACTTAAAATTTTGAAAGAGACCGAGTTGGTACAAGGATCTAGTCAGACTTCTCTTCATACTAAGTGTAGATTTTTGCCTTGACTTGTTTGGTGTTTTTTAATTTTCTTTTCATTAGTGTATTTTTGCTGGATGACAGACATTACATTATCGGCTTCAAAAGGAAAAGGAAGCACATGGTATTAATGTTCATTTCCTGTTGATTGACAGGTCTGGCATTGATCCCTCTAATTCAAACCCTTATATTGGTTACCTTTTATTTTCTTCAATTGTAGCTGTATATTGTTGGTGTAACAGTTCTGGAAAACCGTGTATTATAGCTGTGTTGAACACTTGAAGTCATCTCTCTCATGAATATATCTTTTCAAGGAATATAATATTCGTGATGGAAGTAATTCCAATAATTGAATAACAAAAGCCAAATTAATTACACAATCTGATCTCCTTCCAATAATGACTGAAATACTACTAGCAACTGAATGGCCAAATTATTTTTTTGGCTTTATGTTTTCAATAAAAAAAAAAAAGAACCTGCTTATAAAAGCTCAAATATGTCCAGATTTTGATACCGTCAGCAGGTAGTTCAAGAATTATACTAAAAGTGTTTCCTGAGCAGAATATCCCAACAGAGTGATTTGGGGTGCCTGAAATTCATTGAAGTGGGAGTAAAAAACAAAATTTAACAAAGGAGATCTATTGGGTTAATGAATGGAAGTCTAAGTTAGCTTTGAAATTAAAATAACAGATAGGACAACCTAATTCAAATTAGTCTCTGATGTGCATAACTTGTCACCAGCATTGGAGCATTTCACTGGGTAGATCGTAGTTCGTCATCTTTTTCACTGGAGGGTGATAATAGGTAACTATACTTTGATATCTGTTCCTACAATTTTCTGGCAATCTTTTGGAAATGTCTCTCACTTGTTATTTTTTCATCATTTCCTCTCATACATTGTATTAGAAACTGTCAAATTGTTATTTTTGTGTTTTCTAGATTTATTTTTTAGTTTGCCTATCATGTATAGGGTTTTGGATGTCCCAGTCTTCTCTGTGTTTGTGGTATATGTTTGTAGTTTATTCTTTATTTATTTATTTAATTTTTCCCCCAGGATCAGATCCAGTCATTATTTCTCACTGTTTTAGCTAATTGTTTCTTTATGTATAGTAGCTACACAACAAAAACTTGCACACTCATATGTATACTAATGTACAAATTTGATAAAGAAAATTTTGGTTGCTAATTGCATTCTTGATTGATGTGTAGGAAAAGCTTGCATCTCCAAAGTGTGTCAGAAACTGTGGTTCAGGAGATTAGAAAGCTCCTGTTGGTGCATCCCATGCTTGTGATGGCTACAAAAGCAGCCATCTTGGGCAACCGATATTCAATGAACAAGTCAAGATGGTATGTTCCCTCTATACTTGTGCAAGGGTGTTTTTGCAGTTTGCAACTTCATATGTCTACTGTCTAGCAGCTGGCAGAATTTCATGCTATAATCTTATACTTTAGAAGCATCTGTTACCGGAAATTTTTTTCAATAAACTCATGATGTGGTGTTCAAGATGCCATATTTGTCATCTTGATTGATTATGAGTGCAGAAGGTTAGCTGATTCAGTTTGTAGTTCATGGTTTTCTTAAGTAATGTGGATGTAACACCATTTAACAATCCCCTTCATGGGTAACCCAATGGAACTGTGGATAAGAATGGGCTAATCATGGGGATTATGAAAACGGGACAGACAAATAACCTGGGCTTTTCACCATGTTTCCTCAGATACTTGTGTTCCTAGTAAAGTAAATAAGTTTGAATTGCTTCATAGGTTGGAGTTAAAAGAATGGGATGCTTGTAAGTTCCTGGTATTTGTGATGGCTAGTTGGATTGTAGTTTCTACCTCAGTTTCATTACCTTTTATGGATCCCAATGCCCTTTTTTTCATGTCTTTTTTATCAAGAGTTTGTATCTTTTTTTATATATGTAATTCGCTACTGTGATTAGAAAGGTGCTTTCCAGAAACTATAATGTTATCAGAGACATACTTCTATTCTCTGATGGAAACCTTTGTCCTAGTAGAGTTTAATGATTAATGTTTTTGACAGGAATAATAGAAAATGGCCTTCAACGGATAACCCACATTCAAGAAGTGTAACAAGTAGTGATCAGCAAGTTCCATATCGCGAGTATATGCCTGCTGTTTGGCAGGTAATGCCCTATGATTAGGTTGTTTCTCATGTTTCTTGAGGTTATTTTTGAAGACACACACTGAAGCCTGTTATATGTTGACTGTTGCTTAGCAGTTAAAGTTTGCCGGTAGTCCCTGTGCTTAGTCAAGTATTCAGATCAGTCCCTCAACTTTTATTTATGTAATTTCAAAAATTTCATGCAATCCGGGTTATTTAAATATTTTGCAAGTATATAGTTCCAGATTGGTCCCTGTGCTCAAACTTTGAATGTAGAATGAAATTTTCACAAGTAAAAGTAGATGGATTATCAAAATATTTGCCATATGTATAAGGCTAACTACATGATCTTAAGCTTGCAGGTACTAAAAGTTGCATACTC
Organism: Theobroma grandiflorum; assembly: GCA_036013995.1. Classification (NCBI taxonomy): domain Eukaryota; kingdom Viridiplantae; phylum Streptophyta; class Magnoliopsida; order Malvales; family Malvaceae; genus Theobroma; species Theobroma grandiflorum. The sequence continues at coordinate 3,416,180 of CP142127.1, forward strand.
CTCATCCAATTTTGTTTGTAGAAATTATAGTCAAAATCAGGATTTTATTCTCTAGTTCAAACTTGTGCTTCACAAACTGAGAAACAACATTCCCTAGTTGATTGTCTCTGATAGAATCATTCTGAGGTAAGACATGCAGTGAAAAGTGCTTTAAGACATTACTAGAGTCACCATCTTTTGTTTGTTAAATCAAATTCAGTGTAGGCATAGGAGGGATTCATGTTACGAAAGTACTTCTTGTTATTTAAATATGACTAGCAGTAGAATTTGTCCTTGCTGACTATTCTAATAATGTTGGTTATTAAACTTTGTATTGTGTTAATTAACAATTCTTTCTGGCCATTGCAGTCCTTTGTTACACACAGGATTCTTGTACGAGCCACAGGTTCTGATTTTTCTATATAATAGCGGAAGTCACTAAATTTGTTTGGCCTCTTTATGCTTGCAGTTGCTTTAATATGCATCTAAGTTGTCCTTACTATGTTACAGATGACGATTTTGTTAATGGTGAGCATCGAAATGTCTCCATATATCTATCAGAATGGCTGCTGCCACCACTGAATTCCTTGGACAAATTTATAGTGGGAGATGTAAAAAATGCTCATTCTTCTCATTTTGTGGAATAAAAACTAAATATCAGCGTTTTCCTTAAGTTATATCTGACATCAGTTATTTGCTACCTGCAGACTGGTGTGTTCATTCTTTCTTGAATGTGTTACTGGGTTATAACTTAGAATCTTCAGCAACTGGTTCTTAGCAACCGGAGTGTAACTGGAGTACAGCAGATTGGGTCTTGAATTATATTGAAACAAGTATGATGCTTTCTTTTCACCTTGACCTCATGAGTGTATATGATCTTGATGTCTGTTTTTCTATTAGTTTTGTACATCACTCTGAAAATAAGTAGTACATTAATTTTCTCTTTAGCAGATGTATCTCAATGAGTTGACCTGTATCGTAATGATTGTTATTTCTGTTCTCAATTAGCTCGACAGGTACATTAAGATGTTTCGTCTATTTACTGTGTAATCCTCTACCCAGCATACGGGAATTGAATGATTGTTGAAGTTTCATTTTCCCGTTTTATCCGTTCAAACTCTTGAGCTGTATTACTTACCTCTTATTTTCTTTCAACCGTTGTACTGAAGCAGCGATAAATTGAGGCACTCTTGCAGGAGCCAATGACCTTATCATCGTTTTTCCGGAGATGCAGCAACCGCCATTCATGCAATGTGAGTTTGTCTTTACTTCCTTGTCATTCTCTCCCTCTCTCGAGGCCCTTCATGTCTAACTGCTTCCTTGCTGTAGCATTTCATATTATATATTTGTTCCGGAAAAATGCAGGTCTATTGGTGGTGTAATGCCTGCTTGATTTTACAGGACTAGGGTCCGGGATAAATTGCTTTCCTCATGAATGCCAGAGTTCATGTTAGTCCCTGTGACCTTTGAAAATGAATATATCATCCAGGGAACTGTAGACTTGTATACAAGATGCAGTTGCTATGCACCAAGCAGAAATTGACAACAATGTGCAGTTTATCATTAAGTTGTACTATTATTTTCATCCAATAACTGTTTTTCTTTATTTTATATATTTATTTTTTGGTTATTTTTCCTGTGTATCATAATTTGACAAAATCTCTAGAATTTTGCTAATCTATCATGATGTGCAGGATAAATTCTTTTTATTCTTCTTAATTGAAATCAGAAGAATTCTTTTAACTTTTATAGGAAATAAATTGGACTTTTACTAAAAGCTTTTTTTGATCATTAGAGTAGAACTGATAGATTTTAGACGAATTTAATTATTGAATAAGATACTTGAAATAAGATACTCAAACTTTTAAAATTTTAAATTTTGAGAAGAGATATAAATTCGAATTTTAATACTCGATATAAGATATTCAAACATTTAATATTTTAAATTTTGAGAAGAGATGTAAATTTCAATTTTAATACTCAAAATAATATATTCAATTGATTAAAATTTAAAATTTTGAGAAGAGTTTTTAATTTTCGAAACATCACGTGGATTTTAAGAAAAGAATAGGTTATTTTTTGTTATTTAGATCAAGATTCCGTACTTCACCCTATCTAACAAAATATTCATTATGTTATCCTTTTTAAAAAGGAAATTTTAAAATTTATCTAAGTTTTTAAATTATTTAAAAAATTTTAAATATATTCTTATATTTTATTATATTTAATTAAATTTTTATATTTTTTATTTTAAATTAAATAATATTTTATAATTAATAATTAATTAATTGTTATTATTGAAAATGTTATTTATCTTTTTATTATTTTATGATGTGACATCAATATAATATGATAAATATAATCATAGTGAATGATAACATGATATTAATATAATATAATTATATAATTATATAATATTTTACTTTTTATATTAATGTTACATAAACATAAAATAACAAATCATATTATTGTAATTAATAAAAATTGATCAAATTTAATCATAAAACTCTATTTGATCTCATATGAAAATACCGAGACTTATTTTTTTTTTTCAAAGCAAAATTTAATTGAACATAATAAAAATAATAATTTATTTAAATTTTTTAAATATTATACTTAAAATATTTCTCAAAATGCAAAGTTTGGTTGGGCCGAGGCCAAGAAACCGGATCCTGAAGCTGAACCTTAACCTACAAATTCCAACACCAAACAATATTCAAATGTTTCTCTCTCTAACAAGTGAAGAATGAAGAAGGCCCTGTGAAATTGAGTAGAATACTAAATTACAACAGAAAATTAAAAGAAAAAAAAAATTCATTCAACCTCCCCTTCCCTAAAGAAAGGAGCCCGAAGAACATGGCTGACTCGGGCGAGGTCGGTTCGATTCTTCTTTCCTTTTCTTTTCTTATGTAATTTTATTTCCTTCGATATTTTCCTGTTATTGCATCGCTTTTCATTCCTCTTTATCTAATTTTTCTATTCTGTTTTTACGATTTTGGAAAACAAGCCTGCTCAAATCATAGATATATTTATATCTCCATTTGTTTCTGTTCGTATATATGTAAGTAAGTTGGATAAATAGGATTTGCCTTATTTTTGGTTTCTTATTAATTTATGTTTGGAAGCATAAGGATTTCTAGATTCTATGATGCATGTAATTTAGTTATGTTTTAATTTGTTGTATGTTCTTCTGTTAGTTTCATTGTAGGCTGTAGCCTTTAATTCAAATATTAGTGAGTTCCGTAAAAGTTTGTTTAAGAACTAATCAATTTGGTCAATAAACCCTTTGTTACTAGAATTCAGTTTGACCACTGCAGATTTTGTATTCAATTACGCAATACGAATTGTGTCACTTGCAATCTAGAATGGATAAATGATCGAATCTGATCAAAATGGAAAGAAAGTATGGGACTTAATGTAAGAAATAGAAGTTATGGTGGAGAGAAATACAATTCTTACTTTCTCATGGTATAAGAGAGCCAACTACCTTAGCAATATGATATAAAACTAATACGAAATTCATATAAAGGAAATTTAATCATCATATATGAGTCCACTTAAAGTAAAGGAAACTTAAACTATCCCCAGCATACAACCTATCTGTGCCTATGGCTTTCACACTGTGGTTCAAATCATCCTGTGTTCTAGGTAAGTTAGGTAAAGATATTTATAAGATTTTGTCTGGCATTCCCAAATCAATGTTCTGATCAAATGTTTTCAACTTGTTTTTGGTAGGATTTAGTTCTGGTTAAAAGCATGAAGTGAATAAGAAGAGTCTTCTATCAATATTTATTAGTTATTTTAAGACAGTTATGACATTGATGACATAATACTCTTATCTTCATGTTTATGGTAATGAATCTTGATTTATATGGGTGAAAGAGTCAAACACTTGCTACATCTGTTAGTGCTCATAATGATACAGTGTTTACAGTTTGGCTTCCTCCTTTAATTTCAATTACTTGGGTAATAAAATCCTAAACTATTTTCTTCCTCCCAAGGTTGTTTTGAAATTATTAAGAATATTGAAGAAAGAATACCTGTTGATCAAATGCCGTTAAGGAACCTCCATTAAAATGCATGTGCCTTTATGGAAATTAAGCATATGAATAATTATTTAAATAGGAACAACTAGGTTGCACCTCCTTCTTGGCTGTTGTCTTAGTATGCCTTCACTTGTACGTAATGTCAATGCAATTCACTAAATTTGAGATTCAATAAAATAGAAGATGCACATATTAATATAATTTCTGGAATTTGGAATTCGAGATTAAGAATCAAAAACTATTTTTGTCTGTCACAACTTGTGCGCTAAAAGGAATCCTCTGTTGATACTTTGCATTTACTTGCAAAACATCAATTGATCCCCTTTTGTTGACAGCGCTTTCAGATTTTGTTCTTAAATTTAAATAATACTAATGTCCAAGAAAATAAAACATTTGAAGTTCTTCCTTGACCTTTCTTTATCTGGAATTTTGCTGAGAAAGATTGCAACGAAATCAGAAAAAGATTAATTACAATAAAAGTCAGGTTTTGTTTAAGAAAGAAAGTGTGAAGTTTTGGCAAAAAAAAAAAAAAACACTAGGTGAATAATTCTGTCATAATATGAAATGTAGAAATGACTTGGAATTTTTAAATGTATGAGCTTGTCTTCTAAGAGGATAAGCAGTTGTGTACTTGATTGCTAACATTTAAGAAAAAGCATTTAATGATATCCTATGGAAATAAAAAGGAGAAGAAATGAGTAATCTATTTAGACAGAAAGTGTAGCTGAAGGGAGTACATTGCATCTCACTTCCAAATATGGAGGTTGAGATGGTATAATCATTGTTCAGTTGATATTTGCTTCTCTATGTGCCGGTACAATGAAAAAGTGAATTCCCTTAATGGCTGACTGAAGAAAAGTAAACACTCTTTTCATCTGGACTATTTCAAATGTAGGAACATTTTGTAACACCAGTCACTGAGGATCATCAGACTACATGCTGGGGTTGTGGATTGCGCCTCCTTCTTCCAACTTACGCACCTGTTTTCAAGTGTGGTTGGTGTGGAGCCATAACAAATCAAAATGTAAATAAACCTGAAACTAAATGTCTTCGGTGGAGGCGCTTGCGTGATCGGTGCTTTGTTTGTACTCTCTTCATGTTTATGCTCTTTGTAATATGTATGTTCTCTCTCTCTCTCTCTCTCTCTCATATGTGGCTTATATAAAAGTTGAAAAACTCCCTCACCCTGCTTTTTCCCCCTTTTTCCTTTAATAATTAACTTGACCAATGATTTATGAATCAGTGCATACATTAACTTCCCTTTAAAATATGTTTAATGAATTTGTTTGCACAAAACTGTAGAGTTTCTTTTACAACTCGTCTCAACATTTCGAGTTGGCTTAATGTATTACCTTTGCTGATTGGTTTTATCTATGTGTATGATGAGTTCTGTTAAAGAAAAGGTTAAAGTCTTAGCTCAAGAGGTTTTCGGAGAATTTTCTTAATTATTGGGTTATATTCACTTAAAGGTACTATCTTTAGTTTAGACTTATGATAATCCATGGTTTGAGTTATATTGGGAAATTACAATTGATACTTTGAAGTTCTGCAATTAGTTTCTACATCACACTTATATTCGGTTTTGTTTGATCTCAACCTCTTAATTTTTAGACTTGGACATTTAAACTTTCTTTCCGAATTCACCCTTAAATGTATGCAAATAGTTGTACCAAACTTGATTTTTTAAAGGTTAACATCGGAAAATAACCTGCTCATAATATAAGTTCTTGTGGCTGACACTAGATGGAGTGCAGAATGTATGTTTAAGATTTTTTACGGTGGTATTGAATGGATTAATCATTAGTGGAAGAAGATGCGGAAACTTTTGCATAGTGAAGTTTCATAGTTATATCTCTGATGGGTGCATAAATATTTATCCTCATATTTGCCTGTCACAAAAAAATATAAATTTTATATCAGGATAAGAATTATTTTAATACATATCCCCACGTGGTTTTTTTCTGCAAGTGCTGAATTTAAGTGTATTTATTTTGATTTATAGTGTTTATAGCTACATTTGCAGTTTCCCTCTCTGAATACAAGCAGCGGTTGGCTAGTTTCTAAGTCGCATTATCTAATTCTTCATGAAGTTTTATATTTCTCATCTATGTTGACATGCAAGTGCAGATGGGGGGGTATGGGCAGTGTATCCTGTTGTTTTCTCTGTCAGCTATACTTGTGGGGTTCTTCATTCCATCTTAGCAATGACCTTGGCTGCAACTACTATTTCTACCTTCAGTTTAGCAGCATTTCAATGTGCTGGTACACCGCCAATCATATTGTGGGGTAGCTATCCTGTTGTAGGGAAAGGTGGCCTTGAAAACTATACCTTCTGTCACTATTGTTCAAAGCCAAAATCACCGAGAGCGCATCACTGCCGTTCATGTGGAACATGTATATTGGACATGGATCATCACTGTCCTTTTGTAAGTAGCATATTTTCAGTGTTGAAATACTTTATTGTGCCAAGGCCTAGTTATTTTGAAAAGTGTTGATGCAGATGTCGTGTAAATAACAAGGTTTAATGGAGTATTTGATATTTTTATTTGCAATTGGTATCAATTTTCTTGCTTGTTGCATAATATTAAGGAACAATTGCATCATTGTCTTGTTGTTTTCTGATAGTGATGAAACTGTTTTTCTTCATTGATAAAATCTTGGAGTTAGGCTATCAAACCTCATGAAAATATCGTGCTTCATTTTGACATGAGAAGGAAAGATCATTAATCTTCTCTGCAATTAAGAGTTAACAGAAATTGACTAGGAGTACAATCTCCATGAAATAAATAACCTGTACTTCTCCATTGTTTCATTATGTTACTCTATTGTAACCTTTTTGAAAAACATAGAGCTTACTATTAAGCAATTAAAGTTTTCCAGGGAAAGAGACAGAAAAAAAAAGAAGGCAAGATAAACAAACTAATTCTATTAGCTTCATTCTGAAGTGATTTCAACTCCAACTTGAAATTTTAATGTACATGGTTGACAAAATTACGAATGATAAATGGATGTACATAAACTACTAGTAATAACTTTCTTATGTCTTCAAAGTTTGTATATGTAGATAGAACAACAGACGGAGCTCTTTGCCTTTCTGTAGGACACTTTCTTAGGTAAGATTAGTCAAATCAAGTCTTTATATTATCCATGCATGTCGTCTTGGATTTTCTCCCCCTTCTGATATGTCTATCCCCATTATGTCAAATGTTTTCATAAGGGCATCTGTAGGTCAGCTTCTAAGGGTGGTCAGTAGCATAGAGTCCTGTCCTCTATTTTCTGAACTTTTTTTTGTGGAACTGGTGGTGCTTGATGTCAAAATTGAAATTTAAGCTGCATAAGATAAAAGCTTTATTGTTTTGGGCTTTATATTTCACGTTAAGGTTGAGGTGCTAATGTTATAGTTCACAGATTTGGATTCTTTGTCCCATTCTGTTTCTTTATTTCATTCTTGTTTCCCATTTAATCCAAATTTTGTGGGCTGGTTAAGGCTAATCTTCAAGTGTGTGCATTCTTATGTGCTGATTTGCTTATTGTGAAGTGCTGATGTTGTACATCTTTATATCCAGATTATTTAATGCTTGTTACTTCGGTCGAGTAAATTCCTGGGTTGCATAGCTACTGCCTAAGATTCCACATGACTTTCATGCTAATAACACTATTTGCTTTATAATATGACACAGATAGGGAATTGTGTTGGAGCAGCAAATCACCAGCACTTCATTGCCTTCCTTTTCTCGGCTGTTGTCAGTACTATCTATGTTTCAGTCATGTCTGCATATGCGGGGCTGCATATCTGGCCACCATTAAAGTACAGATCTCCAGGCCACTTGAACGGTTTCAGCAGCGACTTGGCATTGAGAGCATTGAAGGAAGTTGTTCTCGCTTTGCTGAGCTCTGCAGTGCAACTGTCTGCCCGGGGCCTTGTTCTTGTCTATCTATTTGTTTCGAGCGTTTCCGTGCAGATCGGTTTAAGTGTTCTTCTATGGCAGCAGCTTTGTTATATATATGAAGGTAAAACTTACCTGAGCCATCTAAGTTCCCGGGGAAGTGATCCGGTTGAGGGAAAAGATTGCCAAAATATTTTCCGGTTTTTCGGTTGTCCATATTCGATATTGAGAAACTTGCCTAGTGTGCGAAATTCGCGAAAGAGACACAAGAAGTGAAAAAAGAAAAATATTGTTTCGAGTCATCGTCTTCTTTAATTAACTTATATTGATGACATTATGTTTAATCTCTTTTATTTTTTTTTTCTTCTCATTTTATGATGGGTTTCAATGTTTGATCCTCTGCCTCACTTAGGACTGAGAATCCATTACACTACAAGAGGATGCCCAGGTATTTTACACCATTAGGCTGTTAAGAACTTGAAAACCGAAGTTCACAACAACAGGCTTCCAGCTGCTTTTGGTGTTCTGGTAAGCAGGCGAAAGGGGTGATACCATTGTATTGGCAGATCGGACTTGAGTAGAAACATTATGTTGACGTAATACTTACAAATATTTTTAAATTATTATAAAAAAATTAAAATAATTTTTTATATTTTGTTTACTTTTAATCTAATTTTTATATTTTTATTTTAAATATAATAATTTTTTTAATTACTTATCGTTAAATTTTTATTATTTTATATAATAATGAATTGACATGATCCATGGTCAGTAATAATCAAATGAGCGTTAATTTAATCCATACCAAAAAAAGTTATGGGTAAAACATAGCCTCTAAGCATCTCTCCACCTAAATTAATTGATATAACAAAAACAGATATTTGATAATCTGTTTAATTAAATAATAATTTTATAATAATTAATGAAAGTTATGTAAATCAAAATTGCCCATGGTGCAAGTTAGAAACTCAATGCTGTATTAAAAGAGAAAAAGATACAAAATACTAGCAAAGGAACCACAATCAACCACAAGATCTTATCAACAGAAAAGGGAGCTCCACCTTGCAACCACCCCAGTCATGCTGCAAAGAGCAAAGATGGCAGCCTTAAATAAAACCGCCATAAGAACCCTAGAAGCAAGAAAAGAGAAATGCATCCCTGGGATAAATAATGACAATCCACTCCTACCTGCATCTGCAGTCCTAAAACATCTGATAGTGATAGGTTGAAAGGACCAACAGTCCAAACAAATAGCTTTTCTGAAGTGAGAAAGTAAAGGCATCAGAAACCTTACCAAATTTGGAAACAGCAAACAGCAGAAAATAAAATATGAATTCTTGGGGCATGAGCCCCTTCCCCCTGGTGACACATATGAGGGAGAGGTATTTGCTCAGCAAAACCCCCGGTAACACACCACAGAGAGGTACTGCTCAGCAAACTCTATTTACACTTCTATGCTTCCACCATCTAGGCAAAGAATTGTGCTACCTACAAAACAAAAACTTCTTTCTGGGACAAGGCCCATATGTGTCACTAAATTTACCACGATATAAGCTTGAAGACAGTTTCATGATCATAAACATAGGCACTCAGCAAATATTTCAGATCATATACAAGTAGTAAACCAACTGCAATTAGTGATATAAGCAGGTAACTTGTCTCCCTAAGCAAAAGGAGTCCTCTACTTCAAATTGCCCCTGTGAGGCTCGCCAAAATGCCAGATCTGTGGTAGATATCAGACTTGCCATTAGTTTATAACAACAAAACAAGTTTAACTATTATAGTAACATTAAGATAGTAATCCTAATAGTACATAACCAACCAATGTAATCTCCAAAATATAACAACAAAGAAGAATGAGCAAAGAGTCCCACAATCATGTTAAGGTCCAACAGAAACCTTGGATGGCCTTGTTCAAAAACTCATCACCTCTTCCTACCACCACGCTCCCTCAATGAAAGAGCTAGTGTTTCTCCCGCTCCAACATTGTAATATGCAAGGGTCATATTGTCCTTCAGAAACCCGGCTTTTCCACTCAATTTCTGTTTGTTTGCAGGGAGCTGGATCTCCCCTGCAATTTTCTCCTTCAAACTGCCAACCGTTTCAGATAAGGCCTGCACTGTGATCTCAAGAAGTTGTCCTTTGAGATTACCTTCATCAAGGTTGGGAACAGACACAGTAATGCGAAGAGGTCCCTACAATAGAAACCAAGCAACAGTTAGAGCATAATAAATCAAGACACCAAATGTAGTATAAATTATGTTGAAAAAAATATTTAAAGAAATCAAACTTAGGAGTAAGAGCAACAGCTCCCCATACCGGATGTTGAGCAAGGAACTGATCTTCTGGAACAAGCATGGAATCATCAAGCTTCTGTCTCTTTGGCTCTGGCTCATCAGGAAGTGGTGGAGGAGCTTCTTCAGGTGGTGGTGGAGGAGGTATTCCTTGGGGCAAAGGCGGAGGCGGCTGCATCATAGGCATAGCAGGTGGGGCGACAGGAAGAGGGGCATAGGGTCGAGGTACTGACACAGGGGTAAACTGAGAACCTGGTGGAGGGGGCACAGGAAAATTAGCCGGATTCATGGACATTGATGGAGGCATTTGGGGTGGCCGATTCATCATCATGGGTGGTTGGCCAGATGCCATCTGCATTGGAGGTGGTGCTGGACGAATTGTGGGCATCATTGGAACACCTAATGGACGAGGTTGAGGTAATGGCACAGGAAGCCCACCACTAGAAGCTGCAGAATATTGGGGAGCATTTGGAGGAACACGAGGAAGATTTAAAGCTAGTCCAGGTGGTGGGGGGAGAGGACGAACTGATGGAACACCAGGCCGAGGAGGAGGAGCAGCAGGACCCGGAAGGTTCTGTACATTGCTATTGGCAGCATCATTTTGATCCTCTCCCATGATAGTTTGAGACATAGCCTGATTTGCAGTGCGTCCAATGCTTCCAGTATGACCATCCCATATAACCTGTTTTGGTTGCTCATCTTTCTTTTTCTCTATCTCTGCCTTGACAGCATTAGAAACTTCTTCCTCAGTAGTACCAAAGATATCAGGACGTAAGCGTGCAAGTCCCACAATGTTTCTTGATATCTCATCATCCTGTGCAAGAGTTGTCTCCCTAATCTTTGCAAACATCCTTTCTTTCTGCTCCTTATACTTGGGATCAATTAAGGAAATTCTCATGTGCTCAGACATCTCATTAATGGGAATTAGCTCGCCAGTTATTGGTGAAACAACAAACTGGGTCGGATCTCTTTCTGCAGGGATTCGCTCCTCAGGCCTCTTCCAGTTCTTCACAATTCTCATTGGTGGTTCTGGTTCCTCATTTGCCCTTGTCTCTTTCTTCTCGCCATCATTCTCTTCAATGCTAGCAGCTCTCATGCCTTCTTCAACAAGCTGTACCTCTTCTTCATCCATTTCCATTTCCACCTCCTTTCCAGGCTCAACAATTTCATCTTCTTCCGTAGCAGATATCTTGCTCCTCCTTATAACCTCCTCAATGGTCATTGGAGGAGGTAAGTCCTCATCCTCATCATCAGCAAAGTCTATAGTCTCAACCACAACAAAATCATGCCAATCAATCATTGCCATTTGCATTCTCTCCTGCTCAATTTCATCCTCAGCTTTCTGCCTTGCCTGCTCCTGGGAGTGTTCCCATTCTAGCCGATGCAAGCACCTCTCAAGCACAGTTGTCATATCAGCAATACTATTCCTCAATTTCTCTGTCAAACCCTTTGGAGGCATCAACACTTTGGAATAAGCATCCGCAAGTTCTGTGAAAAAGGTAAACATACTATGAGTCGGCCTTAAAAAATGAAACTGAGGGTTGTTAATCTCCCTACTAGTCAGTCCCGTCAAAAATGATTTCCCATTTCGTGCAACAAACTGTGCAGTTAGCTTAATAATATCCAATTCTTCCCCTGTAATCCCTTCAGGAAGTCTAACAGTATATTGAGCAGCTTCTGGTGGTTCAAGATTCTTCCTCACAGGTGGTCTAAACTGTGCAGCAGGATCAGGCATAGTTACTGCCGCTGCCACTTCATTCCCACCGGCAGCAGCTGTTGGAGCAGACTCACTTGGAGCAGAATCCACAGGCTCTGAAGGCGATTGCTGCTGTTGAGAATTAGACTGGTTCTGATTCTGAGCACGAAATTCTGACAACCTATGTTGATAATAAGCATGGTAGGGATCTGAACTAGTCAAGAAATTGAACTTAGCATTGTTCGCGTTATTGGCAATGATTCTTTTCTCGAATTCCGGTCCATTTTTGGCAACAAACTGAGCAGTTTTATCGACAATGTTCCTAATATCTGGAGGGGGATGAATGATTCCAATAGTTCTAGTGTGGGTTGCAATCGAATTGGCTTTGTTTTGCTCCTCATTGGTTGGTTTCTCTTCGATTTGATCTTCTGCCGGCACCTGAGATGGAGGTAAAGGTCCTAAATCCCCATCCAAAGGCGGTGCCGGAAGGGGCAATATTGGCATTACCCCTGGCATTTTTCACAAAACTTAAAAAACTAACTTATCAAGCAAGAATTAAATCAACCGTCATCAACCTGCAATGAACAAAATTTTAAAAAAAATAAATCAGTCTATTCCAAAATCAACCACGAAATTAGGGCACAGCGTAAAACTTAAGATGGCAATTCCTTTGGGTGACATTTCTTCCTATTTTTCTTCAAAAAAATTACAGATTTGGAAACCGAAAATTCGAAACAAAAACAGCGCCGCCGATTTTGATAAAAGATAAAAAACAAAGTGAACTCATAAAAAAAAGAGAGGCTGACCTGGGATTGCTCGTATCTCTTCTTTGATCTGAGCCAGCGAATCGGAGAAGAAAGAGAGAGTGTTTTCTGCCGGATTTTAAAGAGAAGAAAAAGATTTAAGTCGGCGGGGTTTGGGATTGGGTTTGGGTTTGGGTTTGAGAGACGAAGGGAAAGCAAGGGAAATGACGGGGGCGACGCGCTTGAGCAAATTGCGTGGGGTGGTCCAATATCATATATTATTTGTAAAAAAGACATTAAAATTTATTATCATAAACGTTTTTTTTTTTAATTTTAAAATTATAATAATAGTAACATATTATTAAATTTAATAAAAAATATTTTTTATTTAAAGTTATTTAATATAATTAAAAGTTTTATTTATTAATAAAATAAAAAAATATTTTTTAGAAAAAATCATCCGATACAATTAAAATTTATAGATTTACAAATTAGATAAATTTTATGGGTATTAACAAGAAAAAAAAATCTAAAAAATGACACATGAAAAAATTTATAATAAAAAATATTTTTAATAGAAATTGATGGATATAATTAAAATTCTTTATATATTTATAAATAAGATAAATTTTATTAAAACAAAAAATATTTAAAATAAAATTAAGAAATATTACTAATAAATATGAAATCAAAAAAATTTTCAACATGTGTAATTTTATATAAATTATAGATTATTTATATTAATAAAATTATTATACAAAATTTACATGCACATGCGCATGCACAATTTTCTTTTATATTGGCAGAGGGGAAAGGAAAGATGTACAATAAGCTCTATCTGTAAATTTATAAAGAAAATATCTATTTGTAGGGACAGTATACCCAGAAAATCCTTATCTCTTTGTCCAAGTAATAGTAGATAGGGGCTCTGATATGCTGACATGTATCCACCCCAACTTGGCATTGCAGTTACAGAGAGAACAATGGCAGAAGCCAGCCGTTTAGTATCATCTTCATCAGCAAGAACTATCAACCAAATTCCAAGCTCATTCCAATCTAAGCTCAATTCCCATAAACTTCAATCCCACAATGTCAGTATTCGGTTTAGAGCTGCTTCCAGAAAGCATGACTACTCATCTCTGGTACCCTTCAACCCTTTCCCTTCCATTCATATTTCACTGCATTTTCTTGACCTTGATTTAGCCAGAAACATGCAGATTTTTAGATTATGGAGTGTTTCCATTGTTACCCTTTAATGGGTGCAGATTAGCAAGAAAGACAGTCGGAGTGGTCGACGCCGTCTGATCACGATTTCAACAGCAGATGGAAGGTGGCATGGAACATGGAGCGTTGACTTCCTTGTATCTCTCAAGGACCTGGACTTGGATGACTTGGTTGAAGATGATGAACAAAAAGATGCTCAGGTTTATATCAATCTCAGCATCCAAAAGGTCATTTCCATCTCTTTCTTTTCTCTTTTGTTTCATGCTATAACTAGTTATTAATGCTTGATTTTACCACATCAGAATTATATTCTGTTCCTTGATCGATTATCTTAAAGACTTCCATACCATGATAGAAAGATATATGGCTGTATGACCAGTTGCTTGATAAGTTTAAACTGATAAGAAATTGCTCAACTTTCTATGTTTAGTAGTAATTAACTATAAGTTGGATTGCAGCATGCCAGCTTTGGTCTCTCAATAGATGGAAGGATTGTGACGTCTTTCACTAGAAAATGTGGCATTTGCTCTTCCCCATATTGCAGAGAGGTATTTCTCCTCAAAACAACTAGAAGTATATTTGTTCCTTTGTATATGCTAGCAATTGACATTTCCAGCTCCGAATTTTTCATCAGATTGATACCTACTTCAACGTATGGGTTCTGGCTTCGAGTAGAGACCATGCTGCTACTCATCAATTGCCAGAAATTGGTGGAGATGATCCATCATTAAGTCTCTAAACTCAACTCTCTCTCTCTCTCTCTCTCTCTCTCTCTCTCTCTCACTCACTCACTCTCTCCGAGCTAAGTACATACTCATCGATGGTGTGTGATATGTGCAGGTTATTTATGTGAAACCAGGGTATGAAGCCAACTTGGATTCACTGATACAGGACACCATCCGGCTAACTACCTCCACCAAGGTATGAACATTGAAGAGGAGAGCAATCTCTAGAGTCAGATTAAGCATTTGAGTGTATATAGATCTTTCTGATGGTACTCCAAATTCCTTACTGAATTGCAGGACACTTGCTCAGAGTCATGCCAGAAATCTGAACCCACCCTGCGTTGTAAGTACTATTTTTACAAAATACTCATTGATTTAGATAACGAACTTATTGTGTTCTAAAGCTACCAAAACTCACCAAAGAATTTTGATGGGGCAGATATTGGTAAGAAGAATGCAGCTTCCATCGACAAGAGGTGGTGTAGATTGTTGGAACTAAGGAAAGCGAATCTACATGATGCAAATATTTAGATTATTTATACAAAGATTTACTATACTTTCTGTCTATATGAGCCATAGATTAAAAAAAAAAAAACCCAAGTCCTAAATTTTCATGTTGATCATGAAATATTGGAAGCCATGGTTACTTTGATTATGGAGCTTGAATCGTGCAAAGTATTTAATTTAGTATTTTCTAGCATCTTTAATAAATTTTGTAATACTTTGCAATAATTTTCAATTTTATTGAAATTTTATACCGCAAATATTGATTTTCACAAATTTTAGAAGTTTTAACAATATGATTGCATAAAGAAATAAAGTAAGAGTAAAGAATAACAAATACTTATTTATCAATTCATAAAAAAAAGAACTCGTGTAATTTATTTTTAAAAAATTAAGTTATTTTTTGGGGGAAAAAAATTATTTGAACCGAATTCTTTGAATTAAAATACATTCATTTTATTATCAGATCAAATACCCGCGTAAACTAAAAATCTAAATTTTAGATTATTAATTCATAGTGCATACTTAAAACATTGAATAGAACTAAAAGAAACTATATAAATTACTAGTGGTCTAATGAGGAGTTTGAGACAAATGAGGTATAGATGGGTAATGGGTTCCATGGCTGATAAATATTTTATCCTATCTTTGTTCAAGTGTGGAAAATCATATGCTGAGTAAAGAAAGCACTCAGGATTATTGTGGGACAGGGTGAACCTTAGCCATGCCCCCCAGTGTCACAATCAACGGGCCCACAGTTTTAGGCTAAAGTTTAAAGTCTGTGACACCCTGCTTGCCTAAAGATATCAACGGTCACTTTATTATAAGGTATCCGCCATGCCCCCAGTGTCACAATAAGCGACCACACGATTTTAAGCTAAAGTTTAAAGTTTGTGACACCTTGTTTACTTAGAGATGTCAACGGGTACTCTATTATAAGATATTTATGAATACCCAATATTCGGTTTCGGAACAAATTCGAGTTAGGTTCAAGTATCACTCTTAGGATACCCGTTACCAAAACTCGATTATACAATATTTGGATTCGACGAGTACCCGACCCGAACTAGGTGTCTGCCTAAAGATGTCAACGGGTATCTTATTATAGGATATCCGTAGAAACCTAATAATTGATTTCAAAACGGATTTGAGTAAGGTTTAGGTATCACTCTTAAGATACCCGATACCCAAACTCGATTGTACAATATTCGGATTCGACGAGTACCCGACCCGAATCCATTTACAATTATCCGTTTATATATTTTTTATTATTTAAATACTTGAATAAAATTGATGCTCTTTGGATTCGAACTCAAGTAAGGAAGGTAGATATCGTATCATCTTAACAAGCAGCGTATTTTATTAAGTGTAAATAAATATATTAAAAATATAATTAGTTAAATTATTAATGTGATGACTTTAGTATATATAAATAAAAAAATTATTAGATTATTAATTATGTTTAAATAATATGAATATCATATCATATTACAAAAAAATATAATTACTATTATATATTTTTTTAATAAAAATATATTTATTTTTTATTTTGTGTTAAGATTACAAAAATTATAACTTATAATATATATACTTAAAAAAAATCTTTGAGTTTAGAATAGTTTTGGAATTTAACTATTTTCTTAATTTCATGTAATTAAAGATAAACTCATATAGTTAATTAAATTAATTTATTAAACTATGATTATTAATTAACTCGAAATGTTTTTAAACATATATATTATATATATTGAGTAATATTATAAGAAATATAATTACTATATTATATATATATAAATACTTTTAGTATATATATACTTTAAATATAAATATATTTATTTTTTATTGTGTTAACTTTATAAAAATTATAACTTATAAAATTATTAATTACAATATATACATATATATATATATATATACACTTTATAGTATATAACTTGTAATGCCTTTTAACACATATACTTTATATTATATATTATGTGCATTTGTGTAGGATCATATATAACAATTGAAAATTCAATTGCCACACTTGTTGACACTGACATTGAAGAAGATTGAATTATTCATAAGCTTGCCTTATTGGCAATTTGTAATGTTATTTAACTAATTGTTTAGATACTTATTTTAATTATTTAAATTTATATTGTTATTGTTTAGATATGTGTTTGATTATTGAAGTTTATGTTATTTGTTTGAATCTTTATGTTTAGTTATTTAAATTTATATTATTGTTTGAATATTTATGTACAGTTATTGAAGTTTATATTGTTATATGAATATTTTTTTTAATTATTTAAAATTATATTTAAGATTTTTATTTTTGATTATTTAAATTTACATTTTATTAGTTATGTTTTTATTAATTTAATTAGTAATTAATTTTATAAAATATGTAAAAAAATATTATTACATATGTATACAAGTTCAAATAATTAAATAATCATGAAAAAAATTTTAATAATTTTTTAATCTAATAAGATTTTTAAACAAATTAAGATAATTATAAAATAATAAAAATATAATAAGATTAAAATTAAAATAATAATTTTTTAAATTATAAAATAATTAATAAAATTAAAATAATTAATTTTTAATAAAATTAGAGTCCAGATACCTCAAAATTATAAAATATCCAAACAGTTGACAATCCTATGCCTGCCCCAATGTCTCATTTTTCACTTTATGCAATTACCTGGAAGTCCAGAAAAGACAGAAAGAAGGAAAACAAAATATCTCCGATCTAAACTTCTGATTGCTGGGAGACATGTTAGGGTCACCGCACCTGGTGCTCCCGTGCAACATACCCGGATAACATAATAAGGTCACATCTAAAAAGAAGCCTCATTATCCTAGTCTACGTAAGAGAGGCAACCATTCAAGAAGATTAACCTAAACTCATCATGCTTAAAGCATCCGATAATGTCAAGTACAAACTGCATTCGATGAGGGAACTACTAAGCAAAGATAAGAGAAAGAGACAACAAGACAAGACAATGCAAGATTCGCCACAGAAAGCAAGAAGTTCTACCAAAGTTGGTCAGGTTCACCTTAAAGTCAGCCCATAGGCTGATCAACCTCTGCGTATGCAGTTTCAAGATGGGCTTGTTCAGCTTCTTGCACCTCCTTCTCAGTCTTCCTTCCTTTTTTAGATTTGTAGTAGACACTCATGAATGTTCCCACAGCTCCATACTTCCTCCTGACATGCTCATAGAGACCCGCATCAAACATCCTCCAGAAATCCTTCTCATTCAGCTCAGACACTGCATACTGCGGCTGGAAACTATGGTTTTCAATCAACCATTTCTCCATTTTACGAACTGCCTCTGCACCATCAAACACCTCACCCCTCAACACCGGGCCTGGCGAATAGTACACCCCCACATCTGTGAACATCTGAGCATAAGGTGTATCACCCTGTCTGCGCCGATGCTCAAAGCCTGGTTCAGGATACACCATAGTCTTGACTGGAAGCTTGAACAGTCGATGCGGGCAGAGCCAAATGGGATAGATCTGGAGAATCAACAAATTATACAATCACAATCTTAACACTTAATTCTAAGGATCCTAATTTGCAAATTTTGAAGAGTCAAATTAAGAATTTAGCCGAGAGAACATTTCCAAGCTCTTTTGTGTGTTTGTAAGGCTGCAAATAACAAACCAGTCATGATTCCTCCTCTGTATGAAGGAGCTTCTACGAGATCTAATATGAATAATTATTTTTCTTCCTTTCAACCTTTATATGATAGGACCAACCACAGTGAACATGTCTTACCAGGGAAGAGCACCCATTACCTTTCATTAAGGTAAGCATCCCATCATAAGAAAAATATAACCTTTTAAGAGTGAAAGAGAGACAATTTTCTAAAAAAAAAAAAAAATTGCGTGAAAGAGAGACAAATAGAAATGCAACATAAAATATAACAAGAAGGATGAGGAGGTAAGGAACGGAAAACAAGTGCAAGAACATAAAATTTACCTCCATCTCTTGGTGGACCCACTCTAGGGCATCCCCAACCTTGTAAAGAGGAACAAGCATGTCTTGAATGACATGCATTTCATGGTAATAATTTCTTACGGCTTCACCTTGAGTAGCCTTGAGCAAGGAAACCTTGGGTGGCATCATCCAGCCCAAGAGAAACCTAAACCACCATTGATCTCCGAATGGAAGGATGAGCTTCCCCTCCCAATACAAACATCTTGTGTGCCTGTGGTAATACTCCCTGGTAGGAATGTATTCTACAAACTCTCCCTTCTTTAAAGCTGTCTGCGCATGCTGGTAGAACCAGGGTTTAAACCACCAACCAACATTGTTAATTTTATTCCCCTTCTTCTTGGCCTCTTCTTTAGAGGCATATCTCCCAGTCATGAAGACACCTTCAGTGGGCGAGTAAATCATGCCTTCTACAAACTCTGGAACTTTCTCTGCATTATCTTGATCACAATCTCTCGGTGTAAAAGAGTCCATATAACCCTGTGCAAGCTCCTTCAGATTCCCCAGCACTGGTGTGTAGGTCAGCCTCATGTATTCTTTAATGGGAATAAGTTTGATTTCAGCAGCAACAAGAAATCCAAGGGTTCCTTGAGACCATGGGATAGCATAAAAGAGATCAGAATATTCATTGTCCTTGGTAGCTCTAACAACACGGCCATCAGCCAGAACTATCTCATAAGCTACAACAGTGTCAGAAAACAGGCCATAGATGTGGGAGCTTCCTTCAATCCCATAGCCATTGATTAGACCACCAACTGTGAGATCATCAAGCTCTGCAACCACGGCAAGGGAAAGATTCATTGGGACTGTGACCCGTGTGATCTGCCCCATGTTTACAAGAGGCTCAACCCTTGCAATCATTCTCTCTTTATCAATTTCAAGGATATTACGGAAAGCAGACAAATCAACTTCAAAATGGCGAGCCCTCTTATAGTCGACATTCCGCATTCCAACAGCAATCCATGGTTTACGGGCTGTGCACACAAGACCATCTTTTTTTGGATTCCTCTGCTTGAGACGCTTCACTACTTTCTTAACATTTTCATCATGTTCCTTCTGGCGCTGCTCGAAGGACTTCATCTCGGATCTGACATCTCCAAGATATATGAGAAAATAATAGGCACATGAAATAGGAAGGACAACAAAAATAACAAAAATCCACCGAAACTGGACCAAAAAGTCCACCAAGCCCTTCTTCCTCTTTGGGCGAAGGGGTACTTCAAGATCTGACATTGTGTGGGGCCACAAACACCTTTTTTCCTCTGCAACAACGACAGAAGTTTGAAGTCAATAGACAATGCTCCAATACAGCATTTGCATTTCAGGGTTTTCAGACTTTTGAAAGAAAGAAACTAAGTTAGAATGCTTAAATGAGGTAAACAACTGACAAACAATACACTTCACTGGCCGAAGGGAGTACAACCTAAAAAAATGGATAAATTAGGGCCTCAATTAAATTGTCTTTAAGCATTAAGGACCCCATAAACTCATTCATTATCGACCTAAGAGATTAAATATTACATGCAGAAATGTAAGTGACAGACATTCAACATAAACAGGTCTGTGTATATCTAACACAAAAAGATATATCAAGCAGAACAATCACTTCTTTCCTTAGAGCAGTGGAGCAAAAGATGAAAAGGCTCATAGTGAAAGCTCAATGAACGATACATAAGTAAGTCGAGAAACACTTGGAAGAGGTCAAGGTAAACAAACTGAAAACCATTGAAAATCTTTATTCAACATGCCCAATGCTATTCTCGCAAAAATGAGAAACTTAAAGCCTCTTATACTATGTACAAATAGGAGGAGACCCCAAGAAAACACCAATGGTTAGAGCTTAAGACTCTATCTTGGAGGTCATGAATTCAAATCCTGGGATCGGCAGGGTGGGATTTATGGGATGGGAGAGGGACAGCTAGCTCCTCAATACTAACTGACTAAATTAAGAGCAAATTACTCTTTTACAGAATGTAATCCTGCTGAATGGGCAGAACAGGCATCTTTTGTAAAACAACATATGATGTTTAAGTTTATTTGAGAAACAAAATTGAAAAAACACAGGTTTGATCTCTTTCGCAAAGGAAGTAAAACAAGACCAAATCACCTCAAATCACAAAACTGATCAATATATCATCAAGCAGGAGAAGAGAGCAAAATTTCAAATTTCAAAAGACATTTTCAATTGCAGCAAAAATACATCAACTAAGTGAGCATTCTAAAAGTGAGTTGTTTCAAACTGACAAGCTATCCCAGACCAAATTGCACATCAGCACATTAGATGTTTGTCCATTTTGCTATTCTTGTATAGAACACAAAGTAGATTACAATATTATGAAAACAGGAACTTATTACCCAACATATTATAAACTAATTAAAAAACCAAGTACCATACAAATTCTAGTTAATTGCATAAAAATGAGAGGAGTGAAAGAGAACAAATAAAGAATTTTGTCGGGTTAGTGAAGGCGAACAGAGAATCCCCATCACAGAACTGACAGAAGCGTGACTAAGGCACTCTAAGATGGAATAACCTTTGTCACAAAACTATAATAGATTTCAAATCCTAAAACCCTTCTCACTCTAAACTGTATCTGTTACTAGCATCAGATAGAGCATTTGACTCTGTCCAAAGGACAAATGGTTGGTAAAAGAAAGGCGTGAGGGGTAGCTAAACTGGTTATCATTGCTTAAGTTGCAAAAACAGTTTTCCTTTGTTTCCTGACCAACTACTACTATAGAGATCAAAATAAAAGCATAGCTGAGCAAACAAGACCCAATATATTCAACTAGAAAACCTCAACTTATTAGAAGGTTAACGTACAGTTTGCCATTTTGTCGCTAGTCAAAATGGTTATGTTACATTCACTCAAAATTTGAGCAAACAATTGTCTTGCATGCAACATTAAAGCCACGTGTAAAAATAATAAATTTATAGTGTTCAATTCACTTAAGACCCAGATCTTCCCATGGTTCCTTTTTCTTCTTTGGGAAGTACTTAATTGCATGGACCAAACAGAGCATTCAGCCCAATCCTAAGCACCAAAAACACATTAAAAAAAACAGACGGTCAAAGAAAATCCTCTGATCTCTGCAAAGGCCAACAGTTAAGACATTGTTTGGCACAAAACTTTAAACATGAGGGGAAAAAAAAGACAGACAACACATTTATCAAAAACACAGGTTACAGATCTAGATCTACCGTTATAAACTACAAAAAAAAAAAAAAAGGAAGTGTGAAAAATAGTAGTACTATTACTTATAGTGATAGCTAGTAAACGACATTTAAGCTTCAATAATCCAAAAACCTCTACCAACTCTTTTGGTTTCCAAGAAAACAGTAGAAATCACTGAACTAGTCAAAAATAATCAAATTTTAAGACTAACAAAACCAAGCAACATCGTTTACTTCATTTTCCAGCATTTCTCATTTCCTCAGTAACTCACCAGGGATCTAAGAACAACAAGACAAGAAAATCCAAAACATAGAACAAAAGAAAGAACAAAAAAAACAAAGACCGAAGAAAAAACACCATTCAACCGTTGCCAGTGCAAGGTACAGACATAAGAAAAAGGAATCAATTTTGTTTCAGTTTTCCTCCGTCTTTCTTGGTAACCAAACAGGAAAAAAAATCAAGAGCGAGAGAGTAAGAAAAAGGGACAGAGAGAGAGAGAGAAGAAGAAGAAGACCTTAAGCTCCAAAGCTGTAAGAACGGAACCGTAGAATAAGTGAAGAGTTTGGAGAGTTATACGAAGAAAGAAGAGCAAAGCAGAGCAGCAGTTAAATACAGAGTGAACTCAGTGTTCCTCGAGAGTGTTGTTGGCAGTGATGGTGAATGAATATCACAAAAACAATGTAACCAAATCTGATTTTCCTGATTTTTTTTTTAAATTTTTACCTTTTTTGTAATTTTAATTGACAATAAACTCCTTTATTTTAATTGCGGAAAAAACCAAAGAAATTGAAGAAATCGAAGACAGATCAGAAACGCAGAAAAGGAGTGAGGGCCCATTGGATTCGCTGGCGCTCACAGGCAAAACCATGTGAAAACGTGACCGTATCCAACCATACTTTAGTTTACGAATCAAAATTAGTAAGTAATTAATTATTTTTTCCATGTATAACCCTAAACCTTCTTAATTAATATATTTTATTTAATGGGTAAGGACAAAAATTTTAACGGAGCTTCTTAGGTTATTGACGTTCGTGAAGTGAAAAATACATAAAAGTTTCATCTTATCATGTATTTTATTAAAAAATAAATTAAATTCTACACGTTAAAAATCTTCACGAGCAGATGCAGATTCATATCATTTGTTCATTTAACTATAAATAAAGGAATCTACCATGAATTTATATTAATAAATATTCCCTAACATCCTTTTTTCTTTTATCATGTTTTAAACTTCCACAAAGGTTAAGATAAAAAATTTAATTTTAATATATTTTATATTAAAATTTGAAAAATTTTTATTATATAAATGGTCAATGCTTTTTAACATGAAAAATCACAAAAAATAAATTTTCTTAATTCTTGTGCTAATGAATAAAATAATAATTTTTAAACAATTAAAATGAACTTATGACGCTTCATTATCGCTCATTAAATTTTTATTAATATGATGTCATTTTGAATTGATTTTTTTAAACATTTGTTCAATTATTTAATCGTTACAATTTAGATCTTATCATAGGAATTTTAATTATGGTTGTAAATTAATCACCATAAATATTTTCAAATTAATTAACTTTTATGTTATACTATGTAATATGCTATCATACTTTCTTCTATAAGTTATAATTTTAAACTCATGGAAATTAAAAAAAAATTATCAGCGACGGATTTACAACGGGGGCAACCGGAGCAGTTGAATGATATCTAATGAATAAAATTAATTGAGATGCAAGTAATAATATAATATTTTATTAGATATCATTAGATATCTAATGAAATGTTTTTTATAATATAATATAAACTAATGTAAATTGAAATGCTTTTTATATTTTATTATTTTATTTTATTTTTAATTTTGAGAATTGAAAATTGACATAAATGAGGGGTGAAGAAGTGGGGAGTAGATACCAGCAAGATAATCTTTTTTGGGTTGTGGTTGACGTCGACTGGTTGCGTGACTTTTTCCGCAAAAGTATCGGCATACCCCACTCCGCCCCCCACCGCCACAACATTTTTCATGCCAATATGATCATTTTCATTTTATATTTATTTATATAATATCAGTGGACCATACATTATTATTGTAATAATATATAAATTTAAAAATTAAAAATTAAATTTAATAAATATTTATTTTAAAAAATTATTAAATTTATTTTTATACCTTTATGACATTTTTTTATTAATGATACGGGGACAAATAATATACACTAATAATATATCAAATATATAAATATTGTCATGAATTTTCTTACAAAATAAATTATTAAACCATTAGTTTGTATGTCATAATTTAGAAATTTTATTTTGGCTTTATCGCTGTAAATTTTTTAGTATTTTAAAATTAGATTTAAATGATTGTTATAAGTTGATGGTTGTGGATTTCTTTGGCTTTTTTTTTTTTTTAGTCTTGGGGTTTTAAATAGAGAGGGCACAGCTTTTAAACTTATAAATAAAAAATAAAATGTTTGCTGGCAAATAAGTGGTACCATAAAACCTGGATTAGTATAATATATGATCAAATCATTTTTTTTAGTGGTGGATCAGCTTTTTCCTGTTTCAAAACTCGTCTGCTAGCCATAATTTCATTGTTGAAAAAGGGGAAACTATGCCACCAAAGAAATTAGAAGCAAAACCAAACTGAATCTCCTGATGCTACTGCTAAACAGATAAGATCGAATCATAGTTAGGATGAAAGCAGAAATAATTTATGAATGTGGGCCTGCCCTTTTTTGGCAAAAATTGTTAGGTTGAGCCGTTTGCCAGACCGTTGTTTGAGGTCCAGATTTCAGCATAAATTCCTATCTAATCAAGTTAGATGTCACCGTCCACATCAATTTTTACGAGATATTATTCATTTTGGATTAGGAAGGATAACAGATATTCTGTTACAGCTCGTTTGGTTCGGGGAATGGCTATGTCATTCCTTTTCTATTCCTCATCCATTCTTGTCCCCTCGCTTGGTATTAAAATACAGCACGGAATAGGAATTCCTCAATTATTCCTATTCCGTGTTGTAAGGGAATAAAGCTGGCTTAATTGTTCTCGATGTCCCCTTCGGTAGCTGTAATATTATTAATGATAAAAATATCCTCATTCTTACTTGAAAATTTCAACTCTGGCCATATAAAAGATTGGGAGATTTTTTTTTTTAGCCATTAAAAATAAGGCGTGTTTAAAAATAGCCAGCAAGATAACTTTAACTGTTTTTAGCCAAAAAAGTACATTTTCGGACAAAAATGCCCTTAATGAGACATCTTTGTTCTGGGCACTCTGAAACACCCGGACGGCGGAAAATTATGCAAAGAAATTAGCGAACATCTATTTTTTCCGCAAAACATCCTTTTTTTTTTGGAGAAGCTTGTGCAAAAGAAAATAATGTTGCATGAGATGGATTTTCTGAATGTTCGGACATGGCATTCAGATAAACCGAACGAGGAGGGGAGGTGGTCGTGATGAATCGAAAGCTTGGAGCACGATGTGAAACCGGAAATCCTGCTTAAGGAGGTGAATCGAAAGGAGAAAGACATGAATACAAAGCACGAAATGGTCGTGCTACAGCAATAGGGACAGGCCATTGGGTTTAGGGTTTGTGAAAGGGAAAATGTGACACGGCAGGGTGCAGAGTTGGTGACACGCCAGAGAGTTGGTGACACGGCAGGGTGCAGAGTTGGTGACATCCCCCCTTGATATAGTAAACTTTAGAATTGTCACTAGCCTAATAAATAAATCTGTTTCTCTTAGCCTCCGACCTGTTTGCAATGTCCAACCCAGGCTATTTAAAATTCAGAATCTCTGGATTTCAAATAGCCAAGGTTGGACAATTGCTTACAGGTCAGAGATGAAGAGAAATAGATTCATTATTCGACTAGTGGACAACTCTAAATTTGAATACATCAAGGGCGGGATGGAAACAACTGCAAAAAATGCTCGGAAGAACTGCGGATGAAGCATCGACAAAGTCTGCTTTAGAGGCAACGTACGGTCTGTCTATGAGAACTGAGGAGTTTTGGACTATATATGGTAGAGGAATATAAACCGACCTAAACCGACTTTACCAGTTTAAACGTTTCGGCTACCACTGCGGACCTGGTCGTGACACGCCAAGTGCATGCAGATATTGGTGGTGACACGGCATGGAGCTGAGTTGGTGACACGGCATATGCTGAGTTTGTGACACGCCATGGTGACACGGTTTTGAGTGTGTGACACGGCATTGCTTTAACATCTGACAGGCCAGGGTTTGCTTTGAAGTATGTGACACGGCATTAATAGAAAGGCTGACACGGCGGATTGAAAAGAGGGCAGTTTCATGAATATCCCTTAATTTTAAATTTTATTTATTCATTTTTCACAGTAAACCGTTCATATTCCCTTTTCCTCATTCGTAAACGTCTGTGTGTGTGAACCAAGGGCTGTTCGATTCATTTCTCATTGCGAAAGGTCGAAGGGAGTTCAACTTCGCTGTTTAGAAGGTTAACGACACCACTGCAACAGGAAGAAGAATGTCGGATATCGGTGAAGAGGTACGTGAGACTGGAAAAAAAAAACCACAAAAAAAACCTTCATTGATTTCGGTAATTGATTTTAAGGGTTTAGGGTGATACATATGGTCGTCTTTTTTGCAAATGTTAAGTTTTAAACTGTTTGAGTCCTGGTTTGGTGCCGTGTTGACTGGACTTTGGGGTTTAGTGTGTGACAACATCTTCACCTGATATGCATGGCGTGTCACAGCATTTCACCTGGTATGCATGGCGTGTGACAAGCGTGTGACAGAATTTCACCCCATATGCATG
The DNA here is from genome assembly GCA_036013995.1 of Theobroma grandiflorum. NCBI lineage: Eukaryota > Viridiplantae > Streptophyta > Magnoliopsida > Malvales > Malvaceae > Theobroma > Theobroma grandiflorum. The sequence goes on from CP142127.1 coordinate 3,443,238, forward strand.
GCGTCGTGTGACAGCATTTCACCTCATATGCATGGCGTGTCACAGCATTTCACCTCATATGCATGGCGTGTGACAGGCGTGTTACAGAATTTCACTCCATATGCATGGCGTCGTGTGACAGCATTTCACCTCATATGCATGGCGTGTGACAGGCGTGTGACAGAATTTCACTCCATATGCATGGCGTCGTGTGACAGCATTTCACCTCATATGCATGGCGTGTGACAGGCGTGTGATAGAATTTCACTCCATATGCTTGGCGTCGTGTGACAACATTTCACCTCATATGCATGGCGTGTGACAGGCGTGTGACAGAATTGCACTCCATATGCATGGCGTCGTGTGACAACATGGTGCCTCATATGCATGGCGTGTCACAGCATTTCACCTCATATGCATGGCGTGTCAGAACAATTATTTATATAGTTAGTATACCTTTTGGGCACATTATTGGTTAACTGACTCGTGCACGTGTGCCATGTGATGCAGGTGCATCGTAGAGAATATGAGGATCTTGACAATGTCCTCATTGTGCCGAGGGAGAAGTGGGCCTTCAATGTCTCAATAAACACCCACTGTAAGTGGTCCCAGCTCCAATACATCAACAAGACTCTCCAAGAGAAGGGGGAGTTGGATGCAGTGAAGCGTACATGCTTCGGAATGCTCCTGGATGTCTATCCGCAAGGCTACTTCAGCGCTGGTCTCCTTCATAACATAATGATTCGTCGAATCAATGAAAGGGAGGCAACGGAGGAGGAGCTCTGGTTTACTATCGGCAAGAGCAAGGCGCGGATATCGAAGCAGGAGTTCTGCCTTATAACCGGGCTGAAGTTCGGTCCAATGCCCGATGTGTTCACACGTTCGTACGAGATGGTTGCGGACAGAATTCATGCGAGATACTGGAGCGGCCAAGATAGCATAAAGCTGCAGGCTTTGCTTGACACGTTCCGCGGAGGAAACTTCCAGCGGGAAGGAGACGCGACCAAGATGGCACTCGTCTTGATCGCAAATAACATTTTATTTGGGCAAGACTACCGTAGACGGGTGACACCTTGGTTGCTGTCATTGGTTGAGGACCTTGACGCTTGGAACGCATTTCTGTGGGGCCACTATGTTTGGAGGCTCACCTTGGACTACCTATTGAAAGGGTTCGAGGTGCCTACCTCAAGCGAAGCAAAGGAAAGCCGTTTACGGTACAACATCTACGGCTTCGTATGGGTGATACAGGTATTGTCACATTTACCGCTTTTGTTTGGTTTCGAGAAAATAATTTATTGTTGCACTGTTTAATAATTTACGTTTGATAATGTTTACAATTGACTTGCAGTTCTGGGCATTGGAGGCAATTTCGGTCTTGCGAAAAATAGTAGCCCCCTCTGCTCCGAAGGATAACGTGTACCCGCGAATGTGCAGATGGCAATGTAATCAGAAGCCAAAAGACCTGCACAAGGCGGTTGAGAAGTTCGAGTCATCTAAGCAAGTGAGTGAACAGCTACAAATTGATCGATCCTTCATATTTGTATAAGAAATTTGCCTCAAATTTAAACGTTTGATAAATATTTTTCTTTTGTAGTTATAGGCCCTGGAGACGTTGGAGATCACCCTGGAGGAGGCCAACCGGGAGTATTTGGTGGACCTCGATGTGCCGTTATCGGAGGGCCACCAGTACGTGCCAATCGGGCAGATGGAGGATCGGGGTGATCACATTGGTGTCGCTACCAGGTCGAAGAGGAGAAGCCTGAAGGAAAAAAGATCCACCCCTTCAAGTAAGCGGATGCGCACCGACTCTCCCAGTGTTGATGAGCCGTTGGCCCCAGAGTTGATGGAACAAGGAGACGACCATGGTGCAGGAAGTGAACAGCCGGTATTTACGGTTTTAACATTTTTTTTACATCCATTTTGATATGTGATTATCTACTAACATTTATGTGCGTGCAGTTGGATCAACCTACGGCAGCTCCACAACCACCCACCGGTCCTCCTCAGTCACACATTCGTATTGAGCCATCGGTAAGTTTGGTTATAACGATTTCTGTTCAAAGTTTCGACATATGTTGAGCTAGTAACAAAGTAACTTATGTCATTGCAGTTCACGGAGGCCACGTCCAGTCCGCAACCAGCAATGGCTCCGACTCCGATTCAACCGCATACTGCCCATGAGCCGCCGGTAAGGATATTAAAGTTGTTATATTGGTTTTCCACACGTTTCCTATATGATTTTATTTTAACACCACTAATATATATGTTATTGCAGTTGACCCAGTCGACAAGAGTCAATGACGGCATAGGCACAAAACGTCAGCTCCGACATATCATGCGGGAAATGTCGAAGCTGAAGGCATCAATTAAGTCCTTGACTTTTGCGGTTGAAACGCTAGAGGACCGCATCGTTTCACGGGTTCTAGCTGGGCTGAAATCACAAGTACGTTAATCTTTCTGCACTTGTATTTTGCTATTTTAGGTCAATTCGCTATCGAATTTTCACAGTTGTCTCGTTCTGTAGGCCGGTCCTTCATCCGACAATGCTGCTGCGGGTCACGATGATACTGATGATGGACAGCGTGAGGAGCATGGTGCCAGCCTTCAATCAGAAGATGCTGAAGGAGCGGAGGTTGGTGAGGCCGATCCTACTGAGCATACTTTCGCGGGACATGAGGGAGCCCTTCAGTTATTAGAGTCAGCCATAGAGCATCTTCCTCCATCCGAGGCGATCGTCGCGCTTCCAGCAACAGGATCGGGCGAGCTTGCTCTGACCACTCCTGAAGCCATCAACTCACCACTATCCTCTGATTACCATCATCTTGCAGCAGCAATTGCCGACCCTACTGAGCGGGCACGGGTGATTATGGCGAGCAAATACCTTGCAAGCCCGTATGTCGACCCCGCATTGACTCGTCGGGCGGTGAAGGACACGATGATGGAAGCATACGAAGCCTTCAAGAAGAACCAGTCCGCGAGGTCAGCTTCTAAATATCAATTCATTGTTGTTTTCTATAGAAACATTAATCCACCATCGCTTATCAAATTCATTTTGTGACATATGCAGGCGTAACGTCGGAATCTTAGGGGATCAAGGTCTTGACTTCTTCACATCGTTAGAGGATCCCCAAGAAGAAATGACAAGTGAACACATCGACGCATGCCTCAGCGTTATCTGTAAACGGGCGACAGGCCCAAAATCGAAGCATTACACTGCCCGTGCATGCGTGGTTGACACGATATTCTTTGTAAGTTTTCTGCAAAAAATTTTATTTTTTTCGAAGCTTTTCAGTGCATTAAGTCTAAACCAATGCAAATTTTTTTTCCAGGACACCATCCGTATGCTACACTTGACATATAAAACCGAAGATGCCCTGTCAAGCATGCAAATTCCGACTGATTTTCGGGGGTATGTGGAGGGTGAAAGGCCGACATACGGCAAGAAATGGGAAGAGGTCGATTTCATCCTCGCTCCTTGCAATGTTGATGGGCATTGGGTGGTGGCAAAGATCGATTTGGGTAAGTGGAAGATCAAGGTGATCGACTCCGCAACAACTTCGGCAGCGAAGGATAACGGAGTTCGTGCGGAGCAGATGAAGCCACTTACAACAATTTTTCCATTCATCTGTCACCAAGCCGGGTATTTCAATAAAACCGTCGGAAGAAACGGGATTTGACGCCGATGCCATTGGACATTTCTTTGCCCAGCCCTTCAGTGCATCGGTAGGAGGATAGTTTCAGCTGCGGCATGTTCATGGTAAGCTACATTGAGGCAATTTTGCAATCGGAGCCGATAAGAGTTAAGCAGAAAATGATTGCAAAATTGCGTATCCAATACGCGCACGAAATTTTTTCCAACAGCTGTGCGAGCGAACCATGAACATATCGGCAGTTAGTTGTATAATTTTTTTTCTGCACAATACAATTTAGAGATAAATTTTTTGTTGTATACACAATCATAGGAAATAGAATCATTTTTTTATTAATCACTTCATTATATTTTTATACAGAATAAAAATTTTTTGTATAGATAATTTTATACAGGAATACATTATCTTTATGTAATTTTGTATCCAGTGTTGTATCCAGTGAACATATTTTTTTGTATCGCAATTTAGTAATAAGTCAGCGTCTGACAACATTGACAATATGCAGGTGGCGTGTCACAACCATGTCTGCATGCTCCTGGCGTGTCACAGCCAATATGCATGCAGGTGGCGTGTCACCACCAATATACCCGAATGCAGACAGCGTGTCACCACTATGTCTGCATGCGTCTGGCGTGTCACGCCCAGTATCCGCACTAGCTGCACTGGGCGTGTCACAACCATGTCTGCATGCTCCTGGCGTGTCACAGCCAGTATGCATGCAGGTGGCGTGTCACCACAAATATACCCGAATGCAGACAGCGTGTCACCACTATGTCTGCATGCGTCTGTCATGTCACCCCCAGTATCCGCACTAGCTGCACTGGGCCTGTCACAACCATGTCTGCATGCTCCTGGCGTGTCACCCCCAGTATGCATGCAGGTGGCGTGTCACAACCAATATCTGCATGCACTTGGCGTGTCAACAGCACGTGTGCATGCACGTCTGCATGCACTTTAATAATTAAAGTAAAAATTTATAATTTTTACAAACGTTACCCTAAATTTTTTTATTAAAAACTAACAAATATATGAAAAGTATGATTACTTTAATTATTAATGTGATGACATTAATATATTTAAATTAAAAAATTATTATATTGTTATTTATGTTTAAGTATGATTACTCTAATTATTAATATGATGACATTAATACTTTTATGAATGCGTGTGTGTATATATTATGTATTTTAAATATAAATATATTTACTTTTTATTTTGTTTTAACATTGTAAAAATTATAACTCATAAAATTATTAATTACAGTGTATATATATGTTTATTTATATAAACATATAACATATAAATCTAAAGGTAAGTTATGAGATTAGAAAAGTTAATTGGGTAATCGGGTTCTCACGAAGAAAATTTTAATAATTTTTTTATTTAATCGGGTATTTAAACGGGTTAAGATAATTATAGGGTAGCGGGAATGTATTAGGGTTAGGGTTTAGGGTAGTAATTTTACCCTATCACAAACTCTAAACCAAAGTGGACAATTGATATAGTTTTGCAACGTCGTTTGTAAAATGAGTAAAATTCCCTTATGTATATTGAAGCGATTTGCTTGCAACCCTAAATAACATAATGAATGTATTGGCTTTACAATTGTCGAAATGTAGAGTAACATTGTTGATTTTTTATTTATATATGCTGTCCAAAGATTAGACAATTTACATTCCATACTATACCACCATGCATGGTGTGGCTAAAGTCAATTATTGACAACTTCTATGCCTAGGCAATGCTATTATTATACACTGGTTTATAGCAAATATCATTATTCAATGCAAATGTCAATGGCCAAGATCGAAACAGTTCGAATCAAACCCTAACAAAGCAACAGATAAATTGCAATTAGTTAGGCCCCGATAATATGTCATCCTCCACACCACACACTACGTTTTCAGACATTGTCATTCGGATTGGACAGTTGTCGTGTGTGTGACCAGTTTCTCTGCAAATTGAACATGCTTTCGGTCGGCGCACTCGTTGGGGTGCTAATTGACTTGGAGATGGTGCCGGATTTGTAGATGGATTTGCAAATGGAGATGGGCAATTCTGTCTGTTGTGCCTGTACATCTTGCATTGCGAACATCTCCGTGCTCGACTGCCTTCACCAGCGGATGGAATCCTTCTCCTCCTAGGTCTTCCTGCTTGGCCTCGCCAAGGTGGTGGCAAGACGACAATTTGTTTCACATGCGGGGGGATGTCCCATTCACTAGGATGCCCTACTGGGCGAATGGACCCCACATAACCCTCCACCCAAACGGTTGTCTTGTAGTAGTCCGCGCAGAAATCAAAGGCTTCACGTTTGCATTTACTGAAAAATACAATTAACCCAATATTCAAGCAGAATATAATGCTATGTTATGTCAAAATAAGGATCAAATAAGAAATAAAGAAAATATAATCTGACCTTATTGCTGCAATGGCATGGCTGCATGGCAGCAAATCTTTTTGGAACTCACAGCATGAACACGTCTTCGCGGACAGGTTAACAAGTCCGTCCATCTTCCCGTCTTTAACTTCAAACTCCACTCGATTGATAGGCTTCACTACAAAGCGATGTGCATGATTGAAGCGTTTGCTCAATTGCCTAGCAACCCAAGGGCTGAGGGGTGTGGTCACCTTGACAGCCTCCTCGTACCGATCATGGAACCAACGCTGGAACATGTCTTGTATGAACTCGATCAAAACAGTGATTGGCATTTGTCTGGCATGCTTTAAGCAGGAGTTAACACATTCGGCAATGTTCGAGGTCATCATTTGGTATCGCCTTGTCGGTGAACATGCACGTGCCCATCTCTCAGGGCCTATTCTCAAAAGATCAGCATAGGCTCCCGCATGAATCTGCTTGAGCTGGTTCATATGTCTGTTGAATTCGGAAACCTTATAACAATCTCGAGCAAGGGTGAAAATCATAGAAACGTCATCACGCTTGAACTTATTTTTTAAGTTTTTCTTCAAATGGTAACCGCATAAACCGTGGTGCGCTTCTGGGTATGCATTTTGGATTGCTTTCTTAATGCCGAGATGCTGATCAGAAATGAACATGGTGTTTTCAGGACAACCAACCGCATCACGTAGCTTGATGAGAAACCACGTCCATGAGTCTTCGTCCTCAACATGGCCGATGCCAAACGCAACTGGATATACACACTCGTTCGCGTCTTTGCATACAGCAACAAACAGAACACCCTTGAACCTGCCTTTCAGATGTGTTGCATCAATTGCGACCGTAGGACGCATTACATCCCTAAACCCCCGAATACAAGCCCCGTATGACCAGAAACAATATTTGAATCTTTCAGCCTCGTCAGTAGCCACTGCTGTGACTGTGCCAGGATTTTCTTGTTCCAACATATAAAAATATGGGGGTAGTAGTTGAAATGACTCCTCCGGGGGACCGAAAACAAGCGTCTCCGCATACTCCTTTGCTTGCCAAGCCTTACCATACAAGCATTCCAATCCCCACTGAACCCTCATCTCACCAATTATGTCCTTAGGTCTCAACGCTACTCCATTAGCCTGAAGCTTGGGTGCCATAAGTTCACCAATTATCTTGGCACTCGCAGATGCAAATCGCCCTTGCAAACCATCAACAGTACATGTGTGTACTTTGTGGAACTTCTGAACTTCCCAATACCCTCCTCCATCAAGTAACTTCCTTGAACGGACACTGAACTTGCATGCCTTGTCTTTGCAACTAACCTCGTAACGACTTTTGCATGACCTTTTCACTCTTATCCCAAATTGCTCTTTTAGAGCCAACATGTTCAGAGCTCGTTTCAACTCCGCCTTCGAGGAAAACATTCTTCCTTTGTATAAGCGATCATTGGGACATGTCGACTCCTCAGTGCTAATTGTTTGGAAGGCGAACCTTTCTGCACCTGCAATTCGCCACGTAGAAGATATCCCTTCATTTCGCCTTTCTTGATAACTATCATCGACCATTGCATCAACGGAACGATTCTCGTCCTCACCAGCGATGGGGTTATTGTATATGGGATCATCACACTGAACATTTCCTACATCAAAACCTTCAACAGGTTCTGTTTCACCTTCAACATTATTGCAAATTGGAATGTCACTGTCATAAAGGCAGTCATTGTCTGAAATGTCATGATCCCATTCGTCAAGCCCATCACTCGAACTGTCATCAAATCTATCTTCACTGCCAGCAAACAAATCCTCATTTCCCTCATAACATGCAGCATTATCCTCCAGCGTCGCAGTGTTAACATCCAACGTCACAGCGTTGTACTCACGTGTCGTATTCTCATTTGAAATTGGAATTACACACTCTACCGTTTCACCCGATCGATGCATTCCTTTAGCAGCAGACCCTAATTGGTTTGATGCACATCCCGATCGGAATTGTTCACCCAACTCTTCTATCAATGTCCTCTGGTTACCGGGCTGTACAAACTCCTGAGGATACCCCAACTGCGTGTTACGGACCGAATGCTCTGGCATATGTGAAGCATTGTAAATCTGATTCTGATTGAGCTGATTACCATGTTTTTCAGCTTCTCCATGTGACATAACATTTGTTTCGGGTCTTTTAATGCTGACGTACACAGCTGGAACATTCCTCTGTTCTAGCAGAATTAATGCAACATCCTCATCATCCTTGATAGTTGGCCGTGATAGCTCCCCGGGTGTACTGATCAATGCATGCAACTCAATGTCGTCAATTTCTGAGTTTACCCCAACAACATCTTCAACCAGCTTCATCAAGCCCGCAAACGACAAATCACTCCTAACCCCCCGCATTCGTGACTCACCACCCTTATACATGCCATCCACCCACTGACCACCGTGTCTTATCACAAGTCGCAGAATTGGAACCCCACTGAAATTTTGAAAATAAAAATAATTATTTATTTTACTTAATTACATGGTGGTGACAGTCCAAGTGCATGCATGCATGCTGGTGACACGCCAATTGCAGGCAGACATGCTGGTGACACGACAAGTGCATGCATGCATGCTGGTGACACGCCAAGTGCACATAGACATGCTGGTGACACGACAAGTGCATTCAGACATGCTGGTGACACGCCAAATGCATGCAGACATGCTGGTGACACGCCTTTATGTTTCTAATCCGTCTTCTGATTTACAAAAAAAGTTTCACAAATTTATGTGTTGCAGCAATGAACCCAAAAACATACCTTGATGTCATCTCCGCAATGGGGTTTATTTTTCGAGGACAAAATAGCCAAATGGCGAGAGATAGACCACGGCACGAAGACGATGGTGCTCAACAGAGAGTTGACAGAGCTCACACGGTTCAGAGAGCTGAGAGAGCTAATGACGATGGTGCTGAACACAGAGTTGATACAGTTCAGAGAGCTGAGAGAGAAAGATGAGCTAGCACAAACAACTGAGCATTAATTTCTAATTTTTGGAAGATGGCGAGAGGCAGATATCGGCAGCTTAATTTGCTACAGTGTTTTTTAAGGGCATTTCCGTCTGCTCATGCTTCTTTTTGGGTAGAAACAGATAACTTTATTTTGGTGGTTACTTTTGAAATCACCTTATACGGATGGTTATTTCTCACAATTTCCTCTAAAAGATTTTTATTTCTCTCTATTCCTCTTTCCCTTCTCTCCCGATCTGCCTCTTTCCCTTTTTCGATCTTCCCCTCTATCGCTGATCTGCCTCTTTCTCTCTTCCGATCTGCCCCTCTTTCATAGTTCTTCGTCTTTCTCTCGATCGATCTGGTGCTCAATGGCCAGATCTGGCAGCGAGAAGCACCGAATCTGGTGCTCCCTAACCAGATCCTGCAGTTTTATCTAGCATTCCATGGTCAGATCCAACTGCCGGATACATCGATCTGGCGTCCTAATGGCCAGATCCGGTCACATGGTGCGCCAGATCGGTGTTACATGACATCGGTCACCTTTCTGGCAACCGGATTACGGGGAAGAAGAAAGAACAAATAAAAAAATAAAAAAAATTATTTATAAATATTAAAATATTAATGTTTTATTTATTAAATTATTAATACATTAAATGTTTAATGAATATAAATAAAAAATAAAAATTATTAATATTTTAATCATAATAATATTAAATTATAAATAAAATATTAATATTTAATGTATTAATAATTAAATTATACTAAAATATTAATATTTAAATATTAATTATTAATATTTTAATTAAATTATAAATTATTATTACCCTAAAAATAAAATAAAAAATAAATAATCATATATAATAAAGGGTATTTTGGTCTTTTATTTTCTATTCATTTCTTATTCCAAAGTTATTGTTAGCAACCAAACACTGCATTAAGTAGTAATAGCCATTACTACTCTATTCCATTAATTGAACAAAACAAAATAATAACTATTCTTTTTTATTCTCACCATATTCTATTCCCACGTAATAGCTATTATATTCTATTTCTATCTATTCCGCGAATCAAACGTGCGGTTAAGATATCTTATAATTAAATTTGAATAATAATTTTACTATTTGTATCGAATTCAAGTATCACTCATTAAATATTCAATATTTAAATCTAATTATATATTTTTTGTAATTTTATATAACTAAAAATAAACTTATATTTTTAATTAAATTAAATAATAAAATTATAATAATTAATTAACTTATAATATTTTTTAATACATATATTTTGTATATTGTGTTAATTTATAAGAAATATAATTTTGTTTTTATAATTGAAAAAGGGGATTCAAATCTTATTCTTTAGATAGAGAGATTATGTACCAACCAATGAGTCAAATGTTCGGATGCAAATAAGAAATATAATTACTATTATATATATGCTTTTAGTATATATACTTTAATTATAAACATATTTTCTTTATATTTTATGCTAACGTTATAAAATTATAACTTATAAAATTATTAATTATAATATATACTTTATGTATATAAACTTAAAAAATATATGCTTAAAAATAAATTGTGAGATTAAAATAATTTTGAAATTTAGTTATTTTTATTAATTTCATGGACAATCCCATATAGTTAATTAAACTTGTAATGTTTAAGTTGTTGTTTGAATATTTGTTTTTAATTATTTAAATTGATATTTGAAATATTTATTTTTGATTATTTAAATTTGAAATTTATTATTCATGTGCTTTTATAAATTTAATTTTTAGTGAATTATATGAAATATGGATAGAAATATTATTTTATATAGATATGAATACGGATTTGGGTTCGAGTAATTTAATACCCATGAAGAGCATTCTAATAATTTTTTACATAATCAAATTTTTAAATGGATTCAGATAATTATCAGGTAATGGATATGTATTAGCGTTTAGGTTAAGATAATAAATTTAAAAATATTTGAGTAATTATAAAGTTCGAAGACTCCATTTATTAATCAAGTTCGGATTTGAGTATCTTAAAATTAACAAGTACCTTACTTGTTGACATCTCTATTTTGGACTATTGACTTCATAATTTTGTTTCACAAAAAGCACCTCATGATTTGAAAGTGGTATAAACCTTTAAATACTTAGTATCAAACTAATACACAATCAATGTGATTCATGATCCTCTCTAGACCCTGACATCTTCCCTTAACTCCTCTTAAGAGCTTCTCTCTAATGTGGGATTTATGATTCTACCCGTTAAAAACATATCTCCTCAATATGAGATTCACGTGGTTTTACGCCAAAATTGTAACACTAGGTTAGACAATTAAAACCCGTGATCCACCTTAACATCATTAAAAAGAAAAGTACTGTTCACCTAATGTTAGACTTAGCGGAATAGGACGAACAATTTGAATTTAATTCTAAAAATTAAGTTTGAGTACAATTTTAATTAACTATTATTTAAGGATTTAAATAATTCAACATTAATAGATTTTTATCATTTTATAAATTTTACTCATCTTTCTATGATTTTTTTAAGATCTTGATGTAAAGGAGAAAAAAAATATTATTACTTTGTAGTCATTGGATTAATTCAATTGAGAGCGTTCATCTAAATAATGGATTTGTTTTTTCGATAAATTTCACTTGCACCTTTCATAAACTTTATTATTTTTATAATCTTATTAAATAAAATTAATAATTTAATTTTTTTATATGAACATAAATTATTTATAATATATTATTAAAAATATATAGTAAAATTTTTATAAATTAATACTGTTGGGATCATAAAAATTTATTAATTAATTTAAATATGATTTAATAGATAAATTAATAGTTTACACATTAATTAATAAAAAATTAATTTATCAAGATAATTTTTTTAAAATATTGATCTTTATAAATATATTGTATATCATGATTATACGAATAGTACTTAATTACTGAATTATAAATTATCATTATTCTATATATTTATTTAATCAAAACAAATTCATGAATGCAATTAGTTTTATTAAATAAAAATCATAAATCTATCTATTTTTGTAATAAACTAAAATTACATTCGATGTATACTTAATTAATATACATCATGAATATTAAATCAAGCAAAAAATATCTATAAAAATAACATATAGTATCACAAATAATAAAACTAAATGCAATAACTTCTCATCTCAATGGTGTAAAGTGATCAACAATGATGGATGAAAACTTAATGTACTAACAAAGTTAAAGATGAGGTTCAAAGAGATAAAAATTTCAAAAAGAAACAAATAATATTAAAGTTCTATTTTACAAAAGTTTTCTAATTGAATTATATATATATAATTTTGATGTATGAAGAGATTATTAATTTATAGATAAAGTAAGACTTATGTGTTAATTAATTATTAATTTATCACATTGATCTCAAATCGAAATCGATTAAAAATATTATTTAATCGAGATTATTAATTTATTGAGTATTAATTTATAGAAGTTTTACGGTATATATATAGTTACATACCAATTTTAAAAAAATTAAATTAGGTCATATAAAAAATAAAAGTTATCTTTTTTTTTAATTCACCTAACCAAAATAACCCAAATTGCACCAAACTGCTGGTATTGCTGAACAGAAAGGAGATGAACTATAAAAAAAAATGATTCCATTTTGGAAAGCAGAAATTAAGTTATTTATGCATGTGGGCTTTCTTTCCGCCCCAATTTCGTCTAAAAAGTATACGGACAACGAAACCGGCTATGGTGGATTAATGATTTGAGCCCGTACCGAACTGGGCTACAACCCCTAGTCTCCACTAGGGAAGTACCACACGACATAGGATAGAGCCCCCTCTTTAGGCTAGTTGAATAAGCTCCTCCCTAATCAGTACCTAGCCGACGTATTTATATACGTACATATATATATATATATAATACTGATTTATTTCTATTTAAATATTTTTTTTATAATTGAGAGAGAGGATTTAAATATTGCTCTTTAAGTAGAGAGATTATACACCAACTAATGAACCAAATGTTCGAGTGCTATTTAAACATTTGCTTTAATATATTTTACACATTTAAAGAGTGAAATATTTGTATTTATAATTTATTCAAAAAATTGAATTGAAATTTCACTTTTTTTTTTATAATTGAGAGGGAAGATTCGAACCTTACTCTTTAAGCAAGAAAATTATACACCAATCAATAAATCAAATACTCAAGTGTAAATTTTTTTATTTAAAAAAATTAAAAACATTGATCATCTATAACAAATGTTACATTCGAAAATAAAAAAATAATAAAAATATTAACGGAACAAATCTTATGTAATAAGAAACTATACATTTGAGGTTCAAGTAATTAAAAAAAAACTATACATACATTTTAGGTGATAATTTTTGCATTTTGTGAGGTCATGGGTTATGCTGGAATCCGAATTTCGTGTTGGGAGTAAAGATAATATTTATAAAAGAATTATATTAAAAATTTAATATTTATAAAGATAAAATTTTAAAAATATAAAAATGTATTTCAAATAGTTAAAACTTTTAAGAGACAGGATCCTATTTGTCCCACTTTCCTCTACCCGTGGTCACGGGTTTTATCCCTGACCCCTATAATACAAATACAAATAGAAACCGTCTATCTCAATTTGGTATTTTCTTTAGTATTTTTTTTTTATAATTTTATATCACTTGTTCAGTTTTATAATATTAATAAAAAATTTTGATCTTAATTCTTAAATTTTAAATCTTAGATATTTATAAAAAAAATTAAGTTTTATATAAAGTTGTAATATCAATTTTCCAAGTTTTACACCCTTTTTAGCTTTACCTATGAAATAAAGAGTGAAGAATTAAAATTTCACATATCACTGTATGAGTAAAAAATTAATGTATTTAAATATTTAATTTATTAATTAATGTATGATTTTTATGTAAAAAATAAGATTGGAATTCTCTTTCTCTTGTTATAAAAAAAAAGTATGGATGAATCTCAACAGTGCATGAATCAATCGTCACTTGCGAGTAGAGAATTAATGTAAATGGAGAAGCAGCCAAAACAGAGTAACTGATCCTTTTGAACAAAAAAAAAGAAAAAAAAAGAAAACAAAAGAAACCTGAGGAGGAGAGCAAACGAAAATGAGACGTTTGGCTCGGCCATTAAGAAACGTGTTATGGATTTCGGTGCCCTTCTTTGACGCGTGCGCTTCCTTCTTTGTTTTGCTAATCTCTTCATCCACCTTACTTATTTCCACTTTCATATATAACCAGTTTTTATCATCCAAACTCAGACTTTTGATTCCTTCTGCCTTTTGGGCTGACCGTAACTCTCGTGCCCACCCTCCCTGGAATCCGTTTCAGCTATGCATTTATGGTGTAAGATGAGGAGGGTTTGGCGCTCTGTCTCTGCAAGGTTCAAACCCCATAAACCTACTGCTACAGGTGAGTTTATGGTCATCCATCCTTTTTTCTTTTCTTTTGAATCTAATTAAAAGCTTTGTGATCATTGGAATTTAATATGATTAGGAGGTGGCAAAGGTGGCGCGATTAGCAGTAATGCAAGTGGTTTATCAAAGCTTCAAGACGATGTAAACATGTGTGGATATAAAGATGTGCAGGTGATGTGGAACCTATTGAATACCTCGCAAATCAAACCAATAGGGGCAGGAACGACAACCGCAATTTCTCATCAGTCTCGCAACTGCAGCAAGCAAAGGCCATCTCGGATGGCTTTCTTGTGGCCTAACCATGGAGCTATTGCCTCATCTTCATCTTGACTTTGTTGGGTTAAATCCAGAAAAATAGTATATTAGCTATAGATACTTAGTTTTTTTATTTTGGTAGCCTGAGAGTGAGAGTAGAGCAATTTGTTTACGAGTATATGTTTGTTTGTATTCACAGAATCACAGTTGTTTATACAGCCATAGAAATGCCAGTGCCTATCTTCCCCTGTTCTTTGGTTTTTATAAGCCATGTGGAAGGAGTACAACTCTCCTTTGCAAACACAGTCATACGCCTTACACCGCCCTATTGTTGATCAACACACTGCACGTCCATCTTTTCGCCCTGTACTATAAACCACAATCAGCTTTACACTCAAGCTACCTACCATAACCTCTTCACCCCACCCGTAACACGTACATGACTCAACCCAACCATGTCACCTCATCATTGTTTTAAACCCGAGTCAGCGCCTGGTTGCGGCTTTTGCCTCGGTCTTCACCCTTCTCTTTGGTCCTTTCCCAATTCAGATACACATCACTAACAGCCCCTTCTCTTCTTATCCCTGCCACGGCTACAAAAATCTGCGAAACCATTAGCCTCCTTTTACAAGGCATAAATAGAAGATCAACACCATGGTATAAACCTGCTTTTCTTCTGTCCACTGTTAATTTCATGTTACTTCTTTACTCAGATGACTTGGAACCAACTGGTAGCTTACATCAAGCATGGCCAGGTTTTACCAATCTCTTTTGGTGTTTATATTCGAGAACTCGTTATAATGATTTTTGTAATAATTAAATCTCTTTTTTTTTTCGTGTTCTTAATTAATTGGAGAACTCGTTATCATGATTTGTAATATCTTTTTTCATTTTTTTCCCTTGTTCTTGATTTGTGAACTCGATATCATGCTTTTTAATAACCAAATAACATTGTTTTCCATGTTTTTTGTTTGAGAATTCATTATCATGATTTTGTAATATAAGTAAATATCATGAGATATATGAACTTTATGTAACATCCATATTTGTTATCTTTCTTTTATTTAAGAAAAAAATAATTAAATTCAATTTTTTAAACAAAAAAATATATTTATTATTAAATTAAATGTTCGGATACAACTTTAATAAATAATTAAATATGGAGATTGATGTGAGGATGAAGAGATTCTGAAAGGGCAAGCAGTTAATTTCTTCAAGCAACTCTATTCGAAAGTAGGTGGCAATTTACCTTTATATCCAATTAGGGTAGTGTTTTCGTTATTGGATGCTTCAACTCTACAGAATCTAGTAAAACCAATTGACAATGGTGAAATCAAAGAAGCATTATTTGAAATGAAACCATTAAAAGCACCAGGGAAAGATGGCTTCCCAACTTTGTTTTTTCAGTCCCAATGGTAATTGGTGGGAGAGAATCTCACTAAATTTGTACGTGAAGCATTTGTAGAAGTGATAATTAACCTTGAAATTTGTAAGTCTCTCATTGTATTGATCCCTAAAATCAAAGCCCCTGAATCTATTAATCAGTTTAGGCCAATTAGCTTAGTGCCAGTAGTGTTTAAAGTGCTGATGAAAGTGATTACCAACCATTTAAAACCATGCATGGGTCATCTGGTAGCTGATACCCAATCTAGCTTCATTCCGGGGCGATAGATAATTGACAATATAGCGATCACAGAATAGGTCATACACTCATTCAAAAATAAGCAAGGGAAAACTAGTTGGATGATGGTGAAAGTAGATTTCGAAAAAGCATATGACAAATTAAGATGAGAGTTTATCCACGACACATTGGTGGATGCAAATATCCCTAATCAGATCATAGACTTGTTAGTTCGCCTGTGAAAGAATGGAAGTTCACAAGTATTATGGAATGGTTCACTTTCTGAGGATTTCATTCCTACTAGAGGTGTTAGACAAGGAGATCCCTTATCTCCTTACATTTTTGTTCTATGCATGGAACGATTGTCACATGGAATTCGATTGGTAATTGTAAATGGTTTATGAAAGCCTATTAAATTAAGTCGAAACAGCCCTGCTTTATCTCATTTTTTTTTTGCTGATGATTTAGTTCTGTTTGCGGAGGCTTCAATTCAACAAATGGAAGTCATAAAAGGAGTCATTGAGGATTTTTGCAGTTGTTCAGGGGAGAAAGTGAACATAGAAAAGTCTTCTTTCTATGTCTCGTGAAATGTCTCATCTTCTATGATCTTTGCCATTGTTGAGTCTTTAGGTTTTTCATACACTGAAAATATGGAAAAATACTTAAGCGTACCACTCTTACATGGACGCAAGGAAGCATGTGACTTTAAGTATCTGGAGGAAAAAGTCATTAGCAAATTGAGTCATTGGAAGGCAAACACTTTTTCCCTTGCGGGGAGATTAACATTAATTAAATCGGTATTGTCGATGGTGTCTATGCGATGCAAATAGTGGCCATACCTATGAGGGTTTGTAAAAGGATTGAAGCACATTGTAGATCATTTCTTTGGAGTGGGTATGTGAACTTAAGAAAAATCCATCTAGTCAAATGAGAGAAAGTGTGTCGTCCAAATGCAGAAGGTGGACTTGGTATTCGTCGTCTTCATCTAATGAATGAGGCATTTTTGTTAAAAGCTTGTTGGAGGTTGGTGTCAAACAAGGAGGCTCTTTGGATCAAAGTATTATGTGGTAAATATATGGTGACTAATTCGACAGTACTTGAGAATATTCAAAAACATGGTACTTCGGCGTTTTGGTTGTCGATTAGCAATGTATGGGAAAAATTTAAAGTGAACATAAGGTGGGCTCTTGGTAATGGTGTAACCACTAAATTTTAGACTGACAGGTGGCTTGGGGATAGTCCTCTTATTGATGCTACAAGACATATTGGTGCGGTGGTCAATGAAAGAGGTAGTGTCAGAGAATTTATCAAATCAGATGGAGATTGGGATCTCGATTCAGTAGTCAATTTGCTACTTGCTCAAACTATTCAATATCTGGTGGAATTCATCCCCCCTTCGAATTGTTTGGAATTGGATATACCTTATTGGGCTCTTTCAAGCTCAGGTGAGTTCACAATCGTTTCTGCTTATGATAGCTTGTCTAATCTTTCTATGGGAATAGAGGTGACAGTAAGCAAATTATGGAAAACTGTTTGGTCATGGAAGGGGCCAGAGAAGGTGTGAACTTTCGTATTTTTATGCGTAAATAAAAAACTGCTTACTAATGTTGTGAGAGTGAAGAGGAAAATGACCAATGACGCAATATGCCCACAATGTCAACAAAACGATGAATCAGTTCTCCATATATTACGGGATTGCCCAGTGGCATTTGCACTTTGGAGCAGACTCTTACCACAGAATTTGCAAAGGACATTTTATTATCTTCCCTTGCTTGATTGGCTGTTACTTAATTTAAACACTAATGATATGTTTGTTAATGACATACCATGGAGCCTAATATTTGGAATTACTTGTTGGATGCTTTGGAAATGAAGAAACCTGTTTGTGTTTGAGAACAAGACTGTTTCGACTGAAAGTAGGTTAGTTATTATACAAAGCTGGTCTTTGGATGTTCACCTGGCTAATCTAAGCTCTGCTCAAGTAGGTTATTGCTCTTCACAAAGGAAGGAGGAAATACTTGTTGGTTGGTCGCCTCCTATGAAAGGCTATATAACATTAAACGTTGATGGCGCCTTCAAGAAATCTCAATGTAAAGATGCAGTTGGAGGGGTTCTTAAGGATGAACATGGAAATTAGTTGACTGGATTCTCTATGAAGTTAGAAGAATGTTCAGCTTATAGAACCGAGCTATGGGGCATTTTTAAGGGGCTCTCTTTGACTTGGGAGTTGGGTTACGAAAATATTGATATACAGATTGACAATAAAATAACAGCACAATCAATTACTTCGACATCCTCACTTCCTTGCTAAAATTCAGATTTAATTAAGGCAATTAATAGACTTATCTATAGACCTTGGAATGTAGTTGTTCGACATATTTTCAGATAAGGGAATAGAGCTGCCTACCATATGGCAAACAAGAGCTTCATGAATACAAAGAGGTTTGAAGTGTTTGTCAAGCCTCCACATGAGATTGATGTTATTTTGCTTTAAGATGTAAGAGGATTACGTTTCCCACGTTTAATAAAAGTATAATTTGTTTGCCCAAAAAAAAAAAAGAAAGAGTTTTGAAATATTATAATCAATATGGAATGATAATCTGGACACTACTTACATTCCTAGATCGTAATTTCACTTACCCCTAATAAACTCGTTATCACAATTTGTAATAACCATATATAGTAAGTTCAATATAACTTTCTTTAATGTTAATATAGATCTTTCTTTCATTTATTTAAGAAAAACGAATTTAAATGCAGCTTCAAATGAAAATTTAAATACCCATTAATTATATTTAGATTAAAGTTTTAAAAACAATATTGTGAATATATAAAATAATGTTGTTTTTATTGGATACTGTAATGTGAAAAATAAGTTACTTTTCCATGAAACCTCCCTCTTCTAAATTTGGCATCCTCCTCACTCGCTGATCAAAACTCAAATCCCTCACTCTGTTGATTCCTATTTGTGCAACCAAGCCTTCGTACATCTCCTCTGTTGTAATCTTTTAATGGTGACTGACTTGAGAGCCAAGTTACATTTGAAAAAATTGAAAAAAGAAAAGAGAAAGTAAAGTTGAAGAAACTTCAAGACGACAAGCATGGAAAGGGAGGTGGATGGAAAGCTTATGCTTGTTTTAACATGTCAAGGTGAACAGATGAATTGATTTTTGAAAAAATTATGATGAATAACTTTTTTCATAAATTTAATTTAAAAATATTTTTTATTATAATTTTAATTATTTTTAATCAATTTTTGACATAACTTAACAACAATACCTTTTAATAATTTCATATTTCGATTTTCTCTATCTCAATATCCAAACAAAAATTTTAAATTAAATCTTGATTTCTCTCTCTTACCAAATATTGTCTATCTTACCATCTCAAAAACCAAAGATGACATTATGTGTTTTAAGTTATTGTTGAAGAATTGAAATTAATTAGACATATCTATAAATTAGAACACTAACTTTGAAAATTTAAACTTGATTGCAAGCAGATAAATCAATTAGTTATTAGATATTGCATTACTAATTTTTTGATATTGTGTCATCGATTTTTAAATATTACGTGATTTAATCATTACATCTCTGATTTTTAGACATTACGTGATTGATTTTTAAACAAAACCTAAATCATACAATGCTTAAAACCTAATCACACAATGTTTATCAACGAATCACATAATACTTAAAAATCAATAACGTCATACCTAAAAATTAATAACGCATTGCTTGAAAATTTATCGCACAATACCCAAACACTAATTACGCAATGCTTAAAAACTATCAAAACTACTAAATTTCATTAAATAAAATCTAAAACTTCAAACAATACACCATATTTCATTTAATAAAATAATCAACAAATATACCTATTTGACAAAGAATACTTAAAAGTTTTTCTTCACATATCAAAAATCACTCCAAAATGCTTAAAATTGCTTATAACACACAAAATTTTTTTTTTGTGTATTAAAAACCACTTTAAAATGCTCAAAATATTTAAAAAATTTTTCTTTTTGACCAAAAATACTCTAAAGATAATAATCTAACGAAGAAAGCTCAAAGGCTATAAATTAATTTAAGACGTGAATCTAAATATATAAATTGATTTCACTAAAGGTAATTTTATCCAAAATTAATTTCTTTTGACTAAAAATAGTTAAATTTATAAAAAAAACTATTTTCAAAAACACCTTATGCATGAATGGACTTTTGAAAAGAATCTTTGATTTTTCATGAAATTTAGTGAGGATTGAAGTCTAATGTTCATACCAAAACCTACCATAATCAACAAGCTTCAATCTACCAAAATTAAGATATATATATAAATATATATATATATATATATATATTATGAGAGTTATATGAACAATTAACAGATATACAAAGTAAATCACAATTATAATGGCTTGGATAAAAATAAAAAGCCAAAAATTTTTTCCTGCCGCCAATGGAACGCTCATCTGCTAACAATCATGAACATACATAATGGAATTGGGTGTAATGAAAATTGGCTTCAGAAGCCAAGATTAGATTTGCAAAACGGTTGCCTGCAAACCTGCCGAAAGAAAACATAAGGACTTAGCAGCCGGTAATATCCGAGACGAGATCTAAGAATGAGATCAAACAAATAAACCTCAAAATCAAGTTGCAGGTGAAATGCAGGCTGAGCTATACCAAAAATACGTTTCAAATGAAACATTGTAATGATTTCTTAGTACCTCCTAATTAAAATAAGCACTGCCGAAATGGGGGTTTGTCACAATCTTAGCATCATGAATTTAACCAACCATAACCCAGATTTTGCTAAATATTGCAAATTTACCCATTAATCTTGTTAAAAGGGGAAATCTCGTCTTTTGAAAAATATCATATTTATTACCATAAATTCAAGGGGCTACCGTAGTATAGGTAATCTAGTTTTTCCCTCCTACTTCTTTCTTTTTCTCACTTTTTTCTCCTACACAAAGTATAAATTACATGGAGTCTAAATCACCTAGCAAAGTGAGACATTTCTCATTGGATTTGTATTATATAAGAAAAGCCTAGCAAGAATCCTTCCTTCAAAAGCCCCTGTTTTAATTATCATCAGTTTTTGCTCATTGGATTAAAAGACAGGTGTAATTATCTCTTACTTCTGAACAAGCTAATCAAGCTTAAAAAGTAGTTGAAGTTTAGAGAACTTGAGAAAGCAAAACAAATACAATCTGCAGACATGCCCAATGCCACTATACAAACTAGTCATGCCAAAAACCTGTTACCTGAAACAGTAAAATGATAACTGCAGGCAACAATTATCATAATCAAAGAGAATTGAGAACCAAAGAGGCTTTAGAGAATTACTTGATCAGGCAGAAGCACTAACACGTAGTTAGCCCATCACGTGATATCAAGGGTTGAATAAATTTGAGCCATCCATATTGATTGCAATTAGCACAAATATACTAGTAATCACAGCAAACCAGAATAAGGTTGATCCTGCAGAAGACAAAATATTGAATGGAATCAAGACAACACACATATACACAATTGAAACTAACTCTTAGATACAGATATTTAAATGTCACACCTCCAGACACTTCAGAACCTTTATCAGAATCTGATGGAACTGATTCAGCATTAACACCACTTAATCTTGTTTTAAAAGGCCCTGTTCTTGAGATGTCATCAACAAATTTGCTCCCTGGTTCAGATGAGACAATGCCCTGAAATTCCTCACTCACAATCAGAGCTGCTAGAACATCCATAAATGACTCTTTGTCTGTTTCATCTGTATATTGCTTGACACCCTGCTCAAATGACCCATTTGGTTCATCAGAATCAGACAATTCATCATCTGAAGCATCAGTATCAATGGATCCTGCCTCAGTTGTGTCATCTTCTTCATCCTCAACATAAGCTTTATATGTCAATCGAAGTAATATTTCTCCAGCAGATCTCTTTTGGAACACTCCCCAACCTCCTTGCAATACCACAATCTTATCTGTTGGAACAGTGTCCTGAAGAGTCCCCAGATCAACCTGAAAGTTTTAATGCATCAGATAACCACATTCATAGAAAAGGGAAAAAATTGACTGCAAAGCCATGCAATATATCATCAAGTGGCCTTTGAATACAGTGAAACATTATCATAAATCAATACTTAGCTGTTAACTATATTCAATATCAATCAAACAAGAAGCAGAAGCAGCATCACAACATGGACATCTACTCCGTGGACCATCCACCCCTTTCTCAGAAAGGACCAAGTATTCATCACCATATTCCTAAAATCTTAAGCTCTATCTACAATACGTGTATTATGTGACACAGCAGTCTCACCTGGAAACTCTTGCTTTTCACCACAACAAATAGGTGTCAACTGCTATTTAAGAGATGGACCAACACACCATGTGTCAATAAGTGCCTTGAACAACTTGGTAGCCTTGCCTTACCACAGATAGCTGCTCTCAACTCTCCTCTCCACCAATCCTTAACCATTTCAAAATGAAAATATCTATATATATATATATATATTTTTGAGGAACTTTCCATTGTGTAGATTGTTTATATCTTTAAAAATTAGACTGGCAACTATTATAAGCGTCAATCCCAAAATTACATAACTATGCTCACGTCCAAAGATTATTTCAGCAATATATAGGAATATTCTACAATGATATACATTGGTTTTACAAATAAACAAGTTTACCTCTCCTGCTCCAATTGTGAAATCAGTGAACCCAAGGGCGTCTTTTACTTGGATGCATAGTTTTTCTTTTCTAGGGTTTGCCACAAGTAAATGAAAATCCTGCCAAAATGACAAAAAATTTATCACTTAAAGAAATTTTAGAGCTTCAAATATGAAAGTTCATCTATTTTGAAAAGTTTCATGAGAGATGATAGAATTCTATATTTGAAGAAAAAAAATGCTAGAAGCCGCACCTGATTCCAAATTGGCTCACCAGGAGGCCCAGTAATTGTAGTTTGACT
This sequence comes from Theobroma grandiflorum, assembly GCA_036013995.1. Classification (NCBI taxonomy): domain Eukaryota; kingdom Viridiplantae; phylum Streptophyta; class Magnoliopsida; order Malvales; family Malvaceae; genus Theobroma; species Theobroma grandiflorum. The sequence goes on from CP142127.1 coordinate 3,466,538, forward strand.
GTTCTTTTTACTGCGTATAACTTGATCCCCCAAATTTAGAACAACATATGGATCAGTTTTACCTAACAAAAACAGAGCACTAGTGAATATGGTGAATGGAAGTGAAGAAACACATATATATGAAAGATTCTGCTAAGATATAACTATCAGAAGACCAATGTGTTTCATCAACATTCCCTATCTAACATTGCAAATTCCCTGAATATAAACATTAGGCAACATTGATAGGTAATTACATCTGTGTTTCTCAGACTTGTCTCTTCACTCTGCCATACCTGTGTTGATAGAGTACCAACACAAGGGTGGGTTATGTACTGGACCTTGAGTGAAAGTTTTGGGCCCTTTTCTAGTTGTGTTCTGAAAATAGGGACAGAGAAATACTGAGAGAGAGAGGGACCTTTTGTCTCAGAAAAGCGACACAGAACAAGAGAAGAGATAGGAGATAAATAAACAAAGCTCCAAAGATATTAATGGGGCACAATAACATTCTTTAAAAAGCACTGACCACAACTTTAAATAGGAGAGTAACTTGCTGAAGTTCATTAAGGTTGTGTTTGGTCAAGAATATGAAAAGTTTATACAAAATTTTCAATCCAAAGATTGAGTTACACAACCCGCTTCAAATTTTTATCCCCCATCTTCCTATCCTTCTAACCAAGCAAAGCGTCAAGCTAACAAAAATGGGCTAGCTAACTTTAAACCAACTTGACAATAGATATATAAAGAAAACACACTAAAACTTCTTGCCATTTATCTTATACCCTTTTTTTTTGTTTGTTATTTTCTTTAGCACCACTCATAGCTAGGTCAAAGCAAACTGAAATAATACTGGCCCAATCTATAAATACAGCAAGTTTTCATCCACCTTTTCTAGACTCATAAAATATTGCATGACTAAATACAAACATAGCTATTCAAGAGTACTGGCAAGTATAAAACACTAAGATTATGTCCCTAATTTTGGGAGAACCGTATGTCAGAACCCATCTCCAGTTTCAAACTCAAACACTCACGTCTCACATTACAAAATTTTGAGGAGTAAGACACTAAGATCCTTATCATATACACAACACCCATGCCTGAACTTGAACAACACAAAATTTACATGCACAGAAATCAGTACTTTCTGTTGCATATTAAACTAGAGAAGAGTTGAGCAAAAAGGCATAACAACCTAGCCACTATTGCATAATTTTCATAATAAAGTGGGTTGACAACGTATTGTATCAAGAAATGTCTGACCTGGCAAAGAAAGAAAAGCACTCAACACAAAGTAATCAGTAAGTGACAGGCTAACATATTTTCCAAAGCTAGTAGCAGCTTAAACCAAGTGTTGATACAGACATACCAAGCAAGAAAATAAAACATTGACGATGCATCAAAAAAAGGTCAAAAATAAAAATATATAGAAGTAAGTATTTGGTTTTAAAAAGTTAAAATATATAATCTTGGAGCTCAAATGAAAAACAACTCTTACCATAGAAAACATAAGACAGTTTCCTAGCATCTACAAGAGTCACAGATAATTCTCCAACAAAATCCTTGTTTTTTTCTTCTTGAATTTCTCCTGATTTCAAATCATTTGCAACTGGGCCAACAGCTTTCCCTTTTTGGAAATCCAAAACAATCTTCTTTGGGCGAACAAATAGTCGAGGCAAATCCACAGTGAGAAGTTTTGTTAAAAACCTGAAAACAAATGTAGTCAGACACCATTTGAACAGAGTAGTAGAAAAAGAAGATAAAAGAAAGCAGTCAAACCCAGAAGTAAACAAATAAAACCTTGAAATAACATGGAAATCAAGCATAGCAAACCCAAAGAAAACCATGTGTTCCATCACTGAAAAACCTTTACATCAGCTGAATGATTCATAAATAAAAATTGATAGTAATGGCAGCAGCAGCAACAACAATTATTAAAAATACTGGTTACAGTTGCAAAATTCAGTTACAAAGCCACCCTAACCAATGCATAACAAAGAAAATAAATAAGGAAGAAAGAAAAAGAGTAGTGACAAATGCCAAAATGACCTGATGCATGAAACTCAAATGGAAAACAAGTTAATGTTGTTTTAAGCCTCAAGAAATGTGAGATACATTCCCAATTTATATGCTGCTAATCCATAGTTTTAGGGATAACCTGATGAGAAGGCATGGGCGGACCTACCTTAGGGTGAGTTTTAATTTTTACTTTATATGCTATTTATTTAGAGTTTTATGTAGTTATTTGATGCTAATGAGCCCACTAATTTTTTTTCAATTTTGTAGGAAGTGAGGTCGAAGACTCCAAGTTAAAGTAAATTTATCAAAAAGTAATTTACATATTAACATTTAAATACTACATGGAAAGACAAAAAAATTTTTCTATAATTTAACATTTTATCAAAACAAAGTCAAAACCTAAATTTCTTTCTCCAAAAATTCAAATCCCACTCTTGAGACCAAGAGTGATGCTTCCTCTTCTTGGTATTTGGTTGCGTTTTTCACTCTCTCAAAACAACTCATCTAGGCTTTAATTGTAAGTAATTTTCAACTCAAATTAAGTTTTTAAATACTCCATGTCTAAATATTTTTTGATTAATTTGATGGTTCGAGTTCATAATTATAATCTAGCTAATAGAAAATAGTATTGCATGTCAAATAACATCTTGAAATTATGCGTCTTTCTTTTTGTGATTTATTTTGTACATATATTGTTTGATTATTTGATTTTTATATTTAAGTTTATGTGGTTTGTGGATGCTTGTATTTAGTTTTGATCAATGAATAGAAAATTGTCATATTGTTTGTTGTTGAACCTAATAATTTGCTATGTAAGATCATATTTTATTTAATTCTAATATTTAACTTATGCTAATGAGTAGTAATTTTTACCAAGTTTTTATAATTTTTGATAAATAAGCCATGGAAAGATATTTTAAAAGAAAAGAAATTGTCTCACAAGACTCAAATCCCGGACAACAACAATAAAATTCTACTAAAAATGGTACTCAACAATCTTCTAAGCAAAATCATATTTACACCACTCAAAAAATTTGTAAGTCCACCCCTGTAAGAAGGTAAATGGTGCCCTCCGCATGCCAGGAACCAAAATTTCCGAGGCAATCATTTAGTAGAACCAATATCAAGGAAGAAAAGTCACCATCATTCATTTACTTTCAATTCAAAAATGAATAAACTCACAGCCCAGGACATCTTGGCTGATAAACTCAAAGTGCAAGTGCAGTAATGAATTTAGGGTAAAAAACAAAACATAAATTATTTTTAAGCTTTAGGCAAGAATATGTATTTAGTATAAGGTTACATGTGCTAAGTTGAATGCTCATGTCAAAAGGGGGAAGCGAAGAACAACAAGGAGATTGGGGTAAACTATCAAAAAAGACCTATCTATTAATGATCTTATTCAAGATATGGTCCTAAATGGACCACAATGGCAATATTGGATCCAAGTAGCCAATTCCCAACAGTGAGCAAAGGCTTGGTTGCTGTTAGAGCATAACATTTGCTGGATTAATAAAAACTTTTCAAATTTGAATTTTTCATACACAGAGGAGCTGTTAAATTTGCTTAACTCAGGACATTGATAGAGAAATGCTGACATTTCATCAACATGAATCCAAGACCGACTTTTGTAAAGCATCAGACCATTGATCAAGGTATCCCTTGAACATTCCTAAATAGACATCTTGGAAAATACAAATTTCAGGAAAAAAGAATTAGATTACAAGAATAAGAAATTGGCATATGATAGACTGGTGACAGTACGATGACACTTCTTAGCCAACTCCATTGCAGATTTAGGCAAGAAGAGTTTTAGGACTTAAGTCAGAGAAGCTAACACCAATATTATCCCTTACATGAACCAAAAGCAAACATGTAGGCTTCAAATACAAAATAAATTTCTTCCATTTGCCTCTATATATCTAATTTCTGACATGTTCTCATTTCAAAACCTATATCAACCAGTTGCAAAATTGTAGTTAAGAAGTAAGAAATTCTGTAACGTAATGTCTCCAATGCATACATTTTTCCGATCACAAACAAGAGAGAACATTCTTAACCTTCAAACCAGTATGCAAAAGATATAAAAATGCTTACAAGCCAAACCAGAATGCTTGCATAAATTACAAAAGCGGTGAAAAGAATAGCACTTACATTGAAAGAACAGGAATTGCTAGTATTGCCCGGAGCATGCACAAAGAAGAGAAAGAAAAACATGTATCAGCATTTTCAACGGCAGTTAGCACATAAAAGAGCAATCCCTAGTCATTTTTTATTTAAAACTTTAACGACAAATGAGAGCAATCTCCAAAGAAAAGAAGACTTCAATGAACAAAATCACATAAACGGATGTCCCTTGATTTCTTAGTTATGTAATCAAAATTAATTAATTAAATATTCTCTAGAGGAGACTAGCATGAATCATATTCTTCTATTGCCATCCAGTAATTCTTTCTTCTAACCCTTTAAATCAACCATGAAATGCAAAACTTAATAGGTAATGAGCAAACCTGAGATATTGAAGAAAACAAAGTAATTTAAGCTCTGCTCAGACTACCAATTACTTTAAATCTGCTTAGACTACCAGTTACTTTAAACAGGAAAAGAAGAATATTTTGACAAGAATTATCTTAAAATACTAAGAAATGGGTGTGGGGGGAAAGCAGTAGAGAGAAAAGAGACATCTTACTTTGTATTGATGTACTTAGGCATTTAATTAAGGACTAAACTAATAAACCCTAATACGAAAAAAGGTCTGCATGTCTGCAGTTTTTCTATGCAATTAAAGAGCTGTAATGGTCCCAAACAGCTCATGTTCCCTTTACTCATAAGATGACATGTGTCTATCAAATATTTTCCAAGCTCTTTCTAAGGAACATCCAGTGGTATGGCCAAGATTCCTCTTAGAAGTGGTGAGCACTAGTCAAAAGTCCATCAAATTGAGGGAAAAAATACACATGAATTCAAAGTTTTCTTGGGCATCAGAATCTTGATATAAGAATTCGATTGCTGGAAATATGAAACTCAAATTGCTATTCAAGACCTCTACTAATTAGGTAGATTAAAATTTTGACCTGGCATCAGAACACTTATTTTCAGATGCATTCATGCCCTGCCAAGACTCCTTGCTCCTGGTTTTGAAGACAACTTAACCCTTCCCTCAAATTCACTTGTTTCCAGTTGATTAAAATGACTCAATCGATAAACTCACAAACTAGGTGGTAACTCAATGAGTTCACCAACAAAAGATAGATGAACTTTGGTGAAGAGAGAGAATTTACAATAAACTTCAAGGGGAAAATGTTAAAGTTGATCAATTACACAAGTCAAACTTAAAGTCATCTTGGAGTTCATTTCTTCAAATTCCTTATGACATGGACTATGACTAAAACCTTTTAACTGGGTAGTTTTTTTCTAGCTTTTCAACAAACCTATTTTTCATGTCTAAATTTTTCAAGCTTAAAATGTTGCAAATGCACGACTGGAATGGGATTCTGTGTCCTATTCCTTTCCACGGATATACATATTAATTCTAAGGGCCAAAAGAAGTCTAAATGATACTGAAATCATGTTTTTATCTAAAATAAAAGGTGTAACTGAAACAACTGGAAACTAAATGCCATTGAATCTATCTACTCAACTGATAAAGTTTTGTATAAAGGAGTCAGCTCCTGCTTAGCTTATCTTGGCAAAAGGCACACACCACAGATAAATACCACTTAATAGTACAAAATTTTAAAATTCTTCCTAGTTTTCCTTGATTTCTCAATGCCACCTTCATAATTAACCTTTTTTAATCTGTACACTTAAAGATAGAAATATGTATGAAAATGTTGTAAAAAAGAAGGCCATCACAATTACATACCCATTAAGTTGAACAAGCGAAATGGTGACAACTCAAACTTGATCTTTGGAAGTGAAACAAAAGCCCATGAAACAGCTCCAACAAAAGGTTCTGTTGGTATCAATCGCAATTTCACCCAAAGTTCTCCATCAATATCAAAATCTCGAACACCAACTGGCACAACAATTGGAATAATGCCAAATTTTAATGACAACATCAATAACATGCGAGCACCACCAGTGTAACGAAGTCCTATTTGATACCTACATCAGAGTAAATGGAGATTAGTCAAATGCACTATTAAATTTGTAGGAAGGACCTCCAAAAATATCCTCAAATCATAGCACATTAAGCATCAAATCTAACATTATACGTGTATTGAACCTACAAGCAATAGAAAAACTATTTTATTCATCAAGAACACTTTAAAGTTGATAATTAGAGTTTCAACATATATATTACACTTAGGAATCAGCAATCATAGATAGTCCAATAACAATCAAAGAGCCTTATAACAAGCAAATGAACAAAACCAAACACTATTGTAGCTTTGAAGTAGCAAAAAACTCACTGCAAATCATTGACTAGCCGGGAAGTCCTACGCTCAACATTCCTAACTGACAAAGGCTCATCCCCTAAAGAGAACTGCTTAATTTCCACTCTCTGAACGTAATCAGGCTTCTTCAGATTATCAATAACAGGCTGCAACAACCCAATAATCCAATTCTCAATCCCACCTCTATAAACTTTCCACAACTTTCCCAACACCATATTAACCCACTCAACTGACTCTTTCCTTTGCAAATCCTTTTCCAAGAACAAAGAAAAACTGGTTGGAACTTGTGGCCAAACCCCTGCTCCGACTCTACCAGCTTCCCCATCTAGGTTCCCCAATTTGCCCCTCCTTTTCCTTGAAGTCCAGATTTTATCAAAGGCAACCCCAACAAAAAAGAAAAAAACAAACAACCCAGCAACGTTACGGTTAATTGGAGGGGAAGGGATTGGGTGGATAACTCCTAACTGGGTCCTTAACTTGTCAACAATGGGGTCTTGTTGGAAATTAGTAAAATTTGAGCCCATTTGGATTGATGATTCTTGACTTTCCCCATCCAGAAATTCATTTGAAAACCCTTTGGCTACAAGGTTCCTAGCCACCCTTACATTAAGCTTGTTGGGATTTGGTGTGGGAATTGCACAAGCAAGAAAACAGAATTTCCGGCGTGGGATAAAGAAAGTGATGAGTTGGCTTTTGGGTGGTCGTTTTTTGTTCCTGGGGGGCAAGGAGGGGTTGGTTTTACAAGGGCAGAGCGGGGGAAGGAGAGGGAAGCTGAAACTGGAACGAGAAGATTGTAAAAAGATCATTTATTATCGGTATAGGGAGAAAGATTTTCAATGCCCCAGTTGTAAAGTGGGGATAACAAAAAACATAGTTGTTGGTGATAATAAACATGAATAAACCGGGGAATTAAATGAACTGGTTCTAGCAGCAGCAGGAAACAATAAAAATCAATCAAAGATGATGGCTTGATTTTCTTTTCTTTTCTTCTCTTTTCTTTTCTTTTTGGGCGTGTTGACCTTCAAAGTCTGAGGAAAGAAGAGTGGTTCTTTGGAGTGGGAAGAGCAATGGTTGAATGGTTGGGATTGTGAAGTTGCGATGCAAGCTGCAAGAGAGCTGGGAGTTTTCTGTATGAGGCAGAGTGGCATGTGGTCACGTTTTGTTTGTGTTTTTTAAAATAAAAAAAGTATGCCGCGGTCGGAGCAGTCTTTTTTTTTTTTTTCTTTTTTCCGTCCAGAAAACGGAACTTTTTGAACTCAATTATTAAGAAAAAATGTTTTTTTTTATAAAATTACTTTCTCAAGTAAAAATTACAGATAATTTCAAATAATCTTTATTTTTTTAGTACAGAAGATATGGAAAAAACCGGTTTAAGTTCTCATACTAGAAGAGCCTATCATGTAAGTAACGGACATAAATCCAAAAGCATATTCATCGAGGTAGTCATTCAGTTCCAATGGACAATACTGAGCCAAATTTACAAGGAAATCTACCCAGTTGTTGCTTTCTCAATATCCCTCACCCAACCTTCTTGGATCAAAGCTATACCTTTTTAAAACCGCGGCTTCCAATTCAACAACCAATTGATTCAATTGTAATCTCTTTGCCAATAGTAAACTCTCTTGAATGCCTTAAAGTTTCGTTGAAAGACTATTTGTAGGGCCAATGTTGAGGATGAAACTATCAATCCATTCCCCATTACTGTCCCACATCAATCACCCTGAGTTCGATTTATAAGTACCAGTTGTATTAAGAATAAAGTAATTTGATTCAAACGACTTCCACTTGACTCATCTGACTACCCTATTGTTACACTGTTTCCTTTTCCATGGCCTATCCAATTTCTCTAGCTCGATGTGGAGATTTGTTCCACAACCCATTAAGACATAAATCAAGCTACTGGAAAATCAAAATATACCTCTCTTTCCAAAGTTCCTAAAGGGTCATAGTAAATTGCATACTCCACGGCACATAATCAATAAAACTAGCTTTACTAGAACAATTTCTCCAAAATCATTCCTTTAAATATAAATTAAAAAAAAATATTACCTCATCAATACCAAAATGTAACCAACAACTCCAAAAACCTCTTTTGTATAAAAGCCGTTTGTTAATAAGTGCAAAGTCAATTCATTATCATGTATACATTAGAAACAAGTCGCATCATTTACTATTTTTTTTTTCATTTTATTTTTATTCGCATTGATTTTTTCATGAAACAAAGTCTAGATGAAAAATCGAACCTTCTCTATACAATCTTGACGCCAAATTCACTTGAGATCATCTACTTGCAAGTTTCCAACCTGTTGAATTTGTATCAATCTAGAATCAGAGCTAGTCGAGAAACCTCCATTACACTCGTCACACCAAATTTTTTGATCCACCCAACTGCTAGTTAATAGAATTGGGATTACTTTTATTTCCAATAGCTTACTTAAAGGAAGTAGGTGTCAAATGGAACCATGTTGCCATTCCTTACAATTATTAATAAATTTAACAACATTTCAAGAAAGCAACCCATTTTTCAATGGTATTAAAAGCATAACAAATGAGAAGACCATCGCCTACCCACCAATCATTTCAAAAACTAACATTTTTACCGTAGTCAATAATCCACATTTTGACTAATTTCAATAATGTTTTGCATTTCAAAAAATCTCTCCAAATAAAAAAAAACATAAAAATATAAAAATATATATTTCAAATCATAATTATAAAAATACTTATCTCGTAAAATTTTACAAAATAAGAATATTGAATTGTTTTCAATGCGCTAAATAATTTTTGAAAGTAAACAGATTTGAACCTTTTGCTAATCCCAGACTTAGACCTCCATGAGTTAGATGAACACACCTTATCCCAATTAAACAAATGATTGTGGGAACTATCCTCTTTACCGGCCCATAAGAAATTCCAAGCAATCCTATCCAACTAACGACAAGGAGTCACAAGGAGCAAAGCTGTCGACATAAAGTAGGTCGGAATGGTATTCATAACCGATTGCAGTAAGGTTCTCCTACCTGCCTTGGACAACACATTCTTCTTCCAACATACCATTTTATCTCTAACTTTATCCGCAATTAAAATACCCAATTGTGAATAATCAGAGCACCTAAGTATTTTTCTAAATCCTTAATAATTGGGATTCCACAATATGCATTTAGACAATTAGCAATGCACAAGAGCCATTCGCAGAAACAAAGAGCTTTGACATTGGCAAGCTAATGGCCAAGCCTGAAGTTGCAACAAACTTGTTCAAGCACCACATAACAACCTCTATTTGTCCTGTATCGCCCTGTACAAAGAGAAGCAGATCGTCCATAAAGAATAGACGAGATAACGCAAGACCTAAATGGAAGGCTTTGATTGTTTTCCATTTCTTCTCATGAACTCTTTCCTATATCATATAAGACAACTTCTCTATACAAAATTTTTATTATTCTATTATGTTAATTAAATTGTAATTTTATTTTTAATCAAATAAATTTTTATAAATAATAGTTGATTAATTATTATTAATTAAAATTATATTTGTAATGCTCATGTGTACAGTTATTTTATCATTTCACATTAATATGTCAAGTCATAATCTATTATTATAACAAATAATATTTTAGTTAATAAATAATTAATCAACCACTCAATAAAAATATAAAAACTTATTCAATATGATATAATATAAAAATAAAATTTTATTTACATAATTCATGAAATTTTTTACATATTATATCAAAAATTTATGATCGTAATCAAATAATTCTAAATATATTCACAATTATTATATTAAAAAATTAATAAATTAATATAAATACTCAAATTTAAATTTTAAATATTCAATTACTCATAAAAATAAATATTTATAAATTTGTTATTGATTTCTCATATATTTATGAGTAATTGAAATTCGACTGTTAAATAAAATAATATAATTACTTTTATAAAAAAAAATTGACATCGTTACTCGATTTGACTTAGGATTTAAAAATAGTTTTGAGAAATACGACTAAAAACCTTTTTAAAAATTCATAAACCTTGAATACGACTTCTACAGGCTTGTTTGGCAGCACCAGTGGCGGCCAGCTCGGTGGCGTTGGGTCATCAGTGTTACCGCGCCCTTGTTCGACAAAAGGGTCCGGTGCGCTTGAGATCATTTCTAGCCGCACTGGAGGCTACCATTGGGTCATTGCTGTCGTCAGTCGTCACGCCCTTCTCCCGCTTTCCCCGTTTTGCCCCCATATTTTATTTTTTACCTTCGGATAAATAGTGTAGGAGACTGAATTGGTCGGTTCCTTCACTCACAGCTTTGGCCATGTAGCAGTTTTTCTTTTTACATATTTTAATTTCTGAATTATTGTACTTTTAACTGCTTATTAACTATTTAATGTAATGAATAATGATATTTTAGTAATATAATAAACAAATAACTAAAAAAATCAATAAATAAATATATCAAAAATATAATTAACTATTAGTACTAATTAATGCTCAATACTAATTGTTGTTTTATCTACTACAATATTATTGAAACATATCTAAAACATAGTTTTTTGCCACTTATACATATATGCAATTATTGTTATTATAATTGATTGATTAATTGAATTTCTTATAGCATTCATTTGTCAAATAATCATAAAGTTGTAGTTATACCCAATTTTTATTTAATGTCTTTAATTATCATTTTCTCACTTTACCACATTGTTGTTGTTAATTGGATTTGATGATAATTTTGTGTATACATATCTTTGAATCCCTTAATTATATTAATTGAGATTTATTAACTTCTACCATCAAATTTTTTTAAAATAAAAAAATAAAAATTCCATTTTAATTTGAATGAAAGAATAAATTGAATCGTGAAATTACAAATTAGATAAATATTAAATTCTAAAATGAGCATTTAAGGTAAAATACCTAACCTATGTAAAGATTAAGACCATCAAATATGAGACTAATTTAATGGTATAATTTTATTTATTATTTTTTATTTAAAAATAAAAACAAAACTGAAACCTAATGATTAGAGATGTCAATATGGGCTGACCTCGCTCAGCTCGACCCAATTTGTTGTAGGTTGAGAAAATATGGATTGGGTCGGGCTAGTTCATTTTTTACATGGACAATCAAAACCTCAATCCAACCCTTCCTTTGATAGCCCACGGATCGAGTTAGGCCGGCTCATTTTTTTCAAAAAAAAAAAAAATTTTATAATTCTATCTAACAAAATTTTTATCAATAAAATTGTTTTATGATTTAATTCATAAATTGAATAATAAAAACATATTACAAACAAATAAATTACACCAAATATAAATAAATAAATAAATTATATACATAAAATTTAAATCTTTAACATAAACCATCATCCTATAAACATAAGTATATAACCAAATAATAGAAACTTCAAAACTTATTTATATCCTCCTCAATTCTTATCCTTAAGCAAAATATTTAAATATTGTTTAAACAACAATAATGTCTCAAGATTTGAATCATTGTCAATTTATCATCTAATATTCATTGTCATAAAAAAAGAAATAATAAGTTTTAATTTAAATTAAAATTATTAATTTGACAAGTAAAAATTAAATATATTAAAAAATATAAAATAAATAATACTATTAATAATTAAATTATTAATTTTATATAATTAAATATATAAATTAATTAATTTATTTTTTTCTAACCCACAAAACTAGCTCGCTCCAACCTATCTCAATTCACTGAACAAATGAACTGACCCATTTAAATTCAATTTTAATATAAATTTAAATTTTTAAACCCAATTCATTCCACATTCAATAAAAAATAATCGATCTAATGGGCTAGCCCATTTTGACAGCAAAGCTTAAGCCGAATACAAGCTGTCGAAAACCTCGTTTTGATTCATAGGTTAGTTCTACACTTCAAAAGCAAGTGTGCTTTTTGAGGTAAGGAGGTTTGTCTGTACAATTCACAACTGACGATATCAATTTTCACCTTCGTCTGCTTGTGCCTCGGGGAACATGACAAAACGGATTTCGCTGTCCCGCCCATCATAATAATAATAATAATAATAATAAAACCACCATAAATCTAAGAAAAAAATTGACAAATAGTTTATCAATAATTTTTTTTACCTTATTAAGAAATATGATATTATGATTAGTGATCCAACATTTTCTTTTACACAAAATTTGTCACATGGAATAATATTTTCGCAAACGAAATTTTACATTAAAGAGAATGTGTATTACCCTGTTAATTTTGAAAAATTTTAAAAATTGCTTATTAATTTTTTTTCACTTCTAAACACACACCATGTTTGATTTTTATGATAATTATAGTAAATATTTTAAAAAAAATTAAGGTTAAATTAATCTTATAGAAAAAGATAATTTTTTACACTAGGGATAGCACTAGGTGACATTATAATAAGTGGATTTATGTATATAAACATGCTTAATGCTTAATAAAAAGTAATCTATTTTTAGTACCTATAAATTTGATTACATAGAGAAAGGAAAGGTAATCCATCTCGAACTTTTAATAAATTGTGGAGTTCAATTGACCTTCATTACTTATAAATATATACATAAATACCATTCATATATAAATAACATTCAATTCAACCATAAATTGTGGACTTTATACACATGTGAATAATGATTAAAATTTTAAGATAAAGTTTCAAAATTTAAATGTCAATGTTAAAAGGTTCGAAACTTTATTATAAAGATTTAATTAATTTTAACAAGGGTTTATAAATACTCGTTATTTGAACTTTTATATTAATAATTTATTTATTTGTTTTTCTTAAAATCCATAATTGTAATCAAATTTGAACTTGATTCCTGCCACCATTTAGATATATACATGTCACATGTCGTTCGCAAGTCAAGTGCCGGTCAGCGGAAGGACACGTAAGATCATTCATTCACATCCTGTCACTTCCGAAACAGAAAACCGGCTATTACCGGTAACTTCCAGAGACCAACAAAATTAAAGAAAAAAATCACCTCTTCGCTCCTCTCCCACGCCTCTCTTTTCGCCGGCCGTCTTTGCTCTTTTCTAATTATTTTCTGGCAAGAAAAACAAAAAATAAAAAGAAAAAGAGAGAAAAAGAAAAATCCGGAAACATAAATTCATATAATTTTATTTGGATTAAGATTTGGATTCCTCTAATCCTCTTCACACAAAAGAAAAGGAAAGAAAAAGGGTATTCAATCAATACAAATTCGGGTTTTCAACATTAATTTTGCAAAAAGAGTGAAGAAAAGAAAAGAAAAGGAGAGAGAGAGAGAGAGAGAGAGGGAGGGATGGGGCGCTACAGTGTGGATGAGGCGGTGATAGCGTACAAGCTGAAGGACGCATCCGATTGGTGGCGTGAAGTAAACGATTCACCGCTCTGGCAAGATCGCATTTTTCACATTCTCGCCGCTCTTTACGCTCTCGTCGCCGCCGTTGCTCTCGTATACCTTTCCTCTCTTTCCATTATTTTATTAATCTCTATTTATTTATTTATTATTTTGTAAGTAATTAGGGTTTAGGTGTATTTGATTGCTAGGAAAACTGATGATTACACCTTTTCAATTTAAAATAGTTTTCCATATTTGCTTTCTCTATCTTTTTAATGTGAAAAAGAAAGTTCCAATCAAAGAAAATTAAAAAAGAAAGTGCAATTAAGGTTCTGTTTTAGTACTTTTTTTACCTAATATGAAGATTCTCTTAATGTTGTTGTCATGAATGGCGCTGATTAATTACCAATAATGTTGACAAACTCGTTAATTTTGTTGATATTTATAGGTTCAATTGATTCGGATACAATTGAGAGTTCCGGAGTATGGTTGGACCACGCAGAAGGTCTTCCATTTTCTAAATTTTCTGGTGAACGGGGGTTTGTATCTGATTTTTTCTTCCCTTTAATTTTTTGTGGATTTTTTATTTTGAAATTCAGTTTATGTATTAACAACTCTTTCATTTATATGACAGTTCGTGCGCTAGTTTTTGTTTTCCGTCGGAATGTGCAGAACTTGCATCCAGAGGTTTGCGACAATCAACCATTGCTCGTTTCTTTTTAAATTCATACTTGGACTTGATTTATTCATAATTTGTTGCTCGATGCTGCGATTCTGTTAGATTGTTCAACATATCTTGCTTGACATGCCAAGTCTAGCTTTCTTCACAACATATGCACTTTTGGTGTTGTTTTGGGCTGAGATCTACTACCAGGTTAGGTTATTTGAGTTTGCCAGTTTGCCTCCTCGCCCTGGTCTTTCTTATTTTGTACTGGTTGAATTTGTCTTAATTCTTCGCTTTGCCTATTATAAACAGGCACGTGCTGTATCAACTGATGGACTGAGGCCAAGTTTCTTTACAATTAATGTGGTGGTTTATACTATTCAGGTGAAATTTATATTCTGTTATTTCAGTATAAGTTTCCACAAAAAGGAGAATTTGAAGTTGGATTTTTTGTACATGGAAGCTAGTCATGTTCCGTAAAAACAGTACTTTTATATGGTTTCGCTTAATTTATTCATTCGGCTAATTTATTGCAAATTCTATAAATGTTTAGTGGGGAGATGGGTGGCAAATTTTGACAAAGTGATTGGTGCCATTTGGTGACTCTGTAAATACTGTAACTGAGACAATATCAATAAGCTTATTTGTCAGAAAAAATCTTCCTTTTTCTTGGAGGAAGGATTTAAAGTTTGTGTTCCACATGGCAAGATTGCATTACAAATTTCTGTTTTAATTCTTTTAGTTGTGTGAGAATCGAGTGAGGAAATAATCAAGGGTCCAATCTGCGGTGTCATTAGTTGAAAAAACAAAGAACTTTTTCATATTTATGAGATGAATGTTGGGCTTTGAGATGATTAATTAAAGACCAAGCAACATCAAGGGAAAAGGTAAACTTAGAGAAGACCATGTTGATCAGAAGCAATGGGCTATCTATTTGGACTCCAATTGGGCCGTGTTGGTTGGAAGAATGTTTGTTTCTGTGAGTAGACTGGGTTTCTTTTTTCCTCTTTCTTTCTTTATGAGAAGGTAGGTTATGATGAAAAACCTGATGAGGGAAAAATGTTCTATGGATATTCTTTTCATGTGCTCAAGAATACATTCCATCTACTTGCTGAGTAAACTTTAATTTAATTCTTTGAATGGTGGACTTTGCTCATAAAAGTGGGTGAATGGAAAATCTACAAAATTGATTACAAATTATGGTAAAGCTGTTTTTAAATGGCTAGTAGAGTATTTACGAGCCATGCACTGCAGAGGGCCTAGTTATTGGGAAAGTTGGAAAGTGCTGTTGGCGCTATTTGACATGGGTCCCTTGTATGATTGCTTCTTTTCATTTTAGATAATATGTTTCACAATATTGTATCTTTAGATTTTTTGTTGCATGTTCTTATTTTTAGAACTTTTTGGACTGTCGAACTCAAAGGAATAATTGGCATATATTGACTGCCAATGCTGTTATGTTGACAGCTTGGCTGAGACACTGTCTAATTCTAATATTTTTTTCAAATGAGTGAGATTTTTATCCAAAAAATTGAGTAACTTTGCTCCCTGTCGCTTTTTCATTTCCTTTCACCCTACAAAACTGTCACTTGTTTTTTCAGCTTATTTGAATGCAAAACTAGAAATATCTTAGACATTATCAATGTCAAACAACTTAGATTTTGTCAAAAGACAGATGTATCTTAGGTGATACTTGTGCCTTTGGTGAGGTTGCTATGCACAATTTACACAGATTTTTTCCATTTTTGATGATTTGTATATCTTTATTTTGAATTGTTTCTAGGACTTCTCATGTTATTGTTATTGCTGTTGGGGTTTTTAAAGCTTATAATGGGGTCTTGTTCCTAAAAAGGGGATCTTGTCAATGGATATTAACATATTTGCCTCCATTTCCTTTTTCTCTTTCTCCCCCTCCTCTCAAGGATGAAATTTTCCATACTAGCAAATAAAAATTTAAACTTTTCGTTCATCCTCGTCAAGGTTTTCCTGGTTTCACCAGTCTCTTGGGACTGTAGTAACCCTAAAGATACTGTACTTTGCAGCAGGATAAATGAAGCGAAAGTCTCTGTGGGTGGCTTGTGTTTCTCTTAAAAAAATGGCCTTAGGAGTTTTCTTCATATCTGTATCTTTGTAAAGCACATTTTCCTTATGTTTGAGATTAAAATAACATGTATCCAAAATATTAGATATACAAGAAATTTTCTGAGACATCATGGAGGACTGCTCCCTCAAAAATTTGTCTGGTTTAGGATTGCATTTGCTGTACATGGTTCAGAACACCCAAATCAGATCCTTATACTTCCTTTTTTATTTTTTGGGATAAGTAACTCCTTATCCTCCTTTACTTGTTTTCTATCATATTTCACTGTTATTGTGACAATTTTTAGTTGAATTATTATTTGTATTTTGGTTTAGCAATGAGGCAAATGTGCCTTTATTCAGTCATCCGATAAGTTAAACCCGTTGTCTTCCAGCGGAGCTATCTTGGTGTTTATAGTTTTAAGTCGTACTCTGAAATTCTTTTTCATAGCTGTTGCCTATATCGAGTCAAGTATTCTATCGTAAATACAGACTTGACTTATCTACATTTGTTGTCCCAGCTGCCAATATAATGAAGCACTTATACGAAATTGCATGCGCTTTATGCAACAATTTATCCTTTTTGCCTTTTTAGCTATACACTTTTCAATTGTTAAATCATGATTTACACTACTTGTAAGATGTTTTTAGCAGTGACATCAGATAGTTTGTACTTAATAGTGCTTCGTTATTCAATTCATTGAAAGCCTTTTGTTCTTTTAGTGTTATTATTTACTCTGACCTGTAATGTTTATATTTTTATTTATATTCTAAGTTATTTTCAACCTGGCAGGAATTATCATTAATTATACTTAATTACTTATATGGATCTACTTCAGTGCTCAAAGCTGTCATTTACTAATGATACTTTGACCTTTTGCACAATACATGGTTATGTTTTCGCAACAGCTTCCTTTGCCTTAATACTTTACCTGATTTCTTTTCCTAAAATAATGCTCATAGGCTACCCTGATACTGGCCTCTAATTAACTATGAGTTGGTTGGATGACAGTTAAACCATAAAGTTAAGCTAGTAGGTCAGAAGACAAGATTTCTTTTGCTAGATCAGAAGGATGTTAATAGCCCTTGTTGTAGATTTTAGTAAAATTTGAACCTACAGTATAAATTTTTCTCTGATAGTATCCTAGCAAGTTCGGTCATTTCATCACCCTTTCCAGTAGTGTTGCATACTAGGATTTACTTCGGAAATATGACTTTTGTCTGGGTTGTAGTAAAGTTTGTTTTTTTCCTTTTTTTGTTGGCAATGTGTCATTGTTTGCATGCTGGTGTTTCAGATTGCAATGTGGCTGGTATTATGGTGGAAGTATATCCCAGTTTTGGTCATCTTATCAAAGATTTTCTTTGCAGGTAAGCCTTTGCTCATTCCGTAGTAGATTTATTATAGTTACCTGTTGAGTAACTTTGGATGCTCTATAGTTTATTATGGATAACTACTGAGTAACTTTTTATACTTTATTGATATTAATCACAGAGTAAGTTGTTTCAATATTGAGTGAAATTCTGACTGATGTTTATGGGCAGGTGTGTCATTGTTTGCAGCCCTTGGGTTTTTACTATATGGTGGAAGGTAATTATACTGCCATTTATTGTATTGTTGTTAAATGTTTTGGTGGCATGAAAGCATCAAAATTAGTACTGTTAGTTGATCGAACATATTGAACTCCACTGGCATGTTTGCATTATTTCACAATTAATGTGATGTATTTCACATTCTATTGGGAATATAAAGATATTGTTACTTTTAACCTCCATATAAACAATTTGATTTCTATTTTAGAAAATGTCGACACATATGATTCGCATGCAAAGTGCATGTGTAAGTTAAAACTTTGTGTATAACATAACTTCAATATCTGGTGTGGAAATTAAAAGAGAGGATCTTTCCTTGGTATAACAAAACCAGGAAGGACATAGGTGTGCCAGTCATTGTGCTTGTTATATACAAGATATCAATGAGTGTATTAAAAATGCAAATATGTGTTTGTGTGTGTGTGTGTGTGTGTGTGTGTAGAATGAATAAATAAAACATAACAATGATGCCGATTAACTAATATTATTTAAAATGGATTTACACTCGCACATATGTGCACACAACCACAGTCACTTACATTTTAGTAAACATATATACTCATCATGGATAATCCTGTTGGCAAAGGTGTATGGAACAGTTATTATAAATTCTTGGTTATTTCGCATGATTGATGACAGTGTTCTTGTTATTTAATGTTGTGTGCATCTCCTTATTACAGTTGCGCTTGTTCATTTCCCAAGAGACAAGTGAGAACATATCATAAATATATCTTGAGTTTTATGTGAGGATGTGAATGCTAAGTAATAATATATTCAATTCTTGCAGGCTTTTCTTAATGTTGCAGCGGTTCCCTGTGGAGTCCAAAGGGCGGCGTAAGAAGCTGCAAGAAGTACATATTTACTTTGAAAGTAGTTGTGGTTTTTGAGTCCAAAAATTTCACCTTTTATTTACTCTATTTTTGGCTTGGGCAGGTTGGTTATGTGACCACCATATGCTTCTCATGCTTCCTTGTCAGATGCATTATGGTAGTTCACTCATTTCCTTTCCAGCTTTACTAATTGTACATATTTCAAATCGACAAGGTTACAAAAGCATGTTTTGTTAGACCTTTGTGAAACTTTTAAAAACATATAATGCTATAGCACTTTGGTTACAAAATGAAAGTATTTTAGTTGCTTTAACTGCTAGTTGATTTAGATTGTCGATCTTACTGATCAATCAATGTTGATAAAAATAACATGCATCTTACTGAATTTCAGATCTTTGACTTTGCTGATTTATTATTGTTGTTTTGTGTTCTAGATGTGCTTTAATGCATTTGACAAAGCTGCTGACCTTGATGTTTTGAACCATCCGGTTCTGAACTTCATATATTACCTGGTAAGTTTGATAAATAGTTGTATTAGGTCGCTTATTTGCTAGTGGTTGAGAAATTCATATTGAAATCTAGTGTGGAGGTCGCTTAGCCCACCTTATTGGCATATGAAATCTGAAACAATTGTCTCATTTCTTTACCTCATTTATTTTGCTGCTTACTTTTTTTAGTTAAATATGAATGCGTATTTCAAGAAAGTGCAAGTTTGATTAGCAATTTTCAAGTCTTAGCTATCATATTGTTATGTCTAAGAATTACTTAGGTGCAGTGATGACTATATGACTGCTCAGTAAAATGTTTTATGATCAGCTTAAACTGTCATTTATCTTTTTTTTTTTTTTTAAACTTTTATGACTTTTGAGGGTGTCTGAAGAGCAGGTCGAGGGTCAGGAGTCATTTTAACATCATATATTGTGATGACCAAATGTTGTGTACAATTGGGTCAGTTAGACCACCCTCGTCCAACTTGTATCCTAATTGCAAACTTGAACTTTAGGTTTTAATAGCTTTGTCAATGTAGTTTCATTGATAATTGAGAGTTATCCCTGCTACCTGCGATAGTTTCTTCTAATGAAATTGAAGAACATAACTTTATTTATAATATGTGAGATTTTTTTCTTTAGATAATTGTTTAATTCAATAAAATAGATTTATTATGGTGAATTGCAATTATGATTCTGATCTTATTTTTTATGTGTATTTTACGTTTTGAATATAATCAATATATTTGACATGTACCATTATTACCTCTGAATACAATATGGTGCGATTTGACTTTTCTATACTATCTTTACTGTATGTTGCTCAAATGCTTTATTTATCTACTACTTTAATGTAGATAATTACATGCTAAGTTGGTGCACCACTGAGCAGTTTCAAGTTTACAAAACAATCAAATTGGGTGCCAAACTTGATTATCTGCCAACCATTATTTTTTATATCAACAAGACCCAATGTACTTACAATTACTGTTCAAAAAAGGTATAAAGGGGATTTTGATATGGTAGACTAAGGGTGCAATGGTCCTGTTCCATCAAGTTGTACAGAAAGGCATTTTTTCTCCAGTATCTTCTTGAATTTTCTTTACCATTTCACTCTTTCTTTCTGACAGGTTTCTAATTTTGCTTCATCTTTTCACTTACTAAGTATCTCTGTTGAACATATATAAGAGAGTATGACTCATTAAGCAGAGGGGAAATTGAATGAATGAGTGTACTTTTATTGGATAAGAACCCATGTCCAACACTATATTCAAGTCTAAGCTGCCTAGTGTTTATCTATTTTTCTACCCAAATTGAGAGGAATTAGTGAAAGTTTAGGGAGGAAATCATTGCAGTTGACGATACCTTAAACATTGTGATCTGTATGTCCTAGAAAATTGCTGGATGATATAGCTTAACAATAGTACAGTATGGGATTGGAAACCTACTTTGTGCCGGATGTTTATCTTAATGTGCATTACTAAATGCTAAAGCTCCTTGCCTCACTGTTAGGAATAATCTTTTTTAATTTTTCTTGCCTCTTGGTGTTCTTTGTTTCTTGATTCTCTGGATTGATTATCTTTGCTTTGATTACCTTTGAAGGATATTTAATATGTGGAGTTTATTTGGTATTATGGGATTATTATAATGTTGTTTCTTAATGTTAACTACCAAGATGGTATTTGAATCTTTTCAGTGACCTTTTCTTTTTCTGGGCAGTTGGTGGAGATATTTCCTTCATCTCTGGTCCTTTTCATCTTGAGGAAGTTGCCACCAAAACGAGGTATTACCCAGTATCATCCTATACGCTGAAAGATTGTAGATGTCTCATGAAAAAAACGAAAGGAATTAATGCTTGTAATGATTTCGGACATGGCTTGTGTACCCTGCAAAGAGAGCAGAAAAGCAATAGGGAAAGCAAAAAAAACTGATAGTTGTGTTTGTAGTCACGAGTTGATCTTCATGGATTCTGAATCTGTCAGTTTGTTCAAAGTAAGGAGGTTGTAGATTCTTGGGAGAAATCGTGGAAATATGTCGTTGACTACTAGTATACAGTTAAATCGCCCGTTTGTTCTGTCTTGCATCTTATAATCGGTGCTATTTTGGTCCCATTCAGTGTAAGCAACAATGAAAGGATGATGACTGAGTTTTCTTGAATTTTATGGAATGATATTCTAATTTGCTGAACTCCTAAATCTACCACCATTCTGTAACAGTTATGCAATAACATATATCTTGATAATATTAAAGATTTCAGGAAGACATGAAAACATACTGAAACCTGAGAGACGTACCTGGCAAGACTTCAATTGCATGGAACTTGATCAGGTTTTCTCTAAGAATAGGAAGAATTCTGTCTTGGATACTTTGATAGCTGAATCCATTAGGTGGAGAGATGGAAGGTGAATTGTTTTGATTGTAAAGCAGAGAATGAGGTTTCAATTGTGAGAGCAGGAGGATTAGGATTCAACAGGAACCTATATAAGTGTCTAATTTAAAAGGGTTGACTTGCTGATGGAAGAAAAACCTACCATTCTAAGTGTCAGCCTGCCTCTATTCCAGTCCTTTTGAATGGTAGTTTTCCAACATATATCTTAGAAAACACCATCCTTATTCATCCGTTACACTAACAACAAGATGTTCAAGGTACTTCATCTTTCAATGTTCTTGTCTTCTTGACGTAGTTGTCTTTGGTTGGATTGGATGAACTCCAACCGTACTCTTAAGTCAAGAATTTCCCTATCTAGACTTACTCGTAATAAGGCTGAAGTTTATGTAAGAAGCAACCTAAGTCCCAGCATTGTTAGCTAAACAAAATTTCGAACTTAAATCATATTGATTTAAATTTTTATATCATCTTATTTATTGACACATATTTGGATATCAATTGTAATAATTCAAATCAAAACATGATTCACCTAATAATTTTTTGAGTTTAATTTACATGGTTCTCAAAAAATTTAATTCAAGTTGTAAGTAATGATTGATTTAAACCTTTATATAAGTACTAATAATCATATTCACATATAATGTAAGATGGGATATCACAATATCCTAGTACTAAAGTGAATTATTCACTTTATTCATAAGTCCATTTTGACTTAAAAAGATGAATCTTAGTGAATTATTTTCTAACTTTTATCTTATGCTTATCTAGAAATGATCATTACTTAATTCTTAAGTTGAGAATAAGTTTTGCACCTTAAATTACACTTAAGAAGCTTCCAAATGAACTTATTCTAATACAATTTAATTTAAAATGAAAATTAATTATGATTTTGTGCGCTGGATGGCTGTTTTAGCTTCTTTGAAAGATATTCCGGTCAAATAATTCATAAAGATTTGCCAATTCCTAAATTCTGACTTGTAGATTCTCTTCTTTTCAAACTACACTGCTTTAGTACTCTTTCTTGACAGCTATGGTTTACCAAATGAGAGTTCAAGGCTAAGACTCAGATGCTGAAACCTTGTAAAATAAAGATACAATTAGGGGACGTTTGGCAGATGAGAAGTGAGGGATATATCTTACAATTAAAATACGGGGAATCATTTTGGGGATAAGAAAGTAATCCTTCAGCCAGCAATGTCATTCCCTTCTCTCTCGGAGGAAAACTTACTTTCCTTTAGCAAATAGAAAGTAAAATAATTCTTATTTCTCAACTTAATTTTCAGACCTTTTTCTCTCCTTCCTACCTTCTTCACCATTTTCTTCCTTCTTGCCTTCTGGCCTTTTCTCCTTCTTCTCACTTTGCTTTCTTCTCCTTTTCTCATTGCCGGTATGAAGGGTAGCCCTTCACTAACACATTTGGGTCAAATTTCATCAAAAAATCTGAAAATTAGAGAGATTGATACTTTCGGTTTTATGAAATTTTAATTTTAATTTTTAAGAATTTATAAGTATTTTGAGAAAAATTTATGTTTTTAATATCAAAAATTAAGAAAGAAATATTTAAACGGTTTAAAATAGAAGAAATTTACTAAAAGATTAAGAGCATTTGAAAGGGAAATGTGTTTGGGTGCCACTGTCTGAGAGAAATTTATATTTTTTATATCAAAAATTAAGAAAGAGGATTTGAGAGGGAAATGTGTTTGGGTGCTATTGTCTGAGGGAAATTTATATTTTTGATATCAAAAATTAAGAAAAAAACATTTAAACGGTTTAGAATTGAAAAAATTTACTAAAAGATTAAGAGGATTTGAGAAGAAAATGTTTTTGGGTGCCACTGAAAGCGTTAGGAACACTTAAAATAATACATCTATTGATAGATTATATTCAAACTTTTAGTAGCAGGTCTATCTATCGATAGATTATGTGATCTATCAATAAAATTTTTTATCTATCCATAGATTTTTTTGAAATAAAGTTTTTTATTTTTAATTTTTATAAGTTTAAGGTAAAAATAAATATTTAATAATTTTATATATTTTAATATATAAATTTTATGTTAATTTTTTAATATTATTATTTATTATTTTAATTACTTAAAGTTGAAAAGTCAAATTTTATATTAAAAATTATAATTTATTTAATTTATATGTTTTTTTATATATAAAAGTAATTTTATCAATTTATATTATATTCTCAATAAAATGATTACAAATCAAATACTACAATATAATGCTCTAAGCAATTACATTCCCTACAATCATCTCTTTTTCTTATTATACAAAACGTTATATAAACATATTCCCAGCAATCACATTTTCAACAACGTACCTAACGCAACTTTAGTGGTGAGATACTAAATGTAATGAAACTAAAGAGAGGTAAGGTTGGATACTTCACAATCATTGATAATTGATTGTTACAAGGCAAAATTACAAAAACAGTGAGATTGGCAACTTGTGTTGGCATATACATTATTCAAAAAGTGGTATTTTGGTATTTTGATATATATATATATATTTTTTAAATATTAAATGGACAGATGTGACATTTAAAAATAATTTTAAAAATTTTAACTCTTTAAATTAAATATACTTATTCTTTAAATCATCGAATTCTGGTAAAATTAAATCGTTAAACCGTTTCAAAATCTCTGCATAAACCAACTAAATTTAAAGCTTAAATGGCTTCAAATCTCTCTTCTCCACAGAAAGTGATGTAGAGTGCTTGAATTCGTTGAAGACATCAAAAAAAAAAAAGGGTGCTTGATCCGAAGGTCCAAAAGGTAAATAGCAAAGAAAACGTGTTGAAATAAAGTCCTAGACCACCTACAATCTCCTTTGTATGCATCCCCCATTCCTTGTACACAATGCCCAACATCATCATGATTCTATTAAATTTATAGCATATCTTATGTGGTACACACAAAAAGAATCCATCAAGCCCATTCATATCATAAGGTATATCTATTATTATATATATATATATAAAAAAAATTTGATTCCTCTTTTTCTCGAATTTAGGAAAAAATCGAAAGTCTACCAAATTCAATCAAGATATTTTCTTCATGTGATGGGATAAAAGTGGTAACTTATATAACAATGAAGTGCCGTTGAGATCAAGTAGTCTAAAAATTAGGTATAATAGATTTTTTTATAATATAAAAAAAAATCAAATTCTAAAAATACCACGGATAGATTAGTTCGATTGTTAAAGTTATTATATTAATTTAAATAGTATTGAGTTTGAGTCTTTATCGATGATTTATTTTTTATGTTATTCAAATAAAGGAAGCAATTTTCTACGTATACGTAATTTAAGAAGAAAAGTCTTTTTATTATAGTAATAATTTTAAATTTAAAATTTATATAATAATAAATATATGATATAGTTAGGAATGTAATGTAATTAGATGGTTTTAAGTACCGAGCGGATTAGGAGGGAGGGTCCATTTTTGTCCTATGCCACGTCAAGTGGGTCCCAGTGGAAGCACATCAACCGTTTAAAACACTGCAATCTGAGTCAGCACTGACTAAACGAAAGGCTAAACTCGAGCGCGATGGGTCCCGCGAGAGGACACGAGGCAAAAAAAATATATATATCGTAAACCAAAATGAGTGAGCTGGTTGCCAGCTAATCCACCCAAATACAGTGCAGCCTCCCAGTTGCATGGCTCTGCTGTTTCCCAATTCCTTCAGGTTTATTTTTTGCTTATTTTCATGCAAGGACATATTGGGTGTCCTTGGCATGAAAATATGGGAAGGACTTGGGATAGTCAGAATTCTCAGTAAAGGACTTTCCGGCTGCTATAAATACTCATCCATTTTTCAACCTAAGATGCGAACATTGCTTGCGTTTTGTTCTTTCTTTGCTTTCTTTTCCTTCTGATCTTCCCCTTTAGTTTTGATTCAGGATAATGACTATTCTCATTGAGCAGCCTGAGTTTGGTCAGCTTTTCTTTTTTTTTTTTTTTATATATATATTTCTTCCTCTCTCTTTCATTAATAATGTCCTTGATGATCTTGTCTTAATTGGGTTTTCTTTGTTTGGTGATAGAAGGTGGGATCGGGGAGAGGAATAAGGGTCCTGTTGATGAGAATGAATTGGTGTTGGATGGAGGATTTGTGGTGCCTGAAACAATGCCTGATGGGGGATTTGCGGCCCCTGATACCAACTCTTCTGGTCACACTTTCAGGTCTTGCTCTTTGCATTTCTTCTTGAACTCATACCAAATTTCTCTTCGACAATGTTGTTTCCTGTTGCAAATGAATAAGAAAAATGGTTGAGAAAAAGAAAAAACATAAAGGGTTGATTCAATTGATAACTTTGCCTATGACATTATGGTCCTAATGCACAATTTTTTTGTAAGTTCATCTTGCGCTACTTTGACTTGGAGATTTATTGGACAAACAGGAGACATTTAGATATTTTTCAATTTTTAATTTAAATTTTTCTGTAGCCAAATTCATAACTGCAAGACCTGAACAATAGACAGAGCCAAGGCCCAAAAAAGTCTGGGTTTGATCCCCTTTTGATTTGTTTGTGAGAAAGGCCTTGAAAGGAGGCCCAAGGTTTTAATCAGAGGCTCGGAGCTAATCTATTCCTGTTACTGCAAAACAGAGATTACCATGTGGAAAGTGAAAGGCAGAAGGTTGTTGAAGAATTTTACAGAACAAATCACATTAACCAGACTGTTGACTTTGTAAGTGATTTGCCTAACTGGTTTCATTTTCTTACTGTTGAAATAAAAATGAACAAGGAAAAATGATTATAAAAATTTATACCATGTAACTGAGCAGGTGAGGAGGATGAGAGAGGAATATGGGAAACTGAACAAGGTGGAAATGAGCATCTGGGAATGCTGTGAACTTCTTAATGAGTTTGTTGATGAGAGTGATCCTGACTTGGATGAACCTCAAATTGAGCACCTGCTGCAAACTGCTGAAGCTATTAGAAAAGACTATCCAGATGAGGACTGGCTGCACTTGACTGGCCTTATCCATGGTATATAATGTCCAGTTAAAATACTCTCATTTGACTGATTGAACTCCATAATGTTTCCTACTTTTCAAGGCAAAGAAAAATTATACATTAAATACAATAATTTAATTAATTAATTTATTTATTTTAAGTTTATTTCATTATGTGTTGTAGATCTTGGAAAAGTTCTTCTTCATCCTGCTTTTGGGGAGCTTCCTCAATGGGCTGTCGTGGGTGAGTGCCTCCTGCTTCTCTCTCTTGTCTTGCTGTTTAATCTCTACAATTAAAACAGATTGTGTTTCCATTATTGCACCTACTAATTACTGATGATTGCTGCCATTCTAGGTGATACATTTCCTGTTGGGTGTGCCTATGATGAATCCATCGTTCACCACAAGGTCAGTACTGTTCTTGAAGCTTTATCATGAACATTCATATTATCCACATATTGTTCTTTTTTATGCTCATTTCAGCCACTAGAATTATTTCTGATTTCCATATTGCTAGTTTCTAACATTTCTTGGGCGTGTTCCTACAGTATTTCCTGGAAAATCCAGACTACAAAAACCCTGTCAATAACACTAAATATGGGATTTACTCAGAAGGTTGTGGACTTGACAATGTGTTGATGTCATGGGGGCATGATGACTACATGTACTTGGTATACTTCCAAAGACATTTTCGATTTATTTATTTATTTATTTCTGTTTTAATTTTACTGTTAACTGTGTTATGCTTTTATATTCCATGTTTCAATGAGAAGAGTTAAATTTTGTTATTCTATATTTCAGGTTGCCAAGGAGAACAAAAGCACTCTTCCTTCAGCTGGTCTATTCATCATAAGATATCACTCCTTCTATGGTAAAACAGCAACCAGAATGATTTATTTTTTTAGTGTTATCAACTAAAATGACATCATTCTAACAAATTTGAAATATCTTTTTTTGGAACCAATTCAACTTGCAGCTTTACATAGAGCTGATGCCTATAAGCACTTAATGAATGAAGAAGATATTGAGAATCTGAAATGGTTGAAAATATTCAAGTAAGAATGTACCCTTCTTGTTGTTTAATCGACTCTATCTGAAGGGAAGATCATTTTTATCTAAGCATTTCCTTCTTTTGCTGGCTTTTGCAGCAAATATGACCTTTACAGCAAGAGCAAAGTCCGCATAGATGTTGAGGAAGTCAAGCCATACTACTTATCTCTGATAAAGAAGGTAAATTCCCTTTTCCAAAGCCTTTAATCATCAGGATAATCACATATAATTGTAAATTCATTTGTTCTAAAATACTTTAAACAACTCTTTTCCATGCAGTACTTCCCAGCCAAGCTAAAATGGTGACTTTGGAAGCAGCAGAATACTAGTAATTAGCAGCATAAAGGACAGGATCAGTCAGGATGCTTGAATTTCTGCTGTGTTCTTTTGTGTTTGATCTTTCTTTTCTCTTCCTACTTTTAGTAGTAAAACGGGGTTACTAGAGGGAGTTGGAAGGTAGGAATAAAAGGGCGGTTTCTATTTTTAGTAATGTTTCGGTTTTCCTTTTTATTTTTTGCAAAGAACTGTACTAACTGCTTTGCCTTCAATAAGACTTGGATTATATGTATAAATCCATCTTCGTATCTTCTTCAGCTGATTTATCTCTAATGGCTGTGTATGTGATTAGGAAAAACCAGAAATGGGAAACAGGAAAGGAGCTTCACATGTTCCTACATGATTGCTTCTTTGTTTTGTAGTGAACAACAGTCAGGGGATCATTGTTTCTTAGTCTCCTTTCTTCTTACGAAAACAAACAAAGAAAAAATAAAACAAAGAGATTCCAACTAAAGTTTCTTGACTTGTAGGAAATGTCATCACTATTAGACAGTGATCTTAGAGTATCTTAAATCAATTATGAATAATGATTTTTAATATTAAATTTTAATTTTATATATTATTATTTTTGTTTATAAATTACTAATAATTATTAAAATTCATTAATTATTTTAAATATGATTTTAAATTTTCATTTATTTTGTTACAATTAAATTAAATTTTTATTAACAATAAACATAAAAACAAATGAAATGCAATTCTAATGCTTCTGTTTTTCTTCTTGAATTATCTCTACCAACATTATAATTAAATATGAGCAAAAAAGGTTAACATAAAATTTTTTTTTTTTAAAATTAAAAAAATTAAACAAATCATATGTGACACTTATCCCGAATAAAAACAAATGAAATTGTAATAAAAATTTGATTAGTCATAATGAAAGTTTAAGTCCTCGTAAATTATGAGTATGGAAATAATTTGAGGGAAATTTTTGACCTTTATCCCTCCAATGAAAATTTTTAACTTTTAAAATATGAATTTCAGTCATTTTCCATATCAATATCAACATGTTTAAATCCCCTATTCTATCCATCAATGCATTCACACTTTGAAAGACTAAGGTATTTATCTATACCTAACCAAAATAAGCCAATGGGTGTCTTCACTTATTTATTGACATTTTAATTGTGCTTAATTGTCTTTATTTACCATGGCTACTGTAGCCATGGTCAGCAGCTGACAAATATGCACAAGGTGGCGTATACTACAAAAAAGTCAGCAAAAATTGATTTGGTACTGGATTGTTCGCAAGCACCAAAAAGCTCAACAAGTAAACCTGCAGAAAAGTTCTGATTGTTCAATATTACCTTACACTTTTTTTTAAATTTTTGTATGATTATTATTATAAACTCGAAAAAGACTTGACAACTAATCAATGTATCAAGTAAAACTATCATTATTGCTTTGAACTGATTAAGCTGATTAGTCTTGGAATTGCATTAAAATGTACTTTGGTTTCAGTTTCACAACCATTAGGGAACTGTCCCTAGTGACCTAGTCTCCTCCTTTGTTAGAACCTACAAGTCATAGCACAAGGAATATTCTCATGGGTGAAACCTATAGCTGTAGCTTGGGCAGAAACCAAAATATCTTTACGAGAAAAAAAAATAGATTTTAATGACAAGAAAGAGATCTAAGAGGGCATTGTCCAATGAATGTAGCTGTGAGTTGGGTACTCGGTAGGTGGCGGGTGGGATTTTAGACAACCCCTTTCTTCCAGTTAGGTCCTTCATTTTTCCCATTTTTCTTTTTGTTTTTTCCTTTATATACCATAAACATACACAATAGTATTCAAATTTTCAACATAATAATCTAAACAGTACTATTATAGATTTGACCATTTGTCTTTTGTTTTATTCTAAA
This sequence comes from Theobroma grandiflorum, assembly GCA_036013995.1. NCBI lineage: Eukaryota > Viridiplantae > Streptophyta > Magnoliopsida > Malvales > Malvaceae > Theobroma > Theobroma grandiflorum. Next base: position 3,496,529 of record CP142127.1, read on the forward strand.
AGAGATATAAAGATTGATAATTTGATAAATATATATAAAAATATATAGATATATACACGCTCCAGGCTATAGGTAAAGAGTATTGTTTTGTCTCTTGATGGGGTGTTTTAGTTTATAAGTTTATTTTGCTTCCCTGTGTTGCCGTTGTTGACCATGACCCGCTCTTTTGAAGTTTAGCTGTAATATTTTATATATATTTTTGCATACCCACAGTGGGAAAAAAAGGCCTTGGTTTGTTGGTGGTTGCGGTCTGAATTTCTTGAGGTTTGTTTATTCGTTTGCTTTTGTTTTTTATAGATTGGTTGGTTCAGTGGTCTTTATGATGAATGATCAACTTTTGGTTTCTTTCAGATTAATGGATAAACAGAAGCTGGGTTCTTTTTCATTTGAAGTAGAGTTTTGTTCTTTTGGATAAAGTGTGCTCCTCTGGTCTTGTGCTTATCAGTCTCATTTTTGCTGATTTGGGTTGCCTTGTTCTTGAGATTTTCATTAGTGGGTTTATGGTTTAATTTTCATATCTGACTGCAATCCTGGGAATTTTTTGGGATTTTGCTTTGTTTTATAAGTTAAATACCAAACATAAGTAAATACAGTTAAAATTGTTGGAAATTTTGGGGTTAAATCTTGCCCCTTCGTTAGTCTTGGTTGGTGGGTCAAGAAGATCAAGGAAAATGAAAGGAAAAGCTGGGACTCCAGGGAATTTCTTTGTGTTGAATACTGGAGCTAAAATTCCTGCCATTGGGCTTGGAACATGGCAGAGTGGAGGAGACCTCTGTGTTGAAGCTGTGAAGACAGCATTGTCGGTTGGTTACCGCCATATAGATTGTGCACATCTTTATGGAAATGAGATTGAAGTTGGGGAAGCATTGGCTGAAGCCTTCAAAGGTTCTTTGAAAAGAGAGGATGTTTTTTTGACCTCTAAGCTTTACTGCACTATGAATTCACTGAATAAGATTGAGAATTACGTTAGGGTGTCTCTTAAGAATCTTGGAGTTTCCTACTTGGATCTTTATTTGATGCATTGGCCCGAGAGTTCAGCTTTTGGAGATGCAACTGATCCTCCTTCGAAGTCTGGGAGTGAGCATAGGCAGTTTTTGAATCGGTTGAAGAAGGTATGGAAGGCCATGGAAAGCCTAGTCGAATTGGGTTTGGTTAGAGCTATTGGTGTCAGCAATTTCAGTGTTCATCAGATCAAAGAGCTGCTCAAATTTGCAAAAATCGTTCCTGCAGTTAACCAGGTTTGATAGATATCACACTTCTTGAATTTGAATTTATTCTAATTTCGGTAATTCTTGCACAAAACTATTGTCCTTTGCATTGATTTGTTCCGAACTTTACTGTAAAGTAAATTCATAACTGGTTGGAGAGCCAGCCACAAATTTCTTTTGAATTATCATGTAATGATACAGTCTAATGGTCTTTTGTTCTTGCACCCTGTTTATACATTTAAATAGAGGAGGTTTTTGCATCGGTTCTCTTCTCGATCAAAATTTATTCACCAGTTAGGAGCTTAGAGTCAGAGAGCTCCAGAACCTTGCTATCACAAAACATAAAAGAAAATGACTCTTTACAAATTTTGAGTATGGATCTGCAAAACTTGAGGCAAACTTTATTAGTTGATTCACAAGAATATTTGTTTATGTTGTTGTTGATTTTGGAATTTTGATGATTGGTAGTTCTTGATAATCACAGTTACTGAAAGTAGAAGTAACCTGACGGTTTATATTGTGTATGGATGATTTTAAAGTCATATGAAAGCACATAGTTGTGTTTATCCCCTGCCTTGTACCTTGAGGCATGTATTTCACTCGGAACTCTGTCTTTCGGACACAATGCCTTACTGCAAGAGTCTATCTTTGATTAACATGTTACCTTCCATATAAAGAAGCGAGCTCTTTGAGGGTATGGCATAGATTTGTTGCTAGTGCTAGAAAATGTGCCTTTACATGAACCTTTTCCAACTATAATTTAGTGTTGTCAACCAAAAATTTGCTTCATTTGATTGACTAGGTTAATAGCTGGTAATGTCTTTTGGCACCATACCACACACACCAACGGACCACAAAAGAAATGCGGAAAAGGCTTCCTAAATTGTCTGCCTTGAAGTTTGACCAAAATGACTCCATCCATTTTTCCCTTTAATTAACTTGTGAAGAGATGTATTTTGCCTCAGATAAACATCTGTTCTATCTTTCATCCGTTCTTTTCCACATGCGGTTCTATATTATGCCTTTCCTTTTTTTTAGTAATTTCATCTTTTCTATGACTAGATATCTGCTTTGCAAATTTTTGCTCTTTCAATTGTTTTGCTGTTATTAAAATAGAGTGTTGGAATATTAGGCTCAAGTCTTATGCCCACAAAATATGTTTATCAACGTAACTTGTAATCCTTTTCAAGAAATAGATTTTTTTTCTTCTCATTATTATTCCCTTTTTCTTTTCTTTTATTTAAAAGATTACTTCTGGAAAAGTTCATCAACGAGGTCTAGAATTAATTTGTCATTGCTTTTAATAGGTGGAGTTGCATCCTTTCTGGAGGCAAGATGAACTGGTGAAGTTCTGCCAATTGAAAGGTATCCATGTATCTGCTCACACACCTTTGGGAGTACCTACTTCAAGTCCTGGAGTGTCTGATAGTGGATCAGGTGGTGAAGATGAACCTGGAACTCCTCGCATTTCATTTAGGAGGTCTAGATCGGTACATGGACCAATGCTGAAGTTGTCAGTTGTTGGAGAGATAGCAGATAGGCACAAGAAGACACCTGAGCAGGTATTTTCTTTTATAACCATATCATGTCTATTTTTGCTGAATATGTACAATACTAGCATTCTTTCTATTTATTTCTGATCTTAAGCAGGCTAATGAATGGTTTGAAATCTGTTGACAATATGTTAACCTTTTCATCCCATCCATTTAAAAATCAACACTAATGATCCTGGTTTCAGTGAAATGGGAACTTTATGAATTAAAAAGAGGAAAAAAGAGTAGGACTCATAGAACAACCTTTTGAACATTCCAAAATTGATGTAAGCTAAATAGCTAACATATTCTTTTATCCTCCACTAGTTGTCAGTCCATGGAACCTATGTAGAATGCTGTTATTGTTTCTGAATATCAAGACTTTCTAAGGTTGGTAAAATTGCTAGTAAATATATAAATGAGATGTAAACATTGATATTAGACTATCCGTATCTATGTTTTGGTGACTCATAGTGTGAGCAGTAAGTGGAAGATACAATCACAAATACAAAATCCACTATTTTTATATTTTTACCAGTGCCTAAAAGTGCATGAGTGTTTAACTGAGGCTGTAAACTTTATTTAATAGGAGTAACATGAAATGTAAATAGAAAAACCTTTAAATACTGCCACATTCTCATGAATTGCCTACAACTGCAAGCGAACATTTTAAAGTGTTAAACTAGGGGTATAGTTGAACTATTGAGCTCTTTGCACAGCAGGTACAACAGCTCAGTTAGAGCTCATATTTGTCATTAATTAAACAAAAATTTTAAGCTTGTTTTTTAAGTAATTGAGCACAGTTTGAGCAGTAGGCAAGCTCATCTTGTTTATGATTAAAAATAAGCTTGATAAAGAGCTTGCTTGACCCTGTAATATAGTGTGTATAATTTATGTTTGTCTGAATTTTTAGGGTGCATAAGTTTAAAGCACAGTGATAACTGAATACTGATCAAAGTTACTGAAGTACAGGTGGCTAGCCACCACTATTCTAATCCATCACTTTTTTGCTGGTCACTAACAGCTGTCTTGCTTGGTGTCTTTTAACATTTTTTCACCATTTTTTTACTGTTGTTGCATCATGAAATATTGCCATGATAATGGATTTTGGGCAGAGTGCATTTTCTCAATAACTGATGTTGAAAAGTTGGTAAATCTTTGAAAGGATCAGGAAAGTATCAAAAGAGTTAGCCATAGCAATATGTTCTTGGAAGAAAAGAAAGTTTCCATCTCGTAGGCATCACTTATATTCATCAATGTGTTGGATTTTACAAAATAGTTATCAATTTACAAGTCAAGAAAATAGGCAAGGAGCATAGAGCAAGAATAAAACTAATGGGTTATCTCTGCTTTGAGGACCTTGATGGCCTTTTACATCACGCAAAATGTAAGAGGAAGGGGAGGGGACAGATGCTAGTAAACCCACTCTTGACTGTATGTTTTATGGTTAAAGTTTTTTTAATCTCTCGGCAAGTATTGTGTTGTCAACTGTTTAAAAGTTGGCTTTATGAATGATTTCCCTTGTAACCAACCTTAGATTAAAGCTAGAGCTTACCTCAGGAGCTTGATAAGCATCTTCAAGCTGAGTTTCAACAGCCAATTTTGAGCTCAAAACGAACTTGTATAGAGCTAAAACTTGGTAAATTTTAACCAAGCGAAGTTTGAACAAGACTTGGATTGGCTCATTTAATTTACACTTTACACCCCCTAATGTTTGGCTGAAAAACTAAAATGCAAACATTCGGAGATACCGTATATTGGGAAAACAGTTTATGAGGCTACATCAAGCCACATGTACTTGGTAAATTTGATCGCTTTCTATTTGTAGCATGTGTTGATAATGCATTTATTATGTTCAAGCTGTGATGCTCTTAACGAGAAACCTGCGCAGAGTGCAGACAGTGATCACCATAATATTCTCAGAAATGTGCAATTACACTAGCAAACTTAGTTATGCTCCTTGGATTGTTAAGAGTTCATTTCCTTAAGAGGCAGAAAAAGCATATCTTCTATATTACTTCCTGTGACCATAAAGAGCAATAACTTTGTCATTGGTACATCCTCAATAACTAGTCAGGAAGCGAATCTCATTGCAAAGTGCTAATATTAGGCATGTCTTCTTTCAGTTTACACTTATACCCATAGCTGTACCAGAGAACTTCCTCCCAACCTCCTATACCCAACTTTCCATCACTTTCCTTTCCTCCAAATCTATTGACCTGTGGATTAAACCTTATTTCTAGGCATTAAAGTTTGGGTAGATTTACTTATTCCGACTAAAGACATAGAGATGGCAAATGTAATGAATTTTCACTAATTTCCTTTGTTTCAGAGGAACATAATTCTAGAGATAGGGTGATTGTATCAAACTATCAATCACTATCTCAAATTAATAAACAAAAAATATGTTAAAATTTTCTCTTGGTCAGTGATACTTACAAGGCACACATGGATAAAGAAGATAGATTATAGTTCTGTAGATTGTTGAATAGTGTGCATTACAATGTTAAAATTTTTGGGCAGATCATTACTGAAAAATGCAGCATTATGTGTTAAGGTTGGTAGATACTGGTAGATGTTGCAACTTGAATGAGATTATATGCATATAACACCCTGTTAGGTTACTAAGGTATTAAATGTATTTGAATCAATTTTTTTCCATAGCTTGTCAGGCCATGGGTGTTTCTACTATCTTTCTTCTATGGGACTGGGAATTTGTTTTGGATGTCTAATTGAGATTGAAATCATGAATCTTAATTTTCTAAAATGAAAACTTAGAATAAAAATCTGATGGAATCATAAAATTACAAATTCTTGAACTTAACTACAAGTGGCTTTTATAAATGTTAACAAATAAAACACATTGAAAAATGAGATTTATTTTCAAACATTTGAATGGTTGTTGGCCTCATATGCATGCGTTTGTATTTCCATTGTATATGTGTGTTTCAATGTTATATATGAGCAGTATTTACTAATTACTACTATATTTTAATGAAAAAGTATAGAAAGAAACACTGAAGCTTTAGAAGCATCTTTTTGACCAATTACCTCTAGCTTCCAAGTGAATAATTTGTGGGCAGAATCAAACTAGTGAAGGAATGATATGAGGATAAAGTTTGACTTATACCTATCAACTTGGACGGAAAATTATATAAAATTGCTACTAGACTAGCAACATATCCATAAGATGAGCAAAACTAAAATGGGGAATGTTGCAGTTAATGTTTGCCTATGCAAGATAAGGCAAAAGAAGAAATAAAATTATCCATATGGATGTATAGGTATCACCAATTGAGTACAAATTAAGGAAAATTTATTTTAATGGTGTAATTATGTGGAATGTAGATCTGTGAGTACTAACCCAGTACCAGGAATGATTTAAGTAGTAAGAAATGAGGGGAGGTGGAAGAGCTGAAGATCATGAGTTGAATAAGAAGAAAGAATTTGCCATTTCAGGTCTTTCAGATGCTATAACCTTAGAGATCAAGCAGAATGGAGAAAAAGATTCAGAGAGCTGACACCAGCTAATTTGAAATTAAGGTTGGTTAGGTATTAATAGATTCTATTAAGAAAGCACATTTAGAGTGGTGATTCTTCCCATCACCAAACAGCCAGCACTGGAAAATCCAACAGAAAGTGTATGTAAGAAAAATATTAATCCTATATGAACCTTTCGAAGTCTTTCTTTGGGGGAAGAAAGAGGCAGGAGGTTGTAGATGGATAACCAATTGATAGCATTTTAACATACTTACGTCTACTAGAAAATGTAGTGAACTACTCATCTGGACATGATTGTCAGAGGGTTTTCTTAACATCCTCGTATGATGGTTGTGGCTGAATATTGGCCTAGGATATTTTATGCATTCAGAGCTTCATGTGTATGATGCCATGCGCTTTTAGGTAGCCAATGCATGGTTTCTTAATCAAATACCTTGCAACTGCAATAATTCAAATTTATGGGTTAAGCTGGAAGTATTGTTTTTATAGGGCATTTTGGGATCACAATCCTTTATGGTAGAGCAACTCAATGATAATAACAGGCATTTTTATCAGCATAAATACTAAAACTGCCACTTGGAGCCTGGGGGAAACAAGATGTAAGCGCCGCTTTTAGCATATCTGGATTTATCTAAAACAAGAATTGGCCCCTCCAAGATGTGCAGTTCATAGATTGCCCTTAAAAAGCATGATATGTTTCCTGTCCTGTTGTGCTACCATTTTAAGTAGTATAGCAGTTCTGATGGTTTTAAATCATGTCGGTCTACTTTTGCTCCTTTGTAGGTAATTCTGCGGTGGGGATTTCAAAGAGGAACCAGTGTTCTACCATGTAGCCTAAAGGCTGACAGGATAAAGCAAAACATAGACATCTTCAATTGGTCTCTATCAGATGATGAGTGGAAGCGCTTGAATCAGATTGAACCCCAGGTATGTTTGTTCGGAGACGGTCCTCTGAACAACCTCTCAGACAGAGGCCTCATGTTTGGTAGTGGGCCCCTTCAAGCTGTGCGTGAAATGGAAGATGACGCGGAATCCAACGCCGAATACATGTGAGCCATGATGTTTTTAGATAAATGCCCCCATTTTTATGTTTCAACGATGCCATGGCAGGGTTATAATATTTGCTGATGCCACCCCTCCATTGTCTGCAATGGCTTTGAATTCCTGGATGATGAATAGAAAGTCATAGGAAGACATTATTATTTGATCATAGTGGCAACTTTTTTCTTTATGAACCAAAAGGTTGTTCCATATATTTCTGCAAGCGTGTTTTGTATGTAACATCATGAAATGTCAATTATCAAATGAAAATTGTAACTTCTGTTATAGTGATAGCGCACAAACTTGGTTATGGTTTGCACGTAAACTGTAGTTTGTGGTGGCCATGGTTGAATTGCAAGCTACTTATGAAGATAATCTAATTTATTTATGATTGAGGTGGGATCATGAACTCCATCGTTAGCACCATGACTAAGCTATTTGTAAGTGGGATAAATGAATACAAAACGTGGGGTTTTTCTTCCCTGTGGCACTACACATAGCATATCAAACAGCTGCAAGATTTGCTTTTAGATTAGCATGTGGTCCCGGTCCCATCTAAAAAATCTTCAGATTATATGTGTTGATAATTCTTTTCAACCATGACTTTAATTCCTATAATAACCCCAAAATCCCAGCATAATTGTAAACCTATTCTTACAATATATAAACCATTTTGCCTTATATTTTCCAATTTCATTCCAGTGGATTTCCCTAAACTCATGTAGCTCTTAAACTAGTCAGGGACGGCCCCTGCTTGATGTTGAGGATTCATGAGGAATGCAATTAAATCTCATTGATTGTATATCATGGATTATTCACAATTGAGCAAAGAAGCAAAAGTGTGATTATATCATTAATTCACTAATTTGAGTCAATCCCATAGCAGCTGCAAGAATATTTCAATGGTTGTTTTGATTTTATAATTTAAGGCTGCATGCATAAGTAGTGGACATTGATGGTTTTAATTAGAAGGTAAAACCGAATTGAAATGCCATGCAAAGGGAAAAAGAGGGCTAACAAGAGAGTATTGAATACTTAGAAAAAAATATGTAAAATTACACGGTGTGGCATTTCAGAAGCAAAAGCACTGGAACTGAAACTTGCATATTAGAGACGCATTGAGAGTATAAAATACTTGAGAAAAGTTTGTTTCCGGCACAGCAAAATTGTTCATTTTGCCTTTTTTCTGTATTAGTTAAGTGTTGCAGAAGTTCCTGTTCGATTAAAAAAAGGGAACTATGATGGATTGCCAGCATCCACAAAATTAATCACAGCACCGAAAATGGACATTAGTAATCTAGTTTATTCGTTGGTCCAGGCAAGTTGACATCTTTTTCCTCCACCCTGAATTGACAGGAAGATAAATGTTTAGTTAGTTCACCTCTTGACAATACCTGTCTGACAGTTGATGATGCTGGTACTGGTTCTGTAAGATAGAGGTGAATTGCCAACGATTTCCAGCTGACTAGGTATTGCTAATTCAAAAAGTCAGATTCCCTGTTTCAATTTTTTGTTTTGTCAGATCAGCAAGGGCAGCCAAAGCCTTTGAAAAGTTGCACCAATAGGCTTCACCAAACGTGATAAAATTACCCTGTGCTACTTTGGTCTTGAAGATTCGTGAACTTGCAGTTTAAGATAGTAAAAGCAATTTTAATTGTCCATAAAGGATATGAGAGGAATCTTTTTGATGAAGTTAACAACAGTTGCAGATTTTCAATTTGCATAACATTTGGTGGCTTTTTCATGATGTTGAGCGGAGAAGAACTTTTGGAGACATGGTTTCAGTGCCTTAATTTTGAACTTTCATTGCAGCAGAAGCATCAACATCTAGCGTCTCTGCTACTCATAAATTGTTTTTTTATTCTACATTTGTAAGTGATCACAATCTCTCTGACTATGTATGTGAGTGCGGATTTAAATAACAATATATGGAGTTGAAAGTATATTGAAGCAGTGTCTGTTGGATACTTTGTGATTCAATTGGGTTGATGTAAAGCAACTGCTCAATGTGTCTGGTCATATACTGTTCTTTATTGCTAGGAAGCGACCCTTCTCTTGCATTTCAAGCAAGCAAACATTTCAAGTATTTTATCACAGATGTTGCATGTTTGATGAAAGAATTTATTAAGAATTGAATACTTGGTTTGTTGCTGCAAGGATAATAATGGGATTCACTTGATTTCCAAGCAACTGATTTGTTGCACCAAGCTTGTCAGCTATGAACTGTCATTCGAAATTAAGCAGGTAAAAGGGTAAAAAAGTTTGGTGCGTGTTGAATTGAAGAGCAAACATTGTCTTGACAAGAACTTTGAATCAGAATTCAGAACCAACGTGTAAGTGAGGAAGATATGACAACGAAGGATCACTGTATTTTTGTCAGAGTGGGAAATGGAATTTGATGTGATTTAGCTACTAGAGCAAACGAGTGGTTAACCAGCTTTACCTAGGATCCCGGACTCTGGAAAATCCTGTCAATATTTTCTCTTACTCGTTTCAACAAAGTAGTTGGGATAATCCCTGAACCACCTTTTTTATCAACCTTCAATCTTAATTAAAGTTTTTTTTTGTTGATTTCAATGCTGACTTTGCAGTTAATAATCATATTTGCTTAATATTCAGCTCTGTGACAGGACATGGCTCTTTTGACTTTTTATATCTTGTACAGAATATAACAGGAGCAATTTTCTTGTGACAGATTTGGACAGGCATATATGGATATGAAAAGAAATAAAAGTCTATAGACCAAATGAAAATTTTCACAAGAGTCTTGAAGGAAATAATTCATGATTTCCTAAGTCAAGAAAGGTGCAGCTTATGATGGTTTTGCCACCTAAGACTGGGAGGACTAAACTTAAGTGCAACTTTTCTCTTTGTCTGTGATGATAACACTGTTTGATATTGCTGTCAGATCCAGGGTTTTGAGTGCTGTCCATTTATGGAATTGAAAGCACACTTTTCCTTTTTTGGTTCCATCAACATCACCATCAATGTTGTTGATGATTACTTAAATATAATTTCATGTTGATCTCAGTTCAGAAATCAGATTCAGCAAGGAACATGATGCTTCTTTTGCTGCCCAAATGCGAGGACCACTAGCACTTGAGCATATCCGGAAGTTCTTGCCAAAGATCAAACTCTTTCAAGACCAGATTAAGTGGATATGGGAACTTCATTTTTCCTCTTAGGCATCCCGGGGAGGAAAAAAATTAAAGTAACAAAAAAAAAAAAAAAAAAAAACTTATAGTTGGTCATACCTTACTTGCAGCTGTGCCCCTTTTTTCCATAGTCATGAAAATTGACAGAAGAATATGAAAATCTGAATTCAAAAGTCACGTCTAGATTAATCCACCCACATCTCCTTTCCTCAAATTCTGCATCAGTTTTTTGTTCAATTTTTGACTTTGTTTGCACTGAACCGTGAAAAGAATTCAGATACAAAATGAGACACAGTCGAAGAGTCCCCCCAAAAGAAAAATCAACCATACGATGGCAAGTCATGGCCGCTGCCTGAGTTGACCAGCCACCCCTTGCTTATTTACTACACAATTTTCAGTTAAAACCAGACAGCTAGTCAAACCTGCAAAGGACATAAAATAGGAACTAGTTGGCCATTAGTCTGCTATAAAATTTACCAAAAAATTTTGTCTTTCCACAAACGTAGTGGACAAAGGAATTTCTTCTGTTCCACTTTATTGACCAGGAATTTGCTGTTTATAAATGTTAAATGGTTTGATCCTTTTTTACAATTTGTGGTTTTAGTTTGATAGTATTTCGTTGTATGCAACCAACACCATCAGAACCCACAAATTCTCACTTACTCCAACTGCCAAGAGAGATTGCAAAGGTTTTCTTACCTATATAAACCTACAAAACCACAGGAACAAGCTTAAAGTATCTCTAAACAGGACATTCTAATCTTATTTCAAATTGTATTCCTGTAACATTCAGCTGTCAAAAACAATTTCTCAGGAGAGGTACAGCATATGGTCATCAAGGCTGGAGTATATGACCGTTTATCTCAACATAGAAAACTCATGTCGTTCACAGAATTTTCTCTAGCATTATCTTACCAATTGCAGAGTAGCAAAATCCTGGAAACAATATCTTTGATACACACAATCCAGTATTTGTTCAACACAGTTAAGATTCTAATCGTCCAGTTCCTATTTTGGAGATAGAACACCCCAATCCAAAATCCAATGCAAATGTAGTAAGAAGCTGTACACATGGCATGATTGGAAACTGGAGCAATATGAAGGTGCTTTGCATATTGCGATTAACATACCGCTAGCCTTCTAAAACATGCGTTCTTCTTTGTCTCCTTACAACCCCCCCTTCTCTCTCTCTCTTATCCACTCAAGACATTATCAAGGTTCTGATTTGTTCAGAAATAGAAGATCCTCTTTGCACCTAACCAACAAAGCCAGTCCGAGAGAAAAGCTTGTCCAAACCAATTCATTTAAGTTCCCAAAAGGCATGGAACTATCAAAATCACATGATTTATACAGACAAAAACACATGCAAAATGACCTGAAGAGAATCTTCTCATTTCATATGAAATATGAACCACCGTTACATACAAAAAATAAAATAAAACTTTATTCTTTACACGTAAGAAACCAACTTTGAATGTGAAAACTTACAAAGTTTGAGATAAAATTGCTTGTTGCTTTTGTTAGATCCCTTCCTGTCCTCCAAGTTCGAGAGCAGCAAAATATGATAGGCCACATATGTGGAGTAATATTTACAACAGGATAACATTACTATGAAAAGCTACCAATTTCTACTGCTTGAGTTGGAGTTTCTCCAACAATGGGTCTAGGTGATATTTCTAGCTGTACAACCAGAGTTTGCCATAGTTGCATTACCAAGCTAGATGCTGATGTCAACTTTGTCAAGCCAGGAGACTAGTTGCTGAGTTGTAGGCCTAACTTTAGGGCTTTCACTTAAACAAAGGCATGCAATTTCAAGAACCCGCAACATTTCCTTATCATGCTGCTTGCCATAGATAAATGGATCAAAAACCTCACTCTCCCTATTTTCGATCTTCATGCGAATCACCCAAGAGATCAAATCCCGGGATCCTTTTGGCTTGCACATATCCATGGGCCTTTTCCCAGTCAGAAGCTCCAAAAGCACAACTCCAAAACTGTACACATCACCTTTATAGGTTGCAACAGAAGCTTGCCCGTATTCAGGAGGTATGTACCCTAATGTCCCTACCAGATCAGTGGTTACATGGGTATCATAGGGAAGTATGAGCCTTGCAAGACCAAAATCGGCTAAGTGGGCTTTAAAATTCTCATCTAAAAGAATGTTACTTGACTTTATATCTCTGTGAAGAATATGAGGCTCACATGATTGGTGCAAATAAGCTAGACCCCTAGCCGCCCCCTGTGCGATTTGCAGCCTTGTTTCCCAATCTAGCGAGGATGGTCCATCAACCTTCTCATGCAACCAATAGTCCAAACTACCATTTTCCATGTAAGAATATATTAAGAGCCTGTCCCTTTTATGCATGCAATAACCTTGCAGATGGACAAGATTTGGATGCTGTGCTCTTGAAAGTGCTTCAACTTCAGCACGGAATTCTCTATCCATCTGACCAGAGTCACCAGAGAGCCGTTTAATAGCGACCTTAGGACCATCAGAGAGGGTGCCTCTGTAAACCAAACCAAAACCTCCACAACCGATGATATTTGCTTGGTCAAAATTGTTGGTTGACTTCAAAAGGTCATCAATGCAGAGCTCTTTGTAGGTTTCCCTATTTTGGAAGAGGACCACTAGTCTTGAACTGAGTTCTTCCAAATCTTTATCATTGGTGTCAGGCTCCTCTTTCTCAGGATCAACCTCACCCCGGTTATGGGCCCGCAACACAATCACAAACATAAGGCCAAGCAGAAAAGCTGTCCCAAGTATGATTCCAACAACCATTCCAATGATGATATCCTTGTTCCTTCTTGAGCTTTTTGGGGATTCACGACGATCCTCACTAGTAGCATCTTGACACCGGGACCAATGATCACCACAAAGATTGTTTCCTTCGAAGCTCGAATTTGGAAATGTCTGAAACTGACCTCCAGAAGGGATCCTCCCGGAAAGCTGATTGTAGGCAACACTAAATGTAGACAGAAAACTGAGCCTTTCCAGTGAAGGTGGTATGGTCCCTGATAAGTCATTATGCGATAGATCCAGAATCTCCAAGCTGCTCATCCCAGACAAATTCCCCGGAATCGGTCCAGATAGATTATTGAACTTCAAATCAAACACATGAACCTTTTTCAGATTCCCGAACTCTGGCCAGATTGGTCCACTAAGAAAGTTGTGACCAAGTTCAAGCGTTGGTGGAAAACTCCAAATTTGATTATACTGCAATCCTCTCCCACTTTCATTCCTTTTCATGAAGAAAGGAAAATCTGGTGAAGGCTCCTCCAGCGAGATATTTCCATCAATGAGGCTTGGTAATTCAGTTAAACTTTTTGGGATCTCTCCTGTAAACGAATTGTTCGATAAGTCCAAGTAAAAGAGATCCCTATAGCTTCCAAACCATGGTGGAATTGTTCCAGCCAAATGGTTCCATGATAAATCCAACAACTGCAAAGCAGTAATGTTTCTCAACCACTGGGGAATTGAACCTTTAAGTCTGCAGTTTGCAATAACCAGAACCTTCAGCTTCTCAAAATGCAGATTAGGATCATCAGGTAATGTTTCACCCGGAAAATTCAAGGTGAGGACTAAAGTAGTTAGATTCCTACATTGCTGCAGAATTTGAAGAGCAGAGGAAATATTATGGAGGCTCGAATTGGAGAGGGAAAGATAAGAAAGGCTATGAAATTCTTTGAAGCTCTCAGGGATTTTGCCACTGAAATTATTCCGGGCAAGATTAATATTTTTCAATTGTCTACATAAGGGAAGATTATCAGGCACAGGCCCATTAAACTTATTCGTAGCCAAATCCAGGGAGTTCAAAGCAACCATAGCTGAGCAATTAAGATCTATAGAACCCTCCAAAGAATTATTCCTCAAATTTAGCAAATTAATGATTGGAGAATTGGACAATGAACTGGGAATTTTACCGCTAAATTTATTTGAATGAGCTACAAGATACTGAAAATTCTGTAGCTGATTGAAGACATCAGGGATCTCTCCAGAAAAATTATTTGAAGAAATATCTAAACGAACAAGTTTAGAGAGATTAGCAATACCAGGACTAAGCTCTCCGTAGAAGTTGTTATTTTGAAGCCCCAAAAAGGTCAAATTTTGAAGCTGAAAGATGTCTTCAGTTATCCCACCGGTGAGATCATTCATGCCAAGACAAAGTTTGTCCAAGGAAGAACAAGCTCCAAGCCCTGGTAAAATATTACCAGAGAAATAGTTCACTGCCAAACTAAGGAACTGAATTTGAGTAGAATTAACACAAATATGGGAAGGAAGCGAGCCATTCAAGTAATTGAACGAAATTTCAAGATTTCGAATTGAAGGAAGATTGATGCTTTCTGGGACTGGTCCAGAGAAGTCATTATAGCTCAAGTCCAGAATCTCTAACTTGGGCATATGAAACAAAGATACTGGCAGTGAGTTTTTAAGGAAATTGTGGGAAAGATTGAGAGTTTTAAGCTGATCCAAACCAGCTAAAGAATCAGATAACATGCCTGATAATTTTTTCTTGGAAAGTTCCAGCTTGATTACTCTACCAGAAGATGGAGGATCACAGGCTATGCCTTCCCAGTCACAACAATCAGTTGAGGAATTTGTGGTCCAACCTTCAAGTTTTGTTGTCAAATTGCCCATGAAACCCTGGAGTGCAGTCAAGTCCTTTGGATTGCATGTCAGGATTTGTGAGTTGAGTAGCTGAGCTTGGAAGAAGAACCCAAGGATAACAACCATGACCCAACAATCTTGAGTACCCATAGCAGCAAAAAGCAACAACCAACAAAACCCCAGATGGAGGGAAACGAAAAGACAGATACTTTATATGTTGAGGATAAAAAACATGCAAAAACCATTACAAAAAGCAAGATATTTGGTGTGGGTTTTTATTGTTTGAACCATTTTGAGCTTTGGGGTAGAGGATAAGAGCTGAAAACAGAATGCTGGGTTGTTCCAATAAGGAGAATAAGTGAAGAGGAAGGAAAAGAACAAGACAGAAAGAGCAAAATGGTGGCTTTGACTTCAACACGGATGTTTAGGGGGGAGGTGGGGAGGGGTGTCGTATGAATAAATGAGAGGTTTTGCTTTCAACTTTTGCTTTGCTTCTATCTCCTCTATATCTCTTTCAACAGTTTGATTTTGGCTATCAGAAGAGACTCGAAACAGAGAGAAGCGAGATAGAGATATGTAGAGGAGTTTATCTTTTCTAGTTTTTTGTTTGTCCTTTTAAGGGGTAAGAGGGAGAGAAATTCTTTTGCGCCAATAAAGCCGTTGGCAGATGAAAAGCAGAATAGAGACAGCCAACTATCTCTTCTCTTTGAGGAGGCTACGCTCATAGTCTCATAAAACGGTCTACCGGTAAACTGTTGGTATGACCGGTGTTGGCCGGTCCAGTCACAGGTGCCAGTTGGACTTTAAAACAAAAAGTCGTCTTCCCAATCTCTGACTATTTGTATTTTTATTGAAAGTAGCTTTGACTTTTGTGGAATTGAAAAATGATCAGCCGTTTTTTAATCTTCCAATTGAGAAACAATTACAAGACAAGCTCTAGAAAATACCATCAAATTCCCAAAAAAAAAAAAATAAATTGCAAATAAAATAATTTTCCAAACAAAATTCTTTTTTTTTACACAAAAAGAACAATTTTCCCATTATATACCTATTTTTAATCTATTATCGTTAATTTTAATTCTCATTTCAACATTTCACTCTATGGTATAAATAGTTTAAAAAAATCAAAATACAAATCAGAGGTAGACTAGAATAATAAAAAATAGCAGCCACTTGTAAAGAATTACTTGTTGCGGTGGGGGTGACCGGGCGCAGCCTGTGGGAGGAAGGGCAGGGAGGATGGAGAAGGAAGTCAAAAGCTTGGTGGCGACACGTGGATAGAGTCTTCTAAATAACGCCAGCTCTCTTATTATTCACATCACTAAATTAGCATAAAGTTTAATTTATTATTTATTTATTGTTAATTACTTTTAATTTTTTACAAATAAAAATATTTGAAAAGTATTAAAGTTAATAAATGATATTTTATATAAAATAATTGCTTTGAAATTGTATTTCATTTCAGCCATTTATTTATTATTTTTAATCAATTATTTATCATTTTGTAATTATAATTTATTAAAAAATTTAAAAAAATAGCCAACTGAGTGTCAATATTTATTTTTATACTTTAGGATAATGGTAAGGTAAGAACTTGACTTTGAGAATTAACAATGCCAAGTGTTAATGTATAGACGAGAAAAGTGACCAACTGTTCATCATCTTTTGCTTGTGACTTCCCTATCATTCTATTTGTATTTTTATATGCTTTTAACCATATAGTTTATTTTACTAACTTAATACAATTCAACTCTACCATTAAATCCATATGTTATATATAGTACAAATTATATTATTTAGATATTATGAAAAATAAAATAAAATTTTGATATGTATCTCATAAGAAAACATTTATGAAAAAAAATATAATATATTAACAAACAAAAATAAAACTTTTCCTCCTTTGTACGAAATATTTTGAAGACATGAGATTTTGCTACGGTGTTTGTTTTGTTATTCTAAAGACACTTATAAAGATTTTATATGAAAAAATATATATATCTCCATTTAATACATCGAAAATCACCAAATTAATTGTGAATTATATGTCAATTTAATATAGAAAAATACTAATATTTTCCCTCAATTTTCAGTGCTTGCTTATATATAATATATATATATGCATTTAGAAATTAAAACACGCATTTGAAATTAAATGTAAAAAAAAATAATATATGCCCTCTTAATTTTAAAGGTGGCCAGCATTTAATGGTGTGTGTTTATATATATAGTCAAAGGGCTAGATCAAAGTTTGGCAATGACGTTTTATTAGAGAAATAGTCAAATATTGTGTAAAACTGTGCCGACCTCTCATGAAAGGCCAAGTCTTAAGGTTAGATATTCAAAACATTCATTGTATAAATTATATTATTTGGCAACGGAATGGACAATTTTTCCAAAGGCGAAATTCTGATCTTGAAACTGTAAAATTCAAACCATGTATTGTTTTGTATTAATATTTCACACCACTCATCTTTGTAGCCACTTGGCTTTGAGCTAGTGGGTCGACTTCCAAAAAAATTCAACCCAAAAATACGAGAAATTAAAGAATAATTAATAACTTCTTCGAAGTTCTAACAATTCAATTTTCCCTTTATTATTTCTCTTTGGGGGGCTTATTTATGAACATTTCTTGAACTCATAACAACTCTATTAAAATAATTAGACAAATTATATTTAATTAAATTTATTATACAATATTATTATTTAATTAAAAATTAAAATTATACTATAATACTGTTATTTATTTAAAAAAAAAAACATAACAGTTTAATGAAAAGGAACAAAGAAGAACAAGAATGTCTTCCTACTCAAACAGTAGCCCGCAGCAAAACAAAAAATCGGCAGGAAACAAATAGATTATTAATAAGATTAAAATTAACTTTATAATTTATAATTTTTTAAAAATATATTTTTAATCAAAGTTGTTCAATGTAATTAAGATTTTTTTTTTATAATTGAAAGAAAAAGGATTTGAATCCTACTCTTTAGAAAGGAAAATCATACACTAATCAATAAGTCAAATGCTTGGGTACAAATGTGCAATTAAGATTTTTAATATTCATAATAAAAATATTTTTTATGAAATTCATTTAATGCAATTAAAATTCTTATTTACAAATTCATAAATCTTATTAATATATAATAATAATAATATATTTAAAATGATAATTCCAAAATATAATGAACAACTATACTCTTTTCATCAATAAAAAGTTTTACCAACATTAATTTTTATCATATATATTACAAAAAACAATTTAGAAATATAATGAGTAAAAATGTATGTTTTCCTCAATTAAAAATTTTTTCATCATTATATATATATATATATATATTACAAGTTATTTGCAAGATGAGCTGTTTAGAAATTACAAAATACAACTTTGACTTGGTCTCTAATAGTAAATTAAATATTAATTGACTTTACCTCATCTGTTACATGTTGAAACTTAAATCTAATTTCATATAGTCTTAAACTTTAAAAATAAAATTTAAGTTTATAAATTATAAATTTGTATTTTTAACTTAAAAAATATACTTAATAAATAATGAAAAGCTTATATTTATATACCAAGACTCATCCCATCTTTTAGTAATATGAGATCCGTAGCAATATCTCAATCCCTTAACTATTTATATAATTTTTTTTTGCATTAATCCCTTCAAGATTTTACATGTTATGTTTTGATTAGTTTATGGTGTTGTTTTTATGTTTCAAATTGTGCTTTAAGAAATGGAAAATAAATAGGAAGTTAGCAGAGGCAATAGTTGACCAGCTTTCACAGAATGGAATGATTGACTTTAGTGGGGGATTGATTTATCAAATTTCATTTCAAAAATGGCTGCAACAGCGAATACGTTATCAATTCCTACAAATGTCAACTATTGATTGCATGACGCATGCAAAATATTTGATTGACTTGCACTCACAAAGCACTGAACATTTCATCAAGGAATTAAATGCTTAAATGTTAATTTAAAATACATGATTAAAAAAATTAATTAAGTTGGCATCGGCATTCGGCACCGAAACTTAAGTATTCACACTAATTTTCTTAGACCCTGAATCACGGTTAGAGAAATAATTTGTTTATCATTTCATAAAATTTAATTTTTTTGAAAAAATTATTCAAATATATTATTTGCTTTTATATATAGTTAAAAGCACTTTATTGCTTTTTAGCTTTGAAAGCAAAAGAGGCAAATTGTTAGACAAAAATGAGGAAATGGAAGCCTAGTTAGATCCTTCCTTCGAGACCAAGTTTATTAATGCAAAGAGAAGAGCATTATCTCTTGTTTTTATCATTACTTCCCCACCGTCCTCTCTTAAGATAAAATAGATATAAAAATCCACTGTTGCAACGCGCATTTGCAGAATCAGTGATGACTCTATTTTATCTAAGAAAGAAAATCAAAGTCCTTGAATAATAGATGTTGAAGTGTTGTTTTGGAAAAGACTATGGATCGAAGAATTTCTTTTAAACCAACAGTTGATTATGTTGAAAAAATTGATGACGTGGGTTTTCTGTTTCATACAGCCATGGAAAAGTCTGAATGGAGAGAACTCGAGAAGATGCCCCCCTGATGAAACTTCTGGGAAGCAAGGCAGGTCACATCTCGTGAGCCAACATTCGCTTTGCTTTTTGTATGTGTGTGTGTCTGTCTGTCATTTCAGTACCTGAGCCACTCTTTGTATTGTACATATAGCTAGTACTAGCACTTTATATTGTGTATCCATCTAAAAACAAATCAGGAAAGAACTTGGAAAAGCAGGTGCGTTTTGGACAGATAAATGAAGATAAAGAAGGGACGGTTCATTGGGACAGTCTCGAATATGCTCAAGATGAATAACTGTAGCATCTCAAAATTGTACTCTTGATGGTTTTGGTCAGAGACTTCTTCAAGAGAGCTTCTAACAAAAGGGTCTTTCATTGTCCACAAACTGGTCGTTTTGGTACCTTCATGACGTTGGTTCTTTAGCTTATACCAGCAGCCAATACTGGTAACCAACAGTCCAATATAAATTCGACAATCACTTAGCAGTTGTTATATCCTTCTTAGAGATCATAGAAAGATAAGTGAGTAGTCTTATTGGATACAATATTAAATGATGAATTTTCATGTTTACCAACCAATTAAGCAAGCATTGACCAATAGGAGCTTGACATCTCAAATCACCAACTATCTAGTGTTAACATTAGAGAAGAAAAAAGAATGGAGATAGCACAGGGCAGATGGGGTATGGGCTGGAAAGAATGGCAAGCACTACATATCTCTCCAGTGCTCAGTAAGGCAAATATATATACATATCTCTCTCTCTCTCTCTCTCTCTCTCTCTCTCTCTGTGAGCTGCTCCAATCTCTTTAACGAATAATGATGAAGCATTAAGAGCAAAAAGAAACCATCATTTGGATTTTATTTTACTAATTCTGCCATCAGTTTTCAATCAGAAAAAAAAAAGAAAAAAATTTGACCCACCACTAATTGCCTTACTGTTGGCCGACCAGCCAAGTTTATGTGGCTCTTTGTAGTTAGCCAAGCAGCTTTGTGATCGCTCCTACTTTGATTTTATGCCCATTTTTGCTGTTAACTAAGATTAATATTTTGAACAAGAAAGCAAGAATATGTGGGACTGCATTAATGTATGCATACATATTTGTGTACATAAAATAATGGCAGCTCTTCTTCCAACTCTCAAACTTTTCTACCATGGATGGACAAGAACACATCATCAACCCAATTGTGTACATGTATAAATAAATAAAAGGCTGAAAAAAGTGATTACATCCACTAGACAGAGTTTCTATGGTTTGGCTGCACAAAATTAAAGTCATCATTTGATTTTTTATATATATAATAAAATGAAAATGCAAACCCAACTTTTGATTTAGTTCAACTTTCCTGGTTGCTAATATTTTATAGATGATAGCTATCTCCAAAGGAAGGTTTCAACCATCCACAATCCAACTCAGAAAAGCAAATAAATAAATAAATAAATGAATTAGAAAATTCCATGGTTTTAGTTGTAATTTGCCGTCCACTCAATATTGGCAACCCCATCATCATTAGACATTATGCTAATTACAAATTAAATTCATAATCAGTACTTTTAAAAAGTTAACCTCAAAAAGGAGATGAGCATTAGCCAGTAGCCGCCCCTCATTCCTCATTTTATATTCAAAGGGGAACTCTTTCTTTTGGTTTTTGGAATAATGAGGAACTCCATTCATGAATATATATTGGGTAACATGCCTTATCATACAAGATACAAATAAAAAATGACTAAATATATAAGTCACTTACAGAGCAAACTTGTTTTAAAGTATGCCAAGGTCAACTCCCCTTAAGCTATCTAATAGGACTAAACTGGGGTAGGGGTGATAGAATGGATTGTTTTTGGAAAAGTAAAACAATTTATTGCAATTTGCAAAGGAAGAAAAGGCTTGAGGATTCTCTGAAAGGCAAACTAGGGATGGTAGCCCAAGTTTATGGCTTCCTAGCTATTTTAGGTTATTGATATTGATCTGATGAGTTCTTTTCCATTTTTTTCTTTTTATATCATGTAAACTAATTAAAATTAATGCTGATTTAATTCTTTGTTGCTTATGAAATTGGTAAAATGCCCCCTCCCCGTATAAGAAGAAAAAAAAATTAATATGAATAAAATCTTTGACAATTTCATTTCGAAAGATATCTCAAAACGACTATAATTTATAAATTTTATTTAAAAAAGTGAAATTATAAAAATTATAAAATGTTATTTTTTATTATTTAATCCAAAAAAAAAACTTTATTTGATAAATTTTCAGAACAATCCTTGAAACCGAAAATTTTAGTGATGCGAAGAGTACAAATATTGAAAAGAAAAAAGAGTTTAAATTCTCTCAATAGGCTATTCAATTCAGTTAAATTATTAAACTACATAAATATAGTTCCAAAATGAAACCATTAATTCCAAAGATGGTAAAATAGATCAGAATCAGGGGCATGCATACCTTGAAACATACTTACATGCATGGCTAGTTTCCATTTTAGCAATGCACTGCCCCTATCTTGCTAATTGAAGGTATGGCAGTCTTGGTAACAAAATTAAAGACAGGGTAAAGGTTCCTTTTGATTTTTACTGAGAGCCAAGCTCTAGCAAAGCTATTTAAATTAACTACAGAACATGTCTGGGTCTTGGATATGGCTCAAAAAGAAGTAGATAACTTTGGGCTTTCTTTCTACCTTTCAGTCCCAAAATTTTGGGTTGTAATCACTGGGACTTTTTAGCTATCCATTTACTACAATGGACTTTAATTTGTGGGCTTTTCCTCACTTTAGTGCAAAGATTGATAAATTTTTAGTCTGAATCACATAGCTCAAGCTTGGCCCAGAAATGACCAGCTATCTGATATGGACAGCTTTAATCATAGATAGTATTGCATCCATCATATGATTTAATATTCAACTCATTCTGACCTTTCATATTTAACCAATTTTTAATTAATAATTGCTATTTAATGTGCCTTCCTTTTCCCCTATCCATATAATATAAACTTCTGCTTGTTAACCTATTGACTAAATCTCTAAATTGTTTTGATGATTTCAATCCTGATTCTTGTACACAAAGATGAGAGTTAGCTTTATTGAGTAGCAAAGTGGGTATTATATAATTAGACAAATACAAAATAAAATTGAACCAAACTTATCATACGCAATGAGATTTGAACTTAGACTCTAAGGTTTTGAGACTTTTCTTTGCCACTAGGCAAGGCCCCATTGGCCAAAGTTTGTAATACTTATTCAATTTGATTCCTGTTTGTTTCCTACTTGCAGAAAAGGTCCAGCTAGTAAATAGAAAAGGTCCAGCTAGTAAAGTGACCAAGATGTTCAATGCTGTATCTTGTTTTCATTTGCTACAAGTGGAGAAAAGTAGTCAAATTAACACTTTTTTTAATGGTTTTTAATGAAAACTAATGGTGGTTTATGATCCGAATGAGGTTGATAAATGGATTAAGTTAGGCAATTCTATAGAGAGTTTGAATATTGGATTGAACATTAAATTTCTAAATAGGCGGGGTGAACATTCTACTTAAGTGGAAATTTAACAATGCTACCATATGTTTTCCATGAGTAAAGCAATTAAGATTAAGTTTATTGGTCCATATTTTTATTTTTTATTTTTTGAAAAAATTAATCAAACAAAACCTAAATTTCTTAATATGGTTAATTAGGCTTTCACAAGCTTTTGTAAGTGTATATAACAAAACAAGTGGTGTAAAGATTAAATTTTATATAAATCATATTGACGTAACAATCTGAATTCTAAAATAAGAGCTGCCTATGTTTCACTACTTGGCCTAATGATACCAAAATCATCGTCAATCATGTAAAGTTTGGGTTAAATGTGACCGATTTCATATCAATAAGAGACGGAATAAATTTTAAGCTGATAGGGTAAGAACCTTCCTTTATGTAATAGGTAGAATGAGCAAAATGATACTGAACCAATAATTTAATCGAACTGAATGCGATTTGGATAAAACGATTTAGTCTAATTGATCAATTTGGTATATTAGTCTAAAAAGTTTAATCTAATTGATTTATTTAATTTTTAGATCAAACTTATTGAAAGATCAAACTAATATTATATATATTAATATATTTCATTTTTTTAATTTATAAAAAATCTATATTTTTAGTATTAATTTTTATTTCATATTTTATAATTATAAATGAAGTTTATAAATTTTGATATTGTAATTTGTAAAAAAAAATAAAAAATTTGATTTTTTATTTAAAATTAAATCGATTGAACCAATTTGATGTTCGATCAAATCAATTTTTTTTTATATTTAATCAATTTTAATTAATTTTTTAAAAATATTTAATTTATTTAATCTTTAAATATAACAGGCCCAACTGTCTAATTATTCACTCCCATTAAAAGTATATTTTTAGACTGAAATTATGGGTTTGGGACATCAAACCCAAGCAACCCCTTTTCTCTTGTTAATAATAAAAAAAGAGTTGCCTTTTGGATTAAAAAAGAAAAGAAAAGCAGTTGACGTTTTCGACAAAATCTTGATGTGGGTACTGTTATATTAAAACTTTGATCAAGCAACGTGCAGGAAGGCATGAACGGAGACAGATCTGGCAATGCCAAATGCTATGATCATCCTTGAAATAATCTGAACAAGGAAAAAAGAATTAGTCTTTAATAATGGCTAACATTGTAAGCATGAAAAAGACATGTAAATGTGTTGGACGGCTTTGATTTGATCTGATTCCAGCCGATGCGACTTGGATTAAAAAGACTGATTCAGTATTCCCAGGAATCATATCCAAGTAACGGACTTTCGTAAACCCATTTGACTCAGCCGAGTCTCCATTGCCCCTAGATTAACGTCCACCAAACAACATTGTCCCAAATTTCACCCTAAAAATGCGGGAAAAGTGGGACCCAGAATCTATTTTTCTGCCATTGAGGGGCCGGTCAGTCTCTCAACTCAGGCCACCTTTGTTTTTGGGTAAATATAAACAGAAAAAGGGCGTTCCTGTCTTCACGTTTTTGACCTCTTCTTTCAAACCCTTTATTTTTTATTTATTTATTTAGTTTCTTTCGTTTCATCGTATCTATATTTCCCCTCCATTGGCTCCCCCCGTTTTCATCGCTCTGTTCCTTTCGTAGTCTTCTTTCTTCTTGATAATTTTTCCTTCATTTCTTCGCCTCTTTTTCTTTCAGAAATTGAATATGGAGTCGGAGCAACACAGAGCCGACGATCAGAACAATAATCCCAACGGCGAAGTGAATGGAACCGCCGTGTCGGATGATCAAGATGGAGGAGAATTCTCCGTTGTCGAGATGGAGAAAAGCGAAGTTAAGGAGGCCGAGCAGCTACAAGAGAAGAAGGAGGATTCTAATTCTAATTCTACTTCCAATTCCCCTGACGTTAACGAAAACCACCAGACCAACGCCATGGAGGTCAATCCCGAAACCAAAGTTAATGGCTACAATCATTACATACCAGCAATCAAGGCACAAGTTCATCTCCCCAGACCGGAGCCACCGCAGCAAAAAGTAGAGCGTTCACAATCCATGTCCATAGCCGAAAACATGCCTTCCATAGGGAAATACATCAGAGACCGAAGCAGCACTTTCTCAGCAGCAATCGTCAAACGTCTATCGTCTTTAAAAGATGATAACGGGGATTTCGTCTTGGAAAACGATTCGTTAAACTTCGAGGTGACAGAGTTCAAAATCCCAGGAGTCAAAGTTATAGTGAAGCTGAAAACCGAAGACGAAAGAGAACAGTTACGAGGTCGGATAGCGTTTTTCACTAGGTCAAACTGTCGAGACTGCACCGCTGTTCGCAAATTCTTTAGAGAAAAAGGGCTTAGATACGTTGAAATAAACGTCGACGTGTTCCCCAAAAGGGCCAAGGAGCTGGTCGAAAGAACGGGAAGTTCTGAGGTGCCTCAGATATTCTTCAACGAGAAGTTGTTAGGTGGATTGGTAACGTTGAATTCGTTGAGAAACAGTGGGGAGTTGGATAAGAGAATGAAGGAATTGTTGGGGAACAAATGCCCTGAGGAAGCGCCTGCTATACCGGTTTATGGATTTGATGATGAGGAAGAAGTAGAAGATGAGATGGTGGGGATCGTGAAGGTTCTGAGACAGAGCTTGCCCATTCAGGACCGCTTGATTAGGATGAAGATTGTCAAGAATTGCTTCGCCGGTGTTGATATGGTGGAAGCCATCATTCACCACCTTGACTGCGGCAGAAGAAAGGTTCGTTTACATTTTCCTTCCTTATATTCTTTGTTTTTCAGTTTTGGTTGCTAATTGGTAATTGGTCATCTCATACGTTTACATATGTCAAAAGGTCAGATGCTTTAAATACTGTAGTAATAGTAAACGACACTTCCTAAATGCATTAAATCTTTATAAAATTAAAAAATATCATATAATTATATCGTTATACTATATCAATATATCACATTATTATATATAAATTAATAAATAATATTTTAATTATGTCAAATATTAATTATAATAATTTATTTATTTTAAAATAAAAATATAAACTTAATTGAATAGAGTAGAAAAATAAAATATATTTAATTTTTTTCAATAATTTAAATTTTTATATATTATATTAAAAAATATCTTAATTTTCTCTTTTTCCAAATTCAAAAACAAAAAAAAAAAAAAGCTAGTGTCTTCTCGGACCAAATGCTAACACACACACACACACACACACGACACTAATGATGGGGCGCACGCAGCACGCTTGAGTGCTTGTATGATACCTACCACAATCATCCAATTGCATTCATATTTTATTAAAGTCTATTGTTATTGCTACTGATTGAAAATCGAAATGATGATCAAAAATATTGATTAATAATACATATTAAGCACTAATAATTGTGGATTAGCAACATCGCTTATGTTACAATTATAGGTTTACAGCCCCAAAAAACCTAAGTTCCAGTTATTATGCGTGTCGACATGGACAAATATAAACATAATGTCTAAAGCGAAATGATTAGTACATTTTTTGCGGTTATAAGTTAGCTTTGCTTTTCTCCTTTTTTCTGAACAAAGGCAAACAGATAGATAGCCTACGTGTTTCTCTTTTATTATTAGTTTGAAAGAAGGGTGGACAGAAGAAAACTCCTTGACTTTTCGTGCAAAGTTTTGCAACGGCTATGTCATTGAATTGACAGCCAATTTGGGTTGTGGACGATATTTGATTTTGTTTGGTGTTTGTGTTGTGGATGTTATTCGATTTTGTTTGGTGCTTGTTTCAAGAGCGGTCTATTTCTTAAGTCGAGATATATGTATTTATTATTGAATTAATTCTAGTAAAATTAGTTTGTAACGCGATATTAGGTGCTTATGTTGTACGAGTTCATAGGTATATATCTTAAGAGTAGAGAACACAATCTATATTCATTTAAATTAAGAAAAAATATAATATATAGTGTCTATATATGATTAAATCATTAAATCTTGATATTTTATTTATAATTATTATTTTGAAAGAAGTAAAAGATTAATGCTAAAACTTGATGCTGTTTTGAAATTTTATCGACTTTTTATTTCTTTCAAAATAACAATCTTTATTAATAAAATGTCAAAATTTAATGATCTGATCATATTTAAAAACTATGCATTATCAATACATAAAATATTAATCTTAATATTAAATCTGGATAAAGAGTTGCTTAATCTTTGGGGAAAGGGGATATTCAATCAAGCGTTCAAGGGCCTACACGTTTTGAACGCTCAGCCTCGTTGTCTTTGCCGTCCATCCTGCCATATTTCTTGGCCTTTTTTGTGCCCCACATTTTGCATCTAGGATTTGCATGAATGAATTAGGAAGTCAATTTTTTTTTAATTCATCATTAATTTTCAAATTTTAGATGATCATCATTCAACTCTATTCAAAGATTTGGAGTTCAATTTTTAAAATAAATTTATAAAATGAAAAAAAAAACCTGTTTGTGATGTAATTAAAAAAAAATTTATATGTACAATAATAAAGACAATTGCAGTTAATAAATTGAATTTACTATTTTTGTTACATTTTTTATCCTTCATATTTTATAGGGCATTGAAACTGCAAAGCGGCTGGCCCAGAAGCACTTCATCCACCATGTCTTTGGGTAGGAACATTCTCTCATACATTATACTAATTAAGTAATAAAGTTATTAGTTTTAATGCTAATTTTCAACATACTTATCATCTATACATAACCCTTTTTTTGTTGCTAATTTGTTTACTAATTTTGTGTAGGGAAAATGATTTTGAAGAAGGAAAACATTTTTATCGATTCCTTGAGCATGAGCCATTTATTTTGGGATGCTTCAACTTTCGAAACTCAACAAACGATAGTGAACCCAAATCCGCATCGTTTCTAGCCGATCGGCTTACCAAGTTGATGTCTGCCATACTTGAAGCATATGCTTCTGATGACAGGTCCCGTCTTAATTATTATGCCATCAGCAAAAGTGAAGAATTCCGCAGGTATGTTTGCTCCTTCATTCCTGTTTACATCACTTGGTCGATTTCATTTTGCAGCATAGAAATAGACTTGGTGCAGAAAGGCATCCAATCCTGATAGCTTAAACTTCATTTTTAATGTTGATGCAGGTTCTTGATTTTGGCACGAGATCTCCAAAGGATCAATCTGCAGTTACTCTCTCCAGATGAGAGGCTAGCCTTTTTCTTAAACTTATACAATGCCATGGTCATCCATGCTGTGATTAGCATTGGACATCCAGAAGGATTGCTGGATAAGAGAGCTTTTTACTGTGATTTCCAGTATGTTGTTGGGGGATACCCTTACTCCCTTGGCATTATAGAGAATGGGATCCTCAGAAACAATCGAAAGTCCCCATACTCCTTGATCAGGCCCTTTGGCAATGGAGACAGACGCTTAGAGGTAATCAACCTCATCAATCTTTTTTGGTATTCTCGCTCACAGGTCATCCTTTTAGTCTATTCATATATGTTTTGATTATTAATCTTTGTTATTTTCAAATAACAGCTAGCTCCTGCTAAAGTTAATCCCTTAATCCATTTTGGCCTATGCAATGGGACAAGGTCAAGCCCAACAGTCAGGTTTTTCACTCCTCAGGGTGTTGAAGGTGAGCTGAGATGTGCTGCAAGGGAGTTCTTCCAGAGGGGAGGAATAGAGATTAATTTGGAGAAGAGGACAGTTCATTTAACACGGATCATCAAGTGGTAAGTGCTCAATATATCAAATAATTTGATCAAAACAGCATTACCCAGATTCAAATTGACGTGCTGCATTTTCACCTTTGCAGGTTCAGTGTAGATTTTGGACAGGAGAAAGATATCCTGAAGTGGGTCCTCAATTACCTGGATGCAACCAGGGCGGGGCTGTTGACACATCTGTTGAGCGATGGAGGCCCTGTTAACATTGCTTACCAGAACTATGATTGGTCTGGTAATTTGTGACCGCCCAACTTTTCAGATCGTTGGGGCATTTTAGATAGAAATTTTGGGAAGGAAATCATTGAAGTAAAAAGAGTTTCGTATTGATACAAACAATTGATGAAGCTGCATCGGCTTGGGAGATTTTTTTTTTGTATATAATACCTCAAGTTACAAAGCTGTATGAGGGTCTGATCTCCAGCCTTTCAGCAACGGTGTCAAAGATAGGAATTTTACTCTTATATATATATATATATATATATATATAATGTACATTAGAGAATCCTGTTTTGTCTTTTGACTTGCTTTTGTGGTGATTTCCAACAATCATTGGGGTTGTTTGTATTGTAAGAAAAAGACGTTTTGTTGACACTTTTGTCCTTATTTTTCTCTTTTTTTTTTAAAATCTATTGATCAATATGTAATACTTGAAATTGAATCATTGAAATTAATGAATATGATCAATAAACCATTAGACCGTGTATATAGGCATTATCATCAAATGGAATTGGGGTAAGTCAAAAGCTTTACTTCCAAATTTATCTGATAATGTAAATGACCAAATTATTAAAGGACAAGGAATGGCATAACACATAATTTTTTTTTACTTATACAAAAAAATTTAAATAAATTTTATTTTTTATTAAATTTAATTTTTATTATTAATTAAAATATCACTTATCATTTTATATTATATGATATGTTGACATGTAAAAATAAATGATAATATGACATTTTGATGTGATACGAGGACATTATTAAGTAATAATAAATGATAGGGTAAAATATTCTACTTCTTTTTTTATCAAAATTATACGAAAGTTCGTTAATTTTTGAAATACGCATTCAATCCCAAAAACAAAAATTTCGTTGGACATATAGTATTTTCGTCAACTTACTAATGTAACAATAGTAAAAAAATAATTTTACCCTTGATTAATTTTTATAATTATAATTATATAATTTTATTATTTTTTATTAATTAAAAAAAAAGCTCCCCACTAGAGAGCATCCATCCTTTGGGAGCATCAGTTGATGCTCCCTTTTCTCGGGGAGCTAGAGAACACCGATTGATACTCTTTATTTTTTTAAAATTTTTTAAAAATATAATAATAATTTTTTAAATTAATAAAAAAAATATTTAATATTTTTATTATTTCTATTAACGGTGCTTCTAGTTTTAAAATGAAATGTCTATTTCAAAAATTAATAAACTTTTATATAATTTTGATCAAAATTTAAAAAATAAAAATATTTTACCCTAAATGATAACATACGATATTGATGTAATATATTAACTTATAATAATAAATGATAACTTGATATTATGATGCGACATGATGATATTATTAAGTAATAATAGAAGAATATATATGAAATAAAATTTATTAAAAGAGTCCAATTCATCTGGGCCCATGCCAATGTTATAATTAGAAGCCCAATCTCTTTCCCTCCATCATCTCCCGCCAAAATGAAAACATATAAAGTAGAGTAAATAAGTAAATACCGAAATGGAAACAAAAGGCAAAATCTTAGAGAAGTGAGAAGAGTTGAAATGGAGAATACGAATTCAGCCCCGACAGGTTGCTACAAATGCGGACGAACAGGCCACTGGTCAAGTGACTGCCCCGACGCCCCCAAATCCGACCCCAATCTCAATCCCAATCCTGGAAGAGTCGTAATGGAGAAGACGAATTCAGCCGCAACAGGTTGCTACAAGTGCGGACGACCAGGCCACTGGTCACGTGACTGCCCGGACGCCCCCAAATCCGATCAACCCAATCTCAAGGCTTCCTCCTTCGGCGCCAACTTCACTCCAGAACAGCTTCCTAGACCCGAAAAGCCCAAGAAAGTATCCAATAGCAGGATCCGACCCAAGCTCACTCCGGAACTTCTCCTCTCCGATGATGGTTTCGGCTACATCCTTCGCCACTTCCCTCGCGTCTTTAAGTACCGCGGTCGCGGTCACGAGGTATCTTTTATTTTCATTTAATTAACTTTAAAATGAGCATTCTGTTTTTCTTTTCCTTTTTTGGGAGATTTAATTAAGCTTTAAAGAATGTTTTTGTAGGTGAGTGATTTGGGAAAATTAATTGGGTTATACAGAGAATGGCACAGACATTTGCTCCCTTATTACTCTTTCGAGCAGTTTGTACATAAAACCGACAAAGTTGCTTCTTCCAAACGAGTTAAGGTAACTCATTTTCTTTTTTCACTTTCAACCCTTAAATTTTAGTGTTTAAGGAATTATACTGAATTTTGGGTGCTTAAGTTAGATTTAAAAGGAGTTGCCCCTAAGTTTTTATGTGATTCACGTTCTCATAGCTTTGGGTTATTGAGATTTGAAGAAATGGATGTCTGTAGCAATTCAGTTTTAGATGTCGTATTAGCTTTCTTTGATACTCTACTATGAGATTGTTGGCTCTGCATCACCTTTGCTAAGAAATTGCGTTGATCTAGACACTAGAGATTTGCATTGTTTGCCTAAATTACCGGCAACATGTGGTGAACTGTAAACTTAAATCCCATGATGGCAATATGCTTTTGCTTTGCTTGTGTAGAGGTCCAGGTAGTGGATCCTTTAGATTAGCTGAGTTTCTGAGTATACACACACACACACACACACATACATAATTCATTTGCTGTATCTCTTTTGGGCAGAATTGTATTAGAGAATTAAGAGAGCGAGTTGCTAGAGGAGGGGATCCTACAAAATTGCATGAAAGTCCAGATGAAAATAGTGGTCCCAGTGATGAGCAAGGTATGCTGGCAATATTGCCATTCTTTTGTTGTAAGAGATTTTTTTCCTTGCACCTAGTCATGTATGTTGGGTGGTTCTGTTGCTTGAGGCATAAATATTGTATAGTACTTCAGGGTAACAATCAATAATATTCCCTTTTTTAGTGTCTTGTTGGAACTGATCTGTGCCTGTAACACTGTAGGGGCCAGACATTCTGAGGGGCAAACTGATGATCACTTTGAGGGAGATCATTATGATGATACTGAGGAAAATATGCTTAATGAGATATACCAGAAAGTGACTGAGGTAACCATTATTCCTTTCAACTTGTTTCTTCTAGTTATCTTTCTTCTTTTTGTTGCAGTCATGCATATACTTTGAAGTCAATAGCTACTAGTTTTGATATAATTAGGCTACAATTGCTAATTAGGTTCCTGCATTCATAAATTGATATAATCCTATGTATTTAGTTATTTTATTTAATTAGATTGCTGCTCTAGATATTTGAATTTTTCAAGTCCTGTAGTTGGCAAACTAGTATTCCTGTACAACAATGCAAATCATTTTCTGTTAAGTGGATGAATTGGTGTTAGTTATTAGGAAGGATGTGCTTACATTGATAATGCTTGCATCATTGATGCTAAGACTGGCATTGGCTGATTCTAGAAATCACACCTCTGAGTTTTGCGTAATGCACAGTCCTCTTTGATGTTTTCAACATTTGGGCTTCACAAGTCAGGCAGAAAGAATATCACTTGTGAATGAGTTGATTTTTCTATGGGTTCTTACTTCCTATTTTCATGAGAGTATTAATATGTAGGAGATGCTAGTTATGCCTGTTATGTTGGACAGTTTTGGGGAACTGTACTTAGAGTATATGGTGGTGTAGGGTTAGAAAATGAGGGATTATAAAATTTGTTGACTACCCTAGGAATTAGGTTTAGGATATAGGAATCATTCAGGATTTCGCCCTATTGAGTTAATGACACAGGAGGGCTGGTATTTCTCTTTTTCAGATTTAGTACTACTGTCTGACCAGACTGGTAGGTAATTCTTCAATAATCAATATTCAGAAGGATAAGATCTTCATGAAATAGTTATCTTATTTTGTTCATTTTCCTTCACTGGAACTCAAAAAATAAGCTTTTCAACATGATTTACATTGCAAAGTATCATGTGAGCTTTGTTGAAGGTTTAAGCAAGTCTTCATTCTTTCACAGCTGATACTTTGTATATGCTATTATCTATATATGTTGTCACTGCTGCTCAAAAAAGACTGGCAAAGGAAAGTGAGAAGCAAAAAGAGGCTCAATCTCTTGTTGACGTTTTATGTGTGTACTAACCACATGTCATATCCTTTTTCATTTTGTTTCTTGGAAATCCTTGAATTCTTTCCATAACAACTCTTTCACTAGTTCATTACTGGGTCCAAAGTTCCTTAGGAGTCTGTATTAATGGTGGTGCCAATGTTTAACGGTGGTATTCTCATGTCATTTCACCATAGGAACCATCTCCTGACATACAGACTGAAATGGTTGCTGCCGAAGTAGTTGCAGCCAGGAGCTCTGGGCCAGAACATCAAGTGCCAAATAGTGGAGCTGGCTGCTCCGGTGAAGTTCATATCACAGAAGAACAGAGGGCTCGGATGGAAGCTAACAAGTTGAAGGCACTACAGCGAGTTGCAGCTGGAGCTGGCTCCTCTAGTGAAACTCAAATCACGGAAGAGCAGCGTGCTCGAATGGAAGCTAATAGGATGAAAGCACTGGAAAGAGCGGCAGCTCGGGCTTGCTCATTGCAGTCAGCTTGACTGTCAACTCTCAACTGTGTTCATATTACTATCACCTCTCTCCTACTGTTTGCAGTGAACTGCCGACTATGAACATTACCAGATGCCGTCAATTGTGGTGTTATACTTTCCCCAACCTTACACTCGCTGTTTTCACATAAGAGCCAATGTCATAACGGCTTGAATTTGCGCTTGTCAGTTTAAGAATCTTCCCGTTGAAGTAGAGAATGGCTTTCTTCCAAACACTACCGCTTATTACTTTGGTTGTAGATGGTTTAGGCTCATTTTTATTGTGCATCAAAATGCAAAATAGTATTTCATTGCATAAAAAAGTTACTTTATATAGCATTTTAAAATGATAGTAATGCCTAATAATTACATAGAAAGAGCAGAGCAGAGTCTTTATATTTTTATTATATCCATAGAAGTTTCTAAAATAGCTAAAAATATATAAATAAAACAATAAATCACAAGATAATATTAATGAAGCCAAAAAGAGTAGTGCACTAATAAGTTAAAATTGCATGATAAGGCAAAAGCAGAATAGAATTCTTCCACCCTGTTATGTCCCTCGTTCACCTTATTGTCTCGTGTTCAGATTACTATCACGTGTTCAAAAAACTAAATTTGAATTAGGTTATTAACATTAACAGAATCAGAACTACCTATTGTCTAAAATAGACAAAAAGGGTAAGAAATTAAGAAGAAGACAGAAACACAACAATTGGGCGTGCAATTGACCCCCTCTAGATCTTGAGTTTATGGCTACTATCATTGTCATGATGGGTTTGATTGCATTCAATGCCTCTCTCTCCCTCCTTTCTCTCCTTCCTTGCCTGTTCTACCAATTTCCTTCCTTAAATCCTTATTAATACATTTTATTAAGGGTTTATACTTGTAGATGGTCATTGTTTAAGGAAAAAAAGAAACCCAACCATGTGGTGACAAATCTAGTAAAACTAAGTTGCGATTAAGGACAAAGTTAATGGAGTGACATGTGGTGACAGTCGTCATTTCTTAATTTTTAATTTTATTTATTGTTAATATAAAATTTTATATATTTAATATTATTATCTTTATAATTACCTTTTAATTATCTTTTATTTAAAATTCTGAATTCATATTAAGATATAGGCAAGATGATGATTAAAACCATTCAGACTTCATAGCAATAACTAAGCAACTTTCATATAAGCATGGAGCAAGAAAGGAGCAGAGGATTTCTATTCTAGTCAGACTATTTGGAGGTGATGAATTAAGGCTGACGATTCTTCCGTCGATGGATTGAATCTTGGCCCACGTAGTATATTTGCTAGCCCTGTCTCTCGGGTATCAGTTATAGATTACTCATTCCTTACTATAATTTGATCATTTTATCAATAAAAATATTTTATTTGCTTGGAAAAATTTCTCGACTCCATTATTATTTCACAACAATGTTGTTCGTGGATTATTCCTGAAATTAAAAAAAATACTATATAAATTAAACTATTGTGAAAATCTGTTAAAATTATTCTAAACTAAAATAATTAATTAATTATATAATAAATTTCCCGACATTCTTAATTTTAAAAAAGATCCAAACTTTAATATTTAATTTGTTATTACACTCGCACGTTCGATTCAATAACATGTGCAGCATCTCCTATATAAAAACTCGATTATAATATTTTTTTCAAATAAATAATTTATTTTCTTTAAAATTTAATTAAAGAATAATGAGTTAGTGATTCAAGAATTTAATAATCAATTGGAAAGGATTCCTGAACTGGTTGGAGTAAGGCTCTAACTGGTTATTGCAAAAGAACATTTGGGAACGTCGGAGGCAAAGCCCTAATAAAACTATTAGGTAGCCGCCAATGAATAATCCAGGTCTTGATAAAGAAATGTTAATTGAAGTTCACGACAATCGGCTATGAGCGGTCGTTCTAGGTAAGAAGCTAACCTATTTTAAACGTTGGAGAGTGTTGGCTCTTATAACAGTGTGTTACCTTTACCTAACCTCCAACGACTACTTTGTAAAGACCAACCATAAAACAGAACCATT
The DNA here is from genome assembly GCA_036013995.1 of Theobroma grandiflorum. Lineage (NCBI taxonomy): Eukaryota > Viridiplantae > Streptophyta > Magnoliopsida > Malvales > Malvaceae > Theobroma > Theobroma grandiflorum. The sequence continues at coordinate 3,532,100 of CP142127.1, forward strand.
TCATAAAGAAGAATTAGATAAAGAAAACTAACATCAAGTCTACTATTGTCTTGATATTGCTTTTCACTATTTATTTATGTCAATTTAAAAAAAAAATTAAAAAGGCTCGAGATTATTATTCTCTTTTCAAAAGTTTAATCCGATGTTAATAAATTTTACAAAATCTTCTTATTCGCTAGATGTGAGATTAAAACATTTTATTTATTTCGTTTGAAATGTTTGACATGATATTATGAAATAAGTATTAAATTTATAAAATTGTTTCTTTATTTAAGAAGTATGTTTTTTAAATTAAAAATATAAAAATGTGATATAAATACATTGCAAATTTACTTTATATTTAATGTTGGTATTGTTAATAAAATGTTATTAATAAATTATTGAACACAATGTCGAATAATAAATGTTGTTTAATTTAATATTTTTTTAAAATTAATTAAAATGTAAGATACACATAGCCCACCACCAAAAAAGAAAAATTGTTTCTTGTTTCTTCTTCACTTAATCTTGCTTGGTGATATCTTTTCCGGCATTACCTACTTTTCTATTTTACATTTAATATTTAATTAAATTCATTAAACTCAGAGGACAAGACATGAAGAAAGGAATGAATACACGCCGCGTTCCCGTGTCCTTATTAAATATGTAGCATTATCATTTCCTTGACAAAATCAACCAAAATTTTGCCTTTAGGCGTGAACATGGACGAAGCAAAGGGAAAGCTCCAGCCAGGCTACACCTAGATTTCCGGCAAGGTAATCGGGATTGTTCGTATGTCCCCAAAACGACCGTGGTGTCCTCAAAAACTAATGCAATCTGCGAATCTTGACTTGGAATCAACGTGACAGCTGGCCAAGCACATCCCTAATTAACGTGAACTCAACCACAACTGAAAAAAGAGATATGCCTTTTTGCCACGTGTATTCCATTTTAATAATTACACGTGTCAGGTGAGTTAAACATCAACGCTCACTCCCCTGCCCTCCCCTTCCCCTTTCGAGGTGAAATGAAAAAGAAAAAAAAAAGATTATTGCTTGCCTTTGCTTTCAATTCCTCACCCATTTCCTGAGACCGCTCAGAAACACAGTCTCTCTCTTTCTCTCTCTCTTGAATTATTACATTCAATACAGGTAGATCTATTCTCTACCATTGAACTTTGGGTTTTAATAGTTGTTTTTGTTTTTCTTATTAGTCAGCTCTAAACTTTTTTTTTGTTTGTTTTTAATTGGCCTTTTGATCAGAGGCAGTAAGCTTTTGATGAACTCTGGCATTGTGTGGTGTTTCAGTTGCTCCAATCATTTCTTTAAAGATTTTTCAAGTTCTGGGTCTTTGCTGGTTAGCAGAGTGGTGCAGCTAAGGAGTGACTGAGTGAGTGAGAGAGAGAAAGCTTCAGAATTTGAGGTACAAAAAACAGGCCTTTGATTGATTGCATGTATCATTCAACTAACAAAAGAGATGGAGAGCAGTCTTGGATTCCATGACTCTCAAGTTTCGACACTGCTAAACGACGTTTGAGGAGCCCAAGAAGAAGCTGGAAAAAAGAGAAAAGAAGGAAAGTTTTAGGAAGTTGGGTTCTTTTTTTTTTTTTTTTAATTTGTTTATTTTTTTAGTTACTGCAGTTTCAGGAATATAGAAATCATAGAACGGAGAAAGGGAAGTTGCTAGTAATATATTCCTTTTTTCTGGTCTGCAAGTTCTGAATGAGTTCACGTGAAGGTTACGCTGCGTTGTCCGTGAGTTTTTGCAAGTAACAAGGTCGAGAAAAGATGCCTCAGCATTGGGTGTATTTGAGAAAGACTACTTCACCAATGCAATGCAGCTCCTCCTCCTCCTCCACCATAAATGCCATGGTTCTTCTCAGGGTTTTCAAAGCCACTTCAGTAAGTAGTAAATAAGCTTCCCCATTGCTGCTTATTTCACGTTTTGGACGCTGTCTCTTTTGCTGATCAGTCAAAAAAGAGGGCGTACTTGCCTTTGTTGAAAATGACTCAAATTGGCGCGTTTCTTCTTTTACTCAATAACTCGAATGCTTTGGTTTTACAATTTCTTGTGCGTGGAAAGAATGACAGATCTGAAGAGTTGGAGTTTGGGGAGTGATTTGAGTACAAGAGAATAAAAAAGAAGGGGGGCCAGCTTGCTGAAAACAGGGATTTTGGTATTGTTTTTGGAAGGTTGAAACATCAAATGTCTCTGCGTATGGAACCAATTCAATGCCATTCAAATCAAAGGGGCTGCCTTTAAGGATGATGATTTGAAAAATCCCTTTTTTTTCTCTCTACCTAAAAAGAAGAAAGAGATTAATTTTTGAAGATCGCAGGCTCAAAATGGAACCCCTTGTTTCAAGGTACTACTTTCTTTTCTTCTTCATCTTCTGGTCTCTCCTTTCTCTTGCTCCTCTTGTCAGATCAGGGGATGCAGAGGCGCTTTTAACCCTGAAATCATCCCTCGATCCTTTCAACTCATTGCCTTGGCAAGGAACCGATGTGTGTGCATGGACAGGAATCAAGGAATGCATGAATGGGAGAGTAACAAAACTTGTACTAGAGTACCGAAACTTGACGGGTGCTTTAGATGAAGAAAGCTTGAATCAGTTGGATCAACTTCGGGTTTTAAGTTTCAAAGGAAACTCACTTTCAGGTCAAATACCTGACCTTTCTGGCCTAGTCAATCTGAAATCACTTTTCCTCAACGACAACAACTTCACCGGCGAATTCCCAGAATCAGTTTCAGGTTTACATCGCTTGAAAGTCATAGTTTTTTCAGGAAATCAAATCTCTGGCCACATTCCAGCTTCTTTACTCAAACTCAAACGCTTGTACACTCTTTACTTACAAGACAATAACTTGAAGGGCACAATCCCACCTTTCAACCAAACAAGTCTCAGATTCTTCAATGTGTCTAATAACAAACTTTATGGCCAAATTCCTGTGACCCCAGCTCTGGTTCAGTTCAATATGTCTTCATATTCAGGTAATATTGACCTTTGTGGAGAGCAGATTCAAAACCCATGTCAGACAATCAATTTCGGGCCAGCAACGAGTCCTGCTTATCCCAAGGTTCCAAGTTCAAAATCTTCATCCAAAAAGCGTACCAGGTTGATCGAGATTGTAGTAGGAAGTGTCGGTGGATTCTTGCTGCTACTCATTTGTGTGTTTTTGGTGTGTTTTGTTAGCAAAAGGAAACATGAAAAGGACCAGTCAAAGGAGGTTAAAAGCAAAGGGGTTGTCAATCTAGAAGGGGTGGAGACAGGGGAGGCGGTGGGAGGAGGAGGCGGCGGAGGAGGAGGAAGCGGTGGCATGGGAGGTAATAATAGTGGAAAACAAGGAGGGTTTTGGGAGAGCGAGGGTCTAGGGAGTTTGGTGTTCTTGGGAGCAGGTGATCAGCAGATGAGTTATAGCTTGGAAGATTTGTTGAAAGCATCAGCTGAGACACTGGGGAGAGGTACGATGGGGAGTACCTACAAAGCCGTTATGGAATCAGGCTTCATCGTGACTGTTAAAAGGTTGAAAGATGCTAGATATCCCAGAATAGAGGAGTTCACGAGACACATGGACTTGCTTGGTAGGCTCAGGCATCCCAACTTGGTCCCACTCAGAGCCTATTTCCAAGCCAAGGAGGAACGCTTACTCGTCTACGATTACTTCCCCAATGGAAGCCTCTTTTCTCTCATCCATGGTATGTCGGTTACTTACCCAATCCCCATTCCAATTATTTCCGTCTTTTATGTGTTTTTAGGTTAAACAGGCATTGTTTACCTAATGCTTTCCTTAATCAGTTTTAGGTCAAAAAATGATCTAACCCTAAACCCCCCTCCCCTCCCTCTCACTCAAGTGAATGAAAGAAAGTAGCACTTAAGTTATGAGAAATGACTTAGATTTGATTTGGGTCTGTGTTGCTTTTAGAGTCTTTAAAGCCTAAAATGTTAAAGTTCATTTCTTTCCTTTGAAGCTTTGACTTAAGAGCAGCAAATGGAAGTCAAGACAGTTAAAAAAGTGTGAGTTTAGGACATAATTTGTAATGATAAAACAGTTTGCTTTACACTTAATTAACCATAATTATGATTACTGTCTCCTTAATCTCATATGGCAGAAAAAAAGAAAAACCTAATGAAAGCTACCTAGTGGTGAGTATATGGTTTCCATGGACCAAGGCTGGGGCCATCAGGTGTAAGCTTTTTGTTAGATGTCACAGGGATGAGGAAGACATCTAATTTGTGTGACCTTCAATGGGGGAGCAAACCCTTGTTTCCTTTTTTTCCCTCCTTTTTTCATGGTTAAGATAAGAAGTAAAGGTGGGGATTTCAAGTTTATTTAAAACCGTTTTGATCATGTTGATCTTGTACAATTTCTTTGTTTTCTCTTACAAAAAGTTGCAGTGTTAGAGGATAAAGGTAGTATGCATCTACTTGGATGAGGAAAGAAGTAGGGCCCCTTGGGGGGGGAGATCTCAATCCATCAAATGTGTGGATAGATTCTATTGAATATTGAGGACCCACCCACTGCCAACAGAAGTAGACGACCAAAATTTCCATAGCTGTCTTAATCTGAAAAAACGTGGTAAACTGAAGTTGAAACCCCTCCTTCCCTCCCCTCTCATTACAACATTGGTAGTACAATTCTACAGGTGGATGCTCCTCTGGAAATTGTCCTTGTAGCTTTGGTGTGTTTCCAGGAAACCAAGCACCCCATGTTTTTTCTTTTATGATTCCCCAAGGCCAACCAAGCCCCCCACCTTAGGCTTGGGTTGGGATTGTACCTTCTTCCCTGCCTTGCCTCTTGTTATTGTTTCCATTATTCTGGGTTTATTTTCCTTTTCTCAAAGAAAATCTTAATTAATTTATAAAAAATGGTAAACCACAAGAAAAGTAGTGGACATGATTTACTCTACATGTTCATTAAGTATTAACCTCAACCTTAATGCATTATGATTCTTTTTCACCTTTTCTTTTTGGTTTCGAACCAAATCATTATTGCTTTAGACCCACACAAAAATGCCTGAAGAGTGGTCCAAACAAAGTTGGTCGACCTTTTTGTTCGTTGCTTTCTCTCATATCTCTATCAATCAAACTGGTAAAGATTTAGGGAAATAAGGACAATTCATGGTTGGGTTTTCAGTTTCTTATCATATAATAATAGTTAGCTGAGTCTCGAGAATGGCGCAAAGCTTTATATGACAACTCATAGTGACTTGTTAGCCTGACCCCGGCATGTTATTATTGTCAGTTGCCCCCACCCACTGAGTTCCCCAATGTAGATTTTACTAGTAATTTTTCATGTATACAAAATTAACATAAAATAATAATAATAATTTTTCTTTTTTTTCGCTTTGGTGGCTGTCATAATTTTGTTGGTACATTTGGCTGTCACATTATTGCTTTAGCATAAGAGGATTTGGTTTGAACTTTGTCATTAACTCCTTATCATGACCCTCTATTCCTTTCCCTCCACTCAACTAGGAGGTTAGAATAATTAAAAAAGTATGGGGTTTTGCTGTGCCTTTGATGATATTTAATTAAATATCAAGTAAACCTTAATTAAATCTTGTTTTCCTTTTAACTTTTTATAGAAATGCTAATGCTTTGTGTTTCAATAAACTTATTAAAAATTTGAACTAAAAAAAAAATAAAAATCAACATATGATAGATTTGTTGGAATATAAAGTATGAGTTAAAGGATGATTTCTTCAGCTTTTGATCCTATAACTTTGTTATCGGCCCATCAACCTTCCCCACTTTAAGATATGTTGAAAACCCTGCCATTGCTTCTTGATTGAATTGCTTGCTTTGCTTTAAGATATGTTGCCCGCATAGAAATTTCCATACTTGTTAGGGTCTGCTAAGCCTCATTCTCATACTGCATACTAAGAGGTATATGTTAAAATAATTATTAGAAATCTAATGCAAAAATGCATCAATTTGCAGTGTATGTACCATCCTATTAATGGAATAAGTTTCTCAAGTTATCTTATTCTTCTTTGGTCAATGCTAGGAGAGTGGAAGTTGCGGCAATTCTAATTGCTAATACCCTCTACACTACACCCTTTTAATGTTTCATGAGTTAACTATTTGGGTTACCTTGTAGGAACAAGAACATCTGGTGGTGGAAAGCCTCTTCATTGGACATCATGTCTCAAAATAGCTGAGGACTTGGCTACTGGACTGCTTTATATACACCAAAATCCAGGCTTAACTCATGGGAATTTGAAATCCTCTAATGTGTTATTAGGTCCTGACTTTGAGTCCTGCCTCACAGATTATGGCCTCACCTTATTTCGAGATCCAGACTCAGTAGAAGAACCTAGTGGTGCTGCATTTTTTTACCGGGCACCTGAATGCAGGGACGTCCGAAAATCATCCACCCAACCAGCTGATGTTTACAGCTTTGGTGTTCTCCTCCTGGAGCTCCTAACAGGAAAAACTCCCTTCCAGGACCTTGTTCAGGAGCACGGTTCAGACATTCCTAGGTGGGTACGGTCAGTCCGTGAAGAAGAGACTGAGTCCGGGGATGAGCCTACCTCGGGTAACGAGGCATCCGAGGGGAAGCTTCAGGCTCTTTTGAACATTGCAATGGCTTGTGTTGCCCTTGCGCCAGAAAACCGGCCTGCAATGAGGGAAGTTTTAAAGATGATTAGAGACGTTAGGTCAGAGGCTCAAGTATCATCTAACAGTAGTGACCATTCACCAGGAAGATGGTCGGACACCGTCCAGAGCCTGCCTAGAGGTGAACATCTAAGCATATAAGCCTGTGATAGATTTTGGCGGGCATTTAATTTTCAAGTGTTCTTAATTCTTTCCCATTGAAACTTTCATTCTTCCGCTAGCTATTGTAGAGTTTGTCTTGTAAAGGTTTTCCCAATTTTTCATCTTGGCAGTTGTAGAAGGTTGAGCTACTTTGACAGTGGGAATGGTTTGGTTTAATGGATTTAGTTCCATTTGAATGTGCTGAACTAAGTCCACTTTTGTTTTGCTGAAGTGTAATCTCCAATCTTCATAATCAGAATAAAGAAGAAATATCATATAAACTCAGGCTTTGGATCTCGCCTTCCATATTTGCGTATAACCTCTGCATCTCTCTTTCTGCAACTTAGCCTATAGGAAAACATTTTCCTTTACCATATATCTCACTCCAAATTTCATAAACCTTGAAATCTTGGAGTTAAATTCCCAAACCAACTTGATTTTGGTTTTTTTATATAAGTCAGGTTGGAGAAGGTAATAAATTACAAAAATGATTGAAGTTAAGGGGGAGTTGAGAGTAAGTGGAATTGACCTTGCCAAGCATTCGATTCGAATCGGTCTAATACCGAAACAAGAAGATTAACAAACTGCAAGCAGTTATAAATCAAGCACCAAATACCCACTCCAAGGTGTAGCATGTTATAAATTATACACATGAAACTTCAATGTAAAATTCAGCTCAACCTGTTAGACAATTTTTCTTTTTCTGCCTGGAGCCAGGAGATGATAACCAGTCCGCATTCTTATTATCTGGTGCTTGGTTTTTGATATCTGGAGGGTAAAATATTTCAGGTTCCAAAAATGGGGATCTCTACAAATTTTTCCATTGAGGCACCCAATGTGATGAGTATTTGTGTACAGAAGAGGAAGAACAGCATCCTACCACCTTCTTATGCATTTACAGTAGAATTTTTTTTTTTTTTAATTACACAGAGCAGATATATCCAACCTCAATCTCAACAATTCCCTATCAGCACCTTGGCTCCTGCTTGAGATGGACCCCGCTTGACAAGCCATAAATCATCGACTGGACACAGAAGACAAACAAGGTATCACAAGTGCAAACGAGTAGGCATCATATGTAAATTATAATTTCTCATGGCAATTTAGTGGATTAATGAGTGACCATGCTCACTCGCTCAAACATTTGCGTACCACCTATTGCCTTGTGGGGCAACTAGTTTCCTGCCATTATATCTACATTAGCTGACAGTATGAGTAACAGTATGGAGGGTTGACCTTGAGGTTTAAAATTCAACCCCTTCCTCAGCACCTCTATCTTTGTCCAAATGTACCAGGAGTAACAGAAGATTACAATAAAGTTTGAGTATTCGCCTTATGTGACCTAAACCACACACTAAGAATGGCTAGATGCAAGGTTGCAAGTCATCTACAATGTGATAAAAAAAAACTGGAGTCAAACATGCATCTTGTTGTTCAACAATGAAATTCAAAATCTAAATGCACATCGATAAAGCTGAATAGCATGAACAAAACACAAGATCTGAGAGAGGTGGATGTAATGGTATGATCACATGAAAAATGATGGGGAATGACAATAAAAAAAAGTTTGCAGTGCCAACTCACATGTTAGCCAAAAACTAGAAGATATTGGAAATGCAGATGCAACATAATGAGAACATAAAAGAATAGATGAGGATTTGACCAACCAGCTATGAAACAGTCAAGTATGAAGACTTTACAGAACAATGAATTTACTAAGGAAAATCAAGTTTGCAGAACTTGCTGTACAATAATATAAAAGAGTGGCTAATGATTTACCAGCTAGCCATGAAACATTTTGGTAGAAAGACCATACCACAAGGGGAACAATAACGGTCATGTCAAGAAATGAAGTTTGAATGTGCCAACAGGCAGCTGATGTACAAGTTGAATGCAAGAATATAGCACTGACAGACTGCACTATATTTGGTAAGACATCTATAAATCTCCAGTCAATGCCACAATTTTTGGTGAATAGGCAACTAAATGTAATTTCTTATCCTTTTGCATTTTACAATAACCATAGAATTTCAAATTTCAATTCAAAATCTAGATTACATCAAATAGAGATAAAACTGAGGTAGAGGGTTTTGGATGAAATCTGGGATTTGAAAGAGATTAGAAAACTTAGTTACAAAGAGGAAGATAGGTGTAAATATGAAATCATAGAAAGGAAAAGCCAGAGGATGACAGATCCTCACTAGAATGGGAGCAGGGGAATTCATATGCTCATCAGAACCAGAAAGAAAGAATTTGGGATGTTGTATAAGGGAATGCTACCGTGAGGTACAATTTATTTTTGGAAGTTTAAAAGACTAATGTGGAATGTTTTCCATTGGAGTCTGTAAAAACCTTGTTTTACACCTAGTCCTGATTGAATTTAAACCCTTATATATGAAATAATATAAGAGAACATTCAGGACAACCTGGAAAGGTTACACTCTCAACCAGCATAACATTGGCTTTGATTGAAACCTTAATTAGATAAAGCTAATGACAGATCCCATAAAGTAAACCAAATTTTTAGCTTCTTATGAAGGTTTATATTATCCCACCAATTTCTGACCATCCACTCCAGTGCATCAAACTGAAGCAATTTAAATGAAAACCTACCTGAGTTGCACTAGGCAAGACACTAGTTGCACCAGGCAAGATGCTATTTGCTAAATCCTCATCAACAGATACAGGCAATGGTGGCATCTGGCTCATTAAACCTGGCATATCTCTCATGCTGCAAAAAGTCACAGTAGAATTAATTAACCTGAACCATACACAACACTAAACCCAAGAATAAACCAAAATGCTGGCCAGAGGGCATTAATCACCAATTCATAATATAAAGAACATCCACGTACTCATTTAGGATGGTGGTAATATTGTTCCTTGCGCGAAAAAAGAGATCAATATTATCCTGTAACTGTTCATAAAAGTTTTACTGAATAAGCTAGCCTCAGAAGACTGTCAAATGCTCTTCATAGATAATGCAAGAAAACAAGAATCACGTATGATAGGGAGCAATCAGATACAAGATTTAAATGAGCACAATTAAAAGCACAAGAAAAGATTGAACCCATGACCTCCCCCTTTGAAAGACCAAGGTCCACTTAACAACAATAGCCTGTGCCCAGCAATATGTATTGAACTACAGTATTGTACTTTTTATTTCTAGGCAAATAGCATATATACCACTAGAAGTGCACGAGCATGTGCCACCTTAGATCAGTTTGTAAATGTTGCCAAAACATTCGGGACAATGGCAATAGAACTGAAATTGTTGTTTTCCCTAGTTTCATCTGTGATACGTAATATCCAATTCTCACTCTAATGCCATCAACATTCATAAATTAAAGGAATTGTCATCACCTTACCTAACCTAAGCAGAACTAACATAACTTGTAGATTAACCATTAAAAATAGCACAAACAACAAGTCTAGGTGTTCACCTCATCTAACACCTATAATATATTGCATGAATGCAGATTGACAATAAAAAAATTGCTATGAACTAGGAAATGATACACTCACCTTGTATGCCGAAAGATTGGATGTGATTTGAGTAAAAGTTTGAGCATTTTGCTTCAAACGTTGCATAGTTGTACCACTTATTCCTGAAAACACACAACAAAGCAGTAGATTTACCTCAACCAATACTTTTAATTGCAAGACGTATACAAGGAATTTGCATTATCCAAATCCAACTACAAACATTTGCAGCACAAGCAGATGTACTTTCAGATTAAAACATTAAAAATTCACCACAAACTATAGACGGTTTCATTAAGTAAAACCTTACATAAACACGAGTGAAAAAGTAAAAAAAAAAAATCATATAAAGTGAAAAGGAAAAAAAAAAACACAATCACTTTGATAAATTCAAGGAGAAAGGGCACACGGTGTCAAGAGCTCAATTCAGAAGAAATTTACTTAAATGAAGCAATATCTATAAAGCATCAATGGCGTGACCTTGAGATACTTTCCCCAATTTTTCCTATTTTAAATTAATCAATATTTCAATATCAGGAAGGCATGATGTGTACAGCATGTTGGGTTTGCTATCCACAAAATTTTGTGTACATGAAGGTTCAGAGTTTGATGACTGACAGTTCAAAACTTTAGGAATCAAGATGCCATTTTTCTCCAACCAATGGAGAATGATCCAGTTCTAAAAGAAGAAGTCTATAACTTGGTCTTATCCAATAATCAGTAAATTGAACAACATTCACATTTGTGGCTGTTATGTAGCAAAGTTGGGGACTTATTATTAACACCCTCCTCAACCACCTGAATAAATGTATATAAGTAGATTGAAATTATGAAGAAAAAAGAAAGAACAGTTTTTGTTGTATATTATAAACATTGCAATTGCTGTTATGTTTCAAGTGTATTCTCTTGGTATTGTAATTTGTGCTGTGTTTTGAACTCTATTGTTTTTAAAAGTCACTCTTCAAACAAGTTCTACCCTCTCTGGTCTGTTACAATACCCCTTTATAAATTTAATATACTGTAAGGAAAAAAGGATAAATATAAATGCTGACATAGTATGCAAAAGTTACCGCTTGATGCGATTAATTATTACTTTCGACCACAACCTTTTCTATCTAGATTTCTATTCATCACATAATATTATTTGTTGAGTTTGTTCTTTTACTCAATTTGGTTAACTTTGAATTGTCTAAGAATCTTATTAATTAACATCTAGTCCCATGTTTACTGAAGGGGAAAAATAAGTAGAACTTTTGCCCCACTGAAACTTGTGGGCGCATATGCTTGTAACAGTCCCAAATCCTTTTATCATCAGCCAGCTGTTTCAGAAGTTCTACAAGCCAATCTCATAATTCAGCAACTATTTGATATTTAATATCCATCAATGCTCCATCCCTAATTCATTGTTAACTGTAACCCCTTTATACTACAACTCAAAAACCCAAAACCCTGAATTTCTTAAACCCAAATCCATCAAAAACATCATTTTGGAAAATTACCAAAAATTTGTCTTACATTACTTGAGATAATAAAAATGGGAGATGTGGACAAATACTGAAAATATTAATTAAAAGTAACCACAACTGAAAGAAGATACCATACTTCTCAGTGGTAGCATAGAATACAAACCTTCAGAAGGCATTCTTTCATTCTGGTCCAAATGGTGCACCATGAGAGGATATACAGCCATGCTTTGTGGCAGAGCTGAAGGCATATTCATTTTTGAAGATGATTCCACCAGTTTATCCTGAAGAAGTATGATCTTTAGAATACTGGTTCTTCAATCACATTACATCCTAAAGACATTAATTGATTCAGGAAATTAAAACAGGGATCCCATTAATGGCATTCAACTTAGTAAATTAAGATAGAGTGAATTTACTTAATGTCTATTTTTTCAGTCACAATTAGCAGTTTTGTCTGTAATATGACTTGAAACTAAAAATTCAATCGAGCAAAACTGTAATTCCTTCCAACAAAAATTATAAAAGCCTCAGAGCTCGTGCAAGAGGTGTCAGAGAATCAGGGTGCTCTCTGAATTTGTAAACAAGCTTGAAAATAATTCATCTGTGTTTATTTGTTATGCTTAACATATCAGTTTGAAAATAATTTTTAGGCTTGGTAAATATATGAGTGAAGGCTGGACAAAGCTACATTAACTCATTTAGACTCATGATGGCAGAACTGGAAATAAGCTTGGCATTTAAAGCATGTTTTGATGATCTGTTTCACCTTACAAGGTAGTTTAATGGTGTTCTTCATACAAAACTCTGCATTCTTATACTTGTCAATCTAATGTCTTTGACAAATATGCTGCAACAAGGCATGAAGTATTAATAAACACGAACAAATTCTTAAGAAAGGAATATCTTATGGTAGTTTCTAGTGCAATATGAGATTCCAAACACCAGAATTGTACACCTGCCTCTGTGTGTGTGTGTGTGTGTGTGTGTGTGTCTCTCTCTCTCTCTCTCTATATATATATATATATATATATAAGAATAGAGACTAGGGAGGGTAATATTATACAATAACCACTGAAGACAACAACTAAGGACCACTATGTCTGGACCACAAAAATATCAGGCCAATTGTCTATAATGTATAGTTCTGTTCATTAGGAAATGAGATGGTTTCTAAGAAAGTAGCGTCGCAAACTAGAACTGCATCACTGAGCAAAGTTAATATTATTAGGGCCTAGGCATCAAAATATGCACACCATTCTATGCCCAACAAATAAAACAAAGTCAGGGTTCTAGCTCAGCACACTTATTTCGTCCAAACTTGAACAGAGAACCACAAACCATTAGGAATGTCAACGGATCGAGTACCCTATAATTTTGAGATACCCGAACCCTAACCCTATTAAAAATCAACTACCTTAATCCTATTAATTATCCGTATAATTTTAAAATCACTACCCTAACCCTAACCCTATTATTTTTTTATTACCCTATAATTACCTTAACCCGTTTAAAAACCCGATTAGATTAAAAAATTTTATGATATGATATTCATATTAATATATAAAACATAATTAATAATTTAATAATTTTTTATTTATATATATTCATATAATTGCATTAGTTATTTAACTAACTATATTTTAAATATAATATTTTATCCATATATGTCAGATGGAACAACTTGGCTGGATGGTGGAGGCGGTGGGTATCTTCATGGACGACCTGGGTTCGAGTCTTCACGCTTCCATTTTACTCTACTATTTAAATAATAAAAAAAATAATAAACAGGTAATTAAACGGGTTCTAATGCGGGTACCCGCGGAACCCGGTAAAGAGATATTCAGGTTCGGGTAACGGGTATCCATAGTGTAATATCCAAACCTGATTCCGGTAGTGAAATCGCTACCCGAACCCGGCCCTAATCTGTTTATACGGTACCCTAACCCGGTATAGCCGGGTCGGGTACCCGCGGGTACCCTATAATAGGGTACTCGTTGACATCCCTACAAACCATGACCAATTCAAACCTGAGCAGGGGAAACCTCACTCATTTATACACCAATTAACTATAACAATACAAGATATATCGTCTTCAGGAAGCTGATGATGTAATTCTCATCAGCTGGAATTTACAACAAGACGAAAGCCTAAAACTGCCAAAAGAGTTGGTTCTAAGGCAATAAATATCTCAGGAAGATATGCAAAGCAGATATATCAATTATCATCCGGACATACATAACCTCACAACATTTTAAAAAGACAAAAAAAAATGCAAAATATAATGCCAAAAAACAAAAGATCTAAAATCATGGTTGCTATTTGGTTTATGCTTATTTTGCAACTTAAATGGGCCATAATTAACAACTATCAGTGTTCTTTATCAACATGTGACTATTTTTCCACTTTGGATGTCCCAAAATATTTATCTTAAAAACCAGGATATAGTTGTTACCAGCTTCCCAAATTACCTCCTATTCTTTTTATTGTCAATTTTTATACTATGATAGCTTGAAGTGCTTGTCATATGCTGAATGTATCTCCTTTGAACAGGTGAAAATTTTTAACATGAACCAAGATTGAGGAATAGAGGGTCTTTTCTTCTTTTTACTTATAAAGGGTACCTTTTTTTCTTTCTTTTTTTTTTTTGTACTTGATTTTTCTTAAGTTTTAGGTATCATATTTGAAGTCTTTCTCCAATACGATATATGTTTTGTCATCCCTAAGCTTCAATCCTGGACTATTACATTCTTTTTTCAATCCTATAAAAGCACCGTTCAAACCCTAACTTGTATAAATTATTAATAAAACTTCAACCTTACAACCAAAGAACTGATGACAAGGGCAGTTCCCTGCACCCTAAACAGACTCCCTTTCTTAAAATCTACACTCCCTCATCCCCACCTCCACCCTCCTCTCATTTTTCTATGAACAAATTTGACATATTTTAAATTTGGATTTACATAAACATATACACTTGGAAAAAAGAAAAAAAAAACTCGTTTTCCTTTGCTAAATTCAAGCCTTAAATTTTATTTTACACCCTCATTTAAACCCCTCAGTCCCCTATGCATCTTACCTTTGAAGCACTAATTTAGCCAGTAATAATGTCTTGAAAAGAATCTTCATTGTGCAGTTGCAAATTGATATTGCACCATCCAGTACCCATGTCAACATTCCATGACTAGGGAAATAATGGTCATTAAACATATGGACAATCAATGTCCATTACTAAATCCAACATTATGATGTGTATTTATATCAAAATCCTGATTCAACTTATGTTAAAAGATCAAGACCTAAATAGCAGAGCAGATATGTACTGCAAAAACCAAAAACTTCACAGTGGGGCAAAGTGATGCTTAACGTCTATATTGATGATAAAAAGCATTTTATACGAAGTAAATCTGCAATCTCATGGAGCATATAATTCTATATGCTCATTCTCAAAAAATTTAACTAACATGTTTAAAATCATTTGGGGAGAAAAGGAAATAAGAATAAATACAAAGTTACAAAAATTCATCAACATACCTTCCTATTGTTCACCTTTTTTCCTGCAATATATTCTTCAGGTTTCCTCCGCTTTCTCTGCCAATGTTTCCAAAATACCTTTATCTCTTAAAACAGACAAATCTATAGATAATTTTAAATATGCAAATAAAGCATCTGATGAATGCAAAAGTTTAAAAGCATGTGAACCAATTGATTGATTTTCATGTGCTACGTGCTACAGTCAACGCTAACGGTAACCTATGTTTCTCAACAAAATCTATGATACAGCCTGTCAAAACTGCAATAAAACAATGAACAGCTAGCAGCCTCTTCTAGATGGGGAGGAAGCAACAGACAATAGCACATTTTAGCTATTGTTTTAAAAGGGGGAAAACAAACCTATATATATACATACACCTACACATATACATACATACATACATTTATATATATATATATATTAAATTACCAAGTCAATTGCTCCAAAAACCATTTTGGCCTACTTGGGGATTGGTTAAAGCAGAATAAAGGATCAAGGGTACAAGACACTCCAATCAACATAAACTTGACATTTACCATAGTAGCATTTAAAAGAAAATTGATCTGTTATCAAGTGGATATCCAAAAGATCAGCAAATACATTAAGATAAGCAAAATTAGTATGCATTTTGGTCCAGCTTCTCTTTAGTACTTGATTATCCCGTACATGGTTCATTAATTGAACATTTCCACCAGCATATGAAAAACTAATAATTTACACACCACTTCTTAATATGCAGCCAAAGAATGAGAGTGTAAATCACATGATAAGACACTAAAAACTGGTACAAACGATGGTAGAAATGCATCATTAAAGAAGCTAGGAGCTTACTTGCATCCACCTACACCTCAACGCAACATCACGTACAGTTTTATCAGGTAAGGTAGCCGCAATCTTTATATACTTCATAATATTTGGTTCCTCTTTATATCTACGTATATACATGTATATTGAAAATGGAAATCAGCACTGAATCTTCATTTCAAAAACAAGATATACCTAATAAGTACCTCCTTGGAAACAGTTTTATCATAAAAGGCATATGCAAAAAGTAAAAGCAATCCTAGAAACATAATTAGGGAGTCTATTACTCAGTATTAACTATGATCAATTCGACTACATTATTCTGTTTATAATGTTAAATACCGAATAGGTCTCAAAAAGGCATTGTATAAAAGGCAGGAAGAAATTAATTAGGACATACGTTTCAAGGCCACCATCCAATATGTACTGTTCGTCGACAGACCATTCAACAGCCAAACCCGTATCATGCTTGAGCCCTGTAACGGAATCAAGAAGGAGAGAAGAGCCAGAACAGGTTCCAGGTTGGATTAAGCAAGGGGAGGTGGTAATGATACTGGAATTCCCTGGCAAAATCAAGGGCGGCGGTGCAAAGTAACTACTTATCGGAATCATCTCGGAACTACTGCTAATAGCAGCTGATTGGAAAGATATAGCGTTCCGATTCATCACAGAAGCTAAACTATCTTCATGATGAAACCCCGTGTTTGATTCTGTTGTCATTTTTTCCTTTCTTACGCGATTTCACTCAAAATTTTACTTCACCCAAAAACACCAAACCAAATTCAAATGTGAAAATTAACTAACGACCACCTCATCCTACCCCTCAACTTCCTTCAAAAGGGTATCAAATTTTTTCATTTCAGCTCATCAAAACCCTACAGTTGCATGTTAGGACAAATACCAAAAGAAAAATGCCATATCAATCTCGAAAACTCAACCCCCAAAGCGAATCCTAGACACAAAATCCCATCAAAGTGAATTCAATCGAAAAGAATCCAAGGGCGAAAAACGACAGGAAGAAGAAAAAAGGAAGGGAGGGGGTTAAGAGGGAGGAAGGGAAGTTACCTTTTTGTGGGCAACTTTCCGACGGAGCCCTAATTGGTTATGCCTTTTTCTCTCTCACTAAAAACTAAACCACCTTAGCCTACTGCTACTACTGCTGGTTTACTGCTACTTTTTCTTTCTTACTATTTTTTAAGTGTGGGGTTCTTTGCTTTTGTTTACTCTCCATCTTTCTTCTGGAGATACAACAGATAGCCTACTCCTCCACCCAATGGCAAGCAGACCAGCCAAGCAATGAAGAAAAAGAAAATTGGGTTTTCTTTCTTCTTCTTTTTTTTTATGATAAAGTGATTTTTATTTATTATTTCAGCATAAATAATATGTATAATTGATGTTTGCAGATCTTGGAATTCAGCAACAGTGCGAATCCCCATAAGCATTTGATGCCAATTATTGTGGACTCTCCACCTTTCCTTTTTCCTCACTTTTTTATTCCTTTTATTTTCATACATATTGTCTTCTTTCTACTGGCTTTTTTTTATTTTTTTTATTTTTTTCCCCTTTTTCTTGATGGTTGATGATTTTCCATGGGCAAAAGCAGGCAGCCTCAATTTGCATACAGTATTATAATTCATTCATGACGTGCCTTATTTAAATTAAATTCAATAAAAATTTGCCCGATTTGTAATTAATTTAAAATAAAGTATCATAAATTTTTCAAAAAAAAAAATCAACAGCATTCAGCAAATGCATATAGAAGAACTTACAGACAATGCAATGTTTAGATAGTTCATAAACATACTATACATGATTGGATAGTTGCATTATTCGAATTTTTGATTGAATATAAACATATTTAATTAAAATTTATATATAATTTTATTAAATAAAATTTGTATACATTCGAATATTTGATTCAATAATCGATGCATGATTTTTCTGAAAAACAAAAATATATTGTATCTTGAACATTGGTTGGCAATGTTCCTAATATGGATTACTTGAAAAAGGGTTTAATGGTTTCAATGTGAAACTCTCTATCATTGTGTTAATCTGTGATGTCTAACATGCAAAGAGAGATCAACATGGGCTACACAGCATCCATGGACATTGTTGAAACTGGATCTTGAAAGCCAATTATGAGATGGGCTGAAACCAAGCTCAGCCTAATATGTGAATGTGAACAAGAGATCCGAAGCCAATTAAGAGGGTAGAACCATCTAAAATTCATGGGGAAAAGTCGATTCCAGTCAAAACCCAGCCTATTATCATATGGTTTTAGGACAATGGCCCAACACCTCTGGAATAGGACCATTTTTCTTTATTATAGAAAAGGAAGAACCAAATTGCTTATTATTACTACTATCTTAAGATATACTACAGGCTTCTACACCATTCTTTTTTTTCTCTTTTTGAAACAAAAATGGAGCTTTTATGTCATTTTTATTTTTATTTTAATTTTAAAAAAAAGAATTCAAATTTTTTTAAATAAAAATATATACATTTATTATTAAATTAAATATTCAAATACGAATTTTGCCATCTAAAATATTGCATGAATTGCTTAGGTCAACACACGTCCAATTTTTAATTATTAGATGCATATTCTAACTATATCATTTACTTGTTTTCAATTTAAAATACATACCTAATAAATAAAAAAAATCTTATTTATAAATTTAAAATTCAGTTCATCTCTTAAGAATGTGAGATTCATTCAAGTCACTTACACTTCAATATCATAACAATTTCCTTTAGCAGAAACGATACTATGTGTTGTATACGTGAGGTAGGCTAATAAATTTGAATATTAGACTTTACCGCTATTAGAATAAAACAATAATCATTTGACAAAAGTCTAGATGCTACGAGATATATACATACTAATAAAAAATACTTAATTATAGATTAATCATTTAAATGTTATGAAATGAAGTTATTTACTAACAAAAAACTTTATTTATATGATGTGCCTAGAATATATAATTATAGATTAATTGATAGTTTTTATCGTAATACAAAGTAATTTAAGAGTTAAAGTTTCCCTAGATTATAGTTAAAGTTCTAAAATACGTACACTGCTCATCTCTTCATTTTCTTTCTTTCTAGTGAAAATTTAAGTTTGAGAGTATATTTTTTTTTTACAATTATTACGTTATAATTAGTTAATTATAATTATAAATTGTGCAATATTTATCAAATATTATATGAAATCCATACTTATAAGTGATGGATCATACGTAAAGTTTTGTTGAAAAAAAATTATAGGTGAAATGTTTTCAAATTAATTAATTTTTTTTGGTTAAATGGATTAAACTCTCTCATATGTTAGTGTGTATATAGATTTGCCTGTTAAAGGATCCAACACATTAAAGGGGAAGATAAAGATGAAAATAAAAGAGTTTGTTTGGAGCTGATTTTCTTATAATATTTGAGAATTATATTTTTTTTAACATTTTGAATATATATGGTAAATTAATGTTGAAGACTTTTAATCTTAGAGTAAAAAATAAAAATCGATTCCAATGGAACATTTTAATAACTAGAATATGAAATTTTATATTAAGTGAATATGTAATCAGAAAAAGTTATCTCCTATTTTATAGTTCAAAATCTTTATTTATATATAAAAAAAAAATTAAAACTAAGACAAGCATGAGATGCCAAATATGATATAAGGACAAATTTCAAGGTGCAATATGTAATGAAAAATTTGTAACAATAAATCAATATTAACATATTTCAAAGTAATTGTCTCTCCTTTTATTATGGTACATTTTAATTTTTCTTTTGTATTAAAGATCAACTTTTCATGATTAATTTTTTTTAATTTTTCAATATTAAAAATCATTAAATATATATGATTAAAAATGTTCTTATAAAATAATTTATAAATTATAATTGAGAATTTAATTTATTAATTGATGTATGATTTTTTACTTGAAGAGTAAGATTTGAATCTTTCTTCTTTAAATTCAAAAAAACAAATTATAAGTCAAAATATTTAATTAAAAAAAGAAATAAAAAAATGATTGTGCCTATAATAGGCACCATTCATTTTGAAATGGATCAATGTATCTGGGACACAGAATTTATTCTTGGAAAACAACAATATCAACCTTCACCAAGCATAAATGTTATACCCAACATATATTCTTATTATAAAATGAGTATGCAAACAAACCTTGTTAAAAAGTATTAATATATAAGGTCAAACATCCCTTCCCAAATTAATTTACTTTTAAAGTATGATTAATTAAATAATACAAAACATTTAATTAATTAAACCCTTCTCCAGGTCTTCTTCATGAGCATCTGATACTCTCCTATTAATCATATGCTCTCACGATCTGCCAACAGTTTTTTTATATATACATATACATGATCCACAACTAACCTTCTCTAAATTAGTAAATTTTAATAATCAAATAATCGACATGATTAAGACATGTGATGGCTGTGTCCTTGGGCGGCAGCACTTGTAGTCTTTCTTTTTCAATTTTTTTAATTATTTTTTTTTAAAAATAAACCCGATTTCTTCTGAAGCATGTATCACTGAATCAAGTATCCTCACAGGACAACAAGTTTATTAAATCATTGTCTAAACTCAGAGTGTTCTCTGGGCGGCAGCCATAGGTCCTTGGTTTCGCTATCATATCACATGTTGTCCAAACGAGCACATGCACTGTGCCGCATTCTTTCTTTTCCTCCTTTCGTGGTTGGAGTCATGGTGCGCAAGTCATCTAAATTTCGGATTCAGGATTTACGCAGTTGAAGTGAATGATTAGTGTAATCAAGTAGAGATTGATTCGATGGGTTAATTTGGATAATGAAAAGCGTAAAACAATAGTAAAAATGAACATTTTAAGAAAAAAAGAATTGGAGTGATTAGACATTTAAGCTGAAGTACTAGGCATGACTGGGTGATTCATTTACCCTTCTTGTGAAAGTATAGGGAGGGTTGTCGGTTGGAGGAATTATTGGCCTTTCGGCATCCAATGATGACAAGTACTATGATTGTCTATGAATTAGAATCCTGAGATCTTAATTTAACTTCTCAAGATGGAAAACAATCAGAGCAAAGGATTCTAAAAAAAGAAAGAACAATGTAGCATTATTTTCTCATCATTCACTTCGGTTCTTTCCTCTTTTGTTTTCCCCGGAAAGGTAGAAAGATTCACTATTTTTTTCCCTGTCTCGGTTTGTTACCTGATAATTTGTAGAGAAAAGCCACATGGAAGTGTGCGTGTGTATGTACAAATTCTCAGTTGCAACTTGCTGTAAGGAAAGAACCTAATGATTATTGGGCTGCAGGAATTGATCAGGAAAATGGAAGGAAGAAGGAAATCTTAGGCCAACCAGATGAAGGGTTTTTTTTCTTGGTGATACTGATAACGTGGATTCTTCATTGAAGAATTATTATAATATTTGCATGTTTGATTTCCAGGATTTCCAACTCGGGCAGGTATAAACAATTCAGCACCTTTCTCAACGGTTCCACAACTAGCCAAAGCCTGGTAACGCCCAAGGTGCCAAAATAAGGAAAGGATCAAAAGGAATACTTGAAAGTCAATGAAATAGAAAAAGGGAAAAAGCAAAGTAAGGTTGGGGGGGGGGAGGTTGTGAAGAAGAACATGGAAGAGTCCAAAACTACAATAAATTATTTTCAACAGAGTCACCATCTTACATGGTAAACGTACCCTGCCTATGTAATCAAGGTTCAATAAAGTCAAAAAATGAAGGTAGGTTTGGATTTATTCTTCTTATCATTATCCCACCTCCTGCGCAAAGGCTTAAAACTGGTGTATCAGCTTAGACTGGTTCTCTCCCCAAACACTTAGAGAGTGAAACGCTCTCCTTATGACATCTGTCGACATTTGGTAGCTTCTTACTTGTTCTCTTGCCCTTGTGCGCATTGTCCTCTCCAATTCCTCTCTTTTGGACTCTTCCCCCCAACTCTGTCTCCGAACCATATATAAACAGAGTTACTCTTCAAGTTTCCACCCTGCAACTCATCCTAAGAACCACATACATAGTTTCAAGACTCTTCTGGCCAAGATTTCCAAACTTCCATTGCTAGAGCAATGACCCACACAGACCCACCTCTCCTTAACCATTATAGAGCTCTTTTGTGCCGCTCAACTCAATGTGATGAATCTCAAAGCCGGGTTATCATGGAAGAATGCCAACTTCCGTTAATAGACCTTAGTGGTCTAAGCAGTCGCGACGAAACGGTGAGAAAAGCTTGTGCTGCAGCCATTTATAGAGCATCATCAGAATGGGGTTTCTTCCAAGTGGTGAACCATGGCATTAGCCCTCGGCTACTCGGGAAGATGAGGAGTGAACAGGTGAAGTTGTTCCAAACACCCTTTGAAAGGAAAGCTAGTTGTAGACTTCTGAATAATTCTTACAGGTGGGGAACTCCTACGGCCACATGTCCTAAGCAATTCTCCTGGTCCGAGGCTTTCCATGTCCCTCTTACCAAGGTTTCAGATGAAGCTTGTTACGGAGAGTTTATATCTTTAAGGTACCACTCTATTTCCAGTTGATTTGGAGTTGGACTCGTCTCAAGGTTTAACTTGTTTGCATTGCCTGGTGCTAACGTACAACATGTTTTCCTATGATTTTCTGCAGGGAAGTGATGACAGAATTTGCAGCTGCCATGTCAAAACTGGCGAGACTTCTTGCAGGGGTTCTGACAGAAAATTTGGGCCATGGAAAGGAAGTGATCGACAATATATGTGACGAAAGCACTTGCTTCCTTCGCCTGAACCACTACCCGGCCTGTCCAATATCTCCGGAGATTTCTGGTTTAGTGCCCCACACTGACAGCGATTTCGTAACAATCCTTTGTCAAGATCAGGTAGGAGGACTTCAACTCATGAAGGACTCCAAGTGGGTGACTGTCAAGCCTAACCAAGATGCTCTTATAGTCAACATTGGAGACCTCTTCCAGGTACAAAAACCCAAACCATAAAAATCCAACTTCTTGAGTGGAGTCAACATTTCCTTCACTATGGAAAATATTTAACCCAATGGCAACCACAATAAATACAGGCATGGAGCAATGATGTTTACAAAAGCGTGGAGCATAAGGTGGTGACTAATGCAAAGATGGAGAGATACTCAATAGCTTATTTCCTGTGCCCCTCTTACGATTCCTCCATCGGGAGCTTCAGAGAACCTTCCATTTACAGAAAATTTACCTTCAGGGAATATAGAGACCAAGTTCAAGAAGATGTAAGAAAAACTGGCTATAAGGTTGGCCTTCCAAGGTTTCTACTTAAGGGCACAGAGGATTTTACAAGAAGTAATAAGGAGTCAAATACCAGAATATATATCCCAAGCATCACAGCCAACAGTTAAAAAGATGAGTACTACAATGCCTCTTGCTGCCAAAGTTGTTAGCCTTTAGGAATCTAATTAGCATAATTTAACAAGCAGAATCCAGAAGTGTTAAGACATTTTCCAGAGAAACTAATGTGTGATCATTGTACTAATAAGGTTTTGTAATCAATAGTACATGTAACTTTAGTTTTTACATTGCTTTCGTCTGAGAAGTAGTACATACTACTAGAATTTTATGATCATCTCTTCTAATTCTTTAACTATAGAATACAATCATAGACTATACCTGCCCACCGAATATTCCGACACTTATTCTAAAGAATGTTTACAAATGATTGAAATTTCAAGATGCCTGCACCTTTTTACAAGCTAAAAGCCTAAAGGGGTAGGCAAATCTTTCTCAACCAGCAGAAACCTGCTATTTCAACTTTACATGGTATAAGTATAACCTGCGGCTGATACCCTCTTACTGTATCATCATAAAAAAAAGTCTTAAACCCTAAAAGAATACTATTCTCCTTTATTTAATTAAGCCTCTCATTTTTTTAATTATATTCAAATGAATCTTTGAATTTTTATTTTTAAATCGAATAAACCCTTTAACTCAAAGAATTAAATTTAATGCTAGTCATCTTTTTTTTTTTTTCACATGATTTATGATGTAACTATGTGATAAAATCAAAATTCACAATCGTTAATCATCGACGACAATGTTGGATTAAAAAAAAAAAAACCATCTCTCGATTTTTATTTTTTTATTATTTTCTTCAATTTGAATTTAAAGATGTAAAATTTTTAAATTTTTGATTTTTTTTAAATTTGGAGAAAAGAAAAAATTTTTAAGAAAATTGTTTTAATTAAAGAAAAGAGGAGAAGAAGAGAAATTGAAAAATGATCTTTTTTTTTTATGTGATTCCGATGCCGATTGACTGACGAGTTACAACCTCACCCACCACCATAATGTGTCACTTGCCACCTTACAATCTCACCCTCCGTTAGATTCGTCACCATGTCAAATGAGCACAAAATGACAACAATTATTGAGACTAAATAACAACAATTATATTTCCGTAAATCTTGAAGGCCTATTAAACTTAAAAGTAAAAATTAAAAAATTTATTTAAACGTAATAAAAAATTAAGATCCTATTTGAATAACAAAGCTCTGCCCTAAATGAAGAGTAAATCCTGACGCAAGTTAAAAAAGAATAAAGGCCAAACTAAGAAGATTAATGAAACCAATCCGATGATGAACAGATCCTACGCATCATGTCTAAAACTGATCTCAAACAAATGCACGTGGAGGGTTGAACTAGTACAAAGTATTCTAACTCCAATTAAACAAAGTAAAAAAAGCAACCTGACACACTATACCACCCAGGGTTGCAATGATTTAAAAACAAGAAAAAACCTTGTGGACGTCAATTCACATTTTGTGATGGTAACTCCACCGCACCAAAAGGACCAGGCAATGTGTTTAATGATCATTGCATCACATGGCATGCTTTCACACCGAGGTGCTTTCAGTGTTAGTACAAATTCTGGGACTCTGAATGCATTAGTTCAGGCCATTTTGTCACTGCTCCTGGATGACATTTCAAAGACTTGGTTTCACTGCTGGAACGGGTGAATGCTCATCAGCAGTTTATTTTTCGGCCTAAGCACGTGTATCCTTGCAAACTAATAAAGCATGTGTATGCTGCAATGAGTATCAAGTCATGAAATTTATGAAAAAGAACGAACCGAACTAATATGATGTTGACTGCAGAATTCTAATCAATCACCATCCAGTATATTCAAACTCAGACATTAACATCCATCCCACCCACCTTCACCACAAAGACAAAAGAACTAACATACAATGAACCAGGCTAAGTGTTGAATCATAATGCATAATGCCACAGAATGACACTGGAAAGATTCACTTTCATTGCTAAATGCTCAAACAGCAGATTGGCAAGTTTTCACCAATCATCAAGCAATATATGATACAACCTTGGGCATTGAAGATCCATCCCAGCTTCACCCTAAAGACAAGAACTAATGCACAAACAAACTAAAACCATTGATATGTTCTTATACATGCATCTCTGGGGAGCAAAATCATTCTCCCATTGAACTAATCCATTTATACTTAGTCGCAATACACTTTTCAACAAAGTCCAGAGCATCTTCACATCTTGAAAGAATCTACATACATGAATTAAGGAACAATATAATTGGTGTCTAAGCATAAACTGACAGCATAATCATTCAAATTTTAAACCATCTGCATACTTACTTCTTTGTAAGAGTCAAACAAATAGTATATCCTTAAAATGGTTTTAAGCTTGGCAATTAGGCATTTGAATAAACAATTTGCCCAATATATATCAGATATAGCATGCTAGCTACATCTATCACATGTAGGCTGAGTTCACAATGCTGCAGGCTCCAATATGTTGTTAGATATGATCATAATTCGTAAGTGCTCTTTTTTTCTAATTAATTAAGGTTAGTTAAACTCTTGCTGACCTGACACTTACATAAGCTAACTTCAAAAATAGCATTATAAAGTTACAAAGGAACTTGTCACTTACATGAGTAACTTCAAACATTGCATTACAACGATAGGAAAAATTACCAATGCCTAGCATAAATTGGGAACAATTAACAGTGTGTCATCATGGTTCTGTGATACTATTCGTCAAATTGTTGACGTTACCAAACAGAGCATTTCTATTAAACTTAAAAATGGTATCACAAAAGCCTACAAGTTACCAAAATTGCCAAAGAATGATCAAACTAAAAGTGAGATAAACGCTTCTGTTGACATAATAATTATCATTCAACCGCAATTATTTGCAGATTTAAATGCACTTAACCGGAAGGATATTGCTCAACCAAAATGCACAATAACATTTCACCTAAGCAGCATCACAAAGGATAGATCCCCACTGTACACAGTCCATATATTATTCCTAAAACCATGAATCAAATTACAGTGTCTGTAATAATATTACAGTAAGTTTTAGGTGCAAGTCATTGGTGTCCTTCAAAAAGTTGTAAACTCTGATTCATCTAAAACATTACAGGCAACATTTTCATGAATAATAAAAGAGAACGAAAAGGGAAAAATGACTAATTCTTTGCCTACTGGGCAAAATTACAAATAGTTTTCATTAAATCTTTACAATTAAAACAGGATTTAGCAACATTAAAGGCAAGATCTTACACATTGATACTTGAAAGAGGCTTGTTCAAAAAGAAAAGTTACACATAATCACTTACATATCATTGTATGGAGTCAGCTAAAATAGTATGGAAGAAAAAAAAAAAAAAACCCCAAAATACCTAGCTTGCTGGTAAGCTGTACACTTTATAAACAATGATAGGCCGATATAATAAGGTGCACCTAACAGACTGACACCACAGCAAAGATCTACGCAAAATGTCCTTTGGCAACTGTGGCACAATATATAATCAAGAAGATCAGGATTCGCCTTCGATTTCATGTTTATTTCACAATATGAATAGTTATTAACATGCCTTGTGTTCTTATTCAATCAAGTAGCATTGCTACCTTATCCCTAAGTGTGCTCTTCTTCTTCGTCAAGGGGGCTGTTTCTTCTTTAACATCATTCTGACTTCCCTTTCCTAATTCGTTGGCAAATGCCAGATCCTTTGGAAAAAATTCAGTCCTCTTCTCCTCCGCAGTTTTCTTTAATAAAGGACCTAAAAACAGATCCAGCATGTCCTGAGCAGGATCTCCTGTTCTGCTGGTATTGATGAAATGTTTGTCACCTGTCAGACTTTGAGTTGAATCATAAGTTGTTTCATGAGTAGGTAATCTTTGGTTATCATCAATAAGAGAACTTTCTGACTTGGTTTTGGAAGAAGCTGTGGTTGACAATTGCCTTCCAAATTCACATTCCCTAATTGATAATTCTTGCAGCTCTACGCCCTTATCAGCTTTGACATACTGTACATAAATTAGAGCAAATTGAGATATTTAATGCAATTTTTACAAAAGTAAAATTTCTATTTCATTTTAGTAGTGGTTGTTAGAACCGATTCACTGCTTGATAACTCAAATCATTCTCCTTGACCAATACTCATGTTATGAACTCACAATTGTATCAAAATTTAAAGACAAGAAGAAATACAATCATCAAACTTTTTTTCCTCCTTTAAAAATAGCAAAAAGCTCACCTCTTTGGCAATGCTCAACAAATCTTCTGGAGTCAGTTCCGTGTCATTATCAGATGGAAATGGGATGTTACTATCCTTGCCACTTCTCAACCTACCACTCATTGCTTTTCTTTTTCGCTGAAGAGAAGACTCCTGAACTTGTTTTTCCTGAAGCCTAATACTCTTTTTCTTGTGTGGAGCAGTTTCAACATCACATGTTTTATCTTGTTGACTAATTTTCCTTTTCCTCTTCTTGGTTTCACCTTTTTCACTAGGCAAGACAGCTTTTTTAGGCTGTTTTTTAGGCTTAGAATCGACAGAGACAAGTCCATCCCCATCCTCTTGGATGCCACTGCTTTTATCTCCGCCGTCAGGCTTACATGCTTTACCCTGCATCCACAGCGGCAACCGCCGTCTAGTCCCCTCACCACCACCAACTTCAACCATTTATTTTTCTTCCTTATTACACGTTAAAAAACCGCTTCGGAAAACTTCAAAACCCGAAGCTCCACTTGCTATGCAAGAAGAACGAGTAAAGCAACAAAACGAACACTACCCTACAACAACAAAAGTGGAACAATTTTAAGTAACATTTCATTGACAGCAATGATCATTTTAACAATTGAGAACAGTGAGACAGTGGAGCATAAAAGAATTAGACACCAGTTAAAACGTTAAAAAATTACTCCAAAACTCAAATCAGAATCAATTTAACTTTTACGGAGATTCAAATTCTATTCAATTCAATTCAATTCCATTCTTTTTCTTTTTTCTTCCTACATTTAAACCAAAAACTGAATTTATTCAGGACCATAATCAAAGAATCACCGCAATTATTACAATGAAACTGATAGGAAAAAGAGAAGAATAAAGGAAAAAAATGGAAAATTGTTACTGTTTAAGGGCTTTGACGTACCTTAGCCCCACCGTCGACAACACCCACAATCAACCAACTCCATCTACCCGTCCAGAATTCGAGCAGCAAAGAGTTTTCCTTTTTGTTTTTCTTTTTCTTCAGTGTTATGGAAGATTTCGAACAAGACATTAATTTGTTATTTTTTTTATGCTCGTAGGTGTCCAACGGTCGGGTAATTCAGCAGGCCCGTAGGCCCAATCCAATTTTAGGCCTGGTTTGTATTTACTATTAGGTTTGGGTTTTTAGGCCCAAACCGACTGAGGCCCAAATCACTCTCCCGCATACACATGAAATCCAGCTCAGTTGGTATCAATTATTAGTCGTTAGCACAGATTTTCAGTTCGTGCCGGTCCACCAAAATTTCTTATTGAACAGCGACAAGCATTTCCATTTCAACATTTTCATTCTGGATCCGAGACACAGAACCTGAGATTTTTCAGTGTTGCAATTCGAAAAATAAATATAAATAAAAGAAAAAAGGAGCTAATTATCAATGGCGGCCTTTATCAAGCTAGAAGATTCCCCTATGTTTCAAAAGCAGGTAACTCAAAAAAATTCTCCACATTTTCGTTGTTACTCATTTGTGATTCCAGAATTATATTTATTTTTTTTAATTATTTTAATTTCCTAGCCAATCAATCGTTGCATAATTATTCTTTTTGAATCGGATTGTGATGCAAAGTCTAACCGTTTTAATTGAATGAAAATCAGTTTCAATTGATTTTTTTTAAGTGAATAATCAAAAATTCGATTAAATCCGTTGTTTGGATCCGCCGTGGTTTTGTTGTTTGGTTGAATCTGTGCTAATTAGCAGTTGTTTATTCCATTTTTTATTTTTGAAAAAAATATTGTTGGTCAAATAATGGCTTATTTTAATTTTGCCATATATAAAAAGACTTCATGATTTCATTGGCATTATTTTTTTTGAATTATGAAAAAAAAATTTGGTTCTAATATGCTTATTAATTGAACAGCTATGCTCTTCAGAGTTCACGGCTGATGAGTTGAAAGACCGCTGTCAAAGACTATACAAAGGAAGTAAGAAGTTTATGTATGTATCTATCTCTCTTTCTCTCTCTGTGTACACACACACACACATATTTGCTAAGACTTTTACTTGTAGCATTGGATTTGCTTTATCAGTCTGTTAGAAATGCTTGGATTTAATTCTTGTCAAACATAATTTATCTAGGTTATGTTTTTCATGCTAGCAAGTTTTACTTATAATATACAGAATTTCTATCTTTTTCACTCTTAGTACTAGTTTTGTACCTTTGATTACTATTTCTCTTGCCTCTTCCACATGATACTACCTGACAGATATTCTAAGTGCCCTGAATTCTACATTGAAAAACAGCAGTTTTGTATGGGTTCAAAATTTGGCCTCAAATGCCAATTTATCTTTGTTATGGTTGCCTTCTTTCCCTTAACATCTGACTTCCAGTTTGTCCTCTCTCCCCTGTATTGTATTATTTGTGCTACAATAATAATGTGGACATGATTAACTTTATTGCTGACAACCCAAAAAGAAAAAAGGGAAAAGAAGGCTCATCAGCAATTTAAGTTGTAACAATACAAAAAAAATTAGCTAAGATTTCTCTCTCTGTTTCTGTGTATGTGTATATGTGTATACATTTATTCATTTCTTTATTTTGCTCTATCTCTATTTCTTTTGCAGGACAGCTCTTGGAGAAGCATATAATGGAGAAACTAGCTTTGCTGATTCGTTGGAAGCATTTGGTGGTGGACAAGATGATCCTATTAGCGTCTCTATAGGAGGTAGTCAATGTGTCTTCATACTCAAACTTTTTAACTACAAAACCCTGTCAGCTTGGTTGTTTTGTACAAATGAATCTTAATGATCTTGATTGGGTTTAAAGCTTTCATTCTAGTGTTACAAGTTTTGTCAATTACTGGATCATGAACACAGATGTGCGTTTGACTCTGCACTGTGTGTGGTTTTTACTGCTCAGTGACTTCTGACAAGTAAATTTCTGTGCTCAATCAATAGCAGAAAGCCAAAAACTATTAGACAAATATACTTTTTGGGTTTTTGCATATCAAATTCTATTGAAAGGCGATTTCTTTTTCATTGTTTGATTTACAGTTGAAGCCCTTATGTTCATCTTGTTAGAGTATAATGTATTTAGAACATAAAGGAAAGAAGTGTTAGGAGATTCCATTGGGTGGCAAATGAAGTTAGATTTCAGATCACTTGGTGAATAGTTAGAAGTATGCACTCTTTTTCATAGTGCTAGATATAGTGAAGCAGCGTGTTGGACCTTTCTCACTTTAAAAGGAGAGGTCTTGGGTCTAAACAAGATGGGGGGATGAATGGATACATCTAGCTCTCCAGCTTACCTTAAAATATTCTTCTTCATTGAAAGATGTCCCCCCATTCCAGAGTTAAAAGTTAGGTGAGTAAATTGAGGTTTTCGACTTTTAGCAAAATGATTTTAATAATTTCTTAGGGAGAGGGAGGCCTCTGGAGGAGTGTGACTGGTGTAAAATATGTTGTAGGAAGACATTTAGCAGTGAGGCTGAATTATATGGGAGAGCACAATGGAAATGAGAAGCTTCTGTAAAGTTAGCTTTTCTATCTGGTTCGGATGCATATATACAGAATGCTTATTTTCTAGAGGATGGTGGAGAAATCTATTATACCATTATGAATGACGAATGAAGCTTGTGTTCTTACTTTGTTTGGTTTAGCTGTGGAAGGAAGCTACCTGTTAGTTGGGCTAGAGGGTTTGAGTTCCCTGTGACCTGACTAACCTTGGACTCATGGAAACTTCCCAAAGTTGAACCAGGAATATTTTCTGTCAGGCGCTATGACAATGTGCTGATGGTGGTGCTAGTAAAATATTTTCCTCAATGAGTGCCTGGAATATCATGGTGTCTCTTAAGATCTTTGTTTGGAAGCTGGTTGGAACCATATTTTTGAGGATTTTAGTTCAATAGAGATGGCATATGGTATGTGGGGCTTTTTCTGAAAACAAGATGGGTGAAACTGGTCTATGTTTTATTATTTCATTGTTTGGCTGCTGGAAAGAGATGGTCTGTATTTTTTTTCTACTCTTGATTCTGGCTGGCCTACATCTCATCTGGTGGTTGAGTTGTCTTGCTGGAAGATGATAGGGAGATAATCATTTTGGTCCATTAACTTACTAATTAGAGGTAACCTCTTTCATTCAAACTTGCTGCTTGTTCCCAAATATTATAACCTCTGTTCCATTTTCCTAAATGGATATTTTATCAGGTCATAGTCCGCTCGCTTCTTAGGTGAGGTTGAGGTGATTTTGTATGTGTGCCAATTAATATTTTACCCCCTTTGTTGTGTCTCACACAATTTTACATATAAAAAATTAAAATATAAAATGAAAAGGAATATGATGGGTATGACTTTTAAAAGCAAAATTGCTGCTTGTGATGCTGAAGATAGAATATTCTAGCTGAAAGATTGAAGATTTTACCTAAAGCAATTTTACATGTTTCCCTTTAGGCCCGATCATGTCCAAGTTCATCAATGCATTTCGTGAGCTTGCTAGCTATAAGGAGTTGCTACGTTCACAAGTGAGTATTAATTTACCATCCAAATAAAATGATTCCTTAGTAACAAGGGGATAATTAGCCTTTGTTTCATTAATGCTTATTCCAAATGCATCTATTTACTAGCAACACTTTTGCACATGCTATTTTCTTTGACCAGTAACATTCAGCTTTTCTTTTTCTTTCTTGAATTCACTGTGCATGATTACATAGTGTTTGGTGCTGCAGGTATATGTAGATCTGTATGACATTCTTGAGTATGATTTAAAGTTGTGTGAACTAATAAACCATGCGTGAAGGATTTGTTAATGAGATTAGATTGGAAAATTATTCTTCCAATGTCACAATCACTTTATCTTTACCCTCAACATGAGTGTGAAAAGTTATTCTTAATGAGAAGATGAGCTTCTAGATGACAGATATCCTGTGCCTTTAGAACTTGTGCTTATAGAAACATAGGTGTATGTGTATAAGGTATCAACTCCTTCAACCCGCCTTTAATGAGGAAATAAGCAGCTATATGGTAAAGATGATGGACCTTTACCTTAGTTCAATACAATCGTACGACATTATCTTTTGAAATTGAAAATAGATTCAATGATCAGATTGTAGCTTCACTCTAAAAAAGTATTTAACGTGTTAATTTCTACAGATGCAATTACTTTGTGAATTCTTTAGTTGCTATCAGATGCCTTTGTGTTCAATCTGGTTAGGCTACCTTGCTTTTTAAAATTAATAGCACTAGTGGACACTGAACATATTTGCTGTGCATGAAGAGGCTAACAATCTTGAGGCGCCTCCTGCAAAACTTAAGATAAGCAAGTTTTTTTTTTTTTTAAAATACTTCTTATAGTTGATAGTCAGTATTACATTTGCCTCCTATCTTGTTACATGCCCGAAAGATTAATTACTTATCTTATGAATGTTCTTTTTGGGATGCTCAATTTTGTATCTGAGATTTCAAAGAATACCTGTTACAGGTGGAGCATGTGTTAATTGATCGGCTAATGCACTTTATGACTGTTGATTTGCAAGAAGCAAAGGTAAAGATAAGCTGTTTCATTGAAATTTGTTTTTCTAAAATTGCTGATTTGATCATCAATTTCTTTGGAATTGACATTATTATTATTAAGCCTACCGTCTACAGTCTATATGTGTGTACATTAAACTTTTTAAAATCTAAAGGAAACTGAGTCAGTGAGAGAGGAACTTAATCACTCCTTTGTTGAAAACTTTCATTGAAACCTTGGCTCTATGTGCTTGAAATGGGGGTTGCTAAAGAGAGCCACACTTTCTTTGGCTTTTCTTGTAAATCTTTATATTCCACATATGTGCACTTTATGACATAGGATGACCAATATCTGTGAAACACATAACTTTGGTTTTGTAGCAAAAGATTGCTTGTCATGTTCTTCATTTTTTTTGTCTATTGATGTGATATGTTCTGATTAGTTAAGACACTTTTGAGGAGGCCTTACCTCATTGAAATCTTTCCACCACTATAAACAATCCTTCACATCACACTTTTGAGGTCTTTTTACTTCTATATTTTAGTATTTTCATTTTTTCTTATCTTCCCGCCTCCTTTTATTTCAACGTCAATGTTTGACGCTTCTTCCTCTTTTTTTTTTTTCTGATTATCTGTTACCACATTATGCATCCATGTATTTTGCTTCTAGCCTAAAATTATAGGTTTTGTTTGTTATTGTTTGAACTCCAAGTAAAAATGTTACTTTACTTTTGCCATGTACTTTTTTAGATTAACTTTTCTTTGTTTCCTTTTTTATCATCTTTGGAAAAGAAGCCCTTTCTAACGTAATTGAGCAATCCTCCTTGGAATCTGAAATTCAGAATGTTGAGGAAAATATAGGACGCTCAAATTAATAGAAGAACCAATGATTGAGCCATATGATGTTCCTTTTTGGCACAAGAGATATTACAGTGTTTCTTATCCAATTTGTGGCATTACTAAGTCTTTTAGGAGAGATTGTATATTGCCAACATAAGCAGTCATTGTGGATGAACATAATGGATCTACATGTTCATAAATGTGGAAGCCAAATATTTTCAGGATTGGTTGAAATGCATCCTTAAAATGCATTTAATTGAGATGGTGGGACTGTGGGAGATTAGGAGGTAGCAAAAAATCAGATGAAAAACGTAATGGTTACATTTATTATCGAAGAACTCAACATTTTTTAAGGACTTTTCTTTCTTGCTAATTAGGGTAGAGTCTAGAGCTAAATTCATGTCTTTAATCCCCCTTCCCTCCCAATTTGTCTCATAGCTTTTATCCTCTGTCTTTTGCAGGAGTCTCGTCGGCGGTTTGACAAAGCTATCAACACATATGATCAGGTATTAAAGGCAATTAAAACTTCCTTTCTGGCTTAATTATTGAATTTGGATATCAGTGAGGAAAATACTGATTATTTAAAATTTTTTTGTAATGTATATTTAATCATTTAGTCATGTAGAAAACTTTTTGTATCAATGACAGTTTGGATCTCTTCATTGTCTCTCTCTTTCTCTCTCGGTGTTCATTTCTTCTGTCCTCTGAAATCTGGATATCCCTTTCAGCTGACAGATATATTGCTAGTTCACTATCTTGAACATTATGTGGCGAACATTAATGAAGATGTCTCATTTCTAAATAAGCTCTCCAATGAATTTACTAATACAGGTGCTGAGAATATAAATGTGATGCAGATGGATATGCCTTGTAGAAGTTTTAACATTATAGACATTAGAAGCTTCATGTTCCTGATTCCTTTAAAATATAATGCTTTTCACTAAATGGTCTGTAATGCCACTCTGCCAGGCACGTGAAAAGTTTGTGTCGTTGAAGAGGAATACACGAGGAGATATTGTTGCTGAGCTAGAAGAGGTATGCTCTTTCCTTGTTGTGTAATTATTGACTTCTCGCATGTTTTTAAAAAGGTTGAGAGATGCCATTCTTATACTATCCTTTGTATGTTTCACTAGTTCTTTCATTATAATGCTAATAGCGAATCTGGTTCACTAATTAGTTTACAGCTACTGTTTCAGGAACATTAAAAAGAAAAAAGAAAAAAGAAAAGAAACCTGTTTCACTGGACCATAGGACTATGAATCGGAAATTTTTTTAGCTTGCAATTATTGCAATCCTCTATATTTTTGGAACTATGTATCCTGATGTGTTGTGTCTACTTTCTTGACAACTTACATGAATGATTGATTTATATCTTTGCTTATGTGCATTTCAAGAAATTATGCTTCCAGTTGCCAAGTAATTTTTGCATAATCTGGCCTTTTCTGCTTAGAATGTCCATTACTTTGTTTCCAGTATCTAATAGCTCACACAGGGTGGTTTTTGCAAATAAAGGCATTGTTTGTTCTCATTATACCATGTCATTATCCCATCCCTTATGTTGTGTTTTCTTGATAACTGTCCAAACTTGTCTGCAGAGTGCAGTTGTCTTTTCATCATAAAGTTAACCTCGCTTGTATTCTGAGTTGAATTGGATTGGATTTTGTTTCTGACAGGATCTACAGAATTCAAAATCTGCTTTCGAGAGAAGCCGTTTCAATTTAGTGTGTTAACTACAGCTACAAATCTCCCAGTTTATTTAGTTTAAAGTTATATTTCCATTTTATTTCATGCTTCATTTGGTGACTTTTTGTTTTGCTTTAAGGAAAACAGGTAAATGCGCTAATGAATATAGAAGCAAAAAAGAAGTATGAGTTTCTGGAATCTATAAGTGCAATTATGGATGCCCATCTTAGATATTTTAAGCTGGTTTGTATTTCTTTTTATAATTTGTTTCTTAATTTTTCTCCCTAGACTGAGTTTTTTTTACAAGTCATTGTGTGTGGACTAAATATGATTGATTTGTTTTTGTCATAGGGGTATGACTTATTGAGCCAGTTAGAACCATTTATTCACCAGGTAATATTTTATCTTTTATATCATAGAAAAATGAGAGGAAGGTGTTGTTACTACTGTCTGATTAATTGGATTATTTATTAACTGAGGGTTGTTCTTTTCCATGATGTTAAACAAGTTAATGACATGTAGTCATTTGAACCAATGATTTCTAGAAAATTCTCCATAGAAGAGTTAGCACTCCAAATAGCTGCGAGTATAGTGTTGGATGCTTGTATTGGCAATTATAAATGAATTTTGGTTTACCTAAGTAATCCATGCAATTATGGGAACACTTTCTCTTCATCTAGAGACTATTTATATGCATACTTCTTCCTTATTCTCTTTTCTGTTTGGAAGCATATGATTATTCATTTATTTGTGAATGTTTACAGTTACAATGTGTAAAGAGATAGGCACAGACACAGACAGAGACAGCTTTGTGTTGTGTTTTATTTTTTTTTTTTTTGGAGATTCCATTTCAAATGACACTCTTTGTCTGTGTAAATGCATTAAAATTTATCATATCCTAGAACCATCTAGTTGTGTACTTAATCCTTCTTTGAGATTCTTGAGTTCTCTCTGTTAGATGTGCATGTTGTGTGTAGAATCTGTGCACACTTGTCATTTTGAGTTTTGAACAGGTGGCTTTGTGATCCCATGCTCTTACCCTGCCTGTCCTTGTCATTGAATCTAACATAATCTGATTCGATTGCTTTGCAATAAGGTCTCAATTGATGAATGCATTGACTTTTCTATAACAGGTATTGACATATGCTCAACAATCAAAGGAATTAGCAAATGCTGAGAAAGATAGGCTTGAAAAGCGTATACAAGAATTCAGGACTCAAGCTGAGATAGACAGTTTGCGAGCTTCTAGTAACCTAGAGCCTTCAGCAAGTGCTGATCGCATTCATGTTATTGGCATGAATTCGGACAAAACCATAGAAGCAATTATGCAGTCCTCAACGAATGGGGAGGTGAGTGATTGATCTTCATAGTGTTTTTCTTGAGCTGGTATTTTCATATTGGCATCATCTGTATTTCATCAATGGTATTACTTGGAGAAATGGAATAAACTCTTTTTTTTCATTGATTTGCAGGTCCAGACAATCAAACAAGGATATTTGTTAAAACGTTCTTCAAGTTTGAGGGGAGATTGGAAGAGGAGGTTCTTTGTACTTGATAGTCAAGGGACTTTATACTATTATAGGAATAAGGGTATCAAACCAGTGGTATGTTATATTACCTTTAACTGTCATTGGTTGATCTCTTTTAATTATTGTTGTTGATAATGGGGACATATACATTCATCTGGATTTTAGTGTTAATGGTTGCTAATTTATGCTTTTGGCAAATTTGAGGATGTTTGACATAGATAATTAAGTGTTTGTATGGTTTTATTGCACTATGACAGTCTTTTT
Source organism: Theobroma grandiflorum (assembly GCA_036013995.1). NCBI lineage: Eukaryota > Viridiplantae > Streptophyta > Magnoliopsida > Malvales > Malvaceae > Theobroma > Theobroma grandiflorum. Next base: position 3,569,433 of record CP142127.1, read on the forward strand.
CTGACTGAGAGAAGTAGAGAGAAAAGAAGTGATGGAGAGAGATGATTAATTCTTTTTGAGATAGCAAGTTTAGAAGAGAAATGAAGAGAACAGACCAGACCTATCATTTTTCTTTGCGTCAATTTTCATCTCTCCAAATGTGGTTTGATTGGCAGAGCAAAGAGACTAGTTAATGTAATTCTACTTGGTTTTTCAATAAAATCCAATAGAGGTAGTGATAAAATGTGTGTCAAAAAACTCTATATCTAAACAAGAGACATTGAAATTTATATCATGTCACTTATTTCATTTCTTTACTATCAGTCCTCATCTCTCATATTATTAAAACAGACTTTAATTTTGGATATGCTCAAAATGGTAAAAAGCTGTATCTAGCTGAAAAATTAAGATATTTAAACCTTCTTTTTCAGCCAGTTCTTCCAAACTGTTTGAGCTCAACTGTTTAGATACCTGCATGGACTTCCTTTGTTCTATAATTGAAATTAAATATTATAGAGGTAAGGTGCATTATGTTTCTTTTTTCTGGTAGAAAGAGAGAAAGAAAGGCTTTTAAGTTGCACGAGTATACTTTATCGTAAACTTTTGATTTGCCAGTGGGGTGTGCATTAGTTTTCTTTTCGCCTGTAGATTGATTGCTTGTTCAGTTGTGTTTATAGGTAAAGTTAACTCTTATGCATAGTCTTTTGACTTCTAATTGCTAGGAACTTATTCTTTAAGATAGCTAGAGCAAAAGTTCTTATAGGCTGTCCAAGTATCTAGCGCCTAATGCTATTTCACATGTTTATTATTGTATGTATGTATATGTTTATACATGAGTGTTTATGACATTGGCAACCTGAAAGGCCACTACATCTTTTTAAGTGGTTCATTTTTCCCCTAATAGAGTGTTCAGTTTAGCGTTTTCTCCTTTTGTACATTTCTATTTTGAAATTGCTTAGATATTCAGATATTTGAATTGATTTGAAATCCAACAAGCATGATATGTATGGATAGAAGATTGCATGCAAGAGTGGGTTCTAAGAAAGAAGTATTACTTAAATTCTCAGGTTTGACAGAAATGTGTCTGAAAAATGAAACATTCTTGGGCTTATGTTGTGAAAATGATCTTGATGAGGCATGATATTTACTTTATTTGCTTTATTTCCAGGGCTCTCACCATCATTATACTGGTTCTGCTGAACAAAATAGTGGTGTATTTGCTAGATTTCGTGCAAGGCATAATCGGTCATCATCATTTAACGAAGAAACTTTGGGCTGTCATACTGTTGATCTTCATACTTCAACAATAAAGATGGATGCAGAGGATACAGATTTACGACTTTGTTTCAGAATTATATCTCCACTGAAAACTTACACATTGCAGGTGATTTAATTGATTTTGGTCATTGGAATTTTTTCACTTCACTTTTGTTGAACTTATCAAGGGTATGGTCCTAAAAATAGCGAAGTTGCAATATGACACATTTAGCTGATCATAAATAGTGTGTATAGGCTTAGTATATTGTTCTTGCTGGTATTGTTGGACATTTGCTTGTGACTTAATGTGTACTATCAGTTATCTTATGAAGTCTTAATTTTAGCTATTTAAGATTGACTAAAGTTTGAACCCCTGATCTAATGGTGCAAGATGAAGGTACTAGGCACGTAAATGTATTTTGCTAGATTGCTGTTTTAGCAAGGTGTTGAACAGTTTATAATAAATCACTTCAATATATTCAGGATTGAAAAAAAAAAATTGGAAAGGGCAATCAATTTCTGTAACAATTTTTATAGAATGGAATTATTTGAAAGACGAAGCAGGTTGTATAGCCTCTCCATGTGTTGTTAGCATTTATTTTCAATGATACAGAAGATGCCAGTGCGAAATCAGAATCAAAAGTACAAAAACTGAAAATTTTTACTTCTGTTAGAATAATAAACCCATAGGATCAATGACATGATGATTCTGCCAGTATATGAGCTTGAGTTTAAATGCATTGCAGACATTTTGAGATAGATGAGGGGAAAAAATCACTACAATGCACCAAAGGAGTGCCAACAAGGCTAATTTTAACAGAACAAATGATCTAATACTCCTAAGTTGAAAATGAAAGAAGTTTAGTGAAGAGACATGAGGAAAGCTGGTGATAAGTTGTTTTGATACATTATTCACTAGAAGTATCTAGAAAGTTTGGAATGCCATAAAAACAATTTGACTAAGTCTAGAAATGTGTGGAATTAGAGTATTTGTTGTAAGGAGGTCCTCAAGACAATCTAAAGAAGAAAGGCAGTTGCCCTTGGTGAAGCCCTATTGAGATTAAAAAATGATTTGGTTACGTGGCGCTAACTTGGTTGACAAATTAGATTTTAATGACTGAAAAAATGCTTGATGAATGGAGGAAGTGTACAATAGTGCTGATTTATAAGATCTGCTGTGATTTTCAAAGTCCTTTACTTCTTTTGTGGATAAGCCTGATTCTATCAAAGTTGCTCTAATTGTACCCTTTCCTGTTTCGTTATATTAATGAAAGCAAAATTGGAATGGAAGTGTTCCTAAACAATAGCTTTTATTCCTTGCTGCCTATAGCTTTACACTCCCACCAGCATAATATGGTGCCCCTAAAAAGAGCAAGAAGCATGGATGAAATTCTCTCGTACAAACTTGAGTGTGAAACAAATTATTCAATTAGATCTTGAATTAGATAATTGAATATAAGGAAAACAAAGGACAATATTTTTCAAACTTTCTAAATTATGCTCGAAATTGATGTTTTCTTTGTGATTATTATGCTATACTTTTTGTCAAACTGGTTTGGGCAGGCTGAAAATGGGGCAGATAGAATGGACTGGGTAAACAAGATAACTGCGGTTATTACATCTCTTTTGAATTCTCATATCCTGCAGCAGGTACTCTTTTTCCTTTTAATGCCATTTTTTTTAATGATATTGAAATTGAAGTAGTAATTCACATGAAATTGTTACTAATACTAATTTGTTCAACTGTTGTGGCTTCATCATGGAAAAAAGCATGTGGACAATAATGATTATGCTTGCCGAGCTACTTCTGATGTTAGGTCACTTGATAGCCTTGGTAGTTTAGAGATTGACCGGATAGGAAACAGAGCAGAGCCTGTTTCTTCAGTCTTTAGAGAAATTCCTGGAAATGATATTTGTGCAGAGTGCAGTGCTCCTGAACCTGATTGGGCATCCCTCAATCTTGGCATATTATTATGCATTGAATGCTCAGGTGTTCATCGGAATCTTGGTGTTCACATTTCAAAGGTGCAATTTGTTTGAATTTATGGCCTCTTCTTTTTTGCTTGTAGTTTTTGTTAATTTTGCTATAATCGTTTTGAATTTATATCAACAATCTGCATTTGGTCTTCTAGCTGTTTGAGGTCTATTAGAAACATGGAGCTCATTCCCTTGATACCACTAAAAATTAGTGTCCACTGTTAGCTGATGTACCTTTTTTAAGCTTCCAAAATTTTATTTCCATAGCAGGGAATTGAACAGTATTAGGTTGCAGGTTCTTACTATTCTTGTTGTTGTTGTTTTGGATATTACACTTTCCACCTTTTACTTTCATGAAACTACACTAAATGCGTATACCATGTCTTAATTATTACTATCTGGGCGGTTGGTGTGCGCAGGTAAGAATTCCTCCATTTTAGATGACATATATTGGATTGTTGAATTTAATTTCACATTATAGCCTTTTAAAGTGCCTAATTCCCTTCATATCCTACACAATTGGTTGCTGCACCAGGCTGTTATGCAATTTCAAACCAGCTTCCATACTTACAACTGACTTTGCTGTCACTGATTTATAAGTAGTTTGCCCATGAAATATCTGATGGACAATATGAGTCATGCTGTTAAATTCCTTACTCTGAATTTCATGAGTTGAATGACAGTTTACTTACTATTTTAAGTAGCAAACTAAGGAAAATTTAATAGTCAAAAGAACAGATAGGAGGGACCAGGCAGATAATAAGCTTTCATTCATTTTCGTACTCTTCTACTTTGTGCAGGTGAGATCTTTGACATTAGATGTCAAAGTGTGGGAACCTTCAATTGTGGAATTATTTCGTACTCTGGGCAATGCTTATTGTAACTCTGTATGGGAAGGTTCTCTGCTTAAGAATGAAAGGTAAGATTTCCTCAGATTAAACAGCAAATAAAATGCTGCTATTACAAATCTGTTAATTTGTGAATGCTATTCCATTGGTTAATTGTAAATTTGTAATTGTTTATATCTCATAGAAGCATCCAGTGTTAAACATATGGTATGGAAGATCAGGCAAGGGAGAAAAAATTAATTTGCTTTATTATTATTATTGTTTATTATTTTCTCAGCATTAATTTTGCTTTATTTGTGTTCCTATCTTGTTAAATATAGATTTTGTATGATTGGGCCATTGTTTTTCTCTATTATTTGTTTCTCAGAAAACAAATTTTGTATTTTTCCCTTTTCGTATGTTATTTTTAATTTGATATCTAAAAATCTTCTCTAAATAATTTAAATAGGTTAACATAATATCTTAATTATGAGGAAGTATAGAAATCCTATAGCCTTTGGTGGCTTTTTTGTGTTCAAAAAGTAGTTTACACCTAAAACCACTTTTGTCATTATTTGAAATTAAAAATATTTATGCCTTATGGATGATAAACAAAATTATCATAGCAAGTAAAAATTCTTATTGAAACAACGTTAAGGAGCTAAGTACAAAAATAACATAATGTCTATTAAACATGTTGTCTCTTGAGAGAAATCATGGTCATACTTAGAAATACACTGATCCAACTTGTACAACATTTTTTAGCACATGAATCAGCAGCAGCTTCATGTTTACACATGCTTAAACTTCGTCATCTCAGATCTTCCAAAATGTAATTTATAAAAGTAGGGAACAGTTCATGAAGAGATGTCCCACTCCTTCATCTAGTCATATTTTTGAAGCAACTATTTTTCATTACCATTATTTTTGCCAATAAGAATTACTGTCTAAGATGACATTGAAGTGTTAAGTGAAAGGATTGTTTTTTTATCAATATATTTAATTCTTATGCTTTATCTTGAAAATGATGAGCTTTTAAAATGGAAAAAGTTGTCTTTTTTGTTAAAATAGCGTTTGATATAATGAGAGTATATTTTACTCTTTTTGTTTTTCGAGAAAAAAAAAAAAATCCCCTCATCCTATTTTGTTTTCGTTCTTGTCTGCAAAAATATGACATAGGATAAGAGGTATTGCATCCTTTTCTCTTCCTTATTGCACCCTTTTGCCCCTCATAACTAGTGTGTCAAATATGCCCAAAAGGTTCACTGTTTTTGTTAGTTATGTTAGCTTGATAATCATTTAAGTTATTATAAGTGAATTTGTGGAAATGAAAGATGGTAATGGTTGAATTGATGATTGGTAACTGGTTAACTGGCTGGTGTTATTTGTTTTCTAGTAGCTATTGATACAATAGTCTGCTTTCTAATTCCTGTTGGATGTATTCTTTGCAGAGTGGATGATACAAATGCTATTAGCACATCAACTATAAAACCATGTGCCAAAGATGCTATTTCCCTTAAAGAGAAATACATTCATGCTAAGGTATTCGGTTGCATTTTATTTCTCTGGGTCTCCATGCACTGAAATTCATGCTTCCCATCTATGCATTGCTTTATTCCCTTCTTCTTCCTTGTCTCCCAGTCCCCCTTGCATTGTGCCATTTAACTCATGGGGTGGTTGGCTGGGTTTTTAGTCAGCAGCGATCTTCTTCTAAAATATTTGCTGCTTTAAGTAATAGCGGGGAAAAAATGTGGTATTATTTAAAATATTAGTCTTCTGCTACTCGTAATCACTTCTATATTGATCTGTGGATTATTTAGCTTCTTATGCAAGAAAGAAAAGGATCTTTCTAGGACATTATGTGTTACTCTTCATATTTTAGATTATTTCTTGTTGCTTTCTCTGTTCTATATGCCTGAAGTTGTATTTAAGCTGAAAAGCAGGTGCATAGGCACACATACACACCTATTCCCTTTAGACAGTTGCCAATTATCGTCAATGAAAACACCATGGTGTTTAGATTAGTCTTTCATCTCTCACACTGCTATGAAAAGAGGTGTGAATTTTAATACAAAGCCTAACATCATTCCTTGCTCTTAACCAGTATGTAGAAAAATTGCTAATCATCAGAGATGCAGCGCTACCTGGAGTTCCTCCTAACTCAACAAACATCTGGCAAGCAGTTAAGACGGATAATTTACGAGAAGTATATCGTCTAATTGCAATGTCAGACACCAATATCATAAATACCACGTTTGATGATGTTGTTAGCATTGAGTCGTATCACCATATTGATGCACAAGATTCATCACTTGATAGCCACAAAGAGGAAAGGAAACACTATGATCCATCAGCCTGTCAGAGAATCAAGGATTCAAATGACCCAGGGAATTGTCTACAAGGTTGTTCAGTGTTGCATCTGGCATGCCAATGTGGCAATCCTGTGATGGTTGAACTGCTGCTGCAATTTGGTGCTGATATAAATATGCGCGACTTCCATGGCAGGACTCCGTTGCACTATTGCATTTCTATAGGGAACAACACATTTGCAAAGCATCTACTAAGAAGGTAGGCTACATATTTTGCATAAACACTTATCCATAAGAAATCTGAAAGTTCAGACAAATAGACGTGTCCTAGCCTGAATGTTACTAATTTTAAAATGGCCTCCAACCCAAAAGTCAATATTAAGTGAGGGGACCTTTTTCTACATATGCCCAAGATTGCTGTAGTACACCTCTTACATGGGACTCAACATACACCTGCACCATGGGACAACTCTCTTGGCAATCCTAGCATCCTTGCCAGGGTGAACCACCCCGGGGTTTGATGTTGTGGTGCCCCTTGTCCGCATGATAATGTTCTTAGAGTGGCTCTGATACCAGTCACAAGCTTGGTCCTCAATCTAAAAGTTTATGCTTTTAGGTTAAGGTGGCCATCCCTTTATATATTTCTGAGATCACTTTAGTAAACAAATGATGTGGTCATGTCTAAAGTGGTATTAGAGTTGTTTTGGGGGTACTGTCATGTGGACTTGAGGATACTTTGGCACTGGATCACGCATGGTGGTGTGAGTCCCCTTAACAAGATGTCATTGGTCTAGAGAGCTGTCACGTGGTGTAGGTATGTGCTGAGTTTCATTTTGTATGTGTACAAGCTATAAATAATACTTACCATATTAAAAATCCTTACTTTATATACATATACATTTATGTTCCTAAATCAGAAGATGGAAGCTTTACTAGAGTAGATCATACCAAATTATTCATTAAACTATTTCATATGGTTAACCGACTTTCATCATTCAGTATCTTGATTTCTCTGCTAAAATAGTGCTTGATAAAGAGGATTTAGACAAGTTAAAGATTGCCTTAGAATGTAATACCGCAGCATTTATTAGTCTCATCTCTCTTGGCTAAGTGGATTTAATTTGCCAATACTGCACAGAGGTGCACGACCATCGATTAAAGATGGTGGGGGATTAAGCGCATTAGAAAGGGCTATGGAGAAGGGAGCAATTACAGATGAGGAGCTATTTATTTTGCTCAGCGAAAGCCAGTGAAAGAGACTTGGTTTCCTCAGATGTGTAAGCCTGCTTCTGTTCCCGTGATTTTCACTTATGTTGGCTGTTGTTGCCTATTACCAGAATAAGAGCCTTTGATTCTCTTCGAATCTGTTGACGTTCTCCACTGAATTGTTTCTCCTATGCTTAAAAACTAGATGCAGTCTTGAGTGCTAATTTGCTCCTGCTGTGCTTCTGATGTTTTTTTTTTTTTTTTTTTCTGTTGATTGTATTTCCAAATTTTTACTAACAAACGTCTCTAAAATTCAGGGGAAAATTAAATTTGATGGTCAGTTGGTTGTATATAACAATATATTTAAGGCATAATGGCCAATTTTCTTTGCTTGTTTCCTAAATCCAGATTCAGATTAATTAATCATTGTGAAGAAGTTATTACACACACACATACACACACATGTTGTTAGCTAAAACACCCTTCATCAACAGCTTAAAATCCAGTGAATACTACAATTTCATATGATGTTCCAACCATGAAATTTGATTTGCAAAAGAAATCACAAATGTATCTAATGATTTACAATGGAAAGTTATTATTAGGTACAATGCAGAGACGAACTCTTTTTCATTTTTTAGAAGCAGAGGTGAACATTTTATGTACCCAAAAAAAAAAAAGGAATATCTTTCTCAGCCTTTCAAAATACCCAAAAGAAGGAAAAACGAAAATGCTTGAAGGAGCAGACCAAGCCAAAATTTCCAATGGTTATTATTTCTTAACAACCATCCATAGTCGCTCAAAATTGCAACCTCATCACTAGCTAATCAAAATAAACAGCTACAATCAGAACACTTATCCAAAAATGTGTACAAAACATAAAATCACAAGATATATCAGACATAAAAAATATCGTTAAAATTGAAGGTTTGATAGCCATTTCACCATATACAAAATGATCATATCTTGTGAGGACTGAACTGATCTCCATAGTCCAATGGAGGAAGAGCAGCTTTGTGCACATTCGCGCTTAGCCTCTTTATCAATTTCTTAACAACTTGTTTTACCCCCTCTGACCTTGACATTTCCACCACCAACCCTTTTAACCAGACCTTCCATGGCTTCTATAAAGGGAGAGCAGCTTCAATTTTGCCCCATGACTCTAAGGCATCACCTTTAAGCCTCTTTTTCATCTTGTCAACAACTTGCTTAGCCTCCTCTGATCTTGACCTTTCCACCAACCCTTTAACCAGACCTTCCATTGCCTCAAATGGAGGAACCCACTTCCTCTTTATAGTTTCCATACTCATTTCCAAAGCCGAATCAAACTCTCCTTCCTTCACCATGCTCCTAAGCAAAGCATAATAAGTAAATGAACAAGGCAAAACATACCCATCACTCAGCATCTTGTCCAAAACCTTCCTAGCCGATTCCAAATCCCCTATCCTACAAAATCCATCAATAATAGTATTGTAACTAGCAGAATTCGGCTTCACCCCTTTCGAAACCATCTCATCCAACAACTTCTTAGCCCTAGCACATTCCTTACTCTTACAGAACCTCGAAATCCTATGATTATAAGTAGTCAAATTGCCCTCTAAACCTTTCCTGGAAACCTCTTTCATAGCCCCATCAAATCCATTCTCATCCCCATTCTTCAAATAACCACCTAACAATATATTATAAGTAGCAATATTAGGACTCACATCCATTTTCTCAACCCATTCGAGTGCGGATTCAAGCTTATTCTCTTTCACAAACGCTTTCAAAATCAAGTTGTGCGATACAACACTGGGCTTAACGCCAAGCTTTTCAGGAATTGTCTTAAAGCAATCGTAAATTTGCTCAAACATCCCATTGTTTAGGTAAACTGTAAGAATAGCACAAAGGGATTTTTCGGATACATTAGAATACCTGTTTTGACACAAATCTTCGAGGGTTTGTAGTGCTTGCGGGACCATCCCTGCATTTGAGTAAAGCATAATGAGACGGATCCAAAACCCTTCAGACTTGAGGGCAGGGGAATTTTGAGAATGGAGCTTTTGGGCTTGGAGGAGGCGGTCCACGAGGTCGAGGCGGTTGGCACGAGCTAGCTTGCGGATGGAGAGGTGGTAGATGGGGCGGTGGCGGAGGAAAGTGGGCAAATGCAAAGATTGTTGGAAGATTTCCGCTAGCTTTTCAGGGTTTTTTTCCGATATGATGGCAGATTTCGCGGCTTTGAAAGACGGAAACGGAGGGTTTGGTTTTTGAGTTTGAGTGGAGAAGAATGATTTGGGGGTTACCAGTCTTGGGTTCTTGAAGATGGAAGCCATGTTGTCTAGTACTGAGGCTGGGGGAAATAGGGGAGAGTGTAGGGTTTTAGTATCCCTTCGGCAAAAGAAAAGAGAATTTCCAAAAAGGTGTATTCAAGTTAAAGTAATATAGACAGTAATCGTAATGGAAAGTTTATTTTTGTTTTGTGTAGAAAGTTTTACTTTTTTTGGGCTAGGTGGATTTGGGGCCATGGGCCCATGGCCCAAGCTTGCAGAAGCTTGGGCCAGAATCCAATCTTTGCGGGGTGAAGTTAAAAGGGATTTTTAAAAAATATTTTATTAGGTAATAATTATTTTAAAAAATAAAAAATTTTTATTTTTCATGATTTTATTAAATTTTTTAAATCAAATTTTTGAATTAAATTTTTTAAATCAAATTTTTGAAAGTACATTCTTATTAAGAGTTTTAAATTCTTTAACCTCTAAAATCTCAGTTTAGTTTTTACATAAGGTCTTAAACACTTAATTCATGAGCTTTTACTATAATTATAATTACTATAGCTTTAACATATAAAAATTACTAGAATTTGGTACACCCATTATGTGGGTGAAAGAGGTAAAAAATGTTTTAAAAAGAGAGAAAAAGGTTATATTTTGAAAGAAAATAAGTTATGTAAAAAAAAAAATGGGTAGTTTTATTTTTTAAAATTGATTTTTTATAAAAAATAAAAAAATATTCATCCTTAGTTTTTACTGACAAGAATAATATTTCAACCTTTTCATAGTGTTAAATTGTATATGAAAAAATCGAATTAAAAATAAAAATACATCATATTATGTCACGACTCAAATTTTGGGTCATGACCTATGCATGGGCCCAATGGACATAGCCCACTAAGTCCGAACAAGCATTTTTTATGTAATTCTGATAATCATTCTATCAATTATACATTATCATTACTAAATCACAATTTGTAATTTGCATCTAGACGTATCTCAATAATATAACGTGGATACCAAATATTTATATTTGTATTATCTTAAAATACTGTCATTTATTGCCATCCCATAATGGCATCATAAATTCAAAATATATATACATCGTTTACAAAATAAATCTTAGCAATTCACATACAATGTACATGTACTCATGCAAAGGACTCTTGACCATCAACGGAGTAACTCTGGGTAAAGGTACAAATATTGAGATGTCATAGTACCTACAAAAAAAATGAGCATATGTGGACAACTCAATCTAGGTCACAATTGCCTTCGAATCTGAAAACATAAAATTTACAAACATGAGTATAAACCCAGTGAGTGAACATAAGATAGGAACAAGCAAACGATACAAAAAAATTTTGAAAACATGATGCACTTCAGTTAAAAACAATGCAATTTAGCTTAATTTCTTGTAAAGCCCCTTAATTCAACCCTTGAATATTTAATTCCTTAGCGTTGAAAAATCCATGATAAACCATGAAATTGAAAAGAATGAAAATTCCAGCAAATGTCCAAGCAAGACAAGTAAAACAAAGCATTTCTTGCTGCAGCGAAAAGGCATTCTCGATTTGTATATATTTCGATTTTTCAAGCATATCTTCCACTACAGAAGTCCAATTGACATGATTTTCAGACCATTAGAGAACTAAAAGGCTGGGCTACAATTTTGATGTTTACCACTTTGCCCAATTTTAATGAAAAGTGATCCAAATCTTTGTCAAAGTGATAGCACTGCACTACAAATTTGAAACCACTTGAGAGTTTTTAGTTGTAGCGAGATTCATTCTCGCTACAGCCAAAACCCTCTGAGGCATCTTACTACAGCGAGAAGTAGAATTGTGGCCATCCTTGCTATGCCGAGAGTTTCTAGCTGTAGTGAGAATTAGAACAACTATGGAATATATTCTTTTCATAATGAGAAAGGCCATTTTGCTGCAATACAAATCAATTTGAAAATATTTAGCAATTTTCAAGGTTCAACATGCAAGATTCCACATACATTACAATCACATACCATATTCATAAACTTTCTATTACACATGTATATCTATATACATATATAAACACAAATATCACCACCTCATTCAGCCAATGTGCACTCCATACACGCATAAGGCAATATCATCATGTGCACTCTCTACTCACACATTTTAATACCATCATGTGCACTCCCTACTTGCACATTTCAATATCATCATGTGCACTCCCTACTCGCACATTTCAATATTATCATCATGTGCACTCTCTACTCGCACATTTTAATACCATCACACGCACTCTTGCCCACATTATTACTAACATGTGCTTCCCCACACCACACATGTATGATTATAATTATCAGACATTATTATATATCAACGCACAACACACACATATATATCAACATAAAAGAGGGGTTCATGGGTTTATCACAGTCACATTTCGCAATGCAAAACATTTCATTAAAAGCTTGTTCTCATATACATTTTAAAGAAAAGGACAATTAAAATCTTTCAAGTAATTCACTGAAACATTTATGCATTTATCCCAAAGCATTTTAATGCAAGTTCACTCACTAATATTTGTTGAATCTTTAATCGACTCTAACTTTGATTATTGCTTCAAAAGGACATGTGATGCCTCATTGGAACTTATCACATACAATATAACCATAAAAAATATAATAGCCCACAATTCTAATTATTAGCCATCTCTAACAACTTAAAATCAACCTTAAGTCACTTCTCACCTTGGTGGATTTGTAGTTGAACTCATTTTTTATGAGTTTTCAAGCTATTATGACAAGTCTCTTTTTCTCTCTCTAAAATGTCTAGCTAGTGAGAGAAAGTGCTGAAGAAAGTCCTTTTAGAGTTTTAAGGTTAAAAAGTGAAAGAGCACGAAAGGTTTTTACGAAAAAGTGCATGAAGTCATGTAAATTGAAGTTAGAGAAAGATAATTATGGAAGCTTTAAGGGAAGCTTCCATGGAAGATAAGAAAACGTGAGTTGGGATGGGAAGAAGAAGAAGTTGCTGAAAAATGAGGAAGCTGTCGGAAAATGAGATATTTACAGTTAAAGCTTATTTAAATTTCATTTAAATTATAAAAATGCCCTTAACAAGGTAGTTTTGTCTTCCTCCAATCTTTTGTGTAATCTTTTTACTCTTTTGACACTGAGACAAAGTACATAATAGTTTAGAAATACTCAAGTTCACGAAAACTTAAAAATTTCGACTTGAGATAAAAAATGATCATTTTGCCCTTACCTTGGAAATCATCATTATTTTTATTTTTTTCGTTTATTTTATCTTTATTTTCATCATTTAGTTGTTCCTTAGGCCTACTTAAGCCTTAATAATGTTTGAAAGCCTACTTCTAAAGACTCATTAAAAAAATGACGAAATTACCCCTAATCTGTGTTATCGCATCTACTTTTAGCTATGAGTCTATAAAGATCAAAGTCTCGTATATTATAAATTCAAATATTTTTCAATTTTTTTTCATATAAATCTTCTGAAAAATTTAAAAATATCCAAAATTTTAAGATTTCAATCAGAGTTTAATTTCATTCTACAAAATTAAAATAACAATGAATTTAGAAAAATATTTATTATCCATATCGTTAAATTTTAAAATTTTATCTTAAATAATTCGAAGATATGAAAATTTTTATGTTGATATAAATACAATAAGATTTATAAAATAAGAGAAAATTAATACTTTGTAAAAAATTTTTTTATATATAAAAGTGCTATTACTAATATATAATATAACCATTTCAACTCAAATTTCAATTAAGACTATAAAAAATGTATCTATTGTATTGTACGAGATATGTTCATGTATCATACATATGTTTTTAATATTTGATTAAATATGATATAATTATAAATATATATAATTTTTTAATAATATCCTACCGTATCATAAATGATACTTATAACGTATTGTATATAATGTATTATACGGCAAGAGTTATTGCAAGACATACAGCAATCCCCTCCAAAGAGAAACATTGGTCCGACTTCTATGAGTCCAAATGCATCAAAGGTGAAACCTTTCCCATCATCTTTATTCACTTATTCAGCTTTCAGCGCACACAAAATTTAAAAGGAAGAGCAGTCAGCCGCCAGCGCCATTTCTTCCAATCTCACCCATTTCTTCCTTGAAGCTTAAAGCCCATCACTCTTTAGTCTTCACAATGGCCTCTCTCAGCCACCCTCTCAAACCCCATTTCCTTTCCATCCCAAGGCCCAAACTCCAAACCAGCAAATTCCCTACCAAAGTGCGCATGTCCTTCCAAGAATCGGGCCCTTCCGTCGCCGTCGTAGGCGTCACTGGCGCCGTCGGCCAAGAATTCCTCTCCGTCCTCTCAGACCGCGACTTCCCTTACCGCTCCCTCAAGCTCCTCGCCTCCAAACGCTCCGCTGGCAAATCCGTTTCCTTCCAAGACCGCACCTTTACTGTCCAGGGACTCACCGCCGACAGCTTTGACGACGTCGACATCGCGCTCTTTAGTGCTGGTGGGTCGATAAGCAAAGAGTTCGGTCCCATTGCAGTTGAGAAAGGTGCCATTGTGGTGGATAACAGCTCGGCGTTTCGAATGGTTGATGGAGTGCCCTTAGTGATTCCTGAAGTGAATCCGGAAGCAATGGATGGGATTAAAGCTGGGATGAAAAAGGGTGCTTTGATAGCAAATCCGAATTGTTCTACTATCATTTGCTTAATGGCTGCTACCCCTCTTCATCGCCGTGCTAAGGTATAAGATGAAGTTTCCATCTTTTTGGGGTTATTAACTTGTACATACTGAAAATTTTTGATTGTTGGAATAAGCCGTATGTAGAAATTGTTTTTGCATTATTTGTTTGATGTTGCATTTTGGGTTTTATTAGATGGATGTTGTTTTAAAGTGCTCAAATTATGGAGCGTACAAAATGTATTGTTATGGAAACAGGCTGTAGCCTTTACATCATATTCCCACATGCAACAATCTTAGCGGTTTATTTTAGACTGGGTTGTTTCTCTTGCAGAAGGACAATATAAAGCAAAGTAAAATAGAAACTGGAATGAAGGGATTGTTTGGAAAAACTAATAGGTAACAAATTGAAGTCATAGCAAGTTTGAAGTAAGATGAATAATTGATTGCTTGTAAAAGCTATTAGAGTTTTAATTAGTATGATATAATGATTTAGGTTGTTTTTATTTTATAGTGGATTAATTTTAACTGAAACTTTAATGAGGTACTGAGAAAGGAAAAAAAAAAAAATATTTTGAATCTTTAGGGCTGGATGTTGATTGTTCCTTATTTTGAGCTTTTTCCATTTTCACTGCCTAAGTTTTTCCTATGCTGCATCAAGCAACTTAAATATCTGAGGCTTGCCTGACAATGTATGATTCAAGCATTGATTCTGTTCATGCCATGTTGCAGGTGACGCGTATGGTGGTTAGTACATATCAGGCAGCTAGTGGTGCTGGTGCTGCTGCCATGCATGAGCTTGAGTTACAAACCCGTGAGGTTATTTGATGCTGTTTATTTTTTCTCTTTTTGATTTTATTGTTTACTTGTCTATCTGAGCATTTGACTAATTTTTTCTTTTAAATCAATTTCTTACTGCATTTGCTTTTAGGTCCTGGAAGGGAAACAACCAACTTGTAATATCTTTAACCAACAAGTATGTATATTTGTTTTACAGTATCCATAAATTTATGAATATCTTTCCATCTCACCAAGTTTATTATAATTTTCTTATATTCCTTTTGCTTTTGCAGTATGCTTTTAATTTGTTCTCACATAATGCTCCTGTTCTTGAGAATGGATATAATGAAGAGGAAATGAAAATGGTAAAAGAGACCAGGAAAATCTGGGTAAGTAGTTAAAGTGTTCTGATATATGAAATCATCTAATATATCTTTTTCCTTTGAACTTTCTTGAGAATGAGGTTTTTAATAAAAGCATATTTTGTCTTACATGATTGTCCTTCCCATTATCTCAGAATGACATGAATGTCAAAGTGACTGCCACATGCATACGAGTTCCTGTGATGCGTGCACATGCTGAGAGTGTGAATCTTCAGTTTGAGAAGCCCCTTGATGAGGTAATGTTTTATAATTTTGTGAATTTACAATTTCATCATCAATATATGAAATAAAATTGATGAAAAAGGCACAAACATTTGCCTTCTTCTGTCATTATAGCTATATCTGGGACATTTACATGCATTACATCAATCTTTTGTCTTTTTAAGCTCTTTTTTAGTTATGTTTTTAGATGATTGTACTTGTTGTGAGTTTTTCCCCCCTTTTTCCTTTAATCATTTTCATCTCTGGGGAAAGAAGTTGTAAAGAGTGGGTTAGGTTTAAACTCAGATTTTGTTCTAATTTATATGAATAGAACAAGGAAAATTAGAAATGGAAGAGACATCATACATTCAAGCCATATTATTGAGGACAATATTGTCAAATATGTTATATGTAGTACAATACTAGTAAAGCAGCCTAGGACCCCAAATTTATATCATCCCTAATCATAGTGGTCAATATTGGAGAAAATGGAGCAGACTGCAGCAGAAATAAGAGCATCATACTTTCAAACTAGAAACCAAAATCAGAGTTTTCTTGTTTTAAAAACAATGCCAATTCATTTTTGGCTAGCCCATGGTAATTTATCTGAAGATGATATACTTTTTTCAGAGCTTTTTTATCCTGAACCTTATTTCATGTTATCTTAAGAGAACTTAGAAAGATGTTCTATTGCTATTGATCTTAAAGAGAAAGAGTGCACTCACAAACATATTGTGTATTATATAATACTTTATATTACTATTGGTTCTCTGGTATCTTTTTCAAATTGCAAACATTTATTGAGTCTCAAATATTATAATGATAAATTTTATGATGTTTTAACAATTGGATTCTGAGAATGTGTTAGCTTAAATTTAATAAAAGAATACATTATTTTAAATGCTATGTTGTCTTTCCATCAAGACATAACTGCTATTTTATTCAAATGGGTTGTGAATGTAAGAGATTAGAATGATGAAAGATATAAGATTAAATCAAAGCTTATGTCATTGTGTGTGTGTTTTAATTGTTAAAAGTACCGCACAAGTTACTAATAAGCTCGGCTATATCCGTTCCTATATAGAAGAGTCTTCTGATTTCCTGTTTCTGGCCCAAAAAAATCTTTGTCATGAGAAATGTAGCTTTGGTTTTATTTTAAACTTGTCTTTTGTTTAATTGTTTCGTTGATCAGGAAACAGCAAGAGAAATTTTGAAAAATGCTCCTGGGGTAGTAGTTATTGATGATCGGGCTTCTAATCACTTCCCTACGCCATTGGAGGTGTCAAACAAAGATGATGTTGCAGTTGGCAGAATTCGCCGGGATGTGTCTCAAGAAGGAAATCATGGGTAAAATTCCTCTTTCCCTGCATTTTTATTTGTCCCTTTTTAGAGGATTCGCATGCTAATACGAAGTCTTCAAATAGGTTGGACATCTTTGTTTGTGGTGACCAAGTACGTAAGGGAGCTGCACTTAATGCTGTTCAGATTGCCGAGCTGCTGTTATAGTCTACTTATGATCTTGCTTGGGTAAATTCATCCAGCCAATTAGAATTGAACTCACTGGCATCTAGTTTATTTATTTTGACCTTCAAATGCAGATATTTATTATCTTGGTGAGGTTGAACAAAATTTTGAATGTCTTGTTGTAGCATAAACAAATTAAGTTTGTAGCTTGGTGCTTGATGTTGTCTTCGAAAGTATATTTATTTGCACTAATATCTCCTCTTGGAGGGAAGTTTTGTTTACATGATCTTGTAAATTAGTCCTACTTGCGGGACATTAGGCTGCATTTGGCTCCAGTAGTCAACTTAGAACTTCATATCTGCAGACTATGTATGTGCCTAGTTCGCCAATTTTACATTTCAATGCAGAAAATTCATAGTGGAAAGTGAAAACACTATACGATTGCTGTTAACAGAACCTGATAACACATAGAGTCAATGTGATTGAGCTAGTCTACCAGGCATGTTGTTGTATAAACTATTGAAGGGCTACTTTGAACATCAGCAGTGACTGTGACTGATTGTGTCAATGAAGAAAATTCTACTGGCAAGTTACTTGAACTTCAATTCAAAGAATATTCTGAATTTGTTTATCGTCAAGTTTGCGGGAATTTGAGTAATTCAGGTAATCAAGCAAAGCTAAAATTCCAGTCTTTCCATACTCGAGAATTCAAAAGGGAAACATAGTAGGAAACTTAGAACTGCTGCATGAAGGGTATCTCCCAGTCATCGTGGCAAGCCAAGTTATCCATCTTCCCCAAGCTTGAAAGGGTAGCAAGGCAAGATTCCATCAAAGTGTGATTCTATCAAAGGATTCAAAGCACGTCTAAGCATCACTCCTTTAAGACCAAAAGTATATGCCTTTTTCTCCTCTGAGAAGGAGAGAATTCCTTGTCAGGGGAAAAAACAGATGTGGCTTCGTTTTCTCGTGTCTTTCTAGGTAAAATAAGGCATTGCTTTCACCCTTGCCAAATGTAAAGAATCCCCTCAGTTTCAGCAGACTTAGATTACCAAGGTGTTTTTAAGCAAATCTAAACTAATTAAGATGGAAACCTTGTTGGCTAAGCAATTTAAACTATATATGCTTTTCTTAAACAAGTTTAATATTTATAAAAATTAATAAATTAATAGACACGTGTCAAATTTTTATTTGTGGAGTTTAAAAACTCTACAAATAATAAATTCTTATAACAATTAAATAAAATTTCTGTTTAAATTATTGTGGTTGGGTAACCAATAGGATGTCGAAACGTGTCAATCGCTAACAAGTTACGCCGTTGAGGAATGCAACCCCGTGGGAGCTTGATGCCACCTACCCTCACATCAGCTTCAGACGTCAGCAAAAAGATACTTACAAACGGAGTAAAATAATCATGCAAAGCATAGAATCTCAAACCTTGCTTCCTTATATTTCCATGGCGCCACAATGGATATCCACTGTCTCTCTCTCTCTCTCTCTTCGTTTTGGTTTTTCTCCTATCTCTTTTGCTGTGATCCTGATATCTCTTGAAAGTTGTAAGTCTCTCTTGCTCTTTTTCATGTTGATTTCCTTTGCCTTCATGTTTTAACGATTGGTTTTGTGCTGATCATGGGAATTGCAGGTAAAAAGTGATTTGATTGGAGGGAATAAATGGGTAAAACAATTAAGCTCTTTGGTTTTGCTTCTGATGTGTCTCAACGAGAAGTAACGGAATTTCTAGAGGAATATGTAGGGAAGGGAGCCATCGAGGCTGTGAAAGTTGGGCAGTCCAGAAAGGAAGGCTTGAGAGCTCATGTCAGGGTCCAATTTAAAACAGCTGAAGATGCTGACATGGTCTTGGCCTGGACTGCTGATCAAGCTCTATGGCATAACGATTCTTATTTGAAAGCCTGGACAATGAAGCACAACATTATCCCAACACCGAAACCACAGTTCACCCTGAACAGCATAGATAATTTGACGTTGCAATTCGGATGCCAGGTTTCGAGCCAAAAGTTTTCTGTCCTTTGGAAAAAGGATGAGGTCTCCTTGAAGTATGGCTCCAAATTGGACAGATTATACTTTCTTCTATCGTATAATTCCACGGACTACAAGCTTGAACTGTTCGATGACTGTGTTTGGCAGATTGTGCTACACCATCCCCCGGATCAAACTAAGAAGTTTCTGAACATTCAGGTATGCTGCAAATTGGTTGGTTTGATTTGGATTGATTCCTGTTCTCTTTCCATTACTAGATGTTACAAAAGCCTCTTTCTTATTTGAAGAACAACGCATGGTTTTGTGACTTGTGAGACTTAGATAACCCTGTCTTCTTAGATCACCATGCACAAACTATTCTTAATTCATCCAATAAATATGTCTCTTTCCCATAAATATTTTTAAATTTGAACTTCACCCATTAACTTAATTATTTTTATTTTTTCAATTGTTAAAATATCATATTATTGACATATAAAATAAAAAAGCGTAAAAAATTTACTCAAACCATTGCTATGATATTCTTATTTTGGTAATAATTTTCATATAAAATATAGTTTTATGCTTTATGATAAAAGAAAAATAAATTTATTTATTTATTTTACTCACTCACTAGATCACTTGTTTAAGCAATTTTTGAAGTGTATATTTTATTTTTTTTAAACGACTTTGTCTTTAGGTGTATATATGTATATATTTATTTATTTTATCCCTCAATATTTATGACTTTTTCCCCATTTTTAGTGTTATAAAATGGTACAATAGTTTTAATTTTCTCCACCATCATGGGGGATTATTATTGATTTTATTTTGCTCCTTTCTATCTTATTTGACATTTATAGTTACTTGGGGCCCCTCGGATCCATGAGAGAGATTTAACTATTCTCAACTCTTCCAAGGAAGTTAGTGAAGATGATGATGAACAGTGGATTAGGACAGTTGATTTTACTCCAGGCTATTGCATTGGTCAGTCTTTTGGTTTATGTTTGGAGCTCCCTCGAGGTGTGAAACTCCCAAAATTTGATGAGAGTTTTTATTATAGGAAAGTTAAAGACAATTTCATTCTGGAGAATGGTTCTAGTTTTTCTTGCAACCCTGATCTTGTTCCTATGATAACTCCACCTGAAGGTTTTGACTTGCCATATGGTGTCTTGTTCAAAGTAAATTCTCTGGTCCAACATGGTTGTCTTCTCCCGTCAACTCTTGATGCCGATTTCTACCAGTTGGTTGACCCTCGTAGAATAGATATTGCATTCATAGAAAATGCATTGGAGAAATTTTATAGCTTCAAAGAATATTGCTATGAACCTGTAAAGTGGCTGGCTGGGCAGTATAAGAAATACCGCGAGTTGGAAAAACCTCTAAGACGTCCCATTCTTCCCTCTGATGATGGTCTAGTAGCTGTGAGAAGGGTTCAAGTCACCCCATCTAAGGTGTACTTCTGTGGTCCGGAGTTGAATCTTTCCAATCGTGTTGTACGTAATTACAAAAAAGATATTGATAACTTTCTTCGCGTTACTTTCGTTGATGAGGAACTAGGAAAGATGCATTCGACAGATTTGTCTTCGAGCACATCTGTTACGAGTGATGCAAAGCGCAATAGAATTTATGACAGGATCTTGTCGACTCTTATAAAGGGCATTGTTATTGGCGACAAGAAGTTTGAGTTTCTGGCTTGTTCAACAAGTCAATTACGAGAAAACTCCATTTGGATGTTTGCTTCAAAACCTGGGCTTACAGCAGTAGATATCAGAGAGAAAATGGGTCATTTTCATGCCATAAGGAATGTGGCAAAATATACGGCTAGATTAGGTCAGTCTTTGAGCTCATCTAGGGAAACTTTAGAAGTAAGCATGAATGAAATTAAAATCATTCCTGACATCGAAGTGGAAACTGGTGAAGCTAAATATTGTTTCTCTGATGGCATTGGAAAAATATCTGAAAAGCTTGCTAAGGAAGTGGCCTTGAAATGTGGCTTGAGAATTCACACTCCATCTGCATTTCAA
Organism: Theobroma grandiflorum; assembly: GCA_036013995.1. Taxonomy (NCBI): domain Eukaryota; kingdom Viridiplantae; phylum Streptophyta; class Magnoliopsida; order Malvales; family Malvaceae; genus Theobroma; species Theobroma grandiflorum. The sequence continues at coordinate 3,590,744 of CP142127.1, forward strand.
ATTCGATATGGTGGGTACAAAGGAGTTGTAGCTGTCGATCCAACATCTTCAGTAAAATTATCATTGAGAAAGAGTATGCAGAAGTACGAAGCAGATAGTACTAATCTAGATGTGCTGTCATGGAGCAAACATCTCCCTTGTTATCTTAATCGCCAAGTAATCATCCTTATGTCCACTCTTGGAGTTAAGGATTCTGTTTTTGAAAGGAAACAGAAAGAGGTTTTAAATGAATTGGATGCGATTTTGCTGGATCCAGAAAGGGCACGGGAGGCAATGGAGTGGATATCTCACGGAGAACTTACCAATTGTTTAAGAGGAATGCTCATGTGTGGTTACCCCCCAGATTCAGAACCGTTTCTATCAATGATGCTACGAACCATTCGTGCTTCAAAATTGCTAGATTTGAGGACTAAAACCAGGATTTTCGTTCCAAATGGGAGAACCATGATCGGATGCCTCGATGAAACGGGGACTTTGGAATATGGTCAGGTGTTTGTGCAGTATTCTATGTCTAGAAGAGGGCAATCTTCCGACAATGCTCTCCATGTTGTCGAGGGGAAAGTAGCTGTTACTAAAAACCCTTGTTTACACCCTGGAGACCTACGGGTTCTGAAGGCTGTGGATGCCGTGGTTTTGCATCACATGGTGGATTGCATTGTTTTTCCACAAAAAGGACATAGGTATGACCATCCGATATTCATTTGCTTTTGTGAATGTTTTTGAATTATGAATTCCTTTTAGCACTTAATTATCATATCATTTCATAAGATGTTTCCTTTTAGCACTCAATTATCTACGGGTTTCTTTCCATAATTAAACATTTCATTCTCTGATATTGTTTACATGATCAAACAGACCTCATCCAAATGAATGTTCGGGAAGTGATCTGGATGGCGACTTGTACTTTGTCTGTTGGGATGAAGATCTGATTCCTCCCTGCCAATTTCCGCCCATGGATTACGGTTCAGCATCAAGTTCCTCTTTGGATCATGATGTTACTATAGAGGTATTACTAAACTCTTAGATTCTGTATCACTATTTGTAGCAGCCAGGAAGGAATGTTTGCTTCTATATGTGTTAAATTTTAATTGCAATTTGTCTACCTTTTAACATAGCTATTTCATGGTGCACAGGAGGTTGCTGAGTATTTTACCAACTACATACTCAATGACAGCTTGGGGATCATTTCTAATGCCCACATGGTCTTCGCAGATAAAGAGCCTGCTAAGGCATTGAGTGAGCCATGCATTGAGCTTGCCAAGCTATCATCCATTGCGGTTGACTTCCCCAAAACTGGTGTTCCTGCCAAAATACCCCATCGTCTACGTGTCCATGAATATCCAGATTTCTTGGAAAAGCCTGATAAATTCACATATGAATCAGAGAGTGTCATTGGGAAGCTTTACCGTGAGGTGAAAGCTCTTGGGACAGGGGTGAGTGGTGTTAAACAATTCACCAAGAAAGTAGCAGAGCAATCCTATGACTCTGACATGGAAGTCGATGGCTTCAAGGCTTATGTCGATGACGCTTTCCATTACAAAAGTGAGTATGATAATAAACTTTATAACTTGATGCGTTACTATGGGATCAAAACTGAGGCTGAAGTGATTAGCGGGTGCATCATAAAAATGTCAAAATCTTTTGATCGAAGAAAGGACTTGGAAACAGTTCTTTTGGCTGTCAAGTCATTGAAGAAAGAAGTCAAAGGCTGGTTTAATGAAAAAGCAAGTCATGAGTTAAACTCTAACGTGCGTAATCTATTTGCAAAAGCTTCAGCTTGGTATCATGTGACATACCATCCCAGCTTTTGGGGTTGCTACAATGAAGGAATGGATCGAGAGCATTTCATCAGCTTTCCATGGTGTGTCCACGACAAGCTTCTCCAGATTAAGGAGAACAGCAGCAAAAAGTCATTAGAACGTAAGCTCAATCTTGGTGGGTTGGATTCCGATCAGAAAACTAGTTTGTGGGACGCTTGCTCTTTCATGTGAATTAAGCAATAGAAAACTTGTGTGAGTCTTAATTTGTGTAGTCTTTGAATAATCCCAAGTACATAAAATATGTGTTCATAAAAAATACTAAATAATGTATTTTCTGTATAATGATCCTTATGTTAATATGTACATAATTTTGATTTTTTTTCTGAAATAGATATTTGAGTGCATAAACATATTCATCAAATATTAATTTAAAATAGTAATATAATATCGATTGTCACTTTATTTTTTATTAAATAAATAAATAAATAAAATTACTATTATTTTAAAAATTCTAATTTAGAAAGAAAAGAGATTTGTCAATCTTTTTAGTACAAATTAAAAAAACTCATTACATTTATAAAATGAAATTTTGTTCCTTTCTTACGTGTTGAATGATATATAAAATGATATAACTACAAATAATAAAAATAAATATAGCAATTATTATTATTATGTAGGATGGTGATGATGAGACGTATCTTTTGGAAATAAGATTGTGCACAGAGGATAACTCCTTCGAACCCCTTCCTAGGCAAGTTTCGAAAAGTTTTCGGTCCCAGGAAATGGAAAAAATGATCTGATATGAGCCCATCTTACCGTACGGAATCGCACTTTTTCCTTTGAATAATTTAAATAATCTGACTTCGTAAGCCAATGTGACAAATTCCACGGAATTCTCAGGTGAACCAATTACTGACGTGGCGGAAACCCGTTGGCTAATAGTCAGAAACAAGCAATTGAATGATGATTATGTTAATATGTAAATAATTTTGATTTTTTTTTTCTGAAATAGATATTTGAGTGCACAGACATACTCATCAAATATTAATTTAAAATATTAATATAATATAGATTGTCACTTTATTTTTATTAAATAAATAAATAAATAAATAAAATTACTATTATTTAAAAAAATCTAATTTAGAAAAAAAAGAGATTGGTCAATCTTTTTAGTACAAATTAAAAAAACTCATTACATTTATAAAATGAAATTTTGTTCCTTTCTTATGTGTCGAATGATATATAAAATGATATAAATATAAATAATAAAAATAAATATAACAATTATTATTATTATGTACGATGGTGACGATGAGACCTGTTCTTTCGAAAAATAAGATTGTGCACAGAGGATCACTCCTTCGAACTCCTTCTGAAGCAAGTTTCGAAAGAGTTTCCGGTCCCACGAAATGGAAAAAAATGACCTGATACGAGTCCATCTTACCATACGGAAGCGCACTTTATTCTTTGAATAAATTTAAATAATCTGACTTCGTAACCCAGCGAGACAAATTCCACGAAATTCTCACATGAACCAATTACTGACGTGGCGGAAACCCATTGGCTAATAGTCAGAGGCCGGCAATGGAATGATGAAACGTGTCAGACACAGTCGCAGTAATTTAACTGTAAACTTCCGAGATGGAGGTGATCGAGGCCTTTCTTGCTAGCTTTGGTTATTTTCTTCGTCTCTTCAGTACTCTCGTCAGTCTTGTGATTGACTAAAAGTTGACGATGGATTCTTTCCTTCTCTTTCGGTGAAGTGAAGTCAAGAAGCTTTGTGCATTTGAGTTCTTGTTCTAAATCTCATCTCCTTCTTTCTGGTAAGGATTATTTGTTTCCTCATGATAAAAATAATATCTGTTTGTTTTCCTGGGATCATCGTGATTTTTTTCTCTTGCATGACTCACATTCTCTCCATCATTTTCAATTTCCTTTCTTTCTTATTTTGGAAATTTTAATTACACATGATATTATAATGAAATAATGATAAAAGTGGATTTCGTTCCAAGAAAACAAGATTAAAATCGGAAAGTCAATTCGAAACAATTTTCTTTCGCCGTCTGTTTGTTTGATAGTAAACCTTTTGTGACTCTGGAGAAGTTAGACCTATTTCCCTGTCTTAGAAGTTGGATGCTTCTCCATTTGTCCATTTTACTTTGCTTTTGTTTCTGTTTCACAAGTGTTTGTTTGATGATGATTTGTCATATATATATATATAATATTAATATTCAATTTATCCTTTGTTCATAGTTTATAACTTGTTCAAATACTTGATATAAATGGTTTAACCTTAATGTAGAAGTAAACTGATATGGAAATTTATTTTTATATGGCGGCGGTTGTGAGATTATATGCTCTTTAAGGAGGTAAAATTGATCAATGATTAGACCAAGATGTAGTTTTATACACGGTACTCTCTAAAACTACTAAACACATGAAAAAAGGAGTGAACCAGTTACCCTTCAGAATGGGACTGATATTGTATTTGGATGGGACTAATATATTTTTGCTCAATGACTACCTGTGTTTAAGAGTATTTTGCAAATAAACAGGAATCTCTGGTGATGTTGGATCATGCAGCATTGCAAATATTTTGTGTTGTTTGGGCAGAGGGAACGCAGATCCTCATCATACAGGGCATTAATGTAAAAATCGCCAGATATCTGTGCTATTAAATGCATCTTCTACTACTACTTGTAAAAATACATAGAATTTTAGTTACTTCTTTCTTTCTTTCTTTTTTGGTTTGAAAGCTTGACTGTTTCATTTAAAGTATGCTTAATTTGTCCCCTATCTTGGTGCATTTTGCAGTATTTATATAAATATTGGTCTCTGGTTTTTGGTTTTTGCAGTGACTTTTATGTTTTAAAGTGGAAAGAGCATAAAGTAAATTGATTCCATGGGTAAGACAATTCAAGTTTCTGGATTCCCCTCAAGTGTGCATGCAGAGGAAGTTAAAACATTTTTGGAGTCGTATACAGGCAAGGAAACTGTTTATGCCCTAAAAATTAGGCAGCAAAAAAAGGGAGGAAGAGCATATGCTATTGTGCAATTTACCAAAAGCACAGATGCTGAGCTGATCATAAGGTTGACAAATATAAGACTATACTATGGGAGTTCATATCTCAAGTCTCGAGAAATGGAGAATGATATTGTGCCACAGCCAAGAACCTTTTTGCATACCATGGAAGATGTGACATTGCATTTTGGTTGTCAGGTCTCAAATGAAAAATTTTATGTTCTCTGGGAAGAGGTTGATGTTACGGTGAATTTTGGGATGGGAATGCGAAAATTGCAATTTTTACTGTCACATCATCCGGTAGAATACAGGCTGGATCTTTTCTATGAGAACATCTGGCAGATTGAGCTGCGTCGTCCGCGCAATCAAACATCAAAGTATCTGCTGATTCAGGTTGCTTTGTTAAATTTTGACTATAAATTCATCATTAGTCTCTATAGTATTGCCCTAGGTACCTAGAAATAATATTTCAACATATCATAATTGCTTTGATGTATCAGGTTGAATAATTTTACTGTCCTTAGCAGTGTATGTCACTTTTGTTTTGCTAATTTCTAGTCTACTATGAAATGATTTGAATGTGAACTTGCTAAATGGCTGACAATGTTATTTCCATGAAAATTGTATAGAGTTTGTCATTACTGCTGATCTAGGGGAATAGAAAGTTTTTTCTTTGGCGGTTGTCATTTCATCTCATTACTTCAGAGTCATTGTGGACTTGTGGATAAGTTAATGAGTTGGTACTACTCTTGCCTTGCTTTCTGAGAAATACAAATTTATTTCCATTATATGACAACTTATACTTCTTAAAACCATCAAAACATTGCTACATGTTGGTGACTCTAAAAAACTTATCTGAAAGTAATTCTATGAGCTTCTCAGGTAACTTTGATGTATATAAAATTATGGATCTATATGATCTGAAATAGATAATTTGGAAAACTCATATTCTCTCTTAATTAAGGTTGTTCAAAGGGGATTTCAATGGGATTCTTTTCACTCTAAGTAACAAACGCTACTTGTATTAAAGATGAGCTATATTTTGCAATTGAGAATTTATGCAAATAAGAAAATGGTTGGGATCGATGTATATGTACTTGAGAAAGACTACAGATCAGCCTATATGTACTTGTAAGTCTGGAACAGGCAGTTCAAAATGGTGATTTACAGATGAATTAAATGTTGTCTTCTGAAACTTGGCTTGTGCAAGGTCTTTGATAGACTACATGGAGACAAACACGAGGGATTAGCTTTTCCATTGCAAGAAATTTGAGCTATTCTATTGATGCTGAAAAATACCATTTCCCAAAGTTTTATCCTCTCTGCTATGCTTAACTCTTATAAATGAAAAATGCTTATTATAATGCTCTGTTTGTTTTTTTTTTTTGGTAATTTTTAGTTGTTTGGCGCTCCTCGGATTTATGAGAAAGATGTACGCTCTTCTGGACTTGTGTTTGAGGATCCCTTGCTTAACTATTTTATGGATGTGCCTGATGATCAATGGGTTAGGACAACTGATTTCACTCAATCATCCTGTATCGGGCAGTCTTCTGTATTGTGTTTGGAGCTTCCTTACTACCTGCAACTTCCAAATTTCCGAGAGAACTTTGCTTACTACAAGGAAAGTGAAGGGAAATTTGTTTTGGAAAGTGGTTCTTCTTATTCCCGAAATCTTAATCTAGTCCCAATTGTAGGCCCTTCACTGGGAATTGACTTGCCCTATGAAATCTTGTTTAAGATTAATTTGTTGGTCCAAAATGGGTGTATCCCAGGACCAGCACTTGATGCTAATTTTTACCGATTGGTTTATCCACATGGAATAGACAAAGTCTATATCGACCGTGCTCTGGAGAAACTTTATTATCTTAAAGAATGCTGCTTTGAACCTTCAAGGTGGCTCCGTGAACAGTACAAAAGTTACATCGCATCTAAGAAAAGCCCAGGGTCACCTTGTATATCCTTAGATGATGGCTTGGTAAATGTAAGAAGGGTTCAGATAACACCTTCTAGGGTGTATTTCTGTGGTCCTGAGATTAATGTTTCAAATCGTGTGCTACGCCATTTTCATGATGACATTGATAACTTTCTTCGCATCACTTTTGTTGATGAGGAGTTGGAAAAGATCCATTCCACAGATTTGTTGACGAGGGGTAGGAGAACTGAAATTTATGGAAGGATTCTTTCTACTCTTAAAAATGGCATAGTCATTGGTGATAAGCGATTTGAATTTCTTGCCTTTTCATCAAGTCAATTACGGGAAAATTCAGCATGGATGTTTGCTTCTAGAGAAGGGCTCACTGCAGCAGATATAAGGACATGGATGGGAGATTTTAGTAAAATAAGAAATGTGGCAAAGTATGCTGCTAGACTGGGCCAATCTTTCAGTTCATCAACCGAAACTCTTAGTGTTGCTAAAGATGAAATTGAAATTATTGATGATGTCGAAATTAAAAGGGACGGAATTAATTATGTCTTTTCTGATGGAATTGGAAAAATATCAGCTAAATTTGCGAAGAAAGTGGCTGCAAAATGTCGCTTGAATGGTTGCACTCCTTCAGCATTTCAGATTCGGATTGGTGGGTTCAAAGGTGTTGTGGCTGTTGACCCCACCTCATCAAAGAAATTATCCCTTAGGCGGAGCATGTCAAAGTATGAATCAGAGAACACAAAACTGGATGTCTTGGCTTGGAGCAAGTATCAACCTTGTTTTCTCAATCGCCAGTTGATCACTCTCTTATCTACTCTTGGAGTTCCAGATCGTGCTTTTGAGAAAAAACAAAGAGAGGTAGTTGATCAACTCAATGCTATCCTAACATATCCTTTAAAGGCACAGGAGGCTCTGGAGTTAATGTCTCCTGGAGAGAATACTAACATTCTCAAGGAAATGCTCTTGTGTGGTTATGAACCTGATGCTGAACCATTCCTTTCCATGATGTTGCAAATATTTCGAGCATCAAAGTTACTGGAGTTGCGGACTAAAACCAGGATATTTGTTCCAAATGGAAGGTCTATGATGGGATGTCTGGATGAAACCAGAACATTGGATTATGGCCAGCTGTTTGTGCAGTTTTCGGACTCTAGGTCAGAGCAGCGTTTTATTGTTCAAGGTAAGGTAGTTGTTGCCAAAAATCCCTGCTTGCACCCAGGCGATGTGCGTGTTTTAAGGGCTGTCAACGTGCCTGATTTGCACCATATGGTAGATTGTGTTGTTTTTCCACAGAAAGGAAGCAGGTAAATCAAGACCATACTCAACCTTTTGCAATACCATACGCAGAGTGTCCTTTCTTCATTATAGTGTGCTCAAAAATCTAAAATCTACATGGCCGCGGTTATCATGCACGTTACCAGATTTGGTCTGCATCACACTTTGGCTAAATAAGTACATGCATCTTACATAGAAGTAGGCATGTGTGCATTACTGTCTATGGGGAATATGGAGTGGGTGGGGCATAAGGCCAAGTATGAATTGAACAGAAGTTTGGTGTTAGCAGTGTACACTTGGTTATGTTGTCAAATATTTATCTATTTATGTTTTGTCAAAGCTTTCTGTTTATTCTCCCTCTCTATCAAGCATTTTTTATATGGACTTAATATGGTACTATGAGTTAACTGGCACTTTTATTATCTCCATTCTAATTGTCATCTCCACTATAGTCTATCTCTTCCATTTCCAGAATCAAGTTTTTTTGATTGTGCAATTGTTGCTAGTTTGTTGTCATGAGGGCTTGGTTAGTTTATGTGGCTGTACATCACTCACAAATTTTGTTGGTTTTTTTGTCTCTCTTTGTATAGGGTATTGATTTTTAGCCTTTTTTGCTAGTGCCTTTTAAAGGTACTGCATCACTGGATGTTACACAGTACTAAAACTTATATTTCCTTTTCTTCTTGGTAGAACTGGTTGACCGTGTATTTAAAATTGGGAAATATACCTTAAGGGAGCAACTGACACTTACAGTTGGGAGAAAATTATTTCTGCTTCCTCTGAGGGTCCCTAACATTACCTTTCTGAACTTGATACAACTTCATAAATGAGTGAGCATAGAGATTGTATTAAAAAATTTGGGATAAAAACTGTGAAACTACGTATGTGATTATAATTGTAGCTTTTCTGAGGGTTGTGATCTTGGGGTTGGTTGCACCTGACTCCATCTAGTCTCCAAGGGATTTAGCTATGGTAGCAGACATTTTTGTTAAGCGGGGTATTCCTGAATTACATATTTGCTATACCTATATTCTTTTGTATTATATGGATAAGTTCTGTCCTATTTATGGATGTTATCTGTATTGTTTTTCTTTTTTTTCTTTGATGTATTTACACATAACGAGATTATAGGCAACTTGACTGTTTTCTTTAGAATTTTCACTATGCAGAGTGATTTATTGACCCAAAACTGTGTTAAATTTTTAGACCTCATCCAAATGAGTGTTCTGGAAGTGATCTGGATGGTGATATCTACTTTGTCTGTTGGGACCCTGAATTGATTCCATCTAAACAAATATCTCCTATGGATTATTCACCAGCTCCAACTACGACATTGGATCATGAAGTTACCATTGAGGTATTGAAGCATTCAGATTATATTCTGCATAATTTTATCTAATTGTGCTTGTTATCCACTTTTCACAAAAAAAAAAAAAAAAATTGTGCTTGTTATCGTATTCTCTTGTTATTGTTTCTTGATGCTAAAATGCATGATTTATGCTCCCTCTCTCTCTCTGCTACATTTTTTTGGTTTTAAGGGTATTATCAATTTGACATTGTTCAAAACTCTTACGGTTCATGTTGTCAACCATTTAATGATCTATATGTGGCACCAATGTAACAGCTAAGGACCAATTATTTAATGTTACATGTTGGATCCTGCTTCTTATTTTGGAAGTCATTTTTAACACAATTTTGCTTATGTTAGATTGTATAACTCCTCTTATGATATATGCTTAAAGGTGTATTTGGCATTTGCTTACAGAAAGTAAATTCTCTTTACAAAATTATAGGAATGTGAGTAACTAATTGTGAGTGAGTTCAGAGTTCCAAGGCTCTAAACTAGATAAGTTTATAATTAGTGCGCAAATTTGTAAACTCCAATTGAAAGCAAATATTGTTGACTAATTATTATCTAAATAAATCAAATGTATGATAATGCAGATGACGGTAATCCAACAAGATAGTTAAGCAATAGTGTTATTTAAGGTATTTAAATTGAGCATCTATGCAATTTTTTTTGATAATTTTCATTTAATCCACATTTTAGGAAGGTGAAGCAAGTTAATTTGAAAAAAACTACGGTTATCCGTATTAGCTAACTATAATAGAGAGAAAAAAAGGGAGACAATAGAGAGGACTGCAATAAATTGAAAACTAAAACAGTAACCGAAACAAATTTAATAAAAAAAGTTATATAAGGAAAACAAGAAGATTTTGGAACTTTCCTTGGCAAGAAGATGGAATTATAGCTCTTTTCCTCCCCTTTCTTTACTGGACTCTTTATTTAGTTAGGCTTCCATAGAGGAACTGGCTGATTGCCTATGAGAAACATTTTAATTTTATTGACTGTTGTTTGATAAAGTCAAAGACTTCAATGTTGAAGATTATGTGCTAAGCTTTTAATATTGAATTGGCTTTGTTGATGTTTTCAATGCATTTTCACTTAAAATATTCTGTTAATTAGTGTTTAAAAAGAGCAACAAAATATATTGGAGAAACTACAACTGTTGAAAATTTTGATTTTACACTTTATCCGGCTACCAAATAATACTGTTGAAAATTTTGATTTTACACTTTATCCGGCTACCAAATAATACCTTACTTAAAAAATAATAATTAAGAGAGAAAGAGAGTGAGTTGGGGGGGGACTAAAGGTCACTTCTACATTATCCACCTTTTTTTTCCTAAGAAAAGAAAAGAAGGAGGAGGGGGGGGGGGGGGGGGGGGGGTGTGGAGGTGGACTAAAGGTCACTTCTATATTATCCACCTTTTCTTTCCTGAGAAAAGAAAAGAGGGGAGGCAGTGGTGGTGTAGGGGTCAAAAGAAGGCATAGCCACAAACGTGTGCATATTGTTTCGGTACCTAACATTGCTTGTCCTGTGTATCTTTGATCCTCTTACACCCAAAGCCTTTATAACATACTATTTTTTTTTAACTCAAAATCCTGTTTCTTTCTTTTGTATTTCTTCAGACCAGACTCTGAATCCAGAGCAACTCTACCCCCTTTCTAGTGATTATATTCTTAAAAATGCCCAATTCCTTTCCTCCTCTGCTTTTCCACCCTTCTTGGAGAAAAGTAAAGTAGAATTAAGAGCAAAGTTTCATGAGTGGAGAAATGTTGACTGTATCAAATAGTCATACAACTAATATATCTACATGCTTGCAGCGTCATGCTTAATTCTAAATTGTGTTTTGTGAATGCAACATTTGGATACTTTCCCGAATCCTTGAAGGGTCATGATGTTACATCTTTGTTTGCACCAAGACCATATGAATTAATGACTGTAATGTTCCCCTGAAATTTCTTTCTCATGCTAAAAATGAGAATAATTTCTTCTGTATTCAAGATGAATGATGTTCATTTTGGTGCAGGAAGTTGAAGAGTATTTCACGAACTACATAGTCAATGACAGTTTAGGAATCATTGCAAATGCTCATACTGTTTTTGCTGATAGACAACCTGGGAAAGCAATGAGCAGCGAATGTATACAGCTTGCAAAGCTGTTTTCAATTGCAGTTGACTTTCCAAAAACTGGTGTACCAGCTGAAATACCACAAGAACTGAGAGTTAAAGAGTATCCAGATTTCATGGAGAAGCCAGACAAACCAACCTATCAATCATACAAAGTTATTGGAAAGCTTTTCCGAGAGGTGAAAGACCTTGCACCCAATGAATGCTTTATCAAGTCCTTAACTCGGGAAAGATTGGAGAGGTTTTATGATCCTGATATGGAAGTTGATGGCTATGAGGATTATGTTGATGATGCTTTCTATCATAAAAGTAATTATGATTACAAATTGGGGAACTTGATGGACTATTATGGGATCAAAACTGAGGCTGAAATACTCAGTGGGGGTATCATGAAAATGTCAAGATCTTTCACGAAGCGAAGAGATGCAGAAGCAGTTGGTGTGGCTGTGAGGTCCTTGAGGAAGGAAGCTAGATCATGGTTTAATGAAAAGGGAAGTGGGTTAGATTCTGAAGCAGATGATCTATATGCAAAAGCCTCTGCTTGGTACCATGTCACGTATCATCCAAGTTATTGGGGCCTGTATAATGAGGGAATGAATAGGAATCATTTTCTGAGCTTTCCTTGGTGTGTTTATGACAAGCTGATCCCCATCAAGAAAAAGGTGACTAGTAGAAGAAATTCACGATTGTCATCTCTAGAATCTCTGTTTGCACGTGGATTACATTTGCATTGAGTGATTTGGTGGATGTTCCCCTTTAGTCTGAAGCAGATAAATATGGATAGCTCGTCGGTCCTAGTTAAGTGTGTGTATATATTCATACCAAATATTGTATTGGTAGCGACTGTATGCTATCTAATGTAAATACGCAGTGTTGATGTTTGGAATCGGTAGCGACAGAATGCTATCTAATGTAAATACCCAGTGGTGATGTTCGAGAGAGAACACCGTACGATATGCTACTTATTTATGTTGGTTTGGTTTCTTGAGATTGTGCAACAAATCACAGTGGGTTTCACTCCCCCTTAATCATTGGAGCTGTTCAATGACATGCACCAGTGCATGGAATTTGAGGATTTGTAATGCTAAAAACCTAGAGATTTCCTATACATTGCTCTTCTTTTCTGTTTAAGCTTTCATTGCAGGCGCAAGGCTGCTGATGGTTGGGCTCAGGTAAAAGTAAACGGCTGGTCATATCTTTCCTTAGGATTCTTCTTTTTTGTACATATTGGTTGTTCATAGAATATAAATATGAGATCTGTGTCCAACCATAGACAAGTCTATACTTTGTAATGAAGTTGCTGCCTTCAGGAATTTATATTTCTTGGTGGGTTAAATCATCGTCATCAGCTCTAAATTTACTGAAACTGGAAATATCATACGATAATAGAAATTTTTATATCAGGTTAGCCCAAATAGGACTTGCTTTGGACTATGGGTCTTATTCAATGGTAAAATTATAGAATACTACTGCATAGTTCGTGCTGAGAAACAAGTGCAATGACCAGAGCAGAGTGGTAAAGGATTCTAAAGTACCATCTTGAAACCTATTATTTGCGGGTCAGAACTATAAATAACTGAGTTCCTGCAGTGTAGCTTGCATTCAACAAGTAAGAGTACTCTTCAGCTTTCCTGTCCAGTCGATCAAATAATTCGTCGATAATCTTGTTCCCAAAATGCTTGCTGATGATTCCCTCCATGCCAGCTCTTAAGTGCATTACACAAGGTCGTGTACCAAGCTGGATATCTATCTTAGATAAGGGATTTGTTGTCTCTATTTTCTCAATGCTAAAACAGCCATTTCTTTCTATGATGTCTTTCATCTCCTTCAGAGAGGCAGCATAAACAGGTAAGTTGAATGAGTCCACCAGGGATTCACTTATTATTTCCTGCAGCAAAGCATATCAGCTTCTTCAGTTATATACTTGTTTTAGACATTTCAGGGTAACTTGTAAAGCTCTTGCTTGGATTTTGTAGTTTGTTAGGTTTGAGAACAGATGATGTGACTTACCTCCTTTGCCATGTCCATGAGGCTTGAACCCAGAAGGTCAAACATCACACCGGATGGAACGCGAGAGTTAGGTATCCCATCAGGGATTGATGGCAAGATGAGCACCATCATTCCTCCAGCCACAAGCTCCTTAGCTCTAGCATCCAAAAATATCCCCATGTCCTTGGCAAATTGGGCTGCATAAGCATTGCCCACGTCTTCTGCAGCATTTGTGTAGTGAATCCTTCCCTTGTTCCATGCAGGGGAGTTCTTGTCTAGCACCTCTTCTGGAACCTTGGAAAGCCACTGTAATGCATAGGAGGAATGAACAAAATGGAGAGATGACTTGGGAAATAACCGGTTATAAAAGGATCCTGGCACTCCAGCTGCAAAGTACTCCCTTTGAGATGGGAGGGAAGCAAACAGGGTATTGAAATCATTGGAAGCATGATCATTGAACAACACTTGGAATTCTGGCAATTCGGAAGAAGGATCCTGAGTTTGGTATTTATGCTGCATCGCTTCGAGTACGTTTTGCATAGCAATGAAGGTGTTTGGTCCAACTGAGCATCCTAAATCTGCAATACGCAATGTGTTTGAAGTAGAAGAGAGTTTCTCTATGTTAAGCTTCTCCGTTATCGCTTCATGGATCTTTGCATCTGTAATGCTTGTAGCCGCTCTCTGCAACAGTTATTGATCTCACTTAGGTTCTGGTGTTACCAAAAAGTTAATAATTTCAGCTACTTGTTTCTTATTATTGTTGTGTGAAATAATACTGACAATTTCAGTGCCCTCATTGAAGATTGTAAGGTCTGTCTTAGGAGGATCTGGTGCTGCCAAACCAGTCAGCCAGATTTGACACTCACTTTGGCTAGGAAACTGATGAGAAAACTTGTTAGCATGCCATGAAGCATGCTGGAGGATAATGATTGTAAAATCAACTACAAATCTGTTTATTGAACTTTGAACACTTGCACCTCAATACTCATGGTAAAGTGAAAAAGGCTTGAAGTATTTTACTGTTTATGTTCTAAATTTCTTTATTCTTTTTAAAAAGAGAAAAAATGTAAAAAACTCTTATTCCTTAAATTTTAATCATAATTTCACAGGAATATATTAATATTCAAATAAATAATTTATCTTAAATGTACAAACAGTGTTAACAGACAAACATGAAATATTTAAAATATCTTTCTTTTTTCTTTTTCCTTTTTACTATTTTTCTTTCTCTTATACTGATTGACTACGCTTACTTTCGTTAGCTAGTCACGAGGTCAGATCTGTCCAAAGGGAGTGCGATTTGGGCATGCTCGCTGCAATCAGATCATGCTCCAGGGATGACTAACGGGCAAGAGGTAAGGTAGAGAGAATTTTTTTTTAAATAGGAGAGAGAAATTTTTTAAATAAAAAATAATAGTTTATATAGTGTGATATTTTTTAAAATTAATAAAAAATATAATTATTTAAGAAATATTATTTTATTGTCAAATTAATAAAAATATTAACAATTACGTAACGGTTAGATTTACGAGTTCAATGAAAGATTTTTTTTTTAAAATAGAATATCGATTTTTGTAAAATTATGATCAAAACTTATAAGATTTAATGTATTTTATCTAAAAATATATAAAAAAAAAAAAACAAAGAAAGAAAGAAAGTGGCATGAATCTAGTACATACTTTTACAATTGCAGACCATTAGATACCTCGACAGATATAAGCATGAAACTGCAACATGTTTTGACATTGGGCAACATAGCATACAGGTTAAAGAAAGAAGTACAGACCCTAAAATGATGGGTTAAGGTCAAAAGTCTCGACTGTCCTGTCCTTGTATCATTGTCGAGCAGTACCAAAAGATAAAAGGCATACCTGTAAATATGAGTTCTTAGTGTAGCTGTAAGCTCCGTCACCGCCATTCATGGGATACGACTCCAGAACTTCACCAGTGTTATTGCTCATCCTCAAGCCTTTCAACGGTTCAACTCTCTGTCACTTTCACTCAATCAACCTATCTGGCTTGGGGTGAGAGTCGCCTTGGCTTTACCTATTTATAGAATGTCAATATTCAAAAGATGCTAGGATTTGGATTAGTATCAACCCAAACATACTTTAGTGGTAAACAATTGACTTTAAAACAAGCCATATTGACTGGAGTTTCGGTGACTTTGAAGAGAAAATTAGTGTAACAGTGGCACGGAAATTGTAGTAAATACCATTCACTACATCTAGATTGCAGGTAGAAAGTCAAATATAGACACCTATCTTGATGTTGAAATCTTCTTATCCAGAAATATTATGGATATTTTTGGGCAGAAAAGTCTCACATTAGAAAATGTATATGAATGTATGTATGTATGTATGTATGTATGTATGAATATATGTATGCATATGAATGTATGCATGTATGAACATATGATGAATTCACCATCACTTTCACTTTCACTCCTCACCCTCACTTCCTATTCTACAGCAGTCTATCATTCAATGCGAACCATGATCGGTGGCTGCAAACAAGGAAACAGAGTGAGAAGAGAAGTGAAACTTGCGAGTGAGTATATCATTTCTCATGGGCGATGACAAAAATGGTGAGACAGGCGGCGCAGAGGCTCAGACAATATGAGAGAATATCAGATTCATTTCACATCCAAGAAAATCAGGGTACAGTTAGTTTATATACAGCTCTGTAACTAATCAGAGAATGAAAGAAACAAAAACAATTAATTAAGGTCTGTTAACTAACTAACTGACATTTAAAAGAAATAAACTAATAAAAGTAACTTCTGGTAAATATGGTAAATAGCAAAACGTTGCGTTTTTGCTTTTCTCATTTATTCCTTCTTGATACGGTGCGTTTGACTCTTCCTGCTTGTTCATCCATTTGCAATCTGGAGTCTCTGTCTTTCTCTTTTCTGTCTATTCTACTGAGCCTATATATTCACATTGTTCAGCTAATACTCCCCCTCAAGATGGATAGTGGTCGTTGATCACATTCATCTTGCTTATCAGGTTATTGAACTGTTTTGGTTGTAATGCCTTAGTGAATAAATCTGCAAGTTGGAACTTAGTTGAGATGTGTACCGGATTGATGATTCCAGTCAGAACCTTCTCTCGGATGAAATGGCAATCCATTTCTATGTGTTTCGTTCGTTCATGGAACACTGGATTCTTGCAGATATTCAATGCTGATTGATTGTCACAGTAGAGACTTACTGATTCATCATGTTTGACATTGAGGTCTGCAAGTAGGTACTTTAACCAGATCACTTCACAGCATGCAGTAGCCATCGATCTATATTCAGCTTCTGTTGAACTTCTAGCCACCACTTGTTGCTTCTTTGATTTCCAACTTATCAATGATTCCCCAACAAGTATGCAGTACCCTGTTATCGACCTTCGAGTATCTGGACATCCTGCCCAGTCACTATCTGAGTATGCTGAAATTATTGGTTTTGTTCCTGCCTTCATTAGGATTCCTTGCCCAGGTGACCCCTTCAAGTACTTCAATACTCTATGTGCTGCTATGTGATGCTGGCTTCCTGGTTTGTCCATAAATTGTGAGAGAACTTGGACTGCATAAGAGATCTCTGGTCTGGTGAAGGTCAAATATAAAAGTTTCCCAACTAGCTGTCTGTAACTTGTGGGATTAATTAATTGCTCTCCCTTTTCAGCCTTACTTAGCTTGTGATTGTAGTCGATAGGTGTTGACACTGGTTTGCATCCAAGCAGACCTTGATCTTCTAACAGATCCAGTACATACTTTCTTTGGCAAATGGAAATTCCTTTAGCTGACTGATTAATCTCAAGGCCTAAGAAATATTTAACATTTCCCAGATCCTTTAATTTGAATTGTGACTTCAGATACCCTTTTACGTTATCTGATTCCTTAATGGATGTGCTTCCAACAATGATGTCATCAACATAAACCAATAGAGCAGTGAAACTTCCATCTTCTTTCTTCATTGTGAATAATGAGTAGTCTGACATGGATTGTTTAAACCCATACCTTAAGATGGAAGCTGTAAGTTTGGCATTCCACTGTCTAGACGCCTGCTTCAACCCATATATTGACTTGTGAAGTCTACAAACCATCTTGTTTTCAGCTGGGTACTCCCCCTTGATGTCATATCCCTGTGGCAACTCCATGTACACTTCTTCTTCTAGGTCTCCATTTAAGAATGCATTGTTAACATCAAGTTGAGACAATGTCCAATTACACATTGCTGCAACAGCAAAGAAGACTCTCACTGATGTCTGCTTGGCTACTGGGCTAAAGGTCTCCTGATAGTCAAAACCTTCAACCTGGTTATAACCTTTTGCTACCAATCGAGCCTTGTACCTTTCTATGTCTCCATTTGCCTTCAGCTTGACTTTATACACCCACTTACATCCAATCGCATGAGAATTTGGAGGCAATGGAACTATACTCCATGTCTTATTATCTTTCAAAGCCTTAAGTTCAACATTCATGGCCTCTTTCCAATGAGAATGGTTTGCTGCATCTTGGTAAGTGCTTGGTTCATGAATGTTTGACAAGGATATAGTGAAGGCTTTATGTTCTGGTGAAAGGTGGTGATGAGACAAATAATTTGAGATAGGATATCTGGTGATAGAATTTGATTGTAATGGTAATTCTGTGTAGTAAGCATCTAAGTACTTAGGAGCTTGTCTGTGTCTAGAACTCTTCCTAAGTGGCTGAAAAGGCTTCAAACAATCAGTGGTATTTTCTGTTTCTATTTCCTCAGGTTCTATGTCATTAACAGGTACTGAATCATGGGGAATTCTATTTTGAATTGGTGTGGAAACAAGTTCTGGACATGGTGTGGACTCATTTTCAAGAAATTCAGCAGGTATGAATTCATGATCAGGAAAATTAGGTTGGTCAAAGTCAAAATCATCAATATGACCATCATGCACATCAGGTGTTTGATAAAATCCAGAATATTGTGTATCATGCTGCAAATCTTTGAATGGAAATATATTCTCATGGAAAACAATATTTCTAGATACCTTAACCTTTTGTGCATCTAGATCATAAACCTTATACCCTTTTATGTAATTTGGATAGCCTATAAAGACACATTTATTTGCTCTGCTATCAAGCTTCTTTCTGTTGTGTTGCAACGTGGACACAAAGCATAGACACCCAAAAACCCTGAAATAATCTAGATTTGGTTGTTTTTGGTAAAGCACTTGGTATGGTGATTTATTCTTTAGGACTTTGGTTGGCACTCTATTGATTATATGAATAGCAGTTAACACTGCATCACCCCAAAAATGCATTGGAAGTTTTGATTGGTGCATGAGGGCCCTAGCTACTACCAAGATATGCTGATGCTTTCTTTCCACTACCCCATTTTGCTCTGGAGTTTCGATACAGGACAAATGATGAATTATTCCAGTTCTTGCATAAAAATCAGCTAGTTCAAATTCCTTTCCATTATCTGATCTTATGCATTTAATTGAAGAATTAAACTGTCTTTGAACAAAAGCATTGAAAGATTGAATGATTGATGCAACTTCAAACTTTCCTTTCATTAAAAATATCCAAGTAAACCTTGAAAAGTCATCTACTATGGTGAGGAAATATCTGTGTCCAAAAAGTGTTGGGACTTCATAGGGTCCCCAAAGATCTGTATGAATTAGTTCAAAAGCTGTTTTTGTACTTTGCATATGTGTTGGGAAAACAAGTTTCCTTTGCTTAGCAACAGGACATACTTCACATAGCAAATCATTTCTACATTTGATATTTGGAAAAGTTTGGTTTAATACATAAATCCTTTCCATAGGTGCATGCCCCAGCCTAAAGTGCCAGAGATCAAAGTTCTTACACCCTGACTTAGAGAAATTGACAGATAAAACAAAAGGAAATTTGATAAGTTTTTCAATTGTAAACTGATGTAACTCTTGTTCATCCATGTCCTGCATCAGAAAAAGTCCAGAAGACAACCTAGCAACCCCAGTCACCCTCCATGTGGCTATATCCTGGATAACACAATGGCTGTCAGTAAAGAAAATGCAGGTTTTCTTGGATTTTGTAAGTTCACTTACTGATATCAGGTTGAATTTAAAATTGGGTACACAAAGTACATTCTCTAATGTCAATAGAGGGGTCAATCTGACAGTTCCTATATGAGTAACTAAAGCCCTTCTATTGTTTGGTAACTGCACAAAACAATTGTCAACCTGTTTGACAGAAACAAAATTACTCAATGAGCAAGAAATATGATCTGTTGCACCTGAGTCAATTATCCAAGAATTTTGTTTTACCATGAGAATATTTGCATGATGGTGTTTGTTTGGCATGTTATTGAAGGTATTAATGTAAGGATGGTTTGAGGTAATACCTGCCAAAGTTGAATTGACAAGGGTCTGTTTTGTCTGTTGATTATTTTGTGCTGTACTCTTACCATCAATGCATGTCATACCATTCTCATTCAAGATCTCCATCAATCTGTTGACTTGCTGCTTGAGGACAGATAATTGGGACATTGATCCAGTTCGAGTTGACTCCTCCTCCTGATCAGATTGATGTTCTGCAACATGGTTATCTCCTCCAGTTGATACACTGTTTGCTGCTGCCTTCCCTCTTCTGAAATTGTTTTTCCCTTTGTTGAACTTAAAGTCTTCCGGGAATCCCACAATCCTATAGCAATTTTCCTTTACATGTCCTCTTTTTCCACAATGGCTGCAAGTCACATCTTTTCTGACCTTCTTCTTTCCATCTGCTGAAGTGAACATAGCACCGGATTCCAGCACTGGCTGTGGTTGAAACATGAGGTTTCTCTGAGCTTCCTCCCTAAGCATCAAGCTGTACACCTTATCCAATGTTGGGATTGGATCCATAAGTATTATCTGTGACCTAACCCCTGAAAAAGACTCATTCAACCCATTCAAAAATCTAAAGACCATATCTTTCTGATATTGGTCTGTGTATCTCTTGAAGCAATCAGCATTGCACCTTCCACATTCACAGTGTGGGAGAGGTCTGAAATTCCTCAATTCTTCCCATATACCCTTCAACTCAATGAAATAAGAGTCCACTGATCTTGTTCCTTGTGTAATGTTCCCTAATGTGTATTGCAGATTGCACACCCTTGTGTCATCGGGCTGTGCAAAATTCTGCTTCAAGGTGTTCCATATATCAGTAGCTGACTCCATATAAAATACTGTTGATGCAATCGGTTGAGTGAGTGAATCCAAGATCCAAGCCACTATAAGGTTGTTGCATCTTGTCCAAGGTTCATACAGGGGGTCTGTTACAGCAGGTTTTGGCAGTGTGCCATTCACAAATCCAAGTTTGTTCCTAATTGACAAGGCTAAAAGGAATGATCTACTCCAGGCTATGTAGTTGTTTGTGGTTAGTTTAGGATTAATTACTACTGAACTAGGTTGGTCTGTATGATGCAGATAATAGGGTGATTGGGGGTCTGAAGTTGGGGATATCTGCTGTCTTACAACGGCAGTTGTTGAGGCTTGAGCCCTCAACTCAGTTGATTCTGTAAACTCAGCCATCAAGTTTTAGATCTGCTACTGTTCGATTCAATGCCTAAGAGAGTTTGCTAACCAAACAACAAAGGAAGAAGATCCCGAGGAACTTACAGGTGAGATAAGGAAGAGATGAAGCCAAAAAATCCAGTAGTGAGGTACCTGTGCCTATTCTCTGCAAGGACCCTTAACCTGCTTTGATACCATGACAAAAATGGTGAGACAGGCGGCGCAGAGGCTCAGACAATATGAGAGAATATCAGATTCATTTCACATCCAAGAAAATCAGGGTACAGTTAGTTTATATACAGCTCTGTAACTAATCAGAGAATGAAAGAAACAAAAACAATTAATTAAGGTCTGTTAACTAACTAACTGACATTTAAAAGAAATAAACTAATAAAAGTAACTTCTGGTAAATATGGTAAATAGCAAAACGTTGCGTTTTTGCTTTTCTCATTTATTCCTTCTTGATACGGTGCGTTTGACTCTTCCTGCTTGTTCATCCATTTGCAATCTGGAGTCTCTGTCTTTCTCTTTTCTGTCTATTCTACTGAGCCTATATATTCACATTGTTCAGCTAATAGGCGATTCAATATTTTTAAAAGCTTAAAACGTTTAAATATTTAAATAATTTTTTTATTAAAATTAAAAAAAAATTATAATTAGTTAGAGATTATTAAAAACATATTTATATTTATTGAAAATATAAAAAATAATTAAGAATTATTTGTATTATGAGAATTGAAAAATGATATAAAAATAAAAATATTTTAAATACATAATTAGAAAAGCAAGAAAATATATAATTTTATTAATTATTTTAATTTTAACATAAGTGAGGAAGCGAGATAAATAATTAAAAATTAATAAAAAATAAAAAATAAAAGAAAATAAATATTTAATAGATATTGACTTTTAAAAATATTTTATTAATTATTTTATTTTTTATATATTTTTAATATAATTAATTATATTATATAAAATTATGAGATTTATAAAATTGTAAGACCTAAAGCAAAGGCTTTGGTGTCATCCTTGCGCAGGGCCATGCTAATCTGTATTGTTTCAATTTTATCGGATGTCCCTGAACGCTAAAGCCGGCCCTGTCACTTCTCAAAACCATATCACAATGCTCCTGACAGACAGCTCTTATAAGGAACAAGTTGTTGTGAAAAGTTGACATTTTCCCACTCTGGACTTTATTGGTAGGTGTTGATGCTGGTCGCAAAGAGAGAGAACAGTGCAAAGCCTGATGGCAGAAAAGATAATAACAAATGGAAAGCATGGAACTGATGGGATCAAACTTACAGGTTAAAAAATAGAAACTTGTCAATTGATGGATGATGATCAACAGTTGAGCACTTGTTGAGCAAAACACCAACGGCCCAAAGGGCTCATAAACATTGCAATTGATTAAACATTTTCTTTATGTATGTTTGTGCAACATGGGGGCAGAGTTGTCTTAAAAATATCAGAGAAATGTTATCATATATACATATAGAAAAGAGCAATATTTTTAGCTTACAAAAGGGTCAGATTACTGAGTTCCCTTTGGAGCAATGTCATGGTTAAAGGTTTGGAATTTAAAGCAATTAACTTGTCTGCAATATTGAAAGTAGATTTCAAAGAGTGACTATGGAGTGTGGAGAGACAGGGTCGTGTAATTGGCTGTGCTTGAAAGGAGCAAGAAAGAGAAGAGAGGGGGAAATGGGGAGAAAAGGAAGGAAAAGCTTGAGCATGGAGAAAAGGCAAGGGTTGCTCGGAACAAGACTAATTCAAAAGACTCAAGAGTAAAGAAGAAGACAAAACAAGCAGAAATTATAATGGATTTGATTCATTAGTGCTTCTTATGTTCATTAATCAATCTATCCAACAATCTATGTAACATATGAACTTTTAAGATTGAAAAAGCATATTAAGTCTTAGCAATTCTATTAGTTGGACAGTAATTAGATTAAATCCATGGAAAGACCAGTGATATGTGTGTTCCCTACTGTCCACAAAAGGAGTAAAAGTATAAGAACTTAGCCATGAGGCCACTTGCAAGTTGGTTTTCAAACACACACACACACACACACACACACACACACATATGTTTATTCGATTATAACAAAATAGTCTTACAATTACAAAGTTATGCTGACCAGAGAAATGTACTTGAAAACAGTGCTAGTTTCAGCTGCAAAATCCATCATTTGCGTTTCAAAATAACAGATAACTGAGTTCCTCCTAAGTAGCTTGACTGAATCAAGTGGAAGGATTCCTTGACTTTCTTAAGAAGCCGTTCAAATAAATCATCTATAATATCATTTCCAAAAAGTTTGCGGATGATTGATTCGAAGCCTGCTCTTACATGCATCACGCTTGCTCTTACATCGCCTCTGGGATCAGCCTCAGTTCGCCAATTTGTTAACTCCAGTCTCTCAATGCTAAAGCATCCATTTCTCTCCACCAGCTCATTAATCTCCTCGGGAGAGGTAGCATAAACAGGTAAGTTGAATGAATCAACTTCATCTTCACTTAATAATCCCTGTAATGTTTAAATAGCATTTCAGTTTCACACCTTTTGGAATTTTTGGCCATATATTAGTGAACTTTATCAACACAATTGCAATCAACTGTTGGATTTTACAATATTTTCAGTAAAGATTACAGCTGTTGAGTTACTCACCTCTTTCGCCATATCGTTCAAGCAGCATTCCAGGCAATAAAATATTATCCCAGCTGGAAGGTGAGCATATGGCATCCCATTTGGCCAACCCAGGGTGATTATTACCATCATCCCTCCAGATACAAGCTCTTTGGCCCTTGCATCCAAAAAGCCTTCCATGTCCTTGGTAAATTGAGCTGAATAAGCATCAACTACTGCATCAGAGGCATTTGTATAGTGTATTCTCCCTTTATTCCAGGCAGGGGAGTTTTTGTCCAGCAACTCTTCTGGCACCCTACTTAACCAATGCAATGCAAAAGAGGAGTTCACGAAATGTAAAAAAGACTCCGGGAATAATCTGCCATAGAAAGACCCTGGTACACCGGCTGCATATTATTGCCTTCCCTTTGGCATGGAGGTAAAGAGGGTATTGAAATCATTGGAGTCTTGATCATTAAAGAACACTTGAAATTCAGGAAATTTTGAAGCAAGGCCTTGGGATTGGTACTTGTGCTGCACAGCATCTGCTACATTCTGCATAGTAGTGAAGGTATTTGGTCCCACTGAACACCCCAAATCAGCAATACGAAATGAGTTTGATCCAGAAGAGAAGTTATTGATGTCAAGCATCTTCCCAGTTGCCTCACTGACCATCCCCTTCGCAAAATTTATACCTATCTTCTGCAATATGTAATTGTGCAGTTAAAAAATATAGAGTACCAGGTAAGCACCAACTACAACAGGAATATAAGTAAGCTAGCACATGCGAATTTTCAAAATAAGGAATTTCCACCCGATGATAGGAGTTTTGGGTGTAGCTGTAGGTGCCATTTCCCCCATTCATTGGATATGATTCCGGTATTGTGATGTCTAGTTAATTAGTCAGAAATTAAAACTATCTCCCTATGCCAGTCACATTGGGATGTGAACTTCTAGCTTAAATATATGCTTCAATGCCGAAGTGTAACTTGAATTCCTAAATACAAATTTTGTTGGTTTCAATCTTCAACGAGGCGGACATTGATTCTGATCTGTAGTGATCAGAATTGACTTCTTTTGTCTTGGAATATTCTTGTATACTCCATGGAAGAAGTCTGCCTTTTTTGTCAATACCAGGATTGACTGTTTCCTATTACAATAAGACAGGAAGAAAGATATGTGAAGATCATTGTTAAAGAATAGACTTGGTATCTACACTTGAGAAAACCTGACAGGTTTTTTAGCATTAACAAAGGGAAGAATTCTCTGTTTCTTTGGTGTCTAACCCATGAGATTTTCCCATGAGGCGGCAAACATTTTCTTTCATGTCAGATTCTCTATCCCTTTCCAACTACATTAAATGTCGGATGGTATCTTTTGCAGTTTGGACAGCTGAGATGCTTTCTGCTTGTTAATTTACGAAGCAGCTGCATATTAGAGCTCGAACTTGGACAGGGACTGATCTTTGTCCTCTCTGTTACTGTTACTTTTGGGAACTAGTTCTTGAATCCATGCCATGCAGGGGAGATCATGTAATTATTTCCAGTATCTCACTTTTCTGGTTAACACTGGCGTAAAACGTCTAGCAGATATTTTTTTAGAGCAAGTTGACTGTCAACAACAAAAAAAAAAAAAGTCCAAAAGTCATAAATGGACTTATTTATAATTTTAATATTTTTCTTATTTAGTTAAGAGTTTTATATAAAAATTATGGGTATCATAAAATTTTTTATTTAATTTAATTGTATTAAGATTTTAAGATAATCATGTTCTAATTAAGAACAAAATATTTATTTTATTTAAATCTCTTGTTAATTATTCTAGTTGTACTAGAAAACCAAAAGTAAAGTTTTGTTAGGATTTGAGCATATAATACTTTAAATATGACCTTTAAGTTTAGTTTTTGAATCATCTAATAATATTACTAAATTCTTCTCTCAAACTTGAGTTTAAAGTTTCGATATTTGGAACTTAATTATTAACCTTGAAGGCATAGTCAAGTGCTAGCTTTTATTTCCACGTTAACTCATTACGTCAATACTTATTAAAATACTATCAATCTTTAAGTAGTTTGTTGCTTCATCGGAGACAAGATCATAATTAACTTTCTTGTGCAAGCAACAATAGAGAAATTATCAAAATTTGATTATTCAGTTCAGAATTCGAGTGATGCTAACAATTATTTGACTTGCAGTTTTAGTACATTTAAATCAAATTGAAGGGTGTTATGGTTGATGTCAAAACAGATGTTCAAAGCATTAAACATTATGAAAACAATAATGTAGAGAACTTGGAACAAATTAAGTTAAGAGAAAGTAACTTTGTCAACATCGAGCGTAGCAGTAACCGAAGAGAGGTACAAATATATATGCACTACATGCATGATTAACACTTGTACAATATCTACCAAGTATTTAACATTGCATTAAGCTTTGCATGCAAAATATAACATTTCATAAGAGACATAAACAACATAGGGTCTGGCTTACAAGACCAATACAGCGAAGCAAAATGGACACGTATCCAATCCTTGGTTCAGAAAATAAACAAAGCTCAAGCTAGTTTTATCTTAACAAGGGTGGCATCAATCCAGACCTTGAACTTTTGCAAGTTTTCCCAGACATAAGGTAGTAAAGAAATGATAATACAGGTTTCAGCTAGATGGCTTTCCTAAGGGCAGGTGCAGCAACATTTTTGTCATAGTTCTTAACTTCAGCGTCAGCTAATGTAGTACATTGGATCTGGCAGCTTGAACGTCCGATTGCCAGTGTTGGTCCCCAAGAGATCACTCCATTGATCACCTATATTTCCAACGATTTTGTACCCATTCTTCTCCAGCTTTTTCCTCTCATTTGATTTGTATCCTACTGATGTTTTTCCTGAATAGGATGATCCCCTGCAATGAAGAATGTCATGTTCGAGTAGATACAAAAAATAATTGTCTCTTACATTTGATTAATTTACGAGCTAGATCATTGTGTCTATGATTAGAGACAATATAGTTTCAAACAGTAAAAGTAAGATCAATTTGCAATGGTTTTAAGTAATTAAACTTACTTGAGTATAAGCTTCTCCCAAGTGTGGAATCCAACCTTCTTTAGATTAGTAGCTGTTATACTTCTTTGGTCTTCTGCTCTTCCAGTTACGAAAACAGCCTGAATCCCAAGAGATAATAACTTCTTGTATAGCTTAAGACTCTCAGGCAAAGCTGGAGCTTTGCCTTCCATTACCCAATTATTGAACAACGTGGCATTGTATGGCTCCACCCTGAAAATTGCATTCATGTCAACATTATTCAACAAAATCACCCATCTAATTATTCAAAAAAATAAATAAAAAAAGAGAAATGTATTACATATTTTGGTCTTGAAATGTTTTTACATAAAATATTTTATACAAAAATTCAATATTTATATTATTTAAATAAATTATAAAAAATATTTTCAATCATTTGGATCATTCTATTTTAAATTTCATCACTCATTTTCACTCATTTTTAAAAAAAATTTTCTATCCTTCCAAAAAAGTTAAACATGACCTGCCAACCAACGTCGTAATATTCATGTTATTATATTATATATGTGGAAAGAAATAAATAATGTAATAATTGAGCCTTGTGATCGCTAATCTCTCCTCGAAATAGGAGAATTGAATACGCAATGAGATATGTAAAGATTCGCATACCCAGACATTTCTGACATATCGTTATCATATAGTATTTCATGGCACGCTGCCCAAAATATTTATGTCCTTTGCATAATGTTCACGTGTTCCGTGCTCGCACAACATATAACTAGACCTCAACAAAGTTGAATAATACGATATGAAATGCTACAGAATTCGACAAAAATAAAATGAATATATAGATATAGTAATGCAAAACGACAATGCCAAATTGATAAACGAGGCTCTGATTGTCTGGAGAGAAAAGCAAAGAGGACGGAAAGGGACCCAATGGAAAAGAAGGAAACATTTGCTTTTTTTTTTTTTTTTTTAACTTTTCACCCAACTTTTTCTATGGATCTAAGGTAAAACTTGTCAAGATACATACAGATATTGATGAGGAAAAGAAATGGGTTTAACCTTAACTACTAATTTTACATCATAGAGTTAATAATGGACTGGCCACCTACCCTTGCCTTATTATTTATAATTTTAATTAACACAGAGGAGTAATAATGAGAAAAAGATTGTAAACCAGCTTTCAAGGAAAATAAAAATGGTTAGAATGGTTTTATATTCAACTTTCAAGGAGTCGCATGATCCACATAATAACACTTCAATTGGCTCTTCAGTTAGTTGAAAATTATTCTAAAATTGAATCTAAACACTACACTTCTCTCTATAATGATAATAATAATATTCTTAATCGATTTATTTAATTGTATTTACCGTTATTATTTGTTTAATAAGCATTAAGATTATCTAGTAATTTAAAGTTATCAGATATTATATATGTTTAAGATTTTCATCAAAATAGGATGGGAGAAATTAAGATGAAAATGGAAATATTCTTTCATTGTTAAGTACTATGAAAACATTATGAAAAGTGTAAGCATTGTTCCTTAATTTTTTTCTTTTTAAAATTAAAAAAAATTTAAACCTTACTTTTTAAATAAAAAAAGCTATACATCAATTAATGAGTTAAATGTGATATTTTAAAAGATCTGCATCAATCTTGTATAAGTAAAAGACTGGCACATAGTTGATCAGAATAAGATTATTTTGAATTCATATTTTTCTTACAAAACTATTATAATATTCTTTACACAGACAAAGTAAAAATGATTTTTATAATATATATATATATATATATATGATAAAATATATACAATGAAGTGATTGATTACATACCCGAATCCATGCTCAGCATAATAAGGTAAATTGGAGAGGGTAGTCTCATCTACGTCAAAGATCCAAACGTCTTTGCCGTCTCTGGGCAGCTTCAGGCTTTGGGCGTAGAGAAAAGCCTCGTCCGCTACTGCTTTGGAGTCTTTCCGATACTGCTTCCCTAACATGTAATGACCTACATAACCTTCACACTCTTGTGGAATAGTTTTCCACCCAATAATGTTGTTAGTTTCCACTCCGAGTCGCCAGCTCAGGCATGACAAACCAGGTACAAGGTCTCCCCCGGCACCGGATTGTGGCCGGAGGAGGTGAATTTGGCAGTGGAGATGATCCGGTTGTGATGATCCCTGTGAAAGTGTTAGAATGTCGGCAAGAAACAAGACAAGGAGCAATGCCATGGTGTCTTTTGCTCTTAGAATAACTAGATTATTCTACTGGCTATATAGCCTGCTAAGCCAGTTTCTTTCTGTTTAAGAAGGGTATGTCGTGTCTCCTTTTTGTATTTATTTATTATTTTATAATTTGTACCTACCGAACTGGAAACTGATTTCTCTTTTGATTAACTTTATAATAAAAATAATAATAAGACTATATAGTTATTAAAATATACTGATCACATTTCTCACTTCTAAAACCTATTGCTTATAAAGTGAATCATTCTATGAATGTTTGAATCTCTGAATGGATGAAAATGGTCGAACTACTCAAATTTTTATGGTTTTTTTTTTAATTAATTTTCTTGATTTCTCTGTCTTTTATTTTCCTTTTTCAACAGGGAATCTTATTGTATATGCTTTAAACATTTGAGTTTTGACCTTCGAAACAGTAACCTTTGGGGCAATCAAAGATGTCATGGATTCATGTGATTCACATTTGATGGATTATGTTACATGGCATCCACCTTTTTTCAACGGAAATCATTTTCGAAATGATTTTCCACACTTATATTACTGAAATGGACAGTTAAGATGATGAAGCTGAGATGAGATTTCTGCTTCTCCATTTGTTGCAAAACATTGTAAGCAACTGTAGTATGTTTGACTATATATACATGGGAGAATATTTGGAGAATCTAAAGTTCATGATAATGTTTCTCTAAGTGATCGTTAGGCCACAAACAAGTCACATGAAAAAAGAAAAAGAATATTTGGATTTTAATAGACTCCATTAATTACCAAGATTCAACCGGCTCTGGTATTCCTTCTTTTCAAAGGCATGACCATTTGAGATAGGAAAAGTGGAGAAAAGTAATATATTGAACCAAGAGAATATTTGGATTGATTCTCAATTGATCATTTCATAGTCATTTTCGAGTAATAGTTCAAAATTGGAATATGAGTTTCCATTAGTTTTTATAAAAATAGGGGTCCGATTGACAGGTGCTTATAAATACTAAACACCGGTTAAGATTAATTAAAATTTTTTTTTTAATTTAATTCGCTATGCTTTAAAAAATGCATTAGTTACAAATTTATTTTTAAAATTATCACCTTAATTAGTGTTAATAGGAACCTATTAACATTTTCCTTTATAAAAAAATTTCTATTTGACCTAATAAGCTTTTCTAGAGTGGAAAAGTGGACCAAAAAGGGTTAAGTCACTCCTAAGGCATTTTGTTTTGCCCTTTTGGCCACAGGTCTCTGCTATATCAAAGCAAAGTTCCGTCACAATCCTAAAACCTTATTTGACAGCTTAAAAGCTTTTATGTTTGGATTGATTGTTTGTAGACATAATGGAATTGAAAAAATATAAACAAATGTTCATCTAACAATGGAGGGATGGACTCCTAATATTGTGGACATGTCACCAATCACTTAATTTACAATTATGAATAAGCGTTGACAATTCTGAAAGTAAAGAAAAAAAACCCACCAAAGAGCAGAATATCACAAAGAATTGGCGAGAAAATGGAAGTCCAAAGCTCTTATCTGCAATTTTGTGAGATGCCGACACTTTTAGGACTTGGCCTTTCCTGTACAGATTAGTCATCGGATGCCTAGTCAAAAGTAAACTAATTCAATTAACCTAATAATAATAATAATGTTTCAAGTGTATCAATAACCTCATAATTTACTTTTCATTAAAAAATATATGTTTATAAATTCATTATTTATTATCTTTTTTCTATTTGTGAATAATCAACGAATAATATTAAATTGTTTTAATTAAAATTTAGAGTTGAAATTGTGGCTTACATTATTGATCTCATCAAGGCTTGGCCGCCGTAACAGCTTTCCAGTAACCAAAAAGTGAAAGCATATGCAAAATGCATCGACTGATTCGCCACCGCCAGTTCACATGGTGGCCGGTCAACGATTTGTCTATTTTAGTGCATGAGTTCAACTGATTCTGCACATATTGAAATAAGATACATTGAATCAAGCTCATGCATGCTTAAGTTTTATTATATTGATACTTTTTTTTTACTTATTTTAGTTTGTCATTTTATTATTTATTTTCTTATAAGTTTGTAATTTAGAAAAGAAAAAAATTGGTAAAATTATTATACTTAATTACAAGGAGAAAATGCTTAAAAACGAAAAATCAATTTAAATAAAATATTTACCAAAAAAATAGAATAAAATAAAACATCTACCACTACATAAATTAAATCATTTCATAAATAAATAAATAAATTTTTTTATTCATTCAAAAATACCAAAAAAATTATTTCCAACTCCTTCCTTTTGGATTATGGTATCATTAGGGCACCGGCATATATGATCATCCGCTTTTCCTCTTGGATTTGATGCATGTGATCATAGCTTTACTTACAGGAATATTACGTTTATGTTTAAACACGTTTGCATAGGTTTAGACACATGGGTCAAAATTTGCATGCAAACTCGGCATAGTGATTGAGCAATTAAAGCATTTTTTAATGATTGATTTAATAATCTATATACGTATTCTTCTTTTCAAATTAAAAGTTAATTTATACTTAAATATGTGATTCCATAATTCCGTTGTAATTCCATTTCTATTTTCTTTTTAGTACAATTCTTTTCTTTCTAGAGAGGGAGGCTAGGAATAAAAGTCAAGAAGGCCAAGTTTATATTAAGGGTATTTTTAAGTAGCAATTAAGTTAATAATTATTATTATTATTACGTATTGGTATTTGGTGATTACCAGAAGTACTTTTTGTGCTCAGCCTCAATAACTAGATAAGAAGGGGGAGAGGAGGGTTGAAGGGTGGGGTACGGGTGGAAATTTCAAGTTCTAGACATACTGAATTAATGGTCTCCCCGATGAACCTTGATGGCAAGTAAACCCAGATGATGGATCACGTTTCTGCCTTGAATCTTGGGTCCATATGGTTCATCAGGTGCAGCAATGGCGCTGTTAGAAAGCAAAGACAAGGGAAGAATTATAACATCAACTAAGTCCAAGTCTTGTGTTAGAAAGCTAACACAAGGATGCAGTGCATGCACTGGATAACAAACAACTAATCAAGAGAGACCAAATGATAACTCAATTTCACTGCTAAAATATTGAGGAATGAATCTTAATAGCCTGCTTTCGATGATAAGTAACTAACTGTCCATCAGGAGAACTACAAAAAAAAAAATAAAAGAATCAACATTAGCTGCAATGCTATGCTTAGCCAAAGAGAACAAATTTCGCAGCAGCATGTAATCTTATAATGATGGGGAGATTATTAAAAGAGCCTAGCTTAATTTTCTCCATTATATGACAAAACGAAAATCATCACTTGCCAACAGTTCTTGCAAACCGCAATATTCTGAAGTTCCAATATTTCATAAAGGCACCCACATAAAACATGTTTTACATAGAATATGCACAATAAAATGATCAATGCTAATGGTCTATACATGTTTTAATAAGCTATATATGCCATGCAACCATGCATCATGAACTCATGGGCGAAACCTAGATGCATTGGATATGGCCCTAACAAAAGAACAATGAAGAAAAAGGGGGATGAGTAAATTTTATTATTTTCACTATATAAAATTGAGAACGAAAAATATTTTTGAACTACACTAGAAGAAAGATACTTCGGATTGCAAAGGAGATCTCCAAAACCCTATCCTACAACTTCATTGCAATATGTAAGTGTTATCCAGAATGCCACCTTTAATAAAATTGGAAGGGGCACAAATTCAAAACTATCTGCAAATAAACAGATATGGTACAGATTGAGAACAGATACAGTGCTTATCCAAAGAAAAAGGTCGGGGAGCGGAGGGGAAGAGCATTCTAAGAAGCCAAAGGCATTATGAACCTTGACATATCATCAGAGAAGGTTTCTAGCAAGGCTCAAGGCTTGCAGGCTCCTTATTTCAGATAGAAATGCTTGTGTCAGCATTGAGGCCCTCCCTGCTGTCACTAGCTTAGCAGCAAATCAACAAGCATAGTAGGAGCCAAAATAAGCAAAATCTTCTCCCCTTGTGCTTTATTGTACATTATCTATGAAACTAATCCACAATGTACCAAGAACCAATTAGATACTCTGTAACAATATTATTTAAACCAGATACATCCCTTAAGCAGCTTCTCCAACCAACCAGCTAAGCACACAACTCAACTCACCCTAGCCTAGATATGTAACTACTTAGGGTCAGCTCAGTAGAAATACTATTACTTAAATTCTAGAGGTTTGAATTCATTATGCCCCCAGTGTTGCATAAAGACATCAAACCTCCTCTGCTTTTTTATTGGCCAATGGCCCTTTAATGAATTACAACCTTTCAATAGAAAAAAAACTACTTAGGGTCAGCTCTAGAAACCTTTTTCCCAATTCTGACTCATAAAGGGATTTATAAGGTGAAAAAAAACTCAAATTAGCTAACCAAATGAACAGTGGTAAAATTTATGTGTAACCTTTTGTAGTCATGCATTGAAAATTTAATCATCACCATCATCTCAGTGGGCTAACAATCCAACCAGTAATGGGATTTTGCCTGCGAACTTTGAATTTCTTCTGTGGACCACTTTGCAGCCGTTCAAGCACCGCATATGTAATTGAATCAGGTGTTAACCCCTGCTGCTTAAGTTTTGCATAGAGATCCACTGCTTCAGCAGTCCTCCCACTTTTCTCAAGACAGTCGAGCAAAATGTTGTATGTCACAATGTTAGGATAGCAGCCTTCAGCAAGCATTTCATCAAATAATGCACAAGCCATCTCAACTTTATCTGTTTTGCCAAAGCACTCAATGAGTGTGCTGTATGTTACAACATCAGGATTTAATCCTTTCTCTTGCATCTCCTTGAATCTTATGTGAGCTTCATCAAGATTACCGTTTTTCCCAAGGCAATTGATCAAAGAATTATAAGATACAATATCAGGTTTACAATCACTTTTCTCAAGTTCTTCAAAGATTTCAATAGCCTCGTCTACTTTCCCGGCCCTTCCAAAGCTGGAGATTAGAATATTATAAGTAAATATGTCAGGCAAAGGGCCATGCTGTTTCATCTTTTCATAAAGGTCATGAAGATGGGATATTTGCTTTAATTTACCAAGTGCCGAAATCACTGTGTTATACATGCCCGTATCAGTATTTATTCCCTTTTCATGAATCTTACTTAGCAGGTCCAGAGCCTCAGTTGTTTTACCTGCACTACACAGGCTTTCCAACATTGACACATATGCATCCTTGTCTCCCTTATCATGGAAGTTCCACATGTTGCAAAATAACCGGTGAGCCTCACTTGCATGACCCAGCTTACTCAGCGTCCTTACAAGATATGCATATATTGACTTACTCACATATTTCTTTGATACTTCAATAACTTCATCTAGTTTATTAAGCTGCCCTTCTGCAACCAGAACATTTAGAATGACACTGTATGTAAATTCATTGGGCCGACAACCTTTCTCCACCATTTTAGAGAAGAGGCTAATAACCTTGTCAACCATCCGCCCATTGGCTAGTGCCTGAATTATTGTATTATAAGCAATTAAATTAAGAGAACAGCCCTTCGATATCATTTCATCAAAAAATTCCAGTGATTCATCACATCTACCAAGTTTTCCGGTCAATCTGATCATAATTGTATATGTGTACTCATCAGGCTCACAATGCTTTCGTCCCATGTCTTCAAAAACCATGTATGCCTCATCAACCTGTCAAATGCTGCAAATCAGATTATCACTTCAGGGCCAATGAAACCGATACATTCAGTAACAAAATCAAAACTTGATACTAATGCAATTATATTGAAACATTTCCTTCCTATGAAATTTTCAAAATTATTAAAAGGAAATAAAAGTACTCTACTAACACTACTGCTAAGCAGCTTCACACTCAAAATAACAATGTTGAAGTTCGAAAACAGAAATATATGAGGTTCAGAGGTAAATGGTCCCAATAAATTCCGATCATCAGCACCAATCAATCAAAAACTTCTCTTTTGCAATCAATTCAGTATTTGCTCTTACTCCAAAAACCCAAAAAATTTCGAATATTCTCAATGGAGTCAAACTCCTCACACTCAAAAGAGAACTGTAAAAATAATAAAGAATTCAGCAATAACCACAAGAAGACCAAATAAAATTTGTAAGAAGTAAGAACATATCCATCAATTTAAAAAGAGATTAGAGAATCAAACCTTTTCATCCTTTGCCAAAGCATCCAACAACATGTTATAACCAAACACATCCAATTTATAACCTTTCCTCTTCATCTCCTCATAAACCGAAAACGCCTTCCCGGAGTCGCGTGACCTTAAGTAAGCTTGAACCAGGCACTTATAAGTGTAAGCGTTCATCTTCAACTCCCATTTCTTCACTAGCATTTTACAAGTGTCCAAATCCTCAGTGTTTCCGAAAAACCCGATAAGGATATTGATGATGGAGATGTTGCCACGAGTGCCGGATTTTTCCATGTCGTGGAGGAGTGACCGGACGGTGTCGAAGCGGTCGGGGCGCAATGATTTGGAGAGGATGAGGAAGAGGCGCGCGTAGGTGAAAGGGTCGTGGCGGAAATTGGGGGAAAGGGAGGGGCAAAAGTGGAAGAACCTTAAGGCAAGGGAAGGGCAGTTTAGGGATTTGAGAATGAGAGAGGCTTCGGTGGTGGTGAGCGTTGGCGAGAGGGAGGACAGGTATTGGGAGAGATCGAGGAAAGGATCGGATGGGGATTTGGTGAGGATATGTGTGGCTTTACAGATGAGGTGGTGGCGTGGGATTGGGTAGCCGCGGGAGTCGGCGGGGAGGATAGGAGTCGAGACTTCGGCGGAGAGGATGCGGCCGCTTGGGGAGGTTGAGGTTATTTTGGCTATGTATTTGGTGGCATAGTGGCGGCGGCTAACGGTTATGACTTGGTGGAAGTGGCGGCGGTAGTGGTGCATCATGGAGGCTTTTTGATTGTGGCTCCTTAGCTCCGCCCTATCCCTTCAAAAAGAATGAAGAGAATCAAATGTCACTTTTACAGTAACTTTACGTTTTCCAGCTATTCTACGGTAAATTCCATGAAAATTTGAATTTTCGGGTTTTAACATAAATAAGGGAAAATAGGTAATATTTTTCATAAAAATAGGTAAAATATTGTACAAATTATGTTAAGATTTTTTTTAATTTGATATTTTTATTTATAAAAGTATATAAAACAAGTATAAAATACATCAAATATCATTGTATTAATAAAATAAATCAAATTAAACATTAATCGATGGTTCTAATAAATATAAATACTAGTGAGAGAATGTATTTATTTTTTTATATTACATTTGAAAGTAAGTGGCTAATAAGAAAATAGAGTTAGATTTAAAAACATAAGATTTTTTTATTTTTTGTATAAAATGAATATATTATTTTCTATATATTAAAAGTTAGAATTCACTCTTTCCTCTTGAATTTATTCATTATATATCAAAAAAATATGTATTTTCTTCATGAATAGGTTCTCTTACTCCACATATGCCCATTTCTACATGCAGTCGATCCAAAAACACAGAATAAATTTGCACTTCCATTACTTCTTAATAAAATTACAGTGCAATAGTAAATTTACGAAATCCAAGCATGGCTTTCAAGCATTTGAATCTTAATCTATTTACGTTTTAGTATGGCAAATAGCTGAAGCCCATCTCTGTAAGATGATTCCATTTGCTGAGAAATCTCTGACAGTCTTGGAACAAGCTGATTGAACAATTTATCAATTGTCTCTCTGGAATAATGCTTGCTGAACATTCCCTCCATTGCAGCTCTCACATGTTTCACAAATACAGGGATGTCGATGGGACCTTTCAGCCATGGTGCAGGGTTCATCAATTCTATCACCTCCACAGTAAACAACCCGTTTCTTTCCACTCCGTCAGTGAATTCTCCAGGAGGGCAAGCGTATATAGGCAAGTTGAACGCATCAAGTTCAGCTTCGTTGATAGATCCCTGTAACAGAGTTTCAAATTCTTAGAACTAGAAACAGGGGAATATCAGAAGCAAACGAATACCAAAATTTGCTAATGACTTGTCATCTTTTATGTTTGCCAGTGCAATAGACGTACCGTTTTCACCATGTCCATGAGGATGGATCCCATGCAATTGTACATCAAACCATTTACAACTTGAGAATAAGACATCCCGTCTGGTATACCTGAACCAACAATCACCATCATTCCTCCTGATACAATCTCTTGAGCT
Source organism: Theobroma grandiflorum (assembly GCA_036013995.1). Taxonomy (NCBI): domain Eukaryota; kingdom Viridiplantae; phylum Streptophyta; class Magnoliopsida; order Malvales; family Malvaceae; genus Theobroma; species Theobroma grandiflorum. Next base: position 3,627,764 of record CP142127.1, read on the forward strand.
CTAGCATTCAAGAAATTGTCCAAGTCTTCAGCAAACTGAGTAGCATATGCATTTAAAACCTCCTGTGGAGCACTGGTGTAGTGAATCTTGCCTTTGTTCCATGCAGGAGAGTGCTTGTCTTGCAATTCCTTTGGCAACTTAGAGAGCCAATGCAGTGAATACGAGCAATGGGCTAAATGGAGAGATGACTTGGGCAGCACTTGGTCATGGAAAGAACCTGGCACCCCAGCCACCATGTATTCCTTGTCTTGCGGAAGAGAGGTAAAGAGGGTGTTAAAATCATTGGTGGATTGATCATTGAAAATCACTTGAAATTCAGGCATTTGAGATGCAGGACACTGAGACATATACTTCTTCTTTACAAACTCTAGCAAATCATGCATTGCAGTTATTGTATTTGATCCAACTCCACAACCGAAATCTGCAAGACGAATTATGTTGGAAGTGGAAGAGAAGGATGCCACATCTAGCTTCATCATAATTGAATCTTCAATCTTTTTCTTCACAACATTTGCTGCTAATTTCTGCAAATAGGGTATAAGTAGGCCCTTCATTTAAATTTTTTTTTTCTTTGTGATAACAAATACTATACAATTTACTGGTAGCTAAATATTAACAAAATACGTTTATTAGCAGAAAATCCAATTTATTAAATAGTCAAACTCTCACTATATGTTATTGTTAATATACGCTAAAGTAGAGAACCAATATATATAGGCGGAAACTATCCACAAATCATGATAAAACTCATAAAGAAACTCAAACTTAATTAAAATTAAAGAACAAATCTCCAATTTAATCACTTAATTTTTCAAAAATTTTTATTTTTTGATAACTTAATTTTAAAAAATCACATTTTGATCGCCAATGTTTATAAAAATTAATTTTTTTGATCATTCAACTATTAAAAATTAACAATTATCAAACCTGATTTTAAGTCTGCTAACTTTAGTCACATGTCTTATTTAAGGATAATGCACGTGGTAGATGTATTGTCCCATGACAAATGAGTTGATATGAACATGTCACATGTCAAATTCAGTTAACTTAAAAAATTATATAATACAGGTTTTAATTTTTAAGGGTTGAGTAATTAAAATTTCAATTTTTATAGACATTAATGGTCAAAACATGATTTTCAAAATTAATTGACAAGAATAAAAAAATTGAAAATTAAGTAACTAAATAAATATTTATGCAAAATGTAAAATCAATTAATCTTGAGCATCCACTTTACTTTTGAGATAGTTAAAGTTGTCACTTCACCTTTTTCATTAATAAAGATGAAGGGATTCAAAATTTGAAATACTTTTATATATTAATTGATTTATGAAATAAAATAAACTGAAATTTAATTATTAATGGTAAATTTTATATGTGTATATACGCGCATATAAATGGACAAATTAACTTGGACATGCAATACATTATTCCTTCTCTCCCTTTTTCTTTATTCATCTTTCTTTTTTAAGATGTCTTTCATTGAAGTCCTCCTTTTCCTTTGTCAGCATCAACTCTTATTTTTAATATTACAAATTTACTTTTCATGATTTTTTTTTTCATAATAAAAACATTGAACATCTATATTATAAAAAAATTTAAAATTTTAATGTAATATATATTAAAATCAAAATTTTTATTTTAATTTTTGTAAAAATTAAAGAAAAATAACAAAAAAGAGACGAAGGGAATAATCAATATCATGAGATTTCGAACATTTTCTTTCTTTTTTTTTTTATTTTTTTCAAATATGGGTTAAATTGTAAACCTGGTAGGAGGAGTTTTGGGAGTAGCTGTCAGTGCCATGTCCACCGATCACCTGCGTTGGTGAATTCACCGCTGGTTCGTTCTTCTTTGTAAGTGAATTAGACACCATAGTCGCCATCCCTCCTCTCTTGTTGTCTCTTTGAGACGAACTAATTAATTCCTGTGTTCTTTAGATCACTAGAGCAAGGCTTAGTGACTACAATTAGTAAACTTAATTTGCACTTATATAGGCAGAGGAGTATGTGAGATCATATATGCATGCGAAATCTATTGGCCATAATGTCTTTTAGGGCATGAAATGTCATTTTTAATAAATTAAATAATTTATATATATATATATATATATGTTAAAATCGTGGGTCCAAACTGACTCTAAATGAAAGGGATGTGGTAGTTTAAGCTTAACTTAATGTCATTTTCAATTTTAAAAAATATTAGGAACTCTCTTCTGATTTGTAAAAAAAAAGTTAATTCAAATCCAATTCATTAAATACATATATTTATCATTCAATCAAATATTGAGTATAATTCGAGAATTCTTGATCGAAATAAAATTTATCATTCTTTACATGTGATAAACAAGTGAAATTATTATATGAGTAAAACTAATAAAATCAAGTTGATAATGCTTATCCAAATTCCAAGTTAACAATGAATTAAGATAGTTGGTTAGCCATGCATGCATGAAGTCCCTCAACTACTAATTAAGTGGATTACCACTAAGAGAACTCTTAATCATATATTAAGTGAGGTGTTTTGGTTTACATATAAAGAAAAATGAAAGGACCAATATTCCATTTTTTGCTAATGTATCTTTTAGATGGTATATTGACCTTTGTGCTACATTGATTATAGACAATATTTAACGGACTACATTAGAATCATTAGATGTTTGGTTGTAAGCAAACATACAAGATCCCTCTAATACACAACAAAACAAACAGCTTAATTAATTCTAATTAACTTGGCTGATTTCTTTCGTTTGGGACGTATATGGGTTAACACGGGATGACTAACACCATGCATGAAGGAGGGAAAAGAAAGAAAAATAAAAGAGAAAAAAGGCATTATGTCAAAGAATATGACTACTTTGCTTGGATGAATAATATTTCCCTTTCCTTTTCCTATTCCTTACTTAAAAAAAAAAGGGAAATTAATTTTCTTCACTAATCCTATTTCCTTCTTACTCCATCCCATATGATGCATGCATAAAATATTGTGTTTCTTTATGACTGTCATATGATACATGCATCACGAGTTAAGGACCACACCTTTCATCAAAAGGGCAAAAAAACAAAAAATGAATTAAGGACCACAATATATATGGATTGAGACCTAAGATTATAATATTTCCAATCAATTTGTACGGCATCAGTATGATATGGATCGATTTCGTTGTCAGATGCGTATTTAACTAATTAGAAATGATATTGTATTAACAAAAGATGGAATTAGTTTATATTTCGTTAATCGTCGGCCAAAAATCATGATAATGATTTCAGTAAATAAATGGGAGCCCCATATCTTGGCTGTGGTCCTTGCGATCTGGTTTGCCCATCTTTAAAATTATTTATTAAAATGGTAATGGCTAGAAGAGCTAGCCAGCTTCCTTTGATTGACTTAAAAGGGTATCTACACATTAAATCATTTGTCACTTGTCTTGTACGATACACAAGGTTTCTGTCAAAGAACAAGTAAAGTTGAATTGGAACGAATAAGAGAGGCTACCTTCCATTGTGCTTATTTAATGTTTTATGTTTTTTTTTATTTTAAATAATAAAGGTATTAGATTTAAAAAAATTGTTAAAGTATTTAAAAAATTTTAAATTAATTTTTATTTTGATATTACGTTTAATTTTATTTTTATATTTTTATTTTAAATTAAATAAATTATTATAATTAATAAACATTTAATTTAATTTTTATATTTTTATTTTAAATTAAATAAATTATTATAATTAATAATTAATTAATTATCATTCATCAAAATGTCATTTTATATCTACTATGACATTAACATGATAATGATGTGAAATTTGAAAATGTCATATGTTATTATCTATTATAATATGTAAATATATCACATTTGATGTAATAATAACATAAAATTAAAAATATTACATGATCATATTAATATGCCATCTCATTATTTATTATGACACATCAACTTGTTAAGTGACATAAAATTATTTACGACATACAAATTTAATTGAACATAAAAAAATTTATTTAAATATTTTTAAATAATTTAAAAATATATTTTTTAAATTTTATATCGTAATAAAATTACCATTTAAAAAAATAGTATGTTAAGCACTGGTTCCTTGACAGCAACTTTTTGTATTTCTGTGGTTTTTGCCTTTGTAAGCACTGGTTCTTCTTTAATCTACAATGAAATTCTTATTTCTAATTTCCAAAAATAAAAAATGAGTATGTTAATCATGAGTTGAAAATGTGAAATTCATAATATAACAATTTGGGTCAAGTACCACTGACATAACAATGTTTAAGGTCTAGATTACATAATTTTAAAAATTTAAATTTAAATTATTAATAGTGATCATTAACTTGGACTCTTGTATAAATCTTAAAAATAACATTACCTTATTGAAATGGAGTTTCAAGTTTTTTTTTTGACACATATGAATGACTCATTAAACCTTGAATTACAAAAAAAAAAAAACATTTTCATCTCATATATATATATATATATATTTATATATTAAGATTCAAACTCAATACTTTGTTAATAAAATTTTAGATTTGAGCTGAAGTAGTGTTACAGCTACTACATATATTATTACAACAAAACAACGAGCAAAAAATTAGCAAGAAATAGTAAGATAGAATCACTAAACCCTCATTTTCGTATTAAAACAACTAGTAGCTGAGTTCGTTCCTTGTATCCTGATTCCACCTGTTCGGAAAACTTTAATAGTTTTTGGGTCACTCGTTCAAACATTTCATCGATACTGTCGCCGGTAAAGTGTTTGGTCAACATTCCCTCCATTGCTGCCCTTACATGAATTACCCAAGCCTTTATATCGACTGGACCATCCACCAAGGAAGCTGGGTTTGTTAACTCCAAACTCTCAACGCTAAAATGCCCATTTCTGGCTACCAGAGCGGTCATCTCCTCCGGAGACGGGGTATATATTGGCAAGTTAAAGGAATCCACCTGATCTTCACTTATCAATCCCTGTATCAGAAAAATGTTGGTCACATGTATTTGATTTTGCCTCTCGGTGGGGGGTCATTTTAATATTCGAAAGATGCAAAGGGTATTTGAATTATGCCTTCTTTCTAAATTAAGGTATGACACCAGACTCAGCTCAATCTTTATATTTTCAGGTGATTCTAATTAAATTTAACAAATATGATGAGATTTGGGTGAAGATCTTGGGTTCGACCAGTAAATCTCTTTCTCGTACCAAAATCCAAAAAGAGAGAAGAAAAATTAGATGGTTTTATGGAAGATATAAAGGCCTTTAATGCTTTAATCAATAATATCTTGGATAACTTACCTCATTTGCCATATCCATGAAGCAAGATGCCATAAAATCATACATCAGACTAGCTGCCAGCTGAGAATAAGGCATCCCATTAGGCATACCTGGCATGATCATGATCACCATCCCTCCAATCACAAGCTCCTTTGCTCTAGCATCTAGAAAGTCCAACATGTCCTCTGCAAATTGAGATGCATAAGCCTTGACGACTTCGTCGGGAGCATTTGTGTAGTGAACCCTCCCCTTGTTCCATGCAGGAGAATTCTTATCTAACAACTCTTGCGGCAATTTGGAAAGCCAATGGAGTGCATACGAACAATGCATAAAATGGATGGAGGATTCCGGAAATAATCGCTGATGGAAAGAACCGGGCACGCCGGCTGCAAAATATGGCCTTTCCTGTGGGAAAGACGTGAAGAGTGCATTGAAATCATTGGAGGGTTGATCGTTGAAAAACACCAGGAACTCAAGCATTTTAGACTTGGGGCATTGAAGCTTGTACTTCTGTTTAATGAACTCCAGAACATCTTGCATTGCATCGAAGGTATTTGGCCCAACAGCACATCCCAAATCTGCAACACAAATTGTATTCGATCTAGAAGAGAGCTTTTCCACATCAAGCTTCATTGTAATTGCTCCATTGATTTTTTCCTTAACCACATTTGCAGCTTGTCTCTGCCAGTTGTGACCCACATTTTTTATATCAAAGTCAACAAATATTTTTGTGAAAAGCAAGAAGGATTTTATTGTTAAAAGAATGCTGTATTAATACTCGTATATTAATTTGGGTGACAATGTTTCATATAACTATGATTGGTTGTAGAACTAATTGTTTGCTTTTAATTGTTGTATATGATACTTTTAACATTTATGATGGAAATAATTTTTTTTTCCATTGGCTGAGGTATGTTTGAATAATACTGTTTTCCTATGTTACTTTTTTATTGATTACTTTTCAATATGCTCATTATCATGTTTCGCATACATAAATTCATTATTAATGAACAAGTTTATATATATATATATATATATACACATATATATAATTAATTAATTAATAGAATTCATCTCAATTCAATAATTAGAAGTCACATATCTCCCTAAAAAAGTGGTTATAAAAATTTTCAAATCCTCCCTATCCGCACTATTTATTATTACAAAAATTTTATATTTTTGTTTTTATTACTAATCTTTGGTATATTATTAATTTGTAGTTGAATTTAATTATATTAGAATTCAATTTTCATAGTTTTATTAAATGAAATAAGGTATTGCACATTTAAATCAAATTCAAGAATTTAATACTTTATACTTTTTTTTAAATGTGAAAACCCATCGGACTTGGATTACAAAAATAACACTATCTCTCCCATCCCATAAATCTAACTCCCCTTTCTCAAAGATTCAAGATCTTAGCAAGTTCTAACCATCAAGTATCTCCTTGAAGACTTCCACATATAATTGATAAATAGGTACTCTTTTTCAACATAATTAATTAAGTATTAAAACAAAGGACAGCTCCAATATTTAGAACTCTGAACTTTCATTACAAAGATCTCAAGTTCAAAAATCTTGAGGAAAGGAGATTAGGTCTTATGGAATAGGAGAGGGTGACCTCTTGTAATATAGCTCAAGTCTATTTATAAAAGGATTCTACTAATGAACAATGAGATACAATTTCTCTTCTCCATTCCTTCATTTTTAGCTCTTCATGTTCATGTTTGAAGTCCAATCTGCTATGAGAAACAACTTTTCTGCTTTAATTTTAACAATTTAAGTATTTTATTCAATTAAATCTAAAAAAAATAAGTATTTGACATTACTATATTCAAAGTTTTTAAAGAACTTTTTTTAAAAAAGAAATTAACCAATAGTAATTTAAAAATATAAAGAAATCATATTAGAAAATTTTGTCGAGAATGTCAATTTAAAGAGTAATTATTAGACAATATAGTATATAGACATCATCTTTTGATGACCAATTAATTAAACTGAAACGATCTATCTATACAGTTTTTTCTTTAAAAAAAGAAAATAAAAGAAATGATACAATTTGAATAAAAATGATTTGCATAGTGGTAATATGTAATTGTTTATTATTGCTCATAACAGAAATTTATACGAAAGAAATTTCAAACTTGTAAAATATGAAGAAAATGGTAATATATAATGGTGTAATTGTTTTCATAAATTGAAATCATAAATACTAATATATGTATGTATGTACGTATATATGTATGTATATAGGTAAAAATTAAAAACAAAAAAAAAAACTTTGCATTGATTGGTATAAACAAAGATATAGTTGTCCAAGAAAATGGAAAATTGAAGTGTGTGTAGGGTTCTAGACTTTAGTTGTATTAGCATAGAATATTAACACTTAGGGTACATAGCTAGGCCATAATCCGCATGAGAAAGAATCTTTGCATTAAACTGGCCAACAGCTATGGTTTCCTTCTCCAAAGGAGTCAACTCTTGCATTAAGCAACCAAGCAATCACTAACCCAATTCCGACCACAGTTTCTTCGGAAAGTAGTTTCGGTTTTTTTAGTTTTATTACATAGATCCACCTCTATAGTCGCATAAACAACAAAAGTGCAGAGAAAACAGAGATGTTCTTCAAGACAAAACCTGGGTAAATGAAGACAGGTTATATAATTTCAGAGCAGCAGCTGGTTATGCATGCAATATGCTCGCATGATGTTTCGTTCATGGATTTGTTGAAATATGGTGAAAAATCAATACATCAAGGAACCGAAGGCGAGGTATATTAATTATACCTGATAGTATGAGTTCCTGGTGTAGCTGTAAGCGCCATCTCCACCGTTCACATGGAGTGATGAATCTGGAACTGGTCTTACTCTTATGGTTTCCCCGTCCCCGCCGTCGATGAGTAAGGATGGATCATGTGCTACCTTTGCCATGGCTGTTTTGTAGAGAGCACTGACGATGGAACAAGGTATAATGCCGAGTAATATCCAGAATATATAGAGGCATGAATGCCGTGGTACCCAACCATACTAGCAGTCTAGCATCATGGAGGAATGCATACTATATTGTTTTCTTTTCTTTTTTTAAATTATTGTATGTTATCTGCTATAAAGGCTATATATATAGATTCTTTTTTTTAAAAGTATATGAGGATGTAGTGGAATTGATGCAATCCTTAGATCTCAACCCTCTAAGAAAGATTAAAACTATTAGAGACAGTACCAGATGTTGATCATTACACTTTCATATATGCTTGTAAATTTTTTAATTAATTTGTTCTTTCTCACTTGATTCTTCCAACTTATAATTCTCATACTTTTGATCTTTGAAATATATTCACATTAGTATATAGGCATGGAATTAAATTATGTGCAAATAAATGTCCTTTCATTAATTCACAAATATATATATCCTAGTGTAAACTCATTAGCAAATTAATTGATGAATGTTCATATACCTTGACTATTATCTAAAAAATCATAAAATTTATAAGAATCAAATTTGTGGCGTTTATTTTAATTTAATATATATAGAAATTATAATTAAATTGCAAAATTAGTAGGAATTTATTGAAAACACTTTTACTTGGTTCACTAATTGTATTTGAGATTCACCATTGTGCAACCACAGTAAGACCCACTTTGGAATCGTTTTTTTAATTCAAAATTATGATGAAAAATTTTGAAAAATTGTACAATTTGAACATATTGGTAAAAGATTATTATGGTTATAATTATTATATGTGAGGGTTTCATATTGCTATGAAATGGTAGAATGTTGTTAATTTGGGGGTAAAGAAACTAAATAAGGAGGCTCGGGCTTAATAATAATGTATGCTCGAACTACTCTTTTTGAACCACAAAAGCATGTGTGGTCACATTCAAAAGCAACCAAAAGAGGGGTTAACAAACAATCACAAGTCAAACTTGGTGGTTTCAATTAAATTTCAATGCTATTATGGAATTCCTTAATAGCACTTTTTCTCTTTGCAAAAAGCTATATCAAGGAGATCTAAATCCATGGAAAGAGGGCTATAAAGAAGAAAAGTCCTTGAGGTCCAACCCCAAACATATGCAACCAACAACTAAAAGTTAATTCTGCAATTAAATTTTACTAAATTTTCTTGTATTCTAGCTTGCTAGTGAGATATTAATAAATTGGTGCATTACTGGCAATGGTCCAGTACCATTACACAGTCAACTCTCTGACCTCAAGTTAGCAAAGACCCTTGGCTTAGGGTTTTGGCCAAAGAGATAAAAGATAAATGTTTTATATTTCTATCACATGATAATCTTCCTTCTTTGTACCAAGCAATGCATGGTTTGTATTTCTTCAAATTATAGATATTGTATCAGTTAGAGCAGGCCCCCAATTTCCTGGAACCAAAAAAATTTATGCAAAGCATAAGATCCTCAATTCAAAAGAAAAAAAAATCTCCCTATGATCATTAGAAAAGGTCTTTAATTTCATTACTGATGAAGAAGATGAGTTAGTTTTACATGAGAACCTTCGAAACAAGACAATGAAAGTTTAATTCGTAAATATTCAAAAAGTGCTGATCGACGTTGATAGAAAAAGTTTTTATAGTAATACACTATGATAAAAGGAGTTATGTTATATCTAGTCTTTTATCTATAATTCAAAGATTAGAGACTTGATCGATATCCCTGGAAATATCAGTCATCAATTAATTCAATCACAAATGCTTCTCAAAAAACAATTTGCTAAGTTCTTCTTCTTGTCGTTGGTGTTTGGTTTGTTCTAAAGTTGGGGTTTATTTTCTCTATAGAACTGTTGCATAATGAGAGACCGACCATTGGAAGCAAAAAGCATTCTCGTTACTCTAATTTGATTTTTTTTTTCTTGTTGCTTTTTGAGAAATTCCTTTCGTTTTCCAACTTTTTACTTGGGAAAAAAGCACCCTTTATAGAGAAAGGAAAAAGGTAATTGAAGAATTTATACCCTAAAAACCAATGAAACAGCAAGCAGCAAAGAGCATTCGGTCAAATGCTCCGAACCTTGCTATAAAAAATATTGGTAATAGTACAAAAGGATCTAAATAAAAGCATCTACTTCATAAAATAAGACAGAAAATTGGTGGTAGATAATCGACACCAATCTTTTATGGTGCATGCGTAAAGTCAATTTTGCTTGCTGCTTATAAAATTAATTCATGTATTTTTTTTTTCAACTTTGAATTTTTCTGGTGATATGACAGGAAAGCCACAACCAATCTGTAACTCTCCCCATGTTCTTTGGGAATAAGACCAACTGTAAAACACTTCATTATTCCTGCCAATATTTTTAATAAACTCCCTATCAACCTAGCTACTAGCTAGGTATATAAATTTAGCCAATTAAAACTGATTATTAAAGATATCAAAATTTCCATAAACCACTTATAATGGAGAATGACAGTTTTCATATTTAAAAATGTCTAGTTTTTCATATAAATTTATTAATACTAATTTTTGGTTTTGTAGCTCTTTTGAGCCAGTGCCATGATGGATGCACGATAAGCTGATCATAAGCTGGGGAAAAAAAAGGATGATTATAACTAATAGTGGCAAGGTCTAGCTGAGCTAGCTGATCAGGACTGATCTGTCGAGGATATAATCAAAACAGGAAAAAAAGGACATACTAAAATAAAAGTGAAAATATTGGAGGTAAACGAGGCAACTCATGAGATGGAAACCCTGAAACCCCATTAGGGTTAACATGTTGGAGTTTGCACAGACTTTTTGTGTCTTCTAAAAGCCCCGCTTGATTTCTTGAAAGGAGACAGACGACAAGGCCACAAAGGAACGATCCAATTGGTGTATCAAATACTAATTAATACTTTAAAAATCTTAAATTAATCCTCTAGCTATAGCTATAGCTCACTCTTATTAACAAACGTAGGGCTGAACTGGACAACCTGAATAACGTGAACACTGTGATTTCTGATTTGTGTTGAATAAATTTTTAATTTTCAATCGAAATTCTTTACTTCTTGCCCCCCACACACAGATGTATATGATTAAAATGAGAGGTAGCTGTTCAAGTGATGAGCGGGCTACTTAACTTTTAAAAGAAAAGCTTAGTAGGATTGGCTCGAATTATGGGTACTTTTATATAAATTAAATTTAAGATATGACAGTTTTTTCTTTTTTTTAAGGATAGAAAAAGAGAGATTTAAAAAAAAGTATAAAATTAGAAAAACATTAAAGTGTTTAACATTTTTAAATAAATACACTTAGGATTGATATTGAACTATAATTATAATGTTGCACAGGTTTGCAGCTGGAGCATTCATGATAATAGATTTAAATTGATATTTATGTAACTATTATCAATTAATTAATTGAATTATATTTTTAACAAAAAAATGCACACAATCCTTTAACTTTGAGTCTTTTTTCCATAGATATAAGAAAGCATGATCAAATCACATAAATCTTGTGTTCATGTCTTGTCTTCTCTATTCTTTCCTATCTACAAATCAATTTTATGTAAAATTTTACACATTTTGGCTCTTTTTGTTTAGAAAATTATTTTTTATTTGTATTTTCACTATTTATCTATAAATGATCAATAAAAGAAATCATTAAACTTGGGATTAAACCCTAACCTAAGAATAACAAGTGGAGATAATTTCATTTCTATAAGGCCATAAATCCTAGCTTGTTAAGGTCAGATACTAATTTTGAGGAATTATGAATCCAAGCCAAGTAGAAATTGGACTCATTGGAATGATTTTAACTTTTATGTGCAATATTGTCACTACATTAGAATTAAAAGTGAAAGCATGAAAACGAATAAACTAAGTCGCTTTTACACCTACAGAGAAGCAGGTTGGTGAGTCTACTTTAATAAAAAAAAAAAAAAAAACCTCTGTGTAATCATCTTCGATGGGAAAAATTGCCTTGCGTTCTTGCAATGACTTGTCCATATATGTGGATGGGAGCCCAAATCTTGTGCGCTTGGAAGTCAAGAAAGTACCGTAGATCTTCTATAGAAGGCTTGTCTAGAATTAAATAAAAATTGGAGCACATAAAGATTAAAAAAGCAGTGTACATAGAGAATAGGTAAGTTCACTTCAGAAAATTTGAAGAAAATTTATTGCAACACTTAAATTTGATGGATTTTTGTATCAGGTTTTATTATGAAATAAATGGAAAGATCCAATTAGGACGTGCTATCATTTACTGTTGAGTTCAAATCATAATAATCTTCAAACATAAAGTTAGCCAATGCTAACAATGCAAAGGCTTGGCTTATGCCTATGCCTTTGCTAAGTTGCAGCTTTGCGTATATGCATGGAGAGATGGCCGGTTACCAAAAACTTACATCGAAGGTATAAATTGATGGCAAGTGATAGGAAACCTTTGCCAGGGACACCTTTAAGGAGAGAAGTGATGGAAATGAAGTTGAAATGAATGGCATCAGGCATTTGTGGAACTGTTGGAAGCCACTCACAATGGCTATAAGCTTCTGGTTCACCTCCCTTCTTTGAACATATAACAATGATTCCCTGCAAAAGCCATTCACTTTCTTATTAATCCTTTAGTCCTTTTTTTTTTTTTTGGAACTTTACAGTAGTTTATAGTAAGCTAGTAACAAAAGGGTTCCTTATTTTTTTTTATAGATTCCATTTGTTTTTATAGTAATTTCTTGCTTTCTACTTACAACATACATTTTCAACATATCCAGTCCAATATCAAGCTAGTTCTTTCGGCTGAATTCGTTCGGATATAAAACTGACCTAACTTTCATCAATTGCATACTGCAGAGATATGAATTGGATCGGCCCCTGATATACATTATGCTTTTAACACTGATGAAGAATGATAAAAGTTCTACTCCCTTGTTTTGTATGATCTCTTTTCCAAATCCAAAATTAATATTCAAGCACTATTTTTTTTTTAATGAAAAGTAATTATATCCACATTTTATTAGATGGACAAAATGGAAAATATGAATTGCGAAGAAAATTTTAAATAGAAATTATAGTCGGACCTACATCTTTGGTACTGATATTGGAGTGGTAGCTATTGAGGGCAACAGGTTGTGAATCGAAGATATTGAAAGCCTGTGGTACCTGTACAGCATCAATGGAAAAAAAAAAATTAAGTTAGGAGAAAATGTTAACATTAGGTAATTGTAATAAAATGAACAAGCAGGATGCTGACTTTGTTGGTTAAGTTCAAATGCACTAAGAATTTGATATCAGATCAATATTTAGTTTAATTTGATTTTATATTAAAATGAAAGCATAATATTATTTTATCTAGTAATCGGATAGTCTGATTATTCATAAATAACTCGAAAGTAATAAAAAATAAATTCATGAACATTTGTTTCTTATTAGTAGTCAGGCAATCAAACTGTAGTGTAGGATTAATAAAGCAACAATGGAGAAGGGGTAGCTTGAACCTTTTGCTTTTGCTCTTTGGTTTTGGGGGTAAAGCTGCAGGTGCCTGTAAATAATTGGTCTCCAAGGACATCGAGATGTTTCTTGAGCAGTGAAGGCTCCAAGTTGGAAGATTTGTCCTGCCTAACCAAAACGACATCTCGACCACCAATGCTTAACCCCACAATGACATGAGTCCCATATTTCTCAATGAATCTGCCACATAATTTCCAAATATTTGATCACATCAAGTAAGGTATTGGTCACATTCTTCTACCAACCACCGTAACAAAGAAATTAATGAATAAAAAGTTCAATGAATCAAATCGATAATGCAAACTTCATTTGAAGAACAAAATGAGGGGTGCATTTAAAAGATTCAGCTCCAGTCCACGTTTCAGGTAATTAACAGTGGAGAATCTATACCGGGGAAGTTGGGAGGGGAGTTGAACATTGGAAGGGTTAATCTAACATTCAATGACTAAATGGTATATCACCTAACGACTACTTTGACATTTCATAATTGAGTTTTCTTTTTTAATTAAATACCATCAGACATTCTGGCTAATTGCTAACCTACCTTCCAAGGTCTGCTTTCAATTGTCCACCAAATGCTAGCCAATGTATAATTTTGACAAAGTTTTTTTGTTTTGGTTGTGTTTACTATTCTACCATGAATGAAAGGTACTGCATTTATTAAGTTTCTAGAAATCAATAAAAAATATTTTATACAATATATATATATATATATCTGATAAGCCAAATTTATGGACATTTTTGTAGGAGCAGATAAGGTTTGCAGCAGGCTGCAACCGGTTTTGAAGGCTTCCTAGTAACTGAAATTGTTGACTTTTGCTAAAAAAACAAAGACTAGAACTTATTCTGATCAAATTTACTGTCAGACAAGGGGAAAAGAGCCCCTCTTTTGACAGAAATTCTGATTTGACTGGAGGTGGAATCCCAGTTTGTCATTTCTCTATTCTCCCCTCCAGACTTCTTTTGCTCTTTTCTTTCTTTGACGTAAGCAAATTTCAGTGTACGATTCAAGCATTGATTTTGTTCATGCCATGTTGCAGGTGACGCGTATGGTGGTTAGTACATATCAGGCAGCTCGTGGTGCTGGTGCTGCTGCCATGCATGAGCTTGAGCTACAAACCCGTGAGGTTATTTCACGCTGTTTATTTTTTCTCTTTTTGATTTTATTGTTTACTTGTCTATCTGAGCATTTGACTAATTTTTTCTTTTAAATCAATTTCTTGCTGCATTTGCTTTTAGGTCCTGGAAGGGAAACCACCAACCTGTAATATCTTTAACTAATAAGAATGTATATTTGTTTTACAGTATCGATAAATTTATGAATATTATAAATACTTGATTTTGGTTAATACTTATTATGTTACAATATAATATTGTACATAGAACAATTAGAATAAATGAAGTGCTATTTCACGTAGAATAATTAGAACAAGTGAAGTGCGACTTCACGCAGAACAACTAGAACAAGTGAAGTACTATTTAAAGTAAAACAACTAGAATAAGTAAAGCATTACTTCATATTGAACAACTAATACAAGTAGAACAGCTATTTCGAATAGAATAACCACTTCACTTAGATGACAGTGAAAGTAACTTGAATAAGTGACAGGGTTTATGAGTTATTTTCATTTTGAGATGTTCCAGAGAGTTTGGCTTGGTGGTTCAGATATAAAAGTAGTTAAGAGACCTTCCTCTTACCTTTTCCTGAAGTACAAGTGTTTTACCTGCCTACCTTGTTCTTGTATACTTGTTCTTGGACACCTTTTTCGCTTCTATCTATTCATGAATAGCTTCTTCTCCTGTACCTATTCTCGTATAGCTTCTTATCTATTACCTTTTACTTGAGAATAAGTCTTATTACATCTAATTACAGTAACGGTTACTTACATTAATGTTCTTCATAATTAGACCTGTCAATATGGATTTTATTAAAAATGGGGTGGGTTGGGTTGAATTTTTTTCAGCCCATATTTGAACCGGGCTTAGATGGGCCAACCCATTTAAATGTGGGTTATGGTGGGCTGGGCCGGGCCAGCCCACCGGGCCAAAAAAATTTTTAATTTTTTTTATTGATCCAGGCATCTAGCTGGGCAGCTGGCCCACTCCACTTGGTCCAGCACTCATTTCTTCTTCCTACTCAGTCCATCAGCCCGTCAACAATCAACCTTCCTTTTGCACCTTTTCTGTTCTTCACTTTACCCTTACCGATCGACTGCTTTGCCCCATTCTCTACCTTTTCTTCTTCGACTCTTCAAATTGCTGCTGGCTGCTGCAACCTGCAACTGCAATTCACTATCAGTCTACCGTGGCACCGTTAACCTGCAAGCTATCGAGGTAATTTTTGCTGAGCCAGGCATCATTCTCTACTTTTTTTTTTGTTGATCGATTTCTCTTGTAATGTTATTTTTGGTTGAGTTGTTGGCTTTGCTGCTAGCCTACTGCCATTTCTTGATCTTATTTTTTGTTGCGTTTTTTTTTTTGAGTTGACCATTGCTTGATCGAACCCACACAAAAGCCGATATCTAAGGTTAGCATAGAGTCCAAGGAAAGCACCATAACTGGTCTCGCTCTGTCTCTCTTGTCTTCCCCGTAAACAGAGCAAAGAAAATAAAACCCAAAGCTTGAAAAACCAAAAAAAAAAATGGTTCAGAGACTTACTTATCGTACTCGCCATAGCTATGCTACCAAATCGAACCAACATCGTGTCCTTAAGACCCCTGGTGGGAAATTGGTTTATCAGACTACTAAGAAGAGAGTAAGTGGGCCTGAATGTCCTGTTACTGGCAAGAGAATTCAGGATATTCTCACTTGAGACCTGCTGAATACAAGAGGTCTAGATTGCCTAGGAACCGCAGGACTGTGAATCGTGCCTATGGTGGTGTTTTGTCTGGAAGTGCTGTTAGAGAAAGGATAATTCGTGCCTTCTTGGTGGAAGAGCAAAAAATTGTGAAAAAGGTTCTGAAGATCCAAAAAACAAAGGAAAAACAAGCCTCGAAGAGCTAGGATTCTAGATGTTGGTGAAGCTAAATTGTGTTTGGGTTGTTAGATCCACCTGAGAGAAATTTTGGTTGTTATTATGGTGATGATGAAATGTGGAACTGAACTTCAATGTTTTTCGTTTTGTTTGTTCGATACTGATTAATTTACTGCTTGTTCACTTGACGACAAATCAATTGCTGATTTTGATTTAGTGATGGTTTATGTTGAAAAAAAAAAAAAGGAAAGCACCATAACCAAGTGCGTTAGTACTCACAGACGGAATTGTCACAGATAACTTTTCCTTCTTTTTACTGGCCAAGAAATTTGACAAAGAACCTTGCACTGCTCCAGCAGTTAATCCAACAATACAAAACTCTGCTTAGATATTATCTTTAGCAACTAGCAACCATAGGTCTCTTTAATTATTTTTGAAATTAAAAGTTATTAGTTCAATGATTAAAGAAGAAAGTTTATTTTTATTATTTGTATTTGTAATTAAATAATAATGCTATGTTTTATCATATATAAATAAATATTGTTATTCATTGATGTAAATTTTTAATATTTATTATTTATGTTTATGTTATTTGAAGGGTTTGATGATGGATCAATCAACTGAAAATTGTGGAAATTTGGATGATGATGTGAAAATTTTGAATGATGATGAAATTCCCTCTCATTCCCATATATCTGAATCTGAGCAATTGAGTAAGAGATCGAAAAGAGAAACTTCAAATGTTTGGAGTTATTTCACTAGAATAGGAAAAAAAGAAGATGGAATAGAAAGGGCAACTTGTAATGGCTGTAAAATGGAGTATAAGGTTGGTCCTAAACCTGGTGGTTCTAATTATGGCACTTCACATTTGCGTCGTCACATTGATGCTTGTAAATTTATTTCATATTTTAATCCACTTCAAATGCTTATGGATCATGAAGGGAAAGTAAGGACTAGAAAATTTGATCCTAGGATTTCACGTGATATGCTTGCTGAAGCTATAATTAAGCATGACTTGCCTTATGCCTTTGTTGAATATGATAAGATTAGAGCTTGGGCGCAGTATGTAAATCCAGATGTGGTGATGCATTCTAGAAACACTGCTGTCTCTGATGTCCGAAGGATTCATTTGAGGGAGAAAGAGAAACTTAAACAAGCTATGATCCAGGTACCAAATAGAATTTGTTTAACTTCTGATGTATGGACTGCATCTACTTCTGAGGGTTATATTTGTTTGACTGCTCATTTTGTGAATGAAAATTGGAAGTTATGTAGCAAGTTGCTTAACTTTTGTCGTATGCCTCCTCCACACACTGGAGTTGAATTAGCTGCCACTGTGTTTGATTGTTTGAAAGAATGGGGAATAGATAAAAAAGTTTTCTCTCTTACTTTAGATAATGCTTCTGCTAATGATAACATGCAAGCTGTTTTGAAAGGTCACCTTCATTTGCAAAATAGCTTGATTTGTGGTGGTGAATTTTTTCATGTGCGTTGTTGTGCACATATATTGAATCTTATTGTTCAAGAGGGTTTGAAAGTAGTCAATGAAGCATTATTTAAAATTAGAGAGAGTGTGAAATATGTAAAGGCATCGGATGGGAGGATGAAAAAATTTCAAGAATGTGTTCAACAAGTTGGCATTAATGTAAGTGTTGGGTTGCTTTTAGATGTGTCAACTAGATGGAATTCAACATATTTGATGCTTGAAAGTGCAATCAAATATCAAAAAGCTTTTGCTAGTCTTCAATTTGTTGATAGAACTTATAAATATAATCCATCAGATGAGGAATGGGGGAAAGCACTGATAATTTGTGAATTCTTGGAGCCTTTTTATGAGACCACAAACTTGATATCCGGTTCATCTTATCCAACTTCCAATTTGTATTTCATGCAAGTTTGGAAAATTGAATCCATTTTGAATGAGAATTTGCAAAGTGAAGATGAGGTTATCAAAGATATGTCTCGAAGGATGAAAATGAAGTTTGACAAGTATTGGAAGGATTATAGTGTAGTGCTTGCATTTGGAGCTATTCTTGACCCAAGGTTGAAGCTTGATTTCTTAAAATTTTGTTATTCTAAGATTGATACTTCTACTTGTCATGGAAAGTTAGAAGATGTGAAGACAAAGTTGTACAAGCTCTTTGAAGAATATGCAAGCAACACTTGTGCATCATCAAGTATTTCTTCTCATTCAATGAGTAATTTGTCTAAGCAAATCGGAGGGGGAACTAAATCTAAAGGATCAAGGATCTTTAATGTAAGTTTTATGTCTTTCTAACATTTTATTATATGAGAATTTATGTTATTTTTCTTAGGTTTTGATAATTGTTTTTTTTTTGTTTATGCATTTAAAAATTGTAGGAGTTCAAAATGTTTCAAAATGAAACAATTTCTATTGCTGGAAAGTCTGAGTTGGATGTTTATTTAGATGAGGCAAAGCTGGATTATGAAGTGTTTGACGACTTGGATGTGCTTAGTTATTGGAAGGATAATACTAAGCGCTTTCCTAATCTTTCTATTATGGCACGGGATGTGTTGAGCATTCCGATTACTACAGTAGCATCAGAGTCTGCTTTTAGTATTGGTGGTCATGTTCTCACCAAATTTAGAAGTTCCCTCCGTCATGAGAATGTTCAGATGCTTGTTTGCACGAAAAATTGGTTGCATGGCTTTTCTTTGGCTACCGATGGTATTGTTTATTTTATATATTTCAATATCTTTAATTTTTACTTGTCAAATTAATAATTTAGTTAAGATTGAAACTCACTATTTTTTTTTATGACAATAAATATTAGATGACAATGATTCAGACCTTGAGACATCGTTGCTGTCCAAACAAGATTCAAATGTTTTGTTGGAGGATGAGGATTGAGGAGGACATAAATGAATCTTGAAGTTTTTATTTATTTAGTTATGTACTTATATTGATGGGATTGTAGTTTATGTTAATGATTGAAATTTTATTTATGTTTAGTGTAATTTATTTTCTTATTTATGTTTGGTATAATTTATTTCTTTTAACATGTTTTTATTATTCAATCTATGAATTAAATTATGAAACAATTTATTGATAGGGAGTTTGTTAAGAAAACATATAAAAAAATTTTTTTTTACAAAAAAGTGGGCTGGCCCAGCCCAACCCATGGGCTGGTAAGGGGTAGGCTGGGTTGGGATTTTGCCAGCCCATTTAAAAAATGGGCTGGCCCAACCCAACCCATATTTCTTCAGCCCACAAGGGCCAGGGCCGGGCTGGGCCGGGCCAGCCCATATTGACAGGCCTATTCATAATAATATCATTCATTAAGTGCATTAAAGCTTATTCTTGAGTAATCGCCACTTTTATCACTATATAGAGCCTCACAATTCATTTAGTGGGGCTCTTCCCTCCGCTAACAGATTTTTCTCTAGAGCTTTTCTCTCTAAATTCTCTCTCTAATTCTTTTCTTATTATCTTCCACCTGCCACAACACTCAATACTTCAAGAACTGCTCCAATATTCCTCTTTGCCTCCTCTGGCACATCTTTTTACTTATTTGCAACGCTTCCTCTCCCTATTACCAAGAACCTCCTTTACATTTTGGCGACTCCACTAGGGAGGAGTGATTGCATTAAGTAAGACTTTTACTACTACAATTTCTTATTATTGAAAAATATGGAGAGTTCCATCGGTAACTAAGATGCACCTATTCCCACCTACATCCAATAGCTGATGAAAATGATTGAGGCTTCTCGAGAGAGAATGCAAATGTTGGAAGACAACAATAGGCGGATATTGGAGACCATATCTCAACTTGTGTTCCCCACTCTCACCATTTTTTCAAGCTTAATTCATACACCTTAATGGGGATGAGAATGCATCAAATGGATTCATTCCTCTAGTTGTAAACACAAATGTGAATGAAGGAAATGGAGAAAATGCAATTGATGTGGAAGTTCGGGGAGAAGTTCTTCTTCTTTACTCAAGAGAAGGTTAATCTCCTTAATTTGGGAAAAGAATATCAAAAGTCCATAGAAGACTTCATGGAATACATCCAACACTTTAGAGAAAGAGTGTTGGATATACAAGAGTCTCATGATGAGAAAGAATTGGTGACGATTTGCATTCAAAGAATGTTCGACAAGTGTAGACGACACTTGGAGAATTTGCCTCTTTCAACTTTTGTTGCCTTAGTGGAATGGCATGAAAAACCAATAGTACGATTCTCAGACAAAGAGAAACTACTAGCTTCGATTGAAGGAATATTCTAGTAGTGAATGTAATTTAAGAAAAAGGTAGAAAAAGAAGAGGTCTTTTTCAAATGGGAATATTTCACAAGAATATGCAAGCAGGAGAGTTATTGATTGAGAACAACATGGTCCAGAACAACCCGCTTCTTGCTCATGTATGATATTTCTATGACTTTGACTCTTCATTGCTTTATGAATTGCAATTTGACATTAAAAAAAAATTCGTATTCAGCCGCTAGCTTCATTGCTTATATTTGGGCTGTAATTATATTATATTATTGGTCGCAAACTTTATCACTCATTCTTTGACCATAGTTCATTATTCTTATTTCAGTCGCAAGCTTTACCGTTCATATTTTGGCTGCAATGATATTTTTCTATTGATCGCAAGCTTTATCGTTTATTCTTTGATCATAATTTATTATTCATATTCCAGCCGCTAGCTTTATTGCTTATAATTTGACTGTAATGATGTTACACTATTGACTGCTAGCTTTATTGCTCATTTCATGGCCCTAGCTTATTATTCACAAATTGGCTGCAACTCTTACACTTATTTATTTTAAAGGTTGAATTAACCTCCTTCATATCAAGTTCGAGTTAATCTCCTTGATGTAAAGTTGAGAGTTCCCTTTTGGCCACATTCAATAATATAAAATGTGAATAAATACGCAACAAGCGCATAACATTATTATTATTGCAAAAGAAAAAAATATGATGTATCAATAGCGAAGTACTAGCTCAAATGAGCTTTCAAAAAGAGTAAAGGAAAAACAAAAGACTAGCCAATTACATACTCCATATAGAAGAGTTATTATTAGCAAATACATCTAATTGTTCTTGTACTTCAGCTTCATGTTTTTTCAGTGAAGTTATCTTCACTGCAATGTCTTCTAACTCATTTTCCAAGGAAGACTTGTTGAGAAAAATCTTGGCTTTAGATCTACAATTACTGAGGCACTCAAAACTTGAATCCAAAGTTACAAGCATAATCGAAATCCTATAACATATGTTGCAATTCCTCTGGTGAAGTACTCATTAGTGGAACATGGGAAATGGCTAAAGCTCTACCCAACACTTTCATCATTAAGCAAATGACGTCTATGTTTTTTACAAAGGAGGTACTCCAAAACTCTCCCTCTATATGAAAAACATGCTCTAAGTATGCCACATATTTTGATGAAACTTGAAAGCCATGAAAGTCAATTTTCTTACCACTTTGTTTAGTATGTGTTACTTGAGTGCGAGAAGCACTACTTGCATCTCTATGTTTTGGCACTGGGGAGGAAGAAACACGAGGATTAATTGGAATAGCTCTAGCATCATCAGTATCAACTCCAACAGCCTGAATAACCTCAACATTTGGAGTAGCCTCAGGGACAACTTCAACAGCAAGAATAGCATTAGTGTTAGGAACAACCTCATCTCGAATAACCTGGGGAGTAAAAATAATCTTAGCTTCAAAGAAAAAAAATGGAACAAGATCAATCGAAATGACATAATGATTTGTTTATACCTGGTTCATGGTAGAGCTCTGAACATGACTCAGAAATAGAACATCAAAATCAATGAAATCATCAAAAGGGGTTAGCTCACTCTCAACTTCAGCTTTATCAATATCAACTGATTCATCATCAGATTCATCATTACGTTCAGAGTCACATGATTCTTCCTCAATCTCAACTTCAAAAGTCTCTTCCTCTTCAACTGAGTTAAGTTCTACTCTCGCATTTATTTCTCTCTACAAAAAAAAAAGTATGATGAGGAAATCAATAAAAAAAAAAGTAGAAGAAGAAGAAGTAAATGATGAACTTACTTTTTGATGCACATGTCTTGATTGATGAGTAAAGGTGCGAGAAGCATCATCTTCTTCTTCATTTACATTTCTTTTCTTTTTGAGAGAAATTAAGCGTAAGGATACATCAAAGTTACTTATAGAAGGAGTGTAGAGACAAGCTCTGGAATTAGTCAAAGGCATAATAAAATATCTCCAGTCTTCAATACATTCCCTCCAATAAGCAAACCATCCAGAAGTGTGAAAACCAACTCTATCAAAAGCTGGGACAATATAACTCTAAAGTTTATCTAAACGGAGTTGAAGTCCTGCCATGAGAAATGAAGAAACATAAGAAGAAAAACTGATAGTTGAAGAAAAATCAGGCGAAGCTGGTTGGTCAAACCCAAATTGACGTGCTACTTTATAAGGAGAATAAACCTCCACAGAAAGAAAATTTCTATCTCCACATGCACTGGAACTCTCAATCATAGATGGCAATTGGGAACTGTGAACCCATACATAAAAATTAATACCTTGTGAACTCATTCTTCCAGACTGTAAAGGGTGGTGATCATAATAAATTTCAAGATCGCCGAATCCATTTATGGGCTGCACATAAGGTCTGAGGTTGAATTCTTTTGTCACATCTATCATTTCAAGAACACTACCTCTCGGGAGTCAATCATGCCATGCCCAAGCTCTGTAGTTGTTCATAAATAAAGGGTTATTCATAGAAAAAAATGCAAAAAGATATGCATTAGGCACAGGAGCACAAGTACCAAACCTTTCCCATAGGCACATTTGAATGAAAGAAGCATCCACATAAATCAAAACTTTGTAACGCCCGGCTGACTCAACAGCTTTGAGTTGGTACAGGTCTAACCTCTTATATAAAGATCCTAAATACAATGGAGCAAGAGGAAAACACATTCCCTTAACAATTTTTATTGCTAAAGGAACAACTGCTGGAGAGATACCATCATCTGACACCCTAGGAGTATGTGTTGTGCCAACCAAAAGATTACTAAAGCTACTAGCTCATGCTTATGGTCTGGGTACTTAGGAGAACCAATTTCAACTCCCTTAGCATTGAACTTTTTATAAAAAACCCTTATCTAGTTGGAGAATCGTGTAACCTTCGAAGTTTTACTTAGGCTCTTAAGTAGATCAAGGAAAAAGTCTCGAATACCAATCTTTTCTTTAGAAAGCTTAATAGAGAGAAAATCATGATTTCCTATACAAGGAAGTTCCAAGAGAACACATACATCTTCCATAATGAAGGTAACTTCCCCCCATGCTATAATCATAGTATGAGAAAAAGTGCTCAATCTTGCAAGAATAACGCGCCATACATTCATCCTCTTTTATCTATAAATATTAAGCCTAGAAGTGATACGTACAGCATCAAGTATCCCAACAGAAGAGAAAAGTCTAACATAAATAGGATTCTTCAACACTTTATTTACCCACTCATTCCAACCATAAACAAATTGAGAATTAGAGCCTAGCTTGGTAGTAGAAAAGGGAAACTCACGACATTCAAATCTGAATTTTAGAATAGATAATCCCAAAATACCACTTCTTTTATGAGGAGGTGCTTTTGAGTATAGATGATTCCAATCATATCCAACAGGCTTAGAAGGATGTTCGTCAATCTGTCTGGCATGAACTTCTTCCTAAAAATGATCTTCTCCTCGTTTTCTAATAATTTCATCTTCCTAGTTTTCAAGAACAGGAGAAACTTCACCATTTTTTCCTATTTTAATTTTTTTGGGAGCAACTAATTCAGAATCATTATTCTTTCTTTTATGAGTAGTGGTCTTTTTCCTTATTGCAATCCTTCCAAGCTCACCATAATGGATCTTCAAGGGGAGACGCGTCCTAGGCATAAGGAAAAATGAAAAAGAAGCCTATAAACATGATCATGAAAAAGAGATAAGTATTCATGCGCAATAAATTTTATCATTTATATATTTGTCAATTTAAAAAAATATATAATAAATAAGTAAAACTTAAAAAACAATTTACAGCTTCAAATAAAAATAATAACTTGCGGTATATGCCACGAGTTCCAATAGAAATAGCTCACGGCAGAACTCTCGAGCTTCAAAAGAAATAACTCGTGGCAAGTCGCGAGGTCAAAAGAAAGCCACAAAACAAAAGTGTCACATAAGCCACAAGCTTCAGCACAAAAACCAAGTAAAAAAACAAGGAAGGACAGTTATGGCATGTCTTAAGATTAAAACAAAAGCACTGTTTCGAAAGTTCTCTTTTGTACTTGTGTCTGTGTCGCGGGTTCTAAAGTAGCATTATAAAACAAAACACTACAAAAGTCAAAGTCAAGTTATATGTATATATATATATATATATATATAAAAACCAAAGAGACATGTGGCTTGTGCTAGCTTTTGTGTGCTTATTTATTAGTTGTTTCTTTATTCCAGTGTTTTCTCTCTCTATCAAAAGCTGACATGCGGCATCCCATCATAACAAGACAATATTTCTTGTTTTCTTGCTTATTTATTCTAATATTTCTCTCTAACATTTTATTTGCTTCTTTCACTTTAGTCTTTTTCTTGCTTTCTTTATTCTAATATCAAAATAAAATAATAAACTATACTTCAAAAAAAAAAGTTTTAAAACAAGAAGCCTATGACTCCAAGATGTAAGTTTCAAAACAAGCATAAACATTCAAGACAAAAAGTCAATTAAATTACAGTAGTACACATTTGATATTTCCACTTCTCCACAAAAACCACACGTACCTTGGAACGAGCCAAGGTAATAAAGGATTGCAACAAAACCCTGTATCAAGTAAGATATATTTTTTTTCTCTTTCTTATCGAGTTAGTTTTCCTTTGAAACATAAATATCCTTGTTTTGTAATTTTCTTCTACAATCAAATAATTTATTTATTTTTTTGAATATATATATATATATAATCTCATCTTATGCATGAAAAATTTCCTTTTCTCATGTTCCAATTTAAAAAAAAAAAATTCATGTAGGGGGCAACAAGTAAGAGAAATTCAACTGATTGAAAAAAAATTAAAAAAAATTACAAGAAAAAGAAAGACTAACTTGCTTGAAAAGATTCACAAAAGAATTGACTTTGCTCTTAACTTTGTTTTGTTTTACTTTGAATATGAATGAAGAAAATTGTTCATAGTAACTTGATATTTATAGGCCACATAGAATCAAGGGTTTTTTTTATGAAAAAGATTAACTTTCCTTTTACTAATTGTATCTTGAAAATCTTATTTTATATGAAAAAGATATTATTGCATAATCAATCAAATATTACAAAAGATAATGACATTAAAAAAAATATTAGCATTACACCTTACACAAGGCAATAACGTGTTACTATTTAAAACATTACTAGCTAAGGTGTTATTGTCTAAGATAGTACTACCCAAGGCGTTTCTACTCCAAGTGATACAGTACGATATGTTATAGTACAAAATAAAACTTTTACATTTTACATTAATGCATAAGAATTATTTTTAATAATGAATTCTTATGCAGGGGGCAAAATATAGATACTTGATTTTGGTTAATACTTATTATGTTACAATATAATATTGTACAGAGAACAACTAGAACAAGTGAAGCACTACTTCACGCAGAACAACTATAACAAGTGAAGTACTACTTAAAGTAGAACAATTAAAATAAGTAAAGCACTACTCCATATGGAACAACTAATACAAGTAGAATGGTTACTTCGAATAGAACAACCACTTCATTTGGATGATAGTTAAAGTAACTTGGAATAAGTGGCAAGGTTCATGAGTTACTTTCATTTTGGAATATTTCAAAGAGTTTGGCTTGGTGGCTCAAATATGGAGGTAGTTAAGAGATCTTCCTCTTAACCTTTTCTTGAAGTACAAGTGTTTCACCCTCCTACCTCGTTCTTGTATACTTGTTCTTGCACACATTCTTCGCTTGTACCTATTTATGTACAGCTTTTTCTCTTATACATGTTCTCGTACAACTTCTTTTCTATTACCTTTTGCTTGAGAATAAGTCTTATTACATCTAATTATAGTAACGGTTAGTCACATTAATGTTCTTCATAATAATATCATTCATTAAGTGTATTAAAGCTTATTCTTGAGTAACCGTCACTTTTAGCACTATATATAGAGCCTCACAATTCATGTAGTGGGCTCTTCCCTCCGCAAATAGATTTTTCTCCAGAGCTTCTCTCTCTAATTATCTTTTTATTGTCTTCCACTTACCATAACACTCAATACTTCAGGAACTGCTCCAATCTTCCTCTCTGTCACCTCCGGCGCATCCTTTTACTTGTTTCCAATGCTTCCTCTCGCTATTACCAAGAACCCCTTTTACAAATATCTTTTCATCTCACCAAGTTTATTATAATATTCTTTTATTCCTTTTGCTTTTGCAGTATGCTTTTAATTTGTTCTCACATAATGCTTCTATTCTTGAGAATGGATATAATGAAGAGGAAATGAAAATGGTAAAAGAGACAAGGAAAATCTGGGTAAGTAGTTAAAGTGTTCTGAAATATGATATCATCTAATATATCTTTTTCCTTTGAACTTTCTTGAGAAAGAAATTTTTAATAAAAACATGTATTGTCTTACATGATTGTCCTTCCCATTATCTCATAATGACATGAATGTCAAAGTGACTGTCACATGCATAGGAGTTCCTGTGATGCGTGCACATGCTGAGAGTGTGAATCTTTAGTTTGAGAAGCCCCTTGATGAGGTAATGTTTTATAATTTTGTGAATTTACAATTTCATCTTCAATATATGAAATAAAATTGATGAAAAAGTCACAAACATTTGCCTTCTTCTGTCATTATAGCTATATTTGGGACATTTACACGCATTACATTCATCTTTTGTCTTTTTAAGCTCTTTTTTAGTTATGTTTTTGGATGATTGTACTTGTAGTTGTGAGTTTTTCCCCCTTTTTCCTTTCATCATTTTCATCTATGGGGATAGAAGTTGTAAAGAGTGGGTTAGGTTTAAATTTAGATTTTGTTCTATTTTATATGAACAGAACAAGGAAAATTAGAAATGGAAGAGACATCATACATTCAAGCCATATTATTGAAGACAATATTGTCAAATATGTTATATGTAGTACAATACTAGAAAAGCAGCTTAGGACCCCAAATTTATATCATCCTTAATCATAGTGGTCAATATTAGAGAAAATGGAGCAGACTGCAGCAGAAATAAGAGCATCATATTTTCAAACTAGAAACCAAAATCAGAGTTTTCTTGTTTTAAAAACAATGCCAATTTATTTTTGGCGAGCCCATGGTAATTTTTCTGAAGCGGATATACTTTTTTCAGAGCTTTTTTTATCCTGAATCTTATTTCATGCTATCTTAAGAGAACTTGGAAAGATGTTCTATTGCTATTGATCTTAAAGAGAAAGAGTGCAAACACAAACATATTGTGTATTATATGATACTTTATATTACTATTTGTTCTCTGGTATCTTTTTGAAATTGCAAACATTTATTGAGTCTCAAATATTATATAGATAAATTTTATGATGTTTTAACAATTGGATTCTGAGAATGTGTTAGCTTAAATTTAATAAAAGAATACATTATTTTAAATGCTATGTTGTCTTTCCATCAAGACATAACTGCTATTTTATTCGAAAGGCTTGTGAATGTAAAAGATTAGAATGATGAAAGATAAGATAAAATCAAAGCTTATGTCATTGTGTGTGTGTGTGTGTCTGTCTGTCTGTCTGTCTGTCTGTGTGTTTTAATTGTTAAAAGTACCGCACAAGTTATTAATAAGCTTGGCTATATCCATTCCTATATAGAAGAGTCTTCTTATTACCTGTTTCTGGCCCAAAAACATCTTTGTCATGAGAAATGTAGCTTTGGTTTTATTTTAAACTTGTCTTTGTTTAATTGTTTTGTCGATCAGGAAACAGCAAGAGAAATTTTGAAAAATGCTCCTGGGGTAGTAGTTATTGTTGATCGGGCTTCTAATCACTTCCTTACGCCATTGGAGGTGTCAAACAAAGATGACATTGCAGTTGGCAGAATTCGCCGGGAAGTGTCTCAAGAAGGAAATCGTGGGTAAAATTTCTCTTCTCTTGCATTTTTATTTGTCCCATTTTAGAGGATTTGCATGCTAATACGAAGTCTTCAAATAGGTTGGACATCTTTGTTTGTGGTGACCAAGTACGTAAGGGAGCTGCACTTAATGCTGTTCAGATTGCCGAGCTGCTGTTATAATCTACTTATGATCTTGCTTGGGTAAATTCATCCAGTCAATTAGAATTGAACTCACTGGCACCTTGTTTATTTATTTTGACCTTCAAATGCAGATATTTATTATCTTGGTGAGGTTGAACAAAATTTTGAATGTCTTGTTGTAGCATAAACAAATTAGGTTTGTAGCTTGGTGCTTGATGTTTTGTCTTCGAAAGTATATTTATTTGCACTAATATCTCCTCTTGGAGGGAAATTTTGTTTACATGATCTTGTAAATTAGTCTTACTTGCGGGACATTAGGCTGCATTCGGCTCCAGTAGTCAACTTAGAACTTCATATCTGTAGACTATGTATGTGCCTAGTTCGCCAATTTTACATTTCAATGCAGAAAATTAATAGTGAAAAGTGCAAACACTATACAATTGCTGTTAATAGAACCTGAAGAACACATTGAGTCAATGTGATTGAGCTAGTCTACCAGGCATGTTGTTGTGATCACATAAACTATTAAAGGGCTACTTTGAACATCAGCAGTGACTGTGACTGATTGTGTCAATGAAGAAAATTCTACTGGCAAGTTACTTGAACTTCAATTCAAAGAATATTCTAAATTTGTTTATCGTCAAGTTTGTGGGAATTTGAGTAATTCAGGTAATCAAGCAAAGCTAATGTCACGACTCGGAACCTCCCTCGGGTCCATGACAATCGTCGCGACGTCCTGATTGACACTCATTACTCGGAATGCCAACCGGAACCCCGCAAGGCTTACGTATCAGTTTCTCGCCTTCCCTGTGAGCAATCTTTACCAAACAACTCATTTTAAACAATTACTAGCCATTTCTGGCTCAATTAAATCAAAAGTTAATCTTTGACTCACGGGGGTATTTTGGTTATTTTTATATGAAAATATCAAAATTTAGTAAAAATGTAGTTTATACGTCGAGAATATACAATTCGAAATCGAATTTGAAATCGAAAGTCTGAAACTTGCTTTTTAAAGGGTTTAAAGATAATTTTTTACTATTCACAATATTAATTAAAATATAGCATTTTCATATAAAACAATATTTATAGAAACACGTGTAAGTAATTTTTGTAGCGTGAAAATAAAATAAATTCATATATATGATAATTTACAAAGTTATAATGTACAATAATAATTACAATAACAAGTGACCCATAAATACACTAAGTGTTGGTGATAGTAACCTACTGTCTGTGAGATAGAGGGGTCAATTGGAATCCTCGACAAAATCGGGTATGTACAAGCTGCCACAAGCCTGAAATGTTTGGAAAGGAGGTGGGTGAGATTTTGCAATCCCAATGAGTAAACAGACATTATCGTAAACATCTAAAGGTGAGTAAAATGGAGACAAATTTAAACAACAAATCACAAACCATTTCATAAGGTTTTCAATTTATTTCTTAAACCATAAAATATTTGTAATTTACCAAAACAGTTGTTAAGGCTTATGACTTTTATTAAAAATATGGCTCAAGTCAAAACTAATCCTCGGGGATACTTTGGCCGAGGCATCTAACCGAGTCCGCTAAGGTTGTTAAGACATTTACATGTTAAACATATTTTATTTTTTTA
This sequence comes from Theobroma grandiflorum, assembly GCA_036013995.1. Classification (NCBI taxonomy): domain Eukaryota; kingdom Viridiplantae; phylum Streptophyta; class Magnoliopsida; order Malvales; family Malvaceae; genus Theobroma; species Theobroma grandiflorum. The sequence continues at coordinate 3,658,261 of CP142127.1, forward strand.
AAACAAGCCGTTCCTTGGAGTTGGCCGAGTTACACATTCACGTGGGGGTTCGACGTGAAGTGAACTCTAATGCTATCCTGAGAGTTACCCTTCACGCCTTTACAACCGGAGTAACTATATAACCGGATTTACCGTGCCCCTCTAATAGACGGTCCACGGAAACCTGTCACTGCAGTGACTAACCCACCATAACAATAATAAAAATTTCGGCAGTAGGCTATTATTTGTTTACCCAGCCTGCATAGTAAAAATATAGCTTACATTTATTCCCAATACAGTTTTTTTTAATACAGCCACATATACTCACAATCTCATGAGCCAATTTCATAAAAATATCATTTATAACATAAGTAACGGTCTCCAATTACCCAATTTTTTTGCAAAATTCAAATATCCAAATGATTCACCGAATATCATCATTTAAACTTATTTATTTGCAAACATCAAAATCTCTCTTTTTAAAGTCATTTTTACATAAAATTCACAAATAACAATTAAAATAGACTTTAGATAATTTACAATAATAATAAGTTTACTCACCGTTTGCACAAATTAAATGCTTTCTAAGTGCCCTGATCACTGTTCGTCAGGCACGACTTCGTTGCTTTTACCGGAAGGCTCTCCTCTTAGACACATTGTAAAACTTACACAATTCACCACATTGATGCTAAATCACTATATAATTGACTTAAATCCTATACTAATGCATGAATGGCCTAAAATGGCTTAAACGCGGTATTAACCTATTTTTGGCACTTTACCCGATAAATTGCTAACGTGCTCCATTTTAGCTCTAAATGTCCCATTCTCTCTCCAACATTTCTAACCATTAAATATCAGCCAATTAACCTTAAAATTCATCAAAATCAGCTCACTTCCTTTCACACCAAATTCGGCCAAAAATGGGCATTAATGTTTTGATTTTTCCTAATCACTTTTCTCACTTAATTCTTCATTTTTCCAAGCCATTTTTTTCTTGAAATTCAAACAATTCCTCCTTGATATTTAACCCTCATGGTTCAGCCAATACATAACCCTAGAGAAATTGAATATTTTTCTTATATTTTGTCCCTAACTATGCTTAGTTATCACTAAACAACCACATAACTAAAATCAAACAATTTCCATTATTTTCTCATCAATTTTCTTAGAACAATAAGCAAACCATCATCAATACCCAGTATTAAACATTCGGCCTTGAGTGGGTAAGGTGAAAACATCTTGCTTTCTTGCTCAATTTTGTTTCCAAACACATCTATCTAACCAAAACTAACCAAATAACCTAAAATCAAATCAATTAAAAGTAAAAAACTTTCCCTTTAAATTCGTCCAGCCCTTGATACCTATTTTCAATCTCTTTCCTCAACCATGGAAAATGAAAACAAAAGCATGGGTAAGGTAGAAATCAAGCCAAAGTTGAAGAATCTCACCTTTTTCGGCTTAATCGGGTGAAATATACACTTTTTCTCTTGAATTTTGGCTAGTTTCCTTATTTTCCCCCTTTGTTTCCTTTGCTTTTCCTATGCTCCAGGTTTGTGCCGATTTTGGTGAGAGAAAGTGAAGTGTACAAGCTGATTTTTTATGCTTTAATAATAAAGTATTATGAGTAGCCACTTGTCACAACTTAATTCATCCAAAATTTTGACTATTTGACTTTTTCTACTAAGTTTCCCATCACAAATATTTTCATGTGTATCCACTCTATTTTTAAACAAAATCCTTGACTTTTGATAAAATTTTTGATGGTGTAAATTTCCGTCTTGCCCCAGATAAGGTAAAATTACGATTTTACCCCTATACTTCAAAAACACCAAAAATTGAAATTTTTCACTTCTAAACCTCCTATTATGCTTCCAATAATCATATAATATTTCAAATAATTAATCTTGGTCACAATTTCCATAAAATAACCAAATTTAAAAATTTAGGTGGCAAAATGACCTTTTTGCCCCTAACAAGTCAATTTTCCCGATTGACTCTAAATTGGACCTCGAACTCCGAATCACCATTTCGAGTCATCCTTAGGCTGTGAAATATCAAATTTCATCTTAAAATTTCCTATTTGAACTAGTTCGAGGTTAAATCAACTTAAGTGTACCGTTAGGTACAATACCAGGTTTTGTCTATTCTTAGGGGCTTTCCTAGCATATAAACATACTACTCAGTGCATGTATGTCATGACATGTGTTTATAGGGTTGGATTTTACAGCTAAAATTTCAGTCTTTCAATACTTGAGAATTCAAAAGGGAAACATAGTAGGAAACTTAGAACTGCTGCATGAAGGGTATTTCTCATTCATCATGGCAAGCCAAGTTATCCATCTTCCCCAAGCTTGAAAGGGTAGCAAGGCAAGACTCCATCAAAGTGTGATTCTATCAAAGGATTCAAAGCACGTCTAAGCTGTAACACCTGACCCTAATTTATCTGTGACAGGTCATTCACATGCTTTGGACAGCATGTTTGTATATTGAATTGCCCAAAGAAACAAGTTAAATGACAATATTGCCCCTATGGGTATGGTTAAGTTAAATAAGTCTCGAACCAGTTTAAACAGAGAATTGAGGATGAATTTGAGAAAACTAAAACCCATGGAGTGATTTAAAACAGTGATTCGGAGTTCGAGATTCAGTTTGGAGTTAATCGGAAAAATTGACCGATTAGGGACAAACGGTCATTTTTCGATTTCAAGACAAAACGGAGAATTGTAATAAAGATTTCGATTTTAATGACCAAGAATGATTATATGAAATATAATATGATTTTTGGAACATAAAATGAAGTTTAGCAGTGAAAAAGTGCATTTCTCGATATTTTTGGGACACAAAGGTAAAATAGTAATTTTGTCACTAAAGGTCAAAACGAGAATTTTTAAAGAGGATTTTGGTCCCATTTGATGTATATTGGTTATTTAGACTAATTAAAACATAATTTGAGGTTGAAAAGTAGAAAAAGAAGAAATTTCAGTGATTTCTGGAGTGCAGGGGTAAAATCGTAATTTTACCATCGGAAGGTCAAATTTAATTTTTTGAGAGAATTTAGATCAAATTTGACAAATTGGAGTGTGGTATGAGTTTGAGGACTGAAAAATATGCCTTGTGGCCATTTTTCAATTTTTGAGGTAAAAATGTAATTTTACACTTTTTCGGGGGTAAAAGTGTAATTTCACAAAATTACACTATAAAAATCATTGGAATTTTTTTCTAGAAGCTCCTGGAAAAATCATAGGATAAGGGCTGGAATTTTGGCTGAAAGAAAGTCAAAAAGATAAGAATTTAAAAATGAATCAATGAAATTGTGACACGTGGCATTAAAATAATATATTTTATTAAGCCTTTAAATAGGCTGATTTTTCAGCCAATGAACCCTAGTATAGCCGGCCAAGCAAAGCAAAAGGGGAATGGAGAAAAGCCATGAAACCTTGCTCATTTTGAAGGAGAAATTAACAGAAATTAAGGAAACAAGCTTGAAAAAGGTGAATTTCTTGATTTTTTCTAGTGATTTTCATTTCCTTAGCTTTCTTTTTCCACTTTCATGCACAAATAAAATATCGGTATTGCTGCACCTTGATGGCTGGATTTTTGGGTAGATTTGATGCTTGAATATGGTGATTTTTAGGTTAAATAGGTGTTATTAGTTAGGTAATAGTGAATTATAGTGATAGATTTCAAGAAATCACATTTTTTCATGTTAGAAAACCAATTTAGCCGAATTTTTGGAGACTTTTTGGCTGCTGGAAATACAGCAAATTGATATGGTTGAATGGCATCTTAGGTAAATTTGATGAATAGTAAAAGTAGGAATTAATTAGGAATTTTCAAAATAAAATTTGAAATTTTTACCCATTAGGGGTAGAATTGTAATTTTGCATTCTCAGACTGGTAAATTGACCCGTAGTTGCTACCATTGGATAATTGGAATATAATCGAACAATTAGAAACTGAAACGGGTCCAATCGGAGTTAAATTGGAGATTTTAGCCAATTTAGACGCGTGTAGGCGAGTCGGTCGGATACCATGATTTAACGACTGTCCAAACCATTTTTACCCAATTTCCAAGTATGTAGAGCCTGAAATAAATTATATTGGTTGGACACAAATAATGAAAATTTGTGTCGTGAATCGTGTATAGGTGGTGAGCTTCCGGACACGCGGGAAAATTTCGGTGTAGTGGAAATTAAAACAGGAGTATCGTGCACTCCTGTGACGAGGTGAGTGGATAATCTACCGTTTTCAATATCTAAAGTAGTTTTACATGATTGTGTGCTTATAAAATAAATTGAATTTTATAAATAATTTTTAAATCGAAAAACGGATTTTTAATATTGAGTATGTGGAGACTGGCATGAAATTACGTTTATGTACTAAAATTGAAATTATGGCTTATGAAATTTTAGAAGCATGACGGCCTGATTGGCTAAATTGTTTATTGTATTGAAAAATGTGGATTGACTACTTTGTTCTGATAAATTGTTTAGAAATAAAAATTACCAAATCATGTTAAATGAATTATTATCGATTGGTGGGTTGATGAGTCGCTACAGTGGCGAGTTCCGTGGACCAGCTTATTAGAGGGGCATGGTAACCTAGTTATATTATACCTCAGTATGAGAGGCGCGGAGGGTAACTCTTGAGGTATAGTTAGAGTTCACATTACGCCGAGCCACCACGTGATGGTGAACTCCGCCAACGCCAAGGAACGGCTATATTTTTCAATTATGGTATAAATTGTAACAGCCTTGGCGTACTCGATGGGATACTCTGATCAAGTGTTCACGAGTATAAGATTTGGGCAAAGCCTAGTTTTTATGAAATAAATCATAAGCCTTGTGTTTGAATAAATAAAATTATTTGGCATGATTTTACTAAATTCAGTGTTATGAATTATTTGTTGATATGGTATTTTTATTATATTGTCTCTATCTACTCAACTTTAGATGTCGTGGATGGTAGTTATCTAACTCACTGGGTTGTAAAACTCACTCCCTTAATTTCTCCATTTCAAGCTCACAGACATTTGTAGATAGTAAATTTTGACACGAAGTGCATTTGTGGCGACGACCTTAACTCTTACAGGTTCATCTCGTAGACTGTATTTCTCTATTTTGGGCCCACTTAGCATTGTAAATTAAATTTTATACTTCAGTTATCTGTATTACTATATTTAATAATATATTTTATTTTTACGCTGTAAAAATTATACCTGGATATCTATATAAAAATTGTTTTATAAGAAAATATTATATTTTATGAAATATTATTATTTTATTTCATTAAATGTAATTTTACTCAAATTTCATGTTTTAGATATCCGATTTCAATTTCGACTGCAAAATTATGAAATCTTGACGCATGAGCAACATTTTTTTTAAATTTCGAAATTTTTGACGAAAAATGACCGAAATGCCCCTGTGTAGTAAATTTTATCTTTTTCCCTGTTTTAAAGTATGAAATTAATAAATAGAAACTCACAGGGGGGTTGGAAAGACCGGTACGAGAGCCTTGCGAGGTCTCGATATGATACTCTAGGGATGAGTGCATATCGAGACATCGCGGCAATTGTCACGGACTCAATGGTGGTTCCGGGTCGTGACATAAGCATCACTCCTTTAAGACCAAAAGTATATGCCTTTTTCTCCTTTGAGAAGGAGATAATTCCTTGTCAGGGGAAAAAACAGATGTGGCTTCGTTTTCTCGTGTCTTTCTAGGTAAAATAAGGCATTGCTTTCACCCTTGCCAAAGGTAAAGAATCCCCTCAGTTTTAGCAGACTTAGATTACCAAGGTGTTTCTAAGCAAATCTAAACTAATTAAGATGGAAACCTTGTTGGCTAAGCAATTTAAACTATATATGCTTTTTTTAAACAAGTTTAATATTTATAAAAATTAATAAATTAATAAACACGTGTCAAATTTTTATTTGTAGAGTTTAAAAACTGTACAAATAATAAATTCTTATAATAATTAAATAAATTTTATGTTTAAATTATTGTGGTTGGCTAACCAATAGGATGTCGAAACGTGTCAATCGCAAACAAGTTACCTCGTTGAGGAGTGCAACACCGTGGAAGCTTGATGCCATCTACCCTCACAGCAGCTTCAGACGTCAGCAAAAAGATACTTACAAACGGAGAAAAGAATCATGCAAAGCATAGAATCTCAAACCTTGCTTCCTTATATTTCCATGGCGCCACAATGGATATCCACTGTCTCTCTCTCTCTCTTCGTTTTGGTTTTTCTCCTATTGATAACTCTATTATATAGAGTTATCATAAACCATTTTGGGGTATAAAATGTGCTAAGTCTTTGAGTTTTTAGTGCAAACTTTAGGAAATTTTTATACTTTTTAGTGGTAATTAACTTAGATGTCATCAATTTCAATTTATGCATTTTTAGCTTAATTTCTTGTCAAGCTCCTTATCTCAGCCTTTGATCAATTAATCCTTGAATATTGAAGGTAATGCAAAAGAGTGGACTACAATTCCAAAGGATGATGCAAGTGAGTTTAAATGGCAACAAAGCAAGCAGAAAGTTTCTGGCTGCAGCCAGAATGCAAGTTGGCTGCAGCGAGAAACAGGGTCAAAGTTCACCTGCCAAGTCAGAAAGTTTCTAGCTGTAGCCAGAACTTAATCTCGCTGCAGCCAGAACACGTCAGACAAAAATTTTTGACACAGGATTTTAGGTTAAGCTGAGATAGGAGGGGCTATAAATAGATAATTTTGGACTGAAAAAAGGGAGATTCTGGAGAGGCTACTTTGGGCAAGCTGAGGCAAGAACAAAAAGGGAAAAGGGAAGAAGAATCAAAAGCTGGAAATCAACAAAAAGGCTACTTCAAATCATTTTCTCTCTTTTCAGATTTGATTCTCTCTCTAACTCATCTTGTAAAACAATGCTTTTGCTTGCTGAAATGTGTACTCTCCTCCTTAGTATGTTGAGCTAAACCTTCTACTCTAGGATTATGGTTGATTTTAATATGTAACTGGGATATTTGGTTGGTTTATTGTTTATTTTCAATGGAAAAACTGATGTTTACTCAAATTAGTACTTATTGCCCATTTATTTGCTTGATCACCATTTAAATGTGTTTAGGTATTTAGATGATACTTGAAAGAGTTAGTCTAAATTAGGCCTTGATTTGGGTAATGTGTGTTTAATACACTTAGAAAGAAATTTCAGTGTGTTGATTTGCAATTAGAGTAGACATACATTTAATTGCCATATTTGTAGAACCTTGGCTTAAAGAACTTAAGCTAGTTGTCTCCTATAGACATATAGTGATTCAATTAGACTAAGTAAGTGTGTAATATCTCGACGGAGAATTACACATACTTTAGGATTCTAGACTAACATCAATTTTCATTGAAATTAAGTAATTGAGCCAACCAACTCCAAGTGAAATATTAAAGGATACCATAATCCTAGCTTATTACATTATAGTTCCCACCTCAATTTATTGATTGCATCATTTAGGTTAGCATTAGATAATTAGGCTACATTTTAATTATCATTCAAAAATTGGTACTTGGATAAAACTAGTTTGTGTTAATTTTGGTACTTAGCAACAATTAATAGATCAACTCCTGGAGGAACAATACTCAACTCACTACTTTACTACTTGTTGCGATCGCGTTCACTTGTGCGTAATCTTTGCTTGTACTTTGCATTAAATTTTGAACATATCTCATATTGCTCAAGCCAAAGAAAAAAAAATTTTCATAAAAAGCAAGCGACACCTATCTCTTTAGCCGTGATTCTGATATCTCTTGAAAGTTGTAAGTCTCTCTTGCTCTTTTTCATGTTGATTTCCTTTGCCTTCATGTTTTAACGATTGGTTTTGTGCTGATCATGGGAATTGCAGGTAAAAAGTGATTTGATTGGAGGGAATAAATGGGTAAAACAATTAAGCTCTTTGGTTTTGCTTCTGATGTGTCTCAACGAGAAGTAACGGAATTTCTAGAGGAATATGTAGGGAAGGGAGCCATCGAGGCTGTGAAAGTTGAGCAGTCCAGAAAGGAAGGCTCGAGAGCTCATGTCAGGGTCCAATTTAAAACAGCTGAAGATGCTGACATGGTCTTGGCCTGGACTGCTGATCTGTAACACCCCGTAAGGTGGGGGTCCAACCAAGTAAGGAGAAGGCAAGAAAAGTCAAAACAATGTAAAGAATGATGTAGAGGTCAGCAAAAGGGGACAATGGAGAAAAAAATAATAAAATAAACTGTGATTAGATTTGAATGGGTAGGGGCCGGCCACATAGAGGGAAGCAAGAGAAGAAATAAAAGAGATGAAAAGGAGAGAGAAAGAAAAAAAAATCTGGAGAGTGGTCGGCCAAAGAAGAAGAAAGAAGAAAAAAAAAAGAAAGGATCGAATGGTGAAGAAACCGAGTGAAAGAAGGAAGAAAGGAAAGAAAAAGAGAGAAGAAATTAGGCCAGACCAAGAAGAGAAAAGAGAAAGAAAGAAAGGAAAAGAGATAGAGCTGGGTTATGGTGGCTGGAAAAAAAAAATAAAGAGAAGAAAGAGAACTTGGTTTTGGTGACAAAATGGTTGAATAAAAAGAGTGAAAACTTGGAGTTCTTTGGGCTGACCTGGAGCTAACAACGGTGGAAGTAGAGAGGGGACCTTAAGCCGCCAGTGATGTGAGGGAGATAAAGAGCGTGTGCTGTCCATGGGTGGTGGTTCACGAGAAAGCCAGCTGAGACAAGAAGGAAGAGAAAGCAAAAAGAAAACCGATGTTGCTTGCTTTTTATGAAAATTTTATCTTTGACTTAAGCAATATGAGATATGTTCAAAATTTAATGCAAAGTACAAGCAAAGATTACGCGCAAGTGAACGCGATCGCAACAAGTAGTAAAGTAGTGAGTTGAGTATCGTTCCTCCAGGAGTTGATCTATTAATTGTTGTTAAGTACCAAAATTAACACAAACTAGTTTTATCCAAGTACCAATTTTTGAATGATGATTAAAATGTAACCTAATTATCTAATGCTAACCTAAGTGATGCAATCAATAAATTGAGGTGGGAACTATAATATGATAAGCTAGGATTATGGTATCCTTTAATATTTCACTTGGAGTTTGGTTGGCTCAATTACTTAATTTCAATGAAAATTGATGTTAGTCTAGAATCCTAAAGTATGTGTAATTCTCCGTCGAGATATTACACACTTACTTAGTCTAATTGAATCACTATATGTCTATAGGAGACAACTAGCTTAAGTTCTTTAAGCCAAGGTTCTACAAATTGACTATGTATGGCAATTAGATGTATGTCTACTCTAATTGCAAATCAACACACTGAAATTTCTTTCTAAGTGTATTAAACACACATTACCCAAATCAAAGCCTAATTTAGACTAACTCTTTCAAGTGTCATCTAAATACCTAAACACATTTAAATGATGATCAAGCAAATAAATGGGCAATAAGTACTAATTTGAGTAAACATCAGTTTTTCCATTGAAAATAAGCAATAAACCAACCAAATATCCCAGTTACATATTAAAATCAACCATAATCCTAGAGTAGAAGGTTTAGCTCAACATACTAATGAGGAGAATACACATTTCAGCAAGCAAAAGCATTGTTTTACAAGATGAGATAGAGAGAATCAAATCTGAAAAGAGAGAGAATGTTTTGAAGCAGCCCTTTTGTTGATTTCCAGCTCTTGATTCTTCTTCCCTTTTCCCTTTTTGTTCTTGCCTCAGCTTGCCCAAAGTAGCCTCTCCAGAATCCCCCTTTTTTCAGTCTAAAATTATCTATTTATAGCCCCTCCTATCTCAGCTTAACCTAAAATCCCGTGTAAAAAATTTCTGTCTGACGTGTTCTGGCTGCAGCGAGATTAAGTTCTGGCTGCAGCCAGAAACTTTCTGTTTGGCCTTTGTTAACAGCATCATTTTGGCTGCAGCGAGAATTGGTTCTCGCCGCAGCCAGAAGCTTTCTGACTTGGCAGGTGAACTTTGACCCTGTTTCTCGCTGCAGCCAACTTGCATTCTGGCTGCAGCCAGAAACTTTCTGCTTGCTTTGTTGCCCTTTAAACTCACTTGCATCATCCTTTGGAATTGTGGTCCACTCTCTTGCATTACCTTCAATATTCAAGGATTAAATGATCAGAGGCTGAGATAAGGAGCTTGACAAGAAATTAAGCTAAAAGTGCATAAATTGAAATTGATGACATCTAAGTTAATTATCACTAAAAAGCATAAAAATTTCCTAAGGTTTACACTAAAACTCAAAGACTTAGCACATTTTTAACCCCAAAATGGTTTATGATAACTCTATATAATAGAGTTATCAACCGATCAGCTGGAAAAAAAAGAAAGAAAGAGAAAGTGAAGAAAAATGGAGACTTGGGTTTGGGCCAAGCTAGCCCAAATAGGTAAAATTTCTTTACTATTTATTGGGCTTATTATGAAATTGGATTATTTGGGTTTAGTCCACTTGTTTAGTTAAATTTTAGTTATTAGTGATGTGAATTAAAATTTAAATTGCTTTAATACAATAAAAAGAAATTCTTTTATGAGGTCTTATAGGATGAAAATAAAGAAGAAAATATGAAATTGACGAATGGTGTTTAAGCGTAGTTAAGAAATTTTGAAATGATTCATTGTGAAGAATTATTGTTGTAGGAGGAATTTATTTGCATAAATTAGTTGAAGAGTCAAGTTGAATGGTATATTAATTTGGAAGAAATAAGGAGGAATACTGTGGAGGGAAATTGGAAAATAATTAAGTAGATTTGAAATTATTGTGGTTGCTGTAAATATAGTTAATATTATGGAAATATAAAATGGATTTGGGCGTAAGTTATTTAGAAAGGTTGAAGTAGGCACGTGACATCATAAATAAGTTGTCAGTGTTATAATCTAAGGAATTACATGAGCAACGGGTATAAGTAAATTAAGTAAAAATGTATTAAGATGGGAGTCAATTGAATATGGATACATAATAGGATGAGAAATAGAAATGGGATTGATGCACTAAATATATTGAGTTGGACTGTTAGTAGGAAGTGCTAAAGTGAAGATAATGGCGTGCTAGAAGGATTAATGAGCGATCGACAAGTAGAAATAGCGATGTAATATTCCGCTATTTTGAGGTGAGTAGGGGGTGTCAATTTTAAAATTTCCGCAATAGTATCTATATATGAATATTTTAATTTCGATGAAAAATTGTGAATAGCATGTGCTGGTAGAAATTTTAGGAAATGTGGATACAAAACTATTTTTATAATTGTTTTGACTATATATGTATGTATATTATACGTAAAGCATTTTGAAAATCGGGAAACAAGCCCTTCGCACCGTTTAGCATCAAAACCTCGTGCCTTATAATTTTTGTGTGATATGCATAGTGAATGCATTTGTTAACTAATTTGTTTTATGAAAGCTTCTGAGATTCGGTTTAAGTCCGATTTTTATATAAGTACTTACACCAGGACAAATAACGTGGAAAATAAATTTATCGGTTTATAAGAATTTTGATTTTAAAGAATTTAAGAAACTAGTCTCGAGAAGCTTGTTATGGTTTTTAAAAACGCTTCTGACAAATTGATTGCGTCGAGAGTAGGCCGGATGTCACATCGGTTAAGTGTGACCCTCGTGCACGAGTGAGCTCTAGCTAGAGAAATTTTCGGGTCGCCGACGGGCTGTTAGACATGGCTGGGGCCATGGTCTGTGATATACGTGGCAAGGCCACAGATGATATACGCGGTTGCGACCGCTTGATTCTCCGATGTCGGCCAACATCGTTGAGACTGCCATGGCATATGGGAATCCGGTGGAAGCGATGCTCCCGGACTGTTAGTACGTGGAAGTGGGTCCACGTGTTGATATTATGTTTTCCTACTCGAGAGCATTGTAAATTTTCGACGCGTACTTTTATACATGGTGAAGACTTAATATTTTCTCCACAGCTCCCTTTATTTAAATAAAAGCTTTCAAGGCTTATTTAACAATCATGTATTGGTTTACGTGATTTATAATTTGATTTGTTTATTGGCCACATGTTTTGGGAGCATGCATACTTTTATATCATTATTCATATTTTGACGATAAGTCATATTTTCGGTGATTTCTCATTGAGTTACTACACCTGTTTTCGGCATCGTTTTGCAATAATTAAATACTGCATGTGATTTTACCGCAATTATTTTTATAAGGCACAAAACCCCATTTCAATTAAATTTAATTTCGATAATCTGGTGATTTACTATTCAAATGATCAGCTAGTTGCTTGTTTCCCATCTACGTCCTACTCACGGAGTCGATGATCACTGAGTCTGTGAGACTCACACTCCTCATTTTTCCCTTTTGCAGACAGGGATCAGCCTAGCGTGTAATCATCGGCGTGTTTGGTCCACCGTGGATAAGTAAAGGCATCTCTTAGCATTTTATCCAGAGTCGCTTCGCTGTTAGAGGTCGAGTCGTAATACTGTATTTATTAAGTTATAAATTCTTATAAGTAAATAATTGAATACTGTGAATTTCAATGTATAAACTTATGATTAAATGCTTTAAAGTTTGAATAAATAAGTATGTGTATGTTTCATTTCATGTTATGAAAGTATAATGTTTGTGCATAAATATGAAATGATAATCGTATATAGTTAGCTGACGGGTAATTATAGATAGGCTTGTTCGGGACTTGACGGGTCTTCCCGGAGGTCTCAAACGTCGGTAGCGACCGAGGAAGGGTCGTTACATGATCAAGCTCTATTGCATAACGATTCTTATTTGAAAGCCTAGACAATGAAGCACAACATTATCCCAACACCGAAACCACAGTTCACTCTGAACAGCATAGATAATTTGACGTTGCAATTCGGATGCCAGGTTTCGAGCCAAAAGTTTTCTGTCCTTTGGAAAAAGGATGAGGTCTCCTTAAAGTATGGCTCCAAATTGGACAGATTATATTTTCTTCTATCGTATAATTCCACGGACTACAAGCTTGAACTGTTCGATGACTGTGTTTGGCAGATTGTGCTACACCATCCCCCGGATCAAACTAAGAAGTTTCTGAACATTCAGGTATGCTGCAAATTGGTTCGTTTGATTTGGATTGATTCTTGTTCTCTTTCCATTACTAGATGCTACAAAAGCCTCTTTCTTATTTGAAGAACAACGCATGGTTTTGTGACTTGTGAGACTTAGATAACCCTGTCTTCTTAGATCACCATGCACAAACTATTCTTAATTCATCCAATAAATATGTCTCTTTCCCATAAATATTTTTAAATTTGAACTTCACCCATTAACTTAATTATTTTTATTGTTTCAATTGTTAAAATATCATATTATTGACATATAAAACAAAAGAGCGTAAAAAATTTACTCAAACCATTGCTATGATATTCTTATTTTGGTAATAATTTTCATATAAAATATAGTTTTATGCTTTATGATAAAAGAAAAATAAATTAATTTATTTACTTTACTCACTAGATCACTTGTTTAAGTAATTTCTGAAGTGTATATTTTATTTTTTTAAAACAACTTTGTCTTTACGTGTATATATGTATATATTTATTTATTTTATCCCTCAATATTTATGACTTTTTCCCCATTTTTAGTGTTATAAAATGGTACAATAGTTTTAATTTTTTCCACCATCATGGGGGATTATTATTGATTTTATTTTGCTCCTTTCTATCTTATTTGACATTTATAGTTACTTGGGGCCCCTCGGATCCATGAGAGAGATTTAACTATTCTCAACTCTTCCAAGGAAGTTAGTGAAGATGATGATGAACAGTGGATTAGGACAGTTGATTTTACTCCAGGCCATTGCATTGGTCAGTCTTTTGGTTTATGTTTGGAGCTCCCTCGAGGTGTGAAACTCCCAAAATTTGATGAGAGTTTTTATTATAGGAAAGTTAAAGACAATTTCATTCTGGAGAATGGTTCTAGTTTTTCTTGCAACCCTGATCTTGTTCCTATGATAACTCCACTTGAAGGTTTTGACTTGCCATATCATGTCTTGTTCAAAGTAAATTCTCTGGTCCAACATGGTTGTCTTCTCCCGTCAACTCTTGATGCCGATTTCTACCAGTTGGTTGACCCTCGTAGAATAGATATTACATTCATAGAAAATGCATTGGAGAAATTTTATAGCGTCAAAGAATATTGCGATGAACCTGCAAAGTGGCTGGCTGGGCAGTATAAGAAATATCGCGAGAAGAAAAAACCTCTAAGACCTCCCATTCTTCCCTCTAATGATAGTCTAGTAGCTGTGAGAAGGGTTCAAGTCACCCCATCTAAGGTGTACTTCTATGGTCCGGAGTTGAATCTTTCCAATCGTGTTGTACGTAATTACAAAAAAGATATTGATAACTTTCTTCGCGTTACTTTCGTTGATGAGGAACTAGGAAAGATGCATTCGACAGATTTGTCTTCGAGCACATCTGTTACGAGTGATGCAAAGCGCAATAGAATTTATGACAGGATCTTGTCGACTCTTATAAAGGGCATTGTTATTGGCGACAAGAAGTCTGAGTTTCTGGCTTGTTCAACGAATCAATTACGGGAAAACTCCATTTGGATGTTTGCTTCAAAACCTGGGCTTACAGCAGTAGATATCAGAGAGAAAATGGGTCATTTTCATGCCATAAGGAATGTGGCAAAATATACGGCCAGATTAGGTCAGTCTTTGAGCTCATCTTGGGAAACTTTAGAAGTAAGCATGAATGAAATTAAAATCATTCCTGACATCGAAGTGGAAACTGGTGAAGCTAAATATTGTTTCTCTGATGGCATTGGAAAAATATCTGAAAAGCTTGCTAAGGAAGTGGCCTTGAAATGTGGCTTGAGAATTCACACTCCATCTGCATTTCAAACTCGATATGGTGGGTACAAAGGAGTTGTAACTGTCGATCCAACATCTTCAGTAAAATTATCATTGAGAAAGAGTATGCAGAAGTACGAAGCAGATAGTACTAATCTAGATGTGCTGTCATGGAGCAAGCATCTCCCTTGTTATCTTAATCGCCAAGTAATCATCCTTATGTCCACTCTTGGAGTTAAGGATTCTGTTTTTGAAAGGAAACAGAAAGAGGTTTTAAATGAATTGGATGCGATTTTGCTGGATCCAGAAAGGGCACGGGTAAGGACAGTCTTCTGTATTGTGTTTGGAGCTTCCTTACTACCTGCAACTTCCAAATTTCCGAGAGAACTTTGCTTACTACAAGGAAAGTGAAGGGAAATTTGTTTTGGAAAGTGGTTCTTCTTATTCCCGTAATCTTAATCTAGTCCCAATTGTAGGCCCTTCACTGGGAATTGACTTGCCCTATGAAATCTTGTTTAAGATTAATTTGTTGGTCCAAAATGGGTGTATCCCAGGACCAGCACTTGATGCTAATTTTTACCGATTGGTTAATCCACGTAGAATAGACAAAGTCTATATCGACCATGCTCTGGAGAAACTTTATTATCTTAAAGAATGCTGCTTTGAACCTTCAAGGTGGCTCTGTGAGCAGTACAAAAGTTACATCGCATCTAAGAAAAGCCCAGGGTCACCTTATATCCTTAGATGATGGTTTGGTAAATGTAAGAAGGGTTCAGATAACACCTTCTAGTGTGTATTTCTGTGGTCCTGAGATTAATGTTTCAAATCGTGTGCTACGCCATTTTCATGATGACATTGATAACTTTCTTCGCATCACTTTTGTTGATGAGGAGTTGGAAAAGATCCATTCAACAGATTTGTTGACGAGGGGTAGGAGAACTGAAATTTATGGAAGGATTCTTTCTACTCTTGAAAATGGCATAGTCATTGGTGATAAGCGATTTGAATTTCTTGCCTTTTCATCAAGTCAATTACGGGAAAATTCAGCATGGATGTTTGCTTCTAGAGAAGGGCTCACTGCAGCAGATATAAGGAGATGGATGGGAGATTTTAGTAAAATAAGAAATGTGGCAAAGTATGCTGCTAGACTGGGTCAATCTTTCAGTTCGTCAACCGAAACTCTTAGTGTTGCTAAAGATGAAATCGAAATTATTGATGATGTAGAAATTAAAAGGGACGGAATTAATTATGGCTTTTCTGATGGAATTGGAAAAATATCAGCTAAATTTGCGAAGAAGGTGGCTGCAAAATGTCGCTTGAATGGTTGCACTCCTTCAGCATTTCAGATTCGGATCGGTGGATTCAAAGGTGTTGTGGCTGTTGACCCCACCTCATCAAAGAAATTATCCCTTAGGGGGAGCATGTCAAAGTATGAATCAGAGAACACAAAACTGGATGTCTTGGCTTGGAGCAAGTATCAACCTTGTTTTCTCAATCGCCAGTTGATCACTCTCTTATCTACTCTTGGAGTTCCAAATCATGCTTTTGAGAAAAAACAAAGAGAGGTAGTTGATCAACTCAATGCTATCCTAACAGATCCTTTAAAGGCACAGGAGGCTCTGGAGTTAATGTCTCCTGGAGAGAATACTAACATTCTCAAGGAAATGCTCTTGTGTGGTTATGAACCTGATGCTGAACCATTCCTTTCCATGATGTTGCAAACATTTCGAGCATCAAAGTTACTGGAGTTGCGGACTAAAACCAGGATATTTGTTCCAAATGGAAGGTCTATGATGGGATGTCTGGATGAAACCAGAACATTGGATTATGGCCAGCTGTTTGTGCAGTTTTCAGACTCTAGGTCGGAGCAGCGTTTTATTGTTCAAGGTAAGGTAGTTGTTGCCAAAAATCCCTGCTTGCACCCAGGCGATATGCGTGTTTTAAGGGCTGTCAACGTGCCTGATTTGCGCCATATGGTAGATTGTGTTGTTTTTCCACAGAAAGGAAGCAGGTAAATCAAGACCATACTCAACCTTTTGCAATACCATACGCAGAGTGTCCTTTCTTCATTATAGTGTGCTAACAAATCTAAAATCTACATGACCGCGGTTATCGTGCACCTTACCAGATTTGGTCTGCATCACATTTTGGCTAAATAAGTACATGCATCTTACATAGAAGTAGGCATGTGTGCATTACTGTCTATGGGGAATATGGAGTGGGTGTGGCATAAGGCCAAGTATGAATTGAACAGAAGTTTGGTGTTAGCAGCGTACAATTGGTTACGTTGTCAAATATTTTATCTATTTATTTTTTGTCAAATCTTTCTGTTTATTCTCCCACTCTATCAAGCATTTTTTATATGGACTTAATATGGTACTATGAGTTAACTGGCACTTTTATTATCTCCATTGTAATTGTCATCTCCACTATAGTCTATCTCTTCTATTTCCAGAATCCGGTTATTTTGATTGTGCAATTGTTGCTAGTTTGTTGTCATAAGGGCTTGGTTAGTTTATGTGGCTGTACATCACTCGCAAATTTTGCTGGCTTTTTTGTCTCTCTTTGTATAGGGTATTGATTTTTAGCCTTTTTTGCTTGTGCCTTTTAAAGATACCGCATCACTGAATGTTACACAGTACTAAAACATATATTTCCTTTTCTTCTTGGTAGAACTAGTTGACTGTGTATTTAAAATTGGGAAATATACCTTAAGGGAGCAACTGACACTTACAGTTGGGAGAAAATTATTTCTGCTTCCTCTGAGGGTCCCTAACATTACCTTTCTGAACTTGATACAACTTCGTAAATGAGTGAGCATAGAGATTGTATTAAAAAATTTGGGATAAAAAATGTGAAACTACGTATGTGATTATAATTGTAGCTCTTCTGAGGGTTGTGATCTTGGGGGTGGTTGCACCTGACTCCATCTAGTCTTCAAGGGATTTAGCTATGGTAGCATACATTTTTGTTAAGCAGGGTATTCCTGAATTACATATGTGCTATACCTATATTCTTTTGTATTATATGGATAAGTTCTGTCCTGTTTATGGATGTTATCTGTATTGTTTTCTTTTTTTTTTTTTTTTTGATGTATTTACACATAATGATATTGTAGGCAACTTGACTGTTTTCTTTAGAATTTTCACTATGCAGAGTGATTTATTGACCCAAAACTGTGTTAAATTTTTAGACCTCATCCAAATGAGTGTTCTGGAAGTGATCTGGATGGTGATATCTACTTTGTCTGTTGGGACCCTGAATTGATTCCATCTAAACAAATATCTCCTATGGATTATTCACCAGCTCCAACTACGACATTGGATCATGAAGTTACCATTGAGGTATTGAAGCATTCAGATTATATTCTGCATAATTTTATCTAATTGTGCTTGTTATCCACTTTTCAAAAAAAAAAAAAATTGTGCTTGTTATCATATTCTCTTGTTATTGTTTCTTGATGCTAAAATGCATGATTTATGCTCCCTCTCTCTCTCTGCTACATTTATTTTTGGTTTATGGGTATTATCAATTTGACATTGTTCGAAACTCTTTAGGGTTCATGTTGTCAACCATTTAATGATCTATATGTGGCACCAATGTAACAGCTAAGGACCAATTATTTAATGTTACATGTTGGATCCTGCTTCTTATTTTGGAAGTAATTTTTAACACAATTTTGCTTACGTTAGATTGTATAACTCCTCTTATGTTATATGCATAAAGGTGTATTTGGCATTTGCTTACAGAAAGTAAATTCTCTTTACAAAATTATAGGAATGTGAGTAACTAATTGTGAGTGAGTTCAGAGTTCCAAGGCTCTAAACTAGATAAGTTTATAATTAGTGTGCAAATTTGTGAACTCCAATTGAAAGCAAATATTGTTGACTAATTATTATCTAAATAAATCAAATGTATGATAACGCAGATTACGGTAATCCAACAAAATAATTAAGCAATAGTGTTATTTAAGGTATTTTGGATGAGCATCTATGCAATTTTTTTTTATAATTTTCATTTAATCCACATTTTAGGAAGGTGAAGCAAGTTAATTTGAAAGAACTACGGTTATCCGTATTAGCTAACTATAATAGAGAGAAAAAAAGGGAGACAATAGAGAGGACTGCAATAAATTGAAAACTAAAACAGAAACCAAAACAAATTTAATAAAAAAAGTTATTTAAGGAAAACAAGAAGATTTTGGAACTTTCTTTGGCGAGAAGATGGAATTATAGCTCTTTTCCTCCCCTTTCTTTACTGGACTCTTTATCTAGTTAGGCTTCCATAGAGGAACTGGCTGATTGCCTATGAGAAACATTTTAATTTTATTGACTGTTGTTTGATAAAGTCAAAGACTTCAATGTTGAAGATTATGTGCTAAGCTTTTAATATTGAATTGGCTTTGTTGATGTTTTCAATGTGTTTTCACTTAAAATATTCTGTTAATTAGTGTTTTAAAATGAGCAACATAATATATTGGAGAAACTACAACTGTTGAAAATTTTGATTTTACACTTTACCTGGCTACCAAATAATACCTTACTTAAAAAATAATAATTAAGAGAGAAAGAGAGTTAGGTTGGGGGGGGCGGGGGGGTGGTTTGGAGTGGGACTAAAGGTCACTTCTATATTATCCACCTTTTTTTTCCTAAGAAAAGAAAAGAAGGGGGGGGGGGGGGGGGAAGGGGAGAGGTGGACTAAAGGTCACTTCTATGTTATCCTCCTTTTCTTTCCTGAGAAAAGAAAAGAGGGAAGGGAGTGGTGGTGTAGGGGTCAAAAGAAGGGCATAGCCACAAAAGCGTGCATATTGTTTTGGTACCTAACATTGCTTGTCCTGTGTATCTTTGATCCTCTTACACCCAAAGCCTTTATAACCTACTATTTTTCTTTTTCCTCAAAATCCCGTTTCTTTCTTTTGCATTTCTTCGGACGAGACTCCGAATCCAGAGCAACTCTACCCCCTTTCTAGTGATTGTGTTCTTAAAAATGCCCAATTCCTTTCCTCCTCTGCTTTTCCACCCTTCTTGGAGAAAAGTAAAGTAGAATTAAGAGCAAAGTTTCATGAGTGGAGAAACGTTGACTATATCAAATAGTCATGCAACTAATATATCTACATGCTTGCAGCTTCATGCTTAATTGTAAATTGTATTTTGTGAATGCAACATTTGGATGCTTTCCCGAATCCTTGAAGGGTCATGATATTACATCTTTGTTTGCACCAAGACCATATGAGTTAATGACTGTAATGTTCCCCTGAAATTTCTTTCTCATGCTAAAAATGAGAATAATTTCTTCTGTATTTAAGGTGAATGATGTTCATTTTGGTGCAGGAAGTTCAAGAGTATTTTACGAACTACATAGTCAATGACAGTTTAGGAATCATTGCAAATGCTCATACTGTTTTTGCTGATAGACAACCTGGGAAAGCAATGAGCAGCGAATGTATACAGCTTGCAAAGCTGTTTTCAATTGCAGTTGACTTTCCAAAAACTGGTGTACCAGCTGAAATACCACAAGAACTGAGAGTTAAAGAGTATCCAGATTTCATGGAGAAGCCAGACAAACCAACCTATCAATCATACAAAGTTATCGGAAAGCTTTTCCGAGAGGTGAAAGACCTTGCACCCAATGAATGCTTTATCCAGTCCTTAACTCGGGAAAGATTGGAGAGGTTTTATGATCCTGATATGGAATTTGATGGCTATGAGGATTATGTTGATGATGCTTTCTATCACAAAAGTAATTATGATTGCAAATTGGGGAACTTGATGGACTATTATGGGATCAAAACTGAGGCTGAAATACTCAGTGGGGGTATCATGAAAATGTCAAGATCTTTCACGAAGCGAAGAGATGCAGAAGCAATTGGTGTGGCTGTGAGGTCCTTGAGGAAGGAAGCTAGATCATGGTTTAATGAAGAGAAAAGTGGGTTAGATTCTGAAGCAGATGATCTATATGCAAAAGCCTCTGCTTGGTACCATGTCACGTATCATCCAAGTTATTGGGGCCTGTATAATGAGGGAATGAATAGAAATCATTTTCTGAGCTTTCCTTGGTGTGTTTATGACAAGCTGATCCCCATCAAGAAAAAGGTGATTAGTAGAAGAAATTTGCGATTGTCATCTCTAGAATCTCTGTTTGCACGTGGATTGCATTTGCATTGAGTGATTTGGTGGATGTTCCCCTTTCGTCTGAAGCAGATAAATAAGGATAGCTCGTCGGTCCTAGTTAAGTGTGTGTGTGTGTGTGCGTATGCATACCAAATATTGTATTGGTAGTGACTGTATGCTATTTAATGTAAATATGCAGTGTTGATGTTTGGTATTGGTAGCGACTGAATGCTATCTAATGTAAATACCCAGTGGTGATGTTCGAGAGAGAACACTGTACGATATGCTACTTATTTATGTTGGTTTGGTTTCTTGAGATTGTGCAACAAATCACAGTGGGTTTCACTCCCCCATAATCATCGGAGCTGTTCAATGACATGCACCGGTGCATGGAATTTGAGGATTTGTAATGCTAAAAACCTAGAGATTTCCAATACATTGCTCTTCTTTTCTGTACAAGCTTTCATTACAGGCGCAAGGCTGCTGATGGTTGGGCTCAGGTAAAAGAAAACGGCTGGTCATATCTTTCCTTAGGATTCTTCTTTTTTGTACATATTGGTTGTTCATAGAATATAAATATGAGATCTGTGTCCAACCATAGACAAGTCAATACTTTGTAATGAAGTTGCTGCCTTCAGGAATTTATATTTCCTGGTGGGTTAAATCATCGTCATCAGCTCTAAATTTACTGAAACTGGAAATATCATAGGATAATAGAAATTTTTATATCAGGTTAGCCCAAATAGGACTTGCTTTGGACTATGGGTCTTATTCAATGGTAAAATTATAGAATACTACTGCATAGTTCGTGCTGAGAAACAAGTGCAATGACCAAAGCAGAGTGGTAAAGGATTCTAAAGTACCATCTTGAAACCTATCATTTGCGGGTCAGAACTATAAATAACTGAGTTCCTGCAGTGTAGCTTGCATTCAACAAGTAAGAGTACTCTTCAGCTTTCCTGTCCAGTCGATCAAATAATTCGTCTGTAATCTTGTTCCCAAAATGCTTGCTGATGATTCCCTCCATGCCAGCTCTTAAGTGCATTATACAAGGTCGTGTACCAAGCTGGATATCTATCTTAGATAAGGGATTTGTTGTCTCTATTTTCTCAATTCTAAAACAGCCATTTCTTTCTATGATGTCTTTCATCTCCTTCAGAGAGGCAGCATAAACAGGTAAGTTGAATGAGTCCACCAGGGATTCACTTATTATTTCCTGCAGCAAAGCATATCAGCTTCTTCATTTATATACTGGTTTTAGACATTTCAGAGTAACTTGTAAAGCTCTTGCTTGGATTTTATAGTTTGTTAAGTTTGGGAACAGATGATGTGACTTACCTCCTTTGCCATGTCCATGAGGCTTGAACCCAGAAGGTCAAACATCACACCGGCTGGAACGCGAGAGTTAGGTATCCCATCAGGGATTGATGGCAAGATGAGCACCATCATCCCTCAAGCCACAAGCTCCATAGCTCTAGCATCCAAAAATATCCCCATGTCCTTGGCAAATTGGGCTGCATAAGCATTGCCCACGTCTTCTGCAGCATTTGTGTAGTGAATCCTCCCCTTGTTCCATGCAGGGGAGTTCTTGTCTAGCACCTCTTCTGGAACCTTGGACAGCCACTGTAATGCATAGGAGGAATGAACAAAATGGAGAGATGACTTGGGAAATAACCGTTTATAAAAGGATCCTGGCACTCCAGCTGCAAAATACTGCCTTTCAGATGGGAGGGAAGCAAACAGGGTATTGAAATCATTGGAAGCATGATCATTGTACAACACTTGGAATTCTGGCAATTTGGAAGAAGGATCCTGAGTTCGGTATTTATGCTGCATCGCTTCTAGCACGTTTTGCATGCCAATGAAGATGTTTGGTCCAACCGAGCATCCTAAATCTGCAATACGCAATGCGTTTGAAGTAGAAGAGAGTTTCTCTATGTCAAGCTTCTCCGTTATCGCTTCATGGATCTTTGCATCTGTAATGCTTGTAGCTGCTCTCTGCAACAGTTATTGATCTCACTTAGCTTGTGGTGTTACCAAAAAGTTAATAATTTCAGCTACCTGTTCCTTATTATTGTTGTGTGAAATAATATTTGACATTTTCAGTGCCCTCATTGAAGACTGTAAGCTCTGTCTTAGGAGGATCTGGTGCTGCCAAACCAGTCAGCCAGATTTGACACTCGCTTTGGTTAGGAAACTGATGAGAAAACTTGTTAGCATGCCACGAAGCATGCTGGAGGATAATGATTGTAAAATTAACTGCAAATCTGTTTATTGAACTTTGAACTCTTGCACCTCAATGATGTTGAAATCTTCTTCTTATCCAGAAAAATTATAGATATTTTGGGACAGAAAAGTCTAACATTAGAAAATGTATATGAATGTATGTATGTATGTATGTATGTATGAATATATGTATGCATATGAATGTTGTTGGTGTATTTTCAAAATTAAAGAATAGTTCACATGATGGAGAGCTATCATTAGCTCAATAGTTATGTCACAAAAAGTGACACAATATGTCTATTGGAATATAGACAAGTTTTCGTAAGAATAATTATGTTTATTGAATATACATGTTGAAAAGACACCAACTAAAAGGTACATGTGAAAAGTTACCATTGTAAAGTAACATGTGAAAAGCTACATGTGAAAAGTTACAATTGTAAAGTAACATGTGAAAGGTTATATGTGAATAGATATTGTTTCAAGGTATAAATCAAATAGTATGATTTATGGAATGAATAATTATCTATTCATTAGATGTTTATTGAAACAATATCTTTTGCTCAAAAGTTGTGTTGACAAAAAGTGTAGAGATACTTTTTGGATGAAAGAGATCTTTATGAAAAGGTTGTGACCTTGGAACATAAAGATACTTATTAGACATAAAAGGTGTCTATATGAAAAGGAAGTGTCCTTGAAGAAGAGACACTTTGAAGCCTATATAAAGGGCTTGTTGTCATCCATTTTGACACACCAAAATTTAGACACAACAAGCAAGTACAAAAGAGCAAGAGAAAGTGTTTGTGTTAGAATAACAAAACACTAAAGTTTCCACCATCTACAAAAGATTCCGAATTCCTTATTATCATCTTGCTGCAGAAAGTTGGTTTTAAGGCCAAACGACTTTGCAAACCCTCCGGTGTATCTAGCGGTCTAGTTTCATAAAGTGCAATACGAAAGTTAGACGTTGGCTTCATTGTATCCTTGAGACTAGTCGCATCATTCCCCTTTGCATACCTAGTGGTGGGGGCGAATTAAGTCTTAAAGATAGACGCCTATTCAAAGACTCGCCTTGAAGCCAATTTTGCATATTCTTGAATATCTACATAAACCCCTCAACACCAACAAATGTATGCATGTATGAACATATGATGAATTCACCATCACTTTCACTTTAACTCCTCAGCCTCACTTCCTATTCCACAGCAGTCTATCATTCAATGCGAACCATGATCGGTGGCTGCAAATAAGGAGAGACAGAGTGAGAAGAGAAGTGAAACTTGCGAGTGAGTATATCATTTCTCATGGGCGATTCAATACTTTTAAAAGCTTAAAACGTTTAAATATTTAAATAATTTTTTTATTAAAATTAAAAAAATTATAATTAGTTAGAGATTATTAAAAACATATTTATATTTATTGAAAATATAAAAAATATTTAAGAATTATTTGTATTATGAGAATTGAAAAATGATATAAAAATAAAAATATATTAAAGGCATAATTAGAAAAGTGAGAAAATATATAATTTTATTAATTATTTTAACTTTAACATAAGTGAGGAAGTGAGATAAATAATTGAAAATTAATAAAAAAATAAAAAAAATAAATATTTAATAGATATTTAATTTTAAAAATATTTTATTAATTATTTTATTTTTTATATATTTTTTATATAATTAATTATATTATATAAAATTATGAGATTTATAAAATTGTAAGACCTAAAGCAAAGGCTTTGGTGTCATCCTTGCGCAGGCGATGCTGATCTTCTCTATCTCGTTTCAATTTTATCGGATATCCCTGAACGCTAAAGCCGGCCCTGTCACTTCTCAAAGCCATATCACAATGCTCCTGACAGACAGCTCTTATAAGGAACAAGTCGTTGTGAAAAGTTGACATTTTCCCACTCTGGACTTTATTGGCAGGTGTTGATGCTGGTTGCAAAGAGAGAGAACAGTGTAAAGCCTGATAGCAGAAAAGATAATAACAAATGGAAAGCATGGAACTGATGGGATCAAACTTACAGGTTAAAAAATAGAAACTTGTCAATTGATGGATGATGATCAACAGTTGAGCACTTGTTGATCAAAACACCAACGGCCCAAAGGATTCATAAACATTTCATTTGATTAAGCATTTTCTTTACGTATGTTTGTGCAACATGGGGGCAGAGTAGTCTTAAAAATATCAGAGAAATGTTATCATATACACATATAGAACAGAGCAATATTTTTAGCTTAAAAAAGGGTCAGATTACTGAGTTCCCTTTGGAGCAATGTCATGGTTAAAGGTTTGGAATTTAAAGCAATTAACTCGTCTGCAATATTGAAAGTAGATTTCAAAGAGTGACAATGGAGTGTGGAGAGACAGGGTCGTGTAATTGGCTGTGCTTGAAAGGAGCAAGAAAGACAGAAGAGGGGGAAATGGGGAGAAAAGGAAGGAAAAGCTTGAGTATGGAGAAAAGGCAAGGGTTGCTCGGAACAAGACATTCAAAAAACTCAGAGTAAAGTAGAAGACAAAACAAGCAGAAATTATAATGGATTTGATTCATTAGTGCTTCTTATGTTCATTAATCAATCTATCCAACAATCTATGTAACATATGAACTTTTAAGATTGAAAAAGCATATTAAGTTTTAGCAATTCTATTAGTTGGACAGTAATTAGATTAAATCCATGGAAAGACCAGTGATATGTGTGTTCCCTACTGTCCACAAAAGGAGTAAAAGTATAAGAACTTAGCCATGAGGCCACTTGCAAGTTGGTTTTCAAACACATACACACACACACACACACACACATATATATATATGTTTATTCGATTATAACAAAATAGTCTTACTATTACAAAGTTATGCTGACCAGAGAAATGTACTTGAAAACAGTGCTAGTTTCAGCTGCAAAATCCATCATTTGCGTTTCAAAATAACAGATAACTGAGTTCCTCCTAAGTAGCTTGACTGAATCAAGTGGAAGGATTCCTTGACTTTGTTAAGAAGCCGTTCAAATAAATCATCTATAATATCATTTCCAAAAAGTTTGCGGATGATTGATTCGAAGCCTGCTCTTACATGCATCACGCTTGCTCTTACATCGCCTCTGGGATCAGCCTCAGTTCGCCAATTTGTTAACTCCAGTCTCTCAATGCTAAAGCATCCATTTCTCTTCACCAGCTCAGTAATCTCCTCGGGAGAGGTAGCATAAACAGGTAAGTTGAATGAATCAACTTGATCTTCAGTTAATAATCCCTGTAATGTTTAAATAGCATTTCAGTTTCACACCTTTTGGAATTTTTGGCCATATATTAGTGAACTTTATCAACACAATTGCAATCAACTGTTGGATTTTACAATATTTTCAGTAAAGATTACAGCTGTTGAGTTACTCACCTCTTTTGCCATATCGTTCAAGCAGCATTCCAGGCAATAAAACATTATCCCAGCTGGAAGGTGGGCATATGGCATCCCATTTGGGCAACCTAGGGTGATTATTACCATCATCCCTCCAGATACAAGCTCTTTAGCCCTTGCATCCAAAAAGCCTTCCATGTCCTTGGTAAATTGAGCTGAATAAGCATCAATTACTGCATCAGAGGCATTGGTATAGTGTATTCTCCCTTTATTCCAGGCAGGGGAGTTTTTGTCCAGCAACTCTTCTGGCACCCTACTTAACCAATGCAATGCAAAAGAGGAGTTCACGAAATGTAAAAAAGACTCTGGGAATAATCTGCCATAGAAAGACCCTGGTACACCGGCTGCATAGTATTGCCTTTCCTTTGGCATGGAGGTAAAGAGGGTATTGAAATCATTGGAGTCTTGATCATTAAAGAACACTTGAAATTCAGGAAATTTTGAAGCAAGGCCTTGGGATTGGTACTTGTGCTGCACAGCATCTACTATATTCTGCATAGTAGTGAAGGTATTTGGTCCCACTGAACACCCCAAATCAGTAATACGAAATGAGTTTGAACCAGAAGAGAAGTTATTGATGTCAAGCTTCTCCCCAATTGCCTCACTGACCATCCCCTTCGCAACATTTATACCTATCTTCTGCAATATGTAATTGTACAGTTAAAAAATATAGAGTACCAGGTAAGCACCAACTACAATAGAAATATAAGTATGCTAGCAAATGAGAATTTTCAAAATAAGGAATTTCCACCTGATAATAGGAGTTTTGGGTGTAGCTGTAGGTGCCATTTCCCCCATTCATTGGATATGATTCCGGCATTGGGATTGTCTAGTTAATTAGTCAGAAATTAAAACTATCTCCCTATGCCAGTCACTTTGGGATGTGAACTTCTAGCTTAAATATATGCTTCAATGCCGAAGTGTAACGTGAATTCCTAAATACAAATTTTGTTGGTTTCCATCTTCAACGAGGCGGACATTGATTCTGATCTGTAGTGATCAGAATTGACTTCTTTTGCCTTGGAATATTCTTGTATACTCCATGGAAGAAGTCTGCCTTTTTTGTGAATACCAGGATTGACTGTTTCCTATTACAATAAGACAGAAAGAAAGATATGTGAAGATCATTGTTAAAGAATAGACTTGGTATCTACACTTGAGGAAACCTGACAGGTTTTTTAGCATTAACAAAGGGAAGAATTCTCAGTTTCTTTGGTGTCTAACCCATGAGATTTTCCCATGAGGCGGCAAACATTTTCTTTCATGTCAGAATCTCTTTCCCTTTCCAACTATATTAAATTTCGGATGGTATCTTTTGCAGTTTGGACAGCTGAGATGCTTTCTGCTTGTTAATTTACGAAGCAGCTGCATATTAGAGCTCGAACTTGGACAAGGACTGACCTTTGTCCTTGCTGTTACTGTCACTTTTGGGAACCAGTTCTTGAATCCATGCGATGCAGGGGAGATCATGTAATTATTTCCAGTATCTCCCTTTTCTGGTTAGTACCTATCAAAATACTACCAGTCTTTAAGTTGTTTATTGCTACTTCGGAGACAAGATCATAACTAATTTTCTTGTGCAAACAACAATAGAGAAATTATCAAAATTTGATTATCCAGTTCGGGAATTCGAGTGATGCTAACAATTATTTGACTTGCAGTTTTAGTACATTGAAATCAAATTGAAGGGTGTTATGGTTGATGTCAAAACAGATGTTCAAAGCATTAAACATTATGAAAACAATAATGTAGAGAACTTGGAACAAATTAAGTTAAGAGAAAGTAACTTTGTCAACATCGAGCGTAGCAGTAACCGAAGAGAGATACAAATATATATGCACTACATACATGATTAACACTTGTACAATATCTACCAAGTGTTTAACATTGCATTAAGCTTTGCCTGCAAAATATAACATTTCATAAGAGACAAACAACATAAGGTCTGTGACGTCGGGCGTTGTAAAGACACATGGGCGTTGTAAAAGACACCAATCGTGGCGAGGTTAGAAACCCCACTAAGGCGAATCACCAATCTTGGCAAGGTTGAAAACCCCACTAAGGTAAAAAATAGCCAAAATCTCATTTTTGTTGGCTAGACCAAAGATACTAAAACCTCTTACTCTTTAAAAAGAGTCTAGAGAAATAAGCACTCCTGTTTAAAAAAAATATAATTTATTAATTCTCAACTTGAATGTGAATAATAACCAAGCCTAAGGGTCCTATTTATACTATTATAGGTTCAAATCCTAATAAAACTCTACTTCTAGTTATTTAATACAATTCAAATAATTAATAAGAAATTTAAATAAAATAGATGTTCTATTCCTAAATAGAACATGACTAGCTTAAAATCCTAATACAAATAAAAGAAGAATTTTATTATACCTATAATTCCTAAATCAACTAAAATTAGCAAAAACTAAATTAAATAAAATACAATTATAAACGCTCCTGCGTCAGTCTGGCTTACAAGACCAATAGAGCGAAGCAAAATGGCCACATATCCAATACTTGGTTCAGAAAATAAACAAAGCTCAAGCTAGTTTTATCTTAACGAGGGTTGCATCAATCCAGACCTTGAACTTTTGCAAGTTTTCCCAGGCGTAAGGCAGTAAAGAAATGATAATTAATACAGGTTTCAGCTAGATGGCTTTCCTAAGGGCAGGTGCAGCAACATTTTTGTCATAGTTCTTAACTTCAGCTTCAGCTAATGTAGTACATTGGATCTGGCAGCTTGAACGTCCGATTGCCAGTGTCGGTCCCCAAGAGATCACTCCATTGATCACCTATATTTCCAACGATTTTGTACCCATTCTTCTCCAGCTTTTTCCTCTCATTTGATTTGTATACTACTGATGTTTTTCCTGAATAGGATGATTCCCTGCAATGAAGAATGTCATGTTCGAGTAGATACAAAAAATAATTGTCTCTTACATTTGATTTATTTACGAGCTAGATCATTGTGTCTATGATTAGAGACAATATAGTTTCAAACAATAAAAGTAAGAACAATTTGCAATGGTTTTAAGTAATTAAACTTACTTGAGTATAAGCTTCTCCCAAGTGTGGAATCCAACTTTCTTTAGATTAGTAGCTGTTACACTTCTTTGGCCTTCTGCTCTTCCAGTTATGAAAACAGCCTTAATCCCGAGAGATAATAACTTCTTGTATAGCTTAAGACTCTCAGGCAAAGCTGGAGCCCTGCCTTCCATTACTCAATTATTGAACAACGTGGCATTGTATGGCTCCACCCTGAAAATTTCATTCATGTCAACATTATTCAACAAAATCACCCATCTAATTATTCAAAAAAATAAATAAAAAAAGAGAAATGTAATACATATTCCGGTCTTGAAATGTTTTTACATAAAATACTTTATAAAAAAATTCAATATCTATATCATTTTAATAAATTATCAAAAATATTTTCAATCATTTGGATCATTCTATTTTAAATTTCATCACTCATTTTCACTCATTTTTAAAAAAATTTTCTATCCTTCCAAAAAAAGTTAAACATGACCTGCCAACCGACGTCGTAATTTTCATGTTATTATATTATATATATGTGAAAAGAAATAAATAATGTAATAATTTAGCCTTGTGGTTGCTTATGTCTCCTCGAAATAGGAGAATTGAATACGCAATGCGATATGTCAAGATTCGCATACCCAGACATTTATGACATATCATTATCATATAGTATTTCGTGGCACACTGCCCAAAATATTTGTCCTTAGCATAATGTTCACGTGTTCCATGCCCGCACAACATGTAACTAGACCTCAACAAAGTTGAATAATACGATATGAAATGCTACAGAATTCGACAAAAATAAAATGAATATATAGATATAGTAATGCAAAACGACAATGCCAAATTGATAAACGAGGCTCTGATTGTCTGGAGAGAAAAGTAAAGAGGACGGAAGGGAACCCAATGGAAAAGAAGAAAACATTTGCTTTTCCTTTTCACCCAACCTTTTTCTATGAATCTTTAAGGTAAAACTTGTCAAGATATACACAGATATTGATGACGAAAAGAAATGGGTTTAACCTTAAATATTAATTTTACATCATAGAGTTAATAATGGACTGGCCACACTTGCCTTATTATTTATAATTTTAATTAACAAAGAGGAGTAATAATGAGAAAAAGATTGTAAACCAGCCGCCCATAGGCATAGCAAAAGCGAAAAAAGAAAAAAAAATGGTCAAAATGGTTTCATATTCAACTTTCAAGGAGTCGCATGATCCATATAACAACACTTCGATTGGCTCTTCAGGGAGTTGAAAATTCTAAGATTGAATCTAAACACTACACTTCTCTCTACAATGATAATAATAATAATATTGTTAATCGATATATTTAATCGTATTTATCATTATTATTTGTTTAATAAGCATTAAGATTATCTAGTAATTTAAAGTTATCAAATTATCTAATAACAGATTATCTATGTTTAAGATTTTCATCAAAATAGGATGAGAGAATTAAAGTGAAAATGAAACTATTCTTTCATTGTTAAGTACTATGAAAACATTATTAAAAGTGTAATTATTGTTCCTTAATTTTTTTTCCTTTTAAATTTGAAAAAAAATTCAAACCTTACTCTTTAAATGAAAAAATCATACATTAACTAGTAAGTTAAATATGATATTTTGAAAAATATACATTAATCTTGTACAAGTAAAAGACTGACACATATTTGATCAAAATAAGATTATTTTGAATTTTTTTTAAAATTCATACTCTTCTTGCAAAACTATTATAATATTCTTACACAGACAAAGTAAAAATGATTTTTATAATATATATATATATATATATATTTGATAAAATATATACAATGAAGTGCTTGATTACATACCCGAATCCATGCTGAGCATAATAAGGCAAATTGGAGAGGTAGTCTCATCTACGTCAAAGATCCAAACGTCTTTCCCGTCTCTGGGCAGCTTCAGGCTTTGGGCGTAGAGAATAGCCTCGTCCACTACTGCTTTGGAGTCTTTCCGATACTGCTTCCCTAACATGTAATGACCTACATAACCTTCACACTCATGTGGAATAGTTTTCCACCCAATAATGTTGTTAGTTTCTACGCCGAGTCGCCAGCTCAGGCATGACAAACCAGGTACAAGGTCTCCCCCGGCACCGGATTGTGGCCGGAGGAGGTGAATTTGGCGGTGGACATGATCCGGTTGTGATGATCCCTGTGAAACTGTTAGAATGTTGGCAAGAAACAAGACAAGGAGCAATGCCATGGTGTCTTTTGCTCTGAGAATAACTAGATTATTCTACTTGCTACATGTATGGCCTGCTAAGCCAGTTTCCTTCTGTTTAAATAGGGTATATCGTGTCTCCTTTTTGTATTTATTTATTATTTTATAATTTGTACATATCGAACTGTAACCTGATTCCTCTTTTGATTAACTTTATAATAAAAATAATAATAAGACTATATAGTTATTAAAATATACTGTTCACATTTCTCATTTCTAAAACCTACTGCTTATAAACTGAATCATTCTATGAATGTTTGAATCTCTGAATCTATTGTCAAATTTTTATGTTTTTTTTTATTGATTTTCTTGATTTCTCTGCCTTTTATTTTCCTTGTTCAAGAGGGAATCTTATTGTACATAATTTAAACATTTGAGTTTGGACCTTCGAAACAGTAACCTTTGGGGCAATCAAAGATGTCTTGGATTCATGTGATTCACACTTGATGGATTATATTACATGGCATGCCCCTTCTTTCAATGGAAATCATTTTCGAAATGATTTTCCACACATATATTACTGAAATGGACAGTCAAGATGATGAAGCTGAGATGAGATTTCTGATTCTCCATTTGTTGCAAAACATTGTAAGCAACTGTAGTATGTTTGACCATATATACATGGGAGAATATTTGGAGAATCTAAAGTTCATGATAATGTTTCTCTAAGTGATCATTAGGCCACAAACAAGTCACATGAAAAAAGAAAAAGAATATTTGGATTTTAACAGACTCCATTAATTACCAAGATTCAACCGGCTCTGGTATTCCTTCTTTTCAAAGGCACGACTATTTGAGATAGGAAAAGTGGAGAAAAGTAATACATTGAACCA
The DNA here is from genome assembly GCA_036013995.1 of Theobroma grandiflorum. NCBI lineage: Eukaryota > Viridiplantae > Streptophyta > Magnoliopsida > Malvales > Malvaceae > Theobroma > Theobroma grandiflorum. The sequence goes on from CP142127.1 coordinate 3,690,896, forward strand.
AGAGAATATTTGGATTGATTCTCAATTAATCATTTCATAGTCATTTTCAAGTAATAGTTCAAAATTGGAATATGGATTTGCATTACCTTTTATAAAAATATGGGTCATGAAAATGGGATATTTGCTTTAATCTACCAAGTGCTGAAATCACTGTGTTATACATGCCCGTGTCAGTTTCTATTCCCTTTTCATGAATCTTACTTAGCAGGTCCAGAGCCTCAGTTGTTTTACCTGCACTGCACAGGCTTCCCAACATTGACACATATGCATCCTTGTCTCCCTTATCATGGAAGTTCCACATGTTGCAAAATAACCGGTGAGCCTCACTTGCATGACCCAGCTTACTCAGCGTCCTTACAAGATATGCATATATTGACTTGCTCACATATTTCTTTGATACTTCAATAACTTCATCTAGTTTATTAAGCTGCCCTTCTGCAACCAGAACATTTAGAATGACACTGTATGTAAATTCATTGGGCCGACAACTTTTCTCCACCATTTTAGAGAAGAGGCTAATAACCTTGTCAACCATCCGCCCACTGGCTAGTGCCTGAATTATTGTATTATAAGCAATTAAATTAAGAGAACAGCCCTTCGATATCATTTCATAAAAAAATTTCAGTGATTCATCACATCTACCAAGTTTTCTGGTCAATCTGATCATAATTGTATATGTGTACTCATCAGGCTCACAATGCTTTCGTCTCATGTCTTCAAAAACCATGTATGCCTCATCAACCTGTCAAATGCTGCAAATCAGATTATCACTTCAGGGCCAATGAAACTGATACGTTCAGTAACAAAATCAAAACTTGATACTAATGCAATTATATTGAAACATTTCCTTCCTATGAATTTTTCAAAATTATTAAAAGGAAATAAAAGTGCTCTACTAACACTACTGCTAAGCAACTTCACACTCAAAATAACAATGTTGAAGTTCGAAAACAGAAATATATGAGGTTCAGAGGTAAATGGTCCCAATAAATTCCGACCATCAAGCACCAATCAATCAAAAACTTCGCTTTTGCAATCAATTCAGTATTTGCTCTTACTCCAAAAACCCAAAAAATTTCGAACATTCTCAATGGAGTCAAACTCCTCACACTCAAAAGAGAACTGCACAGATAACAAGAAATTGAGCAATAACCACAAGAAGACCAAATAAAATTTGTAAGAAGCAAGAACATATCCATCAATTTAAGAAGAGATAAGAGAATCAAACCTTTTTCATCCTTTGCCAAAGCATCCAACAACATGTTATAACCAAACACATCCAATTTATAACCTTTCCTCTTCATCTCCTCATAAACCGAAAACGCCTTCCCGGAGTCGCGTGACCTTAAGTAAGCTTGAACTAGGCACTTATAAGTATAAGCGTTCATCTTCAACTCCCATTTCTTCACTAGCATTTTACAAGTGTCCAAATCCTCAGTGTTTCCGAAAAACCCGATAAGGATATTGATGATGGAGATGTTGCCACGAGTGCCGGATTTTTCCATGTCGTGGAGGAGTGACCGGACGGTGTCGAAGCGGTCGGGGCGCAATGATTTGGAGAGGATGAGGAAGAGGCGCGCGTACGTGAAAGGGTCGTGGCGGAAATTGGGGGAAAGGGAGGGGCAAAAGTAGAAGAACTTTAAGGCGAGGGAAGGGCAGTTTAGGGATTTGAGAATGAGGGAGACTTCGGTGGTGGTGAGCGTTGGCGAGAGGGAGGACAGGTAATGGGAGAGATCGAGGAAAGGATCGGATGGGGATTTGGTGAGGATATGTGTGGCTTTACAGATGAGGTGGTGGCGTGGGATTAGGTAGCCGCGGGAGTCGGCGGGGAGGATAGGAGTGGAGACTTTGGCGGAGAGGATGCGGCCACTTGGGGAAGTTGAGGTTATTTCGGCTATGTATTTGGTGGCATAGTGGCGGCGGTTAACGGTTATGACTTGGTGGCAGTGACGGCGGTAATGGTGCTTCATGGAGGCTTTTTGATTGTGGCGCCTTAGCTCCGCCGTATCCCTTCAAAAAGAATGAAGAGAATCAAATGTCACTTTTACAGTAACTTTACGTTCTCCAGCTCTTGTAAGGTAAATTTCATGAAAAATAGAATTTTCGGTTATTAACATAAATAAGGGAAAATATATAATATTTGTCATAAAGTAGGTAAAATATTGTACAAATTATGTTAAGATTTTTTTTATTTTGATATTTTTACTTATAAAAGTATATAAAACAAGTATAAATATATCAAATATCATTGTATTAATAAAATAAATCAAATTAAACATAAATCGATGGTTCTAATAAATATAAATACTAGTGAGAGAATGTATTTATTTTTTTTATTACATTTGAAAGTAAGTGGCTAATAGGAAAATAGACTTAGATTTAAAAACATGAGATTTTTTTTATTTTTTATATAAAATGAATATATAAACTTCTATACATCTTTTTGTGGAATGTATTGAGTTATGGAAGGTCTGGTCAAAGTGGTGTAAAAACTAAGGTTGTAGCTGGGTATCACCAGGGACGATTAAAGAGAAGCTGCTAGCATGAAATGGATGCAATGTGGGAGAGCTTGACAAGAGAATTTGGAACATGGTTTTTTTCTCAATTGTTTGGTCAATATGGAAGTGTAGGAACGAGATGGTGTTCGAAGCGAAACAGTGGAACACAAACTAATGTTTTGAGCTAGTAAAAATCAGAGTGGCAACTTGGGCAAATGCGAAATGGCCAAAGGAGTTTCCTTCAGTGATCGACACATATCGTCAACCTCCAATGAAATGCAATCAGCATAAAACAGTCCAAAGCAAAAAATGAGTGAAATGGAAGAAACCAATATATAATTGGTTAAAGTTCAATGTTGATGGTGCAGCAAGAAGGAGTCCTGGACCTGCGAGGATAGGTGGTATTCTGAGAGATCACTTGGGAGAGACCAAAATTACTTTTTCCAAATCAGTGGGAATGGGGGACGCCAACTATGCTGAGATACTAGCAATAAGGGAAGCACTAGTGGTGTTCGTAGCATCAAGGTGGAAGGATCACTTTTAAGCTTATCATTGAAAGTGATTCTTATAACGCAATGAAGTGGGTTCAATATCTTGAAACGGCACCTTGGAGATTGAGGACGTGGCTGCTTCATATTGAAAGGTTAAAGGAAAAGTTTAATGACTGGAAAATTCAACATGTCAAGAGGGAGGCAAACCAGAGGGCGGATGCATTAGCAAAAGTAGGAGTTGATAGACAATTAGACTCCTTGCGTGTTTTCCGGTAAGAGGTTGTGATTATGTCCTTGGTTCTGTTGGATTGGCGTCTAGGTTGATGTTGTGTTGGAGGTGAGAGTCTGCAAATTATGGCACTACTGGTTTATTGAGGTCTGAAGTGCTGGGATTAGGGGAGGGGGATGTTTGGTGGGATGATATCTGTGGTTTGGCACTGGAATGATCGCAGACGTGTGCGGTTGGCGTTGGTTGTAGCCTAAAGCTACTAGTGTTTGGAAGGTTTTTTGTGCACTATCGCAACTCTGAAGGATCCTGGAGGTGTACAGGGGAGTCTCTGTATCTTTTGTTTGTCTTTCTGGTTTTTGGATGTATATGGATAAGATTACTTGATGTATAGGGGCCTTGTATTTTTTTGTTCCTAGGTTACCTCTATTGGTGTCTGGCTAGGTTGTGCTAACTTTTATGTTGGTTGGGATGTGTTATGTAATGCTTTCAGGTCATGATTGGGACATCTAGAGGTTACCGTGAACTGCAGATTGTTTTTTGATGCTTTCTGCAGAATTTTTGGGGGTAGGAGGCTGCTCTTCCCCTGACTTTGATGATATGAATAAAATCCAGCTTTTCAAAAAATATATATATGTATATATAATGAATATATTATTTTTTATATATTTAAAGTTAGAATTCACTCTTTCCTCTTGAATTTATTCATTATATATCAAAATATTATTTAAAAAAATATGTATTTTCTTCATGAATAGGTTCACTTACTCCACATATGCCCATTTCTACATGCAGTCGATTCAGAAACGCAGAATAAATTTGCACTTCCATTACTTCTTAATACAATTACGGTGCAACAGTAAATTTACGAAATCCAAGCATGGCTTTCAAGCATTTGAATCTTAATCTATTTACGTTTTAGTATGGCAAATAGCTGAAGCCCATCCCTGTAAGATGATTCCGTTTGCTGAGAAATCTCTGACAGTCTTGGAACAAGCTGATTGAACAATTCATCAATTGTCTCTCTGGAAAAATGCTTGCTGAACATTCCCTCCATTGCAGCTCTCACATGTTTCACAAATACAGGGATGTCGATTGGACCTTTCAGCCATGGTGCAGGGTTCATCAATTCTATCACCTCTACGGTAAACAACCCGTTTCTTTCCACTCCCTCAGTGAATTCTCCAGGAGGGCAAGCGTATATAGGCAAGTTGAACGCATCAAGTTCAGCTTCATTGATAGATCCCTGTAACAGAGTTCCAAATTCTTAGAACTGGAAACAGGGGAATATCAGAAGAAAACGAACACCAAAATTTGCTAATGACTCGGCATCTTATATGTTTGCCAGTGCAATAGACGTACCGTTTTCACCATGTCCATGACGATGGATCCCATGCAATTGTACATCAAGCCATTTACAACTTGAGAATACGACATCCCGTCTGGTATACCTGAACCAACGATCACCATCATTCCTCCTGATACAATCTCTTGAGCTCTAGCATTCAAGAAATTGTCCAAGTCTTCAGCAAACTGAGTAGCATATGCATTTAAAACCTCCTGTGGAGCACTGGTGTAGTGAATCTTGCCTTTGTTCCATGCAGGAGAGTGCTTGTCTTGCAATTCCTTTGGCAACTTAGAGAGCCAATGCAGTGAATACGAACAATGGGCTACATGGAGAGATGACTTGGGCAGCACTTGGTCATGGAAAGAACCTGGCACCCCAGCCACCATGTATTCCTTGTCTTGCGGGAGAGAGGTAAAGAGGGTGTTAAAATCATTGGTGGATTGATCATTGAAAATCACTTGAAATTCAGGCATTTGAGATGCAGGACACTGAGACATATACTTCTTCTTTACAAACTCTAGCAAATCATGCATTGCAATTATTGTATTTGATCCAACTCCACAACCGAAATCTGCAAGACGAATTATGTTGGAAGTGGAAGCGAAGGATGCCACATCTAGCTTCATCATAATTGCATCTTCAATCTTTTTCTTCACAACATTTGCTGCTAATTTCTGCAAATAGGGTATAAGTAGGCCCTTCATTTAAATTTTTTTTTTCTTTGTGATAACAAATACTATACAATTTACTGGTAGCTAAATATTAACAAAATACGTTTATTAGCAGAAAATCCAATTTATTAAATAGTCAAACTCTCACTATATATGTCAGTGCCGGCCCTTGGGTGAAGCCACCCAAGCAATGGCTTTAGGCCCCCAATTTGGGGAGGCCTCAATTTTAGAAAAAATTTATAATTTTACAATAATTATAATATAATTAATTATATTAAAAATATATATAAGTAAAAAATAATTCTTAAAATTATTTTTTTCACTTTTTTAATTGTGTGTCTAATAATTTCAAATTTCTATTACTTCTTTTTTTCTAAAATGTTATTAATTGTTAATTATATTCTCTTATTTTCAATAAACTAATAATCATATGTATTTACTCATCTCCAACAGTTATTTTTTTCACTTATTTTACTTATTTTCAATCAATACATTTAATGATTTCCAATATCTATTTTTTTCCTATATATAAAACTAATTTTTTTTCAATAAATAATATCTACTTTTGAAATTTTTCTTTCTCATTTGCTCTTTCTTCCTTTAACTTCAATTTTTCTCCAAAGAATACACAAGAAGTCTATTTTTTTATTATCTTCATAAAGCTGTGAGCCTCATTTGCAGTTTGTAATAAGCATTCAACAATTAGGTACTATTATTCTAATCTTTACAGATTTTTTTACTTTAATTTAGAGTTTATATTATATTGTTATATTATTTTTATTTCATGTGATAGTTGATTTGTTTGAATTAGAAATTTTGATTGTTGATTTTATATTAGTCATTTAGAAAATATAAGATAATTATAATAGTTGATTATAAAATGTCTTATTTAAATGGATTAAACTAAAATTAATAAAATCTTATTTAAAATCAACAATGTCTCAAGAAAGATTAAATGGATTGACTATATTATCAATTGAAAAAGAAATATTAGAAGAACTTGATTATAAAAGTTTAATTAAAAATTTTACACCTCAAAAAGTTAGAAGAATAAAATTTTAATAATTTTTTTTATTTTTAATAAAAAAAAGCCTCATTTGATTATTTCGCTTTAGGCCTTTGAATTCGTTGGGCCGCCCCTGATATATGTTATTGTTAATATACGCTAAAGTAGAGAACCAGTATATATAGGTGGAAACCATCCACAAATCATGATAAAACTCATAAAGAAACTCAAACTTAATTAAAATTAAAGAATAAATCTCCAATTTAATCATTTAATTTTTCAAAATTTTTATTTTTTGATGACTTAATTTTAAAAAATCACATTTTGATCACCAACGTTTATAAAAATTAATTTTTTTGATCATTCAATTATTAAAAATTAACGATTATCAAACTTGATTTCAAGTCTGCTAACTTTAGTCGCATGTCTTATCTAAGGATAATGCGCGTGGTAGATGTATTGTCACATGATAAATGACTTGATATGAACATGTCACATGCCAAATTCAGTTAACTTAAAAAATTATATAATACAGGCTTTAATTTTTAAGGGTTGAGTAATTAAAATTTCAATTTTTATAGACATTAATGACCAAAACATGATTTTTAAAATTAATTGACAAAAATAAGAAAAATTGAAAATTAAGCAACTAAATAAATATTTATCCAAAATTTAAAATCAATTAATCTCGAGCATCCACTTTACTACTAAGATAGTTAAAGTTGTCATTTTATTTTTTCATTAATAAAGATGAAGGGATTCAAAATTTTGAAATACTTTTATATATTAATTGATTTGCAAAATAGAATAAACTGAAATTTAATTATTAATCATAAATTTTGTGTGTGTGTGTGTGTACGCAAGTATGAATGGACAAATTAACTTGGACATGCAATACATTATTCCTTCTGTCCCTTTTTCTTTATTCATCCTTCTTTTTTAAGATGTCCCTCATTGAAGTCCTTCTTTTCCTTTGTCATCATCAACTCTTCTTTTTAATATTACAAATTTACTTTTCATGATTTTTTTTGCTTTTTCATAATAAAAATATTGAACATCTATATTATAAAAAAAATTAAAATTTTAATATAATATATATTAAAATCAAATTTTTTGTTTTAATTTTTGTAAAAATTAAAGAAAGATAACAAAAAAGAGACGAAGGGAGTAATCAATATCATGAGATTTCGAACATTGATAGTATAGGTTAATTTCTTTCTTTTTTTTTTTTTTTCAAATATGGGTTAAATTGTAAACCTGGTAGGAGGAGTTGTTGGAGTAGCTGTCACTGCCATGTCCACCGATCACCTGCGTTGGTGAATTCACTGCTGGTTCGCTCTTCTTTGTAAGTGAATTAGACACCATAGTCGCCATCCCTCCTCTCTTCTTGTCTCTTCGAGACGAACTAATTAATTCCTGTGTTCTTTAGATCACTAGAGCAAGGCTTAGTGACTACAATTAATAAACTTAATTTGCACTTATATAGGCAGAGGAGTATGTGAGATCATATATGCATGCGAAATCTATTGGCCATAATGTCTTTTAGGGCATGAAATGTCATTTTTTAATAAATTAAATAATTTATATATATATATATGTTAAAATCGTGAGTCCAAGCTGACTCTAAATGAAAGGGATGTGGTAGTTTAAGCTTAACTTAATGTCATTTTCAATTTTAAAAAATATTAGGAACTCTCTTCTGATTTGTAAAAAAAAAAAAATTAATTCAAATCCGATTCATTAAGTACATACATTTATCATTCAATCAAATATTGAGTATAATTCGAGAATTCTTGATCGAAATAAAAATTATCATTCTTTACATGTGATAAACGAATGCAGGGGCGGAAGGTAAGCTAAGAATGAGGGGTCATGGCCCTCTCAACATTTTTAAAAATATTTATTTATTATATATATTTTATCAATGGCCCCTCCAAAATTTTTGAAAATTTTTATTTATTATATATTATTAATGACCCACTTAAAATAAATTTTTTATTTAATAATTAATATAAAAAAATCAAACAATTTCACAAATCTACTTAACTTTACTCTAATTTTAATTTCTCTACACTTCTTTCTCTTTTTTTTTTCTCTTCTCTTTTGCCTCTTTTTATTTATTTTTTTTTTTTGTAACTCACCACTAAAATACACTTTATTCTTCAAAAGAGATTTATGAATTTGTGAATTTGGACAAAGAAAGACAGAGATCACTCACCACCATTGTATAAAATTAAAAGAAAGTAAAGTTTCTTTTACCTTCTTCTTTCTATTTATATTATTTAACTATTATATGAAATATTGTATTTCGTATTTAATTATTTATATATTATTCATTATAGTTTTATGTTTTATTTTTAAAGTTTAAATATAAATAAATAAGAATATTGAATGTTGACTATCTTGTTTTTTTTTTTCAAGTTTAATTAAAATATGAGTAAGTTGAAAATAATTGATAAATTTTTTTTAAAAAAAGATACTTTTTGAATTGTGCCAAAGATTAGCAGAAACAGAAAAATCAAAGAATTACTACTTGATTAATAGTTTAATTCGTATTATTTTAACTCTTTCAATTTCTACAGCAACTACAGAGAAAGCCTTTTCAACAATGAAAATTGTGAAGACAAGACTCCGAAACAAAATGGATTATAAATTTCTTGCAGATAATTTAGTTGTTTATATTGAGAAAGACATTGATAGTCTTTTCAGTACTTAGTCAATAATTGATGAATTTGAATCTAAGAAACATCGTCGAGCACAACTTTCTTAAATAACTATTATAAGTTTTTTTTTGTTTTGTTATTTACATATTATATAAAATTATTGTCTATTATGAATTTTTTGATCGTTGGTTAAATTCAACATATTAGTTTTAAAAATTTTTAGCTTTTATTTTTTTTCGTCCTTGGCCCCCTCAATAAAAATTGGCTAGCTCCGCCCTTGAAGGAGTGAAATTACTATACGAGTAAACTAATAAAATCAAGTTGATAATGCTCATCCAAATTCCAAGCCAACAACGAATTAAGTTAGTTGGTTAGCCATACATGCATGAAGTCCTTCCACTACTAATTAAGTGGATTACCACTAAGAGAACTCTAAATCATATATTAAGTGAACTGTTTTGGTTTACATATAAAGAAAAATGAAAGGACCAATATTCCCTTTTGTACTAATGTATCTTTTAGATGGTATACTGACCTTTGTACTACATTGATTACAGACAATATTTAACAGACTACATTCGAATCATTAGATGTTTGGTTGTGAGCACGCATACAAGATCCCTCTTATATGCAACAAAACAAACAGCTTTATTAATTCTAATTAACTTGGCTGATTTCTTTCGTTTGGGACATATACGGGGTAACACAGGATGACTAACACCATGCATGAAGGAGGGAAAAGAAAGAAAAATAAAAGAAAAAAAAGGTATTATGTCAAAGAATATGAATACTTTGCTTGGATGAATAATCTTCCCCTTTCCTTTTCCTATTCCTTACTTTAAAAAAAAAAAGGAAATTAATTTTCTTCACTAATCCTATTTCCTTCTTACTTCTTCCCATATGATGCATGCATAAAATATTGTGTTTCTTTATGACTGTCATATGATACATGCATCACGAGTTAAGGACCACACCTTTCCTCAAAAGGGCAAAAAAACAGAAAACGAATTAAGGACCACAATATATATGGATTGAGACCTAAGATTATTATATTTCCAATCAATTTGTATGGCATCAATATGATATGGATCGATTTCGTTGTCAGATGCGTATTTAACTAATTAGAAATGATATTGTATTAACAAAAGATGGAATTAGTTTATATTTCGTTAATCTTCGGCCAAAAATCATGATAATGATTTCAGTAAATAAATGGGAGCCCCATATCTTGGCTGTGGTCCTTGCGATCTGGTTTGCCCATCTTTAAAATTATTTATTAAAATGGTAGTAGCTAGGAGAGCTAGCCAGCTTCCTTTGATTGACTTAAAAGGGTATCTACACATTAAATCATTTGTCGCTTGTCACTTGTCTTGTACGATACACAAGGTTTCTGTCAAAGAAAAAGTAAAGTTGAATTGGAACGAATAAGAGAGGCTGCCTTCCATTGTGCTTATTTAATGTTTTATGTTTTTTTTTTGTTTTAAATAACAAAAGGTATTAGATTTAAAAAAATTGTTAAAGTATTTAAAAATTTTTAAATAAATTTTTATTTTGATATTACGTTTAATTTTATTTTTATATTTTTATTTTAAATTAAATAAATTATTATAATTAATGATTGATTAATTATCATCCATCAAAATGTCATTTTATATTTACTATGACATTAACATGATAATGATGTAAAATTTGAAAATGTCATATACTATCATTCATTATAATATGTCAATATATCATGTTTGACGTAGTAATAACATAAAAGTAAAAATATTACCTAATTATATTAATATGTCATCTCGTTATTTATTATGATATATCAACCTATTATCTGATATAAAATTATTCATGATATACAGATTTGATTGAACATAATAAAAAATATAAATTTATTTAAATATTTTTAAATAATTTAAAAATATAATTTTTAGATTTTATGTCGTAATAAAATTACCATTTGAAAAATTAGTATGTTAAGCTCTGGTTCCTTGACCGCAACTTTTTGTATTCCTGTCGTTTTTGCCTTAGTAAGCACTGGTTCTTCTCTAATCTACAATGAAATTCTTATTACTAATTTCTAAAAATAAAAATGAGTATGTTAAGCATGAGTTAAAAATGTGAAATTCATAATATAACAATTTGGGTCAAGTACCACTGACATAACAATGTTTAAGGTCTAAACTACATAATTTTAAAAACTTAAATTAAAATTGTTAATAGTGATCATTAATTTGGACTTTTGTATAAATCTTAAAAATAACATTACTTTATTGAAATGGAGTTTCAAGTTTTTTCTTTTGACACATATGAATGACTCATTAAACCTTGAATTACAAAAAAAAAAAAAACCATTTTCATCTCATATATATATATATATATATATATATATTAAGATTCAAACTCAATACTTTGTTAATAAAATTTTAGATTTTAGCTGAAGTAGTGTTACAGCTACTACATATATTATTACAACAAAACAACGAGCAAAAATTTTTTTTTTGAAAGGTAAAACAGCGAGTAAATTAAGTGGGTTGGGAGGATACAGAAAAGGAGCATTAACGTAGAAGAATTAGCAAGAAACAGTAAGATAGAATCACTAAACCCTCATTTTCGTATTAAAACAACTAGTAGCTGAGTTCGTTCCTTGTATCCTGATTCCACCTGTTCGGAAAACTTTAATAGTTTTTGGGTCACTCGTTCAAACATTTCATCGATACTGTCGCCGGTAAAGTGTTTGGTCAACATTCCCTCCATTGCTGCCCTTACATGAATTACCCAAGCCTTTATATCGACTGGACCATCCACCAAGGAAGCTGGGTTTGTTAACTCCAAACTCTCAACGCTAAAATGCCCATTTCTGGCTACCAGAGCGGTCATCTCCTCCGGAGACGGGGTATATATTGGCAAGTTAAAGGAATCCACCTGATCTTCACTTATCAATCCCTGTATCAGAAAAATGTTGGTCACATGTATTTGATTTTGCCTCTCGGTGGGGGGTCATTTTAATATTCGAAAGATGCAAAGGGTATTTGAATTATGCCTTCTTTCTAAATTAAGGTATGACACCAGACTCAGCTCAATCTTTATATTTTCAGGTGATTCTAATTAAATTTAACAAATATGATGAGATTTGGGTGAAGATCTTGGGTTCGACCAGTAAATCTCTTTCTCGTACCAAAATCCAAAAAGAGAGAAGAAAAATTAGATGGTTTTATGGAAGATATAAAGGCCTTTAATGCTTTAATCAATAATATCTTGGATAACTTACCTCATTTGCCATATCCATGAAGCAAGATGCCATAAAATCATACATCAGACTAGCTGCCAGCTGAGAATAAGGCATCCCATTAGGCATACCTGGCATGATCATGATCACCATCCCTCCAATCACAAGCTCCTTTGCTCTAGCATCTAGAAAGTCCAACATGTCCTCTGCAAATTGAGATGCATAAGCCTTGACGACTTCGTCGGGAGCATTTGTGTAGTGAACCCTCCCCTTGTTCCATGCAGGAGAATTCTTATCTAACAACTCTTGCGGCAATTTGGAAAGCCAATGGAGTGCATACGAACAATGCATAAAATGGATGGAGGATTCCGGAAATAATCGCTGATGGAAAGAACCGGGCACGCCGGCTGCAAAATATGGCCTTTCCTGTGGGAAAGACGTGAAGAGTGCATTGAAATCATTGGAGGGTTGATCGTTGAAAAACACCAGGAACTCAAGCATTTTAGACTTGGGGCATTGAAGCTTGTACTTCTGTTTAATGAACTCCAGAACATCTTGCATTGCATCGAAGGTATTTGGCCCAACAGCACATCCCAAATCTGCAACACAAATTGTATTCGATCTAGAAGAGAGCTTTTCCACATCAAGCTTCATTGTAATTGCTCCATTGATTTTTTCCTTAACCACATTTGCAGCTTGTCTCTGCCAGTTGTGACCCACATTTTTTATATCAAAGTCAACAAATATTTTTGTGAAAAGCAAGAAGGATTTTATTGTTAAAAGAATGCTGTATTAATACTCGTATATTAATTTGGGTGACAATGTTTCATATAACTATGATTGGTTGTAGAACTAATTGTTTGCTTTTAATTGTTGTATATGATACTTTTAACATTTATGATGGAAATAATTTTTTTTTCCATTGGCTGAGGTATGTTTGAATAATACTGTTTTCCTATGTTACTTTTTTATTGATTACTTTTCAATACGCTCATTATCATGTTTCGCATACATAAATTCATTATTAATGAACAAGTTTATATATATATATATATATATATATACACATATATATAATTAATTAATTAATAGAATTCATCTCAATTCAATAATTAGAAGTCACATATCTCCCTAAAAAAGTGGTTATAAAAATTTTCAAATCCTCCCTATCCGCACTATTTATTATTACAAAAATTTTATATTTTTGTTTTTATTACTAATCTTTGGTATATTATTAATTTGTAGTTGAATTTAATTATATTAGAATTCAATTTTCATAGTTTTATTAAATGAAATAAGGTATTGCACATTTAAATCAAATTCAAGAATTTAATACTTTATACTTTTTTTTAAATGTGAAAACCCATCGGACTTGGATTACAAAAATAACACTATCTCTCCCATCCCATAAATCTAACTCCCCTTTCTCAAAGATTCAAGATCTTAGCAAGTTCTAACCATCAAGTATCTCCTTGAAGACTTCCACATATAATTGATAAATAGGTACTCTTTTTCAACATAATTAATTAAGTATTAAAACAAAGGACAGCTCCAATATTTAGAACTCTGAACTTTCATTACAAAGATCTCAAGTTCAAAAATCTTGAGGAAAGGAGATTAGGTCTTATGGAATAGGAGAGGGTGACCTCTTGTAATATAGCTCAAGTCTATTTATAAAAGGATTCTACTAATGAACAATGAGATACAATTTCTCTTCTCCATTCCTTCATTTTTAGCTCTTCATGTTCATGTTTGAAGTCCAATCTGCTATGAGAAACAACTTTTCTGCTTTAATTTTAACAATTTAAGTATTTTATTCAATTAAATCTAAAAAAAATAAGTATTTGACATTACTATATTCAAAGTTTTTAAAGAACTTTTTTTAAAAAAGAAATTAACCAATAGTAATTTAAAAATATAAAGAAATCATATTAGAAAATTTTGTCGAGAATGTCAATTTAAAGAGTAATTATTAGACAATATAGTATATAGACATCATCTTTTGATGACCAATTAATTAAACTGAAACGATCTATCTATACAGTTTTTTCTTTAAAAAAAGAAAATAAAAGAAATGATACAATTTGAATAAAAATGATTTGCATAGTGGTAATATGTAATTGTTTATTATTGCTCATAACAGAAATTTATACGAAAGAAATTTCAAACTTGTAAAATATGAAGAAAATGGTAATATATAATGGTGTAATTGTTTTCATAAATTGAAATCATAAATACTAATATATGTATGTATGTACGTATATATGTATGTATATAGGTAAAAATTAAAAACAAAAAAAAAAACTTTGCATTGATTGGTATAAACAAAGATATAGTTGTCCAAGAAAATGGAAAATTGAAGTGTGTGTAGGGTTCTAGACTTTAGTTGTATTAGCATAGAATATTAACACTTAGGGTACATAGCTAGGCCATAATCCGCATGAGAAAGAATCTTTGCATTAAACTGGCCAACAGCTATGGTTTCCTTCTCCAAAGGAGTCAACTCTTGCATTAAGCAACCAAGCAATCACTAACCCAATTCCGACCACAGTTTCTTCGGAAAGTAGTTTCGGTTTTTTTAGTTTTATTACATAGATCCACCTCTATAGTCGCATAAACAACAAAAGTGCAGAGAAAACAGAGATGTTCTTCAAGACAAAACCTGGGTAAATGAAGACAGGTTATATAATTTCAGAGCAGCAGCTGGTTATGCATGCAATATGCTCGCATGATGTTTCGTTCATGGATTTGTTGAAATATGGTGAAAAATCAATACATCAAGGAACCGAAGGCGAGGTATATTAATTATACCTGATAGTATGAGTTCCTGGTGTAGCTGTAAGCGCCATCTCCACCGTTCACATGGAGTGATGAATCTGGAACTGGTCTTACTCTTATGGTTTCCCCGTCCCCGCCGTCGATGAGTAAGGATGGATCATGTGCTACCTTTGCCATGGCTGTTTTGTAGAGAGCACTGACGATGGAACAAGGTATAATGCCGAGTAATATCCAGAATATATAGAGGCATGAATGCCGTGGTACCCAACCATACTAGCAGTCTAGCATCATGGAGGAATGCATACTATATTGTTTTCTTTTCTTTTTTTAAATTATTGTATGTTATCTGCTATAAAGGCTATATATATAGATTCTTTTTTTTAAAAGTATATGAGGATGTAGTGGAATTGATGCAATCCTTAGATCTCAACCCTCTAAGAAAGATTAAAACTATTAGAGACAGTACCAGATGTTGATCATTACACTTTCATATATGCTTGTAAATTTTTTAATTAATTTGTTCTTTCTCACTTGATTCTTCCAACTTATAATTCTCATACTTTTGATCTTTGAAATATATTCACATTAGTATATAGGCATGGAATTAAATTATGTGCAAATAAATGTCCTTTCATTAATTCACAAATATATATATCCTAGTGTAAACTCATTAGCAAATTAATTGATGAATGTTCATATACCTTGACTATTATCTAAAAAATCATAAAATTTATAAGAATCAAATTTGTGGCGTTTATTTTAATTTAATATATATAGAAATTATAATTAAATTGCAAAATTAGTAGGAATTTATTGAAAACACTTTTACTTGGTTCACTAATTGTATTTGAGATTCACCATTGTGCAACCACAGTAAGACCCACTTTGGAATCGTTTTTTTAATTCAAAATTATGATGAAAAATTTTGAAAAATTGTACAATTTGAACATATTGGTAAAAGATTATTATGGTTATAATTATTATATGTGAGGGTTTCATATTGCTATGAAATGGTAGAATGTTGTTAATTTGGGGGTAAAGAAACTAAATAAGGAGGCTCGGGCTTAATAATAATGTATGCTCGAACTACTCTTTTTGAACCACAAAAGCATGTGTGGTCACATTCAAAAGCAACCAAAAGAGGGGTTAACAAACAATCACAAGTCAAACTTGGTGGTTTCAATTAAATTTCAATGCTATTATGGAATTCCTTAATAGCACTTTTTCTCTTTGCAAAAAGCTATATCAAGGAGATCTAAATCCATGGAAAGAGGGCTATAAAGAAGAAAAGTCCTTGAGGTCCAACCCCAAACATATGCAACCAACAACTAAAAGTTAATTCTGCAATTAAATTTTACTAAATTTTCTTGTATTCTAGCTTGCTAGTGAGATATTAATAAATTGGTGCATTACTGGCAATGGTCCAGTACCATTACACAGTCAACTCTCTGACCTCAAGTTAGCAAAGACCCTTGGCTTAGGGTTTTGGCCAAAGAGATAAAAGATAAATGTTTTATATTTCTATCACATGATAATCTTCCTTCTTTGTACCAAGCAATGCATGGTTTGTATTTCTTCAAATTATAGATATTGTATCAGTTAGAGCAGGCCCCCAATTTCCTGGAACCAAAAAAATTTATGCAAAGCATAAGATCCTCAATTCAAAAGAAAAAAAAATCTCCCTATGATCATTAGAAAAGGTCTTTAATTTCATTACTGATGAAGAAGATGAGTTAGTTTTACATGAGAACCTTCGAAACAAGACAATGAAAGTTTAATTCGTAAATATTCAAAAAGTGCTGATCGACGTTGATAGAAAAAGTTTTTATAGTAATACACTATGATAAAAGGAGTTATGTTATATCTAGTCTTTTATCTATAATTCAAAGATTAGAGACTTGATCGATATCCCTAGAAATATCAGTCATCAATTAATTCAATCACAAATGCTTCTCAAAAAACAATTTGCTAAGTTCTTCTTCTTGTCGTTGGTGTTTGGTTTGTTCTAAAGTTGGGGTTTATTTTCTCTATAGAACTGTTGCATAATGAGAGACCGACCATTGGAAGCAAAAAGCATTCTCGTTACTCTAATTTGATTTTTTTTTCTTGTTGCTTTTTGAGAAATTCCTTTCGTTTTCCAACTTTTTACTTGGGAAAAAAGCACCCTTTATAGAGAAAGGAAAAAGGTAATTGAAGAATTTATACCCTAAAAACCAATGAAACAGCAAGCAGCAAAGAGCATTCGGTCAAATGCTCCGAACCTTGCTATAAAAAATATTGGTAATAGTACAAAAGGATCTAAATAAAAGCATCTACTTCATAAAATAAGACAGAAAATTGGTGGTAGATAATCGACACCAATCTTTTATGGTGCATGCGTAAAGTCAATTTTGCTTGCTGCTTATAAAATTAATTCATGTATTTTTTTTTCAACTTTGAATTTTTCTGGTGATATGACAGGAAAGCCACAACCAATCTGTAACTCTCCCCATGTTCCTTGGGAATAAGACCAACTGTAAAACATTTCATTATTCCTGCCAATATTTTTAATAAACTCCCTACAACCTAGCTAGTAGCTAGGTATATAGGTCCTCCCAAGGCTGCAACTTGTCATTTTTCACAAAAATTAGTGTAATTTTTATGAAATTATGTATATAAATAAGAATTATAATTATAATTATAATTAACTATAATAACAGTGTTTGTCAATAATATAAATTTTAAGAGTAAAGATTTTATATCTCTTATTCAAACTATATATTCAGATTTTTTTTCAAATTTTGTAGTTTTTTCTTACAATTAAACAATTTTAACATGAAATTATATGAGATCCACACATTATATGACTTTAACTTATGGCTGGGATCCAGAATTTTTAAGATTTCTTTGTTACTATTAAGATAAAAGTCTTATCAAAAAATAATACGAAATTATACATGAAACCCTAGAAGCCAATTAAAACTGATTATTAAAGATATCAAAATTTCCATAAACCACTTATAATGGAGAATGACAGTTTTCATAGTTAAAAATGTCTAGTTTTTCATATAAATTTATTAATACTAATTTTTGGTTTGTAGCTCTTTTGACCCAATGCCATGATGGATGCACGATAAGCTGATCACATGGCTAAGATGGGGAAAAAAAAGGATGATTCTAACTAATAGTGGCAAGGTCTAGCTGAGCTAGCTGATCAGGACTGGTCTGTCGAGGATATAATCAAAACAGGAAAAAAAGGAAATACTAAAATAAAAGTGAAAATATTGGAGATAACGAGGCAACTCATGAGCTGGAAACCCCGAAACCCCATTAGGGTTAACATGTTGGAGTTTGCACAGACTTTTTGTGTCTTCTAAAAGCCCCGCTTGATTTCTTGAAAGGAGACAGACGACAAGGCCGCAAAGGAACGATCCAATTGGTGTATCAAATACTAATTAATACTTTAAAATTTTCTAAATTAATCCTCTAGCTATAGCTATAGCTCACTCTTTTTAACCAACGTAGGGCTGAACTGGACAACATGACTGACGTGAACAGTGTGATTTCTGATTTGTGTTGAATAAATTTTTAATTTTCAATCCAAATTCTTTACTTGTTGCCCCCCAGACACACATGTATATGGTTAAAATCATAGGTAACTGTTCACGTGATGAGCGGGTTACTTACCTTTTAAAAGAAAAGTTTAGTAGGATTGCCTCGAATTATGGGTACTTTTATATAAATTAAATTTAAGATATGAGAGTTTTTTTTTCTCTTTTTTAAGGATAGAAAAAGAAAAATCTAAAAAAAGTATAAAATTAGAAAAATATTAAAGTGCTTAACATTTTTAAATAAATACTCTTAAGATTGATATTAAACTATAATTATAATGTTGAACGAGTTGGCAATTGGATCATTCATGATAATATATTTAAATTGATATTTATGTAACTATTATCAATTAATTAATTGAATTATATTTTTTACAAAAAAATGCACACAATCCTTTAACTTTGGGTCTTTTTTCCATAGATATAAGAGAGCGTGATCAAATCACATAAATCTTGTGTTCATGTCTTGTCTTCTCTGTTCTTTCCCATCTACAAATAAATTTTATATAAAATTTTACACATTTTGGCTCTTTTTGTTTAGAAAATTATTTTTTATTTGTATTTTTTCTATTTCTCTATAAATTATCAATAAAAGAAATCATTAAACTTGGGATTAAACCCTAACTTGAGAATAAAAAGTGGAGATAATTTCATTTCTATAAGGTCATAAATCCTAGCTTATTCAGGTCAGATAATAATTTTGAGGAATTATGTATCCAAGCCAAATAAAAAAGTGGACTCATTGGTATCGTTTAACTTTTATGTGCAATATTGTCACTACATTAGAATTAAAAGTGAAAGCATGAAAACGAATAAACTAAGTCGCTTTTACACCTACAGAGAAGCAGGTTGGTGAGTCTACTTTAATAAAAAAAAAAAAAAACTCTGTGTAATCATTTTCGATGGGAAAAATTGCCTTGCGTTCTTGCAATGACTTGTTCATATATGTGTATCTATAATTTCTTACAATTAAAGAAACCAATAACTGGCTTGGGCTCGGCTTTTGTTATAATCTTTCCTAAGCCTACTTGGGAAGGAAAAAGAAAAGGCTTCAAAAATATATCAAGCCCGGGCTCTGACCCAAAACTCACAGGGCTTATATTTTTCAAGAGCTTGAAAATGGTAATGATATCATAGTAGTTGAGCTTGGTGTGAGAAAAGAGAGAGAGAGAGAGAGAGAGAGATATATATATATATATATATATTTGTTCTTCAGGATTCTTGTTTATACTGACATGCTGTGTACAGTAAGCATTGGTTAGTCCGATCCTAAATACAACCGTTTTAGATTGTTATTATGTTTCCGTACGTAAATATATATAGGAGCAGATCTCTGTCCTCATGTGATATTCTGCTTCACTACTGTCTGAGTAGGTTTTATAACTATCATTAAATAACGAAATCGATTGTTATGTTTTTCGATAAGAAAGAGAGTGAATTAGATATTAAATTAGAATATTATTATAAACAATTAATTAATTCCATTACAAATATTTGTATATGTACATTTTACAAGAAATTACACATCAAAACTATATTGTGCCTAGGCTTAATTATAACAAAACTTCCCCTAACTTAATAACCTTTTGGTTTCAGGTCAAACAGAACTCCATCTTTGTTTTAAACAACCACATTCCCCCAAGGTGAAATGACAAATAAAAAAAATAAAAAATGGCATTAATACTACAATTTTCTATCACTTTAATCCCCAAATTAGTCTTTTCCGCTAACAGATATTTAACAAAGAGAACTTTACATGCAGGCTGATCTTCCCTTTCTCCAATTGTAGCCTGGCACCCGTAACCAGCCAATACCCTGGACTATCTTGAGGCCCTTTGCATAACTGCGAGGTTTCCACAAACTTCAATAGCTTTGGTGTTTGAACTGGCACCGGCGGCCCTGTTGGGTATACGGCGGAATCCACCACAACCACCTCCTTCTTTTCTTTGACAGGGTTGCCTGTCAAGGATTGGCTTATGGCTGAAAGTAAACCAGACCTTTGGGAAAACCCAGAGGCGGCTTGTGCCCACCTTGATTGCACCAGGAAAGAATCCGAGACCTTGGAAAACAACAGTCTAAGATGGAGAACACTCTTGGAGTCATGTTTCCTTACATGAAGTTGAGCACCCGTTACAATGAAGACAGCATCTTTGCCAGCAGTCCATTTCGGATTATATTTAACTGGGGCTGTGCATATGTGAGAAAACTTTTTGCGATGAATAGCTTCGAAGAATCGAACATCAGCTGTATCTTCTAATGCTTGCCAGTATTGTATGTCGTCCATCTTGTTTTCGAATGTTTTTGGTAGATTGGACAGATGTTGAAGGTGTATAGCTAGCCTGATCAGATTAAATTGAAAAATAAGAAAAAAAAAGCAGAATTATATTAAACAAATTGCCATACTAGCCAAGGTATTGTTACCTATTGCATTTCATGCCCTCGAGATACAAGCGCATCCCAGTGACAGGTCTCATCCCTACTGTGACCTGATACGATCACAGGTCACACATATTAGTTAATTTACCATTTTACTTAAATATGAAACATGAAATATATAGTGAAATTTGTTAGAACACTGACATATTTGTCTTTTTTTTATTTCTTTTTCCATTCAATTTTTACAAAAGGAAAATAGAAGTATTGATCAAACCACATCTAGAGCTAACAATCTTAATTGATCATGGTGGTAAAGAAAGGGATTCTATGTATGAATGTACAGGTTTAGATGTACCTGAGAAGTGTTAACATAAAGCTTAGGACCCATTAAGTTGAAATGAAGAGCTGGGGTCGAAGAAGCCCTTTTTGGAGAAGGACCCAGCGGAAGGTCATTGTGGATGGGAGCCCAAATCTTGTGTGCTTGGAAGTCAAGAAAGTACCGTAGATCATCTATAGAAGGCTTGTCTACAATTACGTAAAAATTGGAACACATAAAGATTAAAAAGCAGTACACATAGAGAATAGGTAAGTTCACTTCAGAAAATTTGAAGAAAATTTATTGCAATACTTAAATTTGATGGATTTTTGTATCAGGTTTTATTATGAAATAAATGCAAAGATCCAATTAGGACATGCTACCATTTACTGTTGAATTCAAGTCATAATAATCTTCAAAAATAAAGTTAGCCAATGCTAACAATGCAAAGGCATGGCTTATGCCTATGCCTTTGCTAAGGTGCAGTTTTGCATATATGCATGGAGAGATGGCGGGTTACCAAAAACTTACATCGAAGGTATAAATTGATGGCATGTGATAGGAAGCCTTTGCCAGGGACACCTTTGAGGAGAGAAGTGATGGGAATGAAGTTAAAATGAATGGCATCAGGCATTTGTGGAACAGTTGGAAGCCACTCACAATGGCTATAAGCTTCTGGGTCACCTCCCATCTTTGAACATATAACAATGATTCCCTGCAAAAGCCATTCACTTTCTTATTAATCCTTTAGTCCTTTTTTCTTTTTAAACTTTACAGTAGTTTATAGCAAGCAAGTAACAAAAGGGTTCCTTATTTTTTTCATAGATTCCATTTGTTTTTCATAGTAATTTCTTGCTTTCTACTTACAACATACATTTTCAACATATCCAGTCCAACATCAAGCTAGTTCTTTCGGCTGAATTCGTTCGGATATAAAACTGACCTAACTTTCGTCAATTGCTTACTGCAGGGATATGAATTGGATTGGCCCCTGATATACATTATGCTTTTAATACTGATGAAGAATGATAAAAGTTCTACTCCCTTGTTTTGTATGATCTCTTTTCCAAATCCAAAATTAATATTCAAGCACTCATTTTTTTTTTATGAAAAGTAATTATATCCACATTTTATTAGATGGACAAAAAGGAAAATGTGAACTGCGAAGAAAAATTTAAATAGAAATTATAGTCGGACCTACATCTTTGGTACTGATATTGGCGTGGTAGCTATTGAGGGCAACAGGCTGTGAATCGAAGATATTGAAAGCTTGTGGTACCTGTACAGCATAAATGGAAAAAAAAAATTAAGTTAGGAGAAAATGTTAACATTAGGTAATTGTAATAAAATGAACAAGCAGGATGCTGACTTTGTTGGTTAAGTTCAAACGTACTAAGAATTTGATATCAGATCAATATTTAGTTTAATTTGATTTTATATTAAAGTGAAAGGATAATATTATTTTATTTAACAATCGGATAATTTGATTACTCATAAATAATTCGAAAGTAATAAAAAATAAATTCATGAACATTTGTTTCTTATGAGTAGTCAGGCAATCAAACTGCAGTGTAGGATTAATAAAGCAACAATGGAGAAGGGGTAGCTTGAACCTTTTGCTTTTGCTCTTTGGTTTTGGGGGTAAAGCTGCAGGTGCCTGTAAATAATTGGTCTCCAAGGTCATCGAGATGTTTCTTGAGCTGTGAAGCCTCCAAGTTGGAAGATTTGTCCTGCCTAACCAAAACGACATCTCGACCGCCAATGCTTAACCCCACAATGACATGAGTCCCATATTTCTCAATGAATCTGCCACATAATTTCCAAATATTTGATCACATCAAGTAAGGTATTGGTCACATTCTTCTACCAACCACCATGACAAAGAAATTAATGAATAAAAGTTCAATGAATCAAATCGATAATGCAAACTTCATTTGAAGAACAAAATGAGGGGTGCATTTGAAAGATTCAGCTCCAGTCCACGTTTTAGGTAATTAACAGTGGAGAATCTATATCGGAGAAGTTGGGAGGGGAGTTGAATATGGGAAGGATTAATCTAACATACAATGACTAAATGGTATACCATCTAACAACAACTTTGACATTTTCGTAATTGAGTTTTCTTTTTTAATTAAATACCTTCAGACATTCTAGCTAATTACTAACCTAACTTCCAAGGTCTGCTTTCAATAGTCAACCAAATGCCAGCCAATGTATAATTTTGACAAAGTTTTTTTGTTTTGGTTGTGTTTACTATTCTACCATGAATGAAAGGTACTGCGTTTATTAAGTCTCTAGAAATCAATAAAAAATATTTTATATATATATATATATATATGTGTGTGTGTATATCTTATAAGCCAGATTTATTGACATTATTGTAGGAGCAGATAAGGTTTGCAGCGGGCTACAACTGGCTTTGAAGGCTTCCTAGTGGCTGAAATTGTTGACTTTTGCTACAAAACAAAGACTAGAACTAATTCTGATCAAGATTTACTGTCAGACAAGGGGAAAAGAAAGCCCCACTTTTGACATAAATTCTGATTTGACTGCAGGAGGAATCCCTCATTTCTCTAATCTCTCCTCCAGACTTCTTTTGCCGTTTTTTCTTTCTTTGACGTAAGCAAATTTCAATGAAAGAAATTCAATCTCACTTAAAAATGGATAGCGACAATTAGGTTATCTTATCAAATTTTCTTTAATTAATTTCCCTAATTAATTATCAAATTCGATCCTGGTTGAGTAAATAAAAAGTATTAGTTTTTAATCAATTACCAAGCTGCCATAATATATAGTCATATGCAAGGCAAAAATATGTCAACTTCATTATAAAAAGAACGTATCATAAAGTCAACTTAATTTTAAAAAATTTAACAATTTACATTACCCAATTAGATGAACTTAGGGTCTTGGAGTATTAAAACATTCTTATTGTTGAATCTTAAGCTTTTGACTACAGCATAAACTAATAACTAATTAATTTATTTTTTTCTTGGTACATAATTTAATAACTGTCATATTTAGCAGAATGTTTTTAAAGCTTTTCATTGAATAAAAAATTTAGTGATGATATATAAAGTTAAAATTATTGATGGGTTTTTTTTTTTTTAGTTTAAATGATGTGAGGCATGCAAATGAAGTAAATAAAATGATGCGAGATGGCCTAAGATTGCTTGAATTAAATAAAAGCAAGCATGCAACACGTGAATGATATTATTTGTCATGCCACTCCATGGAATTCTCCTACTAATATTTTTTATTTAGTTATCACTCTTATTGCTTTTTCTAATACATGCTTATTATTTTCAACTGATTAAAGTATGATCTTAAATATTATTTGAAAGTCGTAATTTCATATATTAATTAAAGGTGAGATTACATAAATGTCGAGTTAAATCTATGATTGTACTCAAACAAACTTCTGATTCACGTTGACATTACAATCTTTACTCAGCAAATATAAAATAATTTAATTTTAATACTATTCACTTTGTACTTTACAGAAAAAAAAATCCTATAACCTAAAAAGTAGATAAGAATGAAGCTTCAATAAACAAAAATAGCTTAACGGTTGAAAATTTTTACGCCTTTCTACTCTTCCTACAAACATTATATAGATCATAAAAACAACCAGTTCTTTTTTGTATTTTGTAATTTATTTTTAAATTAAAAAAAGAAACATATAGAAAATATTTTTAAAAAAAACTTCAAACAGCTATAACAATTTTAAAAAAAGGATACAAAATATTTGATTTAATGATGAATGTATATATTTAACAATTTAAAAATTGAAAAATACTTTAACTTTAACAATTGAAATCGAAGAGGTGTAGGACAATTACTTTGAATGGTTAAGTTTGAAATCTTCAAATTTAGAATTAGTGATTGGTTGATTAAGTTTACATAGCTATCCTAAATTCTATTTATGCTAAATGAACTTAACGTGCACATTTATTATTGTAAATGTCCCTATAATTATCTCAAAGTCAACATCCATTCCATATCCACGGTTACTCTCACAACCCAAATATTGGTGTGGCTATTAATATTAAACTATTAAAGGCAAAGTCCACCCAAAGTATTCAAATATGAAATAGTATCTTCACCCCACCAAAACAAATTTGAAACGGCATTTTCTATAATGTCATTTAGCAATAATGATTCCTGTATTTATTAATTAATTCTATCTTAAAAACGTTTAAATAGCCTTAATTTTTTTTTTTTACTTCTGCTACATATTCACACTTCGATCTAAAATTATGCTGAAAAAAACTTTTATAATCCATTACATGTCTTACGAATATAGGATTTATGACACTGTAACTTGAATCTATTATCTCTCTTTAATTATATGAAGACATTCTTGCACTATTTCTGTTCATTTTTTATTGAAAAACAATCATGATTTTCATAAAATGAAGATTAAAGAATATATATGTATATATATAATAAAATAAAAGCATTACCTTGCTAGGGCACAAGGATCCCAAGCAGAAGGAACTGCATTAACGACTTCATCAGAGAGAAGGAGCGGATAGCGATCAATATGAAGATTGAACAATATGATGAAATATCCATCAAGGCCTAAGAATTTGGTATTGGCTGCATCTTTTGCCCATGTACTGCTTTGGAAACCAAACATTGAATTGAATTGCCCTGATGGAATTTTCCCAGGCAGAGAACATTTTTGGTTGAAAAACTCGGCCATCTGCAAATCAATTTGGTTGGTTTTTTCCAGTTTTTGTCAGGAATTTCAATAAAAAAAATAAAGAAAAAGAAATTAAATACAGTGTTGGTAACACATAATATTACCTGATTGAAATCAAGAATATCAGACTGATAACGAGTACGATCACCTTTGTCGCATTTGATATCAACAGGAACGTCCTTGATAGTTCCAAAACCAGGTATGGCAATCTCTCTTTTCTCAGTTTCGTTGAGCAAAATGAGCCTTTCCTTGCCTTTGCAATACTTGAGTCGAAAATCCGATGTTAAATCGAATCCCTTTCCCAGGCTGCTAAGAGCCTTCTCCACTATTCCATTTCTGCTCATCTCTTCTCTCCCTTCCTCTCTTCTGTCTCTTTCGTTCTCTCCCTGCGAAGGGAAGGCGTTAGAAAACTATGGGGTTATGTAGAGAATGACAAGAGTGGGTATATTTGTGGTGGGTCTTCATGAGAACGCAGTGAAACGGTACAATTTCTGATCAAACAATTCTAGGAAGTTTCGCTTTGCTTCGTTCCATTTCTTGTTTCGGAGCTCAACTTTGACTGCTTCTTTTACTCTCCCTCTTGATGTTACCACTGTACTCTATATAATAACACAATAATGCTTGCTTTCTATCTATTCTTTCACGCGAACTGGCGTTCATATCATAGAAAACAAAAAGCCCAAATAAAGCTTCCTTCTTTTTTCTCTGTGAAGAGAAAAAACAAGTTTACATATATACCCTTCCTTGGATTGACCGAGGAATAGGTCTTGGTGCTAATAATCTTCATATGTACCTTATCCAATTATAAGTAAATGAATTTTTTTTGAAAAAAAAATATCATTTTCTAGTAAAAATAATTCAATGTTTAAGGACATGCAATGATTTTTACTCCTCATTTTGATATCAAATTAATGTGCAAAATACACAATTCTCAAAAGGAATTTATATTGGATCTTAAATTATGATTTCGTTTATTTCGTGGAAATAAGTTTTCAATTTTTAAAAATGTTAATTTCCATTTTTATTCCTTCGATGTTTTTGTTTAAAAATATATATATTATAATTTGTTGCTTGGCTATTTTTGAAAAATTTGCATTTCTATCAAAATAGTAACGTTGATATAACTATTAAAATATACTTTAATATTATTCAATATTGAAAAATATTTGTTATGAATAATTTTGTTAAAAATAAATAGTAATATTTATATATTAAAATATTAATAAGTAAAAATTATTTATTAATATTTTAACATTTTTAAATATATATTTCAATTAAAATTAAATAATAATAATTATTTATTAATATAATAAAATTCTAATTCTGGTCAAGTCAGGCTTAGGCCTAAAAATCTTGTTTAAAGCTTGATCTGAGTCGAAGAGCCGGCTCGCGGACAAGTCTAGTTAGGGTAAAAAGTCTGCTTTATTCGTTGATTGATCTGAAAATTGATTTTTACTTTTGTAAAATTGAAAACAATTTTCAAGTTTTCAAATTTATTTTCCGTCAACCTTTAAAATGATTTTTCATTGATCATTTCAATTTTTACTTACAAATAGTCAAAAAAATTTTATAAAAATCAATTCCTAAAAAGTCAAATTTTGCAAAACATATTGAGCTTATAAAGTAGATAATTCTTTGAACTAATAATGTTCAAGGCCTTTATATATCTTTTGCATAACAAAACAAAGTTTTAATAAGATATTATTTGCAAGAATTGAATACGTCAATTCCTAAATATTTTATTTGCCTAAGGTCGACTGATGACAAAAAAAAGGAGCCCACCGATCCAAACCAAATAACTGGGTGTATCTACTAATATATAATAATAAACTTTATAGCTATGAAAATTGTCTTCTAGTTATAACTCTAATTTTTTTTCTCAATGATCATCTTCAGGTGAATTCCCAGCAAATCTTCACATTAGTTGCCGTACTCTTTGCATTTGTTCACATTATGGATCACATGAAATTTTATATTATAACTTCTAATATGCTTAGTCTTCGACCGTCATTTCAACAATGAAAACACAAGCTAAGGAGTCATGGATGGAGCCAAGTTCATTTGACATCTTAAAAAATCAAGATTCAAGATTGAATTGTTCATTTAAATTCATTAAAATTAAAATTAAATTAAAAAAAATATAATATTTATTAACATTATAATAATCTAAAAATTAAGTCGGGTTCAAACTTAATAAATTTTATTAAAAACTCGACTTAAATTGATTCAAGTCAATAAATTTGACTGACGGTTTAATTTATGAATCATTAATTATAAATTAATTATGATTTTACGTTATTTTTTTTACAAGAAACCAGAGACTTGCATTCTTTGTTAAAAAATAAGTCAACTCTAAGACAGGTAAGAGAGTAGTAGGATATTATCGATGTCAACAAGGTGGAGTTTCCTTATGCACGCGGAAATAGATATCACAATTCCAAAGGCAAACCAGGTGAATGGGTTGCCTTTGGTTTTTGATTTGAGGAAATTATTTAAACCCTTAGCCTCTTCTTTTCCCACCAATCTGTCTCTGTCCATATGCTTGAAACTCGTAATCTGATGGAACTACGACTATTTTTGGAAGTTTTCACACCAGGGAGGGAGAGAGAGAGAGAGAGAGAGACAAGAGGATTTCAAACTTGGTTCAGAAGTGAAGTGTGAAAGCAGAAGCCTAGTTGTAGAAACAAAGAGTCCTTGGATCAAGCAATTGTGTTACTAAGGGAGTACACATCAACAAAACGTGTTGGTATCATCTCAGACAGATGATTATTGGGACCAAAATGGACCCAATTATTCAATTATTTATCCACCCGAGAATACTTGCTTCTCCACTGGAAAAAGGATATTGATGGGGTTGAAGACTCCCCCCGTCAATTGTGTTCGCAGGACTGAATATTTTCAGTTGGAAAAGCCATAGTGTTCACAAATCACAAGGTGGTAAGAAGGGAGACTTGGCATTTTGCTTGACTTCTGGTCAAGTAAAAGATTGATGGTCAAAGGAATTATCATGGAAATCAAATGTGTACACTCATCAAGTTTTTCTTGAGAAGAATTCCACACTGAATTATTAGATAACAAGACTGAAACAGAAGAGAAAGCAAGTGTGGCAAGTTAGTATAAGATCAATTAGTCACTAATTTCATTATTTCTTGTTATATTTGATGACCTATTCAACTGATAAGAAAAAAAGTCCATTGATTTCATTTAAATAACGCGGACAAATCCATTGATTTTATAGTCCAATGAATAACAAGACATTGGGTAAAAAATATCAAATTCAAGAGTTCCAATACCATGTTACACTAGGTAATTGACTCTTCTACAAACTTAAATTAATAAAAAAAAAGAAAAACTCAATTATATAATATTTAAATTCTACTAATATTTAAAAAAAATTAATAAGGAAGCAAAAGAAGAAATGAAACTAGGGGCTTAAGCATTCGAATTAATAATTAGTACACAATATATTCCTTCTCTTTGAGGGGAAATCTTTTACCAAAAGTGAATTGCTAGAATTTTTATCAACAATAAATAGAGAATTACCAAAAGTGTTTTACATAAATTTTTTTTCGAAAATATCAAAGTGGTTAAATTATTCAACTTTATTTTATTTTTTCAATCTTTTATAAAACAAATTAAGAATCAAATAGGTCTTCACTCTTCTGATAGCTTTCGGTCTGAGTTTCCCCCTCCCTCTTCTGCCCATGAAGTTAATTTGGGCCGAGACCATAACCATGTTTTATATCAGTTCGCTCAACTTATTACACTTTTATGTGCATGGGAACAACCGTTGACGACAAATAAATAAGCCGAATGATACAAACAAATGCAGAAGGACAAAATTGGGGTTGCCTAACCTGCCAAATGCTACAAATGAGTTTTTTGAAGTCCCTTTTAGGGAAAGCTCCCCCACAGGGGAAGCCTCCAAGCACAGAAATTAATAGTGACTGCACCTTGTAACTTTCAATATGGAGAATTGAATACGATTCCATTCTAACGCGTTTCTTCTATTAGACATTGTCTCGTGATGGTAACCACTCTCACGAAAATGAAAATATAACGAACTTTTTCCTTACTTTTTGCGTATGGATATGCAAGACTTTAGCCAAAGAAGAGTTGAAGCAGGAAAGGTGAAACGTCCACTTTGTAGAAAGCACTGCACCAAGGGGGAAAATGATACAAGGAAAGAACACTTGGAACTAAAACCGAAGCTGACATTTCACAGTAACTCAGAACTATAACTAGGGGAGCCACTTTTATACTAACAGAAACATACTACGAAGGCAAAAATAGCACCCACAGCAGATTAGAAACTTTAGCTGAAACTTTACTCTTCATAAATCCAGAACCAAGAATGCACTGAATCTCATAAATCCTCTTTAAAAAAAAGCTAAATTTTAGTTTGACATGAAGAATGAGGGGGAGAGAAATTGGGAAGCTCAAATTTCATGGCACAAGCACATATTTACAGCTTTACTAGAAAGAAGAACAAACACAAAAAGGTATCCGCTTGCACAGGTTCTCTTAGTAAAACTACGATAATGTACATTTCAAAACAAGGCAAGGAAATACAAGTCTGCCGCCCAGCCTACATATCTTTTTGAGAGTTACAAACACAAAGAACAGTGCACCTTTGTTTGTCTTTGCTAAGGCTACACAGAAAGCATTTGATCGGAAACAGAAGCCAGACCTTGCATCAGCCTAACAATTTCCACCGTGTCATCCAGATAGTACTTAGCCTTACTGGGCTTTTTACCAACAGTACATGCAAACACTTCTGCCCTGGGATCAATTGATGGGCCTGCTATTGAACTGGTGATTACCTCAAACATGTCTTCATCAGATCGGTCATCTCCTATGCACAGAACAAAATCTGGCAACATACCCCTCTCTTGCATGGTGGAAAGTAGGCGCTTAGCTACTAGACCCTTGCTTACACCCTGCATATAGCCAAAAGAAATTAGAGAATGCTTGCAAAAAAATGAAGAATCACACCTTTGGAAGCATGATAATTTGAGAGCTATACATACATGAGGCAGATTCAAAAAGCTCTCAATAAAAGTAAAAGGTGCAATTTGATATCCAAAAACAAACTAGGAAAATTAGCAACAAATAGATAGTATCAACGAACAGTAACTTGCATAGTTATATCAATTAGAAAGCTAACATCCTAACAATCAATTTCTTTCAAAGGGCTAACACTATTTTGTTTTGGCCTTCCTTGGCTTCACAAGGATACAAATATGATCATTGACTTTTTAAAGAAAAATTTTATGATGTTAATTCCCTTCTCTCTAGAAGGAACATCCATAGACACCCTATCTTAGGACAATGCGTAGACTGTGTCAGGAATAAAAGCAAGGACAGAAGCAAACATCTAAAGGAGGTACCCCCACTCTGTCAAAAACCCAAATAAAAGTGTGGTTAGATTGGAGAACAGGAAGCCGTTGAGCTACAGGCCTTTCAGTATAGCTAACCATCTCAGCTCGCATAGCTAACATTTCATGTTGTTAATATAAAAAGAGGCTTCTATGGCCCAATGTGGCCAAGAAAAAAAAGTACTCTACAACTTCATCAGGGAACATATGATCCAAACCTGTGGCTTAACTTCCACAACATTCTGCCCACTCTTTACTGTAACAGGTTCATTGGCCAGCACACTTTCAAGATGATCAAGAAGCTCTTTAGCTTGGCAAGATCCAAAATCTGGATCCGCATCCTCATAACACCAGACAAGTGCAGTTTCCTTATCTTCAATGTTGGACCCATCAGTAGTCTCCGTGTATTGCCTCATCACAGGTTCTGCAATCTGCTTCCAAGCACAGTCTACTGCTGGTACACATGTTTCCCATTCTGCATCTCGCTTAAGCCTGAAACAATAAAGCATATAACTATCAGGTCAAAACCACGATCTTATAATAAGGATAGAAATAGAAATTAGAAACAAAGCTGGTTCATTTCACCTCAAGAAGTAGCCATGCTCAGCAGCAATTCCTAGTTTTTCACAAGGAGAAAACCATTCAGTGAGTGTCTTTCGGCTTTTGGCACTGACAATAAAAACCATGTTGTTTTTATCTCTGCACAAGCTATTTAGGATGTCAATGGATTTAGATGATGGGCTCTTGTCAATGGAAGCCTGAGGCATTAAAGTGCCATCATAGTCTAGAAGAATTGCCCTAGTAGTAGTCCTCTTGTAAGCTGATACTATGTGCTCCATTGAGAGCTTCCTGAAGTTTGGATCCAGAGCCACAACTCTAAAACTTAACCCAAAACCAATACCCCAGCATCTCCGTCTGACATGTTCTCGACATGTCCTCTCCAAATCTTGAAGGAAACTATGAGCCCAGTATCCAACATGATGGGTACTCACATATCTATAATGCTTTTCATGCCTAAGCTGTTTTTCTGCCTCTGCCATCGCAAGGGCGCTGTCCATTGCATCTGCCACTGCATCAATGTTCCATGGATTTACTCGAATTGCTCCACTCAGAGATGGGGAGCAGCCAATGAATTCTGAAACAACTAACATGCTTTTCTTTGGTGTAGATGGCTCCAAACCCAAAACCTTATCCAACCTCTCATTACCCTGTCGACTGATTATATATTCATATGGAATAAGATTCATTCCATCCCTTACAGCTGTTACTAAGCAACACTCTGCAACAACGTAATATGCGATCCTCTCATAAAATTTAAGAGGTTCATCAATCAATACAACAGGGTCATACCCAGGCTTCCCAAAAGTTTCATTAATCCGCTTCACAGTTGAATATGTCTCGTCCTGCACTTCTTTCACATCTTTCCCTCGTCCTCTAGCTGGATTTGCTATCTGAACCAACACTACCTTTCCTTGGCACTCAGGATGCTGCAAAAGTAATTGTTCCATTGCTAACAGCTTCAAGCTGATACCCTTAAATATGTCCATATCATCTACCCCAAGCAACATTGTCCTGCGTTGACCACAATACTGCTTAAGGAGCTCTGCAACTTTCACTTCAGTCTCCGGAAGGCTCAAAACTGACTGAAGCTGACCCATGTGTATCCCTACAGGGAGAATTTTGATACTAACAGTTCTTCCATAATACTCAAGGCCTATATACCCTCTCTTGGATTCATAAGTAAGACCAAGCATTCGACTACAGCATGACAAAAAATGCCTTGCATAATCAAAAGTATGAAACCCAATTAAATCTGAATTTAACAAGGCACGTAAAAGCTCCTCTCTAATAGGCAATGTCTTATATATCTCCGATGACGGGAATGGGCTGTGAAGGAAAAACCCCAGCTTAACTCTGTTGAACCTCTTCCTCAAGAAAGTTGGTAACACCATCAGATGATAATCATGTACCCACACAAAGTCATCTTCTGGATTAATAACCTCCATGATCCTATCAGCAAAAATTTTATTGACCGACACATAGGCTTGCCACAAAGACCGGTTAAACCTACCCCCAAGATCTGGTGATAAAGGCAACATATAATGAAACAAAGGCCACAACTGCTGCTTACAAAACCCATGATAATACCGGCTAAAAAGATCAGGTGGCAAAAAAGTCGGCACACACCTGAAGGTCTCTAAAAGAATCTGCGAGACCTCATCTTGTTCATTTGGATGGATTTCTTCCTTTAAACAACCAACATAAATCACCTCAATATCATCATCTCCTAACCCATCTTTCATTTGGAGGAGAAGTGAATTCTCATCCCAGCTGAAAATCCAACCCTTGCTACTACTACCACTACCACCACTATTAGTACTATCCGATTTCCGCTGTGCCCTTATAGGCAGCTGATTAGCTACCATGATAATTCGGTCTCTCTGAACAGATGATGATGATGGATCAGAGCATACACTCTCCGATGGATCATCATCAACATCGGAAATGATCCCGGGGACCGTCATAATCCGGGGAATCCTCCGGCTTATCCGGCCAAAAGATGGAGCCTCACCAGAGGCAAGCTCCAAGAGATTCGAATACGATCTTGATACCATTGCTTAAAGCTAATCAAAACCGAGCTTTTACTATGCCCACATCCAGAAAAAGTCCCATTAAAGGGGGAAATTTTTTCACACTTAAAAGATACCCTTTTACAAATTTATACTAAAAAGCTCTAAAATCACTAAAAAAATTAAAGAACACGATAAACAATTTCAAGGAAAAGACTGGCTCTTTGATTGAGTGCAAACAAATGGGAAAAAGGGTGCAATCTTTTAAGGGAGAAAATGGTGAATGAAACAAGTTGAAAGAATGAAACTGGGAGATAAGCTTAGAAGAAGTGAATCAAAAACAAATGGTGGATATAAGTTGATATCTAGATAAATAAAAAAAGGAAAAAGAAAAAAGGGGGAATGGAATAGATTCAAGATTATACAGCTAAGAAAATATACTTAAACCAAAAGAATTTCCACTAGAGATTGCCACACTTGCAACAACAACAACAACTACAACTATTGAAAAATCTAAAGTTGAAAGGAAGTTAAAAAATAAATCAAGAACAGTTCTAGAAATTACCAGCAGTTGTTGTTGCTGTTGTTGAATATTTGAAGAATTTCCATTTTTTTTTCCCTATTGGGTTGTTAGGAAAATTCGAATTCACCCAAAAAGTTTAGAGCTTTAAACAAAAGAAAAAATGAAATTAGCTTTCCTTGAAGCTCTAGCTGATCTCAAATCCTATTTGCCAAATCAACACTCCCTAGCCAAAGCTTGGACTGAGAAAAAAATTAAAATATACTTATTTTTTTTTGGGAAATTTATTTATTTTTTTCATTTATTTTTGTGGGGTTAAATAATTTAGATGAACACTGACCATTGGATGAGATTGTGGTGTGATCCAAAGGTGCAGAGTGGAGGAAAATGTGCACTTGAAGTTCTTATCCTTTTGTCCTTCGGTTAGTTCGCCACGAGGCAACATGCGGATGTGGGACCCACAAAGTTAGGGTCTTGTCTGAAAATAGCTGGAAATGGGTCGCGGGATATCCCACGTGGCCTGCAACTATTCGCTATGGAAGGCCTCATTGGGCTACGTGGCGCTTTCTCCTTGCTTCATTGACAAAACAAGAAATTGGTCTCTCGAGATATGTGTTCTCGTTTTGACTGCAACCACACGATATCTCATGCGATAATAAAATTTAAACGTCAAAATATCGTGTTCCGACAACACTCTCGTTGAAGGATAAGATTGAATTCTTCCTGTACAAATACAGGGTTTGTGTGATACCAAAGTGGAAAAGTTACTTATGTAAGTGGACTTGCCTCTTTTTTTTTTTTTTATTGTTATATTTGTCACATAGTTTTTACTTTTGCTTGAAGTAATAAAAAAGCAAATGTTTGGATAGGTAAATATAATAATAGTTTAAGAACAAATTTGATATTTAATAGATTTTATAATTTTATTTTTTATTAATTAAATTGCAATCAATATTATATTTAATTTATATAACACAATAAAAGGAAACAATTTTTATAATCAATAAATCTTATTATGTTATTAAAATATTTTAAAATTGAAAGATGCAATTACACTTTCAATTTTTATATTAAAATATTAAATTTAACTCGTATTTTTAATCTAAAAAATATAACTTTCAAGTGAAAAAAATTTATATTTATAAGTCCAAAACTTGACACAATTAAATAGTGTTGAATGTTAGGGATCTTAGTTAGTGAAAAATATGATATATTTAAAATTTATTAAATTTAAGTAATAGAAAAGGAAATAATTTTTTATTTGCTTTTTAAAGATTCTTCAAGCTTAAAATCTCTAAAAAAATATTAAGTCCTTTTTCAAAAAATTGTACATTAAATCATTTATTTCAAAAAATAATAAAATACTAAAAAACTCAAACAAGTAACAATTGAAATATCGCAAATAAAATATATTAGTGCTTTTACCTTAAAATTTGAGTAATTTACACGCATAATTATTATTATTTTTTTTTTTCTAATTTTCAAAATCCAATCATTAAAATCAAAATATCGGGGCGAAACGAGAAAAAGATACAAAGTGGCGCGTGAGGGCCTACAACAGCTGGACGTCACATTGACTTATCCTCCACGTCATCAGGTGGGACCCACAACCACAATGGCCCAACAACGCTAACAGAGAAGTTTTCGATTTTAACAGGGAGTTGATTTAAGTGGATAAGCACGGATAAATGAGCAGTCTTAAGTGTGGACTTCCACACACCCGCCACGTGTCCCACATGTTTTTTTTGGTTTGTCTGAATTTGCAAAAGCAAAAAAAAAAAACGAAAGAACTTGGTAACGACAAAATCCCTTAGCCGGCAACGGCCTTTGCACAGTTCCCCTTGAAATTTTAAAGATAAGGTTTTTCAGTAAGGTTTGTTCCATTTACAGCTGCGGCACATGGCCAAATGATGGGAGTGATTACGTGGAGAGATATTATCCTTTGATTATTCTTGTTACCAGATCTAGCGGATGGGGTAGCACTGCAGAGTATGGGGCTAAAAGTTGGGGATTTTTCCATTGAGAAAGGACGGATAAAGTGGAATCTGTTAAGTACGGCTTTGGGTGGACCTAAACAAGTTGGTATGCAATTTTCAAATGGAATAAAAGGAATGTTTATTTTTTTTTAATTTCATTTTTAAATTATGCTAAATTTTTATTCTTTTATGTTTTATATTAATTTTTAATATTTGCTGCTTTTTGATATTAAAAATTATAATATATACCAATGTTAAATATCTTTACCAAGTCAAACTATTTTTTTAATTTTTGTATTAAATTAAAAGTGAATATTTAATTTGAAATTGGTGGTGAATGATTTTATTTATTAAAAAAAGGGATAATAATATAATATAAAATCTTATTTGATTTCATAAAACAGCAACTCATCAAATAATTGTTGCGTGTAAAACAAAATTTAAGTATTTTAATAATTATAATAATATATGAGTGTGGTACAATTTATGATAATTTTATTTATTAATTGTTTATAATAAATATAATTGTTATATTAATTGTATTCAAACATAAAACCTTGACTGATTATAATTATAATTCGAATTTACAAATATTATTTCTAAAATATTTGATATTTGTGACCGAATGACAGGGCTTTACCTATTTAATAAAGACATCATGAAACATGTCAATCGTCAGTTGAAAATTATTTTTATTTATAAATTAAAACCCATCCTTATCTTTTATTGATACGGAATTTCTAGCATGGAAACAAACCCATCCCTTTTATTAAAACAATAAAGAAGAAAAAGAAACTAGTCTTATATTCTTTGTGGACCTCTTTGTGGTTTGAAATCGGCAAAGAGGGACAAAGGAAAGATGATGGTTAGATGGGGAGCACCGAGCACGGGATGCTTCAAGGGGCCTTCTTCTCTATCTGCCGTTTGCACCTTGACATGACAAAGCAACAAACATTTTTGGACACCAACATGTCAATTCCCCCTTTTTATTTTTGAAAAAAGTAATTAAGTGATCATACATGCTTTTGGCTCTTACATTTTCCTTAATATTATAGAATTGTATCCTTATCTGATAATTTTCAAATGCATTCGAGATTAACGATAATAAAAGAAATTATCAAACTTATCGATTAAATTAATTTCACATCGGAAATGCATTTACATTAGGATATTCCTTTTTCTAATTAAATTAGGTCACATTTAAAAACTTTAAGCAGTCTTTAGTGGTTTTAGAAGGACATGTCCATTCAAAAGCTTGCCTAAAAAGCAAAAAGTACTCTCTACCTAAGAGATTATGTGCTTTGTAAAGCCTTATCTAGCCCTATATACTTTACTCCATAAACAGACAATGACCTTGATAAGTACCTATTAATTTATTCCCAACTTGATATTAGTCAAAAGATGAAATGCTAGCATGCATTTATTTTATGGTTTGGTGCATTTAATTAGTTTATTCTCCAATTGTGTTTCCTATAATCAATAAATTATTTTACTAGTAAATTCTCAACTATACATCATGGCTTTTGGATGAATGAAGAGTTGATTGTGTAGCAAAGTTTAAGAATTGACTCTATTCTTATTGGCAAAATAAAAATACAAGTTATTGGGGGAATCACTCTAGCAAAGTCACACCCCACTCCAAACCCCAAAGTGGCACAAGTGGAGGGAGCTTAAACAAAAACCTACCAATCGGCTCTTAACACGTGGGGATTAAATTTTTGTTTAAAACCCATTGGAGATTTTTGGGTCCTATTATTAATCAATGGTTTATTTATTATTGGACGCGTTTTCATGTCGCGGCTTGCAGTGAATTTGACGATGAAAACCCCTAAA
This sequence comes from Theobroma grandiflorum, assembly GCA_036013995.1. Taxonomy (NCBI): domain Eukaryota; kingdom Viridiplantae; phylum Streptophyta; class Magnoliopsida; order Malvales; family Malvaceae; genus Theobroma; species Theobroma grandiflorum. Next base: position 3,729,067 of record CP142127.1, read on the forward strand.
TATTGTGAGTAAAATTTAAGAAAGAATTGCCCAAAGTATATAAACATAATTAATGATCCCTAATTTCCAAAATAAAAAATTAATAATCCTATCACCTTTTTCTTTTATCACCTTTTTCTTTTTATTTGATGTTGAGAGCCTCTCCAATTGGATCAAAGTGGGTAATAATGTATATATTTACGATTCGAATATGTTAAATTTAAATTTGAGAATTTCATATTCAAATGAATGCACATTATTTGTTATTAGATAATTCGAAATCAAGTCCAATCACTTCATTTATAGTCTCGAAACCATAATTATAAGTTTTTGAAAATTTTCATTCGATGCTCAATCATAATTAGAAATAGTGTATGTATTTATGATTTGAACATGTTCAAATTAGAATTTAAAATTTAGATTTGAAAATTTTATATTCAAATTTTTAAATGAGCAAATAAAATTTTGGAAAAGAAAATGTATTATTTTTTAGACATAAAAATTTAAAATTATTTAAGAAAATTTCAAATAAGTAGTTATTCTTATATTACATTTAATCAAGTCAAAAAATATTTTTATTTTAGATTAAATAAGTACTTATGATTAATGGTTGATTAATTATCATTAATCATTTTATATCTACGTGATGTTGATATGATAGATGAAAATGTTATATGATAATATTATTATGTCATATCAATATATAATATTATTATTTATTATGATAAATCAACATATTACATGACGTAAAATGACATATGACATTTTGATTAATAAAAAATAATCAATTATTAATTATAAAAATTTATTTAATTTAAAATAAAAACATAAAAATTTAATTAAATATAATAAAAAATAAAAACTTATTTAAAATTTTAAAAAACTTTTATAAGTATTATACTTCTTTTAATTAAACAACTCGAAATCATGAATGTTAAAATAATTCAAATATATTTAGAGCGTTGATTCAAAAAAAACAACAATCGATTAAATCAAATCTACTTTATTCGGAGCGTGACAAGATAGGTTTATATACCTTGGTCACCATTCTTTTTATCACTAGTGGAGGATCCTTCAATGGGGCTTTGATATGGAAATCCTTGCTTCTGCTTTTCAAACTTCCCTTGATCCTATGACCTTTCAAGTGATGGAATAAAGCGTTTCATGCATTGGGTGATTCAACGAGGGTTGTGAAGGAGGAGGAAAGGTAGAGCCGCAAAGTTTGATATCACTAACAATATGGAAGTGATTCCTTCTCGTTATCACTGTCTAATCATTGTTTATTCCAATGAACGAATTCAGCTGTTTGAATGGGAAATTCATGCACCTACCACCCAAAATAACTAGTTAGTGAAGAATAAATCATGTAAAGATTAGTCAGTGGTCACCATTTCCAGTAGTTGTTTTGATGACGACCGCGATGATGATAAGTTAGGTTCCATATAAAAAGTAATAAAAAAAGGCATATTAGTAGTGGTCATTGACGAGTGGATAGAATTTGCTAAAAGGGATTTCATTGGAATAAATTGTCGCATATGTACAAGTACGGAAAAATATTTACATTTATAAGTAAATGTTACAGATTTATGTTTTTTATCCATAAGACATGTTTATTACGTGAAAAAAAAAATCTTTTTTTATAAATTCAGGTTTATTTTATTTTTTACTGATACATGATTTATAACATTCTGTTTCGTATAATTGTGCAACGTTCTTATTATATTGACTCCTTTTATGTGCATGTACATAAAAACCTACAGAATGCGTTAAACATACACTAAAAGAATACGCGTGCTTCAACTCTGAACAGTATGTTCACATTTTAGAACTAGAAAAATGCAGGTCTCCTTAATGCTGGTAGAGACATTGCCATCTAAAGACGGTAGGGAACTCTACACTTTCTGATTGGAAAATACTTGCTCTTGCGTGAGAAAGATAGAGCTATGGATCAATGATTGCTTAATGAGAAAATGTTGACCTGTGTACTTAACGTATGCTCAAGTGGAAGGACCAAAAACGAAGAAAAAACAAAAGAATCTGGTGCCATATTCCAACTAAGTGCCCGTCTCTTCCTATAAATGTGGTTGCTTATGATAAAATGTGCTATGAATGAACAATATGATTTGTCTTTTTCACCTGTCCGAATCATAACTGTACAATGTGGACCTACAAAATTGGAGATGCTGAATTTTCTTCATGCTTGAGCAACCCCCTTTTTCACCAACATGTCATAGACTCTATCCACCTTGCTTGGCTCAACTTTGAACAGGTTGTGGGCATCAGACTTCTTGCCAATATTGCCCTTCATAATCTCCACTGATAAGGTTTGCAACATGGAGAGATAATGTGAAGGCAGTATTCTGATCTCGCCGCAAAGCTTTTTCTCCTGCACAAAAGGACATTATAAGAGACTGAAAATCTGAAATGGACATTCAGACGAGTACAGACTGCAAATGGTTTCCAATTAAACTTGATGCTACTTTACGTGTCACATGCATCCATTAAGTTTTGGCAGTTATTCAATGACTTAAACGTTGAATCAAGCATCCCGGAGAATGCAAATTGAATTGTAAAAATAACTGCAATCTGATCAGATAATCATGAGAGTGTAAGTGATGTAGAACAAGAAGATAGGGAGGTATCCTTACAGTATCAGACAATAAATCAGCCCCTATGAATCCGGTAATATCCCAATCATCCAGGGTGGTAGCTCCTCCTATGACAGTTGAAGATTCTTTACTGATAGGCTGTAAACTAGTGGACCCCCTCATGACACCCTGTGGGCTTCCATGCAATAACACCTTACCACTAGGACCAGCCTGGACACTTTCCCTCAGTCTCTGGGCATTTTCTTCAGCTTCCTTTTTCCTCTTTTGTTCGATAAATTTATTGGCTTCAGCAGCAGTTCGGCAACCAGCAGCTCGAGCTTCCTGCACTGAAAAATTTACCTGAGGACAGAGTATTTATGATGTGTATATACATGAATGCAGATGCGCAAAATGTGCCTAAAGTCTGTCATGATAAATGCTCCAAATTTTAGATGCTTCAATAGATGTATCTGAAGCAAAATGTTTCAGTCCTAAGGGAAGGAAATCATTATCAAATTGAACCATTTAATATGAAGAAATATAGCAGCATAATTAAAGGATGAAACCCAGCACCAAATTGAAGGCATATCGACTTCTAAGTTCTAAAATTTGGCACCACCCTCCAGGAATAGAAAAAATGTAATTATACTTCAATGGAAACCTAATTTTCATTTTGTGGGAGTCTACACTAATTCATTATTTTACAGAGCTCGAGCAATTGAAAGATATTTTGCATGAAAGAAGGCAAATAAAGCTGGCAAAGTCAGCATACGGCCAGCATTTAACCTGAAGGTCTTGTATCCTTTTGACAATCCGATGTTCCTCTATGACACTCTTAAGCAACTCTTCATGCTCTTCTTTTGAGTGGAAGCGCATAAAGACCTTGTAACGCTGATATATTTCCTTCTCCTCGGGTGAGAGGTTTCTCTCAAAAGGGTCAGGGTAAAGTAAATTTCGTTCCAATATAAAGTCCTTCCTACGCTTCCTCTCATCAAGCCTGTTAAAAAGTCACCATAGAATAATGCTAAATACCAAAAATGGTACAAAAGTAATGATACACAATTCAACATATTTAGCAAAACATGGCACAACATTGAGTACCAGTCCATGGGCCTACAAGTATTTCATCCTTCTCACCAGTTATAACTAGTTAAGACAAAATAGTAGAACCCAACTGACAACTATATGTAAAAGCAGACACATAAGATGTACAACTCAAATGATAAACATAGAATTGTATAAATGAAAGAATGCAAGCACAAACCAGCCAGCCTTAAATGTACTTGAAATGCTCTGAACTGTTTGGACTCAAGATTTAATGTAGAGAAACAAGATTCTGAAATAAAGTTCAAATTCTCATGACATTGTAGGAAAATTCTATCAAGTGAACACATTAGTGCATGAAGTTGAAAATTCACACGCTATGGACTTGAGTTTTACACTTAACACCTTAAAGCAGCTTCAGGTGGTTTTCAAACCAGAGATTTAGGTGCTTAGATAAATTGCTTCAATCCACAGCCAGACAGTGCATATACTTTTGGAGGATCAGCACTTAAGAGCATTCATAATAATTAAGAACAAAGACATCTTTTCTTAAAGGGCTCCATTATTTTCACATGGACTACGCCTACAACCCACTTTCTACATTTCCGTCTTAGATCCCTTACAGTATTGAAAAATGTTGATTGGTCAACAACCTTTGCCATGTCAACATTGCTTACAGCATGATTACTCATTTAAGTAGATAAATACCTTTTTGAGTAGATATGTAGTACACGCAACTTCAATTCATGCTCAGGCTTGGTGTCGGTATCCTTAAATTCCATATCTGCCAATAACTGCTCTGCATCATTATCATATTCAATCTCAAACTCCTGCCTCTTGAAATTATAGCCACTGAGCTCTGTCATAGAAGGTTCCTCGTCAGTGGAAACCCTAAGTTTTTTCTCACCAATGCTCCTGTCTGCTTGAGGTTCTGAGAACAAGGTTTAAAAAAAAACATAGTATTGAGTACTTGAAAGAAAAACCATGGAACATGATAAACAACATAATACATCATCCTAATCACCAAAAATCAAAAAAGAAAAGAAAAGGAAAGAAAGGGCCTCTCTACCAAACAAACTCTGACTCATTCTAACTCACATTACAGATAGAAAAGATATTAATTAGCATTTGCCTCATAAAGTATGACTGGGAGCATTACAGTCCAAACCCTCAGAATAAGTCTCCTTTCTCAATACTTATAAACTGAGTATCAGCACTTTCAAGGCGGCCTAGTCAATGACTTCATGCAGAATGTAAATCCACAAGCAACAGTCATGATGCTCAATAAAATGAGAGAGCATGTATACCTTCTAGTTTAATACCATCTTTACTCTGGGCCAAGTTGGTCTTTTTACCAGAACCTTGAAATGAGTTGCCACTGCTTGAATCTATATGGGAACCTACCTCTGATGCCAAAGAGAATGTATTAAGTTTATACAAGCAAATATTGCCACCAATTCATGCCCTAAGAGAGAGAGAAAAAAAAACTGTCCAATAAAACTGTCTCAAAATTGCCAATGTCATACCTCCAGTTAAGCTAGATGATGATTGATAAGCTGGATCATCCTTTCTGGGTGCGTCATATCTGATCAAGCACAGCAGGAGGAGAGTAAATAAAAATCCAAAAAAAAAGTAAAATTGAAGGAAAAAAAACAAAGATAGCACAGGGAAGATTACTTGACTTTTGCAGGAACGGGAGACTCTTCTTTTAGGGTATGCTCACCATGTGCGGTGAACTCTGCAGAAATAAACATTTAGTCTAGCAATCTCATTTCACAAAAGCACATGTAAAAACTAAGACTCTCAGAAACCAAAGACATCAGACAAGAATATTGAGAATCTGCAGATTACCCATATTCCCCAGAAAAAAGGAAAAAAAAAGAAGCCACGGTGGGAAGGAAAACAGCCATAAAATCATGTCAATACAACACATCAGTGACAGGAGAAATACTTGAAAAGGTTTTTTCTAACCTTTTCTGACTTGACCATTCCCTTTGGCCATAGCAAGGAGTTCCTCTCTGCTCTTTCCCATAACATGAGACAAGTCCTAAGAAAATAACCATGGAATATCATTGTTATTACTAGGAAATTGCATGTTTATTTATGTGCTTCTGTGCATTTGCATGTTCTTATGTGGGTTATGTCTTCAAAGCCAAGGTTATGGCACAAGTCTTACTGGGAGAGGAAAGCATGGAGAGTTCATGTATATAGCATTATAGTGATCAATACATTGCAATTTGCTTTTGGTTCCAACATGTTCTGCAACTTCAGTCCAATTCCCAAATCCATACATTTCAATTCCCTGAAATAAAGACATCCACCCTCTAACCATCAAATCCAATGGAATGCAGAATCAGGAGCAATACAAGCAGCATTTACCGGATATATTGATTAATCAATAACAAAATTATGCCTCAAAAATGCAGTGATTATAGTGTATAGGAAGACCTCAAGAAGTAATATCTCCTCATCTGCATTCCAGTCTGGACAAATCAGAGGGAAAGACAAATTGTCCTGCAGGGAAGAAAATGATTAGTATATGCTCATAACATGTCTACCAAACCAACAGCAAAAGGGACAAAACTATGCTTGAAGTCATTTATCTAAAGACTTGCTGAAGGAAATAGAGTAGATGATGAAAAAATGACTGCTTTAATGAACCAATTAGTAGAGAAATTTACAGGTGATCACCCATTTATGTCCCACCAAAGTCAGATATTCAGGCAAGGTGAATAAGAGAATTTTCCATCATTACACAAAAAGGGAGAGAGGGTGGGGGATGCAGTTGTGACACACATATGAAATCTATGGTTTGAACTTCAGCTCAAAATGCCATTAGTAGTAAACTGAAAACTAATCTGTTCTTAACTCACTTATAATCTATGTAACCATGTTTCTTTGACTTCTTTTCAAGTGCTCAAGTATGCTATACTCATTTACCTGTGTGGGACTCTTTTAAAAAATAAGTCAAACCTGAAATTAATTTCCATTTCCATGCATTTACAGCCCAAGCACACCCTCATACTTCAATCTAGAGGTATATAGACAGAAGTGTTGACAAAGAACCAGCTCCAATATCTGCCAAAGAGAGACTTCATTATCTCTTCCACCCTGCACTTGTGTCTGAAAACCAGATGACTATACTTTCTACTCTAAAATGACTTAAATTTTACTAAAACAGGATGCTCACATTGCTTATTTTTCCTGAGAATTGAACAAGAAAGCCTGGACAGAGACTTGCACTTTGATGGTAATCCTTTGTGACCAAGCAAATGACATGAATCACATGATTGTAAATCTTCTGATGATTTAGTTTATTAAAGTGAACCTTTTGCCACCAAGCAGATGCCAAAATGTTCAATGGAGATTAGACATCTTCTGATAATTTAGGTTTGTTTTGCAAAGCAAATTCTAGTTGATTTATACATTATGCACATTTAATGCTTTTATTTTATGTCAAAATAAACAGGAATACCGATAAACAGTTCCTATAATGTCTATTTATCAATGAATGACAACAGTTTCATTTACTATTTCTTCAAAAAAAGAAAAAAAAATTCTCCATTTATTCAAATTACATCACTTCTCCGTACTATAGAGCTAACAACTCGCTCAAATCAAAAAGGAAAGACAGGCAATATTTCAAATAAAAAGATTACTTTGCTCTGTTCCTAAATTTTGTATATACTCCCCAAGCAGGATGAGAAGAAACAGCAGGTTTCAGATTTCAGATAAGACTAATGGCAAACAATCTTAATTGGAGCTAACCATCTGCAATCATGCAATGACCATGAATTGCTAAAATGACAAGGGAAAAAGTTAACTCTAAAGAAGGCAACTAACCATAACCCTGTATGGATGATTGCCCTTGTGAGGAGTAACCTCTGCTCCAACAGAAAAGCACTCCACACAAAGGTCAAAATCTGGACAAACTGCACATTTAATCCGAACCATTCCAGAAATATCCTTGTTGCAGTAATTACAGTGATATAACGCTGGCCCTTTCGCTTCATTCGCTACTTGTCCAACACCTTATTGAAAGAAATGAAATCAGTGGAGAAGAACAAGATTAACAGAGACACATTTACACCCTTGTAAATAAGGTCACAACTTCTACAACTAAAACAGAAAGTAAGATTTCGACACTAAAATAAGCAAAAGCAACCGAGTAGATAAACCAGTAGCATTTTATTGTTTATAAATGACAATTAGGGTTCCATTTGATTGTTGCTTTTGTTGCTTGATTTCTTGTTATTTAATATTTCCAAAAATTGTTAAAAAAGTAAAGTAAAATTACGTTTGATTAACAACAACCAAATAATAAAGCAATTGAACGGAGCCCAAATTATCCGATACCTGAAGGTGGAAGCTCTAGATTCTCGACGCCACCATACGCAGTCCTTTTCCTTTTGGATCTACTGGAACAATCGAAATCAAAATACAAATTAAAAACCCAAAAAGGGGGGCAAAATTTGCAATTAAAAACAAGATTTTGAAGGGAAATTTTTTGAGACAAGAATTGAAATTTAAACAAAATTAAAAAGAAACCTTTGATTGAGATCATCTTCAGTGGAACGAGAGACTGTCCGCGACCGACCCATACCTTCAAATCACCTGAGTCCACCAAAGAGTAAGTACACAAAAACGCTAAATTGCTCGAAACAGAGAATCAAGAAACTATAACTATATTCATAGATTTAAAAAAAAAAAAAAAGCTGTGAACTTTTAACGGTAACTGCTTACTGAGAAGAGCAAAGCGAGGTAGCAAGAAGCGAGTAGTTGGAGAAACTCGGACTTTTTGACCCGAACCCAGAAGTTGTATTATTTTCGCGTTTGATGCTCCTAACTTTAAATTGTTTCGATTGAATCCTCTATTTTATTAAGTTGTAATCAATTGACTCCTCCCGTTGATTTTTTAAGTTTTTTAAAATTATAGAATTTCACGGGACACATTCATAGTAAAAATTACGTTCACTCGTGATTTATTTAAGACACTTGGTATGACTTTGAACTTGGATTCAAGTTGACTTCAATGCTATTTTATCACGAAATTATTAAGTTATTTTAAAAAGTTAAACATTTATAAACTCAAATATCTTTCTTTTACCTATTCGATATGAAATATTATAATACGAATAAATATATATATAATTTAAAAACTTTTAAAGTTTTGAATTGGAGTTTTAAGTATTTTGTATGTAACCATTGTTGGATTTTTTTTAAAGTAATTTTTTATTATTTTTATTTTAAAATTTTATTAATGTAACGTCGATTGAAACAAAGTCATGACAATTTTTTCTAGAAAGATGTTTTCATTTTCATTTCATGGAATAGTTCAATTCAATTTAAATTGCAGTGGTAAAATTTCTTGATGGTTTAGTTGGATTTCAATTTTTTAAAGTCACACTTTCCATTTTGCTCTAATTTGGGTTCATTCTTATTTTATCATACTCCCATGAGGCTCCATCTTATTTCAAATGAAATTAATGGGCAAGGTAGTATCATCAAATATCGCTAAAACTTACAAGGCTTATGTTGGAGAAAAATTGATTACAAAAAACCAATAACATGATAAACCATTCTTAAGTACAACTTGCCATGGATGATCAAATATGAAAAAAAAAAATTATGAAGTCTTTTTTAAAAAATAAATTTTTAAAAAATGGGTTTTTAAAAAATAATTTTGTGAAACTATTGATATGTTTTTCAAAAGGTTATATTTTTTTATTGTTAAAATGATTTTGTAAAATATATTTTGTCATTTGATTGCTTTGGGAAAATTGCATGAGTGTCAAATCAGTGATATTGACATAACTATTGAACCCCATAATTTCCAAGACTTACTATAATAAAAAAAATGCTCAATAGTCTCCATACCCACTTGGTTAAATTTTTGAAAAATTTATGTATTAGGATGTTTTCTTCAATTTAATTTCTTTATTCAAAATCACAATATTTTAATCTTAACATTTTCGTTTAAATTAACTTCTAATAAATATGCCAAAGCTTTTTCCACTGCACCCAAACTCCTACTTGTAATTGTAATTTACTTATGTTTTTTTTGTTCTTTCCTTTTCTCTTTTTTTTTTAATTTTTTTTTTAAATTACATCATTTTGGAGCTTTCTTTTTTAGAGAAGAAGGCTTCAAAGGGTTTTTATAATTAAGATTTTTGAAAATGTAAAAATTTTTCAAAATGATGTACTTTTGAAAAAAAAAAAAAGAAGAAATAAAACATAAGTAAATTACAACTACAAGTAAGGCTTTGGATATGGGGGTAAAAGCTCTTATATATTTAATAGAGGTTTTGATTCGAAACTTAACAAGATCATATTTTGTTGTCATTCAGACATGTTGATGTGGTACATCAACATTATATGATATGTTAACAGCGTCAACATTATATAGTATTATTATGCCAATAATATATGATATGTCAAGTCACGTCACGTCAATACTGATATCAACACCGTAATAATAAACAAAAAATATTAAAAAAATTAAATTAAAGTAATTTTTAAAATTAAAATATTATAATTTTGAATAAAGAGATTAAACTGAAGAAAATACTTTAACATAAGAATTTTCTAAGCATTTTGACGTACCCACGTTACAAGACAACACACATGTTGCACTACTTCTACTAATGGCATGTTTGGTTGGCGGAATGGCTATGCCATTCCTTGTCTATTCCCATGGCATAGCCATTCCCACGTTTGGTTGGCACAAAGCACAAGGAATAGGAATTCCTCAGGAATTCCTATTCCTTCCTTCCAGTGAAAACGCGGTAATAGCTATTACCGCCTGCCCCCCAAGTAATAGCCATTCCGTGGCTTGCAAGAATAGCAAAACGAGGTGTATTGACTAAAACACCCTCAGCACTTTTTGAAAATTACAAGTGTACCCGTATAAAATAAAAATTTTCTCTCTCTTCACGATTTCTCTCTCTTCGCATTTTCTCTCTCCTCGATCTGTCTCTCAAGAATGCTTCATCGGGCCTTCCTCCCTCTTCCTCCCTCTTCCTCCCTCTTCCTCATTCTTTCATGACCGAATGTGGTCGGAAAGGGTCCACAAAATACCTTTCCGACCAGATTCTACCGAGATCTGGCCTCAAAGGCCAGATCTCGCCACGGGAAGCACCGGATCTGGTGCTTCCCCCTCCAGATCCCGCGGTTGGATCTGGCACTCCATGGCCAGATCCAACGCCGGGAAACGCCGATCTGGCGTCCTAGTGGCCAGATCCGGCCACATGGTGCGCCAGATCGGCGTACAATGACACCGGTCGCCTTTCCGGCGATCGGACTCTGATGAAGAAGAACGACAAAAGTAAAAAAAAAGAAAAAAATAAAAAAAGAAAAGATTATTTATAAATATTATAATATTTATGTTTTAAATATTAATATTTTATATATAATTTAAATATTATTAATTTTAATATGATTAAAATATTAAAATAGTAATGTTTTATTTATTAAATTATTAATATATTAAATTTTTAATGAATATAAATAAAAAATATTAATATTTTATATATAATTTAAATATTATTAATTTTAATATGATTAAAATATTAAAATATTAATGTTTTATTTATTAAATTTTTAATGAATATGAATATAAATAAAAATATTAATATTTTAATTATAATAATATTAAATTATAAATAAAATATTAATATTTAAAATATTAATAATTAAATAATATTAAGATAATAATATTTAAATTATTAATTATTAATATTTTAATTAAATTATAAATTATGAATATTTAAAAAATAAAATAAAAATAAATAATTATATATATAATAAAGGGTATTTTTGTCTTTTTATTTTTTATTCCTTTCTTATTCCAAAGTTATTGTTACCAACCAAACACTACATTAAGTAGTAATAGCCATTCCTACTCTATTCCATTCATTGAACCAAACAAAGTAATAATTATTTTTTTTTATTCACACCTTATTTTATTCCCACAGAATACCTATTCCATTCTATTCCTGTCTATTCCGCGAACCAAACGTACCGAAAGTCCCTTAACTATGCAATGAAATATACTACTTCTTTTTTTAAAAAAAAATAAATAAATAAAAGGAGATGATGGCGTAAAGGGCAACAAATAATAGAGGTTGGGATGATGTAGCTCCTTGTTATAATAGGATTTGCGTGTCTTGGTAGTGAAAACAAAGTCAGATGAAACATAATTTAGATAAAAAGTTGTAGAACACGAGGAAGAGAAATATAAAATAACACAAAAAAGGGAAAAATAAACCACTTTCCATGTAGAAATTGTGGAGGAGATTTGCTCTTACCAAGAAAAAAAGGAAAGGGGATCTGCTTATAAATATTTGCAATATATATATATATATATATATTAAAAGTGAGCTAAACAAGGCGAGCAAAGTGAAGAACGCCGTGCAAGTCCAAACAATGGCGGAGGAAAACAAGGCCAACAAAGCTCATGTTCTTATCCTTCCGTATCCAAGCCAAGGCCACATCAACCCTATGCTTCAATTCGCCAAACGCTTAGTCTCCAAAGGTGTCAAAGTCACACTGGTAACCACCATTTTCCTCTACAACTCCATTCTTTCCGACCCAACCAGCTCTATTGATCTCCAGACAATATCTGATGGCTTCGACGAAGGTGGTTTTGCTCAGGCCGGGAGCCCTGATGCTTACCTGTCAACGTTCCGGTCAGTAGGCTCGCAAAGTCTAGCAAGTTTAATCAAGAAACTTGGTGATACTGATTTTCCATTTGATGCCATTATCTATGATTCATTTCTGCCTTGGGCACTTGATGTTGCAAGGCAGTTTGGGTTACTCGGAGCGGTGTTTTTCACGCAGTCTTCTGCTGTTAACAGCATAAATTACCATGTGAGCAAGGGGCTTCTTAAGCTGCCACTTGAAGGACCTAATGTTTCCCTTCCTGGATTACCTCTATATAAAGTTTCCGAGCTGCCATCTATAGTGTATCTTTATGGATCATACCCGGCCTGGTTTGATATGATCGTGAATCAATTCTCCAACGTTGATGCAGCTGATTGGGTTCTGGTAAACACATTTTACGAATTGGAGAAAGAGGTACCCTTATCTTCTTACAGCCTGGTTGATTTTTTTTAAATATTTCTTAATTTGCGGACATGACAGATGGAAAGAAATTATTGCGTTGTCGTTTTTTTATTTAGGTTGTAGATTGGATGTCAGAAATCTGGAAGCTAGGGACGATAGGACCAACCATTCCATCCATGCACTTGGACAGAAGGCTAGAAGGTAACAAAGACTATGGCATGAGTCTCTTCAACCCAAACACTAGCACTTGCATGAATTGGGTAAATGGCAAGCCAAATGGATCAGTGGTCTATGTCTCATTTGGGAGCTTGGCAGAACTCGGAGAAGAAGAAATGGCAGAGATAGCTTGGGGTTTGAAAGTAAGCAATTGCTACTTCTTGTGGGTAGTGAGGGAATCAGAAGAGACCAAGCTGCCATATAATTTCAAAGAGGAGACTGGGGGGAAGGGTTTGATGGTGGCATGGTGCCCTCAGTTGGAGGTGCTGGCACATGACTCTGTGGGATGCTTTCTTTCTCATTGTGGCTATAATTCTGTTCTTGAAGCATTGTGTTTAGGGGTTCCAATGCTGGGAATGCCGCAATGGGCTGACCAAGCCACAAATGCAAAGCACGTTGAAGAGATTTGGGGAATTGGAATTAGAGCCTTCCCTGATGAGAAAGGTATTGTGAGAGGAGAGACTATACGACAGTGCATAAAGGAACTAATGGAAGGAGAAAGGGGCAAAGAGGTTAAGGAGAATGCAAACAAGTGGAAGAATTTGGCTAGAGACGCAACGGATGAAGGTGGAAGTTCAGATAAGAACATTGATGAATTTGTGGCCAAACTACTCCATGCCTAGTAAGTTTTTCTATCATTACTTTTTTTTCTCAATTATAATGAACAATTAAAGCATAATTAATTTCTGCTTCATTATAGATGCCTAGCTAGTATTCCTATGGAATAGAAATCCCCTGCCCATCGCGTGTTGGAGTTTGAAGGGATAAGGCACTCTCCAATTTGCTGCCTGGCTTCTTCTTTAAATACACTGTTTTTCTCCATCTTTTCTATGCAAGAAAGGAATCTGCAAGGATAACATCAGTACTTGTCAAACTTGTATCCATGCCCCAAAGATATTCTGCAAGGATAGTCTTTGTAGAAGTAGCTAAACATCCAAATAAGGCAGCGAAAAGCACCTAACATGCTAAAACTAAGTTCTGCAATAGCCATTCAAAAAGAAAGAAAAAAAAAACACAACAAAGTTCTGTAATAGATGCGAGCAGTATTCCTCTTACAATAGGAGCCAAAGAGGGCTAGATTAGCCAGTAAATGTACTTTCTCCAAACCAACACCGTAAAACAACTGTGGTTGCAGGAGTGAATGACTCTGCACAAAAGAAACTGGGATGTAGCCTAAGCTGACGATTCCTAACACTTTGTTCATACAGAACACAGGGAAATATCCGTTTCCAGCAATCTCCAGGATCAACAACTATTTAGAGGTTTAAGCTTTAGCACTTTGATTAACAGATATGCTCCAATTGATGAGCATGTGAAGTGAACGCATGATACTAATAGAGGAAATCTGAAATCCAATTTATGAAAGATCCATTTGTTGATAATAATCACAGTGACATTAAAACCCCACCATTGGAGAATTACAAGCAGAGACTGAAAACACTCCACTGCAACAATATCCCATCCTCCATCTCTCTCCCCTCCCTCCCTCTAGACAAAAACCACAGAATTCCCAAAAACCCAGATCACCAAATTCAAAATCCAGAACCAAAAACCAAACAAAATGGAAAAACAAAAACCCACCTCTAAAATTTTGATTTTAGACTGCTGAAGTGGCAGCTTAATTATATAAATAGAGAGAGAAAAAAAATGAAAAAGAGGAAACCTACTGCCTTACCCCTTCAAATGCCGTCACTTAACAACTTTAATCCAATTAAAAACTGCAGCACATGAAGGACACATGGTGTGATTATATTCACTAATTTTGTTTCTCGATTATGGTCAACAATTAAAGCCTAATTAATTTTTACTTCATTATAAATCTTGTGCTCAAAAGCTTGTTCAATGAACAATGGTAGAATGCTTCATAATTGGATTGAAATGTGATTTTTTGAGTTATGTTGTAAGGTGGGTTTCTCTTGGTATATGCTTTTATTTTATTAAATTAAAACTTTGAAAATTTTTTGTGAAATATTAAAAAATAAAGTAAAAATTTATCAATTTAGTTGAGATGATGGATCAAATTCACCTCAAATTAAAACAGAAGTCAACATATTAAAACGAGCAGTACAGATATTTTGTAAAGGTGATACTGGTTCTAATTTAACTAATCCTTCTACATAGTGTAGCACCATCACTGATTGAAACTTGGGAAACCTCCATGCAGGGATCGGAAGCAAAGTTCATATTGAAATCCAACATGGCCTTTCGTGAAGCCCTGGCACTCTCCGGCACCTCTGCTTCTTCTTGAGCAAGAAAACCAAACCATAATGTGTTATCATATGCAACTACACCACCAATCTTCACAAGTTTCTTTATATGTTCATGATATTTCATGTAACTGGTTTTGTCAGCATCCACGAAAACAATGCCGAACTCTGGTTTTTGCTTCTCCTGCAACAAAAGAATTGTAATCATCACCATGCAGAAAATTGAGATTTGATATATTCTCTTTCTTACGTGGCAGCTTACATCGGGTTGATATTAGAGAACTTGCATTGCTCGACATTTCGTTTAGGAACCTTCATGGCATCTGACTCGATAAAATTGATCTTATGCTCCATGCCTGCTTTCTTAATAAATGGCAGCCCCACTTCAAAGAACTCCCTGCTCGTGTCTATTGCTGTTATCTGAACGAGAAAAACAGAGAGACAGTGAAATTGCAAGATTCATGCTGATCACAAGAATATTGAATGTTTTGCAACCCTTAAGAATTGAGATTGGAAAGAAAGAACCACCTAAGGGGCAAAACCAACATTTTGATGTACCAATTTTCTGAGATCAGATTTGATATTTGGTCAGGATAAGGGGTTTATGTAGGGGCGGAACTAGTTAATTTTTTTTAAAGGGTCAAAGGTTAAGAAGAATAAAAGTTAAAAATTTTTAAAATTAATATATTGAACTTAATCATTAATAATTAAAAGATTTATAATAAATAATAATTTTATATAACATATAAATAAAAAAACAAAAAGGAAAAAAATTTATAATAGTGTTTTAGGAAAGTTTTGTTCGACGTTGGCAATATCTTTCTTAATATAAATAAATAAATTATCTGTAAAAAATTTATCATCCATTTTGTTTCGGAGTCTTATATTTCTCAATATAAACGACTAAAAAATTAATATAGTCAACACTTAATATTTTTATTTTATTATATTTAAGTTTATAATACTAAATATTAAACTATAATGCATAAAATTTAAATAGTTAAATACGATATACAGAATTAATAATTTCTTTTTATACTCAAGATAATTTTCTTTCAATTAAATATAAAATATAAAGTACATTAAAAATATATACTAAAGATAATTTTTTCTTATATAATTAAGATTAATAAAAAGTAATATATTGGTGAAATTTTAAACAATAAAAAAAATGCAACGTTAGAACTTATATTTGATAATTACATATACAATAATTTTTTAATTTTTAAAAATTAAAATCATTAAAACTAAAATCCACATAACAGAGAAAAAAAGAAAAATATGATAAGTAGAAAATAGAACCTATATAACAAAAAAAAATATGGTTTATGATTCATAGAAATTTAGAAAAGAAAATCTATAGAAACTTAAAACATATGAAAAAATAAATTAGAATTAAAAAATAAACATAAATAATAATATAAATAAAAAATTAAATAAAAATTTTATTTTTTTATAATTTCACAATACAAGATAGAAAAGAAGAGAGAAAAAGATGGATAGAGAAACTTAAAAATTAAAAATAAAAGTTAAGAATTTGAATAAAATTGTATGAGATTTGTAAAGTTATTTTATTATTTTTAATTATATTAATTATTTAATAAAAAAATATTTTAAGTACAATATATATGATGATCTACATCAGTCTCGACTCAAGATGTATTGGCAATTGACATACACTGGCAGCTTGTCAATTGCAATTTTCATTTTCTGCAAATCCAATTCAGCACACCAAAAATGATAATAGAAAAACAATGTGATCATCAAATCGAATCAATTGAAATCATTGTTCTAATTAATTGGTTAAGTAAACCCACCTTGCCATCATCAGGCAATGCAAGGGCAGTTGCAAGCAGAGAGTAGCCTGTGAAAACGCCAATCTACATTGTCCTCTTGGCATTCCTGAGCTTCAAAAGCATCGATAGGAACTGTCCCTCGTCTACTGGTACACCCATCGCGCAACTGAAAACTCCCAAAAAAATAACAACAAAAAAAAAAAAATTAAATCCCTTGTCATATACACCTTCAAAATTGTTTTCAAAGAAGAAAAATCTCACTTACAGGTTAGGATACTTCTGTGCTGTTGCATCTCTTATTCCTTTAAGTTGCTCATGCTCTCTAGGATATGCACTAGTATTCAAGATGTACTGCTTCCATGAAAATGGGTAAATCATAAATGCACTATCAAATATATAAATTGAGACACTTTTAACGTATAATTGGTATATGCAGAGAGAATGAGAGACGGGGGAAAGATGGGTTTAGTAACCTTTTTAAGAGCTTCGCTTTTGAGAAGACCTTTAGAAAAAGTGTTCATGTTTGGCATTGAAAAGGGTTAATTTGCGGCTCCTATCACTCTCTGTCGGAGGCTCTGCAAAAAGAAAATTTGCTGAAGAGGATGGTGAGTGTATGTGTACAAAAATACTCTTCAGCTTAAATAGCAGCCAACTCCCTCGTATTTGACGGCGTCGAGGTAACTCGTTGCCCGTTCTTCCAAGAGGCAATTCCGTCACGTGTTATAACATGCATGCAAAAATTCCATCAACAATTCAACATTTGTAAAGAAATTAAAAAAAAATTAAACTTGATTCTTCGGATAAAAGATCATACAATACGTGCACATTTAAATGTAATTTATTAAACGATGCATGATTTTTCTATCTAAGGTTTAAATTTTTCTTTTTAATTTTTTTTGTAAAACAATATTGACATCTAATATTGAAATATGTATTATTTCAATAATAAAGTTCTAGTCCTTACATCAAATATTCATCAAATTTAATTTATATATATAATAATCATCGACTTAGATATTGAATCATTAAATTTATTGACATGATGACTTTATTTTGGTTACATAGAAGTGGCGTTTGTTTGCAGGATTGTAAAGTGACATTACTTGTAATGTGCCTAATTAAATTACATTGCAGCGTTTGTTTTGTAATAGACCACTGCAATGTCAGATTGCAATGTAATCACATTGCAGCCCAAAACCAATGCAATGTACATTACATTGCAGGTTGCAATGTTTACAATGTTATTAAAGACATTTTTACCCTTCAACTTTATTATTTTATTAAAAATATTTTATAATATTATAATTAAAATAAAAAAATATTAAACTAAAATATATAATATAAAAATTAAAAATTAAAAAATAAAATATAAAAAATTAAAATTTATATAATATAGGTAAAAGAAATTAAAATATAATATATAATATAAGAAATAAAAATTAAAAAAATAAAATATAAAAAATTAAAATTTATATAATATAGGTAAAAAATATTAAAATAAAATATATAATATAAGAAATAAAAATTAAAAAATAAAATATAAAAAATTAAAATTTATATAATATAGGTAAAAGAAATTAAAATATAATATATAATATAAGAAATAAAAATTAAAAAATAAAATATAAAAAATAAAAATTTATATAATATAGTTAAAAGAAATTAAAATATAATATATAATATAAGAAATAAAAATTAAAAAAATAAAATATAAAAAATTAAAATTTATATAATATAGGTAAAAAATATTAAAATAAAATATATAATATAAGAAATAAAAATTAAAAAATAAAATATAAAAAATTAAAATTTATATAATATAGGTAAAAGAAATTAAAAAATAATATATAATATAAGAAATAAAAATTAAAAAATAAAATATAAAAAATTAAAATTTATATAATATAGACAAAAGAAATTAAAATAAAATATATAATATAAAAATTATATTAAATAAATGAAATAAAATATACAAAATTATAATAAAAAATGAAAATAAAATATATGACATTAAAAATATATTTAAGAGATAATATTATATAAAAATTAATAATAAAGATTGCAAGTATATTAAATTTATATTTTAATAAATAAGGGTAATTTTGTAAATTAACATTACATTCTTTGTAAAGTACTTGTAAAACAAATACTGCAATGTTATCTTCCTTGCATTTTAATCATTACATTACTCATATACCAAACACTGCAATGTTATCTTTCCTGCAATCACATTACCTGCAATCACATTACCTGTAATCACATTACACTGTAAAATACCAAACGCCACCAGAGTGTATTTTGCAAGCTAACCACTTCTTTCGATTATTAAACATTAATTATAATTGTAAGTGTTCAAAATATGTAATCAATTTCATTGACTTGAACATTGAATCATTAAATTTATTGACGTGGCGTCATTATTTTAGTAACATCGAGTGTATATTGCTAACTAACCACTTCTTTCAATTATTAATCACTAATTATAGTTGTAAATGCGTAGAATATGTAATCAATTAATATAAAAATTCATGTGTCACGTTAAAAGCTTAAGATTACGCCAGTCACTTAATTTAACAGTTGAATATTCATATTATTATGATAATAATTATTTTTAATTTATTATAAAATAAAATTAAGATTATAATAGAGAGATTAAATCCGTGAAATGGATATGATACATGCAGCAAACCTGAACTTAACCAAAAAGAAAGTCACCCAATATCGACAAAGAACGCAAACATTAGGCAAGTCAGTCAGAATTGTCAATCGCAATCATCCTTCCCAATTGCAAAGTAACTTCGCTGTCCCTTCCTGGTTCCCAGAACAGAACAAATCGATGTAAAAGTGAATAATTACGAAGCCAAAGAGCAACATCCTCCACGTGACATACACTGATTGGTGCCGAAACGACCACACTGCACCAACTGAACCGAGACCAACGGCGGAACAGCACTCTAAAATATCATTGCCTCTTCGCAAACAGAAAGGAAAAGTGTTTTTGTTTTTCTATGAAAGCATATTCCAAACTTCACGCGGTTGAGCAAAGACTACCCTTTAGGACCCGTACAATTTTCTCCATTTATAGAATTCCCAACTTACCCTTCTCATCCTCTTTGTTAAATATATATAAAAGGAAGTTCCCCACTCTTAAAATTCTTTGCGGTTCTTATCAGAATTCAGTTATGGTGAAACCAAGTGAGAATGGGTCTCAGTCAATAGCACCTTTTCTAAAGAAATGTTATGAAATGGTAGATGATGAGGCCACGGATTCAGTAATTTCGTGGAGCCAAAACAGTAATAGTTTTATAATTTGGGATATGACGGAATTTTCAATTCATTTGCTTCCTAAGTACTTCAAGCACAGCAATTTCTCTTCTTTCATCAGGCAACTCAATATTTATGTCAGTCTTTTTCCTTTCTAATTCTTAATGGGTATTTATTTTCGTTATAAACAATGTGAAAGTTGGGATTTTTTTCGTTGTGCTGGGTTTTGGATTTTGGAGTTCTGAAACGGGTTTTGAGTGTGTTGTAGGCGAACTGTTATTGGGTTCTTTTTTGTTATTATTATTTTCCTTTTTGAAGTAATTCTTTGTTATTTTTATGCTGGTTATTTGATCGATTATGTTTTGTTTTCTTGCTTAGGGCCTTTGTTAACATTGCTTGCTATTAGTTTTGAGATTTGTTTCTTGCTTGTGACTTGTGAGAGCTTGGTTGTGTGTTCAAGTTGCAGTCTTGGATGTTATGTTTTTAAGTAGTGGGAACTCAAGTTTTTAAGTGTAAATTTGTAGAGGTATTTTTGCTTGTTTTCAATTTCTACTTTAGTGGTGGAAAGTAATATTTGCTAGCAGTATTTCTAGGTGAACCTTTGCTCAATTTTGCTGTACTGGTGAGGGAGTATCAGTTTGAACTGTGCGAAAAAGCAAAAAAATTTATTGGCCTGATAAATTTCTCGTCTTTATTACCTTCTTTATTTGTAATGTTGTGCCAAAGATAGTCCGACAGTTTTGCTAGATACATGTTTTCATTTTCGTGGGATGGTGCTGTTCAATTTATATTGCCCTGTAAAGTTTTCTTGATGGTAGCAGTAAAATAGGATAGGAAAGAAAGAAGTTTGCGAGAGGGGGGAAATTATTTGCTCTCAATTCTGAACTTGTATGTCTAATTTAGGATGAAAGGATACAAGAGCTAATAGATGTCAGTAGTCTAGGGAACTCAACAATTGCTTTCCTGTATGCATTTTTCTACTAGTTTTTTTAAAAAATGTTTTTGACTTAATGTTAGAAAGAATGCCCACAGAAAACTGACACACCTAAGTCAGATTCACAAGTTCCTAGAGTGATAATGTTTAGAGAAAATGATAATGAAGCATAGTCAACAATTTGCATTACTCTGTATTGATACTTCTAGGTTTTCTAATTTAAAAAGGGTAGAAAAAAGGAAAATAAGTAATTATTTTCTATTATTAGGGCAATATTAGTAAGAATGAAATGAACGCAATCTTTCTATGCTAGGTTCAACTCTGTTAGAGACACTATACTGATTAGCAGTAGCTAAATTTGGTAACCCTTTGAATCTAGTGAAAATTGTTGATTGTGTGTGGTGCCATTGATGGTCACTCTCACAGTTGTAATAATAAGCAACTTCTAAATGTTGTCTAATATCTTTTCAGTTATCTAGCGCTGTGTCATACTGCCTAGGTGCACACCCTAACATCACTGAATGTAATAATTAATTCGTTGAAGTTGTCATATCTTTTCAATGATTTATTGTTTCTTGCTTATTTAGGAAGTACTCATAAGGAATCTCTGCAAGTTTGTTGGACCTTTTCCATTGTACTTTGTTGCGAGTGGGAAGAGAGGCAGAAGCAAATGCTTAAATATATGTGGCCTTTTTCTACTAGAATTTAGGTTGACATTGTCTTGGTCTTTTTTTTTTTTTTTGGTTTCTCCATCATTGTTCAATGTTCCATTGTTTGATAAAAGATCCCTTTATATCTGTACCATCATGAAGAATTAAAGATACGAGTTTCAATAGCCTACTGTAGTCTGCATGCTATGTTTATTTTTTCATGGGGTGCCTTTTCATTAGTTAATAAACATATAGGTTGAGCTTGGTTGATTTGCCCATTTGGTTGATTACCTCTTTTTTCTAGCTAATTATTGTGGTAATTATGGCCAACAACCCTATCATTAAAATTTGCATCTGTGTTTTCTTTCATACATAATGTGCAAAAATAGTTCTATTGTAAGAGAAGTTTCTCACTAGTTCTGGCATCTACTAGGGCATTATTCAAACAACTGGTGCCAAAATAGTTGTGCTGTTTGATTGCAATTTATCTGGCTAGGGCATTAATTTGACATTTGAAGTGGTTGCAAATTCCATAAATTGCCAAATTTATATGTCTGATGCTGAGCCTAAACAGAGTAGGTAGCTTAGGTTGTATCTGATGCGTGAGCCTATACAGAAAAATTTGATATTCTTAGTGGGAGATTGGCTACTTCACTTGAGCTATCTTGGACGTTAAACAATTGCAGGCACGGTTATGAACCTATTGTAGCTCTTGTAATTTCTGTGAACCAAAAGAGGACTATACTAATTGAGTAATAAATAGAAAATCTTATTAATTGTGATAGATTTGCTTATGATAGAATTCGAACAGTAAAATTTTGGTGAGCAAATGTAGCATCTCTGTTTCTGTGAGTTGTGCATGTGTCTCTATGTGTGTGCATGGCATTAGAAAGCACTTGTTGGGTGAGTGTGTGTATGCATGGGTGTTCTATTTGGACCATTAACCATTGGAGTAGACATTAGTAACCCTTCAAGTTTTTCCAGGGTTTTAGAAAAATTGATACTGATCGTTGGGAATTTGCAAATGATGGGTTTGTCAGAGGTCAAAAGGACTTGCTGAAGAATATTGCTAGACGGAAATACTCCCAGGGATCTGAGCAGCGTAAATCATTGCAACAGCAGCCACCACAGCAGCTGGAGAACTCTGTCGGATCATGTGAAAACAATGAAAATGTTGGGCTGTGGAAAGAAGTTGAGAATTTGAAGACTGATAAAAATGCTCTTATGCAGGAGTTGGTTAAACTTAGGCAGCACCAGGAGACTGCAGACAATAAGATGCTTCTCTTGAAGGATCGCCTTCACAGGATGGAGAAAAGTCAGCAGCAGTTGCTGTCATTCTTAGTAATGGCCATGCAAAGTCCAGGCTTTTTGGTCCAACTGATTCAACCAAACGAAAATAATTGGCGCATGGCTGAAGAAAGCAATATGCTAGAACAAGTTCCGGAGGATGGTGAATCAGTGCCTTTTGATCATATGATAGTAAGGTACCAGCCACCAATCGATGGAACATCAAATCCAGTACTCACACCAATGGTAGATTCTGAAAATCCTCATGAATCTGATAATTCTTCAGGTGCAACAAAAGATTTTTGGATGAATATTGATTTTGTGAATGTGCTTATGGATCAAAGTCATATACCTTTCATTCCACCAGATTTACAAGATGATGGTGCATGGGAAAAGCTTCTTTTAGCTAACACTTTTGTAGAGAATAATGATGATGGAAATCTAGATGAAGAAGGGCCCGTCAACTCTGGTATGGAAATGGAGGTAACAGGTTCTGGAACCCATTTGGAAAAATCTCGTAATTTTGAACTTCTACTGCAAAATATGGGGAAATCACAAAACCTGGAGATTCAACCACTGGTAAATGGATCACAGTTGGAGAACTATCAGGACTTTGAACTTCTGACAGAACAAATGGGACTTCTGACTTCCAAAAGTACTAAACTAGAAGGAACGCCTTAGAAAGTTACTTGGAATTTCTTGTGCAGAATGCTTGTCCTGTGGTTTCCTCACATTATGTTTTCTCTTAGACTATATCCAATTTATATGTAAGTTGTTTCTATACATTTCTATTCTTTTCATTTCACCATATCTAAATACATGCAGCATATTCTTCATGAAAGGGCTGCCTAGCAATTTATACCATTGTAATACAACTAGTGACTAGTGAGAGGATAATATGTGACTCTGTTTATGCCAAAGTAGCTGTAGCTATCTAAGGAAATTGCCACAAAAGAAGTTGTCGTTTTAAACTTGTGGCCTTCTATTCTCAATTGCTTACAAGCATGTGTCAATATCGTTCTGAAACAATCTCAGGTTTTATTATGATAGAAATTATGTATTTGTATGAGAATACTAGTACTGTTTATGATACCTAATTACCTACTATACAAAAAAAAAAAAAATTATGACTACCCTCTTTATGTGTTTTAAGTATAATTTGTTGCACAAGGAAAGTGCTATTGACTGAGATTATCACTTGATTTTACCATAATTGAATGAATTCTTGATATGAACGCTCACTCAGTGTGCAGGTGCACACACAAACACATGCAAAGAAACATACATATGATTGTTGACATACACTTGCATATGCAAGGACAAATCTGTTGTTCTTAGTGCTGAGATCACTCCCCCTCCCTCTCTCTTTTGGTGTGAACATGGTTGCGTGCGTGCTTGTTGAGTGCAAAATGGGACCATTTAGCTTGCTTGTCCTATCTGCAAAATTCTTGAGACTGGATGAGATTAACAGCGCCGCTAGTATATTCCTAACTTTATAACTTTTTTCGTCCACTTTATTATGGAGAGGAGATTCCTGACTGTGTCGTATTCAAAAGATGAATCTTTTACTTTATGCATTGATGTTTGCAAAGCCAATTACTCTAATTTTCTCCTGTTGCTTTTGTGAAAGAAATAATTTTACAAGTATTTCCTTTGGTTTGGGTTGAAATAGTAAATAAAAAGACAAACACACGCACACACAAGCACACAAGAACTGAGTTATATTGCTAGCGAAAGGAAGGGCATTTCTCCCCCTCCTTGAGTCACTCAGCTAAAGCAGGTAGCTCTGATTGGTGGATCTCACCCTTCGAGGTTTAGATCTCCAAAATCAATGTTATGCCTTTCAAAATTATTGCGTTGATATCTTTCCAATTGTGAACATGTTGCACTTCATGTCAACAAGATGATGATTTAGTACCAGTCTGGAGGAGCACTTTGATCGCAACTAATTCACAGTAGGTGGCAATAAGAACAGGAGAAAAATACCAATCATATTGGATTTAATCTAATTAAGCATATTAAACAGGCGAAAACAAATCCAGATAATTCTGTTGTTAAGAGCAAACACGAATAAACTTCCGTAAACAGCAAGATAACTATCTAGTTTATACATTGGTATGACCTATGGATGGACAACCTTAGCCATGCCAAAAGCAGCAGCAGATGCAATGGCACCAATGAAAGCAGTTTGGAAAGCACTTTTTATGGGTTTGTTGCCGGTGAAGTAACCTTTGGCGTAGCCAAAGATCAGGAGTGCTGCTATGGTTAAGATCACTGATGCAGCCACAGCATCCCTAGCTCTTGGAATGAACATATAAGGAAAGAGGGGCACCAATCCACCCAAAATGTAAGCAACAGCAATGGTGAATGCGCTCTGTAATGCTCTTCTTGGGTCTGGCTTCTCTAAGCCCAGCTCAAACCTGTATTTACCAGCAGTATTTATCAATAACCGCCTGTATATGTATGAATGTCGTTTCCGTTAAAACAATGGGGACAGGGAAGCTTGACGAGTTGTGAATGAATCGCACTCCAGAATCAGAAAATTACTTGCTTAACCATCATATCAGTTAAACAAACACAACTTGTGAATACAAAAGCCATAGAGCAACTGCGAAAGCGACCTGGATGATAAAGATGGTGACAATTCATACAACCCCCAAAAGAAAACAAAAAAAAAAAAAAAAAGAAGATAGTGATAGTTTAACTGTTTTTACTATTCACATACTTGCAATAAACTTTTTAGTCAAGTATGCAGAGATACTGTTCCATTGTAAATGCCCAAGTAAATCTTTCCATTATATAATAAATTAGCTTCAATTACAATGGCATTTGGTACTTAGAGAGGAACAAAGCTCCTGAAAACCAAGCTGCCTTTACCTTTCAATAATCCAATGGAGATGAAGAATGAATATTTTAGGATTGGATCAATATGACAATATCCGATAAGTGTCCCAAGTAATGAATCTATGTAAGAAAAGGTCGAAATCTCTGTAACCAAGAGAATATTTTGTTTTCCTTAAATAATAAGGCCCAAGTTGCATGCCATTGCCATCAACCCTGTCTCCGGACCACATGGGCTTTGTCTCCATATGGATAAGGATAACCAGCATATTATCTGAGCATTTCAAAAGCAAATTTGGCACTTTATTCTGCTTTAGGGGACAGTGGAGCCACTCAAATTTGTCAAAGTCTAGTAATGTGGACTCTCTGTTCATTCACAGAAAAACAAAACCCTTGTTTCGTTTTGTGGCTCAGCCCTGAGGGGGTGAAGCCGCCCCACCAAAATTTGTAAGTTTTTAGAGAATGGACTTACTTCATCATGAAATCGAGCCAAGCCTGAGGCCTTTTCCTGAGAGCATTGACGACAGGCGCATATTCATGGGGCTCTATCCCATACTCCGCCAGTATTTCAGCCACCTCCGCCGCCTCTGCATTTTCCAAAACAAACCCATCAATTCGCAAGTGCATGTCATCCTTAACTTAATCAAACAAACCAAAAACGAAATCAAAAGGCTCAAATTTACTTAATTGGTTACCTGTATCAGGCACAGAAATGATTTCTTCTTCCTCTCTTCTCAACTCCCTCGCATAATGATCGGCTTCACTTTTAGCCGCTAGATACCTGTACACGAAATCATTATGATACAGCCAAACACAGCCCACAAAATCCTACTAACATCTTTACAGTTTACACTTCCTTTTCCTTTGGGAAACTGCGAAACTAATTGCAGTCATTAATGGTGTCAATCTCTTTCCACTGTTCGATTTTCTTTCTCGTATGGTTTCTTAGTAACCAAACGGTATCCGTCAATGAACATATTAAAACACTAAACTATCAGACTAAACCATTGAAATTCTAATAGATACCTACCCGCCAAGTCCCATGGAGATGGCACCGGCGGCAACCTCAGCGATGCCAGCGGTGAGAACAATGGAAGAGGTGGCATTAGCGCCAGACAATCCAGCGGCAAGAGCAAAGGGAACGGTGAGACCGTCAGATACGCCGATGATGATGTCGCGGACGATCTCCCCGGCAGTGAAATGCTTTTCCTTGTGCTGATAGAGAAGGCATTGCTTGTCGGGTTCAATGTTTCCTCTGATGATTTCTTCTCCAGCCATGGCGAAAACCCGTGCTTTTTTTTTCTCTTCTTTTCTTTTCTTTTCTTGTTGTTGTTTGGTAACTCACTGAATGACGAATGCCAAAATCCAAATGATGAAATGAGGGAAATAAAGGGGAAGAAAAGGTTGGCTTGGTGCGAGTAATAGATTGGAAAACAGACGTTGGTGTGTTTCCTGCTTGGGTGGTCTCAGATACCAAAATTACGACCACACGTGAGGAACAGCGACAAAGTGGTTTGGTCCTTTTAGATTATACCAACCTTGATTAAGAATAACATCAACTAATTGGAAACCACTCTCCACGACTTCAATTTAAATCCAAAACATACATATACGCACAGGCAGACACTTAAGTGAATTTGAATTTTGTTATGACTTGAAATTGAATTAGAACAATACGTCTGTTTGGCTCAATTATAAGTTCGTATATTTTTTACTCAAAAAGTATATGAATCTCTTCTTTTTCAAATAAAAAAAGAAATTGAATTAAAATATAACTAAAATTTGTGACACAGTCACTACTGTATTTTTTTAAGTAAAAAGATTTTGTTTTAGTGCATGTGAAGTGTGAAAGAAATGAGTTTGATTGAGAAAATTAATTTAAAAGTGGGTCTCAATCTTAATATATAGGAAGTTAAATGACTAATACAATGTTATTTTGGCATTTTTATTCATATTTTTTTATAATTTTTATAACTGAATTTGTGTTACTTGGCTTAGCCATTTATGCAATAGTGTAAAATTTATTGCTGGAGTCACTTGCCATAAGTGTTTGATTTGTCATGATTACTATTTTTTTATAAGGAAATAAAAAAAAATAGTAAGAATAAAATTTTAAAACAGTTCTTCTAAGAGTATTCCTGAGAAGCATTGTATTAACACGATATTGACAAGTCATATTTACAAGAAAATTGACTAAACGATTAGATTTGCGATACACATAAATGATATTGATTTGTCATTCATTCTTTAAGAGATTTTTTAATATTCAAAATCAAACCTGAGTTAACATTTGATTCATTTGTTTTCATTTGAATCATTTTTTTAGTGATTTTTTTTATCTATAATCAAAATCACCTTACGACATCCTCATCCCATACCATCGACAAAACCCCAATAAACATTCCCTAATTTTACTCAATATGTGGAACAGTTTCTAAATTTGATCAAGAAATTACGTTTCCAATTCCCAAAATGATCATGAAGGATACCTCCTGCAGTGAATTGATGTCATGATTACTATTTTAAAAACAAGTAAATTGACTTTCCTTTTACTTAGATAATTCAATGAAAAAAGAATTGAATTTGAGTTGATCCGTTTGCAAATAATTTGAAGTTGACTTAATTGTTGTATTGTCATATATTTAATATTTTCTCATTTGGTATACATGTGAAAGTGTTAATATTGATAATTGTAACTTCTTTTTAGCATATATACTCTGTCTATCAATAATTAACATCTTCCTTGGTTTGTACATAGTTTAATAAGAAAAAGAAAATTGAATTTATTATTTCTAAGTGATCCTAATTTCAAATGGCTTAAATTTAAAATAACACGAAATTTCATGATGCACATTAATTTAAACCTAAATTGACCGAACCTTCTCAATACGAAATGTCACCAATTGCATGTAATTTTATACAAGAAATAAGTCTAAATTTCCATAAGTTATTGAGGAAAACTCTTACCATGAATTATCTTAATTATTTATGCCTTATGATTCATAGTTGAATTAACTTTCAATGTGGTTTTATAATTACATATATAATCAAGTTCTAATTGTGTACGCATGGTTAATTTACTGGTTCCATATCAAACACTATCTATAATAAATACATATGCAATATCACTCAAAACTGCTTGTTTAGGTGCAAGTATGATTAGGTTTTGATATCACTGTTGATATGATTCTATACTAGTTTAACTAAATCAATCATTAATTATAAAGACTTATTTGGATTAAAATAAAATAACAAGACTTATTGGATTCAAAATAAAAATAAATAATCTTAATTGAACATAATAAAAGTATAAAGGTTTATTTAAATTTTTTTAATAGTTTAAGAGCTTTTTTAGGTATTATGCCTTGTAAATTTCATAAACTTATTTTTCAAATTGTTCAAATTATGTGAATGTATAAATAATTATAGTTTAATAGACATGAGATGAAGCTCATTTGTGGAGTTAAGAAACTCCACCAATGATACTAGGATAATTTTCCTATTAGAGTAAATTAAATTCAAGTTCAAAATTTCTTTCATCCTCCTTAATTACTAGTCAAACTAATTAGAAATTACGAGGGATATTGTCTAAGCTTTTTGGTAATATAAAAGTCATACACACTTAGCTAGAAGGAAAAAGAAACATAAAACTGCAAAAAAGAAAATGGATATGCCCCAATACTTCACATCAGAGGGCTACAAAGCTAGAAAGGAAGGGGAAGATCAATATTATTGTTGAGTTATTATTATTTGATAAGCTTAGCCAAGTAATAAGCAGCTGCAGAAGCAAAAGCTCCAATGAAGGCAGTTTGAATAGCACTCTTGAAAGGATTACTGCCTGTAAAGTAGCCTTTGGCCAAGCCGAATATCATTAATGCAATTATCGTCAAAACAATGGAAGCTACCAAAGCTTCTCCAGCAACTGGAAAGATCAAGTATGGCAATAATGGCATCGATCCTCCCACCACGTAGGATGTAGCAATTGTTAACCCACTTATTAATCCTCTTAGGGGATCTGGTTTTTCCAATCCAAGCTCGAACCTGCAATTTTTTTTTTAGCATATATAGCCATTGTTTACCGTTTTGGTCAGTACCTTGTAATATATAGGTAATTCGATGTTTATGATGTATAATATATAGTTGAAAAGAAATTTACTTCATCATGAAATCGAGCCAGAGTTGAGGGTTCTTTCGTAGAGCTTTCACCGCAGGTTCGGATTCGTGTGGCTCTATCCCATGCTTTGATAGAATTTCTGCAGCTGTAGCAGCCTCTGCATTTCAAACAAACAGTCGTGTTAAAGCATGGATGTGTATTTTCTTTAGAAAGAAATTATTGCATACGCCAAATTCTGCTTTGGTCTATATACCGAGCTCAGGATCGTCGACGATGGCTTGATGTTTTCGCTTCAGTTCACTGCTGAAGACTTCTGCTTCGCTTTTTGCTGCAAGATATCTGTTGAACTTTCATGAACAAGTACCTTAACATATCTATTTTGTTTAGTATGCAAAATTAATTGATGAGTTAGCTTAAGAGAAAAAATAATGTACCCTCCAAGCCCCATGGAAATAGCACCAGCCACAACTTCAGCAATACCAGCGACAAGAATAATAGAGGATGGCACGTTGGCGCTGGACAAGCCGGCGGCAAGAGCAAAAGGGACGGTGAGGCCATCAGAGACCCCGAGAACAATGTCTCGGACAGTCTCACCCGACTTGAAGTGTTTCTCTGTTTGCTTACTCTCTTTTTGATCCCCCAAAAGCAATGTCGACTTCTCAGGATCAACGTAACCGTTTGCTGCCATGGGATATGTTAGTGTAGAGTCTAAATACTGAGCTCTTTCTGTTCTTGTAGGGATTGGGGTGTCAAGAGATTTGAGACTACGCATATTTATAGCAAAGAGCACGTAGGTTTACACATTAATTGGCGTGTCCTTAGCGTATTATGTCAAAATGGTTTTGAAATGGGAAGATCAAAAGTGATGCTATCGTAGCTACAATTAGAGTGGATGGAGCCTGAGATTTTAGAATCTTTAGGTAATAATCGTGTTTGATTAAAGCGCACAGAGGGCGTGTGTGTGGCACAAGCCTCGTGCATATGCGACGAAATAAGAAGATTTAAATGCTTCGAAGTGGGGGGAAAGCTCCACGGCGTGTGAATAGCACAGGCCTATAGCCTTTGTCCGAAACTTTTCACATGATACGAGCTTTATAGGCATGAGATAGTGAGAAACTGTAAAAGCTGACCCAGCAAAATTGTTTTTTCTTTCATAAGAATATTTCTTGTTCAAATTATAAGTGAGAAAATTTATAAGATAACATGAACACTTATCAGGATCTAGGGTTTGATATGATCTAAATATCCAGTCTTCCCTTCTAAGGGGTAACTATCCTAGGTTTAAGTGAATGAAGTTAACATGCAAAAGTTTTCTGCTCTTTATTGCTATTGATGAATATACTACAAAAATGTAAATCGAGGATAAAAACAGTACTGAGAAGACACAATTTCTTTATGATTTGTTAATAATGAGTCAAACAGGAAGAGTTTGGTTTGGTTTGGTGTTTATGATCAATTTTTTTTTTCTGCAAAAGTTAATTTAATAGAATGTAAAACATCCTCGTCTATATAAATTATTAAAATTTTTTTAATTTATTTGATATAAAATTAAAATATTTTATTTATTTTTTTGAATTGTTTGATGTGTCATTCTCTTTTTATTCAATTGGATTACACTCTTGTCATCTCCCTTGGAGGTATTTGGTATGAGTTTGGTGTAAGTTGAATCACTCTGATATTATTTTATCATAAAATTAATACTTTTTTTAATAGATTAGTCTAGAGTAACGTGTAATATTTATATTTATAAGTTTTTAAAAATCTTTTTATTTATTTGATATAAAATTAATATATTTTATTTATTATTTTTAAAAACTTGACATGACATTTGGACTGTATAACTCATTTTCTCATTCTTACAGTGATAGATTTCATCATGTAATTTAGATGAAGTAAATCATTTACAAGTGATCTCTTTTATGAAACCGAAACAGAAAACGAAAATTGGGAAAACATAGAAGTGTTGCTTTTTACTTTTTAGCATTGGAAGAATGATATCAGAGCAACTTTCCAACATCATCACCCACTGCTGGCCATCATGCCTACTCATTCATTGCCTTATGCTAACTGGCCATGTGGTTTCCTATCGATTAGTGAGATATCTTCTAGCTTTTGGTCATCATCCCTGTTTCTACTTTACATTGAATAAATTAAAAAAAATATTCCCCATTTCTATTTGCCGTCATCACCTTCTCCTTCTCCTTTCACTGAATTTAGCCATGTATATTTCAAATGCCTTCTCTCTCTCTCTCTCTCTCCATCTCTGAAGAATAACAAATTAAGTTATCCTGAACCTTTTCTCTGTAATTACTAATTACTATACACTGCTGATTACTAAGAGTATTAGAGTTTATTAATTCTGGTTGCTTGATATTATCTGGGGTACCAATTTGGTGATTAAATTGCTCAAAATATATAGTAATGCATCATAATTTACTGTGTTTTTTTGCTCTGATTTTCTTAGAATTAATAACAGATTATCATACCGACTATTGTTAGCAATCTGTGATAGATTGCCTTACGATATTTTTGTTTTTGATGCTTGTGGCAAGCACACGCCAGCCATTAAAGGTCGGGAGAAAAGTAGGCGTAGAATATTCTGCGAGATATGTTCAGCCACACGCCCTGACTTTCTGGTAAGGATAAGCACGGGATTTTCTGGCTTTGCTTTTTCTTTTTCTGGCAGTGGCAGTGCCATCATCACAGATTCTCTCTATCTTTGAATTTGAACCCTGCACCCCCATTAATTAATTTAACTTAAAACCCATATTACCTAACCAAGACATCGTCGCCGAAACCTTTGAAAGCCGAAAGAGATTCAACAAGAAACATGAGAGCTTCCACGGAAAGCATTTAATGCCGCCATTTGTTTTGTATATAGACAAGGAAAAACATGGCTTTTGATTTTGGATGGAAAGTGGCCAAGTGGGTGTTAATAGGTTGAATCCAGCTGTGCTGTTTCTACTTGGTAAGATAAAAAGACAGGTTGTTGTTTGGTAGGCTTGAGAATACTTCGTCACTCATTCTAAGGTATTATTACAATAATAGCAAATAACTCTCAAGCTCTTCCAATCTATTAGCTATATGATTTATACACTCCATTTCAATTTGGTTTGTTCTTCGTTCTTACACCTTTCAAGGTTATGTTTTTCATTGTTTAATTTCTGATATTTTTTTTTCTTATTTTTTGTAGTAGTTTAGTTTTGTCTTTTTGGGATTTATATTAAAAATAGAGAAAATTGTGAGGAATGTCATTTCTTGATGAAAATATTTTAAAAATAACCATCAGAATAAGTTTAACTGTTTTTAGTCATGACTTAACAAAAACACCATTTAAACTATTTTAAATAAATTAAACCATTCATCATAATTTCTCTTTATTTGTATTTCAGATTTCTCTCTCTCACCATCTCACTCTTTCAAATTTTATCGATTTCTCTCTTCGACATTCGTCTGTTATACTTTCGATTTCTCTCTTCGGTATTCGTCTGCTATGCTTTTGATTTCTCTTTCTCGCGTTTTCATATTTCTTTTTCTTATGCTTTCAAGACACTAAGTAATCGTTTTGATGTGTTTGGGTGGGTGGGTATTTGAAAAATTCGATTTTTAGGTATTTTGGGTAAAATTAAAATGGTAAAAATAATTAAAGATGTATGAAATAGTTTTTAATTGAATCAATTCGGGATCTAGATATCAATAAATTCAAAATTTTGACATTTATAAACCTAGGTTTTCAAAAGAATTTTTTTTTAATTTTTAGTCAAAGTAGGTGTTTTAGATAAAAAAAATTGTATTTTGATTTATGAAAACATGTTGAAAACACTTTAAGCAGTGCCAAATTGTCAAAAAAAAAATAAAAAAAATGAAAAGAATTGAGAGGATTTCAGTATATCTATTTAACTATGGTGTGGAACATGTTTTTATACATAGCTTGTAATAAAAATATTTTTTTCAACATGACGTGTCACAACCTAACTATGGCTTGTTACAAGTTTTTGTATATGGCATGTCACAGGTTTTTGTACATGACGTGTCATAACCTAACCATGACTTGTCACAGGTTTTTGTACATGGTGTGTCACAGATTTTTGTACATGGCGTGTCACAACCTAATCATGGCTTGTCACATGGCGTGTCACAACCTAACCATAACTTTTCACAAGGTTTTGTACATGATGTGTCACAACCTAACCATGGCTTGTCACAGGTTTTTGTACATGGCGTGTTACAAGTTTTTGTACATGGCATGTCACAACCTAACCATAGCTTGTCATAGATTTTTGTACATGGCGTGTCACAGGTTTTTGTACATAGTGTGTCACAGATTTTTGTACATGACGTGTCACAACCTAACCATGGCTTGTCACAGGTTTTTGTACATGGTGTGTCACAGCCTAACCATGGCATGTCACAACTTAACCATGACGTGTCATAGGTTTTTATACACGGCGTGTCACAACCTAACCATGACTTGTTACAAGTTTTTGTACATGACGTGTCACAACCTAACCATGGCTTGTCACAGGTTTTTGTACATTGCGTGTTACAAGTTTTTATACATGTCATGTCACAACCTAATCATGGCTTGTCATAGATTTTTGTACATGGCGTGTCATAGGTTTTTGTACATATGTGTCACAGATTTTTGTACATGGCGTGTCACAACCTAACCATGGCTTGTCACAGATTTTTGTACATGACATGTCACAGCCTAACCATGACGTGTCACAACTTAACCATGACGTGTCACAGATTTTTGTACATGGCGTGTCACAACCTAATCATGGCTTGTCACATGGCGTGTCACAACCTAACCATAACTTGTCACAGGTTTTTGTACATGATGTGTCACAATCTAACCATGACTTGTCACAGGTTTTTGTACATGACGTGTCACAACTTAACCATAGCTTGTCATAGATTTTTGTACATGGCGTGTCACAGGTTTTTGTACATAGTGTGTCACAGATTTTTGTACATGATGTGTCACAACCTAACCATGGCTTGTCACAGGTTTTTGTACATGGTGTGTCACAACCTAACCATGGCGTGTCACAACTTAACCATGACGTGTCATAGGTTTTTATACACGGCGTGCCACAACCTAACCATGACTTGTTACAGGTTTTTGTACATGACGTGTCACAACATAACCATGGCTTGTCACAGGTTTTTGTACATGGCATGTAACAGCCTAACCATGGCGTGTCACAACTTAACCATGACGTGTCACAGGTTTTTATACATGGCGTGTCACAACCTAACTATGACTTGTCACAAATTTTTGTACATGGCGTGTCACAGGTTTTTGTACATGACGTGTCACAACCTAACCATGGCTTGTCACAGGTTTTTGTACATGACGTGTCACAAATTTTTTTACATGGCGTGTCACAACCTAACCATGGCTTGTCACAAGTTTTTGTACATGATGTGTCATATGTTTTTGTACATAGCGTGTCACATCATAACGTGTAATTTCATTAAGGGTTTTTTTGTCCAACTTGGTTAAAAATAATTAAAATTATAAAGATGGTTATTTTTGAAAACGTCTTATCTTTAAAGGTTATTTTTTAAAACGCCCCTTAAAAATATTTAAACGTTAACATTATGATAAATTAAAATTTTAGCATGAAATACACATCAAAGTTCTTGTTTTTGTTGTTAACTTCTGCCCTGTTTTTATGCCCTAACTGCAAAAAAATGTTTTGTCATTCTCTATACATTGATGTATTCATGATCTCATTGTTTTTTCATAACATAATTATTTTTTGTCAACAATGATCTATTTCCAATAAAACTTTTATAAATTAATACTCTTAAGACCTAATTGAGATATTACTTAATTAATAAATTAAAAAGTTATTAATTTATCAACTTATTTTTTATTTTTTTAAATATTAAATTTAATACATGTATTGTGTATTGTGATTATACGAATATTACTTAATTACTGAATTATGAATTATCACTATTTGTGACAAGTAAATTATTGAGAATGTCACAAGAAATGATAAAGGAGATTAAGTTGAAGACAATAGTTTTGTATTGGAGCTTGTTTCACTCAAAGACACACTTAAAGTAACAATTATATTGTATAATTTTTTTTTTTTACATTACGAGAACATTACATCACAGCTTCTATAAAATTTAAAACAAGTTAAACAAGTTAAACAAGTTAAAAAGAAAGTCCAAAGAGCCATCAATTTAAAAAAAAAAGTAACATTGGAGTAATATTTTATAAAATTTTTATAATTGAATTATGTATATATATATAATTTTGATGTATACGTAAATTATTAATTTAAATATCAGGTGGTACCTATTTTTTTAATGTATTATCTTATAAATTTAATAAATTATTAATTTAACATGTTGGTCTCAAATCGAAACTGATTAAGATATTATTTAATTGAAATTATTAATTTATCGAATATTAATTTATAAAAATTTTACTGTTGTTATTTCATTTATTTAATCATCAAAAATAATTTTTTAAGTATTGGATGAGATTAAAAAGTATAGAAGTCAAATAGGTTTTTTTTTTCCTCTATACAAATAGAAGAAAGTTTGTGAGAAGACAAAAATTGGAACCTTAAAACTTACGCTCTCAAACAATAAATCATATGTTATTGACTCTTGATATTTGATGTTTTATTAAAAAATATAATTGTCAAAAAGATAACATTGTGACCTTTGATATATATGAGAAAATATTGATTAAAATTTTTTAAAAAATTAAATTAAAATATTTGATTTTTAAGTATTTTATTAAAAATATCATATTAATTTATTAAATTATTCTTGTGCACGGAAATATAACCATCAAAATCCAATGATTTTGACATGACATGTGGCTAAACCATTTCAATATTACCCTACCCCTCTTTTTTACTATTCACAATATCAAGAAAATCATTGGAGTGTGATTTGAAGCTCCCTAAACCGATTATATTGAGACGTGGTTGGGCAAAACAGAAAGAATCAAGTCATAGTTAGCGACAATTTGAGTGTCAGTGTTGTCGTTAAATATATCGTGTGATAAATGATATGACAACTTATAGTTGTAATTTTTACTAATTATAATTAGTTAATGAAAAGTGAAATATACTAATTTATTTAAAATAAAAATAAAATATTTGATTAAATGTAATAGAAGTATACTTCAAAACAAAAGTAAAAACTTTAATTGAATACAATAAAAATTCGATAAATTGTTTTGATATAATTTAAGAACTTGTACGAATATTATACTTTTTCTAATACTAACTTTTGCGATATTATTCTTGATTTGTCAACTCCGCTTTCAAATTCGATTTTCATGATATTCTTCGATCTTTGAAGAAAAGATTTATAGAAAGGAAATTCAGCAGCGTTTCTGATCAGCTAATTTCAGCCTAACCTCTCGATGTAACCCTGTATCTTATTTTCTCTATTGTTGGGGTTGCAGAGCATTTTAAGAATTAAAAGATGTGAAAAGTCTGCAATCTACGATTCAAAGGAAATGATCAAAAACCAGACAGATGAGAAGAACAACTATGGCAGCATTCACAGAGAAACTAGACGTTGTCAGATTTAGTCTGGCCTCACTTCAACATTAAAAAGCATTGATCATCCAACATGGTTCTGATATGACACAACCATTTCATACATCCTCTCCTGCTGTTCATTCACATACTGATTCAGGAAACACATAACATGCAAAAGTCACTCAAAAAACACTTCTGTCAAGTTGCTAGAATTAGTAATTTACAACTAATACAATACTTGCTACAGTAACTTCAGCAACAGAAAAGCAGTGAAGAAGGTAAATGGAGTAGGGCCGAGAGAGCTAAATCCACTGCAAGTGCAAAGTCCAAAACTCTCAAGGAAGTTTTCATAATTGACACCACCAGATGTACTAAACATTACTTGGGATTTCTGAGAACAATTATAACAGAATCTCCCCTAAGGAACATCTTGCTGATGAATCTGTCCTTGTTAACTGGAAGTGCCTTTTTCTTGCCTTTCCCAGTCTTTGGTACCTGTACAATAAGATGATGAAACAATTTAACCTTTTTATTAAAATGTAAAGATGGATTCATAAGTTGGGGGAAAGCATACAAAATATAAAGAAAAACAAACCTCAGTCCACATCTCCCTGACATTTTCCAAAACCATGTTGCAGTGCCGATCAAAGGCTCTCACTCGGCCTAGAAGCTTTTTATTGTTACGACAGTTGATGAGAACCTGCTTCCATAAAAATCAAATTCAGTTCTAAATAAGCACATGCTTCCATAAAATGTAGATGAGTATTTGCTAGGGATCAGAGGACAGGCATATTACCTGAGTGTTATTTTTAACACTCATCATCAGAACGGACAGTGGTCCTGTGTTAAATTCCTCTTCCTCATTCTTTGTTGTCTGCAACAAACACTTTGATAAGCTTTTGGACAATAAAAAATTGGAAAGATACTGAGGTAATGACTTTTGCAAGGCAGCTATATAAACAAGAGATGAATATAAGCAAACATAATACATTTTACATGAAAACAAAACAACATCAAAAGCAGGCATTTAACTTACATCTTCTTCCATTGGCCGACTGCAAAGAGAGAAGCAGCAAACAGAAAGAGAGGGTTAGTGTATCATAAATGAAAAGCAACAGAAACCAAGCAATGAAAAGAAAAAGGATTGACCAATTAGTACCTCATTTTCAACTATGAAGTTTTCAGCACTATCTCCCAGTAAAACCAAAACAAAGGTCTGCAAAACCAAGACAAAATACCATTAGAACACAGAAAACTTATGAAACTAGCAACAACTCGAAAATAGAAGCAGCATGGGCACTGGAACAATGTTCAATGCCTACCAAAAGAATACTAAACTTATTGAAACACTAATAGTATATGCAAATGCATAACTATGTCAGCACCATAAAAATTGCCCGAATGGAAATGATATCATTATAGCTGCACTGAAAATTGCCCAATGAAACCAAAAAAAAAGGATTACTAGTGAAAACATACGCAAAATCTAGTTTTTTAAAGATTTCCCTAATTAACTTAAAATGACAAAACAACCCCATTTCAATTTTTTTCATTTTACTTTATTTTCATACAGAAACCGCATGTATCACAATGAAAGGATCTTCTTAAACTCTTCAGCTCAGGTCTCCATAATTTTTCAGCATTTATTAGCTCAGGAGAACGAAAGTTTTTATAGTAAACATCATCAGAGTGACAGAAGACATTCAACGTCTATTCCCAAAATGGTCACTTACAAGTTATAATATAATAACTAAAATTGAAAACAAATTCTTTGCCTAAAACTAATTGTACAAAAAAATAAGCTAAGTTAAAAAAACTGCTAAAAGTTTTACAGTATGGATGACATGAAGCCTCTTCAGTTCAGGTCTCCAGAAATTCTCCGCATGCACTTTCTCGGAAGAACGAAAGTTTTCATTTTCAATCATCCTCAGAGGCAAACATGAAAAATCAATCAATAAAAACAAAAAGCAAAATATAAATTTGAAATTAAATAGCGGGAAAACTAAAATGTCTCTTCAGCTCAGGTCTCCATATAGGATTCCGCATCGATTTTCCTCTCAGAATAACGAAAGTTTTTATGATTTACATCATCATCGGAAACATTTTGAGCTATCATTAGAAAATTGAAAAACCCTAAGAATTTAAACAGAAAATTAAAAAAATAGCGCAAAAACTAGCTAAGAATCTATGAAAAAGTAAGAAAAATGCAGAGATATAAAGAGGGAGAGTAGAGATTTACTTGATTGGCGCTACACCGATGAGATCTGATTTGAAGAGAAACGGATGAGTAGAGAGCCGCTTTATAGAGACTCCGACGACTGAAAGAAAACCCTAGTGCTTTTAACGTAGGGTTTTTGGTCTTGGACTTCTGGATAGGCTTTAGTATCTTTAGCCCAATAGTTATTAAGGTTTGGGCTATGCTTTTGTTTAGTTTATGGGTTCAAGCCTTTTAATTTGATTAACAACAACAGGGTTTGGGTCTCAGGGTTATTATAGAATAGATAAAATATCCACATCTTTTAAATTTTAATCAAAATTTTAAGTGAACATATTAATTTTTAAAATAGATACTCTGTTCCAAAAATATAAATACAGTTAACAAATAAAATAAAAAAATTTAAATACTTTTTTTATAAATTTAAAATATTATTATTATATATATTTTGAAAATACCAATCAATGCTCCCAATTTCCAAGATTTTTAAATTAATAAAAACTATATAATAATAATTTTTAAAATTAATAAAAGGTAAAATTATCCTTTCAATGTTATCATGTCGTTAAATTAACAGAAACATTAATAGTTGACTAATAACTGAATTTATGTATCCAGCAAAAAATATTTTTTTAAAATAAAATATCCATTTCGAAAAATAATAAACCTATTTAAAATTTCGATTAAAATTAAAACATGAGAATATTTTACCTTTGACAAATAGAAACAATTGTTATACAACAGAAACAAATGGGACGTTTTGTTATTCTTTCTATTTTTATTCTAAACTAGAATGATACCTGTAGCTACGCTACAGAAAATGTTAAAAGAAATATAAATTATATTGTATTAGATTTCAATTTGATATTTTTAAAAGATAAATTGTTTGTAGAGAAAAAGATAAATTGATTTTAATTACAAAATTAAATATATAGAGGGATTCTAATTGAATGATAGACACTCAATTAGAATTCAATTAGACACTCAATTGAAAGAAATTGAGAAATCAAATTATATTACTTTTATATATAGTAGAGAAAAAGATAAATTGATTTTAATTACAAAATTAAATATATAGGGAGGGATTCTAATTGAATGACACTTGTCATTCAATTAGACATTCAATTGAAATTCAATTAGACACTCAATTGAAAGAAATTGAGAAATCAAATTATACTACTTTTATATATAGTAGATATAAAAAAAATTTAAATTTAATTTATTAAATAAGAAATACATACACTATAATTGAACCGAACCTCAAACCTCGTAATAGCAATTGTCTTGTTTATATGGAAAAAGTAGTTATATAAAAAATATGGTCAAAATCTTTTATAAATCCTTATTAAGATGATATTTGTCAAAATTTTTATAATTAATGTGTAATTTATTCTTGAATTTGATAAAAAAAATAATGCACTAAATACAAAAAACATTTCTTTAACTAACCTGAACAAATGCCTGTGAATGACCATCAGCCTAGCCCTAATATAAATTTATCAAAAAAAGAATTAATTTGTATTGCATTTTGCACAACATTAGTCAGTGAATCATTTTCCCCTAATTGTTTAGCAGTTATAGCTTAGGTATACCGTACAGCTCTCTTTGCATAAGCTTATAGGGGTTAGCTTTGCATTCAACCAAAAGGGAAAAACATATGCAGTTCTTGAGATGACTTCTCTATATTAGAGAACAAAAAATCTGTGAAACACTAGGATGACAAAAAAGCCAAAAGTAGTACACCATACCCTTACCAGTTACACATCATCTACATGAGAAGATGAAAATATTCAGTTCTCCTATTTGCCCTAGATTCACTGGCTCCATGCTCGATTTCATGTCTTGTACAGAATAAATAAATAACAGTTCATAAAAAGCTAAAGTCTATAGAAAAATAAATGAATAAATCGACAATTTTACATGCATCATCAGCCACCAATTACACTTTACATACAACTGATAGAAGCTTAGCTTTTCTCTTTTTAATTTTATGCCATAAATATCAGCAGTGAGAGGAAACCTCATATCTGCAGAGGTTGCCAAAGCAAGAGAAAGAAAATGCTCATCCACAATATGTATATCTCATTATTGTTACATTATTATGATACCGATTTCTCCAGAAATTTTCACTAGTCCAAAGAAAATGCTCCACTGCAATATCTGCAAGAGTCATAGAAATAACAATGATGAATTTGCCTTTGAAAGATCTGAAATCCCATGGATATCATTTTGTAAACTCTGGTGTTCAGGAAAAGATGCATTTTAAAGTAGGATGGACAATGGTTTTAGTCATATAATAAATAAGAAATAGCTCAGGACAGATAATTATTCACAAATAAATCATTATAGTTCAAAATATACTTTGATAGAATCATTGATGATAACTGCATACCTCCATAAAATATTTGAGGATTTTCTTATGCAAGAAGAAAGTTAAGATATGAGAAATAAGAACCAATAAATAGGAATAAATTGTAAAGTGATAATAACAATCTTGTAGAAAGAACAATTGCACAATCACAGCTAAAATCCACTACCTGTTACTGAATTTCTCAACAGCATCAGATGCGTAGAGGAGCGTTTCATTAGCTTTCTCTAGTACCATATAAAGCTCCTTCCCTCCAGTAATACGAGCAATGGCCCAAGCATTATTTTTCACTCTAATGCACACTTCCAAATCTTTGTCATGACCTGGATTATCCCAATTTGCTCGACTCTTTTCTGAATCAACTTCTTCTCTAAGCCTATTTAAGGCAAGTAAAGATTCCTGCATTATAATAA
Source organism: Theobroma grandiflorum (assembly GCA_036013995.1). NCBI lineage: Eukaryota > Viridiplantae > Streptophyta > Magnoliopsida > Malvales > Malvaceae > Theobroma > Theobroma grandiflorum. The sequence goes on from CP142127.1 coordinate 3,771,575, forward strand.
TTAGAAGAAAGAGCCATCAAAGGCTTTATAATTTATCTTGATAACTCAGTGGATTGCAAGAAGGTTTGAGGGTGGGAAGCATCTACTTTCTAGATAACATAAGAAAGCACCATCAACTGTAACTTATTATCAACTCTTAGAGCTGAAATTTAATTGACAATTGGATATCAAATTTGACCTGAATAAACTTTAGGGAACAATAAAGAGTACAACCATAAAGGCTGTCTACTGTAAAATAGATCATCAAAACCAATCTTAACATCTAATGCTATGAACTTACTGCAAGAAAGAGCAAAATTATGCTTAGTGCTTTGGTCACTTGAACTTGGGGCACTTAATATTTTTCAGAAGGACATACTCAAATTCAATTTAATTCTATCAGAAATCAGGACCACTCCTAAACCCTGTTGCCTGTAAGAAGCAACCTAGCAAAATAGCAAAAACATAACTGATTCAATTTTAAGAACCACATAAGAAGGTTGTTTAAATATTTTCCCCTGACCTAGAAATTAGACATTGTAAGCCATCAGCATTTTTAAATATCTAGGCTTCACAAAAATCTATGTGAATCTTCAGCCGCTAACTTTAATGGTTGAAGGATGGAGGCAGATAAGTGTCCATGAACGGGTATGATCCTTGTTCTAAATCAGGTTGCCAAGAAAAGGTAAATAAATAAGGCATCCAGTTGGTCAACAAAACAATTGATGAAGTTCCAAATTCATAATTTTGGTGCATAAGATATTTGAAAATCCACTAATCCATCCCTCAAGGCAGACATATTTCATGATGACAAAAATTGAGAAAAATATAGCTTACAAAATATACATGATCAAAAAGATGCAACACTAACCCCTAATAAATCAAGATTAGAATTTCTCAACTCATCCATGCTCCCCTATCCACAATACAGTTCTTCATAATATTTAAAGTGTAATTTGAATTTGATTATCACCTAATTATAAGACACAACAAATGCAAACACCTTTTATTTGGCAAACTCCAAATCACTGAAATTGATCATAACTATTCAGTTTTTTCATGTTCAAGCAAACAATTTGTTATAACTATGCAAAACAACAGCAATGTGTTTTACCTTTGTAAGTGTTGTAACCTTTGCTGGGGGTGAAGCCCTGGATATCTCTCTGTTACCATCCACTAACAAGTAACGGTACCCACTAACGTGATAAGCATTCTCTCCACCCCATCCCTTTGACAACTTTTCTTCAACTTTCAAAATCTTTAGTGATGCCTATAAATTTTAGAAAAAGCAAGAAAAAAGAGGTGGTCAGCCGTGCTGATCATGGAAACATATCATTTTTCAATTTGGTGTATTTATGTTGAACCTAATAAATAAGGACCATTGTTCGTTAGGACTACTTTGATGCTTACATCATGTTTATTCCTTCATTTGGGATGTCCTACAAATAAGTGTCATTTAGAATATGACTATATCTATCAAGAAGACAAAGGTTTTTCAAACGTTTATATCATCAATCCTTGTTCATACCAACTATATATTGGAAAAGATGGATGCCAAAACTTTGAGTGCGACAAATGAATGAATTGGCAAGAAAATTTATGTAACAAGACTTGGAAAGGAACGAATATATTTCTAATATCAAGCCCAAATAGTGCTGTTGGTTTGGAGCAAAAGAGAAACATAACCTATCATAACTTGCAATCCAAACAAGCAGAAACCACTAAGGCAAAGGGCTCTATAGGAGGGCAAAGGACCTAAGATACAAAAGGAAGATTTTGAAGGATATGAAGTGACACTAGAATAGAGACAAGACAACTCTATAAGAAAGACAATGTGGGTACAAAGAGAAAACTGCATCGAATGTGTGAAACTAACAGAAGAGTATTTAAATGAACTGGTTGATAAACGGAAATGCTGATGGTAAGTATGATATATAGCACGTGTAAGAACCAACATTTTCAAGAAGTTGTTGTTTCACAACTGAAATGCCTTGCTCCCCATTGAGGATGGATGAAAAAGGAATAAGAACAATCAATGTAAGGCTTCTGTACTGATAAGCACAGAGATACATCCTCTCCTCCGTCTGCCGTAGCCAAACTGTTGGAGTGGTAACATTCAAGCTACCAGCATCCATACCCCAAATATCAGTACTAAGAAAACCATCTTTCCCTTTGAACCACTTGTCATGCTGTAAGGGCCTTGTAATACGATATCTATTATCTCCAGCAGGAGAAGTATCACGTGAGCCATAAAATTGTTCTGAAACAGATCCAGCGTGGGCCAAGGTCGATCCAGTAGCAACATGTGATGAAGAATTTCCTTTGCGTAAATAGGTCCAGGAACTTGCACCAGAGGATAGAGCATGCGGCGTTAGCCTTAGAACAGCATATGTGAATAAGTTTATGGTATCCTCCTGAGAACAAGATCATTAGGAGCATTAGTATTAAATATGAAAAACGCCTAACTGGAATCGTTCCTATCAGAATTTTGACAAGGTATAGTTATTTCGCTGTTGAAGATTTATGCCACTTTAGGATAAAAGGTGAGGCATCTAACAAAAATGAGAAAACTAGATACATCAGCTTCAAAAATTGGACCATACAGGAGAAAGTGTTGTGGATACGAGCAGGTCCTGAAATAAAATGAGTGACGAGCACGGTGTGTTGCCAGCACAAGATTCTAGTACCCTGACCAGTGTCTGCCAAAACAAGATGGAATCATTAAAACTGTAAAGAAATAACAATTGCACAACTCCCAGTTTAAGGTGCATATTTTACAATTTGTCTTATATGCTTACAATAGACAAATAGATAAAATTTTTATCAAGCATAGAAGCAGTACTTGAATGCAATAAACTTCTAATATCCTGGTTTTAAAATGTTTCAGTTCAAGTTTAAAAACAATTTGAAAACTGGAGTAGAACAAAAAAACAGAATCATAGAATGCTGCCAACTCTGGCAACTGGAATAAAAGGTCAAATAGGACCATCCAAACGCATTTTGGGAACAACCAAACATTTAATTACAAGATCAACCATCAAAATTGTGCAATTCCCTTCATCCATTAATGCTATATCTTTTATTCTAGTAAACTTAAAAAGCAAAGCAAACAGAAGCATCTAGTGCTCTATTAAACTCCTTTTACTAGTTTTTCTTAATTCCCTTCATCCATTAATGCTTGTAGATTGTGCATTTCCCTTCATCCATCAATGCTATACCTTATATATACAGTTAGAAGAAAATAAGATAACATGATATTGGTAAGTGTGTAGCAGTTCTATAGACGACTCGTGATTCAGGATCTTACAGCTGAGCTTGATTGTGTTAACTTGCCAACTGACAAGAGAAAAAAATCTTGATGATTCCAAAAATAATTATACTCATATCTATAGTGTCATTTTGCACTAATTATATAGCTAGAAATTGATGGTGGGAAGAATATATGGGAAACTTTTACACCTATGGTGGAAAAATTGGTTTGATGGATAAATTGATTTGGAGTAATGATGGCACCAGATCTCACAATCAAACTATATGATTATGGAAAGACTTGTAAGCAGAACAGACTCATTCAAGCACAGAATTATCAATTTGACATTATACAATCTGGTCACTAATGAATTTGGTTATAAGGGAACATAACCTGAAACTACCAAAATTTAAGTTTCTTTATCAAAAGTAGAAACTTTAAACCACTTATTTGGTAAAATATGCATGAATTTTAACATTTCAAGTACATATGACTACTGAACACAATTCTTAACACAGACCTGAACTTCAATTGCAGCTTCCCGTCCTACAGTTAGCATCTGCACAGTCCTTCGTTCCTTTAAACAGTCACGGAATGATGGCAACTGGAGTTTCTTCCCAACCAGAAAATCTGCCTCAAAGATAAAAGTTATACATAAGGCATGAGATATAGCAACTTCAGCAAAACTTGGAAGCACAAATCCAGTGAAGGCCATTTGGTACAGCAACTTCAGCATTACCCCAGCAGCACTCATCCAAGGGAGACCGCTTTTGACATGCTGACAATTAGTGACTTACAATGAAAAATTTTGAAGCAAAGTCAAAGGAACAAATAAAATTAGCACAATTTTAACCGCCCATAAAATTTCATAACAATTTACCTCTCAGATAATCCATGATGAAAGGGTATAAATGAGCTCGAGTTAGTTCTCCACCAGGTTCTCTGTCAAGCAATGCTCTCATAGATCCGTGAAACATCATGAAAAGGGAGTGAATTTCCTTAAGAACCTCTCTTAACGCATCAATCCGCCATATGGCTTCCAACTCCTTACTTTTCTCCACTACCTAAAACAAGGTATAGCAGATATCAGACTTACCTAGAACAGATTTGACAAAGGTTATAATGACAAATTCTAATATTAAGGGACCAAAATGTTTCAGATTGACCAAGATATATGCACTTTTTGCTTTTCCAACAAAATGCCAGTAATTAAGGAAATACTTCTATATAATGTTAAAATGATTTCAACACAGTCTATTGACATAAATAACAAATCATTTCTGCATCTATTTGTAAAATTATCATTCAGAAGAAGATGGACATAGTAAAATATCTCATGCAAGAAAGTTATAATCACGTCCATACCATAACCATCCAGATATCCGGCTCTGCCTCGTAAAAAACATGAGAATGTCTCTCTGCTTCTATAACCTCGCAAGCAGCCTCCGGAGAGAAAATTCTGCAGAAACCTCAAATTATTCCTCAAAGAACTAGCTACACTACCAAATTTAGTTCTATATTAACTTGAATGCATTCGATCACGAAAGCGGTTACTTAGTACTGACCGCGTGAATGTAATAAGCCCTTCACTGAGCCCAATCACGGAGAGTTGAGTCGAAAAGGGCAAATCAGCAGGAAAGAAGAACAAAATTTTGTCAAGTTCTTGGCCTTCATGCTGGCCCCTTCTCAAATCAAATATGCAGAGTTGCATTCCTTCACTAGCAGTGCCAATAGAGGCCAAACCCATAAAATTTTTTGTACTGGTTCAATGGACCTAATTGAAAAAAATAGAAAAGCAAAATTTGAATGCAAAAAGCTATGAAGTTAAAATTAATGGGAAAAGAAGGGGAAATTTAAGATAAAACGACGGAACAATGCGAAAAAGACTGACTTGACACAGCAACGAAGATCAAACGCTGAAATGCTTCGTATAAAATTTGGTGACGGAGCTTCTCAGATCCTCAGTAACCAAAAAAAGAGAGCAAGACTTTGAATAGTAGGTGGAATAAGCAATTGTAAATTACTAACAAAAAAACAAAAAAGGATCGGGCTAAAGCCCAATTGAAGGTTGGGAGTCAAGGCTTGGGCCGAAAGCCCAAAACTGGTCTTCCCGAATTGCTTAGGGTTTCTTGTCTACCATTCAATTGTCAAGCTTCTCAATTTGGTTGCTGGCAAGATACAGGGAAAGGATTTTCCGTTTCTTTCCTTTCTTGGGTTACAGGGTGGAACGTTTGGTGGATAAATGGCGGCTAGTTTTGCATCTAAATGTTCCCGCGGTACGTAAGTTTATGAAGTTTCTCTTTATTATTACAAGTAGTGATTTTGTAACGGTAAGAAATGAGATTATGTTGACGATGGAATGTACATAGTAGTCTCGGCTTGATAAAAAATACTTGTAAGAGCTATGTTACTCGGTAGAAATTAACTTACTTCAGTTGGGAGGTTAAGTCAAATCATGCTGAAGGGTCCTGAATGCTGAAGGTTGTTCGAACTTGGCTTTGCTAGTGATTGAAATGTTCCGGAGTCTATACCCAATTCCTTAGTAGCTATTAGTATTACCCAGATTTCTTTGAATGAAAATAGGGTTTTGATTCTGGTTCTAATTCTTTAATGGATTTCTCCTCGTTGACTCACTGTATCTTTTTTTCTGTTGGAAAACAAAACTAGTGGGCCGCTCATTGTTAGGAGGGCTTGGAAATAACTTGTCTGGTTTGCAGAGTGCATCGAATGAGGTTGTGGGCAACAATGTATGGTCTCAGGTGATTGATTCTTTCCAATGCTTGTTTTAAGCTTATGAGTTAATTCTGATGAAGTTTAATTTGCTTCATGTGCGATGTGCTTCAGATTATTAAAGAGCCAGGAACAGGTTTCTCATAATCTTCCAAAAAGTGTGATGGAAATAAGTAAATGAATTTGACTAGGAGGTTATACCGATTGTCTACTGACTCTTATCTCCTTAACTATTCTATTAAAAGTTTTCAGTGAGTTTAAGCCTTGATGTCTCAAGTTTGCCGTATGTCTGTGACAGTTTAGAGCAAATTTTAAACCAAACCTACACTCGTCTTCTGATTTCTGTTGAACTTGAGCTTAGTGCTAGCTTAATCTGAAATTGTACTGAGTCCATGGTTACCATGCCAACTTTCCAAATCAATCCCATCTTTCTGTGAATTTTTAGTTTGACTAATAATAATAAGGAAGGCTGCCAGGCTGGCTTTTAAGCATCCTCAACCAAAGACCAAGGAGATGATGCTATTGTAGATTTGTCTTAGTTTCTATCCTCTGCGACAAACATGATTCTGTACTTATATGTAGAAAATGTATGCTATGTTAACCAAAGGCTAGATACTGTCACTTTTATTTAATTGTCTGTCTTAGCTGGGGGTGGGAAGACATTATTTTGCCTTCATTTTCAGCTATTTAACAAAGTCAATCCTGAATGACCTTTGTTTAATCAAAACTCTATATGTCTAATCCTTGTTACCTCTTTTAAACAAGACCTTTCTGTTTTTTTTTTTTATGACGTTTTACAGCAGCAAAGGACTTTCATACAGATGAGGACTGTTCTCAAAGTTGTGGACAACTCAGGTGCAAAAAAAGTGATGTGTATACAAGCTCTAAAGGGGAAGAAAGGAGCAAGACTGGGGGACACTATAGTTGCATCAGTCAAGGAAGCAATGCCTAATGGAAAAGTGAAGAAAGGAAAGGTTGTCTATGGTGTGGTTGTACGGGCTGCCATGCAGAGGGGTCGTTGTGATGGGAGTGAGGTCAAGTTTGATGATAATGCAGTCGTACTTGTTGATAAGCAAGGCCAGCCAATTGGGACTAGAGTATTTGGGCCTGTTCCTCATGAGCTAAGGAATAAAAAGCATGTCAAGATCCTTACTTTGGCCCAGCATATTGCCTGAGGTATGGCTCTCTTCATCTGCTTGGCTATGTGTCCATGTATCAGTAAAAGATGGAATTTAATCATTAGAGTGCTAAATCAACCTTTTTTCTCTTCCTGATTTAGCACCATAGAGTACCAAATTACTGCCATTGGGAGCAATATCTTTTTCTCACCGATTCAGCGAAGATATAGCCTGGGGGAATCATTTTTAAATGAAGATGCAAAACTTTGTTTTGAGCTGCAAAATCACTCTTGGTGTTTATAATGATGTAAATTTTAAGAGGGTCATTAACATGAAAGTGGGTGAAGATTATAATAATATGTCTTCTCTTCTCGTATTTCTGTTTTAGATTTATCACTTTCTTGTGTTTTTGGGTTCGACCGTGGGCACATGGTGGTGGACTTACAATTGCCTGGCAAAGGCACAAAAGACTGAACAACTGAAGTAAACTTTCATGGCCATAACCAACTACTTATTATTGCAGAACCAATGGAGGAAGAAATGGAAGATATCAGAAAGGCCCATCCCCCTCAAAACAAGAGAAAAACCGGCTTTGATGATGGAACTAAGCATGTTGATTGAGGTAGCAGAGGAAAGGTGCCAGTGGCGGCCTGAAGGTTATGAATGATTTACAACCCATTTGTTTGTGGGCGTGGTCTTTAATCAAATGAAATGTAAGCTTAGTTTCAGTCAGTGGAGTACGAGTTTGTTCACATGGCAGCAGCAAGTTTTTTTGTTCAAGGAGTTAGCTAAATATTACTGGCCTCTTTTGTGTAGTTTTGTTCACCAATGTTGCATGGGGTTAAAATCTTTGATTATGGAAGATACTTAGCAGTTAGCACTCAAAAAAATAGGAAGATAACAGTTTCCTCGAAGAGCAAAATTTTAAAGTAAATAATGAAAAAATTTTTAAAAAAAAAAAGGGTTTCAATATAAGTTTAGTATTAATTCACTCTAGGTGTTATTAAAATGTTAAATGTAGTTACAGTTAGGTGGCGTTTGTTTGCAGGGATGTAAAGTGGCATTATCTGTAATGTGTCTAATTAAATTACATTGCAGTGTTTGTTTTGTAATAGATCATTGCAATATCAGATTGCAACGCAATCACATTGCAGCTCAAAACCAATGCAATGTGCATTACATTGCAGGTTGCAATGTTTGCAATGTTATTAAAGATATTTTTGCCTTTCAATTTTATTATTTTATTAAAAATATTTTATAATATTATAATTAAAATAAAAAATATTAAACTAAAATATAAAAATTAAAAAATAAAATATAAAATATAAAAAATTAAAATTTATATAATATAGGTAAAAGAAATTAAAATATAATATATAATATAAGAAATAAAAATTAAAAAAATAAAATATAAAAATTAAAATTTATATAATATAGGTAAAAAATATTAAAATAAAATATATAATATAAAAATTAAAAATTAAAAAATAAAATATAAAAAATTAAAATTTATATAATATAGACAAAAGAAATTAAAATAAAATATATAATATAAAAATTATATTAAATAAATGAAATAAAATATACAAAATTATAATAAAAAATAAAAATAAAATATATGACATTAAAAATATATTTAAGAGATAATATTATATAAAAATTAATAATAAAGAATACAAGTATATTAAATTTACATTTTAATAAATAAGGGTAATTTTGTAAATTAACATTACATTTCCTGTAAAGTACTTGTAAAACAAACACTGTAATGTTATCTTCCTTGCATTTTAATCATTACATTACTTATATACCAAACACTGTAATGTTATATTTCTTGCAATCACATTCCCTGCAATCACATTATCTGTAATCACATTGCATTGTAAAATACCAAACGTCACCTTAGATCAAGTGTGTGTATATATATATATATATATTCACTAACTTAAGAATGTTAGAATATTAGATGCTTGATTATTGAAATATTAAATGATTTTATAACATTTTAATAATTTTAGTTTGCAAAGTAATAACCTCAAAATACAATATTTATTTTTAATTATTTATTTATTTTCTGGTAATGTTGGACGTACTTTGTAAGTTATTTCTATGAATATTCTGTAACATAAAGTTTTTGAAATATTAAATATAATGTTCTGAAATGTTAGGTAGCTCTATAACTTTTTTGATAACTAATCATCCACAAAATTAGTAACCTTAAAAATGCTCCTTTTTTTAACTAATTTTTATCTATTATTGATAATTTTGGAAGTACTTTGTCAATAATATTTATGGAAAACATGAACAAATAGGGTTATTGAAGTATTATAAAATAGTAAGAAACTCAAACACGTAAAATAATTATTTGATACTTATTGAAAGAATTTAAGTAATTCTCCGTTATTTTCTATTTCACTTCATTCATTTTTTTTTTCTATTTCAAAGATAATTATAATTATTTAATTTAAAAATTTTTATTGATATATTTTTAATATGAAAAATTATGTCTGTTTTATGAAAAGTTATATATGAATAATTACGTTTTTTCGTATTAAAAAAATATGATAATGAAGGTGCATGGGTGCTGACGTGAGACCGCATACAGCATAAAGATGCTGTCACCCTCCCCAGTCCCACTACTCCCACAACGTCCACAATCCGCTTGTGCTTCAACTCCACAGTCTACTCTATATTACACACTGCATCATCTCTCCCAATTCAAACATCTAATTCCAAACAAAACTTCCAATTCAAAAATCAAAATCTAAGCAAAATCACTGAAAATGAAATTGAAGATCAAACCATCGAAGAACAAAAAGATGGAACCAGCAGCTGCGACGACGACGTTTGTAAAGAAGAAGCTCCGTTCAAAGCGACCTCGAAGAAGGCGTTCTCAGATTGCTCCATTTGTTCTCCAAAAGCGAACGACTCTTTCCGTTGATTCCAGTTCCTGCTCTTACTTCGATGCCGATGAAGTTTCTTGCAATTCGAGCCGAGTTTCAACTCCGAAGAAGAGGAAGTTTGGCGAAATCCAAGGTGGCTATGGAGCTAAAAATCAAGGAAATGATGAAATTAGAGATTCACAGTTTAGGAGGATCACGAGATCGCATTACAAGAAGGAAAGAGAAGCGAAAGGAAATGAAGGTGAAGTGAGTGAATCTTCTTGCGTTGAATCCAATTCTGGTGCTGATATACGTGCTTTTGGTGAACGAAGTTCTAAGTTGAAGAAACGAAGCGAAAATTTGAAGGAAATTGAGAAAAACGACGCGGTTTCGGTTTCTCTCGAAGTCGTTACGCGATCGGATATTTCATGCGTCGAGCTGATTCCTCATGAAACCACAAAACTCTTATCGGAGAGGAAAGAGAACGACCTCGTTTCGGTTACTTCCGGTTTTGAGTTTTGCTCAACTTCGAAGTTCGGCACTGCATTATTCAAAGAGAATCTAAACGACGTCGTTGACGCCAATTTCACCGTTTCGAACTCGGAGTCTGTTGTAGACCAAAATCCGAAGAGCTTCTCCGGTTTAGATTCTTCGCAACTCGCTTGTGACGAACAGTTCTCATTGGAGAAAGTCGTGTCTGCAGACTCATCGAGTCACGAGACTGCATTTTCTGAGCTGCAATCGGATTTTTTCCCTGAAACTTCAGATTTAGATTTGTTAGATTACACTCCTTCTCTGTTCTTCGATTCTGGAAGCCAATTCTCAGAGAAATCGACCAATGACTCTCCTACTTCATTGACTTACTCTCTTTTTCTCGAGTTCAAACAACAATTCTCTAGATCAACCTCTCCTTTAGATACTAAATTTGCTTCACGCGTTGAAGATGAGCGTCACCTTAATCATACAGTAATAAGTCTACACAACATTTTTCAGTTACTTCTTTGACTGAATTTTTTTAATTTGAATTAATTTTAGTGATTTTTTTTGTTTCTATTTTTGTTAAGTTGGGGACTTTTGAAGACGAGGAAGACGAGGAGACTTATAAGAGGTTGAGAGAGAGAGAGAGAAGGCAAGTGTTTTTGCGTGATTATGCCGAGGAATACCGATTCACAACTGACTACGGCGATCTTATTCTCCAACAACGTTCTTCCATCGTCCGCTGGATCGTTGAGGTCAGTCAATTAATCGTTATGGCGATCTTTGGTTTTCTCAAAGCACTAGATTTTTAGTTGCTTTTCTGGACACGTTTGAAGAAGATGCACAAGTCAAAAACTACATTTCAGATATTTCTCTGCATTGAGGATTTTCCACGAGCACTGTGTAATTGAATCATATTTTGACACGTCACTACTTTAAGGCACGAAAAGCAAAGACATGCTACAACTTCTCCTCGTGCTGTTCAACTATTCATGAAACGGCGGTTACTATGAAGAATCCCAGCTATAGTTCGCTTTCCTTTGCTTCCTTTTAATTGGCCAAGGCTATTTGAAAGTTTTCTTTTTGTTTATTTATTTTTTCTTTTTCCTTCGTCATTTTGCTGTTTGAACCGCTTGGTGATAGATTGTGCTAACCTCGGTGGCCTGTAACTTTGGTGCCTCGTAGGCGATTCTATCGCATCCCCTTCAGGCTGTAACTGAATGAGTCTTGGTGTAAACTGTAAAGTTAAGTCGATCGTTTCATATAGATGGCATTGATCGTTAAGGCTTAAGGCATCTGAGAACTCATTGTTTTGAGCTAAACCTCAATCTCCTTTGCTGTGTTTCTCCTTTTAACCCTGAGCATTTTTAAATTATTTTTTGTTGTTAGCTTGCAGCAACATCCATTATAATATCTTCTTTATTTGTTTAATTGTAATGAGTTGTAAAAGCTGATTGGGTATGTTTTCTGATTATCAATAAGCAGCAATGTACTGCAAAGGATTTCCAGCAGGAGACAATATTCCTTGGAGTTTGCTTGCTTGACAGATTCCTTGGTAAAGGATACTTTAAAAATAGAAGGAGTCTTCAGATCGTTGGAATAGCCTGCCTTGCGTTGGCCATCAGAATTGAAGAAAATCAGCCTTATAACAGGTGATTAGCAAGTCGCACTCTTTCCATGAACCTCTCTAAGGGAATATAGAAAATAACGATGGAAACTTGTTAGATTGTTTTAACATGTTTTATTACAGTCCACAGTGGCTTAGGCCAATGGAAAAGGTGAAAATAACCTTAGAATAAGGATCATAGTTCCTTTTGAATTGAATTTTTTTTTCTGACGAAAGGAACCTGCTAAACTAAATTTATGTGTGGCTATACATATATCAGTGTTCGGCAAAAGAATTTTTGCATAGGAAGCAATACGTACAGCAGAAATGAAGTGGTGGCCATGGAATGGCTGGTGATGGAGGTTCTCAACTTCGAATGTTTCCTGCCTACCATATATAACTTCTTGTGGTACACTTTTTCCTCCCAAGTCCAAAGAACCTACTGTTCAACTCATTTAGACTCAACGCTTATACATGTTCCTTTAACTTTTCCCTTTAATTATTTATTCTATGAAGTGTACGCGCTGCTATTTTTGACCTGTTTTCCCAAACATATTATAAACTGAAGCAGGATTTGATCTAAAATTATCCTAGGTTCTACCTGAAAGCAGCCAAGGCTGATGCAGAGGTCGAAAAGAGGGCGAAGTATCTGGCGGTGCTTGCACTGTCAGACCACGAACAGCTGCGTTATTGGCCATCAACTGTTGCGGCCGGGATCGTCATTATGGCTTCTATGGATGGCAATCAACATACATCATATCACCAAGTCATTGAGGTAACAAAATTTTACACTCAGGATGTGCTGTTGAAAGATGCAGAAGCTTCGAGTTGCCTCATGAGACACAGGGGCAGATTATTTTTGCCCCTCGTCAATAAACTAATGCAGATAATTATACACGATAATATCACTAAAAGCATGGCATAGTACCGCGTTATGTTCTACAGAGGGTTGAAACACGATAAATATTTTATTTTAGCTTGCAAAACTATACTTATCCTTTTTGAATTTAATTACTAACTTCTACACCAATAATTAAGTAAATCCTTATATTGAGAACGATATAAAGTAACTACTTGTCACACATTTTGCAGTACTATCTTAACTTGATCATTGTTCTCCTTGAAGAATATCTTCAGAATCTCTTTGTACTAGCACTAATCTATATACTGATGTACATTAAAATCTCCTACAATCTTAATACTCTGTCTGTTTTGCAGATTCATATGAGAACCAAAGATAATGATTTGCCTGAATGCATGATGGTATGGTCACTACATGATGGAATTATGTTGTAAAATAATTTTTTTTTTGCATCATCTGGCTGATAGTGCTGCTGGTTCCTAATTATGTATTTATAATATTCATTTGCCTTTTTTTCTTTCTTCTCTGCTTCATATCTATCATTGATACATTATTAAGTTCGCTGATAATGTCGACTAAACAGAGCTTGGACTGGTTGGTACAGTATGTAAACTAGCATCATGGCAGAGAAAGGAACCTGAACATCATTTAGCATTACCATTTTTTCCTCCTTCAACAAAAGCATTTGGTTGGAAGCTGGGTGGCAGAGACCTCAGCAAAGCCTGATCAACCAGGGGGTACAGGTAACAAAATTTGCGCCGTCCCCCCAAAAACAAAAAATCGGGTAATTGAAACCTAATTCCTTTCCAACTTACTGTTGAAGGATATTTGTTGTAAGCTGTTCACAATTGTAGTGGAAGCTCATGTGAAATAAAACACACAACTATATTTTTTTTGCACGCTCAATAACTGCAAATGCAGTATTGTGTTAAAAAATATTTTGTTACCATACATGCAATGACAAAATTTTATAGCTGTAGTAATAAGAGTGCCTTGTTTTTGTTTTTCTTTGTGTTTCCTCTCACGCTCTTCACGTTAGTGTAGTAATTAGTAGAAACTATATTAAGTCTTGTTCTTACATTAGCTGCTAGAATTGGGTGCAACAGTTCTGGAGTTTAACTAAATAATGACCCCAAATATACATGCGGGCCATCAGTGTAACTATTATTTGGGATAAGCAAATAACTTCGAAACTAGGTAAAAGGCAAACATTTTGATTACAGTTACAGCTCACTGAAAATGTTCTGTTAGTATTTGCCAGGGAAGAGTACAAATTACAACCTCTTAAAGCCTCGGGGAAAAGTTTAAGACGGTTGTCAAAAGAAAACTGATTAAACGTTTTCATCATTTCTTCTGAAAAAGAAAAGAACAGACAAAAGAAAAATAGTAGCAACAGAAAAAATACAGGACACCAATAAGAAAGGCCTTAATAGATATTTGAATAGATTACTGCTGGCTACACTACTTTCTTTCTGATGTCATAAGCCTATTTTCTCAAGGTCCATGGCCAGCCAAATGCTGTTTTAGCAATTCTTACCGCTTCTTATTTGTACAGCACCAAGCTCAATTGAGATGTAAATATAATTGCTAATTGTGAATTTATGGCATGTTTTGCTACCTCAGGGAAAAGATCAAGTACCTTGTAGCAGATAACTAAAGAAAATTAAACATGATGTCTAACGAAATTTTTAATTATATAAAAAAATTTAAATAAATTTTTATAATTTTATTTTAAATCAAATAAATTTTTATGTTTTTAATTAAAATACTATGTATCATTATATATATCATATAACACTGATACGACATATTTATATATTATAATAATAATAACATGATATGTTAATATAACATTATATCTTAACTATATAGTATTTTTAATTTTCCACATCAATACTATGTTAGTATCATATAAATAAAAAATGACAATAAACATTTTAATTAATAATAATTAATTAATTATTAATTATAAAAATTTATTTGACTCAAAATAAAATACAAAAACTTAATCGAATCTAATAAAAATATTAAAACTTAGTTAAATTTTTTTTGAATATTTAAAAATTTTTTTTGAGATTATGTCAAAAAAATTGTTAAGGCTTCATGAAATCATTCCTAAGTATAATTTAATAAGCAAAAAATTGCTCAGCCTCCAATTCCCGAAAGAAAAGTGCTATGTTTTGCTCAAAGCACCATAAAAAATTTGTCGAAGATTAGTATCATATTCACTTGGCATCTCATTCATCCAGATGCTGATAAAAGAGTTTTTGACACAGATTAAAGCACACACTCAGAAATTCATCTGAATTACAATCTCGTGTAACAGTGTATTGTACAACAGAAAGGATGGAAAAGAAGGAAAGAATCAAGGCATTCAAGGAAAATGAAAATTCAAAAGCAATCATATCATTCCAAGCTTACTATCAGTTGAATCAACTGGAACGATTGGAGGCTCTGCTGCTGAAGATTCATCAAGATGGAGCTGTGCAAAGTCATTGATGATCCCCGTTCTCTCCTTGTAAATGATCTCCTTTTTTTCCTCCTCTGCCTTTTCAACCTTCTCCTTCGTCAACATGCCCACATCCTCAGCTGCCTTCGTGACTGCACCAAATGCATTTGAAAGCCACAGAGCTCCTGTGGATACATAACGGTTGCTCATAATGGCAGTTCCTGCACTACTTGCCTTCTGCTCAGCAACGGCAAAGACGGATTTTGTCTTTTCAGACACTTGGAATATCTCATCCATCTCTCTCATCTTTTCATTTACCACAGCTGTCCCAATGCTTAGCTTTTCACTCAGACCCATTTTTTGATCAATAGAAGTGACTGCGGCAGAGGCATTTGATGTCAAGTGATGCCGTTCATCAAACGATTTTGCCTTGTTGATGGCATCCTTTCCCAAGACAAAGCCCTTGGCAAGCATGGTGCTCATCACATCTTCAGCCTTCTTCACAGTAGAATCAGTAACAGCTGGCTTTTTCTCCTTCATAAAGCAATTGCACAATGACGAGCAAAGCACAACATAGTGAATATGCAATAACTCACTTCTTCCTTCGAATTCTTATGGATGCACAACAACAAACATGCCCTTCCCTTATTCACACTGATGGAAAACTGGAAAAGAGAAATATGCACACACTAGAAGACTCAAAATAGTAGAACATTTCCAGCTGGTGAGCCTCGGTGCTAGTTCAGTTGATATGTTCTTATAATAAATTGCAAACAGGCTAACACCAGACTAGTCCAACAATAATGTTACAATGGGTTAAAACTTGATTAGTAACTATGTACGCACAACAAGCATTCCAGTGTTTCAATTTACTGTCCACCAACTATCTTCACAAAAGGCTCATTCAAAGATTTGAAAGACATTAAGGCCAACCATCATAAAACCAGGTAGTTTTGAAATATGAGTAGACATGCATTTACTATCTTAATTATCATATGCACCTAAAAAACACAGAATCTGGCATTCACCATATAATCCTGACAACCCAGGGATAGCAAATATTATTAATATTATTACTTCACTGAAGCATGTAATGTATAGCATTAAATTGCATAGAATCATCCTTATCAAGAAAAAAGGCTGTAGCTTATGGTTTAAAGGAGGAATTTACCATGTTTGACACAAGAGCTTCAGGGGGTAGCTGGTAATCCTCAACAGGTGTGATATTGACAGAAAGATCGACTATTGTTGCACCCTGAATCAATCAATAAGTCGAAAACTTATTCAAAATGAGTACTCTGCTCACCTAAGTTGCAAGCAAGCATGGAAGGCTGCAAATTGAAAGTCAAGCAGCTACACTAGAGGAGTGATTCTCTTGTGGAACCAGCTCATGGCTTAACTTTTAAGCAGATGACACAGGCAATGCTGATGACAATATCACAAAGAACAAACATTGAAACTTCCAATCAAGTTTGGTTCTTTGTTTCCACTTTCTTCTAGTAATTCTAGCTGATAGCATGTAAAAGACCATTATTTCTGAATGTTTCCAGAATTTTCCATGTAAAACACTAAAGCTGATATCCTAAGATATCCAGATGCCTATGGTAACGCTTTTGCCCAGTGGTACTATCTATAAATGTGAAACTTTCTAAGGAGACATAAGCATAAAAATTTTAATATTCGCTAACTAACATACAGTCAAAAGCATTGCTGTATCTGCTCCTTGTGAATCCTTGAAGGTAACATAAGCAACCTGAGCATTTTCAGTCTCCCTGCAAAATTCAGCACAACATTTCTGAAGGATGACTTGTCCAAACAAACCAGTTGCACTCCAATCAATAGTACCCACCTTCGCATTTCAACATATTGAATATCACCAGAGAAAGAAAAAAATTCTTTGATATCCCTCTGAGAAGCGGCTAGAGAAATGTTACTGACCTTAACTGTTCTTATCTGTACAGAACAAAAAAACAGCAGATAAATATACGCTTGCATCTCTAACAAGGAAACATTGCTTTGAAATTTAGGGTTATTAACCTATACACTGGTAGTGGAGTTTGAAGATGCCACAAGCAGTTTTTTTTATCTTAACCACGTGTCCATTTAAACTAGCTTAATAATTTCACAACTAAAAAAATTGATTCCTTATATGCAATTAAATGGACATGTAGCAAAGACATAAACCTGCTTGTGGAGTCTTAGAATTCTACTGCCCATGTATATCATAATAATCAGACTCATCAAACATTTTAAGATAACACTTATATGATTCCATGAAATGTGGCATCATGGCACAACTTTACGTAAAACCTCTTTCCATACAAACCAAAGAAGTCAAAAGAAGTAAACTGATAGTTCCAACTGGAATCGAGATAAAAAAAATTTTCTTTCTCTCTCCTCTGATGAACACCAAAATCTTGAAATGCAAAAACAATTAAAATTTATTTCACAGCCATTTCAATACTACTTTATCAAAAAGATGCAAAAAATACTCTAATTTAAAAGTCTAAAAAAGTTTAACTATGGCAAATGATGATCAACAGAGCTCTATTGTTAATAGCACCAACCAAAACAAATTTAAAAACAGTTTTTCCTCACATCTGAAACATTGATTGTCCAGTTCGCTGTACCATTTGTCTGTGGAACGGCTCCAAGACTCTGATTAGTATGGTCCAGTGAAACCTGAATATGCAATGATCAATTAGGAGTTTGAAATTAAAGCAGAGAAGCTCTACTTGGCAAGAAAAGTAATTTCAAGTTATAATAGCAAGGGATAACTAGAGATATGATTGACATGGATATACTAAATGAATAAGACAAATGTACATGAAAACCTGGTTCAAGATTATTCAACCAGAGAATTCATAAAAAGTAAAAGCATAAAACAGATAAAATTTCACTCTTTCCTTCTACCAAGAAAATTGCTCATCTCTACTTGCTACATCAAAACAAGCAATGCTGAACTGTCGGCAGAATGCTCTGGGATCATAACATCAATCGTAATTGAATCAAACATTTAAGTATTGAAAGGGCAACCATCAACATAATTTGCTTTGGAGATTTTATGCTTCCTCAAGTAGCCAGCTTTTATCTTATTTTTAAGATCAATATATAGCTCTCACCAGGCTTCTATACTGATCCTATCTGAGCCTACAAACTAATACCAAATATACTACTTAGAATTACCACACTTAATACTATATAACAAAAGATGCATAAACTCGATATAGCAAAAAATGTAATCCTAAAGGCAAACCCAAGTACCACATAACGATCAGGGCAAGTTACAATCTTTCTGGGTGGAATCATCAAAGTTACATGCTTTTTTACAGGTCAATTTAAAATTTCTATATATATCAGTCCCCATACTCCACGATTTGCTTCCAAGAAAGTTAAACAAAGCATCCAACTGAATCTTTGTATTTAAGTTATTTTCATAACCCAAGAACTATAATGAGGTCAACTATAAGAACCCAAAGAACCATTTGGCTCTAGTAAAGATAAACTCAAAAATCCAGTTTTTATGGTCTCATTTTTCCTACATTTTCCCGGCAACCAAACAGAACAACACCCACATTTCTTTTTCATTAAGTCTGTCTTTTTTTTTTCCATGAAGAAGTTGTTGGATCTAACTAAGCAAAGGGTCACATTCATCAAAACCATAAAAACTAAAGCAATGAACTTACCGACATCTGAAAACTGTAGGAAGAATTCCCTCGAAGATTTACAAAGAACCCAAGAATGTCAATGGAACAATGTAGGTTAACGAAACAAAAGAAATCAGGATTGGAATTTTGATTGGAAGAGAAAGGATGGTTCGGATAGAGGCAGAGGCGTCTTTATCTAGCGTGAAATGCGCGGGCAGAATTCTTGGAAGCGCGTTGAGTCTTGCCCCTTTTTCACTTTCAGCTGTAAAAACTGGATAATCTCTCTTTTCCGTTCTCCTTTACGAAAAATACTTTATACTAATTTATTTTTGTAATGAAACATGCTTTTTAATTTTATTAACTTTTTAAATTCCGGATAAATAGTATAAGTAATACTCTTTGGAGTTTTTTTTTTCACTTTTTATTGTAATTTTTTTTAAATTATGTGTTCTCTTTTTAAAATATTTAATATTTTATTTTTATAATATCTAAAATTATTTTTCATATATTTTTTACATTTTGGTATTAAAACTTTTGGATCACCAACCTAATAAAAATATTTTAAATTTTTTAATATATAATACATTAAAAATTTTAATATCAACGGATTAGGTATCTGTTAATTTTAAAGTATTCGAACTTGAACCTTATTAAAGTTTAGGGTAGCCAAACCTCATAATTATTGGAATATTTTTAAAATTTATTACTCGAATTCAAACATTATTACATATCCACTACTCAATAATTATTCGAATACGTTTAAAAACTCAGATATGTTAAAAAAATTTATTTAACTTTTCATAGATATTCAATTACCTAAACATGAATCCAAACCTATATCTAGATACAATTGAATTATATTTCACAATTCACATTCATGTTCCATACAATTTATTAATAATTAAATTTATAAATGCAAACAAATAATAAAATTACAAATTTACAACAATAATTATTTAATTTAAAATTATTAAAACTGACAAATAATAATTATATTCTAATCTCATAACACCTCTTTATATATATATATATATTATAAGTTTATGTAAACAAATGTATATATATTTATAATTAATAATTTTATAAATTATAATTTTTGTATGATTAACACAAATAGAAAGTAAATAGGTTTATATTAAAAGTATATATAATAGTAATTATATTCTTTATAATATGAAATAACATTCATATTATTTAAACATAATTAATAATTTAATAATTTATAATTTAAATATATTAATGACATTACATTAATAATTTGACTAACAATCATGTGTCATTAATATATCTATCAATTTCTATCAAAATAAATTATTCGCAAAGTTGATAAAAACGTAGATACACAAGTTCAAATCCAAACATCAACCAAATTTTACATATTTAATTTAATTATCTATATATAAATGGGTATAGAGTAAGATTCGGGTACATCTATTATATATTATAAAAATTATAATAAAATATATAAAAGGGTATAAATATATTTTAAAAAAAAATTATGAACAATTATGATTCAAAATAAAATTATAGGACTAGATAGAACACAATAAAAAAATAAAAATTTTTTTAAACAATTCATATACATTTTTAAACTTTATGTTAGAATAAAAAAAAAGAAATGAAACGTTTGAGCTAATAATTTTTCTTTTATCCTAAAACGAAGAACAAATAAACTCTAATGTTTTATCTATAAATCAATCCAAAAATAAATAAAATATTATATATATATATATATATATAGTATTGAAGTTTTTTTAATAAACAAAGGTTCTTATACAATAGTGAAGGGTGTAACCTCGTACCATATTGTCCCATTGCTAGGTTATATAGTATCTCACTCCCTAGTGCAATTTGCCTGGGGAGTAGGGGTCCAAGGTTTTAAGGAAAATAGTTGACCTTTGATTCTCAATATGAAACTTGTACGTTGATTCCCTTTGCCATTGTCTCGAGTCAGACTTGGTTCACCCAAACATGGTAAAACCTAAATAGCCATATAATTACTCATTATATCATACCCAATAACCCAAAACACTTGTTTTTTTTTTTTTATGGATTTAATACTAATAATTGGTTTAGTTTAAATTTCTTTTATACATGTGAAGATTATTATAGAATTTTGATTATGTTTTTAAACGTAACTCCAATACTTTTTTTCACAAAATTCAAATATAAATTTTAAAAATTTTAATCGTTGGAATATTCTTTTTAAGATTATGACAACACAATTTCGAAATATATCGTAACATAAAAGTAATAAATAATAAATAAGGATGGGATTTCTTCTTCTTTTGATTTCTCACAAGTCTCTTGCCAACCTTTTCATTCTACGAAAGAAAATTGAAGCGAAGTGGCAAGCTAAAACGTGTTAAGCATGGGCCCCATTATGATGGGGGAAGGGCAGCTGTTTTGAACACATACTCTTGAATGAAGGGCAGCCTAACTACAAAGCGAACAGATATTTAAAAAGGCTGAGAACAAGAAAGTCCAAAAGCCATATATTAGGATACCAAACGATGCATCCACGCCTAGTAAAGACAACGGCAAATACCCTCCTTTCCCTTTCAATTTCCCTGTTATCCATGCTCTAAACAATTGGCAAACCCATTCTTTTATAAGACCATCCCACGTTATGTTTGCACCCTTTGCAACATCCATCGCCATCACTCCTGCCAGCCAGCAATTTCCATGTCCAATTGTATATGTCGACGACTTAACATTCAGATTAATAATAATAATAATAATAATAATAATAATAATAATAATAATATGTATCTTTTATTCAAAGAATTAAAAAAAAAACCCGATATTTTTCTCATAAAGTTGAGATTTTAATGGAATTGCCCATATCGTCTTAGAAATAGCGTTGATCTTAGAACTCGTGCCAGACAATTCCCTGCAAAAATGGGGGAAAAAGTTTGGGGAAACCATGTGCAACATGCACACAAATGAGACTTTTACCTGGTTGTTGCTTGGTCGCAGGATGCTCACCATCTCCTATTCACTCACAGATGTTTCTTTTCTTTTGGCGGCTCTTTTTGTCTGCCACATTCATATAGATATAAATATGGAAAAGAGAGAAATAATAATAATAATAATAATAATAATTAAACAACACATTGTTGCCATGATGCAAGGGGAGGGGAGGGTCCCAAAATTAGACAGTTACCAAAGATCAGACGAAAGTAAGCACCATTACTTAACCGACAAAGATTGAGACAATGCTCTTGATCCAGGGCAAGCCCCTACAATATAAAAATTAAGGAGAAAAAATAATCACTCATGCCAACTCAATTAGAAACATTCCCATCGAGAGCAAAAGGCCCCAGAGTAATCAAATCATATTAAAAACATAATATAAGTATAAAGGGAAAGGGAAATTGTTGGGTGTAATAAGGAATATCCTATTCAAACCATTGAAAATTAAATTCCACCGAAAGAAAAACAAAATCATAATAGAATCCAATCAAATCTGTCAAAGGGGAGGGTAGATACAAGGATTAAAAGCCACTGCTGCAATTCAATACCATCTTATCTCTTTGCTCTTATGCTGTACATTCTGCTCAAAGGAACAAATTAAAAAAAAAATCACATTCGCTCAGGACATTGTGGGTCTGCCCTCTCAACTAACCCCAACTAAATTCCAAAACGAGGACTAGTCCTTGATGAGTGACTTTCTTCATTAGAAACAGTATCATTCTTAATCAACTGTTGTAGCTATAAATTTTATTAAGTACCCTTTCTGCAGTATCTACCAAAATTTCTGCATTTATTAACAGAAGGGAGCTCTATGAGGAATGCCTTTCCTTTTGTTCACTCGTTTCCTAGGCTTTAAACTTGTGCTCACCCATGTTTTTGTCTCCTCGGAAACATCTGTTGAAGAGATTGAGGATTGCTTTTCTTCTTCTGTACTTATTTCTGAATTTTGGTTGTCCTTCAGGGAAAGATCAGGGATCTCTTGTATTGGCAATTCCAGTTTATCGCTTTGGTCTTTAGGCTTCACATCAACAGTTGATACCTGAAGCATTTATACAAAGTGAGAGGGAAATTTCAAGCACAGAACTGGGGTTTTAGAAATAAATCCAATGGGAATATAAGTAGTTACCTTGCATGCAATGGAACAAAAGCGATTAGGCGGGTCTTGAAGGTATCTTCCGCAAGCTTCACAGGCAGCACCGGTTTTTGATTTTGTTGATGGTTTGGCATCTTTGGCTTGAGGCCGAGGATTCAGATGGACAGCTTTTTCACCATTGATTTTATATGTCTGTCAGATAAAAATCATTTCAGTAAAGGAAATCCCATGATCATTCCAATTTGCTACTAAAGCTTATCAAAAGAAAAAAGTGAAAGGCAATCAAGCAATCTCTGAAGTAATTATAAGCTGAAACTGTGGATATGGAAATATTGGGAGAAACCAATGCAGTAATAGAACAAATGGGAAAAGCAAATTTGGATTGCCTTGCAAACATAATGATAAGAAAATCTATTCTCTTTGATTTCGTATCTCAGTTTGTGCTCTCCTTAATTTCTACTGCTACTACTACTTTGACAAATCAACAATCAGAACAAAAAGATGTTTCATTACGAATTCATATTCATCTAATACAATATATCAGTAACAATTAGAAGAAATTAATGACAATTTGGTGCATTCTAATTTGTGATTGATCACCCCAAAACAATCTTTAATCACTTCCATAATACTATACAAAGCAGCAAGGCAGAAAATTGCATTGAATTTGATCATCAATTTACGAAAGTTTCATGGCTAAGAACCTGAATTTTGGAACAGTCAAGATGCTTCTGCATTTCTTGAACGCGAACGACATCTTGATAGACATATTTGCAGATCTGAAGCGACCGATGATGGCCGTGAGCCTTACAATGCCTACAAAACTCAAGACTACAGTCGATGCAAAACACGTTTTTCTCACTTTTCCTGAGGTCTTGATGATCAGAGCAAGAACCAAAGAACTCACTTTGGAGAAGCGTAGAGAGCCAATCTGTTTTCTTCTTTATGTATAACCCGCAACCCACCTACAATAACAAAT
This sequence comes from Theobroma grandiflorum, assembly GCA_036013995.1. Lineage (NCBI taxonomy): Eukaryota > Viridiplantae > Streptophyta > Magnoliopsida > Malvales > Malvaceae > Theobroma > Theobroma grandiflorum. The sequence goes on from CP142127.1 coordinate 3,795,623, forward strand.
GTAATCCACCGATATCAAAACAAAAAGCTTGCAAAGCAATGAACTTTTCAGCATTCTTGACTCACAATTCAATCAAAGTTTACAGCTTTAATTAGTACTCAAAAGCCGATTCAGAATTTGAGAAACAGATGCATTCAATATCAAGATTCAACATTAATGTAAATATACTGTCTTAGAAGTATAATTCACAAAAGATTTCAACAAAACCGGCACAATTCAACAAACTTCAACATTCAAGATTCAAAATTCAAACACCTACTGTAAAGCTGTTGAATTCATAGAAAGGTTAAGAGTTTCAACAAAATGAAACTGATCCAAGAAGCTATACAGGCTGTTTTCATGACTATATCAAGGCTGAGCACTAATTACTAGATTCAGAAAGACTGTGTTTCTTTTGTTTTCTATCTAAATTTTCCTGGGAACCAAACGGACACATGACAGCCAAATTAACATCAATCACCAATAAGAAAAACAGAGATGGCCATCATTCAAAACTGGAGATTACGCTTGACAGAAAAAACCAATTCAATAAAGAGACAACAGCAGTTAGTGAAAGAAACAGATTTCTCACCATTTCTTTGCTTTGAATTTGATATTTTTTGTTCGTATTTTCTCTGATCAGTGCTCTAATGAATACAATTAGCAAGCTTTAATTTGCAGAGAGAAGGAAGAAAGAGCGAGAAGAGAAGAGAAGTCTACAGAATGTGGAAAGAGTGATATAAGGAATGTGCAGTGAAAGATATTAAAATAAAATAAAAATAAAAGGAAAAACAAAATGGAAGGGGAGAAAATTTTGTGAGCAACGTTTTCTAAGAGAATGAAGTGACCTACCCTAGGCGGGAAAGGTTAATAAATCAGTCTGGTTGGAGAGTTAAAACTTAATCGGACGGCTATTAATGAAGTTGTTTAGTTGGACTCATCTTCATCATGATCATCATCATCATGATTCATGACCCTAAGTTAAAAGTAAATTTTTTGGTACTGTAATTTTTACTTCCTCTTAATTAATTTTACTAGACTTGCGGAAAATCGGAATTGAATAATTTTTTAATTTTTTTCTCAACATGTACAAAACCAAGTTTAAGTCAAAATTAGACGGATCGAAAATAAGTTTATCAATACTCGAATAAGGAACGGTTTGAACACGTTATAAACGAAAACGAAACAAAAAATGAGAGATCATTATTAATTACTATGATTATTATTATCATCAATTAAGATGCAGTAATTTCTCAATTAATTATGTTTTCCAAATTTTGAACAAATCATTAAATTATTTTAAAGAATGACTTTTTCTTAGACCTCAATTTTCTCCACTAGGTCAGCTCCTTTTCAGGTGGCAAATTTAAACATAAATAAATAAATAAAATACATAAAATGTCGGGATTAGTCAAATAAAAATTCATAAAGCAATGAAAAGAAAAAAACCCTAAATCAGGGTTCATTGAAATGACGATATTACCCTTCAGAAGATGGTGGAAAGGGAGGCTGTAATCGTGGACAAATTTGACTTTTGGTTGGGCATATTATGAGAAATAAAAAAGGGGGGCAGTCTTTATTTGTAAAAGTATAATAAAAGGCAAAGCTGTCCATAGAAAGGAATTTCCTATATTTGCTCCGAAATTTGTCAAGTTTGAACAGGATCAACATATGCTGGGGCAAAAGCATATCTAGGAATGATATCTTACCTGCCTTACCCACAACTCTACCCTTTTTTCAATTTTTGCAAATTTCTTTTTCACATTTTTCCAGGGTTATCCCTAGTTTTTGTTTGTCATTATCACTTTAATTTAATTTTTTAATTCTCAATGAATTAATTATAATAATAAAACATAATATCTAATCAAAAAATTTAAATAAATTTTTATTTATAATATTAACTTGACATGTTGATAAACGTGATATTTTTACTATTTACGTTAATATAAATATAAAGTGATAAGTAACGATTACAACCCTTACACTATTTGATAATTTTTGTTTTATTATTGGAGATTATCTATTTAGTTTATTACTTTGATGGCTTCTCTTTTTTTTTATAAAGCTTATTCATTTTGACCTTTTTAAATAAAATTAATTGGAGTCATTTCTTCAATATTTCAAAAATATTATAAAAAATTAAATGGCGTTCCTTATTTTTTCAAATGAAAAAGTCAAAATTTTTTACAAGTGATGATACGCATTTAAAACCAAAATAAAATGAGGGGAGGGGGGCTTAAAGAGGAAACAAAAGTAAACTTGAACTAAAGAATATGCTTTTTTCATGTTAGAATTTTATTAAAAGAAATATTTGTTATTGTGTTTTACATGTTAAATCCATTAGGTTTGACCAACACTATAAGAAATAGTACTGTAGATATAAGGAATTCAATCCACTAACCAAAAGCATAATGAGAAATTGTGTGAAAATTGGAAAGGTTAGACCTCTTTTTCTATTTTGGATAGAGAACATAAAGTGTTGATTTCTTTAAAAGAAGCACTTTTGTTTTTATTCAAGTGAAATTCAATCAACTTGAAAAAAAGAGGTGTAACATTTCAAACCCCCCTATCGTTGAGGGGGCTAGAGAGTTGGTAATTTTGTCACATATGTAGTGGGATTAATTGTTTTTTAGTTGATTTTTTGACTTACTATTTTGATCATGACTCAAAAAGAATGTGTTTCGCCACCTAGGGCTGGAGTTTGACATGACACCCACAAGATTTGCAAACTAATCATACTTTTAATCCTCTACTCATTTTTTCTCTTGTAATCTTTTAGGCTACTATTAACCATTCCTTATAGGATATTAATCAATTGTGCGGTCTAATCTTGGGTCTTCCTTCTTTCCCTTTAAGCAGATGAGGATAATTTCATGTCTAGTCGCATCAAAGGATAAAATGGCAAAAGTAGTTGGTCTCAGCCACTCTTGGTCAGTCTTGACATATGCTCTGTAGCCATGTGTTGCATTTTGGGCATAGTGTCTCCATTGTTAGTAAACTCTTGGGATTAGGGAGAGCCGCATAACAGCATAACCATTTCCGAGATTTCAATAGCACAATACACATTAGAAGCCAGAAAAACTGATGAGGAAAAAACTCCTCAGGTTCGGAAAGCTAGGTGCTCTCATCGTCCCCCTTTTCTTTCATCTTACTTAAATATCGGAGGCCGGAAGCTGTAAACCCCCGGCGGCCCTCAATACGCTTTAACTCGTTTTCATCTTTGGCATCAACAAAATGACAAGGAAAAGGTTATACAGGGCCCCTCCCCTCATACTAATCCACCGAATGCATGCACAAGGGACCCGAGACCCTGCGTTATTTCCGTGACCTCCCCTTGTCAAATCAACGCAAGATATGGTCTCTACAATAATTATTATATTGTGATTCTGGGGCCACTAAAAGTCTCAAAGGTTTCTGGACACATGCTTCCACAACCGTTCAGTTAATAACCCTAGTTGAGCTTCGTCAACAATACAAAGCACGATTCCATTCCATGCTTAACTGTGTCAAAGCCTTGGGACATGCACGTGGACCCGAAATAGCAGAGATTTCTCTAGAGAAAAGTCAAGCAACTTTGGTCGGCACATATGACTCTTACAGTCAGAAGAGTAGGGGTCGATACCATAAGTCACTATCATAAAAGACAGATATAAAATCGTTTCATTTCTATTTTTTTTTTGAAGATTCGTTTTATTTCTATTTTACACTCCGGAGTTGTTTTTGAACAATACTCTTATATTAGATATGAATGTAAACCCCCTCCTCCCCTGAAAAAGAAAATGTATTCGCAAGAAATGCACCAGAAGATTAGGGAGAAATAGTAATACCGAAACCTTTGTTGTATGAAGAGTCTCTGAAGCCAGACAAAATTGGAGGGAAGACCCATTTACATGTATACTCAGATCTTTGGGATTCAATTTGCCATGTTTTATGTTGACTACTGCTACCTGTCTCTCGCGAACAAATCCGAGCGGTTTTCCTATATTTCTCATTGATACTTTCCCCACCAGGTCAAAATGGATGATAAGAATCACCACAAGGAAGCAACAGAACTTTCTGACGGTCTTCACCTTCATCGTTTTAAATCAATCGAAGTGAAGATGGTGTTTTCTTTTACGACACCTATTGACATACCAACTTGCGTGTTTTTGTAGGCCCATGCCAATCGTCACTTTTAGGCTTGTGAGCATGACATAGGTCATGGAGATCAAGAGAAGGATCCAAAAGAATCTCCATGGCAGGGGGCTGTATGGAAGGTGAGCAGCATATACTGGAGTCAGCACTCGGATGACCTGAACACACAAAAAAGAATAATAATAAATTAAGCAATTTGAAATACTTGCCCAGAAAAAAAAAAATTACATCTTTACTACTTTTTTAAACCAAGCTAGAAATTCAACACAGAAACTAATTAACCAGAAATTGAACAAATCTTTTGAACCCTATTGATGTATCATTAGTAAATTTTGTGCTTTACCCTCGCATCCTACTGGCTAGCATTAATGCTTCCAACAAATGCAGAAATCTTATCACTTCAACTTTTGATTGAAGTGAGGAGGTGGTGAAATTAATGTCAGCTGTTTTCTCCATGACATTGGCAAATTTAGTTTGAAAAATCGAGTTCTACTTTCAGACTTTATTCTATACTACGGAGAGAGCGTTTTGCGAAGATATGCTATCAGGGAGAAACTTTTTATTCAGTATTGAAAGGTTGAAAGAAAAAGAAAAACTGCAAAAAGGCCAGATATGAAAAAACCATGTAAAAATCAATAAAAGGAACAAGAAGTGGGAGAGGGGAGAGGAGCAAGAAAACAATGGGACAAAGTATTAACAAGTACTCACCACACAAGCTGGTGCAAGTGGAACAAAAGTGAGATTTTTCTTGCCATCTTGAGTCTGTATATTCAAAGTCTGAAAATGTTGACAGTGAATTATTTTAAAAGTGATTAATACAAAAGCAAGTTAAAAAAGCTAATGTATAGAATGCCGAATGTATACAAGGGAAATATGGCAGAATAAATGATATACAAGAAAAATGTTTGTTGTCAAAAAAAAAAAATGTTCTAGGGGGAATGATAAGCAATTTGTCAACAAGAGAAGTATATACCTGCTTGCAGAGATCTTCAAGAAATTCAGAGTATGCAATGGGTTTTATGCCATTGAATTTGGCAAGGAACGAATGTTTTATGATATCAATTAACATTTCACAAAAAAAAACCACTAGTGCGTTCTGCAGAGTTCATACAACATATCAGCAAGCCAAACAAAGTCCTGTACAGTATTTCTGATAAGAAAATATCTTCGAACAAAGAGTACTATGATTTTTTACTGTGTACTTACATAAAGAAAACTTTCGAACCAAGGACCCTCTGCTTCTAAAATATTTTGAGCTAAAACAAATAAGAGAAATGCTGAAATGTGGAATCTCTCTACCGAATCTGAGAGGCAAAATAATTCAAGAATTTATATTTCAATAAAAAAACCGAGACAATGAGCAATACACCAAAAAACATATACATAAAATGCAGGTATAATATTATTTTAATAATGTTTTTCCATAGTTCATGCATAGAATATGCTCAAGTTGGTTCTCACACACTAACTGATACATGTATTATAACTTCTTCTTTTTTTTTCTTTTTAGCTAATATTTCAATTAGTTTGACAGCTGAATATTTTCTCACAATAGCCAATAAGAAAAAAAATCCTAAACCATCATGCACGACAGGTTTGCAGACTAACTATTAAAATAGGAGAGGGTCCTTATCATCTTCCCCCTGGAGGAAGTAGACATAAAAAACCTTCTAATAACGCACTCACCCCACAGGACTGGGAATAAGGCAGTTTGCACTAACAAACAAGGTAGGCCACAAGGAGGCATCAAAATATCAGAAAAGCAAGAGAAGTCAGTAATATTAATATGATGGCAAGGATGGAAAGAGAATGAGAAGTATTGACAAAGGGAAAGAATAGAGTGTGAAGGAAGAAAGTGTAACTAAGCAGCGAAAGAAGAATGCATAAATTCTATAGAAAATAAATGTCAGGAAAAAAACTTGCTTAAAGCAAGCAAGCCAAATGATGCACTATGATTCTAATGGGTACACAAAACATCAACCATTGTTAATAAAGTGACATGGCCATAGCTAGGACTCAGGTTTCCTAACTTTCAAAATGAAGTTTACAGGAAAATATCTTCAACATTTCCCTTGAATCACATAAAAAGCATCATCTGAAAAATGTTACAATGATCACTCCTTTTGAACTTTAAATTCCGCAAGAATCCAAAATATCATCAGACAGTCACAAACACCATAACAAGAAACATGCAAAGGAGCAACTCACCTGAGTATACCAGATTGTGGATGTTATCCTTGCTAAAGCGTTTGAAGACATTACTTTTTATCTCAGCAAAGTTATTGGATACCAACAAAGCAAATAATGCATTATTATGAGCGACAATGCAAGTTGATAAAGTAATTGCCTGAGCTAATAAAATAAAAGAATGAAGAAGTAATGATAGTCAAGGAAAAAAAGGAAAAAGAATATCAAAGAAGAGGAGAGAGAGAGAGGGAGATCATCACTAGAGTATAAGGATATTTGAAAAAGCCATAGCCAATGCTTGGTCTGAAACAAATCTACGAATCCAGAATCTCATTTTTTCCGGAGAGCAATTTGCAAGTCCTTCTGCAGAATAAAATAGGGTTTCTAACACATCTCCACCAAAGCTTTGGCATAATTTATCAAATATCTGGATGTGGACAAAAAACAAAAAAACAGTGTTATACACAATTCAGCCTATTAGTAGCAAAAAGATACTAATGGCATTCGGACCAACATTGACGCAAGAGGAACACACGCTAGTTGCTTACAGTATAACAGATCCTACCACAGAGGTACAAAATAAATGAAACCATGAATGTCACTTACAGTCATCAATCCAAAAAAATCTCTTAAAGACTATCTAATCTTACTTTAGAAGCCCTAGCTATGCAATTTTAAAATTTAGATAATTATAGCTATAGACTCTTTATTAATAACATACACTATGAAATTACTTTATGACTTTCAAAAAAAAAAATCATACACTATTAATATTTTAATTGGTGACAAAAGTAAAATATATTCCAAAAGCAAAGAATTTATTCAAGTGTAAGTAGCATACTAAGCAAACATCAAATCCATGACCTTAGTCCCTTTCCTTTGAGATATTTTTCACATAAAAATTTTGTACTTCTCCCTTGGAAAAAAATGTCCCAACTCCAACTTCAAAAAAATTTGATAAATAGCATGGAGGAATATGCTATTTTAGTAACAGGCCCTCAGCCACAATCAGCAATTGTTTTTGGAAAATTGCAATTATGGAGTTCAATAATTAAAAAGCTGGGAGCTAAAAGTTCTCATTTTTCAATATTTTAAGGAATATTTGCTTCTCAACAAGCAGAATCCTGCAGCTCTGTACTCCTTTCCAAGGTTTTCCAAGTATCATGAGCATGTCTCATTGACCACCTTAGCTGTTACCCCTTTCACCCTACTAAGTTGATGTCTCCTAAGGTTAGAACAACAAATGTGATCTCCACTGATGGACACCACCACAGTGCTACATTGTAATCAACTCTAATAGTACTTGATTGAGTCTGTCAGGTTCTATCATTAATAGATTGGGAACATCAGAAAATTGAACAAGCAACTAAGAACGGCTGCTTGATAAAATCCGTTCACAACCTTTTGCATTCTTTTGATGGTGAGACTATCAAAATTCTTCTGAGTGAAACTCGCAAAAGCTTTTGTAACACCTTAAAGATTCCCAATGTGTTTCCACTTCTTTCCTTAATTTTTCTTCTCTCTTTCTTTCTTTCTTCTTTTAGACTTTTAATCCAAAACTGAAAAAAAAAAAAGAAAAAAGAAAACTACACCAGAATTTTTAACCAACGTGTCCATCAAACTCTGGCCCTAAATTCATGAAGCAACAAAATCTCAGACCGTGCATACCTTGTTCATGGTAAATGTTAAGCCTCTATTCTGTTGCCTCTAATGCATAGGAATAATTCTCTCAATTAATTTGGATCAAGTATGCGAAATTCTCAGGTTCAGCTGTTTATTCTCACCTCCAACACATTGTAAACCACGTAGAGTTTGATTGTTCCTTGACCGCGAATCATGTGATATATCAGGCTGATATCTGGAAAGACAAAAACTTAAATTAGAAAAGAAAACCACCAATTAAATCAGGATTACCTGTTCAACTCTTGGTCAATTAACTAGAAGAATAATAATTATGCCTCAAAGCTTAACAAGCAGCAATAACACTTGGATATTTGTTAATGCTTGTTTATTACAAACATGGATGCAGTTATATGTTCTGCTATACCTGTTCGCTCCAGGAGAATAACTCCACAGGCCAGAACAGCAAAGCAACCAAAATCACACAGCTCGGCAGCAGAAGGCCTCTTGAACTGCCTGTCACAAAGATGGTTAGGTTATTTTGCAATCATTACAAGTTACAATAGCTGTGCTATGTGAGGAAAAAGAACAATATAGACAGCCAAAGAGCACAATTTTATATTTGGAATGAAAGAATCAAATGTTTGATCAACTGAAAGAAGCATAGAAAAACAACATTTGTTATACATACTTTAAGAATAGTTTCATTCTCAACTTTCTAATTTTTAGGAAATACATTTTGTTCCAAGAATGAAAACTATTTCTTTTTGTTCGTCTTTATTTTGGAAAAAAAAACAGTGAAAAAATGTTTGCAAATTGTTTTCATTTTTATGCCAATTTAAAATTCCATTTTCTAGAACATTGTTCTTATTTTAAATTACCAAGCACAGTTTCAAATTTGTTTTCTGCTTTTCATTAAAATGAGACAAAAAAATAGGGAAACCAAGAAGACACCCTAAATTTTCAGGTTTCAAATTTTAGGGACTATTCCCATTCCAGACTTTCTGCTACTCAATTTCCAAGCCAGAATCCATGCCCATATCTTCTGAGAAACAGTGATTGTTCAAACAAAATGGTTCCCTCCTAGGGAAGAATAATCAAGAGGAGGAGGAAGTAATAAAATATACGCAAGGATCAGAGTTGCAAATTAATAAACAGAAGACGACGGTAATGAATTGTCATCTTCAAGAAGATCCAGGCATGATGCCAGCCTTTCGAAGCTTTGAAATGAAAGCATAAGTCAGAATTTTACAGAATCATTTACCACTTCAAGGGACACACTACAACGAAAAAAAAGTATAACTGTTGACACAATGTTGTTACAAGCGTGGGGAATCCAAATAATTTTTAGATGAGTAATGAAATGTTGTAAGATTAATCAATCAACCGAATAATGTTCATATATTTGCATATATATGAGTGGTATATTTGCATGCATATATTCCCAACTAATCATATGTATTAAAATTACGTATGCACATACATATCAGAGAATGATAGCTAACCTTGTAGTCAGGAGCCTCCAGAGCACAATCAGAATCCTTGTTGGCATGATAGTTAACAAGGACAGAAAAGAATCAAAGCAGATGAAGAAGCCAACATCTATAAGCTGAAACAATGTTTTTGCGATTGAGAAAGATTCAAAAAGATATAATGTTACCAGAACATAAATCTTAATTTGATTAAGCAATCCACCAGAAATACCCATTATTCCAGCATTTTAAAAAATGTTGTAGACATTTCATCTTAAATGCACAAAAATAAAATCTTAATAAGTTACCAAAAGGGAAAAATGAAAATACAAGAAACAATGAATAATAAGTGCGAGGAAACTTATTATTAACAAAGTGATGAGGCACAGATATAATTATCAGGAAAATCCATCTTTTTTTTTCTTTTTTTTATCCCTATCAAAATTCAAAAAGAAAGAGCTAAGATTACCACTTCACATCTCCAGGGCAAGCGGAAGATGGTGTCATAAACTCTCTCTCGTTCTTTCTCACTACCAAATGTTGTGGTGCTCCGCAATGAATTTCCATTATACATTTCTTCCAAAATGTATTTCACTGGTGATTTCTCCGCTGTAAAAAGATCTGACCAGCCGAGAACCAAACAAGAGTAGATTTTAAACTAATGTTTCCAAGAAACATAACTAAAATAAACCAGAAAATGCAGATACAGTGCTAAGCTTCCTAATTTTTTCCCCCAAGCAACCACACTTAAGGTCCGAATCCTTATATATCTTAATAAATCAGATAACATTATTCTATACAAAATTCCACTAAGAAGTCAGACTGTATGTCAACATTCATAACTTCCTGCATCCAACATCAGCAATAATTATTATAGAATAAAAGCTTACAACATGTAAATATGTTTGTCAACCAATTGGACAACTTGTACATGCATCTGTCAGTACTTTCAGATTCCCCTTGAACAAAGGCACAATGAAGAAAAAAAAAAAAACTTTAAAGAGGGGGTTCCAATCAAAGAAAAGGGAAGGTGTCTTTAAAACTGGCTTCTCCTTTCTGCATTAGTCAATAAACATAAAATCAACCTTACAGTATGCAGGAATCTTACCATATGACACATGCATGAGTTGCATTCCCTAACATGTTATGCAGAACTATGACAGACAATTTTGCCACCATCTTTTTTATAACATAAGTCAACAAACTAAGCCTCATTCTCAAACTACTTAGGGTCAGCTATATGAATTTCTCCATTGAACTCAACTAGGGGCAATGGACAGGCTAGAAGGATATGAGACCCTGTGTTCTAAAAACTTTCTAAACTATTGAACCACTACTTCTAGAGATTTATACGTTCGCACTTAATACCTAGAATACTAACTTACAGATCTCTTTATCTCAGTCTCTATCATCAACCACGATCATTTTAATGCTTAGAATACTAACATATAAGTGACATTCTACCATCAACCATCATTGTTCAAATTATTAATCCATTTTCATAATAGTTTTCTTAAATTCTTTCTTGCCACTCTTGAATTAATTAGGAGCAATGATTAAAACCATATTTGAACCATTTATCTATACGTGTCCCTTGCTTTCTTCTAATATATTCCACGCACCATAATAGATTTCAATCAAATTCGCAACGAGAGAAATACATTAAAGAATGAAATTGCGTAAGAACTCACAATTAGGATCCTCGGCCATGAGCCGCTTCCAATCCAACGACTCAGCTGTCTCCAACTTATTCGGCACATTCCCATTTGCCACGGACTGAGGAGGTGCCGGCGGCAACGGCTCCTTCGAACTACTCACCTCCACACCACTCTCGTCCGCCCTCGCCGCCACCGTCGCCAGCCCCTCTCCTCCGCCACCGACAACTCCATTGACATTCCTCTGCCTCAATTCTGCAAAACCACACACATTCTGGCACACACTCTCCTCCAACACCACGACGCTCCCGCCGCCAACACAACTGATCTTGTTAACATTCCCGTTATCTCTGATCCCGTAATTCTCGGAATTCGACTCCACCACGACTCCGCTGCTGCTGCCCCGCTGCTCCGATACCGGATCTTCCGGAATAATCGGGAACTCTGTGCTAGGCTCCTTCTTCTTCTTGTGTTTTCTCTTCTTCCGACGGGACGGTTGAGAGACACCGTTTTGGGATTGGATTGGATCTGACTTCGATCGGTAAAATAAAGATCGATCTTCTTCTTCTGCTAAAGAGCTGCTTTTGCTTAAAATCTCGAACGACAGCTTCCTACCTGACGATCTCGACGCCATCGTTACCCGAACATTTGTGAGAAATCCAAAAAATACAATAATTTTATAACAACAATTTCAAAATTAATTATTGTTCATTCTTTTGATTTGTTTTGTGTTCATTGGAGTGAGTGGGCTATTAGTGGGGATTCAACTTTTCATTTCTCCTCTCCCGTTTAATTTGTCTGATGGTGTTTCATCTCACTTGCTATTGGCGCGAGTGACGTCGTTCTACTACTCAGCGGCTTACACGTAATTATTACTCTCCGTCTCGCATTTCTATTTTGATTTTTTTTTTCAATTCTTTAACTTTACCAAATTAAATTTTAATAAATATAGGAGAATATTTTTTTTCCTCTCATAATATAAGTACAGTATAAGCTTTAAATGGTAATAATGGATAATGATTCACGATTACCTTAAATTTATATGATAAACGTATATTACCTTAAAAAGAAAACAAACTAATAATTTATAAAGTCAATATCAATCCTAGTAAGATCAACTCACATGAAAATTTTTAGAAAAAAAAAAATCACGTGGTGTTGATATGGAATTTTTGATTAAAATTAATAGTAGATTATGACAAGTTGATATTGTAACATTAAGATAAAATTTGGGGTTAATGAAATAAAATTGACAAATATCTGAATTTACAGTCTTATATACTCCAAAGTCTAATATTATTACATTCCTCGCGACCAAATTACATGCTACTACATTTGTTCTAAGGGTACAAGAGTGAGGGGTAAGGATGACAGGAGGGATTTGAAGCTTATCATTCCCGGTAACCACCGTGCTAAAAGCCTAAGGCCACCAAGCTTGAAATTTACTCATAAACGGGATCAAGTAATTAGTATTTACTCTGTTTTGCCCATACCAGATGTTTCATGCCGTAGAAGTCTATGCTATCAAGTAATAGACTTGCAATGGCATTGATGGTTATTGTGGCTTAATAAATTGCTTTTCAAAAAACCGTAATTAGTATTTACTCATCGACCAAGTAGAAGATTTTGGGTTCTTTGGGTTCTGTAATTTCCACGGTGCCTTCCAACATCTTAGCAACCTTCCCCATGGATGGCCTTGCCTCTGGCCGGTCCTGAAGGCACCAGATTGCCGTCTTGACCATGCGATCCACCAGGTCAAAATGCAGACGACTATCATAACAATGCTTAATTTGACGGTCCAAGATGTCCTCCACCTTCATTTCCTTGAACACCTTGCCAAATGCCCACCTCGGGAAGTACCAATCTTCACTATCCATCAATGAGCCTTGCATTTCAAAGTTCCTAACCCCACTCACAAGTTCTAACAACACCATCCCAAAGCTATAGACGTCAGCCTTGGGAGTTATGGGATCCATCTTGACCCACTCCGGTGCCATGTACCCGCGGGTCCCTCGGATCCGTGACATACTAACCATAACTTCCTTTTTCCTCAACTTAGCTAATCCAAAATCAGATATCTTGGGGCAAAAATCATCCCCCAAAAGTATATTTTCTGGCTTGATGTCGCAATGTAACACCCACTCTAAGCATTCTTCGTGCAAATACGCGATGGCTCTTGCCACGCCAAGGGCAATTCTATATCGGATGTTCCAATCAAGAATAGGATTTGGCGCGTCAGTCCCAATTGGATCCATCTCCACTTCCTTGTCTACAGAGGGGACCCGACTCGCCGGGAAGAGGTACTTATCAAGAGAACCATTAGGAACATACTCGTAGACCAGAATTCTTTGACCTTTCTCTGCACAAAATCCCCACAATCTGACCAAGTTGAGATGGTGCATCCGGGCAATAATTGTGACCTCTGCCCAAAACTCTGCATCCCCACCGGTCACATTTTTCAAGCACTTCACAGCAACAACACGGTGATCGGTTAATTCCCCTCTATAAACATCACCAAAGCCTCCTTTTCCAATCAGATTGGAAAAGTCATTCGTTGCTGCCTTGAGCTCTGCATAGGTGAAGCGTTTTGGCCCGCCTGCAGGCAAGAACTCGAGGCCAAAGGTTCGAGCCATGTCTCTATACTTGATGTATTTCTTCAGGAATGCCCAAAAGAAAAGAACCCCAGAGATAAGCTCAGCAGCGAAAAGGGTACAGATTATCACTATATTCCGAGTCGTGGCGTTGGATTCGTCAGGTGGTAAAGGAAGGCTTATATTAACAGGACATGTTGTTTCTAACAAACTTGTCATACCTGTGAAATTGGATCGATCGGTTTCTGATTTGTCAACACGCAAGAAAAATGCAGACTCTGTCCCCGGAGACCAGTATCCGTATAGCAATCGATCAATCTGGAGCACACAGTATCCTTGTCCATCATATTTGAAACCAAACCCAAGACAATTTGGATTGTCCAGGCATCGGGATTGACACATTGAGAAATTCTGAACAATCAGATTACTCTGATCTGAGCTTCCAGAGAAGTTAACATAATCCAGCTGAAGAAACTTGGTGTTTCCAGGATTCCTGAGCGGAATTTTGATCTCACATGAGTTATTGTCAATGGTTCTTTTTCTGAATCCTGGTGGGCAAACGCAAGAAGTGGGATCAGAATTTGATGCATCATTCAAGCAAATAGCATTAGGCCCGCAAGTTCCATGAACCGTGCACATTTCTTGTACAGCTTGCCAAACAACTTCCCACTCACCGGGTTTCGAACCAAAGCTGTAAATTCTGAGATTTCCATCGTTATCCAGTGTCAGTCTCCGTAACCGGTTGGGTTCACTGAAATCTGAAGAAACCAAACTAGCTCCATTATCTTGGAGCACCCTTCCATCTTCATCCAGTTTTTGAAACGCGTTTTCAGTGTTCCAGTATTCAGAAGAGTTAAAAACCAGGCTTTTGCCATTCTGGAAGATGAATTTATCATTCTTTGATTGCATCGCCGTCCCATTTTTTGCCTTCATTGTCTGGTTAGGCAAAATCGTATCTGTTGGATAATCAAAACTCTGCCAAGTCCCATAAACAAGATTACCTTCATCTTTCAAGACTAGCGTAGAGTTCGGATTGCCAATAGCCGCAGGGTCTTGCCACAAGATTCCGCCTGCAGAGTTGATTAAACGTAGCTCACTGGTATTGCTGATTACAAGAGAGGAAGTACGATCGATTGTAGAGTTAGTCTTAGCTGACCAGACAGTGGTTCTATTTCCAGATATGTTGTAATACCAAATAGAGAAAGTATAGTGATTTGGAGAAGAGGGTATTTGCATAAAACCAGCGGCGAAGTCTCTGTTGCGAGAGAGAAGAATCCTCTTTTGCGCTGGGAGCCATGGGAAGTCCGAGGAGGAGAAAGAGTCGTTTTGTTGGGATAAGGACGGTGAAGGGTTTGAGAGGAGGAGAGTGAATAAGAAGGAGATTAGACAAAGGAGAGACATGGTTGAGAGGTTGTTTCCTTCGTTTTGATAATGGAAATGTTTTTTCTTATTGTATGAACTGTGAGGGGAAGTTGTAGCTGGTTGAGGGGTTTTAATGGCGGCTTTGAATGGCTGTTGCTTCGTTGACGCTGGACTTTTCACTGCTGATATGATGGCTACTAATTTTTCATTTTTGTTGTTGAGAGCGGTCCCCTACTGCAGCTCTGCTTGACTTGAAATATGTTGCAGTCAATATAATTCGAGTAATTTTTCGGAAAAGATTTCTCAATAAAAAACGAAGGAAGCAAACAAAAGAAAAAAACCATTAAAACGAAATGGACGTCATTGTCAATATCTCAGTGCGCACAATTACAAATGAACTAAATTTGATCCCCAACAAGTGTCGGAACTTCAAAGTCTTTCGTTCTTAAGTCTGGGAGGACAAAACCCTTCAAACAAGAAAAACTGAACCAAGTTAAAAGCTTGAGACTTGAGTTGAGACCAGGGAAAATTGAAAGAAAAGAACAGCTGGTCTCGATTTGGCAATTTCTTTTTCCTTTCAGCCTCTGGAAAATCTAAGAATTCAAAGTTTTTTTTTTAATTGAGTAAAAAAATTCAAACCTTGTTCTTTTGCATCAATTAATAAACAAAATGCTTGAATGCATAAAAAAATTTAAAATTACCACTAAATAAAAGAAAAAAAGATATTTTTGAAGGGAGAAAACAGATTCGGAAAAATGATTTCACTCGATATTTTTCTTACAATTTGGTGCAAAGTATTTTCTTCTTTTTAGTTTCACTTTGGATAATAGAATTAAATTAATAAAGAGTTTAGATTATACTTGTCCCATTCTAAAATGATATTAAAATTTCAATGTTTTATTTTAATAGGAATTCAATTAATTAAGTACCTTCTTAATTTAAATTGCATTTTATTATTTTTCAATTATATTATAACACTTGAAATCGGTTTCAAAATTTGAATCGAACTTGTGATTTCAAAAATATAAAAGCTTAATTTTTGTATATTTAAATACCTTTATTTGAATTGAGCAACTTAGAGAGAAGTAAAAGGTATCAAACACAAAGCTAAGAAAAACATGAGAAATGATGAAACGGATTACGAAAGTCCCTCCACACTCTTATCTTTTTTTGGTTCATGATAAATTAGATGTCGCGCAAGTTGATTTAATTTAGTGTGGTCTGTATGCATCGACATTTCATTATCAAAAACTTTCTTGACTCAAGAAGGGAGTCATTACTTGATTTGGGTCTTATATGCTATCATTTTCAACCAAAAAGAACAATAGAAATTGAAAATTATATGATCTACAATTTAAAATAAAAATCTGTAACATCGAGTTATCAATGTTTATATTAAAGAAAAAGTCATTGAGTTATTAATATGATATTTATAAGATATCTTGTCAATAAATTTTTTATTATATCTGAATAATTATGTGATCGTGTTTATTTATAATATTTATAGTAAATTAATTTTTTATAAATTCGAACAGAAAAAATGAATATATTTAAATAAAGATATGATACCTTTTACTAATGTTATTTTTTTTATAATAATTTGATTTATGTTATCAAACGTTGTAAAATAATAATCTCTTTTAACATAAATGACAATCTTGACGAGATTTTGAAATCATAAAACTTGAAGACAATGGTGCTCGCTGATCGAACCTTAGAAGACTTATTTCAGATTGAACATAAGCTATTGAATCATTCAAAGGAAATCTATTCTCAAATTCAAAGGAAACTAAATTTTGATGACGATAATGAGATTTCTCGTTCTACCAATTGGTTTTCAATGATGAAAGTGGTAAATCGTTCGAACAGAAGGAGGTGAAGAAGATTAGATAAAGATGTAATGACCGTGGTTGATGGCAAGACATTGGTTTTGAAAGGAGCCTGAAGTCCTGGTTTCAGTTGGCTCCAGCTTTAGGATCATTATTCTTAGGTCTGCGGTTACGAAAAAGTTGTCGGCGTTGGTGCAGTACACGACTAGCCCATCAGCATCACTTTCACTTGGAAAAAAGATTCCCAATGACAAATATCTGAATTTACCAGTTACCATCACTTCACTGTACAGCCTCACATCTGCTCTGCCGTGTTTCTTCAGCCACGACTCCGCAATTACCCTGGAGTCATGGCAAGGAAATGTAATCGTTATCCGGTATTTCTTTTATTAATTTAAAGTGTGTTTGATAAATGATTGAAAATTTTTAAAATTATTTAAGGACTTAAATTTTTTATTTTAATTTTTATTTAATATTTTAAATAAGAAAAAATAAAATATTCTTACTTAAAACTTTTAATTATAATTTCATATGAATTTATTAATTTTAAAAATAAATAATTCATTTTAAAAAAATATCGTTCACAAAACACATAAATTCAATCGTTAATTAATTATTAATATTTTTATTAATTTAATAATATAATAATATTAAAAAAATAATTTTATCTTTCATTAATTTTAAAAATTATTTTATATAAATTATAATTTTTTTAATATTTTTTCTCTTTTATAAAAAAAAAAATTCTCTCCCTAAGAGAGGGGAGCACCGATTTGCTGCTCTCAAGGGTGCTCCCCTCCCTTGACGGGTAACATTGTCTGAAGGAAAAAAAAAATAAATGAAAGAAAAAAAATATTTTAATATTTTAATATTTTTTATTAATGATATTTATATTTTTTAAATTTTATTGTTTATTTTAAAAATTAATAATTTACATGAAATTATGACTAAAAATTAAAAAAGTGAGAATATTTTATCTAATAATAAATTCTTGACAACTTGAGTTTCCGAATTTCTTTTTTTCTTGTTTTCTCTTTTAACATTGGAACGAGTCCTTGATGTTGGCATTTGGCAATTTCATTTTCACAATTACTGGCCGTAGATGACTGGGATTATATACTAGGAGGCGGCTTGACTATTGTTGCGGAGTTTGTTGGGTGAATTAATGTCTCCATTAATAGGAATGTACCTAGTCCCTTATTGGAAGACAATTTTGTATCAAAAGATGAATTATTGAACTTATGAGCTTTTCTTAATGCATCATCTTGGGATCAATGAATGGATTCATAATTTAATAAATACTAATAATTTTGTCAGATTAATAAAATATATTAAGCTTTTTCTTGAAACAAAAATCTGTTCGCTTTAAAAAAAATATGGATAAATGCATATAGTTTTTTAATTCAAAAAATGGATTCAGATCAAGAGCTCTTTCAAGTTCATGTCAACAAATACTTTAGTAGGTCCTCAACGTATATATACAACAAGTCATAATCGACAGTGTCATTAACTTTCGTTATATTTACATTATGAAATAAGACTTTTTTGAGGTAAAATAAAAAAAATAAGGTTTTTTTTTTAAATACAAATCAAAGAAAAAAGATTTGTTTTTTGGGTATGATAAAAATGTAGGAGTTCAATTACAAAAACTGATATAATTTAAGCAAAAAAAAAAAAATAGTGATTACCTCTTATATTTATTTCTACCAATCTTTAAATATTATTGATATTTTGAATATTAACTGAATTCTATTTAATAATCAATTTTCATTTTTTTTATACGAGGGAAAAACAGCTAATAAGTAATGATTACATCATTCTAGGCTAACTTGTTCTTAGTTTATTTGCAAAAATATAACTTAAAATTCATGATGGAGGAAGATAACAAATATGAAGACTTATAGATAGGTCTTCGTGATGTATGGTCATCCAGTTGAGCCATTGATTGATTTTACAATGAACATGAGTGATTGAACATTCTTAATTTCAATGAATCAATTCGTTTAATGTTCCTTAATAAATGAGAATTCGGGTCCAAATGATGACAAAGGCTTGCAAATTTTCAATTAAGAATTTTATGAATTTCACCTAAAAAAGCCTTTATACAAGTGTAAATTAATCTTACTATTTTCATTTTGTTCAAAAATCTAATGGCACAACCTATGACCGGATGTAGCAAATGTGCAAGGTAGTGGGAGGATGATTGAGTTTGGCTAAGTGACAAGTATATGGAAAAGGAAATAAAGAAAGTATGCAAAAAATATTAAAAAGGAAAAATTAGGGAATGAAGAAATAAATTGAAAGAAGAAAAAAGTGCAAGTCAACTGCCAAATAAGTAGCTTTAAAGAGATCTTGGCAATATATGCTAATTTACTCTTTATTAGTGCATGTTTGGCCTAACTTTTTTTCAGTCTATCTACATCTTAAAAGTAAAAATTAAGTCAAATAAGAATTGGAAAAAACTCTTAAAAAAATAAGTAAATTTTTTTAAAGAATAAAATTTTAAAAAAAAGAGTTTTAGAAAAAGTTTCAAAGAAGAGCTTTCTCTCTTTTTTTTTTTAAAAACACGTCTTTTTTTAAAGAGAAATTTTCTTTTTGTTTCAAAAATGTCCTCATCTATTAAAAATAATTTCAACATTATTTGTTTTCATTTTTATATGATTTATTATTAATTATAAAATTTTTGTTATATAAAAATAATTTTTATACTTTTTATAAATAAAAAAAATAAAAGTAACGTTTTTTCATTATTAACAAAAGAATTTATGATTAACAGAAAATTATTTATTAAATACCTTTTATGATAATTTTAATCAAAATTAGAATTTATATAAATTATTTTTAAAAAAACTTATAAAAGTAAATTTACCAAATAGATTTAACTTAATTTTAAAAGCTATTATTTTTCATAAGAGTTTCATAATAGTTTTTAAGTTAAAAAAATATTAGGCCAAACCGGCTCTAAATCAAATTAAAAAATTAAATCTGATATCAACCAATAAATCATTGAATTATTGAATGACAGATGCCAACTTGAGTTTGTATAAACAAACATTTTGCTTTTATATAATATGGATTCAACAAAGAGTTTGTATACTTCCCCAAGGCACATATCTTACATGCTTTTATCAAATTTCTATTTGTATAATTAACTTCACTTCAATTCAACTACCTGATATGGTAATTTCTTTTTAGATAAAGTTTATTCTTAAAAAAAAAGTTAGAAAAGTTATGGGTTTATTATAGATATTTTAAATAAAAAATAAAAAAACTTGCACTTATTAAAAAACTAACCATTTTGTTTCTTTATTGAATTTGAAATTAAAATTTACGTTTAATTTATTGATAAAGGAATTTAATCAGGTTCAATTTGATAGTTGAAAATTTTAATATATACATATTAGATATTTTTTTTATCAATATTTTTTTAACATGAGATACATTTATTTATCATTAAATTAAATACTCAAGTATCATATTAAACACTTGATGCTGAAAAATACTTGAATGCATACTTCTGTCTTAAATGATACTGGAAAATTACAATACTTTAATTAAAATATTTAAGCTAATGAAATTTTACATGATGTGGAAAAAATCCAAATAGAAATCGCTAACACTTTTGCTACAAATATTTTTAAACTAGAAAAAATCCACTATAGTGAAAGATGCTACCTCCTCGCAAGGGATCCTAGTTCCTTTTTCCCCTCAATTTCTTCAGCAAGAGTGCCACATTCACTGCATAGCTGACGTAAATTCTATCTACCATTTCATCCACGAACCGGAAGTAGGCATGTCTCCAGGACTTTTTGATGATCAAAGTACCACACACAGCCCAAAATCCCACTATAAATCCCATTGCCATTGCTATGTAGAACCAGGGCATTGCAGGCGTATCATCATCTTGATCTTTAGTGGGATGGCCATCGCTAGTGGGTGTTGAGCAATTGGTCGGTAATGGAGGCCCGCAAAGTTTCCCGTTTCCCTCATAAATGGAAGGGTCATTCAAGGTTTGGAACTGGTTGACAGAAGGGATTTGGCCAGACAAGTCATTGTAAGATAAGTTCAAATGGTTCAATGATGTCATGGATGACATACTTGCAGGGATTGGGCCTGAAAGATGGTTGCATGAGAGGTCAAGAGTTTCTAACCGCTGCAAGCTTCCGATGTTTTCTGGTATCTTTCCTGTCAATTGGTTCCTGGATAAATTTAAGGTACCTAAGGTTGAGAGGCTTGCTATTCCTTTTGGGATTTCACCTTGTAGATTATTTCTTGACAGGTCTATGATGTTCACGAGATCAAGAATCAAGGTGAATTTAAGTATCCTTCCTTTAACATAGAACTCCATTTCATCCAAGTAGCCAGGACGGTTACCGGGCTTGAAAGGAGCATAAGAAGCCAAGTTACGCAAGCCCCTTAAATTGCCTAAACATGGTGGGATTTGTCCGGATAGATTGTTAAACCCAAGGTCCAGGATATGGAGATCAACGAGATCACACAAATTTTCAGGAATCTTTCCGCTGAACATATTGCCTCGTAGACTTAGTATTGACAAGAATGGTAGCACTTCCCCCATCCATCTTGGGATGTCTCCAGAAAATTGATTATTTGCAAGACTAAGTACAGACAGGCTCCGGCAATTCTGTAAAGATGAGAGCTCTCCAGAAAGATTGTTACCACTCAACTTCAATACGTCAAGCCAAGGCAGTGAGCAAATTGAGCTTGGAACGCTACCGGATAGATTGTTGTTTGAGAGATCTATGGCCCACAAAAATTCTGAACTCTCCCATTGAGGTATCTTTCCAGTAAGTTGATTGTTTGAAAGAGATATAATTTTTAAGTTTTCTAACTTACTTATGGATGAAGGGATACTACCATTAAGAGAGTTCTCAGAAAGATCCAAAGATTCAAGCATCTGCA
The DNA here is from genome assembly GCA_036013995.1 of Theobroma grandiflorum. NCBI lineage: Eukaryota > Viridiplantae > Streptophyta > Magnoliopsida > Malvales > Malvaceae > Theobroma > Theobroma grandiflorum. Next base: position 3,817,372 of record CP142127.1, read on the forward strand.
TTTGTAGACCAATGTCTTTTGGAATAGGTCCTGAAAACAAGTTTTTCCTCAAAGAGAGAATATTGACATTAGAACAGAGTGGAAGTAGGCCTTCGAATTGGTTAGAACTTAGGTCCACGGTAAACGCATCGGGTGCAAATTTTAACGATCTGGGAAGCTTCCCTCTCAATTTGTTGTTATAGAGATCCAAATATCTAAGCTGTGGACTTAGTTGCCAAAACCAATCAGGAATTTCATCTGAAATAGCTGCTGTCGCGAGGATTAGAGACTCCAGTTCCTTCTGGGTTTTGAGCCATGCGGGAAACTCTGGACCTATTCGACAATTACTGATGGAGATTGCTTTCAGACTAAAAGGAGGAACCCACTTCTTCGGTCTCACATCAAATTCCAAGGACTGGTTTCCAGATGATATGGCAAAGTATTTCAAGGCTTTTAGGCGGAGGAAATGAGTCTCAGATAAGACACCGCCCCAATAATTACTGTCAAGAAACAATTTCACCAACTTACTTAGTTGTCCAATACTTTCAGGAACAAATCCATTTAAGTTGTTGGCAGAGACGTCTAATTCCTCCAAACATGACAAGTTCCCAATAGATGCTGGAAGTGAACCTGAGAAAGAATTATTGCTGACTAGGAGACTTCGCAAATGTTTAAGATGTCGCAAGGACTCAGGTATTGGTCCGCCCACATTATTAGAATACAAGTACAACATTTCCAAAGCAATATTACCACATTTCGATAAACTATCGACAAATCTGTTCAATTTACCATATATCTTATTTACCGATAGATCTAAAGCCCGCAAGGTACAAAGATGTCCCCAATCAATGTCATTCAAAGAGTCGTTGATTCCATTGTACCCCAAGTTTAGGCTTACAAGGGTACTCACGTTAAACAACCAACGAGGTATTGATGAACCGAAATTATTTTGTTGAAGGTTGATGACCAGAATGGAACTGAAGTTGACAACTGGAAGAGAAAGGGGAAAGTTTTTGAGGTCGCAGCTAGGGAAATGCAACTCCTCCAGAGAAGGAAGCTTATTAACAGCTTGCAACCAAGTGGTCGATGCCAAACTCAGGTTCACGTAGCCTAGATTTAGGTACTTCAATGAAGAAAAATTGGATATCCAATTCAAATCAGAAACCCAAATGTTTGGGGGATCGTAGAAAAAATCTGAAGATGCTTGAAGATCAAGAAAACGCAAGTTTGACAGATTTCCAAGATGAGGGGGAATCAATCCAACAAAGGAGGACATAGAGAGATTAAGGTAAGTCAACTTCTTGAATGAACCGATGAACTTTGGTATTGAAGTGTTTTCAAAATTGTTCAAGCTTAGGTCCAAGTAATCTAAATATTTCAATTCAAGCAATGAAGGATTTAGCTTACCGCCCAATCTTGAATCAAAAGTCGGCAAAGGACTGAAATCCTGAAAGAAAAGCTGGTTGTCTGGGTTTCTGAGATCAAGCTTCGTGACACGCCCTGTCTTCTTGTTGCAACCAACACCTGACCATCTACAGCAGTCCTGATCACCAATCCACGAAGATAACCGGTCCGAAGGATCTGTAAGATCCTTTTTGAACTTGAGAAGTGCATTCTTTTCAATCTCACTGCAACTTTTTGAGAAGTTGCTGGAATGGGGATGAAGTTCATTAGCTTGGACGGATGTAAATTCAGGTAATAAATGAATGAGAGCGAGAATAACAGTACCAACAAGAGTAATCCTGCTGGCCATATCTGCCTCAATGCTCCCAAAATATCCGCTCAATATCAAGGTAAAGGTGTGGTTTAACGAAAGAAAACTAAAGAATCATGGGATGAGAACAAGCTGATCCCTCGAGTGAATTGCTTAGCAAAGCTGAAGGGTAGAGACTCCTCTTTAAAGCAAGCAAAGTCATCGTTAAGTCAAGGATAACGGCCTCGCCCCAAACTTTTTTGACAAAAAGAGTCGAGTTACATATGATTATAGATATAGAAATTTGTATGACATGTCAAAATCAAATAGAAATAATTAAATAATTTTTTCCTAAGACATTTAATAAATCAAGATATCAATTATAATTAAGTTATCACGTTAGTATTTATGAATTTATATTTTTTATTAATATAACAAGATAACGGATTTGTGTATACTTATATAATAATTTTTAATTAATTTTAATTTTTTTTATTTATAAATGAATGGACACTTGACATATGTCTATGTCATTTATTAAAAAATTTTAATTGCATAAGGATTTTGAGTCAAAGTCATCGGAAAATTCTTGTCAAGTCTACGAAGACTAAATATGATCTTTGTGTGGAAGGTGGAAAACTTTCCAAATGCCTTTTTCCTATTTTCCAAACTTGAAACCCCAGGGAACAAGTAACTTAGCCAAAAGCATTAGTTGGACACGTTTTGATCAAATTTAAATGATTAACTTTAATTAACTAGTGAATGATTTTTGGTATAATCCTCTATTTAAGAAAATTTAAATATATATATAGATGCTAACTTATTCTATGGGTTACTTGAATTGTTGAGTTGGACCCAAAGTTCAGTCCAGTCAATTCCATGTTCACATAGATGCTAAACTTATCCTCTGGGTTAGAAAAAAACATTAGGAAATTAAAGTCAAATTTTTTGAAGGCCTTTTTCAACTGGGCAATGCAAACCGCAACATACTCAACTTATATTTGTTCCCTGAGTTTTCGAGTTTGGAAAATAGGAAAAAGGCATTTGGAAAGTCTCCCACCATCCACGTCAAGATCATATTTAGTTTCCGTGGACTCGACAAGAATTTTCCGATGACTTTAACACAAAATCATTATGTAATTAAAAATTTTTTCATAAACAATATAGATATATGTCAAGTGTTTATAAATAAAAAACCAAAATTAATATGATAATTTTTAATTATATATAATTTAAAATTTAATTACCATGTGAGTATACATGAGTTCGTTCTTTAATATTATTTATCTTGTCAATAACATGGGAAGTAATCACACTCAACTCCAATCAAGCTTTGAAGGACCAAAGAAATGATCAATTTGACCTGAATAAAAACGAGGTGAAGTCTCTGTTGTTCTTTTTATTACAATTAGTACGTCTCTAGAGACAAATTTTGGTTCATGATTTTTTTGTAATGGAAGAATTTTGGTTTTGTAGAAGAGTTCTTGTGATGGAGAGAGATAGCGTTGTAAATAAGTAAAAAGAATGTGCTGGGGGGGAGGTGAGAAAGAAGTAGACTTGAGTGATGTGGCAGGTGGTGATGAATAAAGTGTTGAGAATAGGTAAGTGAGACGTTACTTAAATGAAAAAAATTATAAGGTATAAGTAAGCAACAGAGTAAGGTAAAGACAAGTTAAGTAGAAGAGAATCCAAGAGGGAATACATAGAGAGAAAGAGTGCTAAATGCGAAAGTCTATTTGCATCTATCAAAGAAATCTTGTTCTGTCCTGGATAAATTGTCAAAATTCTATAAATAAAAAAAAATGGAAAAACAGTTACTTAAGAACGAATTTTAATATGCATAATGAGTAACAGTTACTATCAAAAGTTTTAATGTAAATAACGAATAATAGTAATTTATATTATCACTAAGAGTGGTGGGTTTTCCTAATAAATGGTTATTGAGGATGTGATGAGACTTATTCGTGGGTAAAGAAGAATAGAGAAAAAGCATTTATGCTTTAGAAAAAAGTTAAAAAGAAGATTTCTTAGCTTTGCATATAAATTACTAAATCAAGTTCTTTGTAACATTTTAAAGTGAAACTAATCTATAAATTTTATCAGTTATTTCGAGTTACTTGTATTGCTCTTTATATATCATTATACTTATTGTAAAACGGCTTTTAAAAAAATAATATGTTGGTAACGGAAATCAAGTTATCTATAAATTTAATGTCAACGGGGCCAAGTTTGCACGGTATGATTCAAGTGCTCTTGTAGGAACAACATTCAAGAGCTTCACTGTTGTGTTTACAGCATCGACCCAGGATGCTTTTGGAAGACTCTTATCAAACAACAAGGAAAGATGTTTGGAATCTTCTAAAGCAAAGTTGATGCCAGATGGTTTGGCGAAGTATGGGGTTGATAGGGAGCACACTTTGTCCAAGTCTCTTAACAAAGTTTGAAATTGGCATCTGTTCAAGGGATATTTGATCTTGCCTGTGGTTGGGTTAGATTTGGATGGATGTGGTTTGACAATCATTTGGACCTTAAAGGAAATATTACCTTCTGAATCTTGCTCTTTTCTGTGGGTGGCAATCTCTGATCTTTTAGTAGAACCATTGCCTAATTGGCTTGCTTTCTAGTGGAAGCGATGCAGCTGTTTTTAGTGTTAGAGAGTTAGGGATTTTGGGACTTTAATTTACTTTAGGTTTCCATTTCTTTCCTTAGGTTTTTTTTTTTTTTAAAAAAAAAAAAAATCCCAAAAGACTACACATTATACGTGTAGGTATGTATTTAACTTATTTGGATAACATATACCTATTTTAGTTTTTTAAATTATTAAATCAAATTACTCAATAATCAAAATATCCTTAAAATTTATTCTGATTATCAATCTAAATAATTTTGATAGTCGGTCAAATTGCTAAATTGATTGGATTCGGTCAATTAATTTGAACCGAATTATATATTATCCTATTTATATCTTTATATGTAACGTGGTGATTGATTGTGTAGATGAAAATAGGTAACTTTAATTTAGTATATTCAATAAAGTCAAATTGGTAAGAGATTTTTGAAGTTTTTAACATAAAAAACATTTAGGTATTAGTTCAAGGATAAAGCATATGTATCTCTAATTGTTTTCCCATCAATGGAAAAGTAGTACTTTGTTGTCTTTCACGATAAAGCTTTGTTATTAACATGTAGTACTTCACATTGATTCTCCATCGAAGCTGAGGCATTCTAAACTGTACCATCTAAATTCAAGATAATAATTCGAAAACAATGTAAATTGTATTTGTCCCTAAGGACATGCGAGAGCCAAGGAGGTTTCCTTGGTACCTTTGTCATTCTTTGTATTTGTTTGAAGCAAAAGACAAATAGGAGCAGGAGTAGAGCTCAACTTATTAGCCTAAGAATCTCCCAACAAGAATCAATCAGAGAATAGATAACTGAGGTCTGAGCTTTCTTTCCCAACCTGTTGAGAACAACATTTTCTTGCATATTTTTAGTTGGTATATATAAAAACAAACACTTTTCTTGTAGTTGTAGCTTGGCTTCGGTCATTTCGAGGGATACTAAGTGAAAACCTTGGTACCCTTCTTTAACATAACTAACCTTAAGTAACCAATTCCTGCCCTAATGTTCATGCATTTCGACCCCAAAGCCAAAAAGGTCTCTAGGAAAGGAAACCATGAATAGGCGATTGCGGCAAGTTGTCACTGCTCTGAGAGAGCAGGGGAGTGTCAGCTACGCTAAAATTGCCACAATTGGAGGGTTTTGCAATGTTGAGCTTATCATTGTGAAGGCAACAACCCCGGATGACTTGCCACTGCCTGACAAATATGTCCATGAGCTCTTGAAAATATTCTCCATTTCTCCTAATAGTTGTCGTGCTTTTTCACTTGGCTTCTCTCGCCGTTTCGGAAAGACTAGAAGCTGGCGAGTTGCACTGAAGTGCTTACTCCTTCTACACCGGCTGCTTAGATCATTGCCTGAAGATAGCCCCTTTCGATCCGAAATGCTGTGGAATCGGTCAAATGGTTTTATCTGTTTATACCCTTGTTGTTTCCAGGATGCTTCCTCATCCACTCCCGAGAGTTACACCACGTTTATCAGATCATATGCACATTTGCTAGATGAGGCTCTTGGTCGCTTCTCGTTTGATGGTAATCTAATTTACAATGAAGATTTGGAAAAGACAGAAAGTTTATCAGAAAAAATGAAAGAAATTGCAGGGATGCTTGAGATTTTGCAACAGCTTCAAAGCCTGATTGATCGAGTTATGGATTGTAGACCAACCGGGGCTGCGGCCAAGAGCTTTCTGATCCAGTCAGCAATGAAATACATCATTCGGGACAGCTTCATCTGTTACACCATATTTAGAAGGGACGTTGTTTTGGTGTTGGACAATCTCTTTCAAATGCCATACGGGAGTTGCATAGCAGCTTTTGGGATATACAAGAAAGCAGCTCTGCAAGCAAACCAGCTGTGGGAGTTTTATGACTGGTGTAGACTTATGGGATTTTGTGGGCGTTATGAGTATCCATTTGTGGATCGGATCCCACAGATACAAATTCAGGCTCTTGAGACTTTCATCAACGGAATGTGGCAGCTAACATCACCATCATCACCGACCACATCACCATCATCATCAGTTATGGATTCCAGGTCAAGTGTAACCGAAGATGACAGAGACAAACAACTGGTTTTGGTCGGTACTTTTAAGGATAAATTCGAGGACAGTTGTTTTCCTGAAAAGTTTGATGTTGATGAGGAGAGGGAACCATTGATTCAGCTAGATGACGGTGAAACTGATAGCTGGGAGGATCTATTGGAAGCTTCAGTGAATCTTTCTGGTGTTCAGGGAAACAACTTGCTTTTATACAATAAGGGATTCAACTACAGCAATGGAAGTGACAAGGATGAATGGACGATACAAGTGTACAATCCTAGTGCACCTAATCCTTTCCAGCAGCCTCCCAGCATGCAAATTAGTTATGCAGAATATGCAAGCAGTGACCCAAAGTATCCCTGGGGACTGTGAAGCATGCCAGAGTTTAGATTTTTAAGTGTTAATTTCCTTCATTAATTAATTACAAATAAGATTACTCTTTTTTCAAACTTTGTATTGTTTGTATTTCTTTGGGAAGTCATTTGATGCCTCATTGGTCTCCAGACGGGTGCATATTGTCCTGCCAATGCAAAGTTCATTCAACAACTCGGTTTTGGTTGCTTTGGCTTAACAGCTTTAACATTGAACTAAGTCTAGAAAATTGGACCTAAAAAAGGTCGAGCCAACTTCTTCCCTTTTTCTTGTCTTTCTTCTTCAATCTTTATCCTCCTACTACTGGCAAGTCCGAGAAGCTTACTGGCGCAAACGGGCTATATGGCTAATCCAACGACCTACCGTGGTCTTAGCCATGGTAGGGCCTAATCCAACGTGGGCAATGACTTGAAACAAGATGGCCCCAAGCTGCATGCGAGACCTTGGGTGACGTATCATGGATTTTTTTTGACTTGGCCTAACAGGAATAGAACTTCAATGGTCAGTCAGAATCAGCCCTTTATTTTTGCTGAATTAAATAACCCCATCAATTGACAAACACTTATGACTCTGGCTAATACTTTATTAATAATTATTCAAACTGCAATTAGTATATTGAGAAACAAAATTTGAAGATGTGCTGAGCAGGAAACAGAAATAGAGCAGATTCAGTTGAAATAAGAAGCTTTACATTTTCTAATGAAAGATAACTAAATGTAAAATACAACAAAATTGTTACGCATTGCTACAGTTACAGACCGCTAAAGAATTTACAATATTTTGTGTAGAAATGTATGAATTGGCAGTCCCTTTTGGATTCATGAACCTTCCTGCTAGAGAACCATAAAAATTCTTAGCCAAAGCTGAAAATTTGAAGATAACCAGAAACATGGAATGACAGGGAACCTCAGCCAAGCATGCACACTTGCCTGCATATAATCTTAGCAGCTAACACCAACCATCAATATAATAAGAAATCTTCGATGCATTACTTTCCTCCATAACTACTTCCGATGCCTCCGCTTTTGCTCAGGTCTTTGTCTTTTCTCATCATCCCATTCCCGGTCATACATCCTAAACTCTGGTTAAGGAATTAGCTTTTTCTATTTGCAACAGAACAGGTGATGTGAAGGCCAAAATGTGCTACAACAATATTATGAAACAGATGGATCTTATTCATGATAGGGTTCAAACTAATTTTCTTGTATAACAGTTTTCCATTAGAAAAAAAATTTATCCTGCATGCTGCAAGCAGCATGATCTCAATGCTATAATAACAAACTAATACCTTGAAAGGATGTGACAAATGTTTTGCAGTGTGAACCATTGAAGGCAGAAGAGAGGACTAAACAGCTGAAAGGACTAAACAGGATGTGACAAAAGTAAGACGAGTGCACTAGAGCAGTGAAAATAACTCTTTACCTTATTTGGGAGTGAAAAGCAAAATAGAGTTTGCATTCTATAACCTCTATACCTGAGTTGGAATCATTATCAAAATAAGTTTTTAAGGGTAAATATGGGATCGCAAGATGAAATCATTATAATGAACTGCTCTGTTTGCAAATCCTTCTAATGTGACATGGAATTCAAAAGGTTTTTATGGGTTAGGTTCATCTCTAAGCCCTCTACCTTGCACCAACACACCCCTCCCACCCGAAGAAACACCCAAAAAGAAGATTCTAAACAGAATAGGATAAAACATTCACTCCCTTTCACTCTACTCCCAATTCATTGACACTGTAAAATATACTAGCTCGTTAGCATTTATCCTTTGCATGCACGTGCAGCACATGAGAAATTTGATAAGTTTCACAGGACATGATATGCAATAATGTTTAGATGATTAAACCTACAATTTAGCTTTCACATTTTAAGGATACGGGTCTGGGTCACGACGAGCCATCTTGCTAGCAGCTTCTTTCCCATGAATCCTCATGCCTGGTTCCTCCAAGTAACCCCCACGCTGCATCATGGAACCCTTTCGGTCTCTATCTCTTCCATCATATGATTGTGACATACCAATAGCAAGAGGTGGAGGTGGAGGGGCAATTGGAGAATATTCCCCAGGTTCTGATGGCAAATGCTCTCTCTTGAGTTTCCTCCTTTTGGCAACATTACCATCCACATCCTCTTTCAAAAGGCTTGCTTTCTCTCTGTCTCTCTCCCTGTCTCTCTCCCTCTCTTCCACCTACATAAAGCCACTTACTAATATAAGCAAAAACTTTTGTCCACGATAAAACATACCTATATGATATCGAAGCCCTGATTTCCACACTCTCTAAAAACTAAAAGAGCCATTTTGCTTCTGTTTTACCTCAAAAGTTCAAGCCAAAATTTATTCAGCTATGATACATACTTAAATAAGTTATAAGCAAAAGCAACAAAACCGCAAAAACATGCCCCACCATCTCACAGAATTAGTGTTAGGGCACAACATTTAATAATGTATCATCATTTGAGTAAGATCAGCTTCTACATCACTATCATAATGCCAGGAAAAAGACTTGACTTTTCAGGAGAAATGAAGACCAGCTTGTGACTTTAAGGTTCTTAACCTAAATGTAGTAGTGACTTTAAGACAAGTGAAAATTTCAGCCTATTAGTATACTTACCTTCATGATCTAGATGTCCCAAAGGATCTTAGCATTATACTGAATGTCAAGTCACAAGCGCATAGACTATCTAAATATAAACAGCCACAGATCCAGATTGACAAGCAAATCTCACAAATTAGTAGTAGTGCATTACAGGCAATCCTCCACGACCTAACATAAACAAATTAGCTTCATGACCTAGATTGTCCAAAAGGATAGCATCACAGTGGTATGAAGTGCATTGATCATCAAATCATAAACAACCACAAAATCCAGATTACCACGCAAAATCTCATTAATTATCATTACAGGCAATCCTCCTGGCACACTAGCAAAGTGACATAGCTCATATGACATTTAACTCCAAAATTTCCCTAATTATGGAGTGATAATAATAATAAGATAGAGCAGTTTACTACCTTCATTGACAACCCCTCTCTTTCTTCTCGCTTTCTCTCACGAAAGTCATCCTCTCTTCTGCGCTTTCCATCATCCTGGGAAACTAAGGAATTTTCCTCTGATCGTCTCCGCTCTTTATCTTCATGTCTTGGAGAGAGTCTCTGAGAATGTCTGGTACTTCCAAACCTTCTGTCAGGATCATCATCCCTTCTCCCAGTAGCATTAACAGATTGTGGGACCATATGAGGAGGTAAGGGTGGTGGTGGAGGCAAGCTTTGCCCATGAAACCGATCATCAATATGAGACTTTTCTGTGGATGTATCAGCATATCGTACTTTACTTCTTTCATCTTTGCTGCGCTCATCCTTAGCTTTGTCACCAAGTCTATCCAAATTCCTATCAGTGCTTCTCTCAACAGAACGCTCTCTTCCATATCTCTCTATTGATCTATCTCTTGATTTCTCAGTCAAAATATCATCTGCACGAGACTTTTCAGGACGCTCCAATCTTTCTCTGTAATCCCTATCATGTCTCTCACTTCCCTTATCTTTTGACCTATCCAAAGGCTTATCCACGGCCCTGTGGCTTGTTAGTTCATCAGTTCCTGGCTTGTCAAAATCTGCCAATTGAGGGTCTGTGGACCTCTCCCTGTCAGATAATCGAACTTCACCATCCAGATCTTTCAATTCAACATCCCCTTTACGGCGTTTACTTAATCTATCAGTCTCTTCCACCGGAGTGGTTCTCTTTTGCAGCTTATCACTGGACTTTGAAACAGTAGCAGAAATATCATGTCTAGGAGAATGAACAATTCGAGAAGATGGCCTTGATGCATCCGGGAGTTCAGAGCCATCATCTTTTCCTGCAAAAAACCTCATATCAGAAGGCTTAGTAACTACTATATCTTCCTTTGATTCAACCAAGGATATCCAATGAACCTTTAGGTGGAGCAGAAACTGTGTTACCATTGGAAGTGACAGCTGAAGAAACATTTGTAGTCCCACCTTGTCTGCCCTCTGTATGAGAAGGAACATCTCTGTCAATGACAGAGGTCACAGAAGTTCTTCCAACAGCTTTCCCAGACTTGCCATCATCTTTTCCAGGATCTTGCTTCTGTGTCTTTGTTAGTGATCCAGCAGGCGCTGAGCGTTTAGCTGAGGCTTTTGACTGTTGAAGAAGAAAAATGTGAATTGTGAAAAACCAAATAAAATTACAAAAAATATATGCCAAAAATATCCGTGAGAGAACATAAAAAATGATTTTACATAGACCATAGTCATGAAGATGCACAAATATATCCTACATCACCACTACTGATATTTCAACCAACAACAAAAGAAGCCCTAACAAGTATAGATCAATAGAGGATAATTTACCGGTCTTCTAAAATGTCAGACCTATATGCTTGGAAATGTAATAAAGGTATACCGAACAATACATCACAATTACCACATCAAGCACATTAATCTAATTTTATCATAAATCCATCACATAATGCATAATTTCCTCTAGAGCATTATTACTGCCAAGCATTTGGGAAAAACCTTATTTTAAACTAGCACTGAGTGAACTGTAAATTCCATGAAAATATCAGTCTGTACTAATGGCGCAGGTCACTAGTGCTAGCATTTCCATCATTCTATCTTCTCTGTCCTTATAACATAAAGAGCAGTGGTTTTAGATTACAGAGTAATTTATACAGTACCAACATCAAAGTCTAAAGAAACTTCATAAGATAAAGGAAAGGCAGACAAATGGAAAAACTGAAAAAATCTGCAATTTTAGAAAATTAAAAGGAAAATTCTAAGTGACATGGTAATTGCATTTAAAGGCTCATCAAAATGAACAGCTGAGCAATCAACTCCTTCAAGTATGCCTACAAAAATTATCGGGGCTGGGGGGTGGGGGGGGTGACATGCCTATAAAAATCAAATAATACCTCCAATTCTGCAGAGTTCTTTGCAGGAACTTTGGCCAAGTGCTCATCCAATTTATTTGAAGATTCATCTAGCTGTTTCTGATTTTCAAGTGATTTTCCTGTTCCAGCTTGTGAAGTAGCTAAGACAACAGATAACACAGCATCAGAACCATTGGCTGATGTACCACTTTTTGTTTTCAGATCAGATTTACCAAGAGAGACATTTTCTGCTCTTTCCAACCGCCCATCAGATTTTGTTCTTGGAATCTGTTCCTTGACCAAATTTACATCTGACTGTTGGGTTCCTAAGGCAACTGCCCTGCCCCCAGCAGCCTCACTCTGAGAAACATTAATTGATGAACCATTTTGTACAGAAGCTGTATTACCAGCCAAAGATTTTGAAGCAAGTGATGTAGCAGGCTTCAGCTCAAGATATCCCATTCCAAATTCCTCATCCGTAACCCATGAAGACTGAAGAGTAGGAAAAATCTCAAAATTTGTTCACGCATGGATAAGCAGGAAGAATAGACGTCATATTTTATAGTGAATAAGAATAAGTATGAAGCAGAGAAGCACTAATACTGCCCTTTAGTATTTTATCCCTATCAGACTCCAACATGCGCCAAATGAATCTAGTAGAACCCAGAAAGCCAAAATGTAAAATGTTAGTTTTTGTTCTTTCTGACAAGGGACCACTGTCTCCAATATGTTTTTGGCATTGAACCAAGTACCGACATAAAAAAGAGACACATTTGTTTCCCTTAGTTTATTTTCCTCCAAATTTCTCAATTACCAAATAAAGGCTGATAAAAAGATATCGACATTTGGCTACAAAAGCAAATAATAGTTTTGAACTTTTGTAGGTAGCAAAATGCAAGATTTACTTTCATGCAACCATTATGTTCAAACGGGTGCTCCGCTTTAGCTATTAGCTCATTTTTAATCAACTATAATTTTGCTTTATACTAATTTTCTTTGCTTCTAGCACCTTCTAAGAAATTAAAAAAATAACAATTGACAAAAATCAACTAGCAGATACGACAATCACAACCAACCTTATACCTTTTTTGCCTAACTGTTTATGCTTTATCTATACATAAATACATGACATGTGACATCAGTCTTTTTCATATCATCCTGCCCATAACATCTCATACTTGCATCAGTACTTCCTAGGCAGAAAACTGATAAAGCAATTTACCTTTCTAGCAGCCAAAGCTGCAGCAACACCGGTTGCCAACACCTTGAGATCCTCTCTTTCATCACTTTTGATTTTGGCCACCTGTATCCAAGAGTTTAATATGGAAGAAGCATGTTAATATATCGAGCAGTAAATCCAATTAGAAACTGACCGTTCACCACATTTCTTACCCGTTTTTCAAGGTTAATCCCACTCTTTCTGGTAACAGGAAAAACACTAGAAATTTTTGTCAACATTATTAAAGCATTACGAATCTCCATGTACTCAGTTGACTCCAAGCACTGGATCAACAACCTTGTTATTCTTTGACTCCATTTCCAATGTACCTTAAAAAAAAAAAAAACAATTTTGACCTAATCACAGAAATGAATTAACCTCAAAACTCAAGATAAGCATAGATGGCACAAAACAGGAGCCTCATATACTACATTGTGAAAGACAGGCAATTACAAGCGGTTCATGTGCAAATGTCTGATAGATTACTCCACGGCCAATAAACATTTTGGAGTATTCCTCTAATACCAAACAAGACAGGAGATAATAATAATAATAATAATATATTCAGAGGTTGTATAATGAAGAAGCCTCACATGAATCATTAATATTCTCCAGTAAAATACCAAACAAATCCAAATCACATTAAATCCTAAGAAAATAATAATATAATAATGCTCAAGATACAAGAGAGTTCACATCTATTCATTAAAAATTATAGTGCATATAGAATCCCCTCATGTACAACATAGTCACCAAAAACACTCTGGCCCAACCTGGTGAAGCCACCAATCCAACAGGTCATCAGTTCAACAAGGTGAAGTGTCAAAGTCAAACCACATAAATAAGCAAATGCCCATGAAGAAAGTTTAAATCAATTTCAAGCTTAACATGTATTTAACATAACAAGATAATTACATATTCACCATTCAGGTTGCATACTGCGACATGAGACACCTATCTAATAACCATCTTCTCAACATAAACCTGTCTGACACACTAAGATCAATTATAACTACGATTTCGCACATCCGTTGTCTTCTACAAGATTTGTAGGCCTCACCCTTACTATCTACAACAAGCATCTTAAGGAATCTAAATACATAATAACTAACCTTAATGAACTGTCCATATGTAACACGCTGGCTGTTTGGATATCTATAATACACAGCAAAGCCTGGCATATTCCCACATTCACGCTCATAAATGGATTCATCTGCCTGCGAAGGAAGCAGTGGTCAATATATAACTATTCAAATAAAACTAAATGTTTCAGTTTCATCAAATTCCTCACAAACTTCAAAATACATATCAAACAGTAAAATAAATCAAATTTTGGAAAATGCAAGAAAGAACTTAACAGGGAATATTGTACCTTCCAGTAGTATGCAATCTTTAGCGTTTCATACAGAAACCTCCCAAGTCTTCCTGCTTCATACTCAGTGCAGCAGCATATCATGGGTTGTAAGGTTTTGCATATCAGAACGTCAATGTGATTTACTGTATTGAAAAAAGGTGTGCCAAGAGAATGAAGAGTGTGCACAAACATGGCACAATAGACAGCATCTGGCATACTGAAGGTACAGCGAGGAAAAATACAACGCTGGAGGAACTCCATGTTAATCTTCAGCGTATCAGGGCAGGAGCTCAACCACTTGTCCTTTTCATGAGTAAGCCGTCTACGAACAGATGCAACATTTTCTTCATGCTTATGAAGTTCACTAGTTAGACGATCTAAAGCTTCTTGAATTCTTTCCTTGTCTTTTTTCCTTTTGTTAATTGCTGAACTAGAATTATCAGGAAGCTCTTCCAGAGCCTTAAGAGCAGCATGCTGCTTTGCGATTTCAGACTCATAACGGTTTCTAGGAACATAAAGATCATACAGAGTAAGCCCCCAAAAAGTAGCATAGAGGTCGGGAGAGAGACTATTCCAGGCTTTAGAAGGCAACATGGTTTTAACAGTGTCAAGAAGATCAGACCACCTGCATAATAATGATTATTGAAAGCAATCAGATAGAAGAAAAGCACTTTAGGAACTGTCTGTAGAACTGTTTAAATTTTGAATATTTAATAATGTAAAATATGCGCAATGTACAGAGGAAGAGAATTAATATTATTACACTATAGGCTTCTGAGGTGGACCCAAATCTAGTATCACTCGGCTCAAATCGTCTTTACTTTCAGACTCTGAGTATGCCATAGTAATATTTCCAGTTTCATTGTCATCTAAAGGCCAGAAAACATCAGAACTCCCCTGACACTTGAAGAGCCTCATCACAGGCCGATATATCAAAAATGCAACCTGTGTCAAGAAGAAAAATAACCTCACATAATATCTCCTTGTTCTTTACAACTAACCATGTCACAGGTTCCCAGACCTCTAAAGTGGTGCAGCGAGAGTAAAAAAGAACAAACATGGATTGAGAGAGATCTAAACATACCTCAGGATCAAGGTGGTACAGGTGGACAAGGTCATCAAGCGAGGGAATCAGTTGAGCATAAGCAGCAGCTGGTGTTACTGCACTACAGAGGAATTCTACATACTGAAGAAGAGTCCCATGGCATCTGTCAAACTGCTCACTAACCATCTTAATGTAAGGAGCATCTGCATTTATGACAACCCTGCAGATGATAACAGATATCAGGTTAATTAACTGAGAGTCACCCACTTCACACCTCTGTCATTGCATTCTATTCAGGCAAAATAGGAATCTAACTTCCTAATTAGTGATTATGAAACCCATTTAAAAAAGCTTTACAAACACCATAGAAATGGACAACTAATAAGAACAGAAAGGAATAATTTTTTTCTTTTTTGAAAGGCATTAAAGTTGATTTCATTCATTCATAAAGTGTACAAAAATTACCACATTTTGGTAAAATTAAAGCCCATTCATGTATGACATATCCCCAGCATGCAAGCGTTGCATATTGACATCAAAATGTGACAAAGATGCAACACTATCAGCTTTAACATTATCCTTTACTCAATACATCATTGAGAACAACAATGTACCATAAATGCACAACAAGGAAAACAAAATTTGTATAAAAGAACATGCTAGCATTCAAGCTTTCTAGTGAGACATGATACCTTGGGATGGGCTTTTATGTCCTACAAATTCTCATTAAGAAAGAACCAATCTACCTCTCTCCCTTACTCTTATTCCCAGTCTCTAGATCTCACAAGGCATCTTGACCTCTATAGATAGTTGATTTGGCTACAGACTTATTATTTCTCTAAGAGCCATTTTATAGCATAATGATATACCAAGAATGATGAGAACAATTAGAATGAGTGAGGCACTATTTCACGCAAAACAACTAGAATAAGTGAAGCACTACTTCATGCACAACAACTAGAACAAATGAAACACTACTTCATACATAATAACTAAAACAAGTGAAACACTATTTCACGCGGAACAAATAGTACAAGTGCAACACTACTTCACATAGAACAATTAGGATAAGTGGAACGACCACTTCACACGAATAGCAATGAAAGCAACCTGGAATAAGTGGGAAGGTTCATGAGTTACTTTCATCTTAAGATGTTCGGACGAGTTTAACTTGGTGGCTCAAATATAGAGGCAGTTAAGAGGTCTTCTTCTTAACCTTTTTCTTAAGTACAAATGTTTCTCCTTATTACCTTGTTCTCTTGTACCTTTTCACGTACACTTTCTTCTCTTGACTTGTTCACATACACTTTGTTCTCTTAACTTCTTCTCGTATAGCTTTTCATGTACACCTCTTCCCTTTGCCTTCTACTCAAGAATAAATCTAATTATATTATTAATGGTCATAAAACCCATTACTTCAATAGTCATATAATGGGTTTTTGACCATTACTCAGCATTACAGCTCAGTAACGATTACCCAACATTAAAGCTCTTCTCAATAACATTATTTATTATGTGCACTAAAGCCTAATCTTGAGTAACTGTCACTTCTGGCACTATATATAAAGTCTTTACAATTCATTCAAGGGACTTTTTCTGGAGCTATAACATTCTCACTCAGAGCTTCTCTTTCTGACTTCTCTCTCTAATTCTCTACTTATTCTCTTTTTATTCTCTTCCGCCTGCCACAACACTTAGTACTTCAGGAACTACTCCAATCTTCTTCTCCACCACCTCTGGTACATCCTTTTATTTGTTTGCAACACTTCCTCTCCCTATCACAATAACCCCCTTTACAACCTCTTTTTTGTTCTTTTCCTTGTTTCTCTTTTCTGTTCTCATCGTTTTCTCTTTCTTTTCTAGCCACCTGCCTCCCTATTTCTATGTTGCCAATGCTGGTAACAGAAAGGGCAGTCTCTTTCCTTGATATTACCAACAATGGGAACAGAGAAACAAGAGATAGGTGGCCAGAAAAGAAACAGTGGATATAAGTGAAATAATATGTGCATAGTTCTATATATGAATTGCATTACCAAGACAGTTGTAAAAATTATATACATGTATGGAGACACAAGAAACACTACTTCAGCAACAACCACACCCAGGAGTCTCAAAAAAGGACAAGTAGGTGATCACACAACCTTATAATCAGCCGTATTTGTGCAATAAACATTCAAATTTCTTGAAAATAAAAGGTCCTTCCAGTTGTTCAACTTACACAGAACGATGTTGGGCTAAAAGTAACAAAAGTGGAATTGCCAACTTTGGTTCATCCTTTGGAAGCAATGAATCTCTCAGCCTATTGGTGGATTTAATCAATGCCTGCATAAATGGCATTTAATCATTAGAAAACAGTGTGCGAAGCCAGAATAACTTTTCATAGACATAAACAATGATGCAGCAGGAAAACATTTTCAAATGTTAACAGCATAACAGATAGATGTTTTGAATTTAGGCATTTAAATCTATCAAATAAAAGGGAAACTCAACTAAAAAATTATCACATTAATCCATAAGCTCAAGAATCAAATATCAAACAAAAATTCAAAAGAAAATAATTTTAAATTTAAGGATTCTTGATTGGGATCTTAACATGCATAAAAAAATTGCAGATATTACATATAAGAATGCAGTCTTTAGCACATCAAAAGTTATTATTAAAACTGCTTTTTTTAATAGGATTTTCAACTCAATTGTCAGCTCTTGTCAGCCTTTTGTAGACCAGTCTAAGTCTTGAATACATAGTAATCAGTTTTTCCGAGACAAATACGTGTGTGTCTGTGTGTCCGTGTACACACACATGCATAAAAATCTATGTGATTCTGTGTGATCTGTATCACACTTAATGTGATCCTAGAAATTGCTTGCCTCATTTGATGTTCATTCGATGTGAGATGTATACCCAAGATGATAGGTATCATGAATAAGAATCCTAACCCTTTATTGCCTTTTTTCTCTCTCTTTGTACTTTAACTAACTATCTTTAAGTCCTGAGATCAGATCTTGTTGTCCTACAACATATCTGATTTTTACCCAAAAGTACAAATCCTGAGCTTCACAACATCAAATAATCAGTATTAAGAGACAATATGCGCCAAATCAATGTTCAACAATACAATTTTACCAGTTAGAAAAGCTAAGGAAAAACTTCATATTGCAACCATAGCCAAGGGCAAAAACAGAACTCCTATCTGGTTGAACATAATAGAAACTGAAGCACATGGTAGAAACTAGAAACAGAACTCCAAAATCTCGACACTACTGATATCTCACTAAGGTCGACTAAGAATAACCTAAACAATATGGTATTACAAGGCAAATATAATCCCAAGCAAAGCTCTTGGCGGACTCATCTAGCTACTTCACCACATACCATACCAGGACTACTCATTACGAAGTATTTGGTCAAGATTTTGATCACTAATTACAATAACTAGCTTGATCAAAGAGATGAGGAATATGTAAAACCAGACTAGGATACAAGCATAAATGAGAAACTCTAGATGTGGAAAAGATAAAATTATGAATAAGAAGCATGGTTTTAAAAGCTGTCATACATGGATTTTAGGCCGCATATATAGGGGATTATATATATAGTTAATGTTTAAGGAACAAAGAAAATAAACTATGCACACAAAAAAGCCATCAACTTGACTATGCTTTGACTGTAAAGTCGATGACCATGTTCACAGGTCAGGTTCAAGTGAACGAGGTCCTCACTAAGAACTGAAAGAAAGGTTATTTACTGAACATTTAAAACTCTAACCACATGATACTAAAAGTAGGTGGCTGGATTCAGCCAACACTTAAAAATTTTAAACAGACAACACAAGGATATTGACGAGTCTAAGAAAACTAGGACAAACACTAAAACTTAAGCATGATGATCGGCAAATTTACAAGAATATATTATATAAATCATAAAGCTCAGTAAAATCTTGGGTTCAGATCAAAAGCTAAAAAGTCTAAAAGAAAAATGTTTCTAACATATAATACACTTAATCAAAAGCATTAGCTCAAAATCTGAGTTGAAAATCAAGAAGGTGATAATAATACCAGCAGTGATGTCTGGTTCTATCTAAATAATCTACAATTCAGGTGCTTCACTGATAGAGAAAAAGATAAAATATAGACTACCCTATTTTTTGCA
This sequence comes from Theobroma grandiflorum, assembly GCA_036013995.1. Lineage (NCBI taxonomy): Eukaryota > Viridiplantae > Streptophyta > Magnoliopsida > Malvales > Malvaceae > Theobroma > Theobroma grandiflorum. The sequence continues at coordinate 3,836,731 of CP142127.1, forward strand.
TAACAAACTAGCGTAATATCAATGTTTTCATGATAACCTTATTATTTCGAGTTACGCCAAATGAAGTGGCCTGATATCGAAGAGTCTCACTTCCAGCCATGGCATCCAACTGCTCCTCAGTCAGATTCTCTGTGAATTGTACATTTGCCATTTGATGAATAAGCTCCTGACTCAATCATAAAACGTCCAGTCAGTAATTTTAATCTTCAGGCCTAATCATGAAAATCCTTTAAGCTTTAGATCTTCATTTACCTGCAGGAGAACAAGTTCAATTCCTTGGCCCTTTTTTAACTGATTAACCAGGTACTGGAAAAGACCCCTCAGTTCCATTGATGGGTATTTCTTACACCTACAAACAAAACTGATCTTAGTAAAATCGCAAAAAAGTAATCCTGAGATATACTTCTTAAAATTGAAAAGCATATACGCCATAGTCGATGTTCAATGAAAAAATAAAACAGTAAAAAGGATTAGCATGAAAAAACATGTAGACCAAGAAGGATTCCATGACTTTTTTCCAACATCTCATGAACTATAAAGAGAAAACCACATCATTCAACGAACAAACACCTTTATGTATGAATCCTAACGGTACAGATAAGTTCAAAATGTAGAAGAAGAATAAACACATGAAAGTTGAATGTTGCAACTCTACTATCCTTTGGGAGCCTAAATACCTATAAAACTTGGAAACCACTTTCTTTTTTTCCTTTTTCAAGACAACCGGATGAAAGCAAGCTTTTTATAGTTGAGCAGTTAGCAAGATATACGTGATTCACAGGAAACAAATTAAGATTATTTTATTATGAGTATAAAAATGAAGGAAATCTAGGTGCCCAACAATCTTTCCATCACGTTATCTTCTCTCTCAAAATTAGGAATTGTAATTCTAGTTCATTCTCATCATCTTCAGGGTTCCAAGCTCAGGAAGATGGCCCTTTGTGCATACCGACAGGCAAAGGGACAGATTAGATATCAACCTTGACTGTTTCAATTATAAAAAAAAAATTATAAGAGCAAAGAAAGGTATCACTTGAGTTCAAAGAAATCTACAAACAATTCTCCATGTGCTATTCCATTTCCAAAATATATGAGCTTGTTTGTGTATGTTTGTGTGTGTGTGTGTGTGTGTGTGTAAAACTATTAGTAATAAATTAAACAAAAGGTCTTCTAGAAAATAGCTTATAAATTTAACAAAAGCCAATGGTGCTTGATCAACCAAAAATCTGTACTTTTTAAGGAATCTGTTCTGTAAAAGATAAATTCTAATGTTAATATGCTACAATTTACAACTTAACCCTGATTATCCTCATACATTTGCTTCAGCCACATTCAGAATTGACACAAGTGGAAAACCTAAAATTTCACAACATAAGAAAAAAAAAAGGAGGAACAACTGCATTAACAACCGTGAAAGACTTGAAAAATATTACATGTAAAGTTGTGTGCAAATTTGAGTACTAACTCATAATGAGAATCCAACTCCCAGAAGACCTATTCTTCAAACTTTGAGAACGATAGAAGCCATATAATGTGCTGATAGTCAGTCACCAGCTCATCATAATTTTCTTTTTATTCAAGTCTCAAATTCTAGCAGAAATTTAATCCTACCACCTCCTTAATAACAATTAAAAGAAAGAAAAGCATAAGAACTAAATAACTCTTAGATCACATGTTCATGAATGAAACCATAGCACCCAGCCAGACCACCTTAAGAGCAGAATTTCATAACAATTAGGCAATTTAGAAAAATGGCTCATCATTAAATTACAAGCTACCATCAATACATCTATTAAAGTACAATAAGAGTCCACCACCCTTGAAAGAGAAGGGGGGGGGGGGGGGGGGGGTAGGTGGCAGAAATAAGTGCAAGACAGAAGTTGACAGGACCGAAATACTTATGCACAAAGCAAACCTCAACATACAGGTCAAGAGAGCAAAGTATAGCAAGGGAAAGTTTCAGAGCCCCATTAAGAACTAGCCTAATTATTGTAACTGACCAGCCCTGACAACATTGAGAGCTCAGATGGACGGACCTCAACAATTAAATTGCGCCCCGCAAAATTCTGATTGTTGCCTCCACAGAACATGAATTTTACTTCAAAAAGTTGCAAAAGTCCTCCATCTCACATGTTAGGTGAACAACTTCATTAAATTTCGTTTATGAATGGCAGGAGAATACCAGCTTTGCATGGACAACTATGAAGACCCAAAAAATCATGAACTACCAATGAACCATCACCAAGAAAACAGTTAATGCAGCTAGAACCAAAAGTTCTGCCTGCTCCAATGGTCAACTACATTTTTGCCTAGCACATCAGCATCTCTCCTGAAAGAGAAACCATCTTTTGCATCCTCATTAGTGGTGCAACTTCCAATAAGCATCAAATTCGACCCAGTATACATTCCCTGGAAGGCTCCAGCAGATACTGACAGGACACATGCAATCAATATCTAGAAAGAACACCGCAAGGGAGAGAGGTACTAGAACCAATAACCCAAAGAAACAACCAATTTCTATGTTTAGCCCCAACCTAAATCTAGGCTCTTCATAACACCAGAATGTTAATACATACTCCCATTTCTAATCATCTAGATGCCAGCAGAACAGACAGCAAATTGCACTTTGTCAACAGTAGATTTTTAGACCAGCATCTCTGTCAAAACTTGAAGGCTTATATACATAAACAAATTAACTCATCTTTATCCATACTCTTTCAATTTAATCAGTAGAAACAAGCTCCAAATTGCTAATCAACATGGTTTTTTTGTGTTCTAACCACCACCATTAGCTTAACAGCTTTGTGCACATCACCAAACTTCATATAGAATAGAATATGAACCACTATACTAGTATGTTTCCAACTTTCGTTGAAAGCCAAAATCATTCCTTTAACTGAATTCATTATCCTGTATCACATTTGAATTCTGCCTTTCTCATTTCTTGCATTTCAATTGAATGGCTGGAATTGAAGATCCTTATCAAAAACCTCAAAGTTTGACTAAATCATCTTTTCCACAATTAACAGACTTCCACCGAACCTCAGTTACAGAATCCTATGTGGCCCTGTAAGTAGTGCCTACCTAACCAGCAAGCCACCATGAAGAAATTTATCAGACATCACAAACGAGGGTGTCAGAAAATCAGTAATGTCCACCAACCCCCCGCTCCAGTGATCATGCTTTGCCCCAGCTTAATCTGCAACCCGGAAACTGAAGTAAAGCATCTCAAGATAAATCTACATTCTATACAGATTTGTAACCACGTACTTCAGTTATTCTAACAAATTCAGTAACAAAAATACCATAAAAATACATGCATACACATGCAAACATGGGGAGAGTGGGCATGGTATGCACCATGAAGGAAAAGACAAAAATAAATAACTAGATATCCACTTGAAAAAAAAAAGACAATATAACTAATAAACCACAAGAATACTACAGCAGCACAAAGGGCACAAACCACATGAAAACAGACTCATGTTCCAATTTATTTGGATAACATACCTCTACAGCAAAAACAAGATATTAACAATATCTCCATGAAAAGACAACTGCATAAGAAACTATAGATTTTTGCAAAAAGATAACTGTACATACAGGTGACCCCAAAATGATGCCAAAGATTGAAGCCAGTCTGACAAATTAAGGCCATCATCCTTCAGTTTATCACGCCCTCCTTGTGCCAGTCGCTCAATCACAACATATTCCAAAATGTCATACTCAAGCTGTATGGTAAACAAAGAATAATAATCAAAATCAAGATACAAATGAATAGTGCACAACAAAGAATATCCCAATTGAAGTTCAGATTCAGTCTAATTTGGATTTGTGAGATCATTATGGATAAATATAGAATTTGAAATTTAAAATTTTAAACAAAATTAATTTTTATTTCGATTGCTAAGTTCTTGATATCAATTTAATTTCACATTGTAAGTTTATTATAATAAATTTTGCTACAACTGACATGATAATACAATTCAAGCAGGTTATGCCAACTCCTAATCATTAAATTTTTGTTTTTGTACATTAATTCAATCAAAAGAAATTGGTGGTTAATGAATTAAATCAGAATAAAGGAGGAAAAAAGTGGCTAGGGACAGTTTCCTCCCTTCTATTCCTCTTTTTCTTGTTATGTTCTTATTATTTCCTCTCCTCTCCTCAACATTTTCAGTCAATTCTCTCTCTATCCTTTTCTCCTATTTAACCTCTTTTCAGATACCCTCTTCTTCCAATGCTAGTTTGCTGCACCAAAACAGCGCCATAATATCTTCATTCTGCTCTCTTTGTTGCTAGCTTATCCCTCCCTGTCAACTCAAGAAGACAAATGCACTCAATGGCCTATATTTCCTCTCCAGAACAGCCAAATCTCTTCAAAGAGAGAAAGTTTTACATAAATTGCTAGAGACATAGAGTCAAATTATCAACCATTAACATTAAAAGAGTGCAGGGTAGAAAGGAGAGATGAGATGGAAGAGTTGAAATAACCTATAGGCAAAAAGAGATCAAGACACAGGATTTTGCATCAAGATGGATACGTTAAACTCCAACGTAAAAGGAATTTGAAATCTTAAAATTTGAACTTTAAAATCCTAGGCAGATATTATTCAAAATTCAAATTTAAATCTTGGTGCTTTAGAGGCCAATCAAACAAAGAATGTGGCTTTTAAATCCAAATCAAAACACTTGGCCGCAAGTTACATTGCCAAAAAAAAAAAAGCTAAGAAATGCTATTTGAGGAACTTTTCAACACGGAATATAATACGCAAATTGATAGTCAATTCAAAACGTTAGTTGGAAAGTCACCTAAGATGATAATTCAATAATAGTCAATACACAACATATGACCCCTAAATGATGAGAAAAACTGAAGTGAATTTAAGACTTTGCTTAAACGTCAATTCAGATGATCCTTAGCCCATTAGACAGGGAGTCAACTTTATGCACAAAATCCAGATCCACAACAGTCCCTTTATAACGTTAAAAGAACTGGTAATCATCTAAAGCTTCAAAGCTCAAAATCTTCAAATTCACTCCCACCAGAGAATTTTTCTCATTAACGTAAAGATTTCAACTAAAGTTGTCTGTTGCCTTATAAAATAAAAAAATTACAAAAATAAAATGATCCTGAGCAAATGCTAGTATTTTTGAGTTCCTAGAACCAAACACAACTACTAATATAAGTGCTTAAACAGTCTGAATGATGTAATAAGTGCAAAGACTTTAGGACAATTTTCCACAATGTAAAGCTTATTGCATAGTTGACGTGACTAAAAAAAACGTCAGAATGAAAACTAGCATTAGGGTTAAGTACAAGCCTATTTCCCTGTTTATCAGATGTATATGAACTCCAGAAGATCAATTCTGCTATTGAAGATCTGGCGGTGAAGAATGGTGTGATAACTGGCTTGATACTTTGAAAAGCTCTAAATAAAAAATCAAGTGGATGTTTTCCACTAGCAGCCATTCCTTCTAGAAAAGAACTTAACCTCAGTAGATAATCATGGTCAATATTCTTTTCATCAGGTCACTCAACTCACTCATTTAACTAAACTATCCATTCCAACATCAACCAGACTGTTAGATTTACAAGAGAACACTGAAAAACTTAATTAAATGAAAAAGGCAGATGAACTTAAAATGATAAGCACTTATGATTCCAGGACGTAAAAGTAATAACATTGAGATAAGCACATTCGGGGTAACAACTCAAAATTCACCATCAGTTAAATTACCTACTGAGCAATAAACATAAAAAGAAAAAGAGAAAAGAAAATAATATGAATTCTGACTTTTGACAAGTTGAAACAAGTAAGCATGACCAGGAAGAGGGGACAAGATGGAAATCAATAATTTTAATGACCACCAACAAGAAAGGACAGAGGAAAACGGGAAACAGAATGGAGGAAAATCATATGGAAATGGTAAAATAGATGCAGACCTGTGTCAAATACTTGAATGCATCAACCACAGGAGTAATCATATCCCTGTATGCCTCAATCTGAAAAATGTCCAAAGTGTATTGAACCAATGTAAACAACACTCGATGATGCATAAAACTCAAAAGCATAATCACTAATAAAAATAAAATACCTGGTGAACAATTGTTCGCAGTACAGTCATTGGATTAGCATGAGCAAGTTTTGCAACCATCCGGCCTAACTGCTTCAAGTTTTCCTTGGCCAGCCGTTTCAAAATCCTCCTAGTGTCAAGCTGCAAAAAAGCAAAGGTGCAAATGAAACTCTTCAGGCACCCAACTTTGACAAGCAATGAGAACACTATCAATAAGATATACTGCTGTACCTTGGCTGTTTGTCTTGCAGCTAATATAGTAGGATTCCGCTCATCATCCTTTTCCCACTCCCCATATAACCGGTATCGCACCTAAGCAGATGAGATTCATCTAGCAAGATTGTCTATCATGTCTAATAAATTCTCAAAGGGAAGTATCAAATAACACTGATGAAAGGCCAACCTCATAGGAAAGGAGATTCATTACTTCCCAGATCTCCTGCCCCACTGCTGGATTTGCAGGTACCAATTGCAAAGAAGGAAGTAGACATGCTCCTAATGTTTCCTCTACCCTTGATCTAGCTTCCTTCAAGTGAAGACGAGGATTTCGATACCCACCAGCAGCCGTTTCAGCATTTGAGACTCCATCAGCATTAGCTCCAAGCTCAAGGGCAGATAAGTAATAACCTCTCAAAACTCTGCATACCTGCCAATAAAGAAAGCCAACATAACAAATCAGTAATGCACTTCTAGGAGGAGAAAACAAAATTAAAGAGAGTTAATTATAAGTACATAATAACACTAAAAGTATACCTTCTGCAACAGCAAAGTATCACGGTAGAGATGAGGTCCAACAGTAGCCAACATTTGAAAGAGTTCCTTAGGAAGATCAATAAAGGAGCTACTGGCTGATGTACTTGTATCCATGTTATCAACACCAGGTCCTGAGGGAGATCCAAAGTTTTGGAGATGTGTCTGGCGAACAATATCATATGCTAAAGAGATTGACTTTTCAATGAGCCTGAATGTATATACAGAGTACAGTAAAGAACAAAAGTACAAATCAATATGAAACAAAGAATTAAGCTTCGGAAATGCCTAAACCATTAGGCCGAGTCCAGAAAGTCAGAAACACAAATGAAAAATATCTTTGACTTAAACCAAATAAACACAATTATGTGTCAGATGGACCAGTCAACTAAATTCAGAAGTCTCAATTCATGTAACCCAATCCCCTCCAGGATAAAGAAAATGGGATCCATAGTGTTTACCTAAACAATCCTTTACAGATTTGAACATGTGCCACTGGATCAAGTGGTGAAAGGCGATCAAACAGAATATGGGCATGGTACCTGAGAAGCATGACATCTTAAGTTAAAATTTGAATATCAATAATAGAAGTTGCAAATTTCACAAAAAGAGGACAAGCTCATACAGCATCAATTATCTACTCTTTAAGGCATAATTAAATGCTCAAAAACTACATGAATATCGCTCTACAGTAGGTTTGGCAGGTACAATAACAGTAGCATCCACACACAAAACATGATTCCTGCTCAAGTCAACTTTTTTGTGCTTTTAGAATTGAAGCTGCAATAGGATGACCAGGTGATGTGGGCAACCTAACTTTATGATTGAGAAGAATAAACAGAATGACCTACATGCACAAGTCAGCCTTAAAATAGGATGACCCACACTCACATCTAGTAATAAAATAAGTACAATCTCGATTTACCAGGACAATTTCAAATCAAGTTTCAACCAAGGGCAGGAATACTCAGAACAAACTTGGAAAAAAAGGATACAAGGAAAACGAGTTGAAACGTCAAGTGTGTAAACTCAAACATAAATTAACTTTAAGAAATAAAATGACCTAGGAAAAACAAATACTGGGATGCTCAACTTAAATGTTGCAACACCAAGGAAATAATGAAAAATCAAGATTGGCAAAAAAATTTCAATTAAAAGATATAGGGATAGAGAGAAAAAGTGGAAAGAAACGGATAGAAATTCAAAAGCATAACATAGCCACCTCAAAGAGTGGCCAGCTACAACAAAGCTTACCAATCATCTACAGAAAGAAAGCCAGTAAGCAAGCCTAAAGTCTGATTATTTTCAAGCTCTGGAGTTCTTTCAGTGACAGCCTCAGTTTCCATATCTAGAGCAGCAAAAAGGTCTACTGTTACATCTCCTTGTTTCTCATCCTCCATGAGATCCTTACCAGTAGCAGCAAGATTTATTTTTCCAATTTTGTTAGCCTGCAGAAATAAGTGCAATCATACTGTGAATTGCAGCAGAAAAGATGTCAACAAATATCTCGTTGGAAACTTGTACAGCTTTAACCACGTATTATTGGTGTTCATCAATCTCTCTGAAGGGGGGCAGGGAAAAGAGAGTTATCAATGCCAAAATCAAGTACAATGAAAATTATTTAAATGGCTCACACACAAAAATGCCTCAAGAAAGAAATGGAAGCACAACAATCTTTTATGGAGGCAAAAATTTAGCATAAAACTAAAAACATAAAACAGAAAATACGACATTAATCATGATTTAAGTACAAAGGAGAAAAAATACGACAATGCAATAAGAATACCTCATCAAGTCGTTTTGCAGAGAAACCATTATACTGCTCAAATGCTTCATCATCCTTGGGAAGTAAATGAGTGTAGCTGCACATATGCATAAACCAGATCAGCTAGAAATTACAGATATAGACAGCTGATTAAAATTCCAATATAAGCCATCAATGGGAAAAGCAAAAATTGTTTACATGCAACTTTATAGCTGAATAAAAATCCATGAAACAAGGCATACCACATGAGATCAGTTCCCTTGTTGACCCAATATGTATTTGCATGCGAGCATTTTAAATATCAATTTGCCACTTCAAGGCATGAATTATCAAATGTCAAATGGTAACTATATCAAATTATACATCAAAAGTGTTTGGATCCCATTGCAAGAACATGTTCCATTACCATATGCAGCTTTGATTCAGATACAAACATTGAATACAATTACAAGCAACAGCATAAAAAGTAAAAATGTGCAATACAGGATTTGTTCAAACAAAATAGAACTAACAGAATCACCATATTAGAGGAGAAAGGATCTCAACTAACTCACATGCTATCAAGATCAATGAACTCTTCCTTCACTAGCAAAGCTGTAAGCTTATAGAGCCCAAATGGGGTAGGAGTATTTACTTCCATGCGCTGATAGTATTGAAACTTAAAACCAAGAATTTGTGAAGCATGAGACTGCAAGAAATCATAAAGAAGTAAGCAACTCAGATTTCTCAGATTCAGTATAACATAGAATTATCATTCTCAACCAGAATATATTGATATCGATACCTTTGGGAAGATGGGAATCAATTGCAAAAAAGCATCATTATCTGGCTGAAGTTCGTAACACTCTAACACCTAATATATCTCAATCTATCACATTCTTCACCAATTCATCAAAATGTGGAATAACATCTTCGATGAAGATTAAAAGATACTTACAATGTCAAAAACACGGTTCGGGTCCAGATCAAAATGCCCAATTAATGACTGCAGAAGTTACAATAATTACATTATATAGACCACAACTAAGATTAAAGAAAAACTAGACAGAAACAAGGACAAACCTTTATAATGCCTATTCTTGCTGTTGATGCATTTTGAGTTGAATCTTCAGAACCTCGAAAAAGGAGAGTAATCTACAGATGCACAACACAGTGATTCCCAGGACAAAAAATTCAAAAGTAATGACACGGTCCGGTACTCTAATTCAAACTAGATATCCAACTGTCCTAATCCTAGCCTAATAAAATTCTTCTGACAACTACTGATGTTATCCTAAATCTCCTATCTATTTAACAACAATACCAGTTTCTCTACTAGTATCACTAATGACTAATCTGATTTCTGGAATCACCTTAATGGTTTCCCATTCAAATCAATGTTTCTGTTTGAATGCCCAACAATAAGCCGCCATGGTCTGTATGATACATTGAACCCAACCACAACATAATTTCGCAAATCCATCAATGTGCTAGAAAAAATAATGAAAATTGCTAAAGGAGCAACAGGACCATCAATAAACAGGTCAAAGAAAAAAACATGCCAGACCACAAATTTCAAATAGGCAGCAACACATCCATAAATAAATCACTGAAGAAAAGTTTCATCCCACATCTTCAAGAAATATAACCTAAAGGTGAATACATCAGCAAATGAGCAATGATTGTGCTCAAATGTTTTCCACGAAATTTTATCAAATAGCAGTCATACCAGCTTAGCATAGCCCTCACTCTCTTCTCGAAGGAGGTTAAATTTTGTTTGCTGATAAAGCAGACGTGTATTTACTCTGACCTGGAATCAACACAAAATACATCAAATGACAAAAGTCAGTAGTTGACCCCAACCTCAAGGCTTTGTCACAGATACTGGTGCAAGCATCTGATTTCATCAGTTTAGCATGCCAACATACATGACACCTACAATTTCTCATTGGAGCAGAATTGATCATCCTCATAACTAAACAAAGTCTGTATTTCCAAATATAATTCATTGTGCCAACGGATGGAAATTTCAGGCATCAAACTAAAACCTATCCATGCATCAACAGATATTGAGTATGTCAATAACATTAGCTTACCTCTTTAACCTTCAAATCTGGAGCCCTTAACTTGATCATCTCAGCCTCCCACAGGAACTCTTCCTAGAATGTCAGAGTTATAATAAGGTATTTTTCCATTACCACAAAGTAGCATGTACATAAAGATCTACCTTGTTCAAAAAGGAAAAAGAAACCACCACCCAAGAGGTCTAAAAACAAGACCAAAAATGCGTGACCAAATGACCACCAGCACGAGGTAACAAAAAGTTTTACCTCACTGCGCTCATGGAAAAGCCTTAATGGAACTACCGAAGACTCCACCAGCCACTTTGCCTAAAAGAAAGACCATAAACTCAACAAATAAGCAATAAGAAATTCCCCTTATCTTCAAAGTATAAAGAAAAAATCATAAAGATCGTATAAACATAGGAAACATGTGAAGCATGCAGATCATAAATGGAACAATATTTGATTGTGCAGCAACAAAGTACTGTTTGTATTGATTAAAATACCATAAAAATTAATGACAAACCGAACCCTTGATTAATATGAGATTCATTCAATAACTCTAATAAATCCTAATAGTCTCAGAGGATTTCTTCCTAGATTAGCACCAATATTTTCCCTTTATAAATAGAAAACCAATAGAAGAACAGCATGCCATTTGCTCTAGCTACAACAATGACCCAGACAATATCCATATCACACCTACATTGTACAAGATCCTCTTTAGATTAAGCAGATAAATCATTAAAGGATTAAGGGTAGAAAAAAGATACACCATTTGCGAAAAATTATAAAGATAAAAAAAGCTTTTAACAAAAGATTCAGAGTAGACCGTGTGTTTATTCCATAACTCCATTTGGAACAATAAAAAATTATAATCAGTACCTTTCCATTCTCAGAAGGTTTGATGATGTCTAAGCCTACATCACTTAAAACTCAATTAATGATAAAGCTAAACATAAGCAAATTTTGGTTTAAATTGTATTGACAGCTTTTAATTTCCACCTCCCAAGTCCCAAGTTATTTGAAGGTTCATATAGTTCTTTTTAGTATTCAAACATGTAATTCTTGCACAAAAACATGGCAACAACTGACCCACTTTGTCCCCTTCCGCATCAATCAATCAACTATAGAGTCATATTATCTTCTAGGTCAATTCTGCAAATTTTACCAACTAAAGCTCCACATGGAGTTTCACTCTCCAATATCGAAATCAAGATTCAACTAAGCGTCATTATCTCTATCCTACTTCCATGGAAATATCATCAAAGTCAGATTACAGTGGAAGTCAAAACCCTCATTGACTAATTCTGCACTAATTAAGCAAAAGAACAAAGAACTTCATATGGAAAATAAAATTGTTGTCATCAGAAGCTTCATGCTTCCTTGCATCCTTATCATCAGGAATACTTAATAACTACATTAGAATGCAGAGCTAGAGTTAATAGATAAATCATATGAAACAAGTTCTGATCCTTTCCACAATGCGGAGAAATTCATTTCTAAACTTTCAGGTGTCTGAACCTGAATAAGTTTCGTACATCACTACAATAATTACAGAAGAAATAACTTATTACATGCTTATATCAATTAAGGACTTTAAGAACTTATAGCATTAAGCATTCAGTCCAGATTAAAGAATTATTTGTCTAAATTTTCAATGTCATCAAAAAGGCCTTTACTATAAAAGATTTCCAGTCAGAGCTCCTTTCTAACTATATTCCAGAAACATAAATTTTAATATAATCAATAAACATAATATTAATGACATGAAAAAGGAAATAGAGATAGAAACAGAAGAATTAATGCAAAAAAAAAAAAAAGCAAATTGCACACAAGTACATATACGCACCTAATCAATTAACATGAACAATAAAAGACTTCACAGATTATATACTGACCAATTTTATCAAACGAGTGCGGTATTCTCCAGCCATTGTAAGCTGCAAATTAGCCAAAAACTCATAAGCTACAATTTAACGTGTCAAATATTGGATTCCACCCAAAAAAAATTGGGTGTTCATTAAAAAGTCCATATAATGCAGGTAATAAAAGAACCACTAAAAACAAAATTGCAGCTGGAAAATGTGGAGATGTGAGCCACACAACCGTAATAAGCACATTCTATGGACAATAAAGAAAGCTGTACAAAAACTGCATAAGACATAGGAGAACAAAGAAGAATAAACAACTACCCTAGAAGAACTTACAAAATCTGGAGCTCTCTCTCCCACTCCCTATCCCTCCCGACCGACACATAAGAATAAACAAGCACACAAGAACAACCCAGAACACTATCTTGCACTCCCTGTGCCACCCCATCCCACCCCATTCAAAGAAGAATTTGGCTTTAAAATTCCAAAAAACGGGTATACTTACAAGTACAAGTCTTTTTTTCCACCAAAACAAAGAATAGAAGTCTTTACCTAGAAAAACTAAACTCTTCAAAAACGATTCCCATATCATAACAGAAATTTCAACCCAAGAATAAGTGAAAGGTGGTTCTAATTATAATAAGAAATGTCAAACCAATAAAAAGCATGTATTTCTCCAACCAATAGAAGACAGCACTAAGATTTCTGTCTCATCCACCCAGCACCCTCACAAATTTCATACTGAGCACAGGAACAATGAAAAGAATAAAATGCTCCATGCAAAGGTAGAGTATCGCCCCTATTTAACACCTTCCTAAAAGAATAAATAATCAAATGCTGAAAACTAGCTGACTTAAAGTGCAAGTTATCAATTCCATTTCCAATATTCCTAACATCATTGTATTCATAAAATAGGAGTCAGCAGAACAGACACCACTTTTTTAAAGAAATGAACTAACAAATAAATAGGTTATGTTAAGTGCTAATGATATATTAGCAGTAATGAAAAAGAAGAAGATTACATGGGATCCTCATGAATCTTTTTCTCTAGTACTTTCACTTATATTCTAAGAATTCTCAATCGAGACTAAAGTTGGCCCATTAGGACGAGATGGAAAGCATGACTCACATAAAAATGTTAACAGTACCAAAACCATATGACACAACAAGTAAAAAGCATTGCCATGCCCAAAAAAATCTTATCACAGAAATTACCCATGAGCATAAACACAACAAATCAACAAAACCAACCGTTTCCCACTGTGGGGTCAGCTACATGTACCATATTAATACCATGGTGCTCTATTCAGTATCATTTCCTGAGTAAACATAGCATTCACCCATGTTTTATTTGGATTCCCCTAGACTAAACCAAATCATGACTCAAACTTTTAAATTACAGTATAAACCATTCTAAATATGCTTAGAAACCATATTCCAAGGGCTTCAACAATGTACCAAGCTGAATAAAGAAACTACTTAGTTCCATTTCTAAACTAGAACCTAAGCAAGCCTCCAGCTTAAATTTTTTTCCTATTTCCACCGACTTAATAAACAAGCTTCAATATATGCTCGGGGAAAATATTAATAATACCAACATTATTAAAAAATAAAAAACTCACGTCTTGAGCCATTTGCGTAAGGATATCAGCAAAGCATGAACCCAACTCATCCTCCGATACTCTCTCCGTAAACTCCACCGCATCCAACACCGCTTTGCACTTCTGAAACGGCAATTCCCCACGCACCTGATAATCAAACGGCAACAGAAAAAATTCAACTAAAAGAATAAACAAAAACATGCAAAATTACAAAAACGCAAAAAAAAAAGAAATTAAACAAAAATACCATGGTCCAGCAGAGCTCGTAGAGAAAGCGAAGCATGGGAACGGAGGAAGAGAAGGAGAAGTTTGAGTTTCCATTTTTTCCCTCGCGAAGTATTTCCTCTGTTATGTACATACACTCTATAGGAGGGAGAGACATCTTTTTCTTTTTTTTGGAACAAAAAAAATCAAAGAGAAAAAGGGAATCTGCAAACCTTAGAGATTAAGAATAAGGGTTGGGGTCTGAGAGTTAGAGAGGAAAAGGAGGGGCAAAGTAGTGGCTGGGTTGTTATTAAAGGTACTTTCATGGGGTATATGAGAAATGAGAATGATGAGAAAAGAGGGTTAGGGTTTCAGAGTATCTGCTATGGTGGGTTAAGGGGTTTGGGGAAGGGGGATTTCCGGGATGATAATCATTCGTCCGTTTTGGGATTTCGGATTTTGGGCCGTATCTCCATAGCCCAAATTAAGAAAGGAAAGTTGTAACATGCTAACAGGAAGGAGACGTAGCATTCATTTATTAAGGGTGTCAACGATACCATATTATAAGGTGTTTATAGGTATTTGATCCAGTTACACAGAGTTAAGATGTTTCATAAATAGATTTAGGTAGAGTTAGATTAGTGATTTTATTATTTGAATTTTAATAAGATAAGATTCGAGTATCACCCATTAGGTATCCGTTATTCGAATTCGATCACTATTTATAAATATTTTATTATTATTTTAATAATTAAATTAAAAATTTATAATTTTTACTAACTTTATAAGTAATTTTTTTTGTTAAAAACTAACAAATATATAAAAGGTATAATAACTCTAATTATTAATATGATGATATTAATATATTTAAATTATTAAATTATTAATTATGTTTAAATAATTTGAATATTATATTATTGAATAATATGTTTTAAAAATTATTAAATTGTTATTTATGTTTAAGTATGGTTGCTTTAATTATTAATATGATGACATTAATACTTTTATGAATGTATGTGTGTATATATATATACTTTAAATATAAATATATTTATTTTTTATTTTGTATTAACATTGCAAAAATTATAACTCATAAAATTATTAATTACAGCATATATACATTTATTTATTTAAATTTATAACATATAAATCTAAAAGAAAGTTATGAGATTAGAAAAGTTAATTGGGTAATTGAGTACCCATGAAGAAGATTTTAATAATTTTTTTATTTAATTGAGCATTTAAACGGATTATGATAATTATAGGATAGTGGGAATGTATTAGGGTTAGAGTTAAAGTAGTAATTTTTAAATTATTCGGGTAGTTAATAGGGTTAGGGTATTGAATTTTTAATAAAATTAGGGTTCGGGTACCTTAAAATTAACGGGTACCCTATCCGTTGACATCCCTAATTACCTTGTATTTTTAGTAGCTAAATAATAAGTTTATGTAATTAATAAGGAAAAATGGTAATATTTTATTTTTGAAAAAAAAATGCTAATTGCTCAGCTCATAACTTTTTCTTATTTATTCATCTAACATATTCAATAATTTAAAAAAATTGACAATTTTTAAATTAACTTTTTCTTATTAATTTGCTTAATATCTATAACCTCAAAAAAAGAAAACCCCAACTAGACTCCAAAAATTGGCAACGTGAAGGCTTCGAAAGGGAATTGTGAAGCTGCAATAGGGCTTCCAAAATTTGCCACGTGGAGACTAGAGGAGGAGACTTGTCATCTGTTTGGTGGGTGAACCGTATGCCCGAGGGAATAGGTTGTGTGCATTGGTGTACGGTGTGCTTAGGCAAGCCACATTCCCGATACTTTTAGAATTCCCCCTGGGTCATTTTCTTATGCATGCCTATATGGGTGAATGTTAGCTTTCCTTACATCCTTTTGTTTTTAGATTGACGTGAGAGCCTTTTGGGTCATTGAGATTTTGGAATTAACCGCTCACGTGTATGGCTTGAATAGGTGTTGTGTTTGGATTATTTGGCATTGTCTTTTCCATGTCCATTATCAACTTGCTATCTTCTTTGCTCCTTAACTTTTGGGTTTCTAAAAGTTCCTCTTGTGTTTTTCAATCTTGCTTCTTTTTTTTTCCAGTTTTAGTTTCATTCCTTTTCCCTTAACTCTCCATGTATATCTGGGAAAAAAAAGCACACCAGAAACTTGGAAGACTGAAAAACAAAAGATATGCAGAAACTAAGGAAACAAAAGACAACCTTTTCTTTCCTTATCGTCCTTTAATTTGCTTACATTGTGTGTTCAGGTCATCGGCTTGGGTTTTTTAGGATGGACACGACTTCTCAGCTTTCGGGTACTTGACATTTCCTCAAAAGTTTTAAAATCCTATTTTGGAGGTAAACTCGTGTTTTCTTTTTTGTTAATTTTATATTTTTAATGTATTTTCAATATAGGTTCATGGATTTGTATCTTTTATTTAATTTTAAGATTCATTTCTCATTTGGGTTTTATTCGTTTATGTTTTAAAAAGTTTATCTTTCCTTAATTCAATGGACTAATATATGGTGTATCAGTTTTACCTGTTCTTGAGATTTATCTCTTTTTTTTCTTTGTGTTTGAATTTAGATGAATTATTGATGGTTTTAACCATTTCATATATATTGTTTTATTTTTCATTTAACAAATGTGTTTAAGACAATCAACTAGGGCCTAGTTTGAACAGTTAATATATACACATATATATATATATATATATATTTTGTTGGGCTGGCTCAGTACTGAATCACCCTCCAAAAATAGGCACTTGCCACTAGAGAGCGGCAAGCACACAGAATTCTTTAGTAAAAGGTGAAAGAATAGTTCGCTTTGTGCTTGACGCGCTTGCGTGACTGACTTTGGGTATTGCGTGACTAGTGTTTAAGCATTATATGACTAATTTTTAGTAAAATATTGCGTGACTAGTGGATAGGCATTGCGTGACTTCAGTTTCTGGTTGGGTCTTAGGAGTTTTTTTTTCTGGTTATGTTTTGTTCCCTCAGAGTTCTTGTTTGTGTTAATATCTTGTTTTTCCCGTGGTGAGTTTTGAGGGCTTCTCCTACTCCTTTGTCTTTGGTTACTGATTTACGTATTTTTCCTTACCTCTGAGTAAAAAATTCTTCCCACGTGACGATCTGCCTCTACTTTGGTGGTGGGAGAAATTTGTATCTGATGTTGCTTTCTTAGGTGATGATCTTGCTTCTGCCCTTCACCAATCTGGGATGTGATGCTCTTGAGCTAATCTTTCTTTCCCTTGACAACAAGTCAAATTATTGAGTTTTTCTTCTTCTTTGCGTTGGTTTATGGTGTTTGGATTCCTTTATGCTTGGCTTCTCTACTTGATCATTCAGGGAGTTTTAGCTGATCATTTTTGGAGTTGTTTTTCTGTGCTTTATGGTGTTTGAGCAGAGAGAAAGCCAGATTTAATTTTGAAATTTTTGTCTAGATGGCGGGATAGAGAAAACTGAAACTGTTTTAATTTGTCTGAAATTGTTTAAAGGGTATTCTTGTCAAGTCCTGTAAAAAACTATCTAAAAATAGTTAAAATTATAAAAACGGTCATTTTTGAAATGCCCTTACTATGATGGTTATTTCTCACAATTTTGTCTATATATATATATATATATATACACATAAAAGAAAGCAATTTGCTATTTTGTTAAGTAAGTTGTAAACCAACTAAATCAAAACCATGATGTAATTCACATTGAAGCAAAGCAAAGGAAAACAATATTAAATCCATAAGATCAGGTAATTAGACATTGGAGCAAAAAAGAAAGATCAATTCTTCTTTTAGCAACATTCTATCTCAATTGAATCTCAAGTTTCAAGTGCTACACATGGTGTAAAGCTCTGTGCAAGAATTAACGAGTTTCTTCTAGCTAGGCTAGGCTTTGCCACTTTTTATAACAAAAACATCCTCAGACAGAAATATGGCCAAAAAAGTTATTTCATAACTTTAAAGTACTAAAGTACAGCACCATCTAAAGTCTAAACATTCTATACAATGGACTGACCTTTTAAC
Organism: Theobroma grandiflorum; assembly: GCA_036013995.1. NCBI lineage: Eukaryota > Viridiplantae > Streptophyta > Magnoliopsida > Malvales > Malvaceae > Theobroma > Theobroma grandiflorum. The sequence goes on from CP142127.1 coordinate 3,855,074, forward strand.
AAAACCACAAAATTATTGTGTTTGAGTTTCTAAAGAAGATAAGAACCAAAATAGCTTTGCTTATCTACTCTATTTTGGTTCCAGTTTGCTAGAAGGTGAATGCATGTAGAATTTGCAAATTTTTTTTATAAATCCAAAAATTGTTTTAATTCAGCATCTACAAGGTCTATATGCTTTTGTGATTTTTATTTGATACATATAGAAGATAAGGAAAGAGTTAGTTGGAATAACTATGTGCAATTGTCTTTTGTTTGAAGTTATTTGAAAGATGGAGAATTTATCTTTTTGAAATTTCTGACTTACTTTCTGATTTAATTTGTCTTAAAAAGACAAACAAATTTACCTTGCTATTATTTATAGGTTTTTTTTTTTATTTTTCTTTCTCTATTTGTGTTTAGAGAAATTTGATCAGACAAAAGATTAAAGAAGGTATATTAAAATGTATTAGATCGGGTTTGTGCTAAATGTTAGTTTATTATTTTCATTGTGGTTATTACAATATTCTATAACAAAATAAGTAGTGTTTTTTCGCACCGTTATTATTGGTATTTTGGTCTTTAGTGTAAATTTTGTTTATTTCTTATATTTGTCATATTATTTTAATTTTCTACCTTTTTATTCTTGATGCATTTTCTTATTGATTTCTTCGTCATTTTTCTTTTGCTCAAAACTTGGATCAATCAATTGATTATCCTAGTGAGGTTAACTTTCACATAAGATTGTGTTTACAGTTGATTATTATGCCTTTATAAAGAAACTGTATAGAGTTTTTAAATTTAATTCTTTCCCTTTTTTTGATATATATGTTTCATGCTTTGTTTTATTGTCAAATTATATTTGTTTTGTTTGTAAATTATTATTATGCTTTTGATATCCAAATTTTTTTGATTAAATTCACTACTTTATGGGGTTTAAAAGATGTCCATGCCTTATGTTACTTTATTTGCATTCATTTATTATAACTATTGATTAACTTTTTTTTTCCTTGCTATGGGATGGTTGTGTTTCCAAAAGTTTTAGGGCATATTGAGATATCAATGACAGACTTCTTTAAGCAAGTTGAATACAAGTTCAACCCATCATCAGCAATTTTAGTGGAAACCTTTAGATCACTAAGCGAAAAAAGGACGTTTGACTAGATGTGCACAACTATTAAACATATGGATTAAAAGTCATTTTTAGTGTGAAAAAAAGTAAATTTTGAACACCATTCCTTTATACCAGTGTTCCCATTAGAGAGTTTTATGAAAATGAATGGCCTGAGCAAAAATCTAAATAAACATGGATCTCGAGACTACAAAGCCTTACAAGACAACAAGTGGTATGGAAAGCACCATGGATGACACTTCAACTGATGTTATATAGTTGTGGGAATAAGATGTCAATTCGTCTTTTAAGATTATTGGGGGCAATTGGTTATGCTCCACTTATGATACGTAGACAGGTTGGATTTGAACAATTTGTTCCAATGACTCATAAGCTCGACCGAATGGAGTTTTCTTATGGTGAACAAAGGACATGAAAAAAAGTCGAAGAAATTACTAAGGCATGGAAGCAAACTCATAGAACAAATACAGAAAGATTCATTGATAATATTACACTAGAATATTCAATATGGCAGACACAGAGAATTGACATTGTGTATCCTTTCAAATGTGGCTCTAACTACCTAAAAAATGTGAAACTTCAAAACGCCCCTATCACTAAATTATAATTCAAAATTGAGGGAAATTGATTGAAGTAGGAAAATAAAGAACTCAAAAGAAAAGTTGAGAAGCTAATGGGTGAAGTTGAAGAAGGAGAAAAGAAACTCATAAATTGCATATGGAGAAAAAGGTTTGGAAAGAAATGTACGATGGCTTAAAAGTCACTTTTGAATCAATAATTACTGAACTTAATGTGTTACAAAGAGAGGTTGAGCAATTGCAAGCAAAATGTCAGATGATTGAAGAACAAAAAGAAGCTCTCCAAACTTCTACCAATAGTTTGGGCCATAAGCTATACATCTAGCAAAGAGCCAACCAAGTACTTAGAGGAGAATGTGATCAATTCAAATGGACTGTACGAACGCTTCAAAATGAGTATGATTTGGTCAAACAAAAACTTTCGAAGAAACAAGCCCTAATGGAGTACCTTGCAGAACAAATCACCAAAGTTGTTTTTATAGTAAGAGAAATGGAAGATAAGGCAAAAATCCTCATAAGGGAGATCATTTTGACAGAAACATATAGGCATCATATGCTCAACTTCTTAGATGAGGCATATGATTAATATCGACAAGTTGGTTGTTTTCATTTAGATTATATAAAATGGATGTAATAAACAAACCTTTCATGGTTAATTCAAGAATTTTTTTTACCAGTATTTGTTATGTGATAAATACCTTGAAGCATGTTCATTCTTACATTCATCAAAATGCATAAACATGCATACATATTCATAAAAACACAATTACCAAATTTTCATTATATGGCAAAAACACATTCTATTTCATGTTTATGGTAATAAAAAGTTAAAGAATAGCTCAACCGTTGAAAATCTTGAGGAAACCTGTTCGTCATTCATACAATACTCGATCACGGGATAAGGTCGAAATCATGGAAAATGAATAATTAAGCTAAATAGATAAAGTCGAGAAAACTCAAGAGGAGATAATGGAAAAGTTAACAAATTTAATGGAAATGATGGCTCCTATTAAAGGAAAAGGAGTTGTTGAAGGATCTTATACTCAAAATGGTTCTCAATTCCAAGACAAAGACAAAAAAGAGCCTTTATATCCCCCAAGATTCACTCCACCCTAAGTGCATGTTGCTTAACAAATGTACCAAATACCAAACCACTAATTGGAACTTACTGATTCCTTGAAATGCAACCACATGTAGGACAAATGCTAACCTAAGAAAACGTTATGCCAACTTTAGGTGCAAACCCTCATGAACCAATTTTCGTGCCTAATTTGGGTGACTTTAAAAAACAGGAAAAGTTGAAGGCAACTTCGAGGGCAATACAAAAATCTGACCATTTGGAAGAACATCTTAAAGCTATTGAAGGAGTGGATTTCTATACCACCATTGTTGCAGCAAAATTGTGTTTAGTACCTAATGTGGTAATACTTCTTAAATTCAAAGTCCTAAATTTTTAAAAATATGATGGGACGAAATGTCCAATGGCTCACATCACTTTGTATTGTTGATGAATGGCTACCTATACACAGAATGATAAACTCTTAATTTATTGCTTCTAAGATAGCTTAACAAGGTTAGCAACAAGATGGCATGTTAAACTAGATAGAAATCGAATATAGTTTCAGAAGGACCTCGCGAGAGCTTTTATAGCTTAATACGACTATGTCCCAAACATAGCTCCAAACAATCTATCTTTGCAAAACATGAAAAAAAAAAAAAAGCCACGAAGACTTTTAGAGAATATACTCAAAGATTGAGAGATATAGCTGCACAAGTTCAACCACCTTTAACTAATAAGGAAATGATAGTGTTGTTTGTTAACACTTTGCAAGCCCCATATTATGAAAGACTAATCTATAATGCCTCTAAGAATTTTGTCGATATGGTAATCTTAGGAGAAATTATTGACAATGACATCAAGCAAGGAAAGATTGAAGCTAGTGACGGTTGTCAGTTAAAATTTTACTACGCAAGTATACATATCGAATAGATAGTATATAAGCAAGCAGAGTGTCGATCTCACAGGAAATTAATCTAAAATCTTACTAAGTACTAAAATTAGAACAATTTAATCTTATCCAAACAATCCAAATTGAGTAATTAAATAAAACTAATAAACTACAATTTAAATTAACAAGAAAAATCAAAATGATAGGTTGAAAAAAGATCAAATTAAATAAGCCTAGGATTACAATATCCCTCACACTTCATCTAAATTTTACCTCAACTCCTTAACTTATTTCAATGGGTTGAATAGCTAACCTAGAGTTCTAAATTATTTATAAGGGTCTCCCAACTCAACTTATAAAAATATCTATTTTAACCAAAATACTATATCCCTATGTGAATTGAAATTAAAATAAACTCATTAAGTTCAGGCTCTAATCTGGCTACATATGGCCTATAAGTATATCCCTATCCTATACGCAAATCAATTGAATTGATCATATGTTATCCCAATTTTAGTCTACTATAAACTCCCTTTCTCAAGTTTGTTTAGGTTCCTAAATCAATTCAATTGATGGCTAGGCAATTAAAAGCATTAAGAACAAATTGGAATAGACAATTTAATTCTCATTGAAAATAAGTAAGAAAGAGATTAAAAACTTAGACTACATGTGAGTTCAATTGCAATCCTAGAAAAAGAAAATTAGCTGCACATAATTGCAAAAATAAATAACATTGTATAAAATTCAACCATTGAGAGTAACAAGAAAATAAAAGCCAAGGAAGAAAACAAAATAATATTCGCTGACTTAATCTCCAAATTTCAGCCTCGACTTCTAATTTCTTGAATCTCCCTAAAAGTTCTCTTTAATGTCTTAAAATATCCTATATATACTAACAAGCTTAACCTAAACTTCTCAAGTTGACCTAGGGTTTAATTGGGCTTAAAAACATAATGAGAGGCCCAAAAATCACTTGTCAGTCTTTACAAATTGTTATTCTTGGTGTAGTACATCTAGTAACTTTCTAATGTAATTTTCTCTATCTTTGAGGCAGAATTGGGCAAAGTGATCTTCATCAAAGTTGTAGGTCTATCTATTAGCTTTCTAATGGTCTAATAATTGTAGCAATTGAAGTTCTGTAACTCAAGATATGACCAAAACACTGAAGTATATGCAAACAGACTTCTAGGTCTTTCAACACTTTACTTTCCAACATTAAGCCCAATTATTTTAGTTCCTACCAAAAATATAAAATCTAATAAATATTAATCAAATTAAAATAAATAACATAAAATTAAAATAACTCACTTAAAAATAAACTAAATATAAAAACAACTAAAAATTAAATAAATTATAATTAAAAACTGAGGACTTAGCTAATATTTAATAACAAAATTGAATTAAAATAATTCTATAAAATAAAATTATCAATGCCACTAAGAAGAGTGGCTTGTTAAAGGAAAAAAAAAGGACACACAAGTTGTTATTTTTGAGAGTTAGCATTTTGGGGTTTTCAATCAGTGCTACCTTTATTTCTCAAATTATCCTTTTTACCCTACAATTAACAACGTATCTCAAGGATCGTACCTCTATTAACCAATTTCACCACTAATTTTCTCAACAAACACTAATCACCAAACTCTCATGCCTACACCTACACTAGCATCAACTTCCATAACTCAGCTTGTTTCTTAAACAAACACTTATGGTTATAGTTAGAAAGGATCACGGAATAACCAAGAGAAAATATAATTTGACCCCTATACCTATGGCCTACACTACTTTACTTCCACAACTCATTAAGAAACACTTAATTGCACCTATCCATGTGGAACCTTTCAAACCCTCTTACCGTAAGTGGTATGATGCTAATGCCCATTATGATTACCATTATAGAGTTCAAGGTCATTCCACTGAGAATTGCACAACTTTAAAGTACAAGGTACAAAATTTGATTAAAGCAAGGCTGGTAAATTTTGCAAAAAAACCAGAACCAAATGTTAATGGGAATCCATTACCCAATCACATGAGAGCTTCTATAACTGTTGTGAATAGTGAACAGGCTTGCTTCATCAAGAAGAGTGTGGATGAGGTTAAAACTATGATGATTGAGGTATTCGAAGCAATGATTAAAGTTGGTATGCTTTGTTAGACACCAAAAGGTTAAACATTAAGCAATTAGTATGCAACTCCAAATTCTTTTGTTAAATACCATATGGGAATGGCGGGACACACTATTCAAAATTATGTCGAATTTTGTCTCAAGGTGCAAAAGATGATGGATGCATTCTTGGTCGAATTTTATGAAGAATATGATGAGGAATCTATAGATGCAATAATTAAGGAATCACTAGCAAATGCATTTTCTCAATATATGCTTATGCCTATGACTATTTTTATGAAGAAAAAGTTCAACTAGTAAATAACAAGCCTTCTCAGGGAATCACGATCGAGGTTCCAAGCTTTTTCCCATATGAAAATAAAAAGACAGTCCCATGAATATATGATTGCAATATTATATCTCCAAATTTGAATTCTAATATGTTTTCACTTACTTTACAGTTCGAAAACACTGCAAACATAATAGGTGTTAGGGGCATGACTCTTAGTGGACGTTGTTATCCTTTGAAAATGTTAGTGGACAAAGCTTAAAAAAAGAAGATGAGAGAAAAGCAGAAAAGTTTGATTAGAGAAGAGAATTCATTAAAGGGTCAAATAATAAAGCCTAAAATTGCTATGAATGTTGAGCATAAAAGTGTTGACTCCATTAGTTTTTGATGATAATAAAACATTCCCATGTCATTTGTGTCTAATATTTTTAACTAAGTGTGCAGGGCAAATGTTCATAAATGAGACAACATGCCAATCTTCCTATTGAACACCTTAAGATGTGATTTGGATAAGGAACAAGGAAGATTAGTATTGATGAAGCTCCCTGGTAAATCAAGGAAGATCATTGGTTGAACAAAGGTCAAAGTGGAGAAGTGAAAGGTGAAGCTTGGTGAGAAACAGAATCAAGTTAGTGAACCAAGATAATGGGGTTAGTCGACTAAGCAATCACTGGAAAATGCATCAGAAACAGAACCAACTTAGTCGACCAAGGGAAAAATTTTAGTCGACTGAGTGCTTGTCAGTTAAAAATCCACTACGCAAGTATACGTATCGAATAGACAGTATATTAGCAAGTAGAGTATCGTTCCCACAGAGAATTGATCTAAAACTTTACTAATTACTAAAATTAAAACAATTTAATTTTATCCAAATAATCTAAATTAATTAATTAATTAAAACTAATAAACTAGAATTTAAAATAACAAGAAAAATCAAAATAATAATAACTGGAGAAAATATCAGATTAAACAAGCCTAGGATTATAATATCCCTCACACTTCATCTAAATTTTACCTTTCCTCCTTAATTTACTTCAATGGGTTGAATTGCTAACCTAGAGTCCTAAATTATTTATAAGGGTCTCCCGACTCGTCTTATAAAAATATCTATTTTAACCAAAACACTATATCTCTATGTGATTTGAAATTAAAACAGACTCATTAAGTTCAGGCTCTAATCTGGCTACATATGGCCTATAGGTATATCCCTATCTTATACGCAAATTATTTAACATGATCATATGCTATCCCAATTTTAGTCTACTCTAAACTCCCTCTCCCAAGTTTGTTTAGGTTTCTAAATCAATTTAATTGGTGATCAGGCAATTAAAAGCATTAAGAACAAATTGGAATAAACAATTCAATTCCCATTGAAAATAAGTAAGAAAGAGATTAAAAACTTAAACTACATGTGAGTTCAATTGGAATCCTAGAAAAAGAAAATTAGCTACTCATAATTACAAAATCAAATAACATTGTATAAAGTTCAACCATTGAAAGTAACAAGAAGAATAAAAGCCAAGGAACAAAATAATTATTGTTGTTTTGATCTTCGGGTTTCAGCCTCAGCTTCTGACTTCTTGAATCTCCAAAAGTTCTCTCCTTCAATGGCCTTAAAATATCCTATTTATACTAACAAACTTAACCTAAATTTCTCCAAGTTGACCTAGGGTTTAATTGGGCTTAAAACATAATGAGAGGCCCAAAAAAAATCACTTAACAGTCTTTACAAATTTCCATTCCCGGTACAGAACATCTAGCTACTTTTCAACATAATTTTCTCTATCTTCGAAGCAGAACTGGGTAAAGTAATCTTCATAAAAGTTGTAGCTCTGTCTCTTAGCTTTCCAATGGTCTAAGAATTGCAGCAATTGGAGTTCTGTAGCTCGAGATATGACTAAAATACTAAAGTATATGCAAGCAGATTTCTGAATTTTTTAGCACCTTACTTTTCAAAATATGGCCCAATTACTTTAGGTCCTACCAAAAATATAAAAACTAATAAATATTAACCAAATTAAAAGAAATAACATAAAATTAAATAACTTACTTAAAATAAACTAAATATAAAAACAACTAAAAATTAAGTAAATTATAATTAAAAACTAAGGACTTAGTTAAAATTTAATTACAAAATTAGAATAAAATAATTCTATAAAATAAAATTATCAGTGCTCTCTATTTGCTACATCCGCCAAGCCACTACAAGACAAGAAAATGGCTAAAATCTTCCCTAAACTATTTCTAACAGTCATAATCATCCCAACAACCATCAGACCAGTGTCTCCAACTATAAAAGGATCTTCAAATGCCAAAGAACAAGACTCTTGACAACTTTAGCTTCATACTAAAAGACACCATCACATTCAAGTCAAGAAGAGTAGCAAAACCTAAAAATCCTTTGTACTCTTCATTGAACCTCAATGCCTATCCTTTGTATTAGTATTTAGCACTTCAACTTGTACCACATAGATCAACCGTGTGATCACTAGGTATTTTCCTCTTTCAATATTTGTATTCTTAGAGTGAGTGTTTCACTCTAAGTGTTGTGCATCAAGTAAGGTTTGCTTGGATGCTTGTAGGTTCCAACTTAGTCTTGAAAAGTTGGGGTTGGGTTCTAGTTTAGCCCGTGAAAAACTAGTGAAAGGTTGTGGTTGAGCCTTGAAAAGTCACATTGGGTTTTAGTTGATCCCGTGAAAAACTAGTGTAAAGGTTGTGGCTAAGCCTTGGAAAAGCCATTGTAAAAGCTTGGTGGAAGCTTGTGAATTTCACCATTTTAGTGTTTGATTTGAAAATCCTTGGTTGGATAATCAAGATAGTGGATGTAGGTCTTGGACCGAACCACTATAAATACCTTGTCCATTGTTTTCATTGTTTTATCTTCCTTAGTTTGAGATCAAGTCTTAATCCCACCAAAAAGAGCCAAGATAGTGCTATTCACCCCCCTTTAGCACCTATATTTGGGACCAATAATTGGTATCAGAGCTAGTTCTCTACTACAAGGTCTAAAACCCTTAGAGAGGATCCAAATGGCTCTACAAAAATCAGTTGTAGTTGAGGGACAGTCTACAAACAGACCACCTTTGTTTGATGGCTCTAACTACTCTTATTGGAGCACTAGAATGTCAATTTTCATTAGGGCCATTGATTATGAAATGTGGGATGTTATCACTGATGGTCCTTTTACTCCCTCAACTGTGAATGTTGTCATAAATGAGTTGATGCCTAAGCCAAGGTCTAAATGGACTGAGGCTGAAACTAAAAAAATGCAGACAAATTTCAAGGCAATCAATACCTTGCATTGTGCCTTAACTCCCACTGAGTTCAACAAAGTCTCTAGCTGTATAACAGCCAAGCAAGTGTGGGATAAGTTAAGAATTATTCATGAAGGGACTTTTCAAGTTAAGGAGTCCAAAATTGCCCTCTTGACTCACAACTATGAGATGTTCAAAATGGAACCTGGTGAGGACATCACCAACATGTTTGATAGGTTCACAAACATTACAAATAAGCTTAACCAACTAGGAAAACCCATTCCTGAACATGAGCTTGTAAAAAGACTTCTTAGGAGTCTACCTAAGTCTTGGAAGCCAAAGGTGACTGCCATCCGAGAAGCCAAAGATTTAAACATCATCATACTTGATGAAATTTACAGGTCACTCCTCACACATGAGCTGGAACTGAAGGAAGAAGAAGAAGAGGATAAAAGAGAGGCAAAAGAAAAGAAGAAGAACATCACACTCAAAGCCAGCATCCTTGAAGAAGAGTTGGAAGAACTCTCATGCGATGATAATGATGAACTTGCACTTGTTGCAAGGAGATTAAGAAAACTGATGGGAAAAAAGAATCGAAGAATTGCAAGAAAATTCTTTAAAAGGGGTAAAGGTCCTTCATGGAAGAAAAACAAGAATGAAAGTAGTAACAAGGAAGAGGTAATCTGCTATGAATGCAAAAGACCAGGACACTACAAATCTGAATGTCCATTGCTGAAGGAAGAAACTCCAAGGAGAAACAGAAAATCGAAAAAGGCAATGGTTGCTGCAGCTTGGTCAGATAGTGATTCAAGCACCGAATCTGATGAAGGAAGCTCAAAAGAAAGAGCAAACATCTACCTGATGGCAAATGATGATGAAACAGAGGTATGCTCATCGACAAATGATATATCTATGAATGATTTGCAAGATGAGCATGATGAGTTTGAAAGCTTGTTTTCAAAGTATAAAAATTTGAAGAAGAAGGCTGCATCACTTGAAAAAGATTTGAAAAAAAATAAAACTCGATTTCAACTCTGTTTTTGAACAAAGAAATTTACTTCAAACTGAATTGGAACACTCAAAATTAGATTTTGAAATCATGAGAATAGAGTTGAAAAATAAAACTGATGCTTTAGAAAAAGTTCTTAATGAAAATACAGCTCTTAAGTGCTTAAATAATGATATTTTAAAGAAAAATTCATATAGAAAGAAGAATCATCATAATGCATCATTTAGATGCTATTGTTGTGGAAAATATGGTCATTTATCATATGATTGTGTCAAAAACATTAATGTGCAGAAAACCAAAAAAATCTGAGTGCCAAAAGGTTATTTTATTGACACTAACACTCAAGAACCCATCAAAGCATGGGTACCTATCAAGAAGAACTGAACCATATTTTTGTAGGTTGAGCTGCACCTAAAAGAAACATGCTCAAAGGCTCAACACAAGAAGAAACAGCCATGGTACATGGATAGTGGCTGCTCTCGACACATAACAGGGAATGAAATGTTATTTGCCCAACTGGACAAAAGGAAAGGAGGCACCGTATCCTTTGGAGATAATTCAAAAGGAAGAATTCAAGGTATAGGTATGGTTGGTAAGAACTCCTGCACACAAATTAGCCATGTGTTGTTTGTTCAAGGATTAAAGCATAATCTGCTAAGCATAAGTTAGTTATGCGACAAAGGGTTTAAAGTTTGTTTTGATTCCAACAAATGTGAAGTAACAGACATAGGCACCAACAAGACTACCTTCATAGAAAATAGATTGAAAAACATGTATGTTATCTTTCTTGAAGATCTAGTAAAGGATAGTGAAATGTGCCTAGTAGCTAGGGCTGAAAATTATAGCTAGTTGTGGCATAGGAGACTAAGACATGTTAGCTTGAACACTATGTCAAAACTAATTAAGAAAGATCTAGTTATTAGACTACCCAGCATTAGGTTTGAAAATGATAAAATATGTGAAGCGTGTCAGTTAGGAAAACAAGTCAGAACATCATTTAAAGCTAAGAATGTTGTGTCAACATCGAAACCTCTTGAAATGTGCACATAGATCTTTTTGGTCCAATTAGCACCACAAGTCTAGATGGTAAATCTTATGGTTTTGTGATTGTTAATGATTACTCAAGATTTACTTGGGTTTATTTCCTTGCTCACAAGAATGATGCATTATCAGCTTTCACAGGATTTTGCAAGAAAGTTGAGAATGAAAGAGGTACATCCATTATTAGGATTAGGAGTGACCATGGAGGTGAATTTGAAAATGATGAGTTCGAGAGATTTTGCAATGAAAAGGGGTTGGAACATAATTTTTCAGCACCTAGAACACCCCAGCAAAATGGAGTTATGGAAAGAAAGAATAGAACTTTGAAAGAGATGGCAAGAACCATGCTTTGTGAGAACAACCTCCTTAAATATTTATGGGCTGAAGCTATCAATACAGCATCTTATATACTTAATAGAGTTTCAATTAAAGCAATCATATCAAAGACCCCTTATAAGTTGTACAAAGGTAGAAAACCAAACATCTCTCACATTGGGAGCTTTGGCTACAAATGCTTTGTGTTGAACAATGGAAAACAGCCATTAAGGAAGTTCGATGCTAAAAGTGATGAAGCAATATTCTTGGGATATGCCATGAACTCAAAAGCTTATAGAGTTTTCAATAAAAGGACACTAAATGTTAAAGAATCTATCCATATAGTTTTTTATGAATCAATCCATGTTGAAAAGGAAATTTACGAGGATGATGAAGATTTATAAAATCTAGAAAGAAACATGGAAGAAATGAGTCTAGATGATAGCAAAAATAATGAGGAAGACTCATCTAGGGAAGAACCCGTAGCTCTACCACTTGAAAACTTACAAAGACAAGAAATCCAGCATAGTGACTTACCTAGAAGCTGGAGATATGTAGGAGATCACCCTCAAGAACAAATCATAGGTGACATATCTCAAGGAGTTAAGACTAGGAAAGGAACTAGGGAGATATGTGAATTTTTAGCATTCATTTTTGAAATTGAACTTAAAAGTTTCGAAAAAGCTGAAAAGGAGGAAAACTAGATTTTAGCCATGCAAGAAGAGCTGGAGCAATTCAAGAGAAATGAAGTATGGTCAGTAGTGCCTAAGCTTTCAAATCATCCTATAGTTAGCACTAAATGGGTGTTTAGAAATAAGATTGATGAACAAGGAAATATTGTAAGGAACAAAGCAAGATTAGTGGCAAAGGGATATAATCAAGAGGAAGGAATAGATTATGAAGAAACCTTTGCCCCGGTAGTTAGAATAGAAGCCATAAGATTGTTAGTTGCCTTCGCTTGTCATATGAACTTCAAACTATACCAAATGGATGTGAAGAGTGCATTCCTTAATGGAATTATTCAAGAAGAGGTATATGTTGAACAACCTACTGGTTTTTAAGATTTCGAAAAACCAGATCATGTCCTTAAACTTCACAAAGCCTTGTATGGATTGAAACAAGCTCCTAGAGCTTGGTATGAAAGGCTTTCTAAATTTCTAGTAGAAAAAGACTATGTTAGTGGCAGGATTAACACCACACTGTTTATCAAGAGATACCTACATGATCTAATCATAGTCCAAATCTATGTTGATGTCATAATATTTGGAGCTACTAATGAATCTCTTTGCAAGAATTTTGCTAAGGAAATGCAGGGAGAATTCAAGATGAGCATGATGGGAAAATTGAAGTACTTTCTTGGCCTTCAAATCAAGCAATGCAAAGGAGGAACCTTTGTCAGCCAAGATAGATACATTCAAGACACGCTCAAAAAATATGATATGTTGAAATTGAATCCATCAGCACTCCAATGAGTACATCTACAAAGCTTGATGCAGATGAGAAAAGTAAAGATGTAGATTAAAAGCTCTATAGAGGTATGATTAGATCTCTTCTTTACTTAACTGCAAGTAGACCAGATATTCAGTTTAGTGTGTGTTTATGTGCTAGATTTCAGTCTCAACCTAAAGAAACACACCTCACTGCTGTGAAAAGAATATTTAGATATCTCATAGAAACTCAAGGCCTAGGATTGTGGTATTCAAAAGAATCACCATTCAGCCTTGTAGGATATTCAGATGCTGACTTTGCTGAAAGTAGAACTGATAGGAAAAGCACTAGTGGAACATGTCAGTTGCTAGAAAACATGCTTGTACGCTGGTCGAGCAAAAAGTAAAATTCTGTTGCCTTGTCCACCGCTAAAGCAAAATATGTGTCCCTAGGAAGTTGTTATGCACAGGTTTTATGGATTAAGCAACAATTGAGTGACTACGAGTTGTCCATGAATAACACTCCCATATATTGTGACAACACCAGTGCTATAAATATTTCAAAGAACCCTGTACAACACTTAAGAACTAAACACATTGAAATTAGACATCACTTCATTAGAGATTATGTAACTAAGGGAGAAATCAATATTGAATTTGTGAGCACATTGCACCAACTCGCTGACATATTTACAAAACCCCTTAGTGAGGATAGGTTCTGTGAAATTAGAAGGAATCTAGGGATGTGTTGTGTGGAAGAGTTATAAGAAAAAGTCTGGACTGAATAGAGAAAAACAGAAGAGACTTAGTCGACTAAAGTGTAAAACTCAATCAACTAAGAATATTTTGTTCCATTAAATCAAGAGAACTGATAGTGTTTGATGTAGGATTAAATTGATGAGACTGTGTGCCTACCGGGTGACAAAATAAAAGGGAAAAACCTTGTGCAGTAAAAAGTAAAAATATGAGAGGGAGTTTTTGAAATTTGGAAAAATAAGGCATCAATTAAGGGGGAGGCAGGCAATTCCCTAAGCCAGAAACCGTCATTCACTTTTAATTCTCTGAACACCGACTCTCTCAATTCCAAAAATCTTATGTGCTTCTCTTCATCTTCTGAAATCAATCGAAGACCCTCATTTTGTCATCTCTTGAAACCCTAAGTGAAAAACATCCTCAAAAACCACAATGGCTAAGTCGACCCTTCTCAAAGATTTGCTGGCAAAGAAAAAGGGGAAGAGACCAGCAGAAGAAAACCCCGAAGCTGAGCACCAAAGAAAGAAGCAAAAAAGGGCATTGAGTTCTGCAACAAAGAAAATTGGGAAAGGGCTCGAGATGAGGAAACAAAAAGAGAAGAAGAAGAAAGCCGAGAAAATGAGAAATAAAGACAAAGGAGAAAAAGGTACTTCATCTGCCTCTTCTATGAAATTTAGAAACAAAATTCATGAAGAGAGACTTAAGAAAATCGAAAATGCCCCCATTACATGTGGGAAGTTCATTGACTGGGAGAGTTTCAGTGAAACTCCTGAACTCCAAACATGCCTGACAAGTATAATCCTGCTTTTATGTGGGAAATTATCAATGGAAAGAAAGATAAATTCTCTTCAAAGAGTAATGCAGGACTGATTATTAGTCCACAATTTAGAATCCTGTATTACTTTGTTGCTGCGGACTTGCATGGTAGGAGTGGAAGCCTAAGCTACATTAGCCTTCAAGACCTTTGGCTGATGAAGCATGCATTCACTGGAGAAGTTCTGAAACTTGGACGGTTCATGATTGAAAGAATGAGGGCAGCTTGTAAACTGGAAAAAATCTTTTTGCCCTATGGGAATGTAATCACATCTCTTGTTAAGAAGAAAGGAGTATGGGCGAAGATGTATGATATGGATATTGTCAAGAGTCGAGACCAACCAATCTACCTAGGGAGCTTGATCAAAATGGGATACAGAGTGTATGGGGACACCTTCAGCAAGACCTCAAAGATCACTTCAGTTCAACCACAGCCAGAGGCAGCCCCCACTCAACCACATACAACAGCCCCTCCATTTTCCAATGAAGTAATGTTCAACCTGCTGATGAGAATGGATGCCAAGCTCACTGATCAAGGAGCTAGGCTTGTTAAAATTGAAGAAAGAATGAATGAAATTGAAGTCAGCTTAAAAGCAATATCTGAAATTCCAACTGGACCTGTTAATGTTGGCTCCTCTACTACTGAGAGAATGGCACCAGAAGGACAAGGTGCTGAAGGATCAGCATTGCAACCTGAGGGATCTGAATTTCAAGCTGAAGGATCAGCCTACCAGAGTACAAGCCCTGACCATCATGACCCTGAACCAGAAATTGAAGAACCCCACAAAACTACCTCAGCAGGAAGGGAAACGTCTGAACAAGGTACTGAAGTAGTTGGGTCACCACCTGGTTCTCCTGAGCACCAGTCTCCATCGAATCCTGAACAAGAAGCATCACCTCCTCATTTTGATGAAGTGTCTGTTGTGGGACTGTTCTGTCATATGGCAAGAGAAGAACAAGCAGAAAAAGAGGCAGCAGCAGCTCAAATTGCTCAAGCAATGACCTCAGAACAGAGAGCTGCAGAAAAAAAGAAAGAAAACAGGAAAGGCAAAAGCAAAAGACACAGCTCCTACATTTAAGCCTCAACCACCTGCCATGAGACAAAATAAGACAACAAGAAAATCAGTTCCTCCAAGAACAAGGAAGTCTTCAAGATTGGCAGAAAAGGCAAAGTCACATCTTGCAAGCACTCCTCAAGCTCCAATAAAAGTCTCGGATCAGGAAACTCTAGAAAAGCTACAATTACATCTCCTCAACAGGCTCTAGAAGTAGCTTCTCAACCCCCTCTGAGACCACTTTCTCCCCTTCCCCTAAATCCTTGGTGGGAACAAACTATGTCCCTTGAATCTACACCATCTCCCTCTGAGAATTGATACCTCAGCCACCTCCCTGATGATGACAAAAAGGGGGAGTAGTATTAGAAAAACAAAATGGTAGAGGTACCAGACTTCTAAGGTAAACAGGTAGCAAAAATAAGACTAGGGGTATTTCTGGAATAATATTTTTGATTACTGCTTTGTTGGATATCTGTGCCGAAATGGCATTCAAACAATGATTTTAATCTTAGCTGACTTTATAAATGCTTAAAATATGCTTATTGATGATTGTTTGAAATGCTTGAACTGTGAAAATGATATCTATGGGATTTTGAAGCATGGTTGGAAATTTATCTACTAATACTGAGCAAAACTGTCAAAATTTTCTGATATTGTGCTGATATTGAGTCATTATGTTGATAAATCATTTCTGAGACAATAATGCAAAGTAAAACATGTGCTTGAGTACATATGAATGATGATTCATAAGAGCTTAGCTGGAAAAATGATGGTGTGAATGAAATCTGGAGCTAACATGATGAAATCTGAACCTGCATGCTAGTTGACAGAAAATTACAAGACATAGAAAACTGATAACAATCTGCCAACATGTCATTTACTCTCAAAATCTGCATATATGAGCATTATTTATCAGAAGCAAGTATGTACAATGTCACTAGGAATATAACTATGATAAAAACTTGCTGGAAGGAATGAAAGATATGCACACACTTAGGAGGAGCATGAACTTAGGGGGAGTAGTCCTCATTTTCTGCAGAAACTGAAAAAGGGATTAAAAAGACACCATGCTATCAACCAAAGGATGTTTTGTCATCATCAAAAAGGGGGAGATTGTTGACTCCATTAGTTTTTGATGATAATAAAACATTCCCATGTCATTTATAGCTAATATTTTTAACTAAGTGTGTAGGGCAAATGTTCATAAATGAGACAACATGCCAATTTTCCTATTAAACACCTTAAAATGTGATTTGGATAAGGAATAAGGAAGATTAGTATTGATGAAGCTCCTTGGTGAATCAAGGAAGATCATTGGTTGAACAAAAGTCAAAGTAGAGAAGTGAAAAGGGTGAAGCTTGGTGAGAAACAGAATCAAGTTAGTCGACCAAGATAATGGGGTTAGTCGACTAAGTGATCATTGGAATCTGTATCAGAAACAGAACCAATTTAGTCGACCAAGGGAAAAATTTTAGTCGACTAAGTGCTCTCTATCTGCTACATCTACCAAGCCACTACAAGACAAGAAAACGGCTAGAATCTTCTCTAAACTATTTTTAACGGTCATAAACGTCCCAACAGCTATTAGAGCAGCTTCTCCAACTATAAAAAGATCTTCAAATGCCAAAGAACAAGACTCTTGACAACTTTGGCTTCATACTAAAAAACACCATCACATTCAAGCCAAGAAGAGTAGCAAAACCTAAAAATCCTTTGTACTCTACATTGAACCTCAACGCCTATCCTTTGTATTAGTATTTAGCACTTCAACTTGTACCACATAGATTAACCGTGTGATCATTAGGTACTTTCCTCTTTCAATCTTTGTATTCTTAGAGTGAGTGTTTCATTCTAAGTGTTGTGCATCAAGCAAGGTTTGCTTGGATGCTTATAGGTTCCAACTTAACCTTGAAAAGTTCGGGTTGTGTTCTAGTTTAGCCCGTGAAAAACTAGAGTAAAGGTTGTGGTTGAGCCTTGAAAAACCACATTGGGTTTTAGTTTAGCCCGAGAAAAACTAGTGAAAGGTTGTGGTTGAGCCTTGGAAAGCCACATTGGGTTTTAGTTGATCCCATGAAAAACTAGTATAAAGGTTGTGGCTAAGCCTTGGAAAAACCATTGTAAAAGCTTGGTGGAAGCTTGTAAATTTCACCATTTTAGTGTTTGATTTGAAAATCCTTGGTTGGATAATCAAGGTAATGGATGTAGGTCTTGAACCGAACCACTATAAATACCTTGTCCATTGTTTTCATTACTTTATCTTTCTTAGTTTGAGATCAAGTCTCAATCCCACCAAAAAGAGCCAAGATAGTGCTATTCACCCCCTCTTAGCACCTATATTTGGGACCAACAAAAAGCCAGTGTTAGAAAAAGAGGCTTGTGAATTTTTAAAGTCCATCAAGTGTAATGGAATAATTGAGTAGAATGTCTGCTAGTATCTCGCTATTATCATTACTTCTAAATTCTGAGTACCATCGAAATGCATTGTTGAAAATGTTAAATGAAATGTATGTGACTCATAATATATCTGTAGAAAATTTGGATTATATTGTGGAAAACATCATTACAGGAAATTCCATCATGTTCAATGATGAGGAAATTCCACTTGGAAGTTGAAGAAGCACCAAAGCCCTCCACATATCCATTAAATGTAAGAACCATTCTATAGCCAAGGTATTGATTGATAATGGTTCATCCTTAAATGTCATGCCTATGACCACATTGGCTAAGTTGCCTATGGATATATCTTACATGAAGACTAGCCATATGATTATAAAGGCTTTTTGATAGAACTAGATGAGAAATGATAAGTGATGTTGAGATACCAATATAAATTAGATCTTGTACTTTTACTATTGAATTTCAAGTCATGAACATCACATCGTTTTACAATTATTTATTAAAACGCCCATGGATTCGCATTGTAAGGGTTGTATTGTCATGTTTTCATTAGAAAGTAAAGTTTGTAGTAGACAAAAAATTAGTATGTGTTTATGGAGAGGAAGATTCGCTTGTTACTCAAATCTTCGACCATTTTATATGTGGCAGTTGTAGAATAAGCAATTGAATGTTTGTTCAGATGTTTTGAGTTTATCAATGCTACTACTATGTGAGTGAAAGATCAATGGTACTCATTCTGTGCCTATTTAAGGCTATTAAAATGATAATTAAATAGACTCTTAGAAAGATGACCTTGTTTATCTTTCTTGTGTTCTTAATATAATTATTCAATAAACTTCATGAAAGGCACTTAGTGAGGAACTTAAGGTAAAGGGTGTAAAAGAGTTCCTTCATGTGTGCTTAATTCAAGATCATACTCTTTAATGCACGAGTGAAGATTTACCTAAGGAAAAGGTACTTACGGCATTCTATATGCTAGGTTTGGTTTTGAATGAGGCTAAAAGTTCCCAAATTATTCCTCATTGTCGTCCACTCGGACTAGTAAGGCTACTCGATCCTTATCCATTACAAGTTTCAAACGGACTAGGTTCAATTTGAGTGGGAATGTTCATTAGCCCATGCGGAGGTTATCACCTCATGAGAGCGTAGCTACTCAAGCCTGGGTAGAAGGCTTATGCATGAATGCAACATGTGTCATATGTCTGAAGGAACGTACCAACATTTAATGGATAATCTCACATCCATGTATCTTAAATTTTCCATAATTAAAAATACAACAAAATAATGATGATAAAACAATTAATCCACAGAACCATAACGCATAAAACAAATGCTCAAATTTAAAGGAAACACTAAATTATTTAGGGCTGCACATAACCTATGATTAATTATGGCTCATCTTTCTTTTATCCATAATGGAGTGGCCAAGTTGTTGTAACGTGTAGGTCCGGGATCCGACTGCTAAATGTGAATAACTTAGGGAGTCGGCACCAATCTTTTTTTTATCTAAATGAGATTGGCCACCTATTAAATTTATTCTATTTGACAGAGTTCTAAATTAATTTTAGGTTTGTCTAAAGAACAATAAACTGGTCTTGCGAATTTTTAGAGTTGGGTTCAGGAGTACAATTATGCACAGGGAAGGATTAACACCCCTGTAATGCCCGTTCCACGAACGGTATCATTTAATCATATGTTGTGCTAAACCATTGATTTTATTCTTATGTTTCCTTAATTATTGTTTTTTTATTTTATCTTTTAATCTATTAACAAATTAAAATATTTTATTTTATTTTACGGGTGTAATGTGCACATGATACAATTATGAAATGCACAGCATAACAGATCGAATAATACCAAACGAAAATCTTTTATTGAGGATACTTTCTGAATTCGCCCATCATACTAATGGGATCCAAGGATACTCTCTCACTTAATGAAATACCCAAGAAACTTGCCTATGCAAATTTATTAGGTAAATCCTATCATCGGGGTAGTCATTTGCAAGTAAAAATAATATTTTGATGAATGCAGTCCTACTACGAGCGAAAGCATTTTATTAAAAATATTCTATGAATCTTCCCATCATACTGGTGGGGCTTGTAGATATCTTTTCACTTAGAGAATTTTTCGAAGGAACTCACCTTTACAAGCTCCCTTAAAAGGTCCCATCATTGGGGCTTTGACTTGTGTACATAATATATCTAAATACCATGACATTTAACAATGCAATAATGAGGTGTGATGTACCCATAAATTTCAATATTTGTTTATTAAACTTCCAACAATTCTTTCATTATTTCTTTGAAATTTCTTTTTATTAATTTTCTTTGTATGCATATATATCATGGATAAATATTTTGTATTTATTATTTTTGTCTAACTACATTTTTTATTTCATTCTTTTTTTTTACATTCAAGTATTTATCTACTGGAGGTAACCCCTAAATCTGGCTGCCTCAAGGAGCATTGAATGCTCTTTACAAGCTTGACTATGGAGGCTAAGCATGCAGCTTTTCCTTTTTTTGTAAACAGTGATTTATTTATTTAAATTATTATTTGTTATTATTATTTTTATTTTAGAACAAAAAATAAGTGTCTACAATGTGTTATGGGTTTTCTAGCAATAATTGAAAGAAAAATTGACAAACTCGAAGTTTTTGAGGACTCAGCCTTAGTCATTTACCAATTACAAAGGGAATGGGAAACAAGAGACTCAAAATTGGCATTATACTAGAAATATATAGTAGGATTGATTAAAAGATTCGATGTGATACACTTGAATCACTTACCTAGGGATAAAAATCATATCGTTGATGCATTAGCAACATTGGTAGCAATGTTCAAGGTGGGAACAGAAGCTGAAGTCTGAACCATCAAGATAAATCTACAAGAATCCCCTGTGTATTGTTCAAGTGTGGAGGATAAGATTGATGGAAAACCATGGTATCATGACATCTTACTACATGTCAAATGCTAACAATACCTTGAAAAGGCTTTTGAGAATGACAAAAAGATCATTAGAAGATTGGCAATGGATTTCTTCCTTAATGGAGAAATTTCATACAAAAAGAGTTGAGATCAAACATTGTTACAGTGCATTAACATTGCTGAAGTTAAAAGAATCATTGAAGAAGTTCATGAAGGAGATTATAGAACACATGCAAGTGGGCACATGATGGCTAGAAAAATCATGAGGGTAGGTTATTATTGGTTGACAATAGAAAATATTGTATTAAATTTGTTAGAAAATGTCATAAATGCCAGAACTACATAGATAAAATTGATACCCCTTCCATTTCCTTTACATATCTTAGCACCTTCATAGCCCTTTCCGATGTGGGGAATTGATGTAATTAGGCCTATTACTCCAAAAGCTTTGAATGGACATCGATTTATCTTGGTTGTTAATGATTATTTTACAAAATGGATAGAAACAACCTCTTATGCTAATGTGACACAAAATGTTGTATGCAAGTTCATCAAGAAAGAGGTAATTTGTCAATATGGACTCCCGAAGAGTATTATTTCAAACAAGGCACGTAACCTCAATAACAAATGATAGGTGAAGTTTGTGCTCAGTTCAAAATCAAGCATCACAATCCTACACCATATCGTCCTAAAATGAATGGAGTAGTAGAGGCAGTGAATAAGAATATTAAGAAGATTGTGGCAAAAATGATTGATGTGTACAAAGATTGGCATGCTTATCGAATGTTTGTATGCACGTCTATAAAAGCCACACCATTCTCTTTAGTATATGGAATGGAAGCGGTAGTACTTATTGAAGTTGAAATTCCTTCTTTAAAGGGTTTAAAAGAAGTTGAATTGGAAGAGGTAAAATAGGTGCATGCTCGTAATGAATAATTAAATTTGATTGAAGAAAAAAATACTCACAACACTTTGTCATGGCCAATTGTATCAACAAAGAATAGCATGAGCACATGATAAGAAAGTCCACCTTCGATGCTTCCATGAAGGAGAATTAGTCTTGAATAAATTCTCCCTATCCAAAACGATCCTTGAGGAAAATAAGCACTAAATTGGCAAGGTCCATACGTGGTAAAGAAAGCTTTTTGAGGAGAGGCATTAATCTTAACAGAAATGGATGGAGATGATTTACCAAATCCAATAAATACCGATATGGTAAAAAATACTACGCTTAAAAAAGCAAAATAAAAAAAAGATAAATAAAAAAAGGAAAAAAAACAAAAATGAAAAAAGAAAAAGAAAAGAAAGGACTCAAGGCAAAAACTTAAAAAAGGCAGTTTGAATCCAAGGGAGGCATTTAAGTTGAAAACCTAAAAAGGCAACTTAGATACAAAGAGTGATGACAAGACAAGGGCAATGGTCAATTGGAAATGTTAAAAAAAAAAAAATCAAATACATCAATAAGTGTTTTTTACTTTGAAGGAGCTCTAAAGTCATCTTGTTCATGATTGTTCTTATATTTGTTACTTGGATATTATATCCCTCGTTTGAATCTGGAACTCTTTATTTTCATTTTGATTGTGCTTTTCCTAATAATCCTATCAGTTCTTTGTCTCATGAAGCAAGAAAATTTGCAATACATCGTATTTGTCAAGAAAGTTTGAATAATAATACATTAAATAAACCATAAAAAATATGAAAGACTCTCCAATTACTTTCAATGAGATTTAAGAGTGATAAAAAGTTCAAAAAAATTGAATCCAGAAGGAATTCTAAAATTTCTAAAATTGAATAGATGTGTTGAAAGGAAGATTAGATCATATCATTGAATAAATATGCCAAAAAGAAAGGGCAAGAAGTCGAAAATCATAGAATTCTAAAAGCTTTGAAAAACCATTAACATGGATGTATGATATCATCCTAGAAGTTAAGCATTTGCATATCATGACAGCTTGCAAAAGATGATATCATCACATGTATTCAAAGGATGATATTCAATAGAAAAATCTCCAATCATTTAAATTTATGTAGCCTTATTTAGAAATGAGGAGTTTTTCCAATAATTTAAAGTTGCGTAGCTTGTTTAGAGATGAGGAGCCTTTCTAATCATTTAAAGGTGTGTAGCCTCATTTACAGATGAAGAGCTTTTTCAATTATTTACATAGCCTCGTTTAGAGATGAGGAGCATTTTCAATCATTTAAAGTTGCATAGCCTCGTTCAAAGATGAGAAGCCTTTTTAATCATTTAAAGTTGTGTAGCCTTACTTAGAGATAAAGAGCTTTTCTAATCATTTAAAGTTGCATAGCCTCAGTTAAAGATGATGAGCTTTTGTCTTGGTTCAACCAAAATAGTGTCTACATCTTTACATAATTCCTGATTCTCAAGAAATACGAATAGAAGAGCAATTGTAGACACCCCATTTGCCCAGGGTTGCCTCAATAATAAAAATCAATCAATAAAATAATAAAAAATAATAATAAAATAATAAAATAATAAAATTTGAAATAAAAAAAATAAAAAGGAAAGAGACCAATGATAAGGAAATTGTGAATACAACAAATTAAGGATTGATTTAAACCGATCCTAATCCAACAACATTCAAAATTTGATTTTTTTTTTAAAAAAGGTGGAAAGAATTCCTAATCTTAAAATAAGTATAAATACACATTCATCAGCCAAGTTTTAAAAAGGGGAGGAGAACAAAAATAGTAAAGGTAAGATTTATTTTGGGTTTTGTTTTTAAATTTGGATTTTAGAACTAGGAAAATTAAGGATGTTTTTGGGAAAACTAAATTGATTAAAGGGAAGAAGAGAAGAGGATTTGAGAAGAGCAATTTGGGAAAATTTTGATGACAGTGAATGACAACTTGTGGTGAAGCAAACAATGGTCAAGGGTACGAAGTCGGCAAATTGATGTCTGATTCTGGGAAAGAAAAGAGAGAAAAGCTATTTTAGATAAAGAGGGATTTTTTAGAGAGAGAAAGTAAATAACAAAAAAAAAAGAAAACATTAACTCATTTATATTGAAGTCAAAATGACGTCGTTTCAAGAGAATCTTGTAAGTGCAAACCTATCCCATTTTGAGTAAAATAGAAATTTTCAAGACTGGCCAAAAGATCCAATCCATCAAGGCCCGTGTATAATTCAAAGTCCAATGGTTAAAGTTCCTTGCTTTTGAGTTTCTAAGCCCACTAAGGTAAGTTTTATTTTGTTTTTTTTTTAATTATTTTTTATATCTCTCACTATCTTGATATTTCAATTTACTTAAAATTAGGTCTTTAATTGAGGAAATAAATGATGAATTTTAATCAACAAACCATAAGGCATAGTTATGTAAAAATAAAAAAGTAATTATAAATAAATAGTTAAAATAGGATAAAATAAAGTACAATTATTTACACATAAATTCTTTTAAATGAAATTTTTAAAGAAGATTACAAGTAGTAACTTTCTTAAAATTTTCAAAGCAAGAATAATTATAAAACCTCACCATAAGTAATAGGAGGTAATCTAGTAATTTGCTTTTGCAAAGATATTTATTTGTAAATAATTATCATAAACATTGAAAGTTATGACAAATAAATAATAAAATTTATGAATGAGAAATAAATATTTAAGGTTTCATAAATTAAAATATAGGATACTTAAAATCTTGAAAAGTAAAATATAATATCATTATATTCATAAAAATTAAATAAACAAATGTAAATCCTCTAATGATGAAATCTCGAGAAGATTATGAGTAACAAATTCAAGAGAATTTTTAAGTGAGGAAATTTCCTAAAATTTTATCGTAAGTATTGGAAAATTTTAGAAGATTTCCAATATAAGGATTTGCATAAGTAAAAGTAATAACAAAAATAATAAAAATAATAATCAAATGAAATAAATAAATAAAATTATCCGATGATGAAATTTTGAGAAGATTAAAAGTAATAACTTTAAGAAAATTTCTAAGCAAGGGATTTTTCTTGAATTCTGGCATAAGTATTGGAGTATTCGAGAAATGTTTCAATATCAAAAGATTTTATTTACATTAAAATAATAAAACGAAATAATCAAAATATAAAAAATAATCATTCAAAAAAATAAGATTGGATATTGAATTTAAAGATTATTAAGGTTAAAAGAATAACATATTATTAAATAGGTACCATGCAATGGGCGTTGTGAGGGTGCTAATATCTTCCTTATACGTAACTATACTTCCGAACTTAGCTTATTTTGTAGATCAGAACTTGTCTTTTAAATGAATCTAAGCCAAGCTTAGGACTTCATTAAAAGTCATAGATTCACCTAGGTAGCCAATTACACTTAAATAAAAATTAAAAAGATTGGTGACGACTCCTTTTTCATGTCGAATGGTCGACTTTCAGAGCTCACATGTTATGACAAGTATCAACCTTCGCTTTACTTATTTTTCTTGACAACATGCTATCTTCTATGAGAATGCTTCAGATTATTTTCACTTCATGTTTTTAAAATGAGATTTTGTACTATATAATTCACTACTATTGCTAAAAATCTTAAACTTTTAAGATTTTGTTGAAAAAGTAAATGAAACATCTTTTTATTTATTTCTTCAATCAAAGATCATTCACTATATTTCCAAATTGGTCTCTAATTTATGTTATTACTCTATGGTCAAAGTGGTTAATAGTAGTACTATTGAAGAGCATTCTCATATTTTTTGACCATTACTTTTGTCTTCTCATTTTCTCAAGAGATCTTTACAAGGATTAGATTGATTTTTGTTATGAATGTCATAAAGCTTATATTGATTTTTTTTTATGCTTTTAGTTTTTTTTTGTTGTTGTTGTGTTGACACAAGTTTCAAGTTCCAGCTTTTGTTGAGGCAGCTTTCAAGCTTGTCATTTTTATCTTTTTCTTTTCTTTTTATTTTATTTTTTTTCATTCTTTTTATTCTTTACTTTGTTTTCTAAGACTTGTAATGTTTGGTTGACTAAAGACTGTTATATATTGAAAAATAGTTTTGATCTATCATTATGTGAAACAAAATAAGCACCAGCTCACCAAATTTCAACTTTGACATAAGAGTTTGACGATTCAAAACCCACATAATTTTGAATGTTGTTTTATTACTGATCTTTTCTTTGGATATGTATCTCATTGTATATGGCTTTGGTCTTGACATGAAATCCCAACACAGTCTTGCTAAATTCAAAAATGGGATAGTTCACATTACTAACCAAAATTTTTTTTATAATTATATGATGACTATTCTTTGTACATCACTCATTCATTTCATTGATTATTTAATGTTTTATTCCTTTCTTACAGTTATTCAGCTGTTAAAAAACCATTTTTCTTGCCATTGACATAAAAAACTAATCTTATTCATCTTTCACCATGCAAAAGATCATCCAAAACAACCTAGCAAGCAAAGGATAACCTCATTGGAGAGTTCTAGCCTACTCCTTGATACCAACAAATACTAGAATTTCACTAACAGTTATGATCCTCATTGCCCTATAGTTTTTTGTGTACAGGTAGCTTGACAAATTCAACACTCTAATGATAACTTTTGTATATGACTATTACCTCTACCATCATAGAAACCTATAAAAACGCAACAACAGATCATGATCTTAATTTTGCTCATGGCCATTACCATTTTGTAAATTGGGTGGGAATAAATATATAAGAAAATAAACTAGTATGAAATATTCTTCCAATCTGTACACAAACTAGCAATAGCTTTTGTATATATATATTTATATGAACAATTTGTTTAAGGTTTTCTATTTGACACGAGTGCAACAAACAAGATCGATTGTAGTATTTAATAATTGAATAAGTTTCTCAAATTGCTTTAAATAATTCCTTATCTTGTTATTGTATCCAAGTAAGCACGTAGTTTATAAATTTTATTTATATCTGCTCTTAATTGTTGTAAAGAAGTCACACATGATTTTTATAACTATTAAGCTCTTGGTCAGTTGACATTGTTTGCATACAAGATAGATGATGTAGTTTTTTTAATGTGACGAAATTAATTGATTAAAAATGATCACATTCCAAACAAGTAATTTTCCCACTCAATAAATTTTGTCATGTTAACTTGTTTAGAAAATATCAAATGTTTTATGAATCTATACATGATAGATGTGGCATTTTTTTGTCAACATAAAAATTTATTTGAATATAATAAAAAAATAAGAAAACTAAAAGAACTCACTTAGTATTTTAACTTTTAATTTTTTACATTAAAAGAAAAAAAATAAAATACAGTTCAAGAAAGATGGGAAAAAGATAGTATATAAGACAATTTTAAGTTAGTGAAGTGATTAAAAACATTATAGGTATATTACATCAAATACTTCTTCATAATTCAAAGAAAGCAATCATCTCTTTAACAGTCAAACTACTTTGCACTCTTAGCAACCTAATTATCTTGTATTGAAATTACTAAAATAAAGACATAAGGCAATGGAGACCACTATTACTAACAAGGTTTAGCAAAGTATTTAAAAAGTTTAGCCAACTTTAAACTCTCCAATAAAACCAAACTCAAGTCATAGTGTCATGTGTCGAACTTTAGTCAAACATCGTGTGACCTTAAACACAAAAAATTATAATGACTTAGAACTCACATGCCATGTCACACGAGTATCTAACCATCTATCTAAGTGCTACAGCCTACAGATTTGTGATTTGAGCGACAGTTCCTAACGCTTCGTTAGGCCATAACCAAAGTTACAATTTAGCTTTAATGGCCCAACTTTCAATAGGCTTGCTAAATCAAATCTAAAACTAGGCTCTTCACGATCCATGCCTAAATTTGAGAAATATGCATTAGGTTTATATTTAATGAATCTTTAGTTTGTGAGTTCTCTACATCTCTAGTGAATCACATGTTTTCACTTTATTTATAAATTTTCTTGGGTTTTTTTCAAAAAATACCCCTCATATGTAAGGTGTTTTTGAAAATAGCCTTTTTTATGATTTTAACTATATTTAGCCAAGAAAAATTAATTTTAAACAAAATTACCCTTAATGAAATTAACCCATTTGTTTGGATCTGTGCCTCAGACTGACCCATATGTAGTTTTTTGCCATTGTAATTTCTTAGCTTTCCTTGACAAACTATTCATCTCCAGAGCATTTTTCACAAAAACGTTCCTCACCAAGAAAAAAAACCTTTGAGCATTTTGAGCATTTTGAAATGGTTTTTGATACACAAAGAAAAACCTTTAAGCATCTTGAGCATTCCTCGCAAGGTAGGCATATTCATCGATTATGTTGTTAAATGGAATATAGTGTGTTGTTTGAAGTTATTGATTTTGTTAAGTGAAATTTGGTATTTTTGGTGGTTTTTGGGTTGAACGTTGACAAGACATGCATGATTGGTTTTAGGTATTGGGTTTAGGGGTTTTAGGCATTGCATGACGGTTGATAAAGGATTGTGTGATCAATTTTTAGGCATAGCATGACTAGCTGATAAAGCATTGCCCGACCAGTTTTTAAGCATTGTGTGACCAGTTTTCAGGCATTGCATTATTGGTTTTCAGGCATTGCATGATTTATGCATTACATGACTACTTGATAAGGGATTGCGTGATTAGTTTTTAGTCATTACGTGACTAGTTTTTAGTCATTACATGATTAGTTGATAAGGCATTGTGTGATTGTTTTTAGAAATTGTGTAACTACTTGATAGGCATTGCATGACTGCTTGATAACGCATTATGTGACTAGTTTTTACGGCATTGCATGATTGGTATGTAGGCATTGCGTGATTGGTTTTTAAGCATTGCATGGCTGGTTTTTAAAGCATTGTATGACTATTTTCTAGGCATTGCTTTGATATTAATGCTTTTCTATTTCTTGCTTAATTTTTATGCTTGTATTATGTATCTGTTTCATTACCTAAAAAGCCATGCTTCACATGTGCTTCATTTATTTTCTTTTATGAATGTAAAAATAATAAAAACTAGTTCTTGTTTTTTAATCTTCCTTGATCATATTTGCGAAATGGATATGTTATTTGTTTTCTGTTGCAAACGGCAAAAACAAAGCAAGAGAACCTAGAAGCTTTGCTTTGTGTTTTGAGGGACAAATGGGGCTTCAACTCTGACATTAAGATTCATTATAAGTAGACGCAGCTGCATGTCATATGCGAGGCACTACAAAAAAAAATGAGTTAGAGGTAGTGAAGAGAATGTGTTTCGCGAAGCTAATGTAGATAGAATAAGAAAAAAGCTTATTCTACGCCAGTCTCATGTAGAACCTATTGCTGTGCAGAATTGATGAACTTGGTGCCATTGAGGGTGAGTTATGATTTGCCATAAACAATACCAAGGTGCATTTCTCCAAGCATGAGTTCTGCTTGGTGATAGGACTAAAGTTCAACCCCATGCTAAATGTTATCTCAAATCCCTAAAAGGTCATCCTCAAAAAAATTCACTAGAGATACTAGGGAACGAAAAACCATGTGAAGCTTTAGGATGTGTTAGATAGGGTCGAGAGAGGCTAATTTGATCAAGAAGATGCAACAAAGATGACTCTACTCTTGATCTTGAATAATATTTTATTCGGTCTAGACTACAGAAGATTGGTGACTCCATGGTTATTGTTGCTGGTAGAGAACATTGACCAATGGAGTAAGTCCCTATGTATAGAGTCTGATTGTGGACTACATATCGAGGGGTTTCCAAGTACCCCTAGTGGGAACGTCTTAGAAGAAATGCTACCACTTATACAAATTTGTATGGGCACTACAAGTAGTGTGCCCTAAGCTTTTCCATTTTTTTTCACATAAGATTTTATTAGGTGATTATAATATTTACAATTAACTTACAGTCCTCAACGTTGAAAGCCATTCCTGCTATCCAAAGTTACTTTGGATCTTGCTGCTAGTTTGAATATGCTTATCCACGAATGCTTAGATGGCATTGCAATGAGAAACCCACATGCTTACACAAAATCATTGCACATTTAGAGAATGAAGGCAAAGTCAAGAGCGAAACGATACTATTTTTATTTTTTATTATTTTTTTGTCATATGTCAATTATCTTTCAACCTAATGGGAATGTAAGTTTTGTTGGTTCTATTAGTTTTTTGATGATTATAAAACATTCCCATCATTGTGTGTCTAATATCTCTACTTAAGTGTGCAGGATAAAAGCCCATAAAGGAACAATACTCTGATCTTCCAAATGAGCACTTAAATATGTGATTTGGATAAGGAACAAGGATGATGAATAGAAATGAAGCTTCTTGATGGAACAAGGAGGATCATTGGTTGGACAAAACTCAAAGTGGAGAAGTGAAAGGTTGAAGCTTAATAAGAAACAGAACTGACTTAGTCGACCAAGAAAATGGGTTAGTCGACTAAGTGTTCTTTGCCAAATCTGTGACTGAGACAGAACTAACTTAGTCGACCAAGAGAAAAACGTTAGTCGACTAAGTGCTCTCTGTTTGCAACATGCACCACGCCACTACAAGATAGATTAACGGCTAGAACCTTCCCCAAACTATTTCTAATGGTAAGAAATATTCCAACAGCCATCAAACAAGCCTCTCCAACTATAAAAGGATCTTCAAATGCCAATGAACCAACTTTTGAAAGATTATTGAGTGATTTCATCATATTCAAGCCAAGAAAGAGCTGAAAACTTAGAAACTCCTTGTACTCTTCATTGCACTCAAATGCCTATCTTTTGTATTTGCATTTAGCTCTGAACCGTGTACCACTTAGATCAATTTGTGATCATAGGTACTTTCTCTTCTACTTATCTTTGTATTCTTAGAGTGAGGGACTCACTCTAAGTGGTTGTTTCAAGTTAGGTTTGCTTGAATGCTTGAAGGTTCCAACTTAGCCTTGAAAAGTTGGGTGTTAGGTTTTGGTTGAGCCCTTTAAAAATCATTGTGAAAGGTTGTGGTTGAGCTTTGAAAAATCACATTGGGGTTTTAGTTGAGCTCGGGAAAAACTAGTGTAAAGGTTGTGGTTGAGCTTTGGAAAACCACATTGAGGTTTTATTTGATCCCGTGAAAAACTAGTGTAAAGGTTATGGCTAAGCCTTGGAAAAACCATTGTAAAAGCTTGGTGGAAGCTTGTGAATTCCACTGTTTTTAGTGTTTGCTTTGAAAATTCTTAGTTGGATAATCGAGGTAGTGGATGTAGATCTTGGACCGAATCACTATAAATATTTTGTCTATTGTCCTTCATTGTTTTACTTTTTCTGTTTTGAGATTAAGTCTCAATCTTGCTAAAAGAGCCGAATTAGTGCTATTCACCCTCCTTCTAGCACTTATATTTGGGACCAACAAGTTTTGGTGCAGTTGCGCGCTTTATAGACCTTGGAGCCAAGCGCGGAAGAAAACTTAGAGGCATATTAGGTCAACATTAATGTTCGCTTATGCCAAGGGCATCAGTACGTTGCATTATGGCAGTTGAAGGTTCAAGCAGCATTCGGTCTCGAACAAAAGCAAAAGATCATCTCGCGTAAGAAGAAAAGTGTTACAAGAGTTGTTAAATAAAGGTGCATTATGGACAAGGAGGTTAATGCCCCTTTTGTTGCTTTTGAGGCTCCTATTGCTTAATCCTTGCATGATGATCAGACGTATACGACACTACAGCCTCAAATGCATATTGTCATAAAGCATAGGTTGAAACGGTTGAAAAAGCAATAGAAAAAGGACCTACAATTAATGCAATTAAAGATCCAGTAAAAGATGCAATCAATGTAGTTGGAAATCTAGCGACAGATCCAATGGGAGATACAGGGTCTGAAGAACTGACTTATACGTCAGTTTCTCGACCATTTTGAGGTATGAGCTTCTAGCTTTTTTCATTTTCAACATATAACATTTATAATGTGTTTGATGTTTTAATTTGTATCATTTTTATCACCATGTAAGGTGGGTCTATTAGTCAACACGATGGTGCATGCAACAAAGATGGCTATGCCCAAAGGGTTAATGGTGATGAACCAACTAGCATGGATTGGAGGATGAGTGGTGATGAGCCAATTGGTTTGGATTTGCATACGAGTGGTGATGTGCCAACTGGTTTGGATTTGCATGCAGGTGTTGAGTAGTCCCAACCAAGCTTGTATGTCCTTTTGACTCAAAGCACTCCTTCTCATGCGACTTCACATCATGCTTAAAGCACACCTCCTCATAGGATCTCACATCATGCTCAAAGCACACTTTTTTTTCCTCAGACCACAGATCCTCTTGAAGCCCAACATTTTGCTCATAGCACATCTCCGCTTAAAGCCCTACATCATGCCTAGAGCATACCTCCTCTTAAAGCCCCACCTTCACCTCTAGTTGAAGATTCACGAATAAGCATGGCCAGCAAATACCTGAAGAGCCATTACGTTAACCCTTCATTAGTCTAGCACAAAGAGAAAGACACATTGAAGAAAAAATATGAGCGATTTAAGAATAACGAGAAAGCTAAGTAAGATGAAAACATTGCACGATATTAGGCATTATGGTTCAAAATAATTAAATCCAGTGACCATTTGACACTAGTATTTTATATGTGCACAGTTAACATGATGGGTATCGAAAGGTAGGAAGCCTTAAATTTTCAAGCAATTAAAGAAACATGAAGAGTGGCTGAACAATCAACACATTAACGCATGCATTAACATCATATGTAAGTGTAGTCATGAACACCATTCCCTATTATACAAGTGGAACATATGCAATGTTGACACGTTTTTTTATGTAAGTATATTATAATGAGTTTTAATTATGAAAATATTTTTTTAAGGGTTTAGTTCATGGTGTTTAACTATTGAGCGTAACTTAATTGATAGGATATTTTGCATGCCATGTGTCGTGAAATGGACTCTAAACCATTTTATCTGAATTTCAAGCCGAAGAAGGTGGTTATTCTTAAAGTTTTGCTTGATTTATGTTAAAGGTGACAGTCCTCCATAGGGGAAGCCATAGGATGAGGTCGACTCGATCTTGGTTCCATGCCATTTTAACAACCATTGGATTGTAATGCATATCAACTTGGTCAATTGGGGTATAACGTTGGTGAACTCCTCATATGATCTTTTGGATGCAATTAAGTCCTCATTGCATGAGGATTAGATGTGTCCTCTAATTATGCTAATTTCCATTATGTGCCACTAGTTCGAGTATTTCTACAAAATACGTTGTAAAAGATGACCTTGGACACTAATGAGTTGGTAGTTAAATCATTCAACCTCGAAACAAGAAGACAACAACAGTTTTGGGGATTGGGTAATCACTACAATAAAGTGGTTGATAAGTACACATGACACGATGCTAAGGAAAGACGCTATTACAAGGCTGAGCAAAAGATACACATTAGAGATTTTTGCTAATACCTTTGTTTATTAGATAGATTCATAGTGAAATGCAAAGTAACTTTGTTTATTTTTTTTATTCAAACTTAAGTTTGTAAAGTAACTTTGTTTATTATTGCTCCAAATCATTAAGTTATAAACTTTTGAATTATGTATAGCTTTACAATTATGAAAATCATATCTTTTGTAGATAGATTACACAATTTACAATCCAAAACTAAACATGCGTATAACATATGGGCATTGCGTGATTGGTTGATAGGGCATTGTGTGACTAGATATTAGGCATTACGTGATTGGTTTTAAGGCATTATTAGGCACAATGTGACCCCACATCTAGCATTGTATTGAGTGATTGGTTTTTAAGCATTGCGTGATCGATTTTTTTGCATTACATGATTAGTTATTAGGTATTGCATGATTGATTTTTAAATATTACATGACTAGTTGTTAGGCATTACGTGACCCCACATCCGACATTGCATTATATTGAACATGATTTACTTGCAATTTAAGGCTTTTCAACACCCAAATTAAATGTTTGTCGACTTGAATCATCAACATTATAGGTAAAACCATAAAAAAGAAATTGAGAAATTGGTAATTTCTTTCCATATTAAGTGAAGCAATTTAAAAAAAGCTTATAATGGCATTCCTCCCACCAACATTCTCATCCTTTATTCTAAAATTAATTAATTTCTGTCAAAGGCTAACTTCCCCAAGAAACAGAAGTGTAAAATTTTTCTTGAAAATAATGGAAATATATATTAGCATGCTTTCTTTTTTTTTTTTCTAATTTTCTTTTATAGTTTGGGAATTAATTAACTTATGCTTCTATCAATGGCAAGGTCATGTCACTTGGCAATATCATGCTGGCAAAGAGTTTTATAATTTCAAAATGCATGTTCATTGATCATATTAAGCATTAATGAGACATAAGAAAACTAATTAACAAATATGTATTGAAAAGTAATTAAAAATGATGTTACACGTTTAATCTGTCAATGGCAATGGATTATATATATTGGGATAAACATCAGGTTTATAAACAATGATCAAAATATCATAACAAAAGTATTCTGGCTCCACTAATTAATCAGCATACAAATCATGGTATATGTCATACACTTCATTCTGAAGAGCCATTATCTTCGTCTACGAGACCCCATACATTTTCAAAATTTATCATTCGCATTAGACAGTTGTTGCATGTGTGCTTGGGTTGTCTACAAGTTGAACATGCTTTTGGTCATTGTCATCGTTAGGGCACTAATTGACTAGAAAATGGTGCCGGATTTGTCAATGGAAATGCAAATGGCGTTGGGTAATTTTCTCTATTATGATTGTGGCTCTTGCATTGTGAACATCTCTGTCGTCTACTGCCTTCTTTAGCCGATGGAATCCTTCTCCTCATAAGTCTTCTTACTTGACTTCACCAAGGTGGTGGCAAAACAACAATTTGTTTCACATTAGAGGGGATTTCCCACTAAGATGCCCAATCGGGAGAATGAGAACAACATAACCCTCCACCCAAGACCGAGTCTTGTAATAATCTGAGTAAAATTCAATGACTGCATGTTTACACTTACTGCGAAGACAATTACCATGTAAAAGTTTTTTTTTCTTTACAGGAACCGTGTAAAAGTTCAATTCATTACAAAACAAATAAGAAACATGGATATTTGTACTTTGTTGTTGCAATGGCATGGCTGTAAAGGAGTAAATTGATATGAAACTCCCCATATGAACACGTCTTGGTGGATAGGTTTACTACTTTGTCCTTACTCCCGTCAATAACTTGCAACTCCACTCCATCAACTACTTGTGTAGAAAAGTGACATGATTCATTGAACCGTGTGTTCAATAGATCGGTAGTATAAAGGTTAAGAGGCGAGGTCAAATTGAAGGCCTTCTTGTGTCGTTCATGGAACTAACGTTGAAACATACCTCTAATTCACTCGATCAAGACATTGATTGGTATTTTTCTTGCCTGACTCAGACACAAGTTAATACACCCCGCAATGCTGAATGTCATGAGTTTGTAACGCCTTATTGATAACCGTGCACATGCCCATCTCTTAGGGCCTAATTTCATAAAGTGGTCGTAAGCATCCTTACAAATTTATTTTAGCTGCTTCATATGTCTGTTGAAATTGGCTACCCTGTAGCAGTTGGCTGCAAGGGTGAAAATCATTGCAACATCTTCGTGCTTCAATATGTTTTTTTACATTTTTTTCTAAGTGGTAATCGCATAGATTGTGGTGCGCTCATTGTACACTTTTTCAACTACATTCTTAATGCCAATATGCTGATAAGAAATGAACATTGTATTTTTTAGAACAACTAATCGCACAATGCAATTAGGTAAAAAACCACGACCACAACTTTTCATCCTCAACGTGGCCAATGTAATACCTGACCCTAATTTATCTGTGATATATCATTCACATGCATTGGATAGCATGTTTGTATATTGAATTGTCTCGGAAAACAAGTTAAATGACAATATATCGTTCATAGAACTAATGTTGAAACATACCTCTAATTCACTCGATCAAGACATTGATTGGTATTTTTCTTGCCTGACTCAGACACAAGTTAATACACCCCGCAATGCTGAATGTCATGAGTTTGTAACGCCTTATTGATAACCGTGCACATGCACATCTCTTAGGGCCTAATTTCATAAAGTGGTCGTAAGCATCCTTACAAATTTATTTTAGCTGCTTCATATGTCTGTTGAAATTGGCTACCCTGTAGCAGTTGGCTGCAAGGGTGAAAATCATTGCAACATCTTCGTGCTTCAATATGTTTTTTTACATTTTTTTCTAAGTGGTAATCGTATAGATTGTGGTGCGCTCATGGTACACTTTTTCAACTACATTCTTAATGCCAATATGCTGATAAGAAATGAACATTGTATTTTTTAGAACAACTAATCGCATGATGCAATTAGGTAAGAAACCACGACCACAACTTTTCATCCTCAACGTGGCCAATGTAATACCTGACCCTAATTTATCTGTGATATATCATTCACATGCATTGGATAGCATGTTTGTATATTGAATTGTCTCGAAAA
Source organism: Theobroma grandiflorum (assembly GCA_036013995.1). Lineage (NCBI taxonomy): Eukaryota > Viridiplantae > Streptophyta > Magnoliopsida > Malvales > Malvaceae > Theobroma > Theobroma grandiflorum. The sequence goes on from CP142127.1 coordinate 3,891,494, forward strand.
ACAAGTTAAATGACAATATTGCCCCTAATGGTATGATTAAGTTAAATAAGTCTTGAATCAATTTAAACAGAGAATTGAGAATGAATTTGAGAAAATTAAAACCCATGGATTGATTTAAAACAGTGATTCGGAGTTCGAGGTCTAATTTGGAGTCAATCGGAAAAATTGACCGATTAGGGACAAAACGGTCATTTTATCATTTAAGGACAAAATGGAGATTTCCATAAAAGATTTTGATCACAATTGATCAAGACTTAGTATTTGAAACATAATATGATTATTGGAATATAAAATGAAGTTTAGCAGTGAAAAAGTGTAATTCTCGGTATTTTTGGGACACAATGGCAAAATAGTAATTTTACCACCAAAAGTCAAAACGAGAATTTTTAAAAAAGATTTTAGTCCCATTTGATTTAGATTGATTATTTAGACTAGTTAAAACATAATTTGAGGTTGAAAAGTGGAAAGGAAATGCAATTTCGGTACATTTTGGAGTGTAGGGGCAAAATGGTAATTTTACCACTAGAAGATCAAATTTAAATTTTTGAGAGAATTTTGATCAAATTTGACAAATTGGAGAATGGTTTGAGTATGAGGGGCGAAAAATATGTCTATGGGCAAATTTTCAATTTTGGGGGCAAAAATGTAATTTTGACTTTTCGGGGGCAAAAGTGTAATTTTCAAAAACTACTCAACCAAGATTTTTTTGAAGAGTCTAGAAACTTCTTACAATGAGTGGATAAGTGAAGAATGGATGGTGGATATAAGTCAAAGGAAAAATTAATAAAAAAAATAAATTAATAAAAAAATTAAAAAGTATAATAAAATAATATTATTTTATTTAATGGCTTAAAAAGGCTAAATTTTCAGCCTTCTTTCCCTAAATTTCGTCCAAACCAGCAAGGAAAAGAGAGAAACAAAAAATAAAACCCTAAGTGGAAGAAAATCAAAGAAAAAGTATGATTTTTCAAGGATTCAAGTGTTTAAAGGTATGATTTTTCAAGCTTAGCTTAAGATCTACCATTTCCATGCATTTCTCCTTATTTTCCATGGTTGAATCATGTGATTTGAGGATGATTTCAATTCTGGTCATATGGGTTTAGAGAGAGAAAGTTGATGGGAAATAATTGATTTTGATATATGTTAGTGCTTAGTGTTAGTTTAGCATGTTTATGAGTAAAACAATAAGAAAATATTCATTTTCTCCATAAATTTCTCTAGGTCGAATCTAGCCAATGGTGTGTGAGGATGAGGTTGACTTTATTTTAATAGAATTGGATGGCAAAATGGTGATTTATGGTGTAGAAATCAAGTAGGAAAAATAATGGAATGGAAAATTTAACTAGAAATGAAACGTTGTTCATTTTATCCATTTAGACTAAATTTTCTAAGGTGAAATTGGCTGCTGATTCTGATGCAAATTTGTGGTGTTTAAGTGTAATTTAATAAATTATGAGCCTAGAAAAATTATGAGAATTTTCAGAGTAAAAATCAAAATTTTTACCAGCTAGGGGTAAAATTGTAATTTTCAATCTATGACTAGTAAATTGACCCGTAGTTGCTGCCATTGAGTAATTGGAATGTAATCAATCAATTAGAAATTGAAACGGGTCAAATTGAAGTTAAAATGAGGATTTTAACAATTTAGACGCGTGTAGGCGAACTAAGTCGAATACCATGTTTAGACGGTTATTCGGACAGTTGCATAACATTTCATGCATTATGAAGAGCCTGAAATAATTTACAGTGGTCTGACACAAATGATTGGAATTGTGTAAAAAATTACGCATAGGTGGTGGGTCTTCCGGACATGAGAAAATTTCGGTATAGTGGAATTAAAAACAGGAGTATCGGGCACTCCTGTGACGAGGTGAGTGGATAAATTATCATCTTTAATATCTAGAGTGGATTTATTATGGTTTATGCTTATTAAAGCATGGTGAAATTGGAATTTTCAAAATATTATGATTTTCAATTAAAGTGTATTTCGATGAAATACTGCTTTAAAATTAAATACCGATTTTTATGAAATGAGTATATGGAGACCTATTTGATGAATTGTATTATGTATACATGAATTGAAATTTGTGGCTTATGACATTGGAAAGCATGCTTGGTTGATTTATTGTATTAAAATTGCATAAATTGTTGTTTGTCGTGTAGGCTGGCTAGTATTAAAATAGCCTTATTATGCTGCTAAATTGTTCTATGAGTTTGGGGGGTTAATAAAACACTGCAGTGAGGGTTTGCCGTGGACTGCCTTTAGGAGGGGCACGGTAAAACCTGATAATTTGTTACCTCGGTCGGAGATGCGTGTAGGGGAACTCCCGAGGTAATGTTAAAATTCTCTTCACGCTAAACCACCACATGAAGATGAATTCGGTCAACGCCAAGGAACGGCTGTACTTCTAAATGAAATATGTTTATAACAGCCTTTACGGACTCGATTAGGGTGCCTCAGGCCAAGGCATCACCGAGTAAAGATTTGGCATAAGCCAGGTTTTAAGGAAAATCATAAGCCTAATAATTTCACTGATTTTGATGATTTCGATAGAAATCAATGAATTTGATATATTCGACTTGAATGAAAATTTAGTTCTGTGTTAAGAACTGTATCACTGTGTAAAGTTTTTTTTTGTCTCTATCTACTCGACTTTATATGTCATAGATGGTAATTATATAACTCACTGGGTTGTAAAACTCACCACCCTCTTCTCCCCCTTTCAGGCTCGAGATTTTTGGTGGCACTCGGTGTGCACATAGAGGCTTGATTGAAGCCGTGTCTTTTGTATATAAAGGTACATGATTATGCATAGTGGGCCCACATGTCATTGTAATTTAAATTATAATAAATTGTAATATTTTATTTAATGTGTTTGTTTTATTTTATTATCTGAAAACTTAATTTTTATAAGGGTTTTAAGTATCAAAACTTACCAGGGATTGTGAATTGTGTTTATTTTACCTACGTGCAACATTTTATTGATTTTGGGATCGTATTATGAAAAGGACGAAAATGCCCTTGGGTGGTAAAACGTGTGTTTTAATCATTTTAAATTTGAAAATCAGAATTTTCATTCCTAGATAAATGTTCTTGGAAATTAATACCCAATGGAGAGATGAAAAACTGGTACGAGATACCTTGCGAGGTCTCGATATAGTACTCGGGGATTGAGTGCTTATCTGGACATCGAGGCAGTTGTCACGGGCCCGATTGGTGGTTCCGGGGCGTGACAGCCAATGTCAAATACAACCAAATATATCTACTCGTTCGCGTCTTTATAGACAACAAAAAAACAAAATACTTTTGAATCTACCTTTACAGGCCACATTACAACCCTGAACCTCCGAATACATGCCCTATACACCCAAAAACAATATTTGAATTGTTGTGCCTAATCGATAACCACAGCTATGATTGTACCAAGATTTTCACGTTTTAACATATGGAAATATGAGGGTAGGAGTTAAAATGACTCCTTTGGGGGATTGAAAATAAGATTTCGCATACTTTTTTGCTTGTCAGGCCTTATCATACGAGTATTACGAACCCCATTTGTGATTCCTCTCTTCTATTATTTCCTTATGTCTCAGTGGTGTTACATTATTTCCTTACAACTCGGGGGACATAAGTTCACTAATTAACCTTGTGTTCGCTATTTGGTACCCACCTTGCAAACCATCAATAGTACATTTGTGTACCTTGTGAAACATGTGAACTTACTAATAATCTCTGTCAGATAACTTTGTTGCATACACAGTTGACATGCATGCCTTGTCCTTACAGGCAACCTCAAAATAAATGTGACATGATTGTTAAACTCTAATCTCGAAATGTTCTTTTAGTGCCAACATGTTCAAAGCTTGTTTCAATTTGGCCTTGGAAGGAAACACTGTCATTAATTGATTTAGACTTTTTGGTGGCAATTGTTTAGAAGAAAATCATATTTGCACCTAGAATAATCCATTGAAAAATACCCATGCATTTACCCTTTCTTGATTACTTTCATTGAGCGAATGAATCTCTATTGTCACTAATGATGGTGTTGATAATTCTATTTTATAGAATTATTTTAGTCCAATTTTGTTATTAACTATTAGTTAAGTCCTTAATTTTCAATTATAATTTACTTATTTTTAAGTGAGTTATTTTAATTTTATGTTTTTCTTTTAATTTGGTTATTATTTATTAGTTTTTATATTTTTCGTAAGAGTTAAAGGAATTGGGCTTAATTTTAGAAAGTAAGGTATTGAAAGACCCAAAAGTCTGCTTGCATATGCTTCAGTGTTTTAGTCATAACTTGCACTAAGAACTCCAAATAATGCGATTCTTAGACCATTGAAAAGCTAAGAGATAAAGCTACAACTTTTATGAAGATCACTTTACTCAGTTCTGCCTTGAAGATAGAGAAAATATTGTCAAAAAATGGTTGGATGTACTGTGGCGAGAATGAAAATTTTTAATGGCTGACCATTGATTTTTTGGGCCTCTCTGATAACTTTGTAATATAGAGTTATTTGAGCTTAATTTTGATGGTAATTTAGCTTAGTTCTTGTAGTAACGCATAAAATTAGTAGATTTTATTTAATTATTTTAAATTAGTTATGTTAGGTGAGTCAATCTAATTATGGTTGATTTTTTGCTTAATTTGGTATTAATGTGGATAAGATAGGTTGTTTTTGATTTATTTGTGCTTTTGTAAGTGTTTAATGAAAAAAGAATTTTAGTGAAAAAAGAAGAGCAATTTTGAGATACAGACTTACACTACACAAATTTTGGTATTTTGGCCATAACTTTCTTTACAAAGCTTTAAATGAAGCAATTATTAGACTATTGGAAAGATAAGAGAAAAATATACAATTTTCATGTTTACCACTACACCAATTCAGCCTGGAAGGTAGTCAAAACTCTTGTCGAAGTTGACACACTATAGCAATCATAGAGCAATTACGATTTTTGTTAATTAATTGGGCAAAGTTGCGACTCACATAGTCTGATGAGGAAATTCTAGCTGAAATTGACTTCTTTCTCCATCCAACTTGGCCTAACTTTAAAGCCTATAAAAATAACTTTTTGGAAGACTTAATAAGAGGAACGAAACACCAGATTGAAAGCTAAGAGTCAAGTTGTAAAGTCATTAAAGCTAAGAAGATTTTAAAGAATTCAAGAAGACTTGGAAGATCAAGATTATAATTCTTGAGTTTTATCTTTTTTATTATTCCTTTATTTTCTTAGTTTATTTTTATTGTCTAAACTTTATTTAATGATGATGTGTAACTTGATGGGGAACTAAATTGTTAATCTAAGATTATGATTGAACTCAATAAGTAGTCTGAATTATTTATCTCTTTTTTGCTTATGTTTGATGGATTTAAGTTGTTTATTTTATTCTATTTTTAATGATTCTAATTGCTTGATCACCAATTAGATTGAATTGGAAACCTATGTTAAACCTTGATGAAAGCAATTTAGGTAGACCTTAAATAAAATAGCGTATGATCAAATACACTTAATTCATTAGATGGTTTGATTTGCATATAAGGTAGACGTACACTTATAAGCCATACATAGCCAGGATTTGAGCACAAACTTAATGAATCTTTCTTCAATTTAATTTGCATAAACATATAGTAAATTAATTGAGAAATGTATTTTTACGAGAAACTCAACAGAGACTTGAAAATAATTTAGGACTTTAGGTTAACAACTTAATCCATTAAAATAAGTTAAGAAAGAAAGAAACAATATTTAGATGAAGATTTAAGAGACATTATAATCTTAGGTCTGGTAGTTACGTAAGTTTTATTTGCTATTTAATTTTAGTTTCAATTTATTAGTTTTAATTTTTTTATTTTAATTATTTGGATAAAATTAGGGTGTTATAATTTTAGTAGTTAATAATATAAATTAAACAATTCTCTGTGAGAACGATATTCTACTTCATTACTATATTACTTGTTAACAATACGTGCATTAGCGTGAAAAATCAACAACACTCTCATTACACTTTTAAGCCCAATTAAATCATAGGTCAACTTAGAGAACTGTAGATTAAGTTTATTAGTATAAATAAGATATTTTTAAGGACATTAGGTGAGACAACTTTTGGAGATTCAAGAAGCTAGAAGTTAAGGCTAAAACTTGGAGTGCAATGTGGCAAATATTTATTTTGTTTTCTTCCTTGGCTTTTATTTTTCTTCTTACTCTCCATGGTTAAATTATATACAATGTTATTTATCTTTGCGATCATGAGTAGCTAATTTTCTTTTTCTATGATTGCAATTGAACTCATATGTAATCTAAATTTTTATCTCTCTCTTGCTTATCTTTAATAGGATTTGAATTATTTATTTCAATTTGTTCTTAATGCTTTTAATTGTTTGGCCACCAATTAAATTGATTTAGGAACCTAAACAAACTTGGAAAAAAGAGTTTAGTGTAGACTAAAATTATGATAACTTATGATCATATTAATTGATTTACGTATAAGATACGGATATATCTATAAGTCATATGCAGTCAGATTAGAGCATGGATTTAATGAATCTGTTTTAATTTCAATTCACATAAAGATATAGTGCTCTTGTTAAAATAGATATTCTTGTAAGATGAGTCAGGAGACTCTTATAAATAATTTAAGACTTTAGGTTAGTAATTCAACCCATTAAAATAAGTTAAGGAAGAGAGATAAGATTTAGATGAAATGTGATGGATATTGCACTACAAGAAAACTGTTTTTTTTTAATAGAAAAAATTCCGTTGGAAATTTTCAATAGATTTTCAATGGATTTGTAACAAAAAATGTTATTATTTTTTTCGACAGATTTTCAACGAAAATATACCAACGGAATGTTTCTGTTGGAAATTTTTTAGTAGCAAAAAAAAATTCTCTCACCAAATTTTTTGACAGAATTTTCAACAAAATTCCGTTAGAATTTTTCAACAGAAAATTATCTGTCGGAAAGTTTAAGGATCCAAAAAATTTAAAAACCCACTAAAGTTTCCAACAGAATTTTCTGTTAGAAATAGCTATTACCAACAGAAATTTTCCAACGAAATTTTTTCCGTTGGAAATAATAAAAGTGCATTTTTTTTAAATATTTGAAACTTCTTATAAATTTTATTAATCCTTTATAAAAAAATAAATATTAATAAAAGTAAATATATGCATACTAAAGTTTATAATATTTAAATATTTAAATATGTTTTTCTTTGCTTATTTTTTACATTTTTAAAATCTTTATTGAATCATAAATTATAAATTAATAATTTCAAATTCATTAATTTTATAACATTAAAAAATTGATAAAAAGAACAAAATAATTTTTTTAATTTTATAAAAATACATGATAAGATATAATAATTAATTAATTAAAAATAATATAATATTTATGTACGTTTTAATTTTTAAATTTATGTACGAAAGTAATAGGCCTGAAAATAGAGAAAATTAACAGGATATCAATTTAAACAAACACTTATAAATTGATTAATACAAATACTTAATTGGGGCAAAGTTAGTCAGAGAAAGAATTAAACGAAACTAAAATTCAACTAACCTGGCAATCCTCCATTGGTTGAAAGCATGCAATTACTGTAACTACAATTGTTGGTTTTCCAGCAATCCCGATTTCATATTTTAACGCTCGAAATCTCGTTTGACTTGCTGCTTGGCACACCATAACTACTTTCTTCCCTTGGATTACTATCAATTTAGGATGTGAACAGAAACAAATTCCCGAATAATAAAGCAAACGGAATCCACCCAAGCGCAATACCAAGAACTAATCTAACTTGTAGTTAAGAAATGGCATGAAATCAAGAAACCGGCAGAAAGAGCTTGAATCATGAGTAGTATTTATTCTAACTAATCCTATATTGATCCAGGAAAAAGATAAAAAAGTGGGTAGATCCCATGGATGGTTGAGCAAAGAACAACAAGCTTATAAAAAAATTAGGTGGCGTTTGTTTGCGGGATTGTAAAGTGACATTACCTGTAATGTGCCTAATTAAATTACATTGCAGCGTTTGTTTTGTAATAGACCACTGCAATGTCAGATTGCAATGTAATCACATTGCAGCTCAAAACCAATGCAATGTATATTACATTGCAGGTTGCAATGTTTACAATGTTATTAAAGACATTTTTACCCTTCAACTTTATTATTTTATTAAAAATATTTTATAATATTATAATTAAAGTAAAAAATATTAAACTAAAATATATAATATAAAAATTAAAAATTAAAAAATAAAATATAAAAAATTAAAATTTATATAATACAGTTAAAAGAAATTAAAATATAATATATAATATAAGAAATAAAAATTAAAAAAATAAAATATAAAAAATTAAAATTTATATAATATAGGTAAAAAATATTAAAATAAAATATATAATATAAGAAATAAAAATTAAAAAATAAAATATAAAAAATTAAAATTTATATAATATAGGTAAAAGAAATTAAAATATAATATATAATATAAGAAATAAAAATTAAAAAATAAAATATAAAAAATTAAAATTTATATAATATAGGTAAAAGAAATTAAAATAAAATATATAATATAAGAAATAAAAATTAAAAAATAAAATATAAAAAATTAAAATTTATATAATATAGACAAAAGAAATTAAAATAAAATATATAATATAAAAATTATATTAAATAAATAAAATAAAATATACAAAATTATAATAAAAAATAAAAATAAAATATATGACATTAAAAATATATTTAAAAGATAATATTATATAAAAATTAATAATAAAAAATGCAAGTATATTAAATTTATATTTTAATAAATAAGGGTAATTTTGTAAATTAACATTACATTCTCTGTAAAGTACTTGTAAAACAAATACTGCAATATTATCTTCCCTGCATTTTAATCATTACATTACTCATATATCAAACACTGCAATGTTATCTTCCCTGCAATCATATTACTTGCAATCACATTCCCTGCAATCACATTACACTGTAAAGTACCAAACGTCACCTTAAGGTAAAGTGAAAGACGTAAACTTTACAAAATAACTCTGCAGTATAAATTCAAGCGCACAACTTTGCGAAGCACATCAACCAGGGCATCCTGTCTCCCTTCTAATGTTTCACCAAATTATCCGCAGTTGCTGTTCTTATATTGTACCCAACCCAATATTCTCTGCAAAAGAAAGGTCTCATAATAACTAATTTTTTTAATTAGTTAATATTAATTGGGAGCTTCAGCAGTGACAGCCTGTAGAACGTAGAAACCACCCAATCTCTTCAAAATTTCAAAATGAAATTTCCATTTTCCCCGCCAAAATAAAACCCCCAAACCTCTCTGCAAGCTCTCAATCTCCAAACCTCTATTAATCCTCGAATCGCCATCGCTTTTAAAAGGAAAAAATGGAGGAAGGCTTAATACCAGTAGATCGATGGGCAGAGGGCAGCCAAGCTTACTTCTTAACACACCTGCACGCGGACCACACTCAAGGCCTGGCCTCCTCCTAGGCCAAGGGTCCCATCTTCTGCTCTAGCCTCACCGCCAAGCTCTTCCCCTTCAAATTCCCTAACTTCAAACTCTCCCTTCTTCGCGTCCTCGATCTCGGCTCCTAGCACTCTCTCTCTCTTATTTCCCCTCCCACCGGATCGAAAATCACAATCCAAGTCATGGCCATTGACGCTCACCATTGCCCCGGTTGGAAAATGCAGATTTTTTTTAATAAAATTAATATGTAATCTCTTTTTAATTGTTTGATTATTTGGCAGGTGCAGTTATGTTCTTGTTTCGTGGAGAGTTTGGATGCTTGCTGAACACTGGAGATTTCCGATGGGAAAAAAACAGTGAGAGGGCTAAATTAGGAAGAGAGATGCTGCTCAATGCTCTTTAGGATGATGTGGTTGACGTTCTTTACTTGGATAATACGTGTTGTAATCCTTCCTATGAATTTCCTTCCAGAGAAGTTGCCGCTCAGCAGGTGCTTGTCGAATTTTCCAATTGAGACATTTTTTTCTTCCCTTCCAGTGTATCTCAATCTTCTTGCTGGCAGCTATACAGCTCGAATACAATCAATCATTGGTTAAACATGATAAATTATTTGAGATATTTAAGACCGTCGAATTTCTCTAGGTATCTAGATTTTTCAATTTTCGGACGATATCTTGAATCGGAGATGAACTCTAGATATGGATAGCTTGACTGACACAGTTTATTGTTAGACAATATTTTAAGTTATGTGCATTCTTGTATTTCTTGTATCATATTATATATTTATTGATGGTTTGGGAGGTTGAGATTTGTTTGTACCTTTCATGACTAAAATTAACTTTTGAACATTAGACATTTCCCTGCTTGTTGATTTTTAGTGGAAAATTTGCAGTCATAGTGCAAATATAAATTATTCATGGGGAGAACAAGGAGGGAAAATTATACTACAATCGTCAACAACAGTTAGAAATATTTCCAATGAAATTTCATTGGAAATTCATTTCCAATGGAAATTTATGCACAATCATTTTCAATGGAATTCTGTTAAAAATTTTTAACGGAATTCTAATTGGATAGCTAGTAGAACTCGAAATTTTTCAATGGATTTTTTTTTTGAAAATTTTCAACGGATTTTTAACGGAAAGTATTACTCACGAGACTTTTACCGATAGAGTTTTCAACGGAATTTTTGTTGAAAATTCGTTAGGAATAAGCATTTTCAACGAAAATCAACTTATTTTCAATGGAAAATTTCATTGGAAATAAGTTATTTGTTTGTAGTGTTGTAATCCTAAACTCATTTGATTTGATATTTATTCAAGTTATTATTATTTTGATTTTTTTTAATTTAAATTTTAGTTAAGTATTTTTAGTTAGTTAATTTAGTTATTTGATATTGATTGTTTGGATAAGATTAAATTGTTCTAATTTTAGTACTTAATAAAATTTTAGATCAATTTTTTGGGGGATTAATACTTTGCTTGCTTATATATTATCTATTCAATACGTATATTTGCGTAATAGAATTTTAATTAACAAGGGTTATTGTAAATAACGTCATTGCATTGAACATCTTTTAGGACAACAATTATGGCATGTTTTGTACTACCATCCGCATTGCAATCCAAAATGTCATTGTCGTCAACCCTGTCCTCCTTTAAACAATCATCATGCTCGCCAACATAATTGTCATCATTCTAATCAGTAGCGTCATCTTCTGCATAATCATGGTGCATCTGATTAGATGCATCGTCATCACTGACAGTTATCACAGTGTCATTTAAGAATGGCAATAGACTCATTATAGTCTTGGGCGACGGTTGCATTGGCTAAAACAAAGTTTTTGATTCGATGTACATTCTGATCAAAATTGTACAAACAGCATTTACAAACAGCTCGTGTGTGTACTGGGCTGCTTAAACTCATGTGCATACGTCAATGGTGATTGTCATTGTTGTCGATTAGGGATTGGATGGTATGGTATGTGTGAAGTAGTATAAATCTGATTTAGGTGATTACTATGTTGAATAGCTTATTCAAATGGCATATAATTTGTATGTCGTTCCTTAACAATCGCAAACATTACAACTCCTCTCTCATTTTGCAAAATACTTACTAAATTTTCATTATTTTTTATAATTGGGTGTGAAACCCTTGTGGCATGATAGAGCAATGCATAGAGCTCGATTTTGTGATTTTGTGAGTTTACCCTAACAATCTCTTCAACCAATTTCATTAAGTTTGAAAATGATAAATCATTCCCAACACCTTTCACTTGTGTCTCACCACTCTTGTAAATGTCATCGACCCAATGACCATCATATGTAATCATAAGCTTCATATTTGGCATATCGTTGAAATTTAATAGAAAATAATTGTCATAATCAATTTATCAAGCATGTGTCATGCAATGCGTAAAACCACATGCAATGATTAAGTTACACAATGCTTAAAAGGCAATCTCGTAATGCTTAAGTCACGTAATGTCTAAAATCCAATTACAAAATGCTTCAGTCATACAGTGCCTAAAATCGAGTTACGTAATACCTAAAAACCAATCACACAATGTCTAAGTCATGCGATGCTTAAAAATCAAAGATGTAATTATTAAATTATGCAATGCTTAAAAGCTAATCTCGCAATGTCTAAATCACGTAATGTCTAAAAATCAATATTACGCAACTAGTGGTGAATGCCTAATAATTGATTGATTTGTCTGTTCGCAACCAGGTATAATTTACCAAAATCATACAGTGTTTTAATTTATAGATATATATATATATATAATCAATTTCAACCCTTCAACTTTGAGGCTCTATAAATATAAACCAATAAATCAAAAAACCCAAAACACATATTTTGATGTCATTCTGCACTTTGGGATGGCGAGAGAAAGTTAGGTGATAAGATAAACAGTATTTGGCAAAAGAAAGAAATCAATATTTAATTTTGAAACTTTTGTCTGGATTGTGGAATAGAGAAAACTAAGATCATTTAATTTATCTGAAATTATTTAAAAGGTATTGTTGTCAAATAATGCTAAAATTAGGTAAAAATAATTAAAATTATAATGAGCGGTATTTTTGAATTGAGCTCATGATGAGGATTATTTCTCATAATTTTTAAAATTTTTTTTGCTTAATTTTTCTTAATTATATATACATTAATCATATATCAAATATAAATTTTTTTTTATTCATGGTAACTGCAAGATGGTTAAAGAAGGAAAATTGATCAAGCAAAATTCATAATAAAGCTAAGGAAAATGCCCGAAGGACTCATTCTCTTTGATGCAAACGGCCAAGCCTCCTCGTGTCCGCTCTAGGTACATATACGCCTTAGCAGTTAAGGGAAGACTCAAAAACCATTTGGGCGAGTTCCCTTTGAACACCTTTCTAAATTTAGGGAAAGATTTTATTTCTTTATTTGTTTTGCCTAACCAAGGTCCCACCAACATGAGAACTAACTCAATTATTGACGTTTAGATAAGTGATAATAAAGAAAACAAATATAAAAAAGGGGGAAAAGTGAAAAGGTTTGCTCACATAAACAAGAATTAATAAGAGAGGAGGACACCAAATTCATGTTTAAAAGCAAAACATAGAATGAAAGTTTCATCTTGACTTGGTCGTATGCTAACCACCAGAATTCGTTTTCTATTTTTCCTCTCATCAAGCAGCTCAAAATATGCTTATATTATTTATTCTAGTCCACGATTGTTATTCAAAGGGCTGGAGGCCTTGTATATGTTGACCAGATTGGCTTGACACCAAGAATTTCAGTTTTCTCAGCAAAGAAAATGAACTGTATACTCAATGTGTTTTTGTACATTGAACTGTAATCTGTAAATCACAACCAAAATTTCCCTACTCTACATGCATGTTTTGCTTCGATTATTACAGTCAAAAAGACCTTTTGAGATCTTTGAAATCCATGGGATCAACACATTCCACTTTATTCCTGTGGACATTCAACAATTTCAACAACTCTGAAACTTTCTCCTTTGTCTTGTCAACACAGCCAAGTTGCAGGAGCAGCAGCAGCTTTTGGAAAGCACCCACTTGCAGAGCTTCAACGAGAACGCCTCCATCTTCACTTTTCTCGTTCTTGCAAAGCTTCCACAAAATGGAGAGTGAGAGCTCGGTTGCCAAATTTGAGACCCTGAGGATTTTCTTAACCAAAACCGGCATGCTCAAGGCATTGTTGCAGGCCATTTGTCTGCCTTCCTCGCTGTTGCAGATCCCATCAAGAACACCTAAAGCCTTCTCGCACAAGCCTCTTTCACTGTCCACTAGCGTTTCTAGTAACAATGAAACTATGCCTAGATCAACAAACTTTGCTATTAGTTTCTCATTTGTTGACGTTGATGTGATCATGTAGTAAATGACAGTTAAAGAAGCTTTTGTAGCTGTGGGGCAAATTGGGTCCTTAATCAGCTTAAACAATGCTTCAATGGCACCTTCCATCTCCGATAACTCATCCATTTTTTCTTGACCAAGCTCCCTTAATACCAAAACTGCGTTTCTCCTCCTAGATAAGTCTCCGCTGCTTAAAAACCATTTCAAGCAATGCATAGCCGAAACTGATCCTAAGAAACCCTTGCCCTCTCCGTCAAGAGGAAACATCATCGTCAAAGCAGATAATATCTCCTCTAGAACTGAAACATTTACATCAAAAGACGCCTTGGAAAACGCGTGAAAAGCTTCTGATAAAACGCTGCCTGCCCCGTTGGTCACAATGCACCGCTTGTTACGTTCACTCTCCTTTGCCAATGACTTGACCTTTACCACCAATTCTCGACAACCTTCTCCATCTTCTTTCTTGCAAGCAACATCAATTTTCGAAAGAATCTCCAAAACCTCCATCGAACTAACAGGAACTCGAGGCGTAGGGATTCTCTCAATCCCAAAAGACCGGTTCTCAACGCACCAATCTTGTATACTCTTCCTTATCATGTGATTCGGAATCGGTTCGAGACTCCTCAAAACCTGATTTGTAAGAGGACAGGTGAAATTCCCTGCCTCAATCCACTTCTCAATGCTCTCTCGATCATAAGTTATCCCTGTAGACAAAGTGACAGGATCTTTCATCAATTCCAGCGATATCGGACACCTGAAATCTCCTGGTATCGTCAGCTCCATCTCCCCGTTTTCATTCCTTCCCGGCTCTTTGCCTGCACGCCTGGCTGCTCTTCTCCTCCTCCATGAAGAAATCATCATGAGTCACAAGATGGGCAGCAGAATCAATACAAAACTTGGAATATATCTTTCTCCTTGGTTTCTGGTATTTAACGAAGGCTGTTGTTTTTTGCTTTGGTGAATGAACTGGAAGAGAATTATGGTGAGTTATTAGTATATATATATGTTGATATATATCTATTAGACAATGACATAAGGTTGTTCAACGTCTTAGACCTTAAGAAACTTATTAAATTTAAAAAACATCAAAAAAATATAAAGAAGTATGAGAGAGAGAGCGTAATGAAGCTTTGAATATTTGACCGTTGAATTGATAAGTTTGAAATGGTAAAAGGCGACAGTGTCAAGACGGAAGGGTGGAGGGTGCGGTTTTGGAATGGATCAAAAACTTTGACGCAACCTGAAAATGAATGGCCCGTCAAATGTATGAGTCGGTGGACCGGCTGACTCTAGTGGTCGGTCTAGCCATGTGGTGAGGAGTTTCGATTTCTTTTTCTTTTCTTTAATGTTTTAATCTTTTTTTTTTTTCCGAGTAATTGCTACTGTAACCTAACGCGTGCCAAACGCGCAGCCCATTTTTCTTTTGCCGAGACATTTAATGGGAATTGGCTACGTTTACAATTATGATGATTAAGGTCCAACTGTTAACGCGTACCCAAGTGGAGATATGGCGTCTCGGGGACGAAGGGGAAGAAAATCTACTGTTAACGTGTAGTTTTGGGGACATGGCGTTTCCAGCTCCTCTTATTCTCTTCAATTTTCTTATACATATTTACTCGGTCCACCCACTAATTTTTTTTTCTATAATTATCAGTTAAACCCTAAGTTTCTTTAGTCATAATTTTTTTGATAAATTTTTATTTAATCCTAACTCCTTCCTTATGTACATTGATAGATGCTTTACAAAACCTTTGAATTTGAAAACTCATTTTTACTCCTTTTTACGAAAAAATGAGAAGAAGAGACTAATGCATGAACGACTTTGATTAACGCTAATGTCATCACGAAGAAAGAGAATATAAAAAAATAATAATTACGGTTGGTTAATTGAGAAAGCAATGGACGGTAATAAATTAAAAAACGAGAGTTGCGGAGGAATTGAACAATTGAGAACATGGAGGAGGAGACCAACTGACCAAATTCCCTGGTAAATTTTGTTCAACAGTCTGCAAAGAATGACCCAATTTTAAGGATGAATGCATAGCCATAGACTAAATTGCGATGAACAACTAGACATCAACGTGAAAACAACGAGTCATCAAAATTCCCAAGGACTTAAAACATTGAAAAATTTTTTATTCCAATGCATTACCTTTTTTCACCGGCGGTAAACGTCCATACTCCCTTATTCTAGAATAAGAATCGAATAGGATAATCAAAAGATAGTAGCTAGCAACGACGGTCTAAATTAAATTGACGAAGCAAAAATGAGTGAACAGAGGGAAAAGAAGAGACGTGCCTTTAGCAAACAGCGGGAAGAAAAACAGGAGCAGGCTTGTATTCTATGAGAACACCCGGCGCCGAAAGGGGAAAAGGGAGAGGAAAATTTGAGGAGAATACAATGTGAAACTAGAGACGCAAAAAAAAAAAAAGAAAACAAAAGTGGCGGGAAAAATCCATCTGAAAGTCCGAAAGTCGTTGAATCAAACATCACTTGGGCTTCAGTGTTGCAGGAAATAAGCAACTATAGTGACATGAAATTTGGACCGGAATGCTATCTTTTTCTTGCTTTTAACTCGTGTAAGTGGTCGGTTCCGTCCATCTTATTTTATACTGTTAAGATAATTGTACAATATCTAGTTATAATTATACCTTAGACTAACATTTATTGCAATATCTAAAAAGTTTTTTACTTGTTTAAGAAAATTTAAATAAATTTTTATTTTCTTACTGTTTCAATTAAGTATTTGTATTTTTATTTTAAATCAAATAAGTACTTATCATTAATTATTGACTAAATATAATTAGTTAAAATATTACTTGTAATTTTCATATCACATGGTGTTACGTGTTGATATTTATTTTTTGAAAATCAAAAAGAATATAATTGTATGATTGGATTTATCTAGAAGGATAAACCCGAAATCAAAGATATATGTTGGAAAATAAAGCCTCGAAAACTAGAGGACGAGAATAATAAAAGCCACCAAAAAAAACAAAAAAAAAAAACCAAACTCTTCCTGAACAATAAAACATCAAGAAAATACAAGAAGCAATAGAGCAGAATCAGAAGCAAAGACTAGAAAAACAAAAAACAAATAGAGCTCATAAAAAATCAAACCTGCAACCAAAAAGCTTCAGTTGTGGACAATCAATAAATCCATTACTTCACTGTTTATATGACATATTATAAGGATTGTCATATCTCCATAGGATTGAAATTATTTGTTTATGATTTAGGCTTGAAATTTTAGTAAGATAATTAAATTATATTTTGACTTTGAAACAATTATTGGATCGATTTCTGTTGATTCTGTAATGAATAGTACATGCTTTAGATCTGCTGAAATAATCCAACAATGTCTACCAAACTGCAAACAAGGAGTTCAAAACAGGAGCATAAAAAACCAAGTCCTAGTTGGAATATGACCTGTCAATTTTTGCAAGTCGTAACCAATTACATAAGGACAAGTGACTGCTGAGGGTTGGTTCAAACTGTTGACTGGGGCTAATTTTTGCTTCTACAGGGTTCGACAGTATGACCGTGGACCATCCCCTTTGTTTGAACAGTCTAGAATATTCCAACCCTTGTAAGGATCTTCAGTCTCATCTCTCATGCCCAGAAAGGACACTGTCACATTCATGGATCATTCTTCCCAGTGGCAAATGCCAACGGGTGGTGTTCTTCCTTTCTTTCTTTACTTTTTAACAATCAATAATAGACATTCCATTTATCCAATTATTCACAAATGAAGTGAAAATAATGAATAATAACTTTACAATTATTCAATTTATATAAATAGCCGGATCGTCAAACATTTCATTAACTTTTTTTTTTTTTTAAATAGAGATGCATTATACATGCAACTTAACAATAAAACAAATATTCGAAAATTTTGCATTCTTTTTGAATAAAAATCCGGCTATTTTCTCTTTTAGGATTGGCTCTAATATGAACTAAGTAACCCAATCAATGGAGTACCTAAAAATGAAAACCAATAAAATATATGTGATTTGTTTGTAGCCTCATTTTCATACTGATAGCCATGTCTAACTCAAACCCACTTATTCCCTCTCCATATCCCCACCCAACCCCTTTAATACAACAGTTTTGGGCCATAACCAAGTTATACCGAGCTTTTTCTTATTCCTTTTGGCATTGGGTAAAAAGGCCTGGGCTCATTCTGAGTCCAGCAAAGATTGGGTAGGCTTTGCAAGAGCGATGTTTGTTTCATTTTCAAGCCAAAATTTCTTCTTCATTGCCTCGGAATAATTTAATATTTAATAATCGTGTTTTCAATAATCACAAATTTGAGATAGTAAAGTACCAAACACCATAAAAAGAATTATGAATTCAAATTAAATTGCAGTATTATTATTTTTTATTCAATAAGTTACATTGATACACGATAATCAAATATAATTATTTAATTACGTTTGAATATCTAATTTAATAATAAGTGTATGTATTTCATATTTAAAAAGTCGAATTCATAAAATATACAGTGATGTTAATTTGGGTAGTATTAGCCTATTAGGGTAATTTTACTCTAATAAGGGTACTTGCCACACCATAACACTCGTTAGGCATTGGAGCCATGATTGAAGACTTGGGAGTCTTCTAGTACAATTATTAATCAACAGTTTACCAACCAATGCTTTGCTGGATTTTTTTATAGTATGAATGCAAGAAAGTCTGAATGTGCAAACGAAAATCCCAACATGCTCACCTCATTCTGCAAGCAAGAGAAAGTATTCGCTCAAAAGCATTAATAAGGAAAGATTGGTGTTTGACTCTTTAATTTAGTTGGCAACATGCAATAGATATAATCTTACACCCTCTTCCACGCTCTGCGTAATTTATGAAATGCTGCTGCCATTACTGCACCCCAACGTGATTCCAAAGGCAGTGGGGGGAAAAAGAAGAAAATCTTTTTATCAAAATCAGAAGAAAGAAAAAGGAAAAGGGGATTCAGTCAAGTAAATGCTAATGAATTTAGCAAAGATGACCAGTACAAGTAACAGTAAACTTTTTGGAAGTCTGCAACGGTTGTTTCCCATATTTGACAACTAACTCTCAGCTGTGAAACTTGACAACTATATTAATTACCCACAGTTCACTGCTATTTGTACAATTATATTTAGTCAAATGCGGAAACAATGCAGGCAACTTCTACCATGGAGTGTAAACTGGGGTTTGCAGTAGCTAGAATCGGTGCATATCCAAGGAAGAAATCTCCTCTTGTCTGACTCTTTTGTTGAGGATATGATTCCCACTATTAACAGTAAAAAAAAAAAAAAGAATTCTGATTAGAATTATTGTGTTACTTTGAATTCTGATTAGCACTAACCCATCAGTTCATTTCCATTTTTCCCACCTTTATAAACATATCTTTTCTATATATAAGGAGCACTTTTCTTCTCTTCATTTTCTGATTCGAATTCAAGATTTTTAAAATAAAATATCAAATTCTAACTTATTTAAATATCTCGATAATATTCCATTTTATAAATAATACTTGTGTTTCTAAGCTAGGAGTATTTCTTTTGACATTTGTTGGTGGTTAGATTAAATTAATAAGCCCTAACGATATAGCTGGAAATATAAATAGGTAAATTGAATGCTTTTGTGTTGTTATGCCTTTGAAGCAAGCCCTTGCTTATACCAATAAGTGAGAGGTGGGAAGATTGAATTTCATAGCGGTAATGAATAAACCCTAGACCCTAACACTAAACCTTTATCACAAAGAAAGAGAAAAAACATCTTGCTAATAATGTACTTGCCATAAAAAGATATACCCAGTTGATATGCTTACCAAAAACAAGGGATGTTACGCCCTCAACCTTACTTTTGAGTAAGGATCTTACAAAATCCTTCTCATTAAGGCCAGATAAAAATAATTAGTAAAAGATAATACGATTGTTGGGTCAATTTTTGACCAAGACTGATAATTATTTTCTTTGGGGGAGGAGGTGACTAAAAACAGAGGCTCTGTGCATAAGTCAAAGGCACGTCGCCATGAAAGACTCCATGGATGGAGATTGAACTAAAAAAACGTGAACCCAAATAAGCCAAATGGGGACAATACAGCTCAGATCGAGACCCACACCATCACATGGGCTTCCTTAATCACATTTGATGTCCAACATTTTTGTACTTACAACACTCCCTTTTTCTATCTAACCTCCTTCACACGTTATTTTTGGAACCCCATCCTTCAATAGTACAACATATCACCTGTAATTGGATAAGCTTGACCCCCCCACCCAACCCAAGAGCATCTATCGGGGAGTCCTTTACTCATTGTTCTCACCACTTTCCCCCTTTCTGGATAACAGAATCAAATCATTTTGTGCCCATGCCATACCCCAAACTCAAATCTCATTTTATCTGTCCTTAAGAGGGATTGAATTCGTGGATTAATAATTGATTGAGAATGAGTTTCCTATGAACAGATTATCATGGAGGTAGGGTTTGTGCTTTTCCTTACATGATAATCCATTTAGAGCAAATTAAAAAAAAAATACCATAGAATCAAAATTTTATATCAAATTGTACTAGTATTACTCTTTGACTTATTATTAATAATTAATTGACTTAATTGATAAAATCGTTTGTTTGATAATGGAACGTGTTTGCCTCCTCCCCAAATATTTTAGTAAAAAAAAAGGAAACTATTTTTGCTTGTTGAAGGAAAAAAATATCTGACATTAAAATAAACTCAAATGATAGGCAGAAAATTGTGGCAGATTAAGGGGGGGATCAAAGACTCGGAAATTATTAAAATATATGATATTTGACAAATGGAGTCAGCATCATACTACAGATAATGGCCAGAGAATCCGCAAATGGTAGAAATAATGCTGATGATTGGTCTTAAGATTGAGACATGGAGGGGTGCACCTCATTTAGTCCCTGTCTGGAGGTGGAGAATATTCTAAGCAACAAATACAGCTGGCATGCATTTCATGTAGACATACAACCGCTCGATGCCTGACACATGGCATACAGTGGGGCAAATCGGACAAGACAAACAACATAGATTTATGAGACATTCTTGGGTGAGGATGAGCTGTTTGCCTGTTCAGGGAGTGTCTCAATCTGCTCACATCATTCCTTCACCTAAAACCTGTGAAGAGAGGGAATATCTTGTACCAGGGCTGGTGAGAGTCCTGAAATAACCTCATTATTTTAGCATTTAGGTTTAGATTAATGGATTTTGGTTGACTTGTTCAATTAAAACCATCACCAGGGGGGACCCTTCTCCCCTGCAAGCCAATCCAGTTTGGTCACATGGCACTTAAATATGATTGCTCTCCAAATGGCTTAATATAAAGTTGATCATAAAAGCCACTTTCCTAGTGGCATGTGGCTAAAGTAAATGAATCCAATGCAATAAACCAAACAAACCTCCCTTCATTGCAGCAATAATCTATACAAAAGAATGCTTAAATTTTACTTCATTGCAGCATGTGGGCAAAAACATAATGTCATAGAGAAGATCATGACAGATGAGTATCTTTCCACTGAATTGTTCAAATTCAGATAATTTAATCTGCATTGTATAGATACGACATGAACAAAAAGTTATTGAAGCAGTGATCTATCCAACCAAAATTTAATCATTATCCAAATCAGTATCAACAAGGCACAGCCATAAGATGTTCAAACATGCAACAAACTGTAACAGGTAATGTGAAATTTTCAGCAAAGATGGCTTTGAACCGCTACTTAGACATCTCATCGTATATACTATCAACATAAACAAGAAGTATCTTTTTCCCCAAGAAAGGAAACGAACAGCTATGAGCAGGTTGTGAGTTCCAAAGACAGTCAACTCGGCTAAGTTTGAACCAACATCTTATAAATTATAATTACAATATAATAAAGACAAACTATTAGATCATCCTTTGACAAATGAAGCTTTAACAACTATGTGGGAGGCATAATACTAGGAAATCAGATCATGAAACGAATAACTTATTCCAAAAAGAAAAAACATGCCTGAAAGGAATAGACATTTAAGATCTGCCCTTTCTTGATTTCATTTTAAAACTTCTACAAGACATCAGAAAAATTTAAACTGTTCAACTACAGAGATAAATAAAGGGGAGAAAGAAATCATTTCCAACAAAATACAGCAGAAGAGAGCAAATCTTACAATGAGAAATGAACAAGTAGTAGGAATGAACAAACCCAAACCTCTCAGAACCATGAATGGACACTAGAACTTGTCTCCTTTTTTTATCTCTTTCACCTAGCATCTGCTGATGCAAATGAATCTGCAAACCCAGATGGCCGGCATGGTATACTGGTCTGTGTACTGTCTGTACTGGCCAGAAATGATGATGAATCATCCAAATTGCTATTTCCCTCAAATGCCTGCCACTTTTTCAATGCTTGTGGTAAAGTCAAGTCAAGGTCGATTCCATATATGTCATCAGAATCAGGTTCTGCTGGTTTCCAGAGCTCTGCTAGTGATGACAGCACATTGACTACGTAACTCATATCTGGCCTCTGGTAGGGCTCCCTTGCACAGCAGTGCCCAGCCAGCTCAGACACGGTGCTTACACTGGCAAGTGTTTCCTCATCAAGCTGAATAGTTTTGTCAATAGCTTTTCGGAATGCATCCTTGTTTGTGTGCATCCTACGGAACCATGTCACAAGGTGCAAACTTTCCTCGGGCTGCGTTTCATCAAGTGCCTTTCGGCCTGTGATCAATTCCATGAGGATCACACCAAAGCTAAATACATCCACCTTTGTGGTCACTCGTCCAGTAACTGCCAAAATGTGAGAACTTTCAGTTCTAATGCCAGCAATTATTAGAAGAGACAATAAATTTAATGTACACTTGCATAGTGAAATAAGGCAAATTCACAATTAACTTTAAAAACAAACATTTCTTGTGACAATGTTGACCCAACAAAAAGGATGTTCCACACTTAAACCAATATAAAGCTTAATGCTTTTGTTGGTTAATTAGAAAGTAAAGAATCACTCTATGTTAGACACATGTACTTCACTGCTGCAAGCAAACAGGAACTTATATTTTATTGGACATTCAGGAGCTGCTCAGAAGTGTCTCAATCTGCTAATAACATCATGACTTCACCTAAAACTTCTGAACAGAGAATATATTTACCAGAACCTTGTGAAGGAACTTAAAGGATTTCCTTATTGAAGAGCATCATTGTCTAACATAATGGAACATATTGCTTTTCATTATTTAAGTAAATACTCCTATATTTCACTTATGCTTTAATCCCATAAATAAAACGGAATGCAACAGAAGCAAAACATAGTAAAGGCCTTTCCAAGAACAAAAGAAAAAAGGCATAATGTGCAGGAATTTCTGATCGGAAAGCAAAGAAAAACTAAAATTACTTACCGGCATACTCTGGTGCCAAATACCCAAATGTTCCTGCAAGTCTTGTTTCAACTGAATGTTTACCATCAACGGGAGCTAGACGAACCAAGCCAAAATCTGCAACTTTGGCACGCATATCATCTCCAAGAAGAATATTGGATGGCTTAAGATCTCTATGAATGAAACTCTGTTGTGCCAGACCATGTAGATACTCAACACCTCGAGCCACATCCAGGGCAATTGTAAGTCGTCTAGTCCATTCAAGTGGCTTTAACTCTTCATCCTTCCAGTTGAATAGGTGCCTACTAAGGGTCCCTTGAGGCATGTATTCATAAACAAGAAGCCTCTCATTTCCATCCAAGCAATATCCGAGAAGTGCTACTAAATGACGGTGACGAACCTTAGTAAGAACTGCAATCTCAGACTTAAACTCAGCCAAACCCTTCTCACTCACAACACCAGACTCCATCCTTTTCACTGCAATCTTTGTCCCATCATGCAATTCCCCTTTGTAAACTGTACCAAAGCCGCCTCTTCCCAATACATTTTCCTCACTGAAATTATTCGTCACATTCCTCAAAACTTGAATTGAGATTACCATGTTTCCAGCCTCAACCATGTGAACATCACTAGGTCCACTGCTCGTGTGGCTGAAAGTTTCACTTCCACCATTGACACTCGATCCAGCAACAGTGATCTTAACTCCTTCTTGGTCACCAGAATCATGAGGATGTATCACTATCGTAGTTGGACTCTGTACCCTACTTGAACGTTTTCCTTTTCTAGCATACAAGCAGATACCCAGAGCAAGTAGACCCAAGCCACCAACTGCACCAATTACAGAACCCACAACTGTCCCAGTATTGGATTTCTTTTCACCACTCCCAGAAGAACTACCACCACCCCCACCACCAGGCGATCCACCAGGGGACCTGCCTTCAGGTGTGGGAACACCATCTTTTCCGATATCAGGGTTTCCACCAGTTATTATCGCAACATTTTGCCCAAAAGATGGTATTTTTCCATGCAGCCTATTGTTTGAAACATCTACTCGAACAAGCTTTGGCAATGTAGTGAGCTCTGTTGGTATTGTGCCAGTAAGATTATTACCCGAAAGATCCAAAGTTGTCAACGAAGTAAGCTTAGCAAAATTACTAGAAATTGTACCAGTGAGCCCCTTTTTTGCAAAAATAACAGATACAATGTTTCCTTGAGCACATGAGATACCTAGCCAATTATTACAAGGATCATTCCCCATCCAATT
Organism: Theobroma grandiflorum; assembly: GCA_036013995.1. Taxonomy (NCBI): domain Eukaryota; kingdom Viridiplantae; phylum Streptophyta; class Magnoliopsida; order Malvales; family Malvaceae; genus Theobroma; species Theobroma grandiflorum. The sequence continues at coordinate 3,915,965 of CP142127.1, forward strand.
ATTAGCAAAATTCTCTGGATAACCAACAGCTTCCATAATAGATAACAATATATTAACACGCTCATCACAAGCAACACCAGGCCTATCCAAGCAAAACCTATTACTACCAGCCGTCATATCCACAATTACAGTACCAGGAAATTTAGGGGTTGGCCCTTGAAGTTCATTATTAGTCAAATTCACAATATAAAGTGACGTTAAATTAACCAAAGACATGGGAACAACACCAGTGAACTGATTATCTCTCAAACTTAAATTCTGCAACTGAGTTAACATTGAAAAATCAGGTAAGGGACCTGAAAACTGGTTCCCGTGCAACCATACCTCTGTCAAAGAAGACATGTTCTCTATCACTTCAATTGTTCCATTCAAACTCTGCCCATTAACCCACAAAGACTGAATCATAGAACCCGAAAACTCGACAGGCAATTCTCCTTCAAGATTGTTCATAGCCAAATGCAGTTCTGTCAAGGTTGGAAACGTAACAGGGTCAAACAAACCTGGAAATCTCCCTTTAATATTAGCCTTGTTGGCAGAGAAAGCTTTCAAGGAAGTTGCTTCCTTTACGCTCTCTGGAATCTCCCAAGGTTCGAACGGGTTGTAGTCAAGATAAACAGATGTCAATGAAGTTAAGCCAGCGAAGAAATCCGAAGGGAAAGATGAGAAATTGTTGTTGTGAAAGTTAGCTTCTTGCAACTGGCTCAACCCAGCAAGGCTTGGGATTTGTCCACTGATTTGGTTGTTCATGACTTCAAAGACAGTAAGCTGAGACAGGTTCTTGAGATCAGGGGGAAGGATTCCACCAACATTTTTGTTTGGTATTTGGATCCTGGTGACCCTGCTGTTTTCACAGCGGACATTATCCCATTGGCAAGGGTCAGGATTAGACCAGTCAAGGGAAGATGGGATTTTCAGGCTTGTTTTCAGCTTTTCCATGACTGAAGAGTCAGGGCCGGATTGAGAAGCGACCTGGAAAGTGAAGAAGCAAAGGAGTGAAAGAAACCAAAAAAGAAGACAACCCAAAACATGAGGTTTCTTCATTGTTCTTCTTTGTTCGTTTCTCGTGGGAGAATTGGAGAGAAAGTGAGGGAATTTGAAAGAAAAGTTGCAATCTTTATGTTACTTTCGGCCAAATGTTTTTCTTCTAGGGTTTATGGAAGCATTAATGGTATGATCAACAAAACTCAAAAGAAGAGTTAAGAGAGAGAGGTAATTGAGAGAGTGAAACGGCGGGGACAGAGGGAAAGAGAAAGAGAGAAAAGGGGGGCAAATTAAGAAAAAAATCAGCCTTTTTTCTTTTTCTTTTTTTTTTTTAAAGAAGTTAAAGAGAGAAAAGAGAGAGTGAGTGAGTGAGTGAGATAGACTTGCTTTCCTTTTCCTTGGTAAGATTTGTTAACAGTTTGGTTTTGAAGAAAGTGAAAGGGAAAAAAGTTGGCACATGCAAATTAGGTCCCACCTTCCTATAATGTCTTCAATTTAACTCTCTATTTTCTCTTCTTCTCAAAATAAAATAAGAAACTTCTTGAAATTTCATTGGAGAAAAATATAATTTTATATTACTTCATGTAATTTACTATAATTTCAAATAATCTCCATTGTGACATTGTAGGTCAATTCCATATTATGTCATCAGAATTGCTCCTTCAAATTGAGTTTCATTGTAAATTTGATTAGATTCATTCCCCTCCTATTATTTCCTTAGCTTGTTTTGCTAACTTGAGCATCACTTAAATTGTCAAATAACTCCTTAAATAAATTATCTTAATATCAACATATAAATATATCATTCACATAATATGCACAATTTCAAAATATAAGATTTTTCGTTTTTATCGATAAACGTAAAGTCTTTACAATTTAAGAACTATATCGAATAAAATTTTGATATATGCTAGCAAACATAAAAAATGCAATGCATGGGGTTTATCTCTTTTTTTTTTTTCTTTTTTTGGGTGGAACATGAGGTTTGCTTTAATTATTCTTTTTAAATAATTATAACATAAAGTTGTAGATTAAAATACAAGAAGAGAAAAATTGAACTAATTAGGATGACATTGTAAATAAATATGGCCTAAATGGTAACTTAAGATATTTATCTATAATTAGAGCAATACTTTTTGGTATAAGAGGAAACATAATGATTCAAATCCCAAATTTCCATTTAAATCCTCACTAACCCTCAATTATTATGTTTTCATTTTATACTTTAAATTTGTTGGTAGCCTTATAATATAAGACAAGACAAAAGAAAAGGCTTGTTTGGGTTAGAAATAATTAATTTTTTAATTTAATTTAATTTTAAATTTTAATCCTCAAAATGTTTTGCATTATTTTGATTACTAACTTTTAACGGAAAAATACCATAAAAATCGTCATTCAATGTTACTATTTTTTAATTATTTCGATAAATGTCATTAGCTATAAATTAGTAATTTACTTATCAAAATCTCCTTTGTCTTTAAAAAAATAAAATAAAAGAAAGGGCAACAACGCATATGCAAAGCAACGCAGGTGTGAACTCCCCAATTAATGTAATCCCTTTTGTTACTCGTGTGTAGCAATAATAAAATAAGGTAAATTGCGTGAGGGATTGGCAACGTGGCATGTGATTAATTAACGCGGTTTGTTAATTGGTTTTTGCTTAAGCATATTTGTCAACCTTCTGAGTCTGACAGTATCTGCCCACAGAATCAATAATCCTGACATCTTCTGAGTTGCACCCAACTTTGTCCCACTCATCATTTCTTAATAATACTTGTAAGCTTAGCTAATCTCAAATCGAATTAATAGGACCCATTACCATAATTTTAACTTAAATTTTAGCCTAAACTTTTGGCCCTAAAATAGTGAAAGACGACAAGCCCTACGCCCTTTTTTTTTCTTTTATTTTTTTTTCCTCTTTAAATGTTAAGAGGAAAAAGGGATATAATTCCAAATTTTTTAGTATAATATTTTATAAAAATATAAATGTGTTATTATTATTTTATTACATTAAATAAAATCTTTATATTTTTATTTTATGTTAAATAAGTTTAATATAGTATTTATTATTTTATATTTACATGATACTGACAACTTGATGTAAAAAATAAAAATATCATGTAATCACATCATAATTTCATATCATTAACTAATATAACATGTTAGCATGTTATATTAGTACCATGTGCTATAAAATAACGAAAAATGTTTTAATTAACGATAATTAGTCAAGTATTAATTATAAAAATTTATTTAGTTCAAAATAAAAGAAAAAAATTGACTAAACATAATAGAAGAATAAAAACTTATTAATAATTTTTTTTTTAATAATTCATAAATTTTTTTAAATATAATACATAATTTTTTTATCTAATAAAAAAAAAATTTAACCTTAACTTTTCGACCAAAAAGGTACATAATTTTATCAATGAGCCGAACAGAAGGAACCTTTGAAAATTTCATTGGAGAAAAGCAGCTGGAGAATCAAAAAATAATTTTCATATAAATTAAACCCCAAAATTATTGGACGTGCAATGCAATAGGCAAAAGACCAAGTCATTTCAGTTCTCGCAAGAAAAAGGGGACAATACCATGCAAGCAACGAAGGTTAAAAGCAATTTGTTGAATCCCCAAAACTGGAATTTGGAAGATTTGGGAACAAGATTTGTAAAAAGAAAAAAAGAGTGGGGAATGTTTAATTGACGAGGTGGGTGGATTTAAATGCCCCAAGTTCTCTATCCACCCATGCAATTACACACTGTCCAATTTCAACTTTTTCTTTGTTTCACATATATTTTGTGGTCCAAAGGTTTAAGATTTCAAAGAGAGACAGATAGGCCGTTTTTGGCCTTTGGTGGTTAACGTGGACTTGATTATTTTGGAGCCGTCTTCCCACAGGGACATATCAAAGCTTTAATGAAGTATTGGATTGGACCGATACATATTCCTTGTCCACACACACACACACATATATATATATATATATATATGTATATGTCTATGTATATGTATATGTATCTATATTTGTATGGTCTTTACAGACATATATTGTTTGCCAGTTGCCATTTGTTCGTATTTGATTATGTTCAAACCCAATTCCCTCTTTCTTCAATAAAACAAACTTGTTCAAAACTTGAATTTGAAGAAGCAAACATACTCATGGTTTAATATTCTTTTTTCTTTTTTAAATTTCCTAACCAATGTGAATACGTGTGAATCTCTCTCTATCAATATATTTTTTGTCTACTTGTAAGACTCTGTCGTTAAAATTCAGTTGTTGCCATGTGTGTTGGTGTCATGAATTTCATATGAGATGAGATAAATCTTATACTTATAAATATAAGATTTCTTTTACTTAATAGGTATATCTTTTAAGTTGAAAATATAAGTTTGTAATAAGTAGAATTAAAATTTACTCAATTCTTCAATGATATAAGACTCTTATGAGAGATATCAAGATCAAGATAAACCCGAAACAAGATGGATTCCTCTCCTTTATAGATGAAAAAAGAATTAGTGTAACAAGAACGTTTTAAAATTAAGTGGAGTAAAATGTCACCTATCTCTTATATTTGTAAGAAATGACATGTGTCTTTAATTTATAAATATCGAGCTTTCTCAACTTAATAGATATGTCATTTGAATTGGAAGTATGAACTTTCGACACATGAAGGTGGTTTGGTTTATTAAATTTGAATTATTGCCATCCAATTTAATTAATTAGGTCTTATACTTGATAAATCATTTGTGCATGTATATATATATCACATGGGTTCATTTACTTTTATTTTGCACGTGTACACGGAACAGGATTAATGAGTATTAATTTGTAAGCCCATCTATCTAATCAATGCTTTCTTTTTTAAATAAGAAATATTTTCCTATATAACTTTATCATTTTAATTTATATATTTATCTTTCTTTTATCTGTTTCATATTGTTCTAAGATAAATTAAAATAGGTATCTTTTAATATTTGAATACTGATTTTTTTATTTCAATTTAACTTATTATTTAAAGGACGTTTTTTTCCCTAATATTGACATTATTATTTTTTATTAAAATTAACTAATTCAAAATTTGTTCATCCTCCATTTCATTATTTTCATTATTTTTTTATAAGATATTATATGCATTTTAATCAAGTCGAGGCAAGGCAATTATATAACAAAATAAAATTAAGATGTTCAATTTTTTCCCTAATAAATAAGGAGAGTTGTTGTGGCTCTTAAATTGGCATTTGTGACATTTTCATAATTAAGAAAACTCTTTTTTATTTTTTATATAGATCAGAATTAAATAAAAAAAAAGAAAAAAAGGAATGAGGGAAGTGAGAATGGGATGCGTCACTAACATATATTGATTGTACACTGTGTTGAGTAACTTAAATTCATGCATGCACGCCAATTAATTACTTCACATGAAGAAATAAGTTTCAAGGTTTTCTTTGGTGTCCAGAGAAATAATTTCAGGATAACATTTCAAGTGATAACAAGATCCATGCACCATGACTTAAATGAATGGCAGGTCAAACATAAAAGCTTTGCTTGATAGGATGGAAATGTATGTATGTATATTAATTAAATTAAACTAAAGTTACATATTAATCTCTTAAAAAAAACATATTAATGATAATTTTGCTTTGTCACATAAAAAGGACATGACATTTGAGAAAAGCATAAATATATACAATACCTTAAGCGTTAGCATATCCTTAATTAAATTATATTATACAAATCCACACAAACCACTCAACTGATCACAACATAATTAACAATACAAGCAACAACCTATGTAAATTACTTCTACCATTTTGATGGCAATTCTCATGATCACGATGGACTGTCTCATCTATATGTAGTTTAGGTTATTGAAGTTGGTGATAAGATCATGCACATATTGTCTCCCAATTCCAATTCGAACTAGGAACCCGCCAGGTTCTTCAAGGTTCAACATTAGAAAAGCGGTTTCCGGGACAGGAGTTGCTAAGATGGCTGCATTGGAAACCTTTCCCCATCCGAAATCAAGAGCATGGAAAGGAAACCCCGACCAATCAGACACAATGGTTAGTTCTCTCATGGAGGGGAAAAACTTATCCGAGGCCTCGAGAGCCCTTGCATACAATTTGACATATTCATCGGTAATCTCATCTTTTGCTGCTTGGATTTTTTGGATTGTGTCGTGCAGAGGTTCTTCTAGCAGCTGTTTCACCGAACATGACACTGAGGCAAGAACAAAGGCATTACCTGTGAAGTTGTCACCAAGTGGGGGTCGAAGCCTGCTCCGAGCATTAACTGGGAATTGCAAACAGATGTTTGTGTTTGCCTGTAAACTCAGAGTCTTCACTCTTGCCTGGTTATATTTAAGTGACCAATAATATCATTTCATTACTTTAACAAGAATTCACATATATAAAGGAATTTACTATAATCAATGAAAAAATGTAATTGAAATTATTGTAGCCACTTAGTAGTAATTAAGTAGATTATTTTATATTTATTCAAATTAAAAATAATTAAGTCATCAAGAATTATCCTTTCCACTAATTGTTATGTAATTAATAACAGTACTGATATATATTTATAGTAATTCAATTTTTTGAACATATATTTTAATTTATATTTATATTTATTCTTTCAAGTTCTGTTGTGGGGTCATCATCTATGTAATGATATTATAACAGATACCCTATGAAGAACTGTCATGAAACTAGAATTTGAATTCTAGCAGAACAGTATAAAGTACTTTCTTCGATGTCAAGGAAATTTATTCAAGAACTAATTGCTTTACAGAAATGTGATTTAATGTAATGGAAATGCATCATCATGCGTTCAATGGTTTTTATCTGCAGGGGCTCCACTTCATACGCAGTTGTAGAGCTTTTTGATTTATTCATGAAAATAAAGTAGTTTCCTTAATTTTTATGTAGAGAAAAAGGAGTAATCGCCACGACCTTGATGTGAATTTGAAGAATTATGGAGTAATAATACCAAGTAGATCAGGTAATTAAACTCAAAAGACTTCAGTGGTCTTGGAATATGCAGATAAGAGTTGCTTTATTATATAATAAGTCAAGCATATAAACTTAAATGGCTCACCTTCCAAACATGTGCACATAAAACATCAAACGTAGAGCACTTGGGAAGCTTGCCCTTTTCAATTGCTTGTCCTTTCCATGTCTCTACAGTTTCCTTCTTCATGCCTAGAGTAACTAGTTCTAGCCCAACTTGAGGATTAACCTGGCTGAACTTTGCCAGGGCAGTTCCCCAACATCTGTCATCTGAGGCCATGGCTTGCATAGGTATTCCATAGAGATCTTGAATAGCTGTAATATGGTCCTGTTCATATATTGAAGCAGCCGTGGGGCTTGAATTGGGAGAATAGATGGCACTTAGCAGGGCATCTCTTGAATGGTTAGGCACCATAAGTTCAGACTCATCTTTCCCGTTTGATATTTGAGCCCAAGATGCAAGAAAGTTAAATGCGCCTATGCCATCAAACAAAGCATGGCTGCTACCAAAGCCAATCGAAAACCCTCCACAAGCAAACCTTGTTATCTGCAAAAAGGGGGGCATACTAGTTATTATAAATTGGGGATTCAACGGAAACATAGAACAGCTAGAGATATAGTATATGAAATGCACTGAAGTGTACGACTTAGTAACACTTAGTACTTACATACGGATACAAGCTTATTCGAAATAATTGTACCAGGCATCTTATTTGAAAGTAAAGGCGATGTAATAGTCTCATATTTCACTTAGATAGTTTTTTGTTTTTCCAAAATAACAGCCCAATTTTCTGATCCATCAGTGTAAAGTAACAATTAAGCAGTTGCAATACTAATGGTTATGAGCAATCAAATTAGTCTTTGCAATGATGATATCTGAAATATTAGCCAATTAGCACTAGGTTTCATTCAGATTTTCACCCTAGATAGGTCAACAGTCTGATGAAAATATGCAGGGTGCTCCCATTCCAAAAAGAGGGAACTTAGTAAGTACTTGATTTATCTAGCTAATCTCTCAAGTTGTTTGGGATAAGGCGACAGATAAAAACAGAAAGAGATTTAGGCTTGAAGGATGAAAAAAGCTAAGGAAAATGTTCTACCAAGCGAACAAGCAAGTTTATATTTAGGGTTAGGGTTTCCCACAATTCTCAAGTAGAACTTAAACCAACTCTCCATAAATAAAAACTAAAAGAAGTGGACGTCAGAGCAAGGGACAAGATTATATAGGGAAAGGTGTCTGTGAATGTGAACATCATGACTTCATAGCCTCCTGACTTGAATTAAACCTGCACAATAATCATTCATGGTAGTCAAATTAAACTTATTAGATAAGTACTAACTATGACCTTAGTTTGGAGCATATGTATTAAGCTCGATTCAAGGTTATCTATCCTTAGCAGATTGTTTCTAAGAAGAGGAAAAAACTATTTTTTTTCTTCTTTCATGCATGAGCAGAAGCTATAATTAAAATATTATGGTCACCAAATTACACCATACTATAATCGTTTGCATCTTTGTGACAAAAAAAAAAAAAAAAAAAACCTGTCAAGGGAACATCATTTTAGTTAGTTTCATACCTCAGGTAATCAATTTGACTACCTATAGCAGACAGGTAATTGACAAAAGAAAGGAGAAAAAAATTAAAATTAAAAACCTAGAGTACTTCTCTCTGATGGACAAAATCCAAACCTGAACAACTGCAGTTGGATTTTCTGAAATATCAGTGGCTTCAGGGCACTTAGGAACTAGGCTTTCATAGCAACTCTTGTATTCATGCAGCCTTCCAAGCTCCTCAAGCTTGGAATCAGTCACAGCAGTTATCAGGATGACTCCTTCGTTGTTGCAGTCAATTTCTAGCTTCCCCGAGGCTTCATTGATTCTAAACCTCCCTGCAGCTGGATACCAAGGAATCAGTACTTTCTGAAGAGCTGTTTTGGCTCTCTCAACAGGATCTTCATCCTGAGTAAATGATTCATTAATCAACTGAGAATTATAAAAGAAGACAGTGTAGAGAATGGAAGGAGATATCCTGTCCAAACCAGAGAGTTCAATAGTCTGTCTTTTAAATTGTTTGAAAGGTTTGAGAATTATATTCTCCTTAATGCATAGCTTTAGCTCCATTACTTAATATAGGATAATGATTAAGAATTCTAACAGAAGTTGCAGAGATTATGAAAGCTGTCTCAAGTTCGTACAAAGTGAGGAAAAACCCTAGGTTTATATAATTTCGAAACGATGGGATGCTGCAGTGCCAGGGGGTCAACTTGAAAGAAAGCGTTTAATATGCAGGTAAGGACAACTGTTTTGCTATCACTGTCTCTAGTGGGATGAGCAAAGGTACCATATTCGAAAAGCTCTGGGAAGTATATTATATACAATCTAGTACCAAATTGCTACCTAAAAGTACATTGCCAAGAGACCAATATCACACGCTAAGTAGCCATAAAAAGCTCCTATGGATTATGATTAGGCAAGCCAGTCGAAAATGATGAGAGTCTGTATTTTTAATGGGATGATTTGTTTTTATTCTCAGGCATGAGAATTTTTTCACTTTCCCTTTTGCAATGCTTGTCGGTAATCTTGTCTGATGCTAAATAATGATAAGATCAAAGCATGTAATTGCTTTGGTGGCTTTTAGAGCTATTTCTATTATCATCTTCCATTAAACATACTCACTTTTCCCACTAATACATACGATTCTTCCAGCTAACCCTCGTTTCTGCATCATTTTCTACTAGAATTGAGATACAGCATAGAACCTATACAACCTACTCATAATGGTGGAGAGGGCTATAAAGATAAACCTATCTAAGAGTAATACTTTAACCTATAATATACCAGTGTTAAGGCAAACAATTAAACTGAGTAAATCGAATCTTTAGTCCATGACTTTTTTTTTTTCATTTGTGATATTTTGAATTAAATCCTTCAATCCATCAACATTGCGAAATATGGATTGGACTGCCACATGTACATTCACTTATGTTTCATGTGACAAATTTTGTCAATATTCTAATAGTGTGTTAACAAACAGATGGATATATTGAACAAATTTAAAAATCACGGTTAAGGTTTTAGGTAATTCTAAAGTAAATCCCATCATTAATTTGTAACTTTAAGTTTCATTTTCAGCCGTAACTTAAAAAGATTAAAATTTTTCATCCCTGATCTTTTGATTTTATTCTAAATTTATCTATCTATCAACCTACCATTCAAATTTAAATGAAATTTGTGATATGTCCACCAAATTGCCACATGGCAAATTATTTTTTTTTATATTCAATATTTCATATCACGGTTGAAATTTAAAATATATAAAAAAAAAAGCCAAGAACTAATGATGCAATTTATTTAGTAAACCCCATATGATAAGTAGTGTAACCTTTGCAGTAGTGTATATATACAAGAAAATAAAATAATTTGTTTTTAAACTGATCATGCTCATAATCCTTAAGTCTTTAATTGTGCCGATCATACTTAGATTCAACAGGGTGCCTAAGTACGTACGTAGGATCACAACAATATTGGAAGGCCGGTTAACAAAATCAAATTAAGCACTTGCAGAATTACTCCGATCATTTGTCAACCTAGCAATTTATTTGCAATTTAATCACAACTTTTCTTTTAGGTATGTCCGATCCTATAGTGGACCATATAAATGGCTTCAAGCATAAGAACGACAGTTGTACATATATTATTATAGAAGGCATCTGCCCCCTATTGTTGACAAACTTTGCAGAAAACATGCATCTGGTCTTTATCTATTTCATGTCCTTGTGTTGTTTCAGCTTTAGCAAAGCAATTCTTTTTTTTTTTTTTTGTTTGAACGTAGCAAAGCAATTGTTACTACATTTTTTTCCCTTTAACTAATTATATATGGTAATGGTGGTGGGATCTTCTCTTTTTCAGGGACTGACCTCTATTATTTATGCAATTCCTTGCCAAACTAAGGCAAACTTACAAATAAAATACTGTGCAATTGTGGCATTCGACGGAAAGGTGCATGGCCGTGGATCCTAGCTGCCACCTAAATGTAGTCACTAGTCAATTAGTTTGGAAATCAATGCCTTGAATTGATTGATTAAGTTTGAATAGCCAAAACAAAGGGGAAACTATTGAAGATTTGATAAAAACTGGAAATATGTGAAGAACATGGATGAAAGAGAGCCAAAGAGAATAATCGAATGAGAGGAAAGAGAAAATTTTGAGTCAGCACAAAAACGGTGTGCACAACCAATTTCATATACTCAGTAACTAACTTTATATACATGATGGAAGAAAGAGAAAAATAATGAAAGGAACCAGCTAGTTAAGCAACCACCTGGCATTCCAACCCTTTAGATGCTATGGGAATGGTGAGATATTTCCTACCACTAGTCATTTCTCAACTACTCAAATGATGTAGTTTTAAAAGAAATACAATGAACTAAGACTTGAATTCTAGCATGAGAGAAAAGTAAATAACCACAACAGATAGACAAAGAGAAAGTAAAAATTAGACAAGCTAAAGACGTCAAACGACATAGGTAAAGAAATATAACGGCAGCTAAAGTCTTCTTCTACTTGAACTTGTCGAGATTCATCACCTCTATTACTGCAAAATAAAGCACCAGATTTCAACAAGCTAAAAGGAAAAGGATCCACTCTTTAATTAGTATTTTGTTTTTGTTTTTTTTTTGTTGCCTCTAGGACCTGATGAATCTATTAAAAATTGTACGGGCTAAGGCAAATTTAATCACATATATTCCAGGAGTTTGTTTCTTTGAAAAACATAAGATTTCCTTTGACAAAACTACTTACATACAACCAGGAAGCCAGAACATAGTCAACAGAACAACCAAGACATCAAAATTTGCCAACAATACATCAATTTTAGCCACTATCAGCCCACACAAACACTTAATCATGCTCACATCTGTCCGAAAGTAGTGAACCATTGTTTGGTCCCTTGGGAATACTTGATTCAAATGCAACAAAGGTGATGGCCTCTAAAACAGCCTTTCAAATGTTCAATAATTCCCTCTAGAAGGGCATGATTCGTTAATAATAGAATCAGACTCATTTGTTGTGGTATGATGAAGTTCATAAGAAATAATGTTTTTCAATGAAGTGAAGAAACCTAAGGAAAATGCTTCAGAGCATCAACATGAAAAACAGAACAGTTACTTCATTCATAAGCTATTCGTTTCTGCAAACTTAAGTACAAGAAAGAGAAAAACTAACATTTGTAAAGAAGGATAAACAACAATAACCAACTGCAAGTAAAAGATAAAACAAGGCTAAAGTTAAATAAGTCTCATGCACCAACATGTAATACCTATTAGTTGCTATGATAAACATCAGCAAGAATTAAAGAGATGCATTCTTGCTTCAATACACCTCCTTGGAATGTATCTCAAATAAACCAAGTATAATCTTGAGATAAACAAATCTCTCCTTACACAAATCTTTGGTTAGAATATATGTTAGCTATTTAAAAGTTTTGCAGTGATACACAACAATTTCTTTTCCTTTGATGGCATCTTGTATAGCATGATATTTCACTTTTATGTGTTTTGTTCTCCCATGATGCATTAAATTGTTGATAATATCAATTGTAGATAATTGTCAATCTAAAGACTAATTTCTTCTTTTTGTTTAAATCCAATATCTTCAAGCATTTTTCTTAACCACAAGGCGTGATTTGTAGCAGTAACTGTAACAACCGTTTAAAAAATATATATATGAAGAAAGACCACATGGGCAGCCGCCCATGTGGTCAATTAAAATTTAAAACAAAGGCTCATGAATGAGAGAGCAAGGGGGGGGGCCGGATGAAAAACCAAAAAGAAGAAAAGACAAGCAAAGAAAGAAGAGTGTAGGGGCCGGTTTGAGCATAAAAGAAATGGAAACGTGTAAAACAATTATGGAGTGGACATGACAATGAGTCATGTCCGGCTCCCCAAATCATTTCACCCCTTTTTAAATGGCTTTTGATAGCCATTGTTGAGCAAGCTGCCGAGCCAAGAGGAGCAAAGAAACAAAGAGCAAAAGAAGAGTGAAAACAGTCTGTAGAAAGAGAGAAGCACCCGAGAGAGAGAAGCACCCGAGAGAGAGAAGCTGTTCAGAAAAAAAAAATATAAAAAGAGAGAAGAAGAAGGAGATAGGAGCAGCTTTGACTGTAAATTCTTTAGGTTTAGCTCCTAAAAATCTTGAAGATTAGTTGTTGGTTTTGGGGGCTGCTTGGGGTGAAAGAGAATAGGAGAAGAGGTGAACGGTGGTGAGTGAAAGAGAGAAAGTGAGGGTGCTACAGCTGCTGATCGGTGATGCTGAAGAGAGAGGGAGAACCATCGGGCTGTGAAGGGAGGAAAGAGGAAAGAAAGAAAGGTAAAAAAAAAAAGAGAAAGAAGAAAAAGATAAAAATATTAAATATAAAAATATATAATAATATATATTGAATAAAATAATAATACTAAAATAAAATATAATGAATTAGGATATATATATCTATATATATCTATTGAGTGGAATTTTAATATTTAGGAAATAAATAAGGTGTTATATTGTGTTGGCAGGCCGAAGGAATTAGCGAACAATCGGTAGGAAGAAAGAGTAAGACACACCTTCGAAATTAATAGCGACGTAACATCCCGCTATTACAAGGTGAGTAGGGGGTGTCAATTTTAAAATTTCCATATTATCTATAGATATATACTCACGCATGATTTATCGAACACGCACAATTATGGAAAGCATGCGTTGGTAGAATTTTAGGAAATTGTGGATGTAAATTATTTTAGAAAATGTTTTGAATATATATGTATAGTTATAAGTAAAGCATTTAAAAAAAATTGGGAAACAAGCCTTTCGTACCGCTTAGCATCAAAACACGTGCCTTATATTTTTGGGTGATATGCATAGTATATGCATTTGTTAAATTATTTTTATGTAGCTTCTGAAAGCTGATTTTATTCTGAAAATTTTATAAGTGTTTATACCAAGACAAAAGATGTGAAAAACATCGATATATCGGTTTATCAAATTTTTTGGTTTTTAAATGATTTAAGAAAATAGACTTGAGAAGTTTGTTATGGATCTGAAAAACATTCTGTTTTTGGTAAACCAAACGCATCGAGAGTAGGCCGGATGTCACATCGGTTAAGTGTGACCCTCGTGCACGAGTGAGCTCTAGCTAGAGAGATTTTCGGGTCGCCGACGGGCTGTTAGATATGGCTGGGGCCATGGTCTGTGATATACGTGGCAAGGCCACAGATGATTTACGCGGCTGCGACCGCTTGATATCTCCGATGTCGGCCAACATCGTTGAGATTGCCATGGCATTATATGGGAATCCGGTGGAAGCGATGCTCCCGGATGTTATTACGTGGAAGTGGGTCCACGTGTTGATATTATGATTTCCTACTCGAGAGCATTAGGAATTTTTCGACATGTATTTTTATGCATGGTGAAGTTTTAAGATTTTCTCTGCAGCTCCCTTATTTAAACAAGCTTTGAATACTTATTTATTGATCATGAAGTGATTTACGTGATTTATAATTTAATTTGCTTACAGACTACATGTTTTGGGAGCATGCACACTTTTATCTCCTCATTTGAAATTTTTAACGAGAAGTCGAATTTTTGTTGATTTCGCCTAGAGTTATTATACATGTTTTTGGCATTGTTTTGCCCGAATTAAATGTTGCACAATGATTTTACTACATCATTTTATAAGGCACAAATCTCCCTTTAAATCGAAATTAAATTGAAAATCTTGTGATTTATTATTCAACTGATCAGCTATTTGCTTGTTTCCCATCTACGTCCTACTCACTGAGCCGATGATCACTGAGTCTGTGAGACTCACACCCTTTTATTTCCTCTTTTGCAGACAAGGATCAGCCTAGCTCGTAATCATCGACGTGCTCAGTTTCTGGCAGATAGGTAAAGGCATCTCTTAGCCTGTTCCGAGTCACTCCGCTGTCTAGAGTTTGGTCACATAGAAATTCTACATGTTATTCGCATTATTAATTCCTACTTATGCGTTGTTGAAACTCTGTATTTTAAATATAATTGCTATTACTGGAAATGGAATACCCATATAGTACTTTATTGTTATTATTAATAATTTACATACGCGTTAGTGTATTTAATAAATGTCACGAAAAATTTACAAAGGCTTATTCGGGACTTGGCGGGATCTCCCGGATGTCTCGGACGCCGGTAGCGACCGGGGATGGGTCGTTACAGTAACAATAGCTATATACTTGGCCTCTACGGTGGATTGTGCAACTAAATCTTGCTTTTTGCAATTCCAAGTAAACACTATGCTACCAAAAGAAAAACAAAAACTTGTGGTGCTTCGAGAATCCTTAAGACTTCCAGCGCAATCATTCTTGCAATACCCCATCAAATCATTGCTAGATTTTTTGTTAAATTTGAGACCAAAATCCATTGTTTGTTTCACATATCGTACCACCTTTTTGGATGCAATAAAGTGAAATTCTAAAGGCTTTCGCATATTCCTTGAAAGAATACTGGCAGCATGTATTGTATCAGGCCGAAAAGGTATTAAATATAGTAGACATCCAACTAAGTTGTGATAAATTGAGCCATTTGCATATCCACTCCCATCATTATTGCATAGCTTATTGTTTGAGGCTAATAATGTGTTTACTAACTTACAAGCTTCCATTTTGAAAAGTTGCAGCAACTCCCTTGCATACTCGGTTTGATGGATCCATATGTAATCTAGTTTTTGAACAAATTCCATGCCTAGAAAAAAAGTCATCTCACCAAGATCTATCATTTCAAACTCTTGTTTCATTTTCCCTTTAAAGTCATTCACAACATAACTATCTAGATCAGTGACTAGTAAGTTATCAACGTACAGTGAGAGAAACAGATTCACAAGCCATTTAAGCTCAATACATACAAAGTTGTCTCATTTATGCTTCAATTGAATCCTTTACTCGTCAAGTAACTGTTAATTAGTTCATACTAGGCCCTTGGTGCTTACTTAAGACCGTAGAGTGCTTTTACAAGCTTGCAAACTTTGTTTTTACTTCCCTTTTCTATAAAACTTTCAAGTTGCTCAATGAAGACATTTTCTGTTATGAAGCCATTCAAGAATGTAGATTTCTCATCTAAGTGCTAGATCTTCCAACTTTCTTTGGTTGCCAAAGTTGTTAGAAGTCGAATGGTATCATGTCTAGCCACTGATGCTTATGTCTCAAAAAAGTCCACCCCATATTCTTGAGCATACCCTTTAGCTACTAGATATGCTTTGTATTTGTTAACTATTCCATCTGCATTAAGTTTAGTTTTAAAGAACTACTTGACCCTTATCATTTTCTAGTTTGTTAGTTTGTTTACAAGATGCCAAGTTGGTTCTTGTTAATCATTTCAATCTCATCACACATAGCTCTAATCTAGTGTTGATCTTTAACTACCTTTGTATAGCTTGTTGGCTCTAAGATAACGACATTACAATGCTCATACACATCTTGTAGAGATCTTGTGCCTCTCACTAGGTAATCATCAATTTTTTCATCTTCAAGTTGATTTTCTTATTGAACTAGACTATCACTAATAATACTTAAGTCTTCTAAGCTTTCAACCGAGTCTATCTCCTAATTCCACCAATTGAATTCATTAGATTTCACATATTTATAAATTAGAATTTTATTAGTCTTTACATTGTACAAACGATAGCCTTTTGACACTTCACTAGATCCTAAATGAATCACAACCTGAGATTTAAGATCAAGTTTTGACCTTTTTTCATCAAACACTTTTACGTATTTAATACACTAAAATACTTTTAGGTGTGAAACATAGGGTTTAGAGTTAAACTAGGCTTTATGAGGAGCCTTCAAAGTTAAGCTCTTTGTTGGTAAGATATTCAGTAGATTCATAACAGCATTTACAACTTTGCCTAGAAGCTTTCAGGCAAGCCTTTCTCAAACAAGAGACAACAAGCCATCTGCATGATGGTTCCATTCTTCCTTTCACTAACCCTAATCTGTTGGGGGTTATAAGGTAATGTTAACTAGTGCTTTATACCATTGAAGGCCAAAAAACTTTTGAACTCATTTGCAACATAGTCCATACCATTATCAGACTTCAACATCTTTAGTGACAAACCAATTTTTTTCTCAACACTAGCTTTGAATCTCAAAAACTTTGAAAAAATTTTAGACTTGTGTTTGAGAAAATATACCCAACAGTATCTTGTGAAGTCATCAATGAAGATTAAATAGTAAGAGCTACCATTTAGGGATGCAATGTACATTGGTCTTGTAACATCTAAGTGTACGATCTACAAGTTTTCATTAGCTCTCGATAGGCTTGATTTTGGGAATGGAATTTAGCTTTGTTTTCCATGTTGACAGGTTCCACATACTTGATCAACATGCTTAACACTTGGAAGTCTTTATACAATCTTTAAAGAATCCATTTGCTTCAATGAGGTATAGTTTACCATTTTAAGGCATTTGTGCCAAAGCTCAGTGTCATTAGAAATACATTAATAAGCATGATGCTTACTTTCATGAAGTCAAAAGGAAAACATTTAAACCTCATTCCAACATTAATCACCTCTTTACCTAAGGAATCTAATAATGTGCAAGACTTATCTTTAAACTACAAGGAATAGTTGTCTTCAATGAGTTGACCAACATTCAAAAGGTTATGGTTAACTTGTGAAGAATAAAATACATGAGAGATAGTTTTGATACATGTTGGTGTTTGAACTCCCATAATTCCTTTCCCTCGTATCTTCAAATACTTGCCATCACCAATTTTCATTTAAGTCTTGAAGTTTCGATCTAACTTCAAAAAAGTTTCATTATTACTAGTAATGCGGTTTGAATAACCAGTATCAATTAACCACTCAATTTTTTTATCTCTCAAATTTGTGTTTTTGGTCATAAACAGTGCTTTTTCTACAACCATTTTTTCTTCCACTACAACTGCCTTCTTTTCTCTTCAAGTTCCTTTGGCTTTGCAAACTTTGTCAATGTAACTCATCTGATTACAAAACCTGTATCTCACATCCAGTCTATACCAACAAAAATGATCAACATGGCCTATATTTTTACAATGACTGCAAAGAGAAAACATACTTTTATTTTTCTTTTGTTTACCATTTTTCATTCTCTTCTTTTTATCTTTATTTTCATGTTCATTTCTTCTACTGCTACTATTTGGATTCTTATTTTTATTCTTAACCAACAAACTCCTTCCATCCTCATGTCTTATAGTCATTTTTTGCTTTTGGGTTTGCAAAGCATTCACCAACTCTGTAATAGTAAGTTGAAAGAGATTCTTTGAGTTTTTCAAAGATGAGATTTTAGCTTTAAATTTCTCTATAAGACTTACAAAAATTTCTCTATTCAGTTAAGTCCTCTCCAAGTGGCCTTAATTGTTTAACAAGCTTCATAATCTTATCTGAATATTCCTTAATCATTTCATCCTCTTTTACCCTCAAAATCTCAAACTTTCTATGCAAATTGAGAGCTTGCATCTGTCTCATCCTATCACTTCCATGGAACTCATCCTTGAGTCGATCCTATGTTTCTTTTTAGATATCACAAGTTGTGATTCTTGTTAAAATGGCATCTAATATAGCTGATTTGGTGTAAGAAAGTGCCTTAAATTTCTTTGCTATATCCTCACTATGCTATTTAAGTTAATCAATAGTGGGATTAGCATGCCTCATCACATCACAGAAGGATCACCTCCCACATCTATACTTTCCTATAAATCAAAAGCTCGAAGATGGGTTTTCAGTTTCACAACTCATATAGCATAATTTTCTCCTGAAAAAATAAGAGGTGTTGTAACATTAAACCCAGATGAAGCCATTACAAACAATTTTTTCTAGTGAAAGAAAAATGAAAACTAAGAACTTTTGATGATAAACACTCCATTGTTTCTAGTACCTTAAGTTTTTTAAGATCATAGAAGCTTTGATTACATGATGAAGTTTATAAGAAATAAAAGTTTTTCAATGAAGTGAAGAAAACTAAGGAAAATGCTTCAAAGCAACAACATGAAAAACAGAACAGTTACTTCATTCATTATTTGTTCATTTATGCAAATTTAAGTACAAGAAAGAGAAAAATCAAAAAATAAGGAATTAAAAACTAACAACTACCCACTAAATGAATACGGCACACGATTGATCCATAATACTAAGTGGTAAACTAACATTTGCAAAAAAAGTATAAACAATAACGATTAACTACAAGTAAAAGATAAAATAAAGCTAAGCTTAATTGAGTTTTATGCACCAGCATGTAATATCTACTAGTTGCTAAGATAAACACTAGTAGAAATTAAGAGATGTATTCCCACTTCAACACAATATCATGGGTGTTAAACACCTTATCAAGGCTCTGAGAGAATAGGAGAACATTCAGTGAAATTAACAAATTGATTCAAAACATTTAAAATGCAAAGATTATCCATGCACTAAAAGAAGCAACTTTCTTCGCTGATTCCTTAGCGAAATTGGGAATTGATCAAGCAAACTTCTTCCATGCATGATCGTAGTGGAATTGTGTGATTGTTTCAGTTTATGGGGGTCTTAGACAACAAGTTTCTTATTCTATATGTCAATGTATATATTAGACAAAAAAGTTGTATGTTTTGAATTGATAATGTTGTACTGCTATCAAGTGCTACTTTCTGAATCTGATGGTGTAATCATCTCATCGTAATGAGATGTTGTAAGGGTTATTGCTTATCTATTAAAAACTTACCTTGTTTGAGCCAAAAAAAAAAAAGTGGTGAACGAGACTAAATGGAAAACCATTCAGCAACTCAAAAACCAGCACACTTTACCCAATTTCTAGCATTCAAAATAGCCAACCACGACATATTTAACTTCCTAACAAATAAAACTCCATTACACCGAAGGAAGCTAGCACTATACTACCCAACAACAGAGCTAGGACCTTTTGATGACACAAGAATAACAAGTCATCTAGTTGGTCACTGACAGCAATATTTGTTGTAAAATACGCCTTTTTTTTTTTTTGTTAAGTCATTGATGAAATTTCATTAATGAGAATTGCATAAGTACAACCTAATGTTTGACAAGCTATAACACAATATCCTTTAAAAATAATGATTTATGCTTGTCATAACAATAGTAAATGCCAGTATGCCACTTAACAAACACCTTTTAAACATACAACGAAAGAAATTAAAAGCAATACACCCATAAACATAAAGCTCGAATCAATCAGGCATTGCAAATAGAACCTCAACCTTGAAGCCAAATATGTAAAGAACAATGCAACATGTTCCATACAAATAAAGAATATCACTTGCAAAAAAAAATTAAATAGATTTATATTACCATGCCACTAAAAACAGAGTTAAGACCTACAGCCAAACTATGAACAAATTATTGCAGTTCACACCTTGCTTCGCAAGTTAATCAGCGCATGGAATGCCCTCTTGGAAAACATGTTTAAATGCTACATTCTGGATTGCATCACATAATAAGTCAACATGTTGAAAGATTTTCCAACATTTCCATGGCTTCTTTAAATGATTTAGCACCCATGAAATTGCTATCTTAGAATTAGATTCAACAATCAAATGCTTGTACCCAATCCATGGTGACTTATAGAATACGCCCTATTATTCACATCAAACCGACGATTTTAAATTTTACCTTGCATTGTAAAAGGTAGCACACTAGGATGACATATCTAAAGTTTGGCTTATAAAAATAATGTGTTGTTGTATTAGCTCTTGATATGCAAAATCACATTTTTCACATTTCAAGGTGATGTTTTTTTCTTTTTTTAAATGGAAATAGTAGTTTGCATTAATAATACTAGTAATTACAAAATGCAAAGCAAGATTTCGAAAAGGCCTATCTCTGCCTCTCAAAATCACCTATACATACTATTTGTGAACAACAAATCCTCCCTGACTTAGGGTTAGAACAACCTCACTAAAAATGTCATTACTTAAATAATCAAGCTGTAAGCTTACAAAAAAAAAAAATCCCAATAGATCAAGGAATTCACACAGAAGAATCATAGACAAAAACATTTACAATTCCATAATCACAAAACCAGAACTAGTACCTTGATTGGGAGGCGGTTCAAGATTAACCCATAACAATTGTTGAGACTGTGAGACCCCCTCTTTCGCAAGTCAATCAATGTCGTCATTAACTGAGCAAAATGTGTGTTTTATCTAGCATTGTCTTATAGTCTTGAGCAAGTTTGTGATTTGGATGCAAAGTTTTCCCATCCTCCGTGGCACCATAGTTAAGTTAAGAACCCATTTCAACACTTTCGACGAATCACATTCAATCTCAAGTTTAGCATCAGACCAATCTAAGGCGCAAAAGATCATAATTGCCTCTTTAACAACCCTAAATTCTATAGAACACTATCATCTCCCACAAGCTAGCAGTAAATCAATCACAAACCAGCAGTAAATCAATCACAAACCAGCAAGAAATCTCTCACAAAACAGCACCAAATCACTCATAAATCAATAGTAAATCAATAATAGATCAACAGCAAGATTAGCAGCATGTGTTGCAATATTTTCCGTAAAAAGACGTTGCACCAATTTTGGACGATTGATACACCATTATTGACCCTATAATCCCTCCCTATTGTTGGACAAAGTTTCCTTGTATAACATGGTTTGTAAGCTATTTAAAGAAAGGAGAACCAGCTAAGTTCTCAAGCAGAAAAAAATTACAAAAACTTGTACGTTTGTCTTTTTCTCTTCCTCTCTTGTCTACTATCTCTCACAACCTCTTTCTCTCCCTCTCTTGTCTACTATCTCTCACAACCTCTTTCTCTCCCTCTCCTTTCTGTTCCTAAACTTCTTCAAATTCTACCATGCTGGAGTCATTATAGCCAATGGACTTTGAAAAAAGAATGAGTGTAACCCCAGCATTATCCTTTAATATGCTTTCAATACCGACCTCACTAGGGTTTCCTCAAGATGCCTTGTCAGTGTTAAATTTAAGCCAGCCGTCATTTGGTTTTGACCAAGAAATGGAGTTCTTAGCTTTCCTTGTTGGTTTCGACAATACACCTTCATTACGACATCTAATTAAATCATTGATGGAGGAGTTCATCTTCGACCATTTGGACTTAATCCGCCATGCCATACGCACCTTGACTAATTCTAGAATCTAACTACCATCCCAAGCTTTCCCCCTAAACACCATTTCATTCTTAGCAATCCATATGGTCCATATGATTTCAAGACGATGTTTAGGGCAATAAAAACCATTTTACTACCTTTGTAGAATCACTCTTGATTATTACATTATAGGATTCAACTCATTTTGATGCAATAAAGATCATGAAAGAGATCATGAAAGCTTCTTTGATGGCAAAGAATTGTGTATATTAATTATAAAAAATTGATAGACAAAAAATATAAAAAATAAAATTTAATATTAAAAAGTATTATTTATAATTGGATTCAAGTAGTGAGTATTTTAAAATTATTATCTAAAAATGATCCAAACTTTATCTAGATCCGATTATAAAATTTTATAATCTTACTTAATCGAATTAGATAATGTATGATATCCGATTATAATATATTTATTGACATTCCTAAAGCTATCCTCACTATACCAAGAAATTTTATTTTAGTTTTCTCTTTTTTCGCATGCATTTATACAATTTAGAAGAAAGAAAAAGTAAGATTCCTTGGGCGAAGGCGAACCTCAACCATACTGCTCAAGCTCTTATCATTAGTGGATCATCAATTGCTGCTTACTTCGTTACCGTTGACAAGACTGTATTGGAAAGTGCTAGGAGAAATTCTCGAGCCCAATTTGACAAAACGGTTTGAATGGCCAGACCTGGAGGTAGTGCAAAGGTTCCAAGAGCAACAATAATGTATCTTACAACTTGATGCTGCTGCCTGTTGTATGGCACATGATGCAACTTTTCTCTGAGAATCATCTTCAATTGTTTGATTTTGAAAAAAAAAATTATTAGGAAAAACAACCACTATATTTGTTATCAAAACTCTCTTTGGGGGCTTTCACCGAAATTTCCACTATAAACGACTTGATACCACCTTTTAATGCTAAATATATTTGTGCACTAATATGGAATACCTGAAGGAAAATTTTATTAGTTTTATTTCATTCCAAACCCCTTTCACATTTAACCAATCAAACCACTATTATATTATATCTTTTTTGGGCCTAGCACATATTAATACTAAGCAACTACGATGGAAAATAAAGGATGCCGAGGAGTTATTCAAGGTGATTTTAGGAACGTAGTATGATGGATTGACAAATTGGTTTAAGCTAAAGTCATATAACGCAAAATTATTGATATGATGAATTGACAAATTGATTGTGGGAGAAATTTTAGGTGCTTGAATGGAAATAAATAATTTAGGAGGTGATTTTTAAAAGAGTATATACAAATGCATTAATATATTACAAAAACACAAAACATAAAGAGTATAACGGTAGGGTTCTCACACTTGAGCTTTTGATTCGTTAATTGGTGTATGATCTTTCTACTTAAAGAGTAGAGTTTGAATTAATCTCCCTTCTCTCAATTTTTTTTTTTTAAAATAATGGTAGGGTTCTTGCAAAGTCTGGAGGAATTTGTGTTCAAATTCAATATAAAATTTAATTTTTGTTTTTGAAAGACATTCACAAAGATAAAATTTAATAATTATAGTTTTCTCTAATTCGATTAATAATACTCTATAAAACCTAAATCTATTTATTTAATTAAAAATGATGTGAGCATGCACCCATTACAAAAATCAATTTGACTTGAATTTAATAGTAAAAAATAATATTTAATTATTTAATTTTATGTATCTTATTAGTCAAAATTAAATTAATAAATTTAAAGCAATTTTATATTTAAATAATTTATCAATTATAAGTCCTATACTAAAAAATAATATTAAAAAATTCATTATTTATAATCGAATTCGAACAATAGATCTCTAAATTTACTATTCATAGCTTACCCAAGTCCATTTATAAAGTACTTTACTCTTGTTTAAAAGAGACTAATAGTTTCGGAAATTGGTTTATATACTACCTATATATTATCATCCCCAATCTAAGAAACAAAAACAACAAAGACCCTGCAAGTCTTCAAACTTTCTTGTCAATAACCATTCGTTCATCACATTTAGCAAAATTTATTGTTCAATAGTTCTATTTTTTTTCTCTCTATGCCATGTAACCCCTGATTTTTTATTCCATTTGCAGATGTAATTTTTAATTTTTCCTTTTGTTCCTGAAGATTTAGTAAATTTCCCCTTGTTCCTTCGCTTCCATTGCTAGACGGTTTGTGAATTTCATGCCATCTACTTGCTAGAGAAAATGCTTGTAAGAGGTTGCCATATTCTGTTCTTTGTATTTAACATGAAACTTTGTTGGTGCAGTAATGGATTTTCGTTAGAGCACGGTTGGAGTTGATTGTAGATGAGTTTGAGACGAGCGTGGAACAGATGAGATGGACAATTTTCAAAATCTTTTATTGTTAAATCAGATTCGAAAGTTGTTATCACTCGGATGTGTAACGAGAAATCTAGATCACGAGATAAATTGTTTATATTTAATAAAATTAATAATTTAAGAAAAAATATTAATAATATTATCTTTGTGCATACTCAGCCAATGTCTTCACACACTCCTTAACTAATTGTAGTGTTGATAGATTAGAAATGTTTCATGCGTGGTGGTATTTATTATTTCAAATTTCGTTTTAGTTTATTCATTGATCTTGAATTTAATGATTGTAATTTATATTTTAAATTTTTAAATTGTATCAGTGTTTAATATTAACAAAATTTTACTTGACTGACCAAAAAAGAAAAAAGTTTATGCGATGGTAGCTTTTATTTGATCCATGTTCTGCTTTACAAATCCTTATAAATTGTAACAGGAAGAAGCAGCTCATCATCCAAGTCTTGATGGTTCCTCTGAAATGGTAAGTAATTATTCCTCTTGTCATAAGCCAAATAAAAGTTATTGATTATTGCGGCTAATTTATTAAATAAGAATTTTCATGAATTGTTTTTGACTTATGGAAGAATGGGTACTTAAATAACTGATTTGATTAATTTAAATGGAAGTTTGCATTGGAAATGTATAGGGATGGTAATAGATACCTTATTACTGGGTACCAGTGGATACTTAATCTGATTATATAAAATTTGAATATTAAGATATTTTATAATATAGTTTGGGATAGGTTCGAGTAGTGATTTCACCACCCCTTGAGTAACTATTACCTAAACTCAATTATTATTTATAAGTATTTTATTATTTTTTTAATAATTAAATTAAAAATATATAATTTTTACTAACTTTCCAAGCAATTATTTGTGTTGAAAACTAATAAATATATGAAAAGTATGGTTACTCTAATTATTAATATGATAACATTAATATGTTTAAATTAAAAAATTATTAGATTGTTAATCATTTTTAAATAATATGAATATCATATCATATTATAAACAAATATAATTACTATTATATATATATACTTTTAACATAAATATATTTACTTTCTATTTTGTATTTCAACATTACAAAAATTATGACTTATAAAATTATTAATTATAATATATATATACTATTATTTATATATACTTATTACATATATACTTAAAGAAAGCTTTTGAGGTTAGAATAGTTTTGGAACTTAACTATTTTTTTTAATTTCATAAAATTAAAGACAAATCCGTAGACTTAATTAAATTAATTCATAAAATTATTATTATTATTATTAATTAACTTGTAATGTCTTTCAATATATATAGTTTATATATTGTATTAATTTATAAGAAATATAATTACTATTATATATATACTAAAATATTTTTAGTATATATATACATTTTAAATATAAATACATTTACATTTTATTTTGTGTTAACATTACAAAATTATAATTTATAAAATTATTAATTATAATATATATAACTTTGTTTATATAAACTTATAATATATAAAACCTAAAGGGAAGTTGTGATTTTAGAATATTTCTGAAACGTAGTTATTTTTTTTTAATTTCATGTAATTAAGAACAAACTTGTATAGTAAATTAAATTAATTCATGAAACTATAATTATTAATTAACTTGTAATGTTTTTTAATATATATACTTTATATATATTAAGTTCATTTATAAGGAATATAATTACTATTATACATATATAAGTGTATGTGTGTGTGTGTGTGTGTATGTAATTTAAATATAAACATATTTAACTTCTATTTTATGTTAACATTACAAAAATTATAACTCATAAAATTATTAATTATAATATATATACATTTATTTATATAAACTTATAACATATAAATCTAAAAGAAAATTATGAGATTAGAATAGTTTGAAAACTTAGTTATTTTTTTTAATTTTTTGTAATTAAGAATAAACCTATATAGTTAATTAAATTAATTAATGAAACTATTATTATTAATTGACTTGTAATGTCTTTTATATATACCTTATATACATTAGATTCATTTATAAGAAATATAATTACTATTATATATATATATATATATATCAAACTTCTTTTAGTATATATACACTTTAAATATAAATATATTTACTTTTTATTTTGTTTTAATATTACAAAAATTATAACTAATAAATTTATTAATTATGTTTGAGATATTTATTTTTGATTATTTAAATTTAAATTTTATTATTTGTGTATTTTAATTAATTTAATTATTAATAAATTATATGAAATATGTAAGAGAAATATTATTGTATATGGATACCGATATGGATTCGGATTCAGGTAATTGGGTACTAATGAATAGTATTTTAATAATTTTTTTACATAATTAAATTTTTAAATTGAGTAAGGTAATTATAAGATAGTTAGGATGTATTAAGGTTTGGGTTAGAATAATAATTTTAAAAAATATTTGGATAGTTAATAAAATTTTAATAGTTTATTTTTTATAGGGTGATATTTTAAAATTAATGGGTACCTACTCACTGATATCTCTAAAAAGATAGAAACAAAATTTATTAAAATATTGCAGGCAGGATGGCACTACCCCTGCCAATGCCGTGCATTTCTCAAGGCAGTCTATAGTTAATGATTTTTCGAGAAAAGGATGCTATGAAAGTAGCAGTCTTATGGCTGCTTACGCTGGTAATTCCTCTAATAATCACTAAAAATGATTATTTTGATATTCTGACTCCTTATTACTAGTCATGTCAACTACTATATTTCTATATGTTAAATGTTAGAGTAAAATATTTTATATTTTTAAATATTAATTGAATTTTTAACAAATTTATTAATTTTTGAAATAAACATTCTGTTTAAAAAATATAAATACCATTAATAAAAAATATAAAATGACTAAAATATCTTTTTTTTTCTTTATTAATTTAACTAGCTCCCCAAGAAAGGGGAGCATCGACCAATGCTCCCTAAGATCAATGCTCCCCTTTGAAATCTGGTGCTTTTTCCCTTGAAGAGCACCAATAAGTAATTTTTAAAATTAACAAAAAATAAAATTATCATTTTAATACCATCACGTCATCAAATTAATAAAAAAATTAATGATTAATTAACGACTGGATCAATGTGTCTAACAAAAAATATTTTTTAAAAACAAAATGTTTATTTTTAAAACTAATAAATCTATTCAAAATTTTAATTGAAACTTAACAAATAAAAATATTTTACCCGCAATTTTATTAATGTATTAGGCTGACTTTTCTCTACATGCTTCTCCAATTTTACCGTCTGGCGTCCGCATTACGGTCACACCACAAGTCAATACGGCGTTACGTGCGAACTCGCTCATGTAAGCGGAAAGCACTTTTTTTTTTGTCTGTTTTGTGTAATGTTCGGGTTATGGACCATATGACACAATTTGCACGGTATTGCCGTATTGCAGACTTCCTAAGTCAGCCCAAAGCTCAATATCGTTTTAGCTTTTGATCCAATGCAGGCCCTTCATCCGAAAGAAAAAGCAATTTAATTTCGGTTAATTATGTATCTAGATTGCCTTGACCACAGAAAGAAAAATTGCAAATATTGGACGGCTCAGAAAATTAGACGCTTATCATATTTATATACATATATGGGTGCTGTGAAACATAACAGCCTAAACACCATAATATGTACTTTCTCTCTGGGAGACACCCGACATAAGTTCTTAGAGGTTGGGGCTAAAATGCTAATCAAACTTCCATTTTCTCTCGTTCTTTGCTGCTTCCTCTTGGCATCACTCCTCTTCATCCGGCATGGAGTAGTCGCTCGTAGATTACAGGAGGTTCAAGGTTAGTTAATATCTCTTCGTCTACTTATTTTTCTAACTATAGTCTATACACCTATTTTTGTAGCTAAATCTCCACATTTTTGCATGTATTTGACAGTCGGGTTTGTTTTCAGTTCTATATATACATCCCCATGTTTGAAATTGCAGAAAATGACAATGGAGAAAGCAGAGTGGGAATAACAAGAAGTAAGCCAAAACAGGCACCATCTTGGGTTGGCCACAATAATCCTCCAAGCTCACAAAGCAACGGAGGAAAAAGAAGTCCGACAACACATGCTATGCGCGACGGGGAAACAGCGTGCGACCGATATAATCGTTCTTGCATGCCAAGGAAAAACTCAATGAAAAATCTCTAGCGGTTTTTGGGAATAAAATTTTCGAGAGGGTATTATCTCCTTTGTTAGTGACGTTAACATTTACTTGGAAAAATTTAAATTAAAAATTCACACCTTGATATCTGTAGTGAATTTTCATTCATGCGAGAAATCTTTGATATATGTTCATTTTTTTGTGAAAAAGAAAATGTAAAAATCTTTTTCAAAAAATCAAAGTTATTTGAAACATTTAGAAGTTTGACTTTTTATTTTTCTATTATAACAAGGAATTAGAAAAGAAATTATATGCATTTTTTTTTGAAAGCATCAATAATGATTTCATTGTTTGGATTTAATTACAAAATACTACCCCTTTGTGGTAGTAGTGCGAGGTAGCTCATTGCAGGACAGACCCCTGCCACGACTACCCTGCATATAAAGAAAAAGATATCAAAACTCCATTTGGTTGCTAATAAGATCAAGCACAAACCCCAGGGAACAGGAGCCTGCTCTCATACAAAAACAAAACAAAAAAACCTGAAGACTGACCATGATCCCACTGCAACTAAATTTCCTCTAATTTTACTAACCGCCTACCATGTTAAGAACCAACGAACCCCATGATAAAGAGAGCACCTGCTTATGTCGACACTGTAGCCATCCATGTACTTCAGAGCCTTTACTTTCAGAAGATAGTCATGTGCATTGACACAAATGAGAAGAACCCATACCCAAAAAGCCTATGTATTACGGCAAGCAGCCTTCAGCTTCCCAGTTACAGTCGAAAGAAGTACCGCACCAATTTCAGATTACGGTGAAAACAGAACGTGAAACCCCTGGGAGCACCTCACAAGCATTAGGAAAGGAAGCCCTTTTTCCAAACCTGGCCACCAGGAAGCTGCTTCCCAGTCTCCGCCCTAACCCGCAAACCAAGAAACTATATGTGTTTTGCCAATGCTCGAATCATATATCTAAACCTTTTGTTTGAAACAGTTGTAATTACTTAGCCCTTTTATCTTAACAATAGAAAAGGGAGGCAGTACTCGAAGACCTCTGCTGTTAAATCCAGTGCTGCACTCATCATGAGTTACCCCCAACCCCAAATAATACTTCAGCAGTCAACATTTGAAATTTTATTATAAAAATATCAATTTCAAATCCCAAGATAATAGGGGTGAAATTTATGAGATTTTAGTTTACACAAACTCAATTGTCAAGTTTAAAAACTTCATTATCAATAAATAATAATATAAGTTAATATACAATATGCGTTAGTTCTATTATTTATAAGAGACTCCTTGAACATTACTTTCTTTCTCAAGGTCGCTTTTTTTTTTCCAATGGCGACAAATTGACCACACTTTTCCCTTTAATTTTTCTGTTAAAGTTGACATAATATCCATATTTTAATTACATGACACGTCATGTGTTATTTTCTTGATATTCCATGTTAAAAACTCAATTATTAATAAAATAATCAGCAACCTGCAAATCAGTAAGAACACACAGTAGTTCTGTCACCCCTGCTAATACTTTTTCGCAAATAAAATGGTAATCCATTTTGTAAATATTAGATTTTGACATGTATGGAAGACAGATTAATTATTACAGTACGAATTTACAACACTAATATGGTTTATTCCAGAATCTATCAACAAGGATTTCAACCATATAATATCACATGTGAATGCCGTAGAACAATACTTTGTTTCTGTTGAGCTGCGTGCCACTAGCACCTGCTTTTTAAATTTTCAACTTACTAATGAATATACTAAAATCAGTAATGGATTTTCTTATTTCAGGGTTTCCTACCCAATCATTATCAAATAAGTTGTTAGCCGTAAGTTTGATTCTGCCTTCATCAAAATCTCTTGTCCAAGTGCTGTCTTCAAATACTTCAAGACCTATGTGCTGCCGTTAAATGCACATGCCCAGGCTTATCTATGTATTTGTGATAGGACCTGAACAACATAAGCCATATCTAACCTGGTAAAGCAGCTTGTATAAAATAAAAATGTATATCTCCTTGAAGCAGTAGCATGGAAGAAACGTAATGAATCCTACGTCTCACTTCTCCTCTGTGTTTCTTTACTCATCATTTTTGTTTTTAATTTTGTCATTTACCCTTTTTGATCTTCACATACCATCCAATTTATACATTGAAATGATAATGGCACCTTCAATTTGAACAGGCAGCAGCATCCATGGCAATGAGGTCGACTGGACCGTATCAGCTGGCACCAAAATAACACTAGGACCATGCAGTTATACAATATGCAACAGCAGAAAAGACCATTGTTGGTGCTGCATAACAAAACCTGCGTGCCATAGGAAAAGATCAGATGGTGAAGCTGTTTGCCAGCCCAGACCACCTTTTGATCTTGCAATTCCATAACTCGACATACTTTGATGGCTAACGCTCTAGTTGTCTAAAAGAACCATGAGCTTGTCTTCAATAATAGAAAGGACCAAATGATTTATCATTCGAGTGTATAAAGTTTATGGCTCGTTGAAAGGCTGCCTATAAATTGGGACATCCAAAATAAAAACTATGTATGCAGAGCAGACTGTTTTAGTTATAGCTATCTCTTTCTGACATTTAGAAGCTCAAAAACAACGTGTTTACGACAAAATTTATAAAAATCAAGGCACATCGACCCCTTTCCAAATGTTCTGAAGTCTCCAGAGAAAATGAGATTTACACCTTTGACTCCATCCCCTTGTAAAGATCTATACAAACAGATGGGGATGACATTCCTGTCGTAGTATACAAATACTGAAATCCTAATCGAGTTAAAATTGAAGTTGGTTAGAAATGATTGCCAGAACTTGCTTAAGATGCGGTCAAGAATCCTCAAAAATCCAAACAAACCATGCAGTAGTTCTTGTCAGCAGAAATGCACCAGCAGGATGGGAAAAATTGCTGGTAAAGTCCAACCGCATATATTTTTTCAGTTTCGATTTGTCTGCTTTCTGAAGATGATGGAGCTGCCACTATGAGTCTGAGATGGGTTTGGCTATGAAGAACTTGGCTACAGCTTGATAGAGATTTTCTTCCTCAAAGGGCTTTGAGACATATCCATCCATCCCACATTTCAGGCACTCATCATAGGTAGCATGAATTACATCAGCTGTCATGGCTAATATTGGCACATGCCACTCACCCTTTCTGGCAGACCCCTCATCTAAGCCTCCATTCATCTGTTCATTTGCCTGGTTCTCCATTGTTCGAATCCTTCGGGTTGCCTCAAACCTGAAATAGAGGTTCATGATATTAGATTCCCATCATTACCTTCTTTATACACTGATTAATGTTCAAATTTATTTGTCTCAGATGTAAAGGAGATTTATCTGACAGAAAATCTGTAATCAGAAAGGAACTGCGGACAGCATTTGAAGAAAGTAAAATAATGATTATCAACTTATATTGAAATGAGAAAACCTTGCTAGAGATGCTGCTTAACAAAGAAATTGGAATGGTAAATCATTCCTATTAAATGCTATTAAGCAATAAGAAATCGAATTTCAATCTCCGCTGAACACAAAAAAGGCCATTTTAGTTAAAGGAGATGTCACAAAAAAGGCCATTTTAGTTAAAGGAGATGTCCAAACCCCATCTGTGTTATTGTAGAATGGAAATGGAAGCTGGAATAGAGAATGGCAGAGTGTGCCCAAGGGTTGGATTGGTGTATTCAGATTTTCAAGAAGTGTCAAGACTGTTTTGAACCGTTTGGCAGTCATACCATTGACTAGTGACATCATTTTGAGAGAAATTTGGAAAAAGAGGAGAGGAAGCCTTAAGGGAGAGGAAAGATTTTGGTGAATGAATGAAGTGTTACGGTAATGAAATCATGTGAAAAAAGGAGTCATCATGCATAACTTGTGGTCAGATGTTGGTTCACAGAGGGCTATCTTCATTCAAGGAGATATGTCTCTCCACAGGAATGCATATTCCTAACTGCCATAGTAGGAAAGATCAAGAATTCTGACATGCATTCACTCACACCACAATATTCTAATGTGGCCAGCAAGCCAAGACTAGATGCATTAATACTACATTTGGTGACATGCACCCACTCTCAGCTTAAAATATTTCACTTATTCAGGACGTGGATTTGCACAGATGTGATGAATGACAACATGTGACAGTCATATGCGAAAGAAATACCAGCAAATAGAACTTCATGAAGTGCAAAGGGGCATTAAGCAACTTCCAATAGTTAAATTTTAAAAATGTTCAATGCTTCATGAAGTACAAAGTTGCTATAGCGATTGAAACAGCAAATAATGTTGTGCAAACCTCAAATATTATATTTAAAAATAAAAGTTGGCCAAATAGTTCGAGGAAAAGGTATCCTATGTATATCAAACTTTCTCATAATAGCCCTTCAACTTACTTCATCTATTATTTTCTCAAACTACCTATTTTCCTGAGACCATTCTTCATTAGCATAATTGTTCACAATCGGAAATTGCAACTTAATAAGGTTCAACTCCACCCACTTGTAATTAAATTTAAGTTCTATTCTTAACTAATATGGGTTGTCTATCCTGCTCTCTAACAATTGATTTCCTTTCCATATGATTTCCTTTCCATAAAGCACTACTTTTCCTAGCACAGACTACTCACAGTAAATCTGCTTCACAAGGATTTTCTACAGTTATCTTTCACCATGGCTTTGGTTGTCATTATGTCCTCCAAGATTCAAAGTTACTGCTTGATGTCATGTGTAATCTGACGAAATAGGATGTGTGCTTGATGTCATTGTTCCTATTTGTACAGTATATCTCTTGGTCGAAGGTAGATCTATAATGGTCATCAGGTATCATTAGCCATAGGATGTGTGCATACGTGTCTAGATGGAAATAAAAACAGATGAATAGGAAAAGAAGCATGGATAAGCACAATATCATAAGCGAAAATGGTTTACATCTTTTGACCTGCTATCTAATGTGTTATAAATTATAAATAATTTACCATCCCTTAGAAATCAAAGCAACCCATTAGTATAAGATGACATCAGATGATTGCCCACAAATATTCAGCAGAATGACACAACAAAATACCCATAATCATATAATTACCTAATTTAGCATTTTAATAATGGGAAACTATTCATCCCCATATATAGATAAACCATTTTTTCTTTCTTTTTAGTGTTTTCATTGTCAATTACTCAATGAGTAAGATAGGTATACATTTTTTTTTGAAAGATAAGATACGGTATACATACCCATCCATTTCTGGCATCTGAATGTCCATGAAGCAAGCATCAAAAGAGTGTGGCAGCTGAAGCAATTTTAGTGCAGCTTTTCCACTTTCAGCACATTCTACAGCAGCTCCAAACTTCTTCAATGCACCAGCAGCAACTCTACGGTTTACCATATTGTCATCAACTACTAGTATTTTCTTTCCACAGAGTAGGCTCCGAAGGAATGAAGATCCATTCGGCATGTCTTTCCCAGGCTGCCTCTTCTTCCCTATCCCCAGCACCTGATGAAGACAAGCAGCCACCATACTTGCCCTGATAGGTTTCATTATTGTAGTATCTGCAAAACCTGCCGCCTTTGCTGTCTCAAGTTCAGCATTTGTAATGTTTGTCGCGAGAAGAATCATCTTAGGCAACTTAAACACATGTCCATTCTGTTTCCAGTCCAGCATGCGTAAGCTCAAGCTACCATCCTCACCAGAAAGCCATGAATCCTTCTCAACAAGAATTATATCTGGCTGGATTTTATTTCTGCAATATTCAGTGAAGTAATTCTACTAAGTTATACATTACAGATTGATAGAGGGAGCATGGTTTTTTTTTTTCCAATGATCTATATTAGTTGGCCTTCTTATAGCAGTTTGATAGTTGGTTTGATTTCTAAAACCATCTCTTACTCTTTTAACATTCATCATCAGCAAAAACAAGTGATTGGCACTGTAATAGTGTCACATTGGGGATCAAGGAGAGCTTTCTCCTTACTAAAATTTTATTTGACTTCTACAGGATAAAGGGCAACTATATTATTTCCCTAAAATACCACTTTCCCCAGAAACCCACCTCAACACAGCAAAAAATTAGTGAAAGTTCTTCCCCAACTTAGAAATGTTAGAAATTCAGGATAAGCTTGGGTATAGTCAATAGAATAAACCTCAGTCTCAGGCAGTTAACACAATTGTTATAACATAACAAATGTAAAAGTTGCTTTCAAGTGAATTGGAAAGGAATCACTAGGCATTAGAAAGGGTTCACCTGAAGACTGCTAGAAGCGTTCAAAAGGAGCAATCAGGAGAAGATCTTGTCAATGTGATTAAATTATCAAGCAAATCATGACCATCAGGCAAATTCCAAAACGCAAAGCATAATTTTACTGATATTTACTAGTTTTTTTCCCAAATAATAACAATTCTAATTGGAAATTCAACTTACCCACATGAAGAACCATTTTTTCCACATGCAGAAGCTGCTATCTTGACACTACTTGCAACTTCAACCGGTATACCAAGCCTCTTCAAGTGGTATCTGGTTACAGCAGCTCTAACTGGTTTACCATCAACTACTATTGCTTTCAATCCTCTAAAACCAGAAGGAAGATCTTCAGCATTAGATTTTTTGGCATCACTATATGGAACTTTTCTGCACCTCCCAAAAACAGCAGTGAATGAGAATGTGCTCCCAACTTGTGGCCGGCTAATGAAGCTTATGTGACCACCCATTAGCTCAACCAAACACTTAGTAATGCTCAAGCCTATACCAGTTCCACCATAATTTCTTGAGGTTGAGCTATCTGCCTGCATAAATGGCATGAAAACCCTGTCCTGGGCGATTAAAGGGATCCCAATGCCAGTATCCTCCACAGAAACCATCAAAGTGACATTCTCAGAAGCTTCATCAGCAACTGTCATGTTTATTGAAGCATCATATCGTGATTCTTCATCAGCAACTAAATGCTTGAAGGAATCCCAACTGTTCCGCTCATCAGCTGCTTCATAACCACTTAAGGTTTTAAACTGGCGTGCACCTGATATCAGCAAACCTTCGTCTGACCCTCCATTCAAACAAGTTTCACCTTTTGCATCTACCATGGGCTTTGTGTTTTCAGCCAGATGGACTTTAACAAATATGTGTCCTCGTTCAGTGAACTGTCAAACACTCAATTTATTAAATGACTACCAACTTATTACAACAAAAATTCATTAAACTCAATCAATGCAAATTGACAAAGCTACTTTTGGGTGAACCTCCATCAATTAAGTAGATAACAATCCAAGCAAAGGGTTATGGAGAAAATTAACTTCTACTACCTAAACAAGTGAGAAAAAGAGCGATGGTTGAGCAATTCACTTACTTTAACAGAGTTCCCAACAAGATTCGTAATGATCTGTCTGAATCTCCCTGGATCCCCCTTAACCATTTCTGGAACTTTATCAGAAACAAATACTGCCAGCTTCACTTCCCAAACAATTACACCATATTTGGATCATTGTAGTGCATCAGGAACACCACCATTTATTGATGTCAAAAACCCACCGAAACAGAGAAAGGAAAAGGGAATATAGAAGGCACCAAATTAGTTCCAGCATTATAAATCAGAAGGTTTTTTCTTTTTCAGTCATAGGCATCCCCTATATGCCTATGGCCTATAGGAACTATCTAAAATAGAGAAACATACTGAAAAATGAAGCACTAGGTTTTCTATTAATTTTATCAGGACTTACCTCAACATCTTTGTTTCTAGACTTCTCAGAAAATAAAGAGAGCACGTCATCTAGGATAGATCGAAGGTTAAAGGGGACAGTTTCTAGCTCCAATTTTCCAGCTTCAATTTTTGCCCGGTCAAGCACTTCATTTATCAGTGTTATCAGCGCCTTTCCACAAACT
This sequence comes from Theobroma grandiflorum, assembly GCA_036013995.1. Lineage (NCBI taxonomy): Eukaryota > Viridiplantae > Streptophyta > Magnoliopsida > Malvales > Malvaceae > Theobroma > Theobroma grandiflorum. Next base: position 3,952,441 of record CP142127.1, read on the forward strand.
TGAGCAGTCTGAGCATAATCCCTTTGTGTCGAACTTAAATCTGTATCCAAAAGCAAAGCAAGCATCCCTGCAACCAATCAAAAAGTCATGAGAACATTGCTGGATTAAAATTTGTAAATGTCCTTGACCGTAAAATTTACAGAGAAAAACTTAAGGAGAGATCTGGAATATACCAAGGATGCCATTCATGGGTGTCCTAATTTCATGAGAAACTGTTGCCAGAAACTGGTATCAAGAACACAAGTGATACTCGAGTTATAATTAGTTTTAGCTTGGAAATGGGTGGTGAACCCTGTGTTGATATATATAAATTAAAAAAAATGTACCTGTGATTTGGCAACATCAGCAGCTTCTGCTCGAACCTTCAGTTCTTGCATTTCATGGAAATCATCTTCAACTTTAACAATGTGTATTGCCGCACCATATAAGATATAGCCAACTAATAAGCAAATCACAAAGAATAAGAATGCGGTGGTTAGCGCTGTCCACGATGTGGGTGCCTTCTGATGATATCTGTTCAGAATGCCAACTAGTAAGTGCTTGCAAAAACAACTCCAGTCATTCCATCTACCTTGTGAAATAATTAAATACTGATACACTTACCTACATATCATTTGATGCCTCCTAAATGGATCTCCAAAATCAAACTTGCTCTCATGCAACAGAGCCACGTCACCATCTTGATTTTGGCGCCCATACATGATCAGGGGATCTGAAGAGTTAGTAACATCATACACATTCACTAGAATCGCCTGATTTCCAGCAAGTTGCCCCAGAAGATTCTCCACAAGAGACTCCACATCAAAGGCTCCACCAAGGTATCTGTGTTCATTTAGAAGTTTGTACATAATTAAAAAAAAATCTATGATATCCTTAAGCAATGCACTAACTGAAGCAATTTGCCCTAGTTTTTTACTTCTTTTTTTTTTTTTTTTTTTGAGAGAGAGAGAGAGAGAGAGAATATGCTAGGTTTTTCAAGCCATCATAATAACTGCGAGACTAGTTAGCCAGGAAAAAAGGTAGTAGTATTTTTTAAAAAATTAAAATATCTTTTTAAATGCTAAACACAAATTCATGGAGAATATAAAAATGCCATATGTCAGGTATAAATGATGTAACTTAGTGGTAAAGGTGCTTATGGTGGCACCAACAGAAATGCTGGCAACAGTATCAAGTCATAAAGCACCACATTGCTGGTAGTGATCACAATGAAATAGCAATTGTTGTCAGCAGTGTTAGCAAAAATGGTGATGTCAGAATATCCGTGATAGGGTACAAAAGCAGGGACTATCCTAGAAACTTGTCGAGGTGGTAATAAGGGTTGCTTTGAACAATTGTGAAGGTGTTTTCTGATTGTCTACTAGAAAAATAACTGTACATTTTCTGCTTAACTGATATACCTTCAAAATAACTAACTTCATCAGCACAAATCACATGAACAGAAGTATAAAATTTTTCGTTTGAAATGTGCATTCTACTACAACTGCAGTTGCAATAAACCGCAAACTTTCTCATCATCAACACTCTCAAACCGTCTTGTGTTGCTTTTCAATTTGACAATAAATTTCAAAACCAAGTCAAATATATTCACTAACTCTAGTAGGAACAAGCTTACAAACAAGATGACGAACAAAAACAAAATTAAACAAGAACTTGCCATTCCAATTGGAAAGGCAAGCTCTAGAACTTACCCTGCAGTTGCTTCAATGCGCTCTTCCACAGTCGGTGTTGGTGGGAGCTTGGATTTGTACACAGGAAATGTCAAAACAACACCAAGATGATGAGAACCCAATAGCCTAAAGGGGCTTGTTAGGACAGCTTTCCCAGTAGCCCTGGCCCTCAAGATGTTTTCTTGGTCCTCCTGCATATTGCAAGACAGATAATTGCTAGTCCAGTCAAACACTGAACTTAAACATCAGACTAATTTAAAGCTTAAAAATTATAAGCTAATTGTAGATAGTCAAGGACATACCTCTCCTGACATCATGTCAAGTGATTCAATGTAAGAAACAGTTTCTTGAGAGAATATCACAGGAGCATATTCATCTCGAATAGGAGAAGGTTCCTTCTCCATTGTCTTTATTGTCCAGCCATGCTGCCTTTCGAATTTCTCCCTCTCTGAATTAATCACTCTTTCGGCATAGGCCACCCCACTGAGCAGCGGCCTCTCAAAAGCAGTACGGGCAGTGTACTCCGCAAAGGTCTCCTGCATTTCTTGCAAAAAACCATAGCCCAAAGTGCACAATCAGAAAAAGCAATAATCCAAGCTACCATTTTTAATTTTGTAAAACTCAGTCAGAAGATGAACAACAAAAATATTTCATACTTAACAAAAAAAAAGAAAAATATTTCACCATCTTGGATTTCGAAGAAAACATAAGATCAACTAGACTAAATTTTCTAAAGGTTATTTTTCTTAACAGAATACTAGCAAATGTAAAACTCAAAACTAAATTGAAAATTTCCAAATTTCCCAATTTCCCTCTACTCTGCACAGAAACCATACAGAACTCCCACAATTTCACCAACAAGAAGGACAACAAGATCAAAATTCAGGAACAAGAAGCAAACCTGATCAATAGCAGATGGATTCTTGTAGTAATGAAAAGTGGAGACAAGAATGGCCAGGGCATGAACATGGTTAACACTAACACTGAATTGATCCTGCAACATTCTTGCCCTCTGATCACACATGCTGCTCAGTACTTCCTTCCTCCTTACTTTGTTGTCAGCATCCATTTTTTTGTAGATCCAAGTGCTCAGAAAAGCCATCACCATTACCCAAAGCAACAGAAATTTCGGTAACCAAGCCCGGTTAGCCTGTATGAATGTGTACCCCCTCTTGGTCCCCATTTGTTCATTCACTTTGACAGCCACTGAGTGGTGGTGGCTTTGCTGCAGCTTAAGACCCATCAGCAAAAGCACAAGACTATCTCAACTTGTTTCTCTATGTCTTCTTGTTTTTCTTTTTCTTTCTTTGATACACACTTCATATCTGAGCTAGAAAAAGCCCCCCAGAAAACATGCATACGCTATTAATACGGCAGCTTTCTTTTAAGTACTGGCAATCTCAACAAACACCCTTTTTCTGAAACAGAAAGAAAAGGGTACCTGCTAGGCTAAAACTCTAAGTTGATTTATCATTATAGCATTGTTTTGCGTGGTTCAATAACCAAAAAGTTTGAAAAACTAATACAAGCTTGAACAAAGAAATGGCCCAAAGAACCAGCTTTTACAATACAAAGAGAGAAGAGAAGAGAGACCCAGAACTCAAAAAAGAGAAAACTTTTCAATTCTCAGAGACAAGCATGGCTCTCAAAAGATGTAAAACAGCTCAAATTCCAAAGACATCTCATTATCTCTCCCTACCAAAAAAAAATTGGGTTCCTCTGTTTTTTTTTCTCTCTTGCCATATAAAAAAATTGGGATTTTCACAGAGATACAACAATAATCATGTTCTCCTCCAAGCGTGAAAGTGTTGTTTTAGTTTAAGACAACGAAGACAAAGAAGAGCACGTTCACTGTTTTTCTTCTATATTAAAATCAAATTCTGCAGATTGACCAACAAACACTCACAGCAAAGCACAACAAAGCATAGGACCCAACCCAAAAAGAAAAAAAATAATAAAAATAAAAGTGAAAGGTCCTTGAAGTAAGAAATGCGGTCATTTTGAAAGGGAACAACAATGAATACCTGTACACAAGGTAGAACTGGTATACTACATTGAATAATAGTGAAAAACCAAAAAAAAATACAGTACTAATTATTTTTCCTTGGTCCTATTATTTTATTTTGTTGCAGCAATAGTTTTATACACTTTTTTAATGTTTCCAACTTTCATCTTTGCTTTTAAAGTAAAACTGAATCGAATTTTTAGGATATTTACAGATTCGCTGTTGTCCCCCTCTAGACATAACCCACATAAACTAACACTTTCTCTCTCCATTCATACTTCACCCTCTCTGCTTTCTCTCTCTCCTCCCTTTCTCCTTTCTCTCCTTTTCTTTTTCTTTTTCTTTAGTATTAATAATTACACCAACAGTGAATTGTTATAGTCATACGAGTACAATCTTCTCCCCCCATACCTTGTCCCCTGTCTTTGGTTTTTTTCTCCTTATTTTTCAACTTGATCATAAAGATATTTTAAGCCGCACTAGTAGCTTTCCTTGACTTCTTAAAAGATATTTCAACTTAATAAATATAGGTGTGAAGTGTTATTGAGGATTATTGTGTCATTTATGCATGGATTCGATAAAATCAGAACGTGATGTGTCATTAAGTCATTACGTATGAATTCTTCATGTTTTTTTGTCTTTTGAGAAATTGGGTTGGCGTGAATTATAAAAAGAAATGAATAAAGTGAATTAAAGAAAGGGCAAAAGAAAAAGATATTGGGATGTTAAATTTTATTGGAGGAGTAGGGGGATTGACTTCAAAGGTAGATCGAAGGGTGCATTCAACATGTGATTTGATTGTGTTTTTGATTTCTTTGAATAAGAAATTATGGGGGTTGCTTTTCTCTCTCTCTCTCTCTCTAGGTGGTCCGCGGAGGGAGAGAGAGAGAAATACCAAGAAAAGAAAAAAAATGAAACAAAAAAAGAATATAAAAATGAAAATAAAGAGGTGGGGCTCTGAAAATCACTATCACATATCTTTGGGATAATGACACCGCGACAAGCCACGGATCCCATTCCTTCCTTCATTGACATCACGCCCCTTTCTTTCCTAATTCATTTCCCACTTTGCCCCTTTTTCCCATTTTAGACATTCTTTCCAGGTTCCTTCATTTTTCTTTTCTTTTTATCTCAAGAAAATATTAGGGAAATGTGGAAGGAATTAAGTAGGTAAAAATACCAAACATCTTTTACAACTTGTTCGGTATCGGTCTCTCGTCCCTGTTTAGCTTTGGACAGAATTTACCGTCCAATTACGGTTGAGAAATTTAGTCATGTGGAAAAGAGTTCTTTATTTTCTTTTTCATAATTTATGCGGAACCAAGTAAATTTGGGTGGTTTTTTTATAAGCATAATATTTAAAATTTTTAAATAATTTTTTTATTTTTTATTATATTTAATAAAAAAATTTTATATTTTTATTTTAAATAAAATAATTTTTTATAATTAACGGTTGACTAATTAACATTAATTAAAAACAACACTTGTCATTTTATATAATGTAATAATACTGATACGATATATTAACATGTCATAATAACTAACAATGTAACGTATTCATGTGATATGATAATATAAGCACATGATATGTTCACACCTCACATTAGCATCACGTAAACATAAAAAATGATAAATGACGATTTTACTAATGACGGTTAATGATAAAAATTATTTAATTTAAATTAAAAATATAAAAATTTAATTAATTTTTTAAAAATGATTTAAAATTTTTTAATATATTATATTTCTTTTATATTATAAAATAATTATAAGTAAAAAGAGAAAAACAATTAAATAATCCAACAACGTATCTATTGCATTCAACGGCAAATTAAATGATAAGACTTAAAGATGACAAATTTAAATGTTCAATTATTATATAAAAATTTCTCTTATGGTCTGTTAGTTGTACCTAAAACCTATTTTTCCAAAAGAATCAGATGTAAAAGATATGCTAAGCTGGCTTTGATTTCACGTGTATCGAACAAGATTTGATTGTTGATCATGATCATGCTTGGGCCAAAATGCTTAAAACTAATTTATGTTTGATGCATGTCTCATATGGCATGTTCGTTACCTGTGTTTTCCTTTATTTATTACTTAACACTAGTATTTAATTTGAAGAAAAAGTTGGAATATAATTGTCTGCTTTGTTGGAAAATCTGCCTAAGATGCTAAAGTTTATTACAACAATTAATTACGCATCTAATGTAATAGTTTTATTATATAGTAAATAATATTACAGCCCATACCTTGAGCTGATGAATCCGAAGAAGACACAGTTGTACACATCAGTACATTTCAGGTCATGTTAGAGGTTGATGAATTTTTTCCTCAATTTACAGATTAATGTTTCAAAAATTTAATTATTTATATTTAAAACATTACCATTAGAAAATATTTGTATTATATATAAATTCTTATTTTAAAATAAATATTCATGCATGTGACAATAAATATTAGTTATAAGAAGATGCACATTAATTAGTGAAAATAATAATCTAATTTGCATAGAATTATTGTCACCATTTATAATTTGAACTTTTAAGTTATTGTCCGTTTTGATTTCATTGGATCTTATAATTTTATCTTACAAAAAGATATTTTATAAATCGTAGATGGTATGTGATTTATAGTTTCGCTTTGAGATCATTACATTATCTCTCATTCCAATAATAGCTCGTTGTCTTTACTAACACATCGTTAATACCCTTAAGTCGACTTTGATATCATTAATATTGTGAAATCATAGTTGATTGTGGTAGATAATCCACATCAAATTATAGAAAAATATTAGGCATTGGTATACATGAGATTAGAAATTAATGATCAACAAGTAGGTAAACTGTCAAAAGGGTATTTTTGACCTCACAAATATTCCATGTATAAAAATACAGGTGAGAGAGAATACGTGGTTTATTTGTGAAAAGTATTCAACATTGTCCATGGTGCCAAAAGAGATAATAGAAAGCTCAGGCAATTATTGCATCATAAAGTTTCACTGCCTACCCTCTCCCACTCTTTTATTAAAAAAAGGAAACTCCATAAATCCTTGCCTTTTTGTGCTAAAGATATTGTAATAAGGATGCAACTAAACCCGGAAACCAATGTCCAGTCAATCAATATTAGCAACAAACTAATAAAAGAAATCACAAATACTTGCATCATTGCCCATTTGCTACAGCTCCAAATACATAGCAGTAAAGAATGCATGTGGAAAACTGGAAAAGCCTTTGTAAAGTTTTCCAAGATTTAAACTTTTTCCCAATTTGATTGAAGTCCAAAAGTAAAGCTTTCCATGGTCAGTGTTAATTAAGCATGGTTATGAAACTTAACCACCTTTGGATGCATTTGCTTGCTTTGGATAACGATTGACTTAGGTCTAGTCAAGCAAAGTATAGCCCCTTAACTTAAATGTAATAACACTTATTAAGCTCTTTCCTGTAGTCTAAAATTTTGACTAATTTTATCTTTTTAAGACAATATACTATTAGAATTCTACAAATTTCTTTTTTTTTTTTTGTCATTAATTATTTAATCATGGTCATTGAGTGTTTGCTTCTTACCTTAAAAGTAATTATTAGCAGAGGGCGCCTTCAGTACTTGTACAGGGGGGAATTTGCCGTGATGTTCAAGTGTAATGTGTTTCCACAACAAGGCATTTAAGTAGAGCTCATATTCTAGAAAAACATTCTCCATGCCAAATTCAATGCCATTTGATGCTAATCATTAGCAAATTAGAGAGTTGAAGACAGGTAAGAATGATTCTGAATCATTAGGGTAAGGGAACTCATATGTTAGCTGGAGATACAAAATACAGATGGGTTTTCCACTTTTCCTGTCGGAAGAAAATGGTCAGACTGCCAGCGAAAATGAGCTAGAAAGAAAAGAGTTTCCAAAGATTTGGAAGACCAATACATTCCCATTACATACTTTTGATATGTTGGTTGGTTTGATTTAATATGTCTGTTTTAGCTAGAACTAAGAAGGAAAGGAAAGGAAAGGGAAGGGAAAGGAAGGAAAGCAACAACCAAAAAAAGAAATAAAGGACAAAGGGAGAGTTGGTATAGCTTTGTAATGAGATGGAAATAGAGGTTGGTTTCTTTAAAAAAGGATATCTTTTGATGGAATAAGTGGGAGATTGCATGGGGACCATTTTTGTACCCAGAGGCGAAGGGACTCAAAGGACAAACTTTAGCTTTGGGTTATTACTTCTCAGGCCTCTCTTTCAATCTCCCCCAAAATCTCTTTTCTTTTTTTCTCTTTTTTCTTTTGTAGCTGAAATTTTTAACGCCCACTCAAAGTGTGTGGGAGGATGTGGGTGTCGGCCATGTGGGTTGCTAGTGAAGCCCCACACCCATCGCTTTCCCGTAAACAAAAACATTTTTATATATAAAAAAGGTTCAATAAATGATGATCATGTCCGCTCTGTGGCATGACCCTCGCCTCACATGGGGCAGGTGCCTGCTTCCTACGTCTCCCTGGGGTCTCAGGTTCAGGTCTGGGCTTGGCTGGGGGAGTTGGGTTTATGATTTATATTTGCATTTGCAAGCCACTGCCTACCTATGTATGCTCTCTGCCTGCCCTCTCTGCTGTGGTCCCAACTTTGAATTGCTTTCATTGAGCCATGTGATGTTCTCTCGTGAGGGAAGGGTTTTCCCCTTCTCCCATGCTTCGTTAAAAGCCCGCGGCCATAGGGTAAATTAGCTTCTCTCTCCCACATGTATATTCCCCACTTCCACAAATCTTACTCAGTTGCTCCCTTGGTTTTCTTCTCACTCAGTGATGTTGAGAGATGAGGCAGACAGCGAGAGAATGAGAATTCATCTTAGTTTCTATCTATGTACATGGACGTACACACATGTAATATAATAAAAATTTAATTTTTTAAATAAATAAATATATATATATCGTTAAATCAAATACACTAGACGATAAATTAACCCTCCCTCCCTGACCTAGTGTGGGAATTGCCTTGAAATGTGAAGTCATGTGATTAACGTGGCTCACAATTCCCACAAAACAGCAAGGTACGTATTTCTTTTCAAAAACCGTGAGTTATGGTTCAAAGCTTCCTTACATGTAAGTCTTAACCATCTCGAAAATGTCAAAAACAATCTTAATCAAATCTTGGGTGTAATCTCTAGTATCTACCATATCTAACATATATATATATATAAGATCCAATGCTTGATGTCAAGGTCAACCTTCTTCAACAGATAAGCCAAAGCATATTTGAGTTGGAAACATACCTATCTCAGTTTTTCACGCCATGGGCTGCTTTCCATTTCCATTTTTAACATATAGTACAAATTTTTAAGCCTCATCCACTTGCATATCACTACCTTTTAGATCTCTTTGATGCGAAATTAAACCTATATTATTCTTCAATTATTTTGGCTGGAAATGAGAAAACATTTTCATTTGCGTTTAGAAAAGTATAGGTTAAATAAGAAAGCAGAAGAAGAAGAAGAAATCCAATTTGATTGTGTTTGGTGCTTCTCATTATTATTGACAAAGCCTGCAAATCTCTCAAACCCAATAGAACAAAGATACGATGCCCATTTTCTAATGAATCCCCTATCTTATTTTTTCTTGATTATCATTATTATTTTCAATCATTTCTCCAAGGAGGGCTACAATGTAGGACCTTTCTTGAAAAGCACCCCTCTTTGACCCCAAGCACACTCTCATCTTTTTTCTTTTGCCTTTTTGCCTTAAGAAAATTCGCCCTTTCCTTTTTATGAAGAAGACCATTAATCTGACCATCAAAACACACTTAACAGGCACTTGAGCCCCTAAATATAATATTAAATTATAGCGCTAAAAGGAAAAAAAGAGATACCATCTTCTCCTTTCTCCACTTTGAATATTGCATAGGATCAATTCAACCTGGGCAACTTCAAATATTATATGTTAGTGGGACATATATTACACAAGTGAGCCATTAAATTGAAATGTGGAATACATTCTTTATTTAGGAGAGCTTTACTCATTTTCTCTCTCACAACCTTAGTTTTTATCATTATCAAAGACATCATTCTTGTGTTGATAGGTATTAATTATGTGGGTCAAGTGTTTTTGATGGAAAGATGAAATGGAAATAGTGCAAAAAGAAAGTAGCCAAGATAGAATAAATAGCATTGTGCCAAAAGGGTATGGGTCCAGGCCCAAAAATGACAACTTTTTGAACAGAGATTTCCTGTCTGATTGTTACACCTATCAAACTTTTTTTTTTTTAACTCATGAGAGGCACTTTTCCTTGTTTTTATGAGCTATTTTTATTCCTTAATCTTTAATTAAAAGCAGTCTTTCTTGGTCTAAATTAATTTGGGATATTGCCCGCAATATTTTTATATAATATTTAATAATGCAAGTTGAAAACTTGATCATGGATGGTAAGACTCATAGAGCTTCTATTTAGCCTTCACCACTTATCAAGATTCCCTAGTGGTAATAATTGCACATACTTTGATTCATAAATATCTATTCAATGTCTTTCTTTTGCATTTGATCAAAAAAGCTTTAAAATTTTTCTTGAGGAATTGAAGAAAACTTTTATTTAAAGGTTAACTTTTGATTACTTGAGTTATTTGAGTTTAAAATTAACCGAGATACAATAACGAGTCAAATATTTATTAAACCGAATTCGAATAACTGAACTCATTTACATTCTATGTAAAAATTTTGAGTTCACGTACATTTTTAAAAAATTGTAGGGATAGGGTTGCTTGACTTGTAAAAGAAAGTGCATCAGGCATAGAATTCCCAAAAGATTACTTGGTTGAAGGTGAGAGGGCAATCAGGGACAAGCCAGAAAATATTGGTACCAAGTGGGGTAAAAGCAATGATAACAAATTTGAATCGCCAACATGAAATCATTCACACGCATCGTACTTAAGTAGAATACACTTCGTGTAAGGTTCAGATGAGCTGTGCTCAGTTGAAAGAGAGGAGGACAAGACAGAAGAAGATGTTCCTCCCACAAGATCTTAATCTACCAAGAACAAATTCCCTGATTTTATTTAAAGACACCATGGAAAGAAATGCGCAATTAAATTCATGTACCGCCCAGAATTAGAATGGCAACAGGTCCTTGGGTTGTTAAGGTATATATACCTGGAGGCGTGTGGTTTGAGATCGATGTGAATTTTTTTTAAGGGCATTTCTCCTGATTTGATTAAGGATAATATTATTTTAGATTAAAGAGGAGGAATGAGATTTTAGGGAACACTTTTGGTTACAAGGGTTAAGAATATATACACCATGATCTAAGTATGGTAAATCTTGAAAAGCAAAAGAATAATCTATGTTGAGGTCAAAAGAAACCTAATTGCTAGACAAAATTATAAATAAATAAATAAAAAGGACACACCCCAAAGAATATGCAAATTCAACTTAGGGGTAAAGTAATGCAATATTAGCCTACTTGTTCTGAGCTGTCTTTAGGGGGATGGAGTCATGGAGATATCAAATTAAGGAACCCAAGCCAAGCAATGCTATGGCTTTGCTGACCCATATTTGGTTTGTTTGTTGAAGCCCATTATTGAAAAAAAAAATCCAAAATTATAGCATAGCTGTGCTCAATTCGTGGGGGTCTCTCAGGATGTCAAGAATGGAATTAACCTAATAAATATAAGCAAGAAAGACAATAAAGATTATTTTGTTTGAAGAAAATATAGTACACCCTTCAGAAAGATTTACATAAAAAAGAAAAATCCAAGGCATGTTTGATGAATGTCCCAAATAATCGCAGAGATGTTGTTTGAGTAGTACTGATCAAGAAAGGAAGCTGAAATAGTATTGTTTCTCCTCTGTTTTTAATGGAAAAAACACAGATGAAACTGGGCCTGGACCATCTCCTTTTTTGGGCAGCAAGACATGAATTGGGGTGGAGATGGGATTAGACCAGATAATATATGAAAGGAAGCCCCAGCAGCACGTAATACAGTTTTCACTTCTAGTAGGATAGAGAAAAAGTGGTTTGCTGATATTTTGGAATGAAGGTGCAGTAAAGAAAATTGACAAAAACCTTTGCACCCAGTTTTCTATAAGCAATTTTCCTCTGTTTTATTGATCTGCAGACAAAATACAAGGGTCCCCCACTTTCCCCACTTTCGTTTCTTGTTCCTCCCAATCCAAACATAGCACCAACTAATTTCTCTGCCTGATTGACTGATTTGATGACAACTATGTGACCCTTCTCACTGATTACAATTATTCAAAGGATGACTTTTTGCTTCCCCTTCCCTCACAGTCAAAACTTGCAAGGCTGTTGAAATATAATGTGTTTAATTAATATAATTCACTGTAACTCCTTTAAATAAAGGAAAAAACAAAAGCCAATGATCATGCACAACAATGATGCTTTTCAGCGGAAATGGAGCACTATATCTCTGCCTTAAATGCAAGCACCATTTTAGACTTTTATATATATATTATTATTATTGTATGTTATAGTGCTTTCCAGACATCCAATAGAACAAGACTAGATGATCTGGAATTATGGTGTTCTAACGAAATTACTAGCTTGCAATACTAGAGTTGTCAACTTGTTCTACAACAAATTTTAATTAATTGAGTTTGTACCATGTTTATCTAGTGTTTTTATATTAATTTCAGTCTTGTTAAAATTTCATCAGTCTTCGTTCTCTCTCACACGTTGACTGTTAGAGTAGTGATTCGCTCCCTTGGTTTTATATAAAAATACATTTTGAACTATTTTGAATAGTTGATAAACAATTTCATATTCATACAATGTTACAAAGGAATTAAGCTTCTCGACGAGATAATTCTATAATTAAAATTTGATAATTTTTTGAATAGAAGATTTTACGTTTATATTTTCTATAGAACTTATGAGATAGATTTGAGTCCAAGCATTATTGTTTCAGCAATATTTAGACCTAAATTATATGATTTTTAAAAATTAAAATTCAATTAGTAATAATGATTAATTTTGATTCTTATACAACAATAATAATTCTTTTCAAGAAAAATAAGTCATTATCATTACTTCCATATCCAATTTAAAATGAAATACTACAATTTTACCAACTCAAATTTCTTATGTTTTCATCAAGGCCTACTTCATAAGCTAAGATTTTACTAGTGCAATGTGAAAGTTCATCAGATTAATATATATTTTGATATCAATTCTAACCATTCGAGTATAAATATCATTAACCTAATAATTTCTTGAAGTTAAACTACATAACTCTAAAAAATTTAAACTCAAATTATTTGCACTGATTGATTTAAAATTTTACATAAATCTTAATAATTATATTCATATTTAATATAAATAAAATATCATAATTAAAAAAGAAAATTATCTCATTTTTACATAATTCCAATCACATGTATAAGGAAAACAAACCTTTTCACTTCCCACATGTTTGTATTATAAAGAAAGTAAGTAGGTATAATTAAAGATTTCAAAGAGTAGTAATTGGCAGGCTACTTCAATTCACATTCAATCAACCAGTTTCTTATACAAATAAAAAAATATAATAAATACAATAAAAGAAACAAAAGAGTGCACTTTGAGTGGATTTGATTGGTTTGGTACAAGCTATAACTTTGTCTCCAATGTAACCTCCCTAGACAGGAAGGGCCAGGTGATTTTGGTCTTCGATTTTTAAGATTTGAGAAAGGGAGACCATTTAATTAATGTCTTAATGGAAGACACGTGTCACTTCGCACTGCTACTTGTCGGATCCTGTATTTAATTTTACGACCATACTAAATGGGACCAAAAAAGAAAAAACAGTCCGATCAGATCGAGTACAATATACGTAAAGGAATTTAACATCTATCTTAGATTAAATCTTAATTTAATCAACATGTTTTATTTTTTTAAGAATATTTATTCATTTACACGTTTAAATTTGTACGGGTTTTAATCCTTTTCATTTGTTCTATGAACAAAAGTTTTTTGGAACATGTGCAAAAAAAAAAGGTTTTTGGAACAACGAAAGTAACTGTACGGATTTGTATAGATCGAAGTTTGGGAATACTTAGGATAATCACTTGAAAAAATTTAAAAAAAAAGAAAAATAATAATATTATATTTTTATTAGAGTAAATTTTTTTATTTAATGTTTATGAAATAGTGTTGAAATGTGATTATAGAGAATTTAAATTAAAAATAAAAAATAAAATGATATTTTTTTAAAATTATAAAAGAACAATTTAACAAATTTTTTATTAATTAATTTATGAATTTTGGTATTCGAGAGCACAACTATCAAGATATGTAGACCTGGTAATTCATGTTTTCGTGTTGTAAACGTGTCACACACGATTAAACACGAAACACGTTAAAACTAAACACGAACATGACACGTTTAATATTCGCGTCTTAAATATAAAACATGTATAGGTATACATCTAATAAACGTGAAACATGACACGACATGATTAACATATTTAACACGTTTAACATGATTAACACATTTAACACAATTAAATAAAAATATTTATAATTAAATATAATTTTATTACTTAAATTTAAAATCTATAATTATAAAAATAATTATAACAAAACAAAAATAATAATAATATCAAATATAATAAAATTTAATATAAATAACATACATAAAATTCATTATCATATAATATGATAAAATATATCATTAATATCTAACCTTCAAATACTAATAATATAAAACATCATTTTTAATTTTCAATCATAATAATTACACTATTACCTTTATAAAATTAAAAAAACTTATTAAAATAATTATTTAAAATTATTTATATAAGATTAAAATAGTTTTTAATTATTAATTTTTAATAAATTAATAAATGTATCACGTATATACTTTTAAATACGATAACACGATTAAATAAACATATCACGTATACATGTTTAAACACGATAACAAGATAAAGTAAATGTATTTAAACGTATTTGTAGTGTCAGACACGATTAGACACGAAATATGTTAATATTAAATTTAAAACTTATTTAACTCATATATTTTCTTATCACATTAATGTGTTGTATCTTAAATTATTAAATCTGGAGGTATGGTTGGAGTTGAGGTGAGGCCTTTGGTTAAGACTTTTAAGTACAGCCGCAGTCATCAAAAGTTTGGTTTCGGCAATCTTGGTTCTTGGCCCAGTTTTTTATTGTCCTCATTTATGTATGAAAAAATAATATTTCAATTCTGTCGGTTTAGTTAATGGAAAATTACATATTAAATAATATGAACTTATAAAACTATCATTTGTAATTAAATAACCATATGGAAGAAAAGATATGGATTTATTTTAAATTCAAATTTTTTTTATGATATAGCTTAAAAAGAATATATTAATTTATATTAATCAGTACTAGTCATGATGACTCTTTTAAGTACTAAAATCTTATTACAATATTGAAGCTTTTTTTTGTTGATATTTAATTAATTTTTTAATGACTAAAGGTAAAATAAAAAAATCATGACAAATAAGTTTTGTATATAAGATTAATAAAAATGTTGAAGTTAAAAAATGAAAATGCGATTTCATTTCGAGATATTCTAAAAAAAAAAAATTAAATAAAAAAAGACAAAACAAATAGTATGAAAAAGAATAAATAATTTGACATGATAAAAGTTTGTCCTTTGCTATTTTTTAACTGCAAGTACAAGGCAAGTACATGGACAAGAGGGAGAGGTTAATTGAATTGGGATCACTTCAGCTGACAACTTTAATGATCATCAAACAATTTGGGTCCAATTACTATTAGTTTCATAATTTTTTAATCTAAATTATATAATTTTTAAAAATTCAAATTCAAATTATTAGTAATAAATTAATAATAAACTTATGCATTGATACAAATTTTAATAATTACATTCATATTCAATAAGAGATGGAGTATTACACATATTAATATGAAATTAATGTTTAATATATTATTATTATTATTATTATAAGTTACAATTCAAAAGTGCTATATCATTTTTGCATCAACTTAGAAAGAGAGGAATTTAATTGTGAGTCTAGGGAAAGCTCTTGAGTTAATTAATTTTCCCAAGTAACACAAAAATATTACTTATTTTTAAAGGTTATATTAAATGGTTCAATATTTGAAAAAAATAAATAAGAATAATAGTAGTGTGTTAAATCACGTTGAGAATATATGTATGTGTCTAATTTATATTATTTGAATAATTATATTTTTAAACTCATTAAAATTCATTTAATTTTTTTGTTTTATAATTAAATATTAGTGTCACAAGTCGAATCTTTAGTTTAGCTTTGTACGACTTTAAACTCTGAAAATAGAGTTAGGTAAATTTATAAATAATGGATCTTTATTGCATGGACTCTTTACTTGTAGAAGAGAGAGATTTTTATATTAGTTTAGATCTATCTTGACCCTTATATCTCTCATGGGAATCCTACATAAGTGAAGATCTAAGTTTGTTTTAATACCACTTATCACAGGTTAAAATTTAAGTCTAACCTCGTACAATCTTAAATTTTAAAAATAGAACTTAACTAAGCCTATAAATTACAAATTCATGATTTCAACTCAAAAGATATATCTAATAAGTGGTACAAGACACATGTTTATATACCTAAGATCCATCTCATCTTTTATTGATATGTGATATGTGACATTAGGTCTATGCTTTATATATATATGTATTAAAAATAATCTTATAAGAAAAGGATTACTTATGAATGCAATTATTCCAAAGAAAGTGATCCAAGCAATAACTGTCCCACAAAATATTCTGACTATTAGGGGCCACTATTTGGCGTACCACTCATTGAATATTGTCCTTTAAATATTTATTTAAACAAAATTTGTACAAAAAAAGGGAAGGGCACATTGGCCACTTGCTTTGCCATTTTGCTCTGCTTATGGTCCTTGTCCCCTCCACTGCTGAATAGCAAACATCAAAACAAGCAATAGCTACATTACCTTGTAGATTGAAGCTGACTAATGATAAGTCCATCCCACAACACAAAGGATAATGTTGTTTACAACTCAATCTCCTTGTCTCTTTTCATCACTCTTTTCAATTCATTTTCTTTATATCAATGCATATGATCATTTTTAGCCAATGATTTTTATATACAAAATTTTGAGAATAAAATAAAATAAAATAAGTGAAACGAAAAAGCATATGAATTGTACTTTTGTTTATTCGTGATTGGAATAACAAAATTTTATACTTGATGCATTATATCAATGTTATAACGTGCCGGTCTAAAACCTCGATTGCTTAACATGGAACGTTATCATTTTTTTATCTAAATGTGATTAGCCATTTGATTGAATATATTTTTTTAGTAAAATCTTAAACTCAAGATACCATGATAGTCAATTAAAGTTGGATTGCCATGTCTCTTTTCCAAATTTTAGTTTCATTATCTTCTCTTAAGTGGTCGTGCCAATTTCAGTTAAATTTTTATTTCTTTAAAATTAGAGTGTCTACTGTTTGTATATAATTTTATATACAATTAATATACATCTCATTATATTATAACAAAATTTATAATTTGATCATGTGGTAAGTTATTGTATACAAATTGGTGATGTATCGAGTATAAATTTGATGATGATAATAAAAAAAATTATATTAGTAAGGTTTTTTATATAAAAAAGTGAGAAAAAAAAAAGAGAAATATAAAGGGAAAATGTATGGGCTTGATCGGGATGATAGGCTCATGTCCATGCAAATTCCATTAGTGAGCATGGGAGTGTACCTGACAAATGTAGTTGGGTAATATTGGAAAAAAGAATCTGACCACAAGCAACTTTTTAAAGTAGGAAATAGAAAGAAAGCAAAGAAAAAGAAAGAGAGAATGAGCCATGAGACACAAACATTTTATAGTATCTTTTTGTGGGACTTACAGTACGTTTGCTTTTCCATGTCTCTTTGTGCTCTCTCTCTCTCTTTCTCTCTCTCTCTCTCTCTCTCTACTCATTGATTTGTAGCTGTTGAAACACTGGAAGAGCCCAAAATTCAACAAACAGTGGTTAGTGAATTAGCTACTTTCTTCCTTTCTTTTTTGTTTTTTTGGTTCTGACTTCTCTGACGTTGCTCATCATCCCCATCTCTCTAAACCTCTGATTTCCCACAATTGTATGCTTCTTTTTCTTTCTCTCTCTCTTGGCCATCTTATCTCCATTAATTAACTTTTCATCTTCAACTATAACTGTACCATTTGTGGTAAAAACTAAAAAAAAGAAAACATCCATAAGCCAGAGCTCTGTCTTGTCTTTTGATACTTCTCATCTCCTAGCTTCCATAGCTCACGAAGTAGCATAGTACTCAACCTTACTTTGCTGCTTCAAAGATATACCAAGTAAGAATCTTTTTCACCAACTATCTCATAGGCGATGGATTTGATTTTTCTCTTTTCTTTTTATTTTTGTTTGGGTTAGCTTTTGTTTTGTGTTACTAGTTTAAGCTTAAGCTTTTTTGCACTGTTTATTTTAATGTTGTTGAAAGTTTTTTTTTTTTTAATTTACTCTTTGTTCTCAGTTGTGGATTTTGTCTAATTCATTTTACCTGAAAGGTCATCTGGGCTCTCTTGTTTTCTGTTTCTTTTTATGATTTTTTTTTTGTTCCTTTTTAGTGAATTCAGATGCATTTTCCTTATCAATTGTTGCGGCTGCTTATTATGCTTTTGGTGAAAAATTAGACAGTCTCCTATTCTGACCACAATTCATTTTCACTTGTTTTACATTCTGAAGTCAATACTTTTCTTTTTTCTGAACATAAAAGATAGGAGAAACAAAACAAAAAAAGGTGTAAAAATGGTTCTTTGATTCCACTGTTCTGATAGAGAGAAGTATGGAAAAGAAAAAACCTGAGGTTGAATTTTAAAGAAGGGAAATTCTCTGATTGGGAATAGCAACATGAAGAAGTAGCTAATTGGATAAAGAGAAGTGGAGACAAATAAACCACTTTTTCCAGGGCAATTCTGTATATTCTTCATGCATGTCAGTTTAAACCCATGAATAAAGCATATATGGATAAGAATCACCTATTGCTTTGAATTACTTCAGTGAAGCTTCTTACTTGTATCCAATTCTCTCCTGCTTTTTCCATTAATCTCTTTGACTGATTAGTTGTCAAATATGTTCTAAAATTAGGTAGGATATATCCAGAATCCGGTGGAGGATGCTACTTATAAATTGTTTAAGTATTGTGCGGATAGCTAAAAGTGAAAGGTGGAGAGTTAAGGCACTGAATCACTTAGTTAATTTTATATGTGACTCAATTCACTTAGTTCAACCAAATGCCTAGCGCAATATTCTTGATTCAACACCATTCTTGAGAAGGAAATGGACTCAAGAATGTAAATTTTGTTTCTTCCTTAAATCTCCATAGTGTTTACACTGTGTTTGTGTCTCTCCAATTTAATTCCTCTGCTGAAAGAGTTTCTCTTTTTCCTATATTGATAACTTGTAGATATCAACGAGCTTCTTGTTGCATTCATGTAATTGATGCTCCAAGGAAGTGTATGATGCTATTTTCTTCTTTATTATCAATTTTTACATGTGACCAACCATAGGAAGGGGAAAGCATGTGTAATTTTCCGGGCAATAAATACCTCAACTCTGGGATGTTTCATGGCCACCTGCAATCTCACATCTTGTTGGTTTAGAGTTGCTAGTTTCAAGTCTCTAACACACATTTTAGGCTCATTTATTTGCTTAGCTCTTGCCTGAGCCTGACTCTAATCTCTTGAATTCTTCTGATATCTCTTGTACAAATGCAATAAAGCCTGTCCTCACCGTTTTTTGAGGCTCTATCAGTGCTTTTTACCTCGGAATATGTCTTGGGTTGTATGCGCCATGGCAATGTGTCCTTGCGTACAGTAACCCATTAAAAAAAAAAGAAAAGAAAACAATCTGATCACTTGAACGAGGAACACTAGAAACCTCACATGTTGCCCCCTCTATCATGAATAACTGATGACCCCCTATTCTACTGCTAGGAGAAAAAAACTAGAGAGTATTAATTGTTATGCTTTAAAATAAAATTTTTTTATGCCGTAATAATTGTCATCAGGCCATGTTTTCCCCAAACCAATTTAAGGCAGAGAATCCTCTTTGGCGAAAAGAAATCGTTGCTCTCTGTTAATTGGTTGTATTGCTTATGCAGCTGGAAAATTGTAACTTTAGGAAGGAGCATTAAGAATTAGGGTAATTTTGAATTCATATACCAAGTTTGTTACTCCTTATTTCCCATGCATGCTAGTGTTGCCAATTATCAGACAACTTGCTCCATACTTTTGATATATGTTTTCAAGTGAAACAAAGATATTTTTATTTTTGGAAATATTTACTAAAATATTTATAAGGGGAGTCAAAAGTTTAAAGAAAGTTTAGAATATTTTTGTGGTGGAGAATTTTCATATCATTGTCAAGTTGTGTGGTTTGAGAGCTTGTTTTCGAGTGGCGTACATGGACAAGCTTGTAGGAAAGAAAGTAGAATTTCAATCTGTAGTCTACTGATTTGGAAGAAACAATAAAACCTGACATCTTGAACAGAAGGCCCAAGGGTTAAAGGACATAAAATGTGTCTGACCATGAAATTTCTTTGTTGCCCCTTAATCGGTTAGTGGGTAGGTGTATTCATTTTGTCCTCACTTACAGTGTTTCCACAATTCACCCAGAGCTAGATCATCTTAGTAAGAAGTCGGACATGCCTATTACATCCAGCTATTGTTTTGATTTTGTACAGATACAAAATGTGTATGCCTCTCGAGAATGATCGAATGGTATTTGTGTTCTTGCACGTGTAAGTGGAGATTGTTACATAATTTTGTTAAACAATGTTGTCTATATTCTTAGGGTTGTTTTTTTCTGAAGGAATCAAATAGAAGTTGGCATGCTTACAATAAACATGAGGGCTTGCTTGTCAGTTTGCCAAGCATGAGAGACTGTAATAGACCTGCCACTCTTACCCTTTGCATTTTTCTTTCTCACTTGTAACTTTTAGCAAATAGTCCATTTTTTTCAATACATGCAGGTGTTGAAGAGCTAAGTAACTAGCGCTATTTGCATTCATACCGGATATCAAAAGCAACAAGCACCAGGCATTGCTGCCTTTACCTGAGCATGACACCACCAAACCCTGGGTTAGAATCTGAAAATGATTCAGAAGCAAGCAGCCAAGTGGCTTCCAACATATCTGCACAAGAAGCAACCCCTGATGCCTCAAAGGATAGCACAACCACTACATCATGCCTCGCAAATCCCATAAAGGTTCAACCAGGAACAGGGTCTGTTTCCCTTGACCTGACTCTTCATTTCAGTGCCACTGACGCTGAGATGAAGGGCATCGGTGACACTAGTAGTGAGATAGCAACCCATAGTTTGTCAGCCACAATCCCAAGGGTTTTCTCTTGTAATTATTGCAGGCGCAAGTTCTATAGTTCACAGGCATTGGGTGGACACCAGAATGCTCATAAGAGGGAGAGGACAATGGCAAAGCGTGCTATGCGGATGGGGATATTCTCTGACCGATATACAAGCTTGGCATCTCTGCCCCTTCATGGTTCTACATTTCGGTCCCTTGGAATCAAAGCTCATTCTGCCATGCACCAAGGAATCATTTCATCACAGAGGCCTATTGATACAAGAGCTGGAGCAAGGTTTGATCAAGGCTATTTTGGAATGCCAATGTTCATGGAAGATGATGATGTTGACTTGTTTTGGCCAGGTAGTTTTAGACAGGTGAATGAAGGAGTTAGTGGTAACCCGGCTTTGGAGTTTGCTCCAAATTCAACTCAAAGTTCAAATACGGGTTTTGTAGCGATGGCATCACCACCAAGAACAGATTCATCTTCGCCTGATCTTACTTTGAAGCTCTAATTATATTAAGGCTTCTTTTCATCTAAACATGCTACTCATTATGGTGCTCACTCTGTACAGTGAGATGCATTAGCAATGGCTGCTAGCTCCTAAAAATATTTTTGCTAGATTTCTTTAACCGTTAAATTTTCTATTTTTACCTGTGCCATTGGTTTGCGGCTGATGTGCAAAGTTTGGGGTATGAAATGAAAGCTATAGCTTGCAGTGATGGTGGTACTATTGCTTTTTGGCCATGTTTGATGCACTAGATTATGAGGATTACTTAAAGCCTGTACCCGGAGCAACATTGAGCTTTCCGACTAGCGGGGATATTTCTACCATCTTAACATTTTGCTTTGGGAGGCAATAAACCCACACCTATTTGCTCTTCCTTAATTGTAATGAGAGCTATATGTAGCAAATACTCTGCTTTGAAGCTTCTGTGACTGAGGATGTGAACTGTTCATTCATCCAACAAGAATAATATGATAGGTTAAGCTTCCCTTTTCTTATTTGCACCAATTCATGGTATAGAGGCAGGAATTAGGCAGAAATTCTAGGATAAGTCGGTTCAATCACCTTTCTTTATTCAGATCAGATCAGGTTTAGAGATTAGAACGGATCCAATCTGCCAAACTCCAACCAGATTAAGTTCTAGTTTGTTAGAATTTTGAAAGGCTTAAGAGGTGGTGGAGTGCTAAAATAAAAGAGGAAGATAATCACTCAGTTTCATTAATAAGGGTAATGGTTTTTATAATTTTACAAAAGAGAATGTTAAAAAATAAATAGATAAAATTAAAAAAAATAGATAACATTACTTGAAATTGTCACATTACTAAATTTGTGAGTTGTTCCTCACATTTGCTTTAAGGACCAAAACATGGTCAATATAAACAATTAAATAACCACCAAGTAAAAGATATGTAATTAACACACGGTCCTACTTCTCCAAATTGAAAACTAACTTTTCACATAGTATTGCAAGCAGAGCCTAATTTTAATACACCTCTTTAAGGTCAACTTTCAATACTCCCAATTTGGATTAGAATTCAAATCTATCCTTTAGAGTCATATGTTCCATATTCACTCCCATGCTTATCCTGTAAGTCTACCATGGATAAATAATTCCATCATTGCCTTGGAGGCAAGGACACTCTTATCTTCCAACACTCTAAGAGCTTATTGACCTCTCAGGCATCTTGGCCATGAATAACACCTCCTCATTCACCTCATGTTCCTAGACTACTCAGCTTTTTCTTCTTTTTGATCAGTTTTGTTTTTGCAAACTTTCTCCACGTAACCAAGTTGATTACAAAACCTGCATATAACATTTGGTCTGTACCAGGAAAAATGCTCATTATGATTGTATTTTTTACAATAAGAACAAGGAAGGAAAGCCTTTTGCTTACCTTGCTTCTTATCACCATTTTTCTTCTCACTTGCATGTGCCAGTAAAGCATTTTTTACATGATCTTCCTATCTCAAAGCTTATCTTTGCTCTTAAACTTAAAGAGCATTTATGAGCATTGTCACAGTTAATGTGGACATATCTTTCCAAGTCATCTAGAGAAGATATCTTGGCCTTAAATTTCTCTGGCAAGCTTATAAGAAATCTGTTGACTATTCTTCTCTCTAGTGAAATTTTTTCAAGTAATCTCATCTGATTGACTACTTTCAAAACCTCCTTTGAGTAATCTTTCATACTTTCCTCATTCTTCATCTTCAATACATCAAACTGTCCAAGTAGATTTAGAGCTTGTATTTGACGAGTTCTATCACTGCCATGAAACTCAACCCTCAACCTGTCCCATGCTTCTTTACCATACTCACAATCCATTATATGAGTAAAAATTGAATAGGAAACAATAGAATGAATATAAGATGAAGTTTTATACCTTTTCATAATTTCTTCATTATGCTGTTTTAATTGTGCGATTGTTGAGTTTGATTGACTCATCTCAGGAGGATTTCCACCAACTTCAACGATCTCTCAAAGATCGAACGTACGAAAATACAGTTTCATTTAGTTTTCTCTTGTAAAAACGGATAGAGCAACAACATTGAAATTTGCAAGAAAAAAAAATAGCTAACAAAGATTTTTAAAAGGATTTTACACCAACACAGTTTCTTAAAGATAACAACTTTGACACCATGTTAGAATTTTGAAAGACTTAAGAGATTGTTGAGTGTTGAAACAAAAAAGAAAGATAATCACATCTTCAATACCATGTTAGGATTTTAAGAGACTTAAGAGATTGTTGAGTGCTAAACAAAAAAGGAAGATAATCACTCAGTTTCATTAATAAGGATAACGGCTTTTATAGCCTTACAAAAAATAATGTTAAAAAATAAATAGATAAAATTAAAAGAAAACATATAATATTATTTGGGATTGCTATTACTAAAAGTCTGTTTGGTTTGATTTTTTTTAACTTAAAAGCTATTATGAAACTCTTATAAAAAATGATAACTTTTAAAATTAAGTTAAATCTGTTTGATAAATTTACTTTTATAAGTTTTTTTTATAAATAAGCCGTTTGACAAAATAATTTATATAAGTTCTAATTTTGATTAAAATTATCAAAAAAGATATTTAATAAATAATTTTCTATTAATCACAAATTCCTTTGTTCATAATGAAAAAGTATTAATTTTATTTTTTTATTTATAAAAAGTATAAAAATTATTTTTATATAACATAAATTTTATAATAAATAAATCATATAAAAATGAAAACAAATAATGTTGTAATTATTTTAATAGATGGGGATATTTTTGAAATAAAAAGAAAAAGTTTTCTTAAAAAAAAACGTGTTTTTCTAAAAAATTTTGTTTCAAAATTTTATTTTTTAAAAAAAAAGACTTAATTTTTTAAGAGTTTTTCTAAATTTTTATTTGGCATGAATTTTGCTTTCAAGAGATGAATAAACTGAAAAAAAAACCAAGCCAAACATGCACTAAGTTTGTAGGTTGTCTCTCATATTTGCTTTTAACAGCCAAAACATGGCCAACATCTAAAATCAAATAACCACCAAATAAAAGAAACTAAATAACTATCAAGTAAAAAACATGTAATTAACACACAATATTACTCTAAATTGAAAACTAACTTTTCACACTAAGGAGTATTGCAAGCAGAGCCTAACTCCAACATAGTTCTAAACCCTGGGCAATTACAATCATCTTCCCTTTCTTTGCCAGGTTTCCTTCTTGACTCACCGCATTCTAGACATCCCTCAGCCTTGGCAACACCCTTATCAATTCCCTTGTCTTCGAATCCATGCTTCTTATCATCAATGTGCATCTCATTCTTGGCAACACCCTCAGCAGCCAACTTCTCTTTCCCACCTAATGACACTCCAATAAAACCTTAGCCATGCAACTTAGACAGAAAATCTTATCTGCATTCCCGTTCATAGCAAATTCCATATCTAGAAAAACTCATCTACTACCTTTTCATATTCAGGCAGCCGTATGTCCTGAAGATGCGTCCACCTCTTATCAATTGCCATGTTTCTGTATGCAATAATATATAAGGCCCCTCAACTTGTCAAATTATCAAAAGTACTCAAGCTAACATTGATTTTTACTAAAGCATATGAATTAATCAGTAAGCAAAGAACATCAACAAACACCAAAGTTGCAGCCCGAGGATTTTCAATTCCTGTCACTTAGATTTATCGTGTCCTGAAAAATCTAGCCTAAGTTTTAATAGACAAATTTCTAGGTAGTCGAGTTTCTTTCTTTAAACCGATTAAAGTAGAGCATTTATAGTCCAAATAATGATGCAGATATGGAAAACCAGAGCAATAGCTATAACCTATTATATAGGGTAAAAAGAATGTAGAAGGAAAATCTTGTCTCATAGCTTATCTTATTTCCCTATTAAAGGTGAGCCAGTTCAGCAGCAAGACAAAACTATATCACAAATCTGAAATCTTGTAATTAGTTTGTGGCTCAAGATAAGTGAATTTAGAACATATCAAATACAGAAAACAAAAATGTATCCGACAAAACGAAAAGATTTTTTTGGTTTGCCTTTGAAGCCCAAATCCTCGAGCAGACAGATTTCACTATATAAAAAGGATGAAGTTCATAAGGATTATTGCCCTCAACCTCATCAAACAACCTTAAAACCTTAGGAGAAACAATTATATTTTTTGCTCATAGAACATTAATGGAATCAGCCTTTGACTTGGGGATGTGTATGATCTACAGGAAATTGAGGCCTCAACATTTGCAACGGATCATCATTTGATTCATCAGTCCAACTGCCAAGAGTCTTTATTTCAAATAGTCTCTTGGTAAAGGATTATTTGTGTGTTTCTCAGAACCAGGATACATTTCCACCTCAAAAACATGTGGCGATTGAGGATTTCTTTGCTCCGCATTCAGTTCTTCCTGACCAGAGTTGTTTGCACCAACACATTTTTCTTCCACTCCCTTGTCTTCCATTTTATTCTTCTTATCAATATGCATCTCATTCTTGGCAACACTCTCAGCAGTCAATTCCTCATTCCCATCTGATGACAGACACTCTAATAGAACCGTCGCCATGGTACAGCCAATTAGCATAAGTTTGTTCCATTCCCCATTCAGAAGAATCACCTTACTTCATCTCGTGCCTTCTGATCACTGTAGTTGCATTTGCGGCGTGGACAGCAAATTTTATCTTCACAGCAAATGCCATATATAGAAATTCCTCTACCCCCTTTTCATAGTCAGGCAGCTGTCTAACCTGAAGATGCATCCCGCTCTTATCAATTACCATGTTTCTGTATACAAACATTACATAAGGTCCATCAACTTCACAACTAATCACAAGTAATCAGCCTCGAGTTCATATATGTTTTTAAGTGCATAAACTAATTAGGAAGCAAAGAACAGTGACAAACTTTAAAATTCGAACAATGAGTCAAATACACCTCAAAAGTTCCCCAATTCCTATCACCAGACCGCTGAATCTTGAACAATTTACCCTAAGCTTTAATCCATATATTTGTAGGCAATCCACTTTCTTTCTTTAAGCCAACCAAGTAAAGCTGCTACTGTCCAGATACTGATGCAGATATGGGGAACCAAACAAATAGCTATCATGTATAGGGAAAAAAAAATGCTTTGTTCATCTTATTTGCCTGAGCCAGTACAACTTCTAGAAGGCAATTCCACAGCAAAAAACCACTCACTCAAAAATCTGAAATCATATAATTCCTTGTAATTGGCATCAGCTTAGGTCCACATTGAGCAAACAAAAGCATCAAACACAAAGGGATAACAAAAAGGCAAGTATCCAACAAGATCAAAAGGATTAATATGATTTGCCTTTATAGCTAACACCAAAAAACACAGAGGTGACATAAAGAAGATTTAACTATAGTAACAAAAGATGAAATTCACAACAATTGCTGCCTATTAAGGATAAGCCCTCCACGTCACACAAAACTCTAAGCCTTAATTCCCCTAATAGACAGTTGCTTGCATTTTTCTGCTTACAAAAATGACTTATTAGTATATAGTAGTGGGTCCAAAAACAGGATGTTAAAAAGTTCCAGAGAGCAGGGCATCGGCATCCCCGAAACTTGATGCAAAATATGTCGGATAAAGTTGCACCAAAAGAACAAAAAAAGGTTACTGGATAAAGGGAGTGAACTGTGAACACCCCATGCAAGCCGGTGGACATTCCAAACACAAAAATCCAAAAGTGATTCCAAGTTCAAGCCATTCCAACAATATTAACTCATGCAAAACAAACAACTCCATTACTTTACAATTTAGCTAAAGAATACTCAAGAAAGCCGAAAAATCAGCTTGATGAAACTTCCACAGTATCCAACTTCTCAACATAACCCCAAAGGCACATATCAACTGGAACACAAGTAAATATCTGAATGTTGACTAAATTTCCCCAGAGTTTCTCAGCAAACAAACATAACCCATACCATAATAAAGATACACATGCATCTAATCTAACAAAAATCATTCATTTCTCCCACCAACCAAACATAAATAAGACCCCATTCTCTACATTTTTCTAACGTTTTGCTACCATCCAAGAAAGCTTAGTACTAAAATTTTACTTTCGTCAGCAGGAGTATCTCTTCAAGAGAGTTCCAAACCACACCGGACAAGTCAAAATAAAATAAAATAAAATAAAAAGGCACCTTTTAAAAGTTTTTATGTATATGTCAATAAAATATGGCAAGAAGTTAAAACAAACCTGTCGTCTTGTCAGTCAAGAGAATATTACATTACACATGCGTACAAAACCCATATTTCAGGAGGTAGTTCGGGTCGAATGGATAATGGGCCTAATGGGCTTAGCGATTGCTTCGAATGTAGTACGGGTTCATTGACCATTTGGAGGCCTACTTAAATGTATTGTTCTTTCGGTCAAGTATTCTGGATAAGCAAATTACAGGGTCTGGAAGTAACCGATGCTCTGTTTTTTTCCCTTCGTAGAATATTGAAGCGTTTGTCCTTTGCATTCGTGCCGACTGGGAGCAAGTTCTAACTCATGAACAGCTTGTGGATACCTTCGGGAAAATTTGTCGAGGCAGCCGTTCTGTTTGGTGGCTTTGACCATCTTGAGGACCAGCTCATCAAAGAATGATGTCATGATTTTGGAACTTTGAATGCTTCAAAATAGATTGGTTCTGTTTCTGTTTTGAATTCAAAGTACAAATTCAATACTCTATCGGTTAACGGACGTCAAACATTCTTAAATCAATTAGGATGGATCAAAAGCGGTGGTGGGAGGTGACAGTCACCTTCAAGTTTTTCAAATTTAGTATTATTATATTTAAATTTTAAAATATATAATTTCATCATTTTTAATCAAATCAAACAGTCTATTTTAAAATAATAATATATCACTTTTATGTAAAATTCTAAATTCATCATTGTAATCAATATTCTAAAGATTACTGGTCGGATTATCATACTTCAATCTTCCTCTTATGCTTGGGGGCATACTATATAAGCATGGATGACCATTTCAGGTGTACGGTGCAAAATTTAAATCTAAAATCATTTGAATTAAAACAAATGACGTAATAAATTGAGTCAATACAGCGTCTTTGACTTGAAAATAAAAAATTCGAAATTAGGAATTAGGAAAAAAAGAAAAAAGAAAATAAATATTTAAGCAGGGAGGGCAACTTGCAGGAACATAAGGGCAATAACGTGTTGACTTTCCTCAGCTCAGACAAAGTTAGGCCTTGTGCTCATACTGCAGTTGACGAGAACTGGCAAGACCACAGATAAACACTTGAGATACTTAGCCGCCAGCAGTTAAGAAGAAAGGCGAAAGAGATTAGTCTCAGGGGAACAAGGACCGGTTCAAAGCCTTGACAAAAAACAGAAGTTTCATTAAGGTGCAGAGTCTCTTCCTCAGTTTGCTTAAAGGAATTGGATAATTGGGGTACCATCAAATCATCAGTATTGTTGTTAGCATAAAAGCAAAAAAAATGGTGTTACCAATATATATCACATCTCCTTCTCGATTCGTGATAAGATAAAATTATGAAGTCAGTAAATTAAAATGGATAATATTTTACAAGAAATGGTGCGAACTCTAACTATTAGTAATGTGTCATTGAAAACAACGAATCTTATCTTCGTTGAAGTAAAAAAAAAAATATTCTCTTAATATCTTTTTTTTTATTTTTTCTTTTATAACAAAAATTCTATTGTTTTTTAACAATCTTCTTTCATTATCGATAATTGATTTTAATATTTATGAAGAAAATTTTGAAAATAAAATTTTAAATGAATTAAACTAATATAAAAAAAATACATTCTTAAAATCGCTTTTGAAAGAAATTAATTAAAAATACCTTGGAATATATTCAATGCTCTAACATAAAGCTGAGTCATTTGTTAACTCAAACAAGTTTTATCCTCATTGTTAAATCCAACTATATGTTAATTAAAAGTTGAATATTTAATTTTGATCGGTAATAGTAAGCAGTTCTTAAGAAACTGGACAATCTATCTGCCCAAGATTTCTTGGCCCACGTCTTATATTCAATAATGGAGCTCAAATTGATTAAATAAAGACAAGATAGGAATATGTATTAAAGCAATTTAAAGGCAAGGTTCTTAATCAAATGTTAACAATTTTTAGGGGCCAGGGTCTACTGGTGCTCTAGTCCTAACCAGGCACCGGCCTTGCTTATTTACCTTCTTGAATTAGATTATATATGCCTAAAAAGGTGATAAATCTGGTAAAATAATCTTTACTATATTTATGTATTTAGAATATTTTTAACTTAGCACATATAGAGATGACAATAATGATATCATGTTGAATTTTCAAGATAAAAATTCAATCTAAAACTTAATAATAAATAAAATAACTTTTTAATTTAATGAATATGAAATTTCTTTATCATCATTTTATTTTAATTTTGAAACATGTGGCACGTATTTGCATTAAGCCCTTGTCCTACTGACTTGGACTTTTAAGCTACCAACACATCATTGTGAACAGTAAAACTTTGGTGTCCAACATATTTTATTATTATAGTTATTTTTTATCCAATCCTTGTTGGGTTACATAAAGTTTGAAATTGAAAATACATGTGCTTGTAATCCAAAATAGATACATGAGATTCCAGTCATTTCATTTGCTTCAACAGCACGAAACTTAGGTTTGTGATGAGCATATGAAGAAAAATTTTGGCTAAGATTAAGAAATCTCTTGGAAAGAGACTACCAAGATGTTGGTAGGGCACAGGGGAACAGTTATTGGAGCAGGTACTCAAAAATTGATTGTGCAAAGGGAGGAATTTTTGTTTCCAAGGTTGTTCACGAATCTAGAGGAAAAGCAACCAAAGTACTTTACACCAAAGCATACTTTGTCATAAGATTCTCGTTATAAATGGCACCTTTCTTCACGAAGAACCATGTATGTGCATATATTATATTATATACATGAGGATATTATATAGTTATCATAATGCTCAATCAAACAAGTAATCATCATTGTCATGGGTAAAAACTTTTATTACTATTATTATTAGTTTATATTTGGAAAAATGGGATTTAGAGATTACAAAAGAAATGGGGAGAGATCTCCACCAAAACCTTTTAGGTACCACTTGACGGACTACTTTAGCCAGATTGTGAGCAAAAAAGCATTAGGACTACTCCTAACATGAAAGAACTGGCATTCAACACACTCCATAGATAAATCCAAGAAAGTAGACCTTTGTCTTGGTATAAGGGCTTGAGGGACCTCTAGAATCTCTAGAATTAAAGCCACCAAATAGAAGAGCTTTCATTTTCTGCCTGGAAAGAGCTTTCCACATGATCAGCTGTAGCTACGGCACAAAAGCAAACATTGCCTCCAAAGTCAGGAGCAACAACCCCGATCTCGCCATCTTGCCCCCCGAACAAAACGCTGCGCCGACATTAATCTTCACAGAGCCAGCAAGCAGGAGGGCCAACCCACAACTTCGCCCTGATTACACTCCGAGTTTCAGAGCTCCTGCCTAACATGTACCGCTTGCGAGTTGCGACTCTCCCACCATTAATGTAGTTGCTGTTCTGCTCACAGCAGCTGATATTATCATGAAAGCAGCGGTTTCTATTAAACCAAAAGTAACCAGGAAACATTTAAACAGCAGTCAAGAACCCCCAAATATGTGCAGAGGAAAGCCAAATATCTAAATGGAATTCAACCGCATGGGTACACGATTCTCCAAATAGGTTACTAAATGCGCACTCAAAGAAAACATGTTACAAAGATTCACCTCGGTGGCCACGTACACCGCAGCAGACTTATATCTGAATACCTTTCTCAGTTGTAGGTAATATCTGTTGAAGAAGTCGCCACGTAAAGTACTTAAAACTTGGGCAACTAAGACCTGTGCAGACCACCACCAATCTCCAGGTAGGGGATCTTATTCGTTGGTTCACATCAATATCCACTCCTCCTAGAGAATTGTCTGGTTAAGGAATCATTCCAGATCATAATATCTGGACTTGCTCTATGACTCGATGGCATTTGCAGAATAATTTCAGCATCAACGGGTGATAGTTGATTAATTATTTGAGTAATTCTGTCAATTTGAGTAATTATAATCAAAAGAATACATGTTAATTATCTAAATTCATTAATGGAATTCAAAATTCTACCACCTTATTCGTTGTATATAAGATAAAGTTTCGGGATAGATATACTTAGTTTGTATATGCAAATACTTGAAAAGCATTACTTTGAGTGGTTTGTTCCTAACTTTGTGCTTGTTTTTGGCTAGATTTGTCCTGTCAAATAAACATAGCATCTTCTTTAAAGCTTTAAAGTCAATCAAGGTTATACAATTGTCACTCTCATCTATCTATTAAATTAATGATTTAAAGTAGATCGTACAGTGCAGTTGGAAATATCTTCTTTGGTCCGACCAAGTCCAATGTCATGACCGGCCTTGGGGGTCGGAGTACCTCGTGTCCTTGGGTCGGACTCAATCGTTGTCCACCTCTAAAATCAAATCTGCGAAGATAATCCTCTTAAGTTTGCCACAATTAATGCTAATTTAATATCTTTACCAATTTAACACTCTTCAATATCTCAATAGTATAAAAATTCGTTGAATATCGAACTATGTAATAAAATTATGCTAATCTCCAATTGTATAGTAGTGATGTTAATTTCTTCCTAGAATCCCAACATGTTACTTCAATCTTGGAAGTGAAAACGGGGACAAATCACTTCAAACTTGGAAACAAAATCGAGACATGGCATCTGGCCATCTATGGGAGTATGAAATTTTCCATGAAAGTTTCAAACACCCGTTGCTTTCCACTTTTAAAACCATGGACCTAAAATCTTGACTTTTGGTGTTTTTGACAAGAAAGAACACACTGTTGGTCATGATTGTAATTGGACAAATTATCAGATATCCCCACATGTATGATTACGAGAATCAAATTCACAAACCCTTTTCTTATTGCTTCCTTTTTCTTCTAATGTAATTATCCATATATATATATATATATAAACCCATTTTCCATCTTTGTTTTGTTAGAGAATTTGTACTCAAAGGTGAAGACTAAAGAAGTGATAATTATCGGGCCAATTATAGTCTTGAAATTGCTACATTATTAAGGGACTAGACAAGACTTCATTGTAGTATGTACGTGGTATTATTCCATGTGATGCAGAAAGAACCCAACAACAACTTTGTGGAGTTCCATTTTGTTGCATTGTGGTGGTGTGTTAATGTGGGGCATGCATCTGAAGTTCAGAGTTGCTTTACCCATTTATAAGGGGGAAAACAGTAAGAAACAAAGTTGGGAATAGGGAAAGCTTGGACAAAGCAAATTAGACAAGTAGGGTGCAACTTGACCTGGAATAACATGTGAATCAATTGACTTGACCCTACTCAAAAAAAAAAAAAATTTCTAATTCTGGTTTTTGCCTTGAAATTTCCCAATTTTATTTTTTTTTATCCATTTAATGCATCTTTTGAGCAAGTCATAAAAAGCTGCGACCCACAGATCGTGAACAAATCTTCACAGGCAGTAATGTTGATTTGTTGATTTTTGGAGTATTTTCTTGGAACAATTGAGCAAAATAGGGGATTTTGAGTATACCTTAAACATTAACTTTGAACTAGAATGGTAATAATGCTGGACTAAACTTGGGTTATGGATCTTGATAATTAATGTATTGATTTGTTTTAGAAGGAAATAAAAATCGTATAGTACCTTTCCTCTTCACCATCACAAATATGAAATTTCGAACAAATTTAATTGATTGATATAGAAAAAAAAAATCAATTGGATTAATCCATGCGGATATAATGTATTGATTATTGTCTAAAGGAGCATTTAAATTATTTTACAATAAAAAAATCTAACTGTAAAAGAAGGGAAAAAAAATAAATAATTACAACTATTTAATTCTTTCTATGTTCTTTAAACATTTATAGTACCATATAAAATGTATGTATAAAAAAAATGGAAAATATCTAAAAATGTCACAATGACGATAAAGTAATTAAACATAAACTTCAAGATTAATCCTACATTATTCGAACTAATAAAAAAAAAAGAAAAATGGAACAAAGAACACTTCTTCTGCTTAGAATTTGAATATATGAAAGAGTGATAGAAAGTCGAAACCATAGCCATGAATCTTGACTGCTACAACTTTAAATAAGAAACTTCTCATCACCCCCTCTAACATCTCTTTTGACCCTTAGTAGCATTGACTCCAATTTAGCACTGCCTTAAAAGCTCTCCCCATGCAGAAGCCTCAAAGTTCTCTCACATAAAACAATATTAAGTTATGCAATTTACCCTCCACAATTATTCAAAATTTTTTTTTCCATTTTTCTTTATTGAAAATAGAGATCCAAATTTGCATTTTTTTAAAGTAAAGAAATACATATTCTTACCATCGAGACAAATTGGTAATTACGAAAAAGATTTTTATAAGAATAATATATTTATAAGAATAATACCTTAATCAGCATTAATAAGTCGCCCTCAGCAATGATTATAAAAACTTGAGAAAAAAGAAATATAAAGAGAAAAATAATAG
The DNA here is from genome assembly GCA_036013995.1 of Theobroma grandiflorum. Classification (NCBI taxonomy): domain Eukaryota; kingdom Viridiplantae; phylum Streptophyta; class Magnoliopsida; order Malvales; family Malvaceae; genus Theobroma; species Theobroma grandiflorum. The sequence goes on from CP142127.1 coordinate 3,986,484, forward strand.
CGTGTTATGGTTAATGGTATAAACGCTTTGAAATTGCCAGCCGTTGTTGGGGAGGTCTTATGGTTTGCTAAAGAAAAAAGAATCAAAAGCCAAAAAAAAAGCTACCTACAGAATCTTTCCAAATTTTTCATTTTGTCCCTCCATTTCTACTTCTCTATTATCTCTCCTTTTTCTCTTTCTGTCTCTGGTAAGTTAGGTCTCTCTCTCTCTCTCTTATTTTTTTTCTTTTTCGTTTTATTTGTTTCTCTGTTTCTCTGTGTCTGATAAGGTCATGTTTGGAGAGAAAGATCCCTCAAGTGATCTCCCTTGTGTAGGAGATGAAAACTCTCAAAGCAAGCTTTCACGTTTGTTTCAAACCAAGGAGAGTTCAGTTGAAAAAATGAGTTTTTTACAAAAGGGTATTGATTTCCTTAGAGAATCAAAGGTGGGTCTTGATGGAGGCTATGCTTTACCAAGACCTTCAAAGCCTGGGAACTCTGGATCCCAAGAACTCACTCTTAGCTACCTTTGTGAAAATCCCAAACTGGGATTTTGTTCTGAGAAAGAGTTTCCCGGGAAAACCCTGTTGGAGAAAGTTACTAGTTACAAAGGGAAGGAAGTTGTTGATTCTGAGAATTCAAATCAAGATGAAAAATGGGTTGAAAGAGATTTCTTGAATTTGAGTGAAAATAAAGGGGTTTCTTCAAAAAGAGAGGTAGAGGAGGATTTTCAAGAAAGAGAGAATAGTAATAGGGAGAAAAGGCCGAAGCTTGAAACTTTGAATCTGTCTTTAGCTTTACCTGATGTGTCTCTCTCTTTAACTGCATCAAATGCTTTGCAAAATGGTGATCCTCAACAACACAGGCCAAGGCCTAGTAGGAGTGTACAGTCTTTAGCACCATCAAACAATAACACACAAACCACATGTTCTAATGATTTCACTACTGCTTCATTGTCATACTCGTATTCTCTGCCGTTTTCACATAATCCTAGCTGCTCATTAACAAGAAATTCAACTGAGAATTATGAGTATTCTGTGGGGAAAGATGATCAAATTTGGTGTGGTGGTGAGGGTACTAATGGATCCGTGCATAGTCGGTTCAGGCCAATTGCTGATGGAGTTGCTTTGGCCAATCATGGTGGTGCTGGTGGTGGTGGGGGCTTTTCCATGATGCAGGTTAATCGTCAAGTGAATAAAGATTCGTGCAATAGTCTTCATAGAACCACTAGTTCAGATAATCATTCCTTTTTTCCATCTGAATTGCCTGCTAGGCCGCGTGTAGATAATCTTTCAGGGGATTCGAGGAGGAGGGATTCAGAGAATTTGAGAGTTTTAGAGAGTATGGATGGAGGGAGATCCCGAAAGATTTCAAGACCGGAGAGAATTCTTCGTGAGATTGTGTCAGAATCGATTCCTGCCATGGCTCAAATAATGCAGGAGCTGCCTGATGAAACGCTAGAATTGACCAAAGAGTACTTGAGAAATATTATAGCGACTCCAGAGAAGAAGGAGGAATTAGTGGGACTTCAAAACCGGCTTGAGAGGAGATCTGATCTTACCAAGGAGACTCTCTCAAAGTGCCAAAAGGACCAGCTAGAAATTTTAGTTGCAGTCAAAATGGGCCTTAAAAGCTTCTTGTCTGTAAAAATGCGGCTTCCCACAACTGAGCTGCTGGAGATTTTCTTCTTTATGAGATGTAGGAATCTGAATTGTAAGAGTTTGCTGCCTGTTGATGACTGTGATTGTAAGATATGCTCAGGGAACAAGGGGTTTTGCAGTTCTTGTATGTGTCCTATCTGCTTAAATTTTGATTGTGCTAACAATACTTGCAGTTGGGTTGGTTGTGATGTTTGTTCCCATTGGTGCCACGCTGCCTGTGGTATTCAGAGGAATCTTATCAAGCCAGGTCCTAGTTTAAAGGGGCCATCGGGGACTACAGAAATGCAATTTCACTGCATAGGATGTGGTCATGCTTCAGAAATGTTTGGGTTTGTTAAGGACGTGTTTTTATGCTGTGCAAAGGACTGGGGTCCAGAAACACTGAAAAAGGAGCTTGATTGTGTGAGGAAGATTTTCAAGGGCAGTGATGATTCAAAAGGCAAGGAACTGCACATTAAAGCTGATGAACTTTGCGCCCAGCTCCAAAATAAGATGATATCTGCTTTAGATGCATGCAGCGTCATTATTCAGTTCTTCAACTGTAAGTATCTTTTGTTCTGTCTCTTTCTCTATGCAAACTTCATTATGAAAGCACATCAAACAAATTTCATGGTATACAGACATATTGCATCTCGATCAATGTTCTCCTAGTTTCTTCTTAATGGCCTTGTTGTTGCATGCATGTATGTTAATGTTACTTGCATAGCATGACAGTGTAGGAGTGAAGAGAAAGGGTTTCAATTAAACTATTAAGTACTAGTGTTAAAACTTTCAGTTATAGATGTGTGTGCTAATTATAGTGTTGGAATACCATATACAGTGGAAGATATATGCAGAGAGGTCAGAGAACATAGTAATATTATTAATGGCTTGTAAGATGCTCCCGTCAGCACCTAAAAATGCTAACATTAATTGACCAAATTTGAAAAAATTACCACCTCCCATTTTTTTATACTAAGGAGAGGATACCTATCCCTGGCATTTCATAATCTCATGATGAGTTGAAATCTTTTGTTGAATTGGAAGACCTGAATCCTACTCTGTGCCACTATGCTTGAAAGGCTGGTAGAAAAGCAGAAATATGTACTATACTAAAGAATTTCATGTTAAGATACCATTTGACTTTGAATCTGTTTAATCAGTCTTTTCCCTACATTTCCAGAAAATAAAATCTACTTGCCTCTATTTTTGATAGATTGATGCCTTAGCTAATGTAAAAGAAACTAAACCACATAGAAGAGGGACCACTTTTCTAAGATTTCCACATGGTTAAGGTTTTGAACTAAGATGGTTGAGATTTAGTTTCTCTTGATCCTTATATATCCTGTTAGAAGATAATAATAGCTCTTCCTTTTCTCTGCATATCAATTTATTACCTTCAAACTAAACATATTTCAGCTATTGAGATAATGGTTTTCCATAAACTGAGGCAAGACAAAAAAGTGTCTCTCATGTAACGAGCCTTAAGTCATCCTTTAAGTTTGAGATTACTAAAATGATTCTGGAACTCCACTAACACAGTTCCTGGTTATAAAACTGTAAATTAAAAGCTTTGCCTGCAGGTTCTTCCTGATGGCTTGGTTAGTTTTATCAGAAAATTTACGTAACTAGGCTTTCTCACATTTTTGTATGTAAAAGGGAAAAAAAAGAACTGAATAAATTGAAACTGCCCTTTGAAGATTCATTTGCTTTATGAAAGGCTGAATATTTGTTTGAAAATGGTTCATGTGAGTGATTTTGGTTTATAAATCGACCTAATTTGTGATCCACAACATGGTTTTACTTGAATGATTTGGTTTGCTTTCCTGCTGAGAGGAGTACCAGAAGGGAAGTTAGGTCATTATGGCGCATGCTCTTAACTTTTCTCGGTTTCCTCTGTAAATTTGTGCAACAGTAGGGTTTACTCATACTTTATGTTGTTTTTTCTATGCAGTCAATGGGAAATTATCTCAATTCTATGATGGAGACTGGAAAAATAATGATTTCCTTTGGGGGATGCAAGATTCCCTTTTAAATTGAATGAGAAAGTAGTTTATTGTGATAACTAGTCAACCTGATAGTAAAGGGCTTTTGAAGATTGAGTGAACTGATTAGCTAAATAGAGGACATATGCTATGGGGGGGATGATTATATCTTGTTATTGAAATCTTTTCTTTGATTATGGCTCCCTACAACAATAACAAACAAAGCCTTTACCTGCCTTGTGGGGTTTGCCATATGGATCAGATTACACCATTATGCTTTGATTAGGACGTTTCTGAATTAGATTAATAAGCGAGGTCCCTTCTTTATAGTTTCGGTGCATGTCTTATTTGTCTTGATTATTGTTCTTGAAACATGTTTCATATTAGATGTCTCCACCCTTCTTTTTTCTTTATGGAGCTAGTTATATTTCTGATAATTCCTGTAATTTTATTTGTATGCATCTCTCAATTTAGGATATTCTTGTCTTAACTCTTTCTTCTCTTTTTTTTTTTTTTTTCTTTCCGGCCTGGACAAATAGACACTGATGGTATGGCAGACTTTCCTCCCTCTGGTGCATGTTCAAAAGACCTAATGACAACACAAGTTGACCTTAGAAAAGATGAATCATCCGTCACACCAGCTACTTCTCTTCCTCCGAAGCTTGTGTTTTACAGCACAAGCTCTTCAAGTGGACGAGATTTACTTCCAAATGATCATGGTCAGAAAGATATCAAAACTGCTCTCGCAAATGATTTAAAAAGTGAAGATGAATACCGGTTTGGCAGGTTATCAAACAATGATGGATTTGACAGCTTAGAAAGCATGGTAAGGATTAAGGAAGCAGAAGCAATGATGTTTCAAAACAAGGCAGATGAAGCACGGAGAGAGGCTGAGACTTACATGAGGATGATTCGAGCCCAGTCTGACAAGTTGGAAGAAGAGTATGCTGAGAAGCTTTCCAGACTATGTTTACAGGAGACTGAGGACAGACGACGGAAGAAAGTGGAAGAACTAAAGGTTTTGGAACACTCACATTGTGATTACTACAAAATGAAACTAAGAATGCAAGCCGAGATTGCCAGTTTGTTGGAGAGAATGGAAGCCACAAAGCAGCAGTGGGTTTAACTTTTTTTGCTTTTCTAATTTTTTTTGGTTAACAATTAAGCCGAATGTGTGTAGTTTATTTAAGTTTTTTTAACCTTCTGGATTCTGCTTGTTTCTTAAAAATGGGAAATGAATGATTGTTCGCAGTTGTGAAATTTATTGAATTGTCACATTACAGCATTTCTCAATGATAAATTTCAGCCACTGAAATTTCTCTTGGATGCCTATTGCTCTTGGGGTATTTATGTACTTGAAATATAGCTATCTACATAGAGTCAAATACTACACAATGATATTGGCAGGTTCACTTTGGACTTGTCAGCTTAGGTACATCTTAGGATCATATGACTGACAAAACATTAGCGGCCTTGAAATTTCAGGCTGCAAACAAATCAGAGAAGACAATTTGCTTAGCCAGATCTCCAGCTTTCAAGTTTCAATCCTAACGATGTTTCAGGCATGTGTCTCTGCTCAACTTCGTGGATAGCCATGCTTGTAATGCCGAGAGTTGAAATGTCAAAACCTTTATGCCTGTTGCTATCATGATATAGATTTGATCAGTCTCGGTGCTCCAAAAGAAAGTGTTTCCCTTATCTGGCTACTTGTATATAATATAATTTTAGATGTCCCCTATCATCCCGAGAGCAAAATAACAACCAGTGATTGGCACCGTTGAGCATGTTTTCCAGAGAATAAAGGTGGATATGGTAATGCGCCACCAACGGTCATGCCCACAAATTATCATTGGGACCATAGCAATTTTGAATTGCAGATGCGAGGACATCACGGGTTCTTTGTGGTTTGCACAACTGGTGTTCCCTCGTGGAGTTTCACTTTGACATTTTGTTCTCAAGGGACCTACATCTCTGCACCACTTCCTTCAATTCCCATTGCAACTACCTCATTTGTGAAACCAACCATTGTTTACAAGTTTTTTCTTAATATTTTATTTTATAAAATCATTCTATCCGTCTTGCTTTTCAATTCGGATAAATTTTAATTATTAAAATATCTCTTGACTTATTTGATTTATGTATCTACATTAATATTCAAAATGACTTTGATACGATAATATTTAATTAAGAGGCTCATTTTTGAACTATACCCATTACTTCATAAAATAATATAAATATTTTGTTTTTTTAAAAAAGATTCTTTATTACTTAAAAAAAATTTATAAGATTATAATTAACACTTTATATATCTAATAATCAAATATATTTGATGCATCAATAATCAGGGATTACAAAGAACCACATATGATTTCACATTAAATAGAAAGTTGATCACAATTTTCTTCTATAATTCTTTGAAATTACACAGTAAATGGACATGACACCATACAAGCTCAAATCAATATCATTACAAGTGTTCAAGACTCCTGTCAATCACTTTTTTTCCCATTATTTTTTCCATAAATTGAAAGTAATAATTCTTCAATAAATTTTCAAGATTTTCTCCAAGCTAGTATCTGAATTATTTCCATCAATAACCTCGAGGCAGGACAACGCTGAGGCCAACAGCCACTGCAAATAGAAACAGCAACAATCCAATGAAGTTGACAATGAGTGCTTCTTGGCTGCGAAATAGGCCTAATAGAAGGAATTTCTGTAACAACCCCATCTCAGCTGTGGCAATTGCTAAGAAGAAGATAACTAAGCCACCAAAAATGTGCCATGGAGTGTATCCTGCTCTTGAATATGACTCTGCACCAGGAAACACAAAGGAGAAGAAACCAAGCAACCACTGCAAATAATATATACATATATATATTAGAATATTGTTTCAGATTACTACTAGTATTTGCCAAGAAATAAAACGATTTAGGTACCTGCAAACCAAACAAGCAGATGGCAATCATGCCTAGCCAAGAATGTAAGGTAAACATGTCAGGAATTTCGGCCTCATCCTGGAACTTGAAAACTGAAACAATCCCCAAGATCCCAGAAGCAAGAGCAATGGTTTGCAAAGTGAGATGAACTGCCCGTTGTACTTGCACGTCTCTTCTTCCTGGGATTGTCTTGTATGCCATGATTGCTGTTTTGGATGGAATTTAGTTAGTTAGAAACTTGGAATCCATAGTATTGGTGCAGATCACCCCATGGAGTTGCAATAAAATTTCATAATACAGTGAATGCTCTAAAACTATGTTTATCTCAATGGGATTTTCTTATACTCATTGGGATTTTCTTATTCTTCCACTTAAATCATCAAAAACCTAGTGTTCGAGTAAATCATTATTTTCTTTCAAATTTGGTACTAATGATAATAGTCTAAAAGCCGAAAGAAAAATAATATGCTTATGGTCTACTACTTGGGGGTAAGTTTAATGATGTGCACTCTTTTGCTGCCAAAGAGAAAAGGAATTGCTTCATTTTTCCAACTAGATTGTACTAATATATAAAATTCTAACGAATTATTACCCCTTTACTTACCTTCTCCAGCAATTAATATGAATCCAATCACCATTAGAAGTGGATGCAGCTGCAAATGGGAGTGAAACAAAATGAATAACAGAATCTCTTATAATAAGTTGAAAGAGACTAATATGCATAGAATCAAATTCCATGCATGCAGAGAATTAATTTCCTCCAGGAACACATGAAACAAATTGAGATATGAACTAGCTAGGTCCAATAGATTGGAAACTCACATTGAAAATCTTAAATTTGTTAGCAGATTCAAAAGCCAGACCTTCTCGGAACTTGAGTAGCCAAACGAGCACGAGGGTTGCCGCTGCTATAAATAACAAATGTCCAAATACTGTGAATGGGGTTGCAGAAACTTGATAGCTTCTGCTTTTAGGAGCCATTGCATCCGTTGAATGAAGATGGATAGCTTAGTGCTGTATAACATCCTAGCAAGAGACAACGCCTTCAAAAGTATTTGCCATTAGCAAAGGTAGCTTTTTGTTTGCATTGGGAAGATACTTCCAAACTTGGTATTTGGTAAAAACCGTCCAGCCGGCAGATTCAAAGCTGGCAAGTCCAATACTATGGAGAGATTATTGCTTTTGCTTAGTAATTATACATGGATTACCAATTAATCATGCAGAGAATTTGGTAAGACTTGCACATGATTGTTTGTTTCTGGTTTGGGCGTATTGCAGAGAATAGGCAGCATTCGGAGCCATAAGAAAAGCCAAGGATGTTGCTGTTAGAAATTTGCTAACGACTCAGGTCATCAATTAGTGAAACTTAACTTGTATTATGAGGCAAAACTCTTCCTGATTTCCTGCTTTTAAATAAAAAAAAAAAAACATGTTTGGAAAGCTAAGCCTCATTAAGTTTACAAATTAGCATGGCTCAATCTGGTTAATTAATATTATAGTACCATAAAATCAATACAGAAAACTTGTCAAAATTAAGAAGTTTGATGTTCTCATATGGCATCCTACACGTATGTTATTCACTGCAAGTCTGCAATTTATGCCTGAACTAGTAAAGTACCCTTGCCTTTGAATTGGATAATAATTAAGGAACTCAACACTGCTTAGGAAATTTTAAAACCATACTTAAGCAATAGCATCAAACAAGCCAGGAGTTTGCAGATAAGAATTGCCCTTTTTTTGTCCATGATAATATAATTTCTCTAATCCATATCCAGGGCTTGGCTTTCTGAAATTTTCCTCAGGCAAACATTCAGGAATAAGAAATATGCGCCAGTTTTTCTTTCCAACCATCAAGGTAGAAAGTAAAGACCACTTGGGGGTAATTAAATTGGACAAGTGAAATGAATAATAAATTAAAATTATCGTAATTACAACATCAATCCAGTGTAAATTCACCCCAAAAAGGAAAGAGAAAACCAAAATGAAAACCACACACATACAAAAGAAAAAAAAAAGATGATTAAAACAATTCATACATAATCAGACATAACGGGCAAGAGCAACGCTGAGATCTACAAATATGCCAAACAAGAGGATAGATAGTCCTATGATATTGATCAAACGAGTTTCGTGGCCATGGCGCAGGTTGAGGAAGGTAGCCTTCTCCATCAAGCCAGTGAGAGCTGCAGCTATCGACATGTATAGCAATGTCCTGCCATGACAAACGTGCCAGGGAAGCAAGGTTTGCCTCGTCGTTTCTGTTTGCGGAAACATATATGTGGACAACCCCGCTAGCCACTGCACCACCCAGTTGTAAAATCAAATCATAAACAGTTTCAGCTAATGTTGTAGCCCAGTACTAAACAAGCAAAGAAGATCGATGCACATGCTTTTTCGAATGAATTAGAACTTCCAATAGTTCAGATTTGATTTAGTGGTTGGGAAGGCTCTTTAACAGATTGAAGGTTGAAATTACTCTTCCTTTCCCTTGATCTTATTATTTGTGTCTCCAAAAGGGAAAAATTAATATGCTATTGCTAGCAAATTTGAAGCTTTGGTTAGCTGGTGAAGGCAGCATTTAATCATTAATTTAACATCTTGCAAATTTAAGGTAGAAACACAATCCTTAAATATTCTTAGAAGCTTTGTTTGGCAATTAGAGCAATGTTGTCTGTTGAAAGAAATCTTGCACGACTGCAAGTGTGTATATGTTCTGTGTGTGTGTGTGTGTGTGTTGTTTTTCTTTGGGCATCGAAGAAATTATATTTATGAATTGCATTGTTTTGTTACATGATTTTCCTTTGTTTGAGTGTGTTAAATAGGAGAAAGGGAAAGAGGACAACATAGCTTCCGCCTCTCACCACTAGTTTACATTCAACCAACATATTACTAAAAAGTAGAAGTGTTTATGAGTCAAGTCTATCAGGTATCTTTCTTTTAATTGAACTTTGAATTAACCTGTAAATATCTCTACTAAAAAAATAACATTTTGTGTTGCTATACACAAGAGTCGGGTCTAAATAAAGTTGCAATACGGCACATCTTTTTTTCTTTTAAAGAACAATTCTTTTGAATTTTATCTATGTTCTAATAATCAATCAATCTTTCTTCTTATATGACTAGGCCAAGTGGGTTATAGAATATTCTTTTTCAATTACAAAAAAGTGATCCATTTGATACCTGCGATTAGCGTTCAAATATATAAAAAGGAAAATGCTAAATTATGTGAAAATTCAACTGTTTGAGTACTGAAATAAAATAGGTTGGAAATGAAAGGTTTGGCTTAATTGCATGAGTGTTGTAGGGGAAATTAGTAAAGTTATTGGTATCGTTCGGAATTTCTTTTACCTGCAAGGCGAACAAGGAAATGGTGGCGATGCCAATCCATGAATGCAAACTGTAAACATCCTCTATGCTGGCCATATCATGGAACTTGAAAACTGCACAAATCCCAACCACCCCAAGCACAAAAGCCGTAAGCTGTAGTATCATATGGACTACCTTCTGCACGATATGTTTAGCTTGAACTGTCTTGTAGGCCATCATTGCTGTTTTAGTTCAAACCACCCCATCAATTAAACCTTGTTAGAAAGATTTTCAAATGCATAGCAAGAAAAAATGGTTGAAAAACTTGATTTAGCTCAAGGAATTCTAATCAATTGCCAATACCTTCACCAGACAGAAAAATGAACCCACAGAACATAAGAAATGGGTGAACCTGCCATTGCAAATAACAATAATTATTAACTTAATAAAAATTAATTAAATATTTAAAATAATCTTAACATGAGACCATACATATATGGTTTGTGTTCTTACATTGAAAACACGAAAAGCATCATAAGAACTGTACTCGATACCGCCACGATAATGTAGCAACCAAACCATCATCAAGACGAAAGCCAGGATGCCGAACAGGTGTGCAAATATCGTTAGACGAGAAGCTGAACTTCGGTGGGTACCATACGTGACTACATGGGTAGTATGCATGGTGATGAACTGAATAGGGTTGGTAGATGACGGTTCAATTAAGGAAGATATGTCTTTGCACTACAATATATAACATTGAGTTGTAACTGATGAATTTCTTACAGCAAGAACTTGTTCAAAAAGAACAAAAGGGGAGGAATATTTAGTCCTTTAGATTGCTTATGGGTTGGTCTTAGTATTTCGTGTGGGAAAACTTTGAGCTTGGGCAAAGCATCATCAGCGTAATATGAATTAGTACCTTCTGGAAGAGTTCTTAAATTCTTTTGGCAAAAGATATACACTCAAAAATGCACATGCAAAACACACAGTCAAAGGTTTACTTTGAACCCTAAAGTAACAGAATAAAACATATTTATACTAGTAAAGTTTTAGGAATCTTAAAAAGAATTTAATATAGTGCAACACACTTACATAGGTAGGAGATATTTGTAATATAACCAAAAAATATTAAGCAAAAGGAAAGTATATATACAAAAAAAAAAAAAACCCACCAAATAAAGCATTAATTTATAACTAAGCTAAATAAAAAAACTGTACAAAAATATAACGCCAGACTTCGTTGGCAACAGTTGGGCAGGGTCTGGTTCAAGTAAAGAAGCCTAGCCCATCCCACTCAATGCCATATTTGCTCAATAGTCATTGCGTGTTGGTCCATTGAAAATTTCAATGGCCTGGTTTGGGTTTATATAAGTCAATCCAGAGTGAAGATTATACTTGTTTTTGTTTGAAAACTTTCTGAAAGTATTTGGACTTGTTAAGATTCAATGTTTGGAATTTATAGTACTTTGTTTTGAATTTGTTAGAGCATTTTGGGAAACACATCTAATTTCCTAACTCATTCCTACTCCTACAAATTAGTGAATTAGGTGTTTGGATATCTAATAACTAAGCCCATTCTAAGCCCAAAGAATATGGGCTGATGTCTCCACAATGTGACTTTGCCCGCTAAGAAGAATCTTGTTTTGGTTCAAGAGAGAAAATCTTGAAGATCTCTGGCCACTATGGTGAGGAGGAGGACATTAATTACTCAAAGCATAAAGCATGATCATGGGAATATGAAGAAACAATCTTTCCATTAAATGATAGTTCTAATTTGAACCCGATGGTATGGTTGGATAGAATCTTTTTGCAATGTTTCCTAGTCCTAGAAAAGCATGTTCTGCAATAATGTTCCTAACCCCATCCATTGTAACAAACCCTACTCACAGTACAACTCACCAGCCTAGTAGCAGTAAATATCCCATGGCTCATTTTGGCTTACAAGGAAAAGCCTGCTGGCATTTTCCACTATTCCCCAAGACTCCTTCACGAAAAAGGAAAATCAATGATTCTATAACTATGAGTTTGTATGCAGTTGGCTTGACATTCAGGACCACAAAAGCTTCAAAATAGTTCATGTAGTTGTTGAAATCTCAACAGTAGTTTATATGGAATTTACAATTTCTTGCTATTATAGTTTCATTTGCTTTTCTACTCGATGAATCTCCATTCCCTTCCCTTGTCTATTCCGAGTAAAAGATATGGAGAACAGTAATGTGGTGAGGGAGAAAAAAAATAAGAAAAGAAATAGGGTTTGCTATCATTGATGGAAGCATTGAACCTTGAGGTTCTCCATCGATCAAAGATTAAATTTATCAAAGTTATTGATTGTTTTGTCATCATTACTTGATTTTTTTTTATTATGGAATTACCACAGGAAATCATCACAGTACATAGTGGTTGTCAGATAAGCATTTCTTTTTTGAGCTTTCAGGGGCCTAACAACTTCGTGAAGACAATGTTCCCATGTTCTCATTTTCTTTCTATTTTTGGTCCCCCCTTTTTAAATCTATTTCCCCCCCTCGATTTCTACTTTATTGCAACTAAAATAAAATTAAAATATTTAGTTAATTAATATACATTGGGACAGTGTTATCTTGCAAGGCAAACTTGCTCTTGATTTTATGCTCAATCTCTCATTTGTTTGCATGTTTTGATGCACAGAAAATCGTCTGAAAGCCAATTTCCAATGATTTTGTCTAAGACGACGCACATAAGCAAGTGGACGACAATATAAAATGTATTATGGTACCTCAATCTCTCTACTACTGCGCCCTTTGAGTTTAGCACATTTGGTAATTTGTAATTTATTGCCGAGAGGTTGGCTGCACAAGGTTTGTGAGTAATTAATTAATTAAGATGTGCACAGTTTCACTGTTACGAAGACCATTTTGTCCTGTAGTAAACCAATACCTGTTACCTCAACAAATGGTAATCTCTTTGCCTTTCCATTACCTACATAATTTTGAACATGCCTGTTGCCTCAAGAAATTTCAAAACCAAGACTTCCCATCATACCAAATAATTATGGGATTTGTGTAGTCTTTTCTAAGTGGGTGATTAGTTTTTGTCAAACCCATCACTAAGCTTGCTATATTCAAATCTCAATTAATGATCATCCAACTCTATTTTGTTCCCATTGCTAACCTGGCCAATTGCCTTTCGTCTCCATCCTTCTGATTCACATAAAGTGAAATAGAAAGAGCAAAAGAAAAAAAAAATCATGTTTTCTTTGAAATTATAGCTCTCATTTTGCTTGATTATGACATGTTCTAGTTTTATAAGAAGAGATCAATTATGGGAAAAAAGATTGGTGTTATCCATTTAACAGCCCCATTACCTACCTCCATTATTTGTGCTGCAGACCTAACAACATATTAATTAAAAACCAGTGGTCATGCAATTCATGAAACTCTCTGTGTCTTTTTCTAATTATGCTGGAACTCTGGCCTCCCTCATATAGCCCCACCCTAGATGTTGCCCCTCCCTTTGGGGCTTTAGTTCATGCCAAAAATGAGCAAGGGCCAGATGATTTGGACCATACCCAAAATCTGGTACATGTCACACACAAAATACCCATCAATCATATGGTCAGAATACCATCAGATTCATACATTTTCCAACCATATTTAAGTTCTTTGGCGGCTTAGCCCCACAAAGAGACTTGCCCCCTGCAATGCCGAAGATAATTTTGACCAATGGATTTTATTTTATTCTTTATCTGCCTGTTGATGATGTTTGTGATTGAATTAGACACTTGGTGCACCAGTAACACATTAGTCGAGTTGTATGGGTCTCGTTTGGTCAGGTTGCGACTGAATTAGACTCTTACACACAAATTGATCGCTACCATTGTCATGAAAGTCTTTTAAAAAAACATATATGTTTCACCTATTGATATTCATAATGAAAACTTCATGACTTATGGTAATAAAATTTCAGGGTGAATGAATTTAGACTCTTTCAAATCTATGGTCCTTAATAGATATGTGCCCAAAACTGGGTTTTAAAGCTTTCAGTTGATGACAAAATTTAGCAGGGCTGGATGATATGGATTTGATTTTATATATATATGTTTACAGTTGTACAAGAAAAAGACTTGCAATGGAAATATATACCATTTTTTTTATGTTTTTTTCGTAATTTTTTGTACTATGTGCAGCAAATTCATAGCAGAATCTAGACCATAGTGAAAAATTGACCTACAACAATGAAAATATCTAAAGAACTTCTATTTCAAGTCTTTACCAAATCAAGGCAATAGGATGTTAAAAACAAAATCAAGTGAAAAGCAAGAGAGGAAATTGCCTGGAAAATTCACATAGCTCTGTAAATTTCAAAAAAGTACTTAAAAGGGACAAAATTAGCACAACATAGTAACAAAGATATTGATAACTTGTTCCCAATAGAGCTTTCTCTTAACTGTCAAGACAGTGACTTAATAACCAAAATTTTTAGGTTCCACTTTTGTAACCTATAAATACCTCTAAATTCAGAATGATTGCACATATACATACAAAAGAAGCAAAGGTAAAATATAATGAGAAATCATCTTTGCATGTAAACATTTTGGGGGCATATAGACCTTACCCCATGAATAATATGTACTACATCCATTCTAGTTCAATATTATTAATGAATATTCACATTAATATCCTATCCCTTGGCAACTAAAAATGTTTACCTCTTATTCGAAGCCAAATGTTGTTGTTTTTTTTCTTTAAATTGGATTTTCAAATTAAGAGAAGAATATACAGTATAGTGTGTGATGAAAGTGAAAGCAACATGAGAATAAGCAAATGATGGGGAGATTTTGGGTGGTGGCAAAGTGTCAAAGGGGGGGATTGGGCTGTGCAATCATGGGATCAGACCAAAATCCCAACCCTCCCCATCACATATTTTCCAACTCAAAATCAAATGCTTTTGATTCAGCTCCATTCTCCAAAGGGCAAAAAATATCCTTACAATGCTAATCCTTCCATCCATCCCACTTCCCACCACTGTTTTGACGTGTGGGGCACATCCTCTCCATATTCCATGTTATCTAATATATGACTCTCAATTTTCTCAAAACAAACCTTCTCCTATCCCAAAGCTCAAGTCCCTATTGTACAAAACCGCCTCATTTGTCAATTTCTGCCAGAAAATCAAACAATTTATGCTACTTTTTGTGTGTGACTTTTGCTAAAAATTACTCAATATGACAACAATAATAAATGGGTCCCCACTCCCCCTTTTCTTCCTCCTTTTTTAGGGGCCAAGTTTTGCCTAATTTCATACACCACTTTTTTTAGGGGCCTAATCTTCCTCTTATTGCATCCTCAGATGCGATACATTATGCTTGGCAAATCCATTCCTTACATGTGAGTTTAAATTGTAATGAACACTTAGTCTTTCTCATGAGTTGATTCGATTGGTAAGTTCGTCTATCTTGATAATTTAATTATATTTGATTCAAATTCTTATAAGAAGATTTTTATTAAATTTAATTTTAAATGCACAATTTTTAGATTATAAATACATTTTTTTCTGAGTACCTTTTTTACCCGTTAATTTTAATTAAAAATGAAACCCAACAAAATATCTTAAAACAGATTCAATTGTTTGCTATTTTCAACTTAAAACAACATTTTAGCTGAATGAGATGCTATTTTTTGCTTGATATATAAGAAGAGAATCACTTTAAAAGTTTTATATATGTAACCACCCGAAGTTATGTCCAATGAGAAGACCATATGTATCTTGACATATAAGCAATATTGGAGAAATGAATATCATCTATACATGCATGTGTGCCATGGTTGAAGAGGGAGAAATTATAAGATAAGGAGAAGGAGAGCATATGAGTAAGCATTGTCTTATATGGTTTGACATGTCGGGAATAAATGATGTCAAATGGACCTACAAAAAGACCCAAATTTTCATAAAATTTAATAAAATAAAAACGAAATTGTGGAACCCCACCACTTTGCAAAGAGATTATAATGTATTTCTTTTGGCCTCTTTGGTAGGTTCCATTGGAATCTCCGCATTTTAATATACTCCCATTTATATTCAATATTTCTCATTATTAATTATCATTTTCCTGTCATGATCATAATGTTTTAAAAAATACAAATTATATAATACATTTTATTTTTTCGATATTTCTCTAGGAGCAATAGTACTTGTCATATATAGGTTACTAATATCTGGGGTTTTTTTTTTTTTTTTTGCATGGTTGCAATAATTAAATAAGGGAAAGAAGACATTTGATAATAGTCCAAGAATAATGTTTTGACTGTTTCTGATTAAAAAATCTTTAGTCTTTTGACTGTTAGTGGTGTAGGTAAAAACCCATTCTTTACGCAATCCTTGTTCTTAGTTAATATATCGATGTTGCATGATGGTCTTCACGGGTCAATTATCAATTGATTCTTTGCCACAATATTTAATGGCCCATCATTTAGTTAAACTTTACCAATAAATTATATAAAATTGTACATGGTAAAAATGAGTTGTAATATATATATATATATATTTAAAATTCAAACTCAAAACTTTCAAATTAAATCTTTGGTTCTTAATGGTTAAAGAGTTGGAATATTCCCTTAAGACAAAACAACAGGTTTATTTACGTTAGTGATTGACTGAGAGGTTGGTTCGAGTTGGGACTTGGGTTTCCTTTTTTCTTTTTGACCCTATCCCTAGTTAATGATTGTTAATTCAATAGTAATCATCTTGGGTGAAAGTGTCAGCTGGCAAAGTGTGTGTTTTGAATTTTTAATGAACCACAAAGGTAGCATTAGCGGACAATGCTTGTATTAAAGTAGTCCCTGTGTGACACCGAAAGCTATCCACTAAAGTATTCTTGTTAGGGAAGTCCTGCTTTGAGTTATCCCTGTTATTATGATACCAAGTCTGCCAGTCAACCTTGAGCTTTTCTCTTCTTTTATTTTTTTTACAATTATAAGATTAAGATAGTTTCTAATAAGAATATATCTTATTCTCGAGTCACTGATATTTTAAAATGTAATTTCCGCAACAAACTAGAAAAAAAAAAGAAAAAAAAGAATAATATCATAATGCTTGACTTTGCTGATTATGTGCCCTACCATAAGGTGAGGAATTCATCTACATGACTATAAACTTGTTTGTCAAGTCTCTGGACCTGCATTTACGGGGATATATATCCCTAAATTGTCTTCTACTTATAGTAATAATTTCTTGGTTAAAGACCCATAATCAAAATTTTGTAAATATAAAATAATTTATTGAAAATAAAATAAATAAACTAATAAAGGGTTTGATTCAATTAGTTAATTCATTAGTCTTATTATAACACTTCAATTTACATTAGACATATATGTGATTGTTCAAACCTATATAAAAATCTAAATCAATCACTACTAAGAACTTGAATTTAAATTTTTAAGATCCATGTGATTTAAGTTTGAAAAACTATTGATATTAAGTGAGTGAGATCATAATACTCCATCTCATATAAGACATTGATGCGATTATTAACATTTATGTAAAGATTTAAGTCAATTCCTACTAATAACTTTAACTTAATCCTTCATTGATAGAGTGATATCTACTAACAACTCAAGCTTAATCCTCCGTTGATAAAGCGATACCAGACTAAGAGGTGGAGCATCTTATCTACATTCAAAATTTGTTTAGCAAAAACAATTTTAAATAGAAAGTTAGAAGAGATAATAGTTTTACATGTATTGATGTTGTTGCTTGAGAAATAATGAAATTGTTAGGAAAGTAGGGATACAGGTATAGTTGTAAGCCATTGGTTAATAATAGAATCACATGAAAGCAAGAACAGTGGAGACAATTTGCTTAACTAGCACACTTTATTGATGTCAAGCCTTATATGGGACATAATCTCAAAACTTGCAATGAAAGAAACCTTTTAATCTAAATTTCAATGCGCCGAAAAGGAAACATTAAAAGAAAGGAAGAAAGAAAAACTAAAGGACAAATGATTGGATTGAAGGACCCTTCAAAATGTATAAAGGCTATAAAATTCTTTCACATTGAAAATTCTCGGCAAGATTGAATAGGATAAGATCTGTTTCAATATTGTGATATGCTAAAAATACTAAAATAAACCTCTTATTTTCTTTTTTCCATTCATAAATTAATATATAATATAGAATTCTTTTTTCTTTTGACAACAAATCCAAGATAAATAGCTTGTTTCATCTTGACGTGTTGGATACAAAAATTTATTAATTGTCTTACAAAAAAGTTACAATTGCACATGGATGATGAACTTTTGGTTCAATAATAAAAATATATATTTCTTTATCGAAAAGTTTGATTTAAATTTATCTTTTTAAATAAAAATTTTTATTAATAAAGAAAAAAAATTAACAAATTAAACCAGCTATACATTCATTATTAAAACTAAAGTTCGTTGTAGAAAAAGTCGAATTTAGAGCATAGGAGTGTAGGTTGCTTTAATTAAAAGCAATTGTTAAGCGTTGTGGGGTTTCAACTCGGCAAATGTAGGGTCTCTTAACTGAGTTTTTATTTTTCCTTTTTCTAATTTCTACAAGATCTCGTGAGTGGTTAAATTTTAATATCATTTTATCGTGGTAATGTAATTTATAAGTGACGTTTGATGTATTACAATAAATAATATTTCTTAGGAGTGATGCATTGAATGCCGTCAATATTTAAGGTTCACGAGTCTTGGTTTGACCCCTCGATACCAGAAGGCATTGCTTTTGTCAACTGGAAGAAACAATAAAAAAAAAAAGGAAAAAGAACATGTAACATAACTTTTTAAATACTAATTATGTATGATAAGAAACATATGAAAGTATCAGAATGTGATAAAATGTAAATAGAGTAATATTATTAACTTTTAAAGAGCAATAATATTATTTATTAAATAATAAATTTAGAAAATTTTTTAATGAATAATCAGATAATGGAATTCTCACCGAATCAAAAAAAAAATTCGAGATAATGGGATTATCAAACGCTTCGATATTTATCCTATAATTATATCTGACATAAAAAACTCAAAGTAGGGGGCTTTTATGTAAATTAAAATATGTGCGAATGGATAAAATTAGAACCCCGAAAATGGGCCGCTAGAAAAAGAAGCCGCGTGTCCTTGTACTGCTGACGTGGAGAGATATGGCAAGATTACCACGTCAGCAAACAAGGACAAGTTGAAGGGAACCTTGAGCCATGTGACACGTGTCCGAAAATGATGGGTGGAACCCATCTTTTTATATATAGAAAAACAAGAGCTCGATTTTCTTAGAGGGCAGGCAAACATCCCCTCAGGAGCTAAAAGCAGAGCCTTTTTTTTTTTTTTAATTTAATTTAATTTAAATTTTCTTTCTGATTTGTTTTTTTCGTCGGACGTTTGAGGAGGCAAGGAACTGAACATCTTGTCCCCCATGAACTTTAAAACCTGTTGTGACTAAAACGCCCATGTCAGTTCATATTTTTTACTGGCCACCTCTTGATTCTCCACGTGCAATTTCGACAACCTTGTCCTGTTGAATCAGTCAAGTGGGCATCCTCCCTCGTGACTTTGGTCCTCTTCGTGTAAAATTTTTATCCTCCCCTTTTCCTTTTAATATTTGTTTTTTAAAAATGGATTGATTTGAATAATAGAAAATTATCAAATTAACTGTCCAGTATCATAATTAAGGCATAAAATATTATCAAAAAGCATTTTCAATAATAAATATTAAACGGTTTAATTAAGAAATGTCTAAAATGATAATTTTCCATATAGTTTTGGGAAATTTAAAGTCCCAGTGGGAAAGGAATGACGGTTAATCAAACCTGTCGGAAAATAACAAAAGTTGATTAAAAAATACGCATGGTTGGACCGCTGACGAGTCAAAAAAATATTAATGTTGCCTTAAATTTGGGCCAAAAATTAACCCACCAATCTGCCTGTGATTAACTGCTACTAGTAGTACAGATTCTGAAGTAAAGCTCTGTCTAGGCAAGCCTTTCTAGTCAACACGCAAAAAACTAGAGCGAAATTTTCTTTAGTTTTACCCACCCAGCCCAAGTTTTCACGTTTGGGACCCACTTTGTTATAGAGATGATATCTCAGCCGTTAGATCGAAATCTTGGCGAAAAAGCAATAGGAAAGGTTACCCACATGGGAAAACACGAGTCACAGTCCCCAAATAGGCAAGATCAACGGCTGTGATTGGCTAGAGGATCTAATCCTTGGGATCTTCATATAACTTTAAGCTCACGTGCATGGTATCCACTGTAGGCAGCATCCACATCATATCCTACGCACCTTGGGATCTTAACTTTAGATCCCATTGTTCCCCACGCAGTAAGAAAAAATGATAGAAGAAAATAGAAATCCCCTTGCATATTCACCTTTGGTGCACATTAGCAAAGCAATGCTTTCAACATCTAACATGTGCCCAGCAGATTTGTAGACAAAAAACCGTTGAGTCCTTTCCCATGCAGATACACGATAGCCAAGGAAAAAATAAAATAAAATAATTTCTTTTTTACCAAAATTGTTTTAATAAATTAAATAAATTTGATTGCAGGTAAAATTAATTAATTAATTAATTCATGCGCGTGAAAAAGTAGGGCCCACGGCAAGCGGTGACGCCGTTCTCGACGGACGTTAAGGAGGGGGCTTTGAGACTTGAGTTTGAGCTTTCCGCCGAATAGGCTTTAACGGGGATTGATCATTTTGACCCCATGATTAACGGCGTTAACGTCGGGGTGTAAATGTAAAGCTGATGAGGCAAGCAGCCATGCATGCCCATAAATTGCGCTGGTAATTTTTTTTTATTTGGTTTTTTTCTTGGCAGTGGAATTGGAATGGGAAAGTTTCTGTATGAATTTATTGTCCGGCGAAATGTAGAAATTTGGTAGGGTGAGGAATGGGGCAACGGCTAGTAGGTGCTGACGTGGAACGGGACAGGATGTCACATCAACTCAGAGAAAAGCCTGAAAGTGTGGAAGACTAGGAGGACTTCAGGGCAAAGATCTCTCGGTTGTTAAGAATTAATGAATATATACGTTACTTATTCACAAACCTGACATATATAGTTTTAAATAAATTTAAAATTAAAAATTGCCTATATTATTTTTTTTATATTTTTACACATTTTAAAATCATTAAAATCTTAATCATTTATTATATCAATTACTTAAATAAAAGACATTTCCTTTACTAAAGTATAAAAAAGAATATTTAATATCGTACTCGAGAGAGTGGAGGAATACCCCAACATTTGTAACTTAAATAGCAACATAATCAAAAAAATTCATCGAAAATTGAAATCATATACTACTGTAAAATATTTTTTTAAAAAAATAAACTTATTAAACCTTATAGGTATAGGAGTATATGGAAATAAAACATTAGTCTCCGTCACCGAAAAAGAAAAATGGTCTTTGTTCCAATGGTAAAATTTGTATATACATTAATTTAAGAGTTTTAACCCCCAATTTTAAATCTGATATTATACAACAATTATTATTTAAAATTGTATTGGAGAAACCTTCACAAAATAATCATTCTTTATCTTTTATTTGTTTATATATATATATATATGTTATACTATTGCGTCTACTGGGACGCAATGTCGGACAATAAAATACAAAAAAAAAATAGTAATTTCTCCTTTCCTTAACAAGTACTTAACGAAACTTGTAAGGATTGGATTGTGTTAAGACTTGAAGAATCCAAAAAAGCTACAAAGAGGGTTCAGCACTGACCACCCCAACCCCACAAGAAAAAGGGGCTGCATTTGTGATTTCAGTTAGTAGTTAAACATTAAATCATAAATACCTCAAAGCACTAAAAAGTAAAGACCCAAGCCAACGTCCTACATCTATAGACTTTTAGAAAATTCAACAACCCAAAATTTGAAAGCTTTTTATTTCCCCGTTCTGGTCTTTAATTATAGCTGACCCCCAAGTTTTATTAGCGCATAAAAATCAGCTAAGCACTCGATTAGTGTTGGGAATCGTGGGTCGTTGGTTAAGAAACGGTCCAGTGCCAGCTGTACAGTTAAATGTAATCACGTTTTGTTATTTGCCCAAAACAGCGCCAAGAAACATATCTTCGACCGTTGATATGATTGGGCAGACGCGTCCCTTCGCCGATTTGATGCCGTTCATGTTTTCCCACGTGGCAGGCCGAAAATAAGGAAAAAATGCTAGGGGCCCCACGCGATTCTCGTTCGGATGATGGGGATAAGCAGCGCCCCTTCTCTTTTTGTTTTTTTTTTTGTTCCATAAATGCCCTCAACTGATCCTCACGATTCAGCGAGGGCGTTCGAAGTCTTTGTGCATGGCAAATCAGTAAATATGTGGGCCATCGGAGGGCGCGTTCGTAATCACGTGAAACGGGGCGGTGCAATGGGGCAGTTTCTCCCCCGTTATATATTTTTTAGTTTAGATTTATTTCTCTTTTTTTGTTAATTGTATTTAAATATTAAAAGGAGAACCTCTTTTTGCCCCCAAAAAGTCTTTTTAATCATTTTTTTACCCCTAATGATTTACACGCTTTCTTTGGGTACTGCCCGCTGTTGTCTTTGTCGACCTTTTATTTATTCTTTGCTTTTTTTTAATTAGTATTATTATAAAAAAATTTTGGTCACTTTATCCCTTAGTCAAGACTTCAAACTTCAAAGTTTTTAATTTTCAAGCTTATGGGTGACTTTTATTTGGAAGCCTTGGAGGAGGGATAAAGTGACCCAAATTATTGTATTTAAGAAGTTGATTCTTACTAATGCTTTAAAGCAAAAAATAAAAAAAAATTTGAATCAGATTCCATCTTTAATGCAAACATTTCTTAATAAGAATAAAGTTAATTATAATTAATCAATAAAATAAAAATACCATTCAATTAATGAAAATACGTGTCTTCAAGACTTCAAACCATGAGCTGAAAAAGTAGACTTGCAATAATGTATTTGTACTATATGCTTCTAAGCACTAACTATTAGCCATCTACCCTCTTTCCTCCAGAACTTATATGAATAAATGAAAATCTACTATTGCTAAGTTTTATCTAATTCTTTCATTCTTATTTTTTAATAACTTTGCACCAACACGAAGTACAATAATTATGATATCTACTATTTATTTATTTATTTATTTTTGTTTAAAGTTGAATTTCATCATTGTTAAAATAATTATACAAATTCGGTTAGTTAGTTAGATAAATTACGATATTATATTTATCTTTAACTAGCTAACAATATTATATTTTAACTAGCTAACCAACTAACTAACCAATAGTATTATATTAAATCTGTATCACTAACTTAATTCAATTTTTTTAATAAAATATAGCAATTTATGTGAGCAAAATTATTTTTTTTTGGTGCATATGAAAATCGATTTGGCTTTAAAGTATACAAAAAGAGGTATCATAATCAAATACCTAAGAATTGAAATTTCAAATTTAATCACTAAAGTCTCTCATTGGGTATTATGCAACATACACATTAATTCAATGTATTTTCATATTTAAGGGCATACTAGAAATAAAGTTGAACATCAATACTCCATTCCATGAAGTAGTTTTTCATGGAATTGATTAAAATTTTGAGACTCACAATTCAAAAGATAAATGCTATAAATGTGTGAATTTAAATGCATCACAAAAACCTTATGTGAACAAAATATATGGAAATAAATAAGATTCAGTTTATTTATTCCTTATCTAAAGCAAAGGAGAAGAAAATGAGTGTCAAATGTATGATTTTTGATCACACAATTTTAGCAAATAATTAAATATAGCAATAGAATTAATCACAATCATAAAATCCTTATCTTTTTGAATTGTATCAATGGATTGAAATGAAAAATCGATATCAATCTTTATTTCATCCTTCACTTTCAAAGCATGCAAGTGGAATATATTTGACACCATTAAAAATATTTGACACCTTCTGAGGAGTGGGTGGTAGAAAGAGAATTTGAATGGACAATTAGAATGAGAAAGAAAGGGAAATACCAAAAAAGTTTAAAGCAAAATTGAAGATACTAATATTAAATTGTTTATAAATTAATTAAATTGTTTTTTCGTATAGGACATGGTGGTAGTAAAGGTTCATGCCTACTGACTGTGTTCTGACTTCTTCAGTGTATGATTCCTCAAACCTCCTTTCAAAAGACCAAAAAAATAATAATAAAAAAACCCATGAATATTAATTTTTCTAATTAAAACATTAAGTAATTTAAAAGAAAAAAATAAGTCTAGAATATGATGGAAAATGATGGCATTAGGAAAGAAATATGATGATGATGAAAAATATAAGGTAAGAATTAAAGAAAATATTGAGATAATAAAATACATACATTGAAAAATAGAGAAATATATTAAAAAAAAAATTGTCTACATATGAACAGCTAAACACCCTTTCACTGTCCAGTAAAATGACCTGCCCTTGTCTCTCCTTTCAATAGCCTTTTCGGCTTGCTCTATCGCCTCCTATAGCTGCAGAGATTATTCCTTTCTTCTTCTTCTTCGTCGCTTTCTTCCTCAACAATCTCTCCTTCTTCTTCCTTAATACTCTTCTCTTCTCCTATATAATCTCACTTTGAAAGAGCCAAAAAAATACAACCGTATAGCAAGGGAGAAAAAAAAATAAAGGAAAAAAATGGTGATGAAGTTACCTTATCTGGGTTCTTCTTTGTTCTTGGTTTTGACTTTGCTTTCTGTTGTTGTTTCTGGGTCTGAAAAAAGGCTCCCAATTCTGTCATTTGACGAAGGGTATTCTCAGTTGTTTGGAGATGATAATCTAGTTATCCATAGAGATGGTAAAGCTGTTCACTTGTCTTTGAATGAGAGAACAGGTTTGTTTTCGTTTTGCTGGTTTTTTGGGTGTTGATTTTTTTGGGTTTTGTTTCTTTTATTGTTTTGGTAAAAGGAAAGAATTTTTTTGGTTTGGTGGTGGTGTGAAAAACAGGGTCTGGATTTGTGTCACAAGACCTTTACTTGCATGGTTACTTCAGTGCATCAATAAAGTTACCTGCTGATTATACTGCTGGAGTTGTGGTTGCATTCTATGTGAGTTTCTTTGTTCAAGCTTCTGCTTCAAGATTAATATTTTTTATTCTATTTATCTAACTATTAATTTTATTTGAAGCTTAACAAATAGTTTTGTTAGAAGCTTAATTCCTGGTTGCTGTTAACTAATGCGGGAATTTTTTAAAACTTTTTCTTTGTTCTTATTTTAGGTATGGTACTAATCCATTGCTTTTAGCTTAAAATTCTGATCAAACTATTAGAACTCAGATGAGTTTGCCACTGTTTTCTTCACTTCAAATTCATGGTTCAAGCTGGAGTTTGATAGTGTCTCGAAGACTGTATTTCGAGTTTATCTCTTTTATTCAAGAACCTGATCAAAATCCTGATGGATATCACGATGAAGTTGATACAGTTTTCTCATTATTTTTTCTACAAAAAGCTTTATAAAAAAAAAATAAACAGGTTGATTAAAATAATTTCATATAGTTTTTCCCTAATTTCTAGTTCTAGCTCATTCTCAAACATGATTTTCTTGTGAAGGTTTTTATTTTTAAGGATATAACTCCTGAAAATAAATAAAAAGAATCCCCTGTTTTAAAGATTTTGTTTTTGGGATAACAGATGTCAAATGGTGATATATTCGCGAAGAACCATGATGAAATAGATTTTGAGTTCTTGGGTAACATTAGAGGCAAAGATTGGAGGATTCAGACCAATGTTTATGGCAATGGAAGCACCAGTGTTGGCAGAGAAGAAAGATACAATCTTTGGTTTGATCCTGCTGATGATTTCCATCAGTACACGATTCTCTGGACCGATTCTAAGATCATGTAAACATCAAAATCTATTCCCCATCTCTCATATAATTCGTTGCCCCCGTGCTTTCCTTTTTCCTCTATTGGTTAAATCTTTTAGTTTTCTTCTCTGCTTCAATCTCAACAATTTTATCTGATGAATTTCTTATGATTAAGTATGGAACTTGCTTTTTTAAAGAGTGTGATGTGATGGTTTATTTGTAATGTAGGGTGGGGTTTCTTATTTTGGGAGTTCTGTGTATTGTACAGTATGTGCTCTGGTTTTGCTTATAATGGTATCCGCTGTTTCAACCAACCAATTTTTCTTCTATTACCATAACTACATTGTTCTATCTCGGTCTGCTTGCTTGGAAAGAGATGAAACTGTAGGAGATTAGGCTAGATTGTAGTTCAGGATTCTATTAACTGATAATCCATAAATTAACATCAGTATCTATGGTGGTGTTTATAATGTGGTGGTGGTTGTCCTGTTCCTGTTTTTGTTTTGTTGATTATGTTTCTTATGCTTGTTATTTTCTTTGTAGATTTTATGTAGACAATATCCCCATCAGAGAGGTTAAAAGAACAGCTGCTATGGGTGGAGACTTCCCTTCTAAGCCAATGTCTTTGTATGCTACAATATGGGATGGGTCTGATTGGGCTACTAATGGTGGCAAATATAGAGTCAATTACAAATATGCTCCTTATGTTGCCAAATTCTCTGACCTGATCCTTCATGGCTGCACGGTTGATCCGATTGAATTTTCATCAAAGAGGTGTGATAGCGCCCAAAGTTTGGAAGAACTCTCTACCACTATCACACCATCACAAAGAAGCAAGATGGATAGCTTTAGGAGGAAGCACATGACATACTCCTATTGCTATGACCAAACCAGATACAAGGTTCCTCCTCCTGAGTGTGTGGTCAATCCCCAAGAAGCAGAAAGACTCAAAAAGTTTGATCCGGTTACATTTGGAGGAGGCAGGCGCCACCACGGGAAACGACACCACCACAGCCGAGCGAGCCGGTCCGAGACTGATTCCATCTAAATGAAGAGACCTTACCTAGAATTGTTTTGTCTACATGTGGGCATTATTTTCCTCTCCTTCCCATTCAGTTTGATTAGTTGGGGGTCAGTTTTGTGTATAGAGAGGGGGAGAGAGCATAGCTATTTGTTGAGGGTGATAGAGATCTTATATGTTCTGTGATGTGGGTATGTGTATAGGTCATACCTTTTAGGTTCCCAGTTCATTTTTATCATTGATGTTGTCTTTCTGGCTTTTACAGATTGAAATTTGGTGATGATTTTCTGTACTTTCTACACACCCTCATGGGTTCAATAAACACTTTAGTGTATATGGAGTTTATACTTTTATTTAGTTGTGCTTACCATTTATTCTCTTTTGTTAACTGCACTTTTTTTAATTTGACAATTATATAAACCCCATCAAAGCATCTTCTTCTTATTTTTTTTGTTTTTATTAATTTTATTTTTTCTCTTTGGTGGTTCGAAGAAACATCTGCAACACCCAAAATTGTTGTATTTAATGTCCATAGTTTGGGGCTACTTGTATGTTTGTTTGTATGTGTGTGTATATATATATATATATATATATATATATATATATATACATATTTAAAGTCAGACTTGTCATGTTCAGAGGACATTTTGTCAATGGGTAGTTGGAATCCAAGGTCAGTTAGATGTGACAATTGGGGAAGCGTAACTCTTGCACGTTGGACCTTCTGTTGTAGGCTGAAAATGTGATTCTGGGGCTGGAATCGTGCAATGGATCATCATGACCATCATCATGGTTTCAAACTTTGAGGCTTTGAAGATGAACAAGGCAGTTGAGGGTCTTAGTCTCATAGTCACAGGCCCAGCGTTTCAGGGTGGTTGGGACTTTATTTAATGCTTTGATTTTCATATTTTCACTCAATAATCATAAAGAAAAACAAATTATTTCTCTCTTTACTATCAGGGTTAGGTAAGATAAACAAATTATCTTTCTAATTACTATAGGGATAGGAAAAGAAAAACAAATTATCTCTCTCTTTCCTTTCCTTCTTTTTTTTTTAATTAAAGAATATCCAAATACAATTATGTCATCATAAATTGAGCTTCAACATTAAAAAAAAAAAGGGAACTTTTCACCATAAATAGCCTACCTCTTTGTTCAATTTGAAAACTGTAGACTCAAGGATTGTGTGATGCAAGTAAAGTGGGGAGATGGCTAGGAGCCTGAGATACAAGAATTGTTTCTTGTGAGTGAGGGAATTGTAGTGTGAAGCAACTAGCACTTTTACAGGCTCCATTGTTAGGCAGGCTTCAAGCTTCATCATCACTTTACAACTGGACACTATTTGTTTAGTCAAAGTGTCATTTAAAGGTTTTCCTTTTACTTAAATTTTTGTAGACAAAATGCTAATTAATGCATTCGGGGTATCACTTTTTAACAAGATGATAATTAAGCATTCAATACAGCAATTGACTCTACCAATGGTATTTTTAAATAATAATCTGAGTATAAATACTGTAAAATTGCAATGAAATTAAAAGAAGGCTCCAACAAATTCTAAATTTCAATAATTGGGGTAAAGCTAAAGTAAAAGAGTTTAGTGTAAGTAAGAAGATTGGTTAAGGCAAAGACAAAGTGTGATGGGTTCAGTGGAATCTTTCGTCTAATCCCAGACTTTGGAACACTCAATTATAAGACAACACATAAGCTGTTTTGTCTATTTGAGATTGGCTACTTTGTTGGAAATTAAAAGATAAAAGAAAAAAAAAAAGGGTTCATAACAAAAGTGACACAACATTGATGCTAAGAAATTCTCCAGAAAGTAAGTCAGGTTGCTTTTCTAGCAAACTCTATTGTCCTTTTTTTTTTTTGTTGTTTTGTCTTTTGGCAAATGTCAATAGAATCTATGGTTTGGTCTTGGTAGCCTGTGAAATTCAATACTTGCCTTGGTAGAAATCATTATTTAAATAGATACTTTAATAAAAAAATATGGCACAGTTTTCACGGGATCAAATTTTGTATAGATATATAGTAATTTCGATTAACTTTTTACATATTATTATGATTAATTAATTTAGACTTTCTTATTATATGCATAAAAATATTATTATTTTATAAATTGACACTAAATTTTTTAAATTCTATAAATAAATTTATTTGATATTTATATTAATCTATTGACTCTGAAATTTATCCAAATTTTAAAAAAATTATATTAATTATAAAATTCTTTCTATGGTAGACATTTTTTAACATTTTCCTAATTTATTTATTTTTTCCTATTTAAAGCTTTGGTAATACAAGGAACTTTTGATTTTATGTTTTGGCTCTTCAATTCAATGAAAGGATGCTTTGGATATTCTTACCATTAAAAGGGAAATGATAATGTGAAGGATGAGAAGGGGTAGACATTGGAGATCATCACTACCTTCTCAGTTTAATTTTCTCTGGCCCAGAATTTTTGGAGGCCATTTACATCCTAAGTGGTCACAGAAAAGTTCTGAATCAACTTACTCCTCAATTCCACATTATTTGACAGCCAATTTTGAACTGGAATTGCAAAACTAAGTGAGAAATATATAGAAATGATTCTAATGTTTTAGACCACATAATTATTCATAGTTATCCATAAGCACTCATATAAATCATGTGCAAACCCCATGGAAAGCTACATATCACAAATCTTTTACAACTGTTTGATTGATACAGATGCATAATTTCTGTTACCTGACTGCCACCCTTTTCTGCATTTGATCACAGCTCAGCCCCAATGAAAGAAAAGGAGTTTAAATTGTTATTAGTTTTAGTTGATTTTTTTTTTCCATGCATACATGCAATATCCAAAAGATAAACTTTTAGAGAGACCTAAGTGCAATATAATTTTAATACCTGCTATTCAAAAACTTTCTTTGAAGGTGAAGGCTAAATTTGGTCTTATCCAGAGGTATCATATGAAATAGATAATGAACCCTTACCTCTCACTAATCCTTGTAAACTACATGTTTGCAAGAAATAACATAGTAATGAGTCTTGCACAAAATCATGTCTTCATCTATAATTATACGATCATTAAGACAATGCCATGGTGGCTAATGTACAAGGATTTTTTTTTTTTTGTAAGGTGAAACAGACAATTAATAAGAAACATAAAGGATATTCCAATAAAATAAATATCCCTAAGATGCTTTCCCCCTAGAAGGGGTAGATGCATTCAGAAAAGTTTTAGAAACATAAACATGAGGCCACCTCAGTTCAAACTCTATGAGAAAGACTTACATGACCCCAAAAGAGATGGAAAAACAAGGAAAGGATATGAGGCTATTCATCAGCTATTATATTGCCTATGCTGATATGTGACATGTACGACCGATGTATACCCATGCAGAACAAGACTTTTAATTCTGGGATTCAGCCGCCTCCTTTTTCTCTATCAGTTTGATGAAATTGCGAATAATAGTCCTGCCTTCAGAGGTTATGATGCTCTCTGGATGGAACTGAACACCCTACAGTTTTCAATCAATATGTTCATGAAAGTAAAGTTAATTTGGTGAGCCTAAACTTGAAAGAAAAGTAAAAGAAGAACTATATCTAATCAACATAGCTCAAAAAATCGGTTATATAAATGATTCAGAAGACAAGGTAAGTGGCAAATAAGCATAACAATCACATAAGTCAAAAGGCATTCTAAAGCCTCTGCATAAGTTGTTTTAGGGGTCCTTTCTTTTCCCCTACTTTCTTCTGTAATAATTGCAGAGAAAAAAATGACAAAAAGCACTTATTAACGTACACCTACACATATATATACAGACACACACACACACACACCCATCATCTAAAACAACAACCTTAAGGAGCTCCTTAGAATTTATTCTGATGGCAGCTTTAGATTCTTTTCTCTAACAAACTAGTAAGCATGGAATCAGATTGT
This sequence comes from Theobroma grandiflorum, assembly GCA_036013995.1. Classification (NCBI taxonomy): domain Eukaryota; kingdom Viridiplantae; phylum Streptophyta; class Magnoliopsida; order Malvales; family Malvaceae; genus Theobroma; species Theobroma grandiflorum. The sequence goes on from CP142127.1 coordinate 4,017,072, forward strand.
AGGAGCTGTGCAAAATTCAGCAAGTCATAGGAGCTATCTACAAGCATTGCTGTCATTTAATGCTGAATTGACTGCAAAACTTTCATGGTTTTAAAATGCAATAAAAGTGACACAAGGAGAGCACAAACAACTAGCATTGCCCTTTCGTGATGCTTATAAAGGTACCCTATCCAAGGAGCCAATTGGAGTGCATGTGTTTGACCCCAGCAGCAAATGCCAGTACTTAGTCAAACCTTATGCCTGGGTTCAAGTACCAAAACTATGATTCTCTAGAGCTAAAATTGTGTTAGCAGAAAATTATCCCCAGGTTATCATACTTAATATGTATGTCAATTATTCTGGACAAGCTTACGAAGGGTAGCCTTGCCAAATAAATCAATTAGAAATTTCATTTTTGTTGATTCATATTTCACTCCAAGGGTTTAGGGTGAGAAAAAGAATAAAATTGAGACCTAACGGTAATTTGGAAATACTATGAAATACAACATTTTAGAAGAAGTGTAACTAATTTAAGTAAAGAAATCAGTTCAAGCACAGCAAACACACTCCTACCAGCAAATCAGTTAGTAACAAATTTGATGGTAGTCTATCTTCTCATTCAACAAATCATTGTAGTAATTAAGAAGTTACAAATAAAAAGAGATGGCAGTCTTACCTGTAGATGCTTATATACTTTGTGCCGAGCAGCCATTATCAGTCCATCTTCTGTCCATGCAGTAACCTCAAGCTCTTCCCCAGGAAAACTGTCCTTTTCAATCACGAGGCTGTGATATCGGCCAGCATTGAAAGGGCTGAAATAGGCACAATGATAGTAAGAACTACTGATAACATGAGACGTAATTAATGAAAATAAATTGGAAATTCTTTAACTTAAAAAGTAACTTAATAGATGCTTCACAAATGTCTAGCAATATAAACACAAGGATAGCAGCGTAAAAGGAAAATGGGGTTTTGATTTGACCAAGTGTGTGCAACAGTAATATATTACTCCACAAGGGTGGTGGGGGGCGCAGAGAGAGAGAGATTGGTTTTATTTTCCCAATATCAGCATTGCATATTGCTCAACAGCCACAAAATACGCTTAGACATTATTTGGAATTTATGCGACCAGCCTTCTTTGTCCCTCTTCTCTTCTCCACCATTCTCACATTCCTTTTGCTAATATATATTTTAATAAAATAAGCCTTTTTTTATGCTACTCTAATTATTTCATTAGCCACAACAAATTTAAAAAATTATTAGCTAGCTATTTATTTAACTATGTGATTATGCACAACATACTTTGTATTGCATGAACATCACAGCTAACATGCTATATAGAGTTCTATTGACTTTCGGACCCTTAAACAGTAATATACTAATACCAGAGATTTATTACATTAATAAAAAAAGGTTAGAGGTGTAAAATACTTTGTCAAAAACTCAAGAATGTTTTCCTGTCGAGAGGCATTAGAAGAAATAGTGGAATTTGAAACTTTAAATCAAAAACCACAGAAGCAAGAATTTAATCACACTTTATGAAATTTAAAAGGAGAATCATGTCAACAGAACTAATACATACTTCAACAGTCCAGTGAACAACCCATCTTCCCCCTTCTCATCATAATAAACAAGAGAACTTTTGCCATGCATGACACCATAGGGAGAACGCACTATCTTTCCTGCATTTCGCAATGAAGTCAAATAGATTGTATTAAAATCCCACAAGCAACCAGCTCAGCTTCCATGATATAAGTACAGAAGTATAAATTGTTCTCCCATCTACCTCTCTTTGAATAAAAGTTGAGATAATCTAGAAAACGCAGAAATTAATATGAATAGCAGTTACTTAAGGTATCCTAGAAAACTAACCTCCAAAAGCCTCGCCAATGCATTGCAAACCCATGCAAACACCAAACAATGGTACAGTAGGTCCAAGCTCCAAAACTGTTTGCAATGATATTCCAGAATCTTGGGGTGTGCCTATACAAAGGATACAAAGTGTATAAAACGCTTAAACATGATAAGTTCCTATGCCTCATTTATGTATAGTTTATAAGAAATAGCAAACTCTAACCTGGACCAGGGGAGATAAGCACTCCCCTAGGGTTTTTCCTACAAAAACAACAAGAAATGTTGTCATTTATTGCATCAAACGCTTATAGATAATATGCTAACACATAATCATTAATTGCCCGGGTGACAGTCTTGTTACAGAAGTGGATTGATAAAGGATATTGCAATAGGCAAAAGGTAATTCTTACCTTTTCAGCTCTTCTACAGCTATCTCATCATTTCGATAAACCTCAAAGTAACATCCAAGCTCTCCCAAATACTACAAAATTAAAGGCAAATTCTAAGGATATTCTTTTCTTAGTCAAGAATACAACTTGGTAAAGATTAGGAGATCAGTAAAACAAAAAAGGTCAGAATGTAGAAGAATACGACATTTCAAGTGCCAAAATTCTTAGGTAAACTCTTGTCACCCCTTTCATAAGGCGACAATAAAAAATGTACCATATCTGCTTAAAAGGAGAAAGACAAGAGCCAGGGAGGGATGATTCCCTGTATTGGCTGCCAAATGTCACTTGGTTTCAGTATGAATTCTTGTCAGAAAAAAAAAATCACTTTAATTGCTATGCTGCTAATGTCTCACCAATTAATTAGTGGTGCCGCAAATATTAAAAATCGTTGCATGCTATTGACTTTCAACGATCAAGACCATCAAACTGGGTGACCTCCATTATCAAAGATACCAAATTGGACTCACCAGTTACCACACCATAGGGATATTCAGCAGAAACACTTTTGACATATCAGATTCTTGATCATAACACGTTTCCTACTGATAACCTTGAACAAAATTTGCTTTCATTTTACAATCACAGCCATAATAAAGTCACAACAGTTTTATTGAAAAAAATCATTATGATGAAGCACCTCCATCAAATGCAAATCCTTCCCTCGCAGAGAACAAACTAGAATTATACCACAAAACAATAAACTCACAAAAGTAAAAGAAAACTTTTCAAGACTATATACATATATACATACATACACATGCATCTTCTCTGATTTCTTATAGAAGGAAACAATATTAAACAGTACAATTTGTTCTACTATACTGATTTTAATTGGGTTTCTTAATTTTAATTAATGTATTAAGTCTTTCCTAACAATCAAAATATATTCTCTCACATAAATTTATAATAAATTGCACATAAACCTGCCAACAAGTAATTCTGTTCTCTATTGTTTATATAGAGATTTATAAACAATCAAACAGCATTCCACAATCAAGACTTCAAGCAGAACAAAATCCAGATAAGGCAAAAGATTGGACAAAGAAAAAGGCACAAAATTTTGAACATGCAATCAATACCTGGCAAAGATTGTAAGTGAAACTATCGTAATTGTCAATGACGATAATAGGATTCCTGTTGTTTTTCTTATTCTCCAAAAGTGAAGCGCTTGAGTCCGATACAGCCGATGGCAACGATGCTTTTCCAACAATCCCAGTTCTCTTTTTTGAAGTAAATCCAATCCCTGCAAAACAAAACAATAAAAAAAAAAAGAACCTTCTTTTCATGCTCTGTACAGAAAAAGCAAAAAAAAATCTCAAAAAAGGATAGAGAGAAAAGAACGACTTGATGGAGGAGAGAGCCTGGAAAGGCAAGACAGAGATGGGTTTTGAAGGGTTTTAGCAGAGAGTGAAGGTTTTGGTTGAACCAGAGATGAACGCATTATAACAGTAGCATCCATTTTCTTCTGAAGAGAAAAACAGAGGAGAGAAGGCGTTTTCAGGCGTCACGATTCTGAAAGGTTGTTCAGTTTCAGAGATTCTCCACTCTGAAAATTTTTTGGCTCCCTTAAAGGTCACAGTACAATGCTGTTTATATAGGAGTCATCACTTAGTCCTAAAATGGTATTGTGGAAAAAGGGCATGGGTAGCATTGTAAGTGAAAAGTTTTTGGAGTCGGAAGTACCTAAATAGTCTTTGTATCAATGCATTTTCTTTAATTTAATCCACGTTATCAAAATCGAAATAATTTGATTTCTTAATTTTGAGAATTAGACATTAGTATCAATGTAATAAATTTGATGATGTGATAATATCACGTCAACTAACGTCAGCATGTAAAAGTAAAGGTCATTAAAAAAAATTAAATTATTCAAAATTTCAATATAAAAAAATAAATTATTTCAATTTTAAATATAAAAATTAAATTCATAAAAATACATGAATATAGAAATTATTTGAATATATTACCTTTTTGGGGTAAAGCTGATTCTTCTTTAACTGATTCAATCCCTGTTAGGAAATATGAATAAGAATTCAATGGAGGTTTGGTGAAGAATTGGTACTGATTTGGAAATTGTGAGAGACATCCAATTATGGAGCTTTGTTTCCATGCATTGGCTTGTTGAAAGTTACCATGAAATTTAGATATGATTTATTCAAAATTATGAAATTTGGTTTGGTGAAATTTATGTTAAAATTTTAGGTAACTTTTACGAAATCCAGTTTGAGTATCAAAACTCCTAGATTATGGTACTAATACTTGTTATAATATTTTAAACTTCGATTAATAGTCATCTATCTTTATTGGTTATAGAAATTCATTAAAAATTAAATTATTATTTTAAAAATATTTTGTCTAACCGTTAATATGCATATATTAACATTTTTTTTATAACTTTAATTATTCAAAGTAATTTATAAATATATATATATATATAATGTGTCATTTAGTTGATATACCTGTTTGTTCTATATCAAAAGTTCAAAGAAAAATATTTTGACTTCAGTGTTTTTAATATTTTTTATAAACAATATAATAATAAATTACAATTTTCAAAAAATAAGGTAATATATTAAAAAAATGGGTGGATCAGATCCTCCTTAGCTCTTTCAATTTCTATTAGGAAATCTGAATGAGATTTAATTGGGGGTTTGGTGGAGAATTGCTACTGATTTTGGATTTGTGGGGCTTTCAATTTTAGAGTTTGGGTTCCATGCATTTGGTATAGTGTTTATCATGAAATTTAGATATGATTTAGTGACAACTATAAAATTTGGTTTGGTGAAACTTATGTCAAGATTTTACTTAATTTTTACCAAATCAAAATTGTGGGTCAAAACTCACTCTTTATACAACAAATATGTGTTATAACATTTTGAAATCCAATTAATGGCTATCCATTGTTTACTCTCTAATTATGGTACCGATACTTGTTATAACATCTTAAAATCCGATTGATGGTTATCTATTGTTAATGGTTGCGAAAATTTATTAAAGACGGATAAGCAAATAAATGGATTGGATGGTTTAGTCCGTCATACTTAAAAATCAAATGAACAAAATATTATTAAAAAATCGATCAAAATTGACCAAATATAAAAGAAGATTAAACCGATTAAATATATAATTGATTTGGTTAATTTGGTTTTGGATTAATAGATCAAAATTTTATTCTTTTTTACAAATTATGATATTAAAACTTAAAAACTTCATTCATAATTATAAAATATACAAATTATGTATAAATTAAATATATGTATATATAATATATTACTTTATTATATATATGAAACTAATGATACAATTTATATGTTATAATTTTTTAATTTTTATATCAAAGTTTGTATAAATAATAATTAATTATAAATAATAAGTTCTATAATATTAACATATAAGTTCTATCATTTAAAATTTATAACTTGTAATTTCATATTAATGCAGATTTATAAATAAATAAGTATATACGACTAAAATTAAATTGTTATGATTATGATTTGTATACGTACATATAATAAATTAATATATTTTAATTATTTTATTAATTAAGTTTATTATCAATTTTTCTTAATGTATATAAAAAATATTATATATATTAATATATATATTAAAAAAATTAGTTTGGTTTTTTGGGTGGATTAATCTAAAACTTTTAAAACCAAGAATCGATCAAACAACTAATTAGGCCAATTGATCCAATGGACTAATTACACTGAACAATTTTACCCAAATCACATTTAGTTTGGATGGGTACTTAGTCTAGTTTAATTTTACTTACCCTTTAAAGTTAGTGAAATTACTATTTTAAAAAACATTTTGTTTTAATTAATGTCAATTTGCAAGAACACGCGTGCACACACACATATATAATAATAAAGTGTAATGCATTTTGTAATTGATATAATTTATACTCCTTTCATTCTATATCAAAAGTTTGAAGAAAAATTTTTCGACTTCAGTAATGAGGGATTAGGTAAATTAATGTATTTATACTTAACCATAATGACAGATAAGGCTCTTCTCTTATATTTTATATTTATTATTTTGTAACACATTTATCATTATCATTCATATTTATGAGAATCATTCATAAACAATAGTCGAAAGCACTCTCACTATTATAAACGGAAAGTCTAATCAATTCATTGAAAACTCGAAAATGCCTCTTAGAAATTTAAAAATAACAAACCCACAACATCTGAGGAAATATGTATGTTAGAACTATTATATTTAGATTGCATAGCCCTGAAACACAAAAAGATAAAACCAATCAAACTAAGATATTTAATTTGATTTTATTATATATGATTTAAGGTTTCATTTAAAAAATTAAAATCATTAATAAACATACTACGTACACGCAATTTTATTTTAATCCATTTTTTTACATTTTTATTGTTAATTAATATTTTTTAATGTACTTATTTGATTTTATTCAACTCACTACGCATACTAATTAGTTGAGCCCTTGTTCATCCTATGTTGTTGTTTTCTTGGTTATTTGATTGAACATAATGACTCTCTAGGTATTAAAATTTCTTCTCTAAGTGACATATTTATTAGGACTCCATGTCTAAATGATTGCAAATCATGTTTTTCTTTTTTCATGTCAATTTTTTTTAAGTTTATTGTTTTGTATAATTCATTAATTTATTATTGATGTATTTTCAAAATTGAAAGGTTATATCACATAATGTGATTATTGGATTGTTAGTAGATTTTCATGTCAAAGGTTATGTCTCTTGATAGAGTGACATTCAAAAAAATACTTTTAAATCTTGAAAACACCATTACTTAAAACTTATGATATGAAAAATTATCTTTTCATGTTGTGATTCAAAGTTATGTCTAATGTTATAAAAGGTTATCTTTTCATAAGATAACTATTGGGAAATTACCTCTATCTAAAGTTTATATCTTATAATATGTAAAGGTGTGTTTGAGACAAAAATGTGCTTTAATGAAAGGATTGTATCATCAAAAAAGAGACACTTGCAAGTCTATATAAGTAGTGTGTCTGGTGATCTAATTTTGGAAGTGCAAAACGATGTTTGGTGTTAGCTTCATCATATTTGTCATAGGCTTGAAACTTTAGTCTAGTTTTGTGCGGTGTTGGACTTCGTGTTCGTAAGACTAAGCAAGCCTAAACGATATTTATTGACGATCCGCACGAAAACTTAAAGTGAATAAATATGAAGAAAGAGATTGAGAAGAATAAATAAGTATTATTGCTCTAATAAGAGAAAAACAAAGTACCTAAGATTTAAACACAAAGTAAATTGCTTGATTCAACAAACTTGATTTGATTACCTTACAATAATTTCTAAAGATTCTATTTATAATAGCTTACTTGACCTAAACTTGGTGTGCAAGTAAAAGTAAATATAGAAGTATTTAACCTAGACTTCTTTGGAGTACAAGAAAAGTAAAGTCCTAAAACTATGCCTCCTTGATGAGCAAGTAATCAACAAGGAAGATTTTATTTTTAGAAAGTATTCTAGTTGCCCTAGAATACTTTGTTTGGTTACCAAGGCAACAGTTGATAGACCCCTGCATTTAGATTGGCTTGGCAGTCCATATAGGCTGGACTAGTCACGAATCTATGGATTGTGACAGTATCCCTAAAGTTCGCATGATTTTTTTATTGTATACGAGTGTTGGGAGCAAAATAAGTATTAAAGATAGTTACTGAATATAGTTGATTTTGCTGATTCCTTTTGAATTCCAAAAACCCATTTGCGCCAACATTTATTCTATCTTATTTTATCTTAAAAATTTTACTACATGATCTCTGGATTACTCTTTCGTTACTTCATTCACAATGATCTTATGATCCTTCAATTTATTGTAAAATATCTTTCAATCTTTTTTAGGACAAGCATGGCAAATAAAATTGAACAATAAACAAATAGAATTTATCTTTGATAATTTTTTTTTTTAAGTTGGGAAGAACAACTTGGTTGAATTATGAATCACCCCAATTGATCATTAAATTGTCTAAGACAAAGCTATACAAATCATTTATCAGTGTGTTATGATATACAAGGAATTAAAACTCGACACTCTTCTTAACCGTAGTGCAAATCGCAAACAAAAATATGGAAGAACAACTAGGTTGAAAACAAGCAAAGAAGAGCTTGTTTGTTATGACAGTTATCTGTCCAATCCACCATGCTTCAAAAGCTTCAACCAAGCATATATCATGATCAAAGAAGTTGAAATAGGGAAAATAAAGTTTAGCAACAAGCCACATTAGTCCTAGTATCCTATTATGTTTAACACTTCTTGGCTAAGCAGGACACAAGTATGTGAGTTGAAGGTGCTTGCTTTGCCGGAGCAAATTGCACTTCTGATTGGTTCTGTCCATCCCTGACCCTTAGGAGTGAAGTGTGATATGGCTTATTTGAGTTTGGTACACATGACACTGATCAGTCTTCTATTTAAGTTCAGAAAGCGTTAACTAATAGTAAAAGGAAAGAAAATATTCTCAAACTATGCAGATATCAGAAGAACAAGTTCTTGTCAATTACTTACATAGGAATGCAATAGTTACCTGCATAAGCTTTGAAGCTTTATCACCCTTGAATTTCTCTATATAAATCGATGCATAAATCATCAGCAAACGCTATTTATTTTCTAGAAATGCATCTTGCTTTAATTTTTAATTGTTTAAATTAGATGAAAACCTTTAAATGTATGAATTTAATTTATCAAAATGATAATTAATTTGCAATTAAAACAAAGGTTATACTCTTACATAGAGGTATGTAAAAGTCAATTAAAACTAACTTAACTTGACTTAGTTGATAAAAATCGATTAATTTAGTTCAATTAAGATGGTTAATATGGTTACTTTAGTTAAGAGCCTCGATTACATGAATTAAGTCAAGCCGATTCGATTGAAAAAATTTGAAATCAATTAACAGAATTAATCGATTTTAAATTTTCAATTTCTTGGGCATATAAGGGGTTTACTTGCATATAAAAATATTTACACATGACTCACATGTATGATATAAATTACAACGCTAATTGCAATCTAGCCTATAATGGGTTATTTTTACATGTAAACCACGTAAATCGTAACTCATAACTCAAATCAACAAAATTGAACCTCATGATATAAAATTCATGAGTACAAAATCTCTGACCTTTTTGTTCTATACAAATCCAACTTAAATTGCTTTTAAACAACTTACCGTTCCATATTAAAAATTTCCCTCGAGATTATAAACGGTGTTCTTAATTGCACAACTGACGAATTTTAATCCAATTGAACAATCTTTACTCTAAGCATGAAATTGAACATTGCCTTGTTTAAATGGGTTTTTATATTTAGGAAATATATGAAAATTTTTATTAAATTATTAAATTAGTCCCTATACTTTATAAAAAATAAAAATTTAATTATTATGCAATAATTTATGTAAATTGAGTCATTTGCACCTTTCTAATTTGTTAATTTTAATCCAAACTCTAATACCGTTAATTTTTTATCCTTAAGTATATTGCGTACTATTTTGACCAAACTAACATGGTATTGATTGAGATAATGTAATATTTTATTGTTAATATGACATTGACTATATGCTAACTTGACATTTATCATGCTAACGTGGTATTAATTGGATTAACAATAATTTGTGCTAATGTGATAAGAAATACTAATGTGGCGTTTGCTGATATGGCTATCAATTGACAAATTTGGGATACTTAATTGGGATGATTTATCCATTGGTAGTCATGTTAGTAAATGCCATGTCAGCAGGTGTAATGTCGCATAAATTGTGGTCAGTTGAATCAATATTAGGTTAACATGATAAATGTCATGTTAGTATATAGTCAATGCAATGTTAGCTTGGTTAAAATGTCAAGTTAGTATATTTAACGGTTAAAGATATTAGGGTTTGAGTTAAAATTAACAAATTAGAAAAGTTCATGGACTCAATTTACACAAATTATTTTACAGAGACTAAATTCAAATTTTTTATAGAGTGCGGAGACTAATTGTATAATTTAACCAAGATTTTCCCTACCTATAGGAAAAAGAAATGTGTATGAGAGAGAAAAAAATTATTAAGGACAATTCAATTAAATCATTATTCTTCTATTGCATTCAATCAAATTTCTATATTTTTATTTTGAATCAAATAGGTTAATGGTTGATTAATCGTTATTAACCAAAACATAACTTGTCATTTTTTGTTATAGGTGTTGATGTGGTATATTGACATATGAGTGATGATGTGATATACTAATATGGCATAATGACATGATCACATGGTATTTTTTATCTTTCACGTTAGTACCATATGACGTAAAAAATGACAAATGGCATTTTGATTAATAATAGTTAGTCAAGCATTAGTAATAAGAATTTATTTGACTTAAAAAATAAAAGTATATAAGTTTGGTTAAATGCAATAGAAGAATACAAATTTATTTGAATTTTTTGCATAATATATAAAAAAACCCTACACTATTAAGAAAAATTCAAATAAGTTCTTATATTTTTATTATATTCAATTAAGCTCTTATTTTTTTTATTTTGAGCAAAATAACCCTTATGTTTTTATTTTTAATTAAATAAGTTCTTATAACTAATGATTGACTTAATCAAAATGTTATTTGTCATTCAATGCTCGAGTGGCTTAATATGGTATGCTAACATGTCAAAATTGATGATAATGTGATATGCTAACATATCATAATTGATGATGATGCGACATGCGAATTTAATATGATAATATGATTATGCGACATTTTTCATCTTTTATATCAACACCATGTAGATATAAAATAATAAGTGTCAATTATTAATTATAAAAGTTTATTTAATCTCAAAATAAAATTACATAGATTTGATTAAATACAATAAACAAATAACAATTTATTTAAATTTTATTAAATAGTTCCTCTTAAAAAATATTGAATAGTTTAGGGAATTTATTTGAATGTTATGTCAATTTAAAATTTTTTTTTAAATATTATAAAAAAGAAAACAGTTAATGCAATAAAATTTACGATTGGATGTACACCCCAAGATTGTCAAGGAAAGATTTTTGTGTGATAGGATAGAGAAAACTAATTATCATAATTTTGTAAACTTTTATGTATATATATAAAACAAATCATATTATCCAAATCTTGACAAAGAAAATACAATTAAATAGGAAATTGGATGGATGGTTTTACTTGACGTGTGGGGGTTGTAAACACGAGATTGTCAACCAAACATTTCGTCCATGTTTCAAGTTGTAAGAATAAGGTTAAAGCTTTGATTTAATGGAAATTGAACTCCACTCCGTATTCACATGTTAGTGCCCTGTTATCCACAAACATTGAGACCTATGCTGCTAACTTTCACATGATTTCAGTCATCACTGTCTTACCCCCAAATTGACAGCTCTTAATTAGTCCTGTCCCAAGCAAAGTCAAAAACTTTATAATTAATGTCTATGAGATTTAGTGTTAATCACAAGAAGGAAACTTTAGAAATTCCAATCTCAAAGTTCAAAGTCTTATCATGTGTGATTTGATCGAATTTTATATTGAATTTTGTCTATCTATATGGTACTTTGTTGAGTTGTTTGTTATTTTTTTTCTTATATTAGAAGTAATAGTCGGTAATAATACATATCTATTTATGTATAATAAAAATTGTTGAATTATCGTGATTGTTATTTTTTTATTTATTTATCTTGTCAAAATATAAATTTATCAATTATTATTTGAAAAACTTATATTGATTAAGAAAACAATGTGCAAATAACACCATTTATTTTTTCTTTTTTTATTTGCTTCGATCTTTTTTGTTGTTTTTTAAATTATATGTATATATGTAAATATATTATTAGTCATTATCTTTCGATATGTATATCATTAAAAATTATTAATTGCAAATTGAATATTATTTAAAAATTTATAAATGCAATATGAATTAGATGTTCAATGTTTATAGGATTATAATTTTTATTTAAAAAAATTTAGAATTATCTTTGTTTATTTGATGTGTTAATTTAAATTTTTTGTAATTAAATATATCTTTATCATGAAGTTATGTAAGCATTCATTTGTAAAACTTTTGTGTTGGTTTGATATTAATTAAATTTTAATGCGAAGCCCATTGTAATAATAGATTAGGTTTGTCAACTTTATTTGTAAACTCTAAATTTTATATAAAAAAATTAATTAAAATTGTCATTATTACATGTGTTAATTAACATTTATGTCTGTACTGCTCAAGCAGAACAAAATTGTAAAAAAAATAAAATCGCAACAAAGCGCAATTGTAATAATTTATGCTCACTCTACCCTTTATATAAAATTTTTGTTATTAATAATTTTTTCTTACAATATTTCTTGAATTTTAAATTTACAATTAAGTCTAATTTAACTCAAACTCGCAATAAATTTTAAACTCAAAAACATCAAAATCAAAAAATAAAAAATTAATAAATAAATAGCGTTCTCGACAAAAAAACCTTTTAACACGTCTAAAAGACTAAATCACCAGACCAAGAAAAATATTCTACCATGGTTGAATCCATGTTAAAAAAAAACTCAAAAAGTTAAATAAAAATCGATTTTAAAAATTAATTAAAAAAAAGTAAAACAATCAAATTATAAAAAATTAACCCTAAGTTTGGAAATTCAAAATAAAGAACAGATGCACACTAAAAAGTTTAGAGTTTGAGTTAATAAATCTTAAACCCAAAACCCAAAAGGAGTAAGAGTTAAAGGAAATAAAATGTCATTCCTTGAACAACAGTTAAATATGAAATCACCTTCTAGGAATATTCTATCATGGTTGGATCCACATTCGATCCACGTTAGGAAAAGGGAGTGAGGAGGAGAAGGATGAAGTTGTTTGGACTTTGGATTTTAGCCACCATTTAAGACCATAAACATGCGTGATCGATAAGCCATTTTTCTTCACCTTCACTCCCGAGAAAGTCTTCCTTTCTCTTTTTTTCCACCAAAAAACTCAAACCCTAGATCTCTTCTATTTTTTATTTTTGGGTATTTTTTGTTTTATATTTCTTTTGACACTCCCCATCTTCACGTCACGCTTTTTTGTTTCACTGTATCCTCCTCACACGCACAACACACAGCAAAAACTAAAGACCCATTTTCCAGATCTGACTAAATTAGACCAATCCCATTTCCATATTTCGTTTTGGCTTTGCTTTTGCTCTTTAACTACCCATTTCCTTTCTCATTGCAAATCTTTTATTAGATCGCCTTAAACCCAGAAAAGCAAAAAAGAAAACCGAGTTGTTAATTTTTTCACGGAATTACATCTTGTTTTATAAGTTGAATTAGTTTGAGTTAAAAGAATTTTGTTTGTGATTTAACGTGATCCGGTTGGATTTTGTGGGATATAAAATAATTAGATCTGGATTTGGGGTATTTTAATTTATATATGTTGTTTTAGTAGTTTGGGTATCTTTCTTTGGATTGGTTCGAAAGTTTTTCTCAATGGCAATGCCATCGGGAAATGTAGTTTTATCTGATAAAACGCAGTTCGCTGCTACTGCATCTGCAGGAGCCGGCGGCGGTGGTGCAGTTGGGGCCGTTGGTGGCGGTGGAGGTGGAGGAGGAGAGATCCATCAGCACCACCACCGGCAATGGCTCCCCGATGAGCGTGATGGCTTTATCTATTGGTTGCGGGGGGAATTCGCTGCATCCAATGCTATTATTGACTCTCTTTGTCATCATTTGCGTGAGGTTGGGGAAGTTGGGGAGTATGAAGCCGTCATAGCTTGCATTCAACAAAGGAGATGTAATTGGAACCCCGTGCTTCATATGCAGCAGTACTTTTCGGTTGCTGAGGTTTCCTACGCGCTTCAACAAGCTGCGTGGAGACGGAGACAAAGGCATTATGATCCGGGAAAAGTTGGGGGAAAGGAGTTTAAAAGATCTGGAATGGGGTTTAAGGGGCACAGGATGGAGGTGGCTAAAGAAGTGCAGAATTCTGGGGTAGATAGTGATGGGAGTTCGACTGTTACTGCAATTTCGGAGAGAAATGAGAGAGGGAGTGAGAAACGTGAGGAAGTTCAGTCGTGTGGTGAGGTAGGGAAGGTGGAGGATAAGTGCTCAACGTTCACAGAGGATAAAAAGGGTAAGTACTTGGGTCATGTTTCTTTTTTTATCTGTTTGACGTACATTTTGGTGAATGTTGAATGCTTTAGTGAATGATACTTTCTATTCTTCTAGCTTGTTATGGTTGGTTAGTGGTTTGTGATTTAGAGGGTTGATATTTGTATTCTAAGGGATGTTGTGTGTTGATATTGTTGACTTAGGAACTATCTATTTGCTTAAAAAGCGTGGTGTTGCCATATATGCTTCGTTCTTGGATGAGGCATATTATCCAAAACAAGAAAGTAGCCTTTTGTTGTTTGATAAATTTTTTTGTTTTGGGCTTGTAGGATTTTAAAGCAACCTTTCTTAATTGAAAATTGCCGTCGCATTCTCAATTTTCTCTTTTTACCTGAATATGTATATACCTACCTAATCAACAATTGCACTATTTTTGAGGGAATAATTTTGCTGGAAACTGGATTTATATATTTTAAAAGGCAGGTGTTTTCTTTCATCCCAGAATGGTGCAGTTGGAGATGGGTGAAAAAAAAGTTTCAGAGGCATGCATTTAATAACTTATTTGTAATATTGGAGAGGACAATGTCCACATACTTTATTACCAAATTCGCTATTAGTTTTACGTGCACATATCAGAATGTGCTGGATGTGATAAATGATTTCTGGTTTCATATTGTACCAAATATTTGTTTGATGTATTTTTATCTTCGAAAGTTTCTCATTAAGGTCTTGAATCTCATTAAAACTGTGTTTTGGGATGGGGATTTTATATCATTGCATAAGGAAATCAATCTGTTTTTAACTTTTAACTCCTAGGGATTTTTCATTTGCCCTTGATGAAGGTTCTTTGGATTCATTTTCAAGCTTTCCATAGCCATAACACATTGGATAATAATTACTAAATGCTTTTACAAATTTCAGTTGACACCCATTAAATGAAATTATGTATTGTACTTGATGGTTTATGTTGTAAGATTAACAGTCCTTTTTGTTTTTTGCGCTTTGAACCCAGATACTGGTTCTAAACCTCATGCTGATAGCAGCTTTAAAAAGTCAGGGAGTTGGAAGGGAGCTACACCTGGTGATGCAGAATCTGTAACCGAGGATGTAAATAGTGGGTGCACGTCAAGCTCTAAAGGTACCTCCTTTTGCTTCGGTGATGGGTTGCTTTTAGCTCGTAGAAGGTCCTGAAAGGGGAAGCTGCACCATTTATGACTATCAACTGCTGTACATTTAAAGTTCACTACTTTTGGATTTTTTTTATTGCTAAGACTTGAGCTTATCCAAATATATTTACTTATCTATTTTAGAAAAAATCTCCCTCTTTTCCTATTTTGCTAGGAGGTGAGAATAAACTGAGTAGTGTATTGATTGGTTGCACCTTTGATTCAACTCCTGCACCATATGTTGAACTCAGACATTTAACTTGTTCTTTGAATAATTTCTTCAAGTTGAACATTTAGTTTCTCTATGTTTTGTTAAATTAATATTTTTTATTTATGATCTTTCAGAGAATGATTTATGTTCCATCCAAAACCAGAATGAAAAGCAGAATCTGGCTGCGGGTCCAAAAACTTTTGTTGGTAATGAGATGCTTGACGGAAAGATGGTAATTATTTATAACTTTTATGATGATATATTTGTGAAATTCTGGATGAACTGATAGCTTCTTGCTTTTTTTCCCCCTTCTCTGTTTCTACTTCTTATGGGCAATTATTTTTTTCTTAGGTCAATGTGGTGGATGGGCTAAAATTGTATGAGGAACTGTTTGATGACAAGGAAGTTTTAGATCTTGTATCATTGGTAAATGATTTAAGGGCTGCAGGGAAAAGAGGACAACTTCAAGGTAAGTTCTCTTAAAAGTTTCCTTCATTTTTTCTTTTTTTTTTTGGTCCAGCAAGAAGAAAGCAAATCTTTCCAAATTTCATGCAATCCTTGGAAGCTTCTATTTTTTTCCTTGGTTAATTCATCTAATGAGTCATTTTCTCTAGTTGCTGAAGTGATAAGGATAATGAAAAGAAATAAATATTGCTATTGCACATAGAAGAAAAGGGCTGATTTAGTTATATGATATATGCTTTAACTAATTTACCTATTTAGGTTGGAGGAATTTTTCCAGCTGTTTCACAGTTAGACTTGTGCTGTAAATGCATGCCCGGACATTGCATTGGTTCCTGAACATATGAGTGGCTGGAAAAACAGGGCTCATCCTTGTTTCAAGTGACCTAGTTTAGTGTGCTTGCTGGGTCTGTCCTGTTCACAAACCTTTATCTTCTGACTTTTATGAATTTTTGTCACAAGCTTTGAATTAAGTGAAGTAGACCATGGTCATTGAATATAGGTCCCGACGTGGAACTAGATGTGGATTAGGTCAATGTCATGTCATGTAGTGTAGAATGGTGGTACAGCTAACTTCTTTCTAACCCACTTTACCTGCGTAACAGTAATTGTAGGCTTCTATTTGTTTATTATTTATTTTAATGTTTCATGCTTGTACTGAGCATGGCTACTACTTTTTTTAAATGGGTAGAAATTGGGGAGGCTGTTTTTTGTTGGCTCCATTATTGCAAATAGGTTGTCTCTGTTATGAATTTCAAATGAGCTTAATATTAACTGCCTGGGATGAATGTGACTACATTGTTATATTATAATGATGAGACAAAAGATAAGGTAAAAAGAGGGAAAACATCTTGGTGGTTGGCAATACTAAGTTTCCTTGTATCACTTGTGAGCATGTAACTTAGCTTGGGTTTTGTGTATCAGAGCTAGATTTTCTATATTTATTTGTGATTGTATCTGCTTTTTTCCCTACTATAATTGTTTTATATTTTAAAGTGATTGCTTGGCATGTTAAATTCTAGTGTTAATTTCATTTGGATGATACGTCAGCTAGACAAATATAGTGAAAAGAGATGTCTGTTTGGTGCCAAACCTTCGAATTGTAAGAGATATGGGCATATAATTACATATATTTTTCTTAATATTACTGCTTTCAATGCATATAAATTGACTGATACATGTTTATTTTGTTGTATAAACCTTTGCGTGGAACTTGGCTCTGCACTTTGAGTATCTGTTTTGTTATAAATACCATCTAGAGAGGAAAGGTTCGTGTTCGATAGAAAGCTGTAGGGCTGGCACATTGATCATTTTTATAAACTGGGTTGAGTCTTGCATTCACAAGGGTAGAGGGATTTTGAGCTGGTTAGCATGGTTTCCCTTCTTACTGTGGTGCAACTTCTGGGAACCTAATTATGTGGAGTGAAAGTATTTGAACTGCACCAAACATGCACTCAAAATCAAGTTATGTTATAGTATGTAGTAGCCAAAGGAAAAAGTGCATACAAGAAGGGTAAGTGTAAGAATATTGGGAAAGAAAACCTAGAAAATCAAGGGGATGAAAAATTCTAGTGAGATATATTTTTTTTCTTGTTGCTGTGTTGGGAAGTGGAAGTTGTTGTGGGCTTGAATTTGTTCTCTTCTAAGATTGAAATCGTAATTTGACATCTAGAGAGGTGGTATTCTGGTGGAAATCAATGGTATGCCCATTTTTCTTCAGAACAAGAAAAGGCTCTTTTTTCTTTTTTGGCTTTTCCTTTTTGGTGGAAATCAGTGGTCAAGACCTGGTCAAATATGTTAAAACTGGATAAGACCTGCCATTTGACCAGTCTGGTCGTTATTAGAAGAAGCTTTAGCAGCCTGCTTATGTAAATCTCTAGGTAGCCAGCTATCTTTCCGTAGTTGCATGAAAAAGCAAGAGCTATTTTGGCTCAAGTGCACTTGACCATAATTAAAAGAATTAGCTTTTCCATGGCCCGGTGCAGCTAACCACCTATGACTTGATTTCTCAGTTATTTTTACTTCTTGTTTCCTTTTATTATTTCTTTGAAACTTCCTGAAATTCTTATTTAGCCTTCATTCTTCAACTCTTTACAGTTTCCTCATTTTCTTCTTGTATACCTATATTATTTTTACATGCTATGACTTTCTTTTTTTCCTGTTTTGCAATCTTTTTTTTTTCCTGTCTTTTCATTTCCTTGTCAATTCGTTTGAATACATTTTTGTGGAGATTGATAAAGTCAGATTAAACAATTGCATTAAAATTGCATAAAATTTGAAGGGAAAAAATAAAAAATAAATGAGGATTTTTTTACCTTGAATGTTGACTGGCTGGGTTCAACCCTGCCCCCCTTGACTGGTCAGCCTCCAGGCTGGTCTTGTGAATATGATTAAAATAACCAAGAAATATAGACATAATGTAAAAGTTTTATTATTATTATTATCAGAGAAGATGCTTATATGCAAACACGATGTGCTTATAAAATTGGCTTTTAAGCACATAAACATTTACCAAACCAATTTGGCATGGCTTAATGTTAGAAAGTATTTACAGCATTTAAAATAAAAACTCTATAAATGTGCATCAGTTTGGCTATTTTGTTTGTCATTAATCTATATGTTAAGTTGTTAACATACCAAATAGCTTAAATGATCAGTTTAGGACCTTGAATTTCATTACCAGCTGGTGCTCTCCTATGATCCTATTCCAGTCCTATCTTATGTCCATCATTTGTCCACCTCATTTCTGCATATTTTCGCTTTCAGGCTGAATCATAATCATAGTTAATTGGCTTGCAGCATCATAATTTTAGGAACTATTTTTTATAGTTTTATCCATCATGCAATTTTTCTGGGTCAAGCTGGTACTTTGGAATGCATCTGGCTAAGTACTGTTCTGGGGATGGTTGAAGGTGCTAGTATTTCTATTACTACCATTGTTAATATCTTTTAAATTTCTAATGTTGTTAGTGTACTATGGCTGATTTCTGTATTACGGAACAGATAATTTTGCTGATGCTTAAGCTGATCCTGTTCTTTTAATTCCTGATCAATCTTGGAATAATGTTGGTTCAGTCTGGTAGTGCATTTTCTTGGATGCTGAATATTTGTAAAAGTACTATCTTTGCATTCAAATATCAGTAATAGCTGAATTGTTGCATGACAATTGACAAGAAGTAGGTCAGACATATGTGGCTACAAAAAGACCTATGAAGGGACATGGTAGAGAGATGATTCAATTGGGCCTTCCAATTGCAGATGCACCACTAGATGATGAAAATGCTGCAGGGACTTCCAAAGGCATGTACCTATGATGAGCTTTCCCCTGTTTGATTCCTTCACTCACCCACCCACCTGCCTGCCCACCCAAACACACACATGCACACAGAAAGTAATAATATATATATTTTTAAAAAGTTTGAAGTAACAAATAATTTATATATCTTTCTAATTTGATTTAACTTCTGTAGATCGGAGAATAGAAGGCATTCCTCCCTTGCTGCAAGATACTATTGAACGTTTGGTCAACTTGCAAGTTATGACCGTGAAGCCAGACTCTTGCATCATTGATGTCTATAATGAGGTGGGTAAAAATGGTGCTTTCTGGTGGTTTTTGGTAAAATGAACTAGCTTTATGGCTTATGTTATTGTGGTTTTTTTTTAGGGGGATCATTCGCAGCCTCGCATGTGGCCACCATGGTTTGGAAAGCCTGTTTACATCATGCTTTTGACTCAGTGTGACATTACTTTTGGAAGGGCGTTTGGAGCTGATCATCCTGGGGACTATAGAGGCTCTTTAAAGCTTTCTCTTGCACCTGGGTAATTATTTCACTTTTTCTGGATCCTACAACCATCACGATGCTTCAATGTGCTTGGAAAATGGGGCAAGTGTAGATTTGAAGAATATCCATGTTTTTCCAGATTACTAACTTTGAGTAATTTAGCTATTAAGTCAATCCTAAATGAAACTGGTAATAATACTTCTAAGGAATAGAGTCCCCACATCTATTAGAATACTGATGGTTATTGAAAGGTATTCTTTCTTAGCATTGCTTCCTCATTGAGGTCAAGTAGATTCTCTTATTTTGTGTCATATTCCTGAGATTGTATTTTATAACTATCATGCAGATCTCTCCTTGTGATGCAAGGAAAATCAGCTGATTTTGCCAAACATGCACTTCCCTCTGTCCGAAAGCAACGCGTACTTGTTACATTTACCAAGTATTGTCAACCAAAGAAGTCTACGACTGACAACCAGAGGCTTTCTTCACCATCAGTCTCTCAGTCTTCCCAATGGGGTCCACCACCTAGTAGATCACCAAATCATATTCGGCATTCTGCTGGTCCCAAGCATTATGCAGTAATACCAACAACTGGTGTATTGCCGGCCCCACCAATTCGGCCACAAATTCCACCTTCAAATGGTGTTCAACCTTTATTTGTGCCTACTGCAGTTGCTCCTGCAATTTCTTTTCCTGCTCCAGTTCCCATCCCACCTGGTTCGACTGGGTGGCCAGCTGCCCCAAGGCATCCTCCACCTCGTCTCCCTGTTCCGGGCACTGGAGTTTTCCTACCTCCGCCAGGCTCTGGTAATTCATCATCTCAACAGTTGTCAACTACTGCAACTGAACTCAACATTCCTGTGGAGACCACTTCCCCACGGGAAAAAGAGAATGGTTCTGTGAAATCCAATCATCAGACAACTTCTCCTAGGGGTAGGTTGGATGGAAAATCTCCAAAGCAGGACTGCAATGGAAGTGTAGATGGAGCTGGCAGTGGGAGAGCTTTGATGAAGGAAGAACAGCATTGTGCTGACAATAGTGTCAAGCAAACCTGCTAGTGCAGTTTAGAGAGAGAGAGAGAGAGAGAGAGAGAGAGAGAGAGAGAAGGAAAGGAGGTAGGCTGCGAACTGCAATGAGTTTTAAGGCAAATGTAAAGAGCGGCGACATTTGAGACTTTTGACATTTAATACCAGTAGGGGGAGAACAAAGGGAGGGAAGAATGTCTCAGTTCTCTGTGCAATCCATTCTGTTCTCTTTTCCTTTTTTTGTTGTTTTATTATATGAACTCTCACACTAGGTCGAAAACTCCATTCTTAATTTAACTGTGGATCTTATTAATATCTGGTTCAAAAGTCTTCTTAAACAAGAACGATTTTGGGATGCTTTAGGAAATCTACCATGCCGGAAAGATGTATTGAGTTACAGATGGAGCAAGTTATTAGGATTGGCGCTGTAGGCTAGCTGCTTAATCCGGTGAAATCCCTCTCTTCTTTAATGATTCAGAGCTTTTTCCCCTCTTCTTTCTTGTTTCTTTTACGCTAGAGATAAATTCTTACCAAGTGACCATCTTCAATTCTCTGTACAGCGCTCTTGAGGACTTAATCTCACACTAGATTAAAAGCAAATGGTTCATATTCGATTGTTGATTTCTTTTACAGCACGTTTGGTTGGGGAAATGGCTATGTCATTCCCCTTTTATTCCCCATCAATTCTTGTCCTCTCGTTTGGTATCAAAGTGCAGCACGGAATAGGAATTCCTTACTCATTCCTATTCCGCGCTGTAGGGTAATAAGACTGGCTTAATTGTTCGCGATGTCTCCCTCAATAATGGTTATTTCATGTCTCATGGAATAGCTGTAATATTATTAATGACAAAAATACCCTCATTCTTACTTAAAAATTTCAATTCTGGCCATATAAAAGATTTTTGTTTCTCTTCCTCTTTCCCCTCTTTCCTGATCTGCCTTTTTCCCTTTTCCGATCTTCCCCTCTGTCGTCGATCTGCCACTTCCTCTCTTCCGATCTGCCCCTATTCCATCGTTCTTCGTCTTTCTCTCGGTAGATCTGGCGCTCAACGACCACATTTGGCTGCTGGAAGCACCGGATCTAGTGTTTTCCGACTAGATCCCGCGGTTGGATCTGGCACTCCACGGCTAGATCCAACTGCCGGGGAGACTGATCTGTCGACCTAATGGTCAGATCCGACCACATGGTGCGCCAGATCGGTGTTACATGACACCGGTCGTCTTTCCGACTACCGGATTACGGGGAAGAAGAAAGAACAAATAAAAAAATAAAAAAGAAAAAATTATTTATAAATATTAAAATATTAATGTTTTATTTATTAAATTATTAATACATTAAATGTTTAATGAATATAAATAAAAAATAAAAAATTATTAATATTTTAATTATAATAATATTAAATTATAAATAAAATATTAATATTTAATGTATTAATAATTAAATTATACTAAAATATTAATATTTAAATTATTAATTATTAATATTTTAATTAAATTATAAATTTTTATTACCCAAAAAAATAAAATAAAAAAAAAAATCATATATAATAAAGGGTATTTTTATCTTTTTATTTTTTATGCCTTTCTTATTCTAAAATTATTGTTACCAACCAAACACTGTATTAAGTAGTAATAATCATTCCTACTCTATTTCATTCACTGAACCAAACAAAGTAATAATTATTCTTTTTTATTCTCACCTTATTCTATTCTCACAGAATATCTATTCTATTTTATTCATGTCTATTCCATGAACTAAACGTGCAGTTACGCTTAAAGAAACGCACTGACGAGGACCCTTGGGGAGTAAGGAGCTCATATTTGGCCTTCATGCTACCTCTTACATTTGAAAGCAACGGTTGCACCAAAATGTGATTTTCAGCACCATCTACAACATTTCTTTTTATATTCAACCAAATTTTTTTTTAAAAAATTAAGAATCATCCATTCCAAGAAAAGTAGACCAAAAACAAAACAAAGGAGAGTAGAAGACTGATTGGCAGCCAGTCTTGACCCTCCCAACACATATTGGAAAGAAAAACACCATTACCCCCTCCTTTTTCAGCAGACACAGAGTAACCAACTCTTTCCCTATTTACAAGTGGACTCAAAAAACCTGCGCTAACAGGTGAGAAAATATTGGTGTATTTTCAAAATAAAAAGTTAAGTCACATGATGGAGAGTTATCATTAGTTCAATAGTTATGTCATAAAAAGTGACATAATATATCTATTGGAATATAAACAAGTTTTCATGTGAATAATTATGGTTCTTGAAAATACATGTTGAAAAGACACCAACGGAAAGTCACATGTGAAAAGTTACAATTGTAAAGTAACATGTGAAAAGCTACATGTGAATAGTTACAATAGTAAAGTAACATGTGAAAGATTATATGTGAATAGATATTATTCAATGTATAAATCAAAAAGTGTGATTTATAGAATGAATAGTTATCTATTTATTAAATTTTTATTGAAACAATATTTTTTGTTCAAAAGTTGTATTGATAAAAAGTGTAGAGATACTTTTTAAATGAAAAATTTTTATGAAAAGATTGTGACCTTGGAACATAAAGATACATAAAGATACTTATTAGATAAAAAAATATCTTTATGAAAAGGAAATGTCTTTGAAGAAGAGACATTTTGAAGTTTATATAAAGGATTTATTGTTATCCATTTTGACATAACAACAACACATCAAATTTAGACACAACAAGTGCAAGAGAGCAAGAGAAAGTGTTTGTATTAGAAGAACAAAACACTAAAGTTTCCACCATCTACAAAAGATTTCGAATTCCTTATAATCTACTTACTGCAGAAAGTTAGTTTTAAGATCAAACGACTTTACAAACCTTCGGGTGTATCTAGCAATCTAGTTTCGTAAAGCTCAATACGAAAGTTAGACGTTGACTTCATTGTATCCTTGAGACTAGTCGCAACATTCTCCTTTACATACTAAGTGAAGGGGGTAAATTAAATCTTAAAGAAAAACACCTATTTAAAAAACTCACTTTGAAGTCAATTTTACCTATTCTTAAATACTTCATGAACCTCGTAAACCCACTCAACACCACCATAAAAGGGCCAAGACAACCGAGAAAAAACCAGACAGAACAAAGTAAGACAGAAGAACAAATTCACTGTTTCCAACTCTTGCTAAATCTGAGCACCAAAACAGAAGACCTGGTGCGAGTCCACCCAGCAAAAATCAGCACCCTATCCCTCCTGCAATCCAGAGTCAAAATTAAAAACCAACAAAACTCAACCACATAGACCGACCAACATCAACAGTCGCCGTCCTCTGATAATTAGTGCAGGACTTGCAGCAGGTCGTTAATTCTTTCAACCCCCAACTTGGCAAGATTATCCGTCATCACATTACCTGACCTCTAGATATGAGGGATCTGCCACCTAGGAACCTTTCGAAGCATTGCCTTGATCTTAAGAACCAGATTTCTAAGCCTCCAGTGAGAGGAAGAAGGCTTTAAAACCCAAGTATCTGCATTTTTGGAATCACTTTCCATAACTAGACCAAAACCTTCCAACCAAATTAAGGCAGCATTTATCAATATTCAGCGACTTTTTCTTGCATTGGCAACCCAAGTATTTCATGTCAGCTAAAAATGATAAAAAATAAGTGAGCTGCTAAATAATTGCCTTCTCTTCTAACATGGTTCGTTTTGCACTCCCAAGAACATTTCATTTGTGCTTAAACGTCCATGATGATAGGGCCAGCATGTGAGAAGATTGCTCCGTTCCAATGGAAACCAACCTTTTATGTATATAAAGTGCATCTCCCTCTGTTAACAACTTATTGCAAATCCACGAAGCTGGTGCGTATTCCATCTCCTCAATATCTTGTTTATCTGGAAAATTCAAATATAGCTATCTTTTTAAGTGTCAAAGATTCCTTTGTTAAGCTGAACAGCAATATCAATAAATTCAGATTCTTCATGCATATTGCGCTGATTCAATAGCTCTAAATCATGGGAAAGGTCACGAAGTTTGGATCCGCCAACACCAGTGATCCTGACCAAGAATACTCAAAACTTGCAACACATCAGTCCCAAAAGCATCACAAATTATGGAATTTATTGTTTCTTGCAATCCCAACAAAGTATTAAGCTGTAGTAGCCCTCAACAACGTGAATCTTCTCTTCTACTTCCTGATGATGTAAGAAACTCTGGATTGTGTATGTGTTCCTCGATATGTCCGGGTTCGGAAAAAGTTGATGGTTAACATCCATTGGTTGATCAGGTCCTGGCTTGACCAAGTTTTCATAATAATTTTGATCATTCATTTTGCCGATTGGAGATGTGGAGGTGTCAATAATAAATTTTAGAACATTGTGATGCTTGCTTGATGTTTGCAATCGCTGTGTCCCAAGCCAAGCACCGAACTCCTTTTCAACAGCCACAAAAATCATCCGAGAATCTTTAACCGATTGATGAGTGTCCTCATTGAAGAAAACATTCAGGTTTCTCAGTCTTTGAAAGAGATCGTCAAGTCCAGGATCATAAAATCTGCAGCAGTAATTGGCCAGTGCTTCACCTTTGAATTAACGCTGGACCTTCGTTTACTGCAGTGAATGCTAACGGTTTTTTCCAGTGACCTGCCAAGACAAATGTGCTTAAAACTCCTTTTGTTGTAACCCCATAGCAACAGATTCTTGATACCTTCCATAGCTGATTCTAAAACCCATCGAGAGCTTTGCTTATAAAAAGATTTATTGCAATTGGCTTAGGATGAACACGCAACAATGTTAGGGATGTCAACGGGTCGGGTACCTTATAATTTCGAGGTACCCGAACCCTAATCCTATAAAAAATCAATTACCCTAACTCTATTAACTGCCCGTTTAATTTTAAAATTACTACCCTAACCCTAACCCTAATACATTCCCACTACCCTATAATTACCTTAACTCGTTTAAATACCCGATTAAATAAAAAAATTATTAAAATTTTCTTCATGGGAATCCAATTACCTAATTAACTTTTCTAATCTCATAACTTACCTTTAGATTTATATGTTATATGTTTATATAAATAAACATATATATATATTGTAATTAATAATTTTATGAGTTATAATTTTTACAATATTAAAATAAAATAAAAAGTAAATATATTTATATTTAAAATACATAATACATACACACACGCATTTATAAAAGTATTAATGTCATCATATTAATAATTAAAGTAATCATACTTAAACATAAATAACAATATAATAATTTTTTAATTTAAATATATTAATGGCATCACATTAATAATTAAAGTAATCATACTTTTCATATATTTGTTAGTTTGTAACAAAAAAAATTTACTTGTAAAGTTGGTAAACATTATAAATTTTTAATTTAATTATTAAAATAATAATAAAATATTTATAAATAGTAATCGAGTTCAGGTAACGGGTACCCAAGAGGTGGTACCCTAACCCTACCCTATTAAAATTCGGATAGTGAAATCACTACCCTAACCCTACCTGAACCCATTTATGAATACCCTAACTCTATATAAACGGATCGAATACCTTCGGGTACCCTATAATAGGATAGCCGTTGACATCTCTAAATAATGTAACCTTATTCCGAAGAAAAAAAGGATTGGGCTTGAGTTTCGCAAGGAAAAGAACACCAACATACACATACCCAGACAGTAATCTGAGTGGGCTTGTACCCATCTCTTCCCTATTTCTGTATCCTTTTCCTTATTAGTAATCTGATTTGGGCCTTTGCCCATTTTAGAAGGTTGTATTATTAATTCTTTCTATTATGGCGAAACAAACTGAAAGAAATGGGGGACAAGGACATGGAGTATCCTAGACTGATTTTGCATAATTTCCTGACAGAAGAAGAATGCAAGGTTTAGTAGCGCCAAATTGCCAATCATTTATTCATCGTTTTATCAAAATCTTCTTTGATGTTTATTGTTTGAGATAAATTGAAGTATGAAAGTTGAAACAGGAATTGGAGTTCATACACAAGAGCTGTAGCACGATGGGGTACAGACCCAACGTATTTTCGACGACACTATCTCATCTCATCGCTACTAACTCTCCTCATCTGATCATCCCTTTTCTTCCCATTAGAGGTCCTTTCCTTTTCTTCTTTCGTTCTTCTTTTTCTTTAAATAAAATTTATCAAATTTCATTATAATTTATAATATTTTTTAAAATTTGATTACAGATAGATTGAAGGAGAAGGTAGAGGAGATCTTTGGGTGCGAATATGAGCTTGTCACAGAGTTCACTGGCCTTATCAGGTTCTTCTCTTTCTTTTTGTTCACGGGGATAGTTAAATTTGTAGCAGAATATGACTTGATAATTTTGTTAAAAGTACCAAATGCCTGAATTCGGAAAATCAACAACAAACAATTGCTAATTTCTTTTGGTAATTAAACCTGTGTTGCATTTGCTTGTTTATTCACTTTGCCTCTTGATTAGTGTAATGATTAACATGCATCATATATATCAGTTGGAGCAGAGGAGCAAGCATTGGTTGGCATAGTGATGACAACAGGCCCTATCTCAAGCAACGGGATTTTACGGTGCGTGCATAGCTTTTGTGAAATAATGTCCCTCACAATTAGTCTTCTGTTGATAAGTGTTGCTGAGGGTGTTTTTCTTTTCCAATCACACTTTTTTCTGCTTTTCAAAGGCAGTCTGTTATTTGAATAGTTATCAAAAGGATTTCAAAGGTGGATTATTTCATTTCCAAGATGGGGAACCCAAAATGATTGCGCCTTTGGCCAGAGTAAGTGCAGCTGTCAAAGGTTTACTTAAGACATGTCTTCTCTTAGTAGCATTTGCATGATAATATACAAGCTTGAGTTTAGGTCTCAAAAACAGTTCCAATTGATGCTTGATTTATTTATTTATAAAGCTGTAATAAATCTATCAACTGATCTAATATCTGTCCAGGAGTTAAGCATTCTGTACACATCAAAAGGACATATGTTTTGAAGTATTTGGAAATGAGATCATATTGTAGGCAATATGATCTTGACATGGATCTAGTATTATTTATGACTAATTTGGGAAGTACTTTTGCAGGGGTTTTAGGACTTAAATAAGGGGTAGAAATGGTCTAGGCTCTGGACTCTTTGAGTTGCTAGCTGCGATGAAGGGACCCTGATGAAATCTGGTTGTTGAAGCAGCTAGGCACAAACAGCTGTAAGGTTGTAAAGTCAGGGTTTGAAAGGTTTAATGACAAAATTCCAGGTCTAACATTAGAGAGTTGGTAGAAGACAATGAGAATATGTTGCAAGAAATATTCTTTCAGCTTTATGTGTTCTCAGCATTCATGCCTCAATAATTTATCAATCCAAAATCTACTAAAATATGAAGACTAGGTAGGTGTTTATGGAGATTGTTGGATTTTTTTGTCTTGTGAGGACTTGGAGTTCAATTGTAATGAAAACACTTATAGTAACCGTAGAAACTTATGTATACACAGGACTTTGATCTCCAAGAAGACTTGATTAAATTACAAGATACTCCTAAATTTCAGAGTTAGAACTTTGCCTCTCTGTATAGAATTCAGTTGGTTGCTAAGACTATCTTTGCCTAATAAAAAATAAGGTATAAGGAAACTTTTTCATTCGTGACTTATCTTGGCTTCAGTGCAGAAGCAGCTATGTTACATTGGATTAGTGATATCATGTTTACTCAGTAGTTATGAGATAACATTTGATTGATACTCACTGAGTTATTGTATATCAGGATGCTGTAATGTATACAGCTGACAGCCGCAATACTCATTCTGTGGATGAGGTACCTTCAAGATCTCTCTCTCTCTCTCTCTCTCTCTGTGTCTCTGTTGTGGGTGAAAATCTAAAAAAAGATTTTCTAATTCTTCTATAAAAGAAAAAGGATACTATTAGGGGTTCAAGATGATAAGCTGAGTGTCTAGCTGCTCAGCTCTTAGGGTTGATCTCAGTCTCAAAGGGAAAATTTCAATCTTGATTTGAGCTAGGAAATTATTGTTCAAACTTGTCTTAGCTGTCTTATGTTCTTAGTGAATAATTATACAAGTTTTTCTTTCATGCATTATAAATATGAGAAAAATTGAAAACTATGATGTAAGTGGTCATAAAGTGATTTCAGAAAAAGAACTGCTCAGAAAGTAATGTGATGGAATGTAAAAAAGGGGTGCTTTAGACCATATCTTGTTTGCTGCCTCATTTTTTAATTTTACTTTAAGTTTTTGTATAAGAAAAGTTTTAATTATGGCTTGGTTGTTGTCAATGAAATCCTTGGTTGAATAAATTTATGTAAAATCCGTGAAAAATTATTCAGCATTGTTTTCTAAAGCTCAGTCAAAGCCATGGTTTTGCTTTGACTTGCCCTTTTCTAACAAAAGAGATTCATTTTGAAGCTTTAGTATGGTATGAAAATCAAATAAAAAGACTGAAACAAGCCAATTATTTATTTTTATTGAATTGCAAAATAATGGAAATTATGGTGGCTTTTCTTTATTTTCTGTCCTGCTCTCAGATATCCATTCTTTTTTCTGTGTTTGCAAACTGTATGCAATAGTAAACAACAGGAGAATCTTTCACTTTTTGTAAAATTTTGATAGCATGTATTAGATGAGTGATTTTAGATTGGGGCAAGAAGGAGCTTCATGCCAAAAATAAACACCTATTTGTTTTTCCACATATAGTTCTCCTATTTGCACTCCTTTTTTGTCTCTACTACTGCATTGAGCTTTGGCCTGTGCTCCTGGACGTTGTTTCAACTGCTTTATTTCTGACAGCATTTTATGGTGCTAATGTATTAGATCATTTGACAGGTAACTGAAGGAGAACGGCTAACACTTACTTTATGGTTCAGCCGTGATAGTTCCCATGATGAGGATGCTAAACTTATTCCTCTGCTTGCAGAAAGCCTTATGCACAAGTCAAATAATGTGCCGTGTTCATTCCTACCTTTGCCAGCATCAGATAATATGTATTGGTTTGCTCCTAATCAAGCTTCTCATCAAGAATTGGGTTTTGATATTCGCTTGGGAAGATTGCATTCTCTTGGATTTGATGTATATTATTCTCAAGGCATGAGCTTTATCTCAGATTTATCTGAACTGCTCATGGAACCAATGCAATTAGCAAGAGGACATCAGTTACTTGACCATGAATTTGCCAATGTTTTGCATGCACTTCAGGTATTCTTACTATTGGTTTTTCAAGTTAGGGTTTGTTAATTATACATGTTATGTAATCAGATATGAAGATATGTGAACTTGTTCATGAGATTAACTTAGTCTACTCATTGTGATTCCTAAAGCTGTTTTTCAGTCACTGCTGCTTATTTTCTGTTTCTGGGTTATTTCCATAGAAATTGAGGTAGCAACTACTACCCAAAAAATCTGTAGGATGGCTGCTACTTGATTAGATAATCTTTATAACTTCTAATGAGTGCATTGAAGGACTGGTGTCAAGAATGATGAATAAGCCATTTAATTTCATTAATATAAGTGATGCATTGAAAAGGATCATGTACTTTCCTAATGAGATGATATTTTGCAAGCTGTCTACCAGCAAAAGAAAGAAAAAAGAAAAGAGAAAGAAAAGTATTGATCCATACCTTCTTTAGCAGTTGCGTGGCATGAAGGCTTTTCAGCAATTCTTCATACAGTTTCAAGGGCAATTTAGCTTTGCTGAAATTCTTCATACACTTGCACATATCATTTGCAAATTTCTTTCAGCAGAATCTTCTATTAAAAAATCATCCTGATGGTAACCCGAGTCAATCTGTTATGATGAACAGGTGGTGCAATTTTATTTTTGGAAAGGGTGCAAATCTCAAACTTTCACAAATGAAGTTCAATCTGGCAAGGCGGTACAATTATCACAATCACAATGCGAGAAAATTAGTCAAGTGAAATCTGTTTTTCTGAAGGATACTGAACTGGTGGAGACTGTTTTTCGAAGTGTGGAGCAACAGTCCTTTGATTCAGCCACTTTTTCTGCTGCAATCACTGCTTGGGAAGATTATTCCTGTAAGTTACATAAAGAAATCTTAATGAGCTTGCCACAATGGAGAGCTCATCAAGCTATGTACAGTGTTCAATTTGATGTGTCTTGACTCTTGGCAAAATTTCAGTTATAGATCCCTGGTGATCTTGTGATAAATATCACTATTTTTTAGCTATTTGGGTTGTTAGATTTTATAGCTCAAAATTGTTTTGGTTTATGATCAAATATTACTTATGTTCCAAAATTTACAGTGTGCCATGTAGGTTGACCTTAAGACCCATGCTGTTAAGATCATCCTGGGGTGACTGAAAAAAAATACTGTGGTTGTCTATACTTGGAGTTCTTTTTGTCCTATTAGGAGGGCATCTTCTACAAAATAAGTAAGTAATATTGCAGTTGGCAATTTTTAGGGAATTCAAGCAATTCCTTCAGGTCTCAATGACCATTATAGAATTGGGAGGACCTATGATCCAAGTATAATTATCATCTTATACAGTGTCTATAGGAAGCTTGTATGTGTTTTAAGATGATACGGCTGTTTGCTTAGGGTTGGCTGAGGAGAAGGTGCTTCCCTAATGCCTCCTCAACCTCCTTTAAGGACAAGTTACAACTTGAGTAGCTGAGCAAAAGAAAAAAAGTTACAACTTGAGTAATTCTGAATCTTCTAGCCATAGCTTGAGCCCACAGCTGACTCACCTAAGTTCCAGATGGATCATGTTTTATGGTTTTGTGATGACATAATCCTCAATCGTAGTAGATACCTTCAATCCAGAAAATTTCAAATAAGTTGTGCAATTTGGACAAAATAATTAATCTGGTGACAGAGTCATGACTTAATTTTTGTAGTATGTGGATGAATACTATGCATGTTATTAAATTGTGAATTAATGAAAAAAGGATTCTATTTACCTTTGCGATACATGTTCAATGCTTGCAAGAAAGTCGTGGTGATAGTGACTATTAAAAGGACTGGTGGCAAGTTTGGAGGATACTTGAGTTTTTGCATCATTTAAGCTCTTGAACTGGTGCAAGTATCTTTTCCTTATAGATCTCCATTATTGATAGAATTGGCCCTTTTCATATTCTGCATATTGGGCCTTCTAGTTTGGCACAATGTGAATGCCTTGTAATTTTCCTTCTTTTGCATCAAGTGACATGGGGGAAAACACTAGCGTCTTAACTTTTAGTAAACCACCAAAAGGTGAGTTTGGGATTGTTTACATGTAGTTGTAAATATACATTAGTAAATATGGTTTGAATATGAAATATTTTGAGCACAATCTTAGCTTAGAATTTGAATATTTCAGTTTCACCCAACTGGCTGCAATTGCAGCACCTTTGTAGAACTCTAGCTGAACTTTGCTTTCTGAAATCAACTTTTGTCTGGTAGTATTATCTTTGCAAATCTCTTGCACTTGGCTGACTTGTCTGGAAGATGAAAAGCAGTAACTTCAGCAATAATCCTCTGATTTATAGATTGAATTGCTCTAATTAAGCATCTGAATGCAGTTCTTTGGAGATATTCCATGTATGTAAAACTTTGCCATAAATATCATAGAATGCGATATGAGCTTTGCGTTGAGTCATTTGCATAGACATAAATCCTTGCCCATCGTAGTAGAACTTGAGTTCCTTTGGATCCCACCTATGCACATCATTTTTCCATGCCTTCGAGCCACCACCAGATGTTAAATATTGGATTTGGCTGCATTTATATCTGTTAGTTGGATGTTCATAAATGTTCTCATAAAATCTCAAAAAATGTTAGACAATATTACCTGTTTTTGTCACTGATGTGTTCCAAGCAGTGATCGTGGCCGTTAATGTACATATCTACACTGTTTGCCTGAGAGAAAAAAGGTATAATTTCCGTTATAAACATAATGAAATAGAAAATGCAATTGATATCTTTGTTGGTAGTGTAGATTATATTACTTCAAGGATGGGTACAAGTTGTTTGACCAGCTCTTTAGTGACACCATGGTGTCCAGCGCTTTTGATTGTATGGTGTCCGACCACTATCTTCCATTTTGCATTAGATTTCTTTAATGCTGCTTCCACATCCTGCTTGAAACCAAGAATACTTTTCCCTTATTATTTTTTCTGTGTTATTGATATTATAATGTGCCGTAGCTATCAAATATAAAGGATCATCCTATGACTTCACCTTGAGGAGATTTGAAAGATAATCTTCCCTTGGAGAGACACCTTTCCAGTCATAGACGTCGTCCCCTGGATCTGTGAAATACTTATCAACAAATGGAGTGGTATCCACGAAGAAAAACTCTACAAACTCTGCCGAAGACATAACAACAGTCGTAAGTATACTTGAAATTGAGAACTGAAAATGTGAGCATGCTGCAGTTTTCCTTACCAGCTTTGAGAATAAATGATCTCAAGCAAAGCCACCTCTTGTCTTTTTCTCCGAGGATGTGACTCAATTGTGCTTCAACATCACCCCTATAGTCATGATTGCCCAAAACTGACACAAAATACCCTTTTCTCAGTCAACTTTTTTAGTGCAAAAATGAACAACACTAGATGCTATATTTATATGTAATTATAAAGTTAATAGTTAAGGGAAATAGAGATTTGATTGAAGTATTTATTCGTTTACCATTGTACCATTGCTTTTCCAAACTTGGGGCTGTGTAGATTGAGGTGAATGACTGATTGAATGCAGGATCATCTACTCCTGTCAGGCCATCTTCATAAAAGTTATCCCCCGTCGAAATCACAAAGTCTATGTCTAGTTTCTGACCCACTAATCCCATCTATAACACATAAAACACAAGGGGAAAATATTAGGGCAAAGAAAATAACAAATAAAACTGATTTTCGTCGTAACTATTAATAATAATAATAATAATAATAATATAGTCTGATTTGACAAAGTGATGATGGGAATTCACTGAAAAGTTTAGAGTATAATATACTTATTTGGTGTAACATATAATTTTTATACAGTGAAAACTTAAAAAAATGTTATTAATTATATTTTTCATTAGCAATTAATAGAGTGTAATCAAATGCTAACAATTAATAGCAAAAGAGATTTAACAGCATTACTGAAAAAATCATCCTCAAAAATCAAATTTGATGCAGTGATGAGAAGTACTAATTGATTCTACACTTCTATCTCTACTATTTATCTCTCTATGACAAAATATATTAAATAATTTAATAGTAAGATTTATCGATTTACAATAGATCAACTTATTCATAAATGTAATAATTAAGTACCGTCTTATTATTTCCTATAGTATAGTAGTAATTTTGTTTTATTTTTCTGTAGTGGTGATATGACATTTGTCAGCAGAAACCATGATCGAAACGCATCGTTAGTTAGTTAGCAAAATCACCAGGAAGTTTCATGCATGTAATCATCATGTCACTTTAAAATATGTACGAAAATAGTTAGCATTAAGAATTGACTAAACTCAAAAGAGATTTTAAGTTCAAGTTAGAAAAGAGAAAAAAAAAAGGTTGACCTGAATTGCAACTTCAGATTGATTGTATAGTCCTTTTCTTCCCCAGTCTCCAACCACCAAAAAGCTGAGAGACCCGTTAGGTTTCACCGGATGCTGAAAACGCTGGAGCTCGGCCACAGAAGACTCCGACGACAGCCATAGCCAAGCACTAATCAGGAGAACGGAGATATGAATGGTTCTCCCAGGCGACAGAAAGGCCATTGCGTAGAAGAAAATGGAGAAATGATTTGTATTATTTGATGACCAAATATTAATTGTTGAGGAATACAAGGCAGGGCTTTTTTCAGCTGCTTTGGTGACTATAACAATTACTTGAGAAAGTTAGTCTCTTAATTCAAAGGTTGATATGTCGAATATCCCTCTGAAGTCTGAATTATATATAAATATATTATAAAGAAAATAGAAAAATAATTGCCTGTAAGAAAATTGAGGGAGGAATTTCTTTAGCGTAGCAAAACGTAAAATGTCTTTACGTGGTACCACATATATATGTGTTGTAGGAACATGAAGGAAAGAATTCGAATGATACTTAAACCACCAATGTTTGACTTGATGAATGGTTGTCAATTACGCCAAGTACTTGCTTCTAAGAGACGGAAGGTTTAATTAGACATTAATGGTACGTTTAAATATTTAAGAATATAATTTTTTGACGTGTTTAAGTTAATTAGAAGCAAATAGTAAAGAAATTGTCCCTTTACAATGTTAGAAAATAAATTGTTATTTAAATGTTGGAATAATATAGCAAGGATGCTTGTTCAATTGCTTCCTTTTGTTTGTGTTCATATAAGTTTAATATAGTTTTTTTTAATTAAAATTTCGTAATTATTCAATCTCAATAAGTGATTTAATTAAATTTTGTATAAAACTTATGTGGATTTTGCATTCATGATTGATTGAGATTTATATAATTATATATGATTAAGGGTAGGCCAAGTGAAGCCCTTCTATTTTTATATTATTTTTCTAGACCGACTTTTAGGTGACGATTGTGGTAGAACACGAATAGCTCTTGATTTTCTTGTTGAAAAGGGTATCTGATTTTAGACTGTTTTTTTATAGCACGCATGCCTCGTTAACTTAAGCTTGGTAAGATAGCCACAATTCTTTTATCACTTGAATTTAATTTGTGTGTGTGTGTTATTCAACTTTTGTCTTGGGTTGGGGAAGGAATTAACGCTTGGATAATTATTCAAAGTACCTTGATGTAAGCCATGTTGGAGTTTCTTTGTGGTGATTGTGGAGAACATGCCTTGTCTGTCCGAAATCCGAATATTCCTTGGAATTATACCCTCGTTTGAAGATTAGTTGCACGTAGTTGTCAACTGGAAAGTGCAGCAGCAGCAGTAATTATTCAAGCACAAAATACGATTCAAGAAATAATTGAATGAGATGAGAAAAATGGAGCCTACGTACTCCACTTTGAAAATAAGTTTCATATAAATATTTTTATTTTTTTAACAAATTAATTACATCAATTACAAGTAATTAAATAGTGTTTTACTGACTATTAATTCATGAATTATAACCCTGTTCTGCATTCTTTGTGATTACTAAAAATCATGCTAGGTGATGATAAGCACGTCAATTGTCAAGAAATTAAATAACTCACCCAGGGAATCTGCTCTCCGAGAAATCAAGGAAAGGATCAAGAAAACCAAGGATGAAAAGAAGGCTAACAAAGCAGAAGCAGCAGCGAAGCAACAGAATGCACAGGGCAAGGGTAACATTCTAAAAGGTCCCTAGCTTGGTGGCGGTGGTGGAAAGCCTTGAGCTGCTATATATGTTATTATAGGTTTCCCCAGCCAGAGCAATAGGTAGTACTTTGAAGGCATTGTAAGGACTGAATGGCACTGTTGGCTGTGTTGTTTTTACTTTTCTACCTATCCTATCCCAAGTGTTGAAGTTGAGTGATCAAGTAATTTTATGGATTTTGACTTTGTTTTCTTTCTTTTTTTTTTTTTTTAAAAAAGACCCCTGCAAGGTATGTGGGCTTGGTTGTTATCCCTCTAGTAGCTAACTTTCTATTGAGGTTTCATTTACTTTATTTATTTGGCATTTGATTTTTTGTTTTTCTATTAAATAAATAGAAAGTAAATACCAAAATTTAAAAACTGAATATACAAAAGACAAATAGTTAAAAACAATTATAAAATTAAATTATTAACAAAATGAAATCTTAATTAATTGCATTCAGCATAAGCAGTAAAGCTCTTAAATTTAAAACTTTACCGTCATTTATAAACATATTAAAAGTTAAAACTTGAAACACTTATTATAAAATGATAAAATTAATCTTTTATTGAATAATCTAAAATCACAAATATATATATATATAGTAAAACCTATATAAATTAATGCCTTTAAGATTATCAAAATTTATTAATTAATTGAGATATTATTTAATCAATAAATTAATAATTTATTAATTTATATATTAATTAATAAAAAAATAATTTATCAAGGTATTCTTTATATATTTTTTAAAACATTGAACTTAATACATGTTTGAGTATTGTGATTATACAAACCAATCATAAATTATCATTATTCTATGTATTTGTTTAACCAAAACAAATTCATAAATGTAATTAGTTTTATTAAACAGAAGTCATGAATTTATCTATTTTACAACAAGCTAAAATTTCATTCTATGTATACTAAATTATTATACTTATGAGCATTAAGTCAAGTAAAAACATCTACAAAAAGAACATATAATATTACAAATAGTAAAACTAAATACAATGACTTTTCTTCTTAAAAATGTAAAGAAGTCAACAATAATGAATGAAATGCGTAAAACATTATGTAAATACAACATAGAAAATTCAAATTGCATGCAAAAAATCAATTGTGACAATGGTTGTCAGAAAAGTTTAACTTGTAAGTGAGCCAAGCAATAAAATATCAAATACGATCAAGAGATCATCAGAGTATTGATCAGACAATTTCAATTTTCTCTTACGATATGAGAATATTGTACTAAAGCTTCTTAATGCACTAAGAAAGGTTGGAGATAAAGTCCAAGGAGACATCAATTTCAAAAAGAAACAAATAACATTAAGGTCATATTTTACAAAAACTTCTATTTGGATCAAGTATATATGTAATTTTTATGTATAAGGAGATTATTAATTTATATATCAAATGAAATCTATGTGAGTGTTTTTTTATAGTGTATTATTTTATAAATTTAACGAATTATTAATTCATTATGTTGATTCCAAATCGAGACCGATAAAAAATATAATTTAATCAAAGTTTTACTATATTATATGTATATAAAAGAAAAGCCGTTACTATAACTTAATTTATGTTTTGAGCAAATTATTTCTCCCCGTAGTGAAATTGTGGAAGTTCCGCATGTCTATTTCTGTGGATTAATTGTAAAATTTACAAAAAAAGGAAAAAAAAAGGTAAGTGGAACTAGGTCGGTAGTCGGTAGAAAATGGGAAATGAGCAATGCAAATAATAAATTAGACTAACATTCTTGATCATGAATTTTTTAAGTGCAGAGCATGATCCATGCGGACTATTTAACTACGTCTTCGTTTACCAATAGCCTAGACTATTATTTGTATATGATGAAGAAAAATCCATTCATCCCGCACCATCCTCGTTCAGTTTTTAAATTACAAGAAAATTGTATGCCTTGTCCCGCACGTCAATATTTCTTCTTTCTTGTCATTTCAAACCGTTAAGTTAGGAGTTAACAGTTGTTACTGGACGTAACTGCATTAATTTAATTGATTATGTTGTTAACGGCAACGGGTTTCTTGGTTAATTATGTGTAATTTTTTTTTTACTAATTTTAATATTTTTTTATGAACTTTGGGCCTGTGGCCAAATCAGATGAGATTAATAAAACTAACTTGAGAGTTACTCTTTTATTATGTAGTATTTAATTTTTTAAGTGTTTTAGAATATGATTTTTTAGGCTCAGAATTCCTAAATTGTAGTAATAATAAACGTTTATATTATATTTCAAGCAACTTATTGAGAAAAATTATAAAATTGATCTTCCAATTAATCATTTTTTTAGTTGAAAAAAGAAATTCAAATCTAGTTCTTTGAATATGAACACTGACCATTGAGGACATTAATTAGTGATATGCACTAATTAATCATTTTATAGGACATGTTGGATCAAAAGCAGAGCATGGATCGATGAGAGGAAATAATTTGGGAAAACTTGTAAGTCAACCTAATAATTAATGTTGTTGTGTCAAATACGTAAACGATTTCGAATAGAACAATAGATGGTTAAATTTACAAAGCTCCCAAGATGGCTCAAGATTCTCTCTGCTTTTTTTTCCCTTAATTTCTCGTCTCTAGTCGCTGATCTAGATAATGCAGAAACCAATTGACCAAGGTGTTTGATGCTTTGAACTTCCTTAAATTGCAGAAGAAAGCTGCTTGGAAGTGCTCCATTTGTGCATAACATTGCCGAAAACATCATAGAATGTGGCATCAACCTCAGTCCGAGTCATTTGCACAGACATAAAACCCTGTCCATCGTGATAGAACTTCATTTCTTGTGGATTCCACCAATTAACGTCACCCCTCCACGCCTTGGAGCCACCACCACTTGTTAAGAATTGAATTGGACTGCATATGCATGGGGGACATGCGTATCAATTTTACTGTCAGTCATCGTTTTCAAAATTTAGAGATTAAATGCTGATAAAATAGTAATTTTTACCTCTCAGTGCTGCTAATGTGCTCCAAGCAATGGTCATGCCCGTTAATATAAAAGTCAACATCGTATGCCTAAAAATTTACAAGTTAAATTTTTGGCTTTGTCAAGAACTTCATTGTTTTTCAATTTTCTAGATAAGTCTCTTCAAATTACCTGAAGGATTGGAAGAAGATGCTTGGCCAGATCATGGGTATTGCCATGGTGTCCAGCACTTTTGATTGTATGGTGACCCACCACAATCTTCCATTTTGCTATGGATTCTCTTAAGGCCAAATCCAATTCCTGTCAAATTAATACCCCACTTTACCAACTCAGTTATTTTTCTTAAATTCTGATATTTAGTGTCAAATTAAAAAAATGCGTATGGTTGTGGCCAACCTATACATACTAGACAGACAAAAAAATAAAAAATGCAGGCAGGCACTGATATATCGAAAGCAATTCAATTTTGGTGTTTAGGACCAACAATTAAGCAGCAAAATTTTACCATCAAAAGATTCTTAATGTAATTTTTTCGGGGTAATACGCCCTTCCAGTCATAGACATGATCTTCTGGGTCGGTGAAGTAAGTCCTCACGAATGGAGTAGTGTCTACAAAGAAAAATTCTGCCATTGCTGTCGGCAGAGAGGAAAAAAAAAGGGTTAAAATTAATCTAAAAAAGTCCTTTTTGTTAGCAAATATAGTTTAATTTGTTGGCTGACCAGGTCCAGCATTGAGGATAAATGACCTCAAGCAAAGCCATCTGCTATCCATCTTTGTAAGAATGGGACTCAACTGGGCCTCAACGTTTCCCCTGTAATCATGGTTACCCAACACTGACATACCAAAAAGTAAAGCTGTCAGGAAAAGAATCAAAATAGACAAAGATGTCAGCAAAATGCTTCCACAGTTACTTACAGCATTATAATTTAATTTCTTTTTTTATTCTTCGATAAAATAGACAATACTTAGTAATGTTTGGAAACAGGAAATCTGCTGTGACGACCCAAGGGGAATGAATATTACCAGAGTACCATTGCTTTTGCAAGCTAGGAGCTGTATAGATATCAGTAAAGGATTCATGAAACGCTGGATCATCGACACCCTTCAATCCATTGTCGTAAAAATTATCTCCCGTAGAGATTATAAAATCAACATCCAACTTCTCTCCAATAATTCCCATCTGAAAAAATAGAGTAAATACAACCTAAATTAATTAACAATTGAATTTAAATACATTGAATTAAACAATCAAATGTAACTTTTCATGATATTATAAATCTCATCGCTCTTCGAATCCAAGATTTTTGATTCGAAATCTTATATGATTTAAACCATTGAATATCTTGATAAAACGTATAATATTTGGATAGAGTCTATATATGTCACAGTATAATATTATAAGCAGTACCCAAAACTCTATTAATATATACTAATTACTTGACCTAATAGTATAATGTTGGGGTCTTTTGGATTCAGTGAAACATTTCTTTCATTAATAAATTTTTTTTTTTTGGCTTAGTGCGAAAACGAGAATATTTTAAGAGACAGATAGTGAATTAAATAAAGGTAGTACGACCTGTCCAGTTGAAAACGCAAGTGTTTCTTGAGATTAGCAAAGGTGACTTATGCTTTTGATTTTGGGTTGGTGAATGTTTAAACGGATAGAGAAGGGACAAAGGTGAAACTGGAAATCGCTGGTTGGAATATTGAAGCCATGGACTGGTAGCTGAGTGTGGACTTTTATAACAGGGCCAAGTTGTCGAATAGTGAATGATGCAGGAGAGATGGTGCCTATCCCCCACAGCATCGGTACCCACACTAGTTGCCTAAGGAATAATAGAAAATTATTAGGAAAGGAAAGGAATTTGGTATCTTACGTGGAATCATGCCATTCCAAAAGCAACCAAAAAATTAGGTAAAAGATGATGTATAAGTGAATAATAATCTTTCCCCTTTTTTTTTTATTTAAAGAAAGGAGAAGTTGGATTCAATTTATATTTAAAAAAGGAGAAATTTAACTTCAATGATTAAAATAAAGACATTTGCATGTGCGGATGATTAAGTCAAAATGTTCTGATATTAGATTACAGGCCTTTTGTTACGTTTGCTAGATGATTTTCCTGATTTTTGTTTCGTTAATAGTAATACTAACATCTTAGTGGATTGTTTTGATGGTAAGTCTTTTCACTATTTCGGCATCTACGTTTATGCTATTCGACTTTGTTAGATACCTTTGGTAAATTTTCTCAATTATTGATGTGTCGTATATTTTAAATGCCGCATTCACCTGTCTTTTTCTAGAGAGCTATGTATTTGACAATTAGTCAGGTTACTGGAAGAGCTGTGGTCACTTGGTTTGAAAAAAAAATTAGATTCTGGTTTAGATGTGATGATAAATTTTTGAAATGAAAAACAGTAAGAAAGAAGAGTCATTTAACACAGCTTTTTCGCATTTGGAACTGAATACCGAGCATTAACTGACGAAAAAAAATGAAATAAATAGTTAGTAGAGAATGGTTGGTAGAAATAATACTGACCTGAAGAGCAACTTCAGATTGGTTATAGAGTCCTTTTCTTCCCCAATCTCCGACCACCAAGAAGCTAAGAGACCCATCAGGTTTCGCCGAGTGCTCGAAGCGCTGAAGCTCCGCCACACAGGAAACAACGAACAGGGCAAGGAGAGTCGTCGATACAAGCGTTAAGAGCATGGTTTTTTGGCATAAAAGAACCATTGTTGTAGGAGACAGGACTCGAGACAGTGGACAGAAAAAAAATGAAAAGGAATGAGTAGTTGATATGTGACTCATAAGGGCAAGGGAGAAGGCCTATTTATAAAGGTGCGGTTTCAAAACTAGGCAGAGAGGTTAAAAAACACACTAGCTAAGGAGTGATCAGCAATAGAACGATATTGAGTGAAATTCATACAGAAAATATATTTCTTTCCATAAATTATTTTTCCATTGACAAATAGAATCGGAGTTAAACGCATGAGGAGGAATAATCCACGAATGGGAAGTGAAAGACCCTGCCAAACTGCATGGTTTTTATTTTATTTTTTTGAAATTTTTTCTAGAGTTTTTTTGTTAAATGAGCCCCATACATAAGGTGTTTTTTACAATAGACTTTTTATAATTTTAACTGTTTTTAGCTAAGAGAATTAAAATTTAGACAAAATTACCCTTAATGAAATCGACCCATTTATTTAGCTCTGCGACTCAACCTGAAATCTATTAACGAGTCAAGTATGTTTAGTTTTGTGCTTTAAACAAACTTATATTCTTTGAGCTTTTCTTGCCAGACTATTCATCTTTGGAGTATTCTTTACAAGAAAGGAAAACGTCTAAGCATTTTGAGTATTTTAGAGTAGTTTTTGATACATAAAAAAAACTTTTGAGCGTATTGAGCATTTTTAAACATTTTAGAGTGATTTTTTATACATGAAGAAAAACCTTTGAACATTTTGAGCATTTTAAGCATTTTTTGTCGAGTAGGCATATTCGTTAATTATGTTGTTAAATGGAATATGGTGTATTGTTTGAAATTATTGATCTTATTGAATGGAATTCAGTAATTTTGATAGTTTTTTGACATTAGGTGACTAGTTGATAGGCATTGCGTTACTTTCACTTCCTCGTACAAACAGCTGTTCCATGCTTGTTCTTGGGTGTTTCTGCACTTGGAACACTCTTGGGTGTTTTCCGGTCACGAACGCCTTGGAACGCCTTTAGACGTTTCCACGCTTGGAACACCTTAGGCGCTCTACGCTTGGAACACCTTAGGCGCTCCATGCTTGGAACACCCTTAGGCGCTTCCATGCTTGGAACACCTTAGGCGCTTCATGCTTGGAACACCCCTGGGCGCTTCCACGCTTGGGCATTACGCGACTAGTTTTTAAGCATTGCATGACTGATTTTGAACATTACGTGACTGACTTTGTGCATTGCGTGACTAGTTGATAGGCATTGCGTTACTTTCACTTCCCTGTACAAACAGCTGTTCCATACTTGTTCTTGGGTGTTTCTGCACTTGGAACACTCTTGGTGTTTCCCAGTCACTAACGCCTTGGAATGCCTTTAGGCGCTTCCACGTTTGGAACACCCCTGAGCGCTTCCACGCTTGGAACACCCTGGGCACTTCCATTCTTGGAACACCTTAGGTGCTCCACACTTGGAACACCCTTGGACGCTTTCTTGCTTGGAACACCCTTGGGTGCTTCTATGCTTGAAACACCCCTAGGCACTTCCATACTTGGAACACTTTAGATGCTCCACGCTTGGAACACCCCTGGATGCTTCCACGCTTGGAACACCCCTGTGGAACACCCCTAGGTGCTTCCATGCTTAGGACACCTTTAGGTACTTCCATGGGCACTTCCACGTTTAGAAATTTCATACTTGGAACACCCTTGGGATTTTCCGTGCTTGGAATAGCCTTGGACTTTTCCACGCTTAGAATGCTTCCACGCTCGGAACACCTAGGACGCTTCTGCGCTTGGAATACCTTGATGTAATTTTCCTGTAAATAATAAAATAATAGTTAACAAGAATTGGGCATTTACAATAGGCATTGCGTGACTTGTTAGTAAGGCATTGCGTGACTAGTTAGTAAGGCATTGCGTGACTAGTTCTTGATGCATAGTGTCACTTAGGCATTACTTAAAAATCAGTCACGCAATGCCTAAAAACCAATCACGCAATGCCTAAAACCAATTACGTAATGCCTAAAAACTAGTCACGCAGTGATTAAGTCACGTAATGCCTAAAAACTAGTCATGCAGTGATTAAGTCACGTAATGCCTAAAAACCAGTCACGCAATACTTAAAAACCAATATAATCAATTTCAACTTCTTAACTTTGGGGTTTTATGAATAAACCAATAAAC
Source organism: Theobroma grandiflorum (assembly GCA_036013995.1). Lineage (NCBI taxonomy): Eukaryota > Viridiplantae > Streptophyta > Magnoliopsida > Malvales > Malvaceae > Theobroma > Theobroma grandiflorum. The sequence goes on from CP142127.1 coordinate 4,061,149, forward strand.
TCAAAAACCTAAAATACATACTTTTTTTTTGCTAAGCCATGAAATTGTGCATTTCATAAAAGATAAGTTACAAAACTCCATAACCCTCTAAAGTAAGACAAAATATATCCCTATCGGGAGGGCCTTGCTCACACCCTTAATGCAAAAACAAAATATACTCCTTGGACAAAATATTCCCTGAACAATTTCAACTCAAAATCCCATAAAAAACTCAAAATTTTCAGCAAACATGCTTAATAATCATCTCAATTCTAGATACAACAAAACTGTGAACTACCATAAAACCCATCAAACATACTTTAGCTGTTCCTTCTCCCTAAGCCCATCATCTTAACCAATCCGATCCACTCATCAACACAAGCATCTCCATCATAGCACACGTTTCGAAACAAATCATCACCAGAAAGCATCCAGTTACCACATTCATCATGCTATCTGCAATTAGAGCAAAATCGATGTTCATCGCCGTTGAGAACACCAAGATTTACCATCTAAACAAAAAAAATAAAATAAGAAATAGCTTGATGCCATCTTTACTCTTTGGATGACAAGATAAATAGTATTTGAGCAGAGAGAGAAAACAAGATTTAATTTTGAAATTTTTGTTTGAATGGCGGGATAGAGAAAACTGAAACCATTTTAATTTGTCTGAAATTGTTTAAAGGGTATTCTTGTCAAGTCTTGTCAAAAATTATCTAAAAATAATTAAAATTATAGAGATTGTCATTTTTAAAATGCTTTTACTACGAAGGTTATTTCTCACAATTTTTTCTTTTTTTCTAATAGATAACCATATCCATTTCATAGTCAACTGGTTCTTTCTATACCTTTTGCGCTCTTTTCCATCAGCTGTGCAATTTGCGTTAATGCTGCTTCTAGTTTCTTTCCTATGGTCCAATACTATGAAGTTTTAGCTTTATGCTTGTGTGGTTTCGTGTTGAATGATGTATGGTTAGTTATGGCATTGTTGTTTGGAATAGAAGGGAACAGAAATGGAGTCTATGTTTAACTGTTGTCTAGTCTAATGGTTTTTTTTTTCTTAATTTTTACTAGATACAATACTAATTATACAAACTTGTGTTCAAGAATTTTATTTTAAATGGAATTGAATTCTTATCAAATGAGTTAAATTGAAGTGGTTTTGGTCTCATCTCATCATCGATCAGTTTAAGAAATTTTAATATTCGAGTATTTGATTTAGTATTAAATGTATATATTTTTTATTTATAATATTCAATTTGAATTGTTTTCGAAATAAAAAATGAAAACAGGGTCACCCACCGAATATGGGATGATGACAATGTCTAGTGGGGTCTCATCACGTGGCTTTCCACAAAGCAAAGCCTCTTTATTAAGTAAGAGGGAAGAAAAACTTTAAACATTTCATGGAAAACTGCTAATTTGGTTCATTATCTGAAAGCATTGAAATTTCCACTCTTTTCAACTACCAATTTGAGCTGCAGTCCAAATGGTGAAAGACGTTCCCTTCGAAGAAAACCAAAAATCTGAAATTCGACCTGGATTGGGCCTTCGAAGGAGATGTCACATGATTGATGTTTGCACCGATTATGTTACACTAAGTTATGCTTAAAAGTATGTATTTTTTTTTCTTTTGGATGGGATGGAATAATGGAGCATTTGTTGCATGGAAAAACACAACGTTCTGTCTTTTTTCTGCAATATTGTTTGGTTAAAAAATTCATCCCTAGTTATCATCTGCCCCAGTAAGTGCCTAGCTAAGTTAATATGCAGACGAAATATACAGAATAGACACAGATGAGTAGGCTATACACAAATGGTAGATATGAAAAATTGTAGGATTCATTTTCCCCCTTTTTCCACATATTCAGATGATATATATGGTGGGAGAATTGAATTTTGTATGGGGTTAAGAAAATTTTAAAATTGTGTGTATCAAAATGAATATTTATTTTTAAACTTTTTTTAAAAAATATTTATTTATTCATCTAATACCAGATATGTCACGGTAACTAACTTATTTGACCGAAAATTTTTGGTGACATAAAAAGACTGGTGCGAGCAAGAAGACCATTCACTTACAAAAGATTCTGCTGCACAGTAAGCCATTGACAGCATATTATCATTTCCATGACCCATACCAAAACTAGCTAGCAACAAAAACAGAAGCCTTAACCTGGAAGACCTGACATCAACAGAATCGTTAGCCTATCAACCAGTCCTAAAAACATAAATTCAACCATTGATAAGTTCTCCAAACCTGGTTCACTTCTAATAACATCAGTAAGAAGGAAAAATATATCAACAGACACTGCACTGCCCATAATTCCAGCGAAAAGTGGGGCATCTTTTGACACCCCAAACCCGATCATCAGAGCCCCTCGCACATTCGGCATAGCCCCACATTCCTGAAATTGCTTTGCTCCAGGAGCCCAGTTTGAATGAGCATGAGTCAGTCAAAAGTGCATCACAAGCAGCTCCTACAGCCCCCTGTCATATTCAGCAAAGCCGAAGATGATAAAACCATTACCGCAACCAGTTCAGGGCAGAACAGAATACTTCCTTTGAATTTAGGTTTGAAAATTGTGAAAACTTGAAGAACAAGAAAATTGAAAAGAAAATGAGAACCTTCATTTATATGACTCAATTAGTTTGTATATGTACTCAAAAGAAATGTGAATGTTCTACTTTGGTTAATTGTGCAAAAAAAAAAAAAAAAAACAAACTGTGCATTTGGATTAAAAAGAATTAAACGCTTTCGAATTTTCTTTTTGTCAAAAAAAAAATCCACTATTAAACCTTTGAAATGAGAAAATTCCTGACCTTAAAAATTTCAAATATTACATTTCATATAAAAATTTAATAATATAAATCAAACAAACGAATCAATAAACAAATGCATAATTAGACAAATTTAATATAAAATTAATTGGATCAAATCAATATATTATGGGAGTTGAGTTTGAGATCTCAGCACACGTTTGATTCACATAATAGAATAAAAATATAATAGAATAGATATTCGGTAGAAATAAAATAAGATAGGAATATAATGAAAATGTTATTATATAGTTTGATTGACAAAATACAATAAAGTAGGAATTTATGACAATGTTTGATTGGTAAAAATAATTTTAGAATAACAAAAGAATAAATGATAAAAAGACAAATATATCTTTTATTATAATATATGATTATTTATTTTTATTTTTAAATATTAATAGTTTGTAATTTATTTAAAATATTAATAATTAATAATTTAAATATTAACATTTTTAAATATTAATATTTTATTCATAATTTAATCATTAATATTTTAAAATACTAGTATTTTATTTATAATTTAAATATTATTATGATAAAAATATTAATAATTTTAATTAAAATTAAAATTTAAAATATTGATTTTTTATAATATATAATTAAAAACTTAACCTTTTTATTATAATAATATTTAAAAAAACAAAAAATACCCTTTATATAATGTATTAAAATTTATACCAAAAGACAAAAGTACATAAATTTTTTATTTTTTAATCATTTAATTTTTAATTTCATTAAATTTTAAAATTTTTAAAAAATTAATAATTTTTTATTTAAATATTAGTAGAATTTTTAATTTTTTCTCTATTGTCATTTTTCTTTTTTAATTTATTTTCATTAGAAATTTAGAATATAAATAATTTAATAATTTAAACGTTAATATTTTTAAAATGTTAATATTTTATTTATAATTTAAATGTTATTATGATTAAAATATTAAAACATTAATAATTTTTAAAATTTAAAATTTTAAATATTAATTGTTTTCTAATTTGTAATTAAAATTTTAAATTTTTTTATTTTAAATTCTTATAAGAGGTATTTTAATCCTATCAATTTTAGAGGCTATTCCTCCAACCATATAATAGCAAATACCATGAAGGTTGGGATTAGTTAAGTTTTGTTTTTAAGGGATTTTGAAGATTAATTATTACAAGAGAATAACTATTCTTTGGACCATTTGCCAAAGAAAGGAGTGAAGAAATAATACATAGGAATAACTATTCCCCATACCAAACATGTTATCACTAAGACAGACAAGGATGTACTGGCAAGATTAGAAAAGCATTTGGATTTATAACATTTCATTCTTTTTGTAGCTTTTGTTCAAAAAAATTTATGTTTCCCTAAAAAATCAGCATTGAATAATCTTCTTGCTTTTGCAGTATACAATTGCTCCCCAGATTATTTATGGCTATTATTAATCCACCACCCAAAGTTGCCATCTAAGTCCTTATCTGTTGCATCAAAACAGAAACAAGTCACAGCAATTCTTATCTTTTTACTTTAATCCAAAACAAGGGAAACACAAAGTTTTGGTGACAAATAAAATTCCAAAAGTTATGAAAAGAAAATAAAGCAGCAGATAAAATTCCTTTTCTCCATGTGTCAAAATTTAATTGGTTCCAGCTGACAAAAAGTCATAGTGTCTAGCTCTGTAGTGCTGGGTGCTGCCGAAGTGATGGATCCCACTACCATCAACTTGTCCACCTGAAGGGAGAGTATCTGTACTCCATCCTAATCGTTATTATTCCTTTCTGAGATAAAAAGGTGAATTTGAGTGAATTGTATAGAAAAAATACGGCCTAAAACCTACTGCTTTGAGTAGTAATTCTCCAAGGTTGCAATGTACTCTTTTGACTGTATATTCCTAAACCAAACACTTAATAAGTTTTCTATTTTCTATTTTTCGTCTTTTTCTCAACAAGAATGCACCATTACCTAATAAAATTTCTTGAGGCGATTAAGCCAAATTTTCAATAAAGGGCGAAAGTAACGACACATAGGAACTTTCTCACGGTTACAGCTGAGTGTTTCCAAATAACTTGTTCTGTTTTTTACCTAGTGATCAATTTTACCCATCAACATCAAGATGTAACCATACCTTGCTTTTCTACCCTTTTTTTCCCTTTTAGGGTATATACCGAACAAGGGTAGATTCTTTATCTTTTTTTTTATATCATCTGCTTTCCTTCTTGAGATTCGTCTTTTACTTATCACTATGTACTTCTGATGGAAATTATTGCAATGCACATGGGGTTTGATTTCATATTGTTGCAAAAGGAAAAGACATCATCACATGGAAGTTTTTAATGGGAATTGTTAAAATAATTGGAGGTTGCAGAGTATGGTGTTATCCTATCCAGCTCCATTGGAGAATTATTAAAGTATTTGGTATCCTCTGCGTCAAACTCTCATTTCTTCTGCTTCTGTCCAAATCTCAAAAGCTCCAAGTTCCTTCAAACTTCCAACAGATAATTACCATATCCAGATCAAAAAATATGAAGTGAATATTTTAAACAATGATATGGGGCTACTTCAATCATGATCCAATACTATATTATATATATAAATAAAGGGTGCAAATTTGGAGCATTGTGCTGAATATTGATGGATATGAGCGAATATAGGTTGTCACATGTCTGACCGTCCAGTCATTTCTAAATGAATTTATGCGTTTATGGGGCTTCCAATAAATTTTTTTTTTATTTTCAATCAGGCCGAAGGTGTAACCTAACCCTTGATCCTAGATAATTTTGTGCTCACCATTCCGGGAGGGTGATTCTTAGGTCAGGGGGTCGTTCAACCCTTGATGCTGCAATTTAAGGACTACGGGATTCTGTATATTACCTAGCAAATAAATATAAAATCAGGCTGAAGGTCATAATTAGAAACGGAAGATGAGAATATGCGTCTTATTAAAGATTTTTATTCTAGAAAAGACCGTGACTTGAATTTATAATTTCTATTTAAAACCTTGTCACCTTTTTTCTTTAAAAGGCGATTGAGGGTTCAAGACCGAGAGAAAAGGAGGGAGACCCTTTAATAAAGACTTTACAAAAAAAAGTAGAGAAGTCGCCTGTGCACAAGACTTCGGTTTCATCGGCCCATCGGCAAGGGAGTCAATCTCTCTTAGAATGTGGTTAATTAATGACAAGTTACAGATTTTGTCTTCATAATTTTCTATATGATTGAAATATTCCTCATTCTTCAAGAAACAGTGTTGCTATTATTGGCCTAAAAGATGGTGTTTTTGAAGTCACTTTTCATGATAAACGAGTGTGATGAGATTTACGAATAGAGTTGTCAATGGGTAAAGTATTTTATAATTTTGAAATACTCAAATTCTAACTCTATAAAAAATTAATTATCTGAACCTTATTAATTATTCGAATAATTTTAAAAATTATTACTCTAACTTTAACTCTATTACATTTTACTACCCTATATTACTTTAACTTGTTTAAAAACTCGATTACATTAAAAAATTATTAAAATTTCTTCATGGGTACCTAATTATCCGAACCCATATACATATACAATAATATTTTTCTATGTATTTCATAAAATTAACTACTAATTAAATTCATAAAAATATGAATAATAAAATTTAAATTTAAATAATCAAAAAAAAATCTTAAAAATAAATTTAAATAACTAAAAATAAATATTTATACAACGATAATCTCACAACTTCTTTTTAGATAATTAAATTTATATATTATAAATTTATATAAACAAATGTATATATATTATTTAGTAATTAATTTATAAAATAGTAATTATATTCTTTGTAAATGAACATAATATATAATATAAAGTGTATGTGTTAAAAGACATTACAAGTTATATGCTATAAAATTTGTATATATATATATATATATTACAATTAATAATTTTATAAGTTATAATTTTTATAATGTTAACACAAAATAAAAAATAAATATATTTATATTTTAAGTACATATATACACTAAAAGTATTAGTATATATATAATATAATAATTATATTTCTTATTAATGAATTCAATATATATAATGTATATATATTTAAAAACATTCCAAGTTAATTAATAATCATAGTTTAATGAATTAATTTAATTAACTATATGAGTTTGTCTTTAATTACATGAAATTAAAAAAATAGTTAGATTCCGAAACTATTCTAAACTCAAAGACTCTCTTTAAGTATGTATATTATAAGTTATAATTTTTGTAATCTTTAACACAAAATAAAAAGTACATACATTTATATTAAAAATGTATATAATAGTAATTATAATCATTTGTAATATGGTATGATATTCATATTATTTAAACATAATTAATAATCTAATAATTTTTTTATTTATATATATTAATTTCATATATATATTAATGTCATCACATTAATAATTTGACTAACTATATTTTAAATATATTTGTCAACATATAACAAAAGAAATTGCTTGTCAAGATGGTATAGATTTTGGGTGCTTTCCTTCCTTACCTGGGTTTGAATCACATCAACAACAAAGTGGATCAATTTTATTTAAATAATAAAAAAAATATATATCCAAGTATTATAATCGAGTTTGGGGCGGATACCTGTAGAGTCTGAATATTATATAATCGGGTTCAGATAACGGGTAGCTAAAGAGTGATACCTGAACTTGATTTAGGCAGTGAAATTATTATGCGAACCCCTATCAAACCCATTTATTGAGTACCCTACCCTAATCCGATGTAACGGGGTTGAGTACTTGCGGGTACCTTATCATAGGATACCCATTGACATCTCTATCTACGAGGAAGACAGGGCTAGCTTTTTAATGTAAAACCACTTAAGTAGGGGCATAAAATTTTCATAAGTCTTGTACTTTTATAATAATAAAATTAATTATATTAAAAATATACAAAAATTAACATAATTAATAAAATATTTACTTATTCTCTCATGCTTAATAAATATTTATTTTCTCTTACTTTCACATTCTTATTAATTCTCAACTATTTATCTCATTTCTCATTAAAAATATATAAAAGTCAAAATAATTAATAAAATGACATTTTCCTAATTATGTGTTTAATAAATCTCAAATTTTTATCACTTTTCAATTTCTACAATGCTATTAATTTTCAACTATTTCTCATATTCTCAATCAACTAAGGAGAATATGTATTTAATGATCTCTAACGGTTTTTTTTATATATAAAATTAATTTTTTATTTTAATTTATAATATCCACTTATGAATTTTCTTTTTTCATTTACTCTTTCTTTTTTTACTTCAATAAAAAATACTTCATTTAAATATTTAATTTTAGACCTTTAAAAATATTAAGCCGCTATTAGATGAAAAGATGAAAAACAATAACCCTTCCTTTATGGTCATGAATTTGGCGAAGTTGGAGCCTTTTACTGTAATGGATTTAGAAAACACTCTTGTTACAATAATCTCATAACTTCTTTTTAGATAATTAAATTTATATATTATAAATTTATATAAACAAATGTATATATATTATTTAGTAATTAATTTATAAAATAGTAATTATATTCTTTATAAATGAACATAATATATAATATAAAGTGTATGTGTTAAAAGACATTACAAGTTATGTAATGTGTATATATATATATTACAATTAATAATTTTATAAGTTATAATTTTTATAATGTAAAACCTGACCTTATAAATACATGTCATGGCATACATGCAATGAATAATGTGTTTGTATGTTAGGAAAGTCTCAAAGAATAGCTAAAACCCGATATTGTACCAAATGGTACACTTAAGCTTATTTAACCTCGAATTAGTTCAAATAGGAATTTTAAGATGAAATTTAATATTTCACAGTCCAGGAATGACTTAAAATGATGTTTTGGAGTTCGAGGGTTAATTTGGGATGAAACTGAAAATTTTGATGTCCAGGGGCAAAATCGTCATTTTGCCCCCCCCAAGATGATAAATTGACCATGGAGTGAAATTTTTGATCAATATTGACTATTTGGAGTATAATTTGATGATAGGAAGTGAAAAATTTCAATTCCGGCAGTTTTCGGAACATAGGGGCAAAACGGTAATTTTGCCGTCCTAGGGGTAAAATCGTAATTTTCACCACTCAAAACTTGTCAAAATCTTAGGATTATACATTTTTGGTATGAATAATCATGGTATTTCATGTGGTGAAAATTTGAAGTTTAAAAGACGAAATTTTAAAAACGGGTCCCACGGGAAGTGACACGTGGCATAGTTTTAAATGAAATAATAATATTTTAATCCAAAACAGCCCATTTAAGCTTCAGCTGATGAGGGGCACGACCCAAAGGAGGAAATAAGAGAGAAAATAGAGAAAAAAAGGAAGAAAGGAGAAAAACCAAGGAAAATCTTGAAATTTGACGGAAGATTCGCGGTTTTCGCATGTTTTCGCGCCTAACGGTAAGATTTTTCGACTTTGGCTTGGTTTCTACCTTTCCCATGCTTTTGTTTTCATTTTCCATGCTTCAAGAGAGAGATCACAGAATAGATCTAAGTGCTGGACCGAATTTGAGGGGAGAGATTTTGGATTTTTCAAGTTTCGATTCTTAGCTAAATCGGTAGTTTCGGTTAGTTAGAGTTGTTTAGAAATTAAATTGGACTCGAAAGTATAGAATTTTCACAATACCCACTCTAGGCTGAACCTTCAATGCTGTCCAATGGTGATGAATTGATTTTTATTCAAATGGATTGAAGGGAAAATGATGAAAAATGACTAATTGTGCTAGAAAAACAAAGTAAAAAATTTACCGGGTGAATGTCCCATTTTAACCGAATTTTTCAGGGAAGAAAGTGACCTGAATTTAGTGATTCTAGAGGGTTATAAGCAGGTATTTGATGGTTAAAAATGTTGGAGAGAGAATGGGACGATTTAGAGCAAAAATGGAGCGCGTTAGCAATTTATCGGGTAAAGTACCGAAAATAGGCTAGCACCGCGTTTAAGCCGTTTTAGGCCGTTGCATTTCATGCCATGCATTAATATAGGATTTATATCAATCATATAGTGATTTAGCATAAATGTGTTGAATTGTGTAATTTTTACAATGTGTTTAGGAGGAGAGCCTTCCGGTAAAGGCAAGGAAGTCGTGCCCGACGAACAGTAATCGGGGCACCTAAAAAGCCTTAAATTTGTGCAAACGGTGAGTAAACTTATTATTATTGTAAATTATCTGAAGTCTATTTTAATTGTTACTTGTGAATTTATGCAAAAATGACTTTAAAAGAAAAATTTTGCTGTATACAAATAAATAGATTTAAATGTGAATATGTGATTTTAGTCAAAAAATTGAGTAGTTTGGAGGCCGTAAAGTGTATTACAAATGATGTTTTCATTCAATAGGCTTATGAGTATGTATATATGTGGCTATGTTTGAAATGCCTTGGGAATAAATGTAAGCTGAATTTTTACTATGCAGGCTGGGTAAATAAATAAAAGCCACGTTATACTGTCGAAATTTTATTAAATTGGTGGGTTTAGTCACTGCAGTGGCAGGTCTCTGTGGACCGCCTATGAGAGGGGCACAGTAAACCCGGTTATATAGTTACTCCGGTTGTAGAGGCGAGGAGGGTAACTCCCGGGGTAGTGTTAGAGTTCACTTCACGTAGAACCCACACGTGAATGTGTATCTCGGCCAACGCCAAGGAACGGCTTGTTTTAAAAACTAAAACGTGTTTAATGTGCAACTGTTTTGACAACCTTGACGGACTCGGTTAGATACCCCGGCCAAGGTATCCCCGAGAACTAGTTTTGGCTTAAGCCATGATTTTAATAAAAGTCATAAGCCTTAACAATTGTTTTGATAAATCATAAATATTTCTTGATTTAAGAAATAAAATGAAACTTTATGAAATGGTTTGAAATAGCTATTTAAATTTGCCTCCATTTTACTTACCTTTAGATGTTTATGATAATGTTTGTTTACTAATTGGGATTGTAAAATCTCACCCACCTCCTGTTCAAACATTTCAGGCCTGTGGTAGCTCGTAGATACCAGATTTTGTCGAGGACCACCGTAGATTGTCTTCCCACGACAGATAGTAGGTTTACTACCATTGTCGTATTTGTATAGTTATGGGCCCACCGGTCATTGTAATTATTATTGTACATTATGACTTTGTAACTTAATGTATGTATGAATTTATTTTACTTTCACGCTATAAAAATTACTTATATGCGTGTCTATAAAAATTATTTTATAAGAAAATGAAATATTTTTATCAATATTTTTGAATAGTAAATTATGACTTTAAACCCTTGAAAAAGAAGGTTTCGAACTTCCGATTTCAAATCCGATTTCAGATTATGTTTTCTAGATGCATAAACTATATTTTACCAGATTTTAATACTTTCGTCGAAAAATGACTAAAATACCCCTGTGAGTCAGATTTTATATTTTGATTTATTTAAGCTAGAAATGAGTTGTAAACCTTCAAAAAGGGGATGTTTGGAAAGAATTACTCACAGGGAAGGCTAGAAACTGGTACGTAAGCCTTACGGGGTTCTAGTTGGCATTCCGGATAATGAGTGTCAATTGGGACGTCGTGTCGGTTGTCATGGGCCCGAGGGAAGTTCCGGGTCGTGACATATAATGTTAACACAAAATAAAAAATAAATATATTTATATTTTAAGTACATATATACACTAAAAGTATTAGTATATATATAATATAATAATTATATTTCTTATTAATGAATTCAATATATATAATGTATATATATTTAAAAACATTCCAAGTTAATTAATAATCATAGTTTAATGAATTAATTTAATTAACTATATGAGTTTGTCTTTAATTACATGAAATTAAAAAAATAGTTAGATTCTAAAACTATTCTAAATTCAAAGACTCTCTTTAAGTATGTATATTATAAGTTATAATTTTTGTAATCTTTAATACAAATTAAAAAGTAAATACATTTATATTAAAAATGTATATAATAGTAATTATAATCCTTTGTAATGTGATATGATATTCATATTATTTAAACATAATTAATAATCTAATAATTTTTTTATTTATATATATTAATGTCATCACATTAATAATTTGACTAACTATATTTTGAATATATATGTCAACTTATAACAAAAGAAATTGTTTGTCAAGATGGTATAGATTTTGGGTGTTTTCCTTCCTTACTTGGGTTTGAATCACATCAACAACAAAGTAGATCAATTTTATTTAAATAATAAAAAATATATATATCCAAGTATTATAATCGAGTTTGGGGCGAATACCTGCAGAACCTGAATATTATATAATCCGGTTCAGATAACGGGTAGCCAAAGATTAATACCTGAACTTGATTCGGGTAGTGAAATTATTTTTCCAACCCATCTTGAACCCATTTATTGAGTACCCTAACCCGATGTAACAAGGTTGGGTACTTACGGGTAGCTTATAATAGGGTACCCATTGACATCCCTATCTATGAGGAAGACAAGGTTAGCTTTTTAAAGTAAAACCACTTAAGTTGGGGCATAAAATTTTCATAAGTCCTGTAATTTTATAATAATAAAATTAATTATATTAAAAATATACAAAAATTAACATAATTAATAAAATACTTACTTATTCTCTCATGCTTAATAAATATATTTTTTCTCTCACTTTCACATTCTTATTAATTCGCAACTATTTATCTCATTTCTCAATAAAAGTCAAAATAATTAATAAAATGACATTTTCCTAATTATGTGTTTAATAAATCTCAATTTTTTTTATCATTTTTCAATTTTTACAATGCTATTAATTCTCAACTATTTCTCATATTCTCAATCAACTAAGGATAATATGTTTTTTATGATCTCTAACAGTTTTTTTTCTATATATAAAATTAATTTTTTATTTTAATTTATAATATCCACTTATGAATTTTCTTTTTTCATTTACTCTTTCTTTTTTTACTTCAATAAAAAATACTTCATTTAAATAGTTAATTTTAGACTTTTCAGAATATTAAGCCGCTATTAGATGAAGAGATGAAAAACAATAGTTGTAAAACCCGACCCTATAAATGCATGTCATGACATACATGCAATGAACAACGTGTTTGTATGTTAGGAAAGTTTCAAAGAATAGCTAAAACCCGGTATTGTACTAAATGGTACACTTAAGTTGATTTAACCTCGAACTAGTTCAAATAGGAATTTTAAGATGAAATTTAATATTTCACAGTCCAGGAATGACTTAAAATGATGTTTTCGAGTTCGAGGGTTAATTTGAGATGAATTTGAAAATTTTGATATCTAGGGGTAAAATCGTCATTTTGCCACCCAAGATAATAAATTGACCATGGAGTGAAATTTTTGATCAATATTGACTATTTGGAGTATAATTTGATGATAGGAAGTGAAAAATTTCAATTTCGACAGTTTTCGGAACATAGGGGCAAAACGGTAATTTTATCGCCCTAGGGGTAAAACCGTAATTTTCACCACTCAAAACTTGTCAAAATCTTAGGATTTATACATTTTTGGTATGAATAATCATGGTATTTCAAGTGGTGAAAAATTAAAGTTTAAAAGATGAAATTTTAAAAACGGGTTCCACGGGAAAATGACACGTGGCACTTTTACTGATTTAATATTATTTTAATGAAAAATCAGCCCATTTAAACCCCTCAGTAGGTGAAGCACGACCCTAAGGAGAAAATAAGAGAGAAAATAGAGAGGAAAGGAAGAAAAGAGAAAAAACTAAAAGAAAAGTCTGAAATTTGACGAAGGATTCGCGGTTTTCGCCCGTTTTCGCGTCTAGCGGTAAGATTTTTCAATTTTGGCTTGGTTTCTACCTTTCCCATGCTTTTGTTTTCATTTTCCATGCTTCAAGAGAGAGATAACATAATAGATCTGAGGGCTGGACGAAATTCAAGGGGGGAGATTTTGAATTTTTCAAGTTTCGATTCTTAGCTAAATCGGTAGTTTCGGTTAGTTAGAGGTGTTTAGAAATTAAATTGGACTCGAAAGCATGAAATTTTCACAATACCCACTCTAGGCTGAACCTTCAATGCTGTCCAATGGTGATGAATTGATTTTTATTCAAATGGATTGAAGGGAAAATGATGAAAAATGACTAATTGTGCTAGAAAAACAAAGTAAAAAATTTACCGGGTGAATGTCCCATTTTAACCGAATTTTTCAGGGAAGAAAGTGAACTGAATTTAGTGATTCTAGAGGGTTATAAGCAGGTATTTGATGGTTAAAAATGTTGGAGAGAGAATGGGACGATTTAGAGCAAAAATGGAGCGCGTTAGCAATTTATCGGGTAAAGTACCGAAAATAGGCTAGCACCGCGTTTAAGCCGTTTTAGGCCGTTGCATTTTATGCCATGCATTAATATAGGATTTATATCAATCATATAGTGATTTAGCATAAATGTGTTGAATTGTGTAATTTTTACAATGTGTTTAGGAGGAGAGCCTTCCGGTAAAGGCAAGGAAGTCGTGCTCGACGAACAGTAATCGGGGCACCTAAAAAGCCTTAAATTTGTGCAAACGGTGAGTAAACTTATTATTATTGTAAATTATCTGAAGTCTATTTTAATTGTTACTTGTGAATTTATGCAAAAATGACTTTAAAAGAAAAATTTTGCTGTATACAAATAAATAGATTTAAATGTGAATATGTGATTTTAGTCAAAAAATTGAGTAGTTTGGAGGCCGTAAAGTGTATTACAAATGATGTTTTCATTCAATAGGCTTATGAGTATATGTATATATGTGGCTATGTTTGAAATGCCTTGGGAATAAATGTAAGCTGAATTTTTACTATGCAGGCTGGGTAAATAAATAAAAGCCACGTTATACTGTCGAAATTTTATTAAATTGGTGGGTTTAGTCACTGCAGTGGCGGGTTTCTGTGGACCGCCTATTAGAGGGGCACAGTAAACCCGGTTATATAGTTACTCCGGTTGTAGAGGCGATGAGGGTAACTCCCGGGGTAGTGTTAGAGTTCACTTCACGTAGAACCCACACGTGAATGTGTATCTCGGCCAACGCCAAGGAACGGCTTGTTTTAAAAACTAAAACGTGTTTAATGTGCAACTGTTTTGACAACCTTGGCGGACTCGGTTAGATACCCCGGCCAAGGTATCCCCGAGAACTAGTTTTGGCTTAAGCCATGATTTTAATAAAAGTCATAAGCCTTAACAATTGTTTTGATAAATCATAAATATTTCTTGATTTAAGAAATAAAATGAAACTTTATGAAATGGTTTGAAATAGCTATTTAAATTTGCCTCCATTTTACTTACCTTTAGATGTTTATGATAATGTTTGTTTACTCATTAGGATTGTAAAATCTCACCCACCTCCTGTCCAAACATTTCAGGCCTGTGGTAGCTCGTAGATACCAGATTTTGTCGAGGACCACCGTAGATTGTCTTCCCACGACAGATAGTAGGTTTACTACCATTGTCGTATTTGTATAGTTATGGGCCCACCGGTCATTGTAATTATTATTGTACATTATGACTTTGTAACTTAATGTATGTATGAATTTATTTTACTTTCACGCTATAAAAATTACTTATATGCGTGTCTATAAAAATTATTTTATAAGAAAATGGAATATTTTTATCAATATTTTTGAATAGTAAATTATGACTTTAAACCCTTGAAAAAGAAGGTTTCGAACTTCCGATTTCAAATCCGATTTCAGATTATGTTTTCTAGATGCATAAACTATATTTTACCAGATTTTAATACTTTCGTCGAAAAATGACTAAAATACCCCTGTGAGTCAGATTTTATATTTTGATTTATTTAAGCTAGAAATGAGTTGTAAACCTTCAAAAAGGGGATGTTTGGAAAAAATTACTCACAGGGAAGGCTAGAAACTGGTACGTAAGCCTTACGGGGTTCTAGTTGGCATTCCGGATAATGAGTGTCAATTGGGACGTCGTGTCGGTTGTCATGGGCCCGAGGGAAGTTCCGGGTCGTGACATATAATGTTAACACAAAATAAAAAATAAATATATTTATATTTTAAGTACATATATACACTAAAAGTATTAGTATATATATAATATAATAATTATATTTCTTATTAATGAATTCAATATATATAATGTATATATATTTAAAAACATTCCAAGTTAATTAATAATCATAGTTTAATGAATTAATTTAATTAACTATATGAGTTTGTCTTTAATTACATGAAATTAAAAAAATAGTTAGATTCTAAAACTATTCTAAATTCAAAGACTCTCTTTAAGTATGTATATTATAAGTTATAATTTTTGTAATCTTTAATACAAATTAAAAAGTAAATACATTTATATTAAAAATGTATATAATAGTAATTATAATCCTTTGTAATGTGATATGATATTCATATTATTTAAACATAATTAATAATCTAATAATTTTTTTATTTATATATATTAATGTCATCACATTAATAATTTGACTAACTATATTTTGAATATATATGTCAACTTATAACAAAAGAAATTGTTTGTCAAGATGGTATAGATTTTGGGTGTTTTCCTTCCTTACTTGGGTTTGAATCACATCAACAACAAAGTAGATCAATTTTATTTAAATAATAAAAAATATATATATCCAAGTATTATAATCGAGTTTGGGGCGAATACCTGCAGAACCTGAATATTATATAATCCGGTTCAGATAACGGGTAGCCAAAGATTAATACCTGAACTTGATTCGGGTAGTGAAATTATTTTTCCAACCCATCTTGAACCCATTTATTGAGTACCCTAACCCGATGTAACAAGGTTGGGTACTTACGGGTAGCTTATAATAAGGTACCCATTGACATCCCTATCTATGAGGAAGACAAGGATAGCTTTTTAAAGTAAAACCACTTAAGTTGGGGCATAAAATTTTCATAAGTCCTGTAATTTTATAATAATAAAATTAATTATATTAAAAATATACAAAATTAACATAATTAATAAAATACTTACTTATTCTCTCATGCTTAATAAATATATTTTTTCTCTCACTTTCACATTCTTATTAATTCGCAACTATTTATCTCATTTCTCAATAAAAGTCAAAATAATTAATAAAATGACATTTTCCTAATTATGTGTTTAATAAATCTCAATATTTTTTATCATTTTTCAATTTTTACAATGCTATTAATTCTCAACTATTTCTCATATTCTCAATCAACTAAGGATAATATGTTTTTTATGATCTCTAACAGTTTTTTTTCTATATATAAAATTAATTTTTTATTTTAATTTATAATATCCACTTATGAATTTTCTTTTTTCATTTACTCTTTCTTTTTTTACTTCAATAAAAAATACTTCATTTAAATAGTTAATTTTAGACCTTTCAGAATATTAAGCCGCTATTAGATGAAGAGATGAAAAACAATAGTTGTAAAACCCGACCCTATAAATGCATGTCATGACATACATGCAATGAACAACGTGTTTGTATGTTAGGAAAGTTTCAAAGAATAGCTAAAACCCGGTATTGTACTAAATGGTACACTTAAGTTGATTTAACCTCGAACTAGTTCAAATAGGAATTTTAAGATGAAATTTAATATTTCACAGTCCAGGAATGACTTAAGATGATGTTTTCGAGTTCGAGGGTTAATTTGAGATGAATTTGAAAATTTTGATATCTAGGGGTAAAATTGTCATTTTGCCACCCAAGATAATAAATTGACCATGGAGTGAAATTTTTGATCAATATTGACTATTTGGAGTATAATTTGATGATAGGAAGTGAAAAATTTCAATTTCAACAGTTTTCGGAACATAGGGGCAAAACGGTAATTTTATCGCCCTAGGGGTAAAACCGTAATTTTCACCACTCAAAACTTGTCAAAATCTTAGGATTTATACATTTTTGGTATGAATAATCATGGTATTTCAAGTGGTGAAAAATTAAAGTTTAAAAGATGAAATTTTAAAAACGGGTTCCACGGGAAAATGACACGTGGCACTTTTACTGATTTAATATTATTTTAATGAAAAATCAGCCCATTTAAACCCCTCAGTAGGTGAAGCACGACCCTAAGGAGAAAATAAGAGAGAAAATAGAGAGGAAAGGAAGAAAAGAGAAAAAACTAAAAGAAAAGTCTGAAATTTGACGAAGGATTCGCGGTTTTCGCCCGTTTTCGCGTCTAGCGGTAAGATTTTTCAATTTTGGCTTGGTTTCTACCTTTCCCATGCTTTTGTTTTCATTTTCCATGCTTCAAGAGAGAGATAACATAATAGATCTGAGGGCTGGACGAAATTCAAGGGGGGAGATTTTGAATTTTTCAAGTTTCGATTCTTAGCTAAATCGGTAGTTTCGGTTAGTTAGAGGTGTTTAGAAATTAAATTGGACTCGAAAGCATGGAATTTTCACAATACCCACTCTAGGCTGAACCTTCAATGCTGTCCAATGGTGATGAATTGATTTTTATTCAAATGAATTGAAGGAAAAATGATGAAAAATGATTAATTGTGCTAGAAAAACAAAATAAAAAATTTACCGGGTGAATGTCCCATTTTAACCAAATTTTTCAAGGAAGAAAGTGACCTGAATTTAGTGATTCCAGAGGGTTATAAGTTGGTATTTGATGGTTAGAAATGTTGGAGAGAGAATGGGACGATTTAGAGCAAAAATGAAGCGCGTTAGCAATTTATCGGGTAAAGTACCGAAAATAGGCTAGTACCGCGTTTAAACCGTTTTAGGCCGTTGCATTTCATACCATGCATTAATATAGGATTTAAATCAATTATATAGTGATTTAGCATAAATGTATTGAATTGTGTGATTTTTGTAATTTATTAAGGATGTGAGACATCTAGAAAAGGCAAGGCGGTCATACCCGAGGAAACGTGATCGGGACGCTTTTCTTCAAGAGAATTGGATTTATATGACCAGTGAGTAAACCTACTATTATTGTAAACTATCTAGAGTTTATTTTTAAATGTTAATTACAGATTTTATGCAAAGAAAATGGTTATAAAAAGAGAAATTTTGCTGTATGCAAGTAAATAGATTTAAATGAAAATATTGTTGGATTATTGAATAATTGATCTTTGTTAAAAAAAAAATTGAGTAGTTTGGAGGCCGTAAATTGTGTTACAAATGATGTTTTCATTCAATAGGCTTATAAGTATGTGTATATATGTGGCTATGTTTGAAATGTTATTGGGAATAAATGTAAGTTGAATTTTTACTATGCGGGCTGGGTAAATAAATAAAAGCCACGTTATACTGTCGAAATTTTATTAAATTGGTGGGTTTAGTCACTGCAGTGGTGGGTTTCTGTGGACCGCCTATTAGAGGGGCACGGTAAACCCGGTTTATAGTTACTCCAGTTGTAGAGGCGAGGAGGGTAACTCCCGGGGTAGTGTTAGAGTTCACTTCACGTAGAACCCACACGTGAATGTGTATCTCGGCCAACGCCAAGGAACGGCTTGTTTTAAAAACTAAAACTTGTTTAATGTGTAACTGTTTTGACAACCTTGGCGGACTCGGTTAGATGCCTCAGCCAAGGTATCCCCAAGGACTAGTTTTGGCTTGAGCCATGATTTTAATAAAAGTCATAAGCCTTAACCATTGTTTTGATAAATTATAAATATTTCTTGATTTAAGAAATAAAATGAAAATTTATGAAATGGTTTGTAATAGCTATTTAAATTTGCCTCCATTTTACTTACCTTTAGATGTTTATGATAATGTTTGTTTACTCATTGGGATTGCAAAATCTCACTCACCTCCTGTCCAAACATTTCAGGCCTATGGTAGCTTGTAGATACCAGATTTTGTCGAGGACTACCGTAGATTGTCTTACCACGACAGAGAGTAGGTTTACTACCATTGTCGTATTTGTATAGTTATGGGCCCATCGATCATTGTAATTATTATTGTACATTATGACTTTGTAACTTAATGTATGTATAAATTTATTTTACTTTCATGCTATGAAAATTACTTATACGCGTGTCTATAAAAATTATTTTATAAGAAAATGAAATATTTTTATCAATATTTTTAAATAGTAAAATGTTACTTTAAACCCTTGAAAAAGAAGGTTTCGGACTTTCGATTTCAAATCTGATTTCAGATTATGTATTCTGGATGCATAAACTATATTTTTACCAGATTTTAATATTTTCGTCGAAAAATGACCAAAATACCTCTGTGAGTCAAATTTTATATTTTGATTTATTTAAGCCAGAAATGAATTGTAAACCCTCAAAAGGGGATGTTTGGAAAGAATTACTCACAAGGAAGGCTAGAAACTGGTATGTAAGCCTTACGGGGTTCTGGTTGGCATTCTGGATAATAAGTGTCAATTGTGAGGTCGTGGCAGTTGTCAAAGGCCCGAGGGAAGTTCCGGGTCGTGACAATAGTCCTTCCTTTATGGTCATGAATTTGGCGAAGTTGGAGCCTTTTACTGTAATGGATTTAGAAAACACTCATGTTACGACCGTTCAACTATCATGAAGGGCCCTTTCCATCACAACGGGACCCAACTTCACAACAATAGACCCATCAACATTTAACTTCATGAAATCATTCAAAGGGCTTGACCAAAGAGTCAGAGGATAGCGCTTGGTCTTCACTATACCCATCGACATTAAAGAAGGGTTCATAAAGAAATCACTGAATGTAGCAAAAGCCAAAGGTCAATACCTTTACATCAAATGGCTAGTTGAACCTTGATGATGTCCATGATTTGTAAGTGGTAGAAGTACTTGCCATTGAAGGTGATTTTATTCCTATAGAGTCAAAATGTCCAAATAATGGAATTAAAAAGCATCTCCCAAGTTCCACCAAGGTGCGGAGTTATAAGATGTTGCCAAGCTATAAATAAGGATTAGATATCTCTTGATGCAACCTAGCTAACTCTCCAAATATTTCTACATTCCATCCAAAATTTCCAAGAGCAAGGACACTAAAAGAACAAGTGTGAGACAATTTCCAAATCATGGTTGCTTAATGCATATTTAGTAGAGTCTTCAGTCAAGATGCCTCTTTTCACTAACTCAAACTTTACCACAACCATAACTTTGATAACATACTAACAAAAAATTTCAACTTTCGATGGTGCTAGTTCGGACTATATTGACTTCCAAATATCTCGAGGTTGTTTAAATGATGCATAAAAGGTTTGACAAAAGGAATTTGTAGTATATAAGTGGTTGGTGTTTTCCTTCCAATCAATCTTGTTAGATTTAGATTTGTGGGCACACATTTTACAAATTAAAGACATAATTTCTTCCTATTCTTGAAGTTCCTAAAAAAACAGTGTTCTTTTAAGGTTGACATGCTATTGCCCAAAGTTGTCTAACCATGGACCAAATTCTACAATAGAAGCCGTTTTATTTTTGACAAGTGCAAAAATATGAGGGAAATGTAAAGAGAGGATGCATTTATCAAGCTACTCATCTGACCAAAACTTAATATTTGAGCCATATCTAAAAAAGAAATCCAAACCTATTGTAACGTCAAGATCAGGGAGGCACACAGACAATGTGCATGGTAAGAGAGCTTGAGGCCAGTGTGCACAGAGTGAGACCATTCAACATAGAGGCGTTGAAGAGGTTGGAACGTGAATGATCATGCTCAGTACAAATGTAGCCATCTCTCAATGATGAGGACGTTGTTAGATTTAGTAGGGGAGGATGTCACAACTCTAGGGTTCATGCCGCACCAAAGGGCCAACTGTTGTTCACCAAGCACTTCCATAGAGACTTTGAGGCCTATGGAAACCCTTTTTTCCATTTGGCTAGGTTGATGGTGGAACCCTATTTCATGTCAGAGGGCACATAACATTACTTGGGCATTCGGGTAAGCTATTTTGCATTGCTTACATACTTAACGAGCTAGCCAACTATAACAACTCAAGTCTAAACACCATTGCCTCAACAACTTTTTAAATCTAAATCACATGGCATTCAAAAGCTTAAGCTCAAGTTGCTAATAGTGAATGACTTAAACCTTTATATAAGTCTTAACAATCTTATTCACATTTAATGTGGGATGGTGTATCATAATCTCATCCACTTAAATCCTTGATGTCTTCATCAAGACCGCACATCAAATCACAATTAAGGCTTATTCCACAAGACCAAGATCTCACTAGCATAATGTGGAAGCCCACATTAGAAATAATCGGGCCCAAACCATTTTCATATGTTGAAGTTTATTAGATATAATTAGGGTTAGTAAACATAGCAACCACTTCCTTTAGTGTAGAAAACCTAAAACCAAGAAGAGAATCTCATAAGTATATTTGTGAAGGATTTAGGGATTTGCAAGTGCAACTTGAAAAATAAACAATCAAAGGTTGTTGTTGGATTTATCATTAAAAGGTGTGTAAAAACCCTTTCTAAATTGAAGAAAAATAATTGATTAATTTAGAAGGATTTGGACTAAAGTCGATGAAAAAAACCTAGAGATTTTGTAGTTTTCACAAGTTTTCAGGATCTAGCTTATATTGAGCCAATTGATTTTATTGATTATTAGTTATTTGAGGATTAACCATGATTAGATGCTTGTTGTAGAGGCTGGGTGGGGAAGAATCGAATTTTTATGAATTGAAAAGGGAAGTCTGATTCTAATAACCAAGTTTCGTGTATTGTACGACCACTTTAATTTTGATTTTGTATTGATTTATGGAGTTTCATGATGTGAATTATATATGGTTGGAAAGTTACATGAATCTATTTTCTAAAGAACCAAACAAAGTGGATTTCAAGTTTTCTAGATAAAGATTTTTCTTTTTGTAAAGACAACGCAAACTGCCTAATAGCAACACCAAGGGTAATTTTGGAATTTATTTATACTTTTCTTACAATGAATTAAGTGTTGAGCTTTATATAGATGGAGAACCCATTAAATT
This sequence comes from Theobroma grandiflorum, assembly GCA_036013995.1. Taxonomy (NCBI): domain Eukaryota; kingdom Viridiplantae; phylum Streptophyta; class Magnoliopsida; order Malvales; family Malvaceae; genus Theobroma; species Theobroma grandiflorum. The sequence continues at coordinate 4,083,805 of CP142127.1, forward strand.
GATTTCCAAAACACTAAATGAATCTTGATTTAGAGTTTTGTAGCTTAAGATATGGTTATTTTAGTTAATGAAATGCAAGTTGTCCAGATTTTTATGTATAGGAGAGTTTGGAGTATTTTATGTAATTTTAGCTAATAAACAGATTTTAGAGAGTTAGATTGGTCCTAGTATGTTTAAATGATTATTATTAGACTTTGGATTATTTTTGTAAGAAATCGAGTTGTTAGAGCGAAGGAATGTAAGTATATCTTCATATGACTTACTTGTTTCAAAAATATTGTCTCTATATATTTATTGAAAGAATTGAACGGTTTATTTCATTATTTTCAGTATATGTAAGTAGGGTCATGTATTAGATATTGAGATATAATGAAGGCTAAAGCTGATTAAAGTCTATAATAAAGGCTGGAGCTAATTAAAGAAAAGGAAGGAAATAGTAACATATATGTCACAAGACTTTTTGGTTAATTTTTTGTATAGCTTATTTCTTTATTTTTTGACTTTTACTTTGTTACTGTTTACTATTGCAGTAACTAGTTAGTTGCCTTTGTAATATTAGTTTGTTGATGGTTAGTCCATTTTACTCTTAAAGACTACTATAAATAGGCTTCTTGTAAATAACTCTGTTTTAATGAAGATTCATCGATTCTTCACAAACTCCTTGTCTTCACTAATCAATTTTCTTAGTTTCTTTTCAATCCCTTGATATCATCATTTCAACATGGTATCAAAGCCATGATCTTACAGTGATTGTTTCAGCTTTGGGCAAGTATTCTATTTTTCTTGCTTTCAAGTCAATGATTGAATCTTAGCTACAAGTTATAGAATTTGTTGTTTGTTCTTGATCTATTAATTATTGGATTTAGGTATCAATGGAGAATACCAAATCTGTTTCATCTTTTTATGATGACTTATCAATGGGGAATACAATTGGTCTTAGAAATATTGTTTCACCAATTGAAAACCTTTGATCACCATTTTATTTGCATCACAGTGATCATCCAGGATTAATAGCCATAAACCCTAAGTTGTTTGCAAATAATTATGTGCCTTGGTGTATGTCATTCTTACTTACACTTTCTGTTAGGAATAAGCTTGGTTTTATCAATAGCACAATACAGAAACCAGAACCTACAAACTTTCTGTTTGAACCATGGAAAAGGTGTAATGACTTTATTGTGGCACGGTTATTACAATCTGTAATTGCACCTATAGTGTAGTATCTCGTACTTTGATATGGTGGCTAGTAAAGCTTACGGATCCCTATTGAAGTTAATTATCAAGTTAAAAAGGTGATTTGGAAATGAATCTATGAAACCTCGACCTCCATAGACACGTAACTAGAAGTAGATATGATAATGCGACCTAATGGTAATTTAGTAATCTCTCTTGGTTAGCTCATACGAGTGGGTTTTCTAATGCTATTAAGGTCTACATAGGCCTAAGGAATGAATGAGTGATGTTTATGATGGTAAAATAAATGAAGAAGATAAAAATAATGATAATTTTCCTATAGGGGCAAATTGGTCATTTTACATATCGGGTCTAAATTTTTATGTTTTCGTGAACTCGAGTATTTCTGGACTATTATGGACCTTGTCCTAGTGTCAAAAGAGTAAAAAGGTTGCACAAAGGATGGGAGGAAGACAAAGTCACCATGTTAAGGGCATTTTTGTAATTTGTGTGAGAAGTGGATAAACTTTATATATAAATATCTAAAGCTCTAGCAATTTTCAGCAACTTCTTCTAGCTTCTAGCAATTTCTTCTTCCTCCTCACCCATCCAACACCATTTTCATTTCAAGTCCATGAAAACCAAACTTTTCCATCTGATTTTTTCTTGTTTTCTTTTCATTTCCTTTCTTTTCTTGCTTCTTTCTTCTCTTAACTTCTTGGGCACCAAATTTACAGTATACCTAAACCATAGGAGAGAGAAAAAAAATCTCTCTTTATTTCCTTTATTTTCTATTTCTACTTCACTTTCAACAACACTTGGATTTTTGGCTTCAAATCTTCATTTTTAACGCTATAAGGTATATATTTCCAACTTTTGAAAATTTTGAATTTATGGTTATATTTTCAGATTTTTTTTCTTAATTTCTTCAAGTTATTTTTCTTGGAAATATTAGGTTTTCTTGATGATCTTCATGCCTCCAAGCTCACCATGGTAAAAGATCTTTAAATTTGGAATAGTTGATATGGTGGGTTGAGAATTAGACTAGAAATTTAGGTTAAATGTTAGGGTAGAGGGTAGATTGCCTAATTTAAATTTGTTAGAATTATTAGATTTAATTTATAACTTAATTGAGGTTGTTATGATTTATTGGTAAATATAAGGTTTAATGATATTTTGGGATTACCTAAATTAGGACCTTGTTGGTGCTAGTTTTGTTAGGTGAGTAAACTTGCATTAAAATTGCTTGAGAAATAAATGCATGTATGTTGATTGTATCACTTGAAAATGTTTTAATTGTTTTATCTTCGAAACGTGCACGGGAACAAGCTTTTATTGAAACATTTTTGCTTTGTGAAATGTGATTGGAATGAAATTGCAAAGTTCCTTTATTTATCGATATGTATATATAAGTATTGTGCATCTATAGATAATATTGTGTAATGAATATGACCGTACGTATGCACGATGTGGGGGATGTACATGTTGGTAAAGACTGAGTATGACCGTGGGTGTGCACAATGTGGGGGGATGCACATGCCGGTGATGATAGGGTGAGGGAGTGTGGAGGATGACATTAGTTATGCACGATGTGGGGGTTGCACGTGAGTTAGGTAAAATGGTGGTGGTATTTGTGTTTATATATGTATATGTGATAGCAAGTTTATGATTATCATATGTGATTGTTTTGAATGTTGATAACTTGATTATTGTCAATGTGTTCACTTTGATATGCAATATGGTAGGGATGGATTTTGTGGCATGTGAAAACCCCTTAATTGTCATCTGCCCTGAATCTCGCTACAACGAGAATGGATTCTCGCTGTAGCCAGAAACTTTCGGGTGGTTCTAGATTTCTGTGCAATATCTTTATTTTAACAATAATTTTAACTACATTTCAATTAAAATTGGAAAAAGTGGTCAACATAAAAGTTGTAGCCCAGTCTCTTAACTTTCTAATGGTTCAAAAATCATGTCAATTGGACCTCTGTTGTGTGAGATATACTTAAGAAACTGAGACATGTGCAAACCAAGAATACCTTCTTGCTGCAGTGAGAAAGTGCTTTCATTTTGAAATATATTTTAGCCACTTTCAAAATATAACTGGGTGGTCAACATCAAAATTATAGCCCAGCCTCTTAGCTTTCTAATGACCCAGAAATCATGTCAATTGGACTTTGGTAGTGAGAGATATGCTTGAAAAATCGAAACATATGCAAACCATGAATGTTTCTCCCTACAGCGAGAAACTTGCTATTGTGCTTGTTACTTTGCTTTATTTTGACATATTTTTTACCCATTTAACTTCTTGGATTGCTCATGGGTTTTTCAACACTTTGAAGCTATTAATTAAAGTTTGAAATGAAGGGTTTTTAGTAAGAAATTAACTCAATTGCATTATTTATGAAACAAGTGCATCAAAATTTCCAAAATCTCCTTATCGATTGCTTATTCCCTTCCTATGTTCACTCATTGGGTTTATACTCATGTTTTTAAACTTCATGTTTTTAGATTTAGTGGCAATTAGGACCAAGACCGAGTCGTCCATGCATGCTCATCTTTTGGTAGGTAGTATGGCATCTCAATAGCTGTGCCTTTATTCAAAGTCAATCCACTGATGGTTGAAAGTTTTTTGTTTGTGTACACGTATATGTAACGTAAACTACTAGAAGTCATGTTATAAATTATGTATATTTTAGATTAATGATGCCATTATGAGATCGTAATGAATGATAGTACTTTGAGATAATACGAATATAAATATTAGGTATACATGTTATGTACTGAAAAACATTGAGTTGTGAATGATGAATTGTGGTTTAGGAATGGTAATGCAAGACTTATGAAATGTTGTACATGATTACTTAGAAAGGCTTGCTTGGGCTTAGTGGGCTATGCCCATTAGGCCCATGCGTCGATAATGGCCCGAAATTTGGACTGTGACATATAGCTTCTACAATCTTTTATATGGATAATGCTATGGAAATTTGGAATATATTGAAGCAAAATTTTGCACAGCTCAATGATACTAGGGTATTCAATTTACAATACACACTAGGCAATGTTACATAGGCACTAGACTTGTACGTTCTTACTTCATTGAATTAAAGGGCATTTAGGAGGAAATGAGAAATTTTAGATCCCTACCAAACTATGACTGTGGTAGGTGTAACCTAAATCGCCTTAGAAAGTACATTAAGTAGTATCAAAAGGATATGACTTTCAAGTTTTTAAATAGACTGAATAATACATATTGGAGAATAAGATCTCAAATAATTTTGATGGGCCCTATACCTTCCTTAGATGAGGTTTACAATCTAGTTCTAAGGGAAGAAATTGAAAGAAATCTATTGATTTAGACTTAACTAGTTTTAGAGTCCACAACAACAATGGTAACCATATCAGAAAGGAAGAAAAAACAACTTAAGATGGATATCATTTGTTCAAACTGTAATAAAAAGGGTCATGTCAAGGAAAGGTGTTATAGGTTGATTGAATTTCTTGATAACTTCAAGTTTACTAAAGGAAATGGAAGTGATTTTAAGAAAGGGAAATTTGCTATAAATCACATTTCTGCTGGAAATGCAGTTGACATAGAGGAGTTGCAATATGATCATGAAGAAAAGGTTGAGAATTCAGGTTCTAGCTCGTTGACACAAATGTCTATGATAAGGCAACAAGTTCATTACCTAATTAATCTCCTCAATGAAAGTGGTTTGAATGTTAATGATGATAAAATTCCTTTAGTTAATCCTTAAACAAGTACCTAGCATACCCAATAGGTCAAACATTCCTTGATAAACCCATCTTTTGTAGGTATTGTTTCTGGTATTACTTGTTTTAACATTGTTAATAATCTTCCAATTAGATATAAACATGTGAATCTTTTCATGCTTAAGCAAGGTTTGTGGATGATAGACATAAGAGCAACAGATCATGTATCTTGTACTCTAGATAATTTCATTCATGCTAAACTTGTTGTCAACTATTATGTTCACCTTCCAAATAATACAAAAGCCCTTGTTTCACACATTGGTACCGTCAAAGTGACTTCATTACTCACCTTGAAAAATGTCCTATATGTACCAAGCTTTAAATTCAATTTAATATCAGTTTCTTAGCTCACTGATTCCACTATAAACTCTATGTTCTTCATTGATAAGGTTTGCATTGTTCAGGACCTTACCTTTTGGACATGTGACTGGTGTAATTAAAGTGCACTCATGCCTGTATCTCATGTAGAGTAACAAGGATGAAAAGGATCTGTCCAAGTTCAATCTTGAAAAACTAGTTAAATTTCGAAATGTTTATGTCATTAGTGGTTGTAGTTCTTTTCAAAATAATGTTTGTACTTCAACTCCAAAGTCTTTTAGTTTGTGACATTTTCGTTTAGGTCATGCTCCATTAGAGAGAATAAATATATTGTATAGACAATTTTTAGACACAAATTGTTCAAACAATGTTCTTCAATGACGTGTGTCCTTGAGCAAAGTAAAGAAAATTACCATTTGTTGTTCGTGTTCAAAGCTCAAGAAATTCTTTTGATTTTATTCATGTTTATATTTGAGGGCCTTATGAGGTCCCTACATTGTCTAGCCATAGATATTTTTTGACTATTGTAGATTATTTTTCTTGTTTTACATGGATATTTCTTATAAGATATAAATAAGATCTGTCAAGTATTTTTTCATCTTTTCAAAATTTGGTTCAAAATTAATTTCAAACATCAATTAAGGTTCTAAGATCAGACAATGGACTTGAATTTAAATTGAGTGACTCTGATGCAAAAACAAGAATCATCCATCATTTATCCTGCAATGAAACACATGAGCAAAATGAATTGGTTGAAAGAAAGCACCAACGCATCACTTTCGTAGTTTTTTATGCTTTTTCTATTTTTGGTTTTTTTCAAATCTAGGGTTTTCTATGGAAATGGTAATTTTCTAGGGTTCTCAAAGTTTCTTTTTTTTTTTTATTTTAATTTTGTATACAAGAAGGCCCCTCTTTTTTTTCTTCACCAGTTTTTTATAGTAGAAGAGATAGTCCAAATCCTCAATATTTTGGGATTTGAGGTGGTCAGGGGTGACTTCCTAGTCACCAAATCGCCCTGCCTTAGAGGATATTTAATGCCCATACCCATTCCATGTTTTCTTTATTTCAAGATTGTCCATTTTTTTTGGACAATAAGGAGAAGGGTCTTTGTCGAGAAGGGGACTGTAGGAGAGGGGAAAAACTGACTACAACAGTCGGCTTTCCTTTTATTATTGTTATTATTATTATTCAGAAAAAGCCTAGCACAATATGGACTTTAAAAGACCCAAGGCTCAATGTGGAATTGGACTTAAGTTGTCTTCAGATTTTAATCTTAAAAGGGCCCAATCCAATTAGACTCATATCCAACTTGACTCAATATTTAATAAAAATAAAATAAAATAAAGGCCGAAGCTGATTGAAACATATAGTGAAGGCTGAAGCTAATTGAAGAAATAGAAAGAAATAATCACATATATGTCACGTGACTTTTTTGTTATTAATTTGTATAGCTTATTTTTTTTATTTTTACTTTGTTACTGTTTATTATTGCAGTAACTAGTTAGTTAGCTTTGCAATTAGTTAGTTAGTTGATGGTTAGTCCACTTTACTTTTAAAGACTACTACAAATAGGCTTCTTGTAAACAGCTTTGCTTAAATGAAGATTCATCAATTCTTCACAAATTCCTCATCTTCACTCATTAGTTTTCTTAGTTTCCTGTTTTCAATCCTCTGGTCTTAGCATTTCAACATCATGTATATGATTATTTTTTGTTTTGGGTTTATTCATATGATGGACATTGATTTATGAATGCTTTGATTTATTCATGTGACAGAAATTGATTTACGAATGATTTGGTTTATTCATATGATGAACATTAATTTATGAATGTTTTGGTTTATTCATATAATGAGTATCGATTTAAGAATGAAATAAAATCTTTGATCATCTTTAAAGAATATTTTAAGAGCTATGAAATGATTTTTGGAATGTGGGATAATCGACACCAGAACTAGTTCTATGGTCTTAACAGGATATAATAGTTAGCACACAGCTAAAAAGTCTAAGAATTTAGTTGAGTGGAACAAACCTAAGTCCGATCAATTGAAATTTAATATTGATGGGGTTGCGAGAGGTAGTCCAAGGGAGTTTGGTATTGGAGGAGTTCTTAAAGGATGATCAAGGTAGAATCTTGGTCACTTTTTCTAAAAGTATTCGTGTGGGGGATGTGAATCAGACAAAGTTATTTACCATTAAGAAAGGTTTATTGATTTTTGTAGCATCTAGGTGGGTATGTTCTTATGCTTTGCTCATTGAAAATGATTTAGTAGCAGCAGTTAAATGGTCCAATTGTCCGTCTGCTGCTCCTTGAAAATTGAGGAAACAAGCACTTCAAATTATTCATTTGCAGAAAGCTTTAAAAGATTTGGAAATACGTCATATTTTAAGATTGGCAGATGATATTGCGAACAATCTTATCAAAGCTGGTGCATACCGAGATGATGATTCGTTGATGTTTCATAATGTATGAGGTTTCTTAATTTTGGTTTGCTTATTATTTTTTGGTGATACGGTGATTATGTATTCCCAAAAGATTAGATGACTTATAAGGGTATTGCTAATTATTATTGACTTCTATACGATATTTAGCTGCTAGAATTTCTTATAGGGATTGCTGTGAGAGTTGGCTGATTTTTTATCCATATGCTCTCGCTTAGTTTTGCTTCATGTTTTTATTTCCTAGTTTGATATTCATTAGGGAGTTTGTAAAGTTTTTTCTATATTGTCCTTGGGCCCATGTGTATGCTGTCATTTTGGTTTAAGGGATAAACCTGGAAATCTATTGGTATATTGTCTAGTTTCTTGTTTTCCATCAAATTGATGGTGGAATATTTATATTCCTTTTAGCTTAATAAAAACATATTATCAATTTTTAAGAACAAGTTAGCACATGGTCCTATTAATGGGATATAATAGGTAACATATAGCCCCACTAACGGGATAATATTTAGTAATAATCATGAAACTAATCTGTCGATACAATCCTTGTCATATTTATATTCCTTTTAGCTTAATAAAAGCATATTATCAATTTTTAAGAAAAAGTTAGCACATGGTCCTGCTAATGGGATATTATAATTAGTATTCAACCCTGCTCATGGGATAATAGTTAGTAATGATTATGCGAATGATTTGTCAATATATCTTTATTACGGGATATAATAGTGACCATAGTTAAAGATAATGAAATATTACGAGTTTGAAGAATTGAATCTATGATTTGCTTGAATTTTCAAGAATGATATTTGATTATCAATGATTTATGAACTTATGATTTTTGTTTTTAATTGAGAAAAGATGGATTCGAACCATATTCTCTAAGCAAGGAGATCATACACCAACAAATGAGTTAAATGGTCGAACGTTATGAACTTATGAAACTATTTGCTTTGAATATGATGAATTTGACTATTTTGAAAGCATAATTTAGTGAAATGCTCTTGAATGGTATATATGATATATTGAAAATGATGCTTGATCTGGTAGGGTGTGTGTAGCTATACTTATTGAGCTGTGGTTTGCTCATTTCTCTACTTATAATTTTGCAAATGACTAGAGATAAGAGCTTAAGAATGATGAGAGCTAAAAGAACAGTTTGAGCAATCAATTTTAGTATTAAGACATTGTTGGCTATCTTGAGACTCTACCATATGCAATTGAAATTTTAGTTTCTAGTTATTTAATTAATTTTCATCTTGAAGACTTTAATTGGATTGTAATAGTTACATAGACAATAATATAAGTATGAAATTGTCAATGTGACTTCATTTGACTATTTATATATGAATGAAAAATAGAAAGACTTCGTATTATATTGAGATTTAGTCCCAAGATAATATGATTGTGTCATGTTTCGAATTTGTGGCATGATACCAACCAATCACACTAGTGGCCAAGCAATGTGACACGAAAGGTAGAGTCGGGAAAATACTGTGGGGAGCTTCCCATAGCATTTCAAACTGCACTAGTGGTTAGACACACCTCAGATAACTACTACTCACAAAAATAAAATACGGGCTGTTCATGAAGCGAAAAAATGGACATATATATTAGGCATAAATAATTTTATATATGTGAAGACTTTTTTATAATTTGTAAATACTACTGATTAATATGCTTTATTTAAGTAACTTCGAGATTCATGAAACTAAAACAACTAGTTATATTCATCCAACCTTTTACAAAGGGTTAAAGAAACATAACATGTTTGAATAAATATCATGTTGATAATATTTTCTTTTATAAGAATAAGAAAAAAATGTGACATATGGTCCAAGAATTTAGGAGAAGCATTTCACATTTTGGGATTACTGACTTTGATTTGGAGTCTTAAGAGAAAATCTGCATTTTGTATAAGTTATTCCAAGTTGTTAATGTTCCATCACATAGATAATTTGTCGATGAGTTAGGCACAATCGCTATAGCTAATGCAAGATACAAAAAGAATTCGAACTTTGCTTTTCCTATTCATATAAAAATTGGAGAATGACTTTGGGCACCTAGGCCTCGTGAACCTCTATGGATATAAGAGCAATTGGAGACAAAATTGGACATATCTACAAATCTCCAAGACTCCATCACTAGTATAGATAATTTACAGACTAAGCAATGTTTTGGGGGTTTTTTTTTCTTTTTTCTGCTTTTTTTATGGAAGCTTATACTGCAGAATGCAGCTGTTTAGGAATCTTCCATTTGTGCAAAACCTTGCCAGCAACGTCATAGAAGGCAAACGCAGCACTTGTTTGAGTCATCTTCATAGACATGAAACCTTGGCCGTCATACACGAACTTTAAAGCATCATTATCACGGTATTCAATGTCACCCCTCCAAGCTTTTGAGCCTCCTCCACTTGTTAAATACTGAATCGAACTGCGTCCATTTCAAACACATGGTTGACTTCCAATGAAAATCAAACAAATCAATCTCAACCAAACCAAAAAGTCAGTTGTCTCAAAATGTTTGTAGCAAAAGTTTACCTATCAAGGCTTGTAATATGTTCCAAACAGTGGTCATGCCCATTTATGTAAAGATCAACATTGTTGGCCTGAAATTTTCAAATGAAATAAAAGATATTGCTAAAGATTTGATGCTATGCTTGTCATTGTGAGTGGTCGGATTATTTGCAGACTACATTCTCAGTGTAAATGGAATAACACTTTAAAAATATTTGTTTAACAATCAGATTACCTTAAGTATTGGAAGTAGATACTTTATAAGCTCGGGAGTGTCGCCATGATGCCCAACACTTCTAATTGCATGGTGACCAACAACAATTTTCCACTTCGCAGTTGACTTTCTCAATGCTAATTCCACATCCTAATCAAATTGTGTTCATTAATTTCTCATTCACAGGTTTTCAAGCCAAAAAAGACCGTGCTATTCACCTTGAGAAGATGAGAAACGTAAGTTCGTCGAGGTTCTACGCCTCTCCAATCATAAACATGGTCTGGCTCTACGAAGTAGCTATCCACGAATGGAGTGGTGTCAACAAAGATGAATTCTACTATTTCTAGACAAACAAAGAAGAGAAAATATTATACTATGCTGGTTGATATTATAATTAATGTTGACCAAATAGAGATTAATTTACCTGTGTCAAGGATGAAGGATCTTAGACAAAGCCATCGTTTATCAATCTTTTGTAGAATAGGGCTCAGCTGTGCCACTGCATCACCTCTATAATCGTGATTTCCCAAAACTACAGAAGTAAAAGGATTACCGTTTAAGCCTTTTTAGAGGAAAAAAATTGCAGGAAAGGGATTGCAACTCATTGGAGAGATGATATGACAATGAAGACTTACCACTATACCATTGCTTTTGCAAACTTTTGGCGGTGTAAACTTTTGTGAAGGATTCTCTAAATCCTGGATCATATACACCTTTTAACCCATTATCATAGAAATTGTCACCTGTTGAGATGACAAAGTCTATATCTAGTCTCTCTCCAATCCTTCCCATCTGTAATCCATGCACTTTTCATGAAAGTTTGCATAAATTTTTCAAGAACTAAATTGAAAAATTATCAATATTACTTGGTAAATGGAAATAATGAAGAAGTTGGACCTGAAAAGCAACTTCAGATTGATTGTAAAGCCCTTTCCTGCCCCAGTCTCCAACAACCAAAAAGCTAAGCGACCCATCACTTTTTATGGGGTGTTCAAACCTTTGAAGCTCCGCAAAACTTGGAACCAAGACTGCACAAAACACAACCGCTAAACAACGTAGGTCCATAGCTCTTGTTCTGAAATAGGAAGCCATGGATGCCATTGTCACCATGGCTTTGTCCAGAGGAAATGGGGGAATAGGACAAGGCTTCAGAAGGTAATTAAGTAGACAGAAGGGAAGAATCTATCGATCAAAGTGGGATAAAAAAAAAAAGAAAAAGAAAAGAATCTAGATGAATAGATGCTTTCTGATTAATGAAATGCTATTGGGAAGCCTAATTTGATGCCATTTATATAGAGTAATCTTGAAAATGTTCTAACTGGCCGACCATGTTTCAAGGATACTTGACTATTACAGGAAAGCAAAACGGTGGTAGCCTCTTTTGCAAAGCTGTGGAAGACACTTGCTCAGATGTTTCTGCGTGATCCCTCACCTACATTTCATTTCTTCAACCTTGCTATGTTCTTATCTAAATCTAGAAAACTGTTTTATATTCCTCAAAAGATTTAAAGCATTTTAATATTCCATAATAAATGCATATGAATTCTTACTCAAAAAATTGAATATGAATCCTCTTTCTACCAATAAAAAGAAATTCAAAGCATTTTACAAACGTATGCATATCCATAAACTTTTTACCATTTACTTTTAGAGGCTCCAAATTGCACTTAATAATCTAGCTAATATTCTTGGAAATTAGAAATTTAACTATATGATATTTAATTTATTATTTGTGCATGAAAAAATAGTTATCTTTAAATTGATTTTATATTTTAGTCATTTCGTTTTTTTTATCATATATGATTTTGGCATTCATTATTTAATTTTAATTTTAATTTTTAAGAATCGTTTCATAAAAAAGTTTTATAACAACTTTTAATAATGTATAATTCAGATAAAAAAAGTAAAAAATAATTACTAAATATTAAGATTTTTTTTTCATACAACTACAAAGAGTGTTAAAAACCTAACTTAATAAATTTATATTCCTTCCGTTACAAATTGAATGTCTGTCTTTTCTTTTTTGACAATTCCAAAATTATGTCCATTTTTCTTTTCTCAAAACTTAGAACTCGTTTTTTAATATGTTGCATATTAATTTTTTAATTTTCACTTTCTGACATAAAAAATTATAATTTATCAATATTATTTATATTTTTATATATTTATATCAAAATATTTTTCTTAATTTTTAGATCAAATCAAACATGAATATTCAGTTTCAAATGAAGGGAAGGTATGAAAAACATATACTACAATATATCAAGAATTGGGCTTAATAGACATGCCTGCCTTGCTTTAAATATCAAACCTGGTCCAAGGTGTTCTATTGGGCCAAGCTGAGCTTGGAATTCGGGCTGACTTCTTTAAATTAAAGCCTGATTCGAAGCCTAGTTAACCCATCAGCAGACGTCTTTACTAGCTTTAATAAACTCTTTCAGGAGAAGATTAAGCATTGGTTATTGGTTATTGAACAGGCCTCTGGCTTTAAACGAGCTTCATTTGATTTGATGCCAGATATGGTTAAAGTTGACATTCAATGCAATCAATCCAAACCAAGAAAAGAAGAAAGAAGGAACGATAGTTTTAAACTGACATCACATAAATAATTGCTCAAAGAGTGTAAGAATATGTTTACTGGTATAACAAAGCATGAGCTTAAACAATATACAAAAATACACACTAGAAAATCTTCATTGATTGATACAGAAAGGTTCTATATTTCTGGCAATCAATCTGTACAAGAAGATAAGCTGTTCATCCCAAATCCAGGTGTGATCACAGGATCAGATCATGAGAAAGTCCATCTCTACTTTCTAGCTAGGGATCAAACCGTACCCTGGATGATATCCCTTCCCCTTACGCCTAATGATTGACACCTAAAAGAGATAGCAGAAAGGTTCTGTAATGGCCTGATGTTTCAGAATGGACGGCATCATTCAAAGTTTTCCCATACTTTTTACGGTATTCTGCCTTTATATAATGCATGTCAATCTCGGCCCTTGTAACAACAATCCTGATTAGTGCAGTGTCAGCCGTTCCTAGACCTTTCATTGCCTTCCGCAATGCCTGTAGTCAGAAAAATCATGTCACCATGGGAGTTACAAGGACATTCAGAGTTACTGGTTCCTGTTTTTCCATTTAAGGAGGCTAAAGGGGGAACTCTGATGAGGAAAATTTAAAAGCTCATTGAACCTTGATGATAAGTTATTTAATCAATGCTTTTCAAAAAAAGAAGAGCTATTTAATCAAAATTCAATATCACAAACTATTGTTGGCAATGTAGAACCTCACCTTAGCATAGAACTTTGCAGTACTTTCTGCACATCTTAATATGGTTTTAAGGGCATATTCAAAACTTTTATGTGCTTCATCTCTTATTGCCTACATTAAGTTGAATAAAATTGAGCATCACATCAAGGTTGGTACTGGAACACACAGTTAATACTAAACAGTAGAGTTCAGAAAATTACCTTCTCCAAGGGTTTTTTGTACATCTTTTGGTAGCAGATACTAACTGCAGCAAGGTGTGCCCTGCTTCTTTCACTGAAAATCTGTATGAAAGTCTTTTCTTCCAGTCCAAATTTCTTTGCAGCTTTATGCAGAGCTTTAGCATCATTCTCTACCACAATTTCATCATATTCTGGGCCTTCATAGCGGGATGTACTTATGAAGGCTAGCAACAACTGTGTAAAATCAAATCAAGCAACGAATGTTTCAATATGGAAAGCATCAAGAAAGGGTAAAAGTTAATTGGCAACAGACATACATGATGCTAACGCCAGATGACAACATTTTAGCTAGCTGAAAGAACTAATCTCAAATCCTAAAGTTTTCATTCTTGTTTTCCTATTTGGTCATACAGCACAAGTTATGAGAGTACTTCCTAACCTCCCACGGCTGCTCAGCTTTAACCCTCCATTGAAAAACATAAAAAATTATCACATACAGCTTTGGACCAAGAGTGAAGTAAATTTGGTGCTACTGCTGACTGGTATGAAATTGCTATATACGTGATTTCACCATGACTACCAGAGTCTAAAAGGAATCACATATTGTATAATGAAGACAGAAAGAGGACCTTCTTATGATCACCAGATGCTTCAGATTCAATGTCATCTTCAAGATTAGTACCGATATGTGTAAAATAAGCTCGCTTGAGTTGTCCAATCTGGGATGAAGTACGAGAACATATTATTTCGGTAACAGCTTTATGATCTTTAACAGTTCCTTTTAAGGCATTCTTCACAATGTTAGCATCGCGTGCCCCTGGCTCTTGCATCCACAGCAATACTGCTTTCTAAGACCAGCAGACAAAAGTTTGATCACAGTTGGTATCAGTAACCATTGTCAATTGCACATTTATGGAACCGGAAAGGGGAGGGCTCCTGACAGTTTACTTCTTGCGAACAGAATCTTACAGAAAAATGACTAGAATTTCTAATGTTAATTACCTTGAAATGGCCATTCAGCTCTGATGACAAACGTTTTGTAAGTTCCTCAGTGTACATGGTTTCATATTCTTGTTGGATGTGAGAGCGTTGTGTAGCATTCCTGTGAGCTAGAATATTGATAATTGCTGCACTATCACAACCTATTCCTGAAATGTAACAGAAGCAAGGATGTACATCACAGCCAAAACTTTTACAATAATTTATGAGCCCATGCTCATCATGAAATACTCCTTGCAACTTTTTATTTCCCCTATTAATGACTGAAAAAAAATTTCAATTGCTAATTTGTGTTGGGATGGCATTTGGAAACATCATGTTTCCACTTATCTTAGATAATCTGTATTTGATAATCCCAAACCATTTCGTTGTATTGCATTTCCTTCCATTACATATTGTTGAGTTGTAGGATATCCCTGATTTTCACATGTATATCAGGGTAAAGTATTTATATATTAACAAGGAAAATTAGAAGAAGTCCATAACACAGATTTGCAAATAATTATCAAATAAATCTACCTAAATGAAGAAATTAAACTAGACTAGACATTATTGTTTGTGATATATATGATTCAAGCTTTTAAACAAAGCAATTCGTATGCATGTTCCAAAGGTTTAAAAATGGCCAGGTATTAAGATCACCCTAAACTTATGGAACTTCAATCTCGAAGACGGTAAAGCCATTTTGGTTGTGACCATCATGATTCCAATTTTCTCGGAAAATATGATTGTTTCATTCAATCTAATTTTCTCCTCCCCACCTTATGAAAAGAACCACATATTAAAGAAAAATTCGTTTTGTACTTTACTGGTTTCATGGAAACTCTTCTCCCGAAGAAGGCTATGGGAATTAAATCTAGAAATATGAAAGATCTTGTAGTTGCATTTGGATTCTTTAGCACATTCCCTGATATTCTAAACGAATTGGGCAGCACAATCTCTCATTGTTGCACGCAAACAATGAGTCCTTAATGTATTCATTGATTATTAGGGACATAAACTCATGCAATGAAATCTACAAATTAATGTAAGTTGGCAAGAAAAGATTGTAGAGAAATGAATAAGAACGATTATAATATTGACCTTTGAAGGCACGGTAGATTTGCATGGCATCATCGCGGGCTGAAGGTGCCACCGGAGGTATTTTCACAGTTGACATTCCTCCTCTCTCTTCCTCTCCCCCTCTCCCTCACGTTCAAGGAAACAAGAAAAGGAACGAAGGTGCGTACGAATGCAATAAGAAGAACGTAAACATAGTTTTCCTCCCATGCATTTAGGATTATCCACCAATTCATAACCACCCCATGTACTTAATTTCAACCTTTATTTTTAAACACCTCAAGGTTTTTAATTAATGGATTAATTAATGTCTGGAATTATACATATATATATATATATATATATAAACCCATGCTGCTATATAGGTTCTATATAGATTTCGTTTACACTTTTCAAATTCCATGTTGGTTATTTTCTTTTTCATTATTCACTAATCACAAATTAGTTTTCAATTGAAGCAAAAACAATCACATGCTAACTAAATCACTTAATTGTAGATAAAAATGTGCTGTTATATTAGCCCTAAGTTGGGCAAAATGATCATTTATTTTTGGTACATACGAGGGAGTAAATAATAGACATAATGTTCCTTATTAACTAAATATTATCAAAGAAGAGGGACTACAAATGAGGGAGTATATTGGAAAACTTTTACCTTGTTGGAGGTTGTGGGTGGAACAGAAAATATATGGCAAAAAATAACACATCGCGACACAAGAAAGTATGTTTTGGGTTAAACTTCAATTTGAAAGTACTTAGAACATTAAATCCCTAAAACAGGGAGTGCATATGTGTATACAGATATATGCAGAGGTCTACTAAGTCTTAACCTATACAACAAAAGATAACTTTATTTCATTCTATAAATCCCAAATAAAATTGTGATTGTAATGGGTTTAATTAATTGTATCCTTATATTATCTCTTCATATCAATGAATTAGGTATTATCATATTGATCCTAGACCTTTGTATTTTTGGAAATTGAGTTTAAATTGAATGTCATATAACCAATTGAAATACAAATAGGGTGCAAGATTCGCATTTTTTTATTTTGAAAAGTGGAAGATTCACATTTTAATATAATGAAATATTCTTTTTTGGTAAAAAAAAAAAAAGAGATGGTTAAGTTTTTAGTTGTATTTGTTAATTGTATAGTTGCTTTTTCCAAGCCTGTCTTTAATTTATGTCAATGAGAGTTTCCGGTAGTTATAGTTAGAGACTAACAATGCCATATCGATGCAGTGGCTATATTTCGAAAAAATAAAAGTTTCAAGCTGTATTTTTCGTATGAATTTTATTACATTCTGCAACGAAATCATACTATGTGTTTTCTTTTTTTGAAAACTAAATCATACTATGCGCTTAACTCACTTGGATCTTTTAACTTTAACTTCAATTGTATAATCAATAATTTTAAGTCATGATATAATTATACAGAAAAAACTTATGACAAACTCTATGTAAAAACTTATTCTCTGTTTTCTTATACAGTGGGATGAATAATAAATAAAAAATTAACCACTTGCATTATATCTTTATCGCTAGTAATTCATCGAGGAACATAATATTTTAAATGATCTTAGATTAAAAGTTATTGTAGAATCTAGACATCCATATATATCCATTTTATTAAAAAAAATGAATTGCTTTTTTTTTTGCCAATAAAAATTAATCACTTAATCGCCAAAGATATAAACATTATTTATTTTTAAAAAATTAACCAATGTTTAGCCCCAGCACAAAGACAGGGTTTAATCAGACAAAAGAAACAAATCAAAAGGCTATAAATTATTGGAGTGCAACGTAACAACCCTTGAAATTAAACCCGAAGGCAGAAAAGTGAAATAGTGGTCCCGTTGGTATGTGCCCATGGGATCTATACAAAGTTCACTAAAGTTTATGCTTTTCGGAAGCCCTAAATCATAAATAAAGGTTAATTAGCTCACTGCTAATTACGTCATTTGCACTTCTTAATTAAACCCTATTTAAAAGGGATGATTAAACCAATGATTTTTAATTTGCGGCAATTTTTTAAGTCACGGTTGGGAAAAGCATGGATTATATTATCTTCTTTACCAAACCTTTGCACCTTCTCTCCTCCTAACTTACTTTGTTCTAAGATATCCAACATGAATGTGGGTTACGTAAAAAATTAGTCTATCTTTTATACTAATTATTACATTTTTATGTTCATTCTTTGCCGCCGACCATCCAATATTTTCTGTTTCCTTCTTTCATAGAAATTAGACTTGCTGTTGGACTGATATATATATTATATATTTAAAACCCAAATTTATTGTGGCCTTTGCATCGCATTCTCATGCTTTTAGGAGCCAAAACCAACGTGTTTTCATAAATTAAGAGAAGCGAATTGAAAAGAAACACAAATTAATAGTGAACTAAACATAATATGAGCATATATAAAGAATATATATATATATATATCTTTCAAATATATATATATATAACGGCATTTTCTGTATTTATATGTTTATTTGCTAACTTGGCCCAATGACACTAATGCATATTTGTAAACGCTGGAGATTGAAATCTTCTTAAACAAAAATTAAAGTTTAAAAAAGGATAAAATACATTGAATCTTTTAACTTTTGATTATAATTATATGCAAGTTCATTAATTTTAAAAATGGACATTTCATCTCAAACATATAAATGATGTTAATGCCTAAACGTAAAATATCTAAAATATCTTTCTTCTTTTTCCATTCTTTTCCTTTCTCTCAACATGGCCAACGGTGCTTTCTTACATTAACAAAATCTCTCTAGGGGAGCAAAAGATCTGATTATGCAACTCAAATCTCGGGCTCCTCAATGGAGCATTAGATCTGGTGCTCCCCTGATCGTGCTCTTCAAGGGAGCACTGTCGGCCTCAAGATGGCCAATTGAGAGCTTTAAAAAAAAAAAGAGAAAATTTCTTTAAAAAATATAATTTATATAATAGTAATTTTTAAAATTAATGAAAGACGAAATTGTCTTAAAATTATTATCACATCATTAAACTAAAAGAAACATTGATAGTTGATTAATGGCAAGAGTATGTGTCCAGTAGAAATATTCTTTTAGGATGAAGTGTCCATTTGAAAATTAATGAATCTGCATATAATTATGGTCAAAAGTTAAGAGAATTAGTGTATTTTATCTTTTTAAAATATGTCAGACAAAAGCATATATGATCAAGGCCAAGGAAGTTTGGACTTAAGAGTAATGAATATAGATTCGCGTAAATTGAATTAATTTGACATAATGTTTGAAAAAGCTCTTAAACTATTTAAAAAAAATTCAAATCAACATTTATTCCTTTATTGTATTTAATCAAGTTTCTATATTTTTATTTTAAATCAAATAAGCTGTTAATTATAACTACTGGTTGATTGATTACCACAAGTTAAAATACCACCTACCATATTACTTTTCAAAAAAAAATTATCACTTGTTATTTTATTTTCACGTGATACTAACGTGGAAGGGAAAATTAATAATATCATTATCATCATCTATTACAATATATTAGTATGCCATGACAACAATACGTAGCATAAAATTACAAGTGATATTTTGACGAATAACAATTAATCAACCATTAATCATGATAAAAACTTATTTAACTTAAAATAAAAATAAAAAATTTAATTAAATACAATAAAAATAAAAATTTATTTAAAATTTTCAAATAATTAAAAAAATTATTTTAAATATTATTCTAATTAAGTTATAAAACGGTCTCAAATTAATTAGTTCCCGTACATTTTCACTACAATTTTATTTATAAAAAATAGTAGAGTCAGCAAAGTGATCCGTCCGATAGTAAAAATAAAGTGATCCCAATACTAGATATATAATTTACTTCGTATCTCCAACTTAGGGCTATTATATCACCAAATCTTTGATCCCCAAAAGCTTTCCCTTTCTCCGAACTGACGAGCGTAATGATGCATACACTAGGGATTGATGTTCCAAAATATCTACATACAGTTAATTTAGGAAAGCACCACATCAAGATACAGCTAAATAAATTATCACACTGTTTGTCTATAGAACTTTCCTTTGTTTATTTTGTCTTTTATAAGCGCCAGGAGCAAGAGGTGGGCAATGGAGCTAGCCACCGCATCTCAACGTCCAAATACAGTGAAGCCGCTCGAGCTAGCTCAACAACCAAATGTTTCATTCCTTTCTTCTTCTTCTTCTTCTTCTTCTACTTCTTAATTCTGAAAAATGCACATTAAATTTGTGTGCATTTATATTTTCAAATTAAACTTAATAAACATCCAGCTTATAATTAATTGAGAATAAATACAAGGTTTGATCTACAGAGTAACACCACTCAATATTTCTTAAATATAGTATAAGATAAACAATTAAACCAAATAAGCCCAACACGTGGAAAACAAATCAGGAGCAACAAACAAACAACAATTATAGCATGCAACTGTTGGTTTGTCTTTTTACTCAGTCGTTTAGGAACTCCTAGTCAATAAAAGGGAGAGATTTTTACCATTATTTTAGGAAAAAGTTACATACTGGTAGCTGATTTTATGCCCATTTTATTGTTTTCTTGTTTCACGTACAACCTATATATAAGCTAGCTTTTGATAAATAAAACAAGTTCAGAACTCATCCTTATCCTTTCTTTGTCTTGTCTAATATGCTTCCTATTTTTATTTTCACTTTCCTTGCTTATTTGTTTGCTTTTATTTGGTATTAGAGTAGGGTTTTAAAAGTGTTGTGGAAAAGATTCCTTGCAGCAGTTAAAATTTTACACACTTTCTTATGGCTTCTAAGAATTTCGTCTAACCTTCCATTCCACGTTGATGGTCATTATGACCATTGGAGTATGTTGATGGAAAACTTTATGAGATCGAAAGAATATTGACAAGTAGTTTCAGAAGGTCTACCACGATGGGTGGCAGGAGAAGCAGAAGCACAGAAAGCAGAGTAGAGGCATTGAAATTGAAAGATCTAAAGGCAAAAAATTATCTATTTCAGGCCATAGATCGTTCAATCTTGGAGACAATACTTTGCAAAGATGCCTCCAAGCTCATATGGGACTTAATGAAGAAAAAATACCAAGGTTCTACCAAGACCAAAAGGCAGCAACTTCAGGCACTTCAAATTGAGTTTGAAAGCTTGAGGATGAAGCCAAGTGAGACAATTACGGAATACTTCTCAAGAGTAATGGCCATTGTTAACAAGATGAGGGTGCATGGTGATACATTAGAAAATGTGGTCATTGTAGAGAAGATTTTGAGATCACTGACACTGAAGTATAACTTTGTTATCTGTTCCATAGAAAAGTCACATGATATTGACGAACTATCCCTAGATGAGTTACAAAGCTTGTTGCTGGTTTATGAGCAGAAGCTGATCCATCCAAACCAAGTAGAGCAAGCAACAAATAGGCATGACAAGAACAAAAAAAAGGGATACAAGAGTGTGCAGACAGATAATAATGCTCAAAGAAAGGAAAAAGGTCAAGGAAGATCTGCTCAAACCAGTCACAAAAGAAGAGCAGGAAACAAGGCACATGTTGAGTGCTACAGGTGTCATAAATTTAGCCACTACAAGTCAAAATGCAGAATAAATATGTCAAAAAGTAAGGGAGAATCATCCAATTTTGCAAAATAGGAGGAGGAGATATCTTTGTTGATGGCATGTCAAACAAATGAGAAAACTGTCAAGGGCTTGTGGTACTTAGACACGGGGTGTAGTAACCACATGAGTGGTAACAAAGAAGTTTTTTCAAGCTTAGACGAAACTTTCAGAGACATCGTAAAATTTGGAGATAACACAAAAGTCTCAATCATAGGAAAAAGTTAAGTCAAAATTAGAACAAAAAGGAATACAATTCAAACAATCTCCAACGTACTCTTCGTACCAAACTTAAAGACCGACTTGCTGAGCATTGGACAACTACAGGAGAAGGGCTATGAAGTGATTATCAAGGATGGTACGTGCAAAATTCAAAATGACAAGCTTGGACTAATAGCACAGGTAAATATGACTGCTAATAAAATGTTTCAACTTAATATTAATTATATTGAGCAGTCATGTTAGACAACTCAATTGAGGGATATAGCTTGGTTGTGGCATTTTAGATATGGCCACTTGAATTTTGGAGAATTGAAAATTTTTCAACCAAAAAACATGGTGACTGGTTTTTCAACTTTTCAAATTCCTTCTAATATTTGTGAAGATTGTGTCAGTGGGATGCAGCACAAGGAATCCTTTCCAAAAAGAAAGATACAGAAAGCAATAGAAATATTAAAGATTGTCCACTCAAATATATATGGACTTATCACTCTTGCTTAAATGGTGGAAAAAGGTACTTTGCAACCTTTATAGATTATCTTAGTAGAAAAACTTAAGTGTACTTTCTTACAGAAAAATCAGAAGTATTTGAAACTTTCAAGAAGTTTAAAACAATTGCAAAACATGAAGTAGGAAGGACAATTCAGGTGTTACGCACAAATAGAGGTGGAGAGTATGACTCACAAGATTTTTCAAAATTTTGTGAGTTACATGGCATAAAAAGATAAAAAACAGCAACTTACACTCCACAACAAAATGGAGTGAGCGAGAGGAAAAACTGAACAATCATGAACATGGTGAGAAGCATGATGGTAAGGAGCAAGGTGCCAAAGAAATTTTGGCTTGAAACAGCAAATTGGAATGTGCACATTTTGAATAAAAGTCCAACATTCGTTGTGCAAAACATGACACCTGAAGAAGCATGGAGTGAAAGAAGACCTGATGTAAGTCATTTCAAAATTTTTGGCTGCATTGGCTATGCACAGGTACCATATGAAAAAAGGAAGAGATTGTATGAAAAAGGAGAAAAGTGCGTGTTTCTTGGCATAACAAACTGTACAAAAGCTTATAAATTATATAATCCCACTAAAAAGAATATTGTAGTTAATAGGGATGTGGTCTTTGACGAAATAGATTTTCACAGTGGGATGAAGGTGGAGCAAAGCAACATATACCTACAAGTCTCAATGATGAAGAGTAGACCAATGGCGATGGAAATCAAAATGACATAGAGTAAGCTAAGGAGGTTGAACCTGCCAGTCAAAGCACAAGTACCTCTACCCAGAAAGTTCAAAGGCAAAGAACGAGGTCTGCTTGGATGGAGGATTATGAGGTAACTGGAGTTAGTCAAACAAATGACACTTTTACTCATTTTTGCTTATTTGCGAAATATGATCCAATTACCTTCGAGGAAACTGTCAAGGAACCAAAATGGCAGAAAGCAATGAATGAGGAGATATCAACCATTAAAAGGAATAATACTTGGGAATTGACAATATTGCCAAAAGGTCAGAAAAGTATTGAAGTGAAATGGGTGTTCTAGACAAAGCTGAAAGAAAATAGAGTGATAGACAAACACAAAGCCAAACTTGTAGTAAAAAGGTACAAACAGAAGTACAGTGTTGACTATTAGGAAGTGTTTGCACCTGTTGCAAGGCATGATAAAATTAAAATGATTTTGGAATTGGCAGCTCAAAACTAGTGGTCGATATATCAACTTGATTTAAAATCAGCATTTTTACATGGAGAGCTACAAGAAGAAGTATACGTCGATCAACTTCCTAGCTATATCAAACTGGTAAAGAACACAAGGTGTTTAGATTGAAAGAGGCATTATATGGACTGAAACAAGCACCTAAAACTTGGTACAGCCGCATAGATGCCTATTTTGCAAAAGAAAGCTTTCATAAATGCCTATATGAACATACTCTCTACATCAGGTATGATAAGGGTAATATTATCATTGTTTGTTTATATGTGGATGCCTTAATTTTTACTAGAAGCAATGAGATTATGTTTGACAAGTTTAAAGAATCTATGATGAAGGAGTTTGACATGATTGATTTAGGAAGATTACATTACTTCCTTGGGCTTAAAGCAGTTCAGCCACATAATGGAATTTTTGTTTGTCAGAAAAAGTATGTGTAGGAAATGTTAGCTAAGTTTCAAATGGAGATGTCGTAACGTGCGGGTACGGAAACCCAATCGCTAGACGTGATTAACTTGGGTAGTCGCTACCAATCGTTTTTGCCTAGGTGTGATTGGCCACCTAATCAAATTTGTTCTATTCAACGAAGTACTAAATCAACTTTAGGTTCGTCGAAAGAATAATAAACCGGTCCACGTGTTTTTAGAGTTTGGACTCGGGAGTACGGTTACACACGGAGAAGGATTAGCACCCCTGTGACACCCGTTCTATGAACGGTACCATTTAATCACTTATTATCTTAACCCCTTTTATTTTGTTCTTGTGTTTCCTTTGTTATTATTTGTTTGATTCATCTTTTACTCTGTCGATCAAGTTAAAATATTTTGAGGGTTTGACGTACATGTGATGCAATCGTGATGTGCATGGCATAAAATCGAACTAAAACTAAACGAAAACCTTTTATTGAGCGTACTTTCCAAATCTGCCCATAATACTGGTGGGATTCGAGAGTATCCTCTCGCCTAGAGAAATATCTAGGAAACTCGCCTTCGCCAACTTATTAGGTAAATCCCATCATTGGGATAATCGTTTGTAAGTGAAAACGGTGTTTTCGTGACTGCGAAATCCTAATACGGGTAAAAACTTTTTATTAAAGACATCTCTCCGAACCCTCCCATCATACTGGTGGAGCTCGAAGGTATCTTTTCACCTAGGGAGTTTACCAATGAAGCTCGCCTTCGCAAGTTTCCTTGGAAAGTCCCATCATCGGGGGCTTATACCTGTATACAAAATAGATCTATATGCCATGACATTTAACAATGCAAGCATGATACGTAATGCATTCATAAATTTAATGTTTATTTATTTATTTATTTATTCATTATTTATGCTTGTATTTATATTCTTTTTTGTATTATTAACAAATTTACTGTTATCATTAATTTTCTGTTTATTTTATTTATAGATTTTGTTTAATTGATGGTTAAATATATTTAATTTTTTTTTAGATTAGAAACATCGAGATTTCAAATCAGGACCCTTCCATCATACTGGTGGGGTCCTAACCGAAATCTCTAACCTAAAGAAATTCATTGGGAATTGCGACTTCTCGCGTTCTGAATGAATATCTCATCATCGGTATTGATTCCAAATCAAACATTATATATATATATATATATTTATACTTAATAATTTCATGCTAAGTCTCATTATTTTATTTTATTTTATTTATCTTCATTTATTTATTTATTGACTTTTAGATCAAATCTTGAAACTTTCCTAATTATAAATATTGATCATAAATATATTTTTATTTGCGCTAATTTACCTAACCTATTTTTCTAGAATGGTCCAAAATTAAACCAAAATTACATATTAATTAAGCAAAATGAGCTAGACCGAAAATCGATTAAAACAAGCTCACAAGCATAAAGGTAAGAATTATACCTTTCTAGGCCACTATTGGCCCAGCTTGAAGGCCCACGAAAAGCCCCAGCCTACAGCACCAAATCTGCCTCTTAAAGCCTACAAAGTTGAGCTCAAAACGCACCGTTTTGGGTGTTTGTCTGGCAGCTTGTAATCCTCCAAAAGGACGTCATTTTGAAAACCCTAAACCTAAGTATTTAAACTTTCTTTTTTCTTTCTCCTCTCATTTTCTGCCCTTTTTTTCTCTCTCTAGCCGCAACCCTCTTTACCTTTTCTCTAAAAATTTTCCTTCTCTCTCTCTTCCCTTCTTTCTTCTCTCTTCCCATTTCCCCTTTCTTCTCTTTTTTCCTTTTTCTTCTTCTTTCCTTTTCTCTCTCTTTTGGCTTCTCACTGTCGATCCCTCTCTCTCCTTCCTTCTTCACTCCTCTTCCTACCCTCTCTCGGTTTCCATTTCTCTTCCTCCTTCCTTGACCGTCGACCGGTAGATCCGGTAGCCCCCTTCCTTTTTTTGTATGTTGTGTGGTGGTTTTTTTTTTTTTTTTTGTGGCTAGGTAGCTGGTTGCTAGATCTAAGGATTTTTTTTTATTTGCAGGTTGTTGCTTGAAGGAGAAATGAGATTTTTTTGGTTGATTCAATTTTTTTTGGTTGTTGGAGGATTTTTTTTTGTTGTTTTTTGGATCGTTTTTTTCTCTGGCTTTTTTTCCAAAAATCCCCCCTTGGTTGTTTGTTTGAGCATCCTTTTAAGAGATAGGTTGTCCAAACTTTTGGACAAGTCAAAGGTGAAATCATGCTTTTTTGAGTATGATTTCACAAGACTTTGGCACTAAAGTGAGGTTAGCAACCGAAGGTGTCCATTTCTCCCCAAATTCGGCTATCTTGCAATGATGAAATACGGAGGCTGAGCATAGGCTCAATCCTTTCCCTGTTTTTTTTTATTATTATTTTTTCATCTTTTATTTTTTTAATTTTTAATTTTATTTATTTTTATATTATATATATATAAGAAAAACGGTGTCTACAGGAGAAACGCAATCCAGTTCTCACACCAACTAATCACAAGAATCCAAAAGGAAAAGATGTTGATGGAACTTAGTACAAACAAATAGTAGGAAGTCTAATGTATCTCACAACAAATAGGCCTAACATAATGTATGCACTTAGCCTTATTAGCAGGTACATGGACAAACCTAAACAATCTCATCTCCTAGCAGCTAAACGCATTCTGAGGTATTTACAGGGCACAACTAGCCATGGTTTGTTGTACAAGAAAGGAGAAAATTCAGCGTTGATAAGGTTTACAAGCAATGATTATGTAAGGGATCGAGATGATAAAGAAAGCTCCACTGTGTTTGTGTTCAAGTTGGGATCAAACGTTATATCATGGTCATCCAAGAAACAGCCTATAGTAACTCTATCCACTACAGAAGTAGAGTTTGTTACGACAACAGCTTGTGCATGTCAAGCTATTTGGCTTAGGAAGTTGCTTGAGGAAATTCAATGCAAGCAAACAGAAGCTACTCTCACATATTGTGACAATAGCTCAATTATCAAATTGTCAAAAAATCTAGTGTTCTATAGGAAAAGCAAACATATAGATGTAAGATATCATTTTTTAAGAGACCTTACACATGACGGTATAATTGATGTGGTTTATTGCAAAAGTGAAGACCAAGTAACAGATATTTTCACCAAAGCCTTGAAGAAGGAGAATTTTCTTAAGTTCGGAGACATGCTTGGTGTCTATTCGCTAGAAGAATTTGAAGCCTCGTAAATTTTATTAGAAACATCAGTTTGAGGAAGGGATTGTTGGTTAGTCTTTTTACTCAATCAATAGGAACTCCTAGTCAACAGAAAGGAGATATTTTTACTATTATTTTAGGAAAAAGTTACAAACTGTTAGTTGATTTTATGTTCATTTTATTGTTTTCTTGTTTCATGTACGGCCTATATATAGGCTAGCTTTAGCTTTTGATAAATAAAACATGTTCAAAACTCATCCTTATCCTTTCTTTGTCTTGTCTAATTTGCTCTCTATTTTTTTTTTTTTTTTACTTTCCTTGCTTATTTGTTTTCGTTTGGCAACATGAAAAACCTAAGCTTTTTACATGTTAATTGATAATAAATAGAGAGACTCAATTTGAATAGAAAATCACAAAAAATGGAGACTTAATATAAGATAACTTTCTCATTAATTATTAAAAAATTTAAAATTTCATTTTCCTTAAAAAAATTCTAGTTGATAATATTTTTTCATTTTAATTCGTTTAAAAAATATACTAGCTTTATTTAATAGAACTACCTGGCCCTTCATTCTTATTATATATTTCTCCCTTCTTTAATAATTTTTGTTTTTGGCCTTTCTTTGGGTGGGCGTGCTTAGTTACCACACTAACTAATTCTCACAACCACACAATGCATTAATTATTAAAATTTACTGTTCCTTTGGATAGGGATTTTGGACCAATAATACTGATAAAATAAGCCTTCTAAGATTTAAGATTCAGTGTCTGTATTCTGTAAAGCTAAAACATGATGTGCAATAAAGCCAAAACATGATGTGCAATAACGATAGTGCTAATTTGTCTTTGAATGATCTTGTCGACTTCATCAGTCAGATTCTGTATTTACTTCTTTGGTTGTAAAAACAAAAGGCTACTAATATCCCACTAGAAATGGTTAGGTAGGGAATTTGCTTAGTTTCAAGTTGTGCACTTCTTTTTATTTCAATGGCATGGCAAGTTGTACGGAGACCTTTAGATTTTAATAATTGAGTATAAATTCGAATCCTGCTTTCCGTGGATTTTTTTAAATTAATGTTGGATAAATTTCTATCAGTTGTGTATGCCACTCATATCCATAAGAGTTTAATAAAATGATTATATTTGGAATTTATTTTATTTAGATATCTACATGGAAGCTCATTGGGTTTAAAGGTTAACAAAGAGTAAAGTTACTAATGAACTACTCGAGCTCTGCTTGCACGTTTATTATCAAGCCGACCTAGAGCTTCAAAGCTACACAAGTAACCAGTTGAGTGAAATTCGAATTTCTTAATACTCGGCTTAAGTGACTTGCAAACATAATCGATTTTTTAAAATAATTTTGTATAAATAAAATATAATATTTACATGCATATTTTCAAGTTTTATTCTATTTTTGGATTGAAGCTGGAACTCCAGTCCCAATAGAGTTTGAAGCTTCTTATTTGAATTAATGTTAATCAAACCTAATGAAGTCATGTAACTCGATTATTGCTCAAGTTGATGAGTTCAAGTACAAAATAATTAAGCTTGACCGAGCTCAAGTTAATTAAGCTCAAGTCTCAATTTTTTTAATCGAACCGCTTGAGTTTGGACTAATTAATCAACAATGTATCAGCTCGACTCTGTGTGGCTACGCCCCTTGAATTATAAAGGTAAATATTTCATTTGTATTATTATATCCTATAAACCTCACATTTCCTTTCCTAATATTCGAATATGAAATCTTTATATGAAAGTCTCAAAACATTAACTGTGTTCAGAGATGCATATGAAAACATATTTCGTTTTATATATTGTACATGTTCTAATAGAAAAATGACAAGATGATAAGATATTTGGTCGTTTTTACATTTCTCCATCAAGGCTCGAGCCCTCCATTATTATCATTATTTAGAATTCCCTCTCTTTCTTTTATGGGAAACATATAAGAATCCTAATACTTTTTTCAAATTCGGAAGCTTAATCTTGAAGCAGTTGGTGGTATCTTACGTGATTATACAGGAATTATTAGAGGCATTTTCTTCAAATCTATTGATATGGAAGACTCTAATTATCCTAAGTTCATGGCAATTAAGGAATGCCTTTTATTTTTGACTTCTTTCTTTTGAATCAGTTCTTATTTTCTCATTATTGAAAATGAGTTTAACAATGTAATTTTTTTAATCAACGATGATTTCATTGTTCTTTAACGAACGGAGCATATTTCAAACCACATTAAAAGTCTCAAATGCCAAACTTTGAGTCTCACTTCCAAACAAAAGTTTTTGTAGTTGGATTGGCAGAAACAAGAGTTTCCATCAACAAAACTGTAGGATAATATTTGATGTTACAACTTTAACCTTATTTTAATGTTTATAAATAAATACTAATCTCTGATTTTTTTAAAAACGAGAAACGCACATAAAAAAAGCCTATAAATGATTTCATTTTCTTTACTAAAATAAACTGAATCCTCCCTTTTTATATATAGTTGCGATGCTATCAGCTCCACGTAAAACATCCGGGGCATGTAGCTTAGCTTGGCTAATTTGCTCTGTTCTTTTCTTCTTCTATTTTTTTTTTCCTCAAAATTTGACTTGTTTGGCCAAGCCAACAAAGAGGCGACTTAAATCATAATTGCTTCTGATTAACCAACAAAACCCAGTAAAGTTTGACTCATCAAACCCAAAAAAAAAAAAAAACTTCACTATCAATGCCCCAGTTATAACTACAAAAACTAGTCTTAATAAATTCATTAATTGTAGTCACTGTTAGACCTTTGTCATTTTACTCAAAGTCATGAATCTTCTCCAGATTTTCTTAAATTAAAACCTACAAGGAAAGATACAATAAACAAAAAAAGGCATATAGAATAATGAAATCGCAGAGATCATCGGGCAATTGGTGATTTGGTTCCTGTGGCTGCCATTCCTTCCCTATCAACAACACCCAATTGCAAGTTTTATTATAGAAATTTATGGTGCATGCCATTAAAAAATACTCATTGGAAACCAATAGGATACGCCATATTTATCTGTCTTCAACAGTAGTTGAAAATGGTCCTGAAATTTTTTTGTGATAGTGGGAAACGATATGCTGCATTTATTTTACATGTCAAACTTTCAGGTTAGGTTTGATACTATTCCTTGGTCACATACTCTTCTGTTCGTTTTTTTTTTTTTAGGGATAAATAATAATATCCATTACACGACAAGAATTACACAGTGAAATTTTTAATTAAACTTTTTGTTCACGAATTGGAGTTTGCGCCTGCCGGCGACCCGAGGCTGATGCTCTAAGTATACATGAGAAGGCCCAATCTTTAATCCCAAGTGGCCTACTCCAATTTTCGAATATAACCAATTGAATTGAAATAATTTATTTTATTTTATATAAGCTCATGTAATTCTCGAATTTATTTACGTGTGAATTTCTTCTTTCAGTACAAATAAAATGTTTTTTATTTAAATTAAAATAGAATTTTAGAGAAAAATCAACACAAACAGCTCTTATTCCCTTTAGATCAAGCATTCAGGTAATCTCTTGGATTACATAATAAAATGTAATCTTTTCTTATTTAGTAAATCTCACACCTTTTATTCAAACAAAAATCCCAAGTTTCTAACCGATAAAATATTCTATTGAGTCAAATGTGAAAATTTTGTTACAAATGCTAATATTTATTCATTTAATTAGAACTACTAACCAAAACATTTTACTTTGAAATGAAATATAAAAGCAAAATTTTGATAAATATATACGCGTTTTCAACGAAAGTAGCTGTCATGATGGAAATATAGGCTCTGTCTTGGATTTGTTGTTAGGGGGAAGATCAGCTCTACAGATTCCAAGAAGGTATTTACCCATCTTTCCATCAAATAAAGACACGACCTGCTTGAACTAGTTAATAAGATTGCTCTAAAAACCGCACCTTTTTATTTGATCTCTTATGGGAATAAAACCGGAACCATTTACCAACTAAAATATGTATATAGTAGCTTTAGAAGTTTCTTTTTCCTTGCCAAAACTTAAAAAGCTAAATAAGTATAGACTCGTTTCCAAATAACTCTCATCATAAACTTAATTTAAAAATAACTTTTATTATAATTTTAATTATTTTTAAATAATTTTTAGTATAACTTGACAATAGTACCTTTTAAACCATTCACTCTAAATTAAATGGTCTCAATTTGTTCTATTCCGCCATTCAGATCAAAATTTTAAAATTAAATCTCGAATTCTTGATCTCGCCGTCTAGCTCTCTAATGCCATAGAAATCTATATCGCCATCCAACTCTCTCATCATCCTAAAAAGCAGAGATAATATCAAGGTATGTGTTTTAGGTTCTTTGGTTTATTTGTTTATATTCATAAAATTTAAAAGTTGATGAGTAAATTATATGACTCTAGTAACTTAAACATGGCTAAGAGTAGTGAAATCAATTAGTTATTAGGCAATTCGTGAATATCTTTTAGGTATTGCTTCACTAGATATTAAACACTCTGTGACTAGATATTAGGCATTGTATGACTAGTTGTTATGTATTACGCGACTTAAGCATTGCATGATTGATTATTAAGAATTGCGTATCCTGTTTATTTGACATTACGTTATTGAATATTAAAAAATGTGAGATTAGATAGGAGGCATTGCGAGACTAGATTTTAGGAATTGCATGACTTATGCATTGCTTGATGAGAATGAACATAATGATAGTCATGCAATGCCATATAGAAAATTCACAAAATGTCATACTTATAACACTCACGCACTTCCATACAGATAATAGTCACGTAATGCCCTACAATTAACAGTCACGAAATGCCTTTCAGATAACGATCACGAATGCCCTTCATAAATCGGTCACGTAATGCAATATAATTAACAGTCACGCAATGCCCAATCAGACAGTCATGTAATGTCCAATCAAGAGTCATGCAATGATTTACATTCAATCACACAATGATTTATCAACAAGTCAAGTAATGCTAAAAACCCCTAAACCAATCACGCACACCCTAAGTGATGCCATGCCTAAAACTAGTCATGCACAAGGTATCAACCACTCATGCAAACCCTCAGTCACCTAAACTCTAAACCCCTAAACCTAATTTTTATCAACTAGTTACGCATACCTATGAACCAGCCATGCATGTCTTGTGACAAATATGACATGATTTTTGTTTTCTATTCATTGAGATTTTCCTGTGAGTTTTTTTAAAAAATACTTTTGTAGAAATTTTCCTTAAAAGATCTTTTTTGTCAGATTTCCCTGTATTCCCATAGATTTTGTGATCATTTATAAGGGTTAGAGATACATTCTTTGTATTCTTTCAAGGCTTGCATGATTTTCTCATGATAAGGTTTAGGTGTTTGAGGAAAGTAATCCAAACACATTTCAACATCTAGTGATGGCCAAATATGATTTGCTTATTGTGATGATAAGTTCTTTCTAGGGTGGTAAGAGGAAAAATCATTGTAAAACTTCAACAAAAATTAGCTGGCCATGGTTCTATTGGGCCTATCAACCAATCACGCAATGACCTATCAAGCAATAACCCATTAACCTATCAAGCAGCCATGCAATGCCAAAACCCTTAAACGTAATGCTTAAACCAATCACACACACCTTAAGTGACGCCATGCCTAAAACTAGTCATGTATAAGGTGTCAACCACTCATGTAAACCCTTAGTCATACAATTCCTAAACCCTTAAACTCACTTCCTATTAACAAGTCACGCATGCCTATCAACTAGTCACGTATGCCTTATCACCGTTCATGCCAAAAACCACCAATAATGCCAATTTCAAATTTGTTTTCAATAATTTCAAACAACAAGAATATCAATATGAATAAGCAATATGTCTACGCACCTGAACATTGTACTCATTGGTTAGTGCATAATCGCCCTGCCTAAAGAGTAAGGTTCGAATCCCATCTCCCTCAATTATAAAAAAAAAAAAAAAGCAATATGCTTACGTTTATGCTTAAAACCCATAAATGGAGGATAAGAATAGCCCTAAACCTTTCTCCTTATAGTTAAAAACAAAATTATATACCTACTTTTCTCCATGGAATGTGAACTTCCTCTCACTGCTCAATATATGAACTACCTTTATGTAAAAAACCATTCCAAAATACTTCTATTACTACTAAAAATGGTCAACGATTGACTTAGAGAGGAATGCTTTCAAGAGAATACTTTGTAGGGAGATGTATGGTTTGTCGATAAGAACTGAGGAGTTACAAAGCTTGTAAATATACTTGACCTAAACATACGAGTCAGATTGAGGTACAGAGTCAAACATATAAGTTAGTTTTATTAAGGGTAATTTTATCCTAATTTATTAAGGGTAATTTTATCCTAATTTTATTTCTTTTGGTTAAAAACAGTTAAAATTATGAAAAGACTTATTTTCAAAATCACCTTATACATGGGATATATTTTTAAAAAGAATTCTTAACGTAACCTTTCCAAGAAAAATCGATTATCTAATTAGATGTTTGATATGGTATCAAATGTAGGTCCATCATACCGTTATCCCATAGTTACATCAATTTTTTTTTCCTATTGCTAACTTGTACCACTAGCATTTTTATAAGAAAAAAATAAATTATAATATATATATATGTATAGATTTTATGATACCCTATGAGAAATCCTTATCATGAGTCTGACTCTCTTTGTTCCAAAAGACATGTTTTCAGGTTAAAATTTGAGATTTCAATTTAATTCAAAAGAGTGAATGCCATAAAATTTGTGGACAATCTTATATCATCTGCATAGAAAATTTGCTTCCTTAATTCCCACATTTGCAACTAGTTTTATAAAGTAAGGTTTTATTTGTTTAAAATATCCATTGCACAAACTTAGAGGTGCAACATATTCTCATCCCTACTTTTTTTTATTGTACATAATTTTCAATTTTTTTTAGCACATTTCATTATATTTTGATATATTTAATTTCATTTTTTCATTCAAAGATTTTTTTTTAAAATAACTTATAAGGTCAAATTTTAGTTTATTGAGACATTGATAAAATATTTATCATATTTTTTAAAATTGAATAGCTTAATTATACTAAAGTCTAAGAAATAAAATGTAAATATTCTACAAATTGCTATTTTAATAAAATATTGAAGCACTATTGTCTTTTTTTTAACAATTATGATATGCTTGTTGGAGTGATTTATACTTAATGATATTTGATTCTCATGTGATGCTAAATACAATAATCACTAATTTTTACTAATTTATATTAATTGGTAAATAAATAAATTATATTAATAATGATCAATCTTTTTTTTTATCACCGAAAATGAGGAAAAATGTGTTGTCCATGACGTACATACTCAGAAATCGATTATGAGTGTCAAATATGAATATATGTTTAACACAATTGGTTCAATTTTTTTTGTAATTTGAAACGTCATATATTTATAATACAAATATTTCATGAAAAATAAGAGTTAAAAACAAAAATTGAAACAACTTGCAAATAAACGAAGATATCATGCAATTGTCCTCTTGTTCCAACAGTTAAGAACTGGTTCCAATTTGAAAACATTCACTCGGAAGTAAGAAGACCAACAACCCTGGAAATGGAAAATTGTGTGTGAAAGAAGACGCCCATCTAGAGTATTCAATAGCCAATTACCTATTGCCATGTAAGCCAAAGCATGGTTTCCCTGCAGCTGGGGCATTCGCAGCTCATCTGTTTAACTGTTCTCCATTTTCTGCACTGGTACTAGTATTTTATTAAGGACCCTCCCCCACTTGCTCCTTATTAAATAACTCTACAAAACTCAAGGCAGCCTCCAATCAGCCAACAAATACAAAAGTTTAAGCCTGCAAAAACACCCATATTTTCTGCGCTCTCTCTCGCTCGATCTGGAAAGAAATTTTTTTCAAGTTAATTTAGACAACGTTGGTGCATCATCATTAACGTCACTCTTTTAAGAAAGAGCTCCTTCGCTCGCAACTTGCTGAGGTCTCTCTCTCAATTCCTCAGCATGATCTCTGTCATATTTATCTGTTTTGGCATTCTCTATCCAACCCTTTCCTCCAATCCTCTTCACCTCTGCCAATATCACCAGCTTTCCTTCTCCCATTTCTCTCTGTTTCCACCATGCCAAGAAACCAAGAAGTCAGTTGCTTAATTTCCCATTTTTTCTCTCGTGACAACTTCATGCATACTGATGTTCTTTCACTAATTCCATAGCTCTCTTTTCCTTTCAAGATATACGTACTGATACTTGTCTATGGTGCTTCCAGGTTATGTGGCCCAGATTAGTAGCTAACAAGATCCTTAGAAAGAGATTAGGGAGCAACAACTTTGTCGCAGATTTTCCAAGCCGCAAAGAAACCTTGTTGGAAATTCCAAGCTTAGATCAGCCATCCTTGAGCCCCAAGACCATATTCAGTCATCATAAGGATACACACAACTACAGGTAAGCAACAGCTAACTTATTCTTTATTCTTATATTCATTCCACTATCATATTAATTAACAAATTATTAATTTATTTGTATCATTATAAGATTTATGCTCATCCTTCCGTGTCTTTTTTTCTTCTCCTTCTTTCTTCGGATTTTTCTTCTTAAGGATTTTTGTTACTACTTGGAATGTTGGCGGGGTTGCACCAAATGAAGGTTTGGATATGGAGGATTTGCTGGATACAGGCAATACCGCCTGTGACATCTATGTTCTCGGGTAACCACTGACAGTAAAACTATTACTATTAGAAAGCAAACAATGAGAGTTGAATTTTTACAGTTTGATCGAATCTTTAATGATATCATTGTCGCTTTCCTCTCTTCTTTCCAGGTTTCAAGAAATTGTACCCCTTAGCGCGTCTAACGTGCTAGGATCAGAAAATAGCAAAATTTCCACAAAATGGAATTCCCTGATTAGAGAAGCTCTGAACAAGAAAATTCGCTGCCGAGACAAAGCCCAGCATTCCAATGAAGATGAAAAGTCATCAACTGAAAACAGCATCCCAGGTCAAGACTTCCGGTGTATTATAAGCAAGCAAATGGTTGGGATACTAATCTCAGTTTGGGTTCGAAGCTATCTTCGTCCTTATATCCGGCATCCCAGTGTCTCCTGTATAGGCTGTGGCATCATGGGCTGCCTAGGAAATAAGGTGATCATCATCAATCAAAGCAAATTCCCAAAGTGGAAAAAATACTCAAAATGTTATTGTCAAACAACCTTTTTCCTTTGATTTGTTCTTTATCCCAAAAGGAAAAGTTACTGTGTTATCAATAGTACCACTAATTTCTTCGATTTTGACAGCAACAGAACTGAAATCTTTACTGCTATACCAACATCAGGGTACAAATAGTTTTGAAATAATTACATGAGATTTAATCAAGAGGGTTATTTATCATATCTTTTTTTTCCTTAATTCCCCCTTTCGAAATCTTGGTTTGCAGGGTTCAGTATCAGTTAGATTTCGGTTACATGAAACAAGCTTCTGCTTTGTATGCAGTCATCTAGCTTCTGGGGGTAGAGAAGGGGATGAAAAGCTTAGAAACTCCAATGTATCCGAAATATTCTCCCGAACAAGTTTTCCTAGAGGCCCTTCACATGATTTGCCAAGGAAAATCCTAGACCATGAGTACGTAAAATTACTTGGTTTAATTTTCTTTAATCTTTTGGAAACAGTCCAAAACAATTTCGTTAGTGATTCATGGAGTATAATAATCTAATAATTATCTTCTTAATCAATGTTTCTTTTCACTATAAATCATGAAAATAAGACATGAATACCCAATAAATTACAAAGTTTGAACATCATTATTTGATTACTAGTCTCCAACTTTGAATTTGTCCTGTTCGATTAGAGGCCGCCAAAGATATAATATTGTTTCTTAATTATTTTATCACTGACCTTAATTTGGTATATATATCTAGTTCTAAATTAGTGTAGTTGTTAAAGTAATTTTAAATTTGGTGGGGGCTAAGTAAACTAATGGTTTGATAAACCAACTGAAAAGGATGATTGCTTTACTGGTAAACTGTCTCTTATTTTCAAATCCATTTGTTTATGACAAAATTGTCTTCTTAATCAACAAGTTAAATGATTACTTTTAGGACTATAAACAAGTAGCAGATTAAAATAAATCTAATACAGGAATATCTTGGCGATATCGGCTAACCATACCTGATTCCCTTGCAGTCGGGTAATTTTGCTTGGAGATCTGAATTATAGAATTTCCCTACCAGAATCAACTGTTCGACTCTTAGTGGATACAAGAGATTGGAACGGCCTCCTGGAACATGATCAGGTAACCAAAAAATAAAATATCACAGCAAACCCATTTCACATCATTAATCTTCTGTCCTAATTTAATTCTCATTCTAAACTTTGGGATAAATATGTTTCTGCAAATGAAGCTAAGAATGGAGCTGATGAATGGTGAATTTGAAGGTTGGCATGAAGGGTCTATCACATTCGCTCCTACTTATAAATACCGTCCGAATTCTGATGTATACTACGGATGTTTTCATCAAAGCAACAAAGGGGAAAAGAAGCGTGCCCCGGCATGGTAATTAAACTACTGATTGACATATAAAATTCTTAGTAGTTCAAAGGTTTGAAGCCTTAATAGATTTCCCATTTTTCTTTTAATTCAGGTGCGATCGAATAATCTGGTATGGGAAGGGGTTAAAGCAACATGTATATAACAGAGGTGAAGAGAAATTCTCTGATCATAGACCTGTCAAAGCATTATTTACTGCAGAAGTTGCGGTTTTGCATTCAATGAAACAATTTCAAAGCTTTTTTTTATCAGACAGGTTTGACAGAATTACAAGCCAGTTAGAGATACCCTCCTCAGCTGATGATTTTCTATGTAAAGGAAGATCAAGCTTCCAAATTTGAAGATAAGCTAAACGTACACTTATCTTCTTGTATAACTGTTTGATGCGTGCTAAACTACAGAGAATAGGGTGAGAAAGAAAATTAAAAAGGAAATGATAGAAGAACTTGTTCATTCTGTGGTTGTTGCACTTAAATTTGCTGATGAGTGTACAGTGATTTTTGTTGCACTTATTCTCCAATTATTTTTATTTTTCTTCTATATATCTTAGAGAATAAGTCTAAATCATCTTTCTTTTGTTTTCATTAGATTATAAAATTAAAAAAAAAAATCAGGTTTTGATCTGGTCTAGCAACTAAAGTCCAAAATCTGCTTGGTCCTTTTTGCTTCCAACAGGGGTGTTGTATGCTAAACCCCAAGCAGTTTATGTTAACCATCAATTAATTTAACGAAAACTTCCTAATGATTAGAGTAACTTAATATCCAAATTGATTGGCAGATCTGAAGCTCATAATCTAAAAAAAAAAAAGATGTCTTCTTTCAGAGGGAAAAAAAAATTGGAAGGAGCATAAACTAGATGACAATAATTGAGTAGTTTAGATGGAGTCATTGGAGAGCCGTTGGATTTTTGTGGAGCAGTGGGAGAGCATCAAGCCAACCAAATTAATTATGTCTGTTAATTGGACCATCTCTTACTTAATTAATAGTTTATAGTAATAAATAAGATATGATATATAAATTGCAAGTGGTGCAATAATATTATGTCTGTGTCACGGTACATTTAAGTTCTCATTCAATGGTTGATGAACATAAGCCAATGAAATTATTTAAGATCAACTAAATGACCCATCAAATCGTTGCAATAAAAAAAATTAGATAAACACGTCCCTAGTAAGGCATTTGACAAAAAGCAAGTTCAATAATATCTGGAATCTCAAAATTATTGATACTTATTGAATCACAAAAACAATAAAGAATGAATGACGAGACTAGACATACACATGTTTCTTTAACTCATCAATAATCAAAAGCTATTCTCCATCAATTTCTTGAACTTGTAGAAGGCATTGAAGAAAATTACCACATCCACACATGACAACCTTATCGCTATCAAATATGCCAAAGTAAAAGAAGTAGCTGCATACACACTGTACATCAAAGCACCTGACATATTTCTATAAACTTTTGGTCAGCAGTTACAAACAACCGATTGCGTGCATGCAGACTTTACTAACTTGCTAGTTTATTAACCTCTTACATGGAATCATAATCCTCATGTGCATCAAGAGCATATCATAAGCATCCAAAACTGGTACAATCTTCTATTTTCTCCACGTAAACCTTTTTCTTCTTCGAGGCTGGTTAAGGCGTGAAATATAATCAGTTATAGAATGCTGTAGCATGTATACAAGGAGGAAAGACAAATCAAAATATACCCTCAGTTTTTCCTTTACAACTAAGAGCTTCTCTCTTTCCCTTTAACCGATCTCATTGGCTACTGTTGCAACTGAGGAAGCTACTTCTTTTGCGTCTGCTGCTTTGAGAGCCTTCATAGAAAATCTCATTACAGCCTTGAGTAGGCCTAAGTAGTTATAGCTATGCTGCAATAAGGGGAGCAATACAAAGAATGGCCAATTATAGAGTTACATATTGTGCTGTCTCATCATAGACGATAACAATATAGCCAAGAAAATGGTCAAACCTCACAAGCTCGTAGCTTATCAGAAATGAGCTCAGCATATTCATACAAGTCATTTTCTGATTTGGGAATGAAATTATCTAGTGACTTCTGAGCGCAGCTCTACGCAAATTGATCACCATAGAATCAGCTCTTCCAACAAGCCTGAAACATGTGGATGAACCTCTAAAATTCTTCATGCCTAAAAACCATCTTAAGAAACCCATGCACTCTGCATCCAATCTGTCTAAAAGAGATATCCAAATACTCCAGTCCAGCCCATTCCTATGGATTTAGCCCATCCAAAAGAAAATCAACAATTCATAATTATGAATTCCTTCAAAATGGATATATGCAAAGAGGATGGC
This sequence comes from Theobroma grandiflorum, assembly GCA_036013995.1. Classification (NCBI taxonomy): domain Eukaryota; kingdom Viridiplantae; phylum Streptophyta; class Magnoliopsida; order Malvales; family Malvaceae; genus Theobroma; species Theobroma grandiflorum. The sequence continues at coordinate 4,123,766 of CP142127.1, forward strand.
AATCTCAAGTTATAAGCATGTGTTAAGTGTTGTCTATGAAACTAGAAAGCCAGATATATGCGGTTATAATTATGCTTAAGCTAAGAGGAAGGTTGGGAAATCACAATGCTACTAAAACATATATATCATTATTCAACCTTTACCTTAGTTGGCAAAGCTATTCTTCAATAGCATTCAATTGGTCTTCCTTTTCTCCAACAGAAATTTTCCCTTTTTTCCTCACTAACTTTTGAGACAAATGTGTTGGTGCTCTCTACTCAGAGGAGGTCATTTCACAGGTACCTAACAACATGATACATGTAACGACCCCCCCTAGATCGCTACTGGCATTCGAGACTTTCAAGATGTCTCACCAAGTCCCGAACAAGCCTCATACGACTTTTCAACCATTCTCTGTACACTAGCAATAGACTGCATAAATTTGAAGTCAAACATATATATACACGTGTACTTGAATTTAAAATCAAGCACAATCAATTCAATTCTTACGTTAAGACATGCTATTACAATTTACTACGTTGAGTTCGAAATCTCAACTTTCATTAACTCAAAAATCAGTAATTGCCACCTACAAATCCAGAGTATTACAACTTGACCTCTATCAGCGGAGTGACTCTAAACGAGTTGAAACTTGATCTTACCCAAATATGTGGTAGACCGTACTCACTGATATTTCACGTCAGATAAATCCCTGTCTGCAAAAGGAGAAAATAAGAGGGTGTGAGTCTCATAGACTCAGTGATAATCATTGACTCAGTGAGCAGGCGAGAAGGGGAAACAACATATGGGTAGATTAGTTCTAAATCCAAGAGTATGCGTAGAAAAATATTTCATTAAATGGGTAGATATTTTATGCCTTGCAAATCTAAAACAGTGTAATCCAAGAAAATATATATATATATGTATATATATATATCACTTATAAATTATTAATAAAAATTTACGTGTCAATGACACGCGATGTATACTAAGACAAGAAACTAGCGAATCTCGTTCTCGGATAAATTAGTACAGCCCTTAGGCTTATTCTCAGATGTCGTTATCTACCCGTGGGAACTGCCCACGTCACCAAAATAAATCGGGGCTTCAGGTCCCCCTTTATCTACTCGTGGGAACTACCCACGTCACCAAAATAAATCGGGGCTTCAGGTCCCCCTTTACCTACTCGTGCACAAAATATTTCAATCATTTAAATCATAATATGTCTGCTAAATCAACGTATAAAAATATAATCAATTGTTCTCGTATCTCCAAAACAGTATAATGGTCACTGACCTAAGCAGTACACAAATTGCAAGGTATTATTTGAAGTAAAATCAGTCGAAGATTTGTTTCCCCCTACTTAAAAATCATATATATATTGTACTACATATTTTATCACAAATCCAGATTTTTAAAATTTTCACATTCACAAACAACCTAATTTTTCTACCAACTCATGACATCCACAATTCCATCAACCATTAACACAATTTATATAATATTATAAGAATATATTATTTTTAAAATTTAGCATCCACTCACCTTGAAATAGCGGTGTACTACTTCGCTATTATTTCACGCGTGCACCCAATTGTTTTGTTCTTTTTTTTTCTTTCCCTTTCTTTCTCTTTCTTCTTCTCTCCTTTCTTCTCCCGTCGTTGCCCCTTTCTCCCTTTCCTTCTTCTTCTTCTTCTTTCTCTTTCTTCTTCTCTCCTTTCTTCTCCCGTCGCTGCCCCTTTCTCCCCTTTTTCTTCTCCCCTTTCTCTTTCTTATTCTCTCCTTTCTCTTTCTTTCCCTCCCTTCTTTTTCTTCTGCTCCCTGTTTCTTCTCTCCCGTGGCTGCCCCTTTCTCCCCCTTTCTCTTTTTTTTTTTTGCTTCCTTTTTCTTTTTTTTTTCTTTTTTCTGCTTCTTTCTTCTTCTGCTCCCTTTTTCTCTCCCGTGGCTGCCCCCCTCTCTCCCCCTTTCTCTTTCTTTTTTTTTTCTTCCTTCTTTTTCTTCTGCTTTGTCTTTTTCCTTCCCCCCATTTTTGACCGAATCTCCCCTTTCTTCTTTCTCTTTGACTTTACTTGCCCGGGATGTTACAATACAATTTCAAATATAAATAATTGCTACCCTTACTTTACACATGTAAGTTACATATATAATGTGCAAATATATACAGACCTAATACTGCTTCGCCAACCTCACTTCCAGTGACACTTTTCATACCTTTGCAACAAACTTCAAATCCTGATTTCTTCGATTTTAATAAATTAGCTCCAAGCAACTCTTGAAAGTGACTATTTATATCATATTTCATATGACAAATAAGCATAGATGCTAAAGTCTATACATAAACAAGTTAAGGAATCTAGTGAAACAACAACAACGCACTTCTCATACTTGTGATGTGGTCTTGTATAATATCTTGCACTCTTTATAAGCATGCAAGACTCATGCCCTGAGAGAATGTAAGCTAGATGCAATTTAAGAGAAAAGGGGAAATCGACAACATACCAGAGTACTGTCATCCTCGTCTTCCCATGACTCTTTGACTTTGTTCTCCTTCACCATATTCCTGTTGACAAAATGATTCTAAATTGACAACAGTACTTACTTTTATTTACTATTCTTGACTTTGTCTAAGTTTGTTATTATTTGGTCCTTAAGTTTCTCTGTTTCAGTTGCAAGCATGATTGCTTTTAGTGCTAATATTTTATGCATATTTGTTGTGTTTCAGTTGTCATGTAAGCCTATTTAAAAGGTATCTTTGGTTATGAATAAACAGCATTCAGTAGTCACAGGTTTCTTATATGATTTTGCACATCAAATTGTAAGGTTTTATACTCCAACATTTTTGGTATCAAAGCAAAGTTGAGTGAGTAGAGAGAGCTAAACATATGAGCTGAGTGAAACACCATGGCAAGCAATGGTAATGTAATGACTACAGCACAACCACTCATTCCCATTTTCAAAAGAGAAGGTTATGAATTCTGGAGTATCAGAATGAGAACTCTACTCAAATCTCAAGATCTTTGGGACTTGGTAGAACATGGCTATGCAGATCCAAACGAAGAAAACAGATTGAAGGATAACAAAAAGAAAGATTCAAAGGCTTTAATGATTATTCAGCAAGCTGTCCATAATAGCATCTTCTCTCGAATTGCAGCAGCATCCACTTCGAAGCAAGCATGGTCAATTTTTCAAAAGGAGTTTCAAGGTGATTCAAAAGTGATCATGGTGAGATTGCAATCGCTTCGATGTGACTTTAAAACTTTGTTCATGAAAAGTAGGGAATCGGTGCAAGAGTTTTTATCAAGAGCAATGGTAATTGTTAGTCAAATACGATCCTACGGAGAGCTGGCTTCTGATCAAACGGTGGTTGCAAAGGTATTAAGAAGTCTAACTCCAAAATTTGATCATGTAATTGTTGCAATAGAAGAGTCTAAGGATTTATAAGTTTTTACATTTGATGAACTAATGGGGTTATTGCAAGCTCATGAGTCTAGAATCAATAGATCACTTGAAAAGAATGAAGAACAGGCATTTCAAGTGAAGGAGCCAGCCACCAAAACTGGAGAAATTAAAAATTCAACAAGTAGAGGTCGAGGAAGATGAGGGTTTTGTGGCCGTGGCCGTGGTTGAGGAAGAGGTAGAGGTCGATCTTACGGGCAACAAAGACAGTCCGAAGAGCAAAACAAACACAAGAATGGCATTCAATGTCATCATTGCAAGAAATATGGCCATATAAAAAGCTGATTATTGGTACAAAAATCAATAAGTGAATTATGCAGCAGAGAATGGAGAAGAAAGTAAGCTTTTTATGGCTTATTTTGCAACTGACAATACTTCTAGTGATGTGTGGTTTGTAGATAGCGGGTGTTCAAATCACATGACCGGCACAAAAGCCTTGTTCAAAGAGCTTGATGAAATAGAAAAGGTGAAGGTTCGGCTTGGGAATGGAAAAGAAATTCAAGTTGAAGGGAAAGGTACAGTAGCACTTAAAACTAGCAATAATAATGTAAAACTCTTGCATAATGTTCAATTTGTACCTGATTTGGGATATAATCTATTAAGTGTTGTTCAACCAATGGCTGGAGGATATTCAATTTTATTTGATGATGGAGCATGTGTTATTAAAGATAAAAAAGTCAAGTCAAACAATGGCCAATGTTCACGTGACCAGAAATAAGATGTTTCCTCTTGAAGTCTCAAACGTGGAAAGTTCCGCTTTGGTTGTTGTTGCTCAAAATGATTCTAAAGTATGGCATTTGAGGTATAGGCATCTTAATTTCAAGGGGTTGAAGTTGTTGAATCAAAAAGGTATGGTTCTTGGTCTGCCAAAAATTGACTTTTTTGATTTATGTGAGGGTTGTATTTATGGGAAGCAAACTAGAAGTTCATTTCCTGTTGGAAAAACTTGGAGAGCTTCTACTTGTCTTGAATTAATTCATGCTGATTTCTGTGGTCCAATGAACACTGAATCTTTTGGAGGAAGTCGTTATTTCTTACTTTTTATAGATGATTTTAGTCACATGAGCTGAGTGTATTTTTTGAAATTCAAGTCAGAAACTTTTGAGAATTTCAAAAAATTCAAGGCATTGGTAGAGAAGCAAAGTGGGTTGTGCATCAAAGCTCTTCGTACAGACAAAGGTGGTGAATTCTTGTATAATGAATTTACCACTTTTGTGAAGAAAATAGAATTCGTAGGGAACTAACAGCTCTTTACACACCAGAGCAGAATGGGGTAGCTGAGCGCAAGAATCATACCGTTGTTGAGATGGCAAGAAGTTTACTGAAAGGCAAAGGACTTCCAAATCAGTATTGGGTCGAAGCAATTGCCACTGTGGTGTATTTGCTGAATATCTCTCCCACAAAAGCTGTGTTGAATCAAATGCCATATGAAGCTTGGAAAGGCACCAAACCTTCAGTAAGTCACTTAAGAATATTTGGGTGTATTGCTTATGCCTTGGTTAATTCTCAATCTCACCAAAAACTAGATAAGAAATCAGAAAATGCATTTTCATCGGTTATTGTCTTGAATCCAAAGCATATAGATTATATAACCCTCTTAGTGGCAAAGTGATCATTAGCAGAAATGTTGTATTCAATGAAGATGGAAGCTAGAATTAAAGTAGTAGTAATGCTAAAACTCAAGAAAAAGTCTCATTAAATGAGATAGCATATCTCACACCAGCAAATTCAACAAGTTCCTGTCCATCAAATTCAAATAATAGCAGCCCGGCAAGTTCACCAAGCTCAAGTTCAAAAGGCAGCAACTAATTTTCCTCAAATGAATCATCCGATGAGACACCTCCAAGGAAATTCAGATCCTTGAATGAAATTTATGAATCTTGTGCATTTGCTTTGTTTGTTGCAGATCTTACAGCTTATGAAAAAGTAATAAAAATGGAGGAATGGCAATATGCAATGAAGGAAGAATTGATGGCAATACAAAGAAATGACACTTGAGAGCTGATGAACTTGCCCAATGGAAAAAATGTTGTTGGCTTGAAGTGGATATTCAAAACAAAATACAATGCAGATGGAAGTGTACAAAAGCATAAGGCAAGGCTTGTGGCGAAGGGATACTCACAGCAGCAGGGTATTAATTTTGAAAAGACGTTTTCTTCTGTTGCTCGATTTGAAACGGTGAGAATACTCTTAGCCTTGGCAACTCAGTTGAAATGGCAAATTTATCAACTTGATGTTAAGTCCACATTTTCAAACGGTGAGCTGGAATAGGAGGTTTATGTTACTCAACCTGAAGGATTTGTGATAAATGGTGAAGAAGAAAAAGTGTACAAGCTGAAGAAGGCACTTTACGGGTTAAAACAAGCGCCACGTGCATGGTACAGCAAGATCAATTCCTATTTTTTGCAAAATGGGCTTGAAATGAGTGAAAATGGGCCTACTCTTTACTTGAAAAGGCAAGGTAATAATGAGTTTCTTGTTGTATGCCTTTATGTTGATGACATAATTTACATGGGCTCATTTCACTCCATTGTAGCAGAATTCAAATCTAGTATGATGAATAGATTTGAGATGACAGATTTTGGTCTCTTGCATTATTTTCTTAGGCTTGAGATGATGCAAGGAGAAGATGGAGTATTTGTTTCTAAAAAAAAATATGCCTCAGACTTGCTCAAAAGTTTTGGTATGTCCAATTGCGAATTTACTACAACACCCATGAATGTGAATGAAAAATTGCAGCTTGAAGATGGTATTGAAAGAGCTGATGCAAGAAGTTTCAGAAGTTTAATTGGAGGTTTGATTTATTTGGCTCATACAAGGCCAGATATTTCATTTTCAGTTGGAGTTGTGTCAAGGTTTATGAGCAATCCTTCAAAACATCACTTTGGAGCTGCGAAAAGGATTTTGCATTATGTTGCTGGAACTTTGGATAATGGTATTTGGTATTTTCATGTTTCAGAATTCAAATTAACTAGATTTACAGATAGCGATTGGGCAGGCTCTTTGGATGATGGGAAAAGTACTTAAGGCAATGTTTTCAACCTTGGTTCAGGTGCAATACCATGGAGTTCGAAGAAACAAGCCACTACTGCATTGTCGTCTTTAGAGGCAAAGTATGTTGCTGCTATTTCTTCAGCTTGTCAATGCATATGGCTTAGAAGAATTCTTGCTGATCTTCATCAAGTGTAGGAGAATGCAACTGAAATTTATTGTGACAACAAGCCCACTATTGCCATGACTAAAAATCTTGCATTTCATGGAAAAACTAAGCATATTGACATCCGTTTTCATTTCATTCGTGAGTTGGTAGCAAAAAGGGAGATTAAACTGCAGTTTTGCAACACGGATGATCAAGTAACAGATATTTTCACAAAAGCTCTCCCATGTCAGAAGCATGTCTACTTCAGATCAATGCTTAGTATGTGCAATTTTGAATTAAGGGGGAGTGTTGAAAAAATGATTCTAAATTGACAGCAGTACTTACTTTTATTTACTACTCTTGACTTAGTCTAAGTTTGTTATTATTTGGTCCTTAAGTTTCTCTGTTTCAGTTGCAAGCATGATTGCTTTTAGTGCCAATATTTTCTGCGTATTTGTTGTGTTTCAGTTGTTATGTAAGCCTATTTAAAAGGTATATTTGGTTATGAATAAACAACATTCAGTAGCACAGGTTTCTTATATGATTCTGCACATCAAATTGTAAGGTTTTATACTCCAACAATTTCATCGTATCCCAGCAACTTGGATGTTGCCACTTGCTGAGAACTGGGCAATGGTCCATCCTCTGCAACAATGGTAGAAAACCAAGATAATACACAAACTGCAAAGCTCAAGAAATACAACTCCATGGTCATACTACCAATATCCAAAGCCTCTATTTATCTTGATTCAGACAACTCTCCATGAAGAAATTTGCATGTAAAGTGAGGGATCCATTCGTTACAGGTAATTGAATATCAATATATGGTACGGAGACTAATAGGAGAGCTTCATATTCATCTTTCTCTTTCATGTACATGCTCGTGTGCACATGAGGGGAAATAAATTGATGGAAAACTAAAATTTGAACCAAAGCTCTTGTATCTCAAATAATGGGACAGATAATTAATGGAGAAAAAGAGCAGTAGAAGGCCCAACCAAAATGTATTGGGCCCAAAAACCTTTTCTATAAAAATAATAAAAAAATTAGAAGCATGGCACGTGGCAAACGGATTCTCCTCCTTTCGAAATCAAAAACTCCCGCAAAACTGGCTCTCCCTCTGAGAGAAATGATTTCACTGCGAAAGAAATCGGTGGGGTTCCTTATTCAATCTTCTCAGGTAAGTAATTTTCTCAGATAAAAATATTCGATGAAGCAAATCAAAAATTTCCTTCATTAAATTTATTTTCTGTTGTAAATTAAAGCAACTCCAAGCTACTCCATTAGTGAAATACACTGCTTTATCTCTCTTCGCTGACCGATTTTTCCCCTCCGTCACCACGTAAATCTCCTCTCTCTCTTTATCAATTCCATCAACTTTTTCTTTTAAAGAAAAAAATTCTTAAATTTTAATGTTCTTTGTCTATTTTACAGTTCATTAAAGCAGGGAAATGAGTTGGGAAGCTGGCTTCTACGATCCATGGAAGACAGCAATTTGCAGTTATTTGCCCTCATTTCAATATGGATCTCAAGTAAAGTTGAGATTTTACATCTCATGCTTCTCTTTTCCTTGTTTTCTTTCACAGTGAGGTGATTTTTCCGTTTGTTATTGTAGATACACGATTCTCGTGCTCTGTCTGTTAAATCTTTAAAGCCATTGGGAGACAAGTTCATTAAGGATCAACATTTTACAACTAGAGATTTTCTTGAAGCAGTGAGCTACTTTCTAATTACTAGTATGCCTAATCGCAGTCTTGTTTTAACCTTTTCTCTTTTAATTTAAACTTTTCGAATTTGACCTTTTTGCATTTAAATTTATTATTGATTAAGATTTAAATAAAAATTCCATAGAAACAGTATTTAAGATATGAAGTGTTGTTTACTCATGCCAATCTGATCAATAAGCATATTGTGCAGGAGGTGGTCTTCCTTCAAGTAAATCTCCAAGGCTCAAACAGCTAAAACATTTTCTGTTATCAACCAATTTGATTTGTTTGAGATGATCATTTCTCTTTTTAACTAGTTTTTTATGTAAAGGTGTTGAATTTTGAGATTGGGACATCAAATGTTGCCTTCATATTCCTTGAAGAGCTTTTTATTCAGTTCAAGTAATACTCTGGTTCCATTTCAGATCAATTCATCTGTAAGGCTTGAAAAGTTTTATCATCTTAGTATCATTTTTTTTCTCCTCTTTTTGCTATATTTTGCTTGTAGGGGATTGGCAAAAGTTGGGGAACTGTTGAGCTTTGAAGCATGCATGGATGTGATGGATCTTCTTTATGAAAAGGAGGAGACGTCAATTCTTTTTAGTTCTCCTCGTTCTCTTGCTGCGTCCATCCTGGCACGTTTTCAGTCATATTAAAATTACTCCACTATATGTCTTTTAGTCTTCAATTATGTGATTCAATTTGATAAGCTTTTTTTTTTTTCCTTTTGTAGGTTACTTCATATGTGGTCACAGTCCCTAAGCAACAGTTTGAGTTTCCTGTTCTTCCTTGGGGTAAGTTTTTCTCATGTGCGCTGCATAATTTATTTCTTCTCCATCCCCCCTGCATCAAAATCATTTTCAGATTTAGTAAAGTTGAGGTTTAATTTGTAAGAATACCTCCAATATGTTAAGTTCATACCTAGCATGGTGACAAAGAAAATTAAAGTAGTAAGTTGGGTTTGATTTTCAATTGTAATAGTATCAAGTAATTAAGAATTGTCCTATAAAACATCTCTGTTGAAAAGTTTGAAGTCCAACTAGATGCATTGGTTTAACAAGAGAATTTCAAGGGTAGACAACACCATATAGGTAATCAAACGAGATATTAGTAATACTGCTATTGGAAATTAGCCTGTCAGAACCAACCCTGCTTGAGGATAACAAATTTATTTTTAATTGACTAGCTTATTAAGTTGGTGCTCCATCTATGTTCGATTAAGCTTTGCAACACTAAAGCCCTTCAGTTTGGACATTCAGTAGATTTTTCCAGATGATGATTTGTATATAAGGAACACTAAGCCATGATTACCTTCAAGCTTTATCTAAAACTTTATTTCTAACTCCTCTTAGATGATTCAACTATAACCTGCTTGTCTCAGGAGTTACTTTGTCACTTGAATTTAAGCTACCATCTCGTAAGATGAAGCAATGAAATTTGTAGAGTTTGAAACAACCAAATTGATCACCACATGTATAGGAGTGTCAACATTGAAGCCTGATCAGTACCATTAGCTTGTTTGAGAGTAGAATTAGGTTTAATTCTAGCAATAGTCTGACTCAAGAAACTTATAGGAAGGAATGCTACTATTGTTGGTTAAGCGGTTCTGAATTATTTTTCCAATTTTTGACTTTTCTACTATAATCCTAAATGAAAGTCTCTTAATCATATATCTCATCTCATAGTGCTTTAGATAACACATCCATTTTAAAGATTAATTAACACTATGATTGGTAGGAGGGAAATGTGAATGAACGAAAGGAAGTGGAAGGAAAACAGTGTTTCTCTCCTTCCCTTTGTTTAGTGTCTAACCAAAAGTTTTAAAAGAATAATAATAAAAATTAAAAATTAAAAAAAAAAAAAAAAAAGCCCAAGGTTTGGTGCGTCAAAAAATTCTGAAGCGCACTTGTTTTGGGTCATATTTTCCCATAGCAATGAAGGATCAAAGACAGATCCGTTATCCCTCGTTTGTTTTTATTATTTTTGGTGCACGTCATTCCTCGTCTGTTGTAATACATGAAAATTTTGCTCTTCTCTAACTATTGCTAAGATTTGAAAAATTCTTACCTTAGCTCCATAATTAAGCTTTAATAAATTATTTAATACCAACTGAATTAAATACCCATGTTAGTATGTTACGTATACTGTAAACAACGATTGGAGTTATTAAACCTTTGAATTCATGTCTCCAAGGCGAAAGGGTGAGTGTTTTATGTCTTGTTGCCTTGTGAACTGGGACACTTGTCCACCCTCAATCCATTCATCTTCCCTTCAATTCCATCAAGATTGAATTTTGAGTACTGACCACCGACCCTGTCAGGCTGGTGGTACATACACTGCAAAAAAGAAATTGCATGGTCTATTATCATACGATAAATGCATGGAATATATAGCTAGCTAGGATCCTGCTGACACTATATCATCATCAATTTTTGAAGTTAATTGTCACTATTTGAAGGGGAATGACACTTGCCCCATACTTTCTCTTTTCCAAGCTTTTTTTATTTGGTTGGATCCGTTCTTTTTCTTTCAACCAATCTCTGTCCTTTGGGCTCTCACCTTGGTGGAGTTCGAGCTGTACCCAAGCAATTGAGTTTGTGGGCCCCGGTTTAAGTTTCTTTTCTTGGATTTGACCTTTTCTATATTGGGCCGTAATTTTAGGTGACATCGAAATTTCACCATAGGCAAAGAGATTCATTAAGAATATTTTTTTTTTCTTTTTTCTTTTTAGTAGAGGCAATTCTTTTGTTAATGATGCCATTCAATACCTATAGAATTAATTATTTTTATAAGATAATTACTCACCAGAAGTGAACACATATTTATATTTATCAATATTGATTAGTATTTAGTCAGTTAATATTGTTAAAACTTGTCGATGTAAATGATGTCACGTTAAAAAATCTCATAGGTTATTCTCACAAATCACAATATCCATGTGATGTAATTGTTCTTTAAATTTTTGGGGAGAATTAGATTTCAAATTATGCACAAAATGAGAAGAGCAGTTTTTCTAGATTTTGGTAACTAGGAAAAATTGTACTAATTATAGGGAAGTTGCGTTAATTGCTTGGAATATATGCATAAATTAAATTCAACTACTGGCTAATACCATATTCTATGACCTCTCTCGAAGCAGTCTGTTATATTTCTCCTGTTTAACGTGATTCACATGAGATTAAGTGGTCTTAATCAGAGTAAACTAATTTCTTTTAATGTCAATTAGAATAATTAAATGAGAGGTTCCTTTGACGTCACGGTCTTCACTCGGTATATATGCCCCAACTTGAAGCCTTTTAAATATTTATTCAGATTTCTTAATAATTATAGACATTAATCTAGTGTTCGACTATGTTGCACTGTTTTCACTATCAAGAGGAAAAGCATGAAAATTGTCTGACATAAACTCAACGGCCTTAAGTACATGTAAAACAGTGCAGACCCTGGTGGCTGGACACTTTTCCTACTCAATTAACTCTTTTGAGATGATATTTCCCAGTCAATCAATACATTGATTCGGAAGGCAGGTAGACTTTTTGGCTGTTTCTGTTTAGGTCCCCACCCCTCCACTTTTCCTCTTCAAGGGCAAGCAATATGACATATGGATGATCTCTTGCGACCAAAATGTTACACGTGAGAATCACACGTGTGAACACAATGGCTAATGCCTAATGAGGGACTCCTTATTCAAGGTTGGTGATGGACTGACCTAGTTGGAAGGATTCCCACAGCCTGTCTCTTGGTATTTTGTAGTGGTCCTTGGATAAAGAGAAGGCATAAAAAACTGAACCAAACCTCTGATGATGAGGATAATCATAATACATAAGGGTCCCATTTAGACCCACCACTGCCCATTTTTTCTTATTTTGCTTTCAAGGAAGATTGATCTTCTTCTTTCACTGGTTGAGCTGTAGGATCCTTACTGTACTCTTACTTTTACTTTTAATGATGTGCTATCACTTGTTTTTTTGTGTTCTGGTTATTCTTTATGTTATCATTCTGCTGCTCCTGCTCCCAGCTCTGTTTTATTCTTAGGTCCTTCTTCCATTCCAAGTTTTTATATATCATGTCCGACATGTTATTTTACGCATGGCATATGCATTTATACCTTGGCACTGGCAAGCCTAGGTTACAATAAGTAACCTGTAAAATTATTACTACAAAAGATTCTTGAGTTATTTGAACGAAAACAACAATTTGCTAGTGCAAACCCAAAAGATATATAGTTTCAACTTGAAAATGATTTTCCACCATCTTATTTAACTGACAAATCGCATGTTTTTGTGTGGTTGAGATTACGTTAAACCCTCTTCATAAATTTGCCATATGCAAATAGAATGCCCTTTGTTGTCATGGAGCCTTCACCATACGCACAAAACAGGTGATCTAGCCAATCATGAATTTAAATCTTGGTGGTATCTTTATTGGTATCTGAAATCGTCAAAGTCATAGTAATGCTTTAATTGATAGAACAACCTTGTCTTCATCAATTTTTTGACTATGCATGGGCATGATCACGAGCTTAGTTAGAGACTTAGAGTTGTACGTACTAGATCAAGGATAAAGCTTCATAGACCGTTTCAAATTTTTTATTATATCCAATAATGAACTTTCTAAGATATTATTGCTTGATCTCCCTCATTTTTAAAGATATGCTGGAATCTCTAAATTATTGTCAATCAAAGGCATTCAAGTTATGATTTAGCATTATTATGCAATTAAATTTAATAAGCACTGAGAAAAGTTTTTTCTGTTTGCCTGCAGTAAAGTTTGTAACATCATACAAAGAAGAGGACATTATTGAGAAGGTCAAGGACATTCTTAGCCACGTGTTCGAACCCCATTGCTAGCCAAGGTTTCTGTAGAGAAAGCAGCTTCACGGTATGTCTCCGCTAAACTGCCAATGATGAATGTGGATGATCCCCTTTAATGATAAAAACACTTCAACCTAGGCAAATTTTCTTGATAATTCTGTGAATGGTTTGCTAGATACAATGCATTTACACTGTGTGATTTACATTAGAACAAGGTTACCTTTTTTTTTTTTCTCTGTAAAGATGGAATGTAAAGTTGAGGTAGGTACATGAAATTGTGAAAAGGAATTGGGGGACCCCATTTCCTTAAATACAAACACAGCTTTCCTAACAAATATCTGATCTGATGGCATGCGGGCTCTACCACACGGCCTATTGATTCTGTTAGATAGAAATATGTAAGTATATATATGCACGCTTTCTCACCTTTTTCCAGCGGACTCCATTCATTAGAAACAAAGGGGAGATGTGGCAAAAATTTACCGGTCCATTCATGAAGGGGCACCAATTGTACCGAACCCTGGCATCAAAAAATTTTTACTACTTTTCTGTCAGAGACCATTACCTACAGCCTACTTTATTACCCTGTTGCATTATTTTTGGAGGGAGTTTTGCTTCTTTGTCGTATAGCTTTTTTTTGGATTTTTTTTTTACCTGTTATCTGGGATTACAAAATGAGTAGTCATTTTCCGGGTCATAAACTCATTCTTCTACTTTTAACATTCAAACCAAAAGACCTTTATATGGAAATGGAATCTCAAGATACTAAAATTCCAAACTTTACATCTGAGCATTTGATTCATTAATTAATACATAATTTTTTACCTAAAAAGTAAAATTTAAATTCTCTTCAATTATAAAAAAAATGAATAGTCATTTTCCGGGTCATAAACTCATTCTTCTACTTTTAACATTCAAACCATAAGACCTTTATATGGATTCTCAAGTTACTAAAATTCTTAGTCTTGCATTCAAGTATTTGGTTCTTTTGTTGATATATAATTCTATACTTTAAAAGTAAGATTTGAATTCCTCTTTGTCAATTACAAAAAAAAAAAAAAATTCCAAACCTTCTTAGGGTAAAAAAGCAACACCAAAAAAAGGTCTAAGTTTCTATCATTATTCAACTCAATTTTTTTTCTTTAAAACTTTTAAAATCTTTAATTCAAATATTCATATCTAAATAGATTGATTAAAAAATAAAAGAAATGATTGGCTTTCAATGTATAATCTATCAATATATTGAGAAAGAGGGGAAATCAAGCTTTTTAGGTACTTCAGCATGTAAATTTCATGATCATAATACAAGCAAATCAATTCATGTGACTGCCCAAGTTGTCATTTTTTTTAATTACATTGTAGATTTATGTCAATGACCGATAGATACTGTCATCATCAAATGAGATTATCTTTTTCATTTTAGAATGTGGGTCCTTTCACATCTCACTGTGGAATCTGATCTGAGTAATCTAAGAGAATAATACTATTTTAATGTAGTTTGTTGTTGCATTTAAGTTTGTTCCCTTGTTTATATAAGAAAATATATATGTTGCTGGACTAAGAAAAACATTCTTAGGCAAGAATTGAACCCTTTCTGGTTGCATGTTTTGTACTTGAAAGATTATGTGCCACTCTGGCTATGTGATCAGTAATCAAGATTTCGATGATGAGTAGGATTCTCTTTGGAATTTGTACAAGAAGAGGTAAGGAACCATAACAGTTAGCTACATTTTTGTTTCTTTACGTTGCAATTTGTATTAATTAAATTCAAATAATTTAATTAAAGTTTTGCTTTATATATTTATATAAAGATATCGAATTAAAAAAAAAAAATCTTCTTTCATCTCATAAATGTCACCCTGTTCAATACTATCCAAAAAAAAAAAAATTAACCTCTCATAAATCAATACGAATTATAGATGATCATCACAAATCAAATATCATCAAATTAATTATTTGATATATTAAGTGAATACCTAACAAAAACATAAAACTACTTATATAGTATTCGTATTTCATGGATGCGGAACATACTACATAATCACACAATTCTTCACAAAATATCCAACGGTCGAAATTTTAAGTTTTAGTTTAACATTTCGATGAGCTCTTATCGTATGACATAAAGGACATAAAAATCTTAATGTACCTTAAAAAAATGTATGCTTAAGTCAAAGGCCAAATGAATGTAGAAGCCAAAGCACTGCTTAATACAATTACAGAAAGAAGGAAACTTCTTTTGTACATAGAACAATTTTGTTCCTGTTGGTAGTTTAAAAAGAAAGCCGACCGTTCAGCCAAATTTTAATACTGTAGTATGTATAAACTATTTTCCAATCACTATCTGAATAATTTTTTTGCTATCAAACAATGTAGGTACTAACCAATGAATCAATGAGTCAAAGATGGCATAAGTTCAAAGTTCAAACCATAATAAGCTACAACTACCATCCTTCTTTATATTATAAGTGAAGATATGTCAAAAAAAAATAAAAGCAATTGATTAGGCTGACTTGGATGCATATATATATTGATAACCATTTCATAACAACCAGAATCCAAGATTATCTTTTAACATCTAAATATGTTGATATATAATTATATGTCACAGGATAAAATAAATATGTCCCTGCACTTAAATTGGATTTAATTAAGAAAATAGTGCTGTTGACATTAGACTAATTTTTACAAAACGTGCAAGGAAAAGCAAATCCTTCACAGGACCTTCCCATGGATTGCATCTCTCATCTTCATCAAGTATGTACAAGAATGAAACTTTTCCAGGATAAAAAAATTTTGCGGATTCTGTTTTTGTCATACATTTTCCTTTTTTCTATTGCAATGGTGTTTCAGTTGCTTGAATAAAGTGGGGAAAAACACATCAGAAAATCCTTTGCTTGTAATTTATGTGCTTGTAGGCTAAGGAATTTGCCAGCAAGAGAATCTCAGAGATATGATTTCTGTTTTGTTGTTTCTGCCATACAGTTTCACCACTATTCTTTCATAAAATTCAATGATGGTATTAACTAACAATTACTTCTCAATGAGGTCACTAATCTTCACCTAAACTTAAGTTTAAGGCCTAAACAAAGTCCACAGCATTCATCCTCAATGCCGTTTAAAACTGGGGTGTTGTCATTTATGTCGGCCAATAATGCTCAAAACAGACAACCCCACCTCCTCCACTCACTGCCCCAAAACAGAAAATTGTAGTACAACATGTCTCCCTCACTCAACGACCATCGCTGTTTTTCCTTAATAGCAAGTGTAGGTACACAGTGATTTCTCTCAAGCTTTGTTGTTCTATCCCCTGGAAAAAAAAAATTATTTCTCTCATTCAAGTCCAAGTTCAGTTGTCTTGGTTGTTCTAGGTCCTGGTTCCAAGTTTTGGTAAGTAGGATATTTCTTGGGAAATATTCCAAAATTGTACTTGTGAAGTAGTAAAATCATTGCTCGTGAAAAATGCAATTGCTGTTTTTGAATCTTGTTTTACTCTTTTTCCTCCTTTGCCCACAACTGGCAAGGGAATAAGCATCTGTTCCTATCTTTCTGAAGCAGCATTGGACGGATTCTTATCCAACTTTTTTTTCCATATGACTTCACTTCGAGGACAAACTTGCTCTTTTAGTTTGGTTTTAAGGACCCTCCAATGTCTTATATGACACAATGACAATACATACATCAATGGACAAAGGCTAAAAGTTGTGGGGATTGTACAATAAATGGTACTCATGTGGTCGTAGAGGACTTGAGTAATTTCCAAGAAATTCAAATTATTATACATGAACTGGAAACAACTTTGGATTCTTGACACTGGACACTAAATTATAATCCCAAGTTTGAATTCTTTTTTTCTTCCTACTCAAAATAGGGAAAATCATACAGATCAAGTGTACGTAGTATCCATGTTCTAGTAGTAATTAGGGTTTATAATCTAAATTTGCGAGTTTCGCTTTGTAATTTCTCTTCTCTACTTAAGCTTAATTTTGCATTATGATTAATAGGTAATTATGATGCTGTTATTAGAATATTTCTGATTTTGAAAATTATAATGATATTCTTCTAATTCAAATATCATTTTAGATTAAAGATTTTTGTATTTGTTTGGCATTAGAGTTGTGATGGTACTACAATTTGCAGTTCAACCATGTACCTCAACCTTAGGTTTAATGTTATTGATGATGATTTTCATTTCATTGCTGAATGTATTAGTTAATCCATCCAAAAATTCGAAGTCAAAATTTCTAAGGTTTTAACCCCTGGATTCTTCTCTATGAGAAGCTTTTCATGGTCTATAGCATGCATATTTAACCACCCTAAAAATCTTTCCATTAAAAAGGAATTCTCACCTATAAGATGTGAGCATGATCCCAAGTATCCTTTTTTTGGACTTGGGAGATTTGAACCTTACTCTTTAAGTAATGAGATCATACACTAATTAATGAGTCAAATACTTAAGTACTTATTTGATAATAATAGAACATTTCTCATCTTTTTTATGTGGTCAGAATGTTAATTTCATAGATATTAGTTGCAACCCTCTTGAACCCTAAAGAAGTTATCCGATGATGAACTAGGACCTCAAAGAATAAAGATATACAAAAGAAGAAATGAGTTGAAAATTAGATTCTTAGATTGCCAGCCTCACATATTGGTTTTGTTCCCTTTTTTTCACTTTAATAATGATAACCATAACCCTTTTCTTTTTTCTAACCGCTAATATAGAAAGAATGATACCAAATTATTTAATAATCAATCACTTAGTGTTTTTTTTTTCCCCTTTTTGTGCTATAAAAGTTGGGTCAGGATATTTGATTAGGTGGTACAAAGAATAATAATCAAAGTGATAGATGCTCAATTGCTTTATTTTTTCTCTTTTTATTTTTGTTTTCACCATTGCAAAAGGGGAAATTGAGAGGATAACAAGTGGGGGGACCATGAGAATTTTTGAGAAATTTCCTAATCATCCATTTAGGATTGGCATCTTTTATTATTTTCCCCCATAATTGTTGCTATGGACATTGCGGGTCCATCACCCTGTATTTTCTCCCTAGGCCAGCTATATTTTTTCTGTCTTTGTCTTTTCTCTCTCTATGGTTAATCCCTCCAAAGAAAAGGGAAAAAAGAAATGCAAATGAATTATTTTTTGTTAGTTTTGTAATGTACTAGGATGATACCCGTAGCTACGCTACGGAAAATGTTAAAAGAAATATAAATTATATTGTATTAGATTTCAATTTGATATTTTTAAAAGATAAATTGTTTGTAGAGAAAAAGATAAATTGATTTTAATTATAAAATTAAATATATAGGGAGAGATTCTAATTGAATGACAGATACTCAATTGGAATTCAATTAGACACTCAATTGAAAGAAATTGAAAAATCAAATTATATTACTTTTATATATAGTAGAAAAAAAGATAAATTGATTTTAATTACAAAATTAAATATATAGGGAGAGATTCTAATTGAATGACACTTGTCATTCAATTAGACATTCAATTGAAATTCAATTAGACACTCAATTGAAAGAAATTGAGAAATCGAATTATACTACTTTTATATATAGTAAATATTATGGTTAATTGTCGATTGGATTAAGGATGTGTAGCCATCTAATCCACCAAACCGACAAGAAGAGGTCATGTCAATAATTACATGATTATTGAGGAAAAATGGTATTAATGTTGGTAGATCAAAGGTCTATCAAACAAAGCAATGATAGTTTATTTGGGCCAAGTTGCTCTTCAATGGGATTATTATAATGTCCTTGAAAAATGTTAGCTATGCTCTTCCTTTCAGCTAACATACAGATCGAAGGTCAATCAATCTCTGTTACTTATTCTGCTTCTTCTTCTTTTATTTTACTCCTTTTTTGCAATATAAAAAGAAAATTCAAGTGGCAAATCATTTATCATACGTGTGGTCTTAAATTTAAGTCAATTTATATTTTTGCAATAAAACCTATGCATATAAAATGCCTAATGATTGAATTGAAAAACTAAACTTACATGAGGCATGTAATTGGTAGTTTTAGGTTGGGTTAGTCCCACGTTTGACATTTGAACTCTAATGGAAATAATCGATTTGGTATCGAAAGAAAAAAAAAATTATAATTAAGCATTTAAACTTTATTTTTATAAAAGAAATTGTATTTTTTATGAATTTTATTAACCAAATTATTGATGTATTTAAAAATACCCAATCGCAATGTGTCATGTTTTTATTTTTTTTTATTTTTAATATCCGTTTACTTAACAAAGTTAGCCAATGATGCAAACTAATGGACAGAATCATAATTCAAAAACTTAATTACAAATTATTTTTCAAGTATCAAATCAATAATTTTATTATAATTCGAGTCTTAAATGTGTAATTAGTTTTATTGGTTTTTCAAAATTCTTAAACATATATTTCAAATGACTTCTTAAAAAGAGATTTAAAGCAGATTAACCTAACTACAATTCAATCTTTTACTATTCTTGGTGCCTTCCTAGTTTATGCAGCCTGTTACATCTTCTAATTTTACTCATAAAATTTGGTCTTATTGTGCATAGGCACATTTTTTTCCAATTTTTGTCATAAGATACCATAAATAAATTTATTAGATTATGATAATGTGACAAAAAATTTATGACAAAGTGAATCTTATTTAATTAGTTAACATTCAATGAGATTGAATGTTCTAAACATAACTGTTCTCAATTATATAATTGTCGATTTGTTATTTATATCAGATACCCAACATTTTCTTATCTTTGGATATTAGTGTAAGTATATATTTATCTTTTAATGGAAAAATATATGAGGAAAGTCATCTTTCATGTCTCTAGTCAGTGGAAATATATATATATATTTATATATTAACCCTCTAAAAGGAAGAGAAATTATTTATTAGATTGTATGTTCATTAATTAATTAGTAGCATTAAAGTTTTCTGAATTTGACAATTTACCAATGAAAAAATATTGCAAGAGCAAAGTTGATGTAAATGTAAGGTTAGGTATTGCAATGAATATTTACTCTTTGACTAAACATCATCAAAACCAAGTTGTGGGGTAAATAATGGGGTAGGAAAAAGGAAAAAAAAAAAGCCAACAAAAAAGTCAAGCAAAAGAAAAAACAATGGTGCTATTATGGTGGATGAAATGTCACATTCTGTTAATAAGAGACAGCCAGCCTTTAACACTGACGGGGGCCATACGATATAAGCATGTGTATAAGCACCCTATGCTTCTTATCTTCCTCCTTTATTTATAAATATATACTTGCTGCAATTCTTTTTGGGCATTTGCAATGTATATTCTTTGGTACTTGTTGCAAATTTATATTTTTTTAAGAGAATTTATAATAATATGTGTACATATAATAATTAGAGATGTCCTATTAAGTTAATATTCTATTAAAAACACAAAAATTAAAAGTATAAAAAACTAATGCAAATATACTATATGATTGGACATTATTGATGAAGTTAATTAGTGAATTGATAAATATAAAAAAGAGTTTGCAAAAAATATGAGACAATCTACACAAAGAAATGCGTGAAGACAAAATGCGTACAAAGAATTTATTTGATTGTTATCTTAATGTTCAGCTGAATTACCAAACAATAATACAATATAGTGACAGCAAAGCATATCATATTTGATTAAAAATAATAAATTATTTAAATATATGTTCAAAAATTAAATCATTATAATATAACATACTGTCAAACATTATTATTCCTTTAGGAAGATAAAATTATACATTTTGTTATTTAAAAAATTCAAAAAAAAAATAAAACTTTTAATTTTCTAAAAAATATTATTTATTCTTATATCGAAAGCAACTTTTTAAACATTATTCATTCATACAAAATTATAATTGAATTTAAAACTTTATTATTTTTCAAAATTCGATTAATCATTATGGTTGAAACAATACCTCATGGCCATGAAACTGACTTGTTTGTCCTCGACGTTTGCATTGTTTTGCATGACGTACTTGACTTCTATCATATATCCCCTTTGTTTTTTTTTTTTCAGTTTAGAAATTTCATTACCTTATCCAAATCAAAAACAAATTAATAGAAGATACAAGAATGAATGCGAGAAACCGGCATGGGAGGTGAAATAAATAAAAGGGAATGGGAGATCTTTACATAGCAATAATAATTGTTACATCTTGTTCAATTAATAATGGGCCTAATCACTCCTTTTTTTATATATATAGAAAAGAAAATTTTAGATATAATATTTTTTAAAAATTTATAAATTATTTAAAATTTTTAAATAAAATTTATTTTTTATATATTTATTTTCGATCAAATAGGTTTTTAAAATTAGTAATTGATTAACTATTATTAATCGAAATATTATTTATTTTTTTATATCACGTGATACTAATATAATATGTTGATATATTATATTGAATGATAATATAATATGGTTTTACGTGACATTTTCATACTTTATGTAAGTATTACGTAACATAAAAAAATGACAAATGACAATTAATCAATTAGTAATTATAAGAACCTAATTGACTTATAAATAAAAGTATATGAAATTGATTGAATGTAATAAAAAAATAAAAATTTATTTAAAATTTTTTAAATAGTTTAAAAACTTTTTAAATCCCTATATAAAAAATTTTAACAAAAATTCTTCCGATCTTAGATTTTGTCCACGTGAAAAGAATACTAATAATTATTATATGAAATTTGAATAGGGAAGCATTAATTTTTTTTTTTTTACTTAGTATTGAGGTGCCAATGATGGTGCAAAGAGTTAAAACACTTTTAGCTGTGTTTAGTAAAATGAACCCCTAAAGAAAGAGGATTAAAGTGGAATGTCTTTATAATGATACAACTTCATTAAGTTTCTAAAGTGTTTCACCATTAGCCATTGTGTTTTCGGTTGCATATTTTTCCCTAATTGTTGTTGCTTTTCTGGTCAACTTCATGTCGCATTCATTCTTATAATAATATAATTAATATGAAAGCCTTTTAAAGTATCAAAATAATTCCTCTACTTTGTGAATAATTTGTCGGCTCATTATAATTGAGTTAGTTAGTTCTAATTATGCTATTAACTATTTATAAATTCAAAGTAAAAAAAAAAAGAGAAAAGAAAAGAAAAAACTGAGAAAGTACATTGACATTAATGCTAAAATATCCCAAAAAATACATGCAAGCTATAAAGCAAGGGAAACCTACTTGTATCAAAGTACCAAGCAAAGTACACAGTCACAGCCACAAACATATTCTTCCAAATGGGCAATGCCTCATTTAAAACTTTGCTTTTGAGTTTGGGTAGCTTTCCATCGAGTAAAACTTTACTTTACTTGATCACATTACCGTAGAATATTTCGATTCCATTCAGCTTTCTTGTCTTCAAAAAGAAAACCTACTTCTACCAACCAAGCTGAAAGTAGGTTTCCGATACAAGCAATGTAGTATTTTTAGCAGATAATTAAAGTACGAAATATAAATTAATGTAAGTTAATAATAATAATTATTATTATTTCAATGAATTAATATCGTATTGTACTTGCATGTTGAACCTCAACATCATAACAGCTATCTGGAGTCGGTAGTCATCCAAAGAGTATAGGCGAGCCGGCCTAAGAACTCCACACGTCATCTCGACTTTCAATACCAATCCACTCCTTATTGGGACGTGTCTGCACGCTCTAGATCGGAGAGTGGGTAAGTATGGATCATCCGTCGGTTCCTTTCTTCTCCAATTTCCAAGCAAAATACTGTAGTATAATTACCTTATTTAATGTTTGTAAAATAAAACAGGTTGGATTTTAGTTCAGTGTACTTTTTTTTTTTCAACACAGGGAGTTCACTTAGTTTCAGTACCCAAAACCCAAGAAGAAAAAGAAAAGAAAAGAAAAGAACTTTTATTCTTCTTCTGCTTCTTCTTCTTCTGTGATAATCTCTTTTAACCTACTACATTGGGAGCGTTTAAGCCAAACCATAGTGATGCTAAGCAAAACCCATTTTTTATTTCAGTTTTTTGGTGCCTTTTAAAGCTTAATTCCTTTTCTTTATTAGCAATCATTACTGTGTCTGTTTTCCCTTGTCTTCTCCAAAAAATTTTGAAAAAAGAAAGAACACCCAAAAGAGAAAAACTTTTAACTATCTTCTGTCTACAGATCCTTTTTGGAGGGTGTTTTCATTGTTTTGCATTTTTTTTATTGGAAAAAATTTCAAGAGTTGGTGGGTGTTCTGCATTTGAAGTGTTTCAGATCTGAAGGAAGGCTGAGGCTGTTTGTTTCAATGCAATGTCTCTTTTGACTTTTGATATCTATTCATTTCCCTCTCACTTTCCTTCTTTTCCTTTCTTTTGAGTTCTTTTGCTTTTTTTTTGTTGGGGAGGTTCTCTCTTGAACTTTGCTTCTGGGAAGTAACTAAAGAGTCTTTGTTTTTCTCTTGGGGTCACTTTAAATTTCGGTGTTGCATAATTGGAGAGAGAGATCTGTGGAAATGTTGGCCATTGGGAATCCTTTAGCCACCAGTGTTCGTACAAGCACTGGCTGCAATGCATTGCTCAGAGAACTTCAGGTCCTCTTTGCCTTTCTCTTATCTATATTTCTTCTTCTTCATCTTTTTTTTTGCCCCCTTTTTTGGTGTTTTGAGTTTCTTGTTCCATGCAAAGGCTGGTCTTTGGGGAAGAAAGGAGGGAAATGGGTTTTCTTGTTCCTTATTTCTTGTTTGGAAATTGGCCTTTTTCACAATGATGGGTGTTTGACAAAGTTTATGTCTTTGTTAAAAGATAAAAGCATTTATTGTTTGCTCTTTATTTAACTCATAGATCATAATGGGTCTAGTAGAGCTATGAATTCAAGGTCTCTTTAGGTCTTTTTGAGTGTCTGAAGGGAAAAATAGTCTTATTCTTCTGCTTTAAGTTTAAAGAGCGTTCCTGTGCCAGTGATCTGTATATTGAAGTTTTTTGTTTAATTGTTTTCTATTTCTGTAGACTGGTCATGATTTTTGTATAGCAACGATTTTAATGATCTTTCGAATGGTTTCTTTCAGGGGTTGTCTGACTCTTTTAATTTAATGAAAAATTTATCGTTCTATCACCTCTAGGTTGAATTTTTCTGTTCCACTCCCTTCTATTTCTAAAAGGTTAGATTATTACTGTCCCTTGGGCATTTTCTCTGCTTTTTATGTCTGTATTTCAGTGTTCATGGGTTTGGAAAATATCATTAGCTCTCTTCTTTTGTTTTTGGTAAGCCGGATAGTGGAGGGTAACGATGACGCTTTCGGTAGAATAATTTGGTGGAATTTATAAATTAAATTAGCTTTTCCAGTACATATAGATATACACATACATAAATATTATTTCACCCTCTTAGTTTTGAAAGGTTCGTTATTGCACTGTCCTGCTTGATTTTTTGTCCGTTTTGTAACTTTTATGGATGGTGGATCATTTTGAGCATGATTGGGGTTAATTTTTGTCATTAGTTTTTTCTCTTTACATTCTTTTACATTAATTTTCTTGTAAGCTAATTTATGTGCAAGCTGGCAAGCTTCTGAGTCTCAATCCTGAAAGAGAATTTAATGTACATTTCAACTTTTAACGTTTTTTCCTTTTGTGCTGAGCAGCAAATATGGAGTGACATTGGTGAGAGCGAAGCTGATAAAGACCGTATGCTATTGGAATTGGAGAGGGAATGCTTAGAAGTCTACCGCCGGAAGGTTGAGGAAGCTGCCAATGCGAAGGCTCGATTACATCAATCTGTTGCCGCCAAGGAAGCTGAGGTTGCAACACTTATAGCTGCTCTAGGGGAGCTCAATATTCATTCACCGGTAAAAAGAATTCCCTGGCATTGGATCATTGAAGATATTACATCTCATTTCATACATTTTCTTATGCGATATGACTTGCTAATTTTTTTATTTTGTTACACACAGATTCAGACAGAGAAGAAAATGGCATCATTAAAAGAAAAACTCGCATCTGTTACTCCACTGCTTGAGGATCTTAGGATGAAGAGAGAAGAAAGAATAAAGCAATTTGCAGATATAAAGACCCAAATTGAAAAGATCAGTGGAGAAATATCTGGTTACAACTATCCCAATGCTATTAACTCTTTAACACTGGAAGACCAAGACTTGTCATTAAGAAGGCTTACTGAATTTCAGACGCATCTTCAAACTCTTCAGAAGGAGAAGGTATGGATTTTACATTATGAAATGTCATGTGAAGTTCCTGGATGCTCGCACTCTGGATATTGATGATTGGTTTTTCTGCAGTGTTTAGATAATCTGCTTAGATAATTGGTGATTTTACTTTTAGCAATTTAAGAAAGTTTTGATAATTATATTAACTGTGAATTTCAATACAGTTGTCAAGGAAGTCAGGAAGCTCTTTTAATTCTACAATTTTTTAGAAAACTTATTTTAAATATATTGCTATTGCCGTTGTCAAAAAAAAAAAAAAAAACTATCTGATTACTTTAAATACAGTTTTTCCTTTTCTGAATTGACATCTTTGCCCTTTTTTTTACATCGATTTATAGCTAGCATTGAGTGATTTCTATACCTGAACAAATTTTATTACAAGATGAAGGCCATACATGGCTAGAAATGGATGCAATGTTTCATATGCTTTTCTGGAAAATTACAGGCATATTTAATTCTCTGAATGGATTTCAATAGATTTTTTTATAACTTATTCTAGATTTTTATGATATTCTGTTGTTTGCAGTCTGATCGCCTCCATAAGGTTTTGGAATATGTAAATGAGGTGCATTTGCTTTGTGGGGTGCTAGGGTTGGATTTTTCCCAGACTGTAAGCGATGTGCATCCTAGCTTGCAAAAGGCGAACCAGGAACAATCAACAAATATTAGCAATGGAACATTTGAAGGTCTAGAGCAGACTATTAACAAACTGAAAACTGAAAGAAGAATACGAATCCTGAAGGTAGTCAATAACCTTCCCTAGCTTTCATTTAGGTTTTCTTGTAAAATTTGAAATGAAACCCTGATTTTTAAAATGCAGCTGAGGGATATTGTAGCTGCACTATTTGAACTCTGGAACTTGATGGATTCACCCCAAGCCGAGAAGAATGTTTTTTCAAGGGCCACTTCTGTTCTTAAATTATCAGAAGCTGAAGTTACTGAACCAGGTGTTCTTTCAACCGAGATGATTGCACAGGTATCACTGCATAACATGTCTGCTTTTTGTTAATAACTGAAAAGTAGGTGCTCAATTTTTTTTGGCTTTTCTGACAGGCATCAGCTGAAGTGGAGAAGCTCACCAAACTGAAAGCTAGCAGAATGAAAGAGCTTGTCATGAAAAGGAGATCAGAATTGGAGGAGATTTGCAGAATGACTCATATTGAACCTGATGCAAGTACAGCTGCGGAGAAGTCTAATGCATTGATTGATTCTGGTATGGCTCTCTTGTTTCCTCGCAATAATGTTCTGCATTCAGACAATTTTTTTTTGAATCTACTTGCTGCTGACGTAGATAGTGATGTATGTTGCTGTTGTTGTCCAGGTCTAGTAGACCCTTCTGAACTTTTAGCGAACATTGAAGCACAGATAACTAAAGCTAAAGATGAGGTTCTAAGCCGAAAAGAAATAATGGATAAGATAGACCGATGGCTTTCTGCATGTGAAGAAGAAAATTGGCTTGAAGACTACAATCAAGTAAGCTGGAATAAGTGGAGAGAGGGCGTAGTGGGGTGTTTGTGTGTATCTTGCATGTGCAATCTATCAAGACTCTCTTGAGCATAGCTTGTAGACTATTCCAGAAGTCAAACTAAATAAAAGCTCATTGACCAGCTTTTCTAATTCAATTTGTCTTTATAAATTGTTAGAGCATCACTTGTTAAATCTTCTTTTTGAATTTCAGGATCAGAACAGGTACAATGCTGGGAGAGGTGCACACATTAACCTTAAACGTGCAGAAAAAGCTCGAATAACTATAAGCAAAATTCCAGGTATTTACTCTCCTTAACAGTCCTCTTTCGGATGGATGCAGTGGTACTGTTGGAGCTGATAAGATACCCTTTTTGCAGCAATGGTGGATAATCTTATCAACAGAACACTAGCTTGGGAAGAAGAAAAAAAGATGTTGTTTCTGTATGATGGGGTCAGTAGTTCTTTTGGAGCAAGTTTCTGTGAACTTGTTTAAATGCACATGAACAGGCGTGTGCACACTGACTTGCTCACACAGACAATCATGTTCATTTGGAATTGTTTTTGAATAAGCTTGTTTTTAAACATGATATGTAGGTACGACTAGTGTCAATATTGGAGGAATACAAACTGACGAGAAAACAGAGAGAAGAGGAAAAGAAGAGATACAGGGTAATTTGATATGCTTTTGCTTGTGAAATACTACCATACTATGAGGGTTTATGAAACTTAGCCTTGTTCTCTTTTCTCTTTTTTCTGTTCTTCTCTCTTCTCTTTTATACTTATTTAGTGTAACATTTAATGCAATGACTGGCATTTCTGATTAGTCCACATTGAATGTTGTGCATCTATATCTACGAATGGTACATTAACATTTTCTATCTTCCATTTCACAGGACCAAAAGAAGATTCAAGATCTGCTCCTTACAGAGAGAGAAGCCATGTATGGGTCAAAACCTAGTCCTAGGAAAAGTAACAGCTTCAGAAAGCCAAATGGATATCGAACAAATGGTAATGGATCGATGACTCCTACACCTCGTCGGAACTCAGTTGGTGGAGGAACTCCAGAGCTACTTACACCACGATCTTACTCAGGGCGTCAAAATGGCTACTTCAAGGAAATGAGAAGGTTGTCTACGGCACCTCTAAACTTTGTCGCCATATCAAAGGAAGATACAATATCTACGTACACGTCAGTATGTGGTTCTGAGCTAGGCTCTCCACCTCGTAGTTAAATTTAGAAGCCAGAACCGGTATGTTTTGCCTACCATGTATCTCTTCTGTTTATGCTGTTTTATTATTAGCATCAATTCCTCCCTTGCTGTGGATCTGGAGATAGAAATTAGATGATACGAATGCCTGGCATATAGCCCCATCCTTTTACTTGAACATGGATCTAATGGGCTTCTTATGTAGTTGGACGTAGAGAGGGGGGTTGAGGGGTGGGGGTTGGATATGTGCTATTCATTCTCTTAGACACAATAGTGCATGCATATGAATATGCTGAAAGATATTTTGTTCTCACACCCAAATGAATGATGTGATGTACTTGCATTAAGTTTTCAGTCTCTGGTTTGAACCAAAATCTTTATGACCCTTCAGTTATATTGACTTTAATAGTGTGTGTATGCCTGTGTGTTTTTAAATTTTTGGCTCAATGATTAAGTGCAAAGTTGATCATGGTCTTCTTTTTTTTTTTTTTTTTTTGTGTAGGAAAAGGCTACCATTTTATAGTTCCAACAACTGTACACTCAATTAAAGCAGCGGAACCTTGTGAATATGAAGGGGATTGTACACTAGTGTATGATTGTGAATTGGTAGGAGGACTTCTACAGGTGACTGACATTTGAGGATGTGCGTGTGGATGTTATTTGCTTTGAGGGCAACACTCATAGATAAGTAGTCTGAAAGTTGTCATTAACTTTTTTGTCTGTTGAGATAGGGGGAAAACTAAAATGGAGAGTGTTATAGTAGCGCTGACCTTTTCTTTCCTGGATTTTGCTCGTGTTCCATGTATATGTATATAAGTATTCCAGTGTGACCATTATCATTTTGGTGTAGGAAGTTTGGTATCTTTGGAAATGCATATTGTAGGATCTCTGTGATGCTTTATGTGACGCCAATAATTGGTTTTGCCATCCTGGAAATTTATACACGCCGGTACCGAATCTGTGGAATGCTTTTCTCCAGCAGCATTTTGAACTATTAGCAATGCATGCGTTAGTTTCAGTCCTTACTGCATGGCAGCTTCTCTTTCATGGATTGGTTGGAGAAGACTAATGGGGTAATGGACTTAAGTTATTGCGCTGTCGATGATGATACAAGAAGTGGTTGCACCCTGACTTTATTGGTGAAGTGGCATTTCAGAAGTCAAATATGCTTGTTTCTTGAGCTTTTCCCATGATACCTGCTGTCTCTATATATCTGTCTTCACTAAGCTTGTTGAAATTATTTCCTTGTCAGTTGTTACTGGTTTTATTATTATTATTTCTTTTAGTCTTTTTTTTATTCATTTTCCAAGAGTTAATTTAATACACAATTATAAAGGCAGTGCTCCAATAACAGTCTCCCAGATATCCCTTTATTGTATTGCAACACATCATCAATAAACATCCAATCTTGTTGCCATCCACCCTGGATGCACTTGGCTATGATACGAATTACTCTATGATTTAATTAAAAAATGTGTTCTTTAACCCAAAAATAAAAGGAAAAAAACCTAGCCAAAGTTCAGATTTTAGCATTATAAACCACAGGCTGAAGGTATGCCTGAGGATAATACTCTTGTTCCAAGCTATAAGATTAAACCAAGTTACTCTCCTTGTATATTCAGTAGTTTATTATTGTCCACCAGACTCTTCCAATTGAGGAGTTGCCTTTGTTTCCAAGGTCAAGAGAATATCATTTTCTTCTTCTTCTTCTTCTTCACTGATGTCTTTGTTATTTTCAATGCCTTGTTAGCATGAATAGTAACTATTTAATTCTAGTATTTGAGGTCTCATTCTAAGCCCTGTATGCCTAGCATTATACTATAGGTCAGCAGCAACTCTAGCATTCCTTAAAATACCGATCAGCCTTATGGTTGAAGCAGATTAGACCTCTATAAAATGACTTTAATTACTTTTAATTTATTAAAATGGTCAATTAACTTCCCAAATTATTAAAACGGGTAAATGTATTTATTTATATTAATTTCCAAGCATAATTAATATATATATATATATATAAAATAAAATTTTAAATATAACATTATGCAGGCAAGGCATGTAAGTTGTGGTATGATATATGAATATGTTCAACTATACATTATTTTGAAGGAAAAATAATGAGAATAATAACAGTAAAAACAAGGATAACAGCGGTTAAAGATATATGGGTCGAATTGCATTTGCATGCAAGCAACGGTGGTCCACCGAATAAGAGTACCAACGGAAATTATTTCCTATGGGGACAATAAATGTCATAGTCATACCAATAATAATTGCATTGAACCAGGAAAAAGCATTTAATCTGTTACCAAATCCATATCCTAGCACTAGCACTAGCACTAGCACAGACACAGATACAGGCAGGCAGGCAGGCAGGCAAGGCAAGTGCCAAGTCCTCTTGCCCTTTTCTTCTCTTCATCAATCTGTGGTAAACCTAATTAAATTCCATTTTCTTTTGTAGGAAAAGTACGTTTAGTTTGGTTTACCCCAGAATCCCCGGAAATTTTACCAAAAAGGAATATCGAATTATTATTATTAAAATAGACAGCTAGTCTTGTGGTACAAGAATGGATGTGGTTACCTTCGGCATCATAGTGGCAGTAATCGTAGTTTTCTTAGTCATTGTTTGTTTCATCACCATTGAAGGCACCTGCAAACGCCCTTCTCACTCCTAGTCTTACTCTTATACATTCTTACTGTTTCCTATCTACCCCTATCCAAACACTGCCTTTCGCTTACAATTCTCTGTAATCTTTCTCCCGTTTCTATCGAAATCCCCAAAAAAAAAGGACAATTTTTGAAAGAGAAAAGAAGAATAATGTTGGTTGCCAAAACATGGATCTTTTTAGCGGTGCTTTTGGTTTTGGTGAGTTTGGATCTGTGTTTCGCGGGCGGATTCGGTATGTCGCCGGCTAACGGGGACCATGGGCATCATCATCATTGTGATCATGGGCATGGCCATGGGCATGACCACCACCATCACCATGATCATGACCATCATCAGCACCACCATGTTGTGGAGGAGAAGAAGAAGAAGAAGAAGATGATGGTGATGTTGCCGGAGGAGTTGGCAGAGGAGGAAGACATGAAATTGTACGGATTTGGGCCCTACCGAGATGATCACGATCATGATCATGATCATGATCATCAAGTCCTCTCCGGTTTTGGTAAATTTCAAATGACTTTTGCTGTTACATTTTCTTTCATTTTTCCCCTGTTTGTTTCCCGAGAAAGTGGATATCAAATAGAAAAGAAATTACTTTTTCTCTGGCAATCTAATTGTAACTGAGTTGTTATCACTTTTTTTAAAACAATTTTTATATAGTAGTTGATCTTTTTTACTTGAACTCAAGCTTGATTTTTATTTCGATAGTAACTGAGTTGAGTTAAGTCGGTTCTGTAGTATGTTCAGTGTCTTCTCAAGTTGAGTTCGAGTATAAAAATGAAACTTGATGAAGTTTGACTTAAGTTCTGAGGGAAAAGCTTTTGTCTTAAGTTGAGCACTTCGTTTTATTGACTTGAATGGCTTGATTATGCACTTGACACTTGAGCTGATTTATTTAGCACAATCCAATAGCACACATTCTCATCTTATGAGTAGATGAAGAGTAACGGTGTGCATTTTGGTTTATAGATGTCATTTTAGAGTTATCAGCTGATAACTTTTGCATCCTAGGAATCATTTCACTAATCTAGAGATGATATTTTGAAATCAGGACACTTTGTATACGCATCCCAGGAGTAGATATTGAATTTATTTTCAATGCATAAAATTAGTTTGTTCTATGTATGATTGAGTGGGAAGGACAAGGATCACTGTTGTAGGGTTTTAAATTAGCTGAGAGAGTAGTGGGATCACGATATTAGTTTAATCAAACTGTGAGTGTGATTTTTACTTGAGGTGGGCAGAATTGTCCCTTTTAAAATAGATCTTTGGGGCCAATTGTATTGTTTTCAGCTGGTGTTCCAACTTGTAGCAAGGGAAATCAATGATGAAGATCTTGTCTGTAGCTGGTTGTGAGCCCACATTTTGCTTTGAGATGTTGTATCAATTAGTTGCTATGGATGATGTTTCAGGGTATCCATTGCATGACAGCTGGCCAAAGGATGTGTGTCCTGCATACTTGTAGTGCCAGGCACCATCTTGGCATGTTGGGTTTAATCACATATAAGCTTCTAACACTTATCATGTAGCCATTTGTCCATGAGGCAAAGTATGCATAGTGTTTTCCAGAAAATGTTGAATGAAATGCCACCTTGTCATTGGTCTTCTTGGTAAGTTGTACTTGCCTCAAAGCACGCAACAGTGTAATATTCTTATGCTACAATATAGCAGTACATATACATGCATCAATGTTAGCCTAAGTAAGTAGGTTTAGTAAATGGACTCTTGCTTCATACTCTTATGCTTTTGTTATGTGAGCTGGCCAATTAATTGGAGAAGAAGTTGCATAAATATCAAGTACTGATTCCAGAAACTTCATTTTCATACTAGACTGATAGACTTAGTTAAATATTGCTCCTAAAACTGTCTCTAAGTTGATAGTTCAGAAATTCTTTGGTTAGCATCCATTGAGTTTAATGCTGATATTGATATGATGCTCTTGGGTTTTTTTTCCCTACCATATTTGCTTGTCATGTTGGAATTTCACCACTCTGCTGGACACTGCTGGATCCCTATATTCTGCTCTTATAAATCTTTGCATTTTTGTTGTTGAACATCCAAAGTGTGTCTATTTCATATAACTGATGCTATTCTGATAGGATGTTTGGGCCTTATTCAGACGTCTGTGTTTTTGACAGGTCTTTGGTTACATGCACTGGGATGCTCACTCCTAGTAAGCTTGGCTTCCCTTATTTGCCTGATTATTTTACCTGTGATATTTAGTAAGTTAATTCTTAAAGCATAATTATTTACTTATTTGGTCTTCACTTCAGCTTTCTGCTGAAGTGTTACCTTTTGTGTTAAGATATTAATCCTGATATTTGGAGCTTAAATTTATTATGTTATTGCAGTACAAGGAAAACCATCCAAGGCAGTTGTTGATTCATTGGCATTATTTGGGGTTAGATTCTTCAAACCTTTTATTTCACATATGACTCTGAATTGTAATTTTTGTCCAGATAACATCTGTTGAGTGCTTGAATAATATGCAGCCTTATTTTTAATATTTATTGCTACTATTGATTGTTTCCTTTATGTTGTTACTTCTGTTTATTGTCAAGTATGTTTTATAAATCTTTATTCCTTCTTAATTTATAATGTTCAGCTTGTTGGCATCTGTTAGGTGCTTGTATGATTTGTATCCTGCATTTTCATGATATGTCCTACTTTTATAGCATCGATTCTGCCACTTATCCCTTGTTTTGATCACTGATAGTTCTCAATGTTAACTATGAGATTGAATAATTTTGAACTTCCTGTTTTGTCAGCCTCTTATTTCGTATTATTTAGGAAAATGTCTTTACCGATCTGCAATACTGAACAATTATGTTAACTTCTCCTTTTCTGCCATGACCATCATAAGATTGTTGGAATTGCACAATTTAGGATTCAAATTAGCTGCTGATGTTTCCTTTTTGCAATCCAGCTGCATATATTTGTTCAGTATTCTGTAGAGACTGAATACAGTCTCCCTTTCTCCTAATCTTTTTTGAGGGCAGGAATAGGCCTTAGCTAACTGTGTTTTTAATTTTATTAGATGCAAATATCTGTAATTTGTGCTTCACTCAAGTGACTACCTTTTTAGATCCTTGTGCCTTGGTTGATTGAAGGGTCCCACTGCCTTCTGCCTGTGACCGCATTAAATTTTTTTGAGGGTGTTTTGGAACCTAATTGTTCGCTTCCTCCTCTTTCCAATCATTATCCTCCTGAACCTTTTCATCATCCTTATCAACTTCTTGATCATCGTACCATTTCTTTAAGGAAGCTTTTTTCTATTAATCACGGATACTAATAGGGGTATATATTCCTTATGTGATTATATTAGAAATAAAACCTTTGAGATTGATAAGGATTATTGTTATTGTGTGTGAATTACAGAGGTTTTATATTGTTTCTCAGAAAGGAATGATTTGTTCTCAACAATTTAATAAAAAATGCTAATTAAAATAGTTATTCCATTCTGTTTGCTTTTACATTGAAAACAACAAGTTTCGTATTGGTAATTATCATTCTTAGTTTTAGTGAACTAAAAAGTGGGTTTTTAGTTCACAAAGAAAGAATGATCATTGGAAAAAATGGTCTCATAAATTCTTTTAATGACAATGAAATCCTTATGTCTTAATAAATTTAGAAGAGTGCATTATTTTTGTCTGCTATTGTGAAGGTAGTGACTGAAATTAAACAGGATGAGAAGAACTGAAGAAGAGAACAAATAAGAAGAAAAAGACAGTAATAGCATGTGAATGTGTGCTTTTTTAGGTAGTGATTGATTAAAGTTACATTCTTTGCACATTGGACTTCCTATTCCTGAGGGAGTGACGGAGAATTAAGTGACATGCTTAGAGTGGGCCCTATATATCTAGCCTCACATAAAGCAAATTATTTAGTGCTCAAAGTCAAGTGAAGGGTATTGCATATTCAAGAAAAGGTACAAAGGAACTTATTTTGTGCAATACGACTAAGGAAACTTATCAATAAAAAGTAAGAACTAATTACAAAAAGAGTTAGATCTCCATGCAAACAGGTAAAAGCTTTTTGTCCCTATGGGGACACTTCAAAGGTTAGAACTCGAGACTTTCAACTTGGTGGGGATAATTATGTTTTTCTTTCTTTTACTTTTTAGAATGACAGTACATAGTTTGATATTCCTTTTGTGGCCTTTGTTGCCTCTTTATGGAGCCATTATTAGTCAATTTCTTATGGACAAGTAGTTCCTTTGTTCTCACATTTGAGAGATTACAAGGACATGATCCCAAAATATGCCAGCATTTGCTTCTGCTGGAGGTTTTTGTTTTCCATGGTTTGCATTTGTTCAAGACTTCTGGTGATGAGTCCCTGCTGGTCCAATGGCATTCTTGCCTGAATCCTAGCTTTAGTCCCTCCAACCTCTTGCAGATTTAAGTTTGGAATGATTTTCTTTCACTGACTTTTTGAGGCACTTACCCCTTGCTTACAGTCAGTAACTATACTTTTAAATTTGTAACGGAGGTTATCTCTGTTTTACAACATGGATAATTTGAAATATGGCTTTTCATGGATAGTTAACCCTAACCACCAGATTTTAGTATGTTGAATAATGTTCCTTATCTAATTTCTCGCTTTAAATTTTTCCATAGTTTTGCAATGAGTAATATCCAAATCTGATTATTCAAAGCACGCCTCTCTCTCTCTCTCTTTATCTCTCAAATGGCTTTCTACATTTCATTTTACCTTGATATTACAGGCAGGAGCTATGTTGGGAGATGCTTTTCTTCACCAGTTGCCACATGCTTTTGGTATGATTTTGATGATGTATCAGTTTATAATTGTTCAACTTGGCTACAAGTCATGATTTTCGTGGTATACTTGTGGCTTTAATGCATCATTTTTTTTTTAGTTCTGGGATCAGTATAACCCACAGACTTCAATTTCCTTGACAATCAGTGAGAGGTTTATCCCACAAATACATTTTTGACATGGTAGAGTGTGTCCTGACTAGGGTGGCCACAGAACAGTATTAATATCATCTTCAAGGCATGAGCTCGTTTTTGGGGTTCAATTATGGGGTTGCTATTGAACATCCAGGCTAACTTGGGCTTTAAGGAAGCAATATATGTCCTGTGTGATTTAGAGGTCGACAAATATTTTGACCATTTTATACTAAGCGATTTTTAGCATTTGTGAGTGGAAAAAGAAGAAAAAAAAAGAACAAATGTAAAGTAATCAAAGATTGATGGCTCCATAGTATGAATTCCCCTGTACAAGTTCCAATGGACCATGACTTTAGTATGTCTCAACAAATTTAAATTACTTTAATCCCCCAACCTAACAAAAGTCTAAAGCAGTAATTAAAACTGGAGCAGTAACTCCTGAGTAGCTTAAGTAGATACTTGTATGGGACTGAAGTGTCTTCTTTATTGATGTAATATTAAAGATAGTCTGAGGCTTCGAAGGAAATTATTGTATCTAATCTAGTCATATTAGCGATGCACCAGCTCTCATTTTGTCGTGAACATCATGATGTTCTCCTAGAAAATACATGAATCTGAAGAGACTGGTAATCAAAGCATCATTGTGAGGCTCTCTTTTGTTTTTATATCTGCTTATTGATTTAATTAATTTATCAAAAAAAGGTCAAATCTTAAATTCTAAATGTCATACAAGTTCTTAGAATCTGTGTTGGGGCAATCTGTACAATGCTTTGCTTGTTGAATTATGCTGTTAGTTAAGTCACTAACTGATGAACTGTCTTGCAGGTGGTGAGCACTCCCACTCACATGATGACCATGTGGATCATGCTCATCATTCTCATGCTGGGCCTGATCATATGCATGGACACTCTTTAAAAGATCTTTCTGTGGGTTTGTCCATTCTTGGTAAGTATTAGAATATTAGACAAGTGTTTTGTACTCAGTTATCGACTATGTACACACACACACACACACAAATATGTATGTACACACACACACACACACACAAATATGTATGTATGCATGTATATATGCGTGGAAACATATTAGGAGGCTGGTCTTTATTTTTTCTTTATATTGCATTGATGTAACAAATTTCTCAGTACAGTCATCAATATCGAAAATTTAAAATGCATATCGTATGATAGATTAGATTAACTAATATGTTCCACATTTTCTCAATCAGTTAGACTTGTATAATTGCTGAAGGGAACTCCCTTTAACTTCCGTTGCTATGGTGAAACGAAATTATGATTGGTAGAAGATGTGTGTTTTACTAGGAGAGTGACTTTAGTAAATGTGAGAGTGTGAGGTCTAGCATATTGTCTTTGCTTGTGAACCTTATGGAATACGCACTGTAGGAAATAGATTTTCCTTGTTGTTTTTCAGCAATTCATTTAAGAATCAATTGAGAAGTGCAATGCCAGAGATGCTGCTCCTTGATGTTAGACGAGTTATGAAGCAATACTCGTCTGGTCTACCTGGTTGTTGTATAAATAAGCATGCAGGAAATGGTCAAGCTGATTCTATCACCAATCACTATTTTAGGTTAGATGACTTATTGTATTTCATGTGATCTCTCTCCAAATTGGCTTGATTTGCTAGAGATGCCCTGAATTACATAGTTCAGGTTGTAGTTTGCTGTCCATTTCTTCCTTTTAACTTTATAATATTTTATTATATGACAATAAATAATTGGAATTTTAAATTGAAGGGTGTTGCTTAGAGAACTTCTCTTTGTTTTAGATTTTTTTTTCTTGGGCAATTTGACATCTTAAATCACCTACTTTCTTGTGAAGTTTGTAGATCTTTAATGCAGTTGAGTGGGCATTTAGCAGTGATAAATGAAGCTTGTTTCTTAGTGTCACTTTTCACATGATTATTTTTTTTATTATTTACTTTATGGGTTGATATCTCTTGTTTTAGATTTTTTTTTCTTGGACAATTTGACATCTTAAATCATCTGCTTTCTTGTGAAGTTTGTAGATCTTTAATGCAGTTGAGTGAGCACTTAGCAGTGATAAATGAAGCTTGTTTCTTAGTGTTAATTTTGTCATAATTATTTTTTTATTTTGTTTATTATTTACTTTATGGGTTGATATCTCCTGCTCTGAAGCAGCATATGGTATCAAACTTGTCCACATATTTTTTATAAAAGAACAGCTTGTAACTCGTTTGTTACAATGAAGGTAGAGATTGCGGTTAAGTGTACTAGAGGTAAACCCGTGCGATGCACACTGTTAGTAGCAGACTTGTTTTAATAGTTGCTTTTATAATTTTTAGTGGGTAAGTGACGGTACAAACTGCTGTAGTTAAAATCACATATACAAATCATTAGAGGTGTGATGTGAGAATGTAGATCAATATCATGATCATTTGTATGCAACATAAGGCTTTGGCTGAGCTTTGCAAAAAATAGACCTGTTTCACCTCTCATTGAGGCTGGATTTGGTTGAGTTTTTATGACACCCTGTTACAAAATACAAGGTATAGCCATGCACTGTGTTGAGCCCATAATCTTTCCCTCCATCTCCCCCCAAAAAAAGTAGGCGCTTTTTATTTCTTCTAATTTACTTGGGAAATCAAAACCTTCCCCAAACCCTTGGCACCGTTGGATTCATGGCCTTCACATTCTCTTGAAAATATAACTGATGATTATATACCTTTCATGCTAAAATCAAAGTGGGTTCATCATGTACCTATAATCTAACATTTTAGTCTGCTTCAATTAAAAAAAATTAGGATAAGATTAATTGCTTATAATATTTTCATTGTTCTTCTGCTTTATCTCATAATTCATTCTTGATTCTTAGTCTTTGTACACCTTAACACAGACATTTCCACTTATTTAATTATATCCAAGGCAATTCAAAAGAACAATATTAAAATTTTTTCAAAGATTTGGTTTTATAATTCTTTTGCTGATGTGTTCTATTTTTTTCCTGCTCTTTGTAGGAAGTCCTTTATCTTTTGCTTGGTTGACATGTCAGTTATTGTCCTAATCTTTCCATTAGAATGGCATATTAAGGAGTTATTTGTTTTTAAAATTAATAAACAATGAAAAAAACCGAAAAGAATTACTTCTTGGGTGGTTGTGTACTTGTGATGCTTCTATTCTATACTGTTGCTTTTAATAATTTACCAGGATTGAAGCCAACCCGAGGGAGTGTTCAAAACCCCCGCTCATGCGGTCAGCCCAGCTTATACCCGTCAGGATGCAGCCCACCTGCCAAACACATCACAACTCCCCTCCTCTAGGGTCCACATGGCAAAATTTGGGAGTCCTGTTGGAAGCCTTGTTCAAGCTGCACAACCCCCTCCTGAAGCCTCCACGTGGGGCTTCCTTTTATATATAGCATATATTCAAGCTTCACAACCCCCTCTTGAAGCCTCCACCTGGCCAAGTGTGGAAGCAACGGGGCTTCCTTTTATATATAGTATAGATATATTTTTTTCTTCTAGTAATTTAAAGCAGCTAAGTAAATAAAGTTTACAGAGTAATGAAATACTAAATTTAGGATAATTTCAAAGGAAAAGCATCTCTGGAGCTATAGTGATCTAGAATGTTTGTGGGGCCTAGATTGAGCTGTGGGTATGAAATTAGTCTTGATCATGAATTATACTCTAAAGTAAAAAAAAAAAAAAAAAGAGAGAGAAGCATTATCAGTCATTTGCTTCTCCTGAAGTTGAATGGTCTTCATTGACACACAAAAACATAGACATTGTGCCATACATGCTTTGGTTTTATTTTCTATAAACCAAGAAAAAATTTGGGGAAGATGGCTGCCTCAATTTGAACATAAGATTTTGTTATTACAATGAGTGCTTGGTTACTATTAAGCCTCAATGAGTTAAGCACGTTGTTTTGAGAATTTTGATTGCTTTATACAAGTGTTAATAGGTATACTTTAAGAACATTGATGCTGCTTGGTTGCAGTCAAGGAAAAGATGGGAGCCTAATGCCTGAGATTATAGATTTTTCAAAATGAAATACCAAAAAAAGAAAACATATAAGCAAAAGTGAAAAACTTTAGGGATTTGGTGACCTGCATAATTGATGGATCTTACTTGTCATAATGATGGAGGTTTTTCTTGAAGTCAACTAATCCATTTAATGTAAGGTTAATGAGAAAATTTTGTTCTATAGCTGGATTTGTTGGGGAGAATGCATTTTGGCTTTCCTTTGAGCTAGAGTTGATGTTAACTACCTGTCATTTGAAATCTTAGAAGTTTTGCATTACATAATTTCTAGTAGAATCTGTAACTCCAGAAAAAAAATAAAAGGAAGAGGCATTTAGTTGCTGTAGAAGAAATGATGCTATAATACTTTAGGGATATACTTGTATTTTGATACACATGCTTCATACAAGGTTATCTCTTCTCTTTTCTGTTGTTTTCTTGATCTTATTTTGGATAGGATTGTCATGGTAGTCTTTCTTTCTTATGTCACAGCTGGGATAGTAATGTTTCTTCTTGTGGAAAAGGTGGTACGATATGTTGAGGAAAACTCTGGAGGGGCTAGCCATGGTCATCACCACCATCATCACAAGAGCAATAAAAAATTGAAAAATGATGATGATGTTCATGAAAACCATTCACAATCACTAGATGACAGATCAGATGACCCTTTGAATGGAGACAATACAACTCAGCATGAAATTCGAAAGGTAGGGTTCGGTATCTACAGCATTAGAGGCAGTCGGACCAAAATTAATTCTTAATCTGGCTGTTGCTCATGGTTTTTAAATGGATTAAATTTGTAGTTAGTTTGAGCAGGGTTCAAACTTTTAAATGAGGAGAGGTCTGTCCTACAACAGATACATACAACTGAGACTGGCTATATTTCTAATTGCTGGCTATGGCATTATTACTAATTCTGGAATTAGAACTGGATTGCACTGCATGGAGGGTGGATATGTTTTGGGGAAACTGTGTCAACCAGTTATGAACATATGTCTCATTGATTGATAAAATATCTGTCTCTTGTTTGTTTGTCTAGAATTGAAAATTTGTTACTTTTCTAGTAAAAATAAATTGCCATTTGGAGTTAAAATCCCTAAATTTATTTTGTGAAAGGGGAGCTTGAATGTGAAGAAAATGACAACAATGAGATGTAGAACACTTAAAAGAGTTCTAATGACAACATGGAGATGTAGTTTGAACTAAAATCTTTAAATAAATATTAAACATCATCTGACATTATTGCATCCCACAGAGAAAGACTTCTGCTGGTCCTAGTGATGATAAATCAGATATAGATCCTGCAGATGCCTGTGCGAATAGTGTTAAAACCTTGGTACAGAAGGAAACCTCTCAATCACCATCAAACCTGGTGTTTGGCTATCTCAATCTTTTCTCTGATGGTGTTGTAAGTATGTTTTCTGTGTTTATATTCTTGAGATATGTTCATGTCCCTGAACAACAGTTAGTCAGCTTGATTTACTTGAAATACTAGATTGAAAGGAAATTTTTATTTAATTAGACATCATGTACTACTGTTGCAGCACAATTTTACTGATGGAATGGCTCTAGGAAGTGCTTTTTTGCTTTATGGATCGGTTGGTGGGTGGTCCAGAACTCTATTTTTGCTTGCACATGAACTTCCCCAAGAGGTTTGTTTCTATGACTTGATGAGCACAATTCATGCCTTTGTAAAGATGTCCTTAAATTTTGAATACAAAATTGATTTTTGTTAATATGCATGTAATGATGGAAAATGGAAAGAAGAAAGGTTGAAGATACAATGTGTCAAAATCATGATTTGGTTGGAGATACAATGTGATTTTGCATTATTCATGTAATGCTGCATCCCAATTGTTTCTATGTGCTGATTTTGTTTAATATTAATGGACCATGGATATTCTATATCTTCTAGCAAGCATAAAAATACTCATAATTGAATGTTTTGCTTTATTTTGGCATGGCGCCATTGATTGACATGCCACGGTGGTTTGAGAGCATCGAGGATTAGCCAAATACTGTCTTTTACATGCCTACCCTCTTTACTCTAGAACTTGGGGATTTCTTGACATAATGTAGCATTGCAAGGCCCAGGCGTTAATCCACCCAACATCTTGGCAACTTTTGATTTTGGAAGGGTCATGTAGATGTAATTTATGGTGAGATTTAAGAAATTTATCCAAGGCTGAAGGCTGAAGGCTGAAGGCTGAGGGAATGACATGAACTTGTGGGAGTTATTTAAATGGAAAAAAACCCATGGAAACAGACATTGAGATCATTTGAATCTGGAGCTTGGCCCCAATGATTAATCCCACCCCCTTAGCAAGTGGACTTCTGACAGAGCTTCTGTTTATTCCTTAAACAAAAAAAAAAAAATTGAGTTCATTCTATTTGTTCGTATGGACCAGGTTCAATGTGAAATCTTAGAGCACTATGAGATTGATTTGATTGCTCCCTGTGACTTCCATAGAAGGCAAGTTGGCAACCTATCTGGGTAGGCACTCTGGTTTCTCTTGAGTGAGAAGAGAACTGTATTGCCTTCTTTATTAACCCTCCAACTACCCCCAGCACATACACAAACACACACACACAAATCGTCCTGTCTTTATGACTGAACAATTACAACTCCTCTAACATGAAACAATGGGAGCATGATATGGACTTTCACTCTTAAATGGCAGGCTCTGAATTTGACTTTTGGATAACCACATTTATTATTTTGATTCCATGGCTTGGTTTTTTCTCCTGTGCAGGTTGGTGATTTTGGTATATTGGTGAGATCTGGTTTCAGTGTTTCAAAAGCGCTGTTTTTTAACTTTCTTTCAGCGCTGGTGGCACTAGCAGGAACTGCTGTGGTCAGTATTCTTTGCAACTAGTGCAATTATTACTTCAAATGATAGGCAAAGTAGTTAAAAACATATTGCTTTTCCTGTAGGCTTTGCTTTTGGGACAAGATCCTGGACAGTCATCTTTGATTGAGGTAATAGGTCACGTGTAAAGCATGTCAGATGTTATTTTTTTGGCCATGGTCTCAAGTTTTCGATTTTTTGTTATTTCCTTTCTTGCAGGGGTTTACAGCTGGTGGATTTATATACATTGCTGTTGCCGGAGTGCTTGCAGAAATGAATAGCAATAGCAACTCAACATTGAAAAGTACTATAGTGCAATTAATCTCACTAACATTTGGCATGGCTGTTGCCCTTTTTATTTCACTTGTAGAATAAAGTTCATTCATGGGTTACTTTTTGTTCACATACCTCAAAGCGCGTGCACGAAGGATCAAATCCCAGCTTTCTGTCAACCCTGTTTCCTGATTGTTTTTGAGAGGTAAACTGCCCTCTGTTTTTATCTCAGAATTAGGAGAGAAGGATAAATGCTTACAGCTTACGCCTCTACCTGACATTTAGGACAAATTCATCACTCTCCCTGACCCTTAGGTGCAAACTACATCTCTCTCTCTCTCTCTATCTCTTTCTGTTGTATGGCATTTTTTTTATTGACCGGTAACGTTAAATGCTATAATTTTTTTTAGCACTTTTTTATGTAGTGGGAGTGCTTTTTGTCTTAGACTGTAACTGGTTAGAAGGAAAGAGTGTTGTGATTCATCAGTGCCAAATTGGGGCTTGTCCCCACATGCTGCATGGTGACATGCGCTTTGGTTGAAAATGATTCATACTTTTTTTTTTTTTAAATTTAAAAATGATTCATACTTTAAATGTGCATGAAATCACTTTCATTAAAGTTAAAGGAGTTGATGTTTAAGAACAATAAAATTATGGATTGATATTGCTGATTACCAGAATCAGAGCAAACATATATCAAAGATAAAAGGAATTAGTGCAGTGAAGCAAGATTGCCCCAAATATAGAGAGATTTTGACAAAAGGAAAAGTTGAGCAATAGCAATAAAATACAATAAAAGGATGGAAGGAATCTCATTTAAGATTAGAGTGGACAGCCATGTAGTAGTTAGCGCATGCTTCCAACCGATGAAACTGGTCAGACTCAGAGGGATGATTTTAGTACAAAGCTGGTCCCCCCGACCAAATGCTGTGTTGAGAA
The DNA here is from genome assembly GCA_036013995.1 of Theobroma grandiflorum. Lineage (NCBI taxonomy): Eukaryota > Viridiplantae > Streptophyta > Magnoliopsida > Malvales > Malvaceae > Theobroma > Theobroma grandiflorum. Next base: position 4,167,353 of record CP142127.1, read on the forward strand.
CGAGGAACCTTTCTTCGATTTATTTCTGCTTGTTTGGATGTTTATTGGCCAGGATTCTGTTTGTTTTCGGGCCTTTGCTAAGCCATCTATTGGCTAACTGGGATGCTAACTCTACAATTCTTTTTAAAGGATTACGAGAAACATTATGTAAAGAATGAAAACCTCTTGCTTTGCAAAGAATGATTCAATTGTCCATCTCTTTGCAGAATTGAGTATGGCTGGCTGCGACCTTGATATTGCTTTGGCCTTTGAATATTGGGGTTTTGAAGCACAAATCTAGAAAATGTGAATTTCTGGAAATTGAAATGTCTGAGTAAGAATGAGGGAAGTGAAGATGGAAGCATCTGCTTATGATTAGAATTTGGTCCTCCAACAAGCCACAGTTGCTCCTTCATAAAAACAGTTGGATATAGTAAATAATATACAGGAACATGTGTCTCAAAATGCTAGTCTATATAGTTATGAAGCCTGGGCTACCTCTAGGATTATCGTTCTCCTGCATCTCTCCAAATGCATTTGAAACTAAACATTGCAGAGTTGAAAAGGATGGGAAATTTTGTGTTATCTTTTGTTTGCATTAAACCCTTTTCAAGAGTTAAACTTGTCGAATTCCTGAAGCATTTGGAAAATGGTAAGATTCTGGGTTGGGAGTGGAGGAAGAGGAGGCATTCTGACAAGCGGCTTTATGACGTGGTCGTCGCGGGTGAGAGTGTGATGCCTTTTACGCACAGCTCTCACTGCAGGCTCCGTACCCACCGGAATTCCTTTCTTCACCTTTTCTGTTACTTCTGATCTCTTCCGCGAGCTCTCTGCTGCAAGCCTTTCTTCATTGCCTATTCCATCCTTCAAAAAACGTAGTATATTTTATCACATGTCAGAAAAATAATTGTTGTTGCAACTTAATATATACCCCTTCCTAATGAGATATGCTTGGAACCACCCCTTGAATCTAATCTTTGTATTTAACAGCGACGATTGACAAGTTGTGGGTTACCCAGAAATTCGACTTCCAACCACCATAACGCTACTACTTTAGCCCTCTGACAGAAAAAAGTTCCTAAATACTTCAGTAATACTTCAATAGCTAGTTAGCAGAAATTAGATTGACACAGGGATGAATGCCTCTTGAGTTAGATATCTACTTGTGAGGTGGGTCTGCTCTTGCTATTTGTAAAAAGAATGGCTATAAGAAATTTTGTCAGATGAATTTATCTCTTGGGTAATTTTCATTTGGCAACACAATTCTTTACCCCTGTTTCCCATTTTTTTGTTTTTAATGAGGACAGAATTCTTCTTCAAGGACTAAGAATCTAGCAATGAAGAAAATAGTTCAATGCTATTCTAATTTTTTCAAAAAAAAAAGAAAAGTGAGCTTGTCAAATCATACTGTAAAACCAGGAAACGGTCACAAAAGCAGGCTAAATTCAAACTTCTTCTGGTATATGAAGTATTCCAATCAAAGAAATGCCAGCTATATCGCACCACAGTGTTGCGGGATGGAAACAAGCATGCATGAAATTCCGCTGCAGAAAAAAGAACATTGTAACGTACATTGATGGAGGAAGAAGCTGGCATTGGGCATTTTACAGGCCGATCTTCATCCTGCGGCTCCATAGGATGTTCAACAGGCCAGAACTCGATGTCGAACTCGATAGCATGATGGTGTAAGTCCATACCACCCTTGTGTCTGGGCTCCCTGCTCTCATCTATTACTGGAACTTCACTTTCTTCCCTATCCTGACACCAAATATGAACTGAATTATGTAAGCATAATGTAGCAATATCATAAGGCAGACTATCTGCTAACATATTGAGAACCAAATTTGTATAGTAAATATGAGCCCAATTTGAGAAATCCTGAGAGAGAGAGAGAGAGAGAGAGAGAGAGACGAAAGAACTTACAAAAACATCCCCACATGAAAATTCCGTAGAGAAATATGCTCTTAAGCTCATGCCAGGTACAGAGAAAATCTTACTTTGTATCTGTGAAAGAGAGAGAGAGAGAGAGGGAAACAGAAGGAAAGAGAAAAAGATGGTGAAACTAAAAAGAAAAACTGGGGAAGAGAGAGGAAAAAAAGGGAAAGCGAGCATGAAAAGGAGGAGAAGCAGGGGTTAGAGAAAGACAGCGGCGTGGGATCACCTGTACAGTGAAAGACGAAGAAAGATTCCCCCACCATATATACATTTTTCCTCTCCTGATTTTGTTACCATACTTTAATTTTAGCCTTTTTCTTTCTTTATTACTACCAAATTGCTTGGTCTCTCTCTCTTTCTCCGTGTACATGAATTGAGAGAGCTTTTTTTGTCGTCCTTTATTGCTTTCAAGAACCAGCAGCTGTAGTTCGGTTGAAAATCCTAACAATTTTCCACTTTTCTGCTTTTTCTTCTTGGGTTACGCAGATGAGACATGCATGAGCTGTGATGTTATGGCATGGTACCCCTGTTGTAGAGCAAAAAAGCTTCAAAAGAGAGTATAAAAATGAGGCAAAATCTATTGAGAGACACAGAGCGAAAAGCACGAGATAGCGGCCTGTCTTTTGATGGTTTTACTCTTGAAGCTAGCTAGCCGTTGTTCATTTCAATGTAATCAATTACCCTGTACGTTGTAATAATGTACATGCAATGCCTTTTCCTAATTATACAAACACATTACTCATAGCTTACAAATAGTGTACCTGTACCTTCTTCTTGCCTTTTTATGTACAAACTATTCCTCTTTCTTTTTCAACCTACATTACCTTGTTTGGAAACTCATCATTATATTTAGATTGCCTTCAGCTAAATAAATGCAGTGTGTTATGTGTTTTCTTCCATGACTTTCTGAACTCGTCTCTCTTCTTCTCTAAGAACAGATCATCTCCATAGAGTATGCTCTGTACTCGCCACTTCTAGTGCATCAGAAAATGGGATACCCTCAGACAAAGTAGTATCAATATGCTGAGAAATTGTTTGGAATGTCAGCGCTGAAAGATTCCTGTAGCTAAGAGGCAAATGTCACCTTTGAAGGCCAGGAGGGCAGTGTTTGTTTGCACCCCATACCTGCTAATAGTAATCTAAAACAGTGACTTTCTCTATAGTGACTCTTCATATTGGAATACTTGTGAGAAGTCCCAGAAAAAAAAGGGAGATTCAATGTGTCCTAAAGAAGGGTAACAAAGGGCTGGAATTTGTTTAGATTATATGTTATTTCAGCATTCCTTGAGTTTTAAACAAACCCCAACAACAAAGCTGACCTGCGTTTAACAAAAAGAACTTTAGCAGACATAAAGCCCCACCAAGGAAACAGATACATTTGAAACCAAGTTACATCTTTGAGCCATTAAGCTTTACTGCAGAAAAGAGTTTTGGGCTCTTAAAACCTTTAACCCAGGGAAGGCCAGGGGCTGGGCCGGTGGAGACCCCTCTATGACATTTGAGGGAACTTTGAGTCTCATTCCTACCCAAGTTCTCTCCCCAAATTGAACTATCCCTATCTTGAAATTCCTCTCCTCGCACCTCTTTATTTAATCATTACTTCCCTTGAAAATTGTTTGCTAATTATATAATTTTGCCCTCATCTAAGATATTTTTAATAACACTGATTTTTATGCCCAAGCAAATGTAGCCATATGAATCCTTGATGAGTTTCGAATCAAATGTATACATACATACATACATACATACACACTGAATTTGAAGGATATATCACTGAAAAGGGCAATTCATTGTTGCACCAGGAGAGAAAAATAAACAACATCGATTAACAATTGCACGTTCCGAGGGTCTTGACTAGGTTGTTATTCTAAGAACAGGAGAAATAAGAACTATGAAGTGTAAACAGCCTTAGAAGAGGAACTGTTAGCTCCAGACGTAGACGCAGTGCCTTTGAAGTAGAGCTTCTTGTTGTTATTGAGCCAGGTCTTGAAATGAAGCCTGCTAACTCCAATTCTTCCACAAAACCTGTTGATCGCCGTTTGACGACCTTTGTTCCTCACGGTCCAGCCTAGGCTCTCCGCTACTGGTCTCGTAGCTTCTCTCTGTCGCCCGGTGAACTTCGATTTCCTCTGCTTGAACTTGCGATTGGAGTTCTGCTGCTTCTGCACCAGTACCTGGGGAGATGGGACTGGAAGAACACGGTGCTGCCTGGCGATTCTCTTTGCCTCTCTTAGGCTCCAAAAAGACTTACCAGAACCGTGGCCAATTTCAGGATATTCTTTTAAGTATATAAAAGGGGCTTTCCGATGGTAGTTTCTATGGCAACCACAGGCTTTGCAGTGGCTTTCCATGGTGTTATTGGGAATGAACTCACTGCAACCATCAATTGCATAGCCGCCAAGATAGCATGCATGGTTTCTCTGGCAGTCTCTGTAAGTCTCTTTCTCCTTCTCTCTCACTCAAGTGCAGGGCTGAGACAAGGGTATGTAGAAAAGGTAGATTGACAATATATATCATATTCAGGAGGTTACAAATCAACAGATCCCTCTCTTTATGTTTGCAAAGTGGCACGTTAAGGGCTAATGAGTTAACAAGTTGGCAAGCATTAAAGCATAGCACTGGTCTGTATCTGTCTAACTCTAACGCATTCTCCATTGTGCTATTCCACCGAGTTTAATAAGCTGTCAATCAACACTCAGCCCTCTGTCATTAAACGGAATCTTCCATCATTTACTTATTATTGGACTTTTCTATTCTACAAGGTACCAAAAGAAAGTTGAATAGTTTTGAGATTCCTTTTCTACGACAAAAATATTTTTCATTTTAATTTATATAGTCAACTATCCAAAGATTACCTTTTGAAAAAAAATAACAAAGGCCGATAGCTTTGACAAAACTAAAGAAATTCAATATAGGAGATTGAATAGGAAAGAAAACTGCATTGGCATTGAATACCAATGATGTATTTATAGTACAAAAATTAAATGATAAGATAAGTTTAAAATACAAGTAGTTACAGATAAGATAGGTATCAAAATTCTACTCTACCTCATCTTTAGTTTTAAATATATCATCTTTTATGCTTGTTTCTTGTTCGTGGATTAGGCTTTATCTGCATATTAATTGAATTTTATCTGCATGTTGTTATGCCATCTTCTATGTTTGTCTCCTGTTCTTGGAATGAGTTTTATTTGCATGTTGATTGAGCTTTATCTACATATTGGGTTAATTGTTGCTATCTATAACTCTAATAAGAAGTGTACGGAACTTGGTCATTATTTTGTATCTTACGACAAAACTACAAAGGAAAACTTTATCAAATGGAAGCTAATTAATATCTTCCATCTAAGATTTGAATTCAATGTTAGGATATCCTCTTGCGGAAGTTTTTAATCAAATTAATGGTCCATGAAGGGATTGAATAAGTATGCAGAGTTGTCCCTTAAACAAAACATGCTATAGATGTTGGCCATTTGTACCCACAACAGAAGCGCGTAAAGAGAGACAGCTCAACATAAGAAAAAAATAAGCATGAATGAATAAGGTAAACATGATATAGCAACGGTCCAAACGTGTAAACAAAATTCAATATGCTGATATGCTGCTTTGAAACTGTATAACAAATGGAAGAGACAGCCAATCATGGCCAAATCGTTGCCACTAATTCCATTAGCCGGCAATGTGGCTGCTTCCCTGTTGTTAGCCATTTCCACTCGTCCAATTATTTTGAACCAAAAATTGTAACAAACAATAAAAGAAGTAAGGGGGCAATACAAGTTTGCAACTACCACAGGGCTAAAATAGAGAGAGAAAGGGCTTTCATCACCCCAATCCGCTGCTTTTTCCCTTCCCTTTGTGCGACGATTCAACACGAAAAGATGACTCTTTGGAAGAGGGCCGCCGGTGCTATCAAAGACAGGAACAGCATAGTCGTGGCCAATCTTTCCAGAAAGAGTTCCTTCAGGAATCCTGATCTTGAGGCAGCCATCATCAAGGCCACAAGTCACGATGAATATTTCATTGATAAAAGGAATGCCCAAAGAGTCTTTTCGTGGATTCGGGCGTCGCCAATCAGCCTTCGTCCTTTTATTTGGGCTCTGTCTAAACGGATGGAGAAGACGCAGAGCTGGGTGGTTGCCATCAAGGGGTTGATGCTCATGCATGGTGTTTTTTGTAGTAAGGTCCCAGCTGTTCAAAAGATAGGTCGTTTGCCATTTGATATGTCAAGTTTCAGCGACGGACATTCCAGGTCAAGCAAAACGTGGGGTTTTAATGCTTTCATTCGTGCTTACTTTACTTTTCTAGATCAAAGAGCTATCGTTTCGTTTGAGCAAGACAACAAAAGAGACGAGCAACGTTCATTGATGCTGCAGCAGCTTTCGAAACTGCAGAAATGGCAATCTTTGCTTGATATGTTGCTTCAAATTAGGCCTCTAGCGGATAATATGAAGGTTGGTTTGATTCTGGAAGCCATGGATTGTGTCATCATTGAGATATTTGATGTTTATAGCAAAATATGCAGTGAGATTGCACAGGTTTTGATGAAAATATATACAGTTGGTAAAGTTGAAGCAGTAATGGCCCTTAAGATTCTTCAAAAGGCAATGATGCAGGGTGAGGAACTTTCTCTATATTTCGAATTTTGCAGGGAATATGGTGTTTTAAACGCCAACGGATTCCCCACAGTTACTCAGATTCCGGAGGAAGATGTTCAGGAACTTGAGAGAATAATCAATGGGGAATCAGAGAAGACGTACAAGGACGTGGGCTTCAAGGAAAACAACCAAATGGCAATAGTTGTGAGAGAAGAAAATATTGCAATTGCTGAACAGAAAGAACCAAAGGGAGCTCTGAAGACAATAATAACAGACAAATGGGTGGTTTTTGATGAAAATATTATAATGATCAATGGAGAGAATACTGGTTTCTCTAATCATAAGAATACTGCTGCTGCTGCTGCTAGAGATCTCCCTCTTGTACCCATTGATGTGCCTGTTTATAATCATTATGAAATTCCGGATTTAATTACTTTCTAGCAGTGGGAACAATTATTGTGTGTGTCTAGCTCTGCTCTCAAGTTCCTTCATTCAATTCCTGACCATTCATTTTGGATTACATATATAGAAAAAAAAAACTCATTAGATCAGAGTTATAGTACATTCTTAATATTTTTCTGATCTACATATTGAATTGACATCATGATATGAACTTCTTTTAATTCATTGGATATCCATCTATATATATATATATATATGTATGTATTGTTTTTATTTGATTAATTAAGGTGCATGGATATCATGAGAGAAATGGTTGATTGGGCTTGAGAAAAACAGATATCAAGTTTCCATTTCAGAGATTTTGCAGAAAGATCTTTCTCTCTTTAATTTCCTTTATTTTCTGGGGTTTGGGTGGGGATGGGGTGGGCTTCTTCATAGCTTTCGTCTTCTTTAGATTAGCAATAACCCAAGTTGGACTTGGGAAGTGTCATCTGTTGTATTTAGATAAAGGTGCAATCCACTTCTTTTGGTCTTTGTCCAAATATATAGAAAGAAATGACTTTGGCATTAAATATGAGGATAGATTTTATCCTCCATGAATTAAAGATGGGGTGGGCTATGAAGTCATGAATTAAAGATCCCTGCAAAATTGACTCCAGAATATAAAGCTGACTGACCCCTCTTGACCAAGTACAATATAAAGAAAAGAATGTATACAAATTGGCTTTGGCATTAAATATGAGGATAGATTTTATCCTGAATTGCTTCTTCGCCTCTCTATCTCCTATCTGATTTATTTGAAATTATTGATGTAGATTTTTAATGTCCAAAAATAAAAAGAAAATCATGAAAAATAAATTTTAAAAAAAAAAACGTTAGGTGTTCAAAATTTAAAAGAACAAATCAAAAAATGGAACATCTATAAACAAAGAAAATAGAAGGGAAAAAAATATAATATTATGTCCCAAGTTACTGAAAATCTATAAAAGGAAAAAATATTTATTATATGCGCATACCTACTGTCTTTGTTTATAGATTTCTTTTTTTGGAATGAATGATTCTTAATTTTTTTTTAAAAAATATATAATTTATGTCCTGTGCTAGTGAATAACATCTCATACCAAAATTAATATTACAAATAAAGATCTCTGGATACAAACTACAGAGATGAATTGGATCATCAACAGTCAACAATCAAAACGATTACGTGATATTGGATATTACGTGCTAAAATTTTGAAATTTGAACCATGGAATTATGTCATTTTTAATAAACTATAAAAGTCAGGGTCCATGACTTAATGTCAATCCTGGAAATACATGTGATGGTTATTGGCTGAACATGCTCACTTAGAATCCACTGTCCACAGTCCACATATTATGACTTCAGCCTGGTCGTGCTTTCGACGGGTATTGATTAGCATCAGAACAAGCCTTTGGGCAGAAAACGCGTCTTGTTGACCTAAGTTGAAACTTCTCTCAACTTTTTTGTTCTATAAACTTCAAGAGACCCGAAAAGTTCCGCAATCTGCCTACTTTTCCTAATTTCCAAAAAAACAGAAAGAATCTGCCTCTTTCCCATCAATCCTTATCCGCTAGCAAATTTCAGACGCAGAATGAAACATTTTTCAGCTCTGCTCTCTTTGCTGATTTTTCTATTCATTAGCGCAACTGAAGCAAGAAAAAACCCACAAATGTGTTCATCTTCATGCGGAGATATCCATGACATCAGCTACCCTTTCCGCCTGAAGGAAGATCCAGCTGGCTGTGGTGATCCTGATTTCCAACTATCTTGCAAGAACAATAAGACCATCTTGAATTTCCATGGAGGGTTTTACTACGTGAAGAGAATTTCCTATGACGAACTCACAATTCGTGTTGCTGATGTTAACTTAGCCAGTGGAAGCTGCAGTCTTCCGAACAGATCACTATCAATGCAGGAAGTGCAGATGGATGCTCGGTATCCAGGACTGGCTGATTACAGTTACTCGTATGCTTTAAATTTTGTTCGGTGTTCCAACAATATCAGCGATCTGGCTAAGAGCAGAGTACCCTGTTTGAGCGGAAATACATCTCATGTTTATGTCAATATATCTCGGGACTCTTTATACTCATATGATGTTCCAAAGCCCTGCAAGGTCATTTCAACTGTCCCAGCATTCTATGAAAATATGGTGCAGAACCTTTCTTATGAAATAGCCTTGAAGATGCAAGAATCAGGGTTTGATATGAGATGGTCGGTTGAGTGTAGAGATTGCAGGGCAAAGGGTCGTGGCTGTGTCTATAAATTTAATACAACCAATATCTTCCAATGCGAAGACGAATATTGTTAGTAGGCCTGTTTCTTTTTTAATCTTCTCTCAAACAATTGAAAACTTACTCTGCTGTTTGTCGTTTGAATACTTATATCCTTAAATTCTTCAGAATTGGTTCTTTGTTTAACATGTGTGGAGCCTAATTTTTGTATTAATATATTTCTTATTTATGCAGATTACGAAGCTGTAGTTCGATTGGTATACTCTCTTTTCGCTGCAGTGACTCTGGCTGGTATATTTCCATTTCCTCGTTGAAATTTCAGTTTTTTGTTTTAGAATCTTCATTTACTTGAACTAAAAATGTCAATATATATTTGCTTTGTAGAAATAATTGGTGCAGTCAGATTCATCCTCCTTCCCCTGGTTATACTTGCTTTCATTCTCCACACATACTTCTCTATGAGAAAGAAGATTGATGTCAGGGAAAAATCTTCACAGACTGACCAGAGTTGTGGGAAGGTTACAAGGAACATTGACAATCATCTGGAAATGCCTCCCAAGCCTGTCTTCTTTTCTGCTCAAGATAAGTGTGTAATAGAGCCCGAATCTGATTCTCCAAAAGAGATACTAATACCCGAGTCAATGGAGAGGAGTTCATAGAGATACCGAGCATTTTTCTAGTACTATTCCTTCAACTTGCTATTGTAATTGATCATCAACACCTGTTCGTACATTCCTTTTTGTTCTTCCTTGCAAATGAAAAATTTACTTGTCTCAGCTAGTTTTCTAGTAGAAAACTAAGCTTGCATCTTTACACTGTATGTATATGTTCTTTGCAACTCTGTATAATGAAATTCACTACCAGCGAGAGAGTGTTGAGAAGATTCTGCTAAGGGATTAAATTTACATATTCTTCGATTTCATTTGGAACTGAAACTGTGGGAGTAGATTTCTTTGTTACGAAGCCTATCTGCTATTCTTTGAATATCTTGGCATAAAATTTCTTACTTGAAACAAATCCTATGTTGCGATTTTAAGAGAGTATATCAATGGAGAGAATTGAACAAGAAGAGCAAAAGGAAAGAATCTGGAAAAAGTACTTTTTGGAGCTCAAAAACAGAGTCTCACACTTCTCATATATTCAATTCTCATTTTATACATAGTGGTAATCAGAAAATATTAAGAAAAATTAGCAACTGTAAGGTGCCTCGGGAAAAGAGAATGAAGATGGTTGGCTGTGCACTGAAATCTATGCATTGGTTTCAATGACAGGCAATGGCTACAAAAACGAACCAGAAGCATTTGGATTAACAGCCAAAAGGAAAAAAAAAAATATCAAAACGACATACTCAGATGGTGTTTAAACAAAGTAAAGTGAAAAAGGACATTGTCTAAAGTCGTATTACTTAAACAGAAAATAAACATAAATGAAACAACACAAAACTTGGCGTAATGGCTGCCAAAGGCAAGAAACGTCATCATACTGCTCATCCTTCTTCTTCTTCTTCCTTCTTCAGCCACTAACTCTTCCCGCCAAGTCTGCTCCTTGAATTTCCAAAACTGTGATCATCTTCCAATAGACCCCCTTGATCACAGATCTGGGGAACACCTAAGCATGACCTTAAAAATTCAAATCTGTCTCTTCTCAAACCCTTAGTCAGAATATCTACAAATTATTGATCAATTGAATAATAATGAATATCAATTTCATTGTTTCTCACAGCCTTTCTAAGAGCATGATATTTAACCCTGATGTGCTTGGTACGACCATGATGAACAGGGTTCTTTGCAATAGCTATGGATGATTTGTTATCAACATTAATCATTGTACCTTTAGTTTGTGGAAACCCCAAGTCTTTTAAAATCTTCCTGAGCCACTGGCAATGATTTGCAGCAACAGACATTGCAATATACTCAGCTTCAGTTGAGGATTGAGCTACCACATCCTACTTCTTCAAATTCCAGGAGAACATGCCACTGCCAAATGAGAAACAAAAACCCTTAGTGCTTTTTGAATCATCAAGTGATCCTGCCCAATCACTATTTGTATATCCTTGAAGTTCTCCACTTTCTGACTTGTAGTACTTAATTCCATAGTCTGTTGTACCTTGAACATTTCTTAGTACTGTCTTGGCTGCTTTGAAATGACTTTTAGACGGTGATTGCATGAATCTGGACAGCAAGCTGGTGGTGAACATAATATCAGGTCTAGTTGCTGATAGATACAGTAAAGACCCTATCATGCTTCTATATGCCTGACCATTTGCTTCCTCTGCACCATCCTCCTTGATAAATTTATCCCCCATAACTAAAGGAGTATAAACTGGTTTACAAGACTCCATCTTGAACTCTTTCAATAGGTCTTTAGCATACTTAGCTTGGTGAATAATAACTTGTCCACTAGTTTGAATAATCTCCAAACCAAGAAAATAACTCATGGGCCCCAAATCAATCATCTCGAAATCTGTCATCATCTAGACTTTAAATTCTTCTAAACACTTTTCATCGGGCCCTATTAACAAAAGGTCATCTACATAAGCAGCTACAACAAGTATAACTGAGCTGTCACCCTGGTTTACATAGAGTGTTGGTTCAATCAAGCTCCTAGTCAATCCTTGAGTTCTTAAATAGTCATCCAATCTCTCATAACAAGCTCTAGGTGCCTGTTTTAGACCATATAGAGCTTTAATGAGCTTACATACCTTGCCTTCAGCTCCTTGCTTCACAAATCCTTCCGCTTACTCGATATAAATGTCTTCTGCTAAGATACCATTCAGAAAAGCAGATTTCACATCCAAACGATTGATGCTCCATCCTTCTCTTGCTGCTAACAACCTTATAGTATCATGACGAGCAACATGAGCAAATGTCTCATAATAATCTGTTCCATAAGTTTGTGAATAGCCCTTTACTACCAGTCTGGCTTTAAATTTGTTTACTAAACCATTTGGATTAAGTTTGGTTCTGAAGATCCATTTAACTCCAATCACAGGATAATCACTTGGTCTATCAACTAGACACCAAGTTCCATTTTTCTCAATCATATTCAACTCTACACTCATTGCTTCCTTCCAATTCTTATCTAAATTAGCCTTTGCATAACTAACAGGGTTTGCAATTACTACATTGCATCTGCTGTAGATGTCCTAAAGAGTTCTAGTACCTCGAACTGCTAAAGACTCATCTTCAATATCAATCTTACCATTAGAATTACCTTGCACTTGGTCTAAAGTCAGCTTCAAGTTGCCAGGACCATCGATCACAGCCTTATCCCAATTCTAAGTTAAGTTTTCATCACACTGTATATCTCTGCTGAACATCACCTTCTTGCTCCTCACATTATACAACTTATACCCTTTAATAACATCACTATATCCAATCAATACAGTAACGACACTTTTTTCATCCTGCTTGGATCTTTTCTCAACTGGCACTTTAGCATAGCAGATGGATCCAAACACTTTTAAGTGTGATACTGAGGGCTTTTTGTCAAACCAATATTCAAAAGGAGTCTTATGATGCAAAGTTCTAGTCTAACTTCTATTTAAAATGTAGTTAGAAAATGTAGTTAGTTGTGTTAACAGCTTTTGCCCAAAACATTTGTGGAAGCTTCTTCTGAAACAATAAACATCTAGCCATCTCCATGGGGGTTTTATTCTTTCTCTCAGCAATTCCATTATGCTGAGGAGAGTATGGAACTGTCAGATGATGCATGATTCCCAAATTGGACAAGTAAGCTTCAAACTCAGTTGAGGTAAATTCTGAACCATTATCACTTCTCAAAGCTTTAATAGTTGACTTAGCTTGATTTTCAACAACATTTCTAAACTTTATAAAACTACTAAGAGCATCTGACTTAAATTTGAGGAAATAAATCCAACAGAATTTAGTCCAATCATCAATGAACAGTAGATAGTATTTACTGCCCCCAAGTGAACTAGTCTTCATTGGACCTCCAATATCAATGTGGACCAGTTGAAGCTTCCTAATTGCCTTCCAATTTCTCTACTTTGGAAAAGGTAATATGCACTGCTTACCATATTGACAGATACTACACACCATATCTGGTTTTGTAATCCTAGGTAAACCCTCAACCAGTCCCTTAGTTGCCATATCTTGCAGTGAGCTGTAGTTTATATGCCCTAACCTTTTGTGCCACAGCGTAGATTCAAGTGTTGCACTAAATAAGGCCCTTTAATCTGTTAGCTTCCAGTCAATAGGGTAACACTTGTTCCTCATCTCAACTTTCAACACTTTCTTACTCGTAGGATCGAAGATAGTACAATATTTCTCTTTGAACAAGAGAGTATAGTGATTTTTAGTCAGCTACCCTACACTCAACAGGTTTCGACTTGCATCTAGAACATAGAAAACATCATAAATGAGCTTGTTGCCATCCTTAGTCTCCATAGCAACTGTTTCAATGCCTAAGATCTTCATAAATGAACCATCACCAATCTCAACTTTAACTTTATAGCCTTTGTTGATAGTGGTAAACTGTTCTATATCTCTTGTTAAATGATTAGAATAGGCACTGTCTATTAACCACACACTCTTCTTTGCTGAACTTCCTATTTCTCTTACCATAAACAATACTTCATCAATGCTTTCACTTTGCTCAGCAACAACTGTTTTTTCTTCCACTTGACTCTCTTTGTTTTTACACACTCTTTCAACATAACCAAGCTGGTTACAAGACCTATATTTGACATTAGGCTTGTTCCAGCAATACTTAGGTGAATGAGTGGTTTTCTTACAATGAGTACATGGTGGATACTTAGTTTTTTGTTTTCTAGTTTTATCATCCATTGATTTCTTCCCCTTTTCCTTTTTTTCAGATTCATTCTTCTTCGAGCTATTTCCATTAAGCTTCAAATTCTTTGTTTTGATAACAAGGCACTGTTGATAACATTCTTATGCCTAAATGCTCTTCTTTGTTCAAGAGCCTCTAAGGCATTAACAAGTTCTTTCAAGGTAATTTTGTCCATATCCATTGAATCCTCTAATGAGGAAACTTTGGATTCATACTTCTCAGGAAGACTAACAATCATCTTTTGAACTAGTCTATCCTCAGTTATAGCCTTTCCTAGCAATCTCAGTTGATTCACCAATGCCATCATCTTGCCAAAAAACTCTCTAATCGATTCCTCATCTTCCATTGTCAACATTTCAAATTGTCTAAACAGATTCAATGTTTGAATCTGCCTAGTCCTGTCACTTTAAAAGAATTCATCTCTCAAGTGTTCCCATACATCTTTAGGATTGTCTAAATGCATAATCTTTGTAAAAATTTCATCAGACACAGTGAAATGTAAACATGATAAAGCTTTATTCCTCTTGGCTTTTTCTTCTTCAAATTGTCGGATCTGAGCTAAGGTGGGATTGGCATGCCTTTGAATTCACTCATCTCCAGTCTCCACAACTTCCCAAATACTAAACGCCTTGAGGTATGACTTCATTTTCACTAACCAAATTGCATAGTTCTCACAAGTGAATATTGGTGGAGCAGATGCATTAAATCCTGATGCAGCCATTACTGGATCTTGCAGAGTAACATTAAGAAATTCTCAACCCACAATAGAATAAGACAATCAAATAATCCCTTAAGATCACTAATGGAGCTCTGATACCATGTTGCGATTTTAAGAGAGTATATCAATGGAGAGAATTGAACAAGAAGAGCAAAAGGAAAGAATCTGGAAAAATTACTTTCTGGAGCTCAAAAACAGAGTCTCACACTTCTCATATATTCAATACTCATTTTATACATAGTGGTAATCAAGAAATATTAGGAAAATTAGCAACCGTAAGGTGCCTCAGGAAAAGAGAATGAAGATGGTTGGCTGTGCATTGAAATCTATGCATTGGTTTCAGTGACAGGCAATAGCTACAAGAACGAACCAGAAGCATTTGGCTTAACAGCCAAAAGGAAAAAAAAAATATCAAAACGACATATTCAGATGGTGTTTAAACAAAGTAAAGTGAAAAACGACACTGTCTAAAGTCGTATTACTTAAACAGAAAATAGACATAAATGAAACGACACAAAACTTGGCGTATTGGCTGCCAAAGTCAAGAAACGTCACCGTATTGCTTATCCTTCTTCTTCTTCTTCCTTTTTCAGCCACTGACTCTTCTCGCCAAGTCTGCTCCTTGAATTTCCAAAACTGTGATCATCTTCCAATATCCTACAACATATATGCGCCCCACTTGACATTTGTTGTCATACATAATTTTCGATTTTGTTTTAATTATTTTTTCTTTTTTATATATATAACTGTTTACTCAAGTGAATTCTATGTGGATAATTTGGTATGAAGTCATAATTATAATAAATAATTAATAAGCTTAATTTTCAATTATTTATCATTTAAAATATAAGGCCATAAAATATATGTATGCAAAAAAATATATATTCTCATAAAAAAACTAAAATTAAAAAAATTATATGTCTAAAATAAGTTTTTGTATAAAATAATATACTATAATAAAATAAAATGAATAAATAAAGTTTGAGATCATAAAAGTACAAAGAATTTTAACATATATCCTTATACCAACCAATGATTGCTCATATAATTAATATATTTAGATAATGATATAAGTTACATTAGAGCATTTGATTCAATCATTGGTATATAATCCTTTTGTTAAAGAATAATACACTTTAAATCCTCTTTTTTTTTTCAAATAAATAAAAGTAATAATGGTATAATTCAAAATTTTTTAATAATTTATTAGAACGCACCATCTGTTGATTTTATGAAAGTTGTAAAGTAATTTATCAATTGTATAATTAATAACAAAGCAAAATTAATTAATTATAAATAATAATAAAACACATTTAATTCCATAACCAATGACAATTTACTTTTAATTAACAACAAAAAATTAAGTCATAATTTTTGTATCAAATCACCCTAAAAATTTCTTGACAATTAAAACCTTCTCTTTGATGGTAGCCTTAGTTACAAGTCTAACTTCGTATCCCTCAATACTGCCATCTAAGTTGTGTGAATTTGATGATAAGGGCACACTTATCCAAGTACCATTATCCTCCAAAGCTTGCAATTCTTCTTTCATGGCATTATTTCAATGATCAAATTTGACAACTTGGTGAAAGGTTTGAAGTTCAAAAATATGGTTCAAAGCATTTGTGAATGCCTTATATGAAGTGGACAGTTTAGATTAGAAGAGATTATTTTTTATAGGATGTGCAAATACATTGTTTGTTTTAGAGGGCAGTTTATATTGGTATAAGTCTAGGTGTTTTGGTGGTTTTGATATCCTAGTGCTATGTCTAGGTCTTGGTGAGGGTGAGTTATGAACAGATTGGTCAAAACGAGAATCAGAAGGGATGTAATGATCATCCAATTGAGCAAGGAATAAGGATAATATGGTCATGAAAAGAAACAGAATGATGAATGGGTATATCAGCAGCATGAACTAGATCAGAATCGAGAACTGAATTGTGCAAATCACTATGTGAATGTAGAAGGGTATTTTGGTCATTGGAAGAAGTAGGTTCAATAGATGCAGAATTGAAACTGGATTTAGAAGAATAAGATGTATGTGTACAATCACAATTATCAAAATGAAATTGTCTTTTAGTAGAGCATAATGACAGTGCAGAATCATTAATCTCAACCGTGTCATTATCATCAAATGATAAAATGATTTGTTTTTGACAGATTTTGAAAAAGGAATTCATTTTCATAGAAAACTACATCTCTAGAGCAAATATTGTGTGTTTTGGAAGATCGTACACCTTGTAACCTTTTGTGCCAATACAATATCCGATAAATATGCATTTTTGGGCTCTAAGATCAATTTTTTTTGTTTATATTGAGATAAAGTGGAAGCAAAACACAAGCCAAATACTCTATGGTGAGGATAGGTGGGTGACCTTTTGAACGATAGTTCATGTATTTTATTATTTAAAATTGAACTGGGAATCTGTAGACACCGTTTTTAAAGATAATAATATAAAATTAATAATAAATAATAAAAAATAAAATAAAATAAGGGAGAAAACAATGAGGCATGGCCTCCATTGTCAACAGCCCTTAGAGCATTCAATGCTCTCTGAGGCAATGAGATTTTGGGGTCACCTCCGGGTGATTTCCTATGACTTGGAAGCCACCTATCCGAAATTAGTGCTGCCAAGAGCAGAATTACCTTTTTTGATTGTCCAAAATTTGGACAACTGGGTTATATAAGAACCCAAAAATTTTACGCAAAAAAAAAGAGGAATTCGGGAGCGAAAAAACAAAGCCAACCCAACCTAAACAGCAACCAAAAAAAAAAAATCTTCCCAAAACCAACAACGCAAAACCCACAAAAAATCTTAAATTTCTAACAGCCTGAACCACAATCCACAACCAAAAAATCAAAGAAAATCGAAATAATATGCCAAAAACAAGAGAAGCAACCGTTTTTTTAGAGTTTGTGGGTTTGGGTTTTATGGGAGATTTTGATTTTTAGTGAGGGATTTTGGCCTTGGGTAAACAGCAAAAGGTGAGCTTCCTTTTGGGGTTGGAGTCATCGAAGAGAGAAAGGAAAGGGAGAAGAGAGAGAAGCGGGGAGAGAGAAAAAAGAAGAAAAAGAAAAAAGAAAAAAAGAGCAGAAAGAGTTAGAAAGAGAAGAAGAACGGTGGAAGAAAAAAGAAAAGAAAGAGTTCAAAAAAGAAAAAGAGAGTATAAGAGAGCAAAGGGATGCTGTTTGGAGGGGACTTTGAAGGCAAAAACGGTTCACCTTGAAGGGGAATAGGTGGGCCGTTGCAGCAAGCTTGCCTTCCTCCTTGGGCTAAGGAGTTCCCGGGCTAGTCCAAGCCCACATCAGGTAAAGTCTAACCTTTGTTGATTCATTTGATTGTGTTTTTTTTATTTTGGGCTTGTCCACTTGTTATCAAAAAGAATCTTAGTGTTTAAAAATTTTGTTTAATTTAAATTAAAATATATTATCAAAATTATATGGTGTCTTACAGTGGAGCAATAAAAGTAAATAAAATACATTTTAATGAGAATAAATCAATTATATGATAGCAATAAAATTCTTAATTATGCAAATTTATGTATATAGGTGCATGTAAAAAATAAAAGGATAAAATATAGTGAAATTATAAACATATAAAATATAACAGTGGTTTTGAGAACCAATACCTATAATGAGATTTTTATCCAGAACGCGAGAAGTCGCAATTTCGAGTAAACTTCTTTATATTAGGAATTTTGATCAGGATCCCACCAGTATGATGAGAGGGTACTAATTCAAAATTTCGATATTTCTAATAAAAATAAAAAAATAAAAAAACCTTAAATATATTTAATCATCAATTAAATAAAATTTATAAATAAAATAAATAAGAAATCAATGACAATAAGGAATTTAATATAATAATAGACATAGACATACATACATACATACGATAACAACAATGATAATAAAAATAAAATAATTAATTCAAAAATCATGATTATAGGGAGACCTTATAAAATAAATAAACACCCACGTACTAAAATAAATGAAAAATAGAAATAATGGTAAAACCCAAAAATAAAAGAGAATTTCATTTTATGAAAAATAAACACAAAGGAAGATAACGAATAGCAAAAGAACATTGAATTTGCGAGCGCATTACGTATCATATTTGCATTGTTAACTGTCATGACATATAGATATATTCTATATACGGGTATAAGTCACGATGATGGGACTTTTCGAAGAAGTTTGCGAAGGCGAGTTTCATTGATAAACTCTTTAAGTGAAAAGATCCTACTGAGCTCCATCAGTATGATTGGATGGTTCGGAAAGATATCTTTAATAAAAGGTTTTTATCCGTATTAGGATTTTGCATTCACGAAAACACCGTTTTCATTCACAAACGATTATTTCGATGATGAGATTTACCTAGTAAATTTACTGAAGCGAGTTCTTAGGTATTTTTCTAGTTGAGAGAATACTCTCGAATCCCACCAGTATGATGGACGTATTCGAAAAGCACGCTCAATAAAAGGGTTTTATTTTGGTACTAGTTCGATTTTATGCCATGCATTTCACGATCGTATCACATGTACGTCAAACCCTTAAATTATTTTAATTTGATTGATAGAGTAAAAGATGAATCAAACAAATAATAATAAAGAAAACACAAGAACAAAATAAATGGGTTAAAATAATAAATGATTAAATGGTACCGTTCGTGAAACGGGCGTAATGGGAGTGCTAATCCTTCCCTATGCGTAACCGTACTCCCGAACCCAAACTCTAAAAAAAAAAAAAACACACATAGACCAGTTTATTGTTCTTTCAACGAATCTAAATTTAATTTAGCACTTCGTTGAATAGAACAAATTTGATTAGGTGACCAATTACATCTAAAAAAAAAGATTAGTAGCGACTCTCCAAGTTAATCACGTCTAGCGGATGGGTTCCCGCACCCACACATTACGATAGATACCCATTTATAAAATGAGCAGCCACGAGAACAGGTTCTCCTCAAAATTTTAAAGATAGAAAAGCTTGAAAAAGTAAAGATTAGGCTACAATTTACAAGTGTTGATACTTTCTTTCCACTATTCCATTTTGTTGAGGAACCCTATATAGAACAAGTGATGAATAACGCTCTTGACAAGTAAAAATCTATTAAATTAAACTTAGATCCATTATCAGATCTTATGACTTAAATTGAAACATCAAACCGATTATAGAAAATCTATGTGAATTTGGTAAAATCATCTACCATGGGGAGAAAATAGTGATGTTTATTAATAATAGGAGTAGAATAGAGTCCCCAAATATCCATTTCAACTAATTCAAATGCTTTAGTAGATGATTGAACATGAATGGGAAAAAAAGAAGTCTCTTTAGCCGAGCCAAAGGGCATGTTTAGCATAACAGATTTTCTGTACAACATACATCATATTGCATTTGATGTATTAGCTTTATTCTACTAAATGGACCATGTCCTAATCTAAAACGCTAAAGGTCAAAGCCGGTAGACACTTCATTACAAGAATTAACAGGATTAGATTGTCACTATTGCCACGTCAGCTTCAGCTCATTGCCTTTTCTTTTTAAATTACTTCTAATACTAACAAAGAATTCTGCACATACAAACTATAGAGACCAATTGGGTCATGAAAACTATGAAAAGTCAGGGTCAATGTCAATCCTGGAACTACTTGTGATGGTTATTGGTCGAACATTCTCACATACATTCCACAATCCACATAACTACTGATTAGCATCAGAAAAATCCTTTGTGCAGAAAACGCGTCTTATTGACCAAAGTTAAAAGGTTCTCTCAACTTTTGTGTTCTATAAACTTCAAGAGACCCGAAAACTTCAGCAACCCGCCTACTTTTCCATCAATTGTTGTCCGCTAGGAGATTTCAGAAGCAGAATGAAAAATTTTTCAGCTCCGTTTTCTTTGCTGATCTTTCTAGTCATTAACGCAACTGAAGCAAGAAAAAACCCACAAATATGTTCATCTTCATGCGGAGATATCCATGACATCAGCTACCCTTTCCGCCTGAAGGAAGATCCAGCTGGCTGTGGTGATCCTGATTTCCAACTATCTTGCAAGAACAATAAGACCATCTTGAATTTCCATGGAGGGTTATACTACGTGAAGAGAATTTCCTATGACGAACGCACAATTCGTGTTGCTGATGTTAACTTAGCCAATGGAAGCTGCAGTCTTCCTAACAGATCATTATCAATCCAGGAAGTTCAGATGGATGCTCGGTATCCAGGACTGGTTAATTTCAATTACTCGTATGCTTTGAATTTTGTTCGGTGTTCCAACAATATCAGCGATCTGGCTAATAGCAGAGTACCCTGTTTAAGTGGAAATACATTTCTTGTTTATGTCAATATAACTGGGTACCGTTTATTCTCGAATGATGTTCCAAAGTCCTGCGAGGTTATTTCAACTGTCCCTGCATTCTATGAAATTATGGTGCAGAACCTTTCTTATGAAACAGCCTTGAAGATGCAAGAATCAGGGTTTGATATGAGATGGTCGGTTGAATGTAGAGATTGCAGGGCAAAGGGCCATGGCTGCGTCTATAAAACTAAAGATACAACTTATCTCTTTAAATGTGAAAAGGAATATGGTTCGTAAGCTTGTCTTCTTTTTGAATCTTTTCTCAATCATTTGAATCCTTATATCCTTAAATTCTTCAGAATTGGTTCTTTGTTTATTGTGTGGAGCTTAATTTTTGTATTCATATATTGTTTATTTATGCAGATTACGAAGCTGCTGAATTTCTATGGATATACACATCTATTGTTACAATGTTTCTGTTTGGTATATTTCCATTTCCTCGTTGAAATTTCAGTTTTCTTTTAGAATCTTCATTTACTTGAACTAAAACTATCAATATATATTTGCTTTGTAGCAATAATTGTTACTGTCAGATTCATCCTCCTTCCAGTGGTCATACTTGCTTTCATTCTCCACAAATACTTCTCTATGAGAAAGAAGATTGATGTCACAGAAAATTCTTCACAGGATCAGCACCCCTCCACTCCAGAAAGGTATACTTATCCTGATATACTTGCCATGTCAAACAACTTCAAAGATAAAATAGGGGAAGGTTGCTTTGGTTCTGTTTATAAAGGGCAGCTTCCTGGTGGTTGCTCAATTGCTGTTAAAATGCTTGGGAGCTCTAAACTTGGCGAAGAAAACTTTATAAATGAAGTTTCTACAATTAGTAAGATTCAGCATCCGAATGTGGTACCATTTCTAGGATTCTGTTCTGAGGGATCTAAATATGCTCTTGTCACCCAATACATGCCTAACGGATCTCTTGACAAGTACATTTTCTCAAACTCTCATTCGTTTAGTTGGGAGAAACTTCATGAAATTGCTCTAGGAACAGCACAAGGTATTGAGTTCCTACATGGAAGATCTGGTGCTTGCATTGTTCATTTCGACATTAAACCTCAAAATATTTTGTTAGATCAGAATTTCATCCCCAAAATAGCAGACTTCTGCCTCGCAAAATTGTACCCCAAGAAGCATGATTTCGCGTCCATGTGTGCCACAAGTGAAACAATTGGATACATGGCACCTGAATTGATTTCAAGGGGTCTTGGAGCTGTTTCTTGCAAATCAGATGTTTATAGTTTTGGGATGCTGTTGTTAGAATTGGCAAGTAAAAGAAGGAAAGTCGATGTAGATGCAATCAATTCAAGCAAAGCGCATTTCCCTTCTTGGGTCTATGAACTGAATGAGAGAGGAGATTTAGAGTTTGAGAATGCGACTAAAAGTGATGCCACTATAGCTAGAAAGTTGTTGATGATTGGGTTATGGTGCACTCAAACCAAGGCATCGCAACGCCCCTCGATGACCAGAGTCGTGGAAATGTTACAAGGTAACAATAACATTGATGATCTGGAAATGCCTCCCAAGCCTGTCTTCTTTTCTGCTCAAGATAAGTGTATAATAGAGGCACAGTCAGATTCTCCTAAAGAGATGCTACTACCAGAGTCAATGGAGAGGAGCGCATAGTAATATCAAGCATTTTTCTAGTATTATTCTTTCAACTTGCTAATGTAATTGACCATCAACAGCTGTTTGCACGTTCCTTTTTCATGTTCTGCCTTGCAAATGAAAAATTTACCTGTCTGAGCTAGTTATCTAGTTGAAAGCTAAGCATGCATCTTCACACTTTATGTACATGTTCTCTGCAACTCTGTACAATGAAATTCAATAACAGCAAGAGACTGTCAGTAAAAACATATCTATATTTGCAGTCATTGAGTATATATCTTTAGTTAGACATAAAATTAATTTAAGCTCATCAGCTATGTAAATCTCATATATTGTTTACGAGTAAATACTATTTGACCTTACACTTTTGTCTTCACTATTTCTCTGGCCTGATTGCAAAATTTCATTAGATGATCTAAGGGTGAGACCTACTAATTTATACGTAGTAGGTCATAAGTATAATATTTAAAATGAAACCAATATATTTATTCTAAGAACAATTTACTTTATTAAGAATTCAAAGTTAATAAGGAAATAGATTGGTAAAAAATAATCAATATAAGGAAAGTTTACTTTAATAAAAAGAAGGAAAAACAGTAAGGACAAACTCACAAAAGAGTAAGGTCAAGAATAATTTTTCATTTATTTTAAATTTTTAATGATTCAACATGGCATAAAATTCTTTATACATATATATATCTAAATTTAAATTTTGTTAAGGACAATTTAATCTAATAAAGAGATTCAAAATTAATTAGAGAAATAAATTAAAATTTGTGAATATTTAATTTGACAAAAAAATATCATTAAGAAAAGCTTACTTTAGAATTTCGATATTAATAAGGAAATAAATAAAATTAATTAACATTTAAATTTGATAAAAAAAATTTAATTAAAGATAAAATAATTAATTTAATAAATTATTAAAAGTGTACTATTTACACTTTTAGAACTTGTATTTTTATATATAATAGTGATAATGATATATGCAATAGACATTTGATTAAGTATGTAGTTTGCTTACATTAAATTTCATACAGTTCGCACATCAATATTTAAAAACTTTCCTATAGCAATTAAAGGCTCTCTTCTCAAAATATAAAATAAAATTAATAATAATAACAATAATAAAGGATGGATGGCAATTACAGGAGGAGAAGTAGATATTAGGTAAATGCCGCTTTGCGTAAGTTCTTATTTAGTCCTTATTTAGGTCAAAGGATAAGAGTTGCCATCTTTCTCTTTAACCAAAACATATCTAAATTAGGGTTAGCTTCTACTTGTTGTGGATGTCAAAACAAAACTTCAGCTCCCATTCCCAGTCCCACTTTTTTTAAATTCCTATTTAACACCCCCATCACAACCCACCCCCCCAACCAAAAAAAAAAAGGCTCAACATAAAATTATTTTTTTTAAGAAAAAAAAAATCCTTGCCAAAACTATTCATTCCTTTAATTTAAATTTCCTTTTATGGATGTTTTTGTTTTTTCATTCATTTTTAATTTTTTTAATTTCTTTTACCTATTTAAAAAATCAAATAACAAAAAATCAACTAAATGAAATTTTGATTAATATTTTAACTAATAATAACACCTAAAATTTTCTTGAATCCTAGGCTCTGAAAGACCCATATTTCTCCAGAAACAATTACTACTAGAATAATAAAAACCTTTGAAGAGGCCACAGAAGAAACAATGGATCATTCAAATGTCAGGCAACAACTGACTTGCCTTAATCTATCAAAACAATTTAGAATATTATTACTGATAATAACAACAAAACAACAACTAGCCTTCAAATTGCTTGA
This sequence comes from Theobroma grandiflorum, assembly GCA_036013995.1. Taxonomy (NCBI): domain Eukaryota; kingdom Viridiplantae; phylum Streptophyta; class Magnoliopsida; order Malvales; family Malvaceae; genus Theobroma; species Theobroma grandiflorum. Next base: position 4,191,826 of record CP142127.1, read on the forward strand.
ACAAGAGTTTGTTGTAGAACCTACCAACAACTATAAAAGCCACACTTTAGCAGGGGATGGGAAGAAAGGAGCAAACAGATAAACAAAAGAAGAAATCTGTTCTTTATAATGCTAACCATATGCCAATGGATCTTACAATAAATAGCACCACACCTAACCAAAACAATAAAATCTGTCCTTAATGCAGCACTCAAATGATAACAGATCACCTTGATCAGCATACTGCACACATTCCTGACTAAGCATGGCAATGTCATATAGACCTTAGGACAATATTATTCTGCTAAAGATATTGAATAATTTGGAAACAATATTTACACAAATCCTAGTGAACAGAATGCTTTTATACATTTTAGACATCTTACCCGGTTTAACTCTCAGTTGCTTAAGAAAGCTGCACTTCATGAACAACATTGACTTTTAAGAGTGACAGGCACGTAGATGATGGAGCATACACCTCTCAACAGAATCAAATGCCCCAGCATTTCCACAAGTGATGCTAAAACTGCAATTATTTTGTATCTCCTAAGCAATGCAACTTTCATCACAGCACAATAAATCTCATGCTCATAATGCCTACGTTTATGAACTGCTCCAGATTAGTTACTTCTTTCCACTAATACCTTCAATGAAATTGTCTTTCTCTAAGCTCTCTTTTCACAACAACAATGGTGAGGAGTTGTCTTTTCCATAATAAACCCACACAAAAATCAAAACATGTGGGTAAAGAAGTTGGAAAGAAATCAGATTACACTCTCAACCTCCTAAACAACCAAACAAATAGATGAAAACCTCTATCATCCAGTGAACCAAATCAGCAAAGCACATAAAACAAGCAGGAAAAGATTGGATAGGGAATACTTAAGTACAATTTCAGTCATAGCCCTCAAAAAGAAAATAGGTAAATGCCATTTTCAAATTGCTTCAGAAATTATTTTTCATTTTGTTAGGTTTTCCACAATGTATGTTCCTTTTTTTCTTCCCTGCTAGCAAAAAGAAAAAAAAAGGTTGGAGGAGCTACAAAAGAAGATTGGTTCTTGATCTTATTGCTACAGTTTTCCTCTTATTGCTCCCTGCTAGCAGCTAAAAGAATAAAGGAGAATTTGGAAGGAGGGGTTGAAAAGGAGCAGTTCTGATCATTCTACTCCTTGATATAGTGATTTGGTACTCTAGAAACATCTTGATGCACAAATAACCATAGCTAACTGACCAACATAGCAAATACTATTGACTTTTAAAAAGGTTTTAACATAAATACAGAACAACCAGGCCTTATTATATCAACTAGAACAAGTAGAAAGTCTGATTCTAAAATCTAATGCACTAGAGAAGATGATTCAGCATAGATATAATCCATGGTTAACAAACTTTCATCTTTGACATAACATGTATCAGAATGCAGCAGTTCAGTCAACTTATATTTAATAAAAGGGGACAAGACTGAATTTTAGACCTCAGACTGTGTTCTCCAAGTATAGGTTTAAACCCAACCCCAAACCTCCATCACTGCCTCCCCCACATCCCCCCCGCTCTTTCCTTTTCTCCAAAAAAATATTAAAGGATTGCACAAAACAGATTCATTCACACAACTAGGCAAAAAAAAAAAAATTAGATCAAAATAACTGCATAATAATCATTCAAAAGTTTATGCAAATAAATGGAATAAACAAAATGTCATTGATGTCAGTTAAAAGATTGCCAGGAAAAGCAGCATTCAACTGCCAGTCTATAATAACACTTTGCCGAGTGGATGAAAGGAGATTGTCCAACAGGATCCAACAAATAAAAACTCATCCACAACTTAAAGTTGGCGACCAGAACAAACGGATGTTCTTAAAGCACAAGCATAAATGAAAAACTAAGAAGTTCCAAAGAACCAAGATGTTCGAAAGTTAAAACATTATCATGACTGTGAAAATTCATGAACTACAAGGCATCAAAGATCTCCGAAGAAGGCCACAGAAATATATACAGGTGATGCAGACCATAAGCGATGGAGTTCCACTATCATTACCACCAATTTGAATCTACCTGATAGTGACAAACTTGTTGGTACCATGTCTAGCCCAATGAGTCCTCAAATCAATTGGGTTATTGAAGTTATAATTTTCAGCTGCAAGTTTCTCCAAGACCTTCTTGAATGCCCCCTGACTCATTTTCCGCCCAGCTATCCTTGCACCACGCCTTTTGGTGCTCATTGGCAAAGGATACATGGAAACATTTGTGGTGCAACAAGCAGACTGCCAACCACCACAGCCCCATCGATAACATTGCTGAGGGCTTCCAGTGCATGAGCAAACTGGAATTGGAATGCTTGAAATATCCATGTCATAGCCATTTATTTTAATATCCATACTCTTCTTTGCAGGCTTCACACGTTGAACAGTAGAATTACTATTATCCTTTGGCTTCCTAGGCTTTTTGGCCTTTGGCGTCTTTGGGGCAGTGCCACCCTGCCTTTTCTTCAATGGAACACCTTCCTTATTAACTGATGGCTCCTCAACTCTACCCACCACCCTCTCATTTCTTGATGACGAATCAGGTGGTGGCTGCAATATTGGCAATGAATGAGCTGCCGAAGTTTCAGGAAGAATGCCATAATTAGGAGCAGTGGCAGGTAACATGTTGAAAAACTTTTCTCTCTGGCTAATCCAACTATCCCTAACATAATTCATGGGGATAGGTGCCTCTGAAACAACACAGTCCCGTGGGTGAAAGGCAGCATTGGGCGTAACAATGAGATTAGGATCTCGCCCAGGAATGAAAGACTTGGTGTCCCGCTCAGCCATGCTAGACATGAGCTGCAGACCAAGATGCCCCTTAAAGGACGGCTCATAGTAACCCCAATTACGCATGTTCAACGCATCGTCATCCATGAAGCTACATATAGTCAACAACAGAACAGAATGATCAAAATTTTACCATAATTTGAATTATCCCATTAATGCCATTCAAATCCTGCTCAACATTCCTATAGAATAACCCAAAAGAGACCGTAAAATGGAAAGAAAACCGAAAACCCAAACATTCAAACAAAAACTATGGCCTCAAATACGAAATTTGAGGCATTTACATGAATCAAGAGCAAAGTTAGATCCAATCACATACAAACCCAGAGAGAGATCAGTAAAAAACAACATTAAAAATGCACAGAATGCCAAAGAATATGTTTGATTGGTAGAAACCAAAAGGGGAACAAAATATGGTACATTTCTAACTACAAGCGAAAACACCCACCTCCAATGAGCTAAATTTCAATTGGCAGCCTTTACATTTCCGCAGATCCAAGATATGCAAACCAAAGATCCCAATCCACAGTAAATAAAAACTATAGCAGAAATGGAAAAATCTAAGATTCCAAAGCAACAGAAATGGAAATCTAAAGATACGCAACAGCAAAAAGGAAACTTTCAGATTCAAACTAATTTCTAATTCCCCACATTTTCCCAATACCCAAACTTTGCATGCATCAAAACCCATAATCAGATCTACTAAATATAGCTAAAAAAACCACAAAAACAAAACCTTTAATAAAAAGTTTGGGTTTTTATTGCTGTTTTGGGGCTTTCAAATTGGAAACTTAATAAAATCCTAGATCTCCTTCACAATTTCACCTTCAAAGCTCAAACTAACAAAATAAATAAATAAAAATATAGATGAAAGGTTTAATAGTACAACGAAGGAGTAAGGACCCATATATTCAAAATTCTTAGAAAGAGAAAGCAAAGAGAGAGAAAGAGAAAGAGGAAAAAAAAAAAGAAAAGAGAGATGGAAGTGAGAGGAGAGAGAAAACTTACTTGGGGGTGTAAACGACTCTTTAGGGTTTTGCCCTTTCTGGAGAGAGAAAGAGAGAGAGAGAGAGAGATAGGAGAGAGAAACCTGAGAGAAAAGAGAGAGGAGAGAGAAAGAGAAAAAAAAAACCTATGAAAGAGAAAGAGATGATAGATGAGAGAGGAGAGAGAAAAGAAAGCCAAAAAATAAGAAAGGGAGAGAGAGGCTGAGAAAGACCTAAAAATGTGTATCTATCAAAGGGGAGTTTATTTATATGGGACTTCCACTTTCAAAAAAAATTAAATTAAAATTTAATTTAAAGATCCTAAAAAAGGAGAAATAACTACATCTATCTATCTATCATATGTAATGTTGTTGGGTGGTGTAGGGCATATGGCCATGTGACAACAAAAAGATTAATTCTTATCCTCTATTCTTTCTTTTCTTTTCCTTTCTTTTTCCTTTCTCTACTTACTTTCTTTATTCTATTCTATTCTATTTTTTGTGCTTTTATTTTTACATAAAAAAAATTTTAAAAAATAAGATGTCTTAACTTCTTATCTTTTCTCTCTCTTTCTTTTTATTTCTTTTTTAATTTTTTTTAACATTAGTTTTTATCTATCCATGGCCTTTTGTTTTTCATCCTTATATATATGTGGACAAATATGGGATTTTATGTCAATGAACACCAAAACTAGTCAATGAGACATCTCTTTTCATATCTTTTCCCTTTTCTTTTTTCTTTTGTCATATGGAGCTTAGGTGAGACAAGGCCAATCAATTTTCTTTTCAAATATTACCAATTCCTGATAAATCAAATTAAATTAGTTTTAAAAGTTAACTGAAAATAGTGTCTATTCACCAACCCAAATTGATATTAGAGAAGGATAAAAGTTTCATCATAATTTTACTTAAAAGACTCATTAAAAAATATTAAAATTTGATAAAATATTTTTTTGAATTTTGGATATATGTAAACTATTATTTAGTGCAACTGTTTTTATCAGTTTTGATTTTTAATTTGAATTTTCTTAAGCATAGACTTTACAAAATTTACCTAAATCTTGCAAGCTTGATATATGTCAATTTGTTATGGTATTGATTATCCATTAATATTCATTTTTGCTGAGATAAATTGAGTAATATATTTTAGGATTTGAGATGACCAATGTAATAATCTTTTTCCCTAAACAAAAAGGTTAAGAAGTGGATAAAGTAGCCTGAAAATTATAACGAACATTCTAAATAAAGTAAATAAATAGTTCTATAGGTTTAAGTTATTTCTAAACTTTGAATGTATGCCACATTTGCATTAATTTAATTTCTTGAAAACAAAAATAAATTTTCAATCGTTTAAATAGTCTCCAAACTATCCATAAATTGCATGAGAAAAATGAAAGAAAATGAAAAATATATCAAATACTATATTCGAGCTTTTTAATTATGTTTTATTTATTTTATTAAAAGTTCAATTAAATTAATAAAAAGAATAGACATAAAGTCTTTTAGGCTTAAACAGTAAAAGAGCTCCCGAACTATAGTCGTTTTTCCAACTAAATCCCTAATCTTTTCTTGTACACAAATGAGTCTTTAATTTTTGATTTGTGCCTAAACAAGTCCTTAATACACAAATGAGTCTTTAATTTTTTATTTATATCCAAACACATCCTTAATCCTAATAGAAAACCCAATTTTCAATTAATTTGATGATATAATTACATGATAATTATTGTGGTTTTTTCTTCTTTTGTTTTTGTTTTTCTTATTTATCCTCGAAACAACATAGTTTTAACTTTTAAGAAAGCTATATATTTTCTTCTTCCTTTTCCTGTCTCTAACCTCACCTCCCCTTTCCCACCCCAACCCCCACCACCACCCCGTCTTTCTCCAACTCTACTCAAAATTCGGCCGCCACCATTGCCTATAGTTTACATTGTCCTGTCCTGGCCAAACCTTAAAAACCCTGTTTTTTGGTTCCTCACACTTTCCTCTACCTTTTAATAGGTAACAACTGTGATTTTAGATTTTAGGTTTTATTGTGGAAGCTGCACATGATCACATCATTAAGTTATGTTATGAGTTAACGTTAAGTTTGATGATGAATAATTTTTTGTTAAGATTAAAGATTTGTTTGGTTATAAATTAAAAATTAAAAACTTAATTCAATAAAATAAAAAATTATATACTTAATTGAAGAAATAATCATAGTTCAATAGTTTTTAACTATTTAAGTCATTCTTTTATGTAATATCTTCATCTGATACGTAATTATATTATTTTACTTTTCAATTTTTTTCTCAAAACCATAATGTATAATACATATTCGTATGCAACTGCCCAAAAAAATGAATGATACTTTTCACAATTAAGATTTCATGCTTTATTATAAATGGAGATGTTTACAAGTCTAGTTATCATTGCAGCTTGTAGACTTGACTTGGGATGGGCATGAATGAATATGATTTTTATGATCAAGATATTATTATATTAATAAATAATTATTTTTATTTAAGTCTTCATTTAAAAATACATTTAAAATATTAAAATATTAATATAAAAATTTAATAATTTAATAATAAATATAATTTAAATGGACAAGCCAAGCCCATATATAATTTTCAAAGGTGTCAACGTGCTTATCTTGATCTATAGACACCTCTAATGATGAGTACTTCAAAATGTATTTATAGCAACTTTTATGCACAATTTTATTTGCAAAATGTAGTTTACAAGCCGGGATAAGGCCAAGGTTTTTATCATTGGGGCCAAATAAAAAGAGCATAAAAGAGTACTTTATAATGAAAAAAGTTTCTTTGGTAAGAAAATAAAAAAGAATATGTTAAACTCAAATGAACAAAATGTAAGATTGCTTTTCAAAAAAAAGAAAAATGAAAAAAAAATGTAAGACATATATCTAATAGAAGTAAAAAGTAAAAAATACATGAATTTTCAAACTTTGTAAACCTAATTGCTTACATAGGACCCTAATAGAAAGTAAAAAATTTTCTTGAAAAAATATCTAATAGAAGTTACAAATATTGTAAAATTAAAAGGTTAATGGAAAATAAAAGAAGAAATTAAAAGTACATTTACGTGGACAATTGATTTTGTGGGTGAAACATAACAATTGAATTTTTAACTCACGTATTCTTCTATTAATATAGAAAGAAATTGTTTAAACAAACAATTAACTTCAAAATACTTATTTGATTAACCAAAAAGGTAACTCTTAATTCTTAATTTAATCGTGTATTCTAGTTCGATCTTAATATTTTTTATAGAAGTTTCACATCAATAAAGATTTAAGTTTATTTTGCTATTACTTGTTATGGATAGGTTTTCAACACAAAAAAAATGTCTGAAAAGTGAAATAATGTTTTTATTTATAAATCTAAAATTCACCTTTATCTCTTCATGATATGAAAGTTGTGACACCTGTCAACCTCCAAGCTTGATAATTATGACAAGATTAGGATGAAAAATGAGAAGTATAAACCTAATATTCTTACTGAAATGAATATAAGTCGACACTGGCCACATTGGGGAAGGGGATAATTATGTGTCAATTTTTTTCTTGTGTCTTTTTCTATCTTTCACACAATAAAGATTAAATTTACTGCCACTTCTCTACTTGGGTTCTCATCGTCATCAAGGATTAAACTTGCATTGCACTCCTATAATTTTATGCCTTTGTTCGTCCTTCCAGGGTATCTCCTAAAATAGGACAAAATTATATTGAAGAAAAGACAGAGATCACTGATTATGAACCAAGATTAATATGAAAGTTTCTCATGTACAAACCGTTTGCATCAAATTGAGATTCTTTTATTTAAAAACAGAAATTTGCTTTTCTCCTACATTTTTTCTTCTTCTTTCTTTCTGTTTCTTTTTACCTCTTCTGAATTATGGCCTTGGTATGGGCCAGATTGAGATAAGCCCAACCAAGGGAAAAGCTACAAAGGGCTAAACCTTGGGGCCTGTCAATGACTCAATACTCCCAATGAATACTGTGAGTGTGTGTTCTTTATTTATTGAGGAAATGAACTGTCTAGTGTTTTGTCACTTGGGTATGACCCGGTTTGCTGGATCTGTGCGGTCCACTGAAAATTTGGGTCTGAACTCTGACGCAATTAACCAGCTCATCTATTGGGCCTCACCTGTTTTATTTTGCGTACTTATTTCCTTTATTATTTTATATTTTATTACACATGAACGAATATTTATATATGCACAACATAATTCTCTAGGGGACACCATAACCCTTAAGAATATAAAACATTAATTCAGAATTTTTCGATTTCAAACTTAAGAAAGGAGGTAAGATTTATGAAACAGAAGAGAGCTTTGAATAGCTTTGTATAACCCAAAGTTTTGAATATAATGTAGTAGTGAGTAGTAAGATAGGTAGACACAAACAGATGTACAAAATCCAGTAAATCAAGGGTTGAACATGGAATAGAAAATATAATTAAGTTCCAAAATGAAGTACATAAATAAATAAATATAAGATAAAGAAACAGTTGGATAAAAGTATCATGAAGGTAAAAATGGTAAACCTACAACCGTGCGACAACAATGAGCTAGTGCTTTTTATTTTTCTTCTTTAGGCCAAGTAATGAACCCATTTAAAGCTTAAACATGGACCGCAACAGTACTCTATGAAGCATATATAATTTCCCTAAACAATTTTAATGGGTGATTAGGCCCACAAATATTCAAAGATGGGCTATGAATTCGAAACTTCGGCCCTTTCTAGACCCAAATTATAATTTATTTTCTGAAGATCATATGTAGCTTGAATTATTTGATACCATCCCTCTGTGTTTTCTTACAAAGAGCTAATATTTTCTTTCCTTCTTTCTTGTGGGGTGGGTTTTGCCCGTAAGGAAGCTCCTAGATTTTGATCTAACGAGTGGAACTTCTCCCATTCCCTGAATCCATAAAAAGCAAAGCAAGCAAAGTCTTTAGAGTATCAGGCCTTTCAATGCTAGTGAAGTTATTGATTAGAATTGAAGTTTCACTAAAAATAATATATGTGAGACAAATCAGGTGCTTCTTCGAAGGAAGATGAGACAAAAGACACATCATACATACGTATTCTAGCTAAGAAAGCTATGAAAATAAAAGTCCTCTAAACCGCCAGGTACGGGATAATATGATTAATGCCTGTTGACAATTTCACGCGGTTTTAGTTTTCTGGTGTTGAGAAAAAAAGAATGAAAGATGATGGAGGCCGTACCCATGGATTTCAGTGATGGAAAATGAGAACATGTATATTGATGCAAATGGGCGATATTGACTCATTCTGATTATAGAAAACTACTCCTTTTTTTTTTTCCAATGAGAAAAGTAAACAGATTGCCTGGTGTGGCCACCCGAAGCTGCATGAAAAGTTTGTAAAACTGCAGGGAAGGAAATTTCTTTGAAACTCAACTTGATTAAGACATTAATTCCCAAATATACTACAGGTTGACGATAGGCTAAATAAAATTTTCTGTTTCGTTAGATGACAACCTAACTACCCGTTCAAGTCCAAGTTTACATTAATACATGGACTCCATCAGGGTTGGAGGACTTGAAAACGAGCATTGGGGTAGAAACTTCCAGGTTTTTAAAGTTCAGTGCACGTTATTACTTGTTTGAAGTTGCATATGCCCATGGAAAAATTGCAGATTAATACTTGGAATGGAAGCCTTTTTCTTTTTTTTTTCTCTTGGGATTCGTCCCTTGAAAGTTCTATACCACCGAATGAATCTTTTTTCACATTCAGAATTTAGCTATTGACAACAACCAACTCTGGTGAATGAAGGCTGACTCTTGACAATGTACAGACGTAAGAAAAGGGGTTTGATTCTCTATCCAATTGGTCTGAATTTAAAGACTTTGTGATTTGGACAGAGCTTATTCTCATATCAATACTTCAAGTGAATTCATATATTACCTGAGTTAATTATGGGGAAAATCCTAACAAACAAGATGCAGACAGCTGATTTGATTACAAAGAATCATCGATATTTGAGTCAGGGTTCTGATTCCATCCAAATTAAAATATATGCTAAAAACTGTTTCAAAATTTTCCCCTGTTTAATGTCTTATCATATCTATAACAAAATCATTTAGTTATTTGTGCTAATCTGTTATCTTGGTTTATCTTGGTTGGACGGATATGGAAGAAAAGATTTATGCAAGAAACCGTCTTGTCTAGTCCTCCTTACCTATAGCCCGGATTGATGCCATTAGGCAAGTTAATTTTGTTAAGAAACATTTTTCCTTAATGTTAAAGGATCTTCCATGAAACGGAAAAAGGCAGGCACTTAAGCAATATGATTAAGAACATCTAATTCAAGTATTTCTTATGAAGTAAAAACTTGTTCCTTCTTAATTTTACTTTTGTTGTTGATCTAACATTTTCTTTGATGAATTTTCTGGTCATGCTGAGCTGCTGGTGATGTCAGGGGGTTGCTCAGGCGCCCCTTCAAAGGGAGTTAACCGTATAATTTTGCATGCTACTGTTATTCTTTTCTTTACCATCAATCAAATGAAAGGACTAACACATTTGACTCGTTGCCCTCAATTATTAGTGGGTAGAGTCTCTTTCATTAATAATGCCTTCAGCAACACACAGACCTCTCATCAGCACCATTTCCCATAATCTTTCCTCCTTTCATCTCTTCTGAAAAAAAAATGAAGAAAAACCAAAGAAACTATCTGGTATAGCTGCTCCAGCTTCTATTCCTGACAGTTGGCATAACAACAATCGGGCATCCTGAGCTACACAAAGTTATGATTCTGGTTTCCAGCTTTCAATTTGTTAACAACAAATGGCAGAGTGTACATTGTTTAAAGTAATTACACGAGACCAAAAATTTTCAAAAAACTATATGAATTGAAGCTTCCAAGTTCCAAGGCTACATTTAATCTCTAATACAGCTCAACAGGTTTTTTGCATCTTAAATCTAAAAGATCGAAGGCATGCAGCAAGATTTTCTGATATTGCTTTCATATGACCGATTCATAAAATGGATCACAGTGGGGTCAAAGCCATGGACTTCTCGAGACATGAATTGACCTAACGACCACCATACTGGCCACCATTCTTAAGATTTTGTCTTGAGATTTTTAAATTTGTTTGGTTATATCATTCATCGCAGCATACTTCTCGCAAGGTAAAGACAACTGCATAGCGACAAGGAAACCAAACAATTTTTAAAAAATTTATATAAAATATGGTAGCCATAATAAATGAAATGTATATTTTTTTGACTATATATTTCGGAAAAATGAATATACATTTATCACAAAGAAAAAAACTAGTCGAAAATGTTATTAGGTTTTTCTTTTTTTTTTGCCATTTCTGGGGATACATCATTCATGCTGTGTTTAAGCATGACACGTATATAGTCCATGCAGTAGGGACTTTAATTCCCATCAAATCAAACTTTAATCCAGAACTTTTCTGTACCTCTAGGAGAAAGAAAGAAGAACATGGCAAACAAGCCTTAGGCTGTCGGCAAATCGTTCCGACTTAAGCTGGTGGAATAGGATTTTCATAAGATTGGATTTGGTACTTAACAACCGCACCTTTGTAATTGGGTCTGGCGTAGGCCACTAATTGGGCTCCTCGTTCTACTGTTCATAGCTAGCAAGCCTGAATTTCCTACTCTTTCCTTGTGTCGTATAATTCTCTTAGCTTGTTGACCTGATTATCAAAGTAAAGAACTATCATTGCTAGAATAGCAACTGGGTGGCATTGGTAATGAATTGCAAAAATTTCTGGATTCAAATTCAAATGCCGTTGATGTTAAAAATCTGTCATGATCGTCCATGATGGTGTTCAATCAAAAGACTCGTAAGACAGAAACAGCTCCAAAAGTTCTGTTGACCACCAAGTTAGTATATTCTAAGAGAATAGAGAGATCATTTCTGCCCATCACAAGCACCTCTTGGTTCCAATACCCTCTCTATGTACAGACAAAATGTTATAGTAAGTAAATTCCAGGATTGCCGCATCAATGGAATAAGAATCCGATAAAATAAAGGCCATATTTTATCTACTATTCTAATATACAGAGAGGACATGAGTCCAGTGAGAATTGTTGGGGAAGGAACGATAATGTAGGTCCTGTTGGAGGGGGGGTAACCTACCGAGGGCAGGAAGCCACAAGAGGGATTCTTTTGGCTCTTGGGGAAGGCAGTGAGGTGTCGATGCCGTATTGTCTGCAATGACGGTGGACATGTGTCTCAACGTAAAGCCATAAATTTTGAGGTGTACGGAACTTTACATTTCCTGTAAATTGTAGAAGCACTCAAAAACTGCACCCTTCTCTTTTTTCTGGATTACATGTGGACCAACCAACATCCAAATATCTGCATTTTGTACAACCTACGGTAAAAAAATATGGTCCCGTCCTTTCCTTTTTTTCCTTAGTTATGTTATATATAGATGGACAAAAAAAATGGTCGTACTCTCACAAGTTACAACAGGTTTACAGTTGAGGCTGAAAGCTCAATCCGTGAAGGAGGGAGGGGGTAAAGTGAAAATTTTGAATGGGGTAATGAGAATGACCGGGTGATTAAAGGAGAGCACCCTGGAAAAGGGGATATTGTAATTGTTGTGACAAAACAGGATGGTGAGAAGGGGGGGTAGGGTAAGGAACTGGTGTGTATTTTGGTAATGTTACTGTTAAATTAGGCCCTGAATGTAGGTATATTTGTCTCTGAGATGCGCCAAACTTTTGAGGAGTACTTTATTGACTTTCTGGGAACTGAGTTAAGTCCCTAGCAATTTTGTCTTACTTTATTTTTACTTTTTCTTGCTTTAGTTTTTGCACATCTACTTTCTTTATCTTTTCATCCTTTTGGGTAACTTTTTTCCTATGTATTCTTATTATTACCCAAGGCACGTTTGCTTTTCAGACCCTGACAGTAACCCACCAAACAACTTGTCAGCCTCACCTCTCTCTCTCCTCTCCTTCCTTGCTCTATCTCTTTTCTATTTCCTCCTTTCTCTCTCTCACTCACAAAAATCCCAAGAAAACAAAAATGAAAGTTCCATGAAGGGGTGAAAGAAACAAACAAATCTTCTCTATGCCTTAAAAGTGGGCTAAAGGGTGTCTGAAGGGAGATGATAACGTGCCATGGGATCCTGGATTCTACTTTATGTTTTGTGATTTTTCGGTTTCAGTGTCTCTTGTAGTAGATGCCAATTCTTTGGATACCAACAAAACTAAAACAGACAAAGGCCTCAGGTTTCAGTGCAATAACAAGGGGCCATTACCTGCTCATCCTCATCATGAAATTATTGAAGGCCTTGTATACCTCTTTTGGATTATGCATTGCATTGAATACTTCTTGTTTGGTAGCTTGCAATTCAAGCGAAAAAGAAAGGAAAAGAGATTTGTTAGTCAATCTCAAGTCTAATCTACTACGTAATAATTTCTAAGATAAAGCAATTCAAAAAACATTTAAAGTACTATTTCCACAACATAAATTGTATGTGTATGCTGACACACATAATTGTTTGTAGCATACGAATCTAATGTATATATGTTTCTATCAATACAAGTAATTACATATATATATATATATATGCTTATTTATGTAATTTGAATTTTACTAAGTCAGAGTTTCCTTGGGCATTAAACTATTTTATAAATTTCATTATTTTGCATTTGAATTTACATATGAAACTTTTAAATTGAAATAAAAAATTTTAATTCTTGCGATGTCTTTTTAAAAGAAAAATAATTCACAGATATACAAACAGACATCATTCATATGCTTGGAATCCACAATTTTGCAATTAAATTTTACAAATATGGGTACTGATACATATAAAATTTTGCAATTAAATTCGTGTACTCGGACCAAGAAAAATTATAGAAATTCTGTTTCTCGTGCAACATTTAAGGCTGGATTGCTGAAAATTGTGGGCAAAAAGTGAAGTTGGTTGTGCTGCTTTAAGGGGAAATGGACGGGATTTGGAAAGCTAAAGTTGAAGGTCCTTTGAAAGCAAGTTAAAAAGACTTTTAGGGCAAAGTCAACAAAAGAAAAGCATGGTTCCTGCGAGGGGTTTTACTTGGATTAGTTTAAGAAAAGATGATTAGATTTGGAATCCAGGACACTTGGGGAAGATGATTGCCTTTGCCTCTTGTTTGCTTTTTGGTGGATGCAGCATGTGTCGAGAATCAATCTTCCATCATCTTCCCATTCTTTCCAACTCAACAAACAAGTGTAAGCATCTCTACTTTCTTTTTCTTTCTTCTTTTGTGTTTGATTCATTATTAACTCATCCTGTTTCTATATTAATTCTTTCTCTTTCTTTGTGGCACCTGCGTCCTCTCCCAATGTGCCAATGTCTTCCTGCCCCTCCACCATTGTTTCTGCCACGACTAATAGTTTTTCTTTGACTTTTTCAAGCATTATTATTTGATTCACCACGGAATATTAGCTCATTCCCATTCCCATACCCACCCCCCAACAAAAGATAAACAATACGTACTCTTCAGGCAGAATTTTGTGGTTCCAATGCATTAATGGTTAAATGTAACGAGTTTATCAAAATTTTCATTTCCATATTTAAATTATTATTTCTTTTAAATTAGGATGCAATTTATTCAATTCTACTCGTTTAAAGATAAAAGTTAATCATTACCGTTAATGAGATTAAGGGACACAAATTTATATTTGTTCTAAAGGTTATCTCGGTCCAATGTTACAATTGCTATTCGAATTAGAGATAATTACTAAATCTTATCGTCAATTTTTTTATATATATAAAATAAAAAATGATTCATCCTTATTTAAAAAAATAAATTCACTCTTGAAATGAAAATTTTAAGAAACGTTGAATTTTAAAATGAGCATTTATTACAACTTAGAATGAGGAATTTCAAAAAAAAAAATACAACTTAGAATGAGCAAAAAGTTGTAATTAAACTAGAATTCAAAGGTTTTTATTTGTATAAATAGTAATTTTGGATCACATAGAATTTCAAATAGAAAAAAAAATAAAAAATATATACATATAAATAATATGTGAGATTCACTTTTGTATTGTATTTATGAAGTCGCAAACCCTTGATTAACGGCTATGTAATTAATCTACCGTTTTTAATTATTTATGCTGTACGATACTGCTTTTCATGATAAAAGGTGAAAGAGAGAGAGAAAGTCATTGAACTTTGTTTATGAAGTTGTACCCAAAAATCAGAAATTGTGTTACAAAGTATTGAAGCATTGAATGAACTAAAGTATGAAACTCACTATTACGATTAAAAATAATATCAATTGAAATAATTGCATAACATTATTGTCATTGAATACACATTTTGACATCACATTCCCTCCGAAACAATTGAAGAATAGAGGCATAATATTTTTTAAAAATTTTCAATTATTTAAGAAATTTTAAATAAATTTTTATATTTTTATTTTGAGTAAAATAAGTTTTTATGACTAATGAATGATTTAATCAAAGTGTCATTTATTATTTTGTATCGCGTGGTGTTGATGTAATCTGTTAACATATCATAATTGATAATGATGTGATATATTAATATATTATAATTGATTATGACATGATATGTTAATTTGATATTATAATTAAACCATGTGGTGTTTTTTATTATTCACATTAACGTCATATGAATATAAATTAACAAGTGGTATTTTGATTAATGATAATTAATCAACTATTAGTTATAAGGATTTACTTGACTTAAAATAAAAATATAAAAACATGATTAGACATAATAAAAAAATAAAAATTTATTTAATTTTTTAAAAATATTTTAAAATTTTATTTAAGTGTTATGTCAATTATAAAGAATATAAAAAGGAGATCATTATTGCATAGAACCTACTTCTCTTTTATTATTATTATTATTATTATTATTATTATTATTATTATTATAATATTACAGTTATTGATGAAATGAGGTATCTCTCATAATATATTTAGAGTTAGGATGGGTTTAAGGTGTGAGATGGGATTAATTATATATATATATATATATATATTACTAAGTAATTGCTGGGTTCAATTGAACCTTTGGCTGTGTGAGAGAAGATAGCTTAATCTCCCTTTTAAGACACTAGAACTTTTTGTCTTTGTTTTGCTGGGTTAATGGGGTATATAGATCTAGGACAATTAAGGAAAGATCATTTGATCCCAAACCTGCAAGGTCATCCTCACTCGTAAAGAAAGAGGGTAACCCCACTTTGACAAGATAGCTTATTACTCTCAATAGATTTTAACATAAACACATATATTCGGATTACATAACCATCTCTTATCCTATAAATCTTAATCCTCTCTTTTCAGGACCTGAATTATAAAACTATCTATAATATAAATATATTGAATATATAGCAAAACTTAATTTAAGCTTAAATTGGAATGAGAATTTAATTCTAATTTCATGTTAATCGAGTTTAATCAAGTCAGGCTATAATAAGTAATAACTACTATTTTTTTTTAAAAAAAGAAATCAAACTCAATGTTGAAAATTAAAAGAGTTTTTTCATTAAAAAAATTGAGGTATTGACGGAATCATTTTAAAAACCAAGGCCTTTAAGATAAAATATAAAACTCTAATTAACCGCTGGAATGGTATATATATATATATATAATAAGTTTTTGAGTACTTTAAATTAATGTGTGTGTATATATAAGTACATATCCTACTCACAGTCACAGCCATCTTTAATTGCCCATGAGGGAGAGTCCTTGAAAGTACATACTAAAACAATTTTTATATTTGAAAATTTAAGTAATTTACATGGTATTTGCTTGAAAGATTTTAAAACTTTTAAGCTTTTTCTGAAGAAAAGTTTTTTTAGCTGTGTTTTTTTCGTTTTGCTGTTAGTGGTTGGCAGCTTGTGATTTACAAATATTGAGAACTATAGGGTAATAGTTTATAAAATATAATTCTTTGATTAAAATAGATATATAATGAAGTATACGAGAACAAAAAGATTTTAAAAAGTAAGGAAAAAAAAGGCATTGGAAAACATTTATATTATTAATAATATTTAAAAAGTGGCTTTTAAAAAAATTTAAAAATTTAATATTATTTTTTGACATATTATTTAAAAAAATCTCTAAATTATACAATAAAATTTAAATAATTTTTTATTTTTTTATTACGTTCAATTAAATTATGATATTTTTATTTTAAGTTAAATAAATCATTATAACTAATGATTGACTAATTGTTATTAATAAAAATATCACGTGATATGTTATAATAGATGATAACATGATATATTAATATAATATGATGATATAATCATATGTTATTTTCATTTTATATATCAACGTTATGTGGATATAAAATGATAAGAGGTATTTAGATTAATAATAATTAGTTAACTATTAATTATAAGGATCTATTTGATCCAAAATAAAAATAATAAAACTTGATTTAACGTAATAAAAAAATAAAAATTTATTTAAATTTTTTTAATTATTAAAGATTTTTTTCAAGTATTGTGTCTACCTTTTCTATATATAAAGATTTTGAACTATACAATGGGACATAAGTCTCTCCTCCTTTCACTTGTATTAAAATTTGAATTCAAAAAACCTCCGAGACGGAATAGTAAGTTTGCAGAGAAAAAAAAGTTACTATTGAATTATAATGATGGAAAAATATGAGATCTCACCGGGCAGAAAAAGGCAAACCCTCATGTGAAGCTGTAAATAGGGATTATTTGCAAGTAATAATAATTTTAATTATTTTATATTTTTGTTAAAGATAGGCAGGTAGATAATCCTGTCCTTTTCAGGAGAAATGTCTGTGTCACACCGACGGGCAATGGTTGAAAATGGTGAGCAGTACAATGTCTGATTTAATCTAGTATAAGATATCTTCAATGTGAGGTTTGTAATGTCTGGTTTAATCTAGTGTAAGATATCTTCAATGTGAGGTTTGTACAACTTATATGGTCACACTTCTTGTGGATGTTAAAGAAAAATATAATGATACTGGAGTGGCCCAATGGCACGTGTATATATCTCCGCTAGTTCTGGTTTTTATATCAAATGAAAGAAAATTATGATATTCGAGCATTTAGTTCATTGATTGGTGTATAATTTTTTATTTAAATAACAGGATTCGAATCACTTTCTTTCAATTAAAAACAAAATAAAAAAAAATCATAAAGATAATTGATTATGATTTCGTTTATTATTTTCACATGTTGCTATCCCTATTGCTGCTTTAAGCTAGTAAAAACCTAGTTTAAATTTAGCTTTAAGCAAGCCAGTTGAAAATAATTAGGAGAATTTATATTGACATATATATGCATGAATAAGTAATTATTGTCACACTGCCCACGTATTATGGTTTGATTTTATATGTATCGATGTTTTCATGGTTGGTTTAACTTGCATATATCGTGTAAATTGGAGAGGTGGTAAATCGAATATCACATTCATCCCAACTAATAAACAATCATAATCTAATTGTTTAAACAGAAAACTAGATGCTAACAAACTTGATCATAAAATCATAGAGGGACAGGGTGGAGGACCTTAATTAGGAGTTAGGACTCATGTAAACCCCTTTCCATATACATAGCTCATCTGGCCTTATACAATGTTATTAATTTCTTTTGTTTTCTACCCCTATGTGTGAAAAAAAAAATTCTATATGGCAACGACGAACAATTGCCAAGAAAGAAAGATTAATAAAGTCTGGAAGTAGTAATTTGTTCACGTACTTTAAATCCATCAAACCAAAAAGATTAGAACCATCCATTGTTCCATATTCTGACATGAAGGAAGCGAGGTTCTTTCAAGCAAAGAGAGAATGCCAATGGATTGGTCCAATGTCCCCCCTTCCGAAACCCCTACACAAAGTACACAAACTAAGCTGTAAATTGTGTAGCTTCCATTTTCCATAAATATGTTGATGGAACTTTCCCTAGAATTCCAAGCATAACTATATTCGAGTAAGTATCCAAGTTTATCATTATACTATGATTTAATATTAAATTTTGGTCGCTTTTTTTTTTAATTTTATTGTTATAAATGTTTCGATTGGATTGAATTTCATTATTGTACTTTTATTTTAGAAAAAAATATAAATAATAGTTTTTTTAATTTCTAGATAAATCCACTGTATTTGTAACAAACTAATTTTGTTAAAAAAAGAAAAAAAGAAAAACTAACTGATGGGATGGAGCTTTAAGTACATATGCCACAATAAATTTTGAAACCCATTAGCTGGATGATATGATAGTAACTTTCTGCCAACTAGAATTATTAGGATTCCATTCTTTATTTTTCTTTATTGAAGAAAGGAGTTATAATGAGGAAAGGGCAAGTGTTAACTGCAAATTTGAAAGTTGGGGGAGGGCGGCAGTGTTCGGCTTGAATCATGAAGGCCAGACCAAAATTTAGGAGAAAAAAAAAAAAGAAAAGAAAGTAAAATCTCTTCCAGAAATGATTACAGCCTTCTTGAAAGTGACTAATCCTTCTTCCTTCACCTTTAGAAAAGCTGCCTGAAGAAAAAACAGTAATCTGGTTTTAGTTGACTGTCATTTACATTACAGTTTTGCTAATTACTAAATCCAAACCAATAATCCATTTTTACCCCAGAGTTAACTCATCACAACCTTCTTTTTCATCAAGGGAAAGGGAGGAGTGAGAGAGAAAAGGAAGGCAAAGAGAAAAGGTCACGTGAGGAAGGGGGTGAGGTCACGTGGAAGAGAGGTGTGGCCTGCTGCATATATATATATATATATATATTTATTTATTCATGCAAATTACTGTGTGATATGAATAATGACTGTTTGTTTTCTTGTGGAGGGGATGTTTTTTTGTTTCTGTCCAAATGCCTGTGTTTATGTGTGTGTGGGCTCAAAGTCTCGACCATTTGTGATTGGGTCAGCTCTTTTCTCCAGCCTTTTTTTTTTTTAAATTTCTCTCTCTCTCTCTCATTCTCTCAAAGACTACTGTAGAGGGAGCTTTATAAGCAAGACTCGCCTCGACCTTACCTGCTCAAGGTGGGGATCAATGAAACAACAACACCAAGAAAAAAAGCTCAAGGGAGCCCAAGAGCAAAAATAAAAAGAAAAGCTAAAAAAAAAAAAAAAAAGCCTTAAAGCTTAAAGAAAGCTGATAGCAGAAAGCAATAGCTTTTCTTCTTCATGTTCCCCCTCCCTACCTTTCTCTCTCTAAGCAAGCCTTCCTTTCTATCTTTCTCTCTCTGCCCATTTTCCTTTTGTGTTATCAGTAAAGCTGAATTCCCACCTCGCACTATTCCAACTCCACCACCTGTACAGCTAAAGATTGATTGATTTGTTTCACTTCAACTCACACACAGACACACCACCAACAACAATCTCCAACATATAGTCTAGCGAGAAACACCAATAACAATATGTTGGACAACACTACTACTTCTGCCCTTCCATCTTCCGCCTCTGATCCTCTCACTCCCTTGGAAAATGGGGCCACCCAGAAAAGAAAAAGAAAGCCAGCAGGCACCCCAGGTTAACTGAAGCTATTTACAAATATAATACCCTATTATTCATCGTGTTGTTTTTTTCCCTTCCTCTTAATTCAATTGATTTCTGATATTCATATATTTTTACGTTTGTCAATACAGATCCGGATGCAGAGGTGGTGTCTTTATCTCCAAAAACGTTGCTGGAATCAGACAGATACGTTTGTGAGATCTGCAACCAGGGATTTCAAAGAGACCAGAACCTTCAAATGCATAGGAGAAGGCACAAGGTGCCTTGGAAGTTGCTGAAAAGGGAAACGCAAGAGGTGAAGAAGAGGGTATTTGTTTGCCCTGAGCCAAGCTGCTTGCACCATGACCCTTGCCATGCCCTGGGAGATCTGGTTGGCATAAAGAAACATTTCAGGAGGAAGCATAGCAATCAGAAACAGTGGGTTTGCGAGAAGTGCTCTAAAGGATATGCTGTTCAGTCTGATTACAAGGCTCATCTCAAGACTTGTGGCACAAGAGGCCATTCTTGTGACTGTGGCCGTGTTTTTTCCAGGTCAGTTTTGCCTTGTTTGAAACCTCAAGCAACTACTCTTTATTAAAATTTTCTTTTCTCTTTGTTTTCGATTAGATTTTCAATGACAATCCACACGTTTCTCTTTCTTTTTCTTTTTATCGTATGTAATTATGATTGCTTTACTTTTTTCATTCAAACCCTAAAAATGCCCACTAAAGTTGTCCTAGAGAGAAAAACCCCATAACCTTGATTTTTATAAGTTTCACACTGTTAAGTATTCTCTTGTATTTGTTGGGTTTCTCACGATCCTCTTTCCCAAAACTAAACAAAACGAAATTATTCAAAATCCAAGAATGATTTCCTCTACAGTACGAAATGACCTCATGTTTCCATTTGCTTGTGATCTAGGCTTAGTCAATAAAAATTTAAGGGCAGTGCGTTTTCCTATTCCCGATAACAGGGCTTTTTGTTTGGCCTAATGTAAACCCAATTACCCGTAACGCAAAACGGTCATTGCACACACGGAAGACCTCAGACCCCAGTTCATTTTTTTTGTAATTTGATATAGTAAACCTAGTCACATAATCCATACTATAGATACTTAAATCAATTTTATATTGCTTTGTTCCTTGCTAACCCTACATAAACATGACTTGATTGCTTCTTTGACTTAGTTTGTATCCTCCAACATGATTATTAAAAACACCAGGAACAATCCAAATCCTCATCTAACATAATCTAATAGTGTCATCTCTTTTTTTGAATCATTCTTTTGGTCTTTGTCGTTTCAGGGTGGAGAGTTTCATTGAGCACCAAGATGCTTGCACTGTTCGGCGAGTTCAACCTGATTTGCAGGCGCTGCAGCCTGCCTGTTCCTCTCGAACGGCTTCAAGTACTAGTCCATCAAGCGATGCCAACTTTAGCATAGGCCCGTTGCCTGGGTTGCCGTTGCCAAAATCAACTGAGCCTGTTTTCTTGTACAGTCATGTGTCTACTTCTGACCACCAGCACCAACTGCAACACAATCTTGAACTTCAGCTTCTACCATCATCAAGCACTTACTCGTCGCGTAATTCAGATGAGAATTACGCTACTCATTTGAAGTTATCAATAGGGTCAACTGACTGCGGTGAAAAGAGTGAAGTAAACAAGCTTAGGTTGGATACATGTAGAGAAAAAAGTGCCAGTGAAACAGCATTGGAAGCTACAAGGTTGAAAGAGTTTGCTAGTGAGCAGCTAAAGTTGGCTATGGCTGAGAAGGCCTACGCTGAAAAGGCTAGACAAGAAGCAAAGAGGCAGATAGAGATGGCTGAGCTTGAGTTTGCTAGTGCTAAGAGGATAAGGCAACAAGCGCAAGGTGAAATCGAAAAGGCTCAAGTTTTGAAAGATCAGGCGACAAAGAAGATAAGTACTACTATTATGCAGATCACTTGTCAAGCTTGCAAGCATCAATTCCAAACATCAACAGCTGCGGTTCCAGCTGATGAGACCTCACTCGCTATGAGTTACATGTCCTCAGCCACAACAGAAGGGGAAGGAGAGTGACGGCAAGTTGATCATGCAATGAAAATGATCAATCCTTAGCCCCTAAATCTCTTTGTTTTTGATCTGCATGTTGCTTTTTTCTTTGCTATGTCAAGTAGTTCTGACCAATATCATGGCTTTGATTAAAAAAAAAGAAAAAAAAAGGTATCTGTAAGCAGTTCTTGAATTGATTTAGTATATCTTCATTTGTTTAATAGAATGTAGATGATGCAATTTAATGGTATGCAGTGAAGTGCAATATGCCAATATCTATATACATAAGATTCTGAGATGATTAATCATAATGCGTTGGGATTCTCTCAATATCTCATTGCAATCCTACACCAGCTAGGATGCCATGTGAATGTTTTAAACATCCCTGTACTCGAATTTTTAGCTTCGGAATTGGCAGGAAAGAAGAAAAGGATCCCCACTGGTTTTATTGCGTGGAGTTATGGAAGGGAGGAGCTATTCTTTAAGGTTTTCGGCTGCTAATTAATTCCTTCCTATAATCGAGAGAGTAGATTATCCTTTAGATTATTGGCCCCCAAAGAATATATTATACATCACTAGCCTAGCTATTACTTATATTGAATAATCCCATGTTAGGCCTGCCACTTTAAAACCCCAGGTAGGAGTAGTAACTCCATCAATTGAATACTGTTCTGCCCTTTTGGTCTGTGACCGTTAGTTGAAATGGAATTACATTCTTTTCTTTTTGATGGGTTTTTCCATATGCTTCTTCAATCAAAAAAAAAAAAAATACAGTAATCATGACAAAAAAAAAAAAAAAACAGAAAGACAGGCTCCCAAAAATTGTAAGTTTATAGCAAAGGGTGTTGGATATTATCATTGTTCCATCTTTTATCTTTCCCTAATTTAGCCAGTTGATGTTGCTTTCATTTATGCCATAAGCATTAAAATAATGAGAAAAGAATAAGAACGAAAAAGGAGTTCAAAAAATGGCGGTTAGATTTAAGCATCTGTATTTTGAAAGGTAATCCATGCTAAGCTAAAAAAGGAACCTGTCTTAATGAAGTATAAATGAATGACACATGGATTATGAAACTCCTCTCTTGTAGTTGTAGGGATTATTACATTTCTTGGGACCATTTTAGCTAGAAAATAGGAGGAACCATTCAAAGATGCTGACCCATAGATTCAACCCAAATTCAATGTTGGAGAGAAAAGAAGTGGTATGTAAGTGTGGGGGGAGTCTAGAGAAAGAGAGAGAGAGAGAGAGCAAGAGAGAGGAAAAGGAATGTCATTTTCATTGCATTTGTGTCCTTTTAAATGCTTATAAAAACACCATGTTTTTCAGTGCCACAGTTGAAATGGTTATAGGCAGGCAGTAGTCCTTCTCAAACATAAACAACACACACAATCACATAAAAACACACACTCTCTCTCACACTTTATCAGAATCAGAAGAGATTGCAGAGCCAGCAGCTAGCAGAGGGACACAGTGCCTTTTTCATTAAATTTTAGAGCAAAAAAATAAATGACTACCAGTTGAAGAACTACTATTTCTTTTTCTTTCTTGTTTTTTTTTTCCTTTTTTCTCTTCTTTTGCTTCTACTATAAAACACTAAAATATGAAAAGAAGAAAAGACTGAATAAAACAGCAAAAGGACGATCTATCAGTTTGATTTTTCTTTCACAAGTTCAACCAAAGCAAAGGTGAAAGACAGAGTGAAGGTGCACCAAAAAAGGTTTCCATTTCTCTCTTTCCTTTTCTTTGCTTTACTTTCCTTTTTTTTTTTGTTTTGGTTTTGGTTTGGCAGTCTTGGGACCACGTGCTCCTCTTTCCCCACCTTTTAATGCAGCTTCCTTTTTTTGTCTATTGGATAGCTATGAATGGCACTTACGTTATTTTCAATTGCTTTAGGGTATGGTTTGAAACGGCTCAAACACTTACGTCCTCTAAAGAGAAAAGGAAGGACTAATACATTACATTGTCACAGCATCCTAATAATTAAATAACTTTCATGCAATGGAGAGGGAAGATAAGCAAAGAGAGGTATGTGATGTAACTATTGCAAAAGCAAGAAATTCATCAAGGCTTTCCCCTTAATATATTAAAATATTTGTTTTTGAGGAAGGACCGCCGGGGTCATTGTCAGGATGAAAAGAAGTAAACGAGGGGTGAAACAAAGTACTGCTCCTTTGCCAGCCAGAGAAAAGGTAAAAACTTAATAATATAAAAATAAAACTACTTATATAGTGTTATTTCTTCAGAAAAGTTGGGGGAAAAAAAGTAGCTTTGTCTCCATGTCCTAATCTTGATTGATAGCATATAAAATCTTTCCCACATGGAATGCAGGAATGGGAGGAGATGGAAGAGGCCTACTACTACTAGAATAAGTGTGTATCATCAATGTATTGATATTATACACACCCCATGCACACACTATCAGACAAACACATCCTCATCTCTATTCCACTTCCTTCTTAATTGTAATGATGGGGATACATGAGATTTTCATTACCCCATATTTTCTTATCGAAGTTTTTTAGGTAAAGTTCTCCATATTTTTAATTAAAAAAATATTTTTATATTAATATCTTTTAAAAAATTTAATATAATTATTTAAAAATATGATAATATCTGGAACCAAGTTGAAAAGATTTTTATCTAAAGCTTGATTTGAATCGGATTGTATGTAAGATATGTTTATCTTTGAGTCAAACATTCCAGTAAAAATATTTTTAATTAAAAGTTTCACAAACTTTACTTAAATCTTACCCTAAAATTTAAAGACAAGCCTTTCAAAAATTGATTAGCTTAAACATAATTGTCTGTCAACTTAACTTACTAATTAATTGGTATGATAAAAATCTATGTAGGAGATTTCAAACATTTTTGTATGGGTGTTACCTTTGGCAGACTATTTCAAACAAGGCCATCATGACTCAGTGGAAACATTTGAAACCAAAACACAGGTACTGCAAGCAAAAGCTCCTTTATAGCATTGGGCTTCGAGTGAAGGAATGGGCCTAAAGCAAGGGGCTTGAGTCCAGAGCTAAAAAAAAAAACAAATCAGGTTTGGGCCTAAAACGTTAAAAACTTTCAACTTTGTCCTGACATATAATATTCATGCAAATTCTTTTCAAATTATTAAATTCCATTTTGTTTTACCTATACATTTCAAAACAACAATAGAAATAATTATTAGTAGTGAATAATCTTTCATAGCATCATAATTTATCATATGCACTTAAGTTGTAAAGTAAAATATAAGAAAAAGAGAATATAACAAATTATAGCTTTATATTGCGAGTTCAAAAGGAAACATGGAACCACGTGTAATCTCTACATATATAACATAAGTTTTTTATAACAATCTTTTTCTACTTTTATGCTGTTAACGTTGGTTCTGCTCAACTCCACAAGCACAAAATAAGGTTATCTTCGTGATGGGTGCAACAGCAAGAGGAAAATCTACACTTTCCATTGACCTTGCAACTCATTTTCTTGGGGAAATAATCAATTCGGACAAGATCCACGTTTGGACAGGGCTTGACAAAATTACAAACAAATTAAAGTGGCGGTGGGAGACTCTCGTGGCATGCCACAACATTTGTTAGGGATTATGGATCCTGAATAAGATTTTACCATGGATGACTTTTTCCGTCATGCATTGAAAGCCATTGATACTATTCTGAAGATGACCACATCCCAATCATTGCCGGCCGGTTGAATTCCTATATGGAGAAGCTTGTGCAGGATCAGGATTTTAAGTTTTGAGAAAATCATGACTGTTGTTTTAATTGAGTGGATGCCTCGAACACGTAGGAAAACGATTGATCATATGGTAACGACCGGTCTTGTGGCGGAAGTTCATGCAATTTTGTTCCTGGAGCAGGTTGTACTCGGGGAATCAGATGGGCTATTACGGCTCTAGATGGAGAACTATTTTTTGGTCGAGAAAAAATTGAATGTTGATGAGGCTACGATAAGTGAGATTCTCAAAACTGCTTTTGAAGAGATCCAAACCAACACTCGAGAAGTTGGTAGACTCTCAACAGCAAAAGATTCAACGGCTTAGAGTCGAGCTTGGATGGAAAATGCAGTACATGGGAAAGATGCTGAGGATTCATGGAAGGAGGAGGTGCTGAAGAAAAGTTTAGAAATAGTGGGTGAGTTTCTAAAATTAGGGCTAAGCAATTAGTCGATTGAAACCGCTCAATCGACCGTTTTGACAGTTTTTGGATTTAGTTAATTGGCTCTGATTGATGACTACAGCTTGGGTGATTGATTGGCTCGATCGTCGATTGGGAACCCTTCCCCTCGACGTTTTGAATAACCTACTCTTTTTTTTTTATTTTATTACTATGGAGGGAATTGGAATTTGGTGGGGGGGGGGGGGGGGGGGGGGGGGGGGGGTGGAATTACATATGTAACCCCTTCATTAATTCGCCTTTAATTCTGGCAACCCTTGACCTTGACATTTTCAAACTCTTCTTTTTGCAACTGCAACAGTAGACCAGACGCCATGCTGCAGCCTGAGCTATGAGCCCTCCTCGCCTCTCCCGCTGTAGTCATCAGCTTGAGCCTTCTTAGCTAGCCAACCTTCCTTGCCAATCACCAGCCTCCCATAATCTATTGATCGTGGTCGGTCATTGTCATGATCCAAACCTAGGAGTCTCTGATTGATGCACAGGGCCAGCAAGTAAGGCCCGCAAGACCCAAGCAAGCCTTAGAAATTCAATCACAAACCATATAGCCAAAGGACTTACACATAAAATATTCTCATAATATAACTTAAATTCAAATACATAAGATCATCCCTGACACATTGTTCAGACATCATACCTAATACAATATTCATAAGGTCGTATATTAGCCAACAAATGATTTCGTACTTGACAACCCTCACACAAGTTTAGTAGCACAACGTGCCTACATATAAAACAAATATATCAAGGGTGGAAGCTTGTGACAAACTCAATGGAGTGACCAAATGGGATGGGGACTTATCGGATGCCGAAATCGATTTGTCTACAGATGACCCTCGTCACTCATTGACTAGTGAGCTATTTATTTGCATATGGCACAAACTAAATGAGTCATTTACTACTCATTGAG
The DNA here is from genome assembly GCA_036013995.1 of Theobroma grandiflorum. Classification (NCBI taxonomy): domain Eukaryota; kingdom Viridiplantae; phylum Streptophyta; class Magnoliopsida; order Malvales; family Malvaceae; genus Theobroma; species Theobroma grandiflorum. Next base: position 4,219,190 of record CP142127.1, read on the forward strand.
GGGTGTAGATAAAGGACACACACACACACACACACACACACACATATAAATATACATATATAGCATCCTCAATGCTAACAAAGTGCTCAAACAAACATCTCCAATATTAGGGGCATATTAGTCATCCCTACGAAATTTCCACAAATAGTATGTATCCATTAAACTTATCCTTAAAGCCAGTTGAAGTTATACTCCATCGGCACACTTTAGTTGCTAGAGTGTCATATCAAATCAAATCTATCTCTACCTCTCCGAGGCTATGTCACATCATGCATGACTCACCAAAGTTGAAATAAATCGAATTTTGTGGTTATTAACCGATGAAATTGAAAATCAGTCGATAGAAAGGCATAATCTTACCTCTAAAAGAGTTTTTTAAGCTCCAATTCACTCTAAATTGCTTTAAAAATTTGTTTAGGGGTAAGGGTTTTCAAAGTGGTAGAGAGAAAAAAAGGGTTTAAGGTTTGTTTAAAATGGGTAGATGGCCCAAAACTTTTTTTATTTTTGCCAATACCTAGTGATGTAGCGATACATGTGGGAATGTATCGATACATTTTCATAGATTTTGTCTAAATCTATGATACATTGCCCAATGTATCAATAAAAATGAGGCAAAACGCTCATTGCCCCTCATGTATCAATACATAGAGGAAATCTATCAATACTTTTTCCACTAGGTGCTCTTTGCTTCAAATCGATCTATATATTTGGATAATGTATCGATAAATTTTCATCTTTATTCAAATTTATTGATACATCCTTGAATGTATGGATAGAAAATCTCTTGTACGCCTTATGTTATTCATTTTGCCAAGAATGTATTGATACATTGAGGAATGTATCGATATATTTTCCGCAATAGGAAGATTTTCAATGTCCTAAATTTCTAAAAATCTAAACTTGGCACTCCAAAATCGTTCCCTATTGATATCACACTACAAACTATTCATATAACTCAAATCCATACACATATATCCTCGAATATCACATAAAACTTAAATTAAAATCTTAAGCTATTGGATTTATCACATATTTTCATAAAAATTTGCCTAAATGTAAAAATGCATATTCCCTTACACTTGGCATACTTAACAAATCATCAAAGTCCTGAAAACTTAATATATTTCATAAATCATCCTTCGTTAACTTAGTTTACATCAAAAATTAAGGTGTTATATTCTCTTTTCTTTATAGGAAATTCATCCTCTAATTTAATTACACACCACAAGTCAAAACATATGTTAAACCTCAAAAAGGTGGCAATATTTTTCTTGAATTTCCTCTTCAAGCTCCCATGTGGCTTCTGCAATCGAATGGCTTTACCATAATACTTTTACAGTAGTAATGTCTTTGGACTGAAGTCGTTTTACTTGCCGATCCAATGTGGCTATGGGTTGTTCCTAATAACTAAGTCCGTCTTGTAACTAGAATTCATCATATTGTATCACATGCGAAGGATTGAAAACATATTTCCTAAGTGTGGATACATGAAAAATCAGATGAACATCAGACAAATTAGGCAGTAACGCCAAGTGATAAGCAACTGCGCCAATGCACTTTAGCACCTTAAAGGGTTTGATGTACCTAAGGCTCAATTTCCCTTTCTTTTCGAATCTCTTAACTCTTTTGGTTAGTGAGATTTTCAAAAACACATAGTTGTCAACCTTAAACTCCAAAGGTTGGCGTCGATTATCGATGTAAGATTTTTAACGACTTTGAGCCATTAGAATTCTTTCTTGTATCACATGGATACTTCGCTCAGCTTCTTGGACTATTTTTGATCCTAAGAGTTCTTGTTCCCTAACTTCAAGCCAACTAATGGGTGACCTACATTTTCATCCATGTAGAGCCTCATACGGAGCCATACCAATCGTGGATTGATAGCTATATATGCAAACTCAGTTAAAGGAAAATAATGATCCCATGAGAGTCTAAAGTTGAAAATAATTGCTTTCAACATATCTTCGAGTGTTTAAATGGTGCGCTCAGATTGACCATCCATCTGTGGGCGGAAGGCTGTACTAAAATCCAATCTTGAGCTTAAGGCCTATTGCAGTTTCGTCCAAAACTAACTTGTGAATTATAGTTCTCTATCGAACACTATCATTATCGGAACACCATGTAGCCTTACAATCTCATTGATATAAATTTAGGTGTACCAAGCTGCTCCATATTTAGTCTTCATCGACAAAAAGTGAGTTGACTGAGTTAGCCGATCTATTGTGACCCAAATAGCATCATAGCTTCCTTTAGCTTGTGGTAAACTCGTCATAAAGTCATTGCCACATGGTCCCATTTCCAATCAGGTATCGATAGTGGTTATAGTAGTCCTAAATGTCTCTGATGTTCGGCTTTCACATGCTAACAAGTTAAACACTTAAAGACATATTTAGTCACGTTTCTCTTTAATCTTGGCCACTGGTACGTAAACTTCAAATCATGATACATCTTGGTGGCTCCGGGGTATATCGCATAAGCTATAACGTAAGTCTTTTCCAAAATTTCATTTCTCAAACCATCCGTATACAGCACGTAAACTCGTGATCGAGATCTCATTAAACCATTAGTGTTGTACATACACTCTCGAGCTCTATCTTCTCTCATGTCCTTAAATATTTTCACCAAATATTCATCCTAATCCTAGGTAGCTTTAATTTGATCTAAAATCATTGGTCCGACTTTAAAATGTGCCAATAAGGCATTAGAATTATTAACCTTAAAATGTACTATCATATTGCCCAGATTATATAAACTTTGAACTAAGGATTGTTTCTTTACAGTTACATGTGTTAAACTCCCCATTGACTTCCGGCTTAGGGCGTTTGCCACCACATTTGCTTTGTCGAGATGGTAGAGTATGGTGCAGTCATAATCTTTCAATAACTCTAGCCACCTACGCTGTCTCAAATTCAAATCTCTCTGTTGAAATATATACTTCAAGCTCTTATGATTAGTTTATACTTCGCAGGTCTCTCCATACAAATAATAACTCCAAATTTTCTAGGAAAATAAAAATGTTGCCATCTCCAGCTTTTGCGTAGAGTAGTTCTGTTCATGCCTTTTTAATTATCAAGAGGCGTATGCTATAACTTTTCCGTGTTGCATCAACATGCAACCTAATCCAATCCATCATGCATCATAATACACTGTATAGCCTCTGGATCCACATGGTAGGCTCGACATAGGTGCAGAAGTGAGACAAAGCTTAAGCCTTTGAAACTAGCCTCACATGTATTAGAGCAATTAAACTTAACTACTTTCTGAGTCAGTCTTGTCAAAAGGGATGCAATTTTAGAAAAATCTTGCACAAAACATTTGTAATGCCCAACTAAATCTAGAAAGTACCTAACTTTTGTTATAGATGTTGGCCTTAGCCATTTCTCCACATTTTTTACTTTTCTAGGAAAAACTTGTACCCTTTTTCTAGACACAATGTATCTTAAGAAATTGACTTTACTCAGCCAAAATTTTCACTTAAAAAATTTAGCATATAATTTATGCTCCCTCAACGTTCACAATACGATTTTTAAGTGCAGCACATGTTCTTTTGGGCTTTTAGAATACACCAATATGTCGTCTATGAATACGACCACAAATTTATCCGAATATGCTTGAAACACTCTATTCATTAAGTCCATAAAAGCTGTAGGGGCATTAATGAGTCCAAACAACATCACCATAAATTTTCATAATGTCCATAGCTTGTGTAAAACACTGTTTAAGGTATATCACTTTCTCATATTCTCAATTGGTGCTATCTCAAACGTAGATCAATCTTAGAAAAACACACTACACCCTATAACTTGTCAAATAAATCATCGATCCTCGGGTGTGGATACTTATTATTTATTGTCACCTTATTGAGTTGTTGCTAGTCAATACACAATCGAAGGCTACCATTCTTCTTTCTAACAAATAGCATTGAAGCCCTCTAAGAAGAGACATTTGGGCATATAAAGTCCTTGTTAAATAAATCCTCCAATAGTTCCTTAAGTTCTCCTAATTCAGTTGGTGCCATTTGATAAGGAGGTATAGAAATTGGCTTTGTATTGAAAATCAAATCAATATAAAATTCAATCTCTCGTTCAAGAGGCAATCTAGGCACTTCATTTGGAAACATATTCGAATATTCACCTACTACTTGTACAAAATCCACACTTCTTTCATTTAGTAATTCATTTCTTGCCATTGTTAGATACCTTTATTCTTTTTGCCTTGGCATTTTTCTAGTGGTCATATTTGACACATTTTTTGCAAACATTGGATTGTCATGCCCATAAATTATAAATGAAGGTTCCTTTGGGAACTTAAAGTTCATAAGTTTAAGGTAGCAGTCTATCTTAGTCCATTCCCAATATCACATCAAAGTCCAAAGTGAGTAATAACACCAAGTTAGTTAACATGTCCTTATCTTTAATACGGACCACACAGGACTTATACATATACTCAGCCATAAACACCTTTTTTAAAAGGGAAGTCACAATCAAGGATTCATCCATACTAATATAAAACCTATTCAGCTTCGGTACAAAGAGTTGTGACATAAAGGAATATGTTAATCTAGGATCAAATAAAACCAAAGCTTTGGTACCACAAATAAGAAGTGTACTTGTGACCACTGCATTAAGAAGTATATTGTGAGACTCTGTTAAGCTCGATTAAAAAATGGTATTGTACCGAGTGGTACAACCAAGTTAAATCGAGCCTTGAACTAGTTCAACTAGAAATTCTAAGAGGAAATTGAAAATTTTAAAACCCACAGAATGACTTAGAATAGTGATTCAGAGTTCAAGGTCCAGTTTGGAGTTAATCAGGAAAATTGACCGGTTAGGGACAAAACGATCATTTTGTCATTTGACGATAAAATGAAGATTTTTAGTAAAGATTTGATCACATTTGACCAAGATTAATTATATGAAATATAATTATGATTATTGGAGTATAAAATGAAGTTTAGTAGTGAAAAATTTTGATTCTCGATATTTTTGGAGCACAAGGGTAAAATGGTAATTTTACTACAAGAGGACCAAACAAAAATTTTTAGAAAAGATTTTTACCCTATTTGATTAAGATTGATCTATATTAGTGTTATTTGGGGTTAGAAAGTGAAAATAATGTAATTTCGGTACATTTCGGAGTATATGGGCAAAATCGTAATTTTTCACCCTAAGAGCAAATCGGTAAATTGTCGCCCTAGTACTTGTTAAGACCAATGGATTTTATTTGTGGTAGAATTGGATAATTACAAGAATATTTGTGGTGGAAAATTAAGTAGAAAAAGTTAAAATTTTGTAATGGACCAATGGCTTTATGCCATGTGTCAAGCCTTAATATTTTAATATTAAAGCATAAAAATCAGCCAGAAAATCCATTTTCTCTCACCAAAATCGGCATGAACTAGAATTGAAGGGAAACAAAAGAGAACAAAGGGGAAAAACAAGAAAACTAGCCAAAAATCAAGGGAATTCAAGGGTTTTTCAAGAATCAAGCCAAACAAAGGTAAAATTTCTTTAGATTTACTTTATACCTAGCTTACCCATGCTTTTGTTCTTGATTTCCATGGTTGAATATTGAGTTATCATGATGAATTCAATTCTGAAAAATGGGTATGAAAGGGAAATTAATGTTGGATTGGCTTGATTTTAGACTATGTTGATGTTTAAAGATAGTTAAGCATGGTTATGAACAAAAACACAAAAGAAATATTAAATTTCTCTAGGGTTCTTTGTTGGCCGAACCATGAGGGCTAAATATCAATGGCGGATTATTTTTACTTCAAGGAAAATCGCTTGGAAAATGATGAATTAAGGTGAAACAGTTATGTAGGAAAAAGTTCGGTGCTAGGGCACCAAATGACCGAATTTTTCTATAAGGAAATGTGAGGGTTCTAATGCTGAATTTGGCTTTATTTGAATCATATGTGGTGAATTAAGGTTTTAGAGGAGGAATGAAGTAATTTGGAGGTGATTTGGACATAATATTCAATTAATCGGGTGACTGGTCAAATTTAGTCGATACCGCGATTAAGCGATATTCAGACACATATTCGCATTTACATATCATGCACTAGTAATTTAAATTAGTTTATATTAGCTTTGGGGTAATATAGTAAATTCTTTAATTTTATTCTATGTCAAGGTGGTGAGATTTCCGAAAAAGGTAAAAAGATCGCGCCTGAGGACCGTTAGTCCGAGTACACTAGAAATCTGGATTTTTCGACAACTGTGAGTGAATTTGCATTTCAAATTAGTTTTGGGAATATGAACGTACTTGAATAAAATGCTTGAATGATTTTATTCAACTCTCTTTAAAAAGAAAGGGAACTTGGGAACAAGCCTTTAGTGTAAATTATTTCTATGATGTTAAATGTGATTGCGATGCATCTGTGTATATCTGTATGATGCCTACATGTATTGTTGAGAAATTTATGTGAAATTTGAGTGTGTTGAATCTGTGTACTTTCATATTATGCTGATATGCATTTTTAATAAATTTTGACGAATTTGATGTAACTGCGTATGTGCGAAGTGGCAAGTGAAATGGCAATAATGATGTGCGAGTATGAAGTGCACACATGGTTATATTGTTACGTGTGAGTAGGGAGTGCACATATGATGATATTGCTTGGTGTGAATAGGGAGTGCACCAGAGCTGAAGAGAGTGGGATGGTGTGTGGTGCGAGTAGGGAGTGCACCAGAGTTGAAGAGAATGGGGTGGTGTATGTAACTAGACATGATTTTATATATGTGTATGTGTGATATGGTGTGCATGATGGAAAATATGATTTGTATGTTATGTGAAACCCTTGTTCTGTGACGGTTTGTAAACAACCGTTGGTTTTACTACTTTGATAGAATGATCGGTGTAAATTCAAGGATATTTAATTCTTGAATGCGTAATAAATTTCTGGGTAAGGGAAAAAGGGTTTGGAATAGTAGTTAGATGAAAATGGCCTTATTTTCAATCAATGCATCACGATTATCAAATTTCTTGGCTATTGTTGCTTGTTCCCCTCTAATATTCACTCATTGAGTTTCGTACTCACGTTTTATAAAAATTCATGTTTTCAAATCAGGAGATTGTTGGACCCTAGATTGAGGAGTCCCCGTAGTGCATCTCTTGGGTATGTGTCTGGCATTTGATAGTGATCCCTTTTATTGTAAATGTCTCTGCTGGAAGTCATGGGTCCTTTTGTATTGTGAATACACTCAAGCAATGTAAATATGTGTATGCAATGTAAATTGCTAAATACATGACTGGTATAGTGCATGCATATTATTATCGATAATGCCATTATGATTTGGCTATGTTCACACCCAAGAAAAGGTATGTGTGTATATATGATATGATAAATTTGTTAAGCAAAGGTAAATGGATAGGCTTGCTTGGGCTTGGTGAGCTATGCTCATTGAGCTCATGAGCCGATCATAGCCCGAGAAATTGGGTTGTGACATATACTTGTAACCATTACATTAGAAGTTTGACCATCTTGCTGTGTTAGAGCAAACATTGGTGCTTGACCTCCACCATCATTACCTGGTTGTGTCAATTTACCTCAAGATGTTGAGGCTATACCCTTGCCTTTGTCACCTCTAACATTTCTCCTAGTTGGTGTCATTCTAAATGGAGTATTTGACACTTGTCTCCTATATACATGATCAACCTCTACCGATTACCTCTGTATTGGCCAATCTTTCATCAAATGCCTAAAATGGCCATATCCAAAACAAAATCCAACTATTCTATGCCATGGTCCACCATGTGCCTTCCTATAGTAATTACATAAACACCACTCTATCTGGGGCCTAAGTTGGATGCCTCGCTAGATTGCTCTCATCTAAAAGTTGGCCTAAATAAATCCCTATTCTTGGGTGGCTTGTGTGTAAGAGTGGTTCCTTCACGACTCTAATGGCGTATAAACGTTAGGCTTTTATTCGCACTAGAATCTTTACGACTTTGTTGGCCTTGTGTCTGAGCTCTTCAACCCCTAACTCTTTCTAATCTAAATTTTATTCTCTTGTTTTTAATCATTTTAGCCATATCCACCACTACTGCATGAAAGGCAAACCTCTAGGTGCAAGAACTCTAAACAACGGCTTAATTAATCCCCTAATAAATCTCTTGATCCTCTTTTGCTTAATTAAGACCAAGTTAGGAACATATCTTGATAATTGGGTGTATTGGACATCATACTCTGTCACCGTCATGTCTTGGGTTTGTATTAATGTCTCAAATTCCTATGCCTTTGCGTCTTTCATGTTCTCAAGCAAGAAGTGATCCAAGAAAGCTTAGACAAATTTTTCCCATGTTATTGGGGCTGAACTAGATGGTGTACTCATTTTGAGTGACATAAACCATATTCTGGCCACATCCTTTAATCTGAATCCTGTTAATTCCACTGATCGATGTGTGGAGTATCCTAAAGTTGAACAAATACACTCTATATCTTCTAGAAATCTTTATGGATTTTCCTCCATATTTAAGCCAATGAAAGACGGGGGCTTTAACTTCATAAAATTTGCCAAAGTAACCTTAATATCCCATATCTGATGTTCACAATGGGGCATGTAGTTTGGATCTTGTGAACTAGAATCAACCCATTCCTCGGATTATGCTTGTCTTCTACTATGGAACTTAGCAAATTCATTATGCAGACTTTGCAACCCTACTACCAAATCCTTTAGGGTGACACCTACTCTTATAGGGTAGTCATCTCTAACTCTCACATTCTCATCACCTGTATACATGTAATTGGGTTTCACATTTTGAGCACGTCAAGTTGCTCTACTTCTACCATGGCTTCTTGATGTGGACACTCATGGTTGTTTTATAGGTTCTTTTGAGGTATCTTGTTCTCTTATGGCTCTTGAGGTAGCTCTCGTCTTAGGTGTTATCTTATACCAAGATGAAGTAATATTGAGTTCAAAATTTCAAAATTCGTGGTTCAAAGAGTTAGCTTCCTAAATACTTGAGAGTTTGTGTAGCCTCCTGCTTATAATCTAGATCGCAGTCATTAACCATGAATAAGACTCTACACTAATCCTAACACTTCACTGATAGACATAAGATGACCTAAGGCACTATAAATCTAGGTGCTTTGATACCAAATTTGACATAACGCAAACCTAAGGGTTCATGATTGACACATGAGTCTAGTAGGCAAGGCCCATGAGACTGAGCAAGCCTAAAAAATTCAATCACATACCATATAGCCAAAGGACTTACGCATAAACTATTCTCATAATATAACTTAAATTCAAATACATAAATCACCCCTGTCACATTGTTCATACAGCATACTTAATATAATATTTATAAGGCTAGACATTGGCCAACAAATGGGCTCTTACTTTACAACCTTTACACAAATTCAATGGCACAATGTGTCTATATATAAAATAAATATACTGAGGGTGGAAGCTTGTGACAGACTCAACGGAGTGACCAAATAGGATGGGGACCTACCAAATGCCAAAATCAATTTGTTCATATATAAGTGTTCTCTAGCTTAGGCATGTTCATCTAGGCCTACATATATGTATTAGTACCAAGGTAACGCATTTATCATGCGTTATGAATCACATGCATTTTAATTAAACTCTTTCATAGTGACAATCGGAGATGTTCCCACCACTAAGCTCAACTTCAGTGTCCAATTGTTCTCTAGCTCACAAACGAGTCAAATAGCCTAATTCCCCCTTAAAACACATCAAATGTCAAAATATAAATAAATTCATGGCTATTGAAAATGCCTAACTTTTCATAAATAACTAAATTTTTAGCAGTCCAACATTCAAGCTTAAATCTTTTAACAATGAAAAGAACTCATACCTTAGAAGTTTGGTTGCATAAATCTAAGCTCCCAAATTCTAACAAATTGAGGGGGACTCACCAAAGCTGGAATAAATTGAATTTATTGGTTGCTGACCGATTAAATTGAAAATCAATAGGTAAAAAAGAATAATGTTACCTTTAAAGGAGTTTCCTTAGCCTTAATTTACTCCAAATGGATATAAAAATCTGTTTGAGAGTTAGGGTTTTTGGGGTGGTAGAGAGAAAGGGTGTTAGGGTTTGTTTTAAAATGGTTGGATGGCCCAAAACCCTTTTTATTTTTGTCAATATTGATTGATGTACCGATACATGTGGGAATGTATTAATACATTTACATAGATTTTGTCTAAATCTATCGACACATTAGGCAATGCATCGATAGAAATGAGACAGAATGCTCATTGCCTTACATGTATTGATATATGAGGGAAATCTATTGATACTTTTTCCCCTGGGTGGTCTTTGCTTCAAATTTACCAATACATTTGACAATGTATCGATAGATGTTCATCCTTATGCAAATTTATCAATGCATCCTTCAATATATCGATAGATGATAACTCAATGATAAAGGTTTTTTACCATATTTTGATTATTAAAAATAGCTAAGTCCTTATGTTTTAAAATTATTTTAGGTAGCTTTTATGTTTTTCATTATTAAGTTTAATACATGTTGGAATTCTTTAATTTTAGTAATTTTAGCTCTTATTTATGTTAAAAGTCCTAATTTAATCCATCATTAATTTAGTCTTTGTTTTGAAGGTGTGCAAGTGCATAAAACTTCGAGACGGTGAACTGAGCAAGGATGATTAAGTGTAAAATTTTCTAAATATATTTTGGTATTTTGACCATAACTCTCTCTAATGAAGTCCAAATGAGATGATTCCTAAACCAATGGAAAGATAAGAGGAAGAGCTACAATTTATTTACCACTTTGCCCAGTTCTGATCAGATGGTGCTCAAAATCCTTGTTGAAGTTGGAGCATTGTAGCAGTTTGCATAGACTAAACATGATGTAGTATTTTGAGCATATCTTTCAATTAATAAGTCCAAATGATGTGATTCTTTATCGGTTGAAAAGCTAAGAGATAAAGATACAACTTTCATGTTTACCATTTTATTAGGTTCAGCTTGGAAGAAGGCAAAAATCATGTCACAAGATGAAGCAGTGTAGTAGGGACAACATAAGAGAGGATCACCATCATGCTACCTAAGAGTAAGGCATTGCAGTGTTTGATGAGTTACCAAAAATCCATTATTAATGGGATTTTAGAAGCTAGGGCTTTTGGAGCTTATTTAAAAAGTCATTTTCAGAGGTTTTGAATGCATGAGGCAACAAGCAATGTTTTTGGAGAAAAAGTGTAAAAAACAAAGCAAGAAAGCATGAGAATTTGACGGAAAATCAAGATCACAAAGCTTCAACTATTAGTTTTCTCTCTCTACTTTTTTGTTTTTCTTATTATCTTGACTTGGATTAATGGCTAATTTTCTTTGAATGAAGTTTTTAGTAGATATTATGAGCTAAACTATTATTCTAGGATTGTGGTGGATTTCAATATGCAATTTGTATATTTGTTTTTGTTTTATTTACTATGAATGGGTATTGTTTTGCTTATTCAAATCTGTTCTTAATACTTTTAACTGCCTCGTTAACAATTAACTGATTTATGAATCTAATTGAGAGTTGACAAAGAGATTTTAGATTAGACTAAGATTTGAATAGTATATGTTCACATCATTTAGGTGATTTGATTCGTGATTCGAATAAACATACACCAATTGTCATACATAGCCAAATTAGAACACTAGCTTAATGAACCTTATTTAATTGATTTTTATAGGCATATAGTGATCAAATTAAGTTAGAAATTTGTGCAAGCATTTTGATGAAGATTTGTACATAGCTTTGGATTCTAGGTTAGTACAACCACCCTTAAATGTAAATAATAAGAGAAACTGGTATAAGATAAAGTGTTGAATGAATCCATAATCCTAGGCTTTAATCTATTGCCTTTCTCTAGTGATTTTTTAGTTTTTATTAATTAGTTAAGTGTTTCCTTAAATTTATTTTAATTAATTTTCTAAAAAATTTAGTTATTTAAATAAGATTAATTTGTCATAATTTTAGTTTTTAGTGAAGATTTAGGAACAAATCTCTATGGGATACAATTCTAGACTTACTGTCTATATTACTTGTTCGGTAGGTATACTTGTGTATGCAAAATTGACAATAAGTTTTTGACACTGTTGCCAAGGATTTGTGTTTTCGATTTATTTTACTAATATTAAAATTGATAGATTAATCTTAATTCGAGTTTTTCTTTCTTTGTTCTTTGGGTACTTTTGGTAGAGGTGATGAATTATTGTAACTATCAATTGCCATTTGAATAATTTGTGCCTAGGAGCATTGCTAGTGATTATGAATTAGCTATTAGTGTTTTAACTGGCCAAGTATATATTTTATCTCAAAGAATTGACATTTGGGGTGTTAATGTTTTTCAGAGTCCTTTTGTGACATGCGAGCTTTGTGGAGATAAGCATTCAAGTGATTACTATCTAGCCTATGATGAATCAATGTAATTTGATGGAAACTTCAATGGCTAGTAAAACAATTCATACTCCAACAATTACAACTTAGGGTGGAATCACTTAAATTTTTCTTAGAGTGATAATCAGGGTCTTACATATTCTTTAGAGCCTGTTTTCCACAATGGTTTTAAGTCCCAAGTTAGAGCCACTATTCCTGAGAAGAAGCCAACTTTGGAAGAGATGTTAATGCAATACATGGCCAAGAATAATGCATACATGGCAAATATGGATGTAGTCATTCAAAGCAACGAAGCATCAATGAGAAATATTGAGTCATATGTGAGTCAACTTATTAAAGACATCAATAATAAGCCTTAAGAAACTTTACCAAAAAATATTGAGTCTAATCCTAGACGAGAAAAATATGGTAAGCATCTTGATGAGGTAAATGGCAAGAATGTGGTAGATGATGAAGGTAAAGTAGATCAATAGAATACTTCCAACAATTAAGTTCACGATGAAAAAGTTAAGTAAGAGGAGGAAGTATTTACACCATCATAAGTCAAGCCATATGTGCCTCTCATTCATGTTCTAGATACAACTGATGAGTTACCTAAGAAGGCTGTTAATATGGAAAATCCAAAGAAACTCTTTAAAGGTTGTTTGGTTCAAGATGCAACAACAAAGGATGTGAATGAAAAACTCAGAAATGTTACACATGTTTTGAATGCTACACCAAAAGTGCATTATTCCAGAAGAACTTGATTTGAGAAGTCAAGTAAAAGTTAGCCTATTCCACCACCTTGGGTTGAGCAAGCACCAAATCTTGAGTTAAAGCCACTATAATTTCATCTTAGGAGGAGGCTAGTTTCACACCTCAAGCTGTTTTCATGCAAACTTAAAACTCTTTAGAGAATGAATAAAGACGTCAATCAAAGTCAAGCTATTGACTATAAAGAAATGCTTCTTAGAACGCAACCCAAGTTATATCTTTTTAAATTTAGTTGTTATTTTAGTTAGTTTTTGTTTTTCTATTTAAATAAGTAGTTATAACCTCTCACTAGCTTGTTTTGTTAAGTATGTAGGTTAGGAAAACATGAAAATAAGGAGAAAGAAAATTAAAACTTTCAATGCACTACCACCATTGTTAGGGGAGTTTATTTTTCTTATCTTTTTTTAGCTTTTCACATTAGGGACAATGTGCAATTTAAGTTTGGAGAAGGGTTTTATTGTTATTAGTTTTTATGATGTTTTTAGATTAGTTTATTTTTGTTAAATTTTTTTCATCATTTAATTTTATGCATATTTTAAGATTTTGAACTAGCATTAATTGTGCCAATTTATTTGATTTACTTATCCAGTGATGATAACTAATTATCTTATTAATCTTTTGCTTATAGTAAGCATGAATATTGTTTGAGCATTGTGTGAATTCTTATCCTTAGTATCATGATAGGATGAGATTTCCATATTTGAGCACTATATCTCTTGCATTGAAGTATTATGTACCTTTAGAAAAAGCTTATGTAAATGTAAAGTTTTTAAACATTGTTTGAAGTTTTAGAATTTGTTTGACTTTTCCTTAAGGCAAAATCCTTGGCTATACTTAGTTAGGGAAATGACTTAGGCCATCTTTGAACTGCTTAAGCCTTTCAAGCTAACCTAGTTACATTTTTATCCCTAGTGTACCCCTTTGAGCTTAAATTGTCCTTTTCTTTGATTAAACACATGAAAAAATTACCTTAGCCTTTAAGAAAATTTTCAATTTTACAACCCTTACTCTTAAGTATATATATTGTTTTAGGAAATATATGTTGAGCTATTTGATGGAAAAAATGGAAACGATGAAGTGTAGCACAAAATGAAAAATTTTTGTGAAGGATTCATCCTACTACCAATGAAGGAAACAAGTTTTGGGGTGTCGAATTGAGAATAAATAAAAATTTTGATGAATGAAAAGTGAAAGGAAAAGGAAAAGGTGCACTCGATGAAGAAAAATAAGGCTATATAGGTCCTAGAACAATTATGTGCTTAGAGTGAATTAAGCTACATAGTATCCCATATCCTACCTTGATCCTAGTTATACATTACAAGCTGAACAAAGTCCTAAGGATCCTTAGTTAAGTGCTAGCCTACATTAGTGGAAAGTGAGATGAAAAGCAAACATGTGAAACTCTAAAGTAGTTTGAAGTTTGTATAAGCATAAGCCTATTTGAAGTGCATGATATTCATTATAAGAGATTTCACAGACACATGAGAATCCATTAAAAAATGAGCTTGCATTTGAATGTAATGTGAACTTTGACAATATTTGTGTTTTACTTTGAGTTTGGAAAATGAAATAATTTATGAGGAAATTAAAAGTGTTAAGGACTTGGTGCAACTTACTCATAGTTTGATGTTTTTAACTATGTTATGTTATTTTTATCTTAGGTTTTGCTTGAGGACTAACAAAATAGTAAGTTTGGGGGGTGTGATAACTCTATGATATAGAGTTATTTTGACACATTTTGATTATTAAAAATAGCTAAGTCCTTGCATTTTAAAGTAATTTTAGGTAGTTTTTATGTTTTTCATTTTTAAGTTTAATACATGTTGGAATAGTTTAATTTTAGTAATTTTAGCTCATATTTATGTTAAAAGTCCTAATTTGATCCATCATTGATTTAATCCTTGTCTTGAAGTTGTGTAAGTGCATAAAACTTTGTGAAGGTGAATCGAGCAAGGATGATTAAGTGTAGAAGTTTTTGAATATATTGTGGTATTTTGATTATAACACTCTCTAAAGAAGCGCAAAATAGATGATTATTGAACCACTGGAAAGATAAGAGGAAGGGCTACAACTTTTATGCTTATTAGTTTACCCAGTTCTGATCGGATGATGGTCAAACTCCTTGTCAAATTTGGACCACTATAGTAGTCTGCATATACTGAACATGATGCGATAATTGCTGAATATCTTTCAATTAAAAAGTCCAAATGATGTGATTCTTTATCCATTGGAAAGTTAAGACACACGCTACAACTTTGATGTTTAACACTTTTCCTAATTTGGCATGGAAGAAGGCAAAAATTGCATTATAAGATGAAGCAGTGCAGTAAAGATAGTATAAGAGAGGAACACCATATTGACACTGAGAGCAGGGCACCGCGGTGCTCGATGAGTTACCAAAAATCTATTCTTGACCAGATTTTGGAAACTAAAGCTTTTGAAGCCTATTTAAAAGGCCTTTTTTAGTGGTTTTGAATGGAAGAGGCAACAAGCAATTTCTCTAGAGAAAAATGTAAAAAACAAAGCAAGAACACAAGAGAATTTGAGGGACAATCAAGATCATAAAGCTTTAACTATTAGTTCTCTCTCTCTCTACTTTTGTGTTTTCTTATTTTCTTGACTTAGATTAATGGCTAATTTTCTTTGAATGAAGTTTTTAGTAGATATTATGAGCAAACTATTATTCTAGGATTGTGGTAGATTTCAACAAGGAATTTGAATATTTGTTTCTCTTTTATTTACTATGAATAGGAATAGTTTTACTTATTCAAATATTTTCTTAATGTTTTAATTGCTTGGCCAATAATTAACTGATTTGTGAATCTAATTAAGACTCAACAGCGAGATTTTATATTTGATTAATGTTCGAATAGTGTATGTTCACGTCACTTAGGTAACCTAATTCGGGATTTAGGTGGGCATACATCAATTGCTATACATAGCCAAATTTGGACACTACCTTAATGAACTTTATTTAATTGATTCCTATAGCCATATAGTGACCTAATTAAGTTATGTATTTGTGCAAGCATCTCGACGAAGACTTGCACATAGTTTTGGATTCTAGGTTAGTAAAACCACTCATGGCTATAAATAATAAGAAAAGATGGTATTAGATGAAGTGTTAAATGAAGTTATAATCTTAGGCTTAAGTTTATTGCCTTTCTCTAGTGAATTGTTAATTTTTATTAATTAGTTTAGTGTTTCCTTAAATTTAGTTTAATTAATTTTTTAAAAAATTTAGTTACTTGACTAAGATTAATTTGCCATAATTTTTGAATTTAGTAAAGATTTAGGAACAAATCTTTATGAGCTACGATTCTAGACTTACTGTCTATATTACTTGTTTGATATGTATAATTATATGTGCAAAATCAACAACGATAGAAAATTCCCTATACACCTTATATTGTTCATTCTTCCAAGAATGTATTGATACATTGGGAAATGTATCAATACATTTTCCTTGTAGCCTATAGGCAGGTTTTCAACTTCCCAAACTTTCAAAAATCCAAACTTATCACCCTGAAATCATTCCCTGTTGATATCACGCTACAAACAATTCATATAACTCAAATCCGTACACATATATCCTTGAATATCACATAAAACTTAAATCAAAACGTCAAGCTATTGGATTTATTACATATTTTCATTTGCCTAAGTGTCAATATGCATATTCTCATACACTTGGCATACTTAACATATCATCAAAATATTGGGATTTGGCTTCATGCTCAAACATGAAAATAATTGAAAATAAAAGAATAACGTAGTGGAAAAATAAAGTAGCATTTAATCAGAAAAACAGCTGAATGTTATAGGATCAATGTTTGTGTTTTTTCATATAATTTTCAAATGAATTATGAACATTCATAAGTTTAAGAGTTACATACTTTGCTACAGATATGGTAATCAAGAGCCAATTAAATCCAAAAATGCTTGTGAGAAAGTAAGTAACCTGAAAAGAGAATAAGACAGTTTAAAATCCTATAGTCGTAATCTTTGCTTTTTCACCTTTAGGATTTATCAAATCTTCAGCCACCCAAGTGGTTGGCCTCTAGTAGTAATCCACACGGTGACCGAATAAGTCCTTTTCAAAGGTAGAAATTTACTTGTGCTAGTAAGTTTTGTTTCTAAAACAAAAAGACAAAAAATTCTTGCCGAATCTTATTTATGTTAGATAAAAAAAACTATTTTTCTTTTCTGATTTTTATGAAATGGCTAAGAAGTGACTAAAGGCTTAGAGTTTCAGTTGGCTAACATAACATATTTATATAGCGAAACTAAGTTGTAACTCTAGATACAATAGTTGTATTTTTATTCAATTAATTCCTTGTGAGCTTAATTAATTTTTTCACTTTATTTTGGTTTGTTTCAATGAAGTCCAACTTAATTAATTATCCTATTTAATCCCAATTATGTCATTTAATATGTGTGACCTATTAAGCTTTTAACATGTTGACAATAAATATAAATCTTAATCAAATATCAATTTGGTAATTGATTTATATTTATAGACCATAAGCGGCATCTAGCAATACATTATGACTACCCAAATATTAGAGAGTTAATTAAAGAATTTGACAAAGCCTTTCAATGATAAACCTCTTAGTGCAATACGGTTTTTTCTTCAAATATCTTGGATATGTCATAAAGCGTGGCTCAGAGTCTATTTATGACATTCCATAGTAGTACTTATAATTCATGACTACTTTTATGAATTTAGGAAACTAACTTTTCTCAAATTCATCATGTTTTAGCCAAAGACTTTATACAAGTTAATCAAGAATTGAGAACAAGTGAGATGCGTCCCCTCATATCACTTGGATGGTGAATCCTCTCATGACCTCTCATTCACCTTTGCATGCTTCATGGCATACCTAAAAACACTTTGTTTAGGCCTCTGGTCATTTTCAGACCTCGTAAGGGTAAAATCAAATCATGTCATTCCCTGTACAAGATGACTTGGTGTTTCAAGTCTAAGGACTAGTTGCACGACTATCATATGAGAACATATTCCATAAACACTTGAGTGAAATACAAAATGGAGTTCTCATAACGGGTCATGTTTAGTGAATTTGTTCTTTAACAAGCACTTACATGTTATTTTCAAGTATCCCATATACTTCAATCTATGAGATCAATTGCTTACTTCCCAAATAAAAACGCTTAACATGTACCAGTCTTTGAGCATTGTCAATGCCCAGTCTTGACAATACAATGATCAAGAATAATTTTAGGAACATAGCTTTGATGCATAATGATCTGATAATTGTAACAACTTTACAATTCTCTCGCAAGGCCTTTATGTTCCATGGGCTTCATCCAATTAGTACTTAATAACTCCTTATTATTGCACTAACATGAAGGAAAACCACTATCACATATAGTTATGTGATTAAGTATGCATTAAATGATAATATATATTCTTTGACCAATCTAATTGGCTCAAGGGCATATATTAACATAAAGCCCTTAAAACTTAACATGTTTTATAAATCATCGTTAGTTAACTTAGTTTACACCAAATTTTGGGGTGCTACAGTCATGGTTTGATGGGCTTCCCTCTTGTCTTGGTTGATGGCGGTTGATTCCACCATCTTGATCGACTTGGCCGATTATAGCCTTCTCCACGATAGAAACTAACTGAGCTTCCCAATGCTTACCCCTATCTAAAATAATGTATTAGTAAATAAACTTCAAAATTGCAACTCCCTTTTTTCGTTGTATCAAAAATGAAAAATTCTCTTAAATTTCTCGTAAAATCCAATATCGCATATTGTTTCTTTTTTAAAAGATTAACATTCATGTGTCAAGATTGTAAATTAGAGAAAAATATGGTATCAAATTAACAATACGTTACATTTGTTTGATTTGAGGTGTATATTTCTTGGTGATTGAATCAAACATATTTGGTAGGCTCTGGTACCATCATGTAATAATGTGGCAATGATTTTTTGCTAGAATATCTTGGGAATCATATATTACAAAATTGGAAACTAATTTAAAATGGCTAGCATTATTATAAATATAAAAGATGATATTGAATTTTGATTATGAATGATTTTAAACATAATTCTCTTGACTAATTTGGAAATTCTTCTTTAGGTATGAGTTTAATAGGATCATTATGAGAATATGGAGAGTGAAAAAAATTCAAAGTATGCTCATTTGAAAATTGTTGAAATTCCTTCAATTATTTAAAATAATTTATTTATATTTATCATTGTTGTTCTATATCTAATATCAAATAAATTATTTGATTTTATAATCAAAATTTTAAAACACAAGAGAGTAATTAAAGTATTAAATCATGTGCAATATGCATGTAAGACAGAAAACTAGTTATATATAGAGAAGGAATTTTTTGTTTCTCATAAAAAATTCACCCCTTATTTCTAGACTTTTCTTCAACACCTCATTCTCCCATGTATCCTTATCTTCTTTCCCCCATTTCTTGTGCATACATGTAGCATCTACTTCCATGCATCTCCCATTAGCCCCATACCTTCGATGTCAGATGCTTTGAAGTTGAGACTCCTCCAGCTTTGGAGTGATTATCTTAATCTCTTTATTAGCATTAGTGAGCCTCTTGCTTTTTGTAGCCTCATCAATATTTAAAGTGGGTTTTTGTCTCTAGAGCCCTAATAACCTCCCTGATTCCTTGAGTTTCGTCAGCCTTGGTAACAAATATCTCTCAAACTTTTTCCACTAAGTCAGCCATTACCACTTGACTCATTTTGTAACCTGTGTATACACAATCAGTAAAAAACCTTATATTATACATCTATATGTTTTAGTGTTCTTAAATGGTTAAAGTTTAGGTCATTTTCCTATATGTTGAAACTTGTTTACCCTTCTTTGTTTTATTGTTTCTATAGAATTGAATCAATCCATTTAACTTTATTAAATTCACATAAAGAAGGAGGATTAGTTTTTCATTTTAAAATCTCAAAATTTCTTGTCTTCTATTCATTTTCCTTCAATTTGCTCATAACTTTAATGATTTTCCTACCTTTGAATATATATATATATATATAGCATGAGAGACTATTATATGTTTTTTCTAAATATTTGTTGCATGTCTTAGGAAGAAAAAGTAATGACTAGAGGTCAAAAGAAGAATAAGGTTGTCTTTGTGATGGATGTAACAGTGACAGGAAAAATCTAAACTTTCGAGCAACCTTGCAACTTGTTTTTATGGCAAAATCAACTTAGTAAAAATCCAAGTTTTTCTTTAAAGGGCTTGAGATTATTATCCTCATAGTCACTAAGGAATAATCTTGTAAGCTTTGAGCAATGTTTATTTCTAAGGTTAATTATGCTTGAGGAATTAGGAGGGTTATTGGGGCTCCAAAAATGAAGAACCGCTTCATAGTTGTAAATAATACAAATGTTGATGAGACTACAAAAAGCAAGACATTCATTAATGCTAATGGAGAGATTAAATTGGTAAATTCTCAACTTTGAAAGATTTAACGGCTGAGAAATGAGCTTGGATGGGAAATGTATAGAATTAGTGTTATATTTATGCATAAGAAATGTGAAAAAAATGTTGAGGATGCATGGAAATAGGAGGTGTTGAAGACAAGTCTAGAAATAGTGGGTGAATTTCCAAAGTAACATATAACAACATTTCATGTATAAGAATGAAGTTTTGTTCAAGGAAAAAAAATGTTGGCATAGGAATTCCATTAAGAATTCCTATATATGTGTTCAACCTGAAAGCTTATTGCTCGATATTGACGCCCAAATGTAACCCTTATTTCTTGGCTAAATTCCTTTAGCCCATAAACTTGCGTTTTTCTTATCTTTTTCTTTTTGGTGGTAACTTGTAAATTATGATTAGTGCTAGATGGTGACAAAGCCATGCCCAGCTATGCCAGCCCCGTGCACATTGGTAGTGTTTGTAGGCTTTAAAGGTTTTTATTGTTGTTTGAGGGTTTTGATTTTTTGATAAGGTTTTCAAGGCTTGTAGGCTTTTGCTGTTGGAAATGGAAGAGTTTCTAGGAGATTAGAAGAGGAAAGAGATGGAGAAGTGGTTGGATTAAGAAGAACAGAGGTTGTGAAAGAAAGGAGGAGAAAAAAAAGGAAGTTGAAAAAAAAAGAGGGGAAAAAGAAATGAGGTTGCAGGAAAATGGGAAAAAAAAGAGGAAAGAAGAAGAAAAATCTTTTGAAACCAAAATAGTGTATTGTAGGAAAAGGCATCTAGGCCTGATGGGAATAAGTAGTTGCAGCCCACATCTTGGTGCTTCCATCTCCGTGGCCTGAGCATGTCTGGAAAAGAAGAGAGCTCGTTAAGCTCATGTTTTTGGACCTTTGTAAGCCCAAGTAGGTATAATTTTATGGGCTTGTTGGATAGTTTGTAATATTTAAGAGTCTTATATTGAAATATAATTATTCAATGTGACTGTTCAAAGGTAAATATAACTCTTAAAATCAGATAAGTGTTTTCAACAAACATAACTATGAAAGTTGTTCAGTAGATACATCTGTTAAAACACAATAGAAATATTCGTAAAAACAGTACAAACACATATGTTAAAACTTAACAAGACGCATTTGTTGAAATACAACAGATACAACTTTTCAATGTCTATAAAAGGAACATACTTCCAAAATAAACTTCATTCATTCAAAGGCATTTTACAATAGGCTTCTTGTATCTTGAAGAGTCTTTGTTTGCAAATCCCTATAGTAGGCAACAACTCTTTCTTATACTACTTATTCTAACAATTTTAAAGAGTTGTTTTAAATAGAGTCTAATCCAAATTTGAGATTTCAACTCATAAATCAAGAATTCATCAAACTTGATCGGTTTGATGGGATCAATTTCACTCGCTAAAGGGATAAGATGGTGTTTTTGCTCACAACCTTAAAAGTTTATTATGTTCTGGATCCGAGTCTTACTGTATTTCTAAAATTAATTGATGCAGATTTTGATGCATAAAAGGCAAAGAGAAAAATGCGAAGAAGATGAATTGATATGTCGTGGACTTATCTTAAATACTTTGACAGATTAACTATATGATCTTTACTCCAATCAAAAGGCTCCAAAGGAAATTCGAGCAGCCTTGGAGACTATTTACAAGAACAAAAAACGAGGTATTGATAAATTTTTATTTTTAAAATATTTTGAGTTTAAGAAAAGTAACAATCTGCCTATCATGGATCAAGTGCATGAATTACAAGTTTTAGTTTCAAAACTAAAAGACCATGAGGTTAAGGTTCTTGATGCATTATAAATAGGTGCAATTTTTTCTAAACTACCTTAATCTTGGAATAATTATACAAAATAGATTTTGAATTCTATGGAGTCTCTATTAGTAGAACAATTCATGACTCAAATGCAAATAGAATGTAAACATGTGCTCGTGATGCATTATTTCAGCCTTTTAATTTGAATGTGAATCTTGTGAGTCATAATTTTAATAATTTTGGAAGGAATTCTACAAAATCTAAGTCATCTGCACTAAAAATTTTAAGAGATGCCTTTAAGAAAAAAAATATAAATTGTTTCCCTTATAGAAAGAATGACCATATGATTAGTAAGTGCAAATTACAGAAGGTAGGAAAGAATTTTGGTTCTAAAAATCTTGAAAAGCAAACGTAATAGAAGTAGCTGTCAAGGAATAGGTTGTTATGGTTTCTACAATTAATATTGGAATGGTAACAAAATTGAATAGGGTTATTGATTCCAATAACAGTAAAGATTCGTGACTGCATTTTGGTGCTACAATTTATGTATGCAATGACAAAACTGGTTCAAGACCTACTAGGAAGTTAATAAACCAGAAGATATTTTAATGGTAAATCATGTTACAACTAAAGTTAAAGGAAAAGGAATGTTGAGTTGAATTTCACTTATGTATAGAAGTTGACATTACTCAATGTATTTCATGTTCCTGAAATTCGAAAGAATTTGATTTTTTCTATTTTGCTTGCAAAGAAAGGATTTAAACTTTTAATAAAATCTGATACTGTAATAGTATCCAAGGGTGGCCTATTTGTAGGAAAATGATGCTTTTGTGATGGCATGTACAAGTTCTACATCAATGAAATAAATATGATTTCTATTTATACTATTGAGTCTAATTCTTTATTATGGCATGTTAGAGTAGGATATTTAAGTTTTGGTTCCATGAGATTTAAGTCTAAAAATGGTCATATTGCATGCAAACATGAGCACTTAAAAGAATGTGAAATATGCATACAAGTAAAAATGACAAAAAATCTTTTCATAATGTGGAAAGAAACTTACAATTATTAGATCTTGTGCATTCTGATATATGTGAATCAAATGAAAATTAGCTAAAGGAGGAAACAGATATTTTATAACTTTTTTATAATTGGGGGAAAAGGGATTCAAATCTTGTTTTTTAGGCAGGGGATCGTGCACCACCTAATGAGCTAAATGCTTAGGTGCAGATATTTTAGAACTTTCATAAATGATTATTTTAGGTTCACTTATGTGTATTTAATTAAAAAAAAGGTGAGATTTTTTAGAAATTTAAAGAATATAAATCTGTTGCGGAAAATCAAAAGGTAGAAAATCAAATTTCTAAGAAGTAATAGAGGAGAAGAATATTTTTCTACATAATTTGGTAATTTCTATGAAGAACATGGTTTGATACATAAAAAAAGTGCTCCTTATTCAGCATAACAAAATAGATTGGCTAAAAAAAAAAAAACTTTGGTTGACATGAGAAATGCTATGTTATTGAATACACATCTATTGCACGATTTATGGGATAAGGCTAGCATGTCATATATTGAATAGAATTCCTTGCAAGAGTATCAAGGTTTCACTTTATGAACTTTGGAATTGAAGAAAACCAAACATGGAATATTTTAAAGTGTGAGGGTGCTTGGCCTTTTATATAGTTCTTGAACTACAAAGAGCAAAGCTTGGACCTAGAGCAATGAAAGGCATTTTTGTTGGTTATACCCAACATTCTAAAGCTTATAGAATTTTAGATTTACAGTCAAATGTTATTGTAGAGTTTATACAGGTTGAGTTTATTAAAATAAAATTTTGCATACATTTAATAATAAATTTGATTGTGAACAAAATGTTTTAATTTCAAGTTGTAACCATAGTGATATTACTTCTCATGGTATATCTAGTAAAAGAAAAAGTAATGATACTTAAATTTAGACTAGAAGAAGTCCAAGCCAGAAAAAGAAAGCATCTAAATCTAGATTTCATTGACTTACAAGCATTAGCA
The DNA here is from genome assembly GCA_036013995.1 of Theobroma grandiflorum. Classification (NCBI taxonomy): domain Eukaryota; kingdom Viridiplantae; phylum Streptophyta; class Magnoliopsida; order Malvales; family Malvaceae; genus Theobroma; species Theobroma grandiflorum. The sequence continues at coordinate 4,243,553 of CP142127.1, forward strand.
TTCCATGTGGAAGGAAATAGAACCAAAGTGCATAAAAAAATGCTTATTTTATTACATGTTGAAGATGATTCAAAAATGTTCAAAGAAGTTATGTCTTTAAGGGATGTAGCGTTTTGAAAAGAAGTAATAAATGATGAAATGGATTCAATCTTGTCAAACGAAACATGGGTTTTGGTTGATCTTCTTTGTGGAATGAAACCCATAGATTGTAAATGGGTATTTAGAAGTAAATATAGCATAGATGGTCTGATGTAAACCTTTTAGGATAGACTAGTTGCCAAAGGTTTCACGCAAAAGAAAGCATTGATTATTTTGATACGTATGCTTCGAGAGGAAGAATGACATCCATAAGAATGTTTTTAGCTTTGGCATCTATTCATAAATTACATGTACATCAAATGGATGTTAAAACTACCTTCTTAAATGGAGAACTTAATGATGAAATATATATAGAGCAACTTAAAGGTTTTATACTTCATGAAAATGAGGGAAAGGTTTGTAAACTAATCAAATCTCTTTATAGACTGAAACAAGCTCTAAAGCAATGGCATGAAAAGTTTGATGGTGTTATCCTTTCAAATGGATTTGTACATAATAGTGTAGATAAATGCATTTATTTTAAATTTACAAAAGACTGTGGTGTAATCATATATCTTTATGTAGATGATTTGTTGATCTTTGGTACAAATATACTTGGAATTATTCAAACAAAAATATATTTGACTTCAGTTTTCAAAATGAAAGATCTCAATAAAGTTGATACAATCTTGGGAATTAAAATAAAAAGAGATCAAAATGTGATTTCATTGAATCAATCACATTACATAGAAAAACTTATTCACAAATATAGTCATATGGAAATCAAGGAATTTAATACTCTTTATGATTCTAATATAAAATTGACTAATAATTATGATAGAGTTATAGCACAATTAGAATATGCAAGTGTCATAGGCAACATAATGTATGTTGCACATTGTAGCAGACTAGATTTAGCCTTTGTTGTTTATAAACTTTCAAGGTTTACAAGTAAACGCAACAAAAATCATTGGAAGGCTATTTTTAGAGTACTTGGATAGTTAAAGAAAAAAAATTTGAAAATTTGTTACAATGGTTTTCCTAGTACTTTAGATAGATTTTTTAATGCTAGTTGGATAATTAGTATTGATGACAATAAATCCACATCAAGAAGGATTTTTACCTTAGGAAGTAACATCATTAGTTGGGCATCTAAGAAGTAGACTTGTAGTACGCATACCATAATGGAATTTTAATTTGTAGCGTTAGCAGTTACTAGAAAGGAAATGGATGACTATAAATTTTTTATTAGATATAAAGTTGTAGCCACAGCTGATGCCAACCAATTCCATATATTGTGATAATAAGGCTACAATATGTGTAGTCCATAATAAGATTTATAATGAAAAGTCTAGACACATAAGTCTATGATATGCCTACATAAGAGAATTAATTTTAGATAGTGTTGCAATAATAGTTTATATTAAATCTCGCAAGAATTTGGTTGATCCACTTACCATAGCATTGCCAAGATAGGTTGTAAAATCAAAATCTAATGGAATGGGGCTAAAACCCTTGACTTAAAAGCAATAGTAATAGAAACCCAACTTTGAGTTAGCAAAACTTATAATGAAAGTTCAATGGGTAATAGCAAGTTACTATATGTTGTTATCATGCACTAAATTTTTTTTTATATTAAATAACCTTGTTCTAGAATATCCAAGTAGCCTCATTCATGAACATTTAGTGCAACTATTACGAAGAGAAGATGAGTAAAAGGCTCTTAATGGAAACAATTAATGCCGATAGTAACAAGTGCATAATGACAAATTCTACTTGTATGAATATTGAAGTTGTGCCACTTCAAACAAGAGTTAAAAGTGTTTATTCTTATAAATATTCATAAACTAGGATTAGCGCAAGGCCGTATAAGTGCTAAAGCAATTGGTAGAATCTTAAAGCAATTAAATAATGCTATATGTGTGATATTTTTGGTTATGACATAAAAAGTTGTGGTTTAATCCCTATGATACCAATAACTTCATTTTAACTTTAAAATTTCTACAATAATAGAAAGTTCAGATCTTCAAAATACTTTATATTATGGAATATTATTATTAATATTACCAATTGGTGGGAGATTGTTGGATAGTTTATAATATTTGAAAGTCTCACGTTAGAAGATAATTATTCAGATGTGACAGTTCAAGATTAAATATAGCTTTTAAAATAAGATAAATGTTTTCAACAAATACAATTATTGAAAGTTGTTAAGTAGATACGTTTGTTGAAACACAATAGACACATCTGTTGAAACTTAAAAAGACACATTTGTTGAAAGAAAATGACATAATCTTTCAGTGTCTATAAAAGGAACATACTTCCAAACCAAACTTCATTCATTCAAAAGCATTCTGCAATAGGCTTGTTGTATCTTGGAGAGTCCTTGTTTACAAATCATTATAATAGGCAGCAACTCTTTAAAGAAAGTGTGTTATAGTATGCCTCAAACCTTTTTATTCCCTTTCTCATACTGTTTATTCTAATAGGGCTTTCATTCTATTACTTGGTTGGGGTTTTTATTTTAAGAATCTGCATTAATTAAATATCACTTTATTATGGTCCATTACTTTTTTAAAAAATAATAATAATGAAATAAAATAATGAATAGGTTAGTTTATAAGAAAATATGTATTTCCTTAAATGTGATTGTAAAAAAATATATGTATAAAAAATATAAAATATAGTTTAGTAAAGCTTAATACACACACACACACACATAGAAAAAATATAGTGTGAAAAATAAAAATAAGTATATAGTTTAATAAAGAAAATAAATAAAACTTAGAATTAGTTGATGTAATAATATATACTGTTGATACTAAAAAAAAAAAAGAGAGAAGAAATTATAATATCCATGCTTAGAAAATAGAATAGTTATTCTTTAAAAAATAGTAACATAGGAACGTATTATTAGAATGAATTTCTAATGATGAAATTTCACTCGGGAATGTGAAGAGTAGCTTTTCGAGATGACTTTCTTAGATGAGAAATTTGATTAGGGTTTTCATTAAAGCATCGGGATAAATCTTAATTTTTATATTTCAATACTTTGTTAATTCAAATAATTACATTAATAAAGATAATAATTTAAGGGAATTAACTCATTAATTTTTTACTTAAAATTAATTAATTAAAATTCAATATAGTAATCAACAATTAATTCAAGTAATTATTCTAAATAATAGATTTTTGAAGTTAATTTATTTATTGAATTAAAAGTTAGCTTAATGGTCAAAGTCAATTGTTTTGAATCAATCTTTGATGATGGAATTTCTAAGGAAATATGGAGAGTCACATTTCCAAGTTGGATTTCCTAGGTCAGAAATTTAATTAAGATTTTCACCAAAGCGTTGGGAAAGTCTTAGATTTATATTTCAAAATTCCATTGCTTGAAATGGATATTTTGAAATCTAATAAGAATAAAAAAGGTATTCAATTAAATAAAAATAAAAATTATATAATAGCAAAATTCTAGATCAAATATTACATTTATAAATGCATTCATTTTGCATCATCTATGATTTTGCATTACACACAACTTGATTATTTTGCCAATGATTATGAAAACCTCGATGATGGAATTTTCTTGAGAAGGTGAGAAGCTTGTAGAAACGAGTTCTCTTGGGAAGCTTCGTAGGTGAGGAAGAACTTTTAGACCTCATCAAAAGCATTGGGATGGTTTACGAATGATTTTTTTATTGAAAGGTTTTCATTTCCCATTATTTAAAATTGTAAAATCATATCACCATTTTATGGTTGCATCGTACACATCAATAAGAAATTTGATTCATAAGTAACAATTTCTGACAATGGTATTTTTGGGAAGTTGGTAAAGACAAGCTTTCCCGAGAAATTTCTTAAGTGAAGAGAAATTCTTAGACTTCACCAAAGAGTTGGGATAGTCTTAGAAAATTTCTTTGAAATGAAGATTTCATTCACGCACTGATAAAAAAGTAAATAAATAAATAAATAATAAAAAAATTAGAGAAAGAAAGACTGATAGGGAAAAGTAAGTCATGTAAAATCATGAACAAAATAATGAATAATGATTAATGGACCATAAGAATAAAATCAAAAGTTAAGGATAAAATAGAATAACATATGATTAAATAGTATCATTCGTGGAACAACATTATGGGATGCTAATCCTTCCCCGTGCATAACTGTACTCTTGAATCTAACTTTAAAAAGTTACAAACCAAGTTTTTTTGTTCTTCTAACAAACCAAAATCAATTTAGGGACTTTGTTGAATAGAATGAATTTAATAGGTGACTAATCGCAACTTATAAAAAAGATTGGTAGTGACTCTTGAAATTTCAACATCACGCATAATGACACTCGTAATTATATAGCTATCACATTGCATCATCACTAGTATTATATAATTTTGAGCAATTAAGGTCTAGAACCCTTTTTTAAAAAGAAAATCTCAAGATTATTTGAATACTGAAACAATAATATATATAAAAATAAATGTTGACAAAATAGAAAAAGTTGAGTGAAGCCTTTTATAAGATATTATTAATCGTACATGGCATTACACATGATTATTAGTATTTTTGATCTATTTTAAAATTAAATTCAAACTCTCCATCTCTCTTTAACAAAATCACATAGAATGACCTCTAGATCTAAGAGCAACATTGTCAAACCAAACCCTAAATACATTTATCTAGCATACGTATTCGTAGCTTACATACCTTATCAACCTAAAACACTCAAAACTGCTTTTCAACACTAGGATGGCTAGTTGCAATATAAGAAGAGATTGTAGCGCTTCATGTCAATGACAATTGGTAACTTTTTCCACGAACATCTGATATGAATTTCATTAGAAGTAAATGGGTTTACAAAAAAAAAACTCAATTTAAATAGCACTTTAGAAAGATTTTCGGATCAGTTGGTGGCAAACATGTACTCCATAAACTTTTGAAAGACCTTTTCTCCTGTCATTCAACAAGCTACTATGAAGGTTATTCTTACTGTTGCTCTAACACATAATTGAGATATCAAACAATTAAATGTAAAGAAATGCTTTTTTCCATGGCATTATCACTGTACCTCTCTCCTTAAGCAACCATTTGGATTTTAACAGCTTAGGGATGAATTTGGATCGAAAATGCACAAAATCGATGCTACATTTGTTCATGAAAAATGTTGAAAAGATGTTGAGGATACAAGGAAGGAGGTTATGAAGGAAAGTTTAGAAATTATGAGTGGGTTTTTAAAATGATATAGTTGTAAAATCCAAAATAAAAATCTCTTTTAGATTTCTCACAAAAATCCAATATCCCATAATGCTTCTTTTACAAGATTAACATCCATGTATCATGAGTGTAAATTAGAGGGAAAATATGATATACGTTGCATATTTGTTTGATACAGGGTTTATATTTCTCGGTGATAGAATCAACGTATCTGGTAGGTTCTAGCAACATTATGTAATCATGTGATAATGATTTTGCTAGATCATCTTGAGAAGAATATATTAAGAATTGGAAATTTATTTAGATTGGCTAGCATTAATGTATATGTAAAAGATAATATGGAGTTATGATCAAGGTTTCCTTTTAGAGCTCTTTGTTTTTAAGGTAATTTGTTGGCAAGATTAATGCAAAGAAATGATATGTATGCCTATATATACATAGTCACACCGTAGATCTATATCTCTTCATATTCTTGATTGTTTATAGTTCAAGTTGGTCTCCCCTATATTGAAACATGGTTGTTCATGTTTGTTAAGGTGTTTGTATATGATAAAACAGCTTCACAAAGTCACAAATAACATGAATCATTCCTTCCATTTTACTTTAGATATACTTGAATTGCTTCAAGGAGAATCCTTTATTTTAACATCTCAACTTTTTTAGTAATTTTTAAAAGAATGTCATGCCCATGTGACACGCTCTCTGTTTTATGTAAAGCATAATTTTGTTCCTATTCTTCTATAAAATTTTCTTTTTTTAGGATCATGTTTCATGTGTACAAATTGATTTTTTTGGATTTGTTCACCATTCCGTTGATTTAGTTACCTTTGAATATATATGGTTATTCAAATATTTGATGTAAATCTTGGGAAGGAGAAGTAAAGAAAACAAGTGAAAAAAGCAAAAGCTGAAAGTTTGAATCCAACAGGTTAGTTTTCATGCATTAATTTTTGCCTAAACTTCTTGAATCACTACATGATTATCATCAGCATAATTTTCTAGCAATTGAAATTGAGTATTAATTTTTGAACTCATAATTTTTTTTCTCATTTCTCTTCATTTATCTCTTTAAGATTAATTCAAACTACACTAGTTATTCTTTTTTTGCAAGTTATCCCAGCCCTCTAAACAAACTTAAGAGATATCAAAAGAAGTTAATAAAATAATTTTGCTGATATATTTTAGATTAGTTTTAGTTATTAGTTTATTAGTTTTAATTTTAATTTTAATTATTTAGATAAAATTGAAGTGTGTTAATTTTAGTAGTTAACAGTAAGAATTAATTTAATTCTCTGTGGGATTGACACTTTACTCATCACTACATTATCTTTGCGATACGTATACTTACGTGGGCAAAAAATTGAACAACAGCAACCTTATTAGGGGATAAAGCAAACTTGCCTTATGGCAACATTCTTACAACTCTAGTGAAAAAGAAAGGAATTTAGAGTGTAAGATTTCAATATGATCGTACAACGAATAAGGATTAGGGTTTATTTCTAGGAAATGTGCTTAAAATGAGTTACAAGATAAAGAGGAATAAATGCATTAAAATGAGAAAAAGTACACCTTTGCCCCTTCCAACTGAAAGTCTTGCAACACCTTTCACTAGGGTCAGTCAACCCCTTCTTCAAAGTGAGATGATATTTAATCTTCTCATGAGGATAGATAGGAAACTAACAAACTAGGTTGATAAGATAAACAAGATTGGAGAAAAACTTAAACATCTTGAAAGTCTTCTACTTCAAGAGAAATGAACCAAAACCCCTGCATCTAAAAAACAACCAACAACCTCAAGTCAATTTAGTGAAAAAACTGCCACAGAGCAGTTTGAACCACATGAATCTGAACATGAAGGAGAAATTAGAAAAGATGAACTTGAAAATGAAAACTTGAATCAGGCTAAGGAAGGAATTTCTAGAAAAGAACAAGCTATAGAAACTAAAAAATGGAAATGATGTGCAAAAAGAAATGGAGAAGGAATCTCAAGTTGAGGAAGAAAACTTGAATGAAGAACACTCTGCTGGTGCCAAAACTAATGAGAACTCCATTGAAGAGTCTAAAGGTATTATTCTCTCAAACTTTATTAAAGAAATTATCAAGAAAGCTGAAGCTAAGCAGACTAAACCAAAGGAAGACACAGAATAGGAAACACAGTCAGTTCCACAAGGTGAAGAACCTATTATAGTGCAAGTACTTCAAGACAAAGGAAAAAGAATTAGCACTGATATTATTGCAAAGAAAACTACTAGCAAGGGAAGAAAAACAATGGCAACCAAAACCAAAGTGTTCAAAAGAAGAAAATATGCCAAAATAGTTGAAGTTGCTACCAAACCAATTCCTAAATCTGCATCACCTCAAGTTATTTCTTCTACATCTTCCTCTTCTTTTGAATCTGAATCCATTCATTCCATCCACATTGACCCTCTTAATGTCAACCTAGGCACTGATGAATGTTTTGAATCATATTTGGTGGTTTATAGCTTCACTTCTATTTTTTTTTAAATGATGACAAAAAAGGGAAAAAGTAAAAAGAAAAGTAGGAAAGATAGGAAAGACAAACTTAGTCCTTAAGTTATGCTTTTATTGTCTTTGCTTTGGTATGTTTTAAGGTGTGTTTTGAGCAATGGTTATGCTTATGTTTTATGGTGTGTTTTGAACAATGTTCATGCTGAGTTATGAATAATGGTTGAATGTGGATGTTTTTATTATATTGTGTTTATGCTTATGTGGCTTGTGTTTTAATGGTTGAATGATACATGGTTGGATGATTTCATGTCTCTATTTTCATACTTGTATATTGAAAATTTTATTAAGGCACACATGTAAGGGGAGCACATACTCAAGGGGAGCAATCCTAAATTTGCACATAAATTCTTTTTACAAGCATTACACTTTTAATCTAGAAGTATTTTGTCATAATCAAAAAATGGGGAGAATGCTAACTCCATATGTTTTTGATAATAACAAAACATTCCTCATTCATCAAATGTTTAATTATGTTTTTTAAATGTGTAGGATTTAAATTTAATACCCCTAATAAAGTTGTTAAAAGGCAAGTTAAGAAGCTTGCTAAATTTAATAAAGAATTAATCAATTAATAGAAAGAAAGATCAAGGTGATTGTAAAAGATAAAAGTTTAGTAATTGGCTAACAAAGAGCTATAATCGGTTAAGGGATACCTAGGTGCTGAAACCTAGTACCTTAAAGCACCAAAATCAAGTTTGAAAAGATAATTGACTGTTGAAAAGAGACAAAATGGAGAACTTCAAAATTCAAAGTTTTTCTAGTTGATTTTAATCTATTATAATTGAATGAAGTAAAGCTTCAATCAATTAAAGGAAAAGTTGACCAATGAAAAAAAGATTGTTGTGTAGAGAAAAATGAAAACAGAAAGTTTCTAAATGAATAGAGCCTATTGTAACCAGTTATAAGAAGTCCATTGAAGAAGATAAGCTTGAAGACAAAGATCTCTTAATCGGTTAGAGCCTTTTATAATCAGTTAGAGCAGAGAACACAACAGCAAGATAGTGCAAAACAAAGAACCTGTAATCGGTTAGAGTTACTTGTAACCAGTTAGCTGAACTTTGTATTTTTTTTTTTGAATTCATGCACTAGAAGATAAAATAATGACTATAAGTGCATCATAGTTTTTTTTAATGGTTAGTGACAGTCTTTGACAGAAAAATTTGACTCCTTAAGTATAAAATGAAGCTCCAATGGTCAAAGAATGTAGATTGGAAGAAAAAAGAACCATTTAGAGCAAAAAGCTAAACATTTTTCACCAAAAACGCTTGTTTTTCATTCTAAATCCAGAAAAAGTGTTTAAGCTTAGTTGTAATATTTTCAGATTTGTAAAGTGTCATAGTTGTGCTTCTTTTTCTTTTCTATCTTGGGAAATTTGAGTGTGGGAAGTATTCTAAAACTTGTTGTAAGGGATTAAAGCTTGGGTTAAAAGCTCACTTTGTGAAAACTTGATGGAAGCTGTTAATTCCACTGATATAGTAAAGTTGGGTTAAAAATCCTTGATTAGGAAGATCAAAGTAGTGGATGTAGGTCAAAGGGACCAAACCACTATAAATAGCTTTGCATTGTCCACTTTTCTCTACCCTTCCTTACTTGCTTTCTTTTAACTGTCACAAGCTTTATATCTATTTTCCTCTAATCGGTTAAAATCTCTATCACTCAAAAAAGGCTAATCTTTAATTTTTTAGTGTTATTCTTCCCCACTTTAGCATTTAACCGGGACCTACACTTGGGTTGATCATTTTAGCGTATTCCTTATTTCAATTGGTTTTCCTTACAGTATTATAAACCCCTCACTTTTTATTAAGCACAACACATACAACATCATCTATCTACTTGTATATGTTGATGAGATTCTTCTCATATGCAATGATACAAAGTCCTTTAAATAATCTTATTCAAACATTAAACAAAAAATTTTTTATTAACGATCTTGGATTTATTCATTACTTTTATGGTAAAGAAGTTTATAAGTTTTATTAGGATCTTTTTATCAATAAAACCAAATATGCTAGAGAACTTTTTGACAAAGTTCAAGTGCTTGATTGTTGACAAACCTTTACTTCACTAACATCCAAAAATCTCTTCCCCACCACTAAATCTTTTGAAGATAACCATCTCTATTGAAGCACTGTTGATAGCTTACAATATTTAACATTAATTAAACCAAATATTACTTTTAGTATTAATTATGATTTATGCATTAACCTATTAAGTAAAAAAAAAAGTTATGCATTCACCTTATATCACTTTTAATTTGTTAAAAGAATTGTTAGATATGTTAAGATAACTATATCATTTGATATTCGACTAATATCTCAAAATCCCTTTATTATTTGGGTTTATTCAAATGTAGGTTGGCCAGGACATCCTTCCACACGATGATCCAAAATTGGCTTTTGCACATTTATTGGTAGTGATTTCATTCTTGAACTTCCAAGAAGCAATCCATAATGGCATGATCTAGTGCTAAAGCTAAATATCAAGCCTTAGCCTCAATAGTAACAAACTTGCCTGACTATCCCTGTAATACCTTGTACCCTTGTTGGAAACAAATAAGACCTTATTGATCAAACGAATGATCATTTGATGCGAATTGGCGTGTTAAAGACCAACAAATGATGAAAAGAACGTTCAAGAATAAAATATTTTGCACGCGCAGAAACAACAATTAAATAATAATATTTTCATCAAAGATCAATTAGTAAGCTAAAGGATGATTCGGAAGTAAATCGAGATATAATAATGTGTTTTGGGACAAGAGAAGACAAGTAAAAAATTTTGAAATAAAATAATATTTTGTTCAATAAAATAATATGAAAATATTAATATTTTATATATTGTAGGAATTAGTCATGAAAAATGGAATATGACTAATATAAGTGGGGAAGAAGAAGTGAAGAAGAATTTTGAAGGAAAACGACGGAAATTGTACAACGTGATTTTTTTTAATCGAGCTAACGCGGTAAGTAAATATTTAAATATTACGGTGACACCACGTTGAAATGCGATCTCAATATTTTGGTTATACACGTGTAAGAGAAGGAAGATAGAAGGAAATTAGAATTTTTGCACGTGTTGGAAGAATTAATTTTAAATTATGAAAATTTGAGAGAGGTATGTTAAATAAAATGAAGTTAAGGCATAGTATGTAAATTTTATTATTTTGAAGAAATAAAAATATTATGAAAATAAAATAGATGATAAAATAATGAAGAAAAGATGTTGAAAAGTCAAAAATAAAATTTGTAAGGTGAATGGCTTGTCACATGAGTCAAGAAAGGAAGGAAAAATAAAAAAAATAAATAAAAAACAAAAGAAAGAAAAGAAATGATGTGGGGCCAGTCAAATGGAGATGAAAGAAAAGATAAAAGAGATAAGAAGAGAAATCTTGAATGGTTGATCAAAAAAACAAAAAAAGAAAGGAGATAAAGTTGGTTATGAGTGAGAGGAAGCAAAAAGCCAAGCAAAAGAAAGGAAAGGAAAGAAAGAAGAGGAAAAAAGACCGTGGGAGAGGAAGAGAGATGACACAAAAAATTTTGCTCTTTTTCTTAGAACGGTTTTGATGTACTTTGAGGGAGGAAAAGAGAGCTTTTTGCAGTAATTTTTGGAGGAAGAAAGAGCTAAAAATTTTGAGGTAAGAAAGTTGATTTTTGCTGCACTTTGAAAGAGAAAATTCGGTAATTTTTGGAGGGATTTTGTTGCTGAATTTTAAGGTTTATTTGCTAAAAATTTTGAGGTTTTATGGCTAAAATTATTGAGGATTTTACTGCTGGAAATCTGCTGATTTTGGGGTTGAAAAAAAAAAAGCTTTGGCTGTTGAAAATTTGAGCTGTTTGCCGCCAATTTGTGCAAGAAATTTGGAGCTGTTTGCTGCCATTTTGTACAGAAAAATTGGAAGTGTTTGCTGTCAATTTGTGCAGAAAAATTGGAGCTGTTTTGCTACCAATTTATGTAGAAAAATTGAAAGTTTTGTTGCTGGAATTTTGAGGGAGAAAGGAGCAGAAAATGGTAGCAAGAAAAGAGCAGAAAATGGCAGCAAAAAAGGTGAGAAAGTGAGGCTAGTTGTGAGTGAAAAGATAGGAGGAAGGTGCTGCCACGGTGGTGAACGAAGTGACGGGTTAGAGGAGGAAGAAGGAAGAAATGTGGAAAAGAAAAAGAGGAAAGAAAAAGAAAAGAAAAGAAAAAAAAGAAATAAAATAAAAAAAATGGGCTTGGCCTAATAGCAAATTAGTGGGCATGACCCAATTAGAAAAAAAAAAAAAGGCATGGCTTAATAGGAGATAAATGGGCATGGCCCAATAGAAAAAAATGGAAAAGCCCATAGAGAAGGCCCAATGGTAAGTTAATATTATATTTTAAGATTTATGGGTAGTTTAATATTGTGCATATTTTGGATAAAAAATATGTAAGTTGCTTAAGGAATTTTAATTAAGTTGCTATCCATACAAATGTGTGATTAAGTATATTAGGTTTAAATTGTTGCTAGGAAAGTTTGTCGTGGAGGTGTGCTGAACGAAGTATGTAACCGACAAATAGGGACAATTATATATACGCGTACGAATTAATAGTGAAGAAATATCTCACTATTATGAGTTGAGTAGGGGGTGTCAATTTTAAAGATTTCGTATATATATACATGTACGTATATTTTACGTGAAATGCAAGATTTATGGATAGCATGCATTGATAGAATTTTAAGGAATTGTGAATGCAAATGATTTTTAGAAATCATTTGGAATATATATATATATATATGTAAATTATACGTAAAGTGTTTTAAAAATGGGAAACAAGCTTTTCAACTCGATTTACCTCATAAATTGTGCTTTATATATCTGTGTAATGTGCATACATGATTACGAGATTTAATTTTCCTATGCTCGGTGTTTTATGAATTATGCGTTAAACTTTATTTTACGAACATAAATATAGATTTTTATGACTTTTATATTGAATGTTTGGTAATAAATTTGGAACGATACTTCAAGGATATAAATGATTTTTAAGACAGTTTTTATAAATGAAATGAGATTCCTAATTTGTTTTGAAAGTGAATGGCTTATGGCAATATTGGCATGAATGGCGGAATTGGTAATTGTGCTGAAAGTATATGAACTGTTGTTTTGCCTTGATAGATTGTGTAGTAAAATAATTGCTATGTATGCTGTTGGAATGTTATTGTTTTGGTGGGTTATGTGATTAGCTACTGTAGTGGCAGGGTTTTCGTGGACTAGCCTATTACAGGGGGACGGTGAACCCCGTTATATATTTTACCTCGGTACGAGAAGCGCGGAGGGTAACTCTTGAGGTAACGATAGAGTTCACTTTATGCCGAACCACCACATGAGGGTGAACTCAACCAACGCCAAAGAACGGTTGTGTTTCCAAATGTAAAAATAGGTTTTATGCGTATATGAAATTTAACAGCCTTGGCGGATTCGGTTGGATGGCCCGACGCAAGGTATCACCGAACATGAGTTTTTGGCACGAGCCAAGTTTTTAAGAGGATCATAAGCCTTGTTGATTATTGTTGACAAAATGCAATCGTTTTATATGGCTTGAAATGAGTTTTAAAGTTATGAATCATATTTCTTTGCATGGTGAAAATGGAATTAAACGGTTTTTCACAGCTTCCCTGGTTTTACTGTTATATGAATTTTACCCTCGCGTGCGAGACGATTTGTAAATGATGTATACACCCAATTAATGTTTGGTTTCGTGGGAGCTTGCCCAATTTTATCGATTTGATTCGAAAATGGTTATTAATGCAATTTGATGCGAAAAATTTTATTACCTCGATTGTTTATACTTTATAAGAAATTCTCGATTTTTATTTAAGGCACAAAACCCCTGTGTGAAATAAATTATTTATATAATTATGCATTTTTATATTCAATTGATCTGCTGCTTACTTGTTTCCCATTTATGTCCTACTCGTTGAGCCAATGATCATTGAGTCTGTGAGACTCACACCCCTTTTATTTCTCTTTTTGCAGACATGGATCAACCTAGCATGACATCATCGGAGTGTTCTGTTTCTTGCGGATAGGTAAAGGCATCTTTTAGCATTTCATTCCGAGTCGCCCCGCTATTAGAAGTCAAGTTTTAACAATTTGTTTATTAAGTTGTAAACGGATTCTAAATTTTTATATAAGCATTAATTTGGAGATTATAGATTTTAGTGTATATATTTGCAAATAAAAGGAAAAAAATTGTATTGATTTTTATATTTATGATTTAATTTAGTATATGAAAGTATCAATATAATATGATGATTGTATTCAGTTAGCTGACGGACAATACTAGATAGGCTTGTTCAGGATTTGACTAGTCTTTCCGGAGGTCTCGAACGTCAGTAGCGACCAGAGATTGGTCGTTACAATCCCACTTATTGAGTGATCTTCGTCTCTATATGTCTCAGCCAACCTTTTTTTTCTATGACAACATATTTATTATATTTAAAAAAATACTTGGATGGAAAATGCATAAAATAGATACAACATTTGTGCATGAAAAATGTGGGAAAGTTATTGAGGATACAAAGAAGGAGGAAATGAAGAAAAGTTTAGATATAATGGGTGAATTTCTAAAATGATGTAATTGTAAAATCCAAAAATAAAAATCTCTTAGAGTTCTCACAAAATCCAATGTCCCATATTGCTTTTTTTAACAAGATTAGCATTCATGTATCAAGAGTGTAAATTAGAGAAAAAAATATGGTATACGTTACATATATATTTGATATGAGATGTATACATTTTTGTAATAGAATCAACGTATTTGGTAGGTTTTACCAACATTATGTAATGATGTGGCGCTGATTTTACTAGATTATTTTGGGAAGCATATAATAAGAATTGAAATTAACATAGAATGGCTAGCATTAATGTATATATAAAAGATGATATAGAATTATGATTCTCAATAAAAATCTCACTTTTGTTTCGAAAACAGGAACTTTGAAGGGAGTTTTTGGCTCTTCAAAATTTTGAAAAAAAAACTGTTACAGTTTGCGAAAAGAAGGTAATGTAAAAATCATGATTATTTATGTCTTTGATAAGCTTTCCTTTTAGAGCTCTTTGGAATGCATAGAAATGGTATATAGATCTGTATTCACACTGTAGATCTATATTTCTTCGAATTCTTGATTGTTCACAATTCAGGTCAAAATCACCATATATTGAAACTTGCTTCTTCAAGTTTTTGAAGGTGTTTGTATATGAAAGAATAGCAGCAAAGTCAAAAATAACATGAATCATTCTTTCCATTTTTCTTTAGATATATTTGAATTGCTTCGAGGATGATTAGATTAGTGGACAAACTCCAACAAGATGTATAATGCAAACAAGTATTGTTATTTTTTAAACGGTGAATAGAAAAGAGAAAAAATATAGTTCCTACAAAATTAAACTAGATAATTGAGGAATACTATTTATCAACAGATACAATATAAAAGACTATTACATCTATGCATTATGATGACAACAAGTTACAAATTTTTAATATCTAAATCTACGTTAATTAGATTTCTTAGAAATTCTACAAGTGTAAACATGCCATGTATAAAAAAAAAATGAGGCGTTAGCTGCAAAGCGAGTTGCCATTGTAGGTTGCCAAGCACCTTTTTTCTGATTTTTTTCTTTCTCTTTTTTCAATTCAATTTTTTCATTTTTTATTTTTTTGAAAATTTTTATTTTTTGAGTTTAAGGGCATTTGGGCTTTAAAGGTTAAAAAAGGAGTCCAATTTAAAATCAAACCAGATTAATTTTGGGCTTCAAAAGTTCAATATGGTTCAATTTTAATTGGGTTTGGATCTAGCTTGATCCAATAGCATAATGTAAATAAAAATAAAATAAAGTAAACTATGTCGATGAAAAATTGCTCTGACAAATTGGAGTGTCATTATTAGAGATTGTACAAGTGTAAATATGGCAAGTATAAAAAAAAGCAAATTAGGAGAGAATTTTCCATTACATATGGTATATAATTAGAGAAAAATATGGTATTTAATTAATTATATGTTACGTTTTGTTTAATATGAGGTGTATATTTCTTGTTAATTGAATCAAACATATTTGAATGATATTTTGCAAGATTATCATGGGAAGCATATATCACAAAATTGAAACTAATTTACACTGGCTAGCATTGTTGTATGCATAAAAGATGATCTTCAATATTGATTCTCAATAATCTTAAACATAACTCCTTTACTAAATTGGAAATTCTTATTTAGGTATGAGTTTAATATTGGAAATTCAAAATTCAATAATCTTCAATATTGGAAATTCTTAATTGGATCATTATGAGAATATGGAGAGAAAAAAATTTAATGTTGAAATTTCTTCAATAAATTAAAGTTATTTATTTATAATTTTGATTACTATTCTATATTTATTGGACATTAAATTATTTGATTTTATAATCAAAATTTTAAAATATAAAAGAGTAATTAAAGTGTTAAATCACGTGCAGTATGCATGTAAGACAAAAAACTAGTTATATATAGAGGAGAAATTCTTCGTTTCTCATCAGATCACCCTTTATTTCTAAACTTTTCTTCAACATTTCCTCCTTCCATGTATCCTTATCTTCTTTCCTGTATTTCTCGTGCTTGGATGTAGCATCCACTTCCATGCATTTGCCATCAACCCCATACATTAGGCGTCAGATATTTTAAAGTTGAGAATCCACCAGCTTTGGAGTGGTAATATTAATCTCTTTAATAGCATCAGTGAGCCTCTTGCTTTTTGTAGCCTCATCAACATTTAACGTAGCTCTTCGTCTCTAGAGCCTCAATAGCCCCCCTAATTCATCGATCATAGTCAGCCTCGATAACGAATATCTTTCCAACTTCTTCCATCGAGTTAACTTTTCAAAACCTTCGCTGAATCAGTCAAGTTCTTTTTCATGGTATTTCACCTTTGATGAACCAAATTTTGACTTGCCAGAACCATTAGCATTATTAGATTTGCCACCACTTTTCAGAAGTTTACCCTTAGAATTAAAGGAAATCTTAGTTAGGGGTTTCTTGCTTGGACTTGGCTGCCTTTGAAGTGCCTTGCTTTGACTTGGTGGAAGCTTTTGGTGTAACACTACCATCATCCTTGGATTTGGTAGACTTGGGTGCGTCATCATTGTTCTCATTCTTGGTTTTGTTCCCTACTGTTAAAACAATGTCACCTAATGTTCTACCACTTTTGGGGTTATGATCCTTGGCTTTAGTAGCAATGTCATTCTCTGATTTACAGACACTCTTGGAGCCATCTTTGGATTTGCCATCCATTTTACTATCTTCCTTTGTTTTGCAATGACACTTTGTGGCTGTACCCTTGGGTTTTCCAAACGAAGCTCTTTCGCCTTTTTTTTGTTGAATCATCCATCTTAATTTTCTTTGTTGGTTGATCAAATGATTTTGCTTTCTTTTTTTGAGGCATTCAGATGAACCATCAAGACTTAAATGATCGGTTTGCTTCTTCCTCATCTGACCCAGACTCATCTTCAATAAGCTCTCAGTTTTCTCTTTTAAGATTTAAAATTTCTTCATCACAATCATTATAGTGCACCTTGTGCTTCTTTTTAACAGGATCAAATCTACGAATAACACCTTCAAACAATGCACGGCCTTTGACCCACCAAACCTTCACCTCCAAGCCAACTAGATTCTCACCATATTCTATTGAATCAATTGCTTTTTCTTTACTCTGGGTATGCTTTCTCTTGGAATTTGTCTTAAGGGTCTCTTTCATGCGAGAATCATCTTTGTTTGGCTTCATTGACTTTTAAGAAGCAACCATTTCCTTATCATAATTCATACTTAAACCTCTTGTGTAATCACTTAAACTACACAAGAATAAGGTTGTCTTTGTGATGGATGCAACAGCAACAGGAAAAATCCAAACTTTTGATGGACCTAACAACTCATTTTCATGGCAAAATCATCAACTTAGACAATATTCAAGTTTTTTTGGAAAGGGCTAAAGATTTTTATCCTCAAAGTGACTAAGGAGAAGTCTTGTAAGCTTCAAGCAATGTTTATCCTTGAGGCAGACTATGCTTGAGGAATAAAGAGGGCTATCGGGCTCCGGAAATGAAGAACAACTTCATAGTTGAAATAATACAAATGTTGATAAGCTTACAAATGTTGATCAGTTGCTACTTCATGGTTATTATGCCAAATTAGTATATCATGTAATAATCAATTATGATATATTAATAAATCATATCATAATCAATTATGATATTTTAGCATATCACATCAGTGCACGCAACATATAATAACAAATAATATTTTGACAAATCAACTGTTAATTATAAAAATTTATTTAACTTAAAATAAAAAATATAAAGATTTATTTTATTCAAAATAAGAATATAAAAACTTGATTGAACATTATAAAAGTATAA
Source organism: Theobroma grandiflorum (assembly GCA_036013995.1). Lineage (NCBI taxonomy): Eukaryota > Viridiplantae > Streptophyta > Magnoliopsida > Malvales > Malvaceae > Theobroma > Theobroma grandiflorum. The sequence goes on from CP142127.1 coordinate 4,261,778, forward strand.
TCACTTATTTAAAATTTTTTGAATAATTTAGAGGGTTTTTTTTTATATTATGCCTTAGTTTTGTGTGTCCTTCTAAATTAAGAAGCCGCTAATTGTTTTTTGAGTGACTGTTCGTGGCAGTTGTACAAATTTCTTACACCAAAACTCATTCTGTATGCCACAGGGAGTTTCAAGCCGAGAAGACCACTGCTTGTTTTGACATAACGGTTGTGAGATTAATAAAATTGTTCAAGGACATAAATGTTCACATGGCAATTCCATTCAGAATTCCTCCATATGTGTCCGACCCAAAGACTTATCTCTCCGCATTGAGGCCCAACTGCAAGCTTAATTACTTAGCAGAATTTGTCTAGCCCATAAAACTTGAGCTTTTCTTTTCCTTTTCTTTTTTGGTGTAACTTGTAATTGTGATTAGTGCAAGATGTTGTTCATCTTTCTCATAATTTTGCAGCTATCACATTGCATCATCACTATTATTACATGCTTTTAAATAATTAAGGTCTAGAACCCTTCTTAAAAATGAAAATTTGAAAATCATTGAAATATTCAAAAATTTAAATAATAATATTTATGAAAATAAATGTTCACAGAAAAAAAAGGTTGAGTGAAGCTTTTTGAAGATATTATTATTTGTATATGGCATTGCACCTGATTATTACTATTTTTGGTCTATTTTTATAATTAAATTAAAAATATTTTTGAATATAAACTTGAATGGTCAAAGATATACAGTTTAATTAGATAAAAAAAATTCATACATACAGATAATTACTTCAAAGTAGAGGTACTACTATTTGTAATAAACCATATAGATAGTGATAATACATACACATGTATGTATTTGGGATCAATATTTTTGTGACTAAGGACTACATGGATGCATGCGCACATATATTTAACTTTTCAATGTTCTAATAAACTATTAGATGTGAATAAATAGGTGTTTAAACAATTGAGAAAGGAAGAATAACTATTTTACAACTTAAAAATGTGGCAAAAATGGGAACAATAACAAACAATAAAGGAACTGTCTTTTTTAGACTATATGAGGAAAAATTTCTAATTTACACAAAAAATTTTAAACTTTTTTTTTAAAAAAATTCTTAATATGTTGCAAAACTTTAAAATATACTTAATTTTTAAATAAAAGTAATTATATCATATACAGTAATATTTTCTACCCTTGACAATCGCTTAGATCAGTTTAATCCTGAATTTTAGCAACTGTCTTTCCAGCATCAACCTTCCCACCATCTGCTCACAATTTATTAACGACAACAAGATCATTAAATCCACTACCATCTTCCTTAACAACATAAACTAATGTTCTCCTTGCATTGTCAAAGGCAAGTGCACCTTTATCACTTATAACTTAACCTCCAGCATCAACTCAAACAAATTCACATATTACAACTACTAGATCCAGGAGTGACATTGTCAAACCAACCCAAATATGCATATCTAGCATACACATTCACAACTTACATACCCCACGAACCTAAAACACTCAAAACTGCCCTTCAACATGCAAGATGACTAGCCGTAATCCAAAAAAACATTAGAGCACTTCATGCCTATGACACTTTGGAGCTTGTTCCATGAATATCTGATATGAATGTCATTGGAAGTAAATGGGTTTACAAGACAAAACTTAAGTCAGATTGCACTTTAGAAAAATTAAAGGCTCAGTTGGTAGCAAAAAGGTACTCCCAAGTGCAAGGCTTAGACTTTCAAAGACCTTTTTATCTACCATTAAACATGCTACTACGAAGGTTGTTTTTACTATTGCTTTAACACATAATTGGGATATTAAACAATTAGATGTAAAGAATGCCTTCCATGTCGCCACGTCTAAACCTATTTACCTTGAGCACTTAAATTTCAAGACACTAGTAGACTCAATGTTTGCAAACTAAAGTAGGCATTATATAGTCTCTGCTAAGCTCGACTAGGGATGTCAACGGATCAGGTACCTTATAATTTTGAAGTACTTGAACCCTACTCTTATAAAAAATCAATTACCCTAACCCTATTAACTACCCGTTTAATTTTAAAATTACTACCTTAACTCTAATTCTAATATATTCCCACTATCCTATAATTATCCAAACCCATTTAAATACCCGATTAAATAAAAAAATTATTAAAATCTTCTTCATGGGTACTCAATTACCCAATTAACTTTTCTAATCTCATAACTTCCTTTTAGATTTATATGTTATGTGTTTATATAAATAAATGTATATATACTGTAATTAAAAATTTTATAAGTTATAATATTTACAATGATAATACAAAATAAAAAGTAAATATATTTATATTTAAAGTACATAATACATACAGACACGCAATCATAAAAGTATTAATGTCATCATATTAATAATTAGAGTAATCATACTTAAATATAAATAACAATCTAATAATTTTTAAATATAATATTGAATGATATAATATTCAAATTATTTAAACATAATTAACAATCTAATAATTTTTTAATTTAAATATATTAATGTCATCATATTAATAATTAGAGTAATCATACTTTTCATATATTTGTTAGTTTTTAACAAAAAAATTGCTTGTAAAGTTGGTAAAAATTATAAATTTTTAATTTAATTATTAAAAAAATAATAAAATATTTATAAATAGTAATCGGGTTTGGATAATAGGTACCCAACGGGTAGTACCCGAACCCTACCCTATTAAAATTCAGGTAGTGAAATCACTACCCTAATCCTACCCGAACCCGTTTATGGAGTACCTTAATCCTGTATAACTGAGTCGGGTACCCGCGGATACCCTATAATAGAGTACCCGTTGACATCCCTAAGCTCGACATGCCTAGTTTGATCACTTTAGCTTATTCCTTTATCAATTGGTTTTTCTTGTAATATTATAGAGTCTTCACCTTATATTAAACACAATAAACACAACATTATCTATCTACTTGTATATGTTGATAAGACGTTTCTTATAGGAAGGGATACAAAGTCCTTATATGATCTTATTCAAACATTAACTAAAGAATTTTCTAAGAAAGATCTTGGATTCATTCATTACTTTATTGGTATCGAAGTTCATAAGTTTACCGAGGATCTTTTTCTCAATCAAACCAAATATGCTACTAAACTTCTTGACAAAGTTCAAGTGCTTGATGGTACACCAAATTTCTACCTCATTACCATCCAAAAATCTTTTCCCCACCATTGAACCTTTTAAAGATCAACATCTCAATTGAAGCATTGTTGCTAGCTTATTATAGTTAATATTAACAAGACCATATATTACTTTTAGTGTTAATTATATCACTCAATTTATGCATTCACACTTTAAATATTACTTTCAACTTGTTCAAAGAATTGTTAGATATGTTAAGAGCACTGTATAATTTGATATTCAACTAATATCTCAAGATCCATTACTTATTTGTGTTTATTCAGATGCAGGTTGGGCTGGATGTCCCTCCACACAACGATTCAAAATTGGCTTTTGCACATTTCTTGGTAGTAATTGCATTTCTTGGAGTTCCAAAAAGTAATCCATAATGGCTCGATCTAGTCCTGAAGCTGAATATCAAGCTTTAGCTTCAACTGCAACAAAACTTATATGGCTAACCTACCTATTGCGTGATCTTCGTCTCTATGCGGCTCACCAAGCCTTATTCTTATGAGACAACATATTTGCTACTCAAATCACTATTAATCTTATGTTTCATACTTGAACAAAATAGACATAGGTTGACTACCACTTTGTTTGTGAAAAGGTGGCCTTAAAAGGATTTCTCAACGACAAGTTCATTCCTTCAAAGCTAAAAGGAGCAAACATTCTCACTAAGAATTGATACACCATTCAGTCACAACATTGACCCTATAATCACTCTCCGTACCGTTTCATAAAGTTTCCTTGTATAACAGATTTTGTAACCTATTTAAACAAGAGGACAACCAGCTAAGTTCTCAAGCTATAATACCAAAAATTCATGTACTTGTCTTCTTTTCCTTCTCTGCCTACTATCGCTCTTTAACTCTCTCTTCTTCTCTCTTTCTAAATTTTTTCAACTAGAAATGGCAACATCGTAATCATTGTTTGCGTTTGAAATTCCTATTTAGAGAAGCCCATGAAGGATCCAAATGTAAAGTTCCATGAAAATCTTGATTGTTGCTTTATTTGGATGGATGCCTCTTTACCTATTACAAATGGGTAGGAAAACAGGTCGATTAGGGATCGAAAGATAGGGAACTACTTTTTGATTGGGGAAAAACTAAGTGTTTGATGAGGCTACGAAAAGCAACATCCTCAAAAATGTTATTGAAGAGATCAAAACCAACACTCAGAAGTTGGTAAACTCTTAACTCAAAAGATTCAATAGTTTAAAGATGAACTTGGATGGAAAATGCACAAAATTGATGCTACATTTGTGCATAAAAAATGCAGGAAAGATGTCAAGCATACAAGGAAGGAAAAGCTGAAGAAAAGTTTAGAAATAGTGGGTAGGTTTCTAAAATGATCTAATTGTAAAATCCAAAAATAAAAATCTCTTAGATTTCTCAAAAAAATCCAATATCCCACATTTTTTTTTTCAAGATTAACATTCAAGTATCAAGAGTGCAAATTAGAGGAAAAATATGGTATACGTTACATATTTATTTGATATGAGGTGTATATTTCTTGGTGATAGAATCAACATATTTGGTAAGTTCTACCAACATTATATAATGATGTGGCAAAGATTGTGCTTGATTATCTTGGGAAGCACATATTATGAATTGGAAATTAACTTAGAATGGCTAGCATTTATGTATATATAAAAGATGATCTGGAATTGTGATTCTCAATAAAATTCTCACTTTTGTTTTTAACTTTAAAGGGAGTTTTTTGCTTTTCAAAATTAAAAAAAAAAAAAACTATTACATTTGGAAGAAAGAGGAAAATGTAAAAATCACTTTTATTTATTTTTTGATGAGGTTTCCTTCTAGAGCTCTTTGCATTTATGGTAATTTGTTGGCAAGAATGTAGAGAAATGGTCTATATATACATATTCAAACTATAGATCTATATCTCCTCGTATTCTTGATTGTTCATAGTTCAGGTCAGTCTCTCATATACTAAAACTTGCTTCTTCAAGTTTGTTAGTGTTTGAGTTTGATATAATAGCTTCACAAATTCACAAATAACATGAATCATTCCTTCCATTTTACTCTAGATATATTTGAATTGCTTCAAGGAAGATTATTAGAATCTTCATTTTAATATCTCAACTCCCTTAGTAATTTTTAAAAAGATATCATGTCCATGTGATCACTCTTAGTTTTACATAAGGGATCATTTTGTTCCTATTCTCCTATAAAAGTTTTATTTTTAGGATCACATTTCATCTATACAAATTGATTGTTGGTGTTGAGGGGTTTATGTAGATATTCAAGAATAGGCAAAATTGGCTTCAAGGCGAGTCTTGTAAATAGGCATTTATCTTTAAGACTTAATTCGCCCCCTCCACTTGGTATGCAAAGGGGAATTATGCGACTAGTCTCAAGGATACAATGAAGCCAACGTCTAACTTTCGTATTGCACTTTACGAAACTAGACCGCTAAATACACCCGAGGGTTTGCAAAGTCGTTTGACCTTAAAACCAACTTTCTGCAGCAAGTAGATAATAAGAAATTCGAAATCTTTTGTAGATGGTGGAAACTAAAGTGTTTTGTTCTTCTAACACAAACACTTTCTTTTGCTCTTTTGCACTTGCTTGTTGTGTCTAAAATTTGGTAAGCCCTTTATATAGGCTTCAAAGTGTCTCTTCTTCAAGGACACTTCCTTTTCATAAAGACATATCTTTGTCTAATAAGTATCTTTATGTTCCAAGGTCACAACCTTTTCATAAGGATCTCTTTCATCCAAAAAGTATCTCTACACTTTTTACCAACACAACTTTTTAGCAAAAGATATTGTTTCAATAAGCATCTAATGAATAGATAACTATTCATTCCATAAATCACACTCTTTGATTTATACCTTGAAACAATATCTATTCACATATAACTTTTTACATGTTACTTTACAATTGTAACTTTTCATATGTAACTTTTCACATGTTACATTACAATGATAACTTTTCACATGTAACTTTCCGTTGGTGTCTTTTCAACATGTATTTTTAATAAACATAATTATTCACATGAAAACTTATTATATTCCAATAGACATATTGTGTAACTTTTTGTGACATAACTATTGAGCTAATGATAGCTCTCCTTCATGTGAACTATTCTTTAATTTTAAAAATACACCAACATTGATTTCCTTGGATTTGTTCACCATTCCATTGATTTGTTTACCATTGAATTTATAAATGCATAGAATGAAAGGCATAATATGGTTATTCAAATAATTGGTGCAGAGCTTGGGAAGAAGAAGAAAAGACTACAAGTCAAAAAAGCGAAAGGTGAAAGTTTGAATCTAGCAGGTTAGTTTGAATGCATAATTCATGCCTAAACTTCTTGTGTAATCACCTAAAATCAGCTATGATTTATTGTCTAGAAAACTTTCAAATCACTACATGAATATCGCGCCTGGCAATTAGAGACTGAGTATATAATTTTTCAGTTCTCTTCTTTTTCCTATTAAAGGTTAATTCTAATTACACCTAAATTATTTGGATTAAGAACAAGATTTTATAAGGAAAGTTCTTATAGCATGATTATCGATGAAGAAAACCAAATTAGAAAAGCATGAATGGTTGTAGGTAGTGTTTACTTTTGTGGTTGTTTGGTTGAAGATGATTATTGAGGCTTATGTTGTATTTAACATTAGTATTGGGTGGTTCTACTCATTGTTTCAATGTTTTGGTGATTAAAAGTCTGATGGTTATTATGCTGGTTCTCCTAGCATTTTAATATTATACAAAGCAAATTGAATGATTTTAAGTTAATCGCCAATTCAATCTTAAACTTTATATATCTCCTATACAGTTTAGACATTTTACAAATTGCACGTATTTAATTAAGTGTTATAGCTTGTATTATATATTGCATCTCAAAACTGTTGATTTTTCATACTGTTTTTCCCTAGACTTTTGAAACAACAATAAGTAACTATTCGTCATTAATTTTCTTTAATTATTGTCATTTTTATCATAACTACTCAAAAATTTTAAACTAATGTATGAACAAATTTACAATATTTTTATCTTAAGTATTTAAAAGACTAATTGAAGTACACAAACATTCATAGTTTTACATGTAAGTTACATGAAAACATAAAGTGTCACTTGATCATTTGTATTTATATTTTATACAAAATTTAATGTTCGTTAAAAATAGCCTTCTTCAACTCTTATGGCAGCCAAAAAACTATGAACACCATTGGTTCTACTTCTGCTCAACACCAAAATGAGAAGAATAAGGTTATCTTTGTAATGGGTGCAACAGCAACAGGAAAATCCAAACTCTCAATTGACCTGGCAACTAAGTTTCATGGGGAAGTCATTAACTCAGACAAGATCCAAGTTTTCAAAGGGCTAGATATTATAACAAACAAAGTCACCGAGGAAGAGTCTCGTGGTGTGCCACATCACTTGATAGGGATTGTGGATCCTGAAGAAGATTTTACCGTTGATGACTTCTGCCATCATGTGCTGAAAGCCATTGATACAATTTTGAAGAATGGTCATATCCCTATCATTGCCGGTGGATCAAATTCCTACTTAGAGAAACTTGTTGAGGATCCAAGTATTAAGTTTCGAGAGTATTTTGATTGCTGCTTTATTTGGGTGGATGCTTCCTTACCTGTTTTGTACGAACGGGTAGGAAAACGAGTGGACGAGATGGTAATGAATGGCCTAGTGGAGGAAGTTCGAGCGGTATTTGTTCCCGGGGCTGACTATACCAGGGGAATTAAGCAAGCAATTGGGGCTGCAGAAATGAAGAACTACTTTTTAGTTGAGAACAACATCAAGGTTGATGAGGCTACCAAGACGAAGATCCTCGCTAATGCTTTTGAAGAGATTAAAATCAACACCAAAAAATTGGTAGATTCTCAGCTCCGAAAGATTCAACGGTTGAGGGACGAGCTTGGATGGAAAATGCACAGAATTGACGCCACATCTGTGCATGAGAAACATGGGAAAGATGCTGAGGATACTTGGAAGGATGTGGTGTTGAAGAAAAGTCTCGAAATAGTTGGTGACTTTCTAAAGTAGGAAATAGAGGATTTCTCTAATTAATATATAAGTTATCTTTTGGGGTGTAAATTCTACAGACATTTCTTTTCGTAATAAACAATTTTTATGTTCTATGCATGGTTCGAATAAGAGAACGGTTTATATATTCTCCTATTCTATTTATATTAAATTTAATTAAGAGTGGCTATGTCCATCTGCAAAATTGTAGTAGTGTTTATTTATCTTTTAAAAATGCAAGACTTTCATTTAGGGTTTATATGAAAAATCGGTTAAGTTGGTTAAGAATATTATTAATTGATAACGACTTGCATACACATTTTAACCAAATTAACTGATTTTAGCCATTAATCGAATTAATCAATTAACTAACTTAAGCCGGTTAATATGATTTTAATTCACATTTGCCCTTATTTTTTTAATATAATTTGACCATTGACGGCGTAGGAATGTAATTTTTAGAAGAAGTCTTTATTAGCCAAGGCAAATATTCATCATTCTAATTTTACAACCTTTGCACAAAAAGTTAAAAGTTTGAGCTGACAAAAAAAAAATCGACAATATTAATTAGCGGAGTGTAGACTTTGTATCTGATGTGGAAAAGATTAGAGCAGTGACTCCTACAAAAATTAGAAAAATCTAACAAAGCAAGAAGATAAATGGAAGATGGACACTCCAACAAGATGTAAAAGGCAAACAAGGATTATTATTTTTTGAAATGATGAATAGCAAGAAGAAAAATATAGTTCCTACAAAATTAAAATAGATAGTTAAGCCTTACTATTTATAAACAGTTTCAATAGAGAATAGTATAATCTATGCATTCTGATGACAACAAATATCTAAATCTACCTTACTTAGATTTCTTAGAAATTTCATAAGTGTAAATATGCATATGGTATATGATTAATTATACATTATGCATTTGTTTGATATGAGGTCTATATTTCTTGGTAATAGAATCAAATATATTTGGTAGGTTCTGGTAACATCAGGTAATGATGTGGCAATTAATTTTTACTAGATTATCTTGGGAAGCATATATCACAATAATCTTAAACATAGCTCCTTAACTAATTTGAAAATTCTTATTTAGCTATGAGTTTAATTGGATCATCATGAGAATGTGGAGAGAAAAAAAAATAAATGTTGAAAGTTCTTCAATAATTTAAAACATTTATTTTTATTTATCATTACTGTTCTATAAATTATTCAATTTATAATCAAAATTTTAAAATATAAAAGAGTAATTAAAGTATTAAATCATATGCAATATGCATGTAGGATCGAAAACTAACTATATATAGAAGAGAAATTCTTTACTTCTCATCATAAATTCACCCCTTATTTCTAGACTTTTCTTCAACACCTCCTCCTTCCATGTATCCTCATCTTTTTTCTCGTATTTCTCATGCATAGATGTAGCATCTACTTTCATGTATTTCCCATCAACCCCATACCTTGGGCGTCGAATGTTTTGAAATTTTGAGAATCCACCAGCTTTGGAGTGGTGATCTTAATCTCATTGATAGCATCAGTGAACCTGTTGCTTTTTGCAGCCTCATCAACATTTAAAGTAGATCTTCGTCTCTAGAGCCCAATAGGCCACTAATTCTATTAGTATAGTCAAACTCGGTAACAAATATCTCTCCAACTTCTTCCGCCAGATCGGCCATTACCACTTTGACTGACTTGTTTCGCAATTCGTGTATACACAACAGGTGAGAAAACTAATATTATAGATGTATATGTCTTAGTGTTCTTGAATGATTAAACTTTAGGTCAATTCATTTTCCTTGGATTTGTTCATAACTCCCATTGATTTTCTTACCTTTGAGTATATACACAATTCATAGCATTAGAGAGTGTTATATGTTATTTCCAAATATTTGTTTGCAAAGCTTGGAAAAGAGAAAGTAACGACTAGAAGTCAAAAGAGTGAAAATATTGCATCTAACAGATAAATTTTTTTGCATAATTTATACTTCACTTCTCAAAAAAAAAAAAAAAATTACAGTCAATTATCTTTATTGTCTTCATTAATTTTATTATATCTGGCTAAATTTTAAAGTAATGTATAAGTAAAAGACTAATTGTGGTCAACAGAATCATAGTTTTATGTCTACGATTTTTTTTGAGCAAATTCCCTAATATACCAATAATGAATACAGAATTAGATGCACACAATTGGTGTGGTTCTTACTGGTAAAAATCCTAATCAAGATTCGAGGGTGCCAATAACTACATGATTCTCCCTTCTTGCAATACCCGCATTCATAAAATTTACAAACCTGCTGCCCTTTGGGCAGAGGTCTGAAAGAACCAACTCCATGTGGATCACCGTACGACGACGACTGCCATTCCATAAGGCCCTGCCCCTATCAAAACTTGAATCTCTGCCCTGAAAATCACGGTCCCCTGGACCAAAGTCCCTTTATCGGCTTCCCCAAATATGGCGGATTCCCTACAGCAGTGCCTGAATTGATGCTGCCGTTCTCTTGGAATGTTTCCTGACCTGTTCCCCTGTTAACATTCGAGTATCTTTTACCTAAACCTCCCCAATTGAAATTTCATTTCCTTGAACTGCTCCCCAATTGGCGCTTGTAGTTTTCAGTCCTAATCTCCAAGCATTGTCTATAGAAGCCATGCCCTTAATTGTTGCAGGTGGTGCAGCATGCTACATGTCTCAACCAGATTCATATTGGTTAACTGAGACGTCACTAGGCATTGGATCTTCATCCATGTCAACAACTGTGGAAGAATGCCCCTCAGAACTCTTCTGAGCAGGCTGTGAGACCCCAAATCGCTCGTTGTTCACAGTTGACTGAGAAGGCTTTTGTAGATCATTTGTTGAGTTCAAAGCATCGCTTTTGCCTGGATCAAGTGCATGGCTCGATCCTCTCTTGGGACTAAAACAATCAGGTTCAGAACCTTGAGCCAACTCTCCATCACAACGTAATATCCATGTCGGTGAAGCCAAGCCGTTAAGAGACTCCATTGCTTGGACTTTAGCCATGAGATCTGAAACTGATTCATCACTCAAAGAATACTCGTTGTGTTCGGGAACAATTGAATCCAAACCAGATGGATTATTTGCAAGATCTGTGGGAGAAGAATGTGTCAATTTGCCATTTCCTGAAGTTGGAATAGCAGCATGATCACTTGCCGAGTCATTTTGTTTCAAAGAAGATTCAGGCACAAGATCTGAGCCCCATTCCTTCCCAGAAGGTTTCGCTGGAGTGGAGAGGAATACCTACCCCATTCACTAGCTACTCCAGGAAGCTGTGGTCCATTACCCACTAGACTAGAAGCAGTACTCCAACTAGGACCTGAATCCTGATGAGGGACATTTGAAGACAGACTGTTTGTTTTCAGTAGCTTGACCTTTTGAGTCATGGCTCAACTTTGATGTCGAGGCAGGAAAATCTGGGGAATAAATACCCTGATTGTGTTCTGATGCTTCAAGAGCCTTAGCCAGAGAAATAAGACCAGAATTGGGGTTCCGTCCATTTGAAGAATCATGTAAAGGTGGAGATCGCAAGCTTTGCCCACAATATTTTCCTGATTTTCCCTCACTGTCATCTTGCTTCACATTTCCAGCAATAATTTGACCTTCAGAGGTTTGGTTCAAATTCTCATTCATGTTAATCGAACCACAATCCCATCTTTCAACCCCATGACCTTCACTCAGTTGACGAGACTGAGTTTCACATGCTCCCTAGACAATGTAGATGAAGGAAGTGAACCACTCACTTGGAGCTGGCCAGGGAAGTTATTATCACCCTTCATAGAGTCTCGACGTGGTAAAGAGCTTCCTGTCCGTGCTGCATTGGAATTGACAACATCTACAAAAACATTACAAGGAGAAGATTGAGAGCTGAATTCTTTGCTCTCCTTAGATTCATTGTTACCATAACAATAATCACTTGTCTCATTCTGCATTGACTTCGAGCTCTTTTCAACCTTTTTACTCGGCGTCTGATTCACTTTCACATCCCCGTTCTCCCTAATGTCATAACGTACAGTTTGAGAACCCAAACGTTAGATGTTAGAAATATTGAGAGTCGCTATCAATTTTTTTTTAGTTAGATACGATTTGTCACCTATCGATTTCATTCTAGTCAACAAGATCCTAAATTGATTCTAGATCCATCGAAAGAACAATAAATTTGTTTATAAATTTTCGTGGGGGTTCGATAATACAATTATACACGGGGAACAATTAGCATCCCTATGACACCCGTTCCACGAACAATACCATTTAATCATATATTACCCTATATTAACAATAACTTTGATTTTATTCTTATGTTTTTCTAATCTTTGTTTATTTATTTTATTAGCAAATTTAAGCATTTTATTTGATTTTACAAGTGCACATGATGCAATTATGAAATGATGTCATGATTTACCAATTTTAAATAATGAGAAACGAAAGCCTTGAATTGAAAAATCATTCATAATCCATCCTAACACTCTGGTGAAGTTTAGAAGTTTTCCTCATCTAAGGAAGTCTCAAGAAGAACTCATCTTTACAAATCTTTCGAGGAAATCCTATCATTAGAGTTCTCATCCTAACAAAATAAACATGTCATATGCTATGCCAAAATAAAATTATGAATGATGTCGCATGAACGTGTTTATGAACATAATTTTGTTCATTACAATTTATATAATAATATATTTAATGGTTTAATGTAATTTACTACCTTATTTATCTTTATTATATATCTCTTAAAGAAACGTTTTATTTAAATCGATAATTTTTAATTAATTTTATAGTTATTATTATTTTATTTTTTGAACTATTTTTTTATTGAATAAACAACTAATCTTTTATTTGGTGATGATTGTTTGAATTAACTAATAACTATTTCAATTTTAATTTTGGATAGAATATTATATGAATTTATTTCTTTATGAATTTTAAGGTAATTGCTTGAATTAACGGAATATTAAAATATAAAATTAAGATTTATCCTGACACTTCGAAGAAAACCCTAATTGAATTCCATTCTTAGGAAAGCCATCTCGAAAATCATAACTCTTTCCTCTTTTCGGTGAAATTCCATTATCGAAATTAATCCAAAACAACCATTATTTTTTTATATTTACAATTTTATATTATATCATATAAATTTGTATAGCTAAATATTTCATTTCTATTACCGTCCTAAAATATTCTTATTTATGATTAAATATAATTATTTTCCTTATATTTTCTTTCATTTATAAAAGTCTATTTCTTAAACACAGGTGTTTTCCATTTTTCTATTTAAATCTCTTTTTTCTACTAAATGTTTATTTATTTTCTATATTTTTACTTTAACTAAGTCTATCACCATAAATATATTTTTAATTTAGACATTTACTTTCTATCTATATATATTCAACTTACCTAAAACTATATTTTTTTCAGAACTAAATATTCATCTAAGTTTACGTTCTTTTTATAACTAACCATAGTTAAAACATTTTTTATTATTTTTAGAGTTTTCTATTTATTTTAATTACCTAACTCTATTTCTAATATTCATACTACAAACATATTTTCCCCTATTTATTATTTTATAAATATATTTATATCACTGCAACTATACTAGAATGCTTACATAATTAACATTAACATCAATATGCCAACCCATATAATTAAAGGTCCAGAACATACCCAAACTCTGAGCTCAAAACAGATCCAACCACAAGAGAGCCCGCAAGCCTACTTTAAGAGGCCCAACTCTTTCCTATGAAACTCATCGTTTTGGTGCCCAAGGAAAAGAACTGGCTCCTCTTAAAATAGTGTCGTTCCTAGGGATGTCAACGGGTCGGGTACCCTATAATTTTGAGGTACTTGAACCCTAACCCTATAAAAAATTAATTACCATAACCCTATTAACTACCTGTTTAATTTTAAAATTACTACCCTAACCCTAACCCTAATACATTCTCACTACCCTATAATTACTCTAACCCGTTTAAATACCAAATTAAATAAAAAAATTATTAAAATCTTTTTCATGGATACTCAATTACCCAATTAACTTTTCTAATCTCATAACTTACTTTTAAATTTATATGTTATATGTTTATATAAATAAACATATATATACTGTAATTAATAATTTTATGAGTTATAATTTTTACAATGTTAATGCAAAATAAAAAGAAAATATATTTATATTTAAAGTACATAAAATATACACACACGCATTCATAAAAGTATTAATATTATCATATTAATAATTAGAGTAACCATACTTTTCATATATTTGTTAGTTTTTAACCAAAAAAATTACTTATAAAGTTGGTAAAAATTATAAATTTTTAATTTAATTATTAAAATAATAATAAAATATTTATAAATAGTAATCGGGTTTGGGTAACGGGTACCTAAGGGGTGGTACCCGAACCCTACCCTATTAAAATTCGGGTAGTGAAATCATTACCCTAACCCTACCCGAATCCATTTATAGTACCCTAATCTTGTATAATCAGGCCGGGTACTCGCGGTACCCTATAATAGGGTACCCGTTGACATCCCTATTCGTTCCAAGTTTCCCTTTGAGCACCAAACCACCATCAACAAAACGATGTCGTTTTACCTACCTCATATATAAACCCCTTTTTCTTTTTCCCTATTTACTTTCCTTTCCCACTTTCTTTCTAGTGGCTAAACCCTCAACCCTCTCTCTACCAGAAAACTCTCGTCCTTCTTGCTTTCTCGATTTTTGAAACCATTTTTCTCCTTTCTCTCTTTCCCCATGAATGATTAAAAAGCCTTAAACTTTCGATCGCTCTAGCTCCCTCCCTCAAACACCGATTGAACCCTAACTATCTTGACCAAAAAAAAAAAATCCACCTTACTATCGACCCTTAGTATATTTTTCATGGTTTTTTTATTTCTTTTTTTAGATGATTTCTTGGTTTAGTTTTTGATTGTGGGTAGTTATTTGGTTGCTAGACTAAAAATTAGTTTTCTTTGGTTTTTTGTTCTAGGGATGTCTAAGGCTTTTTGTAAGGTTTCCTAAGGTTCTTTGGCTACTGATACTAGGGAAAATTTTGGGGTTTCTTCGTTAGAGAATCTTCGACCACCTCTCTCATTTTCTTCCTTGATTTTGGAGTTTTTATAGAACTCGATTGTCCAAGTTTTTAGACAATCAAGAAGTGAAATCATGCTTTCTCCTGAGCATGATTTCACAGGTTAAACCACCATGGCAGTTTCTCAGCTAGTTTTTCCTTTTTTTATCTGATTTTTTTATTTTTTTTCCAATTATTGATTTTTTGGTTGGTGGGCCTTTGGGACTTATTTAAAATTAAACCCAAATTGGTTTTGGGATTAAAAGCTTAAAATGGGTTAATTTTAATTGGACTAAGAACTAATTTGACCCAATAGCATAATAAAATTAAATATAAAATAAAATAAACTATATGAATAAAAATAAAATTATTTGGACAAAATGAGATGTTTACAGTTGCCTCTCTTTATATATTTCTAAAAATCAAGAATTAAGTAAAGATATAGACACCTTACTCGAACCATATTGAAAAATGTTCTTTTGCTCTGTAATTTTTTTTAAAAAAAACCCATAAAAGCTCTTCATCTCAAAATAAGGCTATGTAACTTAAATTCTCTTGTGCCAAGATAACTAGGCTTAGATGTCTTAGATACCAGCTAAATTTGGTTTTCAAGTTATTTCGTGCCAATGTAACTGGACTTAAACATCTTGGATGCCAGTTTGATTAATGGCCTATGTTAGTCGACTAAGAGCATTCTGCCTGAAAATTTGAACTATGCACTGAAAGATAGATTAACGGTCAGATTTGGTACAAAATTGTTTCTAACGGTCAGAAACTGCCTAACATTCATCAGAGCTAATTTTTCAAGTATAAAAGAGACTTCCAACGGCTAGAGAAATGAGTTTTTGACATAATTGAAGGTTTTAAAGTGAAAGAGAGCTTTAAAAATAGCCAAAATTCTTTGCACCTTTATTGCACTTTTCTCTTATCATTGAATTAGAAAAAAACACTTCATTTGTACCAGTTAGATTAACTTGGTGATCATAGTTACACTCTTATTTTTTTTTCTTATTTACTTAGAGTGAGAGAGTCATTCTAAGAGGTTGGTCAAGCTTAGATTGCTTGATTATATGCATTGGTTCTAACTTAGCTTGTAAAAGTTAGTTGTTGGATTTTGGTTGATCTCGTGAAAAACCATTATAAAGGTTTTGGTTGAGCTTGGTAAAAGCCATTGTAAAGCTTGGTGAAAGCTTGTGAATTTCACTGTTTTTAGTAGATTGGGTTGAAAAATCCTTGGTTGAACAATCAAGGTAGTGGATGTAGATCTTGGACCAAACCATTCTAAATTGCTACATATTGTTTACTCTGTTTTTATTTTCATTGCCTTTTTAGTTATTTCTTTATCTAGCTAAGAGCTAAAAAGTGCTATTCATTCCCCCTCTAACACATTTATTTGGGACCAACAAGTGCTATTAGAGCTAGTTCCTTGTTCTTAAGGTCTAACAACCTTTGGAAAAATCTAAATAGCTCTATAAAAGTCCATAGTTGCTGAACGGCAGTCTACAAATAGACCATTTCTATTTGATGGATCAAATTACCCATATTGGAGCACTATGATGTCAATATATATTAGAGTAATTGATTATGAGATGTGGGATGTCATAACTGATGGACCATTCATTCCCTCAACTCTAAATGTGGTGACCAATGAGATGATCCCTAAGCCAAGGTTTGAATGGATCGAAGTTGAAACCAAGAGAGTCTAAACAAACTTTAAGGCAATCAATACACTTCATTGTACCTTAACTCCCACTAAATTCAACAAGGTGTCAAGCTGTACCACAACTAAACAAGTGTGGGACAAACTTAGAGTCATCCATGAAAGGACTTACCAAGTAAAGGAGTCCAAGATAGCTCTTTCCATTTATAATTATGAGATGTTTAAAATGGAACCTGGTGAAGACATCACTAGTATGCTGGATAGGTTCACAAACATTACAAATAAACTCAGTTAATGAGGAAAGCCTATCTTTGAACATGAACTAGTGAAAAGACTTCTTAGAAGCCTACTTAAAACATGAAAGCCAAAAGTGACTGCCATTAGAGAAGCTAAAGATTTAAATGTCATCACATTTGATGAGATATGCAGATCTCTCCTTACTCACGAGCTGGAACTGAAGGAAGAAGAAGAGGAAAACAAAAGAGAAGCAAAGGAAAGAAAGAAAAGCATTACCTCAAAGACAAGTATCTTTGAAAAAGAATTGGATAGCTTATCTTGTGATGATGATGAGAAGTTGGCCATGGTTGCAAAAAGATTCAAAAAACTCATGGGCTAAAGAAACCGAAGAATGGCTAAGAAAGGTTATTGAAGGGATCAAGGCATTCCATGGAAAACAAAGAATAAAAATGAGTTTAACAAGAATGGGGAACTTATTTGCTTTGAATGCAAAAAGCCAGGCACTTTAAGTTAGAATGTCCCATGCTGAAAGAAGAGTTTCCCAAGAAAAACATAAAATCAAAGAAAGCAATGGTAGATGCCACTTAGTCAGACAATGACACTTCAAGCTCAAAAGCTGAAGAAAAAAATGTGGAAGAAAAAGCTAACCTCTGTCTGATGGCAAAAGAGGATGAATCTGAGGTATCCTCATCCCCTTGTGATATCTCAATTGATGAATTGCAAGAGGAATATGAAAATCTTTATGATTAATTTGAAATTTTTTTTTCAAAATACAAGACTTTAAAGAAAAAGACTGCATCTCTTGAAAATGATTTGAAAAAAATAAGAGAATAGTTCAATTCTATTTTTGAGCAAAGAAATTTTTGCAAATTGAGTTAGAACATTCAAAAATAGATTTTTAAATTATAAAATTAGAGCTGGACAACAAAACTAAAATTTGCAAAAGGTAATTGATAAAAACACAGCATTTAAATGTTTAAAAAAAGAAACATCAATAAGAAACACATATTGAAAGAAAAATTTTGATAATACTTTATCTTGATGCTATAATTGCGAAAAATTTGGACATTTATCTTATGATTGTTTTAGGAATAGAAGCATACAAAAAACAAAAAAAATTTAGGTTCGAAAAGGATCTTACATTACAGTTAACACTTGAGGACCCATCAAGATTTGGGTACTTATTAAGAAAATTTGAAATTCTATTTTGCAGGTTGAGCTGAACTTAAAGGACACACATTGAAGAGCTTAACTGAAAGATAAACAGCCTTGGTATATGGACAATGGCTACTTAAGGCACATGACAAGGAATGAAATGCTATTTGCTCAACTGGGCAAGAAAAATGGAGGAACCATATCCTTTGGTGATGACTCAAAAGGTATAATCTATGATGTAAGAACGGTTGGTAAGAACTCTCAAGCTCAAATTAGTCATGTGTTGCTGGTTAAAGGTTTGAAACACAATTTATTGAGCATTAGTCATTTATGTGATAAAGGATTTAAAGTATATTTTGATTCCAATAAATGTGAACTAATAGACATAAGCACAAGTAAAGTTTCACTTGTAAGAAATATGATTAAGAACATGTATGTTATATTCCTTGAAGATCTTGAGAAAAATTATGAAGCATGTCTTATAGCAAATGAGGAAAATGATAGTTGGCTATAGCATAAGAGGTTAGGACATGTAAGCATGCATACAATCTCAAAATTGATTAGTAAAAATTTAGTTGTTGGACTACCTAATCTTAAGTTTGAGAATAGTCAAATGTGTGATGCTTGTCAACTAGGAAAGCAAGTTAGAATATCCTTCAAAAGCAAAAAGAATGTCTCAACTTCTAGACCTCTTGAGTTATTACACATTGATTTGTTTGGTCCAATTAGCACAACTAGTCTAGATGGCAAATCAGATGGATTTGTGATAATTGATGTCTACTCTAGGTATTCTTGGGTCTACTTTGCTCATAAGAATGATGCATTATCGTATTTCATAAATCATTATAGGAAGGTTGAGAATGAAAAAGGGTTATCCATAGTTAGCATTAGGAGTGATCATGGTGAGAGGTTTGAAAAGGATGATTTTGAAAATTTTTGCAATGAAAAAGGGCTGGACCATAATTTTTCTACACCTAGAACACCCCAACAAAATGGAATTATAAAGAGAAAAAATAGAACATTGAAGGAAATGGCTCGAACTATGCTTTGTAAGAATAATCTACCTAAGTATTTTTGGGATGAGGTAGTGAACACAACAGCTTACATCTTCAATAAAGTATCGATTAAAGCCATGATATCAAATACTCCTTATGAACTATACAAAAGTAGAAAACCAAACATTTTTCACCTTAGGAGTTTTGGTTGTAAATGTTTTGTGTTGAACAATGAAAAATATTCACTAGGAAAGTTTGATGCAAAAAGTGATGAGGCTATATTTTTAGGATATGCCTTAAACTCAAAGGCTTATAGAGTTTTCAACAAAAAGACTTTAACTATTGAAGAATCAATCCGTGTAGTTTTTGATGAGTCCATTGTATTACAAAAGGAAATTCATGTTGATGATGATGATGTTGAGAACTTAGAAAAGCAAATGGAGTTTAGAGAACAATAAAAGCAATGAAGAAAGCTCACTTAGAAAAGAAACCGAAACCCCACCTTTAGAAAACTTACAAAGAGCAAAAATCCAGCATAGTGATCTGCCAAGAAGTTGGAGATGTGCAAGAGGTCATCCACAAGATCAAATCATTGGTGATATTTCTCAGGGAGTCAAAACTGGGAGAGGTGTAAGAGAGACATGTGAATTTTCAACTTTAATCTCTCAAATAGAGCCTAAAAGCTTTGAAGAAGCAAAAAAAAAAAAAAGTTGGATCATAGCCATATAAGAGGGACTTGATCAATTCAAAAGGAATCATGTATGGTTATTAGTGTCTAGACCCGTAAACCACCCTATTATTAGCATAAAATGGGTATTTAGGAATAAGGTAGATGAACAAAGGAATATGGTTAGAAATAAAGCTAGGTTGGTAGTACAAGGATACAATTAAGAAAAAGGAACAAATTATGATGAAACCTTTGCACCAGTTGCAAAGATAGAAGCCATAAGGCTATTGCTTGCATTTGCATGCTTTATGAATTTTAAGTTGTTCCAAATGGATGTAAAGAGTGCATTTTTGAATGGTTTTATTCAATAAGAAGTTTATGTTGAACAACTATTAGGATTTGAAAACTATTAAAAACCAGACCATGTTTTCAAACTTTGCAAAGCCTTGTATGGATTGAAACAAGCTCCTAGAGCTTGGTATGAGAGGCTATCAAAATTTTTTATTAAAAAAGACTATGTTAGGGGTAGTATTGATATAACATTGTTCATTAAAAGACATTTAAATGGTTTAATTATTGTTCAAATATATGTGGATGATATTGTTTTTAATGCAACTAATGAACCTTTGTGCAAGAGATTTGCTAAAGAAATGAAAGGTGAGTTTGAGATGAGCATGATGAGAGAACTAAAATTATTTCTTAGATTCCAAATCAAGCCAAGGGAGGAAAGAATCTTCATCAGTCAAGAAAGATATATCCAAGACATGCTCAAAAGGTTTGACATGTTGAAGCTAAAGCCAATTAGCAGATCAATGAGTCCATCCATCAAACTTGATGTAGATAAAAAAGAGAAAGACCTTCCATAAAGGACCTTGATCTTTTTTAATTCCTCTTATTGCTAGTCTTCGGTTTCTTCTGCCCATAAGCTTTTTGAATTTCCTTGTAACTAGAGCCAGCTCTTCATCATCATCCCAAGATAGCTCTTCTAGCACTTTTTCAAGAATACTGGCTTTTAAAGTAATGCTCTTTTTCTTTTCCTTTGCTTTTCTCTTGTCTTCTTCTTTTTTTTTTTAAGCTCCAGCTTATGAGTAAAGAGAGAACCACAAATCTCATCTAAAGTAACATTTAAGTCCTTAGCCTCATGGGTTGCAATCACTTTAGGCTTCCAATTTTTTTAGTGAGCTTATAAAAAGTCTTTTAACAATCTCATGCTCGGGTATTGGTTTGCCTAGCTGACTAAGTTTATTTGTGATATTTGTAAATCTATCTAACATGCTGGTGATATCTTCACCAGGCTCCATCTTAAACATTTCATAATTATGAGTCAAAAGGGCTATTTTGGACTCCTTGACTTAGGAAGTTCCTTCATGGAAAATCTTAAGTTTATCCCACACTTGTTTAGCTGTTGTACAGCTTGATACTTTGTTGAATTTGGTGGAAGTCAAGGCATAATGAAGTGTATTGATTGCCTTGAAGTTTGTTTGAACCTTCTTGGTTTCAACTTCGGTCCATTCTGACCTTGACTTGGGCATTTGTTCATTGGTGACAACATTTAAGGTTGAAGGAATAAAAAGTCCTTCGGTTATGATGTCCTAGATCTCATAATCTATTGCTCTAATATATATTGACATCGTAGTACTCCAATAAGGATAGTTAGAGCCATCAAACAAAGGTGGTTTGTTTGTTGATTGTCACTCAGCAACAATGGATTTTTAAAAAGCCATGGATCCTCCCAAAGGGTGTTAGACCTTAAAAACAGGGAACTTGATCTGATGCCACCTGTTAGTCTCAATCATATGTGCTAGAGAGGGGTGAATAGCATAAATCGATTCTTTGACAAGATGAAGAACAAATTTAAAGAACAAGGAAAATAAAAACAAAGTAGACAAGGAACCAGAATTTACAATGGTTTAGTCCAATACCTACATCCATTACCTTGATTATCCAACCAATGATTTTTCAACTAATCCACTATGAACCGGTGAAATTTACAAGCTTTCACCAAGCTTTACAATAGCTTTTATCAGGCTCAGCCAAAACTTTTCACAATAGTTTTTCATGGGCTCAACTAAAACCCAAACACCTAACTTTTCAAGGCTAAGTTAGAACCTTAACACATTCAAGCAATCCTAGCTTGAAACAACTTTTAGAGTGACTTTCTCACTCTAAAAATACAAGAAGAGAAGTAAAAAGAAAGTACCTATGATCACAAGGTTGATCTAAATGGTACAAGATTGAGTACAGATCACAATTACAAAATATGGGCGTTTAAGTGCAGTAAGGTGCAAATAAGATTTTCTTGTTTTTCAGCTTTTTGTAACTTAGAAGCCTTCAATTCTCTCTAAACTTCTCAAAAACTTTTCAAAAAACTTGTTTCTAATCATTGGAAGATCTTTTTATACTTGGAGAAACAACTCTAATGGTAGTTTGGCAGTTTATGATCGTTGAAAATAGTTAAGAAGTTGATTCTAGCCGTTAATTTGTCTTCTAGTGCTTTGGTTCAAATTGCAAACAGAGAGTTTTTAGTCGACTAACTTCTTCCTTGGTCGACTAAATTGGTTTTGTCTTCTGGTCGTAGATTCTGGCAAAAAGCATCTAGTCAACTAACTTATTTCTTGGTCAACTAAGTTGGTTCTATTTCTCAATGCTCTTCAGCCCGCCATTTCTCCAATTTGAATTTTAGCCAACTAACATTCTTTATTGTTCAACTAAAGATCTTTCTTTTTGTTAATCAATCATGTCACGACCCAATTCCCGGGCCATGACCGGCGCAAGGACCCAATGAGCATAGCTCACTAAGCCCAAGCAAGCCTATTCCCACTGACTTTATTCCATACATGCTCGTGTGGGACATCCACACGTAATGCACCCAGTGCGCATAAATGCCAGTTAACCATGGCACATCCAGTCACACATACACACACACACCCTTTCCGGGTGTGGACACAGCCAATTCACAATGACATAATCAACATTAACATACATGCACCATGCCAGTCATGTATTTAGCAATTCACATTGCTTACACATATACACATAATCAGTCAAATATAAATTCTGACAATGTACATTACATGTACATATCCATCATACAAAAACCCATGACTACCAGCGGAGACATATACAATAAAAACAGGCAGCTATCGAATGCCAGACACCTATCAGGAGATGGACTACAACGATCCCGTGATCTAGGAATCTACAACCTCCTGATCTGAAAACATGAATTTTTGAAAACGGTGAGTATAAAACTCAGTGAGCAAACATTAGATAGGAACAAGCAATTATGTCCGGAAGGGTTATAAAGATATGATGCAAACATTTGGAACACATACATTTTTATCCAATTGTTTCCCAACCCTTCCCCTCATTTTAATTTAATCAATAATTGAATAACATTCAATTTCACATGCAATCACACAAATATCACCAATTTCTCACCAGCTCATGTGCAACCCTCACATCGTGCACATAGCTGGAGTATCAGAGCACTCGGCAAGCGGTATCACTCAGCGTCGCTGCCAAGCTCCCGGACTTCAAATCACGTCTTACCACAGATCGTGCGTGAACACTTCCAGGAATCGTGGGCGTTACGTCTCGCGGTCCCCACTTTGCTCAATTCAGAATTTCAAGGAGTTAGTGGGCGTTACGTCTCGCGGTCCCCACTTTGCTCCATTCTGACTTTGAAGGAATTAGTGGGCGTTACGTCTCGCGGTCCCCACTATGCATACCATTCAGGCATATGCACTTTCCTTCTTCACACGTGCACGGTGATAACACTTTCACAACACTTCTCAACCATCCATGTAAACATCATCACAATGTACACATTTATCACACTCAAATTTCACATCAAATAAATAATATTTCATGCCTTCATGCATATCACATAATTTCATGCTTTCAAGCATCACACATAACTTTTATGCCTTCATGCATAACACATAATTTACCACCTAAAATCATTTTCCTCAAAAGCTTGTTCCCAGCACGTATTTTTTTAAAAACTTTAGATAAATCATTTAATTATCCACATCAATACAATTTGCATTCCCCAAATAATTTGAAATGCAAGTTCACTCACCGTCTCACAAATATCCGGATTCCGGATGCTCTCGGATTAAAAATCCTCAATCACGATCCCTTTGCCTTTCTCGGCCTTCTCACCACCTTAACACAGAATAAATTGAGAAATTACTATAGTGCCCCCAAATCAATACAAATTAATTTAAATTGCTAGCGTGTGATACGTAAGAGCAAAATCGCGTCCGATTATCGCTTGAACGCGGTATTGCCTAACTTCGACCGATTACCCGATAAATCGGCTATTATGCCCAATTCGATTCCGAATTGGCCCATTCTTTTTCTAATACTTTAATTCACCACAAATCATTCAATTTAATGCCAATTTCAGCATCCAATCTTTTCCAATTCCTTATGGAAAATTCGGCCAATGCAGTGCATTTGCACTGAAAATTTTTCTACTACATTTTTCACTTGCATTTGTCATTTTCTATTTTCTTTCATTTCAAATGAAATCATTTCATTTGAAATGAAACAATTTCTCACACATTCTCTTCACACTAGGTTCGGCCTAACAAAGAACAACCATGGAATCAATTTCTTTCTTTCATTTTTCTTCCATAATCATGCTTAACTACCTCTAACTACTAACATAGTTTAAATCCAATCCAATCCAACATCAAATCCATACTCAAACCCATTTTTCAGAATTCTTCCCATCATGATATCTCCATATTAAACCATAGAATTTAAGAACAAAAGCATAGATATTAGAGATCACAAGCCAAAGTAGAGATTTATTACCCTTTTTCACTTGAATCCTCCTTGAAATCACACTTTGTCTTGAATTTCCCCTAGGTTTTGGTGTTTTTCTCCTTTGTTCTTCTTTTTTTTCTTCAATCGGTTTTTGTTCCAGAATTTAGAGAGAGAAATGAGGGCTTAAGCTGATTTTTATAGCTTTTATAATAAAATAACCGAGGTTGCCACGTGGCACCATGTGATTGGCCCATTTTTTTGACTTTTTTGACTTTTTCTCCCATTTGATCTCCACCACTTGATTCATCAAGTCAACATCTGATCCAAGGTTGACCATGGCTGGAAAAATTTATTCTGGTGATGAAAAATTACCGAAATGCCCCCGGGATGGCAAAATTACGATTTTGCCCCTATACTCCGAAATGTCCCGGAATTTCATTATTTTCACTGTCCAATCTCAAATAACATCAATATAAATCAATATTACCCAATTGGGGTAAAATCCTTTCAAAAAAATTCACATTTAGCACTCCGGTGGCAAAATTACCATTTTACCCCTATGCTCCAAAAACACCGAAAATCACCATTTTACACTACTAAACATCATTCTATAATTATGGGATCATAACTGTATGTCACATAATTATTTTTAGTCCACTGTGATCAAATCTTGGTTAAAAATCTCTATAAATCAACAAATGAGAAAATGACCGTTTTGTCCTTAACCGGTCAATTTTCCCGATTAACTCCAAACTGGACCTTGAACTCCAAATCACTATTCTGAGCTGTCCTGTGGGTCTCAGAATTTTGAAATTCCCCTTAGAATTTCCATTAAACTAGGTTGAAGCTCGATTTAACTTAATTGTACCATTAGGTACAATACCGGTTTTCTAACAACTTAGACAGGGTCTCACAAATCATGTCTTCCTTAATCATATGATTTTTGATATACTTTTTTGAGGGATTGATTTATTATTTGCATACATATTTTTATCTTGCACACTCAAGTAAAAATATTAGACGCAAATGAATGGGAATGTTTTCTTATCATCAAAAACCAATGGAGCCAACAAAAGTCACCAATAATCTCCTCTCATGGGTGATCTTTGACATATTTCTAACTTTTTAGAAGATTATTGTGTTGGTTTTCAACTCTTTGTAGATCTTCAAGAGATGGAACTTTTACTACTCTTTCTTAAGAATTTTCTCCACCATGTTTCTTACTTTCCAAGCTCATCTTTTCCATTTGTTTTCAAGATCCTTTACATCATCATCATCATCAACTACAACCTTCTTTTGCATAGCATTAGTTTCATAAAAAATGACCTGGATAGATTCTTCAATGACTAAAGTTCTTTTGTTAAATATTCTATATGCTTTTGAGTTGAATGCATATCCTAAAAAGAGGGCCTCATCACTCTTAGCATCAAACTTTCCAAGAGTGTGTTTTCCATTATTCAACACAAAACATTTGCTTTCAAAATTTCTTAAGTAAGAAATATTTGGTTTTCTATCTTTGTACAATTCATAAGGAGTTTTAGAAATCATGGCTTTTATTGAAACTCTCTTTAAAACGTAGGCTGCTGTGTTAATAGCTTTTGCCCAAAAATATTTTGACAAGTTGTTTTCACAAGGCATGGTTCTTACCATTTCCTTGAAAGATTGAATTTTGCTTTCAACTACTCCATTTGGTTGGGGTGTTCTGGTTATAGAAAATTTTGATCAAAGCAATTTTCATTGTAAAAAATTTCAAATTCATGTCCTTTAAACTCACCATTATGCTTACTTCTAATACTAACAATGAGAAGTCCTTTTTCATTTTGAACTTTCTTACAATGACTAGCAAATGTAGGCAACGCATCATTTTTGTAAGCAAGGAAATAAACACATGTATATCTAAAATAATCATCAACTATAGCAAAACCATATCATTTGCCTCCAAAACTAGTTATGTCAATTGGTCTAAACAAGCCTACATGCAACAATTGAAGTGGTTTAGAGGTTGATATGACTTTCTTAGCTTTGAATGAAGTTTTAACTTGCTTTCAAATTTGACATGCATTACAAATTTGATCATTTTCAAAAGAAATCTTAGAAAGTCCAATAATTAGATTTTTTCTTATTAATTTTGAAATTGTATGCATACTTGCATGTCCAAGTCTTCAATGCCATAAACAATTATCGTTCTCATCATTTACTATAAGACATGTCTCACATTCTAGTTCAAGATATTTAAGAAAAATTACATACATGTTTTAGTTATTTTTCTGATGAATGTAATTTTGTTAGTGCTAATATATATTACTTCACATATATGACAATCAAAACATACTTTAAGACCTTTGTCACAAAGTTGACTAATACTTAATAGATTATGTTTTAAACCTTTGACAAAGAGAACATGATTGATTTGAGCTTAAGATTTTTTACCAATGGTTCCTACTCCATGAATTCTACCTTTTAAGTCATCACTGAAGGATACTATTCCATATTTCTTCTTGTCAAGATAAGCAAACAACATTTCATTCTCTGTCATATGCCTTGAGCAGCCATTATTCATGTAACAAGAATGCTTTTCCTTTAGTTGAGCCTTTAAACATTTGTCCTTTTGGTTTAACTCAACCTACAAAATAGGTTTTCAGTCTTTCTTTATAGCTACCCATACTTTGATGGGTCTTTGAAGGTTAACTGATACATGAGAGCCTTTTAGCATCCAAACCATCTTTGTTTTGGGAAGCCTTGTCTTTTATGATAGCATTTAGAAGAGAGATGACCTTGTATACTATACATAGCTCTTAAATGAGAGAACATGAGTATTTCTTTTAAAGTTTACATTTCTTCTTAGTGTTTCTTTTGTTAAGACCTTAAGAGTAACATTTTCATTAATTGCTTTTTGCAAGGCTTCATTCCTATTTCAAGTTCTAACTTCAAAAGTTCAAAATTCGATTTTAAATGCTTAAGCAGGGGCGGAGGGTAAGACAGCCCCCCTTCCCCCCCTCCCCCCCCCCCCCCCCCCCCAAATTTTTAAAAATATTTATTTAGTATATATATTTTATTAATGGATCTTTTAAAATTTTTAAAAATATTTATTTAGTATATATATTTTATCATGGCCCTTCCAAAAATTTTGAAAATTTTTATTTATTATATATTATTAATGGCCCACTCAAAATAAATTTTTTATTTAATAATTAATATAAAAAAATCAAACAACTTCACAAACCTACTTAATTTTACCTTAATTTAAGTTTCTCTACACCTCTTTCACTTTTTCTTTTTCTCTTCTCTTTTGCCTCTTTTTATTTTTATTTCTCTTTTTTCGTAACTCACCACTGAAACACACCTTATTCTTCAAAAGAGATTTATGAGCTTGTGAGTTTGGATAAAGAAAGACAAAGATCACTCACCACCATTGTGTAAAATTAAGAAAATGTAAAGTTTTCTTTTACTTTCTTCTTTCTTTTTATATTATTTAACTATTATGTGAAATCCTGTATTTCATATTTAATTATTTATATTTTATTCATTATAGTTTTATGTTTTATTTTTTAAGTTTAAATATAAATAAATAAGAATATTTAATGTTGACTACATTGTTTTTTTTTCAGGTTTGATTAAAATATGAATAATTTGAAAACAATTGACAAATTTTTTAAAAGAAAAGAGGTAGATCGCTCAAATGATTCTCCTACACTTGAGCCACCAAACCTTACTACTTCAACTAATGAACAACAACAGTGTGAATCGAAACATCCAAGGCTTAATCCTGAAGAAATTGATGCTTTTCATATAGAACCCGACCTTGGATTACGACCAATGATATGAGAATTTCCTATCAATCAAAATGATGAAATTCGTCGTGTTTATCTCAAACGTGGGTCATGTCAACCTATTCTTAAGACGTATCCTCTATCAGATGATGATCATCTTCGTCGTTTTCAAGCTTCTTAGTTTGAATTATATCCTTCTTGGTTGGAGTATTCTTGTGACAAATATGCTATATTTTGTTTGCCATGTTACCCTTTTTTTTATTTTGTTATTTACATATTATATAAAATTATTGTCTATTATGAATTTTTTGATCGTTGGTTAAATTCAACATATTAGTTTTAAAAATTTTTAGCTTTTATTTTTTTTCGTCTTTGGCCCCCCCAATAAAAATTGGCTAGCTCCGCCTTTGTGCTCAAGTTCAATTTGAAGAATATTTCTCTATTTGAAAACAAAGTTAAAGTCATGTCTTCACTTGTCTAATTCATCCTTAAAAGATGTGGTTTTTCTTTTTTAAAGCCTTATACTTCAATGCAAATTTCTCAAATTCAACATATAAATATTCATAATCTTTTTGAAATTCATCAATTGAAATATAATAAAGATTAGAAGATACATAGGATTCATCTTCTTTAGCCATTAGGTTAAGGTTTGCTCTTTCTTCCATTTTCTCTTTATCAACTCTAAACTGGATGTGTCACTATCAAACCATGTTGTTGCCACCATAGCTTTCTTTGATTTTTTATTCTTTTTGGAGGTTTTTTCCTTACGTAATGGGCATTCTGATCTAAAATGACTAGGTTTTTGCATTCAAACATATTACATCATCCTTCTTGTTAAGTTCAATTTTGTTTTTGATTTTTCATGAAGAACCTTGATCTCTTCGATAATTTCTCCTAAACAGTCTTCTATCTCTTTGTCCCATCAACTTTTTAAATCTTCTAGCTACCATGGCCAACTCTTCATCGTCGTCACATGATAGATTTTTTAACTTTTTTTCAAGAGTGCTTACTTTTAAGGCAATGTTTTTCTTCCTTTATTTGGGTTCTGTCCTATCTTCCTCTTTTTTTTTTTTTTAAGTTCTAACTCATGAGTAGGGATGTCAACAGGTACCTTATTATAAGGTACTCGTGGGTACCCGGCCCGATTATACAGGATTAGGGTACTTATAAATGGATCCAAGTAGGGTTAGGGTAATGATTTCACTACCCGAATTTTAATAAGGTAGGGTTCGGTACCACCCCTTGGGTACCCGTTACCCGAACTTGATTACTATTTATAAATATTTTATTATTATTTTAATAATTAAATTAAAAATTTATAATTTTTACCAACTTTATAAATAATTTTTTTGGTTAAAAACTAACAAATATATGAAAAGTATGGTTACTCTAATTATTAATATGATAATATTAATACTTTTATGAATACGTGTGTGTATATATTATGTACTTTAAATATAAATATATTTTCTTTTTATTTTGTATTAACATTGTAAAAATTATAACTTATAAATTATTAATTACAGTATATAGATATTTTTTTATATAAACATATAACATATAAATTTAAAGGTAAGTTATGAGATTAGAAAAGTTAATTGGGTAATTGAGTATCCATGAAAAAGATTTTAATAATTTTTTTATTTAATCGGGTATTTAAACGAGTTAGGGTAATTATAGGGTAGTAAGAATGTATTAAGGTTAGGGTTAGAGTAGTAATTTTAAAATTAAACGGGTAGTTAATAGAGTTAGGGTAATTAATTTTTTATAGGGTTAGGGTTCGGGTACTTCAAAATTATAGGGTACCCGACCCATTGACATCCCTACTCATGAGTGAGAAATGAGCCATAAATCTCATCAAATGTGATAAAATTTAAGTCTTTAGCCTCTCAAATAGTAGTCACTTCTAACTTCTAGTTCTTAGGTAGACTTCTAATAAGTCTTTTAACAAGTTCATGTTCAGGGATTGGCTTACCTAATTGACTACGCTTGTTGGTAATATTAATGAATCTATCAAACATGCCAATGATATCTTTACCCTATTTCACTTTGACTATTCCATAGTTGTGGGTGAAAAGAGCAATTTTGGACTCATTGACTTGTGAAATCCTTCATGAATGATTCTAAGTTTATCCTAAACTTGTTTGGCAATGGTACAGCTAGAAACTTTGTTAAATTTAATGAGAGTCAAGCCACTCTTGACCTACATCCACTATCTTGATCTTCTAATCAAGAATTTTCAAACTAATTCGTTAAAATCAGTGGAATTCTCAAGCTTTCACCAAGCTTTTACAATGACTTTTCACAAGCTTAGCCGCAACCTTTAAAAATGGTTTTTACAAGGATCAACCAAAACCTAAAACTAACTTTTCTAAAGCTGAGTTAAAAAATACAACAGAAACCAAGCTAACCCAAGCTTGACCAACCCCTCAGAGTGCCTCGTACACTCTAAGCAATCAAGGAATATAGATATAAAGATGTACCTATGATCACTGAGATGATCTAAATGGTACAAATGAGGTGTAAAACTCTATTACAAAGAATAGAGTGAAATATAAATGGAAATGAGAGGATTTTTAATATTCTTGGTTCTTTTAAGCTCTTGGAAGCATATCATACTATTTGTAGTGGTTAAGGATGTCTTTTATACTTCAAAAATCAGCTTTGATGGATTTGGATAGCTTCTAACCATTGAAAATAGTTTAGATTCTAGTCTAGCCGCTATTTTGTCTTTAAGCATTCAAATTTACAATTCCTAACAGTGAGCCTTTAACTAGTTAACTATAAGCTTTAGTTGATTAAGTTTTCTCTGTCTTGTAGTCTTATAATCTGCTTCACTGTGTTAATCGATTAAGAATGGCTTTAACTGATTACGAGCTTACTGTTTTTAAGCAATAAACTTCACCAACCTTTCTTTGTTTAATTAATCCTCTTTGTAATTAATTTAGGCTATGCTTCCTTTAGTCTTAAGTAGTCATAAAATTTGTTTAGCCAATCAAGACTTCTTCAACTGTTGTTTAGAAGTTTGACTTGTAAGACTTCCTTCAGAACTTTATTTTTGAATTTTAGCTGATTAGCTCCTTTGGTTAACCAATTAATAGGCTTCTATTTCTAACTTGTTGTGTGACACCTTATCTTAGTGAGTTTTGATGGCTACTTTCGAATGATCATTCTATTAAATGACTTAGATTTTTATCTTGCACACTAAAATAATATAGTTAAACATTAATGAATGAGAATGTTTTGTTATCATCAAAAACTCATCGAGCCAACATGTACTAGTCTTTAAGCATTGTCCATGTCCTTATTCCTGACAATACAATGACCAAGAACATATTTAGGAACAAAGCTTTGATGCATAAGAATTTCATAATTATAACTTTAATAATTTCTTTGTAAGGCCATTACGTTCCCAAGACTATATCTACATAAGTCTTTCATAACTTTTTATTAATAAATTCATGGATAAAGAACTACCTCATACATTATATAAAATATCCATAATGCATTTAAAAAAAAAATATGACAAATTAATGTAGTGTTTTACAAGCTTAAAACTGATTGGCTTGCGAGGCTTACATTAACAATCTCCCACTAGCACTAAAGCCAATCACCCCTTTATCTAATACCAAAACCCTCCAAGTGGTGATCATGTTTTTGTTGGGATAGAACTTTAGTGAGAGGGTACTCTCTTTATGTTATTATCACCTTTCTTAACGATCTCCCCAATCAGGTGATAACGCTGCAATACATGTTTGGACCATTGATGAGACCTCGATTTCTTTTCTTGTGCAATGGTTCCATTATTTTCAAAGTACAAAGTTATAGGATCAACAATGCTAGGAACCATACCAAGTTCAATTATGAACTTATTGATCTAAACTCTTTCATTCGCTACCTTAGGCATGAAGATTTGTTCAACCTCGTTTGTAGAATTTATAGTCATTACTTGCTGGGAACATTTTCAACTGATAGCAGCAACATTTAAGGTAAATATAAACCCACTCGATGATTTACTGTCATCCTTATAGGATTGGAATATAGCATCTCCACATCTTTTAACTTGGAGCTAAACTCCTCCATATACCAAGAAAACATCATTTGTTCTTCATAAGTACTTAAAGATATATTTCATAGCAATTTAGTAATTCTCACCTGGATTTGATTGGTTTTTGCATGTGACACTTAGAACATACACCACATCTAGCATACATGCTGGACCCCATAGCCAAAGCATATGGTATTCTATCCATTCTCATCTTTTACTTTTATCTTTGGACACAAATCCTTCAAGACATAAATACCATGTGACATAGGCAAATATCCTTTCTTAGACTTAGTCATGCTAAATCTCTTTAGCACATTGTCTATGTAAGTGGATTGAAATAATCCTGGTAGCCTATTTGATTTATCTCGATAGATCTTTATTCCTAGAATATAGGTCGCTTCTCCCAAATCCTTCATGGAAAATTGTTTGGATAACCGGATCATTATAGTTTGCAGCATCAGTATATCATTTCCTATTAGCAGTATGTCATCAACATAAAGTACTAAGAAAACAACTGCTTCTCTGTTTACCTTCTTCTAAACACATAGATCATCAAGATTCTTGACGAAATCATATTCTTTAATAGTTTCATGAAATCTGATGTCTTAGCTCCTAGACGTTTGCTTTAGTTCATAAATGGACTTTTGGAGTTTGCATACATTATGCTGACTCTCTTTAGATGTAAAACCTTCAGGTTGTGTCATATACATTTCCTCTTGCAAATTCCAGTTAAGGAATGTTTTCTTTATATTCATTTGCTATATTTTATAATGATAATATGTAGCAATAGTAAGTAAAATCTGAATGGATTTAATCATGGCAACAGGTGAGAAAGTTTACTTATAATCGATCCCTTCAACTTGGTTGTAACATTTAGCAAACAACTTGGCCTTATATGTTTGTACATTACCATCCATGTCTATTTTTCTCTTAACGACCCATTTGCATTCTATGGGTTTCACACTTTTAAGCGTATCAACTAAAGTCCATACTTGATTGACATGCATAGCATCCATCTCGAATTTCATGGCCTCTAGCCACTTATTAGAATCAATATCAAATACGGCTTCTTCATAACTAGTAGGCTCTTTGTCAATTGGCAAAGCATATTTTTCCAGCAAAAATTTATATCTTTTTGGAACATGTCTTTGTCTCGTAGACTTACGAAGCACTTATGTTTCTTGAGCACCAATTTGAGCATCCAATGCTTTAACTATTGGCTTAGGTTTCATATGGATGTCAATTTGTGGTTCTTGAACCTCTTCAAGAATTATTTTACTCCCACTAGTCCCTTTAAGCAAAAACTTTTTCTCTAAGAATGTGGCATGTTTCTAGACAAACACCTTTTGTGTGGGATTGTAAAAATAGTATCCACAGTTTGATACCTTACAAACTTGCATTTATTTGATCTAATTCCAAGCTTATTAGATGATGCATGCTTCACATAAGTCGTACATCCCCAAATCCTTGTATAAGACAAGTTTGGCCTTTTTTCCATACCGCATCTCATATGGTGTCTTATCAATCAATTTGGTTGGAACCTTGTTAAGAAGGTAAGCAGCAGTCTGTAAAGCATATCCCTAAAAAGATATCGGAAGGTTTGCCCTACTATCACGACCTAATTCCTAGGCCATCACCGACATAAGGACCCGATGAGCATAGCTCACTAAGCCCAAGCAAGCCTATCCATTTACTTTGCTTATCGTACGACGGTGTGATGCAAACACACGTGATGCACCCAGTGTGCATACAAAGCCAATTAACAATGGCATTATCAATAGAATATACATGCACTATACCAGTCATGTATTTAGCAATTTACAATGCATACACATATTCACATAGTTAGATTGTATTCACAATACAAAAAGACCCATGACTTCCAGCGGAGATATTTACAATAAAAGAAATGGGTTGCTACTGAATGCCCATCTTCTAACCAGGAGATGCACTACGGGGACTCTTTGATCTAGGGTCCAACAGTCTCTTGATCTGAAAATATGAATTTTATAAAACGTGAGTACGAAACTCAGTGAGTGAATATTAGAAGGGAACAAGCAATCTCAATCAGGAAATTTGACAATCATGATGCACCAGTTGAAAACGAGACAATTTTTCTTTCTAACTAATATTTAAACCCTTTCCACTTACCTCGAGATTTTGTTTTTTTTAGCTAGATAGCAAAATCGACCATTATCGCTGCAGCGAAGCGAAATCAAAACCATTGCTGCACGAGGGTTTCGCTCATCCGTACGAGGGTTTCGTGTAAAACCCCTTTTTCTCAATTTAAGGCAATTCGCATACCATACAATCACATATATACACAAAGACATGAGCAATCATATATATATATACACACAAAGATATTTATTTGAGCACTTGCAGGCGTTACGTATCGCCGTCCTTGCAAGCCCCTAGACAGCAAATCACGCTTCACCAAAGTTCATCGTGATAATTTCCAGAAATCCTGGGCGTTACGTATCGTCGTCCCCACTTTGCTCAATTTTGAATTTGTTTGGAAATTGCGAGCGTTACATATCGCCATCCCCACTTTACTCAACTCAATTTTTCTAAGAATCGTGGGCGCTATGCATCGCTGTCCCCACTTTGCTCAATTCTAAATTTCTAAGAGATTGTGGGCGCTATGTATCGCCGTCCCCACCTTTCATACCATTACATCAATTTCACATAATTTATTAACAATACATGTAAGCACCATATAAAGGTACACAGATGCATCGTAATCATATAGATGAGCAATATTCAACACAATAAAACTTCACCTTAATAAAATAATATTTCACGAAAAGCTTGTTCCCACGGTACTCATTCTTTTAAAGAAAATTGAATAAAATCATTAAAACATTTTATTCAATAAGTTCATATTTCCTAAAACCATTTTTGAGATGCAAATTCACTCACAGGTTTTTCGAGAGTTGAATTCGAGCGCTTCGACTGCTAATCCTCGAGTGCGATTTTCTTGCCTTTATCAGAAATCTCGCCACCTTGACGAACAACACAATAATTTAATTACTATATTGGTGTTACTTAGGTATAAAATTAACCTAATTTCTATACGAATGCATAAAATACTCGGTCACTCGCTTAAACACGGTGTTGACCTAATTCGACCGATTACCCGATAAATTGGCCAATGCGTCCGATTTGATTCCAAATTGCACCATTCTTTTTCTAATACCTTAATTCACCACATACCATTTAAATAGTGCCAATTTCAGCATCTAAACTTTTCCATTTCTTCATGAAAAAATTCATCAATTACAATGCATTAGCACTGAAATTTTTTCCTACCAAACTTTTTCACTTTAATTTGTCATTTTCTAATTTATTTCATTTCAAATGAAATCATTTCATTTGAAATGAAACAATTCCTCATGGATTCTCAACACCCTAGGTTCGGCCAACAAAAAGTCCTAGAGAAATTGAATATTTCTTTTGTGTTTTTGTTCATAACCATGCTTAACTACCTCTAAACATCAACATAGTCTAAAATCAAATTATTCCAACAACAATTCCTCTTCCATATCCATTTTTCAGAATTGAATTCACCATGATATCTTAATATTCAACCATGGAAATCAAGAACAAAAGCATAGATTAGCTAGGTATCAAGGAGATTTAAAGAATTTTTAACTTACCTAGCTTGTTTCCTTGATTTCTTCACTTTCTCTTTGATTTTCCACCTAGGTTTTCTTGTTTTTCCCTTTGTTCTTGTTGCTGGATGCTTAGACCGAATATGTGAGGGAATTAGGGATTTAATGGGCTGATTTTTGTGCCTTAATAATAAAATAATCAAACATGCCACGTGTCGCATGCTTATTTGCCCATTTTTTAAAACTTTTTTTACTTTTTCTTCCATAATTTTCCACCACATGATTATTCTAAATCAAGATATGATCAAAAGATGACCATGGCTGGAAAAATATGTTCTGGTGGTGAAAAATTACCATTTTGCCCCCGAATGGTAAAATTACGATTTTGCCCCTATACTCCGAAATGTATCGGAATTACATTATTTTCACTTTCTATCCTCAAATAACACAACATTAATCAATTTTAACCAAATGGGGCAAAAATCTTTTCAAAAAAATTCCCGTTGGTTATCTAGTGGCAAAATTACTATTTTGCCTTTGTGCTCCAAAAATACCGAGAATCACAATTTTTCACTGCTAAACATCATTTTATACTCCAATAATTATAACTGTATTTCATATAATTATTTTTGGTCCAATGTGATCAAATCTTGGTTAAAAATTTCTATTTATTCATCAAATGATAAAATGACCGTTTTGTCCCTAACCGGTCAATTTTCTCGACTGACTTCAGACTGGACCTTGAACTCCGAATCACTATTCTAAGCCATTCTGTGGGTTTCAGAATTTTTAAATTCCTCTTAGAATTTCAATTTGAGCTAGTTCAAGGTTCGATTTACTTAATTGTACCGGTAGATATAATACCGGCTTTTAACAAATTCGACAAGGTCTCACACCTACTGACCATGGAACAAACCATGTCCAACAAGGTTTGATTTCTCCTTTCAGGTACTCTATTATGTTGTGGAGTCCATTGTAATATAGTCCCATGTTCCGTTAGATAATCCAGAAACTCTAAGCTAAGATATTATCCTCCTCAATTTGATCTAAGAATGAGAATACTTTTCCTCGTTTGTTTCTCAACCTCAGCCCTAAACTTTTTGAACTTTTCAAAAACTTCAAACTTGTACTTCATTAGGTACACATAACCAAATCTAGAATGGTCATTTGTAAATTAATGAAATATGAATAACCTCCTCTAGTTTGTGTGTTTAAGGGTCCACTTACATCTAAATGTATTAACCCTTTGAGCATTCCTACTCTTTCACCTTTTCCAGTAAAAAGAGTCTTAGTCATCTTACGAAGGAGACAAGATTCACAAGTTCCATATGATTCATAATCAAATAAATCTAGATAACTTTCTTTATGCAATTTAGCTATCCTTGTCTCATTGATATGACCAAGTCTACAATGCCAGATGTAGGTTTGGCTTGGATTATCTTCCCTTGCTTTCTTGACATCTATGTTGAGCATTGAGTTATTAAGATCCATAACATAAAGTCCTCCATCGCATGTTGCGGATCCATAGGAGATATCATTTAAAATGATAGTGCAATGATTACCCTTCATACTAAATTCGAAATCATCATTCTTAGCTAGGTATGAAATCGAAATAATGTTTCTAGTTAATGTTAGAACATAGTAGGAATCTTTTAGCTCCAGCAATAATCCTGATGGTAAAATGAGATCAAAAGCCTTAACGGCAACTACTGTAATTCTTGCACCATTGCCTACTATTAAGACTATCTCATTTTTACCAAGCCTTTTACTATCCTTTAGAGCCTTTATGTCAGCACATAAATATGATCCACATCTTGAATCTATTATCCAAGATTTAGGATTAGCAACTGAAAGGTTAAGCTCAATTATATTTAAAGTTATCTTTATACTTGTCAAGATTGCACCCTTACATTTATTGAGAACTTTTCTCAAAGTGATATACCAATCCAAACATTTTGGGCTGATGGCAAGCAAAGTAGCAATTATCATTATACCTATTCTAACAACCTATAAAGATAGAAAAATTATTTGTTTTAGTTTTTCATGCTATTAACCAATTTAAAATGAGGTATTAAATCTTACATTGATTCTCTCACTAATTTTTCATAATAATATCCCTTATTATTATACGAAAAACTTTTCTAGGCATTTCTAGAGGGTTGGGACCCCTTGCAAATTATTGCAACCTTAAGTGACTCAACAAATCACAATAAACCTAATTGTATAGATAATATAGCTTATCAATTGCAACCTTATGCAACTCTCAGATCAGTTAGGTCATAACTCATTATTTAAATGCATCATATGCATCTCCCCTAATCCTACCTCTAAGACCATGTGGTCAAGTGTTGTCAGTTAAAATTTTACTATGCAAGTATACGTATTGAACATATAGTATATAAGCAAGCAGAGTGTCGATCCCACAGGGAATTAATCTAAAACTTTACTAAGTACTAAAATTAAAACAATTTACTCTTATCCAAACAATCCAAATTAAGTAATTAAATAAAACTAATAAACTAAAATTTAATCCACAAGAAAAATCAAAATAATAATAATTTAATAAAATATCAAATTAAATAAGCCTAAGATTACAATATCTCTCACACTTCATCTAAATTTCACCTCTTTTCTTCAACTTACTTGAATGGGTTGAATTGTTAACCTAGAGTCTTAATTATTTATAAAAGTCTCCTGACTCGTCTTATAAAAATATCTATTTTAACCAAAACATTGTATCCCTATGTGATTTGAAATTAAAATAGACCCATTAAGTTCAGGCTCTAATCTGGCTGCATATGGCCTATAGGTATATCCCTATCCTATACACAAATCAATTAAATTGATCATATGCTATCTCAATTTTAGTCTACTCTAAACTCCCTTTCCCAAGTTTGTTTAGATTTCTAAATCAATTTAATTGTTGATCAGGCAATTAAAAGTATTAAGAACGAATTGGAATAAACAATTCAATTCTCATTGAAAATAAGTAAGAAAGAGATTAAAAACTTAAACTACATGTGAGTTCAATTACAATCATAGAAAAAAAAATTAGCTACTCATAATTGCAAAATCAAATAATATTGTATATAATTCAACCATCGAAAATAACAAGAAGAATAAAAGCCGAGGAACAAAATAATGATTGTTGTTTTGATCTTCGGGTTTAGCTTCAACTTCTGACTTCTTGAATCTCCCAAGGTTGTCTCTCCATATTCTTGAAAAATATCCTATTTATACTAACAAACTTACCTAAACTTCCTCAAGTTGACCTAAGGTTTAATTGGGCTTAAAAACATAATGAGAGGCCCAAAAAATCACTTGTTAGTCTTTACAAATTTCCATTCCTAGTACAGTACATCTAGCAATTTTTCAATTGATTTTCTCTATCTTCGAGGCAGAACTGGGCAAAGTGATCTTCATGAAAGTTGTAGCTCTGTGTCGTACCTTTCCAATGGTCCAATAATAGCAACAATTGGAGTTCTGTATCTCGAGATATGATCAAAAAACTGAAGTATATGCAAGCAGACTTTCGGGTCTTTTAGCACCTTACTTTCCATAATTAAGCTCAATTATTTTAGTTCCTACCAAAAATATAAAAACTAATAAATATTAATCAAATTAAAAGAAATAACATAAAATTAAAATAACTCACTTAAAAATAAACTAAATATAAAAATAACTAAAAATTAAGTAAATTATAATTAAAAACTAAGGATTTAACTAATATTTAATAACAAAATTAGAATAAAATAATTTTATAAAATAGAATTATCACACCCTCAAACCCAACTTAAGATTTTGCTAGTCCTCGAGCAAAAGAAAAGAATTACAAAAAGAAAACACAAAAAATCCTTTAACGAGAGATAAAAGTATCAAATCATGATTTCTCAATTTTTTTTTAGAAATTAACTCAAATTCCAGCTTAAGGTAACATACAACTAATTCTTAAATTTATGCATCAATTTAAGTGAAACTTTATTTTTTGAATGGACTTCCGTGTGTGTGTGAATGCTGTTTTACAAAGAATATCATAAAATTCAAATTAGTTTATGCCAAATCTAAGCATAGATTAGTATTTGGATCCCATAAGTTTACTTTCCATCTCTCTCTCCACTAATGTAGATTAACACTTATTCAAGGATCAATAGGTCTTTATCAAGCTTATAATGTAAGGCTAGGGTAGAGGTGTGATAAAGGATATATTTATGCTCAAATTCACCCTAAGCACTTAATCAATCTAAGACACATAAAGAGCTCAATTTTTTTTTGTAGCACTCCCAAACTTGAAGTAAACTTTCTTTTGTAATACACATTTTATTTCTCTTCTCTTTTTTTTCAACCCCCAAACTTTATTTAACAATTATAAACAAAGGGTAATTTTGCTAACAACCATCTCTTTTTTTTTTTTGGGTACTTTTCTCCCTCAATTTATCTTTAAGCTCAACCCATTCCTTAGAAAGATTAAAATATTTAGAGGGTGAAAGGTTCAAATTGTTGGATTTAAATAGAAAGGCCATGGCTAACATAATTGTGTAATTACAAAGAAAAGGTAAATTAGGCTCAAAAAGGGTGACTAAGGATAAATATAACAAGATAGGCTCAAAAAGGCTCAAACGGTCCAAAAATGGCCTAAATCACTTCCTATCCTAAGTGTTATTTAAGATTTCGCCTCAAGAGAGAATCAAACAAATTCTAAAATCCATGACTTCAGTACACTATTTCATCAACATAAACTTTTTCTAAATCACACAAAAATTCTAAGTAAAAGAGTATAGTGCTCAAATTATTGAAAGTCACATTCTAAAATAAAGCTAACACAAGAATATCACATAAAATTAAATCATAACTATATGCTTCCCAAAAACTAAGAATCAAAAGGTAATTAAAATATCATCTTAGGATTGGGACAATTATGAATAAGGTGCAACTATCTCAATTTTTTTTTGAAACATAAATAAAACATGCAAAACATAAAACATGCAAGACAAATTATAAACTAAAGCTAACTAAACATAAAAAAAAAAATTAAATCAACAAAATTCAACACTACTAAATTCTAAACCACCCCCCAAACTTAGAAGAAACATTATCCTCAATGTGATAAAAGAAAATAAAGAAAAAGAACAAGAATACGCCCCTAACTCCAAAGCTGTAGTCTACAAGTCCTTCGCTTTGCCACCACAAAAATCATCCTCAGTGTTAGAATCTATAGGCAATGAAGGAAAAGCAGACATATCCATCCCACTCCTTAAGATGCAACCTAAATTCTCTTAAGGGAAGAGTGAATGTGGTGAGTGAAAAAAGATAATAAATAAAAATAAAAATAAAAAAATATGTAGAACTAATGTGAAAAAAAATGAAAAGGTAAAAGAGAGAAACAAAAATTTCAGGAGAAAGAAGTGGTAGAAGCAAAATAAAAATAAAAAATAAAAAATAAGAATGATGGTACGGTTGAAGGGACAAGAGAAAGAAGAAAAATAAAATAAAATAAAATAAATGAAGGAATAAACGATTAAAGAAGAGAAGAAAGGAAGAAGTAAAACAATTAAAAAAATAAAAGGGGTTATGCGGCTAAAAGACAAGAAAAAAAAATAGAATATAAAAAAAATTAAAAAGATGGTGCATTAGGAAAAAACAAAAGTGAAAAAAGTAATAAAAAAAATAAAATTGGAGAAGGATGGTGCGTTGGGAAAGATAAAAGTGAAGAAGCAGAATAAAAAAATAAATTAAAAGGATGGTGTGTTGGGAAAAGACAAAAGGGAAAGAAACAAAATAAAAAAAATAAATGGAATTGTGCGATTAAAGATTACAAAAAAGGAAAAAGTAAAAGAAAATAATAAAAAAATAAAAGAATGAGTGTGGTTGAAAAGACAAGAAGGGAAGAAGCAAAATAATAAAAAAAATAATAGATGTTGTACGGCTGAAAAGACAAGACAAAGAAGCAGAAGAAAAAAAAATGAGATTGTACGTTTGGGTTGGAGAAGACAAGTAAAAAAATTAAAACCCTTGTGCATTGTGGTTGCATGACACTCGAAGCATTATGCTTCGGGTTTGAGCACCGCAACTCTAAAGGTTGAGCACCGCAGTGCTCAACTATTTTCTTTCAGTTGCTTTTGGTAGCTTCATTCAACACCGCGACCTTCCTTCTGAAGGTCGCGGCTCTGAGTTTTTTTTTTATTATTTTCTTCTTTTTTTTGATTTTTTTGATTTTTTTGATTTTGAAACCACTTGCCTGCAAAAAGAGACATAGGAAAAAAATTTAGAATAAATAATAAAAACAAATAACTAAATAAATAAATAGTAAAATAAAATAAAATAAAACTCGTGAAATAATAAGGTTGAGGAACTTGGGTTGCCTCCCAAGAAGCGCTCGTTTATAGTCACTAGCTTGACTAAAGTACCCTTTTTTTCAATTCTTCATTCGCGAACTAAGGTCTAAGGCTCAATCCATTAACCATGATAGTACCCGTATCCTCATTAAAAATTTCAATTATTCCACAAGGATAAACGTTCATTACTTTGAAATGACCCTACCATCTTTCTTTGCATTTCCATGGAAAAAGCTTGAAGTATGATCGAGGAAGTAGCATTACTTGTTGTCCAATCTCGAAAGGACAATTAGCTGGTGGCAGAGGATGTGCAGTTTGTCACGACCCGGAACCTCCTTCTAGCCTATGACAACCACTGCGACGTCTCGATTGACACTCATTACCCGGAATGCCAGTTGGAACCCCGCAAGGCTTACGTATAAGTTTCTTGCCTTTCTTGTGAGCAATCGTTGTTAAACATTTTGTTTTAAACAATTACTAGCCGTTTCCAGCTCAAGTAAATCAAAAGACAATTTTTGCCTCATAGGGCCATTTTGGTCATTTTTTGACGAAAATATCAAAATTTGGTAAAAATGTAGTTTTTACATCGAGAATACATAATTCGAAATTGAATTTGAAATCAAAAGTCTGAAACATGCATTTTAAAGGATTTAAAGATTGATTTTACTATTCAAAAATATTCTATTTTTCTTTTGTAAAATATTTTTTTAGACAACTCGGGAAATAATTTTTGTAGCGTAAAAGCAAAAATATATTATTACATATTGTAATACAACTGACTAGAGTATGAAAGTTACTTTACAATGCTAAGTGGGCCCACAATAGAGAAAAACATGAAAATAGGAGTAAACCTTTGGTAACCAAGGTCGTCACTCCAACTGTCTCCTCTACAAAATGCTGATATCTACGGATGTCTGTGAGCCTGAAAGGGAAAAATTGAGGTGGTGAGTTTGACAACTCAGTGAGTAAATAAATACCATCCCTGACATCTAAAGTCGAGTAGATGGAGACAATATAAGAACGTGATACCATAAGGTAGGTCGTAACATCATTTCAGTACATTCATACAAAACAAATATTAATACATCAAAATAATAAGGCTTATAATTGTTTTCTTAAAAACTAGGTTTAGCCAAATCTCATACTCATGGACACTTGATCAGAGTATCCAATTGAGCCCGCCAACGCTGTTAAAAACCATGTACAGATAAAACACGTTTTTCATTTAGAAAACAACCGTTCCTTGGCGTTGGCTAAGTTCAACTTCATGTGGTGGTTCGGTGTGAAGTGAACTCGATCTTTACCTCAGGAGTTACCCTCCTCGCCTCTCATACCGAGGTAAAATGAAACTGGGTTACCATGCCCCTCTAATAGGCTGGTCTACGAAAACCCGCCACTGCAGCGACTAAATGGCCCACTAATTAATAAATAAAAATTTTGACAACATGACAGCGCAACTAAAACTTTACCCAGCCTGTTAGACAAATAAAACAATTTGCACAATTTATACCAAATAATTCCAACCATCATGCATCCCAAGATTCATAAGCCATAGATATCAATTTAAATACATAAATATAAGTTCAAAACTCGTCTCCATGCACTCAGTGTTATAAAATCAGTTTGTTTCAATTTACAAACCATTTATAAAATTCAATTCACTATTAATACAAAAATAGGTAAAAATCACTCTAGATATTGAGGAAGATAGTTTATCCACTCGCTATTTTTAGAAGTCAGATATACCCCTAGTCCTGCTAGTTCGACGAAATTTCTTTTTCTTTGCCGGACGATTCACCACCTACACATCATGTGCGACACGAATTTCGATAAATGATGTCAACTCATTAAAACTAGTTTCAGGCTCTAAATTTTATATGAATGCATGCAATGCAGTACATAAATTGTCCGAATAACCGTCGAAACTCGATATTCGGCTTAATGCGCATGGTATGTGATTTAATTCGCTAAGTTGTCTGATTTAACTCCGAATCGAGTTCTTCTAATTTTTATGTCTTAATTATACCCAAATTGATTCAATGTCACTAAATGTGGTGCACATTTTCGGTCCGAACGATAATGTTCGAAAATGCCCCTATTAGGCAAAAAGTTATATTTTTGTACCGAAAATTCTTATAATTTTCCTAGCATCATAATTAATGACAATTCATCTAAATACCTCTAAATAATACTAAAATTAGCAACAT
Source organism: Theobroma grandiflorum (assembly GCA_036013995.1). Classification (NCBI taxonomy): domain Eukaryota; kingdom Viridiplantae; phylum Streptophyta; class Magnoliopsida; order Malvales; family Malvaceae; genus Theobroma; species Theobroma grandiflorum. Next base: position 4,306,490 of record CP142127.1, read on the forward strand.
TTCACACCCAAAAAGATTCGGCTAGGGTGGGTTCAATGTGAGAAAAATGGGTTTTCGTGCTAACTTGTTATCTAACAACATAACCTAGCTAAACTATATTAAATCAACCTAAATTCATCAATTAAATTGCTCAAATTCCTCCCATGGTGGTTCAGCCAGCAAGAAGGAAGAATACCCACTTTTCATTCTTGCAAAAAAATGGAAAAAGAATGGTGGGAAAGTGAAAATCACTAAGAAAAACTAAGATTTTTACCTTTTTCTAAGACTTTCCCTTGTTTTCTCTTGATTTTCTCTTCAATTTCCAGCAAGTTCTTTGAGTTTTTCTTTCTCTCTTTGTTGCTTGAAATGGCCGGCCATGTGAGGGTTTAAAGGCTGAAAAATCAGCCTATTTATATAACAAATAAAATATATTATTTTAATAACACTTGGCAAGTTTTCATTAGTTCATTTTTTTTTCTTATCTTTTTGACTTTCAATCTCCACCATTCAATTTTTCTCACTTATCCATGGTCCAAATGGAGTTTCTAGACTCTTCCAAATTTTTTTTGTGGAGCAAATTTTTCAAAAGTACGTTTTTACCTTCTAACTTTTCAAAAATTTCCTTTTTGTCCCAAAATCTGAAAATTTGCCAAAATGCATAATTTTCACTCCTTATACTCATATCACATTCCAAATACTTAAATTTGATCAAAATTCTCTCAAAAATTCAATTTTTATCCCTAAGCAGTAAAATGACCATTTTGCCCCTAGGACCCGAAATTGTCCAATTGACTCCAAATTCACCCTCGAACTCCTAATCACTATTATAAGGCATTCTAAGGTTCTAAATCTTCAATTTCATCCTCAAATCTCTATTTAAATTAGTTCAAGGTTCGATCTGCTTAATTGTAGAGCTCGGTATACTATTGACTTTTACTACGTTTCCAAGGCATTTCAATATACAAACATGTTATCCAATGCATGTAAATGTCATGTCAAGCATAAGTTAGGGTCGAGCTTTACACAGTTGCTGACTGCTTGGGTCTCACAAGTGGAGGTGGTGGCTTAAACTCAAAGATTGGTGCTTGCTCAATTGTAAGTGGTGCAATAGGTTCACCTTTACCTTTATTGACTAAATCCACTTTATAACAACTATCTGTAAAGGGATACTGAGTTGAATTGAACAAATTAAATACCACTTCGTCTTCTCCAACTTTGAAGGGTATTTTGCCATTCTTCACATCAATTATTGCTCCAATTGTAGCTAAGAATGGTCTTCCCAAAATAAGAGGAATTTCAACATCATCTTCAATCTCAAGCACAATGAAGTCCACTAGAATGTATAAATGCCCAACTTTAAGCAAAACATCCTTTATAATCCCAACCGGGTGCCTAATTGTTCTGTCTGCTAATTGCAAGGTAACTGTAGTAGGTTGTATTTCTTGAAATCCAAGTTTTCTAGCAATAGACAAAGGCATTATTGAAACACTAGCACCTAAATCACATAAAGCTTTAAAAATGTTAAAACTATCAATAGTGAAAGGAATAGAAAAACTCCCTAGATTTTTAAGCTTTGTTGGTAGTTTATTCTGGATTATAGCATTGTACTCTTCAGTAAGTGCAACTGTCTCAAACTCTTTCAATTTCCTCTTCTTGGTCAAGATGTCTTTCAAGAATTTAAGATAACTTGGCATTTGCTCTAAAGCTTCAGCAAAAGGAATATAATGCGCAGTTTTTTAAATACCTCAAGAAATCTTTGGAATTGTTTTTCTAGTTTTTGCTTTTGAAAACGTTGAGGAAAATGTGGTGGAGGTGTGGGCGCAAATTGTGATTTATCTTTAGAATTTTCAACAGATTTTTCAACCATAATTTCTTTTTTAGATTCTTTTTCAATTTATTTCTCATCAAATTGAATTGAAATCTCATAATTTAAAGCTTGATTACTTACCTCTTTACATACCTTTTTTCCATTGTGGAGAGAGATTACCATACAATGTTCCTTACTTTCTCTTCTTGGGTTGGGTTCAATATCACTTGGTAAGGCACCTTGGGGTCTATTGTTGATGGAGTTTGCAAGCTATCCGAATTAGGTCTCAAGATTTCTCAAGGATGTTCCTTGACTTTGAATTAAAGCATCAGTCTTAGACATATATTGCAAGAGAAGTTCTTCCAATTGGGACTTCTTTTCAGGAATTTGCTGACTAGCTTGTTGGTGAAATCCAAGAGGCATGATGGGTTTTGGATTAAAAGGCCCTACATTATTGTTCCATGAAAAGTTAAGGTGGTTTCTCCAACCAAGATTATAAGTATTAGAATATGGGTTATTCTGCTGCTTGTTGAAGTTCCCCACAAATTGGACTAATGCAGAATTGTATGAACATTGATCACTTGAATGACTATCTCCACAAATCTCACAAACTACTAATGAATTTTGAACTGCATGAACTCCCAGTGTGTCAAACCTTTTAGACAATGCAGCCACTTGTGCAGCTACTTGAGCAGTTAATTTGCCAAGTGCATCAATTTCATAAGATCCAATAGCTTTTCTCGGACCCGACCTTTCTGAAGGCCATCAATAATTATTTGAGGCCATCTCTTCCAACAAATTATAAGCATCTGCAGCATTCTTACTCATTAATGCCCCACCAGCAGCAGCATCAATAGTAGTTTTAATTGACTCAACCAGCCCATTGTAGAATGTCTGAACTTGCAACCAATTAGGAATCCCATGATGTGGACATCTTCCCAATAATTCCTTAAACCTCTCCCAAGCTTCATACAAGGACTCACCATCAAATTGTGTGAAAGAGGTAATAGCATTCCTCATCTTTACAGTCTTGGCAGTCGAAAAAAATTTTACAAGAAACTTTTACGCCAAGTCTTCCCATGTAGTGATTGACCTATTAGGTAGTGAATTAAGCCAGCTTTTTGCTTTATCCCTCAGAGAAAACGAAAATAGTCTCAATCTGATAGCATCATCAGTTACTCCATTATATTTAAAAGAATCGTAAATCTCTAAGAAATTTACTAAATGAGAATTAGGATCATCACTAGGTAACTCACCAAATTGGACTGAAGACTAAATCATTTGAATGTAAACTAGTTTAATTTCAAAATTATTCGCATTGATAGAAGGTCGCCTAATGCTTTGGTGCAAACCTTGCAAAAGAGGAACAACATAATCTCTCAGTGCTCTATTTGCTTCGAGAACCAGATTAATGGCATTATTGCCATTGTTATTGTTATCCTCAACCATTGTGTGATTTAAAGCTGCAACTTGTAAATTCTCCCTTCAGCGTCTTCTGAAAGTTCTTTCTATCTCAGGATCAAAAGGAACAAGATTCAAGTTGTTTCTTCTTTGCATAAAATGACCAAAGATACCTGCAAACAAACAAAAACTAATATTAAAATAAGAAAAATTAAATTTGAAGTAAGACTAAATTGCTTCGTATTAGTATTAATAAAAATTCTAGAAACAATTCTCCAGCAACGGTGCCAAAAACATGTCAGTTAAAATTCTACTACGCAAGTATACATATTTGGGTTTAGCCTCAACTTCTGACTTCTTGAATCTCCCAAGGTTGTCTCTCTATGTTCTTGAAAAATATCCTATTTATACTAACAAACTTAACCTAAACTTCCTCAAGTTGACCTAGGGTTTAATTGGGCTTAAAAACATAATGAGAGGTCTAAAAAATCACTTGTTAGTCTTTACAAATTTTCATTCCCGGTACAATACATCTAGTAACTTTTCGACAAGATTTTCTCTCTCTTTGAGGCAGAATTGGGCATGATCTTCATGAAAGTTGTAGCTCTGTCTCGTAGCTTTCCAATGGTCTAAGAATCACAGCAATTGGAGTTCTATAGCTCGAGGTATAATCAAAACACTGAAGTATATGCAAGCTGACTTTCAGGTCTTTTAGCTCCTTACTTTCCATAATTAAGCCCAATTACTTTAGTTCCCACCAAAAATATAAAAACTAATAAATATTAACCAAATTAAAAGAAATAACATAAAATTAAAATAAATCACTTAAAAATAAACTAAATATAAAAATAACTAAAAATTAAGTAAATTATAATTAAAAACTGAGGATTTAACTAATATTTAATAACAAAATTGGAATAAAATAATTCTATAAAATAGAATTATCAAGTGTGACACATTCGAGCCATACCATTTTAGTTGAGTAAGACCCACCAATAATTCAAATGTGCTAGTGTAAAAGTTTGACTTTGAATGACTCAACAAGTCTCTAATTAAAAGGGTAGCCGAGTTATCTTGTTATATGATGAAAGGTAACTTAATCATGCAAAGCATGTGGCTTAATATTTTAATGAGGGATTTTGTTGTTGTTTTTATCTTGTTATTTAAGTCTCATCGAATTTGGCATGCATAGCATTTATAATATCGCATAAAATAAATCTATCACATGCATGCTACGAGGATGATTATGGACTTTTATACAATCTAATTTCCTTAAACCATCAAAGGAAATTAGTTGGTCAAATCCTAGGTGATTACATACATAGTCTACTCCAAGCTTGCTTGTAAGCTCCTCGCATCTTCATGGCGCCTTTGGATCTCCATCTTCAATTTACAAAATAATTTCCTAACTAAACCTAATTTTACACTTTAATGTAACTAATTACTTTTATAGTAAAGAAACCTTAAGTTACATTTGAGGAGAATTAGATGAGGAAAGAATTTTACAAACCAAGAAAATTAAGAGATAAGACAGGGTCTGCAAACCCTATTTATTAAATAAATATCATGAAAATAATTTAACCATCCATAATCACATTAGGCCTGAGTCCATAAATATCCCCATACATTCATAATCATATAATGAACATATAAAACTTATGTTGAATTCAAATTGAAGATCTTATATGTCATTTGGCAATAATATCACTCAAACTTTGAAGATATTAATCCAAATAATTTGATGTCTGAATCCCATAAGAAGTCTTGTGTTAATTTAGAAGTCTAAGTCCTACTAGGAATTCAATTGAGCATAACCTAATACTCTTAAACATTTTAAGACTATGAATTTAAATCTGACCCTTATTCTCAATTGGAGTCTTAATCATATTAAAAATTTAATATTCATAAGGAAGTCTAATCTAATTAGGCTTCCTAATCTTATTAGACAATTTAATCCTTGTTGTTATTAATTTTTACAATCTTAGTCCAACTAGAATTAGATCTTTATGGTCAAGAGTCCTATTTCTTTGCCAATTTGATTTTAGAATTTGATTTGGGGCAATCCTAAAATCTTTAGTATATATTCCACTACAATTATGAGTCTAAATCCAGGTCATAACCAAATTAATACAACTCCTAATTATATAGAGAAGAAATCGCACAAGCCAGTGTAATTTTATTAGGTTTGCATCATCTATGCTGTCCCAAATTCTTTATAGCTCCATCCTCCATTGTTTGCATATCAAAAGGGTCTGGACATAGCCATAACAAGCTTGATGTGGCAATAGCATGGTGCCAATGGATATATTTTTTCTTAATTGCATTTTTACCCACAAGTTTTTATTTTTGTATAATGACCCCAAAATTTTTTGGTAATTAAAATTTAACAAAAAATTCATAATGTTATTTTTGTTTTTGGCATGTTACTATTTTATTAAATACACATGCATTATAAATATAGTTAATTAATATGTTAATTAACCACATTGTTTTCTTCTATGTTGTATATTATAAATTATTTTTGTTCTAAAACATATATATGGTTTAAGTGAATTTAGCAAATGTTTGTTAATCAATTATTTTACATATGTTGCAGAATGCTATGAGCCATATAAGTATATTTTGTATGATTTTACTTATTTGTCAGGTAAAATTTATAAAATGGATGATGTAATTATTTTAGTAATTTGTTAGATAAAATTTATAAAATGCATGATTTAAATATTTTACTTATTTGTTGAGTAAAATTGTATACAAAAAGATAGTACGATGATCATATGCCATAGCAAGTTTGTCAAACGAGATTGGGTTTTAAGAGAGACCATTTGTGACTCCTCCAACCTTTCCTAGAAATTACTATAGAAGTAGGGTGCTTTGTTGAGGAGATTGTTATAGCCTTTCCTAAAACATCTAAAAATATGATCTACTTAGTACTATTTTTGTGTGCATAATATATATAAGGAAGTTTTTGATAATTTAAATTAATAAATACGTATAAGCAAGTGCAACATTCCTATTTTTGTGTAGATTAATGCAGCAGGTTCCTTATGATGTAATTTATTTTAGGTTTGTATTTATCACTAAGGCTACGTAAAGGGATGTAATTTTGCACTTACTTTACGCATAATATTATTTTGGATATGAACACTTACAAATATCCATAAGATTCTTTAGTAAAACTCATTATATTATGTGGTAAGTGGGAGTTATTCCCATGTTTAAAAATAGTGGGAGTTGTTCCCATAATCCAAGGTTAAATTAAATTAGACATTCTAATTGATGCTTAAACCATTGGTGATGAATACTAGCATGAATGTGAAATTTTTGAACTAGTAACATAAAAACAATTAAACATATCTAATCTTAATTGATTAGAAAATTAGATATGTACCTAATTAAATCTTATGCAATGATGTAGTGATATGACTTCAACACAAATTATTGCTGATTTAACCAAAGGTGCCAAACTTGATGAAAAAAACTATGATATCTGGTATAAGAAAGTTCAGTATCTTTTTAATGAGCAAGAGTTGCTTGATCATCTGATCAAAAAAATGAACCTATCTGAAGCTGGAAACACTGCCCAGCATCGTCGTGACCAAAAGGCTTATAACACTTGGTATAAGAGAGACTGTAGTGTGCATTTTACCATGTTAAACTATATGCACAATGATCTCATTGGGGAGTTTGAGAACTTGCCAACTGCCAAATAGTTGTGGGAACAACTGAAATTCAAGTATGATGGAACCACAGCTATGAGGCTTCGTGCCTTAACAATTAGGTTCAATCAATATGTGATCGACTCCAAGAACACTATGGCTGAACACTTAAGGGCTATGTCAACCATGATAAAGGAGATGAAAGTAGCTGGCTATGATCCAACAGATGAGCAACAAGTCTTAGTTGTCATCCGGTCATTCCCTAAGTCTTCATGAGGACATGTTAAACTTGTATAAACACATAATGAAGGCAAAAAGACTTTTAATGACTTTTCCTTCCATTTAAAGCTTGAGGCAAAGTGTAGAAAAGTTATCCGCAGCACCACCTTAATAGCTCAAGTTGGAAATCGCAAAGGGTATGTTCCCTAGTGAAAGAGATAATAAAAAAGGAGCAAGATTGGAAATCTAAGACCCAAAATTGATGGAGTCATCAAACGTCCAAGAGGCAAGCATGGTGGAAAAAAGGATAAGTCCAAGTTGAAATGTTTTAATTATGGTAAGAAGCGACATTTTGCTCAAAAGTGCACTAAGCCTAAGAAGGTTTGTCTTTTAAACCACTTTAGAACTTATGTATGTTCTCATTAGTTTATAGCTCATTCTCTCCTTGGTTGGATTGTAGATATAAGAGCAACCAAGCACATAACTTGCAACCGTGCAGGATACATATATTACCATCATTTACCAATGGGTAAACACTTTGCCGTGATAAGGAACGAAAAACATGAAGAGGTTCTAAGAGTAAACCACATTCTATATTACAACACAACATGTTATGTACTTTGCTTCCTTAGTGTATAGAGTAGTAAAAAGCTATTTCTTACTACTCCAAAAGATAGCTCCACCTCTAAGTATAAAAACATATCCTGAAGTAGACTTTCAATCATCTTTATCACTAACGTGATCAACATCACTATATCCGATCAAGGTTTAGTTAAGGAGATTCTTGCAAAACTTGAACATTACTAGGCATCTTAGTGAAGCTATTGTACTATATTATGACAACACATTCGGCATAGCTTATACAAAAGATCCTAAGTATCATGGAAACACTAAGCACATTGATACTCGCTGTCATTTCATTCGTGACATCATTGCACAAGGTCTTATTATGTTAAAGTACATTTCCACAACTAATATGTTAGCAAACCCATTCACTAAACCTATTGCTAGAAATGCTTTCGAAAAACATATTAGGGGTTTAAGGTTATTACACATTTGATATTCATGTACTACTATTTTTCAAAAAAATTAATAAATTAAGTTTGTATTGACTTATTTGATCAAATGTCGTTAATTAATTAGGGCACATATCTAAAGTAATTATTCTCACCTATCTTTGTAGATTATTCCTCTTACATAAAATAGTCGTCTTAACACTATGGTAGTGTGTGGAATGAGACTTACACAATCACAAGGTACTAAGCATTTGGTGATCTCATTGTCACATGAGTTGTGAGCAAGGAACTTAACAATGTCACCTTAACTTAGAGTCAAGATAAGGATTACAAGAGTCAAACATGGAGATTATCCACACTCCATTGAGCCAATGATAGTTGGATTTGAATATTAGGTGATTCAAGTCAATCTTTTTTGCAAGAATTGGATCAAGATCTGTATGGTGGTTTTGACGTGTCAAACCCTAAATGCAAGATCCGCTATAACGTACATTTCATAATATATGTGCTATTAGTCAACCGATGGAAGGGAGTGATTGAGTAAATCCCTACTTCATCACTATGTGAGCCTTAAGGATTTATGTAGTCCAAATTTTATACCCTTTGGGACTTGGATCTATGATATGAAGCTGAGATTTGGTGTTGCTACTTTAGCATGATTTTTAAGGGTCAAAAATGATGTGATCTAGTGAAACATGATTAGGAAACAGTCAAATCCTAATGGATTGACATGAGTATCCAAGGAAAAGTCATTATACATCTCACATACATAGTTTATAACTCATTGCCTAGATGGTTATAAAAACATTAGTTGCTAGATATAACCATGAGTTTAAACACATAAAGAGATTTTGCATAACTCTTACTTGTAGAAAGGATCAAAGATGCAAAATATTGTGTGATTAAAATGATTTGAGGTATAACGAGAACTTGAGCGGTGTTATGTTAGTAAGATGATAACTTAATATCTCACTGTTCATCGGTACTTTTATTTTCTCATTGGTTGCACGTTTCATTTTCCTTGTATGACAATGAATGGAGAATAAGTTAAATTAAGAATGGTATAAGTTGATGCCAATGTGTACGAGTGGGAGATGTTGCATTTAAATGTGGTGCGTCCACATGGCATGCAACTTTGTTAATTATTTGTGGATAATTAACAAATATTCAAGTAATTAATGTTGGATATTATTCTGATATTTCTTAATTGAATAATTAAAAAAATATTTGAGGTAAGATATAAATTTAAATTTAATTTATTTAAATTTAAATAAGAATTATCTATCCATTATATTTAAATTTAAATAAAGATTAATTACATTTAAATTTAAAAGTAATATATTATCTCTATAATCTTAATACGTTTATAAATAATGAATAAATGCACTTGTTTTTTCATACAACCAAAAATGAATGTGAGTTGTTTTATGAGTCAGAAAAACTAGAAACTTTTTTCTTTTTTTTTTTATTCATTCTTAAGGCACCATTAAAGACCAAAGGGTTTTAAAACGTGTAATTCTTGGTGAAGGACTCTAGTAGCTACTCTATAACACTGAGAGTGAAGAGATCATTGTAGCACAAATGAGGATTTGTAAGACAACTTCTTCTATCATACTTGAAGTAAAATATTTATCTAAAAAGGTAAGCTCACCTCCCAACAAATGGCAACATCCCAATCATTACCGGTGGGAAAAATTCCTATTTAGAGAAGCCCGCAAAGGATCAAAATATTTAGCTCTATGGAAATCTAGATTGTTGCTCTATTTGGATGGATGCCCGTTTACCTCTTACGAATGGGTAGGAAAGCACATTGATTAGATGATAATGACAGGTCTTGTAATGGAGGATTGCGCAATAATTGTCCTCAGAGCAAATTATACTCAGGGAATCATTTAGGCTATTAAGGGTCCAGAGATGGGGCACTAGTTTTTGGTTGAGAAAAAACCAAGTGTTGATAAGGCGACGAAAAACAAGATCCTTGAAAATGCTATTGAAAAAATCAAAATCAACACTCGGAAATTGGTAGACTCTTAACTTTAAAAGATTTGATAGCTTAGGGATGAACTTGGATGGAAAATGCACAAAATAGTTGCTACATTAATGCATGAAAAATGTGGGAAAGTTGTTAAGGATACAAGGTAGGAGGAGGTGAAAAAAAGTTTTGATATAGTGGGTGAGTTTCTAAAATGATGTAATTGTAAAATGCAAAAATAAAACACTCTTAGAATTCTCACAAAATCCAATATCCCATACTACTTTTTTTACAAGATTAACATTCATTTATCAAGAGTGCAAATTATAGGAAAAATAAGGTATACGCTATATATATGTTTAATATAAGGTGTATACTTTTTGGTAATAGAATCAACATATTTGGTAGGTTCTAGCAACATTATGTAATAATGTGGCAATGATTTTACTAGATTATCTTGGGAAGCATATATTAAGAATTGAAATTAACTTAGAATGGCTAGCATTAATGTATATATAAAAGATGATCTAAAATTATGATTCTCAATAAAAATCTCACTTTTGTTTCCAAGGACATGAACTTTGAAGGGAGTTTTTTACTCTTCAAAATTTTGAAAAAAAAAATATTACATTTGGCAAAAAGGGGATAATGTAAAAATCACGATTATTTATTTCTTTGATAAGGTTTCCTTCTAGAGCTCTTTGCTTTTATTGTAATTTGTCGGCAAGAATGCAAAGAAATGGTATCTATATTTGTATTCGCACTGTAGATCTATATCTTTTCTTATTCTTGATTGTTCACAGTTCAGGAAAGTATCACCATATACTAAAACTTGCTTCTTCAAGTTTTTTAAGGTGTTTGTATATGATAGAATAGCTCCACAAAGTTGAAGATAACATGAATCATTCCTTTCATTTTACTCTAGATATGTTTGAATTGCTTCAAGGAGGATGATTAGATAAGTGGACAAACTCCAACAAGATATATAATGCAAACAAGTATTATTATTTTTTAAATGATAAATATAAAGGAGAAAAAATATAGTTCTTACAAAACTAAAATACATAATTAACGATTACTATTTATCAATAGCTACAATATAAGACTATACTATATCTATGCAATATGATGACAACTTACAAATTTTTAATATCTAAATCTACCTTAATTAGATTTCTCTGAAATTCTACAAGTGTAAATATGCTATGTATAAAAAAAAAAATGGGGCGATAGCCACCTGGCGAGTTGCCATGGTAGTTTGTCAGGTAGCTTTTTTCTAATTTTTTTTCTTTTCTCTTTTATTTAATTTGATTTTTATTCATTTTTATTTTTTTGAAAATTTTGACCTTTTGAGTTTAGGGGGTTTGGGGCTTTAAAGGTTAAAAAAAGTCCAATTTAAAATCAAACTAGATTGATTTTAGGTTTCAAAAGTTCAAAACGATTCAATTTTAATTGAATTTAGATCTAGCTTGATCCAATAGTAAAATGCAAATAAAAATAAAATAAAGTAAACTATATGGATGAAAAATTGCTCCGTTAAAATGAATTGTCTATATTAGATATTGTGCAAGTGAAAATATGGCAAGCATAATAAAATGCAAATTGAGAGAGAAAATTTTCCATTGCATATGGAATATAATTAGAGAAAAATATGGTATTTAATGAATCATACGTTACATTTTGTTCGATATGAAGGGTATATTTGTTGTTGATTGAATCAAACATATTTGGTAGGATCAAATTACATCATGTATTGATGTGGCAATAATATTTTGCAAGATTATCATGAGAAGCATATATCACAAAATTGGAAACTAATTTACAATGGCTAGCATTGTTGTATATATAAAAGACGATCTTCAATATTGATTCTCAATAATCTTAAACATAACTCCTTTACTAATTTGAAAATTCTTAGTTAGGTATGAGTTTAATTGATCATTATGAGAATATGGAGAGAGGAAAAAATTAATTTTGAAAATTTTTCAATAAATTAAAGTCATTTATTTATGTTTATATTGCTGTTCTATATTTAATGTCCAATAAATTATTTGATTTTATAATCAAAAATTTAAAATATAAAAGAGTAATTAAAGTATTAAATCACTTGCAGTATGCATGTAAGACAGAAAACTACTTATATATAGAGGAGAAATTCTTCGTTTCTCATCAGACCACCTCTTATTTCTAAACTTTTCTTCAACATTTCCTCCTTCCCTGTGTCCTCATCTTCTTCCCCATATTTCTTGTGCATAGATGTAGCATCTAATTCCAAGCATTTCCCATCAACCCCATACATTGGGCATCAGATATTTTAATCTTGAGAATCCACCAGCTTTAGAGTGGTGATCTTAATCTATTAAACAGCATCAGTGAGCCTCTTGCTTTTTGTAGCCTTATCAACAATTAAAGTAGGTCTTCATCTCGAGAGCTTTAATAGGCCCCCTAATTCTTCGAGTATAGGCAGCCTCGGAAACAAATATCTTTCCAACTTCCTCCATCGGGTCCACTTTTCAAGACCTTTGCTGAGTCAATCGAGTTCTTTTTCATGCTTTCACATTATTTCACCTTTGATGAAGCAAATTTTGACTTACCATTATTATTAGACTTGCCACCACTTTTCAGAGGTTTGCCCTTAGAATTAAAGGAAATCTTAGGGGTTTCTTACTTGGACTTGGCTGCTTTTGAAGTGCCTTGCTTTGACTTGGTGGAAGCTTTTAGTGTAACACTATCATCATCCTTGGATTTGGTAAACTTGGGTGTGTCATCATTGTTCTCATTCTTGGATTTGTTGCCTACATTTAAAGCAATGTCACCTGATTTTCTACCACTTTTCGGGGTATGATCCTCGGCTTTAGTAGCAATGTCATTCTCTGATTTACTAACACTCTTGGAGCCATCTTTGGATTTGCAATCCACTTTACTATCTTCCTTTGTTTTGCAATGACACTTTGTGGCAGCACCATTAGGTTTTCCAAACAAAGCTCCTCCACTGTTTTTTGTTGAACCATCCATCTTAATTTTCTTTGTTGGTTGATCAGATGATTTTGCTTTCTTTCTTTGAGGCATTTCAGATGAAACACCCAGAATTGGATGCTTCGCTGCTTCTTCCTCATCTGACCCAAACTCATCCGCAATAAGCTTTCAGTTTTCTTTTTTAAAATTTAAAATTTCTTCATCACCATCATTATAGTGCACCTTGTGCTTCTTTTTAACAGGATCAAATGTATGAATAACACTTTCATAGAACACACGACCTTTTACCCACCATACCTTCACCTTCAAGCCAACCAGATTCTCACCATATTCTATAGAATCAAATGCTTTTTCTTTACTTTAGGCATGCTTTCTCTTAGAATTTGTCTTAAGGGTCTCCTCCATGTGAAAATCATCTTTGTTTGGCTTCACTGACTTTTGAGAAGCAACCATTTCCTTATCATAATTCATATTTAAACCTCTTGTGTAATCACTTAAACTACAGAAGAATAAGGTTGTCTTTGTGATGGATGCAACAGCAACAGGAAAAGTCCAAACTTTTAATGGACCTTACAACTCATTTTCGTGGCAAAATCATCAACTCAGAAAATATTTAAGTTTTTCTTTAAACGGCTAAAGATTATTATCCTTAAAGTGACTAAGGAAGAGTCTTGTAAGCTTCAAGCAATGTTTATTCCCGAGGCAGACTATGCTTGAGGAATTAGGAGGGTCATCGGGCTCCGGAAATGAAGAACTACTTCATGGTTGAAAATAATACAAATGTCGATGAGGCTACAAAAAGCAAGACACTCGCTGATGCTATCCAAGATATTGAAGTTGGTAGATTCTGAACTTACAAAAGATCTAACGGCTAAGAAATGAGCTTGGATGGGAAATGAATAGAATTACCGTTATATTTGTGCCTGAGGAATGCCAAAACAATGTTAAGGTTACATGGAAAGAGGAAGGGCTGAAGTCTAGAAATAGTGTGTGAATTTACAAAGTAACATATACCAACTGCACCTATTAGTTAGCACGGTACAAAATCATCATAGGTAGTACTATTATTGTTTATACACTTATTTTTTTTGTTAATGGATAGAATGTTATTATTACTTTTTGACATAATCCTCAAATAAGCCTTTAAACCATTCATAATAGGTTTATACTACATCAGTGTCTCGTAACATAGAATAATAAATAATATTTTGACTAAATTAAGTGTTAATGGCAAGAGTTTGTTTGACTTAAAATAAAAAGTATAAACATTTATTTGGCTTAAAATAAAAATTCTAAAGGCTTGATTGAATATAATAAAAGTATAGACTTATTTAAATTTTTTTGAATAATTTAAAGTTTTTTATATATTATACCTTAGTTTTTTGTGTACTTCTAAATTAAGCAGCCACTAATTGCTTTTTGAGCGACCATTCGTGACAATTGTACAAGTTTCTTGCACCAAAACTAATTCTGTATGCCATAGAGAGTCTTAAGCTGACAAGACTTGTTTTGACATACCGGTTGTGAGATTAATAAAATTGTTCAAGTATATAAATGTTCGCATGTCAATTCCATTAAAATTCTTCCACATGTGTCCAACCCAAAGACTTATCTTTCCGCATTGAGGCCCAAGTGCTACGTTAATTACATAGTAGAATTTGTCTAGCCCATAAAACTTGAGCTTTTCTTTTCCTTTTCCTTTTTAGTGTAACTTGCAGCTGTGATTAATGCAAGATGTTGTTCAGCTTTCTCATAATTATATGGCTATCAAATTGCATCATCACTATTATTACATGATTTTAAATAATTAAGGTCTAGAACCCTTCTTTAAAAAGAAATCTGAAAATTATTGAAATATTCAAACAATTAAATAATAATATTTATGAAAATAAATGTTGACAAAAAAAAATTGAGTGAAGCCTTTTATAAGATATTATTATTCGTATATGGCATTGCACATGATTATTACTATTTTTGGTCTATTTTTAGAATTAAATTAAAAATATTTTTAAATATAAACTTGAATGGTCAGAGATATATAGTTTAATTAGATAAAAAAATTCATATATACAGATAATTAATTCAAAGTAGAGGTACTACTATTTGTAATAAACTATATAGATAGAGATAATACATACGCACGTATAGATTTGGGATCAATATTTTTGTGACTAAGAACTACATGGATGCATGCGCACATATATTTAGCTTTTCAATGTTCTAATAAACTATTAGATGTGAATAAATATGTGTTTAAACAATCGGGAAAGGAAGAAAAACTATTTTACAACTTAAAAACGCGGCCAAAATTGGAACAATAACAGAAAACAAAGTAACTATCTTTTTTAGACTATATAGAGAATAATTTTTAATAAACATAAAAAATTTTGAACATTTTTTTAAAAAAATTCTTAATATGTTTCAAAACCTTAAACTAAACTTAATTTTTAAATAAAAGTAATTATATAATATTGTTAGTTAAAATTCTACTACGTAAGTGTATGTATCGAACAGACAGTATATAAGCAAGTAGAATATCGATCCCATAAAGAATTGATATAAAATTTTACTAAGTACTAAAATTAGAACTATTTAATCTTATCTAAACAATTAATATCAAATAACTAAATTAACTAACTAAAGATACTTAACCAAAATTTAAACTAAGAAAAATCAAAATACTAATAACTTTGAGTAAATATCAAATCAAACAAGCCTATGATTACAATACCCCTTACACTTCATCTAAATCTTACCTCTATTCCTTACTTAGAGTCCTAAATTATTTATAAGAGTCTCCTAACTCATCTTATAACAAAATCTATTTTAACCAAAACACTATAGTCCTATGTGAATTGAAATTAAAATAGATTCTTTAAGTACATACTGCAATCTAGCTACATATGCCCTATAAGTATATCTCTATCCTATACGCAAATCAATTAATATGATCATATGCTATCCCAATTTTAGTCTACACTAAACTCCCTTTTTCAAGTTTGTTTAGGTTCCTAGATCAATTTAATTAGTAGCCAAGCAATTAAAAGCATTAAGAATAAATTAGAATAAACAATTCAATTTCATTCAAAAAAAGTATGAAAGAAATTAAAAATTCAGATTATATGTAAGTTCGATTGCAATCCTTGAAAAAATAGTTTAATTCATAATATCTAATAAAAACTCCATCCAAAGAAAATTATTCATTAATCCAAGTCAAAGAAAATAAGAAAAACACAAAAGTAGAGAGAGAAAACTAATAGTTGAAGCTTTATGATCTTGATTCTCCTTCTAATTCTTTCGCTTTCTTGCTTTATTTTTGGCTTTTTTTCTCTAGAGAAATTGCTTGTTGCCTCACCCCAAAAACCTAAGAAAAAGGCCCTTTAAATAGCCTCCAAAAGCCTTAGCTTCCAAAATCCCGTAAGCTTGTTATTTTTGAAAAACACAGTGAGTGCTGCAGCTCTTATTTTCCAAAGCCACGGCTTTCAAAGGTTCTGCTCAATTTTATTGTTCTAGTGTAGTACTTTCATTTCGACAAAAATTTTGACCACATTTTGATCTGAATTGGGTAAAATGGTAAACATCAAAATTGTAGCCCTACCTCTTAGCTTTATAATGGTCCAATAATCATGTCATTTGGACTTCTGTAATGGGATATATGCTTGAAAAACCGAAGCATATGCAAATAAAGTACCAGTCTATTATGCACTTTTTTTCACCAATTGAAATTATTTTTGATCCTACTCCTACAAAAACATAAAAATAAATATAAATAACATAAAACTAACATTATTAACCTAAAATAAACATTTAAACATAAATTAAAGTAAACTAATAAAATAAATAAAAACACCTAAATCCGATCCTAAATCAAGTCTAACTTAGACTAATTAGGTATTTAACCTCCGATTAAATATATGTATTTGATGCACACATCACATATACAACAAAATTTTTCTACCCTTAATAGCCACTTTGACTAATTTAATCCTAAATTTCATCAACTGTCATTCCAGCATCAACCTTC
The DNA here is from genome assembly GCA_036013995.1 of Theobroma grandiflorum. NCBI lineage: Eukaryota > Viridiplantae > Streptophyta > Magnoliopsida > Malvales > Malvaceae > Theobroma > Theobroma grandiflorum. The sequence goes on from CP142127.1 coordinate 4,323,543, forward strand.
CCACCATCTACTCATAATTGATTAACGACAACAGGATCTTTAAATCTATTACCATAGTCCTTGACAACACAAATTAATGTTCTCCTTGCATTGTCAAAGGCTAGTGCACCTTTATCACTTATATTTTAGCCTCCAACATCAAGTCTAAAAAATTCACATATTATAACTTCTAGATCTAAGAGTGACATAGTCAAACGAAACCCTAAATACACATATTTAGCATACATATTCCTAGCTCACATACCACATGAATCTAAAACACTTAAAACTAGGAATTATAGAGGTCATGATTGAGCATTATTGGAGCAATTCGAAAAGTGGTTTCAGTCCTTAATACTAGTTAGTATAGCTGATGGCAATCAGGAGATAAGGTTATAGACCAAATTAAGTTTAAACATTAAAATCAAATTAAGAAAATAAAAGAATAACAAAAAGGTAATAGAACCCAAGAACTGTAATCCTGATCTTCCAAATCTTGTTGAATCCCTCAAATTCTTTTGTACTTCAATGAGTTTGTGGCTTGATTATTAACTCTTAATCTAGTGTTTTGTTCCTTTCTCAAAAGACCTCCGAAAAGTTAATTTTATAGGGTTTTGAAGTTGGCTAAGTTTGGTGAACAAAAAAGTCAATTTCAGTTAGGATTTCCTCATCAGACTACGTGAGCTACAACCTACCTCTACCAAGGCCACGGCCACGACCAATTAATTAGCAGAAATCGTAATTACTCTAAAGGTGTTGTAGTATTTTAAATTTGACAAGATTTTTGACTAGCTTCCAAGATGAACTAGGCAAATTGATAAACATAAATGTTGTATCTTTTTCTCTTAGCTTTTCAATGGTTTATGAATCATCTCATTTGGAGCTCTGTAGAGAGAGTTTGGTCAAAATACAAAAACATGTGCATCAAAAGTCTACACCTTGAAATTGCTCTCCTTCTTCCATTAAAATTATTCTTTCATTAAATACCTACAAAAGCATGAACAAATTAACAACAACATATCTTAGTCACATTAACACAAATTAAGTGTAAAATCAACTAAAATTATATTGACTCACCTAAATTAATTAACTTAAATAATTTAACTAAAAGTTACTAATTTTTACGCATTACACAAGAACTAAGCTAAATTACTATCAAAATTAAGCCCAAATAACTCTATATCATAGAGTTATCACACTTTCAAACCTAATATTTTACTAGTCCTCGAGCAAAACATAGAAAAGAAACTAACTTATGAAATCAATTTTAGATGATGAAAACAGAATAAATATGTTTACTATTAGAGATAAAGTGCACCAACTCAACAAGTCCCCATAACTTCCTCGAAAGTATATCTATCAATCATTAACTTAAGGAAAATATAAGCATGATTCAAATTCATGTTTCAATTCCAATGCAAACACATTCTCAAATGGATTTCTGTGTGTGTGTGAAATCGTTTATCAAGAATATCATGACATCTGGATGATTTTATGCCAACACAAATTTTAAATTAGTGTCCGAGTAGGATAGACGACAATAATGTAACTCAAATCACCCTAAGCATATAATTATTCTAAGACCTATATAGAGAGCTTTATTTTCTTTCTCTAAGTACACCATTTTTCTTCCATATTAGAACTTTTCTTTTATTCAATATTTTTTCTCTCTTTTTTTTTTTTTTTACAATTTCATAATTTCACAACCCCAAACTTATTTTCTTTATATTGTAAGTAATGGGGTGATTTTTAATATTTTGAACTTTTTGTTCTTTTTTTTTTCTTTTTTCAATATTTAGCTCCATCTATACTGTGAGACCCTATCAAGCTCGATTAAAAGACAGTATTGTACCGAGTAGTACAACTAAGTTAAATCGAGCCTTGAACTAGTTTAAATAGAAATTCTAAGAGGAATTTCAAAATTCTGAAACCCACAGAATAGCTCAGAATAGTGATTCGGAGTTCAAGGTTCAGTTTGGAGTCAATCGGGAAAATTGACCGGTTAAGGACAAAACGGTCATTTTTCCATTTGATGATTTAATGGATATTTTTAGCCAAGATTTGATCACATTAGATCAAATATAATTTTATGAAACACAGTTATGATTATGGGATTATAAAATGATGTTTAGTAGTGTAAAATTATGATTTTCGGTATTTTTGGAATACAAGGGAAAATAGTAATTTTGCCACCGGAGTACTAAACGTGAATTTTTTGAAAGGATTTTGTCCCATTTGGTTAATATGGATTAATATTAGTGTTATTTGAGGTTGGACAGTGAAAATAATGAAATTTCGGTACATTTCAGAGTATAGGGGTAAAATCGTAATTTTTACCATCCCGGGGGCAAAACCGTAATTTTCTACCACCAGAATAAATTTTTCCAGCTATGATCATCTTTGGATCAGATTTTGACTTGATTAATCAAATGGTGGAAAAAGAATGAGAAGAAAAGTCAAAAAGTAAAGAAAATGAGCCAATGGCATAATGCCATGTGGCAAATTGTTTATTTTATTTTAAAGGCCATAAAAATCAGCCTTAACCCTCATTTTCTCTCTCTAAATTCTGGACAAAAACTGATTGAAAGGAAGAAAAGAAGAACAAATGGAAAACCATAAAAACCTAGACAAAAATCTATAGATTTCAAGTGTTTTCCAAGATTCAAGCAAAATAAAGGTAACTTTTCTTTAGATTTACTCTAACCCTAGCTTACCTATGCTTTTGTTCTTGATTTCCATGCTTGAATATTGAGATATCATGATGAAAGGAATTCTAAAAAATGGGTATGAATAAGGATTTGATGTTGGATTGGATTGAATTTAGACTATGCTAGTGTTTAGAGGTAGTTAAGCATGATTATGAACAAAAATGGAAGAAAGAAATTGAATCTCATGGTTGTTCTTCATTAGGCCAAACCTAGGGTGGAGAATGCATGAGGAAATTGGTTCATTTCAAATGAAATGAAAGAAATTAGAAAATGACAAATTCAAGTGAAAAATGTAGTAAAAAAATTTTCAGTGCTAATGCACTGTATTGGTCGAATTTTTCCATAAAGAAATGGAAAAGGTTGAATGCTGAAATTGGCATTAATTAAATGGTTTGTGGTGAATTAAGGTATTAGAAAAAGAATGGATCAATTTGGAATCAAATTGGACATAATAGCCGATTAATCGGGTAATCGGTCGAAATTAGGCAATACCGCGTTAAAGCGATAATCGGACGCATTTTTGCCTTTGCGTATCATACGTTAGCAATTTAAATTAGTTTATATTAGTTTGGAGGCAATATAGTAAATTTCTTAATTTTATTCTGTGTTAAGGTGGTGAGAAGTCCGAGAAAGGCAAAGGAATCGTGATTGAGGACTATTAATCTGAGTGCATCCGGATTTGTGAGACGGTGAGTGAACTTGCATTTCAAAATAATTTGGGGAAATGCACATTGTATTGAAATGGACAATTAAATGATTTATCCAAAGTTTTTAAAAATACGTGCCGGGAGCAAGCCCTTGATAAAAATGATTTTATGTGATGAAATTATGTGATATGCTTGAAGGCATGGAATTATGTGATATGCTTGAAGGCATGAAATTATGTGTTCTTCTAACATGTTGTCACATATGTGTAAATACGTACAATGTATTGTTAATAAATTATGTGAATTTGATGTAATCCTGCACGTGTGGAATGGGTAATGCACATGTCTGTAATGGTGTGTAAAGAGGGATGCTGAGTGATACCCCTCACCGAGAAATTCTCGTCCGGAAACTTGGAAGGGATGCTGAGTGATACCCCTTACCAATTGATTTCTGCCCATGAGCTTGGAAGGGATGCTGAGTGATACCCCTTACCAAATGATGTTCGCCCAAGTACTTGGCGGCAAAGCTGAGTGATACTGCTTGCCAAGTTCCCTAATAAATGTTTTTCCACTAAGGATAGTGAATATTTAGCAATGTATATGATTGCTTATGTATTTGTGAATATATGTGTGATTGTATGGTTTATGAATTGTTTTAAATTGTGGAAAAAGGGTTTAATACGAAACCCTCATACAGTTAAGTGAAACCCTCGTTCTGCGATGGGTAATGATTACTCTTCGCTGCAGCAAGAATGCGTTCCAGCTGCAGCGAAAATTGTCGATTTTGCTATCTAGCTAGAATAAATCCCGAGGTAAGTGGAAAGGGTTTAAATATTAGTTAGATCAAAAACTGTCTCGTTTCTAACCAGTGCATCATGGTTATCAAATGTCCTGGCTAATATTGCTTGTTCCCTTCTAATATTCACTCACTGAGTATTGTACTCACGTTTTATAAAAAAATTCATGTTTTCAGATCAGGAGCCTGTTGGACCCTAGATCGAGGAGTCCCCATAGTGCATCTCCTGGGTATGTGTTTGGCATTCGGTAGTAGTCCCCTTTACTGTAATTGTCTCCGCTGGAAGTCATGGGCTTTTGTAAGGTGGTTATGTACATGTAATGTACATTGTCAAAGTTTATATCTGACTGGTATGAATGTAAATGTGTGAGCAATGTAAATTGTTAAATACATGACTGGTATCGTGCATGTATATTAATGTTGATAATGCCATTGTTAATTGGCTTTGTATACACACTGGGTGCATTACGTGTGGATGCCTCACACGAGTATATGTGGAATAAAGTAAGTGAAAATAGGCTTGCTTGGGCTTAGTGAGCTATGCTCATTAGGTCCTTGCATCGGTCATGGCCCGGGAATTGGGTCGTGACATATACTTCCTAAAACAATATACATGCTTAAGAATGAAGGTTGCAAAATTGAAAGTTTTATTTAAGGCTAGGCTCAATTATTATGCAGTTAAATAAAAAAGAGAGAAATTAAACTCAAAGGGGTATTCTAGAGATAAAAATTTAACAAGGTTGGTTTTTTGGGCTCTAATGGTACAAAGATGACTTAAATCATGTCCCTAACTAAGTATTACTTAGGATTTCATCTCGAGAGAAAATCAAGCAAATTCTAGAATTCTTGGCATAATCTAAAATTCACATCAATATAAAGTTTCTCTAGACATTCACAATAATTAAAAACAAAAGATAAAGTGCTCAAAATTATGGAAATCACATCCTAACAATTATACTTAATAAAAGAATTTAGCATGAATCCAAACAAAAACCTTATTCACCAAAAACTAAGAATTCAAGACCATTAGTTATCATCATTGGATAGGGAAATCATTAAAATCATCAAAAAAAAATATTGGCACAACTTTACTCTAGATTCTTAAAATTCGACTAAGTAATAAATTCAATTACTAACTAATCTTAAATTATTTATAAATTTAGATACGCATGCAAATAAAACTAAATCTACAACTTCCACAAAATATTCACCATTAGAAAAATAAATTCATTCCCCCAAACTTAAACTAAACATTGTCCTCAATTTTAGAAAAAACAAAAGAAAAGTAAAGAGCGCTCCCCTAATGATTAAATGATTTTGGTAAAGCTCTAGTGTTCATCTTCGTCACCATCATCCTCTACCTCATTGTCCTCATTGTCATCTACCTCATCAGCACCCCTAGGAGGAGTAGGTGCTGGTGGAAGAGTAGACATGTCCATTCCCATAAAAGCACCATAAGCTTGAAACATGTGGTCCATATGTTGATTACATTAGGTCTAATAAGTCATGTGCTACTTAAATTGGTTCCCAAGTTGCTCAACTAAGTGCTCAAGGTTCTCAATTTTCTGAGTCATTGACAATTGTTGGTGTCTTGATCGAAGGGGTGAAGAACTACCCCTAACAGAATTTCAAGGTTGTCTAAGGATGAGATTGAGATCAATTGGAAGTTTCGAATGCAACAACTCCTCACTAACATCCCAATTTAAACTAGCTTGCTTGCACATAGCTATAATCAAATAACGGAACCACAAGCCGTCACACTTTGATTGTGTAGTATGGGTCATGGCTTTATAAATTATGCATACAATATCAATTGTGCCTCCAATCATGATGGAATGAATAAAGATGGCTTGATCTCTTATGACATCACTAAGATGTGTGGTAGGAAGTAATTTAAAAGTCACAAAATATAACCATATCTTAGCAGTTCGTTTCATCACATTTCTCTTGAATGAAATTGGTGCATTATTGAAGAATCACCATTAAGCATCCTGCTCACAAAGTATATGAATGATATCATCCCAATCCTCATGGTTAGCCAAATATTGACCTTATCCATCATTTGCAATATCAGGAGTTCCATAAAATTCATTGATGGCATGGCTCAAGAATGGAACGAATTTACCTTGCACAAAAACAAAATCATTAGCAGCTTTAACAGTCTTAGCATAAAATTCTCTTACCAGAGGGATACTTACAGCTACTGGCGAGGCACAAAATTTTTACCGATGATGTCCATTAATCATTGGTTAAAGGTCAAGGTGTGTGATCAACCTTTGATCTAGTCCTCGTTTAAGTATTACAATTTTGTTGGCTAAAGAACTGATGTGTCTAGCCACAGTGTTATCTGACACAAATCTAGTATGATTAAACCAACCACTGAAATTTTATCTTACTTGTTTGGGTGCCATTCTCAAAGTTCTTACAATTAATTCTCAACCATAAGAAAAAAAAAGTACCAACAAAACACATAGACCATTAACAATATCTGCCCATATATCTTCACATCAAAATAAATAAATGCCCATAGTATTAAGGAAAAGTCTAGCAATTAAAATATATCCAGACCACAAGGCATAAAAAAAATAATTTAAAATCAAGAAACTTACCCATATTCCTAATTTCAACTTATTCTTGAAATTTAAAGCACAAATCCAAACAATCTACCATACCCATAAAATAACTTAACACAATGTCTCAAGAATCACCAATACCCATCACAAATTTCCAACAAAATAAATAATGTTAAGTAAGTCAACAATAATTCATAAAAATAATAAAAAGAAGAAGAAAAATGAAAATAAGTAACAGAAAACCTATATATAACTATATATGAAAAAGAAAAGAAAAAATATTGAAACTCACTTGAAATTTGAAGCAAATATGTTGAAAATATGTGTGGGTAATGGGTATGAAGGAACATTTATGAAGGGAAAAGAGTAGTGGGAAGATAACTATAGGAAAGATGGAGAGTAATGGGTAGGAAGAAGTGAGTGAAAAAGTACAGCAAATTACACTTAACAAGGATATGAGGGTTGCTAGAATGGTAAAGAGGGGTTTAATTATGAAAAAAGAAGGTCGTATACATATGAAAAGGGTTTCAAAAGGGTCGCGAGGCTGTGGCCTGCAACTGCCCCTATAAGAAGCCTTGGCCCTGATAAAGGCCTTTTTTTTTAAAGAAAATTTGTGGGCTGCCCAAAGTTGGCAACCCACAAAACAAGGGCTCGTAACTTACACTTTAAGGGCACTGCGGCCCACATTATTAAAATTTGCGAGGCCATGGCCACTCTTCGAGGGTGCCACAACCTATATTGTTGGTTCTCGCTAGGCCACAACTTACCCCTCCCTAATTTTTTTTTTAATTTTTTAATTTTTTAATTTTTTGTTTAATACTTTAAATGTACCTGCAAAATGAAAATGAAATGTTAATAATTTAATAATTAAATAGATAAAAGAAAATAAAAAATAGTAAGTTAATGTGCATGGGTTGCCTTTCAAAAAGCGCTTGATTTATAATCTTTGGCTTGACTTTCTTTAATTCAAATTACGTCAATAAGCATGATTGAGGACCTTTAATGATCTAAATTGCCACCCCAATGGTGCTTTAATCGTTGCCCGTTCACCTTGAAGGTTGATTTATCATCAGTTACGTCCATTGTTCCATGAAGGTATACATTCGTCACAGCGAAATGTCTAGACCAATGAAATTTCAGCTTTCCAAGAAATAATCTCAAATGAGAATTATATAAGAGAACATGTTGGCTAGGCTTAAAACTTTTCCTTGTGATTTTTTGGTCATGCCATTGTTTCATCTTCTCTTTGTAGATTCTTGCACTCTCATAGGCTTTTTGACAAAATTCATTCATCTCATTAAGTTGCAAAAGACATTTTTCTCCTACTACTTGAACATCAAAATTAAGCCTTTTAATTGCTCAATATGCCTTGTGTTCAAGCTCAACTGGAATATGACAAGTTTTTTCAAACACCAATCTATAAAGAGACATTCTAATTGGAGTTTTATATGCAATTCTATAAGCCCATAAAGCATCATCCAACTTTTTTGACCAATATTTCCTGAAAGGACAAACAATCTTTTCCAAAATTCTTTTAATTTCTCTGTTTGAAACTTCAACTTGGCCACTTGTTTGAGGATGATAAATAATGGCTATTTTGTGCTTGACTCCATATTTAGCCAAGATGGCCTCAAAATTTTGTTACAAAAGTGAGACCCTTCATCACTAATTATGGTTTTAAGTGTTACACAACATGTAAAGATGTTCTTTTGCAAAAAGTTTATCACTACCTCAAAGTCAGTCTTTGGTAATGCAACAGCTTCAACCTATTTAAGAGACATAATCAATAGCAACCAAGATGTATTCATTATTCAAGGATGGAATGAATGAACCCATAAAATCAATTCCCCACACATTAAAGATTTCGACTTCCAAGATGTTGTTAAGAGAAATCTCATGTCTTCTAGATATGTTGCCCATTCTTTGGCATCTATCATATCCTTCAACAAAATTATGAGCATCTTTGAAAAGAGAAGGCTAGTAAAAACCTAATTGTAGAACCTTTATAGTAGTTTGTTTTCCCCTATAATGTCCTTCATAATCAGATGAATGGCAATGGTGAAGAATATTTTCAAATTCTTCTTCAGGAATACACTTTCTAATTATTTGATCTCCACAATGCTTGTAAAGAAAAAGCTTATCCCACATGTAGTATTTAACATCATGCAAGAATTTCTTCTTTTGTTGAGAATTAAATTCAAGAGGGAAAAGTTTACTCACAAAATCAACATACTATGGCAATTTTTCTGCTTCTTGACATGAAACAATTGCTCATCAACAAAGGTTTCATTGATCACTATTAAAGTTGTAATTTGTTCTCCATTCTCCAATCTAGATAAATGATCTGCCACTTGATTTTCTATACCTTTCCTATCTCGAATTTCTAAATTGAATTCTTGAAGCAAAAGTACTTATCTTATCAAGCATGGTTTTGCATCCTTCTTCTCTATCAGATATTTAATGGCTACATGGTCAGTGTAAACAATTACTTTAGCACCAACAAGATAAGAGCGAAATTTATCAAAACCAAAAACAATAGCAAGTAACTCATTTTCAGTTGTGGTGTAATTTGCTTAAGCCTCATTCAATGTTCTACTAGCATAATAAATAGGATGCAAAATATTCACTTTACGTTGGCCCAAAACTGCACCAACTGCATAATCACTAGCACCATAAATTAGTTGAAAAGGAAGATTTCAATAAGGAACAAAGATAATAGGAGCAAAAATTAATCTCTTTTTGAATTCAACAAAAGCATCATGGCAAGCATCATTAAAATTAAAAAGAGTATCATTTTCTAGCAAATTACAAAATGGTTTAGAAATTTTAGAAAAATCTCTAATGAATCTCCTATATAATCCAGCATGTCCTAAAAAACTACGAACGCCATTAACAAATATGGGAGGTGGAAGTTTTTCAATTATTTCAATTTTGGCTTTGTCTACTTCTAAACCTTTTCGAGAGACTCGATGGTCTAAGACTATGCCTTTTTGCACCGTAAAGTGATATTTTCTCAATTTAAAACCAAATTAGTTTCTTCACATTTCTTAAGTACTCTAGAAAAACTAAATAGACAATCATCAAAATTATTCTCAAAAATTTGAAAAATCAACCATAAATTCTTTCAAAAACTTTTCAACCATATCAAAAAAATTGCCATCATTCATCTTTGAAAAATTGATAGAGCATTGCAAAGTGTAAAAGGCATTCTACAAACAGTAAAAGTTCAATAAGGACAAGTAAAGGTGGGTTTTTCTTGGTCTTCAGGAGTAATGACAATTTGATTATAGCCAAAATAACCATCCAAAAAGCAAAAAGGGAATATATCAAGCATTTGATCTTTTTTAGTGGCTTTGTTTAATTTTCTATAGTCCATGCATACTCTCCATCCAGTAATAGTTTTAGTGGGATTGAACTTATTATTTTCATTAGAAACTACAGTCATACCTCCTTTCTTAAGGACACATAGGACTAAACTATCGCATGAACTATCAAAAATAGGATAGATAATACATACATCTAGTTACTTCATAATTTCTTTCTTTACCACTTATTTTATGATCAGATTCAGCCTTCATTGATGCTCAATGGTTGCTTTGTGATTTTCTTCCATAAAAATTTTGTGCATGCAAATTGATGGACTAATTCCTTTAATGTCTATAATAGTCCACCTAATTGCTTTTTGGTAGTCTTTTAAAACTTGAAGGAGTTTATTTTCCTATTTATCATAAAGAGAAGAAAAAATAATTACTGGTAGTGTAGAAGAATTTCCCAAAAAAACATACATTAAATGATTAGGTAATGGTTTGAGGTCAAGTGAAAGAGGTTCCTCAATGGAAGGCTTGATTGGTGAAGTTGTAATGGATAATTCCAAAGACTTAAATTGGGATTTTGGGAGACATGACGGAGCATCAAGATAGTTAAAATATTCAAGAACTTTGTCATCAATAATATCACATGAAGAAATCAATGATGTTTCTAGTGGATCATCATAATGATTCTCAATAAACACATTATTAATGATGTCATCCACCATAGTAATTGAGAAACATTCATCATGCTCATTGGAAAATTTTAAAGCTCTAAAAATATTAAATGTTGCGTATTGATCTTCAACCCTTAAAGTCAGTTCACCTTTTTCCACATTAATTAGAGCTCAAGCAGTTCTTAAGAATGGTCTCCCAAGAATGATCGATATTTCACGAACTTCTTCCATATCAAGAATAATAAAATCCACTGGAAAAATAAACTTACCAACTTTTAACAAAATATTTTCTACAATACCATAAGGATAAGTGATGGATCAATCAACAAGTTGTAAAGTCGCAGAAGTTGACTTAATCTCTTCCAAACCTAATTTTTTATAAATGGACAATGGCATCAAATTTGTACCAGCACTCAAATCACATAAAGCTTTAACAAAACAAAGAGCACCAATAGTGCAAGTATAGTAAAACTACTCTGATCTTTAAGCTTTGATGGAAGTTTATTCTGAATAATGGCACTGCACGCTTTAATAAGTGCAACAGCTTTAAACCCACCCAATTTTCTCATTTTAGAGAGAATGTCTTTTAAAAATTTAACATATCTTGGCATTTGTTCCAAAGCTTTAGCAAAAGGAATATTAATATGTATTTTTAAACACATCTATAAATCTCTGGAATTGTTTGTCAAGTTTTTCCTTCTAAAATCTATAAGGAAAAAATGGTGGAAATGTGGGAACAAATTTTACTTGTGACTTTTCTTTTTTAAATTTTCAGTAGATTGTTCAATCATAATTTCTTTTTCAATTTCTTTCTTATTAGATTGAATTGAAGTTTCAGAATTTAAAGTTTTATTACTTACCTTTTTCCCAGTACGAAAATTTATTGACTTACAATGTTTCTTACTTTCTCTTCTTAGGTTGGGCTTAGAATCATTTGGCAAGTTTCCATGAGGTTTGTTATTTAGAGCATTGACGAGTTGGCCCATTTGTGTCTCAAGATTTCTTATTGATGTTGTTTGACTTTGAATGACTGCATTAGTCTTTGCCATGAATTGCATGAAAATCTCTTCCATTGAAGGCTTTTTCTCTAGCATGGGGGCTCTAGATGGAAATCTAGGGGGAACATTTGACTTACATGTTGATGAAAATCCTCGATTGTTGCTCCATGAGAAATTAAGATGATTCCTCCAACTAGGATTATAAGTGTTGGAATAAGGATTGTTCTATTGCATATTTCCAACAAATTGACAAGATTCAAAATAAATGGGACAATTGTCATCGGAATGTCCATCTCCACAAAATTTACATGTCACAAAGGACTTTTAAATAGCATTAACACTCAATTTATTTATTTTATTTGTGAGATAAGCCAATTGTGTATATAAAGAATTCGTCACATCTAATTCATGAACTCCAGCAATTTTTCTTGTACCCAATCTTTCAAATGGCCATCAATAGTTATTAAAAGCCATCACTTCAAGCAAATCATAAGCCCCATTGATGGATTTATTCATAAGCGCACCTCCAACTATAGCATCAATGGTAATTCTAATAGGTCCCAACAAACCATTATAAAAAGTCTGAATTTGCACCCACTTAGGTAATCCATGATAAAGACACCTTCTTAACAAATCCTTATATCTCTCCTAAGCCTCATATAGTGATTCAGAATCAAATTGCATGAAAGAAGTGATATCATTCCGCAACTTTGCTATCTTGGCAGGTGGAAAGAATTTTGCTAAGAATTTCTTAGCCAAATTATCCCAAGTATTAATAAAACCAATAAGGAGCGAATTTAACTAACTTTTTGCTTTATCTCTCAGTCAAATAGAGAAAAGCCTTAATCTTATGGCATTTGGATCATAATAGGCAAACCCCTCAAAGATTTCTAGGAAATTCACAATATGAGCATTTGGATCGTCATTAAGCAAACCCCTAAACTAAACAAAAGTCTGAATCATCTGAATGATTGCTAGCTTAATTTCAAAGTTGTTGCCTTGAATAAGAGGTCTTCGGATACTCAAATAGAGACCTTGTACTAGTGAGATAGCATAATCCCTCAAAGATTTGGTCTTTTCCCCTTATTGATCAACCATTGTTTTACTAGGAGTAGAAACTTTTTTTTTTCCTCTAAAATAATCAAAAAGTCATTTCGATTTTGAGATCAAAAGAAACAATTTTTAAATTTCAGGCTCTTCACATACAACAACCAAAAGTACCTAAAAAATTAAAGAAAAGAAAAGTCTGGATTAAAATTAAGAATGTTTAGTATTAATATTAACAAGAAAGAACTAATAATCAATTCCCTGGCAACGGCACCAAAAACTTAATGTTAAATTTTCTGCCTAATCAAGTGTTAGTATCGCAGAGATAATATAATGATGAGTAGGGTGTTGATCCCACAAGAAATTGAATTAATTCTTACTATTAATTACTAAAATGACATACCCTAATTTTATCTAAACACCAAAAATTGAATTAAAGAGCAAAATTAAATCAAACTTTAAAACTAAAACTAATCTAAATTTATTCAATAAAATTATTTTATTAAACTTGATTGACTTTTAAACCTAAGATTATGATGTCCTTCGATACTTCATCATACCAAAATAGCTTTTCCTCCAATCTAGGATGAAATGATCTTCAATTTGCTGATAAGGATAAATGGAAAGTTAAATGATCAGTCAATAAAGATTCTGAAAATTGAAGAATAGCTTCAAAGCCTAGTTGCTATTCTTAAAGAGAAAGAAAAAGCACCATTTGGACCTGAACCTGATGGCACTCCAGCAACTTAGAATCTTACACTAAAAAGACAAACTGTTGAGAATTTGAGCTGTAAACATCTGATACGCAAACTAAGAGTGCTGGAATAGAACTTGATATAGAAAAAAAACATGATGCCTCTAAACTTGTAGAAGAAAAATAGGGCAATGATGATACATGGGTGTTTGATTCTCTTGACAACATCATTGACAATTTCAATCTTTAAAAACATGATGAAGTTGAAGAAAAGGCTCGACTAAATCCAAAAGTTGAATCCTTCATGAAGAAATCTAAGGAAAAAGAAAATAAAACTGAACTTAAAAATCTTTATGATTAGCAAGAAGAGTCAGAGAAAACCAAGAACTCTCCAACAAATTTTAAGGAAATTTTAATCATGGATGTGTTTCATCAAATGGTAAGAGAAGAAAAAGTTGAAAAAGTAGCGACAAAAGGTAAAGCACAAATGCCACACCTGGTGAAACTCTAACTAGCTCAATTGACACCACAAGAAAAAGTAAAGTTATTGACAAAGGAAACGGGAAAAGATCTATATTTGCACAAGATCTAATCAAACCTAGTAAAAAAGGTAGAAAACCATGGCAACCAAAACCAAGTTCCTCAAAAGAAGAATGTCTGCTAAGTTGACTGTAAATAAATCCCTTGCCAAAGCTAGACCCTCAGTTAAACCTTTCAACCAAAAACCTCTCCAAGTCTCAAACTCTTCATCCTCTGATTCCTCATCCACTGAATCATCACCCTCATTATTTCCCAAGCCCATTAATGTTCACTTTGGTACTGATGAATCCACCCCTACCTCTAACTCTTATTGAATCAATCTTTTGATACAATGCCTTCTTTTGCTAATGACAAAATGGGGGAGAAAATATGAGTATCAGTGTAGAGTCTTTGACCTAATGCAGTGGTTTAGAATTTCTTAATGCTTAGTTTGTGTAGGGATGATACTTAGTTTATTTATGGATGATATTTAGAACTTGTTAATTCTTGGTTTGTGTGTGGATGATACTTTGTTTATGTATGAATGATATTTTGATGTTTTGTTATTTTGCTATTAATGATCTATTGTGACATGATCATTTGTTATTAAATATTACTAGCAGTAATGAATGACTCTATGTGCTTAAGAAACTCATGAATATTTCTTATTGAAAGTCACAAATTATTGAATTGTTACTTGCTGTTTGTAGTGATTTTACTATTTTTGTTTGATTGAATAATAGATAGAAATTAACTAATCTGCAATGATGGAAAATAAAATGATTCAAAACATCATGCACATATCAAAGGGGAGCACACACTTAAGGGGAGCAATCCCTCAACATGTTCATTAAAAGAGAAACATATAGACATTGCACTATCAATCCAAGACTATTTTGTCATCAACAAATAAGGGGAGATTGTTAGCTCCATGAGTTTTGATGATAACAAAACATTCCCATTCATTAATGTCTAACCATATTACTTCAGTGTGCAAGATAAAAATATAAGCTACTTAATAGAATAGTCATTCAAAAGCAACCATCAAAACTCATCAGGATAAAGGGCCATAAAATGAGCTATAAACAAAAGCTTTTTAAGCAGTTAACCAAAGTAGTTAATCAGCTAAAATTCAAAAGTGAAGGTCAAAAGGAAACTTTACAAGTCAAGTCTTTGAACAATAATTGAAGAAGTCTTATGTGGCTAAGCAAATTTTATGACTGATTAAGACTGGAAGAAGATCAACACAAATAAATTCAAAGAAGAATCAATCAAAGAAAAAACAGTTGATGAAGTTGGTTGCTTGAAAGCAGTAAGCTTTTAATTGGTTAGAGCCTTTCTTAACCGATTAACACAGTGAAACAAACTACGAGATAAAGAAGACTTAATCAATTAATGCCTATAATTAACCAGTTAAAAGCTCACTGAAAAGAAATTCAAATTTGAATGCTAGAAGCCCAAATAATAGCTAGACTAGCTCTTGAACTATTTCCAACGATCAAAAGCTATCCAAATCCATCAGAGCTAATTTTTTTCAGTATAAAAGACATCCCCAATGCTAAAATGAGTATAAGATGCTTCTAAGAACTTGATAGAACCAAGAATAGCAAAAAACCTCTCACTTTTTCTTATATTTCACTCCAATATTTGTAATAAAATTTAGTACCTCATCTTGTACCATTTAGATCAAGCTTAATGATCATAGGTACATCTCCATATCTACACTCCTTACTTACTTAGAGTGTGCGAGGCACTCTAAAGGGTTGATCAAGCTTAAGTGAGCTTGATTTTGTTGTAGGTTCTAACTTATCCTAAGAAAAGTTATTTTTGGATTTTGGTTGATTTCAGCAAAAACCATTGTTAAAGGTTGTGGCTAAGCTTGCAAAAAGCCATTGTAAAAACTTAGTGGAAGCTTGGGAATTCCACTAATGTTAGTATATTTGTTTGAAAATCCTTGATTAAAAAATCAAGATAGTGGATGTAGGTCTAAAGGACTAACCCACTATAAATTGTTAAGCATTGTCTACTCTCCTTCATATCTTTGTTACTCTTTTAACAACCTACAGACTTTTCTCATCATCTTCTTTTACAAACTCTTAACTAAGAACCAATTTATAATGACATTCGAAGAGTGCTGTTCAGCCCCCTCTTGCACACTCTTTGGACCAATAACTACACACTCATGACATCCAACATTGTGGAGTGTATTAACTCGTGTCTGAGGCAAATAAGAAAAATGCCAATCACCATCTTGATCAAGTGCATTAGAGGCACGTTCTAGCATCGGTTCCATCACCAACACAAAAAGGCCTTGAATTTGACCACGTTTCTTAGTCCTTAGGCTACCAATCTGTTAAACACACGGTTCAATGAAACATGTCACTTTTTTACACAAGCAATCAATCAAGTAGAGCTCCAAGTTATAAGTGAGAGTAAAGATAAAGTCGTAAACCTGTCCACCAAGATATGTTCATGCTATGAGTTCCAGATCGATCTACTCCTCTACAAGCATGCCATAGCGGTAATAAGGTATCCATGTTTTCTTATTTGCCTGGTAATCAATTAAAATTTTAAATGGTTCCTCAACTATGATATCATTGTCTTCGTAGTAAGTGCAAACATGCAACCATTGAATTCTACTCAAACTATTACAAGATTCAATCTTCGGTTGAGGGTTATGTTGTTCCTATTAACCCAGTTAGGCATCCCAGTCAGTGGAAAATCCCCCATGATGTTCAACAAATTATCGTTTTACCACCACTTTGGCGAGGTTAAGAAGGAAAACCTAAGAGGAAAAAGATTCCATCAACTAGGGAAAGCAATCGACGATTAAGATGTTCACAATGCAAGAGCTATGATCATAATAAAAAAAATTGCCCAATGCCATTTGCAACTCCATCAACAAATCAGGCACCATCTTCTACTCAGTCGGTGCCTCAATGACAATGATGATGATGACCAAAAGCATGTTCAATTTGCGGACAACCCAAGCATATATGAAACAGCTGTCCAATGTGAATGACAAACTCTAAGAACATATGAGGTGTCGTAAACGAAGACAATAGCTCCTTAGATAGTAGTGATCTATGGTATCCACACTACCATTGATTTAAGCCTTAAACACTACTATTTCAATAGGAGTTTGACCCAGTCTAAAGATGATATCCTGATATGTGACGACTTCCCTCTCAAGATGTAAGCCTCAAAATAATATTGTGGGATCATCAAATAAGTAGTAAATGTTTATAAATTTTTTATCATTGTAACCAAAAAAATAAAATCAAAAGACCTTTAATAGGGCAAAAAATAATCACTTTTTATTTAAGCCTAATTATATGATTGCAATAAAATCATCGTTGAAACATTTAATTTAATGATAAGCACAAATTTTTTTTTTGTGTAAATTTTCATTCAATTTATTTTGTTTTTGCAATCAAAGCTTAATCCAAATGTACTTCTTGTGAGATATTTTATTTAATTTAATTATACATGTACGGGTAAATTTAAAAAGTCAAATATAATGCAACGCAGGATGTGTGATAATGATGAATATAATGCAATGCAGGATGTGGGATCACGCAACGCCATAGCCTAAGTCACACAATGTTTAAAAACCAGTCAAGCAATGCCTACCAAACCAGACATGCAATAACTAAAAACGGTCAAGTAATTCCCTTAGTAATGCAATGCAATGCTGGATGTGGTGGGCACGCAATGCAATGAAGGATATGGTGTCACAAAATGCCCAATAAGGACTCAAAACTAGTAAATGTATTCACTAAGTCTCATTATACATAAAAACCAATCATGAAATGCCTAATATGGGGTCACGCAATGCCTTATATCAAGTTAAAGACTGTTTTAATCAAATAAAGCACCTTATTTGAAGAGAAAATTATCACACAGGAATTTCTAACAAAAAAAAGTGACGAACATGAGGGACAGGAAAACCACCCACCTAAAACATGGGCTAACCAATTAAAATACCACACCTTAAAACTCATCAGATTCTTATAAAACCCATAATCTAGAAAATAAAAACCCTAACCTAGAGTTCCTTAAAAATCTATCATCTCTTTCTCTCTACTTGTAAATTCACCCGAGAAACCCAAAGCCTCCAACATCATCGAAATTAATGGTTGAAACTTCTATAACTAGCAAAGTTATTGACAAGGGCAAAGAAAAGAGGCCAGTTGAGGATTTATCTACTCTATCACCCATAAAAAAAGGGAAAATGGCTCTTGATTCGCCAATTACAACAATGGGTATTTCCATCAAAAAAGGTAAGCCTCCAACCTCACGATTTAGGAACCAAGCACATGCTGATAGGCATAAATGAATAGAGAATGCCACTATATCATGTGGAAAAGTCATTGATTAGGGATACTTTAATCAAACCATTTTAG
Source organism: Theobroma grandiflorum (assembly GCA_036013995.1). NCBI lineage: Eukaryota > Viridiplantae > Streptophyta > Magnoliopsida > Malvales > Malvaceae > Theobroma > Theobroma grandiflorum. The sequence goes on from CP142127.1 coordinate 4,341,895, forward strand.
TTAAAATTGACTTATATAGGTTCTTTCATCGATTTAAAATTAAAGGACAAAATGCTTTTCGATATAAGTATTATAGCCCAATCCTTGTTAGGAAATTTTACTCCAGCATAGCCTTGAATAAAGATAAGTTAGAAAATCCTAGTGATTTTGTGGATGATGGGTTAAATGTGTTTTTGTCTGGAAAAGAATTTACAATGACGGCCACTGATATTGGAAAACTCTTGATAATAGAGTACTAAGTGGAAGAATTCTCAATTCCCTCATGGTATGATCCATCACACATGTGGCAGTTAATCACAAAAAGAAAAGAAAAATACTCTCCAAATACATGTTATGCTTATCATTTGAAAAATGCACAACTTAGGGCCTTCCATTATTTCCTAGTCTCCACATTACATGCAAGGGGTAGTCGTTTCAGCTATGTTAGCGCTTAGGATTTCTGGATGATGAAAGCCATTGTAGGTGAGATCCCTCTAAATGTAGCACAATATATGATAAAAAGAATGAGGGGAACCTCCTTAAGATATGATACTAATCTACTATATAGAAACATCATCTCCTCTCTAATCAAAAAGAAAGGAGTTTGGAGCAATAGGTGCCAGGCTGATTGGACCAATAGCAAGCATCAGAGTATCTCTATTTAAGCCTCCAAAATATGGGATATAAGCTTGAGGTAGAAGAGTCTTTCAAATCTATCCAAGGCAACTTAGTTCCTCTTACCCTTGAAACTGTTTTCACTCCTCCATTTTGAGTTAGTGAAGATCTTATTTCAAATGATCCGATGTTTAATCTGCTAATAAGAATTAATGAAAAACTAATTGAGCAAACAAAGAGAATTATAAATTTGGAAAAGAGGTTACATAATGTTAAGAATCTCTTTCTTAAATAAGATGCAAATGATGGGGCAAAAGCAAATGCAAGGATGGCACAAGAAGTGAGATTGATAGAAAAAGAAAAAAAAAGATTATACCATAGCAAACTCAAAACAAAGGTAAGGCAGCAATTATTAGTTCAGTCTCTGAGAAATATTCTGCTAGAGGCAAAAAAATAGAGGAAGATTATCATACTATATAACCATGAACAATGTGTATGTTGGTTTATGCTTTTTGTGGTTTATGTGTTTATGTTTCTATATGAATTAACTATCATGGGTTTTGGTAAGCTTATGGTTATTGGTTTTATTATTATATTGGCTATTATATGCTGAAGGACTATTGTGTGTGGATGATGGTTGTATATTGTTGATCATTGTTCAAAATGTGTGCACATTCATATAGATTGTATTTGCAAGAATATATTTAAATTCCTCCAATTTGCAAGATAAAGTTTAATTCCCTTAATAAAATTGATGATTTACAAAGAAAATAAAGTTGTGCACTTCAAAGATGGGTTAATCAATCATAGGTTTGAGAGAAAAGAAGCGAGGGAAATGTTTAAAAGAGAAAATCTACCCATAGATAGTGGTATATCTCAATAGTTTCTGGGCCTTCTTGATTTGCAATGTTCTCAAGTGGTCATCTATCGATAGATAGTGGAATCTATCTATAGATGTTCATCCAAATTGCCTTTACATGCTTCAACAACCAAGATGCCTAAGACACACAATTCCTACCAACTAGTCACGCGATACCTTATCAACAATTCACACAATTACTATACCTCATTCATGTAATGCCTAAGTTACTCAATGACTAAAAACAAGCCACACTATGCCTTAGTTACGCAATGACTATAAACAAGGCATGTAAAGAATTGATCAATAGATAGTGGTATCTATAGATAATTTTCAGACCTCTTTGATTTGCAAAGTTCTCAAGTGGTGATCTATCAATAGATGTTCATCCAAATTGCCTTCACATGCTTTAACAAACAACTAGTCATCGATGCCTAAGACATGAAATGCCTATTAACTAGTCAAGCGATACCCTTTTAACAAGTCATGCAATGACAGCACCCCATTCACGCAATGCCTAAGTTATGCAATGGCTAGAAACCAACCACACAATGCCTCAGTTACGCAGTGATTATCAACAGAGCATGCAATGAATCTATCGATAGATAGTGGTATCTATAAATAATTTTCGAGCCTCTTTGAATTGCAAAGTTCTGGAGTGGTCATCTATTGATAGATAGTGGAATCTATCGATAGATGTTCATCCAAATTGCTTTCACATGCTTCAACAAACAACTCACGCAATGCTTACCAACTAGTCACAAGCTACCCTATCAACAAGTCACGCAATGACTACACCCTATTCTTGTAATGCCTAAGTTACACAATGATTAAAAACCAGCCATAAAATGCCTTAGTTATGCAATGACTATCGATCAGGCATGTGATGCCCTATCGATAGATAGTGGTATCTATCCATAGTTTCTAGGCCACTTTGATTTGCAAAGTTCAAAAGTGGTCATCTATCGATAGATAATGGAATTTATTTATTGATATTCATCCAAATTGCCTTCACATGCTTCAACAAACAAGTCACACAATACTTAAGCCACACATTACCTACCAACTAGTCACGCGATACCCTATCAACAAGTCAAGCAACAATAAAGTTTAATTCCTATAAGGACTCAAAACCAGCTAGAAATTGAATTTAGCCATGTAATGCCCTATCAACTAGTCATGCAATACCTTATAAAAATGTCACACAATACCTTATCAACCAGTCACGCATTCCATAAGTCACACTATGCCCATATGCATACTCATGAACTCTAGAATGTAAATTGTGTAATCTTTCTACAAAAGATATGAATAACAAATAAACAAAGTTACTCTGCATTTCAACAATTACAAAGCCAATAGCTTCGTTACTTTACATTTCGACAATGCTACACTATTTTAATGTTTATCTCAATGATCTGCTACATATATTTCCTTCATTATTGTTTTGGTTAATGGTTGGTATGTAGGGTATCTTGAAACAGTCAACACCATATAGATATATTACATTGGGTTGCCAATTGCTTTTGAACAATTTGTTTAGTGTAACTTTGTTTGTTATTACCAATATTTTAAAGCTATCAATAATAATAAACAATATTACTTTAAACAAATTGTTCAAAACCAATTGGCAACCCAATGTAAAATATATCTATAGTGTTGAATGCTTCAAGATACCATACATACCAGCCATTAACCAAAACAATAACGAAGGAAATATACGTAGTAAATCATTGAGATAATTAAATAGATCTAAAAAATTCAACAATATCCAAAAAACACCTTAATTTACATCCGAGAATATAAAGCAAATATCCAAAAAACAAAATGAATAAACATTTGAAGTTACATGTCTACAATGAGCTCAAAACATCCAAAATGGCATGATACATGGAGATCACTATGGCGGTGGAAAACGGAAATGAAAATCATCCTCTAAGTCTCATTAGTGCTGTAAAATTTCATGGTTTTGTGCATCTAAGATATCCATACGTGCAATCATGCATGAGTCCATGGTTTGCATGAATAAGAGGATCCGAGTAAAGGTGTGTTCAACGTCAAATGAGGTAAACATAGGCGATACAGTAGGTTGAGCAATGGATTGGCCAATAGGATAAGCACTCCATTCTCTTCCATTGTCTTTATGGCCCTCAACACCCTTATCATCAAAGACCAAAAGATCTACGACACCATTCCTCACCCAATTGTTGTTCTTCAACTTGAAACATAGCTTTTTAACTGCATGCTTATCAATAAGGTTAAATAGGACATAGGACTTGGGTGGATCACATTGATTATCAACAAAAAAGTAGTCAATTATCTCACTCACCAATATACCATAAAGTAGGTTTTTGATGCCGTCTTGGATGGTGGGAAGCATGTCATCCATAATAAATTTGGCAAGATCAATTCAGTGGTTCAATTTAATGTTGTAAAGAAACCAAAGATCCTCATGGGTGACCGTGGAGTAGTTAGAGCAGTAAAAGTAGATGCTGTAAGTGATGATGAGGTGGAAGACACAATCAAAGAAATAGAGCCTCATGCAGCTAGAGTTGCCTCAGTCATTAGGCAGAGGATAAACAAAAACAGAGTGGAGGTTGTCTTTATAAGAACATATCTAAAATCATCTTGACTACTTTTAATTCAGAGGATGTGATCGATAACTACGATAGTGACAAGAATGCTTTAACCTATGACGTGAGTGGCAAACCTATCATGATGGGAGATTAATTCACCGAAATACAAATCAGGGAACTTCTGAATGGCATTGAAATAAAAGACTCTAACCATGTTTTCATAATACTTCTTATTCAATTTCAAGTAATAAGTCCAGCCTAAATACTCAAAATTGGCAAGATATGGAAAATAAATGGATCTTAAGTAATCGAAGTCAATAATGTGCCCAAGCATTACTTTTCATTTGGTGAAGTAGTTGTATTTCGTGGCATGCGATGGATGAGTGAAGTTACAAAAGAAAGAACTACCGTCAATGGCAGAGGAAGACTTGACTTTAATAGAGCCATCTGAAGCCCAGTGAGTAGTTACCTTAGTTCATTTAGACCTTTGACTCATGGTGGACTTTGAGGAAATATGAGGGATTTAAGACGAAAGTACCAAGTTATCCAATTGCAATTAGGGTGTTGGAAGGATTTTGGGACAGATTTGATGAAAGGTTGTGGGATTTAGTAATGAAGAATAAGGGAAAATCACTTTAATCGAGTGAAAAATCAAGAAATGAGAGGTTGAGTTAAAATGATTTATTAGAGAAAAAATCACGAGTTTAAGAGAAATGAAGTGGGACATATGTTTAAAAGAGAAAATCTATCGATAGATCTCAAAATCTTTTAGCTACTCATGCAATACATAGATCACGTAATGCCTATTGACTAGACACGTGATGCCCTATAACCTAGTCATCAGTGAATAAAAACCAATCATGCAATGTCTTAGTCACACAATGCCTTTCAACTAGTCATGCAATGCTCTATCAACTTGTCACACAATGCACTTTGATCTTACTTAACTTTGATTGGCAAACTATCGATAGATTTCTTGGATCTATCGATAGTTTTCGAGCGTCTTTCATTTGTAAAATTCTGGGGTGGTCATCTATGGATAGTTAGTGTAATCTATTGATAGATGTTCATCCAAATTGCCTTCCATGCTCCATACAATCTGCTCACGTAATGCCTATCGACAAGGCAAGAGATGGCCTAAACGAAGTCAAGCAATGACTAAAAACCAATCACACAATGCCTATCAACAAGTCACGTAATGCCTTATCAACTTGTCATGCAATGCCCTTTGATCTAAGGTAATTTACTTTCAAAATTTATAGATAGATTACACAGATCTATAAATAGTTTTTAGGCCGTTTTGCTTTACAAAGTTCTCGAGTGGTCATCTATTGATAGTTAATGGAATCGATCAATTGATGTTCATCCAAATTGCCTTCCGTGCTCCATACAAACCGTTCACACAATCCATCAACTAGGAACTAGACACCCTATATCCAAGTTAGGCAATGACAAAAAACCAATCACGTAATGCCTAAGTCACACAATGCCTATCAATAAATCAAATAATGTCCTATCAACTTGTCACGCAATGCACTTTAATCTAAGGTAATTTCGTTTGGAAATTTATCCATAGATTATGCGGATCAACTGATAGTTTTTGGACCTTTTTGCTTTGCAATGTTCTCAAGTGGTCATATATCGATAGTTAGGGAAATCTATCGATAGATGTTCATCCATATTGCCTTCCATGCTCCATACAAACTAGTCACACAATGCCTACCAACTAATAATGTGATGCCCAATCAACTAGTCACGCAATGACTTAAAACCAATCACGCAAATCCTAAGTCACGTAATGCCTACCAACTAGTCACATAATGTATAAAAACTAGTCAAGCAATGTTTACCAATTAGTCATGCAATACCTTATCAATTTGTCATGCAATGCTTACAAAATTGTCATGTGATGCTTTATCAACCAATTAGGGAAGGTTTAGAAATGAGATAAAACTTTCATTGATCAAATAAGGCCCTCTTTAATAAGTTAGAGCAATTCTATGTTAAAGTGACAACTCTAAGACAGTGAAGTGTTGAAGATATGATTATAATAAAATTAATAAATTATAATGATCACATCAAGTGAAATAGATATAATTAAGATAAGTAATACCACAAAGAGTAATTTTTCCATAATAATCAAAGTTAGTTTACAAACTTAAGTATGAATCGAAAGAATAAACAAAGTTACAAAGTTAGTTCTCAACACTATTAGCAAATATCTCTAGTGCATATATTTCCCTCATGCCTTGAATGGTGTTTGTCTTCAAGGTATGGTCGTCAGTACTAATCAGCCACTCTGCAATCGCGATTACCCAATCCCCACAACTGTTCTCGTCTTGCTATATCGGGGTTTCATCATTTAATTGCCAGCTTATCTATGTCCAAGGTTATTTTTTACAACACACGTGATCAAAGATCCAGACTAGTGACATAATGGGAAATAGTGTGGCTAAGGGACATATCTGCTCCTCATGCAATTTTGATGAAATTACACCCCGATGACTATATAAGGAGTCCACAAAAGTTATACCCCATTTCACAATGTTGAAATGCACTAGAACCCAATGATCATGAAAATGGCATGGCACCAAAATCAAATCCAGCTCATGCCATGGCTTCATTCATGGAAAACTCTCGCCTTTTGCATAAACAAGAAGATGTTCAGGCAAAACAACCTACGTCGGCTTAAATTTTTGATCAAATGGTTAAGGATTCATTTCATGGCACAAGCTAAGCAAAATCAACTGTTAATTAAGTTACGCTTAATAGTTAGATGCCATAAACTAAAACCCTTAGTAAATATTTTAATAATTAAAATGCATTATAATATACTTACATAGAAAGACAAGTCAATAAGGCATTTTTTTTATTGTACAACAAGGAATGGTGCTCACACGCATGCTTACACATGATGTTGATGCATGCCTCAATGTTTTGGCTTTACATCCATGCACCCTGCTTTAAGAAAAATTTGAGGCCTTCTTGCGTTTCAATGCCTAATATGTCGACCCTGCACATATAAAATATTGATGCCAAAAGATCGTTGGATTTAATAATTTTGAACCTTAAAGCCTAATATCGTGTAATGTTTTCATTTTACATGGCTTGCTTATTTTTCTTAAAGTGATCATATTTGTCTTTCAACGTATCATTCGCTCTACACTGAATAGACAATGGGTTAACGTATGAGCTCTGAAGGTATCGGTTGGCCATCTTCAGCCATGCATTTTCAATCAGAGGTAGAGGCGGAGCCTTAAAAGAAGGTGTGTTCTGAGCATGCTGTGGGGCCTTAGGAAGAGCTAGGTTACAAGCAAGATGTGAGGCCTCAGTTGAAGCTGAGCTATGAAAAGGAGAATGAGCTATGTACAAGGTAAGAGGAGGTGAGCTATAAGCCAAGCCAATTGGCTCATTAATACTAGTTGGCTTATCAAGATCAACCTCGTGAGTATTACCTTTTTTATTGTGCGCACCATCATGTTGGCCAATAAACCGACTCCACATGGTGACAAATAAAATACATTAAAACATCAAATAGATCCTAAATGCTATAAGTCACACAATGAATAAATCTAAAAGCTCATACCTCAACATGGTCGAGTAGCCAACATACAATCCGATCTTTTAACCCTTCCATCTCTCGCTAGATTTTCAGTTGCATTTACTATGTCTATATCTACATCGACGATATCTTATGCTAGATTTCCAGCTGCATTGACTGTATCTACAACTACATCACCTGTTGGCTCTTTAATTGCAGTGACTGAATGTCATTCCTCTACTACGTCTTCATCCATTTCTTCTTACGCTTTAACATTGTATGCATCTAAGGACGCAGCATTGGGTTACGCATTTCATCATCATCCAATGATTGAGCAGTAAGAGCCTCAAAAGCAATAAGAGGGACATAGACCTTCTCATTTGTGATGTGTCTCCACTTAACTACAATTGTTACCCTTTTCTCCTTACACTCCATGATCTTCCTTCTTTGTTCAAGACCGAATTCTGCTTAAGCCTCTAACTGTCATAATGGAATGTATGGATGCCCTTAGGATAGAGGGACATCAATGTCGACCAAATATGCCTACAAGCTTTCTCCCGTATTTGGCTCCAATATACTTAATGCACACAATTACCCAAAAACATACATTGCCATTAAGTTGAAAGGTTGTTGACATATGACAACAAAAAAATAAAAAATAAAAATAGTATGGTTTCGTTCCCCACCTTGCTTTCTCTCTTCAAATCTACAATCAAGTTATAGAGGCCTACAGGCCTCCCATCATAATGTCATTTCAACATTCTTGGATAAGTGTCTTCAGACAGGTGTCGAGATCCAAACCAGCTTTGAATCTTAAGAATCGCCTCCAACACACAGAGCTACACGTCAATTGTAAAACATTATAATCACCTAATAAAATCATATGCGAAAAGAAAAATGAAAAACCTTAGGCCACACTACCTGAAGTGCCCATACCAATCCGTAAAAGTGGTAACATTTCTGTTGATTGAATCCCACTTTGGAACTTAGAAGCCCCTTAATATGTAATCCACAGTTAGACTCCATACAAAGGTGCCCCATGGGAACACATTCCACTACTCGATGTTCTTGACCAATGACAATAACCACGAAGTCACCATTCATCTGTAGTCTTGACTAAATAAAATATTATTCGTGATCAAGATTAGTGTTATCTTTTTCGTGTCTCTATCTTGATCAAACTACCTTCTCTTAATCTCATTTAACACATGTCAGAGCTTCACTTGGTTCTACACTCCCCAATATCGCTGATGAAGTCTTTTGGGGACTATTTCGTAAGTACTAGAAATAATGGTCGGCATGGGATCAAACCTGAGTCTTGTCACTAAGCAGAACTCCCACTTAGAGAATCAAGCTTTGGTATTGCCCATGGCAAATCATAACTCACCCTCGATGGTGTCGAGTTAATTGATTTTGCATAGCAGTATATTGTGTATGAAATTGGCATAGAATAAACTCTTCTTTAATTCAACGTCTATGAACATCCCAAAGCATGTTCTCTTCATCACATCTTTTTTTTTTTTGCAATGCCTCGTGTATGACATGTAACTTGCATCCACTTACAATGGATGTGAATGCCGACGTTGAAGCCCCATTAGTCCCTCAACACGCAAAGAAAATCTTCCATATTCTCTTGCTCAGTTCCTATTCTAGTCATCTGCAACAGAAAACAGATAACATTTCCATTTAACAAATATGATAAAGGGAGATTAAAGAAAAACAATAACTATTTCTTACTATCTTTGCATATATAAAAGAAAATAATTGAAGTACATGTGAAGCATGGATTATTAAGTAAATAAATAGATACATATTAAAAAATTCAAGTTGACTAAAAAAAACAAAATCCAAACAATGACAGTCACGCAATGCCTTATAGAAAACAGTCATGCAATGCCTTACAAATAATATTCACATAATGCCCTGCAAATAATAGTCACACAATGCCCTACCAAGCAGTCATGCAATGACTTAAACTTAGTCAAGTAATAACCTATCAACTAGTCACCAATGACCTATCAACCAGTCACGCAATGCCTAAACCAATCACACAATCCCTAAATCATGCCATGCCTAAAACCAATCATGCATAAGGTCTCAACTAGTCACACAAACCCTAAGTCACACAATACCTAAGTCACACAATACCTAAAACCCTTATACCCAATTCGTATCAACCAGTCACACATGCATTATCAACGTTCAAGCCAAAAACCACCAACACTACCAAATTCAATTTATATTCAACAACTTTAAACAACAAGAATATGAACAATATGAACAACATGCCTACATTTATGCTAAAAACCAATAAATGAAGAACGTGAAGAATATGAAGAATATGCCTACCTTTCTGGACATGGTTAAAAATAAAAATATGTGCAATTTTATGGTAATTAACTCAATGCACAAAATGTGAACTTCTTCTCAATTCTAGAATATGCCTACCTTTATGCTTAAACCACTCAAAAATGCTTTTATCACTGTTCAAAATGCTCGAAAATTGACTCAATGATCAATGCTCTGGCTAGGATGCTTTAGAGGGAGATGGATGGTCTGTCCAAGAGTAATAAAGAGTTACAAAGGTTATAAACTAACCTGACCCAAACATATGGGTCAAGTTGAGAAGCGGACCTAAATATATGGGTCGATTTTATTAAAGGCAAAATTGTCTAAAATTTATTTCTCTTGGTTAAAAATAGTTAAAACTATGGAAAGGGATATTTTCAAAAACACTTTATGCATGAGGCCTATTTTTGAAAATAACTCATTAAACATTAGCATTGTGAATAAAGAAAATAACAAAGAGAAAAGAGAAACTCACAATGTAATTTGAGGTGAAGAAAAGTATAGGATGAAGAATAACAATGAACGCTTGGAAGATGAAGGTGATTGGCAGGGGAACGATATAGATTGGAGAATAGAGAAGACTATGGGGAAAATTTGAAAAGAATAACGATGGAATCCAAAGAGGAAAATTTCAAATGGGTAAAAAATAGCGAAAAAGTAAAGATGATGGATAATGGTCGTAGCCTGAAAAGAGAATTTGAAACAGAAAACAAAAGCAATAATAAGTCAATAGGGTGGTCAAGGGTCAAGGTAAGGAGAAGCTCTAGAGGCAAATGTTAGATTAAAAAATTCTCACCTGAGAGCTAAAGAAGACAAAGCAGTAAGAAAAAAACAAAAAAAAATCAAGGAAAAGTCAAGGGAGTTACAATGTTGGTGGGTCAAAAAGTAAAAAGAAAATAAGCTTGAAGGAGCAAATAAAAGATGAATTGGGGGTTGAAGTAAGCATATAGGAAACTAAATAGGGTCAGTGTTTAATATCGACATAAGGAGGAGAAATTCAGCAATTAAGAGGGAAGTAAAGGAAATTTGAGAATTATGTGGAAAATTAGGTTTGACCTTCAAAGAAGAAAAAGAATAAGTGCTCTCGAAAATTGCCAAGCTGGAGGTAGTAGAAAAAAGGTGGGAAACAAAGGTAACAATAAATAAAGTGTGAGCCTTTAACTTGCAGGGACGCAAGATGATACATCAAGATGAAGCAAAGTTGTTGTAAAGGTAAGGATTAAAGCAATGATGGTAAAGTTAGAGAAAAGTAGCAATGAGAGATGATGGAGAACAAAGGAAATAAAGAGGTAGGAGTGAAGGAGGAATAACAATGAAAAAGAGAGTTAGTAGAAGAAAAGGATCAGGAATACTAATAAGGAGCTATGGGCCTTTAGCTTGCAGGGACTAGAGATGATGTGTTAAGATAAAGCAAAATTTTGTGTTAAGATAAAGCAAAATTGTTATAAGGGTAAGGATTAAAGCAATTATGGTAAAATTAGAGAAAGGTAGAAATGAGAGATGATGGAGAACATAGGAAATAAAGACGTAGGAGTGAAAGACGAATGACAATGAAAAAGGGAGATTGTAAAAGGAGAGGATTAGGAATGTTGATAAGAAATCTAGATAAGTGAAAGGCAAAGAGATGAAAACAATAGTTCCTTGTGGGCTTGCAAGCTGCAAGTGCTATTTAATTTACCATGAATTCATTTTTTGTGATGCTCTTATTCAAGCTTACTTAATTTCTTCAATGAATTTGTTGTATGCTATTTTACAGTAGGAAAGCTTAGGCTTATGTGTACAGAAGACATAGTAGAGAATAGGTGTTGCCAACAACTTATTGAGCTACTAAAAACTTTTGTAATTGTAATAAAGGACTCTAAGACTCCAAAACTAGTCTTCTTATGTCATTAAAAGTCTTCTAATGGCTGAAGACTTATGATGAGATACTAGTTTGTGAGATCTCGATAAATAACGTTTTTTAAAAGAAAAAACAATCAAATGCCTTTTCAAAGTTTAGTTTGAGAACCACCCCACCATTGTTGTAGGGATTTTTGTTCATACTGCGAATCACCTCATTAGCAAGAAAGATGTCATCCATGATTTGGAAACAACTGATGAAGGCATTTGGCTGTGGCATACAACTTGATTTACCACCCTTTTCAAACAGTTGGCTAAGATTTTGGCAAGGATTTTATAGAAAAAGTGTTGGTAAGATTGATTGGCTAGAATTCTTTCAAAAGAGTTGGGGTTTGAAGTTTTTGGAATCAATGGGAATTGATACCTTTTTCCAATCTGCCTGATGCCATAAAATCATAACAAGTTCCAAGATTTCATTGCCTACCAAGGATCATGATTTTTTGAAGAAATTAAAATTAAATTCATATGAACCCAAGATTTTGGACCCATCGCAATCTCATATTGCACCCGATGATTATTCAAGTGTGACCGGAGCCTCCAAATTCAAGGTCATGCTTGGACGCAACTTTTTGAAATTGAAACCTTGAAAAATTAGCCTCACCTATTCTCACGATGAAAAAGCTTATTAAAATATGCAATAGTGCCCTCCCTTACCTCCTTCAAATTAGAGATTCATGACTTTTTTCTAAAAATACCGTCCATATGATTAATGCAGGCACAAGATTTGGCTTTGGATTGGAAAAAATGAGTGTCTTTATTGCCTTCCTTAATCCACTGGATCCATGATTTTTATCTTCAGATTGACTCCCTGTGTCTAGCCGCTCTCCAAAGTTCATTCACCATGTCACGTTTTAAGGAGAATTCTTCATTAGAGAGATCTCTAGAATCTCCAATTCTATTCAACTCTTAAATCTTCTCTTCCAATTCGATTATATTGTTATCAATGTTGCCAAAAGTCCCCTTATTCAACCAATTCAAACAAATTTTCAACTGGTTCAGCTTAACTTTGAGAAGAAACATCGGTGTGCCGTTGAAATTCACTAAGTCCTACTTCTCCGTAACAACATTAACGAAAGAGCTGTCACTTAGCCAATAGTCAAGGAACTTAAAAAGGCCATGACCCAAATCTGTATCTTCAGAGCTGGGAAAAAAGAATCAATGGGTAATGATATGATACCGAGCCTATTTGGCTCAAATTATTAAAAGCCAAAAGCCACTCAATTGAAACTAAGAAGCAATCTCGTCTGCTCCTTTTTGTCCTTGACCCGAACCAAGTGAATATTTTCCCTATTAAAGGGAGGCCTATCAGCTCACAGTTGTCGATAAATTCATTGAAATCCACGATGCCCACTCCCTCTCCTCGACGTCATTTTTCCTCTTTAATACTATGGTTTATGTTGAAATCACCCACACAGCATCGATTTACACCAATGTCGCTCTTGACGGAAAGTAAATTTTCCCACAATGTCTTTGGTTTGAACCGGGCAATATTTGCCCCGATTGTATAATTGGTTAGCCACACTCCATTAAGCTCCCAAATAGCTTTTGTTGTTTCTTCCACAAAAAGCCAAATTTTCTCCCCATGTTCAATCTTTTCCTAGCAATAAACGCATCCCCTTCCACACCGAAATTCACTCTAATCTTTTGAAGCCACTTCCACCCTACATTTGGAGGCAGATTATTGATAAATATGGTCATTGGATATGGATCCCTATCCCAATTCGTGAATCGCCAAAAGACATCGCCTTCTTAATTGTTGGCAACTCTTGTTATTGTCTTGTTGATCTGAAACCTCTCGTATCAAGTTAACCATTTTGAATTGAAGGCTCATCAAACTTGGAAACATTAAATAATTAGAATTGAATCAAATCTTTAATTAGGTTCTTCCACTAAAACAAAAAACACAACAAAATTTGAATCAACATTGGTTTTCCCTTCAAAACAAATACCAGTGCCTGAAAAATTTTCCTTGCAGTGGATGGTGTCAGTTAAAATTTCACTATGCAAGTATACGTATCGAATAGACAGTATATTAGCAAGCAGAGTGTCGATCCCATAGGGAATTAATCTAAAACTTTACTAAGTACTAAAATTTGAACAATTCAATCTTATCCAAACAATCCAAATTAAGTAATTAAATAAAACTAATAAACTAAAATTTAAACTAACAAGAAAAATCAAAATAATACGTTGAGAAAATATCAAATTAAATAAACCTAGGATTACAATATCCATCACACTTCATCTAAATTTTACTTCTCCTCCTTAACTTATTTCAATGGGTTGAATTGCTAACCTAGAGTCCTAAATTATTTATAAGGGTCTCCCGACTCATCCTATAAAAATATCTATTTTAACCAAAACACTATATCCCTATGTGATTTGAAATTAAAACAGACTCATTAAGTTCAGGCTCTAATCTGGCTGCATATGGCCTATAGGTATATCCCTATCCTATACACAAATCAATTAATTTGATCATATGTTATCCCAATTTTAGTCTACTCTAAACTCCCTTTCCCAAGTTTGTTTAGGTTCCTAAATCAATTTAATTGTTGATCAAGCAATTAAAAGTATTAAGAACAAATTGGAATAAACAATTCAATTACCATTAAAATAAGCAAGAAAGAGATTAAAAACTTAGACTACATATGAGTTCAATTGCAATTCTAGAAAAAGAAAATTAGCTACTCATAATTGCAAAAACAATTAACTTTCCATTAAAATTAACCATTGAAAATAACAAGAAGAATTAAAGCCAATGAACAAAATAATGATTGCTGTTTTGATTTCCAAATTTTAGCTTCGACTTCTAACTTCTTGAATCTCCAAAAGTTTTTTTTAATGGTCTTAAAATATCCTATATATACTAACAAACTTAACCTAAATTTTTCAAGTTGACCTAAGGTTTAATTGGGCTTGAATACATAATAAGAGGCCCAAAAATCACTTGTCAGTCTTTACAAACTGTTATTCCCGGTACAATACATCTAGCAACTATCCGACATAATTTTCTCTATCTTTGAGATAGAACTGGGCAAAGTGATCTTCATTAAAGTTGTAGGTCTATCTCTTAGCTTTCCAATGGTATAAGAATCGTAACAATTGGAGTTCTGTAACTCAAGATATGACCAAAATATTGAAGTATATGCAAGTAGATTTTTGGATCCTTCAACACTTTACTTTTCAAAATTAAATCCGATTACTTTAGTTTTTACTAAAAATATAAAATCTAATAAATATTAACCAAATTAAAAAAAATAACATAAAATTAAATAACTCACTTAAAAATAAATTAAATATAAAAATAATTAAAAATTAAATAAATTATAACAAAAAATTAAAAACTTAATTAATATTTAATAATAAAATTTAAATAAAATAATTTTATAAAATAAAATTATTAGATGGTCAGCCCCCCGCCCCCCTCCAAAAAAGAAAATTGGCCATCGACCTTTTTCCCAAGCTGGCCCGCGGGGGTATTCTTAAAATTTAATTTACCGCAATTAAAGCCAGTTAATGATGCTTTTTCTGCTTTACTTTAAGCAGTGGGACTATGGCATGTGGAAATGCCATCATAAGGGTTCACCCCCACTCGGTTGTCCCCACTTTCTGTCACTGTGTACAGGCTTTCAAAATAGTTTCTTTGCTTTACACGAAGATGCTGAATGTTTCTTTTGCAGTAAGAGGATAATTTTGACTTTTACTGGGTTAATTTTGAGAAAGAATATGTATTTAAATATTTAATTTATTAATTGATATATAATTTTTTTAAAATGAGTAAAATTTTTTTTATTGGAATATATATATAATACTTTCGAGAGAGAATAAGAGAAATTAAATTAACTCTATAAATATTTTTACAATTAATAATATATTTTTGCAATAATATTGATAATCAGTAAGTTGTAATTAAATTTTGAAAAATACGTAAACCACAAAAAAAAGTAATTTCATTATAAATATTTAATTATTAAATAAATATGTGATAATCCCATAATAAACATTTGCAATGTTGTAGAATAATAATATTTGTGTTAATTATTTTTACTCAAAAATTGAACTTAAAAGCAATAGTCAAATCATAACCCTAGTCCAAGGAGGATTGGCACGCCAAGAGAATCATCTTTCATCATTTGAAAAGACCCATGATGCTCAAATTTTCTTCTCAAAAAGATTCACACCTTAGAAAAAAGAAAAAAAATATTAAAAGGAATGTGGTTTTTTGGGTCATCACCAATCATTTGGATTCTGCGATAAAATCAGATAAGTGGGAAGTGATATAAAGGTTTTTTTGGTCCCTTTGGCGTGCTATTGACGACAGTCTGGTCTTACTCCCCTTCTATTTTCTAACCTTCATTCGCATAAAAAGTCACACCCACACTTCACACACACCTTTTATTTATATCTTCCCCCAAAATTATGGGAAAAAATAAAATAAAATCTATAAAGTCTAAAGTAAATGATCCAAAGTCTTTTTCCTCCGAATTATTGAAAAGCACATTTTATCATTTAGCTAATGGTTGAATTTGCCTTTTTATTATTATTACCGTCTGATTTAGCCCATTTTTATTGACTTTTTGACTGGTAGTTTAAAATGTGAAGAACCGTCGAGGGCAAGCTTAGGGGATAGCTGGACAAAAAATAAAAAAGTTTCAATTGGGATTGCCTTCCCAATAATATCTAGGCAGGACCAATTCAATTATAAATTTTGAGCACTTTCATGAGCTGAAACTTTAAACATTTTAAACGACAAAATTAGACAATATTTATGACTTTTAAGTAAAATATGCATTTAAAGGCTGCCAAGTTTTAAATTTTAAATTTTCAGCTAATCACTTTTTTTATTTTTTAAAAAAAGTTATTAATAATCACACATTACTCAATTGGAATGAAACAAAATATAATTCTTCTATCAATTAATTTTTTTTAAAAAAAAAATCAAACTCGACACTTCGAACAAGATAGATGCAAGGGTTAATAGTTGCTTAATTATTATAAAAATCATATTACTTGTGAGAGTTAATAGTTAATTGAAGGATTAAGCCGGTCAAACTATATATACTCTGAAATTCGAATGCCAGCCTAGACATGTAATCCATGCGTGTGCGATTAATTATCAAAAGCGAAGGAAAAGAACAATGATCAATCTGCACTGCGGGAAATTAATGGCATGACTTGCTTTGCTCTTAATTCTGATGAAGTGGTTGGGTAAGAAAGAAAAGGTGAAGTTAGTTAAGATTCATGCTTGAAACTAGAAGAAAGGGTGGCGGAAAAGAACATATACTAACAGGGCACAAACCACAAGGATCACTAGCCTCCCTTCCCGAGCTAGCTCGCAGCTGATGATTTTTATTACGGATGTCAACGGGTACCCTATTATAGGGTACCCGTGAGTACTCGACCCGGTTATATAAGATTAGAGTATTCATAAACGGGTTCAGGTAGGGTTAGGGTAGTGATTTCACTACCCGAATTTTAATATGGTAGGGTTAGAGTACCACCCCTTAGGTACCCGTTACTCGAACCTGATTACTATTTATAAATATTTTATTATTATTTTAATAATTAAATTAAAAATTTATAATCTTTATCAACTTTACAAGTAAATTTTTTTATTAAAAACTAACAAATATATGAAAAGTATGGTTACTTTAATTATTAATATGATGACATTAATATATTAAATTAAAAAACTATTAGATTGTTAGTTATGTTTAAGTATGATTACTCTAATTATTAATATGATGACATTAATACTTTTATGAATGCGTGTGTGTATATATTATGTATTTTAAATATAAATATATTTAATTTTTATTTTATATTAACATTGTAAAAATTATAACTCATAAAATTATTAATTACAGTATATATATGTTTATTTATATAAACATATAACATATAAATCTAAAGGTAAGTTATGAGATTAGAAAAGTCAATTGGGTAATTGGTTTCCGATGAAGAAAATTTTAATAATTTTTCTATTTAATCGGGTATTTAAATGAGTTAGGGTAATTATAAGGTAGTGGGAATGTATTAGGGTTAGGGTTAGGGTAGTAATTTTAAAATTAAACGGGTCGTTAATAGGGTTAGGGTAATTGATTTTTTATAGGGTTAGAGTTGGGGTACCTCGAAATTATAAGGTACCCGATCCGTTGACATTCCTAATTTTTATCCAAGTTTCTATGAGCTGTTGGGAGGTAGGCTAACCTTTTCAAATAAATATTTTATCCCTTTTCTGATCAAAAAAGCTTGTCTTACAAATTCTTCTTGATACACATAATGATCACTTCACTCTCGTTGTTCCTCCACAAGGAATTACACATTTCAAAACCCTTTGGTCTTTAATAATGTCTCAAGAATGAAGAGAAGAAAAGAGGAAAAAGTTTTTAGTTTTTTTAACTTATAGAACAACTCACTTTCACCCTTAGTTGTGTGAAAAAATCATTACATCTGTTCACTATTTATAAACATATTAAGGATATAGAGATAAAATATTACTTTTATACTTAAACAAATTAAATTTAAATATAATTAGTCCTTTTTTAAATTTAAATATAATGGATTGATAATTCTTATTTAAATTTAAACAAATTAAATTTAAATTTATATCCTATCTCAAACATTTTTTTTAATTATTCAATTAAAAAATATCAAAATAACATTCAACATTAATTAATTGAATATTTGTTAATTATCTACAAGTAATTAACAAAGTTACATGCCATGTGGATGCACCACATTTAAATGCAACATCTCCCACTCATACATAGTGGCATCAACTTACAGCATTCTCAATTTTACTCATTCTCCATTCATTGTCATACAAGAAAAATGGAACGTGCGACCAACGAGAAAATAAAAGTACCGATGAGCAATGAGATATTAAGTTACCATCTTACTAATATAACACCACTCGAGTTCTCGTCATACCCTAAATCATTTTAATCACACAAGATATTGCATCTTTGATCCCTCCTACATGTAAGAGCTATGCAAAATTTCTTTATGTGTCTAAACTCATGGTTGTATCTAACAACTAATGTTTTTATACCTGCTTGTGTCATGAGTTATAAACCATGTATGTCAAATGTATAATGACTCTTCATTGGATACTCATGCTAATCCATTAAGATCTAACTGCTTTCCTAGTCATGTTCCACTAGATCATATCATTTTATACCCTTGAAAATCATGTTAAAGTAGCAATACCAAATCTTAACTTCATATCATAGGTCCAAGTTCCAAAGGGTATAAAATTTGGACTACATAAGTCTTTGGGGCTCACACAGTGATGAAGCGGAGATTTATTCAATCACTCCCTTCTATTGGTCAAATAATAACACATACAATATGAAATTTAAGTTATGTTGGATCTTCCATTTAAGGTTTGTCATGTCAAAACCACCACACGAATTTTGGTCCAATCCCTGAAAAAAGGATTGACTTGAATCCCCTAAGATTTAAATTCGACTATCACTGGCTTCATGGAGTGTGGATAATCTCCATGTTTGACTCTTACGAGTCTAATATTGACTCTAAGTCAAAGGGACATTGTTAAGATCCTTGCTCACAACTCATGTGACAAAGAGATCATAAAATTCTTGATACCTTGTGATCATTTAGGTCTCATCCCACACATTATCGTAGCGTTAATGTGAAAAGAATAATTTATAAAGCCAGGTGACAATAATTACTTAGATATGTGCCCTAATTAATTAACAACATTTGATCAAATAAGTCAATACAAACTTAATTTATTAATTGTTCAAAAAACAGTAATACATGAATATCAAATATGTAATAACCTTAAACCCTTAATATGCTTTTGGAAAGCATTTTTAGTAATAGGTTTAGTGAATGGGTATGCTAACATATCAATTGTAGAAATGTACTTCAACACAACAAGACCTTGTGCAATGATGTCACGAATGTAGTGATAGTGAGTATTAATGTGTTTGGTTTTTCCATGATACATAGGATTTTTTATATAAGCTATGGCAGTTGTGTTGTCACAAAAAAGCACAACAACTTCACTAAGATGCCTAATAATGTTCAAGCTTTGCAAGAATCTCCTTAACCAAACCACCTCATGTACTGGAGCACAACATGCTACATACTCTACTTCGATAGTATATAGAGTAGCACAAAGTTGTTTCTTGCTACTCCAAGATATAGCTTCGACTTCAAGTATAAAAACATATCCTGAAGTAAACTTTCAATCATCTTTATCATTGGTGTGATCAACATCACTATATTCATCCAATTTTAGACTTCCGCGTTGATAGCACAAAGCCAAATTAGTGGTTCCTCTTAGATACCATAGTATCATTTTTACTGCAACCCAAGATTACTTTGGTACCTACTGACCATACCAACTACAAAGCATATGTTCGATCAAGTACCCATCATAGAGTACATTAGACTTCTAACAACACTTGCATATGGCACATTCACCTTTTGTTTCTTTCTTCTTCAGTTTTAGGACATTGTTCCATGCTGAGATATAGGTCTTTCTCCATTGGAGTTTGTAGACACCTATTTCAAAAATAAAATAAATAAATAATAAATAATAACAAAATATAATTAAATAAAAAAAGACAGGAGACAAGGAGGAATGGGGCTCTGGCTACCAACTCCCTAGTGCTAGAGCTCTATTCCGGATTGTCCAAATTTTTGGACAATCTAGCTTTAAAAGAGAAAAACGTTTCAAGAAAAAGGGGGATTTGAGCAACAAAATCATAGCAAAAAACAGTAATAAAAAATCAAAAAATCCAACACCCAATAACAACCAAAAAACCCAAATTCAGAGAGAAAAACGTTTCAAAAAAAAAGATCCCTGCAACAACAAAAAGCAACCAAAAACTAAAAATTTCTAGTTTTCTCTAACAACCGGCAAGAAACCCAAGCAAAGACAAAAGAAAAATCCTAAACATCTAGCAGCTAATAACCACAATCCATAACAAAAAAATCAAAAAAAAAAAGAGCAATAGAAAAAAATAAAAAAATATAGGGGTTTGAGCCACCGATTAAAAGGAGAAAAGAAAGAGAGAGAGGTAGACAGATTGGCAAGAAAGAGAGGGAGATCGATGAGAGAGAGAAGCAGATCGGTCGGTGAGGAAGGAGAAAAAGAGAGAGGTAGTTTGGTCAGCGAAGAAGGAGAAGGAGAAAGGAAGAAAAAAAGAAAAAGAGAGGAGTGGGGAAAAAGAAAAAGAAAGAAGGAGAATAAGAAAGAAAAAAAGAAAAGGAAAAAAGAAAAAAAGGTGAAATGGTTCAAAACGGCACCGCATCATCTGGAGAGGAGAAGAAATTTTTTTTCTTTTGAGGCCTCCCGTTGGGTAATTGAGTGGGGCTATTCTGAGCCTGAAAAAGTATAATCTTTCTTTTTAGTTTGGGTTTATTTTAATTAGCTTTGGGTCTAGCCCAATTTGTTTAATAAAGTGTATCTTTGTTATAATTTAAACCATGCTAGGAAAATTATATATGTATAAAATATGAAAGCCTAATTAAATGTTAGAAAATTAAAAATAAGTGTAAAAAAATAAAAAATAAAACAATAATAAGGAAACAAAAAATAAGTAGAAATATAAAAAATAAAAGAATAATAGTAATAATAGTTATGTATATATATATATATATATATATAGAATGTAAGACATGATACAAATATAAAAATTATAAGAAAAATGAAATGACTATTTTGAGTATCCGATGATGGAATTCAACATAAAAAGAGGTAAAAAGTTACTTCTTTTAGGTAGATTTTCTAGGTGAGAAGTTCAAGACGGATTTTCACCGAAGCGTTGGGATAAATCCGAACTTTATACTCTAATACTCATTACTCAAATAATTATTATTGAAAATATATTTTAGAAGGAAAATAAATTTATGTAATGTTGCACTTAAACTTAAATTAATATAATTAGTTAATTAGTTTAAATAAATATTACCAAATAAAGTTAATTTAACCATAAATTTTTGATAAACTATATAATTAAGTAAATTATTAATCAATAATGTTAATCAAAGAATATAGATTTAAATAGAAAACAAAAGATAAAAAAAAGTAAAATAGTAAAAAATAAAAATAATAAAAATAATAAAAATAATTAAATAATTAAAAAAATACAAATGATAATAAATACAAATAATGTGATAAATTATTTTAAACTATTAACCACATAATTAGATGAATTAAGAACCACCTAAGTCAATAAACGCATGCATATAGATATCATCATTTTATCCAGTCATTGCTTACCACATTTATCTTGTAAATGGGGCGGGAGTTTCGATGATGAGATTTCCCTGAGGAGCTTGTAAAGACAAGTTCTTTCGGAGATATCTCTAGGTGGAGAAAACGTCAAGACTTCACCAAAGCGTTGGGATGATCTTTCAATGATTTTTCAATAAAAGATTACCGATCCTATTATTTAAAATAAATAAATCATGACATCATTTTATGATTGCATCATGTGCATACGTAAAACCAAATAAAAGACTCAATCAGCCAATTCAATAAAAATTAGTTAATAAACGAGGATTAAGGAAACATAAGAATAAAATCAAAAGAAGGCTATAATAGGATAACTTAAGATTAAATGGTACCGTTCGTGGGACGGGCGCCATGGAGGTGCTAACCCTTCTCCGTACGTAACCGCACTCCTAAACCCATCTCTAAAAAAGGTAGACCAGTTCTCGTTTTTTCGATGGACTTAAAACTAATTTAGGACTTCGTCAATTAGAATCGAGTTAATAGGTGACCAATCGCACCTATAAAAGACGATTGGTGGTGACTCCTAGTTCTTTTATTTTCGCCCACGTCTAGCATTCGGGTCCCCGGACCCAGCACGTTACGACAGAGTTTTATAAGCTTAGAGTTTTGCATGCAGAATTGTTTTAAAACCTTTTTGAATGTAATTTTCTTGAAATAAAATTAAAAACTTCTTAAACTAATTTCTTGAGATCTTAACCCCAAGGATGTATTTAACTTGTCCTACGTCCTTCATCTCGAAAGTGGAAGACAACCACTTTTGAGTGGTGACAATTAACTCCATGTCGTTCCTGGCTAATAGGATATCATCCACATATAATGAAAGAATAAAGAACTTACTCCCTAATCTCTTTACATATACACAATGGTCCTTTTCAATCATCACAAACCCTATGAAAATGATGGCTTGATGAAAACGAAGATACTACTTTTGGGATGATTGTTTCAAGCCATAGATAGAACGTTTCAAGTACACACCTTGTGTTCCTTTCCTTTGGCTTGAAAGCTAATTGGTTGATTCATATAAATCTCCTAATTGATTTCTCCACTGAGAAATGCAATTTTCACATCTATTTGGAACAATTTCAAATCTAGATGTGCCACTATAGCCAAGATAAGGCAAATTGACATAAATCTCACCATAGGAGAAAACGTCTTTTCATAATCTACACCATCTTTTTGGGTATAGCCTTTTACCACTAAACAAGCCTTATATTTTTCAATTCATCCATGCACATTGTGCTTTACCTTTAGAACTCATTCATTTCTGATGGCCTTACGCCCAAGTGGAAGGTCAACTAACTCCCATACTTGGTTTTCAATCATGGATTTCATTTCATCTTCCATAACAATAAGCCACTTGTCTAATGATGATGAGTTTATAACTTCCTCATAGAAAGATGGTCCATCAACATCCACAGGAATACCTAAGAAAGACTAACCTTCTATCTCGAATTATTTACGAAGTATTTGCCCACATTCACTTTTTCACAACTGTGAATCTTGCTAGAGCTCAAGTGATGTACTCCCACTGACCTCAACAGTCTCTTAGATAAGATATATTTCCACATTCATTTCCTTATGTTGGGATACACTTTCTTGAAGCTCCTCCATCTCATAAAGCTCAAGGCTTTCTTTAACCTCACCTATGCTTGGGAAGTCACCTTCTAGAAAATCAACATCACAAGATTCTGTCTTAGTTAGCCCTTCATCAGGCTATTCCCCATACATCACATAGCCTTTTGAATGTTCTGAGTATCTAATAAATACACACTTATTAACTTTAGGGCCAAATTTCCCATACTTATGAGATGAGTAATGTACATACCCTGCTGATCTCCAAGAACATAAGCCTCCCAAATTGGGCTTATTTTCATTCCATAACTCATATGGAGTTATGGAAACAGATTTTGAGGACATACGATTAAGGATGTATGTTGCAATCAAAAGGGCATCTCCCCAAAACTTATTGGAAGGTTGGCTTATGCGATCATTGACCTAACCATGTCTAACAAGGTACGATTTCTTTTTTCTTCAACATCATTTTGTTTCGGAGTTCTAGGTATCGTTAATTGTCAACATTTTCCTTTTTCATCACATAATTCTTTCTAATTCCTAACCTCTTCCGTAAAGCACTTAAAACAATTCAAAGCTTTAAAACGAGACAATAGAAATATAAATCCATATTGTAAGTAATCATCTATGAATGTAATGAAATAGGATGCATCATTGCATGCCTTTACATTCATAGGCCCATAAATGTCCGAATGGACAAGTTCTAGAAAATGGATGGCCCTTTTAGCCTTCCCAAAATGCTTTCTACTGGACTTACCAATAAAACATAGTTCACATGTAGAAAGTTTAATTTTGGTGAGTGAGATCAATAACTTTTCTCTAGCCAATCTGGACATTTTATTTTGCCCAATATGTCTTAATCTAGCATGCTAGTTCACAAAATCATTTATAAGATCAAAAGAAGAATTTGAAACAAAAGCAACATCATTATTAGAATCCAAATCTAACATAATTAAATGATCTTTAAAATAACCATGACTAAAAAAACATGTTTTCAAGAAAAATAGACAAACTATAATTCTCAAAGGAAAAATTAAATCATAAACCCATCAATGCTATAAAATTAAATCCTAAACCCATCAATGCTATAAAATTAAATACTAAACCCATCAATGCTAAAACTGAAAGTAGATTACAACATACGGACGGAGTATGAAGCACATCATGTCGGAGCCATTTTCACCCATTGTGCATTGTGAGTTGGTAAGGTCCTACTCCTTTAACTTCTTCTTGTTCTCCATTCCCCATCATGACAAAGTGTCTACCCGTTGGTAAACAATAGTAATCTACATATCATGTACGGTTGGAGGAGATCATATTTTCATATGCTTCTAAGAAAGACTAAAATAATTTCCTTGACAAAGCACTCTACTTTTACAATAATTTTCAAGAAAGGCTTGAGAAGTACAAACGGCCTCTCTTAAAACCCAGTCTCCTTTGACAAAACTATTAAGACATCTAATCACCGTACTATCGTTTTACATACAATTTTACTTAACAAATAAGTAAAATAATTACATTATGCATTTTATAAATTTTATCTAACAAATAAGTAAAATAATTATATCATGCATTTTGTAAATTTTACCTAACAAATAAGTAAAATAATTATATCATGCATTTTGTAAATTTTACCTAACAAATAAGTAATATAATTACATCATGATTTTATAAATTTTACCTAACAAATAAGCAAAATCATACAAAATATACTTATATAGCACATAGCATTTTACAACATATATAAAAAATTGAATTAACAAACATTTGCTAAATTCACTCAAACCATATATGTATGTTTTAGAAGAAAAATAACTTCTAATATACAACATATAAAAAAAATGTGGTTAATTAACATATTAATTAACTATACTTATAATGCATGTGAATTTAATAAAATAGTAACATGTCAAAAACATAAATAATATTCTGAATTTTTTTTGTGAAATTTTAATTACCAACAAATTTGGGGTCATTCTGTAAAAAAAAAAGAAACTTGTGGGGTAAAAATACAATTAAGAAAAAATATATCCATTGGCACCATGTGGCTACCATATCAGGCCCTTTATGGTCATGTCTGAACCCTTTTGATCTTTATTATTTGTCACACTTTTATCTTAAGGATTCTTCTTTAATGTAATAGTTGAAGGATATTTTTTAAAATCTCAATGACTTTATTAGTGCATGTTCAAATCCTACTAGTTGCATTTTCTTTTTCCCATTTTTTTTTTGTTTTGCTGCCATCCATAAGGCACCATGTGGCCTTAGACCAATGCATTTGTTTGCACTGGATTAAAACCTACTCCTTCCCCATATTACTTTCAACAAAAATAAATTTGTAATATTTTCTTATGATATATAATACATTATTAGAAAGCTAATAAAAAATAAAACATATCTATTACAGATTTATACATAATAAATCATACACTAGTAATTTAAATTAAATAAAATCATCACCAAAATATATTTTCAAAAGCAAGATTGCTTTGATACCACTGTTGAGAGATCATCCTACTTTTTTAGATAAATATTTCACTCCCTTTCTAATCGGAAAAACTTGCCTTACAAATCTTCCTTAATACAGACAGTGATCTCTTCACTCTCAATGTTATGGAGCGCCTACGAGAGTCCTCCATGTAAAACCTGACCCTATAAATACATGTCATGACATACATGCAATGAATAATGTGTTTGTATGTTAGGAAAGTCTCAAAGAATAGCTAAAACCCGGTATTGTACCAAATGGTACACTTAAGCTTATTTAACCTCGAATTAGTTCAAATAGGAATTTTAAGATGAAATTTAATATTTCACAGTCCAGGAATGACTTAAAATGATGTTTAGGAGTTCGAGGGTTAATTTGGGATGAAACTGAAAATTTTGATGTCTAGGGGCAAAATCGTCATTTTGCCACCCGAGATAATAAATTTACCATGGAGTGAAATTTTTGATCAATATTGACTATTTGAAGTATAATTTGATGATAGGAAGTGAAAAATTTCAATTCCGGCAGTTTTCGGAACATAGGGGCAAAACGGTAATTTTGTCATCCTAGGGGTAAAATCGTAATTTTCACCACTCAAAACTTGTCAAAATCTTAGGATTTATACATTTTTGGTATGAATAATCATGGTATTTCATGTGGTGAAAATTTGAAGTTTAAAAGACGAAATTTTAAAAACGGGTCCCACGGGAAGTGACACGTGGCATAGTTTTAAATGAAATAATAATATTTTAATCCAAAACAGCCCATTTAAGCTTCAGCTGATGAGGGGCATGACCCAAAGGAGGAAATAAGAGAGAAAATAGAGAAAAAAAGGAAGAAAGGAGAAAAACCAAGGAAAAGCTTGAAATTTGACGGAAGATTCGCGGTTTTCGCTTGTTTTCGGGTCTAACGGTAAGATTTTTCGACTTTGGCTTGGTTTCTACCTTTCCCATGCTTTTGTTTTCATTTTCCATGCTTCAAGAGAGAGATCACAGAATAGATCTAAGTGCTGGACCGAATTTGAGGGGGGAGATTTTGGATTTTTCAAGTTTCGATTCTTAGCTAAATCGGTAGTTTTGGTTAGTTAGAGGTGTTTAGAAATTAAATTGGACTCGAAAGCAAGGAATTTTCACAATACCCACTCTAGGCTGAACCTTCAATGCTGTCCAATGGTGATGAATTTATTTTTATTCAAATGGATTGAAGGGAAAATGATGAAAAATGACTAATTGTGCTAGAAAAACAAAGTAGAAAATTTACCGGGTGAATGTCCCATTTTAACCGAATTTTTCAAGGAAGAAAGTGACCTGAATTTAGTGATTCCAGAGGGTTATAGGCTGGTATTTGATGGTTAAAAATGTTGGAGAGAGAATGGGACGATTTAGAGCAAAAATGGAGCGCTTTAGCAATTTATCGGGTAAAGTACCGAAAATAGGCTAGCACCGCGTTTAAGCCGTTTTAGGCCGTTGCATTTCATGCCATGCATTAATATAGGATTTAAATCAATTATATAGTGATTTAGCATAAATGTGTTGAATTGTGGAATTTTTACAATGTGTCTAGGAGGAGAGCCTTCTGGTAAAGGCAAGGAAGTTGTGCCCGACGAACAGTAATCGGGGCACCTAAAAAGCATTAAATTTGTGCAAACGGTGAGTAAACTTATTATTATTGTAAATTATCTGAAGTCTATTTTAATTGTTACTTGTGAATTTATGCAAAAATGACTTTAAAAGAAAAATTTTGCTGTATACAAATAAATAGATTTAAATGTGAATATGTGATTTTAGTCAAAAAATTGAGTAGTTTGGAGGCCGTAAAGTGTATTACAAATGATGTTTTCATTCAATAGGCTTATGAGTATATGTATATATGTGGCTATGTTTGAAATGCCTTGGGAATAAATGTAAGCTGAATTTTTACTATGCAGGCTGGGTAAATAAATAAAAGCCACGTTATACTGTCGAAATTTTATTCAATTGGTGGGTTTAGTCACTGTAGTGGCGGGTTTCTGTGGACCGCCTATTAGAGGGGCACAGTAAACTCGGTTATATAGTTACTCCGGTTGTAGAGGCGAGGAGGGTAACTCCCGGGGTAGTGTTAGAGTTCACTTCACGTAGAACCCACACGTGAATGTGTATCACGGCCAACGCCAAAGAACGGCTTGTTTTAAAAACTAAAACGTGTTTAATGTGTAACTGTTTTGACAACCTTGGCGGACTCGGTTAGATACCCCGGCCAAGGTATCCCCGAGAACTAGTTTTGGCTTGAGCCATGATTTTAATAAAAGTCATAAGCCTTAACAATTGTTTTGATAAATCATAAATATTTCTTGATTTAAGAAATAAAATGAAACTTTATGAAATGGTTTGAAATAGCTATTTAAATTTGCCTCCATTTTACTTACCTTTAGATGTTTATGATAATGTTTGTTTACTCATTGGGATTGTAAAATCTCACCCACCTCCTGTCCAAACATTTCAGGCCTGTGGTAGCTCGTAGATACCAGATTTTGTCGAGGACCAGCGTAGATTGTCTTCCCACGACAGATAGTAGGTGTACTACCATTGTCGTATCTGTATAGTTATGGGCCCACCGGTCATTGTAATTATTATTGTACATTATGACTTTGTAACTTAATGTATGTATGAATTTATTTTACTTTCACGCTATAAAAATTACTTATATGCGTGTCTATAAAAATTATTTTATAAGAAAATGGAATATTTTTATCAATATTTTTGAATAGTAAATTATGACTTTAAACCCTTGAAAAAGAAGGTTTCGAACTTCCGATTTCAAATCCGATTTCAGATTATGTTTTCTAGATGCATAAACTATATTTTTACCAGATTTTAATATTTTCGTCGAAAAATGACTAAAATACCCCTGTGAGTCAGATTTTATATTTTGATTTATTTAAGCTAGAAATGAGTTGTAAACCTTCAAAAAGGGGATGTTTGGAAAGAATTACTCACAGGGAAGGCTAGAAACTGGTACGTAAGCCTTACGGGGTTCTAGTTGGCATTCCGGATAATGAGTGTCAATTGAGACGTCGTGGCGGTTGTCATGGGTCCGAGGGAAGTTCCGGGTCGTGACACTCCACAAGGAATTACACGTTTCAAAACCCTCCAACCTTTAATGGTGCCTCAAGAATGAAGGAAAAAAAAAGAGAAAAGAGTTTTAACAACTCATGTTCACTCTTGATTGTGTGAAAAAATCAATATGTCTATTCACTATTTATAAATGTATTAGGAATATAGAGATAAGATATTTCTTTTAAATTTAAACCAATTAAATTTAAATGAAAGTAATCCTTATTTAAATTTAAACAAATTAAATTTAATTTTATATCTTATCTTAAATGTTTTTTTAATTTTTCAATTAAGAAATATCAAATTAATATTCAATATTAATTAATTGAATATTTGTTAATTATCCACAAATAATTAAAACAGTTGGATGCCATGGACAACCACATTTAAATGCAATAAGCTCACATTGTGATCGAAACACACAAAACTTTATCCTGCCAAAAATACATAATTAAATAACACATTTGTGAAATAATTGGAAGGAAAAGAAAAAGAGTGATGGATCATGATATGGTATTTTAGCAATCGACTTGTCTTATTGCCAACTTTTGCAATTGCTTTCAATCTTATTCCAAGTGGAAATTAGTAGAATACAGGTGATAGGCCCATTATATCCAGTTCGTTTCCTTGTCCCTAACTATACCATCACCAAAATTTGGAATATTCTTAGTGTACCGATATAATTACAACAACATCTCCACTTGTTTCTTTTAAATTGTTTATAGGGCTTGTGACAGCAGTGCCATATGCTGATTAATTGTCCTTAAATTCGGGGTGTAGACTAGCTAGCTATTTGGCTGCTCAAGGGTGATCTTTGTTTATCATATTGTTCTTAGTGGCTGCGATGAAATCTGCTGTCTTTCCGCGAGAAAAAGCTTTTAAAAGGACGGCAAAGAGGATTAAATAATGGCAATTCTTGGCCAGAGCCTTTTTGGTGCTACCACTACTCTATCGTCAAAACCTGCTTGGGCAATAGTTTGGATATATGGCAAGAATTAGAAAAACTTTGGAAGAACAAATTAACTAGTCTACACTTTCTCCCAAAAGGCCCCAAGGAGTATAATTACACAAAGGGCTATATATTCAACACTAATAATAAACCTTGCACAAACTTTTCTCAGCGGTCAAAATATGCAATCTACCATTATCATAAGAAGAGGTCTCTACTCACCATATTTCGGATTGACTGGAATCCTTCTTTATTTCAAGTACCACTACCGTTGGCGTGCCAAGGAAAGTAAGGGTTGAAGAAGAAGAAAAAAGCGAAAATGCATTAATATGTATGCTTACGTGCCTGTGCGCGAGTGATTATCGTGTACCCCTGACTATGCATGCGGGATATGTAGCGAGAGACTATCAATCTTGTCTCCCATATCGGCTGCCAGCAGTACATATAGTACCCGAAATATAAGATTGGACGATCAAGCATATGATGATTGATTGACGTGAAACACTAGCTATCGTTTCTTCATTAACGATGCTAACATTGAGAAGCTATATATGCTATAGAATTATAATTGTTGTCGCAGTCAAAGCACAGTGTTGTTTGTTACCTTTTTGTACATCCTAGGTTCACACTGTTCTCCTATGTATACTTTCTACCATTTACATTTTACCGCATGACTGTATAGATTAGCTCAACTTTTGTGACCCCCCGTTTGAGTCCCTTAAAAGTAACCATTTTGTTTTACGTGCTTTTGTCCTTTCATATGAAGCTTAGCAAATTTGAAATTCAGCAAAGGAGATTTGGGTTTATCTTTGCCACATAAGTGCCTTAAAATTTATATACAATAAAATCTCTATATAGAATAAAATCTTTATAAATTAATTCCCTTGAGATCATAAAAATTTATTAATTAATCGAGATATTATTTACTCGATAAATTAATAATTTATTAATTTATACATTAATTAATAAAAATTAATTTATCAAGATATTTTCTATATTTTTTTAAAATATTGAACTTAATACATGTTTTGTATATTATGATTATATGAATATTACCGAATTATGAATTATCATTATTTTATATATTTGTTTAATCAATACAAGTTCATGAATGTAATTAGTCTTATTAAATAGAAGTCATAAATCTACTATTTTTGCAACAAACTAAAGTTACATTTTATATATATTTAATTAATATACTTCATGAACATTATGTTAAGCAAAAACATCTATAAAAAAAATATAGTATCACAAAAGGTAAAAATAAACAATGACTTCTTGAGATGTAAATAATCAACAATAACAAATAAAATGTGTAAAGTATTATGTGAGTACAATATAGAAAATCCAAATTGTACCCAAAAACAATTGTAACAATAGGTGTTAGCAAACTTTAACTTGTAAGTGAGCCAAGCAACAATACCAAATACTATCAAGATGCACTCAAAGCAACAATCATATCGTATAATTTTCTCTTACAATACAAGAACATTATATTAGAACTTCTTAATGCACTAAGAAAAGTTAGAGATGAGGTCTAATGAGACATTAATTTCAAGAAGAAATAAATAACATTGAAGTCATATTTTATAAAGATCTCTTAATTGAGTCATGTATAAATATATATTTTTTTTTTGAGATTATGTATAAATATAATTTTGATGCATATGAAGATTATTAATTTATATATCAAGTGAGATCTATGTGTTTTTTTTTAAATGTATTATCTTATAAATTTAACGAATTATTAATTTATCACGTTAATCCCAAGTCAAGACCAATGAAAAATATTATTTAGTCAAAATTATTAATTTATCGAATATTAATTTATGGAGGTTTTACTGTATATAAACGCTAATATGACATTAAAATGCTATGTAAGTACAAATCAACATAGGATTTTTATAGTTTACCATGTGAACAATATAGAAAAGATAACGATCACATAGACATTGATATGATAAAAGTAAGTGACTTTAAAAAGGTTTCATCCAGGACTTAATTAAAAAATAATATTTTAATGCATTCATTTGAATGCAATAAAAAATAAAAAATTATCTAAAAAATTTGAGAAAATATAAGAACTATGTTACTATTCTAGCCATCCCTACCCAAAAAAAAATATTTCAGTCATTATATATACTGCCCTTAACAAGTTAATTTAGTAATTTAGCGGAACTTATATCAAAATAATGGACTCATATTGTAATTTTACTTGCTGAAGAAAAGAAAGCTAGATAATGGAATTCTTAATAATTTTTCCAACAATAATAATGTTTTTTATATTTGTTAAAATGAAGGGTGCATTTGAGCGTGTAACTCAATAGTAATGAGATGAAGAATTGCAAAAGGATTTCTATATATGTAAGAGGATTGTGCAAGATAAAACAAAAGAAAAAGGTGGACCCTTGACCAGCTAAAAAGGTTCAACTTTAATGTTGAGAAATAGCAGGATTTTGAATCAAACAAAGGGGCTAAAGCCAGTTAGCACTGCTTGGTAAGAAAGGGACCGAATGGGGGCATCATCACTTCCCATGCCAATATGCCATTAACCACAAGAGCTAATTGATTGTTGTTGTGTTTGTGGGGCCTCATTTCTATTCTCCCCACAATTAATTAATGTTTTAATAATTTTTGTCAGTGGGTAATAAACTTTCCAAATTGATGCTCTTCCCAATTGGACCATGTACATATAATATCATCGATTCCATTCAATTTTTATCTAATGGGGACCCAAACCAGAAATGATTTCCTTCATTAATATCTTTTAATACAATATAAAAAAAGGAGCGTTTTAAAAAATAACTTTTAAAAATAAGACGTTTTCAAAAGTAGTCATCTTTATAATTTTAACTATTTTTAACCAAGTTGGACAAAAATACCCTTAATGAAATTACACGTTATGATGTAACACGTCATGGTTAGGTTATAACACGTCATGTACAAAAACCTATGACATGCCATGGTTAGGCTGTGACACACCATGTACAAAAACCTGTGACAAGTCATGGTTAGGTTGTGACACGTCATGTACAAAAATCTGTGACACTCTATGTACAAAAACTTGTGACACGCCATGGTTAAGTTGTAACATGCCATGGTTAGGCTGTGACACGCCATGTACAAAAACCTGTGACAAGTCATAGTTAGGTTATGACACGTCATGTACAAAAATCTGTAACACGCCATGGTTAAGTTGTGATACGCCATGGTTAGGCTGTGACACGCCATGTATAAAAACCTGTGACAAGCCATGGTTAGGTTGTGACATGCCATGTACAAAAATCTGTGACACACCATGTACAAAAACCTGTGACACGTCATGGTTAAGTTATGAAGCGTCATAGTTAGGCTGTGACACGTCATGTATAAAAACCTGTGACAAGCCATGGTTAGGTTGTGACACGCCATGTACAAAAATCTGTGACACACCATGTACAAAAATCTGTGACACGCCATGGTTAAGTTGTGATACGCCATGGTTAGGCTGTGACACGCCATATACAAAAAACCTGTGACAAGCCATGGTTAGGTTGTGACAAGCCATGTACAAAAATCTATGACACGTCATGGTTAAGTTGTGACACGCCATGGTTAGACTGCGACACGCAATGTACAAAAACCTGTGACAAGCCATGGTTAGGTTGTGACACGCCATGTACAAAAATCAGTGACACACCACTGCTTAAAGTGTTTCCAACATGTTTTCATAAATCAAAATACAATTTTTTTTTATCTAAAACACCTACTTTGACTAAAAATTAAAAAAAATTCTTTTGAAAACCTAGGTTTATAAATTTCAAATTTTTGAATTTATTGGTGTCTAGATCCCGAATTGATTCAATTGAAAACTATTTCATACATCTGTGATTATTTCTACCATTTTAATTTTCTCCAAAATACCTAAAAATTGAAATTTTCAAATATCCACCCACCCAAACACTTCTAAATGATTGCTTAGTGTCTTGAAAGCGCAAGAAAAAGAAATCTGAAAACGCGAGAGAGAGAAATCGAAAGCATAGCAGACGAATGCCGAAGAGAGAAATCGGAAGAATAACAGACGAATGTCGAAGAGAGAAATCGATAAAATTTGAGAGAGTGAGATGGTGAGAGAGAGAAATCCGAAACAAAAATGGAGAGAAATTATGATGAATGGTTTAATTTATTTAAAATAGTTTAAAGAGTATTTTTGTCAAGTCATAGCTAAATATGACTAAAAACAGTTAAACTTATTCTTATGGTTATTTTTAAAATGTCTTTATCAAGAAAGGACATTCCTCACAATTTTCTCTAAAAAAAATCTATGTAGACAGAACAAGGATTTTCAGTTTAAGGGTATAAAATACTGAGGGTTTATATTTTCTATGCTAAATAATGAACCCATACACCATATATCCAGTAATCTAATACAATAATCATAAATTAAAGAAAAATCATAAGATAAAAAATTTTCATTATTTATTTCGAGCACAAAATTTTCTTGTTTATGGTGTTGTGGCATATTAAGGATTAAATTGCATGTTAGTTTTTTACAAGTTTAAGTTAAAAACCTTAATATTGGAGTAATAAATAAGACAAAATTGATGTAATAAACAGGTATTTTAAATAATTTATGTTGTTGAAAAAAAATTATCTCCAAAAAGTATACTGGAATAGATTCCAATAAAATTTTGTAGTGAGATGAAAGATTACTTGATTAAAAATGTTCTTGACCATTGATGAAGTTCATCAGAAGTATAAACTTTTCAACCATTTTACTGTATTTGATTCCATCTGGTTTTAGAAATCCTTTTACTGGATTTGATTCCATTATCGCATAGACCACTCATTAACAAATGGGGAATACCAATAAGATGCTATAAAATGGGTTCATGTGATGGACATCAAAAGGATATCAATCTTAAGTGTTTGATTTATGATAGTGCAGTATCTCAGAATATATATATTATTTTTTATTCTATGTAAAAGTTTACTTTTGGTTAATTTACTGATATTCGGTTCTAGTTATCCCAGTACATCAATTTCTAATGGGACAAATACCAAGGAGTCAAATGGATAGATGGTGGTCATATATAATAACAAAAATTACCAATAATAATAATTTTTTGATTACTATATAATCATGGCAAATAGAGATCTATGCTTATCCTTTGAGATATCAGCAAATTAATATGCTGGTTGTCACTCGATTTTTGTCAACACACACCAAATAGAGCCCAGTGGAGCATTAGATCCGAGAACGTAAAGCTTGAACAGCTGTTGGAGTATCTTATATAGTTGGAAACTTTACATGGCATAAGTCGGTGAATTAGTTAAAATTTCCAATTGAATTCAAGAAGTGAAAAACTTTTACTGTAGTAAATCCATAAATAGTATGGTGGCCTGGTGGGATTGTAATTGACGCTGAAAGTGACACCAGGATAACATAAAAGTAGCTAGGCAAAAGCTGCAGTTATGTAATTTCTGTCAAATATTCTGATTTAAGTTTCACAAAAACAACAAAAACACTATGTTACTTAGACCCTGGGGTTTGTATCCAACATCCTTATGCGTTTGACTACCAAGTCTAACTTTCATATTCATATCCATCTTCAATACATATTGATGCCAAGGTTAAATATATCAAAGTTGAAAATCTGTTGATGGAAATGAAATTTTTCCAGGCAATGGCAATTGGATTGGACTTAGCAAGCAACAACAGTCAGGTGGGTTGCATTTCCACGAGAGACAAAGACAATGGTCCAGACGGGGGACTGAGATGTGTAATGTTAAAAGTCACCTACACCGTATCTGCATCTGATGTTCTCAAATATGAAAGAAGGAAACATTCTCTCACGCCTCTCTGACAGAGGACAGTGACTCTTGGATCAACAACCCAGAATCCAAATTAAAGATTTTTTAAGAAGCCGATCTTAGATAGAGCTTGTCTGTGGGTCCTCTTACTTTTGACCACAAGTCAAATCGATATGCCTTCAGCAAGTTCTGTCTTTCTATATTCCATATACTGCTTGGCTCTACGATTTCTAGTTCTCAATAACTATGACTGAATGAACCGTATTAGTACAATGCACATCAGCACATCCACAGTCATCTGAATTCCTTTCTTTTTTTATTCCTTTCCCATGTTCCCTCCTTTTTTCCCATTTTATAAAAAAATAAAACATTTTAAAAACGACTTCTTTTTCTAAAGCTTCTCTTCTGCTTTGCATCAACAACAAATTCTCATCATTTTCACCACTTACACCCCCCCCCCCCCCCCCCTCTCTCTCTCATCCCTTTCCCTAACTCTTGCTTTGCACTCTTTGTAACTTTCATCTCTCTCTCAACTGTGTTCCTGAAAGCCTGTTTCTTCAATGGAGAGCAACCCAGTTCAGCTTTTATGTCATCTCGCTCTAGCACTAGTCTTCACAGTGTGTTTTTCAGTCTCTGCAACGGAACAAGTAGTTGTTCCACCGATCAAAACCGATGCAGTAGCCCTTCTTGCGTTCAAGAAGATGATTGAAAGGGACCCAAATGGAGTTTTGTCAGGGTGGAAGCCCGAAAGGAATCCATGCGCCTGGTATGGAGTTTCATGCTCTTCAGGAAGAGTCATTCAACTTGATCTTAGTCAGTGTAGCCTTTCAGGGACTCTCTTTTTTAATCCTTTGGCTTCTCTAGACATGCTATCTGTTTTGAGTTTGTCTTCAAATATGTTTACTGTAAATTCAACTACTTTGCTTCTACTCCCATATGGATTGAAGCGCCTTGAATTGTCTAACTCTGGACTTTTTGGTCTAGTCCCTGACAATATTTTCTCCAAGCTTCCAAATTTGGAATACGTGAATTTATCCCATAACAATTTAACAGGGCCTTTACCTGATAATCTTTTGTCAAATCCTGATAAGTTGCAGGTTCTTGATCTCTCTTATAACAACATAACAGGATCTATTTCAGGCTTGAAAATTGAGAATTCTTGCAATTCCTTGTTGCTTCTTGACTTGTCAGGAAACCATATTATGGATTCCATTCCTGTCTATCTTTCCAATTGCACAAAACTCACAACATTGAATTTTTCATTCAATTCTCTCACCGGTGAGATCCCAAGCTCTTTAGGAGAGCTTCTTAGCTTACAAAGATTGGATCTTTCTCATAATCATCTCACCGGTTCGATTCCTTCTGAGTTGGGAAATGCATGCGACTCACTTTTAGAACTTAAGCTCTCCTACAACAATTTTTCAGGCCCAGTTCCCACTTCATTCTCTTCCTGTTCTTATCTGCAACTTCTTGATTTATCGAATAACAACCTAACCGGGCCCTTTCCGGATTCCATCCTTCAGAATCTTAGCGCATTAGATACCTTGCAGTTGAGTAGTAACATCATCTCTGGATCTTTTCCCTCTTCCATTTCATATTGTAAGCGCTTGAGAATTGTGGATTTGAGTTCCAATAAATTCTCTGGAATCATCCCACCTGATATATGCCCAGGAGCTGCTGCACTTGAAGAGCTGAGGATTCCAGACAATCTCATTTCAGGACAAATCCCACCTCAACTGTCACAATGTTCCCATCTGAGGACAGTTGATTTTAGTTTGAACTATCTCAATGGCTCAATTCCAACAGAGTTTGGGGAGCTTGAGAATCTTGAGCAGCTGATAGCATGGTTTAATGACTTGGAAGGAAAAATCCCAAAAGATTTGGGAAAATGCAGGAACCTAAAAGATCTTATCCTTAATAACAATCGTCTTACTGGCGACATTCCAGCGGAGTTATTCAACTGCAGTAATCTCGAATGGATATCTCTCACAAGCAATGAACTCACCGGTTCAATCCCACGAGAATTTGGCCTTTTATCAAGATTAGCTGTTCTGCAGCTTGCTAACAATAGTTTGAGTGGTGAGATACCGGGAGAACTAGGAAATTGCACCAGCTTGGTTTGGTTAGATCTGAACAGCAACAAGCTCACAGGAGAAATCCCACCGAGACTTGGGCGGCAGCTTGGGGCAAAATCGTTAAGTGGAATTCTTGCGGGCAACACTCTGGTGTTTGTAAGGAATGTGGGAAACTCCTGTAAAGGAGTTGGAGGACTGTTAGAGTTTGCTGGAATCAGGCCTGAAAGATTGTTGCAGATCCCGAATTTGAAAAGTTGTGATTTTACGAGAATGTATTCTGGAGCGGTGTTGAGTCTTTTTACACAATACCAGACATTGGAGTATCTGGATATTTCTTACAATGAGCTTCGTGGAAAAATCCCAGATGAAATAGGGGAAATGGTGGCTTTGCAAGTTCTTGAATTAGCACATAACCAGCTCTCTGGAGAGATTCCCCCGTCACTTGGCCAGCTCAGGAATTTAGGTGTGTTTGATGCATCACATAACAGGTTGCAGGGCCAAATACCAGAGTCATTCTCAAACCTATCTTTCCTGGTGCAGATTGACTTGTCGAATAATGAATTAACCGGGCCAATTCCACAAAGGGGTCAGCTCAGTACACTTCCAGCAAGCCAGTATGCAAATAATCCAGGACTTTGTGGAGTTCCATTGCCAGAATGCAGGAATGGAAACAATCAAGTTGCTGCCAATTCAGATTTGAATGGTGGCAAAGGAGGCCGGAAGCCTGCAGCTGTTTCATGGGCTAATAGCATTATCCTTGGAATTCTAATTTCCATTGCATCTATATGCATTTTGATTGTATGGGCAATTGCTATGCGCGCAAGGCGTAAGGAAGCAGAGGAAGTCAAGATGCTTAATAGGTTGCAAGCATCCCATGCAGCTACCACATGGAAGATCGACAAAGAGAAAGAACCGTTGAGCATCAATGTCGCAACATTTCAGAGGCAGCTAAGGAAACTCAAGTTTTCCACACTCATTGAAGCCACAAATGGTTTCTCAGCAGCAAGCCTCATAGGTTGTGGTGGGTTTGGAGAGGTTTTCAAAGCCACATTGAAGGACGGTTCAAGTGTTGCAATCAAGAAGCTTATTCGATTGAGCTGCCAGGGTGATCGAGAATTCATGGCAGAAATGGAAACTTTAGGGAAGATAAAGCACAGGAATCTTGTACCTCTATTGGGCTATTGCATGGTTGGGGAGGAAAGGCTGCTTGTGTACGAGTACATGGAGTACGGCAGTCTTGAAGAAATGCTCCATGGAAGAGCAAAGGCAAGAGATCGACAGATTCTAACATGGGAGGAGAGGAAAAAGATTGCCAGGGGTGCAGCCAAAGGACTGTGTTTCCTCCACCACAATTGCATTCCACATATTATACATAGAGATATGAAGTCAAGCAATGTGTTATTAGACCATGAATTGGAAGCCAGGGTTTCAGATTTTGGGATGGCAAGGCTCATAAGTGCCCTTGATACTCATTTAAGTGTAAGCACTCTTGCAGGCACACCCGGTTATGTCCCACCAGAATACTACCAAAGTTTTCGATGCACTGCAAAGGGTGATGTCTATTCTTTTGGAGTTGTCCTCCTGGAACTCTTGACTGGAAAGCGTCCAACTGATAAAGAGGATTTTGGGGACACCAACTTGGTGGGGTGGGTAAAAATGAAGGTCAGAGAACAGAAACATAAGGAAGTGATAGACCCAGAAATACTGTTGGTGACTAAAGGAACTGATGAAGCAGAAGCAGAAGAAGTTAAAGAGATGATGAGGTACTTGGAGATAACATTGCAGTGCGTGGATGACTTCCCTTCCAAAAGGCCTAATATGTTGCAGGTGGTGGCCTTGCTAAGAGAGTTGATGCCCGGATCTGGCAATGGAAGCAGCAACAGTGCTTGAAAATAAGGTAATGTTTATTTGATTATGGTTAATGTAAGAAGATAAGGTTTGTGTAATATTTATTGCTCAGTTTTTTAAGAATTTTGATGTATCTAATTTTGCAACTCTTTCCTTCTTTCTGGCTTATGCAAATTTGAGGGCTTATAGATGGGAATCACTGAGTTGAACATACTAGTTGCAAAAGGAGAGTAGCCAAAAATTCACTCCAGGAGATATTGTACTAAGTCCAAACAAGTAACATGTCTAACAATATTATGGAATAGATTCCAGTCTGGAGACAATTCATGTTGCATAAAAATCCATCTGTTGATACCAACAGGTTACCTTTTCAAGCTCTGAAAGCCTGATAAGTTGCCCCAGGAACTTGGATAACTTTTTTGAGGTTTCACTATATAGTCATCATTTCTCAGGCCAGACTCAAGAGTTGCTCCTACTGGATAAAGTTTCCAGCAGAATATACTCTCTTCCCAGTTTTAAGGTGCTAGTCCTAATTTGTTCTCCCATATGCTGTTCTGCTCGTCTGCTGGGTTATTATTATTATTATTATTATTATTATTATTATTATTATTATTATTATTTTCATTAGCCAAAAAAGGACAAGACTTTTGTCAAATTTGACCAATAGTGAGAATTCTAAGATGCTATCCCATTGCCTTTGAGCATCTAAATTGATACTCACTCAAAGAGCCAGCAAGGGAGTGTTTTACTTAAAAGGCTCTAGTGGCTAGATGGGAAACATTCATTCCTTCTATAGAACTTAAGCTATGATGGAGTTTTTGTTATAAGTTCATCATGGTTATAATAATCTTTGTTATTTCTTTTTTTAATTGCGGGGTTTATAATGCTGATTTGTGTGATTAATTTTTAATATTTTACTTGTAATAACCAAAGAGAAGTTGTTTATTCAATGTCAAAAGCATGGAAAAAGAGTTATTTTGCAGAGTCATGAAGGAGTTTAAGGTCTTGATGGTTATGCATCTATCTACATCCATTAATCTTAATTATCATCAACTCTTCCCCACTTGGCCCATGAATCCATCATGTGCACTCAGCCCATTCATTCGATTAATCAGCTTTAACTTTGTAACGTGTGATTGTGTTCCTAAATCGTGTACTAACATGAAAGAGGTTATGTTTGGATCATGAAATAAAATAATTATTTTATAAAAATAAAATTGTTATTTTTTATATTATTTTATTATTTGATAGATAAAAATATTTTTATAATAACAAAAAATATATGAAAAAAAAGTTAAAAATACTATTTATTATAATTTGTGATTTTTAATTTGAAATATTTTTTTATAATTTATAATATAATATTTTTTATAATAAAACTTTAATTTTTTTCATTTTCTATAACAAAAATTTTATAATTTATTTAAAATATATTTTTTAATTTTAATTTCATTTTATTCTTTTCTTTTTTTCTTCGGCCGCTAGCCACGAGGCATTCTCAACGAGCACAGTCGAAGGACAGCAATAGTGGTGAAAGTTTAGAAAGAGAGGGGATGAGGTGGATAAGGAAGGGAGAAAAAAGAAAAAGAAGAAAATAAAAAGTTGTTATATATTAGGATTAAATTTTATTATATATAAGATAATAATTTTAAAAAATAATTACAGACATTTTTATTCAAAATTTTTTTATCCATTCCCACTCACACAAATAGTTATATTATCGAGAAAGGTCCATAGTAATTATCCCAGTTTCTCTCAACTTGACCATTATTCAGATTGATCATGGTACAAATCAAACTGGGAAAAAATAAAATAATCATTTCTCCCACCAAACATGCTGGAAAATAAAAACGACGGGTAGCAAGTGGCCGAGGATTTCTTGTAGTGATATGGCAAAGGTCCCATGGGGTTTCTTGTAACCCTTGAATCATTGTTGACAATAAAGTAGGGTCGAGCGTGGGCATCGCCCAACAATTTAAAAAACATAAAAATCAAATATATTTTTATGTTTATTTTTAATTAACTGAAAACAATCTAAACATAACAATATCATAAGCCATTCAATCTATTGTTCTCATCAATCCACTTTACTCTCACTAAT
Source organism: Theobroma grandiflorum (assembly GCA_036013995.1). NCBI lineage: Eukaryota > Viridiplantae > Streptophyta > Magnoliopsida > Malvales > Malvaceae > Theobroma > Theobroma grandiflorum. Next base: position 4,383,910 of record CP142127.1, read on the forward strand.
TCTTTTGAGTGCAATTTTTGCACCTGCCGTGCATTGCAAAATTAGATAATGGGTAGATATAAAATTACTAACTATAGATTTGTTAATTTAATTAATATAAATTAATGTCAGATTTTGCTAACACAAACATTGGTTTGGTGTAAATCTTTTACCTACATATGCAACAATAAGCCAGAACACATAAGCCAGAACACATACTAAATGATATGAGATCTTCCTAACATCAAAAGGTTCTTTTTTATTTTTTTCATAATTTAAGATATTTTCAGTTATTTAATTTTCTAATTATCGATATTAGAGCTTACAGTTGGTTGGGGGAATGAAATAGTCATTCCTCTTATTCTTAATCATTCTTTTAACACTTTATCTAATTGGAAGAATAACCATTCAGGGAGATGAGGGAATAACCGATACCAATACCCTTTGATATTGGCTATTCCAAGAAGCAAGGAATAGAGTAACAATATTAATGGATAAAAATATCCTTCATTAATTATTAATGTGAAAAATTACTATACTACATAAAATACATTTTATTCATTTTTTACAATTGCTTTCTCTTTCTACGCAACTACCTCTCCTTCTTTCACTAAGTTAAAATGAATTTAAAATTTAAAAATAAAAAAGAAAAAATTAAAATAAAATTTAGAATAAAAAAGTTTAAGTTTTAATTATATATTATAAAAAGTTAATATTTTAAATTTAAAAATTAAATTAAAATTTTAATTATAAATTTTTTGTATTTTAATATTTAAAAATAAATAATAATATAATAAAATTAATATTTTAATTTAAAAATTAATTATTATAATAAATGATATTTTTGTCATTTATCACTTATTCCTTAATTATTCCTAAAACTATTCCTACTAACCAAATATTAGAATAATTCATAATAGTAATTTCTATCATCTTACATTTTTTTAAACTAAACTACATAATAATTATTCATATCTTATTCTATTCTTACGGAATGATTATTCCATTCTAATTATAAATAGTTAGGTTATACATAAACCTTCTCGTTGGCCTACGATCAAATCAGTTCAAATTTGTTGGTTTTGCCGCAGTATTAATTTGATACTAAGTTTTTCTTTTATAACTTGGTGGAATAACAAACCATTCACAGTGTAACGTACCCACTGCTTTAAGAATTATTGATCTAATCGAGAATTTAAATAGGGCTAACACTCTGAAAACCCGACCTATCGTAAACAATCATAACAAAGCATTCTGTCCCCCAAAGCATTACTGCAAACTTGCTCAGTTTCTTCCTTCGTACATTTATGGGGCCCAAACATATTTTAAAAGAAAATGTATTCAAAGCAAAGAATATGAAATTAATGATCGTACATAAATTATTTTGGTCATATTTTGTTAGGCACTGATTTGATCACAATTCAAGATCTAAAGTGTTTGACTAAAATTGACTAAAATTATAATTTATGTACAATATGGAGTAGTTGAACAAGTTTAAATTTGTTATTCAATATCCAACCTCTACTTTTGTTTTACTTTAAAGTTTATACTTTTCGTTATAAATATGATTCTCTAGACTTTAGAAGTTTAATAGTGTTTTTGAGAGAGAAAACAACTTATACCTTTTTTTTTTATTTTAGGTGGAGCGAGAGTGAGTTTGAGAGTATTTTTTTAAGATTACACAGTGAGTGAGAGAGACAATATATAAAAAAAAGTTTTGAATTTGTTTGTAAATAGAAATTGTATTTTTTTTTAATTTTTTAATAGTGAAAGATCTGTTTCATCTCGTAGAGACAAGAACGTAAGTAAGTGATTGAACTTCACTTGATATTTTGGACTATATATGTTTCTTGCGCAACTTCACTACATGTTTAAAATTAAAATAGGCTATGCTCTACTTAATTAATTTTCTTCCTTTACTAGAAAAGTACTAGTAATAGCTTTGAATTCCTTTTTGAATTAGTCTTTGCAACGTTAATTACTCTGTTGACGTTAGAAAACTGTGTATATATATATGTATATATTATATTCTAAAGTTTATGGTATATGATATGAATTTTGTTCTTTTACTATTATTTTAATTGCTTGCCAAACTTGGCAGCAGTAGACCACAAATTAAGTAATATTTTCCTTCCACCCCCTTTCTTCTTTCATTCTTCTCAGCAAACATATACAGTGTTAAGAGAGAAAAGCAGATACACAGTTGGATAAGGATGATATGACGGCCGGAGATGAGACAAATTGGAAAAAAAGTCTAGTAGGACAAGAGTTTGGTGAAAAAGTTTTTAAAATACTAGTATTATTCAAGATGTTGATAAAGTGACTGGTCAACCCCCTGCCTTATAAATGTTGATAACGCTACCTAACCAATTTGCTTGAATTTCACATATAGTTTTAAATGTTTGCTACTGCAACCACGGCACGCGGTTCATAACTATGTTAAACAAGCTCATCGTATCATCAGTGATCAGGCAACTTGCCAAGTACTTTTTCCACAGTAACCATTCTTTAATGTTTAGCATGGAACAATTCAAACTAACACTAACTATAAAAGGATGCTCCGGGATGGGAAGTGCAAATATTCAACACACAGACTGAAGTAGAAAGAACAAGCAACTGATAGTAATGGCAGTAGTAGTACCTGAAGTCACTCTAAGCTCTAGTGACTGCCGAGTTATTCCAGTGATCGGCATGGGAACCTCGTCAAGCCCTCCGGTTGGTCCAGAAATCACCAAGGATGCGATCATCGAAGCGATCAAGGCAGGCTACCGCCACTTTGACACCGCGTTTGTGTACCGGACGGAGCAGCCTCTAGGAGAAGCAATTGCCGAGGCCCTGCGTCTTGGGCTTGTAAAGTCTAGAGATGAACTCTATATTAGTTCCAAGCTATGGTGCAGCTTTGGTGAGAAGGGCCTTATCCTGCCTGCAATCAAAATGAGCCTTAGGTAACATTAATTATTTTTGCTGTTCCAACATGTAGGTTGAGTGTTGTTTCCATGTTAAAACGGGTCATATGTATGTATTAGAGCAAGAGAATATAGAGCATAGATAGAACTGCTCAAGAAGCTAACTTAGCAGCCTTTCTTCGGATAAAATGTGCTGGTACTAACGTCAGCCAACTGAGCTTCCAAATTTTCGTCAATAATTTGACTAGCCTTGACTAACTGGAGTGATCCAAGTGAACCAAACTCGGGCCCAACCTGGCCTGCACGCGGCAGATATTATTTAAAACCCATGATTGGCCTGATCAGCTTATGTACAATGTTTATTATAAATTATTTTTAAAAATTTTATAATAGAACTAAATAAAAATATTTTTTGTATATTAATAAAATAATATTCTCGAATCGATATTTAACCTAGATAAGCATAGTTAGTCGTACCTCTATGACCTCTGTCTTTTTAGAATATTCTCATGAGGTTAATGCATAATATTTAATTAATAAATTAAAAATAAATATTTGTCAAGTCATTATTTATTAAGTACTTAAAACATGAATACGAGGATTAAATTATTAAGCCACTTAGGCTTCGCTTGGTTTACTTGTCAAGTCATTTATGTTGATATTTAATTTAATCATTTATTATATTTAGATTTTTTTTTTTACATATGATATTAGACTATACAATGGAGATGGTCTTTTCCAACTGTATAAATTTCATCCGGTCCGTCACATAATTTGCACTTACAACTTTCAAATTTACTCCCAAGAGCTTTTTCACCATTTAAACGAAAAAAAAAATTATCACTTATTCTAAAGTAAATAAATGGCCCAATGCTTTATTGATATTAACTAGACCAGAGTAGCATATTTGGTCTTCTTGTTGTATACTCAGGAATCTTCAATTGGACTATCTTGATATGTACCTCATCCATTGGCCATTGAAATTGAGTGAAGAGGTACGTCAATTGCCAGCCAAAAAGGAACATATATCTCCCTTAGATATCAAGTCAGTCTGGGAAGCAATGGAAGAATGCAAGAGCCTCGGCCTAACCAAGGGCATTGGAGTAAGCAATTTCACTTGTAAGCAGCTTGAGGAGCTCTTGTCCACTGCCAAAATTCCTCCAGCTGTTAATCAAGTGAGTAAGAAGGCTAAAACAATTAACTAAATCAGAGTTTCCAATTCTAATTAGCCATTTTCTTATGTTAATTTTCAGGTGGAGATGAACCCACTTTGGCAGCAAAAGAAATTGAGGGAGTTTTGCGAGGCAAGGGGTATTCATGTCACAGCATACTCACCATTGGGTGCATTCAATACTAAATGGGGAGACAACAGAATTTTGGAGTGTCATGTGCTTGAAGAAATTGCAAAGACTCAAGGAAAAACCACTGCTCAGGTTTCAAATTCTATAACTTTTTTTTAAAAGAAACTAATTGATTGCATGTCTTAACGAATAATTAAATTTTGGGCATATCATTTTATAAATATGTAATTAATTAGGTGAGCAATTATTGATTACTGAAAGGATATATGTCAAATTCATATGATTTTTTCTGATATTGGGGCCTGATTTGGCAGATATCTCTGAGATGGCTCTATGAGCAAGGGGTAAGCTCAGTAGCTAAAAGCTTCAACAAGGAGAGAATGAAACAGAACCTTGACATCTTTGACTGGTCCTTAACTGAAGAGGAGTCCAACAAGATAAGCCAGCTTCCTCAACGCAAGGGAATTACATTTGCATCTATTTTTGGACCTCATGATTGGCTGCTTCAGCTTGATGCTGAGGATTGAGATGTCATCCTATGGATATCATCGAGAGTCCAAATCATGTGTAATTAAGTTCGATCCATCTCTGTGTCGGATGTTGTTCTGGCTATATGTTGGCTGAATTATAGGTCTGTACGTTTACTTAATTAGTTTGCCCCTCCTACTTGATGCAATAATTATGTTATATACATTAAAATTGTACTGGTGTGAAGGTAATTTCTTATACAATAACTGCTATACTAGTTAGTCCTTCTATCATTTATTATTCAACACTTTTATTTTCATAAAATGATCATATCACATCAATATAAATGTTAAAATTTAAATAAAAGAGATATATATATTATTATGAAATATCTGTTTTGGATCAATAATATTTATTACTACTTTTGTATTAAATTTAATTGTTATTCTCTTTCATATGAATGTGAGAATCATGAAAGTCAATTCTTTTAGTATTTCAGAACTTCACTTCAATATCTCTAAGTTTTAATTAGTGAGGTCCGTCTTTTTACGAACTCTGGTAACAGTATTATACAAATAGGCGAAGTGTCTCTTGGGATGGATGTCTTTTATATTTGCTAAAAAAGCAATTGCTTGAAGTCAATGTTCAACCGTTAAATTGTGAGTGCCGGTCTACATTTGACAGCCATCTAGAACTTGTTCGAAATTTCCCAATGAGGACAAAGTTTCTCACAGTCAAATCATGTAACATTTTCAATAAAGTATCCAACCAAGGGCTGCCCAATCATGACTATTGGCACCCAACCTAGTCAGGCGCTCGCCAAGGACTCGCCCCACTCTAAACGCCACCATCGTATGGCTATAAGAGGATATTGCTTCGGTCTGGTCAAGTATAAAGTGTTCAACATATAGACCAAAATACACAGAACAAGGAACCAAGAATGGCAATAGTAGTACCAGGGGTCACTCTAAGCTCTTGTGAGTCAACCATGCCGGTGATCGGCATGGGAACTTCATCAAGCCCCCCTGTTGCTCCAGAGACCACGAAGGCTGCCATCGTTGAAGCAATCAAGGCAGGCTACCGTCACTTTGACACGGCCTTTGCATACCGGACTGAGCAGCCTTTAGGTGAAGCAATTGCCGAGGCCTTGCGTCTTGGCCTGATAAAGTCTAGAGATGAACTCTTCATTACTTCTAAGCTATGGAGCAGCTTCGCTGAGAAGGACCTTATCGTGCCTTCCATCAGAATGAGCCTTAGGTAACATTACTTTTTCCAAATAAGACTTAGCATAAATTTGGCCTGTGCCTTTGTTGATATACTAACTACGCCAAAGTTGCATAAATTTGGTTTTGTTGTTTATCTCAGGAATCTTCAATTGGACTACATTGATTTGTACCTTATACATTGGCCATTGAAATTGAGCCCAGAGGTTCGTCAAATGCCAGTTATAAGGGAACATATATTTCCCTTGGATATCAAGTCAGTCTGGGAAGGAATGGAAGAATGCAAGAACCTTGGCCTAACAAAGGCCATTGGAGTTAGCAATTTCTCTTGTAAGAAGCTTGAGGAGCTCCTCTCCACTGCCAAAATTCCCCCAGCTGTTAATCAAGTGAGTGAGATGCAGACAGACGAGAATATATGAGAGTACCAATTCCCAATTCTAATTAATCATTATTGTTCTGCTACTTTTCAGGTGGAGATGAATCCACTATGGCAGCAAAAGAAATTGAGGGAGTTCTGCAAGGCAAGGGGTATTCATGTCTCAGCATTCTCACCATTGGGCGCAAACAACACTAGATGGGGAGACAACAGAATCTTGGAGTGTGATGTGCTTGAAGAGATTGCAAAGGCCAAAGGAAAAACTACTGCTCAGGTGGGTCTGAATTTACTCTAATGGAAAGCAACATAGCAAGTTTAAAACATATAAATCATCAAAGATGAAAAAGTATGAACACTAAAAATGCAAAACTTGAAAGATATAGAATTTGATTTTAGGAATTTAATCCCTTATGCAAAAAAATATACATTCCATAAGCTCATTTTATCATCACGTTGATTATTAACTGACGAGTTAAGATTTGACATGTCAATTAAACAAATCCCAAGGTTTAATGATATAATGAAGTTCTATTAATCTGGCAAAGTTATGATTATTGTTGAACTGAGCTATCATAGTTAGTTTTACTCTGTATTACAATTATTTATGGCAAGATAGGTGTTTTGATTCCATTGGTGTGCCTGGTTTGGCAGATTTCCTTGAGATGGCTATTTGAGCAAGGGGTGAGCTCCATAGCAAAAAGCTTCAACAATGAGAGAATGAAACAGAACCTTGACATCTTTGATTGGTCTTTAACTGAAGAGGAGTCTAACAAGATAAGTCAGCTTCCTCAACGCAAAGGATTCACCTTTGAATCTATTTTGGGACCTCATGATTTGGTGCTCGAGCTCGATGCTGAGAGTCGAGATGATTGCTGATTAGTAAATTATGATTCACTTGCCGCACTTCGTTTTCTCCATTAGGATCTATGTTTTTTTGCACTTCATATATATCAGTAAATAATGATGAACATTTACAATAAGATATAACATGATGGGTCTGTTGCCATCATTTTTCTCTGTTCAGGAAATATTTACAGTCAGTGGGCAAGAGGAAAATCAGTACATGTGTAAACGGTTCAGCTATAGTACTATGAACTAACTATAAAATCAAGGACGATTATTGGTATAATGGGTTGGTGTAAATGGGGTTTAGATTAAATTCAAGGAATTGGTATAATGCATTAGGTTTCTAAGAGACGCGCGGAATGTTTCTATCCCAAGGGCTTAAGACTTCAAGTGCCAAGCCCTTTGCTAGCTGGTCGGATGTTCGGTTCCTAGTAAAGGCGCATTTCATTTTTGGAAGAAGAGAAGAGGAGAAAAGAGCTCAGACAGGCCAGGGCTAGCCGCCCGTGTGGACCTTCACCAAGTCCAGAAAATTAGGGCTTAAGGTGAGAGTTTTTTGACCATTTCACTTTGTTTCTTGTTGGGTTTTGTTTGATTGCTTATATGCCATATCAATTTACTTTATTAGCGATTTTAGTTAGAATGAAATATAGGAATAAATTTATTTTAATAATAATAATTATTATTATTATAAAAATAAAAAAATAGTATGAAAAGTAAAATAAGTATATAGCTTAATAAAGAAAATAAATAATGCATAGAATTAATTGATGCAATTATATATAATGTTGATATTAAAAGAAAGAAATTAGAATATCCACGTTTAGAAAAATAGAGTAGTTATGCTTTAAAAAATAATAACATAGGGAAAATATTATTTGAATTAATTTTCAATGATGGAATTTCAATCGAGATGTGAAGAGTCGCATTTTCAAGTTGAATTTCCTAGGTGAGAAATTTAACTAGGATTTTTACCAAAACGTGGAGAAAATCTTAATTTTATATTCCAAAACTCCATTAATTCAAATAATCATTTTAAAATCTAATAAAAATCAAAAGAGATATTTAATTAAAGCAAAATATCAATTATAAAATCCTAAATTTTAAAATTAAATATTGCATTTATAAATTTATTCATTTTGCATCATTCATCATTTTGCATCACACATGACATGGTTATCTTCCCAATGGGTACAAAACTCGATGATAGAATTTTCTCAAAAAGTTTATAAAGATGAGTTTTTCTCGAGAATTTTCCTATGTGAGAAAAAACTTCTAGATTTCACCAAAATGTTAAGATTATCTATGAATGACTATTTTATTATACAAGGTTTTTTCTATTTATTTAAAATTGAAAAATCATACCATCATTCCGTAGTTGCATTATATGCATTAAATAAGATTTTTGTTTTATGAGTGACAGTCTCCAACGATGGACCTTCAAAAAGCTTGTAAAGACAAGCTTTCTCAAGAAATTTCTTAGATAAGGAGAATTTCTTAGACTTCACCAAAGAGTTAACATGGTTTTGGAAATGTTCTTCAAAATGAAAATTTCATTTACGCACCAACAAAATAATAATAATAATAAATAAAATAAATAAATTTAAAAAAAGGAATAATAAAGAACATATAAAAATCTATAACAAAGCAATGAATAATGATTAAGGGAATATAAGAATAATAATAATCAATAATTAAGGCTAAAGGCAGGATAACAAACGATTAATTGGTACCATTTGTGGAATAGGCATTACGAGGGTGATAATCTTTCCTCATGCATAGCTGTACTCCCGAACCCAACTTTAAAACACGTCGATCAGGATTTTGTTATTTAGACAGACTTGAAATCAATTGAAGATCCCATCAAAGAGAACTAATGTAACAGATAGCTAATTGCACCTCGATAAAAAATATTGATGGTGCTCCCAAAATTTTTTACGTCAAGCAATCGGGTTTTCAGAGTTGCACATAGTGACACATTTGAGCTTATTTTCTGCAGCAAGTAAATTATAAGAAATTTGGACTCCTTGAGTAGATAACGAAAACTCACGTGTTTATGTTTACTTTCAAAACATAACACTTCTATTGCAATTGATTTTTTTTTTTTGTTCTTATCTTATTTGTTTTTGGTATGTTAAAATGGTTGACAACAAATCCTTTTATATAAACTTGCAAGTGTTTCTTCTCAATGCCACAATCCTTTCATCAAAGCACCACTTTGTCTAAAAAATACTTTTGCATATTGTAAGACACAACCTTTGAATAAAGATATTGTTTCAATAATTACTTTATGAAAGGACAATCATTCATTTCATAAGACACAATATGAAAAAATAACGTTTCATTTGAAGAGACAACCTTAATTTTGAAAATACACCAACAATCTTCCACTATTTTAAAAATTTTCAAATATCAACAACTATAAGAATCTTGTGCATAAATGAAGGTATCTCCCAAATTTAAACCTTCACTTAGTAACCGTGGTTGGGTTTAGTCTGAATTAAACGGTTGACCAAGCATTAAACCATTGATTCTTCATTTGACTAGTCGAGCCATTAAACACAAACAAGCTTCCTTGCTCACTTTGTATCTAGCTTTGCCAACACATTTTATGGCCTTGTGTTTTGCATCCACTCATGAATGTTGTCATAGTCAAGCCTTTAGCTCTTAGAAGCAGCCACACTTTCTCTCATATAAGTAACCCTCATCTAAAGTACTCCGTGATTATAATATTTCAATACACACATGTTATACGTCTACTGTGAACTTTGTCCAACCATGCTTTACACATTATAGGAACCAAGCACTATACACCTTAGGATGGAAAATAAAAATTAGTGCTTGCAATCATCCATGGGGTAAAATAATTAGTACCCAAGACTTACAAGTCAGCCAAAATAATTAGTACCCAAGACTTACAAGTCAGCCACAAGCATTGAGGTAAGCTCCCAGCATTAAAAATTTAATTGATAGGCTTAAGACCCATTCCTTTTAAGGTCTTTATCTCCAAGCCCTTTTCAGACCTTTAGTAAACAAATCCGTTAAGTTTAGATCAAAGCAAACGGTTAGTTCGATTTTGGATATCTCATAACAGAACTAACCGAACTCATTTTCTAAACTAACCAAAATCAAACCGAACTAGAATAATAACTGAAAAATAGAAAACCGAAATAGTTCAGTTTGATTTTTGAAAATTGAAATAGGAGAAGCTAGTTTCAAAAAATTACAATTTTTTATTAATCTAGCTTTTCTAGCAAAAGAACATAACACAAAAGTGAATTTGTGAGCTACACTCAACCTTCTTTTAATCCTCATTATAGTTAACAAGCAATTATCAAACTAAAACATTCTAAAATATTCAACCCAAATTCATAAAACTTAAATCATAACTTACAAATTGGTCATTGACCACTCAAATTCATCAAGCAACTTCTAACAAATAAAATGGTCAAATGGATACTCATACAAACAACAACAAATAACACCAAATCGATAATAGTTTTCAAAGATGGATACAAGCAACAACAAAATAGTCATGAGCAAACAACAACAAATTATTAACAGTCTTCAACTTAACATAAACACATAGCCTTGGTGCCATTGGCAACTTAGTATAAATGCAAGTTGTACCTTAAAAAGTTACAAAAAATTAAAAAAATTATTATTTTCAAATAACAGTGGCAAATGATTATTAATTCATTTGGTAAAAAAGTAAACTAAAAATTTATAAACCCAATGTTTATATATTTTTTCATAAATTAAAGAAAAAATAAGTAAGTTAGAACATGATAAATATTTTATAAGTTCAAATAGACATTAGATAATATTAACACATTACCTTAAAGATTATCAAGTACATAGTCCATACAATCTTTGACAACTCTAAAATACATAAAAACAAAAAATAAGCTTCAAACAAGAAAGTAAGAAATAAAGCAATAACATAATAACAATTAAAACAACAACAATGAAATGATGATATAAATAAAATACTTACCTTCATCAATTTTTTCAAGCTCTGCCAAATCATTCTCAATGTCACTAAGATAGTAAGAAAATCCACGTAGCCAATCTTGAGTACAAATAAGGGCTTGCACCATCTTAAGAGTTAAAGAACTCCTATATGCATGCCACTAATGCTAAAAGTTGATTTCGAAGCATTTGTGGATGGAGGAATTGCCAATTTATCACGAGTTAGTAAGGTAAGAGTAAGATACCTATGATTATTGAGTTTCCAACAAATGAGAACATCAAAATCATCGTTATCGATTACATCAGGCTCATTTAAACTCAAATACTTCTCCAATTCTAATTTATCCTCTTCTTTGCCAATTGTAATCTTATATCTCTTAAATTCATTTAGAAAAGCAACATTAGCACTAGAGTCAATATCATTAGTAACTTCTAAAATTTGGCTCACTTGGGATTAGGATTGGCTATTGTCATCAACTTTCTCAAAAAGAGGAGGTTGTACACTTTTTTGGTATTTAGCAAGCAACTCTTCCATTATTTTTTTCAAACTCATTCGAATACATTTTCTTTAAACAAAACTCCACAAACACAAGTTTCTTCCTTAGATTAAGAATAGAGGCAACACAAAGCAACTTATTTATTTTTTCTATATTTTTCCAACACTTATCAAGTTACTCTTTCATTCTCTTTGCCATTGTTTGCAACTCAATATCAATATGTCTTTGCCTATCTCTCAAAATGCAATAAACACCACAATATCATCAAGAAAAGTATTAACAATGACATAAAAAATACCTGAAACTTTTACTGTAAGTGAATAAATATGTTTCAAGAAAATATTCAACTTCTTAACATTTTCCCAATCGTCATGTTCAGGTAACCCATCTCCCATCAACAAATCAGTATTATAACAAGAATCAACTTCCTCAAAAAATTAAAAGCTATTTCAAACTTTTAAGTTGTTTCCAACAACAAGTAAATGGAATTCCATCTAGTAGTAACATCCAAACACAACAAATTCTTTGATTGAATATTTACAGACTTAACTCATTCTATGAACTTTGCTAAACCTAGCAGGTGACTGTCTCACATATCTAACTGTCCCTTTAACATGAGCACTTGAATCATTCATTTTCTTCAATCTATCAGTGACAATGAGATTAATAATACATAGAATGCATCTCATATGTAGAAATTTGCTTTCTAAAAAACTATTTCCTAATAAATTCAATTTTTTTCCTATATCCTACCTTTGTGACTATAAACGATACAAAAGTTTAAAATTTTTTTGTGTAATTTCCAATCATTGTCTGTAAAGTGAGCTATAAAACACATATAATTCACTCTTTGAATTGATGTTCATATATCTGTGGTCAAAGAAACTCTAAAAAAAGTTGTTCTCAATATATGCTTGAAATGGTTCTTTCCATCAACAAAAAAGTTATAGCAATCTTTAGCAACAGTCCATCATGATGGCACAATAAATCTAGGACATAAAGTTGACATGAATTCTTTAAATCCTTCCCATTCTATAAATCTAAAAAGCAATGCTTCTCTAATGATCATCTTAGCTAAAGCCTTTCTAATGGCTTCTAGATTAAATTTTCATGTTCTTACTAACCCATCACCTAATTGAAAAGCTAACTCAGTTTGAGTGGAATCATTAGCACCGAGAAACTTTTTGCAAGAATTCATGTGATTCTTTAAAGCACTTGTGCCATTATATTTAGTATTAACATAAAGTTTCATACCACAATAATTACATCTAGCTTTACTTTCACCTTGATCATTGACGAATTTGGTGAAGTGTTTCCAAACTTCAATCTTGATGGAAATGCTTTCCTTTTCTTAGAATGGATAGCTTCACTTTCATTGGTGGAGATTGCAATTTGTTGTGTAGTTGGTGACGATGACAATGACAACATGGCAATAAGCGTAGCAGCATCACTAGGAGCAGGAGTTGGATTATCACTTTGATTTGCCATTGAAAACTTCAATCTATCATTCAAAAAGAATCAATTGATTAGCAAATACATAATTCAAGAATCTATTACTTTAATCAAAATTGAATACTATATAAACAATTTATTGTTTAGCTAATGTATTGAATTTGACAAGCTAAGAGCAGAAGATAGAAGAGATATAAACAATTTATTCAATATTTATCATCAATATTAAATATTCATTAAAAATGTAAATCACAGAGATATAAACAATTCTCGTTAAAAGAAAATATCCTCTTTTGGCAAAACAAAAAAGGAAGAAACTAATTGTTTTTGAAAACAATGCATAACAGGAATGTATATGGATCTTCCATAAAGAATATCTCATCAAGGTATTCACAAATCTACAGGCATTCTCATATCTATATTACAAGATTCATTCCTTAGTATCTAGTACAACACAAATAAACCAATTGCAAGAAATTTTAGTCAAAAGCACACATAATTAAAATTGTTTTCCAGTACAAACAATTTCTTTGTAAAGAAAGCATAATCATCATCTATCATAATACAACTCAAATAAATAGAAAAAACACACACAATTAGATAAAAAGCCCTAAAATCTAACTTCCAATCGCATTGGAAACCTTGTAATTTTGAAAAGTAAGAAAAGAGTAATTCACCCATACAACTTAATTACCAAAACTCCATTCACAACATTCAGTCAAGTATTTAACTTAGTATTAACTATAATCAGTTTAAGTTCCTTATTCTAATTCTTAAAAAAGGCAAACATCACAATCTTTTTTCTGGGAAAATATTAGCTCAAAGTTGGAAAAATTGCTATAATGTAATTCAAAAAACTCATTTCAAGTTCTACAATTATACCAAATAACTTCAAAATAGAGTACAAAAAACCTTTCCCAAATTATAATAATAAAAGAACAGTCTCAAAAATCTGTTCCATATATAACCACTGGTAAAAGTGCACATTAATCTAACAACAAAGCCGAGAGAAATGGTAAAAACTCCAAGTAAAAGATAGTTCACAAGATGCCTCAAGTGATAGTAATACAATGGACACAAAACTGCAAACAACAAACCAATTTTCGTTTTAGTCAAGACTAAAGAGAAGACAACAGGACTCAAGCATCAAAGAAGAGAAATGGAAGAAAACTAAAAGAAAAGTAGAGGATTAGGTTTAGGGATTTATTTTCCCTAAGAAAACCTCAAATTACCCTTATATTTAATTTTGGTTAGTTCGATTACAAAAATTTCTAATCAAAATCGAACCGATTTAATTGTAATAACCAAACCTAATATCTGAACTAATCGAACACCTAAACTAATTGAACCAAAAAAACCAAACTCATTTCTGTTCGATTCAATTCTTTGATACAGTTTGCATTTGCACACCTTTAGCTAAGTTTTCACAAGACTTCACATAACTTACAGTGACTATACCACCACTTATTTTTGACTTACTATGCTATGTCAAAGTTCAATATATCGACTCTTTTTACTATATGCTTAATTACATGCCTTTGATACTATTGCTTCTTTGTCACAATGTATGAATAGTTGTGCCATTAGTTTAGGCCACAATGGAATTTCAAAGAGTAAATCTCTCAACCATTCTACTTCTTGGGTGGCAGAAATTAAAGCTATAAATTCAACCACCATGTTGGAGTCTACTTAACAAAATTGTTTCTTGGAACCCGAAGAAATAACAATGTCATAGCCCAATTTTTGGACCATGACTGACGCAAGGGCCCAATGGGCATAATCCATTAAGCCCAAACAAGCCCATTTACATACACCTGCACATTAGCCCATTTATCATCCATGTTCCCTTTATGATTTATAAATCATAATATTCAAATAATAACTTCATTGAAATCCATTCATAAAGTCTCAATCTTTGTTCATAATGATACTCCTTAATTATAATATACACCAATAGTTTGTCAAACGACTCTTAATAAATTTTTTTTCCATCTAGTTTACATGCACACATTCAAGACTCTGATCGTCAGTGGAATGACTCTGATCATCAACGGAGTGACTCTAGGCATGGTTGCTAACACTTAGTGTCATAACAAACCTATCGAACAGTGGATAGGGAGGAGCACTTCGTTCTAGGATCCAATCCTCTTTCAATTTAGAAAACCTAAAACATGAAGTTTAAAAACGTGAGCATAAACTCAGTGAGTGAGCATAGGAAGAGAACAAGCATAAACACAGGAGACTTAGAAAACATAATGCACTTATGTTGAAAACTATGCAATTTTGCTTAACTTCTTACTAAAACCCTTTATTTCAAACATTGATTAGTAAACTCTTAGTGTTGCAAAAACACATGCTCAATCATGAAGATAAAGGAGTGAAAGAAAAATTATATTAGAACTAAACAAGGTAGCAACGTGATAGCACATTTCTCGCTGCATCAAAAGGCATTCTTGGTTTGCATATGTTTTGGTTGTTCAAGTATTTCTCTCACTACAGAAGTCCAATTGCCATAATTTTTAGGTCATTAGAAAGATAAGAGGATGGGATACAACTTTGATGTTGACCACTTTACCCAATTCTAATTGGAGTGTGGTTAAAATATTTTTCAAAATGAAAGCACTTTTTCACTACAGCGGAAAAGCATTCTTGATTTGCATATGTCTCAGTTTTTCAAGTGTATCTCACGTTACAAAGGTCCAATTGACATGATTTTTAGACCATTAGAAAGATAAGAGACTGGACTACAACTTTGATGTTTAACACTTTACCTAGTTCTGATCGTAAGAAATCGTTGTTAAAGTGAAAGTAGTGCATAGAAATCTGGAACTACCCGAGAGTTTCTGACTGCAGCGAGAATCTATTCTCACTGCAGCAAGATTCAAGGCAGATGACAATTAAGGGGTTTTCACATGCCACAAAATCCATCCTTACCATATTGCACATCAAAGTGAACACATTGACAATAATCAAGTTATCAACATTCAAAACAATCACATATTATAATCATAACTTGCTATCAAATATACATATATAAACACAAATACCACCACCACCTTACCCAACTTATGTGCAAACCCCACATCGTGCACAACTAATGTCATCCTCCACAATTCCACACCCTATTATCACCGACATGTGCATCCCCCCATATCATGCACACGCATGGTCATACTCAGTCCTCACCGGCATGTGCATCCCCCCACACCATGCACACACACGATCATATTCATTACACAATATTATCTACAAATGTACAATACATATATATACATATCGACATATAAAGGGACTTTGCAATTTCATTACAATCGCATTTCACAATGCAAAAACGTTTCAATAAAAGCTTGTTCCCGTGCACGTTTTTGAAGATAAAACAATTAAAACATTTTCAAGTGATACAATCACCATACATGCATTTATTTCTCAAGCAATTTTAATGCAAGTTCACTCACGTTACGATAGCGGGATATTACATCGCTATTTGTTTGGAGGTGTATCTAGCTATTCCTAATTGCCGGTCGCTTGTTATTTCCTCCAGCACCACCACCACCACCGTACTCTAACTTTACCTTTGCACTTCCTAGCAACAATACAAATGCAATACCTTTAATGTACATCGTTGCTACTTTTCTTTTTCCTTCCATCATGAACCCTTATTCAACTAACTTACATCTTGACACATTTTTTCCAAAGTTGCCTTTATCCTTTACTTGCAAAATTCTTTGGATTATAGATACCAACAACTTATTTATGACTCTAACCCATATATTAATCTTTTCTAAGGATATTTATCATGTTCAATCATTATTTCCATAATAATCATAATTCCTCATAATATGCCACTTAAAATGTTAACTACACAACAATATCCATTTTCTCAAGATTTCTCAACTACACTTAAAACATAATTTGTTTTTACCTTTATGGTTGCCTAACCCATACTTGCACTCCAATATTCCTTCAAAACATTTATCATCCAGTTGCCAAAACGATTCACACATTATTTCTCCAAAGATTTAACCAACTATGAGCTTAAAACACAAATCCTTGCCTTTACTTACTTGAATTACAAAACCAAGCTTTTCTTCCTTTCTCTACTTTTTTTTCTTTTCTTTTCCAAGGGTTTTTAAAAGTGCTGGAAATTGGGGTTAAAGGTTGTAACTTTGGTGCCCAAGAAGTTAGGAGAAGAAAGAAGCAAGAAAAGAAAAGAAGGGAAAAGAAAACAAAGAAAGAAAATGGAAGAAATTAAATTTTCATGGTGGAGGATAAGCAAACGACATGGGATGGAGGGGAAGAAGAAGAAACTCTTCTGCTGGAGGGATAAGGACGGTTTTGGCTTAAAAAAAATCACAGTCAAAGCTTCTTTTGGAAGCTTTGACCAAATATTTCATAAAATTACCGTTTTACCCTTCAAGTTTCTTTCTTTTTTAATTTAGTCCTCCCAATACTCTTTTAACACCAATTTCCTTCTATTATCTTCTATAACACATGTACAAATGAAATATAAAGTTTGTACTCCAACGCGGTGTCTCTATAATATTTAAAATATTTATTTACTCGCGTTGTCATTATTTAATAACAACGCGTAGGCCCCACTAACTTCATTTTTATCTAAAATTTCCTCATTCTTCCTCTCCCCCACTTAGATTAACCATATACTCTTTCTTTATAAAAAATTTTGACACTAAATAAAATATTAATAATTTAATATTATTTTATTCTAAAATTTTCCACTTGTCTCCTTAGTACCCAAAATACCTTATTATGCCTCAATTCACTTCCGAATCACTTTTTGTCTCGCAAATTCTTCCTTGATAAAAATATTATTATTTTATTATTATTTTCTCGCCTGCAGAATATTTTATTCCAAACTACCCATTTCACCTTTCTTCACTTTTAAGCATTATGATTAACCTCAATTGACTTCCAATAAGCTTTATTAGCCACCATATCAAGGTACGGGGTATTACAAACAACCCCACTAATTATAAAAATCCAACTAGTCTTAAAGGTATAATCTATTCTATTTGAGTTCCGACTAGTATATGTATGCCCTTTTAAAATTGAAAGGAAACTTGAATAATAAATGCCATAATTTATTGTACTCTTTAAGTACCTTAGAACTCTATAAACAACATAACAATGTTCTTTACTTGGATTACTTGTAAATTGGCTTAGCATCCCAACTTCAAAAACAATGTTCAGCGCTGTACACACCATAGCATACATTGGACATCTAATCACCCTTGCATATTCATTTTGTGCAATCAACTTGTCTTTTTTGGGTTTCTAGCCTTAGATTAAAATCATAAGGCATAGACATTAACGTACAATCTAACTTACACATACTTCATTACAATCTTTTCAATGTAATGAGATTGAGATAATGTTAGGCCATTATTATCTCTCATTATTCTTATACCAAGAATAACATCTCACACCCATATCTTTCATTTCAAAATTCTTTGATAAGAACATTTTTATGTCTTTCAGTGTTCCAAATTGGTACCAAAGATTAACATGTCATCCACATATAGATAAATGATGACATCTTTACCATTATAGAACTTACTATAGACATATTTGTCAAATTGATTGATCTTGTGACCTTTTGCTAGCACAACCTCATCAAACTTTTCAAGTCATTGTTTAGGTGTTTCTTTAAATCCATATAATGATTTTATAAGCTTGCTGATAACTTTATGATATAGAATTATTTGGGTTTAATTTTAATAATAATTTAGCATAGTTCTTGTAATAATGCATAGAAATTAGTAGGTTTTATTTAATTATTTTAAATTAGTTATTTTAGGTGAGTCAATCTAATCTTTATTACTTTTATACTTAATTTGGTGTTAATGCGGATAAGATAGGTTGTTATTGATTTATTTGTACTTTTGTAAGTGTTTGAAAAAAGAATTTTAGTAAAAGGAAGAGAGCAATTTCAAGGTGCAGACTTCTACTGCACATGTTTCGGTATTTTAGTCATAACTTTATCTACAAAGCTCCAAATGAAGTTATTCTCTTACCATTGGAAAGATAAGAGAAAAAGCTACAATTTCATGTTTACCACTTAACCCAGTTCACCATAGAAGGTGGTCAAAAATCTTGTCGATATTGATATACTGCAATAGTCTTAGAGCAATTATGATTTCTATTAATTAATTGGGCAAGGCTATGACTCACATAGTTTGGTGAGGAAATTTCAGCTAAAGTTGACTTCTTTCTCCACCCAACTTGGCCTAACTTTAAAGCCTATAAAAACAACCTTTTTGAGGACTTAAGAGAAGAACGAAGAAACACCAGATTAACAATTGAGAGTCAAGCCACAAAATCATTGAAACTAAAAAGAATTTAAAGGATTCAAGGAGATTTGGAGATCAAGAATACAATTCTTGAGTTTTTCTATCTTTTCTTTTATTCTCTTATTTTCTTGGTTTTGTTCTTAATATTTAAACTTTATTAAATGATGATGAGTGACTTGATGGGGAACTAAGTTTTTAATCTAAGATTATGATTGAACTCATTATGTAGTCTGAACTATTTATCTCTCTTTGACTTATGTTTGATAGATTTAAGTTGTTTATTCTATTCTATTCTTAATGCTTCTAGTTTACTAGCCACCAATTAGATTAAATTGAAAACCTGGGTTAAATCTTGGTGAAAGAGATTTAGGTAGACCTTGAATAAAATAGCGTATGATCGAATACAATTAGTTGATTAGGTGGTTTGATTTGCATATAGGGTAGACATACACCTATAAACCATACGTAGCCAAGATTAAAGCACAAACTTAAAGAATTTTTCTTCAATTTAATTTGCATAGACATATAGTAAATTAATTAAGAGAGATATTTTGATGAGAAACTCGATAGAGACTTGTAAATAATTTAGGGCACTAGGTTAGCAACTTGATCCATTAAATTAAGTTAAGAGAGAGAGACAATATTCAGATGAAGTATTCAGGGATATCATAATCTTAGGTATAGTAGTCACTCGAATTTAATAAAGTAAATTTGCTAATAAATTTTAGATTAGCTTTAGTTTTAGTTATTAGTTTAATAGTTTCAAATCTTTCTTTTAATTTTAATTATTTAGATAAATTTAAGGTGTGTTAATTTTAGTAGTTAGAAATAAAGGTTAATTCAATTCTCTGTGGGAGCGACACTTTACTCATCTCTATATTATCTTTGCGATACGTACACTTGCATGGGTAGAAAATTGAACAACACTTACACACTTTCTTTTCTTGACCTGGAAAGGCAAACCCTTTGAGTTGTTCCATACACACCTCTTCATATAATTCACCATTTAGAAATGACATTTTAACATCCATTTGGTGAATTACTATCTCATATATAAATGCAAGTGCTATAGGCACTCTAATTGTAACTATTCTTGCTATTGGTGCATATGTATCAAAATAATCAATACTTTCCTTTTATTGAAAATTCTTAGCCACTAACTTTGCTTTAAACTTATCAATAGCACCATCAATTTTTATTTTCTTTTTCAAAATCCATTTACAACCTATTGCCTTGAAACCCAATGGAAGGTTTACCAGTCTTCAAGTTTTGTTTCCCATTATTGACTCTATCTCATCTTGCATTATTTCTATCCAAAAAGAAGCACCTTAAAATCTCATTGCCTCCTCATAAGTTTAAGGATCACTTTCACCTTCTACATTAAAGTAGTAAGGTAAGTATTCACATGTTTCTTCTCTTGTATTTTTTACTAAGTATATGAGGAAATATGATCCATGTGTCTTTGTTTTTCTAATTTCTTTGCTTCTTTGAAGCTTAATAATTTCCTCACCATTTTTCGGAAGTTTATCACTTTTTGTTACTAATTATTAGGGTTTTGAAATCGAATTAAACATTGTTATTATCAAAGATAACGTCTCTTGATTCCATGACCATATTAATGGAATATAAATCATTAAGCTTTATCACCATGAAACAAAATGCTTTACTATGTTTAACATATCCTATGAATATACATTCAATTCCTCTTTCACTCAATTTCCTTTTCTTTTGTTTAGAAACTTTTACTATAGCTCGACAACCCCAAACTCTTAAATAATTAAGATTTAGCTTCTTTTTTTTCATAGCTCATAAGCAGTAGTTTTATTCTTTTTGTTTAAGATTCAATTTAGTATATGTCAAGCCATTAATAAGGCTTCTCCCTAAAATCCTTTTTCCAAACCCGAATTAAAAAGCAAAGCATTAACCATTTCTTTATAAACTCGATTCTTATGTTCTGCTCTACCATTTTGTTCCGATACGTATGAAGCAGTAGTCTCATGAATAATACTAGTGGACTCAAAATACTTGAGATCATAATATTCACCTCCTCTATCACTTCGTAAACATTTAATAAACAATTTACAATGCAATTCAATTTTATTTTTATAGATTCTAAACTTCTCTACTATTTCATTTTTAACATGAAATAAGTAAACATAACAACATCTAAAGAAGTCATTGATAAATGCTACCAAGTATTTCTTTTCACCAATAGTTGGAGTACTATCATATCATAAACATCAAAATGTATTAATGCAAACAATTTGGAATTTCTTTTGACCTTAGGAAATGAGCTTTTTGTGATTTTAATAACCATGCATGTGTTGGTGTATTTTCAAAATTAAAGGTTATTTCACATGATGGAAAGTTATTATTAGCTCAAAAGTTATGTTACGGAAAGTGACATAATGTGTCTATTCAAATATAGACAAGTTTTCATGTGAATAGTTATTTCTTTTGGAAATATGGCATCCAAAAGTTATGAGATATGTTGAAAAGACACCATCAATAGTTACATGTGAAAAGTTATTATTTCAAGATTGTGATTTATGGTATGAATAGTTATTTATTCATAAGATGTTTATTGAAACAATATCTTTTGACTAAAAGTTGTGTCTGGCAAAAATATAGAGATACTTTTTAGACAAAAGGTGTCTTTATTAAAAGGGTTGTGACCTTGCAATATAAAAATACTTTTTAGATAAAAAAATGTCTTTATGAAAAGGAAGTGTCTTTGAAGAAGAGACACTTGGAAGCCTATATAAAAGGCTTGTTGACATCCATTTTGACATAAAAAATTCAGACACAAAAGCAAGTGCATAGAGCAAGAAAAGTGTTGTGTTCTTCTAACATAAACACTTAAGTTTCCACCATCTATAAAAGATTATGATTTCCTTATTATCTATTTGTTGCAGAAAGTTGGCACTAAGGCCAAACAACTTTGCAAACCCTCCGGTGTATCTAGCGGTCTAATTTCGTAAAATGCAATACGAAAGTTAGACATTGGCTTCATTGTATCCTTAAGACTAATCACATTATTCCCCTTTGCATACCCAAGTGGTGGAGGCGAAATAAGTCTTAAAGATAGACATTTATTTGAAAGGCTTGTTTTGAAGTCGATTTTGCCTATTCTTGAATACCGTATAAACCCTCTTTCCCACCAACAGCATGTCTTGCACATATCATTATTTCCATCAATATTAGGTATCAACTCGAATTTAGTCATATCATGCATTCTTCAATAATGAACATAACCTAATCTATTATGCCATAGATTAAACAATGCTACTTGACTATCATGAACATTAAATGAGACATCAATATAAGTAAAACTAGTAGCATTCTTATTAATATTAAGCTTGAACATGTCTTCACATAAGTATCCACTTTTCACATATGATCCACTTTTTGTAAAGATGAACTTATTTGCCTCAAGTATTAATTTAAAGTCATACATATTCAACAAGCTACCTGACAAAAGATTCTTTCTAACTTTTGATACATAATAGATATTGTTTAGTATAAGTATTTTTTCAGAAGTAAACATGAGTTCCATAATGCCTTTTCCGTTCACTTGTGTAATGGAGGAATTTCCTATGTACAATACCATTCCATTATTAACTACTTCAAAGGACTTGAAGAAACTGTTGTCCTTACACACATGCTTAGTTACACCAATGTCAATCCACCATGCTCTATCAACTTGGAAAAGATTGACCTCAGAAACCATAACAACAAATTTGTTGTTGTTCACACTTTATGTCTTGTATATCAAAAGTCTACATTCCGCCTTGAACTGTCCAAGTTTATTACAATGAAAACGTGGACACCTTTTGTTCTTTTTGATCTTATAACTTTTGCCATTCGTACCAATTAAATGTTTTCTTTTATTGTGCGAGATCAACTTGTTTGATGGTTTGTGTTCCATCACATGGACTTTGAAGTCTCAAGAATATTTCCACTAAAATCATTTTCTTTTCATTTTGCTTAAATTCTTCTTGTTTGCAATAATCTTATTCTATTTAAAGATAATTATCAAGGTCTTCAAGAGACATTTCCTCTTTCTTATATTTTAAAATTTTTTTAGTATCTCTCCATGAAGGGAAAAGTTTATCAATTATAGAAGACACCACAATAGCTTTGTTTATATTAAGATTATATTGCCTAAAGCTATTTAGCATGCATTCAAGCTCATGAACTTGATTCATAATAAAACAATCATTTATGGATATGACAAAATACTTCTTTTCAACCAATATGCATTTACTATGAATATTACATACAAGATCATTCATATCAAGTAAGGAAAGAAAACTTATTTTATAATCAGATGAAGCACCATTTTGCCACAAATGATTATCGTCTATAGATTCTTCTTCAAAGCAATCTAACTTGACTATGTTGGTAATCATCTCCTTTAGTAAAGTCATTTTATATTTCAATTACACAAAAAATAAATATTAAAATTATTGATGCAAATGGGGTTTAGATTGAATTCAAGGAATCGAAAAAATTGACTTCAAAGCAAGCCTTTTGATAGACACTATTTTTAAAACTTATTTTGTCCCCACCACTCGATATGCAAAAGGCAATTATGCGAATAGCCTTACAGCATGCTTGGTTTACTAAAAAGAATAGAATGAGAATAAAATAGCCATTCCAAGGAAATAAAATAGAGAAAGAATAACTATTATGTACATTGGTTCATGGGAATGAAATAAGATGGAAATTGCTATTATTACTTATTCCATTATTTGGTTGGTAGGAATAATTTTAAAAATAGTTAAGGAATAATGGCTAAATGATAAAAATATCATTTACTAAAATTTAAAGATTTTTTAATTCAAAAACAAAAATACTAAGTAAAAAATACTCTTTATTAAAATTAAAGAATTTATTTTGTTAAAAGATAAAAACGTATCAAGTAATAAAATCAAAATAACTTTTACTATAATTAAATAATATTTTCACCAAACATATTTTTATTATAAGTTAATAATATTTTGTATTAAAAGATAATTAAACCTTTTATTATAATTAAATAATATTCAATATTAAAAGACAAAATATATTCTTCATTAAATTTAAATAACACTAAATAATATTCTTTATTACATTTATTATATTCAAATAATAATATTAAATAATATTCTTTATAATATTTATTATAGTTAAATAATATTAATATGTTACATAATATTTAAATATTTTTATTTTCGTTTTTTTTTTGAAAATGAAGTCAAAAATTTTGTGTCTTTTGTGCTTTAGAGAGAAAAGTGAGGAAGAGAGAAAAAAATAGGTTTAGTGTTTTTTTTGTAAGGTACTTTTTTAAATTATAAAATGATATATTTGTTTAATCAACTTTTTTTTTTATTCCCAACAATCTGGATTAGCCATTGCCAAGGAAGCCTTGGTAATAACTATTAAGGCTTCTCTTGGAATGGTTATTCTGTTGGTAATGGCTAGTAAGACTTCTCTTGGAATGGTTATTTCGAAAAACGGGCATTCCATTGAACCAAATGTAGCTTTATCTTAAGAATGAAAATAGGAAAGGAATGACTATTCCATTCCCCCCAACCAAGCACCCCCTAGAGATACAATGAAGCCAATATTTAACTTTGTCTTTACATTTTACGAGAGTAGACTATTAGATACATCTAAAGATTCGCAAAGTTGTTCTACTTTAGAGTTTACTTTCTACAACAAGTAAATTATAAGAAATTTGAACTCCTTTAGTAGATAATGAGAACTTGAGTGTTTATGTTTACTTTTAAAATATAACACTTTTATTGCTCTTATCTTGATTGTTTTTTGTGTGTTTAAATGGTTGACAGAAAATCTTTTATATAAACTTGCAAGTGTCTCTTTCTAAGGTCACAACCTTTTCATTAAGACGTCTCTTTATCTAAAAGATATCTTTACATTTTGTAAGACACAATTTTTAAATAAAGAGATTGTTTTAATAATTATTTTAATAAAATGATATTCATTCATTCCATAAAACACAATATGAAAAAATAACTTTTCATTTAAAGAGATAAGATTTATTTTAAAAATACATCAACATAAGGAAGGCCGGCAATGCAAGAAGAATTGTTACATAGATGGTCCAAGAGAAGGATAAGTTTACAGATTAACTTCAACTCCAACAACAGCAAAATTGACGCTGGTTTAGCTGTATTTCCTTTTATGTCAACTTCCACCTTTACTTTTGGCTGTAAAAGCTTGTTGATTAGGAGTAACTTTGCTAGAAATGACACATGTTTCCAAAAGAATCGTTCAAATGGACCCCAATTATTCTCCATGAAGTTAATGCTCAGCATAATGAATGAAACAGAAAATGTTTGTTGCACCAGACAAAATTACATTACACCTAAAATTATCACGATTAATGTGAAATCAACGGTGTAAATCTTACTCTTATCTGGAAGGTGCAGCAGGATTAAGCCTATTTTAGGTACTGCTTCCAATCATTAAACAATATCCAAGTCTAATCATAAACCAAAAATTATGGAGATTAGAGTTCCAGAGGTTTCAATTGGCTCCTGCGGCCTAAACATGCCTGTGATTGGCATGGGCACTGCATCCTATCCGCCAGCGGATGCAGAAACCATAAAATCAGCCGTTCTTGAGGCAATCAAAGCTGGATATCGCCACTTCGATACAGCTTTTATATATGGGTCAGAGCAGCCACTCGGAGAAGCAATTGCTGAGGCCTTGAACATTGGCCTCATCAAGTCCCGGGATGAACTCTTTATCACTTCCAAGCTGTGGTGCAGCTTTGCTGATCAGGACTTAGTCATTCCCGCGATCAAAATGAGTCTCGAGTAACTGTCTACACTTGTAAACTCAAAATTCAATATCACCCTCCTCCTTCCATTCACTCTTTGTAAATTTGTGTTTTGCAGGAATCTTCAGCTAGATTATCTTGACCTTTATCTAATACACTGGCCATTAAAGTTCAGCAAAGAGGTGAGTCGGGTTCCAATTCCGAAAGACGATGTGTTTCCCCTTGATATCAAGTCAGTTTGGAGTGCCATGGAAGAGTGTCAACATCTTGGGCTCACCAAAGCCATTGGCGTCTCTAACTTCTCCTCCAAAAGGCTTGAAGAAATCCTTTCCTTTGCCAAAATCGCTCCCGCCGTAGACCAGGTAAGCATGCCGTAATCTCTTTCTTTTCATTTTTTGGTTAAATAAAATAGAATTTTGGTAATCAATTATTAGCAAGGTAATGGCGTAGTATTATGATGTGCACAAGTTGCAACAGGCAACCTCCATGGCATTATGGCCAAAGACTCATCTACAGTTAGTATTGAATTTGTGGCGACTTCAATGCCAGCTGCGATTGACAGATGAGACTTACTGTCAATATGTCTATTTGCTGACATTTACCTATTACAGAATCGCTCAATCGAAAACTTTCAGACTGATAGGTGATCATTTAGGAATAAATTAATTTCATCATTGATGAATATGCTTTAATTTGCACATTTGTTAAACTTGAAAGGGAATATACTAAAGGAGTGTCCAGGGGTTCAAATTATAAAGGAAAAAGGCTCTGATACTTCTTATCAAATTAAGAAACAATCATCTAAAATCAAAACTATAATTGAATTGCTAAATGAGGGTTCAAATATGTTGTAATTTCTAGCATCTGCCACCTCACGCCAAAAAAAAAGATGTGTCTGGTATTGCACTCATCTAGAAAAAGACGTTTTAGCTAAATCCCTGCTGGCCTCTGATAATGCGACCCTGTAAAGAAGCAGGGGAGAGAGAAACAAAAGCAGTGTGTTGGCCTAAGAGGCTTCTTTTTGGCCCCCTATTGCACGGGCACTTTGATGGTTATGGTTATGGATAACGAAACACGACTTTTGTCCAAACAACGACAGAATTAGTTCAGAAATGTTAGCAAGATAATGTACTTGTTTGCTTCGTCTTCAAGGTGGAGATGAACCCACTGTGGCAGCAGAAGGAACTCAAGGAGTTCTGCAAGGCCAAGGGCATTCATGTGACTGCCCATTCCCCTCTGGGCTCAAAGGGCACAGCATGGGGAAATAGCAGGATTCTTGACTGTGATGTGCTGAAAGAGATTGCCGAGGCTAGAGGGAAAACAACTGCGCAGGTTGTTATCCTCTTGCTTTTTAATTATTATTTTAATCATTGAAAAAGACCATTGTAATCTTTTTGGTTAACCTATGGCAGATAGCTCTAAGATGGGTGTACGAGCAAGGGGCAAGCGTGATCACAAAGAGCTTCAACAAGGAGAGAATGAAAGAGAACCTTGAAATACTTGATTGGTCCTTGAGTTTGGAAGAATTGAACAAGATCAGTTGCCTTCCTCAGCGCAAAGGTGGCTTCCCTAGTACATTCCTTGAGCCCAGCGACCTGGTAAAGGAGCTGGAGGCAGAGCTATGATATGAACATCTACAGACGAAGATCTGTAACGATCATACATCAAACATTTTCATGCTTAAAATTTAACTCAGCTATTCCCTAGGATTCCTATTTGAATTAGTCTTTGCCAGGTTATTATTCCCATAAATATTACATTATGGTATAAATTGTGTATAAAAATGGTATTTGGATGTATCCTAAATGTCAACTAGGGATTGGTCTTATTATACTACAGAATTTGGAAAATAATCATTTATTTTGCAACGCAATCTTTTAAAGTCAACTCAAAACAGTCGGTCAAAGAAAACTAAATTTGAGCATCATCAAGTAATGGGACAACAAAGATCTTTTTTTCCTGGTAGAGGTATAAAAAATAACAACATCCTACACAAATCCGTCTCATGGTTACATACAAAGCAAATATTAATAAACACATGATGCCTAAAAATTCTCCAATGTCTATGCCACCCACATGCAGATCTTACAGATCTCCCTTTAGGCATAGTATAGCATGCCTCAGTTGCTCGTGACAACAAAGGCATTCTTCCAGCTAATTTCTAACAAAAATCATAGACTTCTCTATGACAGCATTGATGGAAATGTTAAGGGACAACTAAACCCGCTACTCACACTTGATGGACCTGTATATGTGACGAACAAAGAGCAGCGAGGCACGGAAACCCACTGTCCCAAGCATCAGGAAGAATCCATAGCAGATGCAAGCCATGTAACCAAAGAAGAACGAGGTTTGCATAAAACCAGACATATCTGATCGTGCATAGTAATAATACAAGCAGTAGGCATAGATAAAGAGGCCAGTTGATCCACCGCAAAGGAAAGACCTGTGAAAAATTAAGGACTGAGATCAGTAAACAACATAACACTTAAAAGTCATTCAAAGAATTATCAACTCACAGAGTCCACAGCCTTCACTATTTTCAACTGAACGGAGACAAAGTTGTAATCAAACAGGTTAAACAAGCCAAAACTGATTCGGTAAAGAACCTATGAACCAACCCCCAAGCTACCACAAGTCTAATTACCAAAATACTAACTTTAATAAATAAAGTATGGCTTCTTTTTTTTTTTTCCCTTATCAACTAACCTGCAGATTAATCAGTACCATAAAAACCTAAAACAGAATTAGAGGATTTACTATTCTTCATTCTTTTTATTCATTTACCAAGGCAGCAGTAAACAGGGGGGTTGGGGGTTGTACTTTTAAACCAAAATATTTCACTTCTTTTCAAGGATTGTAGCAATCCATGTCCACCAACATTATGCACGACAAAATAGAAAGCAGCCCGTTTGCCATTCTCTAGCCAACAGATCACCATGAAAACAGAATAATATACTTCTCCAAAAAAATTATCAAGAAACACAGCCAAAGAAAATGCAAACACAAGCTGAGAAATCCTCAGGAAATTGCTAATCGGCATGCAATTGTCCTTTATATAAAACCAAAACTCGCCATTTATAGCCATTTTTTTTTTGACAGTTCTTGAATTACATACAATATTCATCTAAAGGCATGAAAGTTTACTTGTCACATACCATAAACTAAGAGAGCAACAGGGGAGAGGTGAAATATAGTATGAAATTCCAGATTTTAAAATATGTCAAATGTGCAAGGCAAAAGGCAACGGAGAAATGAATGCATAATTAGAGAATGTATGTACCTCCACCACCATTCATGATCTTCAGCTGCAAGTTGGAAATATGTCAAAGCCACAGTTATAAAAGCAGTGACAATCAGCAGGATGATGAAGACAATAAACAAGATGCTGTATATGGTATAGATCCTGTGGCCCCAAACACTGGCAAATATGTAGTAAAGCTCAATGTAAATAGCACTAAATGGAAGAAATCCAGCCATTGCCATCTGAGGAATCGCACTCCTGTACCAAGGCAATGGTGGAATCTCTCGAGGATACTTCGTGGTGCGGCAGGGAGCTTGGAACTCAG
This sequence comes from Theobroma grandiflorum, assembly GCA_036013995.1. Classification (NCBI taxonomy): domain Eukaryota; kingdom Viridiplantae; phylum Streptophyta; class Magnoliopsida; order Malvales; family Malvaceae; genus Theobroma; species Theobroma grandiflorum. The sequence continues at coordinate 4,413,594 of CP142127.1, forward strand.
CCTTGCTATTTTTTCCAGCAATCCCACCCAGAACAAGCAAGGGAGATGTCACTAGTGTCCATATGAGGACTATTACTACAATAGTTCCGAAAGGCAGTGCAGCAGTTGCGCTGTATGCAATAGCAACCGTGTTAAGGAAGCAGAATGTGAGAAATAAGGGCCCACAGAAAAGGCAGCCAGTCAATAACAGATTCCTAACCTGTCAAATCAAGAAATCACATAAATACATTGGTCCACTTAGAGGCCTAACTTTTAGAAGCATCACATTTGCATTTCATACTAGCAGATAAAATCCATCTACACATACCCAGTTCTTTCCTTCAAGCTGACAGTAGAAAGAAGTAGCTGTATATCCTGCAATCCCTGATGTAAGTGCATATATGACCACTAGGGCAGTAAACAGAGCACCGCGATTGTATGGATAGAAGACACCAACCAATGCGAGCATAAAAATGAAAACCGTTCTGATAGACATACAAAGGTCCAGGAGATATTAGAGAGAGGAACATCAATAATTGACATATAGATCACAATGTAATAACTGTAGTTTCACAAATCTAAAAGAAACATAAATGCAGAATACGTGGGATTCTTACAAAGTGAACAGCTGTGTTCCAGATCCAAGAGCAGCAGCAAACAAAGATTTGAACTTTGGGAATCGGAATACATCTCCATGAATATACTTCCATCCAGTCTCTTCTTGGTCATCAGCTGCTTCTTCATCTTGACCATACCTTTCATAACAAACCAAACATTTATAGAAACCAACAACCACACAGGAAATAAATAAAAACATGAGAAATATATACAAATACATCTAATAGATCTCACTTAATGAAATCATTCTTCAAGACCCGCATGAGAATCGTTGCAAGGAAACCCGTTAAAAGGAGCACCGTCACGCAAGAGTTGATGATAGAAAACCAATGAATCTCCAAATGATGTGGCAAAGAAGAAGACATGGAGTACTTGTCCATCCTCTTCTCAAAAGGAGTCTCAGTCTCCTTCCATTTCACGGTATACATAAACTCGGCATCAACTTCCTTATCCTCAGTCAAGTCCACAAGCGAATGAGGATCCATCCTAGCACTGATCTCAATTACGCGATCCTTGTTATAAAGTATTTCAAACTGGATATGCTTGTAAAGGAAATACTTGTACTCGCTCGGATCAGCTTTTCCCTCCTTATCAACTTTTCCAATAAAACCCCAGATAGGCAAATCATCATAGTACATTTGGAAATAATAATCCTTGTCAACCGCCTTCCGGAAAATGGCAACCTCATCTTTTGAAAGCTTCGTCTTACAAACAGCATAAGAATCTCTTTCCTCTCTAAAGTTAAGTTTATAAGGAGCGTTTACGAGTCTATCACCATTCAAGACCTCACCTAACGCTTCTTTCTTCTCCTTTAAATGATCTAAATTCCATCCAAAAATAGACAAAGTTTAATTAAATCTAAATTAAATTATTTAAGATCTGAATTTGTAAAAATAGAAATAAAAAGAACCTGGAGAACAGAAAGGCAGATCAAAGTAGCGATAGGTTTCACTGGAATCAAACAAACAACATTAAAAACATGTTAATTTAAAGACTAATCCAATCAACGTGTTAAACGTAATGAGATTTTAATTTTAATGTTCCAAACGCGGTCTCCTGAAATGGAAACAAAGGCACTGACTCGGGATCCGGATGATGAGTAACTCAGATCTAAATTCAGATCTAGTAAAAAAAAGGGGGGAAATTATAGAATTACCTGGGGTTGTGGAACGGGCCGACCTTATTGGCGTAGAGCGGGACAGGATCACCGTCTTTGTAACGGTGGTCGGAGGCGTCGGATCTAACATGAGAAAGACAACAGAGGAATAAAACTCCGAGGATTAGAAACGTCGGACTATTGCCGAGGTTTTTCATTTCGGGTGGAGGAAGAGAGAAAGGGAGAGACAAGTGTGAAATTCCGAAGCGTAGAATAATGGATGAAGGGAATAGAGAGGTGGATATACGGAGTAACCAAGATTAACTAAATAAATAATAACCAAGTTCTAACCTTTTCCCTCTTTTTTTGTCCTTTATTATCCCGAATACTACTAGTATTTAAAAATAAAAACAATTTTCCATTTTTGTTTTATATGTCAACGGGCTTTTCGGGATTTTTTTATTCTTTTTAAAATATTTAACCCAATGCAAATTGGCAGCAAAAAAAATAAAAACAAAGCAAAAATAAATCCCTAATACATTATGGTAATAATAAACTAATAAAGGAGACTTTACAAGATGTCAATAACCTTACCCAAATTTTTGATAATTTTAAACGAAATAAATAAGTTTAATCTATATAAATTTTATCCCTTTACCAAAAAGATAATTTTCTAAATCAGATAGCACAATTAAATTATTTAAGTAATTTTATTTATTTGAAACATATCAATTTTAAATATTAAAATTATAATGAGGTATTCATCTAAGAATATATATATATAACTTTATTATGCATTTGAAATTTATGTCATGACTTTACCCATCGGATCTTGGATTATATGTATTAAAAAAGGTAATTCATTCTTATTTTATAAATTCTACTCTTATAATCTCAGATTAAAATCTCCAACTTTCAAGTTAGAATTTCAAATTCTAATCATTTAAATGTCTCCTTTGAGACATATATTATAAAACATTCATTAAAGAACTATAATAATATAAATACATTTTTTTAAGTAAAAGCTTCGATTTTCTATCATAATTACACATAAAATAAAATTAATTTTAATCTAACATTCGTCAGAGCGTTTCACTTGAAAAATTATGTAAGAGCCTACTATTTATAAATGTGAGTTTCATGTAATACTTAGATGATATTGTACAATTCATAATTATAATTAATTAATTGTAATATAATAATTATAAAATATATACTCTTTTTAAATAATATATTTGTAATCCTTTCTTGGCACAAGTGACAATATATAATTTGACAAGACTAGAGAGAGAGAGAGAGCGATGTCATCACTTGTTGAATCAATTGAACCATCTGAAATAAGCCCTCATCTGAGACATAATTATAAAGATTAAGAATTTAGATGATAAAAGCTTGAAATTATTAAATTATATGATTTCACTTAAAACGAAATAATAATTGGATTCGAATATGCTTTACATCTTAATTATGTACACATTTTTATAATCAAAATATCAGCCGAGAAGGGTTAATATTAAGATAATATATATTTTGTATTCAAATTTGTTTTTAAAATATATAAAATAAACACAATAAAATGGAAACTAAAATATTGAAACTTTTAACAAAAACAATTTAGAGCTGCGAAATGCATCTGGATGTGGGATCTTTTAATCTTAGTTAATGAGATGGCAGATTGGTACGAAAGTTTAATTAATGAGTTCCAATCAAAATTATTCTATTAAATAGAAGAGATAATTTATAATTAGTCAGTAAATTTAAAAGGAATACCATAATAATATCTCATAATTATAAATATTATTCATATTTGTTGAAAAGTTAATTTTCTGTCATCACCACCAAAGTTATTTTAAACATAGCCATCCCTAGCTCGATGCACTTATAATGGGTAAACGAAATCGAAGGATTTAATAAATCCAAAATTTTGCAATAGTTTAACTATCAATCTCAAATAGAAATTATTATATTATTTGTTGCCTAAAAATAGAAATTAACATCTATTTATCATTCTCAAATTCATTTTATTTGTATTTAATATCTATTCAAATACTGGAGAAGTATTAGGGAGGGTCAACATGTCCTAAAAAAGGACCTTAGATGGCATGTTGGAAATGGAGAATATATACAGATAAGCGGTGAATGTTAGATATCCTACGAAAAGCAATGACATTCAATCAACCTGTAGATGACTCGATGAAGGTCTATGAATTGATAGACAATGCTGCAATGAGGTGGGATGAAGATAGAATTAGAATTTTATTTCCTCCTTGTGAATGCAACTTAATTTTGTCGATATCATTGAGCAGAAGAAGACCTGGTGATCCACAGTTTTGGGTTGATAATAAGTTTGGGTGGACACTGTCAAATCTGGTTACAAACTGAAATCATCTTCCTATTTGGCGTTGGAGGGTAGCAGCTCAAACAATAACTTGGATCGAATGATGTCCTGCCAACCCATGCGGCATTGCACCAAAGAAGAGTGAATGTGGAGTTGATCTACCCTTTTTGTCAGGAGAACATCGAAGCAGACTTACACTGTTTAGTGAGTGTAAAGGGGCTCTTATGATAAGGAAAGAAAGCGTTACAAATAAGCAAACGGATGCATCGAAAGCTACAAAGAGGAAGATCAGAGTAATTTCTGAAATACTAAATATCATGACAAGCAGAAGAGAATAAAATAAGAATTAAAGAGTAAAAGAGAATTTGAGAAAGAAGCTCTATAGAAGAATGTGTTAACTTTGGAAGGAAAAGGAAGTCTCGAATGAATTGTAAAGATTGTACATATAGTGCCAAAAGTTACGGTTACAAAAAAAAAAGTTTTAATGCACGTAATGAATAAAATTATTAAAAAAAGCTTTAATGTTGGGTAACCATTATTGAAAATTAATATCGAGTAATAGTTAGAAACTCATTATATGACCAATAAAGTAATTAGATGTAATAAGACTTATTCTCAAGTTGAAGGTAATAAAAAAAAGGTATACGCGAACAAGTATAAAAGAAAAAGCTTTACGTGAATGGTACAAAAGAAGAAACTAAACATAAATAGGTGCATGAGAACAAGGTAAAAGGGAAAAACGCTTGTACTTCAAGAAATGTTAAGAGGAATACCTCTTAACTACCTCTACATTTGAGCTACCAAGCCAAACTCTCCATAACATCCTAAGATGAAAGTAATCTATGAACTTTACCATTTATTCCAAGTTTCTTTCACTATCATCCGTATGAAGTGGTTATTCTATACAAAGTAGTTGTTATACTTATATCAATTGTTCTACATGGAATACTGCTCCACTTATTCTGGTTGCTCTACATGAAGTAGTGCTTTACTTGTTGTAATTGTTCTTTTTATTCTCTATACAACATTACATTGTAATACAATTTTTTAAAAAATAGGTATTAACCAAAATCAAATATCCACATTTTGCCCCATGTATAAGAATTCTTTCTTAAAAATAATTCTTATGCATTAATTTAGAAAAAAGTTTTATTTGTACTGTAACACCTTGAGCAATAACACCTCGAGCAATATTGCCTTTAGAGAGTAACACCTTAAGCAATAATGCCTTAGGTTATAACATGTTATTGTCCTGTGTAAGGTGTGATGCAAGTATCTTGTGTAATATTTGATTAATTATGTAATAATATATTTTTCACATAAAATAAGATTTTCAAATACAAATCATAAAAAGAAATTTAATCTTTTCATAAAAATCTTGATTCTATGTGCTTTATAAATACAAAGCTACTATAAATGATTTTCTTCATTTAGATTCAAAGTAAAGCAAAATAAAATTCAGAACAAAGTCTATTCTTTTGTGAATCTTTTTGAGCAAGTTTTTCTTCTTCTTCTTCTTGTTTTTTTTTTTTTTTGTATTTCTTATTTGTATTTTTTTTTCTTGCTTGTTGCCTCCTACATGAAATGGTTTTTTCTTGAAAAATGAAAAAAGAAAAATTTCATGCATGAGATGAACCTTTTTTATTGAAAGAGAATTATATATATATATATATATATATTCAAGCAGAAAAACAAATTGTTTGATTTTATAAGAAAAAAATAGAAAGAAAAAAATAATTATATAAATTTTCTTTGAAACGTAAAGCATGGATTCCATGCTCTCTTTTTATTTTGTCTTTATGTTCTCACCTTTGATATCTAAACCTTATTTTTTCCTTTTACTCTTCTTGAAATAGGAAATAGCTATTTTGATTAGCTATTTTTTCTTTAGCTTTTTTTTTTTTTTTGCTCACAGTATAAGCTATGTGTATGTGCATGTATATATGTATGTGTATGTATATATGTATATGAGATTGAAGTTTGTTTTGGAGAGCTATTTTAAGTGAAACTTGTGCATTTGATGCTGCAAGCTTTTTTAAATGAAGCTTGTGGTACAAGTTACGAGCTATTTTTATAATTTTTTAATTTTATTTATTTATTATATATATTGTATTACATATATATAACTCTCTTATTATATATATTATTAATAATAATAAATCTATAATTTTGATAAGTTTTTGTTATTTTTTTCACATTTAATAAATAAATAAATGGAAACTTATTACATATATATATACTTATCTCTTTTTCCATAACCACGTTTGTAGATTTCTTTTTTTGTCTTCCTTTATGCCTAAAACGTGTTTCCCTTCGAAAATCCATTATGGTGAACTTGGAAGGGCTACAACAAGGAAAAAGATCACTACACATAAAAGGAAAAACATTGTTTCCAAAGTAGTTCCTCCCAAAAAGATTAAAGTAAGAACAACTGATAAAGTTCCTATTATTCTTGAGCACTGAAAAGATGAAGCTATTAGAGAAAAAAGAGAAAATCATTTTTGGGAAGAAGTCCATGCTAGACAAGTTGACAAACATCTTTCTGAACCTATTGGATATGATTGAAATCATCTATACTCGGAAGCATCTCTTCATAAAGGAATTAGTATCCCAAGACCATCAATTTTGAAGTTCAGGTTTGAGTGGGAGAGTTTCCACTTTTCGCTATTAAGTTAGGTTCCAATTCTCAATTTATTTATGGTTAAGATGAATGGGTAAACAAGGTGTTGAAGAATCCAACTTATGCTAAACTTCTCTCAATTGCTTAAATACGTAATACTATACGTCATTTTTAAGCTCAACATTCGTAGAGAGAAAATGATGGATAAATGGCATGCTATTATTGTAAGATGGAACATTTTTCTCATACTATGATTACAACATGAGACGAATTTACCTTCATTCTAGAAGATATGTGTATTCTCTTGGAACTTCCTTGTATGGGGAAGCATGATTTTCACTCTATTAAGCTTTTTAAAGAAGAAATATGTATTTGAGACTTTTTCCTTGATCTACTAAGATTCTAAGTAAAACTTCAAAGACTGCACGGTTCTTTAATTTGGTAAGGGTATTTTATAAAAAAGTTCAATATTAAGGGAGTTGAGATTGGCCTTCTTGAGTACCCAGACCATGAGCATGAGCCAATGGCTTTAATAATCTTTTGGGTGGCATGACACATACTCCTAAGGTGTCTAGATGATGGTATTTCTTCAACAATTATTCTTTTAGCAATAAAAATTATTAAAGGAATACATTTTCCTCTTACTCCACTATATTTAAAATTTCTATATAAGAAGCAAAACTTGTACCAACTCAAAATTGTCGAATCAACTGGGCGTTACAAAATTTTGACTTATGTCGATGCTTCCTTCATTCAGATGTGCCTATGGGAAAATTTTGGTATTTGCACTCCTATGCCTAATGCATATCCTTTTACATCTTTTTCTATGAATAACCCTTTATCTAAGAACAATTATAAAGCTTAGGCATTAGCATGATCAAATCTCAAGAGGTAACATTCTTAAAGTGATAGATGTGATAAAATAATTTAACCCAGATCTTATGTGTAACTTAAAAATGGATTCAGTGATCTTGGAATTTATTATAACCGCCACCCTCTACTGCTTGGAAGAATGAGTTCACAAGGTATTAACTTTTATGTATGGGCTCATAGTTCTCAATTGCCTTCTATGATTAAAAGTTTCAGTTAAGGTGGAGATAGACATTTTCTTTCCATCAAGGTATATTTTCCTTACAAAATGGCATGCCAATTTAAGTTTAACCAACCAGCTCAACCTAACTATTCTTTATCTATCAATTTTTCTTCTTTTGTTTCTTCGTTTTTTATGATAGGACTTCAACTCCATTTAAATAAACTTAAAGTTGTATTGTCCCAACCTTTGATAAAGTTAGTATCTACACTTCTGGATAGTTTGCTTATTGAAAGAAGTGTCTTGAAGAATGGAGATCTTTAATTATGCCTTTAGCTAATCTTAAAACTTGTCTCTATAACACTCTTGTAAGCAACACCAATGTATCTTTGCACTTGATTTATCTCAAAAGAAGAAAAAAGTAAATGAAGAAGAAGATGACATTCCTCATGCTTTTACTCATTGAACAAAACATGCACATCGAAAAGTAAGTTCATCTTTTACTTCTTCTTCTTTTACTTTTTTTTTAATTCATTTCCTTATTATTTTTTTTTAAAAGAGAAACAAATGCAAGACTAAAACTTAACTTAGTCAAAGAGGAAGAGATTTTTGAAGCTAAGATTGAGGAAAAATTATGTGACTTTGAATGTAGTGATGAAACAAATGACAAGTCTGTTGATGTTGCTGAAGTTAAAGTTGAATGTGTTTCTACTACTTTTAGAATACTAGATGTATTGATAGGCCTTTTTGATGTTTCCGTTGATCTGGATGCTTATTCCCCTCTCACATTCAAAGTTCCAAATATAAACCAGGAAGAAACAATATTAAAATGTTACTTTAGTTGATGTTGTTTCAATTTTTTTTTTAAACTAAAATTATTCTTACACCATAAGCTACTCAAGATGATGTTGTTCCTGATACTAAGGTTGTTCCCAACATTGAAGCTATTCATGCTGTTAAGGTTGTCTCTGAAGCTAGTCCAAATGTTGAGGTTATTCATGATGTTAGAGTTTATGCTAGAATTACTTCGAATACTGAGTTGTTCATGATGCTAGAGTTGTTACTGATGATGCTAGAGCTATTTTAATCAATCTTCATGCTTCTTCCTCCTTAATGCTAAAATACATATATGCCAATAGTGCTTCTGGCACTCAAGCAACATGCACTAAACAGAGTGGTATGAAAGTCCACTTGAATGGTTTTCAAATTTCATTAGAGTACGTGGAATACTCGAAGCATTTTTTCAATATAGAAAGGAATTTTGAAGTACTTTATTTTTTAAGAAGGTAGATGTTATTTGTTTAATGATGGCGATGTGGGTAGAGCTTTAATGATTTCCCCTACTTCATTAATGAATACTTCATTAGAGAAATTGCAACTAATGTTACAAGATTTTGACAACGCCAATAACGTTAAATTCAAACTTGAATGCCTCAATGATTGTAAATCTAAAGCCAAAACTTTTCTCAACAAACCTTCCTTGGAAAAAAAAAGTTAAGAGACATTGCAATGAAGATAGCTTCACCGAGAAAGCGTGAAGCTGAAGTGCAAGAACAATTAGATGTTTTTACCAATAGTAGTTTTTCTCTATCAAATATGTAATTGATTAATTTTTTGAAAGTTCATTTAAGCTAGTACTTTGCTATTGGTATATTGTATTTTTTTTCTTTTTGCAATAATAATAATAATGTTATACGTTTGTTGTGTACTTGTTTACATTTTACATTATTGTATGCAGCCAAAGTAGAACTCTCAGCTTTACATCAAGGAGGTTAACTCTAACCTACGTAAAAGAGATTAATTGAATCTTTTAAATAAGTAAGCGTAAAAGTTACGGTCAATTTGTGAGTAATAGGCTAGGGCTAAGAAATGAGCAATAAAGCTTGTGGCTAATAACATAACATTATTATAGCCAAATTATAAGCGATAAAACTAGCAGCTAGAGTATGAATGATAAATTATGGTCAAAGAATGAGCAATAAAACCTATGACTAATAAAAAAAATATCATTGTAGCAAAAATATGAGTTGTAAAGCTTACGATTGAAGTAAGAGTGATGAACTATGGTTAAAGAATGAGTAATAAAACTTGCAACTAATAGCATAATAAAATTATAACCAAAATATAAGCGATAAAGCTAGCAGTTGAATATGAATTTTTTTTTTCAAATATCAAATTGCAATTCATAAAGCAATGAAAAATCAAAGTCATAAAAATGTCATACATGAGTGGGAAGCAGGTTATTCTAGACCGTATTGCTCTCAATCAGTAATTCTCCTACTTATGTCTTCTTGTGGAATATTCTATACAAGTCTTCTACATTCAAGAATGATAGTGGAACCGTTCATCTCTTTTTGTAACACAAAGTTTTTTTTAGTAAGTTTTTACCTAAAGCAATCATTCCTTCCCAATGGAGTTGCCAAAATGTAAAAAAAGTTCTTACGATAGAGAGAGGAAGTGTTGTAAACAAGTAAAAGGATGAGCCGGAGGCGGCGAAAAAAAAGATTAGAGCAATTCCTGAAGTAATGAGTGTCATAATAGGTTAAAGAGAATAAAAAGAGAATTAAGGAGGAGAAGAGAATTATAGAGAACCTTTGGAGGAGAATGTGTTAGCTCTGGGAAGAAGAGAAAGTCTTGAATAAATTGTGATGGCTGTATATATAGTGCCAAAAGTGACGGTTACAAGAAAAGGTTTTAATGCACATAATGAATGACATTATTAAGAAAAATTTTAATGTTGGTAACCATTATTGAGAGTTAATGTCAAGCAATGGTTAAAAATCCATTATGTGACTATTGATGTAATTAGATGTAATAAGACTTATTATCGAGTAGAAAGTAATAGAAATGAGATATACATGAAAAAGTATAAGAGAAGAAACGATGTGTGAACAGGTACAAGAGAAGAATGTTTATGTGAACAGGTACATAAGAACAAGGTAAGAGGAGAAATACTTGTACTTTAAAAAATGTTAAAAGGAAGACATTTTAACTACTTCCACATCTAAACCATCAAACCAAACTCTTTGAAACATCCTAAGATTAAAGTAACCCATGAACCCTACCGTTTATTCCGAGTTGCTTCACTATCATTCATGTGAAGTGGTTATTCTAAGTAAAGTAGTTGTTTAACTTATATTAGTTGTTCTGTATAAAATAGTACTCTGATTATTCTAGTTGTTTTGCGCGAAGTGTTTCACTTGTTTTAGTTATTTTCATTATTCTTTGTACAATATTATGCTGTTAAATAATTCTTTAGAGAATAGATATTAATCAAAATTAACTATCTACAATGGGCTACCTATTCACTCGAACAATATGGCTAGCATCCAGATGGGGTCTTCGAAATATGGAATTAATGTTCAAGATAGTTGAGGACTGGTTTAGGGAAATTCAGAACAGGGTTACTAAAAATCATTTGGAAGACATAGCAAGTATTATGTGGGAGTTATGGAAAGCCAGAAACCTACTCATATTTAAAAACTAGCATTTGGATCCGTTGGCTGTCATCAATTTGGGGTAGGACATGGTGCTACATAAGAAGGCTCGATGCAGGGATCAAAAAACATACAAGATGGAGGTGTCCTAGTGGTTGGAAACATAGCACTGATGCTGCAGTCTTCAAGCCAGATGGAGCTCAGCAGATAGGAGCAAGATTTATTATTAGAGGACCAACGGGTAAGATACGATTAACTGGTGTCAAAAGGCTTCAGTTAGGTTCCTGTGTAGATGAAGCTGAGTTATTAGCTTTAACCTGGTCTGTACAGTGCTACATTGAAGAAAATATAGAGCTTGATGAATCCGAGATTGACAACAGACAGTGGTTGGATGGGTTAATCACAAAAAATATAGTGGAGCTCTAGGAAATATTGTGGCAGACTATTTAATGGCTTTCTAGGAAATAAGTTGCAGGTCTTTGGAATATTGCCCAAGAGAGTGTAACGCAGCGGCTTAGATGATAACGCAAGTTGCAGAGGGCTTGGATGCAGAACAGCTATTCTAGAGGGATACAACGGAGATGCCAAACCAAGTCAAATATGTAATCTGGAGGGACATTAATATGCTCAGATAAATGGTATGCGGCTTATGAGAATAGGGAAAGATGCATGATAAGCAAAGGCTCCCTTTTTCCTTATCCAGGGTTTTTTTCAGAGAAGTTTTTTAACGAGGCCTTTCTTACATGTATAGTGTGATAGAGTGATTCAATTTTATTGAGATTGATTAAAGCGTATCTGTTATGAGCTCTCATTGTAATTCTTATGATGAATTAATGAAATACACCATTCCTTCCAAAAAAACAAATCTATCCAAATAATTATATTTAACAAATCCAAAATTTTGCAATTTACAAACCCAATCCAAACAAAAGATAAAGGTCGAGAGAAGTCCAACAAAGGACACAAACCCAATAAAAAATCAGCATCCGAAACCCAATCCAAACCAAACAAAAGTCGTCTTGGACCAAACAGGCAAGTGGGTGAGATCGAAAGAGCAGTAAAGGACATGAAATCAAAGATTACCAAGGCCCTGTCACCAAAACAAAACCAACAAACAATCAGTCCATCTCTATCAGTTGTTGATTTTTCTATTAAGGTTTATCTTCGAGGCCCAGCATCCAAGGTCAATGCTTTTCTTTCCCTTTTTTTTTTTTGCCAAGGTCAACGAGGATAGAACCTTAACCTGCCCCAATTTCTCACCAATAGGGGACCACTAGCCATTGTCTCAATGTACAAGTATAAAAAATTCATTATATACAAGGCAGATGACACATATTCAGAAATTTTTCTAAGTGGTATTATAATTAAATTTACTTTAACTTGAAGTCTTTGACCTAATTATCTATAAAATTGAAAAAAAAAATTAATGAATTCATTAGTATGATTAATTATATAAAACTCTAATATAAATAATATAATTAATAAAAATTTTTGACACTTCAATAATGTCATCTAACACCACTCCACTATATGTCCGTGCAACCCTAGTTATATAACCAAAACCCATGATTCAGTTCTTGCTATTTAAACAAGTTAGCGTTCCTTATCATTTTCTTTTATTTGTGAGAAAGAGAAATTCGGTCTTTACAAGTGCTTGATGTTAATGGTCGAAGCTTCCTGCTTCTTTCTTCTTGTCTGTTTACTCGCTTCTTGTCAGGTATTTGAAGCTTCTTTCTTCTTGTCTGTTTACTCGCTTCTTATCAGGTATTTGACAGATAAGGCTGATGGTACTTGTTCTCTAATATGATATTGCAATAAATGGTGCATGCTACATTTCACAAGTTAAATTTGCACATTGCAAATATCTTTCAAAACATCTTATAGCAATTCTTTTTTTTTTTTTTTTGTCTTCAATACTTAAAATTATAATCAAGATTTCATATGTATACTTGGTTGTTTGCAAACAGTTTACATTAATCACTAAATAAAGTGTCTCTTCAACCTAATGCCAGCTGCTTTACTTAACTTAATTAAAAAAAATGCTTTTCTTTCTAATTATAATAAAGATTTCATATGTATACTTGGGTGTTTATACATTGCAGATATGATCCCTGTCCCATAAGGTATAGAATGATTTGAGAAGATTACAATACGTTAAACAGCCATTTGTATTAATTTTTTGTGGCTGAAAGTCATTTCCATTTTGTTAAACATAATATGATTTTTTTTTTATTGAAAGATAAGACAGAATTTCATTTATCATCAAGGAAAAAAACATTTCTTGAGACTGTACAATATAAACATAACATGATTTTGACTTGTGATAATGAAAAAGACCTTGAGAAATATGAGGTCCTCTCTCCACTTGTAGTCTCATGGGTTGATGAATATGGTTCTTGAAGTCATTATCTTTCTTAATGTATTTATCTTCTATTTATATAATATCTAGGCAAACAACTCCAAGCCTGACCTAACTGAACAAAGACTAGTGCCACCCCCAAGATTTAATATGAAATTAAAATTATGCAGGTTTCTATATTGGATTGTAGCAGAGATATTGAAAAAGTAGCTTCCGCCTATTATTATTGATTTCTTAATTGATTTTATTTTAAAGTATAAATTTTGAAAGAAAAGATTTCGAATTCGACTTGTTAAATGCTATAATGCTTTTTTAACTAATATTCTTGTTGTCCGAAAAGGAAGGTTTTCAAGCCACTAAATTGTTCTTTTTTGGGATGGCATATATATTCCACTGAGGCTTTGTGTTAGTCAAAATGTTCATTCGGCACGGACATCAATTGAACACTGATAAAGAATGGTCATAAGAGTTTGCAACTGCGGCCATTCTTTGTTAAGATACTTGGAAGGCGTTTGGTACGTAGAAAATGAATCACTTTACAAAAATTTTAATTAGTGGGAAAGATTTTGTGCCTATTGGTATGTTAAATTGTTGAGAATGTAAATTTTCATGGATGTCAGAGCGCAACCGTGATTCCCTCGTTAGAGGGAATGTTATCTTCCCACGACTAGAAGAAAGTAAAGTGGACCAAAATGACAAAATGTCCTTCATGCTGAACTTTCTTGGGAGGACAGAGGGATGCTTTGAATCTGTTGAATTTGGTCATGGGAGTAAGGGGGAAGGGGATAAAAAAGGAAAGAGAACAAAAGAAGAAGAGCCCTGAGTCCATCGAGGACGATGATGGGTGCAGGAAGAAATAAGAGGACAAATGAAAAAGAAAAGAAAGAAAGTTGTGGATTGTGTGGGAACTTGATACCCAGATATAATTTGAAGAAAAGGTAACCATGCTACAATTTCAATATTAATAGATAAATTATTTTCAATTAATTGTCTAATATTTTTATAAAATAATTTAAATTAATTAATTAAACCTTTAAATTTTAATTAATTCACTAAAAATAAATATTTAATAATTTTACATATTTTAATATTTAAATAATCAATATTCAAATATTATGTTATTTTTATCGTGTTATTATTCATTATTTTAAAAAATAAAATTTAAAAAATTAAAAATATATATTAAAATATATAAACTTAATCAATTTTATATATTCATATGTTAAAATAACTATATAAATTTACATTATATTTTCAATAAAATGATTTTAAATCAAACATTACAATCATATTTTCCTACAATTATAACTTTCTCATATTATATTAAATGCTACAAAATTATCTTCTCAATGATCACATTATTAACAATCATGTTTTCAATAAATTACCAAACGCCTCTTTTAATGTAAGTAGGTAATATTGAATTAAATCTAATATTTTAATTAGAATAAAATTAATAATGAAAGTTCAGACTTGTGGTTGAATCAAGTTTCAAATATTGATTCATCAGATCACATACTTTTAGCAAAAGTTCACGAAATTAGTAAACCACAACCAAGACATATAATTAAAGATTACCAAACTTGATCAAAAGTTTATGCTCTCTCTATACAAGCAATCACTGGAGTCGGTGACACGCTTCATCGCTGGAGTTGTGCTACAGACACGTTGCACCCTATGGTAACGCAAATAATAGGAATCCCGTTCCAACCAATTTAAGATATGATGACGCCAGGAGACAAGTTGATTCCTCTGGTGAAGAGGCATCAGAAACTGAAAATGACGACTTATTCATGAGATAATCAGGTTCACCACTTAAGAAAGTAAAGGAATAAATTCATATGGCCAAAAGGATTCAATATTTCAAAATTTGATTTTGACTACTACGGAATATTCCGTAGAAACAACCTTATATAAAATCTAAACAATCTAAATGTAG
This sequence comes from Theobroma grandiflorum, assembly GCA_036013995.1. NCBI lineage: Eukaryota > Viridiplantae > Streptophyta > Magnoliopsida > Malvales > Malvaceae > Theobroma > Theobroma grandiflorum. Next base: position 4,429,010 of record CP142127.1, read on the forward strand.
AGATGAAAAACTTAAAATAAAATAAATTTATTCAAGACGTGTGGACATGTTTATTGTGATTGCACATCTAATCTAAGCAAATATATAAATATTTAGTAAAATAGGAGTTGAATTCGCCGCCCATGTGAGCTATGGGAATCATCATCTATTTGGTCTATTACATATTAAAAATACAAGTTTTTTTTATCATACTATTAAAAATATTTAAATCTACCATCTTCAAATTTATAACTTATGTAACATCCATTAAGAGTTCAAATTCAAACTTGATATAGACACCAAATTATTATTATTATTATTATTATTATTACCAAGTAATTAGTGTCACATGCAAGAGAGCCTCAAACCGATTGTCTTTCTGACTTGTTTGATTATAAAATTTTTGACCTTTTTAAAGTTAAAGCTTGAATAAAAAAAAAAGATGATTTTTTTAATCTTCAAAGATAAGGTGTTTTTGAAAATAATTTTTTTTAATTTTAATTATTTTTAGTCAAAGGAAAAGATTTTTGGATAAAATTATCTTTAATGAAACCTCCTCATAATCAAATTCATATGTTAAAAAAACTATTGTTACATGCCATTTTTTTGTGATTATAAGAAATATAACAAATAAAATAACCCAAAAGCTAATTATCCAAATTAAAATATTTTAGATAATATCTTTTTATTCAAATCCATTTCATCTCAACAATAAAGTTGATAATGAATAATTTTTAAATACATCTTTATTTTCATGTCAAATTCTTTTTTTAATTTAAATTTTATCTCTATCATGAAAGTGTTTAACTCCAAGAATTTATATCCTAATAAAATACAATTGAAAAAAATAATTGTTACACATTTTAATTCTAAGAGTTTATATTGTAGTGGAATACAAGGGGGAAAGTTACATGCCATACTTATTAACAAAAACAAAAAAAAAACAAAATGACACTACAAGTCGAAGTAGATGCTACACACCAAAACTTTAGCAATAGATGTTACATGCTAAGGTTAAAACTTCAACACCAGATGTTACACGCCAAGGCCCAAGCTTCAACACTATATGTTACACTCCAAAACAAAAAGCTTTAGCGCTAAATATTACATGCTAAAACTTTCTTCGTCCTATTGATATTACACACTAAGGCATATTCTACTAAACTTAAATCACTGAAAAACTCAACACCAATAAATTCGAGAACATGTTATTATTAACTTGCCATGCTTTTTAGTTTATAAATTAATAATGATATGACTAGATAACGAGAGATAAACAGAGAGAAGGTTTGTGAATTTAAACTAATAAACTTAAGAATATGTTGTTATCTTTCATGCCATCCTCTTTGATCTGTCAATCAACGACGATATTGTGAGATGATGAGAGGCAGACAAAGATATGGTGATAGTGGTAAAGTTAGAGAGAGTTGAATGGCGAGAGAGAAAAATGGAGAGCATAGCAAACAATTAGTGGGAGAGAAAAATTGAGAGCATACAATTTGTTTGAAATAGTTTTAAGAGTATTTTTGTTATCTCATGGTTAATATTGGATAAAAACCATTAATGGCTATTTCTAAAATGAGCTTATGAGGATGATTATTTGTTATAATTTCTTCAAAAAAATGACTTTAGTTATTTTATATTAAAAATTTAAAATCTTTTTATGATATTGAAAAAATTAAAATAAAATTAATAATAAGTACCAAAAATATAAGAATATTAAATATTGATCAACAAGGAAAAAAACAATTTTAAAGTATCTCAAAAAAGATAAATGGAAAAAAAAATACAAGGAGTACATCATGTTATTATCTCTAATCCTGGAAAAGCAAGCCTAGGGGGATTTGTGGGCAACTTGTGCACTAAGGTCATCATTTTTTACCTTACTGATAAAGACTATTCGATTTATAAGGTTAACTTGTAACTATGGATTTAAAACCAATAAAGAAACCCATAAACACATTCAACCGATTAATAAAAAATGAAATTAAAACAATTAAAAAGTCTAGGGAGATGAGGACTCTCTAATAAATAATAATAAAAATAAAAATAATTATCGTTAAAAGTTACCATTGAAAAGACTTAAACTAAAACTGTAAAAATTAATATAAAAACTTATAAAGGGAGAATAAACATATTTAAAACTCTAACGTAAATGTGTGAGAGTTAATGTACATATCAATTAAGTAAAAAAATTAATTTTTGTGAAAAACAAATATTTTAATTTATATTTTCGAGTTAAAAGTATTTAACAATTTATAAATTTTACTTTAAAAATAAATAATAATAAGGATAAAAAAATTATTGTTAAAAGTTGTTATTGAAATGTTTTGACATAAAATTATAAGAATTGACATAAAAACTCATAAAGATGGAACAAGTATATTTAAAATCCTAACGCAAATATGTAAGAGTTAATGTAATAAATCAATCAAGTCACAAAAATCTAATTTTAATGAAAAATAAACATTTAAATTTATATTCTTAAGCTAAAAGTATTTAACTATTTGTAAATTTTAATTTAAAAATAAATAATAATAAGGAATAAAATAATTATTTTTAAAAATTACCATTGAAAAATTTTAACGTAAAGTTATAAAAATTGACGTAAAAAAGTGGAACAAGTATATTTAAAATTTTAACGTAAATGTGTGAAAGTTAACGTAACAAGTTAATTAAGTTACAAAATTTTAATTTTAATAAAAATAAATAATTAAATTTATATTTTTAAACTAAAAGTATTTAACAATATACAAATTTGAATTTTAAAATAAAGAATAATAAGGATAAAAATAATTATAATTAAAAGTTGTCATTAAAAAGTCTTACGTAAAATTGTAAGAATTGATGTAAAAACTCATAAATGTAGAACAAGAATATTTAAAATGTTAACGTAAATATGTGAGAGATAATATAATAAGTCAATTAAGTCATAAAATTCTAATTTTAATAAAAAATAAACATTTAAATTTATATTCTCGAATTAAAAATATTTAACATTATATACTTTAATTTAAAAATAAATAATTATAAAAATAAAAATAATTATTGTTAAAAGTTGTCATTAAAAATTTTTAACGTAAAGTTATAAAAATTAACGTAAAAATTCATAAAGGTGAAACAAGCATATTTTAAATCTTAATGTAAATGTGCGATAGTTGATGTAATAAGTCAATTAAGTCACAAAAATTTAATTTTAATGAAAACAAACATTTAAATTTATATTCTTAGGCTAAAAGTATTTAATTAATGATTTACAAATTTTAATTTAAAAATAAATAATAGTAAGGATATAAATAATTATTGTTAAAAGTTGTTATTAAGAAGTTTTATTGTAAAGTTGTAAGAATTGACGTAAAAATTTATAAAAGTAGAACAAGTATATTTAAAATTTTAATATAAATGTGTGAGAGTTGACAAGTCAATTCAGTCACAAAATTCTAATTTTAATGAAAAATAAAAATTTATATTTATATTCTCAGACTAAAAGTATTTAACAATATATAAATTTTAATTTTAAAATAAAAAATAACAAAGATAAAAATAATTATTGTTAAAAGTTACTATTGAAAATTCTTGATGTAATACTATAATAATTGACATAAAAACTTATAATTGTAGAAAAAATATATTTAAAATCTTAATGTAAATATGTGAGAGTTAACGTAACAAGTTAATTAAGTTACAAAATTTTAATTTTAATAAAAATAAATATTTAAATTTATATTCTCGAATTAAAAGTATTTAACAATTTAAAAATTTTAATTTAAAAATAAATAATTATAAATATAAGAATAATTATAGTTAAAAGCTGTTATTGAAAATCCTTGATATAAAGTTATAAGAATTGACATAAAAACTTATAAATGTGAAAAAATATATTTAAAATTTTAATGTAAATATTTAAGAATTAATGTGATAGGTTAATTAAGTCACAAAAATATAATTTTATTGAAAAACAAACATTTAAATTTATATTTTGAACTAAAAGAATTTAATTAATAATTTATAAATTTTAATTTAAAAATAAATAATAATAAAAATAAAAATAATAATTATTAAAAGTTGTTGTTGAAAAGACTTGATGTAAAACTGTAAAAATTGACGTAAAAATTCATACAGATGGAATAAGCATATTTAAAATCTTAACATAAATGTGTAAAAGTTAACATAATAAGTCAAGTAAATCATAAAATTTTAATTTTAATAAAAGATAAACATTTAAATTTATATTTTTAGGTTAAAAGTATTTAACGATTTATAAATTTTAATTTAAAAATAAAAAATAAAAAATAAAAATAATTATAGTTAAAAATTATCATAAAAAAGCTTTAATATAAATTATAAAAATTAACGTAACAACTAATAAAAATAAAATAAGTATATTTAAAATCTTAATTAAAAAATAAATAATAATGAAGATAAAAGTTGTTTTTGAAAATCCTTTGATATAATTGATGAAAAAATAGGTAAATTTAAAAAAATTACCAACGTTGTTACCATAAAATGAATAAGCTTAAAAATTATTTATATTATTTATCTGTTGCAGAGGTTTTGATTATTTTTTCAAAATTATATTAATTGATTTAGAATAAAGTTAACTTACTTTCTTCCAAAAAAAAAAAAAAAGTCAGACTTACTTTAGTCGTCACCCGGATTTGCGTGACTCAAGGGAAAGGTACTACTTGCTAACCTTATGAAAAGTTGCTCAGCCATGGAAATACTTTACAAAAGCAAACAGTTAATTTTGTTTATTATAAATTGTTCAAACAGTTAAGTTATTATAAATTTATTTAATTCAATGAGGTAAATTTAATTTTTTATTTTAAATATAATTAAATTAAATTAATAATATGTTTATTATATAATGAACCCCCTTCCCTCCTAAAAGAAAAAAAAAAAACAACAGAGAAATAGAAAAGATAGAGCTGCTTACTTTATTTAGCATAGCAAAATTGTTCTCTTCGTTCTTCTTCATTTCTCTGAGTATCGAACCATAGTAGTATAAATATAGTTATGATGCTTATATAGAGGTAGATGGTCTGAAAGAGTTGAAAAAAATGGAGGAAGTGAAGGAGAATCTGTATGTGTTGCCATTGAGAATGTTGGAAGAAAGTAGCAGCAGCTCTTCTTCTTCTTCTTCTTCATCGGACCCAGTTGATGCGGTTATCTTTGTTGGGATTTCGTTGGTGTTGGGAATTGCTTCAAGACATCTTCTCCGCGGTACCAGAGTTCCTTACACTGTTGCTTTGCTCATCATTGGCGTTGGCCTTGGCTCTCTCGGTTCGCTTCTTCCTCCCTACACCTTCCCATCACTTCATTTTTCTTTCCCTTCTCCTTGTTCTTGTTCCGTTTTATCATTATTAATAAACTTTAACAGCCAGCAGAACTAGAATTATGAGTTGAACTTTGATGCGTTTGACTTTTTCTGGTTTTTTCTATTGCCCGTCTAAAAGTTTATTTTTTTTATTCAAACCAGATTATGAAGCTTCTGCTTTACAAATCAAACTGAGTTTCAGCAGCTTTATAAAATTTTCATTTAATATGTTGCTTTATTGATATTGCTAATTAACCTCTTCAACTATTCCTTTTGCCACCAGAAGTTATCTACTTGAGTCATCTAAATTGAATGTGGTATATCACAAGATCTTATGTAGATTGTTTTCTTTAATTTTGTAAAAAAATAAAAGTGATAACTTCTGGGCATTTCTCTCTGTCTAATTTTGCTCTTTAATATAATTTCTATCCCTGCCTCTGGGGCAGCTAAATTCTCCCCTCATCCTTATATTATTTACATACATACATACATACATACATATATATATATATATATATATTCAATTCTGAACATATTTTAAGTGGAAGTGAGTTTACAGTTATAAGTGAAAATTGATCTCAGTTGTCAACCAGGATAGCACAGCCATAAAAAATGTTTTCCTTAACTGGAATTATAATTTTCATATTTACTTTTGAAAAACTAACTTGGCACATGCTTTGAAGATTCCAGAAATTATGGCTTATCCTTGTTGTGAATCTTACATGAAACAATCTGAATCTCGTAACTTCTAAATATGTGTAATATTTTTCATATATAGAGAACTTCTTTCCACTTTTATTTCATATTTACTTTTGATTGAACATTTTCATTGGCCAATAAGTGAGTGACCAAATTTGGTCATGCTAAGATGGATGCTCATTACAAGTTTTTTACTTTGTTTTCTGTCCTTTCAGCATGGTTTCTACCATTTCTTAATAAATGCTTTGTTTTTTTTTTCCTTCATTCTTTTTTTGTTCCCTATAGAAGTTATTTACTCATTCTAAATGTGGTGCCTTACTTTGCAGAATATGGTACAAGCCATAAATTAGGAAAAATTGGTGATGGCATTCGTCTTTGTAAGTTCCAACTCGTTTTTATCCTCTTCCTCTGACAAATTTAAGCCCTTGGGATATTATTATCTGAAAAGGTACCTCTAGTTTATCAAGAATTAGCTATAAAACTAAGGGTGTTACTACTAATTTGCAGGGAACAGTATTGATCCTGACCTTCTATTGGCTGTTTTTCTTCCTGCCTTACTTTTTGAGAGTGCATTTTCTATGGAAGTGCACCAGATAAAGGTCTGTATTTGCTACTTTGGCTCATATGTGCATCAGACTACTCATATTCACAGGGGAACCAAAAAAAGAAAAAAAGCTTGCCTCTTAAATGACCAGTTTGAGTTCCTGCATTCAAAATCCTCTGTTCCTCTCTTTTGTCTGACTGGTGTAGTGCATACACAAACAGACAAACAGACTCCAACTATACCGTGCTGTTCTCCACCTAATAATTATAGGTTCATATCTCTTTTTTGCTAGTATCATGCCTGCATGTGCAGGGAAGCATTAAGTGGTGTTATCCAATATACATGCAGTTTGGGATTTGTAGTGACCTTATCTTCAGGTTGAGTCCCTCAACCTATAGCTGATTGGTTTTAGTCAGATGCTCAGTACCTTCTAATCAAGCTCAGCTTAAAGGCACCTTATGTAAAAATGTTAAAATCTTAGCTTATTGATAGCCTCTGAAAGGAAGAATGTGAATTGTGAATTCTCATTCTTCTCTCCTCTAGGCAGTTTTGTCTGAATCAAAGCATTTTTTCTCTAATTTTTGATTGTTGACTTTCTTGCTTCGTTCATCACCCTTTTTCGATGATTTGGACTTGGAGGAAGAGGAAAGGAGAGGGAATGGTGAGAGTGAAGTGAAGGAGGAAGGAGAAGGTTTTACTAACCCTCTATTTGTTTGCATTTACCTTCATCCCCCCAATCCCATCAAAGTGTTAGTCTTTATTTACTTTCTTTCTTTAGTTTTCTTCCCCCTTCGCATGTGTATATGGAATGTTTCAGATTCTTGGGAACTACTTATGGTTTTAGGCTAGTAGCTAATTTCGAAGGCATTTTTTTTTTCTGTATACTTGGATTCGCCCCTTTGATTGATTTTTCTTTTCTCAATAAAAGGAAAAGATTGCCAAAATTTTTCCTTTTACCTCCGCTGGTGTGTGTGTGTAACAATATGGTAGCCACTAGGTCATGACTTAAAACCTTATTGGACTTTGCGGAAATTGTGGCTTCTATGTTAACAGAGATGTATGGCACATATGCTTCTACTTGCTGGTCCAGGAGTTCTTATTTCAACCTTCTGCCTTGGATCTGCTCTGAAGGTATTCCACCTTATTTGCTGAGAAAAATGGTTTCTTATTCTGTAATTACTTTAGCTATATTTACCCTGCAGCTCATTTTTCCATATGAGTGGAATTGGACAACATCACTGTTGCTTGGAGGACTTCTGAGTGCTACTGATCCTGTGGCTGTTGTGGCTTTGTTGAAGGAGCTTGGTGCAAGCAAGAAACTGAACACTATAATTGAAGGAGAATCCTTGATGAATGATGGGTATTTATTTAGAAATTTATTCTTTGAACTTTTGTTATTATGCTGTACAAAACACTCTGCATATTATTTGATATATCAGATATGTGAAGCCAACATGTTGCTTAAAGTATCAAATATTTCATTTTGTTTCATGATGTCTTTTACATATTTGCTATTCTATAATTGTGGTTGATTTGTGTGTCCAGGACAGCAATTGTGGTCTATCAGTTATTCTATAAAATGGTCCTGGGGCAGAGCTTTAATTGGCAGGCCATTATTGAATTTCTGGCCAAAGTCTCACTTGGAGCGTAAGTATCATTCATTTTCCTTGAACAACTGTGACGGATGTTTTTCTGGTTTTAAGACCCTCTTCTTGGTTCAGTGTAGGCATCGGTATTGCTTTTGGGTTAGCATCTGTATTGTGGCTTGGATTTATCTTCAATGATACTGTGATAGAGATTGCGTTGACACTTGCTGTGAGCTACGTTGCTTACTTCACAGTATGTTTCTTTCGAAACTTTTGGACACCAATTTTATTAGTACTTTTCATTAGCATTTCAGTCACGTACCCATACACATTGGCAAGATTCCATTATTGCAATCTTTTTTAAAATCTTAATGATAACTCAAGGTTTCTTAATTAAGAGCTTCAAATGACAACCAAGATTGAAGAGCTAAATCTTGAGTCTCAATACTTGTTTGGCTTCATTTTTTCCTTTTTTTCCCCTATTATCTCTCTCCATTCTCTTGAAGTTTTTTGGTTTCTGTTGATCTGTTCACTTTTTCTTTTTTTGCTCTGCTTGTGACAGACAAGAATCCCATAATATTCTGGTTCTTTTAATTTATTTTATATTTTGCTCTCAATGCAATTACTTAAGCAACTGAGCTTCCAATCTTATTTTTTTATATAGGCAAGAAACAACTTACATAATAGAGAAAAAATATCAGGTTAAAAAAGTCATGAGAAACAATCAAATCTTAAGTTTTAGCGAGGGCATGATTGAATTTTGTAGCCATGACTCTCCCACATCGAGAAGGTCCAAGTTTAAATCCCCATCCTCTAAATTAACCATTAAAAAGTAAAATAAGAAAAAAAAAATCTTTGGTTCAGAAACCTTTTTTTCCTTTTTTTGTGTTCATCTTCTAGGGAATTCTATGGGAATAAGCCGTTCATCTTTTTCTCAGATATCACATACTAAAGTTTCAACCATTAACAAACTAAATCTAGCATCATGATTTTGTATATTTGAGTTTGGAGACTATCTATTTGTCACCAAGCTTAATCTTGTTATCAACGATTTTTTTCCATCAGTTTATTTTCTTATATTTTTCGTGAGTAAGATGCATCTTTCTTATGCTAGTTGTCGAATGTAATGGCATATAGCATATGCTGAAAGAGCTTTATGGACGAGATATTAATCTGCATTTTATGTGATAGGCTCAAGAAGGTGTTGATGTTTCTGGTATTTTGGCAGTGATGACTTTAGGAATGTAAGTAGAACAGCTCTATATGATTCCTTTACTAATTCAGAAAAAGAAATCTCTTGAGACTTTGATTTATGGACAGGTTTTATGCTGCTGTTGCAAAGACAGCCTTTAAGGGTGATGGTCAGCAGAGCTTGCATCACTTTTGGTATGCTTTGTGTCTTTCTAGTTTAGTGTAATTTTCTGTCTGATTAATGATTTCAAAGGTGAAAGTGGAGTATGCAGTTTTTTCTAATATGTCTGAATTATTTTGTTGATAAAAGAAGCAAGAAAAGCCATTTACATTATGCTGTGCAATGTCTACTTTGATCACTAGTAATATGGGATGTCTTAGTGGAATTATATGCATCTTTGATTTTTTGAGATATCTGTAATATGTTTTCAGGAATAACCTTCTTGGACCTTTTACCTTAACTTCATTATTCTCTTTTTCCCTTTTTTCCTTCTTCAGGGAAATGGTTGCTTATATTGCAAATACATTAATTTTCATCCTGAGGTAAGACCTTACTTTAGCATTTAAGATCCTTCATCTTGTGATTTAACTCATTTCTGACTCATAGATATATATATATATATATATATATGCAAAGAGTATGAAGGAGGACTTTTTAGAATTTTGCCCTTTCTGAAGTAGAGTGTGGATCTGCTTCTTGTATTTCTTAGCTGGTACTGATATTATTTCTTTGTTTCATTTTTGAATCAATTATTTGTAGCAAAATAATGCTGGTTCTTAATACTTAACAGTTGAATTTCTAATTAAGAATCTTTTACAGTTCTGATTTACTATGCAGTTGCTTTGAAGGTTAGAATTGAGTATAGCTGGTCAAGTACTACAAAGGTTAGAATAAGTCCCATCAGTGAGACTAGATAACAGATATCAGAAATAATATTGAGGCATCATGCCTAAAGGTCTTAATCATCACATCCAAGAAGATGGATCTCACATCTAACAATTGTAAATGGTTTCAAAGAGCTTGTGTTCTTCACAGAGAAATAATATAAGCTTTTCTGAATGATCTTTTTCAACAGAGTGAAGACATCTAAAATACCTTTACAAAACTGTATGAAGATGTTTCAAAAAGTATAAGCCATCAGTTTCACTCATCAATAAGATGAAGAAGAAATAATACAAACTAGTTCCTTGATTGCAATGCCTTTGAAGAAGTGGTTAAGGTGTTCCCTTACATTCTTTGCTCTTAACCCCAAAATTCATGAAGTTTGTTCAAACATAGAATGGGGGTTTTATCTTAAGAGGAGATCTCAATTGTTGTTGATACTTAAGTTTTTTATTTGGAAAAAGAAGTCTTTGCTCTGCTGAAGGAAAAAAATATTTTACTTATGTAAAAGATATTTAGGTTCCCCTTATCACAAAGCTTAACTTTTTATGTTGGAGAGTAGTGAAAATGATTGAATCTTCTAAATCTACTAGAAGGAGATGTAAAGGAGTTCTTTATTGTACTTTAATCACATAGAAATTTGCAATTTGGCAGCTCATTGTCATTTCATATATATTTGTTTTTTTTCTGTTGGCCAATACATATATGTTTTGTCTAACATCTGACATCATGAAAGCAATCAAAATAACTAATAGAGTTGTACACTAAAATCAGACTAGCAGAAAAATTAGAGACACAAGGGAGTGGAGGCACTTATTTTATTTTTTGCCCTATCTGCTTTCAAAAGGGGGAAAATGATTTCTTGATTAGTTTGTTTCCTTCAATGAACTATAACATTTTGAGTGATAAAAAATATCTTACATTAACTAAGATATTGTTTTTTCTCTTGCTTTTGCAGTGGAGTTGTTATAGCTGAAGGTATTCTTGGCAATGATAAGATGTTTGAGGACCATGGTATTGCTCACTTTTGATTTGTCAAATTTGAAACAAATTATTTTCGTTTCTTTCAAATTTGAAATTGATAATGAATTGCTGCCTTAATTGGGGGTGTGAAAGGCTTTTTCATGTTTCTCTCACCCTTCTGCATTAAGAAATAGGCATATAAATGTCTAACAGAGAGAGAGAGAGAGAGAGAGAGAGAGAGAGAGAGAGAGGCGGGGGAGGGTACAAAATGCATATTGTCCGTGGCCATTTCAGTACAACCACCGATTGCTAATTGATTTTAGTATAGACATGATTATAGCGGTCCAATACTAACAAATGTAAAAGAGGAAAAATTACCATGTGGGACAAAACAAGTTTCTAAAATTGGATATTAGACTTAATATCAGTACCTTTTCATAGCAATAAGCATACTAGAAAAATTGATTACAAAAAAAAAGGAGCCTGCTAAAAATATGTAGAAAACTAAGTGAAGAAACATGCATCAACTTAGAGATCTAACTTTCGGCCAAAAAAACAAAAATTTAGGGATCTTATTTATTAGTTTAAAGAAACTATGATTCTAACTCACTCCTATATTATCCTATAAAAGAAAGCCTACTAAGCTGAGCAAAAAAGAAAGCACACTAAGCTCTATAAAGTTGACATTTAAGGACGTGTGCACCTGCTAAAAATTGCATCTGCCTTGAAGGCTTGAACGTCTTTTGTAACGTCCAAATTAAATTATTCTATTAAAAGTTTTGGATATCTGTTACTCGACAAATGCTGCTTTATATACATCTTCATTTGGAAATTAAGGAGTGATATTACTGTTTTCATGCACTTTTAATAAAATATTTGTATTTGGAAAAGTTTTCAGGTTACTAACTTCTAAAATATTTTCTCTAGATAATTATATTTTAACTATTGGAGTAAAGAAAGTTTTACACCACTAACAGTTCTGTGCTCCTTATCATCTTCTCTTTAAATTGCTTGTCCATTCTTTTCAAGGTTTTTTGTTTTAATATTATTCACTCTTGAAGTAACAAAGTTTCACAACTCTCATGGTTCTAAGCTCTTTATTTCTCTCCATTAAACCACTTTTTCTGTTACAGAACATCATTACTCTGTTTTTGCTTCAGGATATTCATGGGGCTATCTAATTCTTCTGTACGTCTTTGTGCAAATATCACGTTGCATTGTTGTTGGAGCATTATATCCATTTTTACGATATTTTGGATATGGTTTGGATTTAAAGGAAGCTGCCATTCTAATATGGTCAGGGCTGCGAGGGGCTGTCGCATTAGCACTTTCTCTATCAGTTAAGGCAAGTTTGCATAGATTAGGTTGTACAAGTTTACTTATATGTTTATATATTTATATTTTTGTTATAGAATAGGAAATGTGTATATATTCTTTTATTAATTAACGTAATTATAGGAATTAGAAATCACCATAATTATAAGGATTGGGAATGAGAGAATTAAGTGAAGTAGAAATCACCAGGAATCATTAAATTCCCATACCATGAGGTAGTATGGATGTATCAGCTATTAAGTGAAGTTGGTCTTAAGTCTTCTTTGCTGGCAAAGCTGTGGTGTGATAATCAAGCTGCTCTCCATGTTGCCTCTAATCCTGTGTTTCATGAACGAACTAAGAATATTGAAATTGATTGTCATTTTTTTTGTGAAAAGATTCAGCAGAAGTTCATCTTTACAGGATATGTTAAAACTGAAGACCAACTAGGAGATATCTTCACAAAAGCGTTGAATGGACCTTGAGTTGATTATATTCGTAGCAAGCTGGGCATGATTAACATCTATGCTCCAACTTGAGGGGGAGTGTTATAGAATAGGAAATGTGTAAATATTCTTTTATTAATTAACATAATTATAGGAATTAGAAATCACAATAATTATAGGGATTAGGAATCATCATAATTATAGGGATTTTATTTTCTTTATTCTTTTCCTATTTTAGAGATATTTAGGCTGTATGTATAGATGATGTATTGTGAAAGAAATATGCTGAGTTTTCTCTTCCTAAATAACAATTTTAAATGAATTCAACTTCTTGATGGCTGATTATACATGCTTACAATTGGTATTGAATGTATAATTTTTTGTGGCAATAAATTGCACATTTCGTTTACAATATTTGATTGTAACTTTGTTATGGACCAACATGCCATCTAGTATTGAAACTTTGGTTTCTTTACAATGTTCATGTAGCATAGCATTTCTTCCTAAGAATATAACTGGCCAAAGGTGAGCTTTGTAGCACATTCTTCTCAAGCAGTTTAATATTTACTGTATAAAGCAAATAAAATGCACTATCATCTATATGCATTGCTATGACTGCTATATCATGTTAAGGTAGAAGTATTTTCCATGTGTTGTTAGTATTTTAATTTTAATTTGTTAAATTCTTGATTGTTTTTAGCGTGCCAGTGATCGCTTACTGAATCTCAGTTCTGAAACAGGAAGCCTGGTAAGTTTTTGCAACGTGCATCCTGATCATATTGTAATACTTGGAAGTGGCATGGGGTGTATAACTGGAAAATCACATTGATATTTTTAATTTACTGCAGTTTGTTTTCTTCACCGGTGGAATTGTATTCTTGACACTTATTGTCAATGGATCAACTACACAGTTCATTTTACATTTTCTTGATATGGATAAACTATCAGCAGCCAAGGTAATTGCCCAATACTTCCCTGAATATTTTAAGTCCCTCCACCCCACATGGTGTGCTAGTTGCTCTAAATATTCTAATATTGAAAGATTTTGATGGATAGTGTTTTGAGCTTATTACATACTACTTTTGGCAGAAAATCTTGCACTCTAGGCTAGTGGTTGGATGAATATCTAAATCCTTTTTAGAATTGTTTCGTTGAGCATCCAACCCAAAATTGATTTGCAACGGGTGGAGGGTTCAACCTGAATATATGACTATTGCAAACTTAATTCTTATCTGATTTGGGATAATACTATTTAACAATCTCACTCACTTGTAGGCCCAATACTAACAAGTTAAACAAACAGGCCTAACACGTGGACAAACAAATGAGGGGCAACAAGCAACAACGGAAACAAACTAGGCCTCTGATACCATGTGAAGCATGTAATGTAAAAATAATTGGCAATAGTTAGAGCAGCCCAACTTGAACATATGTCCACATCAAACTCAAAACTGATTTGGGATAATACCATTTAAAATATATTATGCTGAAATTCTTCAATGGGAATTCTCGTGGTATGCAAAGGTGATAATGTTATTTAATGGAACCGATAAATCTTTTGATAATTTTAGATGAGATGTAGTCAATTATAACGATTATTAAAATCCTATATCATTGCTAAAAGCAATTAACTGGAAAAAGTGCTCTTTTCCTAAATGGTGCATCCAGCAATTTCTGAATTCAAAAGTATAGTGTATAATTGCGTAAAATTCGATCATTAATATCATGTTAGACTTTTGGGCTGAGTTTGGGCGGTTTAAATGTAAGTGTCTTATATACTTGACATATATTATGGGTGCTTATGCTTAATTTATTAGTTGCATTTCTAATTGGAGGTTGAATTTTCTTTCTTTTTCTTTTTTTTGGGTACGTTCCAGACGAAGAACATTGTTTGATGTTTTTTTATCTTTTCCATCACTTTGGTTGTAGTATCCTATTTCTATTTTGCATTTAAATTTGCTTCTACTGATGACAGAAGCGTATATTGGACTACACAAAGTATGAAATGTTGAACAAGGCATTAGAGGCTTTTGAAGACCTCGGAGATGATGAGGAACTTGGACCTGCTGACTGGCCTACGGTAAAGAGATATATTACAAGCTTAAACAATTTGGAGGGGGACCGGGTGCATCCTCATATTGCATTGGACCCTACAAATCTGAAGGATATAAGAATACGGCTTTTAAATGGTAAATAGCTCACTTGTTTTTCCTCTTGCTACTCAATTTTCTATTATTCATGTAATGATTGTCAGTGCAAGAGTGCTTCCTGTATTTCTGCTCAATTTTAATCATTGATGCATGGATCCTCAGGGAGCTGGATTTCTATGTAAAGAGGAAGAACCTAAATCCTGCCAGCTTTTCCCTCTGTCATCTTCATCTTTCTTTATGACACAGGCTTTTATAGATTCTTTGTGGATGAGATATCATGGATTGGCATAATGGTTTTAATATAGCAAGTACAAAGACTTTGTTTTCTAAGTATCAAATGGTGCTTTCACTTACGATGTATTTCACCAATCAGTTTTATTCCTTAACTCCCTGCTAAAATTACTTTTTTATTTATAAAATTCTGGGATCACACGGTGTCTTCTCCAAGGATCTCTCTGATCACTCTATTTTGAGAATTATGGTGTAACTGGCTACTCGTTTTATTGCCTTAACTTTGTCCAGGAATGGCAAACCCTGCCAGCATGCTCTTGAATATTAAAATGTGATTCAACTCAAATTGTTGCTTAATAGTTGTGCTGTAGAATGCTACTTACTCTATTTAGAAGTGACTCTCCTAGCTAATTTAAGGGCTGAAAATTCTTCAAACAGGTGTTCAGTCAGCTTACTGGGGGATGCTTGATGAAGGGAGAATCACACAGAGTACTGCAAATCTTTTGATGCAATCTGTAGATGAAGCTATTGATGCTGTTGATGCTGCATCTGATGAACCTTTATGTGATTGGAAGGGCTTAAAATCTAATGTTCATTTCCCAAATTATTACAAGTTTATCCAGACAAGCATGTTCCCACAAAAATTAGTTACATATTTCACTGTGGAAAGGCTGGAATCGGCATGCTGTGTTTGTGCTGCATTTCTTCGAGCTCATAGAATTGCACGGCGGCAACTTCATGATTTTATAGGTAATAATCTTCCTGTGGCATAGCCTATTGGCTTTCTTCTCAATGTTCTCACAAAGTTCTTTTCCTCTATTTAGTTTACTTGAATTTTCAACTCTGTGCTCTTATGCATTACTTTTCAAAAATATAGACTCCCAACTTCAAATTATTTTTATTTTTTAGCTGAGAAACATTGGCAAACTTTAGGACATATCGCATGCAACATATAAACGTCACAAGCATTTTCACTGCCTGATTCGAGTGGCTTTTATCTCCTGCTGAGGACGTTAATGGACATTTTTCTTCTTTTCTTTGTAAATCACTTCCTTGCAAAGCCTTAATGTGTAAGTCCTTACAATTTGACTGGGGTGCATTCAAAAGTTAGAAGGGTTGTCATTCTTTTATAACTCATTACATGTTCAGTTTTTGGAATCTTAATGTAGGGAATTTATGTGATATCTGAAGTTGTCTCATGTAAGGTTCTGTAACAGGATGTTACAGATTTAAGTTTGGGGAATTTCCCAACTTTGACTTTCCTTCAAAAACACTACATATTATGGGGGCTTTGTTAAGCACTTATACTCTGGTGACTTTGTCTGACTACAGAGAATGGATAGATGCATGAAAAATTATTATACTTAAGCATTTGGTTCAAAAGATTTTCATTGTGAATCAACATGCTCTCAATCATCAGGATTCCTTAATAAGGAGATAGTGCATTTTCCAGTATGTTTCTCTGGCTATCCAACAAACAAAAGTTCTGTTTTCAGTTCAATAAATTCTTATTTTTGGCATACCTCTAAAGTTGCTTGAGAAAATTATGGTAACTATTTAGTGTGCTTGACTCTGATTCTGAAACCCAAATTTTTAGCGCAAAACCTGTCCTTAACCATTTAACATGGATATCTGCTATCTAAATATTTTACATCCAGTATGTTAAAATTTAAGGTTTCTATTTCTTACTTTATGAAAAATCCGTGACTTCAGAGAATGAGACAATACCATTAAAAGATTTCTGAAAGTATGGCAGCATGAGTTAGCAATAAGTAAGGGAAATAGCGATCCATCTCTAAATATGAATATGCATTTGCACAAAAGGAATGAAGAGCAAAGCTAATGAATGGAACTGGTGAAAGATTTGATTCAAGATGGATCTCCTATCAGGGTGCTGAGAGAAGACCAGGTGGTGAGAAAGCACATAGCATGACTGCATGACATAATACACTGTGAGACATGCTTCTTGACAGAGCCGAATTGTGAAGGAAAACTTATGATGTATACTTTAGCTCTCTGTTTTGTTGAAAGAAAGACAAAAAATGAGGGTAAGCTATGAAAAAAATAGACCATGAAATCATTTCCATCGAAATACACTTAAAATCAGAGGAAGGAAACTACAATTGGTGAAAGTAATATTTTAGTTTTTTCTAGCAGCCTTCATTAACCAACCCTGCTCCAGTTAATTCTGTATGCAAACTTTTTGCACTGAAATGATCAGCTCATTAAACATTTCATATTTTGAGAAATAAAGTGAAGGCCGAAAGGAAAAAAAATCTTTTTGTGAATGTTTGGTTTTTCAAGGAATATGACGATTTGCTTGCCTTGCCTTGCCTTGCCCTTTCTCCTTTGGGAAATGGCCATGAAAAATCGATGGATCTAGTGATGAGGAACACATTTTCTCAATGAACTTATACAAAGATAGAAAGAAAGACAGTTTACTTGTACCATCCGGTCGTTCTGATAATCCAATGGGACATATGGAAAAAGAACTTGTCTCTATAAAGGCACCTGGCCTGCTACTATGTGTTGCTGAATTGGGTATTACTGTGAGAAGGAAATTACTACCTTGGGGTTCAATGCATGGAGAGTAAAAATGCATTTCCTATTTCTTTCTGTATGTGTATGTGTGCTTGCATGCGCTTGCACCTGTGCGTGTCTTTGAAGAGGGAGACAGGTCTGCTATTGGGGCACATTTCTTTTACTTTCAACTGCTGTTTTGGAATTGTTTTTTCTTGCTCTCGTTTTTTATGTTTCCTAGATTTGGATACTTTTCATTGCTATGAGAAAGCTGGGCATTTGGAGGGTGGGATACAGGTGTTATGTTTTAAGCAAGCAGCAGTTCATGAAAAACAACCTATATCTATGAAAGAATATCTTTCTCCAAATCAGCTTCATTTCTATATTCTTTATTTGATCACTAGAGTAACTCAAGTTCTTTAAACAATGTATATATTTCTTATACATTCACTTCTCTGTCTAGGTGACAGTCTTATTGCTTCTGTTGTAATTAATGAAAGTGAGGCTGAAGGCGAAGAGGCAAGAAAGTTCTTGGAAGAAGTCCATTTAACTTTCCCTCAGGTTTGTCAACCATGTCCAATTGTATTTACCCCATTCCATTTCTTGTCTGAATCTCCATATTGTTTTTCTTAATAAGAGAATTTTGAGATTAGTGAGAGGACTATATTATTGTGCAGTCTCTACTATAGCCATATTAAGCTGCACTGAAAACATGTTCAGGTTTTGCGTGTTGTTAAAACAAGACAAGTGACATACTCGGTACTAAACCACTTGATTGATTATATACGAAACCTTGAGAAGGTTGGGTTACTGGAGGAAAAAGAGATGCTTCATCTTCATGATGCTGTCCAGGTAGCTTTTGGTGATATTTGTCAAATTGCATGATTAAGGTGGTTTGTTCCCTGGATATTGTGATTACACTAATAATGTGATATTATTTTTTCCTTTGCAATCTGCAGACTGACTTGAAGAAGCTTTTAAGGAATCCTCCCTTAGTGAAGATTCCAAAAATAACTGATCTGATAAGTGTCCATCCTTTATTAGGGGCCCTTCCTTCTACTGCCAGCAGACCGCTAGAAGCTTCTACAAAAGAAACAATGAAAACACGTGGTGTGACACTTTACAAAGAGGGCTCCAAACCAAAGGGTATTTGGCTTCTATCAAATGGAGTTGTCAAGGTGCCTAAAATTTACACATGCAAGTCAGAGCTTGAGATTAGTTCTTCTTAAATGCAACTTAGTTTTTTTTCTTGGAAACGTGTCTTGAGTTTGAATTGGTCATTTGGCAGTGGACCAGTAAAACCATAAGGAACAAGCACTCACTGCATCCTACCTTTACTCACGGGAGTACATTGGGCTTGTATGAAGTGTTAATTGGAAAGCCATACATGTGTGACATGGTCACAGATTCTGTGGTTCTCTGTTTTTTCATTGAAAGTGACAGAATACTTTCATTGCTAAGGTCAGATCCTGCAGTGGAAGATTTTTTTTGGCAGGTAAAATTATTGCTAATAATTTGGCTATTTAACTCTGGTAATTGTAGCCTACAACTGTGAAGTTGTCAGGGTACAAAGGCTTTGGGACCTTATATGTATCCTAACTTATTACTGCTTGACTCAACTATTCAAGTAAGCCTTAAACTAAACTAGGTGGGTTGGCAACATGAGTTCTTTTTCTCCAAGCTACTTGCTCTTCTGAGGTAGCCAGATGCCAGATTTTCTTCATTTATTGGTGTCATTTGTAACTTCAACTCTGTCTTCTGTATTTGGTTTAATCCAATCTCTGTTCTCTGTACTTTTCCTTCCCCCTCCCAGGAAAGTGCTATTGTCCTTGCCAAACTCTTGGTTCCTCAAATATTTGAGAAAATGGGACTGCAAGATTTGAGAGCTCTTATAGCAGAAAGGTCAAATATGACAATATATATTAGAGGGGAAACGATAGAAGTTCCTCACCAATCCATTGGTTTCTTGTTAGAAGGATTCATAAAACCTTTAAGTGTTCAAGATGAACTTATCACATCACCTGCAGTTCTTTGGCCTTCACACGGGATTCAAAGTTTCCGAAATGCAGATACATCAGGTAACTTCATCTTCCTTATTATTGAATTATTTTTCCTTTCAATCCTTTTCTTTTTTTTTTTCTTTCTGTCCTCTTCCCTCCTAGCCATGATTATTAGTATTTGCTATGGCCTGAATTGACTTATGGACCCTATCAGCTTTATAATGCTTCAACCCACTTTGGTGATAAAATTGAGCTGGCATCTTCCTATTGAAGGCATTAACTACACCCCTTGGCCTATGCATTCCTCTCCTCTGCCTCTTGCTTCGAAGTTTCTACTTCACACTTCCTATCATCCTACTGATTTTACTTCCCACCTTTTCCACCTACCAGAGCATTCTGCACTTCAGGGTGTGTTCCAATCCTCCCCTGTAACACTCCTCCATTCTACTTCACTCATTTGCAATGTAACCTTATCCGACATTCCTGCTTGGTTTCCAAGCAAGCGGTAAGCCATGAGACCAACCTGTTCTATAGCCAAAGTCGACAATCCCTATAGAAATAAAATTCATGCCTATAAAAAATTTGAAACCCAAATGTTATCCAGGAAGAGCACCTAAATTCATCTTCTTGGAACTCTTTAAGAAACATTTTGTTATCTAGAATTTGTCTAGGAATTCTTTTATCACTCATTAACTTCTGAACTGATACTTCTTGTAGGAATATTCTTGACTATCTAGCTAATGCGTGAGTCTCCATATTCTTGCATTTACTGTCACTAGACCAGTTATTCTAGTTTTTACTTCTTACTCTTTACCTATGATACACATTAAAAAGGGGGAAAAGGAGGATGGCAACATTGGTTTTTTCTAGGAAACTTCAACTTCTTGTTACAGGTTCAATAGAAGAAGTGTAATATAATATTTTGAATGCCTGACCCTTGCCATCGCTGGCACATTTCACTGGTTTATCTTTACTTCATTGTAATTCCAATCAAAATCTATGCAAAAAATCATAAAACTAGGATAAGTTTTTGTTAAACAGAAACAGATTTGGTATTGGTCACAATTTGAAAGACATCTCTCACTTTGTATTGATGTATTTTTAAGTAAGTGTTAATTCTCATAATCAATTGTTATATAAAAGATCCTGAAAATGTCATTGGACGATTGTTAGAGAATATTTTTGGTGATCATTGGAAGCTTAAAAGATTAATGCCTACCAACTTTAGTTATAGTTAGTTCTCGAGGGCTTTTGTTCCGTTGTTCCATAGAGCATATTTAGGATTGTGGGGTATATTAATTATCATTTTTCGAGGTTAATTTGGCAGGTCTTTTTGAAAACAGTTGATGAATTAATAACAAACTTGTAATAAAATATTAGAAACTGGTATAATGAGCTATGGAAACAACAGATTCTAAAATTTAAGAGATCCATTTTGATTTCTTTGATAAAATAATGAACTGCGCAGAGATTTGATTCTGGAGAAATGGAAGTATGCTGTTGACTTGTGCTTAAAATTATGGCCTAAGTTGAATCATCTAATTCACCTTTTACATTTACTAGATTTAGTGATGGAAATTGTAATTAGATTCACAACTAATAACCCCCGCTGTGAAATTAATAGGGCCAAACGGAACTTAATTGCTGTTTCATAAATTTAAGTATTCTATACTCCTTTTGCGGTGAAGAATATCAAGTTTGACTAGTGATGTTTAATGAAACCAGGTGACACACCGGCTAGTTTTTCTCATCAACAATCCTGGAATCAATTTGAGACAAAAGGGAGCATAATTTATCAAGCTGAGACAAGAGCAAGAGTAATCATTTTTGATATTGCAACACTTGATGCTGATACTGTTCTGCAGAGAAGTTCATCCTCATTCAATCATTCCCATAGAACTTTAAGCAGAAAACATGGAGGTCTTATGAGTTGGCCAGAACATTTCTACAAGGCAAAACAACATGTGCAAAATCATGGAGCAACTGATCAACATGCAAACAGATTGTCTGCTAGAGCAATGCAGCTAAGCATCTTTGGCAGCATGGTATGTCAAGTGGATGAATTGATTGCTCCTAAGTCAACATACACCTTTATCTTTAAATTGAATTGTATACCAGCAGGCAGAAGTCAATTTCCTCTTTTTCTTATTTTGTCGATTATGTTCAATTTCCTCTTTTCTTATTTTGTCGGTTATGTTTATAGTATCATGGAGTCCGTTCAGTGGACGCTAAGTGACTGCCACTGAGTGATACTTTAGTCACTGAAAATATCCATTTGTGCTCTTTCTTGTGTGTTTTTTGTTCTTTTTAATCTTTTTATTTCTTTTACTCCACCTCTTTCTTTTTATATTTGGTTGGGGGAGGTGTCAGAAATTCTTCATACCTTTCATTTCTTGAAAATAGTCATAATATAGGCCTTGATTTTTTATCTAACTGCCCTTTTGTTGTTTCACTGACAAGGTTGATGTGCGACGGCGCAGCCGAAGTTTATCAAGGATGAATCTATTTAAGCCAGCACACAGCCTGTCATATCCAAGAGTTCCCTCATATCCTGGCCATCCGCTTGTCTCTGCCAGGTCAGAAGGGGCTGCAACTCTAAGGAAGAACCTTGAAACAAGAAAGTTTACAGGACAGATTCCCCCACCACAAGTGAAGGATTCACACGCAAAAGAGGGTCATGTAGATGATGATTCTAGTGATGAATCTGGTGCTGAGGAAGAAATCCTGGTAAGGATTGATTCACCTAGCAGTCTATCTTTCCGCCAGGCTTCTTGAAGGTTTTTCTATGTCCCAATAATCATGGTTGTGATTTCTTTCTGTACTGTTGTATCATTATAGATCCTGTTGAGTGTCTTTATGAGTTATATAATAAGATATATGCCATCTGACTCAAGCTAGTATCTTTAGTTTTCTTATGAATGAAAGCTTGATTCAAATTGTATCACCACTTTGTTCCTCCATTGAACTTTAGTAGTCAATGAACTCTTGTTTCTTTTCAATTTCTAAAAGAGAGGTGGGGTAAGGGAAGGCGGTGGGGGTGGAGGTTTGTCTTACGGAATGACCTCTTTCCAGGCCCCTGGAATTAAGATCGAAGCTAACTGGAGTATGGAAATACTGCATTTTGAACCGAACATTGTTCAATTGTTATTTTTCAGAGCATAGGTGAATTAGAAGAAATAGCTGTGTTTGCTGTCATCTCCTTTTTGAGAAAACTTCTGAGTCGTAAAAAGGAAGGTGATTTCTTTCATAGTCACTAGTTTTGAATACAGTGGGTAGTTTGAAACAAAGGTCAGTATAAACCAGTAACTGGACTAAACTTTTCGATATGCAAGTTTCATACTTTATAGGTGAATGAATGAAATTGCAATAATGTTCTAACTTCCCTGTGCTGTTTTAACTAGAAGTACAAAGTTTATGACAACAATGGCCTATTCCTTTTAGTCTTAGAAAGCAAAATGCTGAATGAAACCTTTCTAAATGCTGCCATGCCATGAACATTCATGAATAAAAGGAGCTGGTTTCTTCAACTTCCTGTAAGATTCTTGTAACTAAAGTATAATTACAAGCATGAAATAACCTGTGTAAATTGGGAAATGATCAAACTATGATCTGGTATGGCTTGTTCAAAGCTTCTTTAACTTATGCAGTAATTTTTTCCTGTTTGATGTGGCTGTTACAATCAACTCTTCAAGCCTCATAAAACATCCCAACCTCAAGACGCTGTGGTAGCGGCACGCCAAGAGCAGGCAGTGCAGGCCTACAATTATTGTGCAACACTTCATAAAAGGCAAGCATGAATCTGTCAAACAAGCTGCTATTCTTGCCTATGTGAAACCTTGCCTTCCCTCGAATATGAATTACGCCAGCCATTTTTGCCTCTCTCAATTCTGAGATCTCCTCTTGAACCTGTGAAGGATCAGAATCTAAACAACTAGAGCAGTTTTCTATGTGAACACGCAAGCTATCAGTAACTTGACTAACAAAGTCATCTCCTTCAAAATTTAGGGAATCAGCATAGCCATACTGAATCACACACGCATAAACTCCTTTAAGGCTTAACTGTTTTACCACAATCCTCTCTTGTGGAGCAACTTTAGGAACCAGTATATATCTAAGGGTTGTAAAAATAGTGACCTTGTGAAGAGATCTCATGTTTTTCACATAATGTCCGAGGATGGGTGTCAATCCATTTTGTATATTCGTGTAAAAGAAGCACAATCCTGGAACCCTTCGCACGCTTGGGTCTGATAATAGCACTCCAAGTCTTTCCATGTCTATCCTGTGAGTGAGTTCGTACTCTATCTTCCTCTGTCTCCCATAGTACCAACCAAACATAATGAAGGCAAGAATAAAAGATATGGCAAATGGAATCCATCCACCTTCAGGAATTTTGGTCAAAACAGCACTGACATAGACGCCTTCCATTGTAAAAAAAATGAAGAAGTACATCGCAACCAGCCATGGTGGCGTTCTCCATATAATGATCATGACTAGTGTCAGCAATATGGTAGTGATGAGCATGACTAGACTAACAACTACACCTGAAAGAAAGATCTTCTAAATTTGTATGATTCTTCATACTTAAATATACATAGTTAAATATTTGAAATCAAAGAATAATAATAATATTAAGATGACACAAGAGACACCATTTCTGGTGAACATAACTACAAAGCTTCAGTTTAATTAGCCATTAGCCACTATTCTTCAACATGATACGGTACTGGTGAGATGAGACGTTATTCAGTACCAGAAAATTGTTTAATTAATCAGCAAACAGCAAGAGATTTGTTAAAATTTTAAGCAATTAAAAGTAGCTGTTAAATGCAATCAAAAGCAAAATGGTGAGGGGTTCTTTTTACCATACCAAAAGCATTGCCAATATCTTGTCCATCTCCAAATATAAGTATAACTCCAACACAGAAGACCATAAGGATGTAATTGACTTCTGGAGAGTAGACTTCTCCCTCTTTGTTGGATGATGTGTGTACCACCTTGACCCGAGGAAAGTAACCCAGCACAACAGATTGCTTGATGAGAGAAAAGGTGGCTGATATAAGTGACTGGCTTGCCACAGTTGCAGCCGATGTGGCTATGATAAAGATTGGCCAGTAAACTATTTTTGGTATAGACTTGTAAAATGCATCCTTATGATCGCTGGGATTCTTGATCAGATATGCTGTTTCTCCCGCATATGTCAGAACCAGTGATGGATATATCGTAAACAAGAAAGCTACCTGTAAGAAAGGAGTGAGGAGGCCATTTTAGGCACTGAGAAGGAAGCCTAAGAGGTGGTACAAGTTATATGTAATTACCTGAATGGAACTTCTGTTAAAATGACCCAGGTCTGCAAACAATGCTTCAGAACCTACATAATATTTTTAACCAGATAAAAGGCTACGGAAATCAGTTTTATGTTTGACAAGGAAACAAAATCTTAAATGATGCAAATTAATGTCTGTGCTTCCTGATCCATCAAATTTGCAGTCAAAAACAAAAGCAGCTAATGACGCAAAGTGATTCCCACACTTATAATCAACTGAAGGATTTATCTGAGCTCTGTGACTGATGCAATTCATTTTCTACCATCAAATATTAGTCTCTACTAACGTACATGCACTTGTTATCCTACCCATTTGTACCGAGTTAAAATGGATGTAACTGGTGTCACCTACAGGACAAATGGAAGCCTTCACATGTTCCAGGAAGGAGCCAGTATGAAATCATGAATGCAACTTATCACCTGTTATGATCGTAAACCAGCTCATCAAATCATTAGTCACATCTAGTTGCTCACAAATGTTCCTGCAGCAATATTTATTCCTTCTCATCCCTCTTTAAATTTCCTTCAAATCTACGAGGTTATAACCATAATATACAATTTGCAGGTAGTGGTTGGTGTTTGTCATACTCAAAAGTGGTAATCTCATACATGTAAAACAAGATAGAAACAATCAAGTAACTTAGTTTAATAATAATGACATAAAACTTAATAATAGAGGATTACCTGTGATGCAGAGGATGGTACCGCTAAGCATCAGCCAGCCTTCTTTTCCATTTCTCCAGAAGAAACGGATAATATAATGTGGTGATAAAGCCTTGAATATGCTGGGGTAGTGATGTATAATGCTATAAATTCCAACAAGTGGGGTACTCAAGGTCCATGCGCCCATGATGGGTGAAAACAGAAAACTCACTCTGGAGGTGCCAAATTTCTGAAGCAGGAACAGTACAAAAAGAACTACTGCAGAAAGAGCTTCAACTAAAGCTGCAATTCACATATAAGCAACTTGTAAAGCTAAAGGAGGATAAATGCTCACCTATAACTAAAATCATGACCTGCAATAAGATTATAGTCGATGAAGCTGTTATCTGATATACATTATACTCATAAAACTTCCAAAGCTCTTGTTTAAGTTTCCCATATGATAGCTTTTCTCGTACCCCAAAAAAAAACCAAAAAACATAAAAAGGAGGTAGTATCAAAAGTGAATCAAACAGATATGATAATCAGTTTCTGTTTCTTTTTATTTGTTTATTCATTTTGAATCTTAACAGTTATTTATGGCATATTAGACTCTGATAACACAAAGAACAGACTAATTGAGAGAATACCATACTCAGATGATAGCTTCTTATCACAGCATACATCTAACAAGGGTGGGATTAAAAGCTGAGTAGAAAGGCATCAATCCCAGAGCTTGAAAGCTTTAAATACTTACATTTAGAAACAGAAGGAAAGGGTGCTCTTAATCCATCCATTGCTGATAACACTGTCAAAACATTTGAAAGTCAAATGGAAATACTCAAATAATTACTAATAAAACAACAACAAAAAACCAAACATACCTGAGATTGCTGGAGTAAGAATACCGTCGCCAATTAGCATACATGTACCTAACATAGCAACGAAAAGCAACAATCTTCTGGCAACTATACTTCTTTCAAACACTTTGCCAAGTCTGCTTTTCCCTTTAGTCCCCTCATGAAGAACAGATCGTGTGCGACTGGAGTTTAAATAAGAATGTTTAAAAGAAAGGATTCCAATATTCATATTTCTACAAAGTAATGAATACAAGGCAAATGTTCCACCTGCATCCAATCAGTTATTAGCCAAGTCAGGAAATCATGTGCTGTGGTGCTTAAAAGAAATGTAAAATTTAAGCTCCTGTTAATGGAAAGTTGAGATAAAATCTCGAAGAAACTAATAAGTGAAAATGTTTTGACCATGAGAATTAGAATTCAAATCATATTATCCAACCAATTTATGTTGTGAAAGAAACACAGAATGAGGACTGCAAATCCAACAACTATCTGGGCCTTGCCCCATAAGCATAAGCGCATCCAAGAAACCAATAAGCATAAGCACTTAAACCCAGCAAGTGAAAAGAGAACATCTAATTATAAAGAAAACATCCAATTTATCTTGCTTAAAACAGATAAAGGGTCTTAGAAAAGAAACCAGACAGAAACTAAATATAGAATAAACCATGCTGGCTAGCTCATAATCACGAAAATTTGAATGTTAGCGAGACAAATTTTTTACATACCTTCACCCTGATCATCTGCCTTAAGAGCTATACTGGCATACTTGACAACCCCAATGAGAGTAAGAGTCCAAAACATGATGCTATAGATTCCCAAGTAGTCTTCTTCAGTTGGAGAATTTAAAGTCATTGATGGATATACATAGAGTGGGGATGTTACAAGCCCTCCAAATACAACTCCTAGAGTCTTGTACGCAAGTATCAGATTGCTCCAACTAAAAGTGTCCTGATTTCAAGAGAATATGTCAATTTATATATTTGGTTTCCAATCCATTAAATTTTCAAAAACCACAGATAGAACCAATAAAAAAAAAAAGGAAACGTCCGAATTATAAGCCACTCAAAACTCATCAGGTTGCAATATCTGAACTTGCTGGTCCATGTTAAGCGTATAACAGTGATCAAAATGCGGGATGAAAAACCAACTATACAGTCAAAAAAAAAAGTTATTCCAAGCCGAACTGATAGAGAAAGAGATAGAGAACAGATATAATGAACGCATAAACCAGAAACTCAAAGTTTGGAAACAAGCCATTGCAAGAAGAATCGATCCGTTGAAGAAGAAGAGCAATCTATACATATACGTGTGCAACAGACACGAGAGGAAGTGAAAACAATAGTGAGAAAGAGAAAGTACGTTGTTGTCAGTAGACTGAACCATGGCGGTGCTGCCTTGGGGGCAGTGAAGATAGTCGCTGTGATGACCATTGGTAGAAGCAGAATCAGCAACTACTTCAGTTAGAGCCGCCTCTGACTGTATCTCCATTCTGATGAATGTGGAGCTTTTGCTCTAACTTAAGAAACCACAGAAACACACACATATTATATACACAAAGACTCCGCATTTTTGGGAAACTATTCCCGAAGGGTAATTAATCACTGCATTTTTAGCACATGGGGGGTACCCATTGATTGAAGTTATTAAACCTTTACATTTTTATTAAGAAAGGATAAATATATATATATATATATATCTTGAAACCTTATTTTATTTTAAAAATGATAAATTTCAAATTGAGTAATTTAAGTTTCTGAAATTTTTTTAATTAAAAATTATTAAATAAATTAAACCCGAAATCTCAAAACCGATAAATTATTAGAGTTTAATGAATAGGTTAATAATATGTAAAAGTTTCATCATAATTTTCAATTAAAATATTTGTTCTAGTAAATTATATATTAGCAATTATTCAAAGTTTTGTGTATTTGACTATGCAACAAACATTACGTATACACTTTTTGTTTATTAAATATAAGGAATTTTAAGAGGGAAAGGAAATGAGATTGCAACCTTATCATATATCACACCTGCGTAAACGGAGGTAACCACCACCAAGTTTAGCATAAGTTGTTACACACTCTATCAATCGGTCATTTTCAATTCTATTTAATTTTATTCTCTCGTTCTTAGTCTGAAACTTTATTAAGTCAAGCTAACATCCTATAGTTCAAAAGAATTATTAAAGACGAAAAGGACAAAAGGAAAAAGAAGTGAAGAAAGTTGCATGTGGAAACGTGGTTGGACGAATCGTGGGTGATCACTAACATAGTTGCGTTCCGTGGTCCGTCGTACTCTAATGCATTTAGTTTGTAAATTACATTTTCTGGTTTATTGGAAACTTTGTGGGCTTTAGTGGAAGACTCCACCAATCACTTTAAAAGTGAAAATGAAGTTTATTTTGTCTTCTACCTGTGTTGGGATCCGAGTTGGGTTTTTGGGTATTATCTTAAAAATTTTAATGTGTTGTTATTCATTTTAAATGAATTCTTTTACGAAAATAGCACTTAATTAGTACTCGCTTGAGGTTAAACCTCTCACTCTCCCTATTCCAAATCCCAACAACTGATTTGGCAAAAGTATTAATTATGCAGAAAGCTGCAAGAAAATTACACTCAGTGCCCATTTTAATTTCTCTGATGCAGAGGTTTTAAAAAATATATTTAACATTTGGTGTGTAAGACATTGGAAGGGCTTGCTTCATTTTCTTTTTCCACAGTAGGAAAAAAAGTAGTGTTTACATTTATTTTGCGTTATCATGTAGAACGTGTTTAACGAGAGGCCGCACATCCACTCGTGATATTGATTCTTGCTTTGACTAAGAGGGGGTTTGGTATTCTGGAGGCCTTCTTCTTTCTTTGTAATTAAATGGATGTGATGATTTTATAATGTTTGATTTGTAAATAAGTAAAGGAAATGTACTTGCAATTGTAACGTTATTACGCTGAGGTGAGAGAATGCCATTCCTTCAACACAAGGAAAGTTAAAATATTTTTTTCCCCGACACGCCCTTTCTGTTTTTTCTTTTTCTTCTTCCTCCTCCTGCTCATGTGCACATTTTACTAAAATCCTCTTGTGCAAGATGGTGTTGGATGAGAGCTAATCATACATCAAATGTAAATAAAATATAATAAAAAAAATAAATTACACGTTACTTTCTTAAGATTTTTTTTATGTCAAATCGAGTATGAACTTTAATGAAATTGAAAGAATATGATCATATCACTTTACCTTAACAACAAATGTTAATGAATCTTTTGTTAAACCACCAAATCAGCCTTGAAAAGTTCAACCACCTCAGCTCAGTTGTTACAAACCTGTTTAAGGATTCATTGTGCAGCCTCTAATAGTGATCCACACCAATGAATGAGAAAATCCTTCTTTAAGGATTGTGAGTGCTAAGCCTTGACAATGTGCTAGTAAATATAAGTTTCATAAACTCATAATCCACACAAAATTGTAGAGCTTAACACACAAAATTGAGTGAATGAAAAACCCTTTTTCTTCACACAAGAAATTCTAATGTGCCGTTCACTTCTTTTTCTTTTTAGTCATTCTCCTCTTTTTGTTTGGAGGCTATAATTAGGTATTTATACCTTAGATTAATTTTAAACCCTAAGTACAAAACTATTTTGTAATTGCTAATTAATCCAATAATTTAAATAAATAATTTTATTAAGTCCTTTAGAAGCCCAATTAACTTAATTGTTTAATTTAATCAATTAGGCCAAATAACTTAATTAAACAATTTAATTAATTAAGCCCAACAATTTAATTAAACAATTTTAATCAATTAGGCCCAAAGACTTAATTAAACAAATTTAATCAATTATGCCTAATAACTTAATTGTTTAATTTAATCAATTAGGCTCAATGACTTAATTAAACAATTTAATTAATTAGGTCCAATGATTTAATTAAACAATTTAATGAATTAGGCACAACTTAATTGAACAATTTTAATCAAGTGCATGAGAAGTTCATAACTTCTAATTTGATTAAGTCCAACTTAATCACCTCTCCCATTTTATTTTCAACATTCATTTTAGGTGTGTGACCCATTAAGCTTCTAACATGTTGGCAATGAACTCAATATATAATTCTTAAGTTAAACTTAGAATTAGATAAATTTAAACTACTTTAAATTTATCAGTAACCAAGTTAACTACCTAGAGTTCATAGACCAAGATTGAGATCTAGCAATCCATCATGGCCACCCAAATGTTAGAAAAGTCAAGATAGTTTGACTCAACCTTTCAGTGATCAGCCTTTCAATGTATTTCATTCCCTCATCATATATCCCAAAGATGATAAGAGCATGGTGCAGTGTCTACTCTTATTGATCTCCATATTCGTTCTTAAAGTTTGATCATCAACTTTATAAAGACTTATAAAACTCCTTTCATAATCTTCAAGTTGCCTTGACCAAGGATTTCAATAAGCTAATATCAACCAAGAACAGCTAGGATATGTCCCATGCATCACTTGAGGTGATTATTCCTATCTTGACCACTCATTTGCCTTCACATGCTTCATGCTATACCCAAAAGTATCATGTTTTGGCATCCTTTGGTTAAGCACCCGTAAAGATGAAATCAAAGCATAGCACTCCACATATAAGACAACCTAGTGTCTCAAGTCTAAGGAGTATTTACACAACTGACACATGAGAAGTATTGCATAAACACTTGAGTGAAAAACCAAATGCACTTCTCATGGCCGGTCATGTTCAGTGAACTTGCTCTTCTAAGCAAGCACCTACATTCTAGTTCCAAATATCTCTATACTTCAACTTATGAGATCGGTTACTTACTTCTCAAATAAGGAACATAGAATGTACCAATCTCTAGGCATCATTGATGTCCACTCTCAATGATACATTGACCAGAAATATTTTGAGATTATGCTTTGATGCATAAGAATCTCATAACTGTAACCCATTACAGTTTCCTTGCAAGGCATATGAATCTCATGGACTTCATCCAATTAGACTTATAACTCATTATAATTGATGTCTTATTGATGAAGGAAAACCTCTAATCATTCAACATGAATGATACTGTTGCATGATTGGGATCAAGCCTTAACCAATCCTAATTGGTTACAGGGCTAATCTTAACAGACGGCTCTTGTTGTCTTTACAACACACAAAAAGCAAGACTTGACTCTTGCACATGTTCCTTGGGGTTCGTAAAAGCGCCCTTCATTCCAATCTCAAGCCTATCAGCACCAACACATAAAAGCATCTTGTTTTTTTTTCCTGAAGAAGATGAAAGCATCTTGTTGATCCGTAGAACATGGAAAGGCTGAACCCTCACTCTCAAATGGAGCATATTTGGCCATGTACTTGTTGCAAGCAATTGGAGTAGCCTGCTTTCTATTTGTTAAAAAAAAATTATTGTTAAAAGTATTTACTATTTATTTTAAAAAATTAAAAAGAGAAATTATTAATCAAAAGGTTTAGAGTTAAAAAATTAGAAAATTCTTTGGATAATGATTTTTATTGTTCATGTGATAATAATCACCTAAGACATGGCCACCTTAAATATAAGGAAGAACAAAATTTTGGAAACTTTTTGGTAAATGACAAAGTTGAGGTCAATATTAATCACCTAAGCACTGTCCATTGTTAAGGAAAAATTGAAAAGTTTTGGAAAAATGACAAATTTGAAGATCAAGAGCACATGATAAAATTGAGCTGTCCCTAACATGAGATGTTCATCACAATTAACAATCAATCAACCCTTACCAACTCGTAGACGACTTTAATAATATAATTGAAGTTGGAATATGTAATATCCCATTCCACATCAAAGATGATTATGATTGTTAAAATTTATATAACAATTCAAGTTAATCACTATTAATAACTTGAGTTTAAACTTTTAAAAATCATGTGATTTAAGATTGAAAAGCGGTTAGATCATTGGTGATTAGCTTATCCATTGCAAGTGGACTAGTAATGTTTGAATCTGGGTTGTTACAGAGTATGTATATTGCTATTCATATATATATTTCCTTAAAAATAATAAATCAATAATGACAATTTGCCCATTGCGGATGAACGTTCTAATGATTTTAAATATGATTTTACAAATGAAATACACATTTTTTTCTCAAATGATTATTATTGCACATGCAAAACGATATAATTCTCTCTTTGACTCGTAATCTTATTATTTCTTACCTAATATTCAAACCTGTGAACTTAAAAAAAAAAAATTGAAACTCATATTCTAACTGTTAAGGTGTCCGTTTGAAGATTGAAACGGTGAAAGTTGCTATCCATTATTTCCACTAATGAATTATCTCATCCCTTAGCCTTACATGCAATACCTTTCCATCCTTTTTCTAATGAAAGCATGATGGGCCGAATGAAAATCCATTTGGTTTCATCCAATCCTTAAAAGGGCCCAGCTTGTTGTAACAATGTCCATCAACATGATTTTGACAGAAGTGAGCATCAACTTCTATACCCTGAAATTAATTTTTTTGTTGGCATAAATGTATTGATTTTTAAAATTGTGATCAGGATTCTTTTTTTTTTTTATTAATATAATGCTTTTATTTTTACATTAAATAAGTTAAAGGAAAGTTTTGCAAAATAAAAAACAATTGGAAGTTTTTTTTAAAACAAAATTAATTCAAAAGTTTTTTTAATTGAAAGCTAATTATGATATTACGTTATTTTAATGAAAATCTAAAAATTCACTTATTAAAATCATCATAATATAATATGATATAACTTTCAAATATTTAATTTATTATTCAATACATAATCTTTTATCTTAAAAAGAGAGTTGAAATCTCCCTTCCTTCAACTGAAAAAAACTATTTTTATATGTGAAAATGATGTAAAGAAGCGAAACAATATGACATCGCTTTTGCGAATTCCTGTTGATATTTACTTGTGTTCACATGCTTCTACGAATTCCTGTTGATATTTACTTGTGTTCACATGCTTCTACGAATTCCTGTTGATATTTACTTGTGTTCACATGCTTCTAGTGTGAACACGTACCCATGCTATTTGACAAGGCATAATACTATTAATAAATCTAGCGAGGACGTCCACGCGCTCCGATTTTCTTCTAATAATACTCATATTTTCTAATATCTATTACATAATATAATAGTAAGATTCCTAAGGCCACCCAATTAATGTCTCTTAGGCCTTTCTAAGTGGCCTAATTGGCTACATTAAAGGAAAGGAAAGAAAAGGAAATAAAATGATCTAAAAGAATTCTTATTAAATAAACAAATAAGTGTGGCATAAAAATACACATTTAATTAGATAAAATAAATATATGATTAAATAACATATTTAAAATATTTAATTACTATGAAGTTGATAAAATCATATATGAATTATTAAAGAAAACTAATATCATTAATTTTATGTTAATAAAAAATTAATATATATCTTATACTGTTTAATTATGACACAGCAAGTTAGCGTGGAATTAAAAACTAGCTCCTGATTATGTCTTTAAGGTTAATAATCAAGTTTTAAATATTAAAACTTTAAACTCAAGTTTAAAAGAAAAACTTAGTAATATTATTCGATAATTCAAAAACTAAGCTTAAGGATTTTATTTATAGTATTATAGACCTAAGTACTAACAAAACTCTATCTCTAGTTGCACCCGAGCATTTGTCTCATTGGTTGGTGCATTATCTCATGTCTAAAGTACAGGGTTCGAATCCCCCTTCTCCCAATTATAAAATAAAAAATAAAAACTCTACCTCTAGTTGTCTAGTACAATTAGAATTATTAACAAAAAATTTAAATAAAATAAATATTTTATTTCTAATTAGAACATGACTATCCTAAAGTCCTAATACAAGTAAATTAAATAAGAAATTCTATTTTACTTATAATTCTTATGTAAGACTCCTAACTAAATAAAAAAATATTAAAATTATAAATATACTCATTTATGACTTTTGGACTTTTCGTTTTGACTTTTGACGATCAATCTGCTCCAAGAAATTATCTGCTAGACATTTTACGTCAAATTATAATGTTAATGTTAAAAATGGTTTTCAATTTTTTATTTTCTTTTAAACATAAGTAATTATTTTATTAATACGGCAATATAATATGTTTATATATTTTTTTAAATTGATTAAAAATAATTCAGTTCATACTAGGTTTTTAATATTGTCAAAAAAAAAAAGGAAATGAAAGTGCAGAATGTGTAACATAAAAATAATATACTTAATTGGTTGAATAAATCAATTAAATATGACTAAATAATAAATTCAAAAGGTTTGAATATTTTACATATAGTATTCTTATACTGAGAAGTGATATAACGTAAGAAAGTCATATTCATATTTCATTTTTTTAGAATGAGGATTAAAATTATTTTTTAATAAAGAGATACATACAATTATCATTAAATAAAATAGTTAAGTGTTAATTTCATCTTTTACATTACATTTCATTCTATTAGTTATATCTAAACAAAAACTTTTGGAAAGTTTAATTGATTATATTAACAATATTAAGGTCAATATGAACAAAAAATAAAAATATTAAATTAATATCAATTACTAATAAATAAATAACATTCTGAATATTTTTATGATATGTTGATATTAATATATATATATATATATTAAAATATGTAAAAAATTATATAAATAGTTTAAAATTTACAAATTATTCAAATAAAAATATTTTGCCCTATAGCAACGCGTAAGCAAAATTCTAGTTGACATAATCCCAGATTTAACTTATTAGTTACAAAATTATGAATCTTCACTTCTTTTTAAAATTACATCTTATACTATTGTTTAATTACCCATAAATTAACTTATTTTAGTTTCTCAAGATTGGATGTGAATAATATTAATTATCATTAGTTAAAATACCATTTATCATTTTATATCAACGTGATCTTAATATAGTATTAATGTAAAAGATGAAAAATGTCACATAATCATGTTAATATGTCAAATTTAACATGTCATCTCATCATCAATTATGATATATTTATATATCATATAATCATCAATTATAATATTTTAGCATAACTCGTCTATACCATGCGATATAAAATAACAAATAATATTTTAATTGAGTCAATTATTAGTGATAATGGCTTGTTTGACTCAAAATAAAAGTATAAAAAGATTATTTGGTTAAAAAAAGTACAAAGGTCTATTTGGTTCAAAATAAAAATATTAGGGCTTGATTGAATGTACTAAAAGTATAAAGATTTATTTGAATTTTTTTAAATAATTTAAATTTTTTTAAAAAAATTTATGTCCAAAGAATTCATAAACAAAAAATAATATATCTATAACAAAATTTTAATATTAAAAATTAATATTTATAATTGAGTTTCGTTAGTGAATACCTTAAAACTACTTTTCGAATTCGTGATGGATAGTAGTTTTATTATCAAAATTTGATTATTAATTATCCTAATCTTAATTAATCGAGTTGAGTAAGATAGGATACTCCATTACAGGATAGTCATTAACATACCTATAACTAGTGGCGATGCACGCAATTACCTGTTGAATGACTTGTTAGGCAGATGTCGAACAATGTATATGGCGATGAAACCCTGTATCCAAAGCTCTCCTTGGTTTAGTTGTGCCAACGATGAGTGCAAAAAATTGACGTGTTTGGATTGGAAAATTTGGAATTCTAGGGGGGAGAGTGAGAAGGAGAGGACCCATTCAATTGAAATCAAAGTAGCTAAGCTAGTAGATGGCAAAGTAGGGGATTTTGGGGAAGACATGGGCATTAGAGGTTTTCAGCTGTGGAGAACGAGTCTACGTCTCACCAAGTTAGAAGCGCGGTTCTGTAATTTATATGCATCAAACCCTTCACACGCGGCTTCACTCGGTTTGTCCGCGCTTTTAAATTGGCACGATTGCGCTTCATTTATTAACATGTCGGTGTGCCAACCAGGCTCTAACCAAGCGATCCTTCCCAGTTCCTGCGCCCATCCTCACTTTTGAGTTTTAACCGCCCGCATCTTACTATGGCTGCGTCTACTTGCCAACCTGGAGCAGCCAGGAGGGTTCGAGGATATCCCCTACGTCCTGGTGGTGCAGCAGCCAAAGCTCCTCGTTGGATTCCTCTACGCGGCCAAGTCCTCAAGAGAATCCTCAAACTTGTATTCTCTTCCTGTCTCTGCCGCAATAAGCCCACTTCAACAGAAAGCCATTCCATGGTCTATACTTCTTGAAATACTTGTTTCACGACAGTTTCTTTACTTTTAGTTTCTTTCTTTTTTTTTTTGAACTTTAGTTTGTTTCTTTCTTAGCTACCCCCTTTCTTAGTTTAGCTGCCATAGCTATTCTTTTAGCAGAAGTAAACAAAAATGAATGATTTTGAACAAAGGGAGAAGATAAAAAGAGTTGGCAAATGGGTATTTTCCCAAGTAACCAAGGAAGGTTAACAAGTTGAGAACCGAAAGGTAACCAATTGCTCTTTCTTCTTCCGATCATTTATATTCCTTATTCTGTTAGGTCTGTCAATTGTCAATAATGGCTTCGTTTTTTTAAAGAAACACAACGAAGCTCCTTGAGTTCAATGTTGTAAAATTCAATAATGGAAATTTTAGGAGTTTTTTGGTTATAGTTTTGATCAGGGGATAACTGGAGCTGACAGCCGTGCCATGGCCATGGGTAGTTTTTTCCACCTGTTGCTCTCTTGTTCAAATGATTGTAACTGAGTTTTGCTTTTGTAATGGCCGTAACTCTTACTTTTTGATTCATTCTCCGCACTGATTTTGATCAAAATTGAGTGAAATAATTGGCAGAACAGGGGAGCAGTCTCTGCTTCGCCGCCACCTTCTTCATTTTCATGAAAATTCCAAGTGAGCAATGATCCTTGCAACTTAGAATTAACTAAAGAGGATGTTATGACGTGATGGCACTACTCGTGTTTCCTTCCATCAATCATCTAAAGTAAATTTGTTCATCGACGAGAAGGGAAATTTTCCAAAAGTGCAAAGTTGCATGCATAGGACCAGAATTTGATCATGACTCGTGATCTAGGGTTAAAGCAGTACCACGTTGGGATCATTAATTTGATTTTTTGAGATTACACATATTCGATTAATTTATGAGTTAGGCACCATTATATAAACAAAATAGTATTAATTACTCCTACCATGATCAATGTGATTCAAATACTTTTTACTCATTAATGAATGAAGAAATGTGAAACAAAATTTGGTCAATTTCTACCCATTATGTATGAGTATCTTTCAATCAATTGTTCAACAGAGAAACACTTTTATCATTAGGAAGTGTTCTTGTTTCTTTTCTCGACTTGAAAAACCAAAATTTTAGAATAAAACGTGTCTGGCTGACTCGTCTTTGACTTGTAGAATGTGATTATTTTAGTAAATTTAAATAACACCTATACTGGTAGCATATAAAAAAGTAATTCGTACTGTACGGAAATCAATCAGGGGTTTCAATCGGGTGCGACAGCGGCTACATTTTGTTAATCCGAGGAGAAGAAATGATTGGAACCATGTTGCAAGGTGGCGTGAATTAGTTGGTTAACAAGCAGAAGGTCATGTGCTCATGAAGTTGAAAGTTGGGGGAAGGAATCCTTTGACTTTTGACCGGGATTTCTTTGAACAAGTAACACTTTGACCCAACATCAAAGTGACTACCTTGGACAAAGACCTGACTAATCTTAGCTAAAAAAACGAAATAGTAATATAAGACTTTGTATTTTTTTTCTAATTTTTCATCCGCATCTATCAATTTATCACATTGAATTGCCTCATTGACATTCTCCAAAAAAAAATTGACTCCTTGACCAAGGGACTAATTGATTTTCTCCCATTTTTTTTCATAATACCTAAAAAAGTTGTCTAAATTATTCAAAAAAATTTTTAATATATTTTCAATATTTTATCACATACAATCAAGTCATTATATTTTTATTTTGATTTAAATGGACTTTCATAGTAAGTTAGTCAAAACATCATTTGTCAATTTTTTATATCACACGGTGTTAACATATTATAACAGATGATAACAAAATTACGTGATATTTTTACATTTCACATTAACGTCAAATTACTATCGAATAAATACAAAATGATAAATAATATTTTAACTAATAACAATTAGTTAATTGTTAATCATAAAAGTCTATTTGATTCAAAATAAAAATATACAATTTTAATTGAATGTAATAAAAAATACTGACTTATTTGAATTTTATTGAATAGATTAAAAAATTCCTATATATAAACTTTGTCACGTAGACCAAAGAAAATTTATACTATCAACCAAAAAAAAAAAAAGAAAATTTATACTAGTAGAAATTGGAATGTTATGTTTATGTTTCCTCCATGGATATTACTAATTGGAATGGTTATTTTTTTATGAAATTTAAATTTTATCTTTTTTAATGTAATAATAAACTCGTAAGAATCATCATCAATTAATTTAAAAACAAATTTAAAACATTTGAACCTAATTTTGTAATAAGTTACCAAATAGAATTGAAGTGTCAAAATTAGGTTTCATACTTGTAGATGTTACCTCAACCCAAATGCTTTTTTTATGTCTTTTGAAGCGTAATTCCATCCATCCATCCATCCATCATGCATGGAGAAGGGAACAGCAGTTAAAGGAAGAACTTGGGCCTGCTAGAGAAGATTCTTGGGCTTTCATTAAAACTTTGAGCAAAGCTCAAGCTCAACTTGTTTATAAGAGCCCATCCGAACTCTAATCTTACAAAATTTATAATCAACTCTATACAAGGATCTTCTATTCAATATTTTATTATTTCTTGTACTAATTATAGCATATATCTTTCAATGAGCTGAAGAAGATAGAAACCATGATTAATCCAGGCTCTCCTCATAGCATTGTACTTACGGCACGTTTGGTTCGGGGAATGGCTAAGCCATTCCCCCTCTATTCCCCCTCTATTCCTATTGATTTGTTTGGTTGAAAAGAGGTGCTTGGAATAGCCATTCCGAGGGAATGGTTATTACGTGAAACGGGGCTTACAGGCCGCTTAGCCATTCCTTTCTTCCCCCTCGGTAATATCTATTCCGCCCATGATAGAGTTTTAATTGTCCGGCTTAATGACAAAAATACCCTCATAACATTTACAAAATCCCAAATTGATCCCTATAAAATATTTCTTCCCCTCTCTCTTCCTCGTTTACTTCTTCTCTCAGTCGAACTTCAGCCCTTCATCCTCTCATCAGCCGACCTTCTACTGTTGATCGCAGAGTAGCATCTCCCCTTTCGACCTGGATTCCCTCCAACTCTTGGAGGGGTTCTGGGTTTGGGTTTTGGGTTCGGAGGAGCAAATGTGATGTTGAACTGCAAAGAGGAGGAGGAGGTGATGGGAGGGAGGGCACGGACTGGGCGGAGGAAAAGAGGGAGAGAAAGGGATGGTCTGGTAAGGAGGGAAAGGGAAGTTGAGAGGTGGTGGAGGGATGACAGTGCTCCCATTTTTCTTGCTTTGCTTTGCTCGCTTGCTGGCCAGTAGGCACTGGATTTTCAATCTTGCGGATATTTTGGGGGGTTTTCACCTTCAAAATTATTACACTACAAGAGCACTTCATATCCTGCCGCGTGGTAAATTAGGATAATACTATCGTAATGATAATAACAAAAAAAATAGAATTATTATCCATGATTTATATCTAACTATTTATTTATGTCCATTTATAATATACCTAAAAAAATGAATATTGAAAAAATTTTTTAATAATGAAAGTAATTTTATTTGTTCATACATTTTTAGATTGTTATTTTCAAATTTTTATTATTAATATTAACAAAATTGATCTAATTTGTAAATATATAAAAATTTCCAACGGCTTTCATTTAAAATATTTGTTATTATAAATAATTGATATGATTTATCCCATTTGTAAGTAAGAATTCTAATCTTATTGAATGAATTTTATTGAAAAATGTTTTTCTTAATTCTAATAGTATTTAATAATTTATAAATTATTATATAAAATTTTAATTATAATAATCGAAATATTATCTTTTATGAATGTAAATTTTTTCAGTTGTAATTATCTTTTATTTATGTAGACAATTAATTTTCAATTGTGAAAATATTTATCTTTTATCTATAATTGTTATTTAAAAAAATAAAAAATAAGTATTCATACGTGAGAATAAAACTAGTATATATAAAAGTACAGATGAGGATAAACTTTTGATTGACAAAAATATATTTTGTTTATTACATTTCTAAATTATTATATTAAATATTGTATTATAAAATATTAATAAAAGTTATCCTATTTTTAAATAAAAATGCAATTTCAGTATAAGATATATTGTTATATTATATTTAAATTATATTTTAAAAATAATTATTTATTAATAAAAATATATTGTTATATTATAATTATTTTTAGAAATTGAGATAAAATATAATTATAATGGATAATTGTCTATTTACTGTTTACTTATTTTAATTATAATAAAGATAATATCTTTTGTTAATAAAAATTACTAAACTATATGAGTAAGGATATTTCTGTCTTTTTGTCACCTATTCCTTTCTTATTTCAACCTTATTTCTACCAACCAAACACTGCATTAAGTAGTAATAGCCATTCCTGCTCTATTCCATTTACTGAACCAAACAAAGTAATAACTATTCTTTTCTATTCCCACCTTATTCTATTCCCACAGAATACCTATTCTATTATATTCCTGTCTATTCCGCGAACCAAACGTGCTGTTAGCCTTTCTCCATTCCATTGTGATCCCATCTCCTTGATCCTTCTATGTCATCATATTCCTCATTCCTGTTGTTTTCAACGCTTTCTGTTTCTTTTTCCATTTTGAGCTCACTGCAGCGTTGCCAACTTGCTTTGTCCTTTTGTCTTTGCTCGCATCCATAAAAGATCTAGATGTCCTTTGATGAACTCACTCATCGCCCAGACTAGTAACCTACCTAACTGCACCCTTTGATCAAGAACGACCCCTTAATAAAATTCAAGTATTCAACCCTTGGGTTTTCAATTTTTAATTTTCCATGGTGGATGAATGCCAAGTGACTTAATTTTAACCTATCGATAGGTGAATTGGTAAGATAGCCAAATTAAGGTAATAGCCCAAGGCGTTTTCCAAAAGCTAAGAGAAGGGTGCTATGGGAGAAACCTGAAGCTGGAGCGCTTAAATTTAACATGAATGGTACTTCAAGAGGCAATTCGAGCGATTCCAGAATTGATGGCATTCTTTGGGATGATCAAGGAGAAACTCTTGCTTAATTTTCGAAATCTATTAGACACTCGGACTCCAATTTGGCAAGGCTTTTAGCAATTAAAGAGGTTGTCTTAATCTATGCTGCTACTAATTGATGTCTATCTCAACCTCTATTTCTTGAATGTAATTCTTACAATGTGGCAAAATGGATTTCTAATCCTGCAGATGTGTCTTGGTGACTAAGACCTTTTGTCATTCTGATTTTAAATATACTCAAAAAAATTCAACATTGAAGTATTAGACACATTCCTAGGTCATCCAATAAGGAAGCTCGCGAGCTCGCCGAATAGGGGTTTCAAAGGACTGGCAACTTGTTGTGGATCACACTAGAGGTAAGCACAATTAACCCAAGCATGACTGATGTGGAGCATGATTGATGAGTTCATTGTAATTCTCGTGAGTTTGAATACATTCTGGAATTGTGTGACAATGATGGTTGCTGTTTGCTACTTGCTTGCATGTTTTCCTAGTGCGATGGTGGAATTGTGATTGATGAGTTATTTGTGACAAATGTTGATGTTGAATGATTTGAAAATTATCTTTGTTAAACTAATATTGAGCTGTTTTTCTTTTTTTTTTTTTGGGGGGGGGGGGGGGGGAGGTTGAGAATTTTTGTTTAAGGGGGGCATGCGTTTGAAATGTATAAATCATGTCCTTCCACTGTTTGTTCAATTTTGTACAGGGGAATTTTAGATTATTGAGTGCTGGAAATGGTGGTCCTGTTGGCTCCTTTATTTTGTATAAACAGCAAATTGGCTTGGCTTTTTTATTTATGTACAGTTACTTTATTCAATGAAATCCATAAGCTTTTCAAAAAAGAAATTTATTTTCCTTTATGCAATAGTATGTTACTTGTTGTGTTATTTTTTTCAACTTAATTACTCTTAAAAGAGTTATTATATATAGGTTTTAGTGTGTGTGTATATGTATATATATATATTCAAAAAGTGAAAGAAGGCTCTCGTGTAAAGTTTAAAAACAGGGCAAAGTGAGAGTACTGAGCAAGAGACAAGAAACATAAGCTGCTTGTTTCGATACCATAAAATATTAAAACGCCGTCTAACCCTTTAGGGTTTGGGCCTTTGTATCTATACTAACTCTTGCATAAATAAAGGTCAGTGTAAAGGTGTAAAATTAATGCACACATGACAGCAACTAAGTCTTACATACATATATATATATATATATATATTGACTAAAACCTATGATACCTCTAGTAACTTTTCATATTTGTTTTTCTTTTATGGCAAAAAAATTAGTGAAAGGAATAGCTAAAAGTGACCATATAACTTATTGCACGTTTGGTCAAAAAGAAACAACAGTTTCAAACATATGCACTGTTAAAGACTCTGTGTGTTTGCATACTCCTAAGCCTCTAACCTTTGTCCTGTAGCAGCCAAATGTCTGGGTGGTTGTGTGGTTCCACTGCACCAAATGCATTGCAGCCTTTGATGCCAGTCTTGTGAAGCGGGGTAGTTGGTGTGGTTTGCAGTACTGGTGGCATTATGGACTAGCAACAACTATCCCTTGCAACTTTCCCTTGGTTGGAGAGGCTTGACTATTGCTCAAGGCAGTCAACATACCTCAAGGGAATAACAATATCCAGTAATGAAATTAAGACTTTCAAGTTTCCACTTGTCAAATTTAAGGAGCTCACGACAGACATTACAGAAGCCAAAAGGTATATGTGAATAACAGAAAATACAACCCATGCATAAAAGTATATAGAACAAAAATTTGCTTCCTGCTCTTCCTTCCTCACATAGCTAGCTATCAGGCTGTATTCCAATTGTTTATACAAAAATGTCGTTTTACTCCCTTGTTTGTATATTTGCTAAATTTCATTTAGCAATTTTCACACCCTTTTTTGTTATAAAAAAGTTATTAAATTACAATTAGTGTACTTTATATTAAAATTTTTAATTTTTTAAAAATATTGTTTAATTATTTTAATTCTAAAATTAAGAAAAAAGAAGTATTCACTTGAAAAAGGGAAAAAAAAATGAAGCCCGTGATCATACGAAAATGGGTTGTCACTTGTCAGTCGTTGCTAGCTGATCACTGACAGCCTCTTGTCTTGTGCGTGCCTTCCTTGCCTGCCAATGTTGGATCTTACGTCACCAGGTGTTCTTTATGACGTCATTACAATGTACTAAATTAAGCAAAAAAATAATACCGTACGCGTTGATAAATTAATTATATAATATATACTTTTTTTTTTCCAGAGCAATAGTAAAACCAAGTCATAATTTCCAATATAAAAAGGGAAGGAGAATCCAATTCTCACAATTTGGGATTTGGAAAAAAGAAAAGGCAAAAGCAGGAAATATTCTTACGTCTATCTAGGATTTTCTTTTCTATTCTTATTTTTCCCCTTTTTATAAAATTGAAATAAAATAAAATAAAAAGAGCAAAAGGTATAACATTAATCACGACGAGTAAATTATTTTATTTTCTTTTGGTCAAAGGAAAAACACAAAACACAAAAAGAATGAGTAAATTTATCTGGTTGCCAGCACAAAGCGACGGCAGATAAAAAAGATAGGCAAATAGATTTTCTAGACTTAAAGAAAAATATTACCACTTTTACATATCAAATCAAAACAATGGAATAGATAATATCTATGTAAATACATGTGCATGTCACTAGTTACCTTAATTGTATGATACTATTAATATTATATATATGTGGCCTAAATTAAAATGGCGTTACCTAATTTAAATTAATTATAGTTAAAGTTTAAA
This sequence comes from Theobroma grandiflorum, assembly GCA_036013995.1. Lineage (NCBI taxonomy): Eukaryota > Viridiplantae > Streptophyta > Magnoliopsida > Malvales > Malvaceae > Theobroma > Theobroma grandiflorum. The sequence continues at coordinate 4,473,652 of CP142127.1, forward strand.
AGTTCAAATTAATAAAGAAAATAATGAACAATCTGAATGGGGTCTACCTAATCTGATATTGTAATGAGGATAGGTATACATGATCTAAAAAGGTCAAAAGCTTCTTCACCTAAACGTAAATTATAATCATGTTGTAAAGAGACAAAACCCTAATCTCCATCATTTCCTATTTCCTTGTCACGCCCCACCACCCCCTGGTGGTTTTTTCAACCACGTAGCTGCGACTTTTGCCTTACAGCTGTGAGAAAAGGGTTCCCTCGACTCTCATGAGTTGCTCTGCCTCCCATTCATCACCCTTGGATTTATCTGACCGTCCCCAGCGACCATCGTGGAAGAGTCAAAGGGTGTCCAATGGTGGTGATTCAGGGTGCAGGTGAGAACAAAGAGAGGGTAGGAACATTTTAGGTTCTATTTTGGGTCCCACTGTTCATATTCTGTCTGGGTGTAAGTGAAGTTTTCAAATAGGTGGGTGTTGACCTAGGAAGAAGAAGACAATCAATCCCGAACCAAGTAGATATGGAAGAATTTGAGCTAACAACCACAATAACATTAGACTAATGATTGGAGCATTTCATGAATTTTATAAGATACCCATTTTTCCTATATCCCTAAAATTTCACTGCACCAAGTAATACTAGTGAAGTAGTGATTGTTTATTCAAAATGGGAACATAAAAATTTAGCTTAGTGGCATGACAGTAGCTTGAACGAGCAGGAGATGTACATGTACTGTGCTAATATGGAAGATAAAAAAAAGGGCAGAAGGCATTTAATGTTTGCCACTACGGACGTACCTAACACTACCTTGACATATAGTTGCAACTATATATCTAACTGCTTTTTTTTCTCTTTTCTCTCCATTATCATAAATAATTCAGGTATACAGTTGCCAGGATGCCTACCTCGCCAAAAAGACAGAGACACTAGTAAAATCTTATTATGAGCTGTTATTTTGTCTGGTAATCCGATGAATCACCTATGAATTTATAATTCACTGGGGAATCTATCTGACTCCAAATTTAGAATTTCATTACCTATAAATTTGTAACTGTGAGTTTTCAGTGTATTGATGCAAGCTATAGGACATTGCATGCCCTACACGATATGGCAATCTATTGTAGCAGCCTTGGGAGATACTGAATTTTGGCTTTGATTGGATGACTCTGTTGGATTTGCATGCTTGCTCGTTTTCATTAATAATGCCGGGACAGAAATGGATCATTCACTCTTCCTGCCTACTGATTGCTTCAAGTTCTTTAATACTAAACTCAAAGGTCTATAAAAGACAAAGGAATCCTCAATTTAACAAGTACCAAAGATGCTGTTCTTCAGTTTCTATTATCTGATTAATAACTGAGTTGGACGTTCTCAGGTCAAGGCCTACGGATACAACTCAGTTTGATTTCTTGCGTACTGGATATATTTGAACTTAAACTGAATCTGGCCAAGCACAATTGGCTTCACATCCGGGGTCAGGTCCATGATTATTCAGACCATAGGGAAAGCATTTGCCTTGGCTGGTGTCCTTGTCAAGCAAGAATTGGAAACAATGATTTCGGATGGCTTTTCCTTTTTTCCTCTATATTCCGTTTCCTTTTCCTTCTTTTTCCTCCTTTCACCCTTTTTTTCTCTTGCTTCCTCATCACGTTCCATTTGATTCAAAGAGCAAATCTTTTTCTCATAAAAGTAGAAAGCTAGTTCAAGCATCAAAATCCAACAACTAATGGTAACTATAATGTGTAAAAGTTGGACTATTTTACATTCATGCATGATTCACCCCGTTCTCCTATACAATTTTAAACAAAGCATGAGCTATGCTGAAGTAAAGCAAGCAGTATCAAATTATAAGTGTCTAATGTTAAATTCCTTAACCTTTGGTTCTAATAATGGTGATGGTGCCTCTCCCTTGAGTGTGTATTTTGGTAAGTGCCACCACAGCTTTTCCAGAAAGGCCAGGACCATCGGCAGATACGCATGGTCTACAAGCAAAGTCCCCGACAGGGTGCCTTACAGGCCTTGTCGGTGGCATTAGAATCCTTTCGTTAATGTCGTTTAGGGTCATGTCGCCTTCAATCCCTCCAGGCTTCACCAATGCAAATGGATAAACAACCCTTGTTATCACCCTTTTCTTCTTCTTGTCATCACTTCCTTAGAACACAAAAAAAAATATCAATGTTACTCTTAACTATTATCTACAACATAAATATATAGTTACATGCATACAGTACTCTCAAGAGAGAATTTACCAGAAGAAGATATGGGGTCAGTGGAGAATTGGGTGTCTTTGTTAAAAAACGACTTGGTCTTGACTGATCCTTTGTAAGAAGATGATGACGAATCAAGAGCTTCGGGGCTGCCAGATATTGCCTCTTCTGGTGTTTTTATCTCTGTAACAATGTTTGCTTCCTCACTGCTCACAGATGTACTCACTGGTTCATCTAAAGTATATGGTAAAAAGAAAAAGAAATCCACATTAAACATGATTATTGTTATATATATAGTTAAGTGAAGTGTTTTTAAACATTTTTAATTCTGAAACTATACAAAGAGTAAAAGAATGGTTAAGTCTCATTACCTGAAACTCCATTAATGCTTGTTATCTGGCTCATGCAGCTGAAATTCTCAGAGAGGCCCCAGTTGCAGCTTGAATTCCAGTAGCTCTGCATCAATAACAGTAAAACCAGTCAGTATTAATCTTTGAAATGGTTTATTTAAACTAGCTAGCCAAGTTCAGAAACATTATATTATGAAAAAAAAAAAAGGAAAAAAGTTACCTTTGCAAGATCATTTAAGTCATTGGTTTGATCATGATCACCGCACAACAACAGGCGTCTTCGTTTGGACCGTTCACTGAATTCAAGCAAAGCATCCTCCAGATACCCAGAAGAGAAATCAGAGTCCAGATTTGGAAAGAATGGGGCAGTTCCATCCATGACTGCATTCACATGCAGAAGAGCAAAAATGGGTTAAACCCCTCTAAACTAACATATAGGGCTTCAAAGTTTAAAACTCATCCAAGAAAAAAAAAACAGAAATCCTGGACAACAAACAGCGAAAAGAAAGACAATAAAGAAAGAAAAGAATTTGTACCTAAAGACATGTCTGCGTTGAGAACTCCAAGGTTTTGAAGATCCCAACCTAGGGAAGGGGTATGGAGGCTGCTGGAAGCGTAAGCCATAGAGTGAAGCTCACCCATGTTTGTTGGGGCTGATGGGTGTCTTAAATAGCTAAAATCACGAGAAATGGTTCTATTCATGTAATGCTTTGATTGGGGTTGTGCTTAAAAAAAGAAAAGGTGGGGTGAAAATTACATGATTTTAGAAGAAGCAGAGAGTCAGTCAACGGCAATGAGAGAAGAAAGTGTGTGTTTCTTGGGATGTGGAAAATACATACACACCTATGGCTATGGGATCGGGATCAAACCTTTTATTTTTCTAATAATTTTCATTTTAATTTTATGTTGGAATTTATGTGGGGTTTGGTATACGGGGGACTGAATAATTGCAAAGCTTATGATATCATATGCTGTTGTTTTTCCATGTAAAAGCAAAGGGATTGATTGTTGTGAAAAAAGGACAAAAAAACATGGCTAGACATAATTCAAATTTCAGCTTTTTCTTTTTCTTCCCTTCCTTCTGATATGGTTACCAACCGTTTCTCCTTTTGGCAACTTTTCCTTTTCATTTTTGCCTTGCACATTCTCACCATTGTGGGGACTCTCATTTCAGTTTTATTTTCTTTATTATTGTTATTATAAATATATATATATATATATATTCCTAATAGGTGGCTGTAGGGTCCACTTCTTTAGCATGCTTGTGGGGGCCCATTGATAATGTGTGCAGCATTTTAGCAGCAAATAAGAGAGGAGAAGGAGAAGGAGAAGAAAGAAGTGAAGAATTTTGCTGTGGGATACAAAAGGAGTGGGTCCCTAACCCTTTTGTTTTCTTTGTTGATGGGAGTTTGAATGGTCCAAAAACTTTGTCTAAATGTGTGTGTAAGCCACATTGTATTTCGTGTGGAACGCCTGACTGATGTTTGATCTGAAGCTGGAACAAGCTTCTCTGATCTCTCTCTCTCTGCATGTGTTTCCATTTTTCGGATCATAGTGTTTACAACTTTTATATGCATCAAGGTGGTCACTGCTATGTCCACGAAAGTTGAGCAGTTTCATGTCCGGAAAACCATTATTTACATCAAGGAACAATAATACTAAACATTTTTATCTCCTTTAAAATCATTCAAGGGTACAAAATTGAGTTGATTTTACGATCAGACAGAAGGAATGGGCTGGGGGCCTGAGTTGGAAATCTTGTCTAATGCGTTAATCAAAGATAATTGAATGCTTGGCCCATGGACAGCTGTATTACATTTACACCCTTTCTTTTAGTTTTGAGTTAAAAAGTGTTCATCTGCCTTGAGGTTCATAATTAACACCCTGCTTTTAAAGCACTGATTTGTATTAAGCAACAGAGATTTGTAATAATTCATTTGGGTTGGGACAGGTAACAGCTATATATGAGAGTGCTGATATTTGAATTCACATGGTAAAAACAAATTGTCCTAACCTCACTGAATTTAAAGGATTTTTATCAAACTTTTGAGTTTGAATGCCAGTTGATCATGCTTTGCTGATTTTTCACTGAGCTTTCTGGCATTGTGTAATTATTGCCTTCTATTATTCACTACAACTTTTTCTTTTTTTGTTTTAATTTTCTTTAATTTTTTTTCTTTCCCTAAGCCCCCAAGCATATATATTATTACCATAATTGTTTATCCTGTGGTTTTGCAATCTTTGATATAGAATGTGCTCATATGCCCTGGAGCAAAAGATCCCTACTACTATGTAAGTTAGTTGTGAAGATTGTGAAGAAAAACTTGAGTCTGTATAACTGATGAGAAAAGAATGGTTCATAATCTAAGGTAAATAATCTTGAGTTTTGTACTCTTGGATTGCCTTTTGATAAAGATTTCAAAGAGAAGAAGGGATAAAGAAAAAAAGGACATCAAAACAATGAAAACAAAGGTGTCAAAGACCCAAGTTGGTCATAGTCCTCCAATGAAAATATGAGAGACATATTCTAACATTTAATTTTTGTATTACTCATATGGGTGAATAAATTTGATGTTAGTATATATGCTACTTTGCTTCCTTCAACCCCTTTAAATATCAGTTTGGTTCAACATTTTCTTTAGCTAGAATTTACATATAAAATTTGAAGGTTCATGTACAACTTTGCTATTAAAGTACAGTTATCTTAAAGTACCACAAAAACTGTGTGCATGCACTCAAGATAGAGAGAGAGAGAGAGAGAGAGAGAGAGAGAGAGAGAGAGAGATTGTGTATTTGCAAAATACTTGTATGATATAGAGTGAACATAAAAGCAGCACATGGTCAAGTAACATGGAGATCCAACAGTAGTTGTCAAGATTACATAAGAATACATCAAGTACAGCATTGCTGGGTCAATCAGCAAGAAACCATTTAGCAGCACTTTATTTATTAATTAGCACTCCCTACTAAAACAGTAGTATGCACTGAGATAACCCATTCTTCTCGTATATCGTTGGCTGATTATGGGACTGTGTAACCTGAAAATTAGCGACACAAAAATATACTTAGTTAGCATCAAATCTCTTTATATTGAACAATTAAGTGGCAGACATCATAATAATTTCCAATCTCCTTTCCTCCAATCAATATCTAAATAATATAATATAATAGACTCAAATATTGCACTTGTACATATTGGACTAACCCTCCCTCTATATATCTCATGCTTTTCAGAATCAAAACTAGATCTAATCCAGCAAATTTCACCTCTTAATTTATCTTGAAAATTGAACTTCTTACCATTTTTTTAAGGATTCTCACTTTTTTTCTTTTAATGTCGAGTTTGTCATTCTTCAAAAATCACATGAGAACCCAATTTTTTTTTCATCTGTCTTCTACCATTTTTGCAAAGACTTAAAGGTGAATAACTATAAAATATTTCCTAATCAATTATTATTATTTTAGTTTGAGAGAAATGTGATACAAATTTAGCTTCTTCTTGAAAAGGAAATTAATCTGATTTTGCTTTACAAGGGAAAAAATAGTTTTGAGGATGTGTCAGGCCCAGTCATCTTGGATCCGGGATTTGTCTACTGCTGGGCTTTTTCCATTGCAACTCTTGAGCCCAATGCAACGAAAAATGGCATGAATTTGTTGAAAACCCAAGTGACAAAAAAGGTATATCAAACTAAAGGTTGAGCTAAGAGACCAAAAGGGTCTACTTACTTCCACATTTTTTCCCAGCTTGTCTGTTCCTAATGTTGCACCGTTTTGGAATGCCAATGGCAATCCCAGGCTTGATTCCCACCTGCTTTGCCAATGGTGATAGCAAAATGGCACAAAGGCACTTCGGAGAAGTCTTGAGTAAGGCAGCAACCTTGGAGCAGCAAGCAGGTGGAACTTTTGCCTTAGCATTCCCAGCCGCACCTAAGCATGGGCTCAAGCTTGCAGCAGCAGACCTAATCGGGGTCCTCCCACACTCTCCAGCTGCATCAACATCCCTAACCAACACCGAGTGACTTATCAAGAACACATACAGAACAACAACGCAAGGTTTCAAGCTGAATCTTAAAGCCATCTCTGTGAAACTTGCCAATTCACACAACACCTTTTCTACTCTTGAGTTCTGCTGAACTAAAACCATGGATATATATACACAGACGCTGCAACATATTAAAAGAAAACACAAAGTTTGTGCGGGCTGGTGTTCGGGGCTTAGTGGGGTGGTTGTGGAAACGTGGAAGAATTTTGTGGCTTCTGCTTCTATCTTTATTCAAGATGTAATGATTTTGAACCTTTTGAATGTTCCCACTTAAGAATTGCTGATCCACTGCTACTTTCGTAGGTTTTTTGTTCATAAATAGAATGCTCTTCCCTTCATTTTTTTTTTTATCCTGGCATGTTCTCTTCTTCACATTTCCTTAGGTAGGTAGCATGAAAACTCCGTGTGAACATTTAGACTTGGGTATTTTAAATTTCAATCAACTTTTGGCAGGCTTGGAGACATTCAATAATTCACTCCACTATGATCGGTAGAAGTATGAATGTATGTGACAAAGGAGTATACGTGTCATAAATTTATTAATTATGAAGATAATATTGTTAACATAGAATTGGGCATTGTCATTGTATGGTGGCATATGCTATGTAATAATGCTTTGCTATGCCTATTGTTTCTTAAGACCAACCTGAACTATGAATGAAAACCTTTAAAAAGGCAGAGAGAAGTATCTATCTAGCGGTTTCTCAACTGATAATTTGAGGATGAATTAAGAGTTAGCAAATGGTGATGTAAGCAAGGTGTAATAAATATTTTTACTAATTTTTAAGAGTATCAATAGTTTGATATCTTAAGGGGATTTCATGGATAAAAACTTAAAATTTCAATTTGGAAGTGTTTTGTTCGAATCTTGAGAAAAAAAAAAGATTGGAATTTATGAAGAAAAATAGCATAAAATTCATATAAATTCAATTGCTTGAATTGAAACAATATGGGAAAATTATAAGATATGAAAGAACATAAACAAAAGCCAAATTCTTATCAAATAAATATACATATGAAAGTATTTCCAGGCTAAATAGCAAAATCAAAAAAGAGAAAAAATTAAAAGAAAATTCATTAAGTATTTACACACCCCATGGCTGGATTTTACTCTAGAACTCGTTTATAATAAAAATCAACAGGATCCACAGGCATTTCAGAGGGTGGAAGATGACTCAAAGGAAATTCTTTTGTTACATTAAAAGGCGAAATGGCTGAAAGTAAGTAATATTAGCAGAGTGAGGCTTAAGACGTAAGGTATCAAGCGTGAACAAAGGAGTCCTGCTGAAAGGATCATAATAAGGAAGATGACCAGGATTCTTGAAGAAATAGCAAAGATTCCCGGAATTGGGTCCTTTTTTTAAATGTTGAGCAAATGAAAATAATTCATGCAACTTCTCTCTGAGGGAACTGATGAATCTGTTTTAATATTTAATTATATTAATCAAAAGAAGTGTTGAATCAGTTGAAGAAGTATGATAGCAATTGAGGTCTATGACTAGCATTTCCCGAAAGGAAGCACAACAGTAAGCATGCAAAGAAGAGGGAGTAGGAGGATAGGATAAGAAGGAAACAAGTCTCAAGAAGCTTAGATTGGATGAGGAACGTAATGGTTTCCTTCTCTCAACTCTGCGATAATGATATTTGTTAGAAGCTGTAAAGCCCCATCAGGTTGGAGCAGAGAAAACATGGGAATTGTTAGGCTATGCTTGCAGGCTACTGATGAGTAGGTAACTCAAAAGTTGATGGGAATTGAGATGAATGGTTGAATCGTGATCTGAGGTAAGCAGTATATCGCAAGCCTTAGCTCCCATATGTGCTTGTTGTTCTTGTAAACTAACTATGTTGTATCAGAGATGCGGAAGATCCACCTTGCTTAAGAAAGAAGAGTAAAGTTACTCCAATTAGAATATGTTACTCGACCTTAAATTGCATGTTTTTACCTTTTATCTTGGTGTAGTTTTCTGTGTTTTTGTTCTTATCTGCCGTTCTAATGCCAGCAATAGCAGCTCCATGTTTACTCTGTAGCAGGATTGTCCTACCTTCTTTTTGAAGGATGATCTACCCAAAAGGAGAATATATCAAAGGAATTTATCGAAAAAAGAAGCAAGTAAGCCATCAATTGGAAATTTTCTTAAATCAGATTCATTGTATTGAACTCAAAAACCATCAATTGCAAACTTCCTTATATAGCATTCATTATATAGAAGTCAAACCTCACATTGTGAGATTCACAATTACAAAATAAAAAATCGATTACATTAATGGCTCAACGCAGAAAGCTCTAAAACAAATAGGGGAGGGAAACACCGTAAAACTAAAATTAAAAATAAAAAAGAAAAGATTGGAATAAAATTGTGTGTATGGGTGTTAGAACAAATTCTAACAGATCTTGTTTTTGTTAGTTTTCCTCTCGCTGACATATTTCATCCAGTAAGTAGTGATTTCCCTCTGGGTCTCAATAGCACTCTTCTTGGCAGTGCCATTTTTGCCATTCTCTTCGCCAGCTATAGCCAGTTTGGCATTGATCTTTGCAGGGAGGGTATCCAGCTCATGAAGCACCTTTTCGATGTCAAGCACGAGACGCTCGGCTAAGGTGCGGGAGAAGTCTTCCCTGATGACAACACGGAGCACAGTGATGTGCTGAGCATCTGCTGGCATGGTGTAGGCAGGCACGATCCAACCATACCGGCGCAACATCTCAGAGATCTCGAATTCATCGTGGCGCTTGTTGTTCTTGAGAGAAAAGGCCACCAGGGGAACCCCATGGTCCTTTGACACAATGTTAAACCGCCCTGTTTTCTCCAATCCTTCTTTCAGGACCATTGCGTTTTCATGACAGTTTTCCATCACATTTCTGTATCCCTGTAGTTAAAACATCATTGCATCACGTTAATTGGTATGTCGAAAGCAAGACATATTGAATTGAATAAATTTTACATTGGAAAGGATTGTTTTAGAATTAAAAGCCTTAACTAGGCTCTCACCTCATAACCCAAACGGATAAGTTGGTAATACTGGGCAATGACTTGGCTAGAACCTGCAGATAACAAATATACATAAGTTTAGTGTTGGTTTGCTATAAATTGTGAATTGGAAAAAAGAAGTGTGGACAGTTTGAGAATCAAGGAAATCGGATAGGAATTGTCACCTTTGGAAAAATTGAGAGTGAATGTGGGTTGATCTGCTCCAAGGTAGTTAATGTGGAAAATAAGTTCTTCAGGCAAGTCGTCCTTGCTCCTCCAGATAACCCATCCAATTCCGGCATAGACAAGACCATATTTGTGGCCACTAACATTAATGCTCTTCACAAGGGGAAGCCTGAAGTCCCATTCAAGCTCTGGGTACAAAAATGGTGCAATAAATCCACCACTAGCTGCATCAACATGAATTGGTGTATCCCATCTGCAGAAGAGATAAGTTTAGATATATTAAATTTAGCACTTGATATTTCAAACTATTACTAAGATTTATGTTACTGCAAAAATTGATATGTACCCAGTTTCCTTGTTCTTTTCTATCAAGAGATCATTTAGAAGCTTGACATCTTCAAATTCTCCATTGAGGGTGGAACCCAAGATAGCAGCAACGCAGATGGTGTTTTCATCTACCATTTCCACAGCTTTGGCAGGGTCCATCACATAGTAGCCTTCCCTCAGCTTCACTTCCTTCAACTCCACCTCAAAGTACCTCGCAAATTTCTCCCAGCACACTTGAACATTGGCCCCAGTGACAATGTTGGGTTTGTCATAAGGTTTGCCTTCGGCCTTACGCTTGTTCTGCCACTTTCTCTTGAAGGCAAGGCCAGCCAACATGATTGCCTCAGATGACCCAACTGTTCCCACTCCAACTGCAGTCTCGGAGTCTCCAAGCGGTGCATTGAACAGATGTGCTATCATGTTCACACAACGGTTCTGCATCAAAAGTACACTTTCACCTTTTAGTAAACTGAAAGTTTAATTATGATTATGTTTCAGTCCTATTATGATGGTAAAACAAATTTTCTTCCCAAGATTTTTGTTTTTTTGCGACTGGATTGACACTTCGAACAAAGAGGCAAAGACCATTCAAGCGTTTGACTTTTCTGTGAAATTGTTGCTTACTTTTTCTTGAGATATTGTGGCAAAAACCAGGACTTCTTTTGGTCTTTGTTATTGATTGTAATACAAATACCAATTTCAAGAACTTCTCAGAAAAGTTGAAAGACATTTGCCAAAAAAAGAAATATGAATGAAGACGAGAGGAGAGAGTCAGAAATTTATACCTGAAGCTCGGTAGTGACAGGGTACTCATCCATGTCAACATAGTTCTTGTTAATGGCATCCATGATAAGCTTATCACATTCAGGCTCCATCCAGGTAGTAACAAAAGAGGCAAGGTTCAACCTTGGGTTCCCATCAAGCATCAGCTCATCGTTAATGATCTGAAATGCAGCTTCTTTTGGTATCGAGTTCTCTGGCATCTTGAACCTGCAATATTTTCACACAAATCAGCCACCTTATCACCACGAAATCAATGCCTCTTTAGAGTACCATTTATTAAGTCAGGCATCCATGTTAGAAAATTGGCGTCGAACGGATTACCTGGGAAGTGAGGCTCGGACATAGCGAGAGGCGAACGTCGAGTGAATTGAGACATCAGACTCAGAAGCCGTCTTAGATAGCACCATCTTTGATGTCTTAAGCAATTAAAACAGTCTAAAAATGTATGAAATGCACTGCAAAACGGAGAGAATAAAGAAACTTGTGTAAAACTACAGCTGTTGTTGCTTTGATGAAGGAGGCTTTGAGAGGCGAATGGTATTTATAGGGATGTCGCATCGTTGAAAAAGTATGCAAGACTTCGCCCCCATCTGAAATTGGAAACAAATATCTTCAATTGTCTAGAAAATAAAAAGGTAGTACTAGTTTCAAATACCAAATTTGACCCTGCTATTAAGTTCGCAATTATTGGTCAAAAAAGAGGGTTTTGAGAAATTAAAGGAAAAACTTGTTGGATGTTTCCATTGCAGACAAGGGGCAACATGTGGCGAGCAGCAGAGGTCAAAGCAAGCCATCGCAGCCCAGTTTGGACGATGGGTGGGGTCATAAAATACGAACCCTGATAGGATGTTTCTGCTCATTAGCTAGCCATTAGCCACCCACTGAAACGTATAGAATTAGAAATACGAGGCTTCAGGCTGTGGTCCACCGCCCAAGTGCTAATTCCCCTGTTTCCCACGTATGGGAACCTTCCCGCCCAAGGCACGAGGCAGCTCTCCCCAAGCCACTTCGAAGCATCGTTTGGGTTTGGGTGTTTCTTGCTATCTTATTTTATACATTTTATATTTCCTTTAAAAGAGAAAAAGGTGTCGCTATTAGTGGAGAAATATGCTTAGCATTTGTATCTAACTATCCATGTTTGGCTTAAAAAGGGTCATTGTAATTAATATTATTCTTGTTATTGTTAATGATACCTTCTTAATAGCTCCAAACAGTATCATTGCAGCTGATGTGTAAAGGAGTCTCAACTTGCACCCCAATAATCAAGTTGCTATTAAACATTTATGTAACCAAATTGAGTTATGAGGATTTTCAATTTTTTGTTGAATATTACCTCAAGTCAATATTGACTTCAAAAAAAAAACAAAAATTAAGTTTATTTCATAGCACTCAAAGCAAATACTTTAATGATGAATTATTAAGCCTAGCAACGTGGCTTAATTATGGCATCTAATTGAGAAAATAATGATGATCAATTAGGCCAAATTAAGGGTTTGTGGGGTGTAATTAAAAAAAAGCATTAAAAAGAACCAAAATAAATAAAACAACTGACACCCGCCAAACAGGGCCTAGAACACATGCCTTAGTCGTCACGGCGTATTTTAGTGTGGATGGGGAAGATGTCAAAAAAGGCCTCCCAGGGGCATTGAACATGGAGGACCCTGCACCCTGTTCCTCTCCATTTTGCACAAAACTTTTGAAAAATATGAATAAGCATTTAATATTCTTTTCTTTAGTCAACAATCAACAGAATACGTCCTCAACTAAAATGAAGAAAGGTTTGTGTTTATTATAATAAGTCAGTTGGACTGCTAATTGAGACCAAGACGTTGATTTAATCAAACCATAGTTACGCCCTGAACCAGTGAAGCAGACAACTTCTGCTCCAAAAAAGTCAAGTCTTTGGCATGAGTTTTCAGTTGAAGTCTTAGTCATATTGTAAAATAATAAAAATTAATATTTTTAATCCAATATAATGGGAATCAACTTTTACTTTTTCCGGTTTGGAGACAAAAACAATGGGAAATAATTTGCCACCAATTAATAAAATAAAATAAGAGAAAAGAAGAACCATTTTTAAACAAAACCAATGGATAAGAAAACAGTTTTTGGCTTCAATTGGGAAAATAAAAGTTACAAAGAAATCAAAGAATATATTCGTTCAGTGCCCTCAGTATTTTCTCTTTTTTTTTTATTTTATTTATTTTATAATAATCAATATAAAGAAACTAATTTTTGTTTGATAATTATACATGAGAAACTCCTGCTTTAATTTAACTTTTAACGTATTAAATAAGATTGAATATGAATCACATATTTCCTCCTCATCCCTTCCATCAATACTGCCAAGAGATGCAAGGCCAAAAACCCAAGTTCTTTTTATGAAATGGAATATCGTGAAGATTTGAAGCTAAATGATAGCCAACCAAATCACTATTTTATAGTTAAACTTGTAATAATTCACTTTGCCTCAACTTATTAAACTTTGTATTATGAGCTGTCTTAATTTGGTTTTGCTTCGTAACACTTGCACGCGTGAATAAAATATATACACATTTTGATGAAAAGTAAATTGTTTTGCATCTAAAATTATCAATTCAACCCACACTTTCGTTCACACCACAACTTCTTTCCAAAGCAATGAATGTTGCTCTCTTTCTAGAAAAAAGAACATGTTCCCTACCGTCAAATGTTTACAAGAGAGAATGATTACTTTATAAGATTCATTCCAACGAAGGTGAAGTGCATTTGTACTTGCTTGTCATATTGTTAAATCTTCCATTCCAAGAGGTTACAATTTTGAATTTTATTCATTTTAATTACGATTAAATCACATAAATCCCCTTATGTAGACAGTGAAAATATACAAATTCCCTTTTTTACAAAAGTTAATAGTTTATCATTTTATTACTATAATAGTAAATTAAATTATAAATCTTATCAAACCCATCATTTAAAATAATATTTTTTTTTATAAGAGGGAGTTTTAACATGAGATTATATTATCGAATGGAATCGTCAAGTTATTTATAAATGATATGAAAATAATTATTTTGATATTTGTCTTGTCATTGTGAAAATTATTCCATTTTAATGAGTTTGAATATGATGATGTCGTGAGTTTTTTGCATTGTATTGAAACTATGGTGATGTGGTTTTGTTGAGAGAATACCTTGCGAAACAAGAAATGAATTATGAAAGGTCCAATTCCTTTTGTGTGGCAATAAAATTCTGGAATTTCAAATGTAAAGTTTGATGAAATTAAGACCCCAAATTCAGCGGCCTTTGGCATGCATCTCGAGACCCAAACAATAATACCCTTCACATGTTGAAAACAATTGGAGGGTAAAGGAGTGGTAAGATAAAGAATCTGATGCTAGTTTAGAAAAAGGGAGGTAAAGGTTTTTTATTTAGCGTAATTCAAGGCACTAGCCCCTTGTATTTTTTCAGGGAGGAAAAAAGGGTAGAACATAAAAGTCAAAGACGCGGTTTCAACGGCCATTACGAAGGCGGAAAATAAAAAAGAAACCGGCAGCTGTGTCTCAATGGACCGACTCTCGCGCTGGACGCGGCGAATCTGGTCCGCTATTATCTTACTTGGATGACAACCGGCGATCACGTGAAATGTTTCAATTTTTTAAAATTTATAAATTAATGAAAAATAAATAAAAACAAAATATCTAAGAAAAATAAAGATTATGATATCAAAGCTTAACTAATGAAGCTTTTAATGTCCCAAATATGTAAAGTAAAGTAATAGTTTTCGTGGACTGAAATTAAAGTTTCTACTTTCATTTCTAATAGAAGAAAAAAAAAGTTTACTTTTATATGAGATCACTTTTTTAAAATTAATTTTACTATTGATTTGTAATTTAATATGACTTTAATTTTAAATTTTTATTTAGAACAACATTTGAAAAAACAAAAATTAGTAATAAAAACAAGAAAGCAGTGGATTCCATACCAAATCTTAAAGTGAGATAGAAAAAAAATTTCTTCTTTTTGGGAAAAGATTTTTTTTTTTTTTTTTGTATTTATGCACACAATCCAGAAACCAAATTTGACAAAAAAGGAAAAAAGGTAAAGTAGATGCACATGAAATTCAAGGTCTTGTGCTTTGGGCTTGGGACTTGGATAGATATCTAACAAGCCTATTTCATTGATTACGTTAAACAATAAAGGGGTCCCCGCCCCTAGGATTATGATTGGAAGGCTGGTCGATTTCTAAGGAAGGAATTAAAAGCGGTGGATGTCCATCAACGTAAGAGCCATTGACATTGGCCTCAACCTTTATGCCATGTTGGGTACGCCATGGTGACATTCTATTTAATTATTTTGGCTGTAGGGTCCCCGCTTTTAATATTTTCCAACAGATTCCAATTGGAAGTTATACTCTAATTGGAAGTTATTCTCTAACCATTGCCAAATGAACATGAAAGATCTATCTGAGAAACAAATAACGTAGCTTTGGCAGATATCATACCTTAACTTGACTTCTTTGTTTGTCTTGGTCTTCAAGGAAAACACGGATTGGAATCTTCATTGCTGCAAAAGAGTTTTATTGGTTCCCTTCCTGCCACTAGTGCACTATCCCAATCAAAGTGTTCTAATTTTCTACATAAAGCTCCCTTTGCTTATATATAGAACAATAATAGGAATATTATTTTATATATGGATAGTGAAATTTTTAAATAAATTATAAAATTATTATTTTTCATCGATGATGAAATTCTTAAATTAAAAAAAATTATTACCCGTTACATGTTTTAACATATTAAAGCTAAGCAAGAATCATAATTCTCCTTTTTTTTTGAGAAAATGTAGAGTATGGTTATTTTCTTATTTGTATAATCTTTTTAAAATCCTCTTAAAGAGAGAGATAATAACGGCTAGTGATAAAAATAAATTGGTCAAATCCAAATTAATTAAAACTAAATTTGTTTAGAACTTAAAATTTTAGTTAATTTAGTTATTTGATTTACTTAGACAAATTTCTTTCGTTATCTTTTAAATTATTTTTAATTTGTATTTAAAAAATTGAACCAAATTGATCAATTTAACTAAGATTCGAAGGGATATTCAATCCGACAAGAGTCATTGAATAGTCATTAGTATCAATATCTTTAAAAAGAAATTGTTATTATCGTTGGGATTCAATCTGTCACCTAGTTAGCCTTTAACTAAGGTCCTACCATTAAGCCAATCAGACATGCGTGTTAAATGTCGACCATATTTAATATATATTCAATAACAAAAATATATTTTTAAATAAAAATAACTTTTAATCAGATTGATTATTTGAACCGCTCCAATTGTTTGAATCAAGAATCGATCTCTTCATTGGTACGACAATGAGTTTGAATTTGATCATTAAATCTTTAGTTTTGGTTATATTATGAAATTTCATAACCACATCAAACAAATTAATAGAATTAAAATTTTATTTTTGTATGTATATGAGACTTTATCTAAATGACAAAGAGGAAGTCGTAAAATTTTTAGATCCCAAATCCAAGTCTCACTATATGTGTGTATATAGTCTAATTTTGTGATGGTTTCTTTAATTAGTTGATTTGTTAAGTAATTTCTTTCATGAATGTTATTTGATTGTAATCGAAATTTTTACTTGTAATGGGTAATCTCATAAAAAATATTTTTTATTTTAAATATAAAATATGAAGAACAAGGTATAAGGGTCAAATTACACCCATCTAACATCTAGCTTTGACAATTTGGTAACCAAACTAATTGACCGAATTAACCAACTAAATTGGACTAATGAATTGTTTTGGCTATTTGATTGGTTGGGTTAATTAACATAAAAAAGTTTACTTAAATTTGTGTTGATTGAATCAGTAAAACCCACCGTCCACCAATCTTTATGTCTAACTTAGGTTGTTAAATCATAATAAACTTTATAAAGGAAAAAAGGACATATGGTTTTATTTGGTGATAACAATAGGTTTATTTGGGGGAATCACCATTTGTATTTGACTTTTTGTTTATCACAGGGAGCTAGCTCATGATTAAAGTAGGCCTGAGGCCTTTAAAGGCCCATTGGAGTTGTTACTTTTCTTGGTCCTGTGAGTCCATTCACACACATTAATAGTCTTTCGCAAGGCCTTTCTTCAGCTCTTTTCAGACATCTTTGAGGTTTGGTAAACCAACTAGTGGTGACTAAGGATGGATAACCTTGTTGATGTAAGACTAAGTATTTTTATTTATACAAAATGCTACTCCCAATTGATAGAGGAATATAAGATTGAGGTTATGCCACTCACAATCCCTTCCTCATCCGTATATTGTTCATGTTTCATCTCCACCTTTTTTTGATATCATTATTATACATTATATCATGCTAAATGAGTAGCATGAGCTTTATTATTATTATTATTATTATTATTTTTATTATTTATTTTTAATTTAACTCCTTGAATTGGATGGCGTTGATTAGATAGGACTCTAACGTTTAATTAAAATAAACTTGAAATCATCGATGGATAAGTTAAAGTCGTATGATTGAATTATGAAAAAGTGAGATCAATTCAATGTTATTCAACTAAGATATAGATAAATAGGCAATTAAAATTAAGATAAAATAATTTTTCTTAAAGATACCAACTAATTGACTGAACAAATTTAAATTCAGAAAATCGAAATACATTCAAATAAAAAAAATATCATGATATTTTATATAATATTTAAAACAATTTATATTGGAATCCATTTGTACAATAAAAAAAATTAAAAATTTATTAAAATAAAGAAAAAGGAAAAATTCTTTAATCACGAAAACCACGTGATGGGTGCATCCACAGGTCAAACATTACGGTAGTTTTATTTGGACAAGGCAGATAAGATTGAATCTTAATAATCGATTTGGGATGGATTAATATTTATTTAACATAATTATTTGTTACAGGTTCAAATGATAATTATAAGAAAGATTTTTATCCCACATTAATCATCAATATGTAACCAAATCTCAATTAACGTCAAAAACTCGTTATAGGTTAAATTAGATGAAATAAGTAAATTCCTTTTCATTGTAATCAAAGACAAAAGGCATGACTTCCTACCTACCATTCCTCTTGTTTACAGTAGTATTAAAAAACCAAAAAATGTTACCAACCTAAGAAGGTAAACACGTATACGTTTCAAGGCGTGGAGGCGCATGTTGCCCATTTATTTAGTTTTCCAATGATAGCAGCAAGTAGATAGATGCCTTGTCCCTCATCTTCCCTTATATTCCTTTTCGCTTGTTTCGGATTTGCGCACTCTGATTGATTCGGTGACACAACAAGCATGGGGTCGGCTGACGAAGAGAGATCGCTTTTGGAAGCTGGACTAGTTCACGTTCTCTCTCTCTCTCTCTCTCTTTTACTTTTTTTAGATTTACTCTGTCTCCCCTGGATCTTTAGTTTTTAATTTGTTTAATTTTTGGTAGTCCTAGATTTTAAATAGTTTGGTCAGAGACATCCTAACATGTAACGAGATTCTGGGTTTGTTTTGTTTTCCTGTTAAAAGCCCTATCTTGGAATTTATGTTGGAAATAATGTCTTAATACCTTATATTTTCCAGGCTGAAAGCAGTGGACTTTACACTGGGGATGGCTCTGTTGACTTTAATGGGAAGCCTGTTTTGAAGCAGAATACTGGGAATTGGAAAGCATGCCCTTTCATTTTGGGTGAATTTATCATATCATATCATTAATTTTTTTTTCTAGTAGAGGTAAGCTTATTTAATTTCTGACAAGTTTTGTTCTTTTTTAATTTGAAATTATAGGTAATGAATGCTGCGAGCGTTTGGCTTATTATGGGATTGCTACTAATCTTGTTACTTACTTAACCAAAAACCTGCATGAAGGAAATGTATCAGCTGCAAGAAATGTGACAACATGGCAAGGAACTTGCTATCTTACACCTCTCATTGGAGCTGTTTTAGCAGATGCTTATTGGGGAAGATATTGGACAATTGCCACTTTCTCCACTATCTACTTCATTGTATAATTATATACTCAAATTACCTTTTTTCCCTGCCTTAGATGCTTATTATGTGTATGCTCCAGTTAGTTATATTGCTGCATTAATCTATATTATGAAATTGTTGTTTCATTATATTCAATTAGTTATCATGAAGTTGAGCCAGCACCATTAGAACCTTTGCATACCATTCTTTTCTCATTGTATATTTCACTAATGCTAGTACGCTGTTAACCTTGGTTTTCTTTTCTTGATCCTTTATGACATGCAATTCAAATTCATGGTTTTCATATTTTGTTGTTAGCAGCTTTTATAGTGAGTGTCTTCAGTGTTCAATTCATAGGGGATAATTGGTAGTTCATTTTGGCTCCTTTTTGAAGATTTAATTACCACCTGTCGCACAAAATTTCAGAGTATGTAACATATTTGAAGGAATTTATGAATTGTATTTTTCATTCTTCCATCAGTACATGTAGAAATTTTTCTTTTTGGTTATGTGGAATATTAATTTATGATCCGTTTAGTCATACTCGGTTAATGAATTCTGGTATTTATATTAGGTTAAAGTGCAAGACTTGTATCTATGTTCTGATTTCTCTTTGTGAAGCCTCCGATAACACAGTTAATATTTGATAGGGAATGTGTACATTGACTCTCTCAGCATCAATCCCTGCGCTGAAGCCTACTGAATGTGTGGATTCTATATGTCCCTCAGCTACTCCAGCTCAGTATGCAGTATTTTTCTTTGGGCTCTATCTGATTGCATTAGGGACTGGTGGTATCAAACCGTGTGTCTCCTCCTTTGGGGCAGATCAGTTTGATGATACTGATCCCAAAGAAAGGGTGAAGAAAGGATCCTTTTTCAACTGGTTTTATTTTTCTATCAACATTGGTGCTCTGATATCAAGCAGTCTTCTGGTGTGGATTCAAGACAATGCTGGATGGGGTCTAGGATTTGGCATTCCAGCATTGTTTATGGGCCTTGCTATAGCAAGTTTTTTCTCAGGCACACCTCTATATAGATTTCAAAGACCTGGAGGAAGCCCTATTACCAGAATGTGCCAGGTTTCGGTTGCATCATTTCGTAAATGGAATCTGAAGGTACCTGAAGACAGTAGTCTCCTTTATGAAACAGGTGACAAACACTCTACCATTGAAGGAAGTCGGAAACTGGAGCACAGTGATGAGTTAAAGTAAATATCTTCTACATTTCTTGAATTAATTTTCTGAGTTTTGAATCTTGTATTCCAATTTGCTCTTAGTCATGTTTTTCATCAGAAAAATTCTCCTTTGTTTGAAATCCAATGAAATTGAAATTGATTTATTCTGTTTCTGTTTAGACAACATTAATTAATACAAGAAATTGGTTAATGCATGATAAGGAATCAAAAATAGTTATTGAAACCACTGATTGATTATCTCTTATAGAAATACCCTGGTCTTAATTTGACCACTCTACAAAACAGCTTGTGATCTTCAATTTCCCTGGGAGTTGAGAACCCTATTTTATCTTTAGTTCATTCTCTATCTTTTCCTTTCTCTTGTTTTCATTTTCTGCTTCATGATTGTGGAAACATATGCTATAAAGGAGCTATGTCTTATATGTTAAATTCTGCATATTCTGCTTAAGTTATACATGTGGTGATAATTGATACCTTTACTATATCAAAAACACAGCATAGAAAGAAGGTATTACCCTTTCATTTTTATCTAGAGCAAGAGTGTTCTGTGTTTATGTTGGGCTGCTACTTCATGCATTGCTTCCTTTTTTACTAGTTCTAATTCTCCTTTCTCATAGCCCTACATTTTTTCTTAAAAAATCCACTGAGGCACTTATTGGAGAGAAAGTTTCATCTGATTTATTTTGGAAATTATCACTGATTTAAGCAATTGTCATCTATCAACACGTTGGTTAGTAATTGTAGCTTCATTGAAGTTTCAACATGCATGTCTTTAAATCCCTTTTTCTTTTTTTTTTTTATGGACAAGTTTCTTGAAGTCGTAGCAGCCATACAGTTTCTTTCAGTGCTAGTATTGCTAAGTCCATCTTGTTACAGGTGCCTTGATAAAGCTGCCATACTCACTGATGCTGAGATCAACAGTGGGGACTTCTCAAACCCATGGAGGCTTTGCACTGTAACTCAAGTGGAGGAATTTAAGATCTTGATCCGCATGTTTCCCATATGGGCTACTGGAATTGTCTTTTCTGCTGTATATGCCCAAATGTCAACCATGTTTGTGGAGCAAGGGATGATGATGGACACATCAATTGGTTCTTTCACAATTCCTCCTGCTTCTCTCTCAACTTTCGATGTTATCAGTGTTATTTTTTGGGTTCCCATCTATGATAGGATCATTGTCCCAATTGCGAGGAAGTTCACAGGCAAGGAGAGGGGCTTCTCAGAGTTGCAGCGTATGGGAATTGGTCTCTTTATTTCAGTCCTATGCATGTCAGCTGCTGCTGTGGTGGAGATCAGGAGATTACAGCTTGCAAAAGAGCTTGGGTTGGTTGATGAAGAGGTTGCTGTACCACTTAGTATTTTTTGGCAAATACCTCAATATTTCTTGTTGGGTGCTGCAGAGGTCTGTACATTCATTGGACAGCTTGAGTTCTTCTATGATCAGTCTCCTGATGCTATGCGAAGTTTATGTAGTGCATTTTCACTTCTAACTACATCTTTGGGAAATTATCTCAGTTCTTTTATTCTGACTCTTGTAACATACTTCACAACAAGGGATGGGCAGACTGGTTGGATACCAAATAACCTGAACAAGGGTCATCTCGACTATTTCTTCTGGCTCTTGGCTGGTCTCAGCTTCTTAAATATGTTGGTTTATACTGTCTGCGCTAAGAAGTACAAACAGAAGAAGACTTCTTAAGGTTCCTTCTGTTATGGAGAGAATAACAACTGAAACTTATTGTACAGAAAACTGCATTCATTTCAATATAAGGCATCCTTCCCTGTTTGTATCTTATTGGATTAAATGACTTGCTTATGAAAGCATTAATCTTGCTCTTTTGTCTGAGCTTATTCTCAGGTAGTGTACATAAATACTGCATGCTGTTCAATTATAAACCATGCGTTCCATATTCAAAGAAACTGTCTGTATCTTATGGCATGAAAGGAATTGCTTCTTAAAGCAGTAATCTTGGTTTCTTTTGTGTTGATTCTCATAGTTAATTAGATGTAATACAACTGTTATTATTTGATTAAAGGTGTTGGCATTCACGCATGTTTATTAGCAGTTCCAAGAGTTGTTTGTTTGATGAATTCAGGTTTGCATGTCATATGTCGCTCTGTTCTGGGAAGCAGTAAACAGTTGGACAATGGATAATTGTTGCTCATATATGGTGGTTTGAGTTGTTTAGACTATAATCGTATAGATTAAAGAATCTTCAGGGTTAGATAACATGATAAAAATTGCAGCCCATAAACATTCAGGAGGTGTTTACAGTGATATAATGGTCAAAATTCATATCAGCTTCCGGTATGGATTGTAGCTCTGCTTCTGTAAGGAAGTTAGCTAGCACTGTGATAAATCTTTGTTTATTTTTCCCTCTCGTGACTATTGGTAGATGAACGCCAATGTGTTGCAAGAAGAAGTAAATCCCCCATCAAGAACAAGATTATGTGCTGTTATAAATCCAGCATCCTCAGAGGCAAGGAACAGTGCAGCTTGCGCGACATCTTCTACAGTGGCAGCTCTCCCACGTAATAAACTCCCCTTTTCACCGACGAGCTTACTCACTTGTTCTGGCCTTGTTTCATTCCCCAGGAAAATTCTACAAGCACTGACAAGCATATCTGAAGGGACACCATGAGGAGAAATGCAATTCACACGAATCCCATGCACGCCTAGCTCACAAGCTGCGGTTCTCATCAATCCAATGATGGCTGCTTTTGACAAAGAGTAGATGTGAGATGCGAGCCCTCCCATGACACCTGCAGAGCTTGACGTGCATATGATGGAACCTTTCGTGCGGTATTTGAGCATGGCTCGAGCCGCATGCTTGATTCCGTGTACATTGCCTAGCAGATTAATTGAGATGAGATGTTTCACTTGCTCCATGTCAAGGCTGGTTATGCTGCCTGCAGGACCTCCAATGCCAGCATTGCTGAACAGTATTTCTAGTTTTCCTTTCCATGTAAGGGCTAGTTGGATAGCTGATTCCACATCATCTTCCTTGGCTACATCGCAATGAATGTAGCGAGCCCCAATAGATTCAGCAAGCATGACCCCTAGTTCGTCCAATATGTCCGCAATCACAACATAAGCCCCATTTTCAGCAAATAATTTAGCTGCGGCAGCTCCAATTCCTCTTGCCCCACCAGTTATAACTGCGACTTTGCCAATCAACCTACAAATCAAAGTATTCATTTAAATGAATATCCATTTCGGGTTACTTACATGGACTTCCAAGTTTGCTTTGTTCAAAATTTGTGAGTTAAACTGAGAAAAAACAGAAGAGAAAAGAGCACGATCATTAACAAAGCTGTTGAAGTGATGATGAATGGAACCAACCTCTTAGCAGATAAATTCTGCACACGATCATGCTTATCAACACCAAGCTCCATTGCATACACAGCAACTCCGGGTTGTGAGCAAACATGTTATATAGGAACAACTCAAAGTCCATGAAAATTTGTTAATGCTAAACTTGAACAGGCTTTTTGAGAAGACTCTGTTTTTTAACCCAAGGCACTGTTTTCATTGTCAACAACTACTTCCAAACTAGAAGCTGGTAATCTTGTACTGAGAGAATCTTGTTTTAATACATGTGAATATGTGCATTTCATTTTTTGATTGTAATCTGCTTCCAACAACCAGCTACCTTCTCACTTCATAATTAATGTGGAATACAACAAGGCATTTTAGTTTGAGTAAGTTTGAAGAATTATATGGTTATAGAGATGAGAGTCATTCCAGCACTTTGTGATGTTTTTAATCATGATGGTTGGCAGAAAGGAAAAATGCATAAAATAGAAAAGAAATTAGAATAATGGATATAGTTATGGATAATTTATTAAATTATCATTTTAAATTTTTTTATTATTAATATTAAAAGACTTGTCTTATTTATAAATATATAAAAATTCTAACTGTATTGAATCACTTTTATTAAAAAATATTTCCTTATTTCTAATAATGCTCAACAATTTATAAATTAATATTATGAAATTTTAATTATACAAATTGAAACAGTAATTTTCTTTTAATTATAACTATTTTTTATTTAATAAACAATTCATTTTACACATTAAAAACATTTGTAATTGTTATTTAAAAATAAATATTCACGTGCAATGAAAATAAATACTAATTTTTAAAAAATGAATATTAGATTAAAAATTACAAAAGTATTTTTTAACACAATGAAGGTTAATATGTTTTAATTCATTATATAAAAAGTCTATGCGTCTAAAATGTTAGACATATAGGTGACATTGGATATGTGGTGGTCACCTCAAAATCCATGGTGATCTGTATTTGGTGATTTGATTACTATATTTAGTAAGACCTTATTAATTTTACGTGATAATAATTTAAGTTCATCGAAAGTAATTATATCACTATCTTGAAAATTAAATTTAATTCTCATCCAAAACTTTCATTACTGAGATGAAGTGATTTATAAAATTTATTATAAACAGTATTACCCTTTTAATTGTGAACTAAAAACTTACTTTTTATAAAATTATAATTATTTTTATATGGTAAATATTTGTTTTTTTAAATAATAGTTATATACCAAACTTAAAATTTGTTTTTTATGTTATATTTAATTTTATTTTCTAATTCATTCAAATATTTTTATGTAGTTAATATTTTAGAAAGTAATTTATTTATTGATAATTATAGATTTTTCTTATTTGAAAAATAATTGAACTAGTTTATCTCCATTCAATTAGGCTCGATTATTATCAACTTAAATAAATAATTTGAATTTAAGTTGTACTCAAATTTAAAATTTAAATAAAATTGAAAACATGTAAATAAATTCAATGCTTTATTTATATACTGGAATGATTTGAATACAAACTTAACAAGAACAAGTCGAGCTCGAGTATTTATTATTTATTAAGCAAAACTAAAATCACTCACGAATAGCTTGATTTATTTAGCCTCTTAATCAAAAGAAATGAGCTGTTAATTTTATCCATAATATAAAGGGAAAAAAATTTACCGTGCGTAAGTATATTTCTTTACCGCGAGTCCTTACACTAGAACAGAACGAAGGCATTGTGAATGTAAACGACCCAAAGTCAGTCCACCAAATTTGGAGAGTCCGGGGAAGGAAAAAACCAAACGACCAAAGCAATTCCGTAACCCAGAGAAAAATGGAAGTGGAGGGTTCATCGAAGAAGATGATAGCGACCCAGGCAGAGATGGTGGAGAACAACGTCCCCATTCCATACAGGGACCAATGCGCCCACCTTCTCATCCCACTCAACAAGTGCCGCCAAGCCGAGTTTTACCTTCCCTGGAAATGCGAGATCGAACGCCACGCCTATGAGAAGTGCGAGTACGAGCTCGTCATGGAGAGGATGCTGCAGATGCAGAAGATCCGTGAAGAAGAGGCCAAGTTGAAACAGGCTGGGAAACAAGGCGGCTCTATTCCTCTCATTCCCAAAACTGCTAATGCTTAAGCTACCTCCATGGTTAGTCAAGTTTTCGTTTTTTTTTTTTTGGGTTTTTTTTAATTGATGTTTTCCTGCGTAATTTGTTGATGGGTTCTTTGATTTTAGATAAAGGGTTTTAGAGATCGAAAATTTGGGGTTTTTAGCTAGGTTAAGTTTATTTTTTTGGGTTTTTCAATTGACCATATGGTTTATTGGGCGATCTGGGATGTGTCTATGTTTTAGATTTTATTAACTTTCTTTAAGGCTTCGTTTTAATCAAGGGTTTGCTGCTGAATATTCAATAGAAATTTCTTATTTGGTCTTAGTATTGAATTTGAAGCGGTTAACTGTTTTCTCTTTTCTTGTTGGATTAATGTTGAATATTTTGAAATTAATTAATTTCTTGACAATCAGACACTCCATTATCAATAATTTTTTAGGTTTTTGCTGGTTTCCTGAATTCTAATGAGGGAGTCTTTTTCTTTTGGTCTATTTATAGCAGGGTATATTGAATTTTGGGTTTATTTTGTTTTTGGTTCCTGTGGTATTTCATTGTAAAGAAAAGGTTAAGTGGAATGTACCCTACCATTAGGTGTGTGCTTTGGGTCCATCAGTCCATAGAATCGTGTTTTGTTTTAGCATTTTATTTTGAAGATTTTGGAATTGATACTAGGTTGTAGTTACCTAATGGTTTAGAATATTGTGGTGTTATCCACAATATGGGGATTCTTATAGGAGATTGAGAACAACACACATTCTGGACTTCTATGTTGTGTACAACCTCTAAAAATGGGTTTGCTAAAGACTCTATGAACAGTTTTGTGATGGCTAATGATTGCAAGTGCTTCTGGATCTTGAGTAATCAGATTGCATTTTACTTTTTGGACGCCATTGGATGTATAGGTGGTACTTTTTTCAGTTACCTTTGACTTTTTTGGGGTATCTTCACCAGTGAAGGTTGCTTTGCGTGCAAAATTTATAATTAGGCTCTTTTCTTTATTTCAATGGATTTATAGGTTCAGCCAATGGAAATTAGGTATAAGATAGTGTGATTACTGTGTAAAGAAGAAATGGAAGTGTAACTCGAGATCAGTGAGGTTATACATGGAGATCTACAAAAGTGGAATACCTTAGTTATTTACATAACATGAGATCTGATCAATCATTTTGTTTTAGTGTCTGTGGTTGTTTCTCTCAACTGGTATTGGTATAATTCAAAATTTAATTGAGATATCTTAAGAGGCCTGAGCCAATGAATTGATGATATTGCTGTTTTTATTAAAGTTTGCAATGAAGTTATATGCCTTACGTTTTGAGCTTGAAAAGAGACATGGTCAAGAGCTAATACTTAGGTACCCTTTTGCTGTGCACTGTGCTGACTTGAATTCGAGAGCTGAATGGAAGCATTTGGTCAAAATTTCATAGTACTTTACATTTAGAGGTTTAGAGGAAGGAACCATTTCTTGATGAGAATATTTATAGAAAACAATTTTTAGTAAACTAAACTTAATTGAAGGAACAAATATGATTTTTTCAAATTCTGAAAGCACAAAAACATCATACTCTCAACATTTTTAGATCAGCAGCTCAAGATCCAGATACTAGTGAAACTCATCTATTTTGTTTTTCTCTCCCCTCATTATAGCACTCCTGAGTACAAAATTTGCTGAAAGTTACCACCAAACAAGCAGTGAACAGAGTCAAAATGAGCTGTGTTATTAACTAAAGAAAACACCTTGCTGAAAGTTATCACCAAACAAGCACAAGGTGTAGTAGGATGTGTCAGATGGAAACTGGTAATCACTTTAGGGTGGTTGGTTATGATTTTGAGAATAGAACAGTGGGAAACCGTTGGTATAATTAGGTTTTACAATGGGGTTTGGTAGGGTTAAGGTAGAGTGAAGAAATCAAGGATTTAGGGAGCATGCTGCCCTGACACTGTTAACAGTACATAGTTGATTTTGAAAGTTATTTACTCTGAATCTGATGTGAGATTGATTAAGAGTTGACATATGACTATTTAGGATATGGAGATACATATACATGCATCTTTTAAGGAATTGTCATGAAGTAATAAAAGATTCTTTCTTTTTTTTTTGGTGCCAGCATTGAGCATGATTTATTCATGCGAGTAAGGAGTGTTTGACAATTTTGATGTTTATTGCTTCCTTTTATGATTATTATTTAAGAGAAAAAACAGTGCTTAAATACTTATTCTTGAAATATTAGTTCTAATTAATTTCTTTACATATAAGAAAGCATGGTGTTCAGCGTGTCACTATTAGGTCCGTCATTGCTTGCCTGCTAGAGAACTATGGAATTTGATCTTCATATGCTAAAAGGGGTGCTTAAGTGTGCCTTACTGATAAATTTGAAATTCCTGTTTTTAACCAAATCCTGGACATCACATTTTCCAATTTCAAGTCAATTGCTAATGATGCCTAGAACAGCTGTGTCAAATATTAAGTATCACTATTTACATCCTAAGGGACTTCATGTGTAAGTTCTGGTTTTAGCTTCATGCTCTAGAAAGGCTGCATCAGCTCCTTATTTTCTGGTACAGAAGCTGATGCATGTATTAGTTGGCATTGCAGTTTCATCAAAGCCACAATGTGCATGCTTGTTTAGACAAAATATGGAAGACATTGTAGGGTTTTGATATATTGGTTTCTGAGAATAAGCTTGTGGTGTATTGGCCATTCAATTTTAGGTGTTCAAATATATATATATACTTAAACATTCTTACTATCATTAATACCCATTGTAATAAGATTATTTAAGGACGGTAAACCTTTTCTAGCATGCAATGCATATGCAAGTGCATCAAAATGGATGATCAAAATTTAAAAATCATTGATTTTCTTTTTTCTAAGAAAAAAAAAAGAATTACAAAGAAAGAAAAACTATAATTGTTTCAAATGGAAGAATAAAAAGACTCAGGATTCACTGCAATTGTGTTATATCCTGTCTATATGAAATTTGTTTGCTTTAATCTTCTCAAGATTTAGTTGCTAATAATGCTTTGCATTGATATTATTTTTCAATTTTGAATTGATATGTTTTTAGTTTTAGTTTTCATCACCCTTTGCTTTCATGGTTTTTTATTTTATTCTACATGAGTTGTGTTTATGATACCTGGTTTAAATGTGGCAGGAAGGTTTAAACGGCTTTGGTGGATGTTTGATGTTTGTCACCGTTAATTTGAAGGAAATTTGAAACTGTTTGTCCTGGACTAATGTAAAGGATGCAATTTCTTTTCTGATCTTTACCAGCTCTACAATCTTGTTCATGGGAATAAAGTTGCTCATCAAAGTTGACATGATTTTTTCACATATTCTATGAAGATGGTCACAACTAGCCAACTAGGTAAATATGCCTGGTAAATATGCCTCAGATTGGTGGGTGATAATTGTAGCAGATAGCCAATGGAACTGCATAAACATTATTCTATGTTTCAAATTAGAAGTATGGGAGGTGATGTGTCGTAATTCATTTTTATACTAAGTTTAAGGAACCTGCTGATCATAGTGAGCTGCACTTCTGTATCACAGAATGAATGGGATCTGTGAAGTTGAGATACCAGTCAGATAAGATCAATGGGAGCATAGGGATTAAGAAATGAAGGTTTTTACTTGAAGTTTGTAGCACAACCATTGGACTAAGTAAAAGGGAACTGATAAGAGGACAATGAATCAGTACATATAGATTGCCACGACTGAAATGTTTGTGAATAAGGCAAATTCCAGGTTGCAAATTAATCGAACTTCCGTTCAAACAAGAATTACGGTTCCAATCTCAGCAGTAAAAAATAGTTTGACTGTTACAATCTCAATCGTTCCTTGTAGCCTGGTTTCTTTGGAGCATGGAGAAGAAACGGTTATTAAGCTAATCCCTTAGTCAATGGTATGGGTGATACTTCGACAGTTCCATCCCAAGGGCACTTTTGAGGGTCGCCAAAGTCTGATGCTCCGGAGAACACTAGCCTACTGTTTTCTTCGTTTTCTTCTTCTTCATCTTCTTCTATTGTGTCTGCCTGTTATATGTCTAGTTGTGTTTTTGTTTTAAAAACTGTGCTTGGGTCTGGACTCTGGAGCTTCAACTATACATTGGCATATGTCCTTATCCCGATTTATTGCAAGGTTATTCATTACTAGCTTAGTAGTTTAGAGTGGAGGCCCTTTGAGGAAAATGGGTTTGGAGATAGTGTACTGGGCTTTTGCTCTTCAATGATGTAGGCTGCGCTTCTTTTGGCATTCTTTGGGAGTACCCTGAGGATTTAACCATCTTGCTTTCCATGATTACCAAAATAATGTAGTGAACTAGGGCTTGTATTTGCACTTTAAGGTATGCCTTTTCGGTGCTTAAGAGGCCTTTAAATCTCAGTCCCTCCAGTTCATGATTCAAATTTATGATCTTGAGGAGATTGAGATGTTTCTTTTAAAACTAGAGGTATGATCATTTTGACCTAATCCAATCATAGACGCCTTTCTTAGCCATTCAATTATTGGCTTGTTCTCTCTTGAGCTGGTTTCAGTGCATGCATAGTTTAAGAAGCAAGGTGTAGGAGAATGCAAAGCATAGACTACCTAGAAGCTAGCTCACTGTTGAATTTAGAACCATGTGTTCCATTATAGCATGTTAGGTTGACAAACAGTTGAATGGCTACAATATCACTGTTATCTTTAGGACAATGTTGTTTTTGATTTACCAACTTGCAATGAGGCAATCCCAAAAACTATAGAGCCAAATGTGAAAGTTTCTGATGAGCTCTTGGGTTCATTGATATTCGAGTAATGTTGACAATGGCAAACAATTTCACAGAGAGACGACACACTACATGCACACGTGGTTTGTTTTTCCATATCTTGGTTCTTGCTTAAGAATGGGTAAAGGATTTGGTAAAATGAGTTTGTCAAGGACTTTTTGACGACAAAGATATCGTGTTTTTCTAAAGTTAAACCATGCTGCCCATAGGAATAAACACCTTCCTCAAATCATATTATTATTATTATTATTATTCATGATACAAACACAAACTTTGTGTGCCCTTTTTTCTATTTCATCAAAAACCTTTATATTATTATAAGATTATTTCATTATCACCTAATCGCCCACCTCTCCTAATCCTCTTGTAGCTAAATTGTTTGTTTTCGAGGAGAAAACAAATGGCAAAATCAACGTAAATTTAACAATCACACCTGCCTCAATTACAAGCATAACAAAGCATATTTCTTCATCGTTTGCTTTGTATACATACATACATTATATGTATGTATTCACACACCAAATCTATTTCGAAAATGTTATTTCAATTAATTAAATTGATCAAGTTAATAATCCCATCACCTATGTATTAAAAGGCCAAATCAAAAAGGACTTTGCTCTTAGTATGTATGGTCTCAAATATACGCAATAGATAGAGGTAACTCTTTCTTAATTTATAGATACTATAGATCTCTCTTTCTAAAATTCAATTTTGAAACTTCACAATGTAATTACTTAAGAGAGGGGTGCATTGAAAATCATGATGAATTGATTAAAACCTGTCTAATGTCCATGGAAAATGATTAACGATTAGGTGGATATCGGATGATTCAGAGTCCAGAAGAGACTTCACACCAAAGTGTGAAAGATGGATGACATCTTTGAATAAGAAATAAAAAGTAAGCTGGAAAAGAGCAAAAGGAAAAAGCGATAAAAGACAAAATTTGGGGATAGAATGTAAGAATAAAAGCATATAACATCAAGGTTGGATTAGGGAAGTCAAATTCCCTTGGATTAAATTAAAAAAAGAAATTGGAAGTATTGGACACGCATATAGGAGAATTGTTATTATAAAAAGAAATTGGTATTGATTAGAAGTTTTGGTTTGGGGGAATAATGTGGAAGCTTCAACAATGAAAACATAACCTAACACTTTGATTTTTTTGGGGGGGGGGGGGGGATTGTCTAGAAACCATACTCACAATTTATCACGTTGTCATCCAAGCCAGGTCAGAAAATGGCTTTTACGGCGGGTTACGTGCATAAATAGAGGCTAGCTAGAAGAAATCAATATTAATTTAACACACCAAACAATCCTCCTATTTGTATTCTTAATTATTATATAATCCAATTCGCCGTCCTCATGCTTGGAAAGTCAAAGGAGATGGGTCCTATTTTCTCCAATTATCAGATATTCCCTACACCATTTGGGAATCATGTATATATATATATAGTTTGATTAGCATACAGTATATAGCTAGGGTGAAACTAACTAATTATATATCTTATATTTTTAAGTTTTGATTTTCAATCTAAGTTTTTATTTTACGAGCTTTAAATTAATGGGAAAACTCCTCCATTTTCTCTCCACATAAACACAAATATTAGAGATGAGTGTTTAATTAATTATGTGATGGTGAGAAAGGTGCAGGTTGAGCAGTCGTCGTCAAATCCGTAGCCCATTTTCCATGTTGAAAATGGAGGCTTTTGAAGTGCTAAAAAGTGGGGCGGGGGAAGGCTGGCAAAATTAACTTCATTTCCCAACTTGTCACACCGTCCACCATTCTCTAGGTAAGTCTTTCTCTTGGTGGGTGACAACCCTTTCCCATCCCTAATTCTTCTAATAAAGTGAAGAACGGAAAGACTAAAAGTGGGGAGTCACACCACAAATTTCAAAAGTGCGCTTTGTCTTTTTTTCTTTTTTTTTTTTTTATGTGCTGATGATATTATGATCATTGAGTGGTCATCTTTTACTTTGATTATTATTGCCATCAAGAAATGTCTCAACCTTATTACAATGGAGAGTGATGATTAACATTTGAAGAAAAGTTCAAACCCACTTTTTTTATTTTATATATATATATATATATGTATACAGACAAAAAGTCGAAACTATATATAATCAATGTTGTAATTAGCATTGATTATCTTTTTTTAAAATATTTACAATACGTGCTCAATAGCTAGCTAGAAACAATTCTGCCTCAAAATTTCGTTTTCTTTTGAAAATTCTTTGATTGTTGACTATAAGAATATATATCAGGAGAATATCTATTTGTATAATTTATTAGTATTGTGTTTATGTTTCAAAATTTATTTATATACGTTTAAATTTAAAATTCATTAAATAATTTAAATATTATTGACAAGTTACCCACGTGTTGTGAAAACCGCAATTGTGTACATAAAATCATTAATATATATATATATACCCATTATTAAGTAAACTTGGTATAAAGTAATAGTGTTTTTCAAATGGTCCTTAACCAAGAATTTGGTCATGGCTAGCTGAAGTTTTCTAGTAATAAATCTTGACCAAAAACTTGCCGAAACTTCACTCACCCTGCATGATATCACTCACCTGCATGATATGCATGACCAAAAAGGCACTTCAATCAATAAAAGTGACACAATTATTCAAACTTGTACCTAATTCAAAGCCTGGAGGTAGAAAAGTCAAGATGGTGGGAACCCTTCCTCAATCATTGTTCATTCCCTAGATTAATCAGAATAAACATATGCAATATACTAATATTTTCCCAACATTCCACTCTTCCTTCAAGTTTGCATGCACATCGAGACAAACAAATAACAATAAATAAACAACAAACAGTCAAAGCCAATTTGTAAAATTCCTCCAAACTTATATATACACACACATATTATTCTTATGGTTTTCATGATCATGCACCAATTCTCCCTGCGCCTCTCTCACTTATCTGCATATATACCTCCTTTCGTTTGAAAAATACATATGTATATTTTTTGCTTCCGTGCTAGGCTGGTGCAATTGTATTTCAAAGCTTTAGTCTTTAACCATGAAATTTATTGATGGAAGAACAGCATTATTGATCAGTCGGTCGACAAGTGGGATGATAAATACATGCCTAAGAATTGCGTGAGCTAGGGTCAAAACGTTAGAATTAGAGAGTTGGTCAAATTAATAAACTTTCCCTCTTCCTTTTAACTTCCTAGTTTGACAAAAAGCCCTGGGAGAAAAAAAAACGTAAAGACTAAACCAAAAGAAGAAAAAGAGTAACATATATAAATATATATATATATATATATAGGGAGCTGAAAAGGGTAAGGACATGGAAAATGCCAGAATTCCATTGTCACTTTCAAGGATTATTGAAATGTTTTAGGTAACCTTGAGTCCAGGTAGAAACGGGGAAATTATGGAGGAGGGTGCCTTTTTTGCAATGTGGATGACCCATCTTTTTGACAAAAATGGCTTAGCAAGTGAATGTCAAACCTTCCAAGCGTAGCAGGTCATTTTTCGTACAAAAGCTCACGTGGGTGGGATGTGGGAGGGAACCTTTAAACAAAAAGCTTCAAAACAATTAACTGGCAATAAAGTGGGTGAAGAAATCCCTTCCTCAAATGCCGCTGTTGTAGTTGTAGACAAAAGGAAAGCCAGCCTTCCTCGCCTACCACATATGTCCCCGTTCTAGTTCAGTTTCTTTTTTTTGAAATTAAGCAATATCAATTATTATTCTATATATCGCCAAGTTCCTTGCATGAAATTTCTAATTTTTTAATGTTTTTTAATAAAATATGTGATAATTCTTTTTAATTTTGTTTACGGATTTTGAAACTCTAATGATGATATCTATAGTATGCTGTTATGTTTAAAATTATTATTTTATATATCATTGATAAGAGTTTTAAACTCAATAAACGAAATTAAAATATTATTGTGTGTCTTTTAATTTGTCATATTAATTTGTTATTATTTTTTGAATACCGGAAAATAAATGTAAAGCAAATTTGTAGAGCTCTTGCCCTTTGTTCCTTTCTTTTCTTCTTGTCGTTCTATCTTTTGCTATACAGCTTGTCATAGCGGTAACCCTTCTATTTAAAGCTTAGCACACTGTTACAATAAATGTTTTAGAGAAAAAATGGTATTTCATGGCGTGCAAACTCTCTAACTTGAATTTGGAATGGAGAGTTTGAATCTTGAACCTCTGCTTTGAAAAATTAATAATCGTTTAATCAAACATAAATCAGTAATTTATCAAAGTATGCAATCAATTAGCCAGAAAACATGGAATAAAGATATAGTAGTTTGTTAAAAAAGCTTTTTACCTAAACAAGATATGCCTTTCAAGCATAAAAAAAAAAAAGGACAGAAGATCACCTATTAATATAGTCTTCAAGTCAATAAGACGTTCATGAATTAATTTAGCACAGATAATTAATACTTATTAAGTTAAAATTTCATGAATATATATATACCACATTCCAAGTATTTTTTTTAATTAAAAAAACAAGGCAATTAGGTTAACAATATCATAGTCACCACATTTTAAATCAAAGCTGTTAACTCCAATTTAAGAAATTAATTTTTTAACTGTCATGTTTGGTATTTATGGTTTAAAGTTTAATGTTTAAGACTTTTTTTTAAATAATATAAAATTAGATATATGATGTAATATCATAAAAAAAAAAAAAGACGACATCAAGCAAAGCACCAAATGAGGGACTGGAGATTTGTATTCCTTCTAAGATAAAGTCCAAAATGAATATTGTTTTGCATAAACTTGATCGAGATAAAAAAGAATTAATTAAAAGTGACAATAGGAATATATAGGAAATTATTGTTGAAATGTTTTTGCTACAAATTATACTCCAGTGTAGATGTAATACCCAACATCCCACATCTGGTGTCAATGTGATTGTTAAGACCTATATAACAATCCAAGCCCACTACTACTAGCAACTTGAGCTTAAGCTTTTGAGGGTCACGTGGTTTAGGCCTAAAAAGCTGCTGGGCCAGTGGTTGGACTTGGGTCGTTACAAATGGTATGGTATCAAAGCTTAGACCAGTCCGATGTGAGCTTTCACATTGTTCTGGTGAGATCTTGGTCCTGTGATATGATCTGTGGCCTTGATGAGGACATCAAGGATTTGAGTGGGTGGGATTGTAATACCCAACATCTGTGGCCTTGATGAGGACATCAAGGATTTGAGTGGGTGGGATTGTAATACCCAACATCCCACATCTGGTGTGAATGTGATTGTTAAGACCTATATAACAATCCAAGCCCACTACTAATAGCAACTTGAGCTTAAGCTTTTGAGGGTCACGTGGTTTAGGCCTAAAAAGCTGCTGGGCCAGTGGTTGGACTTGGGTCGTTACAGTAGATGACCTGAGTTGGTTAGGTAAGATTGTATAACTAAAAGAAGGGGAATTTGCAGGGGCATAGAATTAATCTCCAACACCCATTGGTTACGTTTGATTAGTGGAATAGACAAGAATTGAATAGAATAGTTATTTTGTGAGAATAGAATGAGGTGGGAATAAAATAGAATAATTATTACTTTGTTTGATACAATAAATGAAATAGGACAAGAATAATTATTATGAGTTATTATAGTGTTTGATTGATAACAATAACTTTGGAATGAGAAAGGAATAGAAAATAAAAAAGCAAAAACACCATTTATTATTTATATAACTATTTATTTTTATTAGATTTTTTAAATATTAATAATCTATAATTTAATTAAAATATTAATATTTAATTTAATTTTAATATTATTATGATTAATTTTTATTTTATTTTATATGTTAAAATATTAATACTTGATAATTTAAATATTAATATTTTATTTAATTTAAATATTATTATCATCAATTATTTTGTTTTATTTTATTTTTAAATATTAATAATTGATAATTTAAATATTAATATTTTATTTATAATTTAATCATTAATATTTAAAATATTAATAATTTATTAATTTAAATATTATTATGACCAATTATTTTATTTAAATATTAATGATTGATTATTTATTTAAAATATTAATAATAGATAATTTAAATATTAATATTTTATTTACAATTTAATCATTAATATTTTGAAATATTAATATTTTATTTAATTTTAATATTATTATGATTAATGTTTTTATTTTATTTTTAAATATGAATAATTTTTAATTTATTTAAAATATTAATAATTGATGATTTAATTATTAATATTTTATATATAATTAAAATGATATTATGCCTATTTTTTTAATTTATTTTTTTAAAATAGAAATAATTATAATTTATTTTATTAATAATTGATAATTTAAATATTAATATTTTATTTATAATTTATTTTTAATATTTTAAATTATTAATATTTTATTAAAAATTGAAATCAAAGGAGAGAATAGGAGAAAGGAAAAATAATATTTTATATAAATAGAGTTGTAATTTTTCAAATTTGCTAAGGGTATTTAGGTTTTTATAATTTTTTGAATCTATTCTTCAATTATGGAATAGCTAATACAACGGGAGAAAGTGGTATTAGTTATTCTTTAATTTTGAAAGATTTTGAAAAATAATTATTCTTATGAAATAACTATTCCTTGCACTATTACTCGACCAAACAAAAGAATTAAAATTCCTTGAGAATAAAGGGGCCCCAACCAAACATGCTATTTAAATTAATAAATCGGTATTACTGTTAATACTTTAGTTTCTCACCGGCCTACTTACCAGTTGTTAGTAGGTTTCATACATAATTCAAACTTGGGGCACTGACTGAGCCCTGCACGTTATTTTATGTCGTGTCTAATTCTCAACCACTGCAAATCTGCAATTCCCAAACCTACTTTTTTTGGCATGTGAATATTAACTCATCGCAAGATACGGGCATCATTTGTGAAACAACGTAAAAGTAAAATGATGAGTTACTTTTCTTTATGAATAATTCTGGCAATTGAACAACACATGAAAGGATTTTCTGTGTGCCTGAAATAAAGCTAAG
The DNA here is from genome assembly GCA_036013995.1 of Theobroma grandiflorum. NCBI lineage: Eukaryota > Viridiplantae > Streptophyta > Magnoliopsida > Malvales > Malvaceae > Theobroma > Theobroma grandiflorum. The sequence goes on from CP142127.1 coordinate 4,510,867, forward strand.
TTGAGAGTTGGCATTCAGATATAAGATTTCTATTTCCAGCAAGCGATATGATTCTGGTTTACGAACAACCACCCTTTTCCTATATACGACCAACATATTTAATACCAGTAGAGATATTTACTTTGATATGTCTATGTATACATCTTCACATGATGCATCGTTTCCCCTTTGTTAAAGAACTTTAAATATATGCTGCATGCTGGCGTACTATTTCTTGTATTCTTGTTGAAAAAAATGAAAACATTCTCTTGATATTTCTTTCATTCCTCTGTGGGAGAAAGAAAGAGGGAAGCCTTTTTCTCCAGCGCGGAATTGCTTCACAAAGTTTGATGAAATGATGATGACGAGAGTGGACAATGGCTGGGTGCAGCATCGGCAAAAATAGTTACGGATGTATGGACGTCACGATGCTTCCTCTAGCTCGGCGATTTGACTAGACTTATCATCATATTATCATCATAATTCATTAAAATAAAAAACACAAAATATAAAAATATTAGATTCGCTAGCAGCCAACACAAAACATTCATATTCATTTCTATTCATAAAGTCATTCCCCCCCCCTTGTTTCATAATAATTTTTTGTAGATTTTTTCTTCCCCTCTCGACTCATTGTTCGAGGCAAATCAAAGAAATGTAGTAAGTAATGTACAAACTTTCTGCTGCACACACGCCAAAACTACCCGGCGGCCTCGAAGCCTCACCCCAATCCCCATCCCCATCCGCTGTTTCGTTTTTTATTAGTCAGCTTCAGATTCAGATGGGTAATAAATTTCTGGTGGGTTTCTTTGGACTCATCCTAAGAACCCTTTTGGCCAAAAGTGAAATCATTCCATTTCTCTCAGGAATTCCCATCATTCCTTCTGCAGAAACGATTCTGCCATTCTTTTTTTTTTTTTTCCTTCCCTCTTATCAGAATAATAATTCCCCCTTATTACTTTCTTGATAGTACTCGCTAGTGTTTTGTTTTTTTTGGTGCCGGGGCTTGTGAATTAAGGCCAAAGGGGACCTGCTATTTGCTCAAATAAATACTATCATTTATGGTTTCTGGCCGTACTATAAATTTTCCTTCTCTTTCTCATTCACTCTTGCTTTCTACGTAAAGTTAAAACTTCATCATTGTTCTGGTTTTCATCTTTCTTTTGCTTCTCGGGTGAGGATCTCACAACTTGCATAAAAATTCTAGATATACTTCGGAGTAGATGTTTGTTGTGTTCATTCTTTGCCTTAACTCTATAAGAAAAAAATAGTCATCAAGGTTTCTCCAGTCGCTTCTAGTCTGTCTCAACCAAAATGACACGTAAACAATCGAGGAGGCAGATTCCTGCCAGCTAGCAAGTTACCAGATCTTGACACGTGTAATTCAGATCCGATTACCCCATGTATTAGCCAATTGTTGGTAAAAAGCTATTCGAATATATATATGGGGGCTTGTGCCGGAACAATGATATCAGTACTGAAGATGTATAGCTCCAGTCCACCACTGCGAATAATGGTTTGGATTCGAATTGAAGCCACCTAAAGTCAAACACGAAAGTGATCCTAGTTTTCAAATTCGTTTGGATGTTACTTGACATGTCCTCATCTTTTTCTTCTCCATACCAGTTATTGCTACTATTACGTTACTATTTCTCAAGTTTATAAATCCTTTTGTATTCATTTTCTTTTCGTATTTCTATAATTGAACACTATATTGACATTTAAAACTTCAAACTCAATCCTTCTACAGAGATAATAACGATTAAATCAAATTTAAATAGTTATTCCACCGCCCTTGATAAGTTCAAAATCAATTTGTATTAAGTGAAAAATTTTAATTTAAATGTTAAGAAAATTTTTAAAACTTAATTAATGTAGAATTGTTATGAATATTTTGTGAATATCCATTTATTCTATCTATATCTAGATTAGATGTAAATTAGATTGGATTAGGATTTAATCCATCTAATCTCTAAGTGTTATCTTCATCTTGTAAATTCTATCAAGATAAGGGGTTATTTGCTTATAAATAGACCCCTTCAGTTCATTTGTAGGGACACTTCAATAAAAATCTCTTTTCTCCTCCTCAATACTTTCTATCTTCTCTTTAATTATTCTTTCCAATTATCTTTATTCGCTCTTTTAGATTTATTTCATAACACGTTATCAGCACGATTCTCTGATCTCTCAAGTTCTAGAATTATAATGTTTTCATCATCTTCAAGTTTCAAAAAGATTTCAATGATTGGGGTTTGATTTCTGATTTTAAAAAATCAGGTAAGTGACTTGATATCTCTTTAGTATTTTCATTCTCTTAAAATCAACCTGAATATGAATTTTACTATCACGTAGTATATATTTTGTCACTTGATTGGAAAGTGAATTTGCTATTATATAGCTATTAATGAAAAGTCATGAATGTCCATTCCCTGAAGTGAATGTGACAAACGAACTACTAATAAAATTATAAATGTTCATTCCCTAAAGTGAATGTGACATCATTTAATAATTATGGTCATGGTCATGAATTTATCTATTCCCTGAAGTGAATGTGACATCATTTAATAATTATGATCATGGATAAATAATTTTTTTATCACTAGAAGTGGATAGATAATTTTATTATTAGAATCTAAGGATAATTTGCCACCAGAAGTGGATGGATAATTTACCACCAGAAGTGGATAGATAATTTTATTATCAAAATCTAAGGATAATTTTACCACCAGAAGTGGATGGATAATTTACCACCAGAAATAGATGAATGTCGTAATCTACTAAAAAAAAAAAATTGGATAATCCACCTGAAGTGGATAACCCATCATATGTGGATCACCCACCAAAAGTGAATGTATACTTGTAACCTGAATACTTTCAACGCACCAAAAGTGGATGGACACATTAACCCACTAACCCACCAGAAGTGGATAACCAATCAAGAAGTGGATGAATACTTGTAACCCACCAGAAGTGGATAAATAATGAAAAGAATAAAAGAAATATAGAAAACGTGTTGTCATTGATGTGGCATGAAAGACCATTGGTTACGTACCTGTTGTACGTCATAAATTTTATCAAGTATCACTGAAAATTAAGACATCTTGTGATGATTTTAATCATGGCTAAGTTGATATAGCACATTAATATATTTGTTCACTCTGAAAGAGGAATTGATTACATGATTGGTAATAAAAATATCTATTATTGATTTTCTTATCTTAAAGAAGGAATTGATCATTCAATTAGTAATAGAAATATCCGAGAATGAACTTAATAGTAATTGGTATATTATGAAGATATTTTAATATGTTTTCATTATATTTAAATGATATGTTCTTATTATGTGTTTTAATTCTATATTTAATATTCTTTTATGATAACTTGCAAGTTTCTTATTGTATATATCTTATTTTATTGAAAAAAAAATGAGATATTCATATTGTTGGATCCAAGATCTATGATGTAAATATATGTCTAGCAGACATCACTACAACACACTATATTTGAAGACAAGAAATATTTTTTATTTGACAATGAAAGAAATATCAATGTCAATTCAATATCTTGTAGTACAAGATTAATTGAGAGCTCCAGAAGAGCTAATATTTTACTATCTTGAAGAATAAAGTAATAGAGGATGTATTATTTTCTATTAAATCTCAAAGAAACTTATTAAGTTTTAAAGATATTCGTTTGAATGGATATCATATTGAGACAACGAAGGAGAGAGACATTGAATATCTTTATATTACATCTATTATATTGGGTAAAAAATATATATTGAAAAAATTACCCTCTTTGTCCTCTGGAATGTACTACACAAAAATTAAAATGATTGAAAGTTATGTAAACCAGAAGTTTACTGACAATTTCAATGTTTGGCATGATCGGTTAGGCCATCCCGGATCAATAATGATGCGAAAAATTATTGAAAATTCATGTGGTCATCCATTGAAAAACCAGAAGATTTTTCAATCAAATGAATTCTCATGTACTGCATGCTCTCAAGGTAAATTAATTATAAGACCATCACCAGCTAAAATTGGGATTGAATCCCCTACGTTTTTGGAACGTATTCAGGGTGATATATGCGGATTCATACATCCTTCATGTGGACCATTCAAATATTTTATGATTTTAATCGATGCATCAACAAGATGGTCACATGTGTGCTTATTATCAACTCGCAACTTGGCATTTGCAAGATTACTTGCACAAATAATTCGTTTGCGAGCACATTTTTCTGATTATGCAATCAAGACAATTCGTCTTGACAATGCTGGTGAATTTACGTCTCAAGCTTTTAATGAATATTGCATGTCTATTGGAATAACTGTTGAACAATCTGTTAGTCATGTTCATACACAAAACGGTCTAGCAGAATCGTTTATCAAACGCCTTAAACTGATTGCAAGGCCATTACTTATGAAATCCAAACTCCCAATTCTGCTTGGGGACATGCCATTTTGCATGCAGCAGCACTTGTACGCATCAGGCCAACAAGTTATCATAAATTCTCCCCTATACAATTGGTTTATGGTCAGGAACCAAATATTTCCCATCTAAGAATTTTTGGATGTGCGGTATATGTTCCAATTGCTCCACCACAACGCACAAAGATGGGTCCTCAAAGGAGGTTAAGAATATATGTTGGATATGAATCTCCATCTATAATTAAATATCTAGAACCTTCGACAGGAGATTTATTCACTGCAAGGTTTGCTGATTGTCATTTTGATGAAATAAATTTTCCAACATTAGGGGGAGAAAATAAGCAGCTGGAAAAGAAAATATCTTGGAATACATTATCATTATCTAGTTTTGATCCTCGCACAAATCAATGTGAACAAGAAGTTTAAAAGATAATTCATTTGCAAAATATAGCAAATCAGTTGTCAGATGCATTTACTGAGCTAAAGAGAGTAACTAAATCTCATATACCAGCTGCAAATGCTCCAATAAGAATTGATGTAGGACAACCTGCTGTTGTTAATGAGTCTAAGACACGCCAAAAGCGTGGAAGACCAATCGGTTCCAAAGATAAAAATCCTCGAAAAAGAAAAGGAGCAAATATTCAAGATGGTCAAGAAGAGGAAACAAAAACTTCAGAAGAGACCCCTGACATAATTTCAGAAGAAATTCAGGTACCTGAAATTAGTGAAAATGAAGATATCTCAAAAAATTATGTCATGACGGGAAAAAGATGGAACCGAAATGAAATAAACGTCGACGATATTTTTGCATACAATGTAGCGCTCAATATTATGAAAGAAAATGAGGATCTTGAACCTACATCTGCTGAAGAATGTAGACATAGAAATGATTGGCCAATGTGGAAAAATGCAATCAAAGTGGAATTAAATTCACTTGTAAAACGTGAAGTTTTTGGACCTGTAGTCCGTACGCCAAATGACGTAAAACCAGTGGGATATAAATGGGTATTTGTGTGAAAACGAAATGAGAAAGATGAGATAGTGAGATATAAAGCACGGCTTGTCGCACAAGGTTTTACCCAAAAGCCTGGTATTGATTATGAAGAGACATATTCTCCTGTGGTGGATGCAATTACATTTCGATATTTAATTAGTCTGGCAGTACATGAAAAGCTTGAAATGCGTTTGATGGATGTAGTTACAGCCTATTTATACGGCTCACTTGATAATGATATCTATATGAAAATCCCTGAAGGATTTAAGTTGCTTGAAGCACAAAATTTGAATTCCCGAGAGATTTATTCAATCAAATTAATTAAATCTTTATACGGATTAAAACAATCCGGACGCATGTGGTATAATCGCCTTAGTGAATATTTGTTGAAAGAAGGCTATAAAAATAATCCTATATGCCAATGTGTTTTTATAAAAAGATTCAGATCTGAATTTGTGATCATTGCTGTTTATGTTGATGACCGAAACATTATTGGAACTCCTGAAGAGTTATCAAAAGCTGTGGATTATTTAAAGAAAGAATTTGAGATGAAAGACCTTGGAAAAACAAAGTTTTATTTAGGTCTTCAGATTGAACACTTGACAAATGAAATTTTTGTCCATCAATCTAATTATATAGCGAAAGTGCTAAAACGATTTTATATGGACAAAGCACATCCATTGAGTTCACCAATGGTTGTAAGATCATTAGATGTGAAAAAAGATCCTTTTCGACCTCGTGAAGATAATGAAGAACTTCTTGGTCCTGAAGTACCATATCTTAGTGCAATTGGAGCATTAATGTAACTTCCTAACAATACACGACCTGATATATCATTTGCTGTGAATTTATTAGCAAGATATAGTTCTTCTCCAACTCGAAGACATTGGAATGGAATTAAACATATACTTCGATATCTTCGAGGAACAATGGATATGGGCTTATATTATTCAAATGCATCAAAACCAGATTTAATTGGTTATGCAGATGCAGGATATTTATCAGATCCGCATAAAGCTCGATCCCAAACAGGTTACTTATTCACATATGGAGGTACGGCTATTTCATGGCGTTCTGTAAAGCAAACTATAGTTGCTACTTCTTCTAAACATGCAGAAATCTTAGCAATTCATGAGGCAAGCCGTGAATGTGTCTGGCTAATGTGTCTGGCTAAGATTTGTAACTCAACATATTCGAGAAACGTGTGGTTTGTCAACCAAGAAAGAAATTCCAACAATATTATATGAAGATAATACTGCTTGCATAGCACAGTTAAAGGAAGGATACATTAAAGGCGATCAAACAAAACATATCTCGCCAAAATTCTTCTTCACTCATGATCTTCAAGAAAATGGTGATATTATTGTTCGACAAATTCGATCAAGTGACAATCTAGCAGATTTGTTTACTAAAGCTCTTCCAATCGCAACATTAGAAAAGTTGGTACAAAAGATTGGGATGCGCCGTTTCAAAAATCTTAAATAATGTAGTTGTTAGGGGGAGTAAAATATGCACTGTACTCTTTTCCTTCATCAAGGTTTTTCCCACTGGGTTTTTCTTGATAAGGTTTTTAATGAGGCAGTATTTCATAAGCGTATTCTTGAAAAGAATTATGTACTCTTTTTCCTTCACTTGGATTTTTTTGCCCTTGGGGTTTTTTCCTTGTAAGGTTTTAACGAGGCATATTCTTGATACAATGGATATTCAAGAGGGAGTGTTATGAATATTTTGTGAATATCCATTTATTCTATCTATATCTAGATTAGATGTAAATTAGATTGGATTAGGATTTAATCCATCTAATCTCTAAGTGTTATCTTCATCTTGTAAATTCTATCAAGATAAGGGGTTATTTGCTTATAAATAGACCCCTTCAGTTCATTTGTAGGGACACTTCAATAAAAATCTCTTTTCTCCTCCTCAATACTTTCTATCTTCTCTTTAATTATTCTTTCCAATTATCTTTATTCGCTCTTTTAGATTTATTTCATAACAAGAATAACATTTTTAACACTATTCTTCACATGTGGGCTCTCTACTCAATGACCAAGGAAATGGAGGTGTTAGTAAGGATGTTAACGGGTCGAGTACCATATAATTTCGAAGTACTCGAACCCTAACTTTATAAAAAATCAATTACCCTAACCCTATTAACTACTCTTTTAATTTTAAAATTACTACCATAACCCTAACCCTAACCCTAATACATTCTCACTACTCTATAATTACTCTAATCCATTTAAATACCCGATTAAATAAAAAAATTATTAAAATTTTCTTCATAGGTACCCAATTCTCAATTAACTTTTCTAATATCATAACTTACCTTTAAATTTATATGTTATATGTTTATATAAATAAACATATATATACTGCAATTAATAATTTTATGAGTTATAATTTTTACAATAGTAATACAAAATAAAAAATAAATATATTTATATTTAAAATACATAATATGCACATACACACATTCATAAAAGTATTAATGTCATCATATTAATAATTAGAGTTATAATTCATAAAATTTACTTGTAAAGTTGGTAAAAATTATAAATTTTTAATTTAATTATTAAAATAATAATAAAATATTTATAAATAGTAATCGGGTTCGGGTAACGGGTACCCAATGGGTGGTACTCGAACCCTACCCTATTAAAATTCAGATAGTGAAATTACTACTCTAACCTTACCAGAATTCGTTTATAAATACTATAATCCTGTATAATCGGATCGGATACCCGCAGGTACCCTATAATAGAATACCCATTGACATCTCCAGGTGTTAGTATGAGTCTATCTTTCAAGTTTTAAAATTTAATAATATATTTTTATTTTTTAAAAATTTAAAAATTTTATTTTTATAATAATTTTTTATTTAATAAGATGTCTTAATAATTAATCAATTATTGATTTTAATAAATTTAAAAATTAAAATAAAATCTATCATGGTAAAATTATTTTTAAAAATAATTCCTTCTCAATACTAACAATTAAAATAAAAAAGCTTACTGCCTAAATGGCATAAAAATGCGATATGGCTCAGTGATTATTACTTGGCGTTGAAAAGAGAGAAATTTGTATTTTTTTAATTATTTTTGGAAAAGAATTAAAACTCTCAAAAGAATCTGCAAAATGCAATACAAATCAGATATAGTGTCAAAGCTGACAAAGAAGGGTGGTGCGGGCTATGAGTCACTGTAATTAATCATGGCAAGAGTCGGAAGCTAGAGCCACCCTAGAGCTCGAGAGCGAAAGGTGAGCAATTAGTACTAGAAAGAAAGAAAAGGAAAAATGATGCAGTGTAGTGCAGTTGAACTCTTTTGTAGAATTTATTTACAGCAAGAAAAAGGAAGAAATGAAAATGGCTAGTACCAGCAAACTACAATGAATGCGCGTGAGGGTACGAGACAGGAGCCAGCGCGTATCCCAAGGAAAATGAAGAAGAGAGCAGGAGCAGGGTGTGATGATAATTCCTTCTACGGTTGGGTTGGATTGCAGAATCAGATTCAGAAATGCAGAAAATATATGGATATTCTCTCACTGTTGCACCTGTGATTAGCAGTAGGGGGGCAGCGGTAGCTGCTCATTTTAGTAAATGCGTTTTGTCCTCCCACCACCCAGACAGCCCAAGATGAGAGTGCCCTTTAAACTACCCCTTCTTCTTTTATTTTCACTCAATTTTAGGGATTTTTCCTGCTGCTACACTTAATTACTGCTACTATGTAGTTTCTTACATCCAACTTTATTGATGTTTACCTTAGATTTATTTTTTTTAAAAAAATCATTAACAAGTAATTTAATTAACTGTACAAATGTTTTAGGACACTCATTAATAAAATCCTCTTTTAATTATTTATATGATTGATGTTACATCCTTTGATTTCCCCGTTTTGATTATTAAAGCATTTACATTTATTTTTTATAAATAGTTGAACAATCAAAGTTTTTTATACTTAAAACTTTTTTATTTATATGTTAATAAGTTAGTTAAGTCGTTAAATGGTTATTTTTTGTTTGAAATAGTTGTATCATATGGTATGTGTGTGTCACAGATCGAAACTTAAGTCCAATCACGTGTAATGTGTGATTTTAATTTTAAAAATAGAACTTAAGTAAATATATAAATCATGAGTTTACATTCTCAATCCAAAATGCATACCTGATAAGTAGTGAAAAATCCATATTTATATATCTAAGATCAATCTCATCTCTTACTAATATGAGGTTCGTGATATTCTAATTGTCTTTGACTTATTTAATCAAGAATTCTAATTATATTAAATGATTTTTATTAAGGATTCTAGTTGCCTTGAATCCCTTTAATTGAAGTTTTTTTCTTAATTTTAAATTTCTAATATCATTGAGTAATTTATAGATTAATATTACAAAATTTCAACTATTTATACCTCAAACTCTGTACTAATTTAAAAACATTTCTAATTATATATATTATTTAAAAATAGAATCTTTTCTATGTGCCTCTTCTCACCTTTTCTTTTTTATATTTTTGGAAAACATATGCACGTGTTAATTAGTTTTGTTCAAAACAATTATGTTGGAATATAATGGACGTTTTAGTTTAATCATTTATTCATTTTTAGTTAATTATTATGATTTTGTTACTATTTTCTTTTATATTTTAAGCATAGAATGTTAAAGCAAACAATAAAAAAGTAAATAAGAAAAACAACAATCAAATAAAGGCTACATTAATCAAGCTCTGGTCTAACAAAAAAAAAATCTCAATTTAACTAATCAAGCTTGATCCTAAGGATGGAGAAACTTCAAACTTGTTTGTGTGTGTGTTGGCACAAATGGAAGGATTTGTTTGATGATAATATTAAGTATCATATGTGAGTTGCCTCAATCCAGACATCCTTTATGATAAGGTCTATCCAAATATAATTTCTATTGTCAATGTTGCTTACATAAACTAATGTGTTAAGCTGAATTAATCGATCAAATTTCGTCAAAGTTTATTTAAATTCATTTAGAAAATGTTGTCCCAATCAATTTGAATTACTTGTCCTCTAAAGTGTCTATGACACACGTTATGTGTGTATGTAATTTGAATAATTCATGATGAACTATACCACGAATTAATTGAACTTGGTCAATTATTACATTCCTATCCACCAAAAGAAAGAAATTATTAGACATTGTGTTAAACATGGATTATTCAGCTTTTCGCCGTTACATTGTGTTAAACATCCTGTTAAACATATAAGTGACAATTAAAAATGTACTAAAAAGTAGTTGACATTAAATAATTAAAGAAAACTCAATATATTATTTTGATATTGTAATAGAGAAAGCAAAAACAATAATAATGAATATAACTATTTCAAACTTAAGGATATAAATTTTATATGTCCTATTTAGCTTATTCAATCATGGATTTTTTATCATTTCCCATCTATTATATGATACTTATTATTCACTTCCCTAACCTAAATCCATCTCTATCATGGGGAAGCGCTAACAACTTAAATTAAATGCTATTTGCTTTTTAATATATTATTAAAAATTTTAATACATTAATAAAAATAATATATAATATTAAAAAAAACTTAAACTATTTTGAAATATTTAAATATATTTTTTATTATATTCAATTAAATTTATATATTTTTATTTTAAATAAAATAGATTATATTATTAATATTTAACTAATTATTATTAATCAAATTATTACATATTATGTCACGTGATCATGTCTTTGTACCATATTAATATATCATTGTTAATAATTAACATCACGTAATATAAAAAGATAAAAAATATTAATTAAAAAAAAGTTTAATTAAAAATAAAAATATAAAAATTAAATATAATATAATAAAAATAAAAAAATTAAAATGTTTTTAAAAAATAATTTATAAACTTTTATTAAAAATATTGTTAAAAAATTGGTGAAATATAATAATAAGAAAGTACATAGGAATAGTTGGTAATAAAATGTGGCGTTCGTCGAATAGTCGGCACCGGCTACACAAGAAAACAAGTGGCAACAACGTGATTGATTTGATGAATGAGGGTCGAGTCCAGTTGGTCAGGATTCACAAAACAAAATCCTGATTCCCAAAATTCCATATACGGAAACCCTATTATCTGCCGGTCCCACTTGCGTGTTCCTCTCTCTCACTACATCACCGTTGATTTTTCCTCGAGATCCACATCCTCGGCGATGCCATCGCAAACTTGGACGGTCTAGATCTGAGCAGCATGAGCTAGCTTTGTCTCGTTGGGTCTTCCACGTCAAATTTGTCCAATTGTCTCTGTAGTTGACTTTGTCCGTTTCGATTTGACTCAACGAAAGCAGATAGATAGGACCCTCCTTAGACTTAGAGCCCATTGCCATTTATTACGATTTTTAGCTTTGACCACCTTCTCTTGCACCCCCAGTGCTTGCCCCTCACTTATTCCATGTAACTTGGATCAATACATAAAGGTTGCGTGACTTTTATGAAAATGAATTATAATTCGAATTTTACAAGTATTTTTAAAAAATATTATTTAGGGAGTTTTTAATTCAAATATGTACTTGAATATTGAATTTTCACTCCCTTCCATAATAAAACTTCCCCAAATGTGTAAAAATAGTAAGTTAATATTATTGGAAATAAAGAGTTTGCACAAGTAGAATAACTTTCTTTCATCCATGTATCTCATATTTTGTTCTATAGAAAAAAATTGAGCCTACCAACCAAACTTTGAAGGGCTATATTGGTTGCATCATTTATAGAGTTATTATAGGCTGCCAAATGTGGCCCCACTTTAAGTTGTTGTGTTCTGGTTTTTGGCCCATGTTTGTTCATCTTTTCGTTTTTTTTTTGGTTAAAAACACTTTAATTCTGATTTTTCGAGGTCATTAATCAAGCTTTTCTTACACAATCATGTAAGCAATTTTTGTTGTGTGCGCGAGAATTTGATTCAACAATAAATACATTTAATATTTTCATTCAAAGAGTACTGTGGATTAAATCTGATTTAAGAATTGTTCACAACATTTAGTCCACATTGTTCTTCTTTTCAACTATTAACCCATGGAAGAAAGAACTCGATTCAACATTTATTTTTCTTAATTTAATGGTTGGATTACATATTAAATTATAGATGCTGCAATAGTCATGGAAAATCACAATAAATAAATCCCCATGGACGTTGGAATTGAAGAACCTGTGAACTTAAAAAACTCCCATTGGTCTTCATGCCTAGAATAGAAAAATGATCTATCTCAATAATTACGCAATGAGCACACATCACTCATTCAACTTTGAAAATTAATCCAAGTTGAGTATATACTTTAATTTAATTTGTGATTTGTCACTACGATTTTGTATTCTGATTATATTAACCCTGTATGTTCACACCACGCGCCCTCTAGTCGAAACGTTGAATTGAAAATACCAAAACGGCACGTGTAATCCCAGGAAAAAGAACATGGTGCTATGCTCTGCATTGACCTTTACAACTCAAAAATAAATTTATAAAAATAAATGATTATTCAGTGTATTTTGCTATTACCTAAGCCCTCACCGTAGTTTCTACATTCTCAACTCGGCCATTTTTTTAAACATTTCCTCGGTTGGGTTAAAGTAAATCGCAGTAGTAGAACCAGTTTTATTATTACTATTTCTAGGCCAGCCATTTAGGGCACCTCCCAAAAAGATAGCAATTATTACTATTCAATGACTTTGATAATCCAAGTTACCCTTATAAAGGGCACCCGACGGGAACATTTCATTTATGAATTATGACTACTATTTTTATTATAACATTACAAATATGCGTTCACAATGGAAAAATTAGTAAAAAAATTATAATTATTGCTGAATAATTATAAACTGATTAAAACCTTAATGCAAGTCTGAAAAAGGGCAAACCGTCTTTAAAAACATGTGTACGAGAAAATGGCGCAGTAGCTGATGTTAGCATTCTTTAGATGGAAGCACAGTCAAAGTGGTGTCCTAGACCGTGCCCCTCTCCCTTGTGGTGGACAAACGAAATCTGTGCCAAGAGAAAAAGAAAACAAGGGGGAAAATTATATATATATATATATATTTCAATGGGGCCTTTTTGTGATCATGACGACGTTGGCAGTATTACAATGCATATATTATTTCTTGTATTAAACTATAGCAGATAGCTCTGTATATGTTCAGAGAGAAGGAAGCGAAGGTCAAAGTAAGGCAGTTGGGTAGGGGTAATGATTTAAAGGAAGGCAGATCAGAAACTCGTGATGGGATTTTCGTTTTATTTTTCTCTATTATTTTTATCTGAGAGTGTGCAGAGATTATAGAGTATAGAAACAGAACAAAGCCAGCAGTAGGCAGGTATTATCAGTGCTCCTTAAGGAATTTACAGCTTCGTCTATTCCTTTTCTCTCTCTCTTTCCTTCCCTTTGTTGTTTATACTTTATATTTCCTTCCTTCAAGGGCTTCTGCACCTTGTGCCTTGTTGCTGCTGCTTTGTACCTAGACAATTCCAACAAGATCGAAAGAAGCCGGAGTAAAAGCTAACATAAAAACCAGAAAGATTGGTTTTTTTTTTTTTTGATGTTTTTGTTAAGTGTTTCTCTCTCTTTTTTTCTTTTTTATTGCAATTGATAGTAATAAGGGGATTCCTTGCGGAGAATCTTGGTGAAAGACTTAAAGTATATACTTTTGGCTAAAAAGGGGTGGCTGCGAGATACCTATTTGAGTTTTTAATCAAAGGGTTGTAAAGAAAGAAAGAAGGATTGTGAAGAAGATTGAAACAAGTTGAGAAATGGGTAGTTGTGGGAGGAGTGGTGCAGTGAGACAATACATAAGATCAAAGGTGCCTCGTTTAAGATGGACTCCTGAACTTCATCACTGTTTTGTTCATGCCATCGAAAGGCTTGGAGGTCAAGACAGTAAGTTCCTTTTTGATTCTTCTCCTCCTGTCTCTCTTCTTGTCTTCCTCATCAGCTTGTTGCTCGGTCTTGAGCTATCTTAATGATAATGGTTTTTTCTTTTTCTTTTCCTGTTGGCCTCGTTGTCTGCCAGAAGCCACGCCAAAACTTGTTCTCCAACTGATGGATGTGAAGGGACTCACCATTTCACATGTGAAAAGCCACCTTCAGGTTGGTCTTTCCTTTTCACTTATCCTACCGTTTGATTTATTTAGTATCTTCACTTGGCTTGATTCCTAGCCCTCAAATCTCTATTTCTTTGAAATTGTTTTTAAATATTATCCTTCTTTGTCCTTTGATCGTTTTGTTCACATGGGTTTCTATTCCTTCTAAACCAGATGTACCGGAGCATGAGAAGTGATCTCGGCAGACAAGGTACCGTAGGTCTATGCTCCTTTCCATAAAACCTTTTTCAAGTTTCGATTTTAACTCTTGAGCTGCTTATTATTCATCAGTGTGTGCGTTTTTGCATTAAAGACGGAATTTCTATGATACTTTCCTCTAATGGTTGTCTTTGGGAAATAGAAATCAAAGATTATATTCCCACCCTTGCATATTTTTTGGTAAAGAGTAGATGCATCACTTCATTTATTATCTCCTTTTTCTCTTATTGACTTTGATACCAAAATAGATGAGAACAACTATTAACTTGTTTACTTGCAAATCTTCTACTATTGGTATGTCTGATGAAACCCATAACTCCGACTTCACTGTAGCTGTTTCTCAATGTTTTCTGCATCAATCAAAACCATGAAAAATGACAACATCCTTTTACCTTTTCTCCCAACATGAATAATGCATGCACATTATCAGAAACCGAGTGATGCACATACTTTCTTTGATTCCATTTATTATTATTATTATTATTATTATTATTATTATTATTGTTAACCATATTTATATGTTTTGCTTTGAACTTGTGGTCTCCTCTATCCAACATGTTTTTATTTGCTTTTGGTGTTGGTGTTGGGTCTCTGTATGAC
Organism: Theobroma grandiflorum; assembly: GCA_036013995.1. Lineage (NCBI taxonomy): Eukaryota > Viridiplantae > Streptophyta > Magnoliopsida > Malvales > Malvaceae > Theobroma > Theobroma grandiflorum. The sequence goes on from CP142127.1 coordinate 4,526,194, forward strand.
AGATAGGAGTTCAACCCATCAAAGAAGACAATCTTTTGAGAACCATGATGGATATGTTGATGAAGGAAGTGATATGGGTTTTCACTCAACTTCAAAACCCATTGAAGAATCAGATTCTCATTTGATCTACAGCCCTCTTCCTTCAAAAAGGTCAGCTTAGCTTTATCCTCATGGGTAGAGACTTTTCAAATATCAAAAAAAGTTGATAGTGTAGTGCAAGAAACAAACAAAAAAAGTGTATTGCATGATCTTTTCTTTTCAGCTTCTACTTTTTCTTTTTCCTCTAAAATTCTTTTTGTTTTATATTAAAAAAATTTATCATCTCAGAGCTAGAATCGAGACCAGGAGTTCAATCTCTGATCAGAATCTGCAATGCAGCCAAGGAATATGTGAGACAATCTCAAATCCGTACTCTTTTGATGATTATCTGCAGACCATGGCTGTGCATAAGGGAATAAAGGAAGGTAATGGTGCTTTCATATGGGAGCACACCCAGTCTCACTCCCAGGGTCAATCCACAACCTTCTCTCTGCCATATGAACTTTACAACCTCAACTCTTTCAAATATTCGATGGAGGAATCTGATTTCCTTAAGGTACACTAGAAAAACCCACACTTCTCTCCCTCTCCCTGATGTATTTATTTTGCCAGCTTTTCTTTACGAGCTTGAGTGTAATGTTGGTTTTGGTTCCAACTTTTAACATTCCAACCAGTTGAGGGAAGGTGACTTGTTTGTAGCTAATTTTCACACACAATGTGTCTCTTATGACCAGTGGTAACAGGGAATATCCGTGTCTTCTGATCCTACTCGCCTTACAGTTACAGGTCTAGTTATATAGTGTTTTCGCTTCAACACCTATTCAAGAAAAGCACAACCCCGTATAAGCCTATTACCCTTCTTTTTTTGTCTCACAGTAATTGCTCAAAACGAATAAAAAAGGGCAGAAAGAAATAGGCCCAAAAAGAATTAGAATTTGCCTCCATTAGTTTCTTTCTTTATGGTGTTCTTTCCTTTTGTCAGTCATGTATAAGAATAGCATATTCTACGGCTTAAGTTAAGGGAAAGAATGTTTTATTTTTTTGGTGTAGAAATGCAATGCCAAACTGTATTTTTATTTTTTATATATATATATATATATTTACATTGTTGCTTTTGGAAAGGTTATATTTACCCTTCATTAAATTGGAATTCCAGGTCGTCCATGACCTAGAAAACTGCTTTAAAGCTTTCTGATTGCTAGAGTTCATACATTCTGTGGTCCACTGCAATTCTAATGAATGGGGGGACCCCTCCCTTTTTGGGGCCAGTCAGAATGGAAATTCAAAATTAACCTTTATTGCCTTTGGACCAGACATTACTTGTTGAGAACCAACGGTCTTTACAGATTAACGTGGTGGGACTACCCTCCCTCCTTTTTATTGAATTCCATGGTTGATTCTGCGGCAATATTTGTCCCTAAAACCAAACTCAGCTTTTAATTGAGTTCCCAGAAGCTTTTCCCTTCTCTATTTATTTTAACTTTTACAGCTTTTTCCTGGAACATCTATTTTGTCTTTGTAATTATTTCTTTTCCCCACTGTTTATCTCCATTAAATTTTACCCGGGAATTTTTATCCTTCCCAGCTAGGAAACTAGTGCTCTGTGGCCTGCCAGGGTACTATCCTCACAGACTTTCTCATGGAAAGGAACTCTACCAAACATTTACATGTTGACATGAAAAATGCATGTAGTAGTAATTTAAACCAGAATTTTTGCCTTGTTTTAGGAGGCCAAGGTAGAAACAGAAGATCATCACACACATGTTGAACAAACTGTGAGGAGACGCGCAGGGGACGAAGAAGAAGCAGGCGGTGGTTGTGAATTATCATTGTCACTCTCATTGCATCATCCATCCTCCCAGAAAAGTAACACATCTTCTACGAGTGAAATCAGCAGCAGCGAGGCATTCTCATCATACTCTAGGTCTACTTTTAAAGACTGCTCCGGCACTTCCTCCGCCCAACGTAGTGTAAACTTAGATCTTTCTATTGCTCTTTGTGGCAACTAATGTCTCCCATATTTCTTCTTTATGAGTTAGTTTTTGTTTCCTCCTCCACCATTTTAAGCTTATATATATATATATATATATATATATATCTTGGTTCTTATTACTTTTTCTTCTCCTTGAACTCTCTGGTTAATCGTGGCCCTAGCTCGCATCTAGGTTTTGGTTTAGAGTGTATGACCTGAAATAGCAAGAACTTGCATATAGTTTTCATACAAACATGAATCACCTGCAGGGTACTGGAATCACATATTTTTTTCATGGAAAACAATTCTACCGAGCTTGTACAAGCCAGGCCAGGGTACTTGATTGAGATACTTGGTTTAATCCTTAAAACAATTTTATTTCTTGTAATTTGCTGGGTGACCGAGCAAAGTAGACGAGTAATCAATTGACGGAGCCTCGCAGCATGTAGGCAGTAATCACTTGACACAATAATGTTGAAAATAAAATATAGTATGTACGAATTGAATGAATTAAATTACTTGCTTGTGATTATTGATGTAAACCAACAATTTCCAACTTGGCTTAATACGAGTACCACAAAGAGTTCAATATTTAAGTCTCAAATTCCTCGGAAGAACTCTATTTACTTCGTGAACGTACTCTATAAGGGAAACTAATGAACCCTACCTTAAATTAATTAGCTTCAACCAACCTCCTGCCGAACTTGTGGATGCCAAGAAAAGTTAGGCACCAAAAAAAAAAAAAAAGCCTATACGAAACAAAAAAAAATTAAAATTCAGATAGAGTGGACACAATCTGATCTTGTACTATTTAGCATTAAAGTATCATTTAATCCAATTGGGCACTTGGTTTCTTATTATTCTCTAGATTAATTAACTGCATGTTTTGGTTCGGGAATCGTTTAAGTAACATTTGTTCCTTCGCTTGGTTGTCAAATACTTTCTAGCACTAGTCATCCCTGTTAAATGGCCACTTCTCTACAATGGTTATTCCTCAAAATCATTTAAAACTTAAAAATAGTTAATACTGCCCTCCCTTATGGTGTTACCTATTTCATGATTGAGAATAGCCTTAAAAAATTATAAAGATCAAAATACCCCTTACAAGTTTGAAAAATTACAACCTTATTTATATAAAGACATTTTTTTCCTCTCCTCCTCTCCCTTCATTCCAAGTTTTGATAAAATATTAATATTAATATTTATAATTTAAATATTAATATTAAAAAATATTAATGATTAAATTAGAAATAAAATATTAATATTCAAATGATCAATTTTTAATATTTTAAATAAATTATAATTATTAATAAATAAAATTAATAAAAATAAATAAATCACAATATCATTTAAATTATAAATAAAATATTAATATTTTAAAATATTAAATGATTAAATTATAAAAAATTAAAAAATAAAATAAAAATAAATAATCATAGTAATATTAACTTATTAATTATTAATATTTTAAATACATTATAAATTATTAATATTTAAAAATAAAAAAAATATATTACAATAATGCATATATTTATCTTTTTATCCTCTATTTCTTTCTTATTCCCAAGTTAATTTTATAAACTGAACACTGTAATAAGTTATAATAACTTTTTTTTATCTTATTGCATTCATTATACTCAAATTACGTAATAATTAATTTATTTTATTCTCACAAAATATCTATTTTATTCCACTTATTTCTATTCTATGAATTAAATGCACCATAATTCCATGAATCTACCTAAGCCCTTAGCGTTTGAAGTGAAGATAACAAAATGTAAAGCTGTGAAATTGGCTTCATCTTATCATTAAGGTAAGCACTCATTGACTTAGATGGTTAATTAATCCGACCAGTTCACCAATGGTCGCCAAGTATGATTGCCTCTAAATTAATGATTTTGTTTTTAAACATACGAGGAAGTTTAAGGGAGGAGAAGTGAGTTCACACTTTAGACCTTAAATCTTTTGTTTGTTCTTTTATATAATGTTCGAGTGTTCTGTGTTCAGATTTTCAAGTCTGATTCATGTTTGAGTGTGATAAAATTGATAATTAATTTTTTTTATATTCGAAAAAATATTTAATTCTAAATTTGATTTATCGCAACATGTGGGTTGACAACTTGATCATCCAAAACATTTTTCGATCCAACTTTTTTTTGTTGCTTTTTTGCTAGCACATTTTCTACGAGTCCACCTAGACTGGGCTCGGGCCCTTTTTTGGGACCTTTCTGGGCCACAGGTCCGGATCAGGCTTCGGGGGCTGACAATCTTCTCCCCTTCTTTCTCGTTTATTTTTTTATTTACTTTTCACCTCCCGTTCAGTTCTTACACGGGAGATAACCTTTGGCCTTGGAAACTTATTAAGCATAACTGCTGGTGTAGTGCTAATGATGTTATCAAAGGGAAGATCATCTTTACCCATAACTGTACAAGTTTTTGAATTTTGGATTGGTAAATAGGTTGTTTACCCTTAGAAATAAAATGACAAAAAAAAAAAAAAAACGAATAAACAGCATCGAATCTATGATAAGAAGATGTACCAAATAACTTTTCATCCCTACTTGGACCTAAAGATACAAGGTTACGTCCCTGTGTGATGGGAGTGATATGTGAGAGTGAATTTCGTTACATCCCACGGCATACCAATTTGAAAAGCGACCTTGGACTAGCATATATCATATAACCATATATGGACAATGCTACAAGTTCAAGTTCCCCAAGTCTCTCCATGTTCAAATGTAAATCCTAATGTCTACTTCACATAGCATAGCAGGTCTTGACGAGTGAGAAAACCCTTCAATGACCAAAGCATGTTTCTTGATCACTCTCTATGGTCGTTGCAAGCCAACAACTCTACATGCATGTGTAAAAACCCATATATACCATGTTTGCAGCCAGGCAGTTCTTGCTTTCTTGTTCACGCGATTCATCAGCGCTCAATTCAACCAAAATGAATTCTTATGCTAAGAAAAATAAGCATCGGACAGCAGCGTGTTATTCTGATGGGGTGAAAGCATGAAGGACAAACTGGGGCAGAATGATTCCAGCCCACAGATAGCCTCATTATCATTGCAACGACCTTGATTCTTATCAAACAAAATATTATTAAAATACACACCTGCTTTAACTTTCATTCCTCCCACTTTTATTGCAAACCAGTGGCTTGATGCAGAGTCGTGGCTTAGTACTAACAAGGTTTTGGGGTAGAACAGACACACCAACCACTAGCGATCCATTAGGTACTCCAGAAAGAGGAAGCAACTCAACAAGAATAGATAGCTGAAAGATTTGCCCTTGCAGTCAGACAGGCTAAAGGATAGAAAATTTTAGACCATTTACAAGCTTGGATAGGATCTTGTACCTCTGGAGATTTCAAATCCACAACTGAATCTGAAACAATGCCTTTAACAGCAGCAGCCACAATGCTAAAGCATTTGCTGCGATCCAATAGAACAGACAGATCAGAATTCTTTGAAGCATCTTTTGGAATCTTCACTTGGCTCTCTTCAGTTCCTCTTCTGTTGAACCCAACTGCAAACTAAAGATAAAAGAAAACTTACAACCATGGAAACATGACTCAATGGTGTTTAAGACTTGTGTAACTTCATATCACAAACTATACATCATCTCAGAGCAGTCAGATTTTGAGACATAGGAAAAAAGATCTAAGTGGCTGGAGTTTGAGGTGCTACATGTGTGTATTCTTTTAGTGTGCCAATATGTGAAAGTACAAGTCAGTCCTGTTGAAATGCATTTGAAGCATTGCTAACATTTGTTTCAACCAATACATAGATAACCTATCCCCATTTTCTATAAAACTCCCAGTCAAATATACTGCATCCATAACGGCAATATGAGCTTCAATAATTACAAGTAAGCTCGAACCTTTATAGGCCGTGCAAGTTTGTTCCTTTTATCATTCACAAAGTGAAGAACAAGCTTTGATACGGCTGCTTGCAGTTCCTTCTCATTCAAAGAACAGGTAGCTTGAATGGGGAAGATGCGATGACACCAACTACACCAATGAAATGCCATTTCACCCAAAATTCAGTAAATATGATAAATTGCTGAAGAAAAAAACAAAGTATATAAATGGTAATGCTAGTGTAGAAAATAAATCATTAATTGTCAGTCATAAAATTATTACACATACAAATTTAGACAGCAATCTAATAAGTTATAACCACCAAATTAACAAAAGCAACCAAAAACTTGATATGCAAATAATTTAACTACTGTATTGTGGACATTATGGAAGCTTCTTTTACATTGTTAAATTAACTGACAAATGAAGGAGCTTATCAATTAGGCATCTGATACACAACCAGTAAATCGAGAAACACTCTTCCTTTCCAAGATTCAAATGTAATAATTTTGACCAGTCTATGCTGCACATGATGCCATAAAGTTTAACCAAATTTTCTAGAAATAGTCATTAGTTTAGCGTTAGGTGAGGTGATGCAAGATGGCTCAGCCAATAAACTATCAGCTTCTCAGGCACTCAATTGAGATGAGCAGAATCAGAGGTGATCCTGCATTACAAGTCGCAATTGACAAGCTTCACTGCAGGACAGAGCAAAACTGTACTGCAGCTTGCATTCAATAGAGGAGTTTGTTGAAAACTTAAAGTCCCAAGAGTCTATCAGAAAACGATACTACAGACTCTATCTATAAGAACAGAAAAAACACACAATTCAATTGGCAATGAGTCACACCTTTTAAAGAATTTGTTGCATCTATAACAGACTCCATTTTCCAGGGAAAACTCTTTGAAAAGTTTAGAACAAAATTTTCCACTATTTACTGGATGTCCAAAACATCCTTTCTGTCCTTCATTCTTTCATCCTGAGACATAACTCTGTATCCTAAATGCTAACCTGATTTTACTACAACTCTTGTGGAAGAAGCTTGCGCTTAAGCTTCAAGTCACTATGATAAGCAACATAAGATGCTGACACATCATTCCCAAGAATTGGCATGTTAGTCTCATCCAGGCCATCTTACAATCTCTTTGAATTCATAAAATGCTCTCAAATTTGATAATATTGCATCTGTTTATCATCTTGCAAATAAATAACTTTGTAGCTAAAAGCATACTGATGAAGCGAAATATTTAATTGGGACTGTACTAAAAGGATGTCAAACAATAGTCATATAGAGAGAACAAACATTTTCTACTCAAAATAGTAAAATCTCATGACTCAAGATAAACATATCATTCTGGCTAAACATGATGAACACCATGGCTCTGACCTCACTGCTTTAAGAATGTCACTGAGGACTTTCAGCGAACATTTCATGCAGTTCAAGTGATTGTGCATGATGACAATAAGCTTCAGGTAATTGTCTCAAATTTGGCACTATAATAACATTCATCATTAATTGAGCCTATGCACTCTGATCCACAAATCTGTCAATACTACTTTCAAGCATTTTTGAAAATCCACAGTATGGTCTTCTAGTCATCAAGCCTTTTGAGGTATCCACTTGAACTAAAGTTCAACCTCCTGCAGACATTGCCATCTATAACAAACAGCCATGGATCTTATTATCTCTGATACTAGTGACCAGAGAAAAAAGTATGAGAATTTGGAGATGCAGTTCAATTTTTTTGCTAAGTGTGTGTGTATATACTGCCACCTATAGAAATTGAAGTAGTCCAGGGTATTAATCACCCAAGCTATAAGTTTCCACAGTAGCCCACACACAACTCTATTCATCAGGAATGTTAACTTGTTTCTTACACAATTTCCACTCATCTTTTAAGGGGTGCCAAGCGATGAAAATGTAATTTTAAAGTTCTATGGAAAGTATATTCTGTATAAAATTTAGGAGGACTTCTAAAACGCTATTCTTCTAGAACACAGTTTGATCTAATTGAGATTCTATTTCAAACAACATTTTATGGAAAGATTGGTTTGTGTCATTTGTAAGATGATTCAGATAGAAGCACCCTTTCTGGAGACAGAGACAACGATAGCAATTATTAAACAAGTTGAGAGGGTAAAACAGTTTTTCGACTCGAGAATATTTGCAATAAACTTACAGTGGTGACTTTAAGATCCCAGACTCCAGATCCTGGAAAATATCTGAAACAATATCAATTGTGTCTAGAGAGTTCTCCCCAGGGAAGGTAAGTAGAAGCAAACCGCTCCTTGTCAGTTTTACTAGCGAAAGAACAAAATCTGGTGCTCCATTTTTATCAGTCTTTGCAGAGGAAAAATGGTCATCATTTGGAATTGTGCCTACCACAAAGAGGTATTTCAATTAGTATCAAACCCAGAGCCTAAGCAAACTTGAACGGAATCTCAAAGTCCCAGTCTTTTATGCCTGAGAAACTACTACCAGCAACTTCCGTGATCTCTGAACTGCCTATGCTATTGGCAATATTCTGGTCAATTTCTTCTGTACATATTTTCCTTCTCTTAGAATCAGCATTTGCATCAGAGCCAGAGATCTCACTCTTGAAGGACCCAACATACTGCAAAATATTTAAACATATTACAAGCATATTGCTGACAACAACAGTACTACTCTCGATTATGTGACATGGTCAACTCCAGAAATCTATTTCAGAAAAATTCGTGAAACCTCAGAAGAAATGACCTGCAGATACAATTTCTCATTTGGAATTGATCAAAAGTGACATACACTTCAAATGATTAAGAACCAATTCAGCATTTCGGCATCAATGTTTAAAAGCACCACACCAATGCAATTGATCAATGCCAAAGGGCAAGTGACAAGGAAACCTTTTCATTTTCGATAAGAATTTATAAACGGATACAACTTAATTTAAAGTTTCGAGAAGTCAGCTTGCGAGAAGAGAAAACTATACTATAGAAAAATAGTGCCAGAGTCAAACAAATACGCAAAACTAGGAGACACAGAATGAAAGGACTATATAAATTCTGGAGCTTACATAATCGTAGTGAAGGTTAAAGCAAGTAGAGATTTAAATTCCAGCTCTAAAACGCCTTCCTATTCATATACAAATCTCCTTCATTATTTATGCAACCAACAATTACCTATTATTGCTGAAAAAGGAATAAATTCATTGTTTTCTATTTCCTTGACTACCCAAGCTTTAGCCTTTAGTATTTTTTTTCAAAATCCCAAGATATGGTTCAATAAAATCAACAATTGGCTATGTAACTAATATAACTAAGAAATTAACATCAAAATTAGGAGTGAAACGAATAAAATTGAGATGAAAAGGCAATACCTTTGAAAAGATAGACATGACTTCTTTCGTAGCGCTCTTCTCCCTCTCTAATAAGAATCAAGGGGGAAAAAATAAAAAAGTTTGTAAAAAGCACATTTCCATCTGAAAAGGCAGCAGTCAAAATAAAGGGAGAGAGGACAGAACTGATAGTGCAAGTGATGAGAAAGGCAGAGTGAGAGCGTTGAAGTAAAGAAGATGGAGCCTTGTAATCGAAGCGAGGAATGCTTATAATGCTGGCATGTTGTTCCCATGGAGTCATAGTGGTTTTGCTTTCTTCTCCCGCCTCCTCTTTTGACTCCATTTTCACTTGTTTTCTTTCCTCTTCTTCACCCATTTCCTGTTAAACCTCCGGCTCCCAACACTCACAACTTAGGTCATGTTTGGTAAGCCATTCCCCACTCTATCCCTTACAAAATTTTATCTCCTAGTTTGGTTTGCTTTCGGGGCCATTCCAAAAGAAATGGCTATTCTTCAAAATTTGACAAAAGCTTAGAATAGCTAATATTATCTTTTTTTTCATGGTATTAGCTATTCCAACATTGTAAGAATAAAATTCAAACATTTTGAATCAAAATATCTTTATTTACTTTTAAAAATTATAAACTTAAACTTATAAAATTAATATTTTAAATTAAAATTCAAAAAATATTAATATTTTCATATTTTAATTATAATATATTTAAATTATAAATAAAAAATTAATATTTTAAAATATTAATTTTTAAATTATTAAGTGAAATTTAAATTATAAAAATGAAAAATGCAAGTAAAGAAAAATAAATCTTATTATAATAAAAAGGTTAAGTTATTAATTATATATTATAAAATATTTTGAATTTAAAAATTAATTAAAAGTATTAATATTTTAATCATAGTAATATTTAAATTATAAATTAAATTACCAATTATTAATATTTTAAATCAATTATAAATTATTAATATTTAAAAAATAAAATAATAACAAATAATCATAATAACATTTAAATTACAAATAAAATAGTAGTATTTTATAATATTAACGATTAAATTATAAATAAAATATTAATACTTAAATAATCAATTATTAAGATTTTTAAAAAACAAATTATTAATATCTAAAAGATAAAAATAAATAATCATAATAAAAATTAAATTATAAATGAAATATTAATATTTAAAAAATTAATAATTAATTTATAAATAAAAATATTAATATTTAAATGATAAATTATTAATATTATAAATAAAATATAAATTATTAATATTTAAAGAATAAAATAAAATAAAAATAAATAATCATAATAACATGTAATATTAATGATTAAAATATAAATAAAATATTAATATTTAAACCATCAATTTTTAATATTTTAAATATTATACATTATTAATATTTAAAAATAAATAATCATAATAACATTTAAATTTAAATAAAATATTAATATTTATAATGTTAACGATTATATTATAAATAAAATATTAATATTTAAAAGATAAAATAAAATAAAATAAAATAATTATAGATATAATAAACGGTATTTTTGTTTTTTTATTTTCTATTCCTTTCTTGTTTTAAAGTTATTATTATTAACCAAACATTGCAATAAATCATAATAATTATTCTTATGTTATTTCATTCGTAATATCGAACCACGTAATATTTATTCTATTTCATTCTTATTTATTCTACGAACTAAACGTGCTATCAGAGGTCAAAACCCCTCTATAAAGCCTATCTTTGTTTTATATATATATATATATATATATATATACACATATAATGGGAAAAGAAATAAAGACTTATTACTTCATTATGAGTCAAGAAACCTTATATTGTTTGTAAATAAAATCGGGCATGGTGGAGAATTCAAGATGTGTAATTCCAAAGATAGATAATTTTCATGGTTAATGGTCATCCAATCTGCATATTTTAAATGAATATGAGAACATATATTTAATGACTACGTTAAAATCTTACCTTCATGAACTATATATATATATAGAGCATGCAATCACATGATTAAAATAATAAAATATATAAATTACATAGAAAATATGAAAAATTTATAAAATATAATAATTATATTATAAATTTATAATAGGCAAGTGAATTCTTCTTCAATTTTTAGCAATAGTTTTCAAATCACAATTTTTCAACCAAAGCTTTTTATTAAATATTGATTTTAAAAGTCAATAGTAATCGGCAAATGAGCCTAAGAAGACAAGTTTAACCCCAAATTTAACAACCTATCTACTAATCAATTGTTAATGTCCCAATACAACTTAGACATTTTGGTCCAACTTCTGTATGATGTTTACATATGTAAATAAGCAGGCATGTGCTTGACAACCGGTAAGCTAACCTTTGGATTGCATGAAGGGTTCATTTAGTAACAAATTAATTAAAAGTGTAATGCTTTAGACTACGAGGTGGAATTTAATATTTGAGGTGAATTGAAGGCCCACAAGACAACAGAAGAAACGACTTGGTAAATAAGGATAACAAGTTTTTGATCATAAACAGATCAATTCATCGGATTCAAACCTTAAAAATTTCCAGTTCATTCATAGATTAACGAGCTTGATATGTACTGTATCCATTTCTCGTGTTTCAAGATTCCAAGCAAAGTTTAGCAGCCCTGCAAATTGGCAGTGGTCAAGTCATTGAATCCTTCCTATGGATGCCTTGGGATGGAGATTGCCACTTTGACACGGCTGGAGAGTGGAGTCAATTCCTTTTCCTTTTATTTTTCTCTGTTCATCTTCCACAATCGGAAAACAGTTAGTATGTAAATAAGGCCAAGCATGTCTCTGTCTGTCTTTCTCTGGCCTACAGATAAAAAAGGGTTTCCTTTAGTTGCACCGAACTTTCCAAGTTATCCTGATAGATTAAATAATTCCTAAACTTGACATGTTCACATGGCCAGCTAATCTAATGAAGTTGAAGTCAACCCATTGGAATATTTGGGCGATTGGCAAATTAACCACTGATTGTCTCTTCTCTCTTCTTTCCTCAAAAGTTTAAACACTTCTTTTTCTTTTTGGATGTGAAGAGAAATGGCAGAAGCATTTTTGTTCAATATAGCTGATGGGATCCTGGGAAAGATAGGCAACCTTACTCTCCAGGAAATGGGACTGATATGGGGTGTCAAAGAAGAGCTTGAGAAACTGAAAAATACAGTTTCCACCATCAAAGCTGTGCTTTTGGATGCAGAGGAGCAGCATGCAAAGAGCCACGAGGTTATAGATTGGCTTGGAAAGCTTAAAGATGCAGTTTATGATGCAGATGACTTGCTGGATGACTTTTCAACTCATGTTTTGCAGCGCCAAGTCATGATGCAGGGGAAAAGGGGGAAACAGGTAAGCTTTCTATTTTCGAAAGCTAACCAAGTAGCCTACAATCTTAAGATAGGTCATCAAATCAAGGCCATTAGGCAGAGACTAGATGCAATAGCTGCAGATAAAACCAAATACCACTTTACAGACCGGTCCCTTGTAAGCATACCAGTTGTAAAGGTAGAGAGGAAGCAGACACATTCTTTCGTGCGAAAGGAAGATGTAGTTGGGAGGAAGGGTGACAAAGAAGCCATCATGAAAAGATTGTTGGACTCTGATGTGGCGGACAATGTTTCAGTCATACCAATAGTTGGGATAGGGGGACAAGGCAAGACCACTGTAGCCCAACTAGTGTACAATGATGAGAAAATTGTGAAACATTTTGAGTTGAGAATATGGGTCTGTGTTTCTGATGTTTTTGATGTGAAATTAATTACCCAAAAGATGTTGGAGTCTGCAACTAATGCAAAATATGAAAATCTTGAGATGGATTCCTTGCAAACTCACCTTCGTAAAAGGATTGATGGCAGAAAATATTTACTCATCTTAGATGACGTATGGAATGATAATCGGGAGAGGTGGCGAAATTTGAGAGATTTGTTAATGAATGGTGCAAGGGGAAGTAAGATAGTAGTTACTACTCGTGCTCAAGTGGTTGCTTCCATTACAGGCACAACGGAACCGTATCTGTTGGAAGGTCTTCCAGAGGACATGTCTTGGTCCTTGTTCGAAAAGATGGCCTTTAAAGAAGGGCGAGAGCCAAATAATTCAAGATTAATAGCAATTGGGAAGGACATTGTCAAAAGATGTGCTGGAAATCCCCTTGCCATAAGGACCATAGGAGGTGTTCTATATACCAAAGATACAGAAACAGAGTGGCTCTCTTTGAAAGAGGGCCAACTTTTGATGATCACTCAAAAAGATGACGTCCTACCCATACTGAAGTTGAGCTATGAACAGCTGCCGTCATATTTGAAGCAGTGCTTTGCTTACTGTTCCTTGTTTCCGAAAGACTATGAAATTAATAAGCAAATGCTGATCACACTTTGGATGGCTGAAGGGTTTATTCAATCGCTGCAAGGAATGCAACGTCTTGAGGAATTAGGGGACCAATATTTCATGGATCTCCTAAGGCGGTCCTTTTTTCAAGATGTAGAATATGATGAATGGGGCAACGTAATAAGTTGCAAAATGCATGATCTCATGCATGACCTTGCTCAACTAGTCGCAGGGAGTGACAGCTCAATGGTAGATCTGGATTGTAAAAACATATCTGAAAGAATTCGGCATGTATCATTCAATGCTGAGTTAGATTCATCCTGGAAAATCCCGACCCCCTTGCTCAAAGCGAACAAGATACGGACATTTCTTCTTCCTGTGCAACCTGTTCATCGTGTAATTTTGGACAAGGTTGATCACGAAACTGTCATTTCAAGTTTTAGACTTTTGCGTTTATTAGATCTACATAATACAGGTATTGACATTCTCCCTAGTTCCATTGGTACGTTGAAACATTTGAGGTACCTTGATCTCTCCAAGAATGAAGTCATCAGAAGACTCCCAAGTTCCATTACTGAGTTGCTTAATTTGCAGACACTGAAACTCTGTTCTTGTAAGAGATTGGAAGAGCTACCGAGAAAATTAAGAAACATGACCAGTCTTAGGCATCTTGAGACTGGTCAATGTACCGGTTTGACACGTATGCCATCTGGGCTTGGGCAGCTAACCTCACTTCAGACATTAACACGATTCGTAGTGGGCATGGCTTCCTTCAAAAGGCCTAATGGGGGTCTAAGGGAATTGAAAGACCTAAATGACCTGAGGGGAGAAGTAATGATAGCAAAGCTGGAAAACTTGAAAAATGTTGTATCAGAATGCAAGGAAGCAAACTTAAAAGGCAAACAGCACCTTGAGGTCTTGACATTAGAGTGGAGCCTAGAAGTTAATGATCATACAACTTTTGCAGAAGATGAAGAATTTTTGGAAGGCCTCCAGCCACATTCAAATCTTCAAGAGTTTCATATTTATGGATATAGAGCAGGAAGTTTCCCGAAGTGGATGCTTTCTGACATGTCATTGATACTCCCAAACCTACTTGAAATCACCTTATGGAGATGCAACAGATGCTTACATCTCCCACTGTTCAGTCATCTTCCCAAGCTTAGGGTGCTCAGGCTTGAAGTGGTAACAGCCGTGGAGTACATCGAAGATAGCGGTGCTGAGTCATCATCTTTATCATTTGGAGGCAATCGGTTGAAAGGAGGAACAGAAGGTAAAGAATCAACAGCATTCTTCCCTTGCCTAAAGCAACTAATGCTTTTTGACTTGCGTAATCTGAAGGGATGGTGGAGGGAAGTCCCCGCAATTGCTAATGATAATCTTGGCCTAGCAGCAGCATCATCACAAAGGCCATTGCAGCAGAAGGAATCAATGACTTCATTCCCTTGTCTTTCAAAATTAACTATTGGGATTTGCACTAACTTGACATATATGCCATTGCATCCTCTTTTGGAAGAACTGGAGCTAAAGTGCGTGAATGCGAAGCTCTTACAACAGTCAGTGATGATAGCAGCAGAAACAGAAGAAATCCCAATGGCAGCAGTAGCAAATTTGTCGTATCCACTATATCTTTCCAAATTGAAGGTTATGCATATTGATAGCATCATGGATTTGGTGTCATTTCCAGAGAAGGGGCTTCATCATCTTACATCTCTTCAGCATCTATCCATAGCAAATTGCCCTAAATTGGTATGCCTACCTGAGGAAGGATTGAATTCTCTCAGGTTTTTCTTTATCAGTGGTTGTGACATGCTAAAGTCACTTTCCAAAGGTTTTAGACATCTAACAGCCCTTGAAGAGCTTGAAATCAAAGAGTGCAGAGAACTTGATCTGTCAAAAGATGTGGAACAGAATGTCATGGAATTGCGATTCCTCAGGAGCCTTCGCACATTGAAAATTGGTGACATGCCAAAACTAAGTTCTCTCCCTGATGGTCTTCAACATGTCACAACACTGAAATATTTACAGATTTCAAGCTGTTCCAATTTGAAGAGTTTACCGGAATGGATTTGCAGTCTGACATTACTTCAAAGATTTGAAATCTTTGATTGTCCTCAGTTGGTATCTCTACCGCAAGCACTGTGCTCTCTGAATGCATTACAGTACCTAGAAATTTCGGGTTGTCCACTGTTAATGGATACATGCCAAAACAAAACAAGCAAAAATTGGCCAAGGATTGCTCACATCCCCGAGATATACATTGATGGAAAGAAAATGTGACCTCAACTGATATACATTGAAAAGTGCAGGTATGGCAAGTTTCCTATATATCTCAATCTCAGTAAACCATCTTTTCCATTTTCTTAATTAACATGTTAATTTTATTGGTTTTTACATTATGCAGGGGACAAACGGGTATAAGAATCTTCAAAGAAGCAATTACAAATTTACAATGCGGAGAGAGCATATGTCATGTAGATATATGAAGCACCTTTCTTCTTTTATAATTCCTTGTTTTGGGGAAGCATTGTACTTGATTGGACGTTATACCTTTTCAGGACAACCATTTGCAACTGGCAAAAATTTACTGAATTACCATTTGAAAATCTTATGATTTGCTTTCTTCTTTTGTCTTTACTTTTTGCTCAATCATTTATCCCGCAATCTTCAGACAAATGCATGCGATGTTCTCCTCTACTGTCCTTATTTGAGCATTGACTCCGGACATTGGTGAACAAGCACATAATACTTTTTCTGCAAGGATTCTTTTGTCTTGAGAATGTTTGTTTGTCCTCTTCTCATTGATCTAAATAGTTCTTTAAACAATGAGTTACATTATGGCTAATACTGGTCTGTTTGGGAAGATGAAAGAAATAACTGATTAGTCTTTTTTTTTTTTTTTTACCCTTGACTTTTAGTTTAGGCATTATTTATTATACAATAACAGATGGGGTGCTCGCTTTGATCCTTGTCGGTGGCTGAATTATTAACGCAGATGTTATCTAGGTAGAGTCGTTGTACGGCCGCTATCAGCCAATCTCTTGTACGCAGCCTTGTGTATGTCGAAGCAACACAACCTTTTGACCCTGCCTGTAGCCTGCCATATGCATGGAAAGCTCAAATGGCATTCACACCGGCCTTTCGTCGCTCCATCTTTCACCAATCACATTCTATGGTAGAGCCATGCGTATGTAAATTGGTGGAATATTTATGTTCTAGAAAAAAAAGTCTTGTACCAATTTTAATAACTTGCACCAAGCTATATGATCCCTACATCATGTGTAAAAAATTTACATATTTTTTGTTGTAATAGACTATTTTAAATATTATTCCCAAGATTGAATCAATTTCAATATTTATCTATGCAATGTTGTCAAGAGATAACAGCATTTTTATGATATAGCTAGCATATGTATCATTATGAAGATGGCCAATGGCCAACTTAATTCTGAACTATATTCAAACTATGCTCCTAATGCAACATTATCCTTCATTATTGTAACTCCCCAATCAAACATATCTTTTCTTTATTCTAACCTTCAAACCATTTTCAAAGTGAAGTCCGATAGACTGATTGCTTGGGAAAACAGTTTGGCACTCCACCACTTCAACTTGGTAATTCCAAAGTACGTTAATTGCCACTGTCTTCATCTGTTTGAAACTCAAGTCCTTCCGTAAACAAACTCTTGGCCCTGCATTAAATGGTATGAATTTGTAAGATGGTACATTGCCGTTCAATTTTCTACTCACGTAAATATATGTATCGTAAAGATAATATAGAGATGAGTAGAGTGTCAATCCCACAAAGAATTGAATTAATCCTTATTGCTAACTACTAAAATTAACACATCTTAATTTTATCTAAACAATTAAAAAGAAAGATTTAAAACTAATAAACTAATAATTAAATCTAAAACTAAAATTAATTTAAAATCTATTAGCAAATTTATTTTATTAATTTCTAATGATTATCAAACCTCAGATTATGATATCCCTCAATATTTCATCTGATTATTGTCTCTCTCTCTTAACTTAATTTAATGAATTAAGTTGCTAATATCGAGTCCTAAATTATTTATAAGTCTCTGACGAGTTTCTTATAAAAATACCTCTATCAATTAATTTACTTATGTCTATACAAATTATATTGAAGAAAGATTCATTAAGTTTGTATTCTAATTTTGACTATGTATGGCTTATATATATATATGTCTACCCTATATGCAAATCAAGCCACCTAATCAACTAAGTGCATTTGATCATATGCTATTCTATTCAAAGTCTATCTAAATCTCTTTCGTCAAAGTTTAACCTAGGTTTCCAATTCAATTTAATTGGTAATCAGACAATTAGAAACATTAAGAACAGAATAAAATAAATAACTTAAATCTATCAAATATAAGTAAAAGAAAGATAAATAATTTAGACTATATATTGAGTTCAATCATAATATTAGATTAACAATTTAGTTCCCCATCAAGTCTTACATTATCATCGAATAAAATTTAAAAATTAACAATAAAATCAAAAAAATAAGAGAATAAAAGAAAATATAGAAAAACTCAAGAGTTGTATTCTTGACCTCCAAATTTCCTTGAATCCTTCAAATTCTTCTTAGCTTCAATGACTCTGTGGCTTGACTTTCAGCTGTTAATCTAGTGTTTCTTCGTTCTTCCTTCATGTCCTCCAAAAGGTTATTTTTATAAGCTTTGAAGTTAGGCCAAGCTGGGTGAAGCAAGAAGTCAATTTTAGTTGGGATTTCCTCATCAGACTATGTAAGTCGTAGTCTTGCCCAATTAATTAACAAAAATCATAATTGCTTTAGAACTACTGTAGTGCATAAAATTTGACAAGAGTTTTGACTACATTCCAAGCTAAATTGGGTGAAGTGGTAAACGATCAAAGTTATAGCTTTTTCTCTTATATTTCCAATGGTCTAATAATCACTTCATTTGAAGCTCTGTAGAGAAAGTTATAGCTAAAATACCAAAACATGTGTAGTGCAAGTTTGCACCTTGAAATTGCTCTCTTTCTTTTACTAAAATTCTTCTTTCAAATACCTACAAAAGCACAAATAAATCAATAACAACCTATCTTATCCATATTAACACCAAATTAAATATAAAACTAACCATGATTAGATTGACTCACCTAAATTAACTAATTTAAAATAATTAAATAAAACTTACTAATTTTTATACATTACTACAAGAACTAAGCTAAATTATTATCAAAATTAAGTCCAAATAACTCCATATCATAGAGTTATCACACATGCATGAGATCTTCATTCTCCAATATCCACCTTTCCCTTGAATTCTAAACAGTCTTTACCCCATATTTCTTCCATCCTTCTCATTGAGTAGAAAGAAATAAAGATCCTTACTCCCTTTTCAACACGATCTTCACTTTTGATTTAATTACAATTCTACTATTGATAGGTAATGGTGGGTATAGCCTTAATGTTTCAAACAAGGCTTCATGTAGGTATACGAATTTGTTCATCTCTTCCCCGCTAAAAGGCATCAGGTTCCTATCTTTCCTTGTTGGGGAATACACCTTGATCTCTTCTAAAATTTTGCTTTTTACATATAGATGTGTTGCAATAAGCCAAAAAAACCAAGAAAGGCCAATGCTTATAGTGTCCTTGCCTATTGTAATGAAACTGTATGCACTGTCTCTTAGAAACTTATCAGATTTTCTAAGTCTACTCATTTCTCTTTCTTCTTCGACCATAAAAGCTGTCAACAAGTCGAAATCATTGTTGTCCACCTTTACTTTGCATCTCAGTTTTTCTCTTTTCAATGAAATACACTTACACACAAAATCATCCGCGATGTTTAAACTTATACTCAGCTTCTTCTCCTCTTCTATTTGAAGCCATTTTTGCAACTTCCAAATGCTTACAAGCAAGATATTCTTATGCAGCAAAGCCTCATCTACTTCCTTGAATGCCATTTTGCTCGAAACTTTTGAAAATTCAGTAGATAGAGATTTCGGGTCAAAACCTAATGCTAACAAGCATATGTGGTTGTAGTCGAACCGTCGAAGTACATCTTCAAGGTCCACTTGGCTCCCTTGTTTCATTACATGTTCAAGGATTGGGATTAAACATTTCTCTAGCTTTTGCCAGAAAATTCTATCCAAATAGAATGCAAACTTTCTATTATTCTTCATCAATGAATGCAAAACCTTCCTTTAGCTTCTCCATTTATGTGAATCTGAAGTGAAAATACCTTCTCCAAAAGGTTCAAAATTTTTCCTGAACTTTGAACCCTTCTCATAGTTATCAAAGTTCTTACACAAAATGTGATAAACATTCATGGAATTGCTAATGAGAACAAAGTCCAAGCTAGGAAACCAAGGTCCTTTAAACTTGAAAGTTCTCCCACACAAATTAAGAAGATGGGTGAAAAACTCAAAAATTCACCTTGAGTTGCAAAGCGGCACTGCCATCATTCTAACAATAGGCCAATTTATAATGTGGGAGTTCCTGTTTCTACACCAATAGCTAAATGACAGAAAGAAGAGATCGCTATGATAATCTCTAGTGCCATTGTAGCTTTCCCAAAAAGGTTATTGTTGTCTTCCTAGCTTTTCCAAGTTGCCTTTTATAAAGGTAGTAGGGTAATTTTTTTTCCCTTTTTCTAATGCTTACTTGCTTGTCGTATAAGCCCAAAATTTAAATACCTTTTAAATTGGTTTTTGATCGAACTGTTGGCTTGACCTTATTCTCGTCTCCTTGACCTAAAAGATTTAATTGTGTCAACTTTTAAATTATTAGTCTGAATTCAACGAGATAGCAATCAAGGGTGGAGTTAGCCAATTTTTGTTAGAGGGTTAACGACAAAAAAAAAAAAAAAGTAAAAAATTTTTAAAACTAATATGTTGAACATAACCAACGATAAAAAAATTTATAATATATAATAATTTTATATAACATGTAAATAAAAAAACTAAGAAAAAAAAAACTTATAATAATCACCTAAGAAAATTATGTTCGATGATGTTTCCTAGATTCAAATTCATCAATTATTGATTTTGTACTGAAAAGACTAACAATGTCTTTCTTAATATAAACAACTAAATCACTTGCAAGAAACTCATTATTTATTTTGTTTTGGAGTCTTGTTTTCATAATTTTCATTACTAAAAATACTTTTTCTATAGTTGTAGAAACTGGAAGAGTCAAAATAAGATGAATTAATTTTGTAATCAAGTGGTAATTTTTTGACTTTTTTATTTCTGCTAATCTTTGACACAATTTAAAAAATGGCTTAATTATCTTCAAAACTTTGATGATGAGATATATCAAGCTTGTAATACCTCAATTGTAACCTCAAAATAAGTCTTTCTTATTATGTGAAATCTTGAGAATAAAAACTCTTTACTAACTTGCAAATATTATCAATATTAAATGATTCATAATTGTTATCAGGATTCAAAACAGTAATTAAAGTTAAAAGTTTCACAGCTTGCTCATTGAATCTCAAATTCAATTCTTGTAATTAAGAATCTGTTGTCACTAAGAATACATCAACTCAATAATGATGTTTTATAGTTTCATTTGGTTGACAACATCGACTTTTGCCTAAGATATATCGTGCACTCATGTTAAGAAATATTATCTTATGTTTTTGACAAAATTTTTTTACATTCTGAAGCAAATTAAACCACCCATCATCTCTTAACTTATGAAAAAGTGATTTTGTAGTAAAAACAAGATGAATTGCATTTCAAATATCTTGAGAGCATAATTGTAATACTTGACAAAGAACATTAGTGATTCATGTGATCTCATACATCAAGTATAATATGAAAATAAATTCAAATGATGGTAATATTTTTCACTACTAAAAAACAAGCTTTTTCAGACGAAATTTTTTGTTGGAAAAAGTTAAAATTTAGTTCGAAATACCTTTTTTCGATGGATTTTCAACAAAAAAATCTGTTACAAATTTCATCAGTAAAAGCCTAATCAAAAATACTTTCTGTTGGAAATTCGTCAGAAATTTCCAATGACAAATTCTGTTGGAAAAAATACATAATCCATCGACTGTCCCGTAGTAATTCCGTTAAAAATTCTCTACAGAATTTTTCGTTGGAAAAGCATTTCCCACGAAAAATTCCATTAAAAAAGCATTCCTAATGAAAAATTCCGTTGAAAATACTTTTCCAATGATAAATTCCATTGAAAATTCCATTAGTAATATGCCTTTCCAATGAAAATTACTAACAAAAATTTCCGTAATAAATTATCAATTGAATCCACAATTCACATTCAAAATTTATAAGAAAAATATGCATTAAAATCTAAAATTCAAAATCGAGTTCATGCAATTAAAAATCATCATAAAAACATAACACCTAAAATTGTCAAATAATTATAAACATAAAGCTAAATATGCTATTGTAATCCTCGACTAGGCCCTCTACCCCATTTTAACTACCTTCTAAGACTGAGCCCTCCACATCTGAACCTTTATTGAATGCAAATATTTGCCTCTCAAGGTTCTATCCCCACATTTGCTCCTTAACAGTCTTCCTCCTTCTGTACCACAATTTGAAGCCACAACCAATAAATGGTTAAACCATTTAGCTGCATTATATAATTCCTATCACATTCACACAAGCAACAGCAAAGGCAAGTTAGAGAAGAATAACTACAGCAATGAAAGTATGATTGACGATGTTCTGTACAACTCATATGAAAAAATAGGAATGGGCTAATCTCACTACAGGAACATGATGCAGGTAATAAAATAACATCGTCGAACAAAGCAACCATGGCAATTCTAGATGGTCTCAAACCAATTTATTAAATTGAGGATTATTTGTATCCTATTCAAATTTCAGAAAAAGCAAGCCTAATTTCGCCGATTTTACACAAGTCCAAAGCTCAAAAATGAAAGTTTATTAAATTCAAAAGAAAAAATTGCATAGCTGATGTGACACAATAACTAATAAAGCAAATCAAATGTATGCCCACCTGTAATAGCTTTGTTATCCATAACCAATTGAGATACCCACATTAAGAACCCTAAAACATTTTGTTTAACATGAAATATACTATTATGGAATATACATAAATTTCCATAACAGTATATTTCATCTATGAATTGAGTAATAAAGATATGCAAATATATTCCATAAAAAGTGGCCAACAAAACAGATTTTATGTCGAATTGCACCTTTTCAAGTATGCAATTAGTCATTCATTCAATTAAATAGAACCAAATACAGAGTCTTTACATGCTAAAGATGGCAAGTATGAAAAAGCATTAGTAACAGTAAACTAATTGATGCACATTTCTGAGAGCACATTGCCATGCAGTAACATACAAAACAGCCATTGCCAAATTTAAAAGGGTATATTTAGTCCTATTACTTGCTTCCCTCCATTAGTTAAGCTTTAATACAGATCAAGAGTGTTGGAGAGTTTCAAATTCAAATTTAAGTAAATCAAATCCTCAGTTCAATACATGGAAACAGAACATCCACTGAAAATGTACTTCAATTTCTGAAATTTCACAACCTATGAGAATAATCAAAGCAATCACATTATTAAGATGCACAAAAAGAATAAGACAGAGACAATAACAGAAGCACTCACAATTACAATACTCATTCTGTTTAGCTATTTGGGGATTTCAGGTATGCTTTTCAATTCCCCAAAGAACATCCTAAGACTGAAAAAGCTTTGTTTCAAATCATTTGCTAGTCGAAATTTGAAATATTTAAACAAATGAAAATGATTGAAATTAGTTCCAAGAGATACTTACAATAGAATAAAATTCACATCTTTAAATAAGTTTAAAATAAATAATCCGTTTACTATAAAATTAGAGAAAATATTAAATATTGTTTTGACGTTTATAATCTTACCTATATGAAATCAGAGAATAATACTTTCAAATTAAAGCATTTTTAAGCTTAGAAAAATGGGGTAATTGCCAAAAAAAAGAAGATTCACCTTTCTCCGGTACTTCCCAAATGCCTTTTCGCTTCGGTAGTGGGAATGGAGCAAACTAAATTGTACATTGCTTTTTTTGTGTAGTTAACTCTTAAAAAACACAATGACAAAAGAACAACTTAGATTTTAGTTCTACATTAAAAAACAAAGAAAAAAAGATCTCAGCATCTGCTCGTCGATTTATCGAGCTCGGAATTTATTTTGTTGCCTGACTTCTTTCTCTTCATCTCTCTTATCAACCACACTTGAAACGTCGTCGATTGAAAGGCCTTACATAGATTTGGTTGGAATCGAGACTAAACCCCTTTCCTTGACCCAAATCTCGTTGTCGCTTCAGCAATCCTTTGCTGCCCAGAAAGCATGTTGCAAGAATCGCAAATCTGAGTCCAGGTTAGAAAGAGTGATGAACTTGCTGATGAGCTTGGTGGCAATGTATTCGGTAAGGGTTGACATGCGGCGGTGATGATGATGGAAAGGTAACCAAGATTCACGGAAAGGGCAAAGGAAGAAAGGACAATGAAAAGTCCAAAATGCCCTCTAAATATGATAAAATACTATGAACAGGTGTTGAATGTAGAATTCTCTGTATGTAGGAATCAATATAGGTAAGATTAACTAAATTTATTATTTTATAAAATATTAATTACTTATATTTCAATAAGTAATATATTAATTTTATATAGTATATATTTATATATATTACTTTATTATATATATATATGAAATTAATGACATAATTTATATATTATAATATTATATATTATAAAGTTTGCATAAATAATAACTAATTGTAAACAATATCTTTAAAAATTATAATGACAACTAATAAAGCTATTAAGTGTAATCATATAAATAAAGTTTATTATAAGTTATAGTAATACTTATGTATAAATTAAATATATACATATATAATATATTTATACAATCATATATATATTCATAACATTTTATATTACGAAATATTATTATATATAGATGTAATAATTATAAAATATTAATATATATGATATTTGCTATCATATATTAATATTAACATATAAGTTATATCATTTAAAATATATAATCTGTAATTTCATATTAATACAGATTTATAAATAAATATACATATACATAGCTAATATTAAATTGCTATGATTATAATTTATATATGTACATATAATAAATTAGTACGTTTTAAGTATATTATTAATTAAGTTTATAATCATTCTTCTTTATTTATATTAACTAACATTAGTATACATCAAGTATTATTATTTTTGTATACCTTATATGATTATATATATATATATAAATACTCATCATTTCAATTATTAAAATTATAATATGAAACTAATAGTAAAAGATGATGTACTCAAACTAATATAAGAATTATTTTATATGAATATAATTATTCAATGTAAAACATAATGCTATATTACTTTATTATATATATTAATGACATAATTTATATGTTATAATGTTGTATATTACAAAGTTTGTATAACTAATCACTAATTGTAAATAATATGTTATAAAATGTTATATATTACAAAGTTTGTATAACTAATCACTAATTGTAAATAATATGTTATAAAAAATAAAATAAGAACTAGTAAAGTTATTAATGGTAATAATATATTTTTAAAATTAAAAAATTGTATAAAATGTTTATAAAATTAATAATATGATTATGATTTTCATCTATTTTTATAAAATTAAAAATTTTATTATGTTATTTTTTAAAACTTTTTAAATTTATAACAATAATGAATTTGAATCTATTAATTTATAATTTACGATTCAATAAAGTTTTCAAAATATATAAAAACATAATAAGCAAATGAAAAAAATATTTAAATTTTTAATATTATAAAACTCAATATGTATATATTTAAATTTATTAATATATTTCCTATAAAGGAGTAATAAACTTTTAAAATTTTTTTGATATATTTTACATTAAAAATTTTAAAAATATTAATACTGACGGAATTCTCCAATAGAATATTTTGTTGAAAAATTTTCGTTGATAATAGTTTTTTCCAATGAAAAATTTCGTTGAAAAATTTAATGGAGTTTAAATTTTTTTATGCTTTAAATTTTTTAACGGATTTCCAATGGATTATTTTCTGTTAGAATTTTTCAATGGAAATATGTTGGAAATTCCATCGGAAAGTTTGAGGGAGTAAATTTTTTTTGCTCCAAAAAATTTCCGACGGTTTTCCAACAGAAATTTTTCGTTGGAAAAATTTTGTTGGAAATCCTTAGAAATCCGTAGAAAAAAGTTAAAATAAATTTTCGTCAGAATTTCCAATGAAATTTTTTCCGTAAGAAAAAACCGATTTTCTTGTAGTGTTTCTAGCAGCAGAAGTATCACCTCTTTGTGAATAATTAGACCCTTCGTCAATAGTACTTTCAACAACAGTACAAATTGCATCAAACATTCTCATCAATTTATAAATAAAATAAAAATGTAAGCTCCATAGAGTATCTCCAACTCTTTGTAGAATTTCCACTTGAATTGCTCTTTTGCCTGTTTCAAGTTCTTCACTAGCAATCATGTTTGCAATGTCAATTGCTAGAGCAACTTGTAATTTGTCATGCCTTTTAGAAAAAGTACTAACAATATTTACTTAGAAGTCAACTGTGTAAAAACTTCATGAATATGAATTACTTCTTTAGATACTGCAACCAATTCTAATTGTAATTTGTGAGCATAACAATGCATATAATATGCGTATAGACAATCGTTAAGTACCAAAGCTTGTAAACCATTCCATTCACCACGCATGTTACTATCATCGTTATATCCTTGACCTCGAATACTTTCAACTTGAGGGTTATAATGAGAAAGAACAGACACTAACTCTTTCTTCAAAGTTATTGCACTAGTATCACTAATATGTACAAAATCAAAGAAACATTCTTGAACAAAACCATCACCATCAACAAATCTCAAAATAATAGCCATTTGCTCTTTTTTAGACTCATCTTGAGCTTCATCAATAATAGTATAAAACTTAGCATTTCCCACTTTCTCTCTAATTGAATTTCTCACCATATTAGCCAAAATATGCAAAATCTCCTTTTGAATATCATTGGATGTGTACTTAGCAATCTGTGGAGCATTTTTTAAGACAAGCTTACGAACTTTATCATTGTAAGATCCTAACAATTTCAGCATTTCAATGAAATTTCCTCTATTTTTTGAGGATGGACTTTCATCGTGACCTTTAAATGCACAAGCTTGAAAAGTTAACCATCCGACATAATTTATAGAAGCTTTGAGCCTAAGTCGATTATTCAAGATCTCTTCTGATGTTTATCTTTTGATAAGCCTATCAATATGTTGGGATTTTTTCAATAAACCCTCACAAGATTTTACAGCAACATTATGTAGGGAATTTGGATTTTTTCCAACATGATTTAAAAGTGAACAATTTTTTCCATTATTTACTTTCTTCCAACTTTTAAAACCCTTTTCAATAAGTGCATTTAAACTTGGACGATTTGAGGTGTTTTTACCAAAAAGGTAGCATGGCAAACATAATATAGCATCTTTGTCACAAGAATACTCAACTAAGAAGGATATAATTCAAACCAAGAAGTTGGAAAACGACGAGGATGATCATCATTTGATAAAGGATACGTCTTAAGAATATATATTTTTTAATAATTGAGAGAACGAAGATTCGAACTCTGCTCTTTAGGCACGAGGATGCACCAACCAATGAGTCAAACTTTACCTCCTCTTAATTTTACACGATGGTTGTGATTGGTCTTTGTCTTTCCTTGTTCAAGTTTATAAGCTTATAAATCTTTTTTGAAGAATGAAGTGTGATTCAGTAGTGAGTTGTGAGAAAAGAGAAACAAAAATAAAAAAACATAAAAGAGAAGAGAAAAAGAAAAAAAAAAGAGGTATAAAGAAGCTTAAATTAAGATAAAGTTAAGTAGTTTGTGAAGTTGTTTTATTTTTTTTATTTATATTAATTATTAAATAAAAAATTATTTTGAGTAAGCCATTAAAAATATATAATAAATAAAAATTTTGAAAAATTTTGCACGCCTCCCCATTGTTGACTTACCCTACGCCCCAGACAGTAATGTACAAAGATTTGTTATTCATATCCATGCCATGTTGTTTTCTACGTGGGTTTGGAAACACCATACCATTTCTTTTACTTTATTCCTTTCATTTTCTTTTTTTTAGAAACATATCAACATACCATTTGTAAGCAGTCAAACTATCCAAAATGTGACAAAATTAAAATATTTAAAGATGTCAAGCAATTCCAATGTTAAGACTTTACCAAATGGGTTTGCAAATCTGACTTTGCTTCAAAGATTTGAAATCTCTGACTGTTAACTCAGTTGGCATCTCTCCTACTGGCAATTGTTGCTCTCTCAAAGCATGCATATATTACAGTACCTGGAATTTTCGGGCTGTCCACTGTTATTGGAGATATCCCAAAACAAAACAAGTAAAACTGATCAATGATCCCCGAGATTTACCTTGATGGAAAAGAACATGTGACCTCAACCGATATAGAAAGAAAAGTTAATCCTCTGGTTTCTTTTATAGGTATGGCATGCGTAAAGGGTCCTTTTGATGTGCGGTAAGATAGTAGTGTGGGAGAGGGATGAGATAAGAATAAGTCTAGACTTTTTATTAATATTTATAAATAGTGGATGCTTTGATGTTAATTTGAAAATTTCAAATAATGTAAAGAAAAAGAATTTGGATAATTATTTCTTTATATATATATATATATATACATATATGCACTCATTTTTGGATAATTAAATCATATATCTTTATTTAATTTTTGATACATATGAATCAATTAACCATCAATCATAAGTCTCAGCACACCTCACAGATTCACACGACCACATAACAACTCGCCATGGACGACCTTCCTACAAGTCTGGAGAGATAATACGAAATTGTGGATGACAAGGACAACTACGTGAACTGACTTTCCCTAGAGTTGTAAAGGTAAATCGGAAAAGTCTGCTGTAATCAACAATGACTATACCGAGTATGACGCCGTCGTCGATCTTCTGCTCAAGATGTTGCTGAGAAAAATCATAGTTTACAGATGCAATACATACAGGAACAGCTCAAATTATCTGCAATCAAAGAAAATTAAGTTGGGTCGTCACCTCCCGCCCGCAAACATGTTTTTCCCTGTACGTTGAGGTAATAGACCAAAACAAATTTTAATGGTGTGCTAGCTTTGTTCCTTTGCGGGCCGCTGAATATTAACGCCGCAATTTGTCAGAGCCTTTGATATGTTATCTAGCTAGCTAGCTAACTACAGACGTTGGACACGCTATCGCACATTCCCTCGTACCAAACTTAACTTAGAATACGCCAATATCAGACACCTTTTGACTGTGTTATCTGCATGCAAAGTCCGAGGAATGGAGACTACCATTTTGCCTTGCTGATCACATGGCTATCACTGGCGTTGCATTGCTCATTTCTTCACCAATTAATCACATTCCCCTGGAATTTGGTGCTGAGGATTTATTTCTTTCTCAACCAAAAAGAATTTGTTAATAGATCAGTAACTATACAGAAGGCCACAAAGTTTAAAACTATAGCAGATAGCGAAGCTTTCTTTGTCTGATAAAATGTAAATAACTTGATTGAGAGGGCTCACCATAGAGATTATGTGTGGTATTTTTTTTCTTCTTTTAAAGGATTGCTACCTATCCATGGAGGATAGGATAGATTATGTGTGGTATTTTGTTTGATATTATATGTGTCTGAATGGTCATTAAACAAATCATAATCTTTATGGAAAGCCTCTCAACTGAATTATTGGCATTTTTTTAAAAGAATATTTTGTTTGATACTATATATATGTACAAATGATCATTAAGTCTTTAAAAAGGGCATTATTAATTTTAACTATTGAAATTCGAGATTAATTTTAATTTGAAAGCCTCAAACCTCTTATTATGTAATCAAAGATCACCATGTATAAAATTAAAGGATTATTACGTTTTGACATGTCTACTATGAGTTAGGAACGTTGGAGATCAAAGCTATATATACCTGCTTTTGTGGTTATTATATTACTTCTATATTTGGGAATATGTGATCTATCGGAAAGAAATATCTTGTTATATATCTCAAATAACCCCTATATTGTGGCCACTCATTATCAGACAAAAAAAAAAAAGGATTGCACCATATATGCATAGGATAATTACTGTATGAAACAATGGAAGAAATGGTCAATTTCAACTGCATAATTAATAAATATTTTATCTTGTATCAAAATATTTGGATCAATAATTGGTGTATGTTTTCCGTACTCAAAAGAATTGATTTCAAATCCCTTCATCTTTATAAAAAAAATTCTTTTTATTTATCAAAATAGATCATTTTAAATACTATTCTCAAAATATAATCAATTTAAATGTTGTTTTCTACATATGTTATTCTCAAGATAGAATTTTTATGAGATAGAATAGTACTATTCACAAGACATCTATCAATTTTATTCGTATATTGATTAGTTACAAGTAAATTAAAGACACACTCAATCCTTTGATTCGGTAATAAGTGTGTATCTCCTTATTCAAAAGCTGGATTTAAGTCTTGCTTCTTCAAATACAAAAAAAAAAAGAAAAAAAAGAAGGGATAAATTCATCGATATATCAAACACTTCTTTTCTTGATTCTAACCTTCAAACCATTTTCAACGTGAAGCCCGATGGAGTGACTGCTCGGGCAGCCAGTTTGGCCCTCCACCACTTCAACTTGATAATTCCAAAGTACGTTAATTGCCACTGTCTTCATATGTTTCAAACTCAAGTCTTTCCCTAAACAAACTCTTGGTCCTGCACTAAATGGTATGAATTTGTAAGATGGTACATGTACCAGGTCTCCATGTTCCGAAATCCACCTTTCCGGTTTGAATTCTAAACAATCTTTACCCCATATTTCTTCCATCCTTCCCATTGAATAGACAGAAATAAAGATCCTTGCTCCTTCATCAACATAATCTCCGCTTGGAAGAACATCTGATTTGATTGTAGTTTTACTGTTGACAGGTGTGGGTGGGTATAGTCTTAATGTCTCACACAAGGTTGCATGTAGGTACACGAATTTGTTCAGCTCTTCCCCACTGAAAGACATCAACTTCCTATCTTTGCTTGTTGGGGAATGCACCTTGATCTCTTCTAAAATTTTACTTTCTACGTATGGATGTGTTGAAATAAGCCAAAAAAACCAAGAGAGGCCGGTACTGATAGCGTCCTTTCCTGCTGTTATGAAGCTGTAGGCAGTGTCCCTTAAAAACTTATCAGATTTCCCTAAAGCACTCATTTCTCCCTCTTCTTCGGCTATAAAAGCTGTCAACAAGTCGAATTCATCGTCTTCTACTCTTGTTTTGCTGCTTAGTTTTTCTCGTTTCGATGAAATGCAATTGTATACGAAATCATCCACGATTTTCAGACCTTTACTCAACTTCTTCTCCTCCCCAATCTGAAGCCATCGTTGCAACTTCCAAATGCTTACAGGCAGTATATTCCTGTACAGCAAGGCCTCCTCTACTTCATCAAATGCCACTTTGCATGGAACGTTTGAAAATTCGGCTGATAGAGTTTTGGGGTCGAAGCCCAATGCTAATAAGCATATGTGGTCATAGTCGAACCGTTGAAGTACATCTTCGAGGTCCACTACAGTTTTCAAATTCACGACATGCTCGAGGACCGGCATTAGACATTTCTCCAGCTTTTGCCAGAAAATTTTGTCTAAATAGAGCGCATACTTTTTGTTATTCTTAGTCAAGGAATGCAAAACCTTCCTTTGGCTTCTCCATCTATGTGAATCAGAAGTAACAATTCCTTCTCCAAAAGGTTCAAAAATTTCTCTGAACTCCGAACCCTTCTCATAGTTGTCGAAGTTTCTGCACAAAATGTGGTAGACATTCATGGGATCGCTAGTGAGAACGAAGTCCAAGCTAGGAAACCAAGGTCCCTTAAACTTGAAAGTTCCCCCATAAAAGTTAACAAGATCGGTGAAGAACTCGAAAACTCGCCCTGAGTTGCAAAGAAGCGCTGGCATCATTCTAACAATGGGCCAATTTGTAACGAGGGAGTTTCTGTTTCTATACCAATGGCCAAGGAAGAGAAAAAGGGGAATGAAGAGAATCGCTATAATAATCTCCAGTGACATTGTCGCTAGCTTTTCTCAAAGAGGTTTTTGTTGTCTTCCAAGCTTTTCCTAGCTGCCTTTTATAGAGCCAGCGAGCGGGAAAAACTTTTGCTTTTCCTAACGACTACTTCTCTGGACCCGTAAGCCCGACTTTTCGACGCTGTTAATATCTATGTCCGGTCTACAACCGTCGCCCAAACCTTAGTCTCATCTTTCAGAAAATTTTTTAGTCAATTTTTAAATTATTATTCAGAATTCAATGAAACAATACAATATTTCAGTAACATTAGTTAATTAAAAGAAATTTTCAAGTGATTGACTATTTACAAAAAAATAAATATTACTTTTAAACTGTATGATTTTATAAACAAAATAATATTACTTTTAATTAGAATGTTTTTAGTTTGAAGTTTCAAATTTAAATTTGTTGAAAGATAAGTTTCAAGTTTATGTTAATATTGACTTTTTTTTTTAAAATTTCACATGTTAAAAGTCAAATTCTATATTCAATTTCTATACTCAATCAAATATTTGATTTAATCTACTATAATTTGTGCAAATTGAATCTCTATATTTTTAAATTTTGTTGATATTAATCAAATTGTTATAAATTATTTGACCAGTAGTATTTCTTATTGACCACTTCAAACTCCACGATCCCTTCAATCTTCAAGTTTTCGGTTGATATTAGGACATTGTCGCATTGTAAATAATCACCATTCAACCTTTTGTCGCCCACTGCCTCCAAATTGCCTCAGCATGCAGCTGTGCTATAAGCGAATGTGTAATATGACCATGCATGAACCGGCACACCATGGACAACCACCCATTTTCTGCTAAGCTTGGTGTTGAAATTTGTACTCCACTGTTCAATCGAGGAAAACCAGCTTGTTACCCATTCCCACTTCTTCTCCTCCATGTCTTTAAACTCTACCAGGTCGAAAAAAGTGCTTAGGTGATGGACTTTTCACCGTTAAGCCAATGTGACCTGCCATCCTAAGGCTGATTAATTCCACTATAGTGTCCTCCTCTGTTGTCACGGCAGCACTACGTGTTAAGCGATGAAGACTTTCATCGCTAAGGACCCCGTTACATGTCCTTACTCTTCCACTATTCAACCCAGCTGTGTTTGAATCCACACTTATTTCTTCTAGTCCCTTAACCACCTATGCATATGATCTTTTCCAATTACTTGGCAGTTCATTCACCTCTACTTCACTGGTTTTTTCTTTCTTACCGGTGCTGATTGTTTTTTTTTTTTTATAAGTTGGTGTTTTATTGAATTTGAAGCTAGAATGCCATGGAGAGTCTTCTACTAAAATGGTAAAAGACTCCTTTTGGCGTAGAAGCTAGCTTAAAAAGTGAGCACGATACAATTACAAAAATGCCAAACTGCACAATAAGAGATTGGCGGCATGCAGCAGGAACAGCCCTTGGGCAGAAAGTTGTGATTGTCTTGCACCGATATTATCTCTGCACCTCCTCCACTAGGTGTTCCTCCCCAAACCTTGCCAAATTCACATTTATTCTCTGGTTCAGCCACCATGAGCCATTCCATCCTCTCACAGGCAACTCTCGCCTCTAAAAAATTCTCAAATCTTACAAATCGCACCTCCTTCCCGCCTTACTTCTTTCCCTAGTAATGAACACATTAACAACCTTTTCCCATTATCGGAATGTTTCCTTCAACCACCGCCAATATACCATTTCGGGTATGTTATTGACGAACACCGAGAATACCCGTCGATCATATTGGAGGCTTTCACCATTTCGCCTGAAAGTGTTCATCGCCCATGAGGGAGATATCTGACACGTCTTTTCCTCTGATTACACCTTTCTTGCGCCTTGATGACATGGATAATTTATGGAACTATTTATTTTAAATAGTCAAGATAACTATATATTGAATAATGATTACAAAGAGGCATCATTTTCAATCGTTTTCCTTTTTTTTTTTAAAAGAAGGTGCATTTTGTTAACAGCAAATCATTGAAACTATTGAAATAGGACTTGCATTGAAAACCACATCAGCTCATACTATTAACTAGCGGATTATGTGTGTTTATTTTGTATTAGGACAGCTAGCTCACTGTCAAAGTATGATAGCAATGCACTTAATGAATGATGATTAGCATGTAAACTTATGTCTTGCTTCTCTTCAAAGCTTGTTTGTTAGGTCTTTGTTGTATATATTTGCTAAGTCTATGTGTATCAAAACATGAGCCTACTATTATAAAAAATCACTTTCACTTTGCTTTGTTTTATACTTGTTTGATCCTATCATTACCAAAACACAACATGGTATTAGAGTAACAATGATCTTAAAGGCCTATTAGCAAGTTTAAAAACCTTTATAGCACATAAACAACCTTCCTTTCAGCAAAGTATGGCATCAAGTGGCAATATAGTAAGTCTCTCTGCACCAATCTTCAATGGTGAGGGTTATGCATCTTGGACTGTCAAAGTAAAGGCTATTCTCAGAGCATTTGACCTTTGAGAAGTTGTTGAATATGGAAGAGAAACCCCTGAGCTCAAAGCTAATCCCACCATAAACCAAATAAGACAACATAGTGAAAAAGTAGCCAAAAAGTACAAAGCATTGTCCTATATTCACTATGCTATAACAGAACCTATATTTGCAAGAATTATGACTTGTGAAACAGCCAAGGAAGCATGAGATAAGCTCAAGGAGGAGTTTCAAGTGTTAGATAGACCTAAGAACATGCAGGTTCTGAATTTGACGAGGCAATTTGAAGTGCTAAAGATAAAAGAGAATGAGCCTGTGAAGGATTATGTTGATAAGCTCATGAAGATAGTCAAACCAAGTTAGGCTTTTAAGAGCTAAGCTTTCGATGCAAGAATTGTGGAAAAAGTGCTAGTGAGCATTCTTGAGAGATTTGAGTCATAGCTTGTAGCTCTTGAGGAATCTAAAAACCTTATCTTAATGACAATGCAAGAGCTTGTAAATGCCCTTCAAGCTACTGAAACAAGGAGATAGATCAAGCTTGATGAGCATACTGAGACAACTTTGCAAGCAAAGTTTAAAGACAAGAATGTTCTTCATGACAACAACAAAAGGTTCCAGGATGATAAAATGAACAAAGAGAACTCTACAACTTCAAATAAAGGCAATAGGGTAAGAAAACTAGAAATGCAGTGTGCTCCTACTGCAAAAAAAACTAACCATGCTGAAAAATATTGTTGGTTTAGGCCAAATGTTAAGTGTAGGAAATGTAATCAGCTTGGTCATGTGGAAAAGGTATGCAAGAACAAAGGAAATGTGCAAAATCAATAAGCTCAAATCTTAGAAGAAATTGAACTTGTTGAAGAGCTACTTTTCATGGCTTCAAAAAACAATAAGACAAGGTTTAGTGAAACCTGGTTGATTGACAGTGCATGCTTTAGCCATATGACTCCAAATGCATCCTTGTTCATTTTCATTGATAGGAACAAGAGTGTAAATATTGAAATTGGAGATGGAAAGCACTTACAGGCAATAGGCAAAGGTATTATTGTTGTTAAGTCTAGCCTTAAAATATCTGTCATGTCATTCATATATTTGACATCATGCCTGCATACTAGGAAAACTCCGAAAAAATGACAAAATTCGGTATTGTACCTAGAGGTATAACTAAGTTGATTTATGCCTCGAACTAGTTAAAATAAGGATTTTAAGGTGAAATTGAGAATTTCACAGTCCATGGATGACTTAAAATAGTAATTAGGAGTTCAAGAGCCGATTTGGAGTCAATTTGAAATATTCGAGATTTAGGGGCAAAACGGTCATTTTGCCACCCAAGAATTTAATTTGGATATTTGATGAAATTTTTGCCTAAGATTGATCATTTGAAGTATAATTTGAGGTTTAGAAGTGAAATATTTTAATTGCAGTATTTTTTGGAGCATAAGGGTAAAATGGTAATTTTCACCCCTAACACTTGTCAAAAACCAAGAAATTTATTCATTATGGAAATGGATAAATATGAAAAATTTGTGTGGTGAAGAATTAAAGGTTAAAAGATAAATATTTAAATTATGGGCCAATTATAGTGCGACACGTGTCAAGCTTGATTTATTTAATATTTAACTTAAAAAAATCAGCCCATATCTTTCCCAATACACCTCCCATATTCGGTCAAAGGAAACAAAAGCAAGAGGAAAAGAAAACAAAGAGAAACAAACCCTAGCTAAGAGAAATTCAAAGAGAAATTGTGGAAATTCAAGCAATCAAGTGAAAAAATGTGAGATTTTACAATTTTTGCTTGAGATCTACACTACCCATGCATTTCTCCTTATTTTTCATGGTTGAATTGCATGTTTTCATAATGGATTCATTGCTGACCAAATGGGTATGGAGAGGAAACGATGTTTAAATTGATTTGATTTTAAGATATGTTAGTGTTTTTAGGTGATTAATGATGTGTAGTATGAAAACAAGTGAAGAAAATCACATAATCTTTGGTTCCCTTCATTGGCCGAACCTTACATGTTGAGTATTGATGGTGGATTGATTTTGTATCAAGTGAATTGGTTGAGAATTGTTGGTTTGTGGTGTAAAAATTAAGCAGGAAAAATTGTAATGTGAATGCACCACCATGGCCGAAATTCTCATAAAGAAATGTGAGGTTGGTTATGCTGAATTTTAGGTCATTTGGCTTGTGTTTAGTGATTTGAAGAATTAGAAAAGAAATGGAGCAATTTGAAACTAAATTGGACGCTTTGGCAATTTAATTGGGTGATAGATCGAATTAGGCCAACACCGTAATTAAACAGTTACCCGAGCATTTCATGCATTCATATAGAATTTAGGTTAATTTTATATCGAATTAGTATAAATGTGGTAATTGATTGATGGTGCAATATGTCTAGGTGGTGAATCCTCTGATAGGGGCAAAGAAATTGCACTCGTGGATTAATAGTCGAAATACCCGGATTTGATTCTCGAAAATTATGAGTAAACTTATTATCGTCTTAATTATCTAGAGTAATTTTTATTCAATTTGGTGATTTTGTAGAGAAAAAAATTTTTTTATGGTGAATTACTTGTTTTATGAGAAAAATGTGAATTTATAAAATAAATTGAATTTTTATAAATTGAATTGAAAATTGGATAACTGATTTGAAATTAGAGTAATTGGAGACCAAATGCTTTGTTGTAAATTATGATTTGAATCAAATGGCTTATGATATTATGACATGATTGGCTGAATTGATATGTGTATTGAAAAATGTGGACTGTCTGCTTCGTACTGATAAATTGCTTAGAAATAAAATTGCTAAGTCATGCTATTCAAACTTTTATTTAATTGGTGGATTATTAACTACTGCAGTAGACGGGTTTCCGTGAACCAGCTTATTTAGAGGTTGCACGGTAAAACCCCACTATATATACCTTTATCTCAATTGTAGAGGCGTAAAGGGTTATCTTGAGGTATGACAGAGTTCACTTCATGCCAAACCACCACGTGAAGGCGAACTCAGTTACCGCCAAGAAACGGCTGTGTTTTGAAAAATTATGAAACTTTTAACAACCTTGGCAGACTCGATTAGATGCCTCGGTCAAAGTATCCCCGAGTATGAGTTTTTATGGCACGAGCCACGAATTTCAAGAAATCATGAGCTTTAGAAATTGTTCAGGTGAAATGAATTTACTGTAATTGATTTAAAAGAATTTTCACGATATGAAACTCTTTTGGAGATAGACAGTTTTCATTGTCTCATTTTACTCGCCTTTAGATATTTTAGGTGACATTTGTTTACTCACTAAGTTGTGTAAATTCACCACTTTCCTTTCTACCCCTTTTAGGCCCAGATTAGTTAGTAGATAGCTGAGTTTGCTGAGGACTACAGTTGGCTTTGCAACCTCACCAACAATAGGTTCACTGTCCTCTCTACTTTTGTATATTCGGAGGCCCACGTGTTGCTGTAAATAAAATTGTATACTTTGGTTACCTTTATTATTGTATATAAGAATTTATTTTACTTTTACGTCCCAAATATTGTTTATCGATAACTCTATAAAAAATTATTTTATAAGAAAATAGAATATTTTCTTGAAAATTTTTATTATATTCAAATAGTTATAATTTTAATCTAAAATCATGTTTTAGATATCTAAATTTATTGTTAACCATGACATATATGTTTTCCATTCAATTGTCGCATTTTTGGTCAGATTTGAAAATTTTGAGAAAAAATGACCAAAATGCTCATGTGAGGTGAAAATTATTTTTCTACTGTTTCGAGTTGGAAAAAGTTTAAAATCTCTTAAGATGTGATGTTTGACAATGAATGCTCACAAGGGAGGTAAGAAATCTGATATAAAAGCCTTGCAAAGTTTCGGTCGGTATTCGAGGTATGAATACCTATCGAGACGTCACGACGGTTGTCACGGGCTCGATGGGAGTTTCGGGTCGTGACAATTGTTGTCACTACACCAAATGGGACCAGGTATGTTCAAAACGTGTTCC
The DNA here is from genome assembly GCA_036013995.1 of Theobroma grandiflorum. NCBI lineage: Eukaryota > Viridiplantae > Streptophyta > Magnoliopsida > Malvales > Malvaceae > Theobroma > Theobroma grandiflorum. The sequence goes on from CP142127.1 coordinate 4,564,341, forward strand.
TAGTACCTCAAACATGTCAAAATTTACTAAGTGTTGGCCAAATGTTTGAGAATAATTATACCTTGCTATTTAAAAACAAAGCATGTACCATACTTGAGCCTTCTGGTAGAAAGTTTATGACAGTTTATATAAGAAACAAATGTTTTCCATTGAATTGGCAACATGTGAGTTTGAATGCAATTGAGAAGGTTGATTATGATATGTCTGAGCTATGGCATAAAAGGTTTGGACACTCAACCATGAAATTGTTAAATTCAAAAAATTTAGTGACAAAAATGCCTTTCATACATGTTCACTCAAAAATCTATGAAGTTTGTCAATTGGGGAAACAAACTAGGCTCCCATTTCCTTTGAAAAGCACCAAGAAAACATTAGAAAAGCTTGAACTTGTGCATTCTAATGTTTGTGGTCCAATGAGTGTTGAATCACTCAATAGTAGTAAATACTTTGTGCTGTTCATTAATGACTACACCAAGATGTCTTGGATCAAGGTGCAAGGTGATGTGTTTGAGAACTGACAATGGAAGGGAGTTCACTTCAGATGAGTTTGAAGGGTTTTTATCTACTGTTGGTATTAAACATCAATTCACTATTCCATATTCACCTCAACAAAATCGCGTTTGTGAAAGAAAGAATAGAATAATATTGAATATGGCTAGGTGCTTGTCGTTTGAAGAATCAATGCCTAAGCATTTTTGGGCAGAAGCTGCCAACACTACAGTTTACTTGCAAAACATACTTCCAACAAGGGCATTGAACAAAATGACACCCTATGAAGCTTGGTACCATGTCATACTAGCAGTGGAATGATAACTATATGATATAGAGTTATTTGAGTTTAATTTTGATAGTAATTTGGCTTAGTTTTTGTAATAATAGATAGAAATTAGTAGATTTTATTTAAATTAATTTAAATTAATTAATTTAGGTGTGTTAATCTACTTTTAGTTAATTTTATGCTTAATTTAGTGTTAATGTGATTAAGATAGGTTGTTGTTGATTTATTTATGCTTTTGTAAGTGTTTAATGAAGGAAGAATTTTAATAGAAGAAGAAGAACAATTTCAAGGTGTAGATTTTAATTGCATATGTTTTAGTATTTTAACCATAATTCTTTCTATAGAGTTTCAAATGAGATTATTTTTAGACCATTGGAAATCTAAGAAAAAAATCTACAACTTTTATGTTTACCACTTCATTCAGTTCGACTTAGAAATTGATCAAAAATTTTATTGAAGTTGAAGTATTGCAGCAGTCTTAGAGCAATTATGATTTTTGCTAATTAATTGGTCAAGGCTACGGGTAGGCTACGGGTCTTGTAGTCTGATGAGGAAATTCTATTTGGAGCTGAATTCTTTCTTCATCCAACTTGGCGAAACTTCAAAACTTTATAAAAAGAACATTTCGGATGAGTTTTTTTTTTTTTTTGTAAAAAAAGAGAGAATAAAATATCAAATTGACAGATGAGAATCAAGCCATAAAGTCATTGAAGTTGAAAAGAATTTGAAGGATTGAAGAGGATTTTGGAAGATCAAGATTATAGTTCTTGGATTCTTTTATCTTTTTGTTATTCTTTTATTTTCTTAGTTTGATTTTATTGTTTAAACTTAATTTGATGATAATGTGTAACTTGATGGGGAATTAAATTATTTATCTAAGATTATGATTGAATTCAATACGTAGTCTGATTTCTTTATCTTTCTTTTGCTTATATTTGATGGATTTAAGTTGTTTATTTTATTCTATTTTTAATACTTCTAATTGTTTGATCACTAATTTTGTTGAATTGGAAACCTAAGTTAAATTTTGACGAATGAGATTTAGGTAGACCTTGAATAGAATAACATATGATCGAATACACTTAGTTGATTAGATGGTTTAATTTGCATATAGGGTAGACATATACCTATAAGCCATACGTAGCCAAGATTAGAGTACGAACTTAATGAATCTTTCTTTAATTTAATTTGCATAGACATATAGTAAATTAATTGAGAGAGATATTTTTATGAGAAACTTGACAAAGACTTGTAAATAATTTAAAACTTTAGGTTAGCAACTTAATCCATTAAACTAAGTTAAAAGAGAAAGATAATAATCAGATGAAGTATTAAGGACATCATAATCTTAGGTCTAAAAGTCAATCAAGTTTTAAAAAATAATTTTGCTGAGTAAATTTAGATTAGTTTTACTTTTTAAGTTTAATTTTATTTTGCTTTTTAATTTTAGTGTTTGGAGAAAATTAAGATGTGTAATTTCAGTAATTAATAATAAGAATTATTCAATTCTCTGTAAGATCGACACTTTACTCATTATTATATTATCTTTTTGATATGTATACTTGTATGAGTAGAAAATTGAACAACATGGAACATTTAAAAATATTTGGTAGCATTTGCTATATTCATGTGACTGATGCAAAAAAATTCTAAGTTGGAACCAAGGGTTGAGGTAGAAGTGTTCTTGAGATATAGTTTACATGCAAAAGGATACAAAGTTTTTAATTTGAAGACCTAGAAAGTTCAAATGGCCAGGGACATAAAGTTTGATGAAAATGCAAGGTGGAATTGGGAGTCTAACCTAGTTGAGACATCAAATGATAGAATGCTCGGTTCAAGGTTACTACTAGAAGTTATTCATGAACCTGATTATGATCTTGATGACATTGAATTTGCTGTCAGAGGAACCAAGACATTGGAAAGCATCTATAATAGATGCAAGATGGCCATTATTAATCCTACAAGCTATTATGAAGTTAAGGACTCAGTTCACTGGCAAATTGCAATGTAGGAGGAGTTGAATGCAATTCATAAGAACAAGACTTGGTCATTGGTGGACAGAACAAACACTATGAATGTACTTGGTGTTAAATGGATCTTCAGGACTAAACACAGTGTTGATGGGTCAATCAACAAACACAAAGTAAGACTTGTGGTCAAGGGATATGGTGAACTGCTAGGAATTGATTTTACTGATACATTTGCATCAGTGGCTAGATTTAACACAGTTAGATTTTTACTTGCTATAGCTAGTGGTCTTGGTTGGGAGGTTCATCATCTTGATATCAAGTCAACATTCTTGAATGGAGTTATACAAGAAGATATTTAAGTTGAAATACCTAAAGGGTTGAAAGTTAATGACAGGGTCAACAAGGCCTACAAGTTGCATAAGGCCTTGTATGATCTTAAACAAGCCCCTAGGGCCTGGTATAGCAAGATTGACAGCTACCTGAAGGTAAAAGGTTTCTGTAAAAGTGTCAATGAATATGTCCTAAAGATCCATGATCAAGTAAAATTGATAATCTCCTTATATGTAGATGACCTATTTGTTACAGGTCTTGAAAGAAGGTTCATAACTCGATTCAAGGTTGCCATGAAAACTGAGTTTGAGATGATTGATTAGGGAAGAATGAAGTACTACTTGGGATTTCAAATTGATCATTTTGATTGAGGAATTTTCATCATTCAGAGAAACTATATTTTAGAAGTTTTGAAGAGGTTCAATATGGAGAAAAGCAAACTTGTTTCTACTCCTATGGTTGTAAATGAATAGTATAATGCGTCAGATTCACATGAACTTGATGATCCTTCAAGTTATAGAAGTTTCATTGGTAGCTTACGCTATATATGTGGTTCAAGGCCAAATATTATGTATTCAGTAAGTTTTTTGTCCAAATTTATGCAAAACCCTAAAACTCTACATCTAACGGCAACCAAGAGAGTTTTGAGGTACTTGCACGGTACATTAGATTTTGGTCTATATTTCAAGCAACTAAATGAAGTCAAATTGATTGGATACAGTGATAGTGATTTTGCTGGAGATCCAACAGATTTCAAAAGCACATCAACATATGTGTTTTATCTAGGAGGAGTTGCCTTTAGTTGGAACTTAAAAAAACAAGAAGTAGTTGCTCAGTCAACAGTTGAAGTTGAATATATTGCTGCTGTGAAACAAGCTATGTGGCTAAGAAAGTTACGTTTGGATTTGAAGTTTGAACAAAAGGAAGCTGCTGAACTATTGTTGGATAGCAAATAAGCAATTGCCATTGCCTAAACTATGGCAGAACCAAGCACAGCAATGTGAAGTTTCATGCCGTCCAAGAAGTAGAAAAATTAAATGAAGTCAAGTTTATATACTGCAATTCATATAAGCAAGTAGTAGATATTTTCACCAAGGCATTACCAAAGGAGAGGTTTGAAGACCTCATATCGATGCTAGGGGTTTGCAAAGCAAGTTCTAAGGAGGAGTGTTGAAATAGGACTTGCATTGAAAACCACATCAGCTCATACTATTAACTAGAGGATTATGTGTGTTTATTTTGTATTAGGACAGCTAGCTCATTGTCAAAGTATCTTAGCTATGCATTTGGTGAATGACTTATGTCAGCATGTAAACTTGCTCCTTGCTTCTGTTCAAAACTTATTTGTTAAGTCTTTGTTGTATATATTTGCTAAGTCTATGTATATCAGGACATGAGCCTACTGTTATGAAAATCACCTTCACTTTGCTCTGTTTTATACTTGTTCGATCATACCATTACCAAACACAACAGAAACAATACATCCAATCCACATATAACATTTCTAGGCACACTAATAGATAACTAACTCATTTCTCTTGCATTTTAGGAATGCCTCATTAAAAACCTTCTCATGATAAACCGATAGGACGAATCTAGGATGGGGGCAATTGCCCCACCGAGATCCTAATGTCCCTTTAATTATATTATAAAATTTTTAATGAGTGGATGCCCTTTGCATGACCATAAACTATATTATGTTTGTTCATACTTTCAAGGAGGCTAACACCATGGCGGATTCTTTGGCGAAATTTGGCGCAAATAGGAGCGAAATGTTCTGTGCATGATGGTAGTGCCCTGTTTGTGTGATGGTGCTCTCTATCTTGAATTGCGCGTGACTGCAGCTGCCTCTAATTTGTTGTGTTGGTGGTGCAATTGGTGTGATAATAGGTTTGCCTCTGGTTCATACTTGCTCTGTGAGGACTTGGTGCTATCTGGTGGATTGTTGTTTTTACATGCTGTGCTGTGGCTGGTTGGTATTTTAATGGCAGCGTGTTAAGGCTACGAGCGAATTAATTGAAACCTGACGTATGATATGTTTCAGTGTTATATTGGCTATAATGTCACTGTCCTGGTGGTGATGTCTATGCGTCTATGTTTTAGTGCTATGTAACGCAGGCTATGGTGTCTCGTGTTTATTTATGGTGCTGCGTCAGGTCTTTTGTTGTCGGTTGTATGTGTCTCTACGTGGTGATATGCTCTTTCAGGTGTGTGTTTGTATATGTTTTATGAGGTGGTCATTTTATTTGGACAGTTTTATGTTTCACTGTCTGCTCACCCCTTGCTTCTGTCAAGGGTATTGTATCTCCATCTCATCTACAAAATAACAAAACAATGAAAGCTATTTTTAAACGAAAAAGTTATCTTCCATCTCATGCGTTACCCATTTTTTTTCCTTCGAAGAAAAGTTATTAAATATATCAGAAGTAAAGTCAGAAGCAGTAGATTGAAAAGAAGAACATGTAATTTTATGAAAATAAATAAATAAATACTATGGGGTGAGATCACTTTCTCCTTTCAACACTCAAAATTATTCAAGTCATAAGTAATTACTTTCTTTCTATTTTGATAATTTTAATTATGATAAAATATTTATTTACTATTTGAAATTTTTTATAGTGGTAAAATAAATTTGGTGTATGTAGGGAAACAATCAAAAACTATTTTAGAAAAAAAATATTATCAAATTTGAAAGGAGATTCTTGAATTAACAATTGTTTTGTTACATATATATATATATATATATTTGAAAAAACTATATTTTATATTATTGCACTTCCAAACCATATATATATATATATATATATATATAAACCCATTAAGAGCATTTGTTATTCATTATTACATGGAAACAAAGCAATTTTCTTCACTTGAGTTAATTTGTATTTATACCTTTGTCATACTAATTAAATGGAACATATACTAATTTGCCCTCGTTGGTAAACATAAATCACGAATCCGTCCTTGAATATACATTTATAACACCACCCATTCCTACCTTGGTAGAGTGTTTTGTATACCAACGATCATGAAAATTGAGCATTTAATCCACTTTTAGAAGGGTTTAAGCTCAATCTAGAAACACTTTAGTTCTAATTATCTTCTTTCAAACCCTCCATGACTTAATTCGCTATGTACAATAGTTGTAAGCACACTGCACGAAAGACAAGTATTGGGTGGTCGCTCTAAAATTGGTATGGCATCTACCTAAATATATATATGCTGGATTCCTGGTTAAATATATTTATTTTTATGCCATGCATGTTATTTTGAGTAATCCAGTAAATACTTTCATTAGTGGTAAATATCCATCTTAACAAAGGTTTGTTTCATAGTACATTCTTCGAATTAAACAAGAGCTCCTTTTAAAAGATTTCATACTTCTACTATTCTTGTTCTAATGTGTTAAGAATATGATTCGAATATTAATCGAAAGCAGTTTGAGTTTCTTCTTTTAAATTTTTTTGTTGATAATAATTACTTGGTGGTCAAGTATATTATGAAAATAATTATGCGTAATGGATTAACTTGCTTTATGTTTATAGAGTTCTATTACTTCTTGATCAGTAAGAATTTTTATGAATTTTACTTATTAAGAAATTTCCAAGAGATTAGATTTTAAAAGTTATCAAATATCTATTAGATTAAAGAAAGAAAGAGATTATTAATTATATAATTATTAAATATACTAGCAACCTTTAGTTCTCTTCCATATATGGCACTCTTTCTTTTTTAATTAATTAATTCTATAAATTAGGTTTTATTTTTTTTATCATTTTTATTAATAGAATTATGAAATATATTTTACCCTAATATTGATTTATTCAAAAATACATAATAATTTGATTGAAAATGAAAAACAAATTAAGGCATTAGATGAATCCAAGCTCAAAACTGATTGAATTTGAATTACAAGCAATTGACTCAATAATTTAAAACAACTTGAACATTAGCAGCTTAATTTCGAAGTAACTTAAAACTAAGATGATTTAAATCACTCGAATGCCACCTTTAAATATTTATTTTATAATTGATATATTATAATCAATACAATTAATGATCAAATTTTTTATTCAGGTATTAATTTCTTCTTGCAAGACTTGGATTAACGCCAGTAGACTATGGAGAATGAAAAGTAAACGGGAAAAACGCAAAACCTCGAAGAAATAAATGTTGAATAATTAGTTCCATAAAAAGTATCTAACACTGACGTACCCATTTTAAAGAAAAATCAAACATAAAATGTTTTGTGGATGAGACAACATACACTACCATATGGTCTATGGGGCCAGACGCCAGAGTAATTATAAAAAGGCGAGTAAGGTAGTTGTCGTAGTCGTTCAGTCACTCATTCTACATTAATATATAACCAGTCAAAAGTGTTAATAAACTCAAAAGGAAGAAAATTAATAAGAAAGAAAATATCAATCGTCTAGAGGTTTGAAAGCTCAACTTCAAAGGTTTATCTGCTAATTTAATTAAATCGTCTTTCCTTCCAAACTTTCATATTATTTTGTACTTGGAAGGTGGAGATTTTAAATTGAAATTAATGAATCATTGACAATGACAATATTACTTGAGTGTAGAGGTAAGGTTTCAATTATTTAGATGCATATATTCCTGGAGTTTAAAAATTTTGTGATTGCTATATTGGACAAGAAGTGTTATTATATTGGCAAGAATAACAAGCTCTATGATTTGGGAAACACTAAACTATATAGTCATATTTTAATATTTATATCTAACTTTATTATTTACATTTTGAATGTAAAACAATTAAATATATATATATTTTAATGGGTAAAATATCTCGCTGAAATTATATAACTATGACTTTACAATTATAAAGACTCCTGGTAGCTTCCATCTGCTGCCTATTCCACAATGGTAAAACGACCGCTGCCGCCTCCTACTCCTGCTCCTGCGCAGCCGCTATGGTCGTCCTCTTTATGATTAATTATGAGTTTAATGCTGGCTTAATTTTATCAACTAACAAAAAATATTGTATGGCATTCTAACGATTATGAATTGTGATTGAATTAACGTGTTTAAGTTTTAAAATCGGTGCTTAATTGAAAAAGAGTGTTCAATTAATTAATTTTTACTATTAGAGAGGTTATGGCCAGTTTACAATTAGAGAGCAATTGATACCAAATTTATTATTATTGAGATCTTTAATTATAATTTTTGCTTTATTTTATTTGATATTATATTCACGATCAAATTTGACTGATTCTAATAACTCCAAATACAATATGAAATGAATTCATAATTTTCAATCTTTACTCTTTTCAAATAAAAGAAATATTACTTGATTTCAATTGGTTGAACCATCTTTTTTCCCATTTATTTTCCTAGGAAAAGAATTAGATTGGCGAATGAGCATGAGAGGGGGCGGCAAAGAAGAAAATTGACAGGAAAAGAAGTTGAATTCCATGTCTCTTTCTCCTTTATTCAGGTACCAAGATAATGATGTTGTAGGATTGGGGAAATCAAATGACAAACAGTTATCCTCAAGTGTGGAGCCGGGGTCTAGATGAAAGTGAAGGCGCAGTGGGCTTTTCATATCTCACTCAAGATCCGTATTAAACTAAAAGAGTAGATATCTTATACAAATACAAAAACCATAAGGTTTGACTTTCTTTATTTTTATTTTTGACAAGCTAAAATATTAAAATAAAAACGAGTTATTGTCATTAAACAAATCACTACTAACATTCAACGTCATTACGTGGATTAAGGAAAAAACAAACGAAGAAGTTTCATTCATAAGTTTCTGCAGTTTTATTTAATTATAACTGAGATTAGATGAGAAATAAATCTAATTTAAGTGGGGTAGGGGTAGGGGTAGGGGTGGTGGCCCACTTTGTCAAGGTGGCTAACTGGCGAAGGCTTCTCGGTATCTCTCCTCCTTCAGTCTTCTCTCTCTTTAATTCAACTGAGAAATCGGGAATCTGGAACAGCCAGCAAGTTAGCGCAACCTCCTCGTCATCCAATTTTATTTTCTTTCTATTAGTTTTATAAAAAGAATGCAATTATTGTTTGCTGATGACGTTCCCGCATCAGTTGGCTTTAAGGTTTCACAGGAGACGGTTTCCTCCTCCTCCTGCGGTCTCCACCTGCTACTCCTTCGCTACTCCTCCTCCCCGTGACTCTTCTTTTCTTTCCTCTTCATCCTCTTCTTCCGTCGCTATGTCTCCCGAAATCTCGATGCTCATTCGCCGAGCTGCTTTTATTTTCACCGCCGTCACTCTCTCCGCTTTGCTTCTTTACACTGCTAATGATTCCCTCCGCTTCCTTCGTTTGTCCCCCGGTTCTCTTTCTTCTCCCTCTTTCTCTCGCTTTTTCCCTTACTTGTACGATAACTCTTCTTCTACGGTTAGTTCTCTTTTCCTTTTCTTTCTATTTTTATCTTGCTTTCTTTTTTTCCCCTATTGAATAGAGTGAATTGAAAGGCAAGTTCAAATCACATGAATTATTATACAAATAATTCTCTTATGAATTAGATTTGAAAAACAGTTACTTGGTTCGCCTTGTTGCTAGTAGAGTAAAATATTAACTATTTAGCGTATTGTTACAAACTAGGAATTAGATTGGCTAATTTAGTTTTAATTTTCCCAGCATGATAGAGCTGGTGCTTAGTAGAGACTGTAAGGATTCTCAGATAAATTTTTGAATAGTAAACTTTTTCTTGTGCTATGAGCTTGCTGGATTAACGCTGGCGTGTTATCTTTGTATCTTCTTCCTTGTGTTTGTGGAAGTCATCTTATCTAAATGATGAATTGTTTCTGTTTGATGAATTTATATATGTGACGTTTTCAGATGGTCTATGTGGGGGGTACTGCATCCTGAAGTTTGAATTCAAATTTAGAGCTTAGTGGCACGCTAGCTTGTCTATTATTCCTTGTGCTTATGGAAGTCATTTGATCAAAATGTTGACTTGATTCTGTTTGATGAATTTGTATATATCACTTTTTTAGATGTTCCATCTGTGGGGTACTGCTTTCTTAATTTGAATTTAGGGTTTAGTGCTCTCTATTTGTTTCCCTTGCTATGTAGTAATTTCACTGAAACAACTAAAACAACTAAATTTTTACATATAACAAATATGACATGCATTAAAGTGAAGGCCAACGACACTCTTATAGGATGAGCTGCCTAGTATGTTTTCCTATTAACGCTTACCTGTGAAAAGAATCCTAGGAATATCCCTGAATATTTTTTCACTCAAAGTTGTTTTCCTGCAGAACTCCATGCAACAGCTTGAAGGAGTTTTGAAGAACGCTTCCATGAAGAGTAATACTGTTATTTTAACAACTTTAAATGATGCCTGGGCGAGTCCCAATTCAGTCGTTGACCTTTTCCTTAGGAGCTTTATGCTTGGAGATGACACACGTAGGCTTTTGGACCATTTGGTGATTGTTGCCTTGGATGAAAAGGCATATAATCGTTGTCAGCTTGTACATAAGCATTGCTATGCTCTTGTTACTGAGGATGTTGATTTTCATCAGGAAGCATACTTTATGACCCCACACTACTTGAAGATGATGTGGAGAAGGATTGATTTCCTGCGATCTGTCCTCGAGTTGGGATATAGTTTTGTTTTCACGGTATTTGCGTCTCATTCAACTTGTTGGTCACATGCTGATTCTGTTCTAGAATTGATGATTCTTCCTATCTGTGTAGCCTGATATCTAACTGAAAGGTTCTGTGTTCAAATGGTGCATGCTCTGTTATTTTCAGAACAAAGTCAATTTATTCCTTATAGAAGTTGCTAGAGCAATAAATAATATATCAAACTTTCTATATTTTCCTTTACAGCTACAAAACATTTGGTTTTTTTTTTTTTTTTTTTTCAGGAATACTCTTACTGCTAAAAAATTTGTCTTCATTTATGATTTTCTGAAGGACACATGTTTTACTGTCTGTATAACATGATAAAAGAAGGTCCTGGAACCCCATCTAATTTTGAAGATTGTAGTTAGAATATCAAAACCTTTACTATAGCCTGTGTCTTTTTGACACAATACTGATTTGCATATGTATTAACAATCATTTTTGCACTAATAAGAGTGTTCCTCTCTCTGTTCTTGAAAAGGTTCATTTCTATGGTGCTGTCGCTGTTGTCTGTCCTGAATTACATATCTATTTATCTTGGTAATTATCAATAGACAAACTTAGATGAGGACTTGTCTGAAATGTTGATACACAAAGGAGGAAGAGGGATAGCAGGGAATAGTTGGGTTGACTACAGCCTATTTCTCTAATATATAAGCTTGGCTCACATGTTCATAGCTTTTCTCAGTTATATTTATGGATCTTATCCAAATCTATTGAATGTTGTGAAAGTGCTTATCTGCATATTTAATGCCTTCTTCATTGCGTTACTTCTCCAGGATGCTGATATCATGTGGTTTAGGGATCCATTTCCACGGTTCTTTTCAGATGCTGATTTCCAGATTGCATGTGACAACTTTTTAGGCAGACCTGATGATATGAATAACAGACCCAATGGGGGATTTAACTATGTAAAGTCCAATAATCGGTCAATAGCATTCTACAAATTCTGGTATTCTTCACGTGAAAGTTATCCAGGATATCATGATCAAGATGTCCTTAATAAGATCAAGTTTCATCCTTTCATCTCAGAGATTGGACTGAAGATTAGATTTTTGGATACTGCTTATTTTGGTGGCCTTTGTGAACCTAGCAAAGATTTGAATTTAGTATGCACAATGCATGCAAATTGCTGTTATGGTATGGATAGCAAGCTTCATGATCTCAAAATTATGCTTCAAGACTGGAGAGCATTTATGTCATTGCCACCAGATCTGAAGAAGGAATCTATTTTCTCCTGGAGGGTCCCTCAGAACTGCAGGTACTCTTGCTGTCTAAATCTGGACGACTCTTTCTCCTTTTTTGTTTGTTACTCTGATCTGGAGCTTTTCCTCAAAATGGTTTATCTGTTTTTTTTTTTTTTTTTATCTGTGTTACAGTCTTAGTTCTTTACGCCATTTTGATTCCCCACGTCCAGAGATGAAGGCTCAACAAGAGGAAAAACATTGATTGGAATTGTACATATCTTTAAATTGTTTACAGTCCAAAGATAATGAGAGGGTAAGCTTTCTGGTTCCACTCATTTTTGTGATAATTTCTCATTTACACACTGAATTGATGGCGGTGACCATTTTTTTTGGGGGGGAGATAATTATTGTCCATTGGTTCAAGTTGCTTTCAGCACCAACAATCACCTCCCACTTTTTTCCCTCTCTAATCTAAATAATATTTCATTTTCTTTATGCTACATGACAGATGTTAGCAAGATAATGTATCTAGTTGAAGAAGCTTGAATGTCTAAACTTAACACGAAAAGTAAGGCTCAAAGGAGTTTGGCTCTTTTTACTAAAAATATTTCATTCACAAGGCAAACTTTTTTGAATGAGTTGCAAGCCAGAGTATTTTGAGAAAGAAAACGCAAAAAAAAAAAAAAAAAAAAAAAAAAAAAAAGAAAAGAAAGAAAGAAAGAATTGGGTCTAATGAAACTGCTAATTTTGGTTTTTGTGGGTTTTGATGAGAAGTGAACCCACTATAGTCTCAAGAGTGCCTTAGCACCATGGTAGGACTGCTGTTAATATAAATTGTTAAAGGGTACAAATGTCATTACTGAGTCACTATGTTGCTGAATATTGTTTGATGAATCCATGTTTGTTGTGCCTGAGAAAACAGAAAAGGTTGACTGTGAGGATCCGCAATTTGGTTATTTTGCAGTGGAAAGTTTGACTTTAGTGATAGTACAAGTGCCAATTCCATGGAAAAATTGTGCTATTTCAGTTTAGCTGAACCGAACCGGACAAGTTTTCATCTGTATTATAAATTGTCAGACAAGTTGTTTATGAAGGATGTGTATGGCATTTTCTATTCAATATTTTAATCAAACTCTCATTATTCCCATCATCTCTAATTTGGTTTATTTTCTACTTGTGCTATGCTAGTTTTTTTTTTTTGGTAGTATTTTTTTTAAGAACAAGGTAGTCAAAATATGGCCTATGTGTTCCATTTGAGGACATTGAATTTAGTATATGCTCAACTTAAATACAGGGTAACTTTATACAATAAAACTAATGTTTCCCAATTTGAATGTGTGCTATCAAGGAATAATGTACATGGTCTACATAGACTATACAAACTACCTTCTGAATAAGGAGTGAAAAAAGAAAAACATGGTGGCTATATCGCATAGATAAAAACAAAGGATATAGTCAACAGAACACACGATTAGAGATTTTATCCAAGTACAGCATCCGCGTCCAGCTGCTGCCGGCTCATGAGAACACCCTCATTCCAGATCTCAATGGACCTATATTATAGAGAGTGCAAATAAAAACAAGTTATGTCACAGTAGATGTCTGTGATAGCAGAAACTATTCAAAGATAACCATTTATTCTGGGAGGAGGGGAGGGGGGGCGTATCCCTGTTGGTCTACCAGATATCATGGGAAAATGAAGAAAAACTTAATTCCTATATAATGCTGGATGATATATTTGCATTTTTTTAACATAGAATTGCAAAGGTAGCCATTGCTCATAATCATGTTAGTTTTACCTAGGCGATGGCTACATGAATTCGTATCTGGAGTATAAGATAATATCACATGTTTGTACATGAGATGCATGCTTCATAAACAATTGAAGGTAATAATTTTTACTACATAGTCAACTGTCCATTTATTAGTTTAACAACAAAAACCACAAGTGATTAATAAGCACATGTTTATGCAGGATCTTAGACATGACACGCATGTTATATGGTGATATGAACACACACCTTGCTCCCTCAACGTTAATACAAAGGAAGTGGCCATGTCGCCATCCATCTTCAAAATGGCCGAAGAAAACATTGCCAGATTTTGAGTAGAAGCGACCTTCACCATTGGCCTTTCCCTTCCAAAAGTTTGCAAACCACCGATCTCCAGTGTGAAAATAAAACCAACCCTACATGACCGTGTAAGATAATTTTATCACCAGTAAGTTAGAAAGAGAAGTATATATATATATATATTCTATCATATCTAGAAACAAAATAAATGCTGTGTAGATAGTTGATTTTGATTATTATTTATTCTCTTTAGAATTGTTTTACAGCGTGATGCTTTGTACAGAAAATAATAAGAACAACTAGAACAAGTGAAACACTACTTCATGCAGAACAACTAGAGCAACTAAAGCACTTCTTATGAGGAACAACTAATACAATTGGAACAACTACTTCGCACGTAATAACCATTTCACTAGCAGTGAAAATAACCCAGAATAAGTGACAGGATTCATGATTACTTTCATCTTAGGATGTTCTAGAGAGTTTGGTTTAATGGTTCAAATATTGAGGTAGTTAAGAGGTCTTCACAAGTGTTTCTCCCTTTTATCTTGTTCTCGTGTACTTGTTCAAGTCTTGTACCTATTCAGGTACACCTTTTTCTCTTGTTTTCGTATAGCTTTTTACATATACCTCTTCTTTATTGCCTTTTACTTGAGCATAAGTTTTATTACACCCAATTACCTCAACGGTTATATAATGAGTTTCTAGCCATTACATATAATAAAATTACTATTTTAGTATCCACATGATGGGTTATAATAACAATTACTCGCATTAAAGCTTTTCATAATAATGTCATTCATTACGTATATTAAAGCTTATTCTTAAATAACGTGACTTCTGGCACTATATATAGAGAGCCTTCATAATTCATTTAAAGATCTTCACTTTCTCAGAGCTAACACAGTCTCACCTAGAGCTTCCTTCTCTAAATTCTCCCTCTAGCCCTCTTCTACTTAGTGCTTCTTAGCTTCACTCAATTGCTCGCCTATTCTATACCTATTCTCAGTCTTATTCCAATACTTTGGCAATACTGTTATTCAACTGCTAGTCTATTCTTTACTTATTCTTAATCATTACTCTAGTATTCATTTATTCTTTTCCGCCTATCATGACACTCAATACTTCAGGAACTGCTCCAATCGTCCTCTCCGTTACCTCCGATACATCCTTTTTACTTATTTGCAACACTTCCTCACCCTATTACAAGAACTAACCCTATTACAAGAACCCTCTCTACACTTTGTATTAAGGAAAAAAGGAAAAGGGTCAAATCTACCGGTCTAGTATTTTTTGGTGCAATTCTAGTCGCCTATCCTGTCCAATGTGAATGAACAAGACACTGTTGCTCTCCTGTCAATTACTATTCTCTCATTCGTTGCACCACATAGATCTTCTCTCCCATCTTTAACAATTCACATACTTTTGAAAAAAATTAATCTTGCTACCTAAATTTCTTAACTTGTCTTGAACTTGGTACTGTTTTCACTCTAACCAAAGTGAAATTCAACTTGAAGTAAAGTATTAAGATAATTCAGAGAAATGACTAAGAAGAGAATCAAAATTTACTGAATTCAATAATAAGAACCAGATATAGCTGGACAAATAACAAATTCAAAGGCAAAAAAGGTTAAACAGCTACTACCATTTTTTTATGAAATATGGAGAGGTGGATAAGAAAGGCAATATTGACATTGTCATTTTTATCAAAACAGAAGATCAGCTTCATGTTTGAAAAAAAAAGGGGTGGGGGAAGGCCTGACCTTGCCATGCATCAGATCATCTCTCCAAGATCCCTGGAAAACGTTCCCATTACTGAAGTAGAATGTACCCACACCTGATCTCTTACCATTGCGCCACATACCATCATAAATTCTTCCATCACCAAGGATAAGACGACCCTATATGAAATTTACTCAACTGTCATCTGATTTCATCTCCCAATAAAAAAAATATACATCATAAAGTGAGTTTTGTCAAATAAACCAGGGCTATATCAGAGTACCTTTCCTTCAGGAAGACCTCCTTGGCATCGCCCCTTGTAAACTCCTCCTCTGTACTGCATCTCCACAATAGGACTCCACTTTTTTGGTGAATCTCGTTCAGCTTCCTGTGTTAGACTAAATAATTAGAACTAAAGTCATAACTCAGAGATAGCCTGTAACTCCAAGGCAAACCCAAAGATGACAGACATGCTAAATGATAAAATATTAAGGATTTAATCTCTAAGAAAATTTTGGAATAAGGTTAAATTTTGAAAATCATATCATTGAACTAAGGCTTGCGGTAAAAGAGAGCCATAACATGAACTAATAGACAAACCTGTCATTACCAAACAAATAAAAAAGAATGATCCACTTCTGATAACAGCATTCTGATAACCTTTTTCCTTTTACTTAAGTTCCTGGCAGTGTTCTGGACTCTAGCTATGTCTCTTTTGCAAATTGCAGTTTCAGATAAGCATTAAAGAATACTTGAGTTATTGTAAAATTAACTGCAATGATCAATACTCTAAGCTGACATGAAAACAAAAGCAGATGGTAAGTGAACAATAAATAAACAGGTTTTATAACTGAAGACATTGCAGTGTAAACCTACTTAGCATGATTGTACACCTTCCAAAACAAGGATAAGAAACTAGTAGGAGTCCATATTTGACAAAGAATATTCATTATGCCTTAAAACTGCTCTTACGGTACATGGCCCAAACAAGGAATTCAAGAAAATTAACATGCCTTAAAAGCTGAACTAAAAGAAAACAGATAGCACATTAAATGAGATGCAGATTACCAGCATAGAAGCTGCACGAACAGAAAGTACTCCCCGCTTCTTAGAAATATCAGTCTTTCCCTTCAATAATGTAGATGCAGTGTTATAAAATTCCCTCATCACTTCCAAACTTGCATCACTCAATGCACCCCAAGATGTACTTGAACTCAGAAATGATGGGGCTTTGACATCATTTTCAGACTTTAATTCTGGAAATTCTGAGGCATACAAGGTATTGACACCCTCTGTCATCACTTCTGAAGACCTTACTCCAACAGGAAGGCAGAAGATGCTGAGATTATCAAGCACTGGAGTAGCTTCTGAGTCAGCTGCTCTTTCTTTGGCCCACTCCTGCGCAAGCTGATGTCCTGGACCCAAGTTCCAGCCACTCAGTGGCTCACGATGGAAAGTAGGAATACCTGGAATATGGAAAATGAATGAGCTGATTCACTTTTCCAATATGCAATATCTTCAGGTTCGTGACAGTTACTTAGACAATCATGAGTCATCAAATTGTGAATAGTTACTCTAATCTAACAAATGAAATTTGTTATCGCTACCTTCGGTAATTTCATCATAATAACTGGAAGAATCAGTTGTTCCATCTAATGAAGCAACCTCGTTTGGATCAGATCCACTGTCATAATTTATCCAATAGAAAAACAATTCATAGCTTATAAGCATTTTACTGAAGAGAGAACCTTTTAAGAGAATTAAATTGTCAATGAGTTACAACCGAACCTCAAAGAGTAGAGATCACTGGGTTTCCTGTTTTGTACATTCTGCATTTCTCCAGAATAATCATCAGAGTCTCCAGATATGCCTTCTAAAACTACTTTATTTTCCATCTCATTGGAATCTATCTTATTTATCACCATGAAATCGTTTCTGGAAGTACCATTTGACTGTGAAGGACGACTCCTCAAAAGTTTGAAAACAAATGGGAAATGCTGTGCCAGTCTAGTAAAGATGCTGCTTTTTTGCGAAGTTTGTTCTTCAAGGTGACTGGAAATGACAAAAGCTTTAGGTCAGGCTAAGAAGAATGGAAAACAGCCAACAGAACCTGGATTCATAACTGCCATATCAGTAATTGAGAATGAGCAAAAGATTTTGTTGCAACAAACTGCAAAGACAGTAATCATAAAAACTAAAATGTATGCTACATAGTTTCTAAATATTGTCACCATCAAGACAAAACTACCATCAGGTTTGTGCTTACCTATAAATGGCTACCATGAGCTTATGCCATGGAGAAGTCTAATGAATTGAGTAAATTACATTTTAAGGTTCAATCAAATATCTACCTCCTAACAATCATGCAGCAGAACCTATCATAGCTAAGATTTCAATGCAACTCATTCAAAGGGAGGAAAGGGAGGAAGCTGCATTCTAAGATTTCAATGCAACTCATTGTCATGCCTATTTGCCTTGTAAATTCTCATCCAAGACTAAGACCTGCTGTTTATAGGCTTGCTTTAGAGAACATATCCAGGACTTGGGAAAAGATACTTGCTCTTAGGTGCATATGCCTAACTAAATTCACCATCCTCCCTATGTTTATCATTTTTTTCTATTTCGGAATAAAATAGAAATTTAATTTCTACTGTTGTAACTTTGGTACATTTTGAGTTTTGGCTGATGTCCTTTTGGCCTTTTAAGTGATAATCCACTGGCCAAGTCAGTAAAATCAACAGTTTGTTTGAATAAATTTGACCCAATTAACCAAAATGAAGAATTTGAGGGGCTAGTTGAACTAAGTAAATGTCACAGAGCTCAATCATACATTCAATACCTGTTTGGAGGGCCAAATTTACCTTTTTGTCTAAGTAGGGCTGAACAAAAAAACCAAAGAAGGCATTTGAACTGTAGTGTTCAATTCGGTCCAGATCAATTTTTTTATCGTATTCAGTTTGGTTTTGGTTCGAATATTACGTTAATCTATTTGGTTTGGTTCACTTTACAATACTTACAATGAAAACCCAAAATGATCAGAACTGGACCAAATTGTACTTTTTTAATTAAATTTTATATTACTTTTTATTTTAGAATTAAAATATATATTTCTATTTTAATTCTAAAATAATACTAAAAAAAATTAAAAATTGTTAAAATTTGAAAACCAAGGAACTGATCCGAACTCATGGAATTCCATCCAGGTCAGTTCAGTTACAAAAAGCATTGGGTTTGGTTTCTCAAAAACCAGAATACTGCAAAGTAACCGAAAATTTTTTTCCCCTATGTCTAAGTACATATATTATGCTTGAACAGAAAATGCCATAGGTCTGGTTCCAATATTGACATGAACAAGAAGGTTAGCTACCTCCAATCAATCAAAAGAAAAGGGAAAAGGGGAATTTTCACTAATAAAGAGCAACACTTCAATTACACCTCAAGACAATAATCATACTTTATGATATAAATTTAAACATGAATATAGCTAAAACAGTTAAACTGCTAGGACCAATTAGGATACTTTAATTACTCTCTGGTTTAGGAAATTGCTTCCGAAAAACTTCAAATAACAAACAATGGGCAGAAACAACTAGTTTGTACGGCCATACAAGTTTATATAAATAATTAACAGATGAACAATTCTTTGCAATGTGATGGTCTATAAGGAGCTCTAAACTTTTAGGTGCCAAACCTCAAACCAAAGAAGTTAAGGAGAAAAAACCTGAAAATGAATTTGAATTCATGAAAAAACCAATCTGCTAATAAATGCCTAACACATCAGAGTTTTATGGAAAATAACATATCTAGTTAAAGAATACCAAATTGGCAATTTTATGACTAAGAGAACATTAGTAATGGATTTGTTGCCATCTTATTTCTAAAGCAAGAATTCTTACCCCAAGATAACAACTGTTGTGACTAGCAGGTTGGGCTCCAGATTAGGTTCATGAATTACAGATATTATAATGTCCTCTGTGTACTCTGCAGTTTGACGGAATATATGCAAAAAGGCTTGCATATCATTGTTGTTGATAACATTTGAACTAGCAACAACACATATAACCAAGCCATCGAGGTCCTATGTTCAAAAAATGAAATGGTCAAAGCTTGTAATAACATAACCCACAGTAGGCTGCTCATATATCACAAAAATATTCAAAACAATGATATGATTTTAACTGCAAAGAAAACCATATGAGGATTAAACAACACAAAATACAAAGTTATGCATGCAGTCACATATGCGCATAACTCAACACTTCAAAAGAAACTCATGCCAGATCTGCATTTAAATTTCCTTCAATCATACCTTTACCCCTGCACCAATAAAAGGGCATTCATACAAAGCTTGAGAAATTGAAGTTCTGATATTGTAACCAGCACCAAATCCAAGCTTTGCTTCTTTGTACTTTTCAAGAATCTGTACAAGTTTCCTCAAGCATGATCAAGAAAAAGGTCAAAAAACTTATAATTGGGAACAAGAAACTTTGTACATCTAAGTTCCTCAATCAAGGTCGAGAAAAAGGTGCCAGTGGCAGCATGCAAAGACCAATTAGGAATGAAGAACAGAATACATGAAAAACAACATAGTTTAAGAACAAAATACAAAAGTTCAAGAAATAATAAAATAAGTAATAACTATCGCAAAAAGCAAGTCAGGTCAGCTTACCTTTAAAACTTCTGAAACTCTAAGTTCTTTCAAATTATCATGCACTGCATCAATAAGCTTTCTTTGCATCTCCTGGAGAGTTCCCAGATTTCACCAATGACATAAGCATGGTGCAAAAGTTAAGTTCCAACCATATAAGGGAGAAGAAATGCTTACACTTATGACCACTGATATTGTGTTCATCGCAAGTAAAGCAGCATTATTTGCAGTTTTTAAAGCCTCATCTAGAGTTACCAACTCATTTTTGAGCAAGGTGTCAGTGTCAATATCTGCAAAAGTGCAAATAAGAAGCACTACTTAATGTGCCACTTTAAGGTTAACAAGTCTAGAACCAAAAAAGGAAAAATCAGAGGGAACCACCAACATCAGAATGGGCAGTTTGTATTAGAAGTGACTTATTATTTATTTTTGGAACAAGTATAGCCAAGTAACTCAAAATATCTCCTCTCTACCCCCTTTTTTTCTTTTCATTGGTTTCTCTTATAATTATCAGAAATTTAGTTTTCATTAGTAATTACACATAATAATCTCAATCAAAGTGAAAACATGAACTTTATAACCATAGCTAAACTATTCAAATTACTCAACCAAAGAGGACTGCTCACATAGTCCATCAATCAGTTCTAAACCACTGGATGTCATTCAAAAATGAAATTTAAAACTAAAAAACCAGTCGTGCGAGTGAATGACTAAACTTTAGATTGTCATTTAGGCCACCTAGAAAAGTAGGAACCATCATTTTGATCAGTGTAACAGTTAATGGAAAGCATATTGAAGAATTTATACAATGAAATGTAATACGTTATTTTGAAAAACCCAAGCACCTTAGAAAAAAGTTAAATTGTTAAAAGCCATGGAGTGTGAGGGATGAGCACCTTATACCAATTGACGGTAGATGGGTCACTTTAGTAGTGGTGGCTTTTAGAAGGGATGTTTCTCTTCTGATGGATGGATTTTAATATTGCCACAATTGGTTCAATAAACAAAATAACATAAGACTCTCTAGTAGGAAAAATTTGTTATACATAATGCTAATTATGCGGAATGGACTAAATCAATCATAACTAAGATAACGGTAGGTTTCAGGCATTCACCACCCTTGCAGCTGATTGGAGGGAATTGCATAGATAAATTAAGAAGAACAAAGCATCCTGGAAGATCAGATAATAAGAACAAGAGATTTTGGTTTTACAATCTCAAGCAAACAAGTATAAATGGGTTAAGATAGAGGTCTAGCAGGTTTCTAATATTGCAATCACATGGAGAGCAAGGCAAGGACTGATTAGAGCTCCCATGTCATGATACTGAAGAATTACATCATTTGCCACATGTCAACGAAAACATGCAATCTTCTTCTCCACAGGGTTCCAGACAGATGGCCACCCCTAAGAAGAATGGTTGCCCATCTAGGAAGCCTCGTATTTTCTACCACCAAAAAAGACCGTCAATGTGATTCCAATAAACCAAGAGACATAGCAAACCTCCAGGTGTCCGGTTAAAAAAGAGCAACTATTTGTTTTGCAAAAAGTACCAAGTTCAAGTACCTTCTTGATAATGGCAGGTGGCAACATCAGGATGCTATGTAGAATAACCTTGGGAGGACTAACGTAGTTATGTTGCAATAAAAGATTCTATATGTCCATGAGGAACCCCTTGGGAGTTCATAATTGATAATATTTGGTCATCCAGTCATTTTTAAACAAATGGTGAATGTTCAACTAACAAAATGCTTGAATCATACTTACCAATACAAAAATTTGTAATCTCTTGAAGTTTTCCAACCAAATCCTTGACCTGCAAATCGATTTAACAGTTATGATATGTGGTGAAAAGGAAGCATGAAAAGCATCAGTTTGAACTGCTGTTCACAGCTAACCCAATAACCTCACATTTTAAACCTCCCCCTTAATGGTACACTGTAAGAAGGCCTATGCGCCTGCATAACTTCTTGCCTAGTACTTATCAATTGACCACCCAAACACTTAGGTAACTTCTGGGAGATTCCTGCAACAAGATCCATAGACTCTGGGCACGATTCAACTCTTGTTGATGTTCAAATCCTCATTTATCATTCTACTTAGTTATAAAACCAAAGCGAATGAGCTTTAGCTAACATAATCCAAGTAAGCAGGTAATCTCTAATCAGTCTATATCATCACTTTGTCTACCTATTCATCATAGACTATATGAATTCTCCAATATTTTTGGGTTGCATAGTCTACACTCAATAACTTTTTGTAAAGTTTAATGTTTCATGGTATGGCTTGCATCTAAAACCAAAATAATAGTGACATTCCACATATCAATTAAGATCACTTTGCCAATGGTTTGTATTCAAGGAATATTGCAGACATTAACTTTGAATTTGCAACCATGTGAAGTTGGACTCCAACACATAAGTACCAAAAATGTCATGGCATAATCCACTTTATTCTGAATTAGCCATGAGACAGACAGACATATAAAAAGAATGGATGTTGTTCTTGTTCTAAATTCACCTATATAGTAGAAAATTCAGTTTTTGAAACTAAGGGCATTTATGCCAAAGAATAATATACATTATACAGGATGATTTTGAACTGTTATATCATCCATTCTCTATTTCTTGGAGTAAAATTTCATATGTTCTTCATGGTCAAGGAGATCATGTCACAATTTTGAAGCATTACTGACCTCATCAAGTCGCCTCTGTCCTTCAAAACTGAAAGGCTTTAAAATGATAGAAACAGCAAATCCATTGGCAGATTTTATTGCTTTAAGAATGTCAATTGCTGCAATGTGATCCAAGCCAAATCCAGCACCAGCCACCTGGTTAATCGAAAAGAAAAAAACAAGGAGAAGGAATTGGAACCAAGTTTATCTTGTAACTTCATTTATCAAAACACAGCAGAAACCATAAGGGAATCGGTACTGATGCTCAAAACTTTGAACAATAAGATTACCAGAATAATCAAATAACCATAAAATACCACTGTCAAACCAAATAAGGCCTCTAAGCTTTTTCTTTTGAAGCTGTGTCTGCTGAACCTTTTATGGCAAATTAAATCAAGTAATCAACAATGCAGATTGAGTCAATATCCTTTGTCATGCACTAAACTATAGACTAACCAAGAAAGGTCATCCTATGGAAGGTCAATATATTCCAATAACCCTTTTGACATGCTTCTTTTGAATAATGTCCCTATTCTAAAAGAAAAGATGTGCAATCCTTAGTGAAAACTAGCCATACACATGTCAGTTCCCCCACCACGCCCCCAAATCAAAATTTACACAAAAATTTCTTATAGGCCAATCATCTATGATGGTAGTTGAAGACTAACATAAGGAACAATGTCATGGAAAAAATCTACTGAGATTTTGTAGGTTGACTAATTTGCTTTAACTTTTGTCTTATTTGGAGTCTTTTGAGGGGGCTAACATAAAGTAACTTAATTTAGTTAAGGTTAGCACACTACAAAAAGATGAGAGAGACGAATAGGATAAATAGAACAAAAGTAGTATTCTAAGGAACAATAGTACTATTTCAACCTTACAACTAAGAAAACACTGAGTCAACAGGGAAGTTGGCTGAGAAATATAACAATCTTTTGCTTTTGCACATCTTACATTTGCAATTTCTAACAGGAGCAAGGCTATAAAAAAGAATGAAATATATAAGGTAAGTAAATGAATTAGAGCATATACATTGCGGATGTTGAAAGTTTATGATATCTAATTCACATATGATACACCTTGTAGAAGTAGATATGCTACTTAATTACCAACATATAAAAACTGCTCTAATAACCATTCTGACTGCATCTAGTCCACGTGTGGCATTCTATTCTTGTAGACTTTCATTTTATTTAATTCATAGTAGGAGGGTCATTACATCATCATTGCAAACAGCTTTTGTACAGTATTTCATTTGATGATGAAAAACAATCAGTATTCAGTGTTTTCTATATTTATAAAAAAAAAACATACAAAAGATCCAAGAGTCCAAGTCAAGGAATGTACAAACAAGGATAATAGTCTTTGAACATGACTGCACGAAAATAGCAGCTTCCACAATCCTTGGTGTAATATCTGCAAAGGAGAACAAATGTACAACAAAATTTAGCTAGAGGTTTTGCATGTATGTCATGACAATCTTCTGAAATTTACACATATCAAAATATTAAAATACAAAGTGGAAAAAGTAATGAACCCCAAAAAAATTTCCAGCTTTTCAGCCGTTTCCTTTTCTTTGTCTTGTTATCCCTGAGGCTTCTTTTTTTTTTTTTGTCATTTTTTTCTATAAGGTATAAATCTAATATCTACCTTGACCCCACCCCATCTTTACCACTTTAGCAAATTATTATAATTTGAAACTATCCTAAGTTGTTATATGCTTACTCTCAATGTTGCAAAAAGATATGCTAGGTTATGGTGAAACAAGGTACAACAAAAGTCAATTTATAGCCATGAGGCAAGCAAACTGCTCCAAAATAAAGTAAAAAAATGATTAATCAAATATTCGGTAATTGGTAATTATTTCCAGAAACAAGTAAAAAGAGAAAGCATTAGTTCTAATTCAGAACTTAATATGACTGAGTCAGAGTGATATTTGATTTAATGATCTTCCTAAAGTAATGTTACAATATAATGCTTCTTTGAATGAAGCAAAGAAGAGCCATAGAGCACATCTGAAGAATGCTTGAACAGTTACGAAAAAATGATAATCTAGGAATGCCTTTTATATACCAGAAAATGACAAGGAAAACATGCGTCTTTACTTGGGAAAGAAAAGGAAAAGAGCATTCTCTACGACTGGGCATAGAAATATGTAAAACTTTATGACATTACGTCTTCAAAAAGAATAAAGAAGATAATGTGACCTTTACCACCTTCGCTTGGCAAAAATTTGACACAGACTTTTATTCAGGAGTTTTTAACTGGTAAGAAACAATGCCAAAACACATTAAGTGAAGCAACAATTATCACGCATCCACCAGAACAGGCATTCCAAAGATGTTCATGTTTCTAAAACCGAACTCATTGAGCAACAAACAAATTGAAAATAAAAACCAATACCTCCCTTGTCACCAGAGAGGGCAAAAAATTGATTCTTTATGACATAGTAAGTAATACCACAAGTGCTTCCTATTAATTGAATCCTTTACACAAGGAATCAACCAAAAGGAAGAGGTGCATGAAACAGACAGCGACCCTTATTGGGACACAGGAACAAACAAATCATCTTTCATGGGAAAGAGAACCTCTAAAGACACATACGTCAAATTAGGAGTTCAGTGGAAAAGATATTATTTTTGCCTAAGCTCCAACACAGTGCTTTTACTATGCAATAGGCTTATGCTTCTATGGAATCCAATGAGTTCTTTTACCAGCTATAAGTCTGAATTAAGATTCATAAATGTAAATCTAAAATCTCAATCTAAACTGTCAAACACTCAACCCACCTGCCCCCGCCCCATCTACAACCACTTCATATAACCAGACACCATTTCTCTTTTATCCACGTGGAAAGAAAACAAAGAATGAGAAACATATTTCAGTAGCTTCTGCCTACACATTCCAAGTGTTGAAACAAAAAGTAACATTGCTATTACTAAAACCATAGAAAAAGGAATTTCAAATATCATAAATTCGTAATATACTCTCACTTCTACCCTTCATAAATACTGTCAACATATTATGTGAAGATGATGGGTTAAACATCTTCAATAATTTTAAAAGAAGACTATCAAATTGTAAATTAATTTTAGATACCCATAATAGTAAGCTAGTGTCATGATTATTACTTTATTTATTATTTGGAATATGTGCTCACATGATTTTCGGTGATTGAAAGAGCTAGCTAAAAGTTTAAAATGAAAATTCACATCAGCTGTTCCTTACATGCCTTTTTCACATTGGCCTTAATCATTTTGGTAGGAAAAGAAAATCAGGCACAAAAATTACTTAGCTAAAACTCAAGTTTCCTTCAGGCACAAAATAATTTATGAAAAGTCACTAAAGAAAAGGAGGGCTCTAGCATTGGTAGCTGTCTGATGACAAACAAAGTTTGGTTCTTAAGTATGCTAGAAATCATGATCTTTCACCAATGTAATACGAATTATCTCCACTTCAAATATCATAAAGGATTTAAATGAAATTTGCATGCAATGCAAGAAACTTCACAGAAACAGCCAACCTAAGAATTGGTTTTAAGATATAGTAACTACAATGGAATTCTCCTGTCTAGGGATCATTTCAAATTTGAATTTGATGTTTGCTTGATACAGCATGATATACTAACTAAAGAGTTAAAGATAGGGAAAAAAAAACCTTTTCCTAGGAATCTTTGTTGTAACTGCACATTTGATCTGTCGTTCATGAGAATATTCCTGGACAGAAAGAAAAACAAAGAGGGAGAATATCAAATATATAAGCATTGAAAAAGAGAGGAGGCTAGAAATACTTGACAACTATAGCGTAAGCCAAAAGCTTTTGTTTTAACTTTACGGCAAGATTGTTCGAAAGTATCCTTGAAGAAGAATATATAAATTCATAACAACAATCTAAGGCAGAATTTGAAAGGGAACAGTAAAGAAAGGGAGAAACTGAAGCAATTTTGGCACTTCATGCCATTGAAGAAGTTTTGAGATTATATGTCAAACCTCTCATTAGTTGTAATTAAAGCAATTCAGATCTATTTATTAAACAAATGTTTGCCCCTAGACATGAGTCAGTAAGGACTACTCTACCAAAGTGGTCTCACTGGCCTATGTCACAGACTAAGTGTGACACAGCAATGGCCACCAGCAAGCTGGCGACTGATTTCAGTTGCCATACACAGTTCCAACTGAAAGCAGGCAACGCGTAATGTTCTCAGCAGGTATAGACAGCCAGAACTTTTGAGGTTAACAAGATTAACATGACAACAACGCGTTCCAAGTTAGCTTCTTTTCATTGTATCGCCAACCATAAAACCCTAATACATATGTCTATCTTGCAACAAAACCGTAATCGAAAACCTTACTAGCAAAGCAACATTGACAATAACATTACCTCCAATCAGCTCTACCCTTTGGAACATGTATAAAAAAGCAAATGAAAACATACCCACTTACCAAAAGCATGCCTACTAAAAATTAAAACCTTTAAAAACAAAACAAATATTTTTAAAAGAAATTAATAGGGCATTTACCAAAATCTCAAAGAAGACGATTGGAAAGGCGAGTCCAAGCAAAATTCAAGCACAGCATCTTTCCTACTACCAATGGCAATCACTTCCACTACCCCGCTATTCTTTTCCCTGTTGTTTCCGTACCCACTTACAGAGCTAGATTGTTTCTCTATACTCATCGAAATTTTAACAAAAGACCTCAAGTTACAACTCAATCTTTTACAACCATAACGTATGGGACCAAAGTAAGATTTGAAAGAAACAAGCTTTGAAGAGGAATGTGTCAAAAAGGAAATGCGAGAAGCTGATTGAAAACTCGAGAGAACTGGAGCCTCCATTGAAGCAGCGGGCATTTTCTTTTTTTGTTGCAAAAAATTTGTCAGCTGGCTTTTAGGACAGTATTAGATTGTTCTTCTTCTTTAAGAGAAGAAGAACCCGTTTTCAATCTGGATAATAATAATAATAATAATAATAAGTAAAGTTTAAACCAAATAAAGTATAGGGAATGTGGTTCAGGCCCAATTAGTTGGGCTATTTTGGGTTGGCTGGAAACCCAGGAATAAATCAATACCAATAATAAATATATCTCAACAAATAATAAATTAGTTTTGCTACTAAACCTTTAGATATAATTTTTTATTATCTAAATCAAATTAAAACAAAATTATGGTTCTAATCTGTGATATGCGGCATATGATTTTCACATATTAAAGATGTTTTAGAGTGGATAAAGAGACTAACAATGTAAAGGGGAAACACATTATCCATAAATATTTGCCCAAAACAGAATTGAAAGACTACTGTCCCAAACTTCCCCTTCTAATATTATTTTATCTGTTAATTGATTGCATGCTCCCATCCAAGTGTCCTATCTCATGTAAGGCTTGCTGTTACATGAAGCACCTGTCAAGCTTAACACTTAGCAACCTGGTGGAAGCCAGTACAACTATTCCTAAACAAGAAATCTCTCTAGTTTTTTAAAGGTGAATTGTTCTTCCTGTTCCTTTCAAGCATGTCAACAAGTGTTCTTTTCTCTACTAGTGGATATGGTCCAGCAACCGCTAGACCCACTAGGCCAGCTGATGCCACTTCCAGGCCGAGACACAGCGGCTACTCCAAGGCGGCTTGTGGCTCAGTCACTCACGAGCCAAGCACCTACAAGTGCCATGTAGGCATCGGGAAAAGTAAATGGTCAGAGCTCATGCACAACGCTGACCCATGCGAAGCCCTACCCAACCCAATTGACTTACATGTTGACCAACATGCACTTAATACCCCGATGAATTTCTTGGTATTTCACCACCCTAAACCAGGCTTCTCTCAGAAAACTTGTTGAAACAACATATGTCAAAGTTAAGGTCAAAGTTGAGAAAAAGACACATGCTACTAAAGAAAAAGATAGGGGCGAGAAAAGAAAGCCAAAGCCCGGCTACTGATAACAAGGTAGTTAAAGATTTCGTCATTGACGAGGACTTTAGAAATCAAAACCTTGTTATTTGAAGTTCTTGAGTGAGGAAAATGTTAGGGCTTTCACCTCAAGGTGATGAGCAGGAAATTGTAGAAAAATTAGCCTAGATGGAGTATACTGATGCTCACTAGTTTCTGTAGCTTCATATGCCCTATTTTCTTGCTTATATTTCTTACCTGTTTATATCTCTCTATGGAATATTATGGCGGTTTTTTTGCTGTCGCGACCATCGTGTTGGCTACGATTAGGAGGAAATAAAGATTTGGTGGTGATCTCTTTTTTTTTTTTTTTTTTTTTGGTCTTAAGCTGCTGATCCCTCCATGAAGTTGGCACTCTTTTGTTTTCTTATGGCAGTGATGTGGATCTTTTTGGAATTAAGATGGTTACTCTCGGGTTGCACAAATTGCTACTTGGATTGCAACACTGTTCTGCTTCAAGTATCTGTTTTTGTAACTTCATTGTCTCTCAAGTTCTTTTCTGCTTATTGAATCCCAACACGTACCATGCAGATTCTCTACTGGAATCTAAGAAGACTTGACAGCTGTCTAAAAACTTGCATGGTTAGGAAACTCGTATGCACCCACAAGGTGGAAATGGTCTTGATTCAAGAAACGAAAATGGGGGACTCTTCTGACAAAATCACAGAGAAACTCTGGCCTTCTGACAACCTTGAATGGAGATTCGCCCCTGCTTATGGTAATTTTGGAGGTTCACTGGTGGTGTGGAACAAGTCACAATTCAATGCAACTGACTAAATAATTAGAGACAGATTTATACTGGTAAAAGGAACTTGGGTGTCACAAGGCCTCAAAAGCGTTATTGTCAACATCGATGCCACTTGTAATCTTGTACCATTGACGGCAAAAATCTACAATGGGAGGACCTTATTTCACTAAAAGGTGAACTTCAAGGAAATTGGTGTTGTGCCTGTGACTTCAACACAAACAAAAACGCTGATGAAAGAAAGGGGCTGTAGACTAGAGGGAGGGGGACTTCAACCATTTTATTGACAGTTTTAAATTAACCAACTTACCATTACAAGGGAAAACGCTCACATGGTTTGGTCCCGATGCCAACAGAAGAAGTCCTTTTTCTATGTCAATGGAATGGATCATGAAATTCCAAAATCTTTAATTTGTCAAAGAGACCTTAAACGGTCAATCTCCAACCATTTCCCTCTTTCATTGATCTTGGAAGAGGTGGACTGACGCCCACGGCCTTTCAAATTTTTAGACTCCTGGTTGAAGGAGAAATCATTTGGTTCTTTAGTAGAGGAAAAATGCAACGCAATCAACGTGCAAGAAATGTCAAGCTTTCGATTAATGGTTAAACTTACCATATTAAAAATCTTTCTCAGATAGTGGAGTAGAGAAGTCTTTGGTCATGCAAATCAGTAAGATTGCTAGTGTTGATGAATAGCAGATTGATGATCTTGATAAAATTGGCAACAACCAAAACTTATCCAATGATGAGATCTCTCTGATAAAGGACACCGTCGAGGAATTGTGGAGAATGGCTAGGTATAGAGGGTCGATATCGAGGCAAAAGTCTTGCATATTGTGGATTGAGGAGGATGACAAAAACACAAAATGTTTTTAGCGTAAAGCTAAGGCTGAGCATGCACTAATTACATGGGGGTATTAGACGAAATAGTTTAACTAGCAAAATAAAAAGTGACCTAAAGTCCTTAATTTTATTGAGAGTCTGCTTGGCTTAGTTTATTTTTTTTAATTTAAAATCTATTGTGAAACGCTTATTAAAAATAATAACTTTTAAAATTAATATAATAAGTTGTTTGGTAAAATAAATTATATAAGCGTTAATTTTGGTCAAAATTGCCATAAAAGGTGTTCATAGTATCTTCAATCACCTAATAAACCAAAGTAGAGCAAGTTTGTTTTGAGCTTATATACGATTTTAGATGTTAAAATTAAAAAAAATTCATACAAAAATTGAACAACTTTCAAGCTTTGTATAGTAGTAATAGTATTAGATTTTTATTGATCTAGCAAGCAATTTGACCGTGATCCCTGAGAAAGAAGAAAAAAGAGGAAACAATGCATTTGTGTTGATCAGATTAATACACGCAAGTGTACGTGGCCGTACAAGGAATATAAATTAAGTCGAGCTTCGTTTTTTATAGAGATTTGTACCTATTTTTATTAAGTATCAAATTTATAACATAATATATCTTATCCAAGCATTTGTTTTCAATTGATTAATGAAACTAAAAATAATTAATTAACTAATTAATGAACGGAGAATAAATTGTGACTAAAAGATATATTTACTCAAAACCTAGGATTATGGTGTCTTTCAAAACTTTGTTTGAATTAAATTATTGTTCTTAACTTAAATTAATGTGATATATGGCTAAACTAGAATCCAAATTATGTATAAGTCTTTATTGAGATCATGTGCACATTCCTTTTCAACATTAATCCCATATGTCTATGCAAATTAATTAGAAAAAATTCATTAAGTTCATATTCTAACTTGACTACCTAAGGTATTTAGATGTATGTCTATCCTAAATACGAAACTATCACCTAACTCTGAAGTGAATCAAACAAAGGCCATTCAAAATTACGGTCTATTGTAAACTCCCTTTGTTGAGTTCCATTTAGAGACCCAAGACATTTCAACTAGTGATCAAGTAGTGAAAAATATTAAGTGTAGAATTGAATAAACTATGCAATTTCCATTAATACCAAGCAAGGAAAAATCAAATATTCAAACTACATAATGAAATATCCCATAATCCTAGAAAACAAATTTAGTTCATCATTGTATTTACAACAAACATGATTAAATCAAGAGAAAAGACCATTTTACAGCAAAACAACAAGAAAGGAATGAAGAGGAAAAAAATATCAAAGCCTCTTTTGATTCTTGATCCTCAATTCCTCTGATTTCTTCTCGTTTCTCTTATTAAAAACCCTTTCCTTTTCTCTCAAAAACTACCGTTCATTACTTCTCTGAACCTTTTTTTCTCAACTATTGAAAATGGCCTATTTATAGCCTCTAAAAATCCTAAATAACTCAATTCCCAATTGGCTGAATTCTCATAATCCATGTCAGAGTGTCACGGCTTTGCTCCAGGGACACTGCAGCACTCCTGACTTATAAAATTTTTTTGCTTGTCTTCCATCTGGCACCGCGGCACTCTTCGTTAGGTGTTGTGGTGCTAGCTTCTCTGGTTTTTGTATGGCTTCCATGCAGCTTCTCTTGGGCGCGGAGGCCTTGAGCTCTACAAGGTTGCATCGTTGCTCCTCCTTATGCTGCCTTGGTGCAGACTTCTGTAGTCCTTCATCTTGCAACGTGATTTTCTCCTACCTTGAGGCTGATATGAATGAAGTAGTAACATAAAAATTGTAGGTCTACCTCTTAGCTTTCCTATGGGCTAAGAATCACGTTGATTGGATCTCTGTAGCTCGAGTTATGTTTGAATTATTGCAACATCTGTACTTAGTCTCAATTGTATAATTCATCATCATTCAACTTTATGTACTTGAGAAACTACAAACACAAGAACTAAATCAGCATTTGCCTAAAATAGGACCTTCAATATGAAAATGTACAAGAATTACATGAATTAGACTAAATTCATATGCTTTAAACTAATCAACCAAAAATATAAAAGTTATCTAAAAACTATTTAAAACACAAGGACTTAGCTACATTAATACCCCAAAATGTGGCTAAATAACTCTATATAATAGATTTATCAATTTGATATTAAATTCCTTTTTGGTGAAGAAGAGAGAATATTTAAATAGTACCTAAATGCAGTTTTAAATTTTGAGCATTTTTTTCTCTTAATCTTTGAAAGAACAAAAAAATCCTAGATTTGTTATTTTGTTGTTGGGTTTTTTTTTTCTAGTATTCTTTGTAGATAGAGGTAGAAGAGAGAGATATTGCGATTTGCATTGGAGAAGAGTGATTTGCAGAGGGAAAGAAAGGAGAAGGAGATCGATTAAGAGAGAAAAGGGTATTTCTTGAAAAGTTGACGTGTTTTTAAAAGAACAGAATAGAAAGCTCCTCTTTAAAGCTTTTCTTAAAGCTCTTTTTCTAAATTTTTTTTCTTTAAAAAAAGCTATTTTTTTAAAAGTTTCTCAAAATTCTATTTGGGTGAACTTTTGCTTTTAAAAGATAAATAAACTAAAAAAAAAGCTAGGTCAAATAGGCACTAAATAAATGAAAAGATAAGAAGCTTGTTTTGTAATTAGGCTTTGAAAATATCTTAAGCTTTATTTCTTCTTAGATACATTTTATCATGCGTACGATATAGAGATGTGTTCTGAACCACTTTATAATTTTGAAGCTCTGTAATTAAGATAATGAAGTGTCAAGTTCTAAAATATCAAAATCCAGTTTTTCATGTTAAAGAATGGGAAGAGCCTTTAGTGATCGGTAGTGCTTAGATGCTTAAGTTTGGAACTTTTCTGATGGTGTCATGTTGTTGATTTCTCACGCAAGTGCACGTATTGTTAACAAGTAAAATAGTAATGAAGTAAAGTTTCGTTCTTACAGGGAATTGTTTTAATTCATATTGTTAACTACTAAAATTATAACACCATAATTTTATTCAAACAAATAAAAATTAAATTAAAAAGAAAAACAAACAAAAAACTAAAACTAATTTAAATAAACGAATAAAATTATTTTATTAAATTTAATTGACTTTTAGACCTAAGATTATGATATCCCTCAATATTTCTTCTGATTATTATCTCTCTCTCTTAACTTAGCTTAATGGATTACGTTACTAACCTAAAGTTCTAAATTATTTACAAGTCTCTGTTGAGTTTCTCATAAAAATATATCTACCAATTAATTTACTATATGTCTATGCAAATTAAATTAGAGACAGATTTATTAAGTTCAGGCTTTAATCTTAGTTACGTATGGCTAATAGGTGTACATTTACTCGATATACAAATCAGATCACCTAATCAATTAAGCTATTTGATTATACGATATTCTATTCAAAGTCTATTTAAATTTTCTTCGTCAAGGTTTAACTTAGGTTTTCAATTCAACTTCACTGGTGGCCAGTCAATTAGAAGCATTAAGAACAGAATAAAATAAATAACTTAAATCCATAAAACATAAGCAAAAGAGAGATAAAAAAATCAGACTGCATATTGAGTTCAATCATAATTTTAGATAAATAAATTAGGTCATCATCAAGACACACATTGTCATCTAAATAAGTTTAAACATTGAAACTAAACTAAGAAAAATAAAGAATAACGAAACTCCAAGAGTGAAACTCTTGATTTCCAAATCTTCTTGAATCCTTCAATTTCTTTTTAGCTCCAACGAGACTTTTTTTTTAAATGATTTTTTAGCTTGAATCTCAATTTTCAATCTAGTGACTTATTCTCTCCCTTTTTTAAAAGCCCTCTGAAAGGTTATTTTTATAAGCTTTGAAGTTAGACAAAGCTGGATAAAGAAAGAAGTCAATTTCAATTAGGATTTCCTGATTAGACTCCGTGAGCTGCAACCTCAACCCATTAATTAACAAAAATTATAATTGCTTTAGGACTGCTGTAGTGGTTCAATTTCGATAAGATTTTTGACTACCTTTTCGGCTGAACTGGGTAAAGTGATAAACATAAAAATTGTAGATTTGTTTCTTATATTTCTAATGGTCTAAGAATTATCTCATTTGGAGTTCTGTAAAGAGAGTTATAACTAAAATACCGAAACATATGCAATAGAGGTTTGCATCTTGAAATTGCTTTTCTTCTTCCACTAAAATTTTCTTTCATTAAACACCTACAAAAGCATAAATAAATTAATAACAACCTATTTTAATCACATTAGCACCAAATTAATCATAAAATTAACTAAGATTAGATTGACTTACCTAAATTAATTAATTCAAAATAATTAAATAAAACTTACTAATTTCTATGCATTACAACAAGAAGTAAACTAAATTACTATCAAAATTAAGCCCAAATAACTCTATGTTATAGAGTTATCATGTCACCACTATCCACATCGGCAATTTAATTCTTCATATCACTAATAAGTGGCTTTTCACAATTTGTAAGAATCATGGTGACGTTATTGATACTTTTATCCTACAGAGACAACCTCGTTATGATAGGGTCTTTGGTTTTGCTCGTTTCATCTCTTTGAGTAAGGCTTACAAAGTTATGGATAAATTGAATGGAGTCAACTTCGTTGAGCATTGTTTGGCTTTGAATCTGGCTCATTAATTGAATCTTAGTGCACCCAAGAAAAGAGACCTTCTTTCCCAAACCCACAAAGCTTTTCTAGTCAACCGCATCCTACATACAAACAAACCCAAGTTTCCTCAAATTCTCTAAACCCTAATAATTTTCCCTCACACAGAATTGAAACTTAACATCTTAACCCAAATCCTTCTACGAAAAATAATAGTGGTAAATCTTACCTTTAAGCTTTAGTTGGGCAACAACCTTGACCTCTTTCTGTTTGAACTTCTTATGTTGTCTATTCATCCTCCGTTACCTTTAAATGACTCATTGAAAATTTTATTGGGCCACATTGATAATGAAGCTCTTCGTTGGCTTGAGAGTTATCTTGTGGGCTATTGCAAAAATAAACATGAATAAGAGGATGTGTTAAATTCCTTTAAATGTTGTGGTAAATTAGGTTTTGAGGTTAAACGATTATTTAGGTTTCTTTACCTCATTTCTTTTTCTGATTCTTAAACTATTAAGCAAGGTAAATCTACAAATTGGGATTGGTTTGATGAATGGTTTTCTAATCTTCAACCTTGGTCTCTTAATGTGGAAATCAGA
Organism: Theobroma grandiflorum; assembly: GCA_036013995.1. NCBI lineage: Eukaryota > Viridiplantae > Streptophyta > Magnoliopsida > Malvales > Malvaceae > Theobroma > Theobroma grandiflorum. Next base: position 4,600,104 of record CP142127.1, read on the forward strand.
GAAAGATGTTGTCGGCTTTCAATTTCAGGAGTTCCAATACATGCGTGGAACAATAGTACTTTTTATCACATTGGATCTTTATAAGGATCTTGTAACGACCCCTCATCGGTCGCTACCAGCGTCCAAGACCTCTGGAAAGTCTCGCCAAGTCCCGAACAAGCCTCATTCAAGATTCTCGATAAACTCATGAAATATGCTTTCACATATATATATATGTGATTACTAATAACAATAATTGTGCTACTGATGTACATTTCAAATAGTAACGATTAAATGTCAACCACAAATTTTTAACATTTCATATTCATGAATCGACAATACTTGCAGCATTTAGCAATTTTGTGTAACTCAGACCTAGACAGCGGAGTGACTCGGAGCGAGGCTAAGAGATGCTTTTACCTATTCGCAATAGACTGCACACGCTAACGATTGTGCGCTAAGCCAATCTCTGTTTGCAAAAGGGAAATAAAAAGGGTGTGAGTCTCACAGACTCAGTGATCATTGGTTCCGTGAGTAGGGCGTAAATGAGAAACAAGCAATTAGTTGATCATTTAAATAGTAAATCACATGATTATTGAAATTAAATTTAATTGAAAGGGATGTTTGTGCCTTATAAAAATGATGCTATAAAATCATTGTGGAACATTTAATTTTGTCAAAACGATGCCAAAAACAAGTGTAATAACTCAATGTGAAATCATCGACAATACGACTTATCGTCAAAATACGAATAATAATATAAAAGTATGCATGCTCCCAAAACATGTAGCTTGTAAACAAATCAAATGACAAACCCCGTAAACCAATTCATGATCGATAAACAAGCACTGAAAGCTTTTGTTTAAAAGAGGAGCTGCAGAGAAAATCTTAAGTCTTCACCATGCATAAAAGTACGCGTTGAAAAATTCACAATGCTTTCGAGTAGGAAAACATAACATCAACACGTGGACCCATTTTCACATAATAACATCCAGGAGCATCACTTCTACCGAATTCCCACATAATGCCATAGCAATTTAAACAATGTTGACTGACATTGGAGATATCAAGCGGTCGCAATCGCGTATATCATTTATTGCTTTGTCACGTATATCATAGACCATGGCCCCAGCTATGTCTAACAGCCTGTCGGCGACCCGTAAATTCTCTAGCTAGAGATCACTCGTGCACGAGGGTCACACTTAACCAATGTGACATTCGGCCTACTCTCGATGCTTCCGATTTATCAAAAAAATGTTTTTCTAATCCATAACAAACTTCTCAAGTCTATTTTCTTAAATTATTTAAAACCAAAAATTTGATAAACCGATATATTGACTTTTCATATCTTTTGTCTTAGTATAAGCACTAATAAATTTCAGACTAAAACCAACTTTCAGAAGCTACATAAAAATCATTTAACAAATGTATTTACTATGCATGTCACCCAAAAATATAAGGCACAGATTTTTGATAAAAGATGGTGTGAAAGGCCTGTTTCTCAATTTTTCAAAATACTTTACGTATAACTATACATATATATTCAAAACAATTTTTAAAAACAACTTACATCCACAATTTCTTAAAATTCTACCAATGCATACTTTCCATAGTTGTGTGCGTACAATAATCATGCATATACATATATATATATATATATATAGATAATATGAAAATTTTAAAATCGACACCCTCTACTTATCTTACAATAGCGGGAGATTATATCACTATTAATTCGAAAGTGTTTCTTACTATTCCTTCTCATCAGTTGTTCATTATTTCTTTTGGCTTGCCATCACAGTGCACCACCTTATTTATTTCTCTTAATTATTGAAACCCACTAATATATATATATATATATATATGTTTAATTTAATTTATTTTTATTCTTATTATTTTATTAAATATATATTATTATATATATTTTTATATTTAATATATATTATTTTATTCTTTTCCCTTCCTTTCTCTTTTCTTTCATTTCATGTTTCTTTCTCTCTCTCTCTTGCTTCTTTCTTCTCCTTCCTTACTCTCACAAATCGGCCACAATTTCCGTCACAAACCGACCACAATTTCTGCTCCTTTCTCCCTTGGAAATCAGCAGCCACACTGATCATTTCAACCTAAAAAAATCAGCAGCCAAAAACCCAAAAAATCAACAGCCAAAACCTCAAGAAAATCAGCAACCAAACCTAAAAAAAAAATCAACTCTTCCTCTCTTTCTTTTGCCACCGGTAGCCAAAAATCAGCAGCTTCTCAGCCTCCAAAACCAGCAGCTGATCAGCTCTTTTTCACCCTCAAAGTGGCAGAAAAACAACTTCCTTGCCTCCCTCAAAATCGCAAAGAAGTCAGCTTTCCTTCCTTCCTCTTTCTCTTCCTCTCTCTCGGCTGTTTCTCTTCTTCTTCTTTCCTTTTCTTCTTCAGCTTTCCCCTTTCTCTCTCTCACAGCCGACTCTTTTGTTCTTCTTTTTCCGCTCTCTTTCTTCTCTCCTTGTCTTGTCCCATCTATTTCTTTTTATTTCACTTATCACCTCGTGACTCTCAAGGTGTTTCAACTCAAGGCATTCCTTTCATGACTTGCCTATCCAGTCTTAATCACCATAATCTAGGCTTGGCTTCTTCTTCCCCTTACCATCCAAATTTCTGCCTAGACTTTTCAACCCCTCTGTTCTGCTCAACGTTAATTTCCAAATTAGCTTCTGAGTCAACTTTTAAGAACAATTGTGCTAACCTTCAAGGCTTGGGTTCTGATGAACAACAAGGCTCTCTTTCTGAAGGTCATGCTTCCATTAAACATGATGATCTGTTGGCTCTCCCACCTTCAAGAAATAACCGTAAAGTAACTTTCCTGGAAGATATCTCTAATGTGGTTAAAGGTGGGAAAATAGGGTTACGAAAATTTAGGAAGCAAAAGAAGAAGGGAATTAATAGGCAAACTAAAAGGATAGTTCTTCAGAATTCTAATAGGCCATTTGCTAATGCATCCCTCTCAGATGATGATTTCTATAATCGAAACGCTATTATCGCTAATGAAGTAGAGGCCACATGGGATGTAGGCTTGCAGTTGGGTTTCTATTCGAGGTGTTCTGAGGACATTATCCTTAATAATCTTCATAAGATGGAAAAAAATCGCTTGTGCGAAGGGTAAATCCAACGTGTAAAGCTATCTTGATTTTTGTTTTATGGTTGTTTGGTTTGGTATATTATATTAGTTTTTGGTTTGCGTTTTTATAATATGCGAAAGTCTTTCTTCTGTCTTTCTTCTGTCTTACTTCTGATGGTCGGTGAAAGTTTTTTTATTTCTTTTCTTTGGTGGTTTCTTACTGTTGGTAAGATAGAATCTGCTACTTGTTTTTTGCCTGTCAGAAGAGTTGTTCTGTATTTTTTTCTCTCTCTCTTATTGCAATCCGTAGGTCTTTCTTTTCTCTATCTATCCTTTGTTGATCTTGCAATGCGTATGCTATCATGGAATATCCATGGGCTAGGGTGTTCTCAAAAACCAAGTGCTGCCCGTATGTTGGTTCAACTTCATAAAGTCCAAATTCTGCTTATTCAAGAAACAAAATCTGTTGATTTTCAAAGTAGTACTGTTGAACATTTATGGGGTCATAGTAATATCGGTTGGCTCTTTTGTCTTGCAAATGGACGTTTAGGAGGCATTCTCACAGTTAGGGATAAGAATTTCTTTCCCCTCTCTTTTCTTTTATCATTGAGAGATTTATTGTTTTTGATGGTACCTGGCTCCCTAACAGCTTCAATTGTATTATTGTCAACATTTATGCTCTTTGTGATTTGGAGGAAAAACATCAATTATGGCAAGATCTTCATTTTTTACGTGCGTCTTCTTCAACTGACTAGTGTTTTGCTGGTGACTTCAATATAGTTGGGTGTGTTGACGAACGAAAGGGTTGTGCTTTGCTTGGCATAGGTATTTTCGAATTTAATGATTTTATCAACTTGTGTGAGCTTACAGACTTACTTTTATTGGGTAAGAAATTTACTTGGTATGGCACTGATTCTAAATGAAGTCAATTTGATCGCTTCTTATTATCTACGGAATGGCTTCTCCACTTTAATGATCTCTCTAAATGGGGATTTAAACATTCCACATCAGATCATTGCCTAGTTCTTCTTGCCTCAGAAATAGTGGAAAGGCCTTAAGGTGTGGTGGAGTTCTTTGTAATTCTAAAAGTTTTATGGTTGGAATTTTTTATGATCCCTTAGGTAATTAGTACTCTAATTATGCTGAACTTATGGCTATTCTATATGCTTTGAGACTCTTTGCGGCATCTTCTTATGCTGCTCATTGTCCTTCCATTGAATCTGATTCTAAAATTGCACTTTTATGAGTCGAAAAAGTGGATCAAAGAGCAAAGGATGAATAGAATATCTTTAACGAAATTGATTCTTTGAGACTCACTCTTGCTATAGTCTCCTTTCAGCATGTGTTTAGAGAAGGAAATACTTTTGCTGATTCTCTCGCTAAATTTGGAGTTGACAAATCTTCACTCTTCTTGACCTGGTGGTGATTTATTATGGCCTGTGGCTCTCTTTCTTTTTTGGTCCAGCTTGCTGTTTGTTCCATATGTCATAGTGTGTTTTGCTTTTTTCTTGTTCCTGCTTATGTTTCCTAGCTGTTTTCTGCTTGTGTGGTGGGATTTGTTTTCTCTCCCAACGCTGGTCTCATCTTTCTCAGGATTTTTCTCTTTTTTTAATTTTCGTAACTTTGTTCAATGCCTCTGGCTGAACTCTTTTTGTATTTACTTGATGTGATTAATACAAATCCTTTCCGGCTGAGCAAAAATAAAAAAAAAAAAAAAAATTCTGAAGCTCCAATATGTCAATGATACTAATGCTCAAAAAGAGATTTATAAAAATTTAATTTTTTGTTACATTGGGAAGTTGAATATTGGTATGAAATATATATTCATACACATAAAAATAAAAAAAAATTGAAATCAACAAAAAATAAAATACTAAAGAGATAAATTGCTATTTGTCATTTGTTTGATGCAATTTGAACCTTTAACTTACACGTGAGTATGGAGAAGCTTTGTGAATGAAATACATGCAAGACTTGCCTTAAAAAAATAATAAATATAAAGTGAGTTAATTTGGTTTAACTAACTTAAAAATTTTTTAATCAAATCAACCGGATTTAACTAATCTAATCAACCCCTTAAACAAATTAACAGTTTTAACTGAGTTAACTGAATTAGAATAATCACCTTTTGTTGGTTAAGTTGGTTTTAACTATCTTTTACTCACCCTTACCTTATTTATGCGAAACTGTAGTAGATGTGAGAATGCGACCGTAAAAGATTAAGTGTAAATAGGGTGACTATTTGATAGAAGGCCATTTTTAAATGAAAAATCCATCTATAGAAGAATTTTTATTGAATTTTTTTTTTTGTAATTAATATATGGTTGTTCTTAAATTTGGTGAAAATATTTTCTTAAATGAAAAAAATATTTCTTAAAACAAAAATTTTATTAACCTTAACAAGGCCTATAGATATTGTTGACTGGATTGAACTTTTATTAATTGCTCACAAAATAAAATTATTTGAATTCAAGTGTCTGTGTTCCATTTTTTTATTTGAAAATTATCATCTTTTCAGTTATTTAAAAGCTATACATATAATTAGTCCATTATGACATTATGAACTATCTACAACACATATTTATTGCAATAAACTTTATTTAAAGTTTTCTTTAAATAAATGTGTTTAAATACAAAAGCAAAAATAAAAAAAAGAACAATTATAATATAATTGTTTTATATGAAAAGGTGCATGATTTCTTTAGACCATCTGATCGCTACGATGGTCCAATTACAACACTTAAACATTACAGAAACAAACGCCTACGCCACACAAATATTTCGGCCATACGACCGCCGAAGCACCAAACAGAAACTAACGCATTACCAAGCAACACAACACCTAACAACATATAGAAATGATTGAGTAGAACTACAATTAACATAGGGCAGATCAAATAAGATTGTCACAATCATTACCACCAAGCATAAACCATGTCCTACCACCTGTCAACTCCAAACATGTCCTTTTATTTGTTAAGGGATGAAGTTCGCATTCTACTTTAAGAACTCATCCACTATTGTTATAGTTTTCTCTAGCATTTCCTTCATCCATTCATCCTCAGCATCCTTGCTGCATTTCTCATGCACGGATGTCGCATCAATTCGGTGCATTTTCCACCCGAGTTCCTCCCTTAGCCGTTGAATCTTTCGGAATTGAGAATCTACCAACTTACAAGTGTTAACTTTAATTTCTTCAATTGCATGAGCCAGTTTCTCGTTTTTGGTAGAATCATCAATGTTTGTGTCCTTCTCAAGCATAAAGTAGTCGTGCATTTCTGGAGCCCCAATAGCCCGTCGAATTCCTTTGGTATAATCAGCTTCGGGAACAAACATCCCCCGAACTGCCTCCACCAAACCTGCTTCAACCATTTCATCAACTCGGTTTGCTACTCGCTTGTACAATACAGACTTGGAGACGTCTAACCAGATGAAGCAGCATTCAAAATTGTCTTGGAACTTAAATTTTGGATCCTCCACCAGTGTCTCTAAATAAGAATTTGACCCTCCGGCAATAATGGGGAGTCGTCCTTTCTTGGAAATAATATCAATGTTTTGCAATGCATGGCGACAAAAGTCATCGACAGTGAAGTCTTTGTTGGGATCAACAAACCCTATCATGTGATATGGTATACCACGACCCTCGGCCTCTGTTATTTTGTTAGTGATGATATCGAAACCTTCATAAACTTGTATTTTATCCGAGTTGATGATTTCGCCCGAGAAATAGGTTGCGAGGTCAATGGAAAGTTTGGATTTACCGGTAGCTGTTGCACCCATCACAAAAATGACCTTTGTCTTGTTCTTTTGGTTTTGAGTAGAACCAACAGAATTCGTGGCCAAGGTACTGCAATAAGAGTAAGAAAATTATTTTTGTGCTTGTGGAATTGGGTTATGCAATAAAAGATAATTGCTTTTATATCATAAATTACATCTTACACTACAAAAAAACATGGTATTTCCAACGGAAAAAATTCTGTTGGAAATTTCCAATGGATTTCGAATGGAATTCAACTAAAAATTGTAAATACTTGTTCCGATGGATTTTCAACGTAAAAATTCTGTTGGAAAAAACAATAGAAAAAAAAAATTTCAACGGCCACTTTCTCTGAGGGAATTTTCAACGGAATTTTCCATTGGAAATTTCCAAAGAAAAATTTTCCGTTGGAAATCAGTCAGAAAATTTAAATAGTCAAAATTTGGTTAACTTTTCAACGGAATTTCCGTTGGAAATGGTTAATTCCAACAAAAATTTTTCAACGGAATATTCCGTTGAAAAATTTCGTTGGTAATAAGTACAAGAAAATTAAATTTTTCCGACGAAAAAATTCCATTGGAAAAATTCGTTGGAAATTTTCAACGGATTTATAACGGAATCTAAATAAAAATTGGTCTAACTTTTTTCGACAGATTTCCAACGGATTTTTCCTTTGGAAATTTCCAACGGAAAATTTCCGTTGGAAAATATGTTGGGAAAAAAAATTGTCAGCTACTAACTTTTCTGATGGAATTTTCAATGGATTTTTCCAACGGAAAAATTTCCGTTGGAAAATTCCAACAGAAAAATTTCCGTTGAAAATTCGTTGGAAAATTTAAAGAGTAAAACGTATGTATTGTTTTGTAAACTTTTCAATGGAAAATTCCGTTGGTAATAATAATAATTTTTTTCTTTATCAAATTTTAAACTTTTTATAAATTTTATTAAACTTTTTAAGAAAATTAGATATTAATAAAAGCAAATACATACTTATTGAAGTTTATAATATTTAAAAGTTTAAATATGTTTTCCTTTGATTAATTTTGTAGAATTTTTTAAACTTTAATGAATCATACAATATTGATAAATAATACCAAATTAAGGTAATTTTATATCATCTCAAAATTTATAAAAATAACAAAAGAAATTTTTTTATTTTATAAAAAACCATGATAAGATATAAAAATCAAATAAACAAAAAATATATATTACTTTATCTACGTTTTAATTGTAATTAGTTAATATATATAAATTAAGAAGATAGATTTATAATAAACTTATTAATATCTGTGCTTTAAAAATATCATTTTATTATATTTATGTATACATGCAAATTTGACTCATAGCTATAGAAAATATATATATATATATATATAGATAAACCTATATCATTTAAGAAAAAAATCAATATATAATTGCATTAAAATGAAAGTACAAGTTATATTTTTTAATTGATATAACTTTATAAGTGAATATATATATATATATGTGTGTGTGTGTGTGTGTGTGTGTGTGTGTATGTATATGAGATATTAAATTAGGGTCTACATATATATATTAGTATATATTTTATGTAAGATTATAGTAAATTTCATTTATATGATTATATTTATTAATGTAATAGGATCCAAATCATACCTTTTATAAAAATCATATTGAAAATTAATTATACAAATTTTGTAATATATATCAAAGTATAACCTATAAGTTGTGATCATTATATATGTATATTAAAAATTTAGTCATATAACATTATGGTTTATATTGAGTAATATTATTAAAAAAAAATTTCTACCAAAATTAAAAATATAATTAATTGATGCTCTTGTCAATACTTGAACCTTTGACTACATGTTAAAGGAGTTAAAGAATAACCATTTCTTCCACCTGCCCATACTTATTTGGAATGCTCCTTAACTTAATTTAAACTTAAACCAAACTGAAATTAATTTGAAAAGCCGAAAACATTGCCGTTCGAGGGTAGTATGGTGGGATTATGAAGAGGTCAAAACGACGTAGTTTTGGATGCCCCCAACCCTAAGTATAAAGTTCTCTTTTTCTACTCTTCCCTGAATTTTGGTGTTCTATTTTCTCTTTCTACCTACGACCCTCTCCCCTCTTTCTAAAACTTATGCTAGATTTCCACGCACTACCCGATGATGTCTCGTTGCCGGTGGCTTGACTCTGTTTCTAGCGTTGTGCTATTTTAACACGAATCGCTCTATCTCCATCGCTTTATGCCCCATTGTCCTGTTGCCATAGTCTCCGGTGTCTTCCTTTCGCATAGTGACCCATTCTTTTCGTTGGAATTTCTCCCCGTCGCCTTATTCCCCCTTATGCTGCCTTAGTCGCCGATCGATCCTTTCGACAAAACCACCGACTTTCGGTCTTGTCCTTTAGCCGAACATCCGACCCCCTTTAAAAAAATCATAGATTTGTTCGAAATTGGGTATACTGGCATGAGTGAGATTTTATTTACATTTTTTTAATTTATTTGTATTTGGTGTTTTATTGATTGGTTTATTTTGTCATTTGCGTTTTAGTGCTGGGTATGCTGTTATGTTTTCCAATTCATCGAAGGTGTGCAAATGGCGTTTCATAAACGGATTTGATCTTCACTTCTGGCTTTGGTGAGTTTGTGCTTGGCTTTTGTAGGGATTTGTTGAGTTATACTAGTAATTGATACAACAGACCTGATTTATTGTGAATTGTGACATTTTATACAGCAGTCTACATAGTGTGTCTAGACAAAATGAAGACAATACAAATCAATTCAGGATATGACCGAGTGAAGCTTTGAACCATTTTAGAAATAAAGCAAGAGAAATGCCTCGTATAATTGTATTGTCCTGTAAAAAAGTTTATGTGTTTGTCTCTTGTTTGATTGTTCTACAATGAAAACGGGCAATTGCGTTGATCAGGCATTGTGTTATATAATCCTCAACTTTAGATGAGTCGGCATTCTTCATGCTAGTTTAACTTTATTGAACAAAATTGAAAAACATTCAATGTTCTTGTGAGGTTTTTTGCGAATTGATGAAAAAGACTTTAAGTTTCTAAGCACATCTAATCCTTTTTTTTTCAACAGTATTTTTTTCCAACGTTTATGAAGAGGTTAGAATTGTGTCATCATGTGGGAAGCTGAAGATCCATTCACTGTTATTGTTTTCGTAGAAGGAATAACTGTCTCTTTAGTTAAGAGAATAAATTTTTTTCAATATTAGACTTTGATTTGAAATTGTTACTTAAATACTTGTTATGGGATACAATTACAACTTTCAATAATTCATAGAGTAAAGAAAAAGTGATGAATAGCATATAATTTGTAGACATTTTTGATCATTTTGAGTACTTAATATTGCTACAACGGATATTTTGTTTTGTAAAGTTTATTGTAACTCTCTTTGTTTATGGAAATATCTTTGAGCAGAATTGTTGATAATTTCACTAGTTAAATCAATTTGTCGGCTTTTGTGCTACCATCTCTGCATCTTCGACTGTTATTGTCCACATCTTGCAACTCTTAATATAGTGTCACTCAACACAGGTATTATAAGCCCTTTACCCCATTATATACAATTCACATGAATAGTAAGGACTTATTGGTTATTGAACCATTTAATCATGATGGAGTATTTTTTTTTTTTTTTTTTATTATTATTATTATTATTATTATTATCATTATTATAATAATAATAATTATTATGTTTAGTTTGCATTTGATTGTGGTGTATATTGAATAATCAAACAAAGTTCCATGGATGTATGCACTTTTAACACATATAACTATAACAACATTATCGTTAAACATAACATCCATCAGACATAATAATTAATCACAACCACTTGAATTAAATTTATCCATTCGACGGATGAAGGCTTAATTGGTTTTTAAAGAATATTAACTGCTCTACACCTTTTCAAACCAATTCATGCCCCTTTTATCTATTATCGAAGACATGCAATATAGCCAAACGTATTGTCCCGATGATAAGCAAAGCTGACTTGAACCTTTTAAGTGTCATATTCATTAATAGGTCACGTCATTGTAGAAATTACTCTCTTCCCTTAAAACAACTTGAAACTGAAGAAGATAAAATGCAAATAAAATATTAAATAATTAAAAAATATATGTCTAATTTTAAAGACTGACTTATTATTTTTTATACGTTTGAAAATTAATAATAACTTATAAATGTAAATATTTATAAATTTACTACTAAATATGTTTATAAATATAAACCATCTTATTTTTTTTCATTCTTCTATGGAATCATTTATACTATAACGTAGTTTGCATTTTACAATGTAATTTTAAAAATTTAAATTTAAAATACTTCTTGGACTGTAGGGTTTAACAAATTGTTTTGTAACCAACAATAGAAATTACTCTTGATAATGATATTCTATGACACTTAGGATTATAGAATGTCGGGAGATTGCTCTTGGATGTACTGTCGCTTAACTTCCAATGGATTCATTACAGCTGAATTTGTAAATGGAGTTAATGAATTCATTAATTTTGCACGTTCGAAGACTACATTTATGTGGAAGAATAAAATTAGATGCCCTTGCACTCGATGTAGTAACAACAAGTTCCTAGATAAAGATCAGGTCACAGAACAATCCTTAACCGGGGTTTTACTGGGGCTTACACAATTTGGAGTTTACATGGGGAAGATGATGTTGGACAATAATCAAAAAGTAGATCTAAAGTTGAACTATATCCTAGTCATGAGGAACATGATGTTTATCGAGAACCTACATATGAAGATGAAATAGAAAATCCATATACTAGAATGGTTAAGGATGCTATGCGTCCGGAAGTTGCTTTCAACCATGGTTATGAAAATGAGTCAAGCTTTGTGGAAGAAGATCTCAATCTAAATGCATCTATCTTTTACTCTTTGTTAAGCAATGTAGAGGAACCTTTGTGGGCAAGTTGCACAAAGCATACAACGCTTTCAACTATGTCGCAACTTTTAAATGTTAAGGCAGAGTATAATTTGAGTGAATCATGTTTTGATCAATTGTTGGAGATAATAAAGAATATGTTGCCATCTGATGAAAATTTGCCTATTGACTTTTATAGGATGAAGAAGAAGGTAGGAAAGCTTGGATTGAGATATATCAAAATTCATGCTTGCAAAAACAATTGCATGTTATTTTATGAGGAAACTGCTAAATTTGAGCATTGTATGGTATGTGGGCATCCTCGTTATAAATAGAGGAATTCAAGTGTGACAAGGCAGAAGAAAATTCTTTACAAGATTTTGCGTTACTTGCCACTTATACCAGGCTTCAAAGGCTTTATATGTCATGCAAAACTATGGAACATATGACGTGGCATACGCACCACCAAAGTGCCGATGGACTCCTTAGACACCCGGTTGATGGTGAGGCTTGGCAACACTTCAACCCACACATGAGTCATTTGCAATGGAACCTTAAAATGTAAGACTCAGGTTATGTGCTGACGTTTCAACCCTTTTGGATCGACTGCGAAACCTTATTCTGTTTGGCCAGTAATGTTTTGTGTGTATAATTTACCCCCATGGATGTGTATGAAACAACAATATATATTTCTTAACATGGTTATTCTGGGGAAGAAAAGTCCAAGTCAAAATATTTTACAAGCACTTTTTCGAGAGAGGGCTCACATCTACAATAACAAAGATCATCAAAAATCACTTTCATGGTCCATGGTTGACATGGAAGAAATTCCCTAATGATATCAAAGACTTAATGTTTCGAAAATTTCAAGTACTATGTTTGTTATTCATTTAGTCAATGTTTTGTTTTACATTAATTTGTATAACTTTATTAAATTACGCTATTACATTATGTTGTAGGAAAAATGTGTTTAGTCTACACATCAAGATGTTTTGGTTCGACGAATATGGGGAAAAATTTGTTTCGATCGATTAAGAGACATGCTTTCAGAAGAAAGGCATAAAGCAATGACTGAAGCCAAAACAAACAATATTATAGAATGCAAAGGCATGTTGAGGGAATAGATCACAAATGAAATATGGGACACCTTGATCGATAAAGTATGGGGCACAGAAAAGTGGCAAAACAAATCTAGAAAAGTAAGGCAAAATCGTTTAACGCCAAAAGAAGGAAGCATTCCAAAGCACACTGGCGGTTCTGTTCCATTTGTGATTCATGCAAAAAAAGGATGGTATGAATTAATCTTACTTCGATTTTATATGTATGTTTTCCCATCATTTTATTTAAATTGTAAGTTTATTAGTTGGATTTTGGTTTTGCCTTACATGTTATTTATATAAGGATATATATATATATATCGATTATGATTGACTATATATAATTGTAAATAAATTTAGGCAATTGAACTGAAACGAGATGTTACCTTCTTGGAAGTGTTCAACCGTACTCATAAGCGCTCAGGGGGTCATGGTGATTTTATAAATAACAAGTCCAAGTCTACAAGCGTAACTAAAAATTGATTAAGTTTTACTATTACTTTAAAGTTGATGTTCTACTTCAATATTAATCATTAATTATGGTTTTTATGTAGGAAATGTATAATTTTGTACTATCGCAGAAGTATGGTGATGATTCATCTTCTCAGTCAGAATTTGATCCGTATGCTTGGATTGAAGCAATTGGAGGGATGAGGAATACACGCACTCACGTGTATGGGTTTGACACTCAGGTGCCTGCTACAGCTTTACTTACTGGAACACAACACAATGTAGCAACATCTGAGTTTGCGTGTGGCCTTGTCAACTCAAACGTTAACACTCCCGCAAATGCATTGGAAGAAAAAATGGAAAATCTTGCACAAAACTTGAGTAAGTACGTGAGGAAATACGTGGGGAAATGCGTGAAGAAATGAGAAATGTAATGGCGGAAGGCATGAGTCAATTTATGGCACGTATGGAAACCATGTTCATGAGTAATGCGCATTTAACCCTTGGTGATGCGGGACCTTCAAGACATGACAAGTAAGAACAAAAAATTCCCTCATATGATGTATAATTTCAGTGCTACACTTGGATACGTTTTAATATAGTTATATTTAATATTCATATGTATCCAACTATTTTAGATATTGTGTGTTTAGGGTAATTTCTAATTAAATGAACAAGACTTGAATCTCAATTTGTAATGTGTGTTTCTTTTATATATTTTACAATTCAAACGCGGAATTAAATTTAGTATCGAAATGAAAACTGGTAGTTTTTTCTGAAAAATTATTACCAAAAGAATAGATCATTATATTTCCAACGGAAAATTCGGTTGGAAATGTTTTTCCAACTGAAATTTTCATTGGGAATATTCAATGCTTTTTCGTTGGAAAAAGGATTTCCAACGAAAAAATCCGTTGGAATTTTCCAACAGAATTCCATTGGAAATCCTTTGTGAGACCCTGTCAAGCTCGATTAAAAGACGGTATTGTACCGAGTGGTACAACTAAGTTAAATCGAGCCTTGAACTAGTTCAAATAGAAATTCTGAGAGGAATTTGAAAATTTTGAAACCCACAGAATGGCTTAGAATAGTGATTCGGAGTTCAAGGTCCAGTTTGGAATCAATCGGGAAAATTGATCGGTTAGGGACAAAACGATCATTTTGCCATTTGATGATTAAATGGAGATTTTTAGCCAAGATTTGATCACATTGGACCAAAAATAATTCTATAAAATATAATTAAGATTATTGAAGTATAAAATGTTGTTTAATAGTGAAAAATTAAAGTTCTCGGTATTTTTGGAGTACAAGGGTAAAATGGTAATTTTACCACTAGAGGACCAAACGGGAATTTTTTTGAAACTATTTTTGCCCCATTTGATTAAATTGATCAATATTGGTGTTACTTGAGGCTAAAAAGTGAAAATAATGTAATTTCGATACAATTCAGAGTATAGGGGTAAAATCGTAATTTTACCATCTCGAGGGTAAAACGGTAATTTTCCACCCCCAGAACAAATTTTTCCAGCCATGGTAATCTTTTATTCATATCTTGACTTTGACTAATCATGTGGTGGAAAAAATTTAGAAGAAAAAGTCAAAAAAGTTAAAAAAATGGGCAAATAAGCATTTGACACGTGGCATGCTTGATTATTATATCATTTTCTATAAAAATCAGCCCATTAAATCCCTAATTTCCTCACCATATTCGGCCTAAACAACCAGCAACAAGAACGAAGGAAGAACAAAGGAAAAAACAAGAAAACTTAGGTGAAAAATCAAAGAGAAAGTGAAGAAATCAAGGAAACAAGCTAGGTAAGTTAGAAATTCTTTAATTCTCCTTGATACCTTGCTAACCTATGCTTTTGTTCTTGATTTCCATGGTTGAATATTGAGTTATAATGATGAATTCAATTCTGAAAAATGGGTATGGAAGAGGAATTAATGTTGGATTGGCTTGATTTTAGACTATGTTAGTGTTTAGAGATAGTTTAGCATGTTAGTAAGCAAAACCGTAAGAAAAAACTTGATTTTCCCCATGAATCTTTCAAGGCCGAATATCATAGGTTGTGTTTGCAAAATGAAATTGCAACGACCGCTCCCCGGTCGATGCCGGCGTCCAAGACTTCCGGGAAAAACCCGCCACGTCTCGAACAAGCCTGTCTCGAATCCCTCGTTAATCCATTACATTCACTCATCAAATAGTATTATTACTTTCATATACTGAATTAAATCATAAATATAAAAATCACTATAAACTTTTTCCTTTTTTTATTTGTTCACAAACATATACACAAAAATATAAATTTTTTAAATTCATGCTGTATATAAAAAGAAATTTGAACTCGTTTACAATTTAACAAATAAAATATTATGATTCGACCTTTAACAGAAACAGATACAGCGGAGCGACTCAGAGTAGTACACTAGGAGATGCCTTTACCTATTCACGGTAGACCAACATGTCGATGACTTCACGCCAAATCGATCCCTGTCTGCAAAAAGGAAAATAAAATGAGGGGTGAGTCTCATAGACTCAGTGAATATCATCAACCCAGTGAGCAGGGCGTAGATAGGAAACAAGCATACGGCAGATCAGTTAAAGATAAAACACAGGATCATAAAAGCAAGTTATTTCAAATAGGGGTTTTGTGCCTTATAACCATTTTTCGCATCAAATCAATAAAATCAAACCAGCTCCTAAAAAACCAAATATTATTCAAAATCATATGCAAATCATAGCTCGCCTATACGCGAGGAATTTCAAATCCGTTTCATAGAAAACAAATAAGGGAACTGCAAAAATCCCTTTAACTCTATTCTCACAATACAGAGAAATATAATTCGTAATATTAAAACTTATTTCAATCCATGTAAAATAATTACATTTTATCAAAAATATTCAATAAGGCTTATGATTTTAATAAAACTTGGCTCGTGCCAAAAACTCATATTCGGTGGTACCTTGCGCCGGGGCACCCAACTGAATCCGCCAAGGCTGTTAAAAATATCATATACTCATAAAACGTATTTTCATTTTGAAAAGCAGCCATTCCTTGGCGTTAGCGGAACTCACCATCACGTGGTGGTTCGGCGTGATCTGAACTCTAACCATACCTCAGGAGTTACCCTCCGCGCCTCTCATACCGAGGTATAATATAACGGGGTTACCGTGACCCTCTAATAGGCTGGTCCACGGAATCTGCCACTGCAGTGACTATCCTATAACCCACCAATTTATAAAAACTTAACAACATGATATGGCAATTATATTTCTATCCCGCCTATCAAGGCAAAACAACAATTCTTGTAGTTGCAATACAAATATTAATTCAGCAATCTATGCTAATATCGCCATAAGCCATTCAAGTTCAAAACAACTTTAGGAATCTCGTTTTCTTTATGAAAGCTATTTTAAAACTCATTTATTTCTTAAAGTAATGTCCAAATTTATTTGTCAAACATTCATTATGAAAGTCATAAAAATTTATCATATGTTCACAAAATGAAATTTAACACATGATTCATAAAATACCATACATAGAGAAATTTAAATCTTTAAATTATATATGCACATTACACAAATATATAAGGCACAATTTAGAAACTAAATCAAGTTGAAGAGCTTATTTCCCATTTTTAAAACACTTTACATATAAGGTATACATATATATATATATATTTAAAACAATTTTGAAAAATGTCTTGCATTCACAATTTCATAAATTTCCATCAATTCATACTTTTCGTAATTTATAAGCAAATTAAATCATATATATATATTCATGCATATATAATTAGGAATAATTTAAAATTGACACCCCCTACTCACCTCGTAATAGTGAGATTTTTCCTCACTATTTATTCGTTCGCGTATTGATAATTGTTCCTATTTATCGATCATGTTCTTTGCTAGGTATGCCTTCACGACAATTTTCCTAACATCAAATTTAAATTCAACATGCTTAATCGCACATTTATATGGGTAATAACTTAATTAAATTTCCTTAATCAATTTGCATATTATTATTTTTTTTTCTAAAATATGCACAATATTAATAAACTACCCATAACCTTAAAATTCTACATTTACTTACCAATGGGCTTTTGCCATTTCTTTGTGACCTTGGGCCTCTCCATGGCTTCTCCATTTTCTTTCCATTGGGCTAAGCCCATTCACTTTTCTCCTATTGGGCCATGCCCAAGTTTAATTCTTATTGGGCTTTACCCAATTAATTTTTCTATTGGGCCTTGCCCATCTAATTACCATTGGGCCATGCCCATTTTATTTTTTCCTTTCTTTTTTTTTCTTTTCTTTTCTTTTTCTTTCTTCTTCCTCCTCCAACCGTCTTTCTCTTCTCTACCATGGCAGCACAAATCCTACTCTTTTTAGCTTCAATTTTCAGCAGCAAAATAAAAAATTTCCAGCTACAAAAAGCTTCAAATTTTAGCACCAAACAGCTTCAATTTTCTGCACCATTTTTGCACCATTTCAGCACCATTTTCTGCACTTTTCAGCACTACTTTCTGCTCCATTTTCTGCACATTTCAGTAGCATAACCATTCAATTTTCTGCACCCAAAGCTGCACTTTGTAGCCCCCCAAAAACAGCAGTAAACTCATCACTTTTTCAGTACCAAAATCAATCATAAAAACCTCAATAATTTATAGCAACAAAGTTGCTCATTTTCCACCCAAAATCCTTCCTATTTCCAGCTCACAAATCAGCCATATAAACACAAAAATTTTAGCTCTCTTACTTCCTTTAAAGTGTAAAAAAATTAGCTCCTTTGTGCCTCTCTAAGTTGCCAAATTTCTGCCTCTCTTCTCTCTTTGTTTCTCATGTTTTTTGGCTCTCTCTTCAGCCGAGCCTTGCCTTTCTTATTTCCTTCTTCTTTGTTCTTTCATTCTCTTTTTTCTTTCTTTATTTCTCTTTCTTCCTTGACTTCCCTTGACCGAACCTTTCACATCTTTCTACACTCTTCTTTTATCATTTCTTTCCTTCCTTTATTTGCTCTCATGACCGGTCCCCCACTCCATTTCATTTCTCTTTTTCCTTAATTTTGACTTTTCTTTGTTTTCTTTTCCTTATTTTATTTGTCTTGTTGTCACATGTACATAAACAAATATTGCTTGACTTTTCAATACCTTTGTTTTTCCTCTTTTCACCTCCTTAAATATTCATTTAAGCTTTTAATTAATCTCGTATTTAATTAGACTTAAAAGTATAATAAGAGACCCCAAAAATTTAATTGTCAATCCTTGAAATTTTTATTCCTGAGATATGACACCTCGTCATTTTCCAATACGATTTTCTCTATTGTAGAGATAGAAATGCATAAAGTGATCTCATCAAAGTTGTAGCTCTGTCTCTTAGCTTTCTAATGGTCTAAGAATTTCTACAATTGGAGTTCTGTAGCTTGAGATATGGCCAAAATACTCAAGCATGTACAAAAACATTTCTGAGTTCTTCAACACTTTGCTCTCCAAAAATTAAGTCCAATATTTTTAATTCCTATCCACACTTATTAAATTTCAATTTCTTTCAAAATTATTCTTCCTTCACATATATAAAATCAAATTATTGAGATTGCATTCCAACGCAGAGTCTCCAAAATATTTAAATATTTTCTCATCGCGTTAACTCGACTAAAATGAGCGTCATACGATTTTTGCCATTTTCGTCCAAAATTCTTCTTTACTACTCCTCCCCCACTTAAATTAGTCATATTTTATTTTTCATGACTAATTTCGACGATAATTAAAATATTAATATTTTAATATTATTTTAATAATAAAATATTATTTTATTCTAAAAATTTTCACTTGTCTTCTTTAATCTCGAAATGCATTATTATGCATCGATTTACTTTTGAATCATCTTTTAACTCACTAATTTGTCTCCAACAAAGATATTATTATTTATTTGTGAGTTTTGCGGGTGCGATACATTTTATTCTTAAGCGTTCCTTAGCACGCTAATTCGCATCAAATGATCATTCCTTTGATTAATAAAGTATTATTTGTGTCTAACGAGGGTACGGGGTATTACAGAAATGGTTTGATTTCAAATAAAATGATTTCATTTGAAATGAAATGATTTCATTTGAAATGAAATGATTTCATTTGAAATGAAATGAATTGGAAATTGACGATTTAAGGTGAAAAAGTTAAGTAGGAAAAATTACAATGCTAATGCACTGTAATGGCTGAATTTTTCCATGAAAAAATGGAAAAGTTTTAATGCTGAAATTGGCACTATTTAAATGGTATGTGCTGAATTAAGGTATTAGAAAAAAAATGGTGCTATTTGGAATCAAATCGGACGCATTGGCCAATTTATCGGGTAATCGGTCGAATTAGGTCAATATCGTGTTTAAGCCATTGACCAAGTATTCTATGCATTCGTATAGAAATTAGGTTAATTTTATACCTAATTAACACTAATATAGTAATTAAATTATTGTGCTATTTGTCAAGGTGGTGAGCCCTTGGATAAAGGTAAGAAAATCGCACTCGAGGATTAGCAGTCGAAGCGCTCGAATTCGACTCCCGAAAAACTTGTGAGTGAATTTGCATTTCAAAAATAGTTTGGGAAATATGAACCTATTCGAATAAAATTGCTTGAATGATTTTATTCAATCTTTTTAAAAAAGAATGGGTACCATGGGAACAAGCTTTTATGAAATATTATTTTATTGATGTGAAATTTGATTGTGCTGAATATTGCTCATTTATATGATGCTTATATGTATGGTTAAGAAATTTATGTGAACTCAATGTAATCGTGCACTTGTGAAGTGGGAAATGCACATGCCTGTAATGGTGTGCAAAGTGGGGACGGCGATACGTAGCGTCCACAATTTCCTAGAAATTTAGAGTTGAGCAAAGTGGGGACGGCGATACGTAGCGCCCACAATTTTCCTAGAAATTCAGAGTTGAGCAAAGTGGGGTCGGCGACACATAACGCCCACGATTTCTGGAAATTATCACACGTAAACTTTGGTGAAGTGTGATTCGCTGTCCAGGGGCTTGCAGAGACCGCGATACGAAATGCCTGCAAGTGCTCAGATAATTGTCTCTTTTACCACCAAGGATAGTGATGACTTGGCCTTATATATATGATTGCTCATGTCTTTGTGTATATATGTGTGATTGTATGGTATGCGAATTGCCTTAAATTGAGAAAAAAAAAGGTTTAACACGAGACCCTCGTACGGTTGAGCGAAACCTTCGTTCAGCGACGGGTTATGATTTTGCTTCGCTGCAGCAAGAATGCCTTCCCGCTGCAGCGATAATTGTCGATTTTGCTATCTAGCTAGAATAAATCCTGAGGTAAGTGGAAAGTGTTTAAATATTAGATAGATAAAAAACTGTCTCGTTTTCAATCGATGCATCATGATTATTAAATTTCCTAGTTGAGATTACTTGTTCCCTTCTAATATTCACTCACTGAGTATTGTACTCACGTTTTATAAAAATTCACGTTTTATAAAAATTCATGTTTTCAGATCAGGAGACTATTGGACCATAGATCGAGAAGTCCCCGTAGTGCATTTCCTGGGTATGTGTCTGGCATTCGATAGTGATCCCTTTTATTGTAAGTGTCTCTGCTGGAAGTCATGGGTCCTTTTGTATTGTGAATACACTAAAACAATGTAAATATGTGTATGCAATGTAAATTGCTAAATACATGATTGGTATAGTGCATGTATATTAATATCGATAATGCCATTGTGATTTGGCTGTGTTCACACCCGGGGAAAGGTGTGTGTGTATGTATGATTGGATAAATTTGTTAAGCAAGGGTAAATGGATAGGCTTGCTTGGGCTTAGTGAGCTATGCTCATTGAGCTCATGTGCCGGTCATAGCTTGGGAAATTGGGTCGTGACATCTTTTTTCCAACGGACAAAATTCTATCTGAATTTTTCGTTGGAAAGGCTATTTCCAACGAAATTTCGTTGGAAAAATCAATTAGAATTGCCTTTTCCAATAGAAATTTCGTTGGAAATTTCCAACGGAATTATTTTTCCATTGGAATTATTTTCCAACGGATTTCCAATTATATAATTGGTAGAATTTAAAATTTCCAACGAAATTTTTCAACAGATTTTTTGGTTGGAAATTTTCAACGGATTTCCAATGGAAAGTATTACCCACATGGCTTTTACCGACAGAATTTTCAATAGAATTTTTCGTTGGAAATACGTTGGAAATAAGCATTTCCAACAAAAAAAAGCCTATTTCCAATGAAAATTTCCATTGGAAATAGGCTTTTTTTCTGTAGTGTTATCTGTCGTAAGATAGAAATGAAGTCAAATGAGAGTTTAAAATGAAAATATTGCTATTCATTACATGAAGGATTATTATATTTTTATTAAACTCGATAATTAATAACTAGGGTAGGTAGTAGGTTTGTTCCATTTTATTGTTTACCTTCCTAAAAAAGAATCTAGAATAAGATAGGAGAAACGAGAATAATAAGAGTTAAAATGACGTAATCTTCCACATCATTACCACAAATGGGATTCTTATTTTTCATTAATTTTCTACAAAACCAGAAGTGATAAGAAATGGAATTGATAATGTTGATGTAAGGCTTGAAGTCATTTAGTTACTCTTAACATATAAATCTTAAGCTTATAATGATCACATAATATAGATCAAAAAGGATGATGGTTTCAGTAATAGTTGAGTCAAGTGAACTACAAAATAAAGTTTAATCATGAATTAGGCATGGGAATTCACTTGCTTGTTGAAGCTTTTTTTGTCCCACTTTTCTCAAAATTAGCCTTACGCATTATCAAGCTCTACATCAAACAAATAATAAAATATATAAAATTCTTCCAGAAGAAAATAAAATATAAACATTATAAATAAATTAAAAGATGAATAGTTGTGTAGAATTTAAAAAATAGATCAGGCTTTCTGAAAAGAAAAAATTTACGATGCTCATTTCACAAAAATATGAAGGAAAGAGCTAGTCATCTACCTTCAAGATGAAAACTAGTGAAAGAGGAACAATTAAGCTTAGAAGCCATGTCATTTGCGACTTTGCAAAGCAAATTCCAACATTAAGAATAGTTTGAACAAAAGTGGGGGAAGCGAGTTTAACGGATGAGAGATTAACTTAAGAAAATATAGATACTTGGCCTTACAATTTGAACATTTTTATAGAGGCTAATCTTTCATCGAATTTATTATTTACAACAATTACCGTAGCTGCATATACTAGAAAATAGAAAGATTTGCAAAGATAGTATATAATCATCTGTATAATAAGTTTCCATGTATATATCTTGAACTTGAATTGTCATAACATTTGTATATGGATATAGCATTTATAATTAGCTAGCTACCATATTTGTAAATAATTTTTTGGTATATTTTCTAAATGAAAGATTACATCTTTTCATATGAAAGGTTGGAAAGACATACGAATTGAACGGTTATGTCACATAATGTGCTCATTGGGTTGTAGGTGGTTTTTCGCGTGAAAGGTTATGTCTCTTGATAAAATAGCATTTAGAGAGCACTTTTAAATACAAAAGTTACGAGACAATTGAATAACACCACTACTCAGAAGTTATGATATAAATTTTTTTTTTTCATTTTGTGAGTCAAAGGTTATCTCTTATGGTAGGAATGGTTGTCAATTCATAAGGTAATTATTGGAACAATATTTTTATCCAAAATTTATGTTTTGTAACATGTAAAAATGTGTTTAAGATATAAATGTGCCTTAATGAAAGGATTATGTCTTTAAAGAAAAGACATTTGCAAGTTTATATAAAGGACTTGTTGGCAACCATTTTGACATATAGTAAAACAAGCAAGAGAAGGATAAAAAAGCAAGAGTAAGGGAAGTGTTATGAATTGAATGAAAATTCAAAAAAAAAACATAAACACTTTGAGTTCCAACTGTTTACCACAAGTGTCCAAACTCTTTATAATCAACTTGCCACAGAAAGTAAACTCTAAGGTCAAACAACTTTGTAACTTTCGGGTGTGTTTAACAATTTACTCTCGTAAATGTAGGATGAAGTTAGATGTCGACTTCATTGTATCCCTAAGGCTATTTGCATAATTTGTTTTTTGCATAGCCAGTGGTGGGGGTGAAATAAATCTTAACTATAACTTTTACAAAGGCACGCCTTGAAGTTAATTTTACTGGTTCCTTTGAATTAGAAATAAAACCCATTCGCACCAACACTTTTAATACTTATATTCGTGTGATTGGAATTCAACAAAATGGCTTCTCTAAAGGAGATGGCTTCTCTAAAGGAGATGGCTTCTCTAAAGGAGATGGCTACCAACATTTTAAAGTTAGAATGCTTTGAAAGAGGAAACTTTATTCATTGGTAGAAAAGTATGCACTTTCTCTTTACAACTTTTAAGTT
Organism: Theobroma grandiflorum; assembly: GCA_036013995.1. Classification (NCBI taxonomy): domain Eukaryota; kingdom Viridiplantae; phylum Streptophyta; class Magnoliopsida; order Malvales; family Malvaceae; genus Theobroma; species Theobroma grandiflorum. Next base: position 4,623,784 of record CP142127.1, read on the forward strand.
CGCCTATGTTCTAGATACACCAACATCGGAAAAAGAAAATGAAGAAAAATTAATGAATCCGACTCATTTGAGGCAAAAATGGGATAATGATGACTATATATGCGTGGGACACATTCTTAATAGAATGCTGGATGCATTGTTCCATGTGTATTGAAATGAAGCTGGTGCAAAAAAACTTTAGGACTAGGTAGAGGTAAGATACATGGTTAAAGATGTAAGTAGCAAGAAAGTTTTTAGTTCGTCATTTCAATAATTATACAATGGTTAATGACTATTGTGTTATGGATCAATTTCATGAGTTTGAACTCATTCTAAATAGATTTAAGCAATATGATCTTAAAATGGATGAAGTTATTATTGTGTTTTCTATAATTGACAAACTCTTCCCTTCATGGAGAGACGCTAGGAAAACTCTAAAGCATAAAAAAAAAGAGATGTCTCTCGAGGATCGTGCTAATCATCTTTCAAATAGAAGAATATTATCACAAACAAGATGAAGTCAATCGAGATGAGAAGGATAAGGATCCTAAAGTAAAGGATCTTGAGTTGACAAAGTTCCATGTGATGGAAAACAAACCATCAAATAAGCCAATTTCATACAAAAGAAAGCATTATGTTGGTATGAATGGCAAAACACTACAAAAAAAAAAAAAAAACATGTTTTACCAACATAATGGATTTTGTCTGTAATATTTATTCAGTAATTACTGATAGATTATCGACGAAACTAAAATGTTAGAAATACTAATGGATTGTCGATGGAAAATACAAATGAAATGAAATCTGTCGGTAATAATTATTCAGTAGTTACCGTTGACCCAATTGGAGTTTGATCTTGAGGCATGGACGAGGCTGTTGGAGGATCCAACATTACTTAAACCCACATCTACGAATTTGGCACCAAAGCCTTCATTTCGAGACTTCTAGCTCCAATCTCCACGTTTGAGTCTACTTGTGGCCTTGACACTACATGACTTCCTTCACCTCTTATGCCTAAGTTTGAAGGATATCGACAATTGGTTAGTAATATTAGTACCTTGATGACGTCGATGGGCAGAATTAATAACTTATTAGAGGTCATTGTAGTAAGGTTATGGCTTTTAGACACCTTTAGGTTTTCTTCATGAGAGTAGCTGAGTCTGACGCATCCACCACAACAGCAGTAGTAGTAGTCACTCTCGTCCTCTCAGTGAGCTTTATATTATATATTTATTTGGATTATTATCAAATGTTTACATTGAATTTTTTTATTTATTATGATTTGTTTTGCATTTTCATTTTTTTTATATGCTTATATGTTTGTTGTATGTTTACTTTATCAATAACAACATCTTATAATAATTTTATTACGAATTGAACAAAATTTAATTTTCCAAAAAAAATCGACTTTGTAGTTATTACGAACGAAATTCATCCATTACCGATGAAATTCATTAATTACCAATAGAATTATCGATGAAATTCATCCTTTGCTGATAGAGTTCATTCACGATACTGACAAAATATTGATGGATTTGAAGCCATTGCTGACGGATACTGTTCGTGAGCTTCAAACCTGGCTTTATTGACTATATGTTGATAATCACCTACAGAAATTACTGATAGATTAAGATCCGTTAGTAATGTTACCAGTGAAAATTACCAACAAAATTCCCCCATTGTCGATGACAAATCGATCTATGGATCCAAGTTTTTGCCGATGAAATTGTCGACAAAATATTTGATCAGTAGTTTACCAACGAAATATTTCATCACCAACAAATTTGTCATTGCTTATCATAGTATTTTCGATTGAATACTGATGAAAATTTCCATCGATAATCTAACATACCAATGGAGTCTTAACTATTATTGATGAAATTTTTCATTAGTAATGCCTTATTTTTTTGTGAGATCCTGTCTAAGTTGTTAGAAAGCCGGTATTGTACCTATTGGTACAACTAAGTTAAATCGAGCTTCAACCTAGTTTAATAGAAATTTTAAGGAGAATTTCAAAATTCTGAGACCCACAGAATAGCTCAGAATAGTGATTCGGAGTTCAAGGTCCAGTTTGGAGTCAATCGGGAAAATTGACCGGTTAAGGACAAAACGATCATTTTTTTATTTGTTGATTTATGGAGATTTTTAACTAAGATTTGATCACAGTGGACTAAAAATAATTATGTGACATACAGTTATGATCCCATAATCATAAAATGATGTTTAGCAGTGTAAAATGGTGATTTTCGGTGTTTTTGGAGCACAAGGGTAAAATGGTAATTTTGCCACCGGAGTGCTAAATGTGAATGTTTTTGAAAGGATTTTGCCCCAATTGGGTAATATTGATTTATATTGGTGTTATTTGAGGTTGGACAGTGAAAATAATGAAATTTCGGTACATTTCAGAGTATAGGGGTAAAATCGTAATTTTGCCATCCCGGGGGCAAAACCGTAATTTTCCATCACCAGAACCATTATTTCCAGCCATGATCAACCTTGGATCAGATGTTGACTTGATGAATCAAATGGTGGAGAATAAATGGAAGAAAAAGTCAAAAAGTAAAGAAAACGGGCCAATTACGTGATGCCTCGTGGCAAGCTTTTATATTTTATTATTTAAGCCATAAAAATCAGCCTTTAACCCTCATTTCTCTCTCTAAATTCGGCACCCACCAGAATTGAAGGAAAGAAAAGAAGAACAAAGAAGAAAAACACAAAACCTAGGTAGAAATCTAAGGAAAAGTGTGATTTTCAAAGGAAATCACTTGAAAAAGGTAATAAATCTTTACTTTGGCTTGTGATTTACCCTATCTATGCTTTTGTTCTTGAATTCTATGGTTAAATATGAAGATATCATGATGGAATGAATTCTGAAAAATGGGTATGAGTATGGATTTGATGTTGGATTGGATTGAATTTAAACTATGTTAGTGTTTAGGAGTAGTTAAGCGTGATTATGGACAAAAATGGAAGAAAGAAATTGATTGTCATGGTTGTTCTTCATTGACCGAACCTAGGGTGTAGAGAAACCATGAAGAAATTGTTTCATTTCAAATGAAATGATTTCATTTGAAATGAAGGAAATTAGAAAATGACAAATGCAAGTGAAAAATGTAGTAGGAAAAATTTTCAGTGCTAATGCACTGTATTGGCCGAATTTTTCCATAAAGAAATGAAAAATGGTGAATGTTGAAATTGGCATTAATTGAATGATTTGTGGTGAATTAAGTATTAGAAAAAGAAAAAAAAAAGAATGGGCCAATTCGGAACCAAATTGGACATAATAGCCGATTAATCGGGTAATCGGTCGAAATTAGGCAATACCGCGTTAAAGCGATAATCGGACGCATTTTTGCCTTTGCGTATCATACGTTAGCAATTTAAATTAATTTGTATTAGTCTGGGGGCATTATAGTAATTTCTTAATTTTATTCTGTGTTAAGGTGGTGAGAAGTCCGGAAAAGGCAAGGGAATCGTGATTGAGGATTTTTAATCCGAGAGCATCCGGAATTCGGATTTGTGAGACGGTGAGTGAACTTGCATTTCAAAATTATTTGGGGAATGCACATTGTATTGAAATAGATGATTAAATGATTTATTCAAAGTTTTAAAACAAAAATTACGTGCCGGGAACAAGCCCTTGATAAAAATGATTTTATGTGATGAAATTACGTATTATGCATGAAGGCATAAAATTATGTGTTTGGCATGAAAGCATGAATTATTATTTCATTGAGGTGAAATTTAATTATGCTGAATGTGTACATTGTTATGATGTTTATATGTGTTGTTAAGGAGTATTGTGAAATTATTACCACCGTGCACGTGTGAAGAGGAAAATGCACAGGCCTGAAATGGTGTGCAAAGTGGGGACGGCGATACGTAACGCCCACTATTTACTATAAATTCTGAAAATTGAGCAAAGTGGGGACGGCGAAACGTAACGCCCACGATTTCTGGAAACTATCACTCGTGAACATTGGTGAAGTGTGATTTGTTATCCAGGGGCTTGCAGGGACCGCGATACGTAACGCCTGCGAGTGCTCAGATGTATGTGGTTGTGTACATATGTGATTGTTCATTTCTCCGAGTATATTTGTAAAAAATTGATTATTCCTTCATTATAAATTAAATTGAAATGAGGGGAAGGGTTGATAATAAATTGGATAAAAATGAATGTGTTCTAAATGTATGCATCATATTTTTAACCCTTCCTGATATTATGGCTTGTTCCTATCTTATGTTTGCTCACTGAGTTTTATACTCACCGTTTTCAAAAAATTCATGTTTTCAGATCAGGAGATTGTAGATTCCTAGATCGCGGGATCACAGTAGTCCATCTCCTGGTAGGTGTCTGGCATTCACTAGTTGTCGTTTTATCGTACATGTCTCCGCTGGAAGTCTTGGGTTTTGTATGATGGTTATGTACATGTAATGTACACTGTTAAAGTTTATTTCTGACTGGCATAAATGTAAATGTGTAAGCAATGTAAATTGCTAAATACATGACTGGCATAGTGTATGTATATTGTGATTAAAAATGCCATTGTGCTTTGGCTGTGTCCACTCCCGAAAAGGGTGTGTGTGTGTATGTGTGACTAGATATGTCACGGTTAGTTGGCATTGTAATGCACACGGGGTGCATTACGTGTGGATGCCTCACACGAGCATGTATGGAATAAAGTAAGTGAAATTAGGCTTGCTTGGGCTTAGTGAGCTATGCTCATTGGGTCCTTGCGCCGGTCATGGCCCGGGAATTGGGTCGTGACATTTTTTGTAGTGAAAGTCATATATCAAAAAGATAAAATGTGGTTCATTTTTGCATTGTAATAAACTTGGACATATCAAGGCAAAATGTAAACTTTTGAAAAATAAAAAACTGTTGGCATTCAGTCTCATGTTTAAACATAAAAATAATTAAGAAATAAAAGTATAATGCAGTGAAATAATAAAATAAGCATTTAATCAAGGAAATAGCCAAATCCCACTTGATCAATGTTTGTGTTTTTTGTGTAAATTTCAAGTTAATTACAAACATTCATAAGTTTAAGTATTAGATACATTGCTCTAGATATCATAATCGAGAGTCAATTAAATAAAAAAACATTTGCGATGAAGCAAGTAACTTAGAAGGAGAATAAGACAGTTTGAAATCTTGTAGTCGAAATCTTTACTTTTTCACCTTTGAGATTTGTCAAATCTTCAACCTCTTAAATATTTGGCTTTTAACAGTTATCCACACAATGACCAAATAAGGCCTTCTCAAAGGTATGATTTTACTTGTGCTAGCAAGTTTTGTTTCTTAAACAAAAAAGACTAAAAGTTCTTGCTAAATCTTATTTCTATCAAACAAAGATAACTATTTTTCTTTTCTTATTTTTATAAAACGGCTAAGAAGTGGCTGAGGGCTTAGAGTTTTTGTTGACCAATATAACATATTTATATAGTTAAACTAAGTTGTAACCCTAGATACAACATTTGTAATTTTATTCAATTAAGTCTTTGTAAACTTAATAAATTTTTCAACTTTATTTTGGTCTATTTCAATGAAGTTCAACTTCATTGATTATCTTTGTTTAATTTCAATCTTGTCACTTAATGTGTGTGGCTCATTAGGCTTTTAACATGTTGACAATAAATATAAATCAATTATCAAATTGATATTTGATAATTGATTTATATTTATAGATCATGAGTGGTATCTAGCAACACATCATGACCATCTAAATGTTAAAGAGTCAATTAAAGAATTTGATAGAGCCTTTCAGTGATAAACCCTTTAATACAATATGGTCCTTTCACCAAATATCCCAGATATGTCTTAAGCATGGCTCGATGTCTACTTATGACATTCCATATTAGTTTTTATAATTCATGACTAACCTTATGAATTTAGGAAACTAGCTTTCCTCAAATTCATCATGTTTTGGCCAAAGGCTTTATACAAGTTAATCAAGAATAGAGAACAAGTGAGATACATCCCTTCATATCACTTAGGGTGATGAATCCTCTCTTGACCACTTATCCACTTCCGCATGTTTCATGGCATACCCAAAAAAACCTATTTAGGCATTTAGTCACCTCTAGACTCGTAAAGCTGAAATCAAAGTACATAATTCCCCATACAAAAAGATTTGGTGTCTCAAGTTTGAGGACTTGTTGCACAACTATCACATAAAAATATATTTTATAGACACTTAAGTGAAATACCAAATGTATTTCTCATAGTGGGTCATGTTCAGTGAATTTGTTCTCTAACAAGCACCCACATGCTTTCCTTAAGTATCCCACATACCTCAATCTATGAGATCTATTGCTTACTTCTTAAGTAAGGAGGCTTAATATGTCTCAGTCTTTGAGCATTGTCAATGCTCTATCTTGATAATACAATGATCAAGAACTATTTTAGAAACATGGATTTGATGCATCGAGATCTTATAATTATAACAACTTTACAATTTTCTTGCAAGGCTTTTATGTTCCATGGGCTTTATCCAATTAGTATTTAATAACTCATTATTGAACTAACATGAAGGAAAACCTTTATCACATAATGTTATGTGATTAAGTATGCATTACATGACAATACATCCCTTGATCAATCCAATTGACTCTAGGGCATATATTAACATAAATAAGGTGTGAGCCATGCTTTTTGAGATCAATCTTCTCCAAGATGATAAGGTATAATGGATTGACATTGGAGTAACAAATCATATATGTAAGGATAAGAATTTCTTCAAGTTCTTTGTAACAACCCTTGTCCAAGCACCACTAGCCTAACAACTTTTCAAACCTAAACCTCATGGCCCTCAAAAGCTGAAGTTCAATTTGTTAATAGTGATTGACTTAGATAGGCTTTAAGAATCACTTTCACATTTGATGTGGGATGTGGTATCACAATCCCACCCACTTAAATCCTTGATGTCCTTATCAAGGTCATGCATCAATTAATGTGAAAGTGATTCTTAAGGCCTATATAAGGGTCTACGTCAATCACTATTAACAACTTGAGCTTAAGTTTTTGAAGGCCATGTGGTTTAGGCTTGAAAAGTTGATGGGCTAGTGGTGATTGGACCTGCGTTGTTACATCCTTAGAAGTCATTAGTAATGGAATAGTGTTGTGCATGGAATTTCTTCACTACACAAGTGAAGGGAAAACACACCATGCAACTCATGCTTACTTCTAGAAAAATTCTTATACTAACCGATGTCTACTATGTATTTGAAATTAAAAAGAACCTTATATCCAGTGGCTTGTTAAATAAGTTTGGCTTATTTGAAGTGAATGAGTTTATCCTTACAAAACGTGGACTATAAATGAGAAGTGGTTATTTGTGTGAAAGCATGTTCAAGCTTAATATTAATAATAATGCTACTAGTTTTACTTATACTGATGACTATTTCAATATTTTTGATAATAATGTAGCATTGTTTAATCTATGGCATAATATATTAGGTTATGTCCATTATAGAAGAATGCATGATATGGCTAACTTGAAGTTCATATATAATATTGGCTAAAAATGTTGATATTTGAACAACTTGCATTGTCACAAAAATCAGAGGAAGCTCATTTCTTAAAGTAGAAAGAAACTCTAAATTGCTTGCGTTGAGACATTTTGATGATTTTGATATACATAGTATTCCATCTATTAGTGAAAAGAAATAATTCATAACATTTATAGATGACTTCTTTGGATATTGTTATGTTTATTTATTGCAAGCTAAAGATGAAATTATGGAAAGTTTAGGATCTATAAAAGTGATGTTGAATTGCATTGTGAATCATTTATTAAATGTTTATGAAATGATAAAAAAGGTGAATACTATAATCTCATGTATTTCGAGTCTACCAATATTATTCATGAGACTACCACTCCATACGCAACAAAACAAAATGGTCAAAACTTAAGAATCGAGTTCTTACAAAAATGATTAATGCAATTGGCTTCTAATTTTGGTTTGGGAAAGGGATTTTTGGGCAAAGCCTTATTGATTGATTACCGTATACTAAATAGAATATCAAATAAAAGGAGTAAAACTACTCCTTATGAGTTATGGAAAAAATAATAGTCAAACCTTAATTATTTAAGAGTTTGAGGATATTGACCCATAATAAAAACTTTAGAACCAAAGAAAAGGAAATTGGGCTAAAAAGGAATTGAATGTATATTCATAAGATATGTTGAATATGATAAAGCATATTGGTTCAAGGTAATAGAGCCCGATGATTCATATGTTATTAATATGCTAATAGAATTAAGGGATGTAATCTTTGATCAAACAAGGCTCAATTCAATTCTTAGACCCAAAGATCTAGAAAGGGAATGATAAAATTCCAAAAAATGAAAAATCAAAATTTACGGACAATATTAAGCTTCGAAGAAGCAAAAAAAATTAGAAAAGTAATGACATATGGATTTGATTTCTTCATGTACTTAGTAGAAGGTACAAGAAAGGAAATATATGAATACCTACGTTATTGCTTTAATGTAGAATACCTACCATATGAAAAAGGATTCAAAACAAGGTTTTTCTAAAATATAAGTTGCATGGATCGATCCTTATTTCATAGAATAATCCAGAATCCTTGCTGCCTTGTAAGGTTGATCCCTACCATAGAGGGATTGATCCCATTGTACAAAACTTGCTGTTAGACATGAAAATCAAAAGAATAATAGCTAATTTCTTCATTAGATGTTTTCTAATGGCTCTAAAGATTTTTCAAGTTTTAAAAGGACCTTTTGGGCATTTTTTTTTAGGTCAGAAGAGAGGAAACAACATCATTTACTCAAGTATCAAATCTTATGAAGAAAAAGAAAAGAAAGAAAGAGAAACTAAGCTAAAGCAAGCAATTCACATTATTCCACCATGCTTTTAAGCTATCTTTAAGCTATAATTTCTTTGTACCTCCACTCTTATCATTTATGTCAGCTTTATAATTGATCTTTTGTTTTAATTTAACAAAAGCTAATGATCAAAATATTGAATGCCTAATGTGTTTGGACTTTAAAAAGAAACCCCATGATTTTGATTTATAAATATATTAAGTACTTAAGTTCAATATTTGTTAAAAGGCTAAAACTAATCTAAAGTATCGAGACTTTGAAAAAGGGTATCGAGATCAATTTGTTTGTATATGCCTCAAGAAACAACTAAAAAAAAAAAAGATCTAGACAATACCAATACTCCACTTAAGAAGAGTTATATTTCCAAAGAATAAATACTGAAGTATCGAGAACAAAAGCATCAGGTGTCGAGACATCTTCTCAGCAGTGTAGAATTTTAGAAAGTATGGATTTGTGTATTGAGACACAATTTCAGAATTTTGATACCTTGCCTTTAAACTTTAGATTCCAGAGAAGTCGAGAAAGAAGTTTTTCATTATCAAGACAACACTTTTAGGGAGTGAGCAATTGAGACGAAGTGCCTAAGTATCAAGGCACATTATATCTATATCGAGACTAGAACTTCAAGATTTAAAATTCAGAATGGCCAAGTAAATTAGTATCGAGATCAATTTGCAAGAGTATCGAGATAACATTTCATAAGGCAAATTCCAAAAAGCAAACTGAAATGTATCAAGACTATTGGAATATGGTATAGAGACAAGGCTTAGTCAGAATTGTGCGTGGAAGATAAAAATATTGAGAAAGACATTTAAAGTATCGAGCCATCAATAAGTAAGGAACTTAAAGTATCAAGACTCAAATCACAAAAATCAAAACATCCTTTTAGACAAGCTAGAAAAAGACAATGGCAATGGCTAGAATTTTAAATTCAAAAGCACAGCGGTTAATTTGAGGTCCTTAAGTATAAAAGGAAGGTTGAAATTCTTTTATGAGTTGACATACCACATTGAGAAGAAATCTTAAGCAAGAGTGAATCCTCCAAGAAAAAATTCTTCATTCTCACTCTTTAAACTTAGTGTTCTCATCTTTGTTAATTGTTGAGTTGAACTCCTACTCCTTCATTAAGCCTTTAAGATCCTCTCCATCTTGTGTTGATTGTGCCTACTTAGAGGCAAACTCCTTGAGCATTACTCTCATCATTATAATCTCTTGTAAAGGTTATACCTTCCCCTTGAAAAGGTAGAGAACTTAAAAGTGGTTATACCTTGACCCTTGAAAGGTAGTTGTATAGGTTCTGCTTTATCCTTGAAAAAGCAAGTGATAAGTTTTGTTTGATACTAGAAAAAAGAAGTGATAGGTTTTGCTTAATCCTTGAAAAAGTAAGTGTAAGGGTTATGCTTAAGCTCATGAAAAAGCTCTTTATATAGGTTATACTTGAACCTTGAAAAAGTATTCGAGTTAGTGAATTTTTAACTCGATGGTGACCCAAAGGAGAGGACATAGGCATTGAGGCCAAACCTCTATAAATCTCTTGTGTCTTTTGTGCTTACTTGATTTTCTTACTTGCTCATTATTTCAAAGCTTTCCAACAAAGGACACTCAAAACTCTATTTGCTTGATTTCTAAAGGTTTTTGGTTTTGATTTACAAAACAATTTTTATCTTGCACAAAAAAAGGATTTTTCAAAAAAAAAATCAAATACTTAATTCACCTCAATTTTAAGTTTATTCCATTGAGCTCAACAATTCTAACAATTTGTATTAGAGCTTTAATATTAGTTTTGCAAGTTTAAGCACATTAAGGAAAGATCCATAAAAGCATAAAGGCTATGGTAGTTGCTTTTAAAGCCATTCCCCTAGGTAAAGGGTAATCTTTTATAAGACCTCTTTTGTTTAATGCTAAAATTATTTGTGTTGGAAAAAGAGGATGGAAATGCTTATTCAAGCTCATGATCTTGATGTTTGGACTATTATTTTAGAAGGTCCTCATGTTCTAATTAAGACTGTAGATGGCAAAAAAGTGCCAAAACCTAGGAAATATTGGGATGACAAAGATAGAAAGCTTGTATAGATCAATGCTAAAGTTGTAACACTTTGTACTATGCATTAGGACTAAAAGAGTTTAATTGTGAGACCTTGTCAAATCTGTTAAAAGTCGGTATTGTACCTAGTGGTACGATTAAGTTAAATCGAATCTTGAACTAGCTCTAATAGAAATTCTAAGAGGAATTTGAAAATTCTGAAACCCACAAATGGCTTAGAATAGTGATTCAGAGTTCAAGGTCCAGTTTGGAGTCAATCGGGAAAATTGACCGGTTAGGGACAAAACGGTCATTTTACCATTTAATGATTAAATGGAGATTTTTAGCCAAGATTTGACCACATTGGACCAAAAATAATTATATGAAATACAATTATGATTATTGGATTATAAAATGATGTTTAGCAGTGTAAAATTTCGATTTTCGATGTTTTTGGAGTACAAGGGTAAAATGGTAATTTTACCACTGGAGGACTAAACGGATTTTTTTTGAAAGAATTTTACCTCATTTGGTTAATATTGATCAATATTAGCGTTATTTGAGGTTGGACAGTGAAAATAATATAATTTCGGTACATTTCGGAGTATAGGGGTAAAATCGTAATTTTGCCATCCCGAGGGCAAAACGGTAATTTTCCACCACCAGAACATATTTTTCCAGCCATGGTCATCTTTTGATCATATCATGATTTAGAATAATCATGTGGTGAAAAAGAATTGGAAGAAAAAGTCAAAAAGTTAGAAAAAATGGGCAAATAAGCATGCGACACATGGCATGCTTGATTAGTTTATTATTAAAGCTTAAAAATCAGCCATTTCAACCCACTTTCTCTCTCTAATTTCGACACACACCAGATTTAAGGAAAAGAAAAGAAGAACAAAGGGAAAAACAAGAAAACCTAGGTGAAAATCCAAGGAAAAGTGAGATTTTCAAGGAAAATAAATTGAAAAAGGTAATAATTCTTCACTTTGGCTTATGATCTACAATACCTATGCTTTTGTTCTTGATTTCCATGGTTGAATATTGAGATATCATGATGAATTGAATTCTGAAAAATGGGCACGGAAGAGGAATGATTGTTGGATTGACTTGATTCTAGACTATGTTAGTGTTTGGAGATAGATTAGCATGTTAGTAAGCAAAACCGTAAAAAGAAAATTTGATTTCCCCATGAATCACTCAAGTCCGAACCTAGTGTGTTGAGAAACAATGATGAATTGTTTCATTTCAAATGAAATAAATTAGAAAATGAAAAAGTAAAGTGAAAAAGTTAGTAGGGAAAATTACAGTGCTAATGCACTGTAATGACCAAATTTTTCTCTACAGAAATTGAATGGTTTAAATGCCAAAAAATTGTTATTTAGAAATGGTATGTGGTGAATTAAGGTATTAGAAAAAGAATGGTGCAATTTGGAATCAAATTGGACGTATTGGCCAATTAATCGGGTAATTGGTCGAAATTAGGCAATACCGCGTTAAAGCAATAATCGGACGCATCTTTCATTTGCCTATCATGCGTTAGCAATTTAAATTAGTTTATATTAGCTTAAGGGCAATATAGTAAATTCTCTAATTTTATTCTGTGTCAAGGTGGTGAGATGTCCGAAAAAGGTAAAAGAATCGTGATTGAGGACTATTAATCCGAGTGCACCTGAAATCTGGATTTGTGACACTGTGAGTGAACTTGCATTTCAAATTATTTTGGGAAATGCACAATGTATTGAAAATGGATAATCTAAATGATTTTATCCAAATTTCTTAAAAATACGTGCCGGGAACAAGCCGTTGAAAATAAATGATTTTATGTGGTGAATTGTGGTATGCATGAAAGCATGAAATTATGTGGTGAATTGTGGTATGCATGAAAGCATGAAATTGTGTGGTGAATTGTGGTATGCGGTATGCATGAAAGCATGGAATTATGTGGTGAATTGTGGTATGCATAAAGGCATGAAATTATGTTGTCATATATGTGTAAATATGTGCGATGTATTGATATTTAATTGTGTTGATATATATATATATATATATGTACATGTGTACGATACGGGGGAAAACACATGTCGATGATATTGGATGCGGAAATATGACGAATGATATGGTTTGTGCACGATGTGGGGGAATGCACACGATGACTCCAGCTATGTGCGCGATGTGGGGGTTGCACCTGAGCTGGTGAGATAGAGTGATATTGTTTGTGCACGATGTGGAGGGATGCACATGATAACTCCAGCTATGTGCGCGATAGGGGGTTGCACATGAGCTGGTGAGATAGTGGTGATATTGTGTGTTTGTGTGTGAAATTGAGTATTATTTAATTATAAATTAAATTGAAGTGAGGGGAAGGGTTTGATAATAAATTGGATCAAAATGAATGTGTTCCAAATGTGTGTATCATGTTTTATTAACCCTTCCTGATATTATTGCTTGTTCCTACCTAATGTTTGCTCACTGAATTTTGTACTCACAGTTTTCAAAAATTCATGTTTTCAGATCAGGAGATTGTAGATTCCTAGATCGTGGGGTCATTGTAGTTCATCTCCTAGTAGGTGTTTGGCATTCAATAGTTGCCCGTTTTTATTGTAAATGTCTCCGCTGGAAGTCATGGGCTTTTGTATGGTGGTTATGTATATGTAATGTACACTGTCAAAGTTTATATTTGACTGGTATGAATGTAAATGTGTAAGCAATGTAAATTGCTAAATACATGACTGGTATAGTGCATGTATATTAATGTCGATAATGCCATTGTGATTTGGCCGTGTTCACACCCGGGGAAAGATGTGTGTGTATGTATGATTGGATATGCCATTGTTAATTGGCTTTGTATGCACATTGGGTGTATTACGTGTGGATGCCTCACACGAGCATATGTGGAATAAAGTAAGTGGGAATAGGCTTGCTTGGGCTAGGTGAGCTATGCTCATTGGGTCCTTGCGTCGGTTATGGCCAGGGAATTGGGTCATGACATTAATAAAGTGTCCATGTATGAAAATGCAAAAGAAATTTAGGATACAATAGAGACATTGCATGAAGGTACAACTCAAGTCAAGGAGTCAAAGCTAAGATTACTTACTCATGACTATGAGTTGTTAGGTATTTGTGCAAGAACAAAGAAAGAAAGAAAGAGAGATTGAAAAAAAATTCAAGATCAAAAGCTTCATTCATTAGTTTTTTTTCTCTACTTTTGTACTTTTCTTACTTTGTTTGACTTGGATTCATGGCCTAATTTCTTTAGAAGATGTTTTATTTCAATATTATGAGTTAAATTATTTTTCTAGGATTGTGTTGGATTTCAACATATAGTTTGAATATTAGTTTCTCTTTTATTTATCATGAATGGGTTTAGTTTTGCTTATTCAAATATGTTTTTAATGCTTTTAATTGCTTGATCAACAATTAATTGATTTGTAATTGTAATTGAGACTTGATAGAGAGATTTTAGATTAGTCTATGATTTGAATAGAGTATGTTTACATCACTTAGGTGATTTGATTCGTGATTTGGGTAGACATACTCCAATTGCCATACATAGCTAAATTAGAATACTAGCTTAATAAGCCTTATTTAATTAATTCCTATAGACATATAATTAGACTGGACAATTTTGGATACGACACGAGAAGACATGAGGTTAAATAAGTTTGGGTTTAACCTTAACGTGTTTCATGTCTAATCGTATCTGACACGTTTAAAATACAAAAATTTTCATGTCTTAATGTGTCGAATATGAGTAACACATTTAAATTTGTTTAATTAATTATATTAATCGTGTTATCGTGTTTAAATGTATAAACATGTTTAATCGTGTTTAAATGTATAAACATATTTAATCGTCTTTAAATGTATATATATGACACGTTTATCAACTTATTAAAAGTTAATAGTCAAAGACTATTTTAGCCTTATTTAAATAACTTTAATCAATTATTTTAATAAATTTCTTAAGTTTTATAAAGACAATAATGTAATTATGCCATGCCCAAACCATAATTTTGAACTTTTGTTTTATTATATTTGATGTTATTATTATTATTTAGTTTTGCTTTAATTATTTTTATAATTTTTGATTTTAAATTTAAATAATAAATTTATATTTAATTGTAAATATCTTTATTTCATCGTGTTAAACGTGTTAATCGTGTCATGTCGTATATTGGCACGTTTAACAGATGTATTAATTGTGTCGTGTTACATGGTTATTAAACACATATGTGTACGTGTTTTAGATTTAAAATACGAATATTTTTAATATTATGTTCGTGTTTAATCTTAACGTGTTTTGTGTCTAATTGTGTCTGACATATTCAAGATACAAAAATACGAATTGCCAAGTCTACATTTAATGACCCAATTAAGTTAGGTTTTTGTGCAAGTATCTCGACGGAGACTTGTACAAAACTTTGGATTTTAGGTTAGTAAAACCACATAAGAAGGTAAATAATAAGAGAAACTAGTTTCAAATGAAGTGTTGAATGAACTTGTAATCCTAACTTTTAGTCTATTGCCTTTCTCAAGTAATTTTAATTTCTGTTAATTAATTTAGTGTTGCTTTAATTTAGTTTTAATTAATTTTTTTGAAAATTTTAGTAACCTAAATAAGATTAATTTGTCATAAGATTAGCTTAATGACGATTTAGGAACAAATTTTTATGGGAATGATACCTTACTTTATCACTATATTACTTGTTTGCTATAACTTGCACTTGCGTGATAAATCAACAACAAGTTTTTATCTAAATATTCCTACCTGTCTTGCAAATGACCTAGGCTCAATCGCCAACAACGGTGTCAAAAACTTATTGCCGATTTTGCACATGCAAGATTATGTATTGAACAAGTAATATAGATAGTAAGTCTAGAATCATATTCTACAGAGATTTGTTCCTAAATCTTCACTAAATACTAAAAATATGACAAACTAATCTTATTCAAGTAACTAAATTTTTTTTAGAAAATTAATTGAGACTAAATCAAAGCAAACACTAAATTAATTAACAAAAACTAAAAATTTCACTTGAGAAAGGTAATAGATTAAAACCTAGGATTATGAGTCTAGCCAATACTTTATCTGGTACTAGTTTTTCTTATTATTTATATTCATGGATGGTTTTATTAACCTAGAATCCAAAACTATGTGCAAGTCTCTGTCGACATGTTTCCATAAATACCTAACTTAATTAGGTCACTATATGTCTATAGTAATCAATTAAATAAGATTCATTAAGCTAGTGTTCTAATTTGGCTATGTATGGCGGTTGGCGTATGTATACTTGAATCATAAATCAGATCACTTAATTGACATGAATATACAATATTCAAATCTTAGTCCAATATAAAATCTTTCTATTGAGTCTCAATTAGATTCACAAATCAGTTAATTGTTGGCTAAACAATCAAAAGCATTAAAAATAGATTTGAATAAGCAAAACTATACACATTCATAGTCAATAAAAAAGAAGCAATGTTCTAACTACATGTTGAAATCCACCATAATCCTAGAAAAATAGTTTAGCTCATAATATCTAATAAAAACTTCATCCAAAGAAAATTAGCCATTAATTCAAGTCAAAGAAAATAAGAAAAAATAAAAGTAAAGAGAGAAAACTAATAGTTGAAGCTTTGTGATGATGATTCTCTTTCAAATTCTCTTGCTTTCTTACTTTGTTTTTGGCTCTTTCTCCATAGAAGTTGATTGCTACCTCCTCTTAGAAACCTATGGAAAAGACCCCTTAAATAGCCTCCAAAAGTCCTAATTTTTAAAATCCTGTAAGATGTTTATTTTTGGAAAATTGCTCTAACGTCGCGGCTTTCAAGGGTTTTGTCTTGAATTTTGCTCTCCTAGTGTTGTACTTTTATTTTGACAATGATTTTGACCATCTTTCAATCAAAACTTGGTGAAGTGGTAAGCATCAAAGTTATATCCCTATCTCTTAGCTTTCCAATGGTTTAAGAATCACCTTATTTGGACTTCTGTAATGAGAGTTATGCTAAAAAAACTGAAATAGGTGCAGACAAAGCACTAGTTCATTATGCATCTTTCTTCACCAATTGAAGTTATTTTTGATCTAACTCCTACAAAACCTTAAAAATACACATAAAACTAACATTATTAACTAAAAATAAACATTTAAAGATAAATTAGACTAAACTAATAAAATAACTGAAAGCACCTAAATCCGATCCTAAATCTAGTCTTACTTAGCCTAATTAGATATTTAATGTCACATGAAATATATGTATTTGATGCACACATCAAATACCCCCAAACTTGAATCTTTGTTTGTCCCCTAGCAAAAGGAAGAACTAAAAACAAAACAATTAGCTAGAGATGCAATTCACCAATACCTAAATTCCCCATTTTTCCTTTAGAAATTATCCCACAATTTTAACTCAAGGTGAAACATTAAATTCATGCTTAGTTCAATAGCAAGTTCATTATTATATGGATTTCACAACATTTATGTGTGTGTGAATGATCTTTTACAAAGAATATCATACAATCCAGATAAGATTATGCCAATACAAAATTTAGCTTATGCCAATACAAAATTTAGCTAAGTGCTAGAATTTCATAGGTTTGTTTTTCATATCTCTGTCCACTAATGTAGAGTATTCAAAGATTAATAGGTCTTTATTAAACCTGTAATGTAAGGTTAGAGTCTATATATGATAAAGGATATAATGTGGCTAAATATCACCCTAAGCATATAATTATTCTAGGACCTATTTAGGTTTATTTTCCTTCACCAAGTGCACCATTTTCATCAATTTTTTTTTCTTTTTGTTCAACGCTTCTTCTTTTTCTCTTCTTTTTTTATCAAAATTTCACACCCCTAAACTTATTTCTTTTTGTTGTAGATAGTGGCGTGAATTCTAATAATTTTTGAAATTTTTTTTCAACAACTCCACCTTTCTACCTTTTTCAACATTTAGCTTAATCTATATTTTTTAAAACAATATACATGCTTAGGAGTGAGGTTTGCAAAATTGGAATTTTATGTTAACGGTAGGCTTATTATTATGTGGTTAAAAAAAGAAAAGGGAAATTAGGCTTAAAAGGATATATTAGGGATAAAAGTTTAAAAGATTAGCTTGAAAGACTCAAACGGTTCCAAAGATGGCTTAAATCATATCCCATCCTAAAGTGTTAGCTAGAATTTCATCTCGAGAGAGAATCAAATAAATTCTAGAATTCTTTACTTCACCAAAAATTAACATTAACATAATCTTTCTCAAAATTGAATAGCAATTCTAAGCAAAAAGATTCTTAGTGCACAATTTATGGAAATCACATTTTTACAATTAAACTAACAAAAGAATATCATAATCACTCAATTCATGCCTATATCAAACCAAGAATCAAAATCACAAGATGATCAAAATATTATCCTAAGTTTGGTACTATCATGGCATATGGAATTATCATCTAAACCTTCTTAAAATAACTGCTAAAAACAAAATTTAATGAAAATAAAATAACCTAAAAACATTACAAAAACTAATAACAACAAAACCCTCCCCCAAACTTAAATTGCACATTGTCCTTTACGTGAAAAGATGAAAAAGTAAGAAAAATAAACTCCTTTATCAATGGTGGCAGTGTATTGAACGATGTAATTTTCTTTCTCCTAATTTTCATACTTTCTAAACCTGCATACTAGAGAAAATAAGTTAGGGAGAGGTTATAATTACTTTTTGAAATAGAAAAACAAAAACTAAGTACAATAACAACTAAATAAAGAATGATATAGCTTGGGTTGCCTCCCAAGAAGCACTTTTTATAGTCAATAGCTTGACTTTGGTTGATGTTTTGATTCATCTTTTAAGGAGGTTTGAGTTTGCATGGAAAAAGCTTAAGGTGAGAAAGCAGCCTGCTCCTAAGATGAGGTTGTAGCGGCTTTAACTCAATTTGTCATTTGTTTGATGCAATTTGAACCCTTAATTTATATGTGAGTATGGAGAAGCTTTGTGGGTGTGCATGCCTTAAAAAAATAGTAAATATAAAGTGAGTTAATTCGGTCTAATTGATTTAAAAAGTTTTTTAACCGAACCAACCAAATTTAATTGACCTGATCAACCTTTTAAGCGAATTAATAGTTTTAATTGAGTTAACTGAACTAGAATAATTAGCTTTTATTGGTTAAGTCAGTTTTAACTAGCTTTTACTCACCCTTACTCAATATTTGGAAAACTGTTGTAGATGGGAGAATGTAATCATACGAAATTAAGCATAAAGAGTATGATTGTTTGATAGAAGGCCATTTTTAAATGAAAAAAACCTTCTATAAAAGAATTTTTATTGAAATATTTTTGTAATTAATATATGGTTTTACTTAAATTTGGTGTAAATATTTTGTTAAATGAAAAAAATATTTTTTTAAAAAAAATTTTATTAACCTTAACAAGGCCTATAGATATCCGTCAACCGGATTTAACTTTTATTAATTGTTCACAAAATAAAATTATTTGAATTCAAGTATCTCTATTCCTTTTTTTTTATTTGAAAACTATCATCTTTTTAGTTATTTAAAATCTATACATATAAGTAGTCCATTATGACATTATGAACTATCTACAACACATATTTATTGAAATAAACTTTATTTAAAGTTTTCTTTAGATAAATGTGTTTGGATACAAAAGCAAAAACAAAAAAATGAACAATTATGATATAATTGTTTTATGTGAAAAGGTGCATGATTTTACTTCTATATAGATTAATTACTTTTACATTTAATAGTGAAAACATTAACTAAATAGAGCCTAAATAACTTAAATAGTGCTCCTGTCACGACCCAATTTCCAGAGCCATGACCGGCACATGAGCCCAATGAGCGTAGCTCACCAAGGCCAAGCAAGCCTATTCCATTTATCTTACTTAACATTGTGTCAACTAATGCGGCTGTACGCATTTTCAATCAATGTGAAAATAGCTAATCCACGATGGCATTATCAACTACGATATACATGTACTGTTCAAGACATGTATCTTAGCAATTTACATTGCATAAACATTCTTCACAGAACAAAAGACTCATAACTTCTAGCGGAGACAAAGGAAAATAGGAAAGCTATCGAATGCTGAGCACCTACCCAGGAGACAAATTTTGGGACTCATTGACCTAGGATCCAATAGTCTCTTGATATGAAAAACATGAAATTTTTTAAAAACTATGAGTACGAAACTCAGTGAGTGAACATTTAGAGGGGAATTAAAACAAGTTCTTGTGGTAAGATAGCATCGTCCTCTGTGTCGTTTTGCACAAGTATCACAGGAAGGAATAGCCTGACTATTCTGTCTTGAATCTTGTTGCTGCCTCCTTCCATTAAAAGTTTTCCACCCTAGCCCAATGTTGGCACTCGCCACATCATTTCCTTGTCGAGGGAACCTTGATTCCCTCTGTGAGCCTTGACGGCTAGAAAATGAAATCCCACTGTTGAAATCTCTACGACCTTGATAACCCTATGTCTTGGCCCTTTTTGCTCTATCTCTTGCGGCCCTGCTCTCACTAGTCCTCATCTCAATTCGTTGAGCACAATCCACTACTGCAGAGTAAGTATTAAAATCTCGGGAGGCCACAACCTTAAACAATAGTTCCACCAGTCCATCTATAAACCTTTGGATCTTCATCTCCTTGGTAGAAACTAGATATGGTGCATATTGAGACATATGTGTGAATTTTACATCATACTCCGACACTGTCATATTCGGAGTCTGCATCAATGACTCAAACTCTCTAGCTCTGGTATTCCGTACGCTATGTGTTAAGAATCGATCTAAGAAAGCTGTACTGAATTTATTCCAAGTCAATGGTGCAGCACTTGTCGGCCTACCTCTTCGTAAGGAGTCATACCATTCTTGTGCTATATCCTCCAATTGGAATGTTGCTAACTCCACTAATCTAACACTAGAACATCCCAGGGCATTCATATCTTTTCCATCTTATCCAAGAATACCTGAGGTTTCTCCGATGCATCCGATCTCGTAATCGATGGAGGCTTAAGCTTAAGAAAGCCAGTGAGTGTAACCTCTACCTGACTTCTTTCTCCCTCGGGAGGTTGGCGGTCAGTCTGGCCTTATGAACTAAGGGATGCTTGTGCTACATGTCTTCCCTCTACTACTTTCTATATATCATCCATTCGGGCTACCATCATTTCTACAACCTGATTAACTCCCTGCAGGCCTGCCTCCAAATCCTCAATAGTAACACATCTAGTTGGTGGCCTATCTACCTCACCTACAAGTCGTCTCTCCTCTCTCATACTCTCGGGCGTATCTGCCCTTATCGGCCTAGTGGCCTTACCACGTCTACCTCGCCCCTTATGGGTCGATACCCATGGCCCATCAGTCATCTCAATGGGGACATCTTGCTCCCCCATCCGTCTTAAGGTGGCCCATGTCTTAGGCGGCATTTTTACCTAAAGAAGAGCAAACACCCGTTATTAAACATAGTTAAGGGCATAAGGTGGTTTCTAAGATAGGGAATTTATACAATTCCTTGATTATGAAATGTGCCGCGGTTCACAGTTCATAATCATAGATCCCACATAAAGACCCGACTCTCCGCTAGACCAAATAAGGATACCTTAGGACCTAAACAACTTATGGCTCTGATACCAACTCTGTCACGACTCAATTTTCTGGGCTATGACTGGCACATGAGCTCAATGAGCGTAGCTCACCAAGCCCAAGCAAGCCTATTCCATTTATTTTACTTAACATTGTGTCAATTAATGTGGCCGTACGCATTTTCAATCAATGTGAAAATAGCCAATCCACGATGGCATTATCAACTACGATATACATGTACTGTTCAAGACATGTATCTTAGTAATTTACATTGCATAAACATTCTTCACAGAACAAAAGATTCATAACTTCTAGCGGAGACAAAGGAAAAAAGGGAAGCTATCGAATACCGAGCACCTACCCAAGAGACGAATTTCGAGACTCTTTGACTTAGGATCCAATAGTCTCCTGATTTGAAAAACATGAAATTTTTTTAAAACTGTGAGTACGAAACTCAGTGAGTGAACATTAGAGGGGAACAAGCACTAACAACAGGAAAAGTTAAGAACCATGATGCACTCATTTTAAAAAAATGAGTCAATGTTCATCAAACCCCCTTTTTTCCTTAACCCAAAATTTATTATGTATTCAAGGATAAATTATCCATGAATTTACGCCAATCTTTCTAGTAAGATAGTAAAATTTAGGGTTTATCACAAACCGTCACGGAACAGGGGTTTCACATACCATATAATCACATTTTCCATCATGCACATTATATCACGCATATATAGGTAAAAATCATTTGCAATTACATGCAATTCACATGCAAAAAGAGGTACCCATCAGAGCACTCCACAAGGGGTATCACTCAGCATCCCTTCCAAGCTCCTGGGCGAGAAGTACTTATCAGAGCACTTGGCAAGAGGTATCACTCAGCAGCCCTTCCAAGTTCCCGGGCAGAGAATTACTCGACGAGGGGTATCACTCAGCATCTCTCTTTGCACACCATTACAGGCATGTGCATAACCCACTCCACACATGCACGATTACATTAACTTCGCAGAAATATTTTAACAACACATGTAAGCATCATATGGATGTACATAAATTCATCACATTCATGTTTAACATCACAGAAATATTTTTATTAAAAGCTTGTTCCCAGGACTCATTTTTAAATGAGAATTAGATATAATCATTCAAGCATTTCATCTCAACTTAACGAGAATTCCCAAAACAGTTGAAATACAAGTCCACTCACAAATTTCTGAGAGTCGAATTTGAGCACTTCGACTGCTAATCCTCGGGTGTGATTTTCTTACCTTTATCAGATGGCTCACCACCTTGACAAATTGCACAATAATTTAATCACTACATTTGTGTTAATTAGGTATAAAATTAACCTAATTTCTATATGGATGCATGGAATACTCAGTTAACCGCTTAAACACGGTGTTGACCTAATTCGATCGATTACCCGATAAATTAGCCAACACGTCCGATTTGATTCCAAGTTGCCCCATTCTTTTTCTAATTCCTCAATGCACCAAATACCATTCAAATAACACCAATTTCAGCATTAAAACCCTCATATTTCTTCATAGAAAAATTCAGTCATTTGGTGCACTAGCACTGTGATTTTTCCTACTTAATTTTCTCACCTTAATTCATCATTTTCCATGCCATTTCTATTGAAAAAAAACAATCCCTCATTGATGCTCAACATACAAGGTTCGGCCAATGAAGGATTCTAGGGAAAATGAATATTTGTTTTGTTGTTTTGCTTCTAAACATGCTAAACTATCTCTAAACACTAACATAACTCAAAATCAAACAATTCCAACATCATTTCTCTCACCAAACCCATTCGATCAGAATTGAATTCATTATGAAATCATGCTTCTCAACCATAGAAAGTGAAAAGAAATGCATGGGAAACATAGATCTTAAGCTTAATTTGATAAATCTTACCTTTTTTCACTAATTTCCTTGATTTTTCCACACTTTTCTTTGATTTTCCCCCACCTAGGGTTTGTTCCTCCTTGGTTTCTCTTCTTTTCTGCTTTTGGCCGAATATGATGAGAGAGAATGGGGTTTATGGCTGATTTTTATGCCTTTTTATAAAGAAATAATGAAATATTAAAGGCATGACACATGGCATTTCCTTATTGGCTCAATTTTTAAATATTTGACTTTTAATTCTTTAATTCTCAACCACACAATTCCCATATTTATCCATTCTCACCACAAATAAAGTCCACCAATTTGACAAGTGCTGGGGGTGAAAAATTACTGATTTGCTCCCGATGTGAAAAAATTACGATTTTGCCCCTATACTTCGAAAAGTACCGAAATTATATTTTTTCACTTTCAAACTTCATATTATACTTCAAATGATTAATCTTGGTCAAAAATTTCATTAAATAACTGAATTTCAACTTTAGGTGGCAAAATGATCATTTTGTCCCTAATCGGTCAATATTCTCGATAGACTCTAAATTGGATCCCGAACTCCGAATAACCCTTTTGAATCATTTTGTGGGTTTTAGAATTCTCTAATTCCTTTTAGAATTTCTATTTGAACTAGTTCGAAGCTTGAATTAACTTGGTTGTACCACTCGGTACAATACCATCTTTTAACGAGCTTGACAGGGTCTCACACAAGGTCTCACAGCTCCCAAACCTAAATTTGCCACATTTATGTTTACAAAGTGTCACATGACAAATTTCATCCATATTTCATCGAAATTCTAATGATGGATTGATGGTTTAAAATAAATTCAAAAAGTTGAAGAATAATGATTCAATTTGCTGTTTTATGCTTGTGCGGTGGGATTTGTTTTCTCTCCCAACGCTGGTCTCATCTTTCTCAGGATTTTTCTCCTTTTTTAATTTTCGTAACTATGTTCAATGCCTCTGGCTGAACTCTTTTTGTATTTACTTGATGTGATTAATACAAATCCTTTCCGGTTGAGTAAAAAAAAAAAATTCTGAAGCTCCATTATGTCAATGATACTAATGCTTAAAAAGAGATTTATAAAAATTTAATTTTTTTGTTATATTGGGAAGTTGAATATTGGTATGAAACATATATTCATACACATAAAAATAAAAAAAATTGAAATTAACAAAAAATAAAATACTAAAGAGATTAATTGCTATTTGTCATTTGTTTGATGCAATTTGAGCCTTTAATTTACACGTGAGTATGGAGAAGCTTTGTGAATGAAATACATGCAAGACTTGCCTTAAAAAAATAATAAATCTAAAGTGAGTTAATTTGGTTTAACTAACTTAAAATTTTTTTAACCAAACCAACCGGATTTAACTAATCTAATCAACCCCTTAAACAAATTAACAGTTTTAACCGAGTTAACTGAACGAGAATAATCACCTTTTGTTGGTTAAGTTAGTTTTAATTGGCTTTTACTCACCCTTACCTAATTTATGCGAAATTGTAGTAGATGTGAGAATGCAATCATAAAAGATTAAGTGTAAAGAGGGTGACTATTTGATAAAAGGCCATTTTTAAATGAAAAATCCATCTATAAAAGAATTTTTATTGAAATATTTTTTGTAATTAATATATTGGTTGTTCTTAAATTTGGTGAAAATATTTTCTTAAATGAAAAAATATTTCTTAAAACAAAAATTTTATTAACCTTAACGAAGCCTATAGATATTTGTTAACTGGATTGAACTTTTATTAATTGTTCACAAAATAAAATTATTTGAATTCAAGTATCTCTGTTCCTTTTTTTTTATTTGAAAATTATCATCTTTTCAGTTGTTTAAAAGCTATACATATAATTAGTCCATTATGGCATTATGAACTATCTACAACACATATTTATTGAAATAAACTTTATTTAAAGTTTTCTTTAGATAAATGTGTTTGGATACAAAAGCAAAAATAAAAAAATGAACAATTATAATATAATTGTTTTATATGAAAAGGTGCATGATTTCTTTAGACCATCTGATCGCTACGATGGTCCAATTACAACACTTAAACATTATAGAAACAAACGCCTACGCCACACAAATATTTTGGCCATACGACTGCCGAAGCACCAAACAGAAACTAACGCATTACCAAGCAACACAACACCTAACAACATATAGAAATGATTGAGCAGAACTACAATTAACATAGGGCAGATCAAATAAGATTGTCACAATCATTACCACCAAGCATAAACCATGTCCTACCACCTGTCATCTCCAAACATGTCCTTTTATTTGTTAAGGGATGAAGTTTGCATTCTACTTTAAGAACTCATCCACTATTGTTATAGTTTTCTTTATCACTTCCTTCATCCATTCATCCTCAGCATCCTTGCCGCATTTCTCATGCACATTAATTCGGTGCATTTTCCAACCGAGTTCCTCCCTTAGCCGTTGAATCTTTCGGAATTGAGAATCTACCAACTTACACGTGTTAACTTTAATTTCTTCAATTGCATGAGCCAGTTTCTCGTTTTTGGTAGAATCATCAATGTTTGTGTCCTTCTCAAGCATAAAGTGGTCGTGCATTTCTAGAGCCCCAATAGCCCGTCGAATTCCTTTGGTATAATCAGCTTCGGGAACAAACATCCCCCGAACTTCCTCCACCAAACTTGCTTCAACCATTTCATCAACTCGGTTTGCTACTTGCTTGTACAATACAGACTTGGAGACGTCTAACCAGATGAAGCATCATTCAAAATTGTCTTGGAACTTAAATTTTGGATCCTCCACCAGTGTCTCTAAATAAGAATTTGACCCTCCGGCAATAATGGGGAGTCGTCTTTTCTTGGAAATAATATCAATGTTTTGCAATGCATGGCGACAAAAGTCATCGACAGTGAAGTCTTTGTTGGGATCAACAAACCCTATCATGTGATGTGGTATACCACGACCCTAGGCCTCTGTTATTTTGTTAGTGATGATATCTAAACCTTCATAAACTTGTATTTTATCCGAGTTGACGATTTCGCCTGAGAAATAGGTTACGAGGTCAATTGAAAGTTTGGATTTACCGGTAGCTGTTGCACCCATCACGAAAATGACCTGTCTTGTTTTTTTGGCTTTGAGTAGAACCAATAGAATTCGTGGCCAAGGTACTGCAATAAGGGTAAGAAAATTATTTTTGCACTTGCGAAATTGGGTTATGCAATAAAAGATAATCACTTTTATATTATAAATTACATCTTATCTATCGCAAGATAGAAATGAAATCAAATGAGAGTTGAAACGGAAATATTGCTATTCATTACAGGAAGGATTACTATATTTTTATTAAACTTGATAATTAATAACTTGGGTAGGTAGTAGGTTTGTTCGTTTTTATTTTTTACCTTTCTAAAAACAAGCTAGAGTAAGATAAGAGAAACGAGAATAATAAGAGTTAAAATGACGTAATTTTCCACATCATTACCAAAAATAGGATTTTTATTTTTCATTAATTTTCTACAAACCAGAAGTGATAAGAAGTGGAATTGATAGTGTTGATGTAAGGATTCAAGTCATTTAGTTACTCTTAACATATAAAACTTAAGCTTATAATGATCACATAATATAGATCCAAAAGGATGATGGTTTTAGTAATAGTTGAGTCTAGTGAACTACAAACTAAAGTTTAATCATGAATTACGCATGGGAATTCACCTGCTTGTTGAAGCTTTTTTTGTCCCACTTTTCTCAAAATTAGCCTTACGCATTATCACCTCTACATCAAACAAATAATAAAATATATAAAATTCTCCCAGAAGAAAATAAAAAATAAACATTATAAACATATTAATAGATGAATAGTTGTGTAGAATTTAAAAAATAGATCAGGCCTTCCCAAAAGAAAGAATTTACCATGCTCATTTCATAAAAATATGAAGGAAGGAGCCAGTCATCTACCTTCAAGATGAAAACTAGTGAAAGAAGAACAATTAAGCTTAGAAGCCATGCCATTTGCGGCTTTGCAAAGCAAATTCCAACGTTAAGAACAGTTTGAACAAAAGTGGAGGAAGCAAGTTTAACGAATGAGAGACCAACTTAAGAAAATATAGATACTTGGCCTTACAATTTGAACATTTTTATAGAGGCTAATCTTTCATTGAATTTATTATTTACAACAAATTACCATAAATGCATATACTAGAAAATAGAAAGATTTGCAAAGATGGTATACAATCATCAATACAATAAGTTTCCACGTATATATCTTGAACATGAATTGTCATAACATTGTTTATGGACATAGCATGTATAATTAGCTAGCTACCATATTTGTAAATCATTTTTTGGTATATTTTCAAAATGAAGGATTATGTCTTTTCAGATGAAAGGTTGGAAAGACATACCAATTGAAAGATTATGTCGTATAATGTGACTATTGGATTGTAGATGGTTTTTCCCATGAAAGGTTATATCTCTTGATAAAGTAGCATTTAGAAAGCACCTTTAAATAGCACATTTAAATACAAAAGTTACAAGACAATTAAAAAACACTAATACTTAGAAGTTATGATATGAAAAGTTGTTTTTTCATTTTGTAACTCAAAGGTTATGTCTTATGGTATGAATGGGTGTCTTTTCATAAGATAATTATTGGAACAATATTTTATCGAAAAGTTATGTTTTGTAACATGTAAAGATGTGTTTAAGACATAGATGTGCCTTAATGAAAGGATTGTGTCTTTAAAGAAAAGACATTTGCAAGTTTATATAAGGACTTCTTGGCAACCATTTTGACATACAATAAAACAAGCAAGACAAGGACAAAAAAGCAAAAGTAAGGGAAGTGTTACAAGTTGAATGAAAATTAAAAAAAAAAAAACATAACCATTTTGAGTTCCCACCATTTACCAAAAGTGTCCAAACTCTTTATAATCAACTTGCCACAGAAAATAAACTCTAAGGTCAAACAACTTTGCAACCTTTGAGTGTGTCTAACAGTTTACTCTCGTAAATGTAATATGAAGTTAGACGTCGACTTCATTGTATCGCTAAGGCTATTCGCATAATTTCTTTTTTGCGTAGCCAATGGTGGGGGTGAAATAAGTCTTAAACATAACGTTTATAAAGGCACACCTTGAAGTCAATTTTACTGGTTCCTTTAAATTCGAAATAAAACCCATTTGCACCAACAATTTTAATACTTATATTCGTGTGATTGGAATTCAACAAAATCACTTCTCTAAAAGAGATGGCTACCAACATTTTGAAGTTAGATTGCTTTGAAGGAGGAAACTTTATTTGTTGGCAAAAAAAAAAAATGCACTTTCTCCTTACAACTTTCAAGTTTGCCCATATTCTAGATACACCAAGATCGGAAGAAGAAAGTGAAGAAAAATTAATGAACCAAACTCATTTGAGGCAAAAATGGGATAATGACGACTACATATGCGTGGGACACAGTCTCAATGGAATGTTGGATGCATTGTTTCATGTGTGCCAGAATGAAGCTAGTGCAAAAAAACTTTAGGACAAGGTAGAGGTAAGATACATGGTTAAAGATGTAAGTAACAAGAAAGTTTTTAGTTAGTCATTTCAATAATTATACAATGGTTAATGACTATTCTGTTATGGATCAATTTCATGAGTTTGAACTCATTCTAAATAGATTTAAGCAATATGATCTTAATATGGATGAAGTTATTATTGTGTTTTCTATAATCAACAAACTTCTCCCTTCATGGAGAGACACTAAGAAAACTCTAAAGTATAAGAAAAAAGAGATGTCTCCCAAGGATCTTGGTAATCATCTTTCAAATAGAAGAATATTATCATAAACAAGATGAAGTTAATCGAGATGAGAAGGATAAAGATCCTAAAGTAAAGAATCTTGAGTTGACAAAGTTCCATGTGATGGAAAACAAACCATCAAATAAGCCGATTTCATACAAAAGCAAGCATTACGTTAGTATGAATGGCAAAACACTACAAAAAAAAAAAAAAGCATGTTTTACCAACGTAATGGATTTTGTCAGTAATAATTATTCAGTAATTACCGATAGATTATCGATGAAACTAAAATGTTAGAAATACCAATGGATTGTCAATGGAAAATACAAATGAAATGAAATCCATCGGTAAAACAATGGCACACGTGAACAGCGATGGAATCAGTCCATTGATAATAATGTTACTGATGGAATTTATTGATCATTTTACTGATGTAGTATGTGGTAGAAAATGTGGTCAAGTCACTAACGGAATTAGCGACGAAATTTTGATTGATAAGACATTGGTAAACTTATTGATGGAATTTTCATCAGTAATTATTTTTAATTACTGACAAAATAATCCTTTAGTAATTTTAATTAAAATCCTCATGCGGGGTTTCTCCCCTTATCTCTTTTTTCTCTATTTTCCTTTATGTCTCCTTCACTTTCTTGCTGGATGAAATTGATTGCACCCTCCATCGACAACCGACCTACGTCCACCACTGACCCAGCCGTCTTAATCATTTAGGTCCCATTCCTCACGCTTCTCCCGTTTGCCCACCCTCAATGTCCATTGAAGCTCCCATCTGGCTATCATTCCCCTTCTCCTTTCTCTTGTTCAGTTTACTTAGACCTAACGTAAGGTTTCTACCATTTAAGGTTTACTTTTTTTTTTTTTTATTTTGATTGAAAATTTTAAGCATGTTTATTGTATGCTTTAGGATTTAGTTTAGGGATTATTTATGAATTGTAACCATGATTATTTATTTGAATTTTGTTGGCATTATTAGTCTAAACTGGTTGCTGATTTGTCGCCGGCATTTTGTTAGTTTAGGATTTGAATTTAGGGTTTGATTTTTTGCTAGCATGATCTGTTGCTATTTGTATTTTAGGAAAATATTTTGCTGTATATTGCTGGTTGAATTTATGTTTTACTTTAGGAAAATATTTTGAATTTTATGTTGTTTTTAGGTGTTTGCTGGTTTAATTTTAATCAAGCAAAATTTGCTTGATTAAAATGTTGGCTGTTGGTATTTGCTGTTGGTTGTTTTAACCAAAGTTTAGTAACCAAGCAACATTAGTAATTTTTAGTAATTAAGCAAACTTTAGTAACCTAGTAATTGAGAAAATATTTAAATTTATGGAATTAATTTTTAGGAGTCAAATGGAATTAAGCTAATGGATAATTGTTTTAGTAATTAAGTGATTACATAAATTAGTAATTAATTAAGGTGTTAATGAGTTAATTAAATAATTAAGTTAGTTAAGTTAATTAAGTAATGTAATGTATTATAACTAATTAATCAATAAATTAAATGAGTAATATTATATAATATTTTATTTATTTAAATAAATTAAGTGTTTAGGATTTTAATTACACAATTAACTAATTATGAACAATCATGTATTAGTAATTAATCAATTAATCAATTACTTAGATTGTTAATTTAACAAATCAAATGAGAGTAATTAATCAATTCGAAATGTATTAGTGAATTTAGTAAAATTTAAAAGTATTTAAATTAATTAACGTTTTATTAAATTAATTAAATAATTTAACTAATCAAATGAAAAAAGTTTTAGTAGTCAAGCAATTAACTAATTTAGTAATATATTTAATTTTAAAAATATTTAAATAAATTAATGTGTTTAGTGAGGTAATTAATAATTTAGTTAATTAACTTATGTAATGAGTTATCAGTAATTAAGCAATTAATTAAATTAGTACTGCTATATAATATTTTATTTATTTAAATTAATTAAGGGCTTTAGGGAATTAATTACATAATTTACCTAATTATGAAGAATCATGTATTAGTAATTAATCAAATTCTAAATGTATTAGCAAATTTAGTAAATTTTAAAATTAATTATGAGAAAAATGTTTTAGTAATTTAGCAATTAATTAATTTTAGTATTTAAGTTTATTTTTATTTCAATTGATGTTTGTGTTAACATTAGCTAACGGACAACATCATATGTCTGTTATAATATTTTTCTCAGAATGGAACGAGATAGGAGTTGGATGTATACCCAAGTTAATTCAAGTTGATTTTTGAGGAGAAAATTTGTAAATGGTGTAGATGAATTTATTTCATTTGTGTTTAGTCAACCAAGATATATGATTGAAAATAAGATCAAATGTCTTTACTCTCAGTGTATGAATAACAAGTTCTTGGTTATTGATAAGGTTCAGGAACACCTCTTTCGTAATGGATTTACCGATGAATACACAATATGTAAAGCACATGGTGAATTATTCCATGCCAAAAAATCATTGGAATATGTTGTTGATGAGTAGAATGAAACAGTTAATGAAGTCAAAGGAGAAAATCCATATGCTGAAATGGTTATGGATGCTTTACGATTGGAGATTCAGTTCAATGATGAGACTCGAAATGAACCAATTCTTCTTGAAGATCCAAATCTAAATGTTGCATTTTTCTTTTTGTTGATAAATGATGCTGATACAACTTTGTGGGTTAAATACTATAAGAACACAAAATTGTCAACTATGTCCTAATTATTGAATGTGACATCAGAGTTTAACATGAATGAGGCATGCTTTAATCGTTTGATGCATCTAATGAAGAAAATGTTACCATCGAATGAATCATTATCTAAAAACTTCTATAAAATGAAGACACACTTGAAAGAACTTGGGCTCGGGTATTAGAAAATTCATGCATGTAAGAATAATTGTAAATGGTTTTATACTAAATATTTTGAGTTGTCTTATTGTCCATGTTGTGGTCATTCTTGGTATAAACTGAAAAAATCAAGGGGAAGAAGAGAGAAAAAAATTTTCTTATAAGATTTTACGATCCTTTCCACAAACACCAAGATTGCAAAGGCTATATATGTCAAGCAAAATTGTAGAACACATGACATGGCATGCCACACACCAATCTAATGATGGACTACTTAAGCATCCTGTTGATGGTGAGACTTGGAAACATTTTAATCACACCCATTAGTTTTTTTCCTTTGAGCCTTGCAGCATTAAACTCGGTTTATTTTTAGATAATTTCATTCCATTCGGGTCAACATCGAAATCGTATTTTGTTTGGTTAGTAATGCTTATTGTCTATAACTTACATCTGGGGATGTGCATGAAGCAACTATACATGTAAAGCCTGACTCTATAAGATATCTGTCATGTCATACATGTGATGGATAACCTGATTTCAAACTTGAAAAGCCTAAAAAAAAAATCGACAAAAAGTCGGTATTGTACCTAGAGGTATAACAAAGTTGATTTAAGCCTCGAACTAGATCAAATAGAGATTTTAAAGTGAAATTGAAAATTTTAAAGTCCAGGAATAACTTAAAATGGTGATTCGGAGTTTGAGGATTAATTTGGAGTCAAACTGGAATTTTCATGATCTAGGGGTAAAATGGTCATTTTACCACTCAAGGACAAAATGAGCATTTTTAGAAAAGATTTTGACCACATTTGACTAAGATTGATCATTTGGAGTATAATTTGAGGTTGAGAAGTAAAAAAAAAAAATTGTGATCCCAGTATTTTTCTGAGCATATGGGGAAAATCGTCATTTTGTCACCCCGAGGGTAAAATTGTAATTTTGCATCACCCAACACATGTCCAGCACATGAAATACGCTTATTATTATTGTGGATGAGTGAGAAATTATATGTGTTGGAGAAATAAAGATTAAACTATAAGCTTTTAAACTATGGACCAATAACATGGTGACAAGTGTCAAGTTTGATTACTTTATTAATTTCCTTATAAAATCAGCCCATAACCCTCCCATCTCCTTCTTAAGGTTCGACCAAAGCAAGAACAAAAAGGAAAGAGAAAAAACAAAACCCTAGAGTGAGAAATTCAAAGAGAAATTGTTGATTTTCAAGGATTCAACTGATTAAAAGTAAAATTTCTTGATTCTAGCCCGTGATATAGCTTTTCCATGCTTTATTTTGCATTTTCCATGGTTGAATCATATGGTTTCATGGAGGATTCATGGCTGACCCATTTTAGAGAGAGAAGATTTGATGAATTATTTAGATGGATTTTAAGTTATTTAAGTGTTTTAGGTTGTCTTATGGTGTTAGGTGTAGAAATTAAGTATGAAAATCACATATTCCACACTAAACATTCAAGGGCCAAATATTCAAGGAAGGATTTGAGGATGAACTTGATTGGAATACATGGAATTTTAGTGTTTTTAGATGTTTTATAATGTGTGGAGTGAAAAGAAAACAAGAAAAAAAAATTAATGTTCTACAATTACCCATATTGACCGAATTTTCCATATAGCTTAATGGTGATGGATTTGATTTTTATTTCAAGTGAATTGGCTAGAAATTGGTGATTTATGGTGTAAGAATTTAGTTTGACAAATTTTAGTGTTAGTGAACCACCATGGCTGAATATTGCTAAAATGGAATGTGAGGGTGATTTTGCAACATTTCATAAAAATTGACTAGTATTTGATGAATTGGAGTGTTGGAAGAAATATGAAATTGATTGGAGTTGAATTGGATGTATTGGCCAATTAACTGGGTGATAAATCGAATTAGGCCAATACCATTTTATTTAGATTCATAATTGGACTTAAGTAGAACACCATATTTAAAAAATTACCCGAGCAAATTGCATCCTATTTCAAGCATTTGAATAGAGCCTGGAATAGATTTATTATGGTATGACACAATATATTGAATTATGTGTCATATGTTGTGGATAAGTGGTGAGACATTTGGTAAGAGTACAAAGATTGTACCCGAAGACCGGGACTAGGAGTACACCGACTCCTAAAACAGTGAGTAACCTTACTATCATCTTAATTATCTAAAATAGGTTTTTATCCAATTTTGTGATTTTATAGAAAATGAGTTTAGATGGAAAAAAATCTTTATGTTCTATAAACAAAATGTGATTTAATGAAATGAATTTTATGAATTTTCTAGAAATTAAATGATGATTTTGGAAAATGGAGTAATTGGAGATTGTCTATTTGTTGTGTTATAAATTGTGTTTAAATTGAATGGCTTATGGCAATATGTGAGCATGAATGGTTGAACTGGTATTTGTGTTGGAATTATATGTACTGTGTATTCAGCCTTGAGAGGCTAGGTAGTAATAAATTTCCATGTCATGCAGTTGAAATTTTATGAATCTGGGGGTAGATAAAATAATCCCTGCAGTGGAGGGTTCTATAGACCAACTTATGAGAGATGGCACAGAATCAGTTGTATCTTACCTCGATTGGAGAGTTGTGTGGGGAGGGTGTCTTCTGAGGTAAAGTTTGAGTGCACCTCACGTGGACCACCACGTGAGAGTGAGACTCAACCAACGCCAAAGAATGGCCATGTTTTCAGATGTCGATAATTCTATTTTATAGAATTATTTTATTCCAATTTTGTTATTAAATATTAGCTAAGTCCTCATGTTTTAATTATAATTCACTTAATTTTTAGTTGTTTTTATATTTAGTTTATTTTTAAGTGAGTTATTTAATTTTATGTTATTTCTTTTAATTTGGTTAATATTTATTGGATTTTACATTTTTGGTATGAGCTAAAGTAATTGGGCTTAATTTTGGAAAGTAAAGTGTTAAAAGACCCAAAAGTTTGCTTGCATATGCTTTAGTTTTTTAGTTATATCTCAAGTTACAGAACTCCAATTGCTGCGATTCTTTAACCATTGGAAAGCGAAGAGACAGAGCTACAACTTTGATGAAGATAACTTTGCCCAGTTCTGCCTCAAAGATAGAGAAAATCTCATCGAAAAGTTACTAGATGTACTATGCCGGGAGTGGAAATTTGTAAAGACTGTCAAGTGATTTTTTGGGCCTCTCATTATGTTTTTAAGCCCAATTAAACACTAGGTCAACTTGAGGAAGTTTAGGTTAAGTTTGTTAGTATAAATAGGATATTTTTCAAGAACATTAGGAGACAACTTTTAGGAAGATTAAAGAAGTTAGAAGTTGAGGCTAAAACCCGAAGATCAAAATGACAATTATTGTTTTGTTTCTTCCTTGACTTTAATTCTTCTTGTTATTTTCAATGGTTGAATTATATACAATGTTATTTGATTTTGCAATTACGAGTGGCTAATTTTCTTTTTCTAGGATTGCAATTGAAATCACATGTAGTCTAAGTTTTTAATTTCTTTCTTACTTATTTTCAATGGGAATTGAATTGTTTATTCCAATTTGTTCTTAATGTTTTTAATTGCCTGATCACCAATTAAATTGATTTAGGAACCTAAACAAACTTGGGAAAGGGAGTTTAGAGTATACCAAAATTGGGATAGCATATGATCATGTTAAATGATTTGCGTATAGGATAGAGATATACCTATAGGCCATATGCAGCCAGATTAGAGCCTGAACTTAATGAGTTTGTTTTAATTTCAAATCATATAGGGATATAGTGTTTTGGTTAAAATAGATATTTTTATAGGACGAGTCGGGAGACCCTTATAAATAATTTAGGACTCTAAGTTAGCAATTCAACCCATTGAAGTAAGTTGAGGAAGAGAGGTGAAATTTAGATGAAGTGTGAGGGATATTGTAATCCTAGGCTTGTTTAATTTGATATTTTCTTATGTTATTATTATTTTAATTTTTCTTGTTAGTTTAAATTTTAGTTTATTAGTTTTATTTAATTACTTGATTCGAATTGTTTGGATAAAATTAAATTGTTTTAATTTTAGTACTTAGTAAACTTTGTAGATCAATTCTCTGTGGGATCGACACTCTGCTTGCTTATATACTATCTATTCGATACGTATACTTGCGTAGTAGAATTTTAACTGACAAGTTTTTGGCACTGTTGTCGGGGAATTGTTTCTAGAATTTTTATTAATACTAATATCAAGCAATTTAGTCTTACTTCAAATTTTATTTTTCTTGTTTTAATATTAGTTTTTGTTTGTTTACAGGTATCTTTGGTCATTGTATGCAAAGAAGAAACAACTTGAATCTTGTTCCTTTTGATCCTGAGATAGAAAGAACTTTCAGAAGACGTCGAAAGGAGAATTTGCAAGTTGCATCTTTAAATCAGACAATGGTTGAGGCTAACAATAACAATGGCAATAATGCCATTAATCTGGTTCCTGAGGCAAATAGAGCATTGAGAGATTATATTGTTCCTCTTTTGCAAGGTTTGCACCAAAGCATTAGGAGACCTTCCATCAATGCGAATAATTTTGAAATTAAACCAGCTTACATTCAAATGATTCAGTCTTCAGTCTAGTTTAGTGGGTTACCCAGTGATGATCCTAATTCTCATTTGGTAAATCTCTTAGAGATTTACGATACCTTTAAATACAATGGTGTAACTGACGATGTTATCAGATTGAGACTGTTTCCGTTTTCTCCGAAAGATAAAGCAAAAAGCTGGCTTAATTCACTACCTAATGGGTCTATCACTACATGGGAAGACTTGGCACAAAAGTTTCTTGCAAAATTTTTTCTGCCAGCCAATACTGCAAAGATGAGGAATGATATCACCTCTTTCACACAATTTGATGGTGAGTCCTTGTATGAAGCCTGGGAGAGGTTTAAGGAATTATTGAGAAGATGTCCACATCATGGGATTCCTGATTGGTTGCAAGTTCAGACATTCTACAATGGGCTGATTGGGTCAATTAAAACTACAATTGATGTTGGTGGTGGTGGGGCACTAATGAGTAAGAATGCTGCAGATGCCTATAACTTGTTGGAAGAGATGGCCTCCAATAATTATCAATGGCCTTCAAAAAGGTCAAGGCCAAGAAAAGTAGTTGGAGCCTATGAAATTGATGCACTTGGCAACTTAACTACTCAATTAGCTTCACAAGTGGCTGCACTGACCAAAACGTTTGACACATTAGAAGTTCATGCAGTTCAAAATTCATCAATAGTTTGTGAGATGTGTGGAGATGGCCATTCATATGATCAATGTCCATACAAATCTAAATCAGTCCAGTTTGTGGGAAACTTCAATAGACAATAGAATAATCCTTACTCCAATACTTATAGTCTTGGCTGGAGAAACCACCCTAATTTTCATGGAATAATAATGTAGGGCCTTCCAATCCAAAACTCATCATGCCTCTTGGTTTCTAGCAACAAGTTAGATCACCAGTTTTTGAAAAGAAGTCCCACTTGGAAGAACTTCTCTTGCAATATATGGCCAAGAATGATGCTTTAATTCGAAGTCAAGGAGCATCCTTGAGAAATCTTGAAACCCAATTAGGACAGCTTGCAAACTCCATCAACAATAGACCCAAGGTGCCTTACCAAGTGATACACAAATCAACCCCAAAGCTAAGGAACAATGCCAACCAATCACTTTAAGGAGTGAAAAAGAGATTGAAGGGGTGAATGAAAAAGCAGTTGAACCCGAGCATGAGCTTGTTGTTAAGGAAAAATTGCGCGAGAAAGAGAATATAAGTGAACAGAGATAAGATGTAAAGGCTGAAGATGAAAGAACTTCTCAAGTCATCCATCCTCCACCACTTTTTCCACAAAGGCTCCAAAAGCAAAAGCTTGAAAAGCAGTTTCAAAAATTCCTCGATGTCTTCAAGAAATTACACATGAATATTCCTTTTGCTGAAGCTTCGGAACAAATGCCCAGTTATGTCAGGTTCTTGAAAGATATCCTTTCCAAAAAGAGAAAGCCAGGTGAGTTTGGAACTGTCTCCCTTACAGAAGAATGTAGTGCTATCCTCCAAAATAAACTGCCACCAAAACTCAAAGATCCAAGTAGTTTCACTATCCCTTGCACTATTGGTAATTTATTTTTTGCAAAAGCTTTGAGTGATTTGGGTGCAAGTATCAATTTAATGCCTTGGTCAATTTTTGAGAAACTTAGTTTGGGGGAATGCAAACCCACTTCTGTTACTTTGCAATTGGTTGATCGTTCTTATGTGTACCCAAGGGGAATCATTGAAGATGTTCTTGTCAAGGTAGATAAATTTATTTTTCCAATTGATTTTATAATTCTTGACATGGAAGAAGATAGGCAAATTCCAATCATCCTTGGTAGGCCATTCTTGGCAACTACTAGAGCTTTGATTGATGTGGAAAAAGGTGAGCTCACTTTGAGAGTTCAAGACCAACAAGTAACATTTAATATTTTCAAAGCTCTAAAATTGATTGTAACATCTAAAGACTGTTTTGTTGTGAGTGTGGTAAATAATTTTACTCATGATGTTTTCTTAGAAGAAAATCCCAATGATCCTCTTGAAGCATGTTTAGTTGCTAATTGTGACAGGGATGATGATGAGTTTGTTGAATATTCTAATTTGTTAAATGCCAAGTTCGAACAAACTCATTGGGATCATTGGGATTTTCTTCTAAGAAACTCATCCCTGTCACAATTAGCAAATAAACATGCTTCAAGAGGATCATTGGGATTTTCTTCTAAGAAAACATCATGAGTAAAATTATTTACCACACTCACAGCAAAACAGTCTTCAGATGTTACAGGCAATTTTAGAGCTTTGAAAATATTAAATGTTACATGTTGGTCTTGAACTCTCAAAGTGAGCTTATATTTTTCCACATCAATCAAAGCTCTAGTAGTTGCCAAGAATGGCCTCCCAAGGATGATTGGAATTTGCCTATCTTCTTCCATGTCAAGAATTATAAAATCAACTGGAAAAATAAATTTATCTACCTTGACAAGAACATCTTCAATGATTCCTCTTGCGTACACATAAGAACGATCAGTCAATTGCAAAGTAACAGAAGTGGGTTTGCATTCCCCCAAACTAAGTTTCTCAAAAATTGACCAAGGCATTAAATTGATACTTACACCCAAATCACTCAAAGCTTTTGCAAAAAATAAATTACCAATAGTGCAAGGGATAGTGAAACTACTTGGATCTTTGAGTTTTGGTGGCAGTTTATTTTGGAGAATAGCACTACATTCTTCTGTAAGGGAGACAGTTCCAAACTCACCTGGCTTTCTCTTTTTGGAGAGGATATCTTTCAAGAACCTGACATAACTGGGCATTTGTTCCAAAGCTTCAGCAAAAGGAATATTTATGTGTAATTTCTTGAAGACATCGAGGAATTTTTGAAACTGCTTTTCAAGCTTTTGCTTTTGGAGCCTTTGTGGAAAAAGTGGCGGAGGATGGATGACTTGAGAAGTTCTTTCATCTTTAGCCTTTACATCTTCTCTCTATTCACTTATATTCTCTTTCTCATGCAATATTTCCTTAACAACAAGCTCATGCTCGGGTTCAACTGCTTTTTCATTCACCCCTTTAATCTCTTTTAAACTCCTTAAAGTGATTGGTTGGCATTGTTCCTTACCTTTGGGGTTGATTTGTGTATCACTTGGTAAGGCACCTTGGGGTTTATTGTTGATGAAGTTTGCAAGCTGTCCTAATTGGGTCTCAAGATTTCTCAAGGATGCTCCTTGACTTTGAATTAAAGCATCATTCTTGGCCATATATTGCAAGAGAAGTTCTTCCAAGTGGGACTTTTTTTCAAGAACTGATTTAACTTGTTGCTGGAAACCAAGAGGCATGATGGGTTTTGGATTCGAAGGCCCTACATTGTTATTCCATGAAAAATTAGGGTGGTTTCTCCAGCCAAGATTATGAGTATTGGAGTAAGGATTATTTTTCTATCTATTGAAGTTTCCCACAAACTGGATTGATTTAGAATTGTATGGACATTGATCATATGAATGGCCATCTCCACACATCTCACAAACTACTGATGAATTTTGAACTACATGAACTCCTAGTGTGTCAAACGTTTTGGTCAGTCCAGCCACTTGTGAAGCTAATTGAGCAATTAAGTTGCCAAGTGCATCAATTTCATAGGCTCTAACTACTTTTCTAAGTTCTTACCTTTCTGAAGGCCATTGATAATTACTGGAGGCCATCTTTTCCAACAAGTTATAGGCATCTGCAGCATTCTTACTCATTAATGCCCCACCACCACTAGCATCAATTGTAGTTTTAATTGACCCAATCAGCCCATTGTAGAATGTCTGAACTTGCAACCAATCAAGAAGCTCCTGATGTGGACATCTTCTCAATAATTCCTTAAACCTCTCCCAAGCTTCATACAAGGACTCACCATCAAATTGTGTGAAGGAGGTGATATCATTCCTCATCTTTGCAGTCTTGGCTGGCGGAAAAAATTTTGCAAGAAACTTTTGTGCTAAGTCTTCCCATGTAGTGATAGACCCATTAGGTAATGAATGAAGCCAGCTTTTTGCTTTATCTCTCAGAGAAAACGGAAACAGTCTCAATCTGATAGCATCGTCAGTTACACCATTGTATTTAAAAGTATCGCAAATCTCTAAGAAATTTACCAAATGAGAATTAGGATCATCACTAGGTAACCCACCGAACAGGACTGAAGACTAAATCATTTGAATGTAAGCTGGTTTAATTTCAAAATTATTCGCATTGATGGAATGTCTCCTAATGCTTTGGTGCAAACCTTGCAAAAGAGGAACAACATAATCTCTCAATGCTCTATTTGCCTCAGAAACCTGATTAATGGCATTATTGCCATTGTTATTGTTATCCTGAGCCATTGTCTGATTTAAAGCTGCAACTTGCAAATTCTCCCTTCGACGTCTTCTAAAAGTTCTTTCTATCTCAAGATCAAAAGGAACAAGATTCAAGTTGTTTCTTCTTTGTATACAATGACCAAAGATACTTGTAAACAAACAAAAACTAATATTAAAAGAAGAAAAATAAAATTTGAAGTAAGACTAAATTGCTTGGTATTAGTATTAATAAAAATTCTAGAAACAATTCCCCAACAACGGTGCCGAAAACTTGTCAGCTAAAATTCTACTACGCAAGTATACATATCAAACAGATAGTATATAAGCAAGCAGAATGTCGATCCCACAGGGAATTGATCTACGAAGTTTACTAAGTACTAAAATTAAAACAATTTAATTTTATCCAAACAATTCGAATCAAGTAATAAATAAAACTAATAAACTAAAAGTTAAGCTAACAAGAAAAATTAAAATAATAATAACTTAAGAAAATATCAAATTAAACAAGCATAGGATTACAATATCTCTCACATTTCATCTAAATTTCACCTTTCTTCCTCAACTTACTTTAATGGGTTGAATTGTTAACCTAGAGTCCTAAATTATTTATAAAGGTATCCCGACTCGTCTTATAAAAATATCTATTTTAACCAAAACACTATATCCCTATGTGATTTGAAATTAAAACAGACTCATTAAGTTCAGGCTCTAATCTGGCTGCATATGGCCTATAGGTATATCCTTATCCTATATGCAAATCATTTAATATGATCATATGCTATCGCAATCTTAGTCTACTCTAAACTCCCTTTCCCAAGTTTGTTTAGGTTCCTAAATCAATTTAATTGGTGATCAGGTAGTTAAAAGCATTAAGAACAAATTGGAATAAATAATTCAATTCCCATTAAAAATAAGTAAGAAAGAAATTAAAACCTTAGACTACATGTGAGTTCAATTGCAATCCTAGAAAAAGAAAATTAGCCACTCATAATTGCAAAATCAAATAACATTGTATATAATTCAACCATTGAAAATAACAAGAAGAATAAAAACTGAGGAACAAAATAATGATTGCTGTTTTGATCTTCGAGTTTCAGCCTCAACTTCTGACTTCTTGAATCTCCAAAGGTTGTCTTTCTAATGGTCTTAAAATATCCTATATATACTAACAAATTTAACCTAAACTTCTCAAGCTGACCTAGGGTTTAATTGGGCTTAAAAACATAATGAGGGCCCAAAAATCACTTATCAGTCTTTACAAACTGTTATTCCCAGCATAGTACATCCAGTAACTTTCCAATATGATTTTCTATATCTTCGAGGTAGAATTGGGTAGAGTGATCTTCATAAAAGTTATATCTCTGTCTTTTAGCTTTCTAATGGTCTAAGAATCACAACAATTGAAGTTATGTACCTCGAGATATGACCAAAGCACTGAAGTATATGCAAGTAGACTTATAGGTCTTTCAATACATTTCTTTCCAAAATTAAGCCCAATTACTTTAATTCCTACCAAAAATATAAAATCTAATAAATATTAACCAAATTAAAAGAAATAACATAAAATTAAAATAACTCACTTAAAAATAAACTAAATATAAAAATAACTAAAAATTAAGTAAATTATAATTAAAAACTGAGGACTCAGCTAATATTTAATAACAAAATTGGAATAAAATAATTCTATAAAATAGAATTATCACGCATTATATCTATATCGAGACTAGAACTTCACGATTTAAAATTCAAAATGGCCAAGTAAATTAGTATCAAGATCAATTTGCAAGAATATCGAGATAACATATCATAAGGCAAATTCCAGAAAGCTAAATGAAATGTATCAAGGCTATTGGAATATGGTATGGAGACAAAGCTTAGTTAGAATTGTGCATGGAAGATAAAAGCATTGAGAAAGGCATATAAAGTATCGAGACTTAAATCACAAAAATCAAAACATCCTTTCAGACAAGCTAAAAAAAGACAAAGACAATGGCTAGAATTTTAAACTCAAAAGCCCAACGGCTAATTTGAGGTCCTTAAGTATAAAAGGAAGGTTGAAATTCTTTTGTGAGTTGACAGAGTAGATTGAGAAGAAATCTTAAGCAAGAGTGAATCCTTTAAGAGAAAATTCTTCATTCTTACTCTTTAAACTTAGTGTTCTCATCTTTGTTAACTGTTGAGTGGAACTCATACTCCTTCAGTAAGCCTTCAAGACCCTCT
Source organism: Theobroma grandiflorum (assembly GCA_036013995.1). Lineage (NCBI taxonomy): Eukaryota > Viridiplantae > Streptophyta > Magnoliopsida > Malvales > Malvaceae > Theobroma > Theobroma grandiflorum. The sequence goes on from CP142127.1 coordinate 4,666,813, forward strand.
CCATCTTGTGTTGATTGTGCCTACTTAGAGGCAAACTCCTTGAGCATTACTCTCATCATTATAATCTCTTATAAAGGTTATACCTTCCCTTTGAAAAGGTAGAGAGCTTAAAAGTGGTTATGCCTTGACCCTTGAAAGGTTGTTGTATAGGTTCTACTTTATCCTTGAAAAAACAAGTGATAAGTTCTACTTGATACTCGAAAAAAGAAGTGATAGGTTTTGTTTAATCCGTGAAAAAGTAAGTGTAGGGGTTATGCTTAAGCTTGTGACAAAGCTCTTTATATAGGTTATACTTTGAACCTTGAAAAAGCATTTGAGTTGGTGAACTTTTAACTCCTTGGTGAACCAAGGGAGAGGACATAGGCATTGAGGCCAAACCTATCACAGCCTAATTTTTAGGCCATGACTGACGCATAGGCCTAATGAGCGTAGCTCCCCAAGCCCAAGCCAGCCTATCCCATTTATACTGTTTAGCGTTTCATCAACTAATGCATCCATACGCATTCCAATTGGTGTGATAGTAGCCAACTCATGATGGCATTATCAATTAAAATATACATGTACTGTTTAAGACATGTAACTTAGTAATTTTCATTACATAAACATATTCATAGAACAAAAGAACCCGTGACTTCCAGCGGAGAAATAACGGTAAAAGGGTTGCTATTGAATGCCAAACACCTACCCAAGAGACGAATTATGGGGACTCTTCGACCTAGAATCCAACAATCTCCTGATCTGAAAACATGGATTTTTAAAACAATGAGTACAAAACTCAGTGAGCGAACATTAGAAAGGAACAAGCAGTAATAATAAGGAAAGTTGAGAACCATGATGCACTTATTTGGAAACAAGGCAATTTACATCCTGTTAATATTAAAACCCCTTTTCACTTAACCTTGAGTTATTAAACATTCAATGATAAAGCAATCATGAAATTACATCAATCATTCTAGCAAGATAGCAAAATCGACGGTTTATCATAAACCGTCACGGAACAAGGGTTTCGTGTTAGAACCATTTTTCCTCAATTTAAAACAATTTGCAATAAAGGAGAATTTCTCAAGGTTCACATACCATACAATCACATTTTTCCATCATGCACACTATATCACGCATATATATAAAATCACGTGCAATTACATACACCACTCTACTCTCTTCAACTCTGGTGCACTCCTTACTCGCACCAGGCAATAAGATCATGTATGCACTCCCTACTTGCATAAAGCAATATGATCATGTGTGCACTCCCTACTCGCACAAAGCAATATGACCATGTGTGCACTCCCTACTCGCATAATCCCCTGGTCATCATGTGTACATCCTCTACTCGTACATAGTAATATGACCATGTGTGCACTCCTTACTCGCACAATCCCTTGGTCATTAATACACATTATCCATTCATTCATATCATTATCAACATAATAATTGAGCATGTATTCATTTTCTTTACACAATGTACACACTCATAACTTTAAAATAATTGTCAAAAGCTTGTTCCCAGGACTCATTTTTAGATAAGAAGTTGGATATAAATCATTCAAGCATTTCATTTCAACTCAATTAAAATTCCCAAAATAGTTTGAAATGCAAGTTCACTCACAGTATTAGAAGTTCGAAATACTCCTATTCTTGGTCCTCTGGCATAATGTCTTTACCCTTGTTAGAGGGGTCACCACCTATACATAATACATGACACATAATTCAATATATTGTGTCATACCATTATAAATTTACTTCATGCTCTATATGAATGCATGAGGTTGTTCAGACAGTCACTTAAATACAATGTTACACATTGGATCAATTGTGATCGGAATAAAATGGTATTGGCCTAATTCGGTTTATCACCCGATTAATTGGCTAATATGTCCAATTGAACTCCAAATAATTCTATTCTTCTTCCAATACTCCAAATCATCAAACATAATTTAAATAACTTGAAATATGAAAAAATCATCCTCACATTTTCTCTTGGAAAATTTGGCCATGGAGGGTTCACTAACAATATAATTTTTCATGCTTGATTCTCACACAATAAATCATTAATTCCTAACCAAATCACCCAAATTGATTCCAAATATATACTTATTACATTTCCAATATCTCAATTATACCAAAGTGCCTTAATAAGCTAGACTTTTTCATTGTGATTCAACTTGTTTATTAAAGGCACTATACTTAAAAATCACCATTTTTGGTTTCCATCACCATTTTCGGTTTTCATCACCTCAATTCATTAATTCCTACCTAAATAACACAAGATATCACAAAATCTTCACTTCTAGGTTCCTCATGAAATTCGACCATGGTGGGTGAGTGAAGAACATGTGATTTTTCTTACTTGTTTTCATTCCAAACATGATAAAACAACTAAAAACACTAAGATATCTTGAAATCTAACCAAATCAACCATCAAAACTTCTCTCTCTAAATTCGATCAGCCATGAATCCTTCATGAAATCATGTGATTCAACCATGGAAAATGCAAAAAAATGCAAACAAAAGGTAGGTCACAAGCTAGAATTAAGAAATTTCACCTTTGATTACTTGATTCCTTAAATCTAGTGATTTTCTCTTGAAATTTTCACTCTAGGGTTTATTCTTCCTTTTCTCCTATTTGTTCTTCACTTGGCCGGCCATATGAGTGAGTTTGGGAGGCTTTCAATTGACTTTATAAAGGAAAATATTAAATGGACATAAACTTGCCATCTATCACCATATCATTGGACCATGTATAAATACTTAGTAATTAAGCAATTTCTCCCCACCACTGTCACGGCCCAATTTTTAAGCCATGACCGGCGCATGGGCCCAATGAGCATAGCTCACCAAGCCCAAGCAAGCCTATCCATTTACATTGCTTAACGTTTTTATCAACTAATGCATCCATACACATTTCACCGGGTGTGAACATAGCCAAATCACGATGGCATTATCGATTAAAATATACAATGATACACTATGGAAATTAAATACTCACATTTGTATTATGCCAAAATAGTGTCACCTGTTTGCCAACTCATCGTGGCATCAGTAATCCAATGTAACATAACATGACTCCTAGTGGATTTCATTACTTATACATGTCCACATAACATAAGACTTTTGACCGTCAGCGGAGTAACTTTGAATAAAGGTATAGCTATTGAGATGCCATAATACCTACCAAGGACAAACATACATAGACGACTTGATCTAGGCCCCAATTGCTTCTAAATCTGAAAACATGAATTTTTTTAAAACAGTGAGTACAAAACTCAGTGAGCGAACATTATAAGGGAAAAAGTAGTAATAATCAGGAAGTTGAGAACCATGATGCACTGGTTTGAAAACTAGACAATTTACATTCAATTAATATTAAAACCCCTTCCACTTAACCTGAAATTATTAAACATTCAATGATAAAGCAACCATGAAATTACACCAATCATTCTAGCAAGATAGCAAAATCGACGGTTTATCACAAACCGACACAGAACAAAGGTTTCACATAGCATACAAATCACATTTTTCCATCATGCACATTATATCATGCATATATAGATAAAATCACGTGCAATTACATATTCCACACCATTTTTCTCCACTATGCTGCACTCTTTACTCGCACATCATTACCGACATTGCATTACCCACTCCGCACATGCACGGTAGTAATTATCACCACATTGTCATTCAACCGACATGTGCACCGCCCACTCCGCACATGCCCGTTTGTAATTATTACACAATATTGTCATTTAACCGGCATGTGCATTGCCCACTTCGCACGTGCACGGTCACACCAATTTTCACAAAAAAATTCTTACAATACATATCAGCATCATATAGAGGTACATAGATTTATCACAATCATGTTCCACATCACAAAATATTTCACCAAAAGCTTGTTCCCATGGAACCCGTTCTTTTTAAAGAAAAGTTGGATAAAATCATTCAAATGTTTTGCTCAAATACGTTCACATTCCCAAAACAATTTTAAGATGCAAGTTCACTTATAGTATTAGGAGTTCGAAATACTCATATTCTTGGTCCTCTGGCACAATACCCTTTCCCTTGTTAGAGGGCTCACCACCTATACACAATGCACAATAAGCAATTTGCTACATTTGTGCTAAACCGCTATAAAACCAATTCAGGTTTTATATGTATGCATTAGATGGAATGTGAAATATGCGGGTAACCAATTAAATATGGTGTTCAATTGTGTACTTAAATAAATCAGTATTGGCCTCATTTGATTTTTCACCCGATTAATTGGCCAATATACCCAATTCAACTCCAAATAATTCCATTTTTCTTTCATTACTTCTAATTCATCAAATACTAGTCAATTAACATGAAATGTAGCAAAATTACCTTCACATTCCATTTTGAAATATTCAGCCATGGTGGACTTACTAACACTAAAATTTTTCAACTAAATTCTTACACCATAAGTCATTCATTCCTAACCAATTCACTTGAAATAAAAATCAATCCACCATCAATATTCCACAAGTAAGGTTCGGCCATTAAAGAATCCATGAAAAACATGTAATTTTCTCACTTGTTTTTCATACTACACACCACCAAACAACTAAAAACACTAGATTAACATGTTTTCTAACTAAATTAATCATCAAATCCTCTCTCTCTAAAATCGATCAACCTTGAATCCTTCATGCAAACTTAATTCTCAACCGTGGAAATTGAAAAATAATGCATAGGAAAGGTAGATCACTAGCTAAAGTTAAGAAATTTCACCTTTAATGGCTAAATTCCTTGAAATCCACCAATTCTCCTTTGAATTTTCACTCTAGGGTTTTGGTTCTTTCTTTTCTTCTTTTGTTCTTACTTGGCCGACCATGATGAAGAGAATGGGATGGTGTGGGCTGATTTTTTATAGCCAAATAATAAAATAATCTAAACTTGCCATGTGTCATCATTTAATAGGTCATTTTTTTAATACTTATCCTTTAAACTTTATTTCACCACCACATAAAATGTCATAATGAGTAAAATTCATAAATTTGACAAGTGTTGGGTGGTGGAAATTCCACTTTTACCCCTAGGGTGGTAAAATTACCATTTTGCCCCTATGCTCGAAAAAATATCTAGATTACAATTTTTTTTCACTTCTCAACTTCAAATTATACTCCAAATGATCAATCTTAGTTAAAAATTTCATCCCATATTCAAATTTTGCCCTCAGGTGGCAAAATGACCATTTTACCCCTAATCATGAAAATTCCAATTTGACTCCAAATCAATCCTCGAACTCTGAATCACCATTTTAAATCATTCTGGGACTGTAAAATTTTCAATTTCACCTTAAAATCTCTATTTGATCTAGTTCCAGGCTTAAATCAACTTTGTTGTACCTCTAGGTACACTACTGACTTTTTGACGATTTTTCAGGACTTTTCAAGTATACAAGCATGTCATCAAGCACATGAATGACATGGCAAATATTTTATAGTGTTACACCTGACAAGATCTCACAACCACACATAATTATCCATGGTAAAAAATGAAATTCATGGGCTGGACAAGTGTTGGGTGGTGTAAAATTATAATTTTACCTTTGGTTTGCAAAATGACTATTTTGCCCTTATGCTCGAAAAAGGTTAGAATTAAAATTGTTCATTTCTCAAACTTAAATTATGTTCTAAATAGTCAATCTTGGTCAAAAACCTCTTCCAACATTCCAATTTTAACCTCAGGTGGCAAAATGACCATTTTACCCATACGTTATGAAAATTCCAATTTGACTCCAAATCAGTCCTCGAACTCCGAATCACCATATTCAGTCATTCTGGGGTTTTAAAATTCTCAATTTGATCTTAAAATCTCTATTTGGTTTATTTCAAGGCTTAATTCAACTTAGTTGTACCAATAGGTACACTACCGACTTTTTTTGATGATTTTTCAAGGCTTTCCAAGTATACAAGCATGTTATCAAGCACATGCATGACATGGAAAATGTTATATAGTGTTAGGCTTGACAAGATCTCACAAAACCTCTATAAATCTCTTGTGTCTTTTGTGCTTGATTTTCTTACTTGCTCATTATTTCAAAGCTTTCCAACAAAGGACACTCAAAACTCTATTTGCTTGATTTCTAAAGGTTTCTGGTTTTGATTTACAAAAAAGTTTTTATCTAGCACAAAAAGAGAATTTTTCAAAAAAAAAAAAATCAAATACTCAATGCACCCTAATTTTAAGCTTATTCCATTAAGCTCAACAATTCGAACAATTGGTATTAGAGCTTTAATATTAGTTTTGCAAGTTTAAACACTTTAAGAAGGGATCCATAAAAGCTCAAAGGATGTGGTAGTTGCTCTTAAAGTCATTCCCCTAGGTAAGGTGTCAAACCCTGATCTATAAAATAATTATGATGTCATTTGATGCTCAGTAGAATGTTTGCATTTTTGAAAAGTTCGAAAAAATTGTTAAAAGATGATATTGTCCCTGATGCTACCATTAAGTCGATTAAGCCTCGAATGAGTTCAAATAAGGATTTTAAGAGTGAAATCGAGAATTTTATAGTCCAAGAATTACTTAAAATAGTGATTCGGAGTTCGAGGTCCGATTTGGAGTCAATCGAAAAAATTGACCGATTAGAGACAAAACGATCATTTTTCAATTTCAGGACAAAATGGGAATTTTTAATAAAGATTTTGATTTCAAATGACCAAGAATAATTACATGAAATATAATATGATTATTGGAGCATAAAATGAAGTTTAGCAGTGAAAAAGTGTAATTCTCAATATTTTTGGGACACAAGGGTAAAATAGTAATTTTACCACTAAAGGTTAAAACGAGAATTTTTAAAGAAGATTTTGGCCCCATTTGATTTAGATTGATTATTTAGACTAGTTAAAACATAATTTGAGGTTGAAAAGTGGAAAGGAAATGCAATTCCTGTACATTTTGGAGTGTAGGGGTAAAATGGTAATTTTACCATCCGAGGACAAAAATTGAATTTTTGAAAAGATTTTGATCAAATTTAATTATTTGGAATGTGATATGAGTATGAGGAGTGAAAATTATGCATTCTGGCAAACTTTCAATTTTTGAGGTAAAAATGTAATTTTTGAAAAGTTAGGGGCAAAAGTGTAATTTTGGAAAATTTGCTCCACCAAAAATTTGGATGAGCCTAGAAATTTCATGGAAGACATGGATAAGTGAAGAGGATTGAGTGGTAGAAAAAGAAAGTCAAAAAGATGTCTAGAAAAAAAAATAAAGTAATAAAATATTTAAAAGGTAAATAAAATAATAATATTTTATTAAGCCTATTAAAAGGCTTGAAAATTCCAGAATTCTTCATTTGGAGGGTCAGCCAAAACCAGCAGGAGAGAGAGAGAGAAATAAGAACAAACCCTAGAGTCAGAAAATTCAAAGAAAAAGTGTGACTTTTCAAGGAATCAAGTGTTTAAAGGTATGATTTTTCAAGCTTAGCTTAAGATCTATCATTTCCATGCATTTCTCCTTATTTTCCATGGTCAAATTATGTGTTTTGATGATGGATTCAAATCTGATCATATGGGTTTAGAGAGAGAAAGTTGTTAGATTAATTTGATTTTGAACTATGTTAGTGTTTAGTGTTAGTTTAGTATGTTTATGAGTAAAACAACAAGAAAAATATTCATTTTCTCCATGAATTTCTCTAGGCCGAATCTAGCCAATGGTGTGTGAGGATGAGGTTGACTTTATTTTAAGAGAATTGGATGGAAAAATGATGAATTATGAGGTTAGAAATTAAATGAGAATTTTCGGTGCAAAAATTAGAATTTTTACCCACTAGGGGTAAAAGCGTAATTTTTGATCTAGACTGATAAATTGGACCAAATTCACAGTCATTGAGGTATTTTGGATATAATTGGATAATTGTAATTGAAATGAATGGAATTGGAGTTGAATTGGGGATTTTAGGAATTTACACCGTGTATAGGCGAGTTAGGTCGGACATCGCAGTTAAGCGATTGTCTAGACATTTCAAACCCTATCTAGTGCATACGCATGGATAAGAGCCTAAAATAATTTATAATGATTTGACACAAATTATTGAATTTTTGTGTCATGTATTATGGATAGGTGGTGAGTCAATTGTTTCGGATAAGAGACTGCACCCAAGGGTGGAGGATAGGAGTATTTCTACTCCTAATACAAGGAGTAAACTTACTGTCGTCTTAATTATCTAGAGTAGTTTTATTTAATTGTGTGATTTTATAAAAATTGGTTTAATTGAAAATTATTGTGTTTTATGGGAAAAATATGATTTTATAAAATAATTTTATAAATTTTTGAAAATTGAATAATGATTTCAAAAATAGAGTAATTGGAGACCCACACTGTGATTTGTGTTGTTTATCCATAATTTTAAATTAAATGGCTTATGATAAATGTGAGCATGACTGGTTGTTTTTATGATTTGAAGAATATGTGAACTGCTTTGATTTGCCTTGAATGTGTTATGTGGGCCATGTCATGCTATTGTGAATTTTATTGATTGATGGATAATTAAAGTGGGCACTGCAGTGATGGGGGTTCCGTGAGCCATCCTATTTAAAGGGGCACGGTTCCCATTTATTGAGCTTACCTCATTCGGAGAGGCACGTAGGATAACTCCCGAGGTAGGATTTGAGTACACTTCACGATAGCCACCACGTGAAAGTGAGACTCAGCCAACGCCAAGAAACGGCTGTGTTGTCCGAGGTAAAATATATTTGTGTGTGTGTGACAATAAACAGCCTTGGCAGTCTCGGTTAGATGCCTTAGCCGGGGTATCCCCGAGAATGGATTTTTGGCATAGGCCAAGTGTCAGGAGCTTGGAAGAGGGTAGGCAGAGAACCTCTAGTTGAGGTTTCTTGGTACTCCTCTTGCCGAGTACTCTAATAAGCCAACTATTGAAAAGTGCATAAGCCATATTGAGAAATTGATTGAAATATAATTGTTTATATGTGTTGGGATGAATTTCCAAGTGGTGAAATATGTTTTGCGAAGGGATATTTTCATTGTCTCATTTTACTCAGCTTTAGATACTTTAGATGGTATCTGTTTACTCACTGGGATTATATAATCTCACCCTTTCTTCTTATACATTTTTCAGGCTCAGGACAGTTTGTAGATGGTTGAGTAGGATGAGAACTAAGCTCGGAATTGCATTATAGAAAGTAAGAGTTCACAGTCTTACATCCTTTTGGTTAATTGGGGCTTACCTATCATTGCAGATCAAATCTTATATTTTGGTTATCTGTATTGCTATTCATACAATTTTACTTTACTTTCATGTGCAGAAAATTATTTATGAATATTTCTATAAAAATTTATTTTATGAGAAAATAGAATATTTTATTTATTATTTTTGAATAGTACTAGTTGTCAACAATTTGCTTTTAAATGAATGTTTTAGATATCAAAACCTATTTCTAAGTATAAAATATGTGTTTTTCACTTAATTATTACATTTTTAACCTATCTCAAAATTTTTGACGAAAATGATAAAAACGCCCATGTGAGGCAGAAATTAAAATTTTATTGTTTTTGGATGGAAAAATGATCCGTATTGTTTTAAAACATGATTTTTGTAATAGTCAATCACAGGGGAGGTGAGAAACTGATACGAGAACTTTGCTAGGTCTCGATAGGGTACTCGAGAGATGAGTGCCTATCGGGACATCGCGACGGTTGTCACGGACTCGAGGGTGGTTCCGGGTCGTGACAATTCTTGTGTATAAGAGCTTTCGGTTATAAAGTTTTGGGTAATAAAGCTTTTGGTTTTAAAGCTTTTGAATTTTAAAAGTTATTTTTAGAATCCACATTGACACTGCGTGGCCCCGAGTTAAGTTAGGTTAGATTAAATAGGATATGTGCGTCTGCATATAGAGGCTAAGATATGGAAAGGTGTAGCAATGCATTAGTTTTATTATAAAAGTTTGAATTTGGATGGTCGTGAATGACGGGTGAACAACTAAATAATGTGTAAGTAAATGAGCAAGAGAATTATGATTGGTAGGTAATAGTGGAACTCTGATAATTCTATTTTATAAAATTATTTTATTCCAATTTTGTTATTAAATTTTAGCTAAGTCCTTAGTTTTTAATTATAATTTTTTAATTTTTAGTTATTTTTATATTTAGTTTATTTTTAAGTAAGTTATTTAATTTTATGTTATTTCTTTTAATTTGGTTAATATTTATAAGTTTTTATATTTTTGGTAGGACCTAAAGTCATTGGGCTTAATTTTGAAAAGTAAGGTGCTAAAAGATCCAGAAATCTACTTACATATGTTTCAGTTTTTTAGTCATATCTCGAGCTACAGGACTCCAATTTCTGTGATTCTTAGACCATTGGAAAGCTAAGAGACAGAGCTACAACTTTTATGAAGATCACTGTGCTCAGTTCTGCCTCAAAGATAGAGAAAATTACGTTAGAAAGTAGCTAGATGTCTTATACAGGGAATGAAAATTTGTAAAGACTGTTAAGTGATTTTTTGGGCCTCTCATTATGTTTTAAGCCCAATTAAACCCTAGGTCAACTTGGAAAAATTTAGGTTAAGTTTGTTAGTATATATAGGATATTTTAAGACTTGAGAGAAAAAACCTTTGGAGATTAAAGAAGCTAGAAGTTGAAGCGGAAACCCGGAGATCAGAGCAGCAATTATTTTGTTTTCTTCCTTAGCTTTTATTCTTCTTGTTATTTTCAATGGTTGAACTTTATACAATGTTATTTGATTTTACAATTATGAGTAGCTAATTTTCTTTTTCTAGGATTGCAATTGAACTCACATGTAGTCTAAGTTTTTAATCTTTTTCTTACTTATTTTCAATGGGAATTGAATTGTTTATTTCAATTTGTTCTTAATGCTTTTAATTGCCTGATCACCAATTAAATTGATTTAGGAACCTAAACAAACTTGGGAGAGGGAGTTTAGAGTAGACTAAAATTAGGATAGCATATGATCATGTTAAATGATTTGCGTATAGGATAGGGATATACCTATAGGCCATATGTAGCCAGATTAGAGCCTGAACTTAATGAGTCTGTTTTAATTTCAAATCACATAGGGATATAGTGTTTTGGTTAAAATAGATATTTTTATAGGACGAGTCGGGAGACCTTTATAAATAATTTAGGACTCTAGGTTAACAATTCAACCCATTGAAATAAGTTAAGGATGAGAGGTAAAATTTAGATGAAGTGTGAGGGATATTGTAATCCTAGGCTTGTTTAATCTGATATTTTCTCCAGTTGTTATTATTTTGATTTTTCTTGTTATTTTAAATTCTAGTTTATTAGTTTTAATTAATTAATTAATTTGGATTATTTGGATAAAATTAAATTGTTTTAATTTTAGTAATTAGTAAAGTTTTAGATCAATTCTCTGTGGGAACGATATTCTACTTGCTAATATACTGTCTATTCGATACGTATACTTGCATAGTGGATTTTTAACTGACAAACTCTAACAATGAGATGATGTTCACTGCTTTAAGCATTGAACTAAGGTTATGGACTTGTATCCACTTTGTGAATACCTTGATGACATAGTTCAAGAGATATCCTAATATGAGAAACATGGAAGCTCAAAGGAGAAAAAAGGCTATATAGTCAAGATGAGACTCGTGATCAATATGTCACATAAATATGGAGATGAATTGCGAACATATCAGGATGTCTGGAAATGATATGCTTGGAATATGAAAGAGCAAAAAAGTGTTTAAATGATTCAAAGATGTTTAGACTCCCTTAGAAAATTTTAAATTATACGTGATGAGTGTAATATAGATGATTTTGAAATTCGTCAAGAAACCAAACGGCTAAGTCATAGGTTAAGTAATATTCATATTGACATTGAAAGGTATTTGAGGGGAATATAATTTTGAGTCTTGCAATTTCGAGTGCAAGTTGTAAGTGGATAGAGATGTTCCCTTCGGGGAGGGAAATTTTAAAAGGTCTAAGATCCAAAGCTTGGCAAGAAGGTTCCGCATGGACCTGTCGTGTCACTGCGAGGCGTGACAGAAACGAGTAAGTCAAGTAATGGGGATCTAGACATAATTATACATTGGAATGAACCCTGAGGGGAAATGCCACACAAAAGTAACTTGGAAAAAGGAGAATTAAGTTATGATCAGGTTAAAGAATGGAACAAAATACGATTAAAGTTAATTGTGATGAGAAAGACAGATAAAGAAAATTCTTAGTATATAGTGGAAATTTGAAATTCGAAAATACTTGAGGTATGAATGATTTGAATAAATTTAAGTCTTAAGTGGCAAACCAATACCCGAATATAGATAGAATACAATATAGTTAAGAAGCATGAAAAATAACCGAAGAAAAGTGGATACCTAATTGTGCATGTATATATAGACATGTGGAGTCGATAATACAATCAATCAAAGTAAAGAATTATTAGTGGTAATTCATGATTTAAACTCGATATGTGTATAATTGGTGAGTTATATGGATAGTATAATAATAAAAGGTCCCATCGAAAGTCGGGCTATGTGGGAAGGTGTGTGGAATGCCATGAGTTAATAAAATGCTTTGTGGTATAAGTTGATATTTGTCTAAGTGAATAATTGATGATGAAAGTATTGGGGACGTGGAGTGAAAGTAGAGTCTTGCTTATGGCTTGTGACTGCAACACATGTCATAAACATGAGGCTACCTGAACTCCTGTTCCTAGTAACTTATCTTTTCGCTAATGTTATGCAAGGGATCAAAAGATTAGATGTGAAATTAGTAGCTTGAGGTTAAATGACTTGGAGATGTCGGATCTATTCAAAGGATCATATAGAGTTTTATAGAAGAGTGATATACATAAGGAAGTATAAAATGTGATTGAAATCGACATGATTGATATAGAATAATGGTTCAACTTTGATAGTAATAATAAAAGCATGTTTGGAGTCTTGATATAAAAGAATCACGATTAAGAAGGTTATTGCTAATGTAATTTGAAAGGATGAGAATAGACATAAGAAAAGCACTTAAGTTAAAAAGGAGATGACAGGAGATGTGGAACATTGGATAAATGACTAACACCCCCATCTTTTCTTGAAGCTCGATAAGTGAAATTTTTAGGACAAAATTTTATTTTAAGGGGGGTAGTGTTGTCAAACCCTGATCTATAAAATAATTATGACGTCATTTAGATGCTCAGTAGAATGTTTGCATATTTGGGAAGTTCGAGAAAATCGTTAAAAGACGATATTGTCCCTAATGCTACCATTAAGTCGATTAAGCCTCGAATGAGTTCAAATAAGTATTTTAAGAGTGAAATCGAGAATTTCACAGTTCAGGGATTACTTAAAACAGTGATTCGGAGTTCGAGGTCCGATTTGGAGTCAATCGGGAAAATTGACCGATTAAGGATAAAACGATCATTTTTCAATTTCAGGACAACATGGGGAATTTTAATAAAGATTTTGATTTCAAATGACCAAGAATAATTACATGGAATATAATATGATTATTGGAGCATAAAATGAAGTTTAGTAGTGAAAAAGTGTAATTCTCGATATTTTTGAGATACAAGGGTAAAATAGTAATTTTACCACTAAAGGTCAAAACGAGAATTTTTAAAGAAGATTTTAGCCCCATTTGATTTAGATTGATTATTTAGACTAGTTAAAACATAATTTGAGGTTGAAAAGTGGAAAGGAAATGCAATTTCGGTACATTTTGGAGTGTAGGGGTAAAATGGTAATTTTACCATCTCGGGACAGAAATTGAATTTTTGAAAAGATTTTGATCAAATTTAATTATTTGGAGTGTTATATGAGTATGAGGAGTGAAAATTATGCATTTTGGCAAATTTTCAATTTTGAGGTAAAAATGTAATTTTTGAAAAGTTAAGGGCAAAAGTGTAATTTTGAAAAATTTGCTCCACCAAAAATTTGGATGAGCCTAGAAATTTCATGGAAGACATGGATAAGTGCAGAGGATTGAGTAGTAGAAAAAGAAAGTCAAAAAGATGTCTAGAAAAAAAATAAAGTAATAAAATATTTAAAAGGTAAATAAAATAATAATATTTTATTAAGCCTATTAAAAGGCTTGAAAATTCCAGAATTCTTCATTTGGAGGGTCAGCCAAAACCAGCAGGAGAGAGAGAGAAATAAGAACAAACCCTAAAGTCAGAAAATTCAAAGAAAAAGTGTGATTTTCCAAGGAATCAAGTGTTTAAAGGTATGATTTTTCAAGCTTAGCTTAAGATCTATCATTTCCATGCATTTCTCCTTATTTTCCATGGTCAAATTATGTGTTTTGATGATGGATTCAAATCTGATCATATGGGTTTAGAGAGAGAAAGTTGTTAGATTAATTTGATTTTGAACTATGTTAGTGTTTAGTGTTAGTTTATCATGTTTATGAGTAAAACAACAAGAAAAATATTCATTTTCTCCATGAATTTCTCTAGGCCGAATCTAGCCAATGGTGTGTGAGGATGAGGTTGACTTTATTTTAAGAGAATTGGATGGAAAAATGATGAATTATGAGGTTGGAAATTAAATGAGAATTTTCGGTGCAAAAATAGAAATTTTTACTCACTAGGGGTAAAAGCGTAATTTTTGGTCCAGATTGGTAAATTGGACCAAATTCACAGTCATTGAGGTATTGTGGATATAATTGGATAATTGTAATTGAAATGGATGGAATTGGAGTTGAATTGGGGATTTTAGGAATTTACACCGTGTATAGGCGAGTTAGGTCGGACACCGCAATTAAGCGATTGTCCAGACATTTCAAACCCTATCTAGTGCATACGCATGGATAAGAGCCTGAAATAATTTATAATGATTTGACACAAATTATTGAATTTTTGTGTCATGTATTATGGATAGGTGGTGAGTCAATTGTTTCGGATAAGAGACTGCACTCGAGGGAGGAAGATAGAAGTATGTCTACTTATAATACAGTGAGTAAACTTACTATCGTCTTAATTATCTAGAATAGTTTTATTTAATTATGTGATTTTATGAAAAATGGTTTAATTGAAAAATTATTGTGTTTTATGGGAAAATATGATTTTATAAAATAATTTTATAAATTTCTGAAAATTGAATAATGATTTCAAAAATAGAGTAATTGGAGACCCACACTGTGATTTGTGTTGTTTATCCATAATTTTAAATTAAATGGCTTATGATAAATGTGAGCATGACTGGTTGTTTTTATGATTTGAAGAATATGTGAACAACTTTGATTTGCCTTGAATATGTTATGTGGGCCATGTCATGCTATTATGATTTTTATTGATTGGTGGATAATTAAAGTGGGCACTACAGAGATGGGGGTTTCGTGGGCTAGCCTATTTAGAGGGGCACAGTTCCCATTTATTGAGCTTACCTCGTTCGGAGAGGCGCATTTGATAACTCCCGAGGTAGGATTTGAGTACACTCACGCTAGCCACCACGTGAAAGTGAGACTCAGCCAACACCAAGGAACGACTGTGTTGTCCGAGGTAAAATATGTTTGTGTGTGTGTGACAATAAACAGCCTTGGCAGTCTTGGTTAGATGCCTCGACCGAGGTATCCCCGATAATGGATTTTTGGCATAGGCCAAGCAGTAGGAGCTTGGAAGAGGACAAACAGAGAGCCTCTAGTTGAGGTTTCTTGGTACGCCTCTTGCCGAGTACTCTGATAAGCCAAGTGTTGAAAAGTGCATAAGCCATATTGAGAAATTGATTGAAATATAATTATTTATATGGGTTAGGATGAATTTCCAAGTGGTGAAATATGTTTTACAAAGGGATATTTTCATTGTCTCCTTTTACTCGGCTTTAGATACTTTAGATGGTATCTGTTTACTCACTGGGATTATATAATCTCACCCTTTCTTCCTATACATTTTTCAGGCTTAGGACAGTTTGTAGATAGTCGAGTAGGACGAGAACTATGCTCGAAATTGCATTATAGAAAGTAAGAGTTCACAATCTTACATCCTCTTAGTTAATTGGGGCCCACATGTCATTGCAGATCAAATCTTATATTTTGGTAATCTGTATTGCTATTCATACAATTTTACTTTACTTTCATGTGCGGAAAATTATTTATGAATATTTCTATAAAAATTTATTTTATGAGAAAATAGAATGTTTTATTTATTATTTTTGAATAGTACTAGTTATCAACAATTTGCTTTTGAATGAACGTTTTAGATATCAAAACCTATTTCTAAGTATAAAATATGTGTTTTTCACTTAATTATTACATTTTTTGCCTATCTCGAATTTTTTGACGAAAATGACGAAACCGCCCATGTGAGGCAAAAATTAAAATTTTATTATTTTTAGACGGAAAAATGATCCGTATTGTTTTAAAACATGATTTTTGTAACGGTCAATCACAAGGGAGGTGAGAAACTGATACGAGAGCCTTACGAGGTCTCGATAAGGTACTCGAGAGATGAGTGCCTATCGGGACATCGCAGCGGTTGTCACGGACTCGAAAGTGGTTCCGAGTCGTGACATAAAGGGTAATCTCTTATAAGACCTCCTTTGTTTAATGCTAAAAATTATTAGTGTTGGAAAAAGAGGATGGAAATGCTTATTGAAGCTCATGATCTTGATGTTTGGACTATTATTTTATAAGGTCCTCATGTTCTAATTAAGACTGTAGATGGCAAAGAAGTGCCAAAACCTAGGAAATATTGGGATGACAAAGATAGAAAGCTTGTATAGATCAATGCTAAAGTTGTAATACTTTATACTATGTATTAGGACTAGAAGAGTTTAATAAGGTGTCCATGTATGAAAATGCAAAAGAAATTTAGGATACAATAGAGACATTGCATGAAGGTACAACTCAAGTCAAGGAGTTAAAACTAAGATTACTTACACATGACTATGAATTGTTAGGTATTTGTGCAAGAACAAAGTAAGAAAGCAAGAGACATTGAAAAAAGTTCAAGATCAAAAGCTTCATTCATTAGTTTTTTCTCTACTTCTATATTTCTCTTAATTTCGTTGACTTGGATTCATGGATAAATTTCTTTAAAAGATGTTTTATTTGAATATTATGGGCTAAATTATTTTTCTAGAATTGTGTTGGAATTCAATATGTAGTCTGAATATTAGTTTCTATTTTATTTATCATGAATGGTGCTAGTTAAAATTTCACTACACAAGTATACATATCAAATAGACAGTATATTAGCAAGCAGAGTATTGATCCCACTGGGAATTGATCTAAAATTTTACTAAGTACTAAAATTAGAACAATTTAATCTTATCTAAACTATCAAAATTAATTAATTAACTAAAATTTAAACTAACAAGAAAAAATCAAAATAATAATAACTTGAGAAAATATCAAATCAAACAAGCCTAGGATTACAATATCCCTCACACTTCATATAAATCTTACCTCTCTTCCTTAACTTATTTCAATGGGTTGAATTGCTAACCTAGAGTCCTAAATTATTTATAAGGGTCTCCCAACTCATCATATAAAAATATCTATTTTACCCAAAACACTATATCCCTATGTGAATTGAAATTAAAACAGACTCATTAAGTTCAGGCTCTAATCTGGCTATATATGGCCTATAGGTATATCCTTATCCTATACGCAAATCAAATAATATGATTATATGTTATCCCAATTTTAGTATACTCTAAACTTCCTTTCCCAAGTTTGTTTAGGTTCCTAAATCAATTTAATTGGTGGCCAAGTAATTAAAAACGTTAAGAATAAATTGGAATAAACAATTCAATTCCCATTGAAGATAAGCAATAAAGAGATTAAAAATTCAGATTACATGTGAGTTCAATTGCAATCCTAGAAAACAAATTAGCCACACATGATTAAAAAAATAAATAACATTATAATAAATTCAACCATTGGGAGTAACAAGAGAAATAAAAGCCAAGGAAGAAAACAAAACAATATTTGTCGTCTTGATATTCAAGTTTTAGCCTCAGCTTCTAGCTTCTTGAATCTCCAAAGGTTCCCCTTTTAATGTTCTTCAAAATATCCTATTTATACTAATAGACTTAACTTAGAATTGCCTTAAGTTGACCTAGGGTTTAATTGGGCTTAAAAACATAATAAGAGGCCCAAAAGATCACTTGTCAATCTTTACAAATTTCCATTCCCGGCACAAAACGTCCAGCCATTTTCAAATAAGATTTTCTCTATCTTCAAAGTAGAACTGGGTAAAGTGATCTCATGAAAGTTGTAGCTCTGTCTCTTAACTCTCCAATGGTCAAAGAAATGCAGCAATCGGAGTTCTGTAGCTCGAGATATGTTCAAAACACTAAAGCATAGGCAAGTAGACTTTTGGGTCTTTCAGCACCTTACTTTCCAAAATTAAGCCTAATTACTTTAGTTCCTACCAAAAATATAAAAACTAATAAATATTAACTAAATTAAAAGAAATAGTATAAAATTAAAATAACTCACTTTAAAATAAACTAAATATAAAAACAACTAACAAATAAGTAAATTACAATTGAAAATTGAGGACTTAGCTAATATTTAATAACAAAATTGAACTAAAATAATTCTATAAAATAGAATTATCACACCCCCAAACTTAAAATTTTGCTAGTCCTTGAGCAAAAGAAAAGAATCACAAAAAGAAAACTAAACATAAAAATCCTTGAACGAGAGATAGAAGTACCAGCTCATGATTTCTCAATTTTTCCTCAGAAATTAACTCAAATTTCAACTTGAGGTAACATACAACTAATTCTTAAATTCATGCATCAATTCAAGTGAAAACTTATTTTTCAAATGGACTTCCATGTGTGTGTGTGAATGCTCTTTTACAAAGAATATCATGTAATTTAAATTAGTTTATGCCAAATCTATGTATAGATTAGTACTAAGATCCCATAAGTTTGCTTTTCATCTCTCTCTCCACTAATGTAGATTAACACTTATTCAATGATGAATAGGTCTTTATGAAGCTTGTAATGCACGACTAGGGTCAAGGTATGATAAAAAGATATATTTAGGCTCAAATTCACTTTAAGCATTTAATCAATCCAGGACACATAAAGAGCTCAAAATTTTTTTTTTTTATATATAACACCCCCAAACTTGAAGTAAACTTTCCTTTGTACCACACATTGTTTTCTTTTCTTTTTTTATATACTTTTCAACCCCCAAACTTATGATTGACAATTATAAACAAGGGGTAATTTTGCTAACAACCATCATTTTTTTTTCTTTGTTCACCTTTCTCCCTAAATTTATTCTTGAAGCTAAAATCATTCTTTAGAAAGATTAAAATACTTAAAGGGTGAAAGGTTCAAACTGTTTGATTTAAATAGATAGGCCATGGCTAACATAATTGTGTAATTACAAAGAAAAGGTAAATTAGGCTCAAAAAGGGTGACTAAGGATAAATATAATAAGGTAGGCTCAAAAGGCTTAAACGATCCAAAGATGGCCTAAATCACTTCCTATCCTAAATGTTATCTAAGATTTCGCCTCGAGAGAGAATCAAACAAATTCTAGAATTCTTGACTTCACTATACTTTTTCATCAACATAAACTTCTCTAAATCACATAAAAATTTTAAGTAAAAGAGTATAGTGCTCAAATTATTGGAAGTCACATTCTAAAATAAAGCTAACACAAGAATATTACATAAAATTAGATCATAACTATATGCTTCCCAAAAGCTAAGAATCAAAAGATAATTAAAATATCATCTTAGGATTGGGACAATCATGAATAAAGTGCAACTATCTCAAATATATATATTTTTTGAAACACAAATAAAACATGCAAAACATAAATAAACATACAAGACAAAATTCTAAACCAAAGCTAACTAAACATAATGAAAAAAAAAAATTAAACCGACAAAATTTAAAACCATTAAATTCTAAACCACTCCCCCAAACTTAAATTGCACATTGTCCTCAATGTGAAAAGCTAATATATATATATATATATATATAAGAAATTAAACTCCCTTATCATGGTGGTAGTGCCTTAAAAGCTTTAATTTTCTTTCTCCTCATCTTCAAGCTTTCCAAATCTGCATACACAACAAAACAAGCTAGGGAGAGGTTATAACTACTTATTTACATAGAAAAACAAAAAGTAACTAAAATAACAACTAAATCTAAAAAGATATAGCATGAGTTGCCTCTCAAGAAGTGCTTCTTTATAGTCATTAGCTTGACTTTGGTTGAGGTCTTTATTCATCCTTTAAGAAGGTTTGAGTTTGCATGGAAAAAATTTGAGGTGTGCGTCAGTTAAAAATCCACTACGCAAGTATACGTATCGAATAGACAGTATATTAGCAAGTAGAGTATCGTTCCCATGGAGAATTAATCTAAAACTTTACTAATTACTAAAATTAAAACAATTTAATTTTATCCAAATAATCTAAATTAATTTAATTAAAACTAATAAACTAGAATTTAAAATAACGAGAAAAATCAAAATAATAAGAACTGGAGAAAATATCATATTAAACAAGCCTAGGATTACAATATCCCTCATACTTCATCTAAATTTTACCTCTCATCCTTAACTTATTTCAATGGGTTGAATTGCTAACCTAGAGCCCTAAATTATTTATAAGGGTCTCCCGACTCGTCCTATAAAAATATCTATTTTAACCAAAACACTATATCCCTATGTGATTTGAAATTAAAACAGACTCATTAAGTTCAGGCTCTAATCTGGCTACATATGGCCTATAGGTATATCCCTATCCTATACGCAAATCATTTAACATGATCATATGCTATCCCAATTTTAGTTTACTCTAAACTCCCTCTCCCAAGTTTGTTTAGGTTCCTAAATCAATTTAATTGGTGATTAGGCAATTAAAAGCATTAAGAACAAATTGAAATAAACAATTCAATTCCCATTGAAAATAAGTAAGAAAAAGATTAAAAACTTAGACTACATGTGAGTTCAATTGCAATCCTAGAAAAAGAAAATTAGCTACTCATAATTGCAAAATCAAATAACATTATATAAAGTTCAACAATTGAAAATAACAAGAAGAAAAAAAGCTAAGGAAGAAAACAAAATAGTTACTGCTCTGATCTCCGGGTTTCCGCTTCAACTTCTAGCTTCTTGAATCTCCAAAAGTTCTCTCTCTAAAATTCTTCAAAAACATTCTATTTATACTAACAAACTTAACCTAAACTTCCTTAAGTTGACCTAGGGTTTAATTGCGCTTAAAAACATAATGACAAGCCCAAAAATCACTTGTTAGTCTTTACAAATTTCCATTCCCGACACAGTACGTCTAGAAACTTTCCGATGCGATTTTCTCTATCTTCAAAGCAGAACTGGGTAAAGTGATCTTCATAAAAGTTGTAGCTCTGTCTCTTAGCTTTCCAATGGTCTAAGAATCGCAGCAATTGGAGTTCTGTAACTTGAGATATGGCTAAAACACTAAAGTATATGCAAGCATATTTCTAGATCTTTCAGCACCTTACTTTCCAAAATTAAACCCAATGACTTTAGGTCCTACCAAAAATATAAAAACTAATAAATATTAACCAAATTAAAAGAAATAACATAAAAATAAAGAACTTACTTAAAAATAAACTAAATATAAAAATAACTAAAAATTAAGAAATTATAATTAAAAACTAAGGACTTAGCTAAAATTTAATAACAAAATTGGAATAAAATAATTCTATAAAATAGAATTATCACACCCCCAAACTTAAGATTTTGCTAGTCCTCGAGCAAAAGAAAAGAATCAGAAAAAGAAAACGCAAACATGAAAATCCTTGAACGAGAGATAGAAATACCAAATCATGATTTCTCAATTTTTCCTCAGAAATTAACTCAAATTCTAGCTTAAGGTAACATACAACTAATCCTTAAATTCATGTATCAATTCAAGCGAAACTTTATTTTTCCGAATGGACTTCCGTGTGTGTGTGAATGCTCTTTTACAAAGAATATCATGCAATTCAAATTAGTTTATGCCAAATGTAAGCATAGATTAGTACTTGGATCCCATAAGTTTGCTTTTCATCTCTCTCTCCACTAATGTAGATTAACACTTATTCAAGAATCAATAGGTCTTTATCAAGCTTGTAATGTAAGGCTAGGGTCAAGGTATGATAAAGGATATATTTAGGCTCAAATTCACCCTAAGCACTTAATCAATCTAAGACACATAAAGAGCTCAAGTTTTTTTTTTTTAGCACCCTCAAACTTGAAGTAAACTTTCCTTTGTAACACTCATTGCTTTCTTTTCTTTCTCTTTTTTTTTTTCAACCCCCAACTTATTTTTGACAATTATAACAAAGGGTAATTTTTCCAACAACCTTCCTCATATTTTTTTTTCACACCTTTCTTCCTCAATTTATTTTTGAAGCTCAAATCATTCCTTAAAAAGATTAAAATACTTAGAGGGTGAAAGGTTCAAATTGCTGGATTTAAATAGAAAGGTCATAGCTAACATTATTAGGTCATTACAAAGAAAAGGTAAATTAGGCTCAAAAAGGGTGACTAAGGATAAATATAACCAAGTAGGCTCAAAAAGGCTCAAACGATCCAAAAATGGCCTAAATCACTTCCTATCCTAAGTGTTATCTAAGATTTCGCCTCGAGAAAGAATCAAACAAATTCTAGAATTTTTTATTTCACTATACTTTTTCATCAACATAAATTTTCTCTGAATCACATAAAAATTCCAAGTAAAAGAGTACAGTGCTCAATTTATTGGAAGTCACACTCTAAAATAAAATTAACACAAAAATATCACATAAAATTAAATCATAACTATATGCTTCCCAAAAGCTGAGAATCCAAAGATAATTAACATATCATCCTAGGATTGGGACAATCATGAATAAGGTGCAACTATCTCAAAATTTTTTTTTTTTTAAACACAAATGAAACATGCAAAACATGCAAAATAGAAACATGCAAGACAAATTCTAAATCAAAGCTAACAAAACATTAAAAAATTTCGATGCTACCCCCAAACTGAGAATAAACATTGTCCTCAATGTGATAAAAGAAAATAAAGAAAAAGGACAAGAATACTCCCCTAACTCCGAAGCGGCAGACTACAAATCTTCGGCATCGTTACCTCCAAGATCATCGTCAGAATCAGAGTCTGTAGGCAACGAAGGAAACATAGTCATATCCATCCCAATGTAGGCACCATAAGCTCTCATCATCTGTTCAATTGCCCGATTTTGCCTTTCTTGACTATCTAAGCGACGATCAATACGCTCCATCCATTGAGCGATACTGCGTGTGGGCATGGCTTGGGAGGTTGGAGGAACAGGTTATGAAGATGAAGGGGCGGCCTGAGAAGAACTACCAGCGATCGGTGCAGATGGCTCGAATCGTTGCAGAATACTCATGGTAATTGGAAGTTTTGGTTGTTGCAATTCTTCGCCATCGCTCCAAGACACACCAGCTTTCGCACATAAAGCAGTAATTAAGGAAGGGAAACCGATACCATCTCGTTCTGTGCGGCCCGTATGTAAGATGGCATGCGAGATAACCTTACCAATATCAATAGACTTATGTGTGACAATGGCATAGATAAGCACTGCACGATCCCTCGTGACATCACTGATATGAGTGGAAGGGAGCAACCGTGCCGCTACAAAATGCAACCAAGCCTTGGACTCTGTTTTCATGGCACTGCGTTTAAATGACACTGGCTCCCCATGTGATGTTTTCCATTGCGCTCCCTCAACACACAATGTCGATATAATCTCATGACAGTCTTGATGATCTCCCAAATATTGCTCGTATTCATCATTCTCGATATTTAGGTCCCAAAAAATGCATTGATAGCCTGGCTGTGAAAAGGTACTCGTTTACCATGGACAAATGCTACATTATCAACATGCTCGACCGCATTGGCATAAAATTCTCGAACTACAAGTACTACTGCGGCTTCAGGTTGAGTGGTAAATGTGAGCCAATGTCTATCATGAAGCATGTCAAAAATCTTCTGGTAGGGTAAGGGAGGAATATCGATTCCTCGTTCAGGAATGGGCACTTTGTTGATCAAGGACGTGTGATATCGCTCCGAGGCTTCAGCAGAGACGAATTTCGTTCTATCAAAAGACCCACTGGAACTTGCTTTGGATCTTTTTGGTGCCATTCCTAAAAAAATTAATTCTCAAAATAAGTCCAAAGGAAAAGAATAATAATAACTGCAAGTACTGTTGCATAAGCATGTAAATGTAAAGGTCCCACAATCACGAAGTGAAGTACTTTCTGTCCGATTTAACAACCTACATTCCAAAAGTGCATTGACAACCTCACTAAGATGCAAACAGCATTCAGGTAGTCTTCTTATAATCAAATTCGACACAATGCACAAGCCAACATAAAAATAAAAATAATTCTTGGCCAATGTACGCATGCAAAATGATCAACCATGGCATGAGTTGCACCAACAACTCCAGAATGTATTCCTACGGGCTAATCCAAACATCAACAGTTAAACACAATATTAAACCATAGGTTCCTTCACCAACCAAGCAGTTAACAATTATAGTGGTAGCATATAAAGTCCAGGAATGCATGGAATGAGTGAAACGAATTAAGCATGAAAAACCACTACACTCAAAGCCTAAAGTAATGGGAAATAGAAAAAAAAACATCCACAAACCTGCACAATGGAAACATTGAATGGGCAAAGAGTACCTTTTTTTTTTTAAATTTGTAGAGAGAGAAAGAGTGTGTGTGTGTGAGAGAAGGAGAGAGAAAGCTTACTTGGAGGGAGGAGTGAGGGTGGTGGGTGCAAGAGTGGAATGGAAACTCAACGAAAAAAAAAAACTAAGTAGAAATAATGTGTAAAAACAAAACTTGAGTGAAAAGGAGAGAGAGAGAGAGAGAGTTGCAGAAAAATAATGGAAGGAGAAGGGGAATAGGCGGCAGAAAGAGAGAAAGAGAAAAGTAAAAAGTGAAAGAAAAATAAGAAGGGTTTGGTGTGGCTGCAAAGGAGAAGGAAGAAATAAAAAAATAAAATAAAGTATGAAAAAGGGGTTGACTGTTGAAAAGAAGAAAGAAGAAGCAGAAAAAGAAAAAAAAAATTTTTTTTTGACTGGGGTGGGGCCCATTGCTGCGGCAGCCTGATGCGCACTGCTGTGCGCATCGGATTTGAGCGCCACGGCTCTGGGGCTCCGCGGCTCTAGTTTCTTCCAGCACCGCGGCCTTCGTTTAAGGGCCGTGGCTCTCAAACGTTTTGTATGTGCTGCTCTGGCAGCACATTTGAGGGCCGCGGCTCTGATGCCTTTTATTTTTTATTTTTTATTTTTTGAAATTTTTTTTTTTGAAATTTTTTTTTTGAAATTTTGGTTTGAACCCAATTTCCTGCAAAAGAGACATGAAAAAGAAAAATTAGAATAAACTAAAATAAAACTCATGAAATAAAATAATGATGAAAATAAATAAATAAGGTTGAGGAACTTGGGTTGCCTCCCAAGAAGCGCTTCATTTATAGTCTTCGGCTGGACTGTAGCGGACTCTAGGTCGTGTCAAGCAAGTGAATTGAGGACTTTTGACGATTAATTTCACCTCCCCAATAATGCTTCAATCTTTGTCCGTTGACCTTAAATTTTTGACCATCTGTCCCTTGAACTTCGATCGCTCCATGTGGAAATACCTCATTGACAAGAAACGGACCAGACCATCTTGATTTGAGCTTTCCCGGGAATAGCTTCAAACGAGAGTTATAAAGCAACACTGATTGTCCCGGTTCAAAGCTTCTTTCCACTATCTTCTTATCATGCCATTGTTTTGTTTTCTCTTTGTAGAGTTTGGCATTCTCATAAGCTTGAAGGCGAAATTCATCAAGTTCATTTAATTGCAATAACCTTTTCTCACCTGCCGCTCGTAAATCAAAGTTCAACTTCTTCACAGCCCAAAAAGCATTATGCTCAAGTTCCACCGGTAAGTGACAAGCTTTGCCAAAGATCATCTTGTAAGGAGACATGCCAATCGGAGTCTTATAAGCCGTCCTATATGCCCATAATGCATTATCTAATCTTTTTGACCAATCTTTTCTTGTGGGACATACAGTTTTTTCCAAAATCCTCTTGATTTCTCTGTTTGAAACCTCCGCTTGGCCACTGGTTTGAGGATGGTACGCAGTTGAAACCTTGTGTTTAACTCCATACTTCGCTAAAAGTGCATCAAAATACTTGTTGCAAAAGTGACTTCCCTCATCACTAATAATTGCCCTCGAAGTGCCAAATCGAGTGAAAATATTTTTCTTCATGAAATTGATCACTATCTTTGAATCATTATGCGGAAAAGCTGCCGCTTCAACCCACTTGGAGACATAATCAACAGCAAGCAAAATGTATTTGTTGTTGTTTGAAGATATGAAAGGACCCATGAAGTCAATACCCCATACATCAAAAATTTCAATCTCCATGATGTTGTTGAGAGGCATCTCATGTCGCCTTGAGATGTTGCCCACTCTTTGGCACCTGTCACAATGCAAAACAAAATTGTGAGCATCCTTAAATAATGTAGGCCAATACAAACCTGATTGGAGGACTTTAGCAGCAGTCCTTGTCCCTCCAAAGTGTCCTCTATAATATGAAGAATGACAGTGGTGAAGCACACTTTGAATCTCTTCTTCTGAAACACATTTTCTAAAGATCTGGTCTTTACACTACTTAAACAAGTAAGGCTCATCCCAAAAATAAAATTTGACATCATGCAAAAATTTCTTTTTCTGATGAAAATTTAACTCAGGGGGAATGACATTGCTTACCAAATAATTCACAAAATCAGCATACCAAGGAAGTGATTTCTTACCAACTTGAAGGATTTGTTCATCAGGAAAAGTCTCCTTGATTAAGGTGGAATCCTTACCTTGAGCTTCAATCTCCAATCGTGAAAGGTGGTCAGCCACTTGATTTTCTGTTCCTTTTCTGTCACAAATCTCGAGATCAAATTCTTGGAGCAAGAGAATCCACCTTATCAATCTTGGTTTCGCATCCTTTTTGGCAATCAAATATTTGATAGCTGAATGGTCAGTGTACACTATCACCTTTGTCCTCACAAGATAGGAGCAAAATTTGTCAAAAGCGAAAACTACAGCCAAGAGCTTTTTTTCTGTTGTGGTATAATTTTTCTAGGCATCATTCAAAGTCTTGCTAGCATAATAGATTGAATGAAAGACTCTATCCTTCCTTTGTCCCAAAACAGCTCCCACCGCATAATCACTTGCATCACACATTAGTTCTAAAGGGAGAGTCCAATCGGGACTAATTATAATAGGTGCAGATATTAATCTCTTCTTCAAATCATCAAAAGCAACAAGACACTCATTATCAAACTTAAATGGCACATCTTTCTCCAATAAATTGCAAAGTGGTTTAGAAATTTTTGAAAAGTCTTTAATAAATCTTCTATAAAAGCCAGCATGACCAAGAAAACTTCTAATACCTTTGACATTTATTGGAGGTGGTAGTTTTTCAATTGCTTCAATTTTCTCAATGCCCCTACTAGAGATCTTGTGCCCAAAGACAATACCTTCTCGTACCATGAAGTGACATTTCTCCCAATTGAGCACCAGATTCGTTTCTTCACATCTCTTGAGTACCCTAGCAAGATTCAAAAGACAATCATCAAAATTATTCCCAAAAACAGAAAAATCATCCATAAATACCTCCAAGCACTTTTCCACCATGTCTGTGAATATGGCCATCATACATCTCTGAAAGGTGGCAGGTGCATTACATAATCCAAATGGCATTCTTCTAAAAGCAAAGGTGCCATAAGGACATGTAAATGTAGTCTTCTCTTGATCTTCAAGAGCAATAGCAATTTGGTTGTAACCAGAATAACCATCAAGAAAACAATAATATTCCCTACCAGCCAAGCGGTCCAACATTTGATCAATGAATGGAAGAGGGAAATGATCTTTCCTTGTAGCTTTGTTGAGTTTGCGGTAGTCCATGCACACTCTCCATCCAGTCACAGTTCTTGTTGGAATGAGCTCATTATTATCATTGGTAACCACAGTCATTCCTCCTTTCTTAGGAACACATTGAACTGGACTTACCCATGAACTATCAGAGATAGGATAAACTATTCCAGCATCCAACCACTTGATGATTTCCTTTTTAACTACTTCCTTCATGATAGGATTCAATCTTCTTTGTTGCTCAATTGCGGCTTTGTGATTTTCCTCAAGGAGAATTTTGTGCATGCAAATAGAAGGGCTAATTCCTTTTATATCAGCTATGGTCCACCCAATTGCTTTCTTGAATTCTCGATGTGTCCTCAATAACTTCTCCTCCTGCATGTTAGTAAGAGCAGCAGAAATAATAATTGGAAGAGTAGAAGATTTTCCAAAAAATGTATACCTCAAATGATTAGGTAGAGGTTTAAGTTCCAAAGTAGGTGGCTCCTCAATGGAAGGTTTAGAAGCTGGCACCAGAGAAGCTGAAACATCTAAAGACTCAAATTGATGATTAGTCTTAAGTCTTGAGTGAGCATTTAACAAATTAGAATATGCAACAAACTCATCATCATCCCTGTTAGAATTAACAACTAAACATGTTTCAAGAGGGTCGTTGGGATTTTCTTCTAAGAAAACATCATGTGTAAACTTATTTACCACACTCACAGGAAAACAGTCTTCAAATGTTACAGGAAATTTTAGAGCTTTGAAAATATTAAATGTTACCTTTTGGTCTTGAACTCGCAAAGTGAGGTCACCTTTTTCCACATCAATCAAAGCTCTAGCAGTTGCTAAGAATGGCCTCCCAAGGATGATTGGAATTTGCCTATCTTCTTCCATGTCAAGAATTATAAAATCAACTGGAAAAATAAATTTATCTACCTTGACAAGAACATCTTCAATGATTCCTCTTGGGTATACATAAGAACGATCAGCCAATTGCAAGGTAATAGAAGTGGGTTTGCATTCCCCCAAACCAAGTTTCTCAAAATTGACCAAGGCATTAAATTGATACTTACACCCAAATCACTCAAAGCTTTTGCAAAAAATAGATTACCAATAGTGCAAGAAATAGTGAAACTACCTGGATCTTTGAGTTTTAGTGGCAGTTTATTTTGGAGAATAGCACTACACTCTTCTGTAAGAGAAATAGTTTCGAACTCACCCAGCTTTCTCTTTTTGGAGAGGATGTCTTTCAAGAACTTGACATAACTAGGCATTTGTTCCAACGCTTCAGCAAAAGGAATATTTATGTATAATTTCTTGAAGACATCGATGAATTTTTGAAACTGCTTTTCAAGCTTTTGCTTTTGGAGCCTCTGTGGAAAAGGTGGTGGAGGATGGATGACTTGAGAAGTTCTTTCATCTTCAACCTTTACAACTTCTCGCTGTTCACTTACATTCTTACTCTCACATAATCCTTCTTTCTCAACAAGTTCATGTTCAGGTTCTACTGCTTTTTCTCTCACCCTTTCAATCTCTTTTCCACTCCTTAAAGTGATTGCTTGGCATTGTTCCTTACCTTTGGGGTTGATTTGTGTATCACTTGGTAAGGCACCTTGTGGTCTATTGTTGATGGAATTTGCAAGCTGTCCTACTTGGGTCTCAAGATTTCTCAAAGAGGCTCCTTGACTTTGAATCAAAGCTCCTTGACTTTGAATTAAAGCATCATTCTTGGCCATATATTGCAAGAGAAGTTCTTCCAGGTGGGACTTCTTTTCAGGGACTGATGGTCTAACTTGTTGCTGGAAACTAGGAAGCATGATGGGTTTTGGATTGGAAGGCCCTGCATTCTTATTCCATGAAAAGTTAGGGTGGTTTCTCCAACCAGGATTATAAGTATTGGAGTAAGGATTATTCTGCTGTCTATTGAAGTTCCCCACAAACTAGACTGATTCAGAATTATATGGACATTGATCATGTGAATGGCCATCTCCACACATCTCGCAAACCACTGATGAATTTTGAACTGCATGGACTCCTAGTGTGTCAAACTTTTTGGTTAGTGCAGCCACTTGTGAAGCTAATTGAGCAGTCAAATTGCCAAGTGCATCAATTTCATAAGCTCCAACTACTTTTCTTGATCCCGACCTTTCTGAAGGCCATTGATAATTATTGGAGGCCATCTCTTCCAACAAGTTATAGGCATCTGCAGCATTCTTACTCATTAATGCCCCACCAGCAGCAGCATCAATTGTAGTTTTAATTGACCCAACCAGCCCATTGTAGAATGTCTAAACTTGCAACCAATCAAGAATCCCATGATGTGGACATCTTCTCAATAATTCCTTAAACCTTTCCCAAGCTTCATACAAGGACTCACCATCAAATTGTGTGAACGAGGTAATATCGTTCCTCATCTTTGCAATCTTTGCAGGGGGGAAGAATTTTGCAAGAAACTTTTGAGCCAGTTCTTCCCATGTAGTGATAGACCCATTAGGTAGTGAATTAAGCCAGCTTTTTGCTTTATCCCTCAGAGAAAACGGAAACAGTCTCAATCTGATAGCATCGTCAGTTACTCCATTGTATTTAAAGGTGTCGCAAATCTCTAAGAAATTTACCAAATGAGAATTAGGATCATCACTGGGTAACCCACCAAACTGGACTGAAGACTGAATCATCTGAATGTAAGCTGGTTTAATTTCAAAATTGTTGGCATTAATGGACGGTCTCTTAATACTTTGGTGCAAACCTTGCAATAGCGGAACAACATAATCTCTCAGTGCTCTATTTGCTTCAGGAACCAGATTAATGGCATTATTGCCATTGTTATTGTTATCCTCAGCCATTGTCTGATTTAAAGCTGCAACTTGCGAATTCTCCCTTCGTAGCCTTCTGAAAGTTCTTTCTATCTCAGGATCAAAAGGAACAAGATTCAAGTTGTTTCTTCTTTGCATACAATGACTAAAGATACCTGTAAACAAACAAAAACTAATATTAAAACAAGAAAAATAAAATTTGAAGTAAGACTAAATTGCTTGGTATTAGTATTAATAAAAATTCTAGAAACAAGTCCTCGGCAACGGCGCCAAAAACTTGTTAGTTAAAAATCCCTAAAATTCTTCAAAAACATCCTATTTATACTAACAAACTTAACCTAAACTTCCTTAAGTTGACCTAGGGTTTAATTGGGCTTAAAAACATAATGACAAGCCCAAAAATCACTTGTTAGTCTTTACAAATTTCCATTCCCGATACAGTACATCCAGTAACTTTCCAATGCGATTTTCTCCATCTTCGAAGCAGAACTGGGTAAAGTAATCTTCATGAAAGTTGTAGCTCTGTCTCTTAGCTTTCCAATGGTCTAAGAATCGCACCAATTGGAGTTCTGTAGCTCGAGATATGGCTAAAAAACTAAAGTATATGCAAGCAGATTTCTGGATCTTTCAGCACCTTACTTTCCAAAATTAAACCCAATGACTTTAGGTCCTACCAAAAATATAAAAACTAATAAATATTAACCAAATTAAAAGAAATAACATAAAAATAAAGAACTTACTTAAAAATAAACTAAATATAAAAATAACTAAAAATTAAGAAATTATAATTAAAAACTAAGGACTTAGCTAAAATTTAATAACAAAATTAGAATAAAATAATTCTATAAAATAGAATTATCAGTGTGCAGGTAGTCTTCTCTTAAGATAAGGTTGTAGTGGCTTTAACTCAAGATTTGGTGCTTGCTCCACCCAAGATGGTGGAATAGGCTAACTTTTACCCAACTTCTCAAATTGAATTCTACTTGGATAATGCACTTTCGGTGTAGCTTTCAAAACCTATGCAACATTTGTAAGTTCTTCATTCTCATCCTTGGTTGTTGCAGCTTGAACCAAACAAGCTTCAAGTAGTGTATTTGAATTTTCCATATCAATAGCCTTTTTAGGTAACTTATCAACTATATCTAGAAAAGGAATGAGAGGCATATAAGTCTCTCTAAACTCTCATTCCCAAGTTTGTTTAGGTTCCTAAATCAATTTAATTGGTGGCCAAACAATTAAAAGCGTTAAGAACAAATTGGAATAAACAATTCAATTCCCATTGAAGATAGGCAAGAAAGAGATTAAAAATTCAGATTACATGTGAGTTCAATTGCAATCCTAGAAAAAGAAAATTAGCCACACATGATTGCAAAAATAAATAACATTATGATAAATTCAACCATTGAAAGTATCAAGAAAAATAAAAGCCAAGGAAGAAAACAAAACAATATTTGCTGTCTTGATCTCAAAGTTTCAGCCTCAACTTCTAGCTTCTTAAATCTCCAAAGGTTCCCCTTTTAATGTTATTCAAAATATCCTATTTATACTAATAGACTTAACATAGAATTCCCTTAAGTTGACCTAGGGTTTAATTGGGCTTAAAACCATAATGAGAGGCCCAAAAAATCACTTGTCAGTATTTACAAATTTTCATTCTCAGCACAAAACGTCCAACAACTTTCTAACATCATTTTCTCTATCTTCAAGATAGAAGTGGTAAAGTGATCCATGAAAGTTGTAGCTCTGTCTCTTAGCTTTCCAATGGTCAAAGAATTGCAGCAATTGGAGTTCTGTAGCTCGAGATATGTTCAAAACACTAAAGCATATGCAAGTAGACTTCCGGATCTTTCAGTACCTTACTTTCCAAAATTAAGCCTAATTACTTTAGTTCCTACCCAAAATATAAAAACTAATAAATATTAACTAAATTAAAAGAAATAATATAAAATTAAAATAACTCACTTAAAAATAAATTAAATATAAAAACAACTAACAAATAAGTAAATTACAATTGAAAATTGAAGACTTAGCTAATATTTAATAACAAAATTGGACTAAAATAATTCTATAAAATAGAATTATCAAATGGGTTTAGTTTTGCTTATTCAAATATGTTTTTAATGCTTTTAATTGCTTAATCAACAATCAATTGATTTGTAAATGTAATTGAGACTCGATAGAAAGATTTTAGATTGGTCTATGATTTGAATAGTGTATGTTTACATCACTTAAGTGATCTAATTCACGATTTGAGTAGACATACTCGAATTGCCATTCATAGCCAAATTATAATACTAGCTTAACGAGCCTTATTTAATTGATTCCTATAGACATATAATTAAACTTGGTAATTTTGGATACGACACGAGAAGACATGAGGTTAAATAAGTTTGGGTTTAACCTTAACATGTTTCATGTCTAATCGTGTCTGACACGTTTAAAACATAAAATTTTTCATGTCTAATGTGTAAAATATGAGTAGCACATTTAAACATGTTTAATTAATTGTATTAATCATGTTATCGCGTTTAACATATAAACATGTTTAATCGTGTTTAAACGTATAAACATATTTAATCGTCTTTCAATGTGTATATATTACACGTTTATCAACTTATTAAAAATTAATAGTCAAAGACAATTTTAGCCTTACTTAAATAATTTTAATAAATTATTTTAATAAATTTCTTAAGCTTTGTAAAGATAATAATGTCATTATGCCATGCCCAAGCCATAATTTTGAACTTTTGTTTTGTTATATTTGATTATTATTATTTTGTTTTGTTTTAATTATTTTTTATAATTATTGATTTTAAATTTAAATAACAAAATTATATTTAATTGTAAATATCTTTATTTAATCGTATTAAACATGTTAATCGTGTCATGTCGTATATTGACACGTTTAACAAACGTGTTAATCGTGTCATGTTACACGGTTATTAAACGCATATGTGTACGTGTTTTAGATTTAAAACATTAATATTTTTAGTGTCATGTTCGTGTTTAATCTTAACGTGTTTTGTGTCTAATCGTGTCTGACACATTTAAAATACGAAAACACCAATTGCCAGGTCTACATATAATGACCCAATTAAGTTAGGTTTTTGTGCAAGTATCTCGACGGAGACTTGTACATAACTTTGGATTTTAGGCTAGTAAAACCACCTAGGAAGGTAAACAATAAGAGAAACTAGTATCAAATGAAGTGTTGAATGAACCTATGATCCTAAGTTTTAGTCTATTGCCTTTCTCAAGTAATTTTAATTTCTGTTAATTAATTTAGTGTTGCTTTAATTTAGTTTTAATTAATTTTTTGAAAATTTTAGTGACATAAATAAGATTAATTTGTTATAAGATTAGCTTAATGATGATTTAGGAACAAATCTTTATGGGAATGATACCCTACTTTATCACTATATTACTTGTTTGCTATAACATGCACTTGCGTGAGAAATCAATAACAAGTTTTTATTGAAATATTCTTACATATCACGCAAGTGACCTAGGTTCAATTCCCAACAACGGCGTCAAAAACTTATTGTCGATTTTGTACATGCAAGTATACGTATTGAACAAGTAATATAGACAGTAAGTTTAGAATCATATTCGAGAAAGATTTGTTCCTAAATCTTCACTAAATACTAAAAATATGACAAACTAATCTTATTCAAGTAACTAAATTTTTTTTAGAAAATTAATTAAAACTAAATCAAAGCAAACACTAAATTAATTAATAGAAACTAAAAATTTCACTTGAGAAAGGTAATAGATTAAAACCTAGGATTATGAGTCTAGTCAATATTTTATCTGATATCAGCTTTTCTTATTATTTAAATTCATGGATGGTTTTATTAACCTAGAATCCAAAGCTATGTACAAGCTCTGTCAACATCCTTCCATAAATACCTAACTTAATTGGGTCACTATATGTCTATAGTACTAAATTAAATAAGGTTTATTAAGCTAGTGTTCTAATTTTGGCTATGTGTTGCAATTGGTGTATGTTTACCCGAATCGCAAATCAGATCATTTAATTGACACGAATATATAATACTCAAATCTTGGTCTAATGTAAAATCTCTCTATTAAGTCTCAATTAGATTCGCAAATTAGTTAATTGTTGGCTAAACAATCAAAAGCATTAAAAATAGATTTGAATAAGCAAAACTATACACATTCATAGTCAATAAAAAAGAAGCAATGTTCTAATTGCATGTTGAAATCCACCATAATCCTAGAAACATAGTTTAGCTCATAACATCTAATAAAAACTTCATCCAAAGAAAATTAGCCATTAATTCAAGTCAAAGAAAATAAGAAAAGCACAAAAGTAGAGAGAGAAAACTAATAGTTGAAGCTTTGTGATCATGATTCTCCCTCAAATTCTCTTACTTTCTTGCTTTGTTTTTGGCTCTTTCTCCAGAGAACTTGATTGTTGCCTTGTCCTGGAAACCTATGGAAAGGGCCCTTTAAATAGCCTCCAAAAGTCCTAATTTTCAAAATCCCATAAGATGTTTATTTTTGGAAAATTCCTCTAACGTCGCGACTTTCAAGGGTTTTGTCTTGAATTTTGCTCTCCTAATATAGTACTTCTACTTTGACAATGATTTTGACCATCTTCCAATCAAAACTTGGTGAAGTGGTATGCATCAAACTTATAGCTCTACCTCTTAGCTTTTGAATGGCTTAAGAATTACATCATTTGGACTTCTGTAACGAGTGTTATGCTTAAAAACTGAAATAGGTGCAGACAAAGCACTAGTTCATTATGCATCTTTCTTCACCAATTGGAGTTATTTTCGATCTAACTCCTACAAAATCTTAAAAATAAACATAAAACTAACATTATTAACTAAAAATAAACATTTAAACATAAATTAGACTAAAATAATAAAATAATTGAAAGTACCTAAATCTGATCCTAAATCTAGTCTAACTTAGCCTAATTAGATATTTAATGTCCCATGAAATATATGTATTTGATGCACACATCAAATACCCCCAAACTTGAATCTTTGTTTGTCCCCTAGCAAAAGGAAGAACTTAAAACAAAAGAATTAGCTAGAGACGCAATTCACCAATGCATGAATTCCCTATTTTTCCTTTAGAAATTATCCCACAATTTTAACTCAAGGTGAAACATAGATAATCATTAAATTCATGCTCAGTTCAATAGCAAGTTCATTATTATATGGTATTCACAATATTTATGTGTGTGTGAATGATCTTTTATAAAGAATATCATACAATCTAGATAAGATTATGCCAATGCAAAATTTAGCTGAGTGCTAGAATTTCATAGATTTGCTTTTCATATCTCTCTCCACTAATGTCGACTATTCAAAGATTAATAGGTCTTTATTAAACCTGTAATATATAGTTTGAGTCTAGATATGATAAAGGATATAATGTGGCTAAGTATCACCCTAAGTATGTAATTATTCTAGGACCTATATAGGTTTATTTTCCTTCACCAAGTGTAGATCTAGCAAAACGTGTTTTCGTGTCGTAAACATGTCAGACACGATTAAACACAAAACACGTTAAGGCTAAACACGAACACGACACGTTTAATATTCGTGTCTTAAATTTAAAACACGTACACATACACATTTAATAAGCGTGTAACACGACACGACACGATTAACACGTTTAATACGATTAACACGTTTAACACGATTAACACGATTAAATAAAAATATTTACAATTAAATATAATTTTATTATTGAAATTTGAAATTTATAATTATAAAAATAATTATAACACAAAAAATAATAACATCAAATATAATAAAATTTAATATAAATAACATACATAAAATTCATTATCGTATAATATGATAAAATAACATCATTAACATCTAACCTTCAAATACTAATATTATAAAAAATCATTCATAATTTTCAATCGTAATAATTACATAACTACTTTTATAAAATTAAAAAAATTTATTAAAATAATTATTTAAAATTATTTATACAAGGTTAAAATAGTCTTTAATTATTAATTTTTCATATGTTAATAAATGTGTCACATATACACGTTTAAACACGATAACACGATTAAGTATGCGTGTTTAAACGTGTTAGACACGATTAGACACGAAACACATTAAAACTAAACTCAAAACCTATTTAACCCGTGTCTTCTCGTGTCATGTCCAAAATTATTAGGTCTAACCAAGTGCATCATTTTCATCAATTTTTTTTTTCTTTTTGTTCAACACTTCTTCTTTTTCTCTTCTTTTTTTTATCAAAATTTCACACCCCCAAACTTATTTCTTTTTATTGTAGATAGTGGGGTGAATTCTAATATTTTTTGAAAATTTTTTTCAACAACTCCACCTTTCTACCTTTTTCAACATTTAGCTTAATTTATATTTTTTAAAACAATATACATGCTTAGGAGTGAGGATTGCAAAATTGGAATTTTATGTTAATGCTAGGCTTATTATTATGTTGTTGAAAAAAGAAAAGGGAAATTAGGCTTAAAGGGATATATACTAAGGATAAAAGTTTAAAAGATTAGCTTGAAAGGCTCGAACGGTTCCAAAGATGGCTTAAATCATATCCCATCCTAAGTGTTAGCTAGAATTTCACCTCGATAAAGAATCAAACAAATTCTAGAATTCTTGACTTTACCAAAAATTAACACTAACATAATCTTTCTCAAAATCGAATAGCAATTCTAAGCAAAAAGATTCTTAGTGCACAATTTATGGAAATCACATTTTTACAATTAAACTAACAAAAAAATATCATAATCACTCAATTCATGCTTATATCAAACCAAGAATCAAAATCACAGGATGATCAAAATATTATCCTAAGTTTGGTACTATTATGGCATATGCAATTATCATCTAAACCTTCTTAAAATAAATGCTAAAAATAAATTTTAATGAAAATAAAATAACCTAAAAACATTACAAAAACTAATAATAATAAAACCCTCCCCCAAACTTAAATTGCACATTGTCCTTAATGTGAAAAGCTAAACAATTAAGGAAAATAAACTCCCTTATCAATGGTGGCAGTGCATTGAAAGCTTTAATTTTCTTTCTCCTAATCTTCATGCTTTCTAAACTTGCATACTAGAGAAAATAAGTTAGGGAGAGGTTATAACTACTTATTGAAACAGAAAAACAAAAACTAAGTAAAATAACAACTAAATCTAAAATGATATAGCTTGGGTTGCCTCCCAAGAAGCACTTCTTATAGTCAATAGCTTGACTTTAGTTGAGGTTTTCATTCACCTTTTAAGGAGGTTTGAGTTTGCACTGAAAAAGCTTGAGGTGATAAAGTAGCCTCCTCCTAAGATGAGGTTGAAGTGGCTTTAACTCAATTTGCCATTTGTTTGATGCAATTTGAACTCTTAATTTATATGTGAGTATGGAGAAGCTTTGTTGGTGTGCATGCCTTAAAAAAATAGTAAATATAAAGTGAGTTAATTCGATTTAATTGACTTAAAATTTTTTTAATCGAACCAACCAAATTTAATTGACTTATTCAACCCTTTAAGCGAATTAACTGGTTTAACTAAGTTAACTGAACTAGAATAATTAGCTTTTATTAGTTAAGTCAGTTTTAACTAGCTTTTACTCACCCTTACTCAATTTATGCAAAACTGTCATAAATGGGAGAATTTAATAATAAGAAATTAAGCATAAAGAGTATGTCGTAGAAAGCCATTTTTAAATGAAAAGAACCTCCTATAAAAGAATTTTTATTGAAATATTTTTGTAATTAATGTATGGTTTTACTTAAATTTGGTGAAAATATTTTGTTAAATGAAAAAAATAGTTTTTTTTAAAAATTTATTAACCTTAACAAGGCCTATAGATATCCGTCAACTGGATTGAACTTTTATTAATTGTTCACAAAAAAAAATTATTTGAATTCAAGTATCTCTATTCCTTTTTTTTCTAATTTGAAAACTATCTTCTTTTCAGTTATTTATGTCAAGCCCTACCCTAAATTATCTGACATGACATTTATGTATGTGACATCATGCTTGCATATTTGAATAGCTCGGTAGAGTTGAAAAAAAAAGCCGATATTGTACTTAGAAGTACAAATAAGTTGATTTATATCTCGGACTAATAAAATAGGGATTTTAAAGTGAAATAAGGAATTTCACAGTCCAGGGATTACTCGAAATAGTAATTCGAAGTTCGAGGGCAAATTTGGAGTCAATCAGAGAAATTGACCGATTAGGGATAAAACGATCATTTTTCAATTTCAGGACAAAATGGGGATTTTTAATAAAGATTTTGATTTCAAATGATCAAGAATAATTATATGAAATATAATATGATTATTGGAGCATAAAATGAATATTAGCAGTGAAAAATTATGATTCTCGGTATTTTTAGGATACAAGGGCAAAATGATAATTTTACCATCAAAGATCAAAACGAGAATTTTTAAAAAAGATTTTAGCCCCATTTGATATATTTGAATATGATATGAGTATTGGAGTACAATTGGAGGGTTTGGCAGTGAAAAAATTTAATTTCGGTGATTTCTAGAGTGCAAGGGTAAAATCGTAATTTTACCATCCGTAGACAAAATTTAAGATTTTGAGAGAATTTAGATCTAATTTGACAAATTGAAGAATGGTATGAGTATGAGGGGTGAAAAATCTGTTTGTGGGTTATTTTTCAATTTTTGGGGTAAAAATGTAATTTTACACTTTTTCGAGGGCAAAAGTGTAATTTTGTAAAAGTACACCATCAAAATTTTTGGAATGGTCCAGAAATTTCATGAAGGCTGAGGATAAGGGAAGGAAATTGGTGGCTGAAAAGAAAGTCAAAGATAAGGATTGAAAAAAATAAATTAAAAAAAATGCCATGTATTAAAAAAATTAAATAATATTTTAATTAGCCTTATGAAAGGCTTGAAATTTCTAGAACTTCTTCATCTCATGGCCGGCCATCAAAGGGAGCAAGAAGAAAAAGAAAAACTCAAAACCTAGGCCAAGAATCAAAGGGAAAACAAGGGAAATCAAGAAATTTAGCTTGAAAAAAGGTAAAAATTTTTTATTTTCATTATGATTTTCACTACCCAAGCTTTATTTTTCCATTTCATGCTTGAATCTCTTGTGCGTATGAATTTCTCTGTTGGAAGAATCTCATGGGAGGATTTTGAGGAATTATTTTTAGTGATTTTGGGTTGAATTAATGTTGTTTAGTTAGGTTATAATTAAATATATCAAAACCTAGCCAGAAAAATAATTTTCTTCCATCAAAACCCATTTAAGCCAAATTTTCAGGAGTGAAATTGCTGCTGAAAATGATAAGATTTCATTTTATTTAAGTGAATTATGATGAATTATGGCTAGAGGAAAATTTTGAGAATTTTCAAAGTAAAAATCAAAATTTTTACCTGTTAGGGGTAAAATCATAATTTTCAATCTAGGATTGGTAAATTGACCCGTAGATGCTGCCATTAAGAAATTGGAATGGAATCGAATAATTAGAAACTGAAATGGGTCAAATCGAAGTTAAAATGGAGATTTTAGCAATTTAGACGCGTGTAGGCGAGACGGTCAAACACCATAAGAAAACGATTGTTCGGATCATTTTTACCCCATTTCATGCATCACATAGAGCCTGAAATTGATTATGATTAATTGACACAATTTATTGAAATTGGTGTCACGTGTAACACAGAGGTGGTTGGTGCCCCAGACGTGAGAAAGATTAAGGTGCAGTAAAAATTAAAACAGGAGTATCGTGCACTCCTGTGACAAGGTAAGTGGACAATTTATCGTCTTAATTATCTAGAGTAGATTTTATTAAATTTAATCATTTTATGAAAAAATTATTGTATTGGGTGAATTATTGATTTTACGAGAAAAATGTGAAATTTATAAAATAAATTGGATTTACTAAATAAATTGAATTTTTATAAATTGATTTGAAAAATGGAACAATTGGTTTTGAAATTAGAGTAATTGGAGACAATTTAATTGTGTTATAAATTGTGTTTTAAATTATATGGCTTATAGCATTATATGAGCATGAATGGCTAGACTAGTTTATGCAAAAATTATATATACTGTGTTTTCAGCCTTAAGAGGCTAGTTTGTGATAAATTGCCATATCATGCTAGTTAAGATTTTATAAATGAGGTGGTAGATAAAATAATCGCTGCAGTGACACCAGTTCTGTGGGCCAGCCTAAGAGAGGGGCACAAAATTAGACTTATCTTACCTCTATTGGAGAACCAGGTGTGAGGGAGGTTTATCTGGAGGTAAAGTTTAAGTGCATTTCGCGTAGACCACTGCGTGAGAGTGAGACTCAGCCAACGCCAAGGCATAGCTAGATAAGATTTTCAGATATAAAAATATATTCATGTGTATATGACACTGAATAGTCTTGGTGGTCTTGGTCAGATGCCTCTCTGCAGGGGTATCCTCGAGAATGAGTTTTGGCAAGAGCCAAGTTAAGATTTTGAGAAATACATAAGCCATACTAAATATTAATTTAATTAAGTAAAATAATTCTATTTTGCTCAATATAATGTTTTATTTGTCTCTACTCAATTGAACTGAGTTGAGATAAGACGAATGGTAGTACAAAGAAAGAAATTTGAAATTTTGTCTCATTTTACTCGACTTTAAATAATTTAGCTGGTATTTGTTTACTTACTGAGATTTTATAATCTCACCACCCTCTCTTCCACCCATTTCAGGCTCGAGAAAAGCACTAGATAGCTATGGCATCAAGAACTAGGCGGAGTCAGAATCCAGTGCATTTAAGGTACATAGTTGTACATAGTGGGCCCACGTGTCATTGTAAAAGTAATTTTATACTTTGATTACTTTCATTTTAGTATGTATAAATATATTTAACTTTACGCTATAAAAATTATTTACCGATGTTTCTATAAATATTGTTTTATAAAAAAATTAGTTATTTTATTGAATATTTTTATTATATTCATATATTCAAAATTTTTGCTTCAAACTAATGTTTTAGACGTTTAAATTTATTTTCAAATTATGGAATTTGTGTCTTCTACATATTTATTATGTTTTTGAGTGGATTTTGAGATTTTCAAGAAAGATGACGAAAATACCCCTGTGATCCGAAAAATAATATTTTATTGTTTTAATTTGAAAACGACTTATAATTTCTTGAACTGTGAAATTTAATAACCGTTGCTCACCGAGGAAGAGCAGAAACTGATACGAAAGCCTTGCGGGGTTTCGATCGGTATTCGGGGTGTGAATGCCTATCGAGACGTCACGACAGTTGTCACGGGTCCGATAGAGAGTTCCGGGACGTGACAATTTAAAAGCTATACATATAAGTAGTCCATTATGACATTATGAAGTATCTACAACACATATTTTTTGAAATAAACTTTATTTAAAGTTTTCTTTAGATAAATGTGTTTGGATACAAAAGCAAAAATAAAAAAAATGAACAATTATGATATAATTGTTTTATATGAAAAGGTGCATGATTGTACTTCTACATAGATTAATTACTTTTACATTTAATAGTGAAAACATTAACTAAATAGAGCCTCGATGACATAAAGAGTGCTCCCAAACATGAATTTGCCACATTTATGTTTACAAAGTGTCACATGACAAATTTCATCCATATTTCATCGAAACTCTAATGATGGATTGCTATTTTAAAATAAATTTAAAAAGTCGTGGATGAAAAAAATAAAAATTTTTCGAAAACAAATGAAAATAAAAAAAATTAAAATAGAAATAGAAGAATAATGATTCATTTTGCTGTTTTCTGCTTGTGTGGTGGGATTTGTTTTCTCTCCCAATGCTGGTCTCATCTTTCTCAGGATTTTTCTCCTTTTTTAATTTTCATAACTTTGTTCAATGTCTCTGGCTGAACTCTTTTTGTATTTACTTGATGTGATTAATACAAATCCTTTCCGGCTGAGCAAAAAAAAAAAAAAATTATGAAGCTCCATTATGCCAATGATACTAATGCTTAAAAAGAGATTTATAAAAATTTATTTTTTTTGTTACATTGGGAAGTTGAATATTGGTATGAAATATATATACATACACATAAAAATAATAAAAAAAAGAAATTTGAAATCAACAAAAAGTAAAATACTAAAGAGATTAATTGCTATTTGTCATTTGTTTGATGCAATTTGAACTTTTAATTTACATGTGAGTGTGGAGAAGCTTTGTGAATGAAATACATGCAAGACTTGTCTTAAAAAAATAATAAATCTAAAATGAGTTAATTTGATTAAACTAACTTAAAAATTTTTTAACCAAATCAACCGGATTTAATTAATCTAATCAACCCCCTAAACAAATTAACAGTTTTAACTGAGTTAACTGAACTAAAATAATCACGTTTTGTTGGTTAAGTTGGTTTTAACTGGCTTTTACTCACCCTTACCCGATTTATGCGAAACTGTCGTGGATGTGAGAATGCAATCATAAAAGATTAAGTGCAAAGAGGGTGACTATTTGATAGAAAGGCCATTTTTAAAATAAAAATTCTTCTATAAAAAAATTTTTAATGAAATATTTTTCGTAATTAATATATGGTTGTTCTTAAATTTGGTGAAAATATTTTCTTAAATGAAAAAATATTTTTTAAAACAAAAATTTTATTAACCTTAACAAGGCCTATAGATATCTGTTAACTGGATTGAACTTTTATTAATTGTTCACAAAATAAAGTTATTTGAATTCAAGTATCTCTATTCCTTTTTTTTTATTTGAAAATTATCATCTTTTCAGTTATTTAAAAGCTATACATATAATTATTCCATTATGACATTATGAACTATCTACAATACATGTTTATTGAAATACTACAAAAAATTCTTTGTTTTTCCTACGGAAAAAATTTCGTAGGAAAATTCCAACGGAATTGCAACGGATTTTCAACGGATTTTTAACGGAATTTAATTAAATTTGGTAGATGATGCTTGTAATTGATTTCCAACGGTTTTGCAACGGAATTCCAACGGAAATTTCCAACGGATAATTCCGTTGGAAAATCCATTGGAAACTTAATTTTCCAACGGATTTTCCAACAGAAATTTCCGTTGAAAATTGACTTTGACAATTTATATGTACTATTTCCAACGGAAATTCCGTTGAAAATTTTCAACGGAATTTTCCGTTGGAAATCCGTTCGAAAAATGCATTACAGCAAGCCAGGTTTTAGTTCCAACGGATTTCCAATGGAAAATTCCATTGGAATCTTAAACGTTTCCAATTTGGTCTTTAGATTTTTCAACGGATTTCCAACGAAAATTCCGTTGGAAATCTGTTGGAAAAATGCATCACAACAAGCCAAGTTTTAGTTCCAACGGATTTCCAACAAAAAATTCCGTTGGAACTTTAAGCTAAGCCAATGTAGTCTTGAGATTTTCCAACGGATTTCCAACGGAAATTCCGTTGAAAATCCGTTGGAAAAATGTATCACAGCAAGCCAGGTTTTAGTTCCAACGGATTTACAACGGAAAATTCTGTTGGAACCTTAAACGTTTCCAATTTGATCTTTAGATTTTCGAACGGATTTCCAACGGAAATTTCGTTTGAAATCCGTTGGAAAAATGCATCACAACAAGCCAAGTTTTAGTTCCAACGGATTTCCAACAGAAAATTCCGTTGGAACTTTAAGCTAAGCCAATGTGGTCTTGAGATTTTCCAACGGATTTCCAATAGAAATTCCGTTGGAAATTTCGAACGGCATTTTCCGTTGGAAAAATGCATCAC
Organism: Theobroma grandiflorum; assembly: GCA_036013995.1. Classification (NCBI taxonomy): domain Eukaryota; kingdom Viridiplantae; phylum Streptophyta; class Magnoliopsida; order Malvales; family Malvaceae; genus Theobroma; species Theobroma grandiflorum. Next base: position 4,711,206 of record CP142127.1, read on the forward strand.
AATATAAAACGTTTTAGTTCCAACGGATTTCCAACGGAAAATTCCGTTGGAACTTTAAGCTAAGTCAATTTGGTCTTTAGATTTTCCAACAGATTTACAACGGAATTTTCCGTTGGAAATCCGTTGGAAAAAAGCATCACAACATGCCACTTTTTAGTTCCAACGGAATTTCCGTTGGAACCTTAAGCTATTCCAATTTGGTCTTTAGATTTACCAACGAATTTCCAATGGAAATTCCGTTGGAAATTTTCGTTAGAAATCCGTTAGAAAATTATCTTTTAATTTACCGATGTTTGTGTTATTTGTGAAACTTTCCGACGGAATTTTTGTAGGAAAAGTCCATTGGAAATAATTATGAAATTTCCCCTTAGCAAATCTAAATTTGTTTGAAATTTTTTTAATTTTTTTTAAAATAAAATATTACTAAAAGAAAATACAAGCACTTAATAATTATTTGTATAATTTTTTTAACTTTGATAAATCATACAATATTGGCATTATAATACCAAATTAGGATAATGTTATATTATTTCAAATTTGTAAAAAATAACAACATAAAATTTTATATTTTATAAAAACCCATGATTAGATATAAATATAATCTAAAAAATATATATTAGTAGATATATATTTATGTTTTAAATGTAATTAGCTAATTAACTACTTATGATTGAAGTCTTATAATTTACTTATTATATTTGTGCTTAAAAAGTATCATTTTATTATATTTATGTATTCATATAGCTCTGACCTAGAGCTATAGAAAACATATATATATATATATAGTCAAACAAGTATGATTTAAGAAAAAAATTAATTTATAATTTAGTAACATTAAAGTACAAGTTATATTTTTTAGGGTATATAACTATATATTATTATAATGAAATATATATATATGACATATATTACATAAGGGTGTACATATATATATATTAATATATAATTTATTAAAGATTATAATAAATTTCATTTAGATTATTATATTTATTAATGTAATAGGGTCCATTACATACATTCTATAAAAATCATATTGATGAATAATTATATTAATTTTGTAATATATATCAATGTATAACCTAGAAGTTGTGATCATTATATATGTATATAAAATTTATGTAATATCGCATTACGGTTTATGTTGACTGAAATTTTAAAAAAACTTTTTGTACGAAAAAAAAATTATAAATATTGTTATTATTAAGACTCGAACTTTTGCCCACATATTAACAGATTTAGGGTGTTAACCATTTCTTCCACTAACCCTAACTTGACTAAAATGCTCCCCAACTGAATTTATTATTAAAGCAAATTGAATATCTTTGAATCATACAAAACGGCGCCGTTTTGTGATCTATATGTGCCTTGAATACAGGGTCAAAACGACGTAGTTTTGACATACTAAACCCTAAATATAAATACCCATTTTCTCCCCCAACCTGACTTTTGGTCTCCAGTTTTCTCTCTCTACCAGCGGCGCTCTCCCTTCTCTTTAAACCCGACTAACCTTGTTCCACGGCGTTCTCGGTGCCCTCTTGCTGCTGGTGACCTGTATTTGGTTCCGGCGTTGTCACCCCATACGAATTTTCGCTCCTTTCAGTCACCGATTGGCCTGTCCTGCTGCTCTAATTATCTACGATTTTGGTCCTTTCCCGTTGTGACCCAACGACTGTTGGACTGAATATGTCCCCGTCGCAGCTCTTCAACCACTGTTTCATGAGTCATCATCTGATCCATTAGGCTTTCAGAATTTTTGAGGGTAGTCATGCTTTGTGTATATACTGTTTATAGATGATGTTTGGTTATTAGCTTCGGTTTGATGCGCCGTATGTACTGTTAATATTGTTAATTTGGTGTTGACTGTATTTGATTTAGGGTTACAAGCTTCAAGGTTTCAGTGCACAGATATGCCCAAAGGCAACGGTCCGATCTTGAAGCCTGAAATCAGCGTTCGGTCTGCTTCAAACGAAATTGGGTTTTGGGCATCGATTGCAGGTGACTAAGTTATACAGTTATTGGTTTTACCTGTTAATGTTGGTGTTTAGGGTATTGACCACCCCTGTTTTGAATGAATGATTTGCTAATACAATCCTAAACACTTCACATGCACAATTTCAGACATATTTACTGGTTGGCTGTGTAAAGATTGAACCTTTGTGCACTCTGCTTCAAAATCAGATTGTGTCTAGGTATAATTTTGCAAGTGAGTAAGAAAAACACACAAGGAATTACATATATTTTGCCCTGTCGACAAACCTTTAGCTTTTCAATCTGATTTTATGCTTGGAAGAAATTTAATGTATAACCCATGATTTCATACTTAAATCATATTAATTACGCAGTATATTATTTTTCGGGCAGTGACTAAAAATTGAAAGTTCGATGCATTCTGAACAATTTTATATTTAACTATTTCATATGCTTTCCTGGTTTATATGGGATTTTGAGAGTAGTCTGATCAAATTATCAGTTTGTATTACTTAATGTATAGCTAGTTGATAGCATTAATACACAACCACCGCCAAATGACATTCTGATGGTCTATCAATTTTATTTAATATATGGTGTTTTGATATCTCTTATGTGCTCTATTTCAGAAGAGACGTTGCTTTCAATCATGGTTTTGAAATTTGACCTCGGGAATGTAGTTTTTATTGTAGGGTAAGACCATCGTATAATGATCGAATCAAAATACCTTTTTTGGTTACAATGAATGATCTTTGTTTATAAACGAAATAATTAAACAATATTGGCGATTTTTTGGGATGAATAAAATCTTACAACAAAAGCTCGTCTATTGACTTAATATGCAAACTTGTTGGAATTAAAAATTGAAATATCAAGTTAATCAATTAATAATTTGTACTATTCTTATCTTTAATTAATCATTTATATTATATTTTTAAATGAAATTAGTCTTTACACAATATCTTTCAGTAATTATCATTAAATAAAAATCAATTATCTTTGCCGGGTAACGTAATAACGTTGATATATTATATACATACACATGACATTTGAACATCCGTTTATTTTAATTTTTAAACTTAAATAATTTTATTATATTAATAATAAAATAATATAATATTGTTATATTATATGTTAAGGCACAATACGTTAATGTAACTTAATTTAATATTTAAAAATGAGTCAAACTTTTGACGACTATTTAAAAAACATAATTACATATGATGTACTTTTATATTTTTATACAATTTGAATCATCTATCCGACTACCCTAAAATCTTATTAGTCGATATGGATCAAAAGCAATTAAAATATTTGACCTTAATCCCAAATCTTTCATATAGCCCTCATTATAATTTCAATTATTACATCTTATAATTATGAGCTTCAATTCATAGGTCAATTTTAAATTTCAAAATTAGATAGTCATACCCATATGAAATAATAGACAAATTGGCATATGTTTTATAAAATTTGCAATAAATTGGAAATTACATGTATTTATGATATTTAAAGGAAAGGCTAGATATCAGGTATATATAATTGATATTCAAACTTAATGTACAGGCATCAAATTTAACTTCAATGTTTAGGGTCTCTAATTAAAGCAATTATTTGAAATTACATACTTAATCCATCTTCTTAGGTTGTTTGATAATTTATGTTCGCAATAATTTATACTATAACGGCTACTTTGCATCTTACAATGTAATTTTGAATATATATATATATATATATATTTACAATACATATTGGAATGTAGTGTTTCGAGTTTAGGTTTGTTACAAACAATACAAATTAGTCTTGATAATGATATTCTATGACACTTAGGATTGCAGAATGTCGAGAGATCGGTCTTGGATGTACCGTCGCTTACAGAATGGATTCATTACAACTGAATTTGTAAATGGAGTTACTGAATTCATTAATTTCGCATATTCGAATACTACATTTATGTGGAATAATAGAATTAGATGCCCTTGCACGCGATGTAGTAACAACAAGTTCTTAGATAAAGATAAAGTCACATAACACATCCTAAATCGGGGTTTTACTGGTGCTTACACAATTTGGAGTTTACATGGGGAAAATGATGTTGGACAATCATCAAGAAGTCGATCTAGAGTTGAACCATCCCTTAGATTTGAGGGAGATGTTGTTTTTCGAGAACCTACATATGAAGATGAAATAGAAAATCCATACAATAGAATGGTTATGGATGTTATGCGTCTCGAAGTTGTTTTCAACTATGGCATGGACAATACTCATGAGTTGAACTTTGTGGAAGAAGATCCCAATCTAAATGCATCTACTTTTTACTCTTTGTTAAGCAATGCAGAGGAACATTTGTAGGTAGGTTGCACAAAGCACACAACGCTTTTAGCTGTGTCACAACTTTTAAATGTTAAGGCGGAGTACAATTTGAGTGAATTATGTTTTGATTGATTGTTGGAGATAATAAAGAATATGTTGCCATCTGATGAGAATTTACCTACAGACTTTTATAGGATGAAAAAGAAGGTAGCAAAACTTGGGTTGAGATATATCAAAATTGATACTTGCAAGAACAACTGCATGTTATTTTATGAGCGATTTGCTACATTTGAGCATTGTCAGGTATGTGGACATCCTCGGTATAAACAGAAAAATTCAAGTGTGAGAAGGCAGAAGAAAATTCCTTACAAAATTTTGTGTTACTTGCCACTTATACCGAGGCTTCAAAGGCTTTATATGTCATCTAAAACTGCTGAACATATGACGTGGCATGCACAACACCAAAGTGATGACGGACGCCTAAGACACCCAGTTGATGGTGAGGCTTGGCAACACTTCAACCGCACACATGAATTCTTTGCAATGGAACCTCAAAATGTTAGACTCGGGTTATGTGCTGACGGTTTCAACCCTTTTGGATCGACTGGCAACCCATATTCTGTTTGGCTAGTAATGCTTTGTGTGCATATTTTACCCCCATAGATGTGTATGAAACAACCATATATTTTTCTAAACATGGTTATTTCGGGTAAGAAAAGTCCAAGTAAAAATATAGATGTTTTCTTGAAGCCTTTGATAGATGAGTTGAATTTATTGTGGGGAGACGGTGTTTTGACCTATGATGCATTTAGGAAACAAAATTTCCATATGAGGGCAGCATTATTGTGGACAATTAATGATTTTCCTGCTTATGGTATGTTGTCAGGGTGGAGTACACATGGACGGTTATCATGTCCGCATTGCATGGAAAATTCTAAATCTTTCATATTGGAACATGGTAGGAAACCTTGTTTCTTTGATTGTCATCGGCAATTCTTGCCAACTAATCATCCTTTTAGGAGGTAGAGAGACAAATTTATTAAAAAAAAAGTTGAACATGACATACCATTTTCTCGATTATCAGGCGAAGAAATATTAACACGTTTGAATTCGCTGCCTCAGCTCCTATTCGGAACAAAATGTGGTTAGCGAAAAAGTTTAGGATATGGTGTTTGTCATAATTGGGTGAAGAAGAGTATATTTTGGTCTCTGCTTTATTGGCATACGCTTCTTATTCGTCACAATTTAGATGTTATGCATATTGAATGTAATTTTTTTGAGAATATAGTCAACACAGTGATGGATGTTAAAGGAAGGACAAAGGACAACATAAAGGCACGACAAGATTTGAAGGTGTATTGTAAGCGGCCAGAATTGGAGTTGGTGGAAAATAATGGAAAATTGTATAAGCCAAAGGCTGCGTACACATTAAATAAGGAGGAAATCAGAAGTGTTTGTGCTTGGGTTAAACAATTGAGATTACTAGATGGTTTCGCGTCGAACATTTCTCGGTGTGTTAATGATGATGGGGAAAAATTTTATGAGATGAAAAGTCATGATTATCATGTTTTTATGCAACGGTTACTCCCAATTGTATTCTGTGATATGCTGCATCCAAAAATTTAGGCGGCACTTACTGAAATATCTCAATTTTTTAGCGATTTGTGTGCAACTGAAATAACAGGTGATCATATGGAAACGTTGCAAGGAAAAATATGTGAAACTATATGCAAACTGGAGAAGATATTTCCTCCGGCTTTCTTTGACTCAATGGAGCATTTGCCAATTCATTTACCTTACGAGGCGAAGGTTGGTGGACCTGTACAGTATCGATGGATGTATCCATTTGAGAGGTAAAACAATGGTTATTTGTTTTCATAAAATTCTTTTGAAGAGTTTGAAGGTTTTCATAAGATTGATGCATATTATGGTTGATAGGTTTTTGCAACAGTTGAAGAAGAAAGTAAAAAATCGTGCCTCTGTTGAAGGATCCATATGCGAGGCTTATGTTATCAAGGAAGTTTCCTCGTTCTGTTCATTGTATTTTGAACATACTGTGCGAACAAGAGTAAATAGAGTGCCACGTAATGATGATGGGGGAGAGGTGGACTCTATGGGTCGTCTCTCAATTTTCACTCACCCGGGACGAGCTTTTGGTCCATCAGATAAGTCTCGATTTTTGGATGAGGATAAGTTTTATGCTGCTAAGTTATATGTTTTAATGAATTGCGATGAGATGCTCCCATATATAAAGTAAGTACCATTACTTTTTTACTCTTGCTAATACACTATAATAAGATTTTTCGAACATCACGTAGTTGTGGATATTATGATAGGATATTTGATGACATGGTGAAGGGAGATGTTGTCTTAAATTAGAAAGATGAATTGGAGAAAGTACGTAATTCGAGATTCGTTAAATGGTTTAAAAATTATGTAAGTACCATAAACATACAAGTTAACTTACAAAAATTCATTGACGAATATGTTATGTAATTTATTATTTTATTCTATTGTATCTAATGTTCATAGGCTGCAAAGCATAATGAGGAAATAGACCAACGCATAATTGATATCTCTTATGGTCCCGGACGTATGATAAGGTCTTACAGCGGATATTTTGTAAATGGTTTCAAGTTTCACACAATAGATTATGGTAGTAATCGTAAGACAATGAATAGTGGAGTATGCATAAAAGGGAGTTTTTACAATGATCATGAGCGTGACTTTTATGGCATCTTAGTGGATATAATCGAGTTGGAGTATTTTGGTATAGGAAACAGAGTAGTTCTATTCAAGTGTCATTGGTTTGATACGGAAAAAAGAATAAAAGTTGATCGATTGCATGGTCTTGTTGATGTTAATTCCAAGTCAATACTAGCCACTAATGAACCATTTGTTTTAGCTGCCTAAGCTAACCAAGTTTATTATAATAGTTATCCATCAAGAAGGAGAGATCGACGTAATTGGTGGGCAGTATTTAAAACAAAAGCTAGGAGTAGATTTCAAATTCCAATTAGTGGTGAAAAAGAAAATGAAAGTGATTTGAATGAAGGAGTATACCAAGAAGATGTGTCTAATTCATTTACTAGAACTCAAACAGAAGAAGTTGATTTAGCTGAGTTAGCCAGTGGTGAATATGAAGCTATTAATTTTTCGATTGAGGATGGAGAATATGATTCCGATAAAGATGAAGATGAAGAAGATGACATGGATGGAGAAGATAATGAAGATGAAGATGAAGATGAAGATGAAGATCATGTGGAGCATGACGATTGCGAAACTTATAATGATGAAAGTGATAATAATGCGGAACATGAGTTTCATTATTCAGGAAGTGAATGATCACGGAAAGCACGTACGATATTGCGTTAATATTTTCTTTTTACGTTATTGTTTAACTTTAATTTTTTTTAATTAAAGTATTTTGACATGATGTCCAAATATAAGGTTTGAGTTTAAATCAATATATAAATGTTGCAATTAGTTAGTATATAATTGATGTGTTGCCTCATATAGCTAAGAATTATATATGTCATTGTTGTGATTTGATGTTATTTATTCGATTTTAATAATAATCATATTAATAATAATTGCTAATGGGATGTTAACAATAGGATATTGCAATAACGATAGTTAAAAGGAAGCAATCAAAACCGAGACCTAGGTCTTCATATGCATCGGCAAGTATGGCTATGCAGACAAGTTCCCAAGCATGTGATGATATATCTGTTCCATAATAGGTACAGCAGGATAATATAGATGCGCCATTTGAGACACAGCCTTTGTACGATGCATTTGCAGAGCACGTCGAAAATGATGCAGCTACACATGATATTACAAGATCCCCATCTATTGATTTAGGTGGAAATGCAAATGAGACATCGTCAAGATCAAGAGGTAGGGGACCTAGTGTAGGATTACAGACTCCTATAGATCCATCGGATAGATTGTGTATTACTCCTATTGGGGATAGGTATGTTATCTTGTTCAACTTGTTATATTTTTCAACGAAATTAATAATTTTCTTAATTTTAATATATACAATTATTTGAAATATTTTACAAGCTCTTTTTTCGAAAGAGGGGTCACATCAACAATAACAAGGATCATCAAAAATCACTTTCATGGTCCATGGTCGACATGGAGGAAAGTCCCTAATGATATCAAAAACTTAATGTTTCGAAAATTTCAGGTACTATGTTTGTTATTTATTTATTAATCGTTATTGTTTCAATTAATTTGTATAACTTTGTTAAATTATTGTATTACATTATGTTGTAGGAAAAATGTGTCTGGTCTGCACATCAAGATGTTGTAGTTCGACGCATATGGGAAAAAATTTGTTCCGATCGATTAAGAGACATGCTTTCAGAAGAAAGGCATAAAGCAATGACTGAAGCCAAAACTAACAACATTACAGAATATAGAGGCATGTCGAGGGAATGGATCACCAATGACATATGGGACACCCTGATCGATACAGTATGGGGTACAGAAGAGTGGCAAAACAAATCACGCAAAGCAAGGCAAAATCGTTTAACACCAAAAGATGGATGCATACCAAATCACATTGGAGGTTCAGTTCCATTTGTGGTTCATGCAAAAAAGATGGTATGAATTAATGCTACTCATAATTTTTATAAAACTGTTCTTCCATCAATTTCATTTAAATACGTAAGTTTAGTAGTTGGATGTCGGCTTTCATATACATGTTATATATATCAGGATATATATATATATCGATTATGGTTGACTAAAAAATAAGTGTTAATAAATTCAGGCAATTGAGCTGAAACGAGATGTTACATTCTTGGAAGTGTTCAATTGTACTCATAAGCGTTCAGGGGGTCATGGTGATTTTATTGATAACAAGTCCAAGTCTACGAGTGTAAGAACAATTTCATTAATTTTTACTATTTCTTCTAAGTTAATGGTCTACTTCAATATTAATTATTAATTATGACTTTTCTGTAGGAAATGTATAATTTTGTACTATCACAGAAGTATGGCGCTGAGTCATCTTCTCAGTCAAAATTCGATCCGCATGCTTAAACTGAAGCAATTGGAGGGAAGGAGACTACACGCACTCACGTGTATGGGTTTGGCTCTCGTGTCCCCGTTACAACTTTACTTACTGGAACACAATCCAATGTAGCAACATCTGAGTCTGCGTGTGGCCCAATCAACTCAAACTTCAACAGTCTCGCAAATGCATTGGAAGAAAAAGTGAAAAATCTTGCACAAAACTTGATTAAGATACGTGAAGAAATACGTGGGAAAATACGTGAAGAAATGAGAAATGTGATGGCAGAAGGCATGAGTGAATTTATGGCACGTATGGAAACCATGTTCATGAGTAATACATGTTCAACCCTTGGCGATGCGGGCCCTTCAAGACGTGACAAGTAAGGAAAAAAATTTCCCTCACATGATGTATCATTTTCGTTGCAAACACTTGGATACTGTTTATTTTAGTTATGTTATAAGTTCTTATATGTATCCAATTATTTTATATATTGTGTGTTAAGGATAATTTCTAATTAGATGTTTACACTTTTTATCTCAATTTTTTAATGTGTATTTCTTCTATATATTTTACAGTTTGAATGCGGAATTAAATTAAGCACCTTTTAAAAATTGATAATTTTTTTTAAAAATTTTTTATAAAAATAATAGGTTAAAATATTTCCAATGGAAATTTTCGTTGGAAAAATATTTCCAACGGAAATTTCCGTTGGAAATACTCAATGTTTTTCCGTTGGAAATAGGATTTCCAACGAAAAATTCTGTTGGAAATGTCTAATTTCCAACGGAATTTCCGTTCGAAAGAAATTTTCCAATGGAAAAAATTCCAACTAATTTTTTCGTTGGAAAAATGATTTCCGACAGAAAATCCGTTGGAAAGTTCCAACGGATTTTCTGTTGGAAAAATGATTTTCGACGAAAAATCCGTTGAAAATTTCCAACGAAAATTCCGTCGGAAATCATTTTTCTAACGGAAATTGTTTCAAACTATTTTCCTATTAAAAATATGTCTTCCAACAGAATTTTCCATTGGAATATTTCCGTTGGAAATTTCCAACGGAATTGAAAAAACTTGGAAAAATGTATATATTTGCAACAAATTTCCAACGGAATTTCCGTTGGAAATTTCCAACGGATTTCCAATAGAATTTCCAACTAAATTTTCCGTTGGAAATTTCCAACGGATTTCCAATGGATTTTCAACGGAAAGTATTACCCACAAGGCTTGTACCGACGAAATTTCCAATGGAAAAAGCCCTATTTCCAACGGAAAATTCCGTTGGAAATAGGTAAAATTTTTGTAGCGAAATAAACTTTATTTAAAGTTTTCTTTAGATAAATGTGTTTGGATGCGAAAGCAAAAATAAAAAATAAAAAATAAAAAATGAGCAATAATAATATAACTATTTTATATGAAAAGGTGCATGATTTTACTTCTACATAGATTAATTATATTGCAACTAAAGTTGCATTACTTTTACATTTAATAGTAAGAACATTAACTAAATAGAGCCTAAATAACATAAATAGTGCTCCCAAACCTAAATTTGCCACATTTATGTTTACAAAGTGTCACATGACAAATTTCATCCATGTTTCATTGAAATTCTAATGATGGATTGATGGTTTAAAATAAATTCGAAAAGTTGTGGATGAAAAAAATCAAAATTTTTGGATAACAAGTGAAAATAAAAAAATTAAAATAGAAATTGAAGAATAATGATTCAATTTACTCAAACATTGATATAATCCAGCCAACTATTTAAATTTAAGATAAAACTTATATAATTGAATGATAATGGTTTAACATTGGATAATATATAGAACCATATTAAATAGATAAGTTTAAATATTTAAAAACACCCATAAACTATTTCACTTAAAAAAAAAGGTTGTATTGTTTTTTTTTTGGTCAATCAAGTCAAGTTTATTTCATTGATTCATGTAACAAAATGCAACTTGACAAGGCCAAAGATGATTAGACCATCTGATCGCTACAATGGTCCAATTACAACACTTAAACATTACAGAAACAAACTCCTACGCCACACAAATATTTCGGCCATACGACCGTCGAAGCATCAAACAGAAACTAACGCATTACCAAGCAACACAACACCTAACAACATATAGAAATGATTGAGCAGAACTACAATTAACATAAGGCAGATCAAATAAGATTGTCACAATCATTACCACCAAGCATAAACCATGTCCTACTGATAATTCTATTTTATAGTATTATTTTATTCCAATTTTGTTATTAAATTTTAGCTAAGTCTTTAATTTTTAATTGTAATTTACTTAATTTTTAGTTATTTTTATATTTAGTTTATTTTTAAGTAAGTTATTTAATTTTATGTTATTTCCTTTAATTTGGTTAATATTTATTAGTTTTTATATTTTTGGTAGGACCTAAAGTCATTGGGTTTAATTTTGGAAAGTAAGGTGATAAAAGACCCATAAGTCTGCTTGCATATACTTCAGTGTTTTAGCTATATCTGGAGCTACAGAACACCAATTACTGTGATTCTTAGACCATTGGAAAGCTAAGAGACAGAGCTACAACTTTTATGAAGATCACTTTGCCCAGTTCTGTCTCGAAGATGTAGAAAATCATATCGTAATGTTGCTGGACGTCTTGTGCCGGGAATAGAAATTTGTAAAGACTGTTAACTGATTTCTTGGGCCTCTCATTATGTTTTAAGCCCAATTAAACCCTAGGTCAACTTGGAGAAATTTAGGTTAAGTTTGTTAGTATAAATAGGATGTTTTTGAAGAATTTAGAGAGAAGAACCTTTGGAGATTCAAGAAGCTAGAAGTTGAAGCGGAAACCCGGAGATCAAAGCAGCAATTATTTTGTTTTCTTCCTTAGCTTTTATTCTTCTTGTTATTTTCAATGGTTGAACTTTATACAATGTTATTTGATTTTGCAATAATGAGTAGCTAATTTTCTTTTTCTAGGATTGCAATTGAACTCACATGTAGTTTAAGTTTTTAATCTCTTTCTTACTTATTTTCAAGGGGAATTGAATTGTTTATTTCAATTTGTTCTTAATGCTTTTAATTGCCTGATCACCAATTAAATTGATTTAGGAACCTAAACAAACTTGGGAGAGGGAGTTTAGAGTAGACTAAAATTGGGATAGCATATGATCATGTTAAATGATTTGCGTATAGGATAGGGATATACCTATAGGCCATATGTAGCCAGATTAGAGCCTGAACTTAATGAGTCTGTTTTAATTTCAAATCACATAGGGATATAGTGTTTTGGTTAAAATAGATATTTTTATAGGACGAGTCGGGAGACCTTTATAAATAATTTAGGACTCTAGGTTAGCAATTCAACCCAGTGAAATAAGTTAAGGATGAGAGGTAAAATTTAGATGAAGTGTGAGGGATATTATAATCCTAGGTTTGTTTAATCTGATATTTTCTACAGTTGTTATTATTTTGATTTTTCTTGTTATTTTAAATTCTAGTTTATTAGTTTTAATTAATTAATTAATTTGAATTATTTGAATAAAATTAAATTGTTTTAATTTTAGTAATTAGTAAAGTTTTAGATCAATTCTCCGTGGGAACGATACTCTACTTGCTAATATACTGTCTATTCGATACGTATACTTGCGTAGTGGATTTTTAACTGACAAGTTTTTGGCGCCGTTGCCGGGGAATTGTTTCTAGAATTTTTATTAATACTAATACCAAGCAATTTAGTCTTACTTCAAATTTTATTTTTCTTGTTTTAATATTAGTTTTTGTATGTTTACAGGTATCTTTAGTCATTGTCTACAAAGAAGAAACAACTTGAATCTTTTTCCTTTTCATCCTGAGATAGAAAGAACTTTCAGAAGGCTACGAAGGGAGAATTTGCAAGTTGCAACTTTAAATCAGACAATGGCTGAGGATAACAATAACAATCGCAATAATGCCATTAATCTGGTTCCTGAAGCAAATAGAGCACTGAGAGATTATGCTGTCCCACTGTTGCAGGGGTTGCATCAAAGTATTAGGAGACCGTCCATTAATGCCAACAATTTTGAAATTAAACCAGCTTACATTCAGATGATTCAGTCTTCAGTCCAGTTTGGTGGGTTACCCAGTGATGATCCTAATTCTCATTTGGTAAATTTCTTGGAGATTTGCGACACTTTTAAATATAATGGAGTAACTGACGATGCTATCAGATTGAGACTGTTTCCGTTTTCTCTGAGGGATAAAGCAAAAAGCTGGCTTAATTCACTACCTAATGGGTCTATCACCACATAGGAAGACTTGGCTCAGAAGTTTCTTGCAAAATTCTTCCCCCATGCAAAGACTGCAAAAATGAGGAACGATATTACCTCATTCACACAATTTGATGGTGAGTCCTTGTATGAAGCTTGGGAAAGGTTTAAGGAATTATTGAGAAGATGTCCACATCATGGGATTCCTGATTGGTTGCAAGTTCAGACATTCTACAATGGGCTGGTTGGGTCAATTAAAACTACAATTGATGCTGCTGCTGGTGGGGCATTAATGAGTAAGAATGCTGCAGATGCCTATAACTTGTTGGAAGATATGGCCTCCAATAATTATCAATGGCCTTCAGAAAGGTCGGGATCAAGAAAAGTAGTTGGAGCTTATGAAATTGATGCACTTGGCAATTTGACTGCTCAATTAGCTTCACAAGTGGCTGCACTGACCAAAAAGTTTGACACACTAGGAGTCCATGCGGTTCAAAATTCATCAGTGGTTTGCGAGATGTGTGGAGATGGCCATTCACATGATCAATGTCCATATAATGCTGAATCAGTCCAGTTTGTGGGGAACTTCAATAGACAGCAGAATAATCCTTACTCCAATACTTATAATCCTGGTTGGAGAAACCACCCTAACTTTTCATGGAATAACAATGCAGGGCCTTCCAATCCAAAACCCATCATGCCTCCTAGTTGCCAGCAACAAGTTAGACCACCAGTTCCTGAAAAGAAATCCCACCTGGAAGAACTTCTCTTGCAATATATGTCCAAGAATGATGCTTTAATTCAAAGTCAAGATGCTTTAATTCAAAGTCAAGGAGCTTTGATTCAAAGTCAAGGAGCCTCCTTGAGAAATCTTGAGACCCAAGTAGGACAGCTTGCAAAATCTATCAACAGTAGACCCCAAGGTGCCTTACCAAGTGATACTGAATCCAACCCAAGAAGAGAAGGTAAGGAACATTGTATGGTAATCTCTCTCCACAATGGAAAAGAGGTAAGTAATCAAGCTTTAAATTATGAGATTTCAATTCAAGTTGATGAGAAAGAAATTGAAAAAGAAGCTAAAAAAGAAATTGTGGTTGAAAAATCTGTTGAAAATGCTAAAGGTAAATCACAATCTACGCCCACACCTCCACCACCTTTTCCTCAACGTTTTCAAAAGCAAAAACTGGACAAACAATTCCAAAGATTTCTTGAGGTATTTAAAAAACTGCACATTAATATTCCTTTTGTTGAAGCTTTAGAACAAATGCCAAGTTACCTTAAATTCTTGAAAGACATCCTGACCAAGAAGAGGAAATTGGAAGAGTTTGAGACAGTTGCACTTACTGAAGAGTGTAGTGCTATAATCCATAATAAGCTGCCACCAAAGCTTAAAGATCCAGGGAGTTTTTCTATTCCTTGCACTATTGGTAGTTTTAAAATTTCTAAAGCTTTATGTGATTTAGGTGCTAGTGTTTCAATAATGCCTTTTTCTATTGCTAGGAAACTTGGATTTCAAGAGATACAACCTACTACAGTTACCTTGCAATTAGCAGACAGAACAATTAGGCACCCAGTTGGGATTATAGAGGATGTTTTGCTTAAAGTTGGGCATTTATACATTCCAGTGGACTTCATTGTGCTTGAGATTGAAGATGATGTTGAAATTCCTCTTATTTTGGGAAGACCATTCTTAGCTACAGCTGGAGCTATAATTGATGTGAAGAATGGAAAAATAACTTTCAGAGTTGGAGAAGAGGAAGTGGTATTTAATTTGTTCAATTCAACTCAGTATCCCTATACAGATAGTTGTTATAAAGTGGATTCAGTGAATAAAGGTAAAGGTAAGCCTATTCCACCACCTCCGCCTGTGAGACCCAAGCAATTAGCACCTGACCCTCCTCCACCACCATCTAATTGTCCTTTTGAGATTGGACAACAAGTAATGATGCTTTCTAGATCATACTTCAAGCTTTTTCCATGGAAACGCAAAGAAATATGGTGGGGTCCTTTCAAAGTGGTCAACGCTTATCCGTGTGGAATAATTGAGATTGATGGTGAGGATACGGGCACATTCATGGTTAATGGGTTGAGCCTTAGACCATATTTCGAGGATGAAGAACTGAAAAAGGGGGTGCTATAGTCAAGCTAGTGACTGTAAACGAGCGCTTCTTGGGAGGCAACCCAAGTTCCTTAACTTTAATTATTTTCGTTATTTTTTTTTCATGAGTTTTTATTTTATTTTACTACTTATTTATTTAGTAGTTATTTTTATTATTTATTCTAATTTTTCTTTTTCATGTCTTTTTTGCAAGAAATTGGTCTCAAAACAAAATTTAAAAAAAAAAATAAAAAAAAAAAGCTTGAGAGCCACGGCCCTCACATGTGCTGGCCAAGCAGCACAACCAGAAGCAATGAGCGCCGCGGCGCTGAATGGAGCAAACATTGTAGTGCGGGTACTGTAGAAACAGTGCAGGTACTGTAGAAACAGTGTCATAACAGTGCAGAAAACACTGTAAAAACAGTGCGATAACACTGTAAAAACAGTGCAGAATGCAGAAAACACTGTAGAAACAGTGCAGTAGGGCCCAGCCCCAACCCTCTTAATTTTTTTTTCAGCTGCACAATTTCATTTTTATTTTTTATTTTTTATTTTTTATTTTTTATTTTTGCTTCTTTCTCTTGTCTTCAGCCACACATTTTTTTTATTTTATTATTTTTTTTTTCATTTTTTTTCACTTTTGTCTTCCTTCAACCGCACCATCATTCTTATTATTTTTTTTATTATTATTTTTCTTTTCTTCTTCTACAACTTCTTCCTCTTGAAATTTTTGTTTCTCTCTTTACCTTTTCAATTTTTTTTTCATTAGTTCTACTTTTATTTTATTTTATTTTAATTTTTTTTCACTCACCACATTCACTCTTCCCTCAAGAGTATTTAAGTTGCATCTTAAAGAGTGGGATGGATGTCTACTTTTCCTTCGTTGCTTATGGATTCCGACACTGAGGATGAATTTGGAGGTAACGATGCAGAGGATTCATAGTCTTCCATTCCGGAGTTAGGGGAGTATTCTTGTCCTTTTTCTTTCTTTTCTTTTATCACATTGAGGACAATGTTTATTCTAAGTTTGGGGGTAGTATAGAAATTTTTAATGTTTAGTTAGCTTTGGTTTAGAATTTGTCTTGCATGTTTATATTTTGCATTTTTTGCATGTTTCATTTGTGTTTTCTTTAAAAAAAAAAAAGAAAAAAAAATTTGAGATAGTTGCACCTTATTCATGATTGTCCCAATCCTAGGATGATATGTTAATTATCTTTTGATTTTTAGCTTTTGGGAATCATATAGTTATGATTTAATTTTATATGATATTCATTTGTTAATTTTATTTTAGAGTGTGACTTCCAATAATTTGAGTACTATACTCTTTTACTTAGAATTTTTATGTGATTTAGAGAAAATTTATGTTGATAAAAAAGTATAGTGAAGTCATGAATTCTAGAATTTGTTTGATTCTCTCTCGAGGCGAAATCTTAGATAACACTTAGGATAGGAAGTGATTTAGGCCATCTTTGGACCGTTTGAGCCTTTTGAGCCTACCTTATTATATTTATCCTTAGTCACCCCTTTTTAGCCTAATTTACTTTTTCTTTGTAATTTACACAATTATGTTAGCCATGACCTGTCTATTTAAATCCAACAATTTGAACCTTTCACCTTTTAAGTATTTTAATCTTTCTAAGGAATGATTTGAGCTTAAAGAATGAATTGAGGAAGAAAGGTGTGAAAAAAAAAATGATGAAGGTTGTTGGAAAAATTACCCCTTGTTATAATTGTCAAAAATAAGTTTGGGGGTTAAAAAAAAAAGAAAAAAGAGAAAGAAAAGAAAGCAAAGTGCGGTACAAAGGAAAGTTTACTTCAAGTTTGGGGATGTTGTAAAAAAATAAAAATATATACATATATTTATTTGAGCTATTTATGTGTCCTAGATTGATTAAGTGCTTAGGGTGAATTTGAGCCTAAATATATCCTTTATCATACCTTGACCCTAGCCTTACATTACAAGCTTGATAAAGACCTATTGATTCTTGAATAAGTGTTAATCTACATTAGTGGAGAGAGAGATGAAAAGCAAACTTATGGGATCCAAGTACTAATCTATGCTTAGATTTGGCATAAACTAATTTGAATTGCATGATATTCTTTGTAAAAGAGCATACACACACACACGAAAGTCCATTCGAAAAATAAAGTTTCGCTTGAATTGATGCATGAATTTAAGGATTAGTTGTATGTTACCTTAAGCTAGAATGTGAGTTAATTTCTGAGGAAAAATTGAGAAGTCATGATTTGGTATTTCTATCTCTCGTTCAAGGATTTTCATGTTTGCATTTTCTTTTTGTGATTCTTTTCTTTTGCTCGAGGACTAGCAAAATCTTAAGTTTGGGGGTATGATAATTCTATTTTGTAGTATTATTTTATTCCAATTTTGTTATTAAATTTTAGCTAAGTCTTTAGTTTTTAATTGTAATTTACTTAATTTTTAGTTATTTTTATATTTAGTTTATTTTTAAGTAAGTTATTTAATTTTATGTTATTTCCTTTAATTTGGTTAATATTTATTAGTTTTTATATTTTTGGTAGGACCTAAAGTCATTGGGTTTAATTTTGGAAAGTAAGGTGATAAAAGACCCATAAGTCTGCTTGCATATACTTCAGTGTTTTAGCTATATCTCGAGCTACAGAATACCAATTACTGCGATTCTTAGACCATTGGAAAGCTAAGAGACAGAGCTACAACTTTCATGAAGATCACTTTACCCAGTTCTGTCTCGAAGATGTAGAAAATCGCATCGTAATGTTACTGGACGTCCTGTGCCGGGAATAGAAATTTGTAAAGACTGTTAACTGATTTCTTGGGCCTCTCATTATGTTTTAAGCCCAATTAAACCCTAGGTCAACTTGGAGAAATTTAGGTTAAGTTTGTTAGTATAAATAGGATGTTTTTGAAGAATTTAGAGAGAAGAACCTTTGGAGATTCAAGAAGCTAGAAGTTGAAGCGGAAACCCGGAGATCAAAGCAGCAATTATTTTGTTTTCTTCCTTAGCTTTTATTCTTCTTGTTATTTTCAATGGTTGAACTTTATACAATGTTATTTGATTTTGCAATAATGAGTAGCTAATTTTCTTTTTCTAGGATTGCAATTGAACTCACATGTAGTTTAAGTTTTTAATCTCTTTCTTACTTATTTTCAAGGGGAATTGAATTGTTTATTTCAATTTGTTCTTAATGCTTTTAATTGCCTGATCACCAATTAAATTGATTTAGGAACCTAAACAAACTTGGGAGAGGGAGTTTAGAGTAGACTAAAATTGGGATAGCATATGATCATGTTAAATTATTTGCGTATAGGATAAGGATATACCTATAGGCCATATGTAGCCAGATTAGAGCCTGAACTTAATGAGTTTGTTTTAATTTCAAATCACATAGGGATATAGTGTTTTGGTTAAAATAGATATTTTTATAGGACGAGTCGGGAGACCTTTATAAATAATTTAGGACTCTAGGTTAGCAATTCAACCCATTGAAATAAGTTAAGGAGGAGAGGTAAAATTTAGATGAAGTGTGAGGGATATTGTAATCCTAGGTTTGTTTAATCTGATATTTTCTCCAGTTGTTATTATTTTGATTTTTCTTGTTATTTTAAATTCTAGTTTATTAGTTTTAATTAATTAATTAATTTGGATTATTTGAATAAAATTAAATTGTTTTAATTTTAGTAATTAGTAAAGTTTTAGATCAATTCTCCGTGGGAACGATACTCTACTTGCTAATATACTGTCTATTCGATACGTATACTTGCGTAGTGGATTTTTAACTGACACCTACCACCTGTCAACTCCAAACATGTCTTTTTATTTGTTAAGGGATGAAGTTCGCATTCTACTTTAAGAACTCATCCACTATTGTTAAAGTTTTCTCTAGCACTTCCTTCATCCATTCATCCTCAGCATCCTTGCCGCATTTCTCATGCACGGATGTCGCATCAATTCGGTGCATTTTCCACCCGAGTTCCTCCCTTAGCCGTTGAATCTTTCGAAATTGAGAATCTACCAACTTACAAGTGTTAACTTTAATTCTTCAATTGCATGAGCCAGTTTCTCGTTTTTGGTAGAATCATCAATGTTTGTGTCCTTCTCAAGCATAAAGTGGTCGTGCATCTCTAGAGCCCCAATAGCCTGTTGAATTCCTTTGGTATAATCAGCTTCGGGAACAAACATCCCCTGAACTTCCTCCACCAAACCTGCTTCAACCATTTCATCAACTTGGTTTGCTACTCGCTTGTACAATACAGACTTGGAGACGTCTAACCAGATGAAGCAACATTCAAAATTGTCTTGGAACTTAAATTTTGATCCTCCACCAGTGTCTCTAAATAAGAATTTGACCCTCTGGCAATAATGGGGAGTCGTCCTTTCTTGGAAATAATATCAATGTTTTGCAATGCATGGCAACAAAAGTCATCGACAGTGAAGTCTTTGTTGGGATCAACAAACCCTATCATGTGATGTGGTATACCACGACCCCCGGCCTCTGTTATTTTGTTTGTGATGATATCCAAACCTTCATAAACTTGTATTTTATTCGAGTTGATGATTTCGCCCGAGAAATAGGTTGCGAGGTCAATGGAAAGTTTGGATTTATCGGTAGCTGTTGCACCCATCACGAAAATGACCTTTGTCTTGTTCTTTTGCTTTTGAGTAGAACCAACAGAATTCGTGGCCAAGGTACTGCAATAAGAGTAAGAAAATTATTTTTTTGCGTTTGCGGAATTGGGTTATGCAATAAAAGATAATCGCTTTTATATCATAAATTACATCTTATCTATCGCATGATAGAAATGAAGTCAAATGAGAGTTGAAAACGGAAATATTGCTATTCATTACAAGAAGTATTAAACTTGATAATTAATAACTTGGGTAGGTAGTAGGTTTGTTCGTTTTTATTGTTTACCTTTCTTAAAACAATCTAGAATAAGATAAGAGAAACAAGACTAATAGCAGTTAAAATGACATAATCTTCCACATCTGTACCAGAAATGGGATTCTTATTTTTCATTAATTTTCTACAAACCAGAAGTGATAAGAAATGGAATTGATAGTGTTGATGTAAGGCTTCAAGTAATTTAGCTACTCTTAACATATAAAACTTAAGCTTGTAATGATCACATAATATAGATCCAAAAGGATGATGGTTTTAGTAATAGATGGGTCAAGTGAACTACAAAATAAAATTTAATCATGAATTAGGCATGGGAATTCACCTGCTTGTTGAAGCTTTTTCTGTCCCACTTTTCTCAAAATTAGCCTTGCGCATTATCACGCTCTAAATCAAACAAATAATAAAATATATAAAATTCTCCTAGAAGAAAATATAATATAAACATTATAAACATATTAAAAGATGAATAGTTGTGTAGAATTTAAAAAATAGATTAGGCTTTCCCAAAAGGAAGAATTTACCATGCTAATTTCATAAAAATATGAAGGAAGGAGTTAGTCATCTACCTTTAAGATGAAAACTAGTGAAAGAAGAACAATTAAGCTTATAAGCCATGCCATTTGCGACTTTGCAAAGCAAATTCCAACGTTGAGAACAGTTTGAACAAAAGTGGAGGAAGCAAGTTGAACATTTTTATAGAGGCTAATCTTTCATCAAATTTATTATTTACAACAAATTAACATAACTGCATATACTAGAAAATAGAAAGATTTGCAAATATGGTATATAAATCATCTGTACAATAACTTTCCATGTATATGTCTTGAACATTAATTGTCATAACATTTGTATATGGATATAACATGTATAATTAGCTAGTTACCATATTTGTAAATAATTTTTTAGTATATTTCAAGATGAAAGGTTATGTCTTTTGATATGAAAGGTTGGAAAGACATACCAATTGTAAGGTTATGTCACATAATGTGATTATTGGATTGTAGGTGGTTTTCACGTGAAAAGTTATGTCTCTTGATAAAGTAAGATTTAGAAAGCACCTTTAAATACAAAAGTTATGAGACAATTGAAAAACACCACTATTCAAAAGTTATGATATGAAAAGTTATTTTTTCATTTTGTGACTCAAAGGTTTTGTCTTATGGTATGAATGGATGTCTTTTCTGTTGGTCCCAAATATAGGTGCTAGAGGGGGGTGAATAGCACTATCTCGACTCTTTTTGGTGGGATTGAGACTTGATCTCAAACTAAGGAAGATAAGGCAATGAAAACAATTGACAAGGTATTTATAGTGGTTCGGTCCAAGAGCTACATCCACTACCTTGATTATCCAACCAAGGATTTTTAAATCAAACACTAGACGGTGGAATTCACAAGCTTCCACCAAGCTTTTATAATGGCTTTTCCAAGGCTTAGCCACAACCTTTACACTAGTTTTTCACGGGATCAACTAAAACCCAATGTGGCTTTCCAATGGCTTTTCCAAGGCTTAGCCACAACCTTTACACTAGTTTTTCACGGGATCAACTAAAACCCAATGTGACTTTCCAAGGCTCAACCACAACCTATCACTAGTTTTTCCCGAGCTAAACTAAAACCCAATGTGGCTTTCCAAGGCTCAACCATAACCTATCACTCTAGTTTTTCACGGGCTAAACTAGAACCCAATGTGGCTTTCCAAGGCTCAACCACAACCTATCACTCTAGTTTTTCACGGACTAAACTAGAACCCAATGTGGCTTTCCAAGGCTCAACCAGAACCTATCACTCTAGTTTTTCACTGGCTAAACTAGAACCCAACCCCAACTTTTCAAGGCTAAGTTGGAACCTACAAGCATCTAAGCAAACCTTGCTTGATACAAACACTTAGAGTGAAACACCCACTCTAAGAATACAAAGATAGAAAAGGAAAGTACCTAGTGATCACACGGTTGATCTATATGGTACAAGTTGAAGTGCTGAACATAGATACAAAGAATAGGCACTGAGGTTCAATGAAGAGTACGAAGGATTTTCAGGTTTTGCTACTCTTCTTGGCTTGAATGTGATGGTGTCTTTTTGTGTGAAGCCAAAGTTGTCAAGATTTGTCAAAAGTTAGTTCCTTGGCATTTGAAGATCCTTTTATAGTTGGAGAAGCTTGTCTGATGGCTGTTGGGACGTTTATGACAGTTAGAAACAGTTTGAGAAAGGTTCTAGCCGTTTTCTTGTCTTGTAGTGGCCCGGCGGATGAAGTAGACAAAGAGCACTTAGTCGACTAAAATTTTTCCCTTGGTCGACTAAGTTGGTTCAGTTTCAGACGCAGATTCCAGTGATTGCTTAATCGACTAACTCCATTATCTTGGTCAACTAACTTGATTCTGTTTCTCACCAAGCTTCACCCTTTTACTTCTCCACTATGACTTTGGTTCAACCAGTGATCTTCCTTAACCTATCAGGGGACTTCATCAATACTGATCTTCCATGTTCTTTATTCAGATCACATATTTGGATGTTCAATAGGAAGATTGAAATAGTTTCTCATTAATGAACATTTACCCTGCACACTTTGTTAGAAGCATTAGACACAAATGACATGGGAGTGTTTTATTATCATCAAAACTAATGGAGTCAACAATCCCCCTCTTTTTGATGATGACAAAACATCCCTTGATTAACAGCATGGTGTCTATTCAGTTCTTCCCCCTTTTTTTTTGTTCCTGCAGAGAATGAGGATTGCTCCCCCTAAGTTCATGCTCCCCCTAAGTGTGTGCATATCTTTCGTCTTATTCCAGCAAGTTCTTATCTTAGTTATATTCCTAGTGACATTGTACATACTTGCTTTTATCAGAAGTTGTTCACATATGCAGATTTTTGAGCAAATAATATGTTGACAGATTTCATCAGATTTTCTACTTCTGTAATTTTCTGTCAATTAGCATGCAAGCTCATATTTCATCATGTTAGCTCCAGATTTCATTCACACCATCATTTTTCTAGCAAAGCTCTTATGAAACATTATTCATATGTATTCAAGCACATGTTTTACTTTGCATTATTGTCTCAGAGATGATTTAACAACATAATAACTCAATATCAGCACAATATTAGAAAATTATAGCAGTTTTGCACAGTGTCATCAGATAAATTTTCAACCATGCTTTAAAATCCTATAGATATCATTTTTACAATTCAAGCATTTCAAACGATCATCAATAAGCATATTCAGGATATTCATAAAGTCAGTTGAAATTAAGAGCATTGTTTGAATGCCATTTTGGCATTGATTTCCAATAAGACAATAACCAGAAAAATTGTTCCAGAATTACCCCTAGTCATGTTTTTGCTACTTATCTACCCTAGAAGTCTAGTACCTTTACCCTAAGATTTTTATTTTTCTGAATACTATTATCCCTTTTTGTCATCATCAGGGAGGGGGCTGAGGTGTCAGTGCTCAGAAGGAGATGGTGTTGATTTAAGGGACATAGTCTGTTCCCACCAAGGATTTAAGGGAAAAAGAAAAGGTGGTCTCAGAGGGGCTTGAGAGGTTGCTTCTGGAGTCTGTTGAGGAGATGTCTCTGTAGTCTTTTCTGGAGTTCCCTTATCTGAGACTTCTATGGGGGCTTGAGGAGTGCTCGCAAGAAGTGACTTTGCCTTTTTTGTCAATCGTGAAGACTTCCTTGTCGTTGGAGGAACTAGTTTTCTTGCTGTCTTCTTCCGTCTTATGGCAGATGGTTGAGTCTTAGAAGCAGGAGCTGTGTCTTTTGTTGTTGTTTTTCCTTTCTTCTTTTTTTTTTTTGCAGCTCCTTGTCCTAAAGTCATTGCTTGAGCAACTTGAGCTGCTGTTGCCTCTTTTTCTGCTTGCTCTTCTCTGACCATTTCATAGAAAAGTCCCATAACATATACTTCTTTAGAATATGGAGGGGATCCTTCATGTTCAGGCTGAGATGGAGGCTGGTGCTTAGGAGAATCAAGTGGTGAACCAACTACTTCAGTCCCTTGATCAGAGGTTTCTTTTCTTGTTGAGGTGGTTTGGTGTGGTTTTTCAGGTTCTGGTTGAAAATCATAATGACCAGGATTTGCACTCTAGTAGGCTGACCCTTTAGCTTGAAATTCAGGGCTTGCATCTTGGAATGTAGAACCTTCTGGCTGTAGTGCTGATCCTTCAGCACCTTGTTCTTTTGGTGCCATGCTCTCAGTAGTAGAGGAGTCAGCATTTGTAGGTCCTGTTGGCATTTTAGATCTGGCTTTCAAGCTGGCTTCAATCTCATTCATCTTTTTTTCGATTTTAACAAGCTTATCTCCCTGATCAGTAAGCTTGGCATCCATTCTCATCAACAGATTGGACATCATTTCATTGGAGAATGGAGGGGCTGCTATTTCTGGTTGTGTGGAGGCTGCCTCTAGTTGTGTCTGCACTGAAGTGATCTTAGAGGTCTTGCTGAAGGTGTGTCCATACACCTTGTATCCCATTTTGATCAGACTTCCCAAGTAGATTGGTTGGTCTCTGCTTTTGACCATATTTGTATCGTACCTTTTTGCCCACACTCATTTCTTCTTGACAAAGGATGTGATCACATTCCCATAAGGCAAATGAATCTTTTCCAGTTTATAGGCTGCCCTCATTCTTTCATTCATGAACCGTCCAAGGTTCAGAACTTCTCTAGTGAATGCATGCTCCATCAGCCAAAGGTCTTGAAGACTAATGTAGCTTAGG
Source organism: Theobroma grandiflorum (assembly GCA_036013995.1). Lineage (NCBI taxonomy): Eukaryota > Viridiplantae > Streptophyta > Magnoliopsida > Malvales > Malvaceae > Theobroma > Theobroma grandiflorum. The sequence goes on from CP142127.1 coordinate 4,736,458, forward strand.
CTTCCACTCTTACCATGCAGGTTCGTAGCAACAAAGTAATGCAGGATTCTGAATTTTGGACTAATAATCAGTCCTGCATTGCTCTTAGAAGAGAATTTCTCTTTGTTTCCAATAATAATTTCCCACACAGAAGCAGGATTATACTTGTCAGGCATGTCATACTCTCCTTGTTCTCCTTCTATTCCTAGCAGACCACTCAAGTCAGAGGCTGCAACTAAGAACTCCTTCCCATTCAGAAAAACATTAAGATTATCTTCAGAATAGTCTTCTGAGTCATCAAGCTCCCTTTCACTATATGCAATGCTAGCATAAAATTCTTTAACTAAGCTAGCACTATATGTTCTGTCTTTGAAGGAGCTATAATCCTTAATGCTTAGTTCATTGAAATAATCTGTCAAGCTTGTTTGGAGTTTAGGAGTTTCACTGAAACTTTCCCAGTCAATGAACTTTCCACATGTAATGGGAGCATTTTCGATTTTCTTAAATCTCTCTTCATGAATTTTGTTTCTAAATTTCATAGAAGAGATAGATGGAGTACCTTTTTCTCTTTTATTTTTTTTTTCTCAGTTTCTCGGCTTTTTCCTTCTTCTCTTTTTGTCTCCTCATTTCGAGCCCTTTTCCAGTCTTCTTTGTTGTAGAACTGGATGCCCATTTTTGCTTCTTTCTTTGGTGCTCAGCTTCGGGGTTCTCTTCTGCTGGTCTTTTCCCTTTTTTCTTTGCCAGCAAATCTTTGAGAAGGGTCGACTTTGCCATTGTGGTTTCTGAGGATGTCTTTCACTTAGGTTTCTAGGAGATGACAGGTGAGGATTCTTGGTTGATTTAAGAAGATGGAGAGAAGCAAAAGAAATTGATGGAATTGAGAGAGTCGGTTCTCAGTGAATGGCGGTTTCTGATTTAGGGAACTGCTTGCCTCCCCCTTAACCTATGCCTTAATTTTCCAAATTTCAAAAACTCCCTCTCATATTTTTACTTTTTACTGCACAAGATTTCCTCTTTTTATTTTGGCACCCGGTAGACATGCAATCTCATCAATTTAACCCTACATCAAACACCAATAATTCTCTTGATTTAATAGAACAGAGTATTCTTAGTTGACTGAGTTTTATACTTCAGTCGACTAAGTCTCTTCTGTTTTCCTCTATTTATTCTAGACTTCTTTCTACAACTCTTCCAGACAACACATTCCTAGATTCCTTCTGATTTCAAAGAACCTATCCTCACTAAGGGGCTTTGTGAATATATCAGCTAATTGGTGCAATGTGCTTATGAATTCAATGTTGATTTCTCCCTTAGTTACATGATCTCTAATAAAATGATGTCTAATTTCAATGTGTTTGGCTATTGAGTGTTGCATAGGATTTTTTGAAATATTTATAGCACCGGTGTTGTCACAATATATGGGTGTGTTATTCATGGACAACCCGTAGTCTCTCAATTGTTGCTTAATCCATAAAACCTGTGCACAACAACTTCCTAGGGACACATATTCTGCTTTAGCAGTGGACAAGGCAACAGAATTTCACTTTTTGCTCGACCAGCATACAAGCATGTTTCCTAGCAACTGGCATGTTCCACTAGTGCTCTTCCTATCAGTTCTACTTCCAGCAAAGTTAGCATCTGAATATCCTACAAGACTGAATGGTGATTCTTTTGAATACCATAATCCTAGGCCTTAAGTTTCAATGAGATATCTAAATATTCTTTTTACAGCAGTGAGGTGTGTTTCTTTAGGTTGAGACTGAAATCTAACACACAAACACACACTAAACTGAATATCTGGTCTACTTGCAGTTAAGTAAAGAAGATATCCAATCATACCTCTATAGAGCTTTTGATATACATCTTTACCTTTCTCATCAGCATCAAGCTTTGAAGATGTACTCATTGGTGTGCTAATGGATTTCAATTTTAACATGTCATACTTCTTGAGCATGTCTTGAATGTATCTGTCTTGGCTGAAAAAGGTTCCTCCTTTGCATTGCTTGATTTGAAGGCTAAGAAAGTACTTCAATTCTCCCATCATGCTCATTTCGAATTCTCCCTGCATTTCCTTAGCAAAGTTCTTGCAAAGAGATTCATTAGTAGCACCAAAAATTATGTCATCAACATAGATTTGAACTATGATTAAATCATTTAGGTATCTCTTGATCAACAATGTGGTGTCAATGTTGCCCCTAGCATAGTCTTTTTCTACTAGAAATTTTGAAAGCCTTTCATACCAGGCTCTAGGAGCTTATTTCAGTCCATATAAGGCTTTATGAAGCTTAAAGACATGATCTGGTTTTTCGAAATCTTCAAAACCAGTAGGTTGTTCAACATATACTTCTTCTTGAATGATTCCATTTAGGAACGCACTCTTCACATCCATTTGGTATAGTTTAAAGTTCATATGACAAGCAAAGGCAACTAGCAATCTTATGGCTTCTATTCTTGCTACTGGAGCAAAGGTTTCTTCATAATCTATTCCTTCTTCTTGATTATACTCCTTTGCTACCAATCTTGCTTTGTTTCTCACAACATTTCCTTGTTCATCAATTTTGTTTCTAAACACCCATTTAGTGCCAACAATAGGGTGATTTGAGGGCTTAGGCACTAGTGACCACACATTATTTCTCTCAAATTGATTTAGCTCCTCTTGCATGGCTAAAATCCAGCTTTCCTCTTTTTCAACTTTCTCAAAGCTTTTAGGTTCAATTTGAGAAATGAAAGCTGAAAATTCACAAGTTTCCCTAGTTCCTTTCCTAGTCTTAACTCCATGAGATATGTCTCATATGATTTGATCTTGTGGATGATCTCTCACATATCTCTAGCTCCTAGGTAAGTCACTATGCAGGATTTCTTGTCTTTGTAGATTTTCAAGAGGTGAAGCTACGGTTTCTTCTCTTGATAAGTCTTCCTCATTGTTCTTGCTATCATTTAGACTCATTTCATCGATGTGTTTTTCTAGATTTTCAAAATCTTCATCATCCTCATGAACTTCTTTTTCAACATGGATTGATTCATCGAAAACTATATGGATAGATTTTTCAACAGTTAGTGTCCTTTTGTTGAAAACTCTATATGCTTTTGAGTTCATGGCATATCCTAAGAATATTGCTTCATCACTTTTAGCATCAAACTTCCCTAATGGCTATTTTCCATTGTTCAACACAAAGCATTTGCAGCCAAAGCTCTTAAGGTGAGAGATATTTGGTTTTCTTCCTTTGTACAGCTCATATGGGGTTTTTGACATGATTGCTCTAATTGAAACTCTATTAAGTATGTAAGCTATTGTATTAACAGCTTCAGCCTAGAAATATTTAGGGAGGTTATTCTCACAAAGCATAGTTCTTGCCATCTTTTTCAATGTTATATTCTTTCTTTCCACAACTCCATTTTGCTGAGGTGTTCTAGATGCTGAAAAGTTGTGTTCCACCCCCTTTTCATTGCAATATATCTCGAACTCATCATTCTCGAATTCACCTCCATGGTCACTCTTGATCCTAATAATGGATGTACCTTTTTCATTTTCAACTTTCTTGCAATGTCCTACGAAAGTTGACAGTGCATCATTCTTGTGAGCAAGGAAATACACCCAAGTGAATCTTGAGTAATCATCAACAATCACTAAACCATAAGATTTACCACCTAGACTTGTGGTGCTAATTGGATCAAAGAGATCCATGTGGAGCATTTCAAGAGGTTTCGATGTTGACACAACATTCTTAGCTTTGAATGATGTTTTGACTTGTTTTCCTAGCTGACATGCTTCACATACTTTATCACCTTCAAACCTAATGCTGGGTAATCCAATAACTAGATCTTTCTTGATTAGTTTAGACATAGTGTTCAAACTAACATGTCCTAGTCTCCTATGCTACAACCAGCTATCATTTTCAGCGTTGGCTACTAGACACATTTCACTATCCTTTTCTAGATCCTCAAGGAAGATTACATACATGTTTTTCAATCTATTTCCTATGAAGGTAGTCTTGTTAGTGCCTATGTCTATTACTTCATATTTGTTGGAATCAAAACAACCTTAAACCCTTTATCACATAGCTGACTTATGCTTAACAGATTGTGCTTTAGACCTTGAACAAATAACACATGGCTGATTTATGTGCAGGAGTTCTTACCAACCGTACCTATACCTTGAATTCTTCTTTTTGAATTGTCTCCGAAGGATACGGTGCCTCCCTTTTTCTTGTCCAGTTGTGCAAATAGCATTTCATCTCCTGTCATGTGTCGAGAGCAGCCACTATCCATGTACCATGGCTGTTTCTTTATGTGTTGAGCCTTTGAGCATGTTTCCTTTAGGTGCAGCTCAACCTACAAAAATATGGTTCAGTTCTTCTTGATAGGTACCCATGCTTTGATGGGTCATTGAGTGTTAGTGTCAATAAAGTAGCATTTTGGCACTTAGAATTTCTTGGTTTTTTGCACATGAAAGTTTTTGACACACTCATATGATAGATGACCATGTGTTCCACAACGATAGCATCTCGATGATACAATATGATGATTCTTCTTGCTATATGACTTTTTCTTTAAAAGATCATTGTTTAAACATTTAAGAGCTTCATTTTCATTAAGAGCTTTTTGCAAAACATCAGTTTTATTTTCCAGCTCTACTCTCATGATTTTAAAATCTACTTTTGAATGTTCCAGTTCAGTTTGAAATACATTTCTTTGTTCAAAAACAGAGTTGAAATCAAGTTTAACTTTCTCCAAATCTTTTTCAAGTGATGCAGCCTTTTTCTTTAGATTTTTGTACTTTAAAAACAGGCTTTCAAACTTATCACACAACTCATCATACTCATCTTGCAAATCATTTATAGATTTATCACAAGTTGATGAGCATACCTCTGTTTCATCATCCTTTGCCATCAGGCAGATGTTTGCTCTTTCTTCTGAGCTTTTTTCATCAGATTCTGTGCTTGAATCACTATCTGACCAGGCTGCAGCAACCATTGCCTTTTTCGATTTTCTGTTTCTCTTTGGAGTTTCTTCTTTCAGCAATGGACATTCAGATTTGTAGTGTCCTGATTTTTTGCATTCATAGCAGATTACTTCTTCCTTGTTACTGCTTTCATTCTTATTTTTCTTCCATGCAGGACCTTAATCCCTTTTAAAGAATTTTCTTGCAAATTTTCGATTCTTTCTTCCCATCAGTTTTTTTAATCTTCTTGCAACAAGTGCAAGCTCATCATTGTCATCGCATTAGAGTTTTTTCAGCTCATCTTCAAGGATGCTGGCTTTGAGTGCTATGTTCTTCTTCTTTTCTTTTACCTCTCTTTTATCCTTTTCTTCTTCTTCCTTGAGCTCCAGCTCATGTGTGAGGAATGACCCACAAATTTCATCAAGTGTTATGATGTTCAAGTTTTTGGCTTTTCGGATGGTAGTCACCTTTGGCTTCCAAGACTTAGGCAGACTCCTAAGAAATCTTTTTACAAGCTCATGTTCCGAGATAGGTTTTCCTAGTTGGTTAAGTTTCTTTGTGATGTTTGTGAACCTATCAAACATGCTGGTGATGTCCTCACCAGGTTCCATTTTGAACATCTCATAGTTATGGGTCAAGAGGGCAATTTTGGACTCTTTGACTTGAGAAGTCCCTTCATGTATTATCTTTAACTTGTCCCACACTTGCTTAGCTGTAGTACAGCTTGAGACTTTGTTGAACTCGGTGGGAGTTAAGGCACAATGCAGGATGTTGATTGCCTTGAAATTGGTCTGCATTTTCTTAGTTTCAGCCTCGATCCATTCAGACCTTGGCTTAGGCATCAACTCGTTTGTGACAACATTTACAGTTGAGGGAGTAAAGGGACCATCAGTGATGACATCCCACATTTCATAATCTATGGCTCTAATGAAAATCGACATTCTCGTGCTCCAATAAGGGTAATTGAGCCATCAAACAGAGGTGGTCTGTTTGTTGATTGTCCCTCAGCTACTACTGATTTATGTTGAGCCATTTGGATCCTCTATATGGGTGTTAGACCTTATATTCAGAGAGCTAGCTCTGATACCAATTGTTGGTCCCAAATATAGGTGCTAGAGGGGGGTGAATAGCACTATCTCGACTTTTTTTGGTGGGATTGAGACTTGATCTCAAACTAATGAAGATAAGGCAATGAAAACAATTGACAAGGTATTTATAGTGGTTCGATCCAAGACCTACATCCACTACCTTGATTATCCAACCAAGGATTTTTAAATCAAACACTAGATGGTGGAATTCACAAGCTTCCACCAAGCTTTTACAATGGCTTTTCCAAGGCTTAGCCACAACCTTTACACTAGTTTTCACGAGATCAACTAAAACCCAATGTGGCTTTCCAAGGCTCAACCACAACCTATCACTCTAGTTTTTCACGGGCTAAATTAGAACCCAATGTGGCTTTCCAAGGCTTAACCACAACCTATCACTGTAGTTTTTCACGAGCTAAACTAGAACCTAACCCCAACTTTTCAAGGCTAAGTTAGAACCTACAAGCATCCAAGCAAACCTTGCTTGATGGAAACACTTAGAGTGAAACACTCACTCTAAGAATACAAAGATAGAAAAGGAAAGTACCTAGTGATCACACGATTGATCTATATGGTACAAGTTGAAGTGCTGAACATAGATACAAAGAATAGGCGTTGAGGTTCAATGAAGAGTACAAAGGATTTTCTGGTTTTACTACTCTTCTTGGCTTGAATGTGATGGTGTCTTTTTGTGTGAAGCCAAAGTTGTCAAGATTTGTCAAAAGTTAGTTCTTTGGCATTTGAAAATCCTTTTATAGTTGGAGAAGCTTGTCTGATGGCTGTTGGAACGTTTATGACCGTTAGAAACAGTTTGGGGAAGGTTCTAGCCATTTTCTTGTCTTGTAGTGGCTTGGCGGATGAAGTAGACAAAGAGCACTTAGTCGACTAAAATTTTTCCCTTGATCGACTAAGTTGGTTCTGTTTCAGACGCAGATTCCAGTGATCGCTTAGTCGACTAACCCCATTATCTTGGTCAACTAACTTGATTCTGTTTCTCACCAAGCTTCACCCTTTTACTTCTCCACTCTGACTTTGGTTCAACCAGTGATCTTCCTTAACGTATCAGGGGACTTCATCAATACTAATCTTCTTTGTTCTTTATTCAGATCACATCTTTGGATGTTCAATAGGAAGATTGAAATAGTTTCTCATTAATGAACATTTGCCCTGCACACTTTGTTAGAAGCATTAGACACAAATGACATGGGAATGTTTTATTATCATCAAAACTAATGGAGTCAACATTTTCATAAGGTAATTATTGGAACAATATTTTTATCTAAAAGTTATGTTTTGTAACATGTAAGGCTTGTTTAAGACATATATGTGCCTTAATGAAATCACTGTGTCCTTAAAGAAAAGACATTTGCAAGTTTATATAAAGGACTTGTTGGCAACCATTTTGACATATAACAAAACAAACAAGACAAGGTTAGAAAAGCAAGAGTAAAGGAAGTGTTATGAATTGAATGAAAATTCAAAAAAAAAAAAACATAAACACTTTGAGTTCCTATCGTTTACCAAAAGTGTCTAAACTCTTTATAATCAACTTGCCATAGAAAGTAAACTCTAAGGTCAAACAACTTGCAACCTTCGAGTGTGTCTAACAATTTACTCTAGTAAGTGTAGGATGAAGTTTGACATTGGCGTTATTGTATCCCTAAAGCTATTTGCATAATTTCCCTTTTGCGTAGCAAGTAGTGGGGGTGAAATAAGTCTTAAATATAATGTTCACAAAGGCATGCCTTGAAGTCAATTTTACTGATTCCTTTGAATTCGAAATAAAACCCATTTGCACTAGCAATTTTAATACTTATATTCATATGATTGGAATTCAACAAAATGACTTCCCTAAAAGAGATGGCTGACAACATTTTGCAGTTAGACTACTTTAAAGGAGGAAACTTTATTCGTTAGTAGAAAAATATGCACTTTCTCCGTACAACTTTTAAGGTCACCTATGTTCTAGATACACAAAGAACAAAAGAAGAGGGTGAAGGAAAATATGTCAAGCCCAGCCCTAAAATATCTGTCATGTCATGCATATAAGTGACATCATACTTGTATACTGGAATCTCTCAGAAAAAAAAAATAGATAAAAGTCGACATTGTGCTTAGAAATACAACTAAGTCGACTTATACCTCGAACTAGTTAAAATAGGGATTTTAAGGTGAAATTGGGAATTTCACAGTCCAGGGATTACTTAAAATGGTAATTCGGAGTTCGAGGATCGATTTGGAGTCAATCGAGAATATTCGAAATCTAGGGGCAAAATGGTCATTTTGCCACCCAAAAATTTGATTTGGATATTTGATGAAAATTTTGATTGAGATTGATCATTTGGAGTATAATATGAGGTTTAGCAGTGAAAAATTTTAATTCTCAGTATTTTTGGAGTACAAGGGTAAAATAATAATTTCGTCACCTCAGGGGTAAAACGGTAATTTTCACCCCCAACAATTGTCAAGACCAAGGAATTTATTTATTATGGGAATGGATAAATATGAGAAATTGTGTGGTGGAGAAATAAAGATAAAAAGATAAATATTTAAAATTTTGGACCAATTATAGTGTGACATGTGGCAAGCTTGATTTATTTAATATTAAACTTGAAAAATCAGCCCATAAAACCCCCATTTCAGCCCCATGGTCGACCAAACAAGAGGAAAGGAGAAACAAAGGAAGAACAAAACCCTAGGAGGAGAAATTCAAAGAGAAAGTGTGGAAATCCAAGGAATCAAGCAAAATACGGTGAAATTTTTTTATTTTTACTTGAGATCTACAATACCCATGCTTTATTTTCTCATTTTCATGGTTGAATTGCATGTTTTCATAATGGATTCATTGCTGGCTGAATGGGTATGGAGAGAGATTGATATTGGATTTGGTTTGATTTTAAGTTATGTGAGTGTTGTTAGTTAGTTAATTATGTTTGGAAGCAAAACAACAAGAAAAAAAATTCATTTTCCCCATCATCCTTCAATGGCCGAATGTCCCATGTTGTATGTGGATGGTGGATTGATTTTGCTCCAAGAGAAATTGGATAGGAAATGATGAATTATGGTGAGAAAATTAAGTAGGAAAAATCACGGTGTTAGTGCACCACAATGGCCAAAATTTTCAAGAAGCATTATGAAGGTGATTAAGCTGAATTTTTGGTTATTTGAATTGTGCTTGGTGAATTGAGGTATTGGAAAAGAAATGGTGCAATTTGGAGCTAAATTGAACGCGTTGGCAATTTAATCGGGTGATAGACCGAATTAGGTCAACACTGTAATTAAACGGTTACTCGAGCATTACATGCATTCATATAGAATTTAGGTCAATTTTATACCAAATTAACATAAATGTAGTAATTGATTAATTGTGTAATATGTCAAGGTGGTGAGTCCTCCGATAAAGGCAAGGAAATTGCACCCGAGGATCACTAGTCAAAGTAACTGAATTCTATTTCCGAAAATAGCGAGTAAACTTACTATTATCTTAATTATCTAGAGTAATTTTTACTTCATTTGATGATTTTGTGAAAAATGATTTTAAATTGGTGACTTACTCGATTTACAGAAAAATGTGAATTTATAAATTAAATTGAACTTTTATAAATTGAATTGAAAACTGTATGATTGATTTGAAAATTAGAGTAATTGGAGACCACATGTTGTGGTATAAATTGTGTTTAATTTAAATGGCTTATGATTAAATGTGAGCATGAATGGCTTAATTGATATTTGCGTTGAAATGATCTAAACTGTGTATTTAGCCTCGAGAGGCTGTGCACAAAATAATTGCCATGTCATGCTATTGCTATTTTATTGAATTGGTGGGATTAGAGTGGTCACTGTAGTGGCAGGTTTCGTGGACAGCCTATAAAAGGGGCACGAAAACCCAATTAATGTGCTCACCTCGATTAGAGAGGCGCGTAGGATATCTCCTGAGGTGGGATTTGAGTGCACCTCATGCCGGCCCATCATGTGAAGGTGAGACTCAACCAACGCCAAGGAACGGCTGTGCGATCAAAATAAAAACATATTTTATGAGTATATGGTATTTGACAGCCTTGGCGGACTCGGGTGGATGCCTTGTGCAAGGCATTAACGAGTACTGATTTTGGCAGGAGCCAGTTTTGTGAAATTCATAAGCCAAGTTGATTATTTGAGTATACTGAAGATTTATGTTATGAACACATATTAGGATATAATATTTTATTTATCTCCGCTTACTCGACTTTAGATATTTTTGATGATGTCTGTTTACTCACTGGGATTCTATAATCTCACAACCCTTATTTCCTCACATTTCAAGCCCATAATAGTCGTAAATAGCTGAGTTTGCTGAGGACCACAGTTGGCTTTGCAACCTCACCAACAGTAGGTTCATGGTCCTTACTATTTTTGATCATTCAAGGGCCCACGTGTCACTGTAAATGAAATTGTATGCTTCGGTTACCTTTATTATTGTATGAAAGAATTTATTTTGCTTTTACGTCCCAAAAATCATTTACGGTTAGTTATATAAAAATTGTTTTACAAGAAAAAGGAATATTTTATTAAATATTTTTATTATATTCTAATAGTTAATATTTCATTCCAAATGAAGGTTTTAAACAGCAAAAACTTATTTTTTGTTATGAAATATGTGTTTTCACTCACATATTACGTTTTTAGCCGGTTTCGAAATTTTTGAAGAAAAATGATGAAAATGCCACTGTGAAGCGAAATTTTTTTTTTACCGTTTTGAGTTGGAAAAAGCATAAAATCTTTTAAGACATGATGTTTGGAAATGATTACTCACAGGGGAGGTAAGATATCTGATATAAAAGCTTTGCGAGGTTTCGGGCGGTATTCGTGGTATGAATGCTTATCGAGATGTCGTGGCGGTTGCCATGGGCTCGATGGGAGTTTCAAGTCATGACAAAATAAGTAAATGTCAGTTAAAATCCACTACGCAAGTATACGTATCGAATAGACAGTATATTAGCAAGTAGAGTATCGTTCCCACGGAGAATTGATCTAAAACTTTACTAATTACTAAAATTAAAACAATTTAATTTTATCCAAATAATTCAAATTAATTTAATTAAAACTAATAAACTAGAATTTAAAATAACGAGAAAAATCAAAATAATAAGAACTGGAGAAAATATCAGATTAAACAAGCCTAGGATTACAATATCCCTCACACTTCATCTAAATTTTACCTCTCATCCTTAACTTATTTCAATGGGTTGAATTGCTAACCTAGAGTCCTAAATTATTTATAAGGGTCTCCCGACTCGTCCTATAAAAATATCTATTTTAACCAAAACACTATATCCCTATGTGATTTGAAATTAAAACAGACTCATTAAGTTCAGGCTCTAATCTGGCTACATATGGCCTATAGGTATATCCCTATCCTATACGCAAATCATTTAACATGATCATATGCTATCCCAATTTTAGTTTACTCTAAACTCCCTCTCCCAAGTTTGTTTAGGTTCCTAAATCAATTTAATTGGTGATCAAACAATTAAAAGCATTAAGAACAAATTGAAATAAACAATTCAATTCCCATTGAAAATAAGTAAGAAAAAGATTAAAAACTTAGACTACATGTGAGTTCAATTGCAATCCTAGAAAAAGAAAATTAGCTACTCATAATTGCAAAATCAAATAACATTGTATAAAGTTCAACCATTGAAAATAACAAGAAGAATAAAAGCTAAGGAAGAAAACAAAATAATTGCCGCTCTGATCTTCGGGTTTCCGCTTCAACTTCTAGCTTCTTGAATCTCCAAAAGTTCTTTCTCTAAAATTCTTCAAAAACATCCTATTTATACTAACAAACTTAACCTAAACTTCCTTAAGTTGACCTAGGGTTTAATTGGGCTTAAAAACATAATGACAAGCCCAAAAATCACTTATTAGTCTTTACAAATTTCCATTCCCGATACAGTACATCTAGCAACTTTCCAATGCGATTTTCTTCATCTTCAAGGTAGAACTGGATAAAGTGATCTTCATAAAAGTTGTATCTCTGTCTCTTAGCTTTCCAATGGTCTAAGAATCACAGCAATTGGAGTTCTGTAGCTTGAGATATGACTAAAAAACTAAAATATATGCAAGCAGATTTCTGGATCTTTCAGCACCTTACTTTCCAAAATTAAACCCAATGACTTTAGGTCCTACCAAAAATATAAAAACTAATAAATATTAACCAAATTAAAAGAAATAACATAAAAATAAAGAACTTACTTAAAAATAAACTAAATATAAAAATAACTAAAAATTAAGAAATTATAATTAAAAACTAAGGACTTAGCTAAAATTTAATAACAAAATTGGAATAAAATAATTCTATAAAATAAAATTATCACACCCCCAAACTTAAAATTTTGCTAGTCCTCGAGCAAAAGAAAAGAATTACAAAAAGAAAACGCAAACATGAAAATCCTTGAACGAGAGATAGAAATACCAAATCATGATTTCTCAATTTTCCTCAGAAATTAACTCAAATTCTAACTTAAGGTAACATACAACTAATCATTAAATTCATGCATCAATTCAAGCGAAACTTTATTTTTCCGAATGGACTTCCGTGTGTGTGTGAATGCTCTTTTACAAAGAATATCATGTAATTCAAATTAGTTTATGCCAAATCTAAGCATAGATTAGTACTTGGATCCCATAAGTTTGCTTTTCATCTCTCTCTCCACTAATGTAGATTAACACTTATTCAAGAATCAATAGGTCTTTATCAAGCTTGTAATCTAAGGCTAGGGTCAAGGTATGATAAAGGATATATTTAGGCTCAAATTCACCCTAAGCACTTAATCAATCTAAGACACATAAAGAGCTCAAGTTTTTTTTTTTTAGCACCCTCAAACTTGAAGTAAACTTTCCTTTGTAACACTCATTGCTTTCTTTTCTTTTTCTTTTTTTTTTCAACCCCCAAACTTATTTTTGACAATTATAACAAGGGGTAATTTTTCCAACAACCTTCCTCATATTTTTTTTTTCACACCTTTCTTCCTCAATTTATTTTTGAAGCTCAAATCATTCCTTAGAAAGATTAAAATACTTAGAGGGTGAAAGGTTCAAATTGCTGGATTTAAATAGAAAGGTCATGGCTAACATTATTAGGTAATTACAAAGAAAAGGTAAATTAGGCTCAAAAAGGGTGACTAAGGATAAATATAACCAGGTAGGCTCAAAAAGGCTCAAACGATCCAAAGATGGCCTAAATCACTTCCTATCCTAAGTGTTATCTAAGATTTCGCCTCGAGAGAGAATCAAACAAATTCTAGAATTTTTTATTTCACTATACTTTTTCATCAACATAAATTTTCTCTGAATCACATAAAAATTCCAAGTAAAAGAGTATAGTGCTCAATTTATTGGAAGTCACACTCTAAAATAAAATTAATACAAGAATATCACATAAAATTAAATCATAACTATATGCTTCCCAAAAGCTGAGAATCCAAAGATAATTAACATATCATCCTAGGATTGGGACAATCATGAATAAGGTGCAACTATCTCAATTTTTTTTTTTAAACAGAAATGAAACATGCAAAACATGCAAAATATAAACATGCAAGACAAATTCTAAACCAAAGCTAACTAAACATTAAAAAATTTCGATGCTACCCCCAAACTAAGAATAAACATTGTCCTCAATGTGATAAAAGAAAATAAAGAAAAAGGACAAGAATACTCCTCTAACTCCGAAGCGGCAGACTACAAATCTTCGGCATCGTTACCTCCAAGATCATCGTCAGAATCAGAGTCTGTAGGCAACGAAGGAAACGTAGTCATATCCATCCCAATGTAGGCACCATAAGCTCTCATCATTTGTTCAATTGCCCGATTTTGCCTTTCTTGACGATCTAAGCGACGATCAATACGCTCCATCCATTGAGCGATACTGCGTGCGGCCATGGCTTGGGAGGTTGAAGGAACAGCTTGTGAAGATGAAAGGGCGGCCTGAGAAGAACTACCAACGATCGGTGCAGATGGCTCGAATCGCTGCAGAATACTCATGGTAATTGGAAGTTTTGGTTGTTGCAATTCTTCGCCATCGCTCCAAGACACACCAGCTTTCGCACATAAAGCAGTAATTAAGGAAGGGAAACCGATACCATCTCGTTTTGTGCGGCCCGTATGTAAGATGGCATGCGAGATAACCTTACCAATATCAATAGACTTATGTGTGACAGTGGCATAGATAAGCACTGCACGATCCCTCATGACATCACTGATATGAGTGGAAGGGAGCAACCGTGCCGCTACAAAATGCAACCAAGCCTTGGACTCTGTTTTCATGGCACTGCGTTTAAATGACACTGGCTCCCCATGCGATGTTTTCCATTGCGCTCCCTCAACACACAATGTCGATATAATCTCATGACAATCTTGATGATCTCCCAAATATTGCTCGTATTCATCATTCTCGATATTTGGGGTCCCAAAAAATGCATTGACAGCCTGGCTGTGAAAAGGTACTCGTTTACCACGGACAAATGCTACATTATCAACATGCTCGACCGCATTGGCATAAAATTCTCGAACTACAGGTACGACTGCGGCTTCAGGTTGAGTGGTAAATGTGAGCCAATGTCTATCATGAAGCATGTCAAAAATCGCCTGGTAGGGTAAGGGAGGAATATCGATTCCTCGTTCAGGAATGGGCACTTTGTTGATCAAGGACGTGTGATATCGCTCCGAGGCTTCAGCAGAGACGAATTTCGTTCTATCAAAAGACCCACTGGAACTTGCTTTGGATCTTTTTGGTACCATTCCTAAAAAAATTGATTCTCAAAATAAGTCCAAAGGAAAAGAATAATAATAACTGCAAGTACTGTTGCATAAGCATGTAAATGTAAAGGTCCCACAATCACGAAGTGAAGTACTTTCTGTCCGATTTAACAACCTACATTCCAAAAGTGCATTGACAACCTTACTAAGATGCAAACAACATTCAGGTAGTCTTCTTATAATCAGATTCGACACAATGCACAAGCCAACATAAAAATAAAAATAATTCTTGGCCAATGTACACATGCAAAATGATCAACCATGGCATGAGTTGCACCAACAACTCCATAATGTATTCCTACGGGCTAATCCAAACATCAACAGTTAAACACAATATTAAACCATAGGTTCCTTCACCAACCAAGCAGTTAACAATTATAGTGGCAGCATATAAAGTCCAAGAATGCATGGAATGAGTGAAACGAATTAAGCATGAAAAACCACTACACTCAAAGCCTAAAGTAATGGGAAATAGAAAAAGAAACATCCACAAACTTGCACAATGGAAACATTGAATGGGCAAAGAGTAACTTTTTTTTTTTTTTAATTTGTACAGAGAGAAAGAGTGTGTGTGTGTGTGAGAAGGAGAGAGAAAGCTTACCTGGAGGGAGGAGTGAGGGTGGTGGGTGCAAGAGTGGAATGGAAACTCAACGAAAACAAAAAAAACTAAGTAGAAATAATGTGTAAAAACAAAACTTGAGTGAAAAGGAGAGAGAGAGAGAGAGAGAGAGAGAGAGAGAGAGAGAGAGAGTTGCAGAAAAATAATGGAAGGAGAAGGGGAATAGGCGGCAGAAAGAGAGAAGGAGAAAAGTAAAAAGTGAAAGAAAAATAAGAAGGGTTTGGTGTGGCTGCAAAGGAGAAGGAAGAAATAAAAAAATAAAATAAAGTATGAAAAAGGGGTTGATTGTTGAAAAGAAGAAAGAAGAAGCAGAAAAAGAAAAAAAAATTTTTTTTTGACTAGGGTGGGGCCCATTGCTGCGGTAGCCTGATGCGCACTGCTGTGCGCATCGGATTTGAGCGTCGCGGCTATGGGGCTGAGCGTCACGGCGCTCAATGCTCTTGTGCCGTGTCTAGTTTCTTCCAACGTCGCGGCCTTCGTTTGAGGGCCGCGGTGCTCAAACGTTCTGTATATGCTGCTCTGGCAGCACATTTGAGGGCCGCGGCTCTCAATTTGAGGGCCGCCGCTCTGATGCCTTTTTTTTTTTTTGAAATTTTTTTTTTGAAATTGGTTTGAACCCAATTTCTTGCAAAAGAGACATGAAAAAGAAAAATTAGAATAAACTAAAATAAAACTCATGAAATAAAATAATGATGAAAATAAATAAATAAGGTTGAGGAACTTGGGTTGCCTCCCAAGAAGTGCTTCATTTATAGTCTTCGGCTGGACTGTAGCAGACTCTAGGTCGTGTCAAGCAAGTGAAATGGGGACTTTTGACGATTAATTTCGCCTCCCCAATAATGCTTCAATCTTTGTCCGTTGACCTTAAATTTTCGACCATCTGTCCCTTGAACTTCGATCGCTCCATGTGGAAATACCTCATTGAGAAGAAACGGACCAAACCATTTTGATTTGAGCTTTCCCGGGAATAGTTTCAAATGAGAGTTATAAAGCAACACAGATTGTCCCGGTTCAAAGCTTCTTTCCACTATCTTCTTATCATGCCATTGTTTTGTTTTCTCTTTGTAGAGTTTGGCATTCTCATAAGCTTGAAGGCGAAATTCATCAAGTTCATTTAATTGCAATAACCTTTTCTCATCTGCCGCTCGTAAATCAAAGTTCAACTTCTTCACAGCCCAAAAAGCATTATGCTCAAGTTCCACCGGTAAGTGACAAGCTTTGCCAAAGATCATCTTGTAAGGAGACATGCCAATCGGAGTCTTATAAGCCGTCCTATATGCCTATAATGCATTATCTAATCTTTTTGACCAATCTTTTCTTGTGGGACATACAGTTTTTTCCAAAATCCTCTTGATTTCTCTGTTTGAAACCTCCGTTTGGCCACTGGTTTGAGGATGGTACGCAGTTGCAACCTTGTGTTTACCTCCATACTTCGCTAAAAGTGCATCAAAATACTTGTTGCAAAAGTGACTTCCCTCATCACTAATAATTGCCCTCGGGGTGCCAAATCGAGTGAAAATATTTTTCTTCATGAAATTGATCACTACCTTTGAATCATTATGCGGAAAAGCTGCCGCTTCAACCCACTTGGAGACATAATCAACAGCAAGCAAAATGTATTTGTTGTTGTTTGAAGATATGAAAGGACCCATGAAGTCAATACCCCATACATCAAAAATTTCAATCTCCATGATATTGTTGAGAGGCATCTCATGTCGCCTTGAGATGTTGCACACTCTTTGGCACCTGTCACAATGCAAAACAAAATTGTGAGCATCCTTAAATAATGTAGGCCAATACAAACCTGATTGGAGGACTTTAGCAGCAGTCCTTGTCCCTCCAAAGTGTCCTCCATAATCTGAAGAATGACAGTGGTGAAGCACACTTTGAATCTCTTCTTCTGAAACACATTTTCTAAAGATCTGGTCTTTACACTACTTAAACAAGTAAGGCTCATCCCAAAAATAAAATTTGACATCATGCAAAAATTTCTTTTTCTGATGAAAATTTAACTCAGGGGGAATGACATTGCTTACCAAATAATTCACAAAATCAGCATACCAAGGAAGGGATTTCTTACCAACTTGAAGGATTTGTTCATCAGGAAAAGTCTCCTTGACTAAGGTGGAATCCTTACCTTGAGTTTCAATCTCCAATCGTGAGAGGTGGTCAGCCACTTGATTTCTGTTCCTTTTCTGTCACGAATCTCGAGATCAAATTCTTGGAGCAAGAGAATCCACCTTATCAATCTTGGTTTCGCATCCTTCTTGGCAATCAAATATTTGATAGCTGAATGGTCAGTGTACACTATCACCTTTGTCTCCACAAGATAGGAGCGAAATTTGTCAAAAGTGAAAACTATAGCCAAGAGCTCTTTTTC
This sequence comes from Theobroma grandiflorum, assembly GCA_036013995.1. Taxonomy (NCBI): domain Eukaryota; kingdom Viridiplantae; phylum Streptophyta; class Magnoliopsida; order Malvales; family Malvaceae; genus Theobroma; species Theobroma grandiflorum. The sequence continues at coordinate 4,754,265 of CP142127.1, forward strand.
TGTTGTGGTATAATTTTTCTGGGCATCATTCAAAGTCTTGCTAGCATAATAGATTGAATGAAAGACTCTATCCTTCCTTTGTCCCAAAACAGCTCCCACCGCATAATCACTCGCATCACACATTAGTTCAAAAGGGAGAGTCCAATCGGGACTAATTATAATAGGTGCAGATATTAATCTCTTCTTCAAATCATCAAAAGTAACAAGACACTCATTATCAAACTTAAATGGCACATCTTTCTCCAATAAATTGCAAAGTGGTTTAGAAATTTTTGAAAAGTCTTTAATAAATCTTCTATAAAAGCTAGCATGACCAAGAAAACTTCTAATACCTTTGACATTTATTGGAGGTGGTAGTTTTTCAATTGCTTCAATTTTTGCTATATCTACCTCAATGCCCCAACTAGAGATCTTGTGCCCAAGGACAATACCTTCTCGTACCATGAAGTGACATTTCTCCCAATTGAGCACCAGATTCGTTTCTTCACATCTCTTGAGTACCCTAGCAAGATTCAAAAGACAATCATCAAAATTATTCCCAAAAACAGAAAAATCATCCATAAATACCTCCAAGCACTTTTCCACCATGTCTGTGAATATGGCCATCATACATCTCTGAAAGGTGGCAGGTGCATTACATAATCCAAATGGCATTCTTCTAAAAGCAAAAGTGCCATAAGGACATGTAAATGTAGTCTTCTCTTGATCTTCAGGAGCAATAGCAATTTGGTTGTAACCAGAATAACCATCAAGAAAACAATAATATTCCTTACCAGCCAAGCGGTCCAACATTTGATCAATGAATGGAAGAGGGAAGTGATCTTTCCTTGTAGCTTTGTTGAGCTTGCGGTAGTCCATGCACACTCTCCATCCAGTCACAGTTATTGTTGGAATGAGCTCATTATTATCATTGGTAACCACAGTCATTCCTCCTTTCTTAGGAACACATTGAACTGGACTTACCCATGAACTATCAGAGATAGGATAAACTATTCCAGCATCCAACCACTTGATGATTTCCTTTTTAACTACTTCCTTCATGATAGGATTCAATCTTCTTTGTTGCTCAATTGTGGCTTTGTGATTTTCCTCAAGGAGAATTTTGTGCATGTAAATAGAAGGGCTAATTCCCTTTATATCAGCTATGGTCTACCCAATTGTTTTCTTGAATTCTCGAAGTGTCCTCAATAACTTCTCCTCCTGCATGTTAGTAAGAGTAGCATAAATAATAACTGGAAGAGTAGAAGATTTTTCAAGAAATGCATACCTCAAATGATTAGGTAGAGGTTTAAGTTCCAAAGTAGGTGGCTCCTCAATGGAAGGTTTAGAAGCTGGCACTAGAGAAGCTGAAACATCTAAAGACTCAAATTGATGATTAGTCTTAAGTCTTGAGTGAGCATTTAACAAATTAGAATATTCAACAAACTCATCATCATCCCTGTTAGAATTAGCAACTAAACATGCTTCAAGAGGGTCGTTGGGATTTTCTTCTAAGAAAACATCATGTGTAAACTTATTTACCACACTCACAGCAAAACAGTCTTCAGATGTTACAGGAAATTTTAGAGCTTTGAAAATATTAAATGTTACCTTTTGGTCTTGAACTCGCAAAGTGAGCTCACCTTTTTCCACATCAATCAAAGCTCTAGCAGTTGCCAAGAATGGCTTCCCAAGGATGATTGGAATTTGCCTATCTTCTTCCATGTCAAGAATTATAAAATCAACTGGAAAAATAAATTTATCTACCTTGACAGGAACATCTTCAATGATTCCTCTTGGGTATACATAAGAACGATCAGCCAATTGCAAGGTAACAGAAGTGGGTTTGCATTCCCCCAAACCATGTTTCTCAAAAATTGACCAAGGCATTAAATTGATACTTGCACCCAAATCACTCAAAGCTTTTGCAAAAAATAGATTACCAATAGTGCAAGGAATAGTGAAACTACCTAGATCTTTGAGTTTTGGTGGCAGTTTATTTTGGAGAATAGCACTACACTCTTCTGTAAGAGAAACAGTTTTGAACTCACCTAGCTTTCTCTTTTTGGAGAGGATGTCCTTTAAGAACTTGACATAACTAGGCATTTGTTCCAACGCTTCAGCAAAAGGAATATTTATGTGTAATTTCTTGAAGACATCGATGAATTTTTGAAACTGCTTTTCAAGCTTTTGCTTTTGGAGCCTCTGTGGAAAAGGTGGTGGAGGATGGATGACTTGAGAAGTTCTTTCATCTTCAACCTTTACATCTTCTCGCTGTTCACTTACATTCTCATTCTCACATAATCCTTCTTTCTCAACAAGTTCATGTTCAGGTTCTACTGCTTTTTCTCTCACCCTTTCAATCTCTTTTCCACTCCTTAAAGTGATTGCTTGGCATTGTTCCTTACCTTTGAGGTTGATTTGTGTATCACTTGGTAAGGCACCTTGTGGTCTATTGTTGATGGAATTTGCAAGCTGTCCTACTTGGGTCTCAAGATTTCTCAAGGAGGCTCCTTGACTTTGAATCAAAGCTCCTTGACTTTGAATTAAAGCATCATTCTTGACCATATATTGCAAGAGAAGTTCTTCCAGGTGGGACTTCTTTTCAGGGACTGGTGGTCTAACTTGTTGCTAGAAACTAGGAGGCATGATGGGTTTTGGATTGGAAGGCCTTGCATTGTTATTCCATGAAAAGTTAGGGTGGTTTCTCCAACCAGGATTATAAGTATTGGAGTAAGGATTATTCTGCTGTCTATTGAAGTTCCCCACAAACTAGACTGATTCAGAATTATATGGACATTGATCATGTGAATGGCCATCTCCACACATCTCGCAAACCACTGATGAATTTTGAACTGCATGGACTCCTAGTGTGTCAAACTTTTTGGTTAGTGCAGCCACTTGTGAAGCTAATTGAGCAGTCAAATTGCCAAGTGCATCAATTTCATAAGCTCCAACTACTTTTCTTGATCCCTACCTTTCTGAAGGCCATTGATAATTATTGGAGGCCATCTCTTCCAACAAGTTATAAGCATCTGTAGCATTCTTACTCATTAATGCCCCACCAGCAGCAGCATCAATTGTAGTTTTAATTGACCCAACCAACCCATTGTAGAATGTCTGAACTTGCAACCAATCAGGAATCCCATGATGTGGACATCTTCTCAATAATTCCTTAAACCTTTCCCAAGCTTCATACAAGGACTCACCATCAAATTGTGTGAACGAGGTAATATCGTTCCTCATCTTTGCAGTCTTTACAGGGGGGAAGAATTTTGTAAGAAACTTTTGAGCCAGTTCTTCCCATGTAGTGATAGACCCATTAGGTAGTGAATTAAGCCAGCTTTTTGCTTTATCCCTCAGAGAAAACGAAAACAGTCTCAATCTGATAGCATCGTCAGTTACTCCATTGTATTTAAAGGTGTCGCAAATCTCTAAGAAATTTACCAAATGAGAATTAGGATCATCACTGGGTAACCCACCAAACTGGACTGAAGACTGAATCATTTGAATGTAAGTTGGTTTAATTTCAAAATTGTTGGCATTAATGGACGGTCTCCTAATACTTTGGTGCAAACATTGCAATAGCGGAACAGCATAATCTCTCAGTGCTCTATTTGCTTTAGGAACCAGAGTAATGGCATTATTGTCATTGTTATTGTTATCCTCAGCCATTGTCTGATTTAAAGCTGCAACTTGCGAATTCTCCCTTTGTAGCCTTCTGAAAGTTCTTTCTATCTCAGGATCAAAAGGAACAAGATTCAAGTTGTTTCTTCTTTGCATACAATGACTAAAGATACCTGTAAACAAACAAAAACTAATATTAAAACAAGAAAAATAAAATTTGAAGTAAGACTAAATTGCTTGGTATTAGTATTAATAAAAATTCTAGAAACAAGTCCCCGGCAACGGCGCCAAAAACTTGTCAGTTAAAAATCCACTACGCAAGTATACGTATCGAATAGACAGTATATTAGCAAGTAAAGTATCGTTCCCACGGAGAATTGATCTAAAACTTTACTAATTACTAAAATTAAAACAATTTAATTTTATCCAAATAATCTAAATTAATTTAATTAAAACTAATAAACTAGAATTTAAAATAATGAGAAAAATCAAAATAATAAGAACTGGAGAAAATATCAGATTAAACAAGCCTAGGATTACAATATCCCTCACACTTCATCTAAATTTTACCTCTCATCCTTAACTTATTTCAATGGGTTGAATTGCTAACCTAGAGTCCTAAATTATTTATAAGGGTCTCCCGACTCGTCCTATAAAAATATCTATTTTAACCAAAACACTATATCCCTATGTGATTTGAAATTAAAACAGACTCATTAAGTTCAGGCTCTAATCTGGCTACATATGGCCTATAGGTATATCCCTATCCTATACGCAAATCATTTAACATGATCATATGCTATCCCAATTTTAGTTTACTCTAAACTCCCTCTTCCAAGTTTGTTTAGGTTCCTAAATCAATTTAATTGGTGATCAGGCAATTAAAAGCATTAAGAACAAATTGAAATAAACAATTCAATTCCCATTGAAAATAAGTAAGAAAAAGATTAAAAACTTAGACTACATGTGAGTTCAATTGCAATCCTAGAAAAAGAAAATTAGCTACTCATAATTGCAAAATCAAATAACATTGTATAAAGTTCAACCATTGAAAATAACAAGAAGAATAAAAGCTAAGGAAGAAAACAAAATAATTGCCGCTCTGATCTTCGGGTTTCCGCTTCAACTTCTAGCTTCTTGAATCTCCAAAAGTTCTTTCTCTAAAATTCTTCAAAAACATCCTATTTATACTAACAAACTTAACCTAAACTTCCTTAAGTTGACCTAGGGTTTAATTGGGCTTAAAAACATAATGACAAGCCCAAAAATCACTTATTAGTCTTTACAAATTTCCATTCCCGACACAGTACATCCAGCAACTTTCCGATGCGATTTTCTCCATCTTCGAGGCAGAACTGGACAAAGTGATCTCATGAAAGTTGTAGCTCTGTCTCTTAGCTTTCTAATGGTCTAAGAATCGAAGTAATTGGAGTTCTGTAGCTCGAGATATGGCTAAAACACTAAAGTATATGCAAGCAGATTTCTGGATCTTTCAGCACCTTACTTTCCAAAATTAAACCCAATGACTTTAGGCCCTACCAAAAATATAAAAACTAATAAATATTAACCAAATTAAACGAAATAACATAAAAATAAAGAACTTACTTAAAAATAAACTAAATATAAAAATAACTAAAAATTAAGAAATTATAATTAAAAACTAAGGACTTAGCTAAAATTTAATAACAAAATTGGAATAAAATAATTCTATAAAATAGAATTATTAGTAAACCCAAGTCATTCGTGGCAAAAATGGGATAATAAAGACTACATACGCATGGGGCACTTTTTTAATGGAATGTTGGATGCATTGTTCCATGCTTTTAATCAAGGAAATAGCCAAATCCTACAAAATCAATGTTTGTGTTTTTCGTGTAAATTTCAAATTAATTATGAACATTCATAAGTTTCAGTATTACATACATTGCTCTAGATATCGTAACCAAGAGCAATTAAATCGAAAAATGCTTGTGATGAAGCAAGTAACCTAAAAGGATAATAAGATAGTCTAAAATCCTGTAATCGAAATATTTATTTTTTCACCTTTAGGATTTGTCAAATCTTTAGCCACCTAAGTGTTTGGCCTCTAACAGTAATCCACACAGTGACCAAATAAGACCTTCTCAAAGGTATGATTTTACTTGTGCTAGTAAGTTTTGTTTCTAAAACAAAAAGACTAAAAGTTTTTACTGAATCTTGTTTCTATCAGACAAAGATAACTATTTGTCTTTTCTTATTTTTATGAAATGGCTAAGAAGTGGCTGAAGGCTTAGAGTTTTTGTTGACTAGCATAACATAGTTATATAACCAAACTAAGTTCTAATCCTAGATAAAACATTATATTTTTACTCAATTAAGTCCTTGTGAACTTAATTAATTTTCTAACTTTATTTTGGTCTATTTCAATTAAGCCCAACTTCATTGATTATCCTTATTTAATCTCAATAATGTCATTTAATGTGTGTGACCCATTAGGCTTTTAACATGTTGGCAATAAATATAAATCATATTCAAATATCAATTTGATAATTAATTTATATTTATAGATCATGAGAGGTATGTAGCAAAATATCATGATCACCTAAATGTTAAAGAGTCAATTAAAGAATCTAACAAGGCCCTTTAGTGATAAGCCTTCCAGTACAATATGGTCCTTTCATCAAATATCCCAAATATATCTTAAAACATGGCTCGGTGTCTATTTATGACATTCCATATTAGTTCTCATAATTCATGACTAACCTTATGAATTTAGGAGACTAACTTTTCTCAAACTCATCATGTTTTGGCCAAAGACTTTATACAAGTTAATCAAGAATAAAGAACAAGTGAGATACATCTCCTCATATCATTTAGGGTGATGAATCCTCTCTTGACCACTCATCCACTTTTGCATGCTTAATGTATACCTAAAAAAACCTGTTTAGAGATTTGTTCACTTCTAGACCCGTAGAAGTGAAATCAAAGTATGTAATTCCCTATACAAGATAACTTGGTGTCCCAAGTTTGAGGACTAATTGTACAACTATCACATGAGAACATATTTCATAGACACTTGAGTGAAATACCCAATGTAGTTCTCATAGTGGGTCATGTTCAGTGAATTTGTTCTCTAACAAGCACCCATATGCCTTCGTCAAGTATCCCATATATTTCAATCTATAAGATCGATTGCTTACTTCCCAAGTAAAAAGGCTTAACACATCTTAATCTTTAAGCATTGTCAATGCCTTGTCTTGACAATACAATGACTAGGAACTATTTTAGAAACATGGCTTTGATGCATAGGGATCTCATAATTATAACAACTTTACAATTTTCTTACAAGGCCTTTATGTTCCATGGGTTTCATCCAATTAGTACTTAATAACTCTTTACTATTGTATTAACACTAAAGAAAATCTCTATCACATAATGTTATGCGATTAAGTATGCATTAAATGATAGTATATCCCTTGATCAATCCGATTGACTCCCAGGCATATATCAACAGAAACAAGGTATGAGCCATGCTTTTTGAGATCAATCTTCTCCAATATGATAGAGTATGGTGGATTGACACCGGTGCAACAATGCATATATGCAAAGACAAGAATTTCTTCAAATCCTTTGTAACAACCCTAGTCCAAGCACTATTAACCCAATAACTTTTCAGGCCTAAACCTCATAACCCTCAAAAGCTTAAGTTCAAGTTGTTAGTAGTGACTGACTTAGATAGGCTTTAAGAATCACTTTCAAATTCAATGTGGGATGTGGTATCACAATCCCACCCACTCAAATCCTTGATGTCGTCATCAAGGCCACACATTAACTAATGTGAAAGTGATTCTTAAGGCCTATATAAGGGTTTAAGTTAATCACTACTAACAACTTGAGCTTAAACTTTTGAAGGGCATGCTGTTTAGGCTTGAAAAGTTGCTGGGCTGATGGTGCTTGGACTTAGGTTGTTACATCCTTAGAAGCTATTAGTAATGGAACAATGTTATGCATGAAATTCCCTCATTACACAAGTGAAGGGAAAAGGCACCGTGGAATTCATACTTGCTTCTAGAAAAATTCTTATACTAACTAATGTCTACTATGTACCAGAAGTTAGAAAGAACTTTATGTCCGATGGCTTGTTAAATAAGTTTGGCTTCAAATTAGTATTTAAAGTGAATGAGTTCATCCTTACAAAAGGTGGAGTATATGTTAGAAGTGGCTATTTGTGTGAAAACATGTTCAAGTTTAATATCAATAATAATGTTACTAGTTTTATTTATATTGATGACTATTTCAATATTTTTGATAGTAATGTAGCATTGTTTAATCTATGGCATAATATATTAGGTCATGTCCATTATAAAAGAATGCATGATATGGCTAATTTGGAGTTCATATATAATATTCATTAAAAATGTTGATATTTGCAAAACTTGCATTGTCACAAAAATCACAAGAAGCTAATTTTCTAAGGTAGAAAGAAACTCTAAATTGCTTGCATTGATACATTCTGATGTTTGTGATGTACATAGTACTCCATCTATTAGTGGAAAAAAAATAATTCATAACATTTATAGATGACTTCTCTAGATATTGCTATAGTTATTTATTGCAAGCTAAAGATGAAATTATGGAAAGTTTATGATCTATAAAAGTGACGTTGAATTGCATTATGAATAGCTTATTTTATGAAATGATAGAGAAAGTGAATACTATAATCCTATGTATTTTGAGTCTACCAATATTATTCACAAGACTACTACTCTATAGGCACTAGAACAAAATGGTCAAAACTTAGAATTGAGCTCTTATAAAATGGTCAATGCAATTGGTTTCTAATTTTGGTTTGAGAAAGGGATTTTGGGGCGAAGCTTTATTAATTGCTTGCCATATACTAAATAGATCCCAAATAAAAAGAGTAAAACTACTCTTTATGAGTTATGGAAAAAAAGAAAGTCAAAGCTTAATTTTTTAAGAGTTTGAGGATATCGACCCATAATAAAAGTTTAAGGACTAAAGAAAAGGAAATTAGGCAAAAAAGGAAATGAATGTGTATTCATAACTTATGTTGAATACAATAAAGCATATTGGTTCATGGCAATAAAGCCTGATTATTCATATTTTATTAATATGATCATAGAATCAAGGGATGCAATCTTTGATCAAACAAGGTTCACTTCAACTCCAAGACTTAAAGATCTAGTAAGGAAAAGTGATAAAATTTTAGAAAATGAAAAATCCAAAGGTGAAGGCAATATTAAGCTTCAAAGAAGCAAAAGAATTGGAAAAGTAAAGACAGATGGATTTGATTTCTTCATGTATCTAGTAAAAGGTATAGGAGAGGAAATATATGAATATCTACCTTATTGCTTTAATGTAAAAGATCTACCATATGAAAAAGGGTTCAAAACAAGGTTTTTCTAGAAAATGAGCTACATGGATCGATCTCTATTTCACCGAATAGTCCAGAATCCTTACTACCTTGTAGGGATTGATCCCTCTATAGAGGGACTAGTCCCATTGTACAAAGCTAGCTATTAGACATGAAAATCAAAGGAAAAATGGCTAATTTCTTCACCAAATATTTTGTAATGGCTTCAAAGCTTTTCTTAGTATTAAAAGGACCTCTTGGGCACATTTTTAAGGTTAGAAGAAAGGAAACAACATCATTTACTCATGTATCAAATCTTGTGAAGAAAAAGGAAAGAAAGGAAGAGAAACCAAGCTAGAACAAACAATTCACATTCTTCCACCATGTTTTTGAGCTATCTTTGAGCTATAATTTCTTTGTACCTCCACTCATATCATTTATGTCAGCCTTATAATTGATCTTTTGTATTAATATGACAAAAGCTAATGATCAAAATATTGAATGCCTAGTGCATTAGACTTTAAAGAGAAACCTTATGATTTTGATTGACTAATAGGTTGAGTACTTAAGTTCAATATTAATTAATAGGCTAAAACTAACCTACAGTATCGATACCTTGAAAGAGGGCATTGAGATCAGTTTGTTTGTATATGCCTCAAGAAACAACGAAAAAAAGAAAGTGTATCAAGACTACTCTAGATGGTACTAACACTCCACTCAATAAGAGTTATATTTTCAAAGAACAAATATTAAAGCATCAAGAAGACCATCAAGTACCAAGACATCTTCTTAGCAGTGTAAAATTCTAGAAAGTAAGGATTTGTGTATTGAGACATAGGTTTCAGAATTTTAATACCTTGCTTTTAAACTTTAGAATCCAAAGAAGAAGTTAGAATGTATCAAGAAAAAAGATTTTCATTATCGGGACAACACCTTTAAAGAGTGAACAATAGAAAGGAAGTGTCGAAGTATCAAGGCACATTATATCAATATCGAAACTGGAACTTCAAGATTTAAAATTCAAAATTGCCAAGTAAATTAATATTAAGATTAATTTGCAAGACTAAAAACTTGTCAATTAAAATTCAACTACGCAAGTATACTTATTGAATAGATAGTATATAAGCAAGCAAAGTATCGATCCTACAGAGAATTGATCTAAAATTTTACTAAGTACTAAAATTAGAATAAATTAATCTTATCTAGACACTCAAAATTAAATGATTAACTAAAACTAATTAACTACAATTTAAACTAACAAGAAAAATCAAAACAATAACTTGAGTAAATATCAAATCAAACAAGTTTAGGATTACAATATCCCTCACACTTCATCTAAATCTTACCTCTCTTCCTTTACTTATTTCAATGGGTTGAATTGCTAACCTAGAGTCCTAAATTATTTATAAAGGTCTCCCAACTCATCTTATAAAAATATCTATTTTAAACAAAGTACTATATCCCTATGTGAATTAAAATTAAAATAGACTCATTAAGTTCATGCTTTAATCTGGCTACATATGGCCTACAGGTATATCCCTATCGTATATACAAATTTATTAATATGATTGTCACGACTCGGAACTCTCCATCAGGCCCGTGACAACCGCCGTGACGTCCCGATAGGCACTCATTACCCAAAATACCTACTAGAACCCCGCAAGGCTTAGCATCAGCTTTCACACTTCCCCGATGAGCGATAGTTATTAAATTTCATATTTCAAGAAATCATAAGTCGTTTCCAAACCAAAACGATATAATACTATTTTTCGGCTCACAAGGGTATTTTCGTCATTTTTTGACAAAAATCTCGAAATCGGTCAAAAACGTAGTAGATGAGTAGAAAACATATATTTAGTGATTAAACACAAATTTAAGTATCTAAAACGTTTGTTTAAAATAAAATTTTGATTATTTGAATAAAATACAAATATTCAATAAAATAATTTATTTTCTTATAACACAATTTTTATAAAGTCATAAGTAAATAATTATCGCAGCGTAAAAGCTAAATATATTCTTATATACTAGTATACAGGCAACCAAGGTATGAAAATAGAGTTACAATGACACGTGGGCCCTCAACTAACCAAAATGCATCGAAAGTTAGGAACCTACAGCTTTTACCGATTCAAGTCCAACTGATAGTCCTTGACAAAATCTGCTAACTATGGAATACTCTTAGCCTGAAATATGAGGAAATGAGAGGGTGAGATTATAAAATCCTAGTGAGTAAACAGATACCATCTAAACTGTCTAAAGTAGAGTAAAAGGAGACAAATTCAAATTCATTCTTTGTATTACAATTCACCTTATCTCAACTCATTTCAATTGAGTAGAGACAATTAAAATATTCTATCCCAATGTATTTCATAACATATGTATAATTTATATGGCTTATAAATCTCTTAAAAACTTAACTTGGCTATTGCCAAAATCATTCTCGAGGATACCCCTGCAAAGGCATCTGAGCAAGACCGTCAAGGCTATTCAGTGTCATATACACATGAACATATTTTTTTATATCTGAAAACCTAGCCATGCCTTAGCATTGGCTGAGTCTCAGTCTCACGCGGTGGTCCACGTGATGTGCACTCAAATCTTTACCTCTAGAGACACCCCTCACACGACTCTTCGATCGAGGTAAGATAAATCTGATTCTGTGCCCCCTCTCTTAGGTTGGCCTATAGAACCTTCCACTGCAGGGATTATGGATTATTTTATCTACCACATATTTCATAAAATTTTAATTGCATGATATGGCAATTTATCGCAATCTAGCTTCTCAAGGCTAAATACACAGTACATATAATTTTCAACATGAAAACCAGTTTAGCCATTCATGCTCACATATTGCTATAAGCCATATAATTTAAAACACAATTTATAACACAAGCAGGCAGTCTCCAATTATTCTAATTTCAAAACCAGTATTCAATTTTTCAGAAAATTTATAAAATCACAATTTCTCTTAAAACATAGCAATTTACCATTTGAACCCATTTTCTATAAAATCACACAATTGAATAAAAACTACTCTAGATAATTAAGACGATAATAAGTTTACTCACGGTTTTCGGAAATCAATTTCGAGTACTTCGACTACTAATCTTCTGGTGCGATTTTCTTACCTTTATCAGAAGACTCACCACCTTGACAAATTGCACAATAATTTAATCACTGCATTTATGCTTATTAGGTATAAAATTAACCTAATTTCTATATGAATGCATGGAATGTTCGGTTAACCGTTTAAACGTGGTGTTGACCTAATTCGGCCTATCACCCGATTAAATTTCCAACGCGTCCAATTTGGCTCTAAATTGCACCATTTCATTTTCAATATTTCAATTCACCGAATACAAGCCAATTTACCAAAAATTCAGCACATCAATTTCCACGATTCTCCTTGAAAATTTCGGCTATTATAGTGCACTAACACTGTGATTTTTCCTACTTAATTTTCTCACCATAATTGATCATTTTCTAACCCATTTCTCTTGAATCAAAATCAATCCACCAACACACACACAACATGGAGCATTCGACCATTGATGGTTCATGGGGAAAATGAATTCTTTTCTTGTTGTTTTGCTTCCAAACATATTCAACTAACTAAAAATACTAACAAAACTTAAAATCAAACAATTTCAACATCATTTCTCTCACCAAACCTATTCGGCCAACCACTCATTCATCATGAAATCATGCATCTCAACCATACAAAATGAAAAGAAATGCATGGGTAATGTAGATCGTAAGGAAAATTAAAAAAATTTCAACTTACCTAGCTTAATTCCTTGGATTCGAACACTTATTCTCCAATTTTCCACCTAAGGTTTGTTTGTTCGTTCTTCCTTTCCCTCTTTTCCCTTGCAATAGCCAACCATTATGGAGAGAATGGGCTGGTTTTTAAGTTGATTTTATAAAGAACATATTAAAATATTCAAGCTTGGCATATGTCACCGTGGTGTTGGTCCACTTTTTAAATACTTATCTTTTTCTCTTTATTTCTCCACCACAAAAATGTCATATTTATCTATTTCCATAATGAATAAAATCTCTTGGTCTTGACAAGTGTTGGGGGTGAAAAATTACCGATTTGCCTCTAAGACGATAAAATTACAATTTTACCCCTATACTCTGAAAAGTACTGAAATTACATTTTTTTCACTTTCCAACTTCAAATTACACTCCAATTGATCAATCTTAGTCAAATGAGTCAAAATCTTTTCTAAAAATTCCCATTTTGTCCTCGAGTGGTAAAATTACCGTTTTGCCCTTATGCTCCAAAAACATTGGGAATTAAAATTTTTCACCGCTAAACCTCATATTATGCTTAAAATGGTTAATCTTGGTCAAAATTTTCATTAAATAACCAAATGAAATTTTTAGGTGGTAAAATGACCATTTTGCCCTTAGATTTCAAAAATTTCAAATTGACCCCAAATCGGACCTCGAACTCCGAATCATTATTTTGAGTCATCCCTGGACTGTGAAATCTTAAATTTCATTCTTAAAATCCTTATTTGAACTTGTTCGTGGTTTAAATCATCTCAATTGTACTTCTAGTTATAATATCGACTTTTAAATACTTTTTCGGGCTGTTCAAATATACAATCACTCTATCAGTCACATGTATAACATAGCAGATATTTTAAGGCTGGGCTTGACAATGATCATATGCTATCTCAATTTTAGTCTACACTAAACTCTCTTTCCCAAGTTTGCCTAGGTTCCTAAATCAATTTAACTGATGGCCAAACAATTAAAAGCATTAAGAACAAATTGAAAAAAACAATTCAATTCCCATTAAAGATAAGTAAGAAAGAGATTAAAAATTTAAATTACATGTGAGTTCAATTGCAATCATAGAAAAAGAAAATTAGCTACTCATGAATGGAAAAGCAAATAACATTATAGTAAATTCAACCATTGAGAGTAACAAGAAAATTAAAAGCTAAGGAAGAAGACAAAACAAATATTTGCCACCTTGATCTCCAAGTTTCAGCCTCAACTTCTAACTTCTTGAATCTCTCAAAAGTTGTCTACCCTAATATTCTTAAAAATATCCTATTTATACTAATAGACTTAACATATAATTCCCTAAGTTGACCTCTAGTTTAATTGGGCTTAAAAGTATAATGAAAGGCGAAAAAAATCAATTGCCAGTCCTTACAAATTTTCATTCCCAACATAATACATTTAGCCATTTTCCAAAGTGATTTTCTCTATCTTCAATGTAGAACTGAGTAAAGTGATCTTCAAAAAAGTTGTAGCTTTGTCTCTTAGCTTTCCAATGGTCCAAAAATTGCATCATTTAGAGTTCTTTGACTCAAGTTATGGCCAAAACACTGAAATATATGCAAATAGATTTTCGGGTCTTTCAACACTTTACTTTCTAAAATTAAGCCTAACATTTTTCACTTTTACAAAAAATATAAAAACTAATAAATAAAAATCAAATTAAAAGAAATAACATAAAATTAAAATAACTCACATAAAGATAAAACTAATTATAAAAATAACTAAAAATAAGTAAATTATAATTGAAAATTGAAGACTTAGCTAATATTTAATAAAAAAATTAGACCAAAATAATTCTATAAAATAGAATTATCAATAGCGAGATAACATCTCATAAGGCAAATTTCAGAAAGCAAACTAAAATATATTAAGACTATTGGAATATGGCATCAAGACAAGGCTTAGTCAAAATTATGCATGGAAGATAAAAGTATTGAGAAAGGCATCTGAAGTATTGAGCCATCAGTAAGCAAGGAACTTAAAGTATCGAGACTCAAATCACAAATATTGAAACATCTCGTGAAAAAGCCTCTTATATAGGTTATACTTGAACCTTGAAAAAGTATTTGAGTTGGTGAATTTTAACTCCTTGGTGAGCCAAGGGAGAAGACATAAGCATTGAGGCCAAACCTCTATACATCTCTTACGTCTTTTGTGCTTGCTTGATTTTCTTACTTGCTCATCATTTCAAGCTTTCCAACAAAGGACACTCAAAACTCTCTTTGCTTGATTTCTAAAGGTTTCTAGGTTTGATTTACAAAAGAGTTTTTATCTTTCACAAAAAAAGGTTTTTTCAAAAACAAAATTCAAATGCTTAAGTGACCTCATTTTAAGTTTATTCTTTTGGCTCAATGATTCTAACAATTGGTATTATAGCTTTAATCTTAGTTTTACAAGTTTAAACACCTTGCAGAGAGATCCATAAAGGCTCAAAGGCCATGGCAGTTGCTCTCAAAGCCATTCCCTAAGGTAAGGGGCAATCTCTGATAAGACTTTCTTTGTTTAATGGTAAAAATTATTCGTATTGGAAAAAGAGGATGGAAATGTATATTCAAGCTCATGATCTTGATGTTTGGATTGTTATTTTAGAAGGTCCTCATGTTTTAATTAAGACTATAAATGGCAAACAAGTGCCAAAACCTAGGAATATTGGGATGATAAAGATAGAAAACTTGTATAGATCAATTTTAAAGTTGTAACACTCTATGCTATGCATTAGGACCAGAAGAGTTTAATAAGGTGTCCATGTGTGAAAATGCAAAAGAAATTTGGGATACAATAGATACATTGCATAAAGGTACAGTTTGAGTTAAGGAGTCACAACTAAGATTACTTACTTATGACTATCAGTTGTTTGGTATTTGTGCAAGAACAAAGAAAGAAAGCAAGAAAAATTGAAAAAAATTCAAGATTAAAAGCTTCAATCATTAGTTTCTTTCTCTACTTTTCTGTTTCTCTTATTTTCTTTGACTTGGATTCATGGCTAAATTTTTTTAGAAAATGTTTTATTTGAATATTGTGAACTAAATTATTTTTCTAAGATTGTGGTGGATTTCAACATGTAGTCTGAATATTAGTTTCTCTTTTATTTATCATCAATGGGTTTAGTTTTGCTTATTCAATTATGTTTTCAATGCTTTTAATTGCCTGATCAATAATTAACTGATTTGTGAATCTAATTGAGACTCGACAGAGAGATTTTAGATTGGACTAAGATTTGAATAGTGTATGTTTATGTCACTTTAGTGATCTGATTTGCGATTCGAGTAGACATATGCCAATCGCCATAAATAGCCAAATTAGAACACTAGCTTAATGAGCATTATTTAATTGATTCCTATAGACATATAATGACCCAATTAAGTTAGGTTTTTGGGCAAGTATCTTAGTGGAGACTTGTATATAGCTTGGATTCTAAGTTAGTAAAACCACCCAATAAGGTAAATAATAAGAGAATTGGTATCAAATGAAGTGTTGAACGAACCCATAATCCTATGTTTTAGTCTATTGCTTTTCTTAAGTAGTTTTAATTTCTATTAATTAATTTAGTGTTGCTTTAATTTAGTTTTAATAAATTTTCTGAAAATTTTAGTAACCTAAGTAAGATTAATTTGTCATAAGATTAGTACTTAGTGAAAATTTAGAAACAAATCTCTGTGAGAACGATACTCTACTTCATCATTATATTACTTGTTTGCAATAACATATACTTGCGTGAGAAATCAAAAACAAGTTCTTTTTTAAGTATTCCTGCTTGTCACGTGGGGGACCTAGGTTCGATCCCTAAAAATAGTGCTAAAAACTTATTGTCGATTTTGCATACGCAAGTATATGTATTGAACAAGTAATATAGACAGTAAGTCTAAAATCGTTCATTAAGGGGTTTGGTAAATATGTCAGTAAGCTGATACAAAGTACTTACAAAATCAATCTTAATCTCACTTTTAGCTACATGATCTCTAATGATGTGATGCTTAATTTCAATATGTTTAGTCCTTGAGTGCTGAATTGGATTTTTTGATATATTAATTGCACTTGTGTTATCACAATATATAGGTGTATTATGCATTGATAACCCAAAGTCCTTAAGTTGTTGCTTAATCCACAAAATTTGAGCACATCAGCTCCCTAAGGACACATACTCAGCTTCTGTTGTGGATAGTGCTACAGAGTTTTGTTTCTTACTTGACCAAGACACAAGCCAATTCCCTAGAAATTGGCATGTTCCACTAGTACTATTCCTATCGATTTTGTTTCGTACAAAGTCTATATCCGAATATCCTATAAGACTAAATGATTATTCTTTAGAGTACTATATTCCTAAAGTTTGAGTTTCTAAGAGGTATCTAAATATTCTCTTAACAGCTGTTAGGTGTGATTCTTTAGGTTGTGACTGAAATCTAGCACACAAACACACACCAAATTGGATATCTGGTTTACTTGTTGTTAAGTAAAGAAGTGATCTAATCATACCTCTATAAAGCTTTTGATATACATTTTTACCTTTTTCATCAGCATCAAGTCTAGTGGATGGACTCATTGGTGTGTTGATAGGTTTTAGTTTTAGCATATCAAACTTCTTGAGCATGTCTTGAGTGTATCTATCTTGGCTGATAAAAATTCTTTCCTTGCATTGCTTGATTTGAAGGCCAAGAAAGTGCTTTAACTCTCCTATCATGCTCATCTCGAATTCTCCCAGCATTTCTTTAGCAAATTTCTTGCAAAGAGTTTCATTAGTTACGCCAAATATAATGCCATCCATATATATTTGAACTATGATTAAATCATTTAAGCATCTCTTGAAGAACAATGTTATGTCTATGCTACCCCTAACATAGTCTTTTTCTACCAGAAATTTAGAAAGCCTTTCATACCAAACTCTAAGAGCTTGCTTCAATCCATACAAGGCTTTCCGAAGTCTAAAAACATAATCTGGTTTTTCAAAATCTTCAAAACCAATTGGTTGTTCAACATATACTTTCTCTTGAATAAGTCTATTTAAGAATGCATTTTTTACATCCATTTGATACAACTTAAAGTTCATATAACAAGCAAAGTCTAATAATAATCTTATGGCTTTAATTCTAGCTACGGGTGCAAAAGTCTCATCATAATCTATACCTTCTTCTCGATTATATCCTTTTGCTACCAATCTAGCTTTATTTCTAATCACATTTCCTTGTTCATCAACCTTATTCCTAAATACCCATTTAGTTCAAACAATAGGATGATTTGAAAGTCTAGGCACTAGTGACCATACATTATTTCTCTTGAACTGGTCTAGCTCCTCTAGCATGGCTAAAATCCAGCTTTCTTATTTTTCAGCTTCTTCAAAACTTTTAGGTCCAATTTGAGATATGAAGGCTAAAAATTCACATGTTTATCTAGTTCTTTTCCTAGTCTTGACTTTTTGAGATATGTCACCTATGATTTGTTCTTGTGGATGATCTTTTGCATATTTCCAACTCATAGGCAAATCATTATGTTGAATTTCTTGTCTTTATAAGTTTTCTAGAGGTGGACCTATGGTTTTTCCTCTAGATAAGCCTTCCTCATTGTTCTTGCTGTCATTTAGGCTCATTTCATCCTTGTGCTTTTCTAAATTTTCTAAATTTTGAACTTCTTTTTCAAAATTAATTAATTCATCTAAAACTATATGGACAGATTCTTCAACACTTAATGTCCTTTTGTTAAAGACTCTATATGCTTTGGAGTTTATGGCATATCCCAAGAATATTGCTTCATCACTTTTAGCATCAAACTTTCCTAATGGTTGTTTTCCATTATTTAAAACAAAGCATTTGCAGCCAAAGCTTCTAAGGTGAGAGATATTTGGTTTTCTTCTTTTGTATAGCTCATAAGGAGTATTTGAGATTATAGCTCTAATTGAAACTCTATTAAGAATATAAGCTGCAGTGTTTATAGCTTCAGCCCAAAAGTACTTTGGAATATTGTTCTCACAAAGCATAGTCCTAGCCATTTCTTTCAAGGTTATGTTTTTCCTTTCTACAACTCCATTTTGTTAGGGTGTCCTAGGTGCAGAAAAATTGTGTTCCAACCCCTTTTCATTAAAAAACTTTTCAAACTCCTCATTTTCAAACTCTCCTTCATGGTCACTCCTAATGCTAACAATAGCCATACCCTTTTCCTTCTCAACTTTCTTATAATAGCTTATGAATGTTGGTAAAGCTTCATTCTTATGAGCAAGGAAATGAACCCAAGTAAACCTAGAGAAGTCATAAACTATTACAAAGCCATAAGATTTTCCACCTAAACTAGTTGTACTTATTGGACCAAATAGATCAATGTGCAGCATTTCAAGAGGTCTAGATGTTGATACAACATTCTTAGTTTTGAAAGAAGTTCTAAGTTACTTTCATAGTTGACAAGCTTCACACATCCTATCATTCTCAAACTTTAGAGCAGGCATTCCAACCACTAGATTTTTCTTAATCAGCTTTGACATGGTGTTCAAACTTACATGTCCTAATCTCCTATGCCACAACCAACTATCATTTCCAGCATTTGCTACTAAACATATTTCACTACTCATCTCAAGATCTTCAAGAAAGACAACATACATATTTTTCAATATTTTTCCAATGAAGGTGATTTTGTTTGTTCCTATATTTATTACTTCACATTTGTTGGAGTCAAAACAAACTTTAAATCCCTTATCACATAGCTAACTAATGCTTAACAAATTATGTGTCAAGCCTTTGACAAGCAACACATGATTGATTTGAGTGTTAGAGTTCTTACCAATCATACCTATCCCATGGATTCTACCTTTTGAATCATCACCAAAGGATACGGTGCCTCCCTTTTCTCTTGTACAACTGAGTAAACAACATTTCATCCCTTGTCATGTGTCATGAGTAGCCACTATCCATGTACCAAGGCTACTTCCTCTTGAGTTGAGCTTTTCAACATGTCTCTTTTAGGTGCAGCTCAACCTACAAAGCAATTGTTCAGTTCTTCTTGATAGGTACCCATACCTTGATGGGTCTTTGAGTGTTAGTGGCAATATAAGAACCTTTTGGCACTCAAATTTTTTTAGTTTTTTGTATCCCTTTATCCTTAAAACAGTCATAAGATAAATGATCATGTTTTTCACAACAATAGCTTCTAAATGATGCATTGCAACGATTTTTTCTAACATAAGGGTTTTTCTTTAATGTATCATTTTTCAAACACTTAAGAGTTGTATTCTCATCAAAAGATTTTTACAAAGCTTGAGATTTATTTTCCAACTCCACTTTCATAATTTCAAAATCTATTTTTGAGTGTTCTAACTCAATTTGTAAAAAATTTCTTTGCTTAAAAACAGAGTTATAGTCATATTTTATCTTTTTCAAGAAAAAAAACCTTTTTCTTTAAGGATTTACATTTTGAAAACAGATTTTCAAATTTATCGCACAAGCTGTCATACTCATCTTGTAAATCATTCATCGAAATATCACAAGGTAATGAGCATACCTCTGTTTTATCATCTAGAGCCATTAAGCAAATGTTTGCTATTTCATCTGAACTTTCACCATCCACTTCAGTGCTTGAGGAGTCATTGTCTGACCATGCTGCTGCTATCATTGCCTTTTTTGACTTCTTATTCTTCATTGGTGTCTCATTTTTCAGCAATAGACATTCAGATTTAAAGTGTCTTAGCTTTTTACACTCAAAGCAAATTAATTCTTCTTTTTTACTGGAGTCATTTTTGTTTCTCTTCCATGAAGGACCTTGATCTTTTTTGAATCCTTTTCTTGTTATTCTTCGGTTCCTTTTGCCTATCAGTTTTTTGAATTTTCTTGCAACAAGTGCCAACTCTTCTAGCTCTTCCTCAAAGATGCTAGCTTTAAGTGTTATGTTCTTCTTCTTTTCTTTTACTTCCATTTTATCTTCTTCTTCTTCTTCCTTAAGCTTCAGCTCATGTGTAAGGAGAGAACCACATATTTCATCAAGTCTAATAACATTCAAATCCTTGGCCTCTCGGATAGCAGTCACTTTAGGTTTTTAATTCTTTGGTAGGCTCTAAGGAGTCTTTTAACTATCTCATGCTCAGGTATTGGTTTTCCTAGCTGACTTAATTTGTTTGTGATATTTGTAAACCTATCTAGCATGCTGCTGATGTCTTCACCAGGCTCCATTTTGAACATCTCATAATTGTGTGTTAAGAAGGCTATCTTGGACTCTTTAACTTAAAAAGTCCCTTAATAAATTATCCTCAACTTGTCCCACACTTGCTTTGCTGTTGAACAGCTTGACACTTTGTTGAATTCAGTGGGGGTCAAGGCACAATGCAAGGTGTTGATGGCCTTAAAGTTGGTTTGAACTTTCTTAGTTTCAATTTCGGTCCATTCAAACCTTGGCTTAGACATCAACTCATTTGTGACAACATTCAATGTTAAGGGAATAAAAGGTCCATCAGTTATGACGTCTCACATTTCATAGTCTATAGCTCTAATGTATATCGACATTTTAGTACTCCAATAAGGGTAATTAGAGCCATCAAATAGAGGTGGTATATTTGTAGATTGCCCCTTAGCCACTACAGATTTTTGAAGAGCCATTGGATCATTCCTAAGGTGTTGACCTTAAAAATAAGGAACTAGCTCTGATACCACTTGTTGGTCCCTATAAAATGTGCTAAAGGGGGGGGGGGGGTAAATAGCACAATTCGCCTCTTTAGCTAAATTAGAAACTAATCTTGAAAGTAAAGAAAGTAAAACAAAGAAGACAATACATAAGGATTTAGAGTGGTTCAGTCCAAGACCTACATCCACTACCTTGATTATCCAACCAAGTATTTTCATCAAAATTCACTAACAAATGATGGAATTACTAAGCTCCCACCAAGCTTTTACAATGGTTTTTACTAGGCTCAACCATAACCTTTACAATGATTTTTTAAGGGTTCAACCAAAACCCAATACCTAACTTTTCAAGGCTTAGTTAGAACTTTCACTCTTGCAAGCAACCTAGCTTGAAACAATCACTTAGAGTGAATCCCTCACTCTAAGAATACAAAAAAAAAAAAAGTAGAGAGTGATTACTTATTGATCACACGGTTGATCTAAATGGTACAAGGTTAAGTGCTGAAAACAATTACAAAGGATTGGCGTTTGAGTGTAGTGAAGTACAAAGATGATTTTCTAAGTTTTTTGCTCTTTCTTTGCTTGAATATGTTGAAATCTCTCAAAAAGCTTCAAAAACTTGTATTCTAACCATTGAAAGGTCCTTTTATACTTGAAAAAACAAGTCTGATGGTAGTTTGAATGTTTATAACTGTTGAAACTAATTTGGAGTTGATCTTAGCCATTAATCTGTCTTGTAATGCTCTAGTTCAAATTGTAGACAGAGAGCTATTAGTCGACTAACATTTTTCTTGGTCGACTAAGTTGGTTTTGTCTTTTGGTCACAATTCTGGCAAAGAGCACTTAGTTGACTAACTCATTTTCTTGGTTGACTAAGTTGGTTCTGTTTCTCAATATGCTTCAGCTTGCCATTTCTCCAATTTGAATTTTAGCCAACCAGTCTTCTTCATTATACAGCTAACATGCTTCCTTTTTGTTAACCAATCATGTTCTTAGTTCATATTAACTTTTAATATACATATTTGAAGGATTGATATATCATTTGCCTACATATCTTTATCCTGAACACTTGGGTAAAAACATTAGACACAAATGACATGGGAATGTTTTATTATCATCAAAACTGATAGAGCCAAAAAAACTAAAATAATAAAATAACTAAAAACAGCTAAATCCGATCCTAAATCTAGTTTAACTTAATCTAATTAGGTATTTAATGTCCCATTATAATGCATGTTGAATTATTTTAATTCAAGTCATTTAAGCTCATTTTTATGTCAAAAGCTCTAATTTGAGGAATCGCTAATTTAGTTTTTATTTTGAAGGTTCTCAAGTGCATAAAGGTTCATGGAGGTGAAATGTGTATAGATGACTTGGTGTAGAATTTTCTAGGTATGCTGTGGTATTTTAGGTATAACTCATACTACAAAATTTCAATTGATGAGATCTTTATACCACTGGAAAGATAAGAGGAAGGGGTACAACTTTGCTACTTTTCATGTTGCCTAGTTCTAATTAGAACATAGTTGAAATCCTTGTTGAAATGGAAGTATTGCACCAAGATACCAAAATAAAGATAGTAGAGTTTAGGGTTGCAGTTTTCATGAATGAGAGGACGACAAGCAGTAATTCTAAAGGATTGGGACCAAGAACAAAGCAAGAAAGCAAGAGATATCAAGAGAGTTTCAAAATCAAAAGCCTCAATCATTAGTTTTTTTCTCTACTTTTGTGTTTCTCTTATTTTTTTTGACTTAGATCCATGGCTAAATTTCTTTGGAATATGTTTTATTTGAATATTTGAGCTAAGATTGATTTCTAAGATTATGGTGGATTTCAACATGTAGTTTGAATATTAGTTTCTCTTTTATTTATCACGAATGTGTTTAGTTTTGCTTATTCAAATATGTTTTTAATGCTTTTAAATGCCTAATCAACTATTAATTGATTTGTGAATCTAATTGAGACTCGACAAAGAGATCTTAGATTGGACTAAGATTTGAATAGTGTATGTACATATCACTTAGGTGATCTGATTTGTGATTTGGGTGCACATACGTTAATTGCCATACATAGTCAAATTAGAACACTATCTTAATGAGCTTTATGTAATTGATTCCTAAGACATATAGTTCATCCAATTAAGTTACGTATTTGTGTAAGCATCTCGACAGAGACTTGTATGTAGTTTTGGATTCTAGGTTAGTAAACCCACCCAGGAAGGTAAATAATAAGAGAAGCTAATATTAAATGAAATATTAAATAAACCCATAATCCTAGGTTTTAGTCTATTGCCTTTCTCAAGTAATTTTGATTTCTGTTAATTAATTTAGTGTTGCTTTAATTTAGTTTTAATTAATTTTTTAAAAATTTTAGTTACTTAAATAAGAATAATTTTGCGAAAATTTAGTACTTAGTGAAGATTTAGGAACAAATCTCTATGGGAACAATACTCTACTTGATCACTATATTACTTGTTTGTGATAAAGTATACTTACGTGAGAAATCAGCAACAAGGTTTTATTTAAATATTTTCGCCTGTCAAGTTGGCGACCTGGGTTTGATCCCCAGCAACGGTGCAAAAACTTATTGTCGATTTTATACATGTAAGTATACGTATCGAACAAGTAATATAGACAATAAGTCCACAATCATATCCTATAAAAAGTTGTTCCTCAATCTTCACTGAATACTAAAATTATGATAAACTACTTTTATTCGAGTAATTAATTTTTAAAAAAAATTAATTAAAACTGAATTAATTAATGGAAACTAAAAATTTCACTTGAGAAAGGTAACAGATTAAAACCTAAGATTATGGGTTCATTCAATACTTCATCTGATGCTAACTTCTCTTATTATTTATATTCACGAATGGTTTTACTAACCTAGAATCCAAAGCTAGGTACAAGTCTCCATTAAGATGCTTGCATGAAAACCTAACTTAATTGGGTCACTATATGTCTATAGTAATCAATTAAATAAGGTTCATTAAGCTAGGTTTTAATTTGGTTATGTATGGCAATTGGCGTATGTCTACTCGAATAGCAAATATGATCACTTAAATGACATGAACATATACTGTTCAAATCTTAGTCCAATCTAAAGTCTCTCTGTCGAGTCTCAATTAGATTTATAAATTAGTTAATTGTTAGCTAGACAATCAAAAGCATTTAGAATGGATTTAAATAAGCAAAACTATGCCCATACATAGTCAATAAAAGAGAAACTAATATTCTAACTTCATGTTGAAATCCACCTTAATCCTAAAAAATTAGTTTAGCTCATAATATCTAATAAAAACTTCATCCAAAGAAAATTAGCCATTAATCCAAGTCAAAGATTGAAACTTTGTGATATTGATTCTCCTTTAAAATTCTCTTATTTTCTTGCTTTGTTTTGGGCTCTTTCTCTAGAGAAATTACTTGCTGCCTTCTCTTAGAAGCCTATGAAAAAGGCTTCTCAAATAGTTTCCAAAAGCCCTAACTTCCAAAATCCCGTAAGATGTTTATTTTTGAAAAATTCCACTAGTGTCATAACTCTCAAGGGTTCTTTCTTGAACTCCACTCTGCTAGTGCAATTCTTCCACATTGACAAAGCTTTCGACCATCTTCTAATTAGAACTAGGTAAAGTGGTAAACATAAAAGTTGTAACCCTGTCTCTTGCTTTCCAATGGTCCAAGATTCAAGTCATGTGGACTTATGTAGTGAGAGTTATGCTCAAAACATTGAAATATGTGCAAACAGTGCATCAGTCCATTACGCAGCTTTCTTCACCGGTTGAAGTTATTTTGGATCCTACTCTTCCTAAAACATAAAAATAAAAAAAAACATAAAAATAACATTATTAACTTAAAATAAAACTTTAAACATAAATTGAACTAAACTAATAAAATAACTAAAAACACCAAAATTCGATCCTAAATCTAGTCTAACTCAACCTAATTAGGTATTTAATCTCCCATTAAATATATGTATTTGATGCACACATCATTGAACTGAACTCCTACTCCTTCATTAAGCCTTTGAGATCTTCTCCATCTTGTGTTGATTGTTGTATTCTACCTACTTAGAGGCAAACTCCTTGAGCATCACTCTCATCATTATAATCTTTTTTAAAGGTTATACCTTGCCCTTGAAAAAGTAAAGAGCTTATAAGTGGTTATACCTTAACCCTTGAAAAGGTAGTTGTATAGGTTCTACTTGATCCTTGAAAAAGCAAGTGATAAGATTGAAAAAGCAAATGATAGGTTCTACTTGATCCTTGAAAAAGCAAATGTAAGGGTGGTGTTTGAGTTATTGAAAAAGCTTTTTGTATAGGTTATACTTCAACCTTGAAAAAGTATTTGATTTAGTGGATTTCTAACTCTTTGGTGAACCTAGGGAGAGAACATAAGCATCGAGGCCAAACCTTATAATCTCTTGTGTCTTTTGTGCTCGCTTGATTTTATTACTTGCTCATCATTTCAAAGCTTTCCAACAAAGGACACTCAAAACTCTTTTTGCTTGATTTCTAAACACTTTTATGTTTGATTTACAAAAGAGTTTTTATCTTGCTAAAAAAAAATTGGATTTTTCAAAGAAATTTCAAATACTTAGTTTACCCCCCTCTTGAGTTTATTCCTTTGAGCTAAAGAATTCTAACAATTTGTACACATCTTTGTATCATTCAAACTTTTTCAACCTTGTACTTAGCAAAATTCACTTTCTTGAAAGAACCTTGTGTCTGGTGGCTTGTTAAACAAGTTTGGCTTCAAATTAATACTTAAGGCAAATGAGTTCATCCTTACAAAAGGTGGACTATATCTGAGAAATGGCTATTTGTGTGAAAACATGTTCAATTTTAAAATCAATAATAATGCAACTAGTTCTACTTATTGATGATTATTTCAATGTTTTTGATAATAAAGTAGCTTTGTCTAATGTATGGCATAATAAATTAAGTCATGTCCATTACAGAAGAATGAATGAAATGGCTAACTTAGAGTTAATATATAATATTGACAAAAAATGTTGATATGTGGAAAACTTGCATGATCACTACAATCACAAGAAACTCATTTCCTAAGGTAGAAATAGACTCCAAATTGCTTGCATTTGATACATTCTAATGTTTGTGATATGCATAGTACTCCATTGATTGGTGGAAACAAGTAATTTGTAACATTTATTGATGATTTCTCTATATATTGCCATGTTTATTTATTGCATGCTAAAGATAAAATTATAGAGAACTTTAGGATCTATAAAACTAAAGTTGAATTGCATTGTGAATCATTTATTAAATGTTTACAAAGTAATAGAGGATGCGAATACTATAATCCCAAGTATTTTAAGTCCACTGGTATTATTCACGAGACTATAGCTCCATAGGCACCAGAACAAAATCGTGTAGTAAAATTTAATAATCAAGTTCTTACAAAAATGGTCAATGCTTTGCTTTTTAATTCTGGTTTGGGAAAGGGATTTTAGGGTGAAGCCTTATTAATGACTTGTCATATACTAAATACAATCCCAAACAAAAAGAGTAAAACTACTCTTTATGAGCTACGGAAAAGAAAAAAAGCCAAACTTTAATTATTTAAGAGTTTGAGAATGTCGAGTCATACTAAAAGTTCTAGAATCAAAGAAAATGAAATTGGTTGAAGAAGGAATTGAATGTATATTCATAGGATATGATGAACATAGTAAAACATATCAGGTTAAGGTGTTAGAGCCCAATGATTCATATTCTGTTAATATGATTATAGAATTAAGGGATGTAATCTTTGATGAAATAAGGTTCAAATTCAATTCCAAGACCCAAAGATCTAGTAACAAAGAGTGATAAAATTTCAGAAAATGGAAAATCAAGTTGTAAGGATTGTTCTCCACTTAATAAAATGGTCCAGAATCCTTGCTACCTTTTAGAGATCAATCCCCACCATAGAGGGATCACTCATATACAAAACTAGCCTTTAGACATGAAAATCAAAGGAAACACGGATAGTTTCTTCACCACATGTTCTCCATTGGTGCAAAAGCTGCTCCTAGTATTAAAAGAACCTTTTGGGCACATTTTTGAGGTTAGAAGAGAGAACAAAAACATCATTTGCTTAACTATCAAATCTCATGAAGAAACACGGAAGAAAGAAAGAGAAACTAAGTTAGTGCAAGCTGTTCACATTCTTCTACCAAGCTTTTAAGTTATCTTTGAGCTATATTTTCTTTATACCTTCACTCCTATTATTTATGCACATCTTTGTTTCATACTCAAACTCTTCCAACCTTGCACTTACTTAGAAAATTTGCCTTCTAGAGGTATCCTTACTTTTCACCTAGTAGAAGAGGAAAGGTTGTACAAACAAAAAAAAAAAAAAAAACCTCAACCTTCAAAATGTAGTATTTAGAGGTTATGCTTGAACTTTGAAAAAGGCGATGATTATGCTTAAACCTTAAAAAGGCATTGTATTCATTTTTAATCATAAAAGACTGAACTCCTTAGCTTGCTAAGTAAGAAGACGTAGGCACCTCGGGAGAAAGCCAAACTTCTATAAATCGTTTGTGAAATTTTCTCTTTACTCTTCACTATTTACACTTGTGCATTTTATTTTCAGGAGTTTGAAATTTGCTTTCAACTTGTTTATTCATTGATTTACTTATTAAATTACTTTTGGCATGATTTGACTGCAAACAAACTTGAGAAAGTTTTTTTTTGTTTGCCTTAATTAAAAAGTTGAATTTGAGAAAAAGAATTTTAATACATCTAATTCACCTCCCCCTTCTTAGATATTTTCTCATTATTATTGAGCTAACATTTCTAACACAACCCAACTTAATTGACACAATCAACCCGCTTAACCCAAGTAATTGAACCAAATAAATCGACTTTACAATTGTAATTGAATTTTGATCACCCTTACTTGCTTTATGCGAAACTGTCATAGATGTGAGTATGCAATCAGAAGAGATCATGCATAAAGAGTATGCTTGTTTGATTGAAGGCCATTAAATGAGAAGACCTTCTTTAAAAGAATATTTATTGAAAATATTTTTGTAATTAATATATGCTTTTTCTTAAATTTGGTGAAAATATTTAATATATGAAAATGATTTTTTTTTAAAGAAAAGTTTTATTAACCTTAACAATGCCAATAGGTCGATATCTATTGACTGAACTAAACTTTGTTAACTGTTAACAAAATAGAATTGTTTGAATTTAAGTATCTCTATTCTTATTTTTATTAGGTAAATATCATCTTTCCAGTTATTTTTAAACTATACATAAATAGCTACTCCTATTATAACTTTATGAAACATCTACAACACGCATTCAATGAAACAAATTTTATTGAATATTTTCTTCTGAAAATTGTGTTTGTATACAAAAGAAAAACAAAATTCAACAATTATATAGAAAATATGTAATTTTTTTATATGACAAAATGCATGATTTTACTTCTATATAGATTAATTATAGTACAAATGAAGTTACATTACTTTTACGTTTTCCTTTTGCTTTATAACAATATTTCAAAAAACAAAGTATAAATATTGAAAAGAAAATAGTAAAAACATTAACTAAACAGAGCCTAAATAAAATAAATACTACTCCCAAACCTAAATTTCTCATGTTAAGTGCCACGTAACTAGTTTCATCCATATTCCATTGAAATTCTAATGATTTATTGATGGATAGATGGATTTAGAATAAATTCAAAAGGTCATGGATGAAAATATCAAATTTATCAAGTCACAAATGAAAATGACAAAAATTGAAAAAGAAATTAAAGATTGATGATTCAATTTACTCAAACGTTGCTATAATCTAGCCACCAATTTCAATTTAAGACAAACTTATATAATTGAATGATAATGGTTTGGCTAGAAAAATAAAAAGTGACCTAAAGTCCTTAAATTTTTAAATAAATGAAGATAAAAGAAACTTTTTCTGTAATTAGACTTTGAAAATATCTTAAGCTTTATTTATTCTTAGTTACATTTTAACATGCATACCAAATTAAGATGTGTTATGAACCCCTTCATAATGCCGAAGCTCCATTATGTAAATGATACTAATGCTTAAACAGAGATTTACAAAAATATAAATTCTTTTTGTTACATTGGGAGGTTGAATATTGAAATTAAATATGTATTCATACACATAAAAATAAAAAAAATTAAATTTGAAGTCAATAAAAATAAAATACTAAAGAGGTTAATTGCTACTTGTCATTTGTTTGATGCAATTTGAACCCTTAATTTATATGTGAGTATGGAGAAACTTTGTGGGTGTGCTTGCCTTAAACGAATAGTAAATATAAAGTGAGTTAATTCGGTTTAATTGACTTAAAATTTTTTTAACTGAACCAACCAGATTTAATTGACCTAATCAACCCCTTAAATGAATTAACAGTTTTAACTAAGTTAACTGAACCAGAATAATCTACTTTTATTGGTTAAGTCGGTTTTAACTAGCTTTTACTCACCCTTACTCGATTTATGCGAAACTGTCATAGATGGGAGAATGTAATCATAAGAAATTAAGCATAAAGAGTATGACTGTTTGATAGACGGCCATTTTTAAATGAAAAGAACCTTCAATAAAAGAATTTTTATTGAAATATTTTTGTCATTAATATATGGTTTTACTGAAATTTGGTGAAAATATTTTCTTAAATGAAAAAAATACTTATTTAAAAAAATTTTATTAACCTTAACAAGGCCTATAGATATCCGTCAACTGGATTGAACTTTTATTAATTGTTCACAAAATAAAATTATTTGAATTCAAGTATCTCTATTCCTTTTTTTTTTTTATTTGAAAACTATCATCTTTGCAGTTATTTAAAAGCTATACATATAATTAGTCCATTATGACATTATGAACCATCTACAACACATATTTATTGAAATAAACTTTATTTAAAGTTTTCTTTAGATAAATGTGTTTGGATACAAAAGCAAAAACAAAAAAATGAACAATTATGATATAATTTTTTTATATGAAAAGGAGCATGATTTTACTTCTACATAGAGTAATTATATTACAACTAAAGTTACATTACTTTTACATTTAATAGTAAAAACATTAACTAAATAGAGCCTAAATAACATAAATAGTGTCAAGCCTAGTCCTAAAATGTCTGTTATGACATTTATATATTTGACATTATGCCTACATATTAAAATATCTCAGAAAAATTGATAAAAGCTGGTATTGTAGTTAGAAGTATAACTAAGTCGATTTATACCTCGAACTAATTAAAATAGGGATTTTAAGGTGAAATTGAGAATTTCAAAATCCAGAGATGACTTAAAATGATGATTCGGAGTTCGAGGGCCGATTTGGAGTCAATCGAAAAAATTGATCGATTAGGGGCAAAATGGTCATTTTGTCACTCAAAATTTAAATTTGGTTATTTAATGAAAATTTTAATCAAGATTAATCATTTGAAGTATAACATGAGGTTTAGCAGTGAAAATTTTTAATTTTCGGTATTTTTTTAGCACAAGGGCAAAACGGTAATTTTACCACTTGAGGATAAAATGAAAATTTTTAGAAAAGATTTTGGCCCCATTTAACTAAGATTGATCAATTGGAGTGTAATTTGAGGTTGAAAAGTGAAAAAAATGTAATTCTAGTACTTTCGGAGTATAAGGATAAAATCATAATTTTGCCACTCCGGGGGCAAAACGGTAAATTTTCACCCCCAACACTAGTCAAATTTGTGGATTTTATTTATTGTGAGAATGGATAAATATGGCATAAAGATGTGGTGGAGAAATAAAGTGAAAAAGTCAAATAATTAAAATTTTGGACCAATCACATAAGGCCACATGTCAAGTTTTATTATTTTAATATTTTCCTTATAAAATCAGTCCATAAACCCTATTTTCTCTCACCATATTCGGCCAAAGGGAACAAAAGCAAGAGGAAAGTAAGAAACAAAAACCTAGGTGGAAAAATCAAGGAGAAAGTGTGAAAATCCAAGGAATTAAGCTAGGTAAGGCGAAATTTCTTTAATTTTCGTTGAGAACTACACTACCCATGCATTATTTCTTTATTTCCATGGATGAATGACATGTTTTCATGAGGAATTAGGGGCTGGCCGAATGGGTATGGAGAGGATTTGATGATGGAAATGGCTTGATTTTGAGTTATGTTGGTGTTTAGAGATAGTTAATCATGTTTAGAAGCAAAACAACAAGAAAAAAATTCATTTTCCCCATTATTCTTCATTGGCCGAATCTTCCTTGATGTGTGTGGGTGATGGATTGATTTTGTTTCAAGAGAAAATGATTAGGAAATGATCAATTATGGTGAGGAAATTAAGTAGGAAAAATCACAGTGTTAGTACACTGTAATGGCCGAATTTTTCCATGAAGAAATGGAAGGGTTTTGCTGCTGAAATTAATGTTATTTGAATGGTGTTTGGTGAATTGAGGTATTAGAAAAGACATAGAGCAATTTGGAGCTAAATTGGACGTGTTAGTAATTTAATCGGGGGATAGGCCGAATTAGGTCAATACTGCGTTTAAGCGGTTAACCAAGCATTCCATGCATTCATATAGAAATTGGGTTAATTTTATACCTAATTAGCACAAATATAGTAATTAAATAAAACTTTAATGGCTTATGATAATATATGAGCATGAATGGCTAACTAATTTTTGTGTTAGAATTACAAGTATTGTGTTTTCAGTCTTAAGAGTCTAGGTTTCAACAAATTGCCATGTCATGCAGTTGCAATTTTATAAATAAGGTGGTAGATAAAATAATCCATAATCCCTGCAGTGGAGGTTCTGTGGACCAGCTAATAAGAGGGGGCACAGAATCAGATATACATTACCTCGATCGGAGAGTCGTGTGTGGGGTATCTCTGGAGGTAAAGATTTGAGTGCACTTCACATGGACTATCACGTGAAACTGAGACTCAGCCAACGCCAAGGAATGACTAGATTTTAAAATGTGAAAATATATTTATGTGTGTACTACACTAAACAGCCTTGGTAGTCTCGATCAGATGCTTCAGCTGAGGTACCATTGAGAATGATTTTGGCACAAGCCAAGTATTTACAAGATGCATAAGCCATATTAAATATTAATTATTCGAGTAAAATAATTCTATTTTGCTCGATAGAATATTTTATTTGTCTTTACTCGATCGTAATGAGTTGAGATAAAGTGAAATGTGATACAAAGAATGAGTTTGAATTTATCTTCATTTACTCGACTTTAGATAATTTAGCTGGTATCTGTTTACTCACTGAGATTTTATAATCTCACCCCCTCTTTTCCACACCTTATAGGCTCGAAGTTGTTTGTAGATAACAGACCTGGTAGAGAGTCACTTGTGGAGTTGCACTCCTTGAGACCGTAAGTGCACTGCTTTCAATACATTTGGTCAGTCGGGGGCCCATGTGTCATTGTAAAGTAATATTATGCTTTGGTTATCTACATTATAATATGTATGAATATATTTTACTTTTACGTCCCAAAAATTATTTACTGATATTTCTATAAAAATTGTTTTATAAGAAATTAGAATAGTTTTTTGAATATTTTTATTATATTCAAATAATCATAATTTTAATTTAAAAGAACGTTTTAGATATCTAAATTTAATTTTTATTACGACATATGCGTTTTCCATTCGTCTGTTGCAATTTTGGTCAGATTCGAAAATTTTGAAGAAAAATGACCAAAATGCCCTTGTGAGGTGAAAATTATTTTTTTACTGTTTTGAATTAAAAAAAGTTTAAAATCCTTTAGAAATGATGTTTGATAATGATTGCTCACAAATGAGGTAAGAAAACTGATACAAAAGCCTTGCGGGGTTTCGATCAGTATTCAAGATATGAATACTTATCGGGACGTCGCAGCAATTGTTACGGACCTAATGGGGAGTGCCGGATCATGACAAATAGTGCTCCCAAACCTAAATTTCCTACATTTATGTTTACAAAGCATCACATGACAAATTTCATCCATATTTCATTGAAATTCTAATGATGGATTCATATTTTACAATAAATTCAAAAAGTTGTGGATGAAAAAAATCAAAATTTTCCGATAACAAATGAAAATAAAAAAATTAAAATAGAAATTGAAGAATAATGATTCAATTTGCTGTTTTCTGCTTGTGTGGTGGGATTTGTTTTCTCTCCCAACGCTGGTCTCATCTTTCTCAGGATTTTTCTCTTTGTTTAATTTCCGTAGCTTTGTTCAATGCCTCTGGCTGAACTCTTTGTATTTGCTTGATGTGATTAATACAAATCCTTTCCGGCTGAGCAAAAAATAAAATAAAATTCTGAAGCTCCATTATGTCATTGATACTAATGCTTAAAAAAAGATTTATAAAAATTTAATTTTTTTTTTTACATTGAGAAGTTGAATATTGGTATGAAATATATATTCATGCACATAAAAATAAAAAAATGAAATCTGAAATCAACAAAAAATAAAATACTAAAGAGATTAATTGCTATTTGTCATTTGTTTGATGCAATTTGAACCTTCAATTTACATGTGAGTATGGAGAAGTTTTGTGAATGAAATACATGCAAGACTTGCGTTCAAAAAATAGTAAATATTAAGTGAGTTAATTCGGTTTAACTAACTTAAAAATTTTTTCACCGAACCAACCGAATCTAACTAATCTAATCAACCCCTTAAATAAATTAACAGTTTTAACTGAGTTAACTGAACTAGAATAATCACCTTTTGTTGGTTAAGTTGGTTTTAACTGACTTTTATCCACCCTTACCCGATTTATGCAAAACTGTCATAGATGTGAGAATGCAATCATAACAGATTAAGCGTAAAGAGAGTGACTATTTGATAGAAGGCAATTTTTAAATGAAAAATCCTTCTATAAAAGAATTTTTGTTGAAATATTTTTTGTAATTAATATATGGTTGTTCTTAAATTTGGTGAAAATATTTTCTTAAATGAAAACAATATTTTTTTAAAAAAAATTTTATTAACCTTAACAAGGCCTATAGATATCCGTTAACTGAATTGAACTTTTATTAACTGTTCACAAAATAAAATTATTTGAATTCAAGTATCTCTATTTCTTTTTTTATTTGAAAATTATCATCTTTTCAGTTATTTAAAAGCTATACATATAATTAGTCCATTATGACATTATGAACTATCTACAACACATGTTTATTGAAATAAACTTTATTTAAAGTTTTCTTTAGATAAATGTGTTCGGATACGAAAGCAAAAATAAAAGAAAGAGTAATTATAATATAATTGTTTTATATGAAAAGGTGCATGATTTTACTTCTACATAGATTAATTATATTACAAATAAAGTTACATTACTCTTACATTTAATAGTAAAAACATTAACTAAATATAGTCTAAATAGCATAAATAGTGCTCCCAAACCTAAATTTGTCACATTTATGTTTACAAAGTGTCAGATGACAAATTTCATCCATGTTTCATCGAAATTCTAACGATGGATTGATGGTTAAAAATAAAATCAAAAAGTTATGGATGAAAAAAATCAAAATTTTCCAATAACAAATGAAATAAAAAAAATTAAAATAGAAATTGAAGAATAATGATTCAATTTACTCAAAAATTGATATAATCTAGCCAACTATTTAAATTTAAGGTAAAACTTATATAATTGAATGATAATGGTTTAACTAGCAAAATAAGGGTTGACATAAAGCCGTTACTTTCTGTAAATAATGAAGAGAAAAAGCTTGTTTTGTAATTAGACTTTGAAAATATCTCAAGCTTGATTTATTCTTAGTTATATTTATCATGCATACATTGCATCCATCCATAAGAGATATGTTCTGAACCACTTCATAATTAACAGATGTAAGAATTTAACATTGGATAATATATAGAACCATATTAAATAGACAAGTTTAAATATTAAAAAACACCCATAAACTATTTCACTTAAAAAAAAGATTGTATTGTTTTTTTTTTTTATTGCTCAATCAAGTCAAGTTTATTTCATTGATTCATGTAACAAAATGCAACTTGACAAGGCCAAGGATGATTAGACCATCTGATCGCTACAATGGTCCAATTACAACACTTAAACATTACAGAAACAAACGCCTACGCCACACAAATATTTCGGCCATACGACCGCCGAAGCATCAAACAGAAACTAACGCATTACCAAGCAACACAACACCTAACAACATATAGAAATGATTGAGCAGAACTACAATTAACATAAGGCAGATCAAATAAGATTGTCACAATCATTACCACCAAGCATAAACCATGTCCTACCACCTGTCAACTCCAAACATGTCCTTTTATTTGTTAAGGGATGAAGTTCGCATTCTACTTTAAGAACTCATCCACTATTGTTAAAGTTTTCTCTAGCACTTCCTTCATCCATTCATCCTCAGCATCCTTGCCGCATTTCTCATGCACGGATGTCGCATCAATTCGGTGCATTTTCCACCCGAGTTCCTCCCTTAGCCGTTGAATCTTTCGGAATTGAGAATCTACCAACTTACAAGTGTTAACTTTAATTTCTTCAATTGCATGAGCCAGTTTCTCGTTTTTGGTAGAATCATCAATGTTTGTGTCCTTCTCAAGCATAAAGTGGTCGTGCATCTCTGGAGCCCCAATAGCCCGTCGAATTCCTTTGGTATAATCAGCTTCGGGAACAAACATCCCCCGAACTTCCTCCACCAAACCTGCTTCAACCATTTCATCAACTCGGTTTGCTACTCGCTTGTACAATACAGACTTGGAGACGTCTAACCAGATGAAGCAACATTCAAAATTGTCTTGGAACTTAAATTTTGGATCCTCCACCAGTGTCTCTAAATAAGAATTTGACCCTCCGGCAATAATGGGGAGTCGTCCTTTCTTGGAAATAATATCAATGTTTTGCAATGCATGGCGACAAAAGTCATCGACAGTGAAGTCTTTGTTAGGATCAACAAACCCTATCATGTGATGTGGTATACCACGACCCTCGGCCTCTGTTATTTTGTTAGTGATGATATCCAAACCTTCATAAACTTGTATTTTATCCGAGTTGATAATTTCGCCCCTAGAAATAGGTTGCGAGGTCAATGGAAAGTTTGGATTTACCGGTAGCTGTTGCACCCATCACGAAAATGACCTTTGTCTTGTTCTTTTGTTTTGAGTAGAACCAACAGAATTCGTGGCCAAGGTACTGCAATAAGAGTAAGAAAATTATTTTTTTGCGCTTGCGGAATTGGGTTATGCAATAAAAGATAATCGCTTTTATATAATAAATTACATCTTATCTATCGCATGATAGAAATGAAGTCAAATGAGAGTTGAAATCGAAAATATTGCTATTCATTACAAGAAGTATTAAACTTGATAATTAATAACTTGGGTAGGTAGTAGGTTTGTTCGTTTTTATTGTTTACCTTTCTTAAAACAATCTAGAATAAGATAAGAGAAACGAGACTAATAACAGTTAAAATGACATAATCTTCCACATCTGTACTAGAAATGGGATTCTTATTTTTCATTAATTTTCTACAAACCAGAAGTGATAAGAAATGGAATTGATAGTGTTGATGTAAGGCTTCAAGTAATTTAGCTACTCTTAACATATAAAACTTAAGCTTGTAATGATCACATAATATAGATCCAAAAGGATGATGGTTTCAATAATAGTTGAGTCAAGTGAACTACAAAATAAAGTTTAATCATGAATTAGGCATGGGAATTCACCTGCTTGTTGAAGCTTTTTCTGTCCCACTTTTCTCAAAATTAGCCTTACGCATTATCACGCTCTACATCAAACAAATAATAAAATATATAAAATTCTCCCGAAAGAAAATAAAATATAAACATTATAAACATAATAAACATATTAAAAGATGAATAGTTGTGTAGAATTTAAAAAATAGATCAGGCTTTCCCAAAAAAAAAAAAGAATTTACCACGCTCATTTCACAAAAATATGAAGGAAGGAGTTAGTCATCTACCTTCAAGATGAAAACTAGTGAAAGAAGAACAATTAAGCTTAGAAGCCATGCCATTTGCGACTTTGCAAAGCAAATTCCAACGTTAAGAACAGTTTGAACAAAAGTGGAGGAAGCAAGTTTAACGGATGAGAGACTAACTTAAGAAAATATTGATACTTGGCCTTACAATTTGAACATTTTTATAGAGGCTAATCTTTCATCGAATTTATTATTTACAACAAATTACCATAACTGCATATACTAGAAAATAGAAAGATTTGCAAAGATGGTATATAATCATCTGTACAATAAGTTTCCATGTATATATCTTGAACATGAATTGTCATAACATTTGTATATGGATATAGCATGTATAATTAGCTAGCTACCATATCTGTAAATCATTTATTGGTATATTTTCAAAATGAAAGATTACATCTTTTCATATGAAAGGTTGGAAAGACATACCAATTGAAAGGTTATGTCACATAATGTGATTATTGGATTGTAGGTGGTTTTTCGCATGAAAAGTTATGTCTCTTTATAAAGTAGCATTTAGGTAGCACCTTTAAATACAAAAGTTACGAGACAATTGAAAAACACCACTATTCAGAAGTTATGATATGAAAAGTTGTTTTCTCATTTTGTGACTCAAAGGTTATGTCTTATGGTATGAATCACTACAAAAATTTTGCCTAAATAGGATTTTTTCCGTTGGAAATAAACATTTCCAACGGATTTCCAACGAAAATTTTCGTTGGAAATTCCGTCGGTACAAGCATTGTGGGTAATATTTTCCGTTGAAAATCCGTTGGAAATTTCCAACGAAAAATTCCGTTGGCAATTCTGTTGGAAATCCGTTGGAAATTTCCAACGGAAATTCCGTTGGAAATCCGTTGCAAATATATACAGTTTTTCCAAGTTTTTGCAATTCCGTTGGAAGACATATTTAAATAGAAAAAATCATTTTAAACAATTTCCGTTGGAAAAATGATTTCGGACGGAATTTCCGTTGGAAATTTCCAACGGAAATTCCGTGGGAAAACATTTTTTCAACGGAAAATTTAGTTGGAATTTTTCCGTTGGAAATAGGATTTTCCAACGGAAATTCCGTTGGAAATGTTTGTTAGAAGTTTAGGGTTTTCCAACAAAATTTCCGTTGGAAATCCTATTTCCAATGGAACAATATTGAATATTTCCAACAGAAATTTCCGTTAGAAATATTTTAACTTATTATTTTTATAAAAATATTTTGTAAAAAATTTTCTAGAAAAAATTATCAATTTTTAAAAAGTGCTTAATTTAATTCCGCATTCAAACTGTAACATATATAGAAAAAATACACATTAAAAAATTGAGATCAAACGATAAACATCTAATTATAAATTATCCTTAACAAACAATATATAAAATATAAGGATACATATAAGAACTCATAACATAATTAAAATAAACAGTATCCAAGTGTTTGCAACAAAAATGATACATCAATTGAGGGAACTTTTTATCCTTACTTGTCACGTCTTGAAGGGCCCGCATCGCCAACGGTTGAACGTGTATTACTCATGAACATGGTTTCCATACGTGCCATAAATTCACTCATGCCTTCTGCCATCACATTTCTCATTTCTTCACGTATTTCCCCACGTATTTCTTCACGTATCTTAAGCAAGTTTTGTGCAAGATTTTCCACCTTTTCTTCCAATGCATTTGCGGGACTGTTGAAGTTTGAGTTGATTGGGCCACACGCAGACTCAGATGTTGCTACATTGGATTGTGTTCCAGTAAGAAAAGCTGTAGCAGGGACACGAGAGCCAAACCCATACACGTGAGTGCGTGTAGTCTCCTTCCCTCCAATTGCTTCAGTCCAAGCATGCGGATCGAATTCAGGCTGAGAAGATGACTCATCGCCATACTTCTGCGACAGTACAGAATTATACATTTCCTACAGAA
Organism: Theobroma grandiflorum; assembly: GCA_036013995.1. Lineage (NCBI taxonomy): Eukaryota > Viridiplantae > Streptophyta > Magnoliopsida > Malvales > Malvaceae > Theobroma > Theobroma grandiflorum. The sequence continues at coordinate 4,793,505 of CP142127.1, forward strand.
AAAAAAAATTAATGATTAATATTGAAGTAGACCATTAACTTAGAATAAATAGTAAAAATTAATGAAATTGTTCTTACACTCGTAGACTTGGACTTGTTATCAATAAAATCACCATGACCCCCTGAACGCTTATGAGTACGATTGAACACTTCCAAGAATGTAACATCTCGTTTCAGCTCAATTGCCTGAATTTATGGACATTTATTTTTAGTCAACCATAATCGATATGTATATATATCTTGATATATATAAAATGTATTGAAAACCGAGATCCAACTACTAAACTTACGTATTTAAATGAAATTCATGGAAAAACAATTTTGTAAATATTATGAATAGCATTAATTCATACCATCCTTTTTGCATGAACCACAAATGGAACTGAACCTCCAGTGTGCTTTGGAATGCATCCATCTTTTGGCGTTAAACGATTTTGTCTTGCTTTGCGTGATTTGTTTTGCCACTCTTCTGTACCCCATACTGTATCGATCAGGGTGTCCCATATGTCGTTGGTGATCCATTCCCTCGACATGCCTCTGCATTCTGTAATGTTGTTAGTTTTGGCTTCAGTAATTGCTTTATGCCTTTCTTCTGAAAGCATGTCTCTTAATCAATCGGAACAAATTTTTTCCCATATGCGTCGAACTACAACATCTTCATGTGCAGACCAAACACATTTTTCCTAAACACAATGTAATACAATAATTTAACAAAGTTATACAAATCAATTGAAACAATATATTATTAATAAATAAATCTTGTAACATGGTACCTGAAATTTTCGAAACATTAAGTTTTTGATATCACTTGGGACTTTCCTCCATGTCGACCATGGACCATGAAAGTGATTTTTGATGATCCTTGTTATTGTTGATGTCACCCCTCTCTCGAAAAAAGAGCTATATGATTTATATGCACAAATAATTGTATATATTAGCAATTAAGAAAATTGCTAATTGTTGCAAAATATAACAAGTATAAACAAGATAACATACCTATCCCCAATAGGAGTAATACGTAATCTATCCGATGGATCTACAGGAGTCTGTAATCCTACACTAGGTCCCTTACCTCTTGATCTTGATGCTGTCTCATTTGCATTTCCACCTAAATCAATAGATGGGGATCTTGTAATATCATGTGTAGCTGCATCATTGTCGACGTGCTCTGCAAATGCATCGTACAACGACTGTGTCTCAAGTGGCGCATCTATATTATCCTGCTGTACCTGTTGTGGATCGGATATATCATCACATGCTTGGGAACTTGTCTGCATAGCCATACTTGCCGATGCATATGAAGACCTGGGTCTCAGCTTTGATTGCTTCCCTTTAACCATCGTTGTTTAGATATCCTATTGTTAACATCCCATTAGCAATTGTTATTAATATTATTATTATTAAATTCGATTAAATTACAGCAAATGACAGCGGAATTACATATATAAATCTTAGCTATACGAGGCAACATAGCAATTATATACTAATTAATTGCAACATTTATATATTGATTTAAACTCAAGCCTTATATTTAATAATAACGTCAAAATACTCCGCCTTAAAAAAATTTAAAGTTAAACAATAACGTTAAACCGTAAATATTAAAGCAATATCGAACGTGCATTATGTGATCATTCACTTCCTGAATAATGAAACTCATGTTCCGCATTATTATCACTGTCATCATTATAAGTTTCGTAGTCGTCATGCTCCACATGATCTTCATCTTCATCTTCATCTTCACTATCTTCTCCATCCGTTTCATCGTCTGCATCTTCATCTTTATCGAAATCATATTCTTCATCCTCAATCGAAATTCTGACAGCTTCATATTCACCACTAGCTAACTCAGCTAAATCAACTGCTTCTGTTCGAGTTCTAGTGAATGAATTGGACACATCTTCTTGGTATACTCCTTCATTCAAATCACTTTCATTTTCTTTTTCACCACTAATTGGAATTTGAAATCTACTCCTAGCCTTTGTTTTAAATACTGCCCACCAATCACGTCGATCTCTCCTTCTTGAAGGATAACTATTATAATAAACTTGGTTAGCTTGGGCAGCTAAAACAAATGGTTCATTAGTGGCTAGTATTGACTTGGAATTAACATCAACAAGACCATGCAATCGATCAACTTTTATTCCTTTTTCCGTATCAAACCAATGACACTTGAATAGAACTACTCTGTTTCCTATTCCAAAATACTCCAACTCGATTATATCCACTAAGATGCCATAAAAGTCACGCTCATGATCATTGTAAAAACTCCCTTTTATCCATACCCCACTGTTCATTGTCTTACGATTATTGCCGTAATCTATTGTGTGAAACTTGAAACCATTTACAAAATATCCGCTGTAAGACCTTATCATACGTCCGGGACCATAAGAGATATCAATTATGCGTTGGTCAATTTCCTCATTATGCTTTGCAACCTATGAACATTCAATACAATAAAATAAAATAATTGATATCATAACATAGTCGTCAATGAATTTTTGTAAGTTAACGTGTATGTTTAGGGTACTTACATAATTTTTAAACCATTTAACGAATCTCGAATCACGTACTTTCTCCAATTCATCTTCCGAAATTGAGACAACATCTCCCCTCACCATGTCATCAAATATCCTATCATAATATCCACAACTACGTTACAAATAAAAATTCTTATTATACTGTATTAGCAAGAGAAAACAACAAATGGTACTTACTTTATATATGGGAGCATCTCATCGCAATTCATTAAAACATATAACTCAGCCGCATAAAACTCATCCTCATCCAAAAATCGAGACTTATTTGATGGATCAAAAGCTCGTCCCGAGTGAGTGAAAATTGAGAGACGACCCATAGAGTCTACCTCTCCCCCATCATCGTTACGTGGCACTCTATTTACTCTTGTTCGCACAGTATGTTCAAAATACAATGAACAGAACGAGGAAACTTCCTCGATAACATAAGCCTCGCATATGGAGCCTTCAACAGAGGCACGATTTTTAACTTTCTTCTTCAACTGTTGCAAAAACCTATCAACCACAAAATGCATCAATCTTATGAAAACCTATCAACCACAAAATGCATCAATCTTATGAAAACCTTCAAGCTTTTCAAAAGAATTTTATTCAAACAAATAACCATTATTTTACCTCTCAAATGGATACATCCATCGATATTGTACAGGTCCACCAGCCTTCGCCTCGTAAGGCAAATGAATCGGCAAATGTTCCATTGAGTCAAAGAAAGCCGGAGGGAATATCTTCTCCAGTTTGCATATAGTTTCACATATTTTTCCTTGCAACGTTTCCATATGATCACCATTTAGTTCAGTTGCACACAAATCGCAAAAAAATTGAGATATCTCTGTAAGTGCCGCCCAAATTGTTGGATGCAGCATATCACGGAATACAATTGGGAGTAACCATTGCATAAAAACATGACAATCATGACTTTTCATCCCATAAAATTTTTCCCCATCATCATTAACACACCGAGAAATGTTCGACGCGAAACCATCTGGTAATCTCAATTGTTTAACCCAATCACAAACACTTCTGATTTCCTCCTTATGTAATGTGTACGCAGCCTTTGGCTTATATAATTTTCCATTATATTCCACCAACTCCAACTCTGGCCGCTTACAATACACCTTCAAATCTTGTCGTGCCTTTATGTTGTCCTTTGTCCTTCCTTTAACATCCATCACTGTGTTCACTATATTCTCAAAAAAATTTTGTTCAATATGCATAACATCTAAATTGTGACGAATAAGAAGCGTATGCCAATAAGGCAGAGATCAAAATATGCTCTTCTTCACCCAATTATGACAAACACCATATCCTGAACTTTTTCGCTCACCACATTTTGTTCCGAATGGGAGTTGAGGCAGTGAATTCAAACGTGTTAATATTTCTTCGCCTGATAATCGAGAAAATGGTATGTCATGTTCAACCCTTTTTTTAATAAATTTGTCTCTCTGCCTCCTAAAAGGATGATTAGTTGGCAAAAATTGCCGATGACAATCAAAGAAACAAGGTTTCCTACCATGCTCCAATATGAAAGATTTGGACTTTTCCATGCAATACGGACATGATAACCGTCCATGTGTACTCCACCCTGACAACATACCATAAGCAGGAAAATCATTAATTGTCCACAACAATGCTGCCCTCATCTGGAAATTTTGTTTTCTAAATGCATCATAGGTGAGAACACCGTCTCCCCACAATAAATTCAACTCATCTATCAAAGGTTTCAAGAAAACATCTATATTTTGACTTGGACTTTTCTTGCCTGGAATAACCATGTTCAGAAAAATATATGGTTGTTTCATACACATCCATGGCGGTAAATTATACACACAAAGCATTACTGGCCAAACAGAATATGGGTTGCCAGTTGATCCAAAAGGGTTGAAACCATCAGCACATAACCCGAGTCTAACATTTCAAGGTTCCATTGCAAAGAATTCATGTGTGCGGTTGAAGTGTTGCCAAGCTTCACCATCAACTGGGTGTCTAAGGCGTCCGTCATCACTTTGGTGTTGCGCATGCCACGTCATATGTTCAGCAGTTTTAGATGACATATAAAGCCTTTGAAGCCTCGGTATAAGTGGCAAGTAACATAAAATTTTGTAAGGAGTTTTTTTCTGCATTCGCACACTTGAATTCTTCTATTTATACCGAGGATGTCCACATACCTGGCAATGCTCAAATGTAGCAAATTGCTCATAAAATAACATGCAGTTGTTCTTGCAAGCATCAATTTTGATATATCCCAACCCAAGCTTTGCTACCTTTTTTTTCATCCTATAAAAGTCTGTAGGTAAATTCTCGTCAGATGGCAACATATTCTTTATTATCTCTAACAATCGATCAAAGCATGATTCACTCAAATTGTACTCCGCCTTAACATTTAAAAGTTACGACACAGCTGAAAGCGTCGTGTGCTTTGTGCAACCTACCCACAAAGGTTCCTCTGCATTGCTTAACAAAGAGTAAAAAGTAGATGCATTTGGATTGGGATCTTCTTCCACGAAGCTTGACTCATGAGTATTGTCCATGCCATGGTTCAAAACAACTTCGGGATGCATAACGTCCATAACCATTTGACTGTATGGATTCTCTATTTCATCCTCATATGTAGGTTCTCGAAAAACAACATCTCCTTCAAATCCAAGGGATGGTTCAACTCTAGATTGCCTTCTTGATGATTGTCCAACATCAATTTCCCCATGTAAACTCCAAATTGTGTAAGCACCAGTAAATCCCCGGTTGAGGATGTGTTCTGTGACTTTATCTTTGTCTAAGAACTTATTGTTACTACATCGCATGCAAGGGCATCTAATTCTATTATTCCACATACGTGTAGTATTCGAATATGCGAAATTAATGAATTCAGTGACTCCATTTACAAATTCAGCTGTAATGTATCCATTCTGTAAACGACGGTACATCCAAGACCGATCTCCCGACATTCTGCAATCCTAAGTATCATAGAATATCATTATGCAAGTAAAATTTGTATTGTTTGTAACAAACCTACACCCTAAACACTACATTCCAATATGTATTTCATATATATCCATATATATTCAAAATTACTTTGTAAGATGTTCAGTATGGGTTATAGTATAAATTATTGCGTACATTAATTATCAAACAATCAACATCAGATGGATTAAGTATGTAATTTTGAATAATTGCTTTAATTATAGACCATAAACATTGAAGTGTAATTTGATGCTTGTACATGAAGTTTGAACGGATTATATATATACCTAATGTCTACCCTTTCCTTTAATTGTCAAAATACTGAAAATTTCGAATTTATTGTAAATTTTAAAGAACGTATGCCAATTTGTCTACATTCGTTCATATGGGTATGACTATCTAATTTTGCCGCTTTAAATATTAATATGAATTGAAGCTCGTAATTTTAAGATGTAATAAATTAAATTATAATAAAGGCTATAGGAAAGATTTGAGATTAAGCTCAAATATTTTAATTGCTTTTGATCCATATCGAGTAATAAGATTTTAAGATAGTCGGAGAGATTTACAAATTGTATAACTCATATAAATGTACGTGTAATTTAATTATGTTTTGTAATTAGTCGTCAAAAGTTTGAGTCATTTTTAAAAAGTAAATTAAATTACATACCTGTATTGTGCCTTAACATATAATATAACAATATAATATTTCAAATATGTGTAATACAATAAAATTATTTAAATTTAAAAATTAAAATAAACTTCTGTTCAAATGTTATGTGTATGTATATAATATATCAACGTTATTACGTTAAAGGGTAAAGAGAATTGATTTCCACATAAATGATATTTACTGAAAGGTATTTTGTAAAATGTAATTTCATTTAAAATAAATAATATAAATGATTAATTGAAGATAAAAAATGTTCAAATTAGTAATTGATTAATTTGATATTTCGAATTTTAATTCCAACCAGATTGCATAAGATATCAATAGACGAGCTTATGTTGTAAGATTTTATTCATCCGTTCAAATTCACCAATATTGTTTAATTATTTCGTATGTATAATCGGAATCGTTCATCGTAATAAAAAAAGGTATTTTGATTCGATCGTTATCCGATGGTCTTAACCCTAAAAAAGAAAACTACATTCCCGACGTTAAATTTCCAAACCGTGATTGAAAGCAACGTATCTTATAAAATCGAACACATAAGAGATATCTAAACAACATATATTAAAAAAATTGTTCATAAATGCATCAAACTTGAAATTTTTAATCACTGCCCAAAAAACAATATACCGCGTAATTAATATGATTTAATTATGAAATCATAGGTTGTACATTAAATTTCGTCCAAGCATAAAATCAGATTGAAAAATAAAGATTTGTCGACGGGCCGCAATATATGTAATTCCTTGTGTGTTTTTCTTACTCACCTGCAAAATTATAACTAGACACAATCTGATTTTGAAGCAGAGTGGACGAAGGTTCAATCCTTATACAGCCAACCAGTTAATATGTCTGAAATTGTGCATATAAATTATGGTTTAGAATTGTACCCTAAACACCAACATTAACAGGTAAAAACAATATATGTATAGGAACCATCACCTGCAATGGATGGCCAAAACCCAAAACCGTCAGCGAAGCAGACTGGTGATTTCAAGCTGCAAGATCGGACCGTTGCCTTTGGGCAAATCTGGGAACTGAAACCTTGAACCTTGTAGATAGCAAATTATATGCAGTCAACACCAAATTAACAATAAACCATACTAACAGTAATTGAAAGAGCAGTCAACACCAAATTAACAATAAACCATAATAACTGTAATTGAAAGAGCATCAACACCAAATTAACAATAAACCATACTAACAGTAATTGAAAGAGCAGTCAACACCAAATTAACAATAAACCATACTAACAGTAATTGAAAGAGCATCAACACCAAATTAACAATAAACCATACTAACAGTAATTGAAAGAGCATCAACACCAAATTAACAATAAACCATACTAACAGTAATTGAAAGAGCATCAAACCGAAGCTAATATGCACAAAATCATATATAAACCAAATTACACAAATCATGACTAGGCCCAACCAAATTCGGAAGCCATTCTGGATCGGAGCCTCAAGATGGGCACGGGCAGGCGACTGAGAGGGGCGACAACCCTGATGGGGTGACCACGCCGGAACCGGTACAGGTCACCGGCAGCAGAAGGGCACCAGGATCACCATGGAACAGGGCTGCCACAGAATCAGCTAAAACTCGGGTCGGGTCTGGAGCAGCAGGACGGGCAAGCGACTGAGAGGGGCGACAACCCAGATGGGGTGACAACGCCGAACCGGTAGGGGTCACCGGCAGCAGGAGGGCACCAGGACTCACCGTGGAACAGGGCTGCCACGGAATGAGCTACAACTCGGGTCGGGTCTGGAGCAGCAGGACGGGCAAGGGACTGAGAGGGGCGACAACCCGGATGGGGTGACCACGTGTGAGACCCTGTCTAAGTTGTTAGAAAGCCGGTATTGTACCTAATGGTACAATTAAGTTAAATCGAGCTTCAAATTAGTTTAATAGAAATTCTAAGGGGAATTTCAAAATTCTGAGACCCACAGAATAGGTCAAAATAGTGATTCAGAGTTCAAGGTCCAGTTTGGAGTCAATCGGGAAAATTGACCGGTTAGGGACAAAACGGTCATTTTCTCATTTGTTGATTTATGGAGATTTTTAACCAAGATTTGATCACATTGGGCCAAATATAATTATGTGACATACAGTTATGATTTTTGGAGTATAAAATGATGTTTAGCAGTGTAAAATGGTGATTCCCAGTGTTTTTGGAACACAAGGGCAAAATGGTAATTTTGCCACCGGACTGCTAAACGTGAATTTTTTTGAAACGATTTTGTTCCAATTGGGTAATATTGATTTATATTGATGTTATTTGAGGTTGGACAGTGAAAATAATGAAATTCTGGGACATTTCGGAGTATAGGGGCAAAATCATAATTTTGCCATCCCGGGGGCATTTCGGTAATTTTCCACTACCAGAATAAATTTTTCCAGCCATGGTCAACCTTGGATCAGATGTTGACTTGATGAATCAAGTGGTGGAGATCAAATGGGAGAAAAAGTCAAAAAGTAAAAAAAAAACGGGCCAATCACATGGTGCCACGTGGCAAGCTTTTATATTTTATTATTTAAGCCATAAAAATCAGCATTTAAACCCTCATTTCTCTCTCAAAGTCGGCACCCACCAGAATTGAAGGAAAAACAAGAAGAACAAAAGAGAAAAACACAAAACCTAGGTGGAAATCTAAGGAAAAGTGTGATTTTCAAAGGAAATCACTTGAAAAAGGTAATAAATCTTTACTTTGGCTTGTGATTTACCTTACCAATGCTTTTGTTCTTGATTTCAATGGTTAAATATGAAAATATCATGAAGAGTTTAATTCTAAAAAATGGGTATGGATGAGGAAGGATTGTTGGATTGGATTGAATTTAGACTATGTTAGTAGTTAGAGGTAGTTAAGCATGATTATGAAGAAATATGGAAGAAAGAAATTGAATTCCATGGTTGTTCTTCTTTGGCCGAACCTAGTGTGTAGTGAATGCATGAGGAATTGTCTCATTTCAAATGAAATGGTTCCATTTGAAATGAAAGAAATTGGAAAATGATAAATTAAAGTGAAAAATGTAGTAGAAAAATTTTCAGTGCTAATGCACTGCATTGGCCGAATTTTTCCATAAGGAATTGGAAAGGGTAGGATGCTGAAATTGGCATCAATTACATGGTATGGGATGAATTAAGGTATTAGAAAAAGAATGGATCAATTTGGAATTGAATCGGGCTTAATGGCCAATTTATCGACTGAACGGTCGAAATTAGGCAATACCGCGTTAATGCGATAATTGGACGCGATTTTGCTCTTACGTATCACACGCTAGTAATTTAAATTAGTTTATATTAGTTGGGGGCATTATAGTCAATTTCTTGATTTTATTTTGTGTTAAGGTGGTGAGAAGACCGAGAAAGGCAAAGGGATCGTGACTGAGGACGATTAATCCGAGTGCATCCGGATTTGTGAGACGGTGAGTGAACTTGCATTTCAAAATTGTTTGGGGAAATGCACATTGTATTGATTTGGATAATTAAATGATTTATTCAAAGTTTTAAAAAATTATGTGCTGGGAACAAGCCTTTGATTAAAATGATTTTATGTGATGAATTATGTGTTATGCATGAAAGCATAAAAATATGTGTTATGCATGAAAGCATAAAAATATGAGTTATGCATAAAAGCATAAAATTATATGTTATGCATGAGGGCATAAAACTTTTTATTATGCATAAAGGCATGAAATATTATTTCATTGAGATGAAATTTAATTGTGCTGGATATGTACATTGTTATGTTGTTTGTGTACATTGTTGAGAAGTGTTGTGAAATTGTTACCACCGTGCACGTGTGAAGAGGAAATTGCACAGGCCTGAAATGGTGTGCAAAGTGGGGACGGTGATACGTAACGCCCACTATTTCCTAGAGATTGAAAATTTAGTAAAATGGGGACGGCGATACGTAACGCCCACTATTACTATAAATTTTGGAAATTGAGCAAAGTGGGGACGGCGATACGTAACGCCCACGATTCCTGGAAACCATTACACGTGAACAGTGGTGAAGTGTGATTGGTTATCCAGGGGCTTGCAGGGACGGTGATACGTAACGCCTGCGAGTGCTCAGATATGTGTGTTTGTGTACACATGTGATTGTTCATTTCTCCGAGTATATTTGTATGAAATTGATTATTCCTTCATTATAAATTAAATTGAAATGAGGGGAAGGGTTGGTAATAAATTGGATAAAAATGAACGTGTTTCAAATGTATGCATCATATTGTAACCCTTCCTGATATTATGGCTTGTTCCTATCTTATGTTTGCTCACTGAGTTTTATACTCACCGTTTTCAAAAATTCATGTTTTCAGATCAGGGGATTGTAGATTCCTAGATCGCGGGATCATAGTAGTCCATCTCCTGGTAGGTGTCTGGCATTCACTAGTTGCCGCTTTATTGTACATGTCTCCGCTGGTAGTCATGGGTTTTTGTATGATGGGTATGTACATGTAATGTAAATTGTCAGAGTTTATATTTGACTGATATGAATGTAAATATGTGTAAGCAATGTGAATTGCTAAATATATGACTGGAATAGTGCATGTATACTGTGATTAATAATGTCATTGTGTTTTGGCTGTGTCCACTCCCGGAAAGGGTGTGTGTGTGTATGTGTGACTAGATGTGCCATGGTTAATTGGCATTGTATGCGCACTGGGTGCATTACGTGTGGATGTCCCACACGAGCATGTATGGAATAAAGTCAGTGGGAATAGGCTTGCTTGGGCTTAGTGAGCTATGCTCATTGGGTCCTTGCGCCGGTCATGGCCCGGGAATTGGGTCGTGACACCACGCCGGAACCGGTACAGGTCACCGGCAGCAGAAGGGCACCAGGATCACCGTGGAACAGGGCTGCCACAGAATCAGCTAAAACTCGGGTCGGGTCTGGAGCAGCAGGACGGGCAAGCGACTGAGAGGGGCGACAACCCAGATGGGGTGACAACGCCGGAACCGGTACAGGTCACCGGCAGCAGGAGGGCACTAGGACCACCGTGGAACAGGGCTGCGTCGGGCTTAGAGAGAAGGGAGAGCGTCGCTGGTAGAGAGAGAATACGGGAGACCGAAAGTGGGGATGGGGAAGATAAAAGGGTTTTTATAGTTAGGGTTGAGAGGGCCAAAACTACGTTGTTTTGGCCCTGTATACAGGGCAGATATAGAGGGCCAAAACTACGTCGTTTTGGCCCTGTATACAGGGCAGATATCCTCATCCAAAAACGGCGCCGTTTGCTATGATGCATAAATGAATTCAAATGGGGAGCAACTTATTATTATTAAATTTTAATAATATATAGTTATATACCATACAAAGTATAACTTGTAATTTAATGTTATTAAATTATAAATTGATTTTTTTCTTAAATCATACTTCTTTGACTATATATATATATATTTTCTATAGCTCTAGGTCAGAGCTATATGAATATATAAATATAATAAAATGATACTTTTTAAGCACAAATATAATAAGTAAATTACAAGACTTCAATCATAATAAGCTAATTAACTACTTACATTTAAAACATAAATATATACCTACTAATATATCTTATTTAGATTATATTTATATATAATCATGGATTCTTAAATCATACTTGTCTAACTATATATATATATATATATATATTTTCTATAGCTCTTGGTCAAAGAAATATGAGTACATAAATATAATAAAATGATACTTTTTAAGCACAAATATAATAACTAAATTATAAGCCTTCAATCATACGTAGCTAATTAGCTAATTACATTAACAACATGAATATATATCTACTAATATATAATTTTTAGATTATATTTCTATCTAATAATGGGTTTTTACAAAATATAAAATCAAACGTTGTTATTTTTTACAAATTTGGAATAATATAACATTATCAAAATTTGGTATTATAATGCCAATATTAAACCCTAACATCAAAGTTAAAAAAATTATACAAATAATTATTAACTGCTTGTATTTACTTTTAGTAATAATTTATTTTTAAAAAAAATTAAAAAAATTAAAAAAAAATTTTGATTTGACAAGAGGAAATTTCATAATTATTTCCAACGGACTTGTCCTACGGAAATTCCGTCAGAAAGTTTAAAAAATAAAACAAAATGTGGTAAATTAAATGTTTTGGTTCCAACGGATTTCCAACGAAAATTCCGTTGGAAATCCGTTGGAAAATCTAAAGAACAAATTGATTTGGCTTAAGGTTCCAACGGAAATTTCCGTTGGAACCAAAATGTTGTATGTTATGATGCTTAGTCCCAACGGATTTCCAACGGAAAATTCTGTTGGAATTTTCCAACGGAAAATCCGTTGGAAATCCGTTGGAAAATCTAGCTTGACAAATTAATTTAGCTTAAGGTTCCAACGGAATTTTCCGTTGGAAATCCGTTGGAACCAAAAGCGGCATGTTGTGATGCTTAGTTCCAACGGATTTCCAACGGAAATTCCATTGGAAATCCATTGGAAAGTCTAAAGGAAAATTGATTTAGCTTAAGGTTCCAACGGAATTTTCCGTTGGAAATCCGTTGGAACCAAAAGTGGCATGTTGTGATGCTTAGTACCAACGGATTTCCAACGGAAATTCCGTTGGAAATCCGTTGGAAAGTCTAAAGGAAAAATTTTTTTAGCTTAAGGTTCCAACGGAATTTTCCGTTGGAAATCCGTTGGAACCAAAGTGGCATGTTCTGATGCTTAGTTCCAGCGGATTTCCAACGGAAAATTCCGTTGGAAATTCCCAACGGAAATTCCATTGGAAATCCGTTGGAAAGTCTAAAGGAGAATTTTTTTAGCTTAAGGTTCCAACGGAATTTTCCGTTGGAAATCCGTTGGAACCAAAATGTTTTATGTTCTGATACATTTTTCCAACGGATTTCCAACGGAAAATTCCGTTGGAACTTTCCAACGGAAATTCCGTTGGAAATCCGTTGGAAATAGTCCATATAAATTGGCAAAGTCAATTTCCAACGGAAATTTCCGTTGGAAATTTCCATTGGAATTCCATTGCAAAACCGTTGGAAATCCATTGCAACCATTATCTGTCAATTTTAATTAAATTCCGTTGGAAATCCGTTGGAATTCCGTTGCAATTCCCTTGCAATTTTCCAACGGAATTTTCTTACGGAAAAAATTCCGTAGGAAAAAGATGAATTTTTGGTAGTGAATGGTTGTCCTTTCATAAGGTAATTATTGGAACAATGTTTTTATCCAAAAGTTATGTTTTGTAAAATGTAAAGACGTGTAAAGATATAGATGTGCCTTAATGAAAGGATTGTGTTTTTAAAGAAAAGACATTTGCAAGTTAATATAAAGGACTTGTTGGCAACCATTTTGACATACAACAAAACAAGCAAGACAATGACAGAAAAGCAAGAATAAAGGATGTGTTATGAATTGAATGAAAATTAAAAAAAAAAAAACATAAAAACTTTGGGTTCCCACCATTTACCAAAAGTGTCCAAACTCTTTATAATCAACTTACCTTAGAAAGTAAACTCTAAGGTTAAACAACTTTGCAACCTTTAGGTGTGTTTAACGGTTTACTCTCGTAAATGTAGGATGAAGTTAGACATCGACTTCATTGTATCCCAAGGCTATTCGCATAATTTCCTTTTTGCGTAGCCAGTGGTGGGGCTAAATAATTCTTAAATATAACATTTACAAAGGTACACCTTGAAGTCAATTTTACTAGTTCCGTCGAATTCAAAATAAAACCCATTTGCACTAACAATTTTAATACTTATATTCGTGTGGTTGGAATTTAACAAAATGACTTCCCTAAAAAAGATGGCTACCAACATTTTGAAGTTAGACTAATCTAAAGGAGGAAACTTTATTTGTTGGCAAAAAAATATGCACTTTATCCTTACAACTTTTAAAGTCATCTATGTTCTAGATACACCAAGATCGGAAGAAAAAAGTGAAGAAGAATTTGTGAACCCAACTCATTTAAGGCAAAAATGGGAAAATGACAACTACATATGCATGGGACACATTTTTGATAGAATGTAGAATGGATTGTTCGATGCATACTAGAATGGAGCTAGTGCAAAACAACTATTGGACAAGAAGGAGGCAAGATACATGACTGGGATACAAATAGAAAAGAAATTTACAGTTAGTTGTTTCAATAACTATAAAATAGTTAATGATCATTTTATTATGGATCAACTTCATGAGCTTGAAAGCATTCTAAATAGCTTTAAGCAATATGATCTTAACATGGATGGAGCTATTATTGTGTCTTTTATAGTTGACAAACTTCCTCCTTCATGGAGAGATAATAAGAAAACCCTAAAGCATAAGAAAGAGGAGATGTCTCTTGAGGACCCTGGTAATCATCTTTGAATAGAAGAATATTATCGCAAACTAGGTGAAGTCAATCAAGATTAAAAGGATAAAGATCCTTAAGTAAAGAATCTTGAGTTGACAAAGGTCCATGTGATGGAACACAAACCATCGAACAAGTTGATTTCATACAAAAGCAAATATTCTGTCAATATGAATGACAAAAATAATAAAATCTAAAAAAAGAGAAGTGGTCCATGTTTCTATTACAATAAACTTGGACATATCAAGGCAAAAAGTAAACTTTTGAAAAGCAAAATACAAGGTGCGAGCCTTGGTTTCCGAGGTCAATCTTCTCTAAGATGATAGAGCGTAGTACTTGTGCAACAAAGCATATATGCAAGGATAAGAATTTCTTAAAGTCCTTAGAAGTTGTTAGTAATGGAATAATGTTGTGCATGGGAAATTCCTTCACTACACAAGTGAAAGGAAAAGGCATCGTGCAACTCATGTTTACTTTTGGAAAAGTTCTTATACTAAATGATGCCTATTATGTATCAAAAGTTAGAAAGAACATTATGTCTGATGGCTTGTTAAATTAGTTTGGCTTCAAATTAGTATTTGAAGTGGATGAGTTCATCTTTACAAAAAGTGGACTATATGTGGGAAGTGGTTATTTGTGTGAAAACATGTTCAAGCTTAATATCAATAATAATGCTTCTAGTTCTACTTATATTGATGACTATTTCGATGTTTCTAATCGTAATGTAGCATTGTCTAATCTATGGCATAATAGATTAGATCATCTCCATTATAGAAAAATGCATGATATGGCTAATTTAGAGTTAATATCTAATATTGACAAAAAGAAGTTGATATGTGCAAAACTTGCATGGTCGTTAAAATCACAAGAAGCTTATTTCCTAAGGTAGAAAGAAACTCCAAATTGCTTGTATTAATACATTCTAATGTTTGTGACATGTATAGTAATTTATCTATCAGTGAAAAAAAATAATTCGTAACATTTATAGATGACTTCTCTAGTTATTACCATGTTTATTTATTGCATGCTAAAGATAAAATTATGGAGAAATTTAAGATCTATAAAAGTGAAGTTGAATTGCATTGTGAATCGTTTGTTAAATATTTACATAGTGATAAAGGTGGTGAACAATTCTATCATCAATGGGGACTTTAGAAATTGGAACTCTCTTATTATTCGAAAGGGTAGAGAAAATTCTTGAATTGAGGAAAATCTTAGGGATTTCATCTCAAGGTGATAAAAAGGAAATTCTAGAAAAGTTAGCCCAGTTAGAGTATACTGATGCTCACTAATTTCTCTAAGTTCATGTGCCTTATTTTATGCTTCTATTTCCTACCTGTATATATCTCTCTTTATGAAATATTGTGGTGGTTCTTTCATTGTTCTAACCATTATGTTGGTTGCAATTTGGAAGAAATAAAATTTGGTAGTGATATTATTTTGTCTTATATCATTGATTGACCTCCATGAAGTTGGCACACTTTTTTTTTTATGGCAGTGATCTTGATCTTTTTGGAATTAAGATATTTACTCCCAAGTTGCACAAATTTCTAATGTAACACTGATCTGCTTCAAGTATATATTTTTCTACAACTTTATTATCTTTTCAGCTTTTATATGCTTATTGAATATCAACACTATGCGAAGCCTCTGTTTGAATCTAAAAGGACTTGGTAGGTGAGTATTCCTGCTTGTCACGCTGGTGACCCAAGTTCAATCCCCAACAACAGTGTCAAAAACTTGTTTTTTAATTTTCTACTCACGGAAATATACGTATCGCAAAAATAGTATAATGGCAAATAGAGTATCGATCCCACAAAGAATTGTTTTAAAACTTTTACCAAGTATTAAAATTAACACAATTTAATTTTATTCGAATTATCAAAAAGCAAATACTTATTTAAACTACAATTAACAAAATTAATTATCAAGAATAAAAATCAAAGTAGAAATAAAATCTGATAAAAATCAATAGAAATAAGCATAGGATTATAATATCCCTCACACTTCATCTAAATTTTACTTCCCTTCCTTAACTTATTTCAATGGATTGAATTGCTAACCTAGAGTTCCTTAATTATTTATAAGGGATTCTCGACTCATCTTATAAAAATATCTATTTTAACCAAATCATTGTATCCTTATGTGAATTGAAATTAAAACAGATTCATTAAATTCATATTCTAATTATGGCTACATATTGCATATAGGTATATACTTATCGTATACACAAATCAATTAATATGATCATATGCTATTCTAATCTTAGCCTACACTAAACTCCTTTTCCCTAGTTTTGTTTAAGTTTCTAAATCAAATTAATTGGTAGCTAAGCAATTAAAAGTATTAAGAATAAATTGGAATAAACAATTCAATGCTAGTGAAAATAAGCAAGAAAGATATTAAAATTCAAATTACATGTTTATTCGATTGCAATCCTAGAAAAATAAAATTAGCTACTCATAATTGCAAAGATAATTAAAAACATATGAAATTTAACCATTAAGAGTAACAAGAAAAATAAAAGTTAAGGAAGAAAACAAAACAAATATATGCAACCTTACTCTTTAAGTTTCAGCCTCAACTCTTAACTTCTTGAATCTCTTAGGGTTGTTCCCTTAACTTCTCCCAAAGCACTCTTTAAACACTAAAAATCTTGACCTAAAATTCCTTAAATTAACCATAGTTTAACCAAATTACTCAACTTGTGGGCTAAGAAGTGTTATGAGGCCTAAACATTACATATCATCCTTCAAATTGCCTTTCCCATAGCATTACACTTAGTTATATTCCATCGTGATGTTCTCCATCTTTGAGATAGAACATGGCAATGTGGTCTTCATGACAATTGTAGCTATGTCTCTTAGGTTTCCAATGGCTCAAAAAGTGCATCATTTGGACATTTGGAATGAGAGTTATGGTCAAAATATTGAAACATGTACAAGCAGGATTTTAGGTCTTTCAAACACCTTTCTTTCCAAAATTAAGCTTATTCTTTTAAATCCTACAAACACATAAAAACTAATAAATAATAGCCAAATTAAATTAAAATAGCTTAAAAAAAACTAATTAGAAAAACAACTAAAAATAACTAAATTTTAATTGAAATTTAAGGACTTAACTATTATTTAAGAACAAAATGAGACTAAAATAATTCTATAAAATAGAATTATCACTGTCTAAAAACTTGCATGGTCAAGCAATTCATATACACCCATAAGGTGGAAATGGTCTTGATTCAAGGAACAAAAATGAGGGACTGTTATGAGAAAATCATAGAAAAGCTCTAGCATTTTGACAACCTTGAATGGAGATTCTCCACTGCTAATGGTAATTTTGGAGGTTTTTTGTTGGTGTGGAACAAGTCAAAATTCAACGAAAGTGATTGAATAATTAGAGATATATTTGTACCAATGAAAGAACTTGGATGTCATTGGGGTTCGAAAGTGTTATTGTCAATGTTTATGCCTTTTTAGTATTGAGGGAAGAATTCTACTTTGGGAGGAACTTCTTTCACTAGAAGGTGAACTTCAAGGAAACTAGTGTTGTATTGGTGACTTTAACTCAAACAAAACGCTGATGAAAGGAAAGGATCCAAAGAAAAGGGAGGGCATGTTAACAGTTTTGAATTAGCAAACTAAACACTACAAAGGCAAACGTTCACATGGTTTGGGCTTGATGCCAAGAAAAGTTGTCATTTCCTATCTCAACAAAATGGATCATGAAATTCCAAAATCTTTACCCAAGAGGCCTAAAACAGTTTATATTAAACCATTGCCCTTTTTCGTTGATCTTTAGTAGCGAAAAATTGGAATGCAATGAATATGCAAGAAAAGAAGTCCAAGCTTTTGATTATGGGTTAAACTTAATATATTAAAAATCTCTCTTAAACAATATAGAAGTCTTTAGTAATGTTGACTGCAAGATTGCTAGCCTTGAAGAGCAAATTGATGATCTTGATAAAATTGGTAACAACGAGGACTTATCCAATGATAAGATCTCTTTGAAAAAGGACACCGTCAAGAAATTTAGAGAATGCATAGGAATAAGGAGTTGATTTGGAGGCAAAAGTCATGCATACTGTGGATTAAGAAATGTGACAAAAATAAAAATTATTTTCAATGTAAAATTAAGGCACAAGCATGCACTAATTACATGAAAGGTATTAGATAGAATGGTGTTTGGCTCTTATATCCCAAGGAAGTATGGGAAGCAATGTTTAAGTACTTTAATGGATTAGAAATTAATGGTTGAGCTCAGTGTTTCGTGGCCTTAACCTCAAGAATATCAACCATACTGATGCAGTAAACCTTGAAACATTTATCACCATCGAAGAATTAAAAAGAGTTGTTTAAGAGTGCAGGGTTCTAAGGCATTAAGACTTGATGGCTTCAATTTTAATTCTTTTTTTAAAAAAAAGTCTTGAAATTTGTTGGGAAATATATTTTGGAGTTTGTGTTGGATTCCATGGCCTCAAGTAGATTAGAGATAGGATTGAATTTTTCTTTCTTTGCGCTAATCTTGAAAGTCTCAAACCATTCCTCTTTCAAAGAGTATAGGCTTATTTGCCTTATTAACTTCCTTTATAAAATCCTAGCCAAGCTCTTGGCCAATAGAGTTAAGATGGTAGTGAAACAAGTGGTGAATGACTCTCAAAGTGCCTTTCATTAGAGGTTGTTAGATTATGGACAGTATTTTCCTCACAAATAAAGTGATTCATAGCATGAAAAAAAAGAAACAAAATGATGGGGCCTTTTTTTTTAAGCTAGACTTTAAAAAGCCATTTGATTGTGTTGATTAGGGCTTTTTTCTTTTTGTGATGGAGAGTATGGGTTTCAAAGATAATTGGAGGCATTGAATCTTCAAGTGCATTTCAACAATTTTTAGGTGGTCTTGGTTAATGGTTCCATTACTTTAGAATTCTCCACAAAGAGAGGTATACAATAATGTGATTTACTTTCTCCTTTTCTCTTTGTTATGGTTGTTGAATCCCTTCACTTACTCTTCTCCAGAGCTGATAATCTCAATGTTTACAGTGGCATATCTATCTCTGAATTTGGAAGAAAAATTTCACACCTACAATTTGTCAACGACATGATTGTCTTTATGCAGAGTGACCCTTAATATGCAACTAATATACGTTGATTTCTTAAATGCTTTGAGTTGGCATTGAAGCTTATAATCAAATTTTTAATAAGTCATGTTTATATTTAATCAAGATTGATCTTAAAGAAAGTGAAGTTATGGCCAAAGTGCTAAGATGTGAAGTGAGAACCTTTCCTTTCACATATCTTGGTGTGTCAATTGGATTCAACCCAAAAAGCCCCAAAACATGGGGCTTAGTAGTTAACAAGTTTATAAGCAAGATTGATCTTTGGCAACGAAAGTATTTATCTTTTGGCTAATCAACTCATTTTTTAACTCCTTACCAGTGTATTTTCTCTCAATCTTCCAAGCCCTAAAAGGTGTTCTAAAAATATTTGAACAACTTAGAAGAAATTTTCAATGGGAAGGAGACTTAAACTGTAGAAAGATGGAAATGGTGGAATAGAGTGTAGTTTGTCAATTGAAATTTATGGGTGACTTAGGCATCTTAAATCTTTTCTCTAAACTTCTTATTTCTATTGGAAAGTGATGGTGGTAGTATGGTGTGGAAGAAAATGCCCTCTAACTAAGGTTGATTTTTGAAAAATATGGGAGCGGCTACCTAAAATATCTACCATTTATGCAACACACTAGCAAGACATTTTTATTAATTGCTAACTGAAGAAGTCTTGAAAATAGCTTATTTAAAGGCCTAGCCTTTACCCAAACATCATGTCAAAATATAATATTTTCACCATTACCCAAAAACTCAATGATACCACGTATTTACAGCAAAAATAAGAATCCTTTCCACAATGTGTAGACTTAGAATATCCCTCCAAACTTTTGAGATCTTATCTATAAACACTACATTTTGTTTGAGGTCAAATTTTTTTCATAAATTTTAGGAATAATTCAAGATAAGTCATTTGTTTGCTCAATCATCAAGAGATTCATTAAAAAAAAAAAGAATTCGTGGAAAATAAGATACCTTCATCAGTCATGCGAAAAAGGCAACGTAACTCATGAGAGGAAATCTAAAGATGGAGAAAGGGATTGTTCATTGCCTCTGTGGATAATTTGTTACCTAGAACTAACTGAAAAGATATCAACGAGCTATTCAACCAATTTAGAGTGGTCGTGGATATTTTCTTTCCTAGAGGCTATGGCAACAAGGCGATTAACTATGCTTTTGTGAAATACAGAGATGCCAATGAACTTAAGAAAGCCATTGACATGGGACATGGATGCATTGTAGACAGTATAAGTCTTATGGTCAAGGAAGCGAATTAAAGAGGGGTGGAGAGTTCTAGAAGGGAGATGAAAGGCCCCTTATATAGCTAAGATATTGCATTGGGGTCGATAAGTTAGAAAAAAAGGTCATTTTAGAGGCCAACCTATCTAAGAAAGAAACAATCAATGCTGGTACAACAAAGGTAGAATGAGAAATTGAAACAGAGGGCAATGTAAAGGGCATTAATGGTGTTTTAAAGAAGGTGAATTTAAAGTTCATGTCCCAAATGAGGAATTTTTCTAGCTAAAAAAAGTGTGCGATGGGGGTTCTTAAAAAAGCCTTATTTAAAAGGGCATAATCAGGACAGTTTTACTAGGGCATTTTTATAAACATAAACCGAAAAGGGGTCTTTTTATCCTAGTGGACTTTCAAAATAAGGAAACCAGGCAAGCTCTTCTATAGGATTATCGAGAAATGTTTCATATCTAGTTTAAGGATATTGCACCATACAAATGTAATGGTCACTAAAGAGAATTCTTTGTTTAGGTTAGGGTGGAGGAGCTCTCTGTTTACTTATGGCACCTGAATGTTTTTTAACCTATAGGCAATAAATAGGGAAAGTTTGTGTAAATTAATCAGGTCATAATGGAAAGAAAATGGTTTGACTATGGCAGGTTACTGGTTAAGGTCCCAAGTTTAAGTTGTATACCCAAAAAAAAAAATGAGATAAGTGTGGGAAGGAGATCCTTCTCTATCAAAGTCACAATAACTGAGGTTGAAAAAGTTGAACTGAAAAATTAAGTGATGAAGGGGAATGCGAAAATGATTTGCTCAGATTGGATGGAAGTTGACGTTTATTGCCTAACTAGTCACTTGTATGGAAAGACTAATCGAAATAGGTCCAACAATGAAACCTTTGATAGCTAGTCAAACTTAATAAGGGTGAGAAATGCTTCAAATTCAAAAAAAAAAATATCAATTCTAGCCATTCAATTTCCTTAAGGTGTGATGTAAACGATACTCAATTTGGCCATGCAAGTTTGGATAAGGAAATGGAGGAGTACAAGTTTTTTTATAAGTTTGACTTCTTATAAGAAATTAAAAAAGAAAAGGTGATAGTAAAAAGACCTATAAGAAAATAAAGAGTGATGGTAGAAAGAGATGATGGGGTGTAAGATCCTAAAGTGAGAAAAACCATGGTACAAGGCTAGGGAAAGGTAAAGTAGACTGAAAGGCACAAAAACTAAAAGAAATATAATCTTATACCAAGGGATGAAGTCACTAGTGCTAAGGAAAAAGCCCATGAGGGGAAAGTAAAGACCCAAAAAAATATTAGGAAGAAAGTGACTTTAATAATTGAATCCCTTGTGAGAAAAGAGGCTAACCTAAAAAACTCTTAAAGTTGAGGGGCCCAAAGTGGGAAAAAAACCAAGTTAAGTACAAAGGACCTGAAAACCTCAGTCTCAAAGCCTAAGCTTGTGTCAAAAATAGGGGTTCTTAACTCTCATTAGGACAATGTCTTCAAACAATGGAACGTAGTGGTAAAGGAAAATAGTGTCTAGGGAACAGAGAAGATAGAAAGAGGCTTTCTAAGACCTCATAAGAGCCCTAAGATAATCAGTCAGACATGAAAGTTAGGAAAATCACTGAGGTGACTCTAAACAACTATGCTAGAGGGGCAGATAGTGAGTAGGGAAAAAAAGGTGAAAGAAGTAAATTGCCCCACCTACCTCTCTGTCATGCAAAAAGGTTAGTGTTGCAAGCCTAAGATGCCACTTGGGGGATCTGGTCAAAACAGGGAAAAGCAAGATAAAGAAGAAAAATGGTAGAGGCAAAGACATGACTTATGATGACAATCCCACATAGAGTAAAAGCTCAATTAAAGAAGCATCAGAGTTAGATGCTAGGGATAAAAAGAGATCAACAAGATTGAAAGCTAAAACCTAAGCCAAGAAATTCTCAAATAACCTAAGATCCAGCAAAGTTATTATTAAGAAAAGGTTTGGTCGTACAGTAAGAAAATCGAGGGTCTTTATGGCTCGAAAGAGGAAGATATATCGTGGTGAAGCCTTTGCTCAACTATAAGAAGATAAACAAAGAATTTTGTTAAAGGAGGGGAATTTTATCTTATATAGGGATATTAGAAATAGGAATAGAGAATTGAGCAAGGAGACTTGGCAGCCTGTGAGACCCTGTCAAGCTCGATTAAAAGACGATATTGTACCGAGTGGTACAACCAAGTTAAATTCAAGCCTTGAACTAGTTCAAATAGAAATTCTAAGAGGAATTTGAAAATTCTAAAACCCACATAATGACTTAGAATGGTGATTTGGAGTTCGAGGTTTAATTTGGAGTTAATCGGGAAAATTGACCGGTTAGGGACAAAACGATCATTTTGCCATTTAAGGATAAAATGGAGATTTTTAGCAAAGATTTGATCACATTTGACCAAGAATAATTATATGAAATATAATATGATTATTGGAGTATAAAATGAAGTTTAGCAGTGAAAAATTATGATTCTCGATATTTTTGGAGCATAAGGGTAAAATGGTAATTTTACCATTAGAGGATCAAATGGGAATTTTTAGAAAAAATTTTGGCCTCATTTGATTAATATTGATCAATTAAAGTGTTAATTGAGGTTGAAAAGTGGAAAAAATGTAATTTCGGTACATTTCGGAGTATAAGGGCAAAATCGTAATTTTTCTACCCCGGGGGCAAATCAGAAAATTTTTCACCTCAACACTTGTCAAGACCAAGGGATTTTATTTGTGGTAGGATTGGATAAATACAAGAATAATTGTGGTAGAAAATTCAATAGAAAAAGTCAAATAATTAAAATAATAGACCAATGGCTTTATGCCATGCGTCAAGCCTTAGTATTTTAATATTAAAGCATAAAAATCAGCCCATAAAACTCATTTTCTCTCACCATATTTGGCCTAAACAACCAGCAACAAGAACAAAGGAAGAACAAAGGGAAAAAACAAACATTTGGCCAAGAAATCAAGGGATTTCAAGGATTTTTCAAAGATCAAGCAACATAAAGGTAAAATTTCTTTAGTTTTGCTTGATACTTAGCCTACCCATGCTTTATTCCTTATTTTCCATGGTTGAATATTGAGTTATCATGATGAATTCAATTCTGAAAAATGGGAATGGAAGAGAAATTGATGTTGGATTGGCTTGATTTTGGACTATGTTGATGTTTAGAGGTAATTAACCATGTTTAGAAGCAAACCACAGGAAAAATATTCATTTTCCCCATGAATCTTCAATAGTCGAATCTTGCTTGATGTGTATTGATGATGGATTGGTTTTGATTCAAGTAAAATGGTTGAGAAATGATGATTTATGGTGAGAAAACCAAATAGGAAAAATTTCGATATTTTTGTACCATTATTGGTCGAAAATTTCAAGAAGAAAAGTAAAGATGAATTTGCTAAATTTTAAGTTAATTGACTTGAAATTGGTGATATAAAGTATTAGAACAGAAATAGAATTAATTGGAGCTAAATCGAACGCGTGTATCGATTTATCGGGCAAAAGACTAAAATAGGCCAATATGGTGTTTAGGCAAAATTTAGACATTTTGCATTCTATATTCTGCATTAATGTAGAGTCTAGGTTAGTTTATTATAATTTAGCATCAATATAGTAATTAAATTATTGTGCAATTTGTCAAGATGGTGAATCCTTCGGTAAGGGCAAGGAAATTACACCAGAGGATTGGTGATCGAAGTCCTCTGAATTCGACTCTCGAAAACTGTGAGTGAACTTACATTTCAAATTGTTTTGAGAAATGTACATGTATTGAGATGAAATATCTGAATGATTTTCTTCAAATTCTTAAAATACGTGCCGGGGAACAAGCCCTTAATAAAAATGTTTTGATGTGGTGAATTGTGATATTCATAAAGGCATGAAATCATGTGACCTTATAATATGCTGCTATATATGTGTATATGTGTGATATGTATTGGCAAATAATATTGTGTGATAATTATAATCGTACATGTGCACGATGTGAGGGAGCACATGCCGGTGATGATGGGTACGGATATATGGAGGATGGTATTACCTGTGCACGATGTGGGGGGATGCACACGATAACTCCAGCTATGTGGGCGATATGGGGGTTTCACATGAGCTAGTGAGATAGTGGTGATATTTGTGTTCATCTATGTGTGTATATGTGTGAAATTGAGTACTCCTTCATTGTAAATTAATTTGAATTGAGGGAAATGGTTTGATATTGAATTGAAACAAAATGGTTTTGTTCCAAGTGTGTGCATCATGGTTTTAAAATCCTTCCTGGATATTATTGCTTGTTCCCACTAATGTTCGTTCACTAAGTTTTGTACTCATAGTTTTTAAAAATTCATGTTTTCAGATTAGGAGATTGTTGGACCGTAGATCAAGGAGTCCCCGTAGTGTGTCTCTTAGGTTGAAGATGGGCATTTAATAGCAACTTTTCCCTTTTATTCTAAATTCTCCGCTGAAAGTCATGGGCTTTTTATATTGTGATTATGTACATGTAATGTACATTGTCAAATTTTATGTTTGACCGGTATGTATGTACATATTTTATCTATAATGCCATTGTGAGTTGGCTTTGTGCACACTAGGTGTGATGTGTGTGGATGTCTTAGTTGAGGAGACGTCTAGTAAAAAAAAAAGTAAGCTTGCTTGGGCTTGGTGGGCTATGCTTGTTAGGCCCTTGCGCCGGTCATGGCCTGAGAATTGGGTTGTGACACAGCCCTAGAGGTCAGTCAGAGATTAAGGTCAAAGCTCAACGAGTAGCAGTAGAAATTGGTAAAGGAAATAACATAAATGAAGGTTGAAGAAGCTAATTGACAAGATCGGGTGAGTTGAGTGATTTTGCTATGTTTATGTTTTGTGTTCTTTTATTGCTTATCAATATGTTAACGTGGAACATTAAAGGTATGTGTCGAGGTGAAAAAAAAGTAGTGAGGGAATTGATTACAAGCACGAAGCCAAATATGGTTTTTCTACAAGAAACCAAACTAACTAAAGTAAGAAATAATTTGTATCAAGCAATTTCGGCAAAGAGCAGAGCTCATGGGCTATTGGTTGCAGCAGAAGGCAGGTCTAGGGGGTCTTTTAGTGTATGGCAAGAATAGTTTTTTAACTTGAAAGAGAAAAAATGTAAGAAATATTACAATGTGAGTATTGAAAAGATAAAAAGGGTCAAGAAATGCTATGCCATTGGAAACATCTATGCTTCGAATGATGAAAACGAGAAAAGTTTATGGCTAAAGCTGCTGTAGGTCATTTAGAGTGTTGATGCATAATGGTGTCTTTGTGGGGATTTTAATAAGATGTTGTTTGAAGAAATAAGAATTGGTAGAACTAAAAACAGGAAAAGTATGGCCCAATTTCAAGAATTTATTGGTGACTCAAGATTAATTGACCTTCCTTTTAGTTACGAATAGGTTTACTTGGTGTAGTAGGAGAGAAAATCTTATTTTCAACAGACTAGATTGTTTCCTCATCAATCTTGACTAGGCTTTCATGTTTAATGAATTGGTGCAGAAGTGATTACCATGCTCAATATCATATCATAACCCAATTTATTTTAGCAACCAAGCAATAAGGTTTGTGCAGTGGGGTCCCAAGCCTTTTAAGTTCTTTAATTTAGTTAAAAGATAAAAGCTTTAAGGAAATGGTCAAATTGAATGGGAATGTCACAAGGAATGATAATAGTGGTGGATCAAGTATTTGGGTGGGATTGAGAAATCTAAAGCCATTTATCCAAAATTGGGCATCTAGTAAGTTTGATGGAATTACGTAAAAAATTAAAGCCCTGAAAGGGGAAATTCATGAGCTATATTCAAATTGGCAAAAGGAAAGAGATGATTTCCAAGACAAGTAGTTGATTTTGGCAAAAAATACAAAGCTATGAAATGCGTATAGGAAAAAAGAGTGAAGATGCAGGTAGAAATCTATAACTAAATGTGTAGCTGAGGGGGACTAAAACATTAAATATTTTTAATCAATGGCCTCGACAAGGAAAAGGGCCAATGCTATCCATGCTATTTATGCGCATAACCTGACTATGGAAAACCTAACAAAAATTAAGAATGTAGCTTTCAATCATTTCTTAAAGCTTTACAAGAAAAGGTTTGTAGCAAGAATGCTGATATTAATTGCATATTCTAGCAATTAAAGAGCTTTTCTACTGTAATGCTAGAGGCCTTGTTTACTAAAAATAAGGTGTGGGACAATATATGTAATTGTGTTGGGGAACAAAGCCCCCATGGGTACAACATGAGTTTCTTCAAAAGTTAGTGGGATGTTATTAATGATGATGTTATGAGATTCATGGTGGATTTCCATAGAGATGGAAAGCTACAGAAAGGGATCAACACATCCTTTATTACTTTGGTTCTAAAGAAAAACAATCCAAATTAGTTTAATTATTACAGACCAATTAGTCTTGTTAGAAGTGTGTACAAAGTGGCTACCAAGTTATTAGCAAATAGGCTTAAAAAGGTGGTTAGAGAGGTCATTGGGCCATACCAATTTGCATTCATTAAAGATAGACAATTGACGGATTGTGTCCTCATTGTAAATGAGATAGTGGATGCGATGAAGAAGAGTGAGCAAGGAAGACTGCTCGTGAAGGTCGATTTTATGAAAGCATATGATAGTGTGGACTAGGGCTTCTTAGATTTTGCTATGGCTAAAATAGGCTTTAGTGAACTTGGAGAGGGTGGATTAACGAGTGTGTCTCAACGATAACTATCTTAGTTCTAGTTAACAGAAACCTTACCAAACAATTTAAACCACAAAGAAGCCTTCAACAAAAGTGCCCTCTCTCACCCTTTTTATTTAATATTATGGCTAAAGTTTTAAGCATTCTCTTGAAAAAGGCAAAGGTAGAACAATTATGCAAAAGAGTGATAGTTGAGAACAATGGGACTAAAATACCCTATCTTTAGAAGGTCGAAGTTGGAGTTACAGAATATCAAAAGGACTCTTCACTACTTTCAATTAATTTTTAGGTTAAGATTAAATTTACAAAGAATAGCTTGATCGGGGTTGGTGTTAAGCAAGATGTGTTATAGACATAGGCAGTTGAAATCCCTTATAATGTGAAGGAGATTCTTGCCTAATATTTGGGGTTGCCATTGGGTACAAATCCAAGGTCTCTAGGAACTTCGCAACTTGTCTTAGAAAAGTTTGAGAATAGATTGGCTGGCTGGAAATCTAAGCTTCTCTTAATGATAGGTAGAGTGACATTACTCAAATCAGTTATTATGAGTCTGTCTATATTCTATATGTCCATTTTCCAAATCTAGAAAGATATGAAATATGAACTCAACAAAATATAGAGAAAATTTCTTTAGAGCAACGGTGGTCCTAATAACAAAATGCATTAGGTTGGATGGAATAGAGTGTGTAAATATAAAGTTGGTGGGGGGCTTGTCTTAGTGGACTTGGAAGTGAAAAATTGAGCACTTCCTAACAACTGGCTATGGAGGTACGACAACGAGCAACAAAGCGTGTGGAAGGAAATCATTGTAGCAATAAATGGAGGGAGAGATACTGATTTTTTGCCTACAATACCATCATGTTCTAACAGCTCAATTGTATAAAGGAATATTATCTCTCCCTTATCCCCCACAAACGACTATTTCTTGTAGGTTCAATCAAGTATAAGGTTTACAGTAGGGAACGAGAAACTAATTACTTTTTAGAGTGACGAATGGGTGGAAAGGATAGTCCTTAGGGAAGCTTTTCCTAAAGTCTTTGTTTTAGCTACAAAGAAGCATGGTAAGGTGTACGAGTTTGACAGATGGGATAGTGGGAAATGGTGTTGGGAGGTAACCCTTAGGAGAAACCCTTTTGAGTGGGAAAAGCAATAGTGGGAAAGTTTTAATGAAACCATTAGGGAGTTAAGTTTGGTAAGGAGTTTCCAAGATAAGATGATTTGGAAGCATGAAACAAATGGGAACTATTTAGCTAAGTCTTTTTGTAAAAGTGTAACCTTTAGTGTGGACTCCAGTAATACCGTTTGGAAGCTAGTTTGGAATAGGCTGGCTCTTTCTAAAGTCAAAGTATTTTGCTAGCAATTGTTGTTGGGGAAAGTGGCTGTAAAGCAAAAGTTTACTAAAAAGGGTATGACCATAGGACGAAGGGATAGTTGTGTTATCTACAATTGACATACTGAATCTATTGAACATCTTTCCTTATATGCAAAAAAACTTGCAAGTTTGGATACATTGGTATAACCTATGGAATTTCTGCTGGATAACACCTGAGCTAAGACTCCATCTTGGCTTGGAACGATGTCTAAATATTGGAAGAGGACAAAACTATTTAGGCAATGGCTTTTTTTCCTCTCTGCTAGTCCATTTGGCTATTTTGAAATGAGATTTTCTTCAACAGAAAGTCTTGGGACTTGGCTCAAGTTTGTGACCATGTAAAGATATGGTTGGCCTCATGGGTGAAAGCTCAATGGCCTGCCCTTAGCTCACCCACTATTGATCTCTTTAGGGAGCCTCAATGTGAAACTAAAGTAACCAAAAGAAATAGACAAAGAGAGTCATTGGAATGGAAAAAACCTTCAAAGGGTTGTTTTAAATTTAATGTCGATGGGACATCCAAAATGAGTCCTAAGGAGGCTGGCATCGAGGAGTCCTCCGAAATGAAGAAAGTGAATTGAAGATCAACTTCTCAAAACTAATGGGATGTGTCGATGCAAACACTACTAAGATTCTTGCTAGAAAAGAAGCCTTTGTAATATATGTTGCATCGAGGTGGGAAGAAACACATCATTTAATTGTGAAGAGTGACTCCAAAACCGTGACGAAATGGACAACTTGCCTTGATGAAGCCCCATAGAAGGTTAGGAATTGCATTAACCAAATTAAAGTGTTGAAACTCTGAAGTAAGAGTTGGAGCATAATTCACACCTTAAACGAGGCCAACTCTATGGCAAATACTTTGGCAAAACAAAGGGTTCAAAGGGAAGTTAGTATGTTGAATGTGTTTGGTGAATTAAATTGATTTTATTACACCTTGATTTGGAAGGCTGAACTTTTCGATCTTTTTTTTCTTTGGTGGGACAGCTATGATCTACTTTTTTTACTCTCCATTGGTAGGTGCTTTTGGCATATGTTAAAGATCCATCTCTCGCTGTGTATAGTCTGTATAATGTCATCTAATCAGTGCAGAGGGATGTGTATAGTTATGAACTTTTGTTGCTTTCGCTTTCCGGAAGTGTGTGATGGAGTTTTTGTGCTTATCACTAACACTTCCCCTTTTTGTAGGGTGGTTCAAGCTTTTATGCCTTTGCCAAATGAATAAAGGTTGTAAACCATTGCTTTTGAATGGCTTCTAGTTATTAATGAGAAGTTGCTTTTCAAAAAAAAAAAGAGAAAGAAAAAGAATACAACACCGTAGTCTTATAAAAATAATGAACCATAGACAAATATGAGAATTGTATTCTCAAAGCAGGGAAAACATCACCCTGCAAAATGAAAAATCCCCACCAAAACAAAATAGAAGTATTTATAAACAAACCATCAAAACAAGCACAAGTATAAGAAACTCTTAAAAGGCCACAAATAAAGCACAAATTTAAAAGCATGAGTGAAAACCTAGATCTAAAATAGTAACAGTCGAGTTAAGTCATTTTTAATAGGTATAATGCTTAAATAAGCACTTAAATTGTTCAAAAAAAATTTAAATAAGCTCTTATTCTTTTATTAACTTTAATCAAGTCCATGTACTTTTATTTTGGATGAAATAGGCTTTTATCACTAATGATTGATTAATTATCATTTGTCATAATGCCATTTATCATTTTATAACTACATGACGCTTTTAATTTGAAAATTGAAAAATGTCCCATGATCATGTTTTCATGAAAATTTAGCATATTACGTTATCATTAATTATGATATATCAACATGCCACATCATCATCAATTATGATATATTAACATGCTACGTTAACGTTAAGTGGTATAAAATGACTAATGGCATTTTCACTAAGTCAATCATTAGTGATAAGGCTTTATTTCACTCAAAATAAAAATATTAGGTTTTATTTGGCTAAAAATAAAAATACAAGGGTTTGATTGAACACAATAAAAGTATAAGGGTTTATTTGATTTTTTTTTGGAATAGTTTAGGGTTTTTTTTATATATTATGCATTTTTAATAATTTGTCTGATTTCTAGTGTTAAACTTTTTTAGCTTATTTTAGTTAGGTCTTGATTGGGTTGGTAATGGGATTAATAGGCCAATTAGATCTTGGGCTTGACGATCCAAAATGCAATAGATTAAATATTATGAGAAAATACTATAATACAAAAAAATCCAAAAGCAAAAGAAATGCCAAAAAATTAAAGATAAAAATTTAGAAAAAAATCTAAAAATCTATTAGAAAAAGGAAACATGAATTGGATCCACCTTTATCTCTTTCTGTCCAATTTTCTTATCTCTAGTTTTTCTTCTATATTCTCATCTCTAATTTCTAGAATTGATATGATTTTCTTATCTCTATTTTTTGAATTGGATAGGATAAAACCCGCTTCCTCTGCTAGCAACAAACACAAAAGAATACACATAAAAAACCACATAATATACAATAAAGAAAAAAAAAAGGAAATGTTAGGATTTAGGATTTTTTTAAAAAGATTTTTAATGTTTGAATTTCTATTTTTTAATTTTTTGAAGAATAAAGATGTTTTTGGAGAAAATTGGTCTATGGAAAGGAAGAAGGGAAAGAAAGCAAGAAGAAGCTATGATAAGTGGTGGCTAGATCTAGGATTTTAAGACCTTCAGTCTTTTTGAGATTCAAAGAAAATGGAAATAAAGTTTTGGAAAACTATTCTATTAAGGGAAATAAGTGGATGATAGGAATCAAAGAAGGTGTTTTTATCAAAATCTAAGTTTAGGGAGGAATGTATACATACACTTATGTCTTAAGTGATGTTGGGATATAGTGAGAGAGAGAGGGGAGAGAAAAAGAGAGATTTTATAGTTTGGGTTTTAGGGTAAGTTTTTATACTATAATCAAAAGTTAAAACTATGTTATATTAGTAATATGAAGAAAGAAAAAAAATGAAAAAAGTCAGCTAGTCTAGACTCAACTTGCACTACAAAAAAACAGGGCATTATCAATGGAAATTTTTATTGATAATAGTTAAGATTTTGTCAATATGTTACTTTACCAGTAAAAATATTGATGGAAATTTTTGTTGATATTCGATCGGCAATAGTATGGTTGACAATGGCAAATCCATTGGTGACGAAAAAATTTTGTCAATAAATTACCAACCAAATAATTCATCAATAATTCAGTCGATAAAGGATCAGATCTGTCGGTCAGTTTGTAATTAGTAACCGGGAAAATCTATCAGTAACTGTTGATGGAAACTTCTTGTCGATAATTTCCGTGGGTAAATTCTCCTTTCTTTTTTCTCAAATTAAAACTTAGATTAACAATCTAAGCTTTGGCTTTAATGCAAAAATGGTCTGCAAAAGCTAAAGCCATGACCTCTTATAGTGGCTTGAGAGATCATGGCAACCTCAACTTCACATCCAGAAAACCCTATTTTTTCGAGGTATTTCTCAAGGATGCTATTGAGCATGGAAAACTAGTGCGTAATCTTTTCTCCATTATAAACCATTGTTTTGAGTGTAATTTTAAAATCTACTATATCCCAGGAATATCATTTTCTCAATGTAGAAGATTCCTACCTGTTTCTTGAACTTTTAACATTGTTATTTTCACTTCCCAAAGAAACTCTTTGTTTTGAAGTTGTATGTATTTAGTTGATTTGCAATTGAAACTTCCTCCTATTTGATAGAAGTCCAACTTTAAAACAAACAAGATGAAGTTTCAGTTACAAATCAAGCAAATACACACAACTTCAAAACAAAGAGTTTCTTTGAGAAGTGAAAATAATAGTGTTTAAGTTCAAGAAAAAGAAAACAACATATAGGAGTCTTTTACATTACGAAAATGATATTGTTGGTATAGCAGACTTTAAAATTACATTCAAAACAATGGTTCATAATGGAGAAAAGATTACTCACTAGTTTTCTATACTCAATAGCATCCCTAAGAAGTACCTTAAAAAATGAAGTTTTCTAAACATAAAGTTAAGGTTGCCATGATCTTTCTGGCCACTATAAAATGCCATAGCTTTAGCTTTTGTAGACCACTTCTCCATTAAAGCCAAAACTTAGATTGTTTTAATCTAAGTTTCAATTTGAGAAAAAAAGAATTTTTAAGTCATACATACTACAGAACTTTCAATTGCAAATCAATTCTTTTAATACTCAATCATACATGACCCTCCCTTTGTCCTACAGAACTTTTAATCTATCAAAGGTCGAAGGAGTACATCAAATCAATATAATATTATATAATATTACTTATTTAATTAATCTTGTAGTTACTTATAACACTAAACCCTAAATTCTAACCCTAAATAAATTATTTAATTAACTCATTAACACTTACAAACAAACAAAATTTAAACGAAATTAAAAGAAAATAAATAAAATCAAAACTTCACAAACCTGATCTTCTCTTATTTCTACCATTTCCATGTTTGCTTTGTTCCCCCATACATGTATTCCTAAAGTACCTATATACTAAAACAATTGGAATCTCCAAATACTTTATGGTACATTTAGAAACATGCAAACCTTATTGTTTTCAACTTTTAAATGAAATATTACTTATTTATACTTCGCCTACTAATCTACATGTATCTTATACAGTGACTTTTCATCATAACTTATTTCATATTATCATTTTACTATATATATCATGTAACAACCACGATTATGCATCTTCATCTATTCGCATTAAACCATTATATATTATACATTTTCATTTCAAAATTTTTATTATCCATTATGACATCACTTCTTATCTTTACTTATCATTAACATTCTTAGTCTTTACATTATAATTTAACAAAGAGATACTTTGCATTTTATGACAAGAAATTCATATGCACTGTTATTCCAACCTCAACTAAAAGAAGGATGTCTTTATCAAATCAAGAGCTTCTAGATTAATAACAAGAAAACCTCTTTCAATCTCATTCTTTCAAATGTCATGGGAATGTTTACCAAAAACATTGTCATGCGTTCAATCCAAGAAGATCTCAATCCAAATCTTGTACACTACTTTAGTTTTGCCTCTATTGATGAACTTAATACTAGAATCCGCAACGATGTAATTTTGATAAGTAAGCTAGAATTCTATATTAGCAATTCATGTATTAGTCTTTAATTCTATATTTACTATCAATATTTAGCCTTACTCTTAATTTAATAACATCAACCATCATTCATAGTCATGTTTTCATATACCATCCT
The DNA here is from genome assembly GCA_036013995.1 of Theobroma grandiflorum. Lineage (NCBI taxonomy): Eukaryota > Viridiplantae > Streptophyta > Magnoliopsida > Malvales > Malvaceae > Theobroma > Theobroma grandiflorum. The sequence goes on from CP142127.1 coordinate 4,827,704, forward strand.
CTTGCCAAACTTTACTAGAGCTTTAAAATTAATGACCATCATTGAAAAAGTCCATTTGCAGAATTGGATAAAGGATGTCAAAAAACATAACCTATATATAGAAAACCTTAGGTATAAAATAACACAAACATATTTTTAAATAATTAAATAATTCTGAATTACATGATTTCTTATCAATAGTTGAATTATTTTGTAATGGCAACAACTTGAAAGTTGTCCTATATGAGGACAAAGCTGAAGCAATCAACCAAGATCGACTTCTTGATGATTTGTTTAGACTTATTATTATGCTAGTTGAAATGACAATAAAGAAATACATGAGTAAGAAAATTATACATACCATCACTTTAATTAATTCATTTCAATCAATTTTCCCTGAGTTTGGCATTGTTTGTAGATATCTTTTACCTTATTTCCTACTCAGCCACCAAAATATATATGGATTTTGACATACCAAAAACTGCACCTTACAAAGAGAGGTGACACTTATATCTAAAACGTTTTACACTACGTTACAAATAAGCCATGACATCATGAGAAACTCCCATGTAGGAATAAAAAAAAAAACCATTCAATGTCAAGATTATTGACATGAAGATACTACCCCATGTTGGTGTATTTTCAAAATTAAAGACTTAATTCACATGATGGGGAACTATGTTAGCTCAATAATTATGTTACGAAAAGTGACACAAAGTGTCTATTGAAATAAAGACATGTTTCATGTGAATAGTTATGTCTTTTTGGAAAGTGATGTTGAAAAGACACCAACGAAAATTTACATGTGAAGAGTTATATTTGTAAAGTAACATGTGAATAGTTACGTGTGAAAAGTTACAAATGTAAAGTAACATGTATGTGGAAAGATATTGTTTCAAGGTATAAATCAAGATATGATTTATGGAATGAAAAGTTACCTTTTCATAAAATGACTATTGAAACAATATCTCTTGCTCAAAAGTTGTGGTGGCAAAAATCATAAGAGATACTTTTTAGACATAAAGCATCTTTATAAAAGGTTGTATCCTTATAACATAAAGTTGCTTTTTAGATAAAAGGTGTCTTTTTGAAAATGTTGTTTCCTTGAAGAAGAGACATATGCTAGCCTATATAAAGGGCTTGTTGTCATCCATTTTGATATATCAAGATTTAGAGAAAAGCAAGTGCAAAGAGCAAGAAAAGTATTGTGTTCTTCTAACACAAATACTAAAGTTTCCACCATCGATAAAAGATTTTGAATTCCTTATTATCATCTTGCTACAGAAAGTTGATTTTAAGGCCAAACGACTTTGCAAAACCCCAGGTGTATCTAGCGGTCTAGTTTCGTAAAGTGCAATACGAACGTTAGACGTTGGCTTCGTTGTATCCTTGAGACTAGTAGCATCATTCCCCTTTGCATACCAAGTGGTGGGGGCGAATTAAGTCTTAAAGATAGATGCCTATTTGAAAGGCTCGCCTTGAAGTCGATTTTGCCTATTCTTGAATTTCTACATAAACCCCTCAACACCAACACCCCACAAGCATTAACACAAGTTGATGAAATCAAGCAATCAAACATAGCATATATCAATGCAACTGATCCAATCAAAATACAATTGAAAAAAATATACCTCATAGTATTACAAACATAACTATTAATCAAAATGTCCTAACAAATCAAACACATTGTAAGATACTAAATACAAATCAGAGCAATAATTGCTGACATTGATTGTTCTAATGAATGGTATTATAACTCCTATAATGAATGTGGATCTGCCTTGCAATTTTGTATTGGCAAGTATTGGTGCATAAAACATGAAGAAAAGAACCATTACCAATGTAAGCAAATTAATGACCGGTTATATCTATTATTTCCATGTTATAATAAGCTTACATCTTACACAACAACTATATCACAAAATAACCCATTCACATGTTCACTATCTTTCAATTGTCTATACTGAGACAAAGTTGATTCAAAACCCTCAACTGTCTGATTTTGTTTTCCTCTTCTATTGTCATTTAGTGTGCTGATCAATTCAATCTTTTACTTAGATACCGCATACAACTTATTGTGGAGGATGACACTACACAAATGGAGTTGGTGGCCTTTAGTAAGCCAATAGAAAAATTAGTTGGTGTGCCTATTACAAAACTTGCAACACTATAAACTATTAGCCGCATGACACTACTTAGACTTGTCAAGTCATTAATCAAGCAAGCAAGGATTTTCACTATTGGGTTAACCATTAGAGCAATCAAGATAGGAATCAGCAATTACAAAATGTATGATTGTCATGAACTGCAAACCTAACAATGGCACACTCTAGTCTCTACTAGAGCTTCAAGATCAATAACCCCTCCACCGGAATTTCCAACGAAAATTTCCAATGGAATTGAAAAAACTTGCAAAAATGTATATATTTGCAACGGATTTCCAACGAAATTTTCGTTGAAAATTTCCAATGGATTTCCAAAAGAATTTCCAACTAAATTTTCCGTTGGAAATTTTCAATGGATTTCCAACGGAAAGTATTACCCACAAGGATTGTACTGACGGAATTTCCAACGGAAATTTCCATTGGAAATCCGTTGAAAATGTTTATTTCCAACGGAAAAAGCCCTATTTCCAACGAAAAATTCCGTTGGAAATAGGCAAAATTTTTGTAGTGAAATAAACTTTATTTAAAGTTTTCTTTAGATAAATGTGTTTGGATGGGAAAGCAAAAATAAAAAATAAAAAATAAAAAATGAGCAATAATAATATAACTGTTTTATATGAAAAGGTGCATGATTTTACTTCTACATAGATTAATTATATTGCAACTAAAGTTGCATTACTTTTACATTTAATAGTAAGAACATTAACTAAATAAAGCCTAAATAACATAAATAGTGCTCCCAAACCTAAATTTGCCACATTTATGTTTACAAAGTGTCACATGACAAATTTCATCCATGTTTCATCGAAGTTCTAATGATGGATTGATGGTTTAAAATAAATTCGAAAAGTTGTGGATGAAAAAAATCAAAATTTTTGGATAACAAGTGAAAATAAAAAAATTAAAATAGAAATTGAAGAATAATGATTCAATTTACTCAAACATTGATATAATATAGCCAACTATTTAAATTTAAGATAAAACTTATATAATTGAATGATAATGGTTTAACATTGGATAATATATAGAACCATATTAAATAGATAAGTTTAAATATTTAAAAACACCCATAAACTATTTCACTTAAAAAAAAAGGTTGTATTGTTTTTTTTTTTGGTCAATCAAGTCAAGTTTATTTCATTGATTCATGTAACAAAATGCAACTTGACAAGGCTAAGGATGATTAGACCATCTGATCGCTACAATGGTCCAATTACAACACTTAAACATTACAGAAACAAACTCCTACGCCACACAAATATTTCGGCCATACGACCGCCGAAGCATCAAACAGAAACTAACGCATTACCAAGCAACACAACACCTAACAACATATAGAAATGATTTAGCAGAACTACAATTAACATAAAGCAGATCAAATAAGATTGTCACAATCATTACCACCAAGCGTAAACCATGTCCTACCACCTGTCAAGTCCAAACATGTCCTTTTATTTGTTAAGGGATGAAGTTCGCATTCTACTTTAAGAACTCATCCACTATTGTTAAAGTTTTCTCTAGCACCTCCTTCATCCATTCATCCTCAGCATCCTTGCCGCATTTCTCATGCACGGATGTTGCATTAATTCGGTGCATTTTCCACCCGAGTTCCTCCCTTAGCCGTTGAATCTTTCGGAATTGAGAATCTACCAGCTTACAAGTGTTAACTTTAATTTCTTCAATTGCATGAGCCAGTTTCTCGTTTTTGGTAGAATCATCAATGTTTGTGTCTTTCTCAAGCATAAAGTGGTCGTGCATCTCTGGAGCCCCAATAGCCCGTCGAATTCCTTTGGTATAATCAGCTTCGGGAACAAACATCCCCCGAACTTCCTCCACCAAACCTGCTTCAACCATTTCATCAACTCGGTTTGCTACTCGCTTGTACAATACAGACTTGGAAACGTCTAACCAGATGAAGCAACATTCAAAATTGTCTTGGAACTTAAATTTTGGATCCTCCACCAATGTCTCTAAATAAGAATTTGACCCTCCGGCAATAATGGGGAGTCGTCCTTTCTTGGAAATAATATCAATGTTTTGCAATGCATGGCGACAAAAGTCATCGACAGTGAAGTCTTTGTTGGGATCAACAAACCCTATCATGTGATGTGGTATACCACGACCCTCGGCCTCTGTTATTTTGTTAGTGATGATATCCAAACCTTCATAAACTTGTATTTTATCCGAGTTGATGATTTCGCCCGAGAAATAGGTTGCGAGGTCAATGGAAAGTTTGGATTTACCGGTAGCTGTTGCACCCATCACGAAAATGACCTTTGTCTTGTTCTTTTGCTTTTGAGTAGAACCAACAAAATTCATGGCCAAGGTACTGCAATAAGAGTAAGAAAATTATTTTTTTGCGCTTGCGGAATTGGGTTATGCAATAAAAGATAATCGCTTTTATATCATAAATTACATCTTATCTATCGCATGATAGAAATGAAGTCAAATGAGAGTTGAAAACGGAAATATTGCTATTCATTACAAGAAGTATTAAACTTGATAATTAATAACTTGGGTAGGTAGTAGGTTTGTTCGTTTTTATTGTTTACATTTCTTAAAACAATCTAGAATAAGATAAGAAAAACGAGACTAATAACAGTTAAAATGACATAATCTTCCACATCTGTACCAGAAATGGGATTCTTATTTTTCATTAATTGTCTACAAACCAGAAGTGATAAGAAATGGAATTGATAGTGTTGATGTAAGGCTTCAAGTAATTTAGCTACTCTTAACATATAAAACTTAAGCTTGTAATGATCACATAATATAGATCCAAAAGGATGATGGTTTTAGTAATAGATGGGTCAAGTGAACTACAAAATAAAATTTAATCATGAATTAGGCATGGGAATTCACCTGCTTGTTGAAGCTTTTTCTGTCCCACTTTTCTCAAAATTAGCCTTGCGCATTATCATGCTCTAAATCAAACAAATAATAAAATATATAAAATTTTCCTAGAAGAAAATATAATATAAACATTATAAACATATTAAAAGATGAATAGTTGTGTAGAATTTAAAAAATAGATCAGGCTTTCCCAAAAAGAAGAATTTACCATGCTCATTTCATAAAAATATGAAGGAAGGAGCTAGTCATCTACCTTCAAGATGAAAACTAGTGAAAGAAGAACAATTAAGCTTATAAGCCATGCCATTTGCGACTTTGCAAAGCAAATTCCAACGTTGAGAACAGTTTGAACAAAAGTGGAGGAAGCAAGTTGAACATTTTTATAGAGGCTAATCTTTCATTAAATTTATTATTTACAACAAATTAGCATAACTGCATATACTAGAAAATAGAAAGATTTGCAAATATGGTATATAAATCATCTGTACAAAAACTTTCCATGTATATGTCTTGAACATTAATTGTCATAACATTTGTATATGGATATAACATGTATAATTAGCTAGCTACCATATTTGTAAATAATTTTTTAGTATATTTTCAAGATGAAAGGTTACGTCTTTTGATATGAAAGGTTGGAAAGACATACCAATTGTAAGGTTATGTCACATAAAGTGATTATTGGATTGTAGGTGGTTTCCACATGAAAAGTTATGTCTCTTGATAAAGTAGGATTTAGAAAGCACCTTTAAATACAAAAGTTATGAGACAATTGAAAAACACAACTATTCAAAAGTTATGATATGAAAAGTTATTTTTTCATTTTGTGACTCAAAGGTTTTGTCTTATGGTATGAATGGATGTCTTTTCTGTTGGTCCCAAATATAGGTTCTAGAGGGGGGTGAATAGCACTATCTCAGCTCTTTTTGGTGGGATTGAGACTTGATCTCAAACTAAGGAAGATAAGGCAATGAAAACAATTGACAAGGTATTTATAGTGGTTCGGTCCAAGACCTACATCCACTACCTTGATTATCCAACCAAGGATTTTTAAATCAAACACTAGACGGTGGAATTCACAAGCTTCCACCAAGCTTTTACAATGGCTTTTACAATGGCTTTTCCAAGGCCTAGCCACAACCTTTATACTAGTTTTTCACGGGATCAACTAAAACCCAATGTGGCTTTCCAAGGCTCAACCACAACCTATCACTAGTTTTTCCCGGGCTAAACTAAAACCCAATGTGGCTTTCCAAGGCTCAACCACTACCTATCACTTTAGTTTTTCATGGGCTAAACTAGAACCCAATGTGGCTTTCCAAGGCTCAACCACAACCTATCACTTTAGTTTTTCACGGGCTAAACTAGAACCCAATGTGGCTTTCCAAGGCTCAACCACAACCTATCACTCTAGTTTTTCACGGGCTAAACTAGAACCTAACCCCAACTTTTCAAGGCTAAGTTGGAACCTATAAGCATCCAAGCAAACTTTGCTTGATGCAAACACTTAGAGTGAAACACTCACTTTAAGAATACAAAGATAGAAAAAGAAAGTACCTAGTGATCACACGGTTGATCTATATGGTACAAGTTGAAGTGTTGAACATAGATAAAAAGAATAGGCGTTGAGGTTCAATGAAAAGTACAAAGGATTTTCAGGTTTTGCTACTCTTCTTGGCTTGAATGTGATGGTGTCTTTTTGTGTGAAGCCAAAGTTGTCAAGATTTGTTAAAAGTTAGTTCCTTGGCATTTGAAGATCCTTTTATAGTTGGAGAAGCTTGTCTAATGGCTGTTGGAACGTTTATGACCGTTAGAAACAGTTTGGGGAAGGTTCTAGCCGTTTTCTTGTCTTGTAGTGGCCTGGCGGATGAAGTAGACAGAGAGCACTTAGTCGACTAAAATTTTTCCCTTGGTTGATTAAGTTGGTTCTGTTTCAGACACAGATTCCAGTGATCGCTTAGTCGACTAACCCCATTATCTTGTTCAACTAACTTGATTCTGTTTCTCACCAAGCTTTACCATTTTACTTCTCCACTTTGACTTTGGTTCAACTAGTGATCTTCCTTAACATATCAGGGGACTTCATCAATACTGATATTCCTTGTTCTTTATTCAGATCACATCTTTGGATGTTCAATAAGAAGATTGAAATAGTTTCTCATTAATGAACATTTGCCCTGCACACTTTGTTAGAAGCATTAGACACAAATGACGTGAGAATGTTTTATTATCATCAAAACTAATGGAGTCAACAATCTCCCCCTTTTTGATGATGACAAAGCATCCCTTGATTAACAGCATGGTGTCTATTCAGTTCTTCCCTCTTTTTTTTTGTTCCTGTAGAGAATGAGGATTGCTCCCCCTAAGTGTGTGCATATCTTTCGTCTTATTCCAGCAAATTCTTATTTTAGTTATATTCCTAGTGACATTGTACATACTTGCTTTTATCAGAAGTTGTTCACATATGCAGATTTTTGAGCAAATGATATGTTGATAGATTTCATCAAATTTTTTACTTTTGCAATTTTCTATCAATTAGTATGCAAGCTCATATTTCATCATGTTAGCTCCAGATTTCATTCACACCATCATTTTCCAGCAAAGCTCTTATGAAACATTATTCATATGTATTGAAGCACATGTTTTACTTTGCATTATTGTCTCAGAGATGATTTAATAATATAATAACTCAATATCAGCACAATATCAAAAAATTATAGTAGTTTTGCACAGTGTCATCAGATAAATTTTCAGCCATGCTTTAAAATCCTATAGATGTCATTTTTACAATTCAAGCATTTCAAACGAACATCAATAAGCATATTCAGGATATTCATAAAGTTAGCTGAAATTAAGAGCATTGTTTGAATGCCATTTTGGCATTGATTTCCAACAAGACAATAACCAGAAAAATTGTTCCAAAATTACCCCTAGTCCTGTTTTGTTACTTATCTGCCCTAGAAGTCTAGTACCTCTACCTTGAGATTTTTTTTTTCTAAATACTACTATCCCTTTTTGTCAACATTAGGGAAGGGGCTGAGGTGTCAGTGCTCAGAAGGAGATGGTGTTGATTCAGGGGACATAATCTGTTCCCACCAAGGATTTAAGGGAAAACGAGAGGGTAGTCTCAGAGGGGCTTGAGAGGTTGCTTCTGGAGTCTACTGAAGAGATGTCTCTGTAGTCTTTTCTGGAGTTCCCTTATTTGAGACTTCTATGGGGGCTTGAGGAATGCTCGCATGAGGTGACTTTGCCTTTTCTGCCAATCGTGAAGACTTTCTTGTCGTTGAAGGAACTGGTTTTCTTACTGTCTTCTTTTGTCTCATAGCAGGTGATTGAGTCTTAGAAGCAGGAGCTGTGTCTTTTGTTATTGTTTTTCCTTTATTCTTTCCTTTTTCTACAGCTCCCTGTCCTGAAGTCATTGCTTGAGCAACTTGAGCTGCTGCTGCCTCTTTTTCTGCTTGCTCTTCTTTGACCATTTCATAGAAAAGTCCCATAACATATACTTCTTTAGAATATGGAGGGGATCCTTCATGTTCAGGCTGAGATGGAGGCTGGTGCTTAGGAGAACCAAGTGGTGAACCAACTACCTCAGTCCCTTAATCAGAGGTTTCCTTTCTTGTTGAAGTGGTTTGGTGTGGTTCTTCAGGTTCTAGTTGAAAATCATAATGACCAGAACTTGCACTCTGGTAGGCTGACCCTTCAGCTTGAAATTCAGGGCTTGCATCTTGGAATGTAGAACCTTCTGGTTGCAGTGCTGATCCTTCAACACCTTGTCCTTCTGGTGCCATGCTCTCAGTAGTAGATGAGTCAGCATTTGTAGGTCCTGTTGGCATTTCAGATCTGGCTTTCAAGCTGGCTTCAATCTCATTCATCTTTTCTTTGATTTTAACAAGCTTATCTCCCTGATCAGTAAGCTTGGCATCCATTGTCATCAACAGATTGAACATCATTTCATTGGAGAATGGAGGGGCTATTGTTTCTGGTTGTGTGGGGGCTGCCTCTAGTTGTGTCTGAACTGAAGTAATCTTAGAGGTCTTGCTGAAGGTGTCTCTATACACCTTGTATCCCATTTTGATTAGACTTCCCAATTAGATTGGTCGGTCTCTATTTTTGACCATATTTGTATCGTACCTCTTTGCCCACACTCCTTTCTTCTTGACAAGGGATGCGATCATATTCCCATAAGGCAAATGAATCTTTTCCAGTTTACAGGCTGCCTTCATTCTTTCAATCATGAACCGTCCAAGGTTCAGAACTTCTCCAGTGAATGCATGCTCTATCAGCAAAAGGTCTCGAAGACTAATGTAGCTTAGGCTTCCACTCCTACCATGCAGGTTCGCAACAACAAAGTAATGCAGGATTCTGAATTGTGGACTAATAATCAGTCCTGCATTGCTCTTAGAAGAGAATATCTCTTTGTTTCCAGTAATAATTTCCCACACAGAAGCAGGATTATACTTGTCAGGCATGTCATACTCTCATTGTTCTCCTTCTATTCCTAGCAGACCACTCAAGTCAGAGGCTGTAACTAAGAACTCCTTCCCATTCAGAAAAACATTAAGATTATCTTCAGAATAGTCTTCTGAGTCATCAAGCTCCCTTTCACTATATGCAATGCTAGCATAAAATTCTTTAACTAAGCTAGCACTATATGTTCTGTCTTTGAAGGAGCTATAATCCTTAATGCTTAGTTCATTGAAATAATCTGTCAGGCTTGTTTGGAGTTCAAGAGTTTCACTGAAACTTTCCCAGTCAATGAACTTCCCACATGTAATGGGAGCATTTTCGATTTTCTTAAATCTCTCTTCATGAATTTTGTTTCTAAATTTCATAGAAGAGACAGATGAAGTACCTTTTTCTCTTTTGTTTTTCTTTCTCAGTTTCTTGGCTTTTTCCTTCTTCTCTTTTTGTCTCTTCATTTCGAGCCCTTTCCCAGTCTTCTTTGTTGTAGAACTGGATGCCTCTTTTTGCTTCTTTCTTTGGTGCTTAGCTTCGGAGTCCTCTTCTGTTGGTCTTTTCCCTTTCTTCTTTACCAGCAAATCTTTGAGAAGGGTCGACTTTGCCATTGTGGTTTCTGCGGATGTCTTTCACTTAGGTTTCTAGGAGATGACAGATGAAGGTTCTTGGTTGATTTCAGAAGATGGAGAGAAGCAAAAGAAATTGACGGAATTAAGAGAGTCGGTTCTCAGTGAATGGCGGTGTCTGATTTAGGGAACTGTTTGCCTCCCCTTTAACCTATGCCTTAATTTTCCAAATTTCAAAAACTCCCTCTCATATTTTTACTTTTTACTGCATAATGTTTCCTCTTTTTATTTTGGCACCCGGTAGACATACAATCTCATCAATTTAACCCTACATCAAACACCAATAATTCTCTTGATTTAATAGAACAGAGTATTCTTAGTTGACTGAGTTTTATACTTCAGTCGACTAAGTCTCTTTTGTTTTCCTCTATTTATTCTAGACTTCTTTCTACAACTCTTCTAGACAACACATTCGTAGATTCCTTATGATTTCACAGAACCTATCCTCACTAAGGGGCTTTGTGAATATATCAGCTAATTGGTGCAATGTGCTTATGAATTCAATGTTGATTTTTCCCTTAGTTACATGATCTCTAATAAAATGATGTCTAATTTCAATGTGTTTGGCTCTTGAGTGTTGCATAGGATTTTTTGAAATATTTATAGCACTGGTGTTCTCACAATATATGGGTGTGTTATTCATGGACAACTTGTAGTCTCTCAATTGTTGCTTAATCTATAAAACCTGTGCACAACAACTTCATAGGGACACATATTCTACTTCAGCAGTGGACAAGGCAGCAAAATTTCATTTTTTGCTCGACCAGCATACAAGCATGTTTCCTAGCAACTGGCATGTTCCACTAGTGCTTTTCCTATCAGTTCTACTTCCAGCAAAGTCAGCATTTGAATATCCTACAAGACTGAATGGTGATTCTTTTGAATACCATAATCCTAGCCCTTGAGTTTCAATGAGATATCTAAATATTCTTTTTACAGTAGTGAGGTGTGTTTCTTTAGGTTGAGACTGAAATCTAGCACACAAACACACACTAAACTGAATATCTGGTCTACTTGCAGTTAAGTAAAAAAGAGATCCAATCATATCTCTATAGAGCTTTTGATCTACATCTTTACCTTTCTCATCAGCATCAAGCTTTGAAGATGTACTCATTGGTGTGCTGATGGATTTCAATTTTAACATGTCATACCTCTTGAGCATGTCTTGAATGTATCTGTCTTGGCTAACAAAGGTTCTTCCTTTGCATTGCTTGATTTGAAGGCTAAGAAAGTACTTCAATTCTCCTATCATGCTCATTTCGAATTCTCCCTGCATTTCCTTAGCAAAGTTCTTGCAAAGAGATTCATTTGTAGCACCAAATATTATGTCATCAACATAGATTTGAACTATGATTAAATCATTTAGGTATCTCTTGATAAACAATGTGGTGTCAATGCTGACCCTAGCATAGTCTTTTTCTACTAGAAATTTTGAAAGCCTTTAATACCAGGCTTTAGGAGCTTGTTTCAATCCATATAAGGCTTTATGAAGCTTAAGAACATCATCTAGTTTTTCGAAATCTTCAAAACCAGTAGGTTGTTCAACATATACTTCTTCTTGAATGATTCCATTTAGGAACACACTCTTCATATCCATTTGGTATAGTTTGAAGTTCATATGACAAACATAGGCAACTAGCAATCTTATGGCTTCTATTCTTGCTACTGGAGCAAAGGTTTCTTCATAATCTATTCCTTCTTCTTGATTATACCCCTTTGCTACCAATCTTGCTTTGTTTCTCACAACATTTCCTTGTTCATCAATTTTGTTTCTAAACACCCATTTAGTGCCAACAATAGGGTGATTTGAGGGTTTAGGCACTAGTGACCACACATTATTTCTCTCAAATTGATTTAGCTCCTCTTGCATGGCTAAAATCTAGCTTTCCTCTTTTTCAACTTTCTCAAAGCTTTTAGGTTCAATTTGAGAAATGAAAGCTAAAAATTCACTAGTTTCCCTAGTTCCTTTCCTAGTCTTAACTCCATGAGATATGTCTCTTATGATTTGATCTTGTGGATGATCTCTCACATATCTCCAGCTCCTAGGTAAGTCACTATGTAGGATTTCTTGTCTTTGTAGATTTTCAAGAGGTGGAGCTCCAGCTTCTTCTCTTGATGAGTCTTCTTCATTGTTCTTGCTATCATTTAGACTCATTTCATCCATGTGTTTTCTTAGATTTTCAAAATCTTCATCATCCTCATGAACTTCCTTTTCAACATGGATTGATTCATCGAAAACTATATGGACAGATTCTTCAACAGTTAGTGTCCTTTTGTTGAAAACTCTATATGCTTTTGAGTTCATGGCATATCCTAAGAATATTGCTTCATCACTTTTAGCATCAAACTTCCCTAATGGTTTTTTTCCATTGTTCAACACAAAGCATTTGTAGCCAAAGCTCCTAAGGTGAGAGATATTTGGTTTTCTTCCTTTGTACAGCTCATATGGGGTTTTTGACATGATTGCTCTAATTGAAACTCTATTAAGAATGTAAGCTGCTGTATTGACAGCTTCAGCCCAGAAATATTTAGAGAGGTTGTTCTCACAAAGCATAGTTCTTGCCATCTCTTTCAAGGTTCTATTCTTTCTTTCCACAACTCCATTTTGCTGGGGTGTTCTAGATGCTGAAAAGTTGTGTTCCACCCTCTTTTCATTGCAATATATCTCGAACTCATCATTCTCAAATTCACCTCCATGGTCACTCCTGATCTTAATAATGGATGTACCTTTTTCATTTTCAACTTTCTTGCAATGTCCTACGAAAGCTGACAATGCATCATTCTTGTGAGCAAGGAAATACACCCAAGTGAATCTTGAGTAATCATCAACAATCACTAAACCATAAGATTTACCACCTAGACTTATGGTGCTAATTGGACCAAAGAAATCCTTGTGGAGCATTTCAAGAGGTTTCGATGTTGACACAACATTCTTAGCTTTGAATGATGTTCTGACTTGTTTTCCTAGCTGACACGCTTCACATACGTTATCACCTTCAAACCTAATGCTGGGTAGTCCAATAACTAGATCTTTCTTGATTAGTTTAGACATAGTGTTCAAACTAACATGTCCTAGTCTCCTATGCCACAACCAGCTATCATTTTCAGCCTTGGCTACTAGAAACATTTCACTATCCTTTTCTAGATCCTCAAGGAAGATTACATACATGTTTTTCAATCTATTTCCTATGAAGGTAGTCTTGTTAGTGCCTATGTCTATTACTTCACATTTGTTGGAATCAAAACAAACCTTAAACCCTTTATCACATAGCTGACTTATGCTTAATAGACTATGCTTTAGACCTTGAATAAATAACACATGGCTGATTTGTGTGCAGGAGTTCTTACCAACCGTACCTATACCTTGAATTCTTCTTTTTGAATTGTCTCCGAAGGATACGATGCCTCCCTTTTTCTTGTCCAGTTGTGCAAATAGCATTTCATCTCCTGTCATGTGTCGAGAGCAACCATTATCCATGTACCATGGCTGTTTCTTTATGTGTTAAGCCTTTGAGCATGTTTCCTTTAGGTGCAGTTCAACCTACAAAAATATGGTTCAGTTCTTCTTGATAGGTACCCATGCTTTGATGGGTCATTGAGTGTTAATGTCAATAAGTAGCATTTTGGCACCCAGATTTTCCTGGTTTTCTACACATGAAAGTTTTTGACACACTCATATGATAGATGACCATGTGTTCCATAACGATAGCATCTCGATGATGCAATATGATGATTCTTCTTGCTATATGACTTTTTCTTTAAAAGATCATTGTTTAAACATTTAAGAGCTTCATTTTCATTAAGAGCTTTTTGCAAAGCATCAATTTTATTTTCCAGCTCTACTCTCATGATTTCAAAATCTGCTTTTGAATGTTCCAATTCAGTTTGAAATACATTTATTTGTTCAAAAACAGAGTTGAAATCAAGTTTAACTTTCTCTAAATCTTTTTCAAGTGATGCAGCCTTTTTCTTTAGATTTTTGTACTTTAAAAATAGGCTTTCAAACTCATCACACAACTCATCATACTCATCTTGCAAATCATTTATAGATATATCACAAGTTGATAAGCATACCTCTGTTTCATCATCCTTTGCCATCAGGCAGATGTTTGCTCTTTCTTCTGAGCTTTCTTCATTAGATTCTGTGCTTGAATCACTATTTGACCAGGCTGCAGCAACCATTGCCTTTTTCGATTTTCTGTTTCTCTTTGGAGTTTCTTCTTTCAGTAATAGACATTCAGATTTGTAGTGTTTTGATTTTTTGCATTCATAGCAGATTACTTCTTCCTTGTTACTGCTTTCATTCTTGTTTTTCTTCCATGCAAGACCTTGATCCCTTTTAAAGAATTTTCTTCTAAATTTTTTATTCTTTCTTCCCCTCAGTTTTCTTAATCTTCTTGCAACAAGTGCAAGTTCATCATTGTCATCGCATGAGAGTTCTTCCAGCTCAACTTCAAGGATGTTGGCTTTGAGTGCTATGTTTTTTTTCTTTTCTTTTGTCACTCTTTTATCCTTTTCTTCTTCTTCCTTGAGCTCCAGCTCATGTGTGAGGAATGACCCACAAATTTCATCAAGTGTTATGATGTTCAAGTCTTTGGCTTCTCGGATGGCAGTCACCTTTGGCTTCCAAGACTTAGGCAGACTCCTAAGAGGTCTTTTGACAAGCTCATGTTCCGGGATAGGTTTTCCTAGTTGGTTAAGTTTCTTTGGGATGTTTGTGAACCTATCAAACATGCTGGTGATGTCCTCACCAGGTTCTATTTTGAACATCTCATAGTTATGGGTCAAGAGGGCAATTTTGGACTCCTTGACTTGAGAAGTCCCTTCATGTATTATCCTTAACTTGTCCCACACTTGCTTAGCTATAGTACAGCTTGAGACTTTGTTGAACTCGGTGGGAGTTAAGGCATAATGCAGGGTGTTGATTGCCTTGAAATTGGTCTGCACTTTCTTAGTTTCAGCCTCGGTCCATTCAGACCTTGGCTTAGGCATCAACTCGTTTGTGACAATATTTACAATTGAGGGAGTAAAGGGACCATCAGTGATGACATCCCACATTTCATAATCTAAGGCTCTAATAAAAATCGACATTCTAGTGCTCTAATAAGGGTAATTAGAACCATCAAACAAAGGTGGTCTGTTTGTTGATTGTCCCTCAGCTACTACTGATTTATGTTGAGCCATTTGGATCCTTTCTAAGGGTGTTAGACCTTATATTCAGAGAGCTAGCTCTGATACCAATTGTTGGTCCCAAATATAGGTGCTAGAGAGGGGTGAATAACACTATCTCGGCTCTTTTTGATGGGATTGAGACTTGATCTCAAACTAAGGAAGATAAGGTATTGAAAACAATTGACAAGGTATTTATAGTGGTTCGATCCAAGACCTACATCCACTACCTTGATTATCCAACCAAGGATTTTTAAATCAAACACTAGACGGTGGAATTCACAAGTTTTCACCAAGCTTTTACAATGGCTTTTCCAAGGCTTAGCCACAACCTTTTACACTAGTTTTCACGGGATCAACTAAAACCCAATGTGGCTTTCCAAGGCTCAACCACAACCTATCACTAGTTTTTCCCGGGCTAAACTAAAACCCAATGTGGCTTTCCAAGGCTCAACCACAACCTATCACTTTAGTTTTTCACGGGCTAAACTAAAACCCAATGTGGCTTTCCAAGGCTCAACCACAACCTATCACTCTAGTTTTTCACAGGCTAAACTAGAACCCAACCCTAACTTTTCAAGGCTAAGTTGGAACTTACAAGCATCCAAGCAAACCTTGCTTGATGCAAACACTTAGAGTGAAACACTCACTCTAAGAATACAAAAATAGAAAAGGAAAGTACCTAGTGATCACACGATTGATCTATATGGTACAAGTTGAAGTGCTGAACATAGATACAAAGAATAGGCTTTGAGGTTCAATGAAGAGTACAAAGGATTTTCAGGTTTTGCTACTCTTCTTGGCTTGAATGTGATGGTGTCTTTTTGTGTGAAGCCAAAATTGTCAAGATTTGTCAAAAGTTAGTTCCTTGGCATTTGAAGATCTTTTTATAGTTGGAGAAGCTTGTCTGATGGCGGTTGGAACGTTTATTACCGTTAGAAACAGTTTGGGGAAGGTTCTAGCCTTTTTCTTGTCTTGTAGTGGCCTGGCGGATGAAGTAGACAAAGAGCACTTAGTCGACTAAAATTTTTCCCTTGGTAGACTAAGTTGGTTCTGTTTCAAACGCAGATTCCAGTGATCGCTTAGTCGACTAACCCCATTATCTTGGTCAACTAACTTGATTCTGTTTCTCACCAAGCTTCACCCTTTTACTTCTCCACTTTGACTTTGGTTCAACCAATGATCTTCCTTAACATATCAAGGGACTTCATCAATACTGATCTTCCTTGTTCTTTATTCAGATCACATCTTTGGATGTTAAATAGGAAAATTGAAATAGTTTCTCATTAATGAACATTTGCCCTGCACACTTTGTTAGAAGTATTAGACACAAATGACATGGGAATGTTTTATTATCATCAAAACTAATGGAGTCAACATTTTCATAAGGTAATTATTGGAACAATATTTTTATCCAAAAGTTATGTTTTGTAACATGTAAGGCTTGTTTAAGACATATATGTGCCTTAATGAAATCACTGTGTCCTTAAAGAAAAGACATTTGCAAGTTTATATAAAGGACTTGTTGGCAACCATTTTGACATATAACAAAACAAACAAGACAAGGATAGAAAAGCAAGAGTAAAAGAAGTGTTATGAATTGAATGAAAATTAAAAAAAAAAACATAAACACTTTGAGTTCCCATCGTTTACCAAAAGTGTCTAAACTCTTTATAATCAACTTGCCATAGAAAGTAAACTCTAAGGTCAAACAACTTGCAACCTTCGAGTGTGTCTAACAATTTACTATAGTAAGTGTAGGATGAAGTTTGACATTGGCGTTATTGTATCCCTAAAGCTATTTGCATAATTTCCTTTTTGCGTAACAAGTAGTGGGGGTGAAATAAGTCTTAAATATAACGTTCACAAAGGCATGCCTTGAAGTCAATTTTACTGATTCCTTTGAATTCGAAATAAAACCCATTTGCACCAGCAATTTTAATACTTATATTCATATGATTGGAATTCAACAAAATGGCTTCCCTAAAAGAGATGGCTGACAACATTTTGCAGTTAGACTGCTTTAAAGGAGGAAACTTTATTCGTTAGTAGAAAAATATGCACTTTCTCTGTACAACTTTTAAGGTTACCTATGTTCTAGATACACAAAGAACAAAAGAAGAAGGTGAAGGAAAATATGTCAAGCCCAGCCTTAAAATATCTGTCATGTCATGCATATAAGTGACATCATGCCTGTATACTAGAATCTCTCAGAAAAAAAATAGATAAAAGTCGGTATTGTGCTTAGAAATACAACTAAGTCGATTTCTACCTCGAACTAGTTAAAATAGGGATTTTAAGGTGAAATTGGGAATTTCAGAGTCTAGGGATTACTTAAAATGGTAATTCAGAGTTCGAGGACCGATTTGGAGTCAATCGAGAATATTCAAAATCTAGGGGCAAAATGGTCATTTTGCCACCCAAAAATTTGATTTGGATATTTGATGAAAATTTTGATTGAGATTGATCATTTGGAGTATAGTATGAGGTTTAGCAGTGAAAAATTTTAATTCTCGGTATTTTTGGAGTACAAGGGTAAAATAATTAGTTCGTCACCTCGGGGGTAAAACGGTAATTTTCACCCCCAACAATTGTCAAGACCAAGAAATTTATTTATTATGGGAATGGATAAATATGACAAATTGTGTGGTGGAGAAATAAAGATAAAAAGATAAATATTTAAAATTTTGGACCAATTATAGTGTGACATGTGGCAAGCTTGATTTATTTAATATTAAACTTGAAAAATCAGCCCATAAAACCCCCATTTCAACCCCCATGGTTGACCAAACAAGAGGAAAGGAGAAATAAAGGAAAAACAAAACCCTAGGAGGAGAAATTCAAAGAGAAAGTGTGGAAATCCAAGGAATCAAGCAAGATACGGTGAAATTTTTTTATTTTTACTTGAGATCTACAATACCCATGCTTTATTTTCTCGTTTCCATGGTTGAATTGCATGTTTTCGTAATGGATTCATTGTTGGCTGAATGGGTATGGAGAGAGATTGATGTTGGATTTGGTTTGATTTTAAGTTATATTAGTGTTGTTAGTTAGTTAATTATGTTTGGAAGCAAAACAACAAGAAAAAAAATTCATTTTCCCCATCATCCTTCAATGGCCGAATGTCCCATGTTGTATGTGGATGGTGGATTGATTTTGCTATAAGAGAAATTGGATAGGAAATGATGAATTATGGTGAGAAAATTAAGTAGGAAAAATCACGGTGTTAGTGCACCACAATGGCCAAAATTTTCAAGAAGCATTGTGAAGGTGATTAAGCTGAATTTTTGGTTATTTGAATTGTGCTTGGTAAATTGAGGTATTGGAAAAGAAATGGTGCAATTTGGAGCTAAATTGGACGCGTTGGTGATTTAATCGGGTGATAGACCGAATTAGGTCAACACTGTAATTAAACGGTTACTCGAGCATTACATGCATTCATATAGAATTTAGGTCAATTTTATACCAAATTAGCATAAATGTAGTAATTGATTAATTGTGTAATATGTCAAGGTGGTGAGTCCTCCGATAAAAGCAAGGAAATCGCACCCGAGGATCACTAGTCGAAGTAACTGAATTCTATTTCCGAAAATAGCGAGTAAACTTACTATTATCTTAATTATCTAGAGTAATTTTTACTTAATTTGATGATTTTGTGAAAAATGATTTTAAATTGGTTAATTACTTGATTTATAGAAAAATGTGAATTTATAAATTAAATTGAACTTTTGTAAATTGAATTGAAAATTGTATGATTGATTTGAAAATTAGAGTAATTTGAGACCACGTGTTGTGTTATAAATTGTGTTTAATTTAATGGCTTATGATTAAATGTGAGCATGAATGGCTTAATTGATATTTGCGTTGAAATTATCTAAACTGTGTATTTAGCCTCAAGAGGCTGTGCACAAAATAATTGCCATATCATGCTATTGCTATTTTATTGAATTGGTGGGATTATAGTGGTCACTGCAGTGGCAGGTTTCGTGGACAGCCTATAAAAGGGGCACGAAAACCCAATTAAAGTGCTTACCTCGATTGGAGAGGCGCGTAAGATATCTCTTAAGGTGGGATTTGAGTGCACCTCATGCCGACCCATCATGTGAAGGTGAGACTCAGCCAACGCCAAGGAACGGCTGTGCGATCAAAATAAAAACATATTTTATGAGTATATGGTATTTGACAGCCTTGGCGGACTCGGGTGGATGCTCTACGCAAGGCATTGACGAGTACTGATTTTGGTAGGAGCGAGTTTTGTGAAATTCATAAGCCAAGTTGATTATTTGAGTATACTGAAGATTTATGTTATGAACACATATTAGGATATAATATTTTATTTATCTCCATTTACTCGACTTTAGATATTTTTGATGATGTCTGTTTACTCACTGGGATTCTATAATCTCACAACTCTCCTTTCCTCACATTTCAGGCCCATAATAGTCGTAAATAGCTGAGTTTGCTAAGGACCACAGTTGGTTTTGCAACCTCACCAACAGTAGGTTCATGGTCCTTACTACTTTTGATCATTCGGGGGCCCACGTGTCACTGTAAATGAAATTGTATGCTTTGGTTACCTTTATTATTGTATGAAAGAATTTATTTTGCTTTTACGTCACAAAAATCATTTACAATTAGTTCTATAAAATTTGTTTTACAAGAAAAAGGAATATTTTATTAAATATTTTTATTATATTCTAATAGTTAATATTTCATTCCAAATGAAGGTTTTAAACAGCAAAAACTTATTTTTTTGTTATGAAATATGTGTTTTCACTCACATACTACGTTTTTAGCCGATTTCGAAATTTTTGAAGAAAAATGACGAAAATGCCCCTGTGAAGCGAAAATTTTTTTTTTACCGTTTTGAGTTGGAAAAAGCATAAAATCTTTTAAGACATGATGTTTGGAAATGATTACTCACAGGGGAGGTAAGATATCTGATATAAAAGCTTTGCGAGGTTTCGGGCAGTATTCGTGGTATGAATGCTTATCGAGACGTCGCGGCAGTTGCCACGGGCTCGATGGGAGTTTCAGGTCGTGACAAAATAAGTAAACCCAACTCATTCGTGGCAAAAATGGGATAAAACGACTACATACGCATGGGGCACTTTTTTAATGGAATGTTGGATTCATTGTTCCATGCTTTTAATCAAGGAAATAGCCAAATCCTACAAAATCAATGTTTGTGTTTTTCGTGTAAATTTCAAATTAATTATGAACATTCATAAGTTTCAGTATTACATACATTGCTCTAGATATCGTAACCAAGAGCAATTAAATAAAAAAATGCTTGTGATGAAGCAAGTAACCTAAAAGGATAATAAGATAGTCTAAAATCCTGTAATCGAAATATTTGTTTTTTCACCTTTAGGATTTGTCAAATCTTTAGCCACCTAAGTATTTGGCCTCTAGCAGTAATCCACACAGTGACCAAATAAGACCTTCTCAAAGGTATGATTTTACTTGTGCTAGTAAGTTTTGTTTCTAAAACAAAAAGACTAAAAGTTTTTACTAAATCTTGTTTCTATCAGACAAAGATAACTATTTGTCTTTTCTTATTTTTATGAAATGGCTAAGAAGTGGCTGAAGGCTTAGAGTTTTTGTTGACTAGCATAACATAGTTATATAACCAAACTAAGTTCTAATCCTAAATACAACATTGTATTTTTACTCAATTAAGTCCTTGTGAACTTAATTAATTTTCTAACTTTATTTTGGTCTATTTCAATTAAGCCCAACTTCATTGATTATCCTTATTTAATCTCAATAATGTCATTTAATGTGTGTGACCCATTAGGCTTTTAACATGTTGGCAATAAATATAAATCATATTCAAATATCAATTTGATAATTAATTTATATTTATAGATCATGAGAGGTATGTAGCAAAATATCATGATCACCTAAATGTTAAAGAGTCAATTAAAGAATCTAACAAGGCCCTTTAGTGATAAACCTTCTAGTACAATATGGTCCTTTCATCAAATATCCCAAATATGTCTTAAAACATGGCTCGGTGTCTACTTATGACATTCCATATTAGTTCTCATAATTCATGACTAACCTTATGAATTTAGGAGACTAACTTTTTTCAAACTCATCATGTTTTGGCCAAAGACTTTATACAAGTTAATCAAGAATAAAGAACAAGTGAGATACATCTCCTCATATCATTTAGGGTGATGAATCCTCTCTTGACCACTCATCTACTTTTGCATGCTTAATGCATACCTAAAAAAACCTGTTTAGAGATTTGTTCACTTCTAGACCAGTAGAAGTGAAATCAAAGTATGTAATTCCCTATACAAGATGACTTGGTGTCCCAAGTTTGAGGACTAATTGTACAACTATCACATGAGAACATATTTCATAGACACTTGAGTGAAATACCCAATGTAGTTCTCATAGTGGGTAATGTTCAGTGAATTTGTTCTCTAACAAGCACCCACATGCCTTCCTCAAGTATCCCATATATTTCAATCTATAAGATCGATTGCTTACTTCCCAAGTAAAAAGGCTTAACACATCTTAATCTTTAAGCATTGTCAATGCCTTGTCTTGACAATAAAATGACCAGGAACTATTTTAGAAACATGGCTTTGATGCATAAGGATCTCATAATTATAACAACTTTACAATTTTCTTACAAGGCCTTTATGTTCCATGGGTTTCATCCAATTAGTACTTAATAACTCTTTACTATTGTATTAACACTAAAGAAAATCTCTATCACATAATGTTATGCGATTAAGTATGCATTAAATGATAGTATATCCCTTGATCAATCCGATTGACTCCCAGGCATATATCAACAGAAACAAGGTATGAGCCATGCTTTTTGATATCAATCTTCTCCAATATGATAAAGTATGGTGGATTGACACCGGTGCAACAATGCATATATGCAAAGACAAGAATTTCTTCAAGTCCTTTGTAACAACCCTAGTCCAAGCACCATTAACCCAACAACTTTTCAGGCCCAAACCTCATAACCCTCAAAAGCTCAAGTTCAAGTTGTCAGTAGTGACTGACTTAGATAGGCTTTAAGAATCACTTTCAAATTTGATGTGGGATGTGGTATCACAATCCTACCCACTCAAATCCTTGATGTCCTCATCAAGGCCACACATCAACTAATGTGAAAGTGATTCTTAAGGCCTATGTAAGGGTTTAAGTTAATCACTACTAACAACTTGAGCTTAAGCTTTTGAAGGCCATGCGGTTTAGGCTTGAAAAGTTGTTGGGCTGATGGTGCTTGGACTTAGGTTGTTGCATCCTTAGAAGCTATTAGTAATGGAACAATGTTATGCATGAAATTCCTTCATTACACAAGTGAAGGGAAAAGGCACTGCGGAATTCATACTTGCTTCTAGAAAAATTCTTATACTAACTAATGTCTACTATGTACCAGAAGTTAGAAAGAACCTTATGTTCGATGGCTTGTTAAATAAGTTTGGCTTCAAATTAGTATTTAAAGTGAATGAGTTCATCCTTACAAAAGGTGGAGTATATGTTAAAAGTGGCTATTTGTGTGAAAACATGTTCAAGTTTAATATCAATAATAATGTTACTAGTTTTACTTATATTGATGACTATTTCAATATTTTTGATAGTAATGTAGCATTGTTTAATCTATGGCATAATGTATTAGGTCATGTCTATTATAAAAGAATGCATGACATGGCTAATTTGGAGTTCATATATAATACTCACTAAAAATGTTGATATTTGCAAAACTTGCATTGTCACGAAAATCACAAGAAGCTAATTTTCTAAGGTAGAAAGAAACTCTAAATTGTTTGCATTGATACATTCTGATGTTTGTGATGTACATAGTATTCCATCTATTAGTGGAAAAAAAAATAATTCATAACATTTATAGATGACTTCTCTAGATATTGCTATATTTATTTATTGCAAGCTAAAGATGAAATTATGGAAAGTTTATGATCTATAAAAGTGACGTTGAATATCATTAAGAATAGCTTATTTTATGAAATGATAGAGAAAGTGAATACTATAATCCTATGTATTTCGAGTCTACCAATATTATTCACAAGACTACCACTTTATAGGCACTAGAACAAAATGGTCAAAACTTAAGAATTGAGCTCTTATAAAATGGTCAATGCAATTGGTTTCTAATTTTGGTTTGAGAAAGGGATTTTGGGGCGAAGCCTTATTAATTGCTTGCCATATACTAAATAGATCCCAAATAAAAAGAGTAAAACTACTCTTTATGAGCTATGGAAAAGAAGAAAGTCAAAGCTTAATTTTTTAAGAGTTTGAGGATATCGACCCATAATAAAAGTTTAAGGACCAAAGAAAAGGAAATTATGCAAAAAAGGAAATGAATGTGTATTCATAACTTATGTTGAATACAATAAAGCATATTGGTTCATGGCAATAAAGCCTGATTATTCATATTTTATTAATATGGTCATAGAATCAAGGGATGCAATCTTTGATCAAACAAGGTTCACTTCAACTCCAAGACTTAAAGATCTAGTAAGGAAAAGTGATAAAATTTTAGAAAATGAAAAATCCAAAGGTGAGGACAATATTAAGCTTCAAAGAAGCAAAAGAATTGGAAAAGTAAAGACAGATGGATTTGATTTCTTCATGTATCTAGTAAAAGGTATAGGAGAGGAAATATATGAATATCTACCTTATTGCTTTAATGTAAAAGACCTACCATATGAAAAAGGGTTCAAAACAAGGTTTTACTAGAAAATGAGCTACATGGATCGATCTCTATTTCACCGAATAGTCCAGAATCCTTACTACCTTATAGGGATTGATCCCTCTATAGAGGGACTAGTCCCATTGTACAAAGCTAGCTATTAAACATGAAAATCAAATGAAAAATGGCTAATTTCTTCACCAAATATTCTATAATGGCTTCAAAGCTTTTCTTAGTATTAAAAGGACCTTTTGGGCACATTTTTAAGGTTAGAAGAGAGGAAACAATATCATTTACTCATGTATCAAATCTTGTGAAGAAAAAGGAAAGAAAGGAAGAGAAACCAAGCTAGAACAAACAATTCACATTCTTCCACCATGCTTTTGAGCTATAATTTCTTTGTACCTCCACTCATATCATTTATGTCAGCCTTATAATTGATCTTTTATATTAATATGACAAAAGCTAATGATCAAAATATTGAATGCCTAGTGCATTTAGACTTTAAAGAGAAACCTTATGATTTTGATTGACTAATAGGTTGAGTACTTAAGTTCAATATTTATTAATAGGCTAAAACTAACCTAAAGTATCGAGACCTTGAAAGAAGGCATTGAGATTAGTTTGTTTGTATATGCCTCAAGAAACAATGAAAAAAAAAAAGTGTATCAAGACTACTCTAGATGGTACTAACACTCCACTCAATAAGAGTTATATTTTCAAAGAACAAATATTGAAGCATCAAGAAAACCATCAAGTACCAAGACATCTTCTTAGCAGTGTAGAATTCTAGAAAGTAAGGATTTGTGTATTGAGACATAGGTTTTAGAATTTTAATACCTTGCTTTTAAACTTCAGAATCCAAAGAAGAAGTTAGAATGTATCAAGAAAAAAGATTTTCATTATCGGGACAACACCTTTAAAGAGTGAACAATAGAAAGGAAGTGCCGAAGTATCAAGGAACATTATATCAATATCGAAACTAGAACTTCAAGATTTAAAATTCAAAATTGCCAAGTAAATTAATATTAAGATTAATTTGCAAGATTAAAAGCTTGTCAATTAAAATTCAACTACGCAAGTATACTTATTGAATAGATAGTATATAAGCAAGCAAAGTATCGATCCTACAGAGAATTGATCTAAAATTTTACTAAGTACTAAAATTAGAATAAATTAATTTTATCTAGACACTCAAAATTAAATGATTAACTAAAACTAATTAACTACAATTTAAACTAACAAGAAAAATCAAAATAATAACTTGAGTAAATATCAAATCAAACAAGCTTAGATTACAATATCCCTCACACTTCATCTAAATCTTACCTCTCTTCCTTTACTTATTTCAATGGGTTGAATTGCTAACCTAGAGTCCTAAATTATTTATAAAGGTCTCCTAACTCATCTTATAAAAATATCTATTTTAAACAAAGTACTATATCCCTATGTGAATTAAAATTAAAATAGACTCATTAAGTTCATGCTTTAATCTGGCTACATATGGCCTACAGGTATATCCCTATCCTATATACAAATTTATTAATATGATTGTCACGACTCAGAACTCTCCATCAAGCCCGTGACAACCGCCGCGACGTCCCGATAGGCACTCATTACCCGGAATGCCTACTTGTCACAACCCAATTCCCGGGCCATGACCGGCGCAAGGACCCAATGAGCATAGCTCACTAAGCCCAAGCAAGCCTATTTTTCACTTACTTGATTCCATACACGCTCGTGTGAGGCATCCACACGTAATGCACCCAGTGTGCATCCAACGCCAATTAACAGTGACATATCCAGTCACACATACACACACACCCTTTCCGGGGGTGAACACAGCCAAAACACAATGGCATTATTAATCACAATATACATGCACTATGCCAGTCATGTATTTAGCAATTCACATTGCTTACACATATTTACATTCATACCAGTCAGAAATAAACTTTAACAGTGTACATTACATGTACATAACCAGCATACAAAACCCATGACTACCAGCGGAGACATATACAATAAAAACAGGCAGCTATCGAATGCCAGACACCTACCAGGAGATGGACTACAACGATCCCGTGATCTAGGAATCTACAACCTCCTGATCTGAAAACATGAATTTTTGAAAACGTGAGTATAAAACTCAGTGAGCAAACATTAGACAGGAACAAGCAATAATGTCCGGAAGGGTTATAAAAATATGATGCAAACATTTGGAACACATACATTTTTATCCAATTGTTTCCCAACCCTTCCCCTCATTTTAATTTAATTTATAACACAGAAATAATCCTTTTCATACATATGCACACATATACTCACAAATGCATATGCAATCATATATACTGCTAAATATTCACTATCCTTAGTGGAAAACATTTATTAGGGAACTTGGCAAGCAGTATCACTCAGCCTTGCTGCCAAGTACCTGAACGAGCATCATTTGGTAAGGGGTATCACTCAGCGTCCCTTCCAAGCTCGTGGGCGGAAATTAATTGGTAAGGGGTATCACTCAGCATCCCTTCCAATTTTCCGGGCGAAAATTTCTCGGTGAGGGGTATCACTCAGCATCCCTCTTTACACACCATTTCAGGCATGTGCATTTTCCTCTCTTCACGCGTGCACGGTGATAACACTTTCACAACACTTTTCAACCATCCATGTAAACATTTATCACACTCAAATTTCACATCAAATAAATAAATAATATTTCATGCCTTCATGCATATCACATAATTTCATGCTTTCAAGCATAACACATAATTTACCACATAAAAAAAAAATCATTTTTATCAATGCTTGTTCCCGGCATGTACTTTTAAAAACTTTGGATAAATCATTTAATTATCCACATCAATACAATTTGCATTCCCCGAATAATTTGAAATGCAAGTTCACTCACCGTCTCACAAATATCCGGATTCCGGATGCTCTCGGATTAAAAATCCTCAATCACGATCCCTTTGCCTTTCTCGGCCTTCTCACCACCTTAACACAGAATAAATTGAGAAATTACTATAGTGCCCCCAAATCAATACAAATTAATTTAAATTGCTAGCGTGTGATACGTAAGAGCAAAATCGCGTCCAATTATCGCTTGAACGCGGTATTGCCTAACTTCGACCGATTACCCGATAAATCGGCTATTATGCCCAATTCGATTCCGAATTGGCCCATTCTTTTTCTAATATTTTAATTCACCACAAATCATTCAATTTAATGCCAATTTCAGCATCCAATCTTTTCCAATTCCTTATGGAAAATTCGGCCAATGCAGTGCATTTGCACTGAAAATTTTTCTACTACATTTTTCACTTGCATTTGTCATTTTCTATTTTCTTTCATTTCAAATGAAATCATTTCATTTGAAATGAAACAATTTCTCACACATTCTCTTCACACAAGGTTCGGCCTATCAAAGAACAACCATGGAATCAATTTCTTTCTTTCATTTTTCTTCCATAATCATGCTTAACTACCTCTAACTACTAACATAGTCCAAAATCAATTCAATCCAACATCAAACCCATACTCAAACCCATTTTTCAGAATTAAACTCTTCATGATATCTCCATATTTAACCATAGAATTCAAGAACAAATGCATAGATAAGCTAGGGTTAGAGGAAATCTAAAGAAAAGTTACCTTTGTTTTGTTTGAATCTTGAAAAACTATTGAAATCTAAGGATTTTTGGCTAGGTTTTATGGTTTTCCCCCTTGGTTCATCTTTTCCTCCTTCAATTCTGGTGTGAGCCGATTATAGAGAGAGAAATGAGCTTAAATGCTGATTTTTATAGCTTTTATAATAAAATAACCAAGGTTGCCACGTGGCACCATGTGATTGGCCCGTTTTTTGACTTTTTTGACTTTTTCTCCCATTTGATCTCCACCACTTGATTCATCAAGTCAACATCTGATCCAAGGTTGACCATGGCTGGAAAAATTTATTCTGGTGTTGGAAAATTACCGAAATGCCCCCGGGATGGCAAAATTACGATTTTGCCCCTATACTCCGAAATGTCCCGGAATTTCATTATTTTCACTATCCAACCTCAAATAACATCAATATAAATCAATATTACCCAATTGGGGTAAAATCCTTTCAAAAAAATTCACATTTAGCACTCCGGTGGTAAAATTACCATTTTGCCCTTGTGCTCCAAAAACACTGAAAATCACCATTTTACACTGCTAAACATCATTTTATACTCCAAAAATCATAACTATATGTCACATAATTATTTTTAGTCCACTGTGATCAAATCTTGGTTAAAAATCTCCATAAATCAACAAATGAGAAAATGACCGTTTTGTCCTTAACCGGTCAATTTTCCCGATTAACTCCAAACTGGACCTTGAACTCCAAATCACTATTCTGAGCTGTCCTGTGGGTCTCAGAATTTTGAAATTCCCCTTAGAATTTCCATTAAACTAGATTGAAGCTCGATTTCACTTAATTGTACCAATAGGTACAATACCGGTTTTCTAACAACTCAGACAGGGTCTCACACTACTAGAACCCCGCAAGGCTTAGCATTAGCTTTCACACTTCCCTGATGAGCGATAGTTATTAAATTTCATATTTCAAGAAATCATAAGTCGTTTCCAAACCAGAACGATATAATACTATTTTTCGACTCACATGGGTATTTTCGTCATTTTTCGACGAAAATCTCGAAATCGGTCAAAAACGTAATAAATGAGTAGAAAACATATATTTAGTGATTAAACACAAATTTAAGTATCTAAAACGTTTGTTTAAAATAAAATTTTGATTATTTGAATAAAATACAAATATTCAATAAAATAATTTATTTTCTTATAACACAATTTTTATAAAGCCATCAGTAAATAATTATCGCAGCGTAAAAGCTAAATATATTCTTATATACTAGTATACAGGCAACCAAGGTATGAAAATAGAGTTTCAGTGACACATGGGCCCTCAACTAACCAAAATGCATCGAAAGTTGGGAACCTACAACTTTTACCGATTCAAGTCCAACTGATAGTCCTTGACAAAATCTGCTAACTATAGAATACTCTTAGCCTGGAATATGAGGAAATGAGGGGGTGAGATTATAAAATCCTAGTGAGTAAACAGATACCATCTAAACTGTCTAAAGTCGAGTAAAAGGAGACAAATTCAAATTCATTCCTTGTATTACAATTCACCTTATCTCAACTCATTTCAATTGAGTAGAGACAATTAAAATATTCTATCCCAATGTATTTCATAACATATGTATAATTTATATGGCTTATAAATCTCTTAAAAACTTAACTTGGATGTTGCCAAAATCATTCTCGAGGATACCCCTGCAAAGGTATCTGACCAAGACCGTCAAGGCTATTCAGTGCCATATACACATGAACATATTTTTTTATATCTGAAAAGCTAGCCATGCCTTGGCATTGGCTGAGTCTCACTCTCATGCGGTGATCCACGTGATGTGCACTCAAATCTTTACCTCCAGAGACACCCCTCACATGACTCTTCGATTGAGGTAAAATAAATCTGATTCTGTGCCCCCTCTCTTAGGTTGGCCTATAGAACCTTCCACTGTAGGGATTATGGATTATTTTATCTACCACCTATTTCATAAAATTTTAATTGCATGATATGGCAATTTATCGCAATCTAGCCTCTCAAGGTTGAATACACAGTACATACAATTTTCAACATGAAAACCAGTTTAGCCATTCATGCTCACATATTGCTATAAGCCATATAATTTAAAACACAATTTATAACACAAGCAGGCAGTCTCCAATTACTCTAATTTCAAAACCAGTATTCAGTTTTCCAGAAAATTTATAAAATCATTTTATAAAATCATAATTTCTCTTAAAACAAAGCAATTTACCATTTGAACCCATTTTCTATAAATCACACAATTGAATAAAAACTACTCTAGATAATTAATATGATAATAAGTTTACTCACGATTTTCGAAAATCAATTCCGAGTACTTCGACTACTAATCTTCTGGTGCGATTTTCTTACCTTTATCAGAGGACTCACCACCTTGACAAATTGCACAATAATTTAATCACTGCATTTATGCTTATTACGTATAAAATTAACCTAATTTCTATATGAATGCATGGAATACTCGGTTCACCGCTTAAATGCGGTGTTGACCTAATTTGGCTTATCACCCGATTAAATTTCCAACACGTCCAATTTGGCTCTAAATTGCACCATTTCATTTCCAATATTTCAATTCACCAAATACAAGCCAATTTACCTAAAATTCAGCACATCAATTTCCACGATTCTCCTTGAAAATTTTGGCTATTATAGTGCACTAACATTGTGATTTTTCTTACTTAATTTTCTCACCATAATTGATCACTTTCTAACCCATTTCTCTTGAATCAAAATCAATCCACCAACACATACATAACATGGAGCATTCGGCCATTGATGGTTCATGGGGAAAATGAATTCTTTTCTTGTTGTTTTGCTTCCAAACATATTCAACTAACTAAAAATACTAACAAAACTTAAAATCAAACAATGTCAACATCATTTATCTCACCAAACCCATTCGGCCAACCACTCATTCATCATGAAATCATGCATCTCAACCATACAAAATGAAAAGAAATGCATGGGTAATGTGGATCTTAAGGAAAATGAAAGAAATTTCAACTTACCTAGCTTAATTCTTTGGATTCCAACACTTATTCTCCAATTTTCCACCTAAGGTTTGTTTGTCCTTCCTTTCCCTCTTTTCCCTTGCAATAGCCGACAATTATGGAGAGAATGGGCTGGTTTTTAAGTTGATTTTATAAAGAAAATATTAAAATATTCAAGCTTGCCATATGTCACCGTGGTGTTAGTCCACTTTTTAAATAATTATCTTTTTCTCTTTATTTCTCCACCACAAAAATGTCATATTTATCTATTTCCATAATGAATAAAATCTCTTGGTCTTGACAAGTGTTGGGGGTGAAAAATTACCGATTTGCCCCTTAGACGATAAAATTACGATTTTACCCCTATACTCTGAAAAGTATCGAAATTACATTTTTTTTCACTTTCCAACTTCAAATTACACTCCAATTGATCAATCTTAGTCAAATGAGTCAAAATCTTTTCTAAAAATTCCCATTTTATCCTCGAGTGGTAAAATTACCGTTTTACCCTTATGCTCCAAAAACATTAGGAATTAAAATTTTTCACCGCTAAACCTCATATTATGCTTCAAATGGTTAATCTTGGTCAAAATTTTCATTAAATAACCAAATGAAATTTTTAGGTGGTAAAATGACCATTTTGCCCCTAGATTTCAAAAATTCCAAATTGACCCCAAATCGGACCTCGAACTCCGAATCACTGTTTTGAGTCATCCCTGGACTGTAAAATCTTAAATTTCATTCTTAAAATCCTTATTTGAACTTGTTCGTGGTTTAAATCATCTCAGTTGTACTTCTAGTTACAATACTGACTTTTAAATACTTTTTTGGGCTGTTCAAACATACAATCACTCTATCAGTCACATGTATAACATAGCAGATATTTTAGGGCTGGGCTTGACAATGATCGTATGCTATCTCAATTTTAGTCTACACTAAACTCTCTTTCCCAAGTTTGCCTAGGTTTCTAAATCAATTTAACTGATGGCCAAACAATTAAAAGCATTAAGAACAAATTGGAAAAAACAATTCAATTCCCATTAAAGATAAGTAAGAAAGAGATTAAAAATTTAAATTACATGTGAGTTCAATTGCAATCATAGAAAAAGAAAATTAGCTACTCATGAATGGAAAAGCAAATAACATTATAGTAAATTCAACCATTGAGAGTAACAAGAAAATATAAAGTTAAGGAAGAAGACAAAACAAATATTTGCCACCTTGATCTCCAAGTTTCAGCGTCAACTTCTAACTTCTTGAATCTCTCAAAAGTTGTCTACCCTAATGTTCTTAAAAATATCCTATTTATACTAATAGACTTAACATATAATTCCCTAAGTTGACCTCTAGTTTAATTGGGCTTAAAAGTATAACGAAAGGCGAAAAAAATCAATTGTCAGTCCTTACAAATTTTCATTCCCGACATAATACATTCAGCTATTTTCCAAAGTGATTTTCTCTATCTTCAATGTAGAACTGAGTAAAGTGATCTTCAAAAAAGTTGTAGCTTTGTCTCTTAGCTTTCCAATGGTCCAAAAATTGCATCATTTAGAGTTCTTTGACTCAAGTTATGGCCAAAACACTTAAGTATATGCAATTAGATTTTCAGGTCTTTCAACACTTTACTTTTAAAATTAAGCCTAACCTTTTTCACTTTTACAAAAAATATAAAAACTAATAAATAAAAATCAAATTAAAAGAAATAACATAAAATTAAAATAACTCACTTAAAGATAAAACTAATTATAAAAATAACTAAAAATAAGTAAATTATAATTGAAAATTGAAGACTTAGCTAATATTTAATAAAAAAATTAGACCAAAATAATTCTATAAAATAGAATTATCAATAGCGAGATAACATCTCATAAGGCAAATTTCAGAAAGCAAACTAAAATATATTAAGACTATTGGAATATGGCATCAAGACAAGGCTTAGTCAAAATTGTGCATGGAAGATAAAAGTATTGAGAAAGGCATCTGAAGTATTGAGCCATCAGTAAGCAAGGAACTTAAAGTATCGAATTCAAATCACAAATATTGAAACATCTCGTGAAAAAGCCTCTTATATAGGTTATACTTGAACCTTGAAAAAGTATTTGAGTTAGTGAATTTTAACTCCTTGGTGAGCCAAGGGAGAAAACATAAGCATTGAGGCCAAACCTCTATACATCTCTTACATCTTTTGTGCTTGCTTGATTTTCTTACTTGCTCATCATTTCAAGCTTTCCAACAAAGGACACTCAAAACTCTTTTTGCTTGATTTCTAAAGGTTTCTAGGTTTGATTTGCAAAAGAGTTTTTATCTTCACAAAAAAGGGTTTTTTCAAAAACAAAATTCAAATGCTTAAGTGACCTCATTTTAAGTTTATTCCTTTGGCTCAATGATTCTAACAATTGGTATTATAGCTTTAATCTTAGTTTTACAAGTTTAAACACCTTGCAGAGAGATCCATAAAGGCTCAAAGGCCATGGCAGTTGCTCTTAAAGCCATTCCCTTAGGTAAAGGGCAATCTCTGATAAGACCTTCTTTGTTTAATGGTAAAAATTATTCATATTGGAAAAGGAGGATGGAAATGTATATTCAAGCTCATGATCTTGATGTTTGGACTGTTATTTTAGAAGGTCCTTATGTTTTAATTAAGACTATAGATGGCAAAGAAGTGCCAAAACCTAGGAATATTGGGATGATAAAGATAGAAAACTTGTATAGATCAATGCTAAAGTTGTAACACTTTATGCTATGCATTAGGACCAGAAGAGTTTAATAAGGTGTCCATGTGTGAAAATGCAAAAGAAATTTGGGATACAATAGATACATTGCATAAAGGTACAGTTTGAGTTAAGGAGTCAAAACTAGGATTACTTACTCATGACTATCAGTTGTTTGGTATTTGTGCAAGAACAAAGAAAGAAAGCAAGAAAAATTGAAAAAAAATCAAGATTAAAAGCTTCAATCATTAGTTTCTTTCTCTACTTTTCTGTTTCTCTTATTTTCTTTGACTTGGATTCATGGCTAAATTTTTTTAGAAGATGTTTTATTTGAATATTATGAACTAAATTATTTTTCTAAGATTATGGTGGATTTCAACATGTAGTATGAATATTAGTTTCTCTTTTATTTATCATCAATGGGTTTAGTTTTGCTTATTCAATTATGTTTTCAATGCTTTTAATTGCCTGATCAATAATTAACTAATTTGTGAATCTAATTGAGACTCGACAAAGAGATTTTAGATTGGACTAAGATTTGAATAGTGTATGTTTACGTTACTTTAGTGATCTAATTTGCGATTCGAGTAGACATATGCCAATCGCCATAAATAGCCAAATTAGAACACTAGCTTAATGAGCATTATTTAATTGATTCCTATAGACATATAATGACCCAATTAAGTTAGGTTTTTGGGCAAGTATCTCAGTGGAGACTTGTATATAGCTTGGATTCTAAGTTAGTAAAACCACCCAATAAGGTAAATAATAAGAGAACTGGTATCAAATGAAGTGTTGAACGAACCCATAATCCTATGTTTTAGTCTATTGCTTTTCTTAAGTAGTTTTAATTTCTATTAATTAATTTAGTGTTGCTTTAATTTAGTTTTAATAAATTTTTTGAAAATTTTAGTAACCTAAGTAAGATTAATTTGTCATAAGATTAGTACTTAGTGAAAATTTAGAAACAAATCTCTGTGAGAACGATACTCTACTTCATTATTATATTACTTGTTTGCAATAACATATACTTGCGTGAGAAATCAAAAACAAGTTCTTTTTTAAGTATTCCTGCTTATCACGTGGGGGACCTAGGTTCGATCCCTAAAAATAGTGCTAAAAACTTATTGTCAATTTTGCATACGCAAGTATATGTATTGAACAAGTAATATAGACAGTAAGTCTAAAATCGTATTCCACAAAGATTTGTTCATAAATCTTCAATAAATATAAAAAATATGACAAATTAATCTTGTTCAAATAACTAACTGTTTTTAGAAAATTAATTAAAACTAAATTAAAGCAAACAATAAATTAATTGACAGAAATTAAAAATTTCACTAGAGAAAGGCAATAGATTAAAACTTAACATTATGAGTCTATTTAACACTTCATTTGAGACTAGCTTGTCTTGTTATTTATATTCATGGATGGTTTTGCTAACCTAAAATCCAAAGCTATGTACAAATCTTTGTCGACATGCTTCCACAAATACCTTACTTAATTGGGTCACTATATGTCTATAATAATCAATTAAATAAGGTTCATTAAGCTAGGGTTCTAATTTGACCATGTATGGCAGTTGGCGTATGTTTACGGGAATCGTGAATTAGATCACTTAATTGACGTGAATATACAATATTCAAATCTTAGTCCAATATAAAATCTCTTTGTCTAGTCTCAATTACATTAACAAATCAGTTAATTGTTGGCCAAACAATCAAAAACATTAAAATCAAATTTGAATAAGCAAAACTATACCCATTTATAGTAAATAAAAAAAGAAGCTAATATTCTAACTACATATTGAAATCCACCATAATCCTAGAAAAATAGTTTAGTTCATAATATCTAATAAAAACTTCATCCAAAGAAAATTAGCTATTAATCCAAGTCAAAGAAAATAAGAAAAACACAAAAATAGAGAGAGAAAACTAATAGTTGAAGCTTTGTGATCATAATTCTTCCTTAAATTCTCTTACTTTCTTGCTTTGTTTTTGGCTCTTTTTTCAGAGAAATTGAATGTTGCCTCTTCCTAGAAACTTACGAAAAAGGCCCCTTAAATAGCCTCCAAAAGTCTTAACTTCCAAAATCCTATAAAAGGTTTATTTTTGGAAAATTCTTCGAGCGCTGCGCCTCTTAAAGGTTTTGTCTTGAACTCTACTTTTATAGTGCAACACTTTCATTTTGAGAAAGATTTCTACCATTTTTCAATTAGAAATTGATGAAATGGCAAGCATCAAAGTTATAGCCTTACCTCTTAGTTTTCCAATGGTTTAAGAATCACCTTATTTGGACTTATGTAGTGAGAGTTATCCTTAAAAAAACTAAAATATGTGTAGAGAGAGCCCCAACTCATTATGCATCTTTCTGCACTATTTGAAGTTATTTTTGATCCATCTCTTACAAAATCTTTAAAATAAAAATAAAACTAACATTATTAATTTAAAATAAACATTTAAACATAAATTAAACCTGTTGGTCCCTATAAAATGTGCTAGATGGGGTGAATAGCACAATTCGGCTCTTTAGCTAGATTAGAACTTAATCTTAAAAGCAAAGAAAGTAAAACAAAGAAGATAATACACAAGGATTTAGAGTGGTTCGGTCCAAGACCTACATCCACTATCTTGATTATCCAACTAAGGATTTCCACCAAAATTCACTAACAAACGGTCGAATTACCAAGCTCCCACCAAGATTTTACAATGGTTTTTACCAAGCGCAACCACAAGCTTTACAATGGTTTTTCAAAGGCTCAACCAAAACACAACACCTAACTTTTCAAGGCTTAGTTAGAACCTTCACTCTTGCAAGTAACCTAGCTTGAAACAATCACTTAGAGTGAATCCCTCACTCTAAGAATACAAGAAAAAAAGGTAGAGAGAGTACCTATTGATCACACGATTGATCTAAATGGTACAAGGTTAAGTGCTAAAAATAATAACAAAGGATTGGCGTTTGAGTATAGTGAAGTACAAAGAAGATTTTCTAAGTTTTCTTCTCTTTCTTGGCTTGAATATGTTGAAATCTCTCAAAAACCTTCAAAAGATTGTATTCTAACCATTTAAGGGTCCTTTTATACTTGGAGAAACAAGTCCGATGGCAATTTGGCAGTTTATGAATGTTGGAAACAGTTTGGAGTTGATTCTAACTATTAATTTGTCTTGTACTGCTTTGATTTAAATTGCAGATAGAGAGCTCTTAGTCGACTAACATTTTTCTTAATCGACTAAGTTGGTTCTGTTTTTTGGTCACAGTTCTGACAGAGAGCACTTAGTCGACTAACTCATTTTCTTGGTCAACTAAGTTAGTTCTGTTTCTCAATATGCTTCAGCCTGCCATTTCTCCAATTTGAATTTTAACCAACTAGTCTTTTTCATTATACAACTAACATACTTCCTTTTTGTTAACCAATCATGTTTCTAGTTCATATTAACTTTTAATGTACACATTTGAAGGATTGATATATCATTTGCCTACAAATCTTTATCCTGCACACTCGGGTAAAAACATTAGACACAAATAACATGGGAATGTTTTATTATCATCAAAAACTAATGGAGCCAACAATCTCCCCCTTTTTGATGATGACAAAACATTCTTTGATTAACAACATATGTCCCTTTTTAATTCTTTTTGATTTCTATAGAAAATGAGGATTGTTCCCCTTTAATGTGTACTCCCCCTTAATGTGTGCATACTTCTTATTTATTATAGCAAGATTTTCATTCATGTCATATAGAGAATGACACCATTCATTCAAAGAATATATGTATAACTTTTAAAGCGGTTTTCAGTAGATAAAGGTTGACAGATTATCATCAGAATGTCTATCAACAGCATGTTGGTTCCAGATTACATCAATACCATCAATTTTCTAGCAAACACTCTATAAACATCATCCACATGTATTCAGAAACACATTCAATTTGCAATATCATGACAGAAATCATAATATCTCAATATCAGCATATGATCCAATCATCAGTGCAGCATTAGATTTTATCAGCAAAAATTGACAGCAATATTCCACAATACCATAACAGTAGAGTATAACAACATTTTCATAGATCAAATACCATAGATATAAGTCAGCATCCATATTCCACATAATCATAAAACCAACAAAAATTAAAATTCAGTGTTCAAGTGCCATCATGGCATAAATGGCATATAGCCACACATTTAACAAATTCTGTTCTAAAAATACCCTTAGATAAGTTGTTGCTTCCTATCTTCTCTAGAGACCCAATACCTCTACCTTCATGATTTTTTTATTTTTCTTATTTTTCTCCTTAAAAGTCTAGTACCTCTACCCTAATGATTTTTTTATTTTCTTGAGTTTTTACTACTCTCTTTTTTTTGTAATCATCAGGGGGGTGAAGCTTTATTCTCTAAGGCAAAGGGTGAAGACTTAGAACTATAGAAAAGATTGAGAGGGAAGGATGAAGGTTCACGCAGGGGGGATGGTTTATGGGATGCCTTTGAAGCTTGCTGAAGAGTGGATTGGATAAAAACTTTTAGTGACGCATGAGGAGAAGATGCAGGTAGGGATTTGGCCTTTTCTGTCAATCTAGAATATTTTTTTCTCTATAGTGAGGCAGGTTTCACAGCCATTTTCTTGATTCCCTTGGTTGATGGCTTGGACTTAGCTGCATGGGCTTTTGTTTTTGCTTTTCCTTTTCCTTTGTCTGATTTTGCTTTTGTTGCAGCTGCTAGTTCAGAAGATGCCGT
The DNA here is from genome assembly GCA_036013995.1 of Theobroma grandiflorum. Classification (NCBI taxonomy): domain Eukaryota; kingdom Viridiplantae; phylum Streptophyta; class Magnoliopsida; order Malvales; family Malvaceae; genus Theobroma; species Theobroma grandiflorum. Next base: position 4,865,739 of record CP142127.1, read on the forward strand.
TTGAGTTGCTTGTGCTGCAACAGCTTCCTTTTCTGCTTGTTCTTCCTTCACCGTTTCATAGAAGAATCCCATAATAGAAACTTCATTAGAATAGGGAAGGGAAGCTCATTGTTGAGGCTTTTGTTGAGGCTTAGGTTGAGCTTGAGGAGGTGGACTTCCAATAAGTGAGCCAAGCACCTTAGTTCCTTGCTCAGATGGTTCCTTTGTTTGTGGTTCTGTTAAGGGGGACTTGTAGGGCTGGTCAATCCCTGGTTCAGGGTCTTCTGGTTGTTGACCAGCACTAGCAGTTTGGTATATTGATCCCTCAGCTTGAAGCACTGGATTAGCATCATGGAAAGTAGAACTTTCTCTTTTCTGAATAAGACAGGAAGTATGAAAAGCAAGTGTTGCACCATGGAATGCAGAATCTTCAACTCCTTGATTTATTGGTGCAGCACTTGGAGTAGCAGAGGTATCAACTGAAGCAAGTCCTGAAGGCTTTTTTTACTTTTCTTTTATTTTGTTTTCCATTTCAATCATTCTCTTTTCAATTTTCTAAAGTCAAACTCCTTGGTTAGTGAGTGTGTTATCTATCCTCATGAGCAAATTGAAGATGACTTCATTTGAAAATTAAGAAAGGGCTTTCTTTGGTTGGGCTAGCATGGTAGAAGTGTTGGCTATTTTGGTGAAAATTTCTCCATGCAGCTTATATCCCATTTTTGTTCGGCTACCTAAGTAGATAGCCTGGTCTTTGGTTTTTACCGTGCCCAGGCCATATCTTTTTGCCCAGATGCCTTTCTTCTTCACAAGGGCAGTAATAACATTCCCATAAGCTAGGTTCACTTTATCCTCTTTGCTTGCATTCCTCATTCTTTCTATCATGAACCTTCCTACATTAAGTGGCTTCCCATTAAATGCATTCTCTATCAACCAAAGATCTTGCAGACTGATGTAGCATAGACTTCCATTTCTGCCATGAATATTGGTAGCCACAAAATAATGCAAAATCCTAAACTGAGGGCTAGTAATCAAACCAGCATTGCTCTTAGTAGCATATTTTTCTTTCTTCCTTGTGATGATTTCCTACAGAGAAAAGGGATTATATTTTTCAGGGAATTCAAACTCCCCATCCTCACATTCTACTTTTAGCAGATCACCTAAGTTAGCAGCAGTGATAGTGAATTCATTTCCACTTAAGAATACATTCAATCTAGTTTCAACAAAGTCATCAGGTTCTTCTAGTTTTTCTTTATCTAGTGCTATGCTTGAATAAAATTCCTTTACTAAACTTGCACTACAAGCTCGATTCTCAAATGTGCTAAATCTTTTTAGTTTTAAATCTTCAAAGTATTTGCCACAGGTAATCGGGGTATTCTCTATCTTTCTATATCTTTCCTCATGAATCTCTTTTCTGAACTTAAGAGAGGAGGAAGATGAAGTACTTTTCTTGGATACCTTGTCCTAGTTTTTTTTTCTTCTTAATCTTTTACTTTTTCTTAGTAGATGACTTCTCAAATTTCTCCATCTCAGACCCCGATAAAACCTTTTTCTTCTTCTTTAAAGGCTTTGTGTCTAAGCTTTCTTCTAGTGGCCTTTTTCTTTTTTTCTTTTCAAACAAATCCTTAAGTAGATAAGATTTCGCCATTTCCTTTTTCTATGTGGAAAGTCTAAAACTTAGGGTTTTGAGGGATGAGAATGGTCTAGTTTCGATTGGTTTCAAAAGGGAAGATGTAAAGAATGTGGCTTATGCTTCAGATGATCGATTTTTCAAGAATGGGAAAGTAGGAGTTTTTAGTACTTTTTAATTCCAAAAATTGTTTGCCTCTCCTTTAAATATTGCCTCAATTCTTTAAAATTTCAAAATTCCCTCTACAATTTTTACTATTTTTTTCTTCAAGTTTTCTTCTATTCTTTATTACCCAATAAGCATGATTTTTCATTATTTTATTCTTTTCTTCATTCTGTTGTATGTGCCTTAGCCTTAATGAAACAGAATGGTCTTAGTTTACTAAGTTTGTCACTTTAGTCGACTAAGTGCCTTCTGTTTTTCTCTACTTGGTCTAGATTCAACCTAATAAGTCTTGCAAACAAATCATTCCTAGATTTCTTCTAATATCACATAATCTATATTCATTAAGGGGTTTGGTAAATATGTCAGTAAGCTGATACAAAGTACTTACAAAATCAATCTTAATCTCACTTTTAGCTACATGATCTCTAATGATGTGATGCTTAATTTCAATATGTTTAGTCCTTAAGTGCTGAATTGGATTTTTTGATATATTAATAGCACTTGTGTTATCACAATATATAGGTGTATTATGCAATGATAACCCAAAGTCCTTAAGTTGTTGCTTAATCCACAAAATTTGAGCACAGCAACTCCCTAAGGACACATACTCAGCTTCTGTTGTGGATAGTGCTACAGAGTTTTGTTTTTTACTTGACCAAGACACAAGCTAACTCCCTAGAAATTGGCATGTTCCACTAGTACTATTCCTATTGATTTTGTTTCCTGCAAAGTCTATATCCGAATATCCTATAAGACTAAATGATGATTCTTTAGAGTACTATATTCCTAAAGTTGGAGTTTCTAAGAGGTATATAAATATTCTCTTAACAGCTGTTAAGTGTGATTCTTTAGGTTGTGACTGAAATCTAGCACACAAACACACACCAAATTGGATATCTGGTTTACTTGTTGTTAAGTAAAGAAGTGATCTAATCATACCTCTATAAAGCTTTTGATATACATTTTTACCTTTTTCTCCAGCATCAAGTCTGGTGGATGGACTCATTGGTGTGTTGATAGGTTTTAGTTTTAGCATATCAAACTTCTTGAGTATGTCTTGAGTGTATCTATCTTGGCTGATAAAAATTTTTTTCTTGCATTGCTTGATTTGAAGGCCAAGAAAGTGCTTTAACTCTCCTATCATGCTCATCTCGAATTCTCCCAGCATTTCTTTAGCAAAATTCTTGCAAAGAGTTTCATTAGTTACGCCAAATATAATGCCATCCATATATATTTGAACTATGATTAAATCATTTAAGCATCTCTTGAAGAACAATGTTATGTCTATGCTACCTCTAACATAGTCTTTTTCTACCAGAAATTTAGAAAGCCTTTCATACCAAGCTCTAAGAGCTTGCTTTAATCCATACAAGGCTTTCCGAAGTCTAAAAACATAATCTGGTTTTTCAAAATCTTCAAAACCAATTGGTTGTTCAACATATTCTTCCTCTTGAATAAGTCTATTTAAGAATGCATTCTTTACCTCCATTTGATACAACTTAAAGTTCATATAACAAGCAAAGTCTACTAATAATCTTATGGCTTTAATTCTAGCTACGGGTGCAAAGGTCTCATCATAATCTATACCTTCCTCTTGATAATATCCTTTTGCTACCAATCTAGCTTTATTTCTAATCACATTTCCTTGTTCATCAACCTTATTCCTAAATACCCATTTAGTTCCAACAATAGGATGATTTGAAGGTCTAGGCACTAGTGACCATACATTATTTCTCTTGAACTGGTCTAGCTCCTCTAGCATGGCTAAAATCCAGCTTTCTTATTTTTTAGCTTCTTCAAAACTTTTAGGTCCAATTTGAGATATGAAGGCTAAAAATTCACATGTTTATCTAGTTCTTTTCCTAGTCTTGACTCCTTGAGATATGTCACCTATGATTTGTTCTTGTGGATGATCTTTTGCATATCTCCAGCTCCTAGGCAAATCATTATGCTGAATTTCTTGTCTTTATAAGTTTTCTAGATGTGGACCTATAGTTTTTCCTCTAGATGAGCCTTCCTCATTGTTCTTGCTGTCATTTAGGCTCATTTCATCCTTATGCTTTTCTAAATTTTCTAAATTTTGAACTTCATTTTCAAAATTAATTAATTCGTCTAAAACTATATGGACAGATTCTTCAACACTTAATGTCCTTTTGTTAAAGACTCTATATGCTTTGGAGTTCATGGCATATCCCAAGAATATTGTTTCATCACTTTTATGTCACGACCCAATTCCCAGGCCATGACCGGCGCAAGGACCTAATGAGCATAGCTCACTAAGCCAAAGCAAGCCTATTTTCACTTATTTTATTCCACATATACTCGTGTGAGGCATCCACACGTAATGCACCCAGTGTGCATACAAAGCCAATTAACAATAGCATTATCAACATTAATATACATGCACGATACCAGTCATGTATTTAACAATTTACATTGCTCACACATTTACATTCATACCAGTCAGATATAAACTTTGACAATGTACATTACATGTACATTACATGTACATTACATGTACATAACCACCTTACAAAAGCCCATGACTTCCAGCGGAGACAATTACAGTAAATGGGACTACTACCGAATGCCAAACACATACCCAGGAGATGCACTATGGGGACACCTCGATCCAGGGTCCAACAGGCTCCTGATCTGAAAACATGAATTTTTGAAAACGTGAGTACAATACTCAGTGAGTGAATATTAGAAGGGAACAAGCAATATTAGCCAGGACATTTGATAACCATGATGCACTTGTTAGAAACAAGACAGTTTTTGATCTAACTAATATTTAAACCTTTTCCACTTACCCCGGGATTTATTCTAGCTAGATAGCAAAATCGATAATTTTCACTGCAGCTGGAAGGCATTCTTGCTGCAACGAAGAGTAATCATTACCCATCGCAAAACGAGGGTTTCACTTAACCGTATGAGGGTTTCATATTAAACCCTTTTTCCACAATTTAAAACAATTCATAGACCATACAATCACACATATATTCACAAATACATAAGCAATCATATACACTACTAAATATTCACTATCCTTAGTGGAAAAACATTTATTAGGGAACTTGGCAAGCAGTATCACTCAGCTTTGCCGCCAAGTACCTGGGCGAACATCATTTGGTAAGGGGTATCACTCAACATCCCTTCCAAGCTCATGGGCAGAAATCAATTGGTAAGGGGTATCACTCAGCATCCCTTCCAAGTTTCCGGGCGAGAATTTCTCGATGAGGGGTATCACTCAGCATCCCTCTTTACACACCATTACAGACATGTGCATTACCCATTCCACACGTGCAGAATTACATCAAATTCACATATGTGACAACATGTTATAAGAACACATAATTTCATGCCTTCAAGCATATCACATAATTTCATCACATAAAATCATTTTTATCAAGGGCTTGCTCCCGACACGTATTTTTAAAAACTTTGGATAAATCATTTAATTATCCATTTCAATACAATGTGCATTTCCCCAAATTATTTTGACATGCAAGTTCACTCACCGTCTCACAAATCCGGATGCACTCGGATTAATAGTCCTCAATCACGATTCCTTTGCCTTTCTCGGACTTCTCACCACCTTAACACAGAATAAAATTAAGAAATTTACTATATTGCTCCCAAACTAATATAAACTAATTTAAATTGCTAACGTATGATACGCAAAGGCAAAAATGCGTCCGATTATCGCTTTAACGCGGTATTGCCTAATTTCGACCGATTACCCGATTAATCGGCTATTATGTCCAATTTGATTCCAAATTGATCCATTCTTTTTCTAATACCTTAATTCACCACAAACCATTTAATTAATGCCAATTTCAGCATTCAACCTTTTCCATTTCTTTATGGAAAAATTCGGCCAATACAGTGCATTAGCACTGAAAATTTTTCTACTACATTTTTCACTTGAATTTGTCATTTTCTAATTTCTTTCATTTCAAATGAAATCATTTCATTTGAAATGAACCAATTTCCTCATGCATTCTCCACCCTAGGTTCGGCCTAATGAAGAACAACCATGAGATTCAATTTCTTTCTTCCATTTTTGTTCATAATCATGCTTAACTACCTCTAAACACTAGCATAGTCTAAATTCAATCCAATCCAACATCAAATCCTTATTCATACCCATTTTTCAGAATTCCTTTCATCATGATATCTCAATATTCAAGCATGGAAATCAAGAACAAAAGCATAGGTAAGCTAGGGTTAGAGTAAATCTAAAGAAAAGTTACCTTTATTTTGCTTGAATCTTGGAAAACACTTGAAATCTATGGATTTTTGTCTAGGTTTTTATGGTTTTCCCTTTGTTCTTCTTTTCTTCCCTTCAATCGGTTTTTGTCCAGAATTTAGAGAGAGAAAATGAGGGTTAAGGCTGATTTTTATGGCCTTTATAATAAAATAAACAAGTTGCCACATGGCATTATGCCATTGGCTCATTTTCTTTACTTTTTGACTTTTCTTCTCATTCTTTTTCCACCACTTGATTAATCAAGTCAAAATCTGATCCAAAGATGATCATAGCTGGAAAAATTTATTCTGGTGGTGGAAAATTACGGTTTTGCCCCCGAGATGGTAAAAATTACGATTTTGCCCTTATACTCCGAAATGTATCGAAATTTCATTATTTTCACTGTCCAACCTCAAATAACACTAATATTAATCCATATTAACCAAATGGGACAAAATCCTTTCAAAAAAATTCACGTTTAGTACTCCGGTGGTAAAATTACTATTTTCCCTTGTACTCCAAAAATATCGAAAATCACAATTTTACACTGCTAAAAATCATTTTATAATCCCATAATCATAACTGTGTTTCATAAAATTATATTTGATCTAATGTGATCAAATCTTGGCTAAAAATCTCCATTAAATCATCAAATGGGAAAATGACCATTTTGTCCTTAACCGGTCAATTTTCCCGATTGACTCCAAATTGGACCTTAAACTCCGAATCACTATTCTGAGCTATTCTGTGGGTTTCAGAATTTTGAATTTCCTCTTAGAATTTCTATTTAAACTAGTTCAAGGCTCGATTTAACTTAGTTGTACTACTCGGTACAATATTGTCTTTTAATCGAGCCTGACAGGGTCTCACATTTTAGCATCAAACTTTCCTAATGGTTGTTTTCCATTATTTAAAACAAAGCATTTGCAGCCACAGCTCCTAAGGTGAGAGATATTTGGTTTTCTTCCTTTGTATAGCTCAGAAGGAGTATTTGAGATTATAGCTCTAATTGAAACTCTATTAAAAATATAAGCTACAGTGTTTACAGCTTCAGCCCAAAAGTACTTTGGAATATTGTTCTCACAAAGCATAGTCCTAGCCATTTCTAGCCATTTCTTCCAAGGTTCTGTTTTTCCTTTCCGCAACTCCATTTTGTTGGGGTGTCCTACGTGCAGAAAAATTGTGTTCCAACCCCTTTTCATTAAAAAACTTTTCAAACTCATCATTTTCAAACTCTCCTTCATGGTCACTCCTAATGCTAACAATAGCCATACCTTTTTCCTTCTCAACTTTCTTATAATAGCTTATGAATGTTGGTAAAGCTTCATTCTTATGAGCAAAGAAATGAACCCAAGTAAACCTAGAGAAGTCATAAACTATTACAAAGCCATAAGATTTTCCACCTAAACTAGTTGTGCTTATTGGACCAAATAGATCAATGTGCAGCATTTCAAGAGGTCTAGATGTTGATACGACATTCTTAGTTTTGAAAGAAGTTCTAAGTTATTTTCATAGTTGACAAGCTTCACACATCCTATCATTCTCAAACTTTAGAGTAAGCATTCCAACCACTAGATTTTTCTTAATCAGCTTTGACATGGTGTTCAAACTTACATGTCCTAATCTCCTATGCCACAACCAACTATCATTTCCAGTATTTGCTACTAAACATATTTCACTACTCATCTCAAGATCTTCAAGAAAGACAACATACATATTTTTCAATATTTTTCCTATGAAGGTGATTTGTTTGTTCCTATATTTATTACTTCACATTTGTTGGAGTCAAAACAAACTTTAAATCGCTTATCACATAGCTAACTAATGCTTAACAAATTATGCGTCAAGCCTTTGACAAGCAACACATGACTGATTTGGGTGTGAGAGTTCTTACTAACCGTACCTATCCCTTGGATTCTACCTTTTGAATCATCACCAAAGGATACAGTGCCTCCCTTTTCTCTTGTACAACTGAGTAAACAACATTTCATCCCTTGTCATGTGCCGTGAGTAGCCACTATCCATGTACCAAGGCTACTTCCTCTTGAGTTGAGCTTTTGAACATGTCTCTTTTAGGTGCAGCTCAACCTACAAAGCAATTGTTTAGTTCTTCTTGATAGGTACCCATACCTCGATGGGTCTTTGAGTGTTAGTGGCAATATAAGAACCTTTTGGCACTCAAATTTTTTTAGTTTTTTGTATCCCTTTATCCTTAAAACAGTCATAAGATAAATGACCATGTTTTTCACAATAATAGCTTCTAAATGATGCATTGCAACAATTTTTTCTAACATAAGGGTTTTTCTTTAATGTATCATTTTTCAAACACTTAAGAGTTGTATTCTCATCAAAAGATTTTTACAAAGCTTGAGATTTATTTTCCAGCTCCACTTTCATAATTTCAAAATCTATTTTTGAGTGTTCTAACTCAATTTGTAAAAGATTTTTTTGCTTAAAAACAGAGTTATAGTCATATTTTATCTTTTTCAAGAAAAAAAACCTTTTTCTTTAAGGATTTACATTTTGAAAACAGATTTTCAAATTCATCGCACAAGCTGTCATACTCATCTTGTAAATCATTCATCGAAATATCACAAGGTAATGAGCATACCTTTGTTTTATCATCTAGAGCCATTAAGCAAATGTTTGCTCTTTCATCTAAACTTTCACCATCAACTTCAGTGCTTGAAGAGTCATTGTCTGACCATGCTGCTGCTACCATTGCCTTTTTTGACTTCTTATTCTTCATTGGTGTCTCATTTTTCAGCAATAGACATTCAGATTTGAAGTGTCCTAGCTTTTTACACTCAAAGCAAATTAATTCTTCTTTTTTACTGGAGTCATTTTTATTTCTCTTCCATGAAAGACTTTGATCTTTTTTGAATCCTTTTCTTGTTATTCTTCGGTTCCTTTTGCCTACCAGTTTTTTGAATTTTCTTGCAACAAGTGCCAACTCTTCTAGCTCTTCCTCAAAGATGCTAGCTTTAAGTGCTATGTTCTTCTTCTTTTCTTTTACTTCCATTTTATCTTCTTCTTCTTCTTCCTTAAGCTTCGGCTCATGTGTAAGGAGAGAACCACATATTTCATCAAGTCTAATAACATTCAAATCCTTGGCCTCTCAAATAGCATTCACTTTAGGTTTCTAATTCTTTGGTAGGCTCTAAGGAGTCTTTTAACTATCTCATGCTCAAGTATTGGTTTTCCTAGCTGACTCAATTTGTTTGTGATATTTGTGAACCTATCTAGCATGCTGCTGATGTCTTCACCAGGCTCCATTTTGAATATCTCATAATTGTGTGTTAAGAGGGCTATCTTGGACTCTTTTACTTGAGAAGTCCCATCATGAATTATCCTCAACTTGTCCCACACTTGCTTTGTTGTTGAACAGCTTGACACTTTGTTGAATTCAGTGGGGGTCAAGGCATAATGCAAGGTGTTGATGGCCTTAAAGTTGGTTTGAACTTTCTTAGTTTCAGCTTCGGTCTATTCAAACCTTGGCTTAGACATCAACTCATTTGTGACAACATTCAATGTTAAGGGAATAAAAGGTCCATCAGTTATGACGTCTCACATTTCATAGTCTATAGCTCTAATGTATATCGACATTTTAGTGCTCCAATAAGGGTAATTAGAGCCATCAATTAGAGGTGGTATATTTGTAGATTGCCCCTCAGTCACAACAGATTTTTGAAGAGCCATTGGATCCTTCCTAAGGGTGTTAGACCTTAAAAATAGAGAACTAGCTCTGATACCACTTGTTGGTCCCTATAAAATGTGCTAAAGGGGGGGTAAATAGCACAATTCGCCTCTTTAGCTAAATTAGAAACTAATCTTAAAAGTAAAGAAAGTAAAACAAAGAAGACAATACACAAGGATTTAGAGTGGTTCAGTCCAAGGCCTACATCCATTACCTTGATTATCCAACTAAGGATTTTCATCAAAATTCACTAACAAACGATGGAATTACTAAGCTCCCACCAAGCTTTTACAATGGTTTTTACCAGGCTCAATCATAACCTTTACAATGGTTTTTCAAAGGTTCAACCAAAACCCAATACCTAACTTTTCAAGGCTTAGTTAGAACTTTCACTCTTGCAAGCAACCTATCTTGAAACAATCACTTAGAGTGAATCCCTCACTCTAAGAATACAAAAAAAAAAGGTAGAGAGAGATTACCTATTGATCACACAGTTGATCTAAATGGTACAAGGTTAAGTGCTGAAAACAATTACAAATGATTGGCATTTGAGTGTAGTGAAGTACAAAGATGATTTTCTAAGTTTTCTGCTCTTTCTTTGCTTGAATATGTTGAAATCTCTCAAAAAGCTTCAAAAGATTGTATCCTAACCATTAAAAGGTCCTTTTATACTTGAAAAAACAAGTTTGATGGTAGTTTGACTGTTTATGACTGTTGAAAATAATTTGGAGTTGATCTTAGCCGTTAATCTGTCTTGTAATACTTTGGTTCAAATTGTAGACAGAGAACTCTTAGTCGACTAACATTTTTCTTGGTTGACTAAGTTGGTTTTGTCTTTTGGTCACAATTCTGGCAAAGAGCACTTAGTTGACTAACTCATTTTCTTGGTCGACTAAGTTGTTTCTGTTTCTCAATATGCTTCAGCTTGCCATTGCTCCAATTTGAATTTTAGCCAACCAGTCTTCTTCATTATACAACTAACATGCTTCCTTTTTGTTAACCAATCATGTTCTTAGTTCATATTAACTTTTAATGTACACATTTGAAGGATTGATATATCATTTGCCTACATATCTTTATCCTGCACACTTGGGTAAAAACATTAGGCACAAATGACATGGGAATGTTTTATTATCATCAAAACTAATAGAGCCAAAAAAAATAAAATAATAAAATAACTAAAAACAGCTAAATCCGATCCTAAATCTAGTTTAACTTAAGCTAATTAGGTATTTAATGTCCCATTATAATGCATGTTGAATTATTTTAATTCAAGTCATTTGAGCTCATTTTTATGTCAAAAGTTCTAATTTGAGGAATCGCTAATTTAGTTTTTATTTTGAAGGTTCTCAAGTGCATAAAGGTTCGTGGAGGTGAAATGTGTATAGATGACTTAGTGTAGAATTTTCTGGGTATGATGTGGTATTTTAGGTATAACTCATACTACAAAATTTCAATTGATGAGATCTTAATGCCACTGGAAAGATAAGAGGAAGGGGTACAACTTTGCTGCTTTTCATGTTGCCTATTTCTAATTAGAACATAATTGAAATCCTTGTTGAAATGGAAGTATTGCACCAAGATACCAAAATAAAGATAGTAGAGTTTAGGGTTGCGGTTTTCATGAATGAGAGGACGACAAGCAGTAATTCTAAAGGATTAGGACCAAGAACAAAGCAAGAAAGCAAGAGATATCAAGAGAGTTTCAAAATCAAAAGCCTCAATCATTAGTTTTTTTCTCTACTTTTGTGTTTCTCTTATTTTTTTTGACTTAGATCCATGGCTAAATTTCTTTGGAATATGTTTTATTTGAATATTTGAGCTAAGATTGATTTCTAAGATTATGGTGGATTTCAACATGTAGTTTGAATATTAGTTTCTCTTTTATTTATCACGAATGGGTTTAGTTTTGCTTATTCAAATATGTTTTTAATGCTTTTAAATGCCTAATCAACTATTAATTGATTTGTGAATCTAATTGAGACTCGACAAAGAGATCTTAGATTGGACTAAGATTTGAATAGTGTATGTACCTATCACTTAGGTGATCTGATTTGTGATTTGGGTGCACATACATTAATTGCCATACATAGTCAAATTAGAACACTATCTTAATGAGCTTTATGTAATTGATTCCTTAGACATATAGTTCATCCAATTAAGTTACATATTTGTGTAAGCATCTCGACAAAGACTTGTATGTAGTTTTGGATTCTAGGTTAGTAAACTCACCCAGGAAGGTAAATAATAAGAGAAGCTAATATCAGATGAAATATTAAATAAACCCATAATCCTAGGTTTTAGTCTATTGCCTTTCTCAAGTAATTTTGATTTCTGTTAATTAATTTAGTGTTGCTTTAATTTCATTTTAATTAATTTTTTAAAAATTTTAGTTACTTAAATAAGATTAATTTTTCAAAAATTTAGTACTTAGTGAAGATTTATGAACAAATCTCTATGGGAACAATACTCTACTTGATCACTATATTACTTGTTTGTGATAAAGTATACTTACGTGAGAAATCAACAACAAGGTTTTATTTAAATATTTTCGCCTGTCAAGTTGGCGACCTGGGTTTGATCCCCAGCAACGGTGCCAAAAGCTTATTGTCGATTTTATACATGTAAGTATACGTATCGAACAAGTAATATAGACAGTAAGTCCACAATCATATCCTATAAAAAGTTGTTCCTCAATCTTCACTGAATACTAAAATTATGATAAACTACTCTTATTCGAGTAATTAATTTAAAAAAATTAATTAAAATTGAATTAATTAATGGAAACTAAAAATTTCACTTGAGAAAGGTAACATATTAAAACCTAAGATTATGGGTTCATTCAATACTTCATCTGATGCTAACTTCTCTTATTATTTATATTCACGAATGGTTTTACTAACCTAGAATCCAAAGCCAGGTACAAGTCTCCATTAAGATGCTTGCATGAAAACCTAACTTAATTGGGTCACTATATGTCTATAGTAATCAATTAAATAAGGTTCATTAAGCTATGTTTTAATTTGGTTATGTATGGCAATTGGCGTATGTCTACTCGAATAGCAAATATGATCACTTAAATGACATGAACATATACTGTTCAAATCTTAGTCCAATCTAAAGTCTCTCTGTCGAGTCTCAATTAGATTTATAAATTAGTTAATTGTTAGCTAGACAATCAAAAGCATTTAGAATGGATTTAAATAAGAAAAACTATGCCCATACACAATCAATAAAAGAGAAACTAATATTCTAACTTCATGTTGAAATCCACCTTAATCCTAAAAAATTAGTTTAGCTCATAATATCTAATAAAAACTTCATCCAAAGAAAATTAGCCATTAATCCAAGTCAAAGATTGAAACTTTGTGATATTGATTCTCTTTTAAAATTCTCTTATTTTCTTGCATTGTTTTGGGCTCTTTCTCTAGAGAAATTACTTGCTGCCTTCTCTTAGAAGCCTATGAAAAAGGCTTCTCAAATAGTTTCCAAAAGCCCTAACTTCCAAAATCCCATAAGATGTTTATTTTTGAAAAATTCCACTAGTGTCACAGCTCTCAAGGGTTTTTTCCTGAACTCCACTCTCCTAGTGCAATTCTTCCACATTGACAAAGCTTTCGACCATCTTCTAATTAGAACTGGGTAAAGTGGTAAACATAAAAATTGTAACCCTGTCTCTTGCTTTCCAATGGTCCAAGATTCAAGTCATATGGACTTATGTAGTGAGAGTTATGCTCAAAACATTGAAATATGTGCAAACAGTGCATCAGTCCATTACGCAGCTTTCTTCACCGATTGAAGTTATTTTGGATCCTACTCTTCCTAAAACATAAAAATAAAAAAAAAACATAAAAATAACATTATTAACTTAAAATAAAAATTTAAGCATAAATTGAACTAAACTAATAAATAACTAAAAACACCAAAATTCGATCCTAAATCTAGTCTAACTCAACCTAATTAGGTATTTAATCTCCCATTAAATATATGTATTTGATGCACACATCATTGAACTGAACTCCTACTCCTTCATTAAGCCTTTGAGATCTTCTCCATCTTGTGTTGATTGTTGTATTCTACCTACTTAGAGGCAAACTCCTTGAGCATCACTCTCATCATTATAATCTTTTTTAAAGGTTATACCTTGCCCTTGAAAAAGTAAAGAGCTTAGAAGTGGTTATACCTTAACCCTTGAAACGGTAGTTGTATAGGTTCTACTTGATCCTTGAAAAAGCAAGTGATAAGATTGAAAAAGCAAATGATAGGTTCTACTTGATCCTTGAAAAAGCAAATGTAAGGATGGTGTTTGAGCTATTGAAAAAGCTTTTTGTATAGGTTATACTTCAACCTTGAAAAAGTATTTGATTTAGTGGATTTCTAACGATTTGGTGAACCTAGGGAGAGAACATAAGCATCGAGGCCAAACCTTATAATCTCTTGTGTCTTTTGTGCTCGCTTGATTTTATTTCTTGCTCATCATTTCAAAGCTTTCCAACAAAGGACACTCAAAACTCTTTTTGCTTGATTTCTAAACACTTCTATGTTTGATTTACAAAAGAGTTTTTATCTTGCTAAAAAAAAATTAGATTTTTCAAAGAAATTTCAAATACTTAGTCTACCCCTCTCTTGAGTTTATTCCTTTGAGCTAAAGAATTCTAACAATTTGTACACATCTTTGTATCATTCAAACTTTTTCAACCTTGTACTTAGCAAAATTCACTTTCTTGAAAGAACCTTATGTCTGGTGGCTTGTTAAACAAGTTTGGCTTCAAATTAATACTTAAGGCAAATGAGTTCATCCTTACAAAAGGTGGACTATATCTGAGAAATGGCTATTTGTGTGAAAACATGTTCAATTTTAATATCAATAACAATGCAACTAGTTCTACTTATTGATGATTATTTCAATGTCTTTGATAATAAAGTAGCTTTGTCTAATGTACGGCATAATAAATTAAGTCATGTCCATTACAGAAGAATGAATGAAACGGCTAACTTAGAGTTAATATATAATATTAACAAAAAATGTTGATATGTGGAAAACTTGCATGATCGCTACAATCACAAGAAACTCATTTCCTAGGGTAGAAATAAACTCCAAATTGCTTGCATTTGATACATTCTAATGTTTGTGATATGCATAGTACTCCATTGATTGGTGGAAACAAGTAATTTGTAACATTTATTGATGATTTCTCTATATATTGCCATGTTTATTTATTGCATGCTAAAGATAAAATTATAGAGAACTTTAGGATCTATAAAACTAAAGTTGAATTGCATTGTGAATCATTAATTAAATGTTTACAAAGTAATAGAGGATGCGAATACTATAATCTCAAGTATTTTAAGTCCACTGGTATTATTCACGAGACTATTGCTCCATAGGCGCCAGAACAAAATCGTGTAGTAAAATTTAATAATCAAGTTCTTACAAAAATGGTCAATGCTTTGCTTTTTAATTCTGGTTTGGGAAAGGGATTTTAGGGTGAAGCCTTATTAATGACTTGTCATATACTAAATACAATCCCAAACAAAAAGAGTAAAACTACTCTTTTATGAGCTATGAAAAAGAAAAAAGCCAAACTTTAATTATTTAAGAGTTTGAGAATGTCGAGTCATACTAAAAGTTATAGAATCAAAGAAAATGAAATTAGTTGAAGAAGGAATTGAATGTATATTCATAGGATATGATGAACATAGTAAAACATATCAAGTTAAGGTGTTAGAGCCCAATGATTCATATTCTATTAATACGATTATAGAATTAAGGGATGTAATCTTTGATGAAATAAGATTCAAATTCAATTCCAAGACCCAAAGATCTAGTAACGAAGAGTGATAAAATTTCAGAAAATGGAAAATCAAGTTGTAAGGATTGTTCTCCACTTAATAAAATGGTCCAGAATCCTTGCTAGCTTTTAGAGATCAATCCCTACCATAGAGGGATCACTCCTATACAAAACTAGCCTTTAGACATGAAAATCAAAGGAAACACGGATAGTTTCTTCACCACATGTTCTCCATTGGTGCAAAAGCTTCTTCTAGTATTAAAAGAACCTTTTGGGCACATTTTTGAGGTTAGAAGAGAGAACAAAAACATCATTTGCTTAACTATCAAATCTCATGAAGAAACACGGAAGAAAGAAAGAGAAACTAAGTTAGTGCAAGCTGTTCACATTCTTCTACCAAGCTTTTAAGTTATCTTTGAGCTATATTTTCTTTATACCTTCACTCCTATCATTTATACACATCTTTGTTTCATACTCAAACTCTTCCAACCTTGCACTTACTTAGCAAATTTGCCTTCTAGAGGTATCCTTACTTTTCACCTAGTAGAAGAGGAAAGGTTGTACAAACAAAAAAAAAACCCCCAACCTTCAAAATGTAGTATTTAGAGGTTATGCTTGAACTTTGAAAAAGGCGATGATTATGCTTAAACCTTAAAAAGGCATTGTATTCATTTCTAATCATAAAAGACTGAACTCCTTAGCTTGCTAAGTAAGAAGACGTAGGCACCTCGGGAGAAAGCCAAACTTCTATAAATCGTTTGTGAAATTTTCTCTTTACTCTTCACTATTTACACTTGTGCATTTTATTTTCAGGAGTTTGGAAAATTTGCTTTCAACTTGTTTATTCATTGATTTACTTATTAAATTACTTTTGGCATGATTTGACTACAAACAAACTTGAGAAAGTTTTTTTTGGTTTGCCTTAATTAAAAAGTTGAATTTGAGAAAAAGAATTTTAATATATCTAATTCACCTCCCCCTTCTTAGATATTTTCTCATTATTATTGAGCTAACATTTCTAACACAACCCAACTTAACTGACACAATCAACCCGCTTAACCCAAGTAATTGAACCAAATAAATCGACTTTACAATTGTAATTGAATTTTGATCACCCTTACTTGCTTTATGCGAAACTGTCATAGATGTGAGTATGCAATCAGAAGAGATCATGCATAAAGAGTATGATTGTTTGATTGAAGGCCATTAAATGAGAAGACCTTCTTTAAAAGAATATTTATTGAAAATATTTTTGTAATTAATATATGGTTTTTCTTAAATTTGGTGAAAATATTTAATATATGAAAATGATTTTTTTTTAAAGAAAAGTTTTATTAACCTTAACAATGCCAATAGGTCGATATCTATTAACTGAACTAAACTTTGTTAACTGTTAACAAAATAGAATTGTTTCAATTTAAGTATCTCTATTCTTATTTTTATTAGGTAAATATCATCTTTCCAGTTATTTTTAAACTATACATAAATAGCTACTCCTATTATAACTTTATGAAACATCTACAACACGCATTCAATGAAACAAATTTTATTGAATATTTTCTTCTGAAAATTGTGTTTGTATACAAAAGAAAAACAAAATTCAACAATTATATAGAAAATGTGTAATTTTTTTATATGACAAAATGCATGATTTTACTTCTATATAGATTAATTATAGTACAAATGAAGTTACATTACTTTTACGTTTTCCTTTTGCTTTATAACAATATTTCAAAAAACAAAGTATAAATATTGAAAAGCAAATAGTAAAAACATTAACTAAACAGAGCCTAAATAAAATAAATACTGCTCCCAAACCTAAATTTCTCATGTTAAGTGCCACGTAACTAGTTTCATCCATATTCCATTGAAATTCTAATGATTTATTGATGGATAGATGGATTTAGAATAAATTCAAAAGGTCATGGATGAAAATATCAAATTTATCAAGTCACAAATGAAAATGACAAAAATTGAAAAAGAAATTAAAGATTGATGATTCAATTTACTCAAACGTTGCTATAATCTAGCCACCAATATCAATTTAAGACAAACTTATATAATTGAATGATAATGGTTTGGCTAGAAAAATAAAAAGTGACCTAAAGTCCTTAAATATTTAAATAAATGAAGATAAAAGAAACTCGTTCTGTAATTAGACTTTGAAAATATCTTAAGCTTTATTTATTCTTAGTTACATTTTAACATGCATACCATATTGAGATGAGTTATGAACCCCTTCATAATGCCGAAGCTCCATTATGTCAATGATACTAATGCTTAAAGAGAGATTTACAAAAATATAAATTCTTTTTGTTACATTGGGAGGTTGAATATTGAAATTAAATATGTATTCAGACACATAAAAATAAAAAAAAATTAAATTTGAAGTCAATAAAAATAAATACTAAAGAGGTTAATTGCTACTTGTCATTTGTTTGATGCAATTTGAACCCTTAATTTATATGTGAGTATGGAGAAACTTTGTGGGTGTGCTTGCCTTAAAAGAATAGTAAATATAAAGTGAGTTAATTCGGTTTAATTGACTTAAAATTTTTTTAACTGAACCAACCAGATTTAATTGACCTAATCAACCCCTTAAATGAATTAACAGTTTTAACTAAGTTAACTGAACCAGAATAATCTACTTTTATTGGTTAAGTCGGTTTTAACTAGCTTTTACTCACCCTTACTCGATTTATGCGAAACTGTCATAGATGGGAGAATTTAATCATAAGAAATTAAGCATAAAGAGTATGACTGTTTGATAGATGGCCATTTTTAAATGAAAAGAACCTTCAATAAAAGAATTTTTATTGAAATATTTTTGTCATTAATATATGGTTTTACTGAAATTTGGTGAAAATATTTTCTTAAATGAAAAAAATACTTATTTAAAAAAATTTTATTAACCTTAACAAGGCCTATAGATATCCGTCAACTGGATTGAACTTTTATTAATTGTTCACAAAATAAAATTATTTGAATTCAAGTATCTCTATTCCTTTTTTTATTATTATTTGAAAACTATCATCTTTGCAGTTATTTAAAAGCTATACATATAATTAGTCCATTATGACATTATGAACCATCTACAACACATATTTATTGAAATAAACTTTATTTAAAGTTTTCTTTAGATAAATGTGTTTGGATACAAAAGCAAAAACAAAAAAATGAACAATTATGATATAATTGTTTTATATGAAAAGGAGCATGATTTTACTTCTACAAAGAGTAATTATATTACAACTAAAGTTACATTACTTTTACATTTAATAGTAAAAACATTAACTAAATAGAGCCTAAATAACATAAATAGTGTCAAGCCTAGTCCTAAAATGTCTGTTATGACATTTATATATTTGACATTATGCCTACATATTAAAATATCTCAGAAAAATTGATAAAAGCTGGTATTGTAGTTAGAAGTATAACTAAGTCGATTTATACCTCGAACTAATTAAAATAGGGATTTTAAGGTGAAATTGAAAATTTCACAATCCAGAGATGACTTAAAATGATGATTCGAAGTTCGAGGGCCGATTTGGAGTCAATCGAAAAAATTGATCGATTAAGGGCAAAATGGTCATTTTGTCACTCAAAATTTAAATTTGGTTATTTGATGAAAATTTTAATCAAGATTAATCATTTGAAGTATAACATGAGGTTTAGCAGTGAAAATTTTTAATTTTCGATATTTTTGGAGCACAAGGGTAAAACGGTAATTTTACCACTTGAGGATAAAATGAAAATTTTTAGAAAAGATTTTGGCCCCATTTAACTAAGATTGATCAATTGGAGTGTAATTTGAGGTTGAAAAGTGAAAAAAAATGTAATTCTGGTACTTTCGGAGTATAAGGATAAAATCATAATTTTGCCACTCCGGGGGCAAAACGGTAAATTTTCACCCCCAACACTAGTCAAATTTGTGGATTTTATTTATTGTGAGAACGGATAAATATGGTATAAAGATGTGGTGGAGAAATAAAGTGAAAAAGTCAAATAATTAAAATTTTGGACCAATCACATAAGGCCACATGTCAAGTTTTATTATTTTAATATTTTCCTTATAAAAATCAGTCCATAAACCCCATTTTCTCTCACCATATTCGGCCAAAGGGAACAAAAGCAAGAGGAAAGGAAGAACAAAGGAAGAAACAAAAACCTAGGTGGAAAAATCAAGGAGAAAGTGTGAAAATCCAAGGAATTAAGCTAGGTAAGGCGAAATTTCTTTAATTTTCGTTGAGAACTACACTACCCATGCATTATTTCTTTATTTCCATGGATGAATGACATGTTTTCATGAGGAATTAGGGGCTGGCCGAATGGGTATGGAGAGGATTTGATGATGGAAATGGCTTGATTTTGAGTTATGTTGGTGTTTAAAGATAGTTAATCATGTTTAGAAGCAAAACAACAAGAAAAAAATTCATTTTCCCCATTATTCTTCATTGGCCGAATCTTCCTTGATGTGTGTGGGTGATGGATTGATCTTGTTTCAAGAGAAAATGGTTAGGAAATGATCAATTATGGTGAGGAAATTAAGTAGGAAAAATCACAGTGTTAGTACACTGTAATGGCCGAATTTTTCCATGAAGAAATGGAAGGGTTTTGCTGCTGAAATTAATGTTATTTGAATGGTGTTTGGTGAATTGAGGTATTAGAAAAGACATAGAGCAATTTGGAGCTAAATTGGACGCGTTAGTAATTTAATCGGGGGATAGGCCGAATTAGGTCAACACTGCGTTTAAGCGGTTAACCAAGCATTCCATGCATTCATATAGAAATTGGGTTAATTTTATACCTAATTAGCACAAATATAGTAATTAAATTATTATGCAATTTGTCAAGGTGTGAGCCCTCTAGTAAAGGTAAGAAAATCGCACTCGAGGATTTATAGTCGGAATACCCGAAATTTGATTTTCGAAAAATGTGAGTAAACTCACTATCGTCTTAATTATCTAGAGTAGTTTTTATTAAATTTTGAAATTTTATGGTAAAATGGGTTTAAATGGTAAATTGTTATGCTTTATGAATAAATGTGATTTTATAAAATGATTTTATGAATTTTTCAGAAATTAATTGATGATTTTGGAAAATAGAGTAATTGGATATTGTTTATTGTTGTATTATAAATTGTGTTAAAACTTTAATGGTTTATGATAATATATGAGCATGAATGGCTAAACTAATTTTTGTGTTAGAATTACAAGTATTGTGTTTTTAGTCTTAAGAGTCTAGGTTTCAACAAATTGCCATGTCATGCAGTTGCAATTTTATAAATAAGGTGGTAGATAAAATAATCCATAATCCCTGCAGTGGAGGTTCTGTGGACCAGCTTATAAGAGGGGGCACAAAATCATATATACATTACCTCGATCGGAGAGTCGTGTGTGGGGTATCTCTGGAGGTAAAGATTTGAGTGCACTTCACATGGACTATCACGTGAAACTGAGACTCAGCCAACGCCAAGGAATGGCTAGATTTTAAAATGTGAAAATATATTTATGTGTGTACTACACTAAATAGCCTTGGTAGTCTCGGTCAGATGCTTCAGCCGAGGTACCATTGAGAATGATTTTGGCACAAGCCATATTAAATATTAATTATTCGAGTAAAATAATTCTATTTTGCTCGATAGAATATTTTATTTGTCTTTACTCGATCGTAATGAGTTGAGATAAAGTGAAATGTGATACAAAGAATGAGTTTGAATTTATCTCCATTTACTTGACTTTAGATAATTTAGCTGGTATCTGTTTACTCACTGAGATTTTATAATCTCACCCCCTCTTTTCCACACCTTATAGGCTCGAAGTTATTTGTAGATAGCAGACCTGGTAGAGAGTCACTTGTGGAGTTGCACTCCTTGAGACCGTAAGTGCACTGCTTTCAATACATTTGGTCAGTCGGGGGCCCATGTGTCATTGTAAAGTAATATTATGTTTTGGTTATCTACATTATAATATGTATGAATATATTTTACTTTTACGTCCCAAAAATTATTTACTGATATTTCTATAAAAATTGTTTTATAAGAAATTAGAATAGTTTTTTAAATATTTTTATTATATTCAAATAATCATAATTTTAATTTAAAAGAACGTTTTAGATATCTAAATTTAATTTTTATTACGACATATGCGTTTTCCATTCGTCTATTGCAATTTTGGTCAGATTCGAAAATTTTGAAGAAAAATGACCAAAATGCCCTTGTGAGGTGAAAATTATTTTTTTACTGTTTTGAATTAAAAAAAGTTTAAAATCCTTTAGAAATGATGTTTGATAATGATTGCTCACAAAGGAGGTAAGAAAACTGATACAAAAGCCTTGCGGGGTTTCGATCAGTATTCAAGATATGAATACTTATCGGGACGTCGCAGCAGTTGTCACGGACCTAATGAGGAGTGCCGAATCATGACAAATAGTGCTCCCAAACCTAAATTTCCTACATTTATGTTTACAAAGCATCACATGACAAATTTCATCCATATTTTATTGAAATTCTAATGATGGATTCATATTTTACAATAAATTCAAAAAGTTGTGGATGAAAAAAATCAAAATTTTCCGATAACAAATGAAAATAAAAAAATTAAAATAGAAATTGAAGAATAATGATTCAATTTGCTGTTTTCTGCTTGTGTGGTGGGATTTGTTTTCTCTCCCAACGCTGGTCTCATCTTTCTCAGGATTTTTCTCTTTGTTTAATTTCCGTAGCTTTGTTCAATGCCTCTGGCTGAACTCTTTGTATTTGCTTGATGTGATTAATATAAATCCTTTCCGGCTGAGCAAAAAATAAAATAAAATTCTGAAGCTCCATTATGTCATTGATACTAATGCTTAAAAAAAGATTTATAAAAATTTAATTTTTTTTTTTACATTGAGAAGTTGAATATTGGTATGAAATATATATTCATGCACATAAAAATAAAAAAATGAAATCTGAAATCAACAAAAAATAAAATACTAAAGAGATTAATTGCTATTTGTCATTTGTTTGATGCAATTTGAACCTTTAATTTACATGTGAGTATGGAGAAGTTTTGTGAATGAAATACATGCAAGACTTGCGTTCAAAAAATAGTAAATATTAAGTGAGTTAATTCGGTTTAACTAACTTAAAAATTTTTTCACCGAACCAACCGAATCTAACTAATCTAATCAACCCCTTAAATAAATTAACAGTTTTAACTGAGTTAACTGAACTAGAATAATCACCTTTTGTTGGTTAAGTTGGTTTTAACTGACTTTTATCCACCCTTACCCGATTTATGCAAAACTGTCATAGATGTGAGAATGCAATCATAACAGATTAAGCGTAAAGAGAGTGACTATTTGATAGAAGGCAATTTTTAAATGAAAAATCCTTCTATAAAAGAATTTTTGTTGAAATATTTTTTGTAATTAATATATGGTTGTTCTTAAATTTGATGAAAATATTTTCTTAAATGAAAACAGTGTTTTTTTTAAAAAAATTTTATTAACCTTAACAAGGCCTATAGATATCCGTTAACTGAATTGAACTTTTATTAACTGTTCACAAAATAAAATTATTTGAATTCAAGTATCTCTATTTCTTTTTTTATTTGAAAATTATCATCTTTTCAGTTATTTAAAAACTATACATATAATTAGTCCATTATGATATTATGAACTATCTACAACACATGTTTATTGAAATAAACTTTATTTAAAGTTTTCTTCAGATAAATGTGTTTGGATACGAAAGCAAAAATAAAAGAAAGAGTAATTATAATATAATTGTTTTATATGAAAAGGTGCATGATTTTACTTCTACATAGATTAATTATATTACAAATAACGTTGCATTACTTTTACATTTAATAGTAAAAACATTAACTAAATAGAGTCTAAATAGCATAAATAGTGCTCCCAAACCTAAATTTGCCACATTTATGTTTACAAAGTGTCAGATGACAAATTTCATCCATGTTTCATCGAAATTCTAATGATGGATTGATGGTTAAAAATAAAATAAAAAAGTTATGGATGAAAAAAATCAAAATTTTCCAATAACAAATGAAATAAAAAAAATTAAAATAGAAATTGAAGAATAATGATTCAATTTACTCAAAAATTGATATAATCTAGCCAACTATTTAAATTTAAGGTAAAACTTATATAATTGAATGATAATGGTTTAACTAGCAAAATAAGGGTTGACATAAAGCCGTTACTTTCTGTAAATAATGAAGAGAAAAAGCTTGTTTTGTAATTAGACTTTGAAAATATCTCAAGCTTGATTTTTTCTTAGTTATATTTATCATGCATACATTGCATCCATCCATAAGAGATATGTTCTGAACCACTTCATAATTAACAGATGTAAGAATTTAACATTGGATAATATATAGAACCATATTAAATAGATAAGTTTAAATATTAAAAAACACCCATAAACTATTTCACTTAAAAAAAAAGATTGTATTGTTTTTTTTTTTTTTATTGCTCAATCAAGTCAAGTTTATTTCATTGATTCATGTAACAAAATGCAACTTGACAAGGCCAAGGATGATTAGACCATCTGATCGCTACAATGGTCCAATTACAAC
This sequence comes from Theobroma grandiflorum, assembly GCA_036013995.1. NCBI lineage: Eukaryota > Viridiplantae > Streptophyta > Magnoliopsida > Malvales > Malvaceae > Theobroma > Theobroma grandiflorum. Next base: position 4,889,830 of record CP142127.1, read on the forward strand.
ACTTAAACATTACAGAAACAAACGCCTACGCCACACAAATATTTCGGCCATACGACCGTCGAAGCATCAAACAGAAACTAACGCATTACCAAGCAACACAACACCTAACAACATATAGAAATGATTGAGCAGAACTACAATTAACATTAAGGCAGATCAAATAAGATTGTCATAATCATTACCACCAAGCATAAACCATGTCCTACCACCTGTCAACTCCAAACATGTCCTTTTATTTGTTAAGGGATGAAGTTCGCATTCTACTTTAAGAACTCATCCACTATTGTTAAAGTTTTCTCTAGCACTTCCTTCATCCATTCATCCTCAGCATCCTTGCCGCATTTCTCATGCACGGATGTCGCATCAATTCGGTGCATTTTCCACCCGAGTTCCTCCCTTAGCCGTTGAATCTTTCGAAATTGAGAATCTACCAACTTACAAGTGTTAACTTTAATTTCTTCAATTGCATGAGCCAGTTTCTCGTTTTTGGTAAAATCATCAATGTTTGTGTCCTTCTCAAGCATAAAGTAGTCGTGCATCTCTGGAGCCCCAATAGCCCGTCGAATTCCTTTGGTATAATCAACTTCGGGAACAAACATCCCCCGAACTTCCTCCACCAAACCTGCTTCAACCATTTCATCAACTCGGTTTGCTACTCGCTTGTACAATACAGACTTGGAGACGTCTAACCAGATGAAGCAACATTCAAAATTGTCTTGGAACTTAAATTTTGGATCCTCCACCAATGTCTCTAAATAAGAATTTGACCCTCCGGCAATAATGGGGAGTCGTCCTTTCTTGGAAATAATATCAATGTTTTGCAATGCATGGCGACAAAAGTCATCGACAGTGAAGTCTTTGTTGGGATCAACAAACCCTATCATGTGATGTGGTATACCACGACCCTCGGCCTCTGTTATTTTGTTAGTGATGATATCCAAACCTTCATAAACTTGTATTTTATCCGAGTTGATGATTTCGCCCGAGAAATAGGTTGCGAGGTCAATGGAAAGTTTGGATTTACCGGTAGCTGTTGCACCCATCACGAAAATGACCTTTGTCTTGTTCTTTTGCTTTTGAGTAGAACCAACAGAATTCGTGGCCAAGGTACTGCAATAAGAGTAAGAAAATTATTTTTTTGCGCTTGCAGAATTGGGTTATGCAATAAAAGATAATCGCTTTTATATTATAAATTACATCTTATCTATCGCATGATAGAAATGAAGTCAAATGAGAGTTGAAAACGGAAATATTGCTATTCATTACAAGAAGTATTAAACTTGATAATTAATAACTTGGGTAGGTAGTAGGTTTGTTCGTTTTTATTGTTTACCTTTCTTAAAACAATCTAGAATAAGTTAAGAAAAATGAGACTAATAACAGTTAAAATGACATAATCTTCCACATCTGTACCAGAAATGGGATTCTTATTTTTCATTAATTTTCTACAAACCAGAAGTGATAAGAAATGGAATTGATAGTGTTGATGTAAGGCTTCAAGTAATTTAGCTACTCTTAACATATAAAACTTAAGGTTGTAATGATCACATAATATAGATCCAAAAGGATGATGGTTTCAATAATAGTTGAGTCAAGTGAACTACAAAATAAAGTTTAATCATGAATTAGGCATGGGAATTCACCTGCTTGTTGAAGCTTTTTCTGTCCCACTTTTCTCAAAATTAGCCTTACGCATTATCACGCTCTACATCAAACAAATAATAAAATATATAAAATTCTCCCGAAAGAAAATAAAATATAAACATTATAAACATAATAAACATATTAAAAGATGAATAGTTGTGTAGAATTTAAAAAATAGATCAGGCCTTCCCAAAAAAAAGAATTTACCACGCTCATTTCACAAAAATATGAAGGAAGGAGTTAGTCATCTACCTTCAAGATGAAAACTAGTGAAAGAAGAACAATTAAGCTTAGAAGCCATGCCATTTGCGACTTTGCAAAGCAAATCCCAACGTTAAGAACAGTTTGAACAAAAGTGGAGGAAGCAAGTTTAACGGATGAGAGACTAACTTAAGAAAATATTGATACTTGGCCTTACAATTTGAACATTTTTATAGAGGCTAATCTTTCATCGAATTTATTATTTACAACAAATTACCATAACTGCATATACTAGAAAATAGAAAGATTTGCAAAGATGGTATATAATCATCTGTACAATAAGTTTCCATGTATATATCTTGAACATGAATTGTCATAACATTTGTATATGGATATAGCATGTATAATTAGCTAGCTACCATATCTGTAAATCATTTATTGGTATATTTTCAAAATGAAAGAATACGTCTTTTCATATGAAAGGTTGGAAAGACATACCAATTGAAAGGTTATGTCACATAATGTGATTATTGGATTGTAGGTGGTTTTTCGCATGAAAGGTTATGTCTCTTTATAAAGTAGCATTTAGATAGCACCTTTAAATACAAAAGTTACGAGACAATTGAAAAACACCACTACTCAGAAGTTATGAAATGAACAGTTGTTTTCTCATTTTGTGACTCAAAGGTTATGTCTTATGGTATGAATGGTTGTCCTTTCATAAGGTAATTATTGGAACAATGTTTTTATCCAAAAGTTATGTTTTGTAAAATGTAAAGACGTGTTTAAGATATAGAAGTGCCTTAATGAAAGGATTATGTTTTTAAAGAAAAGACATTTGCAAGTTAATATAAAGGACTTGTTGGTAACCATTTTGACATACAACAAAACAAGCAAGACAATGACAGAAAAGCAAGAATAAAGGATGTGTTATGAATTGAATGAAAATTAAAAAAAAAACATAAAAACTTTGGGTTCCCACCGTTTACCAAAAGTGTCCAAACTCTTTATAATCAACTTACCTTAGAAAGTAAACTCTAAGGTTAAACAACTTTGCAACCTTCAGGTGTGTTTAACGGTTTACTCTCGTAAATGTAGGATGAAGTTAGACATCGACTTCATTGTATCCCAAGGCTATTCGCATAATTTCCTTTTTGCGTAGCCAGTGGTGGGGCTAAATAATTCTTAAATATAACATTTACAAAGGTACACCTTGAAGTCAATTTTACTAGTTCCGTCAAATTCAAAATAAAACCCATTTGCACCAACAATTTTAATACTTATATTCGTGTGGTTGGAATTTAACAAAATGACTTCCCTAAAAGAGATGGCTACCAATATTTTGAAGTTAGACTAATCTAAAGGAGGAAACTTTATTTGTTAGCAAAAAAATATGCACTTTATCCTTACAACTTTTAAAGTCATCTATGTTCTAGATACACCAAGATCGGAAGAAAAAAGTGAAGAAGAATTTGTGAACCCAACTCATTTAAGGCAAAAATGGGAAAATGACAACTACATATGCATGGGACACATTTTTGATAGAATGTAGAATGGATTGTTCGATGCATGCTAGAATGGAGCTAGTGCAAAACAACTATTGGACAAGAAGGAGGCAAGATACATGACTTGGATGCAAATAGAAAAGAAATTTACAATTAGTTGTTTCAATAACTATAAAATAGTTAATGATCATTTTATTATGGATCAACTTCATGAGCTTGAAAGCATTCTAAATAGCTTTAAGCAATATGATCTTAACATGGATGAAGCTATTATTGTGTCTTTTATAGTTGACAAACTTCCTCCTCCATGGAGAGATAATAAGAAAACCCTAAAGCATAAGAAATAGGAGATGTCTCTTGAGGACCCTGGTAATCATCTTTGAATAGAAGAATATTATCGCAAACTAGGTGAAGTCAATCAAGATTAGAAGGATAAAGATCCTTAAGTAAAGAATCTTGAGTTGACAAAGGTCCATGTGATGGAACACAAACCATCGAACAAGTTGATTTCATACAAAAGCAAATATTTTGTCAATATGAATGACAAAAATCATAAAATCTAAAAAAAGAGAAGTGGTCCATGTTTCTATTACAATAAACTTGGACATATCAAGGCAAAATGTAAACTTTTGAAAAACAAAATACAAGGTGCGAGCCATGGTTGCCAAGGCCAATCTTCTCTAAGATGATAGAGCGTAGTACTTGTGCAACAAAGCATATATGCAAGGATAAGAATTTCTTAAAGTCCTTAGAAGTTGTTAGTAATGGAATAGTGTTGTGCATGGGAAATTCCTTCACTACACAAGTGAAAGGAAAAGGCATCGTGCAACTCATGTTTACTTTTGGAAAAGTTGTTATACTAAATGATGCCTATTATGTATCAAAAGTTAGAAAGAACATTATGTCTGATGGCTTGTTAAATTAGTTTGGCTTTAAATTAGTATTTGAAGTGGATGAGTTCATCTTTACAAAAAGTGGACTATATGTGGGAAGTGGCTATTTGTGTGAAAACATGTTCAAGCTTAATATCAATAATAATGCTTCTAGTTCTACTTATATTGATGACTATTTCGATGTTTCTAATAGTAATGTAGCATTGTCTAATCTATGGCATAATAGATTAGATCATCTCCATTATAGAAGAATGCATGATATGGCTAATTTAGAGTTAATATCTAATATTGACAAAAAGAAGTTGATATGTGCAAAACTTGCATGGTCGCTAAAATCACAAGAAGCTTATTTCCTAAGGTAGAAAGAAACTCCAAATTGCTTGCATTAATACATTCTAATGTTTGTGACATGTATAGTAATTTATCTATCAGTGAAAAGAAATAATTCGTAACATTTATAGATGACTTCTCTAGTTATTACCATGTTTATTTATTGCATGCTAAAGATGAAATTATGGAGAAATTTAAGATCTACAAAAGTGAAGTTGAATTGCATTGTGAATCGTTTGTTAAATATTTACACAGTGATAAAGGTGGTGAACAGTTCTATCATCAATGGGGACTTTAGAAATTGGAACTCTCTTATTATTCGAAAGGGTAAAGAAAATTCTTGAATTGAGAAAAATCTTAGGGATTTCATCTCAAGGTGATAAAAAGGAAATTCTAGAAAAGTTAGCCCAGTTAGAGTATATTGATGCTCACCAATTTCTCTAAGTTCATGTGCCTTATTTTATGCTTCTATTTCCTACCTGTATATATCTCTCTTTATGAAATATTGTGGTGGTTTTTTCATTGTTCTAACCATTATGTTGGTTGCAATTTGGAAGAAATAAAATTTGGTAGTGATATTATTTTGTCTTATATCATTGATTGACCTCCATGAAGTTGGCACACTTTTTTTTTATGGCAGTGATCTTGATCTTTTTGGAATTAAGATATTTACTCCCAAGTTGCACAAATTTCTAATGTAACACTGATCTGCTTCAAGTATATATTTTTCTACAACTTTATTATCTTTTCAGCTTTTATATGCTCATTGAATATCAACACTGTGAGAAGCCTCTGTTTGAATCTAAAAGGACTTGGTAGGTGAGTATTCCTGCCTGTCACGCTGGTGACCCAGGTTCAATCCCCAACAATAGTGTCAAAAACTTGTTTTTTAATTTTCTACTCACGGAAATATACGTATCGCAAAAATAGTATAATGGCAAATAGAATATCGATCCCACAAATAATTGTTTTAAAACTTTTACCAAGTATTAAAATTAACACAATTTAATTTTATTCGAATGATCAAAAAGCAAATACTTATTTAAACTACAATTAACAAAATTAATTATCAAGAATAAAAATCAAAGTAGAAATAAAATCTTATAAAAATCAATAGAAATAAGCATAAGATTATAATATCCCTCACACTTCATCTAAATCTTACTTCCTTTCCTTAACTTATTTCAATGGATTGAATTGCTAACCTAGAGTTCCTCAATTATTTATAAGGGATTCCTGACTCATCTTATAAAAATATCTATTTTAACCAAATAATTGTATCCTTATGTGAATTGAAATTAAAACAGATTCATTAAATTCATGTTCTAATTATGGCTACATATGGCATATAGGTATATACTTATCCTATACACAAATCAATTAATATGATCATATGCTATTCTAATCTTAGCCTACACTAAACTCCTTTTCCCTAGTTTTGTTTAAGTTTCTAAATCAAATTAATTGGTAGCTAAGCAATTAAAAGCATTAAGAATAAATTGGAATAAACAATTCAATGCTAGTGAAAATAAGCAAGAAAGAGATTAAAATTCAAATTACATGTTTATTTGATTGCAATCCAAGAAAAATAAAATTAGCTACTCATAATTGCAAAGATAATTAAAAACATATGAAATTTAACCATTAAGAGTAACAAGAAAAATAAAAGTTAAGGAAGAAAACAAAACAAATATATGCAACCTTGCTCTTTAAGCTTCAGCCTCAACTCTTAACTTCTTGAATCTCTTAGGGTTGTTCCCTTAACTTCTCCTAAAGCACTCTTTAAACACTAAAAATCTTGACCTAAAATTCCTTAAATTAACCATAGTTTAATCGAATTACTCAACTTGTGGGCTGAGAAGTGTTACGAGGCCTAAACATTACATATCATCCTTTAAATTGCCTTTCCCATAGCATTACACTCAGTTATATTCCATCATGATGTTCTCCATCTTTGAGATAGAACATGGCAATGTGGTCTTCATGACAATTGTAGCTATGTCTCTTAGGTTTCCAATGGCTCAAAAAGTGCATCATTTGGACATTTGGAATTAGAGTTATGATCAAAATATTGAAGCACGTACAAGCAGGATTTTGGGTCCTTCAAACACCTTTCTTTCCAAAATTAAGCTTATTCTTTTAAATCCTACAAACACATAAAAACTAATAAATAATAGCCAAATTAAATTAAAATAACTTAAAAAAACTAATTATAAAAACAACTAAAAATAACTAAATTTTAATTGAAATTTAAGGACTTAACTATTATTTAAGAACAAAATGAGACTAAAATAATTCTATAAAATAGAATTATCACTATATAAAAACTTGCATGGTCAAGCAATTCATATACACCCATAAGGTGGAAATGGTCTTGATTCAAGGAACAAAAATGAGGGACTGTTATGAGAAAATCATAGAAAAGCTCTAGCATTTTGACAACCTTGAATGGAGATTCTCCACTGCTAATGGTAATTTTGGAGGTTTTTTGTTGGTGTGGAACAAGTCAAAATTCAACGAAAGTGATTGAATAATTAGAGATATATTTGTACCAATGAAAGAACTTGGATGTCATTGGGGTTCGAAAGTGTTATTGTCAATGTTTATGCCCTTTAAGTATTGAGGGAAGAATTCTACTTTGGGAGGAACTTCTTTCACTAGAAGGTGAACTTCAAGGAAACTAGTGTTGTGTTGGTGACTTTAACTCAAACAAAACGCTGATGAAAGGAAAGGATCCAAACAAAAGGGAGGAGATGTTAACAGTTTTGAATTAGCAAACTAAACACTATAAAGGCAAACGTTCACATGGTTTGGTCTTGATGCCAAGAAAAGTTGTCCTTTCCTATCTCAACAAAATGGATCATGAAATTCCAAAATCTTTACCAAAGAGGCCTGAAACAGTTTATCTTAAACCATTGCCCTTTTTCGTTGATCTTTAGTAGCGAAAAATTGGAATGCAATGAATATGCAAGAAAAAAAGTCCAAGCTTTTGATTATGGGTTAAACTTAATATATTAAAAATCTCTCTTAAACAATATAGAAGTCTTTAGTAATGTTGACTGCAAGATTGCTACCCTTGAAGAGCAAATTGATGATCTTGATAAAATTGGTAACAACGAGGACTTATCCAATGATAAGATCTCTTTGAAAAAGGACACCGTCAAGAAATTTAGAGAATGTATAGGAATAAGGAGTTGATTTGGAGGCAAAAGTCATGCATATTGTGGATTAAGAAATGTGACCAAAATAAAAATTATTTTCAATGTAAAGTTAAGGCACAAGCATGCACTAATTACATGAAAGGTATTAGATAGAATGGTGTTTGGCTCTTATATCCCAAGGAAGTATGGGAAGCAATGTTTAAGTGCTTTAATGGATTAGAAACTAACAGTTCAGCTCAGTGTTTCATGGCCTTAACCTCAAGAATATCAACCATACCGATGCAGTAAACCTTGAAACATTTATCACCATCGAAGAATTAAAAAGAGTTGTTTAAGAGTGCAGGGTTCTAAGGCATTAGGACTTGATGGCTTCAATTTTAATTTTTTTTTAAAAAAAAGTCTTGAAATTTGTTGGGAAATATATTTTGGAGTTTGTGTTGGATTCCATGGCCTCAAGTAGATTAGAGATAGGATTGAATTTTTCTTTCTTTACGCTAATCTTGAAAGTCTCAAACCATTCCTCTTTCAAAGAGTATAGGCTTATTTGCCTCATTAACTTCCTTTATAAAATCCTAGCCAAGCTCTTGGCCAATAGAGTTAAGATGGTAGTGAAACAAGTGGTGAGTGACTCTCAAAGTGCCTTTCATTAGAGGTTGTTAGATTATGGACAGTATTTTCCTCACAAATAAAGTGATTCATAACATGAAAAAAAAAGAAACAGAATGATAGGGCATTTTTTTTTAAGCTAGACTTTAAAAAGCCATTTGATTGTGTTGATTAGGGCTTTTTTCTTTTTGTGATGGAGAGTATGGGTTTCGAAGATAATTGGAAGCATTGAATCTTCAAGTGCATTTCAACAATTTTTAGGTGGTCTTGGTTAATGGTTCCATTACTTCAGAATTCTCCACAAAGAGAGGTATACAATAAATTGATTTGCTTTCTCCTTTTCTCTTTGTTATGGTTGTTGAATCCCTTCACTTACTCTTCTCTAGAGCTGATAATCTCAATGTTTACAGTGGCATATCTATCTCTGAATTTGGAAGAAAAATTCCACACCTACAATTTGTCAATGACATGATTGTCTTTATGCAAAGTGACCCTTAATATGCAACTAATATACGTTGATTTCTTAAATGCTTTGAGTTGGCATTGAAGCTTATAATCAAATTTTTAATAAGTCATGTTTATATTTAATCAGGATTGATCTTAAAGAAAGTGAAGTTATGGCCAAAGTGCTAAGATGTGAAGTGAGAACCTTTCCTTTCACATATCTTGGTGTGTCACTTGGATTCAACCCAAGAAGCCCCAAAACATGGGGCTTAATAGTTAACAAGTTTATAAGCAAGATTGCTCTTTGGCAACGAAAGTATTTATCTTTTGGCTAATCAACTCATTGTTTAACTCCTTACCAGTGTATTTTCTCTCAATCTTCCAAGCCCCAAAAGGTGTTCTAAAAATATTTGAACAACTTAGAAGAAATTTTCAATGGGAAAGAGACTTAAACTGTAGAAAGATGGAAATTGTGGAATAGAGTGTAGTTTGTCAATTGAAATTTATGGGTGACTTAGGCATCTTAAATCTTTTCTCTAAACTTCTTATTTCTATCGGAAAGTGATGGTGGTAGTATGGTGTGGAAGAAAATGCCCTCTAACTAAGGTTGATTTTTGAAAAATATGGGAGCGGCTACCTAAAATATCTACCATTTATGCAACAAACTAGCAAGACATTTTTATTAATTGCTAACTGAAGAAGTCTTGAAAATAGCTCATTTAAAGGCCTAGCCTTTACCCAAACATCATGTCAAAATATGATATTTTCACCATTACCCAAAAACTCAATGATACCACGTATTTATAGCAAAACTAAGAATCCTTTCCATAATGTGTAGACTTAGAATATCCCTCCAAACTTTTGAGATCTTATCTATAAACACTACATTTTGTTTGAGGTCAATTTTTTTTCATAAATTTTAGGAATAATTCAAGATAAGTCATTTGTTTGCTCAATCATCAAGAGATTCATTAAAAAAAAAAGAATTCGTGGAAAATAAGATACCTTTATCAGTCATGCGAGAAAGGCAACATAACTCATGAGAGGAAATCTAGAGATGGAGAAAGGGATTGTTCATTGCCTCTGTGGATAATTTGTTACCTAGAACTAACTGAAAAGATATCAACGAGATATTTGACCAATTTAGAGTGGTCGTGGATATTTTCTTTCCTAGAGGTTATGGCAACAAGGCGATTAACTATGCTTTTGTGAAATACAGAGATGTCAATGAACTTAAGAAAGCCATTGACATGGGACATGGATGCATTGTAGATAGTAGAAGTCTTATGGTCAAGGAAGCAAATTAAAGAGGGGTGGAGAGTTCTAGAGGGAGATGAAAGGCCCCTCATATAGCTAAGATATTGCATTGGGGTCGATAAGTTAGAAAATAGGTCATTTTAGAGGCCAACCTATCTAAGAAAGAAACAATCAATGCTGGTGCAACAAAGGTAGGATGAGAGATTGAAACAGAGGGCAATGTAAAGGGCATTAATGGTGTTTTAAAGAAGGTGAATTTAAAGTTCACGTCCTAAATGAGGAATTTTTCTAGCTAAAAAAAATGTGCGATGGGGGTTCTTAAAAAAGCCTCATTTAAAAGGGCATAATCAGGACTGTTTTACTAGGGCATTTCTATAAACATAAACCGAAAAAGGGTCTTTTTATCCTAGTGGACTTTCAAAATGAGGAAACCAGGCAAGCTCTTTTATAGGATTATCGAGAAATGTTTCATATCTAGTTTAAGGATATTACACCATACAAATGTAATGGTCACTAAAGAGAATTCTTTGTTTAGGTTAGGGTGGAGGAGCTCTCTGTTTACTTATGGCACCTGAATGTTTTTTAACCTATAGGCAATAAATAGGGAAAGTTTGTGCAGATTAATCAGGTCATAATGGAAAGAAGATGGTTTGACTATGGCAGGTTACTGGTTAAGGTCCCAAGTTGAAGTTGTATACCCAAAAAAAAAAAAATGAGATAAGTATGGGAAGGAGATCCTTCTCTATCAAAGTCACAATAACTGAGGTTGAAAAAGTTGAACTGAAAAATTAAGTGATGAAGGGGAATGCAAAAATTATTTGCTCAGATTGGATGGAAGTTGACGTTTATTGCCTAACTAGTCACTTGTATGGAAAGACTGATCGAAATAGGTCCAACAATGAAACCTTCGATAGCCAGTCAAACTTCAGAGGGGTGATAAATGCTTCAAATTCAAAAAAAAAAATATCAATTCTAGCCATTCAATTTCCTTAGGGTGTGATGTAAACGATACTCAATTTGGCCATGCAAGTTTGGATAAGGAAATGGAGGAGTACAAGTTTTTTCATAAGTTTGACTTCCTATAAGAAATTAAAAAAGAAAAGGTGATAGTAAAAAGACCTATAAGAAAATAAAGAGTGATGCTAGAAAGAGATGATGGGGTGTAAGATCCTAAAGTGAGAAAAACCATGGTACAAGGCTAGAGACAGGTAAAGTAGACTGAAAGGCACTAAAACTAAAAGAAAGATAATCCTATACCAAGGGATGAAGTCACTAGTGCTAAGGAAAGAGCCCATGAGGGGAAAGTAAAGACCCAAAAAAATACTAGGAAGAAAGTGACTTTAATAATTGAATCCTTTGTGAGAAAAGAGGCTAACCTAAAAAACTCTTAAAGTTGAGGAGCCCAAAGTGGGAAAAAAACCAAGTTAAGTACAAAGGACCTGAAAACCTCAGTCTCAAAGCCTAAGCTTGTGTTGAAAATAAGGGTTCTTAACTCTCGTTAGGACAATGTCTTCAAACAATGGAACGTAGTGGTAAAGGAAAATAGTGTTTAGGGAACAGAGAAGATAGAAAGAGGCCTTCTAAGACCTCATAAGAGCCCTCAGATAATCAGTCAGACATGAGAGTTAGGAAAGTCATTGAGGCGACTCTAAACAACTATGCTAGAGGGGCAGATAGTGAGTAGGGAAAAAAAGGTGAAAGAAGTAAATTGCCCCACCTACCTCTCTGTCATGGAAAAAGGTTAGTGTTGCAAGCCTAAGATGCCACTTGGGGGATCTGGTCAAAATAGGGAAAAGCAAGATAAAGAAGAAAAACGGTAGAGGCAAAGACATGACTTATGATGACGATCCCACCTAGAGTAAAAGCTTAATTAAAGAAGCATCAGAGTTAGATGCTAGGGATAAAAAGAGATCAACAAGATTGAAAGCTAAAACCTAAGCCAAGAAATGCTCAAATAACCTAAGATCCAGCAAAGTTATTATTAAGAAAAGGTTTGGTCGTACAGTAAGAAAATCGAGGGTCTTTATGGCCCGAAAAAGGAAGATATATCGTGGTAAAGCCTTTGCTCAACTATAAGAAGATAAACAAAGAATTTTGTTAAGGGAGGGGAATGTTATCTTATATAGGGATATTAGAAATAGGAATAGAGAATTGAGCAAGGAGACTTAGGCAGCCTGTGAGACCTTGTCAAGCTCGATTAAAAGACGATATTGTACCGAGTGGTACAACTAAGTCAAATTCAAGCCTTGAACTAGTTCAAATAGAAATTCTAAGAGGAATTTGAAAATTCTAAAACCCACATAATGACTTAGAATGGTGATTTGGAGTTCGAGGTTTAATTTGGAGTCAATCGAGAAAATTGACCGGTTAGGGACAAAACGATCATTTTGCCATTTAAGGATAAAATGGAGATTTTTAGAAAAGATTTGATCACATTTGACCAAGAATAATTATATGAAATATAATATGATTATTGGAGTATAAAATGAAGTTTAGCAGTGAAAAATTATGATTCTCGATATTTTTGGAGCATAAGGGTAAAATGGTAATTTTACCACTAAAGGACCAAATGGGAATTTTTAGAAAAAATTTTGGCCTCATTTGATTAATATTGATCAATTAAAGTGTTAATTGAGGTTGAAAAGTGAAAAAAAATGTAATTTCGGTACATTTCGGAGTATATGGGCAAAATCGTAATTTTTCTACCTCGGGGGTAAATCGGTAACTTTTTCACCTCAACACTTGTCAAGACCAAGAGAGTTTATTTGTGGTAGGATTGGATAAATACAAGAATAATTGTGGTGGAAAATTCAATAGAAAAAGTCAAATAATGAAAATAATGGACCAATGGCTTTATGCCATGCATCAAGCCTTAGTATTTTAATATTAAAGCATAAAAATCAGCCCATAAAACCCATTTTCTCTCACCATATTCGGCCTAAACAACCAGCAACAAGAACAAAGGAAGAACAAAGGGGAAAAACAAAAATTTGGCCAAGAAATCAAGGGATTTCAAGGATTTTTCAAAGATCAAGCAACATAAAGGTAAAATTTCTTTAGTTTTGCTTGATACTTAGCCTACCCATGCTTTATTCCTTATTTTCCATGGTTGAATATTGAGTTATCATGATGAATTCAATTCTGAAAAATGGGTATGGAAGAGAAATTGATGTTGGATTTGCTTGATTTTGGACTATGTTGATGTTTAGAGGTAATTAACCATGTTTAGAAGCAAAACCACAGGAAAAATATTCATTTTCCCATGAATCTTCAATAGCCGAATCTTGCTTGATGCGTATTGATGATGGATTGGTTTTGATTCAAGTAAAATGGTTAAGAAATGATGATTTATGGTGAAAAAACCAAATAGGAAAAATTTTGATATTTTTGCACCATTATTGGTCGAAAATTTCAAGAAGAAAAGTAAAGATGAATTTGCTGAATTTTAAGTTAATTGACTTGAAATTGGTGATATAAAATATTAGAAAAGAAATGGAATTAATTGGAGCTAAATCGAACGCGTGTATCGATTTATCGGGTAAAAGACTAAAATAGGCCAATATGGTGTTTAAGCAAAATTTAGACATTTTGCATTCTATATTCCGCATTAATGTAGAGTCTAGGTTAGTTTATTATAATTTAGCATCAATATAGTAATTAAATTATTGTGTGATTTGTCAAGATGGCGAATCCTTCGGTAAGGGCAAGGAAATTACACCAGAGGATTGGTGATCGGAGTCCTCTGAATTCGATTCCCAAAAACTGTGAGCGAACTTGCATTTCAAATTGTTTTGGGAAATGTACATGTATTGAGATGAAATATCTGAATGATTTTCTCCAAATTCTTAAAATACATGCCAAGGAACAAGCCCTTGATAAAAATGTTTTGATGTGGTGAATTGTGATATTCATAAAGGCATTAAATCATGTGACCCTATAATATGCTGCTATATATGTGTATATGTGTGATATGTATTGGCAAATAATATTGTGTGATAATTATAACCGTACATGTGCATGATGTGAGGGAACACATGCCGGTGATGATGGGTACGGATATATGGAGGATGGTATTACCTGTGCACGATGTGGGAGGATGCACACGATAACTCCAGCTATGTGCGCGATGTGGGGGTTGCACATGAGCTGGTGAGATAGTGGTGATATTTGTGTTCATCTATGTGTGTATATGTGTGAAATTGAGTACTCCTTCATTGTAAATTAATTTGAATTGAGGGAAAGGGTTTGATATTGAATTGAAATAAAATGGTTTTGTTCCAAGTGTGTGCATCATGGTTTTAAAATCCTTCTTGGATATTATTGCTTGTTCCCACTAATGTTCGCTCACTAAGTTTCGTACTCATAGTTTTAAAAATTCATGTTTTCAGATCAGGAGACTGTCAAACCCTAGATCGAGGAGTCCCCGTAGTGTGTCTCCTAGGTTGAAGATGGGCATTCAGTAGCAACTTTTTCCTTTTATTGTAAATTCTCTGCTGGAAGTCATGGGCTTTTTATATTGTGATTATGTACATGTAATGTACATTGTCAAATTTTATGTTTGACCGATATGTATGTGCATATTTTATCTATAATGCCATTGTGAGTTGACTTTGTGCACACTAGGTGCGATGTGTGTGGATGTCTTAGTCAAGGAGACGTCTAGTAAAAAAAAAATAGGCTTGGTGGGCTATACCTATTAGGCCCTTGCGGCGGTCATGGCCCGGGAATTGGGTTGTGACACAGCCCTAGAGGTCAGTCAGAGATTAAGGTCAAAGCTCAACGAGTAGCAGTAGAAATTGGTAAAGGAAATAACAGAAATGAAGGTTGAAGAAGCTAATTGACAAGATCGGGTGAGTTGAGTGATTTTGCTATGTTTATGTTTTGTGTTCTTTTATTGCTTATGAATATGTTAACGTGGAACATTAAAGGTATGTGTCGAGGTGAAAAAAAAAGTAGTGAGGGAATTGATTACAAGCACGAAGCCAAATATGGTTTTTCTACAAGAAACCAAACTAACTAAAGTAAGAAATAATTTGTATGAAGCAATTTCGGCAAAGGACAGAGCTCATGGGCTATTGGTTGTAGCAGAAGGCAGGTCTGGGGGGTTTTTTAGTGTATGGCAAGAATAGTTTTTTAACTTGAAAGAGAAAAAATGTAAGAAATATTACAATGTGATTATTGAAAAGATAAAAAGGGTCAAGAAATGCTATGCCATTGGAAACATCTATGCTTCGAATGATGAAAATGAGAAAAGTTTATGGCTAAAGCCGTTGTAGGTCATTTAGAGTGTTGATGAATAATGGTGTCTTTGTGGGGATTTTAATAAGATGTTGTTTGAAGAAATAAAAATTGGTAGAACTAAAAACAGGAAAAGTATGGCCCAATTTCAAGAATTTATTGGTGACTCAAGATTAATTGATCTTCCTTTTAGTTACGAATAGGTTTACTTGGTGTAGTAGGAGAGAAAATCTTATTTTCAACAGACTAGATTATTTCCTCATCAATCTTGACTAGGCTTTCATGTTTAATGAACTGGTGCAGAAGTGATAACCATGCTCAATATCATATCATAACCCAATTTATTTTAGCAACCAAGCAATAAGGTTTGTGCAGTGAGGTCCCAAGCCCTTTAAGTTCTTTAATTTAGTTAAAAGATAAAAGCTTTAAGGAAATGGTCAAATTGAATGGGAATGTCACAAGGAATGATAATAGTGGTGGATCAAGTATTTAGGTGGGATTGAGAAATCTAAAGCCATTTATCCAAAATTGGGCATCTAGTAAGTTTGATGGAATTACGCAAAAAATTAAAGCCCTGAAAGGGGAAATTCATGAGCTATATTCAAATTGGCAAAAGGAAAGAGATGATTTCCAAGACAAGTAGTTGATTTTGGGAAAAAATACAAAGCTATGAAATGCGTATAGGAAAAAGGAGCGAACATGGAGGTAGAAATCTATAACTAAATGTGTAGCTGAAAGGGACTGAAACATTAAATATTTTTAATCAATGGCCTCGATAAGGAAAAGGGCCAATGCTATCCATGCTATTTATGCGCATAACCTGACTATGGAAAACCTAACAAAAATTAAGAATGTAGTTTTCAATCATTTCCTAAAGCTTTACAAGAAAAGGTTTCTAGCAAGAATGATGATATTAATTGCATATTCTAGCAATTAAAGAGCTCTTCTACTGTAATGCTAGAGGCCTCGTTTACTAAAAATAAGGTGTGGGACAATATATGTAATTGTGTCGGGCAACAAAGCCCTCATGGGTACAACATGAGTTTCTTCAAATGTTAGTGGGTTGTTATTAATGATGATGTTATGAGATTCATGGTGGATTTCCATAGAGATGGAAAGCTACATAAAGGGATCAACACATCCTTTATTACTTTGGTTCTAAAGAAAAACAATCCAAATTAGTTTAATTATTACAGACCAATTAGTCTTGTTAGAAGTGTGTACAAAGTGGCTACCAAGTTATTAGCAAATAGGCTTAAAAAGGTGGTTAGATAGGTCATTGGGCCATACCAATTTGCATTCATTAAAGATAGACAATTGACGGATTGTGTCCTCATTGTAAATGAGATAGTGGATGCGATGAAGAAGAGTGAGCAAGGACGACTGCTCGTGAAGGTCGATTTTATGAAAGCATATGATAGTGTGGACTACGGCTTCTTAGATTTTGCTATGGCTAAAATAGGCTTTAGTGAACTTGGAGAGGGTGGATTAACAAGTGTGTCTCAACGATAACTATCTTAGTTCTAGTTAACAGAAACCTTACCAAACAATTTAAACCACAAAGAAGCCTTCAACAAAAGTGCCCTCTCTCACCCTTTTTATTTAATATTATGGCTAAAGTTTTAAGCATTCTCTTGAAAAAGGCTAAGATAGAACAATTATGCAAAAGAGTGATAGTTGAGAACAATAGGACTAAAATATCCTATCTTTAGAAGGTCGAAGTTGGAGTTACAAAATGTCAAAAGGACTCTTCACTACTTTCAATTAATTTTTATCTTAAGATTAAATTTGCAAAGAATAGCTTGATCGGGGTTGGTGTTAAGCAAGATGTGTTGTAGACATAGGCAGTTGAAATCCCTTATACCGTGAGGGAGCTTCTTGCCTAATATTTGGGGTTGCCATTGGGTGCAAATCCAAGGTCTCTAAGAACTTCGCAACTTGTCTTAGAAAAGTTTGAGAATAGATTGGCTGGCTGGAAATCTAAGCTTCTCTTAATGAGAGGCAGAGTGACATTACTCAAATTAGTTATTATGAGTCTGTCTATATTCTATATGTCCATTTTCCAAATCTAGAAAGATACCAAATATGAACTCAACAAAATATAGAGAAAATTTCTTTAGAGCAACGGTGGTCCTAATAACAAAATGCATTAGGTTGGATGGAATAGAGTGTGTAAATATAAAATTGGTGGGGGGCTTAGCTTAATGGACTTGGAAGTGAAAAATTGAGCACTTCCTAACAACTGGCTATGGAGGTACGGCAACGAGCAACAAAGCGTGTGGAAGGAAATCATTGTAGCAATAAATAGAGGGAGAGATACTGATTTTTTGCCTACGATACCATCATGTTCTAACAGCTCAATTGTATAAAGGAATATTATCTCTCCCTTATCCCCCACAAACGACTATTTCTTGTAGGTTCAGTCAGGTATAGGGTTTACAGTAGGGAACAAGAAACTAATTACTTTTTAGAGTGACGAATGGGTGGAAAGGATAGTCTTTAGGGAAGCTTTTCCTAAAGTCTTTGCTTTAGCCACAACGAAGCATGGTAAGGTGTACGAGTTTGACAGATGGGATAGTGGGAAATGGTGTTGGGAGATAACCCTTAGGAGAAACCTTTTTGAGTGGGAAAAGCAACAGTGGGAAAGTTTTAATGAAACCATTAGAGAGTTAAGTTTGGTGAGGAGTTTCCAAGATAAGATGATTTGGAAGCATGAAACAAATGGGAACTATTTAGCTAAGTCTTTTTGTAAAAGTGTAACCTTTAGTGTGGACTCCAGTAATACCGTTTGGAAGCTAGTTTGGAATAGGTTGGCTCCTTCTAAAGTCAAAGTATTTTGCTAGCAATTGTTGTTAGGGAAAGTGGCTGTAAAGCAAAAGTTTACTAAAAAAGGTATGACCATAGAAGGAAGGGATAGTTGTGTTATCTACAATGAACATATTGAATCTATTGAACATCTTTCTTTATATGCAAAAAAACTTGCAAGTTTGGATACATTGGTATAACCTATGGAATTATTGCTGGATAACACGTGAGGAGGCTAAGACTCCATCTTGGCTTGGAACGATGTCTAAATATTGGAAGAGGACAAAAATATTTAGGCAATGGCTTTTTTTCCTCTCTGCTAGTCCATTTGGCTATTTTGAAATGAGATTTTCTTCAACAGAAAGTCTTGGGACTTGGCTCAAGTTTGTGACCATGTAAAGATATGGTTGGCCTCATGGGTGAAAGCTCAATGGCCTGCCCTTAGCTCACCCACTATTGATCTCTTTAGGAAGCCTCAATGTGAACTAAAGTAACCAAAAGAAATAAACAAAAAGAGTCATTGGAATGGAAAAAACCTTCAAAGGGTTTTTTTAAATTTAATGTCGATGGGACATCCAAAATGAGTCTTAAGGAGGCTGGCATCGAGGAGTCCTCCGAAATGAAGAAGGTGAATTGAAAATCAACTTCTCAAAACTAGTGGGATGTGTCGATGCAAACACCATTAAGATTCTTGCTAGAAAAGAAGCCTTTGTAATATATGTTGCATCGAGGTGGGAAGAAACACATCATTTAATTGTGAAGAGTGACTCCAAAAACGTGACGAAATGGACAACTTGCCTTGATGAAGCCCCATAGAAGGTTAGGAATTGCATTAACCAAATTAAAGTGTTGAAACTCTGAAGTAAGAGTTGGAGCATAATTCACACCTTAAACGAGGCCAACTCTGTGGCAAATACTTTGGCAAAACAGAGGGTTCAAAGGGAAGTTAATATGTTGAATTTGTTTGGTGAATTAAATTGATTTTATTGCACCTTGATTTGGAAGGCTGAACTTTTTGATCTTTTTTTTCTTTGGTGGGACAGCTATGATCTACTTTCTTTACTCTCCATTGGTAGGTGCTTTTGGCATATGTTAAAGATCCATCTCTCACTATGTATAGTCTGTATAATGTCATCTAATCAGTGCAGAGGGATGTGTATAGTTATGAACTTTTGTTGCTTTCGCTTTCCGGAAGTGTGTGATAGAGTTTTTGTGCTTATCATTAACACTTCCCCTTTTTGTAGGGTGGTTCAAGCTTTTATGCCTTTGCCAAATGAATAAAGGTTCTAAACCACTGCTTTTGAATGGCTTCTAGTTATTAATGAGAAGTTGCTTTTCAAAAAAAAAAAGAGAAAGAAAAAGAATACAACACCGTAGTCTTATAAAAATAATGAACCATAAACAAATATGAGAATTGTATTCTCAAAGCAGGGAAAACATCACCCTGCAAAATGAAAAATCCCCACCAAAACAAAACAAAAGTATTTATAAACAAACCATCAAAACAAGCACAAGTATAAGAAACTCTTAAAAGGCCACAAATGAAGAACAAATTTAAAAGCATGAGTGAAAACCTAGATCTAAAATAGTAACAGTCGAGTTAAGTCATTTTTAATAGGTATAATGCTTAAATAAGCACTTAAATTGTTCAAAAAAAATTTAAATAAGCTCTTATTCTTTTATTAACTTTAATCAAGTCCATGTACTTTTATTTTGGATGAAATAGGCTTTTATCACTAATGATTGATTAATTATCATTTGTCATAATGCCACTTATCATTTTATAACTACATGACGCTTTTAATTTGGAAAGTGAAAAATGTCCCATGATCATGTTATCATGAAAATTTATTATATTACGTTATCATTAATTATGATATATCAACATGCCACATCATCATCAATTATGATATATTAACATGCCACGTTAACGCTAAGTGGTATAGAATGATTAATGGCATTTTCACTAAGTCAATCATTAGTTATAAGGCTTTATTTCACTCAAAATAAAAATATTAGGTTTTATTTGGCTAAAAATAAAAATACAAGGGTTTGAATGAACACAATAAAAGTATAAGGGTTTATTTGATTTTTTTTTTGAATAGTTTAGGGGTTTTTTATATATTATGCATTTTTAATAATTTGTCTGATTTCTAGTGTTAAACTTTTTTAGCTTATTTTAGTTAGGTCTTGATTGGGTTGGTAATGGGATTAACAGGCCAATTAGATCTTGGGCTTGACGATCCAAAATGCAATAGATTAAATATTATGAGAAAATACTATAATACAAAAAAATCCAAAAGCAAAAGAAATACAAAAAAATTAAAGATAAAAATTTGAAAAAAAATCTAAAAATCTATTAGAAAAAGGAAACATGAATTGGATCCACCTTTATCTCTTTCTGTCCAATTTTCTTATCTCTAGTTTTTCTTCTATATTCTCATCTCTAATTTCTAGAATTGATATGATTTTCTTATCTCTATTTTTTGAATTGGATAGGATAAAACCCCCTTCCTCTGCTAGCAACGAACACAAAAGAATACACATAAAAAACCACATAATATACAATAAAGAAAAAAAAAGAAATGTTAGGATTTAGGATTTTTTTAAAAGATTTTTAATGTTTGAATTTCTATTTTTTTAATTTTTTGAAGAATAAAGATGTTTTTGGAGCAAATTGGGCTATGGAAAGGAAGAAAGGAAAGAAAGCAAGAAGAAGCTATGATAAGTGGTGGCTAGATCTAGGATTTTAAGACCTTCAGTCTTTTTGAGATTCGAAGAAAATGGGAATAAAGTTTTGGAAAACTATTCTATTAAGGGAAATAAGTGGATGATAGGAATCAAAGAAGGTGTTTTTATCAAAATCTAGGTTTAGGGAGGAATGTATGCATACACTTATGTCTTAAGTGATGTTGGGATATAGTGAGAGAAAGAGGGGAGAGAAAAAGAGAGATTTTATAGTTTGGGTTTTAGGGTAAGTTTTTATACTATAATCAAAAGTTAAAACTATGTTATATTAGTAATATGAAGAAAGAAAAAAAATGAAAAAAGTCAACTAGTCTAGACTCAACTTGCACTACAAAAAAAAGGGCATTATCAATGGAAATTTTTATCGAGTTAAGATTTTGTCAATATATTACTTTACCAGTAAAAATATTGATGGAAATTTTTGTTGATATTCGATCGGCAATAGTATGGTTGACAATGGCAAATCCATTGGTGACGAAAAAATTTTGTCAATAAATTACCAACCAAATAATTCATCAATAATTCAGTCGATAAAGGATCGGATCTGTCGGTCAGTTTGTAATTAGTAATAGGGAAAATCTATCAGTAACTGTTGATGGAAACTTCTTGTCAATAATTTCCGTGGGTAAATTCTCTTTTTTTTTTCTCAAATTAAAACTTAGATTAACAATCTAAGCTTTGGCTTTAATGCAAAAATGGTCTACAAAAGCTAAAGCCATGACCTTCTATAGTGGCTTGAGAGATCATGGCAACCTCAACTTCACATCCAGAAAGCCTTATTTTTTCGAGGTATTTCTCAAAGATGCTATTGAGCATGGAAAACTAGTGCGTAATCTTTTCTCCATTATAAACCATTGTTTTGAGTGTAATTTTAAAATCTACTATATCCCAGGAATATCATTTTCTCAATGTAGAAGATTCTTACCTGTTTCTTGAACTTTTAACATTGTTATTTTCACTTCCCAAAGAAACTCTTTTTTTTGAAGTTGTATGTATTTAGTTGATTTGCAATTGAAACTTCCTCCTATTTGATAGAAGTCGAACTTCAAAACAAACAAGATGAAGTTTCAATTACAAATCAAGCAAATACACACAACTTCAAAACAAACAGTTTCTTTGAGAAGTGAAAATAATAGTGTTTAAGGTCAAGAAAAAGAAAACAACATATAAAAGTCTTTTACATTACGAAAATGATATTGTTGGTATAGCAGACTTTAAAATTACATTCAAAACAATGGTTCATAATGGAGAAAAGATTACTCACTAGTTTTCTATACTCAATAGCATCCCTAAGAAGTACCTTAAAAAATGAAGTTTTCTAAACATAAAGTTAAGGTTGCCATGATCTTTCTGGCCACTATAAAATGCCATAGCTTTAGCTTTTGTAGACCACTTCTCCATTAAAGCCAAAACTTAGATTGTTTTAATCTAAGTTTCAATTTGAGAAAAAAAGAATTTTTAACTCATACATACTACAGAACTTTCAATTGCAAATCAATTCTTTTAATACTCAATCATACATGACCCTCCCTTTGTCCTACAGAACTTTTAATCTATCAAAGGTCGGAGGAGTACATCAAATCAATATAATATTATATAATATTACTTAATTAATTAATCTTGTAGTTACTTATAACACTAAACCCTAAATTCTAACCCTAAATAAATTATTTAATTACCTCATTAACACTTACAAATAAACAAAATTTAAACGAAATTAAAAGAAATTAAATAAAATCAAATCAAAACTTGACAAACCTGATCTTCTCTTATTTCTACCATTTCCATGTTTGCTTTGTTCCCCCATACATGTATTCCTAAAGTACCTATATACTAAAACAATTGGAATCTCCAAATACTTTATGGTACATTTAGAAACATGCAAACTTTATTGTTTTCAACTTTTAAATGAAATATTACTTATTTATACTTCGCCTACTAATCTACATGTATCTTATACAGTGACTTTTCATCATAACTTATTTCATATTATCATTTTACTATATATATCATGTAACAACCACGATTATGCATCTTCATCTATTCGTATTAAACCATTATATATTATATATTTTTATTTCAAAATTTTTATTATCCATTATGACATCACTTCTTATCTTTACTTATCATTAACATTCTTAGTCTTTGCATTATAATTTAACAAAGAGATACTTTGCATTTTACGACAAGAAGTTCATATGCACTGTTATTCCAACCTCAACTAAAAGAAGGATGTCTTTATCAAATCAAGAGCTTCCAGATTAATAACAAGAAAACCTCTTTCAATCTCATTCTTTCAAATGTCATGGGAATGTTTACCAAAAACATTGTCATGCGTTCAATCCAAGAAGATCTCAATCCAAATCTTGTACACTACTTTAGTTTTGCCTCTATTGCTGAACTTAATACTAGAATCGCAACGATGTAATTTTGATAAGTAAGCTAGAATTCTATATTAGCAATTCATGTATTAGTCTTTAATTTTATATTTACTATCAATAGTTAGCCTTACTCTTAATTAATAACATCAACCATCATTCATAGTCATGTTTTTATATACCATCCTCTTGCCAAACTTTAGTGGAGCTTTAAAATTAATGACCATCATTGAAAAAGTCCATTTGCAGAATTGGATAAAGGACGTCAAAAAACATAACCTATATATAGAAAACCTTAGGTATAAAATAACACAAACATATTTTTAAATAATTAAATAATTCTGAATTACATGATTTCTTATCAATAGTTGAATTATTTTGTAATGGCAACAACTTGAAAGTTGTCCTATATGGGGACAAAGCTGAAGCAATCAACCAAGATCGACTTCTTGATGATTTGATTAGACCTATTATTATGCTAGTTGAAATGACAATAAAGAAATACATGAGTAAGAAAATTATACATACCATCGCTTTAATTAATTCATTTCAATCAATTTTTCCTGAGTTTGGCATTGTTTGTAGATATCTTTTACCTTATTTCCTACTCAGCCACCAAAATATATATGGATTTTGACATACCAAAAACTGCACCCTACAAAGAGAGGTGACACTTATATCTAAAACGTTTTACACTACGTTACAAATAGGCCATGACATCATGAGAAACTCCCATGTAGGAATAAAAAAAAAACCATTCAATGTCAAGATTATTGACATGCAAATACTACCCCATGTTGGTGTATTTTCAAAATTAAAGACTTAATTCACATGATGGGGAACTATGTTAGCTCAATAATTATGTTACGAAAAGTGACACAAAGTGTCTATTGAAATAAAGACATGTTTCATGTGATTAGTTATGTCTTTTTGGAAAGTGATGTTGAAAAGACACCAACGGAAAGTTACATGTGAAGAGTTATATTTGTAAAGTAACATGCGAATAGTTACGTGTGAAAAGTTACAAATGTAAAGTAACATGTATGTGGAAAGATATTGTTTCAAGGTATAAATCAAGATATGATTTATGGAATGAAAAGTTACCTTTTCATAAAATGACTATTGAAACAATATCTCTTGCTCAAAAGTTGTGGCGGCAAAAATCATAAGAGATACTTTTTAGACATAAAGCATCTTTATAAAAGGTTGTGTCCTTATAATGTAAAGTTGCTTTTTAGATAAAAGGTGTCTTTTTGAAAAGGTTGTTTCCTTGAAGAAGAGACACATGCTAGCCTATATAAAGGGCTTGTTGTCATCCATTTTGATATATCAAGATTTAGAGAAAAGCAAGTGCGAAGAGCAAGAAAAGTATTGTGTTCTTCTAACACAAATACTAAAGTTTCCACCATCAATAAAAGATTCTGAATTCCTTATTATCATCTTGCTACAGAAAGTTGATTTTAAGGCCAAACGACTTTGCAAAACCTCAGGTGTATCTAGCGGTCTAGTTTCGTAAAGTGCAATACGAATGTTAGACGTTGGCTTCGTTGTATCCTTGAGACTAGTAGCATCATTCCCCTTTGCATACCAAGTGGTGGGGGCGAATTAAGTCTTAAAGATGGATGCCTATTTGAAAAGCTCGCCTTGAAGTCGATTTTGCCTATTCTTGAATTTCTACATAAACTCCTCAACACCAACACCCCACAAGCATTAACACAAGTTGATGAAATCAAGCAATCAACCATAGCATATATCAAAGCAACTGATCCAATCAAAATACAATTGAAAAGAATATACCCCATAGTATTACAAACATAACTATTAATCAAAATATCCTAACAAATCAAACACATTGCAGGATACTAAATACAAATCAGAGCAATAATTGCTGACATTGATTATTCTAATGAAAGGTATTATAACTCCTATAATGAATGTGGATCTACCTTGCAATTTTGTATTGGCAAGTATTGGTGCATAAAACATGAAGAAAAGAACCATTACCAACGTAAGCAAATTAATGACCAGTTATATCTATTATTTCCATGTTATAATAAGCTTACATCTTACACAACAACTATATCACAAAATAACCCATTCACATGTTCACTATCTTTCAATTGTCTATACTAAGACAAAGTTGATTCAAAATCCTCAACTGCCTGATTTTGTTTTCCTCTTCTATTGTCATTTAGTGAGCTGATCAATTCAATCTTTTACTTAGATATCGCATACAACTTATTGTGGAGGATGACACTACATAAATGGAGTTGGTTGCCTTTAGTAAGCTAGTAGAAAAATTAGTTGGTGTGCCTATTACAAAACTTGCAACACTATAAACTATTAGCCGCATGACACTACTTAGACTTGTCAAGTCATTAATCAAGCAAGCAAGGATTTTCACTATTGGGTTAACCACTAGAGCAATCAAGATAGGAATCAGCAATTACAAAATGTATGATTGTCATGAACTGCAAACCTAACAATGGCACGCTCCAGTCTCTACTAGAGCTTCAAGATCAATAACCCCTCTACCAACAATACAATAACCAAAAGAACAACATATGCCATTACCAATCAACAACCAAGTCACTAGAGAACTCTTCCCAGACTCCACATCGAAGATACAACCTAGCCCCAACCAATGCAAATAATCACTCACCAAAAACTCTAAAATCCAGTAAATTAATATATCTTTCCATTTCAAAACCATTGGTGACATTATTACTATTAATCTGCCAAATAAGTTTTTAAATGTTCATGATAAAATCACCTTTGCATATGCATACCAGCTTCATGCATACTAACTATTTCATAACCTAAATAATTTAAACCATTTTCCTCTTGCATTTTCCAACTCAAAAGAATAAAACATATGCTTTCAAATTGATTCATCAATGTCTATCTTGCATTTGTCTTTATGAAGACTCTGAATTTTCAACGTTCATTTAAACTGTGATCTTTCCTCTGCCTATTTACATCATTGGATATGGCTTTGCTCTTCATGTGGAATTTCAATATAGTCTCGTTGTTCAAATATTGCTCACTTTTTAATTTGTTTAATTTACAAAACTAAATCAAACTTCTCATTAACTCATCATCATAAATTTGCAAAAGATCTTTTATCTTGGAATCTGCTTGATTAAACTCTAATATTAACTAATTTTGACCACAAACTAATGCAGTATAGTAATGATCATAAGAATAAATAGGATGTATCACATTACTAACCCAAAATTTTTTTATGATTATATAATAACTTTTTTTTACGTTGCTATATAATTTCATTCATAATTAAACATTTTATTCTTTCCTTTATCCTTAATCAATTGATCTTATTCATTTTTTTTCTATGTAGAGGATCATCCAAAACTAGCCCCTCATCCAAAAAAAATCCCACTACATAGTTATTGCCCACTCTATAGTGAACCTTGAAATTTCACTAAGACTTATGACTCGTGCTAACCCATATTTTTTGTTCACAGGCAACTTGGCAAAATGAATATACTAATGATGATTTTTATATATCACTAATAGCTTTACCATTATAGAAATATGCCAAAACACAACAACAAATGATGTTAATTTTGTTTATGAGCATAATCTTTTTATGAAGTGGTTAGGAAAAAATGTATAAAAATATAAACAAGAATGAAACAATTCTACAATTTGTATTAAAACTAGAAATAGCTTTTATGTATGTTTTTTTTTTTTTTTTGCTCAGCCAAAAATAATTTTCATTAAGATCACTGAAACTACAATGAAGTTAGCCAAAGGCCTAACAAGAAAGAGCATCTGCAGGCAATTGTTGGCAGCCTGTTGTGACAAAAATACTAAAAAAAAGCAACATAGAGAGGGGAACATCATCATAAAAAGAGAACTCAAAAATAAAACTGATAATGGAACATAAAGATAAACAACAAAGTCACCCAGCACCTTACGAGCTCACCACCAAGCAGAGAAGGGAGTAGAAACATCAACACCATACCTGGCTAAGGAGTCAACAAATGAATTACTTTCTCTAAAGACATGAGTGAAGGACACGTTACCAATGGAAAACAACAATGAATCGATTTCATTGAAGATGTGCTATTTATCCCAAAGTCTTCGTTCAACACAGTTAATCTAGGATAGAGCCACCCTTGAATCTAATTCAACAATTAAATGGGAGGAAGAATAAGAGGAGGCCAAAAAAAGGCGAAGAGCATGCAAGATGGCCATCAATTCCGCATAATTAGAATCACATAAACCGAGTGGAATGAAGAACAATCCTATAACAAAATCGTTGGAGTTGCGCAAAACCGCACCACAGCCAGCGGGTCCTAACTAACCTCTGGTTGATCCGTCGACATTGAATTTGAGCTCACCAATGGGAGGTGGTGACCATGAAACGCTAGGTCGAAGGTGGAAAGGGATTCTTTGACACGAGCAATTTCATGGATTAGACCACCAACCAATTTCGTTAATGGCATCATCGCCTTCACATGCTTTGATCCAAAACATGGAGCACAACTTAATGAAAAAATGATTTAGAGACCATCCCAAACCTTGGAATTAAAGAAGAATTCATTACGTGCGAGCCATATTGACCACAAAGTCATGCCGCAAATGATCATCTACTTTTTAGAGACATTACCACCAAACGGACAAAGTGACCAAGCTTGAATAAAGTCGAGAATGGTGGAAGGGACACACCAATCAACACCCTACTATTAAAAAACAAGACCCTAAATAAGCCAACTGAAGTTACATGTGAGAAAGATGTACGAACAAGTCTCCTCAACAATATTGCACCAAACACACCGCAACTAATCAACATTGAAATAGACACCATGAGAAAGAAGAAAAGCCTTTGTAAGAATTGCATTGAGGACTGCAAGCCACAGGAAGCACTGAACTTTAGGAGGGATAGATAACTTCCATAAAGATTGAAACCATACCTTATGATGATCATCAGAAGCATTTAGCCTAGAACAAAAAGTTTTCACAGAGAAGTTCCCTTGGGGGTTATGCTTCCATACAAGTTTGTCCTTCTTGCCCAGCACAAGAACAACAGAAGAAAGTTTATGCAAAAGTTCCTCATAGTCAAACTTTTCCTAAGAAAAAAGTGCTCGTATGAAATTAATAAACCATGACCCATTAAACTTGGCTTCAGCGACTCGAATTTCCTTATCCGTTGCCAATGAAAAAATGCGAGGATACTTAGAGGAGAAGGGTAGATCCTTAAGCCATTTATCAAGCCATAGGAGGATAGTGGTACCATCCCCTACGATCCAGTGGCAAGCATGAAAACCAATCAAGTTATGAACCCTTTCGATGGATGGGAGCTTAACGATGCTTTTCCAGATCGACGACATTCTTGACGTCTTCGAAAAAGATGAGGTCTAATGAGTATCATCAATCATGTATTTACCAACAATAAGACGTCTCCATAAAGCTTCCTTATTAGTTCCATATCGCCACCACCATTTGGCGAGAAAGGCAAGATTCCTATAAGAAAGCCAAAAGATTCCTAACCCACTAAATCTTTTGGGCTTACAAACAGTGGACTAGTTGACCTTGGACATCTTGCACTTATCCGTGGATCCACCCCATAAGAAAGAGCGTCGTAATTGCTCAAGCTTGTGGACAACGCCTTTAAGTGCCTGAAAGATAAAAAGATAATGAAAAGGTAATGAATTTAAGACTGAGTTAATAAGTGTGATTCTGCCAGCAAGAGAAAGATACTTCCTTTGCCAAAGTGCAAGTTACCTTTTGAAGTTAGAGATTACAGGGTCCCATATGGAAATGCTTCTTAGGTTAGCACTAAGGGGAATACCAGGATACGTGAAAGGCAAAGAGCCTATCTTGCACTGGAGAATAGTAAAAAACTGTTCACCCATAGAAGATAAAATTTCCATTGAAAAAACACAAGATTTGTGAAAGTTAATACAGAGCCTTGAGGCAAGCTCAAAACACTACAAGATACGTCTAATATTGACTGTATCTTGAATATTGGGATGCAAAAACAAGACAGTATCATCCGTGAACTGAAAGTGGGAAATAGAAAGTCCGAAGAAAGTGAGGGTGATGCCTCCGATAAGGTTCAGCGTTTCAGCCTTAACCATAAAGAGATGAAATGTTTCCATTGCCATAATAAACAAAAAAAGAGAGAGTAGATCCTCTTGTCGAAAGCCCCACTTCATGGGAAATTCAAGCGTGGCAGAACCGTTAACAAGG
Source organism: Theobroma grandiflorum (assembly GCA_036013995.1). Lineage (NCBI taxonomy): Eukaryota > Viridiplantae > Streptophyta > Magnoliopsida > Malvales > Malvaceae > Theobroma > Theobroma grandiflorum. The sequence goes on from CP142127.1 coordinate 4,919,259, forward strand.
ATGAAAACCAGAACCTTTGAAATGCACTCATAAATCCAACTGCACCATTGATGACCAAAACCCATAGCATGCATGACAAAAGAGATGTACTCCCAATCCACACAATCAAAAGCTTTCTCAAAGTCAAGTTAAGAATAATACCACCTTCATTGTGAAGATTTTGGCCCATACTATGGATGACTTCATTAGCTAACATGATCCCATCAGTGATTTGACAACCGTTAAAAAAGAAACTTTAACTGTTATTGACCACCGAGGAGACAATTGCCTTAAGCTTGTTGGCAATGAGGTTGGCTAGAATTTTGTACAAAGAGTTAACCAGATTGATGGGTCGATATTCAGTGAGAGACTTAGAGCTCTGAACCTTGGGAATCAATGCAATAAAGGAGAAGTTGAGATCTTTTTTCAATTTACCAGTGGACATGAAGTCTGAGATGAAGTCAAAAAGATCCTTTTTGATAAAAGCCCAACAACTCTTAATGAAATTGAAGTTAAAACTATCAAGTCCAGGGGCTTTAGAACCATCATAACTTTAGACAGTGGCTTTGAGTTCTTCCATAGTGATTGATGCCACAAGGTTGAGAGCTTGTTCGCGATAAAGCTTTTTGAATTGCAAACCTGGGAAGGCTAGTCGTGCCCACTGATCATAATCAAATAAGTCTTTAAAATATTCAAAAGTAGCTCAACAAACATCGTGTGGATAAGAAATTCAAGAGCCATTAATAGTGATACCCGTGATATGGTTACATCGGGACCTCACTTTGGCTTTACATTGAAAGAATCGGGTGTCTTTATCCCCTTCTTTGAGCCACTGAATTCGTGATTTTTGCCTTCACAAAGACTCACGTTGACGAGAAGTTATCCATAGGAGCTAGACTATGTTCCTTTTAGCCTTGCATTCTTCCTCGGTGAGGTCACGTAAATTACCGATGAGGTCAAAGTCTTTAACTTTATTCTCTAATTCAATGATAGTGTTGTCAACATTCTCAAAAAAGACTTTGTTCCAATTCCTAAGATGTGTCTTAAGTTTGTTCATTCTAGCTTTAAGACAGAAACCAGTAGAGCCATGCACCTTTGTGGAAGTCCATTTTTCTGAAACCATATCCATAAAACCAAGCACTGATAACCAGCAGTTAAGAAAACGGAATGGCCTTGGTCCCCAGTTTAAGGTCTTCAAGAATAAAAGGATTGGACAGTGATTAGACAGAGACCTTTTGAGACCTTTTTGACATAAGTCACAAAAGTGAATGAGCCATTCAGATGAGATAAGAAAATGGCCAAGGTGGTTGCGTTTACAATCTAAACCAAACCATGCGAATTTCTTGCCAACAAGCGGCAAGTCAATGAGCTCACAAAGATTGATAAAATCATTAAATTCATCGATACTTGTCCCCAAAGTTATGCATCATTGCCTTTCTTCATCACCTCTAACTGTATTGAAGTCTCCATTAACACACCATGGTATTAGAAAATCAGTTCTAAGCAGCAAAATGTTTTCCCACATAGTACGTTTACCTCTTAAATCGCAAGGCGTATAGAGATTAATGATTACACATGGAAGATTCTGTGAAAGCCATTTACCGTAGTGAAGAATGAAATTGTCTCGAATAACCACAAATGATTGGGAAAAAGTTGATTTGTCCCACATCGAAAGAATTCCCCCGGATCTACCCACAGCTGGAATAAAAGTCCACCCAACATCAATATTTCCACAAATGCGTTCAATGAGCCAATTTGAGATATCAGAAAGTTTAGTCTCTTGTATGAGTAAGAATTCAATTTTGTTAGTGATCAAAAGCTTGCACAAATATCTCTTTTTCTGAGGACAGCCTAAACCCCGAATATTCCAAGTAAGGATACGCATCCTGATGATTCAACTCTTGAAAAACAAAAGTGACATGAACAAAAAGTGATGGAAGGAGAAAATAAGGCGATTACAAAATCAAAAGTGATGAGACCAGCCAAAGACGATGACAAAAACAGATGCGAGACTAGAAGTAGAAATAACTTAGCAAGAAAACTGTGCAAAAATCACCTATACAAAAGAGATAGTGGTTGAGAGAGTATGTAGTGCTAAATCATAAATTTGTAAAGGCCTTGAGCAAAAGATGCTCACTGGCGAGAAGTTTGAGGGGAATAGTTGTTCATCCTCTCCAATTTCTTCAAGATTGTCTGCTCTGAGCATTGGGGAAAGAATCCTAGTTGCTTCCCTAAATTCCATGTTTGTTACTGTTCGGACCTAAGTTGAATGTTTTGGTTTGTAAAGTCTCTATCCGAGAAAGAGGCATTAGCAAACATGCTATCAGAATCAAGGAGAACGACCTTACGAACTTGGGCTAGAGTACTGGTTTCGTTCTTTCTCTGCTTGGTTAGCTTTCTGCCCCTTTTCTTGCGGCTCTTGATTGCTTCTTTAATGACACGCAATATATCTTCCAAAACAGTAACATTTCTCCCAAGCCGACGTTTTTGGCAGATCTCTAACTCATTCTCTGAGTTATTGGTCCCTTGTTCTTGGAAGAGGTTTTCTTTGTCGACACCATTAGATGAGTGACAGGGAAATTGGGGCAAGCAAATTCGATTGCAAGAACTTTCTAGAAGCTCATAAATCTGATTGGTACTACATGGGTTTACTGAACTTACCATCCAAGGACTATTTGATTGTTCGGGCAGCCCAAAGTTAGAAGCTGGAGTGAAGTTAGATGCTCTAAGTGAAGATTCAAGAACTTCTGAGATGGGCTCATGAAATCCAAGTAGAAATGGGTTGGCAGAATTTGTGCTTGAGTGGGCAGTGTTGTGGGTGTCTTCATGGTTTGGGCTCAGTAAAGGACTGGTAGTGTTAGATTGTTGCTTAGTTGATGGGAGTGGTACGTTGGGCTCAATGGGTCTTAAACTAATTGGGTTGGATTGGGATAGAGGTGGGTTGGGTGGGGCACCATTTGGTTCAAGAGGAAGCTTTTGTGTATATATGTATATGTCTATACTTATTTACTAAATCTATCCCCATTCTTATTTACTAAATCTATCCCCCAAAGGGTCTAATAAATCTCTAGTCCTTTTTTCTCTTGAGGGCATTTTTGGATTTATCATTTGTTTTAATGTTTTTTTGATTTTTTTATGTTCTTTCTTTTTGTAAAATTTTTTTCTTCTCTTTCTCAAGTTTAGTGATTTATTAGGTAAAAATATTTGAGAAGTTATACATATGAAATTTCTTGCTTTTTTATCTTAAAATATTGGCATAGATGGATTACAAGATTATTACTTGCATCAAATTTTGCATGAATTAGTGTTTTCATGCAAGTATCTACAATTTAATCTTCTCAAACATGCCAATAAAAACACATAAGAAGGTTATCTTCTTAACCAATCCTAAGTAAAATTCTTAAAGATTTTGCTTTAAATGTTGACTAATTTTGAATCTGGAGTAACATAAAAACATAGTAAGATGCGTGTGCAGTAACTTACATAGCACACTCTAGGACATCCATATGATGGACATGTCTTAATTTAAGGAAAATGGTTGATGTATTATGTCATGGTTCATGAAGTGCTATATTTTGAGTGAAAAACCATGGAAACAAAATAATGACAAACATTATAATCATTCCAAAATAATAGAAATTAATAAATAATAAAAATTCAAATATAATATGAAAATTTGTTAATACAATTGAAACACCAAGAAAATTTTTCAAAAATTATCAATTTTTTAAAATAATTATCTTTGATTTATTATCACTATTATTATTTATAATTTTTTTAATTTAAAATTATTCTTTCTTACTATTATTATTATTATTTACAAGATTTTTCTACTAAATATCCTTAATATGTAGTGCCATAATTTCAAGCATAATAGATGATATCGTTGATATAGAGTATTACGGTACTAAGCATAATGCTTGATATCCTTGATCTATAGTGATACAATTCAAATAATTATGCTTGATATCCTTGATCTGTAGTGCTACGCTTCCAAGCCTAATATTTGATATCCTTGATCTGTAGTGCTACGCTTCCAAGCCTAATATTTGATATCCTTGATCTAGGGTACTACAGTTCCAAGCATAATAGATGATATCCTTGATATTGCTTAATTATATCCTTGATTTGTAGTGCAACATTTTTAAGCATAATGCTTGATATCCTTGATATGAGATTCTACAGTTCCAATTATAATGCTTCATATCCTTGATTTTTTGTGATATCTGCCTGATATCCACTGCTTAATTATCCTTCATTTGTAATGCTATGATTCCAAGTATAATGCCCAATATCCTTGATTTAGGGTCCTATGATACTAAGTATAAGATGATATCCTTGTTATGTCATGATATATACTTGATATCCATTAAATATCCTTGATCTATAGTACTACAATTCTAAGCATAATAGATGATATCCTTGATTTAGGGTGTTATGGTACCAAATATAATGCTTGATATCCTTTTTCTATAATGATATAGGTCAAATCATTATGCTTGATGTTCTTGATCTGTAGTGTTATACTTCCAAGCCTAATGTTCGATATCTTTGATCTGGGGTACTACGGTTCCAAGAATAATATATGATATCTTTGATACTACTTAATTATATCATTCAATTATAGTGCAACATTTCCAAACATAATGCTTGATATCCTTGATATGAGGTGCTACAATTTCAATTATAATGCTTGATATCCTTGATTTGTTGTGATATCTACTTAATATCTATTGCTTAATTATCCTTGATTTGCAATGCTATGATTCTAGGCATAATGCCCAATATCCTTCATTTGAGATCCCATGGTACCAAGCATAATAGATGATATCTTTGCTATATCATGATATCTACTTTTTTTTTTTTAAAGATATGATATCTACTTGATATCCACTAAATATCCTTGATATTTAGTACTACAATTCCAAGCATAATAGATGATATCCTTGACATAGGGTCTTATGGTACCAAGTATAATACTTGATATCCTTTATCTATAATGATACACTTCAAATCATTATACTTGATATCCTTGATCTGTAGTGCTATGCTTACAAACCTAATGCTTGATATCCTCGATCTTGGGTACTACGATTCCAAGTATAATAAATGATATCCTTGATACTACTTAATTATATCCTTGATTTGTAGTGCTACATTTTCAAGCCTATATAATGCTTGATATCCTTGATATGAAGTGCTACAATCCCAATTACAATGCTTGATATCCTTGATATGTTGTGATATCTACTTTACAACCATTGCTTAATTAATTATCCTTGATTTGTAGTGCTATGATTCCAAGCAAAATGTCCAATATCCTTGATATGAAGTTCTATGGTTCAAAGCCCAATATCAATTACTATATTACCAAATTATATTATTTATGTGTAATCTTACTATACTAATCTAATTTTAATCAATAAATTAGGTATATTGTCTGAACGCATCACTCGAGTATCACTCTAGTCATCAATAAAAAAGAGATAAAGGATTCCCTTTTCGAAGACCCTCTTAAATTTGAAATTTTGTCATTGGCAACTCATTCACCAAAATTGAAACCTAAACAGTTGAAATACATTCATGAATCCAAGCAATCCATAGTTCAAAGACCCATTATTTCCATTACATGAATCGAAAAGAATCATTCCATAGAGTCATAAGATTTCTCAAAATCCAATTTCAAAATTACTTTTCGATTTTGTCCCTACTCTTTTTAATACTACGAATGACTTCATTAGCATCAAGAATCTACCTTGCCCACCCGCCGGGCCCCAAAAAATATACATTAATCACTAAAGCTACAACAATCTTCAATCTATTTGCAAGTATCTTCACCAAAATCTTAGGGTATGCATCAATGCGAACCAGCAAATCTTGTCATGGTTAATTAGAGAATCCCCTATCATTTTAGGAATTTCTAACATAAGTGTAGTATACATTAATGAATCAACATTTCTTTTTGTATACTGGTGAGGCTCTTGCCATTTGATCTTGTATCAATGTTCGTACATATTTAAGTGTTAGTATTATAGGCCGAATATCTTACTTTATATCATATAGATTTTGTGATGCCTTGAGATCTCATAAACATATTAGGAATTTGTGACGATTCATATAGTATATAATTATGTACAAAGTTGAATACATTCTTGTGTAGTGGTGCAGGATGGTGATGGCCACCACTTCTCAGTTTTTTAATTTTTAATTTTTTTATTATATATATATAAATTTTGAGATATATGGATTGATAATCTTTTATGATTACGCTTTAGCAATCCTCAAATAAAATATTAAATCCACCACTGTTCTTGTGGGTTTTTTTTTTTTTTTTATGAATGAAACTCTTTGATATAAATCGATTAATAGCCCGCATGTTGTATTGGATCTCCACAGTTTCCTTTTTCTTTATTTAGTTATTGGTTTTGGGCGCAAACGTAGTTTCCTTACTCATAATATTTGCTCATAGAGTCATATTGATAATTTGGTGAATTTTAAGCTAGCACGAAAGCTGCATGGCGATGCTCCTTCCTATCAATTGAATGAGCTGGGTGGCATATATAGGACATAACCTTCCAAGTTTTTTATCACCTTCGTTCTGAATCATTTTCCACTTGATTTAAGTACGTTGGTACAGCAATGGCTTTATGTGAGGTTTCGAAGAAGCTTCCGTTGCTTTCTCCCACATTTTGCTGAGCGGCAGATCAGACTATTCTGTCTTTGTCATGTAAAAGCTCACTGTTTCATTTCGGCTTCTCAGCTCATGGGCCTGCAGTTTCGGCCACGATATCAGGTACAACCTTTGTAGCTTTCAACGCTTATATATACTATCAACCAAACAAAATGTGATTAATTATTAGAAGTAGTAAGAATTTAAAAACAGGGAAGTGGAAAGCACCGCAAGACAAAACAATAGACCGAACGAACAAAACAAAACATCTCCAATGTAATTAAAATAGAGTGTTATGCCCCCAATTTGATACAAAGTTCAGTTCAAACAAGCCAAGCAAAACAGGCAATTCAGGTATTGGTATGTTGATTACAAAATTAATTGGCTTTACCACCTAAATTTGTCTTGATGTTACCTCGAGCACAAAAGGTCAAGACTCAAAGCTCTAATCCTTCCTTCCTTTATCTTTGTGTAAACTTTAAAAAAAAAAAAAAGAAGATAAATCAGCTATAAGATAAAGTTTCAAGCTTCCATCAAATGAAGGTCCCTTTTGGTTTTAATTTTGACATTTCTTTACAACTGATTAAAATTGTCATACTTCTTTATATTGGCAACAAAATAAAAAACAATTAATTCTTTATATTAATTGTATATGTATTGTGATACTTCATCTGCACCGAAAGTAAATATGTTCATTAAAGTTTATAATATAATGATTTAAGTCATTCAATTCTACTTGTAATTTGAATTTAAATTTAATTTTTTTTGAATTGCATGATTTAGGTCTAAAAATGTTAAATTAATTGATACATTACATATGTTAATACTTTATTTTAAATGTATATGTACTATGATATATCACCCTATAAACATAAATATGATAAGATTTATATTGACAATGGTTTAAGTCATTCGGTACTATTTGTAATTTGAGTTTAAAGTATTTTAAATCACTTGATTTAGTCCAAAATTTTTGTTAAATTTATCGATACATTACATATATTGCATTTTTCTTCCTTTCATTTTTATGTAGTGTGCTTCGAGTAAATAGCATCAACCATTTTAAAATGTATTATTGTCTCTATTCCAACAAAAATAATTTTATCCATTATTTATTATAATTTGCTTTGTAATTAAAACTTCTTAAAATAAGTTTTGGAAATTCTTAAACTCAAATTTATGAATCTTATTCTTTAATCTTGTAATTCATCACATGTCATAAAAAGTTAAATGTTGAGATAGTCCTAACTTCTAGTTACACTAGGATACCTTAATTCTAATTATATTAAGATACTTTGTTGAGATAATTTTGACTTCTAATTAGACTAGCATATTGAATCTAGCAAATCCACCAAATTCAAGGGTGATGAGAAGATCAAGAAGCTTGAGAATGCTGCAACTATGGTAGAAGATGACTTGGATACTTTTGGAAAAGGCAATTATGTTCTTACGATTACTACTACTTTTGAGGAAGTCAATAGTGTTCTTACAATTACCAACAGTACCTAACTAAGTCATGGATCATGGATTTGGTTTGCTGCTTCCACATATGTCCCAAGTGTGATTGGTTTATAACATATCAATATGTTGATAAAGACAAGATACAATTATGACATGATCACTCTCTCCCAGTTGTTTGGACTAGTAATATTCAATTCAAGATGTTTAATGATACAGTAAGGACACTTGAGGTAAGGCATATTATAAGACCCGACTTTATACAATATATGTTATGTTATCCATGTGTTGGATGAAATGTTTATATACATGAATGCCTCTGAAAGGTATTAAAAGTCGGTATTATAACAAGAAGTATGACTAAGTCGATTTAAACCTTGAACTAATTAAAATAGAAATTTTAAGGTGAAATTGAGAATTTCACAGTCTAGGGATGGCTAAAAAGAGTGATTCGGAGTTCGAGGGCCGATTTAGAGTCAATTGGGAATATTGACCGATTCGGGGCAAAATGGTCATTTTGCCATCTAAAATTTAAATTTGGTTATTTGATGAAAATTTTGATCAAGATTAATCATTTGAAATATAATATGAGGTTTAGCGGTGAAAAATTTTAATTCTCAGTATTTTTGGAGCACAAGAGCAAAACGGTAATTTTACCACCTGAGGACAAAATGAGAATTTTTAGAAAAGATTTTGATCTCATTTGACTAAGATTGATCAATTGGAGTGAAATTTGACGTTGGAAAGTGAAAAAAATGTAATTTCGATACTTTTCGGAGTATATGGGTAAAATTGTAATTTTACCACCCGGGGGCAAATCGGTAATTTTTCACCCCCAACATTTGTCAAGACCAAGGGATTTTATTCATCATGGAAATGGATATATATGAGAATTGTGTGGTGGAGAATTAAGGGATTAAAAGTCAAATATTTAAAATTTAAGCCAATAAGGAAATGCCATGTGTCATACTTTTAATATTTTATTATTTTCTTAATAAAAAGCATAAAAATCTGCCCATTTCAACCCCATGATCGGCCAAAGGAAGAATAAAAGGAAGAAGGGGGAAAACAAAGAGAAAACAAAAACCTAGTTAGGAAAAATTAAGAAAATTCAAGAGAAATTGTGGAAATTCAACCGATTAAGTGGAATAAGGTAAAATTTCTTCACTTTTGCTCAAGATCTACAATACTCATGCATTTCTTTTCATTTTCTATGGTTGAGGAGCATGTTTTCATGGTGAACTAGTGATAGGCTGAATGGGTATGGTGGGAGAAATGATGTTGGAATTGTTTGATTTTAGGATATGTTAGTATTTAAGGTTAGTTTAGTATGTTAGAAGTAAAACAATAAGGAAAAATTTCATTTCCCCCACCAATCTTCAATGGCCGAATATCCTTTGTTGTATATTGATGATGAAATGATTTCATTTCAAGTGAAATGGGTTAGGAAATGATAAATCATGGTGAGAGACTTAATTGATGTTAGTGTTTTAATCGGTTAATGATTAATGGTGTGAAAATTAGCAAGAAAACAATATGTTTTTCATTTAACCTATTTTGACCGAATTTTTTAAGGGGAGAATTGATGTTGGAAATGATGATAATTTAAGATATTTTGGTGATAATTGATGTTTGGTGAGGTTAGAAATTAAATGGGAATTTTTGTCATCAAAATCTGATTTTTTACCTAGTATATGGATCCATGTATTTTGTGGTTCAGACTAATAAATTGAATTTCATTTGTAGTCATTAAGCTAATTTAAGTATAATTGGAGTGTAGAAAGTGAAAAGAATTGATTTGGAATTAAATTGGAGATTTTAGCCGATTAAATCGAGTATAGTGCGACTTAGGTCGAAAATCATATTTAAGTGATTAATCGGACATTTTGCGTTCTATCACCTGCATTCATTTAGATTTTGAGAGCTTGAAATATTTTATGACAAATTAACACAAATTATTGAATTTTGTGTCATGTACAATGGATAGGTGGTGAGCCATTTGACACGGGTAGGAGACTGCACCTGCAGACGGAGAATAGGAGTATTTCTACTCCTAATACTGTGAGTAAACATATTATCGTCTTAATTATCTAGAGTAGATTTTATCTAATTTGTTGGTCTTGTGAAAAATTATTTTAAATGGTGAATTTCGTATTTTATGAGAAAAATGTGTATTTATTAAATAAAAGGAGTTTTTATAAATTGATTTGAAAATTGAACAATTGATTTTGAAATGGAGTAATTGGATATTGTTGTTTGTTATATAATAAATTGTATTTTTAAATCGATGTGGCTTATGAAAATGTGGCATGATTAGCTGCTTGGTTATTGTGTTGGAAACTATACGAACTGTTGTTTCCCGTGCAAGCTAGTTAGTGTTAAAATGGTTTAGTCATGCTGCTAAAATTTTTATTAATTTGGTGGATTATTAACTACTACAGTAGACGGATTTCCGTGGACCGGGCCTATTTAGAGGGGCATGGTAAACCCCATATATTATACCTTTAATGAGAGGCGCGGGGGGTAACTCCTGAGGTATACCGGGGTTCACTACAAGCCGATCCACGACGTGGTAGTGAACTCGGCCAATGCCAAAGGTCAGCTGCATTTTAAGAAATTATGAAATTTTAATAACCTTGGCGGACTCGGTCGAATACCTCTGATCCAGGTGTCACCGAGTATGATTTTGTTGGCATAAGCCAAGTTTTAAAGAAAACATAAGCCATATTAATTTCTCGAACAAAACGAATTTATATTACTTAGCGAAAGGAACTAAAGTGTTATGAATTGTTTTACGATGGTTTATTTAATCGTCTCCATTTACTCACCTTTAGATAGTTTAGATGGTGTCTGTTTACTCATTAGGATTTTATAATCTCACCCTCTCATTTCCTCACATTTCAGCTCAGAGTATTCCATAGTTAGCGGATTTAGTCAAGGACCGTCAATTGGACTTGAATCGACAGAAGCTGTAGGTTCCCAGCTTCTGACACATTTTGATTAGTTGTGGGCCCACGTGTCACTATAATTTAAATTTCATACTTTGGCTGTTTGTATTGTAGTATGTAAAAATGTATTTAGTTTTTACGCTGCGAAAATTATTTATCGATAGTTTTATAAAAATTGTTTTATAAGAAAATATATTATTTTATTGAATATTTTTATTATATTCAAATAATTAAATTTTTATCCCAGACAAATGTTTTATATACTTAAATTTATTTTTAATCATGATATATGTGTTTCTACGCATGTACTACGTTTTTAGTAAATTTTGAGATTTTCGACGAAAAATGTCGAAAATGCCCCTGTGAGCCAAAAGATAATATAATTTTGTTTTTGAATCGAAAATAACTTTTAATTCTTGAATTATGGTATTTAATAATTGTTGCTCACCGGGGAGATGTGGAAACTGATGCTAAGCCTTGCGGGGTTTCAGTCGGCATTCCGGGAATGAGTGCCTATCGGGACATCGTAGCGATTGTCACGGGCCCGATGAGAGTTCTGGGTCGTGACACATATCCCCAATATGAGGAAAAATTTGACATCCTTGAGTTTGGTAGTTATAAGGATCTGCAAATTTAGTGGCCAAAATGATGTCTTGAAGATGTCTAAATGTGTCCTAACGACCATGAAAAGCAAATTGTTCAAAAGCCTTTATCGTCTAGTGCAAAGCACAATTATTGGAACTATTTTCATAGTCTCATCCGATGATCTTGATGATGATGCCACACTTTTATGGCATATGAGATTAGGTCATATATATGAGAAAAAGATGAATGACACAACTGAGCAAATAAGATTTGTTGAGGGGTCGAAAGATTGGGAAGCTCTATGAGTATTACGTTTATGGCAAACAACGTCGAGTGAAATTAAGCAATGCAACTCACCGAACCAAGACTATGTGGACTAAATCCACTCAAATTTGTGGGGTCATTATTAAGTGGTATCAAAAAATTATTATTGTACATGTTGACCTTTTTGATGATTTTAAAGAAGTATGGACGCATTTTTTAAAGACTAAAAGTGAAATATTCACCATCTTTCTACATTAGAATGCATTGATTGAAAAGTAGATTGGAAAGAAAAACAAGCAACTTTAAACAGACAATAGCTTCACTTTTGTAAAGGTAAGTTCAAACTACTCTATAAGAAATCACTTGTAACATGAAGAACAAGCATTCTAACAACGGAGGTGTCATTTTTAAAATTGATTTTGAGAAAGCGTTTGATTGTGTTGAATGAAATTTCTTAATGGTCGTCATGAGAGTAATGAGATTTGGAGTAAAATGGTGTCATTGGAATTTTAAATGTATCTCTGTGGTAAAAGTAGCCATCCTTATTAATGGATCAACTATGTGAGACTTACTCACCACCAAAGGTCTTCAATCTCTTTCCTTTCTCTTTAACATCGCAATTGAAGCCTTACACTTGTTTTTAGTTAAGGTAGAAGAACTCAATTTGTTAAAAGGAATTAAGGTCTTCCAAGCCTGTATGACTTTCTCACATTTGTAGTTCATAGATGATACAGTTATCTATTTAGAGGCAAATGTCGAAGGAGTGAAAAATGTTAAAAGATTACTTATGTGTTTTGTAATGACCTCTAGACCTAAGATTAACTTTGGCAAATCTAGTGTTTTTCCAGTTGGTATTGAAGAAAGTATAAGAAGAGAAATAACAAAACTGTTGGGTTACGGATTAAGCTCTTTTCCTTTCACTTACTTAGGAATACCAATTAAAGCAAATCTTAGGAGTGCAAAAACTTGGGAATCAGTAGTCGCGAGGCTTAGAGATTGATTAATAGGATGGAAAAAGAATATATATATATATATATATATATCTTTCTTTTGGAGGATGTATTGCTCTGATTAACCTAATCTTAAACTCTTTCCTTTTGTACTATCTATTTGTATTTCAGGCACCTAAAAAAGTGATCAAATAATTTGATAAACTAAAAAGAGCATTTTTGTTATGGTAAAAGAAAGAGTAAAAGGAAGATTGCCAAAATAGAGTGTTGTATGCCAAGCAAAGAGATGGAATGGTCTTAGGATTACCAATCTTGTGTAAAAGAACAGTGCCCTCTTTTATAAATGATGGTGGAGGTACAGTCAAGATCGTAATGCGCTTTAGAGGAAAGTTTTATGTGAGAAATATGGTGAAGGCACCATGAATTGGATACCATCAAACCACTAAAAAGGTAAGATGTCAAATATATGGAAGAATATAATATACCTACTGAATTTAAAAAGAGTGGAAAAAGTTATCGAGAATGATAATTGTATATGGGTGTTAGGAAATGGTAATCAGATTCTATGTTGGATGGGCAAATGGGTATCCCACTATCATTGATGAAAATTTTCCCAAGACTCTTCTCAATAGTGAAAGAGAAAAAAGCTACAATTAAAGAGATGTGTTGTAGTGATGGTGAATGGGACTTTAGGCGCCCTCTCTTTGAATGAGAACTAAAGAACCTTCAAGATCTTCTTGCTATGCTTCATGAAATTTCTCTTGATAACAATAAGAAAAATCTCTTAATTTGGGAAGCAAACAACAAGAGCAAATTCTAAGTTAAAAAGGTAATTCATTAGCTACAAGATTACCCATAACAAGGTACTAGAAGTGTTTCGTTGTCCCTTATTTGGAAATTTATGGTGCCCTCAAAGGTCCAATGCTTTCTATGGCTCATGGCACTTGAAAGCATCCCCACAAAGACAATTTTAAAGTTGAGAGGCATTTCTTTTGATCAAGAAAACCTTGTGTGTGTGCAGTGTGGTATGGTGGAGGAGCTACGCAATCATTGTTTACTACATTGTAATTTTTCCTAGGAAATATGGTGTTATGTCTTTGAATGGTAGGGGTTTTGATTACTGATGCCCATGTCAATCTCATCCATGATCATTCTCTATGAAGGTCTCATATCCAAAGGTATCTTACATAAAATATGGATGTTAGTGGTAGATGCTACTTTTTTGTCCTTAAAGCCAGCAAAAAATTACTTAGTCGTTAATTCGAAGAAGTGGGGGAAGGGGGAAATTGTGTTCATGATCAAAATGAGAACTAAATTCTAGATTAATGCCATTGATAAGGAAAGAGGAGTTGAATAAATCAGTTCGTGGTTTATGCTTAAGATATCAACTACATAATAGATAATAAAAAAGCTTAAAAGAAAAGCTTTAATGAATTAAAATTTAATATGGATGGTTAGGAAACCAAGACTAGCAAGATGGGGAAAGGTTCTTAGAGATAATAAAAGTAATTTAATAGGTATTTTCTCTAGTCCCTTAAGTAATCTTAACTTTAATCATGCTAAGGTGCTTACAATTAAAATGTTTTTTATTTCTTTGCTTATTTTTCATGGTGTTGTTTAAAATCTTTAGTGATTGAATTAGATTTTAATGTTGCTCTTTCTTAGATATTTAAACCAAATGACAAGCCATAGGCTTTGTGGAAGGTATTTTTTTATATTGACAGGTTGCTAAAACTAATTGGAACCATCACTTTCAAACATATTTACCATGAAGCTAACTACTTGCGGACTCTCTAGCAAAAATAGGAGTGGACCAAGTGAGTATGTTCTGTGTGTTTTGGTGATGGATGACACAATATGAACTGCCAAACATGCTTATTGAACTTTTAGAGGCTCTTACTCATTTCTCTAATGCTTTTTTGAATCATCCCGTTACTATCTTATCTACCCACACTATGATTGCTAGGCATAAAGATTTACTGCATTTTACTTTAATGAATAGTCAACTTTCGACACTCCTCTTTTCACTATACTACTTATTCTTTGTTTCTCTCTTTTCGGAAGTTCATGTCAGGTGTTTTTTGCTGGTAAATTCTCCATCTTAGATGCTATTTGTAAAAAAGGTTTCTGTGATAGGAAAAAAAAGTGTTGCAAATAAGTAAAAGGATGTACTAAAGGCGACAAAAAGGAAGATTGTGGTAGTTTCTGTGAGACCCTGTCTAAGTTGTTAGAAAACCGGTATTGTACCTAATGGTACAATTAAGTTAAATCGAGCTTCAACCTAGTTTAATGGAAATTCTAAGGGGAATTTCAAAATTCTGAGACCCACAGGACAGCTCAGAATAGTGATTTGGAGTTCAAGGTCCAGTTTGGAGTTAATCGGGAAAATTGACCGGTTAAGGACAAAACGGTCATTTTCTCATTTGTTGATTTATAGAGATTTTTAACCAAGATTTGATCACAGTGGACTAAAAATAATTATGTGACATACAGTTATGATCCCATAATTATAGAATGATGTTTAGCCGTGTAAAATGGTGATTTTCGGTGTTTTTGGAGCACAGGGGCAAAATGGTAATTTTGCCACCGAAGTGCTAAATGTGAATTTTTTTGAAAGGATTTTACCCCAATTGGGTAATATTGATTTATATTGATGTTATTTGAGGTTGGACAGTGAAAATAATGAAATTCTGGGACATTTCGGAGTATAGGGGTAAAATCGTAATTTTGCCATCCCGGGGGCATTTCGGTAATTTTTCATCACCAGAATAAATTTTTCCAGCCATGGTCAACCTTGGATCAGATGTTGACTTGATGAATCAAGTGGTGGAGATCAAATGGGAGAAAAAGTCAAAAAGTCAAAAAAATGGGCCAATCACATGGTGCCACGTGGCAACCTTGGTTATTTTATTATAAAAGCTATAAAAATCAGCTTAAGCCCTCATTTCTCTCTCTAAATTCTGGAACAAAAACCGATTGAAGAAAAAAAAGAAGAACAAAGGAGAAAAACACCAAAACCTAGGGGAAATTCAAGACAAAGTTTGATTTCAAGGAGGATTCAAGTGAAAAAGGGTAATAAATCTCTACTTTGGCTTGTGATCTCTAATATCTATGCTTTTGTTCTTGAATTCTATGGTTTATTATGGAGATATCATGAAGAGTTTAATTCTGAAAAATGGGTATGGATGAGGAAGGATTGTTGGATTGGATTGAATTTAGACTATGTTAGTAGTTAGAGGTAGTTAAGCATGATTATGGAAGAAAAATGAAAGAAAGAAATTGATTCCATGGTTGTTCTTTGTTAGGCCGAACCTAGTGTGAAGAGAATGTGTGAGAAATTGTTTCATTTCAAATGAAATGATTTCATTTGAAATGAAAGAAAATAGAAAATGACAAATGCAAGTGAAAAATGTAGTAGAAAAATTTTCAGTGCAAATGCACTGCATTGGCCGAATTTTCCATAAGGAATTGGAAAAGATTGGATGCTGAAATTGGCATTAAATTGAATGATTTGTGGTGAATTAAAGTATTAGAAAAAGAATGGGCCAATTCGGAATCGAATTGGGCATAATAGCCGATTTATCGGGTAATCGGTCGAAGTTAGGCAATACCGCGTAAATGCGATAATCGGACGCGATTTTGCTCTTACGTATCACACGCTAGTAATTTAAATTAGTTTATATTAGTTGGGGGCATTATAGTAAATTTCTTGATTTTATTTTGTGTTAAGGTGGTGAGAAGACCGAGAAAGGCAAAGGGATCGTGACTAAGGATTTTTAATCCGAAAGCATCCGAAATCCGGATATTTGTGAGACGGTGAGTGAACTTGCATTTCAAATTATTTGGGGAATGCAAATTGTATTGATGTGGATAATTACATGATTTATCTAAAGTTTTTAAAAATACGTGCTGGGAACAAGCCTTTGAGGAAAATGATTTTATGTGGTAAATTATGTGTTATGCGTGAAGGCATAAAAGTTATGTGTGATGCTTGAAAGCATGAAATTATGTGATATGCATGAAGGCATGAAATATTATTTATTTGATCTGAAATTTGAGTGTGATAAATGTGTACATTGTGATGATGTTTACATGGATGGTTGAGAAGTGTTGTGAAAGTGTTATCACCGTGCACGTGTGAAGAAGGAAAGTGCATATGCCTGAATGGTATGCATAGTGGGGACCGCGAGACGTAACGCCCACTAATTCCTTCAAAGTCAGAATGGAGCAAAGTGGGGACCGCGAGACGTAACGCCCACTAACTCCTTGAAATTCTGAATTGAGCAAAGTGGGGATCGCGAGACGTAATGCCCACGATTCCTGGAAGTGTTCAAGCACGAACTGTGGTAAGACGTGATTTGAAGTCCGGGAGCTTGGCAGCGACGTTGAGTGATACCGCTTGCCGAGTGCTCTGATACTCCAGCTATGTGCACGATGTGAGGGTTGCACATGAGCTGGTGAGAAATTGGTGATATTTGTGTGATTGCATGTGAAAT
The DNA here is from genome assembly GCA_036013995.1 of Theobroma grandiflorum. NCBI lineage: Eukaryota > Viridiplantae > Streptophyta > Magnoliopsida > Malvales > Malvaceae > Theobroma > Theobroma grandiflorum. Next base: position 4,936,609 of record CP142127.1, read on the forward strand.
TGAATGTTATTCAATTATTGATTAAATTAAAATGAGGGGAAGGGTTGGGAAACAATTGGATAAAAATGTATGTGTTCCAAATGTTTGCATCATATTTTTATAACCCTTCCGGACATTATTGCTTGTTCCTATCTAATGTTTGCTCACTGAGTTTTATACTCACCGTTTTCAAAAATTCATGTTTTCATATCAGGAGGTTGTAGATTCCTAGATTGCGGGATCACAGTAGTCCATCTCCTGGTAGGTGTCTGGCATTCGATAGCTGCCTGTTTTTATTGTATATGTCTCCGCTGGTAGTCATGGGTTTTTGTATGATGGATATGTACATGTAATGTACATTGTCAGAATTTATATTTGACTGATTATGTGTATATGTGTAAGCAATGTGAATTGCTAAATACATGACTGGTATAGTGCATGTATATTAATGTTGATAATGCCATTGTGAATTGGCTGTGTCCACACCCGGAAAGGGTGTGTGTGTGTATGTGTGACTGGATGTGCCATGGTTAACTGGCATTTATGCGCACTGGGTGCATTACGTGTGGATGTCCCACACGAGCATGTATGGAATAAAGTCAGTGGGAATAGGCTTGCTTGGGCTTAGTGAGCTATGCTCATTGGGTCCTTGCGCCGGTCATGGCCCGGGAATTGGGTCGTGACAAAGTTGGTATCAGAGCCCTAGGTTGTTTAGGTCCTAGGGTGTTATGGTCAAGTCCAGCGGAGAGTCTGGTCTTTATGTGGGATCATTAATTATGAACTGTGAGCCGCGGCACATTTCATAATTGAGAAACCGCATAAATTCCCAATGTTAGAAGCCACCTTGTTTTTAATTGTGTTTATTAATTGGTGTTGCTCTTGTCTAGGTAAGAATGCCACCTAAGACACGGGCCACCTCGAGACGAGTGGGGGAGCAGGATGTTCCCATTGAGATGACCGATAGGCCACGGGCACCCACCCGCAGAGGTCGAGGTAGACGTGGTAGGGTCATTAGGCCAGCGAGGGCAGATACGCCCGAGAGTGGGAGAGTGGATAGACAGCCTGTAGGTGAGGCGGATAGGCCACCTACTAGAGGCGTTACTGTTGAGGACTTGGCAACTGGCCTGCAGGGAGTTAGTCGGGTTGTAGAGATGATGGCAGCCCGAATGGAGGATATGCAGAAAGTAATGGAGGGGAGGCATGTGGAGCCAGAGTCCCCTAGTTCCCAAGGCCAGACAGATCGCCAACCTCCCGAGAGTGACAGAGGTCAGGTTGAGGTTTCACTCACTGACTTTCTGAAACTCAAGCCTCCATCATTTACGGGGTCAGATGCATCGGAGAAACCCCAGGTTTTCTTGGATAAGATGGAGAAGATTTGTAACGCTGTGGGGTGCTCTAGTTCCAGATCAGTGGAGCTAGTAGCTTTTCAGCTGGAGGATGTAGCACAGGAATGGTACGACTCCTTGCGAAGGGGTAGGCCGACAGGTGCTGCACCGTTGAGCTGGAATGAATTCAGTACAGCCTTCCTGGATCGATTTTTATCGCACAGTGTGCGAAGTGCCAGAGCTAGAGAGTTCGAGGCATTGGTGCAGACTTCAGGCATGACGGTGTCGGAGTATGACATCAAGTTTACACAACTGTCTCGATATGCACCATATCTGGTTTCCACCGAGGAGATGAAAGTCCAAAGGTTTGTGGATGGACTGGTGGAACCACTATTTAAGGCTGTGGCTTCCCGAGATTTTCATACGTACTCTGCGGCAGTAGACTGTGCCCAAAGGATTGAGATGAGGACCAGTGAGAGTAGGGCCGCAAGAGATGTAGCAAAAAGGGCCAAAACAGAGGGCTACAAAGGCCGTAGAGACTTCAGTGGCAGAAGTTCATTCTCTAGCCATCAAGGACCACCGAGGGGATCGAGGTTTCCCCAACGGGGCGGTGATGTGACGAGTGCCAGCGTCGGATCGGGGCAGAACACTTTTAGCGGAAGGAGACAGCCGCAGGATTCCAGGCAGAGTAGTCAGGCTATCCCGCCCTGCGATAATTGTGGGAGATCACACAGAGGACAATGTTATCGTCCTGTAAGGACTTGTTTTAACTGTGGCCAGCCTGGACACATATGGAAGCACTGCCCGACAGCTCAGCAACCGCAAGGTTCAGTTCGCGGATCTACTCGGCCAGCTTTGTCTGCTCCTTCAGCAGCTGTTTCATCTGGCCAGGGGGTTAGCGAGACACAAGGTAGAGGTGTTGGTACTTCTTCTCGAGGTAGACCAGCGGGGTCTGGACAACAAAGTTCTGCAGGAAGAGGCCAGGCAAGGGTATATGCCTTAACCCATCAGGATGCCCAGACATCCAATGCAGTAGTTTCAGGTACTCTTTCCATTTGTGATATGGATGCTAGAGTATTATTTGATCCTGGATCGACTCATTCTTTTATCTCTCCATGCTTTGCATTTCGATTGGGTAAAGACTGTGTTAGGAGAGAAGAACCATTAGTGGTATTTACTCCTCTGAAAGAGGCATTAGTGGCTGAGTGGGAATATCAGTCTTGCATAGTGAGAATCAAGGATAAGAACACCATAGTGAATTTAGTGGTGTTAGACACCTTGGATTTTGATGTGATATTGGGAATGGACTGGCTGTCACCTTGTCATGCCAGTGTAAACTGTTACCATAAGATAGTTAGATTTGATTTCCCGGATGAGCCATCATTTAGCATCCAAGGGGATAAAAGTAATGTTCCGACCAACTTGATATCTGCCATGTCTGCTAGGAAGTTATTGAGGCAAGGCTGTCAAGGTTACCTAGCAGTGGTGAGGGATAACCAGGCAGAGGTCGGAGATATAAGTCAAGTGTCGGTAGTGAATGAGTTTGTGGATGTATTTCCTGAGGAACTGCCAGGATTACCTCCGGAGCGGGAGATTGAGTTTTGCATAGACTTGATTCCTGATACTAGACCCATATCTATACCTCCATATCGGATGGCACCGGCAGAGCTCAAGGAGCTCAAGGATCAGTTGGAGGACCTGCTAGACAAGGGGTTCGTCCGCCCCAGTGTCTCACCATGGGGAGCACCGGTGTTATTCGTAAAGAAGAAAGATGGGTCACTTAGACTGTGCATTGACTACCGACAACTTAATAAGGTAACAGTGAAGAATAAATACCCACTCCCAAGAATAGATGACTTGTTTGATCAGTTACAAGGGGCACAATGTTTTTCTAAGATAGATTTGCGATCTGGGTATCATCAATTGAGAATCCGAGATGAGGATGTGCCAAAGACAGCATTTCGGACCAGGTATGGTCATTATGAGTTCTTGGTAATGTCGTTTGGACTTACCAATGCCCCTGCAGCCTTTATGGACTTGATGAACCGAGTGTTCAAACCCTACCTGGACAAGTTTGTAGTGGTGTTCATTGATGATATCCTGATCTACTCGAGGAGTCGAGAGGAGCATGAGCAGCATCTTAAGATAGTGCTCCAGATTTTAAGAGAACATCGATTGTATGCCAAGTTCTCCAAATGTGAGTTTTGGCTTGGAAGTGTTGCATTCTTGGGACATGTAGTTTCTAAGGATGGGGTACAAGTGGATCCAAAGAAAGTCGAAGCAGTGGAGAAATGGCCAAGGCCAACCTCGGTTACGGAGATTAGGAGCTTTTTAGGGTTGGCAGGTTACTATCATCGCTTTGTTAAGGATTTCTCCAGAATAGCTGCTCCTCTAATCAAGCTGACACGAAAGGATACAAAGTTTGTGTGGTCAAATACTTGTGAAGATAGCTTTGAGAAGCTTAAGACATGTCTCACCACAGCTCCAGTGTTGAGCCTACCACAGGGCACAGGGGGTTATACAGTATATTGTGATGCCTCGTTGGTTGGTTTAGGATGCGTGTTAATGCAACACGGGAAGGTGATTGCATATGCATCAAGACAACTTAAAAGGCATGAACAGAATTACCCCGCCCATGATCTGGAGATGGCAGCAATTGTATTTGCTTTGAAGATCTGGAGACATTATTTGTATGGTGAGACTTGTGAGATATATACAGACCACAAGAGCTTAAAGTATATATTCCAGCAGAGGGATTTGAATCTGCGGCAACGCAGATGGATGGAGTTGCTGAAGGATTATGATTGTACTATTCTTTACCATCCTGGTAAAGCTAATGTGGTGGCGGATGCCCTGAGTAGAAAGTAGATGGGTAGCCTAGCACATATCTCCACAGATAGGAGATTATTGGTTAGGGAGATGCATAGCTTGGGAGACATGGATGTGCATTTGGAGGTTTCTGAGGCAGATGCACTGCTAGCTCATTTCAGAGTGAGGCCTATCCTAATAGACCGAATTAAAGAGGCACAAGGTAAAGATGAGTTCGTAGCTACGGTCTTAGAGGATCCTCAGGGAAAGAAGGAGAAGATGTTTACTAGAGGCACAGATGGAGTGTTGAGATATGGAACCAGACTCTATGTGCCAGATATCGATGGGTTGAGGAGAGAGATATTGGAGGAGGCTCACATGGCAGCCTATGTGATACATCCAGGTGCTACAAAGATGTATCAAGATTTAAAGGAAGTGTACTGGTGGGAAGGACTTAAGAGAGATGTGGCTGAGTTTGTTTCCAAGTGCTTAGTGTGTCAACAGGTTAAAGCAGAGCACCAAAGGCCTGCAGGATTACTACAGCCATTACCAGTTCCCGAATGGAAGTGGGAGCATATTGCCATGGATTTTGTGACAGGTTTGCCTCGAGCTAGCGGGGGTTATGACTCGATTTGGGTCATAATAGACAGGTTGATGAAGTCAGCTCATTTTCTTCCGGTCAAGACCACTTATGGGGCTGCTCAGTATGCCCAGCTTTATGTGGATGAGATAATACGGTTGCATGGCATTCCTGTTTCCATAGTGTCAGATAGAGGGACACAGTTTACCAGTAGATTCTGGGAGAAGTTGCAGGAAGCATTGGGCACTAAGTTGAATTTTAGTACAGCTTTCCATCCCCAGACTGATGGACAGTCTGAACGAACCATCCAGACCTTGGAAGACATGTTGAGGGCATGTGTAGTAGACCTTGGAGTCAAATGGGGTCGGTATTTACCTTTAGTGGAGTTTGCTTACAATAATAGTTTCCAGACTAGCATCCAAATGGCACCATTTGAAGCACTTTATGGAAGAAGGTGCAGATCACCCATTGGATGGCTAGAGGTAGGTGAAAGGAAACTATTGGGGCCTGAGTTGGTGCAGGACGCCACTGATAAAATCCGTATGATTCGTCAACGGATGCTTACAGCCCAGAGTAGGCAAAAGTCTTATGCTGATAACCGACGGAGGGATTTGGAATTTCAGGTGGGAGACCATGTGTTTCTAAAAGTCTCACCAACCAAAGGGGTAATGAGGTTTGGTAAGAAAGGGAAATTAAGCCCTCGGTATATAGGACCCTTTGAGATCTTAGAGAGGGTCGGAGCAGTGGCATATCGATTGGCATTACCACCAGACCTTTCGAGTATTCACCCTGTGTTCCATGTGTCTATGTTGAGGAAGTATAATCCAGATCCTTCTCATGTGATACGGTATGAAACCGTTCAGATACAAGATGATTTGACTTATGAGGAGCAACCAGTAGCTATCTTGGACAGGCAAGTCAAGAGGCTCCGATCGAAGGATGTGGCTTCAGTAAAAGTGTTGTGGCAAAATCACACCAGTGAAGAGGTAACGTGGGAAGCTGAGGAGGAAATGCGAACAAAGTATCCACACCTCTTCGATATGTAAAGGTAAGCCACTCTGCTTTGAATTTAAATTCGGGGACCGAATTTCTATTAGTGGGGGAGAGTGTGAGACCCTGTCTAAGTTGTTAGAAAACCGGTATTGTACCTAATGGTACAATTAAGTTAAATCGAGCTTCAACCTAGTTTAATGGAAATTCTAAGGGGAATTTCAAAATTCTGAGACCCACAGGACAGCTCAGAATAGTGATTTGGAGTTCAAGGTCCAGTTTGGAGTTAATCGGGAAAATTGACCGGTTAAGGACAAAACGGTCATTTTCTCATTTGTTGATTTATAGAGATTTTTAATCAAGATTTGATCACAGTGGACTAAAAATAATTATGTGACATACAGTTATGATCCCATAATTATAGAATGATGTTTAGCCGTGTAAAATGGTGATTTTCGGTGTTTTTGGAGCACAGGGGCAAAATGGTAATTTTGCCACCGGAGTGCTAAATGTGAATTTTTTTGAAAGGATTTTACCCCAATTGGGTAATATTGATTTATATTGATGTTATTTGAGGTTGGACAGTGAAAATAATGAAATTCTGGGACATTTCGGAGTATAGGGGCAAAATCGTAATTTTGCCATCCCGGGGGCATTTCGGTAATTTTTCATCACCAGAATAAATTTTTCCAGCCATGGTCAACCTTGGATCAGATGTTGACTTGATGAATCAAGTGGTGGAGATCAAATGGGAGAAAAAGTCAAAAAGTCAAAAAAATGGGCCAATCACATGGTGCCACGTGGCAACCTTGGTTATTTTATTATAAAAGCTATAAAAATCAGCTTAAGCCCTCATTTCTCTCTCTAAATTCTGGAACAAAAACCGATTGAAGAAAAAAAAGAAGAACAAAGGAGAAAAACACCAAAACCTAGGGGAAATTCAAGACAAAGTTTGATTTCAAGGAGGATTCAAGTGAAAAAGGGTAATAAATCTCTACTTTGGCTTGTGATCTCTAATATCTATGCTTTTGTTCTTGAATTCTATGGTTTATTATGGAGATATCATGAAGAGTTTAATTCTGAAAAATGGGTATGGATGAGGAAGGATTGTTGGATTGGATTGAATTTAGACTATGTTAGTAGTTAGAGGTAGTTAAGCATGATTATGGAAGAAAAATGAAAGAAAGAAATTGATTCCATGGTTGTTCTTTGTTAGGCCGAACCTAGTGTGAAGAGAATGTGTGAGAAATTGTTTCATTTCAAATGAAATGATTTCATTTGAAATGAAAGAAAATAGAAAATGACAAATGCAAGTGAAAAATGTAGTAGAAAAATTTTCAGTGCAAATGCACTGCATTGGCCGAATTTTTCATAAGGAATTGGAAAAGATTGGATGCTGAAATTGGCATTAAATTGAATGATTTGTGGTGAATTAAAGTATTAGAAAAAGAATGGGCCAATTCGGAATCGAATTGGGCATAATAGCCGATTTATCGGGTAATCGGTCGAAGTTAGGCAATACCGCGTAAATGCGATAATCGGACGCGATTTTGCTCTTACGTATCACACGCTAGTAATTTAAATTAGTTTATATTAGTTGGGGGCATTATAGTAAATTTCTTGATTTTATTTTGTGTTAAGGTGGTGAGAAGACCGAGAAAGGCAAAGGGATCGTGACTAAGGATTTTTAATCCGAAAGCATCCGAAATCCGGATATTTGTGAGACGGTGAGTGAACTTGCATTTCAAATTATTTGGGGAATGCAAATTGTATTGATGTGGTTAATTAAATGATTTATCTAAAGTTTTTAAAAATACGTGCTGGGAACAAGCCTTTGAGGAAAATGATTTTATGTGGTAAATTATGTGTTATGCGGGAAGGCATAAAAGTTATGTGTGATGCTTGAAAGCATGAAATTATGTGATATGCATGAAGGCATGAAATATTATTTATTTGATCTGAAATTTGAGTGTGATAAATGTGTACATTGTGATGATGTTTACATGGATGGTTGAGAAGTGTTGTGAAAGTGTTATCACCGTGCACGTGTGAAGAAGGAAAGTGCATATGCCTGAATGGTATGCATAGTGGGGACCGCGAGACGTAACGCCCACTAATTCCTTCAAAGTCAGAATGGAGCAAAGTGGGGACCGCGAGACGTAACGCCCACTAACTCCTTGAAATTCTGAATTGAGCAAAGTGGGGATCGCGAGACGTAATGCCCACGATTCCTGGAAGTGTTCACGCACGAACTGTGGTAAGACGTGATTTGAAGTCCGGGAGCTTGGCAGCGACGTTGAGTGATACCGCTTGCCGAGTGCTCTGATACTCCAGCTATGTGCACGATGTGAGGGTTGCACATGAGCTGGTGAGAAATTGGTGATATTTGTGTGATTGCATGTGAAATTGAATGTTATTCAATTATTGATTAAATTAAAATGAGGGGAAGGGTTGGGAAACAATTGGATAAAAATGTATGTGTTCCAAATGTTTGCATCATATTTTTATAACCCTTCCGGACATTATTGCTTGTTCCTATCTAATGTTTGCTCACTGAGTTTTATACTCACCGTTTTCAAAAATTCATGTTTTCAGATCAGGAGGTTGTAGATTCCTAGATTGCGGGATCACAGTAGTCCATCTCCTGGTAGGTGTCTGGCATTCGATAGCTGCCTGTTTTTATTGTATATGTCTCCGCTGGTAGTCATGGGTTTTTGTATGATGGATATGTACATGTAATGTACATTGTCAGAATTTATATTTGACTGATTATGTGTATATGTGTAAGCAATGTGAATTGCTAAATACATGACTGGTATAGTGCATGTATATTAATGTTGATAATGCCATTGTGAATTGGCTGTGTCCACACCCGGAAAGGGTGTGTGTGTGTATGTGTGACTGGATGTGCCATGGTTAACTGGCATTTATGCGCACTGGGTGCATTACGTGTGGATGTCCCACACGAGCATGTATGGAATAAAGTCAGTGGGAATAGGCTTGCTTGGGCTTAGTGAGCTATGCTCATTGGGTCCTTGCGCCGGTCATGGCCCGGGAATTGGGTCGTGACAGTTTCTGAAGTACTGAATGTTGTATCAAGCAAAAGAAAATAAAAAGAGAATAAGTGGAGAAATAGAGAGTAGTAGAGAGAAAAGCTGTGGGTGAGAATGTTATCGTTCTCGAAAAGTGAAACTCCCCTAAATGAATTGTGAAGGCTTTATATATGGTGCTAAAAATGACGGTTACTTAAGAATACACTTTAATATGCATAATGAACGAATCTATTATGAAGAGCTCTAATATGAGTAATCATTACTATAACCCATTATATGGATATTAAAATGGTGTTTTTATGACATATAATGAGTAACAGTTAGAAACTCATTATGTGTTTGTTAAAGTAATTGGGTGGAATAAGACTTATTCTTAAGTAGAAGGTAATAAAGAAAAGGAATACAAGAAATGTTATTACAAGAACAACTTAAAAAGAAAAGTGTATATGAATGGGTACAAAAGAAGAAGTTGTATGTGAATAGGTAGAAGAGAACAAGGTAAAACTGAGAGAGAGAAACACTTGTACTTCAAAAAAAGGTTAAAAAGATGACATCTTAACTACTTTCATATAAAAGCCACCAAGCCAAACTCTCTAGAACATCTTAAGATAAAAATAACTTGTAAACCCTACCTGTAAAGCCTGACCCTAATTTATGCTTGACATGACATTTACATACATTGGATAGCATGTTGGTATATTGAAATGTCCTGGAAACGTAATAAAAGACGATAATATACCGAGCTGTACAATTAAGCAGATCGAACCTCGAACTAGTTTAAATAGAGATTTGATGATGAAATTGAAGATTTTAGAACCCTAGAATACCTTATAATGGTGATTAGGAGTTCGAGGGTGAATTTGGAGTCAATTGGACAATTTCGGGTCCTAGAGGTAAAATGGTCATTTTACCACTCAGGGACAAAAATTGAATTTTTTAGAGAATTTTGATCAAATTTAAATATTTGGAGTGTGATATGAGTATAAGGAGTAAAAAATTTTGCATTTTGGCAAATTTTTAGATTTTGGGACAAAAATGTAATTTTTGAAAAGTTCAGGGGTAAAAACGTAATTTTTTAAAAATTTGCTCCACCAAAAATTTGGATGAGTCTAGAAACTTCATGTGGACGATGGATAAGTGAGAAAAATTGAATGGTGGAGATTAAAAGTCAAAAAAAAATTATTTAAAAATGAACCAATGAAAAGTGGACAAGTGTCATTAAAATATAATATTTTATTTGGCTATAAAAAGCCTTAAATTTTCAGCCCTTCTTCCTCACATGGCCGGCCACTCAAAAGGGAAATAAGAGAAAGAAAAACCCTAAGACCTTGCTGGAAATTGAAGGGAAAATCAAGAGGAAACAAGGAAAAGTCTTGGAAAAAGGTAAAATTCTTAGTTTTTCTTAGTGATTTTCACTATCCCACCATTCTTTTTCCATTTTCTTGCAAAAATGAGAAGTGGGTATGACACCCACATGCTGGCTGAACCACCATGGGAGGAATTTGAGCAATTTAAATGATGAATTTAGGTTGATTTAATATAGTTTAGCTAGGTTATGTTGTTAGATAACAAGTTACCATGAAAACCCATTTTTCCCACATTGAACCCACCCTAACTGAATATTTTTGGGTGTGAAATGCTGCTGATTTTAGTGTTATCTAGAGGCATTTAGATGAATTATTATTAATTATGGTGCTAGGAAAATTATAAGAATTTTCGGTGCAAAAATATGACTTTTTGCCTAATAGGGGTATTTTCGTAAATTATCGTTCGGACCAGAAATTTGCACCACATTCAGTGGCATTAAATCAATTTGGGTATAATTAAGGCATAGAAATTGAAAGAACTCGATTCGGACTTAAATCGGAGGTTTTAGCGAATTAAATCGCGTCCCATGCGTATTAGGCCGAATACCACATTTCAAAGGTTATTCGGACACTTTTTGCATCACATTTCATGCATTCATATAGAATTTAGAGCCTGAAATCAATTTTGATAAATTGACATCAATCATTGAAATTCGTGCCACGTGTGTCGTATAGGTGGTGAATCGTCCGACAAAGGTAAACAAATCGCGTCGGACCAGCAAGACTAGGAGTATATCTAACTTCTAAAAATGGTGAGTGGATAAACTATCTTCCTCAAGATCTAGAGTATTTTATCTATTTTTGTATCTTTAAAGAATTGAATTTTTGTAAATGGTTTATAAATTGAAAAACTGATTTTTTTAACACTGAGTGTATGGAGACGGGTTTTTAACATATGTTTTGTGTTTAAATTAATGTTTATGGCTTATGAATATTGGGATGCATGATGGCTAGAATTATTTTGTATGAAATGTGTAAATTGCTTTCTTTGTCTAACAGGCTGGGTAATGTTTTAATTGCCATGTCATGCTGCCAAAATTTTTATTTATTAATTAGTGGGTCATTTAGTCGCTAAAGTGGCGAGTTTTTGTGGACCAGCCTACTAGAGGGGCACGGTAACCCAGTTTCATTTTACCTCGGTATGATTGGCGAGGAGCGTGACTCCTGAGATAAAGATCGAGTTCACTTCACGCCGAACCACCACGTGAAGTTGAACTTAGCCAACGCCAAGGAACGGCGATTTTCTAAACGAAAAACGTGTTTTATTTGTACATGGTTTTTAACAGCCTTGGCGGGCTCGATTGGACGCTCTGATCAAGTGTCCACGAGTATGAGATTTGGCTAAGCCTAACTTTTAAGAAAACAATCATAAGCCTTATTATTTTGATGTATCAGTATTTGTTTTGTATGAATGTACTAAAATAATGTTATGAACTACCTTATGGTATCACGTTTTTATATTGTCTCCATCTACTCGACTTTAGATGTCGGGGATGGTATTTATTTACTTACTGAGTTGTCAAACTCACCACCTCAATTTCCCTCTTTCAGGCTCACAGACATCTGTAGATATCATCATTTTATCGAGGAGACAGTCGGAGTGACGACCTTGGTTACCAAAGGTTTACTTCTATTTTCATGTTTTTCTCTGTTGTGGGCACACTTAGCATTGTAAATTAAATTTCATACTCCAGTCAGTTGTATTACAGTATGTAATAATATATTTTGCTTTTACGCTATAAAAATTATTTCCCGAGTTGTCTAAAAATATTGTACAAAAGAAAATTAGAATATTTTTTTTGAATATTTTTGAATAGTAAAATAAATCTTTAAATCCTTTAAAATGCATGTTTTAGACTTCCGATTTCAATTTTGACTGCAAATCATGTATTCTCTACACGTGTGCTATGTTTTTACCAAATTTCAGGATTTTAGTCGAAAATGACCAAAATGCCCTTGTGTAGCAAATTTCACTTTATTACGATTTTCGACTCAAAATTAATTTATATTCATTTGAATATGATATTTAATAATCAATACTCACAAGGGAAGTGAAAAACTGGTACAAGATGCCTTGAGGAGTCTCGGTTTGCGCTCGTGGGATGAGTGCCTATAGAGACCTCGCGGCAGTTGTCACGGGCTCGATGGGAGTTTCGGGTCGTGACACTGCCACTTATTCTGGGTTGGTTTCACTGTCATTTGTATGAAGTGGCTATTCTATGTAAAGTAGTTGTTCCACTTGTATTAATTGTTCCATATAAAGTAATGCTCCGTTTATTCTAGTTGTTCTGCATGAAGTAGTGCTTCACTTGTTTTAGTTGTTTTGCGTGAAGTAATGTTTCACTTGTTTTAGTTGTTCTATGTGAAATAGTGCTTCACTTCTTCTAGTTGTTGTCATTATTCTCCGTGCAGCATTACACTATAAAACAACCCTAAAAAGAATAGGTACTAATCAAAATCAATTATCTACATTTTGTCCCATGTATAAGAATTCGTATGCATTAATTTAGGAAAAAGTTTTATTTTGTACTGTAATGCATTGAACTATAAGACCTTGGATAGTAACGCTTTAGACGATAACGTCTTAAGTAGTAATACCTTAGGCAATAATGCCATAGGTAATAAGGTGATACTATCTTAAGTAATGTATGATGTCAATATCTTGTGTAATATTTAATTGATTATGTAATAATATATTTCTCATAGAAATATAAAAATGTAGCCTTTTTTAATACGTAAAAATGCTATAATTTGGCACATTTTAAAAATACGTAATCTTAAGTCAAATTTGTAATAATGTGCAAAAAGAAATAAAGATAATAATATTACATATGAGCACTTATCTCATTTTTGGCATGGTATTTGCAAGATTGGTGAAGTTCCTTATATTCCTTATGAATAATGCATCAATTCGAGTGTGATCACCACACAAGCCTTTTTCTCCTAGCCATTTTTCCTCATGTTTCATTGTTTCTTCTAGAGACTTTATGCACTCTTGGCTAAACTTAAGAGTTGCATTCATATGGCTTTTGATATTAGACTTTTGTTTGCTAGTAGTGCTTCTAACACTTGTGTAACACATATGTAATTAAACAATTTGAAAGTTGACTTGTGATTGCCAATATTCCATAAACAAGTATGTCTTGAAAAATGGAAACTGATGTTATAGTTCATATATGATGTTAGAAAAGCTGAGATTCAAGCTAACAGAGATTGTAACAAAGATTGTTTTACTGAAGAATCGTAAAAATGAGTTGCGAAAATGATTAGATGCTTCCTCCAATAACGGTTCTCTTAAAAAATAATTAGATACATTAAGAGAGATTGCAATAGATATTGTTTTACTAAATCGTGAAGAGGAGTTTCAAAGATGATTAGATACTCGTTCCAATAGCAGTTTTTTTCAAGAATAGTTAGATATTTTATCCGACGTAAAAAATAGCAACTCTTTTCTATGGAACTCTATAATTGGTTACTCCTTTATTAGCTTTGTAGACTCATCAGAGTACTGCTTCTTCATATGAATGTTATACACTTACACTTCATATTATAATATATGGCCAAATAGGAATCTTAACTTTACGTCAAGATTAACTTTTAACGCAATGTGAAAGAGATTAATTCAACCTTTTAAATAAATAAACGTAAGAGTTACGACCAATTTGTGACTAATAATCTAAGGCCAAGAAATGAATGATAAAGCTTGCGATTAATGGCATAACATCATTATAGCCAAATCATGAGCAATATAGTTAGCGGCTAAAATATGAACAATGAATTATGGTAAAAAAATGAGCGATAAAGCTTGCGAGCAATAGAAAAAATATCATTAGAGCTAAAATATAAACGGTAAAGCTTGTGGTTGAAGTAAGAGTGATGAACTATTATCAAAGAATGAGCGATAAAGCTTGCAACCAGTAGTATAATGTCATTACAAAAAAAGTATGAGCGATAAAGCTTGCGACTAAAATAAAAGTGATGAACTATGATCAAAGAATGAAAGATAAAGCTTGTGAGTAATAGTATAATATAATTATAGTAAAAACATAAATGATAAAGCAACAAATGAAATATGAATATTTTCTTTCCAAATGTCAAATTTCAATACGTAAAGTAATGAAGAGTAAAAGTCATAGAAGTATCACACATGAACAAGAAGTGGGTTGTTTTGGACTTTATTGTTCCCAATCAATAACTCTTCTGCTTGCATCTTCTCCTAAGAAGATTGGATCATTCTAATTAGATCTTGAATGTAGGTGGGAATGAATGTATCTTGGTTGCCAATGGAACTCTCCATCTTTTCTAGAAATGCAAAGTTGTGATAGTAAAATATTTATTTAATGCAATCATTTCTTCCCAGTAGAATCTCAAAATGTAAAAAAGGTTCTTGTGATAGGAAGAGGAATCGTTGCAAACAAGTAAAAGGATGTATCGGAGGTGGTGGAGAGGAAGATCAGAGTAGATCTACACTGTTGTAAAAATTTTGTGGGAGTGACGTGTTGTTTGCCACCTATTCAAGTGTGGCTTTGTTTTCCACCGATGGCTGAAGCTTCTTTAGGCACTCATAGGCAAATTTTTATTCCAGTTCAACAATTTGAACTATGAAGCTTTGGTAGCTATCTTCTTACTAATAAAATGGACTTTTTTTGTGAAAAAGAAAAATGTACATCTACACCTTTATATGTTTGGCTATTTGTGAAACATGTAGATGCATGCATATAAATTCATGTTTTAAGGGTTAAATATCTAGGCACATGTTTGACCATATCCTAGTTTCTAAGGTGATGAGTTAAAAATGTTGAATCCGAAAATCTTCCTATAATGATGTAATTAATTATTGATTTTAAGAATGTATCATCTACCTAGAAGTACCGATGGAGCCAAGGTGGCTGCCACCTCTCAATTTTTAATTTTCTTTACTATTATATGTATAAAACTTGAGATATATAGTATAATTACCTTTATAATTACCTAGTCATTCCTTGTGCAAAATCTTGGATCTACTACCTAGAAGTTAATAAAGAATTATCACATAAATTGATATAAAGAGGTTTCTATACTAATATAGAAGTTAAAAAAAAGTAACATTTGAAAATATAAGAACCAAAATGATAGGTGTGCCTAATTTTAAAGACAACTAATGTAATTTCAGCTATTTTTATAATCTTTCAACTATTTTTTTAAGCGTTTTTTCAAGGAAACAAAATGTCAATGTAAGAGATATATATATAGATATATAAATGTAGAAAAACACAACTAGTACTTATATTTTCAAGATTAGTGGTGATATTTTAAAAAATAATGATAATTGAGTTCGAACTAAGATATCATATATATTTACGAATATTACATGAATCGCATGTATAATAGTAATTTAGATTTACTAGTAATTAGGTTCAGATTAAAATACTTAAACAAAAAACAGATATTCTATCCGTTACATCCTTAATAAATCTCAATAATTGTACCAAAAGGATAAAAAAAAGTAAATCTCGTTAAATATAGTAAAAAATCAGCACTCATTTTCTAAATAGTATCCAAAAATTAACTATGATGATTAATTTACGGCAGGCTTAAAAAAAACTTGATGGACATGAAAGTCTTGGGTTTAATTACAGTAAGAGTCAGCTTGAAATCCTTAAATCCTAATTAATTACAACAATTGTCATCCACCTACAAAACTTTGCGGCAGCATCATCAGATCAAAGGAAAAATACTTGACAATGAAGTTCGCGGTTATGGTTAAGCTGTCATTGTTTTAAAGCATGAAAACTATGGTGCTGCTGATATTCCTTTTCTGAGAAAAATATTGCAGCTGGCATGGGATAAAAACTGTCATTCAAAGTAATTAAAATTAAAAAAAATAAACTAAACAAAAAATTGTCTTAATCAAGACTTTAAGTTCACACTTCACTTAATTATATCATCTTCTTGACCACATTAATTCTCCATCTCTCTTTTTCAATTCTATGATGCTCTCTATTTTCGACAGTCCGTTTTTCTTTTTACGAAATATCCACGGCCGAAAACTAGCTGTCACTTTGAGGAGTAACAGGCCAGTGATGTTAACAAGTATTTAGTAGATAATAATAAAGTAACGTGTTGGTTTTTGTCTGTTTATTTATCTCTAGTGGTTGGATTAGGTCTTTTCTTAGGTTCTTTTTTTGATTGAGAAATTTCCTACTTTTTTAATAGAATGACAGAAATACCCTTTGTCATTTCCTGATGTGACATCCTGGTCCATCTTTATTACACATATATGGAACCAAAGTGGATTAGCTGAGTCCCAACGTGGGAAAGTGTTATTGATGCCTGTTTTTGCCCTTTGCATGTAAGAAAAAAGCAAAGTGCTCTCAAAATTCTCAAACAGTAACAAAACACTACCACGTACAACAACACAACACCCTCTTAAGTCTTTAAGTTCTTAGTTTCAACTAACAAACTTCGAACTACGGAATTTTTTTTTCCAATCAATTGTTTGTGTCAGGTGTTGGCAAGAAACCATTTTATTTCTTCTTCTTTTTGGAATTAAAATTCCTTGGTGTTTTCCTGCAGAAAAAGGAAAAAAAGATAGATTTGTTGGGGTGTGTGTTTAATTTTTGTGAAATGATTTTTACTGTGTGAGGCCCTGTGAGAGAGAGAGAGAGAGAGAGAGAGAGAGAGAGAGAGAGAGGGTGATGATAGCAAGTTTGTCTGCAAGTGAGTAAGAAGATACGAAATAAGAGAGAAAGAGGGGAAGGGAAGGGAAGGGCTGTTCATGCTGCTCTCACGCACCATCCCATGTCGTTATGCGGCTAATGGATTGGGTCCACCGACCTGTAGGCCTTGCCTTCTCTCATCTCTCTCTCTCTCTCTCTCTCTCTCAACTCTCATTTAATTTGATTTTCTAAGGCAATTTGAAAGAATTGAGCAAAATCAGGTAATAAAATTGTGGGGAGAAAAAAAAGGGTAAGAGAGAAAAGAATTACTAATAAAAGGAAAAAAAGGGAAATCTGCTGAGGGGAGGTATATGTGTTAGTGTATCTGCATGACAACAAATCAGAGATGAAACATAGTAGCATCACTTTGTTCACAATTTGGCATTTAAAAGGAAGAGAAAGAAACAGTAGAGGAAAGAGAGAAGCTGCAAAATGTCCATAGGTTGATTTCTTTTCCTTTCTCTTCAATCTTTGCCTTTTTAAGGTTCCATTAATCAATTCGACTCAAAAAGCTCGAAACGCCTTTTTCTCGGCTTTTTCAGATAAGATTTCATAGGAATACCAAAAAATTTCAATGTGGGGTTGCTGTTAGATAATGGGTTTATGAAGAGAAGATTGATAACTGAGAGATAGAAGAATAACTTTTTGAAGAAGACAAGTAGAGAAGAAACAGCAAGAGCCAGGGTTTGTCTAAAGATGGCTGCATCTTCCTCCTCGGGGCCTTTCTTTGGAATTAGAGATGAAGATCAAAACCAGATGAAGCAACAGCCTTCATCAACACCAGCTTCATCCACAGGGCCAGCTCCAGCGCCTCCTCAGAAGAAAAAGAGAAACCAACCTGGAACACCAAGCAAGTATCCAATTAATTTTTATCCAATTATAAGATTCTCCTAATTAATCTAACGAAAGATATTTCACCAATTGAAAGTAAATAGAATTCCTTTTAATTATTTTTCAAGTTGTTCTTGCTAGCTATTTCTTTTCTTGTATACACACATATAAAGAAAGAGAGTAAAAAACACAAGGCAAACCCTAAATTTTGAAAGTTTTTGAGTGGAAATGACAAGGTGTGAATGGTTTTTGAAATTCTTTTCAGTCATCCAGAACGTTTCTTCCTTGTAATCAAATTTAGAATTTTCTAATAATTTCTTGTTGGGCATTATTTCTGAACAAAGCAGATCCAGATGCGGAAGTGATAGCACTATCTCCCAAGACCCTAATGGCAACAAACAGGTTCATTTGTGAAGTATGCAACAAAGGATTCCAAAGGGAGCAAAATTTGCAGCTCCACAGAAGAGGACACAATCTGCCTTGGAAACTAAGGCAGAAGACTACAAAAGAAGTGAAGAGGAAGGTTTATCTCTGCCCTGAGCCCACATGCGTCCACCATGACCCTTCCAGGGCACTTGGTGACCTTACTGGCATCAAAAAGCATTACTCAAGAAAGCATGGTGAAAAGAAATGGAAGTGCGAGAAGTGTTCCAAGAGGTATGCCGTGCAATCTGATTGGAAAGCTCATTCAAAGACCTGCGGGACTAGAGAGTACAGATGTGACTGTGGCACTCTCTTCTCAAGGTAGATGATACTGATAATAATCTATAATCTTTCCTTCACATTTTCCCGTTAGACCTTTTTTTTGCATATAGCATGACGCCATTCACCATCTTCTTGACTCTTCTTTTGGTTTAAAGGCATGGATAAAAAGAAAGGCTCTATAGCTTATGTGCCGTATTCCCACTGGCACACAACAAAGGGAAAGAGGCGTTATAGTTTCTGCTTGGCCTGTTGGGTGAGCAATTAGATTCCTCAGGTGCCAAGGGATCGAAAAGTTTGATGCTTTTTTTTTTTAATTTTTTTTAGTTTTCTTGCAATAGAGTCTCTCTCTCTTCTCCTTCTCCCTTTTTTTTCTTTGATTTTTTAAGTTCAGTAATGAAGATGGTGAGTGCAGAAAACAAACAAGCTTCCACGTGAATAATCTGTGGAAACTGCCATCGCGAATAGAGGTTCTAGGCTGCTATCCATCAAACAATTAAAACCCCCCAAAACCCAACAAAAAAAAAAGAGAAAAAGAAAAAGAAAACAGTTCGTCTTTTGTTTCTCCTTGGAACCACCGCCCTTTTTCGTTTTTACTTTCCCCTATTCACGTGCTGCTATGCCATGTAGAGTTTGCTGTGTTGTTGTTGTTACCATGTTTGTTCTCTTGTGGGTTGGCTAGACGTGTTCAGGTCTGTGCTCTTGCAGGTATCCCTTTCAATGATAAACCTTAGCCTCTAAACTCTAACCAAACTTCTACCTCCATAGTCCCTCCCTCTCTCTCCAAGGTTCTAGCTTCGAAATCTGTGGTCTTTTGCGTAGAGAATTGCAGTCTCACCCTTGGGGGTCTGAGCCTGGGAGAGTTGATTGAATTTTCAGGAATTCAAAAGGCAGGAAAGAAAAAGTGAAACCCTGATGGCTTTTTTAGCTTCTTGTTTTAGAAAAACGATATTCTTATAACTGGAAATCAGAGTGTTTGATGAGTTTTGCATTAATTGGAGACAAAGTGCCGAATTGGGCTTCTTGATTGATCACTTTTCACTTGGTTGAATACATTCTCTTGTTGCATTTATTGAACACCACTTCTTGAAACGGTAGTCATGGTTGATTGATTAATCAGTTTCAAGTTTTAGAGAAATTCTTTTGACCTACCCTCTTCAATTACGTTTCTGTCTTGTAGGCAATTTTAGTCAAAAACTTCCTTTCTCTACGCACTTATTAGCTTCTACTATCTTTTCACCCTCCTCTTTTTCTATTACCATGTCAGCATTGCTGCTTTCTAATCGTTTTTCTTGCTGCTTTAGGGTTTCAACACTTTTACATTTCCTCTTATCCGAATCCTAATACTTCTCAGGGTTAGTCTGACTTAGGACACCCAATTCAACAGCTTTGTTTGCCCATGTAGAAAAGCGCTGCCTGTCAGTGTAAACCTTCTCTTTTTTTTTATTCCTTTCATTTTTAGGCCAGATAATATCTACAATATGAGACAAACAGAAAACAATAAGAGGGAGAAAAAAAATTTTAATAGATTCGTTAGCTAATGAAAATTATTTGATTTCATTGGTGCCATTAATCAAAATACCTGGTTTCATTATCCCTAAGGTCGTTTGTTTCCACTGGACATCCTAATGTGTCCTTTAGGTAGCTAGTCACAGCTATAGATTAATTGATTGAATTTTTCTTTCCGCGAACGAACTTTCAAAATCCTATAATTGAAGTACTAAACATAGCAGAGACACGGGCTGCTGTTCAAAGTTTGTTTTTTTAACTCCCTTTTCAAACCGTGTCGTTGTTTTCTTTTACCATCTATCGGCGGGTATCTAATGGTTCCTTCTATTATAACTGTTGCAGGCGTGACAGTTTTATCACTCACAGGGCATTTTGTGATGCACTGGCTCAGGAAAGTGCGAGGCACCCACCCTCCTTGAACCCCATTGGCAACCATTTGTATGGAAGTAGCAATATGAGCTTAGGCTTATCTCAAGTGGGTACTCAAATTTCATCGATACAAGACCAGAATAATCAGACGGGTGATATTTTAAGACTCGGTGGCGGTGCCAGGAATACCCAATTTGATCATCTTCTCCCTCCATCGATGGGGTCGTCATCGTCGTTTCGACCACAGCAATCAATGGTCTCTTCTGGTGCTTTCTTCATGCAAGAGTCCAACCAAAATTTCAATCAAGAACATCAACCCCAACAAGGATTGTTGGGAAACAAAGCGTTCCAAGGACTAATGCAGTTTCCTGATATCCAAAACAACACAAGCAACAGTCCTTCAGCGGCCAATCTCTTCAACCTTAGCTTCCTTTCCAATAGTAGCAACACAAGCAGCATCAATAACAACAACAGTGCCAACACAGACAACAATTTATCATCTTCAGGTTTGCTAATCTCTGATCATTTCAACAATGAAGACGGTGCCCGTGGGACAAGCGAAGCGTCAAATCTCTTCTCAAACAACATAATGAGCGATCAAATCACCTCCAACATCCCTTCTCTCTTCAGCTCATCGGTTCAAAACAACAATATGGTACCCCAAATGTCCGCTACCGCATTGCTTCAAAAAGCTGCTCAAATGGGCTCAAATTCAAGCAACAACAGCGCCTCTCTTCTAAGAAGCTTCGGTAGCTCTTCCTCAAGCGGCACCAAACCCTCAAACTTTGGCGGCATTTTGGGAGATAACACCGGGAACAATCTACATGAACTAATGAACTCGATTGCAAGTGGAAATTCCTCTATTTTTGGGGGTGGGTCCCCAGGGGTAAATACATATAGCACTGGACATGGACAAGAAAACCCATATACAAATAGAAGTAGCATGGAACAAGAAAAACAGCAGCACAATTTGAATGTTAGCGCTGGTGGGTCAGATAGATTGACTAGGGACTTCCTTGGCGTTGGGCAAATAGTGAGAAGCATGAGTGGAGGGGTTTCCCAAATGGAGCAGCAACAGCAGCGGCAACAGCAACAACAAGGCATGGGGTTAAGCACCTTGGGTTCAGAGAGAAATAATATTACTGCGCCGACAGGCCACCCATCTTTTGGAGGTGGTGGGAATTTTCAGTGAAGGGAAAAAGGGGATAAGAGGAAAGTACAAAGGTACGTGAAATTAAATGACGTGTTAAAATGATTATATATGATTAAAGTTTACTCAGGATTTCATTGGTAAATGTGTCTTAATGCATTTTACTGAGTTTGGATTTTTTTCCTTGGTTTCTCTTTGAATTCTCTGACACACTGTCTTGCATGAGGCGGTCATGAGTTGGAGTACATATGGGTTTTGTTTCTTTTCTTGTCTGTTTGTTTTTATTTTTCTTTTAATTTTATGGGCTGGCAGTGTCACGAGTGCTGCTCTCAACAATGTAGATGCTCAAACAAAATATCTACTCCTCCAGAGCTCATGCATCATCTACTTCTTCTACTTATTCATCATTAGAATTTTTCAAGCATAATTTATTTCCCTATTTCAAATCTGCACCACAAAAATCAAGGCAAAATTTTGATTCCTTTTGTTTTATTTGGATCATTATACTAATAATATCTTCTATGGTCAAGCATATTGTACATGGAAAATATTAATAAATAATAAATTTTGGACAGTAAAACTAATATATCATTGTATACACTCCTCCTAAATTGAAAGCTATCATTGCACCATTTTATTTGTATGATTTTTTTTCTTTACAGATACTCTGATTACAAAAATTGTCTCTTTTTTTTCTTTTTATTTTTTTTTGTCAAAAAAGGGTCATCATATTTGAAGCTCCACCCAATGAAGATGTGATATTTCTTACTTCTAGACAAAGATTTTTTACCATGCAGAAAAAATAATTCATGTAAATTGAAACTGCTAGACTTTCTAAGTTACCAATTTGGATCATAGACAAAAGGAAAAAGAAGGCAAATTTAATCATTATTGAAATTAATTTCAACTATATTTCTTTTGATGTAATTGATTTTCTCTTAAAACAATCTTCCATTTATGAAAACAATAAAACTTCACTCAGCTTTCAGCATTTTTATAATCTCATCTTCAATTAATATAGGAAACTATGGTTTTCAAAAAAAAAAATATTCTCTTTAAAATAATTATATATTTATAAGAGATAATTTGAATTTAATTAGAGATAGACATCTTTTTGGAGATAAAATGTGCTTATTAGATATTTATTTAACTTCGAGCTGCAGGAAAAATCGACTTTGTTTCTTTCCCGAAATATTGTCTTTGTCTTCGATCTGAGGGAAGAAAACAACCAAAAGATTCTTGTTGTTAATCACAGAAAGGGCAAAGAGGAGTTCTTGCATGAATATAAATTTTTTTATCCCAAGTCCTTCCACCTGCTGCATACATTCTGACTTTCATTCCTTTCAGATTTGTCTACTTATCAGATAAGAATAAAATTAAAGAATACAATGATGATGATGATGATGATGATGATAATGATGGTGATCAAATTGAGTTTCCTTCCCTTGTCATAGTCATATTATATTGATACAAACAAAAATGTAGCATGGTGGATTATTGTGTGTTGAATTTTCCCCCGTATTAAGGCTGCTTGGCTGCTTGCTATGATCTTAATTATTAACTTTGGCTTTTTTGCAGATATTGTTGCCATGGAAAGGCCTTTTTGCTCTTATCATCTTTTCGATTTCGATACGTCAAGCGAAACAATATGGAGAATTAGAGGCCAAAGGGGTTTTCAAGAATCTGATCAAACCAGCCTAGGCAGCTTAACCCTAAAATCCAAGCTGTATTGTATGAACTTTTTTTTCTTCCCCTTAAATGTTAATGGGATGAGTTTCCAAATCAGTCCCAGCTACAATCTTATCATACTTTGGATGGTGACTTTACCCAAAAAAAAAGAAAAATCTTTTCTTGCTTCATTTTCAGTTAGTTCTACTTTATGCAAAGATATTTATTAGCCAGCCGTCCTTGTAGAATAAGGATCGAATGTCGTTTCTTATTCTCCAGATATGCTCCCAAACCAAGACAATTTTGTTCCAGCAGCCCTTGAGAACGATCGGGTTGCTAGCTACTCGCGACTAGAGAAACTGACCTTGAAAGACATGACATAGTCATCCTGTTTTATACTTATCAATTATCATGCACGACTAAAATTTCTTGTGCCATTTCCTTAAATTATTCGAAAGAAAATAAAAAGCATTTAAATTGTTTTGAAATTAGCTAACAGAAAGGCCTGCTTAGAATTCATTATTGAATTAACAAAACTGATAACTTTCTTTTCTTTTTTTTTTTTATGTGCGAATTTAAACAAAAGAAGATAAAAACCTTACCTTGATTACCCCTTACACATACAGACATATTTATTGTTGAGCAGGAATTGATCTATGGTGTATTAGCATGTGACTTTAATGGAGCTTAATTGAGTGTGTAATATAATACACAATTAATGATCTATATGCATATGCACACATGCAAATATTTTCAAATATTTTAACATATTTATATACTTATTTGATATATATATATATATATATATATATATCATTTGATGATCACAACGTCTCGGTTTTCAATACTTAAACAGGATCTTTTTATGATACTTTTTCTAGGGTAAATTTGTGTTCATACCTTGCCAAATCATGAGAACAAAATCGTCTTTAATTACCTTAGATCACTTGATCTTCTATATTCCCAACCTTTTAAAGACATTACATCTGTACTTTTGAAGTGATTTGATATTTCTTGATGATTTGAAATTATCACCAAAAAATAAGGGTAAAAGCTCCAAGACTACAATCACGCTCACGTGAACAGGCATACGCAATTACCCCAGGAAAAAGCAATGCTACAATATGGTATAGAAGTTTCCTAAATTGACCTGTGACGTGTATATGTGTAGGATGAACCAAATCCTCGATGGATTTGATTCTTTCAATATTAGAGGGCCCTAGCTAGTACATTTTCTCTTCTCTTGTACCCCTTTGTAAATACTGATCTGTGGGAATGTAATGTTATTTTTTATATTATTTCTAATATTAATTGGATTAAAGGTCTCCAATGGATACCTTGAAGCAAGAAATAGTGAGATTGATAAATAAAAATTTAGTCAAAACTTTGATTAATTGATAGATCGTACCCCCATGGGATCGATAATTTATATAAATATATTTCCAATCATAGTTGTTAAAGATAATAGGCCAAACCAAGTCACATGCAAACGAATGAAGGAAGACAAGAAAGACTGAGGAATGTTTCCTCAAAATGTCAACAACTACCACAAAATCCGCATTTTATATATACCTCCAATCCTTGCTCTATTATATTGTTCAAGTGGTGGGTTACAGAATGAAATTATGCCATTGTCCCTTTTCCTTTTCAAATCTCTCTCTCTCTCCCACATTCATTTTAATTAATTAATAGCAATAAATTAACTTGATTTAACATCCTCTCGGTAATTAATTAGCGTTTTTATGTGGCAGGAAATATATATACATCGAGACATGAGCACCGTTAATTTGTTATACATTAATTGTTTGAAACTGTGTCCAGTAGACATAATGGTATAATATGTAAAAAAATTACATGTTAGCATCAATTATTATTTTTTGTGCCTACTCAGACTCAAAGCTGAAGAATAAATGTCACCCACTTTAACATTTCTTTGAGATGTAACGTTGCTTTATCCATTTGAACTATTATGACGAACCACACCACAAAGTTTGATATATTTTAAGGCTGCAATATTTCAGGTAGTTGCTATATGATTTGGCTGATTAATTTTTTCTGATATTGTATAAAAATATGATATTTAATCCAGCCGAGGGTTTATGAAAAAATGGTTAGCTTTCTTTTTTATTTTTTTAAGATTTGTGCACATTTATATATACATACATACATATATATACACAATAATGCTTACTGATAATAGTCAAGGGTGGCAATGATAGAATATCACTGGTGAAAAATGGCCACATATGTCCAAAAATCAAAAAAGAAAAAGAGAATCAATAGATCATGGACCAAGCTAGTGAATTAATGTTGACCGCAACTGCCTTCAGTGTCCCTAAGATTCAAGTAAGGCATCGTTGACTACGAGTATGCAGTAGTGGAAGATGAAAAATGAGAGTTGACTAGAATCCCGTGCCCACATGCAATTTTCTATACTCCCATTAGTACTATGAAATTCCTTATACACACTCCAATGGTCTAAGTTCACTCATCGTACGATTAGTTTAGATCAATTTGGTCGAGTTCAAGGTATCATGACATCTAGGTCCACAATCAAATTTTCTTAGGTTGCTAGTTTATTAAATTATGAGGGTACCTACTCATTATTAGGGGTTTAATCCCACTCGATCAGCAAACAAGAATTAAAAGTATCTACTCTTCTGATGGTTTTATTAGTTTGGACTCTGATTCTAGCTAAGGTTGGAGAGATTTGACTGTACATATAATTGTAATCTCTATTCTTCTTTAGTTTATAGCTAGTGAGGATCCCTTTCCTCGTCTTCACCCCTGGATGTAAGTTAGTAAGCTGAGTCACAGTTATATATATATATATATAGTTTGTCTAATCAGTGATTTGAGCTTTTGTGTATCAGCTTCCTTTTCGTTTATCTTGTTGTCCGGTTGGCCACGCCAGGGTCTCGTTACAACAATAACTTATCATAAACTGCAATAAAAACACTGTGAGGGTTGGTGACAACGACTAGAAGACATTGATCAAATGAAACCCAGAGAACTGGTTAAGGCTAAACAAAAACAATCGATTATCAAGAAAAGGCTAGGCTTACGATGAAACATATATATAAACATCTGCTGTTAATCGAGGTTGCACATGAAAGTTACATCAATATTAAACTTTTCAAGTTACAAGAGACCTTGTCTAGTTCGGTAAAGTTCCTGTCAAAAGTCACTTGAAGTTAACTTCAAACAAGAAAATTAAGGCTCTTTAGGTGTTAATTACATATTATTAAACAGGAGGGAAGATGTATAGTACTATATAGACTCTGGGCATGGGGCCAAACGAAAGAAATAAGTGAAGGGAGCCCCCTTAGGAATGAAAAGTTTAGAAATGATACTTTGTAGATGAATAGAAAGAAAGGTTAAAAACTTTAAAAGTGAAAGACTGTTCATATATTTTCTATTTTGGATGAATAAACTGTCATCACTTTGGCAGTCACGGACTAATTGATTCCATAAAGTGAAAAAGAAGACAACAATTGCGACAAAAGTGCCACATGAGTTTCCCAATTATTACCATAACGAACAATTCTGGACGCTTTATCTGCTGCTGCTACCTGAATTACAGAAATATTCTGACCAACACTCCCAGTGACCCGATACCACTGAGGACACTACCCTCCAAATTATGAACAATTCTTTTTTTTTTTTACTGCCACAAAAAAAAAAAAGAAAAGATTATGCGTTTAATTAGCATGACATCTCAGCTGCTAAAAGTTAAAACTTTATCTTGAAATTTTTTATTTTAAATTATGAAATTAAACATATTAAATTTATGGAATAATATAAAATCATCTCTCATTTTTGTAACTCGAGATTACAGTTGTTATCACTAAAAGCAATGGATCGAGTCAACATAAAGAGGAATGATGTCTTATTGTAAATACAATAAAACTTAGCTATCGGAATTAAAAAAGGAAAATAAAAGAATGGGGTATGTCTGTTAAAGCATTAATTAAGGTTTTTTTTTGTCTCTATTAATTACTAATATAAAGTGTTGGGGTTAGGTATTAGGTGGCCAAATAAATTCTCTTCGGTAATTATAAAGATATTAAAGAGCATCATCTGTCTCTCTCATTCTAAGATTGAATACTTAATAAAACTAAGTAAATGGAATAAAATAAATGATAGAATGAAGAGGACGGAAATAAAATAATCATTAACTTGTCGAGTTCGTTGGAATGTAGTCAGCAAGTTAAGATTCTCGAAGTCACTCTGAGGCCCCATGGTTTTGACATTAATTCCTGTGATCAGGGCTTACTTCATCTTCTTTTTTTCTCTGTCTTTGTTTGCTTATTGCTTCCGAATATTTTCATTTTGGTAATACTTTTTGTCATTAGCAAAAGATGCTACTAGTACTTATTAAACAAAAGTAAAAAAAAAAAATTAGTGAAACCAAAATTATACTACTTGATTAAAATTGAACAAACAACTTAAATATTTATTGTATTAATATCATTTTGCAGACAAAATATATATAGGTATTAAATCAAACATAATATTAGTAAAATCACCATTTTATTTTTATACCAAAGGGTAAAATTTGTAATTTCTAACTTTTTAAAAAGTACATGGTAAAAGTAACATTGAAATAAAATTTATGCTTTAACTGAAACTTCATGTCAAAAAAAAAAAAGATAATGAAAAGATAAGGAAATTTCCATGTAAGGTGACTCTGCATCCAAATGAAAATGTACTAGAGAATAGTAGTAGGGAAAAGGGAGAGAAGTTTTTTTTTTTTTTTTTGCTTACCATCTCTGTTCAACGACTAGAGTATGCAAAGAAAATAACTTAACTGAATCTGAACTAAACCTTAAAAACACCTTAGGAATGAAACCCTAGCTAACTCATGCCATCAAATTCAAAACCAAGAAGAGTTTTTCCCTACATATTAACCTACAAAGCTAGCTTGCCTGCCTTAGCCCCTAGCTCGACGGCTGCTAGTCAATATTTAGAGAAGTTTTGCACTTCCAAATTGTTGATTTGCTTGAGCAGACTTCACTTCGGGGTCCAAAGAGCTAATATTGATCCCATGTTGTTCTCTCTGCGAAAAACCTCCACCCATGTTTCTTACCATTCCTCCAACACCTAGAAAATCCAAGGTTAATTTATCAGTTCCGCCTATGCTTGCCGCAAGATTTTGATGCAACTTGGCCTCATTTACATTGCAAAAGTTGGCATTATTGCTCTGCTGATCAAGAGTCATCCCACTTCCACTGAACCCTCCAAAGTTGCTATCTTGTCCATGGCCCGCGCCGAAAATGGAAGAGTTGCCATTTGCAAGAGAGTTCATTAGCCCTTGAAGATTGCTATCGTTCTCCATCTGTGATCTTAGGGTTTCACCTCCACCACCACCGCCGTAATTACTGCCGAAGTTAGCGGATAAAACTGGCCTATCGGATTTAGTCCCACTTGCTGAAGAACTCCTCAAGCCCCTTAGCAAAGAGGAGGTGTTGTTGCTTGTAGTTGAACCCATTTGAGCAGCTTTTTGCAGCAATGCGGTGGCTGACATATGTGGAGAAATGTTCTCATGTTGCATTGAAGTGCTATAAAGAGAGGAGAGTCCTGAACCGACCTGATCTCCCATGTTAGTAGAGAACATTGCTGTCCCTTGACCACCACCACCACCATTCCCACTGTTAAACTGATTAGAGCTTAAAAACCCTGAATTTGGTAAGTTGGCAGTTGAGGCACTGGCATTTTCACTGGTACTTATGCTGGTTGCAGCACTGTTATTGGGAAAGAAGCCTAAATTGAAAAGATTGGTGGATGCGGGTGTATTGTTAGTATTGCCTTGAAGGTCAGGAAGTTGCATAAGCCCATGTAATGGTTTGTTTAGAAATGGTCCATGCCCATGGTGAGATTGATGATCTTGATGATGAAAACCTTGGTTTGCATCAGGCATGAAAAATGCAGATGTTGGCATGTTTTGTAATGGAGAAGGATTTGATGGAGGGATGAGGTGCTCAAACTTTGCTGCTCCGGCGCTTCCCAACCGCAGCATGTTACTCGGTGGTTGATTCTGGTCTTGCAATGATGGAATTTGGGACCCCACTTGGGATAGTCCTAAACTCATGTGATTACTTCCAAATAGATGACTACCCATTGCGCTTAAGTTGGTGGGGAGTCTAGCACTCTCTTGAGCCAGTGCATCGCAAAAAGCCCTGTGAGTGATAAAACTATCACGTCTGCAGCAAAGATCGTGGAAAGAAAATTGTTAGTCAACCTTGGCATTCAAGGCCCAAAGTCAAAGAAAATCTAGCCATTGTCTGTTAAGAAATGAAAGTAGGATGGAATAAAGTTTGAACATAATTAGTTACTGTGACTTCTACTGGTTTAGGTTGACACGTTAATTTGACGCATGAGGATGGGGGACCTTTAAGTTGAAGATCATTTCCAATGGTTTCAACATCATGTATTTCTTTTATTTTTTCAATTGAAAGATAAACAAAGAAAAGAGGGTATCTAGAAACAAGAAAAATAAATAACCCGAAAATAGTAAACTTCATCTCAAAGTGAATCAATGGTGTTAAGGTGTTAAATATATTCTCCCAAACCTCAGACGCAAAAGGATGAAAAAGATATCCTATCCTGCATGGATAGGTGGCAATCTTTGGAAGAAGAAAAAAAAAAGGATGAAAAAGAAAAGGTGGAACAAGGTAAATAAAATGAAGTGATGATTTTATGAAGAACTGACAAAAAGAGTAGAGCTGGAAACTGAGAAATAATTTCAGTTTCCTAAGAAAAATGAAAGAAGAGGAGCGGAGTACGAAAAAAGAGCGGACAGAAATTCTTGGTTTAAGCTGAAAATGATCAATCAATTCAAAGTTCAACTACCATTTTGAGGACAAGTTGTTTAATAAATGAAGTGGGGAACCATTTCCAGGTTGATGAAAGACCAGAAATCCCAGAGACGCCTATAAATTTCTGGGACTGTCTGCAATAAATGGAAAAAACCCTGACCAGAAGTCTATCATTCATGCAAAGAATATTTTTCCATAACCGTGAAAGCTCTTAATAAATGACAAACATTTTCAGAAGCCCAATGTTTCACCAATAGGACTTTCAAATATGACTGGTAAAACACACTTTCTCTCCAGATAAGTGCTGCACTGAGGAATGGAGAATTGTCCTCGAACTGCTCAGCAATAGAGAGAGAAGAGCATCTTACTTTAACCCCACAACCCTAACGTTTTTTGTTCATAAGAAGAGGGTGGGCAAACAACGAAGAAAACAAAGGCTGTAAACATATACAAACCAACATGACAACAAATCCAGTAACAATATCCTTCCTGACAACGTATAAATTAACAACACGTGAATAGGGAAGAGATGTAAGGCGGTGTTACCGAGGGAGACATAACAAAGATAAAATTTTGTTTTACTTTTTCTCACTTCTCTCTTTTTTCTCTCCCTATCATTCAGTGTTAAAATTAGTAATTTTTTAATTTTTTATTTTTTATTTTTTGCCTTGAATCCTCATCAGCCATGGCAGTTTCGCAGGTTATTATTCACGTGCAGCCAGTCCCTTAAGAGTTTAAAGAGAAGAAGAAGAAGAGAGATCTAATCCATAGACAAGTAATCCAAAAAGGTGAAACAAAAGAACAGGCTTTTTCTCTTCCCAACTCTTAGTCCCCAAATCTTTCAAACACTTTTTTTTTTCGTTTGTCAACTTTCATCATAACGTAAGAAAAAAAAAGGGGGAAAAAAGTAGTAATTATGTGAATGATTATGTAAATGATTAATTACCTTGAGAAGAGAGTGCCACAGTCACATCTGTACTCTCTAGTCCCGCAGGTCTTTGAATGAGCTTTCCAATCAGATTGCACGGCATACCTCTTGGAGCACTTCTCACACTTCCATTTTTTCTCGCCATGTTTTCTTGAGTAGTGCTTTTTGATGCCTGTGAGATCACCTAGAGCCCTAGAGGGGTCATGGTGGACGCATGTGGGCTCAGGGCAGAGATAAACCTTCCTCTTCACTTCTTTTGTAGTCTTCTGCCTTAGCTTCCAAGGCAGGTTGTGTCCTCTTCTGTGAAGCTGTAAGTTTTGCTCCCTTTGGAACCCTTTGTTGCATACCTCACAAATGAACCTGTTTGTTGCCATTAGGGTCTTGGGAGATAGTGCTATCACTTCCGCATCTGGATCTGCTTTGTCCAGAAATAATGCCAAACGACAAATTATTAGAAAAATTGGGGGCGGGGGGGAATGGGTTGGAACAAAATAAAACCCAAGACTTAATTGGGGGGAAGAGAAAGAAGAAACCATCTCAAACAAAAACAATGTCCGGAATAAATTATATGATGAAAACTGACGAATTTCTAGATTAGGGTTCATTGGGTAATCTTTGTTTTTTGAATTAAAATAAATGAACAAGAACAAAAACCTCTTTTGTTATTGGCCTTACTCATTGGATACATGTGCTAAAAGCCTCAAAAGAAATGAAAAAAAAAAAGGAACAAAACAGATGTATGTAAAGAGATACTTGCTTGGTGTTCCAGGCTGATTTCTCTTTTTCTTCTGAGGTGCAGTGGTTGGAGCAGTTGAGGAAGTGGGTGTGCTGGATGATTGTTGTTGTTGTATCATCTGGGTTTGATTTTCTTCCCTGGTTCCAAAGAACGGTGTGGATGATGAGGCGGCAGCCATCTTCAAAGATACTATAGCTGTTAATCGTTGCTTGCTTCTCTTGTTGTTAATTTCTTCGGGCTAGGCTTAGCTGCTACTTCTTCAGTTCTTCTTCCTCAACACCACCAAACCTAGAATTCAGAAATCACCCAAATTACCATAATCGGCATAAAATTTTCAGCTTTTCTCCTCTCTCAGGATTTGTAAAAGTTGAGTTAATAGAAAGAAAAGCAAAATAAAGGGTTGCTGCCATGGGGGGATGTTTTTATCTCCCCTAGCTCTAGTTCCCCTTTGAAAATCATTTCAGAAACAATCCACTAAGAAACAAGAGGAAGAAAAACTACAGATAAAACCCACAAAATACCAAGAGAAAAGTATATAAGGAGACAGCTACAATCCGGAGTCGAAGAGAAAGAAAACAATCAAAAGTATAGGCCTCTCCTCTTTCTCAGCAATTGTTGTTTTTTGATTTATAAAATATGACTAACTCTTAAACTTACTCAATCATTTCATGTCATACATGCATAAACAAATACATATATGTCTATCCCCATGCATACCCATCTCTCTCTCTCTCTCTCTCTCTCTCTCTCTGGTGTATTCTTATAGTATTTCTCAATACTTTCTTTTGTCGTAGTAGAATATAAGTTTTCCCTTTCCTTTTTCTTGTTTAACTTCACAAATTGTTTCAAGAGTGTAATTGAGGGGCGAAGGGGCGTTGCTGTCACTGTTCATGCAGCTCTCACGCAGCGAAATGTGTCGTTATGCGGCGATGCTTTGGGGCCCACCAACCTGTAGGCCTTACCCTCTGCCCATCTCTCCTTCTCTTATTTCGTATCTTCTTACTAGCATCAAGACAAGCCTCCCTTTCGTCATTCCATCGCCGCTCTTACACTGTCTTCGTCCCATATATATTTTCACCTCTTTTCTATTTTTTCTTACCCCCTCCATTTTTTATACTACATTTTGGACAATGATGCATTTCACAGCGCCATATTCTCTTCTCGTCAAATGACCTTGTTTGTTAATTCGTGAGGTTTTTTTTCGTAAGCAACATAAAATTTAATTTGTTTTTTTCATTCATTCACATTCATTTCAATTTATTTCAAATCTATTCATCTACCAATACGCCTTAAAACATAGATGAAATTTACGAATAATGTATCATCTATATTTTAAATCAGAATGAAAATGAAATAGTGCAATAGACTAATAATGTAACTTAACTTTTTTCGATGACAATTTCATTCCATCTGTCATCATAAATAATGCTCTTTTGACTCATTTAATAAATTAATTAGGCAGAGACATGCAAAGATGTTTTATTGTTCATTAATTTGTTGATTAAATATTTGAATCATTACTATCAGAAGTAATTAAGTGTAATTAATCTTGTGAGTTTGCGCTGAGTACATTCCTTAGTTGCATGCCTGCGTTACAAGAAATTCAACACCAAAAATTACCTTCCATTGTTTTTTTTTTCTCAGCCAATCAAAATATTTCATTGATAATATAATGGTAATTACAAAGGAGAAGATGCAATAGCAGTCCAGCTAAGACAACATTCAAATGGCGAGCAAAACGCTTTTGCAATGAATGATGCTTACCATGTTATTATTTAACACCGATAAAATCCAAAATCCTGCTCTAATCATTCTAAAAAACACTTTGGCTCCTCTTATTTTAAAATGATGTTTTTGATCTTTTAATTGTTAACATTATTAGTCAACCGTTAAAAAAAAAAAATTGAGACTCAGTACCACATAAATATTTTTACACACAAATGCCCCTTATATCAATTTTTCAATTTAGGCATATTCTCTTCGAAAAAAGAAATCTGCTCATCCTCTTCCAAAAACCTTGATCAGGAAAAATTAAAGGAATTTCGAACTTGGAAAAGATAATTAATAGTTAAAAATAGGATTTTGAACTCTAAAAAAGATAAAAAGAAATTTTAAAAATCACATAAAAGAAGAAAACAAATGAAAGACTTTGGTGGATGCATTTTATATGGGATCAATGTTGCCTCTCAAAAAAAAAAATAAATGGGATCAATGTTAGTGAATCTACTCCTTTTCAAATGGCAATGGTCAAGAAACATCAACAATTTTTTTGTATTTCTCTTTTCCTAATTAAATCAAAATTCTTTTAGTTAAAAGAGCTAAAGTCAAGAGAAAAAGTAAAAGAAAAAAAAAACAAAATCCAAAGAGAAAAAAGAAAAATCTTCAAGCAACAGGAAGAAAAAAGGAAGTAGAAGAACGAGCATTAATTATTATAAGATTCTTTAGGTGGACCAAAATGCAAAAGATGAAAATTTGAATAGGGATGTCAATGGGTACTTTGTTACAAGGTATCCGTGGATATCCAACCCAATTATGTAGGGTGAGGATACTTTATAATTGGGTTTGAAACGAGTTTGAATAGTAATTTTACTATCTATATCGGATTCGAGTACCACCCTTGGATACTTGCTACTTGAACCCCATTATGTTAATATTTGGATTTAGGTGGGTACCCACCCCAAAGCCAAACCCTATACCCATTTATATAATATTTTATTAATATTTATATAATAGATAATATATAATTAAGTTTATTATGTAAAATTTTGAAAGTTTTTGGATTTTAACTTGGGTAAGAATGAGAAATACTCCACATTTTTAGCAATTTATGAATAATTCATTTTGAAAAAATTGATAGTTATATTAATGATATATGATTTTTAGTCAAATTAATAATGTGATGTCATTAAGATATTTAAATTAAAAAACTATTAGATTATTAGTTATGTTTAAATAATATGAATATCTTATCATTTTACAAGAAATATAATTATTATTATATATATACTTTTATATAAACATATTTACTTTCTATTTTGTATTTTACAAAAATTATAACTTATAAAATTATTAGTTATAATAAATCTACCTATGTTTATATAAACTTATAAAAATACATATACCTAAAAAGAGACGGTGAGATTAAAATAGTTTTGCAAACTTTTTTTTTAATTTCAAGTAATTAAGGACAAACCTATAGAGTTAATAAAATTAATTCATGAAAGTATGATTATTGAACAACTTGCAATGTCATTTAATATATATATACTTTATATATTGTATTAGTTTATAAGGAATATAATTACTATTATACATATACTTTTATTCAACTTTTGGCTTGATGAGATGAGCTTAAAGGGTATGTTCATCGAGGCATGGACTGAGATGGGTAATCTGGATAATAAAAGGGTGGCCGTATAGCACCGGTTAAGGGGCACTAAGCAAGCAATTAGGAAGTGGTAGAAAGAGGTTATTAGCAACGTTGGTGATAGAATTCACAACCTGGAGCTTGATATCCAATCCTTGGTTGATGAACTACACCAGAAAGGTCACAATGCAGAAAAACATTAATAGCTTTCTAGGGTGAAAGGTGACATATGGAAACTTTACAGGATGAAAAAGCACAGTTGAAAGCAAAAAGCCTGTGAAAAATGTTTTCTTGATGGCAATAGAAACACCTGCTACTTCCACAACATTACTTTGGCTAGAAGGGGAATCAACCACATTGATAAAATTCTTAGCCATGGTGAAGAGCTGGTTGATCCAATAGCTATTAAAGAAAATGTTGCCTAGCATTTTGAGAGGATTTATGAGCAAAAACCAGTAGTTGAACTTCAGGGTCTCCACTGTGGTTTATAAGCTCAAAACTCAATCTTTTAGCTCTCTTGAAGGTAAGTTCACTATTGATGAAATTTGAGAGATTATTGATAGTTGCGATGGAACAAAGCCCCAGGTCTGAATGGTTTCACTTTCAATTTCATCAAGAATCAATGGGATGTCATTAATGAGGATGTTATGAGGTTAGTGAATGATTTTTATGACTCCGGAACCATTGACAAAGAAATTAATGCTTCCTTCATCACATTAGTTCTTATGAAAAAGAGCCCATTACACTAAATGACTACTGGCCTGTTAGCCTAATAGGTTGTCTATATAA
Source organism: Theobroma grandiflorum (assembly GCA_036013995.1). Lineage (NCBI taxonomy): Eukaryota > Viridiplantae > Streptophyta > Magnoliopsida > Malvales > Malvaceae > Theobroma > Theobroma grandiflorum. The sequence goes on from CP142127.1 coordinate 4,972,276, forward strand.
AATTATTGTGAAGATCCTTGCTAGAAGATTAAGGGTTGTCATTGATGAGGTAGTGGGCATCAACCAATTCACATTTATCCATGAGCTTCTACTTTTGGACTGCTCTTTTTTTGCAAATGAAATGGTTGACACCATGAAAAAAAATAAAAAAGGTGGTCTCATCTTCAAAATGGACTTCGAGAAAGCTTTTAATAGTGTTGCTTATGAGTTCCTTAACTACGTCATAACCACCATGGGCTTTGGTTATGGATGGTGCATGTGGATATGGGCTTCCATCTCCAATGCTTTTGTCTTTATTCTTGTTAATAGGTCCTTTATTAGAGAAGTGGTGATGGGTAGAAGACTTAGCCAAGGTTGTTTCCTTTCTCCGTTACTATTCAACTTAGTGATAGAGGTTTTTAGCTTGATGATGTACAAGACGACTGACAATCAGTTTACGAAAGGTGTTGAGGTTGGTCATTCAAGAGTTCATGTCTCACATCTTTAAAACACATATGATATGATAATGTTTTTTAACCTAGGCATCTACTCCCTTATTAACACTAACATATCTTAAGGTGTTTTTAGGCTATTTTGGGACTAAAAATTAATTTTTTAAAAAGTCAACTTTACGATGTTGGTGTTGACTAAAGTGTCATGGAAGCATAAGTTGACCAAATCAGCTACAAGGCAGGTAAACTTCCTTCTATCTACTTGGACCTTCTTTTGGGATCTAGATAGAATTCTATTAGTCTGTAGCAATCGATTGTTCAATGGTTCGAGTGTAAATTGGCCTTATGGAAGACCAAGTCTCCTTCAATGGGTGGGCACGTTACTCTTTTTAAATCAATATTCAATAGTTTTCTAATTTTATGTATGTCAATCTCCCAAATGCTAGCTAGTGTGTGAGATTCCATCAATAAAATTTAGAGAAGATTTCTCTAGGGTGGGCTTAACCTTGTTCATAGACTTCATCACGTTTGGGATTCAATTTGCAATTATTGTGATTTGGGAGGTCTATGTATTATTGATGTTGACCTCAAGAATAGAGCGTTCCTTAACAAATGGCTTTGGCATTTTGGCAATGATTCAAAGAGCCTTTAAAAGCAAGTGATTGTGGGAAAAATTAGTGATGAGGAAAATAGAATCATCCCGAGGCCTACCTAGGGAACTAAAGCCTCTTTTATGTGGGAAAATATTACCGAACCTCTTCATGGCAATGGTAACTTTAGCTTTTTGGTTTTGGAAGGTATTGGCATTGCCATCGGGAATTGTGAGAGAGCAAGTTTTTGGGATGAAGAATGAATTGAAGGTCATATCTTTATGTATTCATTTCTTAGGATTTACGCCCTTGCATTCAAAAAGGATGGTAAGGTTGCTGACTTTGGGCTTTGGGAAAGTGGTGAATGGAACTGACATATTAACCTAAGGTGAAATGTGTTTTGCGGGGAACAAGAGCAATATAGGCAATTTTTAGGGATTTTAGAATGCCAAACTTTAGCTAAGGAGTTTGAAGACAAACTCATTTGAAAAGGAGGTACTAGTGGAAACTATATTGCCAAATCTTTTTGCAGGGTAGCGCTTCATAGTAGCTTTGAGTTCGTTAGTCACTAGAGGCAGATTTGGTCAAGGCTTGCCTTTTATAAAACTGAGTTTTGTGCTAGTAGCTTGTATAGGGAAGACTGGCCATCAAAGATTACCTTGCTCATAAAAGCATCACCAATGAGGTAGCAGCCACTTACCTCTTAAGCAAAAAGGAAAGAGAGACTGTGGGACATCTTTTCTTCACATGTAACCATACTTGGATCTTATGGCAATAGTGAGGGAAATCTATGGAATATTAAATAGGTCTCTCATAAGGACCCTCTTACTACTTTTCATTCTTGGTTCGATGGTAGCTACTTTGACAATGGTTTAGTATGGCAAATGGCATGGTACTCTATCATTTAGGCAATTTAGATCTTGAGGAATGAGGTTAAAGGTAAACAATGGGAATCTGATCTTATTTTTTATTCAATGAAGACCAAGGTGGCTTAGTGAAGCAACGCAAAATGGCTAGAGATGAATCTAAGCATTGGTGACTTAATCCGTTTGCCTTATGAAGGTAATAACCCTATTAAAAGAAGTAAAATCAAACCTCAACTGCAATGGTCATAGCCAATTATTGGATGGCTCAAATTTAATACTGATGGTGCCTCTAAAGGAAACCCTAGTGAATCTGGTATTGGTGGCATACTACAAAACGAAGATGAAAATTCACTCATTCTTTTTTCCAAGTCGATTGGCATCTTGGATTTTAATAAAGCTAACTTTTGGTGGTCAAAAAAGTAGTTCTACTTTTTACAGCATCTGCTTGGAGCTCTTCTCACTTTTTATCACTTGATTGTGATTTTCAAAATGTGGTTTAATGGATTCAAAATCTCCAAGAAGTGCCATGGAAAGTAAGGACAGTGGTTATGCAAAAAATAAAAATCCTAGGGAAAATTCATTGTTGGCAAATTCAATATATGCCAAGATCAGCAAATGGTGATACTGACACCTTTGCCAAAAGTGGAGTGTAGAGAACTCGTGACTTTTTGTGGATCATTTTTGATGTTGATGCCCTTAAGGGAAAATTTTATATCCCTTGCCCTGTTGTTGCTCCCCCTATGGCTATGAGATAAATTCTTATCATGACTTTCTGCATTTGTATCTTTCTTTTCTATGTTTGACTCATCGACAATATGCTTTATTGGGCTATAGGATGACTTTGGTTCTTGTTGGCTGCTTGTTTCTAGTCCCTTCATTTACAGTGTTGCTAATGAGTATCATGTTAACTTTTTATAGCTTGTTACTGTTGTTCATGACTCATTGATGATGTTTTTTGCTAGATTATATGAGGACTTTGGTTTTGTTGAATACATTTTCTTGGGTGCCTTCATGTACATAGTTGCTGATGATGATTGTGGTTTTTAGTTTTGCCTTGTGGTTCTATTGTCAATTATTCCTCTGGTTCCCAATACTAAGATGAATGCTGAGTAGTTGTTGTTATTTTTTCTCTGTCTTTTGTATACGGCCTTTTTCTCGGTTGCTATGGGATGATATCTTTGTGTATGATTATGATCCCAGTGCAACCTTGGGGTCTAGTTTGGGGAAAGTTGCAACCGCACTTGGTGTTTTTCTACAACCAATGATGCACTGTGATACTACCTTGTTGGTAGATTTTTGTACTTTTTCAATGATATAAATACATACATATATATATATATATATTACTTGCCTTTCAAATATATATATGTTTATACTTTTAATATAAATATATTTACTTTCTATTTTATATTAACATTACAAAAATTTTAACTTATAAATTTATTAATTATAAATATATGTACCTTTGTTTACATAAAATTATAATATATATCCCTAGAGAGAGGTTGTGAGATTAAAATATAATTATTGTTTGTTTACTTTTATAAATTTAAATTAAATAATGATTGTTGTAAACTTGCAATTTTATTGTTTATTTGCTTTTATAAAGTTAATTATTAGTTAATGGTATGCAATATGAATGTGAATTGTAAAATACAATTTAATTGTATATTGATACAAGTTTGGATTCAGGTTCTAGTAATTAGGTACCCATTAAGAGTTAAATAAAATTTGTTAAGATAATTAGGGTTTTAAACAAATTCAGGTAATTATCAGATAGTCCATATGCATTAGGGTTTGGGTTAGGATATTAAATTTAAAAAATATTCGAGTAGTTATCAGGTTCGAGTACTCTACAACTTAATCGATTCAGGTACTCTACAACTTAATCAGATTTGAGTTCAGATACCTTAAAATTAACAGGTACTCTACTCGTTGATATCCCTAGATTTGAAGAAAGCATATCAAAATTTTTTTAGTTTTTTTTTTATTAAGGTTTTTGGAAGAGAAAAGAGATGAACATATTTTTTAAAAAAGAGAGTATTAGTATCTAAAATACCTATGTAATATTGGGTTATATTTTTTTTATTGTTAACTAGCCCTATTAATAGTCAAAGGGTCAAAGTATCATTTTAAAATAAGAGGAGTCAAAATGTTCTTTTAGAGTGATTGGAAGGGGATTTTGGATTTACCTTATTTAACACTTTGTCCCAAATACTGCACACATTGTCCATAAGATATTTATTGAATTAATTTAACAATATGTCTGTTAACTCATGAGTAATTATAAGTACTTAAATTCACAATAATAGTCTTCTCTTTCCTTTAAAGATTTCGTTAACAAGTGTTCTAAAGACAATCTTTTGAGAATAGTTTTTTTTTCTCAAACAAGTCAACTATATTAATAAAAAAAAAGGGTAATTGTATTAAGAAAATAATTTTAAAAGTCTCACAGTTCAAATCCTTGAACTAGTATAATAATGTTTTGAAAATAGTTAAAATATTATTTTTAACAATATTTTTAATTAAATGAAATAACTGACAATTAATGTTATGAATTTCAATGCATTGAGAGAAATTATTATTTAGCATAGTAATTTTAAAATATACCCTTAAAACACTTAAGCAATTATCTTTTAAATTCACAATAATAAATTTAAAATTGAACCAATAATTATTACTATAAATGTCAAGTAGAGTAGTTGAGAAAAAAAATATGTCAAGTAGAGTAAATGGCGCATTCCGCCTAGCCATGCATAACAATTCCAATACATTGCACCACCAAATCAAGCCTTAAATAGTGTACTAAAAGAGAGCAATTGATTTTTATAATTTAATGGGAAAATAACTTAAAAATCATGAGAGTAACTCATGTTTTTAAGAAAAGCCATATGTGTAACCCCACCGCCTGACATTGCTTTAAACTATAACTTGGTCTTAAATAGTTTCAAGTTGTTTAGAATTCACATCACTTTTGGGACACCAAATTACAACACCATTGTAAGTGGTGGAGTCAAAATTTTATGTTTGGAGGGATGAAAATAATGTCTATAAAACTACAAACTTTTTATAAAAAAGACAAATTTATAAAATTAAAAAAAAACAAAGGGAAATAATAAAATTTGAGGGGCGAGGGCCCCTATTAGCTCCTCCTTCCTTCGCCTTTGACCGTTGCCTCCATCCACCTTATCTTTTCCACATCTATCAAATAACATTCATCGAAACTCAACCGGAAACTAAACATGCTCCAATGTGTTGAAGGCTATTGTCTCACGCGCCACATGTTAGATGCCTCGTCTTGATGCCATCAAGCCACGTCATGCATCTATGTCAAGCCACAACCTACCACATGATCTGCCACATCATCTCTCTGTAATGTGTTTTGTCACATCACTTGCAACATGTTTTGCCACATCATTTATCTATAACGTGTCCTGCCATGTCACATGCTTTACCACGCCATCTACTACGTGCCTTGCCACACCATCTACAGTGTTAGGTCTCTGTCACATGTTTCACCACATCAACTAATTACAACATGTCATGCCACATCATCTGCCATATTAACTATCTGCCATGTCATCTAGGAGAAATTTAAAATTTTAGGCCAATTACAATTGTTTGGGGCAAATAATTACAATATTTAAGTTCAAGGTATGAGAAGTTTTCTAATTGGACAAAAACTTTGGAGCATTGTCATTGGAGACATAATTCAAACTACATATGGGGTTGATGAGACTATTACCAAGTTTGTTGAATAACTTGAAGATTGGGATAGCACAAATCATTAGATCATAACTTGGTTTTATAACACCTCTGCTCCAAATATTCATATTTAGTTTCTTATTTTGAGATAACAAAAGAAATCTAGGACTTTCTTACCACCAAGCATAAAACTTCTAGGTTTGCTTACTATTATTAATTGTGGACTACTCTTCATAATCTGAAACAAGAATCTAGACAATCAATAAATGATGTTTTGGCACAAGTTAAACATATTTAGAGCTAGTTGGCTCGAGCTAAAATTAATAAGCACCATCTTCATCTTATTCATGTTCTCATGGCTATTTGTCCAGAATATTAAGTTGTTAAGGCTTCGTTGCTATATCAAAGTCCATGACATTAGAAATTGCTATTTTAGAAATTATTTTTGAGGAGACAAGTCTTGGCTTGAATAAATCTCTACATTCTAATTTTTCTTTTGCTACTACCCATTCTATGTCATCAAACCAAAAAGTTGGAGCTAAGTTCTATAAGAATTGTCGAGAAAGATGTAATAATTTATTTGATTGCCCTAAAATTGAATGTAGTTATTGTCATAATGTTGGGCATATTATTGAAAACTGTCTTATGTGCCCGTCAAGACCTAAAGGTGGAAACTCAAAACCTAAGGGAGATTTCTCAACATATGGATCTTCCTTCATTGTCGTTACTACATTTGAGAGAAATACTACTCTCACTATAAGCGACATTGTGGTTTTGCTAAAATAGATAATCTTTTCCGTTTCCTCTTCTCACACTGCCTTCTCTATTACTTCAGGTAATTCATCTTAACCCTTGACTCATCTTATTGTAATTATATGACTCCTAATCCTTCTATCCTATCCACTAAAATATCCACTTCGTCACTCTTTTGTATCCATTCTACTAATGCTACAAAAATGAATATCACTTATATTGGACATGCTTTTTACTCACATCTCAGTCTTGATACTTACTCTGTTCCTACTTTAACATTGAATCTCATTTCGTTAGATCAATTATGTGATTTAGGCTCATTCTTCTATTCTCTTCTTCTAGTTGTTAGGTAAAAGATCCACAAATGGGGAAGATTCTAGGGATGGGTTGCAAGTTGTGGAGATTATTTGAGCTCGTCTCCCTTTATATTCCTGTGAAACATGCATCAATTGTAACTACATCTAATTTATCCTTGTATTAGTGACATCTTCGTCTAGGTCACACTTCAGCTAATACAATTCGTCCTTTAGTTTCTCGTGGATTGTTACAATCTTCAAATTTTGTGTCTTTTTATTGTTTTACACTATCAACTTTTCAACTAGCTTTATCATTTAATAATAATACTTCAATTTCTTATTCCTCTTTTGGGCTTGTTCACTCTAACATTTGACGTCGTTCTTCCATTTGACCTATGGATGGTTATCAGTACTTTATTCTTTTTATTGATAATTATTCTTGTTTTACCTAAATTTATTTTCTAAAATAAAGATCTAAGTTACATCAAATTTACATAAACAAAGAAATAGTTTTATGTTAAACCTAGCAAAACTCAGTTCTCTCGCATCATAAAAATCCTTTTCTCCTTTTTCTTTATTTATTCTCTCCCCTTAGAATCCATTGTAAAACAGTTTAAAAAAAATACTTGATAATCAAAAAATAAAAGAATTAAAAGAAAATTGATGAAAATATTTTATTAACAAATTACTTCGACGTCATTGACAATTTTAATTTTTGCATTTTTTTAAAAATAAAAATGAAAAAAAACAAATAATAAATAATAAATAATGAAATATAAAGGCATAATGCTCAAACAAGCCTCTAAACTATTCACGAATATTCAAATAAATTTTTATTTTTTTAATTATGTTTAATCAAACCCCCATATTTTTATTTTAAGTCAAATAAACCTTTATGACTAATAATTGACTAATTGCTATTAATAAAAATGTCTTTTGTCATTTTATATTCACATGGCATTGACATGACATTGATGTGGGGGATGAAAGATGTTACATAATCATGTTATCATGCCAAATTAGTATATTATGTCATCATCAATTATGATATACCATTATGCCACATCATAATCAATTATGATATTTTAGCATATCGTATCAACATTACACGATATAGATAACAATTAATATTTTAACTAAGTCAATCATTAGTCATAAAAGCTTATTTACCTCAAAATAAAAAGCACAAGAGTTTATTTAGTTCAAAATAGAAATATAAAAGCCTGATTGAACACAATAAAAATATGAGAATTTATTAGAATTTTTTTGAATAATTTAAAAACGTTTTTGTATATTATGCCAAATATAAAAATATCAACCAATCAAAATCATTTTTATTTTTTAGTTTTTTGCTCATAGGACACATGACTATACACCGCATTAATTAAGCACGTCGTATCCGTTTGGCATCTAAAACGTCATGCTTTTTCTTTTAATATTATGAAGAACATATAGACACAGTACTTGAGTGAGATTCACAAGTTCATAAAAAGATAATGATAAGAGAAAAATCAATTATATTAAGTATAATTTACAATCATTCCCAACTTAATCTTTAAGAGAATTGATGGGTTTAAATACCACTTATCAAATAAAGATAAAAGTTACATATAAGTTCGAGGGAGATTTCAATTGAAAGTATGAGAAGCAAATTTAACAAAAGTAATTGAGCTATACTTCATGAGGTGAAAGTATAGTTGACCTAAAATTCCCAAGGGCTAATGCCAGCCTGAAAAGCTTGTACTTATGCACCTTATAAATTCAAACTTTTGTTCAGAACAGGTAACATGTATTTGTTTTTAATTAATAGGCATTTATTGGTAATTTTCCGAATTCATAAATAAGGTTGTATGAGTCAACATCTTCGCCAAAAAGCGTCAAACTTTCATAGACATTTGGGAAGGAAATCTATCCATATATGTGCATGATAGTGAATATCTAGTCTGCACTTCAAACTTCAAACACAAAATCCAAAGAAAATATTCTTAATCTAGGAAAACCACTTCAATTCTCTCTTCTCAACTTATTTTGTAGTTTTCTAAATAATAATCACCTATTAATGCTTGTAATTAATAAGTATACATGGGGGAAAAATAAATGGAATTAACAACTGATGATGCATGTAGATATAGACTCTCAAAGCAGCAAGAGGTAGTTGAGTTGAGAAAGATTATCTTGAATGGAATTAATACATCATGAGATTGCTCCATTCATTCTGCCTACCTGGGGGCTTCAACAAGTTAAACCTGGACACAAGACAAGATTTGGTTGAGCTCCCAGTCTCATACCAGAGTTGAAACGAGCCTCATTGTGATTGGCTCCGATAGCATTAATACCAGAGAAATAGTAAAAAATCTGAAAAAATAGTGGTCAAAATAAGTCAAGGAAAAATTTATATTATTTACATATTGTCGTATTTTTTGTCTCTCGTGTTGACTTTCAGACTATTTAGCACTATCTATTTATCTATCTATCTATATATATATATATATATTTATATATTTATATATTTATATATTATATAATGAAAAGTAAATTAAGAATACCACTTAGGGTAGTTGAGACAAGAAAACTTAAATGCTGTGTAGGCCTTACTTTACAAAAAGAGTTTGAAATTAAACTTAAATATATTATTAGCGGTGGAATTTTTTGGATCCAACAAAATCACCAAATATAAAGTTGACGTGAGGTCAGCGTTAGGTCAGGGGAATGGCAGCACTGATCCAATTTTATATCATCATACACCTAACAATATTTTTCTTTTCTTTTCTTTCTGAAATGAATTCAGCTTAATTGATTGTCTTTGGACCGCTATGTATCCTTATCAAATACATTTCCCGCTATCTTAACTCTTTGACGTGATCGAGGGTCCTATCTATGATTTAAAAAAAGAAAAACAAAAAAAAAAAAAATAGCCATGTAGAAATCAAATTGATAGGTACTGTCATTAAGTTTTACTAATAAGTACTCTAATTATATTTAATTTAAAGTTATATTTTCATCCGATACATTGAAATTCATTGTATTTATATAACATAATACTTTAAAAAGTTATTCAATTATATATTTTAAAAAATTTAAACAAGTTTTTATTTTTCTATTATATTTAATTAAGCTCATATATTTTTATTTTGAATCAAATATGCCTTTATGACTAACGGTTGAATAATTGTGATTAATTAAAATACCATTTGTCATTTTATGTTCATGTGACACCGATGTGAAGAGTCAAAAATATCAGATGACTATGTCATTGTGTCATATCACCATTCACTATAATATATCAACATGTCACATTATTTGACATGTAAAAATAAATACTAACTTTATTTTTTTTGAAATGCAATAGAATTTTATTCTCAATAATCAAGTACAATCAACCACTCTTAAAGACCACAGCAACTAAGATTAATCTCAGTTTCATACATATATCAGAAGCAAAACCTACTAAACTCGTAAGAAAGAACACAAACCACATGGCTAATGACATTCCATCACAACCCATGTGGCCAAAGCGTTACTGATACAAACTAGAAAAAACCAACCACTAGTTGATTATCTAAAGAAAGTCTTTTCTGTTTACCCCAGCTTTGGCAAGAGCATTCGCTAAACCATTGGTAGCCTACGGAGTATGCTTAATGTTCCAACTGCCCGTGTGAGTTTTAATACTTTTAATATGTAGAATCCACTTCTTTGGCCTCCACGGGACGGAATGAGGGGTACCCGACTAACTACATTAGCCAAATCAATTTCAATTATCAATCTCATCCTAAGAAAAACTTAATTCTCTAATGGTGGTAGTTCTTCATTAGCAACTTGCCTTCAACCATCTCGACCCCAACAACTCACAATGGCTTTGAGGATTGAGCACCTTAAGAACAAGTTTGATCGACATGTTGCTTATAATATCCAAGTCAATCAACATCTAGATAACATGTTTCGAGTTTATGGTGCCTTCGTAGGGATGAATGTGGATAGCCTTGGACCATTACCTGGTTATCCTATGGGTGACAATGAGGCAGAGGATGATGAGGAGAAAGAGGATTAACGCTTATTTGAATTCATTCAACCATTAGGAGAGTATTTTTTACTTTTTTTTTTAACATAGAGAACAATGTTTAATTTAAGTTTGGATAGGTGAATTATTTTTCTATTGATGAATATTTTGTGAAAGTTTAATATTTAATTTTTTTTGCATGATTATTTAGATTTTTAAGTAATTAGGATTAGTTGTTCATTTAATTTTTATACTTGCTTGAATTTTTAGGAATCTAGAGTAGAGTTGTGCCAAAATTTTTTAATGATTTCTTTATCTAATGATAATAACTAGTTGTCTTGTATCTTTAGCTTTAGATGAATAAGGGTTTTTTTTTTTTTTTTGATTCATGCTAAATTCTTTTATTTAATATCATTTTTAGGATGTGATTTCCACAATTTTGAGCACTTTATCTTTTGCTTTGAATTATTGTGAATATTTAGAGAAGGTTTATATTGATATAAAATTTAGATTATGTCATGCATTTTAGAATTTGTTTGATTCTCTCTCGAGGTGAAATCTTTGGCAAAACTTAGTTAAGGATATGATTTAGGACATCTTTGGACCATTTAAGCCTTTCAAGCTAACTTTGATATATTTTTATTCCTAGTATACTCCTTTGAGCCTAACTGCCATTTTCTTACGGTGTATGTTGAATTTCCCAAGTAGTAATCTTGGACCCCATGTACTCAATATATAGAATATGATACCTCAATTTCAGTGACATAGAGTTAGGCTTTTTCACCTAATTAACCACATTGGTTGAATCACTTTCAATAAATAAGTAGTGAGTACTAGCTCATTTAGAGTTGGCATACAACAAAAAAGCTTCTTTAATTGCAAGCAACTTGGCAATGTTTGATTCCATAATCGTCACAACCTTTGAGAACATTAGTTTGACCATTCCCACCTTATTTCTAAATACCCCACCAATGCTTGCCTCCCTAGTTTGCCTTTAGAAGCCTCATCCACATTAAACTTCAAAGAGCCTTGTGGAAGAGCTACCCATGAATATCCTTTCCTAGTAATTTTCAAAAAAAAAAAATGAATATCCTTTCCTAGCGACTTTGACTTTTGATGATACTTGTGACATATTTGTATGTTGCATCAAATTCAAAATAGAATTTCTTGTTTAGGGATACTTAGCTCTATGCCACCATGCCACTCTAAGCTTTATCAACTCAAAGATTTATTTCAAATCTCATATCTTTCCTCAGAAAACCATTTCATTTTAATGGAGCCAAATGGACCATAAACCATGGCGTAAAATGCCATTATCCATACCTAAAGATTTATCACTAGGGATATCACAACCTTACCATGAAAGGAAGGTCGCCAATGGATCTTTTAGCTTAATCCATTGTATCCCTTAACTTTTACATCGCATAATCTATACTTTCCAAATCTCAAAACAAAAAAAGAATAAATGATTGCTAGATTCAATTTCCCTTTTGCAGAGTAAGCAAATTACTAACTCTCCCTCCAAATACCTTTCCACACACTCACATTGCACTCACTTTATCCTAATGTTGCTCTACAAAATAATTTGGTGGAGTAATCACCATCAAGGTCTCCTTCCATATCAACTTGTCTTTTTTTTTTCGCAACTTGGGACAATGCTGCTTAACATTTACTAAAGATTAGACCATTGTTGAATTTCCCAATCAAAAGGTCTCTTTTGATCTTAATCCTCCAAGTTCGTTCACTATTTTCCCAAGCACCGTACTCCTTTACCTTTTCTATTTTGTTCATTGCTAGCCCAAAAATCTTAAGAAGATTATTTTTAATGTTATCCCCCCCACCCACCCCGATCCACTTTTACGACTAAAAAGATATTTTGTTTCCATCTCCTAAACTAAATCCAACACCAGCTTTGGTTTGCAAAATGTACTTGTTGTTGGGAGATAGAGAGCTCTTGATACCTTTCCAAATTGTTAAGACCTTTCTACCACAATCCATCCTTGGCACGAGCCCTATGTCATTGACCTCATTCTTTTCAACTAACACTCTTCACCATAAGCATTCTGACTCATTCTTGTACCTTTATATCCATTCATTTAAGAGTGCCCTATTTTTGAGATATAGATCGATCAACCTAAATCCACCATTATCTCTATAATTACACACCATTTCCTAATCTACCGTATGTAATTTCCATTCCTTTGTCGCCCCACTCCAAAGGAACCTATGTCAAATCTTTTTTTTTTTTTAGAGGTAAGAAAAAGAATTATTAGATTGAAAACTGAGGGATGAGTTACCCATATAGCCAATACAAAAACCTGTAGCATACAAAAAACAACCTGTAGGATAAGAGCTACTAAGTAAGACTTACATGTGACAGAGGCTAGCCTAATAGACAAAGAAAACCTTACAAATAAACCTATATATCCAATCAATGCATGAAAATAACTTGTACAAGCAGAGACCCCAACAATAGCAATTAAAATTAATCATAAAATATAATAAGTCAGAAGATCAAGTTCATTTGGTTCAAAGTGGTGTCCCTTAGCAAAAAAAAAAAAAAAGTGATTGGGACCTTTCCCTTGGTAAATCTCCTCTATACTTGCTCTATATCCTACATATTCATAAAACCATTAATCCATAGAAAGTTTGATGGCCTAAGCACACCTTATTTGGCCAAAAAGTTAGCCTTATCGTTAGAGGAATGAGGAATATGATTGATTTACCATCTATTAATCTTAACAAGAACATTACAAGTTTGAATGACCAATGATCTCAATCCCCAAGGCACTTCACAAAGGTTAGTAATCCATTTGACAACATCGCAATTGTCACATTCAAATAGAAGGGTATGGGAAGAACACCACTTGAAAGCAGCAAAGATGATCATAGCTTCTTTTATAGCTAGGAGTTTCACCTTGTTTGAGTTAGAAATACTAATGGCTTTAGAAAATAAGGCAAGAATGTCTCCAAACTCATTCCTCAAGATGCCATCAATACTTGACTCATCTAGACAACCATGAGAAAACCCATTTGTATTAAATTTGAGGGACCCTACAATCGGCTTAGACCAAACCAACACATTCTTGTTCAACTTGTTCTTGATTGGAATGATTCCTTCATTCAAAAGTCTAGCCAAGTCACTAGTAAAGGCATTATGATCTGGCCATTTGGCCTTCATCCACAAAGCAACCTTAAAAAGTTCAAAAATTTGCTCATTATCCCAAATTTTACCTTTGAACACCACGTCATTCCTTACTGTCCAAATAGCCCATATGGTGGCATACCAAACCATTTTCCAAACCAAGCCATTATTAAGAGAGTTAGCAATCTCAAATCGAGATAAAAAGCTAACTAAAGGGTCCTCATGAACCACCCAATAAACATTCCACAAAGCACACCACTGTTGCCATAAGAATTATGACTTTCCATAAGTGAAGAACAGATGATTCATTATTTCAATCCAGCACTGACAACTAAACAAGTAGCCACCTTAGCATTGATGATGCTTTTGCTTACCAAAGCTTCCTTCACTGCTAGCCTTTTTCTTATCAGCTGCCAATAGAGAATATCAATTTTTAAAAGGGCAAGACTAGACTAGATAAGTTTCTAATGACCAACTAGAGGAAAGTTGGAAATTAACGCTTGACGACAAAAAGAGTTGGAGTAAATGCCATTAATGCTACCTTTCCATACAAGTTTATCTTGAAAGTTCTTGTTGATGATTTGATCATTTATGAGAAGATTAAAATTCTCTCATTACTCGTTTTCCCATCCAAAGACATTCTTGTGTAGCTCAATTCTCCACGTCCACTCATTACCATTCCAACTGCCAAATTCTCCAATGTTGCCTACTTTTTTTACTATCAAAGCATAGATTCTAGGGAAAAAGTTCTTAAGGTTCATGTCATTAACCCATTCATCCTCCCAAAAGCTAGTTTGGCTACCATTACCCAAGGACAAACCCATACCATCCATTATAAAGGAGCTAAAGTCACAAGTGTCATAAAGTGGCTTGGTGATGTTGTTCCAAATATCAGAGGCTTTACTTGAATTCCTAAGATCGGTAAGATCATATTGTGATTCAAGCCTAACTTTTCAGCAACAATTCTTCTCCATAAGCTTTCTAATTCATTACTGTATCTTCATAGCCATTTGTTCAAAAAGTATAAAATCAGAATACTTATCTAGAATTGCTTGTATTGATTGTCGGTGATGCATCTTTTTATACAGAATATTATAGCTAATTATAATCTTTGTAATAAGACCATATCACCTAATGAAGGTAATGGCCTACAATCTAGCTAGGAATTATGCTATAATCTAGCCACGAATTATGCACAAAATAGAAGTCAATGATTTTGTAAATATGGAAAGGAGTGATTCTGTACATATGAAAAGGAGATATCATCAAGATCGTCAATAAAATGGCTCTATTTTTAAGACTAATATCAATAAGACCCAATCCACCAAGGTCTTGAAAGTTGCATATGGCACCCCAACTAACATGTTGAAGTTTACGCACAAGGTTAGGTCTTCCCCAAAAGAATCTTTTCAAAATTTTTTCAATAGTCATCTAAATACAAACAGGTATCTAAAACAAAGATATGTGAAAAATAGGCAAACTGTTTAAAATAGATTTAAGATGAGTCAACAACCTCCCATAAACAAAGTTTTGGCCTTCCATGAAGAAAGCCTACTCTCTAATTTTTCAACCTATGTTGAATCTTATCAAGTGCTTTTCTAACCCCATTGGTATTTGAAAAAGTGACATGTAAAAAATTGATAAGGTCGATAGAATTGACTTGAGAAGTGTAACTCTGCCTTTCCATTCCATTAACCTTTGCTTGAATCTATCGAAGACCGACTTCCACACTCCTATGGATCTTGTATTTGCATCCAAAGACAACCCCAAATACTTCATTGTAAGGAGTCCCACTTTGCACAAAATTCTACTTGCCCATCTCGCCATTACTAGTTGCTTAAATCCAATGTTAGTTTTGTTTGATGAATTTCTTTGGTGTTACAAGGTGCTTTGCTATAATTGTAAAGGAGAGTTTCTCCTTTCCCTGTAATGTTTTGTTACATTAATAAATTCAAGTCTTATTAAAAAAAAAAAAGAATTTTCATGACTATAAACTTATCCCTTTGATTGTCACCACCGCAAGTGATCAAGCCTGTAGCTCTTGATGATCCTTCTCCTTCTTTTGTTAGTTAATTAACAACGAGCGATCTTGGAATGTTATATTTTTGTAGATGTTAGTTATTAAAAAAAATTTAACTTTTAGAATGAGAGACTTAAATACAAAAATTTACAAATTTAAGTAACTACTAATGTATTTTAGTCTTCCTTTTTTTTTTCTTTAGGTTTTGCAAACAGATATTAGTGATGCTAGAACTTTTTAATTTGTTTCACAGTAATAAATTATTCCAAAATAAAAATTAATGCAAAAATATACTCGTGAATGGCACCTTAATATTCAAAAATATTAACATGTAGCTATTGTAGGAAAGGGAAGAGACTACCAGAGCTTAACAATTTAATTCCGGCCTATTATTGATTCAGTTTGGAAAGAAAACAAAGAAAAGAAAGTAATTCAATAATGTGATCCCACATGGTTAGTTAGGGTTTGGCAATTAGAAAATTGCTTGGATAAGCACATATACCACAGTTTTTTTATCTACGAAAACCCTAAGTAAAGTTGGAAATTGATAAGAATAGTTACGAAGGAATGTTCATATCCCCAGGAACAACACAGTTTCCCTTCGAGCCTAAGTCGTATCTATTAGTCGTTTACTCTCCCAAAGTGATCTTTCTTTCTTGCGCAAACGCTCAATGTATGATTGAATCATGACAAGCTCTCACCGTGATAATTCTCAGGACTCGAGTCATATGTAAAGAGTAAATACCTTTGACTATAATCGTAAAAATTCACGGGTATTTTACGTAATTTCAAATTGTCTTTTCATTCAAATCTGTCACACTGTATAACACTTTGTCCCATATGAAAATTTAATTCTTAATGCCAGATGTATGTGAAAAATATGCACCTCGCTCGCGTAATTCTAAGGTTGCATTGTTGGAAACAAAGACGATGATGCATGAGAGAGGAGATAAAAACAAAACCACCATGCAAGAATGCTTCAAACTTACACTTTTTCCTTTCCTTTCTTTGTTGTGTTGTGCTTTGAGAGAGTAGAGGTAGCTTGTTCTCACTTGCAAGGGAAACTTCATTGAGCAACTTTTTACTACTCCTCCATTTCCCCCCTCCCCAAAGTGATCATGAGTGTGCTTCTAGTCATTTTCTTGACTATTTCTCAGCGACAAAGACAATCTTGTTGGTATATGATAGAGGGCCAAATTCTTTCGTCTTTCCTCTGTCAACCTCCATGACCAAATCATGTAATTCTCTTTACATAAAAATGTATGCGTTTGAACAATAGATGGGGCCCATAGCAGTACAAATGTCTCTATTGAAGAAAGAAATAAAAAATGAATTCCTGAGACAGACCCCTCTTTTTTTCTTTTGTTATAAAGAAAATTGAGGGTCACAGCTGATCAGTGGGACCCCGGTGGGGGTGGGGCAGTGGAAATATCTGATCTAACGATCATGATTTGGTAATGGGGGTCAAAAATTATACTATTTGAAGTGTAAGTGATGGGGACTTGTTAGTAATTTCAAGTCAAACAGATTCTTGTGTAACCACCATATCCAGCTACGATGCTTCATAATTCATAATTGTCACCCCAAGGTATGAAAGAATGGCAAGCAAGTGGGCCGGGACTAACATGCACAGCCACAGCTGGTTGGTAAGGTTAGCATCCAAGGCTTAGACAATTATTCCCTCTGCAAAACATAACAGCCATTGCAGCCATGCAAGAGGCTGCTGGCTACCTCGTCAGAAAGAATGAGTTTTAGGAGCCTGATTCCCTCCATGGTCATTGATAGTAATAGATACAAATTAATTCAACTTAGTTATTAGGTGTATAAATTATCAGAAAACCAAAGAATTTTCGTGATGCCGGTCCGGTGACTGGTGGGCCTATGTTCATGGCATCACTCAAGAAGGGAACAAGTCATAGAGGAGGATAGGGAAGAAATCGAAGCTGATGCCATTAATTTCCAGGATTTTGAATTGCCGTTTTCTCGATTATTGTCTCTACCTTTTGAAAAGAAAGTTAAGTACCCTATGCTTTTAACATCAATTATTGTGCTTGTTGAAATTAAGATCACAGGAAAAAGAATTAAATCATTAATATGATCAAATTCATGTCTCATTATCAATTATACTTTCATAATAATGTTATGAAATCGCAGATTTGTTGCAGTGTGAGGATGAACATGAGATATGTTATTGCTTAGTCTTGAGTTTTGTAAGAGTACAGTTTCTTTTGGAAGGGAATCTTTATAAAGTTGAAATGAGAAGAGTTTCTCACAACACATGTACATAGGTTCAGCCCAATAATTTCAAAAAGTAACTTTGAGTTAGAAAAGGGAAAGAAACATTCAAAGTAGCAACTTTTTTTTTTTTTGTTTTTGTTTTGGTACATTTTCAAGTAACACTTGAAAATAATGGATATGCATTATTAATTACTATTTTAATCATTAGCCATCTATTGTCAATGGGATTGGATTCCTTAAAATGAAAAGCGCTCTGATATTGAGTAATTATCAGTAGTTAAAATGTCATTAGTCCAGTGATTATATATAGTAATTATGTCCTCTGGATATGACTTATGACAACTTCACATCAACGTATAAAGCATCATGTCAAAATGAAAGAAAAAGGTTGTAATTATAATTTTCTACAAGCAGAAAATTAAACAACAGATCAATGATCTTTAATAGCATATAAAAATCTTGTGAGTTGACAATAAAAGATTCACTTCAAATTAACGGTGCGTTTTACATTTTGCAGGCAAGTCAACATCACATATTTTTTTTTTCATTTTGTGATAAATGATAGAAAGGATTTGAGCTGCTGCATTTTCTAATATATATATATATATATAGTTGGATTCTGAATTAACTATTTTGATGGGTATACTTATTCATTATTTTTAGTTGAAAACTCCGAGACCTAGCACCCTTTCTTGGGTGTATTCTATAAAAGGAATAAGTAGATAGATAAATAATTGCTGAAAATTTTAATCCAAAACAATAGGATCAATTAATTTTGTGTACGTATATCTAAGCATGAACGAGGAATTCAGTGCGATCATTCATTGGTGGCAAAAGAGTTGAAAGGAACTTTTCCTTTTTTCTTTTTTTAAGAGAGAGATTTGAGATTGAAACTTCGTTTAGAGAGGAGATTTGACTATTGTTCACAATATGTATAATTAATGCTATTTTTCTTACACACTCTTTCACACAGCAACCTTGAAGAGGAACTCGGTTTACGTTCCAAATTGCAAATTTAATGCTATTTTTTAATGCTATTAAGAATTAAGTTTTGAACCATGATTACCATATACTTGAACTTGAAGTTATTGTAAAATTATAATATCAAATTATCATGTCAAAAAATTCTTTCCCCATCAAAGTTTTGGATTAAAAAAGCACCAAAGGTCAATTCAATGGGGTCTCAAGATCTTCATTCAAGGATACACTCCACACCTTTTTCTTTTCTTTGATTTAAAATTTAATTAAAACAGAAGAAACATGGCAACTCAAATAGAACCCAAGAGAATTTTTTAATGTAAACTAATGTGAACATGCTATAGTATTACATAAAAATAAAAAGGAGGGGTCATCTTATCTTTTATGAGGCGAGACATTTAGCGGTTTGTAGGGATTCCCTGTGTCCCACGGTGGAGTGACAGTGAAAGTGAGCCCCTAAGAAATGACATAACTTCTTCTTCTGGGAAGGAGGGAGTGGGTCCCTCTAGTACCTTGAAGAATCCTTGCCGGCACCCCTATGAGGACACCATAAAGGACAACCTTCTTTCCTCCCCTTTCCCTGTCCCTTTTCTCCCTTATTCCTTTCCCTATGCGATTTCCCTCTCGTACGCCAAGTAGCGTAGTAATTAATTGAAAATGTTTTCCAAGGCATGTGAGTTTACCATTCACCAACTATTTCCTTATTATTTCTTTCATTGTCTATAGTGATTGAGAACTTAAGATTCAAATATAATATATATATATATATATATATCTAAAAGAGGCATATAATATTATCCTAGTTATACGCTACTAGTCCTATTCATCAACTCTTATTCTATTTTTCAACTTGTGGTTCTAGATTATATTATTCAAAATAATATATTTTTTTATTACTTGTATTTTCAAAAATGCAACTTAATTATTTTGTTGTACAAATATATTTTTAAACCTCTATAAAAAGTAATTATAGTTTTGCTATATACTTCATCCAGTATCAATATGAATAATGATGAGACTTATACAATATTTAAGTTAATTACTACTAACAATTTAATTATAAAATAAAAAATATTTTGATTTAAATCTAAAAAATTATTAAATTAACGGTACTTTGAATCCCCATGTTACAATAACATTAAAGTGTACATCATTCAATAATGTCATGGACATATTTAAATGTATGCTAAAATAATCTTTGATGACAGTACTCTCATGATGCTAGAAGTCTTACTTTTTACTTAATTAAACTTGACGAGAAGGAACATGTGTGCTAATTTTATTCAACATTTTTTCAGCGTATCACAGAAAAGAAAAGGCTTAATATTAATTTCATTTCATGGCCAGTACTGTCACTCCATAGATAAACATGTGACTAATTTTCTATATGAGTATGACACAAAAGTTTATGCATTCGTCAAAAGGGGTGTCGCCTTATCACAGCCTTGGTCAGCACCGGCTGCTAATTCTTTTTATATTGATATACTTAGGTAACTAACAACAAAGCAAATTCAATTTTTAAAATAAAAGAATGCTTGTACCTATTATTGAATTAAATGTTCATATATTATTATAAGTCTTATGTTTTTACCAAAATTATAGTTCTTTGTTTTTCTCAATCAAAGTGATTTTATTAATAATCAGATCAACAAAACTATAGTTGTTGTTTAATTTGATATATACGAACATTTCTTGGGTATTTGGTGGCTATCTTTTAAGTTTGTATAAATGATATCATATTTTATTTGAGAAAAGTTTTGATTATATTTGTAAAAATTTTATTCCTAAATTATTTATGTACTTCCATTGAAGACATGCGTGGGTGCATATCTTCTTTTAAAGGGGCATGATGTGTATGTGTGAATTTAACATGTTAGATTCCTTGAGGTTAAGCATTTTCTGTTCACAGTCTAAAGGCTTGGCCCAAAGTGCATCATTTAATAACCCAATCATCCTCTTTAGTGTTATATATATATATATATATATATATATAAAAGAATGAGTCAAATTAAATCTAATTGTGCCCTTTTAACCTTCAAAATTTTACTCAATAAATAAGATTAATATCTAAACAATATGGTGTGTGTGTGTGTGTGCAAGCCTCAATTTGGTGATCTTTCTCAATACTTGAAAGTTCAATTTCGCACGCCAATATTCGCTGCTTTCTTTAAAAAATTAAATTTCTATAACCTCCCTTTCTCTAAAAACTTCAAACTCTTCAATCTTTACCAATTTCATACTAACCAGTCACTATCAATGTTGTTTAGAATTTATATCTTGCAAGGATAATTCAGAACTTAGCTAGGATACAAAAAATTAAAAAGAAAAAAATTTAAAGTTAAAACACCAACTAAAGGAAATTAAGTTTTTTAAATTTTTTTAAAGTGATCATTTAGGATTTATATCTTTCACGATAATTTAAAGTTAAGAGGAAATTATTAGGAACTTGTAATATAAAAAAAAATTGGTGCTTTATATTTTTAAAAGTCTTTGAATTATTTTTAAAAAATTAAATAATTTTTTTTACATTTAATTAAGTCTCTGTACTTTTAATTTAAGTCAAATAAACTACTATGGTTAAAAGTTGATTAACACTCATTAATCAAAACGTTACTTATCATTTCATACTCATATGATGCTGACGTGAAAAATAAAAAATATCAAATAACTATTATCATGATATATCAACATATCATATCATCATCTACCATAATATGTCAGTACTACGTGACATAAAATGACAAGTAATATTTTAATTAACGATAGTTAAATAATTGTTAATTATAAAAGTTTATCTAACTCTAAATAAAAATATAAAAATTTAATTGAATATAATAAAATAATAAAAATTTATTTAAAATTTTCTAACTAATTGAAGGACTTAATATGAGTCTCTCATTTTACTACACATGACAAAGTATGTTGATTTGACTTTTTAAACATTGAGCAATAGTTTGTGTACTGTTTACAAACATACATATATAATATAACATGTTTTAATTTTTTGTTATTTTCCTTCAAATTTTTCACAAATCAAATAGTCTTGATGTTTTTAATGGGCATTTTTGTATATTTTGTATAGTATGAGATTTTTTGACTGACATTTACATTTGCATTCAATTTAAGGGAAAATATAAGCAGACAAAAAAAAAATGTTAGTAGTCGAATGATTGATCAAATTCAACTTTACAAAGTCAAAACAAATCAAGTTGTCCAATTTATTCCAACCAATTAAAGAATCAATTAAAGTTAGGAATTCCTCAAGTTTGTAAAATTTGGAATATGATTTGAAGCTCAAACTGAAAAAAAAAAAAAAAGGTAAGAGAAAAAGAAAGGGTGATAGTGGGCCCCTGATACCGATAAACGGGATGGGCTATGAGGCTGAGAATGAATGAATTAAGCCATGCCTTTATCACATTGCATGTTGGCTGCAGCAAGCAATCAATTTTCTCATGGTCCAAACAAAACTTTTATCCTTCTGTCCCTATACCTGATGCTAACTCTCTTCTTTCAAATTTGTCTCTTTTGTATGCTTCACGTTCTTGGGCATGTTTAAATCCAATACATATCTGATTTTGCAAACCTCACTGAATTTATTTATTTATTTATTTTTCTTGCATTAAGATATCAACAAAATATGATCAGTCAACTCATATTTCAAGTAAATAACAGAAGTTCATGTAACAAAGTATTAGAACAAGTACTATAGTTGATCCAATGTTCGGATGATCTTCTAAGAATAAACAGAATAACCCTAAGTAGGGTAATAAATCTACAACAACTACAGTTGAATTAAATCAAATTGAATCTCATTAAATCGACAATATTGGATCGGCAATTTTACACTCCAATATGAATGAATACTGGGCCAGTAATTACCACATGTAGAACCAAAGTAACCCACATTGATTGCTTAAACTTCATAAAGAATGCATAACTTATCAAAATTTCATGAAAAGAAAATTGAGGATTACCTATACCCAAAGAAAAAAAAAAGAAAGGGCTAATTAATAAGCAATAATACTAGTGGATGATGAATTAGAAACAGATGCTTGGGAAGTAAATCAGCTATACCCAGAAAGGAAAAAGGGAAACTTTCTTTGTTTTCCTTCATATATCTCACACACAATTTGCAGCCTTTCTCTATCACACTTAATGTTATAAATATTATTTATATTCAATTACTATATGAAAGACTGGAAAAAAAAGTTTAGAGATGCAATTGACCAGCAAATTAATAAGATAAATGTTGAAATGTTATGCAATTTGTGAACAGTGAGAGTGACAGTGACAGTCAAAAAAGAAATCATTACTCATCTAATATTAAAACCATAAAGTAAACCCAATTTTGACCCTTCTGCCAAAAATCCTGGAAAGTACATTAATCTGCCCACCATATATAAAACCTTTGAAGACTTCAAGAACGGCGGAGCGCTCAATTGCCCATATTTGAACTTGGATGCCTTTCACAGACTGACACCATTCAAAGTCGTCTACTTCCAAGAGCTTGCAAAAGCAGTGAAAGCAATTTGGTCATTTCCCTAATGGCATTTACAGGAGTAATGGCTTTTGTCACATTGTTTCTATTCTACATTTGGGGTTTTGTTTTTCTTTTTTCACTTTACAATAAAATGAGAGAGATAGAGAGAGAGAGAGAGAGAGAGAGAGAGAGATGGGTATGGAATTTGTCATTAATTGTTTTTCGAAAAGTGAAATTGCAATAAGCAAATGTGAAAGCGGACATGCATTGCAATTTGCACATAGAATCCTTACAAGAATGCAGGACGAGAGAGAGATAGCAAAAACACAGAAACATGTGATTTGCCTGCTTCGATGCATGTGAGCCGATGGTGACATCGGAAGGACACTTGGTGTCGGGTCATCCATTGCCCATTGATGGGTGGGGGCCCTTTATTCTCTGTGCTTTTCTCTTGGATTCAGGCTTTAAAGAAGAGACATGTTTTGACAACCACTGTCCCATAGTCCCCCCTCCTGTGAAGGGGAAGCACAGGTCCTGCTTCTAAGATCACAATAACAAAAGAAACCCTCTCTTTCCTTTTACAGAGTACGAAACCAAAATACCACGAAATTAACCCCCCCTTTCTGTCTGAGAGAGAGAGAGGGCAACTTTTTGAAAGGGTGGTGTGAAGAGAAGAAGGAGAGGACTCACGGGCAGCCAAATTTCTTCATCGATCATCATTCAAAACTGTAGAAAAGATTCTCTAACGAGAGAGAGAGAGAGAGAGAGAGAGAAGGAAAGATTGTCGTTTACAAGGACGGTGATGCAAGAAATAATCTTAGAAACGGAATTATGACCAACATGACATACCAACTAACAGCTTTTGCTTGTTTTCGCCATGGTTTCCTTGATTGTCCACACCGAGTGAAGGCATAAACGTTTTGGTAAATCAGAATGCACCATTAAAAGCAATTTGTCTTGATGGACTTTCCAACTCTCATGCTTGCTATATGCGGTATGGACCCAATATCATTACTACAGGTGACTTATCAGGAAAAAAAACATATATTATCAATTCCTCATGCATGGTCATTTATTTTACATATTATCTTATATTATTATATAATAATTCACCTCTCATCCCATAGAATCCTTCCTTTTTTGCTTTTGTCTCCTTAGACATTACAAGTAACGATCCTATTGATTAACTAGATTAGACAAGCAAACCAACCTTTCTTATCTTTTTTGTCGCCAACCCCAACCTTAGTATCTCAATAATGTTCCAATATTCTCAATACATCGATTAATATGTCCATATCCCAACAGTTTCAATTCATGTATTAGTCGAAATCGATATATATATATATATATATATATACACTAACATTTTATTAGTATTAAATTCTATTCCTGTATATTGTTCTTAAAACAATATGAAAATTATTCCTGTACTTGAACTAATTATGAACTAAACCAAGAAGCTAGTGATGTCTTTTTTGGTTCTGTTTTAACATGCGAAGGGGTAAATAAATGTCAAAAGAAAAATACTATAGCAGTTAAAAATCTGAGGCTTCAACCTGAAGATTTCAAGATCAATTTTTTCAAAATAATGTATGAGATTTATAAGATAAGAAATGATCACCTTCTATATATTATGTAATCCAAATCATACATATCAAGAAAAATTATGGAAGGATAATATATGAATGATGAGAGGGGCAAGCGGATAAAATGCTGTGCATGAAAACATTTTTTTTCCCCATCTCATAAGTATAAGGTGATGTTTAGTACAAAGAAACTGCTATCAATAAATTAACAAACCGAAAATTAGTGGTTAGTACTTTCCTATTTTATTTTGGAATTTTTCTATAAGAAACTCTTGTTAAAATACAAATGCTTTCCTTGAATTTAAACTTTTTCTATGCAAAAGCAAATATATTGACAAAATGTATGAACTCCATTATGACTCGTGTGGACAACCTCTTTGATCACAGTCAAATCACATTTACCACGGCCTTTTAAAAGATAATACTGTAATATATATATATATATATATTGATACATTAAATAGATGATTTAATCAGTTAATATCATTGCATTAGCATAAAAGAATCTTTAAAGGGACGATTAACATTTAAGATTTTATTTTTAGTATTTCAAATTAAATTTTGAGATGATTGAGATATAAGATTTATAAAATAATAAAAAATAACTTTTTATTATGTATTTCAAAATCACACAAAAAAATAAAAATAAAAACTTACCAAAGATAAGCACTTAAGCTGTCTTCACACACTGCTAAAATAAAAAAGGTGTCAGATTCACATGAGTTGAAAAGAAACAGGGAGACATGAAATACGATGCTATAGATATGGTTGTACGGTCCATGACGATGGCAACTACCATCTGGTGGGGCAGTGATAGTTGTAGGACGCCCAACCCAAGGGTGGCCCTTGCTCGGTTGCCCCTCCCTCCCATCATCCCATGCCTATCCCTAAAACATTTATATATATATATATATATATATATATATATATGCTCTCCCTCGTGTCTGGAATCGGCCTTCGTCCCGCCCTACCCAAACATAGCACTAGTTTATCTATACGCCAATTACACGATTTAAAAGCAAAATTTTGAAAAGACTTTAGGCATGGAAAAAATCACGTAGGATGTTGCTCTCTTCCTGTATTTCTTTTTCTAGTGCCAAATTGATGCTTAATATGCTATAAAAGATGGTAAATTTATTCAACCTAAAAGTTCATTTCATATAGGAAGTAAACAATTAAAGTAAGAAATCAATTATTTCATATTATCTCTGCTTTATAATATTGGAACCTCTTGTTATTAACCATCATGTTATTTTGTTCTAAAAGACAAATTTGTCATCTTATATGCAATTTTCAAATCATTTATCACGTAAAAATGATATCACAATACTGTTCATACTAGCATTCCGTCCAGCCATGTAGATTCCTCATGTGAAACCTACCTAACAGGTAATTGTGATAAGCTCTCCCGAACAGATTTTTACGTACATTAAAAGACACTCCAATAATAAAAACTAAAACCAACTTTCATTCAATTTGGAATTTATGAACTTTAAATCTAGAGTAAGGGAGTACGTGTTTGTGGGATGCAATGAAAAGGGTCCAAGACCTATAAATTTTACATGTAAAATAAAAAAATAAATAAAACCATTTTCACTTGAGAGAGATCCACAAGGATGGATGCATAATTGGCTTTCCTATTTGCTCACCATTGGAGCCTAATGGAGAAGTCGCTGTGTCATACGGGCAAGGGACCTGAAGGATATTCATTTTCCTTTTCCCCTTGGCGACCAATCCCAAAAACAGCAGCAACAAAGTAACGACTTGAGTCTCAACATGGATGATTCACCTGACCGTTTATCCTCAGCCACCACCCCAAAATCCATTGGCCGCAGTCAGCACCTTGGTCAAAAGTCAGATTTCTCTAAAACTCTTCTAGTCTGGTCTTTCTTTCCGAAATATAAACGCAAATACAAATCTCTCTCTATTCGGTTATTCATTTTCGTACTATCACCACCATTCCCATTAACTAGTCCTTAGAGCTTATTCAAAAAAAAAAAACTAGTCCTTAGAGACAATAATAAGCACATGTTTCTGGAGAGAAACATCTACTTGCGTCTCAATTCATCAGAAATAAGAGGCAAAATAAAAGTATAAATTGCATACTTGAATCCTTAAGGAATTTTTTTAAAAAAGAAAAAACAACAACAAGGAGCACTTCTCATCTCATTTGAATGCTTAAAAAACATAAATAATCAAAAGATGAAGCAACCTATATTAGCTTGAAAAACTATCTATTTTCTCATCATCCTCCTAATTTGTTTCCCCTCAAACCTTTCCAGCACCCAAACAAGATAAACTGCCAAGGATTATATAACTTCAAAATAATTACAAGTTCATACCATCTGCATATTCAAATCCTCTAGACTCAGATGCAACTTGATTGCTTACCAAAAATATCCCAACCCTAAAACGAACAAATTTGTTCAACTTTTAAGCTATCTATCCATCTCCACTAAGTAAAGGGGTTCTAAGATAATGACAATGATACTCTTTACTAGGTCATATATAAGATCACAATCAGCTAATCTTTCTTCAGGTAAATGATGAAGATTCAGGGCATAGGATTTTGATACTTTTATAGGCACCAAAATGTCCGGTCTCTTCTGCTAATAATTTTTTCATTGATATTTTGCTAAA